>CM068494.1:13327500-18540000 GCA_034769265.1 Remorina albescens
TTCACATCAAACATTCACATTATATGAAAACATGACTGGCAAAATAAAATGTAAGAGCAGTACGCTTTCCCTCATACGCAGTCTTCTAATTATTCCAAAAAAACAGGTCCACCAAACGGAGGTGGTATGGCCCTTTTTTTATTAACAATGTATTTATTTTCTGATGATAACACCTCTAAACATCATCATCATGTCTGTCAGCCTCTTCAGCCTCTCCTCTTCCACTCATGTCTATCATCTTTTCCAACCTTCTTTACCTTTTCTGCTCCTGGCTGCAACTCAAACAACTAAATTCAGCTCATAATAGGAAATGGGCACACACATGCAAGCCAGAAAAGAAAGGTAGTGAGTGGCAGTTGTTATGCTGTTTGATATTGAGTAAATTATGTCCAAAGCGTATCATCAACCTTAATTTCATTGTGATCCCATTTTGAAATGGTTTTATCGCCCAGGCCCACTAGTGGGTGAAAAATGGTGGAGTTGAAGAAATATTTATGAGGATGGGTGTGGCGAGGATTGCGTGAGTAACTTCTCTTCTACTTCTTTGCTCTTAGTGTGTGTGTACAAAGTGAAACTAGTCACACTGAGTGACTGAGTGAGCTAATCTGTTCTTGGGGTCTATAAATATTGTAGATGCCATGTGCCTGCAGTAGACTTTCGCGGCAAGCTACTGTATGATGTCATCCTGGCACACCTCTAAATACACAGCTGTGCTGCCAAGGCCTAATATCCATGGCAACGCTGGGATGTGGTGGACAGGGATGCAGAGCTGACGGCTGTTTCATGGATCCAGCAGCTCAGCCTCTAACATGTCCAAACTTCTATATTTCCCTTCTTTCATGCTGTATGATTCATTTCCTTGGGTTACTTTTCTCTTTTCTTTTTTTTTTTTTGCATTAATCGATTGGTACATAAATTATCCTTTTTTTGAGAGGGTGATCATTTAATATGCTAAAACATTATTATAGGAATACATAAAGAAATAATAGGAAGATAATTGGTGATAAAAATATTTGTTAGTCACAATATGGATTAACTATCTACCTCTACAATAATAGCTAAGCAATGCTGTTAACCAGATATGTGCATAAGGTCTTCACAGTGAACCTTTCACTTATGTAATTGATTAATTGGGCGAAATATATATGTCACTTATATATATATATATATATGACATTATTGTATTGAAATACATCTAATTCATTCTGAAGCTGTGATGATTTTGGGCAATACTTACATCTAACATTGCCTTTCTTTTATCTTTACTGAGGCCAAGCAATTCCTTCACTGCCATCACAGCAACACAGCCCTCATCCTATGCCCCTGTGCCCAAACAGCTGGATATTCTTTTGACTATCATACCAGAACAAGGAAAGCACCCAAAATTCACACGAGGAAGAGGCAGAGGAAGATGTGTCTTGTTGGCATTATTGCTCAAATAATAATAAGTGTTTAGTTATCTCGACTTAAACAAAGGAAGCAGCCACATAATAACTGAGGATGGGTTACATGTAAATTGCAGTTGTACTTTATAGTACATTACAAGATTGCGCTGCAAATTTTAGATTGATTACATCTGTCCTAATGAACAGGGGATTCCTCCACACAGTCCATCAGCTGGACCCACTAACACTCTGAGATACTTGGCTTTGGCAGCTGATCGAAAGCAGCAATCAAGGCTGAGGCTTCACATAAGAGTGAATACAAACTCACACACACACACACACAAAACATGTAGCTTTGAAAGTGTAAAATTAAACCAGTCAAGAAGACTGGCTACATTTCCAGTTAAGCAGCCAGTCTATCATAATAATTAATATACCCATATGTGTTTTTACTGTTAATGTTATATTCGGGCTATTTTCTTTCTATGGAATAGAATTGGGGGTAAGCAAAGAATCAGCCCGTCTGGGTATCAGACTGAACCTCTGTTTAAGGGAATTACACCTACATACTGTAAGGCTTAACCACATGGCTAATAGAGTGCCTGTTATCTTATATGTGTTCTTTATTGAATGGATCAGACACACTTTACACTAATTTAGCATAAATCTATGGGAAATCAATATTACATAAGACTATTAAAATATGATATTTGTATAAGACAGGAGGAAACTCGTCCAGTTCTCGCTCAGCTTGAGTGTTACGTGATGTTCCAATACCCTCCAATACCAACAGCAGCTGGCAACACACAAAATGATATATGAACAAATACCATGAGAACAAACGTATGTGTTCAGAGTTACCAGCTTTAGAAACTTAAAGACAAAGACTCAGCGGTGACCTTCGAGAGTTTGTGTCTGATACTGTGTATCAGTATCAGATCATCTGTGTTGTTATCTGAAAGTTTATCCGTCTTTTGGGTTCAGAATTATTAGTTTATGTGTTTTTCCTGTTCCTCCACCTTAAGATAATAAAAAAAAGAAAAATATAATTGGATAACTCACAATTACCTTTATTCCTGCAGCTGCTTTAGCCAGCAGCTAGGCCCTTCTTTTGGTCAGAGCAAGTGCAACATCAGACATCTGCCTGTCTGCTCTGGTGCCCGTCTTTCAGTTTAGCCGGGGACAGGCCGCCAAACTGTCCACAGAAAATGAGGACGTCTGGTCACCCTCACATAAGGAACCTTTCATGTCCCTCCATGCTGTCAGCAGGATCATAAGTGACTGGCCATATTTATAAATTAAACTACTCATACGTGAGTAAACTGCACACATGTGCACAGACACACATATACAGAGTTGCTGACAGTCCTAAGGGACAGAAGGTGTCAGGAAGTCAACCCCCCCTTCTTCTAGTTTCCATGGAGACTGGATTTGCAGAGCATTAAGGTGAGCAGGATATAAAGAAAAACCCTGAGTCTGCACGTGAACACACACACACACACACACACACACAAAGCGTTTTTAGAATGCGGCTGACCAACAGGCAGAAAAGCAGAATTGTAAAAGAGGTAAAAGGACAGAGAGCAGGATTAATGACCATACAGTATGTGTTGTGTTTGTGTGTCAATGAATGTATATGACTGTGGAAATGGCTGGCGTTGTGCCCTCAGGGTGAGGGGGAACACTGAAGGGATGGACATATATTCCAATGGGTCAGCACTAAACAAGTGCCAACTGGATGTGTGATGTATTCCCACCGGGGTGTTGTGTGTATGTGTATGTGCATGTGAAAAACACCATGTAACCGAGGGATGAAAAGTCATTTCTATTGGGCAGAGAAGAAGATAAAATTTTTGCCAAATGACAGGAATAAAAATAACCTGACAGAGATGACTAGGATTGAGCAGAGGTGCTGACCTGGCACACACACACACACACATACTTATACACATTCAGATGATCCAACTGTAATAATAAATGTCCAATATTTGGCATTGCACCCAATGAAATCCGCTTTTAAAAATGGTTTTCATCTTTGTTATTGATTCTATGTATAAATCCAGGGAGCTTAATTATCATTGTGCTTATCTTGTTTTCATGAATGAAGATAGAATAAACTGCTGCTTCCAGAGCAGTGGAGTATTCCTCGGGGGGTGACAGTTCAAATGCTGTAAATCAGCCTGATTGGAAGGATTTAAGCAGCTGTTCATGGAGGTTTGCCAACCAGGAGCAAGCACAGTTGTGCTGCATTAACTGTTAATCTGACTCTTAATCTGTAAAGATGGATGGCTTGTTAAAACAAGAGCAGTACTAAATCTAACTCAGGGATCAAAACAGTATAGTGCCTCCATTAAATAAATGCTTTTTCACATGATGACTTCAATATTTCAACATCATAAAAGGATTATACAAGGTCTGCATTATATATTGTATCACTGTCCTCTCCTATTCCTTGTATTCTCTAATCATCCCTTATTCTCATTCTTCAATACATTGAATTGTTTATGAGCATAGGTCTATTTACCAACCATGGAAACGTGATAGAGTTAGTAAATAAAAGAGCATTTAAAAGAAAAAGACTGGAAAGACATTAACTTTTACTGCAGAAAATAATCCTTTCTGTGTGTGTCTGTGTGTGTGTGTGAGTGTGCATATATGTGTTTTTATATGAAAGCATGTGTGTATGTATCAGGGGGCACATGCTACAATGCACACACAACCTGGTGGAAAGTCCACGGCCAATCTGGACCAATTAAAGCACAGATCTGTGTGTGTGTGTGTGTGTGTGTGCATGCATGTGCGCGTGGATATGTGTGAATTTGAGTGTATACTGCCTCCAGGCCCCCTGACCCCCATTACCGAGCAGAAAATACTCAGCTTAAACAAGATGGAGAAGGGGAGAGAAGAGAAGAGAAGAAAAGGGAAGAGAAAAGGTTGCCATTCATTTGCTGACACAGGATGCTGACATGCCAGTACTTTCCAAGAGAGCGAGACATGGAGAGCGGAAGTGCAGGACCAGCTAGTAGGAGGCAAAAATGAACAGATCACGATGACAAAAGGATGTGACTGAAACTGGAGAGGCAGTGGATGGAGAGGAATGTTGGAGGATGGCAGCGGAAGTGGGGGGGGGGGGCAGGAGATAGGAGAGATGGCACTGTCTGCTGTCAGCTTCATATGACCTTTATGTAACTCAACTATAGGCACTTCCTCTCCGTCTCAATCTTTCTCATCTCTACTTATTGTCTTCTTGGCCTCACTTTCACACAGAATGTCTCATCTGCACGAGGGAAAATACTGCTATCAGAATTAAAACAGGTTTACATGATGTGAGGGGGGGTGTGGTTAGTGAATATACTCTCCTCCGATCACTACCACACCAGTGGTCGGGAATCAAATTTTAACTTCATTTTCATGTTGCTCCTTTGTTTTAAAATGTGTCACCTAAACGGCTAACACAATTGGAAAAAAGTACCCAACGGCATGTATGGTTTTGCAAGAAAAAAAAAAAAAAACAAGTGCATGCACATGCTCATTCGTACACATGCATGGATACACATAATCACAGCTGCCACCACAAAGATGCTCACAAAACTAGGCTTTGATCAGCCTCAGTGTCAGATGAACTCTAACTATCAAGTATCAGAAAGTAGCTTCATTCAAATAACACTAAACTGACTGATTATAAATCTACAGAGGATGAATGAATGGATGTCTGAACCTGATCAGAATATCATACTAAATGTAGCTGAGCAATATCTGAGCAATATTGCAATTGTGATTTGATTTTTCTTTTAATTTTGTGCTTTTTCAAGTGTTGGAGGAGGTTTGTTGCATTTGGGTCATTCCCACCATTTGCCATTCGAGTGCCCATGGAATAATATGGCTTATTTTGTGTGAAAATGGGACTCATTACTAAAAGCAGTTTTTGCATAGTTAACCACGTTCTACAATAGAACAAAATGAGGTGAACAAAATGAAGATTTATTGCATTTGATAAATAAAAATAAGAAACAAATGTATTAAGAGTCACCTGATCTGCTTTACTGAGACATGACTCCATGAGGAAAGCAGAGACACTGGGTTTGATGCCATAAAACACCATCTCACAGATCCCTCGGTGGAGGACTGTGCAGCCACTTAGACACTATATGGGCCACTTAGTTCAAAGTGCATGAAAAAGTGTACACAGTGGCATTGCCCTCAAATTCCTACATTCATGCAATCACCTGAACTCCTCATCATTGTGTGGGCAGACAAACAATCCTCAGACAATTTGGATTCCCCAAAGATACAAAAACAAAAAGTGGTGCTAACAGTGCAGGGGGCTACAACTAGCCAGGCACCACCAATGGGTCTGTGAACGCTCCACTGCACCAGAAAATTTGGGCTCCTCCAAAGGCCACTGCGTAATTCTAACCCTGAATAGATCCATCAGTGGAGGATTGTGCATCCTGTTAGACACGATATAGCCCACTCAATTCAAAGTGCACAAAAAGGTGTTCAGGAGAGACAAGGAGCTTCTGTCAGTATCTTTTATATCATTTTATTTATTGACTTGTGATTTATTTGAACAAATCGCTGCAGTACTGTTTACTTTACAGGGCCAAATAATAAGTAAGCTGCAGAAATTGTAACTGACGGCTTCAGTGCTGCACTTTCTCATTCCCCAATTGAACCTGTCTTCATGTTGGGTGTATTGAATACATCCAAGCTGTCACCTCACCTCCCAACAAGGGCGTATATGCAGTTGACTGAGGCCACTTCTGACCGGGGAACATGGAGAACAGAAACTCTATTTCTTAGTATGACTCTTACCACGAGGGAAGCCATGCCTACGCTCAGGGTCTGAGTTGCTGCATAAAGTATTTTTTAGAGATGTACTGATATGCTCAACTCACAACTCGATACAATTTTTGATACTGGGCTACTGATACTCAATTTTTGAGTATCAGTAATTGAGAATGAGCTTGCAAACAAATTATGACTGAAAACTATTCCTTTTATCATTTATCAGCAAAAAATAAATAATTAATTGATTAAAAAAATAAAATTGAACAAATAAAAAATTCAAGCCCAATTACAAGTTATAAATTTAATGATGGGGCTCTTAATCATTGCTCAAATTTCTGTTTCCCTGCAGGCTATAGTTTCTAACTTAGTAGAAAAATAAACCAAATGAGTGACAGGTAGAAATAATAATTATTTGTAACATCTTAGCAAGGCAAACAAAATATAAACGAATATGACTCAAAATGATCAGTGGGATGGTTCCCTGACAGCTACCTGGCCCTGGTGCAGGGCATGTTGGTTTTCTTGACAGTTTCGTCAGGTTTCACCATTTTATATGTGAATAAGAAAACAATCAGTGATCAAAGTCCATGCATTAAAATACAGACAAAGAAACCTTGTCTACCTTGTCTAAACCTTAAGTTTGCGACATTTTTCATGTAATTGAAAACTGCAGTGAGTAGAAGTTAAAGTTTGTTATTGGCCATCATTTTAGATCTTTCAATTAGCAGGTTTTTGTTACATTTTACATGAAATTAGCAACTATGATCTTTTTCTCTAAGTGATGACAACAAAGCTTGTGAAGTGCTGAAGTATGTTACGTCTACCCCCATAGAAACGACAGCTAAGTATTTATGGCCATCCAACTGACTGAAAAAACATGATTCTTTAGAAACAACACAGAAATAATTTTCCCTGGTAGCTATAACTAATTCTAGAGGGACTACTTTGTTTCTGTGTTCAGGAACATTAAAGATATTGTAACAATAAAAGAAACCATGAAACCCCTCCCACCTTATAACTCCATTGGAAATAAAGTAAAATGTATCAGCAGCATAGCAGACAGCACAATGTGTATAATTGTCTTGTATTTGATGGTAACACAATAATCCAGCATCAATGGAAGTGGTTGCACTGTTCAGTTCACCTGCATTTAATGGTGTACCAACCAAGAGCCCTGTCAAGATCTGGTAGTTCAGAATCTGATGACATGGTAAACGTTATTTCAGAGAGCGTTTTAGTCAAATTTTACTTAATATGATACTAACAATAACTATACTACTACTACTACCACTGTCATTTCATTCTTAATAGATACAGGGAAATTTAGAACATATATGTGAGGGTGGACATGCTTTCTACTGTTTATCTTAAAGTGCAGTACAACTTTAGTATCATATTTCAATACAACACAATATTAAAGAGCATCTATTACCTGAAGAGAACTTCCATTGAATAAGTCCCGGCAGATTCAACTTGCTGCATGCTAATAGCAAAGAGACAGCTACTGTCAGCTCAACAGACTGCTGTCAACAGGTGTCTAATTATAGTTATCCAGGTCTGTGCCATTTCCTATTGCATTCACCACAGGTCATTTCCAATTCAATAAATAGTCAAAATTACTTTTTATTTCACTTCCATTTTTTTTATATACTCTGCTGTTAGGATCTTTATAATGAATGCTTTGCTTGATGTCAAAACCTAACTGCCAAAATCCAATGTGTTCAAAAAACACCTCTGATGAGCCATCTGATGTCACTTTGAGCCCGTGTTTGTGGGGTTTAAGACTTTAAGATCATGTTCATGTGTTACTGAGACAGACTGAGAGATTTAGAGCTGCTGGAGTGTTAGGGCCGGAGAAGATGGTGCCAGGCGTACGGTGATGGAGAGGGAGGAGAGCAGTGTGAATGATGTTCTCAGGCCACGTCACCGCCCCCATTATTCTAATGGGGCAAAACAATGCTTACTGACCTTCATCATTGACAGACTGAGCTGGCTGTGGAAGATATAGTGTGTGTGTGCCCGTGCCCATCAGTTATTCATACAATTACAATATGCGGGAGTAGGCCAGGCTATTAGTGTTGTAAATTGTTGTACTACATGGTCTATACACTGCAGTCACAAAGCAAATATTTCCACTATATCACTGTAAAGATGGTATCCTGCATGTCGAGACATGTGGGTGCACATGCATAAACACACATGCACATATGGGGATACCCTCATGAGACATACTGTTCTCAGGCTGCCATGGAAATGATTCACTGGACCTCCTCATTCAATGAGCTGATTTAGGTCTTTTCAGTGCACACATGTAATTGCTGAAGGGCATCTCCACACATACACTTCCAATAGATATGGTTATTAAAACCTCTTAGTAAAATAATATTTTGAGAAATTCCCACCAAAAGTACATCCAAAATTGTCATTAACAAAAAAGGGAGTCACCCCCTGATATTGGAGCAATGGTGCTCCCACCTATAGCAGTCAGAGCAAAGTACAGTGAGCCGGCTGAGAGATATAAAGCATTATCTGACAGAACGATAGCTAACTAATAGACCTCTCAGCACACACGCTTAAAGCCATCACCGCTGATAAGACAGAGAGCAGGAGAGCACAAGCGATAGAGAGACAGTAAGCCTGAGAAAGGGAGCAAAGGGAGGAAACCAAGACTTTGAAGGGGGAGAGCAGATTGGTGTGTTGGGAACGTTAATGTAAAAATGGAATCCTGACTGATTTATCTTTTTCAAAGAACAGTTTTTGGTACTTTACGAAAAACAAGGAGAAACAAAAATTAATTAAATCAAAAATGATAAAAAAGAAAAAGCAGAACAACCCTCACACAAATCTAAAAAGAATGAGTGTGTGTGTGTGTGTGTAACTGTGCACGTCTTTGAATGTACCTTCAAAGTAAACAGACTAACAGACTTCAGATGAGAACCGAGCTGAGTTGTGGATTGTGCTGAATAAACGGGTCTTAATTTAATACCAACAAAAGATGGTCTAAGACCTAAGACCTCCAAAATGTGTTTTGTGAACTTGTGCTGTTAATATCAGCGTTGATTGGGGTCCATGCAGTAGTGTGAAGTCAGTGTATGGCATCATGTATTTATCAAAGGCTGTTCTCAGAACAGTGTCATTTGGTGTCTGGCCAGCCATGATATGCTCTGATCGGGCTCATTCACATTAGCACACACATCTCTCTGTGTGAGGCACATCCCAGTTGCATTGTGCTATAGGATCCACGTGTGAGTGTATGTATGCAATGTTCACATATGGACGTACATGTGAGCGATGCATCAGGTCAGTTGGACACTTTAAGTACAGAGAAGTGCTGAGTCAGTGTAGGCAATTCATGACACCGACCATTTTGCTGTGTAATATTTCAATACCCATAGCAGCCGTTCACCGGAGTGGATGCTATATGAGGGGATGAAGACATTAACCTGAGTTTGAAACTGTGTCATCTTACCCATCAGTTACAGTAATGTTTTCACAAAGAGGAGACCTGTATATCTGCATTTATTGCAAAAGTCATTCAGAAAAGCAGCAAAACGAACACCCAGTTTAGCCTGCAAATGTTGACACCTATTTGGACGCGTGTATGTGTGTGTAATACCAAAGATGTCCCTCAAAGTGACAAACGGAGCATTTTAAAGAGTTATCACGACCAACAAACGTATACTCACTTTGCATCATTCACAGTTCAGGAGGTCATAATACACTCTGCGAACAGCGTTGCTGTTTCAGAGCAGATGGGACCACAGTGACGAGACAGCGTGGCCAGACCAGGACTTGCTGATAAGCTTGCTAACGGCAGTGGAGGAAGAGAAGTGTTGGAACTAAATGCAAAACAAGAGATTTGCTCTCCACGCTCAGATTCTGTGAATGTAGAAATCCGTTTTATTAATTTTTTTCTATCTCAATAAAAACTCAGTCACATACTTGAAATTTATATCCTGGGACTTACATAACATAAATGATTAATGTTCGCTAAGTCGCACATGGAGAAATACATGCTTGGTGGGAACCATTAACTATAACAGAAATATTTGTCCTACCACTGTGTCCTACTCTAAAATCCTGCCTTTCAGTTACACTGCCACGCTCTCTGAGATCCCTGTGTTCATGCATGCGCTTGTGTGTTGGTTATTGACAGACAGCAGCAGGGTGTGTGCTGTGTTTTGAGACACTGACAAGCTATATTTCATGGAACAGATGAAGCATTTTGAAGTTCTTTAAATCCCTTTAAGGGTCCAGCTTGGGACTTAGCTTCTGATGCTGCAGCCTCTGCTGCTGCTGCTTAAGTCTCTCCCTGAGAAAAACTGGGGTCTGGAAGATGTTGCCCTGATGACTGCGTATGTGTAGGGAGACATTGAATGTAGTAGATTGTTTCATTCTTTTCCTGTCCTGTCTTTTCACATATGCCCTTGTACTTGACAACCATGACCCCTGAGACCGTACCATGCGTCTTTGAAACACACCCCTCTTGCCTCCTTCATCACTCCACTCCCCTCCCCCAGTGCAGTATTCTCACCGTCTCCCCCTGATGCCTTATCTTCTATTCTGAGGCAGTTGCAGGAGGGAAAGTGAACTGACAGAGTTCCAATAGTGTAGTTGTTAGACATGGCAGGACTGCCATGGGCTTAACTGCTGGCTGGAAAACTTCATCTCACTTTCCCCTCTTCCTCGTCCTCCTACTCTTCTTTCTCATTCTACCCTTTCCTGCCTCCCTCCTTCATCACTCTTGCCTTCCCCTCTGGTGGTCCTGCAACCCCAATCACTCTGACTCTCTTTCACTCACTCTCTTATTACCAGGGAGAGGGAATTCTCTCTCTCTCACGCACACACACACACACAGTGACTATGCAGTCTTCCCATTACCAGAGCCGGTCCCTCACTGCTGGGGACCATCAGGTATACTTGATATTTGATTTGATTTTTTTTTCCATTACTTGTTCACTTTTGGCCTTTGTTTGCTAAATATTACTCTATCTTCATGTATACACGTCTTCCTTCCTTCCCTCACTTGCCTTCTCTCTCACAGGCAGCCAGGGGGACAAATTGGCACCCGGCTGAGCTAAATGTGCTTGGTGCTGTGAGCCAGATGGTACTGGCAGAGGGATCGAGGGAACAAAGATGGATGCTACTGAGAGATGGAGTGCTGAAGCTGAGGTTTCTCAAGACAGCGGGGGTTAGCTACCTTTGCAGACTGATAATCCATTTGTGCTAAGGGGCTCAAAAGATGTAAACAAACTCTTCCCCTGGTCCTGTTTGACTCAAGCCTTTGGGTGTTCTTGAATTAAGGCCAGACAACACACTGATGAGGAAGAAGATTGTAGACTGAACTGCTGTGGAAGAGAAGAGACCGACAGATGATGTAGGGCTGTCAAGACGCAGCCTGAGAGGACAGAGGATGAGAAACAGACAGACAGTGAGGGAATCGTGTTGTCAGTCAGGGAGGAAGATGTTAATTAGACACTTCTCACTTACACTGGAGTTGTTTGGATTTGGCTCTCTCACAAAATTATAGATCTGGCCAGAAAAAAACTTTCTAACTATTCTACTCAGGGAAAAATTACAAATAGTATCAATGGCGCCAATTTTTGTTAGTTTATGCTCTGATTCTGATCATTATAATGTGTTTTACAGGATTAAGGTAAACTGCTAAAACCTGGTATAAGAGAAACTTTTAAAAAGGTCCAATAAAAACTGAAAAAAAAAGCAGTCAGATGATTGTACATATTTTCAACAAACCACCAGGTTCATCAGTCTGAGGGAAAACATTAGTGTGGCTGCTGTTAACATCCATCACAGCATGTACACAGTCAAATGAGGGATTATTAGGATTACCAACACTTCTGATGTGTGGTTTTATAGCTTAATCTATAAATAAAATGGTTTAGATAACAGGAATAAACTACTTTAAAATCCATCCTGATGGTTGGATTGCTTGTGTTCATCTGCTTTCGTTTTAGAGATGTTGCCACTGTCGATACAAACAACTGTCGATACAAACAACAACAATACAATGACACAAGTAGTGACACACTGATGAGGTGTAGCTGGGTAACCAAAATGTCCCTGGTGTGGACGGAGACCACTGTTGCATCTCAACCCCTCTCTGGTCATTTCTCATCAATTCTGTAATTGAGATTGGGGATTCATAAAAGTCTGGTGTAGTAAGAGTAAGTAAGAGGGTATGTGGTCAGGGTGTCTGATTTCGAGTCTGTCAGTCCCCTCACTCTCTCTGTTCCAGGGTTTCTTGGTGACATTCAGCTGCTCACTTCATGCTCCACTTTCCTCCACATCAACCCAAATTCCAGTATTTGGTACTTACATAACACACAGCAAAAGATTTCCGCTTAAGAAGCAGACCAATGAAATGTGGTAATTTTCCTACTGCCTTTGCCCACCCTCCTCAATATTATGCTATCATGTACACAAAGATGCCCTAGCCATCCATGCATAAGCAACACTGACCATGGGCATGCTCCCTCACACACATCCAACCGCATAGACTCAGGGCGACATGTAGACAGTGCTGCTGACGTAAAAAAACGACAACAAAAAAAAACAAAACAAAACAAAACACAGGCGGTTTGTGTGTTATTTGTTTGTAGATCGGTGCATATGTAGGTAAGAGTGTTTTTGCCTTTCCAAATGTGTGTGTGTGTCTCATGAACACCGCACCACACTGAGGCTTCTCTTCCTTCCTCTGCAGTGCAAGGTATATTAGCCTTAACACTCATTTTCTCTCACACCATACCTGTAAGCAAAAAGCACCTCTAGTACAGTAACTATGGTGGCTCAGCACCAAGCCTGCAAACCTCCCATCTGTTGGCCTCAATTCAAGTAGTGTGAAATAGCCTGCTCTTTATTAGCTGGTCCAACCGTTACCATATAATAGAAAAAGGAGCAAATTAAGCCCATATATTTATTCAATGTGATACTAACCTTGATTAAGTTTTACAATCAGCTCCTTAATCCTCTTTCCGACTGTACATTTTTTACACTGATATCTTTATTAATTAACTGTAAAAGTAAAGAGTATTGAGATGACAGTTTTTTGCACACTGCTGTCATGCATTGGTCAAAGCTGTAGTCACCTTGGCAAAACTCTTCACACAGTCAGTGAAACTGAAGACTATGTGGACCAAACTGTGAATCTTTTTTTTCTCTTTTCACACAAAACGCGTTCAATGACTTCATTTTCCACAATTCATCATATTCCACCACCTGCAAAACACTATATATTTGCAGCACATTATTCAAATGCTAACACGCTGTACTTCAAACTGTAAAAACACATTCAAAACCGAATGATGCCAAATTTCCTGTGTTTTTTAAGTAAGCATCATGAAATATATAGAAAATGGTGGCACAATATTTACAATAAAATCAAATCATAATCATTCCAAACACATTTGGTCGCAATGTCAGCTGAATGCTTTCCCAGGGGTCCTGCTTTTAGTCTTTATGCCAAACAGGCAAAAAGATGATTTCAGAGTGATTTTGTCTGGAAACATGGATCAAGAAGAAGGGTTGGAGGGGAGAGAAGAGTGGCAGGAAAAAGGAGAGTGCATGGAGGACAAATGAGAGCAAGACCTAGAGTGGTGGTTACTGATCAGATAAGGGCCACAGTTATTGACCATGTTGTAAACTATGGTCTCTCTCTGAGAGAGAACGGTTTAAGGGTGCAACCAAATCTGCAATGTTCAACAGTTGCATCGATAGTTTGAATAATCAAACAAAATAATGTGGGAGATGTATATCCTTCAGTGATAACTGGGCGATGTATCTCAATACAATACAGTATATTACCATTTCTACATGTAGTGTAGGAAGGAGGAGATGTTTTCAGATGAGCAGGAAATTGCCATTGTCAACATGGTAACTGGTACCAATCCCATATAACTGTGGGAAATTTTGGACAGAGTGCTGGCAAATATCACTTTTGGGAATGTAAATATGGTCAGCACAATGACAATCGCCAGAGTCCTAGAGAAACATAAAATAAGGATGAAGCAGTTGTACACTGTACTTTTTGAGAGACTTGGTGAATTCCAGTATCAATATGTCCAGGTGAGATGTCTGTTCAATAATGAAACAGAGTACATACACAGCTATGCATAATGTAAGGTACTGTAAAACCGTGGTTTTACTGTATATTAGAGAGTAATGGGGATGCACGTACATCAGTCTTTTTGGATGAAGCTGGATTCAACCTGGCAAAAACATGCCACAGGGGAAAAATTTGATTGGGCTGAGTGCAGCCAGAGAGGAGCTAACATCACAATGTGTGCAGCACTGTCCAACAATTATTTGCTGTTTCACAAACCACTCATTAACCCCTGCGATAAAGGGATAAGAAACTAAGACACTCTGCTGCAGTCACAGACTGGTTTGCTGCACATCCCAGGATGACAGTATTATTCCTGCATCCATACTGCCCCTTCCTGAACCCCAGAGAGGAGTTTTTCTCTGTGTGGAGGTGGAAAGTTTATGATCACCATCCACGTGACCAGATGTCCTTACTGGATGCCATGAATGCGGAGTGTAGAGACACTTCTCCTGAAGACTGCCAGGGTTGGATTAGACATTTCAGAAGATACTTTCCAAGACGCATCGCCAGAGAAGACATAAAGTGTGATTTGGCCAAATGCAGGAGAGAGGGAGGACTAGAACCCTCACAGCAAATATTTTTTCATTATTATATATTTTAACTATAATTACAGCCCTGGAATTTGTTTTGGACCTCAGATTAGATGATACAAACTCTATAGACAGTTTCGAAAAGTAGTAATTTAACTTCAGCCCACCCACTGTCTGCTCCTCCAGACAGAAGGAGGGGGCCACAACTGTCTGAGAGAGCAGTTAATGGACTACTGAGTTATTGATAAGTTTGACAAACAGGGGAAGAGTGAAAGCAACAGAAACAGGAAGGAAGCAAACATGTTATATCAATATATTTTGTTATATTTGTTTTATATCAATATATTATATGTTTCTTTTTTGGGAGCACACCATCATGGAGATGCTAGCGCTCGAGGCAGAAACAGGGAGTGACAGAGGCTCATACACATGAATACAGAAATCCACATAAGTATGCATGCATGTGCACAAGACAAATGTCTGAATTTGTGTTCACGTGTCAGTACAAAGGTAGGCAACTTCCCCTGCTAGAAGAAGTCAGAGGTGATATGTGTAAGGTCAAATAAACAACAGAGTGTGTTTCTGTGTGTGTGTGTGTGTGTGTGGGTGGGTGTAAATTTGTATGGTGGCTAAAATAACTGGTGTTATGTCTGTGACTGGAAAAGGTGTCCAAACATCCCAACACTCACTCACACACCATCAAACAGACCATGAAGCTCACATCCCACCAGAAAGGCCCACACATCTTTAGAAAAAGGAAAAAATCAAACAACAGGTTTGAGGCTACTGACACAGTGTTCTCTCAAATAAGAAGTTACATGTATATATTATATATGTAATACTTGGTTTGACAGAGTCAATGAAATCTGTCGGTGACCTTTGTGTGTTTTTTTGTGGCGCTACAGCTGGGAGGTGTTAGCTTTGTCAAAGGTTCAGTTATATACCTTCTCCTACCTCCAAATCTTAATAGGCTTATTGTTTATTCTTTTCCAGAGTAAACAATGCAATAAGACATCTTTTGGCAAGAAGGTGACTACGTTTATTTCATAAAATGTCAAACTATTCCTTTAGTTTAGTATCATTGTTAAAGTCTAGTTTTACAGGGGCACAATGCTATACTGCTCCTTTAATAATGCTGCATTTCTAAGTCGGTGTACAGCTATTAATAATACAGAATATTGACAATATACAAAGAAATATATTGATGGAAGAGGAAAACTGAGCTGCTTTATTTGGACTCACAGTGTTCACTCCAATCTCTCTGCATTGCACACACATATGCACGGCTGCTTCAACTGCTTGCTTTACAGCACATTCTCTTTGACAGTGTCAGAACAGTTTTTCTCACACAGTGGAGCTTCTCTGTGTGTGTATGTGTATGTGTATACATCTCTTTGTGTAAGTATGGGTGTGTAGGTCTCTATGTATGTGTTTAAAACCTAATTTTTGTCTGTGTGCAAATCCATCAGAGGGCTGTATTAAAAGCATTATGCACCGTAATGGGCTGACATGGTAATCTGGAACTCTATTCTCTGTAGTTAATGAACATATCCATCCTAGTCTGTGTATGTGTGTACATGTTTGTGTGCAGTAAAATTGAAGTGTCCCATTTTGATGACACTGCTGAGGCAAACATAAATGTGAACAGTGATGCCAAGGTGATAGGGGTTTATGTATTTTTTACAATAACAACACAGAGGGGCATTGAATTTTCAATCACACAATTTGGTTGTGTGTGTGTGTGTATTATATGTGGAGATATGACAGTTCTGGGTCAGACCAGCCCAATGGAGTCACCGAACCTACAGAAAATAGATCAAAACACAAAAACACCCATGCACACACCTAGTAAGTGAAGATGACACTTTTTTTTTTTTTAGCAAAAGGAAAGAGACGAGCACTTAGATTTGTGCAAAAAAAGGTTGCCCTGCTGTGCCAACACTCACATCAGCCTGCACCTTAGGAGCAGAGAGAACTGAACACACACAGAGGAAAAAATACATTTCACATACAACACTCACATAGACATGGGCAGATGGAGGGCTACACACAAGCGGCAGCAAGAGTGTGTAGGGAGCTGTAATGGTATATTGCAGTCAAGGGCATAAACACACCAAGTATAATACTGTGGAATTTAGCTGAGACTCGGCCTAATTACCACTGGCAGATATAGGATAGCGTGGTCTGCAGCTTTGCCAACTGCTACAACATTGCTCTAATATATTCATCACACCTAAACCTGTGATATCAGATACAGTATGTTATTTTTTCCACACTTGCCCCTAGTTATCACAGTTAAGTGCACTCTGCACTAACGATTCATCAAGCTCAAACAAATCATTTTCACTTAATCCCAACTCAGATTTCCTCATTTCTCCGTATTGCTTCACCCACTGTCCATCACCTCTCTGCTCTGTGGCTGGTTTGGGAATGACCACTGCTGTGTTGGTCATGTGTGTGACTGTGTGTAATGAGGGAGGGAAAAACGGAGCGAAAGAGAGAGCAAGAGACAGTTTATGCATATGCACGCCACTCATATTGTCTGCATAATGTCCCTGAGGTGTATGACTGTATAACTAATACCTTTATTATAGTTAAAATAAAACATCCCACTAAACCAAGCAGGATTAGAAAAGAAGCATGACAGCCCCTTCCCACACTCTCCTCCTGACATACACATGCAGTCACGCTTAAAGACATGCATAGTCAAACACACACACACACACAGACATGTGTGGAAGCAAGCAGCCCAGGGCCATGTACACTAGCAGGCAGCCATGTTTCTTTCACAATGGGCTGCAGTGAGGCTGTCAGCATCAGCATGGTTCTCTCCCTCGTTCTCTCTCTCTCTCACACACACACACCATACTGTGACATCATGCTCTGCATTTAGACCAGAGGGTCAGAGGGTAACACAGCTTTATGTGCTGAATCTTCATTGTCGTCATGCCTGGTGACTGTACCAGCCCTTATTCAGCACTCTCTCTCACACACAAACGAGTACAAACGTCAAAGATATCACAGTTTACAATCAGCCTCTGCTCATCATCCTCCTACATTACCACTGACAGGCAAGCCACCACACACAGAGGTACACAGACCTTTTTCCAATCCAGATTATGATGGGTGGACTCTGCCTTCTCCTGAGCAAAACTCTCAACATCTGGCCCAGACCTCTCAAATCAGAGTCAACACTCTTCTAGTGAGTGTAAAACCTCAATCCACATCCTCTCCACCTTTCAACCTACTACATTACCGTTTTACCTACAAGACATTTAGATCCTCCTTTCTGGCATGCTGCCACTACAGCTTTTGAAGTGGTAGCTGCCTGTATATCCCCATCATCTTCACAGTTATGCTCATGGTGATATCCTGGGACATGTAGGAGTGTTAGAGGGGTTCCCCAACAGAGGTATATTAGGCTACCAAAGAAATAATGCTCTGTCACCCACCTTGTGAATCCAGGTCTACCATTGAGTTTGTTGCACTCTTGACATGGATACCCCATATAAGATAGGACATTGTGCCATTTAATTAGAAACCATACAAACTAGTAGTACCAAGGCAGGAGTAACCTGCTGGCTGGCCCCATCCCAAAGATGACCAGACCCCTGTACAAACTCTGTATTTAGCATGCTTACCTGCAACACTTATAATTTGTGCGGGACATATGGTCTTTTTCATGTCAGGGCCACAAGATTAGGCAGGCTATAATACAGCACAATCCATCATGTAATTTATGATGTTTTGTGGTGCATCCTCCCAGTGAGATTTCCGATCCAATGAACACAAAGAAACAAGTGACACTGGAGTTTTTGGGGCTCTTGGACTTCTGAGGCTCCAGATAAGTTGTCTGCTCTGCCAGTTGTAATGATCCATCCTCGAATTCAAACGTGACCAGCCATCTTTTCAATCGTGCAACAAATTCAAACACTTCAACTTCCGCAAGACAAACAAAACCATCTCCATCTTTCCCCAGACCCCTCCAGGAAGGGTGGGGTTGGGTCCTGCTCACCTGAGGCAGCGCAGCGTTGATCTGCCGCTGGAGCACGTCCCTCTCGTGCAGCGCCCCCTGCAGCTTGGTCTGAGACTGTATGAGAGTCTCCTGAGTCTCCCTGAGGGACTCCAGCAGCTTGTCCCTCTCGTCCAGCATGTTGACCATCAGCTGCTCGAAGTTGGCCTCCTGGTCCGAGCCGTTCGGGACGCCGCCGGTGCCTCTGGGAGGACCAGCTGAGTCTCCCTCATTGATGGTCGGCATCACCTCGCACATCATCTTCCCCTGCTCCAAGTTCCAGCCAACGCTACAGGAGACTGTCGCTGTCGGGATTAAGAAAGCAAATGTGTGTTTTACAAGCCTGATACACAGATTTACAACAGCTGATAAGGGGGCCTTTAAAACGTCCCGCAGCACCGATCAGCCCCGGTGATCTTTGATACGAGCCATATTCTCAGCGGGTGCATTACATTTCATGTGCATCAAACGTGAGGTCTTAACGCTTTATGTCGCCTTACCTAATCAGAGTGATTGAAATGACGCGATGAGAATTGACCTTTTATCCATATTAACCGGCGTTTTTTTCACCCACTGAGCAGATCCGCCCTGCCCGGCGCGCCAGGCGCTCACATGTAGAAATCCCGGCGTGATGTGATTGACAGCTCAGAGATAGACTGGAGCGTTTGGAGGGGTGGTGCCCGCGAGAACGACAGAGATCATAGTAGCCTTCATCGGCAGGAAATCATCAGGCTAATAAACACACACTCAAAAATAGAAATGTATATATCCGAGTGGGATGCTTAATATGCGTCCCTAGTCCTGCGTACAGCGCCTGCGAGTCTTATCTGCATCCGCCTTCCGAGCTTCCATCTCTCCTCACCGCCACCGACGCTCCCTCCTCCTCCCACACACAGTGGCTCCGTTACACACAGACACACACACACGAAGGGGAATCTGCAGTTGCCCCTACCGGACCACAGCTCTGTAAATGAGGGAACAACTCCCAGCTACGAGCCTATAAGCGATTTTGCACAAATCTGTGCGCACACAAATCAGGACTGAAATGAGCTGGTGTTTTTTTTGTTGTTGTTTTTTTTTTTTTAACATCATCAATACCAACCCTGGTCAAAATTGTACACTTGGCCTGTATCATGTTACAAGAGCCAGCGCAGAGTTCATCAGTAGTTGGTGAAATGTAATTAACTTTTCACATCAGTACCACTAAGCACGTCCATGACCTGTCAGCTCCGAGACACGATATGGTGGCAGCTGATCCACTGAGCATGTTGCGCACTTGAAGCGGACCATCCAGCACACCCTGCAGGATTTATATGACAAGCCTTAAGATTATAAAAGATTTATAGTATTTGAAATAAAAATAATAATAAAATAAAGGGGAAAAAAAGACTGGAAATCTTCCAACACTGTTTTTTGGGCTTGCCCCGTATGTATGACTAATTCAAAAAGTTGGGTATTTTTTTTACAAATACTCCATCTTTTTGTGGTTACATATGTTGAGAAATAAAAAGTAACTGCTCACAAATGGGAAAACAGCAAAAAGGGGGATCACAAGAGGGATTTCACTCTTACTTTACTTTACTTTAGCAATATATAAATGAAGCCGAATATATCGCCTTGGAATGCCCTTGCTATACACTGTAACTCAAACAACACTGCATTTAAGTGTCATAGGAAGGTTGTTGAGAAGGTAAATATTTATTTAAAATAGCATTTGGGTCTAAATAAAATGAATTCTCACAATCTTTGCACAAACATGGGACAGAAAAAGCTCTCATTGCTGTCAAACAGACAGCTCTTTGATGTCACCTAGTGGTTAAAGCAGATCTACCAAAGCTGCACTGCAGAACAACGTTTTCATCAACTGACTTTTTGTGACCTTCACCCTTCGCATGATGACCTGTTGTATGTATATGTTAAATGAATATATATACATATATATATATATAAAACAGCTTTGATTGTAATGTTACAATTAAATATGTTACAAGTTAAATTTTTTTAATGAGATTACCAGTTAAGATATCCTTCTTCAGTACATTTTTACAAAACCATTATGAATGTTGCAATGACCATTTATTTGACAGCAACAACAAAATTCTATTCTCTATGTCTACCAAATATTGAGGCCTGGGGTCCGGACATGAGTTTTTATATATTTAATATATTAGGGCAAAATTCATTTGCTCTGTCAGGAAGTAAGATTTCTTCAGAGTTTATTGGCAATTGAAAATCGATTTTGTTCCTGTTATTGATCCAAAGATATTGATGTTCAAGGTCTGACAATCTTAGTATGTGGAGAAAAGTGAGTGAATAATAAGGTGAAATCAATATTCTTAGTTACAAATAGGGAGTGACTGAAAACACACAGCAGTCACATGAAGCAACATGAAGCAAACCTCAGGCAGGCATCAAAAGACTTCATGGGGACATGATATCCACTGACTTGTCGTCTGACACATTTCTAAAATTGAAGGAACTGATATAACAACTGTGTAGACCACTTTATTGGCAGGGAGTAACTTTTCATGGCCAGAGGGACTAGCATCTCCTTTTTTTTTTTTTTTTTTTTGCTGCATCACATTTTAGCAAAAAGCTATTTTTGCTTGGGAAAGTTGCCCTGGGAGATCTGGCAGAGCTCCATAGAGTTTTCAAGGTCTTTGCAACTATGTTGTTAACAGGCATTCAGTTTTGCTGTCGTGGCCTACACCATATTAGATGGTACTTATGGTATAGGTCACTGTGCACAGGCCCATCTCAGTATTATGCCTCTTGGAGGTGATAACATTGTCAGCACGGTGAACTACTGTTTTCCAGTGTCTTCCTCCTTTCACAGATGGCTATCATTGAGTTTTACTTGGATATTTGGATTGGCTTTAAATGTGTGCATTAACACACTTATCACTGCCAGAGTGAAAGATTATCGTACTTGCAGTCACTTTCTAAAGTGCCTCTTAAGTATGGAGAAGATGGAGAGATGATGTACAGAAACTGTGTCATGGCATCCCAGTGAAGTCAGGTGGGCAGCAGGTTCTGGAAGATACCCAGATGAAACTGCTTTCTGCAAATCCTAAGTAACATGTGTTTGCTCATAACCCATTTATTCCTTAATTGGACAATATAGTTAAATCCGATCCCTCAATTGATATGACAGACAGAAACAATCCAAATATAATAAACCATTGTATTAAAAATGAGGAAGAACTGATGTTGAGTCCTTAAGAAAAGCAGCTTTTATGATATTATAGATATATGATATAATAGGCAAGAGCTAATATCTCTCCCAATCTTTGCATGCAGCAGAATAAAAGAAAAACTTCCATTTCCAAGTGTAACATTTAATAAAATGAAAATGCCGCAGTGAAGTATGAGAATACCAATATCCAGATGAAGACTGTTGACACCACACTCATTTTCATTAGGGGTAAAGCTATGAATGTTTAACTTGTCGACTCATGGCAGTGGTATTTGTGCACGAATACAATTTTTTATCCAGCAACCTGTTCTAATAATACATTACCCTTTAGCCTTCCCTTAAGGGAGCTCCCTTATGATTTTTGTGCATCCTTTGTTAAAAGGATGTTTGCAGTTTGTTGCAGTTCATTGTGAATTCTGGACCACTTGTTGTCAAAAGCACAGGGTTAGATTTTTTTTTCAGTTTTCTTCTCCTTTTTTATGTGTGTATGTTTTTGAAATTTTGAAATTTTAGTCAAGGGAAGTCGCTGCAAAATTTGCCCATGCCGGCCGGTGGCAGTAAAGCAACACACAACGGGGAAAAAAACCAACCCAAAAGAGAACGGTACTCTCGCGATACTTTGGACGTCACATCAGTCCATGATGGCTGAAGATCCTGGTGGAACAATTTTCAATTTCTCTCTCATTTTTCTTTCTTTCTATCTACCTCTGCTTGCCATAGAGACATGGCAGGACTCACACCCGCTTTAAGCGCCCGTAGATCATTGGTGTCGACATGCCCAAGAAAGGGAACCGAAAACGGCTGAAATTTAAGGCCAGAGACGTTTGTTCTGAATCAGGTAGATGACCGGCTAGCTATGTTAGCAACCAGCTATCTCTGTTAGCAACACACACCCGGCTGGTTTCGAATAGTTTACCATTTAACTCACAAAGTTGAACGTGATTTATTTGACTCAAGTGTGATTACGTTACATTATCTCAGTAATGCGGTCCTGCAAAGGTTACGCTAAGTGTTGGGTTTTATGGCATTACCAATTAAAGTGTATTAATAAAGTGTCATGACAGATGGGTTGTGTGTTAACTTACTGGAAATTGAACTAGTAGGGGACTTTTAAAGTCAAGAACTAGTATAATAAATACACTTAAAATAAGTATGGCTTTTCCTTAGTCACCGTTGCTGATTATGCTGACGCCGATCCAGCCGTGGTGAAATCGGGGCGGGTGAAAAAGGCTGTCGCAAATGCAGTTGCAAAAGAAGGTAAACCTATGATTGTGTCGTGCTGCGTTTGTACAAACTTTGTTGGGAACTTAAGTTACAATTTTTATTTGTTTTTAATCTAGTAAAATTACTTTGCGGGCTGGAAGCATCCCAGGGTGCTGTGGAGGAAGTCGTGTCGTCTGCAGTGAGTGTCCAAACAGACGCTTTGGACAGCAGTGATGACCTGGACCCTGAAGAAGGTGGAGAAAATGAAACTAAAGCAGCCCGCAAGAAGAAAAGCAAGAGGAGAAAGGGTATTATTTGTTGGTTCTTCACTGACACATAAATGAGTGAGTTTGTATGTACAAGGTTGAAGAGGTGTTTTCATGTTGCCTCTGCAGAAAGTGAGAGCAGTGATGGGGACGAGTATCCTGTGGATATTTGGTTAATGCTCTCATCCTATATTCGGCCAGAGGATGTGTGCAAATTTGCTCTGATCTGTAGGAATGCCTGGATGGTCACTTGCACTGCAGTTTTTTGGACCAGGCTCTACAGAAGGTGAGGTGTTTTTATTGATCAACCTGCCCCTGGGAGAGATTTAGACAGGATTTTGTTGAATGATCTTATCAGTCGAAGGCTAATTTGGTGATTTTCATGTTTCTCTACCCCTTTTGTCTCTCCTTCTGTCTCTTTATGATTATGATTTAAGATACTACAGGATGGAAGTTGATCTGCCATTTCGGCTCCAGCCTGACTCTATTGACATGAAGCAATGTCTACGGGCCCGTGTCATTCGCTCCTTGTTCCATTTATATGAGCCGTTTAGCTTGCGTGTCACAAAAATTCCTGCCCTGCCAGAATCCACACCTACAACCTTGCTCAACTCCAAGGTAAATCAACAGAACAATGTTTGTGTTAATGGACCAAAGTAGCCCTGGAGAGGGTTTGCAGTTTGCAGAGACATTGAGCTTAAGGAGAGAATACATTTCTCATCTCTTAATTTTGTGCTTTCATCTTTCTTTATAGGACAAAATGCATGGAAAAAGATTTAAGCCTCTTTGCAGTGATAAAAATGGATCTTCTAGTCTTACCCTGTAAAAACTGCCATTTTATGTGTATAACCTCTCCTGTTGCAGTGTTTACTGTTCTGGGTCAAAAAGTTGTCAGGTACTAGACCAGAGGGACTGTGGGAATTCAACTTCAAGTTTATAAAACAGGTAAAAGGCTTCCTTAAATCCAACTGCAATTCTTTATCAAATATTGGCTTCATAATACATTGATAATAGCATGTTGTGGCTCCTAATGTCATATATGTTATGAATATTTTTGTGGTCATCTACATCACAGCATGGACACAGTAAGAGTGGTTGTGCCAAGTCCTTGTGCCTACCCAGACAGTACGAAGATGTCCACACAAACCCGGACACTGACTGTTATGTGCTTCAGGTCACGACACTCAACTTCATCTTCACCCCTGTTGTCATGGGCATGACACTGACCTTGGTTAGTACTTTTTGGTTGTTATTAAACCCCCTAAACTATTTTTCATTTTTAAGGCAGATACTGAGGGAGATTAACTGTACAATGTAAATCAGAAATGTTTTTGACATACACAACTATCTATTAGGTTAGTATGATCAGATAGCTCTAAGTGCAGGCGTTTGAGATCTGGTCACTGATATTATTTTGGCGTTGTGACTATAAATGTGTCCTCGGCCTTGCTGAGGGACTCAACTGATGTCTTTTGCCACAGTTTATTAAACAACGGAAAATATATTTTATTATTCGGAGTAGCTAAATAGCTCATCATTGACACTGACTTGCAAGAACAGAGCAGCAAGCTATAAATAGAAAGTTTTTTGGAAATCGAAATAGCGCGATTCCTAGGGAGCAGGACTTTTTTTTTTTTTTATTCTTTTTTTTTTTTATTGAGCTAGTATCTAATAATTTATATGTATGTATGTATAACCCGTTCATCTAGTGGCAGCATGTTTGTTAAAATTCTGCTTTTATTATTGTCTTCTACTCCATAATGACCGGTGAACTTCAGCATCAAGTATTAAGTCTCGCTCCGTATGTTTCAGTTCACAATCAAGGTCAGCACAGACATGCGCCACCACCGTGTTCGCCTGGTGTTCCATGACTCGCCTCTCCAGCGGGGGAACAAGAAAAGGGATCAGGGTGGGACCCAGATTGTGTTGGATCCTGTACTCAGTGTGAGGCTCATGGACTGGTGGCATCCACAGTACCCTTATGTGTCCTCCACATAGGAGTCCTCACTTACTGCTGCAACAGACTGCCACCAAGAACCCTGATGTTAATCGTTTCTCTCTTCAAACAGAAAAATTATGTTGATGATGTTGATTGTGTTATATGGTTCTTCGTTCATTGGCACGGGATGTCAATTGTATACGGCTGAATCATGCAATATTAGTGTTTATCCTCTTGTTTATACAAATTCGTCAATTTCCACATAGTGATATTAGAACTGTTTTCAAAACTCCTCAATATCAGCAGTTCCTAAGTCTTTCTGAAAACTTTGTGTAAGTAAGGCTGGGTCACAGGGAAAAGAAATGATTATCATGATAACTGGAAGATCATCATTGTTTTGATGTGGATAATATCAAAAAATATGATTTTGTAGATCATCCTAATTCTGTCTGGGTGAACTCAAAATAGATAAATTGCACAAAAGCTTCTCACTGTATATACAATACTGCAAATGGGTTACAGTAATAGTTGATAGATATATTAACCAGCCTTACATTCAGGACAAATAGAAATGAATGTTTGGCATTACCAATTGCATTGAAGAATTAAAGTGTATCATTCACACATACAGTATAGTTGCATGTAGAACCTACAAGTGTGACACACTCTTTTTTAGAAGACATCTGAAACAACAATGTGGAATATTATTACTGTACCCATAGCCCCTTTTATGTTCGCTTAAGTTACTCCAAAATGTCTTGATTTTTGCATTGATTTTGACAATGTTGCACCAACATAGTTGAAATATTCCTTTTTGTGTGTGTGTGTTGTTTCCCTTATTGTATTTACTTCAAGCCAGCCTCACTTCATAATTTGTGAATAATAATTACATTCCTCTACAGTGAAGGGCCAGAGAGACGAATTTACTTGTATGCCACTAACTAATCAGTTGATTTTGGCAGTTTTTCTTTCTTTTAAGCATATCATGGCTTAAAGCCTCTTGATTTTCTCTTTGCTGATTATGTGAATAGTGTCCCTAATGGCATCACTGGAATACCAATCTCAACTTGAACAGCCCTAAGCATTAAAGGTGGGCTGTTTTATGTGCTTTGAATGTGAGGCAAATCATACCCATATCATATTGACCTGGTCTGGAATGAAAGAAAGCTATTATATAGCTTATTTATCAATCAGGCACAATTAAATACATTTCTTATGGTTGATTTACACATATGTATATATAATGAATTTAAAAGATTAGCCATCTATAGTTTACTCTTGGAAGTGAAAAGATAGCCGATAACCCCGTTGCAGAAGACAGCTGATTTTGGTTAGCTGCAGTTGATGCTGTTTTTGTTGGTGGTGTAGTTTCATCAGATGACGAGTCTCCTCCTATGGTCAGACTTAATGCACTGAAATAAAAACTGAAACTGCTCATGATAAATGTCTCCAGTCTTCTCTCATGCATTCTCTGTCCCACCTGTGGTCATGCTGGGGGCTACATCTGTTCAACACCCTTTTCTTGTATTCTCCACCTATCATCAATTCATAGCCTTATCTGTGTGTTAGCTCCAACAGCCAATGGACAATGCAAGGCCCCCTCTCACATCTTTGTATACTTGAATTATTATTGTGATGCTGTTGTATAGTTTCACATAGTAGCACAATATAAAACCGGTAAAGTTGTAATTTAGGTATGAAAACTGGATCAACAGTATCTGGAGTGAAGTATTAAATTTAGCTAATAAATTAATCACAGTTAATGACCTCAAAAATCCAACTTGTTGCAAGACTATTTGTTAGACCACATTTTTCTGCAGAATAACCTGTAGACATAAATATGTAAACATGCAACTGCCACATAAATAGACTGTGAATACAAAAGGACAGGAAATTAAATAAAATAGCATTTGGTCATGTTCATCACTGGATATATCATGGGTAAAGTTAGAGGACTTCTTAAACATCCTCCTGTTGACATGTATCACGTCATTGCCTCCAAATATCACAGAGCCGGGCGCGGATGTGAGGAAAACTACACTTCCCATAAGACCTTTCGCGCTCTGCCATTGGCGGTGGCACAGGTGACCGCAGACGCTCAGAGTTGTGACAACATCTCGACAGACGGAACGAAAACAGATTAGACTCCAGCGGTGACACACGCTGCTGCAGTGAGTGGAGATACGGAGAAACTTAAAAAGGCGTAAAACTGTTTTGTTTTTCTTGAACACGAACGTGTTTCTCTGGCAGTGACGGTTGTATCAGCGCATTAGGAGAGAGAAGCGGACGAGCACTTTTCTTGAACGCGACTCTTTACTTCGTACTGTCTGACCTTCAGAGCGGGTAAGTGAGATTTCACCACCGCCACTCAAATGTTACCAGCACCTCAGGAAACTCAGCCACGATCAATTTTAACTGCATCTTTTCCACTTTTAAACACAAAGTTTAACGATTTATTCATGAAAAAAATAATTACAGCCAAATTATTATTAGGCCCTAATGAATTAAAGGCTGCGCCGCCCTGTAGTTTTCACTTAAATGTTAAATCAGTTCAAAAATAAAGGAACACGTATCTCTGCCTGTCAGAGGGACAAAGACGAGTTAGCCTACTTTGCATGCTCACAGCCAAGTTTAACGTGACATTTTACATCTAGACTGCAAGCATCTCAAATCACAGTTGCGCCACTGACAACCATTTATCTTTTGTCTCCAGCTTGTGACAACGTTATTATGAATCAGAACAGAGAAAATTGATTCTTACATGTACAACAGCACATTCAGATCATAAAATTACCAAAAGAAAAATGTTCAATTCTGCTATAGTTTACTTCCTTATATATTTCAGCAGATGGATCTTACAAAAATTAAAAAATAGGGCATAATAGTATGAAATAAATAGCTCATAAACTCTGCCCTTTGCCTCTGACGGAGACACTGGTACAACTTTAGGACATGAAAAACTTAATGCATCACTTTCACACTCTCACTGTCATCTGCGAGTCTCTGCTTAGAGCTTCCCCTAATGCCATATATACTCAGTAGCAAGGCTGGTATCTGTAACAACACCTCAGCCCCAGGGCTTTGGTGCTATGTATAAGCTGTGACTGTAAATTGTACAGATGGAACAAGCTGCTGCTTATTCCTTGAAGGTCCTGTATGGTGCCAAAAGAAAAAGAATGAAGACACCAGTGATAATTTATTCCCCTTTTGGCCCCTGTTTCCTCTTTGTGCTTAATTTCCATACCATGTGTTTATCATTAGTGATCTTGCATGTTTGTTGTCCAGAAAAGCCACATTATTATAATGGTAATGATGTGCCATGTATGTGGGACCTTTGACAGTAGTGTTAACTTTATCCACTCAATGACAACTATTTGTAAGGCTCCAGGTTAACCTACAGGTCTCCTCGGACTTTGTGTGCCACCTTACATCACACCAGCATACTGTTAACTGACATTAAACCCTGTTTCTTGAGTATTTCAATCTCTGCCTGCTCTCTGTGATCACCTATTTCCTTCTCCGGAAAAAACAATCAGCTTCAAAGTTCAGACTAGTACCATAGTAGTAGGTCCACTCATTTGTAACCGACGAGTACCTACATCTTTTTTTATTTCCAAGCTTCCTCTTATGTTGATGACGTGTTTACTTTCATTCTTAGTGTAATTTCAAAGAAATTTTCCATCAGATTTTGTAATTAGAGCAAACATGTGGTGGTTGTGTTATTAAGAGACATATTGTCAGCTTAAAATTTGAATAACCAGAAGACCTCGGCTATTCTATTAACCTAATTGTATGATTACTCATGACAAACATAATGGTTGGTGGATTTTGAGGAACTATGGCCATGGGAAGCCACAAAACAACCAGTGTAGTATTGATACAGTCACCAGTAAAGAAGCATTTGACTCACTAGTGGTAGGTAGGTATATTTTTTAGAAATTTGTTGCATTTGTCTTTTGTGTTTGAACTCTGTGTCTTGGATTGATTAATGCGTGCATTACCATATACACACATAGACCAGACACATTGAGGGTGTTTATGCTTTTCTATGAATTATTTTTCAGTGCTGCGGCAAACTTGTAATGTGACAATTACACCTGAATCATTGTCCTCTAAAGACAGAAAAACTCGGTTTTATTGTCTTTGTTTGGTTTGTCCCTGTGTCTGCTGTATTACAACATCATAATGAGAGGTCATAGATGAGGTATCTTTTGCTATATTTGTTAGCTGTAACATTACACAGTGTCAAAGTAATATTTACCGGTAACGGTGAATTTGTATATTTTAACCAGCTGCGTAGGTGTAGTTATTTAGACCCAAACGTGCACACAGTATTAAAGGTTAGGGTTCAGTGAACACACTGAGCTGTGAGGTCACTGTCAGCAAGGTCAGAGGTCACTGCCCAGAATTTGGAGCAGCATTTGTGTCAGACAGAGTGATTGCACTCTCTCCAATAGCACAGCTGCAACCTGCTCACATGGCCATCAAAGGAAAACAGAGTCAAGTTTCAAGCCGTAAAACTTATAGGAGTGCTAATCACCTTGACTGACTGTTATAATTAAGACCCCAATTACCAAACTCATGGAGGACCTATTGTCCCTGTTCTGTTTTGTTTTGTTTTTCTTTTTTTGCACAAATTAGCACAACCCGTACCTCCTGTGTATTGTGTATATGGAAAATTGTTGTGTGATTTATATTTTCAGGCTCATTGGACTCATGTCTGCTTGTAAGTGTTGGCCATAGGGTTAATTTTCTTCAGGTAAACAGAAGCAGCTGTACAGACAGGCACACACACACAGGCACACTGGTAAAGGCTCAGTGGATGTACTTTAGCGTAAGAGCAACAGGAGTGTGTAAACACAGCTTCATCCGTTTGCCATATGGACATCTCTGCCATGACCTGGATAGTTTTCTTGCTTTTTCGTGACTAGATCAGGTAAATGTGCATGAGGAACTGTCTGAGGTTTACTGGATTTCCCTTAAAAACAACCAAACCATAAGATAAGTTTGTTATTTGGAGTTTTTCAAGAAATCCACAGGAATGACAGTTTGACATGTGCTGTGTGACAACATGACCCATGATCTATCAGAGGTGAGTGTGGGTGGGACATTTCAGGGCATGTGCTGAATGTGTGACTCCACTTCCTCATCTTATCTCCATTCCACTGTTTCATATCCTCTTTTGACTGACAGACAGTAGTGATGGTCTGATACAGAGTCAGTAAGAACTGTGTCTCAGCTGCATCTGTGAAATACACACTCCAGCTGCCCTGTTGTTTATGTTTGGGTGACTTGCTCATATGAACTGCAGGGGTCATCTCTAGGTGTGCATTTGTGGATCTCTCTCAGAGATCCACAAATGTCACAGAGTTATACTTTAATATTTTCACTGATACATCATCTGAGCTATACTTTTTAGAACCATAGAGATTAAATGTTCCCAGACACTAAATTAAATGTTATGGTGGTGCCATTTGAGGACGGGGACTTGGGGCTTGCTGTCTGATCAGTTCCAGTCTGTTTTTAAGACATCAGCCCCAATGATGATCTTGAAATATCCACTGATGACTCATGACATAACTGTGTCACATTTAATTATATTGGATCTCACATTTGCCATTGATTAGAGAGGACATAAGTCTCTCATGTTCTTGAGCATAGCCAGAGCCCTAGTATTGATATTCACCTTTTATCATTTCAAGCTTTTCAGTTAAGGTGGTAGCTCCTCTGAGCTCACGTATGGCTGCATCTAAAGTGACACTACTCAGAAGTACATATTTCCTTCACTTATCTTGATGATACTTGGCTTTCATTTTGCAATCAAATACAGTAACTTATTCTCTGATTATCATGTTCTTAATAGCTTTGCCTCATATTTTCTGATGTGGTAGGTATTGTAAAGGAGATTATCTATATAATGACCTGAAGATGCTGGCCTTTTGTTGAAGGTGAATGAGCCTAATTCCACAGTGAAGTTTTCACCAATGGCATCTAAACTTATTTTTGTGTTTCCTGTTCAAACTAATGCATATACATTTTTGGTGCTTTTTTTCCACGCCATTCCTTTCCATTTCAGAAAACTTGCATGTTTCAAGTTCAAATCTGCGCAAGTCTGAAAACTGACCTTTTTGAAAACCTTAATATTAGTTTGTTTGTATGTGTGTTTGTTCGTTTTGTTTTTTTTTCACTTTCATCGAGTCAACCTTTAATATAATGAAAGCATAGATTGTTAGTATTTTTATTAGAGTTGTATTGATACTGATGGCAGTATTGAAATGCCTCAGACACTGCCAAAATACAGCATAGCGTATTGGTGAGTTATGTATTAACTGATTTAATACCAAATAATTTATAAATAAACTCTATAGTTTCACACCCACATAAAATCCCAGTTTTCCCAGAAATCTATTTTATTTGCTGCTTTAAAATTGCAGTTTTCACAGGAAGTTCTAATAATTTATAGTTTTATCAATCTAACTTTTGATTTTCTATTCCACATTAAACCACAATGGTTTAAGTATTTGTACAACAACATGACCAATACTAAAACCAGACTATAACTTAGTGTCTCACTGGAGTAGAAACACTTTATGACCCTTGTCAAAGATTTTCTTCAACAGTTGAAGACGAATAAAAACTTTTGCAAATCAGCCAAGCTCAATTTACAAATATGTTGTTTATTAAGTGACATGACTACATTGGTCACTTATGCATATTATTATTTGCTACAATGTGTACATATTAACTTTGCCTAAACAACACTAAACATCGTGATAGCAATGACATTGTCATTGTGGAGATTATTACCTATTACCTACTAATAGCTAAAGAACTGAATGGATGGTTCCTGAGTTCAGCTGGCGTCTTCTCAGTTTTTAGATGCCATTTGGATTTGGTATTGTGAAAAACCTCAGCAAATATATCAGCAATAAATAATTTAATGGATAATTTCTTCCTCCTCTTCGTTGGTTCTTCTCCCATTTGGTCAGAGAATTAAATAAAAAAGAAATGGATCCTGGCACGCCCCACACACACACACACACACACACACACACACACACACACACATACATCTACAGACAGGAAGTTCTTCTTTAAGCTTATCTAATTGATTATCATGCTTTTGACCCCTCTTTGAACCCTCCACAATATTTCCCATTGTTCCTGTCCTTTCTTTCTTACCTTGTCTGCACTCTTTCTCTGTCCCTCACTCCATCCCTCTCTCTTTTTTGAAGAGGTCAATGACAGCCAGTGTCTTCATTCTCCATGGTAATTTGTTTTGAAGATGAAGGTTGAAGAAGAGGGAGAAAGTGATAAAGAGAATGAGTTAACCTCAGCTGCATGAAGAGTAAACAATTCTGCTGCGTGTTCTGTATCCGGGTGCCGTGCATGCTCTCTGATAGTAAAAGCAGCATGTTAGTTTAACTGGCTTCCGTAATAACTGGAGTTTGAGTGCACAACTTTTTTTTCTCCCCCATTCAAATCATGGACAACTTTTACTGGGGACAGGTTGCCCAAATCAGGGGTGTCTGGTCACCCTATAGCTTATCCTATATTTTGTCTGCGTCTCAAACTGTCTGTGTGTGCATGTGTGTCTTATCATCCAACTCATCTCCCAAATGCCTTCCATTCCAACTCTCTGTACACAGTGACTGCCAACCGTGTAAAAAGAAATGCCGCATGGCTGGTTTGTTGATTTCTGTGTAACACTCACTAACACACACAAGGACACTCCTAAAGCCCCACTATTGTTTACTCAGTAGTATTTATAAAAGTTAAATTATATGCTCCAAGTCGAAAAAGGATGCTCTCATAATAAACATTTGACAGCTTAGGTCATTGTGATGTAGACTTCCAGTCTGAGCAGCCTCTGTATTACATGTAGATCCTTTTCTTATTGTAAATCATCTGCATTTATTTGTGCAGAGTTATGAATTAAAGTTATGGAGAAACAATAGAAAACTTGAGAGGGGACCTAAAATCATATGATGTAATTGAGAGGAAGTGTTTTTCAAGTATAAGAGTCATAGAAAAGTGGATGTCTAACTAAAACAGTGGTTGTTTAAACTTAGAACATTTTATTTGAAAAAATACCTAAGCAACAAATATTCAAGGCAGATGTAGATGAATGTGTATACAATGACAACATGTCTATGATATTTCCACCAAACTGGCAATTTTTGTTTGATTATTTCACTCAGTATTATATGGCTTCATATGGTCTATTGCATATCATACAGGGCGAATGTTAGAAAATCATTAGCCATACTATGTGCAAATCCATGGTTAAAGGGTCGAATGGCAGACAATTCATCTAACCCCCTAAACCTAACAATAACTGGTTTGGGGTAGTGGCAGGGCCGTTTATCCTACTAAGAGAGAGATAGCCTAAAGTTAGTATACCTGGGTCAGCCTTCACTCACATATCAGCACAGTTGTTTGACACTTTCTGTACAGCTATAATTGTGGTCTGTTTATGTCCTATTTGTTTGCCACTTCTTGCAACCATGGTAGTGGATAGAGTAAATGATGGGAAACTTTACCATCGGACAAGTAGAGAAGGTCTTGGCTGGCGTGTGTGTGAGCATGTGTGTGTTTTGGTCCAGCCTCCACCATAGGCCATTTTCAAAAGAGTACAAGCCTGCCATGGTCAGTGATCACCCTTCCTACAAATACGCCTCATGATTGGCCAGACATGACAGGAACGCAGCCTTCCCAACCAATAAGCTGAGGACCTGGAGGGGTCCTGCCCCTGGACCAAAATAACCCAGTAAATACACTGCGAGCTCTATGAGAACTGGAGCAGGCCCTCTGGTCAATGCTCTGTGTACAAACAAGGGATGCTTGTCAGTTGGGTACTGCTGAACCAAGCTAGCCTGTTTTCTCTTCTTCTTGTGATAGGCACAACTGGCTGAGTGACACTTTGATACCAATGTTTGTGTTTCTGCATTCACATATAGAGGATTTAGGACATGTAGGACAGTATGAGTGGAGGACTTTTAATGGTTTTAGTCACAGGGATGGAAGGACAAGGCCTGAGTTAGTTTTATTAACACATATAGAAATATTGTATGTGCATGTGACAACCTAAGGCAGAAACAGATTGATTACTTGATTGATTTTAAAGTTGGCCTCTTTATACTCTTGTTCTATGAGTTCGGCTTAGAGTAAGGTTTAACAGCGAGGGTAATGTTTTTGGGCCCAGAAACAGCAGAAGCTGACACCTTATGAAGAGGTAAGTAAACATTGCTAATTGCTTATGTACTTATCCTCTCAACCCATAAGAACCCACGGTGACACCCATGTAACACACACTTTGAAAGGCCCATAATCTTCCTTATACATCTTTGTGCTTGATCTTAATTCATTAAGTACCTAAGCGACATATACAGAACATCCTGTTGCGGTGGTCATGTGACAGCTGTGTGACTGTGACAGGTTGGGACCTTTTCAAAAGGGTGGTGTGACATGTCAGCAAAAGAGATGTAAGCAATTAATTTAAAAAAGCCATTGATTTTCATGCTAAAGGTAAGTTAAACCAAATTAATGATTCTAATGCTTTAATAGTATGTCCTGTATACACTCAACCAATTTTGATCATATTTCTTGAAAAAATTAATAAAGTTCTTTGGACACATCTTCAGTGAAGACCCCCTGCCCCCATATTGGGTTTCAGGTCTTTCAACTTCATACCCCCTCACCCAATTCCCAGACTGTGTCCAAGTTGCATTAGCCCATTCCTTGTCCCTCCTAATCCACACAGAAAACTTTTTTTTATGCATCCATAAAAAAAAAAAAAAGTAACAAAAATTTTGTGGTGACCGTTTACAGACTTTTAGCCATGAATAGTCATGAAATATTTGATGTGACCTATTTGTCAGAATAACAAAAAGAATTGTAGTTAAACTTCACTATTAAAGTCACATGTTGATGAATATTGTATTTGTTAAAATACAAATAAAAAAACTGTGTTATGAAGCAGTAACAACTGTGTAACCTCACAGATCTTTGACATTAAGGGGTAGTATAAAAAAAACATCAGAAATGTCTTCTATGTGGTCCACTTGATCTGTGGTGTATTCACTATAATTTTCCTTTGAGGGGAAATGGGTCTGGGTTCTTATGGGTTAAACCTCTATCATATTGACACTAGAAAAAAAATCATCTTTGTTTAGAAAATGTAGAAACCAAACACTGTATATGGACATTTTCCAAAAGTGAGGGCATTTTGCTGTTATACACAGTTTGACCACTAGGAGGCTCCTTTAAAGGTCTTAGGGTCCTACTGTAGTCCTAGGGTCTTAGTCCTTACCTTACCTGCCGTTGTTCTTTTTTGCATGTGCACACATAAACATGACAACACATTTACAAAGAGAGGCGGGTGATTCATAACGTGACTACTGTTTCTGGTAAACAAATTTTACAGCTATTTTTATCATGGGAAGTTCTGCTTTAATCTGAACTCACCCATCACAGGGCATTTCTACACTGTAGAAAATGCTCTTACTCTACATTGGAGTGTTTCACATCTATTATTATTTTTAATATTATTTTTAATTTATATATTTTTTTCATTTGACAGAAATAGTGTTTGTTGCTTAATCACCTGCACATTGACACATTAGTGACTTCAATTTACATCCATTTTCATCAATCATGTGATATAGGCTTTGACTCTGGCTGGTTCACATGTTGACATTTTTCAGAGTTTATTTATCTATTTACTTATTTATTTTTGTATATTTCCAATGTGCCTTAAATTTGACTCATAACACTGCAGCGACCAAGACTTTCAGTAAACAATAACTCACAATAGTGATAACAATGAATTTGGTGAGTACTTCCAGCCTTCAGGATTGTGCCTGCAGGCTTGTTCAATTTTATCAATATGAGTTTTCAGATTTGAGTGTTCATTTGCACACACCTGTCAGGACAATATGGAAGTGTAATTAAAAAGGTAGATATGCTGATTCACTATTCACAGAGAAAAGCACGGAAAACCAAGCATGACCAAGTAGACAAAACAAGGAATAACCTGAAGGGTTTGTGTCTGTTTGTGCACATACATTTGTCAGTGGTTCTGTATGCAAATGCTGTTCATGATTTTAAGGAGGGGACAGAACTGAAGGAGGAGTTCGCCATTTGAGAGGAAAAGAGTGAGAGGGGAGTTTGCAGGACACAGGGCTCTCCTTGTTGTTGCTCCAGACTACAGAATCCAGGCTAATTTAAGGGAAGAGGAGGAGTAGGAGGAGGAATAGGAAGCTGAGCTGGTAGTTTGAGGGGGACAGGAAGGTGGTGACTAATAGTGAATGTCACTCTGCTTACTGTAACTCAGCTGGTGGAGGGAGGAGTGGCTGCACAACCAGTCAACCAGTATATGTATGAAGTATTTGGCCTGTCTCTGTCAGACAGTTTGTATTAACACGTGGAGGAGCATATATTTCTTGGATATACTATGTTGTCTTTAGGATAGTTGGAGAGTTGCAGGTAAGGAAAAGTTCATAAATACTAAGTACATGCATATTACATCTGTCCTATATGTACATCTGTAAGATTGTTTATCACTGCCATGGCCAGGACGCTTGTAAGTCTGAGCCGATTTCTGACCAGAAATTAAACTGAAATTGTCTGAGTGTGTGTTGTGGAAGTGTTTTTAGTGTCATATAGTGAATACATGCAGTCGTAGGGTGTGGGTTAAATTTCTGTCAACAATAAAGTGATTAATACATAGTTTTATAATTTGACCTTTCAAAAACAGAAATTGGATCTAGAGTCATTACTGCACTACTGCATTTAGCAACTCATGATTGATTATGTGCAATGAAGCAGAGACATGGAGCTGGTACTGATTGTGTGGCACTCTGAGGTGAAGACAATGAAAGTTGCTACATGAATTACAACAGTTTGTTTGTATGCCAAAAGGAATAAGAAACGGAAATGGTGAACTGTGGTCAGAGTGAGTCCTGCTGTGTCATATATTAAGGTTGACAAGATGTATTTTAAGATTTGATCATGAATATGTGCATGTGTTCTGTGGATGTATGTAACACTTCTAAGTGTTTAGTGGCCAGTGTTATTAGACAGGGAATAGCCCACTCATTTCATTATTACTCATTTCACATTCAACACTTAATTTTAAAGTTTTTTACTCTTTAAGGATCATAAATTTTTAAAAAGCTGCCAATATCCAAACAAGCAAGTATTTATGCCCAAATGCTACCTCAGTCCTGGAGGCTTCGATATGGAAAAACAGCTTTTGTTCGTCCCCTGGGTTGGCTTCAGAGGAAGTTGCTTCACTTTAAAACCAGGAGTTGTGAAAACTGATGGAAGGAAAGGGGAAGTGATCCATTGTGGTTGTTATTGATTATGTGAAACTATTGTCTTTCCTGTGTCTCCTTGCGTTGTACTGTGATTAGATAAGGTTGAAAGTGTGTGTTGTACTGATAACCTGTTATCCTTTCTTCAGGGTTGTAGTTTTACCTCACAAACTTCTCTATGATCAGTAAAGCTTGGACCTGAGGAAAAGAGGGCTGAGTGGACAGACTCCCTCCTGGTCAGCTATATATAGACTGTGTTTAGAAGGTGACAGGCATTGTGATTCACACATTGCATTGATGAGTTGCAATGATTCATTCCAATGACCTTCGCAAACTTGGTAACTGAGCAGAAATGCTCAGTGATGGTCAAAAGATTTGTAGAGATGCTATGAGAGGGTCAAATGTAACAAAAAATGAATGTTTTGTAAAGGTTTGCATGCATCCAACCCTTAACCTCAACCATGATAAAATTTTTAACAAAGGAAGAGGATGCAGCATTTTGAATATTCTATTTGTCTGCACCACTAAGATAGCCTGTGTGTTGGAGAACCCTTCTGCATGCTTGAACTTCTTCTCAGTAATTAGAACACCTCATATAAAATATGAAAGTGCCAAAACTCCCAGTATCCAACTTGACAGTGTTGGCTAAGAATCAGCTGCAAAAGACCCTTAGCATTTTATTGTATGTGAAAACAGCTGAACAGCCAGCTCAAAGGTGTCTCATTCACTTGAATGCCAGAGATAAACTACTTTAACTAAAGCGGTGCACCTAACCATGGTCTGTTGCTTCCTTTACTTCCGCCATGGAAATTCTTCTCTCTTCTAATTTGTTCAGGGTTGCACACCTGCTGCTTCCTCCTCTTAAACACTCCACTGCTCCTCTGTTGCTCTACCACAGTCATATACATCATGTTACAGCTTTTCATCCTGTGTAATATTTTTACTGTTTTAATTTTTATAACATATCATCTTTTTGTCTTTGTTCTTTGTTTTTCATCTGTTTGTCTTTGTTTCTGTTTTTTTCTTCTGCCCCCTCATCGCCTTTCCTCATCCCTCTTTGCTCCATGACCTCCCCATACAGACTTGCCATCCATTTTTTCCAGCGTCAAGACAATGTAGGCAGCAGTGCAAGCAGAACATATTACTCTTTGTGAACTCTTTTCTTCCCAAGCAGGTAATTGTGCATGTCCCAGTATGGCTGTGTGCATTTATGTGCCTGTTTGTATATGTTGTTGAATCCACTCGTTCAGAGCTACCCTGCATCAACACAACAGCCAATCCTGACTCACACAAAAATAGAAAATTATTTCTAGGTCCTTAAAGTGACCTCATCCAATCTGGTGTCCGTACACAACCCCAATATGCAGTAACTAAATGTAGGGTATCTGTTGTAATTAATACAGATGTGAGGTAGTAACAGAAAGGTTTTTCTATCTAAAGCCCCAAATAAATAGACCCAACAGAATACCATCCTGAGCGTTTGAACATGATCTGACTATCTGTTATGCTGCCACTCTGTCTGCCTGCATGTCCATGCAGAAGAGTTTGCCGTGTTCTGTCGCTAAGGGATACAGCTGTTTGTGTGTGCGTGTGTGTGCATGAGAGAGCAAAGAGGAAGGGCAAAGGACCCCATACTTGCCATGCCAGCCGTGACACATAATCCTGCCAACCTTACCCACTGAGTGGTTGGGCTGGCCGTGCTTTAGGAATATTGATACTGTAGCTCTTAAATACATGCTCTTAAAGTGTCAGGTGCTGTATAGGACTAATTCACATGCAAACTTGATCTTCATATGCATAGCTCCCTCCCACCCACCACCTCACCATAAACACAGACGCGTACGGTCACACACTTGCATATATATGTATGTATAACATGCATATTAACAACAACAACAAAAAACAAAAAAACCAAACCCACTGCCTCAGGGGAACAGGGTGTTCCTGAAAAGGAGAACAGAGAGCAGGGGGGGGTTATTTTAGTCATTAGAGGAGACAGACTGATAGCTTAATGCGGAAAGGCTGGTGCACAGTAAAGTGTCACAACATTTGGAACCCTTTTTTGAATTTAGAGAGAGCTGTATTAGGTGTTTAAAATTTAAAAAAAATTTTGAAATTAGTTAAAAATGCATTACTCATCACAGAATATATTTGTGTGACAGGTTAACACACTTTGTGTTTGCATGGCCCTCTCTATAACTTCACTAATCTGTACAAAAATGCTTTAATCTTGACACAGAAGTACATATTCCTTTTGAAAAGATGGCAGAAGTTGTCTTTCGATTATATCATGTAGCTTCAGGTATGAATGGACACATGCATTTTAGTTAGAGGGTTTATGTGTCTTTGCGTGTCAGTGCACACTGTTTAACTGTTGGCTGGCAAAAAGGCCTCCCTTGGCATTGCAGAGTCACTTCTAAAAATACATACCCCACAAATTAACACCATGTCCTGGGGCACAGATGCCATGGCCTCACGCTACCCCTAAGTGCATGTACTTGTGTGTGTGTTCATGTTTCTAAAAGTGTATGATGTGTATTGATGTATAGTCCAAAACTAGAGCTCTCACCACATTTTGCACAGTATGGCTTTGCCCACCCCTGTGTGTTGTGTGCATATTGTTGGCACATATGCTTATGACTAATCTGTGGCACAATCCAGAGATGACCTCTGGCCTGGGCTTCCTCCGCTCTGCATCCTCCCACTGGCTGTCAGTGTTTGAAGTGAAAGGCGCTGTGACATCACAGTGTTGGACACACAATGGTTGCTGTGTGCTCATACTGCGTCACAGATGCCTGCTTACTCCAGTGAATGGTAGGCAATTGCAAAGCCCGTGTGGGAGATAATGCTGCCTGGTAGCAGTGTGTCACCATCTGATATTAGGAAGTGATATCCTGTCAGCGGGTTTATATATATATTATACTGCATACATATTATGTATCACGGCTTAGTAACAGATCAGGGTTATTCGGCAGTTATACATCTTAGAAAGTTCTTGTTATGTAAACATTGCTGTCACTCCTTGAGCAGTTTCAGTTTCAAAGTTGGGGGCAGTAAAATTGGATATAGCCTTTGTTTGCATAAGGGCATTTTAATTTATTTATTCTTTTCTTTATAATTAAACCTCAATGTTGCTTCTTTTGGTGTGTCCCCCCCAAAAAAAACAAACAAACAAACATGAGATTAGATTAGTCAAAATGGGCTTCCCATTGTAAAAGGCGAGTTTAGTTGCATTGTTAATAAATATTTAAAGATATTTTTTATCCTAAAGGGTTTAATTTAGAACTTCTTTACACTAACACAGAGGATCAACCCTGTGTCGGAAGGGCAGACTACAGACATGGAAACGTGTCAATGTGGTACTGTTACCCGTATTTTGAAAAGTTACACAGTGGCATAAGTAGGTTCAATTTTTTTTTTTTTTTTATTGATTCTATGTAGCTTTTCAAAGTGGAGGTCAGTAGTTCAGGGTAGTTAAATTAGCATGTATATCCTTTATACTGTCAGGTTCAGTATGTAAAGCTTTATAGAAATTGCATCAACCCAGGGTTGGCTATACTGTATTTAGTGCAATCAAAACAATGTTATTTTTAATCATATAGTCAACGTATATTTCCCTAAAGGACTCAACAATTTGTACAGCATAGCATCTATCCTTAGAACTCTCAACGCAAAGCCAAACGTCCTTCTCAGTCAGGCATTCCTACCTTGCCGATTGACTTTGCAGATGCAATCACACCATTTGTCAGACTCTATAAATACCCTGTGCAGCATTCCACCATTGTGCATTAGTGTGTGTGTACACACTTGTTTGTTAGTCTCTTTAAGTATAAAGTGCATTGAAAGACACAGTTATGACTGCTACTGCAAAAGGGATATAGTAGGAAATCTCCACATGCAAGTACCTGTTGCAGAAGTTGGTTCACAAACATCAATAGAAAAAGTACTGTTAGGCCTCCATTTCTGTGCCTCTTTATGAGTATAATATTTTTGTTTGTATGCTGAAGATGCTAGTGTAGAGTCAGCCCTCGTTTGAGCACATGTTTGTGTTGGAATGTGTGTTTTTCAATGTGTATCTCTGCATGGGTGTGTGTTTTTCATGTGGGCTATCCAATGGGCACAAAGCGGGCAGTGTGTGCCCCCTCGGGTGCTGAAATGTACACTTCGCACAACAGGCGGCTTCAGTCCTTCTCAATAGGAGCTGCCCTTCTTATTGTACCTCACACACAATGAGCTTTTCTCTCTCTCTCTGTCTTTCTCTCGGTGTCTTTCTCGCTTTATGACCATATACAGACAGTGTTTCTGATGAGAGACTGAAGGAATCTGATTCTGACTGATGTGTCTGTCACTGCTCCTCTCTCTCATCCCACAACAAATCACAATCCACAGACACGTTAGAATAGAGTGGACGCATGGCCTACAGTAGGATTGCTTCCTTGTCTCACCTTTTCTGAGCTCAGATTAGCTTAGTCATGCAGGGAATGAACACATTGAATGCACAAGTCATTGCAGAAGGGGAAGTATCACACGATCTGCGGGAGTCCCCACTAACCAACTGCATGCATGTATGTGTATGCTTTTAAGTGAGGGAAAGGACAGAGATGCAATGATGTATTGGGGTGATGGTGTTCCCCATCGTCTGTTTGCTCATAAGAGCACACAGCCACATGACTTGTTACATGACCTCACCACCATCTAGGAAAGCTTCCTCATTTTTCCAATTTTTAAATACAGAACTAGGGGCAAGGGAGTGTTACTGCTTACAGCATTTCCCTCAGTTTTAACCATAAGCTTTAAGATGGGAGTTACGAGATGCTGCTTGTTTAAATTTTGTTGTCACATTTGTTTACACAAAATTACAGTGGGTCACACTGTGCACAGCCACTCATATTAAATGGTAGAACTTACCGATTTCCTGTGTATCTGGTAATGTAATTTTTCCATTAATTGGTTATTAAAAAAGGCAGCTATAGGTTTTGTTACTTTTAGCCTGACTCAGATGGATTTAATATGAAATATGAAAACAAACGTGCGATTTCCAGAATAGATCTGAAATCAACCTTGTGTAGACCAGCCTAAATAACATAAACACAAAAATGTCAGTTTGATAAACAAACATCTTTTGTTTACTTGTTTACAGATTTTATCTGCTATTACATAATCACAGATTTTAAAGCAATTTCATTCAGGGAAAGTTCAAGATAATACTAAACATGTACATTTAAGAGGCTTGGCTTCTTTTGATGTGTCACAACATTTTGCCATCTGTACTAAGACAAAACATATATTCTCTTTATGTTTATGCACAGGGCAGACGTTGTCACATCACAGGGCACTTCCTTTAAACAGACTGGCTCGTGGCTGTTCTTAGAATAAGCAGTCTGAAAATCTCTGAAAAACTTGTCGCTGTAGCCAAGCTGACATGGCTGCCTTCAATAGAGAAGGAGCACTGAGTGCATGTGAATGCAGGACAGGTGGTGAATCCAGCTTGCCCAGTGGCGCATCAAGATAAATGTCTCAGGCATACCTGTAATTGGAGTGGCACCAGTGTCCCAGAGTTGACAGGATTGCACCAGAAAACTTCCAAACACTCTCTTGCCTATTTACAAGGCATAAAATGTTATTGTGGATTTAGCAGCAGTTGCTCAGCAGTGAAATTACTCCCAAAGCAGCTGAGAACAGTGATTGCCCTCATCCATTGTCCATATCATTTAGATATTCATCATTCTTGACTGTCACAAAAAAGACAAACAATGGAAAGGTGCCCTCTAATGAAGCTGATGTGTATTTCATGAAATAATTTGATTGTACGCTTTGAAATAGTGTTGTTACATTCGACCATTGAATAAGTTTGGGGGCAATCCCATTGGGTGAGGGCAGAGAACATCTTGGACAGACATACAATTACCCACGAAGAGTGATCAATCAACAAAAAATAAATAGCACTAACCACAAAGACAGCTTTGTAAACATAAAATAAGTGTATCACAGTATTGCACACTTCCCCTTCCCCTCTTCATATCACTAATGCAGCCAAACTATAGACTGAACAAGGCATTCATATGATGAAAGTGAGTCAGTGGTAGAAGTGTTAACACTACATCCACTCTTGAGGTGAAGGTTGTCTTCCTGTTTGGAAATAACTGCAGAGTTCTGATAGAGAAGATTTCTTTATATTGGTCAGCTTTAACTATCTGCAGTTTTCTTAATTTCCACAATCCTTCTGCTTTCACAGTTTGTTTTTTCTTCCTCTTGTCTGACTCATTTTTTCCCCACCCTTTTCTCTTCCTCAACAGCTTCCTCTACCTCTCGGGCTGGACTGCGGTGCACTGACGTCAGCTCGCCCTCCCCTGCCCCCTCGGCCCCCAGCAATGGCCTCGCGCATCGGGCTGCGCATGCAGGTAGAGCATATCTACCCTTCACCATCTGGCATACAGGACATTCAGCCTTTTATTAGCCAGGGATGTCACAGTCTGTTTTTAGTGTTATTTGACTGAGTGGATACCAGAGAGGAAGGTATTCTGGTCAGTGGGTGTGACTTTTATTTGAAGGACATTTACTTGCTTTACATTTTCCACGGGCAAGATTTGTGGAAGCAACTCTTCTTTCCATTCTGGACTATGGTGATATGATATGTAGGCATTTGGCATCAGCAACATTCAGTTTATCAATCCGCCCTTAGATTTGTTGCACGTGCAAGTTATGACACTCACCATTGTGTTTTCATCAGTTGCTCAGTTGTTAGTGTTAATTTATATCTGGTGATATACTGAGCACTTCTCAGTATATCACCAGACTCCGTTTCGTCCATGTTAACCCTGCATGCCCACCACTATTCCATTCGTCATAACAAGTGGCTTTTATTGGAGGTGCCTTACAGTCACACAGACCTTTGCAAGACAGCCTTTTAATTTCCTGCTGCACACTCCAGGAATATGTTGCAGAATACCCTAAAACTGGTTGCTCCGCTATTCCTTAACCAATTTAAGTAGGGAAATCTGAGTATCTTCAAATTTTTTTTTTTTTTTTTTTGTATTATTGATTGCTCTATTTGTGCAATTATGCACTCAGCCCCATTGAAATTTAGGGTTGCCCTCAGAGGGCCCTAAGTTCTAAATAAAGGTTTGATGATGATTTGCTAAAAAGCTGCCAGTCTTTCATGTCCGCTCTTAAAAAAGAAGCAGGACAGACAAAAGCCAATAGGGTCTTTACATCACAGTCAGGTTATAGGTCAGGGTTCTTTATTAGGTGTTCCCGTGATGTGTGTGTGTGTTTGTTTGTGTGTATCCAGCTGATGCGAGACCAGCTGCAGCAAGAGGAGCAGCGCGAGCGGCAGCAGCAGCAACAGAATGCAATCCTGCAGCCTTATATGCAGCAACGCATGGCCGGGCCCCCTGCACCCACCCCGGCCATTAGCACCCCACAGCATTATCAAAGCATGCAGGTGCCTGTGGAAGTTCTTAAGGTTAGTACGGATACAGCAGATGCTTTATTCATTATTGATTATCCCTTGGTTTTTGTTCTCAACTAATCAATTGCTCAGTTGATCCACAAAAAAAAAAAAGTGGTATAAAATGTCCATCACCATTCCCCCAGAGCCAGGCAGGAATCTTGTCTTGTTTGTTTGATGCTTAATATTGAGACGCAAACCAGCCAAAGTTTGTCGTGTTTACTTTATAAACTACTTAGCAATTATGGTGGTCCGATTGGTTCTTCTATTCATACCCAGATCTTAAAATTAATATATCATTTAAAGTTACTGCCTTAATGTGCTTTGCGAAGCATGACCAATGTTGAGAAGATTTGTTATCTTTGTTATCCCATGAACACGGGACCTTTTCTATCCTTCTACATACTGTTTCATCTCAGACTGAACCACCATGCAGTCTGTAAAAAGAAAATAATGAGTGTAATAGTGAAATCCTTCAGCTCACTTCAGCTCAAAGCACAGCCCAACCTCAAGGATAAATCATTAATATATTACGTTAGGAGGTTTGAGGGAAGAGAGAACAGATGTTGGTCAAGGGGGCGTTTCAAAAGCGGCTGCAGCACTTACATTAATCCACTCACATGTTGCTGAGAAGGAACCAGGATGGGACGGTGCAGCAACACCAACCACACATTGACAAATCAGGGACAGATTTGAAAAAGGCAAAGAAAGAAAAATGCAGTGGAGCAGCAAGCAGGTAGGAGGACAGAGGAGGGAGGAGGAGTGTGAGATAAGAGGGGTTTGACATGTTTTGTGATAGGACAGACAGGAGTGATGTAGATAGTCTGAGTCAGGCACGGACAGATAAAGCTGAAGTGACATTTTACCCGATTCCAAAGATGCCTGTGCTTGTTCTTATCTTTTATGGCGTCTGTTTGTGTGTATATGGGTTTGTGCAATACACCATTATGTGGCTGTGTGTGTTGCTTTATGGTATTCGAGACCATAAATCTATAGTTTGTATGCACGGATAACTATGTGGGGCAACTTGATGTATTGACAGTTTACTCTGTGCGGATGCATATGTGTGTGGGTGTTTGTGTGGAATGATGTTTATGAAATCTCAGCGTTTAGACTTGTCATTGTCTTTTCCTTCCATGGTGCAGATAAGATGAGCTGTCTGTCCAGCAGCCCGATGGACAGACTCAGGAATAAGCTCTGTCTATGCTGACAGAGCTTGGTTACACATTCATGACTGGACTTTTTCCCCATTTGCCTTATAAGTACCAGACAACTGACAGCCAATTATGTTTATTTATCCTGAGTTTCAACATTTGTGTCAATAAAATTGTATGCGTAAAAAAGGTGGTGGTGAAAAAGCAGTTATTGAAAACTTTCTGCTGCATTTGGTATATTCTGTTTGGAAGGCAGAGGAGCTCTTTCTTTCCTGTATAGTAATGTGGAGCAGTCCTTCTCTCTGCTGAGCTTTACTCTTTGATGTGAAGGAATGAGGCCAACCCACTGCTCTTTGTAGCCACACCAGAGGAATTATCGTGGCTTTACCCCTGTGGGCATTACTACTGACTTAATGCTGTCATGCCCCAGCCTCCTCACTGGGTTAAGGGACAGGAATAAGTAGCTGTTGGCATCTGAATACTCAATGTATTTATATCAGTCCATGAGCTTATTATTTAAAATGTAATTCTAATAATATCCATGTGTGTATTAATGAACCGATAAAAAGTATTTGTTTTTCAAGCATACAATCAATATTCAAGAGGTTCAAATGTCAAATTTCAAGATTTCTTTGTTTGTCATTGTCAATGCATTTACATACACAAAATATTGAGATAACGTTCAGCATCAGCAGCGCAAAAAAAAAAAAAGTCATACTAAAAACAAATGACAAAACAAAATCATGCAGAGTAAATAATAAATAAACGCGCATCCAATGTGTCAGAGCTGCCTCTCATCAAGTTGTTGTTAGTGACTTTATAACCTGTCACACATGAGCAACCAAACCTATAAGACATCCTAAATTTAGAGATGTGATTATTTTTCTATTGTATTCTACTGTACTGAAGTAGTAATTATTGTCTACCTCAACAGTTCTTTTTTAGGCTTTTGCATCTCCTAGTTTATTTTATATTATAATATATGTATAGATGTATTAATATTGTGACCATATACCTGATATGGACCCTGCATTAAAAGAACTGTGAATCACTTAAGTAGTAGATTCAAGATTCAAGATCCAAGATGTTTTATTGTCATATGCACAGTAAAAACTTGGCAGTTAAACCACACAATGAAATTCTAACTGTCTGTTCTTCCACACCAGAAAGGAATTTAGAGAGAAGTAGGACTGAGGGGGGGGTATTAACAAAACTGTGCACGAGGATAAGAATAAAAATAAAATAGAAATATAAAAAAGTGTAAATATATATAATATACAATATAATAAAATAGAGAGACTATGTAGTTCACATATGGCATTTTTTAGCAATATCAAATTACTCTTATAAAAACAGTTGAACTGCCTCCAACAAACCGTCATCAAAAAGGGAATCATTAACAGCATCAACAAAAACTTAAATTGGTTGGACTGTGTGTGCAGAATTTAAAATGGAGCAATAATTCATCAGATGTTTTTATTGTCCACATTTCATACAGGTACAGAGCCACCTGGAGAATCCTACAGACTACCACATCCGCCAGTCTCGGAGGCAACAGGTGAAAGAATACCTGTCGACCACTTACGCCACCAAACAGGTACCTGCGTGGATTCCTTTACTCAGTACTACATATCAGTTTAAACTTGTCTTCTCTCATTTGATCAGCTCTGTATATAAGGTCTTTTTTCCTGTTTTTGTCTTGTTTGGCAACAAAGCACATACAGTAGTTTACTATGTCTGTACTTGATCAGCCATTAACATCATGCATCTGTGCCTCCCCCTCTGTCATTAGACAGTTCATGCAGTATCAGGGCTGGTTCCACCCTCTCCTCCCACAAGCATGGTACCCACAGGGGGTTCATCATCTGCACCCCCACCTCTCCAGTCTCCACACATGCGAACAGAGCACTTCATGTCTGGAAACAGTGCACCCAACAGCCCCATGGCCATGCTCAACATTGGCTCCAGCCATGAGAATGAGGTAGTCTGCATGTCTGGTCACTCTGTGGCATAAAAAAAAAAATCCTGATCATTGTATGAAGTACATTTTACAAGAAGCAGATTGAACAAATATCCTGGAAATATGACTTAATTACACTCCTATATAAAATTATGAGGTTTGAACATTATCTACAAAGTGACATTATCTATACTTTTTATGAAAGTATCATAATGATTTAATAGGTCTTTGGGATACTAGAGAAGTTCATATTTGCATTGGTGTTTATGTGTTGTGCGTACAGTGGGCGTGTGGATGAATGTGTTGACTAACTAGCAATAACTTACACCGGCTATCATTGGAATTTAAATGCTCCATTATGACCTTGCAACTGTAATTACAGCTTAACCAGTGACAGGTAAAATGCAGGATATAAGGCCCTTTGAACCTGGCAGACTTTGACCGACTCCTCGTCCAGTGCTCAACCTCATTTCTTTCTGTGCCTCAAAGAAAATTGTTGTACCAGTTAGCCTCCTTGAACAAGCAGTCCTCTTTTGTCTGAAGTGCCTGTAGCTACAGACAAGTTCATGTTCAGGCTGTCATGGTATCATCGTCGGATGCTTATGAATTTAAAACTGTGTACAGTTTGGTCACTGCTTTACATTGTAATAAAAACTAGCTTCTGTTTTAAAATGGTTCATTGATGTATTAAAGCTTTTTATAAATACGTAGGTAACACTGCCCTGCTTTTTCAGATGGAAGAGGTCATTGATGACATCATCAGCATGCAGTCCAAATATGATGATATTCAGACATACACTGACCCTGTCCAGATGCCTAACACAGTAAGTAGTGCTACAAAACAAGAGCCAAATACACTTTTAGGAACACTTTTGTGTTTCTCTTTTATATTACAAATATACTTTATGTTCAGCTGGCTCCTTTTTCTGTCATATTTATTATTTGATTGTCAGTGTTATGCATAAGGAATATGCATAATTCTTGGCAAAACTCTTCCACTGAAGATGATACTGCCAATAATAATGATGTAAAAATAAAAATATTTCAGTAGACAAGTATACTACTCATGTGTCCAATACAGTCAAGTATTGGGAGATAAATTTTGATTTTAGCGCTATCAACCTTATCAAAAACAATTTCTACAAAATTTGTGAAAACTGTAAAATAAAATAAAAAAAGGTAATTAAAGATTGTTACTGAACTACTATCATTTATTTTAAATTGTTTTAAGGAAAATAATAATTCTAAGACTAATGGGCAAATTAAGTTATTAAAGAAACTTTAAATGCTTTGTACCGTTTACATTACATTACATTACAAGTTATAACATAATTTATTGTATACATGCATGCTTTCATAGGTTTACAGCTGTGTACATCTTTGATGCATTGCCGTTAAAATACAACACCAGAATCCCCAAATGTTCTGTTCTCATATCATGAAGTTCTTTGAAACCCTCATTGACTTCAAGGGCTTATTTCAGGCCCAGTCTCCCCGAGTTTTCATCATAGGATTGTGTACATGGCTATGGCTATGGCTGTGTATACATAGTCTCTTTATCACACTTCTAATGTAATGTCAGTTTCTTTAAATTTTGTGGTTGCTATCGAGGCAGTGATGGTGTTCGTCCTAGTTAGTAGCTATTACTCCTGTTAAACCACAGCAAGTGTAACAGATATACGGTGCTTAACCCTAACCCTGTTGTCTGTTTCTTTAAACTTACTCTCTTGGTTGTAAGCCTCTCTTAGCATTACTCCCTTGAAAGAAATATTTGTGTCTTAATGCACATGTATACACAAATATACACAAATGCAGAGTGTATAATTCATTTAAACCCTAAACATTCCATCTCCAAACCATGTTGGACATAGTTGGAAAGAAAGCATTTTACATGGGGACTGAAGAGTGCTTTGTGACTGAGGGAACAAACTCAGAAAATTAACAATTAAACAGCCAGCAGTTAGAGTTCAACTTGTTTACAGGACATTCAGAGAGGGAGGGAGGTGGAGAAGGAGGGGGGGAGGAAAATAAGGGAGGAGGGAAAAGAGGATGAGGGCAATTTTTGCAAGGGGAAAACAGGCTGAAAGTCCAGTTAGGGGAAAGTTCATTCTTATTTGGTGAGGAGTAGAGGTAGAATAAAGACAGGATTGGTGCTGCTGAGGTCATTGTCCTGGAACTGGCTGAGAGAGCCTGCCTGCGCCTGAGAGCGAAGAAGAAAGAGCAGCAACCAAGCAAAGGAAGTGGAGGATGAAGGAGATGAGTAAGACGTATGCCATTGTGGAAGTTATTGAAGGAGAACAGATTCAGCTGGTAAGAAGGTGCTGTTGTTGTTTTTTGACTGCTAATAGTGAGCTTGAGTTGTTTTTGTAGGAATTGGCATTCATTCACTGACTAAACTGATGATGCAGTGGCAGCTCTAACTCCCAGCCTCGGGACTCTGATTATATGATGAGCCGTGGCAGAAGGAATGGGTGGAGATTTACTGTTTTATGTCTGTGTGTGAATGATTTTACTGGGCTTCTGTGGCTTTTAGTTGATGTTTGGGCTTGCAGTAATGCAGTCCCCAAAGTTATCCCTGACACTATGTGGTCTGACACACTGTTTCACATCTCTGCAGTTTGTATATGTATGTATGTGTGTCTGTGTGTGAGTGAGAGCAAGAAAGATGGAGGGGTCTCCTGCAGCTGAAGCTGATAATATGTCCTCTGTGGTTGATTGGTTTAATCAGTTTGAGTGTGTCTACATGCATGTGTTTGTATATCTGTTTGTGTGTGTGTCTGGGCGCGCATACAACATCAGACTGATTAGATTAGGTGATTGATCAACCCTAAGGATGATCAGTGTGCATGGGGCTAACACAATTGATGAGGCAGAAACTCAAACCACAGCTCAAATGTTAACAGGGCTACATGTTCACTACATATTGATCCTTTTTACAGTTTGATATGTAGCAGTGTTTTGTGTTCAAACACAGTGGAAACAATACTCAGAGCCTTATTCCCAATTGACAGAGCAGTGAGTAAAACTCACCTGCTAATCCTGATGCGGATTAGAACAGCAAACTCTAAGGAATTCTTGGAATCTCAAAGTTTAGTAAAAGCTGGTAGCACCACTCAATACCAGACACAAGGGAGCAGTTTGAAGGTGAAACATGAAATAACCAGTAGAGGGTGAAGCATTGTGTTGTTTTTATACAGGAATTCATGATGCACAAATATATTTCTAAATTTGACAGTTTTAAGTGATATTTGTTTATTTTTGAACTACTGGACAGTTAAAACCACAGTTCCTGTTACATTGCAGTTTAATGTAATTATGATCAATAAGTGTGTTCAGTGAGTCAGATTTTATTTTTCACACAAACAGCATAACAGGGAGTAGTTCATCAATAATGGAAGTTATGGTTATTGTGATGCTTTTCCAAACAGAGCTCAAAATCCCAATCACATATCTGTGTATCTTTAGTGAAAATTTCAACAGAGCATATGATTTACAAAAAAAAAAGTCGACGTGAAGAGGCCCGTGTGTGTTTGTATGTATGTGTGAATATGGTTTTGATCTTACCACTGGCACAGTAGCTAGCAGATAAGGTATCTTTCCCTTTGAGTTCTTTATCTTTCAGGCCTCATTAGCAGCGTCACATTTGCCATCGCTTCAGGGAGTACGACAATGTTGGCAACAAGATGTATAAAGCTCATGGCATTCAGTAAAATATACAATTAAAAGAAAATCACGTCTTTTTAGGAGTCCATACACAACTAAATGACACGCGTTACACAACGTCTAAAGTACAAGATTTAGTAGACTGATCCACAAGTTCAGAAGCTGGAGAAGGCAGAGGAGAGAATCAAGCCATAAAGAGAGATAAGATAGATAGTGTGATAGTCAATCATTGCTGTGTATTTGGCAGGCCATTTTCAAGTGTGATGTTATTGCATTAACTCCTGTTACCTGCTCGTTACAGCACATTGAACATGAGCAGTAACTTTATAAAGGTACTCACCAGGGTGTATGACATCAAGGAACTGAGATAAATCAAGCAACAGATTAACCTGAGTTAGACTCATCTATAACCTAAGTCTTATGTCATGTCGAGTAAACTCATAAAGACAGATAGATCCTTGCATTTGTATATCTGTAGTTGTCTTTTTTATTTTTTTTATTGATCCATTTATATCTCATGTGTTGCATGTTTTCTAAACATGTGTCTGTGTTTGAATGTGTCCCCAGCTCCCCCTGTCTAGCAGTCATCTGGACGTGTATACAGGTCCTGGGATGAAGGGGCCAGCCATCGCTATGACCAGTAACTCTTGTCCTGCCAACCTGACCATCAAACGAGAACTGTCAGGTGCGAAAGTTGGGGTTTTGCACATTATCAAAACCTCAACTCAAAGATATTCTATAAAAATTTGTCATTGGGTGGATCTAAACTATTTGCCGCTATATTGTCGGACAAACTGTTGAACAAGTGTTTCTGTTGAAATTTGTCACAGTCTCAGCCTTTAGTTAATCACTTTTTGTTATTGGAAAGATGCAGAAGCCCGTGCACTGGCCAAGGAGAGACAGAAGAAAGACAACCACAATTTGAGTACGTCTTTACATGTGTATACTCTTTGCCCACCTCCTCCTTTGTGTTTTTCACCCTCTCACTATGCAAGCACATATACACACACACACACACACCATAATCTGTCGCTTGCAAAATTGTTTTATACATCCCTGCACTGATTTAGCTGACATAGTGCATAAAGGGTGGATGGTTAACCTGGTCGTTTCTGCTGTTCTGGCACTTAAGTGTAACTGCCTGTGACTGTGTGGACTGTGTGGACTGTGTGTGTCTGTTGTGTTTGTCTGTATATACCTAAACATTTGTTCCTTTTTGCCCTTTATTGTTTATTCCCAATATGCACTGACCTGTAGTTTTGTCTCTATCAGTCACTGTTTGTGTTGATGCTCTATATTTCTTCTATCACTTTGTGTTCATTCTTCTGTATCATTGTCTTCATAATTGCATTTCCCTTAATCTTTATCTTCTCTGCTCTGTCGTAGTTGAAAGGAGGAGAAGATTCAACATCAATGATCGTATCAAAGAGCTGGGCACCATGATCCCCAAAACCAATGACCTGTGAGCTGCTTTGTTGTGCTTCAGTAGAAATTAAACAGATGAATGAAATTCATTACACCAAGGTACTTATGTGTGGAAAATGTCTGTGTTCTTTACTGTGTGTATAGCGATGTGCGCTGGAACAAAGGTACTATATTGCGAGCATCTGTCGAGTATATCAAACGCATGCAGAAGGATGTGCAGAGGACCAGGGAGGTGGAAACCAACTTTAAAAGGATGGAGATGGCCAACAAACAACTGCTGCTACGTATCCAGGTATCACATGCAGGCATATGCACACATGTAAAAACATATAAACACAGCAAATACACTGGCAGTCATGATTTTACCTCTGCCCGCTGTCTGCAGGAGTTGGAGATGCAGGCCCACCTGCATGGCCTACCCAGCACATCTCCCTCTGGCCTGAACCCCACTGACATGATGGCTTCTTATATAAAACAAGAGACCAGCCCAGATGAGAAGCTTTCCCACCCACAGGTACAAACCCACCACCAGTCGCAGCACCTACCCCAGAACCAGGCTCAGCCCCAGGCCCATCAGCACCACTTCCTCCCGCAAAACCACCTCCAACCTCAGGGCCAGGCTCAGCCTCAGCCCCGGCAGCTGCCACCGCTCCCCCAGCATCTCCAGCCTCAGCCCCCCATCCAGTTTCCAGCTGTAGGCAGCTCCCAGCCTTTTGACTATGCCCATTCTCTGGACTTGTGCGATGGGATTCCTGGCTTCTCAGACACCATGTCGGCGCTGGGTGACCTGGGTGGACTGGAAGTCCAGGGAGGGAGGAGAGGTGAGCTGGGCTTCCTGATGGACGAGCCCTTGTCCCCAATGGGTGGAGATCCCCTGCTCTCTGCGATGTCCCCTGAAGCCTCGGTCGACTCCAGCCGCAGATCCAGCTTCAGTATAGAGGATGGGGACATACTGTAGACAGAAAAACATGCACCAAAAATCACAGGCATTCACACAAGTACACACATCAGTGCAAACTTTGACACGTCCACAGCACATAAAACTCACATCGATACAAAGTCAAGAGCATGATTAGCAGGCTGTAAACGTCACAGAATTGGAACATATACCAACGACGCTCATTTGTGGTACAACTATCTGTTAACGGTACAAGCGATACAGCTCTCGCACAAATTAAAGACATTTTCTAAAGTCCAACCATCTGCACACATACACAAGTGTGTGTGTGTGTGTGTGTGTGTGTGTGTAGAGGTATGTGTTTGTGTGTGATCACCTGAGCAGCTTCAAACTTTGCCTACACTGCCAGGTCAGGAGTTACATAGCACACTTGGCCTTGTTTCCATAAAGGTGGCTCTGAATAATAATTGAACAAGGGACAAAAACCAGCATTTAATTAGATCAAAGTTATCAGATACAAGGACAACCGAGTGCACTGTCTCTCTCCATAGAGCACAAGTTATTTTCCCCATTACATCAACTTTTCTTAGTGACCATCATTGATTGAAATAACGATGGAAGTAGCTGTGTGGTCCTGCATGCATAATTTATCTTCAGTGGATGCATCCATTCACATTGTTATGTTTCTGTATCTGTTTTTCCACACTTTTGTTTTGCCGTAAGCAAAGAAGTTTGGTGTCTGACAAAGATCTGTTTGATTATAATTACATTCAACCAACCTCAAGATTAAACTGGAGTCTCCTCACAAACACACACATGTGCACATATGAACATCCACCCCCACACTTTGCTGTCCCTCAGTTTTACACTTGTGACATTTACCCATATACACTGTAAAGTGGGTGTTGACTTTGAGAGTAAAGAAAGACAACCATTCAATAGTCATCCAAATCTATGAACTGTCAAAATACTCAGGTACAACAGTAGAATTCAGAAGGAGGATCTTTTTTAGATTAGTAGAAGCACGTTAACCTTATCTGTCAAGGCCTTAAGCTCTATCACTGCTTGTTTTTTTTTTTTTGCAGCTGCTCATCAAAGACATGTTTTATAGGTTAGAGGTTGTGACCTGGTTTTAGACTTAATATCAAGTTCGGTTATGCCTGTAAATGCTTCAGAGTCTGCATCTGTACCAGCTATGCCCTTATTGATGTTGGAGATAAACAGTTAATGTTTCTGTCATTCAGTGACTTTGCAATGACTATACAAGAACCCTGGGTGAAGGAAAGATGGGTGGTAAGTCCAGCTGACAGCAGCTGTAGTTTTAGTTTTCACACACTTGCATCTATTTACACAAACACACAGGGTCATTCTTTAAACGCACAGAAGACCACACAACACACACGTATATCGCACATTATAGTGCTCACACACATACATACAGTGCGGTGTGCCTTGAGGCTATTTTCAAATCAGCACATTATCAAGTCTCCTATTTTTCAGCCTCTCCCTTGATGAGTTGGGTGACGCTGCCAGCTGCAGAAGTAAATCACAGGGCGGCTGTGGTCACTGCAGCGGCCGGGAAGGTTGAGGTGTACCTGAGTTGTAGCTCTGCTGTGGTGGACCTTGAGGCTTGGCTTTGATTTGATATAGCTTATGATCAGTACTGATAAAGGTAGAAAAAAAAACTTTGATGGTGATTTTTTTTTTCTTTTTTCCCCTGATTAAAGGAAGTGTTTGTTTTCTTTATTACAGTTTGTTGTATATCTCCCAAAGCACTGGAAACTATATTATTGTTCTGACTTTGTACATTGAAGAATTATGAAATAAGATTTATTTCAGATATTTTATGCCACTAAGCCACTTAAATGTGTTTTATTTGTATTTGTTGTTTTAGTTTTATTTCACTTTTATTCCAAAACTACCCTTTCTTCTCAAAGCCATGTTCAAGAAGAACACTGTAAAGACATTTATGTCACTAATGTTTCACTGAATAAGGACTGGACTGCCATTTAGAATTTTCCAGATGTCAAGTGACTTCGGAGAGATACTGTACATTTATGGTGCCATTTCTTTATGATTGGGATTTTTTTTTCTTTCCGTTTTAACATTGAAATTTGGAACCAGGGATGAATGGGAGGTGATTTTTTTTTTTTTTTTTTGGATCAAATTCAAATTGCTCATTTTATTAATGTAAAGTTTACCGGTGATTCTGGCCATACTCAAACAGGTCAGCATTTTTGACATGCCTCCTTCCTCCCTGACTTTGGTTTCCTTGGAGACCAGAAAACGACTGACTTCACATAAACTCTGAGCCGAGGAGTTGTGGTTTCCATGGTGTAGCAGTGACTGTGCATTTGGTCCTACCTGTCTGACAGAGTTGTGCCTTTTCCTTTTAAGCCACAGTTTGACATTATTGTCACCCCACCAACACTCCAAAGAGCTGCTCAGGCCTCCTCTACACTTCCACTAGAAGGAGCTCGCCGAGCGAACTACACAGAGAAAAGTGATTCTGATTTTACTGAAAATACAAAATGTTTTACCAGAAAACATTCACTGCCTTTTGGGTTTTGTTTTTTTTTTCTTTTTCCTTATTGATTGCGTGTGTGTTTCTGAGTCACATTTACACAAGTGTGACTCAGAAACAGAAACTAAAAACCTTGAGATCACTTATCAACATTTTGTGTCTAGTACATGGGGGGGTGATATGCTGTTTGTTTAATTCTTGTTGGAAGAGATTTGATTTCATCCAGTTTGTTGAATTTTAAAGACAAAGTATGATTTGAGGCAGCATTGTGTATGTCTCTAAACTTGTCTTTAGGGGGATTTTGAGCCTTTCAGTTTTTTAGGTTCAATCATGAGAATCGATGTCAGTCCCCAGGGAAAGGAATTATTCTCCTAAAGAAAACGGACATTTGAAGTGGATGACATGAAGCCTCTACATATTGTCATGTTATATGTCCATCGGGGGGCAGCAGAGATCTGTATTGCAGGAGATGATCCCAGTGTCTCCTTGATTTCGCTGTCAGTACTCACAGAAAGCACTGAGCGGTCACGTAACTGACTGTTTGTAAATTCTAATTAAGAACCCAGTATCACTTTTATGTGACAGCAAGTAGATTTTTTTAATAGAAAACGACAACAATTGCTGAAGACATTCATTAATTTGATTTTGCCATGAGTGGATTTAAGCTTTTTTTTTATGAACTCTGCCCATGCATGGCAGCATTTCCAGTTTACACCTTTGATGAGAAAAAATACAAAGGTTTTGACAAATAAAGTTAATTAATGCCAGTTTGGTAAAATCACCACTCATTTGACTTTCACATTTCACCTGCCTCATCCTTTTGTTGCCCTCTTTTCTCCTCTGGTGCAGCTCTTTCCATCCACTGGTGATGTATTAGTCCGGGGCAGTTTCAGGATGATCCATAAACCGTTTAACAGCCTTTCTTAAGTTAAAACAGGGTAATCTTATTCCTCATCCACACACATGCACACACTGACTGATGCTGCAGAGCATGTTAAAGTGTAGTGGTGGTGTCTGCAGCCCATCCACAGGCCCATTCTCCTGGGTCTTTATGATGCTAATGTACTCTCCAGTCTAATAAATCCCTGTAGAGCTGCAAAGAGTAGATCTTATGGCTCACTCCGATCACCACCTTTTCGCCCATCTCCCCCCCCAACACACATTACTGCAGTAGAAGTGCCTGCCTTGCACTTCCACTGATACTTGGGTGGCTGTTTAGTAAGAAAGGGAAAGGGGAAGGATTGAGACAAATCAAATATGAATGTCCAATTTAAGAGATGCTGGTGGGCGAGTGCAAAGTCTGGCCCGGACATGCACCGAAAGGTGGAGTGAGACGGAGACACACAGAGAAACTCTCATCACCAATTTTTGTGATGGTTGGGCTTCTTGAAGTGGTTTTGGCATGGCACCCTGAGAACCACCACGCCTTGTAGAGGGATGAGGAAGGGGGGAAAGCAAAATAATCTTAGAGGGTTTTTCTTGGTTTTGAAAAAGCAGTGAACAAGGGGCTCCATTCAGAGCTTTGGACGGACCCTCTATCTGAGCATTAAGAAATGAACCTTCATTCTCTCCTCTAACCAGTCCTCCTTTTTATCATCCACCCTCCTCACCCCATCTCCTCCCTTTCCTTGCCCCCCCTCCCCTCCCTCGGTAGTCTACGTCTGGCTGCTGGGCTCGATGTGTGGAGAGTATGTGTGTGTAAGTCCTCCCTCCCTCCTTCCCAGGGGAGCAGTGTGTCACTTAGCTTGAAGCCCACGGAAGTAAGGTGAAAGGGGGCTGATTGAGCTAATTTAGCCCCTGGATGTGAGAGCAGGAAAGGCCTCACCCTCTGCTAATAGACAGACATCAAAATGGAGATGAGGAAAGGGGGGGGGGGGGGATTGGAAGAAGGAAGGAAGGAAGAAAGGAGAGAGGGAGGACCATAAAACTGAGACGACTTTTTGATGGATTTATCTCTTTTTGTTCGGGGGGATGTTGAGAAAACTTTTATGAACACTGAGTGACATTGTGAAGTTGGTAAAGGTTTATGTGTGTTGCCTTGAATTAAAAACCTGCTGATATTACTTATTGATCCGTCCTCCTCCATTAAGATACCGTCAATCAAAGCCAGTTTTATGATCTCCCCCACTCCATCCACTCACTGTAGATCCTCCCTGACAGGTACACTGGAACTCACACCAAAAGTACTGCCTTTTACCACATGAGTGCAAATTGGAGACACATTTTATTGCTTGTGCAGGCATAAGTACTCCTGTAGGACCCAATGACCAGCTATCGAAGAAACCTCTCATGAAGGTGGCACTATTTTTTTCAAAAGATTTTGGAAGTGCACAACTTGTATGTGTTTCCAGTCAGAGTCAGGCTCAGCTGATCTACATTGGAACTCAGTTCAGTGTTAAAAAGGCTGTCTCGTATGGTAAAAGGGGATTTCCCTTTTAAAGGTCAAAACTGAGAGCTCACAAACACCCATCAAGCAGGCGAAGCCACCACTTGTTCGTCATTCCTTTCCTCCCATTCTCTCACTAGCTAAATGGGTCCCACCACCATTACTCCTGTCCTTCTTCATTTCCACCTCTGCTGCCCCTCTTTATTCCACCGCTCTTTTGTCCATCTTCCTCTACATATTTAATACTCTTCACTGACTCCTCTCAACCCCTTGTGCCTCTATTCCTGAAAGAAAAGAAGCTCAAATTGGCTGGAGAGATGAATAATGTCCCCGCCATTAATGGTACCATGGCCAGATCAGTCTTTTCATGTGTGTGAAGGTGGAGAGATGAGCTGTGAGAGAGGTAAGGACTTGGTGTGGTGGTGGGGAGGTTGGGGCTGGGGTCTCTATCTATCTAACTTTGCTCTGAATGCAGCAGAGGAAGAAGCAGAAGTGAGAGGACGAGTGACTCGTATGGAGATTTATTATACAGCTGCTGTAGGCTGCAGAGAGGAAAGCATGATGGTGATAGTTAGTGCTTAAGCCTGGAGTCTACAAGTTCTGTTTGAAAAATCTAGTCATTTAGATAAAATGATTTGACTTCTGGTTCTTTTCAAACAGGCAGAAACTGTACACTTGAAAGCACAATGAAGTCCATGCACTCGTGGTTCAAACTAATTTCTCCCCAGATGCTATTAATGAGTGTTTTTCCTGCTAAGATGGCCAGTAGGGGGAGTTAGTGGTCCACAACTGTGTCCAGTACAGACGTGACAGAAGACAAGGCTTGACTGACATTTCTGAGCTCTCAGAATGAATATGTTGTATGGAATCTCAGTGAATGTCATCCTTTGACAGAAAGAGCATCTGGTGCAACCTCTGGAAAATGAAGACATGGTGTCATCTGTAAACCTGACCAAGCAAAGTTTTGTTTGGATGTTTGGATGATCAAAGTTGAAGCACAAATGCTGGAACATCTTTTGTTATCATGGTCTATTTGGAGTTTGCTAAATTGGGCTTATCATTATTAAGATAAATAATACATCTGACATACAGTTTGTCACATTTTGAAGGTTATCCACTCCATCGTTTTCCCTGGCAGTTGATGGAGTGACTATGAGAGTAATGAGTCCTGTATCGCATCCTCAGTAGGCCTTTTTTTTTCTGAGCAGGACTTCAAATGATGGACAACGTTATTGTCCTTGACGACCCACCGAAAAGGCCATGAAAATTACTGAGTAACTGCACAGGATTCATCCCAGTCTAAGCTCCTGAGATCTGTTTGTTCTTGTGCCATGTTTGTTTCTGTATCTGTCAATCCGTCCGTCCATCCACTCATCCATTCATCCATCCATCTTGCAAATCCTCTTCTCTTTCGTTTGGAGCCATTGTGAGTCAGAGGCTGCGTCAGTGAACTTACAATCTGAAGGTCACAAAGATCTGACTTTTATTTTTTCCATACCTCCCTGAAAAGCAGCAGAGATTATACAGCCTACAGCTGTTATCACATTTATGCCCTTCTTCAAGCTTCTTTTTTATTCTCATCCTCGTCTCGCGCCTTTCAGAGACCTGAAGATAACAGCACACAACATGACGCCATTGTCCTCCCTCTCTAGCTCGTAGGTGGAGATTTAAAGTTCTGTTTTAAAACTGCCACAGTTCCAATCCTACTTAACCCCCCCTCCTCCCCCTCCTCCCCTTGTCTCCCCCTTCCTCCTGAGTATACTACCTAACCCTTCTGAACTTCAGTCAGAGTTACTGAAGACCCAGAGTACACTGGGGAGTCAGCTACACTGCTGAGAGAGAGACAGAGATAGAGGGAGACTTAGCTGCCTGCTATTCCACCACTCTCTCCGGTAATAGGAAAAGTTTCTATCCTTTTCTGTGTTACAGCAGGGAGATAAAACTAGGGATCACTCACACTCACAAGCACTATTGTGCGCACTCATTTATACTCACTTTATTATGTATACATACAGAATAGCCTACACGTATTCCTCAGAAACACACTTGCTCACATCATCTCAGATATGGACACAGCAGAGACACACAAACTTGGGAGGCGTAACATATGTATATATAAAGGACCGCACTCACATTTTAAGCTTTCTGAGTCTTTCGTACAAACTCAGACAGAAGAAAAGAACTGAAAGACCAGAGAAGGGAAAAAGAAACAAAATTCGTCTGTAAACGGCTGGAAATCCTGATTCAAATTAGAGGGCGATTTCCACAAAGGTCAATGTATTCAGCTGATATCCTAAGAGGGAGGAAATTTAATACCCCTTTTTGGTTGAATTAATTAATTATAATATTAGGCTAGCTCTAGGGGCCCCTTTCTTCAGTGATTAAGTGAGCACATATCTTTAAAAGACTGTGTTGGTCTCTGGGGCCCTGGGCTTCTGAACCTTGGGGTGAAACAGAGAGAGATGTTTTATACATGAGAGGACGAAGAAACACAGAACAGCCTGCTCACCTCCACAGCAAGACACACCACGCTACTTACTTAGACCTTTAATAGCACTTGTCTCTCTTTGCAGAAGCGCTTCTGTGCTGCCCCTTCGCTTTCCTTCGGCCCTCTCAGTATGCAGCTCAGCATGGCTGAAGTTTAAACGCTTCAGACAACAGGTAAGTGCTCCTCCATACCTGTCCATACTTTTGCACTTTTGTGTCAACAACTGTGCAGCATGTCGTCAGATCCTTATCAAATATGTAAAAACACAGCTGGATTCACATTCTTGAAAGTGAGAAAATATCAGCAGCAAAATGTATTAAGGCTTCAGGTGGGGAAAGTGCTCATTATGCCACTCCTTCCAGAGGGTTAAATTATTCAGGCGTTAACCTGTAAGCAGCATTTTAATGTTTTAGGTCAACCAGGTGATGCAAAGATTTATTATTACATTTTACAGGTTGTATCATTTTTAAAAATCTTATCTTCGGTGTGTATGATATATTTCTTTCTTTAATGTGCTTTGGTGCTTTATCATGGTCACCTTTTTTTGGTGAAAGTAAACCATTATGATTCATCTGCTTGAATACTGCTGCTGAGGATGATTACCTATGTAAAAGATACTATACAAATAATAATAATAATAATAATTGCTATTGTTGATTTATAGAAGTTATCCTTCATCTATATGGGTCTAAAATAACTATTTAAAGATAAAAATTGTGAAATATAAAGTGCAATACTATTCCTCTCGAAAATAGTAGCGCAAACACCCTCCTTATAATGTAAATAATGTAAATAATATATCTTAAAAAATTACTCTTTAAACACACGTTTGAATGTAGAGTCTCCCACAGCATGTGCTAACCCTGGAGCTGACCTAGCAAGGAACTCTTTGCTGTCAGTCATATATGTGTTTGTGTGTGAGTGTGTGTGTGTGTATAACAGTTCTTTGACATCCAGTCTGAAGTGTAAATCATAGTTAATGGCTGTTCGCCTCTAACAGAGGCTGATTGTGGAGATAAAGGGAAGGACAGTGATGACAGGAAGGTGATGACAGAGTCACAGGGAAGATGACGGGATGCTGCTTGAGGGATGTGTGCATAAGTAAGTGTGTGTTTATGTGTGTAAGTGTGTGGTATAAACAGAACAAGTACATGTGGAATAAAGTGAGTCTGTCCGCATACATCACTTCCACAGAAAGGTGTTGTGTTGGAATGTCCATGAGTACACCATGTAGCTAACATCCCCCATCCACACACACACACAGACACAAACACACACAACCATAAGCATCCTGCCCCCACTGCCTGACCCCACTAAACATTCAGGTACAATTAATTATTCCTTCCTGATCTAACGAACGCAGTGCACTGATTGGATGCCCTCAGGGTGCAAGGGCACTATTTTAAAAACACTTTCTGGTCATGAATTTTAATCACTTCAAATGTATTGATTAATTATTAATTAAGTGACTTTAAGTGATGCCAGGTGGGTTTCATTTCAGAAGGAGTAGTAAAATGCTTTTGGGGGTGAAGTGCTGCGATGTGAAAGCAGAGCAAAGGAGCTTATTTTTTTCTTAAAGCAGCTGTTTTATTTAAAAGGGACTTCTCACGGAGGTCAGGCAGAAAGGATCTGCCATTTTGCAAAAATTAAATCCATTTTTTGTTCTTTGTTTAATTGCAGCTGTAGGGCCTGTTCACAGTAGTAGTAGTGGTAGTAATAGTAGGAGTCTTAACTGAAGCCCATTTTTGACAAGATTGAAAGTCTTCTATTTGCTTAGCATGCCTTCAATCTTTAAGAGGTTATTGTAAAGTTAACATGTAGCTCATGTATTTGAAGAAGAAACACAGCAAAGCATTTTAAAGCCCTGGTAGGCAGCACTCTCCACTGAGCCCTTTTTGGGCTGAGATGCAGCATAAACTCAACATGGCATTGCTACTATTACGTTAATGTTCAAAAAACTGAGACTGAATATGTACATGACTCTGGCTGGCACCCGGCAGGTTCACAGTGAACATACAGTATGTCTAAGTGTGGGTTGCAGAGTGCCTGTGCCGTTGTCTTTTCTGCCTGCGCCTGCCCGTACTTTAGGTTAACCTGCCGAACAAGACCTGAGCAGGAACAGCACAAATTACAAATTACCTCCCTTATTAGGCCTGACCCCAAATTTCCTCTCATGAATATTCATTACGGTGGCACCCGGCACACCAAGAAATGAATTTGCCCTCTCCTCAGAGTGGACTGTGAATAAGGAATGATTAATGGAATTCTGCGTGGTATGAATCCATCATTCCTGGGATGGAGGCTGGCCTGGTAATAAGGATCCAATTAGAGCCACAGTGGGTGGGACACAGCAGGAGCTGCGGCTTGACAGACTCTATAACGCCAGTACCCTCACACACACACACACACACACACACACACACACACACACACACACAAACACACAAACACACAATTTTTTTTAAATTTTATCCTCAAATTTCACTATCAGAAATTAAGTATGAATTTACTAATTCACTTAAATCAGCCAACTTTTCTGAGATTCTGTTCCCTCTGTCTGTCTGTCTCCCCTCAGCAGAGTTTTGTGTGGCAGAAAGCAGCAACCCCTCCACCTCCCTCTCCCAGCAGCGACACCTCTCCCCTCAGCAGGGCTGCTTTAGCTCCGCTGGCACCTCCACCTTTCCTTGTTAATTTCATGTTCCGGTGCATCCTGAGAAAAGCTCATCCTGCTGCCAAATATTTGTGTTTGGAAGACCAGTTAATCTGGAACTGGGTACATGCTCCTATCCACATGTGCACACACAGACACACATACGTGCACATGCAGGGTTATCAATGCACAACTTGGGTTGGGTTTTGTTTTTTTTGTCGTTTTTTTTTTGTGTATGTGAATGAATGTAGAGGTGCTGATAGCAGTGTGTATCTTCGACACTCCTGACCAGTGTATTGACCATTTGGCCAAGTTAAAGCAGATTAGCAGTGCAGCCATGTTTACTGCTGAAGTGCAACTGCACTGTGTACAGATGAATGGAATGGAAAGTGAAGAGATGAAGGGATGAAGTTGTCGAAAAGGAAGATATTCTTACTTCTTGTCTCCTTTTCCAAAAAAAAAAAAAAAAACTATTTGAGAGAGCCCTCACTAACTTTGGGTTTGTGTAAGAGGACTGTGTAAATGAAATTTATTGTTCTGCAAAGTCCATCTTAATTGAAAATAACCCATGTTTCACCTGTGGCCAATGTAAATTCCACTTCCTGGAACATCTTTATTGTCCTTTCATCTATTTTCCTGTGCCCTCTCTCCTCTCCCTGGCTTTAATGAGGTGTTCTGTTCCTCTGCCTCATAAACTAAAACCTTTTAGATGAATTACATCTCCTTAAGATTCATCTCCAGCGCCGTGGCTTCTTTCCCCCTTTTATGATTGTATTTAATCCACATCACATCTTTATTCAGAACAAATACCCCGTGTGTGACACTTCGTGGAGGGAACGCGGGGAAGAGGAATGTTTCAGCGAAGGTAGAAAGACATGGAGAAGTGCCAGCGCGGCTCAGCCTCTCTCTGATGATATCCTCGATAAGACTTTTAGCTAATTACTGACTGCTGCTCTGAATGCAGCTTCAGTGAAGAGAAAGGCAGTGAACCTGCCTCCTAGCTCAATAGAGAGGCAGCAAGAAAAAAGAAAGGGGACGTGGCTGTTGAAAGAGAGACAGATTAACATTTGTTCTTTTACATGCCTCCCTCTGCCACACACACAATAACTTTGCTTATACTAATTAACAATTAGCAAAGACTGGTTGGCTAATTGTGTTATTGCTCCTAATCAAGAGGCTAATTACCAGAATGTCAATTTAGATTTAATTACTAAGTGCTTTGTTAATTCCCACTGAGCATAAGTTACCCTTTCTCTCTCTCTCGCTCCCTCTCTTTCCACCCCTCCCCACCTCTGTTCCCCCTCATCTCCCTTTCTTTACCCCATCGTTCTGTGTTGAACCTTCAGTGTGTTCTGAGGTCCTGTGTTGGGACTGGGGCCGGGGCGGGTGGGTGGTTGAGGGAGTGGGTAAATAGGGAGATAAATGAGGCAATGTGTTTGAGCAGGGGGACCAAGAGGCAGAGGCATTAAGGAACAGCTTTCACCGCCAGGCCTCCAATTAGCCAACTCTCTTCCTCCAACATCACAGAGAGGAGAGATCCACTAAGATCCACTCAGCCAGCCAGTCGCCCCAGCACCACCAGCATCACCATAACCAGCAGCAGCAGCTCCCTACCAGCTCCTCACAGCTGTCAGTGCTTTTCTCAGACTGCTGCCGCACTGAACCCTCAATCACCAACACTGACTTTTAATCAGCAGGTGCACTCCGGCAATTTGTTTATTAATGGGTTCATTACCATTTTTTTAATAACCAAACATTTTTTTTAAACTTGATTAGCATCTATTTTGCGTGTATGTTTGAATTGAACCAGGAAAAATAGAATATGATTGTTCAAATCTGCATTAATCATCATTATTGTCTTCATCACCCACCTACTCATTATAGGAACATAAACAGGGAAAGGGCTCAGTGTGTATAATTGTTGTTTATTGAAAAGTTATCGTGTTATCGTGACAGACTTTTTGGCTCAGTATTTTTTTATATTAGTTGTCTCTAATCTGTTTCTTTATTCACTTTCTCTCTTTATCTATGCACATCCTTACCTTTCACAGTTTTAATTATGAAGGTGTGTGCACTCATAACATGGTTGTTTTCTTTATGTCGTAGGTTTTTTTTTACTAGCTCTTAAATCACGTTTTAATAAAATAAACAATCTCCTTTTTGGTACAATTCACATAACAAATAATAGTACACCCATCGTTACTTCTATTTCACATGTTTTTACTTTACTTTTTTTTTTTTTTTTTTTTTTACATTTCTTTCCAACACCCTTTTCTTCTTTCTCAATTCCCTTTCCTGATCCATGAGGTGCTTCCTCATAGCCCAAGGCCTCTAACATGGATTTAATGTTCATTACTTGTCTCTCTGCCTTAGACAAAGCAAGCAAACCACAATACATCATACAAATGTACATACTTAATCACTTTGCCAAAGCGCAGTACATTTGTTCTGTCAAAGAAAGCCATTCATCTCTCCCTGTGTCTTTTTTGTTAAATTTGTGCTGCCGCTTCCAACACTCCGTGTTCTGACGCTGAACATCAAATCGTTACCAAGACCAAACACAAATCTTGTTGTGATGATAATGCTGCTTATCTGATACCTGTCTCTTTATGCAGGCATCTTGTTCAGCCACTGTTTGGTGCTGTTGTCTTACTATTATTCATCCTCTGGACCACTGCTGAGGATGGGGTGGGGGGTTGAACGCATGCATGTGCGCACACACAAACACACGCACACGTTTCTGTCTCAAAAAGAGCAAGCGCTTTCACTCTCTTCTCTAACTGCCCGGCTCCTCATACTCCTGCCAAAATACCATAAGACAGGGTATAATATATATAATTATCCCCACTTACATTAGCCATTATGCCAGTGGAGCATTGCCTGCAGAATGACACACGACCTGTCAAGACTTCATTCACGCCATTAATAAGCGTCATTAGTGTCTGCTTTGAATACCCCTCTTGCACACTGCAGTCATTTCAACATGTCATAGATTTTAATTTGAGGGTAAAAATAGCTGTGAGGATATTATGCACTCTCCCAGCCAGTCTTTGTGGTCTTCTGATAGGGAGGAAGTTCACAGTGTGACCTTGGATTTTCTCTTTATTGGAATTAGAACCATTACTGTTCTTTAGTGCTGTGGGCCCGCTACTAGCACCGAGGCAGCAAGGCTTAGTGTGCTCCTTCCTTTTGTGGTGTCCATCAACAGTATTCACGATCTGAATTTTAAACCATTAGTTTGTCACAAATGATGTTGACGTTAATTGAGCAGCATCTTATGCAGACTCATACATAGTGGGTTAACTGCCCAGAATTATTCCAACAACAGAATGCATTTTAGGGATGTACATGAGATATATGAGATCTTGTTGAGGACAGATGGTGACAAGATCCCTTGGCTTATTATTTTCCTGTCAAACCATTATTTTGCGCTCTCCTTCACAAGATTACAAGATAGTACACATCGCCCATCATTTGCAAAATGACTTAACCTGTGTGTTCTTCTATATATAGTATATAATGTGAGGTTCCCTGTGTTTTTACAGCGATACAACACCATCTCTCTAATCTTTGGTTCTTTGACGGATAATAAATCGCACATTATTAGTCCAACACATATTTTATCATCTTGAATATGTTGTTTCCTTTCAGTCCCTGTCAGTGGCCTGCTGTGCTTTATTCTCACCAGTAATAAAATAACTAATACAGCTGATACTATAGATAAACTTGACATTGGAAAATGCTTCTCAAAATGTATAAAAGAAGTCCTTCATTTTTATTTTTTACTGGGTGGTCTTGCTTTGTTCCATGCATTCACACAGTGCAACCAAAGTCATTGTGTTGCACTTTCCCTCATCCAGGTTGCCTCAATAAATGTAGACACAGCAGTCTTTTCTCATATGGATTCATAAAACTGCCTTTAACCCAGTTTGAGTGAATTCACCAGCAGCAGTTTAATATATCTTTTTAAAAATCTATAGTCTCCTGAGGTAAGACGGCAAAATGCTTATTCTGTTCCTCCTGCCCTCGTTTCAGTGCTGATTAAGTGTTTAGAGCAAGTGTCTTTGTGTGTGCGCCCATAGATGCCAGTAACTCAGTGTCTCAAAGTGTGTGTTCTTGTTAAGATTTGTTCATGTGTGTGCACAACTTTCAGCTCAAGTTGAGAGACACGGGGGAATCTCCCACAGGTACGATATGCAGAGGTGTGTGTGTGTTTCTGTCTGCGTACGTGTGTGAGAAACAGAGAGAGGGAGAGAGTAATTGTCCCACAGGTACGACATTGTGTGTGTGTGTCTCTGTGCGACTGTCCCACAGGTACAGAGAGTGTTTGAGCCCCCTGACAGGCTGTTACTTTGATCGTTTGGTGAGTCGGTCCTTGTTTGCCTCGCCTGTGTGCAACTGCTGTAGGGGCTAATTAACCAATGAAAAGACTTAATCGCTAGAGCCTGCTGTCAACTGTACACCTTGGCTCGCTCTCAGGAATCCTTAAAAAGGGAGGTCGTGATGTGGGGGGATGCACAGGAGAGATTTTTGGGGGGGTGGGGGGGACTTAGAATAGGTGTTTGTTTCATTTTGTCTTGTTAAAAGCAGTCTACCAATCAAAAGTTTGGACACACTTTCTCATTCAAATGAATAGGAAAGTATGTCCAAACTTTTGACTGGTAGTGTATGTACATGTTAAAAAAATGATTAATTATGATCAATTGTGCAATTAATCACACAGTGTCTTCATGGTCTTCTACAGTAAGAGGAGAGGAATGTTATAAAAGGCGTGAGAGAAAAATGGCCATTAATCCTGATCAGTGACCCATCACAGCTCCCCCTACAAAATGAAAGACAGAGGTAAAAGTGGGGGAGAGGAATGGAGAGGAAAGGAAAGGAGAGGATGGAGAAGGAGGAATGACACATCATGAACCTCTCCTACATGCAAAGAGCCCATTAAAGCCAGTCAAAGCCTCTCCTGTTGTCCCAGCCGGCTCCCACATGATGACCCTTCCTCCTCTAACCCCGCCCTTCACTCACCTCCCATCAGCAAACTGCCTGCCTAGCCTCTGTGCTGTCACAACTGCTTACCTCTGGCCCCCAGTAAACACAGATTATGTAACATCATACACAAATTAATGTGTGTGGTGATGACCTGCAAGTAGCCACAAAAGTTTACTTTTTACTCACCAAGACCCTGTAATTAGATAAACAGCCAAGTAGAGAGATGATTATTTTCACCCTGGATTTAACCTTGCTGTTCAGCTCCACGAGGATGGGATTGTGTGTGTGTGTGTGTTTGTGTTTTAATTGGTTTATATTGTCACAGCAGCTGCAGTGTTCTTGTCACTGTATCTTCATGCAGGTCGCACTTCCCTTTTCAGGCTTGTCTGACTTGCCATACTCAGGATTCTCCAAGGTGATTTATTTGTCTGATTTATAATGAGATAAATTATTACCAAGTGAAGAATGCCATGAAAAAAAACCCAATCCACCGTTGTTAGGGTTAAAGGGCTCTAATATATAGTTACAGATTCATCATGTAGGACAGTCGTGTAATACTGTCACAATTTAATGGTTTTATCACTTGTTCTACAATTTATGTAAAGTGGATTTTCTTGTTTTTACGGCAGAAAATTTGAATGTGTTTAGCACTGAAGGCCATGCCATTAGGATACCTGAGTCTAAAGCTACTGCCAATGTGATGGGACTGGGTATTTTCCATATTGACCATAAAGGTAAATGTTAATGAATCCAAAGGAACAAAAGATCCCAAACATCAAGTAATGTATAGCAGAAAGAAGTATTGTTGTACTATATGCAAAATTGGAAGTAAAATCAAAGCATCCATTATAAACTGGAGCACAAAGAGAGAGAGGTCATTTGAGTTTCCAAAATCCATAAAGACAGCTAAAGATTAGACCACCCACTCACCCCCATGTCCAAATGATGGCCAAACAGCCTGACAATGTACAGGCTGAACAAAGCCTGATTATTGAAACCGGCAGTCAAAGACAAACCAAAGACTGAATGTAATTTTTGTTTTGGTGAGACAGACTTCCTGTCAGTACAAACAGCACAGTTGTCTACATGCTACAAGGGAACATCATCCACTTTTGAAACATGACTGTAAGATTTGTTTGTATGTTTTAAAAGTTTCATTTAGTTAGTGTGAGCTCGGCTTATATTGTGAAAGTATTTTACTCTGCACTGATAATGTCATTTCAGTCTTTGTTAATACCCATAAAGATTTGATTTCATTATCAGACCTATGGGCCCACAGGGAGACCCACGGGGAGAACATGCAAACTCCATACAGAAAGGCCCCAGGCCCAGGACAGAACCCATGACCTTCTTATTGTGGGGCAACAGGGCTAACAACTATGCCGCCGTGCTGCCCCTAATGACATTTGTGTCCGGTGTCCCATTCAGATGTACCAATAAATAAGGAAGGCAACATGAGCAATAGTGGATAATGAAATCCAACTATCATTAATGTCATTAATTACACCCATGTGACAGGTCAAAAATGTCCAAAATGTCTTTAGTCCCAATATAGGTCCCCAAATTATTGCACCGTTGAGTTTTGTACTCCAAATCTGTCACCCTCGACTTTCCCATGCCAACAGAGCTGCATCGCTTCCGCAGTGAACCTTGGGAGTAAAGAAGAGACGGAATGGGATGATAGGATTTGACTAGAGAGGCAGGGAAACCATTTAGGAAGGCAGGCAGATAAGAACAGATGGTATAGAAGGGAGGACTAAGTAGAGAACTAATAGATGGTGTGGGAAAGTGATGAGAAATGAGTTGCAGGCTAAATACCCCCCCGCCCCATTTTCCCTCTCTCTCTCTCCTTCAGCTCTCCTCTGAATATGTGTGACTGACAGGGATGTTAAGTGCCGTTTGACACCAAAGACGGAGGTGACTGTGTGAAGGTAGCTATCTGACTGAGAGGTTCTTCATTGTGTGTGTGTGTGTGTGTGTGTGCGCGCGCGCAGGTGTCAGGATGGGGTTGTGTAATGAATTAGAGACGTGGGTCCGATTAAAATGACTGGTAATTTCTCCGGGGAGATGAGAGCCTGGAGCAGCATGAATCAAACGACTGCCAGGATGACTCACCAACACCATCTCCCATACCCTGAGACAGTGACAAGGGATGGGCAGAGAGAGGGCTGGGGGAGAGAGTGGACAGTGGGCTGAAAGGAGAGATGGACGAAGTTGCTGGTGGCGGGGGGGCAAAAACCTTGAACAAAGCTTTACCACTAGCAACAAAAGAAATGCCACCAAGGAACATCATTGCTTGTTAAATATGAATATGAAATGTGTTTTTAAATTTTCTTGTATATAGACAGAGGCAAAGAGGGAATGAAGGAGTGAGTTAGGGAGTTAGTGAGATGACATGATGATGGGTCTGGAGAGAGGTGTAAAGAGAGTGAAAAGAAAGGTCTCAGGCATCACTAGTTTCAATCTGCTCTCCCTGTTCCCACCCCTATCTCTGGCCTCATTGTAGGTGACAGCAGCATGGCTAAATTACCTCCCGCTGGCACTCAAATTAAACAGGGCATCCAGAGAAAGCAAGAGACTGTGAGAAGGAACGGGAAGAGGGGGAGAGAGAGAGAGAGAGATAGTGCACGTGGATGTGTGTGAAAAGTATCCGTGGTCACATTAATGCATTTTCTCTCTCCATCCTTTCGTTCCCTCAGCCCAGTCCTGGATAATGAGCTAGCGACCACTCCCCCCACCCCCCACCGGGCCTACCTCCTATGTACAAAAGGCTCGGAATGCTATTTTTGGAGCCCCTCTTCTCATTTATTTCTTTGATTTGGTGATGATAATAATCATTGTGGCTTGAGGTGCCATATTCAAATTAACTGCCATTCCTCCAGTGCTATCAGTGCAGCATCACCCTGCCTGCAAAGAGTGTCCCCGCACCTCCTCCGTAGACCCCCTCCGTTCCTCCCCACCCTCACCTCTCCTGAAAGCAATACAAAGACCATTGAAGCAGCACCGCCTGATATGTTTCCTTGTTGAGCTTATTCAAATCAGGTGTTTGAAAACTAACCTTGTTTGCATTGTAATGTCGCGTGGCAGAGCATCTGCAATTGACAATTTACTGATACAGGCCAGTAAGAGGGCTGTGTGCTGCAGTGCTGAATATGAAATGAATTAGATTCCCGCCTGTAGTTATTCAGTTCAGAGTGTAACATGATAGCTTACATGAGTGGGTTTGAATGGAGGCCTAACTAAATAAATTTGATTTGGAAAGGGTGTGTTTGGCAGATTGTGCCACTCACCAGGTGCTGCCACGGATAAAGCAAGCAGTTTATTGTACATAATAGGATGCAAGAATCTTTACATATACATGAATTCTATTAGGCATCGCCCGCACTGGAAGGGTGCACAAAAGGCAGCAGTGCTCACTGGGAGGAGGTGAGGGAGCTGCTCACATTCATCAGTCTGATAAAAAAGATTTGTGTGCGTGAGTCTCTGTGTGAGTTTGCGTGTATGTGTGTTCTGTTAAAAAGGCCATCATGCTGTCACTCTCACTTTGCACTTTTTTTAGGAACAAAGATAGTGATTCTGTGAAACAAAACACCCGGGGGATACCTGTCACTGCAGAGATTCTTCTCACTACCAACACAGACATTTATATATATGTGTGTGTGTGTGTGAATGATGTCAGGTTGCTCTCTCTCCCCCTGTGTGTGTGTGTGTGTGTGTGCATGCTGCTAGGTTGCTCTCTCTCCCCTGTGTGTGTATGTGTGTGTGTATGCTGCCAGGATGCTAGGTTTAACCTAGGGCTGCTTGAAAACCCTGGCTGATATAAAAACTTTTCATCAAAATATTTGTGCAGGCTGCTACAGTGCCAGTGGAGTCTTACATTCTTTAAACAGTTCAAGTTTTCTGAATAAGTCAAACTGGAGAGATTCCTATAATCTGTCACTATTCCATATGTGGGCATCTGGGTGTTATATCTGCTTTAGTTAAACAGCTGCTGTGGCTAATCTGGGCTTGGTCAAGGCTAATGGCTGACTTGTTTTCTGGTCCAGCTGAGCTCTTAATTACACGATTGAGCTTGTTATGGCCTAATTAAAACAGGGCAGAGAGAGAGAGAGACAGAGAGAGACAGAGAGAGAGGGGGAGAGAGTTTCAGCCAGCAGTCCTCAATCCCTCTCTCCCCCTTCCCCCTTATTGAACTGTTAACCTACAAGGCCCCTCTCTCTCTCTCTCCCCGTCTGCCCCCAGCTATTTGGAATGGGCCATGAACCACAGCCATAATCAGCAGGCCTACATTTCAATAACACATTTTATCATTTAACCTCTAGTTATACACATCAAGGTGGCAGAGCATGTTCCATTCAGGGAATTGAAGAGAGGGGGGAAATTTGTGCCGATAAGAAAGTTAAACACAAAAACAAAATTACCAGCCAGTTATTACGAGAGCCCGAGGTCAGAAAAAAAATAACAAGTTGACTAAGTTTGTATCTGACACTAAGACGTGAGAGGGAAGGGAGGAGGGGACGGTGAGAGCAGGCGATGAATAATGTTTTTGTTGTATACTTTTGGGTCAATTAACAATAAAGATCAATTGATATCTCCTTATCCTTTCTTCTGTGATTTTTAGCCTGCAGTAATGAGATAAATATTTATGAAGGCTGAAAGTCCCCTGCCTCTCCTCCTTGTGTCAAATGCTCAGCATGATCAAAGGCTCAGCCCAAAAACACACGACACACTAAAAGCATCAAGGCTCTGTTGGCATTGTTTTCCTACTGTCCCACAGCTCAAACATAGAAAACGAACATCACCCCCCTTGCCGTCCTCCCCTCCTCTCCTCCCCATGCCCTCCATAAGAAAAAAAAAAAATCATAGATAGGTTTGGGACCAGTGCACTGTCGCTTTAAGATAAAATATTCTATCATCTACATCATAATTATCTCCTTAAGGTAGAAATATTAGCATATCCACCAATCTTATTATCTGAGAAATTGGCTCATTAAGTCAGCTGGCTCCCCTTGCGCCCACCTTGTTCTCCATTGTCCATACTTCATCAGTGAGGGAAGCTGCTGAGGGGCATTCTGAGTGACAGGAGGCACACTGCACTCGGAGCAGGACTCTGTGGGGACTGGCCTGGGCCAGCGGACGCCGAAGGGACAGTGGTCTATCATTCTCCAAGGGGGAAAAGAAGGAGGCACTGTTGCTGTTGCTGAAGTCAGATCTCAGAACAACCCCTCCCTCGAGACCAAGAGAGACTCGGGTGAACTGTGACCTAGTACAGCTTCAATCATGCATTATGATTAGAACATTTTGGAGCATTTAGGTGGCAATTTAATGAGAACTGATCAACACCGCTTGCAGTGGGATAAAAGTTGCTGCTCACAGTTTGACCTTCCTGAGTTGCGCTCCTTGTGGCTATGTTGGTGTGAGGGGGGCTTCCTGTGTGACCCTGCCCAGGGATGAGAGCTAAACCCTGGACAGACACAGTGTTCAAAGCCCAATTTATGGTCTTAAAGAGCAAAGCATACATTTGCTTAGTAATCAGAAAGATAGGCTTTCCAAATTACATTTCCTGTGCTATTAGATATTAATGAGATGCTGGAGAATAGCCCTGGCCTCTAATCTGTAGGATTTAATCCCTAGAATGAAACCTGACACCCGTGGAGGCTAATGAAATCATCTTTTTAATCCAGGGAAATGTCCCCCATAAGCCAACAGCTTTAGGGAACCATGGGATGTACTGTGCACTGTGCAGCAGGACGACAAAGCACGGGATGAGTTCAAGATTTGGCAGAGGATTGGAAGAAGACACGGGGCTCAGTGGAAGTAGAAAATGTTTTGATATAAAAAAAAATCGAGACTAACGTCAGAAAAAAAGGGTGTATGAAAAAGCTGGAGGTTGCGAAATTATAGTGTAGCTACAGTGTGTGACTAAAGATGAGCCATTCTTTTTGACATTTCTCCAGAACAGAGAGCTGCTTCCACACAATATGGGAGCTGCTTCACCCTCCCTGTCTGTCTGCCTGCCTGTCTCTCTTTTTGGCTGTGTGGGATTGAGTTGTTAATTAGAATCATGGCCGGACCAAATAAATTCAGACCTTCTTCCTTCTGTAATGGTGCTGCAGACCTCAAGCTGTGGGCTTTAATTCTCCTCTCATCAGTCTGATGGAAAAATCACCTCACTGCCATTCAGCTCTGCCACTCATTAACCAAACCAAGAAAAGGTGATCGGCACAATAGACTATTTTATTATGCTTCTTTTTTTTCTTTTGAAGGCATGCATATGCATATAAATCATTCTGTAACCAAAATGTGTCAATGTGTGCTGTAACAAAAGGAAAAAGCTTTAAAAAACATGAAAATTCAACTGCATTTTTTCACAGCAAGAGAGTCTAAATCGGCAAAGCAACAATTTTCTGAATTTAAAGCAGCAATTAAAAAAACAAACAAACAAAAAAACAAACAGAATTCATATGCATGTAGATTAAATTTTTTTTATCTCTACTGTAAATGTGAGAGTCTAGGTGCTTAAATACTTATGAGGGTGTGGTTGCTCAGCTTGTGTCTATTAACAGGCCATGTATGAGGCATGAGGGTCGAGCTGCGATATGCTTAACAGCCAATTTACAAAGGTCAGGTGAGTGGGATCAAACGGGTGGGAAGATCACACCTCACACTCCTAAATGAGAAACAATCATCCCCCAAAGGTCACGCAGACACAACCAAGGATTAGAATAATAGAGCGGGCCTTGTGCTCTTCCTTTACCTTCTCCTGTGGCTCTCCATCCTCCTCCTCACTGCGGGGGCCCAGAGAAGCCAAAACAAGATGCCTCTCTTCATTTATTTCAGGTTGGTTCTGCGTCCTCATGCTTATCTTATAATATTGGCTTTGTGAGCATCTCTGTGTGTTTTTGTAACTCACTATTTAAAAAACGCTGTTTACTACACCCAGCTGGATACTAATGAAAAATATGTATTATTATTAGTAATTGTTTTAATATGAAATTTCTAACTGTGTCTTTTATTTTCCCTAAATTATATTTCAGGTTTGAATTTGTTTGATTTTGTTGCTGTAAACTTTGAAATAATTTTTTATGACATTATTATTACCATATAAATAAAATGTTATAACCAATTACACACCAGCGAGGAAGTTTGGCTGTGCCGATTTTTTTTTTTTTTTGCAACTGCTATCATCTGAATTTGGATTTTTTTTTTTTAATACATATGATTTGTTTTTCACAAGATAATGGAAATTTCTCTTTGACGGGAACTTTTAACATTAACTAAAATATACTCATACTACAGCAGTAGAACTAGATGCATATTGAGGTAATAATGATATATGTGTATCAAACTTATAGCAACAAAGTTCAAATAGTAATAATGAAGTGTTTTTAAATAAAATAAAAATTAAGCAACTTCTTGTTTTTGTAATATGACAACTAGTTATTGTTCTGTGGGATTTCAACTACTGTAAATATAAAAACTGACTTGTATTGAATTGTAGGTATCACTGGAGGAAGGATGGTGGAAACCAACAGCAGCAGCAACATGGTCCAGTCTGCAGAGAGGGGCAGACACACGGTGAAGCAACAACAGGGGGCAGTGTTGGGTCATACTAAACCTGAGGTAGCCCTTCCACGCTCTCCTTGTCTCTCTTTCTCTCCCTCTCTCGCTGGCCAGAGTCCAGTCTTGGCACCTCTCAGGATTAATTACACTTTTTCAATTAATGTTCTAATGAGAGCTGCTGGTGCAGACGTCTGATAACGCAGTAAGAGAGTGAATGAGAGACGGACACACAGCAGAGACAGACACAAAGATGTACTAACTGCAGTGATTGATGGGACAGAACAGAAGCTGATCGTGCTGATACGGTGTATATAGTAGTAGAGATCAGGGTGAGCACAACTGGACTGAGATGGACCAGCACACACACACACACACACACACACACACTAACACACACACATCAAGCATGCAAGTGGCATAATATACATATGTAATAATAAAAAAAAAAGCGCACATTGGTCACATGTTGTGATGAGGATACTGTCTCTGGTGTCACAAACCACACATCTCTAAACTGGGTTTCCATGGTAATGAGCTCAATTGGTGCAGAAAGGACCACACACACTTTTAGACACACACACAGACACACACACACATACACATACACACAAACTTTGCCAGCATGCACCAGGGGAACTGTCAAGTATAAATTAGTGCTGTTGATGTGTCACAAGATGCCCCTGAAGGTCATTAATTGGTCAGTGATTCGAGTTTGGCATGCCATTTATATGAAGATAATTTGCATAAGGCTGCAGAGTACTTTCCCCTCAAAAGCATTTTACAGATTCTATATGTTGAATCTCACACTAACTAGGGCGTCTTCCTCCTCCTCTCCTCTCAGTCTCAGTTCTCTCAGAGACAGTCTGCTTCTGAGAGGCTGCAGCTTTACATTTTCAAGGCTGCATGCGCACGGGAACACAGCATCTTCGAAGGATGTGTATTTTGTCTACTGTATAAACTGAAATAAATCCTGTCATTTAATTTAGGCCATGAGAGGATTTATTTACTGATATAATTAATTGCTAAAAGTAGACTTGTCACATGTATCTATCATATACCTACATATATATTTATTCACACTTATATGCAGCTCATCTCATGTATGTATGTATATCCTGTCTAATACAATATATTGATATTAGCATTTTGAAATAAGTCGCAAAGAATAAGTGCATTTGAATGGGCAGAATTGAAAATCAATGGAGATCAAATGAATCTTCAAGGGGGGGGGCATTGTTCAAGAACCAGAACCAGATTGAAGGTCAAGGGGGGAAAACAAGGAAAATGCATGACTTTTTCGATGACATCCTTTTGAAAGTGTGCAAGCTGTCTGTTCTTAGAGGACAAAGGAGAAGATAGTGTATTGTGTGTGTGTGTGTGTGTGTATGAGAGACGAAAGTGAGTGAGCGAGGAGAGAGCAGAATTATAGTTTTTAATTTAAAAAAAACGCTGAATGTGATTCTTACCCTCACTAATCAGAGCAAACCATTACATTACATTTTACACTTTTAAAGATAATATGAATTAATAGTGTCTTGTCTGTATATGCATTAGTTAGGAGTTTGTTAAATTAGAATACCATTTTCTCTCATGTACTTACACAGTCTTCACCAAAGGAGAGTATGAAAGTACGAGTGTGAGAGATTGCTTTTCTCTCCACTGCTGCTCCCACACACACACACACACACACACACAACATATTCACTCACTTTCTTTCTCCCTCTGTTTCATTCTCTTTCACTCTTTCACTCTCTCTCTTCGTCTCATTGCCCCATAACCACAGAGAGATGAGTTCAAGCCACCATTAAAGCGTTAAAAATTTAAATATGAAAAAAAAAAAAATCTTGACGCTCTTTTTAATTAAAAAGGATCCTAATAATCCACATCATATTATACGTTGCAGATTCATCGGTCAATTTAATAACAGTGAGGCTTTTGGATCTTAATATCTCTGCTACCAGGTTTCCTTCATAACTGAGAGCCCGTGTTAATTACAGCAGAGCCTAATGGTGGGGAATATTCAGGGCCTCTCCATGTTTTGATAAATGGCTTTCCACTAAGATTTATTCCTAATTATCTCATTTGTCTTTCTCCATTACTTTTTATAGCTTAAATTTATGAAGTCATTAAGACGTTAGTGGGCCTGATAATGATTAGGAGAAGGAATTGTATGAAAGTGAATTATATGAAAATGATTATGGCTAAAGGAGTGTTTAAAATGAGGGCTGCGGAAGCCTAGACGTGTGTACATGTGTGTGTGAATAGGTGGTACACACACCGACCCCAACCAGTGTCAGCCCCACCGTCTTGCCCAGCTGATGCTGCCACCTTACACCAGTGGAAATAAGCATGATGAAACATCTTTGTCACTCTATTCATCCTTCTGTGTCTCTCCCTCCCTGCTGACCCCCATCAGCCCATGTCTGTGCTCCATCTATCTGTCTGGTCCAACACTGTTAACACAGGGCAATGTTCTCACTGAGTAATGAGAGATGATCTCTCTATTTCTTGAACGCACTCGCACACATACACAGAGAATAAGTTTTTCTTCCACCACATTTGGTTTTTGTTTAATTTCATTTGCCTTGGAAGATAATGAAACATCTAAATACAGAGGCCCACGTGCGCATTTGGGGTTTTTGGAGTTATGACCATTTTATGGTGCAAGAGCTCCCAGCCTCCACCACTGCGGTCTAATCTGTTTGATGAAGGCTTTCAGCTCGAGCACAGCATGGAATAACAGTCCCTTCCCTCTGCCATCACACTCACCCTTTGGTGTAAAATGGATAAAATGCATGACAGATGCCACTCTGAGCTTAAAATACACTCTTTTTGGCAAGGCATGCTGAGCTCTCCTATTGTCATTCTGGCCCTTCCTTGTCTCTCAGCAATTCGCTCCCCACCCTCCTGCACCTCGTGTCCCGTCTACGCTGGTAGGCTGTGTGCCAGAGATCATAAGAGGCAGTCCAAGTCATTGCTTAATGAATTAATTATTTGATTATTTAATCACCCACATGAAGAGTGTCTTTAACACTGGTGTTAATTAGCCAACATCTGGGCCAGTTGGCAAGCCAGTGACACAGAAAGGTGGAGATGAATACCAGCGCACACTCTATTTCTCCCGCTCTCCAAGGTGTCACCATCACAGCATCTTTTTCTTTGCATCTTCCTGCCAGCTAGTTTATCAATGTGAGTAAACTGATCTATTGTCTGGGATTGTGCTAAACTAACCAATACATCCAAAAAGTTTTCTAGAGCAGTATCATTATTGCTTTTCTTCACCCTTTGATTTTATTCTGTTTGTCATTAAGTATACTTTGAATAAATGTCATAAATTCCTGTCAGCCAGAATGAAACGCTTCTATATGTTAACTAAACTCTTCTCCGATGCTACATTTTCTCTCAACTTCACTCGCCTCACCCTCATGCAATGCTGCCTCTTGCCATCGGGAGGAGCAATGTCTTTTCTTTCGACCTGGTGAGACCGACTTCTTGATTTTACTACTCTACTGTGGTGCCATCCACAATATCGTTACATGATGCATACAGGTTGTGTGCTTTGTTGTACCTTCACATAACAGCCACAGTGGGCCTGACATGGGACAGACATACTACAAACATACACACCTGTTTCCTGCTCCATCTGCTGTGGCAGGGCAACAATAACATTTTCACACACTCTAGCACTTATTTTAATTAATATAAACACAATTCAAAAAATTTTCATATAAAACAAAACATATTTTTTATTTCTCTCTGTTTTTGGAGATAAAAGAGGTGGAGAAAGGGATGACGTAATGAAAGAAAGTAGAGAGTGAAAGAAGGATGGAGGACAGAGGAGAACGATACTTGTGACTCTCTAGTCTGATTAAGACCACTCCAGTCTGTGTGGTGCTCCTTCATCTCACCACCAGCCGCCTTCAATGGATGAGGGAGGACTGAAGAGGTAAGTGTATGAGTGTGTGTGTGTTTGTGTGTGTGTGTGTGTGTGTAAGAGAGAATGTGTATGTGATTGCATGGTGAATGGTGGAGGGGGGTAGAATGAGGGATTCCCTTTAATTGCAATCATTCTGGCAGCACTGTAGGGATCCACATGCCATGCATACAATTACAGAGGAGAGGAAAGGAGAAGAGAAGAAATGAAATGAAAGGACACTTTTGGGCTTAGTTTCTTTCCTTAAAGTGCTATATCTATGCTATATCTATTGAACCGAACCCTAAAACTCGGAGAATTGAGCTTAATTACATCCGTGTATGTGATGTATCGGTCCTGTGCTGGCAACAGCATCCTGATTTGTGTGTACATGTTTGTATATATGCTTTCTGTGTGCTGCTGAGGTTAATTGAGACACACAGCTCATCTCTGCCCTGATGAGGGTCAGAGCACAGAGGCATATCTGCATCGCATTAATCTAACCCCAATTTATGCTGCCACACACTGTCAGTCACAACCCTGCCCCCCAATCACACACACAGACGCACACACACATACGCAGGCACACTTGTATGCACTCGAACATACCCATTAATTTAGCCCCAATTTGTGTTGTCTTCAGCTGCTGTGAAGCATTTCCCTTAATACAATTGCAAACGCTTACAGCACCAGTGCTTCTGCTTTCTTACACACACTCACAAAGGCAGGCATTCAGCACTGATGGTATTTACTTTTGATGTGAGCACTATGTGATCTGCAAGGCAAAGGTAAAACGAACTTAACTATAATACAATGCAAAATACACACACACACACACACACACATATATATATATATATATATATATATCACCATACATCTACCTCACTAGCACACACTTTTTCTTGCAAGATCCAATAACTCACATCCATGTGGCCTCTATTATTCTTGCATAAGTTCCTTGCAGAATGCTGGCCTGACAGGAGCTAAACCCTGCAGCACCCAGAGAAGGAAAGGCAAATTAACCAGCTTCACTCTAACACTGAGGGACCATTAAAGTCGAAACGCCTGATCTCCCTGGCCGGTTTTTCCTCTCCATCCTTTCCCTTGTTCCTCTCTCGTTTCCTCACTCTCCAGCTGCAAAGGTTAACCGTGAAAGGCTCTCAGAGACACTCCAGCAGACACACAAGTGATCTTTCCTTTAATTGGCTTTTCCACTCCCTTTCTCCTCCCCTCTTCTTCTTAGCAGGTCAGCAGTGTCCACGGCAAGGCCCGAGAGGGGAAACACACACACATATATGCACACAGATCGACACAAAAGCAATCAGCCTGAACTGAAGACTTGATGCACTGGGCAAGCTGTGTGTGTGTCTGGGAGTGTGTGTGTGTCTGTGTCTATACTTTTAAATGTCTCCATCCAACCAGTCAGTCTTTCGTTAGTAGTACAGGACTAGTAGTGCTGTGTAATTGAGCTATCTGGTTCTCGGGCCTCCATGATGTCCTCATCCATGAAGCAGCTCTGCTCCTCACTGTCACACAGACAGGGAACACAAAAAAATTTATAAGAAGAACACTGACAGGTGTGGAGTCATTATGAGCCATAGCACAGTATTTTCATTCATTCATCTTCTACCACTTATCCATTTCTGGGACGTGGGGGGTGCTGGAGCCAATCCCAGCTCGCATTGGGCGAAGGTGGGGTACACCCTGGACAGGTCACCAGTCCATCACAGGGCCAACACAGAGATAGACAGAGACCAAAAACCACTCAGACCTATGCACAATTTAGAGTCACCAATTAACCTAAATATGCATGTTTTTGGACGGTGGGAAGAAACCCACACAGGCATGGGGAGAACATGCAAACTGAACCCGCAACCTTCTTGTGGGGCAACAGCGCAAACCACTGACACCGTGCTGCGGCAAATTGATGGCAACGGAAGTATGCTTCATACAGATCTGTCAGAATGCTAAAACAGAGTGGATCTACTGTTGCACTATGAATGCTGTTCTTTTAGCGTTGGATTTGAAGTTGTGCTGAACTCCTGCCATTGAAAACAGCACAGAGAAAGGTTATCCAATCCTGTAATTTCAGAATCAGAATCAGAATCAGAAATAGTCTTATTGCCAGGTATGTGTAATCATAGTAGGAATTTGACTCTGGTGTTTCTATCTTGGACAAGGGAAAAACAAAAAGAAATAAAAAATTTAAAAAAGAAAATATATATATATATATATATATATATATAAATATATATACATACACAACCAGTCAAAGGTTTGGACACACTTTCCTATTCATTTGAATGAGAAAGTGTGTCCAAACTTTTGACTGGTTGTGTATATACATTGAAATTATAATATTGGTACAATATGGTACAGTAATGCAATAGTGAAGTAATGTGCAATGTTCATGAGGTTGTCAGTTGGCTTATGGGAAGATCTGGGAGACAGTCTGGGGGAAGAAACAGTTTTTAAATCTGGTGGTTTTGGGGAACAGAGCTCTGTGGCGCCCATCAGAGGGAAGCAGTCCAAACTGTTTGTGTCCGGGGTGTGAGGGGTCTGCAGCGTTGGTACCTTCCTGGTTCCTGACTCTGGACCTGTAGAGGTCCTGGATGGAGGGCAGGTCAGCCCCAATGATCTTCACTACAGACCTCATAGTCCATTGCAGTCTGTTCCTGTCCTGCTTGGTGGCCGATCCAAACCAGACAGTGATGGAAGTGCAGAAAACAGACTGGATGATGTTGGTGTAGAAGATGACCAGCAGCTCCAAAGGCAGGTTGAGCTTTCCACTGTCATCTCCACAGTCTCGAGCGGATCAAGGTCCAGGTGGTTCTGACCACACCACATGACCAGTCAGTCCACCTCATCAACTCATCAACGTCCTGGATGAGGCCGATGACTGTTGTGTTGTCTGCAAACTTTAGAAGTTTCACAAACAGGTCATCTGAGGTGCAGTCGTTGGTGTAGAGGGAGAAGAGCAGGGAAAGAACACACCTCTGGGGGGCGCCAGTGCTGATGGTACAGATGTTGGAGAAGATGCTACCCAGCCACAACTGCTGTCTCCTGTTGGTGAGGAAGTTGTAAGTCCACTGACAGGTGGAGGCCGGCAAAGTGAGCTGGGTGAGTTTATCTTTGAGGATTCCCAGGATGATGGTATTGAATGTCAAGCTGAAGTCCACAAACAGGATCCGGGCGTATGTCCCTGGGAAACGAGGTGTTGGACAATGAAATGCAGTCCCATGTTGACTGCATCATCCAACGACCCCTGCAGGAGTCCTGTGATGTCCTTCAGGTGATTCGTCACCAGTCTCTCGAATATCTTCATGACTACAGACGTCAGGGCGACAGGCCTGTAGTCATTCAACCCTGTGATGGTGGGTTTCTTGGGGACCGGGATGACGGTGGAGTGTTTGAGGCAGGAGGGAACCTCAGAGAGCTCCAGAGATCTGTTGAAGATTGGGGCAAGATGGTCAGCGCAGGTTCCCAGGCAGGAAAGGGACACACCGTCGGGTCCTGGAGCCTTCCTGATCTTCTGCCTCTGAAAGAGCCGGCACACATCCTCTTCACAGATCCTCAGTGCAGGCGGGGGCTCAGCCATTGGGTGTTGTGAAAGGGGTGGTTGATGGGTGTGAAAACCAGTAGTAGAAGCTGTTCAGTTCCTCTGCCACTTGTTTGTTCCCTGCAGGGTGGGGGGATGGGCTCCTGTAGTTGGTCATGTCCTGCAGGCCTCTCCACACTGAAGCAGGGTGTTCTCATCACATCTGGAAAATATACTTAATTGTGATCCCCTCATAAACTCAATCTGGCAACTAACAGATCTAGATAGGAGTATAGAGAATCACTGTGTGAAATGAGTTACATGCTAGGCTGACTTATATAATGTAGCCTAGATTCAGAGCAAGATGACTAGACAAGGCTGTTCAGACGATTGCACCCTGGACTCAGTTACGCCAACTATTTCTCTTCATCTCGCTCCATGTGCCGGGCCTCGCAACAGCCACTATCCTCAGGGTGCAGTGTGTGAGAGGACATCATTACCAGCTGTCTGCAGAGGGGAATCCTGCCCCTTCTCTGATGAAATCGTCCTATCTAATTGCCCGGTCCAAGGAAAACCAGAACAAGGCCGGCAACTGAGAACAGCCTAATTCCCACCTGCCACAGAAAGAAATAGCACACTGAGGCCTGCTGGTGCATCTGTGGCCTGTCAGTGGATTTCTAGCCTCCATCAGATTGATAATAGAGCAATGCTCATGACTCATCAAGTCAGAGGTTAGGATTTTCAGTTCCCATCACCAACACTTTGTGAGATGCTCCTATTCACGGCACTGTGGCACCTTGGCCAAATTAACCTGCTCTATAACTTCAGAATGAGAGTCATTCATGAGGACAGTTAAAGTACAGTCCCTGTTCAACCACATTTCAAAGCATTCACAGTGTATGTCTCTTCTTGTTGGGGCACAATGCAGATTTTCACTGAGATATCCTGCCAAAAAAACTCTCCTGTCATCCGAAAAGGTTTGTTGTTTTGTGTTTGGCCTCAAAGCCAACATCTAAAGCAATGTAAGCCAACCAGCACTAAAAAATCAGTTGTGCCCAGAAAACACAACACCTCACCGAAGGTCTACACGGTGTGAATGAATGGAGACGTCAACTGTTATCTTGCTTTGATATAGCAGCCATACGTTTTCACAGACATAGAGTGCAGTAGCTGTGCATTTTCCAACACATCCATCACTTACATCTGGTATCCTGGATCTGGAATCTAGTTTAACTTGAATATTGGGGTCTGAATTTGAACAACTAGAATATATATGATTCAACATTTGCGTAACGGGTCACAGGTCAGGGGTTTGGTTCCCGGCCTGGGGCCTTTCTGTGTGGAGTTTACATGTTCCCCCTGTGCCTGCTTGGGTTTCCTCCGGGTACTCCGGTTTCCTCCCACCATCCAAAGACATCATGTTTGGGTTAAGTGGTGACTCTAAATTGTCTGTAGGTTTGAGTGTGAGTGTGAGTGGTTGTTTGTCTCTATCTGTCTCTGTATGTTGGCCCTGTGATGGACTGGTGACCTGCCCAGGGTGTATCCTGCCCTCGCCCAATGTGAGCTGGGATTGGCTCCCTGTAACCTGGAAATGGATAAACGGTACAAAATGAATGAATGAATGAATGAACCCTGTGAATTAAATGTGACAGTAACTTAACCCAAGTGCGGCATCTGTTTATTTTTTCTGCTGTTATATCCAAAACTACCACTGACAATGCCCAAAGGTGAGAGAGAGTCTCAAGCCTCTGAGTTGCTCTGTGAGGATATACAAATATATACAAAGCCTTCCACTAAATACTAATGTAATGCTAACAAGGGGGTGCTAATATGTCTGAGGCTTAATGTTTATCCAGAGACTGAATACATCATTTTTATTATTACTATCCAAGATTGACTTTGCCCTTTTGATCGTCACCCATAGGTTTCTGAAGGGCAGCTTTTCTCCACACACAGCCAAACCCCGAGCGAATCTAAAAAAACGGGCACATGGCAAGCCTACTCTCACTCACCTATAACTCAAAGCAACACACCCAGTTATTCTTATTAAGGTTTATCACAATTAAAGTGGATGATATTCAGCCGCGAACAGTTGTAGTGAAGGATAAAATTGACCAAAACTGTTTTTGTGCCAGGCTATGAGCAGATTTATTTCTGCTGTAAATTGAAACACTTAAAATTTGAATCTTTGGAGATTCACTTTTTTAGCTAGTCTGAAGCAATCATTGGAAAACTGCATATTGCAGTTTTTGGCACTTCACTATTGGCTCTATTTTTCAACCTCCTAAATTCACCGATGTAGTTTACCATCTAAGCCTTCTCATTTTTTGCTGTCAGCAGTGGCTTATGGTAATGGGAAAGGCACTAGTTTTACAGGTATTTGCTCAAAGACTAATTCATTTAGACTTGAAAATTGTCAAAAAATTTGAAGTCATGGCTTCAATAAAGTTATTATAGCTCATCAAAAGAGTAATAACGTCTAAAGCAAAATTCTTGGCTCTTCAGATCCCAAATATGCACCTCATGTTGATCACTAAAAACTTAAGGATAAAAATGACCATGAATGTCTGTGTAAAATTTCACAGCTATCCATCCAAATGTTCTCGAGATATTTCACTTTGATGCAAAGTGGCGGACTAACATTACGGTTTCTTGGACCATATCTGCAGCTTGGAGCAACACCACTAAAGAGTTCAATGAGAAGAAAAATAATTATTAGTATTAATTACATGTATAAGAGCAGGTGCTCTGTAAACAGCAGTGAATTGTTAGCTATAAAGTCAATGATGTAAACTTGATGTGGGAAACTTCAGCACTAAAATAGTAATCAATTTCAAGCTTTTTTTTCACATTTGAATGATAATACACATTCTGCAAACCTGTAAAACTAGTGCCTTTCCCATTACCATAGAGGTTTGTGATCTGTCCTCTACAAACAGTGTTTGTAACTTTAGTGTTTTTGATGGAGAGCTGTGATATGCTGCCAACTGACTTTGTTTGAAAGATGTAATTTCTTCAAGGTGAACATGTGACAGAAGGCGGGCAACTAAACAAGAGCAACAGGCACCTAAAGGAAGTGGACTTTAAGGTTGTCATGGTAATGAAAGCGTTATGATCTAAACAGTCTCCGGGCTATTAACCCAACCCATGCAGGCTGCCCGCTTCTTGACCCCCGACTCCCTTCACACTTGTGAGTTGTAGGTCTTGCATTAAGGTCAACTGGACCAGATCATTTTGAATTTCCGGCATCTGTCCTACCCACCATGCAGTGACAAGGCCGATTTTTGTCACGCACACAGACATTAGTCCAAGGCATGCTGACACAGTCCAGGAAATAAGTATTTACGTGGACAAGGCGCCTCTTCCTGTGCATTCCCAGAGGGCCATCACTCCCCTCATTCAGGCTTGATGTGTGTTTCTGGATTTAACCTCAAAAACAGCAATTCCCTCTGTTTCCTCACATCATGCGTCTCTCACTCTTGATTTTCCCCTCTGTTTCTCCTTTTTAATACTCACTCTGTCCCTCTTTTGCTCGGTTTTTGTAGGCTGTGGAAAAACAATGGAGTTTTGGATTTTACCTTTATTGATGCTTTTGCCTTTATTTTTCTGTCCAGTTCACCAATAAATACGTTCACATTTTGGTTTTTTTAACTGGCAGCACAGGGCTGCAGTTCTGCACTAGGTCATTGGTGAAGTAGACAGAACTGAGTGTATCAAAGCCAAACAGAGACTAAGCAGAAACTGGAGAGGCTGTTTAGACGTGTGAGATGTTGACTTGTTACTGCTGCATTATGTGTGTGTGTGTGTGTGTGTGTGTGTGTGTGTGTGTGTGTGTGTGTTTGTGTGTGTTTGTGCATAAGGACAAGGCTCAGGTCTGTGCTCCGTGTTTGCTTAAGGTGGCATGAGTCAGCTTGACTCAAAAACAGGAGCCTGTGTTTGTGTGGCCTGCCAACTGCCTGTCTGACATTTAGCTAGCTTTCGTTCTCACATTTTCATATACAGAAACACATAGAGACTCAAACACACATAAACACATACACACATACACAAACTAATTTTGACCAAGTCAACATTAATCAGCCATGTCTTTTTTCTGAACTTCTCCCAAGTAAAAAGTGAATAAATTCTGTTCAGATTCATATTTTTTCATGCGGATTAGTGATTTTAAACTACCAAAGCAAAAGAATACATCCCAGGCCAAAACAGTTACTTGTGTCATTTTAACAATTCAATTACAAAAAAATGACCGAGGCAATCTTTCTTGAATCAAAACTTCATTTAATTCCTTTTGCTCTCATTACGTACAAATTGCTCCGCTTGTGTTTCACACGGACGGTTTTGACTGATGCACAGTGTTTTCGAATTGTGGCGTGATCTTCTATAATGGGAAGCAAAGCCGAGAAATGACAGAGAAGCAGAAAAGATGGGAAATGTCATTTCTTTTTTTTTTTTTGGTTGATGTTGGTTTGTTTGTTTTTTTTTTTAAGAAAAGAGGGGAAAAACAAAAAACAACGTACAGTGCGTCCAGCCGTCATCTGTAAAATGGATATTACTGACCAAACAGCACGTCTTCAGCGATGCAGCACCGGAAGCACTCAAGTCCACCAACCGGAGCCGACACAACTTAACACAACCTAACACAAGGTAACACAACCTAACACACGGTAACACAAGGTAACATAAAGATGTTCATTTCATGTGATTACTAACTGAGATGAACGCTCGTAAGAGTGGACTATAATTGTGGTCATTTTAATGGAAAGTTAAGAGTGTGAGACGATATTGATGGACAGTCGAGATGTCGCTAACTTTAGCTCAAGGAAACAGAAATAAAGTGCTGCTGTGACAATTTAACCTTAGCCCGGGCCAAGGTGGTGGTGTGGGATCAGGTTGTGTCGGGGGGGCGAGGCTCCCTGTAGCCTCCTCCTACTCTGTGCCCCTGGGATCCACGTCGCTGTGGTTGTGAGCAGCCACATGGGTTTGGATGAAGGCCAAGCGTTGCATAATCACGCCTTTAAAGCAGTGGGGTGCCATGTCTCTGTTTCCCTAACCCTCTCTCTCTGTCTTCTAGATATATTTTTTTAATCACCTAAGCATTTAATCTCTTTCTTTGGGTACATTTCAACTACCAGACATTCCCTTTTATCTTTGCAGTTTGTTCATTCATCACTCTGCTCCTTCATACCATTCATTCCTCTATTAGATAGAGCTGTAATCCTCCATCAGTTCTTACTTAGGTGTTTCGTGAAAGGTAATTTTTTATCATGATTACACAATAGTGTATTTAATCACATTAACTCATCAGACAGAGGATACTAATGAGAATTTGGTAGAAGTGAAAATTCACTGTCTTGATTTTCAAACTTGTGTGTCATGATCAAACTTAACTTACTAAATCAATGCATATAAACACTTTGCTATAGATAGATGGATAACTTTAATCTTTTTAGGTGCACATTTCTGCTTTTGCTATCATAAACAAATCACATTTAAGAGACTGACACCAACAATGAATTCATCCTACTGACTATTGTCTGTGTAGCCTTCCATTGTTGTCCAAAAACTATTAAAAGGATCTCAGTGAGCCACAGTGTTGGATAAGGTGATATATTCTTTTGTTACACTGAATGCAGCCAGGACTCGGAGCTAATCAGTCAATATACTCTGTACTGCCACTCTATTCACCAAACATGCAATCCACAACTGAAAATAGTCTCAACAAATGTGCTATTCTCTCCTATTTTCGTGACATTATTTAAACCTGCAGTTCCCAGTTACTGTTAGTGATTTGTAAATTAAATTAGACATTTTTCCTTAGTTTTCAAAAGTCACAAAGAAACTGAAAGCCACTGGCAAAATATGGAAGTTTGAAAGTACTAAGAGATGGACAAACACACTGTCATTCTGTGGGCTTTATTGACAATAAAAAATATCTGAATTTAATCTTTGCTGTTAAGCACCAATATCCACTATTAATGGAGGCTCATTCGTGCTAATGGTTTATTTACTTATACACAATTGTATTGAAGAATAAATGGCTTTCACAAATGTGCTCATGATCACAGTGTTTTTGGATGCAGGAGACCATTCACCATTGAGATAAGGAGCACCTTCTTTTTTTTTATATATATATTTTTTTGTACTCATCTTCTTTAGTTTCTTCTATCTTCTTTAGTTTGTCTACCATCAGCTTTTCCACCTCATTTAACTCCCTTCAGGACGTAAGTCAGCATATCATAGTCCTCAAACATCTTCCTCCTGCTGCAGTTTTCCACTCTACTATAACCCAACAGTTTGGTTAAGTATGAAAACAGGCTGAGCAAATTAGCACGGATAAATTATTCATTATTTGAACAAATTATAACTGTCAGTTGCATGAGTTTTACTGTTTTTACAAGGCCTTTTGTTTAGTCATCAGGCCAAAAAAAAAAAAAGGTTTAAGCAAGCAGCCAAATAGAAGGAATACTCCTAGCAAACAGAGAGCCAACATTCAGGCAGTGCTTTCTTCTTGTAGTGCCAGCACTGAGTACCTGGCATCTCCCACCCACACAGATGAAAGCCAACTCAGTGGCAGTGCCTGCTCTGTCCACCTCCTCAGTCTGACACAGGAGCTGTACTCTGACAGAGGGAGAGGTGCCAACACTGTCGTGGAGCTGAGTATGCCTGTGTGTTTGTGTGTGTGTGTGTGTGTGTGTGTGTGTTTGCTAGCATGGCAACCATTATGTATTCAGTTAGGAGTAATATCTTCCCCATCTTTCAATTTCTCCCTTTTTATTGTTCGCATTTCTCTCTCTCTATGCTGAATTCACAAGCAGCTGGGATGGATAAAGCATTTTAATGATCCCTAACTGAGTTCTGCGTTTGCTTTAAACTCACCTTCAAGTAGAAGCAGGGGTAAAGTCAGAATGGTGGTTGAAACTTGCACTAGTGGATGTAGCTGGTACAGTGGGTATTAGTTTTTACCCCATATCCTGCAGTTCAAATCTGTACATCGTCCCCGCCCTGCACACTGTCTCTTTAATTCAACACGTTATGACCTTGTTCCCCAAACCCTAGCAACATTGATGCTTTTGGTTGGTTTCCATTGTCACAAGTGGGACCACCCTCTCCTTTATTGCTTTTTTATTATACAATTTGAAAAGCTGATACAGGAGCAAATAAAGCATTTGCAATCTTACCCTCAACTTCTGCAGGGAAATGACCAAACTGACCCCAGATCAGTACCTCAGATTGATCAGATAATGTCAGCTGTACTACAGGTACGCATGGCCATTAGACCAAATGACTTTACTCTGTCTGAGAATGAGATCTTCCAGGCGATTAATCAGTGATTCATTATCTAACGGATGCTCCTGCAGCAGAGGGATCTAGCTCACTAGATTGATCTATCTGTCATTGTCTTATAAGCAAGATATATGTTCATTGTTCAACAGAGCAGGAATGAAGTAAAGGGGCGGGTTTGTACGAGGACTGGACATTGGCATTTGTAATGAGAACATCACTCCATGCATATAGTTGGAGTTGGGCTGATCGTGTTTCTGTCCTAAGTAGGTGTTTGGTTTTAATAAGACAATGCCTCAGCTAATGCAGAGAGTTTTCCCTTCTCTTGTCTCTCTCCTACAAACTGATGTCAAATTGCATATCACATGGTCCAGGATATGTGTTAAGGCTCAACATGCAAATGGTCATCTGTCCTCAATCCAGGCTCGGTTTCCATCCACTCTTTCTGCCCAGGCCTACTGCTCTGCTACTGCTGCTGCTGCTGCCGCCGCTTCCGTGAGACTGAAGCAGAAACAAATGTCTAAATCCTGCCAACTCCTGTGTGTATGTGTGTTTGTATGAGTGTGTGTATTCCAGAGAAGCCCACTGGGCTGTGGTTGACTCGGTAGTCCTGCAGCAGCAGTAACTTGATACAGTACACACACATTTTTGTTGCTGATCCAAGCTTGTCTGCTTGCCATAATTTTGGTTCAGTTAAACTTGTTGTAAAACACTGCTGTGCAGTGTTAAAGAGAAGAACATGTAATCAGCATCTAATAGACACAGTGTGTCATTTTATGAAAAATGGTTATATGCTCTTTAAAGAAGTAGATTTGTTGCTGTAGACTTGTGTTTAATTTAGTATTTTATTGCTCTAAATTGTATTATAATGCAGACTTTTTTTCCTTCAGTTTTTCATAAGAGTAGAAAATAGAGCTGAAAATATCTGAACACCGGTTAATCTCTAATTCAATCCAAAAAATACCGAATATACTGGTGCCAAAGTAACTTTATAGTAATGGCTTTCTCTCTAATAAGCTCAATCTTTTTCTTTCTGTGTCTCTGACCCCCACTCTCTTCATCTGCTCCCACTCTCATGTAGGAAGAAAAGATGTTTCTTTGTAGGGACTTACTGGCACTAGTTCCAGTGACTCACACAGCTGCCCCAAAGGAGCTCTCCTCCCTCTGATTTATAGCCAACACTGGTATTATTTTTTTCTGGTTCTTATCCAGAGTTATTTGCTGGCATATCCAACCTGTCTTTTTCTTCTTTGTGTGGGGCTTGATTAATTCTGACCTTAAAGCCACAGTCAAAAAGATGTGCCACAGTGTCACTTGATGCTTTACCAAGTGACTGTTTATGACTTTGGTCAACATACAGTGATTGAAAAAAAAACCAAAACGTTTGGACCTCATCATGAAGGAAGTTGACTGACTTGAACTGAAAAGGCTTCTTCTGCAGTGGATTTTAAACACCAAGTAGTTCTCAACTGCATCTAAGACTATTTTTGCATTTTAATGGCCAATTAAGTCATGGCCCTTTTTCAAACCACGTTTTATTAAAATAGCTGTGGTTCAGTCCCACACATACTGTAACATGTGAGCCAGAGGCCGATGATGAATGTGACAGTAAAGGAGCTCAGGTGTCATATAAATGTTACTACAGAATGATGTTTTAATGTGTAAACCTGAATTAAATATAAACATAGTCATAAAACAATAGCCGTCAAATTAACAATAATCAAAACATAGCCAGCCTTGCTATGAATTTGTGTAACTGTACAGAAACAGGCAATGGTGAAAAAAGGATTTGTGATTTAGAATGGACTGAAAACAAGATCCTTTAAATGCCTTAGTCCTCCTCATGAAGGTCCAATAACGGTTCAAATCACTTTTTTTTTATTTTGGTTGGATGATTCTCCAAAGCTTGAAAATTGCTTTTGGTAGGGAGACCATTTTATTTATTTGCAGTGATTGAGTGGAGACAAAATAAGTTTTAATTAATTTGTATTTAATGTGTGACAAAGCTGTGTTATGTTTGTCTTTAGTCCATATGCATGTGTGCATTACCCAAAAGTAAACAAACATATAAAACAAATCAAATAATCAATGTATAGTCCAAGTATGATGAAGGAGAACTTGTAAAGTAACATGTATGAATATGCTTATTGTCCACATGACCTCAACTTTAAGATAAACTAAATGCATTTTGACGAGTTTCATATGTACTTGAAAGCAAATTCAGTTAATCTCAAAGCCATTGTTTGTGCGCCTTTGGGTAAACGAATGAGGGAGAAACATATTCAATAGAAGGTAGTGTTCTTTTCTCTGTGTAAGAATAGTCAAAAATATATTGCCAAAGCATTGATGAAAGATTTGAATGGATTACAATGGATGAAAAATAGTAGACATTGTAGTAGAGGTCACTTAAGAACACTTTAACAATAACCCCAGTGGATGTAGCCATATATGAAGGTTGTATACAATAGTCACATCAGAAAAGTATCAGGCTTATATGTAAGAGTTCTGTGTCTGTTGTGGCATTCCTTTGACCCAGTGTTAATAATAAAATAAAGTGTTTTCTTGGTTTCTTTGTGACATCAGTGGAGGAGGGGAGAGCTGTGTTTGGTGGGAGCCAAGGGCGAGTGGCTTGTCATGTCAGGGGTATTAATTTATGATTTCCATCCGAGCTTCTGACCTCATCACCTACATTAGAATGCAGCCTTTGTAATTTCATGGTTAATATTCAATAGCCACTTGTCCCCAGTGCCTGCTTTGTGGGTGTGCATCATTCTTGATTCGTTGAGTTTGTGCATATGTTTTTGTGTGCATGTGTGCATACATGGAAAAGGAAACGAGGGTCGGCTGTAGCATGGCTTCCTGCAAAACAGTTGCAGATGTCCAGAGATGTCCTCCATCTTGCTGCTCCCACTGAGGAGCTTGAATTGCCTCTCTGTCTGACCTGAGTCATTTGAATCTGCCTCCCTCCTTCCCATTTTTTCCCCCTATCTCAAACACATATCTACATGCATGCACACGCACAAACGTACAGTAGCTGACCCTTTTACAGGTCCATTCCTCTGGGCCAACATCTGACCCTCTTAGCAGTGTTCTTTAGACACCATTTATGAAAGAAAGGCAGGTTGGACAACATTTCACACCTGGTGGACAGCACACATACAGATACTGAAGACAGGAATTATTTTTGTGAATTAAAACTGCTGTTTTAAAATGAAGATGAGCAAAGATTAAGGCAGAAGAAGAAGCAAATCTTTAACTGTAAAAGTACCCTGTATTTCTCCACACATTGATGTATTGGCCTGAACACACATTCCTACTGAATGACTTTGGCTAGCCTTTAAAAAAACACATTAAAGTGCTCTGTTCTGCATGAAACCAGTTGTTGCTGTTTTCTGACTTTTTTTTTTTTTAACCCTGTTTTCTCTGTGTAGCTCTCAGCTCAGAGACCATGTAAGTGATAGGGCTTAGCGATGGGAAAATGTACAAACGCTAATAGTGATTATGGCAGAATATTGATGGAGAAGTAATAAAACACAGCAGGGAGAAGATTAGCTACAACAATGTTAAAAATGATAGTGAATATCATAATATAGACTGCTGCAGGTTCCCATGGACAATGGAAATGTTGGACTTAAACATTAATGGCTGCTTTTATCCGCATTCAATTGGTTGATACATTGTTTTAGTACGTTTTATGTAACCTTTTCCTGACGTTCTCCCACAAATCCAAAATGAGCTGCGTAAATACCCCCCAACATCATGTCTCCCTCTGCAATATCACCACTAACTTTAACTATAACTCACTAAAAAATTCATATGTTTATCCATTGCCTTTAGCTAATTATAGCATTTGTTTAATGTCAAGCGTTAGTTTCTGCTAATATCAGCATCAAACAAATATTTTCTAAATATTTCTAAATAATTTAATACTTAATCCATTCTGGATAATTACACATCTAGCAAATTTCCCTTACTTCCCTTACTATCTATCTATCTTCAAATTCTCTGCTTACTACTTGCTAGGTTAGCTTATTTTGAATGAATTCAAGGAATTAGTGGAGCAAAGCTCCTCCATAGTTAAAGAAATTTCATCCAGCACTAAATCAACTGCAAACCAGTCGTCATATGTAGGGGTAAAGAAAGGACAAGTAAAGACCAGGCACGAAAACTGAGCTCCAATTCACCACTGGAACAGCAAGCAAATATAAAGTTCACCACACAGAAGACAATAAAAAAGAAAGAGGAATGACAAGAAAGTGATGGTTAGTCATGATGCTTCACTTCTTTTCAGATGGTGAGTTCTCTTCTTGTTTATAGTGGGTACTTTTCGCGCCCCCCCCCCCCCCCCAAAAAAAAATAAAAAAAACAAACCAAAAAAACAACCCAAAAACTCAATGGTGCAGGATGTCAATTGTTTAAATTTAAATCTGAGTTGCATCTCAAAATATGTGTAATCCTACCAAGGGCAAAGATTAGGTTTGGTTTTTGGTCAGGACATGTTTTGTCTGAGGACCAAGATAATATGCAGGTTTGTTCTCTCCGTCTTTCCGTGTGCAAAAACATGAAGAGACAGTTCACCTCTTTCAAGTGTGTTGCTCAGGGTTTTCAGAATTAGGTGATGTCTAATACAACAAAACGCATCTGTTGAACAACCTGCGGCTAGTTAATGTTCTAAATATTTCAGTGATATTTGGAGCCTTTGCACCTTACCTAAAAGTAACTTTGTAACCGACGGTTTTAAATTCACCACCGCTCATTGCCAACATGAGTACTCCTGCTGGGCTGCAGCTAGTAATAATGCCTTTTTTTAAATATGCAAACCTGGCAGCCCATACTTGCTGCTTAGATCTTAGCAATGCAGAGGGAAGTTAAGTTACAAGATGGTATGAGATGGATTAAAACATTGGTAAGGACAGTTCAGCAGAACCGTGACAATGGAAAGAGTATGTCCCTGCTGCCAATGCCTAAAACTATCCTCATACATTTATTCTGTTGAGGTCCTTTCATAGGACTCCCAAGTAGATATAGCTTTCGTTTATGTACTCGACTACAAAGTAGAAAATGAAAATTTTTGTTTCCAAAATGTCAGGATGCTATAATGTCAAATAAAACAAACAAACAATGATACAAGTAGTCTGGAGTTCACATTCTTTATTCAGTATTAAACAAAGAGATTTTAATGTGACTTCCAGGACTGCAATTCGAACTGACATTAAATGGGAGTAGTGTAAACAAAATGACATTATAGTGGACTACAGTCTAGTAACACATCAGCTGGGCTAAAATAACTCTCAGACTACAGGCAGAGGTGGCTAGCCCTTTAAATCCATATCCAAGTTCCATCCCATAAAAACATAATAAATCTATAAAAGTCTATGCTTAGAAATTTCTGTGGTCAAGGTAATCCTACCAGAAATACTGACTATAGAAACCATTGAACGTAAACTTTACTTATCTTCCAGTATGACTCTGATAGCTTGATTGAATACATGGGACATAGAAATGAGATGATGGGCTACATCAAATCCACACTGCCCAATCATTTCTAAAATCCAGAAAACAATTAAGTGCAAGACTGGTCCTCATCTATGTCTAGACAGTGTCCTCTGTCTCCAGACCAACCAATCAGCATTTTCTGTCCTTCTAGACTGCCTTTATCCTCCGCGAGTTGTGAAGCACTTCTCAGTATAGACATAAAATAGTATTTAATGACTAAGTCATAAAAAATTATTCCAATACCATTAAATTAAATTTAAATGATGTGTTCACTGTTTTTCAAGTCAGACCTTATTAAAATGTTTCTTCACATGATTTATGTTGAATAGCACAAACTAGCTTCAGTACTGGCAGACTTACCACTCTGCTGAATATTCGGACCACATTTTAAAGTGAAAAAAGAATTTTTACCTCTTGGTTAAATAACTTTAGGAAAATGCCAACCTCTCTGGAGGGCCAAACATTCCTAAATGACCTACTGGTTAAAAGAGCATTGCAAAACTGTGGTTTGTATTACAGGTATGTTATTGTTGACTTAATTTTTCCATCTTCAGCAGGAATTTGAGCAAAATGAAATCAATTCTGTGTTCAAGCCCAATGAAAAGCTGCAATATAGCAGTAAAAATCTTGAAACTTGAGCTGAAGACAGGTTGTGGTCCAGCACAGTCATACAGTAAGTGATAGGAAACAACATGTCAATTTGGCTGGATTAAAAACAGTGAAGCTATTGTTTTTCAGCTGTGAAATGAGCCAGCGGGAAACATATGATAATGTGTTTTTATAATCCTGCTTGCTTAACCAAGTAACTTGCATGTCAGTAAGGTGATCTATTTATTTAATCACTGGAACAGTAGCTGCATTGTCAACATTTGATACCTGTTATGCAAATATTAACTTCTTGGCTCTCTAGCTGTATAAATCTAATCCAGTGGTATGAAAAAGTTTTTTATTTATAATGAAGAAGCTTTATTTATTTTAGTTTCAAATTCACACATGGCAGATATTAATCATAATTTATGCCCATTCCTGTTTTGAAAAGGTTGGTCTGCTGACAGAAACCTTGTCCTTAGATGATCATCATTATCAGGATCTGCACTTAAAATATCCAGTAACTCAAACAAAGTGACAGTGATAATAGTTCTTTAAGTATATAATCCAGTTCTATCTTCATAAATCTCAATGTACTGTAAAGACTTGCATTGTTTTCCAGGGCTTTCCAGGATCTTGTCTCCATTGAGTCCCAAAATATGAAACATATCCAATCTGATATAAATAGACATGAGGAGTCATATTATCTTATTTGCTGAATTCCCAAAACTTGCATATTCTGTTTCTGTGTTATCAGGCTGCTTATAGCCATAGTGTATATTCATCAACAGTGTTAGATTTGAGCCCTTAAAATAGGGTTTAATCAACCGCAGCCATATTAGCACAGCAAAAACCCTTCTATGTACAAGTAATTATAGGTCTAGAAACTAAGGTCCAGTAAGAGGAAAACTCTGTGGTATTTCCAGGAAAAAAAAGGATTGCACAAACAGTTTTTGATCAGAGAGAGGAGAGATTTCTATCAAGTCATTTTAAAATGTACAACTGATCTAAGTGACATCTCAAGAGGTATTGGGTTGGAGAAGGAATGCGTCTGAGCATATGAGAGTGCGGGCCTGTTATCAAAAGCGTACCATTCATACTACAAGCATATGGGTTTTACTTTGCATAATGTTGTGAGATTTTCACCCAAGGAATTAAATTAGATGTTGAGCAATGTCTGCTTTACTGAAAACCCGGCAAAACCTGATAACACAGAAATGTGATTTTCACATTAGAGGAGAAATGCAAATATCTTAACTAAAATCTACAAAACAAGGATTGATAGAGATTTAGGAATAAGGCGAGGAATCTACTTGACAATTCAGGCCTCAAGCTAAGCCAGGGCCTTTTGTTCACATAGCTAAAATGACAAAGGAAAATTAAATGTATTAAAAAGGAAATGATGCTTTCCAATCCTATACCAGCTGTGGCCAATCACATAAGGAGGAATTCACTGAATACAGTCAAAGCCCCTCCCCCAAAGAAAGTGTAAAAGTAAACAAGATGTGAAACATTAAGTGAGGAGAGAATTCTCTCCCTTCACATGTTGGAGTAGATAATATGTCCACTGCAGATGCTGTCAACCACTCACTCTGTGATGCCAGTCATTTACAGTACTTATTTATTCAAGGGACCCATCTCCGGCTGATGTATGATGTGCTGAACATTCTTCTCTAAAAAAGTCCTTGAAGTAAAATGCATTTTACCAAAAATAGGAGAGAGAAAAAAAAAACAAAAACGGAATATTGCCACAAGCCACCATTTTTTCCTCTATTTTGTACATTGCAACAAGGGTGAAGACAGTAGTGAATTCAACATCCACCATTGGACTGTGTGCATTGAAAAGGCCACTGTAAGCAATCAAACTGAAAGACTTTAACCTTGCCAAGGACAGGAGGAGAGACTACATTGCTACTGAGATCTGAGCGTCCATTTTCCCATTATGCTGCTGCTCTTATCTACAGAAACACTAAAATCCGGTTAAATTGAGCCATTTTCTCATTTGCCTTTGGAGGTCATTTTTCATGCTTGGAGAACTCCAGTCATTCAGACGGCACAAGGGGTTCCATTGTAATAATAGCTTGTTCAGTAAGGGTCCACATGCTGCACAGCCTGGCAAACTCTCATGGACCACAGCTGGAAATCATACACCCAGCTGTGTAGCAATAGACCAACAGCAAAAACAAAGCAGGGTAAGTTACTTTCCCAACGATGAATCAATAAAGTAAGGAGGAGTTCACCAGTGACTGCTCTCAGCATCACATCTTTTACTTGGCAAACCCTGTAAGAAACTGGACATATTGTGGAGCCAACTAGGCCAGCCAATATAGTGTCAAACACTGAGCCCAGGCAGCAAATACTGCATGTATCGCTTCTCAGCTCTAAAAAGACACTGGTCGAAGTTGTTCCTGGGCCTTGGGGGAGTGTGTAGCAGGCATCTACTTTGGCCCTGGGTTGATGGCTGGGGCCTCAAGAGGAGAAGCAGAGGCTGCAGCACTCCATGCAGATCTCTAGGCAGTCTGCAGACTCACAGCAAGCGTCAATGATGCCACAATCCATGTCACAAGGCAGGTCACAGTCACCACACTCCTCCGACGCACAACAGCAGCAGAAACACGAGTCGTCGCCTGCACAGGAGCCACAGGTGGCACAGTCCAGCACGATGTTGCACAGAGTTAGGAACTCACAAAAGAGACAGGCCAGAATACAGTGAACACAGCAGTCTGGAGGGAAAAGGAGAGATACATTTCTTTACACATTATGCCAATAAAGCACAGAGAAATGAACAAAATCTAGCAGAGTTTGGCAGAAGACATTTGGCTTTGCAGGCATTGTGATCAGTCAGGATTCATGGGCCATCATGTGATAATTAAAGACACAAGGGAACATATTTCTACAGTGCCAGGCCAGAGATGAGGGATTGGCAATGTGCTGATAGCATTAGTGCATTGACTCATGACATTAGCTTTTAATAGTGAGCAAAAAAGAAAAAAAATCTTGGCCTTACTAACTGTCCCTTGGTAATAAGACTGTTATCTGTTATCCTCTTTGCTCAACTTACTCACTTCTTTGTTCAGTTCAACATGGATGTCATAAAAGTATTTCAAGTTTATTTGAACTGACTGCAATCTTGAATTGAAAATTATAAATACCATTCAATTCAAGCTCAGGGAATATAGCCTTCTTAGTTTTAATGACACAAATGTTGACATTACCACTCATGCCGTGACAGAGGACTGCTCATCAGAGCAATTGGAGGAATGTCAAGGTTAATAAATAAATATTTTCTAACTTGATGTATTTTTCTCTTAGTTTTGAGATGAATCAATTTCCAGTTCAGGCATTTGTAGTTAGGTAAATATTTATAAATGCAATTTACATTAAAAATTTAGAGTTGTTAAAAGACATTTAACATTTTATTTGGATTTTGGTTGAAAGAATGCCTTGGGGAAAGTACGTCTGATCTTGAACATTGATTAGATAAGTGGGGAAAAAAACTTGTTGTTGAACCATGCTACCTATCCTTCCCTCCTCCCCTCCTGCCCTTTCCCCACTGTCAGTATCTGTTTCTCACCGTCCTGTGCCTCTGTGGGAATTTGGGAGCTGTTGCTTTTGGAGCTACTCTTGCTCCTCTTGCTGCTCTGGGAGGTGATGGAGGGGTTAGACTGCAATTTCTTGGTGTGTTTGGTTCCAGCTGAAGAGGATGAGGAAGTGGACGAGCCACCTCTTGGGAGGGAGCCCAGCTTGGGATGCTCATGAGGGCCTCCGTTCCTGACCCCATTAGACTGGAATGTATGTGTGTGTGTGTAATGCAAACAGTGCGTATGAGAGGAGTGTGCATGAGAGTGCGGCCGGGGTCCATTGCGTTGGCTGCCAGGCTGTGTCCGACACGGCTGGGTGTGTTGGATGGGTGTGGATCTGGCAGCTGGTTGAGCTGGTGAGGGGAAAAAAACAACATTCATTTACAACAGGCTGATAACAATGAACATTTTTTAGATGTCACCTCACATCAAATCAGCTGTTTTGAGTTTCCTCTCGTATTCACACACAAATAAAGTTAAATTGAATTGCACTGATTCGTACAAATGAAACCAAATGAACCCAATTTGACCATAAAGATAATATTTATTTTGTTTTAGTTTATTTATTTCCCATTTTCAATTGTGTATTTTTAAGCCTTATTCGAATAGGACAGCTTCAAAGGTTTTGACTGTATTCAAAGAGTGGGGAATGACATGCAGTGAATAACTCTGGCTGGAACTGGGACTTGTAGTTTCCTGCTTATGGTGCACACTCTACCCAAGAAGCCACCATTGCCCCAGTTATTGTATATTTCATACTTTTTTAAGGCAAACAGTCTGAAAGCCAGTACAACCATTAGAAGCCAGAGGCAGCAAAAACACATATCTCATAAAGATCTGTTTTGTTGTCAAAAGTTGCACCAAGGAAGTAATGACAGCAGCTGTATGATGTCTTCTGTTATTATTAGTTTCCTTAAGTCTGAGAAGATCTCAAGCTGAAGTTCAAATAAAAAAGGGCTTTGTTTAAAGGTTGGGGTTAAAAGACCTGGATGGTTACCAAGCAGGGAGCCTAAATCTGGTGACAGTAAGATCCAGTGGATTATAAAGAGGTAACTGACAGTGACTGACACTACTCTTTACTCTTTTTTTGAGTCACAGTTATGTTATAAACATTTTCATGTAACATATTCATGGTATTTAAATCACAATGTTGTATACATAATGCATTTGATCAGCTTATAGCTGTGAGGCACCTCTGAGACCCATTTCAGTGTGTGTGCATACTTGTGCAAATGCAGCGTCATGGAGAGGGAGGCCCTGGGAAATTGAGTCCATTTACAAAGCCCACCCCAAAGGCAATAGCACATGGGGAGAGCTATGTATATACTGAGCTGACCCCTGATCCTACTTGTCTAGACTCTTAACAGTGTACAGCTTGCAGGAAAAAAGAGGACAAATAGATTGAGAGAGGCAGGGAGAGATGTGTGTTGTCTCCTCATACAATGCAATTTTAATGCAACATACAATATTAAAGTACCCACAAACACAAAGACTTCAGCACATGCACATTTGTTAATATTGGCTCTTGGTATAATTTGCCTCCAAGCGGTACAGAGTACTAACTACTTTGCTATGGAGGAGGAGACAGAAAAGCACACCTTCGGTGCCAAACTAAACACATACCCTGAAAAGAAGAATAAAATTGAAGCCTGGTCTTTATATATTATGGTAGTATTTAATATCATCTTATTGAGGCCCCTAAATATTTTCTTGACCTGAAAACATATGGCCTGGAAAGGTGTGGTGACACTTAACAGACCTGCAGAAAATCAAAGCAGAGACTCTGCACCCTTCAGATAAAAACACACATAGTTGCACTGCGAGGTAAATAGAATGTGGTCTAGAGCTTGAGGTATGAAACAACTGGCTATAAAAGCGCCTCTTCAATAAATGTTCGGAGACAGATAACTCAACCAGGCCTGTTTTGATTGGCGGATGGCTGTGGTCGCACAACCAATCCAGTGTTATTAAAGATTCTTTCATTCAGCGTTTTCTAACTTTGCTCCAGATGTTTGGCAGGCTGCAGGGCCAGTGTGTGTGTGTGTGTGTGTGTGTGTGTGTGTGTGTGTGTGTGTGTGTATGTGTATGTTTATGTGTGTATGTGTGTGTGTGGTGTGCAGGGTGAGTAAGAAGAAGCCATACTTTCTCCACTAAAGTATGTCAAAAGTCAATACCTGCTGCTCTCATGTTTTGTCTCTCTGTCTTCGTCTTTTTCAGTCCATCTCCTCCCTTTCTTCCTTTTTGTCTTTCTCTGTGATTGCTTCATTTTCACCTTTAGCACATTGCTGTATTTTAACACCTGGAGCTGGCAGGAATGTGTGGCAGTAAGTACCCTAACCCTATAAGAGGAAGGGGAGGGATGCTGTGCACAATTTTTAACTATTCCCTTTAGTTTTGTATTGTCCTACAGGGGATTGAGAGCTGTTGAGAAAAATCATACTTTTTGTGGTCTGTGTGTGTGTGTGTGTGTGTGTGTGTGCATGCATGTGCGTGTGTGTATGTGTGTGAGTGAACACAGTACATAAGCAGATCTGGCAGGCAGAGAGACAGAGCGAGAGAAAGAGAGTCAGGACTGTCTCCAAACAGAGTTTGAGGTTAGGCCCTCTCACGCACAAATATATGCATGCAAGAACACGTGTGAACACACACGCAGAAAAAACACAAGGTCCCTTTGTCTGAGATCAAGAAAGTAAGGGAGAAAAATGGAGCGAAAATGGAGTGAGAAAGAGAGAACAAAGAATAAAAAAATGGGCTGCTGCTTGTGCATTTTTGAACCAGGAGGATGCATGGGTGTGACTCATAAACACAATGATTCAGCAGTGGGAGCCAGTTAAAAATAACAGCAAATAAAGAGCCAAATGACTGTGGGATTAACATGATGAGACTGGGAAACCGCACGCTGTGTGTGTGTGGCACTAATGGTACTAACACAACGCTCTGAAGTACAGGGGGTCTGGCGACTTCGAATACATTTTGTGTATATGTATTTGTTTGGCCAGTGAACGAGAATGAGTGAGCCATCATATCAGTCTAATATAGCACCATGCCCCCAATTCATATCCCCTTCACCTCCACCCCTCCTGGCGTCTCTCAGCTACCCTGTACTTACACACCTCCCTCCCAGACCAGAGAAGTCCTGCTCATCTGTCTCTCTCTCTACTTATCCTCTGCTGGAATGAGTCACCAGAATGACTGAACTGTCTGTCTCTGTTCCAGTTGCTATAGCCGACTGTCTCCTCTGGCACAATTTGTCTGTCTTTGTAGGTTAAAGACTTGAAAGGGCTGAACTATAAACAGGAGAGTAAAATTTTACATCAGAAAATATGGATGGCAGATCTATGCATCCAAATCTGTCCTATTCCTTACTATACACAAATGTTTGCACAAATGCTTTTGCGCATTCTCAAGCTCAACAGGACCAGAGAAAATATCTTGTTGGTAGTATTCTCTGCTGTGAATCTTGAAAATAATTTCTGTATACAATCTGTACATTTTGACTGCTTACTGTGTGATTCTACATTAGTAATAATATATTAATTTAGTTAATGAATGATTAAAATGAAGAATGATGTGGGCTACTCTCAAGTGGCCTAAATGGTTTAGTTTCACAATATTTGAGCAACATTTCAGAATCTTCTTAAACTTTTCTGAACAAATTATATTCAGCCCAGAACTCCCTGAAGGATCTTACCCACTGACTCCCTTCTTGGTTTTTCTTCCATATTGTTGTTCTAAACTGTGTCCCAAAGTCCTAAGTGTAAAAGACTAAAACTATGAATTATAAGTTGGTGTTGTGAAATGTTATTGAAATTGGTTTTCAGTTATATTTCCCACATCTGGCTTCTATACAGTGCTCCAACCAACACTACACTGTTAATGAGGCTTGGTTAGATGCACCCACTCACTATACTGAAAAAGTCTTGTGAAAGCACTTTGAAGACCACTGCCTCAAAATGAGGCTTAAGCCAGACAAAGCATGACTCAACTGTGGCCAAAAATAAATGTTTATTCTACTTTCAAGTCAGCCTTAGCCATTTTACCACAACACATAAAAATCAGCTTATGGTATTCCACTATTCAAATTAAGCATTAACCCACTAGAGATGCTTATAACAGCATTAGAGTTACTAAAGTCTGTTTGATCTTCTTTTGCTTTGATAATATATAATTTTTAATGCATCTGGTAATCAATTTGTTCATACATCATTCTAACTTAGAAGTTGTAAAATTGACTTCAGTTTCTTACACTTCTATACATATTCTTGTATAAAAAAGGTCTGACTTTACTGTCATTACTATGAGGTTCAGTTTTTGGATTTGTTTTTGCCCCAGAGAGCTGCATTTCTCGTGAGGGGAGTGTCCAAATCTCAGTTGAGGATATTTTAACCCAAACGGTTCAAACCAAAACAACACTCAAAAAGCAGCCAGAGAGCGAGTCAGACCTGCTGTATGCATGTGTGAGTCAGATACTGTCTTGACATCAGGCAGATTCAAGTCTGATACAGAATTAGTCTGTTTATGCCGTGAAAAAAAAAACCCACATAATGATGAAATGTTAGGCAGAACAACCACAAAATTTAGTCTCTCATCATCATAATATCATACAAAATGAATCATGTTGTGTTGTGTTTATTTCTCCCTTGGTAGAAACGTTCACATAAATATCACAAGCTCTCATAGTATTTCAAATTAATTACATAATATACTCAACCACCTATAATAAAGGTATTTACATACAAATGCCACAATACAATCAAACTGACTGAAAGTGTTGATTTGAGGGAACTGATGTATTCATGCCTGCACATATTTGCTGCGGAGCATCTAAACCAGCATTAGTTCATGTCAATGGGTGTTTGACTTTTTTTCTGTGTATGAAAACATGAAATATGATAATAGCTAACATTAAAGAACTGCATCTTGCCCAAAACCACAGTGTTCTGGAAAAACTTCCACTTTATTTTTTATTTTTTTGTATTTTATAATCTTTCATTTGGAAACACTACTTCTACAACTCCGGACTCCCGTCTCTCCAGATATCTACTCTAATTTGTGTGAATTTCACCTGTCAAATGAAAGGTAACTATGTGTAAATATCTGGGAAGGCATTGGACTATATTCTGAAGAAAGGAGGAAGAGACAGTAAACATACAAGAACCGCAACCTTTAAAAACCACCATTCATCCATGACCCTTGACATGATTCAGCTTGACTTGCCAACACTTTTCTCAGTGGGACTGTTATCTAAACAATGACAAATGTAAAGTTTATGTATTTAAGGGGATGTAGAAAGTCAGGGAAAGAAAGAAAGACTGAGTGAGAAGAATAGAAGGAATTATTGCCGAGCAATAGATATGGAAAACAGTCTCAGCAAAGTCACTGGTCTAATTAAAGGCAATGTCACAATCCTGTTAGAATTCCCACAAACAATATATTGCACACTCCTCCCCTTTGATGACAAGATAATAACAAACAGCTCCACTCAGCATTCCCCTTGCTCACACTTATGCCCTAATTCACACATGCATAAAAATGGGCTGTCTTCTATTTCTTTTTTTTTTTTTTACCTCATTCGGTAAAAATATGTCAAACTGATTAAGTAAAACTAAGTGAAAAGACCATAAAAGCTACCGTGATCCTGTCAGTGATTTATTGCATGTGTCATTGTTTTCTCCTGAGCCCCCGACCCCTGCAGCCCTTCCCCCCTTTGTGCGCTTCGCTGTCGTCCGCCTGCGGGGGCACTGCTGGGGCTCCCAGGTGGGTCTCTTCGGTCGGTGGGGTGCCTCCAGCTCGTCCGGTGGGTTGGGGGAGGGATTCGGGGTGTGAGATGTCAGTGGCGGGTGTGGATGGCTGGGTGATGGCTGGGTGGTGGCTGGGGGGTGTTGGGGCCCTCCTGTCCCACTCGGACGTGCGCTTGCTTGGGCAGTTCAGTGGTGCTCCCCGTTGCCCGCCTGGAACACTGGGCGGTGCGGTGTGCCACGTGGCTGCAGTGGCTCTCTGGGTTTGGTGCCTCACGTGCTCCCGCACAAAGGGTGGCGGGCCTGGGGAGCCGGGGCCCCTGACCCAACTCTGGGTCCTGGTGATGTTCTTCATGATGTGACCCAACAGGGTCACATCATGAAGAATTGATGAATCCTGCCTAAAATGGGCTGAGCTGTTCTTCCATTCCATCACTATGTATCCTATCTTTGACTCGGCTCCTCTGTTGGGACACCTTCACCTATCCGGACTCCCGTCTCTCCAGATATCTACACAGAAACCCTCTGGACTCTCATAATTCTGAGTGAGGTGACAGGAAAAGCAAAGCATCCATCACTCCAACAGTTCCTACCAGCACCACCTGCTTTCTTTCCCACCTGTGTCCATCTTTCTGCATCTTCTCTGTCCTTTGTTCCCCCCTATATTCACTGAGGTGTAGCACTGCCCTCCCTGCCACACAAAGGTCATTCCACTCAATAAAGATCCACAAACTAGCTTCCAGGGAGGGCTGGTGATGGTCACACACACACACGCTGAAATCAATCTCATGAAAAGTTGACACACTCTGTGGTGGTAAATTATGAGAACAAATGCAGACAAAAAAACCACAAACACACACACACACAAGAACCCACCTGTGAGCATGTGTCTCTTGTTGTGACTGCGACATCAAAGACTACAGTATGGTCATGACATCACTCACAGATTGTGTGTTTTGTGTATGTGTGTATTTGAGGTGGGTCATAACAGACACTCACACATGTTAACAGCTCTCTCTGCTTATTTTTCTCAGCCAGCTTGTCATAGGCACAGAGCCAGACACATACTGTAGCTCTGATGTCATCACTATGAGACAGGACATATGGGCTGAGGAATTTTCTGTGTTTGCTTCTGTGTGCTCACCCTCTCACTCACAAACACTTTCACACACACATTAGCAGATGTCACATACTCATGACCTCACCACAGACTTGAGTTACTGCTTATTTTGTAATGAGTCTTCACACATTACAAAGCCGGAGAAACAGATGATGATTGATTGATCGGTTGCAGATGACATAGGCCATATTCAAACTGCTCGCAGTCTGTCTTATAGCACTCACACAACCTCACACTGACAAGATCAAGATACACATCTCAGCAGACAGATAGGTCAAAGATGTAGACATGTAATTATGCTGACAAAAAGTGACACATTTTAAAACTTGACACCATTAAGTTCGCGGTTCAAGTCCCATGAACGTGTGATTTTATAAGTTGCAGAGGGAGAAAGCTATGGATGAAGGAGGGAGGAGGCACATAAAGGCACTGGAAAGCCAGTGAGCACTGCTGTGGATGATGGTACATTTTGTCCAGCCTTGCTGTAGTTGCATAACCCTCCATGTACAACATATGGAGCTCATGGGTTTCACAGATTTTATTGGGATGTAAAACTAAGCACAGCAAAGGAGACAGCGAGATAGGCAGAAAGAAAATCTGACCAAATCTCTTGGACTCAAGGGCCAGGCCTGAAATAGACACATGAAGGAGACAGGACAGGTAGAGGCACAAACATAGAAGGAGACAGCAGACATTTCACATGCCTTCTCAGCTCAAAACACACTACATTCACCTACTTCACATTTCCTGATTGAACTGCTGGTTTTTCACTTACTGCAAACTAGCTATTATGATGAGGCATTTTTGATTGTCACCCTTGGCAAGGCATGGATTCCAGGAAAAATGCTTATTGTTTTCAAACACGTTTGTACTGCATGTCAGCTTACGCAGCCTTCTACTCACGCCTCAGTTCCTGCCTTCGTTTATCACTCATTCACACACACCTCATTTTCATTGAATGACAGGAAGGACAGATTAAAACCACTTAGGAACAATTAAAATATTTTCACAACACAGAGTTTCGCGGGCCTCAGTTTTGTGAAGCCTGGTCGTCTAAGTGAATAAATGATACTAGTGTAAGAATTAGCTTGAGATTCAACTTATTTCAAAGCAGAGGGAAAGCAAGAAAAATATACGTGGTGGGGTAATGACATAGTCTACTTGTGTTTCCTCTGGCTTTGATACAGAGGGCTGGAGTGAGTGCAAGCCAAGGAGAGTAAAAGAGAGTCTGTTTCTGGCTGACACATTACTGCCGGACTAGTAATATGAGGGAGGGAAATGGATGGTGACACTTGGTGATATAACTCTGGAAGGCTACATTTCAGGTTTTGTGACGCATCTCACCAGAAAATTGCAGTAGAAAGGTGCTGATATACCCGATGGCAGTGGTTAAATTGGGATTTGTTTTGTATGGGGTGGGGGGGCCACTGTGGTCAGGGGGTTGCCATGGGTTCACGTGTGTATAGATTACAAAATCTGATTCATTTGTCACACTATAAATAAAATATAACAAGTTGAGACAACCCTATGCTCTAACTATAAAGTGCTAATGGTGTAATTTGAGTTGCTCTCCGGCTAATTTTAGCTCCACTCTGACTAGAGTTTGACAGCAAATGTAATCCAGGAACTAGCTAACAAAAACTCAAGCCAAACTGCCGCACACTAACTTGCATTAAAATGTCAATATTATTTAAGCAGAATATGAGACCAGTTTACATTTTGTTATTAATCGTGTCAGCTTCTGACCTATTTTTTTCTTACTGTGCCATTCGTCCATCACTCCGCTAGCCATGCTGTGACTGTCTGACCGACAGACTGAGAAGTGTCTTAAGTTTTTTGACCTTTTTTTTTAATAGGCTGCAAAAGCACCAGAGAATGTTGTTGCTTCTTCTTCTTCTTCTTCCTTATGGTTTATGGGAGCAGCAGCTTACGTGATATGTTGCTTTTAAGGAGATCAGGGAAAAAGGAGAGCCACGTAATGATTATGTGTTAGGTTTGAGCCCTGGACAGCCCCAGTCCACTTTAACATCTGCTCAGTGATCAGAAATCAGGAGATTTTGGAAGCAGCTTGAAAAGCTGAGTTTGAGATATGTTCATCTCATCTCCAACAATTTTCTCTACTGTCAAAGATAGCTATTTGATGTCACAAGAATGAGAACTAGAGCAACAAATTTCCCAGACACAATAAATACTTACATACTTACAATACATTAAATGAAGTGAAATAAATTCTGGACTCTGTTACAACAGTAAGAAAATCTAATCTAAAATCACACAGAGATTTACATTTATAGTCCTGGTCCTGGTACTCACCTGGATCATTTTGGTTGACAACTTTGTTTGAACTGGGATGGTAAATAATAAATAAAAAAAAAAAGAAGCAGTTTTGCTTCAAATAGCCTTGAACAAATATTATTTCCTACAAGACCATGACTGTTGTGGGTTAAATGTGACAAGTTGCGATGCATTACAGAAGTGAAACAGGCCAACATCAGGACTCATCAGGACTGGAATCTGAGAACCTTCTGTGGGATTCACTCTTTTTTGACTGATGTCTAAGTGTCCAATGAACCTCGAATAATTAAAGTAATGTAATGGAAGCAAACTCCACAGTGCCAGTCAAATTTATTGAGCATTGTCATGGTCAAAGTCGAACAATCTTCTTTCAACAAACCCAGACAGAGAATAGAGCTGAGAAGCAAAAGAAAATGAAAAAAATAAGGAAAGGTGTGGAGATTTGGGCATAGACCCACTTTTGTCCGGAAATCAGATAGATAACCTACTTAGCTAACACTGTAGATATTTTTGTCTGTGTGAACGACTACCCAACCAATTTCTTGAGAGTGTGCAAATATATTTGTTAAAGGTCAGGACAATGTGACTCATCAGGCCGGTGATCAGTAATGGAAATAAAACTCTCCCCAGTTTCTTCACAAGTGCGTATTTCTGTCAATTTTTGTGTGTGTGTGTGTGTGTGTGTCTGTGTGAGGGTGCTATTTCTATTTACTCACATCTGATACTCTTGCTGGGTGATGTAAGCTCCGAATGTGTGAAGCTATTATTACAATTGTCTCCATCATCGCCCAGCAACCTTTCTTTGGTGCCATTTGACCTCAATATGAGGGGCTCAGTATAGGTATGGGCCACATCTGCAAAACAAGCACACAAATACGAATACATGGTTAAGGTGAGTAAAAAAACAAACAAACAACAACAACACATGAAAAACAATTAATATTTATGTTGTTTATTTTGAAGTTTATTGAAGTTCTCAGTTTCCATTGTCCAACTCGGAATAAACTTGTCAACTCCCATGTCATTTCCCATCCACCAGCACTTAATTAATTTAAACAGAATAGTTGTACTAACTTCAAGTGAGCAGAAGATTTCATCTGTATGTGTTGGTGTGTGCTCTGTCCTGAACTTGCATCTGGAAGCAATTAAATCCAACCCCTTGGGACTGTTTAGGGGTCTATGTGCATGCTTGTGAAACCTGAAATCTTTGTGGGTCTATGTGTATGTGTATGGGATGTGTGTGCGTGGGTGTCTGTCTGTGTTTGTGAGTATATGTGCATTTAAACGAACACATATAGGGATATATACATAATATGCATACAGTAAATAGATCTGGGTGTTTTATGTGTACACCGGTACCACACAGTGCTCTAATGAAGCTGTTATTATTCAAACATAGACATACATACATACGCACACACTATACAGAGGCCTTCAAAGCAGGCCTGGGCCTCTGAGAGGTGCAGACTCATTCCTGGGCAAATGGGAGCCAGCTGGGTTTGATAAACACACACACGCACACAGACACACTCATGCATACACAGAACTAACCACGTCCTGTGCGTGGACTCAACACTTCCCAGCTATGTTTATTTACTCTATCCACTCTTGCTCACTTCTCTATCTGTCCTCTCCTTCCTGTCCCTTGCCTCTCATACTTTACGTCTCCAGTTAACATTCACTCTACACTTTAATATAAATCATTTATACTTTTTACGTAACTCTGTACTGTAGATTTACCTGCAGTTTTGCAGCCAAAGATAGACAACAGATTCTGATGTTGTATTTATACAAATACAATCCCTTATTGATTCTTTATTGATAAAGACTGATATCTTCACAACAGCTGGAGGAACACTTACATTTGCTCATGAGCACAACATGAACTCATTAGTACCATCAAGGTAAACTATACATCGGCTAATCTCACAGAATGCTAAATCAAAACGCATATGCAAAATCAATTTAAACAACAGAGCTGTTATGTGCGTTACACACATTTCTCATGCAACTTGACTTTAAAGTTAACTTGGTGTAATAATGAAGAGAGGACCAGTTTAGTGGAAACTATAACTTTAGGAATATACTAAAAATTATGGCTTGGCTATTTTTCAATCTCATTAGTAATTATTGCTTCATATAATCAGGTATGGTCAAATTTATCAGTGGAAAACAGGTCTTATTTATTTCTGTACAATAATAACATTGTACATTCACAAAACTTCAAAAATAATTGACTATATGAGCTCAAAAATGAGCTTATCTCCAATACTGAAGAAAATATCATAACATACTATTTGGTGAAATTCCATTAAAATGAATAGAAAGCATCAAGTTACTGTTGGCACTCTGAATGCCCTTATCATGTATTACTCATTATTATTTTACATTGGGTTCTTTTGAAGCATGAGGCCAAGAGAAAAGTAATAGGGCTGAAGAACTGCTGAAAACTAATTAATATCTGTAGCATAACTAACTGATTCAGAGATATATGTTAAAAAAGTTGGTGATTCATATGTTTGTTATTAAGATACAAAACCAATATTTTCTGTAGCTCAACAGGACAAATAGACATCCTTAGCCTGCCTGAAAGACAGACCACTGCCTTTATTTTTAGAAACAAAGGATATCAAAACTATTTGTTTCTGTAAGGTGGCTTAGCCTTAGTGAAAAAGAGCAATGTCTTCAATATCTGAGGATTTGTGTTTGCTGTTTGGCTATTTTCATGAGTGTGTATATATGATATGATGTATATACATGATAGACAGTTGTACACAATCCCCACATTGTACATAAACACAAACATAAGCTACATATAGTCCAATGTTACATTACTATATCTAATACCAGCTCTCTCCACATACAAAGACACACACACACACACACACACACACATTAGACACTTGCATGTGGAAGTCATTTCTAAATCCCATGTTGCATCCATCAGTCTCAATCAGCCTGCTTCAGATATGAAAAGAGCTAGTAAGAACTGTTGCCCTCAACACTGCCAAATGTCTAGTTTGGAGATATGTGTCTGTATTAAGGGATGTATGTCATGCAATATATATGCCTGTCTGTTACTATGCACTCACCCATCCATTCTTATTAGACTATTATTTTGGACCACACTCAGGTAGGGAATCAAAGCAAACTCAAGCAAAAAAGACTATATATATATATATATATATATATATATATATATATATATATATGTGAATCATTTAATGACTAACAAAGTAACACATCAATATCAATCAGTTACTTCTGATCCCTGATTATTCCATACAGCTGATGTACATTCCTTCATTATACTGACAATGGACCATAAAAAAAATAATCCACCATGTGCTGGCGGGCAACATGAAACTAACTATTTTAGACATCTGGCAGGTTTTTGATACTGAGATCATTTGATATAATTGAAGCAAAAAGTGCTTTAGGTGGTATTTATCGGTTATGCCTGTCCTCATGTTGTTTTGTCCTCCTTTTCTGGAAGCTGCTTTTGGGGGAAATTCCGTCATTATCAAAGCCACACAAAAGCCCAGTTTAAGCAAACTTAAAAGGACAGAACGTCTTCGGTGTAAAGTCCCATGACTTCAAAACAATCAGTGAAGGAAAATACATTACATCTACAGCTAAAAACTACAGATTTTTCTAGACTGTCAAGGCATTACCGCTGTGTTGGACAAATAAATATTACAAATAGGTTATAAATACTTGGAGCATACCTAATGTCTCAATTTCTGTACAACACCGGCACATTCCTACTGGATATGTGTTCAATCACTTTGTCATCTGAACCCCTTGATGCTTCAATACAGTATTCTGTTGTGTTTTCTTTTTCAGACGTCTAATGCCAGCAGAGTACCATGGGTTAAACGTGAGTAGGTCCTGTGACTCAGCCAGAACCTTCCCTATATAAACGTTCAAAACCTCGATTGTTGGAGCTAAACGCATCCCCACCAAACCGCTACTGACATCCAAACAGGCTGTCAACCAACTGTGTGTTGGCATCAGCATCAAACCACCAAACCGCTCAACCTCAGAGCCATTTCTGAGATCTAAGAAAGATGAGCCTTTAATTTAAATCAGACCAGAGCAATCAAGAGCCACTCAGGAGATCTGGCTGTATGTTTACACGTTTGAGTGAGTATGTCTATTGGTTTGTGCATGCTTGACTGTGTATCAGTTTGTGTGTATGTTTGTTTGTTTGTGACTATTGTGTGTGTTTGTAGTTGTATGTGTCATTGGCCCTCGGGGAGTTTCAGTCCCCTTATAAACAAACAGTTGACCATTAAAGCAAAAACATATGGATCACATAGGGAAATGCTTTGCATAAACACAGGACCAACAAGCCCCAATGCACGCAAACATCCAAGTTATATGAGCAGGCAAATCATGTGACATATCCTGAATGACCTGAGGGGCAGAGCAGCCTGCTGTTCCTCTAGGTACGGGAGGGTGTTGGTTCACAGAGCTCAGGGAACTCAGCTGGGTTTGGTTGCTAACCTTCAAACCACGCCAACTCTTCAGAAGCATCTTCTGAAGGAAAGTTAATGCGTGTTATTGTCTGTATGAAAGGAAGTCTCTTAGGTGTGCACAACCATTTGGCAAAAAGGTACAGTACATATGTGCCCTCACCCACTGCTCACAACGTAATCAAAAAACAAAGTTAAATTGATTCAATCAAAAGAATGCTAAGCTGCAAATATGCAATTCTGATTGTAAGAGAAAATAAGCCATAAATGATGGCTGACTTCAGGCACTGGAAAATTTTGTGTAGTACAGTATTTTTGAGACTAGAAGTTTAATTGATTAATGATTGTAAGATTAATCATTCATATAAATGATTTTTTCAATTGCAGGCCTTTTTGACAGAGATCTATTCAGACACACACACACACAAAAATGGGTGGGCATATATTCACACCCTGCTGACTCATCTATAAAAACATATAGATAAGGGTGTAGAGGATTGGAAAGAAGACACAATGAGAAGAGCTAAAGAGCAACCATGCAGAATAATGGTCAGCAGAGCAGAGTCAGCAGAGACGATGCTGTAGTAGCTCAGTAATGACTGGAAGTGATTGCAAACACACATAATCTGCTAAGGGTCGGATCAGGATGAAGGACAATACAAGAAAGGAATACACAACTACAGCAGTGGTGTGTTTTTTATCGGAATCCCACAGCAAATATCAACAGCTACACTTACACACACATACACACACAAAAAGAAAAGGATAGAAGAAGCAATTGTTTAGTTGCAATCTAGCCTAAGGTTGGAACCCCCCCCCCCCACACATCCACTCTACAGACTGCCTGTAAGAGTGCAGTACTGGAATATGTCCAAAATCAGAGATTATAGCTGCTGAGAGAATGAAGCAATGTAAGCTCATTAAAGACAAAAACTGTCTGCTGTTGAATAGGCTTAAGGGGAATTTCATTGTGTTACTTTGTCTCTGAAATTCCTCTCGTCCATGGGAAAATACAGCTGCTTTGCTAAGTGAGTGCTATGCCACTGCATGTATTACAAGAAGCCTGAAACGTCTGGACACTGCCAGACACACAACACACACAGTGCACTGTACAACCTGCGGAAATAAGGAGAAACAGTCAAACAGTCATAAACAGCAGAGGATAAACAAGATTCAATAAATTCAATACATCCAACCTGATCTCTCAAGCTACAGTGACAAATATTATGAATTATATTGTAGCTGGAATTTATGTTCTAAAAAATATGATGTATATGGGGATGCATGTTGGTGGATAAGCCCAATGAATCGTGCAACAATCATTATTTCCATAAGGTTGGATTTTTTAATAATTTATATTGTTCAATTGATTGATTGAATATTAGAAAAAACTTTAAATTTGTCATAGCTAGTTTTTTCTATAATATTTTGACTAATTTTATCAACAGCTTATGACATTGGTTCTGGAGACTTGGAGCCTGTAAGAGAGAGAAAGATACCAGAGCAGCAGCAACAGTTTCTCAAATGTTTGCTAGGTGGTGAGGGGAAAAAATCCTCATTTTAGTAGTTCAAATATGCTGTAAAAATGCCTCAAACTACTTCTAGTTTATTTCAATCTCTGTGAGAAACCAAATTAGATGCAAGACTCAACAAGCCTCAGGGACAAAAAAGGGACAAGTAGGCAAATAACTGCATCTACACTCTGGAGAGAGAGAGAGCTGTCCACACACAGAGAAATAATTTAACATAGAGAGTACAGGATGAATACCCAACTACAATTAGGGAAAATATCTAAAATAGAAAAAAAGTTTATTATTTCTTTTAACCAAATCCAGGCTTCATCTTCATAAATAACCTTTATGTTTGGGGAAAATATTTGGGACATTTTGGAAAATAAGGTTCGGATCATGTGTTAGACTCTTTCTTGGGTATTAGCTGGTTGAAGAACAAGTGAATATAACCCCCTTAATATTTGCTGTGTTTCAATGTGAGTTCTATGGCACAGTTAAGCAACGCCAGCCTAGCTGATACTGCTTTATTTCTGGTTGTTGAGCTGACCTAAACCAGTCCGATAATGACTGTAAACTATGTTCAGATATATTTTTCTTCCCAAAATTCAAACTGTTCTATCAAAAATTTTCCAATATTTTGAACAATGTCTGAATGTCAAAATGGTTACTTAAAAGTTACTTAACAGTTTTTTTTTTTGTTCTTTGTGTCACAGACCTTTAGGACGAGAGCCATGTGAGATGACAACTATTTATCTTGAGAAAGACTTGACCGCTACACTTTCTGCTTGAGCAGGAAGAAGAAACTGTCCATCCTTTATGTTTTCAAACAGGAAAATCCTTAGGGTGTTTCTCGTTGGACTCTGCCTATTTGTGTGAGCATAAAAGATTGGGAAGCAAAGTTCAAAATAACCAACCAAAAACCAAAAATTGAATTTAATTTTGGACAACTTGCAAAATTAAACATTAAATGAGCTACATAAATTTGCTGTCAGTATTATTAAAGCTGGTGAAAACAGCAGTGGTCAACTGTAACTTTACCATCCTTAATCTTATTGGCATATTGACGAGACGGACACACTCGTTGTGTTTACTCTTTACTCGGCCATCTTGCACCATACAGACCTCTGCACATGTGCACACAACAGCAGAATCAAGGTACAGAGATCAGTGGGGTTTTACCAAACAATACCAACAATACCAATAGGTGGCTGTAATACACCACAATCTTATTCTTATCAAAAATTCAAATTGCAATTTTGATGAAAAAACAAACTATAGTTTGGCTGTTACAAAAAGAGTGAGGGAAAGAGCGACAAACAGAGACAAGGTCGAAGAAGTGTGCAAAAAAGACAGAAGGAGGGAAGAAAATAGCAAGAAAAAACGGCCAGTGGTGAAGGAGAATGACAGAGTCTGGCATGCAGTGGTAAGAGGTTCCTGTATAAACAGAGAGCCCCATTGCGTCTTTATGCCTGAGTGAGAGCAACACTCACACATGTAATGACTGAGCCGAGTGCTATTCATTTACAACAGAAAATTGTACTATTCTTCTCAGAAGTGACAACAGGGCTATAGCTTTCTCTCCAGACTTTGGCTGGCTCCCATACCGCTGCTGCCTGGCTGCATTGTTGTAATTAAACTATGGCTTCAGAAACTATCACATAATTGAATCAATATCTTTGTGGCATTCTTTCACTAAATCTGAAAAGAATGAACAAAGCCATGTTGTTTTTGCTGTTGTAGTAGGTATATGGCATTAAATTACACTTATGTTCTTTATATTGTATCTAGTGTATAAAACATATTGCGGCAAAAGCATTAATTGTGAGGTAATAGCAGTCTTGTTGGCTATTTCACCAAGTGGCCAAACATGGTACAGCATCAAAATTACACTGACAGAGAAACTGTTTTCCAGACATGTCATAGTATACATGTTGGTGAAATGTTTGACTAGTTATTTTCAACTGCATTCAAATTTATATCCCTCTATTGGAAATATATTTTAAACCGCAAAGACATAATGCAACAGCATGTGACGTATTTTATATCATTTTAATGAAATATGCTTCAAAAAACACATCACTATGTGGGGATGTACTGTCAAAGCCTACTATGACTCACACTCTTTGAACAGCCTGCCTGCAGTGCATAAATTGTTTCTTTCATTTTTTTATTTTCTTAATATTTCGGTCAAACATTTCTTTTTAGCTGATCAGACAAGGCAAAACTCATGTTAGGGCTATCTTTATTTTCAAAACGTGAGGATCACTTTCACTGTAAAACAGGTCTGTGTCTGTTCTGAGTCATCCAGGTTGTAGTTCCTCTGAAATGCTGTCATCTCAGTGTAGAGTCTGGCACCTGATTCAAGACCTCTGAATCACCTGCCCCACCCACATGTCACTTGTCTTTAAAAACACCAACATCTTTTTAATATGGGTTAAAGAAACACTCCATTGGTCTGAATTCAGACAGTAAGATTAAGAATAAAGGATTTAATCTTCTGTCAAAGATGGCTAGCTACCCAGGTGTATTCATGAAAACATCAACTGAAACTACTTTCTAGTACTAAAATACTTTCAACATTTTTAGGTGAAGACAAAAATAGTAAGTTAACTTCTTCAACCACTGTGGCAACTCAATTTTAACTGAAAATAAGATTGATGGGACACATATGTCAATGGCTACAGGTAGGTTACGTTAAAACAGAGAACCCAACTCCCAGTAAGAGCTTTGTTAACTCACTGTCAGGTAAAATGAATTAAGGGAAATGAAATGGCAATTCAATTCAATTATCAGGGTCAAGAACAAGAAAAGAGACACTAATGCACATTTGTCATGGCCTGTACAGCTTCGAGTTAAACCAGGAAGAGAATGCCTATTTCATCGGGCACCTTCTAAATACCTATTATCAAGTTGTAATAATTTGCCCGTAGGCCATAGTTTGTCTCGAGAGTAGCTCTATGTGCTTTTTGTGTGGTTCCAAACTCCTGCTCTCTGCGGACTGAGGGATGGGTGAGGGGTGAAGCAAAGTGCTGAAAGCAGCGCCTTGTTACCCAGAACGGTAGCCTGACCAATCTTCTACTCCCCACCCTGGCTCATCTACCTACCCTCAGCCTACACACACACATACAAATTAGACCAGTCAGCCAGGCAAGCAGTCTAACTTTAGTGGGAGAAACCACAGTTATATTTTGTGTTTGCTTCCTGAGGAGTGAGCACAGGTAAAGTCAGCACAGCCACGAGAACTTGTTCAGACACAGACCTATTGCTTAATAACTTCACTGACGTATTAAAATTAAAACATACATCGCACTTACACTTATTATGGTAAACCGCGATGTAGCAGAGGAGAGAGGTGTGTATGTGTGGATTCTCAGCAGTCATAAAGCAATGAATAATGACCTTACTTTAAAAACAAGGAAACTAAATAAATAATAGAACTACATCAACCATCGAAGATTTTTGTGGCAAGTATCCATGCCAACAAACCACTTAAATCTCTGCAAACTTCCCCAGCTGTTAACCACACCTACCCTAATTACCCCATAAGACCTGCACTGATCTACAGTCAGTGTTTCTCACTGAAGATTAAAGAGCGCTGAAGCCTTTTGGCTGGGCCCTGAGTTGAGTTCATAGCCTCCTGTTCCTACCCCAGTGTCAGTCAACCCTTACCGTGACCAATCACACAAAGAAGAAGGGTCATAGGTTCATTCCCAAATCCCCAAGAGGATCATTTCAACTTTAAGAGTTCCACATTGCTGAATCAGTCCTCACCTCACCTCGCCACCAAGGAGGCGTGTCCCCCACAAAGACCAGGGTCTGATCACCTCAATACACAATTGTTGCGTCTCTCAGTGGGAAGGTCATTGACCCCATGAATCATCATGGCGTCTACTAAAAACACACAATTTCCCCAGGATTTAGTGGGAGTTTGCTGACCATTACCGTTGAGTCACCTATTTGTTATTACTAATCCTCAATCCTTAAACACAAAATTTTTCCACTTGGAAAAGTAAATCAATCACACTTCTCACAAAGGCTATTCTTGTTTGTGAGTAAGAAGGTCTCCTATAGACAGTATTGGAACTTGTGAAGCTTCGCATAAAGCTTCACACACATACTGGCCAACTTCTTACTATAATGAGGTTCACATGCATGAAAGACCCCGCAGAGGTCTTCTTTCTCAGCACTAATCCACTAGTTTTTTCTTTTCACAAGAAATGCCTTAATGTGCTATGAATGTAACTACTTTCTGTCTGTTTATTTGAGACAGCCTCACTTACGTACATACACACAGGAATACACACAAAACAACAACAACGGACGATTAGAAGAATCCTTCTGTCATTTTTATGTTCATGTTTGTGGATATAAATTTGAGTTCGTTCATGACACATTGGACCCATCACCACAGAGCTGTTTGTTGAATTTTCTGCTTACAGACACACATAACACCAAAAGTAGGAAACATTTCTGGTTGCGGTTTCTTACCTCCACTTCTGTTGGGCTTTTGGTTTGGACAGCCGTTCGCTATGTCTGTGGAGGAGGTTATATCTGAACTTGGTTGTGGAGTTTGTAGACTATGGGCCCCATCAACAGGTGCCTCTGGGGAGATAGCAGGGTCACTCCTCTCCTCATCCATGGACGTTGGCCTGGCTCTTGTGAGAGGAGGTGGAGGGGCCAAAGAGTGAGCCTGGACAAGAGGAGGAAAAAGTTTTATAACAAGGATAATAGCATGGTTCACATGACAGATTGATCATTATCTCCCAAATTGTGCAACACACCAACAGACCATACTTCATAGGCAGAGGTGGAGTCAGATGCGACTTGAAGCAGCATGAATCCCTTTCAGGTATTAAAAATGACTAAAGGAAGAGCCAGACTGGCTTTGTGCTCACACGAGATGATGCAGATGCCTAACCGTAGCCTTTTTTTTTAAATTAAGCGTTTTTACACTCTTTTAACTTGTGTTGTGCAAATAATAAAAACAACGGCATTCATTTTTTACTATCTAACACTTCTACATTTCTTAGATGCTGTATTAGAGCAAGCCCGTGATAAATTATTCCATTAACACTAAAATATGAAGTTAAAATTGGCACTGTAAAAAAATAAGTAGTACGTGTTTATGCTTATTACTGAAAAGAATGAAGAGCCAAAAACAAGAGCAGTTACAAAACTGCTTGCTAAAAATATTATTATTACAGATTTACAAAACTTTATATGATAATAAAAAAAACCCAAACCGATTTACATAAAAAATATGTTGCTAAAAACTGAAACTTTGGATTTGAATATTAAATTCAATCATATAGATATTTCAAACTCCTGCAACACGTATCCAGAAAATACTCACAGGACTTTATATGATATGTGTAAAATGTTTTACACAGCTAATTCGAAATTCATTCATTTATTCTAATCTAAAGCCCCGCGACCCGGAAATGGAAAAGCGGTAGAAGATGGATGGATGGATGGATCAGGTAATATGAGGATGATGATATCGAATAAAAGCAATAACATACGGACCTTTCTTACTTTAGCTTCAACTACCAACAATAACTACATTTCTTTTCAGACGGTTGCTAAGCGACATATAACCTTGGTAGACCGCATCAGTCCGGTCACAGGTGTGATTCATCAGATAATCCGGATCGTCCAATCAGAAGCCTCCCTTGCTTTAAGGAGCTGGTGAGCGTACACTGAGCGGGTCACGTGCCAATGTGTGTTTCACGCGCGCCCACTGTGCCAAAGCGGCTCAGCTGGACAGCTGTTTGCGCGCTCCCGCGGCTCGCTCCCTGCCACCCTAAAAGTTTTGACAAGCCGCCGCTGAGTGAAAAATGTAAACTGTTCAAACAATCGAGGAGAGTTTACCTGAAATCACGTTTGCAAACGCTCACTTGTTACTGGTTCACCCTTTAACTACCGTCAGAGGTTTCTACTTTTAAAAACAGTGAGGATGAGAGTTTTGAGAAGTTTCGGGGGGGGTGGGGGAGGACATCGCAGCACTCAGTCAAAAACAGTGCCAAACGGCTGGCCCACAAATGTTGTCTTCGTGACAGTGCTTTTAAAAACAACAACGGTCCAGCTTGAGCTGGCTGATGAATTTAGGCTGAAATGTAACATGAAGTGTTAGTGGGGGTTAATATCGGGCGTTTGTGTTTACCTTTATTGCAGGTCTGCGCCCTGCTTTCCTCAGACGAGTCCGTGCATGCTGGGACTGAGCTGAGCTCCAGAATGATCCTTTCTCTGCCTGAATTCAGCCTTTATTGCAGATTAACCCACTTTTTTCTACTCTACGCCAACAGTTGAACAAAACTGTTCCTACCTTGTCTCTGGCTGGGACTGTGAGCAGCCGAGCCTTTGGCTAATTCATTCTCTGACCGCTCCAGGTGGACTTCTCGTCCTCCGGGACCTCGGCCGGGCTCTTTCTCTCCTCTCTTGTCAATTTACACGACCACCAAACTTCTCCTCGGCTCATGTAGATGTCCCAAACTCCAGATTCAATGCATTTTTCTGCAGCACAGATAGTCTTCTCTCCGCCTCCAAACTTTCTCTCTGCGGCTCGCCCCGTCCTCCAGCAGACCAGATGTTGGGAAGTTTGTGTGTGTCTGCAGGCAGCTCGCTGACGCTCAGCCGTCTTTTGTTTGCACTGCACGTTTCCTCACCTCCTTTTTGCGTTTGTTTTGCAAACTTATTCAAAGTACACCAACTTTCCAAACGTATTCTCACCCTTCAAATTGGCAGTCTCCGACCAGTGCACTGGGTCTCTCCTTCTCTCTTTACTCACACTATACTTGCCTGAGACTTGAGTGCTGCAGATTGGACAGGAAACTACAGTCAGCAGTGATTGTGCTTCCTTCAGGCTACAAACTAGTTGGGCTGAACTATAAGGTCTTATAATTATCTCTTAACCCGAACCAGACATAGCACTAACACAAGCTCACTTTCATCAGGAAGCATATGTTTTGCCTGTGATAATGTGGTAAAAATGTATGAAGACACTCTTTTATGCTGTTAAACAGAACTATGTTTACTGACTCTGTGTAAATCTCCACGTAACCTTATGTTACCCTATGCATATGCAACAGTGTAATATGTCCACTGCGATGTATAAATTAATAAATATAATCATCATAATAAAAAGTGTGGCCTTCGTATGCCTTTGGATATTTAAAGTAATCATAATCGTTTACTAAAAGTAATGATTTAACGGACTGCATTATAAAACTAAAAGTTACTGTTGAACAAAATAACAAGTGGCTACATTTATTTTGCTCTGACATGACTGTAGTTGACCAAGCCTTTGTTTTCCTACCATAGAGGTCACTGTTTTTAGTTCACATGCTGTTGTGACTCATTGGAGGAATTGTCTTTATTCAGCCTGGCGTGCATGAGGCACACGAGACTATATAAATTGCCCCAGTGCAGGATGAAACTGGCTCACATTGTCAGCAATGAGTCATGTTTCCTTCCCATGGTCGTACTCAAGAGTGATTACAGAGAAGACACCCTTCTAAGCTCATACGTAAATCATATCTACATATCATTAACACCAACAATTTATTTTCTATTTAAATAAAAAAAACAAAACAACTAACCACTTGTCAAAACTAGCATGCACCTATGTACAGACACATCAAAAAGATTTTATATATGTGTTTGTACTATAGCCTCCAAGTACATCAGTCTGAATGACTGTCCCCATGTCATCAAATGCTCACATTATCAACACTAAATCAACAGAATTAATAACTCAACACTGTTTTTCAAAATCTGATTAAAAACCTAGTTTTACACACCATGCATATATTGAGATGACTGTATACAGTCTGATAGGTGATAACATTAACCAGATGGATACATTTAAGCTCATAAAAATAAGGATATACAAGACACATGACAGCTCTGAGCTGAAATTCTATGACTGGTTGTCAAGCTTTATCACTACATCCCTACATCAGTGGCAAATATATTGACCAGTCTGAACACACATGCTTAACCTCCTACCTCCAAATTAATCAAAGGCAGAAATCCAGCAATAATGATCCTTGCTTGGCTAATTTCATCAAAAAAAAAAAAAAAAAATATATATATATATATATTATTTTTAAACTCTTTGCAATAATTTTCTAAAATTAAATAAATCTTATCCACAGCTTTGTTGTTCTAATTAGAACAATTTTCTTATAGCAATAAAACAAATGACCAGAACACCAAAAGTAAGTTGTTTTTAAAGTTTTTTTCTTCGGTCACTTAAAGTGCTGAAGAATACTGTGACAGACAGCTCTGTCTACTCATTCTATGTTGACACCTTGGGATTAGCTGATATGTGCACTTTCTGTGATTGATGCTTGGAAGTGTGGTGGAGCTATAAGTTAATTTATAACAGCCAAGTGCTTTTGAGACAGGCCTCATTTTCACTAACAACTTGATAACCTCCCATTCAATTTGTGTACAGTAACTCATCTGTAAAACTTTTGCTCTGACACTCAAGTATTTGTAGGACTTGTGCTGTGTGGGGGCTCAGTGTCTGTCTGGGCACGAGGGTCAGAGTTTGTGTGGGCAACAGTAGCATTGGAGAGGTCATGTTCCAGTAGGAGATTTTTTTTTTCTTTTTGTCTCCTTTTTTGGTTTGTGAAAAGAATTCAGACATATACTGTTTTATATTAAAGATCTGGGGTTTTCTGCGAATCAGACTCACTTTGTAATCTAAATGTTGTGTTACAGATTTTTCACACAGACATGAAATGATGAATTTATTTAACCAATCTTATTGCTAGAAGGAAGTATGATCACAAAAACAGCTTTCTTTCTTTCTTCTTTCTGAGCAAATTTATATGAAAACATTTTGAATAGTTGTTCTGGCTTAACAGTTGAGCCCTCCCAAATTGTATAAAATCTAAATTTAGGGCCGATTTCAGAGTTGATCTGATATCTCCATAACAGCACCTTGCAAAAACATTACATTAGTTATTAGATTAAATTCTTGCATGTTTGTACAAGATTCAGTGCCCCACCTATAACCGCACTGAACAATAAGAGTGGATAATTTTCCTGTCGCCACCTTTTTGAAAAGCTTCTGCTGTCTATCCTTTCACTTCCCTTCATGACTCAGACAGTTAACTTCACCACTCACAACTGCAATGCTCTCCACAGTGAGGTCTGAAAGCTTTAATTTTTCATGTTTTACTTGATATTTACATAACTGTTAAAAAGCTGTGATTCACAGGTGCTCAACAATAATTTGATCAGATCTTATTTAATGGTTATTTTATGGCTTTTAAACACATTTGTCACAGAGGAGTTGACTCTGCGGATTTGCTATTTGCTTTTGTTCTGGTTCTAATTGACAGCTTTCTGTAGAAGTGGACAGGGACACATCGGATCCTCCAGGGTCTGGAGCACCAAGCAGATGAATATGGCAACATCCTTCCACATTCCTCACTTCCAGCAGTACTATCAAATCAGCTTCCATCTATGAAACAGAAATAGGGACAAACACAGGCACATCCCAGTCTGTGTAGATGGACAGAAAAAGCTGGAACTGGTGATTATATGTTGCCCTTGATGTTGTATAATAACTGGCCCATAAAGTAATAGTCTTAAATTTTTTTTTTCCTTCTCTGACAACCAGTCTGGCAATCAAAACCCTCACTTTTGGGTTATATTTATGGTTTCATACTAATATTGAAGACCTGCAAATATTTGCAAACATGTCACAACACTCTGTCAACACTCCTGTTTATGTCACTCACAGTGACAAAGTCTTAAAAGCTGAAATTAAGCATCATAAGAAGTTCTGCTACATTGTCCTCACAAAGTCAGTCATGTCATGTTTCACCACGGTGAAGCATTACCACTTCTCTCATAGCATGGAAAGCTGTTCTTTATTTGGCTGAGGCCTCTGAAGCTGAGAGGCCACTGACGCTCTGCAGAGAAAGAACAGGTTGCCTCCTCGGGCCAGGACAACTGAGGTGAGAGCTGCTCCACTGCTCCAAGACATCTGACCAGACTGCGTAAGTTGCCACATCCAGACCCAACCCAGCATCAGATCGGCAGTCAGTGGGCAGCAGGGTGGGAGGGACGGACAGAGGAAATATGAGATTGAAAAAGGAGAGAGAGTCCAGACAGAAGCAGCGAGAGAGATAGAAAGAGTATGTGTGAACAGCTATGTGTGTGTGTAGGTTTGTGTTCATAGAGAAGTGAAACTGGAGCCAGATGGACACAGAGACTGTCTTCTGCTGAGACCATCTCTGAGTATTATTCTAAACTTTTTATGCTGATTGTTTCAGTGGTTTTGAGCAGGCTGGTGTGACTGGGACAGTGAGCATGGGAGAGACAGAGAGAGGAGAGTGAAAATGTGGTTCCAATCACTCACAAAGATGCTTTTGTTCTGTAGTTGGGGCCCTCTCTCTCTCTCTCTCTCCCTCTCTCCCTCTCTCTCTCTCTCGCTCTCTCGCTCTTTCTTTCCTCGCTCTCTGCCACACATAGAGTCTTGGAGTTTCATCCACTTTCTCATCAGACTTTGTTTCTCAGGGGAGACGTATAGAAGGAAAAGCATACCTGTGAGACACTAACAATAGGAGATTAGTTTTCTTTTTTAATCAAACCAGGACAACGACCCAGCAACTGAGCATTTCTGATGTTGCTCACCCACTGTAATAACCTTTTAATTCTATATTATGTTTTTACTTTTTAAGTTTGGATAATTCTGTCCACTTACTGTTCTTGTTTGTTGTTTGTTATATGTCAACGAACCACAGTCCCCCACAGACACACTAACCAGAGTGAATAAAACTTAAGAGTTTTTATACTTACAACTTACTGGTTACATTTAAAGTGTTTCTGTATGATTAAGTCAATTTTTATTAGGTCAAAATAAATGAATTGGTGCTTTATGCAGAGTTTAATAATGCAGCTAGTGCTGAAACAATCAGTGGAATTATCGATTACTCAGCCGACAGGAAACTAACAACTTAAGCCCCTTTTTTAATACAAAAATGGTGAACATTCATTGCTGAATCAGCTGTTTTATTTTATAATAGATTGAATTTGTTTGCATTTTTGATGAGATGACAGACCATTTTCTGAATGACAATTAAAGACCAAATTAACCTTAATGTTCTGTTTGGGGTCCCAGGCACCCCAGGCTGTCTTCTATTATTTAAAGCTCAAATGACATACTTTGTTACAACACTGTTAAATTAAGTTGATTAAAACAAGTTAACCTTAATACCCACTTAATTTTATCAGAATTACTTATAAAGATGACTTTGAACTCATAACAAATAATTTCAGAAGTCTACTTCATTTACTGGATAGACTGTGAATGCTTTTGTTATGCAAAAAAAAATTGGTCTAACAAATAAGTTCATTTGGATTTCTTTTTTTTTTTTTATTAGACATCCAACGGGAAGTTAGAAATTGCAGTTATCATTGATATTTTCTGTAGGCTCTAAAGCTTTCCTATTGAAATACAATCACTTGAAAAGTCAATCAGACCGTGAGATCGATTTTTATCAGCTGGATTGCTGTATGGTTATGCTTTAGTAGGGACACACTGCTGCACCTATTAGTAGATAATAAAGTGTGCATAATTGATTCCTATCTTTGATGAAGTAGTGTGAAGTAGACGACATCCTTTCCTTTTATTCAAGTCATTATTTGTTCATCTGAGGCTTTTTTTGTGATAGCCACAGTGAGAGAGAGTGACATAAAAGCCGAGGGGAGAGAGGAGATGACATGCACCAAAGAGCCACAGGGCAGATTTGAACCTGGAGGCCTGTGGTTGCACTATGCTTCAAGGTTACAGTCTGTAGGTGAACCACTGGGCTGCCCAGCCACCTCCATTTTTGTCATGTTGTGAAATTGCTGTGTTTCATTTTATTATTATTAATTATTATTATGTGTGTTATTTAATCTGCATGCCCCTATTTACACATTGTTTATCTTGATTATACATTATTATCCAAAATGTACAATGGGCCTTCAGTGCACCAGGTTAAAAATCAGTTTTAAAGTATATCAATGCCTGGACATTTATTTGTAGCATATAAAAGAGAAAGAGAGAGTCCCAGCTCATTAGACTGAATAAGCAAAGCCGTGTGGACTCATGTAGCCACAGACATGGAGAGGAAGAAGGGAGAGGGAGGATGACAGAGTGAGTGGACTAGGGAGAGATGGAGAGAGATGTCAGCATGGCTCTCACTAAATTTATTTTGTGACTCATAGGGTCTGCCTGGACCTCACTGCTCTACAAACTGCCGGGACTAGCAGCCCTCCACACCCACCAACACACCCAATCACACATACACATGAATATTGATTTTAGCACAAGCCTATACACATGCACCGCAAACAGATACACAACCATCCCACCGTGTCTCCTTCTTTAGACACACAAACATGACCGCAAACATACAGTACACTCACATGTGCACACACCTAATGCTTACCCCATCCAGATGAGCATTAAGAAGTATATTCAGAGTTTCAGCCTCAAGTTTATGCCAAACATACTGTGCCACGCCAAGAATAACTTCTTTGTGTGTTGTGCTGCACCCTGGCTCACCTTGTACAAGTATAAAGTACTAAGTTTTTGCTTAGTATTCATGATGTGTGCATGCCAGTGAGCGTGTGTGTCTGTGTGTCTGTAATATGCTTAGGATGAGGTGTCTCCCAGAACCAAATGTCACAAGGATTTAGACGTCAAGAGTGATTTTCCTCCCACCTGACTAACAGAGAAGTTTGCTAAAAGCACAAGATTAATCAAAGTTTCAACTTTCCAAAAGACATCTAGCCAGTTTCCATTTTTTCTTTTTGTGGCAACACATCCACAATGCAGCGTTGAGCTTTAAAGATAAGCTGTAGGGCATGCACCAAACCTGCAAGGAAGACTGATGTATGTAAGGAAGGAGAGGAAAAAAATGGAAAATGTAAATGAAAAAAAAAAGTACAGATAGATCAGAAAAACTTGTTTTTACCATGTGAATTCAGAAATTGTTCAGATAGTCTTTTTTCTTTTACTTATATTGCACTCTTTTAACAAAAGATTAAATACGAAAAACATACATGTCACAGTTCTCAGACCCTTTTTGATGTCACTCTATGTATTTAATTCATGTGCCTCCCATTTCTCTCAAGGCCCCTCTCCTGCAGTTGCTCAGTTTGACCAGGTGTCCAGCCTTAGAAAAGAGTCCTGGTTGTTCCAAACTTCTTCCATTTAGAAATTATGGAGGCTGCAGTGCTCCTGGGAACCTTCAGTACAACAGAAACTTATTTTCCCCAGATCAGTGCCTAGTTCTGACTCTAAGGTGCAGGTAGTTTGTTCCTCCTTGTGGCTGAGTGTTTGCTCAGATATCAGCCACCTGTGCTCCAGTTCTGCTCCACCATGCGTGCCTCTGGTATCTGTCTGTTCTGCACTCTCTGGCCCACCCTGTTGGTTGGACCATGTCAATGGACAGCAGGGATGTTTATGGCTGGTGCTTTGTGTTTATGTCTTGCTGCTTGTGTTGTCCGGTTTGTTTACTCCTCCTGGTGGCCACTCTCTGTATCACAACACATGCTGACCTCTGAAGTCCTACAGGAATGACACAGGCTGACCTTTACAAAGACACCATGTCATCAGCAGTTTGTTATGTGATTAGGCTTTTACGTTCTTGGAGTTTATACTCTGATATCAGCATGGGAGTTGATAAATGAAGAAGTGTAGTTTCTCTATTAAAGGCTTGGACTGATTAAACCCAAGTAGCTAGTTAGTATTGGTGAAACTCTGCACAGAGAACTCCACCAGTATATAAAGCCTTCTGCCAGTAAGGATTTTGGGACAGTACTTGTCATCTTTTAAATTGTAGAAGTCATCTTTATGATGTAACTCCTCGTACAGTTAAAAAAAAAAAAAAATCAAGAGAAATTTCAGCACATTTGAAATGTAAAGTGTTATTTGAAATATGCATTTCGCAAATGAAATGTATTTAAATACTAAGTATTGTTTACCTGGTCATGTTTGGGCTATCTGAGTGATTTTCAAAGAGTTTTACCTCTATAATCGGACTCAACAGGGTGTGAAGAGGAAATTTTCTCCATTTTTGAATAACATTTAGCCTCACTTCACTCTTAACAGTAGTTGTCTTGATAGGTTTTTCTTGTAGTGGTTAGAAAATGCAGGAGTAGAGCATTTATATGACAAGTGGTATTTAATTGATAAGTGGTTTATAATTTCTAGGATTTATTCTTCCACTATGTGTGCTTATTGGATCTCATTTGAGAAGAAACAGGGACGCAGCATAGGACAGTGTAATAAGTATTTTATTGCATTTTATAATGCCATTGTCAATAATTAGTACAGATTACATGCAACTAGACCTACTGTACAGTTTTTTATTGTCTGCATGGACAGACACAAGAAGATTCAGGTTACAAATACACAGATATATGTGTGTGTTTTTATACAGCATGAAGGAAAGGGCAGTGACTGGCATTACATGGCTACCCGGGGTGGATGGTCAGAGGGCTGGGCTCCACTGTCTGTCTAAAGCCACCACCCAGTCCCTGTCCCCACCTCTTCCTCGGGTCACACTTTCAAATAACAAGAAACATAACAAAAACCAAAGGATAAAGAGAGGTAAGCAGGTAAACTGAAACTAAGAAACAATACAGAGAGTCACCGCTGAAAATGTACACATATTCCTAAGGCTTAACCAGAGGAGAGCTGAAGTGGTAGTTCCATTGGATTCTGAATGTCTACATGATAATACCATCAGGCAATGCTCCACTTTGAGAGTCCCTACTCCCTTATATGACACCTCAGAACTGTCCAATCATACATCAGGAATTGGGCTACCTGCGTCCTTTGAGTCACTTGCCAGCCAATAGGGTATAGACTGGTCCTTCAACACCAATACGTGGATGTACAAGAGATAACTGCTACCAGTAAAAGTGATCAGTGAAGTCAATGGAGAGTTTTGGAAGTAGCTTGGTTTTTGTTTGGTTAAGGTTGTGGCATTGGTTTGGTTACAGTTTGGTTACAGTTCAGGAGTTTGGACTAAGCAATGTTTGCTCGCAATGCCTTTGGTAGTCAGAGGGCGAGCTGCATCTCTGAGAGCCATTCCACATTTTGGTCTTGAGACTACGCAAGAGGAGTATCAAAAATGCAACAGTGTCAGTCTTTGATCTGCCTTTGTGGGACTGGGAGATGAGGTCTGTGACTGGTCACCACCAGCCAGGTGTGTGACTCAGTGACACCCCCATGGCGCCTGCAGATGATTGACAGCTCTGCGGGTCGGAATTCAGCACAGGAATGACAGGGGTCAGAGATCAGAGGGAGGGGTCACAGGGAGCTGGGACACTTACTGGCACCTGAAAGGACCATTAATAACGGTAATACCTTTCTAGAGCTCTGTATTTTTTAAAGCAAGAGAGGGGCTACATATTCTTACATTTTTTCCTCTTTCTCTTTTTCTTTTTGGAGGTTTTGGTCCTGTCTTTGAGAAAAAGTCCTTCTGAGGTATCAATACATAATGAAGTAACTTTTTAGTTTGTTTTCCATTTGTTTTTTTCTTTCCTTAAAAATGCATAAATGCAGTACAGAGACAAAAAAGTATCAAAATAGACCTAGCTAAGATAAATATACAAACAGGTGTTACCTAAACCACTGATCTAACTTTTATTCTTTTAATTTTTTTTAGAGATAATACACTTAAAAAATCAGCGTCCCAGACGTTTTATGAAGAACTGAAAAAATGGAAACAAACAAAACAAAAACAAAACTATTAAACCAAGATACCTGCAGCACTTAATATGATAAATACATATACTTCAGCATTAGCAGTACAGTATAGGAATCAGAGCTGAAAGCTTTACAATAGCTAAACAGGTGCAGAGAAATAAAGAAACAAACCCCGAAAAAGAAGTGAAAAATCAAAGGACAAAATGGGAAAGAATGCCCTGGAGAGATAAGTCAAGCATTAATATACAAGAATACATCATGTTATGCCAAGCTGGAGAAAAAACAGAAGTGTTACATGGCGACCTGTGAACAATCTACATCTTTATAAAACAGCTTTGTTTACAGGTGTACCTTAAAGCACGAGTCAGAAATCATCTATGTACTGTATGCAGCAGTTCCTCTTGGTTTGGATATTACTAGTAATAGCGATGAGTTTCATTAAGTGTTTGTTGCTCATCTCAGCATCTCAGTGTTTTGGTGAAGGGGGTACTGCTGTGTTGTGGGTCTTTGGATATCTGGATGGTCAGAGCCTCTGTTTGCACTAACCCATAGCCCTGCTTCTAAGCGTCCTTTTTAAGTGTGTGTGTGTGTGTGTGTGTGTGTGTGTGTGTGTATGTGTATATATGTATGTATGTATGTATGTATACGAATGTGTGTCCTGGTGGCACTGATATATTCTGCCCATCATTACCCCTGACAACCAGCTCCCTGCAACACCACATAGCCATTAACAACCAGTTTGTCATTGGCCGAGATCATTAATATGCACACGTACAGACAAAGCACACAGCTGGGAGGCTGTTCACAGAGCTCCGTGCTCATTTCTATCATTAACACAGCTGATAGAAAACTTCTCATATATAGCGAGCACTTCACAACACACTTCAAGACATAGAGAGTGCTTTAGATGTGGTTTAAGGAGAGGTAGTCATTTTTAAATCCATGGAAAGTGAAACGTCTCTATGTTTTTGGGCTCAAGCAGATGTGTTGGGGAGTCCGGATCACCAAAGAGCTTTTTTTTTTTTCTTTCTTTCTTTTTTTTTTTTTTTTTTGTAGTTCTTTCCTTTTTTTGTTTGTCAGTCATACAGTAAGTGTAACACAATTTTGGCATCCATTTATCAGAGGAAGAATGGAGAAAAAGAAAGTATTTAAGAGAGTTCGGTCTCCCATTGGCTATGTGTTGAACTGTTTCGAAAAGGAGGTAGTGTTATTTTTGGTTTTTATCTTGTTTCAAGATGTCTGTCTGCCACTTTGTACTTTGTTAGAAATCAGTCTCTATTGTGACAGGAAACAGTCCTGTTTGAACGCAAAGTCATCAGAAACGTCCTTTCATTAAATAAGAAAACTTGTCTGAAGTGCAAGAGCTAGTTTGACAAAAAATATGAAAATGTGAACCCAACTTTGAATTACATGATATCCCTTGGTTGTTTTCCTCTTACATTGGTATATTTCCATCGTTTTTTAGTTGCTCCCTCTTCATTGTGATTTACACAGATATTTGGATTTACCACTCCCGGTTCAAAGATATGACTTTTGGTACCACATTACAGTAGATTCCATCTTCCTGTTCATACACACATCACAAGGGCATATTTTTTTTCCTAGATTTAACTTTTTCTTTTATTGTTGTCGCGACAGCTCCAGGTCACAAACCCAGGTGTTTCAACAGAGCCAAATGTTTTCATTCTCTTTGACCTCTCTTTTTTTTGGCATCTCAGATTATGAAGGTACACATGTTCAAATGTCAAATGTTCACGAGTGCCTACTGTTTAGGTCTACTCATACAGTAGTGGGGCCAGTCCTAAGATTGTGTTTGGAACACAGTTTAGCCTGAGAATGGGAGAGTTTCACCTCTAAGTGCTTTTTTTCTTCTCTCTCTTTTTGTTTTTCAGAGGAACTGTGTGAGGTTTTTTTGATAGTTGTTTTTTTGGCCTCATACCTAATGTGAGTCATTCATTACCACTTTTCATGTAAAAGCTTTGATGTCTCCAAATTCTAGTTTGCTTTACACACTTTGGTTTTTGGAATGGTGAGCACTGTAAGTCATGAAAAATTTTCAACACAATAGTTATATGAATACAATAATCAGAATTCAAAATCCTTAGTTGTCTTTTGGCCAGTTCTTCAAGATGAAGGAAACTCAAAAAGGGCAAAATAAACTACAGGGTTTTTGGTTTTCTACAAATTTCTTTGGTTACCTGTAACAAAAATAAAATGGGAATAAGCAGATAACAGATCAAAACAAATGTTAAATTTGGTATGGCACTGTAGAGAAAAGTAATGTATCTATGCTCACGGAAAACAAACAAAAAAATAAATCTTGCGTGCTTCCTTAAACACAAACTCACACAGTGAATTGCAGATAGCTTCTACACAGTAACTATTACAACCATAGAGCTTTGAATCTGAAGCTGAGCAGAGTTGCCACATTTGGTGTCCCACATAAAGAATTCCCCCTTATTTCTTAATCAATTTGGACACAATTCCAGGCAGAACCTTTGTGGGATGAGGTATTCTCTGACTGCAGTAATAATATATATATATTTTTTAAAGCATTACTGATATTCCTCAACTAAATACACAACCGAAAACAAGTGAATGAGAGAGAATTCAAACAAAAGATTCAACTGTTAAATAATCTGTCTGGATAATGGCAACTTTAAGTGCTATTTCCAAATGTCTTGCCTGCTACACTTTGGGGGGGGGGGGGGGGGGGGGGGGGGGGGTTGGGGTCAGGTATCACAAGTTGGGACAATACTGCGCTTTCTTTCTTTCCTTTCTTTCTTTTTTTTTGTCAATACTTATTTGGAATGGCGTGAACAACCAGAGTAAATCAAATTACAACACAAAAAACAGCATTATTAGAAAAGGTATGTGGAAACAGAACACCACTGTGAAAATATTGATCCTCAAAAATAAACAATGATAATAACATCATCAACATAACATCAAATAAAAAAAAAGAAATGACAAAAGCTACCACACATCTTTTCTTGTTATATTCCATAATCAACAGTTTTTTTTTAAGTCAATATTTCTGTAGACGCTTCCTCCCTCTTTTCTCTCTGCTCCCTCTCTTTTCTTCTCATTCTCAAAGTTTTCCATGTTCATCCCTTCACTCGCGCTCAGAGGAGAGGAGAAGGACAGCACCAAAATGTCCTATTCCTGCATTCTTTTTTGGGGGGGTGTGATGGAGGTGGGTCGGAAAATGTCTTCTTTTTTTTTTCTCACTTAGAAGCAAAGAGTTTAAAAGATGTCCCCTTCCCTCCTTCCTTCCTGCCTTCCCATCTTGAAGCCCAACAGTTTCATTTCAATCAAATAAAAGAAAATGAAGAAACAAGTGATTGACTCAAAGAGGGGGAAGAAGGAGAGGTATAATGCACAGCCCCTGACGACTGCTCTAAACCTATATACACATGATCCCGTGTTTCTTTTGCTTTCTAACAACCACACACACACAAAAAAACAAAACAAAACAAAACACCAGTCTGTCTTCTCAACTGACAATTAGACACAAAAAGGCTAGCCAGGCAGCCCGGGACACAGTGAGGAGGGTGTATTCAGAATGGTGGGGCAAGGAGGAGAGAGTGTCCACACCTCTAGGGGTCTCTAATGTGGAGGGTGATGTTACCAGGGAGGAGAACAAAATATGGTTCAACAAGTGAATGAGTGTGAGTGTGTGCGTTAAGTGTATGCATTAAGTGGTGTTACACCTCTTAGCCAAATGTTGGAACAGAAACACATGGAGATAAAAGCAGTGCTCCACAGTCTTGTTTTTGCGTCTCAAAGTAACGGAGGTCATCTAACCCTGTTTGGAGTTACTCAGCGTCGTCCTTCGTTGCTTGCATTTTCTTATAAACAAAAAAAAACAAACAAACAAACAAAAAAAAAATCTTTTTTTTCTCTCTTTTCTCATAAGTGTACTGTAGCTATCTTTTCCTTTTCACGCTGACAAGAGGGCTTGGGGATTTGATCTCGCTATGTCCCTTCCCTCTGGTCGGTTTCAGGTCTGTCCTACTCCAGCTCCTCAGTGGGAAGATCCTCCTCCAGATCGCGCTCATCACTCGGCAATGGCAGGCTGTGTGTGACGCCAGCCAGGAGGGATACTGGCCGACTGTCCTCCTCCACCTCAGTGGGCTCCTCCTTCACATGCACCGGGTGGCTGAGGGAGAGTGCAGACAGATATCAGCAGGGATTTCAGACGAAGATGTTCTCCACTGACTCTGCTGCCAAACATACTGATGCTATTTGTACTGTCAAATCCAGTTACAAGTAGTTAAAAAGTAACAATTAAAGCAAAAAAAAAGATCATTTTAAACCTGATCATTCAAGCCAGGGTGTGGTTGGACTTGGTGGGTGTTTAAAACAAAGTCAAAACTGTGTAAATGTATGAATTTGTCTGGAAAGTGTCATTTTAGGATTACTAAAATGCTCTGATTAGGATTTTTTCATCGTAAAAATATTTTGTCCTGAATCAGAAACAGCACTTAGATCATCTTAGAACTATTGCCATCTTTACTGAAATCATGAAGAGGGGACAGATGTTTCCTTTGATGGTTTTTAATTGTGCTGCTGTGTAACATCCTGTTACACTCAATGTACGAATGTGTTTCTCTGGTCAGCACTCTTTCATAAAGATAATAATGTCTACATCCCTATGACGCCCTCATGTTTTATATGAATTCTAGACAACACTGATTTGCAGAGAAGTGAGGTGTGTGTTTGTATATACATGTGTGTGTGTGTATATAGAGTACACACCTGTACTGTTGAGGGCTGAGTGTGGGGCTGCAGCTGCCATTGCTGTTGACCTGCTCCACAGTGGAGCTGACATCATCGTGGCCCACATGCAGCATATTGAGGCTGGCTGCAGAAGGAGGGGTCACCAGGGGAGGGCTGTTTAGCAAGGACAGACTGCTCTCTGCCAGAGCTGCCTACACACACACACACACATAATGTTGCAAAGTCACTTTAAATTAAACCTGGGTAACATGATGTCAGAGCTATATGGAACAAACATGTAGAACAAACAAATACCCTCGTATCAAATTTAGTTAGACTTCATATTTGTTTGGAAGTTCAGTTGATACATAACTAGATGTAAAATACAGTATAATAAATTAACCCAGCAACATTGAATGACTGATGGAGAGCTTTTAATAACATATAGAAGAGAGCTCTTCCACATGGAGCGCATTTGATTCCTCTAACATGATAGTGAAGTCTGAAAACCACCAGGGGGCACTTACACACAGTGCTATCCCCATCATGGCTCTTACTTTTACATTCAAGCCCCTGTTACAACTGTGTGTGTATGTGTGAGTGTGATTGCGGATGTGTGTTTGCATGAAAAGTCTCAACAAGAATGTTAAGCGACACCAAGACACAACTTAAATTTAAACACACACAAACACTGAAACATCAATGGCTGCAGAGGAGAGAATGAGTGAGGCAACAGGGGCAGCTTCTGTCGCTCGAAACACTCACATGTGAGCACAGGAAAAAAGGAGGGTGGGGGTGACAAAAGGAGGGAAATTGTCACTCAAAGATGAATTTTCTGGAAAAGGTGATAATTTTAAGTGGTAACCTCAACTGACAACTACTTGAAGCTATAAATCATATCAGTCACAAAACTGCATGTATGAGCGTTTCGTGTGTATGCCAGCGCAGGAGTAAGGAGATGGGGTAAGTGCGTGGGTGTGTGTGCATGTGTGTGTATGTGTGCAATGGGGATGGTACATTTGTGAGAAAGTGAGGTGGGAGGGGAGACCGTGTTGGTGTGGGAGAAGGAAGTGGTGTGAACGTCGTTAGGGAATCTGCTAATTATAAGTGGGAATTGATATTAGTGCCCTTGACTGCAATTGGCTGCTTTGTGTGTGTGTGTGTGTCTGTGTGTTTGAGTAAAAGAGAGAGAAAGAGACGAACAGGGAAAAAAGGGGAATCCTTACCTGGTAGCTGGCATTTAGGGATCCAAAGCCCAGGCCAGAAATCATGTTTTTCACCAGAGTGGGACTTCTGTACACACACACACACACACACACACACACAAAGGGAGATCAGGGATTGGAGTGAGAATCCCAGATTAAATGCACATGCAGAAAAATGTCACATCAGCCAAAGTGCTCTGACAAATCTTAAACAAATATGTTTGTTACAAGAAGAAGCATAGGCAGACTGTAAACAGATGCTAAAACACATATATGAACGTGTCTGGTGTGCAGGTGTGTGAGTGTGTGTCTGTGTGCATGTGTGTAATTATCCCTGGATTCTCTGGCGGTTGGAGCGAACATCTGTTTACATATGCTAACAAGGTTTTTTGCTCTCTTGCATCTCACACAGCTGCTTACTAATGGTGTTGGCAAACAGGGAAAAACACACATACATATACATACACACACACACACACACACTCATGCAGGACCTACATGATAAGCCAACAGTCCTTTCTTTGATTGCTGCGTTGGCCTATTGATAGTAACAGAGGGCCCATTTAGGCAATCATAGTGCCAAGACCCATAAGCTCACACTCACATCTCACTCAAGTCAAATGTGTACTGGCTGTGTGTGTGTGCGTGTGTGTGTGTGTGTGTGTGTGCGTTCATGTGTGCGTACATGTAGATAACTGTACACCGGTTTCAATGTGTATGTGTGTGTTTTACATGAATGATGTATATCCACTCTTACCCGGTCATCTTTGGTGGTCTCCTCTTTTGGTATTCAACTTCATCCACAGTCCACACAGCCCCCTTCACATTCTCAACACGGACAAAACATTTGTGAAGACTCAGGTTGTGGCGCACAGCATTCTAGGAAAAGGGACAGAAACAGGAAAGAAGAGCATTAATACGACTGAATATCAGTCAAGAAAACGTGAGAGCATACGGCATTTTATTTCAATATTATCTTTTGTTGTTTGTCGAAGTCTTTATCTCTCAGGGGATTGACAAGTCGCAAATAAAGACAGGAGTCAAAGAAGGGATCCTTTGCTTAGGGAATTTATAATATGGTGTCTGTGTGGAAGCAGGTTGCCCCAGTTTTACTTCGTAGATTTAGTTACATTTGTTACATTTCCTACATTTTTTTATATTTACTACGTATTTGTTCTTTTTTCCTCTTCTTTCTTTACTTTCAGCTATTAAATATTCCAGTATAACAGTTAGGATTGTGGTGGGAACACGCAACTGAAAATGACCATCTAAAACAAAGTTACACATTTAGTGAAGTTATATCCGATATTCGACATTTCCTATTGTCTCCTGTTAATTTAAGCTTTTTGTTCTTTGCCCTTGATGGAGGTGAGGACACTCACTTGGCCTGTGCTCTGCACACTGAGTGCTTCCAGCGTGTTGTTGGTTACTATAAGTAGTGCAACCTGAGAATAATGGTCCTTTTTCACCCATAACTTTTAATGCACGCACACACACACACATACTGTCGCTCATGTACAGTGCTAATGCAAGGCAGCAGTTCTCTAGTAGTGTTATTTTATCTCACAATTTTTCTAATCAGTCATCATTTCACACACACACACACGCATCCACAGGCACTCAGACAGGCGAGCAGGCAGGCACACCACTATCTCCGTCTCACCCCCCCAGGGACAAGCCTCCCTTTTCATCTGCTATTTGTAGTTTGTTCATGCCCAATTTCATTACCAATTTTAATTCGTCTATAATTAAATCCTGCATATTCTCTCTGACACGCTGTTCTAAGCCGAGAGGGAGGGACAGGCCAGGCATGCATCACTCCTCACCGTAATTACACACACACACGCACACACACACACACACACAAACTCTGACACACACACAAACACACACGTAATTACACAAGCCATAATCAGTGGAGGAACCCTTCTCCCCCGCATCCCCTCAACCCCCCGAGCTGTGATGCTAAGTTTTGTAAATGAGTCTGACCCCAATCTCTGCTCGCCACCCTGACAGTGCAAACACACACACATAGACACACACACAAATGCCAGACACCAGTGCTATTGCAGTGCTATTTGCATTCGTCTCCGTGATGAAAGCCTAATTCTCCCAGTTAAAACATTAGCAGTCATTTACAGTGGGTCACAGCACATGTGCCACTCATCTCCACTCCCCCTGACTGAGAGAGAGGACAGAAGCTGGAGGCAAAAATATTTTGGTAGAGAGATTGGACTGCGTATCATATAAAAAAGAGGAAAAAAGAAATATTACATTTCTTTCAGGAATAGAGGTGTTATGGGACTATGAGTGTCTTTACCCTCTAAAGGTTGGAGCATTTTACTCAGCCCTTTTGTGTTTTCTGTCTGACAACTGCTGGGATGGGCTTCTGGTGTGTGATTTTGAGTAGGAATTGATGAAAGCATACAAAAAGATAAACGAAAAAGAATGAATAAACAAGAATGAAATTTGGGTTATTAAAAAAAGTAGCAATATAGCAAATACTCTATTAGTAACAGTACACACACAATATAAGGCAAATGAAACTAAGTATTTACAAAGATGTACTTAAAGTGTCACAAACAAAAGTACTTTTAATGCATTAAAATTACTATGATGAATATTATAAATCAGATTTTTGATTTATAATTATAACTGATCCAATGTTGTCTAAGTAGAGCATTACAGTGGATAATAGTAAAGCCTATTTTGAGGATTGGTAAATCTATAATAATGAATCATCTCTGGTTATTGGATGCTAAAGCTAAATAGTACAGTATTTGACTCTGAAATGTGCAGAAAACATATACATTTGAATTTGTAATGGACATATTTAAATTTAAGGAACCCCAAATTTGTTCCTCAGAGGAGAACTTTTCAAGTTTAAACTGAAGAATCTTATCATGTAGTCAGTGTATTTGTTTATCCTTATTCTATTTTGTTCTTTTCCAATTTTCTTATTTTCACTTCTCCTTTCTCCATCCTCCCTTTCTTTTTCTCTCTCTCTTTTGCCTCTTCCTCATTGATTGTCCCTCCGTGTCTCTGATCAATGCCTTCCACTCCCTGACACCACTGCTCTCCTCATGAAATATAACGGCTTCATTAAAGGACATACATCTCTATGGTTCTATTTGACTCACACAGCTGCTATATAAAAACATAAGGCCATGCCAAGCTATATTTAAAGGTCTGCGAGGCCAACGGCACAGGAAGCAGACACCAGGCATTAATAGTTAAAATTCATAAAAGTCAGATGAGGAGGTAAAGATATTCCTGGCTGCCCTGTCTCTTAACCCTCTCCACACCGCATCATCATTCATCTCTCCCTCCTTGGTTTACGGCTTTTAGAGGGAGGCCAGGGTCTCTCCTCACCCCTCCTCCTCCACTTCCACATCTCTCTCCCTCCTTTCTCCATTCTTTCACTTTTCCTCTCTCTGGAGGAACTGACACTCAAATTAGTGTGAGGTTTCTGAAGAAATGGGTCAGCACCTACAATGGTGGGATCAGGCCAGGATTGTGTGAGTGCCTGTGTGTGGGTCTGTGAGCGAAAGAGAATTTAATGTGTATGATCATGAACAGCGTGCACACGCGTGTGCGTGTGTGTGTGTGTGCACCAGCTTTGCATGTACATTTCTATAATGAGGCCATATAACGGCTCAATGTGACTCTGCTGGGCTAAGTGGGGCCGACTCTCCATGTGCCTTGTCTGAGGTGAGAGAATTGTTTAGTTCCGAGAGGAAATAACGGACAGGAAGAGAAAATGAGAGAAAGAGAGAGGTAGTAGAGTGGCTCATAAAGGACAAACAGCCATTCCCTGTCGAATCAGTCATACCTTTAAGAGTACAGGAAAGTCAGCTTTTAGATTTGTAGTGTGGTATCTGAATCATTCAGGGAATAAGTGACAGTCATTTTGTCTGTCTTCAGAGTTTAAAATAACACAGCAAGACCTGCCTACCGGCTTTGTTTCTTTCATTGTGGTCTAACAAGTCTACTTGGGTTAGGGGTTTTGTCTCTGCGCAGAGACCACAATTACTTTGCAGGAAATAAGCTCAGCTGATTGAGTCAGAACTGCAGTCCAAACTTTCATTTTCTAAATATGGTGCTGTTCATTTTCACCATCATCAACTAGTTTGTTCATTGGTCTGGTTTTTCCCTTTTCAGTTTTGTTTTCTAAAATGTGGTTCATATTAAAAATGTCTTTCTTTGTTACACTAGTTATACACATATAAGCAAAAAATTTATTTTGAAAGATGCTGTAGAAGTTATGAGTGTATATTTGTTGTGGCTTTACCTTCCATGTGGCTGTGTTTCGTCTGAAATAGGCAAACTTTCGTGTAAACCAGTTGTAGATTTCATTGAGAGTCAACTGTCTGTCTGGAGACTCCAGAATGGCCTGAGGACAGAGAAGGTATGAGGCAAAATTTAGAATAGAGCAAAGACAAAAGAAAGAACAATGGTTAAATGTATAAGTGGAGACACTTACATGACGTATAAGGGAGGCGTAGGTAAAGGGAGGCCTGACATCAGCGTTCTTGTAGAACTCACAGTTCTGAGCCAGCTCTGGGAAAATAAAAGCAAGATAATATGAAATCTGCTGGTTGGAAGTAAATATTCATAGCTAAATAAATAAGGGAAATAATTAAACTGTCTCAGTGGAAATTACTAATTTTAAAAAAATAAATATCCTTTACACCACAGCCTGTCAATGTCCACTCTTATATCGATATTTACTTTTCTTAAGAAACTCATCATAAATTCCTTCCTTTCATTTTTTTATTCATTCATTCATTCATTAATCTTCAACCGCTTATCCGTTTCCGGGTCGCGGGGTTGCTGGAGCCAATCCCAACTCACATTGACAGTCAATTAGTGTACCCTGTCAATTACCTCTAATTGACAGGGTACACCCTGGACAGGTCACCAGTCCATCACAGGGCCAACACACAGAGACCAACAACCACTCACACTCACACTCAGACCTACGGACAATTTAAAGTCACCAATTAACCCAAACATGATGTCTTGGGACGGTGGGAGGAAACCGAAGTACCTGGAGGAAACCCACGCAGGCACGGGGAGAACATGCAAACTCCGCACAGAAAGGCCCCAAGCTGGGAACCAAACCAGCGACCTTCTTGTTTTGGGGCAACGGTGCTAACCACTACAGCGCTGCCCTCCTTTCATTTTCTGTTGCTGTAATTTTTTTGTTTTGCTTCTTAAAGATTTCCAGCGCAGCAACGTGAAAGAATGTAATTGATTGTGTGTTCATTCAAAGCCTTGGACTTAAAAATATACAACATTGAAAATAATGCTACAGTATTTTTTATTGCAAGAAAGACAAGAGCTGGCAGAAACGGTATCTTATTCTGAGCAATGAAAGAATGCGATGATTGAAGAAATATCTGGTGTTATTTCTTGCTTGTGGAAAAAAACCACCTGAAAAAACAAGTTCAGTACAAAAAAAGAAAAGCACTCCAAATAGTGAGACAAAAAATATTTATGATTTGAAGTTAATAGAAATCAATTACCAATTAGATAATACGTGATAATAAGCTAAATAGACAGGTACAGAGTGGTGGGTGTGGGGATTAAAGAGATGTGGATAAGAGGATATATGATTGAGTCTACCTGAGGCGATGGGGGTGCAGTACTTGTCGGAGTTGCGCCTACGTATGGGCCCGACAGCATGCGTGTGGGAGTGGGAGTGTGTGTGCAGGCTCGAAGAGCTGATGACCGAGGGTCCCTGGCGCAGTGGGGTGATGGGAGTGGCGGCCGAGGTGGGCGGGTGGGGAAGACCCTCTGGGTATGCATCGCTGTCCCGCTTTAACAGAGAGCCACTGGAAGCCAGGTTCAGCTAGAAAGAAGCACAGATGAATAAAGGAAAATTATATATTTTTTTCAAATCCACAAAACTATTTCATCCTGTGTTTGCACGGCTGACTGTACCTTCAGTAAGATTTGGGATAATGCTTACAGTGTGTATCAACTTACTGATGTCAATTTTACATTGCAAAGACAAATTTGTTTAAACTTTATTGGTGTGAAAATCTAGAGTTTCTGGCCAAACAGAGGAGAATTGCTTCAGTCCAGAGAAACTGAATGGTTTTTTTTATATGACTAACACTTCCCTCATGTTTACTTTAATGCTTCACCATCTGCTAAGTGCAGCTGCTGTTTACAGCAAAGCATCATCTAGATAAGACCAGGGTCAGGTGATACCGAGGGTTCTGAATCATGTATATAATCTCCTACTGGAAAGTGTTTCTAAACAGTTTTGTCTACTTGTTGTGTAATAATATGAACACATTTGGGGCTTAGCAGACAGTCCCACTGTCACATCTCATAAAACATTAAGCTGTCGAAGTCTCCCGATGAGTCTCTGTCCCTTCTGTTTCCCAGAAGAAAACTACTGTACATCGTGGCTTTAGAACTACATACACACACACAGTGAACATGCACGTATATTTATATACACAGCACTAGCTGCAATTAACCCTGAGCTTACAAAAACAAAACCACACGACAGCATGTTTCGAAGAAGGGAACACACACATGCACTCTGCGGTGGCAAAATCTTCACGGACCAATACAGCCCAATTAGGCAGAGCTTTGCACACACATTCACACAAAACCAGCACTCCCAGTCTCTCTGGGACAGCCGTTGTAGGGCTGCTAGTTTAGGACTAATTAAAACCGCAGTGTGCGCCTATGTGTGTGTGTTTGAGTGAGTGTAAGTGTGCTGTCTATATGTATGTAAAATGTGTGAATCGCCTCCTCTCTACTCTTACCCCTCCCTGTACCATTTAAGCTGGCTGGAGGGGGCGGAGCTGTTTAACAGGTACTTCATTAACGCTGCAACCCTGCCACATCACCACGGCAACAGTCGAACCCTGTTAATTGAGGCCAAGCTTTGTTTCCATTCCTGACGCCCCTCCCCTGCCCCTCCTCCTCCAATCCCTGACCCTGAGGCTCGTCTCCAGTGGTGACAGAACACGCCTCTTCCTGATTTCCCATTAGATGTTAATGGCAGCTGATCCCCCTGCGATCAACACATTATCCAGACACACAAGTACATACAAATACACACACACACACAAACGCACACACACACACACTGCCACTCCGCTGCACCCATTTATATCCCCACGAATTAAGACACTCTACCTCTAATTGACAATTAATTTCAACATCTTCATATTTTAATAAGACTCCTCGTCAATCCGAATCATGAAATATTCATTAGATACCTAATAACAACTTTGCCAACCAGTGTGGACACACACAGACACATCAAATCTATATCCCTTTCATTGTCATACACTGAAAATACAGTGTGAGTTTAATTTGGCTGGTTTTTTCTCATGGCTTGGCCCTGAAGAGCAAAATACTCTGTATAATGGGATTTTTACAGTAGACAGAAGAGAGACGGAACGAAACAGGTGGGACAAAGAGAAGGAGAGTAAGGAAAAGCATTTTACGAAAGGAACTAGTTCCTCTGGTTTCTGGATAATATAATAACCCTAAGTGGTCAATAGAGGGCGCAGATATCAAGCAAGACAGAGACAGAGCAACGTTAAATTCCAAGAAGGTTAAGAGGTGAAGGAAGTGATGAAGAGGAGTGTGTTTGTGAAGATGTAAAAGTGGAGGCTTGGGTCGAAGGGTGAATGAAGAGGGTTAGAGTGCCGATGTGTACTCACAGGTTGGTTAAAAGGCTTTGGCTCTGAAGGACGCATGTGCAGGTGGGTCATCATGGCCTGCAGTCGCTCGCTCTCTTTTGCCAGCTGTGAAACAAGACAGGGATCACAAAAAACAAAACAAAAAAAACAAAACACTTTTAGTGTACAATATTGACTCAGAATTACAATTACACCTCAGGCAGAGAGATGAATATGAGAGTCAGCTGCCTCGGCACCTGGAGCTCTTTCACACACTTGCACTTGCCTACAGACACGGTTGTCCCATTTGACATTGTTAACTACTGTTTAATGGCTTCTGCTACAGCCTGTAGGAGAATGCTGTATTCTGCATGTGTTTATGCAAAAGTACAAGTGCCCACACCTGTAGCCTCCAGAAACAACGGATGTAAACTAAGACTGATTGTGCCATTAACATACTCACACACTACATCAATGTTTGGTAAGGTGTAAATATGAGGCATTTAAATACAGTGTCAGTGCTTCTGTGCGTGTGTGTGTGTGTGTGAGACATGTTAGGGAGGGAGAGACGTCTGTCCTGATGTGATGTGACACCAGCTGCCTCTCTGTCACTTTGTGTTCCCTGGTGGTGGCTTCAGGGGCTCAGCTAAACGCTGTTTACCACCACGACCAAACACAACCCTAACCCTAATTCTGGACAACACACACACACACACACAAATGCAGTGATGTGAACAGAGTATTCAGGACTGTTTTGAAAACTATGTCAAGATGTGTGTTAAGAGCATGTATCGCCACTTTGTAACTTTTTCACATGCACTAGTGAGAGCAGCATTTCACTTCTTATCCAGTGCTGGTATGTTGCTGTTGCTGGGGCATTCAGATGTTTCAGGAGCATTGGGTGCACAAACCCGTTTTGAAAACAAGAGAGGCCATGCAGCCCGGTCCTCTGCTTTCTAACTCGTCTCTCTCTCTCTCTTTTCTCCTCTCTCTCTCCCTCTTCCCATCTCAGCCTCGCTCTCTTTTGCTGGTGACCAGAGCAGCTTTATAATTGGAGCAGCGATGGCAGCTTCCCTGCCGACTGCTCCTTTTAAATTACAAGCTCCACTGCTCTCCATAAACTCTGCCCTGCCTCAGACAAGTTGCTGCCGTTGACTGGCTGACACAGTCTTCACGATTTTGTTTGTGAGCAGATGAAAATTAAGTGTGTGTTAATGTGTGCAAGTATGTGTGTCGAACTCACCTGTATCTCCAGCTGCTGAACCACCTGCATCTGGACTCGGCACTGAGCAGTGCTGCGGTCATCTAAGGCGTGCTCATTGTTCAAGTGCCTGAAAAAAAAAAAGAAAAAAATTACGAGGATCAGCATCTTTGGAGAAATAAGTAGATATCTCCAAATAAGAGGTTTACAACATACACTTAAGTCAACAGAGTCGTTAAATTATTTCAGTGGTGAATGATGAAGTAACAAAACTCTTTCCCTTTTATTTAAACTGAGTTATGAGCTGTTTCAGCACTATAAAAATAAATCAGAATCTTAGAGGTTTATTTTGTCTAGTGAAGGACGCAGCAGCTGTGTTTTGTGTGTGTATACTTCATTGGTGCTCAGTGAGCCGTGATCCAAGACAACCACCTGGATATGAGCTCATGTGTTATAGCACACAGCCTTATCTTTAGACTTTCTCTCAGCTAAACTCCAGTCCACCTATTAACACTGCTGTGTGCGTGCGTGTGTGCATGTGTCTGCGTGCACAAACGTGAGTATGGTGGCGCTGTTTGTTTCCTCCAGTGTGGGAGGACCCGAGACCTTCTGATCTTTCCCAGTGCACCCCTCCCTGCCTCTCTTCCTTCATCCCTTTCTCTCCCCTCTGTCACTGCCAAGGTTATTCACAGGTTGCCGCTGCTCATCCAGTGAGTATGAGAGTGTTTTTGCTCGCATATCACAGTGAGAGATATATCAGAGTATGTCGGAGAGACTTTTCTCTTAACATGTGGTGGAAATAATATGACTAATCTAAAAAGAGAGATGTTGGCTTGTTTATTGTAAAAATGTATGTTAAAAAAGGAAGCATATGTGTCCAGCTACAGTATGAGAATGTGTGTGTGAGTGCATGTGTCTTTAAGAAAGTAGAAAGTTAGGCAATATCAAGCGAAGGCTAGAAATGAAACAAAAACAATGATGTCATGGCGTGGCTAATCCAGGCAGATAGACGGCTCAACACAAGTGCACGATAATAATAACAAAAACATGATCTCACCCCTCTCTCTCTCTGACTCTCTATCAATCCTTCTCCCTCCCTCGCTCTCTCACTTGTACTTCTGTCCACTCTCCCCCTTCCCACTCTTCTTCCCCCACAACTCCCCAAATGCCTATGATTCACACTCATTCCAACCAAATCTGCTCCCAAAAACCCTCCCCTCTCTCTATAGCTGGGCCATAAACAGTAGCAGGGGTTTTTTTTTCCGTTGTGTCCCGACAATGAGGCTCTGTTTACTCCTCTGAGTGCTGGCAGACAAGGCTTTAACCCACATTACACCCAGCTCCACTGACCACAGCTAGAGTATTATACCAGAGGACATGGTGGGGGGAAGAGGGGCGGAGAGAGGTGGGCAGGAAGAGGAGAGGAGAAGAAAGGCTTGAAACAGTGGAGTGTCCCCCTCCTCTGTTCCTCTGCTCTACCCTTTTCTCTCCTGGGGCGATGACTAAAGCTGGCTGGAAGGGAGCACACTGTTGGACTGACGGCATTATCTGTCACTGCCTCAATTTTTTTCATCTCCCCTCTCTCTCTCTGTCCCACATACACACACACACTTTCACTCTATCTCTCTCTCTCCTTCCATCTGCCCCGGGGCTACGTGAAATGAGACACCAAACAACAGCTTTCCTCTCCAAACTTTCCCAGCCTGCCTACAAGCTTTGATCTGACTGTCCGATGCCATCACAATCACTACACACACTTCTGTGTTTATGCGTGTGTATGTGAGTACATATTTCATCACCCTGGCTTATTAATATCTCCATTGCTCAAATAGCTAAAAGTTCCAGATAATTAGAGTGTAAATTTGTTTAGGGCTTCATTAGAGGCTTGTGAAGCCTTTGTTAGCAGCCGCAGTGCCACAGGGAAGTCCAATGTACTGCGTGTGACAGATGAGGAGGTAGCAGAATGTCAAGGCCAAATACAGCATTAACATCTCCCCATGAGTCTGAACTGACAAACAGCAGCTATAGAAGATGTGCGGGGGGGAGGACAGGAGGAAAACTGGATGAAGATGGAAGCAGCGTGGGAATGAGTGACAGAGAGGTTTTTTGATGTCTTCACTGCTGTGGAAATGGGTTTACGGGTGAGATAATTAAGAATGATTTTCTAAATAGCTCTAAATAGATAGGACAGAAAAAGCCAAAAACAAAGTTCTATCTGAGGAAGACAGAACTAACTCTGACGCACATATTTAGATCAGTAATTTCTACCTGTATTATAGCGCACAACATATTATAGGTGCAGACGCACATAGACAAAGAATTATATATTATATATTAGCTGAGAGAAAAATTATAGAAGAGGTTGCAGTGGGAGATTGAAGAGTGCCACAAAAACTATTTTGACTCATGACACATGTATGCGTGCACCTGCATGTATGCATGCGTGTGCTTCAGAACAGTTGTGATGTGATGCAACAGATTGCAACTGATGAATTAGTGGGGTAACATATGTGACTGACATTCCACATTTAGCAAATACTGTAGCTTCACTTTGTTCTGCTTCATATCCTGTGCCTACAGGTAATCTGAATCAGAGGATTGTGTCACTTTCGTTCCTGCAATAATACTAGAGGCTAGTGTTGTTGGGAGTTTTTACGGACCAGGAATAGTGTTTGTTACCAACTGGTGATGTAATTGCAGTAAGATTTAATGCATTCTTATGAATTTGTGGCACTTGTGGTTAATGCTACCAGAATAAAACCCTAACATTGAAAACAAGGCAGGCAGCACTGCAATCAAAAGATGACAACAAGATTTTAGTGATGATGTGATTTTTTTTTTTTTTTTTTTCAGGAAAGACTAGGGAAATACTGTCATTAATAAAAGGAAAACAGACACTTTAACAGGTATACTAATCAAAGCTGAACTTCACTGCTTGGTCATATAAATATACAACTTAACATGTGGACATTTATATCACATACTAACATATATTAATGCTTTTCATGATGTGATGCATTGTTATCATCTATGACCTCTATGGCCCAACACATAATTGTTAACTTACTTGATGAACTGTCCCATGTCCTCACACAGTGCTTCACAGCCAGGCCACTTACACTCTCCGTGGCCGTAGAGAGGATGGGAGCCGGCATGTTCCTCATGACTGTGGACAGAAAGACGCAGAGACAGTCAAACTAGGGGTCTGTGATTCTTTTTTTGATGTTCATAAAGCATACAGCAAATAAACACGGATATTTGCTCAAAATAAGAAGCAAAGTGTTAATATACTACACTCTCATGCACAAACACATACATGCAAAACCAACTGAAGCAACAGCAGCAACATCAATACAGCCATCTGAGTCTGGTTAGCAGTCATTAGTTTGTACAGTTCACAAAGCCAAGTGTGGAGAGAGGAGGATAGAGCAGATTGGGGTCAGTTACAGAAGCCAGGCAAATAAAGGAATTGGTCCAGTAACCTCAGAGGCACATTTTGAAATCCATGACCTGTCTTTCTAACCTTGGCGTGCGTGTTGTGCATGTGTGCGCTAGAGTTGGTGTGTGTTCTTACATTTCAGGAGCTGACACAGAGTCGGCACAAAACCAACCAGCCATGACTGATTGGCGGCCGCTGCCATCATGTGCTGGTTGTTTTTTTGTGGTGAGTTCATCTGTGAGTGTGCATGCATGCGTTTTTTCATGTACATCAGTACATATTTATGAGGGTGTGTGTGTGTATTTGCATGGGTGTGTGATGATGAAAGACTGCGCCAGGTTTGGTTTGGGCTCTGGGTAAAATAACTGTATCTGTGTATGTGTGTGCTGCAGGTCCAGTAGCACATGTGGTTCAGACCTGGACCTTCGCCGGCGACTGCTGTCTCCACATATATTTACATGACTGTGTATGTGTGTGAGTGTGCACGTGTGTACGTGTATGTGTGTGGACTGGGATGGGGATTCTCCTAAATCAACATCAGAAGGTTGTCTAACAAAAACCATTTGTCTCACAGATGGAAACATGTCTCTCTCCCTGTCTCTTTGCTTTTTCGCCTCTTCCTGATCATATGCGTAGGCTGAGGTTGGAGCTACGTACGCATATGTGTCTGTGTGTGTGTGTATGTGTGTGCTGGCTGCGGTTGAGTCAACTCAGGAGCAGCTCAGACAGCAGACATGACAAACTGTTGGCAACCGCATTCTCTTCCACATCAGCCATGCATTAGCTTAGCAAGCTAACACACTAATGCTACCCCCTTCACGATGCGCCATAGTCAAATCTGTTAGGATAACAACGGCCCACTGTTTCTGTGGTGTGACAGTGGGTGACATATTGATATGATCAATTAATGGAAGATCTTTTAATGAATACTTTCTCACCCATGCTGACCCCTCAGAAAATGAGATTAAAGATGGGGGTCAACAATGTGCCTGCAGCAAACTGTGAATCAGTGCTAAAGGACACGTCAGACCAGACCTCCTACAGAGCACTCCTCTGTCTTCACCTCGTCCACTTGTGTGTGTGTGCGTGTGTGTGTGTGTGCGTGTGTGTGTGTGTGTATGTTAGTGTAAATGTACTACTCACTGGCTGCTGGGGGGTTGGCTGCCTTTGGAGTAAAGAGGAGCATGGTCATCTCCGCTGTCTGCCTTGGTGAAGGAGGATATCCACTCAAACAGTCTGGCTCTTAAAGAAGAAGACAAGCCCATGAGAAGCCAACACAGCCATGGGACAACACAACCCTGACAGTGTGAGCAGTACAAATACACCTGACACATGCTTTCCTGATTTATCCTCACAAAATACTGAGAGACATTTTTATGGTAGCCCTCTCCTCTCCTCTCCTCTCCATACAGCATGCAGGCAGAACTAACTGTTCCCCGCAAACTTTCCATCAAAGGGCCTGGGAGACATTTTCACCTTAGTGAGGTGTGGTGTGCTGCATGTGCGTGTCTATGTGTGCAGACATAAAAGAAGAGCTAAAAGCCGAAGGTTGCCGTGTTGAAAATGACTTCAGAAGATGACACAGCGAGAATTAGAGGGACGGGAGGTCACACACAGGACAGACACACCAAAATGATGTGTATTTAAGGTGTTTTGACATAGTGTACATCATCGTACCTGTCTCTCTTTGGGGTGTGGCTCTGTCCGTTGGGCAGGCTGTGCAGTGGGATGTGAGCACTGGCAGCTTTGGGGAAGGCTGAGGTAGAATTGGAGCTGTTGGTGCTCAAGTCCAGGCCCTCGGCCTGTTTCAGTGCCTCCTCACTGCTCGGCACCCCCGACACCTCCTTCCACAGCTGCTGGAGGTCTGACGGACACATCGCTGAGGAGAAGGAGCACAGCATCAATTCTAACTGTAATGATTGATCTTACATGTTCAGAACAAATATTATGATGTTTCAATTAAGTTAGTTCTAACAAAGCTAAGAGGAAATAAACTTATATATATATATATATTTAGTATAATATAGTATAGTATAGTTTAGTGTATATATATGTATATAATATCACCCACACACAGAAATACATGAGGAAGTAAACTTATATTGTACAAAGAAGCAGTTAATGATTGTAAACCTCATAAAACAAACACAACTGTTACTGTCCCCTGGGAGTCATTAAAAGAGGAAACTACGACAAACAAAAACAGACGGGGAGGTTTATTTCTCAATATTTTTGTGATCTCTCTATTTCCAAATAATGTCTGCAATTACGTTGGTCCCCCAACACCGCTGCTCCTGTCAGTACACAATGATACCACTACCAGTCTGAGCTCTCCGAGTCACAGCTTTGTTATTTCATCGCAAGAGAGACCGCTAAAATGCCATACACATACAGACCTCACAGCAATCCAAATATTATGTCTGCTTTGTCTGCATTCTTCTGTGGTCCCGCCAAAACAAAAGTTCTCACTCTGGAGGAATGAAGTGCTGTGTGCATTGATGTATGTGTGTATGTGTATTTGAACCCGATCAATCTGCGCACATACTCAGAGAGTGAAAGTGTAATGGAGTTTAGGCATTGTTAGATAAAGTGTTTCCTCTTTTAACTTATCAGACTGGCTCATGCCACATCCATCCATTCAAATTTAAAAATGAAAAAAAAAAAAGAGGGAGACATGAGATTCCGGTTTCTGGTGAAAGTCAACAGTTTACTAATAAATGTAAAGCACGAACAGATTTTTAAGCAAAAAGGTAGATTTGGGAGCATTTAGCTGAAAGTGTACCCTCACAAATATTTCTCCAGATATTGTTGACAGATGAAAAGTCTTCAAGAAGATGAGAGTGCTTTTATTTACCATTACTGGCTCACTCAACTGTGAAAAAACCTATTCTTGGCTGTTACAGTCTCACATGCCACATTTATGGCTGTAGAAGGATGAGACATGCATGTGGGGAATGAATCAAATCCCATGGATTTTTTTGTCAGAGTGAAAGAAACTGCTGAAGTAGTTAAGTCCATTATCACAGTTTGACTAACATTCAAATATGTTTGTTGTTCTTTGGGGGGGGGGGGGGGGGTTGTTTGTTTGTTTTTTTTATCAACTTGGCAGGATTTGTCATGTGCACTTCCACTATACTTCAATATGAGAAATTTCAAAAAAGCCATATCAGAACCCTCGGTGTCACCCCCACTGCCACCTACCAACCGGACACAACAGTCCATTGAGGCGGGGTAACCGTGTGTACATTTGTGTGTGCTGGTGTGAGTGTTTATGCGTGTGTTTGTGTGTTTGTGTGGCATGGCTGGCCAGAGGAATGCTCTAGCTCACGCCTGGCTGAGCCATCACAATGGACCGGCTCTCTCACACTGCAGGGAAATTCCACTCTCATACGGAGGGAGAGTGATTGAAAGAGGAGTAGATGCCAAAGCCAAAATGTTTGCAACTGTCTGAAAAATTATGCCCTTCAATCCAAAACTGTGGCCTGTGTCTTTTCATTTGTGTTCAATTTGTATCCACCGATTTGTTTTTTTTTTTCTCTTTCTGTAAGCTGGTAATTCCACTTGCCCTATGGTGGACCTCCCTCATACGCACAAACACAGACACGCACACAGACACGCACACAGACACAAACATACACCCTGAAATATGAACTCACTGTGCAATTAATTTTTTTTGTTGTGCTAAACTTATTTGAAGTGAGCCTTTGAGAAATTAAATTCATATGACTGAGTTATTTTTGTTTTTCCAGGACGAGTGTGAATGTGTGTGTCTGCATGTGACCGTTCAGGAGAGAAAGAAACAGATCCGACAGGCAGAGGGAAGGAAACCGGCCTGTTTGGTCAACTCTGTCAGCGCTTTAGGAATGTCATGGCTACTTTGGAGCTACTTTCTAAAACTCGGCTGACCAAGTGAAGGGACTGTGGGAGAAGTTACACATAACACAGTAATGGCAAAACAATGATGTTCTGGTGTCTGGCTTGTCTCAAGCACAGACACAAGTAAACACATATGTGCGCAAGCACATGCACACCTCCAAGCATGGGGCTTAGTGGCATATTTTACCTATTATCCAAATGAGTACCTTCCACAAACCAACCAATCAGGTTTCCTTTCATCTTTTATAGGCTGATTAACTTAACAGGCTTCACATGTGGCACTGGGTACAGGCCTGTGTTGGTGTGTGTGTGTGTGTGTTATGGCCATGTGTGCATGCATGTTTGTCAGAATGTGTCTGTGTTACAGCGTTGTCTGGTGAGGGAGGTGTAGATGGATGTGTGTGTGTGAGTGCTCGTACCTTGCTGCAGAGACTGCATGGCGGCGGTGGGCTGCAGTGGGACCAGGCCTTGTCTCTGGAGGTTGAGGATGTGTTGCTGCTGAAGCTGCTGCATCTGGATCAACTGCTGCTGGAAGGCCAACTGCTTACTGCCTATTTGCTATTAGCCAGAAAACAGACGGACAAGACAGTGGACAAAGATGGGGAGTTAAGCAGTGGTCCATGTTTTTATGTCGAGAAAATCTTCTATTTCATCTTGTTTTGCCTGATTTGCATCATTATAAGGAAATCATTACCACATAAATGTTTACTGATGTTCATTCAGAACATTTTTAGTTTTGTGAACGAAAATTTGAAAAATCTTGGATTTTTTTTACATCTGGAAAAGGCCTTTCCCTTCTTTTGTGATGGTCAACTGATCACCACAGTGCATCGATATAACTAATTCAAAGTACACTAAGACAATAGGAAATAGATTAATGGATGGTGAAGGTTAATGATTAAAGGTTAATTGTCTGCTGCTGAAAAATAAAGTGAGAATTTTATGGCCAGAGAGAAAAAAATTTTGCCTGTATTAAAAAGATGATGAGCCCGAGCTGTGAGGGCCATGACGAAGAAGCAAAGGAGTGGAGGGAATAGACTACATGGCGTACTGCGATAATCTCGGTGTGTGTTACGATGATAAATGTCCCCTTTCCTGCTCTCACAGTCCGGAGGAGACCTGGACCATGCTGCGCTGTTTGAAGTCCCCCCCCCCGGGTAACCTACAGCAGAGAGCGACTTTATCTTTCACAGATAACTAGCGGAGAAGAAAAATAAATAAAAGCAACTTGAGCAACTACTCTGTATGTGCATGTGTGTGTGAAACAGAGTGGCAGCCTGGAACTCTTTGAAAAGAGAGGAACTCACAGGAAGGGCAGATAGGTCACTTCCTTTCAGACTTGGTGCCTGGGGAGAAGAAGTGTGGTGGCAGTGTGTTTGTGTGTGGGATGGGAATGTTGGGGAGCTGTCACCAGAGGATTGAGCACCACAACCACTTTTTTACAAAATGAAAAAAGTGACAGGCGAAAGAGGAGAAACACATTCGCCCTCCTCTCAATGAAATAACATTTAAGTCTTACATTATTTGCCTGCACCTGACCTTGTTTTGACAAGGGAAGCCTGAGGAACAGGGAATACATCCATAACTGAGAAAAAGTGGTGACTGTTTCATAGCCACAGAAAATTTTTAGCAGCTATCGGTTATCTTAATTTAAAAACTAAATTTAAAGTCTCCATAAGAACTTCACCAACTGAGGAGGTTTGTGTGTGTACAGTCTAACTGAAAAGCTACTAAAGGTCCTTGTGGTGAGAGAGTTTTACCCTTTAGTTATTCAGAACAGCCGCAAGTCAGTTAATCTAGTCCTGTGAATTACACGTAACCACAGTTACAGTCCCTGAAACCGACCTGCTGTTGTCACATCCTGCATTGCTCATTCTGTTTGTGTTGGAGAAAATGGCTGGTGTTGTGTAGTAACTACAGTATAATGAATGAACATGAATCTCTTAGGCTTTGTCACAGGCAAGTGGCATCATGGTTGCAGACGAAGTGTGTGTCATACTTACACACTTCATTTCTCCAAAGTGAACAGCCAAATTCTAATTTGATCAGGTAAATAATTCATCATGATCAGAATGTTCAGACTGAGCTAAACACCCCCACAGCCCCCACAGCCCCCACCCCCCCCTCCCCGCCAGGCCTGGCCTTCCTGCCCCCTTTTCTACTTGTCTGTCCATTTTATTTCTTCTGCTCCCCCATCTGTCTCTCATTCCCTCCTGAGATATGGCCATAGTTCTTTAAAACACACATTTTGTGTGTGTATGTGTATGTGTGTGTGTGCGTGTGTGTGTGTGTGTGTCTGTGTTCTGTTTACATTAGCTGTGGCTGAGTGGCCAAAGCTAGCGCAGTAACAGGCTGTCAATGTGATTTATGAGCACATCACACACTGTCTGAGCCTGCCAGTCACACAGATCCGTGCGTGCGCACGCACACACACACGCACACACACTCAGGACACTGAGAGAAAAACTCGTACACACAAAGCTACACTGTAGATGGACGCTCATAGACACCCATGCACATGCACACATTTCTTGTGATGGTCAGAGTCACTTCATTAAGCTGACTCCTGACCAGTTCCAAACGCATCAACAACACACACAAACACTGACTCAACACGCACATACATACTCTCTTTCAATGCATCACTTCCACGCAGACAAGAAAGTAAAGAGGGGAAGGGGCAAAAAGTCACAGCCACTCATGCACAAACACTGCAAAATGGCAAAAGAGAGATTTTCTTCCTCTACTGCCTTTACTGTCTCCTCCTATCCTCTTTTTTTTGAGTTTGTTGAATGCTGGTTGAGTCCAAATGTGGTTAAGGCTACCTAGCTAGTTAATCACAACTTAAAACTGGTTTAGTTTATGAGCTCAAAGACAATATTAATCAGATTAGCACAGATACTTAGAAGCTTATAAACAGCAGAAGACCTATTATGAAATATGGCCTTTGTATCTATGTCTGACAGCACCTGATTAAGCAGAAGACATATGAAAGTTGACAAAAAAGGTGTGCTTGATTCCTAACAGCAACTGAAAAACACTTGACTGCAGGAAATGGCCTTAGTCATAACAGCTGTATGCAGCTTTGTAGGGAAGTATATTCTCCCAATTGTATGTGTTTGTGCAGTGACCCATCAGACATCAAGCCTCTCCCTCTCTGCATGTATGTGTAGCAGTGTGACCAGTGTTTGCACTTGTCTAGTTGTTACAGGACAACAAACCTGAAAACTGGGACAGTGGCAGAGCGCAGGGAGAGCGGGAAAGCGCTTCAGACACCCTCTAAACATGCAAGTCAACCACAACTGGTTTGCTTTGGTCACGGTTGAGTTGGTTGACCGCTGTCGGCGAGGAGTTTGCGAGGGGGGGGGGTTTGCCTATGAGGAGATGAGGATGAAGAAGAGGAGGAAGAAGGGAAATCTAAGATGTGTCTCCTCGTGCATTTATCAGGGAAGTCTCGTGAGGTCTTTTCACTTAGGTCTGTCCCCTGTGGTAGCCTCTTAGTATTTAGATTTTTTTATTGGCAACTGACCATTCATACAGGACACACGTGCATGTGCAGGCATACAAACACGCACTCCTACTTGTACACACAGGCTGTGGGAGTAATCTTGTCTGATCGATTGAGATCCTCTTTGTTGTGCCACAATGTGATCCTTGTTGATCCTCTGTTATCCTACTGTACCACAGCTGTGGTTAAACCTAGTGTGTTCATGCACAACACTGTGTGTTTGTGTGGGTGTGTGTCTGCGAAAGAAAAGCGAGAGCAAGGGAGGCTCCCACTGCTAGCGGGGTTAATTGTCAATTAAAAGAGTGGCAAAACCCTCCTACAGAGACCTCAGGCTTAGAGCTGAAGGCATGCAAATGAACACCCTGACGGGGCAGCGTATGGCTTAGCAGAGCACTTTTTCACTGATATAACATGACATGCTGGTGGTAGAGAAAAATGGCAATCGATATTCACTAAATCTTGTTTTGAGATAAGCTGGACACAATAAATAAACTATAAAAACAGGGGGATGAGAGCAGGGGGAGAAAGAAAGGGAAAAAGAGCCAACTTATGCATCCTACATTCTATACATTAAGTTTTTTTTTTCCCTTCTGCTGGCTCCAATGTCAACCACTTTTAATGTGTTTAAGGGTACTTGTGTAATTCAGAGTGTACTTGAGATAAGTGAGTATGTACTTGGTGAAGTTCACCTCTTTTGCCGCTTGTTTCCCGGCCTGCTGCTGTTGCTGCTGCTGCTGCTGCTGCTGCTGAGTCAGAAGCTGGAGGTGCAACTGTTCCTGCTGCTTCTTGTAGTACTCCTGTAACTAGAGACAGACACGGCAGGGCAAGGGTAAGGAGAAGGACGCAGGGGGATGGAGGGTGGAGGGGTGGAGAAACATGACACGAGTGAGTCACAACACACTTTGTATCAACCTCAACAATACCACAGTCTTCCAGCAGCGAAATAGTCAGACACCATAACTTGAAAACGTGTCACAAGGAATGGAGATGCTTTCTTTTCACCGAAAGCTGCAGTTTATTCTTGTGGCTGTGTGGTTTCTACACAAACCACACGCAACAAGCAAATACAGACCTCGGAAAGACTACTGAAGAATGTGATGGAGCTATTATGGTGCTACTGAAAAGCTACTGTTTGATGCTGAACCACGTGAATTCAGGTGCTGGATGGAATGACCTGACTGTGGCACAATGCAGACTAGCAACTAGACCAAGATCTGCTCACATGAACTGCAGCACGCCAATATAAAAGAAGAGCAAACATGACATATAGAACATGAGTGCACACACAAACACACACACACACACACACAGCAAGCATTCCTCTGTGAATGCTTGCTGGTTCAAATTTGCAGCTAAGAGAAGTGGCCACAGGTTATATATATTTATTAATAGATGGTTCATAATGTTAAGAGCTTGATGGACTTGGAGAAAAGTGAAGGTGAAGTTTTCTACTATGTTCTTTACCTTAATTAGCATTTAGCTTTATCTCCTGTAATTATACAGATATTCTGTGAAATTAACTTGACTGCTACTCTAAATGCTATAATTTAAAACTACAGGATTTAACATTGCAATCTCTGGCTTTTATGGAAACGTACAATAATTTGAGTCACATCTGCTCATACACACACAGTCCTCTGGCCTGTGGTCTGTTGTGTTTGAGTTACTAATCATTAATTTACTCAGGAAGCTCCATTAAGATTACAAACTTGCTGGCAGACAGAAAAACTCACACTGTCCACACTGTGATTGTGTATGTATGTGTGTGCGTTCGCCTGCATGCGTGCCTGTGTGTGTATGTATTTGGGAGGAAGAGTTATCGTCCTGAAAACAAATTGTATAGGTGTCAGTCTGTAGTTTATCTTTGTTTCATGGTGCATCAAATGTTCAAAGAGGCTTTTCAGCAGAGAATGACTTCACAGTGCAGCAGCTGTATCAGTCTCAAATCCGCCTGACCCTACAGTAAGTAGACTACACACCAGTGCCCATCCTCACCACGCAACCGCTGTAATGTAATGGACCCGCTCTTTTTGTAAGTTTCCAGTTACAATATTATCACGGCCATAGCTTCAGTTTTGAATAATTCCCTATGCTTTTGTGCTCCTTCTTCCTTCTTGTCCTTAATTTATTTTAAATGCAGGACTCATTCCTTCTTGCTGCTCTTTCTTATCCATCTGTCTTTCGTCTCTTTTATCGCTCCTTAGGCAGAGTTAATCTCTCTTTTCTGCGTCACTAGGCCTGATCACCTCCTCATCACACAGACAAATGCATATGCAAGCACACACATAAGCATGCATACATACACACTTGGCTGGAGAGTGGTGAGTTGAGGGAATAATTAAGTGATAATTAAGGTCTTTTTAATGATTTGATTCAGTGGCTCTGAGCATTAAGAGTATGTGTAAGTGAGGCACTCACCTCTGTAGCCTATTACCATGACCTTGGCTTTAGTGAATACACCAAGACAGAAAGGCAGAGCAGCTGTAGCATAAGTAAAGGTTAAGGAAAACTTAAAGGTTAAAACACAAATCCACAAATGACTGCTTGTGCAAATACACAACCAGTTTAGCAGTGGGCCGTAAACCTTACTTACACACTCTTACACAGTGCCGTATTGCCATGGGGATATGAAATTTAATGCTCTAGTGAGTGATATGTTGGTTGATTGTTCTGTGTGTGTGTGTGCGTGTGTGAGGAAAAGTGCCTGATTTGCAGATATACACTAAGTGCAAGTCCATACTGTGGTTAATTAAGTGGGAGAGCAATGTTAAACTCAGTGGTTTTAATAGCTGGAGTGTAGTGTGTGTCTGTGTCTGTGTGTGTGTGTGTGTGGTATTATTAACCCCCCCCCTTTCTTTTCTCCTCGTTAGAGAAAAAAAGAGCTGGTGAAGTGGGTCTCAGTCGTCTGCATGTCTGTTTCCAGAAAGCCAGCACATTTCACATTTCCATTATGATACATGTTGTCAGATCTTCCCACTACAATTTATACTCGCCTGAAGCTACGGCTCCTTATTAAATCTATCCACATGTATGTGTCGTCTGTACGTATGTGTTTTCTAGACATCCCCTATGCTTCAATTAATTCTTTAACCCCACTCTGTTAATAGCCCTCTTCACAGCTTTCACAAGGTTGGGTGTGTGTTTCACTTGTGTATGCAGGAGGTCACAGGTTGGTGTGGCTGAATATTTAACAGATGAAGAGTGTTTATTGGATTTTGTCGACATGGCGACGCCTCTATCACCTGCTGGGCATCAACACACACTCTTGAATCACTATGATTCACCCGCTGATGCTAAAAAGTGCATGTGTGTGTGCACAGGTCAGATGTGCAAGTGTGTCCGTGCAGGCATGAGCATGCACATTCTCCTAGCAACAATGCTAAAGAGGGGTGTTTGAAATCACAATGTGTGTATGAGTGGATATGTTGGTGTGTGTTTATCTTCAAAGATCTGTGAGCATTAAATGAGAGACAATCACGCCCAGTGTGTGTCATAGCCTACCAAAGCAGACATATCCCAACATGCTGGCCTTGGACAAGATCCAGCCAGAGTGTGTGTGAGAGTCTTACCTGCTGTAGCATTAAAGCCTGCTGTTGCTGCAGCAGGGCCTGGAGCTGAGGGGGAGACAAGATCTGTTGCATCTGTTGAGGAGTGATCATCTGTGGACTCATCATAGCCATGGACACAGGCACCTAAAGAGAACACAGGGACAACCGGAGGTTTAAAATTCTTGACACACTTCGATTAATCTTGCAAAGGGAGGAGAGCTCAATTATTGGGAATACTAGAATGAAAACACTCAACCAACACAGAAAACCTTTGGCATGACTGTACCTGCAACTGAATGTTCAACTCAAAACAAACAAACTCATTGGAAGTTGCACAGTCTGCTGGTATGGACAGGTAAAGTAAGAGGTGTGTTGTCTCTTAGTCTCTGCTGTCAGTCACTGCTATGAGCTGGCAACACCAGCCAAAGATCAACAGACAGACACACCAAAGTGTGCCATGTATTGTTGACAATTTCCTACACTGGGATGGTATTATAAGAAGAAAAAAAAAAAGAGTAAATTTCTGTAGCAAAATGCAGAGGATGAAAGGACATATCTGCAATCTCCCTACAAAATATAAAATCTTATCTGTGTCCATAAACAAATGATTACGGCTCCCTCTGAGTTTCTTTCCACACAGTCAAGCCTGGCTAAGAAGAAAGGAACAACAAAGTGGCTATCTGATGGGATGCCTATCTCATCAGATACAGGCTACAGGCAAAGACGAGCGTGAGAAAGTGAGAGAGAGTGTGTGAGGAAGGAGAGAAAATTGTGGTGATTCTTGCAAATTTGTTGTGCAGACAATCTTAATGGACTTGCATTGTACACAGAGATGAGCAGAGATACTAATCTGATTACAAACACTGCAAAACAAGACAAAAGACAAAACAACCATAATGAATACAAAAATGAGACACTTGCTCATGATACATGAAAAAACACAATGACAGACCTGCTGACAAAGGAAAAAAAACAATGGGGGAACAAGGACATACTGAAAGATATTTAGAGAGCGAGAAGGGAATTGTCTGTGAAGAAGTGATGGCTGTTTTACTGAGAAATACAAGGATTAGTTATCACCTCTGAAATTGGTCATGTATCTGTATTTAGTCTGAGGTGTCAGACTCTGTGTATGTGCACAACTGTGTGTATGTGTGCATGTGTGTGCGTGTGTGCTCTGTGCCGGCATGTGGAGCTCTCTTCAGAGCAGTCTACCTACACACCACCTGAGGGGAGGGCAGGGAAGAGAAGGGACGAGCTGTCAATGATAAATTAAGTCTGATTTAACTTTGTAAACAAGATTGGCCATACATACTAACACCCTCTTCACCACCTGGCTCCTGTGTCCCCCTCCCGCCTCCCTCCTCCCATCCTTTCCTGTCTCCCTTTCTTTATGTGTGTCCGAGAGTTACCCTAGACTCTTTTATCAAAACAGACTTCCCTAACTAAACACATTCCTCGCTATATGTAACAGCAGAAAATAGGCCCGGGCTGGACCATGGAAGGTAGCAGACGGGTGTGTTGGACCACGCAGATGAATGAGCAGTAGGGCATGTGAAAGAGTGTGTGCATGTTTGAGGTGAGGGAAAGAGAGAAAGCAGAAGAAAAGAATCAGAGTGGGGTGAGCAAGGGGAAGGGTGGTTTTGTGGCAGTTGGTAATGGAACAGGCAGAAGGGACTGTGGAGTGGGGTGAGGTTGTGAGTAAGGTGGGGGTGGTGATGGGTGCCGCTTGGCGTCATGCCAGCTTGCCCCCGCCGCCAGGCCTTGTCAGTCTAAGCTGCCAAATGAAAAGCTGTAATTAATTGCTCTTGTGCATCCCATTCTTCCTCCCTGACAACTCGTACATTCTATTTTATACACATCGCCATTGACATTTTCAAGTCACAGGCGTAATAATTACTGGAGTTATAGCACCTTTCTGTGTGTTGGCTGACGCTCCAATGCCAAAGTCAAATACGCATGCATGTGTGCAAGTTCTGATACACTGTACCACATGTGTGTGCAAATGTGAGTGTGTGAATGTGCACATGTACATGTGTTTAAGGCTGAATGTGTGTGTGTGTGTGTGTGTGTGCATGTGGCAGGCTGAATGCTTAAGGTTTGACGCCATTAATTGCCCCTATAATCTAATATCACAAAGCGTAGTGATTATGGGGCATGCGTTGCCACCGCCATACGACACCGCCAGCCTGAGAGCGCAGCCACAAAACAAAAGCCTTGCCATTAGCGATTTGACGGGCCAGGACAAAAGCACCTCACAATGCAGAATTATATTTTCATTCCGCTTTGTCTCTCCCGGTGAATGATTTCTCCCCTTTCATTGGACTATGAATAGGGAGAGCCTGAAAAGCCGGGCGATTTGAAGTCAGCCATTTATTAAATGCATTTAATTTTTTTCCCTGCTGTCGTCCCATTTTTTTCATGTTGCATGTTAATTTAAAAGTGAGAGATGGGTGGTAGATTAGTGGAGAGAGGTGAAGTTGTGGGGAGGGGGCAATGGAGGGGCGAGCATATAGAGGGGAGGGCGGCAGATACCATCCATACAGTGAAATAAAGAAAAGAAGGAGGTGAGAAAAGCAGGAAGAGAGGAAGGAAGGAAGGAAGGAAGGAAGGAAGGAAGGAAGTAATAGTTGAAAAATAGATAGATGTATGTTAAGAGCCATACAGCAGAATTGTGGAGTGAGAAAATGTGGCCTCGAGCTGAAGGTAAAGGCTACAACAGTGAAGACGTGCACACACATAAACACACAAATACGCACACACACAAGTGCCGCTGAACTCAAATGCTCTACAGGAGGTGACTGATAAACGTGAAAGTTGGATATCAGTAATGGTAAAATTTAACCACAAAGATGTCTTTCCATCATTTACATGCCACAATCAGTCATACGTGCATGCACACATACACATACACACACCCGCACATACATGCAGGAATACACTGCTGAGGGATTGGTGGCTGACAGAGGTCAACCTCTGCCATAGCGAGAGTGAGCTGCAGGAGGGAGGAGTGGAGGAAGGAGAGGAGAAGCGAGAGACAGCCCTGTCGTTTACAGAGAGTGGAGGAGTAATTAGAGGGGATGTTTGAAGAGGGAGTTTAACTGATTAACAAAGGAAGAGAGGGAGCAAGGGAGAACCCGAAAGATGGGAAGGAAAAGGAGGAGAAAGGCATGGAGTCCCAGAGGAGTGAAGAGAAAGAGAGTGGGGGGATGTAACTTGCATTTCAATGAGGCTCCATCCCTCTCTCCTCTCTTCCCTTGATGACTTTCATTCTAACAAGGAGGAAAGCCCCACTTTCCATTTCAGATGAAACCTCGGCCAGAGAGGAAAGAGTTCTATCTGATATTAAACCAGCAGGCAGCCAAGAGAAATCAACTCATTGCTGCACAGAACCAGGTTTAAATAGAAGACAGGATTTTTAAACAGCTACACAATCCCTAATTTAGGCGGGAACCTCAGATTTCTCACCTTCACTGTCCTTCTAATTGAGGTGTCCAATTAGAAAAACACACCCAAAACACAGCACTCCCTAATAGACTAATTTGCTTTATCTTTACCATATACTTGACCACAATTATCACATTTTGAATAAACAATGAAAGTTCTCTGGCGCCCTTATTTGGGAGTTGATACAAACATATAAACACTAATCATGTTTCACTTAAAAAAAAAAAGAAGAAACTAAACAAAAAACTGCCAGTGCACCCTAAATACTCCCTTAAGCTTAGCAGGCAGATAAATCTACTGCTACAGTTGTTCACCCCATGCTGGTTTAAAACCATGTGGCTAGTGAGTGTGTGTGTGTGTGTGTGTGTGTGGGTGTGTGAGAAGAAAGGAGACTATAATCACAATCTAAACATGCGCTCAGTCTAAATGATGCAGGTCCTGCCTCTGGGTCTACGGGGACACGCAGGAGAGAGGGATAATTGAAAAAATGACAAGGAGAAGGCAGGAGGAAAAGAGAGAGAGGGAGGTTGACACAGACATCCACTCCTCCTCCATCTCTTCTTCTTCCTCCTCCTCCTCCTCCTCTGCTGGTAGGGGCAAACCACAACTCTGTTTATCCTTGTCACTGAACATTACCACCTCACACTGGAGGGGACGCCTGCCTCTCTGTCACACACACAAACACACAAACACTCAAACGCACACACCCAAAGAAAGGTGGATACAAATTGGCTTCTGCCTTTCAATAGACTATCTGAAGGTAATGTTTGTATTAAAAGTGTCAAAAATTATTACAGTTTGTTGCAGAGATTCAGAGCCAATTCTGATTGGACAGCTGCGAAAGTTAAATGCATCGGCAGCAGTCAAAGAAGAAAAGAGAGAAATCTGTGCTCATTCATGCAACAAGGCAACGGCATGACCCTCTTCTGCCACTGTAGCTGCCAGCAGGCTGGGGGGTAAATTAGAGCCTCCTGCTGATACGCAGCGGGCACCCTGCCGTTTCGCGGTGTATAAAGGCTTTAATGGTGTGCGGTCAACTCCCTTTCTTGTTGGCTCAGGATTTGTTAAGTCACAAGCTCAGCGTCACTGCGGCCCGCTCCTTCTTTCAGTCCTGCTAGGTAAACATCTTGAGTGTGCTTGTCATGCCAAGAACTGAGAGGACGGCAAGAGGATGAGGAGGTGGGGGTAGGCTTACGGGGTTGAGAGAGAAAGAGGGCCAAAGAGAGAAGCAGAGGAATGAAGGAGAAAAGCATTTGACTGGAAAAGAGAAATAAGAGGAGTGCCTACTGTGCTGAGAGCATTGTTTGGAGCTCAGGGCCAGGTCTCGACTGGGAATAAAAGGGCCCTATTGTGTGTGACGAGTACCCCTCCTCTGGCTAATCTTCAGTGAGGCCAGGGGCCACATTATTCTGGGGGGAACTGATGAGCGAAGCCAGGTGGGGTTGGAGATGTTCAGGGCATCAAACCTTTTTTGCTGATCAGTGTTTCTGTCTGTGGCTGTGAACACTACATTGGATGTGTGTGAGGTAGTGCCAAAAATAGAAAATATATTAAAGGAGGTTTGATTTTTATTCAGTATGTGTATGTTTCTATCCATTTTTATTGATTTCACATGAAAAGAAATTTTGTGTCAGCTCCAGTTAGGTGTTGTCTGCCAATGTGGCTAACAGACTGCAGTGTTTATGTTATATATCTGGTGAACATCAGATATAAAATGATGCATAGAAAGTTTATGTAGCATATAGCATCAACTCCGGCTTATTTCAAACAGATGTTGGTGATTTCTTTTGAGGTTGGCTGGTTTGAGGCTACTACACAAGCCCGGGTCCATAGAGGTAACATGGGATCCTGTGGACAGTAAATTGGGGTCTCTAGCAGCCTACTGCTGAGCTTGGACTTGTGCACATAGAGACACTCACACACACAGTATCCATGTGTGCAAAACACTCAGCTCTCCGTGACAGGGGCCAGCAAATGTAAAAGGAGGAGAAAAAAAAAACTTCAGAGAGGACAGTGAAAGACCAGCAAGTTCAAGTGGAAAATCCTCCTCCTCCTCCTCGCCTCCCTTCATCCCCCAACCAACACACCCCACCCCACCCCAATCTGCCACCTCCCTCCATCTAACGCCCCAGTGCTTCAGAATAAAAATGACAACACATTTCCAGAAACACACACACACACACTCATGGCACTTCATTGGGAAGTGTGAGAGGCCGTTATCGACCATATTTCATTACTGATTTCACTCATGTTTCAAATCACAAAAAAGAGTTTCACACTTCAGTGGCCAGACCCAAACCTCTCCTCTCCATCCTTCCCCTCTGTCTGTCCACCCGTCTGCCCAGAGCCAAACCCATTCCACTGGCTGCTCAACCTCCTCCCATGCACCCTTCACAAACTGTCAGGACCCTATACCACCCCAACACACACAAACGCACACAGCCACTAACCTACACGTACACGTGCACACACAGCCCCAATTCCCTCCACATCAAATAAGAGAAACTGCCAGCTAAGCACTTTCACTGAGTGGACAAAAGGAGTGCTTTGGGAAAAACACTTTGAAAGAAAATAAAAGAAAACGAGAGTAGGAACCACTTCAGTGGTGCAGACTCTGGGGGGCAAAACACTCATCTTTCCACAGAGTTTTGTTGATTAGTTGAAAGACTTTCCCTCAGAATCTTTATGTGTAGTAGTTCTTCACAAATTTATAGTTTAAATAAGCCACCTGCTAAACAGTAGACAACAGTTTAGCCAGATATAAAAAAAACAACAACATGAAAATTAAGATTTAAAATGTTGATTAAAAGTAGTTTGAATAAAAGAAAAAAATTCTGCTCAAGACTGACATGACTCAGTTTCCTTCTCTTTCCCACGTGGCTCCCTCTTTTCCTCCATTCAACTGTGCTGGTGCCAGCCCTCTCCAGAGAGCAGAGAGCAAAGCTAATTAACATATCTCTAATGAGTCCTTTCATTTTTTTCCTAATTAAACGAGCTCCTCAATAATACATGAAAACAGGACACCACGCTATTCAATTACATACGTATGGGCCACAGCCAAGCACTGCATTAATCTGTATGTGTGCATGCCAAGTGGCAGTGTGTTAAGTGTGCCAGGCGTGTGGCTGCCAAGTGGGTGTATATGTGTGTGCTTGTGCCCACCCAGTGGGTGTGCCAAGTGTGTCCATTGTAGAGAATGTGTGGCAGGTCATGGAGGCAAGCTACGTAGCATGCTGGGTAATCCGCCAATTGCCACTCTGTCTGCCAACTGTGTGCCAACCAATTCTCTCAGTTCCACTTGTGTCACGACCAGTTAATGTAACCATGGCTGATTATGTCCAATACCTGCTGCAAACACACACCTGACACAAAACCACGTAGCGTGGGGAGACATTTCAAATCAATTCTGCTCATGGGAATCCTCACTTTTACTTATTTAGAGAGGACTGACATGCAACTCTCATGATGCCTACAGCATGTTGACACCTGGGAGCGCCTGTGTTCACCCACATACCTCTGCAAGCTTTGTGTAGAGGCATGTTAGCATCAGCTGTTTAAGAGGAACATTACATACTATGGTCTCTACAAAGCAGTACAGGTTTCAAACCAATGATGATTTGTCTATAAATAATTTTACACATTTTTTTAAACTACCACTCAATTTGTTTTCTTATATTCAATGATCTCATTTTATGACATTAAACATCTAGCGTATGTAGGCCTAGTGGGAGTTTAAGACGATTAACCATTAGTGGAACATTTCCGTGACATTAGTAAGTATTATTTTCCTCTGTATAAAACGATGTGCTTGTTTCTAAGGTCAAATTAAAATGCCTCTTTCATGTTGAATCCTCTTGTGCCTAAATAATCAGAGTATTGTGCTTTTCAGCCACTGTGGCTGCAGTTTTGTTGCACACAATCAATTTCTCCCACAATTGCCTGTCTAGAGACTTGAGCTATTGTCAAGTTTCTCCTGAATGTGACACATGACAGTTTGACATACACATACGCACATGTGCACACATAAGCACACATTGTGGATTGATACCATCTCACACAACCAGCCAAACACAGAGACAACCAATCAAAAAGCAGATATAATCTCAGAGTTTCTTTCACTCTACACTCAGATCCTCCCTTCTATTATAAATAAAGAAAAGAAGTGAAATACGATGGGGAAGGGGCGGGGAGCATGAGGGGTGAGGTTAGTTGACAGGAAGAGGGGGGATGTCAGCGCAGACCAAGGCAGGGAAAGCAAGACACGAAAAGAAGTCTTCCCGCGCTCCCTGTCTGCCTCTGCCGTTCTCCCTCAGAGAGAAGGGAAAAATCTAATTATTGAGCTCTTAAAGATCTCATTATTGGCTGAGGCTCATTTGCATGTGTGAGAGTGGCCCAGCAGGAACCAACCTGAGGACGGCCATTTTGTGTCTGATGTAAGCCACCATGCTAATGTACAGTCACTTACTGCCACCTTCAGAAATGACCAGATTGAATGTCTGGCTTCCCTTACTCCTTCACTCCCTCACCCGCCCTCGGGACGGCAGATTGCTTCACTTACAGGAACTGAGGGTGATCTCTGCAATTTAAGAATGATCATAAAGCTGGAAATTACAGTTCTTAAGAAAGTTCTGTGTGCCACCCTGGTAGCCAGGTTTGTTGTGAAATGTTCACAGCGTCAGTGATGCTACACACAGATACAAAGACAACCGCTGGTCTCAACCTTGTGATGCGCTGTGTGCGTTTGTGGTTCTGACTGTGAGGACCCAAGCACTGATAAACACACATACACAGAAGTAAGTGTGTGTGTGTGTTGGCAGGGTGTGCGGGGCCATGTGAGTTGACAGCTCAGACAACAGAGATGTAGCATGGATGCCCTGGAGAGTGCAGCAGAACTTGCCAGGCCAGGCACAGACAAACAAGACAGAGATGGAGAGAGTGGGGGGGGGGGGGGGGGGGGGCAGACATCGGGAGGTGATACTTCTTTTGATATAAGATGTGTATATGAGGCAGGTCAACTAAACATGCATTTGACCTGCATTTGATCCCATTAATATGGGGCTGCTGTCACAGTTTAATCCCCTGTCAACATTTAGAGAGAAGCTGCACAAGATCCTTTTGTCTCCATGCTAAGATTTAGAGATTTACATTACATCCTAACTTTTGGTTGTGCTCCCTCCCCAATACGATGGATTTCTCCTTCTTACCGATCTATTTATGCGTTTCTTTAAAGAGTCAGGAAGTAAAAAATGTTTAAACATCTTTGACATTTAATTGCATTTGGAGCCTGCAGACCAAACCAGAGTAATGTCCAACATGAATCTGACCCAGTTCAGGAGGAGGGTCTGATATCACACTGACCCATTTGGATCAGCTGCCAGTATGGGTTTATACTGTGTCTTGGTCTAAAAAAATGATGTAGCCGGGCGATAAAAAGACAGAGCTGACAGAACTGTAGGTCAGAGAGTTTATAATATAGCTATATCAGAGCTGATTTACAGAATAAATGCAACTTTAATCTAAAATCTTTATTTTATTCTCTCACGACCACAAAGTCATCATGTAATTTCTACAACTGTCAGTTTCTATCCAAAGTAAATAGTGATTCAGATTCCAATTCAAATTTTGATTAAAGTGTAATCCACAAGATCCCCTTTACTGAAGCTTGATTTCATTTTTGACTTTGGTAATAAGGAGTCGTTCACACTGTGGAATTTTTTCACTTCCTAGAGATCAATGGACAATCACACTGAGAAGCTTACAGTACATTAACAGTAGGACTTTTGATGCCATCTAAGTTTGCTTATTAGCTTAGTTTTTGTCTTTTTTTGCTTTGTGATTGAGGCCACTGCTGTTCATGATAAACACCAAGCTCTTCCTCTATTTCGCCAAATTTCACCTGCTTGCTGTTACTGGAACTATACAGGGCAGTTTCTCTGCACCAGAGGGCTTTTCTTGGAAAAACATGACCCAAGACCAAATATTTATGGGAACAAATGAAAATGGTCCCTTGAAGCATGGATTTTATGTTATGTTATTTGCAGGTGTCATTTGAAGCATATCACTTTAAAACAAAGCTGCAAATAACTACATTTTATCAACACGACCTGCACATTCTGATTTCCTTCACTTGTGAAAAGTTCTATTTTTTTTCTTTCTGTGAGCAGCTGTATATGAAATCTGAGCCTGACATTGCCTCTGACTTGCATCCATCTCCCTCTCTCTTCCATCTTTCTTCATTTACCATACTGCAATGGTCCAGCTGTCTGTTTGTCATGTGCCACATTAGTGAGGAGAGCAGTGCAATAGCCAGACTGCTCGCTGCTCTAGTAGACCCAAGGCTCCACTTTATTGATATGAGACACAGCTACAAATCACATTTGTGCATTCACTTTACACATCACATAATTGTAAAGAACCGTCAGAGGTACTGTCATGTGTGATATCTATCAGCATACATGGATACTAATAATGTGTGTGTGTGTATGTGTGTGTGTGTGTGTGTGTGTGTCCTAAAGTGTCTTTCAGTGGGGATCCTGCACTCCTGCTAACCCCACTTTCTCTACTAACTGTGGAATTCAGTCCTGAAAACAGCTAGCTACCCAATCACCACAAAGACCTCATTCAGACGCACACTCACAGACACACAAACAATGACCCACACATGCATTCACAGAAAAAGAGAGACACCGACAGAGGGAGAGAGGGAGAGAGAAAAGTATGTGCCTATATCACATATTGTAGTTGACGTGGCAGGTTGGTGAAGGCAAAGCTTAGACATCCAGAAGCTTAATAATATACAGAATCTGACAGAGCAACTCTTGGATTGTTGGGTGTGTGTGTGTTCTGACCTGCACAGGGCTTTGTTTGACCTCGTTGCTGCTAGGAGAGTTGAGTCCGGAGGCCTGTTGCAGGAGGAACTGTCTGGCTGCCTGAAGCGCCTACAAGTGAGAAATAGCAATGACGCGATTAGAATACATTCAGTAACACAGTGAAATATTTTCAGGATGTAAATACACCGACACATTTCAGAAAAGTAACACACCTGGTAAAGTTACACTTTATTTTCCAAAGGAGCATATGTGCACATTCCAACTTTTTAACATTAAGTAAAAGAGGAAGACTAAAACACTGGCCACTCTCTACATCCTCTGCTTTTTGCCAATCTGTCAGGTCTGATTTCCTCAACCTGAGACGTCTACCTGGCACAAACAGTGTGCTCAAAAATATGTGTCTCTGCTCTTTGTGTGTCTACGTGACTAAATTCATCCCAACTCAGTCAAATCCTGAAATTCTGATCTCTGGCCATCTCTTCTTTCCTATCTTTGTTTCTCCTCCTTTTCCGTGGCTCTTTCCTTCTCCTCATGCACCTCCACTTTTTTAGAGGAGAGTGCAAAGTAGATTTTCCATATCCTCTGAGGCAAAAGTGTGTCAGCGTATCTTCATGTGTGTCAGTAGCTCTGTGTTTGCATGTGTCAGAGTAATGTAAGGAATCATTTGCCCCAATGTGCCCTAAAGAGCTGTGACTAAGCACGACCCACCTCTTGGTCTCCCCTCCTCTTCCCATTTCTCTCCTTTCTGCCCTCCAGTGCTGTCTATTCAGGCCTGTAACACCATCGCTCTCTGGCTCTGTCTTCATTTGTTCACTCTGCCCTTGAGTGCTGCCCATTCATCCTTTCGACAATGTTACCTCAGCCATTCCTCCTACTGCCTCTCCTCATGTCTCCTTTGTCCCTGCTACCTTCCTCCTCACACTTAATTGTATTTTAAAGTGTCTTTCACTGTCCCATAATATTGTCTTTATTCTTTGCTGTGTTGCTTGTTTCAGTGTGAAAAAGCTCAATCATTCTGTCAGAATGACAAATCAGCCCGCAAGGAGCAGAAATTTTTGTTGGAATGAATGAGCGTCTCCAAAAACATCCATGTCAAAACACACAAGCCTCCTCGCACTTACAGTAACTGTGAGGTGGTACATAACACAAACACACAAACACACACATACACTCACACACACACACTAACACAACCTCATGACAGAGGGGTGTGAGAGGGGAGACAGCAGGATGCACATTTGCTTCCTCTGACTCAATAGGGGAAAGGTTCCTTAGTAAATATTGATTTATGAAAGTCTGTGTGTGTGTGTTTGCGCGCGTGCGTGCGTTGACACCACAAATTAACGGCCAGAATGAAGGACATTTTTTACCATGGAGGCTCTTACTCAACCATGCAGCAGGAGAAATCAGTTTTTTTTTCCTGTAGTTATGCATCATTTCACAACTTTTGAAAATTGCAATGCTGCGAAATTGTACAGCACGCACTTACCGTGAGTTTTCACATATTTAATGATTTGTCAAATTAGAAGCCCGAGTACATTGAGTAATGTTTAATTATAAAAACAGAGGGGAGATTAGAGGGAGGCAGAAAGAGAGAGAAGTTCTCTGTGCAGTCAGAGTGATGAAAACCATCTGTATCAAGCACACTTGCTACTTTTGCTGAGACCGCAATTAAAACACACACACACGCACACACAGACGTGGCTGTGGATGTGCCTATACAAACACACACACATGAATTTTAACGCTTTAACAAAAATCTTGGGAACCCCCTCCCATTTACTGGTTTGACCTCAGCATTAAAGCAGGAACAGACATACACACACACACACACACACACAGAAACACCAAAAAAAAACACAACCGCCCAGTTTGTTGGCATGTGGTGTGAATTACTCCTTGAACACCCTGTCTGCCCAAAAGTGAGAGTGTGTGTTTGTCTATGTGTGTGTGTGTGTGCATGCACGTGTGTTGGCAGGAGTTGAGGAGGCATGTCTGGCAACAATAAGGGACAATTCCACCCAAATTACCACCCTGATTACCACTATATTAAAGAGCCATTTATGGCTTTCATAAACGCTACAACCAAGCAGAGGTGATGCCTGTCTCCTCTCTTATGCTAGTATTCACGGATGTGTGTATGCCAGAGTGACAAGGACTACTCATGATGCATGTGATTATCGAAATATTCAAACAGCGTTTGCATTGTGGCGTTTGGATTTGGATACTGGTTTTGTCAAAGGTACCGCACAGCTACAAGGCAGAAAATTACCTTATTGTTTTTGTTACAACACTGTTTACTCAGTTAAAAACTGTCTGACAGGTGTCAGTGTCTATTTAAACTGTGGCTGATATCATACTTGATTCGTGCAGTTGTATTCACCTGCATTGTATCACCACAATGTACTTCTGTGAACTGCTGTATCTTTTTTTTCTGCTTCTGTTTACAATATTCGGGCATTATTATTTTGAATTACAAATATTGAAAAAACCCAATCATATCATCAGAGCACTATTCTGTTGAAAGTCAGGGAGCAATAATATCCAAGTGTCCCCCTGACATACATCGTGGTATGAGAGTGATAAAACCAACTGAGGTGTTCCAGTACAGAATATAATGGACTCAGCTCATCTCCCTCACCTCCTCAGACAGTTTGTAATAGGTGAGCTTGTCTACAAGTAGATAGCAGATGATGTTCCAAATTCAGAAGCTTGAAACACACAGAAAGAGAGAGGGGGAAAGCAAGAAAAGCTACCCACTGGAGCCAAACTACCTCCTATATCTACTGTGTCAAGCAGCACTCCTCTTCTTTGACTCTTCTTTTTCATTTCTCCTCTTCACATTCACTTCTTGCATTTTTCTCTCTGTGACCTCGATGAGCTGTAGGATTGTCAAGAATACCCCCCTATACCTACACACATGCATGCATGCACACACACACACACACACACACACACACACACACACCAGCTCCACCTAGACTTCCCCAACTCCTCACTCCCCCTGTGGCATTCTTTGGGGCGCACTGCACCTTTAAAGAAAATATGAGGGAGGCCTAAGAGGGAGGCCCAACAACAGAGTCTTTGTGCTGCCGCAGAACGCACACACACACTTGCACACATCCGCACACACATATACACACATCAGTGGTGTCAGACAGGTTTTATTAGAGTGAGAGAGGGAGGGAGGAGGAGGAGGAAGGGGAAGGAGGGGTGAGGAGGTCACTGCTCAGCTTGGAGGCCTGAGAGCACTGTGTGTGTGTGTGTGTGTGTGTGTGTGTGTGTGTGTGTGGGTGTGCGTGCGCGCGTGTGTGTGTAAGTGTGTCTGCGTGTGTGTGCGCGTGTGTGTGTATGTGTGTGTGTGTCAATTCAGTGTGTGAGTTCTTCTGACTTGTCATCGCTCCCCTCTGTAAATCATCGCCTCTGACACAGCCTTTAATAACAGTGCATTTTTTAATTCAGCAGGGTCACACACACACACACACACACACACACACAGACACACACGTAAATACTAGTTTCTCTCCTTAACAGGATTCCCGAAAAAAACTCTTTTTTTCTTTGAAAAGCGGGAGGGTTGATGTCACAGTCAGAGGATCCATTAGAAGACATGGATAGAAATTATATTTTGCTGTGTGTATGTGTGTAGCATGATCGTACTGTGTGTGCATATATGTGCTTGGCCATGGCTGACATGTCAAGTTATGAATTAAATCTCTGATAAGAAAAAAAATTAACAACCAACATGTAACAAAGCTAGGTCTCCTTAGATAGATGTGTGTGTGTGTGTGTGTGTGTGTGTGTGTGTGTGTGCCTGTGCTTGGCTCAGGTTGCTAAAGCAAACAGGTCTGCGTGTGTGATGAATCTGGCCTCTAATCTGCCCTGTGTGTTTGGGTGAGACAGGGAGAGAAAACGCAGGAATAAGCAAAGAAATCTAAACAGACAGAGGGGGAAGGGGGGAAGGGGGAGGGGGGCGGCAGAGGGAGAGGGAGAGAGACAGGTGGGTACCATATGTTGGAGTAATCCGTCAGCACTGACTGAGGTCCATTGTTGACGGCCGAAACGAAACAAACCCGTCCCCTTTCTACCCTTTCCTCCTCACCCCCCCCATAGATAAACAGCCCCCGGGGCGGACAGTGGGCTGTCCTTGGGGGAGAAGGAGGAGGAGGGTAAGGAGTTAGGAAGGGCAAGGGGGAGGCAGGTGGTATCGGATTTCTGCACTCTTAGACCAAGAAGAGGAGAGTGCAAAAGAAAGAAAAAAAAGAGAAAGGAGCACAAGTAAGGTTGAGTGAGAGGCTCAGGTTTTCATCTGTCCACGACAGAGCTAAACCAGGCTAGACTAAGCAAGTGATTCAGATGTTTCACATCTCTACTGTGCCAAACAAGTATCCCTTGTCTGCCTTACAAGCTCAGCAGCCTGGCAAGAGAGGCTTGTAATGCACTACTCCTCCACTCCGCTATATCTTTTCTTCCCCTTGAGAGAACGATGGATGGAAAGGCAGGCAGGAGAGGGAAAGGCAGATACAGGCTGAAGAGACCTTGTCACACCCTGCTGCTTCTCTACAGACCTGCATGCTCTCTGATTTTGGATCAGCGGGAGAGACTGGATTCAGAAAGGAGCGCTAGATCCTCTTTTTAGTCCACACTATTTCCCCTTTCCTACTATATGTCTCTTCTTGTGTGTCGTCACTGGAGCTGAAAGCCAAGCTAAAGCTTCATCACTGCTGCCATCCCCATGGGTCACCTTGGTGATCCCTTGTATCCATGTGCATCCGTGGTACCAAAAAACCCCCCCAAACTTTGACTTTAATTCACTCTCTCTTTCTGCCTGGGTATTTGCTACTCTACTAGTTTTTCTGCTCTCTCTCCTTTGATTCCGTCCTTCTCTGGCTACTCAGGGGGAATAATGATCGGAGACGAAGATGAAACAAGACTGAACAGATGTAACACAATCTACAAAGCATGTAAATTAGTTAAAAGGATGATGATACACAGTACAGTACGAGCTCACCTGCCTTCAGAGGTTGGCCAATTGTTTACTCTAGCACGTACTGTGCACATAGTCAGATCACTGAGGAGGTGACTTTGGGGCATTTTTGAACGAAGGCTTGGTTACACCCGCAGTAGAATCTCATGTATCAAATGCATCACTGTCAGTCACCACAGAAACCAGAGTGCTTTCCCAGATTACCCCTACTTTCTTTCTCTCCGTCTCCATCACCCGATCTGTCTCTTTCCCTCTCTATGCCTCTCCTTATAATGTGTAACTCACAAAAGTTTGGCTGGCATCTTTCCAGCTATTCTGCCTTTAGTGTGTCCTGCCCCCGCTTCCCCCCTTCTTCTCTAGAAATCTGTTACCCATACCCTTATTCACCACAGTCAGTTTTGAGAGGAGCTATGGGTTAGACAGGGCTTAAAATAGACTGTCCAGACCTACCAACAGAAACCAAACTTTGTGAATGCAGCTGTTGGCCTTATGAGAGGACCTTTGCCTTTACTGTCAGTCAAACACTCTCTGCCGTGACAGCAGCTGTGGGAATGTTTTAGGTAGCTAATGGTAAGGCTATATTAAGGATCAGCACCTTCATTTAAAGAATGGTTATTATAGATTTGTAGCATATATGTTTTGTTTGTTTTACTTTTTTTTTTTTGCAAAATCCACATTATAAAGTTTTGTGTAGTTACTGTAAATAGCTGAGGGGATTGACAGTCTTGTTGGAGTTGTTAATCAAATAATAAGACGGGAGAGAGGGCTGCTGAGCAGGTAGTAGCATCTATATTTTCAGCAAAAAAATATCAGTGGTGAAAAACTGTTTAATTCAATCACGCCAATCACAGCTCAATTTGTTTATGGTGAATACAAAAATAGATAAATAGATAGATAAAAAAGAACAAATTTGCCAATAATATACTGACTTAACATCACAACATAACTATTTAATGTAAGATGCAGATTTACTATAGATCAAATGGGTAGGGAAACAGGGAGTACTATACATATTTAAGACCAATCAGGGGTTTCCAGCAGGGGTAAACATAGTAGGGTAAGGGGCAGCCTAAAGCAAAGCCTGCTAAAGCCGTTCAATTTCATGGTGGGTTACAAATAAACTATGCACTGCCAAGAGTTCGCCCCTTTCCTCAAACTCTTCCTCACGTACGCCTTCTCTTTTTCTGGTATTAATCAGGTCTTTCCGGCCTCCCTTCACCAGCTTTCTTGCGATTTGTTTTTGCTCATAGCAACATGGACTTCAAACCAGTTGTCCACCAATATATGAGCTCAAGCGGCGCTGAATACCTCAATCTGTTTCGGCCGCCGTCGAGCTGGAACTATCTGGGACACCTTCAGAAATACCAGCCAGCCGCAATCCTGTTCAGCTATTTAATGTAATGTTTCCGCAATATAAAGGCACCGTTCGAGAGCTGAGGTTTTAAAACGGCTGAAGCAAGCTTGTCTGGGCCCAGACTGACCATTAAAGAGAGGAAAGACCGCATTCAAGAGCCAACGCCATAAAAACTCAAAAACTCCAAAAGAACTTCAAAATATGCCGTAATGTTTGAAAACCCCTGGCTGATTTCAGATTTTTTTTTTTTTTTCACATCCTATTTTTCACAAAAGGGACCTGTTCTAAACTCCAGGGACACTGCCGTTTTCCAGATGGTTCTCTTCAGTTCAAAACTGTTTTGTGAAACGAGAAAACCTCTCTCCTTCAACTATGTCCCTACACTCATCTAATGTTTCTATTGATTCACTGGGGTATACGCACGGCCATAAAAAGGAGCTGACTGAATACCCAGGACTGCTCTATATCATGACACAATTCATCATCATGTGCACACACTCACACACACACAGAAAAAAATCTTCCTAAGGAGTTGTTGTCAGCTTTTCTCTGTTAAGTGAAAGGAAAAGGGCATCGAGAAATAGACAATTAGGAGAGGACCTCCCTTCCACGAGAATATAAAAGCAGCTCCTTCTGTATTGTAGGCCTCATCTCAGTCCAGGTGACTAATTGATGGCAAATAGCTCTACAGCAGTTTCCTCACACACACTGACAAACAAATACACGTCATACATTATATACACATATGCAGTTTCCCTGTGGTTTTCAAAACAGCTCGTTTGGCAAGGGAGGAAGGTCTCACTCCATATAGACCCAGCCCACAGCGGAAAACGCACACGCAGACACACACACACAGCGTACCTTGTAAATTTATCCCTCATCTTGTATAAGGTAGGACAGTTAAGTAATTTGGTCATGCTCCTGGGAAGACAAGGCAGCTTAGGTGTTAGGTCTAAGTTGGGTGACCTCCAGAGTTTAAGCTGCTTCTCCTGCCCAACAAGAGCAACTCCTGAGAGAGGAGACTGTGCAAGGCCAACCCATGATGAGGATAGCACTAGCCTGGCAACCAGGCCTCACATATGGAAACCGTTTAACTGTTATTATTAATAACTCAAAAAAAAAAAAAAAATCAAACTAATAACACATGCAAGACCCTGCCAAGACTCAGCTCAAGAGACAGAGGGAAAACACATACATACACAAACAGAGACTGTCTGCCATGTGCGCAAGCATAGACAGACATACACAGAGGAAGACGCCTATTGGTTAAACAAAAAAACCCGTTCCTAGTCAGTGGCCTGCAAGAGTTTTAGTCCGCCTGCCTGCCTCCCTGCCTGCTCCGATGGAAATAAAACTCTTTCATGTTTTTGGTTCAGAGGGTTTTCACACCTGGTTGTGGGAGATGGACACACCCTAACACCCACCATTGCCACACACAAACACCGGAAGTGGGCACGCACAACAAAGGCCAGCTGCTGTACGAGAAGTTAAACTTCTAAACAAGCATAAAATCTTTAACTTCCCTAAATGAGAAAAAGTGCTGGGGTGTGTTCTATAAAAGGAAAATGGGGAAGTGGGTGTGTGTGTATGTGCACTACACTGTGTGATTTAGAATGAGGGTCAATCCATCCACATGTAAACAGGCACATTTTTCAATTAAAAGAACCCAACCCAAATCCAATTTCCTTTTCTTTCCCTATTCTTGTAAAAATTTAAGCTTTTTTGACAAGGTCTTGCTTTTGCTGATCTCCCCAACATCTATATTACTAAGTCTACACATACATACAGACATACATTCTGACATACTGAATTCATGCACACATACATCTTCACTATCACTGTCACCTCCAAAAAGTAGTTTACACAATGTAAGTTGAAGAAATATTCATTACAATGAATGTTAGCTTTTTTTTAATTAATTATTGAGCTGTAGTGAACACTAATTGTTATCCTATATAACAGATTTTTTATTTTCAAAATAGCCTAATTTTAGAACATCATTTTGGACATCTGAGTTTTTTAGGATTTATTTCATCACTCAAAGTGCTGCTGTATTTTACTTCAAATGGAGCTCTTGGTGTACTTTTATTTTATATGCTCTGAGTTATGGAGAAATTAATTAAAAAGACAGCAAATATTTTCTGTCAATCAGGTGGAAAAGGGCAGTCACACACTGTCCCAGAGCTCAAGAAAAAATCCAACGAAGGAACGAGAGTGAGGAGCTACATTCCTCTCCTCCTCCCTGTTGACTCTAATCTCTCCTTTAAAATGGCTCACACAAAGAACCAGCACAGACTACCTAATTAGCAACACTTTAGGACTCTGCTGCTATTGTGTGCGTGGTGTGTATATGTGCGTGTTCATTGTGTGCATCGTGGGCTCTCAACTGTTTCCAGGGTAACTACTTGCCTAGCAGCCTTGTAAGCGTTGCACATTTTGTCTTTACACTTTACCTTCTCTCGTTCCCAGTCAGTGTTTGTCTCTTTCTGTGAGCCCAGAGTGAGGGAAGGAAGAAATAAGGACTTCCAGAAAGGAGAGACAAGGACCAAGACACTGGGCTTTTGTGTGACCTGGGGGGGTTGCTCTCTTGTGTGAGTACCTCTCTTCTAATGAACTACGAAACTGTGCATCTGAGCAGCTGTCAATTAAAACCAATTACTGCCCTTGCTTTTTGACAGAGACAGCAGTAGATGGTAAACAAAAAGAACAGGCGCGCGCGCACGCACACACACACACACAAAGTCACAGCTCGGTGTCATGACCAGTAATAGTAATGAGGTCATGCAGCCTTGCTCGCTGACCTATGGCTTCTTAAAAATGCTTCAGTCGCCATGGTGATAACTTCTGAAGAGTGAGAGTCAACAATCGACTTTTACACCCTCAGAGACTTCTCCATGAAGAGTGTTCATCCAGGCTCATTTGTGAGGGCGTGTGTGTATGTGTGTTATTTACCTGAGAGCACAGCCAGTGTAAGTGCTTCCAAACACTTCCATGGCAACCAAACCCAACCTAACCCTTTCAGGTGCCTAAGGTTGTGTGCGTGTGTATAAAACTCAGTCTCCACAACAGAGGCAGGACACACACACACAAACATCCTTCTTCTGCTGAGATCTGTCTATTCTTGTCTCTGAGCCTCTTGACTGGTTGCATCAACCAACCGTGACGGTGTCCATGCTGGCTGATTTGGCCTGGTGGACCATGCCTACTGTCCATCTCCTCCTTATCCCGATACTGGTAGCTTTGTAGCAATCTGCTGTGGAAGCTCTTAGATAATAAACCTTATCGAATATGTACAGTTTACATTTTTAGGCAACGCCCCATTAGAAGTTATTTCAGAAACACATCTGTCCATGTTTGTGCCTTGAGAACATTACGCTGTACTTAAAGAATTAAAGTGTTTGTGGAAGTCATTGAGTGGAAATACATAGGGAACTATTTAAAACACATCAATAGTGAGAGCAAAAATCAGCTCTCCAATTCTCACTTGGTGAATTCTCCAACAGTCTATGGCCTCACTGGAAAAAGCAGTAAAAAAAAAAAAAATTATGGGCACCCATAAATACAACATCTCAGCATCTCAGAATTAGGACTCAATGTGAAAAGTCCGTGAATGAAGAATATGGGGAAAGGGGAATAATGTGAAACACATTACAGATTACATGAGTTGTACATGCAGGTGTGTTGGTACCCTGGTGTGCGTTTCACAGGTGTAATACCAAGTAAGAGTCTTAATCTATCAGTACACACTCATCCTAATGTAGAAAAGGTTGACCAGGGGAAAAAGGGAAGTAAAAGTTAAGGAAGACAAAAAAAGAAAGCTGCTGGTGCTTTTGAGACTCTTAGAGGAAGTTGGTGTTCTATAGATCTCTTTGTATCGCCACGGTAACAGCAGTGGGTGTTCTGCAATGCTAGGCAACCCAACATGCCCCTCCTCCGTCTCCGCGTGACCTCTGGTGACCTGTGAACTACATGGACCTCAAACATAAAGAGGACGGTCAGGCCCAGACCCAAGGAAAGCTTTTAAGAGGTGACAGCACTCAGAGAGAGGCCTGGAACTGATTTACTGGTCCCCACACACCACAGACGGACACACACGTGCACACGGGTTCTGTATGCAGACAGACATAGGGATAAGACAGTGACACACATGGGACACAACCTGTCATGCAGCCGCACAAAACACAAGTATAATTCAATTCAATTAAATCTGACCACACTAACAAACCAGGAAATGTGTCTGAAAGTGCACCTTCAGACACTCTTCTAATCCAACCTCCCCTTTACCTCTGTCTCCTCTACACTCCTGACCTGAAAGTGAACTCTGGTGAAGAGCTGGAGGTCAAACAGGACATAACTGTCTGGGTGACCAACATTTACCTCCCATAATTTAGTGAAGGCATGGCAGCCAAAGCTGTAGAGTCACATATGTCTCAAAAAACCTCCCTACTGCTGTACAGGCCATAATTACTCAGTCTGGCCTACCTAACAGGAAGTCATACGTTATCTGAATCGTCCAGCGTCTCTCATCATCTATTAGCATACATACCAATCTCACACATCTGTCCGGAAAGCACTCCTGGCATGAAATGTACTCTCTTGCACATGTGCAAGCTCACAAAACAACTATCTATCATCAGTGTTTGTGTATATCTGAGATCTGTATCAGCTCCCCCAATCTCCAGTCATCACTGTGGCTCCTTAATTACACCCTTCATTAACTCACATCAGCTCAGTGCATGTGTATAACTGCCTGAGTGTGTGTGTGTATGAGAGTGCGGAGAAACAAAGATTGTCAGTGTGTGTGCGTGTGCAAAGGGGAGTGTAAAAGGGGAAGCGCTGAGGAAAAAATAGAACATGACAAATGGGAGTGGGGATCGAAGCTCCAAACCAATTTCTAAGACTGCCTTTTTCTCAACCAATGTTCCTTTTAAACCCTCGGGGAAGGGAGACCACCGATACAGTCTGCCTCTCAGTTTCCATTTGCACATAAGAGTGCGTTAAAGGTAGGAGTGAGAAAAAGAGAGAGAAGAAGAGGGAAAAAAAACCCTCCGTAAATGGTTTCAGCCAAACAACAAGTGGCATTCCTCAGAGGAAATGGCACCTTTTTGTCACAGTCCCTTTTTCTTTTTTCTCCCTCCTACTTTCCCTTCTTCTCTGCCCATCATCACCAGCCACTACTACTGTAGTTGCTGGAACACCAGAGCCGATTAATTCATGGCAAGGGAAAAGGAGGAGACAGAAATGGGTGAGAACGGAGGCGAGAGGGGAGTGACGGTGCTTAAAGTATGGACTCACATCTGCAACACAAAAAAAAAGGGAATGAGGAACGTTAGGAAAAGGCAAGAATTGAAGACACCTGGTTCTCGTCAGAGCACCCTCCACCCAGCCACACACACACACATACATTGAGGTTTGTTAGAATTTATCCTGCTTACATTTCTCCTCTGCTATGCATCATTTCATGTCTACACCAGTGCCCAGCACCTCAACAAAGTGCCATACACTCTCCGCTTCATTCTCACTTTTCCACCTCTCCCTCCTCTCTTCCCATAACTCCCCTCTTTGTTTTCCCATCCCTCCCTCCTCTCTTCCCTCGATGATGGGGAAGAACTGGTCTTCGCCCCCTCTTCCCTTTCTTCTCCCTCTCTTCCCTCCCTCCATCTCTGTTCTTTCTGGGGAGGCAGACAAGCCACATTCCACAGGGAGGCCCAGGCGCCCTTTTCTGACACGTCTCAGCGTTACACCCCTCCCTCATCCCCCAATTCCTCCTCTCCAGCCCTCCAATACCCTCCTCCCCCCAATGTGCTGCCTCTTTACCCCTCCTTTTACCTACATTCCCTCTGGCTATATGTCCCACATCCCCTACTCCTTCCTCTTTGGTCACCCACTAAGTCCTTAAGGCCACTGACCATCTAGGATCTACCTGTGACCCTCTTCTATCTATCTATCTATCTATCTAGCATGGAGATAGAAGACAGAGAGAGGCCTTGGGAGGGATCTGACGGCTGGAGATTGCTGTGATTTCTCTCAGATTCCCAAGGGGCCCAAGGAGAAGACGGCTTTGTGTTCTGACAACACCGCGCTGTCAGGAGTTTTCTGTGTGTGTGTGTGTGTGTGTGTGTCAGTGTGTCTTTTCTGCTCTAGTGCACATTGACATGGTGTTTAAGCCCAAAACCAGTCTGCACTACACCTTCAGGTGAAAGACTGTGGAGGAGAAAGTAGCAGGAGGAGGTGGATGAGGTACACCAAAGTATTCATTCATTCATTCATCTTCTACAGATTATCTGTTTCCAGGTCATGGGGGGTGCTGGAGCCAATCCCAGCTCACATTGGGTGAGGGCGGGGTCACCCTGGACAGGTCACCAGTCCATCACAGGGCCAACAACCACTCACACTCACACCTACGGACAATTTAGTCACCAGTTAACCCAAACATGATGTCTTTGGACTGGGGGAGGAAGCCCACGCAGGCACGGGGGAGAACATGCCAACTCCACTCAGAAAGGCCCCAGGCCAGGAAGCGAACCTGCGACCATCTTGTTGTGGGGCAACAGCGCTAACCACTATGTCACTGTGCTGCTACACCAAACTAAAACAAGCCAATTTCTACAATGTTGTCAGTAACCAGTTTCAGCAACGGGATTGACAGTATCAGACACTATTTATTTTATGAGGAATGGGCTATAGAGTTCAGCCACCTAGCCATAGTCTTTCATGGAATCAGGGATGAAAAAGTAGAAGGCCCCTCCAAACAAAGAAAGTTAACTGAGACAGGAAATGGTCATTGTGAGGACCAGGAAATAAATTGTTTGGGACAATTTGTTGTTATGTGGTAGCTTTGATTAAAAAAACATTCTATGCTTTATCTAATGATATAAAATCAAATAAGAGTTTGCTTATTTTGTTTGAAACCTTGTTCAGGTTTTAATTTACAAATGGACATTCAACAATAGCCAACATAATTATACTCCAACTCTAAGAAATTTAACATACTTCACAGTTTCATCAGTTTGCTGTGGTCTCTGAGTGGCCACTCAACAGTGGTCACTGGCACAGAAGCCCTATGTGATCCAGGGGGCAAGGGATCATAGGAGACACACAATGGACGCACACAAAAATTAACACAATGTGTTAATAGAAATTCACAGTAGGACACTTTTGGGTTTTTGCAGCTTTGGCTCTTGATTATGGCCTCATTTCTGTGTGTGTGTGTTATCTGTGGTCACGAGAAGGTATCATGAAATAAATTGCGGGATAAATTATATCCACAAAACGACTAAAATACAGAAATCGAGCTGTTACTTTGCAAAAAGAACAAGGTGCAGGAGTCAAATCTTTTTAATCTGTGCAAGATGAGTTCAACAGAAAGCTTTAAGTAGGGAATTACTACAATAAAATGACTGGGTTTTTACTGCTATATGTGTGGATGTAACGGTTTTTGTTAAGTAGGGTCGGGATCTGGAGGAAAGGTTGTGCTTGTCTTTCATGGTCCAGAGCGGATAAAAAGAAAAAGAGGTACAGTGAGAGAGAGGAAGAGAAAGAGATGGAAGAGAGAGGGAGGTATGTTTGTGGTTGGTAACCCGCTCAAGAGAGGAAATACCAGCATGTGCATACACACACACACACACATATACACACGTATACACACACACACAGGTGCAAAAACATAGAGAGCAGAGACACATCCAAGAGAATAAAGACCTGCTTTGTGTGAGTTACAGGTTTAGTGTTTATATGTGTGCATTTGTGCACGGCCATTTGTGTGTGTGTCCTTAGCTGAAGGTTGCTGAGGAAGCAGGGTGAGGATGCAGTCAGAGGAAGGAGGAGGGAGAGCAGGGCAGGAGTGAAGGGCCTTGAGTGTTCTTCGTTCACCTAAGGCTCTATCATTATAATTAAGGGGAATAATTTTAGCAGCAGGGAGGAAACCCTGATTTTTTTCTCTCCGGGTTTCTTCAACTAGAAACTCGGCTGGTCTCGGTGAGCTGAGAAGTCACACTGATGCTTTGTGATGGGTGGACACGCAAACATTTACCAACACACACACAGAAAGAGAGAGTGAGAGTGATGTTAATGGAGCCTGTACATAAATGAGAGAATTTCTTCTATCCTTAATCTCTTCATCAACTGCAGCAAATGCCACATCAGTGACTGAATAACGGGAATCAGTGAGTTTACATCATTAGATGATAAAACACAGCAGACATTCTTGTGTGGTTAAGGACAAATGACTAATGTAGAGACCTCTGGTTGAAAAAACATTTGTGAGAGGACGTGTGTCTGTGTGTGTGCTATGTGCAAAGGCCTGAAACCTTCAGAGAGCAATCAGAGACGAGCTATGTGGATTTTTGGAGGAATGAGAAATAAAAATGTAGAATTTCATCCAAGACGTTCCGGGAAGTTTGGAAATTCCATTTGACACAGTGGCCAGCGTGTGTCTGTGTGTGTGTTTGTGCATGTGTGTGTGCGTGTTTGGAAGGGGAACTGACATGCAAAAGGCAAGATAAATAGGAATACTGAAGACACTACATGCTGACGTGTCAAACACACACAAACAGTCTTTGATTGATCAGTGAAAAAATAAAACTACTTCTCTCTCTACAAATGTGACACACACACTCCCTAAGTGTCTGATTCCTATATGTAGTGCATACATGGCGTCGTACGAATATTTTAAGAAGCACAGAGCAAAATTGCTTCTCTCACCCCAGCGCATTACTGCTTTTGTCAGCTGGTAATGTTTAATACTGTATCAGTGGCAACCGCGTGCATATTAAATGAAGTATGGCAAACTTTGTCCCAATGGAGTTAGTCGGCACATTATGAGCGGTGGATAATTAAAGCAGAGACAAGCCAACCTGTCAGAGCTTTTCACTGTTTGCAAATGCAAGGCTGACAATTACCAGAATGTGGCTGACTCTATGTTGTCACATCTGTACATTATGTAACAGCCTGGTGCGTACATGTGTACATGCTGTTCCAGGTAATGTATCGTATGGACGAATTGCACAAGAGGGAAGTGTTGCAAAACGAGTCTCAGAGGTACATGAGCAGGTAGATATGTAAACAAATTGTTACACGTACACACACACACACACACACCTGTTGTTGCTGCAGGTGCAGTAAGTCGACTGGACTTATCTCTCCGTTGGTGTCTCCATTAGACCCGCCCTCTCTACCTCCCCCTCCATCTGATTGGCTGCTGAGGCTGCTGACTCCGTTCTGGTTAGACGGTGTCGTTCGAATGGTCTCAGAGGCTGATTCCACCATCATCACTGGCACCTGAGTACAGAGTGGAGGTGGAAGGGGAAGACAGAACAGTGATTGAACAAAAGTAACCTGGGCATTTGAGCAGAATGTCTGTTCCCATCTGAGTGAACAAACAAAGCAGGAAAGCAAAGTAAACACACACTGAGATAGAGACGAGAATTGTGTGTGTTTGTGTACTTGGTGAAAAGGGTTTTTGGTCATGAACCACCAACACACAAATATGCCCAAGTGGCCACAAAGCAACTCCTGAGGCAGACACTTTTTGTATGCACATAAATGTGTGCCTAGGAGCATATCCATAGATTTAGATCAGACGTGCAGCAAATCTAAACTGACAAGGCAGTTAATACTCTGCTATATAGTTAAATAACACACACATTTCTCCAATAATCAGAGGTGGCATGTGTGCACTGTGTGTGAGCCATGAGCAGGTTGGTCTTTGAGAAAAATCTGTTTGATGCACCTTCATAGGACCTCTCTAATTAGAGCATGTTCCCTCCACAAAACCCGACAAAACGAGTCGTTCCTGGTTGTGTTGTTGTTTTTGAGAAACAACGCCTCACAAACACACAGGCACATTTGCCATCGTTAGGAGCCTGAGCGTGGGAGAGAGGAGACACAGAGACACACACATACGTGTGCAGAACGCACACAAGGCAGCTAATACAAAACAAAACAAACCTTCAGACAAGCACGCAGGCTGTGAACCCCTAATGACAAGCTCAATCTCGTCTTTCTGCCTCATCCAGTTTTAGAAATTAACGCACACAAGCGCATAGTTCTAAAGGGGAAAGTTCTACTGCTTTTATTTCAGCAACCCGGAGTGGGTATACAAAACGCCATCGAGACATTCTACCCGCCACCTGTGTGTGTGTGTGTGTTTGTGTGTGTGAGTATGTGAGAGATTTTCAGAGGCGTATAACACATGCCTTTTGGGGAAACAATAAAAGGCGTTTCATGGGGGAATCTAACTTTTCTTTTCCTCTGAGGCATCACTGAATTTTCTGCAGTTGCCTCAATACAATGGAAAAGAAGAGCTTTTTGTGCCAAGGCACTGAAAAAAAATTACATTTGAAAAATTCCACAGAAATTTGTATTTTCACAAAAAAAAAAGCTTGCTACTGTGAAATCAGTGAGGTCAGTGAAAGTTACTGAGAAATGTTATTTTGTACAGAAATGTGGTACTCAGTGGACTTTTTAAAAAGGCATTAAAGAGCCATCGTCTGTCATGTGCTGTTTCCAAGGTTCAAACCTTTAACATGGACAACAAGCCCGAAACTACCTCTCTATATCAACTAGCATCTCCAACTAGGGCAGAAGATCTTGTGATATATTGAAATAGAATTAATTAACTTGCAATTTACATCCATGTCTGTCATGTGGGAAATTTGAAAAGATTGAAAAAATATCACAAAGCATTACTGAGACATCAAATTCAAGAGAATAGGATGGACAGGCACTTTGAAAGCATGGCTGTTGCTGGCACAGACGCATAAGAACTCCAGACCATCAGCTGCTTAGCCTGTATGAAGTGATGGTTTTTGGCAATTACATTTTTTTATTTCCACCTAGGTGAACTAAACCTTCAGGCAGATGCATTTGGGCAAACGTCTCCACTGCAGCACCACTTAGAAACTACAAGTTACAATGCAGTCTCCTACCTGGCACTGGTCAGCCTGTGAAGTTAAGACTGAGAAGCAGAACATTATTGTGACATTTAGAACTAGTCACTTAATCTCCAACCTGTATTGTCTTCCCAACACCCCCCCCCCCTTCGTTCCCCGTCCTCCCATCTCCTCCCGCCTCCGTCCAGACCCCTGCTAGGTCAAACTGCTCCCTGAGGTAATATTATGAAGAGAAGCACAGTGCTGAGTGATCAACAGATCCCACCGCACACTCCACTGACTTTGCACTGCAGTAGAAACTCCTCACATCATCACACGTCTCACTAAGCATGAATCACCGGCCTGCTGCCTAGCCCACACTATACTGCGCTTTGCTGTAATGTACTGTACACCCATCTGCTTCTTACTCTTCCTCATTGACCTTATTAGCAATGAAGGAAATAGTGATAAAGACAGACAGAGACGGAGCTCACAGGTGGACTAGGACCTAATGGGAAAGTGGGGAGTGCGTGAAAACATGAGCGCATGCCCTCTCTTTCACACACACACACACACACACGCAATGTGGTATGCTTCTCCAAAGGGTGTGTACTCTGTCATATCCTGTAATGGGTGTATATAAGCTGGTGTAATGGAGGTCGGGGAAAAGGCAGGGGCATAAATCTACCCTGAAGTATTAGGGCTATGATACACACTCTCTCTCTCTCTCTCTCACACACACACACAGTGCCTGAAGTTTAAGTGTTTCTGGTAGTGAGGAGGAGCTGCCCGCGCAGAGGCCTGCCTCAACCCGCTACTCACTCTTTCTGAGTGTCTTGTTCTGCCGAACTCTCTACATGCTCAGACCCCCTCCAGCTGAACCCCTGACCTGAGAGAGTGTGGGGAGAGACATTCCCACTACCCCGAGGGGACTGAGTGAGCGAGGGAGGAGCACAGATCAGAGAGATAAAGAATGTGTTCGGTAGAGAGGGAAATAAAAGGCCTCCTTTGCCTTTTAATTGGGATGGAAAAGACAAGAAGGGAAATGGGACTCAACATGTTTCTGATGACTCTGGTGTATACATGTGTGTTCATGTGTGCGTGTGTGTGTGTGTGTGTATGTTTGGCTAAGAGGCTGACACCTACCTTTGAACTGTAATGGATTAGCTCACAGCAAATGCTAGGTGCATGTGTTTATGTGTGTGTCTGATGTGATTGATGAGCTGAGTGGAGCTGGGATGAGTCCTGTTTCAACATGTACCCTATTCAGATGTTCCCAAAATTTTTGCACTAATAATTATCAGAACTCAGGACTCTCCATCTGTTCCTTTCTACTGCTCTGGGTGTATGGAGTTCAAACAAGCTGAGCCCAATGCCCAATGAGCTGGCTCACCGCAGCTGACTCTGAGGGTTTGTTGGAGGGATTGGCTCTGTCAGATTCCTCCTGGTCACTGCTCGTCAGACCCCTAAAGCCGGACCCATTTCACTTTCTGTCATTGTGTGTGTATGTGTGTTTGTTAGAGACAGGGAGTTGTGCATTTATGTGTGCATCTGTGTTTACAGCAGCTTAGTGAGATAATAAGTCTTTATCATGTTATGCCTCATGTGGGAATATTTCCAGCAGTCCCAGAACGCCTGTTCTGTTTCCTCCGCCTTGCATCAGCTCACAGGAACGCTGCTTATTAGGCAAAGAACTGAGGGAATAAGGGTGGGAGGGAAAGTGAGGGGAGGAGAGAGAGAGGGAGGGAGGGGGCAAGGGAAAAGATTGTCTGTACCAGTATCTACACTCCATCATCCGTCTACTTTCATCTGACTCTTGAATTATCTGTCTTTCTCCTACTTTCCGCATGCTGTCTTTCTCCCTCTGGTTATGCCTGGTAACTAGTGGCAGGTTCAACCCTGGAAAACATTCAAGTTTTCACCCTGAAATAGAATCCACACAGGTTTTTTCTATCATCTTTGATAGTTCAATCAATATTTGTGAACAAAGGAGACACTCTTCCTGAGACAGGAATCTGAGGAATTGGAGCTCTAACCTGTTTTGTAATCAGGAAACAGAATTTGGAGCAGATTTTGTTGACAATTAGTAGCTACGTGGATTCATAAAATATTTGGTTTAGCTGTTACACCCAAAGGGACTTTATTTTATTATAATTGTCAGTCATGAACTAAAAAACAGGCATGAAAAAATTGCCCTGGATGTTGTCACTCTGTCCACAAATTGTTCTACTTAGTGTCAGTGCAGCAGCACCAGGATTTGTCTTTTAAGCGTATCACAAAGAGTCTCAGCTCATTTTATTTCTGCGCTTTGACAGCGACATGAATACTGACATACACAGCAAGATCATAATTTTCTAAACATGAACACTCCCATATTCTTGCAACTGGCAACAACTCCTCCACTAAATAAACTGTGACACCAGCCCTGAGGGAATCTGCTTTAACCCTAAACCCCAGAACAAACCCAACTGTTAGGTCTGGGTTCTTATGTCTCCATTAATCACTTCTTAGGTTCATTATTTTATGAGTTGGCCTAGAGCATTGAGCAATATAAAATGCATAGAAATAAATAAATAAAATTAAGTGCTATGGTTAAGCAGCAAGTGGTGTTGTGTGCATAGGTAAAAAAGAGCAAGTAAGTTAGTATTATTAATGTCACACATGATCCTGCAGCAGTGACTCAGAGAGTTGAGGTGTTCTCACAGTTTCAGGGAGGCATTTCCTGCACAGCCCTCCACCTCTGTTATATCCTGCTACTGACACCCATTCCACTTCACACCTCAATCACTATTTGACTACTTTTTAAACACAATAGAAAAAATTATTGTCTTAAAGAAAGCTCATGAATTTTCTTGTGCAAATCCGTACTGCTGCGCCTCTGTAATTTGGCTGTTGCTCACCATTAAGATTGGACAATGTTCTGTGTGAATTGCTAAGAAATTAAGCATAATGATTTAATTTAACGTGACCTGTTGGATCTTTGAGTTTAACTAAAACACAAAATTTTAGTTAAATGTGTGACCTGAGCTCAAAACATTTAAATGTTTTGATGACAACTACAGCCTGCATGTGTTTACTGTCCTCTGCAATATTCTCTGCTCCCATGACTCTCCCATGACTCTAAAATAATGACAGTAGGCAAACAGAGAGGAAGAGCGATAGGAGGGATATCTGCGTGGCATTTCTGAGCTGACGTGTATTCGTTTCAATGGAAGAGAATTAGGTCAGAGGAAAGCTGAAGAAATACACACACACACACACACATATTCTTACAAAAGAAATGCACACAAAAACATACAGCACAACTCTTTTTCCATCACTTCCTCGTCCAAGTTTGGCTGTTTCCTCATCAGCTGATCACTGCTACATGCTAGCCAGGCCTGCAGCGGGAAACGCAGCCAGGTAGTCTCCCGCTAGAGCTAAAGAGGTAAAGCTAGCTCCTAACAGAACTGCTGCAGGCTACTCTGGCTGCCAGCCAGCGCTAACAGGTTGGCTAACAGCAAAAGGGCTAATGCTAGATGTCTGCGGCTGCCCTGGCCCTGCTCCAGTGCTAACAGGTGAACTCCATTATCCCGCAGACAGATAGTCAGTCAAATGTGGGCCAGTATCTACTACAGGCTGGCTGGCGGGCTGGCTTCAAAGGGAATCGTCGACTCAGAGAGAGAAGCTAGTCGTACAGGCCTACGGTTTGACCTCCAGTGTGCTCTGCAGCTGGCTGCAGGAGAACGAACTTCTGTTGTTGGGAACCAAACAGAATAAGAGAGGTCTTCAGGGCCGATAAGGAAATCCCCTGCAATAGTAGCATGGGGAGCTCTTCTATGCTTTTGTAGCGCTGTCTGCCATATGGCGTTCTGTTTGTGAGAGCACTTACGCAAGCGTTTGTGTTTCCACATGTGCGTCTTTGTGAACTGGCTGTACAGTATGTAACCTGCTACATATACATCCTCCTCCTCCTCCTCTCCGACACGTATATCTCTGTGTGTGCATGTGTAAAATTGTGTGTCTGCTCGCCTGTCTGGAGTTTCTCTGAAGACAAAGTCCCTGTTTACAGAGCCCATAAAGATTAGCCTCCCTCGGTCAGGTGGGTTGTGGAACCATAGGTAAACACACAGCACATTCCGCACCGGTGAGATCGCTCCGTATGTGTGTATGACCGGGGCAAACATACACTCCTGCCTTCACCTCGACCCTTCCTTCTGAGTGCAGTAAGTGATTTACCAGCCTGCAGACTGTTGTCTGTTTGAAATACAGACAGACACCAAGATATGCACACATATGCACACACATAATGCACACACAAATATTTGTAGAAGGAGCGGACTTCATGCACACCTCATTTATCTGAGCCTAAAATCACGGGTTGTACATTCCAAAAGAGGTAAAGCACGCATACGTGCATGTTAATGTGTGCCAGTTGGAAATCATCCCGTGATCATGAGGATGAGTATAATACCCGCAACCCCCCCAGACCAACCCACTGTCCTGGGAAATTATGGAGGCTGAGGTCAGGCTATGACAGTCCACGCCACTCACACTCTGATTGTATTTAACATGGTGGAAAAGGGGTGAAGACGGGAGGTGGAGGAATGGAGGGCAAAAGGCAGAGGAGCTTGGAAAAGGCAATGTGCCTTTATTTGGATCTGAAACCAGCTAGTGTGCCGCGGAGCAATTAGCAGCTCTGTCCTATGAGAGCTCTTTATTAGAATGACCTTCACAGTGAGGGGGGAGGCGGGGGGAGACAAGGGAAAGACAGGGGAAGGGAGAAGAGGAAAAATTTAGAGAGATGAAAGGCTGTCAGAGGGGAAATGGACAAATGACATGAAGGTGAAATAGATGAGTAAACTGAGACTTAAGTACACTGAGATTTAATTTTCGTATTTGTGCGACAGATGTAATGTGCAGATGGTGTGTGGTGAATTTGATCTGTCTGACCCTTAGTCCACTGTGTAAAAGAAGCAGATGACAGGAGATGACAAGAATTCATAAATGTGCACACACACAAATACAATTTCAGTCTTCAGTCCTCAGGTCTTCTAGTGCCTCATAGGGCAGCTCTCTCTTTTGATATCTGTGTTTGTCTGAGTGCAGGTGCATGTGATGAAAACACATGAATATTCACTCCATTTAACCATCAGCAAAGTGAAATCCTTCAATCCATATTAAGAGAACATTGTTGTTACCTTCCTGACACTGAAATCCTCCACCTTCACCAAATACAGAACTAACTTTCTATTTTTAATTACATGCGACAATCTGTATTTATTGCATGAAAAGCCCAAATTTTCCCAAGAGGCAAATTTGTTGTAGGTTCCTTGTGGATAATAATTTTAATTTATGATCAAAATTTGCATTATAAGGAAGATTAAATAAAGAGATTGAATAATACCTGAAAATGAGTAAAACAGACTACAATGGATAAAAAAAATTGTAGTGTAAAAATATAAATAAATAAATATCAAAGTGGACATGATATAATTTTATACATCGGCTTTCAAGTTGGGCACTTTGCATTTCCGAGTTAATTAATAGATTGGATCAGAGCAGGTTTAATCAAATATAATTGAATAAGTCCACAGTAAAAACAGGCCAGACTTTAAAGGAGACATGCGGAGAAAATGATAGCATGTCCACTTTTCAAATTAATTGAATTTTAGTACTTTTGAACTTGGTCCAAGCTGCTACAGAGGTAATTAATTCATATCCTATCCAAAAGCGCTAAAACAAGATGATATCCCTGAGCATTCAGTAAGGGTGCACGCGCACACACACACACACACACACACACACACACACATCCACCAACACTCACACAATTTTTTCCTTTCAAAAAAAGCAAAATAAAAATCAACAGTGTTGCACACCAATGACAGTCTCTAATGTATTCCATGTAATTGTTAGTTTTCGGCTTCTTGTAGTCCTTGTGCTCTTTCCTCCTTACTTTTGTCTTGCAGGCCACAACTGAAATATTAATAATTTCTCAGGCAGTTCTCATTGTATTAAAAAATGTCTCCTTTATAATTTATCAGAGAAAGAAAAATCTTTGTTATACTGACAAGCATGCTAATTAATAGAAGTAGAAGGAACACTGAGAGAAGTCAGACTAATTTGGAACATGCTAATATTAATAGAATAATTTATGGCTCAGTATAAATAAATTAATAGAGTAATTCATTTGAAAAAGGGATGCCTTCAATTCAATTTAAGAAAAAAGAGCACCAAAAAATCTGCCTCTTGGACAAGGACATTAATAACAGCGCTCTATCACCAGAAAGAGAAAAGGAGACAAACTAAATATGCACTGTTCACTTTTAAAACACATCAATATTTCAGCCAGTTGATGAAAATTGGATGAACAACACTTGTATTTCCTGCCTTGTTATTTTCATTTGCTGTTTAAGGGATTCTTGATTTGATTTGTGCAGAATTTGCAAAAGGCAGCAATTTTTTTTTTTTCTTTTAAATTAGATGCCTCTTACTCTTCCCATTGGCTTAATGTAAACTAACAGCTGTGAGCCAGGCAGTGGCTGAGCGAGGCAGAGAAATAGTTGGAGTGTGAGAGAAAGAGAGAGCTACAAAGGCCCAGAGTGAGGAAGAGAGAGAGAGAAGTGGACTGGGTCATTACTATCCTTATTACTCCTCATTAAAATACACCCATCACAAAGACATTCTGCTGTGCGTGTATACGTATATGCATGTGTGTGTGTGTGTGTGTGTACTACGTTTGTGTGCTTTGATATGCACAGAACCAAGCATGTGCATGTGCATTTCTGGTGTCCCCAATGTGCACGTGTGTGTCTGTATGCAAAAGTGACAAAAAAAGAACAATATAATTGGAGAAATGTACGCAGTAATAATAGGTATTCAGAAAATGATAATTCATATTAAACAGGGTGCACAAAGTCAGCCTCATTTGCATGTTTTAGATTATATGCATTTCAAAAGTAATTTCCGCAGGGCATATGAATGACATTAATTCCCGGGCGGGTTCTGCTATAGACCTCAAACTATCAAACACTCAAACATTTAACAGATGAAAAAAAGAGGGAGCTTGTGCCTTGGCAAGGGGAGATTTCAAGGTTAAAGTATTTGAATGTGAATTTTTTAAACTTCTGTCTTGGTTTGTTTAAAGTTGCTCCACAGCGAGACAAAGACTTCCATTAATTTGGAGATTCACAGAACCACTGATATTTTGTTCTTACTCAGCTGTGTGTGTGTGTGTGTGTGTGTGTGTGTGTGTGTGTGTGTCCGAGAAAGACACCTTTCCTCCTAATCCATCTCTATTTCCTCTGCAATAAGCCTGACTTTCTCTGACTCACTTGTGAGTCATGTGCTTGTGTCACTCCCAAACCAGACGAGCACAATCCAACAGAGAGCGAGCATAGACAGAGCTCCAACGGCCCACAGTAACCAACCCCAACTGATGGACGGGGAAGAAAAAGTGATGAAAAGGATGAGAAGGATGTGGCGAGGGAGGGGTACTGGGACAATGGGAAGAGCAGGGAGAAGGAGAGGGAGACAGAGGGTTCCCTCTCCTCGCCTGTTCATGCTGAGAGGAAGACCCTGGGGCAGGAAACAGCCTGGATGAATGTGTGATTCCAGTGGAAAACTCTGGATGCCATGGACAACATTCTTCTCTTATTAGAGAATCTGGTCTGCAGCCACATTATAGCGCCTGACTCATTACTGCGTGTGTGTCTGTCCATGAGACAGACACATGTTACATCGCACACACACATGCTCGCACACACACATGCTCACACACACACACACACACACACACACACACACACACACACACACACACACACACCGTCAAGATGTTCCCCACCGGTTATTCTACTAAGTTTTGGCCAACGCACAAAGTGAAAGTCAGTGAAAGGGGGGGGGGTGGGTAGTGAGCAGAGAGCAGATAGTAAGGGAAAGCTAAAGCGCTCAGCATGTCTGTGTCTTGTTTGTGGTTTGTCTTCATCTGTAAACAGCGCTGCTGCTGTGAGTATGTTAGTATGTCATTATCTCATTAAGAATTGATGGCTTCTGCACAGACGGTTCAAACAGTTTTGTTTGCGAGCATTCAGCGTCTGATATTGTACAAACACAACAACCACAAAACACATATCCTACAGTGCAGCTGACACGAGGATACAAGAAGAAGATGGGATTGAAACTCTTCCAGACATATTTGGTAAACAGATTGAGTGTAAATCCAAAAACACTGATTTAATAGGATGTACTTGGAGGAAAAAGGGAGCATTCTCCCTTTTCATTCCTTCCTTCCTCTCCCATCACTGTGTCTCCTCACAATCCTTTTTTTATTTTGTTGCTGATGTGTAAACACAATCACTGATGTGAAGCATGATGTGTAAGCAGACTTCAGAGGCCCGCAGGAAGAGAAGTGAGAAGGAAGAGAGCATATCTAGGGGCACTAAAAGTGGGCTAATTGGGGCCTGGGAAACATGCTTGTTTTCTCCCTTGTTCTTTTTCCCTGTTTAATTTTTTCCCAGCCAGTCACAGCAGATCTGCTCATCTGACAAGGACAAGCGGAGAAAGAAAAGAGGATTAGAGTGTGTGAGACCCAAATCATTGCATACACATGTTCGTATAGATGTGCAACTGCACACACGCTGGCACCTACATAGAGATTTAACGTGCCATAAGGCAGTTGTGGGGTGTGTGTATTGAACAAGATCTGTCTGTCTTAACCAAATGACCAACAGGGTGCAGGGCTCTCCACCGATCCACTCTGCCTTATCAATACACCACTGCTCGGCCTATTCAGCAGCAAAAAGCTTTCCTACAGCTGCAGCGCAACACCGGATCGTTATGAGCAATGCAGACAAACTGCTGCTAAACAGACTGCCCCCTACCTTGAAGGCCCACCACAGTACTGGCTCCCCCAGGCTTGGATAGTTCCACTAATGGAGGTCTCCACCAGGCCCCTCAAGGGCTCCTTACCACCAAACAGGCCCCCGAAGATTCACCCCCCTTCTCTCCCGAATCTCTCTCTGTCAACCCTTTGCCCCTCAATCGTTTGTCCATCCAAATGGTGGTTGACCTCCACTTCTTTACTCATGGCCATGACTTGTCCTCATGTGTTCATTTGCATGTGCTCACACTATCTTTACCAAGATGGAATATGTGTGTTTCAACTGGTGACTGTAGAAGTCCAGCTTGACTGTTTCAGGTAGTGGAAAAGGGGAGGAAAAAAAAATTCCCTCCCTCCTACCCTCCCCTTGAGCGTTGCTGGGATCCCTCACCGCATGACTCCTGACTAGTCATTCTCCTCGCCCCTGCATTTGTCTTCTTTAATAACAGTGAAAATAGCAAGAGGTGAAAAAAGAGAGATGGAAAGAACCTGCATATTTGTCATTTCCGATTGTTTACTTTTTTCACGGCAAATTGATTTTTACATCTCCTGTTACTGGAAGCTCTCTAAGCTCGATTGCCAGGCCTGTCTGGCTCTGGCCTCGGCTGCCAAGCCAGTCTCTGGGCTTTATGACCTGGCTCTGGGGAGGACTTTTAAGGCTTTCAACTCACAAGCCATTTCAATGATACAATACTGCTTTTGTCCTAACCACCTTTGTTGTTTTCTTTCTCTCCTAGCCCCCTCTCACTCTCTTTCTTTTATTCTCTTTTCATCTCTCATTCACAAATCCTTTATCATCAGCTAAAAGTGAGTTGCAAAGACTCAGGTCTTTTTTCCTGCCCATACCTGTTTGTTTGCAGCAAAGGTGGACTTGTTGCATCATGACAGGTTGACTATCAAACAGAAAATGCGCGCTATAGGACACACACACCAAAACCCACCAGCTGACATTTAAAGATTGCTGTGGGGGGAAGCTGGGTTAAAGCAGGCTAGAGTTTCTCTGTGGTGGCTGGGCGGTGCGCTGTGGTTCGGATTGTCCCGGGTTCTGGTAGGACTGAGGTTTGCCGGCAGGGACCTCCAGTGAGCCAGGCAGCAGGCCTGAGCTAAACTGAGACCAGAGCCAGGAATAATCCTCAGTGCAGAAGGGCAGGCCTAATGGTGTGTTTGTAAGGGCGAACCCAAACAAACAACCTGCAGTTTGAATTGAAAGGCTGAGGGTGGCTTGGGCCATATGCTGTCGAATGGGAGAAACACACACAAACACACAGTGTGCATGTATACAGAGAAGCAGAGGCTGAAATAGACTTGTGGCAAAAGAAGAGAACGTACTTCCAGACTTAAGTCATGGCATCAGCCTCAGCTCTGTGCACATGTCGGGACTTCTGCCTTACACACAGCCTCTATTGGTGTATGTATGTGTGTGCGTGTGTGTGTGCGTGAACGCACACTACATGCTAACCAAGGTTCCACAGTTCCTCTTTATATTCACACTAATGAGAAAAAACGGCCAGAAAACCTCTTCTGTAATTACTCCCCAAGGAGTGAGGTCTCAGTATGGCCGTGGCGCATAAACAAATACAAGCTCACACAAACCTACACACAGATATACAGTATGCTGATACATCTGAACCAGCATGTGGTTGACATTTATATGCGCTCACCTGTTGAACACAGTGGGAGCATGTGTGAGAGCGAAAGAGAGAATATTACCAGCAATAATGTCATATCATTTTGAGGTAAGGACATCTGCTCATTAGAACTCTGCCAAACAGGTAGTTGTGTGTGTGCGTGTAAACAAAAATTCACACCATTCAACTCACAATTAGACCCTTAGCAACACTGGCAACACAAAGTGGTTGTACTCAGTCCAGTCTATCGTAATGACAAATCCAAATGATGATTTGTCACAAAAACCACTTTCTTGTTTTACTTACATGTGTGTGCGCATGTGTGTATACGTTGCATCAGCAAGAGAGCAGAGGACTGAGAGAGAGAGATAATGGGGCATCCATAAGGTCAATGTTTTTTGAAATTGCTGTCTTTGTCACTCTGCATCAGTTCTGACTTTTCTATATTTAATACCCTCTTTAATTCAGCCAATGTTGGCTGTAGTAGCTTTAACAACTACAATGCACTTATTCAGCCCACACACACACACACGCACACACCAAATTTGAAAACCCACTCACTCACAGACAAAGAAGCTGAGATATATGACAAAATCAGGCAATCATTTTGTCTGTCTGTGAGTGAATATTTAGGAAAGGAGTCTTTGAGGCGCACACACACTCCCTGCCCAGTATTTGTGGTGGCGGAGCACAGCTGGTAACATCTGGATGTATTTTAGAAGTGTTTACATTTCCAAAATGCTGAAAAACTACACAGAAAGACAGAAACAGAGAGACAGAATTCTGAAAAACACTGCAGGTGCCAGAAAGGTAATAAAGAAAGGAGCAAGTCCCAAATGAAGATTGTTTAAAATCTATCACTGTGGAGTTATTTCACTTACACACACACACACACACACAAACTCATAACTGTTGGCCAACTGCAGTTATTGCCATAATGCTTGTCCAACAATAACTGACATCTGGTGCGCTAATTGGCAGACTACAGCTTCTCCATCTGACTGTGTTTTGTCCCATCAAGCTTCCCTTACTGCAGCCGCTCGAATGAAAACTGAGACTCTACGCATCAGCTTCACTTCAGAGTGTGTCCTTACTGCTTACCAGCTGACAACCACTCTTACGCACTCGCCACCACACACCACACGGTAATTTCCACACACACATACACTCACGCATGCATGCAAAAGCAATACAACACACACACACACACACACACACAGAGAAAAACAGCTGCATTTCCATTTTACTTCCCCTAAATGACGAAAACACAAAAACAGTTGGACTTCATTCCGTCTAATCAGGACTGACACAGAGTACAGCTCTGTGAGGTGACGTCAACAATGAAGAGACACACACACACACATACACACACACACAGTCTATAGGATGTAATTTCAGTGATTGGGTGTAATTTACCAGTGTAAGCTGAAACCAGACAGGCCAATACAACTGATCCCTGCTAGATCAAAAACAAGCCCTACACAATGGGGTAGAGGGTCATATACACACACACACACACCACAGGCATAAATTCAAAGTGTGCTAAAATGATTATACTCACTATGATTTGTGTTGTTGAGTCGTGTAGCAAAGGCCTAGGTTGTCTGAGGTGCTACAAAAGTGACAATAGACTCGACTTGACAAGAAATTAGTATTTGAATGTTGTCCCACACAAAGTGTCCTTGGGATCATTCTAATCCGCTCAGGTATGCCACTTTCCCATGGCCCACCCTAACCTCAACACAGACACACACACATACACAGGGGAGATTATTAAAGCGACCTCGTGGCACATGGAGGTTTCTGATGGATTTAACATCAGGAATGATTGTTAACTTTTAGGACTAAAAGGACTTGGAGAGACTCCTGAGAAAAGCGGAGCTCTTAGCCAGACACATGGATCACATGACAACTGGGCCGCGGCAGCAGGGACCCCTGGGAAAACGGCACACTGCCATCTCTAAGATCACACAGACTCAGGAGCCAAGTAGTAATGATGCTGTGGAGCTATATCATATTTAGGTACGAATATAACATTCACATGTGCAGAGGGTTGAAGTGGATTTTGCTGTGAATATGTACATCACAGTCAAGTAGTTAACAAAAAAAAAAAAAAAAAAGATAATGACCGTGAAATAAATTAAACCTATTAAGAGGAACGTATGCTCAAGGTGACGGAAGAAATTAATTTGGCTCAACTATTGAGACCCATACCTCCACCCCGCTATAGGATTTCCACCAAACTAATTATCACGCTCCACTTTCAGAAATAATAAGGAAAGTACTTAATAGGTTAGGATTCACCCCTGCATTCATATGTCCATTTAACATCCCTACTTTCATGCCCACACACTCTTGCCTTAATGTAATTTCATATCCGTGATTTAAAATAAGGGAAGGAATTATATTTCAAGTGGTTTGAGGATTAGTATATACAAGCAGTGATATTAAAATACTGTACAGTCCTCTGTGTGTGCGCTTAGCCTTCCTGAGTGGCTAGAGCGGAAGTAAAGATGTTAAATAATGTTTTTGTCACAGTTTAGGAGAATGGAGGAATTACAATGAAACCACAGATCTCTGATTAGTCTTCCCTCACTGTATATTAATTTGGTTCCCTCTCTGCTTTATGCTGGTTTGAAGTTTAATTTTTAAACAGAGCGCAGATATGAAAAGACCCCCAAGTGTGCGCTTCTTTGCCAGCAACAGAAGTCTCTTTATCTAGTCAGCCATTCGCTCCAATTATAACAACATTCAAATGCAACTATTGTTTCATTTCAAACATTCTTTAAAATTAAAACCACTTTTTTGTGTTTTTATCCCTCTACTTGTGCACCACTGAATTTGCATTTTAGTGCCCCAGGATATGGAGAAAGTGCGAAGTCAAAATGCAGGTTAGGCCACTTTTGTTCATTATCAGCACAACAAAAGTTATCATAAAATAAATGAATAATAATAAATAAATAAATAAATAAGCCCCTAAAAAGCCCATAAGACAGGTTTTATCAAAATTATGTTTTTCACTGCTTATTTTTAAAAGAATTTAAATGCACATTAATCATGCATATGTGAGGAGCTTTTCATGAACTCCTCTTTTTTCGTTTATGGTACAGCCTATCTTCCCATTCTTGGCTTATTTTTCCTTGTGTGTTATGTTGCTGAGCTCTGTGTTGCTGTCACTTTGTGCTCTGTGAAAGGTAACAAGGCTGTACTCAATGAAAGAAAAAGGAGTCAATATCCTTCTGAAGCCTGAGAGGCTTACTATATGTCACTACATCTCAGGGCAGACCCCTCACACCCCTGTGTATCTTCCACACATGCACAGTGCCAACATGACCAGAAGCACTGCTTTTCCTCCACAGGCATCAGCTGAAACACTATCAGAAACATGAATTTGAAAAAAAAAACCTGTATAAAAAAAATATGGGGAGACTGAGAGGGAGGGTCTATTAAGTGCTGTGGTTTTCTATTAAACTGTAGTGAGGGAGAAAAGGGGAATAGGAGTTCACATTATCTAAGAAAATTCCAATTAACACTCTCCCCCTCAGTAATTAGCTACTAAAATAGCTAACGAATAAACCCAAAATCCCAACCCTGACGCCACTGCTCTGCCTAATTAATTCTCAAATCAGGAGCATCTGATGCAGAAGAGAACCCGATAGTGTAGATGACAGACAGACCAGTCAGAGTAAGGAATAAGAATAATGAGGAATACCAAAGTAATTTGGGAAAATTTTCTGTCTGCTTGTAAGCTCACAATTTTTGTTCCTTGTCGTTTCCGCTACATTCGTGTGACTTTTCTTTTGGACTTGTGACATGGTCTCGATACTTTAAGAGACAAAAGTACAGAGCTAGGTTTACTGTTACAGAAAAGAGTAGATAATTAATAGGTACACTTAGTCACAAGGACTTTATTCTCAATCGGGGAAAAATGTTAAATAACTGAGATGAAATTGAAGATGTAAAATAAAAGGAGGGCCATGCTGAGAAATCTAGGCTGAGGAAAATGAAGAAAATGAGGAAGGGAAAGCTGACTCGAGGGACACAGTCAGTAGAAGCAGATATCTTTTAGCCGTCTGCCGCTCATTTGCTCCCTGACTGGTCAGTTCTTCCACTGTTTAATGCAAACAGATGAGGCCTTTTCTTGCTCTTTTTCCAAATCCTTTCTTTTTTAACGGTGGCTTCTTGGCCTCTGCAGCAACGTCAGCACAGCGTCTATTAAAACAGCATGTGGCCCGTGCTGTTACACACACACACACACACACACACTGCAGCACACAGAGAAAATCTCTGCACTTGGATGCTTTCTGGGGAACTTCTAACCTCTTTCCATGGAGTGACATCTGGAGCTTTGGAGGTTAAGGTGCGCCTCAAGTTTTCACACATGTTGCTAATTGCACATATAAAACCAATATGGAGACAGACCCTCTACACTCAGAGGCAGGTATCAGTGCGAGGTTTATTAAGATGGCATCTATCTCCAGCTCCTATCAGTGGCCAGTGCTAATGGATAATAAGACAAAGATAAACTCACTCAGTCAACAACCTATCTTGCCACAAGGTGCTCCATAAGATCCAACTATAATTATTCATCTGCTCTTCAATATGCACATGGTGGCCTGTTTCATTAGACAGAGCTTGTCAGCAATACTGCAGCTCTAGCAGTAACTTTTAATATGCTGAGATACTCATCAGGTAGATTTTGCAGCGATTTTGCAGCCAACGCACACCCTCACACAAAAGCTTAGGTAAACTACATCTCACACGCATAGACACAGTGGCACATTATAAAAAACACAGGCTGTCACATGCTGATCTGTATCTGGACAAGTCAAACTGTGATAAAGTCATTCTACAACTACAGCAATCGATGGAAGTAATTTATTTACCTCACCAGGCAATTTCTGCTCTGTCTTCAGAGAGACTGAGAGAAGGAGAAAGAGAGAGAGAGAGACAGGGAGATTTGGCAACTATGTGTGAGTGGTGTGTAAATTAATCTAGCAGCAGCGAGATCTAGAGCCATGTAAAGTCCATAAAACAAGAGGAGGTTAAAGCAGCTCACATCATACACACACACATCAGGCAAAGGTCCAACACCAAAACCACTTCTTCCAGAGAGAGGAGACGTGAAACGTCATCTCAGTTCCATTAATATGATGTGCTATCCCTGGATGCCACTAAAAAGAAGAAAAAAGAACAGTTAAGAGTTCTTTCTCTTCTTTTTTCTTTCTTGCTTCCTTTTTCTTCATTCAAGAGCAACACACGCCAGTGAGAGGCCCGTCCACGGTCCTTAACTTTAACTCAATGAAATAAAAGGCACTTAACTAAGCCTCAATGATCGATACAAATACTGCTGCTGGCTGGTGCTAACCCACGCATACACACACACACTTATCCTACCTCCTCAGATGCTCATGCATATGCATGTCCATTGTGATTTATGCATCCTGGCGGGGGTGTGAGCGTATCTGAGAGCAAGGCCAACACACAGGTCAGCTCATTTGTAAATCAGTTGCCTATTTATGGATGTGTATATGTGAGTGTTTGTCAGTGTATGTGCATAACTATGAGTGTTTGTGCCTATAAATCTGTGTGTATGGGCCTTTGGGTTGAGGTCAGTGTTAGAATCAGGCCTATAATCATTGTAGCGCCTTCATTCATTGTATTTATTGAATTCTTTCCAGCTTCTGCTCATGTTGAGTGTAAATCACACAAGTATGGGTTGCTATCCGTTCTGTGTGTGTGTTTCAAATCGTGTCTGCTGAGTGCTGACTAGTTCTGCCAACTGCCGCTCTGACCCCACTCTCTGCAGCAGGAAGTCACAGAGCTTTCTGACCTTTCTTATTATTCCCATGGAACACTGGGGAAACGCCTTTCGAAAAGAAAAAACGCCTTCCCATCAGAATGGTTGTCAGTTAAAGAGGTCCCCGCGGCCTCTTCTGTCCTGTGCAATGTATTATGGGTAAAAACAAGACACGACCTACACCCAAAGAGGTACTGACTGTTCAACGTACATTAGTTTGTGGCATAATATCAGATCGTAGCCTTCTTTGCAAACAAGTGCATAAAAGTGTGTGTTTCCCTTTGTGGAAATTCAGGGGTGTTGCTCCACCCTCCTTCCACCTCCTCTGAACAACAGATTTGGGCTAATAGGGCAGCTGCTTGTCCCCCCTCCCCAAAAACGCTGCTAAGCTGCTCCCCCTGCAACCCCTCCACCCCGACTCCCTTCCACAAAAAAAGGCCAGGAGGAAGCCTGTTGTTTTCAACTTGTTTTTAACATGACTATGAATGGAAAAGTTCAAACTGTTGTGGAAGCGCCAACCCTGAAAAAAGTTACACTTAATTTTGTCCTCTATTTTCCAACACATTTCCTTAGGATATATATTCCCAGCTCATTTAGAAGACAGCAATGGAAGTAATGAAAGACACCATGCCATAAAGCTGTCTGTTCATCCATCTATACATCTCTCTAGCTGTCTGTCTTCCTTCTCTGTTTTGCTACACTGTCAACACAGGCAACTGTCTCCCAGGAATAAACCCTGCATTTAGCTGGCCAGCAGGCAACCATGGTTTGTAATGTCATCACATCACTCACACACAAACAGTTTGCACACAATGCATTTATATATATATATATATATATATTCATAGGAGGACTACAGCAGAAAATGAAAACAAGTGCTTAGGTATACTCAAAAGGAAACATGAAAAATATTGCAAGTTATTGCAACACAAAAAAATTAATACTAGAGGAAACGCTATCAAGATAAAAACCCATAAAACACACACAATCAACCCCTTGTGGTGTGTGTAAGTGAGCGCATGGAGATATTTCAGTGGATTGAAAACTACCGAGTGTGAGTGTCCAATCACATAAAACAGCAGGGTCAAACCTCCACGCATGCTTACGTGTGTTTGTTTGTGTGTGTGTGTGCATATTTGTGCGCATGAAAGTGGTAGTGGTTTCGGGAGGCTGAGTTGTGGGGGTGGGGTGGGGGGTTACTGGAGTCAAACTGAAAGCTATATGCCACTTTGCCACTTTGCCTCTGGTGCCATCCACCACCCCCAAAACCAGAGACTCACACACACAAACGCTTACATGTGTACTTTCACATATACACACTCATATGAACACACATGCACATACACAGGCTTCGCTGGAAAAAAAGCCCCTCCACTTCATTAGGAAAGTAAACACAAGTGCTGTCTGAAGTGGCTAATTAGAGACTAATTACTCCCTGCTCGTTACTAATGCAAATTAGATTACGCTGCTTAACTTCCTCGTGTCCACAACGCTGCTGTTAATTGAGGCCTTTTGAAATTAAATTACCCGCTAATTAGCATATCAAAACCATTAATTCTGAGCAAGGAGGGAAAAAAACAACAACAAATGCCAAGTTTTGCTAATGAGTTTTGCTAATTGAATATGTACGCTCAATACAGGGGTCTGTGCCAGGAATACCTATTCAGCTGATCAGCATCTGTGTGCAAATGTGTACGCGTTATATGCGTGTGCGAACGTGAGCAGCCAGACAGAAACACCATGCATCATAAGAGCAGCGTATAATTAGAGGAGTCTTTCCATCTCTCCAAATGCTTTGTCTATATTTCCCTCTGAACGCACGACTCCACTGATGTTCAGTGTACGGGGTGCGAGGGATACAGCAGAGAGAGGGGTGCCAGAGAGGATGGATATTCATCTCATGAGAGCTAAAAGAGCCACTGTATATGAATGTGGAGCAAGTAAGTGTGTGTGTGTGTGTGTGTGTGTGTGTGTGTGTGTGTGAGGGGTTAGCATTTGTCCATGCTTTAAGCCTTCTTTGAAGTAAAGAACTCTGTGTCTTTGCTGCTCTCCTAAAGCCTCGGACCCCCTGCCAGTTCTTTCTCTGCACCCCCTCCTCTCTTCAACTGGCCCCTCTTCACCTCTGCTACAATACCTGTCCAATTAGGGAAACACACACACACACACACACACGTACATACGTACACATTTTACGGCCACTAGCAGGTGAATAGCCCAACTTTGCTTCAATCAAAGCTAAATCTGTCCTTTCTCTTTTCCAGCTGAATAGATTATTTGAAACTTTGTGGATTAGAATTGTTGAGCATATTCATGGCTGGGCCTACCTGCTCATGAATACAAGAGGAGAGACACAGAAGAGGAGCCAGGAGCTATTAGTTACTTTAATCTGCTGATGAAATAAAATAATCATACATCTGTAGATCCATCTCAGCTTTGCATGTAAAACCAGCAGAAATAATATAATTTCGAACAACTCCCTTCGCTTCTCCTAAATATCTATCCAATCAGGGTGGTGAAAAGCCCCATTCAGGTTGGCCCTTATAAAAGTTTCATCTTATTACACTTTCCAACTTCTCTTTTCATTATCCCTATAACGGCAGATGAAAAAACGAATGGTAAAATTGAGAGGTAGCCATACAAAAAAATTAAATAACCATGATAATTAGATGTAAAGATATTATAATTCCTTTAAGAGGATGCATAGAAACTGCTGCTCAACAATATTTGCCCTAATTGCTAGAATTATCATATTAACCAGTTACCATTTGAGTAAGTTGATTAAAAAATTGATTATTCGTCTATTTCTTTTAGGAGTTTCTTAATCAAAATCTAACATCCTTGAAAAATTAATTTGAAGCCGTTTCTTATCAGTTAATTAAATCGGGTTGGAAGTCATTTTTTCTGTGCGGCACGATTAGAACGGTTCTGTTCTCTTCTGTTCAGACACCATGACGTTAGAGGGGGAACTTTTCACTGTCTCATCAAACATTCACAGCCACAAGAATAGGACTTCTTTGAAGGGCCCGTCGACTTTTTTTTCCCTTCCAAACCTCTGCCTTTCTGATAAATTGCGCTATACCCAATAGATCTTTCTTTCTCGTTAACACATTCTCATTAACGGACAGAGAAAACGAAAAGAGAGGGGAGGGGAAGAGGGAAAGAGAAAAGGGGAGCAGCGTGGGGAAGGGGGGTTGGGGTTCGTGTGTGCAGGGAGGGACGCGGCAGTGGAAACAAGAGGTGGGAAAAACAAGGCATAAAAAAAATTGGAGCCAATGGCAGAGATAGAGTCGAATGTAGAAATGAATACACAGATTAATTTTTGGACAATTTTTGTAATTTTTGTAATGAAAAAGATTTTATGATACACACACACACACACACACACACACACAGACAACGTTGCCCGGGTGACAGCCTTGGGGCAGCCTGAGCTGAGACTAAACAACTAAGTAAAGAGCCAAAACAAGACCTGCTGTTACTGTAGGAACAAAATATCGGTCTGACTCCCTCCCTCAGTCACCTAATGTTTGAAATGATTAAATGATAATTTTGTTAATTTATATATATAAATATATTGTTCGTGAAAGCAGTGTTTGACAGGTATCTGTAAAAGAGGAATCTCCTGATGCACATTTAAAGATTTCACTTAGTTCCATATCAATTCAAATTTACAGCTTTAAAAACTACACATCAGAGGGTGACTTCATCTCAGAAAACTAGTTTTCTATTTCTGGAGGAAGACTAATTATAAAGCTCTACCCCTGGGAAAGAAAAGCCCCTCTTGAAGGAGAGAGGGAGGAAGAGAGCCCATTCAGCACTGGCGTCAGTGGAATATAAGTTTGTCTCTCTCTACTTCAGCAAGCAGCAGAGCAGAACCGACCAGATACAGTGCTCTCCACTCATCTGTCCATCCCCAGCTCCTCAGGGGAGGTGTGGAAGGATTGGAGAGGGAGGGAGGGGGTTCAAAAAAAGAATTAAAAGGAGAATCATTGAAGATGGGCAGCAGTACGACGAGTCTCTCTGATTGGATAATGAATAATTATTAGGGCTCGGCTAGTCGAGTTATGCAGAAATCTCAGCTTGTCAACAGCCAATCAACACACTACTTCATCAACCAATCAAACCCCAACCCTATGGGGTGCGGCGGTGATGGTGTGCAGGCGTCTCTTTGCTTTTCCATCTGCCTCTTCCCATATTTCTTTTCCCTTTTTCCTCTCTTTCTCTCTCTCTTGTATAACACCTCACTCCGTCTTTGGTTCAGCTGCCCTCATCTTTCTCCATGGGACACAGAATTCTCAAAGCCACAATTACCGCACAGAACTATCAATTTCCCCTTCAATTAACCCTGTGGGAAGAAAGGGGATGAGGGAGAGAGCAGAGAAGGGGATGAGAGATTCAAATTTGGGATGAAGAGGTCCAACCCGCCCCCCCCCCGCAACAGGGCGCAGTTATGTGTTTGGGATGAGGGGGAGGAGAATTACACCTCCTCAGGATGAACTTGACCCCAACACCGAAGGTCAAGCAAGTTAATATACGGCGCAGCGCCCCATCTTCATTACCAGCAAATAGGCCCAGCCAGCGTTCCACTAGCACTAATGCAAACTGTATGTTAATAACCAGCTCTCAAACCATAGCGCAGAGCCGTGAAAAGCTAAGAGAGAGAGAGGCAAAGAAGGAAGCAGAAGGATGGAAGAAAAGAGAGGAGAGGGGGAGGAATAAGAAGGGGGCATGAGCCAGGAGTTGTGTTTCTTAGATCAGCGACTAAGGGCCTGTGACCTGTAACAACGGACGACTGTGACGGCATGCTCTGTACTCTGCTCCCCCTCTCCTCCTTCTTTTCCTTGCTTGCCTGCCCCCCCCACCCACCCAAACTCACTGAGCCATCCCCTGGGGGAGCCACTCCACCAAAACCAGCCTTCAGCAAAGTTTTGCAGGCAAACTTTTCACAAAGCCCCCAGAAGCCATACGCCTGCCTGACACCATGGAGCATTGCAGGGTTTCATTGCCACTCACCCTCCCTCCTATCGTCTTTTTTGTACTTTAGTCCTTCGTTCCTCCCTCAGTCCCCTCCCTCGTTTACGCCAACTATTTTCTGAGGCTAATGCACACTGTTCCCGGCTGACCTTTAGACAATGGAAACCTGCAGCGGCAGAAGTTGACGATTAGGTCTACAGGTTGCATATGGCAGCACTGACCTTCACTGGGCAAATCAGCAATGTGACGTCTGTTAGTCCAACGAGCAAATGGCCACGTTTGGACCTGCTAGTGAAAGTCCTTATTCCTTCAAGAAAAACATCACAGTTTTCTCCATTTCTTACTGATTATATATATTTCAAAGAGAAGTCTGATGCTGGAAATTATGAGGAAAATAACAAAGTACTTGTATAATGTTTTTTGTCTCGTCATTTTTGTCAATTAATGGTGGATAATTGTCTCCTCTTTTTTTTTTTTTGTACAGCATGGCACAATCTTTTTGTCCAGGGACAAGTACTCTGACAAGACAGTGCATTCAGTTTCATTATAATCACAAAATGAACAAAGCTAAATTTATCAGCATAATTCAACACATTTTTCTTACACTGCACATTATTCTCTGAAAGAGCAAAGGCACAAAATCCAATGCGTACAACTAATAATTATCAGGAATATGTGTGGATGTGCTGCAATGATCAACCTCTGCCTATCTTTCATGAAATGTGTTTGCATTCAAAGCAAAATTTGTTACATAACGAAAGCTGTTTAAAAAAATTTCCTTGAGGTTTTCAATTATGTTTTCAATTTCATGTAAAACACAACAATTTTTTTGTAATTTTATCACACACTAAAAATAAGGAAATAAATAAACAGCCTCCGAGGGACTGTTGAGAGGGCTATTGGTTGATCTTGCACTAAGTCTTGGCATTTCAGTCATTTATTAAAAATAATTCCTGTTGAAATGGGGCCTGAGAGGAGAGAGCAAATGTTGGAGATAAACTGTAATGACAGCTTGGATGCAATGAAGTGGCTGAGGGAACACAGAGCTGTGATAATTAGTGACAACAGGCATTACAGAGAGAGAAGGAGAGAGGGAGAGAATAGACTGGGAGAAAGAGTAGATGGATAGGAAAAAGTGCAACAGAATACGAGATGAAGAGGAGAGAGGGAGAGAAAAAAAAAAGACAGCAAGTGCTGAGTCCTTCACAGTGAGTGACTATTGGAGCTCCGACAGGGAAAAGAACACTTTCTGACCAACCACGGACAAAAAATGAAGGCAGCCCTGGCAACTGTAGGCACGCATGCTGGGAGTGTGTGAGTGTCGCCTCATGAATGACACACAAACATCGTTCCTGATGCATTTATTTGACAACTGATACGTGGAGTTGTGGTACAAAAATACAATAGCTAGCTAAATGAAAAGGGGCCTGATATGATATTCTTTTTTTAATTCGCATATGTCTTATTATAAGTCGACCAAAGCTGTCTTTGGAAGGAGGAGAATATGAAAAGTCTGACTTTAAACATTGTGTTGTTCCTTTGTAGATATAGCAGAACAGCCAGAATGTGACAGCAGTATATTACAATTGTGTTTTTCTCTTTTAATCCAGAAAAATCATTTAATTATATGTTAAAAGAAAATGTAGTCCATTTCTTCATTTTAAAACTTGAATCGATGTATTGAACTTGAAAAAGAAATATTATACGAAAAAAAAGAATTATAAAACTTTAATTAACATTAAATCTGATAACAGTATACATTGGAAAAGGATCATATGCAGAGTGTAAGAATAATTGGATGGTGAGCCAAGAATTTAAAAAATGCTAAAATCAAACATTGCACACCTCTCCTCAAAACTAAATCTGTTTCCTTTTTTCCAGCTCTTTTTTTCGTTTTGCTTTGTTTTGTTTTGTTTTGTTTTGTTTCGCAGCACTCTGCTCTCATTTCTTCTCACCCTCTGACCAGCATTCTGCCAGCAAACAGCTAACGCTCCTTCAAAGGCCAACGGCCCACAGTGTAAACACACATGCACACACTGCCTCCTCTCTCCTCAGGAACATGAGAGCTGGCTCTAATTCACAGGCTGGTAAAGCTGTGGTGGACAGCAATCTTGATCTGGCAGGATTAGGCTACTTTTATTTCCCCGAGAGCTATGGAGGAGGGAGAGGGAGAGGAAGGGGAGGGAGGTGGGTGTGTGTACATGGGGGCAGGAGAGGCAGGAGGGGGGGCTCAAATCCTTCTACAAATGTCAGACAACGACCGGTGACCAGAGGCCGCAAAGATATATACACTCACACAAACGCACACACACACACGCATAAACACTCCTGAAAAAACCCAAAGTGCCACCCAGAAAAGAGACTCATCACTCTCCGTCTCATCAGTCTGTGGAAGAGGAGATGTGGGGGCAAAGAGGGCAGCAAAGGAGAAGGAGGAGGGAGTGAGGGAAGGAAGGAGGGAGCAAAAGAGGGAGGGGGTGAGGGGTGGATGTGGGGGGCGGGGGATTACACAATTATTCAGATAACAGCTGGGAATAATCTAGTGGCAGATGTCTCTCGGTCAACAATGCCCACCGCACACGAGCGTGCATGTGTATGCACATACACATTCACAGAGTTTCAATGCCCAGCAAGCAGCAACAGAGCATAAGAAGAAAAAAAAAAAGCAGTCGCTGATGAACTAGCACAAACACAGATTTAAAAAAAAAAAAAAATCTATCTCGGACAAAGATGAAACACTCCGTAAAAATTATGTTTTTTCCTGAGCAGCGAAATGTCAAAAAAAAAAATGGACATAAATTGGAAAGTGATCACTTGTTTGCTTTTCTTCTCCTCCGACAGCCGTCTGAAAAACAAAACCTAAAACCTGAGGAATTCTGTCCGAGGAGGAGAGAGGTGGAGGGTCACCATTGATTGACAGTTAATTGTAGTTGCACATGCACACACTCACTCTCTCAATAAGTGTACACACACACAGAGCGCAACAGCATCCTTCGTTTCAGCTAGCAATCTCCAAGACTCCCGAAGTCACTTTCCTCCCCTCCTCCCTCTCCTCTCTGAAAGGGCACTATAGAAGCCATAGAGTCTGCACCCCACTGGGTAAAGCCTGTACAGTCTTCACCTTGAGAGCCACAGCAGAAGAAAGGAGAGGAGGGGGAGGACTGAAGTTAAGGAAGGGGTGCAGAAAACACATCTGAAAATACACACTCTAAAAATTATGCCTGAACATTTCTGTAAGAAGTTTTGCAAAAGTACATTTCAGAGCTCTCAAGAAATCTTTCTGAGGTTCCATTTAGTGGCGGAGAAAAGAAGGCGGTCCGAGCGAGTGGTGAGAGCGAGCTCTGTCAATCTGTCAACCCAGGCAGCCTATTGTGATTTTGTTTAACACTGGTTAACAGCTCGTCCTGTCAGGGGATGGATCATCCCAGAGCGCCTCAAACGCTAATAGCTTAAGTAGGCATCCCATGTCCCCCGGAACTAATACCACAAATACTAATACCATAAAAGAGCTGTGCACCCCAGCACCCCAGCCTCACTTTCGCCTGCGTTAGCCAACACCCCGATACTTTACGGATTAGACAACATAATGAGATGCATTTAAATGGTTATTACCTCCGAGGCTCGGGATGGAAAGGAAACAGAGATGAGGAAATGCTGGTTCAAGCAATTCAAATTCTGATGCAAATCAAAAACTAAAATGCTCCAATAAATCTGATTAATGACGGCTCGGATAACTGCAGTCAAAAAGACTAATTAGAAATCAACTAAAAAGTAAATCAGCAAAAAATGTGAGGTATTATGATTGGTGTCCGTTTACGTCAGGAACTCAGAGGAGTGTAAGGTGTAAAAGTGATTTGATTTAAGTCAGGTTGCAGTTGAGTTTATGGACCTGGAAGTGAATGCCTGCGTGTGCTCCTCCTCTCCTGTGAATCTCAGCATTTTATCAGAGCGTCCGTCCGCTCGGCAGATTTTACCATCACAGCACTACGGACAGATGAGTACTCGAGGGCTGTATGACGCTTCTCTACAGTCAGATGGTTTATGAAATGCGTGTGCTTGTGCGTCTGCCTTTGTGTGTATCCATAATATTCTGAGTCCTGCGCCTCACAGCTGTCACCTACCCTTCACAGCCATCCTTTCAATACACATTAAAGCAGTGCTGCACAAACTTTAGTCACATTGTTGTTCTGAGCGAGGCTTTCCACTGATCTGTTCCCTCAGTTCCCTGCTCGATTGATGGCTGCCCTGTCAGTTTGTCGCAGCACTTTAGAAACACCAACGACTCTCTGATGAAGTGCTTACAAAAGGTCATAGGGTGGAGGCGATGGAGAGGAGGGGAGCCGACTACTGAGAGAGGGAACCAGGGGAAAAGGAAAGGGAGACGGGACAGAATGAAGGAAAATCCATAACACAAACACAGCTGTCAGAAGCGATGCAGAGTTAGCAGGGGACACAATGACCGATGAGAGCTTTTTCTTGAAGAAGCTCTGCTTGAACACAACAGGCGTCCTCCCTGTTTCTACACACAACACTGCTCCGCTGTTTTTCTGCTTCCATTGGCCGCATCATGTGCCCTACCTGGCCGTGCAACTGACCTCATGATCCACTGCGACTGTCTCTGAAACCAAACTGGATGGCTCAAACTGTCTTATTTCATGATCTGCTCTCATTCCTGGAGACTCCACAACCACAGCCCTCTCCTCCCAGCTCCAGCTCTCTGCTCCAGCCATGGCCTCAGGTGCCAAGCGCACTCTGGAGAGGCTGATCTAATGCTTCCTCAGCTATAATGACCCACGCCTAAAACCATTGCACTGTCGTTTCCCTCCCTCCATTCAGTCTTTCACTCATACGTTCTATCTCTCTCGCTCCCGCTTCCTTTTCCCCCCCTGCCCATAGGAAACAGTCTCTTCCGCTCTGAGCTGTTGGGTCACTCCTTCCCACATCCATCAGCTGTTAATGGGTCGGTGTTCTATGAAGCTGGAAAAACGTCTCTGAGCCGACCTGCCTGCCAGGCAGCCCTCTCACACATAGAAAAACTCATCTAAAACGCACAGACATGTTAATGACCACTGGCTAAACCACTGTGTCAAGCAAAATGATTAGCTTATCAATCAGAGTGAGAAAAGTGGGGAATTTTAGAGGAGTGAGGTGGTGCTGCAAGAACAGCCTGCTCTCGCCACATATGCAATGACAGCTCATCCAGAGGAGACAAAAGGCAAAAGAAAGGGTAACAAAAGACAACAACTGCTCTCCCTCTCACAGGTGGCCAGCTTCCTCGCAACCGCTGAAGCCATCTCTCATCCTTTCATGCTCCTGCTGTCCTGCAACTTCTTTCTGTACAACACCGCCTTCTGACCCATCATAAAAACACATCTCATCTTTGAAAAATGTGTGGGATTTATTTTATGCACACGCAGACGGACAGACACACACACACACACTCACACAAGTATTCAGCCCTCAACTTCGCCTAAATAACCGGTTCAATTAGAACCACATGTATAATCAGGCCCGAGTCTAAAGCAATGTGGCGGCAGTTTCACTGCGCAGTCAATCACTTCAGTACACGAGAACATTCCCCCACTTGCTGGCTGACAATATATAATAACACCTACATTTTACCTATTAATCCTTGATAATAATTTCAAGAGGTAAACAGCTATTGTAATCGTTTTCAATGGCTACATATGGTGATGTGTAGATATTCTTTTTCCACTTATGTCAATCACCAGGACTGACTGAAAAGGAATTATTTTATTTTCTAAAAAACTATGACACACTAAACAATGTTATATTTCAACAAATAATTAGACAGCTGTTACAGCCTGGAGAATATCTTCTCCCATGATGTTTCCACATTTAAAAGGCCAATACACATGTTCAGTTCAATTGTGCACAACCTGCAATAGCGGCAGCTTCAGGACCAACACTTGAAATGAATCCATTTAAAACATGCTTTCATTCCCTGCACAGAAAGATTTTTTTTTCCTTTTTGGTTTTTCTCAAACCCCATCTAAAGAATATTGAAAATTTAACCGTTTCAGCATTTAAGCAGGTAACGCACTAAGTGCTGCAATAGAAGTAAACCTGCGTGTATCCATCACGGGTCAAACCATACATGTATAGCAGTGTCGTATATGGGTGCTCTTCAACATCACTTTGGAGCCAGAAGCCCACTCAGACTTGTGGGTTTGGGATAGCAGGAGGGCTTTAATGAAGAGAGAGTGAGAGATGGAGAGACGGACAGGCGAGCCATGAAAGCTACTGACGCACAGGACATTTAAAACTTCAAATACTGTCCATTTTCACTCAAGCAGGACAGGTGAATTGAGAAAAAAGCACTCTCATACACACACATTCCTGCACTCAGATATATATGCTCTTCAACACATATGTTCACATGTGCTCATACTGTAGGTAAGGACTCTCTGAGTGAGTGTATGGACTAACACAATCATGTTGGTGGCTTTTAATCACGCTGAAGGGGTTTTAAAGCACATGAGATCTATAGCCATTATTGCCTGTCTCTAGACGGTCTCATACAAGACTCCAGTCACACCCCGGCACACAGTCACACACACGGGACCAAGCTGAAAATCATCATTTAAGCAATGTGTCAGTAAGCATAAAAGAAACAACCATCTGCTGGAGAACAGTCTGAAACCGATAAAAATCAGCAGCGACTCTTACAAACAGTAAAAGAAAAAACTGGAAATGGAAAAGACACAGCTGTTGGGAGCAGAAAGAAAAGCTAAGAGGGAAAAGTGTTGAAGCAAGTCAGATGAAAAAAGGTGGCAACGCTGAGACAAACACACAGACGCGGACACACAATAGCCAAGAGGGAGCAGAGAGAGTTTATCTGTCTCTGACACCTCTGGCTCCCTGCACATGTATACGCTTCCCCCCCCCAAATAACTTCTTTTGCCTCTTAAAATACCCTTTCCTTTTGTTTCATTGTCTGCTATTATATTTTCATGAAAAGGCTGTGACTGAAGTTATAGCCCATCAACCAGCAAAGCCGCATACAGATATGATAACTGAACAATGACTTCATACTGTTGGTAAATGTTGCAGTGTTTGAACAGAAGTAGAAATAAAAATCTATCACTGTTCTCTCAACAAGTTTTTCTTTTAGGAGAGGGGGTGATAATCAGTTTTATTTTATATACAAATTTATAATTTTATTTTCTTTTATACCCATCTACCACACTTTAAACTGGAAGAGCTCAGCTGTGAGGACTTCAATGTCTCAGAGATGCAACGAGAATCACTTAAAATCTCCTTTTTAAAAAAGGAAAATCAGTGTCACAAATGATAGAATTATAAATTTTTAAAGGGGAAAAATCCGCTTATTTAGAATAATAAACAAGTATACAGAAAAGATTCATCTGAAGAGTACAAATAGCAATTGTGTAATTATTTCAGCATTGTTTAAATTTGCTGTTTTAATTATGAAATCCATTGTTTTAAGCCTAAAATGGAAAGTGTCAAAAATCTATTCCAATTTTAATTATTTAGATAATCAAGCATGAGGCTGTAGGAAGCCCACTGTACAATAAAAACATGAATATACAGCTTTTTCATGAAGACTAGATCTTAATGGGAAATTTATCTCGACGAAATAAACTTTTTTCTTCCTTTTTGTTTTTTTTTGGTTTTTTTTTTGTTTTTGGTTTTTTTTTGGACTCAACTCTACATCTGCATACACTTTATACCGGAGCTCCGAGCCACCACAAAATACCTGCTTTCCGGTCTGACACCAGAAAATCTGACAAGGTCATAAAACGTGATGAAGAGCTTTTTCATTCCCGCTGGATCTTCTATTAAAGTGCAATTAAAAGTGTGTCATCGCGCCGCGGAAATGCCAGCACAGAGGACAGGTGGGGGGGGTCGGGGGGTTGGTGGTCATGGTGGGACACACACACACACACACACACACACACGCACAACAGGAGAGAGAGGACACAGTAAATAAAATTCATTATACCAAATGCCCCGGCGACCATCAATCACGGGGCAATAATGCCCGTGTCAGGGTGCGCACCCACACGGCCCTGTATGCTTTTCTCTCATTGACAGACAACTAACAGCAATTAATCGTCATTTCATCAGTCTATCAGTCCCTCTTTTTGTAGGTGTGTGTGTGTGTGTGTGTGTGTGTCCGCATCTTTCCATCAAGTGAGACCTGAGTCCATCTGACGTGCGGGGGTGTTCCGGCTGCTGTTTGATATTTGATGATGGGAGTTTGGTGAAAAGAAAAGAAAAGCAGCAACTTTATGTTTCAAACCTATCATTGATGAAACACGGTGACGCGACGAGAAGGCGAATTAAAACCGGGAATCTCTTTATGATAATCTTCAATTAAAAATATTCAGGTCCAGGAGGAAGGTTTTTTCTGCGGTGTGGGCCTTCTCTAGTGACTGCAAAGCGAAGGGAAAAACATGGGTCATGCAGAGGTTCTGCTACAGACTTCAACCCCCTCCATTTCTAAATTTAATCGAAGTCTAAATATCTGCAAACATATTTTAAATTTTACCCTCACGTGGACGAGCTACGATTTTTTTTTTTATGCAATTAGTCCAAATTCAAGAATTTTAAAAACCAGTGTTACAGTGCTCCTGGAAAACCAGCCTGCAGATCCGATCCCTTTCATATTCAGAATTTAAACTTTTGACTGTGTAGGAACAATTTTCTCCAAAACAACCATCTGTTTCTATCACTGCTTTTTATTTCATCGGGCCGGAATCTGTGGAAAAGATAACAGACACTGAGCTCTCACGCCGCGGTCTCAATTTCCAAAGTCCAAAGCGTTTGAGAAAAAAAAAAAAATCATCTCCTGACAAACTGATCTGTCCACATGTAAGCTCTTTTTACGCTGTTCTTTCTTAAAACAGCGACTCTCCTTCTTCCACTGATGGCTACAAAGCCGGTTTATTATTTACAGCGTCATTAAAATTAATTGTCAGCAAACTAAATTCACCAGAAAATAATCAAATCAAAAAACAAACAGATCTAAATGCTGGACACTGTGTTACGGCTGAGGGATAATGACAAAGCTTTCAGACGCTTCTCGGGCTGCTGTGTAAAATTATCAGCACATAACCTAAGTCGGGTTTTTATGATCAAATCCCTTAACAAGGGGGACTCGACGGTTAACTTAGTTTCCTCCGCGCAGATTCACTCCCGACATCTTAGTTACACTTCCAACCGGTGAGACAAACTTTGTTAGTGCCACGATCGGAGACAATGACACTCTCTGGGAGCACCGGCCTGTCCCTCCACGCTTTGATTAATTATCGATTCATTTGGGGAGAACTGTGGGTTAAGAGAAAGTACATTTGGACTTTAAAGGCATTCAAGTTGGAGCTCCAGAAAAAAAAAAACTTCTTCCACGGTAGATTTTCTGTGTGTTGAAAATCTGGGAAGGATGAAAACAGCCACACTTCAAAGAAGACTTTTTCCCTTTAAACGTGGCTGATAAGTTTCGCGTTCAGCTCTTCAGACAGAACAACAACAACAACAACAAAAAAAAAGAGCAAAAGTTGAAATGAAACGTGGAGAGGGGAGAGTGTGAAAGGAAAGGAAAAAGAAAGTGGCTGCTCGGCTCTATAACACACCATTATATCATTATAGGCTGAGTTGGAGGAGTTTGACGAAACAATGTGCGATGAAAAGTTGGAGTTGGATGGGGATTTCTTTTGTTGTTGTTGTTGTTGTTGTTTTTAGAAAGTCATATGTGAGGAGCAGAGAGTTTCAATGGGAGCGCAGAGTGAGGAAGATGAAAGAGGGGTGAGGAGGAGGGGGGGAGAGGAAGGAAAAGTGAAGATAATGCATCAACCTGTTCTCTCGTTTTCTGAAGAAGTCAACTTTCACGCCAGTGGTTGGACCATGTGGACAGCCCGCTTCTGCTCCTCAAACCCCCGGCGCGTCCACTCTCTTCTCACGGCGACAAAAGAGGGGGGGGGGACACAAACCGACGGGACGAAAAAATAAAAAATAATAAAAAATAATAAAAAATAATAATGGAAAGAAACAGAGAGAAGAGCAGAGAGAGAGAGAGAGAGGAAGAGACAGAGAAATCTATGATCTAAGACCGCACGACCATTACTTTGGACGACAAAGCGTGCTCGTTAGTCCTTTTCCTTTTCCCTTTTGTGTGCGTCCTCTCTCCTCGGAGTGGCCCCTCTGGAGTGAAGTCGGAACAATACTGCCGCTAAAACTCTGCCACTGTGTGCAAGTTGCCGCGGAGAAAGCGCGCAGCTTCTCGTCTTGTTTCGTTGCGTCTGCTTCCCCCGCTATCTATTCAAGAGGCTCTTTCAGCGCGTATAACCTCTCCACCGGTCCGCACTTCTTGGCATCCCGTCTGTTGCTCGCTCGTTCGCTGGTAATCAGGGTTGAATCACTGGGGCTGTGCGTGTGTGTGCGTACGAGTGTGGAGTGGAGTGTGTGTCAATGTGTGTGTGTGCGTGTGTGTGTGTTGCAGGGGGACAGTTTGCTGCGCTACCGTAATGCCTCTAAAGCAGGTGCGCGTTTTCATCCCTGCCCTATCCTCGCAAAGCCCTGGCGCACAATAGAAAAACAGCAGCCTGCCAGAGGTATCGCTCTCTCTCTGTGTGTCTCTCTCTTTCCCCCTCAATGCCCCCCCCCCGTGTGTGTGTGTGTGTGTGTGGAAGGGGAAGGCACTGATCTTTTGACCTCTCTTTGCATCCCAGCTGAGTTGTGCTATTGTGGAGGCAGAGAGGAACAGATGTTAGCTTGCACAGAGTTTGAGCTCAGAAACAGCCAGAAACAAAGCGCCATCACCCAAATGCAACTAGTCTACTAAGCAACACTTTCTCCTCTAGACTTTTCATTGATACTTTCAGACTGATTAGTAAATAAAAACATCATTTAAAAAATGCACAGCACATCACTTTACAGCCTGTACGCCAAAATAAAAGACTTTATAGATGAACATTCATTTTTGGAAAATGCTGCATGACATTGATTTTGTCACCCCAAGAAATGTTGTCTTCCACAAATAAAATATAATCTTAAAATCAGTTTAATTGAGTTCACTGTCATTACACACTTACCTTGCAAATTGGATAAATTTTACTGTCTGCCTAACTCACCATGTCCTTTATGTATTTTGGAGGCTTGACAACTCCTTTTGCAGAGTTATTACCATCTTTTTTTCTTCTCCTCACAGCCATATTAATTTACTAATTGATAGCATAATCAGTGTTGAGATTACTGTCTCTGATGAAATTTGGAAATTACATCATACCTGTCGCTGCAACAAAAAAAAAAAAAAAAAAAAGTGAAGGGAAAAAAAGAGTGCCATAACTCAGAAGAAGATCTTGGAATAATTTTTGTCTTAGCCATTAAATGGGATTTTGCCCTCCTGCCTTTTCACTATCGAAGCTTTTACCATAGGAATATGATGGCAGTCCATCATAGCACCACCCAACAATGGGCCACGACTGCAGTAAATCACAACACAAATCATTAGCACGATCAATACCACTAAAAATATGTGTGTCTACGTCAATGTGTGTGTGCGCATGTGTGCACAAATGTTTGGGTGTGTGTTTATGTGCGTCAAAGTATATGAGCACTATTATACTTCTTTTTTACTTCCTCACGTTTCTTCTGAACCTGACAAATTTTTAGCCTGGAACACTTTGTTATACGTGTCCAATAAATCTCCAGCGACCTGACAGTTGCTAATGTGAGCAACTGGATGGTGATGACTGATGCTTTGTCTAAGTGGCTGCTATCATGAAGGTGCACTTCCAAGTTTGATCTAAAAAAAAAAAAAAAGAAAGAAAATTTGACAGTACGATTAATAGACAGTTTATAACTGGATCCAAGCAGGCGTGTTAGTGGTTACTTGACAGGCAAAAAACCTGCGTCCTATGACTGAAAATGTGCGAGAAGCACAATCAAGAGCAGAGACTGACTCATCGTTGTGCCAGCGGTTGTGTAACTGTTGGCATTTTGACTAAAGATATCAATCACCCCCGCCTGTTTGTAGAATCATGATTTGTTTGTTGTTGTTTTTCAGTTTTGGCTTGTGATTGCACAACGTCACATGAATAAGTCGAGCATAGAAAACTCATAGGACTCTCTGTGCTGCATGGCCTGAATATAGCCAAGCCAGGCCAGACCGAGGCAGGCCAAGTACGAAACCAGATTAAAATAGAGCTGGCCTGGACATCTTAAGTCAACACCCTCATTCTTGTTCTTACGGAAAGGAGGAAAAATGCTGTTTGGCCCTCTAACCCATCTCCTATTCCCATTTAGGAACCCTTCTCTCCCTGTTAATCAGGGGGAATAATTATCAAAGTGGACAGGTAATTAAATTAAAACATAAGTGGCTACATGAGCTGAGTTGGCTGTACTACAAGGTTTTCCCTGGCTTAATTAAAGAGAAATATGGGAGTGCTCACCCACAGTGTCACAGAGCTGGTAAAAATGAGGAAAAAAAGCCCCTGCCACTAACTTGAATAACTCAATCTGATCCGTTCAACGCAGGATTTTAGATTGATAAAAAAAAAAAGAAGAAGAGGTTAGCCTGCCCAGTGTGTGAGTGTGTGTGTGTGTGTGTGTGTGTGTTTGTGTGTGTGTGCGTGGAGGAAAATTCTTCTCCATTGCTCATTCCTGAGCGAATCAGTTCTGCAGACTGTGTTGTTTGTTTGCATATGAGAGCAAAAGCATATGTGTGGCGGTGAGAGTGAGGCGAGGGAGTGCAGAATGTGTGGTGAATGCATTAAAAAACTGTGATCTTAAGCAGCCATCTGGGAATAATGTCGTAAAATAAGGCTACAATAAAATAAAACTTATTGCTGTTGTTTACAAACAATTCCCCATCAAATCCCCACAATGCCTTGAGAATCAAACCCAAAGAGAGGCCTCAAACACACAAACAGAGACACACACACACACACACACAAATAAACAGACCCAGAGCAGGAATCCAGTGCACGAAGCATATTATCCAAACATTCACAAACACGCTCATATGTGCCCACAGCCACTTTGGTACACATACGTGTGTGTGCATGTTTACAAATAAAGACAAAGTGGGCTGGCTGCATACAAACACTCACATAAATAGCCACACACACAAACACAAACACTCCACAGCCGCCTCTGTGGTTATGCACAGACAACAACAGACTATAACTGAAATACAGCACTGCTGTCTCATGGCTGGGTGTATTAGAATAATAAATGACTGAGAGCATCCACACAAAGCTTCTTTTTATCTCCTGCAGTACCTGTGAACATGTGTGTGTGTGTGTGTGTGTGTGTGTGTGTCCTTGCTACAGATAGTTGCATCTACGTTCATCTGTGCACATACACTGATTGCTCAGAGGATTACAGCCAATCACCACCTGCTTTCTATTAGCCACTCATAAACATGTTTACTGTCACAGCTGCTCCACAGCATGCACATGCACACGCACACACACACTGACGCGAATAAAGAGAAAGAGACATACTAAGAAGATGTGTTTATCACGTCTCTCTCCTTGTCCTGGCCTATAGTTGGAAGAGAATAATTAGTTAGTCCTGGCCAAGGCAGTAGTGGTGTATGTGTTAACAAGCTGTTTTAACACACACACATTTCTTTACAACTGCAGGGAAGGCCAGAAAGAGCGAGAGAAGATCTCATTCTGTGCCTCAAGGGCTCACTTCATTTTAAAGCACTTGTGACCCAGCAGTCGAGTCCAGGAATGAGTCCCCAGCCAGGTTGTTGTGTAAATCTGACAGGTACACACTCAAGAAAGTTACAGCTGTCTGAAAAGCTGAAGAGGTAAATTAGAGAAACCTGTACAAAAACATGTATTAGCGTCGGATCTGGGTTGTAATGAATATCAACTTGTTTCAATTTCCCAAAGAAAGTGAATATTGCTATTTTATCACAAGAGATGGAAATTTATGTCTGCTGACATGATTATTAAGTATTTAGATTTTTGAAATGTTTAATTTGATTGATTTGACCAAATCTAAAGCAGTGACAAACAAAAACATACACACACAAACATATTCTCACACACTGAAAATCGGATCAATACAGTGATGGAAGGAAACTCTTGATTACTGTTAGTGAGTGCTACATTTCTTTTATTCTTAATTAAACACTGTGCTTCGGTGCAAATATTAAAGTTGGATGTCAGCTATAGTCACTGGTTCCATAGTAGTTCAGTCACAGTCATGTTTTTTCTGGATTACTCAGACTTTTACTTTAATTCTTAAGATACATTTGACTTGTACACATTTTAACTTCTGTGATATTTTGAAGGCATGACTTTTACTTGAATGGAGCATACTTATAATGTAGAAATACTGTATTTCCTCCTTTCACCTACATATAACATAAAGTTAACATTATTTGCCCTTGGCAGTTTTGATTGTCGTATTTTTGTTTATTACAACTAACAATAAATTTGAGAAGGTTTTGAGCTAGGACTTGAGCTTTTGTCCCACAATGGGTCAAAACAAGACTTATGTGGTTGTCACAGTAAATTCAGCTCTATTTTGCCACAGAATAGGTCAAGTTTTACACTGGGATTGTAAGCAGCCTCGTGATGCTGCATGCAGGTTGACAGAAATGTACCAGTTTTAATGTGCGTTTCTCTGTTTTGGTCGAACTTAATAGAAGACAAGGAGACAATAGCCCTGAAATCCTGTCTCTTCATCTGCTCACGTGCAGGATATACAAACATACAGTCAAAAAGACACACACACCGCACATACACACATAAACGCATTGGCTGCACAGTCTCTCCCTCAGTGCGATCTTGTATCAAAGCAAACAAATGACATGCTGTCTTTTCCTCTCTCCCCCCACTGTATTTTTTGATGTGTGGTTGTGTAAAATGACACGCCGTATCTCTTCAGCTGACATTATCACTCGCCGGCATGCTCACATCTTCCGGCCGCACGCCTTTCCCACAGGACTTCCTACAGCAGGGGTCTTTGTCTCCAACAGCATCGTGCACACGCACACACACACACACACACACACACACACACACACACACACACACAGAAAGATGGGGAGAAGCCACTATGATTTTACCTCTGCATTGTGTGCTGTCAGTGACTGGTACAAGGAAGGAGAGTGAGGACAGGATGGAGGGATGGAGAGGAAGGGTAGGATATGGCTGGCTTTCTAAAGTAACCTTTGAGGTGTGTGTGTGTGTTGTTTTAGTTTTTTTCCCTCAAGATATGGTGTGTGGAATTCTCTGCTGTGCTGGAGATTTTTAATGCAGAAGAGAGAGATGTAACCCAGAGAGCTCTGTCACATTAGTGTGGCCTTCAATGTTAAGCTGACACATGTAATGGCCCTGATACAATAACCAGCTCAAAACTCTATTGTGCATATGGGAGTAGGTTGAGAATCGGGACTAAAAGGTGTTTGTTTCACAGGAAGAAAAAATTTTTTTGAGAATTTACAAAAAAAAAAAAAAAAGAAAAGACAAATGAAAGTAAATAATGTATGTGGTTGTGGCTGTTTCATCAAAAATATTTCAAATTATCATAATCTAAGGGATGCTTTTAAAAAAAAGCATTCTTAATTCAGAAATGTCAAATGACAGTTAATTATTAATAAAAAAACAACTACAATAATAATAAGTACCACCAGGTCATTGAAAATACAACCACATACATCTCATTGGTATCGGAGCACCTGCTATAGTTCAAAGAAGGGATCATTGTGTACTAACATTACATGAAAGCACTATAATGCTTTTGACATTGACAATGCATAAATACACAGATTTGTTTTTTCTTTTTTTTTTCAGATAAGTCACCTTTTCCCTTCATTCAATAATGCATCACAGCTTTTGTTCCTCTTGTGTCATTGAAAGCCCTTATCAGTAATTCACTTTCACTCATTTGAGAGTGATAAAATAAAAATAAAAAGTTTATTTTATTCAAAGTTTTTAAAACCTTGGAGACTTCACATCTCTGAATGTAATAAGTTTTTCCATATAAATTTCAATATGGGATTCACTATAGCTGGTTATTGACATTTACTGGATCTGTTTGTATATGTGAACTGTGGCTGTGAAGGGTTCAATTATTTCTTTTGACTTACACATTTCAGTTCTCCAGACTATTCATCTGCTCTTCTTTAAGAACTCTCGCTAGCTTAAAGAAAACACACAGAAACAAGTTGTAATGCCAGTGGTTTTACTAACGCGAAGGTAGCAGGGGACTGTTTATGAATGTAACTCTTCTTTTCGCAATGTGTCCTTGTAAATTTACTGTGAAATATAGACACAGACCACCAAGCGTTCCACAAACGGTTGGAAACACAAATTTCTCCAGCCTGTCGAACATGCATGCATCAATACAGCTTTTCTTCCTGTTTGTATTTAAAGTGTTGCAATTGAAAATAACATCGCTAACCTTTGCAAAAAAATGGGATCATTAAACTTCAGATCGACTGGGGGGAAAAAAAGTGAAGGTTCTGGAAAACTGACATTGAAATGTAACAAAATACACTTAAAAAAAAAAAAAAAAAACTTTGATAAAAATAAATAAATAAATAATCCTCTCACAAGGATGAAGGTAGAAACGTCCACGGCGGCAACATATTAACTGTTGCCATGACCCACCCTACTGATCCAGGAACATGTAAATGAAATTCAGTCAGTTTTTCATTATTACAGGTCGCTCTGCGTGTGTGTGTGTGTGTGTGTGTGTGTGTGAAAGACACAGAGAGACAGTGAAGGGCATCGGAGGTCGTCAAATTGCCACAGTGCTTTTCGTCCTGTCAAGCGCTCATGTGAGCCAGTCTTGAGTGAATTTCAATAATCATACTGAAGGACTTTTCTTCTCAGGCCATATTCTGCTAAATGTATCTCTCTCCTTCTAATTCCCCTTCACAATACGTCTGGCTCAGTCTACTCATCATGTCATTGGTCCCTTTTCTATTCCCCTGTGTCTGATTCTGACAAATACATGGATTATCAGCCAGGGGGATTTTTAAATATATGGCTAATGTGAGCTTTCATGCCTGTGCTTTAATCTGCTGAGTATTTAAAACCAATCTTAAGGACGAGAGAAAATGCAGAGGTCAGGCTTTTTTCAGTGCCCACCCTGCACCGGAGAACAGAGAAGGAGAAAATGTAAAAATGGAAGTGAGGAAAGGGAAGTAAGAGAAAGACAATAATTTCCCTTTGATTTAAATTCTAACCAGGATTAACTGTGGAATCGCAGGTATCAAACCTCATCCAGCAGAACGGCTAGAACTCCTTCAAAGAAAGGAAAAGTTGGTCCCCTCCTATAGGTGTGTGTGTGTGTGTGTGTGTGTGTGTGTGTGTGTGTGTGTGTGTGTTTCTTTCAGCTTTTTCACCGATCACGTGCCCTCCGATGCCAGGGAATTTGGACCTAAAATGAGAAAATATATCTCTCACTGTCTGTTTAACGGGGCAATGACACAGTACAGGGAGGGATGAAAGCTCCATCATTCGTCTGTCCGTTTGCGTCGCTGTCAGTCGGGTCTACTCATTTGGAATTCAGACTCCTTCTGCTCCTTATTACTGTCTTTCACCCACTTTTCCTTTCATCTTTCTTCTTTTTTCTGCTCCTCTCTTGTCCTCTTGTCTCCTGTCCTCTCCTCTCTCTTCCCTCCCGTCATTTTGTGTACATATGAAAGGCAGACAGGGCCTTTGGCAGCCACTCAAACAGGATCAAGCATGTGTCTGTGCGCTGCGTGTTGGGCTAAAGAGCGGAGGGTGATTTGTGGCATTACCTCCACAGCTTTAAACTGCATCAAGAAACTTACAGACCTTTTTTTTATGACTGCAATATGAGGTACTTAACATATCACTGCAATAAAGTGCAACAGACGCAGGGTCGAAGAACTTAACACACAGACATGCACCCATACATAGGTTAGTGAGGATAGCTGATAGTGGAGTTGGAGACAGATGTACGTTCGAGCTGAGGGAAGTTTTTATGGTACAGACTCATATGTCTCACCCAGGATAGTTAAGTAGGCCAAAGCTGATATCATCTGATACACTTGTTTGCTCACCAACCATACAATCACAGCCCGTCCCTGCTGAGGAAGCATTCAAACTGCTATTTGAACATCAATGCAGCATGCAAATAACATTCACCACCCCTTTTCAAACCTGATAAGATAACCACAATGCCTCATCTGGCAGCGCAGATGTGTGTTGCATCCTAAGGCTATGCTGCTGTTACAAAACACTGCAATTGAGTCTTCTCAGCAACTTCCCTTAGAAGAAAACAAGGGCAAGAAGTTTGTAAATGTATGAACACTGTGAGTCTGCATGTATGGGTTTAAGTCTAAGCTCGCGTGTGTGAGTAAAAGCACACAGACTTAATGGTAAGAGAAAAGGAAATGGAGAGAGGATTAGAGTGTGGTGCAGAGAGGTGAGGTGGCCCTTTAATTTGGAAATTTTGATGTGAATGACGCACATCTGGCTCCTTCAAATGATGGATTCTGCTGCACATGCAATATGAGAAAGTGATTCATCCGTCTTTTTCTTTCATCTATCCTTTCCTGCCTTCGACATCCCCAATCCCTTACCTCAGCCTTCCATATTATCTACACAAAACTTTTTCTCACTTCACATCGGTTCCTCCTTCCTGATTCCCCGACTCCTCCTGTTGTAGGGTGAGCCCACCGAGCAGCAGCACAGCCTTTAGGCCTGAACGTCTCCTCTGTTTCAGGAGGGAAAATCACAGCTGTTTCACCCATGAGCTTGATACACATAGCACATTCTCACCCCTTCTTCAGACTGAAGCATGTATTGGGTACAATGAAAGAAACAATTTTGCTCAAGATGTGTGATTTTTTTTCTATTTTATTTGAATATGTAGGCAAGATGATTCAAACCAAGTAAAAAATTGTATGTTACACAGGTTAGGATGGTTATCATACCATAGCAAAAAAAATATATATATATATTATAATTTTAGTAGTTTTAACTTTTCAATCTGGGGCAGCGCGGTGGTGTAGTGGTTAGCGCTGTTGCCCTACAACAAGAAGGTTGTGGGTTCTGTTCCCAGGCCTTTCTGTGCGGAGTTTGCATGTTCTCCCTGTGCCTGCGTGGGTTTCCTCCAGCTACTCTGGTTTCCTCCCACAGTCCAAAGACATCATGTTTACATTAATAGGTGACTCTAAATTGTCTGTAGGTCTGAGCATGAGTGTGAGTGGTTGTTGGTCTCTGTCTGTCGCCCCTGTGATGGATTGGTGACCTGTCCAGGGTGAACCCCGCCCTCACCCAGTGTGAGCTGGGATTGGCTCCAGCACCCCCGCAACCCAGAAACGGAGAAGTAGCTGAATATGAATGAATTAATGAACTTTTCAATCTTCGTGGTGTTGTTAGCTCACTGTATGTGCTATGTGTTTATTTTCCAAGTTAATTATTGACTGGGTTTTAAGCGTCATAGCAAAAATAAATGTTGTTGCTCTTCATATTATTGGTTAGAGGCTCCTGTTGTGTCCAGTTGTGAAAATGATATGTCCTAACAAAAGCACTGGGTTGAGTAAAATAGATCGATCTAAACATATGAACTTCAAATCCATTTTCCCAGCCACCCCCCTTTAAGCTTATATGTATCTTTCCAGCTTCCTTTTGAAAAAAGTGGCTAATTATTGATCCAGATTCTTAATGGTTGCCCACCATCTACACGTTCATTCTCAGGACATAATGCTCCACGAAGTACATGAGAATTAGAAATGCCAGTAACTTCATGCATCTGACAGGTCAGGGCGGTGGGTCGGGTATTACAGGTATCTTCAGCACCTTCACAGATATTTCAATATTTCCCAACTATTAGTGGACATTTGTTGGTATCATACTATCTTTCATCTAGTCTTTGACCGCAACACCAAGCCAGAAAAAAAAATTCATGCTCAGAATTCACTGCTTCTAATTTAAACCTACTATTCATTTAACTACACATTAAAACTCTCAAATCCAACACAAGTCCATTATGCTGATATCTAAAAATTTTCACAACTTAACCAAATACCCCCAAGAAAATAATGTCGACTAACACACAAAAAACAATACCACACTGGCAGTGATGCACAAGGAAATGTTTGGCATGTCCCAATTTTTTTTCGCTGACATGCTGCCAACCAACTCTGTATTGTTTTGCACAGTTCCTTCCTGAGTCGTTGTCATCCAGCCAAATTAAATAAATAAATAAATAAATACAAAGCATTAAGATAAATGCTATATGACCTCATATCCTTGTAAACAAAATAGCCTATCCTGCAGTAATTCCAGTCAACAAGAAGCAGTTCACGGCCAGTGCACTCTAACACACAAACATATATCGTCAGTCTTGGCAACCTGAGCAAATGGAGTAGAACGGTCTTTACTGAGGAACCTAATAACACAAAACACAAATAAGACTTGAGCTAAAGGTGCGATATATAAGATCACGTGGGTCAGAATTTTATGTCAAAAGGTTCAACAAAATGAACAAACACAATCGACAATGTGTGAAGGAGCCACAGAGGTGTTGTCATGACCAAGACCTCCTTCCATTGTATTTCAGAGATATTACGATATAATTATGAAATTGGCATGCTGACCAGCTGTCCCTGTCCCATCTTACCGTCCCACTTTGGGCAGTAGGTGCCCTGTGAGTCAGTGCAGCATTCAGTCCGACATAAGAGGCTAAAAATGAACAGCTTCCTCCAACGCTGGAAGTTGGGCTATAGCTCCTGTTTGTGGCCTACCGACTGTGGAAGTTTGACCCTGGCGGGCAAAGAAATTAAGTTTGGTGTCTTGCTCACAATTTCCCTTAAAATTCTCTTTTCTACCATCCATCGCTACTTCTGATTAAATGGATAAATGAGATCGCTGCCAAGAACACATTCAAACTTTAATTTAGTGAAATCAAAAGTCCAAACAAGGTTTCCATAGGTGAAAATGTGGAATTATAACCTTATCTTAAATTTCCCTTGAACACCAAACACGTTTTCTATTGTCAGTTGATGACAATGCAGTTATAGCCCCCAACACAGAGACAGACGTACAGAGACGTTGAGTTGATTAACTCTGCGCAAACTCATGAAACAGGCATGGCAACTAAATGTCTGGCAATGGATATGTATTGTGTACGCTGCATTATGATTAATTCAAACATCTCTTCACAGGCACAGTCAGGCTGGTGGGTGCACTTGAGCGGTGATCAAGCCAACACTTACTTTTTACATACAGGTACAACACTGAAACAGTTAGTGCGGCAAATTTGTAAAGGTTCTTGGCCCATCGATGAATTAAAACTGTGAGTTCATTATGTGCAAGTGAAACAAGAAAATGATCACAAAGGATCCACTCAAGACACCACATTATGAAGCATTGCTATGCTTTTTGTCAGTGAAAACAGTATTCACCTTTTGAGCTTTACAAAGCATCCACCTAGCAAGACTGAGAGCTGAAAGAAGATATGCTTTGCTATTTTGATACTCTTTAATCAGAATCATTATATTTCTTTTAATATTCTTCCAAAACATTCAGGAGATAATCAGTGAGAGTAAAGAATAAAAAGGATGACACTTCAAAAATGATATCTTGCAAACTCAAGATTAGATCATTTGTTGAAACCAAACAAATATTTATGAGTCTTGATTTTGTTCCTTGTTGTCATACTGTTCAAAAACTGATAAAGTTAATCAGATCATCAAGGATCAATACTATTTTGTTAAAAGTTAAGAGTGCAAAGGTGCAATTTTCTGGATCCTAATCTGTCTCTGAACTGTGTGTCTTTTCAGGGAGATTTGAAGTCAGAAAAAAATTACTCTTTGAAAATTACTTTGTTAACAAATGAGGATGAACACTCCTCGCTCCACTTTGTGTGTGTGGATATAAAACCTTCAGTGTGAGTACCACAGAATGGTAGAAATGACTGAACATTTATTACAGTTATTGAAATATTATTTAGCTCTTGCTTGCAGTGGAAAACACAGTTAATAAAACATATTCTCAGCCAACATTTGAGTATAACAAGCATCTTTTCCAATCTGTGCAGTAGGTATTAAAGTGTCCCAATCTGTTGTCTGCAAAACCCTTCAATCCACTAATGATAAAAAGCACCAAACCCACTCACATTTTTGAAAGTTGTAAATGATTTTTATATTTTTTAGGTGATATTTTATAATGTGTAGTATAACCCCTGGTGCCTCGTCTCATTTTGGCCCTGTGAGTTCACCACTGGAGCAGATTGTCTGACGTCCATAAGCTTCTCTGTCAATCTACAATGGCCTCCCAGTCAGTGTCCATTTGGCATGGTGTGCACACTGATGGATTTGTAAACATTAGGACCAACATGTCCACGTGCACACATACAATTTCTCTCTTTCACACTCACTCCATAATCTTCTGGACTCAGGTGTGTCCAGATGATTACAGGGCCATAAGGTGACCTCTGACTCCATCAGCACAAAGGTAATCCTGTCACTCCACAGAAGAATCACCAGGCCTTTTTCTGCTTTCTTACTCAAACATAATTCTCCCCATTTGGCATTTTGACATCATATCTTCAGTCCCCTCCTCAGTCACCCCAAGCGCAGTTTTCTTTCTCTCCGCCTGGCCAAAACAGGGCCACAATAACTTTATTTTATTTTTCTCCTTCGCTCCAATGCACAACATTCGCCCCTTACCCCTCTATTCTCCTTTTAATGTCTTTTTTGTACTCCTCTGCCTTTCTTCTTTCTTTTTTTCTGACTTCCAAGGTCAGACAGGACAAACAATGCCACTGGTGTCTGTCTGAATGTGGCTTGCTACCCACCACCACTGCCACAGTTGCCTTGGCAACACTCTAACCATTAATTTTCAATTAAAGCAGACAAAGAGATGACAGCTCAGGGTCCATGGAAGATGTCAAGAAGCAGTATTAATATACGACAAGTGAGCATAATTGTGTGTCCATTTTCCTCAGCTCTCATCTATGCTATCAGTGAAATGTGAAAGCGGCAGATAATTTGAGGTTGTGGGAGACGCTGGCCACTGTTTTCTTTTAACCAAGACACCTCTGATGTATCTCTCTGGGAAATATTGCATTCATCATTACCTTTATGAATATTTTGTCAGGGATGTTATTATTTTCATTATCACTCTATCACAAAGATGTTATTTCACTTGCGATTCAAACGCTGACATGCACACACAAACACACACACACACACCTGTAAGCTGCATGTGGTGCGAGTACACGGCACTGACTATATTCCGTGGGTATTTATTTGATTTCCATTATCAAACCATTCCAATAAGACCTCCAACTCATGCAAATATGTGAGGTGCTCTCCATCTCTTTGTGTGGTTCCGCAGAACCAACAGTACACCCATTAATGCACACACACAAACACGCAGGTGGACTGCAGAGTGAGGCCTTGGGCAAAACAGATGAAAAAAAAAAAAAAAAAAAAAACATGTAGCAGTGTGTGCTCAGCTTTAAAAATTTTGGGATCGTATTTTATCAGGAATACGGTGTCTGAGAAATGGATATCCAGTGGCACAGATGAAGGAAAGCAAATGTTGTAGGAAACACACCATGAGGAACATCTAAGTATCTACAGTGAAGCAAAGTGGGGACAGAAGGAGGCATCAGGATGTAGAAGTAGAACTGAATACAGAATTCAGTTGGATCCAAATGCTCTTCGAGATTTTCAGATGTGTATAAGTGATGTCTGTGTGTTCATAGCATTCAACACCACCACTGCTTTGTACAGTTCGTGGTGAAGTTATGGAGGAAATTTATTAGCCATGACACAATTGAGTAATCGGTCATAAGTCAGGCTGAAGAGATGCTTTGAAGCATTAGGTAAGTTACATTGTGTAATGCAATCTATTGTGTATTATATTGCGTGAACATGGTGGGTTTATGTGAGTTTATGTCAATGTAAGGAAGCTATCATCAGAGATAAGGTGAACGCAAAAACAATTGAAGCTGTCTTGTTGGCAACATCTCTTTAAGAACTGATGATGCAGTTTTTTTCCCACAATCCTTCACTCCTGGTTTTCCCTCACCTCTCTCTATCAACCCACAGTCAAACTCTTCTTTTATTCTCACTCACTCCCTCTTTGCTCTCATCCCCAACCAGTCTGTCTATTGCTCCCTCCCTCCCTTTTCCTGCCCACTGCTGACTGTGTTCCTTAAATCACACAGTCCCTAAACTGCCCCATAAAAGATGGCAGGTTCTCCCCAGCCTCCCCCTCCCCTGACTCTCCTCCCCTCTGTCTCCACACATTACTGCTTTAATTAAGGTAATTACTTTCAGAGTAGTACTAATCGGATCCTCTTCTCTCCTGGCGGACACACACGCTTGTGCGCACACACACACATAGACAAGCACACAATTTACTCCAACGTAGATGAAATCCAAGCAGAAAGGACAACCTCCAGCTCTGCTGGTCTTTCTCAGCTCCTTCATACTGGATGTCTAATTAAACCTGTCCCAGCCAGGCCCCTGCTTCAACACTTTAACATTATTTGGCTTGTGTGCTTCAAGAGCTCTCTTTTCCTGCTCTTTTTTTTCTTTTCTTTTCTGCCCTCAATCACTGTCGCTGCAGCAGCAGCTGAAACATCACTCTGTTGTGTTACTGCAGATTTGTTAACTTCAGCATGTGGAACCAACTGAAATCTGGTAATATAATCACGCAGAACAAAACACAAAATCAAAACATTGATCATTATGACAAAAAAAAAAAAAAAACACTTGAAAAATTGTGTCACATGTCAGTAGCTTTAAAAGAGGGAGAAAAGGAAGTCAGTTTCTTGGTCCCACATTTGAAAAAATTGTGTGTTTATTGCTATGTCTGTGACATGCACAAACTGTTACATTGAGGGATCGTGACATTTTATTTATGATTCAGCAGTTACAATATGAGCAGTCTGAGGTCAGGGAAAGTATTTGCCGTCCACAGATGGCTCTGAAGCACTGAGACAAATGCATTTCATAATGACTCCACCATTCAAGCTGCGTTCATGCCCCTGATCTGGTCATATACGAGATCTGATTGGAGAGGGAAGGCACAGACTGAAAAACTCCAAGTTCCAGGAAAAATCTATTCACTGATGGAAGCAAACACCAAGTGGCTGCTAAGTTTAATTCAGTTGGATCAGCTGTGGATGTACAGCTGGTCTGTCACAGGAAACACTGTATTCCTCCACTTTCACAACCATCCCCCCTCTCTGTTTCCCCCAAAGGCACCTTGACTGATAATGAGAGAGGGAATGCAGGTACAGCTCAGACTCAGGGGGGTTTCAATTAACGCCTTGCAGATTAATAAAGAGTAATAAGGTGGACTGCATTTACGTGTGCATGTGTGCATGTGTTTTTCCCTCGCAATCATGTGTATGCATGCCCGCGTGTGGTGGAAAGACCCCTGTCGCTCAGTGTTATGGAGAGAACGGAGAAGAAAAATAGCTGTGAGGAAGCAGAGGCAGAATGTGAAGTGTAGGACCCTTGGAGCACCATTCTGATTAGGTATTTGCCCAAGATTTTTAATTGGTCATCTGCTTTGTGTCACTACAGCGTGATTAACAGCAGGAGATTCCAGGGTCATTTTTATATGCTCAAAGACACAAACACATGTGTTTGTTCGTATCTGCAACATGGAAAAGCAGCATCAACTATAAAGACAGAAGAGGAAGAAGAAAGCTAATTTTGCTGCATATCAATAAAGTCATATGTTACACATACATATTGTATGTTATACAAATTATATTTGATCATACTATTTTTAGATACATTCAAGGTTTATTTTCTCAGCAGTGTATTTACTTTCAAGAAGTGTTTCTGCAGCAGTCTGCCATTTGTCCTGAATTCAAATTGACCACCTAAATATGAGGGAATGATGCATGTGTATAATCCATTGTTACTCTTTGCAACTTTTTCTCTTTGACTGTTTCACTCTGCCATATGAGTTACGGCTAATGCAAACCAAACATTCACAACTGCATGATAGCTTCACAATAAAAAAATTTAACTGATGATACATGGGATGACTTTTATAAGAAGTGCAATGTTCTTGATGAAATTATTGTCACATCCAAATATCTACAAGTGCAAGTACGTGTGTGTCACTTCAGTCTTCATATTTTAAGAAATACTATGCAATGTATTATTCATCAAAATGCATCTACGAAACAGTTTTGACTGCGTATCACTTTTTAAGCATCCCAGTGTGTGACAGAACAAGATGGAGCACTTACATTTAGCAGTAATGAATTGTTGCAGCCAATGGGATACACACTTCCAATATTTTTCTCAGCAAATCCTGCATCCTGCTGAGCAGAATCCTACAGCATTTGCAACGTAAAGGCAGATCACTACTGCTCGGAGCACACTTGTAAACTATGACCAACTTCTTCTTTAATACAGCCTAAGATTGGTAACCCTTCAGTGTGCACAAGTGCAGAAGTTGCTCCTCACTTGTACTTCTACTTCCTTACCAAGAATTCAGGGATGACACTTTTAGTTGCTGTTACCAGCATTAACCTGACTGAAAGGACTGAGGGCTAAATTTAACTGTAAAAAGAGCACAGCATGGCACAAATGCAATTTTGGGCGTGTCCATATAACTTAATTTTTTTATTTTCTTTATCACACTGTGGTGAACAAATTTAGTCTGCATGTTAATGGAAAACACTGGCACATCATGATTTTGTGTAACAGGCAGAGTAAATTCAGAGTTTCAGAGAGTGAACACATATTATATGAACATATTACTCTCCTGATAATGTGATCACAAAATGATTTCAAACCATGAGACTGAAGATGAATAGTTTGAAAGTTTCTATCACTCATCTAACTCCATTCAGCTCCTTGTCAGCAGAGTGGTGGTTAACATTAATTTGAAACTATCCACATAGCTTAACACCATAAGGAAAAGGGTTGGGTGTTTTTCTGTTGTTTTGTTTTGTTTTTTTTTCCTTTTCATTGTGTCTTGTCTGTCTGGTGACACTCCCTGTTGCATTTCCCATGATGCCTCACAGAGCATAAAATACACACACACAAACAGACCCAAACACACCCTGGTGCCTATCACTGAGCTATGTTTGTTTTACAGAGTTGATTCATCTGAGCTCAACCAGTTTCACTCTGGCCGTGACTTCTGCCTACACTGCTCTCTCTCCCACTCTCTCTCTCTCTCTATACAGTACAGTAAAGGAATGCACCTACAGCTATTTCTGTTCACCTTTTCATTGCCGGGCAGGCACATACTTCACAGGTTAAAAGTTTAGTCTCTTCCATTTGAGCCTTTTCGTGATTTGTGATTGTGTTTGTTTACAAAAGCAATGTCACAGGTTTCATTCATTTCACTGTGAGATTGACTATGCACTGTCAAAGCTGGAAGCTTTTGTCTCATTGATGTAGCACACCCTGAATACCTCAAGCATGTAGGATAAATATTTGCATTAGCAAGGAGTGAATATGAGGTATGTTGTTATTGGTGAGTGAGAAGGCATTTGTTGTATTTACTGTATGTGTCAGGGTGTGTGTGTGTTTGTGTGTGTTTAGACACACTATACACAGTGTACACAGGCCTACAGATCTGAAGCAGAGATAACACCTGACATGTGGTGAGTGCGTGAGAAGGACTTGTCTGTGTATAACTTTACTGTGTTCTAACCTTGATTTATGGTGTAGTATGTTTTCTGCTCTTCTCTACGTCTATAAGTGAGTGTTAAGGGGTGAAAAGGACGCTTTCCCTGCGGCTTGTACATATGGGTAAAAACAAAGTCCCAGGCCCCTGGGATAAGCAGCTGCAAGAATGATTGAGTGACAGTTGGCTCCACCCTAACGCATTTGACTGAGGCATATATAGTAATAAGGAATGCATTGAAGGCCGTTTAAATGTCAACAAATACCATATAGTATTCAAACAGGAAAAGCTGCAAGGAAGATTAAAATAATAAAGTGCAATGCTGTTCAAAGGTTTCTCGCTGGAAACTAGTCCGTTAAAGACAAACCAGATTATAAGCCACACCTCGGCTTCTGTGATGTTTAGATCATCATTAACATAAAAAAAAAAAGTAGAGGAATGTCAAAAAAAGAGGTAACCAAAAACGTGACAACAAGGAGGACAAAGCATGATAGGCCAGAGTGTGGAGCAGAGACAATCAATCAGTCTTCAAGGGCCTGTTGATTAGACATTCTACAGCCTTCTCCATCTTCGTTAGGCTTTAATTAATTCATAATACTGAAACAAATTACCTTTGCATGGATGAAAATTACACCTAAATGTGGCGTGGCAGTTTGGCATTTGGTGATTAAATTATCTCTGGAGATTGTGGGAGTTTGATAGAGCAGTGTTGTCTTGATGGAGTCGTGTAACATTATTAAGTTTGAAATAACAATCCTCTCATTTCCTACGAGGGGCCATTTGTAACCAAGAGGAAAGGAGAAGAAAGGAAAAGAGGAGAGGAGAGGACAGGAAGGAAAGAGAGGAGACGAGGACAGGAGAAAAGGAGAGGAAACTGCTTCCAAACAACACAGATTGTCTATTGAGCCTTTCCACTTAAGGTTGGTTATCTTGAAACTTATTGGCTTTAGATAATAAGGAAAGCTTTTATTGTTACTATTTAAAGACTTTGTGGTATTTGGCCTTTATTCTGCTGTCTGCAACTTTACGAGACTGAATAGACTGTGGCATACACATTTTTTCTTTATCCACTTTTCACTGCAGGCTGACTTATCACACAGAAAGGGCAGATATTGCCCCATCAAAATGAAAAGGTGTGTCTTTATCAAACCCACCTTATTGCCTTTGTTCACTAGACCACCAGTGTGGAAATTCTCCACAGACAATGAAATATAACAATAAAAAAATACATACAATAAGAATACTTCCTCATGACAATACAATAAAACAGCCTTGGTGAGGAAAAGAAAGCAGAAGAGCTCAGCTTTGAAGTATGATAACAGAGTTAAGGAACAGAACGGCCAGGACTCTTTTCTTCTCTTTTTATAGGGTATAGATTATGGTAATCAGATAGCCTCACAGCTTTATCTTTGTCTGAGCTACTCCGTTGCTACTCCAGTTGAAGGCTTAGAAGAAGACATGCAACAGCCGCTGTATAGCCTCATCCAGCCTTTGTCTGCGTCTGGAGGCCAAAAGAAAAAAAAAAAAAACTGCCAAAGATAGTTATCGTGTGGATGCAAACCCAGGCAACATTGTTTTTACGCAGTCCACACACTATGTAAAAGGGAGGTCACGAGGTCTATCCACCTGTTTCTATTTGCATTTTTGATCCAAGAATAAACAAGACTAGGTCAAAACCTGGTGCAGCGCCTGTCTTGGATCCAGAACAGTTTCTCCTTTATTTATAAAGGATTATTATTATTATTTATTCATATATTTATTTATTTATATTTATACTTATATTATTCCTAGCTAGTTTGGTGTGTAAAATTGGCAGCATTTTAGTACAAAAGCTGGCTTTCAGCTCCGATTTGCTGTGTAAAAGTTACTGAATTGCCTGTAATTACAAACTCAACATCTCAGTCAATACACCTCCATTTCCATTGATCAGATTGATCAGAGCAACTTAGGAGACTACATGTAATATGATGTGCAGCTTAAAGCTTCAAATTGGCATCCATATCTGCTCCAGCCTTGCAGTTTGTGTCTGCACAGTCTTGTTTAAAAAGTCTTTTCAGTAACAATGCACTAACACAACACAGAGCAACACCATCGACTGTGGTAGAACCTGTTTGCACCAGAAACCCCAACTCAGTGACGTGATATTCAGCTGGCCAACTGTGGAAATCACTCAGTCTGTGACTTTCCATATATACACGGCCAGCCCAAAAAAAGGATGGGAAAACAATCTTAAAATACTTTTCTCAGGTAGAAAATTGGTTTATCATAAGCAAAACGCAGCAGGGAAAAATAGGAAGCCTAAATGTATGGGAAAAAAATGTATATGAAGCCCAAAATGTAGAATGAAACAAGTATGAAGCAAATAAATAAATGCAACAATTCAAAGATATCTTCAGTTGAGGTTTGACAGTCACCCCATGCTCCTCCACCTGATTCAATGGAACCAAAAATGGATAATTGGTACCACCATCAGTGGCTCTTAATGTGCATTCAGTTGAATTTGCACTTGAGGAGGTTCACAGAATGAATTCATTCATTCATCTTCAACCACTTATCCGTTTCCGGGTCACAGGGGGTGCTGGAGCCAATCCCAGCTCACATTGGGTGAGGGTGGGGTACACCCTGGACAGGTCACCAGTCCATCACAGGGCCAACATACAGAGACAGACAGAGACCAACAACCATTCACACTCACACTCAGACCTACAGACAATTTAGTGTCACCAATTAACCCAAACATGATGTCTTTGTACGGTGGGAGGAAACCAGAGTACCCGGAGGAAACCCACGCAGGCACGGGGAGAACATGCCACCTTATTATTGTGGGGCAACAGTGCTAACCACTGTGCTGCTGCGCTGCCCTCCCAGAATTCAAATTTCAAAAAATATTCACTATATTTCGATGGAAATCCACTGATCAAGCATATTTTGACTGTGTTACAGTTAGTCTCAAGATCAAAAATAGCATTAGCTGTTTCAACATTTTTCTCAAAATATCATGATTATTTGTTCAAGTGAAAAGGCCTTTCTGCCGGCTGCTGTAATCATGACATAAAGAGGCAACCCAACATTAGTGTTGCATGAATGCAATCTTTCCTTAACCTTAACTGTGTGTTTATATCTATTAACAAAAGTCCCATAACCTCAGCTTTACTTATTTCAACTCAAACTTCACCATCTTTCCTTAAAATTGACTAAGAAGCATTTAAGTGCAAAGCGAAATTAAAAGTATAGTTCAATAAAAGCTGTTAGGCATAAAAGTAAAATATAGTTGTACCAGATCAAAAAGTGCCTCTTCTTCACCTTGAATATGCTCATTGTTAGTGATTTATCTGGAGGAATTGTCTGTAAGATAAGACTGTAGCATCTACAACAATCAATAAGTACAAGTAAGAGATTATGCTCCTCCTTTTTGCTCTTCTCTATTTTATTTATGCTATTATATTTATGACCTCAATCTCATTTTTGTATTTCATGTGAATTGTGGCTGTTGTCACACCAAAACTTCTTTTTAGGATTGAGAATCAATTTTATCTCTGACCCATGGTTTAGGCGAACAATAAAAGTGAAAGGTGAAAGTGACTTTCTTCTTTGGCATCACTTTCATTTTGTGAAAATCACACAAAAGCAGACAAACAGAACAGTAAGCTGTTTGTTCACATACTGTGAGTGCACATGAATGTACTGTAAACGTGTTTGTAAGTGTGTGTGTGTGTGTGTCTGTTTATGCACAATGTCTTGTTTTCTCTCTCACTAACGGCATTGTAGAAAAAAACCTCCTCCGCAGGCGACAGGAGCTTCCGTGTCAATTATCTCGCCCTGAACCTACGATCTCTTCTCTTTTTTCCCTCTCTCCTTCCTGCCTCCCATCATCCTCAGCTTCTCTAATAGGCCTTCTCTCAGGATGATGAGAGGACATGCTCTCCTCTGATGGAACTGCAGCCCAACTCACAATGCTCCATGTCAGGGCAAGATTAAGACAGGACAGAGGAAAAACATTCCCATCAGACGCATGGGGCTTGCTGTGTGTGTGCTTGTGCATGTGCATGTGTGTGTGCGCGGGGCTGACAGGTATTAGAGTATTGTTGCTTCCTCAAAGGGAATATGCCAAACACGGAGGTTAGATACTAATAAACACAGACATGAATACATGCCTCTTTACTACAAAGTGAACACGCACACACGGGAAGGATGAGAAGAGGAAGTGAGGGAATGCAAGAGAGAGAGAGCGAGACATAGAAAAGGAGGGAGAAAGAGAGAGAGAGATGTATAAACTGTCAACACTGTCACGGAAAATGGCCCTCAAATTAAGCCGAGCGTGTGGTTCTACAAGGGACTCTGGGAAATTGCCTTTTATCGCTTCCCAAACAATGGGCCGTCTGACAGCGTTGCGTATGATAACACACACACACACACACACACACACTCCACATGCATGCACACGTCTGACAATGCTATGCCCGATAACTCAGCCAGCCGCTATTTACATTATTCCTCCAAGAAACCCTCCCTTTCCTGCACCCTCCCTCTGTCTTCTTCAGCAACTTTTACTGTCCTCGGCAGCCGCACGCTTTCATGTGGTTAATATCATGCAAAATAACAGCTTCTTATTTCCCTGCTGCCCCCCACCCCTCCCCTCACCACCCACCCCTTCGCATCCCATCTTTAATGGGGGCTAAGCACTGTAAGCTGGCTGAGCGTGAGGGCCTCTTATACACACACTACTGTGGTTATCTCTCTTCTCTGTTTATCATTGTTATTATTATTAATGCTCTGCTGTAACCGCAGAGCCAAAGACAAGAGCAGAGGAGAAGAGGGAAGGAGAGAGGGATAAAGGAAGAGGAAGAAGAAAAAGAGACGGGGCGGTGGAGGGTGAAAGAGCTCCTGTGATATGATGCTTGTCATATAAACTGCTATTTACCACCGTGACGGAGAGCTTATTTATAAACATGCACCATTACGCCCCCTCGTCCTCTTCCCTGACTCCCTCATCCCTTTTTTTTTGTGCTCTGTTTCTGTTTGATGCTCCATGAGGGTCCATGGTCGGAGGATTATGACTGGCGACAGTGTAATGAAATGCTCTTCTGCTCGACTCTACAAGGATGATAGAGGCCTGCAACATGTTGTTATCTGAGGGGATTTGTAAAACACTGAAGTTAAGGATAATGAGGGAAGTGCTCATCAGAGCCAGAAAGCCACTATAAACTGTAATCTCAAACATGGTCCATTTCAATAAGGCAAATTCCGATACAGCCCCCCTGATTTCTCAATGAAACAGTGGCCTACAACTCACTTAGCCACTGGACTACACACAAAGTGCAAAGTAGCCTGATCAGCTTCTCAAAGTACTCAGATGTATTTTATCACTTATATAAGAAGATTTCTTTTTGGACCATTAAAGAATCTTTGAGTGACTGGTTAAATGGGCATTCTGACAGAAAAGAAAGACTAAGGTTACCTCAGGTTCAGTGAAAGCAAATGAAAGTGTAAAATCGAGCTTATTTTTTCCAATTGAAGTTGAAATTCATATTTGATACCTGCTGTATGCAAACTCCACAGTGAGTAAAGGTCAGCTCAATCTTTCATTATGATAAGAAAATTTGTGCCCCCACTTTGTCCTGTGTTCTCATGTTGTTCACTGTACATTTTTAAACGAGACTCGATTCAGGTTTTAAAGGTTTTAAACTCTTTAAGTTTCTTACACTACATAGATTTTTGAGAATGTCACTGGTGTCACACTCTTGAATTGCATAAAATACTGCACAGTTGTATCCTATTCCATAAAATGTCAATAACATGTTTAAACCTGTTGGATTGGCTGGTCACAGATCAATCAGGTCTATGAAAAAGAACCATGAGAAACCATTAGCAGTTTAATTTAATCCTGCACTTGTACCGGTTTAAAACTCCATGCCAGCCCTGTTGATGTACAATCAACAGGGTTCATCGTACAGGTACCGGTGAGACAGTGAAGAGATACAGGAAGACCAGTTTGAGTTACAGCTTCATGAGTTTGAGACAGGAAGTTACAACTCTGAATGACAGTAATGACAATAGTTTTTATCCTCTATTGTGACAACTTCCAGATAAAACAATTACACAATTGTGAAGTCATCTATAAGGAATGTGCACTGGCTGGTGTTAGATAACCGAGGCAATGTTTTTACAGATGGTGTCACATCATTTTGAATCGTGATGCAGTTGCCTCACTGAGATAAATTAAAGGGCATAGTTTATAATTATAGCTGTTTCTCTACAACATGGGTTTACGCAGTAGGTGATATGTGGCCACTACGGGTGTAATGGTATGCTAAAGTTACGGTTTGATATGTACCTCGGTTTTGAAATCACGGCTCGGTACATTTTCGGTACAGAAAAATGCAAAAAAAACTAACAAACTGTGATCTTGTTTTTCATTTATTGTCAAATAGGGGTAGCTCAAGTTCAGTGAGGCTGGTTTTTGCTACATGCTGCACGAAGTTGCTAGGATGGCTCGACAACAACGTTGATGATTGCATATTGATAATTACGAGGCTTAGCAATAGAGTTTTGTCACCCGGAGGAAACAAGGAGTGGCGAGTAGTTCCGCTTTGGTTTAGTCTGGTAATATTTTTCGGTACGTTTGGTACACAAGTGTGTTCGTACTGAACACCCTGTACCGAACAGTTCGGTACGAATTCATGCACCATTACACTGCTTAGTGGCCAGCCAGAAAAAAGATTTTCTAAAGATGTTCAGTTGATTCACAATCTACAAGGATAGGCTGATGGTAACATTTGTGATATGCCATATGGTGTATGAAAATTCAAGTGATCTGAGAGCCAGCTGATAGATTTGAAATGAAACTGTATTTCATAAAAGAACTTTTAGAATACTGTTAAAGTAAATGACATCTCTTTCCAGATGCTACTTTCCCAAAACCCGCCATGATCATCATACTACCTCAATAATTTTGCTTTTCAATCCTTAACTCAACTTCAATCCAATTTAACACCAAATCCAAGTAGCTCTGAGGAAGAAATTGTAAAATATGAAGAGTGTTGAAATGGTTTTGTCTTGCAAGGAAATTAAAATTAAATAAAAAAAATTAAAAAGGTATTCTTTTTCTTTAGTAATGCATTTGTGCTATCCTCTGGTTGTTATCAAATAGTGCGATAGCAAGGCAAACAGAGAATGTTTTGTTGGTAATTACTTATCATATACTTCCAGTATGATTAAGACGTTCCAACACAACAATGTTTCAGCTGGAGTTAGCTAATAGCCTTTATTTAAGCCCAAATACATAGTATCATAAACACTTCATTAGCCTTTGACAGTTCTGTATTGATGATTATGTTCAAATTACAGAAATATTGGCTTTGTTGAATACAAATAAAGGTTAAATGAAATTGTTCTGTACCTGTTTTTGTTACTCCTTTCTTATAATTTTTTTTATATACATATACATAATACATATGAGTATTATTATGAGAGAGTCAAACTGAAGACCTGTGTTTTCTATTATTCATTTCTTTTTTATAAATATTAAGTAGATATGGGAGAATATGTGAAAAACAGCCTTTCTCTACTTTTAAATTTCCAGAGACAGTTGTTGTTTTGGCCTCTCCACTACATCCTACAGTACCAGCAGCCTGGCTAGCAATAGAGTACAGATGCCTTTGGCTGCTTCCATCAGTCATGTGATTTGTGTTACATGTCAGAGTGATCCCTTGAGTGTCATGGGGAGGGGGAGAGGTGGATGTCAGGCATTAGCCATTATTTAATATTCATCACCATCTTCCCTCCCTCAGCGTGTGGAGAGAAGCTTGACTGAGGTGTCTATGTTTGAAAACTCCACCCCTGACAATATGCCCCAGTCCCACCAAACTGCTCTGATGGTCTGCTCCCTGAGGGGTCTTTAGAGTGTGTCTGTGTGTTTGTGTGTTAGCTAGGGAGAGCAATACTGTCTCAAGGGCCTTGAGACTGACACTGGGGCAGATGAAATGAGGAGAGTGGTAGGGAGTGAAGGGAGGGGGATAAAGGGAAGTATAAAAAAACTGGGTGATTGGATGATGCTAACAGTTTAATGTGACCTCTTTGATTTGTGTGGTATACCAAACGTACATGCACATTTACTATGATACTAACATAAAGTATCCAAAGCACTTGCTGCTTGGAAATAGCTTTTAAGTTGAAAAGAGTCAGTGTGTGTGTTTGTGTATGCTTGTGCATGTGTAATATGAGTCCTATGCTAACAGGACTATTCATGTAGCCGGTGGCTTATAACCTACACCTTGTGGATAACCAAACCGTCAAGGGATAAGGTGAAAGGAGAGAAGTCTGATCTCAAAAATCACAGCACCCAAATCTTTTTAAAAGACACACACACACACACAAAGGCTCATTATCCTCTGCGTGTGTCACCGCGGTTTTATAAGCTCCATAGAGGTTGAATTCACTGCATTTAAGGCAAAGCCTGGAGCAGACTGGTGTTGAGTTCTTTACACTTCTTTGGTCCCCCACCCGCCGCCCCTCCTCTCCCTCCCCTGGTGAGGCCATTAAAGACCTGCAACTTTATCAAACCAAATGTAGTTTTAGCTTTCGCCTGCACCACACTCTATTCTTCCTATCTCCAGCACTCACTGTGCATAAACCTCACTAATACTATCTCTGCCATTCACACTGGATAGGCCCTGTGAACAATGCTAATTAGCAAGCGAACACAATGCATGCTTCATCTACCTTCCCACCTGTCAGAAGTACATGCAGTGCAGCCTCAAAAACCAGAGAAAATAACTTCCTTCTCTTCTCCTCCTCTCCCCCCTCACTCCAGAGCGTTCACGCTGTTTTATGTTTTGTTTGGTTTTGCTGTGAAAACTCCAGGAAAAACTTTGCTATCTGAGCCTGTGTGTGTGAGAGAGAACATATATGTGCTCCTTTCAGTGCCACTTTATCTGAAAAAAAAAGGAGGGGGGGGCGGCATGAAGGGGCTACAGGTGCTAAACAACAGAGAACAAACACAACAGGTATACAGGAGACAGAGGAAGAGGCAAATTGGTGAATGGGTGAATCTTGCTGTGTACAGCGGTAACCGCTGTTTTCTGCCTAGTGTGAGTCTTTGACATAGGATGGAAAGATTTACTGAAGAGGAAAGAGAAATGGGGAGAGCAAGAAACACAGCACCAAAGGAGAGGGCTCGCCACCTAAACCCTACACCACACCCCCGTAACCATCTTCATCCCTCGATCCACACCTTGAGGGCATTCCTCAGTTCACCTCTCAGATGAAAAGAGTGAATGTAGCCTTTTTGATGCTAAACAGAGCGGTGTGTTTCTACTCCCCAGAGGATGCAGAATCCCGTTTCATCAATTCCGCCAGCTGCCCACACATACAAGTGCTTGTTGAGTGTATGTGCGTGGGCTAGTGTGTGTATGTGTATGTGTGTGTGTGTGTGTGTGTGTGCGCGCATGTGAGCAGAATGTATTGTGTAAGTGGTAGTTAGAATGCAACAGCAAAAGCTGCTCTCTAAAATGGTACTCATATTCTGAAGAGCCTACAGGGGTTTGGTGGCGCTTGCTAACGAGGCATTCATACTGATCCATTACAGTACAGTATGCACACACGCGCACACACAAACACAAAAACACACACATACACACAATATTAAACCTACTTATGAGTGATGTCCCTAATACCAATATGATACATGTATAATTCAAAGCATGCTATAGTCATTGTGGTGAAGTAAGTTGTTGTTAAGCACAAACTTTAAAATTAAATTATGCGAAAACAGACAAATAAAAATGTGAGAATCCTGCCTCTAGTGGCCACTACCAGACATCATGATATCTGTATGCATCACTATGTAGCAAGCAGTCATACTGGTGCTCATGCTTGGTCTCTGTCATACTGCCGAACTATCTCGAGTGCTTTGGCCTTATTTAGTTTTTGTTTCAAAAGGAGAACCTATAAGTCAGTCTTAATAGCAAGTTCCAGCAACTTCTGGTGAGTTTACACACAGCTTTCTCTCTCAGTGAAAGACACTATTCAGCCAGAATAAAAAGTGGGTTATGTACAGGTAAAACATAAAGACACCACTTTTTTTTTTTTTCACATTTTGTTATTGCATTGGGAGTTAATATAAGTGCTCTTTATGCTTCGCTCCTATTCAACAGCTGAACACATATGTAGGCTTCAGTGGCCACAAAACTTTCCAGCCTTAACAATCAATGCTAGAGGCAAAACAAAAGTTCTTGGACTGATGACACTTCTTTGAAATTTCTAATGAAAACTCTACATTAATACATATTTTCAGACAGTCTCTCCTGGAAATACAGTGCTGTGCTTGTTTGTACACGAAAAACGTGAGATACTATATTGAACACATTCACACTGAGGCCTCCTAATGCATCCAGGCAGTGTGGGTAGGTTTGTAAAAACAAGCTAATAATCAAACTGATTCTGAGTTATGTTTGTATGTAATGTAGTGCTTTGTAATATATAGTAAGTCTCGGAACTAGAGAAATAAGTCAAAGAAAGCACAATGCAAATGACTTCATGTTTCAGAGCAGTGAAGTAGTTTTCTTTAAATTGCAAACATACCTAGCTTCATCATCAGCTCTCCTTTCTTTTTCTTTTTCCGGTCTTCTTTTTTCTCCTTTCTGGCTGTACCTACAATAAAGCCAAAAAAAGCCATGAAAATTATTTCAGAAATGAAAAAAAGACAAGTTGTGGTCAGGTGTGATGGTGGCACATTGCTAGTTTGAGACAGTGGAAACTGCAGAAAAAACAAAAACCTGATCTCAAGTGTGCCTGACTTTGCTACGGAAAAGGATATGCCCCTATATGATGGATTTATTTGATGTTCTGCCCAAGGCTTGAAATATGAATTAAAATATGATAGTTGAAGAAACTAACTCTTTTAACCATTATGACTGGCACAGCAAACATTTGTTTCTGCTTTTAAATTGCAAGAATTATATAGAAACATCCTGAATAAAGTTACACCACACTCTTTATACTGTGCCCTTTGGAATATTAAAATAGGGCTCTAAGTGTCAGCCACATCTTGCTTAGATAAAAGTTCTTCAACATCCCAATCACAAAGGTTTCTTTTCAAATGCTCCTAATTCAAGACTTCTCACCTGGATTTTAGGGCCAAGTTAAAACCTCTTTGAACGTAATCTCACACTGACTGTGAAAATGATCCAGGAATTATAGAGGAGGTGACAGGATAGACTCAGCCTGGGGCAGTGACCTTTTTTACCACTGACTGACATTGACTGTTGAAGAACCACATTCAGTAATGGAGAGACACGCCGCTGCCATGTGAAGGGTAATACTGGAGGTATGAGTAGCAGCTTTTTTATGTTAGCAGATCCCAGTAGAAGACCATTAACTGGAACACACAGCAGCAGGACTTGGAGGAGGTTGTGGGGAAAAAAGCCTATGATAAAAATCAAGTTTTCAACGTTGTTATCACGCCCGTATTTCTCAGTGTACAGCAAGAAATATAACAGATGAAATAAGCCGTCAACACCATGAATGCCTAGTGCTACGCTGGAACTGCAATAATCGACTGATAATCACAAAATGGATTCAGACAGCCAGGGATTCATATGTCATATACTTAACAGACCAACCCTGTCAATGTGGGACTTGAAAATAAACGCCAAACATTGTCTTTTAAGGTCATCTACATTCATGTGCACCGTGGCTCATCTTCTAGATGCAGAGTCAGATCAGAATATAGCATGCTCAGCTCAGATTGGTAGTTTCTCTGGTCATTATAGAGGATGATACAGCTGCAGTTCACTTTAGCTCAAGGCCACACCAAAAGTTTTAAGAGGATCAATCCATTGGAGTTTATGTTTCACACTACTAAAATGCAGTAGTGTCTTTGGGGAGATAATGTTTAGGTTTTGGGAAAGGATAGAACAGCCGGTAGTCTTGAATGCATCCCATTAATTTAGTCCAAGCTAAAGAGAGGCTAGCAAGGAAAGTTTCTTAGAAAAAGCCTGCTTCTGTTTGAGGGCCGGCCGTAATGGTTTGTCAATGAAAGCTACTGTTTTCAGGTATTCATTGTGGAGACTGGTGTCTGTAATCCCGATTTTCTGTGGTCCTGAGTTATGGCATTTGACCGTGGACAGTGAACATGTAACTATTGTGATAAAACTGTCTACCAAAAGTTTATTTCGGCTTTTGTGTTAAGAAATATGTCGTCCCACCATCGATGATTTTATAAATTTTGCCAAATGTATACAATTTATGCAAGTGCATTATTGCAACCTAAACTGCTTCATTGCTCCGATGCTAATCCTCTAACTGAGAGGCAATGGTTGGTTAACCTTTTTAAAACAATTAGAACAATACGCAATTAAGGTTTGGTGAAGAAATCCAATAAGCACAAGTATCCATGAATGGGCTGTATAATGGAATGAATAAAACACACAGGATGTATAGTCCAAGTGTAGTGACCAACAACAGCAGTGGTACTTTGGTATGCATATGTATGATAGTATGAATCAAAGCCTGTTTTCTTTGGAAATGTAGACAGGGTGCTGGAGGAGAAGAAACAGACAGATTTCATACATTTTTCTGCTGGATGACCAGTTGTTGTGTTCAATGTTATTTGCACTAAATATTGAGGAGGACAAATAAGCTTTCTTTCAAGTTCGACAGCGATCTACCATTCAACCCAAACAGATATTACACGTCTCCTCAGGTATACTCATTAAGAAGGATACATATTTCAAATCTAATACTGCAACAACACACTATCAACTAGATAATCAATATGCATGTGCATAGTGCTATGTAATTAACCTTTCATCAGCTAACAAAATATCATCTGTCACACATACAGCAGACCCGAGATACAGTATATGCGAACCACGTTTGTTTGTTTTTTTTCTCATGCTTCAATTTGAATTGTAAAAGTTTCATATATTTGTGTCCTGTTTGCAGTCCGTGGGGAGGGTGGACAATTCTAGTAGTATGGTGAGCTCTCTTTGAACAAAAGACTCAAGGGATTCACCAATGATATATTTCTGATATTATAATTTCAGAAGGGTGTAAGGAATTCATCAGATGACAAAAACATGGAGCTATAACTGGCCACCATTCAGTACATCCAAAGACTTATTTTGATTAAATGAAATTTTAATAATAAAAAAATCCACCTAAAAGATTGTGGGCCAGATTGGCCCGTTAATGGTCTCAAAGGAGAGATTTAATGCTAACCACGATGTGACAGAAGCTTCACACGTACAGCCATCTAGTTCTGAAAACAAACTCTAACTGGAAGATGAATACGCAGATTTTCACTGGAACAATACAGCACCTCTCTGAATTGTCCCCTGCTTACACTCCAAATCTGACCCCAAAAGGCTAGAACAAAATGGTAATTTCAAATTAAACCTACACTTGTGTTTTTGATCATTTAGAGAACAAATTCAAAGACACTCCTCAAGTCACAAACAGCTTTCAGTGTGGACAATGAGCCTAGTCCATTTTTTTTTTTTGGTTTTTAAATGCAGCACTGAAAAATAGTCCCATTCCTTTCATCACAAGGTCAAGTACTTTGAGTACAAACAATGGCTAACTCTTTAAAGTAGTGCTGCGTGCAGGTTCTCTGTTATTGTGCTTCATATGGCAGAGTGTGTGAAGGAGAGGGAGACTGTGCTCTTTGTATCTATATCTTTGTCTCCCTCTCTCTCTCTGTCGCTCTTTAAGAAATTGATTTCTCCTTATGATGGACAGAGGGCTCTAAAAGAGGACAAAGATGAAGTGATGAATGGCTGCTGTCCTCAAGCGGGATGCTTGTTTTCTCATTTTGCTTTGATGAGGTCACAGACAAGACTTTGGGTTCCAGGTCATGGAGCCACATAGATTGACTTAAAAAAAAAAAAAAAAACCACACACACACACACAAAAAACTCACTTTACACTGTTCAATAGGTCTTCAGCTGCAATTGCCTGTGCATTCTTCCCACTAACCATGACAGCCTTCATATTTCCTCACACACATAGCAACAGCTTCCATACTTGTGTATGTGTATCTATATACTGTAAGAACAGGCAGACGGATACACACACACAGACACAAAAGCTTATAAGGAGAATAATCTGGCATCACGCCCAGGTCCGCAGCACAATGTCCTGTTTGACTGTGCATAATGTTGTATACTGTATATCCTAGAAATCCCCACGTATCAATGTGTGTGTGTGTCTGTGCATATAGGGGCCAGGGGTCAGTGAGAGAAGAGCTGGGGAATGCTCATGGATCACACAACCAAATTCCAGCTAAACAAAGCGCTTTCTGTACGTTCAACAACACGAAGGTGAAAACACTGGACTCTGTCAGGATGACTGCATGTCAGCTGCAAGTTCCTCTCCCTCTCTCTTCTCTAAGAAATATTTTCTTGGCATAATGTTGTTCTAAAAGGTTCTTTCCTTTTCTCCTTCACAGAAGAGAATTGTTAAATTTTAATCCTCCTCTGAATCAACTTTTTTCTTTGGTGTCTGCCCATACCCAGCTCTCGTTAGTGGTGGGGTGATGTGTGCTTATGAGCTGGGAAACTTTGTGTTTGTGCTTGTATGAGCGCTCACTTTTGCTCATAGGTGTATAGGTGTGTTTGTGTGGTAAGTGTTTGGGTGCGAATGAGCACATGTGTGTGGCCTCGCTGTGTTGCTGGGCTGTGGAACGCAGAGGTCAAGAGGAGCTGACCTCCCCTGAGGCCTGAATGGGGTGAGAAGGGGGTAGGAGAAGTTAGATCCATAGACACAAACACACTCATATGCACTCAAACAGTGGAGGAATTTTGGTTTGTACAGCCTGGATTTTAATGTTGTGTTATCCGTACCATCAACACAAATATAGGTGATGTAGAAACAGGTATACAGTAACACAATCCGATTGTCTGACCTGCTGCCTGCTGTTAGTGTACTTTGTTTTAAAGGTGGACACCGTATCTCCAGATCTTAGCCCTGGCACAGGGGTACAAGCAAAAACAAATAGGATTGTGAAATAACACAAACGAAACCCTCAAACTTGTGCAATCAGTGCAATGCTAACATGCAGGTTATGTCAGCACAAATGCACTCACACACACACATATGCATTCACACCTTCCCTCCCCTCCCTCTCTCTCGAGCTGCTTTTATTCTCTTGGCCTAACATTTTTTCTGCCTCCTCTCTGCTCCCCTACACTCCAGTCTTTCAGACTAAACAAATGTAACTTGGCTGGGAAACAGAGCCGGATCCAGATGCTGTCTCTCTCTCACTAACTGTCCTGCACAGCCCTCTCCACCTCTTTGCTGACCTTTGGCCTCCTGAACGGCAACCCTCCTACCCTCTCTGTCTCTGGCAAACTAGAAGTACAGCAGCACCTCTCCCCTCTCTCATTCAACAGCACTTGTTCCCGGCCCCCTCACCCCCTCCTCACCACCATGAAAGCTGAGAGTTGCTCTTCTTCTCTGGTCAACACACTTCACTCTTTTAAGGGCTGGTCATTGTTTAACCACTGCACAATTTTGATAACTCTGTTGTCCTTACTTTTACAAAACTGCTGAAAAAGAAAGCAGGACAATGAATGAGGGAAGATCCTCGAGCTAAGAGGGACTGAAAAATGTCTCCCATCTTTTCTGCCTTTAATCACTTGTATGTGGAACTTAACAGGTGCAAAGACGCTGTTGTGTGTTTTTAGCATGTCACTGAGATAAAGACTTGGGTCTGAGTGGATCATTTTGGATCACATACTGACAAGTAATGCCAGACAAGTATATTCTATCATGAGATATCCATGCATACATACTGTACTGCACACACACATGGGACTGGTGATGACAGGGGCCCACCATGAGAGTCGATGTGAGGGATCTCACATTCTTCTCAGACTGGGAACTGTGGCTTTTTCAACAGGAGTGGGCCCACCACAGGACAGCGAGAGAGAGAGAGAGAGACAAACACACATGCAGAAAGACAGAGGGAGAACTTTTTAAGCCCTGTGGTTATATTTCCCTGGAGCCTCCCCCAGCTTTACAACTCCATTAACTGCTCTAGTGCAGATTTTAGCCTGCTTCGGCCCAGATTTGGTCTGAAATAAATCAGAAATGAAGGAGAGGAAAGTCTGAGATGTGGGTCCCAGAGCACCTCCTCTGGCCAAGGGGACAGAGCCAAACATTAGTGCAACTACATATCCCACTCCCCACAGCCCAAGCTGGGCCACCCCAAGATGCAGGACTGCCTGCCTGACCTCCTTCATTTAAGACCTTAACTTCTTCCTCTTTACCCACTCCTTGAATTTAACACTGGCAAGTTATGTCTATGGTTTCCGTGTGTGTGTGTGTGTGTGTGTGTGGGTGTGTGTGTGTGTGTGTGTGTGTGTGTGTGTGTGTGTGTGTGTGTGTGTGTGTGTTTGCGCGTGTGCGTGCAGGGGTCTCCAGTGATTCCCTGAACCCTGAAGCCAGTCTCATTTCAGCGCTTTTCTAAACATCACCTCTCAAAGCTCATTCCCGAATAAAAGACAACATGGAAAGAAAAACAGGACAGCAGCAGAAAAAGGAGGAAATGTTATTTAAAAGGTACCAGACCGCAGCATTTTCCACTGATATTATATACTCCCTGCCCAATCCAAAATATATACGGGCCTCAGGCCAAGAATGTAAAAATAAAACACATAGACTCAACATCTGGAGCAAACTGAACAAAACCCTCATTTAATATGCCCTGACTACAGCATTCTACCATTCTACCTCTGGCTGTCTGTCTCACTCAATGGCACACACACACACACACACGCACACACACACTAACACATATTCATGCAGATACACAAACACAGCAAATACATACATGAACAGTTGAAACTGGACAATTCATGCATGAACACAAGCCACCCACAGAGCAGAGACTTTAACAACATCCACGCAACTATTCATCAGAATATCCAGATTAAAAAATAAATAAATGTCATATTTAGAAGAGAAAGAGGAAGTTTGCATTTACTTTTTTGAATACATTTTGAAATTGAGCATAAAAATCTAAAGATATTACATAGATTAATGATAACACATGCCGGAATTGTTGCATTACATTTGGTGAAATAATAGTCCATCCAAAAATATTAGTAGAATAAAAGAAGAAGAAAAAATTGTAAAGAAAGCATCCAACAAAGTCCTAATAAAAATAAAGCACTAAGAACAAAAACTACTTAATTAAAATACCATAAATGCCACATTAGGTGTGAAGCGGTGATGAGATGCCCTGACATACTAAAGGTACAGAAGAGCTTTGGGTGCTCTTTTAAGTATGTGCCCTTGTTACACCCTCTTGAGAATATTCAAATAGCAGTTTTTGTTGGACTTTTTGAAAAATTGCTTAAAATTTGAACCATATTTGGTTGGAAATAAAGCTAGAAAGAAAAGTACAGGAAAAAGGCAAACGAGAGAAACAAAGTGCGTGTATGTGCAGCTGCGTTTATTTTTCATTACTTCTACTGAAAGATTAAATGTTCTCACAGTGATATTTTGTCCATCTATATTAATCTGGGGTTCAGATTTCAGGTTAGTGTTAAGCAAAACATTATCTTAGTGCTTGGTTCATAGAAGGAATGCAAGCTGTAAAGTCAGTCTCAGGGGCAAACATGTGTCTCTGTGACTGCAGGTCAGCATCCCAACAGGAGTCACTACTGCTGGACGGGCTGGCAGCAGTGATGTCAGATAAAGAGCTGGCTAAGAGCTGTGTAAGTGGTGGGTTTGATTCCTGCCCAGGTCAGGTGAAGGGAGCCAGGCACAGCAAACCACTTTAAACTCCAGCTCTGCCAAGGCTGTGGGCCTCTCTCATTAAGTCTGTTAACCTCTTCATCTCCACTGCCTTTAGACGGATGTTTCGTTACAGCTCTGATTTGTTAATTAAAACCCACAGAACTCCACTTTAAATTCCAGTCAAGATTGGAAACATTTTCCGAAGATATTGAATACATCAAACTCTGCCGGGGTATATAGTGATGCCACAGCCATGTAGCTGTAAAAACCAGCACCTTTGGTTAGAAAATTTCATTGAAAAAAAAAAGTAAAAAAACATGCTGATATGTGAGTTATTTATATACTTTAGAGTCATAAAAACTATCAATAATCAAGTATTGCTACTAAAATAGTGTATCCAGATACTGTACCCCCGCCCAACACCCACACACACACACACACAGAGAAAGAGGCAAAACACCTTTATTATATTAGCCAATAGCCCAGCTCGCGGTGTTTAGCTACCTGCTAACATTAGTGTTAACATAACTAAATTATTAGTCATGCCCATCTTATATTTACATTAATTTTTCTGACAGATAAGCGTTACTTTCCCTCTTCAAGTCCCAGAGTGTAACAGAGGAAACGTGACCTGAATTTTTCTGTTTTTGTTTTGTCTACTAATTGATTAGTAAACAAATGGCTTGAGGTTCTGTTTAGAAAAATTGGTACCTGTTTAATTTGAAATTGATATTTTTGCATTTTCATGTTATAAAAATACCTTTTTAAGCTTTTTTAAATGTGTTGTCAGTTTTTGTCTCTGCGGTATCAATAATAGTATTGTGTATCAAATATTTTCATAATTCATAATATATAAATCTAATAATAATAATATATAGAACAGGGTCCATAAAAACAAAACAGTGAGGCTACCATTTGTTTCACAGAGGAAATGCAAACAAACATTTGGAGAAAGGAAGGACAAGAGTGTGTGTATATGTGTGTGTGTGTGTGTGTGTGTGTGTCTACAAGCATTTTGTCTCTGTGAGCATCTGATAACCTATAACCTGCAAACTCAATCCAGGCCTGCAGTGACAGCAGAACACAGAAACACATCAAAACTGAACATCACTGACACCTGTTTATATGCACCGCAGGCCTGCTATCAGGCACACACATACACACGAACACACTCACATACCCACACACACAGGATTATGGGTGAATATCAATAACCCTAACCAGGAGCCACACCATGAAGAAATGAATGAATGAAAGCTGACATCTTGTATCTATGAGTTACACAAAAAGATTGCATTTATGTCAATAGAAAGTGATGTCTGGGGACATACATCAATTTACATTGGCAATGCATTGTAGATTTGCCTTCAGACTGCTGCTTGGCTCTATGGCAGCAGTTATCTGAAAATAAATAAATAAATAAAAATGTACTCACTATTTGCTAGTGACAGAGGTTGGGAGGGTCATTTGTGTGTATTTAAATTGAATCAATTTTTTCCAAACAAACGTTTTGCTCATAATAGCTGCATTAAAATACAGTGTATTAAAGTCCTACATTAAAAGAAAAAAAAAAAACTACATAAAGTCTCCACTCTTAAATGTGTGATTATTCCAAAAGATATTCCCTCATTTGGTGTTCTGATAAAGGCAGTGAGGAGCCAGTTTTTACAAATCGATCCACAATCTCACAAAGATTTTTAACTAAGGATATAGTGACTGAATATACTGAAGACCATGAGACTCACATCATTATCTTATTCACCAATCATTCAGGGAGCCCTCATACTCCATTTGTCCACTCATCTTTTTTATGTGTTGCTTTTTAACCACAAAACTCATACCCTGTATCTGTAAGAGCACATTCCCCAATGTTAAAATCAGCAGAACGGTGCATTACTGTTTTAGTCACATGTAATTTCACATGAAATGATCTTATAACTAACAACCTGCTTCAGAAGAGGTACTGTCTTTGTTCCACAGCCTGCTGCCTTACCTCTCTCTCCTCCTACATGTTTATTTCAAGTTGAATCTTCATCTTCCCTCTCTCTCTCTCATTGTGTGAGTGTATCTACCTCCTTCGCTCTCTGCTGTCCACCCCCCCCTTCAGTTAATTCATGAACAGCATCATGATTGAATATTAATAATTCACATCACCTCTCCCTGATGACTCATTACAACCCTTCAAAGGAAGAGGGAGGGAGAGTGAGATGGGCATACACAGATGACAATATAAAAGTGTGCGCACACACACACCGAGAGACAGCTAGAGAGAGAAAGAGTAAGGAACTAGGTATCATCCAAACAAAAGTTTCCCTTTTTCTTTTTCAAACTACTTCTATTAAAAGTATATACAGGCCCAGACAAACATGGGCACGCGAATACATTCACACATAATAATTGGTTATTTGAACCAGCTAAGGTTGTGGTACTGATGTGAAGGCCATGGCACAGTGAAATGGAGTGAAATGCAAAACTGACTGGAGCAGAATTATTAGAGGCCTTTAATGGACTCTTTTGACAGTTTTACAAAAAGTGGAAGAAGAGAGCACAAAATTTAACCTTCCCCTCCAGAGTGAAAACAAAGAAATAAAAATCGGCTTCATTGTATCAGCATGTCTGTGGGAGTGTGTGCAGGCTTTTATGTGTACATGTAATGTATGAGGGTGACATCTTGAGAGTGTCAAGGTAAGCTCAGTTAGTATTGGTCACTAAATAACAAGCATGTTATTAAGCCAGTAATTAAATATGCAAGGAGAATATTCGCATTAAATCACGCAACCTCTGAGACCTTGCAAAGCTGTCATGGCAGTGACAGAATGAAGAGGACTCAATAGAAAAATATATGTCTGGTTTGGGTAATAATTTTTTTCTAAGAATTTTCCTGTTCTCTCCTTGAGTGGAGGGCAAAATGAACCATGCCATGTAAGTGTGTGTTACATGGCACACCAACATACATGACCTAGTGAAAACAATGAGACCAAAACTCAATTTCCTTTCACTTTAATAACTTTATTTTTCAAGCAACTTTAACGAAAAGAAAAGCCACACAGTTCATGCAACGCTTGCAGGCACACACACACACATACACACCATTTAGCCCCATTAGTAGAAAGCAGAGTTGAACACCTTGCAGACTGTGAGGTGTGTGTCGATCGATGGAGGTTAAACCCAGGGTTCAAATATAAACAGCTGGATAAGTCACAATCAATAGCTCCAATCCCTTGGCAACTGGTCAATACTTCCACACCCTGACCCAGTCAAAGGAGAGAGAGAGAGAGAGAGCAATAGAGCCAGGCAGACTTTCTATGTGACTTTTTTGCGATAAGGCTGTTAATGAATAAATACGCGATCACACACACATACACACACATATTGCCCTGAGCTGATAACCTGTTGGAGGAGCTGTGGTAACTCAATAGACAGATGCGCTGATGAAAAAAAAACACAACTGCTCTTATTGATTTTCCTGCCGTGTCAAAATACCTTCCGCCACTAACTCCCTTTAATAAACATCTGTTCTCGCCCATGCTGAAAACGAATGACACACACACACGCAGATGTGTAAACTTCTGTCTTGCATTACTAGATCAAGACAGTTCCTGCTTATGATATGACAGTCTACCACATTACCTACAGGATTTCTTTTCCTTTCTAACCATATATTACTTTTTTCTTTCCAAAGAACGTTCGTCTGCACCAAGCCAGCAACCATACCGGTACTGTACCAGGCCTCAAGTGCTAAGAAGACAATATTACTCCTTGTTCGAGTGTGCACATGTTGATGCTGTGTGTGTGTTCGTCTCACTGCTAAGCCATAGAGGAGATGGACTCCATATGCAGAGTGTTTTCACAGCCCTGAAGGAAATCATGACCATAGCAGAAAACCCAACAGCTATTTCACGAAGGTCTCATTTGTCTGTGTCTTTGTGCGCATGCATCTTGTGTGAGGGCAGTGTGTGGATGTGTCTATGGGTGTTATTTGTGTAAGCCTGTGTGTGTTCCCTATGTAATTTTTGTTTCTACACTTGCATGCACAATGTGTCACACCCACCCTCTGTCCAGGACAAAATAAAAATATACCTTGCCTTCCTGTATGCACGCCAAACCATGGTTGAGATGTGCATGCCAGCATGTGGGAGTGAGCAGGGTGACATTGCTGTGTAACGCCTCCAAATAAAGACTCTCTACTTCAAAAAAAGTCCATTAGATGAACTGTATGATACAATAAACACTCAGACAAGAACACACTGAACAATTAATCTGTGTCCATATATTTCCAAGACTTAATTCAGTTAGTTGTAATGGCATCAACGAGGGTTTCACTTGACTTCAAGTAAATGTTTCAACTACCAGAAAATTATGATAATCGCAGTCAGACCCAGAGATGTAAAAAAAAAATGGAAAAAAGGGAGAAGATGATCACTTGTTGAACTTTTCAGGTCCACACTGGTGGCACAAACAGCCACAGATAATAATAATTCCCAGTTAAAAGCTGAACCATTGCCACTTTAGCAGTCAAAAGTCAAGCTCACTGATAACTGTGGCCTCAAAAAAAAAAAAGACAAACATGTATGGTCTTTAATCACATACCTACAACGGCAATTTTTTTGGTGTTTGGTTAGACACTTGAAACCTCTCTCACTTCCTCCCTCCTCTTTTTACTTCTTATCGGAAGCAGGCATCGTGGGAGAAAGTTCTCCTTCTGTTCTCAGTGTTGCCTCAGCATGAAGATGCTGTTCCCTCCTCGACACAAGCCCAGAGCAGATTGGTTGATTGTTTCTGAAGCAGGCTGTAGTGGAACTTTATCACAGTGATAAAGTTGAGAACCAGGAGCTATCAGTGATGGCAGGAGCGCTAATACGGCTCAGCCTGATCCCGGCTAATCATTTACAGCAGTAGCCTCATCAGGGCACGCGGCTCTAGCATCACACTAGCATCGTAAGCCTGATAAGTGATCACTTCCTACGTTGTCACCTGTCTGTCCGTCTGTGCACAGTGAGGTATTGGGTAAGATGGTTTTTGAAAGCTGCATACACGCACAACAACCAAGAAGAGAAAGAGCTGATAAAAGTTTGAGGATGACATACCAGAGGACATGGTGCTGAGTGCAATTCCTGAGTAAAAGTTGGCAAATGGGACAAAGATTTAGGGTGCAGGTCCATTGGAGTGTGAGGAGTTTCAAAAGTGGACGGAGGAGGACCACAGGTGCACAATATGAACTTGTCAGAGTGCCAGAAGGAAAAAAACAAGCATCAGTGATTACCTAAAGAGCCATAGACTCTAGAGACAGGCAGTCTTTATGATAGAATCAATAACCATTCATGCTCGGCTGCTCTGGAACCAGCAGATTTTCCTCTAACATCCACAGATCAATACAGGTGATTATCAGAGTTAACCCTTCACTCTCTGTCTCTGATCTTTAGTCTGCCAACATTTAGTTCGATATTATTGTTGGATAACGAGCTGAAGATTGAAACAGGCAAAGAGTATCAACATTACAGCCAAAAGATGTTGCTTTGGCACTGTCCTCGAGGTGACGAATGACCCACTCAGATCGAAAACTATTTTCCCCACTACAGTCACACAATGACTCTCACTGAAATTGATTCCAGTTCAGTCCGGCTGCATTTTTACTTTCATCTTTCTAAATGTTAAGAGTCCAGAACACTGTCATCGTTATTGTCATGTCAGGGCAGAACATAATGGAATTGGGAGTTTTTCCCCCATTTTGGGAACTCATCAGCAATAATTGTGTGTGGTACTACATGTTTTGTATGATGATGCCCTATTTTGCCCCGGCTGACTCTACGTCTGAGGTCAACCCCTCTCTCTCATTAGTCCTGACCCTTTGCAACCTCCTCTCATCTCGGGTGACATGTGGGTCAAACCAAACGCACTAATTATGTGGAATTGGAGGTGGAGAGTGTCTGTGTTTATATGTTAAAAATGAGACTAACAACAATTAGAGCTGGGGTAAACAGCAAGCTATATCTTTGTCTCATAACTCACCTTCCACATATTTACCATTGTGCTGGATGGTAGAAGAGACCCTCTATCAGGTGATGGAAACTCTGCGTGCTTTCTTGCCAACAGGTGGGCAGGAGGATGAAACTTTAATTCTACTGAGTGTAATCACTTCACTCATAGCCTTCATGGATACATGCATATGCATTCATACACAAAAACAATTCCACACGTGCAGTCATTGCACTGACAAAACTGTCTGCCCTGTGTCTACCCCTATGTCTGCTTTTTGGACATTTATGTGTGTGCTGCCAGACACACACACAGAGTCCAACAGCAGACATCAGAAAGCATGTCATTCTCTTTATCGTCATTGCTTCTATTTCAAAGTGATCAAAAATAGACATTTTGAGCACCACAAACAGATGCACACAAGCACACACAATCTACCTCTGATCCAAAATACCTCCAGGACAAGTACAAAACAATTCTAGGCATTTTTTATTTTCTGTCAGAGAGCACGGCCGCCGGGCAGAAACACCAGGCAGAACGGGTTACATGGCGGAGAGGAATGAAAGTAATAGGCCTAACCTAATATTACAACCACACTCTTAGAAAGTACATGTATGTGCACAAGTGTGGACATTCATGTCTATTCAATAAGCCTCCTAAACCCCCGATGATATACTATTGAGTGACATGCAGAGCTACAGAAACATGAGGAAAAAATAATCAGGAATGACAGAAGTGTTTTGCAATTCAAAGTCATTCAAAAACAGTGTATATTCTGAAACAGTATGGTGCCACTAAACAAAAGCGTATGGTTGGCGGCAGAAAGAGAAAAAGAGGTGAGGAGAAAGAGGGAGACAGAGAGGGGCTAAGATAACGAACCATTAAACGTGGCACTGCTGTCCAAAATCCTGAGGAGAGAAAGATAGAGCATCTTTAAACACTGTCATTTGACTTTGAACAAAGTGACTTTTGAAGTGAAAGAAGCCGTTTCCCCCTTCTCCTTTTTTCCTTTTTTCCCTTCCCTCCACATTTTAATGCTCCCTGCTCTATCATGTAAATCCCCATTCAAATTAGTTGGGCATTAGAGCCCTCAGCAGTAATGTCAGAGAGACTGAATGAGATGGGGGACTTAAGCACCTAACGAACAATGAAATTCCCAAGCCTTGGGACAGGACAATTAAGAAGCAGGCTTAGCCAATGATGAAAATTTATTGCTATCTAATACATATTTCTATTTTCTGAACACTAACCAATTTGAATGTGATTAAGGGGGGTGGGGCGCTTCATTAAAGAGGCACTGGCTCTCAGAGGTCGCTGGGAGAGGAGCCTTTTGATGTTAAATTACAAATACGGAGGAGAAAGGCACTGCCATTGTCTTTTTGGGGTCCAAGTATTGTTTTCTGCGGTTGTCTTTAAATGGGTTAGTTAACGCCTTGCTGTCCAGGAGAGATGCTAATATGAAGGGCCTTGGGTGGTGGGAGGAGGGGGGCAGGAATGGAGAGGGCTTTTTAGTGGGATAATAGACTAAATAAATGCCTTAGCATTTATTCCTTTCATCAGAATGAAAGCATCCGTCCAATCATTGTTTCCTCCTTTTTCCTTGTGCGTCAGCCTGGCTGGTGGACACACTCTCAGTGGGTGTCTTTGGCTCTGCCACTTACACAGGAAGCTCTAGTGAAAGGAAAAGCACAGAAGGAGTAAAACTAACAAGCCCATCAGAAAACAAGACAATTCAGAGCAGATCCATAGTTTACGCTGCCAATAAACTGTGTTATTCAAACTGAAGCTGCATATTCTTATTTCACCTCAGATGTGTTGTGACACCACTCATCATATTCAGTCTAAATGACATGTCAGTCCTGATAAGTTTTTGCATGTGTGTGTGTGTTGGTGGTACAGTTCTGGTGGTCCATATATGGGCCAACAGAACTAAGAGGAGAACCCCGGGAGTGAAACGTCCCAGCTGAGAGCCAAGGCATCAATGTCACCTTGTTTTCAGCCAGATATGAAGCTCTGGGAAAGGCTTGCAAGAATACTCAGAAGGAGAACAACGCTTCTTTTGTTATTTAACTGTCCTGCTAAGAGAGGAGGACTGTAATTTGGGTCGGAGAGGAGAGCAGCAAACTGTGCATATATCTTCTTCCCTGCAACACACGCCAGGGCCAGATTAATTTGCGTTAATAGATGCGTTCTCAGGCCCAGTTTGGAGGGGATAAAGGACATTTTCATTAACTTTCTTTATATTTAATGTTCAATTAGTTGCGGGTATAACCAGACCATAATCAGATGAAAATATGGGCAGGAATTAATGCCCCGGCAGGAAGAAAGAAAGACCAAGGGATTGGTATGCACCCAATGCAAGCTGCGTGCAGATGTGTGTGTCTGTATGAGGGTATGTTCTCTTGTCTTCATGAGGATGTAAAACCTGATGCTCAGCATGCACAGTGTTGCAGTACAAAGGTATTAAATCTCATAAACATATTTATAGAGACATTTGCATAAATAAGCAAAATACACAAATATGTGCTGTTGTGTCAGCAGCAATGCCATTGAGCGAAAGCGAAAGCGAGAGAGAGAGAGAGAGGGAATAGAGGAGGTTTATAACAGCATAAAGAGAAAATGAATGACACGGAAAATAGAAAAATCAAACGCTTTATTGTGTGGATGAGGCATGCTTTTATCATCCTGATAGGCAGTGTTTAGTGTCGTGTGTGTGTGTGTGTGTGTGTCTCTGTGACTGATGCGGCGTGTTGTGTTGCATGTCACGCTGAATGATAGGATTACTCATTTTCCCCTCAGCAGAACACAAATCACTCTTTTATCCACCATCATTGAATCTTTCCAGGGTTAAGTGTTTATGTTCACAGCTTGCCACTGCTACGTGCCTGTGTGTGTGTGTGTTTGTCTCTTTTGCACATTTTGTTTGTGTGTTCAGCAGAAATTCCCTTCAACCTTCAACGGTAAAGTGAAATGGCAGAAACTAAATGACAGCTTGTAGTATTTCTTGTCATCAGAACAAAGGTGTGTGTGGATGCATGACTCTCTATCACACACACACACACACACAGACACACACACACACATACACACACACAGTGAGACAGCACTAAGCAGTTAGAGATGAAGATATATATGTGTGTGTGTGTGTGTGTGTGGTTGGGTGGGCGCATTATTTGGGGGTGGTGTGAGATATGAGATCACTGTCTGGCGATTCATGGCCTGAAGTGACGCATAGCACACTATGAAGACGATGACGACAACTTATTCTTCGCCTGAAAAGAGCATGTGACAGCTTTCAGTCCTTCTGTTTCCCGCCAAGCCCACAGGCCTTAATAGACCAAAGCTTGATATGCAGACTGTTCCTCCACATTATACGCTCTCACACGCTGAGTCGTGTCTAAATTTTGTTCAAGTGCCTGTTGTGGCAGGAGAATGGCATTATTGATACTACTTTATGTCCAGCGATGTTTGGCACACAGTCAAAATTTGCTTTGAACACAATATAAGGTTGAACTCTGACGGTAAGAAGGTAAGAAGGTCACCAGGGCATCCACTTGAGAAATAAGTATATAACGGGAAGATAGCTACAGCATATTCAGACATAATGCCAGAGGAGATGAAAAGAAAAATATGTGGTGTCAAGTGGACAGTGGACAAATCCTCTGTCAAGGTTATGCTATCAAATCTGTAATGTATAATGGTCAGTCTTTCAAGAACCACAACAGTCTGGATGAAAATGAGGCCGAAGAGGGCTTCGTCTGCCATATTTCAAAAATACACAGCTTCAAGGCATCGACCACGTTCTACTAATTTATTTTCTAAACCCATTTCAGTGAGGAGAACACTTTCTAGTTTGACGATGAGGGCTGCTTAATGGTTTATCTTAGAAGAGCAAGAGACAGACAGCGGAACTGAGACACAGAGAGACTTCACCAACAAAATATTCACTGCTTGCAATTAATTGAATCAACATATAAAACAAATTCTGATGACACAGTGTATTTCATTAGTTCTTCGTGTCTGCACCTCAATAAACTAGTTACGGTTAAAATAATCTTCCGTTCGAGCGGATGAAAGTTCTAGTCATAGTGAATGAAAAGTAGATTCACAAACGCAGTTTCTCTGTAGCTTGTATTGGCTTCAGTGTTTTTTGTACTCCATCCAAGTGAATTCCTTTCCTACTTTCAAACAATTTCATGCTCTAATTCCAAAACCTACTGCCTCAAAGATAACAGGGAAACATGGAGGAAATTCTGATCATTTGGCTAAGATCCCCTCTGAGTTCATTAGCTGCCCACATTAATTAAAAACAAACAGGATAAATTGACCACAAATGGAATTTTGGGTGAAATCTTGTCAGCAATCCAATAATGGCGTGGAAAAAAAATATCATTTCAATTACAGTGTAAGCTGTCGAAAGCTGGGGTCAGATCTGCCCCTCTTCACTGAACTTCAGGGCTTCCCAGGCTCTGTCTTGGTAAGAGCATCGAGGGACTTGAACACAGACGATTACTGAGGTAATTTGGCTGAAAGCCCACTTGAATTGGCCCAGACCCTCGATACTATCGGCTTCACAATTAACCAACAAAAACAGATAACCTCCATATCTCTCACCAGTCCTGTCCAACACACACTCACACATACTGTATATACACAGATACTGTATCCCTGCACGCACTCACAAAGTCACACACAAATGCTCGTGCGAACCCAAATACACTGCAGGGATTTCTGTCCAATTAACATGCATGCAAAGCAATTTAGAACCCAACAAGATGTTTTTGTCTGACTGCTCCAGGGTAATTTAGCACTTCTGTTTCCACACAAGCCTGCCATGGAAGGAGGGGAGGAAGAAGCGAATAGGGGTTAGAAAAGTGGAATGGATTTCTTGATTAAAACTGGCCTTTTTCCCCCCTCTCTCTGCGCACAGAGGCGTGAGGCTGCAGCTACACACACGCAGCAAACATGCAGCGAATCCATATGCCCTAATACAGAGGCAGCATCATTGTTAATTTCCTTTGTTAGCTGCCTGCTCCCCTGGCCGATTTAATTTGTAGTGGTGTTTTAGTGAGTGGTGGACAGGAATTGAATTAACAGACATTCGTTCACTCTTGAATTCCTCTGTCTCTGTCCCGTTGTGTGTGTTGGTTTAACATACTGTTCAATAATTGGACTTAGATTACCGCTGATGTAAATGCGTGATCACACGAAAGCCTCTCTGCAATAGACACCCACAGATATTTAGCTGCATGACGTGGTTTTCTCAAAAGGCTTGGCACTCATACCCAAAATTATTTCTCGGCCACAGCGCACAAAATTAGGAGACTGACGAATGAAACTGAAATGTTTATGAAAATAATAGACACGTCGGTTTGCTGCTTTCATCTCTTATTTGGCTTCACTGACACTTGGTCCATTGCCCCTTTCTGTCGCAGTACTTCTTTCTTTCTCTCTTTCTTGCACACACAAATAGAGTTTGGGGTTGCTGACTAACTGCAGATGGAAAAGAGAGGGGAGATGTGACCATGCAAAATCAGAAGAACACATGCAGAAGGTGACAACACACAGGACTGACATAGAAAAAGGAACACCATATTGGGGCCTCCCACCTCCACTTCGCCCTCGTCACTCTTTCTTCACGTAATTAAACCTATAGTCACTTTCAATTAGCTAGCCTTTCTCCCCTTGCACGCCTTTATGCAAAAATTAATTAGTCAATTAGCCAATTAACATGTGAGCAGGTCTTTGTGTTAACAAGGCTTTTACAAGCTGTGGCAACCCTGCAGTAATGGCAGACAGGCAATAGACGCCATGGGACTAGTTTATACCACACAGATTCAACATAACCAGGCTGCTGCCACACAATCCTGTAGGACACACACACACACACACACACACACACACACACACGCACACACGCACGCGCGCGCGCAAGCACATTTGCACACTTTCATTTACTCTGCTGAAAACTCTGAACTCAGCGCAGCAGATGGACTTGCTTGCTTATTTTACCCCAGTTTGGTGATTAGACGTCTTTCATTAGGTGAATCAAGTATGCTGTGACTGGACTGGAGTGAAGCCAGGAGTCCCAGCAGACTCCTAATGTTGGGGCGTTGAGGCCCTCCGCACTACACTGTTCCCAGTAAAAGTGCCGGCCCTTGCTCTATTAGGCCTAGACCACAAATCACCACAGTTTATTTTTACTGTGCATTGTACACAGCGACACATCTTCCCCCCTGGGTCACATAATATACTTGCTCTCTTTATTTCTTGGGCTCACACAAAAAATATGCACGGACAGAAACGCACTCACACACAGTCCAGTTGTATCAGCATGCATCTGTTCTGTGTCTGTGTATAAATACGGCCCAGAGACAGCAGTAATGGCTCCTGCTTCAAATAAACAGAGAGTAGAGAAGCCTCCCATCCCTGCTTCCCTCTGACCTAAATCACAGCTGGACGGACACCCCATTTCCTCATGGTGGACGTTCTCAAGGAGACCAGAGCTCCACTACCTGATCTCTACCTGCGTCTGTGTCAACAAGTGAGAGGGCGAGCGGGCCAGGCAGGCAGAGTGGGTTATGATATATGCCACATGTTGCTCACAATCCAGACACAACAACCCCTCAGCCTAAGGATGAGTGTTACACAAAAAAAAAGAGACAGAGAGATGACACGGAGAGAAGTGGTGAGGGGAGAAATATGGAATATGGTATGAGCTGGTGGGGATGAGGTAATAACAACAATCGAGCTTTTAGGGGGAAAAAAAAACAAAGTGTGTGTACGGTGTTCTGAGGTTGAGGCTAGGTTAGGAGGGAGGAGGGAAGGGAAAAAGAAAAGAGGTCATGCAGGGTTCACGTGAAAAGGGCCCTCTGATCACTGAAACAGCACCCAAAAAAGAACCTGTCATTTTATGCTCAAGTCACACAAACACACACCTCCTCACCCACACAGACACACACACACACATTTTGTGCTGGTAGCGGAGATCTCTCTGTCAGTGAAGAGCGCCGGCCTCCTTGAGAACGTTTATTTTCCCGTTTCGTCAATCTAAACAATCCCTTAAAAGGGATCGCAGATGTTTATAGACCTTCACAGAACAAATGCTGCCTTTCTGACCTGCAGATACACACGCGCGCACACATACACAACCATGCAAATATACACACACGTGCACCCCCCCAGCGGAACAAACAGAGGCAAGTGGTTGTTGTAATGAAGACGTACACTATGAAAGAAAGGCAGAGGACAGGACCAAAGTCAACAGCAGCCACAGCTTAGTGTCACTGACATAACAAACACTCTCACTCGTTCACATGCTCTATTTTGGGACACACAATTTGTAGCATGACATAAAGGCGACGGTTTATACTTGGGGACTTAAAATATACAGGTAAATGGGAGATACACAAATGAAACTGAAGAGGAAAAAAAGAATGTGTGTGCGTGTGTGTGTCTGTCTATCTGAGTGTGTGTGTGTGTGTGTGTTTGCCTGTTTTTTAAAGGCTTGTTAAAAAGGCTGCCCACTCTGCCTGGGCTCTAAAGCCACTCGGAGAAGCAGTGTTTTAGTGTAAACACACACAGTGGTTTTCCCCTTACATGGCCATGTGCTGCCAAACTGTGTTTGTGTGTGTGTGTGTGTGTGTGTTGAAGATGGGTGATTATGGTCATTATTAATCTGCTCAGAGTGTGTTTGTGTGTGCATGTGTGTGTGAGATGAAAGATGTGGCCTGTAGAGTGGTACAGTGTCAGTGACATAAAATACCTGGCACTGTATAAACAGCATTGTTCCTGAACATGAACTCAAGTCCAGTACACACACACACACACACACCCAGAGTTTTAAGCTCTCTGTGGCTTAGGTTTATTCACACCCAAAACATCCATTTAGCAAAAGAGGGGAAGAGTAGATGGTATGTTGAAGTGTTTATGTGCAACAACTTTGTAGCAAAAAATCTTGTCATCTTTGTAGGACAATATCATCTGGCCCACTCACACACACACACACACACACACACACACACACACACTTTGTGCCAGTGGTCAAATAATTTTGAAATTGGTGACTTTAAAAAACTTTATCCAGGATCCTTTTTGATTGCGCTGTCACTTTCCTGTCCGTTCATTAATTCTATCTCTGGCCATATATGGCAAATAAATGAAGTTTGAGTGTTTTTATGGCCTTAAGACAGTGCGGTCCCCTATCAGAGGATAATATGTCTTTATGATAGTGACTATTATAACTTAGGGTAGTTAGGCAGGGACATTGGGGAGTGTAAGAGGTTGGGGTGGGTCCCCAAAGTCTTGGTAATGAAGCTCGATCCATTTCGCCTCTCTCATTCACACACACACACAAATGCACGCAGTCAAATTGGCCAACTTTTAATGGCTCTAAGGGTACCGAACATTGTGATTACGACTGGCTGGCCATGAAAAATTAACAGGTTTATCTTTTTCCCCCTCTCTCTCCCTTTCTCCTCTGTGTCTCTCTGCCCCTCTCTTTATTGCAGTTACTCTTTGTATCCCTCCACCCCCCCGTTCTGTCCATCTTCACTCGTCTCTACTTCCAGCCCAATGATACTTTTCCAATTTTCCTTCCGTGTCTCCCACTGAGCCCAGGGGAGGACTGGGGGAGAATGGAGCTGTGATTAAGTTGATACATTCTAGATAATAAAAACCAGAATGGCTATCATCCTCTCCTCTCTCTTGTAGGCAAGAGCGCTTCAGCTCCTCCGCCCCACCCCACACGTCCTTTTCTCTCTGCTCTGGGCAGTTTGAACACCGATAGACAAATCATACGTAAGGACAATGGATCGGAGGAAATACAGGCATGACAGAGTTTCGCTGAGAAATGTGCAGACAGTTTCTTTCTTCTCTCTCTTTCCTTGATATCATGTATTACTGCAGCCCAGTTCCACTTGGGGGTGTCACACATGTTGGAGTCAGGAGGAGATTTGCTCAAATTCTTCTATCAGCAAAAGCTTTTGTCTGTCCTCCTGTCTTTTATTCCCGACCAGCTCCAAAATGTCTCTATTAATGCAACATTCAGTGTATCTGCATGTCTTTGTCATCACTTTTCACACACCTAACACCCTAAAAGGCTTTAACGATGAGAAAGGTACAAATAAAATCAACGTGTCGAAAACATCTTCTGAGAAACATGCAATCCTTTCTGTCTCACACTGCCCTGCTTGGTGAGCTTAAATTTGTGTTAAGTTTCAGTTCTAATACAAAAATTTTTCTCTTGCCAACTTTATCCAGAGTTATCTTAGTCATTTTAATTTATTCTTCAGTATTTGGGACTGTTGAGCCATAACAAAAGAAGCAAAATTATCGTTCTAAACAGAAACGATCGAATCAATGACTAAACAAACAATACAAATCATTCAGTGTCAGCTTTAGACTGTGTTTTAATAGTTGATAATAAGGGCATATTTCACTATTCAGTATCAGTGCATTCAAAATATCAGTGTTTAAAAAGACTTCAGCATTTACCAATTTGGAGTTACGTGAACGCTTTTTGTACAGTGTGTTTTGATATAATCTGACACCAGCAGGAAGTATGACCTCTTAAATTTCTTAGTCGATCCATAAACCCCTAAAACTTCAAGTAAATATTCACTCTCCAATAGTATCAACATATAACACTGAGTTTCTGGCACACAGTGAGAACAAAAGAGACAGACACAGAAAAAAAAAAGAGAGGAGACGACCCACAGAAAAAGGCCACAGGTCAGACTCCAACCCAGGCAACTAAGACCCAGCATTTATGGTCCACGCTCCGCCAGGTGAGCCACCTGACACACACACACACACACACACTCTTACCTCTACATACCACTCAGCTCTTTCATGATTATATCACTATCAGCCTCAGTCTCCATCAGTGACCTTGTCATTCATGGTAGATTTAGTCTGCACAGACAGAAGCTGCAGCAGTCTTTATGTTCATTGCTGTTTTATTTCCCGTTGCACTCAGTCTTAATGGTAATATACTAATGTGACTGTTTGTGAAGGGAAGATCCCCTAAATATCAAGACGCTTAGACTTTAATGACACAATAACTGACCTTGACACCGTCCCAAAACACATACACAGATTAGCACAAAAGGGTCCAGTAAAAAAACTGTCCGAGGGGAAACGGACAATCGAGTGCTCTTCTGCTAGCAGAACACTTTGTTCCTCCAGAACATAAACATACTGATTTATCTCAACAGCTCTCTTCAAACACAGCCGCCTCTCTTCCTCTCCTCCTCTTCTCCTCTCTTCTGCAACCTCTCTTTCTCTCCAGCTCAATGCCCTGCTGCACCCCGCTGCCCCCTCTCATTTTGGGAACTTGTGATGTCTGTGTTAACACTCACAAACTACGGCGTCCCTAATTGCCTCAATACCTTATTCTCGCTCTTTTTCCACTCTCTACCTCACATCAGGACCATTCCCATGCAAAAAGAGTTTGCCCTCTTGAACACTTGAATCCATCACAGCAGCCCCTGCACAAGGTGGAAAGATGCTGAGAGTTGCTTTGGTATAAAATGACAAATCAAGCCCTCCAAACTAAAGATGGCCAGTCTCTTTACCTTGCATGCACTTGCCCCCCCCCCCCCCCCCTCCCCACCTTCATTCTTTTTACACGGTGGCTAAATATACAGCTTTTTTTTTTTGTGTTTCTTTTCCTCTTTCTCCTCTCTCTCAGGATAGAAGTTTGATGGCTTGCACTGATTCCAGCATCACAGCCAGACTGACAGTTGACATTCTCCCTTCTTTAAAAACCTGTCCTGCTCCTTTATTTCCCCTCACTGTGCTCAGATTGCCAGGCTATTGTCAGAGGTATAGCACCAAGGGGGTGCGGAGGAGGTGGGCAGAGAGGGGAGGGAGGGAGAGATAGCAGCTTTCATAGTCCTCTGATTGTGTGATTGCAGAGGTTTGGGGTGAGTGGAAGGGAGGTAGAGCAAAAGTGAAAGCAGAAAGTGCAGGGGAAGAACAAAAGAGACAAAAAGTTGAGAGAGCGCAGAGGTAGATAATCAGTGTCACTTGCTTTCATTTATTCGTTCATTCACTCATTCATTTGTCCAAGTCCTCTTCCGGCTTAGGGCTCCCACACTAACAGACACAGATGCTGAATATCAGTGAAGTAATGCTGCAGTTTGATCAGAAAAGGTGAGCAGCCTGAAGTCAGAAGGGGAACATAGTCTACAGTAGGCGTGGGAGGAAACCTAAAATTGGTAACCTATTATCATACGTGTCCTTTTCCTCCACCCACCGTTAGCTTCTGTGTACATTGTTTACATGTCTTCTGACTTCCCCTGCCTTTCTTTCCTCCTTTTTTTTTTAATCTTCCACCTCTCACAAGGAAAGATTTCCACAACAAAAGACAAAGCTCCTGTAATTGAGTTTGTCCATGTGGAAAAACAATACAAGCCAGAAAAATACTTAATGCCTGGTATTTTGTATACATGTCAGATCGCATGAATGTAAGTTTAAATTGGGACCGTTTGTGCATTGTGTGTGAAAAAGAGGGAGAAAAGCTCAGGAGAGAAGAGCAACCCAAAAAAAAACTCAGAGGCAGAGATGAAGTGGTACAGTGCTCCAATCTTCTACTACACATGGACGGGAAAAGCTTCAGTTTTATCTTCAGCAAGTGTTACAGAAAATTTACATGAGACTGTGTTAGCACCAAATTGGTAGTTGTTTAATTTCGATTAACATGCAGAAAGTAACTGAGTACATTTATTCAATTATGGTACTTCAGTGTGGGATACTTGAATATTTACATTTGATGCTACTGGGTATTTCTGTTATAATTCACTTTTCAGAGGGCAACATTTTATCGTTTTCCCCACTATGTTAATTTGACAGTTTTAGTCATACGTTTAGGTTTTTTTTTTGTTGTTGTTGTTTTTTTTTTGCATGGATGCAAGATTGATATAGAATGTTTACAAAAAATATACATATATTCTATGAACTTGGCCGACTTCATTAAATCCTGCTTCCATGTTAATGCCTCTTTAATAATAAAACAATTATATAATACATAAAAAGTAAGATACATTTTAGGATATTTTTTATTTGTATGCTATTTCATTTTGACTATTGGTAAGAAATAGTGCTATTCTGAAATAAAAGATCTGACTACTAACACTTTCTGTGACAATACGAATTTAGAAATATATTAAATTTGTTATTGATGATTTCTGTCATATAAATTCAGTTGTACACCAAACATGATGCATTTTATCATGTATCTTACAACATTACCTGCTAAAATACTAGCAGAAAAAAAGATATGACTAACAACATCTAAAGGTGTCAAAAATTATCAGACCAAAACATTGGACATTAAATTGTTGTATCTAATAACACACGCAACACCAGATCGATCAGTGAAAATGTATATCACCTACTTTGTTATATCTTTTGGGCTGTAAGTATGGGTATATTTTTGGCACAGATAGAAAACAAGTATATGATGGTTGCTATATAGAAATAAGCACATTGGATGGTTCAAGGTTCAAATCAATGGCAGCGGAAAACCTCTTTTTTTAATCTGAAGAGGCGTCTCCCCTCTCAAGCCCTCACCCCCACTTTTCCTCTGTGCCACTCGTCCGTTTGTGTGATGTGTTTAAGCCAATCCCATAATAAAGGATGCAGCCATACATATTCATGATAGAAATCTAGTAATTAGTAACCCCCCCCCCCCAATGCACACACGTAGACACACACTCGCACACAGGCTTCATGCATATGTATGTCCTTGGCAAACAAAGGCAGTGGCAGCATGGGGCATTCTCTACTAGCGCGCACATCCACATGATGGCACAGATAGCAGCCCTGCCACTCACACACACACGCACATGTGCAACCACATCATCAACGTGCATGTACACATACACACTTTCATTAATACACACACGCACCCATACACAGTGATAGCAGGGCTAAGAAGGGAGGGGTTTCCCTCTCTCATCAATAGAGAACCCATAATTTCTGGTTGGTTTAAAGGCAGCCTTAAATGCAGAATCAGATCAGCATTGAGTTCCAACTACTCGGTCTATCTGACACACACACACACACACTGACAGCCCTGCATCACTATTGCATCACATTTAACAAAAGACAGTGAGGCATATTTAATAACCCGAATCCTGGTGGGATGCTACCTCAACTCCCAACACACACACACATACACACACACACCCGCACATACACACACACAAACAAACACACTCCATCAATGTTATCTCTCACTGAACAAAAACAGCTGAATGCAAGTGAGAATTGGAATAATCAATGTAAAAATGATTGCGTCATGTGAAGCGTGTCTGTTGCTTTGAGCCTAAAAGGTTGGTGGGTTTAGTTTTTGTGGAACAGGGGGTTTATGCCATCTGACAACCTGAGCCTTCCAGCAGAGAAGTTTCATTCCTGTTTTGCTGAATTAGATGGTACTAAGGCAAGAGGAAGACAGGTGAGGTAAGGCAGGAGTTATAGGTGACAACAAGCTCAGGGAGAGGGAGGATTTTACAAACTGACACAGTGAGAGCGATACTTCATGCAACATTTTCACATTAGAAAAAAAAAAGATTTCTGTCAGACTATTTCTTCCCCTCACACCCCAAGGTAACTCTGACTTCTTGTTGAATTTGTGCTCTTAACTGTATATATCGTCTAACTCAGGGTCAAACGAGACCAAGAATCTTTCTGAAAACTAAGAAACCAAGGAGAATAGTGAAACTAAGGTGTCCCAATTACACATTCAAACTATATCTTTCACTGGAAAATCCTGATTAGCATAATTCAAAAATAAATTATAATACTTTGTGTTGCACAGAATCATAACAGCATTAAAAATCAGCAGCAATAAAACATATTTTTACTTTAATGACCAAAGTTAAGTTACATATGCTTCCTTTTATAATTATTTTGCACACACCATGCTGAGGGTTGGTATACGTTGAAATCATTTTGTATGGAGGCACATCAATGGCTTTACAAGGTGGTTAATAGACAGAATGTAATAAAACCCATACAGGAAGTTAGGTTCCATTTTAACAACCTTGCGACAGAGTCCACTAGGAAAAAACAACGCCAAACTTATTCCATCATGACTAAAGAAAGAAGATGGCAACAGGGACCGGAAAAAGGAAAGAAAGTAGGTCAGAAGGACTGCAGTGCTGCACACCAGAGACAAATGGATTATTTCTTCACTTTGCAAGGGGGAAAAAAAGGCAGGACAGTGATGAATGAATTACATTAAATTAATTAAAACATCTGGCACTGACTCAACTAATTTTTTTATTTTTTTTCTGACTTTTTAAGCCTTTATTCCAACAGGCGGAGTGGCTGACAGGGAAACGAGGAGAGAGAGGGGAATGACCTTGCAGCATAGGTCCTGGACTGGAACCAAACCCAGGCCGCTGCGATAAGAGGCATGCACACTGCCAACTCACTTCTAAATTTTAAAATGTGTCAGCAGCCCCCACAAAGATGTTCAGGTGTTCTTTTCTTCTTTTAACTGTCCTGTGTCACTGCACAGTATACATGGGAAAAAAATGTAGAGCTTGAACTTGAAAATAAAAACTAACTCATCAAAGACCTCCAACAAAGTTTTACTCACACACATATTGTGAACATTTTTACACTTTCTGCTATTTTCATTTTCTGACTTTGAAGGTCATATAATCTCCTCTCCTCGGGAGGGACAAAGCTGTCACTAAGATTATAAAAGGTAAAAAGCTAATTTTGGGGTTGCAGGGCACAGACGATAGAACTATCTTTGCTCAGGTAGCCACAGTCCAGTGAAAGTATTTGAACTGCACCACCGGCTGAGAGTGCTCTCTGTCCTTATTATCAAATTGTCAAATGTACTCACACGAGCATACACACACATACACACAGTGAATGGACTAACGCTTTCTGAACACGCTCATCTGAAGTTGTAATGGGTCAGGTATAAAGGGCTTTTTTGTGTGCATGTCCATCAGAGAAGTATGAAAGCCTATGGGCATGCAGAGAAAATGAGAGGTTTGCCACAAAGAAACATTCAGCCGCCTAAAATAATACGGCTCAACAGCCATTCAGAGACTCTCACTTTAGCATATGAATCATAGTGAATAATCAAGTTTCTACCGGGGGAAAGGCCTTTAAATTAGATGGCAGCAGTACTGAGAGGTGCGAAACAGGATAAATGAGTAGCGATAAAGATCTGATGTTGCCATATTCAGGTATTTGCAAGGTTTTTATTATGTCCACTGAGGTTTATAAAATGATGCACCTGCAGCACATTCAGACCTGCTGATGTCAAAGTCACTGATCTTGACTGTGGGACACATTTTTTTCCATAAGTAGAGGTGTCACAAGGGCCCTGCGCCTTTCCTTGGACACACAATGACAACACCCCCACTGGGTAAAGTTTTTGGTTAGTGAGGTAAATAATGCCAGAGGAAAGGAGAGAAAGAGGAGGAGGAGCAGGAAACGAACTAAACTCTGGTAAACTGCACCTGCAGGGATCTCCTCCTGTGTATAATGAGAGTGTTTAATGAGTGCACACTGCTTAACGCCTCCATGTCTGAGTATGCATATGCGTGTGTGCTATTGCATCTGTGCACGTGTGTGTGTGTGCTTGTGACCGAGTGTGATAATTGAATAGAGACACAGTCTTCATTCCAGCCCCCAGCGCCTGCACAGGGAAAATAACTCATGAATACATTTTGTGTGTCCATTACACAGTTCTGTTGTTCAAGTTGTTCTCTCCTGTTCCTGCCGATGGGTGTAGAGAGTGGCCATTGACTAACTGTGAGAATAATATTGCTTTTAAGTGGTCTAATAAAAATGGGAAATATGAATAATTAAAACATATTACTTAAACTAAATGCAGGTGGAGCGTAGCTCTGTGGCATCGTGGCCTAAATAAGCCACTCAGGCTGGGTGAGAAAAAGCCTGTACGTTTGGGGAGTTCGACAGGCATGTGTGTTTGTGTGTGTGTGTGTGTGTGTGTGTGTCCAATAATGTAAATAAAGACAGGAAAACAGAAAAAGGCCTGACAGAAAAAATACAATTAAAAGTGGGACAATGTAATGGGATGTTTATTACGTGGAAAACACCACAACATGAAAAAAGACAAAAGAATGTGAGAGAGGGATAAATGGTAAGAGGGGGGAAGAAAAAAAGAGGGAGGGAGGGAGGAGATGAGCAGCTCAATTCATCAAACCCCTTTGCTGAGGGAAACTAATTAATTTGTTTGTGTGATTGCTTTTCCACACAGCGCGCATATATACACACTAATTCACCACATGGACGCACACACATCACCATCACCTGGCTGACATGATGGACCTCAGCACATACACTGAAAGTGTACAGCTCTTTCTCTCTCCCTGTCTCTCTCTTTTTTAATATTTGTTTCTCCCTAAAGATCAAAATTTTCTCGTGTGTGGTTTGTTTTTATCATGTTGTCTGTGTGTCCATGCCACATCAACTTCTAAATGATTTCTCTCTGTCTCTTGTTTTTACACTCAGGATTGAGGACATCTCAGATGTATATAAATGATTCTGTGGCATTTGGCAGTCAAAACACATTTAAAAGCCTGAGTGAGGAATTCAGATAGTTTACTATCTATATATATAGATGTGTGTGTGTGTGTACATTACTACAATCAAGCAACATCCGTTTCACGTCTGATTAATCTTCTGGCAAACGACTGCGTAGCTTAACAGCATCCCATGTCCCATCAGTTTGTAGTCAGGCTATTCATCATGCCTCAAACCTGTCTGGAGGTACGCAAACACAGTAATGTGATTAATAGCAATAATTTTGGAGGGGACATGGAGGTGGCATTTTAAAACAACTGATAAGGATGTGTCTCTGATGTATCTATTTACAAGCAGGCAGTACAAATCAGAAGCATTAATTCTTTGTAGTAGCAAATTTGACATAGGAAAAGCAGATATGTTGCTAAACCATGATTAATTTTTTATTTTTTTTTTTACACCCATTACTTATTCTTATATTTTCTGTAATGTTCAAAAAAAGTCTACAGGGTTAGGGTTAGAGCATGTTGAAACTGAATATTGTGTGTTTCATATGCATGTATTAATTAGACCCACACATTTGTGTTCTTTTCATATTTTATACATTATGTACCAGTCTTTCTTAGTGTAATGTGGTTTTTCCTGTTATATATATTGCAGTATGTTTATTGAAGTCAATACTGGTGATGGCCTTGACAGTTTTCCCCCTGGAAGCTTGTTACAACAATAGGTTTTCTTTTTACCCTCTTGCTGCCATTGATTTTATTCATGTATTTCATGTTGAATCAAATCTACTTCATGCCACATTTATGTACAGGGACACATTATAAGCTATGGTGACTGCAAACCTGCTATACCATCAAACATTTCTGCAGCACACACATCTTTTGTGTCTTGGTCATACAATACATTTGCCATGGTCATCCAGTGAATCTGTAAAGAGCATAAATGAAAGCATCCCCTGATAAAAAATTGAAATTGCCATTCAAAAACAACACAGAAGGTAGCTTTTTTATTTTCATATTTTTTTAAAGGAATTTTTATTTTTCTCAGAAGGACATGCTTCTCTCTTGTTTCACTGCTGCCCTTCTTTGCCCTGTTTGGAAATATCCTTCCAATCTGACATCAATGGTGAAACCATCACAAGAAAACAAACGCATTGGGATGTCATTTGGAAAACTTAGGAGGAGGCATGACAAGATATCAAAATTTAATGTCATGTTTAATCTGGTCAAAATAATTGCAATTCACAATATTATTGTGGTAATCCTGAAAATATGATTTAAGGTCTTAAATTGACCTAAAACATACTGAAATCAAGATACCTTGAATTAAGTTTCGCAACAATTCTATTCCATCACAGAAACATTGTTTTCAGTGAAAAACTATCAAAGAATGTTAGATAATTTAATTATAAATCATAAGGTACCCTTAATAAATAAAGGAAAAGAAATTATCAAGAGCGAGTTTGATCTTTCTAATATATCTCCTTTATTTATTCAATTGATAGTTTTCACTTAAACCCTTTAAAAAAAATTTATTCAGCGGGTTTTGTGCCATAGAATCAAACTGAGCTACTTTGGACATAAACAGTTCTGCAGCCTTGGGGAAGAGAAAGTGAGCTAAACATTGTTTTTTTTAATGGAGAGCTAGGCTGCATTTTCAATTCACTTATTATTGTAATGATGAGTATTCCCATTTACAATTATGACAATAATTGAAATTTACAAGTTGATTTTTTTAATTGCTATGTGTAAAAAATAATCATATGTTGCCCTATTGCTTCCTCTGGGTATTCTTATAATCAAATGGCAAAGGTTAACCAATATTTGAGATTAAGCTAGGCCATGAATGTCACTCCACACATCCAACCGACTGAATCTACCAAACTTCCCAACAATCCCATGAACACACAAACAACCGTAATACACACAATAACCAGCCACCCACCACTTCCATACCCCCTTAATCCTTTGCAGGTGACTGCTCTGTCTGCTGTTTAGGGAGGAAGAGCCATGAGGAGGAAGTCTTTTGAAGCAGGAGGGTGTGAGAAAGTGTTTTAAAGTGAAAACAGTAAATGCAGGAGTTGATCTGCAGTTTGGAAAGAAAGGTGGAGGAAGAGGGGAGGAGGGCTGGATCTGACCTGCTCTATCTTGGATTGTCAAGCAGGTCACTGTGGAGGGCACAGTCAATCTCATGGTAGCCCATACCTTAATGCATACCCTGCTTTATGGTCCATTTCCCTCTAAATGGAACCATATTTAAAAAAAATTATATCATGTTGCACTGAAGAAGACTTGATATTGGCAATTGAGACCATAAATTCCTTAGGAAAACCTTTACTGAGCTAATAAATCAAATGAGAAGGTGGGCCATTTTCCCATAGACTTTAAGATAATCTGACTTCTTTTTTTAACCAGTGGAGGTGCCCCATGATGATCATTTGACAGAATGTAGTTTTAAGGCTCTTCAGCATTGGCTTCAGCCCTTACACATACATCCACTGTCTGTGATTAGATTAATCATTTAATTAATTAGGATTAATCCTGCCTACAAATTTGACACTGATAATTCACCTTAAAGGTGTATTACACACTTCACACATAACATACTGAGTTAAGATGATTTAGTGTTTAATTATGACCCTTATAAACTGTAGCAGATGGGTGAGATAGCATTGTTTATAGTGACAGGTGTTGTCCACTGTACTGTGTATTCAAGCCACATTTGTTTTTCGGCTGTTCTGAGCTCAAGGATCTACCTTCATCAATAAAGCAGTGATCCAAGTAAAAAAGACTTTTAGGGTGCTTTCAGACCAATAGTTTTATTGCTTTGGTCCGCACCAGGCAGAAAAATGTTACAATGTAGCAAACATACGTTGGTTTCACATATGTATTTCTAAACTAACCAAAATTGACCGCGAAGACAACTTCCTCATAGAAAAACGCGCCACTTTCAATAAGTTAGCATGGAGCAACAGCTTTGCCTATTACATTGTATGTGTCGGTAATTTTCTGCAAACAATTCAGTTCAAACATATGTCGCGGCTGCAACTCGAAAACAACGTCATGATGCATTGGAGTCACCGACGGCACATTGCAAGCCACTTCCTTGTTGTGAGGTCCGGAAGGGGGGGAGATTCCAATCTCTCACACCCCTCAAACTTTCAAAAAGACTGTTGCTTCCAACAGGGATGTCACAGATCTCTGCTTAGTGCCATGCTGGACTCTTATCTGACTCTGGCATCGAAAGACCCTGCTTTCCCAGATAATAAATTACAATTCACGCCACAAATCAGCAAAACCTGCCAAACCCCCCCAGAGAGGTACCATTCTTTGACAGTTCACCCTGGTTGACCCAGCAACACTATCAGATGGCGGCTGTAAACTGCCGCTCTGGAATGCATCCAGGCCAACAAGAACACAAGGATGGATATATAATAAATTGACTATTCTGATCAAATAAGAGACTGCAAACATGCCAAACTGGTTCCCCTGCAAAAAGAGGGCTTCACAGCTGTTCGAACCAGTTTTCTATGAGCTAATTTGGCAGTGATAGAATTTACACCGGAATGAACTATTCCACTTATGTAACCATAGCACCACCCGAATGGAAAACCACCGGAACCGATGGCGCATTGCCTGAGCACCGTAACCTATGTGCTTGGTTTTTGCTTATAAATGTTCTGTAAAAAGAAAAAGAAACTTCATGCACAGTCCATAGTCATGCAATTCCGATTTTCCACAGCCAGTCAAGACGTGCATGAAAATGTTCTTTTCTTGGTTCATTTGTTTGTGTGTTCTGTGATGTTGTGAGTAACTAATAACCATTTAATTGTGTTTTTACAGTGAATAAGATAAACCCATGTCCACCGAATTAACCACAACAAGCAGAGAAAACCAAACTTATCAAAACGATACATTTCTCTTTGTTTTATATATAATTTTAAACTTGGGTAAATGAAAGGCGTAGCTTTAAATCCAAAAACGAAATTTGATTGGACCAAATTCGCGCTGATAACCAGACCACACCCGTGTGTCGGCCCCCAAATAAAAGTAGTCAATATGAAATTTTATGAGAGTCGTGAATTGGAAGAGTTCTGGGGAAGCTCTGGAGAGGAGAGCTTCCCCAGGAGACCTGACAGAGCAACAAAAAAAAAAAAGAAAACTCAGAAATCAGAACTTAGCTGCTAAACTACAAGGGCTAGGTTCCGACTTGCGGCTGCTTGCGGCCGGGACAAGTTTGGCTGCACTGCATTCAGTCTCCAGCGTCTCGAGTTGTCATGGTAACCAGGGCTGCTTGTGCTGCGCGCGGCTCCAGTCTGTTTTCATCAGGAAAGAGAAAAATAATTCGGACATTAACTTAATAACCAAGCCAATCGCCTGAAGGACAACAGTGCCAGTGAAGAGGGACGAGACAGGCCGACAGCCACTTCAGCCAGAACCAGTCCTGCTTGGAAGGCCATGACGAGGATCTCCACGCAGCCATCTCTCGTAGGACATCTCCTGCCTTTTTCGTGGCCAGTCGAATCGCCAACACAAAGTAAGGTTGCGTCTATCTGCTCTCCAGCTGGCCGTTCTGAGTGGTGCGAGGCATGGCTATCAGACAATATTGACCCAAATTTTAGCTTTAAAAGTTCTCCTTCCTCAGATAAATCCGCCCTGTATTTGACAAACAACCTTCCGTTCATTCGCCCAAGTTCTCAAGTTAGCCATCAGCTGCTTAATCATCATTGTCATATCATGTTATGCCATTTACATATCCGAGCTCACCTGTTTCATTTACTTTATGCTTTGATCTACACCTGTATATAATGAGCACATGTTTTGATTTCTCACTTATTAGCTAATAAAAACCTTAAAATTCAGCCATTGTTACACTCAGTAATTTTTTTTAAGTCAATCCACAGTAGAGAACATCCCTTCCAGATTGAGACTTGATAAGAGGCAATAACATATACAATCCTATGCACAACATCCTGAATGACCATTTCATCTCAAGAAGCCGATGAATAAACAAATGGGTCAACCATGGGATCATTTTACCCACAATTCAGTATCCCCAATACCCACAATGCATTCAACTAGACTGTTTTGGTCCAATTTGTTTCGGTTGCTTTCACACCAGAGGTACCGCACCAAAGCTAGGGAGATGGAGCGGTCCGAGACCACCCCGGACCGGCTGATTTGGTGCGCACCAAAGTGCGGTGGTTGCATTCACACTGATGCAAACATACCGAACCAAGGGACCAAACTTGTTTAGAGCGCACTAGATGCTGTTGGTGTGAAAGCACCATTAAAATCTGGAAAAACAGACAGTCATGAACAAGAGCTGCTCCTCAGCACGTTATTTGAATGATGACAATTTAAGCCTGAAAGACAGTAGTTTCTTTTTAACCCTCTTACACACATATGTAAAGGTAATACATTGACTTTTTGCAAATGTATGTTCAGCAAGACTCGGAAATGATGCTAACACGAAAAGACAGAGAGTGAAGACACATATATGCGCATGTATTTGTACCTGTCTGGACAGCCCTGGTGGATTGATGTGCTTTGGCCTCTGGTCACAGTTTAATTAAACTGAACATCACTGTGTTTCACACACAGTGTAATACAGCAAAGAAAAAATGGGTTTCTCTCTCATTATTTGCCTCCACATACATAAAAAGAAGCCCGTTTCCAGTTTCGAGCCCTCACTAGCTGTGTTCCCCTTTGAAGCTGCCTTATAGCTAACCACATACACACACAAACACATTCACAGTTCCAATATGCTAAATCATACAGCCTGAACTGCAAGGTGCAAAAGTTTCCCGTCCTTCTCTCCTCCTTCTTCAGTATTATTAGGATTTGCTGCAGAGCAGAGAAGTGTGTCTTCCACTGCTGGGTTGGAACTGCAGAGTCACACTGGAGAGCTAAAGCCTCCAGCCTCCACACCACTTCAGATAGGCCACTTTATCCTGACCTTCATGATGCTCAAAGGGGGATAGGTCACAGCTCACAGAGGCCTGAGTCAATCTGGAACAAGTCTCTGTATGTATGTCTATTTACAATGCCAAAAACACAGTGCCAAAGGCTTCAGTGCCCATCAGATGTGGAGAAGTGCAGTTTAATGAAAACAGAGGCTTTATCTCACATCATACAAACATACGCCAAGCACAGCTCGCTATCTTTTAACTGGTCAGACAGCAAAGAGGCGTCTGGATCACTTGGCTCCCAGCCACAAACAAACTGAGTGCTTACACACACATTCAGCATCAGACACCTTTGGCCACTGGTGCCTGGGTGAACCGAAGGGGTAATAATTGAAAGTTGGCTCGCTTCAGAGAGCATGACACAAAACCAAGAGGGGAACCAAGAGCATTTTCGCACTGTTTGTATGCAGGAGTTAGTAGGTACATGGGATAGGCAAGAGGGGGTGTCTAGTCCTGCCCAGTGGCAAGGCTCAAGGGTGGGGTAAAAGCAGAGAGGAGGCAGGGAGAGGGTTAAGTCCTGGCTGCCATGGCTAATGCTTCAATCTTCTTGCCCCCCTCACTACAACAACACGGGATCAACAAAGACAGGATCAACAAAGCACCAGCCAAAATCCTCCAACGCACTGACACAGAAAATTCCCAGTCCTCCCTGGGCCGCACAGGGAACAGCAAACACACAGTTACACACACACACAGATACACACACACATATCTCCGACTGCTTAGGGAACAACAAACAAAGGCGGTAAATACAGCTGCAGACGGCTGGGCAGATAACAACCAATCCCTATCCCCAACTTGTTCCGTGGCTCAGTGGCTACTGACTGCCCTCTGCAGCTCGCTGCCTTGGCCATGCTTTCTACACAGCACAAACACCTGCTGCTTAATGCTTCAACTCACTCAACTGCAGCATCCCTCCTCAAACACCAAAGTTTCTACTTTGTGGAAAACTTTTCTCCATCCAAAGCTCTCCCTTGCTCCTTCTCTCTCACTCTCATATATATATATATATATGTGTGTGTGTGTGTGTATGTACATCTATACATATTATGCATGTGTATCTGTGTGTATTGATATTCCTGTTTCTAAACTGTTACCATGCTTTGTAGTTGTATAATATAAAAATCAATTATCATAGTTGTCACAGAGAATAAGTAAGCTACAAATTTTCACACCAGCACAAACCTACAGACACATACCTCAGCACAAATGGGAGCAGCAAAAGGCCACACAGCCCTGTGTGTTAGTGGAGCAGACAGAGCCGGACGCTGCCGTGTTTGTGCACACGTCTGGATGGAAAGATGGTGAGATAGACTCCCCGCAGAGGAAGAGATAGAGAGAAGGAGAAAAGGCAGAGAGTGATAGAGGGAGAAGGAGGAGGTGGGAGGCTCGGCAGGCCTGCACACGAAGGGGTGTTTGATGTAATCCAGGAAGTTAGTTCAGTAACTCCATCTCTCCATCCCTCCATCTTAGTGAAGGACAGGAGAAGGAGGGATGAAGGGGGCCCTTGTATGGAGAGCCAGGGGTTTTCCACATCTGTCCTCTGCATTGTAGCCAGCCTCTCTAAACAGGCTAGGAGTCTGTTATGGCTGCAGGAGGCGCGCAGACACACACACACACACACTGAGCAGCTATGTCTGAGTGAGCCTTGTGGAATCCTTTAACGCAGATTGCAGTTAAGCATTAAATTATCCTTACTAAAGTTAACATTGAGAGGAACTCCATTAGGGAATAATTCATAGCTAGGTAATGTGTTTGGTTCATCCATCTGTGTGTGTGTGTGTGTGTGTGTGTGTGTGTGTGTGTGTGTGTGTGTGCGTGTGCGTGTGTGTGTGTTTATGAAATGGCTGTCATGGAGCACTACTCTCCCTGTTGGAGGGATCCTTGTTTTTCTTTTTTCTCCCTTCAACTTTTTTTTTTTTTTTTCGCAGGAATGCTCAATAATATCCCCTTTTCCTTTTCTTTCTTTGGGATATTTAACAGGTTGTCCCCACAACCCACACTGCACTCCACGTCACGACACCAACAACCACCTACCTAGCATTCCCCTTCCCAAACCCCAGGGCTGTACTCTGGCAACTATATCAAACTTTCAGTGGTTAGGTGCTAAATAAACAAAGATGAGCACATTTACTGGCACATCCCTGTGCACCACATACTCTGCAATAAAGTTGGAATTATTGGCTTCTGCTCATTTGTGCCCCTTGTGGTTCCAAGGAAAAAAACTATAAATACAGCACACTGAGTGGAAATGGGAAGTCGCAAAGTCTCACAATTCAGTGTCTATAAGGAGAATAATGGGACGTGTTCAAAGAATGTAATGATACGATGAATAACATGCCTTGATGAAAAACCAACTTGTACAATTTAGTTACATTCTACAAATGCATTATTTTAGCTTGATATAACCAATGGTTATTAAATGGCCATGTGTTTTGCACAATACAAGGCTCTTTTAGCCTCACCTAGAATTTTCTCTGTGTCAGTTTCTTAGTAAAGCATTCACTCAACATAATTTCTTTCATTCTCTCCATTTCAACCATTTTATGCTCATTTCAGCGGGCTGACATGTCATTGTAGTGGGCGTTTGACAGTCAAACACATTTCAATGTAATTGCCGCCTCATAACATCATAATTACCACAAACGCTACAGCACTCACTTCTGAGAGGCTTGACAATAATGGGAAAGCTGTAATGATAGGTGTGTGTCATGGCATACACACATTTAGATACACACACATGCACAGGCCAAAACAGCATTGTTCCCACATGTCTACCCTGGCCCTGGCCCTGGCCCTGATTTTTTTGCCATTTTTCTTCATGTAGATATCTCCCATTTAATTCAATTAAAACTTTTAAACAACCTAATTGGAAACAACTGCCTGGAAAAATTAAATTACATAAACAAAACTATTCTGACAGATTACGTCTAATATTAGGCATCTGGGCCTTATTAGGCTCTAGTAATAACAGCACCAGCACATGGGGAGGACAGGGGAGCAAGCCATTTTCTGCTGTATTAGCTTTGACTGGCCACGCAACCAGAAGGTGGGTTGTGTGTGTCCGTGTGTGTGTGCATATAGAAGCTGTGCACTCCACAACAGAGCAGTGTTTATTTATCCTCTATTAGAGCAGGAGCAGACATTAAACCCAAACAGGCCCTGAATCGTCGCCCGCCCCCACACCCACCCTGCATCGATTCCTTCTTCTCTAGCTATTAACAACATATGGAAATGGGGAGCACTAAAGGTAAAACAGAGTGGTGGAGAACGCCTATGAACTACACATATGTAAAGTGTCAGTCACTATGTATATGCCTTCCGGCTGAAACAAAACTTTGTAAATCTGAAAATCTCTTATATTGTCATGGGATGTATATCATCAGTTCTGTATGCTACTCTGCCATACAAGGTGTTCCTGTATTCTGACTTTCAGTGAGCAATGGGTGGGCTAAGAGCTTTACGGTGGCAGGTAGTGACTTGTGTGTTTAACCATCAGGGCCGTAGCCACAGTCCAGTGCCAGCCTACACTTTTTACGAGCTGCTGCAGCTGTTGTCAAGGTCAACTCACTCTCTCTCAAACCCTCTCTCTTTCAAACTTACTCTCTGATCTCCACCTGACCCTCAAACTGTGTCTGGCTGTCTGTCGTTCTCCCTCTCCCTTCCTCCCTCTCACTCTCGCACTCCCCTGCTGTGGTTTCAGCCCGTGTCATCACATCAGAGCTGACAGCTCTAATCACTGTGCAGAGCGGACGGGCTGTAAAACATGGCAGGGACTGACAGCAGGGCTCAACACACGCACCTTTCATCTTCCTTTACCAATATACACACTCACGCACATATACATACAAATACTCATGGGTAAACACACATGTGCACACTGTAGACGAATTTACATAAACCTGTGTATGGACAGATACACACTTTACACGAAATCGAGGAGACCTCATTGTTCGGCAGTCCATCTCAGGTGTGTTGTAGTCATGGTTTCCCCCCTGTGTTTTTCTGTAACCCCAAACACATAGCTGCTCAAAGAAGAGGTGGGGGGGGGGGGGGGGGGTCTGTCAATCAATGTCTGATCCACCTAATCCTCAGGTAAGACAGCAGCTTTACAATGGAAGACTGTCACAGACCAGAGTAAAACACACACACACACACACACACACACACACACACACACACACGTGTATCTGACCCTCAACAGCAATTCAGGTCTTCTTTGCAATGTGAATGAATTTTATGTGTCATTGGTGAAGATAATGCTAAAGATGATGGTGAAGGTAAAGGAGTCCACTATTCAGAACTATTCCATTTTATATCAGAAACAAAACCTGAAGACCATGGCAGACAAAATAAATTTTGTATTGATTATTGAAGAACTTCAATTAATTATTTTAAAAAAATGCACGGATGCACACAACAATAAGATGCATGCAAAAATATGCATGTACATGTAAAATATGAAATCACACATTGACTTTTTGTGGCCGGTCTGAATCTTCATAAAAGTGAATGCAAGGTTATTGCTAGTAGATTAATGTATATGTACGTCGCTATATGCATGTACACACAGCAGTGAATCTTTTGTCAGGTTGCAGTTAGTTTCTTTGAGGGGTTGCTTTAAACAGTTTCTATTGCCACTGTAAAATAAGTCAACGGCACATTTTAAAAAGGCCTTTTCAATGTTTGTCTTTACAGACAAGGTTCTAAAGGAGAGCAATCAAAAATGTTTGGTTATTTATGAGTTTAGACATTCAAAGCAAGCAAATTTTGGAGTTATATAGGTATTCAAATAATTTTTTAAGCTTGGAGGAGGAGAAAGGACCAGTGCCTCTCAAGGTTGGTCTGATTGTAGTTGAAGTGAGTTGGTGTCCTTGCACTGTCCAGTCCTTGTTCTCTCTTCTGTTTGTGAAACTGTATGTGTGCATGCAGGTGCTTGATGGTTTATGTGTGTGTGTGTGTGTGTGTGCGCGTGCATGCCCATGTATGTGCTTGCATGGATGTACACATTAATAAAAACATTTTTATTGACAGCTGCTGTGCTCCCAACACAAAAGGAGCCTGAATTCCAAGCTTCGAATTCATTAAACTACACTTTAGTATTCAGGAAGACAACAAGATCAAATACTGAATACAGGTTGCATGCTTGAAAAGTTGAAACAGTTTTACTCACCAAATCTCAGTTCTACACAGAATAAAATATTCAAGAAGGCACAAATAAATCTGAATTAAATTATGTTTTTATTATGACACATCATTATTGCATACCAAAAACTTCTCTGCAGCATTATTCAAAATCATTTAGCACAAATATAAAAGATAACTGTTGACAAAGAATAGAACTGGTTAAAACATCTTAAATTGTTTGTCCTTGAGCACTACTGAAGTGCAGAATAACATCGATATATTCCCTCCACAATATAGCCATGAGGAAAGATTGAGATGTTTAAACCACCTGAGCACCAGGCAGAATTTCACCAGCCATCAGCCTCTGAAAATACATCACAAACACTATTCAATGACTACAGTGCTGAAAGTGTGTCTGGTGCTCAGAGGGAGGAGGAAGGCTACTTTCCTAACAGTTAAACTGTCACAGTTCTAGGAGGACCAGATTCAATGAGGTATTGGCAGGAGTTGAAGGAAGTCTTGTATTGGGAGCAGACAGGTCAAGCAACCACAAAATCCCATATGCCGCTTTTTGTGATGGACCATCAAAAGCACTGACAGTGAAGGGATATGGTGTCCTTAAGCTATTAAAAGACAAATTTTGTTCTGGGACAACCCAAGAATAAAACTTTGAATGAAAGGCAGTCACTGCTTTGACAAATAATTTGTTCCGTGGGATTTTCTGTAGGATCTCCCTCTCGTGCCCCCCAGGCTCCTCAAAAAGACCAGTGGATCATGGATGCAGGCAACAAATTTGTTGCCACATAATTACCGATTCATAGTGGTTACTGGAGATGTAATTGCAGTTTCCCATTCATGCTGCTATTGAGCAGAGACCAAAAGGGGGGATCAAGTTTGGCAAAAACAATGGCATCTTGACGCAGTTCAAAAGGCAATTAGATTAATCCAAGGGAGTCATTGCTGCATCACATGTGAATTATGCTCGCTACCAGACATTGGGTGATGTTTTGTTTTGGTTTTTTTTACATGGACAACGACTCTGGAGCCAATGGAGAAAACATACCATTGGTGGAGGAGGTACCACGAGGAATGTCGCTGAGGAAACAGGGATGTGGTGCAGGTTCCGGTGAAGACTGTCAAATCTAGCTATTCAGACAGAACCGCTCCCACTCTACAGTAATCAATACACAGCCATAGTAGAAGGAGAGTTCAGCAGTGAAGACTGGAGGCTGCAGTTCAGGGTCCAAGGTGGTCAGCATCAAAAGGTATTGTAGTGGAGACACACTAGCCAGCATTCAGTGGGAGGTGCTTGAGCCACTAGAAGTGGTTGAAGCTGAAGCCATTTAACCAGTTTCTGAGCCCACTCCAAGAACCTATTATATCTGATGGAGAGACCTTGAGTGTTCCCATTGACCACGGTGAGCATCAGTCTGACAAGACATCTCCTCGGCTACATTATTGGTAGCCAAATTGTCCTCTCAAAATTCTCCGAAGTGGGACCCAAGAGCATGACTTAGGAGACAAATGGAAAGAGTCAGTCCATTGCAAAAAGTGACAAAGATATAAATATCCAAATCCAGAATTACTACATCAACCACAAAGCAGGAAATATGGTCACAGTCTCCACCTCCTGACTGCATCACAAATGGCCAGAAATGTTTTTGCAGAAAGTCGTTTCACAGTAAAATTGTCCTGTGACTATTTGAAATCTAATTTGTTATTTTTTGTAATTGGAATTTTTTTATATTCATAGATTTATAATTTGTGGTTAGGATCTGTGTCATTCGTATAAATTAATGAAGTAAATCCAAAAACATGACCTTGACCATGACCTTTGGCCACAAAGTTCTGTCAATAAATCCCCTTGGGTCCAAAGAGATTTTAAGTGCCAAAAGCAATGACATTCCTTTAAGGTGGTCCTGAGAGACCACATTCAAGACTGCACCTAGCTAATTCTCTACCTGAGTCACCAGCATCACTATTACCTCTCTCTCTGCCACTGTCACACAACCTACATACTCAACTCCTGGAACTATATTTCATCTCAAAATAACATTAAATTAGCACAGATACTGCACAGAAATACATTTGTGCAAATTGCTTGTTTGCTTTTTAACACTTTATGCTTATATGAAGTTAAATGATTTCAGAGGCTGCTGAGTCAGTTTGAACAGGTCACTAACCGCTATCCAAAGACTATCCAAAAATTACCTTCAATGTACAAATGTCCAAACTGAACTCCTTTTTTCTCCACCTGAAAAACTCTAGCCAACGAAACTGGGTTTAAAGTCAAGCTGGATTGAAAACAGGCAACAATTTATGGGACAGAACACTGCTCTGCGAGCTAATGAAAGGAGAGCTATCTCTTCCTTCTAATTGATGCCTATTTTTGGGTCCAACTCAGAAAGCACTGTTTGCTTTGTTTGCCCTGACAGCATGCTATTGATGTGTGTACAAACAACTAGATTGAATAAATGAAAAAATTAATAGATACAGCAATTATCTAGGGCCATGGGGCAAAGATAATGTCAGAGTTTAAAAACTTTTAACATGGCAAAAAGAAAATTTCAAGCTACTGCCGGTGAGTCACAGCCATAACATCTGTCCTGTAATGTAAGTCATGAAGGGGACAGTTTAAATGAAGCGCGTATCCTTTTCACTGTCGCCCTCAGGGTTCGGTGGGTAAGAGGGAGTGAGAAGTTGTAGCAGTATGCATGTGCATGTGTGTGTATATACTTGTGTGTGTGTGTGTGTGTGTGTGTGTGTGTGTGTCAGGAAGCAGAATGGCTTCAGAAGATTTATCACTGCTTGATCAGGTTGCGAATGAGTTACTGCTGTTAGCCCCCCCCAGGGGCCAGGGTGGTATATCCACCACTATAAGACACATGCACACACAAACACACACACACACACACACACACACACACACACACACGCACACACGCACACGCACACGCACACGCACACGCACACACACGCACAGCAGGGCAGTATATCAGCTTGTCTGTGACTGGCTTTGTGTGTGTCTCTCCCATCATATGGCCATTATACAGTAATGGCTAGGAGAGGAGAGTAGGGTTTCCCTGTGGGCTCAATACAACAGCATTTATTACACACAACAGAAGCACCATCCTGGCCCTGCCACTCACTGGATAGAGGGAGGAGGGGGGACAAACAGGCAGTAATAAAAGGGAAGAGAGTGTTGTGCATCAGCAGTGTGTCAGGAGTTCAAGGGAACTTGTTTAGATGTTTGTCCATGTCTATCATATGAGTATACACATAACTTTTGCAAGGAAAAAAAAACACAATAAAAAGGATACATTTTATAAATGCAGCTTTGTTAACCCTTTAACACCAAAAATTCCTATTGTCCACATGGACTTTTTTCATATTTTGAATATGAATGGTCCTGTGAGTAAGATTTCTTGCCCATTTTTCCAGAAAACTTAAATATCCAGCAGTTTACAGTATGTTGAAAGAGTGAATTAACGGTTAAAAACAAAGGAGAGGCTTTGCCAACTTCCAGCAGCAGCGTGAGTGGAATTACTGTAATGACCCTATAGTGGCTGTCAAGCGCAACCTCTCAGCTTTCAGAAACCTCTGGAATTTCTCCGATAGAGCAAACATTCACGAACTTACAGTAATTCAAAGTGTGACAGCCGCCTGCGCCGACACTCAGTTTAAAAGGGTTAAACATCTTTTACAGACTTTTTATCATAGTAGGAAGGAAAAGACACAGATGGTTCTAATAACATTAGCAATGGGGCGATTCTATTCAAGTCTATTAAAGTTTCCCACTAGGACAGGACAGCAGGACTATGAGCCAGCATGAAGAACACCAGGGGCCTAAAACCAAAGCACAAAAATCTAAGTCAGCCATCAGTAATCTTATTATTTGCATTTGTTATTTTTTTACTGTGACAAATCAATAATTCTACCGTCAGGAAGAGCTACTCATAAATCCTTTGTTGCTATAAATTTACTTACTTCAGTGACAAAATTAACACTATCTTCTTGTCTTTCCTCAGCATATTTTTCATTCAGCTCTTGATGTTAATAGGTATTTTTCAGTTTTGACAGGGTTTTTTCCACAATCATTCCTGAGCTCTGTACTTAATACGGATGATACTGATCTTTCCATTTCACTTTAGAAAAGAAAGCAAATAACTACATTTCCAAAAAGGTTGAATTTTTTTATTAAAGAAACAGACTGAAGACGGTTTGGGAAAATGAAGGGAAATTCAACACACCATTATGCTGTAATTTCCACAATTGCCACTGTTCGAAAAAGTTAGTCCAGCAGGATAAATGTGTGTGAAGATTGAAGTTTAAAGGGTACACAGACAAACTGAAGAGAGTGTTATAGAAAAGCAAAAGAGCATGAAACAACAGTCTTAGAAACGATGAAACATAACAAATTTGATGTTGGATAATACATCCCCTTTTCTGCTCCTGGTACTGCTCAGGTTCCCCTGAGAAAGTTTCGTCTGTAACCCCCAAAGCAGGATTAAGAGGCGTGAAAAAGAAGGGTTTCACATGTGGGACACAGGGATGTACATCATGTTAGCATCACACAAAACATGTGCGAATGGGCTGTAATTCCCTAGCTAAAGTCCCTTATTTCCATTTTGTCATGTCTGAGCGCCTGTCATGCTTTTGAACAAACATTGACATAATTAAAATGCAAATGCAGTTTGGTGGTGGAGGAGACAGAGAGAGATCTCTAAGCTGATATGCACACAGATACAAACGCACAGAAGGAGAAACACACATGCAAACACACACACACACACCCTTACAGAAAACACTCACACACACACACACACACACCCAGATGCAAGTTGATGTAACAAACGATGATAAAGCTTTGGAACAAATTCACTGTTTGAGCAGAAAACTATTGAGGACCATGTAAGTGGGTTTTTGTTCTGATCCTCTAAGTGTACTTTTGTGTACATCTGTATGTGTGTGTACATACATAGCCTACACACACACACACACACACACAGGGCTCCGTGGGCTCCCCAGCCCCTGGCCTTTATTAAGAGCAGTTGTTTGATGAGAAAAGGAGCCGGCCTTCACTCTAGGGCCCAGAAGAAGCCTGGGGAGTGGGTAAGTGGGTTAACCCAGAGGCCCAGACAAAGCCTGAGGAATGGATAAGTGGGTCACCCGCCCTCAACTGAACACTCAAAGGATCCACTCTGACTTCTCTCCCTTTTATTATTAGAGCTGGTCTAATGTGTGAAGGGACCTCAGGAAGGAACACAGCTCTCATCTCTGCATGAGTGAGCGAGATTGTGTGTATGGGTATGTGTGTTCTTGCAACCAAAGAACAGAAAATGCAATGGTCCTTGAAGAAGTAACAAGTTGAAGTCTACGGCAGGAAGACAGAGTTACTATTGTGTAAACAACACAGGAGAAAGTGTTATAGAATAAAAGTGGCATCTTATGTAAAGGATATTCACCAGGGGTATTAAGAATGTGTAGCAGAGGCAGCCCATTCTGTTGTTGTTATTGAGTACAGAGACAGAGAAGCTACTTCTTATACGGACTGATTGGTTTCTGACCAGTTTCACATGGTGTCACAGTCATGCAATAAATCTTTGTTTCTCTCATACACTAAATGGTGCTTTGAATGCAACTCCTCTCCTTTATCAAGATAGTCATTCATAAGAACTGTTTTGTTGATGGCAGGTCAGAAATATTAAACAGTTTTGAGATTATTAAGCCTCAAATGGATCGGTGAATGATTTTTTTTTTAAGCTCATTACGGGCTTGAACAGTTAAATCTCATTTGATTTTAGTTGAATTTCAACTTGTACAAAGAAATTACTGAAAAGAATTTAGACAAATCATTTAATTTTGTCATCAATGAGAGTTTACTCATAAATTTGTTGGAATATGGTGCAATAAACTAGGGTTGCAACAATTTTTTGACAAAATGCATTACATCAACTCTAACATTCGTCAACACATTTTGTGCATTGAAGTGTTGTATTATAAAACCCCGCCGTGTGATAAAATCAGCTAATTTGTAACTGCAGTGCACAAGAAAAAGTGCAGGGGGCAGTAACACTTTCACTGTCAGCATTCTGCACAGTACCAAAGAAGAAGAATGTACTAATTAAGGTGGAAGAGGGAGACCAAGAGGTTGGAAAAGCAATACCAAAAGTTTTTAAACTATGGGAACATTTCAGAGAAAACAGACCAACGAAAAGGCAAATTCTGAAGTTGAGCTGGCACACCATGGCAGTGCTACAGCAACGCATTAGCACCTCAAACTCAAACACCCAGGAGCTGAGACTCTGAAGTTACATGTACTCCAGACTCAGCAAGACTTGGACAATTTAAAAAAAGGACATGACTTTCAGTTTAAGGAAAGCTCTTCTTCAGATTATTTCAACCTTATAAGATCCACAACCTGAACCAAATTATTTATGATTTAATTTCTTATTTTTTTGTGATCATATTGATATTTTATGTTAAAAATACATTTACCATGTGTCAAGTACATTCTCCACGGGGTCATCATTTTAATTTGAAAATAATCGTAACTAAATAACTAACGGAAAAATTATTGATAGATCAGATAACCTCCTCTTTTTCCAGCACATTTTATTATATGATCTCCAGCACTTATTTAATGGCTGTAGAATTTAATACTTATACCAAGACACTAGCCTGCATTAAGGACTTACTGAAGTCCCTCATTGTCACTTTGGATGGAGGCATTTGCGAGTAAATGTAAGTTTAAACGCCACCTATGGGTCACATACCACAAACCGTTATACTAGTTTTTAAATCAGCCAATCTTCAGTGAATTTTTCTCAGAACCAACAGACATTGATGCTGGTATTGTACTAAGTATAACACATTCAGGAAGAGCAGCTTAACTACTACAATGCAAAGAATTCACCACAACAATGTGCAGCAGAGAGAGAATCAGAGAGAGAGAGAGAATCAGAGAGAGAGAGAGAGAGAGAGAGAGAGAGAAAATCAGGGAGACTGAGAGGGAGAGAGAGAGAGAGAGAGAGAATCAGGGAGACTGAGAGGGAGAGAGAGAGAGAGAGAGAGAAAATCAGAGAGACTGAGAGAGAGAGAGAGAGAGAGAGAGAAAATCAGAGAGACTGAGAGAGAGAGAATCAGGGAGACTGAGAGAGAGAGAGAGAGAGAGAGAGAGAGAGAAAGAGAATCAGAGAGACTGAGAGAGAGAGAAAGAGAGAGGGAAAGAAGTACATACTTCAGTGGGTAGATCAGCAGGAGGATCAAGTGTAAAGTCCCTTGTGCCATGGAAAGGCTTTTGATGAAAACACAAACAGGGTAACCGCAGCCAACACACACACACACCAAGTCAGACCAATTCACTAATTTCTTCCCAACACTAATTATGTTCTCACCACAGTCTCACACAGATTTACTTTTATTCATCTGGTAGAATATAGTTTCCTGTCATTTCTTAGGTGTTGTGAGATTAATGGGTGACTTTTACTCCTCTAATCTTGACTAACATGCAACATGCACACATGCAACATACGCACACATACACACAGCAAGTGAGTTCCCACATAAACAAACAGTGGGTCTTTGTATTCTGCTGCACATCACCACAACACAGATCAACAGTCCCTGAGGTAACGGCCAAAATAAAGATCTCATTACTTTACTCCCTCTTTCACCCTCTTTCTCCCCAGCTTGTCAGCTGCCAGACCCTGACGTCTCCTTTCATGTTGGCCAGGCCTCTGAGAGGAGCTGAGAGATGCTGAGAGGCACAGAGAGCCTCCCAGGGCTTTGAGCAGCGTTTGATTCCTGCTAGATAATAGCTGGTTCACTGTCAGGGCCAGGATGATCAGTTAAATCCTTAATCACTGCCTGTCCACTTGCATGACAGTTATTTTAGGGCTCTTTTCTGGACCCTCTCTTCTCTCTTTCCAGCTCTCCAGCTCGCTTTTTCCTTCCACATAAAGTAATCCCACAAGAGAAGTAACAGAAAACAGCATGCTGTCGATGAGTAAAGGATGGAGGGATAGGGCAGAGGGGGTTGGAGGCTGATTTCTGCACGAGTGTATAGATGGTTTCACCATGACAAAGACAGAAAAACTGCTATGAAGCTAAAATCTTAAATCAACTACATAATATGTGATTTTGGCTTATTATTCAGGCTTCAAGAGGGAAAAACTAGAGCTAAGACAGCTGGGGGGGGGCAAAGGAAAGACAAGTGAAACGACCAAAGTAGGAAGGACCTGCCTTAGACCTGACAGCATGAAGATAAAAAAAAAAAAAAAAAGGTGAACGGATCTCCCTCTCCTCTATTCTGCGGTATACGACTGTTTTAAAAGCACACTCAAAGCCAGGGATAGAGACAGTTAAGGCATTGTCTGTCAGTGCTGTCCTGTAATAGTGTCACGCTCTGAGCGGCACGCTGAGACGAACACTCCATGTTCATGTCCAATCCGGGGCCTTGATCAAGGCTGCTCCTCAGCCAGGTGCCGCTCCTGCTGACAGCCTCACCTCCACCCACACCTGCCTCTGTCTGGAAGATGGAGGGCATTTCACCCTTACAAAGACAGAAGATTGGAGGGGTTGGAGCAGGGATGGAGGAGGATACTTGAAGTATAGTTTGACTACAGAGGCATCACAGAAAGTTTTGGACAGCCCGGACATTGAAGCATCATAGTGTGTGATAAGTTATCTGTTCTTTGAAGTGCCCATAACCCTCAATGTCAGGCCTTTGGGGATTATAGCGGTGCTGCACTTCAAGTCTAGAGGCGAGAATTCGCTATCATGTGTTCAGACAAACGTTTCATTCACTTTAGGAACATGAAGCATGAAAACAATGATCACATTTTTGTTTTTCGGAGGCAGTTTTCTGAGGACAATAAAATTATAGCTCTCCTTCTTCATTGTGAAAGTGGATAAAATAAGATACATTTAAATAAACAAGAAATTTTGGTGTTTTCACCTTTAAAATGAAGCAATTTTCCATTTTTTGATGCCCATAAAAATGTTTTTAAAATTACACATATATTTTTTCTGAAGATGTAATTATATTTTTTTTTTTAATGGTAAAAGGACCAGGATTAAAACGCACATGCAGGCATTGTTGAGATCGTGAGATCGTGTTGTTTTTTTGGTATTTGGTCTTTTTTTGCATTGGCAATTATAATTATAAGTGTATAAAGCAGGTTCAGAATTGTCACTGATGATATATTAGGCCTGAACGATTTGAGAAAATAATCTAATCTGCAATTTCTTTTCTCCAATATTGCAACTACAATTTAATATGCAATTTTTTTTTCATAATTATATTATCGTCTTTTTTTTTCCAACATCATGAATTGTTTTAATATGGTCAACACAATATTAGATAAATTTCGTATAGAATGTTCTTTCCCATAGGCTGGTTGCTCTTTGCACTTTTTGTACATCTCTGGTATGGCAGTCTGACTGAAGTATGTACGGGAGGGTATACTGTACCATTTATCAAGCATATTTATCAATGCTGTGAACCCAGGCTTGGTCACCGTGCTGAGAGGCACCATAATCTTTAGCAATGAACTCGGTTATTGCCCGAATGATTTCCCCGTGCCGTTTAGAACTACGCTCATACGGAGTGACACTTTCAAACATGTCGGGCAATGATGCCTATCTTGGGTTTAGTGTGTGTGGCGCACTGGTGCTCAGCATTTTAGCCATACTACTGTCGTAAATGGTTTGTAGTGTTGCCCCGTGAAGTAGCAACAGTAGCACGGCATGTTCTGCCAACACCTGACGCTGCGCAGCATCTTCCTTTTTAAAACCAAAATAATTCCACACCAGATCGTAATCGTGTTTTATCATATTGCAATATTATCGCAAATGCAATTAATCGTTCAGCGTCGATATATATTTGAATTGACCTTGACTTGGAGCTAAACGTTTGTGCTTTTAACTGACAACTGTGAGACCTCAAAATTGAAAGAATTCAGATGAAACAAGTAATATAACAGTCTGATGATTTTGAAAGTTAAAAAAAAGTCCTAGCTAGTCCTTTTCAGGGATTTCAGACAAGTAATGTCATCATAATAATAATGACCAAAATTCCCAAAAAGTTAACTGACTGCATTTATAATCTTAAACTGACTTCTAAAAAAACAGATTTTGTCACTATTCATGTCACTGCAATTTGACTTTCCAACGTCCATATCTTTACAAAATAGTCCAAGTCCATTTATCTTCAGTCCTTTTTCATCTCTGTCATACTTTCTCCCTCCCTCTTTCCCATGTGCGCCCCTGTGTGTACAGAATGATGGCATTGTGGCTGCTCTGTAAATGGCAGACCATATACCACTGCCTCATTTCCACGAGCTCAACCTTTGACCCCTTGATTCTGACTGATGGCACTTTGGTATTAGGCACAGGGAGCCTTTCAGCCAATAGAATCAGAGCACAGCTGGAGGTCAGGGGGTCACAGACACACCATGTATGGAATTCCATAGAACCAGAAAGGTCAGAGGTCACTCTCAATCACAGTCAACACAGAACGAAAAATCAGGGGGCTCCTACAGCTACAACAAACAACGGCAGGCAGAAAGGGACACAGAGGAGAACAAAAAACACGATAAGGGAAGAAAGAGGTCAACTATTAAACGAAAGGATGATTTTAGAGATGATAATGCAGTTATTTGTTGGTGAATACTTTGACCTGACTGGCATATCTGAAATTTCCTAGAGTAGGACCAACACAATAGTGAGGGTTGGCACATTTCAGGATATTCAATATTAGTTGTTTTTCTTTTTACGATCATGTTCATAAATCAGTAAAATAAAAAAAGCTGTCTGTCAGACAATCAATTAAACCGTAACCCATCTGAACAGGTGAGGATGGGGGGAGGGGACTGGTCTTACAGTTTATAGCCCAGATTGATGCAAACTATAAATCCTGAACAAATTAAAGTCAATATATATCTGACGAATTGCTCTCAGCAGGCAAGTCATTCAATAAAAAAACATTAATAGAATTCAGAAAAGGAGGCCTTTTGATTTGGACAAAGAAAGGTAAATGCATATTTCTCCATTACAAATAGAAACTGAAGTAATTTGTTCAATAGTTAGAAATTTGAGTTTTGTGATTGTGTATATGATGACAATGAGTGTGTGTTATCAGCCCAGGGAATGTCCTGATTTAGGTTCACAATTTGACTCACAATGTAAATCTATAAATACTCTGTACATGGTTTACCCACCACCACCAAAGTATAATAGAAAAATAATGTGTTATAAACCAATTATCCTATGTTTATCATGCACTAAAAAGTCCTACCAATATTTTATATTGGTATATATATATATATATAACAATTTTTGGGGTCCTCGAACCCTCATCAGATATAACGCATGACTTTTGAAGTATTTGTTTTTGTTTCTCTGAACATTATTACTGAGGACCTGTATAGTGTTTGTGCTTTGTTGGGACATTGTTTATGACAAAGTCAATGTTGTGCATTGCGTTGAGTGATTGAGTTTTGTACTCCCCTCTGGCCTTTTCAGTCAGCATCATTTGTGTGATTGTCCTTAATAAATTAAGAGCTTGCTCTCTGACAGAGTGCTGTATAAGTTTGGAAGTTGTGTGCTGTTGTGTATCAGTGTGTGTTGTATATGTGTATTTTGTCCTATTTGAGGAGTCCCAAATGTACCCTTGCTGCCTAAATTGTGTGTGTGTGTGTGTGTGTGTGTGTGTGTGTGTGTGACAGAGTGTTGTCTCTGTGGGAGCATGGTGGCTGCGTCTGCTGCTTAACTCTCACTTTCATCACACATGCTCAGAAGTGACAGTCCCTGTCTCTACAGAAGGGATTTATAATATTACCAAGAGACCTGCCATCTCTCTCTCTCTCTCTCTCTCTCTCTCTCTCACACACACACACACACACACACACACACACACACACACACACACACACACACATATACAGAAATACCCGCACAAAGCTTCCTACAAAGGGATCCATGATGTCACCCAGAGACTTAACTTAGTTCCACATAATTTTCCATTATTCCTTCTAATGAATCTTAAAACAAGATAGTGACTGTTAAATTGTTCTCCTTGTCTCTTGTCTTCTCACCTCTGCTCATTTTTATTTCCTGTCATCCCTGGCAAATCTCCCCTGCATCCCACTCCCTATTGAAACATATCCCCAGAACGCACAAGCGAACGCTGGGCCCACAAAGAGCTAAGCGCCTAAGCTAACAACCGATACACAAAAACACAACAACAAAGCAGTTGTTGTCAGGTTGTTAAGTCCCTGCCACTGTTTCCAAGGGTCGGGGAGACAGCAAGCAGACAGAAAGAGGGAGAACAGGATGAGATGGGCTTTGGAGAATAAAAGCCAGCTAATCCCTGCATTTGGATATGAGAAATGCAGGCCCGCAGGAGAACGCATCAAAGCCAGTGCTAAATTAGCCTACATACAGAGAGTGAGAGAAGGAGAGAAGAGATGGAGCGAGAGAGAGAGGGGCCGCTGATTTGAGACAGTGCGAGAAGAGCACGGAGAGGTAGTCTCCTAGGGCCCAGATTAACAACACACACTCATTATTCTCCTGCAATGCTGCTCCACACAAACACACATGCACACACACAGCCATGCACACAGATTAGAAACATACACTCATTATTCCGTCCCAGTGGGACACTAAACCCTAAAATCCAGCACACTTGCTGGGAGCACTTGCACAGAGACTGGCTAACGCAGTACCAGGGCCCAACACTGCCTTTGTAGCTGTGTATCGTTAGCCACGCAGGGCGCTAGCACCTCATAGGGGGTGTGTGTGTCTCTATGTGTGTATGTGTGTATCTGTGTGTGTGTGTGTGTGTGTGTGTGTGCGTATGTGTGTGTTTCTTTGTGTTTCTCTGTGTGTGTGTGTGTGTGTTAGTCACGGAAGGGCTGACGAAAGCAGGCAATTAGGAGTAGAGGGGAGTGTGCTGGTTCATTCAGCTCCACAAGTGGAACCATCCACAGCACGTTAAATAAGGAAGTTGGGCAGAGAGACAGTGCAGGTTAGAACACTTCTTGGTGAGTGTGTGTGTGTGTGTGTGTGTGTGTGTGTGTGTGGGGTGTGTCTGCACATGACATAGAGTGAGAAGTTACAAAAGAGGAAAGAGAGTAGGGGATAGAGCTAAGAAAAAGATACACATACATGGGCTGAGTCGGACAAAAATGAAATGAAATATTAAGATGAATCATACAGGTTCCTGATTAGGCCATGTGGTGGGAATCCTCCCTCTGCACAAAGGGTAGTCAAAAACATTTAAGAGAACACAACTAAATAGGGTATTATCTGAGCACAAGAGTTTATTTTAGATCCATCTAGACTGTGTTTGTTACTGTGTCCAAACATGTAAATGTCGGACAGGGGAAGGACATCAAAGTAAATCAAGAGTACTGCACAAATTCTTCAAGCTCTCTCCTTGAAGGACATGAAACAGGGCTCAGTCTGCTGGAGAGGTCACACCTGTGCACACACAACATCTGCCTCCGTCAACAGCCAATTATGCCTTTTCAGAGAAAGAAGTTATTTTTGCTTTAGACCACAACTTGATACAACTCATTTCAATTTAATAAGCACGCTGGCCTGAGGGTTTATCAGCATTAAAGTGTGACTGACAATGTTGTCTTTGTCACGATTACTTTTAATCTGAATTGCTATATCCAGTCTAGAAGCAGGATGCTCTTTTGACACACATTAAAAAAAAAGGAGCAGTAGAAAGGAATGCAACTAATATGCATGCATGTGTGTGGTATCACTGTTTAATGTTATGGGATATACTTCAAGCACCTAAACACTTTGTGGAATTTTATGAGGAATTTTTTTGATGGCTTAGTTTTACAGCAAAGAAACATAATGACAATAATTCTGTTCATACAATACTTGAGGAGTCTAAAATTGAAAGAAACCAATCTGGCATATTTTCGGTGACTCACAGGCCTTATTACCAAAATTCGAGAATACATCAAGGTTAAGCAATATCACAAAATGTTGCCATATACTGTGTCAATATGTTTCACTCGGAAATTCACTAACCGCTAAATTGTGTATTAGTTTCATGCAAATTCTGAAGATTTGCATGTATTGTGCTTTGATGTTTGCTAAATTATCTTGATTATTTAAGTAAACCACAAATTTCCATGTGAATATGATTAAATCAGGTGTCGAGAAAAAGAAAATATCTGTGAATTGGGTTTTTGGTGATATCGTGATTTTGCTGTAATTTTTGACCTTGATAATTTTAAACCTCTGTTTTATCGCTGTCTTTGCTCTTTCTCATCTCCTTTATCTTCTTCTTCTCCTCAGAGGGCACTGGTCCATGCTAAAAGCTGCCCTGTTACCTAGCAGGTTGTTCTCCCTTCCTCACAGTCAGACATCTGTGCAAACACACACACACACGCACACACACTTACACACGCACACGCACACGCACACACGCACACACACACACACACACACACAGTAGCAATTATGGCAATCAGCAAGCCGACCCAATTAGTGTTTCCTGCTTGTTAAGCCCTAGGGGTTGGCTGCCCAAGCACCTCATTTTGCATAACTTAATCTGCAATGACAGGGTGTGACACCCAGACTTCTGACCCTACCAGCAGCTTGTGTCTGCATGCATGTGTGAGACTACAACTACTTGTCCAACCCATGCGTGGTTACAATTTGCATCCACCAAATTGCTCCCAGGCTGAGACAGCCCCAGCCAGGCCTGTTAGCTCTGGATCCTGGGGAGGAGCACTCGATCTGAGTGAGATTCTGGATCTGCCTCCCTTCTCCTGTGGGGTTCTCCTCTGTCTGAGCTGGTTAAAGGCTGATGGACAACTCTGTTAACATGCAAAGGCAAAACAAGGTCTTTCCTGTGGTCCATGATTCACATCAGCTGCATGCACACAAACACACGCACATGCACACGTACAAGCCTACTATACTCACACTCATCCACTACATGTAGGTAGATAATGGGAAAGAAACTCCTACTGCTATGTTCAAACTCAGCTCCTCTGAGCAAGTGTCACGATAGTAAAATTTGTTTCATGGTCAAATACTTGTGCTGTTATGAAGTGTATCAGAGGCCCTCGGCCTCACAGTGAGTGGTTGCCCCGTGACACATGTTGCTAGGCATTAAATCTGACAGAAACCATGGTTACTGAACACAAAAGAAGTATTGTGGAGGTGTGTTTGATCTCACTTTGTGTGTGTGTGTGTATGCGTATGCGTGTGTATGCGTGTGTATGTGTGTGTATGTGTGTGTATGTGTGTGTATGTGTGTGTATGCGTGTGTGTGTGTGTCTGAACTCAGTGTGAACTGCATGAAGTCTGCGGAAGCTTTCTGTGAGGGGAACAAAAGCACAGCGGACTGTGTGAGTGTGGCCATCACCCTGATTGCTGAGAGAGGAAGCAACACAACGACTTATATCTCCTCCAGCTCTCCGAGTTTCTCTCTTCTCCCTCTTTTTAATTCTGTTTTGCTTTCTTTCTTTCCTTGACTAATTGTTTTTTGTTTTCTTTTTCTGTTCTTGAGTTCAAAACTAGCAGAAGCGGGGAGAGCATGGCGGGATATGTTTTATACGAGTATCTCTCTGGTGCCTATTCCATTAAAGGCAGACTGATAAACAGGCTAGGATAATTAAAGGGGAGTGATAAATAGTGCTGCCTTAATTAAAGGGGAGTGATGAGGACACGTGTCGAAATGTTTTGTTAGCGGGCCGACGGACAGATGAAGGAGCAGAGTAATTGCTTTGGATTAATTATTTGGATACGGGCAGCGAGAGGGTACACACATCTCTTGAGGGCCCTTTCAGGATGGAAGGATGGAGAGGAGGGGGAGATGAGGAAGACTATAGAGGAGAGGGCTGGTTTCAAGAAAAGATTCACTGGTTTCCATCCTCCATGAGTGAGAAAACAGGGGAGCTGATCAGAATTAAAGTGAAATATTTACTTTGGTTTTTTTCCATCTTATTTCATGTAGGGAAGCAACGCCCTGTTTCACATTTACACAGGCACGTGCTTTCACACCTGGGAGTTGCCCAGTCCAACCACATGCTTCAGCTGGTGTCTAGTAGGCAGTCAGATGTGATGGAGGAAAGGTATTATTTTTTCACTTCTCCCGCTCATGTTTTCACAGGATTTGTAAAACTCGACAGTCCAGTCTCTCTTTCTCTGTCCAGGTTGAATCACTGATCTAAATTGCTGCAATTAGGTTCTGCACAGAAAATTCCCAGGAAAGATTCTGGGTAATAGTAGTGTGTGGATATAACCCCAAATAACTGCATAACAGTATTTAATACAAGCTGTAAAATCAATCTCCTAGTAAATCGTTCGCTTTTCGGTAAATATTATATCACAAACACAATGAACGCATACACACTGGGTATTTGGAAAGCTTAACTATTCTATTTATTTTCACAATATTTCTTTTATTACTCAAATATGTCTGTTGTCTGATATTAATTTGGATGCAGCATACATCATATACCATTATATCAACATCTTCATTTCTTTATTAATAATCAAAGATGATGATTAAGCATCATCTGTGGTGATTAATTGTGAGAAGTTCATCAGGCCGTATTCACAGTTAGGCAAACATTGAAAACCACCTGAACGCAACTTCCAGAACAAATACATATTATACTGGTGACAAATAGGAAAATACTGCTCACAAGATGAAAATTAGGTTTTTCTAAACCTCCCATAAGAAACAATTAAATACAGAAACAGATACAGTCAGTATTTCTATGTCCAGAAACCTCAGTGAGGTGTGGGACCACCGTGTGCTGCCAGAACAGCTTCAATGAGCCTTGGAATTTATTCAACTGGAGGCTTGGACTCCATTTTTAAAAAACATATTCCCTCATTTGTAGGGGTGTAACCCTACCATATTGTCCCTCTCTGTTGTCAACAGCCTGTTGTTGCTCAAAAAGTCTGATCATTTCTTGTAGTGACATTCTGAGTCACCTGAGAACTCTTCTGGTTTTCCTCATATCACACAAATGTGCAAACATCATGGTCACTGCTCTCATTTTTTCAACTATATATAATCAATATGCCTAATTATAAATCAGCAACAAAACGTCGGTCAGGCTATAGAATAACCTCTGTAGCTACAACCCAATGCTGCAAATCATAGTCCGAACGGACAGACACCCAACAAATAACACCTGGATAAATATCTTCCATCTAACAAACAGTAGACCCCAAAAACTGTACGATGGATATCTAGACTTACTATCACTGTAACAATATTACACCTCTGACTTGTCCTACTTACAATCATTCAAAAGCTGTTTGCATCCCTCCAGAAGCTAAACCTGTAATACTAAACCAGAGAAAAAGCTGGCTAATATTACCATGAACAGAGTTGTGGTAGAGTTTTATTCCTACAATTGTAAGTTAAAAAAAATGCACATATGAAAAAACATCTGCTTAGTTAAACAAGAACACAGTGGACTGAAAAGAGCAAACATCTTACTGAAGCTGACAACCATGATCTTCGTCATCTGTTATGTAGTGTCCTGTAATCAAAAGCTTTGCGAGCAAAAAGTCAATAAGCGTCTTTCATTACAACCTGCTGAACAAGCTTTAGACACATTTTTTACTACACCCATCCTTTACAGCTTGTTCCACACAACCCCAGTGTACTTCCACAAAGCTAATAATGAGTTGTGCTACTAAAAGGACAGTTGCTGCCTCTAGCAGCATCACCTGCGGTGGGAGGAGGGAACAGATGTCTGATAGACAGTAATGTCTGTGGTCTTCATGTGGTGTTTTCTTGTCAGGAATTTTTGCTTGATATAATACATTTATTGGGGTATTACTATATATATAAAAATAATATATGATAGGCTGCCAGATTAGTTAATGTCAGTTTTATCAAAGACTATGGTACAGATAGACATTATATAGCATTAAGTGGTCTTTATCCACAATTTTTTATCAAAGTCTGTTCATTGTTGTATCACTGTACAGTGTTATTGCAGATCAAAGATATTTGTTCATATTGCAATGATGCACAAATAATTAAATGGATATTTCTTTTCTTACAGGGAAAATCAAGAGAAATCATGAATATATGAAGCAAGCCACCCATAAACAAGTGTGAATGCTTGAGATTATGTTTAGGTCTGTTTGTTGAGGGAAAGAACGCTCCATTAAGATTAATTTTGACTATGTATTTTCCTACTAATTAAGTTTCTTTTTTGGGGGGGTGGGGGTGCATGCTTACTAGTTTTAGCTCTAGTTCTCATAACCAAGTCCAGAAGTCAAGCATGTGTGACCTCCTCCCTCAGCAGTGTGTATGTGCATCCCATTGAAAGGCTTGACTTCACTTTTTCCTTTTTAGCAGTGGCGGTCAGGCACTAAAGCCTAAAATCTACATACACACAGTTCACCACGCATACAGTCACACACAAAAACATCTACCTCACCTCTCCACCTCCAGACTCTGTGTGCCTTTGTGTGTGTGTGTCTGTGTGTGTGTGTGTGTGTGTGTGTGTCTGTGTGTATGTGTGTGTTGAGCTAGTGTGTGAGCAGGTAGAACCATCTGTGGCGTAGATCACAGCCAGATGTCCCAGCCTCCGCCACCAGCCAGATCGCCTTACATAAATACTTTACCATGTGAGGGAATCATTTAGCCATATTAATTGACGGTAAACTTGCCCTGAAACGAAGGCCCCAGACTCCTGCAGACACACGCACACGCACGCACGCACGCACACGCACGCACGCACACACACACACACACACACACACACACACACACACACACACACACACACACACACACACACACACACACACACACACACACAGTCCTGCATCACAGGTGGGTTCCTTCACTCACAAGAGCAGCGAGTGGGTAACCGGTGGTAACTGGACTCTGATCAAAAGGAAGATTGACATAAATAAAGAGCCTGCAGGAATGCATTGTGCAAACAAAATTTGAGCTGGGCCCCAAAACATTCCCTGGAGGGGAGGGCTGAAGAGGAGGAGGAGGTGAAAGAGTGAGAGCGGGGGGGGCAGTTGGAAGTTTTCTTTTTTTATTCCATCTTGCACTCAACTCCTGTCTTTTATTTCCAGACATATGTCTTGGTATTCAAAGAAGGATTAAAAACAAGAGCAGATCAGGTGAAATTTGGGGGAAAAAGGGATAGCAACAGAGGATGGTGGATGATACATTTTTGGTAGCAGTCAGCCCATCAAACTTAAACTGGAGAGATTAAAATCCATGTTCTTCAGGGCATAGCAGACAGGGTTGTGTCCCTCTAGGGACAGTCTAATGTCCTGCCACCTATTGTTGTCACTTCTAAACACAACCAAACCTCCTTTTGCGGGGGAGTGATATTTAATCCCAGCTCACTGAACCTTTGATATGATAGCCTTCACCCATGGGCCTCTAAGGTTGTGTACACACAGACACACACACACACATAGTATGCACACACAACAAAAACCTGTCTGGGGAACTTCCATGTAGCTACTGGTGTCTGTTTGTCTCCATGTAAGGCTTTAAATCTGGAGGGAAAACAAAGTGGCATAGACCACTTAGATGTACACACAGCACTGTACACATGGCCATAACACTACCATAAGAGGAATTTACAGCTGGTACTGAAGGGTCACCTCAACCAGCACTAAGGCATTTTTTCTTTCCAAAACTGAAGAAGAAACTGCATCAGTCAAATGAGGGTTGCTAAAAATCACATACACACACACAAACGGAAACACACAGAGACAAAACTTTGTGCAAGTGTTCTTTCCTTGGCTTATGTCACAAAATGATTAGGATTAAAAAAACTTTTGGGTTTATCACTGCGATGTGCATGCTTATCGGAGCAACTGTGCATGTGTGTGTGTGTGTGTATGTGTGTTTCTCAGTTGTTGAGTATGTTTTTTACTACATCACAAAGCTTCCAGGACCAGTTGGTGAGGAGACAAGAGACATAATTGAAGGAGTGAATGGATAAAAGGCAAAACAACAATAGAGAGATCACAACATCTCCCCTGATAGTCGGTTGCAATCTCAGCTCTGTGGGGAAAACACACACTAACACACTCTTAACTACGCCACAGAGACTGGGGGGTGTGTGTGTGTGCCTCACAGCAAGGTAAACCATCCCTCCAGGTAAGGGTAACACACCCCTCAGGTGGAGTGAGGGTGTTGAGGGACATGGAGAGACACCAGATCCCACCGGCAGTGCTCTGGGAGGAACTTCAGGGTGGTGCCACACAAGTCAAGGAGAGAGGACAGGTGACAGGGAGGGAAGGGGGGAAAACAGAGAGGGAAAAATTTAAATAAGATGTAAGCAAGAAAAGAAGGTATAGATCCTCCTTTCTTCTCCTGTTCTTCACTCCCTCCCTCTGCACAGGCTGCTTATGGAAGAAAAACAACTTTAATGGACAAAGAGAAAGCAAAAGGCAGGAAAGGGCTGAATGAAAGGAAAGAAAAACAGGGAAAGGTAAATCTAATTACAGAGGCCAGATATGGCACCAACGTTAGTTAACACTGAGACAATAAACACCACTCCCATACAACCGCACTGTGTCAGTTCATGTATGTGTGTGTGCGTGTGTGTTTTCATGTGAGTGATAGGGACCAGAAGGCAACAGGGAAAGACGAGCCTATGTTTGTTTGTACATGGCTGTTTCTCAGGCCCTTGACACTGGCATTCCAGAGCCCCCCCCCCACACACACACACACACACACAAGACATTTCATAACCAGTGGAGGTCAGATCTCAGTACACACCCTGTGGCTGAGTTAAGTCCCTGCTGCTGCACACAGGCCCCAAACAGACACACAAATATATCAATAACATATTCACATTCAAAGTGGCAACAAACACACACACACACACACACAATTGCTTCTTGAATGACTTCTACCAGGGCCGCCTGTAGCTTGTAGTGAGAAATCTCTGAGATGGCTGCTGCCAACGTGCCAGCCTTGACATGCAGCAAAGAGCATCGGTAGAGGAGACGTGAAAGGTTTTAATTGATGCTGCACTCTGTAGAGTGGAATTACAGAGCTTAAGTAAGAAAAGGAGTTAATGCTGTCTTCATATATTAATTAACACTGCTTTGAAATGTGACATTTCCCACTATGGCAACATACTGCCACACTGTATGTCATCTATTCCATTCCTGCTCACACTCATTTCTTCATTGAATGCCTAGATGTGTTCACAGCAGGTCTATCTCAGTAACACCTGTCTGCTTTGTGCTTGTGTGGACATGTGTGTGTGTGTGTGTGCATGCCAGACATAGGTATCCCCAGTCTAACCTAAACACATGTAAGAGGAGCTTTTTATACAGCCAGGCATTCAAAACAAACCTCTGCTTCAGCCATTATCTGTCTATGTAGATGAGTGAGAAATTTTCAAAAGGCACTTTTACCACACATCAGGAACTGAAAGTCTCACAGACTAGCTGATCAAGCCTGTTGGTGCATACACACACGCACACACACACAAAAACACAAACACATGGTCCACCCACCCCTGGTGCCCCATCCAGGAGGTCAGAATAAGGCGGGGGTGTGGGTAACATGCCGTGGTATTAGTGCACTTTTACCACAGATGAAGAATGGCCATAAATGGTAAAACCATCCTTCTCAGACCTGCTTACTGTAAACAAGCAGAAAGGAAATTAGAGCGGGTGAGAGATGCCATCTGAAGAGGTGTAGAATATGAAAAAAGAAGTGAAGAGAGGAAGAGAGGGGGGTAGAGGAGTGGCAGAGGTCTGGGTTGGCCATACTTTCATGCCTTGTTTGTACTCTGCAGGTAAAGACCTTGTTGAAGTACCTAATGAAGGCAAATCTTCAATACACAAAGAGTGTGCTATTTTTCCATGCACACAGAACCGTACCACGCACTTTAATTCAATCAGCCTGGAAACATTGGAAAACACGTTCCATAAAATTTCTATAATTATCTCCTGTTACACAAAAAAGACAAACTTAATTCATCAAAAAAAAATTGTAGAGCACTTTAATTTCACCATCCAGAGAAACAAAAGAAAGCAAAAACTAACAAACCAAAAACACACACTTTCCATCATTTCCAAGGTATACCATAGTACAGTGCAATCAGAAAGTGATAACATATCTTTTTTTTTACGATTTTTTCTTAAGTTCACATGTATGTTTCGTTAAAATACAGAGGTAGAGAGCTTTTTTCATTAATTAAATGCAAATATTTTGCATCTATTTATGTCTTTAATGACGTTTTTCTTCATTTATTTATACTCTTGTCGTTTTTGTCCTTCATAGCTAATTACATTGTGAGCTGTGTAATTAAGCAGTCCATCTTCTGAGATAAAACTAGCAAACTAAAACGCCATTTAACAACAGTTTCAGGAATATTTCAGGGGTTTTGAGGCATTAAATTACAGCTGCACTATTAATTAAAAATGAAACATGGCCTGGTCCAAAGTCCATACTACAGGAACCGCAAGAATAAAAATCAGTGGAGTTGAAACTTTGAAATGTGGCTCCTCTGATACACCCTGTGTGCAAATCATATTCTCCAGATGTAAGGGAAAATGCCCATTACAAGGCCCAACAAAAAAAAAAAAATCATCTTTTTAAATTTTACTTCAGTGAAAATTAAATGCAAAAACGATCATTTCAATTGAGATTGTATCTCATCTCGAAATATCTGCCATCACAAGATGATTTTTGTTTGCATTGTGTGGAGCCCGCATAAAATGTGAAATAGACCTCTAAAATTTCATTAGCACATCAGAAATTGGGACTCGTGGCATCTCTCCCATATAAAACTGCCTGGTTTGTATCTTAAATTGAGAAAAATTACCACTTTTTTAATGTGCAAGCAAAAGTACTACACTCCCATAGGAAACAAGCAAAATAATACTTAGAGATCCCCATTGCCCATCAGCTGAAGCAGAAACTGCATCATTTGGACTTGAACAAAAGCTTAAGAAGTATCAAACTTTTGATTTCTGTCTCACTCAAACACACTATCTTCATCTCTGTCTCTCTCTCTCTGTCAAACACACAAACACAAATTGTTATTTTAAAAGTACAGTATGAGGTGAGGTAAACAAAGCTTCTTCTACAGCTGAATTAGACTCAGAGGCAGTGGCTGCATTGGAATATAAACTTCAACAAACTTTTCAAACTGAAAACAGAATAACATCATGTGTTAAGAATATTATGTTAATAAATCTGTTAAGGCCTATGCAGCCTTTTTGCCTTTTTGATAGTGTTTTTTCTAATGTTGAGAGTCAGACAGGCAGACTGGTTGACGCAGGGTGAGGAGGGGTTGGAAGGTTTTAAAGTGCCATTGTTCACACAAGACTTCTAATTCACTTCACAGGTACAATTTCAAATATATCCCCTCTTTCATGGCAATATACACAAATGAATAGATAGAAAGATAAATAAATAAATAACTCACACTTCTAATAGTGAAATCGCATTGAACAGAAGCATTAAATTTTAAAGGAATAATTGCTTTTAGGGTTTGGGGTTTTTTTTTTTTCTTAGTCTTTTGCAGTTAAAAAAAACCTGGACAGGGAAATTTGTAAATGCACACACACACACACACACACACACACACAGGTTGGACAGAGGCAACATAACAACGCAAAGTGGAAAAACATGAGTCGGCCTGTTGAGTGTGAAAAAAGATGTCTTCAGATGAATAGATTAAACCACAGCAAATGAAGAGATGCATCAAGGTTGTGGAGGATGAATGAGAGATGAATGGAAGCATATGGGTGAAACAGGGAGCAGCTGATTTGCGTAATCCCATCGTGGAAATTGAGTTTTAAATGAAATATTAAATTTCTGCACTCATGGAAGTAAGAGAGAGAGAGTCCTGCTCTTTTTGTTTATTATAATAACAGAATAATGTACTTGAGACATAAAAGCAAATAGAGAAGTCAGAATTGGCAAGCTTTGGGAAGTAGAGACATCTCTGCTGCACAAAAACAAAGTACAACTGCCTTCGCTAACAAGGCTGCAAGAATTACTTCTACCTTGGCCTTTCAGGTTTCATAATCAGAAGCAGAAAAACACTCTGACTTTCAATGGAGTACAACAGTCACCACAGACATGCAGAATGGAGGGTGGTCTATGAATATAACCAATTCATACAGTAGGAGCTCTGTGTGTTTGTCTGGCCATGTAAAGCTAAAGCTCAGCCAACATCAGCAAACAGGAAAGGTGTGTGGAATAAACTCATGCAAGGTGATTTAAAGGGCTGGGCAGATCCATTCAAAAATGTGTCTGAGCTGACCAGTAATTGCTTATAAAACATAATCAGCTACTGAAAGTTAAACATAATCAGTCTCTGATTACTAATGTACCCTTCTAAACACTCAGTGAGCACTGGCTATTGTTTAGATAGCATGTGTATATAGCACAGTATAGGTCCAAGTGCTGGACAGTTATTGTAGTTCAATCATTCAGGTTGTTAATGTCTATTTATGTGATCTGTCATCCATCAAGACCGCAAAATATCTGGCTTAATGTAATAATGATGGGGTGTGAACAGTATACAGCTAACAGGTCAGCAGAACATACCAGAGGGGAAGAGAAGTCAACAGAAAAGAGCGGGAATGAACAGAACATGATGAAATGGATGAGAAGCAGTTGAACAGAATAAACCAGAAAAAAGCAATACAAAGAGAAGATTGCTCCTGGTTCACAGACAAACAAAAAAAAAAATCAAATGTCCACACTAAATGTAAACACTGTAATACATTCAAATGCATATCACACTGTTAGCTGAGTAGGACTATCCATTGTCAGCATATCTGCTCTCAGCATATATTAAAAATAAAAAAAACAATTTATTTATGGAGCAAGGTAAAGATAATGAGGTCACAGATGCTAAAGGAAGTTAGCAAGCTATTTCTCCTGTAGAGTGCAATTCAGATGGAAGCACTTTAACACTGTTTCACTATTACAAGACTTTGACTTGTAGTAATCATTTTAATTATTTCCATAAAACTGATTCAAACTACAACCTGTTCTACAAATTCAGCAATTGGACAGCAGGGCAAAGTCTGCTATCACACAGAAGACAGTGTATTTTACTTTTCCACCAGTAGTTTGTGAGTAAAAAGGAGAATACAGGGGTATTTGTGTGGCCTCGGGAAATGAGAAGGCAAAAGACGAAGACATTATACCGATGGAGATGCCTAAATGGAAAAAGTAATGCAAAGAAACATTAGAATATTCCTCCATAATGTCCGCAAACAATCGTGTCTATCTTGCTTACATGCACGTCTTTGTGCATATTACACGTTCTCAATCAAGAGTTCCTCTATTTTTCTTGTAATTTTTGGAAATACAAAAACCAGCTTCTCAAACTTTTGAAAACACTCTGTTCGAGGTCCTTGCAGCTACTCCATTTTACTTTTGTGAAAAATAGATGGTTAAAGTGACAAAGACAACATATGAAAACAACCTCAGTGTTTGGTCAGAGTAATTATCCACTGGAGAAGGGATCTAGTGTAGAAAAAATGCCTGAAATAGATGCAGCTGTAGCAGTCACAGCGGGCACTTCACGCCTGGCCCTGACCAAACAGCCAATGTGCAGTTTCATGAAACATGAAATTGTCTATGGTTACGTTTAGGGGAAAAGGTGACTGCATCATTAAATGCTTGACTGCATCACTATCTACTGCCATCCAGCTCTTTTTAATAGCATTTCTGATTTTTCCTATAAAATTGAAGAGCCTACACACTCTTTAATGTGTAAAGAGGACACTCCGCTTGTTATGCCTATTAAATACCTCAAAAACACAACAGAGGGGAGATGCTTCTACAACTTAAAATAAAATGAGATGAGTTGACCAGCCTACTCAACACACACAGAACCTCAATTGCTCACATGTCCTTTATTTGCAATAATAAGACGAAAAGCAAGATTTGATAAAAGTCAAGGACCCTGGCAGGCAAACATTCCAGCTGTTGGCCTTTATTATGTGAGAAATTCATGATTTTGTCAACACACAGCAAAAGAACAAATTCAGTCATGTCAGTTTTTTTAAAGGTAAACACAATTTGTTTATGCGTGATCCATAGAACAGGTATGGTCAAACCTGGGGTTTAACTTCCTGCCATATAAAACACAACTTGCACAAATCACTTACTTAATCCTGAGTCTTTGGAGTTGAAATCCTCAGTATGGCACAGAAGAGACTTTCTCAAGAGAAGTATTTGATTCCATAGTTGTAATTCAGTCAAAAGTATGTTTCATTAAGTATTTATCCAAACTGTGCCCCAAGGGCATGTTGTCAATTCAGCCTTGGCTGTAATGCAAATCAAAGGCTGCTACAGTGATGCATGAATTTCATGTAGTCTCTCAGTTAATTAGACATTCTTGAAATTTAATTTTAAAAAGACATATCTCTGCACATAAGCTGTTGAATAGATGTCCTGCTGAAAGATGCGGCAGTGGAGTTAACACTTAAACACAGGTGCACAAAAGGCATCAGTCACTCACACACACACACAGTGAGACACACATACACGCGCACACAGGTCCCATAGCTCTAGCTGTAATCAGTGTGTTTATACGAGGTGTCAAGAAACCTGTGTTGCTCTGACAAAAAGCATCGGGTGAAATGAGAAATGCCAAGACAATGCACTAAATAGTGTAGACCTCATCATCCGTCTCAAAACTACGCACACATACACACGTCGTTGCCGCCAGCCGCTGACGAGGACTGATAGAGTGAACGGAGACGAGGACAGAGGAGTCAAACAAAGGAGTGAAATATGAAGACAAGAGGAAACAGAGAGCCAAAATAAGAGAGGAGGAAGCAGAGGGATGGAGCACAGGATGAAGCTGACAGATATTAAAACAGCCAGAACACACTGAGAGAGCCTTCCCTTCCTGAGAGCTAATATACAGAGATTAGTGGGGGGTGGGAGAGAGACGGGGATAGAGAAGGCCTTTTCCTAAAAACCGGGGAGAAAAAAAAAACTTCAAATGGCACAAAAAAAGAAACTTCTTCAAACCCCAAACCTTCCTTTCTCAGTCAATATTTCTTCTTCGCCTATTCAAATTTTCAAAGCAAATTTCTAATTAATAATGTCTCATGTAACATCCCATGTATTAAAGTGGCATTCAGGATGGAGCACACATGATTTACTTACTGTAACGCACATTCGAGGATGATAGAGCTGCTATTGGAATAAGAAAAAGTATAAATCATCACACTAGTATCGCACTAAAACCCATTTTTAAGCTGCTGTGAAAATAAGGCCCCTTTCACCTGACCTCCAGCCAACAAATAAAGGTGTGATTGATGTGCATTGAGTTGCCAGTTAGAGGTTGTTTTATGTCTCTGCGGGACAGTCATGGCAGTGGAATCTCATGGACTATTTTTGCCAGTTGTGTAAGCCTCACGGGGTACTCGACGTAAATTTGAGACAAGCTGAAAATGTATCTTTTTTTCCACTGTCTAACTCACCACGCACCAATACACACACACACACGCTGAAGAGCAGGCATAAAAAACACATATACACCATCCCGGCCTCCTCCAGTATGTGTGGGTGGGGGAAGGAAGGTGGGGGAAACTAATATTTCTCTTGAGAGAGATTGATGTGATCTGTTCAGCACTTCATTGTTTGAGGACGATTTGAGCGAACAGCCTGTTCTCAGCAGGCCTGGCTGCCTGCGTGTGTGCGCACACGTGTGCAAGCTCGAGCGTGTGTGTCTGTGAGAGAAAGAGAGAGAGACAACAGCAGGCCATGAGCATTAAGGAAAGAAATTGCTCTATTATTTTAGCGACTGCAACAAATCAGTTGGTTCACCTTTGTCCCTCTCAATTGTTGGAGTGAACATGGACAAACTCAGCCTGCACACATGGGACTGGCTGCTTGCTCGTGCGCTGCATAAGCCGAGTCGAGTGACTAGACCCTTTCACATCCACATATAAAGGGATGAAGGGCAACAAAATGTGCATACTGTTTTCACTAATACATTTGAGCTGTCCTTTCATGGTATTCACCCATACAGTCCCTGAGGGAAACAGCAGCATGCTCAAACTCACAATGCATTATTGGACCAGCAGTAAATATTGAGGAAAAACTTTACTCAAAGTATTATTTAATATTTGAAGTGTTTACTTACAATGCTACTATTATGTAATCATAACATCACTTCCGCAATCTGTGTCTGTAAACAAACTGTGTTGTTTACAGACACCAACAATGTATGATGCCTTAGTGCTGAAGTTTGTTGTAAGAAATATAGTGTTGACACCTGCACTTTTCAAAGGAATGTCACTTTGCTATCTGAACAGTAAAGTAGCAAAAATTACTATCAACAAGTGTGGTGCTCCCATAGTATTAAGTATTAAGTACGTTCTGAAAATTGTTGAACAGCCATGTGATTGACATAGGTGACAGATAAGAGAAGTCTACGTACAGAGACAGAGCTGGCAGGAGCAAAGACACAACAGAAACTTTTTTCCACAACAGATCAGAAACTCCAGCCGTGAGAGTCCTCAATAAAGCAAAACTAACCAAACTGACCATTAACTGGGAGGGAGGTGTCTGTTGTTATGTGAGTGTAAATCAGGAGTGGGTTCAGTATGCTGAGCTTCCTCAGTAACTACAAGAAGGAACACCAAGGAGTGGCTGTCATCAAGTCCCAGCCAGGTCAAATCTTAATTTCTGTCAGAAAAACAAGCAGGCTAACCAACTCTCTGCTATGTCATTCAGGTGTCATGGCTCAAAAAAAAAAAGCAATTTGAAGAATAGGTATCAGGGGAGAAGGGGGAGGTGAGCTAATGTCTCCGCAGTGTACTTGCAAAGAGAGGAAAGGTCATGCCTGTGCAAACCACAGAGCCGGTAAAGTCACACCAACTTGAGCAAATTTCCCTTTTTGGAATTTTGTCTCAGACCACTAACGCTCAGCCCAGACTTAAGAATTATTGAACATTTTAGTAGAGCTTATGTTTTTTAATGAGTAACATGTGATTAAAGCCTCGCCCTGTCATCCTATTTTAATGCAGGTTAATGTTATCATATGGGAGACCACAAAATTCTGCATAAAAGCTGAACACATTCTGGTTTACAATTTCGAAACAGGAGCATGTGTCAAAATTACCAGATAAATTATTTTATGTTGTTTACTTTCTTTTTTCTTAACATGGAAATTGTATTTGTAGCTTACTTGCTACATCACTAAGTATATCTGTTTTAATGTGAATAAATGCTTTGGATGGAATTTAAATGAGACAGATGTTCACTCAGTTGAATATGAATAGCAAACAAGAGTGTTCAGATGTTCAAATTTAAGTGGAAATACAGTGTAAGGTTGTGCTTATGCACACTGCATTATTCACTGTTGAGCTGCACAATTGCATGATGTTTTGTGCATGTAGTAGCACTTTGCCATTGATTTGACATGAAACCATCACAAATTACTTTGAGCATTAACAGACCTGTTCAGCACTAACAGAATTTAAGCACAGATAAATAAATGAGTCCAGACACATAAAACCTCCTACTACCTACTACCTGACATAATAGTTGAATTGAGAGAATTTGACCATCTCCCCAGGGGCAAACGGTCTTTGGATACAAATGAATGCTGCTTTGTATAAATGCTGCATTTCTCTTTCTTCTTCACATGTGTCAAAGGGACACCTTCATCTTTTGTCTTTCGTTTTATCTCCGCTCATTGTGTGTGATCACAGTAGCACTGAAATCAAGTATGCTGATGCAGTTTGTTAAGAACAAAGAAGGGTTCATTCTTGAGTCTCTGTGTCACAACAAACACTGCACCGGATGGGAAAACAGCAAGTGGAAGCTTAATTAAATACAAATAATGTGAGGGAGTATAGTGACTTTTACAAATCAGTAACGATGTGAGCTGAATGAAAAGTTCTTTCAAATATGGTTCAGTGTGTTTAGCAATGAGGCCCCCCAATATGCCAATATGACATTAATATGGCATTTTCATAGCACTGAGTCAGATTTTGTGGGAAGCAACAGCGGCTGTTTCTAAAGCAGCCAGGATATTTCTCTTGGAAGAAAAAAAAGCTGTTAAATATGTATAATTTAACAGGTCCCTGTTGTTTATTAATGCCATTGTTGATATAGGTACCTGGTGACAAGTCAATTCATCCATTCATTCATCTTCAACCGCTTATCCGTTTCCGGGTCGCGGGGGGTGCTGGAGCCAATCCCAGCTCACAGTGAGCAAGGGCGGGGTGTGACAAGTCAAATCTAACTGAAATACTTGAGTATTTTAACATCCAACACCAAAAACTACAACAGTAACTTCATTTATCTGCACTAAACAGAACTGACATCAGATTTGTTAGCACTTTGAAAGAATTGTGATGTGTCACTATGTGTCAGTGTCTTCACGAAATGTGCTCAGGACGCCTCATAATGCCTTATGAGCAGCACTTCAGGCAAAGTGTTGCTACTTTGTTCTTCTCTCGGACATGTCACAATAATGAGAGGCGTCAGGTTCCATCGAGCAGAAGAGGACAGGTCCACATTACAGATGCATACATCACTGCTCTCATTTCAATGTAATAACACCTGTCGGCCCTGATGAGGGGGAGCCGTGACGGCTTGGTCTGAGAGCCACAGACACACTCACCTACAGAGGTGTTTATAGAAACACAAAATGATCAAATCGACAAAACACACGTAACACAGAGTGTGAGCCTCTGAATGACAAAACATCATTGCATCTGTTATGGCAGTCACGCTGTAAACACACGATGGATCAGGTACGAATATCCAGTCCAGAAAGCTTCTTACTATATCTATAGGAAAGTCACCCTCTGTTTTACGCCCCATTTTTCCTCTGGAAACCGCAAGACATATAAAAAGGACTTGCATGAGTCCTTACCCCATGGCTAAATGTAGACAAATGCTTTCATATTGCTATAAAAAATGATGACATAAAATACATTGTTTGTGATAACTTTCCCACCCATTCTGATTTTCTGATGTGGTCAGGATGAGGACAAGCTCACCGGCTGGGCAACTGTGACTGTTGTCCATTTGGACTGGAAACAGCTGACACTAACTCTGAAACCGCAGGCACAGTTCAGTCATGGAGTGGTTCTTTAAATCAATACAACCATCCATCTGTGGTGTAATACAAGGAAGCACATAGGCCAAACACTTGATGATAATAATAATAAATGAACTCTGATAATAGACCTGTGTTCACATTAAAAGGAAAAGCTGCACGTACATAGCACAGATGTGTCTAAAAAGATATGACAGTTGAATGTGCCTTTCAATCACTTGGCCTCACAGTTTAAAGTGAAGACAAGTGAATCAATAAATATTCATTCAAAACTAAGTCTTGTCCTAACAAACAACTCAACAGGCTACAAAATATGACCTCTGTTTGGCAAACGGGTTAAACAACGACAGGCGGTCAAAAAGCAGCAAGAAAAGAGACAGACAAGAGTGTTTTTCACTTACTTCACCTTGAAGTCCCTTATTTCATGGGCAGGATTTATCCATAAAGTCTCACTGCAGGAAGCAAACAGTGGAAAACTTCAGCCGGCTCCCATGGTCGTTTCATTTCAATGATGGTTTGTTTTTTTTTTCATTTACTTATTTATTGTGTGAGGGCAACAGAGTTCACAGCCACTTCAGCTTCTCCTCCAGTGACCCGGAAATGACCGTCCCAGTCAGCCCGACCAAATGAAGCAATCTTCAACACATGTTGTTGTCTTCTTCTTCTTCGTTTTCTTTTTTTTTCTTCTTCTTCTTCGTTTTCTTTTTCCTCTTCTTCCGATTAAGTTGCAAAATTGTTTTTCGTCACGGGAGGCGCTGTTTCGCTCATTGGAGGAAAACTCAAGTCACAAAACCAAAATGTACTATTTGATGGAAACAAACAAACATCATCCTTTGAGCCAAAATGTCAAACTTGTCAGACAACACATTATTGATTTTCACAGTTTTTTCTAGCTCAGTTGTTTCTGCCATGACCTGGACTGGTTTTTAGCTGCTAAATGCTCCACTATATTCAGCAGCTAGTGTCCACCTTTTGGCCTTTTAAGCATGATGCTATGAGAGTGAACCATCTGGTTGGACATCCAAACAATGAGTTGAAACACTCTACAAAGCTCTATAAACTAAAGGGAGCTGCAGGTGATAATTCAGGTGATAATTTTCTGCAGGTTAACTACAAGTGACCTTTTTCACAGTCACTTTGTTTTCACATTCCCATTTTATACGTACAAAATATCTATTATAACCACTTTCAAATCGAAGGGGTAGTTATATTGTATAGTTGGAGGCCCTGGCTAGCCTTGGCTTACATCTTGATCATGTGATAAAAATGTGGTTGTATAAATAAATGGACTGCATTTATGTGCCATATTTCTGGTTTTAACCACCACTTAAAGCGCTTCACACTGCAGGTCACATTCGAACATTCATACAATACTTCCTCTATACATAATGTCTCTGTAACTCGTTCACATGCCAATGGCGTGTCTTCTGGGTAATTCAGGGTTCAATATCTTGCCCAAGGATACTCTAACCTACAGAGAGAAGGCAAAGATTATCAGTGGACATATTAGTGAGAATGCCTCTCCTTTTTTCAATTCTCCAGCTTTGCAAAAAATTTGGACAACAGGGTCACATATAATTCAAGTATGAGGATGGGTCCACATGTGGTGGATGGGTGGACGTAGAAGAAAGTGTTGTTGAAATGGTTCTGGTAATATACATCTTGAATGAAAGCTATGAAAGTAGCCACAAAAATAAAGTTGACAGGACAGCATCCAATAATACCATCAATGCGATGCAATACAAACTACATTACAAACGCTAATAACAGCCTGTTGATTTCATGCTACTGCCAGTTTGACTTGACTATTACGGCAAGACTCATCCATTCGCTTTTTGATTTTTATTAGAGTTTGAAATTTCTCTGATGTTCTATTGTGATTTTTGGTTCATTGATACTGGGAGGAGATGAATCTTAAAACTGGATGACTCACTGCTGGGAAACCCCAACCCCAACTGTGTCATTTAGTTCAATAAGGAAAAACATCAGTTAGACCAAGTGAACATAAAGATCAGCGTTATTCAAAATGTAACATAGCAGAATGAGTTACATGGTAGAAGGCAAATGAAAAGCAGTCACAAACCAGACACCACCACTTTTACAGTGAGTAATACTTTGGTTTGCCCTTAATGTATTTTCTACAGTAGAATTTAAGTTGAATTAGGTTTTTCTCTTCTTACAAACAAGGAAATGTTGTGAATTAAGACTCCAATGACTTCATGGCAAGTTTAATAATGATCAAGCATTTCCAGTGGCTGTATCAGTTTCTACCATGCATTTAAAAAATTTAAGTCAAAATCAATGGGACAAACTCCGACATAAACATCGCACCTATACATTATTAGGAGATTGGATCTTGCTGCGGTGAGCTGAAGTGAGGTAAATGGAATAAAACAGACTTGGTTTGCTAATCAACTTCATAATTGGCACATTGGTTCATAACAGTCAGTCACAGTTTGATGCTGTCACAGGTTTGAAACTTTTACCAGGCTGTGCACTCTAGGAAATAACCATCTTCTTCAAACATTAGAAACCAGTGAAATATGTACAGTACAGTATAGCAGAGTAGCAACTTGTCACACACACATACACACGCGCACACACGCACACACACACACACACACACACAGCAGAAGCAGTAGAACAAGGCATTACCATAAATTCATTAGAGTGGTTGAGCAGTATTTATAAACATGTAGAGATGCTGTTTACAATGTCTGACTGGATGGATTACACATCTACACAAACTAGTGAAGGGCACGCTCCCAATATACACACTGTTTACGTTGTGAGAGACGGGGGGGGGTTTAGTCAATTGCTCCACAAGGTCCCTGAGTGGCATGTTTTACAGAGTGAAATAAACATCCAATAAAATAAACACCACTCAGCTGTGCTCTGCTGCCATGTTCTGTATCGGGACAGCATTGAAAGTCTTCTGTGTGTGTCTGCCAACACTGCATGTAGTGTAGGTGTGTATACATATGTGTGTCAACAGGTGTGAGAGGAGAGGAGAGGAGGAGAGGAGGAGATGAGAGGAGAGGAAGGAGGAATTTTGACACTGATAAACGTTCAGTAACAGACACACGCTGTGAAGTATTTATTGAATAGAAATGACAGAGAGGTGTGTTACCACTGGATCTGTGGTAACAATATAATGGCCCATTGACAATCATAATTCTGATTGAGGTATTTATCTATTTGGCCTAAAAGGGGAAGATTCAATGTCATCCCTATGGAGATACATTTCTGGGATTCTTGGATTAGTCCTATCTGCTACAAAATCAGGGGGATGGATTTGAATTCTCTGTTTTGCTGAGAGTTAAAGGGGGAAGCAGGCAGGTGATGACAAACCTCCAGAAGAAACTTATCCTAGCCAAGAAATGCAGTGGCTCATAACCTTACATCTAAAATTAGTGAACTTAAGGTGCCAGGAGGAAGACTTTTTTAGCTTTGGCAATAGTTGTCTCACCTGTTTAATTCAGGTAGCCCATTGCCTGACAGAGGCAGAAATAGTGGTATCAGCATATTTCCCAAAATATCTGAACTTTCCATAAATATATTTGAATGGAAGCTTGACAAACTGATCTGTTTGAGGCATAAATAGTATTGAACTTTATCTGAAAATGGCTGGTATTTCCCTTTGAATCCATAGCATTTTGCAAACCAATACATGTATACACAATACAGATTATTATTTGAACTACTGGGGCTTTTACTGGCTGTGACACCAGATGTAATAAACCATATGAGGGCAAAAGGAAGTAGAGAGGCTATGCAGAAAAAAGTGGTAAGGGTGTTGATGGAGCAAAAAAGACAGAGATTTGGTGAGAAGAGGATGAATTTATTGTTCTGTGTAGAAGCATATATAGAGGAGATGTGAGGAGGAGGAAGAGGGGGAGGGACGAAGGAAATCAGACAGGTTGGACTATGAGAGCACACACAGACGGACTCTGTTTAATGTCTCGCTGACATTTCTGCTCTCCATCTCCTCCCCACCGGCCCTCTCTCACTGGAGACGAATGGGCAGAGAGGAAGAGACGGGGGAGAGAGAGAGAGAGAAAGAGAGGGGAGAAAGAGCACAGATGTGAATATTGGAGGAGAGACAACACTCTGACTGCCTGTACTTCACTCAAGGTCACAAGCCCCAGACAAAGTCATGGGTCAGGGTTCATGGGAGGGCCAGCCAATGAGGAGGTAGGCCAGTCTGAATGGGATCAGGTTTCACTGGCATGGAGTCTTTCTGACAGGGCTGCTCTGGCCCCACGCAACTTCCCCTACCTTCTTTCTCCTTCAGGCTTTACCTCATTGACCATCTTTTTGTGTCTCTAATATCATCATCTCTCACTCTCTCCTAAGATTTCTGTGCATTCCGAACTTTCATCCACGTGTACTTCGTGCCCTCCTTAAAAAGTTATAGATGCATAACATGCCCAAAAAACTGAGCAGTGCTCTTGGAGTTTCCGCAGGGTAGTTTAGAGGCTACCTAACAGTTCACTCCCTGAGTCCTTGAGTAAATTCCTTCTGGACTCCGTCACTCCATTAATTCGTGCAGTCACGACTATGTGTATGTGTGCGTATGTGTGTGCATCTTCGAGGCTTTCATTCACTGTCACTGCTCTGTGCCTGGTGCTCATTTCATTGCTCTAAACCAAACCATCTGTGGTGTATTCAGCGGCTGGAATTTTCTCCCAACACGCCACCGCCTCCTCACCTCCCATCCATTGACCCAGCCCTAAACGGTGGTGTCCATATCAGCAGATGAAAGATGTTAGCTACCAGCTTTCCTCCTGAACCTCATTTTTATAGATTAACTCAATTCCTCTAGTTATCCATTCACACTGCAGTAAGTAGAAAGAGGGTGTTCACCTGGACCCAGTCCTATATCAAACCTCCACAGTGATATACTAACAGGCAAAACACATTACCTGCCATTTATTGCCCCTTCACTGTTGATAGACCAGTCCTCCATACTCACTGTTCAGCTGTTTAGATAGTCCCAGAGTGGTCTGACCGGGCCAGTTGGCTCAAGTCATGCAGCTGACTGAGCTACAGGGACAACAGACAGCAGTGTGTCAACGACTCCTGGCCAGGCCTGAGAACACTTCACTAACCTGATCAGCACCAAGACAAATAGAGGGGTGATTGCTTCCCCGTGGCCCATCTGGCTTCTCTTAAGGCAACGGGAGGGGAGAAACAGGGGTGGGCGCATTGGTGTGTGTGTGTGTGTGCGTGTGCATGTGTGTGCTTTTTAAAGGCTGCCACTTTACATAGGGTATTTCAAACACACCACTGACTTGCCGACCAATTACAACCAATCGGTTCTGTCGGCCTGACTGCTTTCGCCCGTCAATAAAAACATTTTGGTTGGGACTTTAGAGGCCTCTCTCTGGACCGCAGCCCGGCCCAAACAAACCGGCTCACTCAGAGTTCTGACATTCCAAAACGGAAGCAGGAGAATTCCTTCATAGGAGAGTAAAGATGTCTGTAATTTAACAGCGGAAACAGAGCACTGAGTCCTGTCCTGCAGAAGGTAAAGATGGAAACAAGCTGACCAAGTAGGTGTAAGTGGGTGTGTTTGGCTACAGGTGGGAAAGTTTTCCATACAGTAGGCGTTTTAAGTGTTGGGCTATGAGCCAAAGGTACAGTGATAACCTGTGGCAGTCACCTCAGGCCTAACACTAAAGCACTCAGGACCACCTCAGTTCCAGCATGACAGACTGAAACTGAACTGATGAACCAAAATGTTTCAACCTCAGGGCCAATTTTGGGTCTAAGTTGGATTAAGTACTTCAGCTCCATGACTGCCTGCTGCCCACTACTCCACCTTCTGGCCACACAGTGAACAACAGCCAATTTAAGCATAAACATCCCAGACAGTTCCAGACCATTACCTAAAACACATGTTTATTGTGATATAAGTCTCTTTATGTGTCCTCTCCAACATGCATCTGTCTCTCACTTTCTCTGTCTCTGCTCTCTATCTCCCTCTCTGTTTCTCTCTCTTTAAGCTAATAGTAAACAGAGATGCTGTGGACTGGGAGCTGTCCAAACAGCAGGACAATAATAACTGTTTGTTGTCACCACGGATACACACTTTCATTACTGGCAACACACACTGGAGCATCTGGCTTCTGTTAACTGTATCCAAGCATCTCACAAACTTATGATATGCGTGTGTGTGTGTGTGGGGGGGGGTCTTCCTGGGTCCACCGTTGCCAAACATTAATACAAACACTCAAGTTTATATATAGATGTCCAGTTTATATATAGAGATGAATTGACATCCACCCTGTGAGAGAGAGAAACCTTGAAGACATCAACACCTGCTAATTACAGCAGAGCACTCAAAGAGGTAAGGTTGTGTTTTTTAAGATCAGTGTTTGTATGTGTGTTTGTGTATGTGTATGTGTGTGTGTGTGTGTGTGTGTTTATGTCTAAATATGCGTGTGTGAGAATGAGTGAGTTTGCGTATGCACACGCGTGTGTATAGACTGAGGAATGCCCTTCCCAGTTAGGGAGCAGGGGCCCAGGCTGGGGGCTTTAGAGCGGGGGCCGAGTGTATGTGTGTGTGTGTGTGTATGCGTGTGTGTGTGTGTGTGAGCCAGTGGGAGCTTAGCAAGGGGCCCTGTGTTTTGTTCTGTTCCACATCAATGGGACGTCAAGCTGGGTTTGGGCCTGACAGCACCCGGATTAAAGGTTTTCTACCAGACTCTCTCTACCCCTCCCCTGACACACACATGCAGACACACACACACTCACACTCTCTCACACACACACACACACACACACACACTCACACACAGATTCGCCAGCACACAAATACACACACAATGGGTTGAAAGAACACGGTCTTAACTCTTGGAGTACTAAATTGTAATTTGCAGGTGGCTACAAGCAGTGGGACAGGCTCTCCCTATAATTAATGAGAAAAGGGCTTACACAAAATGTGCATCTGTGTCTGTGTGTGTATGTGCATGTACACACTTATATATGCATATGAACATATGCATGTGCATCACAATAAATGGGTAAAACTAAAGACATTTCAACACTAAAAACACAGCAACATTGTCTAAACTGTTGTTAATAATTTCCCAGCTGACTCCCTGCAGTTTCTGAGGCTGCATATATAATTTCCTTTATGATGCAAAAACAATCAGCCTTTAGTTCAATAACTCTTGTTAATACAAAAAAAAACAACAACTGGGGAATTAAATTGGATAAACAGGGAAAGCAAGAGAATCAAGCAACTACATGCATGTACATATGTTTGAACGTTTTTGTTAATTGTTTTGGCATGATGACAGGTAAGGTTGAAAAGGTTCTTAAAAACAGTTCAAAAAATATTGAAAGGGGGGAATTTAAGTTTGGAAGCCAGGGTAGAAATATAAAAGAAAATATTAATGAATGCTGCATCCAGGAAATGTAAGAGTGCATAAAAGCCAGAGTAACACAAGAACAATTTACAAAGATCATGGCATGAAGAAAGGCCAGCCTCAAACCCTGCGGGTGTGTGCCTCTGTGTGTGTTCATGTATTTGTGTGTGTGTGCATGCACATGTGCATATGCATGTGCGGTCAGTCACAGTTGTCAGTGATGTGACATTGCACCAGCTGATGCATATTCATGAGAAATATACTAATGCAAAGGCACGATTGGTAAATCACATACACCTAACATACCTACTCTCCCTATTTACTTAAATCTCACAGTACAGACACACACAAATACACATGGACACACGGGCATGCACACTCGCACACATACACACACACAATTTTACAAATTCTGTCTCTTCCATGTCTACCGAGGTCATAGAACAAACAATGATGACAACGGTTCAGTGTGGGTTATTCAGAGCTGCGATCATGAAGTATGCAACATAGTAAGTCATAACCCTTCTATGAAATCTCACTGACACTGACCTGAAGGTTTATAGCTTCAAAATTTGTCTAATTTTACAGGAGATATTTAGAATCTAAAGGCTGCTTGTATTTTTTCTCATTTACTTTACACAAAGGACAGTAAAAAACAATTGGAACAAATGAATGATTTACAGCAACTAGAAAATTTAAGGAGATATCACAGAATGAAAAGCAATCTTTGTATTTCTCTTACTGTTTCATTGTGTTAATATACATAAAAAATCTTGCATAGACCTGACGTCGTCTCTTAATAGAGATGCTTCACAAACTGTACATGGCACAATATCAAACCTAAAACACTTTCTGCTTCAACACAATCATTGGCTGTGTTTTATTTCCAAAGGAAGTAGTGTTTGGAGCAACTTTCTAAGCTCTGCTAGGGGCAGTGAAATAGGGGTAAGAAAAAGGAGGGAATAGACAAGCCTATCAGTGCTTAAGCTTAGAAGCTGAGCTTCAGTTTCTTTTTCCCAGGTGGCTCTTGCCAATCCAGTGGTTCTCGCCTTCACCGGACATTCAGCTGACAATAAACACGTTTGATGCCGACTGCTGTTGGGCTGTAAAGTTCTCCATAAACCCCCATGGTTTGGCCGTTGGGGATCACATCCCTGCCAACCGCTTCGGATCCCCCATGACTTAATTAGTGCTCTCTGATTTTCCACATTAGTTTACCATATAGGAACAACTTTTATCCTTAACTGTAATCAGCTTGCCCAGAAGAATAGAACACAATAAGATGCCTGTTTGAAGTTTTCTTTGTGTTATCTTGAGCACTTCAACAAAAGCCCTTTGCAGCTTGTCTCTGAGCGTAGTGCTGGCCCAGTAGGCAGCCCGGTTGTTGAAAATCTGCACTGTTGTATATGAAATCTGGAGCTCTGTTTCCCCCAGACCAAGCATGGCAAAGCAATTGTTTTTACTACCCCTTAATTATAAAGCTAATGTTCTAAAGCTTATGGGCTCATTAGTTCTAAAAAGATTTGTTGTTTTTCTTGGTTAAGTGATCACATTACATATAAAATTGATTTGGTTAAATTATTTAAGAATTAAAGCAGTCTAGCCTACCAGTCTCATGAAAGTTTCCTCTCCTGATTAAAAAGATTATTACTTAACTGAAAAAATTCAACCATTTATTACAGTTTGCCCTCCTCACCCGACAAAAAAAAAGAGACTTTTGTGATGAATTCTGAAGGTGTTATTAATATGCATAATCAGGCAAAGCTGGACGTTAGCCTTGCCTTTTAGGTCTATTATCAGGAGATGACCATGAAAGACTGCAGAGCTTTTATGAACCTCCTTATATTTCTTATAAAATATTCTCTTCCGTCTGATGATCAAGGTGACCGCTAATTTGATGGCAATCCTCTCCTTCTTGCCTGGCGAGTATAATAATGACATGTGCAGTATTTCAATGCAGAATTGTTTATTTTTCACAGGGAAAGTCATTCAGCCCATTGAAATAGCTGGAATAGAATTTTGTTTTGTGATCTGAGCGAAATCTGTTTAAATTAAAAATGTATAAGTCAAACAACCCATCTGTACAAGTAGCCACACTTTTAACTTTAGTTACTACTAAGACAGAAATGTGTCCTTGAGGGATTTCTGTCATTCCAGGAATAACGTTCTACTAATAGTTACACAGCAAATATAAATATAAATTTCTTTCAGAGGTAATTCATTGACGTTTTTTGACATGTTCCTGTAACACTGAGGTCTTGAATTTAGATGTCACTGTACCCTGATTGTCTGCTGAGAGCTTCCATAAGTGGTACAACTGCACCATCTACTGTCAAGATGTAGCCATGCCAAACCATAGCTCAAGTGTGACTTTCCACCATGATCACTGTGTCTTACTGTTACTGCAAAAAATAGTTTTAAATGGTCCTTTAATTAACCCAGAAGGAGAATCCCATATTCATAAAAAATATATACAACTAAAAAGTAAGTTAAAATAAATGAATAACAGTTGCAATTAGATGGAAGCCCAGTCTATTTTCAGGAGATGTATTTGAAAAATTATAAATTCACTGACATATGAATTAACTTATGACTTAAATTCACTTTTTATTTTATATCTGGGGACATTTAACATCTTTAATGGCACACACACTTTATTTTTATGTAACTGATCTATATAAGACACAAAAAAGTGAACCTAGGCCTAGAAGAACTTCAGTGATGGGCTGTTTCTATGGAGCCCTCTATGTGTCATTGCTCCTCTTAACCAGCAGAGGGCAGCAGAAGGCTCACTCTGAGAACATCAGAAGGTATCAGATATTTAGGTTAGTCTATACTGGACTATTCGAGGATACTGTATTTGTATTAATTAATAATAAGGTTACAATATGGTTGTCATATTTTTGACAGAGTATACCTCCAGGAGTATGTGGCAATAATATACACTACACTTTATTGTTATCGACCTTCTCTCTGGTTAGTTTTATTCTACCTGCTAGAGCAGAACAAATTACAACTTTATCTTTGTTATAAATAAAGTCTTGTGAACAACTCCAGCATAGTTTCCCCAGATCTCTGTCTGACCAGAGGTCTAATCAGCCAGGATTAAAAACATGTGCTGAGCCAGTAATACTTTTACTTTTATCTCAGTTCTGCCTATATTGTGTTAATTTAGTGTAAACACATCCCGTTAACATGTAACTGTAACCCAGTAACAGAAAAATAAACTACAATTTTTTATGTGAAAAAATGTAGAATTTGTTTATTTGAACTTAAGCATTGTTTTTACAATTTTTTTGTATTTGTTTAAGCATTTATTTTTTATACAAACTCTGTTATATCCCTGAAAATTTGAAGAGTGATAGTTTTTTCCCACCTGAAGGAAATGTATGTATTACATTGGATAATAATTAAGCAGCATAATGTCTCAGGATAATATTGACATAAGGACTTTTAAACCAAACATATTGTCATAGTCACACCTGTGTATCTTGATGAGTCACAGTGCTGTCCTGAAAAATAGCTTTCGGTGTTTGCTTAAATAGATAAAGTGTCAGTGAATGTGTTTTCCTTAAAAAAGAAAAAAGAAGCCTGGGCCATGTGTGAATCAGTGAGTTTAGGTTTCAATCAACACGTCCTAAACTGTTGAAGCCATTTGAATGATCTGTTCCCAGCTACGGGCCAACAACTCTTCCCTGTGTGTATACACCTGGCAGCTGTTTTTGTCAAACTGTTGTGTACAAGCTCTCCTTGCTGTTACACGCTCCACACACCTGTCCACCATTTCCACACAGTCACTCACACAGCTGCCGTATTGGCTCCATACCTGTCTGTCTGGTGTCTTTCAGTTCAAAGCTGATTTCTGTGAGTCAGGAGTTATTAAACTCTGGTATTAGTCGGCTTTGCAATCAGTTTGGCTCTATTAGCAGCATTTCTAAACTGTTGCTTTTTGTATGGAAACCGCAAACACACTTTGATATAAGTTTTGTGTGTCAACACTAACATGTTGTGTCCTCTGAAAACTATTAGTTGAATTTGTTGAATGTTTTTATCATAAGCATTAGCTGACTGCTACTTATTTACTTTTCTAACTCACAGGAATGACAAGACCTGATCTGATTGATTTATTATGTTATTTTAAGTAGCAATTGAGAAGCTCTGCATTTGATGACATCTATGGTGATATACTGTCATTGCAGGGGTTTTTTTTTGTTTGTTTGTTTGTTTTTTAACCACACTTGCATGTCCCAACACCAAGACACAAATTCATTCAAGTGTAAAATATAAGGACTTATATTTCATTTACTTTGTGAGTCATAGCGTAAATCACTATTGTTTTAGCTAATTTGATTGTATGCAGTGATTTCAATAAAAACCTTTAAAGTAATCCACTTCAAGCTGACTGTTTACCTTTTTGCCCAGCCTGGCAGAGAGGAACATTTATTTTATTTGCTTTATCCTACATTTTTCAGTAGTGATGGCAGCTATGCACAGAGACTGCTTCACAGTCATTCATTTAATGACTTTAATGTATCAAGAGTAAGGGGGTAAGCCATGTTAAAGAAGAGTGGGAACATCCAGACCATGTTTTTTTTCCTGGGAATGACCTTTAGCTCTCTGTGGGGAAGTCCGTGGAGAGGTTATTGTATCGCACAGGAAAGAACAGGCTTATAAAAGTTGATTCAAGATAAAGCACACATGGAACTGATGTTATTTTGGCATGATTTGGGATTTGGTGTGTTAATAAAAACACAGAGGAAGCCACAACTATTTGTTGGTGATTTTTTTCTTTTTCTTTTTTTTTTTTGCTATTGCTCCAGAAATTGCCCTGTACATGTCCCAACAGTGGAAGAGAATTCCTGAGAGGGAGGTGTGTAAAACACAAGTAACCTTCAGTAGGCTCATTCCAAAAAAGGACTTTCTTTTCACACACTCACACACACTCAAACCAGAAAATAACGCAATGCACAGCGCCACAGATCATGTTACAAAGATGCTTTGCATCCTCCATATGCATGTATTATGATTAAAATATATATTTTCTATTTGTCTTTTGTTTTAAACACACACACATATGGATTGTTTTCACTATATTCAGGAAAATGCTTTCCTTTCACTACGACGCATTTTCAAAATAATTGTTTTCCGTAATCTGTGAATTATTCAGAAATAGCATCAGTCTCCTCAATGGGGACAGTTGTGGATGAATAATATAAATCTGTATAGCACATTGATTAAAAGATCTCATTACAATGCAAAGGAAACACACTCCAAAAGAATTAATAAGATCACCACAAACTGTAGATCAGAGACCACTGAATAACCCTTAGCTCCTTACTCACTTTGGTAACCCACCAAATCCATTTCAAGCACCAAAATGTGTGCTGATGAATGAAAATACCCACTAACGAGATATTTTTCATCAATTTCAGTCAAACATAATGTGCTACACACCTGGTACATTTACAAATGATAGGAGAAATTGGGTACAACAGTGTGGTGAGGTATAATTAAAATCACACATTAACGACATTTGATCTTCTGTACCATGACTAGAGTTTATGGGTCATATATGATCAATTTCATTCATATTTTTCCCGGGATCCTGTGATAAGCAGTAGAAAAAAAAGAAATAAAACCATCAAGTGTTTGAGGTATTTTGGAAAAAAAAATTTATTAATTTAACAAGCATACAAAACAACAAATCGTTTTTGTTTTTGTTTTTTTTTGCAAACTACCAACGCAGTTTCAGTGCAATTCCAAAACATACATTTTCAGCAGGGCATGTTAATCAAAGTTATTCACATCAGAAACAGCCATTTAAATAATTCTTTTGATTATCATTTGACCATTGTCCTTGCCAGAGGAAGCGCTCAAGTGATACCTTCATGAGGTAAAACTATTCACATCCAACTTTTTAACATAAAGAGCAAAACACTATGTCACAAATGAAATATTAAATACATGAACAAAAATGTAAGTACTGTAGCACAATACAAACTAATGAATTTGTAAACAAAGTCTGTAAACGAAAAGGAAGTTATGGTTACAGATATTTGGTTTGTGGTTTTAATAAATAGCTGATGCATTGTATCCTATCACCACATAAGACAGTATTTGGTGTGCACGCGTAGCAGACTGTCAGTTATAACTTTAAAAGTTAAGGATGAGAAATACTGGAAAAAAAATTTCTTTCTCTATCCAATTTTTCCCCACAGCTGAAGGCTAAAGCGCAGATAAATGCAGAGGCCAATTACTGATTAAAAAGACCAACTTCCTTTATCCTTTTCCTTCAGGTAAGAAGGGACATTCTATAGTAGCTTTTTCAACAATGCCTGCCAAGAATTCAATCACTCACTCACAAAAAGACTGTTACTTTAAGACAGGATCATAGTATTCACAGGGCACAGCAGTGAAACAACAAGAGCTCAAGGATGGTACTGCCAAAAAGGACTGGTTAGAGTTAAGTCCCTTCTGACTGGAAGATGCTGAAGCTTGTGTCTGAAACAACAGGCTGATGAGAAGGCCGGGTCATTTAGTCATGACCAACTAACATACAGCATCATCTTTGAGTTGACAGCTTAACAAAGGATCTTTGTCACAGCATTAATAAGGCCATGGAACACTGAGGGCTTGAGAGTTGTGTGGCCAGCTGCACTGACTTCACCACAAATGACTTAAAAACGTGCAAATGCCATTTTGTAAACTGGGCAAAATGTCATAACTACCTTTTCTTTTTTTTCTCTTCTCTTCTTTTTTTTTTTTTTTTTTTTTTTTAGAAAGGTTGCCAGTCTACTAGCTCAATATCGATATGTTCCATGATTCTTTGGAGTTTACTTTTTCTTCTCTTCAGGTGCTACAATTATGCTGCTACATTAAACTAAAGAGTGGTCAAACAAAATACAGTGCATGGACACTGAAATCGACTTAGAACCATTTTCTCAAAATTTTACTTAATAATCCACAACAAAAAGCTGGCGAGTGGTGCAAAAGTACCATTTAGTTAATTTACACTCTAACGTTCCCTTGTCATAGAATGAATTGAGTTTTTCTTAATTTGAACTCTTAAATAAAGTAGGAACTTAAATTTAGCTGCTCAAGACCTTGGTGTAAGCACACTCTGCATATATTAGCATGTTAGTATCTCACACAGCTATGGTCAGATTCATTTGCGCGTTAAACACATCCTGCTGCTGTCAGGTGTATAACAAACACTATAATAGCCTGTCAAAACACATCATTTATAATCTGTCAGATTGTGATTTAACCTGAATTAAATATGCCCTTCAGAAACCAGGGAACTCATAGATACATATCATTCAATAATTGTGCTATTTCTCCAATACATAGATTTTAAAAAGCACTCAAATGTTCAGTCAGCACTCAGCCACACAGGGAGAATACAAGCCTTTAAGACATGACTGTAGGGGTTTTGCTTTTTACAGCATATTCAATTGTACAGATTACTGTAGAACTGCCATTAAAAAAAGAGGTAAGCAAATTGTGGTCATCTTTTCAGAGAATTGGACTTAATTTAAATGGCGTAAAAAAAAGCACAGCATTCATTGGTAAGTTTCATTGACTTATCATAGCACACTCCCAATTTCTCATGAGGCCAGTCAAAACCGTGTAGATTCTAACGGTAAGTAGGATGCAGTAGATTAAGTCTAGTTGTCTGTTGGTTCCAGTCTACTTCAGCCACATTTTTTATAATTGCCCAGGCAAATATACAAAAAGGAGAGAAAAGTGTGTGACTGTGTGTCTGTATCTGTGCTTTGAACTGTGAAAAGTGATGAGAGGAGACATGGTCACAGGGTAAAGGGTAATTCACTACTGAATTACATAGGGCCAAACACTTTTCATATCCAACTGAAAACAGTGTAGAATTAAGTGTTTATGTCCACACCTTAATCTGTGATGTTGAGACAGGTGATCTGCGTCAACTGTCAAAGCCAAATCCCCAGCTGTGACATCACTGTTTGGGGTATAGAGAAGTGTACCGTGGTTTAATATTTTAACTTGTGCAGGGCAGTAAAACAGCACTTTACAACCCTTTGTGATTCAGTTCAATTACCCTTTAAAGCTTCTCTTTTTTGCTCTCATCAGCATGGTTTGTACACTCATGTAACTCCCTGTCTCAAATGGTGGCCCTCCAGGTCTCTCACATTGTCCATTTTCCTTTCTACCTAATGCACTCTTCCTCTGATGGGCTTTCTGATTCTTCGTTGTCACTGTCATCAAGCTCAGGAAGATCTCCCCACAGAAGTAGATTTAGACCTGTGGAAACATTTGGAAGGCGACAAAGGCTTGTAAACACAAAATTAACAAACTGAAATTTCGGCTGTATAAAAGGGGAGCGTGCACTGACCTGTCGCATCCAGTCTGTTGAGAGTAGAAACTGCATCGCTGTTGAACATCCAGAAATGGCCGTTGTTACAGGAAAGCAGGCAGGGTTTACATGGGGCAACAACATGATAGCCCACAACATTACCACTGGGGTGGGAGGGTGAGAGAATAAAAAGGAACATGAGTCAGCACTTTACTGGGGTCACTTCTGAAAAGTGCTAACGCCACTAGTGGACATCTATTGTCTAACATATTTGTTTTTGCCCCCCTATACAACAACAAATGCTTGTGAACACAAAAGAGGGCCCATAAAGCCTCACTGTAAAACCAAGCTTGATTTTAATATTCAAAATAAATGGAAAATGTCAGAATTTCTTTCATATCTTTGGACTGGCAATTATCCAAAAGAAGACATATTAAGATTTCACCTTATAATGCACAATTTCCATGACTTTCTGGTGTTAAATAGACCAATCGATGAAACAAGATGAAAAATATTGTATAAACCACTGATCAAAATAACTGTTGCAGCTCAACAGATATATACAATGAAATACTTCTATAAAAAGGTGGGGCCTGTGCCTGTTTTCTGTGCTTTCTATCAACATCTCACATAAGCACCTGCTCTTCCTTAAGCAAACCCTACAGCTTATAGAAGAGCTTTACGTACCATTTGAGACATGCAATGTCTCTCAGTTTGCATTTGCAGCTTTCAGTAGAGTAGCAGCTGGCCACAAAGTCAACAGTTCTTGGGGGAGGGTGCGTGTAACGAGAAACAAGCCGTGAAAGATTACAACCCACATTGAATTAATATTTTCAGGCAACAAACCCAGTAAAACATAGTTTGGATGCCAATGCTATGTCCTTCCTATCACTTTGTCTCTCCATATATCAGTTAGCTACAGTTGAGTAGAGTACATCTCGCCCTGGCAGCCACCGCAGACTTATAAACAAAGGCCAGCAAGATCTGCACTTACCTATTGGGAGGGATGTCAGTGGAGAAAAGCTCAACTTCAGTGTCGGCAAGAAGCACCGCTTTCATGCCTCTTGTGCACAGAAGACTGTCACAGAAGATGCAGTTCACCTGTGTCACACATTTGTTTTTGAAATTAGCGTTGGATGTAGACATGTTTGTCCTGCTAAAATGGACGAACTCTCTCGCTCTGTCTGCCCCCAAATGCGGAAAGAAAATAAAAGAGGACAAAACACAATGATATCGTTCACTATCCGCAAAAAGACCTGATTTGACGTTAATTCCGTTAACGCTAGCTTTAACGTCCTTGTGCAAACGTTAGCTTTTCCGTTAACGGTACAGCGGAAGGCGGCTGCCGTTAGCTCGTCGAGCAAACGCACGGATAAATGTCTATTTCGGCGCGACCACCTCTATATGAAAGAATATGCCCAGCTGTTTAATGAGTAAACACACGACTCCCGCAAATAACTAGGTTGTTTTACACGACTGCCTCGCCATCCATACAGATGCAGTTGACAACTAACTGAATGGCTGTCAGCTTTGTTTACAACTTCCTGGTATTTAAGGGCACTTCCTGAAACGATCTTTAAAAGACCCATTCCTTCACTTTGATTGGATACAGTTTGTAAACTCTGACGCCATTGGTCGACTTCTTTGCAAAGTCCAAAGCTGATTGGTTAGAAAGGAAAAACTTCACGCCCACATCTAACCGTCTTGACAGCCGATTGGTTATATTTGTGTCATTCAAATTCTGTCCCACCAACCGCGGTGTGGGAAGTTTAGCCGTAGTCCTATAAAATTAGGCGGGGCTGAGGTTGGCTCGGTGTGAGAGGAGAAAAGTGAATTCCTAGCTTTAAGAGCAGAGACACTTTCTTTATGAGCCGTTTTAATGATAACTCTTATCGTCCCAACGCAAGACAAGGTTAATGCTTTTTTTGTTTGTTTTTAAATGTGCTACGTTATGTTGCCAGTGAATAGGCCGAAATATATTGTAGTATTTATATCTTTGCTAACAAGCTAAAGCTAATGTAATACTTTGTGGGCTAATGTTTGATTGCTGGTTACACATGGTGGTATTTTGTTGTTTATGTTAGTTATTCAGTGAAACAGTCACCCAAACTCAGTACGGGGACAAACGAAGGACAGTTTGTCTCCTGTCAGCAGTGTAGCTACAAGACAAGTCAGGGGTTATGTCAGCATAAGTCTGTTAAACCAACTTCCGTCATTTTACCCTACAAAGCAACTGGACTATATTCTCAACTAGAAATGTAAGTGTATTTCTGATGTGAGATATATCAAGTGCCCTTTCTTTGGTTTTAAAAATTTCTTTTTAGTTTAAACTTAAATTGAAAGCGCAGCAGATGTAGTTTATTCCCATGCGGATCCGGTCCATGTCCCTGTCCTGCGCACTGAGGCTGACCAGCAGCCAGCAGCCAACCCCTCCATCTCCACCGGGTCTATCTCACTTCAGAGTCAGGGAGAGAGGAGCAGCTGACTTTAGACACACAGACTGGCAGCTGAGAGACCAATATCCAGTATATATATCTATATAAAACTTTTCAAAGTGCTGACTGACAAACTATTACTGTTTGTTTTTAAGGGGGAATGAACGTCCTTCCCGTTGAATTTGTTTGCACCATAGCCGGTTTTGGAGGAGGAGGCGAGGCGCGGCAGCGGATGGGAACATACAGCAGCAGCAGCGCCAAACTCACAATGCGCCCGGAGTGAGCAGACGCAGGGAGACAATACAGATCCGCGGGCACACTGAGGAGCTGCAACCTCTCATCTGGGCTATCCTCTTGTTTTTTTTTTTCTTTCAAAAAACTCCTTCTTCCAGAGAGGCATTACCCTCCTCCACTCCTGATTTATTGATTGATCAAGAGACAAAATTGACTTCGCAACGAAAGCAAGTGGTTTTGATCTCCAAACTCAGCCATGACGTCTCCGGCGAAATTCCGAAAGGACAAGGAGATAGTGGCCGAATATGAGACTCAAGTTAAAGGTAAAACTTTTATTAAGCTTCTCGGCTGATCATTGACAAACCGAGTTAGAGAAACGAAACCTTAAAAGCCCGTGCTTTCTCACGGTAAGCCGTGTTCCTCCTGACTTGGCTGATTGCATGCTTTTCGTGGACCCTCACCTCTCCGATCAGGCGTAAAGAGTACGCTGGCTTTTGTATTTCGCCAGCAAAACCTATCAAGGTTCATTGTCGCTATTGCGGGATCAACAATGTATCAGTAATTGCAATCTTAAGCAGATCATCACGATCGGTGTGTTTTATTAAAAAAAAGGAGTGCAGTCGCTCGGCTTTAACTCAATACACAGATGGCCAACAAAGACAGGAGGAGGAAAAAAGGGGGTTCAGAGAGCAGCGGCGGTGTCCGCTGTGGCCTCCGTGTGATCTGTGGAGAAAAAGCCTATATGGCTGAAGGTGGTGTGTGTGTCTGTAGGGTAGACTATCCACAGGACTGGGATTTCGACACAGAACAAGGCAGGGCGTTTTCTCTCCCTCCGTCTCCTGCGTGTCTCTTCTGCTGGTGTGCGCTGCCATTCTTCATGATGCGAGTGTGCGTGAACGTGAGCGCGGGGCTTAAACGTAGATTGCAATGAAATGATCAATTTGTGCTAAAGCCTGATCCATTGATCTCGGCTCATTGGTGTCGCCTCTGCCCGTGATCGAGGACATGGGAGAGCAGATTTAGTGGTTAGGAAGGGGCGTTCACATTTTAACTGTTTACTGGGTGATTGGTGTGTGTGTGTGTGTGTGTGTGTGTGTCTGTGTCTGTGTCTGTCTGTCTGTTTTTCTCTTGTCAGACAGGGACACTGTATCTGGTTAGGTACCATCAGGTTGACAGCCATTGTTTATCAGATCTATGGATTTAGTGTTATACACTGCAGGCCGGTAGACAGAGAGGGCAGGATATTGCCCTTGCCAAGAACACCATCTCTCCACTGCTCCTGCAATGCCATATTGCTAGATTAGATGGGACACTACCTTCTTCGAATTTATAGCTACTCATTTTCATTTTTGGAAGAGGACAGCAGTCCTCTCTGCATCCTCGTCTTTATAGTGTCACTTGAAATTCCCCTTGTCCCAAACAGCAGCTGCCTCCTGTGGTTTTGTTTAAGAGGTCTGAGAATCAAAGTGGTTGTTGAAGGTCATCATGAATCACTATGTTGTCATACTGGAATTTCTGGTGTTGACATAAAGATTGGTGACAAGTTAAAGGAAAAACCAATGTCCAGTGTTTTAAGGTGTGTATCCACCTGAAGCTGCTTTAATGTTCCATGTTGTAGAGTCAACAAGTCATTGGCTCTCTACTAGAGGTATGAACGTCAGTCTTCTGAGAAGCTTTTCAGAGGTGTCCAACTGAGTTGACATGTGGTTATATGAAAGCCATGTCATATGATTGAGGTTAGTTTCACATCTGAAGGGACCTTGTTGTTGTCAGTATGGAAGCATCTGATTTATTTCTCCACTGTATGGAAGATTGCTTTAATTGTCAGCAGTTTGTACATCTACACAGTAATCTGGGCAGGGGTGTGATTTCAATGGTTCAGTTTAACAGGAGCTTCTGTCAGTTGACCTAATGGACAGGGTAGTCTGGGGTATCTTGGCTCAGCAACCTGTGTACCTGTCTTAACTGCTTTTTCTTTTTAACCTACTGATTTGCGAACTCAGTTTAGCTGTCACTACGATGACATTGGTGTCATGGTAGACTTCAGTTTATGCTTGGCAGCCTGTGTAAGGCTTACTGTCTGCTCTACATTCTGAGAGCTGTCTGCTGTGTTTGTCAGGCAGTGGACTTAATCTTTGTCCATCGACCTTCTGCATTGATTCCTCCTGTCAGTTACCGCACTGCTCCCTAGTGAACAGCTGAGTTGGGTTATCTCCCCCTACCCTATTCTGCCCAACATTCATTTCCACACTCTATCTTCGCTGCTTGGCATGAAGAAATGAAAGGGTAAACCTGTGTATCCACATAACTGCTTGAGGTATGTGTTTTTCCATCTGAGTCAAGTCGTCAGTAGATGCTGCAACGTTGTCAACAGTCTGCCTTCTCTTGGACACAGTCTGTCATTACCCCGTGCACTGCTGTTAGAAATCCTCTAATAGAGGGTATCGAGCAGCTACATGTCACATCTGTCTCTCTTGTGTTTGCTATCTAATTTTTTGATGCACCGGCCTCAATGTTTCAATGGCTGAAATAAATGTAATACCTCCAAGGACTTCCTGTCATAAAGCTCTGTGGTGGGGGAGAAAAATGCATAATACACTTAAACATGTACAAAACTCAAGCAATTGATGACTACATTTGTCTTATTTGCTTAAGAGTCTCCATTGGTTTGTTAAGTGGTATAATATCATGTTTTGTTTGGAAGTGAATGAACCCTTTCGCAGTATGGTTTTAATCTCATTTAGTATCATCCAGTCTACTAGAGCCCTATCGTAGTAAGTTCAAAATTCTTATCAGTATATTCTCATGCAGTATTGTTATACTGTATACATTTGGTGATAATATCATGACAGTAATGCTGCATGTTCTCAGGAATTCTGGAGAGTTTCCTGAGATAATTAATTTTCTTAAAATGTGTTTCTGCTGATGCTTTATACTCTTAAAGTTTGAAAACAAACATATCAGGCTTACTGCTTCACCTTTATTGCTGAGAAAGGCTGCTTTGGCCATTTTTCATTTTAGGTGTATGAAATTTTGTTCCCTTCATATGTGAAGGAAAAAAACTGCAACATTTACTTGAATTGATTCTTTAAAGTAAATGTGGGAACGCCATTGGATACTGTCAGCTCTCATTGTTGATGTGGGATATGAAAACTATTGCTTGCTTGAATACCACCATCCTTTGCAGTCTGATTTTTCTCACAGGCAGAGTGCTGATATTCTAATATGGGATTCTGGCTGATGCAAGGAATGTTCCTACTGCTCAGGAAGAGGGTGTGTGTGCGCGCGTGTGAGAAAGTGTATGTGTAGATGTTTGTGCGTGTAGATCAACACAGACAGTGAGTGAAAGCTGGAAGAGAGTCTAAGACGGTAAGAAAAAGATTAAGAAAGAATTGGAAAAAGAAAGGGAGATGCATTTAAAGAAGGATAGGAATTTTGTTGCACAGCACTGAGATGGAGTTAAGGAATGAGGCTTATCAAGCACCATTCTTAGTTCACAGAACACTTACTTGGAATTTAATCTAGAAAATCACTTTGGTTTTAGAAAGACTCCAAATGACTCTTTGCTCTGTCACTATTACAAGCTTCATTACATTTGTCCATTCAGTGCACATCTACCAACTATTACCATCCCTCTTTTACCAGTCTGCAAGCTTGATTCAGTGGAAAACTTTAATTTAGGCATTTGGAAACATTTGAGGGGAAATTTATGGAATGGTCATTAAAAAAATTTCAGTTCAATGTTTCAGTTACATTCCAACTGTGTGCCTTAGCATCTGTCAGTGTTTCTTAAGCAAATAGTTTCAGTTCTTACAACTTATACTATGTATTGATGGTGGTTTGTCAGAGAATGTGCAGAATAACATTTAGGCTAAAATCTGACAGATTTGAACACAACGAAACAGAGAGCATCACAAAACTGTTTTGAGTAATTATAATTTTTCAGAATGGCCAGTGAACTCAACTCATTCAGATCTACAGGTACAATGTTGATCTCTGTCTTTCTCTCTGAAGATGGATTACTGCCCATAGCTGCAAATGTAATCGCTTCTTCTATGTGCATTTATCACCTGCCAGCAGGCTTGTTCTTAATGCAGCCAGAGAAACATGATTGTGGATAGACAGCTGCTTGGGCTCGCACTCAATGGAAAAGGTGGTGACATGGCAAGAGATCTTTGTCTCTATTCTGAGGCTTTGGGTCCTTGTTTATGTTTGTGTATGTGAGGCTCCTATCCTGGTCTATATTTCTATTTGTGAGGGTGTGGATTATTGATGTATATTTGATCACGGAGAAGGAGGGATCCTCTGACATGAATGGCAGGGATGTTGTGTGACTTGTTTATTAACAGCTCTGACACAGCAGGAAGCAGAATGAATATATAGATGACAGGACAGAGGGAGGATGGATGTGGTATATGTGTAGTTTTAACACCAGCCCACATTTTCCCCGTTGCAGCTCATGCCCTTACATCGGCCATGTGTGGTTGAAAAGATGTGGGCATGATATCTTTAAACCAATCAATTAGGAGTATTTGGATTGCTTTGTGAGTGATCTCTTTAACCATCCCTTTCCAATTGGGGTTGGACTGTACTGACCGAGTCCCATGGTGCAATTACCAACCACAAGTCAATCACACTACTTGGTATTGACACAGTATGCACTGTGCAAGTGTGTGGATCTGTCAGTGTGTTGGTGAAATGTGGAGGAAGGCCTCCGCATTTGTGTGTTTAGTATTGTGAGAATTAAAATTGCTGAGACAGCTTAAATTTAGGAAGGATGTTTACGTGAAACTGGAGTACAAAATCAGGGTGGAACACAGAGATTATACAGGGAGTGTGTAATGCTTCCTGTTTGGGCCCACGGCTTTCTGTTTTTGTCACAATCGTGTGCACACACACACACTGTGACTACAGCCAGCACACACCTTACAAAATAGAAAGGAATCGAGAAGTTTATTCAAAAGCAAAACTCCTCTATTCCATTTGATAAGTCTAAATGGAACAATGTCTTCCGTGCATGGTGTGCCACCATGTTTTTGGTGTGTGTATCAATGGAAGCAGTTGTCACGTGCTCAACAGACACAACAAGGCTGAAAACACAGTTCATTGATTTTATGTTCTTCTCCACCTATCTGCTTCCTCATTCATTTATATTCAATATGACAATCTATAATAGAGGTTGTGCTGCACCACAGTGAAAATATAATTGTCTGGAAGTAAGATTGCTGAGTTGGCCTCCTTCAGCACACGCTCACACACACACACACACACTCACACACACACAGGGCTGGCTACAAGTCAGTGAATATGTTATTGTGATTTGGATTGAGAGATGTAATCCATCTCTGCCTAACCCCTTCATATTCTGGATACAGTTGAAAGATGGGAGATTAAAAAGAGGAATGCCTGCTATGAGAGCTGTAGATGCTACTATCAGATGCAAATGAACTAACAGGACTAATGGCTCGTTGCAGTTAGTGAAAGCTAGAGAAATTAAGAGTTTGGAGAATGACAAAAAAAAAAAAACTGTAGAAGAAAAAGAAAGCCAGAAAAGTGTGGAAAGGTCAGAGTTCAACTGCTGTCTGCCATTCATTGGTGCCAGATGTTCCAGATGCTCTGATTGGGCAACAGATGTTCCGTCTGCCCTGGTTGGCTTATCCTAACACTCTGGCTGCCATTAATACACTAGCCCTTCGGCACTGAGGCATGTTAGGATTCAATGAAATATCCCCTCCCTCTCAGGTGATCTTTCTTTGATGTTGAAATGTGTGTGTGTCGAGTCAGTGGGTTGTCTCTTGTACTTAAAATTTGCAACAGGAGGAAGTTTATGCCATATTTATTCATCCAAAACACACATGTGCACAGACAACTAAAGCCTGCCAATCTGTTGTTTCCTGCTGCAGGTGTTTTTTTTTTTTGTTTGGTTTTTTTTTGCATAATACAACTTGAGCATTTTGCCCGGGGTGAAATGGGAAATGATTTCTGTTACGAAATAAGATATGAAGATAAGAAGTACAGATAAAATCTGAGATATTAATTTTACCAACTCAAGTGAACTAAAAGATGAACTCATCGTTCATCTAAGTTGTGCATTAACCTATTGTCTTAGCTGAAGAATCTATACGACCACATGGCACACCCTTCTGTGTGGATGTGTGTGATTTAAGCCTATAGTTAATTCAAAGGCCATGACCCCTGTTAGGGTGCCTCATTCAAATTTCACTCTCTTTATCTGACGTTCACACACACACACACACACAGCAACAGCAGAGCAACCGCTGAGAGTGTGTAAAAATGTAAAAAACAGAGCCTTACTCTGGTCTACCCCTACACACACACACACACACACAGATACACACTCTGTCAATCCCATACTCCCTTGCCTTCTTTTTCAATCTTTTTCTTTCTTTCAGCCTACATCCAATGAACAATCAGACCATTGTAAAAAGAACTGCTGGTCTTCAACTCAAAGTCTCATTTTTTTTCCCCCCTCTCCTTTTGTCTCACTGTGTTTCTCTTTCCTTCTTCTCTCGTGATTTTTGTCAGTTGTGATGAAATGTGACACGCTTTTTCGTACGGCGTCCTATGGCAGCTTAAACCAATAATCACTACTGTACGATTTAGGCATATGTGACAAACATATTGTCTGCATGCCTGTGCCTCTCCACCGGACCTGACTCACAACCAGCTGAGAGAGAGGATGTTTGTGTGTCTGTGTGCGTTGGTGTGGACATCTTTAAGAACAGAGGAATCTATATAAAGCAGAGCAGTGCAGAGACAAAGCACACTCATATCCTCTGTAAAACAATCAATAGGAGAGCAGACATCCAGCTGTAAATAAATAGGACAGGGGCAGAAAGAAGGGAAGGAGAGAAAACACAACAGTATTAATGTTGGAAAACGGCCCCAAGGGATGCCAGAGGAAACAGGTTGTTTTTGAGCAGGAGGAGGAAAAGCAAGGAGTCTGACCCAGGGAAAGGGAGCAAGGGTGACAGAAAGGAAGAAAGAAAAAGGAGAACAAGGAGGAGGGATCTGGGGAACATGCAAGAGACCTGAATAGAGAAAACAGACTCATTGAGAGATATAAAGGTGGGAACAATCCCTGCTATTTTGAGACGGTACGATCCATCTGCTCAATTTAATATTTGTGTATGCAGTACACACTCATATTAGCCTTTTCACTCCCCATCTCTGTTGCCCTTCCTCTTTGCTACCCCCTCCATCAGCAGCTTCCCTCTGCGTGTAGGCAGAGGTGGTTGCTAGGGTTACTGAATTGCCCCCATTTTTCTGGGTTTGTGAGGAGCGGAGGGAAAATGAGAAAGAATAATGTAGATTTGTCTCCCCTGTAGGCTCTGGCTAATCAGGTTACAGCTGTACAGATATACACATGATTCCATTTTGAACCCTCAGACCTAGGTTTTTTCAGGTTTTTTTACTCAGTTGCATTCTCGCTTTGCACCTCAGTTCTCCTTATTTGCCATTTGCCGCCTCCTTTATTTCTTCTTTTTATGGCTTTTCTTTCTCCTTGGTGTCATTACAGCTTCCTCATCTCCCCCAGGCTGGTGTGTGTGTGTGTGTGTGTGTGTGTGTGTGTGTGTGTGTGTGTGTGTGTGTGTGTGTGTGTGTGTGTGTGTGAGACATCAAGCAAGGCACAATTTAATAAAAGGAAATTCTGAATTGTTGCTATTTATGTTTGAAAATATTTTGCTAGTCATTGATGTGTTCAGCTTGATATTTATGAAAGGCCGTTTAAAAACTGCATTAGCAACAAACACTAAATGAGTAGCAGCTGAGCACTGAGAGGGTGGGTGGATTGTGCTGGTATCAAGGAGAGAATTTCAGTGTTGTGACAAGTGTGTAAGTGTGTGTGTTGAAAGTGAGCAATCACTGCATGCTGACACTCACCATTCGGGTTCGCACCTCTGCTAATGCTGTTTTAATGAAGTCATTCATCACCTCCTCTCAGCTGAATCTGCATCACTTTAACACTCACACACAGCCTTCTCTCTCGCTGTTCTCTCTTCTTTTCTAACATGTGTGAGGACACGGTGTTCTTTCTCTGGGTTGCTCTGTCAATGCACCACTTCTATTTTAGTTGTTCCCAGCATCAAAGCTGCTCTGGTGGAGATTTCTCCCATTTTAACTCCCGGTGTTTGGTACTGTGTATATGCAGGCTTAGAGATGCAGGTTTAAAGGTTGGAGTCTTTTAAACCGATTTCATTATGGGAATACTGATTTCTATCCCTCAGTCATCACACACTCTCCTGTGTGGCTTGGTGGCTGTCCTGAAGAGGAGCATCCTTTGAGAGCCGATCCTGAAAGATGTTCAAAGTCGGCCCTTCATTCTCTGCTGTAGTCCCAGCATATCGCCTCAACTCACAAATCCAGATGTACTACCTCTGCACACAACCACACACAGCACCTCTACAGTGGGATGGCTGTGTGGGTGGTGTTTCAGTGTACGTGCCATAAACACTTTGACCTCATTATGAGGTTACACGGAGGTCACTATTAGCTGGTTATGCAGGGAGAGGAAGTGGATGTAGGGTTCAAACCTCCTTCCTTCTGCCATCTTCCTTTTCACTCATCTACGTGGGACTGCTTGTGGTAGGTCCTGCTGTGTACAAACAAGGAAATGGGCGTATAGACATACAGTATGCAGTCCAAATGCAAGTCAGGGTAAATGTTGCACTGACTACCTGAGACGGTGATACAAGTAAAACCTGTAGTAATGGTCAATCTGAAAAGGTTGGGGCCTGAAAAACAGATGACTGTAAAAGGGATGCTAATATAATGCTTTTTCAACATTCCATTTAACAATGATTTGTAAGATGGAGATTGTGTCTGTAGGCCTGTCAACACAACAGAAACTGAAACATTTCTTTATTGGAAGCTCTCTTTTACATAAATGAGTTGCTGTAACCAGTAAAGGTTTGGTATAAATGTGCCCATATGTGAGGTAAAGCTATTTTCAGAGTACTGTGTATTACGTCCACTCGTCTCCAGTCTCATATCAGTAAACGTTGGGGGGTGTGGTTGGATGAACATGTCAGATTGCTTACCTTCCTAAATTCATGCGTAAGTGTGTGTGTATGCGTCACGCCTCGTGTCGATGAACCCACCCTGGAAATGTGGTTTACCTTCAGCAGACGTTGTAGTGGAGCTGTCTCAGGCAGCAGCACATACCTGAGCCCTGATATTTATCGCACTAGTTTGCAGGCGCCTGTTCACAGACTCTGTGCCGCTCACTGAGCGTGGCCACGGGGCAATGATGTGTGTGGAAAAACCTGTTGATATGTGCTCTTTACTCATGCACGTTGAAGCGTGTCCTGAGGCTGCGAAATATGTACTGTCAAATTCTCTAAATCTGTCATGGTCCAACACAAAATATACAGTGTTTAGACCTTTGTAGTTCCAACACACAATACATTTTAATCCACCTGCCTGGGTGGAAAGTCTGGCATCATCTCCATTGTGTCATTCCATAATACAAATCACATATAAGATAACAGTTTATAGGGTACACATGTAAAGGTAATTATAGGGAATTCAGTAGCTCGTGCAGTACAACGGTGCTCCTTATGCATTTTTGCTGATGATGTGGTAAAGGAAAAAGTTTGCAGCACTTCCATTATGGCTGCGATGTAAGTTTTAGGACAGCATGATTTCATTAAAAAGATTTAGACTTTGTTTCTAGGTTCATTGCATTTGATTTCACTAGCATTTCAGATCTGTTTTGGTCTTCTTCCTCTGGCAGCAATATTTGTGATATCAAATTCCTATAATAGGCAATAAACCATGTGCAGCCTATCCACAGATTGATATTTAAAAAAAATTCCAAAGCTTTCGATTTGAATGAGTAAAATAATTTTAGGAAAAAAATCGCGCAAAACAGGAGCAAGGGTCTTTTTTGTGGTGTGAGTTTGCAGGATAAACTGTGCTGTATTGCATGCCAAAATGGTCATCGTCAAAGTATTTTAATTGATGTTACAGAACACTTAAAGTATCATCATCCAACAGCTTTTCATCATTGCTCACAACAAGTCGCTGTTTTCAACACCAAGACATTTGCTGAATAACTGAGGCACAAGTCACGCTAATTTTCAGATTTTGTATGTGCAATGCTAGCAGTAAGTTCAGGTGAAGTTAAATGTGCATATAATGGACTCAAATATTTAGGAACAGGTGATCCAATGGCATGTTTTCATCATCAACAAACATTTGTATTGTGTTGTATGGCTGCATCATGGTCTGTGGTTGAAATGGAAAGCTTTCCTGCTGATGTCTCTCTTCCTATTCTCAGGACTCACTGAGTGTAGACCATGTGCTGGCCTGCCCTGTGGGATACCCCTCTCAGATTACTGTTCTTGCCTCTCCCCTTGCCCTCCCTCTTCTGCCCCCTCCCCCTTTACATTCCGACTCAGTCCATGTGCTTCAAACAGAGTGAAAATGGGAATATCTCTCTCCTTATACATGCACACACACACATACTCATTCCTGTTGTGCAGTGGCCCGTGTGGTACAGGGGATGGTGTGGAGCTGATGGGCGCTCTCCATATAGATTTTACATAGTGTATAGTCACTTTGCCAGGAAGTGGACATGTGTCCAGACCTGTACTATACTGAGCTGAAAGTCAATTGAAACCAAGTAGTTTTTCCTTCAAATAAATAAAGACGGGCTCTGACTGTCGAGTTGATGGAGAGGATGGCGTTGAAGAGAAAGATGGTACGGGGGGTTGCCCTTTAGCACAAAGCCTTCCCATCAATCAACTCATCACGTTTGTGGCATAGCAGTTTGACACAAATATGTTCTAGTTCCCCCATGACACTTTTTTTTTTTTTTTCTTCCTCTTTTTCCTGAATCTTGCCTTTCCCACTTGCTCTCTCTATGTGAAATCTCTCTGTCTGAGGGCAGCGTTGCATGTTAAAGGTTGCTGTCCATGACACATATGCACATACACACAGACATTCTCTGTGCAAAGGTTGCAGTGGGAGGCAACAGGCTAAGTGGCTGATTGTGAGTGGAGTGCTTGTCATGTGCTGGTGGTATTCCCTCAGAAGAATGCGGAGGAGAGTTTCCCAGTCTGGAGTGATGGATTCCCACTGTATGATCTATGCATGAATGTAAGCTTTCAGGAACCCATGTGTTGTTTACATGCATTTGTTGTACTTTAGCTGTAAAAATGTCTTATTGAAAAGTAATGTGTGTGTGGTTCAAATACAGCCTTTATAAGGTTGCATTCCACAAGCCTGGGACCTGTGATGAGAATGGCCGCACTTTTTTCAAAAGATGCATTCAAAATAAGCCCTGTTTCAATCCCTGGGGCCAGCAATCAAACCTTGAGCAGCTGGTCTATGAAGCCAAAGCAAATGTCAGCCAAGAGGATTCATTGCACAACTTAAATTTAATGAAAAATTTTAAAGAAAACAGTCACCAATGTCATCTGACATAGTAATACTGAACTCATGTTTTCTCTTCTGCAGACATGCACCATTCATTGACTGTTGTCTTCTGCATTGTGTGTGTGTGTGACGTGTTTGCTGTTGTCTTTGACTCATTGATTCACAATTGAATCTGGTGGGGGTAAGAAGGAATAAGGAATATCAGTTACATAAAATAAAGACCAAGCTCACCCTACCTGCAGACTCCATCTCTAAAACCTTTTTTTCATCTTGGTTTGAGCATTCAGCAACATTGTATTGCTTATCAGCAACTCACTCTCAGCATCTTTGAGCAGATGCTACCTTATGAAAGACTGCTGAAGTAATGTTAAATATACTATTGTGCAAAGGTAGTTTGGGAAGATGTACAATAAACCCCACTGAATTCCAGTAAAAACAAAATAAAAAAAAAACTTGCAAAGTTTTTGCATGACTGTATTAAAGCAGCTATTGTATCTCCACATGACACAGTGGCACTTAATGGTCGTTGTTTTCAGTGTCTTTGTTACTGATAATGGCCAGGAACACTTTCAGTATGTATGAGTCAGGTCCCTGGCTGTATCCCTCTCCATTGTTTCCTGCTCTTGCTCGGGGTTGACAATGATGGCCACTGTCCTCTCAGTGAAATACATCGCTGTCATAGCTTACATTCTACATGGTCCATACGCACACAACACAGCTGGCCTCACCATAGAGTCTACAGCATCGAGGCTGTTTTGAATTCATGAATTATTTTGTTGTCTTTGGTACAACAGGCAGAATGTGTCTGATTTTTAGCAGTGAGGGGGGGTGGAGAGGCTATGATTTCCCTTGTTTTGTGAAGAAGTGGGAGCATAGAAAGAAAGAGGGATCGCTCCTCTTCGGTGAGTGAGCGAGTGAGGGAGTGGTGTGTGCCTGACGTCTGGAAGCAGGAGATTCAGAACAAGAGGGCTCTGCTAGATCAAACAGGAGGCTTCCTCCAGAGATAAGAAAACAAGCCAGCCAGGGAGAGAGAAGAGGGCAGACTGGGAATGGATGTAGGAGAGTAAGAAGAGCACTAGTAGTATTTCAAAGCTGAGAGCACTGTTGAGCAGTAAGCAACACTAATGGCCATCTCACTTTACCTTGCATCTGGCTGGTGATCTGTCTGTGTGAGTCTACTGAGGCAAGTTAAGAACATGTGTGGGCCACATGTCTCCCTCTTCTTTGCCATGACCCTTGACCTCTTCTTTTCCCTGCTGGTCACAGGCTTCCTCCAGGGACCCGCTTCCAAGTCTCATGCCTACTGTCAAGAGGGAAGATCATTGTACATATATTTGCCACATCCTTACAGCTCTGCGTATCTAGGATGCAGTAATCACACGGTGTGAAAAGTGCTCCCTTTTCTCGCCCTTCAACTCGGAGGAAGCATCAATAATTCAGTAACACACATTGCAGAGCACAGTGCTACACATAGCATTGCCTTTTTCTTTCTTTCCTTCCCTTCAGATTCCTTCGTATTTATCTGTCTCCCGTTTGGCTGTTTTTATGCCCCCATTTTGTTTCTCTTACCCCCTCCCCCAGTCTGCTCAGTTCTGCCCACTTTGTCTCCCTCCATACTGTCATGTTTCTGCTACCAGAGCTGTGAAACTGTCAAACATTTCACTTTTTCATGCATTTATTAGTGTCTATTGTTTCTTTTCTCTCCTACACTCTTATTCCAGATTTTTTGATCAAGGATTTTGTTCCTGACTTGCCTATGTTCTTTTCCTCCCTTTTCACTTCACCGTCCCTTTCCTTTAAATTCTCACCAAGCCAGCCTTTAGGGGCCAGAGAGGAGGCCGTTGAGGGGACCTTGGAGGGAAGGGTGTGGCCGCCCACACTGCAGCACTATTGTGTTGCACTGATTCTGACAGATTGTCTCTCTGATGCACCAATTCGTACATGCATGAACACTGTGTGGAGTCACATGTCCCAGACTTTTCTTGTTGGAGACAGGGAGTCTCTTGGTATCAGGGAAGTCCATTCCTGAGTACAGATAGCTTTGTTTTCTATCATGTGTCCGTGGCTCACTAGACTCCAGACTCTCATAGTTTCAGTGTGCAGAAGCAGTGACAGGAAAATGCTTGAACAGTAGGACTTGACTAGAGCGTCTACCATAGGGATGTCAAGTGGAGGACACTATATTATAATGTGATAGTCTAATTTGTCCAGAGCTTTGTCTGTTCATTGACTCTCCTCCACAGAAAGGTCAAAATTCAGGGTCAGGTAGAGAGCAGCCACTCTTTGTTCAGCATCTTGCTCTCGTTGTTCCCAAAAGGTACATTTTAGGTTCGCTGAGGATTAAACACAGGCTTTCAGAATTATGAACCTCTGCATACTCGACTGACTTACTGTGAAAAATGAATGCAAGGAGCTGCGTGGGTGAGAGAATGTTGTTTCAGGTACTCATAAGAAAATTAAATATGAACATGGAAGTCCAAGTTTGAATAAAACATCCATGAGTTTGTCGGTTTATTAGCGAGAGAAACAAAAAGCTGCTCAGCAGGTTATACTCTTCTGAGGCAAGATTTTACAACTCCAGAAATCAATCAAGGCAACAACAATTTTCTCTTGTCTCCACATGTAGGTGGTGAATGGCAGAATTGGCACCATACCACAAGATATTTGGCCTGCAGAGTGTTAGGGCATTGTAATGGATTGTGCCTTAGAGGTAGAATATGAGCCAAGACCCATTATAATTGACCTTGTATGTCTTTGAAGCCCACTGCGGTGGCGTTGCCACTGCGAAATTGATGATATCATTTGATCCAAACTATGATCACGTCTTTGGTTAGCCTGGTAATCAGCTTGTTCGGTCTGAGACATGTTGGTAAGTTCTGCTCCAGAGCATGTCAGGCCACAGTAGTCAGTCTTTGGTCGACTGTGGTGGCTATCGGTTGCTTTTTGTGGGTGACGACATGGTGATATTTGAGCTGGATGGGGGTAGTTATTATTGCTGAGTAGTTATGTGTGAAAATGCAAAACATAAGTGTGTGTGTGTGTGTGTGTGTGTTTGGAAAGGGGCACAATGGCTCTGTTTAATGTGTATCAAGGTGTCCTCAGGTTGACCTCAGGTGAGTTTTTCTCACCCTACAAACTCATTCTCTCAGCACACGCTCAGGTAGCATGTTTCCATCCGTTCCTCCACAGTTCGACCACAGAGTAAGCACTTTAGTTTTTACTTTCCAAGCGCAAAGAGGGTTTTCTTAAGGCTTACTTGAGTTTTTGCTTTCACTTTCTTGCACTGTGCAATCATTTAGCCTGTAACACTGAGCTTTGTAAAGACATAAAGTTTTATTTAGGCTCTGACTTGCCCTGCCACTGGGACATGAATTCATTATGCTATATCCGGACCACTCAGTGAGGGTACACCAAATCACACGCACCTGCCTTAGAGGCACCACTGCTCAGTATGCAATAATGCTTCACTAGCCTTACTCCCAAATTATATATTTTTGCAAACAAATGGTCAAACCAAACAAGCTCTCACTATCAGAATTATTATCAAATAGCTTGAACCAAATCCAGGAACCTTTCTGGTTTTGTACTAATACTGACATTTTAATGACTCCAGGCTGTCACAGAATACCAAGCTGTAAAGAAGTGTAACACAGTCTTATTTTTCTATCTTTCTGTCTTTTTCTATCGGTTGTTTTTTCTTACAGCGATCAGTCACGCTACTCAGTGGATGGGTAGTCTCTTAATTTAGTCCAATGAAGTTGAACACTGTATTCTCTATGGTGCTTCTCATCCAGTACCAAAAATTAGAAACCATCGCATTACTAACTGATATATACATTTCATCCAGGTTTTGTATAATGTACGGAAGCATGTTGTCAAATTAGAAAGTTATTTCTGTAATTCGTTTCATTTGTACTGTCATTTCTTTTTGAAATGAAAGACCTGTCTGACACATTTCATTTTCCTATTGTGTCTGAAAGCCCAAAGTTGGAATAGAATGTGGGATTTAGTGAACATCAATGGAGCTATGACTTGAATCAATTATCACATATAGACTCTATTACACTACACTTGTTGACCTATTGTCTCTGTGTCAAAAGTATATTAATTACCGTGGATTACTGACCAGAATATAAAGCTACACCTAACAATAAACACATCCTCTGCTCATTTCTTTTGTCAGATGACTCTTTTCATATTTTCAGGAGATAAATGGGATCTCTACAGTTTAGGGCTCTGTAACCAAGCCTTCATTGGTTATTAGATAATGCAGCCCACTTGATGTTGCAAGCATCTCATCTTGCTTTCACATGACAACAATAAAATAATCTGAGGTGTAGCATTTTAATTACAGTTTCTTTTGTTATACATTTTCCACTATCCTGAAAGACTTCACATTCATTAAATAGGTCATCTTCTGAGATGTTGCAACTGTTTTCTTCGGATTATTCCCCGTTAAGGTTTATGTGGTCAGTGTTTTGTTGAGAAATTTCTCTCAATATGAACTCGCCTTGCTTCTTCTTCACAGCTCCTTTACACCAGGGCTTGGCTTAAAAGGCATTCAGTGAAAGAAAAACTTTGATCGTTTCTTCTTCCTCCTGCAGTTGGTCTACATCAGGAGAACAGGGTTGTTTTGTTGTGATGTCAGGAACTAAATGTAAAACCACCTAAAGAGCGTACAATGATGATGAAACACAGAGTGAGAGGAACTAAAAGAGTCTTTTTCCTAGTTGATTCCGCTGAGCTGTTCTCGTGTTGCTCAACAAAATTTAGTTACGGTGGTTTGTTGTGCTGAGGTGTTGAGTTGTCCTCCTCTCTGGGAGCCTCTTCATGCAGCTTGGCCCAGTTTATTACTACCCCCCCCCCGATCCCCCACCCACCCCAATGTCTCTGCAGCACTCAGACAAATGCCTTAGTGGGTGCATGAGCAGCAGGGGGTTGCAAACCAATGACTTGCTTTCCAAATGTAATCCTCAATGTGAAAAGAAAGTCATTGAATAAAATATCTAGTAGCCCTGAGATCTTAGCCCTATATGCCTTGTTGTTGTTTCTCAGTGATGGTATGTTTACCGCTGTGCTACACTCTTCAGGCAGTCAGTGGCAATAAGGGTGGGGCTCTGATCTTCTCCCATTCACAGTGTAATTCTTCCTCATGTAGCCAGGCTGCGGTATCTGCAAGGGCTGTTGTGACTGCCTGCTGCCTGGTTGAAATGGTGGCCATATTTCATGGACCAAACTGTCACTGCTGGGAACCCTAGATCTCTGAGCTGTGCCTCTGCACGAGTCTCTACACAGCAAGGCCCCTTCTCCATACTGTGCAAACACACACATACATGCACATTTACAGGCATTAGCAGCCAGGAGAATGAGTTATATTTCTGGAGCAACGAGTTGGAGGGAAGGGCAAAATGGAGGCAGAACAGGGGAGAGAAGGAGGGGTTTGTGATTGTAGTTGCTGCATGATCCTGATTCAGCTTTTTCTGCTTTCACTGATGAAGGCATTAGAGCCAGATATTGTTCTCCTCTGAATCACGCATTGTTTTATAATTACTATCTACACTTTTACCTTTTAACATAACTTTAGCTTTTAGAGCTTCATTATGAGACATAAAGTGTTTTTTCAAAGATCTATAGTCTCTTGTTGTGTGTGACAGATGCTGCTTAAATTCAGGCATGTCACTAATGAGTATTTTTCTTTTTTCTTGTTTAACACTCCAAAATCTGAAGATATTCAAAATGTACAGAGACAGATATAAAACAAGGAAAGGCAACAGATAAACACAGGAAATGTTACATATTCTTGTTTGTGTGGCTGCTTTTCTCTGTAAGGAAGGAGTTGGAATATATTCCATCACAGGATCAGACAACAAACACACACAAATGCTTTATTAAAGTGAGCTAGAGCCGCATGTGCCTGGCACTCCTCACCACTGCAATATCTAGTGCACATGCCCCATGATGTTTCTCCCCTGCTGTCCTGTACTGTGTCTGGGAACAAGGTTACAGAATCAGAAATAGTTTTATTGCCAGGTATGTGTAAACATTCTAGGAATTTGACTCCGGTGTTTCTATCTTGGACAAGGGAAAGACAAAAAAAAAAAAAAAATGAAGAAGGAAATATATATATATATATATATATATATATAAAATAGCGCAGTAGTGCAGTAATGTGCAAATGTTGATGAGGTTGTCATTTGGCTTATGACAGGTGAAGACAGTGACACTGTGACCTCATAGTGGATGTGATCATAGTATCTCCTGTAACCGGCTGCTGTTCGGGGTCTCATCTTTTGTCTGACACAACACATTCCTCTTTTCTTTTCTCTCCGCTCAGCTCCTGTCTTCCACTGGCACTCAGATAAGGATCGGCAGACATTCGCAGATACAGCCGTTAACTCTCCATGCTGCTGCCCGCCCTCTCCTCTCGACTCTCACTGTAAAGTCTATCTGCATCTCTATCATTTTCCTACTGCCATTTTCGGGATGCCACTGATGTCTCTTGAAATGCAGTGATAAGAGTTTGCTGTGTAAGGACATTCGTACTAGTCACGTACATGTTTAGTATCGTGTATCTTGTTCCCACCAGACTTTGAATCTGTGTGTACAGTTTTCTCTATGACGGAGGTTGTCATACACAACTATTAGATGACAGAGGGAGGCTATTTCACACTATGGTAGGCTTCAACACACTAGTATTTCCCTGGGAGAGGCCTTTATGTGAATGCACCAAGGCCCTCAAGGTCCACCATGAATCATTGGCGCTGACTGATATAATTCTGATGAGCAAAAAAAGGAGACGGATTGAGTGATTTAATAGTTTTCAATATCGAAGTAGGGAGTCATTACACGCTGGAAGTCATTCACTGGAATGATGACAAGTGTTGACCTGCTAAAAGTGAATGGGAGGAACTTTTAACCACCCACACATGAACGTGCCTGTGCATATCAACTGCTTTTGGAAAGTTGTCCTGGATGATTCCTGTAGCACTTGATGCTAGGAGATGCTGTCCAACAGTGTCAAGGTTGATTTAACTGGCTACACACACTGTCAGACAGACCACTCACAGACATACACTCAGCAGGCTCCTTCCCATGCTTGTGTTGTGGATTATTCAAATCCCCCGACGGGCTGCTAAGCTGATTCAGGAGGGTGTTATGCACTGGCCATTTGGAAACACTGTAAAGAGTACACACCCACACACACAGAGTGGAGCAGTTTGGCTTTGTATTGTATCATCTGATGGACCAGGATGGTATGATAATTATGTGTGCATTTCTTGTGATACCTATCCATACCTTCTCAGACAGATGGCCTAGACCAATACATGGTCATGATTTACATCCCTACGGCGAACTTAGTGTGTGTGTGTGTGTGTGTGTGTGTGTGTGTGTGTGTGTGTGTGTGTGTGTGTGTGTGTGTGGGTGGGTGTGTGGGTGTGTGGGTGGGTGGGTGGGTGGGTGGGTGGGTGGGTGGGTGTGGGTGTGTTATAGCAAGAGAAAGAGAGGATGAAAGCTGGTAGAACAGACTGAGGCCCAGATGGCTGTGTCCAGCCGAGACAGGAAATAGAGGTGACACCAGGTGGATGGTACCCTTGAGGATGAACTACATACACACTGACAGACACACACACCTAGAAGCCAAGATTTTAGGAAAGTCTGTGTCAAATTAAGTGTCTTGATTTACCAGTTGTAAAACAGTGTGTGATCTTATTTAGTGCTGATGAAGTGGAGAAATTGATTTAATATTAACGATCAGTTCATTTTCAATTAACAGAAATTAACCAAATGCATTTAATAAAATTATATTTATTTAACTCATGATGTTAAATTATATAGATATTTTTGGGCTCCTCTGTCTGCCATGTGAATTTCTGCTTTTCTTTCTGTTTTAAATTGGTCTCGTGATAATTTAATAGAAATTTGGAGATACCTCCTTTTACAGTAGCTATGTGCACTTTTCTGCATTTTGCTGTAACTGCATTCCAACCACAGGTACTTTCCCCAGAAACTATGAGCCCATTAAGAATCTCTGTGTCTGACCAGTGGAACCCAGGTTAAAAAGAAGTTCCTGGGCCGTTGGTTTAGCTCCCACACAGTCCCTGCTCGGGGGGGGGTTACTTTCCAATTACCCAGGAACTTTGGGTGTGGGTCTTGCAGTGCTGAACTTTTCTGACTGGTCGAGTTACCGCAGCTTTTTATTTCACCTGCCATCTTTAATTTGTACGATGGCGTTTTAGGGTCACTTTGTGGAAAGAAAATATTTTTGAAACTTTTAGACTAAAGCCATTATTTTAGGAGAGTAAAGTTATAATTGAATGAGAAAAAATATTTTAATATAATGAGAATAAAGCCATAATTTTTTGAGAAAGCAGTCGATTTTATGGGAAAAGGGATATTATAATCCAGTATCTGCAGCAGAATTTTTTTTTCTACTTTTCTTCACCTCTGAAAGAAGTAAACACAGAGTACCGGCAGCCTCTTCCATTTCCATTGTTGAGCTGCACACACAATGAAGTCTTCATATTTATATCAAAGTCCTGATGCTAAGGATAATATGATGCTATTGTGCCAAAAGATAAAGTTCAGAAAGTTCAGTTCAGCAAACTGCTCATCTAATATCTCCTTTCTAAAATAAATTAAAATTCTGACTGTGTTCTAATAAAAGTAAAACTTTTATCTTGTAAATATTTTTTTTTCTTTCAATGTAACAACCTTACTCTCACAAATTTTGACTTTATTCTAGAAAATTAAAAATTTTTCCCTGAATGTGACCCTAACAGTCTGTCATTTGTCTGCAGCTGTGTAGTCAACATTAATGATAAAGAAAATATAAATTGTCATCATAGGGCCTTCATTTTCTTCTTACGGCGACCTACCGAGCTGGGGTTTTAGTGCAGTTTCTTTGATTGCTTTTCCACACGTTAGCATTATCTCCCCAGGATTTATGGCTGCTGTCAGAAAGTGACAAACACCAGGCCACGAGGTTCCTGCAAGAGAATTACCAGGAACTAAAAGGTACTGGTACTTTTGGTCAGAATGCGACTTAAGTCTACTGACTGAACAATTAATGAGTAATAGCTGAGATAAACTAAAACTAAAAATAATCATGATTTTTGAACCACCATCTCATCTGGAGTCCCTCCATCTATTTCCAGTTCCTGCATCTGTGTGAGACAAAGCCCTCACCCAACGCACGCTCTGTCTGGTCTACTAACCCAGTCTGGAAAAAAAGCTGACAGTCTCTAAATGGGTGAGGAGCTACTTAACTTTTGATAAGTAGCCTATTACATTATGCATTGAGACCCCACCACCTTCTGCCATCACATGAGGGGAATGGGAGAATTTTATGGTTATTTGTTAGAGGAGTGGGAACCAATGTTGGATTCCACCCGTTGGTGAATATGTGAGACTGACCACCTCCAGTAGCTTTGTGACCTCTGACCTTTGCTTCGAGCTCACAGAGTGAACCCTGATGAGCGCTCATATGGCTCAGACTGTGGGCCACAGATGCTTTAACACAAACACACTGTTAAGAGGAATTCACCCCTCCCACCTTACCACTACCCCCACGATTACTACCCTCTCTCTCTCCCGCCCTGTCAAATCCTTTTAACTCCTCTTACTCAGCCTCCTCTGCTCGCTCCCACACAATGAAGGTGCAACATGGACAAGGAGCTGTGATTTGCACACAGACAACTACAATTATATCAGCTGGAGTGTAGTGGTATATCAGCTTGACCCAGTTATCATTTATGACTCGGGGTACCAACACATAATTATCAGGCCAATTACAAAATGTGTGGTAATTGTCACAAACACAAATTCAGTTTTGAGAGAGCATAAAGTTAATGATCTTGAGATGTGTGGTCTATTTATTAAGTATTTCAGGGTCTGAGAGGAATACTGTGACGCTTTTTCACTGATTTTAAGAGTATTGAACTTTGCAGCCAAGAGACTCCAGGAAGTCAAAGCACCAATCAAAAAGTTTTCCAGCATGTAATTCCCCATAAAACCACAAATTCTCATTTATGGGATGATTTAAAAGTGCTGCTAGGTGTGTGTTAATTTCAGATATAACCAGGAAAGCTATTCCCTTGTTTGGAAACATCTGGAAATTAGGGATAAGCATATCTATAAAATTACAATACTGACATGAGAGTGGTATCATGCTTCTCATCTATGTGCATTTTACATGGGGGCTGCTCTTTTTTTTTTGTCCATTTCTAATAGGGTGTTTATATAAAATATTTTCTGAGGCTCATATTTTGGCCTTTCATCTAAGTGAGCTCTACTGTCATAGCCCATTTTTGCATTCCCTGAGTCAGTAATGGTGCAATCAATTCTCACTGCTCATTTTTTTTTCTGTGTGAAAGAAGACTAAAGATCAGTAATTTGCTTCCTTGCTTGGTTGAAAATATCTCTCAACACTCTGTTCTCTGTTGAGGATTAGGGTCAAAAAGAAACATTTCAAAAGTGCTAGAAAGAGGCCAATAACTTTTTACACCCTGAAATCCTCTGTTCCTTACTTATTTATGCCCTGTCATAACACAGAGCTTTTAGCCGTTATTTCCCTCATATCCTCTGCTCTCTGCCTGTCTCCCCAACTTTTTCACACTGCTGCGGTTAGGTTACTGCAGTATTTTCCATGTCTAAAAGTCACAAAGCTTTTTGAATTTCCTTCGTAAGATGACACTGATTTTCCAGTATGTTTTAGGCTCTGGATGAGAGAGGAAATGCCTATATATGTTTTTAGTGTGTGTGTGTGTGTGTGTGTGTGTGAGCGTGTGTTTGTTTTCAGAGGAAAGGCCCAGAACCAAGGAAAAGACGGGCTGGAATCTTCCCATTCCTGCAATAGTTTTCCTCCGACACTTACTGTACTGTAATTCTATCTTTTCCTCTACTCCCTTCCTCTTTCTTGCTTGTGTGTGTGTGTGTGTGTGTGTGTCTGTCTGTATGAGTGAGCACAGTGAAGCAGTATTAGACCGGCATGTCTGGAACTAATAGATTCAACCAGGCTAAAGAATCTCGTGGGGAAATACTACCTGCAACCTGAGGCTTCAGACTACTGACTCTTTCAGCTGCCTAAAAATCACATCCCCTGGCCCCACCATCCCTTCACATGCACACCTACACACTAACACACTCACACACTGCTTTCTGCCCTTCAAACTACAAACCCCTGGCCCAGTTTCTCTCCTGAAGTCTCTCTCTCTCCTCTTTTCCTGCCCAGTTTCAGGTTCTGAGGGTTATATTGGTGAACTCCACAGCTGCCTGTTTTTCTTCAGGGCCTTTCATTTGGAGAAACGGGCAGACACGCGCACACACACACACACACACACACACACACACACACACACACACACACACACACACACACACACACACACACACACACGCGCGCACGCGCACACACCTCAGTCCAACCCCCCATCTTGCTGCACTCCCTATACACACACACACACACACACACACACACACACACACACACGGGCTTCCTGTAGTTGTTTTAGTATGACCCTCCCCTCCTGTGTGCTCCCAACTGGCGATGAACTGGTCCGACATGACTTCCTGTCTCTCTGTCCTCTCTTCCTGTGTGTACAGGGATGAATGGACATATTATTCACTGTGATGCAGTGCCCACCCCCCACCACCCAATTACTCACCCTTTACACTGCTTTCTGTTCTTTATCCTTTTCTTTGTGTTTCTTTCATTCTTCAGAGGACAATAGTATGAGCTCACAGTGGTACAACTCAAAACTGTTACCGCCCCCTTCTGCCCCTGTGCCTTCTCCAGAGCTCTGTACTGCAGTATCAGCCCCTGGAGCAACAAAGATCAGGGCTTACTGCAACACATCATACATCTGTGCTCACGCGCACACGCAAAAACACAAACAATAAAAGAATAATGGTTAAAAAAGGGCTATATTATTACTTGCTGATGGCTAGGTGTCTTGGTCAGGTGTCTTAGATTTCTTCAAACTACTTGTGTGTGTTTTTCACACTCTATTCAATGAATACCTGGTATAGGTTGGGGGTTCTTGCAGCCAATGCCTTCAAAGAAGCTTGTGTTTAAGAGATTATCCTGGTTGATTGAGGCTTTAGTCCTACTTTTGTTGCTCTGTAGATCGTTTCTATTCATCCTGATCACTTGTAATTTGCTTTGATCACTCATCACAAAAACATACACAAGTGCTCAAACATTCAGGGAAATTTTGAACAAGAGGTAAATTTCCATATATATTTCAACCACTTAACTTCCCTTTTTTTCAAATAAGTTTGATCATCTGACCTTGTATGTTTGAAGTTTGTAGTCATGTTGCCATGTTCCCAGACTTTCACTGTAGAGTTGAGATCTGATTACACATTTTTCTCTAACTAATATCTTCAAGATCACACATATGACACTACATACCCCCCACACAGAAATACAGGAGTCTCCCAGATAATGCAACATATCTTCAGTTTCCTGTTCTATACAGATTTTAGTTTTTATACCTCCATAGTGGCAGCCAGAGCATCTCATAGATGTACTATCTCAGTTTTGCCTTAATGGAACTTTGACGACTATATCACATTTTGGTGGTGACAGATCAACATCACAGTGGTTCATCAAACACGTTTTTGGGCTTGTGCATGCAATATCATTTTATAGTCTGAAAGGATTTTGTACGAATTTGACCAAATGCTTACTTGGACTCAAGGATGAACTGATTACATTTTGGAAACCATAGGTCAAGGTTAGTGTGACCTCTCAAAACACTGTTTTACCATTATAGATGAATTCAGACCGCAATTATGTCAAAGATTCACATTCCAGTTTCAGTCACTTTGTTAAGAGGTGGAGCATTTGCACTGCCTACTGTTCCATGCAGCTGTTCCTTTTTTGTACTAATGATTTAACCAGGGGAGTTTCATGGCCATCCAAACTGTCGAAGTGCTGTTTGTGGAGAATTGAGACAGAATAGGAATGGAGGCACTCAAAATGACGTCTACCACATTGTAACTTGGGTAAATTTTTCAGCAGAGTTTTATTACTCATAGGAAACATGTTTGAAACTGTAAAAATAAGACTCATGTTGCAACAAACTTAAACTACCATTTAAATTCAGTACATTGCCATCTTGCTCTTGGTCTGTGCCAATTTGTTGTTCCTCTGTAATTTGTACCCTCCATCACACTCCATAACCAGCCAGTTCAAGCCTTGTCTTAAACACTCATCACATCTCATAGCAATCATTTTCCATGTCTGTGTGTATGAGTGTCCGGGTGCCCCTACAAGCTCAGTCCAATAATAGAGGAGGACAGATCTGTCCTAGTTGGATAGTTGCCGTCAAAACAGCTCCAAGTGACAGTTTGGATTTGCTGTAACTCATTGCTGTGTGCGTGTGTGCCTGTGTATGTGTTGTTCTATTGTTTTCAGGTGTAATGAGTGCTTGCAGCAGCAGTATGTGTGGCTCCTGAATCTAGGCCACCTCAGAACAGCTTCCAGGGCAACCATCACTCCTGTCAGTCCCCATGAAAACGGCCTAAAAATGTTGCTGTCTGTAAAAAAAAAAACAAAAAAAACCTAACTTTTGCTATAAAATGTAATGTTTCAGGGAAAACATGACTTTTGGGTTCTACATTGTGCTTGCCAAAAATGGAATTCAAATATTATGTGACTGGTTGGATTGCATTCTGGCATTGCCAATTTCCTTTTTTAGTTTCCTTGTGAGCTTTCATCCAGACATTTGTATGCAGCAACTTGTCTGAATGTAGTTTGCTTTGAGGCAACCCAGACCAGCTGCCTTCAGCCTCTACTCACTGCAAATTTACAGCAGGCCCTGAATGTGGTGGTAGAGTCATTCTTGTGTTGTTACTCTGTCTCCATCCATCATCTGTCTCTATTTTTGCCTACCTTTCTTAGGGTCAAGACAAGCAAATAAATCAATAATAGATGATCAGGAGTGGCAGTTTTGAGACACAAAAGATTTCCTTTTTGTGTCCTCAGTCTTCAGATTTTTCCCATTTCATCCTTGTTCATTCCCTGATACCATCCCCTCTCCTTCAGTGAGTGCCAAGAAAAAAATCAAGAGGTGGCTCATATGATTGGATAAAATCAGGGTAAGATAAACACACAAATGTCTTGGAAAAGAAAAGGAGCTTTCATGACAGATATGTGTAAATATGAAATAGAATAACTCAACTAGATTTTAAACCCACATAGTTTCCTGGTCTTGGTTAGTCACCTTGACCAGGTTCTTTCTGTAAATGATAGCAGATGTTTTTGTCCTGGACCTTACTGTACTTCCAGTGAAACTTGAAGTTTATATACAGGTTTTTATCCAGAGACATGAGAGAAAGTATGTCTTGTCTACTCTTGGTGAGTTGTTCTGTTTGTTATTGATGTGGGGGCTGGTGTGCATGTGATAAGTGGATGGACAAGACTCGTGCAGACTTAGCCAGACAGCCCTCAGCTGTGCAGACCGAGGAGGCGGAGAGGGAAGGAGGAGGGAGGGAGGGAGGGAGGGAGGGAAAAGAGAGAGCATCAGTAAAGTAGAATCCCAGAACCAGATTACAAGACCTGCTCTCATCTGCCTGGAAAATGTGACCGGGCTGTCTGGAGGGGGGGAGGCGTCACATTTCTGTTCACATCCCACTTCTTACTGGCTCGGGGGATGATGACCATTGCAGAGGGATGAGACGGAAGGGAAGACCTGCAACGATCTTTCCTGACGGCTTCTCTCCTCTTTGGTCATTGTTAAACCTCCCTGTCCCCCAGCTAACACATTTCTACTGATGTCAATAACAGCATCTAGATGGATGAAGATTTTTTTTTATATCCTTAACAGGAATTAATTCAGTTTAGCAGCCAGTATCATGATGCATTAGCATGATGTAGTGTGCAAACCTCAGGATTAGCTTTGGCGTTTTTATTTTTGTTTGTTTTTTGTTTTTTTTTAAAGGAGCAGAATTACTCTACTTTTGTGACTCTTGGGGATTCATTAGTTTTGTCAGGGCATGACCTCCATGCTAAATGAATTTAACTCCCATTAAACCTGATTTCTAAACATTTAGGCCATATGGAATGGCTGTCACTTTTTTTCTCTACTTATATTTCACTCCTCTGTTTGCTGACTATCCCTTGCTTTCTGTCACCTTTTTATGCCCCTTAAGGATTGAAGTGTTTGTTTTCATTGTGGTATTTGTGCGTATGTTTCTCTGTTGTATCTGGTTGACTAATTACAAAGCCGCCATGTCGAGGTTTTCTTCTGCAGCCTTGAGAGGCGACATACCATCATTGACGATGCTGTGCAATGAGGAAATTACACACAAGCATGTACCCACAAACACACAGACTACGAGACAATAACACATGTTGTCGGAGCAAATATTCACACCAGGTCATTAGCTCAGTCACTGTGTGTATACATTTATTTGGCAAGAACATGAGTGTTTGCACTGCAGTGTCATAATGCCACAAAAGTGCTCTGCTCCAGCCATTCAAATCAGCAAAGAGAGTCTTTGAGTGGACACAGACGCTTGTTAGTGGCACAGTGTTTAGGTCTGTGTTTATGAGAGAGCAACAGAGAAGTGGGAGACAGGGGGAGGAGCACGCTGGTCAGACACATTTAGATATCCCACTTCTCTTTGTGGTAATGAGAAACTGCACTCTCAGCTGTTAAACACAAAGGCAGCGTTAACAGTTGCCGCCAGCCAGAGGCTCAATTTCTCCCTGCCCCTGAGGGTGTTTGTGTGTGTGTGTGTGTGTGTGTGTGTGTGTATATGTGTGTGCGCGTGTGTGTTTGTTTGAATGAGTGTGTGTATGTGAGGGGGGGTCTATACTGCACTGAAGTAAGCATGGAGGCCAAAACTGTCCGTTTTCTCTACACCCAGCATTGTAAAGGTAAGAGATTTTGAGTAGACTGACCACGATGGAGCTACATGTGGTAGCAGTTGTGGTGTGTATGTGTGTGTGTGTGTGTGTGTGTTGTTTCTTAAATTTTCAAAAAAGTGCATGTGCAGCCTACTCAGCATTGGCAGGCAGCTATGAGAACATAGCATTAATCTGTCAGCTGTCAGCAGTAATCCCGCTTATCACCAACGTGTGAGTGTGTGTGTCCTTAGATGTTTACATGTGTGCATGTGTTGCTGCTGATGCTTCGTGTCTCAGTCTATAACTGTAATGGGTAGGACTCTCCAGAGGACGCTTCTCTGGCCAGTGATTGAATATGGTTACTGGGTGTGTGTTTGCACTGAGTGCACTCTATTAATTTGAGACCAGACTGGAGAGCAGCATGGTGGAGGGAGAGAGGAAGGAGGCAGGAGGAAAATAAAAAGTGATAAGATGGGATAAATGACTAGCTCACACATGTGAATAAATATGTTGTACATACACGGCGGTCTGTGCTTGCGGAGCTGGTGGGAGGTGGATGGATTTCAGCCAAGGCTCCAGGCTGATGCGTCAGGACTCTGCCAGGTGTTTTTACTGGAGCTGGCTCCATCCTCATCAGCTTGAAAGAGGAGACTGATTTATATGTTAACATCTTACATGTTATTGTAGCATTTTTCTTAGTGATAGCACTACACTGTCAACACTAGTGTATGTAGCTCAGATTCCCGGAGCTAACATCATTGCTTGTATGTAACATTTTTTAGAGGAAAGAGGCCTTTGATTTTTATTTGATTTCCTTTTGTAGCCGCTATGTGCTGAAAGCACTTGGTTTGTGAGCAACATAATAAAGTAAACAAACAAGTCAAACTCTGACTGTATCGTTCTCTCTCCACCCTGTTCTCTTTCCCTGGCAGAGATCCGCGCCCAGCTGGTGGAACAGCTCAAGTGCTTGGACCAGCAGTGTGAGCTGAGAGTGCAGCTGCTTCAGGATCTGCAGGACTTCTTCAGGAAGAAAGCGGAGATTGAAATGGACTACAGCCGCAACCTGGAAAAGCTGGCCGAGAGGTTCCTCACAAAGACACGCAGCACCAAGGACCATCCCCTCAAGTATTATACACTTATAGGGATACTACCATGTTGGAAAATATTGGAGATTGTTACTGTGTTTGGTTCAATTTGAGATTACACCTCACCCAATTTCCAAATTTAGCCTTTTAAACTATGGAGAGCAACTGGTGACTTCCTTCGCGAGAAAAGAGAAGTAGAGGTTGACAAGAAAATGGAATAGAGGTGCAGTGTCTTGCTGTGTATGTAGGTTTGTCCCTCACTAAGGAAGTTGTCTGTCTGTCCGTCCCTCCTTTTTATGTCTCTCACTCTGTCACAGATACACACTTCTTCTCACGTTTAGCTGTGGGATATAATTTAAAATTTATCTGACAATTTTTGATGGGAGAGATACTGAACTTCTAGCTAATCCAAAACGACACACCTTCATTCAAAGAGACTCACTAATTGGACCAACCACAGGTAATTGGAGGCAGAAGAGATTTTAAATTTAGTTCACTATGACACTGTGTATTCTCTCTTCTTCACCCTTCAGCCTGTGGCTTCAAAATTGACCAGTCTATGTTGCACAAACAAGCGACTTGCAAAAAAATAACTCAAAAGAAAAGACAAGTGTATCATGGTCAGAATTGTCCAACTGCTTGGCAACAACCTTTCATATGGAAATGTAATTAATGACTCATCAGTGCTATTGCTGTGAAAAAGGTCGACTGCATCATAGTTACATTAAGTTATCATTTCTGCAGAGCTTCAGTGGAGTGAATGGAGTAAATTCCTCCATCCTTTCTTTCCTCTCTTTCTTAGATGCAACTGAAGACACAAGGGAAAGGAACAGAGAATACATTTGATTTCAAAGTTGTTTTTAGCTGTTTTAGATGGCTTAATACTGCAGAGATAACATTTCCTGACTGATGAAGAGACTTCATGTTTAAAAACGAGTAGCATAGACTCTTGAGAAGGACTCAGTTCTTTCCCTTTGATTTCCTGTTAACCACAAGCTCCCCTGCAGCCACCATTTTCTTCTTTACTTTACTTAAGCATCTTTCACTTTTCCACAAACATTAATTTCTCTCTTGGGGGAAAAACTGCTTTCTGATGATGGCACAGACTAAAAAGGAATCAATAAATGTTCTAAACTAAACCCAATACTTGCCAAGATGACATACCCCCAAATTGCCCACACATATCAGCACACATGCACACAGACACACTCACCCTCAAGCTCAGATCAATACTGAGGCAGTTGCAGAGTGTATGTTTCCCCTCAGTCGTGCATTGGAGGGAGGGAATGAGGTGGAAGTAGGGGAGAGGATAGAGAATGAAATATGTACTTGAGCAGTTCAGCTCTTTAGATCATGATCTATCCAAAATGTAATTAGATAATAAAAATACAAATTGCACGTAGATAAGGTTTCTGCCGCCATTTTTAGTTTCTGAGTTTGCTCGTCTACCCCTCTCCCTTGCTTTCCTTTTCTTCTAACATCTGTGTATTTAACAGTTTCCCTGCATCTGCTGCTGCTCAGTCTGGGTGCCACGCTGGAATTTCAGCTATTTTCCGGTTATGTGTGTGTATTTTTGTGTGAATGTAGGTGTGTTTGTGTGTGTGTGTGTGTGTGTGTGTGTTTCTCCATAAAGCCAGGCGTTGATGGGGCTCCAAGAATTGTGGGGTGTGAAGGGTGTGTGTGTGTGTGTGTGTGTGTGTGTGTGTGTGTGTGTGTGTGTGTGTGTGTGTGTGTGTGTGTGTTTTGTGTGTGTGTGTGTGTGTGCGCGCGCTGATCCCACGGAGACCCCTGGTATTCCTGCTATTTGATGGACTGCATACAGCAGTGATAGTTGCTGGTGGTGGTGGTGGTGGGGGGGTTACATGGTCTAACTGTATTATTTGTGTGCCCTGAGGCTGACAGGCAGATTAGTCACATGGAGAAGCCCTCACAAGTTGCACACTGATTCAGAGACTCACCCTTATGCTAAATATTAGCTCAGTTTTGCTGTTAACAAGTTGCAGCCCCTTTCACAACTCTTGGCAGCTACACATTATTTCAATGTGGTTTTGGGGATTGTATGACAACACGTGGCTGAAAAATCTTTTGTGGCTGCATTAATTAGAATCTGTCCAGTATTTTTCTTCTGCCTGTGCTTTGTATAATATTTGTGAAGCTGAAAGAAAAGTCGCATGTTTTTCTCAGTGCCTCCTTACCAAAGGCTGAATTGAAGGCAGATTCAAATTTATATGTGGTGAACAGTCTATCCCACATCGTACTGTGTTAGTGTACCTCGTGTGAGTATTTTGTGTAGCCAGACCTTTCTCTTCATGCATCCTGTTGTTAGTCTAGTCACTAAAGCTGTGCTCAACAACAAGTGTTTCTGTACTACAGCTGCTCCTCCTGTTGAACTTGGCCAGTGAAATAACTATTTGCCTCCTCAGTTTGCTTCATTTGTATGTAAACCGACAGCAGAGATGCAGTCTTTGATGCAATGCAGTTCGACCCTGAATGTGAGTGACCATTTAGCATTTTCCCTCCAATGCAAGTCAGTGGCAGCCACAGTAGGTACCTCGGAAGTCACTATGTTCCCGATAAGCACCATGAGACCTTCAGAAGAGGCAGTGACATTTCAGTGTTTGCTTTGTGATAGCTAAGGTCACAGAGAGTTTTCACCCAGTGAGATTACCATGGTGATGCCCAGTGGAGGGCTGAGGGTGACATGTCACATAGAGGCAGGACAGTTAGGCAAATAGAGGAACTGTGGTCCTGTTTCAGTGGAAAAAAGCATTGTGCAAATGGTGAAGACAGACCCAACGGAAAAGAAACAGACAGCAGAGAGAAGTTGCAGCAGAAACTGATTGAAACGCACATGTTCCCACATGACCATTATTCAAGTTCAACATATAGCATGCGGTTTGTGGAATTTAAGCATTTTGGCTTTCTAACACGTGAAAGTGGAGTTTCTCCTTTTTGAAACCATTACACTCAGTTTGTCATCATGCAGCCAGTACCAGTATATCACATCACTGTCTATGACTCATCGCATTAGATCCCACCCTTCAAACGCACACACACACACACACACACACACACACGCATGACTCCCCATAGACTCCACCCCCACACATTGGATCTCAGTCAAAGACTTCTGTGTCTCTGACCTTGTGTAGGTTTGGGTCAGTGCTCTACTTTTTCTGACCTTTGTTTGTGTGTGTGTGTGTGTGTGCGTGTGCGTGTGCGTGTGCGTGTGCGTGTGCGTGTGTGTGTGTGTGTGTGTGTGTGTGATTCAAATGCCTTGAGGCTCTTTGCTCTCTCTATCCAGTTAAAGCTGATCTTAATGACACAAAGACTTTTTTCATCCACTTAGACTCATTCATAATCCATTTTGCCCACTAGATCATCCATGGATCATCCATAACACATACGTAAAACACACACACTCACACACACACACGCCCACACACACTTCACGTAACTAGCACATTGACAGTCTTGCATTTGCATCATGACTTTATGGGTACCTGACAAAAGACAATGAAACAATATTGTATTTCAAAACTATAAGTGAAATCATTACAGTCCTTAAATCTCTGTTTTTGTGTCTCTTTACCCCCCCCTCTCTTATTCCTTAGTGCGACAGCTGTACTTGTGGGGGTGTCTTACCTCTTCCTGCTGGGTTTTGTACCCTGGCTGAATCCCCTGTTCCCTGTTTGAGTCTGTGTGTGTGTTTGTGTTTGTGTATGTGTGTGTCCATGTGTGTGAGCGGCTCTTTTGAGCATAAATTTGTCAGGGCATTCTTTACAGTGTGTTGAATAATGTTTTTTGTGCAATGTTCTTGTGTCTGCATTTAAATGATGAAATTCGTCTGTCTGTGTGCATTTATCAGCAGCTTGAGCTGGGAACTTCAGAGGATAAAAGAGACTTTGTCTAAACATTTGCTTGGAGCTCCTTGGATACATTATAAGTGTCTCTGTCTCTGTGTATGTTTTGAAGGAAAGAGCAGAGCATTCTATCACCGGTGAACTGCTGGAATCTGCTGCTGCTGCAGGTGAAGAGGGAGAGCCGCGACCACGCCACTCTGTCCGACCTCTACCTCAACAACATCATCCCTCGCTTTGCACAGATCAGCGAGGACTCAGGACGCCTCTTCAAGAAGGTGAGTAGACACTCACACACAGAGACACAGCGGGACTACACTTATTATTATTATTATTATTATTATTATTATTATTATTAATAATAATAATAATACATTTTATTTATAGGCGCCTTTCTGGAACCTCAAGGAAACCTTACAAAACATGACAATAAAATCAAACTATATATAAAATACGATAAATTGGCAAATACAAATACAAAAAGTAGTAAAATAAACAAACTGAGACATAAACTGATTAAAGGGAGTAGGCTTGTCTGAATAGGTGCGTTTTGAGGTGGGATTTGAAGGTGGTGAGAGAGGTGGAGTGATGTATGTCCTGAGGCAGAGAGTTCCAGAGGAGGGGGGCCGAGTGGCTAAAGGCTCTCGACCCCACAGCGGTTAAGCGAGCAGGTTAGAGGAGGAGGACCTGAGTGTATGGGTGGGTATTTTTGGAATTAAGGAGCTCAAAAAGGTACTGAGGAGTGAGGTTGTTGATGGCCTTGAAGGTGAGAAGCAGAATCTTATAAACAAGGCAGTATTTGGAAGCCAGTGGAGTTTCTGTGGGACAGATGCATTGTGACTAGTAGAGGGGTTTCTGGTGATGATGGGGGTGGAGGAACCAGTTGAAGTTTATGGATAGATTTTGCAGGTAATCCAAAGAGAAGGCAGTTACAGTAATCTAGACGGGATATGACGAAGTTGTGGACCAGAATGGCAGTACTGTTGGGGGAAAGAGACAGATGCAGGCGAGAGATGTATGCTAACCGAGTGACGTTATTGATATGGCACTGGAATGACAGAGTACTTAAGAGGATGATACCCGGACTCTTATCATGGGTGGAGGGGGAATATGGGAAGTTGTCAATGATTATAGTGAAATTGTTTGTCTTGGAAATGGTGGATTTGGTGCCAATGAGAAAAACTTCGGTTCTATCACGGTTCAGTTTAAGGATGTTGTAGGAGAACCAGGATCTGATATCCTGAAGGCACTCGGAGAGGGAGGTGGGAGGGATGGAGGAAGTGGGTTTGGTGGACAGATACAGCAAGGTGTCATCTGCGTAGCAGTGAAATTGGATGTTGTGTTTTCAGAAAATATGACCAAGAGGGAGGAGGTAGATGATGGAGGAATGAACAATGGCAGTTATTAGAGGGGTCAGAGAGTGAATGGAAGCTTTAACCAGAGTAGTCTGGAGAGGATGAAGCTGGTAAGGAGATGGTTTTGATTTATGGATGAGATTATATTGATTCTTTCCGTTGAGTTTGGAAAGGTGCAAAGGAGGTAAAGGATGACCCTGCAGCCAAATTACAGCTTGAAATGCAAAAATATATAACACATTTTTTTCCCCGTCCACTTTTCTGTAGTGTATCTGTATTCTTGCTTGGCTGTTTTATTGGCTAACAGAAAGTTAGCTGAACCTCAGGGCAGGGCAGTTTAGGACATCTGTTCATTAGCGGTGTGCAAAAAAATTGATTCATATAAGAATCACAATTCTCATTTAGTATGATTCAGAATTGATTTAAAATGTCCCAAAATTATAAAAAAAAATAAAACAAATCCACAGGCTGTCTGCCTCCATTTTCTATGCGGGATGTAATACGTACATACGTCCCACAACTTTGGTGGAAATATCAAATCCACTGTAAACTTTTTCATTTCTTCTATCCCCATGCTCTTTGGTTTTCCACCAATTACTGACATCTCCATTAAAGTACATGATAGTCAACTTCTTTGTGTTGAGCTCAGTGAGTGTCTCTCGTTTGACTTAGCACTTAGCACTCAAACGGCCGCTTCACTGGTGGGGGGTGTGCATTATTAGTGACCCCCTCGGAGAATTTTCCAGAGAGATATGTTCCTTTTTATTCCGGAAAAAAGGCCAGTCTCTCGTCTCGTCTAGTCTGGTCTAGTCTCTACACTCTGCAGGGGTCTGTTCTAGTCTCTGATGTCCCGTCTCTGGTCTAGTCTAGTCTGGTCCGGGCTAGTCTCGGGGGGATCCATTCCCTGGTCTAGTCTGGTCTGGTCTAGTCTCTAGTGGGGTCCGGTCTCTGGTCTGGTCTCCTTGCTGTACCTTGCTTACTCGTAGTTACCAATTAACCAATTGGTGTTCAGGTGCCCCCACTGGGAATTGAACCGCGCCCTTCTTATTGCGGGGCGACAGCGTTAACCACTACGCCACTGTGCTGCTATCTATTTATTTATTTATTTATTTATTCATTTATTTACCCGACAGATACGTTCCCTTTTATTCCGAAAAAAACCCCCAAAACTTTTATGTAAAATGTCGGCCAGTTCTGTTATTCCGTGTTTATAATGAATTCCGTTTTTAATGTCTAATTCCGTGATTCCGTAACTGCGGATTTTATAGGGCCCTATTTACTGAATGTCCGGGAAGACCGAGCTTGACATGAGCTTCACAGTGTGCAAGGTTTGCAAAATGAGGAACCCATGTTTAACTGCACAATTTTTTTTATAAAGAGACACTTTTATTTTTGTTACGTAAGCAATATGTGATATTGCTTTTATGCAACAGATGCAACAATTCCATCTAAGCATGGATAAATGTTTCAAAGTTAATAAATCAGAAAAAGACACTTTCATGTCTCTATTTGTCATTCTGTCTTGCAAAGCAGACTGGAGTAGATCATGAGGATCCTTTGCACACCTATAGATTGAAGCGGAAATCATTATGAATCAAATTGTTTTGAATCGAATCGTAGCCCCAAAAATCAGAATCGAATCGAATCGTGAGACAGTAAAAAATTTCCCACCCCTACTGTTCATACAGTAATCTCGTCTCCTCAGATGTCTGCCTTGCTTGACTTGGGGAAAAAAAATGGTGCAAGAGGAAATGCGAAGAATCATCATAAGAAAAAAGATAAAGAGAATTTGAGTAGAAAGAGTGATGATCGGAAGATCAGAAGAAAATGGAATCATTCTCTGGAGATCAGAGCTAACAGTGATCTTGTAGAGCCATATACCATGACTGAACTCCCTCAGTGGTTGGCCAGTCAATTACTAGTCAGATATATTAGACCAAATACACAAACCTTGTGAAGCAGGGTATCACATACATACAAACAGGACATGTGTTTGTGAGTGTACATTAATTCTTTGAATCTATTAAATATGCGCAGATCAACTTTTCGTGTTATGATTTTTACATATTCTCCATCCAAACAAGAATAGTTATGATGTGAGGACATTTTAGCTGATTTTAAGCGTTCATACATTCTTTGATTCAGAATTCAAGATTAGTCTTGAGTTTATATTTAGCTATTTTGTGTGAAGTTTAAGGTAAAACTCAAAGTTAAGCTTGTAGTGAGGACTGAAAAAGTGTTATCAAGAGAAAGCCCTCAAAGAAAGCAAAGTGAAGCAGTCTGTGAGAGGAATGTCATGGCAGAGGCTGCTGATTTTCTAACCAGATAGGTTTTCTTTGAACTGCATTTACAGAGAACACACACACACAAGCCTCCACCCTCATTTTACTGCCCGATACACCAAAACTTTCTTTCTCTGGGTCTCGCTCTCACTTGAATCATTGACGATGATTTATATTTTCATTTTTCTCAGATATGGTTTCTCTTTGGCACAAGAATTGCTTTTATCATCTCTGGGTCATATATAGGTTGCACCAATACCAAGAATATTCTCTTGGTCAATTGAGTACATAATTATTTTATTTATAATGTTTCCAGTCAGCAGCATGAATATCATTAGTTCCAGGGGCCATGACACACAACCCATGCTTTCACAAATCACGGGGATGAATACCAGGGCCAACATTATAGAGGTCAACACATTCATTTCAGCCAGTGTGAAGTAAATACAAGGTATATATATTTTGGTGCAGTGAGTGTGTGTGACAGAGAGAAACTGTCACTGACAGAGCTCTAAGTCATACTGCAATAATGAATACACAATATCAATCTGGACCACAGACATCAGGACTAATGAAGTGTGTCAGCTATAAGATTTTGTTCCCATCTTGCACAGTCTGATTAACAAGATGGTAAAGATCCATGGTTGATAATGTAGCTGCAAGGGCTCAGGCACAGTTGATTGCTTTTGACTGGTTGTTGTCTGGCTTGTTGTTACCTAATATGAGACTCCTACTGCACTTGAAAGAGAAAGGGCAGAACAACCGCAGTTCTCTTGTTACAACTTCATCTACTGCGCTGTCCTAAATCTCTCCCCATGTCACTTTCTCTGCCTCCTCCCGACCTTCCTGTTGTCTGTGATTCTCCCACATAAATTCAACGTATTGACTTCTGAGTCCTGTTTTCCATATCCACCCCCCAGGAAACCCCCCAGTTTTCTTCTCACACCCCAGTCCAACCTATGCCTCTGCTGTGCCCTCATCCAGGAGAAGACAGCTGCTCAACATGCGAAATCTGTTCTTGCTTATTTTCTGCATTCCTTATCCATTTTTTTCAGCTGACAGTCTCTGCTTTTCTCTCTCTCCTTTAATTTCCCCCACATGCTTTTTTGCTTTATCTTACCTGTCTGCTTTCACTTTAAGTTAGTTTAAATTATACACCCTAAAATTCCAAATATATATGTTGTGTATGTGTGTTTGTGGTAAATGGCCCTTTTTTCATCAGTTTGAATAACATCTTTATAGTTGTCTGGTAGTCCCACCATATTCCTACTCAGGTATAAGAGGAGCTGTGAATTAATTAAAGCAGTTATGTCTTCTGGAGAATAATGTTGCCTTTAGTACTCACTGCTTCTTTTTTTTTTTCTATCGTTTCCAACTCTGCCATCCTGCCCTCTGTCTGTGGTTCTTTTTCTTCCCTCATCTGTGTTGATCTTTCTGCCTCGTTGCCATCATGCAGTGGTTGGAATCTGTAGTTGGATCCTCTGTCTCCACATCCATCAGATCCGCTGCCATCTTGCTGATTCATTTGACCCAGCTGTTCATCCACTTCTGTTCAGCCATATTTTTCTAATCTTAATTGATGGTGGGGCTGTTGGTTTACTGCTAGCTGTGCCTGATTTGGTATGGGTGTCATTAGATGTAAGAGAGATGACCAGGTAGATGGACACCTTTATATTAAAAACAAACAAAAAAAAAAGCTGCCAGAAATGACGTTATAGAATGGTTGGCGCTTTTCATAGAAATGATTGTCTTTTTTTTCTGTATCCCCAGAGCAAAGAGGTCGGTGTGCAGCTGCAGGAGGACATGATGAAAGTTCTTAATGAGCTTTACACGGTAAGAGAAGTCACTGCCAGCACACTCACATGTGAACCATAAAACATAATATGTATTGTGATCCCTTGGTCGTTGTACAGCTAAACAAGTATGGGATTGTAAATATTTTGCCAAAGTTAGAAGCACAGGAGGTTTGGAAACTGCTTTGAAAAGTTCTTAAGTTATTTAACAGCATTTTTCATACCCAAATGTACAAAGTACTTTAGAAAAAGGAGAAGTTGCAAATGAAATTTCTTAGATATTACAATATCAAGAAACAACAAGTTTATAGACAACACAAAAACATGGATGTTGTATTTCGAAGGAGGCATTTCAGCAGCAATCATTTTTTGCGACACCAGTGGCTTGGTGTGTCCATTACATTTGTCATAGACTGAAATATGTACGCACTTTCAAATAATGGACACCTGAGCGAACACAAATTAGACCATTAAATCCATGTGATAGGATTTATTTTTTCAGATATTTGATCACAGAAACAATTAGAAGCCAGAATTAGAAGTCTCTCTATATATTCTGTCATTCTGTTAATGGATGGAAACATAGCGAAAACCCTTTGGAGCCCCTTAAAAGACCCTTGGAGGTCCTCACTTGGAGAACTACTGTTCCAGAGTATGAATGCTACTGACTCCAGGCAACCCTTTTTCACATTTCCGTTCACATATGGTTTTGAGTGAAAGTCTTCTTCACGAAAATCTAAACTAAAATCTGGGAAACATATTTTCAAAATCTGGGAAACATATTCATGGACCCCTTTGAGATGAATCCCAACGGCTTTGTTGACTCTTAAGGTTTTCATTTTGCGCCATCATCAGCTCAGAATTTGAATTTGTTTTAATTTAATTCAGCTAATGATCAAACAGCTTCAGCTATTTCTTGCTTTTATGCCTAATTAGCAAATGTGCATGCTAACATGTTAAATTAATCATGGTGATCATTGTAAACTTACCATCTGCTAAACATCAGCATGTTAGCATTATCATTGTGAACATGTTAACTTGTTAGCATTTAAGTCAGAACACAATTGTGTCCAAGTATTGCTTCATAGAGTTGCTAGAAGGAATGGCTCATTTTTGTTTTCAAGAAGTATTCTGCATGCATACTGTACACTCATGCCCCTGTAAGATGTTGTGTATGCGGATAATCGGACAGTCTGTTTTAACTGTTTAGTTAGAATTGTTCAGCCCATTCAGATATTCTGTCATCACTGGCTGTCCGTTGTTTTGGTCCTCTCACGCTGTCAGGGACTAGTGTCTTCCTACACATGCCCATGGTACTGCCAAAAGGCTTGAGGCAATCAGAGTGTTTTTCACTGTGTGTGTTAGTGTGTGTGTGTGTGTGTGTGTCTGTGTGTGTGTGTGTGTGTGTGTGTGTGTGTGTGTCTTTGTAAGCGGGCAGAGTTTCCTACTACATCATGGTCTGACCAGCAAGAAACCATGCAGCTTCAGCTTGGCAAGGCCCATAAAAGCAGGTCTAAAGCTGTAATTATAGTGTCCAGTAAGAGATAGAAATAGATCTGGTTTGAGTGACGCGCAATTGCTCAGATGCATACTCATGCGTGTGGAGAGCTAGACAGACCAGAGTGTTTGACTGTAGCGTTTTGAAACGGCTTTGAGCAGTATAATGATGGCTCTGATGGTGGACACCAGAATAAGGCTGACACAGCAGACACATGTACTCGTTTCATGTGTTTAACTCCTTATTTTTAATCATTCCACCATGTCCAAATACAGGAGTGGAGGTTGTTTTTGTGTCTCATTGACTGCAGTATTATGGCGCATCAGTGCTGGATGGCAGTGCTGCTTCATTTCAAAATGTCTGTCTGTGTGTTGCGCCTCAGTGCGCCACACTTGCAGTGATGCTGACTGGCATAATCCCTCTTTCCAGAGCCAGAACTGAAGGAAGGGCGACTGGGAAAACACACACTCATGTCTACATGTCTCAACGTTTGTTCTCAGGTGATGAAGACATACCACATGTACAATACAGACAGCATCAATGCTGAGTCCAAGCTGAAGGAGGCAGAGAAGCAGGAGGAGAAGCAGATGGGACGCTCTGGTCGCCAGGATGACCGTCAGACACCACGCTCTCCTGACACTTTGGCAAGCATAAAGACTGATGAGAAACCAGTCCGACGGTCCAGTGTCAAGAAAATTGAGAAGATGAAGGAGAAGGTGAGTGGGGCCTGGGCCAGAGGGGAAATGGAGGGCAGTGGGAGGATAACTGTTTAACAGCGCTCCACCTGTTGTCACATTGTGTGTGTGTGTGTGTGTGTGTGTGTGTGTGTGTGTGTGTGTGTGTGTGTATGTTTTGTCATGAATATTTTATAAGTGTCTGGCTGACTTATTGCTAACCGTGTTTCCTACAGCTGGGGCCTGTCACAGCTACATGGTTCTCCACTTCTTATTATCCGTAATCAATACTGAGGCATCTCACTCTAACACCTATTGTCCTTCTCCCTTCTTTTCCCTCTCTCTATCTGTCATTACCTTGCCTCGTTATTTCTTCCCTGTTTTATTTTTGTTCTGTTTTTTTCTTACTCTTATCCTTTTCAATCTCTGCCTTTATCACTCTCTGTCCTATCAGAGACAAGCTAAGTACACAGAGAACAGGTTGAAGGCCATTAAGGCCAGGAACGAGTACCTGCTAGCTCTGGAGGCCACCAACAGCTGTGTCTTCAAATATTACATCCATGACCTTTCCGACATCATTGATGTGAGTATAAACACACTGCTTATCTGACAGAGCAGCTAGTGTGTGCGTGTTTGTGTGCATGCCTATGTTCTTGTGTGTGTGTTCAAATGTCCCTGAGTTCAAGCCAGTGGTAGAGACCAATTCTGCTTCATTAGGAGAACTGACACTAATGTGAAGAGACTGACCAAGGGGCTCTCTATCTATCTCTCAGTCCAAAAACTCTGAATAGCATGAGAACAGTGCCCTCTCTGTTGGATGAAAAGGTTTTCTCTGCCTGTTGGACTAGCCGAGCTGTCAACTGCAGGTGTTTGTTCTCTCACTCTGGTTGAAGGCTCTGACACAGTTACTGGACAAACTGTCTTCTGATAACCTGCCAGTGGAGTTGGAAATTTTAGTTGATAATTTTTCTAATTTCTGAATACAATTTTGCCTGACATCTTTCTGCCAGGTACCAGCTGGGGACAATGTTGCCATGTAGGCTGTGAAAGAAAATGAGGATGTTTAATGAAATGATAAATGAAGAATCCTTTTTGTAAAGTTAGCACCGTTTTCTTGATTCAACCTTTATCCAGTGGAAGATAATGGATTAGACTGTGGCTGTACTAGGCAACTCATTGTGTGCCTTTCTCAGTTAAACTACCCCTTCTTATTTTGTCAGTTTATCCAATATCCAGCTGCATGCAAAATGTTCCAGCACAGACAATTTACAATTTAGGAATGATCAGTTTTAACAGCATTTAGTCATACCATTGTAATTCAGCCAGCTGTCCAAAGAGGCAAGTATCATGTGGCACTATTCTATTGAATAAATGTTGATGAAACCAGAATGACAAATTTTTTTAATTATTTAAACTCATTGTAGTAGTGTACTAAATATACAGGTCAATGGTGTGTCATGCAGTATCCAGCAGCAGACTTTGTTGTATGTAATTTCTCCTGGTTCTCTCACCAGGTTTCCTGTCCGTCTCTTTTATCAGAGTCATGATGACAAAAATAACAAAATGCAAAATCATTCATGCATGTAATTAATAAAACACTGTACCAACAATTGTTTCGTGCCAGTAACTACTATTGTTTGTGTGTTTGTGTCAGTGCTGTGACCTTGGCTACCATGCCAGCCTCCATCGCGCCCTGAGGACATATTTATCTGCAGAACAGAACGTAGAGACATCCAAACACACCGGCTTGGAGACACTGGAGGGAGCTACAGAGAGTCTGGAGCCTAATGGGGACAAACAGAAACTGATGGAAACCTACAACAATGTCTTTTGCCCCCCAGCTCGGTTTGACTTCCAATCGCATATGGGAGACACGGTAGAGTGCAAGTGCTTTTGTTTGGCGTTGTCATAGTAAGTGCATTTTTTTTAAACATCAGTGTTATAATGGTATTGCGTTTGTAGATGGGAGTGATGTGTGCACAGCAGCCACTGGAAAGTGAGCTGCTCCAGAGGTGTCAGCAGTTGCAGTCCCGTCTCTCCACACTCAAGATTGAGAATGAAGAGGTCCGACATCTGACTGCTTCCTCTAATATTATGCATTGATCGGTATCATCATCCAAACCTCTTGACAGTTTATTTTGTGTTTTTCTTTATTAACACCCTTCAGGTGAAGAAAACCATGGAGGCTACTCTGTCCACTATACAGGACATGGTGACAGTGGAAGACTATGATGTCTCTGAGTGCTTCCACCATAGCAACAGCATGGAGTCTGTCAAGTCCACTTTCAGTGAATCGTATCTCAGCAAGCCCAGTTTGGCCAAGCGACGTGCCAATCAGCAGGAGACGGAGCAGTTTTACTTCACGGTCAGCTGCCAGTTATGGCCGTAGATGATTTTTCAGAAGCATTAATATGATCAAGCCTCTTATTAACGAAGTTATTACGCTCACTCCAGTTATATATGAGCATAAGCTGCACACATTGTGAGTCCAGCACATGTGCTTGTGTTGTAGAAGCTGAAAGAGTTTCTGGAGGGCAGGAACCTGATCACCAAATTGGAAGCAAAACATGACCTCATCCAGAAGACCCTGGGAGAGAGTGAGTGCAGCTTGAGCTTGAGTGTCCTTCATATGGTTTACACATTGTCTTTGTGTCCTGTCTGTGAGTGTGCATGTCTACTGGGAGCTCTGCAGCAAGGGGCAGATGGATCAGGAAAGGTCCAGTGCGCTGGGCAGAGCGGAAAGCAGAACACAGATGAGTAGTGTGTCAGAACCCATGCAGCGCCAAAGAATTGCTTTAACACGCCCAATAATCACAAGATGTGTGCATGCATGTGGAGAGCAAGGTCACAATGACAGTGACCGTATGTGGATGCAGCTGTATGTTTGTAAGTGTGTGTGTTTGGGGAAGGGGTGTGCTCCTGAGGGCTGAATCTATTTGTTTCCATAAGCTTACAGGAAAAGCCTCCCTAGGTTGTGTGTGTGCAGCTTATGTGAGAAGTTTGTTCCCTGTTCCTGTTGCATGTGAAGCTGTTTCCTCATGTGTCCTGCTTCTACTATAACTCCCTATCTCTCTCTCTCTCTTTCCTGTCATACCCTTGCTCTCCCCCCTGCCTTTCTTCCTGTTTCTCCCTCCTTTAGGTCAGAAGACTGACTGTTGCCTTGCCAGGTAGGTGTGGTTAAGGAAGGAAATCTTTCACACACACTTGCATATACCATAGCAGCATTTAAGTTTGATTTCTTGGCAACCAGGGCTATTATTTTCCCTCTCACTGTTTTTAGATATTCTCAACACGTGTATATGAGTTTTTGAGTATACAAATAGAGCGTTACCAAAGTTGTGAATATAAATAGACTTTGTCAGTAGAGATAATGACAGGGTGCTCTTTCTTCTTCTCCCCTCTCTCCCACTGTGTAGTGGACGGAGAAACTCAACAGTACGGAAGCAGGTAATTATCTGTCACAAGTGTGTGTGTGTGTGTGTGTGTGTGTGTGTGTGTGTGTGTGTGTGTGTGTGAGAGGTTGTTTCTAACTGACTGAGTTTCAGTCAGAGCTGCAGTACTGCTGTAGCTTTGTTTTTATCTCCAGCCACATGTTTTCACACAGTATCCTTTGCCCACAGGATGCATGGGTAATAAGATGGTGACAGCTTTTGGGTTATAACCCTCACTTTGCTCTGATTGATTTCACCCAATATGTCATGTACAGTATACATCTATAGCCACACATGAATCTGGGCAGCCTGCTGGTCTACTTGAATCTGAAATAACACAATTGATCTAAAAAAGCTGATCGATTGGACTATCTCGTGTTTTCTGCTCCCTCTTGTGGGGGATTTGTGTCTAGGTCAAAAGCTTTAACTTTACAGAGAAATCTGATGAAATGCTGTTAATTTCAAATTATAGTCAAGTTTCAACATATAAAAGCAGAGTCATGATCATATACCAACAGCTATCCGTATGTATTATCCAGCATACATCCCCTAACTTCATCTCCCAGAGATCTCTGGAAACCCCAAACAAACAAAAGAAAAAGTGAAAAGGGCCGTCTCCTAGCAACAACTGAGTGCTGTGCCCACCCTATTTCCCCCATTTCTGATACCCATTCCTCCCAAATGTGTCCACTGATGCGTGTGTGTGTGTGTGTGTGTGTGTGTGTGTGTGGAAAAGCTCCTGACAAGAAATACGCTGTGTTTTGTTTACATGCCACTCTCCTTTCTGGTGTCTTCCTGTACCGGGAGTAATTCCTCTCCCCCTATTTTAGGACTCGGGTGACGCCATTCCTCTGATGGTTGAGAGCTGCATACGCTTCATCAGTCGCCATGGTGAGATAAATTCTCCAATGAAGTGATACGCTTAAAATCAGCTTTGGCTGCTTACTGATTGGTTACATGGTCATGCCAATTCTTATTGGTTCAAAGCTAAAATTAAACTGGGACACATTGCAATTAGAGTATGCAGTAAAGAAGTGCTTAGGTAAGGCGTTTTCCATTGAAACAGTGTTTATATCTGTGTAGGTTTGCAGCATGAGGGGATCTTCAGAGTCTCAGGCTCCCAAGTGGAAGTCAATGACATCAAGAATGCCTTTGAGAGAGGTACAACTATTATGCAACAGTGAACACAACCTCCCTACACAGAATGTGTTTACCCCCCCCAATTCTCATTTTATTTGTTGTTCTCATCCGGTTGTAGGTGAGGACCCACTAGCAGGGGACCAAAATGACCACGACATGGACTCTATTGCTGGTGTCCTGAAGCTCTATTTTAGAGGATTGGACCATGCTCTCTTCCCTAAGGAAGTCTTCCATGATCTCATATCCTGTGTCTGTAAGTTTTGCAACCTTGTGTCCTTTTTTTGTGTGTCTGCATGTGTGCGTGCATGCTTGATTCTGTGAGTAATCTCCTGGTTTATTTTACAGCAATTGAGAGCCTTCAGGAGCGAGCAGTCCACATTAAGAAAGTTCTCCAATCTCTGCCCAGCAAAACCATCATTGTCATGAGATACCTTTTTGCCTTCTTGAACCAGTGAGTAGAAGGAGACAGAGATACACACAACACCAGGAAAACCTGGGTTACAGACTATATATTATTTATTAAATCACATGAAAGGAAAAACATCACAGAGATGATTTACAAAAACAACTGCACTGTGAACTTCAGGTCCCTCTACTTTTAAATCTAGTGCAAATGTTCACACACTAACTATAACACCCAAATGTTCATTCATTCATTTTATACTGTTTTTCCATTTCCGGGTCGCGGGGGGTGCTGGAGCCAATCCTAGCTCACTCTGGGCGAGGGTGCGGTATACCCTGTACAGGTCACCAGTCCATCACAGGGCCAACACACAGAGACAGACAGAGACAAACAACCACTCACACTCACACTCAGACCTACGGACAATTTAGAGTCACCAGTTAACCCAAACATGATGTCTTTGGACGGTGGGAGGAAACTGGAGTACCTGGAGGAAACCCACACAGGCACGGGGAGAACATGCAAACTCTGCACAGAAAGGCCCCAAGCTGGGAACCGAACCGTGACCTTCTTACTGTGGGGCAACACTATGCCCACCCCAAATGTTATATTGCCTAAAATGACATTTTATTATCAAAGATGAACTTTATTGTGACATTATAATCCTAAGCAAAAGCCCTTTCCATTTGCCACACTGAGCCCTATTCAATGCTGTTAACTCAAAAAAGGGGAGACTGCCTGGTTGGCAGAGCGATACAGCCATGAAGTAGGCTAGGTTAGTTTATATTTGAGTTTCAGATTAACCTCAGACGCGAAGCCTGCAATTCAAAGGAGGCCACGTGTTTTGAAGGATGTATACGAGGGATGAATTTCACAAAGGCAAGATGGGTAATACAAAAATTGCAGTTAAACAACAACACCAGAGGACTAAACAAACACAACTGTGACAGCCATTTTTAAAACCAAAAAGTTGATTATTGTGGCAGGATTTATCAAAAGTTAATAGTTATTAAATCATATGTGCAACAGTGCAGACAATGCTTCAGGTAGACTTAACAATGATCTCACACAAAGACAGATGTTGGTCTTTGTTTATATATATATATATATATATATAACAAAGACCAACATCAGTTGGAGCCAGAATGAAATGCTTTACAAAAACCACAAATCCACTATATTGTACACCCCCCCCCCCCACAAAAGGTGTTTTTTGAATGACTGCTACTGGAATTATGATACAAAACCTTACTTCCCAGTTTCTGTCATTGTCTGATATGAAATCTTTCAGTAACTAAGGAACATCTTGCCTTCTAACTGTCCAGTCCAAAATTTCCACATACTTGCATATCAGTTTCATAAACACCCAAATCTAAACATCCTTTAAACCTTTGTGGAAAGTCAATGATGGATCCTAATTAAAGTCAAAAGTGCAAAAAATATTTCTACCCTTACATTACTCAAGGGGCTGGAAGCTCTCATCCTTGAGAAACAGTTGAATCTCCTACTTACAGTTAAGTATGTTTATTTAGCTCAGTAACACATACAGTGTCTCAGCATGCTTCACGCATCACCTACAAACTAAGCTCTCTAAAAACAAGAGGATGACCACCACATGAAAAGAATTAGCACTGACATATTGAGGTATTCGCAGGGGCATCCAGAGAGGAGTGTTCAAATAGAGACACGTGTCAGAATCATTTTCAGACAAAGGTAGTGACACTTGAATGTGTGTAAACTATGAAAATATTAAAAATATAAAGTACACTTCAACTAAAATTTGCCACTGAAACACTGAGCATCAGCTACTCACACATGGACACACTCAGTCCATGCTGTCCGACCAATCCCTGAAGTAAAGTGGGGTAGCAAAAGGGAGAGAAAGATAAAACATAAGGATATGAGAGAAATCTGAACCTCCTGGGTAAACCAGGTGTTCCCACTTAACTTATGTCAAAACAGAGTGAGTGTCTTTTTGTGGAGTGATTTACACTCACCCCAAAACTCATGCTTCTCACACACTGAAACACTCGCACATAAATAGGCTCCCTCTACATCACTATATTGGACTAAAGAAGTGATGTTTTAGTGCAGGCTTGTGTTTGCTCACTTCATGCAACCCACAGATGTACATTCACAACTTCTTTACAAGATATGGGGGATATTGCTGCTGCAAACATGTAGTGGTTGCTTGTATGCATAAGCAGTTGTGTATATATTTCCTGTCATCTAATTTGTTTAATGATAATAGTCTCTAACTGACTGTTCTTTTCCATCCTCTCAGCCTATCTCAGTACAGCGAGGACAACATGATGGACCCCTACAACTTGGCCATCTGTTTTGGTCCTACACTGATGTCTGTCCCAGAGGGCCACGACCAGGTCTCTTGCCAGGCCCATGTCAACGAGCTCATTAAAACCATCATCATCCACCATGACACCATCTTCCCAGGACTGCAGGACTTGCAGGGCCCTATCTACATCAACCCTGGGACTGGAGATGACATCTGGTGAGAGCTGGGGAAGGGAAAAGGTGTATGCACATCGGGGGGAGTTTGAGGAGGGATAAGTCATGTAGGGTATGAACTAGGAAGCAAGTAGCTGGGGGATGGGGGATGGGGGATGGGGGGGGGTACAGGTCGTTGATTGAGGGGCTGCTGTGGAGCAATGGAGGGCTCAGTTTGTTGGCTCTGCTAAGGGCCAAGGGGCCACGAGGATCAGCTTACCCTCCATCACACAGGAGATTAAAGTACCTCCTGACCACATCAGCATGGGAAAAAAAGAATTTACACACACCCCACAATGCAAAGCAGGTCCAACTTTCAGTTTTACTGTAATAACAAGCTTTGGCACCAGTTATTATGATTACTGCCAGTCAGGGCTGCTGTTTAGACTGTAAGTCATAAAGGAGGATAAGTTCTCAGCGTCTTTGACTGTAGAAAGTGTTGAAAGAAAATATTATCACACTGACATGGTTGCAGTGAGTAGGTCATGACCAGAGCCTGGCCACAATCAATAGATAGGTTCAGATTTTTTTTCTTCAAATCTAGCTGAGAAAACTATTTGGATTTGGTTTGTATTTGGAGAGTCATTGGTCACTAATCATAGATGTGAAAAATCCCCACTAAATGGTCTACAAGAAATATAGCTAGGATCTTAGAGTGACAGTTTGGGTTATTTGATGTGGAGTGGTATGAGCTTCAGTGTCGTACTCCATGCTGCTTCTCTGCAAACAACGTGACTTTATGTGACTGGATAGAAGGATTTTTTTTGTTGTCTAGTTAAACCTCTTCTGCCCTCTGTCCACCTCAGTGACAGTCCACACTGTGAGCCCCCCCTAGTGGAAGAGCCTGCACCTGACACTGTCTCTGTCAGCCACAACAGTGAGGATGGTAACCAACACACATTTACATACACGCACGCACACAAAAAGTTACAAGCGTTTATTAAAGGAAGCAGTTTCCTCTTGTCACCGGTTTATGAGATTCACACTGCTTTCCTCACCAGCTCCTGTGCCTTTAACCCTTTAAAGCAGCTCACATCCTCTCAGTAACCTGTTTATTATGCTGCCTTGTAACTGCTTGGCATTTTTCAACCTTGGCACAGTCACAAGATACAGCAGCACTAACCTGCCATGCACTAATCTGGCTTCCCTCCTCTTTCGCCTCTCTTGTCTCCCTCATTTGTTGCTGCTATCTGCTTCTCTGTCACTTCCTGTCTCTGTCCACCATTCTCTGAATCTCAGGCTCCTTGGCTGTTTCAGAGTCCGACCCAATTGAAGCCATTGCTCGGTTTGATTACTCGGGGCGGACTCCTCGGGAGCTGTCGTTCAAGAAGGGTGCATCTCTACTCCTTTACCAGCGAGCCTCTGATGACTGGTGGGAGGGAAGACACAATGGAATGGATGGACTGGTGCCACACCAGTATATCGTGGTCCAAGACATGTAAGACGTGTTCCACTCATTTGTTTTCAACAAATATCTCCATTTAGGTAATGTTTTAGTCTGTGATGAATATTTATCTCCACAATATGTTTCTAACCTCCTCTGTGTCACTATTTTGGGAAATGCAAACAAAATGGTACACAGATTGAGAGAGCAGTTTACTGGAAATCCCCATAGTCAAGGAAGTTGATCTGCTGTGATAAGAACTGTAAATCACAGCAGACTAGTTTGCTTGTTTAAATACAGTTGGTATATTAATTTGCAGCAACCATGAAAAGATGATTTGCCAATAACCACAGAGGTTTATAAAAGTTAACAATTAAGGAAAGTGTGACGTACAGTTTGAGATCCAGCTGAAAGAAATTGAGAAGTTTGCTTTTGAGTTTCAGGTTCTTTCTATTGACACTGACACTGCATAATTTTGGAAAAAGCAAAGACTGATTAAGATTAGCGTTCAAGTTTTCAGTGAAGGAAAAAACTTCTCCATTACAGCTTGTGGTCTTGATGTCATTCTGCTGTTACCGTTTGGATATGAGTCAAAAAGAGTCCATACAGACATGCTTTTTATAAGTATGGTGACACTTAAGAAATCACTACTATAAAGAGTGAATATAAGTTCTTGAATGATTGTTTCAGGCCTGATGGGGGAAGGGGAAGTCCAAAGCTTGATGTTGACTCCAGGGATCTGCTGGAGGAGAGGGTCTCTACTCGAGGCATTGCTGCCTCTCCCACTGGAGCGCATGTGGCTGACATCTACCTAGCCAACCTGAACAAGTGGGTTGTATTTAAAGCCGCATTGACTAACAATGAATATCAATTTGGGGCCAAAACATGCACAAGCAAAACATTTTTACTGACACATGATAACTGAAAAGGGTTCTGGACACTTTCTTTCTTTTCTTTTTTTTTGGGGGGATTTTTTTCAGACTAGACTTTGAAAGGACTTTATACTGAGCACTTGAAGTGAATCACAACAACATATAAGATAATAGAATTATGCAACTAAAATATTTGTCTTATTCAGGTTGAGGAAACGTCCAGAGTCTGGGAGCATTCGAAGAACTTTCCGGGGCTCAGAGAGTGAAAGCACCAGTCCAGGAGCCAGTGGAGGAGTGAGAACAGCTTCTCTTCCTGTCGGAGGCGCACTAGTGAAGGAAACTGGAGACAAGCGACCAGTTAGTGCCCATAGCATCCTCAACTCAGTCACTCGCCACTCTTCTCTGAAGACCAAGGTAACATCTCATTCCGTCGCTGATAAAATTATGTTCAATGAATGGACTGTTTCATTGAGACTGATAATGATTTAATTGGAGCATTATGAATATTTAGGTGGACAGTCCACAGCTTAGGAAGACAACTACAGCTGGGCGCTCTAAGAGCTTCAGTAACCACAGACCACTGGACCCAGAGGTGATAGCCCAGGTGGAGCACAGTTCACAGGTACTTCTCTCAGTTCAGGGGCTTTCCTCCATGTCTGGAATTGTGGATGTTCATGTGTTTTTTTACTCTTTGGTGGTCCGTTGCAGGACATCGAGGCAATGAGTGCTGCCCTGACTGAGCGACAGAACACCTCCAAACATACACACACCCCCGACGTGGTTCTGGACACACTTGAGCAGCTGAAAGGTGTGGGTAGTGGCGGAGGAGGAGGAGGAACCTCAGAGCCCTCTAGTCCACTCCACTCCCGTCTGTTGCGGGACAACGAGGGCGTCTCTTCACATGCTCACCCACTTCAACGCAGTGCCTCCTCTGCCAGTGACGTACCCTCATCATTCCGCCCTGCCAAGAGCCAGTCACGGAGCCCCCTGCCCTCCGCTACATCCCCCTCCCTGTCCTCCTCCTCCCTCTCCTCCTCTGTACCTTCCTTTAGAGAGGTGCGCCCTCCAGCAACAAGACCCAAGCCAGTGGTGTTCCCAAAGAGCGGAGGAGGGGGCAGCAGTCCAGCAATGGGCTCCCCGACCTCCACTGTTCCCCCCACCCCTCCGCTGCCACCTGCGGGCCACACACACTCGCTCCCTCACACTCCTCCTCCACCTCCACCCCAGTCCAACGACAAATCATGCCCAGCTTAATTCCCCTCAATCTCAGCCACAATACTGAACACTTTCAGGTGCTAGAAGCACTTGATTAGTTTCACATAGGACCCCTGACCCACTACTTGTGTAGCATTCACTTTTAGGTGACCAGGCAAGCTCTTAGAGGCCATGTTCCCTTTAGAGTTTTTCATGCCCTGTCCTGGCAGCTATGAACTGTCACAAGGTGTAGGTTCATGAACAACCCTCAAAGAGACTTCTTTTTCTGGGATTCCAGTAAACACTGGATTTAAAATCTTTCACAAGGGAACATGACTCAGGATGGACACCTACAGGTCTACAGCACCTGGATACGCTAGTTTGTGATGTTTGAAATTGTGTTTGAGTGGGCGTGCAGGAATGTTACTTGCCTTTACACACAGATCTATGTGAGGAACAAAAAGCACTGTTTGATTTTTGTATAGTAGAAATGAAAGTTTTCAGCTTTTTTTTTTTTCTTCTTTTCTTTTTAATGACCCCCATGGCTTGCGGACTGGAAGGGAGTGTTTGATTCTGAAGAACAGACTGTGAAATGCTAAGTTCTAGCCCCATGTAGATTGAACACACTGACTTGCTGTTTCAGAAGTGGAAGACTGGAGATAAAGGAGGACACTTGGATGATGAAAAGAAAGAAAACTGGGCCTAATATCAGTGTAAGTCATGTGATCAAGAGCTTTATTTTATCTCTTCCTCCAGTGTTTGATATATTAGTGATAATTTTTTATTGCTACTGTTCAGTACTTGTGCCATCATAGGAGCATAACAGGCAGCAGTAACTCTAAATCCCCATATAGCAATAAAAAAAAAAAAAAAAAAAAAAAAAAAGATAGTTTGAAGCATTCTGCTGCTTCTCTGCTGCAGCTGTTATGTGTGTGGGGGACAACTGAATCCCAGCATTTTTTATTGTAATGATGGACTGTACAAACACACATTGTGTGGTGGTGTTTTGTGGCAGCTACACACCTTTCAGGTTTTACTTGCATGCTGGGACTACAGACAGCACCCACAAAGGTGAGCTGCCTGACTGCATCAGTTATTATATCTAGAGAACCAGCTATGGAACAACATCAAACAAAGTTAAAGCTTGCTCCTTTAAATATATACTTAAGACTTAACAGTAAAAAGGGTTTTATTATTCTAATGATGTGTAGGTATGTTTAATAATCATGATAACTGGAAGCATGGAGCTGAGGATCCTCCTGCGTGTGTTGAGATAGAAGCACAACCAACCACCTCATCCAACGCGGTCTAAAGCAAAGTTTGCTTTTGTTATTACCTTTTTCCCAGGTGTTATTAATGCTCAGAATCTGTTATGGTAAAATGTAGAACTGTGTATTTGTCTGTGTGTGTGTGTGTGTGTGTGTGTGTGTGTGTGTGTTTGTGTACGTATGCCTGTGTGAGCATTTGTGGATGTGGAGTATGTATGCGCCTCTCCTCACATTTGCCCACTCATTGTAGAAGGGATGCGGGACAACAGTAACAGCCCTGTGCAGACACACACAAAAACACGTTCTGGAGTACCAGCAGCCTGAATAAATATGCACTGTGTAAATGTAATCAGATTAAAAAGCCAGTAGAAATGTACGACATTTTGTCCTCAGCCACTGCTGTAACACCAGTGGAAGACCAGCTTTAAGTAGTTAGAGGATGAGGAAATCCAAATCCCACACCTTAAACTTAAACTTTTCTTTTTTTCTGATATAATTTGATAATATGTACTTTTGCAAAATTAGAACTTATGATGAATAATGGAATAAGTGTATACATTTTTGAATATTGACTTCAAATGTGGAGATATGCCATTCAGGGTAAACTGAATAAAGTCTTTTTTTTTAATAAATATATATATATATATATATATATATATATTTCGCTTTCTTGAGAAAGTATTGAACTCATTTTACCCTGATGTCCTTATATTCCCCTCCATCACCTTTCCTCTTCACTCCAGTCATCTCCCTAAAATTACAGCACATACTGCATTCCTGTATGCTCTTTACCAGGTAATGAATTATAACTGTTACGGTTTTCTTTTTAATCTCTGTATACTGTTTGTGTATTACCTGGTGTATTTGTGTTGCTCTTACCTCATTATGACAACTGGAGGGACTGTGACCGTGTGAGTGTTTGTTGGCGGGAGATTAACTCGCCCTATTAACAGACACACACTCACACACACTAACATGCATGTGAGTGGTTGGTGTGTTTTGTCCTGGCTGTGCTATCAAGAGGAGCTGGGACCCTCTCAAATCAATCATCATGCACTTGAACAACTTGGCTTGCGTGTAACATCTGTGACTGACTAACTGTGTGGAGATAATTTGTCAGAACTGAATATTGTTAAATATGCATTTATTGTGTCCATTTGAAAACAACAGAACTAAAAAAAAAAAAAAAAAAAAAAAAGACTGTAATGTCAAATCTATTTATAGTTGTCTCTGTATTACTGGAGAATCCTGTGTTCAGATGTACTTTGTATATACAATGTTGTACATTACAGAGGTACACTCTTTTTTTGGTACAATATTGTACAGTAATAGCAATAGTAGTTTAATCAAATAGGCCTTATATAATTATGTGTAGTTCTTGTAGTAGATCTGTTTGGTTTTTTTTTTGTTTTTTTTAATAAACATTGCTTGCTATAAAGTTTCTCTGTTTGATGTTTCACTGAAATCTCAGAAAATCATCAATCAAAGTATTAGTAGTATAGAATATTTATAATATATATAATAATTACAATAAGAGACCAAAATCTATCCAATCTATTGTATACCAAGCTGTGCTTCATGCCCGCCTTGGTCAGGTAACAAAAAAGTGACAGCAGACCAACAGGTCAACACAAACTGTACAGCATCTGCAGTATCTGATCAGAATCACAGAGGGTTATCTAAACACTAAATTATGCATCCCATTAAATATTTACAAAATGATTTACTCCAAGCAGGTAACATCATTTATGAACAATAAATTACATGAGTCAATATAATCTGCAAAGGAACCACAATGGGAGGTATGTGGATTTTTAAATCTTTATTTAATCAAATCATTTAATCAAATGGGACTGGTTTGGTTTAAGGTCATTTGTCTTCAGATAACTCGAGATACTTGAATCTGTTTGGGAAAAGACTGAACAAGCTCAGACCTCGGGGATCACATGTCCATCTCCAGAAGATGCACTTGGACCTACTTTGATATTCATGTCTGGACAAAATCATGTCCATCAGTCTGTCAAGATATTTTTATCAGCTTCAGTTATTGAACCTTTATTTTATTTTAGTTATCACCTTTGAAACAGTTAGGAGGCCACTCATGGAGACTCTGCTTGGGACCTGGGGGTCACGAACACCTGGAAAGTGTTTCAGCAGTAGGTGATGGTGCAGCATTAGTCCAGGACCAGGAAGTCTGGTTTGGGAGACACAGCTGACTTTCCTCTCACTTTCATGGGAATTAAAGTTAGACATTTTCAGTTTTGCTGTATATCCTGTTTCAATGTGGAGATGCCCAGCTGCTGTATCTGACAGGAGCAGGAAGGCATCTCTCCCCGGGGAGTCCCGGTGGAACACCCGGCTCCGTCAGCTGAAGTCCCGGACCTGAACACTTGTCTGTATTTCCGCCATCCTCCTCAGACCGGCAGAGCCCGCCCCGGCTGAAGCCCACACTCCCTCACTTCCTAAATGAGACACCGCAGCGACGCGTCTGAAGAAAAACCCGAATCCTTTTGGACACAAACCTCCAGAGGCAGCGCCATTTTCCTCCACCTGTCCTCTGTGTAGCTCACCTGTCCCTGGAGCAGCCCGCCCGGTCCGGTACAGGTAAACGGAGCCGTGTCCCCGACCGGCGGATCCTCGACGGCGGTATCTGTTTACCGTCAACCGGAGCAGTCTGACCGGCCCACAAACATAAATCATTTATTTAGACGACTTAATATGACCCGGGATAAAGTACCGTGCCAGGACTCGTTATAGCCGGTTCAGCTAGCGTCGGAGCAGGTAAGCTAATGTTCCAGCTAATGTTTCAACCAGGAAAAACTACTTCGACTTTCCTTCACCAACTTTCACTGACTAGTTCTTCACAGTTGGCTGTTGTGTGAGTTTATCAGTTAGCTCCTTAAAAACCGCCATAGCATCATTTTATTGCCCATGATAATAACTTTGTATCAGACTTTATGGTTAGCTATTTATTTTAGTGGCCGTTTTTGCACTTGGCTCCTTTGTTTTGCATTCTGTCATGGATAATCTGCTTGTTATCTCCTCAAACAGATAAGGCTCTTCCCTGTTAATGGTTTTCTACTTCTCTGGAGAATTTCTGACAGTCTCCTCCTCCCAGCATGGCAGCAGTGACAGCCAGTACAACAAACTACCTGTGGTCTCTACAGGATGTCCTCGGCCAAGGGGCCACTGCCAGCGTATACAAAGCACGTAACAAGGTAAGGCCTGCCAAGGACACATTTATCATTTATCATTAACTGGATCTCTGGAGTTGTTTTTCACCTTGAAGCTCATTGACATCATTGCAGCTTTCAGATGTTTTCAGCCCACACTCCAGTTGACGCGCGGATGTGTCGTCAGAGGATGTTGTGGTTGCGCAGCTGAAGTGTGGGCTTTTCTCTGACGTTTCTCTTTATGCTGCCTGAAAATGTGAATGTGAATTTGTGTGCAGAGGTCAGGTGAGCTGGTTGCAGTCAAGGTGTTCAACTTCATGAGCTACAGCCGTCCACGTGAAGTCCAGATGAGAGAATTTGAGATGCTGAGGAAGCTGAACCACAGCAATATTGTCAAGCTTCACACTGTGGAAGAGGTAAACACTGCTTTGGCAGGAAAAATGGGACAAAAAGAATAATGAGAGAGGCTGTATGTGGTGCTTTACACACATTTACATTCCCACCACTGATCTTGGGCTGTTGGATGCTGGGCTGGAGTTAAGACAGAGTGTCTCATATGATCCCACTGTTGAATGGACTTGGTTTTAGCTGGTTTGTTTGTTACTGAAAATTATTTTGCATTTGCACACCATTTAAAGTATGAGCAGCAGTGACGAGAGCAGTTTAACCATTGTTTTCCAATCACATTGAAGATGACTGTTAAGATCAAAGATGACCGAAAGGTTAGTCCCAGGAAATCCAACAATCTAAATAAATGGCAAGTAGTAAAAAATAATCCAAAATTCTCTCTAAGAGTTTTTCTAGTGTTAGGGGAACAATTTCATTATTTATCTAGTATGGAAATTTGGTGGGAAGGATGTTATATTTTCAAAATGTTTACAATGTAGACAAAAAGTGCAGCTTACCTCCTAACCCCTCTCTCTCTAGCTGCCCTCTAAGCAGAAGGTGCTGGTGATGGAGTATTGTTCAGGAGGGAGTCTGCTCAGTGTGCTGGAAGAGGCCGAAAATGCCTTTGGGCTGCCTGAAACTGAATTCCTTACTGTGTTGCAGTGTGTAGGTAGGTATGCAAGTGGCTGTACTACATATATTACAATATTCTAATGTACCTGTTCCTGGAATATTTCTCTCTCTGCTCTGTTCAGTGCAGGGAATGAACCACTTGCGTGAAAACGGAGTGGTACACCGGGACATCAAGCCAGGCAACATCATGCGCCAAGTTGGCGAGGATGGCAGGTCTGTTTATAAGCTGACAGACTTCGGTGCAGCAAGAGAGCTGGAGGATGATGAGAAGTTTTTGTCTATCTATGGAACTGAAGAGTATCTGGTATGATAACCAATAGCATTATTTAGATCATATTTAGGTTTACACTGGAACAGCCAATTTGTTATATTATAAACTTCAATATGTCAACTACTGAAACAATGTATTCCAGTGGTTCTATGAAATATGTACAGGTTGCAACAGTCACTGCGCTGCTATAACCCTCCCAGTGTACAGGGAGGGTTGAACACGTCGGGGATGGTTGTAACATGTCTAAAATACACATAATTAATCAATCAAATACTCCAAATGAAAACGAATATTTATTATTCACATTATTGTGACTTTTTCCTTATGATTTAGCCACTCTTTTGATGGATTTGCCCTGTTTTATTTCATCTGAAGCAACAAACCCCACTTGCAGGAGGTAATAAACACCAAGTTTGGTGCCAATAGGAAACACAGGTTGAATTTTCATTTTCATAAAACCGTAAACATCTTCAAATTTCATAACAGCTGCTTCAAAGATAATTTCGGTGAAACAGCTTTGCTGTACTATTTAAGGAGACCTTCTTCATGAGACTATTCAAGTAACCGACACTATAAAGTTATTGTGTTTTTTACACTCTGTAACCCCATATTACCTTTACTGCCCCATATAAAAATTATATTTCCCCTCTGACTGAGCCTACTCTGTGATTTGCATCTCTGTACACTAATGATTGGCGGTTTGTTACCATTGTGTTTAATTTCTTTCCAACCTGATTTGAAAAGGAAAATTTGAACTGACATTGAGAAATTGCCTGATATCCCTTAAAGTCACTTGCATTATAAAGACTGCAAAGCCCTCTAGTGGACAAAAGTAAAAATAAGTATTAAAGCAGTCAACACCTGAACATAAGGAATATATTAAAGAATTTGACAGACCAACAATCATATCTTATATTTATTTATAGGATGTGTGACATATCCTATGTAACAAATGTACATATGTACATGTACATATGTAACAAAGCCTATATTTCCCTCCTCTTGTGATGAGGGAAATATAGGCTTTTCATAAAACATTGTCATACCTTTCACTGTTAAATTTCTTAACCAACATTCCCTGATGAAAAAGAAAAAAAAAACTCCTGGCAAGAGAATACCTGTTGTGGCAAAACTCTGCATTCACCTGGCTCTGAAATTGTACTGAAGATTAGATGATCCTAACTGCTATAAACATGTTGTATAACAACATCTTGACTAAAACTTGTTTTTGTGTGTGTGTCTGCAGCATCCAGACATGTATGAACGTGCTGTTCTACGCAAAGCTCACCAGAAGTCCTATGGAGTGAGTGTTGACTTGTGGAGTATTGGTGTGACATTTTACCATGCTGCCACTGGAAGTCTTCCCTTCACACCGTATGAAGGACCCCGTAAGAACAAGCCCACCATGTAAGTTAAATCATTAGCAGTTAAAAGAATCCACAGACCAAACATTTGTAATAACAACATTGAAGTTTACATTAAGCTCACATCATAGGCAAAAGCTAATCAACTATTAATTACCATTTAAATCAGTTTGTTGTTCTTCTCAATTAAACCTACTTGTCTTGAGTTCCATCTCCACCAGTCACCAGTGTTCAGAAGAATACCAGTTTGCAAGTCACTCTGTTATGTTTTGTCAGTGTTCATTTCAACAGCGCCAAATGATTAGAATTAAACTTTAAAACTATTCTTCCAAATAAGAAGGTCAGGGATTCGACTCCTGGCCTGGGGCCTTTCTGTGTGGCGTTTGCATGTTCTCCCTGTGCCTGCGCGGGTTTCCTCCAGGTACTCCGGTTTCCTCCCACTGTCCAAAGAACTGCCTTTTTGGGTTAATTTGTGACTATAAATTGTCCGTAGGTCTGAGTGTGAGTGTGAGTGGTTGTTTGTCTCTGTCTGTCTCTGTATGTTGGCCCTGCAATGAACTGGCAACCTGCCCACAGTGTACCCCGCCCTCACCCAATGTGAGCCGGGCTTCGGCTCCACCACCCTCTGTGATCCAGAAACGGATAAGCTGTAGAAGATGGATGGATGGATGAATGAATGAACTATTCTTCCAGATTTCTTTGGGAATTCTAGGATATTGGGCTGAATTTGAACATCTATTGATGATTCGTCATCCAAACTTGTGGTTTTCTGGTGTAGGTTCAAAATAACTACAGAGAAACCTGTGGGTGCAATAGCTGGAGTCCAGCGAGTGGAGGGTGGACCTATTGACTGGAGCTACCACCTACCTCACAGCTGCCAGCTGTCACAGTATGTACTGAATCTGAGACATGTCAGTTACACTGATGAGAACATGCCAATGCCAAATCAGCCTTGATTGCCAGTATCAATTTCTCTTTTGTCCCCCTTTCTCTGTCTGCAGGGGTCTCAGGGTGCAGCTTGTTCCAGTGTTAGCAGGTATACTAGAGGCTGACCAGGAGAGGTGTTGGGGTTTTGACCAGTTCTTCACAGCCACCACAGATATGTTGCAGCGGCAGCCAGTTCATGTCTTCTCTCTGCAGCAGGCCATGGCGCATTGTATCTACATACACCACTACAACAAGTAAGTCTGCACATCATGCACAAATGTAGCAGATCCCTGTGTGTTATTGTTTGCGAAGTGAATTTTTAACTTACGAATTTTACTAATTTCAAATTTGAAAATATGTTGATGCTACAACACAAGAGGAGTGAAAGCATGGTTTGTTTTCGTTGTGGAGCGGCAGCTGTTACGTACAGTTCAATGAAAAGCTGTTGTTCTATCTCTTTTAATCATGTTTTGCACAGTGTTGCCTTTGTGTTTTTGTTTTTGTGGCTTTTCACAAGTGGGAGGAGAGACTTAGATCAAAGCAGATTCATGGCAAAGCGGTAGTACGAGGTGGGACATTGGCATTTTCATAAAAGGTTACACTTCTCACTGACAACACGATTTTTTCATGACTCTACCGAGAAATGCTACACAGAAATCCATGCCACATGTGTGCAATACCATGGGTCATGTGCAATACTTTTAATGTTTAATTCCAATAAAAACTTCATCAAGCAGTAGATTTTATTTGTAATCCCAAATTGGTTGTGTGAAAAACTACCCCTCTCAGTTAACTGAATCCTGGCGGCAGACTTGAACGCAATCATTTCTATAAGCAATATGGTGAAAAAATTGAAGAGGAAAAGAAACACTCACTGCAAATTATACAGTTGGAAATAAGGAACTAATTTCCTCCTTGTCACACAGGGTGTCAGTCTTTTTTGAGGAGGTGGCATCACAGACTGGTATAGAGATTCAGCAGCAACATCTGCTGTACTTGGGCCATGAACTCCCTCTGGAGGGCAACATGAAGGTAGTCAACCTCCCTCGCACGTCACCCGAGCGGCCCCTGATTCTGGTCAGCTACAAGCCTGAAGCCAACATTAGTCTGCCCTTCAGAGAGCGTAAGACCAGCAAAGACCTGTACATCTCTAATAGGTTTCAGTGAAATAATTTATTCTTTGCTTTTCCCCTTAGGAAATAAGAAACATTTTATTTTAGTTACACATTCACATACTCAACACATCATATACTTTTGGGGTATACATGTTTTTCTTCTCTTTGTAGCTGAGACACAAATCATCCCACCCAGATTTGATGTCACAGCAGACTACAATTTCTCCAAGGTACTGTACTGTACTCTTATAAATACATGCCTCATAGGTAATGTTATGTTCACTTGTAAATGGCTATAGTGTAACTGTCCAACCCATGGTTGTTCTCTTGTACCCATCTCCTTTCATCTCTAGGTAATAGTAGGAGTGGTGCACCAGTATTGGAGGATAGTACGGTTACTCCACACACACCAAGAGTTGCTCCTGCAAGGATACTACAGCTACATGTGAGAAACAATTGTATAACTATACTTCAAATAACAATGTTTGTTGCACAGTTCTGTGTAGTAGCAATTTTTAAAACTCTTTCCCCTTCAATTATTCCTCCATGTCTAACTTACTACCCTCAGGATGACACTGCACAAGCTGTGTGGAGAAGCCATTCACAGTATTGCCATGATCACCATTAGACTGCAGTCTTGCCTCAACTTAGACCACAGGATTCAGACGCTGTGAGTTGATCTACACAGTTTGTCTGAGATAAATACAGTTAATCCATCATTCCACACATGAAGTGGGAAAGTGCTCTCAATGCTACGTTTTTGTATGGTTAGCATAATAATGCTTAATAGTAAAGTCTTGTTGTTCCCTGAGGGTGAATTTTTTGATCAACAGAACTTGATCTTGCTGTATGAATATAGTAGATCCTCATATATGTTATTTACAACCGAAAAAAAATCACACATATTTCTGCTACTGTCATAACTTCTTCCTCCCTTCTCCCTTCTTCTCCTCCTATATCTGGAATGCTTTTCAGTGGCTATTACTCTTCAGAAAACCAAGGCTCAACTGATAGTCAAAAACTTCAGCTGGTGAGTGCCATCAAGAAATAACATCTAGAGTTAGACCGATATGGTTTTTTTATTTATTCGTTTATTTATTTATTATTTATTATTAGTAGTCAAGGAAGCCGATAACCGATATTTGGAGCTGATATTCATTTGCAGTAAGAGGGAAAATATTGGCGTCAAAATTTTGAATAATACAAACTCCAACACTTAACTTCGTTTAAATGCCTTTAAGCATATGTTTATTAAACATCTTATCAGATTTGCAACATCTTAAAGGTTTTTTTTTTTTTTTTATCTTAGACAATACACATATTTCGTGCGGTTCGATTCCCAGTGGGGACACCTGAACATGTCTAGGTTAATTGGTGACTTGATGTAAATGTATGTAGTGACCTGAGCAGCACGGTGGCGTAGTGGTTAACAGTGTCGCCCCGCAATAAGAAGGCTGCGGTTCGATTCCCGGTGGGGGCACCTGAACATGTCTAGGTAACGAGTGAAGAACTGGGCTACAGCAAGGAATGGCAACCAGAGACTAGACCAAATCAGACCAGATACTGGACCCCTCCAGAGAATAGAGACGGGACCTCCCCAGAGATTAGACTGGACCCCTGCAGAGAGTGGAGATGAGACCAGACCAGACTAGACGAGAAACCAGAAGCTGCCCCCCCAGAGACTAGACCAGACCAGAGACGGGACTTCCCCAGAAACTAGACGAGACCGGACCCCTGCAGAGAGTAGTGACTAGACCAGAGAGAGGACCTCCCCAGAGACTAGACCAGACCAGAGACCGGACCCCTGCAGAGAGTGGAGACCAGACTAGACTAGACAAGACACCGGACCCCCCCTCCAGAGATCGGACCCCCCAGAGACTGGACCGGACCGGACTAGACCAGAGACAGGAACGTATCTGTCGGGAAAATTCTCCAAGGGGGTCACTACTAATGCATGCTCCCCACCAGTGAAGCGGCCGTCTGAGTGCTAAGTCAAACGAGAGTCATTCACTGAGCTCAACACAAAGAAGTTGACTATCATGTATTTCAATGGAGATGTCAGTAATCGGTGGAATATTCTTGGAAAATGACCATGGTATTGAAACCATTTAAAGCACACCTACTTGTGTATCAACCCTTACTTGTCATGTTTTTGCTTAAATGTATAGAAGCATTAAAGTTTTCAGTTATAACTGAAGAAATTGTCTATATTTCATTACTTAAAACACTGTCTCGGGGTTAAATTTGCGTAAAATGCTAAAAACAGAATTCTCAAAAATTAAAAACCAAAAAAAAAAGAATATGGGAAAATATAAAATGGATTTTATAGGGCTCTATGTAAAAACCAAAATGAGTCCAGATCTTTGCCTTCAACGAGGACGGGGCCAGTTGAATCTCTCTTTCCTCCATTATTGTAGTTTCCTCCTTGTTTTGGTGCTTACCGCGCATGTGTATGTTCCAGAACCGGCTCTGTGGTGACGTCAGGACGTCCTGCATACAAAATGAGGCAGACAGCCTGCGGATTTGCTTTATTTTTTTTTAAATCGATTCTGAATCGTAGTAAATGAGAACCGCGATTCCTATATGAATCGATTTTTTTGGCACACCCCTAGTTGCTGTTGTCTCAACAGGTCCATGAGCACCTGCCTACCTACACTGTAGGCATCCAAGAGTTTCAGAACCGGCTGGACCACCTTCAGATAGAACAGGCCAAGCTAACAGAGACCCTGGCCAATGACAAGAGGTAATCTAGGAAAGCAGTGAATAAAAACTTCAGGTTACGCTCTTTGGTTTGTGATATTGAAACTGTTCTCTCTTGTGTTCCACAGCTGTCAGAAGATGGAAATGCTGCTGCAGAAGATAACAGCAATTCACCAGCATTACCGCAAAGACCGAATTACTGGCAGTCTGTGTTTTGTTGGTATATATGAATATTTATTTTTCCTGCTTGCGCTGACATTTCCTAATGTTTTTCTTTCTTTCATCACAGAATTGGCATATAATGATGAACAAATTCACAAGTTTGAGAAGTGAGTATGTTTCTTTGATGATTTGTGTGTTTACACATGCTCGACCAGACTACGAAGGTATTACTGTGAGCTCTTCCTGTAAGCTGCTTTTCACTCTCCTCAGAATCCACCTGTCGTCCCTCATTAAGCGAGTGAAATCTCTCTTCAGAGAGGAGTGTGCTCAGAGATACAAAGAGCTTTTGGCCTCGACAAGGACATGGAGCAGGTTGTAAACTCACTTAGTTAAACTACAATACAGTGTAACCATTGCACCTCACTTCAGATTTGTTATCACAGCTACCATTTGGACTATTTACATAAAAGGACCGTTTGGTATGACAGCCATTCACACAGCTGTGGAAGCTTATAGGAAGATTAACCCAGGAGAGAGGGCTATTACTTGTCAGCTGTCCCACTTAAACAGATTAATTTGGTATTTTGCATTCTTAATGCACACTTCATATTTAGCAAGTGATAGTAAAATTATGCGTTTTAGTTCACCCTATTAAATTTTTAATTCCTTTTGATTTTGTACTATGAAAGAAAAATATTTTTACATTAAATATTGCACAAAAATTTTGATTTTGCTTCATAACATGTTCAGCTTTTTTTTTTTTTTTTTTTTTTGAGAAGTTTATATAGGACTTAAATATGAATATTAGTAGATTGTACAATATCCTCAATTTGCATTAAATATATAAATCCTAGAGCATTTACTTTGTTCATGTACTGTGGGAGGTGTAAAACAAAGTTTAACCTAAATGATATGTTTCACACTATGGTTAGGGTTCAAGGGCAGTTTGGGCTAGAGATTAAGGTTAATTACAAGTTGTCCTTATAATATATTTACTATCTGAATGCACAGTTGTTGATAAATTATATAGTACACAAATAATATAGACTATCTTTCAATATTTCCATTTAAAAAAGGCAGATTTCAGTGTTTAATTGCTAATTTAGATACATCCTGAGATTTTTTCTATTGATTCTTCATAAAGTGGAATTAAATCAATTGTTGGCACAATGCATATGCCAGCTTTGACTTACTCAAGTGTGTTTCATTTATTTGCAGTGTTTTACTGGAGATTCAGACTCGACTGCAGGACTTCAGCTCTTTCTCAACAGGTTTACTGGCTGACCTTGAGATGAGTGAGCGGCACCAAAATAAGGTCAGCATTTCTGTCTAATCTCTGCCAGCAGACCATATTCACAAATAGCTGAATGTTCTTCTGTATTATTGTTTCGATTTTATTTTTTATATTTTATTTATTTATTGCTTGAGTAATTAATATCTGAAATGTAGTCATTTCAGTGATGTAACATCTCAGTAGTGTGATGGTGCAGCATCGCATCTGTTCTCAGGCTTTGGACAGAACCCTCTTGAATCTGCAGTCCAGAAGAACAGGACAGCAGCCTGAATTAACATCCAGGGACAAGGATCAGATGGTCTTTAGGTGTGTATTTCTGTTTTGTGTGTGTCTACATGCAAGATAGACACAGTTTCCCCAGATAACAAATCTGGCTTTGTTTAAGGATGCACCATCTGAAGGAGGAAATGGAGATCTTAGTGAGGGAACTACAGTGTAACAACACCATCATAGAGAGGTCAGTTGTGTGAACAGCTTCTTTTTTAAACCTATGCTATTTCAAATCAGTGGGTGACACATTATGATGCTCTGAAGTATGACTGTATGTATTTTGTTGTTTTAGTTTGGGAACGGTGAACCCTCCTGCAGCTCTGGAGCAGAGCTTGGCCAGACCTTCTACACTGTAACAAAAGTGAGGCATATTAGCATTTATTTTATCTTCTTTTATTTGGTTTGATGTAAATAGGAAATGACTGAAAATGATCAATAAAATCTGAATCTCAATTTAAAGATAAGATGCTCACGCCGGAGATGTAGGAAATTCCTAGAATGGATATATAATGGTGTGTGAATACGTGCACATGTGGGGGTGTGTCTGTGTTTGTGTGTGCGCGTGCGTGCGTGCATGCGTGCGCATGTAACTGAGTACAGCAGTTAGATATAGACCTCACTAATGTCTCCAGCTTTATTGTATCCTAATAGGCTGCCACAGTGATGGAGTGTCAGGATAAAAAATGAATGCCAAGTGAACTACTACAGTGTTTTTCTAAGCTTGTTTATACTTTCTTCAGAGAAGAAGCACTTATGAATCAGGACAGTGTTAAATGAAAGATTTAACCACAGTGACCCTATCTCTGTGTATGCATGTTTGTTTAAGTCAGTATGTTTGTTGAAGGAATTGATTGCGTTTTCTACTGTCTTTTTACTAACGCTTGATCAGTCAAATGGTTTCTGGGCCTCTCTTTGTAAGGTTTACATAAAGTGTTTCATTGTAAACTCCATGATTACATTTGTGATTATCAGAATGCTCAAATACAGAACAGGACTATAGTTCTGAACTGACATGTCTCGTTTCCTGTTAATTTTTAAACATAGTGATAAGTTATTTATCAATTTTATTGTAAGTTTCGTTGAAAAAGACAAATTTAGGGAAACTCAGCAGTCGCCACAGTGTTGCATTTCTAACACAACAAGCTGAGCACAGTCCAGTGACTGTTCAGAACACCTACTGTATAAGATGACATTAGTGTGGTTAACAAGGTGAGAACTCCCATGGGTTTTTTACAGGGGTCAGGGGGATGCATGAGCTTAAAGAATTTTATTAAATTCCTTTTACTTTTTTTCTCTTTTTTTGGTCACTATTTTCCCTTTTTTTCTGCTGTGAGAAATTAGAGCTCATTTGATGGAAGTAATACATGCTAAAAACTGAAAGCGAAATAATAAATTTGCATGTGGCAATATCTTTGTGAGGATGAGTCACCATTTTCTGAGAAGTAAGAGTCTTAAAATTAGTCTGATAACTTCATGTTCTCATATTTATTCTACTCACCAATTTTGGGCGGTTGTGGTTTTTATAAACAAAACGTAAAGTAATTAAGTAGAATAACTCAAGTACTGTATTTCAGTACAATGTTTAGGTATTTGGACTTACTATAATAAACTGTTTACCATTTAAATTATAGAGGAAAATATTGGACTTTCCACTCACTGCCTTTTATTTGAGTGTTATTTGTTGTTGTTGTTGTTTGTTTCTGACAACAAAATGCCAAAGATGTCCAAGAACTGTTCACCGCTCCAACACAGCCATTTGTCCGCCGTATCTTATCGTTTTCTCAATTTCAATTGATCTAATGTCTCGCCAAAAATAATGAGAGAAATTAAAAAAAATATTGAAAATTTAACTGAAAGGGGGATCTGAACGCTTCTTAGCAGCAAACAAAAAAGAAGTGATCTGCTGTGACACCGCAGGCAGAGAGAGAAACTGGAGGTGATGTGGGTTTTCTCCGGGGCTTTCTCGACTCAGGGAACTCTGTGGTTTTGCTCACATGACGGCCTTCGGGCAACTTGGAAATTTTTGATATTTCTGCCCACACAAACAAGTACGATAGTGAGTTTTCATCATTTTTGTTCCCTAACCGTCCACCCTAACGTTCAAAGCAGTGTTGTCACTCAGTTATAACTGTAGTTGAGATCCAGTAGGTTAGTGTGTCGTTCCTGGTCTGGTCTTGTCAGTGAAGACCGGCTCAGTGCGCGCTCCTGTGGTTTTAAAGAGCGCGCTCACGCCGAGTCAGGCTGTCGGCTGCCTTACCTCACTACTCCACGCTTTTCGCGGGCGTGAGTTGAGTTTACATTCACATCACGAAGAGGAAAACACACTAACACACACACGGGGAGCAACAAGACACACACCGGGAGCAGGAGGACGCACACGTTGAGCAACAAGACACACACCGGGAGCAGGAGGACACACACGGTGAGCAACAAGACACACACCGGGAGAAACGGGACCATGGCGTCTGCGAGTGTGGTGGGGCAGCCCCCGGGTCAGCACTTCAAACTGCCCGCCGTCGGGAAGAAAATCCCGCCGCAGTTCAGGAACGGCGGGCTGTGCGGCGCAGTCTCCGCCAAGGGGGGGCCGGAGAATCCACACCTGCCCCGGGGACCAGACACGGCGGGGAGGATGCACAGCCAAGGATGCGGAGCTCCGGCCGCCACTTCTGCGCCACGTAGCCTGGAGCGGGACGGACAGGAGGGCGGCACGGACTGTCCCGGGCAGACCGTGACCGGGAGCCGGGGCAGCCAACCAGGACACACCAACGGCGACCGGAACAGCAGCATCTACTGTGACTCAGACCAACACCGCGCTGATCGGAGGGGGACCGGGCTCAGGAAGACGGGCCTCAATGCCATGCCCAGAGAGACGGCTACCGACGGACACATCCTGACGCACCGGCACCGGAGACGGGACTCCCGGAACGGGGAGAGCGGAGCAGCGGGTATACCTCTGGGCCGGCTCACTCAGGGCAAGACCGGGGTGGTGAGGCTGGCCCGCCACGAGCCTTCCCGCAGGCAGGCCTGGAACATCTTCTCCCCGGGGCTAGACCCCCGGGTGAGGACCGAGAGGGGAGAAGGACACCGATTCGAGGTCAAGCCGTTCAAACTGGACTGGTGTGACGTCTGCAGCTGCATGATCAAAGCAGAGAAACTAACATGTCAGAGTAAGTAGCCTAGTTAGTCCTCCAGTCTGTTCACCTGTACTGTTTTCTTACGATGCACATGACTGTAGTTCACCATGAGCTCACCTGTGTGTTTGGTTGTGTTTCTCCTCTGACAGACTAGTGTGTTCATAAATTATTCCTCCAGCTTGTGTCTGTGCTGGACAAAAAAGACATGTCCCTGTGTCAGTGAGAAAGAGCCAGCATGATGGGGAACAATATTTCAAATATAGCGTTTTGCTCCACAGCCAGAAGTTTTCCATGGAAAACTCATTATCTTGTCCTTCCAGCTTTGCCTCCTATAGTCTGCATGCTGTGATTGCAGCCTCAGCTTTAAGAAACAAGGAAAAAAATCATAGACCTGACAGCGAAGCACTTCTGAAAATCCATAAACACATTAGAAAAAAAATTCACACTTGATTTTGAGTGAGCACAAACATGTGTCCTTTGTTGCTTTTAAACCAACGATGACCTGAAAACACAGTTGTAGTTTGAGTAGTTGTGATTGGGACACCTGAGGAACGAATCACTTTCCTTGACTATATATCAAAATGCTTATTTGAGGCCATTGAAACTTGTTACAGTCATTGAATCTGACCCTTCTGTATTCTCCTCTGTACATTCAGTCCTTAGCTGGACTGATTTTATAGCCTGAAATGAACTGCAGAGAGCTGCTCAGGCTCTGACATCACTCTCACCTGCACAGCTCTGGGACATGGAGAGTTTAGGCCAAGCCAATTTGGCCTGGCATTGTTGTTATGTGTTTGATCTGGCTTGGATATACACGTACACACACACCTTTTGCTGATGAGTTCAGCCTGAAGATTGTGTGTGTGTCCAAGTTTGTGCACAACGTGCACATACTGTACGTATATGATTGCTGTGTGTGAGTGGGAATTTGTGTGTCCATGAGAGCATGCGGCTGCTGAGTTTGCATTGTGTCAGCAGCACTCTGTCATGGGGGAACTGCAGCTGTTGAGCGCTGGGAGATAGAAGAAAAAAAAAAAAAAAGAAATTGGTAGTGAGGGAAGGAGACAGGTAAAGGGCTGACCTGCTAAAACAGGGGGACAAGACCAACAACAGATGGAAGGAGAGCAGGAAACAATGAAACAGCAATGGCAAAAATGATGACAAGAGTCAGGGGAGAGGTGGAGGGAGGCAGGACGATAAAAAAGAGGCGAGATGGAACAATAGCAGGAGAGCCAATGCGACCAGGGGGAAGGACAGAAGAGTTCTTCCAGCACTGCAGAGCTGTCTGATTTAGTGTGCTATCAGCAACGGATCAGTGGAGCGAGAGCAGAGATTACTGGAGGCCTTTTTAGCCACAAATCCACAAAAACACACACATACACAGTCATGAGGTACTTTATAACCCAAGAACTTCACTAACTTTTTTATGTTCTTGGTAGATCAAACTAATTAGCTGTAGTTAATCTGCTGGAGCAAACAGTCCTTTTATGCTGTTTTTTTCCCAGAAAACATCTGAGTCGATTGTGGTACAGTCATGGGGTAACCAGGACTTTTTCTGACGGGCATTGACACAATTTTAAGGGTATTTTTGTGGGGAGAAATGCAACCAAAACTGCAAAAATAGAAATGGCGCACACATGCTCCTCTTTCAACTACACCCAGCAAATGACAGGGAGAGAGAGACGGAGGCCTTGCAACCATAAACAACCATCATTCTGTGTCTTTGTTTTATTGTACGTCCCGCTCCCTGTGTCTGTCTTTAATTTATCTCCCTCTTTCTATCTGTCGGCTTTGTTGCATCTGAAGCTTATAGAGAGAGCGAAGCAGCTTTTCCCCCATGGGATAGTCAAGAGCTTGGAGGGACTGGTGTGATGTGGCCTTGCTGTACAGTAGAATCTGTCATGTAGCCAGAGCTCCCAGTCTTATAGTCTCCTGCTCTGTTGTCATATAGACCACTGACTGAATTTATTCTGCTGGCTCACATGTTTGTGTTGCTGATGTGCATAAAATCAGAACACACATACGACAGATGAGAACCATATGTGGCATCAGGCCCTAATGGGACACAAAATAATGACGCATATGACCAACATGTCTAATAAATGTGACCTGTCTAGACATATATGAGCTTTGAATGTCTGCCACTTACATTAATCAGATTTATTCAGAGAAGTGACTCCCCTATCCTTCCCTCCACACAGGATAACACACATATAGTATAATAGGTGCAGAATGAGGAAGAATCAATTCTGTTACTAAAAAGAATAATAACAAAGAAATACATAACTGCAGAGGGAGGTGTGTAACAGTTTATAAATCTGTAGGTTGTCGTTTATTACTCCTCGTGGTGTGATTTGTCAGTGCTATGCATTATGCTGTTGGTTAGTGGATGCTTGGGGGGGGGGGGGTTGCAGGCTCTCTAATCCTAGCTCTGGGAGCCCCCTGAAGGGGATTATACTTTAGGGATGGAGAGGCTGGGATTACAGACAGGCAGACAGAGTCAGACATCAGATTAATATTTAATTAAAGCTTTCAGGGAGCCATGCTGGTGTGGCACCAGTGTGAACTTCTCTGTCACACATTTCCTGCTGTATCACTGGAATATATACTGCTTATAAAGGCTAACTCCAGTCCCCTAAAGTAAAACTACCTTGCACTCTCAGGAAGGAATGGTTTTATCTATTGAATGATCTATTATTTATAATTTGTTCCATGTATTTTCCATTTATTCATTGATTAAAAAAAAAAAAAAAAGTGCAATACAAAATCCTATAGTGTCTGCCCAAACCCACTGATTGTTTAGTGTGGCCATGTTGTGAGTTTGTACCCTGCTTGCCCTCACTGTATACTTTGGTTTGTTATCAGTCCTACAAGTGAACCTGCATGTCCTGCTCTCTGTGTCAAAGCACTATAAGCAAGGTGAATGCTCTGGAGCCCAGAGAGCATGAAACTTTATTTTCACAACAAAAGATCGCTTCCATGAACAATAAACCTCAGAATATGAAAAAGCAGTGTTAACATTTGCTTAAACATTTATAAGCTGGGTAGAGATCCTTGTTGTGACAGTGCACTGTAGCCACAGCAGCACATGTGGGGTCAAGTGCTGGTCACTGCAGAAAAAGGGGGGTATACATGCATGAACACATGGCTGCCAGGAAGCCCCACTTGGATAGGCACTTAAACACACACATACAGGTGTACATTCACTTTCACAGTTACCTTCCCAATGTATTCTTTATCATCTATGGCATTCCTGAGCTCTCTCTAGGGCATGTGTTTTTTCCTTTAGCTCCATTTCTTATTTACTTTACTTCTTCCCTGCTCCACACAGTACAGGCCTTGTTCTAAGGAACTTTTTCATCCGTTTCGCATTGGTCCTGTCAGCGCTCCATTCACAGTGGAGGAAAAACCATGGGAGGAGGATTGTGTTAAATGGCTCATAACCTTCTTGTCTCAGCATAGTGCTGTTGCTGCTTTCGTGCCCGACCTCCAATGAATACAGTTTTTGCAAGACTTTGGCCAAAAAATTCCTTCAGAGCTCATATCTCTCAATCTGAAAACTGAAAATAGAAGTGCATAGAATACTGAGGCAAGCTCATGACACATGTTCAACATACTACCACACCAGACCTCTGTTTTTCTCTTCATTATCACTTTAGTCGTTTTTGTTCTTTTAATTCAGACACGGTATCACCCACTCTGACTCTAACATGATTTGACCTTGATAAATATTGGAAATGACAAGAAAGAACACATGGATGAATTTGTTTTGTTCTTGGAAAAATACCTGCGTGTTGTGCTCTCTCTTCACTGTGCGTTGCTGCTCTGCTGTATATATGGCAGAACAGTGGGGATTTTCATGCAGGCTATATTTAGGTCGCCCTTGGTGGATAGTGATAGGAGGACTGCAGAGGAAGAGGTGGTTGGGGCAGAAAGGACAGGACAAAGGCATTCTTAAGCACATGTTAGTTGAAAGCCATTTTGGCATTTTGGATGTATAAAAATCACTATAACTGCATCATATTCAACTTACATAAATGCAGCAGGCACTGCAGTGTGAGAAGAGGAGACATCATAGCCTAGCATTGCTTGTGATTATGTCATACACTTATGAGTGAAGCACATCGTGTTCCTCCAAACTTCAATTTTAGAAGTAGGGCAGAAGGATAACTCCCAGCAGCACTTTTTTCTTCTCCTTAACGGTGCATATTAATAACCAGACTCTGCATCATCTCAGCCTACACACATAAGCATCCATAGATGCAGAGTTCAGGTGATGCAAGTGCTTCACACTGATGAGATATGTCACTGTTGCGGGGTTAGACAGGATGGTTGGTTTGACTCATCCCCCCCACCAACCAGGCTGTGGGGTCTCACATCAAGGAGACAGAAAAGGGTGAGAAGAAAGAGGATGCAACATCAATGACCAGCTCTGAGGTGGCGTATGATGTTTCTGTGTGTTTGGGAGAGCCCACCAAGTCCCCAGTTACTGAATGGGGAGTGTACAGTCACTGCCTGAACAGGAAGGAAAAAAGGCCCTTGCTGCTGGAAAAAGAGGAGAGAGGGGAGCAAAGGAACCAGGGTTGTATGTGGGGGTCTCTGTCTCTTTAAGCTGGCTGTTTGTTGCTGCAGAGTGTGTGGGTGCTGCAGTGGAGACAGAGAGGGAGAGAGAATGAGAGAGGATGAGGGAGCACTGACAGAAGAGAGATATTAGAGAGGAACAAGTAGCACAGCAGGGGATCAGGGCTCATGTCCGCACGCTGAGGAGTGATGAACATCGGTCAGGTGTAGACCAGAGGAGAGAAGAGTGAGGCGGGCAGAGAGGTGAGAGCATTAGGGAGTGTGTGAGGAGTACAGGTGGAGGGGTGGCAGAGCGAGTGGAGAGGGGGCTGTTTATTCGGAGCGTGGCACCGGTGGCAGAGTGGCTGCGCTGGGATGGCAGAGGGGGGAACTGGGGGGGCTGGCGCTGGGGCAGTCCTCAGAGGGACAGGGCCAGCCGGGGACAAGACAGGAGAGGCAGCGAGGGCTACGTGCACAGGACGGTGCCTGCTGGATGGTGCCACCATGCCCCATCCATGGCACAGATAGCACCTCTTGTCCCAGGGCGGGTGGAGGCAAAGGGGGAGGCAAAGGGGGAGGCAGGGACGGGAGGTGGGTCTGGTGGAGCTGAACGTATCAGAGTGGGCAACACGTTTCTTGGCCAGGTGTCACTGCATCTGGAGGAGGTCAGGGGTGATTCAGACGGGGAGGCTGGAAGTGCCTGCTTTGGACAGGTCTCACGGCGGCTGGGGCGGCTGCTGAAGAGGCTGCCCAAGTCCCGCTCCTGGAGTGAAAGCCTTCGGATCCTCCGGCGATCGTCCTCTAATGGATCTCTGCTCACCACCTCAGGTATGAAGAGGAGAGGGAACTGGAGGCTGCACAAGCAGGGGAGAGTGGGAACTGAGATTTGGAAGTTGTACAAGGAATATAAATCAATTTTGTGTTGACAGGAGACAGTTCTTTGGGGAAAAGGGAAAGATGATGAGTAGACAGGTTGAGCAGGGTTGGCTACAAAGGGCTGCTGTGGGCCAAAATATTTGTGTATTGTGCTCATCAGTCCGTCTATCTGTGAACTGAAATGCCCTCACACCCCGCTACCTTTTGTCTACACCCACCCCTCTATCTGCTGATCTATCCCCGTGGCTTTTGTCTAAGAGCACATACTGTTTATGTGTGTAAGATTTTGTGTGTACTGAGAACAGGGGCTGCAGATTGGATGTAAACAGTCGAATGGTCCAGTAAGCAGGTCAGATGAAAGCAGCAGTATCCACATTATTCAGTCTCTCTTTCACATCCACACACACACAGGCAAACACAGAAATCCTACATTATCAATCTGCTCATAAAATCACTCGCATGTAAGTGGATTATCCTATTGACTTTCATATTTGTAGCAGGAAAATTAGATAAGAGAGAGCCTGCTGGAGGCTATAGGGCATCGATTTTTCCCATGTTTTCTCTAAATAGCGACTCCCTAATGCAGTTTTTTTAAATTAATTTTTTTACATAATGTAACATTAGCACAAAGTGTGGCTGGGGTGAAAAGAAGCAGGGGGCAAATGGGTACTGCAGAATTATTGATCCATTCATAGCAGGAAACTGATGGCTGTTTAAAAAAAGGCGTTTACTGCAGCTATTTCATGTGTGTGTGTGAGTATGAGTATGTGTGGCCTCCTGTGTAATTCAAATAAGACCCTGACCAAACATGAGTCAGGGGAGCAGCTCATCAGGAGCTCACCCCTCCACCTGAGTGACATCATGCCGCAGCCTCAGAAGGAACAGCAGCACCTTCTCCCGCAGACTGATAATGGATATTTTTAGATGGTGTTCACTGTAAAGGAAACCCAGTTAATCCTTGTAAGAAAAACTTGCCCCAACCAGATTCCTCAGGTCCTCTTCTGTTGCACCTTGGATCTATAATTATCCTCCGCCAAAGTGTGTCACAGTTGTGGATGACGCCAGCTGGCTGGAAATGCCTTCAAATGTTCTGCACTTCTAAGAATATAATAACTTGTTGATTGTAGTTTCATCAGCAGATCAGACATGGTTGAAAGGGATGATATGTATGGCAACTGTTAAGATGGTGTATGTGTTCAAAGCCCTGATGTTAATGTTACTGTTAATGTTAACACAACTATGTATTTCTTTTAAAGGATTTTGAGAAATATTACCAGCATGGCTGGACAGTGTTTCAGTATTACTGCCTGTGAATTGTTGGGAAATTGGATTATATGGACATCATATTGTGTTGTTTTGTATTAAATATGCGATTCACTCATTTTGCATATTAAAGTCAGTGAACTCAGTGTGAGGGCCACAGGAGAGAGGATCCGCTGTTTCTGGAGCACAACATTAGGAGCTAAGAGTCAGCAAACCTTTGCCAGGATCACGCGACACTGAGCTTGACAGCTAATCCTTGACCTTAGCAGCATTTTTACAAAACAGATCTGGAGCTTTCAGCCGCGTCTGATGGCTTCATCAGCCGATGGAGTTTGCTCAGTTGTCATGGCAATGGTCTGGCTGTCATGCGATCCACATTCTTGGACCTTGTTTACATTAGAAGACGTGGTTGTTTAATGCATTACATAAAAGCTAAGACACTTGGCCAAAATGTTTGGAATAAATATTGTAAGTGGAGCTGAAATTAAAAATGTTTGTTTGGGTCATTACATCAGTATCACTATAATATTTTTTCACTGTTTTGAAACAGATTTCTGACATTTCTGAACACAGATGGTGAAGCAGTTGGGAAATATCTCCAGACTTGTGGGGAAACTGCAGCAATTGGCAAACAAATAAACATCTTTAGAATAGAAAGGCACAAGGGCACACACTCAGATTTACTTTGGCTGGAGGCTCCAGTGTAATACTGAGCTCTGGATCTTTTTTTTCTAAAACAAACATGACAATCCATTGTAAACAAGGTATATTTTATTATTATATCAATATACCAATAAATCCAAATCAATGAACTCGCATCCATTTAAAAATAACTTATAATAATAAAAACCCCAAAGCTCACTGGACAAATTAAGCCGCTAAAAAACAAATCAAAGCTATCTTCTCCTCTTGTTCGTGCAGTTTTTCAGTGAGCATCTGTGGTTCTACAGATGGAGGTGCTGAAAGAAGCAAATAAAGACGTGGTGTTGATGGAGATTAACAGCATCAATCAGGAATATTCAAATACTGTTCACACAAATGCACACAGATGACAGAGTAAAGGGTCATGATCAGGGAAGGTTTGATGTCATCAAGTTTTTATATCAATGAGAGCCATAGTGGAAGTTACCCACAGCTACCCACTGTGTGTATGTGTGTATGTGTGTGTGTGTGTGTGTGTTTGAGCTACGCAAGAGGAGAACATGGATAACTGTTCCAAATGAGCTATGATAGGATCAGACTGCTTAAAGCCCCCCAAAGGCCCATAAGATGCTCTTAATTCCCCTCAACCATCAGAGCTCTCTTTAGGTTCATTAGTGACCGTGTTAATATCATCGCCCCCACATTATAGCTACCTAACCCCTCTTAACCCGTCCCTTCTCACCCAGACAAGGAGAAAACACAATGTTTCCCTTCCTGAGTTGTTTTCTATCTTTCTATCTGGTGCTTTACAGACATCCTCCATGTCCTAAGAAAACACTGCTAATCTGTCCTTACCCCCCTCTGTCTGTCCCACACCCACTGTCTCGCAGAAAGAAAAAACAACCACCCACATCCCCTATCTTCCAATTCCTGTCTTTTTCTTTGTTACCCAAGCACTTAGTCTGGTTTTGATCACACACATCAACATTTTAGGTTAGAGAATATAAGCCTGAAACTGGGTGATTTTTCTGGCATTCCCTGAAGGAGTGGAATGGAAAGAGAACAAAAGACTTGTGGCAGTTGAAAAGCAAATCATCACTGTCAAAAAATTTCATTTACCTGCCTTCACAAAGTTAATCCAACTCTCCTCTCTTAAGAACAGACCTGTTATCATTAAATAGCAATAATAATAAGATCCATCTTTCCTGCTTTTCCTCAAAGGGGATTATTGACCCAAGCACAGAAGTGGGAGTTAAGATGACTACCACATATAGATCTTTACATACTGTACTTCTGAGCTCCTTCATCTCTTTCCACTGCACCGAGGGAATTTCTTGGTGCTGCCTCTGTCTCCATCTCTTCAGATTATCATCCCTTGCTGTTTTAAATGGCAGCGTTGGCTCTAAAGTGGTCAGACTGGAATGATGGGATGAAAGACAAAGGGGGAGTCTGTGTACACATCCCTCTGCCATGGAGGAGCAATTGAAGCTGGTCTCTCATGGTGACACATAACACCATAACCCTTTTCCTTGTTGAGACAACACACACACTAGACATGATGGCTCTGTGGAGAGGAGCTGATCCTGATGTGTGTTTATGGCTCAACTTCATTGCAGTCACCTGTCGGATTGCAGAATCCATCGATGGAGGCTCTAACAAAACATTTTGTTCCATCCCCAAAAACAGATCTGAGCTTCTCCTAAAGCCCCATCTGAAATAAATCAGTCTTACTGTCATGCAAAATTTAAATTTAAGCAACTTCCCCATTCAACAGTCTGTGTAAAAATGGACTTTCCACAGAACAGCAAAAGGGAAGCCCCATAAATGCTAACATCCAGTCGGGGGGGGGGGGGGGGGTTCTTTCAGTGGTATTAAAACAACTACCGCACAAAAAGGGTGGCAAAAGAAAAACTGTTCGTTCTCCTTTCCTTATGCTTTCATTAGTCTTTTCTCCATTCCCCGTGACTGTGCCAGTGTCAGCAAGCCTGCACACGGTAACCTTCAGAGCCTGCTAGGTCACTGGATCACTGCTGCAGTTTCACCATCTGGAAATTTAAAACTTTCACATGTAAAATACAGCCAAGCACACACACATACACCCATGTAAATCCTTTCAGTTCCAAATTTACACGTGTGTATGTGGGTATGTATGAGACACAGAAGCAGTTGGTTTTATCAGTGTGGGAATGGGTGAAGCATGATTTGCTGACAGGGGTGTATCTTTCTGTAGGTGTGGAACAGGAAAACATTTCCACTCCCAAGTGTTGCTCTCATTTATTTTGCAGTTTTTCTAATTCCTGTCTTCAAAATGAATTCACAGAAAGACAAAAGGAGCCAGAGCCCTCTCTCTCTAAGTAGCCACCACCCAACACAAACACTGACTTCTGTTAATAGCAACTGTGGAAGTTAAAGGTGCTTTTTGGAGTTTTTGGCCAGTTATAGTACTTTTTAGAGGGATATTTTTAAGTGGGCCCCATTTTCTTTGTGTGATCTTTCTTTGCACCACAATGCAAAGAAACATGGCATGAAGGACAAAATACACATATTGAGAAAAGTACTCTTTTTTTAGATGAGAAGATCCACTACACTCCTGTGACTATATGCTAACTAAGGACCTTGGTCATAAGACTGGGAACAGCTAGACTGGCTCAGTCCAAATGTAATACACCTACATACACCTACCAGCATTTCATTTTGATTTGTTGTTTGTTGTATCATAGGGGTCATGTGGGTGGATTTTGGATAATGCCAGAGTAACTCTTGGACATTATTTCTAGTCCTTGTGCTAAGCTTAAGTTAGATGGCTGCTGGAGGCTCATTCAATGTATTTCCCAAAATATTGAGCATTTCTTTGAAGTATGGCAGAAGACTTTAGATGTAGAAGCGCAGTCTCTCTGATGGAGAGAATGAAGTCAAACAGCACAGGAAAGGAGTTTCTCTCTTCCCTTCCCCCTTGTGTTTCCTTTCTTCCACTCTTTTTGCAGTGACCTCTAAACCATCACAAGCAGAGTATCCCTTATCTGAACTCTCTTCTTTCCTCGACACATCCCAGCTGTCAGCAAGGCATCCAAGCCCTTCCCTTTCACCCTCTCTCTGCCAAACTGTCTCCGTCACACACTCATTCTTACACACTTAAGTAGAATATCCTTTATCTGAACGCCTCTATGTTAGACATTTCTCTCCTGTCTGTCAGCCCCTGTCCTGTCTCCTGTGACTCAGCTCTGCTTGTGCAAAATAGTTTGTATTGAATTTTCTGACAATCTCCTGTAGACATACCTTTGATTTCTGATATTATATTGATTAGGTTGAGCTTTAATGCTGATTAATAACATTAAAAATCCATCAGTGACCTCATCTAAATACAACAATTTCTGCAGTGGTCATTAGGGAGATTGTCACCATGGCTACAGTACTGATGTTGAGTGTTAGATAGATGCAGGGATGTCCTTCCCTCTGCAGAATAAAAACAGAGCCATTAATATCAGTAGACAGAAAAACAACCAGACTTGGATCAGTCTATTCTGACTGCAGCAAACAAGAGTCAAACCAGAAAACCTTACGCTTATTAAGAGCAAATATCTATTAAGTATAGGTTTATTTATAAATCAGTCGAATATTGGCTACATGGTTTATTGTTTTTTTATGCAGTCTTGCCAGTTGAATGTAGAATACAGTGTTTGCTTCCTGCTTGTTCACCATAAAAGGGATCTGAGTCAGAATTTCCCCAAACCGCAAACCTCTCTTTGCCCATCCAGTTTTTTAAATATCTCTTTTCTTTAGCATGGATTACCTCACTGACTGAGGAGAAGTGAGATGTAGGGTTGTGGAAAAGCCACAATAAAGTCTGAAAGGTATAAACAAGCTGAGTCTCTCATATGTGGAACAAACTGATAATTAAAAGCAGGACAGTGGACTATTTGGGGAAGTTTTGGGGGAAGTACCTAAATCTAATTGTTATTTTCAAACAGGGCAGTAGGATGGGAGCAGACCTCTCCAGGGCATCTAAACTGTTACAGTTTGGCCTTTAATGTTTAAGTGGGCCCATCCATTATCATGATACATTAAGTGTTGTTATCCATTACGGTCTTTGCTGGCCTTGTGTTGTATGCCCATTATCAATTTATTTTATGATGTTTCCTGTCATCTGATGGACAAAGCGATGCATTGATGTTGATCTCAGAATTGTAATTTCTAGTGTAAGTTGTTTGAGTACAACATCTATTGGAATTGTTTTGCAATTTTTACACTTTTGTTTTTGTGTGTGTGTATTTTTCGAAAGGAATCCTTTTTGAGGGTGTTAGTCTGACATTACCCACTAGATGGGGCTACTTTTCTGTGTTAAAGAATTGCTTATGTGACTGTTCCAAATTTGATGAAGTCAAATTTTTTTCACTTATTCTCAAACGTGAACAGGTGACGACTCAGCATTACGATCGGACAGGTAGCATCACAGAGGAGCATTTACCAATGCTAAATCCTCCTGCTTTCCAAATCTTTTATGAAATTAAGTGTTTTCCCTTCTCTGATCAGTGTGTTATTGTGTTCATCAGATTGTAACTACACTTGTCATGTGGAGTGTCAGAGCCAGGTCCAGCTGGACTGCAACCAGAGGGACAAAAAGCCAGAAAAAACATCCCCAAGAGGCAAATGCTCTCCCCCAGCAGCTTGGCACAAGGTGAGCATTTCCAAGACAAATAGCACTGAATTAGTAGAAAAGTCTGTATAGGTCATTTCTTGCACGTCTAAGTCACTCAGGAAAGGTGAGTGCTTGCAAACATGTGCAGAAGTACACATGAGTCAGGATTCATTTAGCAGCATCTCTACAAGCCTACACTTTTACATAACATTCCTTCTCTTTCACAACAAGCTGCCCTAACTCGTCAGCTGTCTACTCATACATTTATTCATTCACTCATTTGCTTTTTGTGGTCACACAATGTTCTCAGGACAAAATCTGCTCAGTCACATCAGCATCTTAGGTCCCCTGCTCTCTCGTCTTTGCTTTGTAATACTCATATTTCTGTTTGGAGTCTCTCTGTCATGTCCAGACTGTAGAATTTTAGGCTTTAACTCATTTTTTTAACTATTACCTGTTTTTTGGATGCTGATAGAATATATTTAGTTATCCACTCAAAAGCCCTCAAAAACGATCATTTCAGCTTTTATACTCACATACTTTATGAGCCACAGCAATACAGTAATTATATGCTCCCACTCTTTGTGTGTGAACAGGAATCAGAGTGTAAGCCTGTATGCTGCTCTTGGAATTCTAGCCTCAGTCACCCACTTGCCCACGCAATGTGGTCCTCACACACATACACACACACACACACACATATATATATATATATATATATATGTACTCTCTTGTCATGCATGAAAGAAATATGGTTAACCCTGTAGGCCTGCAGCAGAATGTTGGCAGCTACTGAGGCCCTGAGGTCAGATAACACAAAATTAGACTCCTGGTAATTTGCCAGGTAATACCCCACTTCTAGAGTGCTTGAACAAATGCCCACAGCCACCATGCTGCTCTGATGTTAATGGTGAGAATTGGAATGAGGACAAGGAGGATAAATAAATAAATTGGACCAAATATGTGTTGGATTCTTTGGTGCCAAACAGGAACTAGTCACAAACAATATTTTTATAATACAAAATCTATTGGAACAAAGTCATTTTAGCATTTTTAATGTTAAGTGAGCATTGATGGAATCTGTCTCTCTGTATCCTCCCATTTGTTTCATATAGTGTGTGTGTATGGCAGACTAGAGGAGATATGATAGTTCATTTCAAGTAGTCTACATCCTGCCCTCTGTTTTAATAGCTGCAGCTCTGAGTGAATGTGTGTATGTAGTTGTGCACTTTTTTCCCCTCCTCTTTATAGGTCCTTATTGTCTGTGCATCAGCAGAAATTGATCCCTTTCCCCCCCAGTCAGTGCAGCCACTGCCGCAGTCACAATAGACATGCAGCAGACCGACCAGACTTCATCGACTAAAAACCAGCAGGAGGGTTCAGTGTGCATGCATCTTTGTGTGTAGCATCCTATCTACGGCACTCCCATAGTGATTGCATTGATGGAAGCCAGGGGCAAAGCTGCAGGTAATCAGTCTTTGTCCAAATCAAGGCTGAGAGAAGACAGCCCATGAAAAGGCAACGCATTGTCGCTGCAGCTTTCCAGCAACATATAAGCTTTCCTATATTCATGTCAGGAAGGTTTTAAAATCATATTACACACAAAGAAGCAGCACATACAGGCAGACACACAAAAGAACAATCAATCTTAACAGTGACTCTGGCATTAGCTGCTATTTGACAAGAGGGTCACTGTCAGAGTCAGGGGGCAGATTGTAGGGTCAGTGTAGGGTTAGAGGTCACAGTATTTCATATACTGATAGTAATCATTCATTATTTTCTTAATTTCACCCTATATACTGGGAGCCCAGCCCTCTACCAACAACTCAGCACTAGCAGTGCAGCTGCTTCTTCTTCAGTGTTGATAACCCATCCCACTTAATTTGTGTTCATACACAAAAAAACATAAAAGCGCTGCATGAGCAAAGTGGTTGTAATGATTTCTAGTCCTTTGCATGCTGCAGCATAATGTCAGTTGCAAAGCAGCCATCTTCCCTAACCTGCTTCCTGTCACTGCTGCTCTTACGTATGTAAAACAGGCACTGCAAGGCTTCATATCTCTCAATCAGCATCATTGCGCTCTCTACTTACCCATGCCTCTCTCTCTCTCTCTCTCTCCCTTTTTATGTAAAAGGAAGTGGTAATGCTCTGCAGGGTGCAGTTGCTTGCAGGAAGAGAGAGAGTGGAGGGAGCAGGGGGAGGGTGCTTATAGGCTGAAAACACGTTCAACCACAGATGGTTGAGCAAGGCTGCAGGAGAGTGTGGGAGCAAAGCAATTGCAAAGACAGAAAAATAGAGAGTGAAAAGAAGGAGACAGTAAGAAATAGAGAAGGGCTGAGTGGGAGGCATCAGTTTCCCTGGTAGTATTGCCGAACCAAGAGAAGAGGATAGAGGAGATTGTGCTGGATCCGTTAGCGACTTGCTGCTGCAGCCAAGAGCTCTTCTGCTACTGTTGACTCTGGACTCAAGTGATGGACGGATGCTTACACACATTAAAGACAGGATAATTGAACTACTGCTGGAACCAGGACTCAGAGTAAAGCTACAGCACTGTAGTGTGGCTTCATAGAGACACAGAGCCAGATTAAAGCAGGATGTGGTATTGCATGCTTACGTGCAAAGGAGTTAGTTTGTGGGTATAACAGGTGCTCTCAGGTGAGCAGCGTTAATTTGAAACCAGCGTGTAAACTGACTCTGTGGCAGCTTCCTGTGTCTGTGTCACAGTGTGTACATGAGTGTATGTCCAGCTGCAAATACCCAGGTGCATATACTATTTGGTGTATGCTCGTTTGTGACACCGGCATCAGAGCCCCCACGCACACGCACACGTCAAGAGGAAGTAACACGTCTGCGCTTGCTCTCGGATTTCCTGGTCCCCTCTCCGGTGTCACGCAAAGCACCGAATCTGAGCCGGGTTCACCTGTCTTGCCCTCACAGGTGGGACTGAAGCTTTCTGGATGTGTCAGCAGAGGAGCACTGGTGTTTTCTGGATGTGTAAAGGACAGTTAGATGATTGTAGACTCTGATTGTGGCTGAGTTTCACATCAGCCCTGCCTTTCAAGATAAACCAGCACTTCCTCAAGCCCATCAACGTGCTGCTCTGGTGCTGTTCTGGTGCCAGAGCCCATCTCTGGACCACTCCATGACTGTCAACACCGTCTTGACCCCCTCCATGACCAGCAGTAACAGCATGAGCAGTGGGTACTGCAGCCTGGATGATGACTGTGAGGACTTCACTTTCTTCACAGCTAAGACCTCGTTCTTCCGCAAACCCCGGCATGCAGTGAAGGTACAGATGCGATACAAGACTCTGATAGATCAGATTATAAGAGTTACTTCAGTTCACATGGGATAGATTGTTGGTATTTCTTTTGAGCTGGAAATTAAACTGCGATTTATATCATACAAATGGATCCAAAAAGCAGAAGTAAGGAGAGGAAGTGATTATGTTGATGCATGCTTAAGTAGGCCTCTAGGTGTGTGTGGATGTGTGTGAGAATGGAGGAAGGGTTACAGTCAGCCATGCATTGTGTAACATTGATGTCTCCTCCTGTCAGCCTTGTTCATCAACCTTGGTGGCTTTTGGCAGCTCATTTATTATGTGAATGTGTTAGCATAGATTTTAGCATCAGCATCACAGAGAACAGCTGATGGATGTAGATATAATTCAGGGTGGTTTCATCCTGCTGAAGACTGTGTGGAAAGGGATCATGTGTTGACTGTGTTTTAGAAGTGACACTGAGCCAACAATGTTAGTCTCCAGAGTCCATGGAGGCTTCTTTGCTGTGTGGGAGAGGTTTCCGTAGAAACAAAGCTAATACTTTTGCAGGACAAGTGAAAGGGAGTGTGTGTATGCAGGGCACACTTGCATACTTATTGTAGCAAAACCATTTTCCTAGTTACCATAGCAACTCGTGCTTTTGTTGGCTCCCTCTGTGCACTTCCTGAGGTTTGGTTTTGGCCTCCTGTACAGTCAGTTACCTCACACATAACAGCCTGTAACTACAGTATATACAGTATGTACTGGCTCTGCTGGGTGTTGCGTCTTTGTTGTTCGGTCTCGGTACCAATGAGGTGATTTATTGATTTTCTAAAGTAAAAGAAGGTGAAAGGGTTTCAGGTTGCAAGAGAAACCTAGAGATGGAATTCTTTAAACTACATATTTCAATTTGTGCAAAACATTTTCAGCTCTATTATATGCCTACTGTCCTGTCATGGCAGTGCCTTTGGTGTCTGAATCACTGAATAATTGACCAGCTGTGTTGTCAGACTGTGGAGTTAGTGTGGCTAACTCCACTGAGCTGAGACTCAGAGATATTGGGGTTATGTTGTCTGGGCTGTCAGCACCCAAGCTGCCAGCTGATGGAGACTGATTTCTTTCTTTTTCTTTCTCTGGCTTTCTTTGTAGCTGGAGAAACATGGTGTGAAAAATAATGTAGCTGGAATATTAGCTAGTGGACGTGGGAGGGACTCGCTATTTTTCCTCAAAAGAAATCGTGGGCTCTAAAAGTAGCCCTGTGGCGTGCTGCATTTTCCCAGAAAGTGTCCTTTTCTTTCCTGTGTTTGAATATGAAAATGAGACATGCAAAGATCCGTGGGGTACCCTTTGAATACAGACCTTATCACATTTTTTGTGTCCAAACAAGAAATGTGTGTCAGTGTGTTGAGTCCCTTCTATAGGGACATAGTTACATTCATTAAACGGTGGAAGAGGAGGTCAGATTCTCTTTTCTTTATGAATTATTTCCAGCGCTGAGCCTTTTGCTCCGGATAAGCCAACCAGCTGTAATGTGTTTGTGCATGTGTGTGTGTATGTGTGTGCACTTGCATGTGAGTATATCATTGTAGCATGTCGGCTAGGTGCAATTTTCTCTGTTCTGCTTTTTGATGCAGTAAAAATAAACAAGTTACATCTATGTGGACTGAACAATTAGTTTTCACATGTCGACTACACAAACATTACTCAGGGACCATTGGCAGGAAACAAAGATAGTTTGATGTTTGTAATGTTACATTTCTGCTCTGCTGCATAATGTTAAGCAATAGTTACCTATGGCTCAAATAAGATTGTACAAAACATATGATAAACTCTAAAATGTGATGCACAGCCACAGCAATTTAAAAAGTAGTAAGACCCCTGGGGTTAAATACAATATCAACATATGACAATAATCCAAATTCCATAAGATGTATAATTGTACTGAGTATTTTTGGTGCATCTTTATTTATTTGTTATTGTTATTGTTGTTTTTTGTTTTGTTTCTTATTTATGTGGTGTGATGAATTTAACAAGTCAAGGGTTAGAATAGCTTCACTATTATGTATGTATGTACACTACCAGTCAAAAGTTTGGACAAACTTTTGACTGGTAGTGTATGTGTGCATATGATTGCACACTTGTATGTGTGTCCTGCAGATAGTGCTTGTATGCAGCAGCCTTTGAGCTATAAAATAAAATCAACGTGCGTGTTCTCAGTTTAGTGTCTTCGCCTCGACTCTTGACCCAGTAACAGCATTACACTAGCGCACGCTCTTAGCAGTGGGCTTGCATACGTGTGTGCATGTGTTTATTGTGCGTATGTTGATGTAAAAATGTGGAATTTTTTCCACTCTTTATAGCCTTTATGATGTGACCATTGTTTGACTGAGTCTAGTAGAGTTCATCGTGCCCTAGGCCTCACAGGCCAGTTGTAATACATAGTAGCTTCAAGTGTTTGCTGAGGATCATGATGTCAGACAGACACAGACACACACACACACACACACACACACACTCCCACAGGCTTGACTGACAAGGTCAAATTCAAGTGAAGAAAAGGTGGTCAGGTTAAATGCACATAAGCACACACTGGTTTGGCTCAATCTGTACAGTGTGTGTAACAGTCATATGACCCTTTTTGTCTGATCTCATCAGACGGAGGGCATCAACACCTCACCATGTCACCCTAAGGGCTATGTGTGTGTGTGTGTGAGACCCTTAAGTAACAGTCCGAGATGACTTACTCTTTTAGGCTTACCTACAACATTAAACAGGAAAACAGGGCCCATTCTGTCTTTGCACCTGTAATATTGTTATTATCAGAAAGTGACAAAGTGGGTCCTGCCAGAAGCAGAATGTCTTATTCTTTCAATATCAACTACTTGTTGTATTTCAGGTACAGTTTTTGTGTAGAGCTCAATGCCTACTGTGAATTTGGTAAATCATCAAAAAACTAAAAAACAGTAATCTCTGATGTGCAATAAAAAGAACTTGTAAGACAACCACAAATGAATACTGAACATGAGACAGTGTCATGTAAAAGATTGGAAAATGTTTGAAAAACAGAATAAAGTCGCATCGTTACAGTAGCTTAGTGGGCAATGGAAGACTATGAACCCGGCTGCATCACTCATATCGAGTCAGTAATACAGTGTTAAGTATATCTATAAATGTGATGTAAACCAGACAGCCAGTCTTTCACTTATCACTTTGAATATTTACAGAGCTACAGTATCACTCAGTTTATAATAATGAGTGAAAAGACAGAATAAGAACCAACGATTTACTGTGGAGATTGGGGGATGTTTCATGTCACATATTTTTTTACCACCTCAAGTTATTTTCTTTATTTTAGAACCACAGTGCAGGCAGCTCAGGCTTTTTCAGTTCTCGCTCTCTGTTTCCGTGCCTTTCTGGTCATTGGCCTCCTCAGGACTAGGTCGAGTCGGGGCAGTGTCCCTGGACTTTGTGGAACTCTCAGGGGTGGAAACTGAACTATTGTCCCTCTCTATTGTCCTCTGACCACTCTCACTGGAATGCAGAAGAAAGGCAGAACAGGGCGCTGCCCCTGATACATTTAGAAACTTGCATACAAATGCCGGAATTCCTTCAAGGTTCTTTTCACTCTGTTAGATTGGGAGGAATTTTAGATACAAGTCAACTCACCGATATCCCTCAGGTTCTTTCCTTAATTGTAGATTGCAGCATTTACACTTGTTTATCCAACACAAGTTCATGTGTGGCTTTCCATTTTATTCTTTTCTATTTCACTAGATAAGTACACTGGTGTGCACAGATTCAGAGCCAGGCCTGGTACCTCATACATTGAAAGGTATCTTTTGTCCTGATTAGGGAGGGATTTGTAACAGGCAGTGACCATAGCAGCATATGCTTCTTTACCAGCTGTTGCATGAGTATTTACTATGACCAGACCACAGACCACAGGAGGAGGGACTGATGATAAACGTTGTAAAACCCCTGTTCTCACTGTTCCTCTCTACAAATGGGCTGTTTTTGATGACTTTCCGCCAAGCAAGCTGAGCTACACTTCTGCTCTGTGTGTATGCGCTGTGTATTTCTATAAGGTGCTTCAATCTGTATGTGCGTACACACAGAGACTCACAGCACGTACACACACTGCATCTGTATTGAATGAAACAATGACTTCATCACACAACCTGAGGACTCCCCTACAGGAACCATTCCTGCCTTACATATGTCCTCTCTCTAGCACACAATCTCTCTGTCTCTCTCCCTCACACTGCCTCAGAAAATGCACACAAACAGCAAAATATAAAAAAAGGCTGTTGTGAGATAGGGAGGATGCATCCCACTGTACTAAAAATAACCTAGTCAAACTCTGTGTTGCTAAGGCTGGCTCAGCAGCCGCTCTTTCATGAGTCCTTACCCCTTACTCACATGTTTCACAGCCTCCCCCATTCTCACTTCTTTCCTCTCTTCTTCATGTCATTGCGTGTTTCCCTTAACCTTACTCCTCTGTCTTGTTCTCATTCCCTATCACAGAGAGAAATCTGTACTAGTGAGGGGGAGGCTGTGATGCTGAATGTGTGATTTGCTCCATTCACATTTCCTGTCCCCATGTACAGCTGCAGAGATATAAGAATTTTCATTAGCTACTGTTGGGTCAGCAGCTCTTATTTCTCAAAATGTCAAAGATGGAGGATGGGAAAGGGAAGTGTTATCTTCAGTGGCAGTCAATGAAAGAGGCCACACAGCAGGAACCATCCCAGATGGCCAGTCTTTTTCAACCTAATATGACACTTTACATGTCTGCTAAACAGTCACTCAGTACAATTAGCTATCTTGACGCGGGTATGTTCAGATATCTATTCACAAACTTGAGCAATGCAAGCTGATCTGATCGTTAGACAGGTTTCCCAAGACTTCTGTTGTGGGAAGTAGTGCCATCTGCTGGTAAATATTCAAACATCCATACTGGTTAAACTATGACACAACACTGACATTTTCTTTTTCGTTCATGTTACAGCAGAATGAAGTAAAGGAGGAAGAAGAGGGAGGGGTGAAGGACCTGTCTGAAGAAGAGGTGCGGACCAGGATAGAAGAATATAATGCTCAAGTTTCTGAAAATGGCATGAGTTGGGTGAGTTCTGAGAAATTGTTGAAGCTGTAAAATATAATAATAAAAATGGATTTGTACTTTGTACAATACAATAGGAACAGGAAGTTTAGGCTGGACATAATGTAGAAAGCAATCATACAACAGCAAGCACAACAAGAACAGTAAAAAGTAAACAAAAGTAGAATTTAATAGAACCCAGGAGATATGAGTATGAGTGACATTGATTTGAATTTAAGTGATAGACCCTTAAACCCCATGATTTCCTCACCGTATAGGAAACTCTGTCAAAATACATTTTTATCTTTGTTGTTTTATATTGTGAGCTACAAATTTGTCACTACTTGGACAAAAAAGAAAGCATTTTCCATGCTTTGACTTTAAAACAATAAGTTGATAATTTAGGAAAAACACCTAGAACAAGTTTATTAAAAAAGTCTATTTCTTTAGAGAACCACATGCAGTATTTCTCCTCCACATTCATGTGCACTATATACTGTTTTGTCCTTCCACTCTCTTACTGTCTCCCTCTGTCTCTTGGTTTGTTCCAGGCTCCAGATGGTTCTTACAGAGGTTTCATTAAGGTCCATCTGAGGCTCAGTCGACCAGTCACGGTGCCCGCTCTGGAGGGGGCGGGCCCAGATGGAGCATCCAGGCACATGGGTAATCAAAATCGTGCACCATCCCAGGCTCAAGACGGGAAGGACAGCGGGCAGAGTGAACAGAGAACATCATTCTATCTACCATGTGACTGTGTGAAGCAGCTCCACATAAGCTCTCTGACCACCACCAGAGAGGTCATCCAGGGCTTGCTGACGAAGTTCATGGTGCTAGACAATCCCCGCAAGTTTGCATTGTACAGACAGACCCACCGTGATGGGCAGGGTGAGGAAACACTTACCAGCTCATCTGCAGAATACAAATGGATAGTATTTAATCATGCGTTTTTCTTGCATGCAGATCTCTTCCAGAAGCTTCCTCTCTATGAGCGTCCTCTTCTTCTGAGGTTGATTGCAGGCCCTGACCCGCAGCAGCTCAGCTTTGTCCTTAAGGAGAATGAGACTGGAGAGGTGGAGGTAAGAAATATGCAGACATATCCAAATGCACATATACACTTGTGGTTTGCAGGAAAATGCAGTCGGTAATCTTTGCAATGGTTATTAATCTGTTCCTCTCATATTCCCTCTTCCTTTACCAGTGGCATGCGTTCTCTGTCCCTGAGCTACAAAACTTCCTGGTAATCCTGGAGAAAGAGGAGGCAGAGCGTGTACGGGCAGTGAAGCAAAGATATGACATGTACCGAAAGAAACTGCAACAGGCCCTACAACAACACGACCCCTGACCCCTCACCTGTTACCTTATGACCTTAACCCAGGGAGAGACTGACCTTCTGAACACTGACCGCCGTCCAGACCCCAACATCTATTCAGAGACTGGAGCTGGAGCTGAACTTGTCTCCACCCCCCACATATACATACAGACACACAGTACATCCATACACAGATGCATACCCTTTCTCAGGACGCATACAAGACCCCTCCACCTCTCCCCAGCACCCATATGTCCATTTCCTGAGGAGAGAAACAGGGGTTGAGAGTGGTGTGTGAAAGGCTACAGGGTGTGTGGTCCTCTGGCTGACTGGACTCATAGTGTTTTCACTGTCAAGGACACACACAGAAATTTGGGACTGATGTGAATCAATGGTGTTTTTAAAGACTCCATCTCCTCTGCTACCGCTGCTGCTGCTACTGCAAGTGTTACTTATGCATGAGTCTCTTTCAGCTCATCCCCCTGCACATAGAGTTAGACTAGAAACAGAAGGCATGAGTACTTTTTATGCATCTCTTTTGGATGGAAGGACAATCATACTGTGTGTTTCTTCTTCTTTTTTTTTTTTTTTTCGTGGAATTGATGTATAGGGTTATCACCAGATATGTTATTTTTGTTGCTGGAATATAACAAGTGTGAATTGATGATGGAAGTTTTTCTAGACAAGGCTGGAGCATTTTCCCATTCCAATGCTATATGAGAGAGTTGTGTGATAATACTTTCAGGTGCTGCACTTGACAAAGAAAGCTTCAGTCAGACCCAGTTACCACTTATCGCCCTGCTCCTCCAAACAAATACACAATCCCAACCTCCTCCCAGTTGATAAATGTGACTTCATTCTCATTTTCCCACTCTGAATCCTGATCTAAACAACTTTGAATGAACTCTGAAACTGCACATAAAGCCTGCTTAGGGAAGCAAGTCACCCAGCTTTACAGATTTTAAACTCTACATACACTGATATGGTATATGGGTTGCATTTTATTGTGATAGGGTTTTTTTTTTTTACACCAAAGCTTTAAGAGGAATTGATTGGTTTTTAGATTACTTTACAGGGAATAGAGATGTATGGAAGTTCAGATTAAAGATGGTGTATGTAAAAATTAAACCAGATTCTGTTTTGCACATATTGATGCAGGTCACTGAATGGCCCACAACTCTAGTGCTGGGCATGCATTTCTGATTTTGTATTCTTCCACATCTCCCGACCTTCCACCCTAAAAAAAGAAACTCATGATAATCGTTATGATGTACCAATGATGTGTTTGCAATGCATATGTATTATGTAGACACTGGAAAAAGAGTGACAAGGTTTAACTTTGTTGCTTTAACAAATATTAATATTCTTTTGGTATCATTCCTACTGGTCATTGTGTGTGTGTGTGTGTGTGTGTGTGTGTGTATTCAAGGGTAGTAAAAAAAAATGTGAAAGGCGTTTTATAATGAGTGTCATCAGAGCTCCCTCATTCGGCCTCTCATATCAAGCTCAAAGTACATGTAATGTAACAAATTATACTGTAACTTGCTAATTAGGTTGTTTTGAAACCCTAATGGCTCAACGCATGTATTATAAGATGAATGCATTCAATAATTTGAAAATATGTTCACACATCTTTAAACTTCTTGCTTTATTCCATACACATGTGGTTAATGAGGCCTATTGTCCATAAGCACATACTTCACAGTAAACCTGTTCATGTTTTCACACCACCACCCAGAGCCCAAGCTGTTGCTGCTGGCAGTGCCTTTTGTTTCGCGTGGCCCCGTGTATCAGTGTGAGGTGTGTTTCGTCACACAGGTGCCTGAGTGTCTGTATGGGTGTTTTGCATGCATTTCTTGGGTGGTGTTGTATCTCATCCTCTGTCTCCCATTCTTAACACTCGTCTACCTGTCCACAAACCCTCTGAGTGTGTGTGTGTGAGTGAGTGAGTGAGTATGTGTGACTGTGTGACAATGTGTGGATGCATGTGCACATCTGTGCACGTCTGCATGCCTGTTATTTATTTCATGGTTCACATCATCCACATGATATTATTTGAAGGATGTTGAGACTTAATGCTTTTTTGCAATTTATTTTGTTTCATTTGAAGAGGTGTGTATAAATTATCAGTAGAGCTGTACAGAACTTCAAAATGAAATAAAAAGGTTGTCCTTTTATTGAAATGTTTTTCTTTTCCATTGTGTATACATGTACATAGTTTCACTGAAGGCCAAAAACATTGTTTCAGGTTATGTCAGCTGTGTGACAGCTTTTTGGCATTTTCAGTTGTCATGAGTGCAGGATAGAGTTGGTCTTCATCATCACTACTAAGTATAGGCCTTGTCAACACCACAGAAAATATTTTCACACATTGAGACCGCCCGACATAGAAACAAGAAACTGCAGGGTGTATCCGAACAAAGCTCAGAGAGATGCCTTGGTTACTTTGACTGACTAGTCATTGCATCAATGTCAATTAATGTGTGGTGTGCTTAAATGATAACATTAGCTGTCATTATGGCTATGATGCGCATCACACTGCTGATAGTAACAATATAGATTTTATGCTGCTGGTGGAATGTTTGTTGTTAAATTTGTTTATTTGTTTGCTTTTGCTAAGAGAGATAGATCTGGGCCCGGTTTTGGGCGCTGTCAAATCATGTCCAAAATTGGAAGTGCTGATCTTTTCATTTTATTTCCTTTGCCAGATGCCTGCTCGCTTTTCTTTCAGTTCACCAGCAGGTGGCAATATAGAACGTAAACTGAAAGTACCATTTACACATGCATAGTCAGCCAAGTAGATCATACCCAAACAGAGGTGTTTGTGACTTTGTTTTCATCTGCTCTAATGTGCCCCTCATGATCAAACATTTCGATTTTGCTGTGACAGTTTCACACAGGTTCACAATTCTTATCCTGATTCGGCTGTTTTAGTCTGATCTTACTTTCAAAGGGCATTCAAAGTAAGGCGTTGGACCAATAAACCCACAGGTGTCGGTGTCTGTCACAGGCTCTGAGGCCAAATACAGCCAAAACCCCCAGCCTCCACAAGGACCTATAGGTAGTGTTGCACCTGGCCCCCCCTGTCTTGCCGTGGTCGTAAATTCATTAGCTGTGAAATTCACTGAGCTCAAGGTATAAGAGTTCACACTCATACCTTGAACTCTTTGAAAATAAAGTGCAATAAGCAGATCAATTTATAGGCATTGTCACCCTACTCTCTTCATACAGCACTGTCTAAGAATAATCAGCATGGTCAAGCTAGCCTTAAGGGCTGGCTGCTACCCAGAGGATCACCTAAAACTGTGTCAGTATGCTTATTTATGGCAGCAAATATAGACAGGCCCCTTTTCTCACCTCTGAGAAAGAGCTAAGATTCGCATCACCCTCTGCCCAGCATGTATCACTGTCTGAATTTAGCCTGTCCCCCTGCTCATGCCTGCCGGGTCTCACTCCGTTTGTCCTCTGCCCTGCCCCTCACTATATCTAGACCTGTATAGATCGGCAAATCTTCTCCAGTTTCAATAAACGCTTCAGCTTTCGATTATAGGGTATGCAAGCTGAATGTCCAGCAGCACTTTGTGGGGCTGAGGTGAGGGCCTCTTGGCCCAAGAGCTGCTGTTTATATTAGGTAACCTGTAGATTATTTTAATCAATCAGTCCTTTAGAAATGTATACATTTATAAAATATCATTAAATCGTGTAATTCTCCATCACAATATCCCCACAGTTAACCAGTCCGACATCTTATAATAGTCTGTTTGTCTGACCAGACCTTACTACAACAGATCAGCAAAAAGATGTTTATGTTTTAGAAGACAAAACTGATGACTTTCCAACACATTTCCATCCAAGTACTGATCAACCACTGGCCCGGCTCTATGGAAGTATACATGCTGACGCTGCTCTGTAATGTTTTATACAGTTTTATACAGTTTTATACAGTTTTATACAGCTTTATACAGCTTTATACAGTTTTATACAGTTTCATACAGTTTTATACAGTTTTATACAGTTTTATACAGCTTTATACAGTTTCATACAGCTTATAAGGTTTTATACAGTTTCATACAGCTTTATACAGTTTCATACAGCTTATAAGGTTTTATACAGTTTCATACAGTTTTATACAGTTTCATACAGTTTTATACAGCTTTATAAAGTTTTATACAGTTTCATACAGCTTTATACAGTTTTATACAGTTTTATACAGCTTTATACAGTTTCATACTGTTTTATAAAGTTTTATACAGTTTCATACAGTTTTATACAGCTTTATACAGTTTTATACAGTTTTATACAGTTTCATACAGTTTTATAAAGTTTTATACAGTTTCATACAGTTTTATAGTTTTATACAGCTCTATACAGCTTTATACAGTTTTATACAGTTTTATACAGTTTCATACAGCTTTATACAGCTTTATACAGCTTTATACAGTTTTATACAGTTTCATACAGCTTTATACAGTTTTATACAGTTTTATACAGTTTCATACAGCTTTATACAGCTTTATACAGCTTTATACAGTTTTATACAGCTTTATACAGTTTTATACAGCTTTATACAGTTCCATACAGTTTTCTAAAGTTTTATACAGTTTCATACAGTTTTATACAGCTTTATAACGTTTTATACAGTTTCATACAGCTTTATACAGCTTTATACAGCTTTATACAGTTCCATACAGTTTTCTAAAGTTTTATACAGTTTCATACAGTTTTATACAGCTTTATACAGTTTTATACAGTTTCATACAGCTTTATACAGCTTTATACAGTTTTATACAGTTTCATACAGCTTTATACAGCTTTATACAGTTTTATACAGTTTCATACAGTTTTATACAGCTTTATACAGTTTTATACAGTTTCATACAGTTTTATACAGCTTTATATTGTTTCATATTGCAGTAAATTATTGCAGCCTCCACCAGTGCTGGCCCCGCTGCAGTTCCCACTCTGGCCGCTGGGGGCGCCCCGGTGGCGGCGGTGTGGAGGCTAAGTACCGCCCCCCAGCCTGCTGACTCTGGGCTGGGTGAAGACGCCCTTAGCAACACCACACAGCAGAGCCGAATAAGATAGTCGGACGGTAGAGCAGAGGGATTAAACGCCGCGGCCGCCTTCCTGTGCTGGTTGTACTGGTGAAGCTTTGTTGTCGGGGGATGCTCCGCTTGTTTCTGCACCGACCAGAAGGGGGGCAGCGGTGCAGCTAGCGTGCTAGCCCGTCTCGGCTAGCCTTTCCCCCAAAGACCAGCGAATAAGCTCCGAGCCGACCCGGAGGGAGGACGCGATCCTCGGGGTTCACCGAGCTGTAGCATCGCTGTTTGCTAGCTGCTAAAAAAACGCCTCGCCGGGAATAAGCACGGGAATGGTGCTCTGGATCGACTCACTGCACCGACAGAGAAAGGCGAGGGGTACCCGGGTCAGACCACCCAGCTGTGCCACCTGGACTCTGGCTATTTTTAACCCAGGGAGCGGCTCTCGGCCGGACGACTGTTTTTGTGGCCGTGAGAGCTAGCTGGCTGGCTAGCTAGCCGAGGGAGACGACCCCCCACCGCCTGCCTGCTCGGTTTTTTTGTCGGCTTCCCAGGCTCATGTCACCCGGTGCGAGTGTGAGAGCATCGGGCTGACTACACAACTCTGTGCTTTCAAAAAAACAATGATAAATTACAGGCGAAGCCAGGAAAAGCCGAGGTAACCCCCCCCCAGGAGAAAGAGGGTTCAGCCGAACCACCGCTCAGCTACCGGGACTCCGAATGTGCTCCGAAGTTTTGAATGCGCCCAGCTGAGTTTGCTACGTGACTCTCACTTTAAACTTTTTTGTTTTTGCACTTTCTTCTTTTAATTCGGGTATTTGTTCCCACTTCGGATGCTGGCGTCACATATAAATTGCAGTCATGATGATAATAAGCAGAAAGCCGGAGGGCCCGATAGCAACAGGTAACCACAACAAAGAGGCGCATTATTTGTTTGATGCTTTCGGTCCTTTTTTTCTGTCCTCCTGTTTGGTCACATACCTGTTTTAACTACATGGAAACTGGTTATAAAGAGCCATACATAAATGCCTTGTGCCTAAAATGTCTGCTTGACGGCCTTTTCTCCCAGCTCCGCTCACCTGACATGTATCTGAGGCCCCTTCACAGGAAGAGGGTATAAACATGTTTTCATTTGGTTTGCAATTCCTTATCAGTCACGGCACTCCTGTTTGGCAATGTTTTGATAAGCCTCCATGTTTGTCAGCTACTTCCTCTACTGTTGCTGTCTTTAAATATGCTCCATGACTGTAAATATTGTTTTATTAGTATACTGGCAATGACGTCATTTTTTGTTCCTGTGTTTTAGGACACTAGTCATTTTGTGCAAACACTGTGGAATTGCTCTCAAGCTTCAGTTAAGTGTGCCCCATGCTGTAAAGTGTGCATAAATTTTGTCAGGAGACCCGGGGATACCCAGAAGAGGAGGACGACAAAAAACTATTCTTTTGCTCCACCGACACATTTTATGACACGAGTAGCTCGACGTGTGTTTACTTGAACCTTGTTCTCTACCCTTAGCTGTGCAGAGGGGTATTTTCACATCGTGGAGAGCTGAGCCCCAGCTGGACGTTGTAGGCTGGATGGTTGGTTACATAGAAGTTTGGACTCTTTAATTTTTTTTTTATTTATTTTTTTTTTCTTGGAAAAGTTTGCTTGGATAACAAAGTCAGATGCTGTACAGAGAGTGCTGAGCCCCCACTGAGTGATTAGGAGTTTGCAGAGGGCTAATGGGGTCTATGCTTGCCTAATATCGTGTGTGTTGAACCCTAATGCCTCTGTTTGCTGTGCTGTGCAGGTCTAATGCGTCTGTATCCAGGCAGCAGGTCTAATCTGTCCCGGAGCTCGTCTGTTGACGAGCTAGTGCAAGGGACATGGGCTCTGACGCACCTGCACATGGCTACAGGACTCTCAGGGGCCGGTTAGACAGAACACCGACCCTGCCACTGTTTTTTGCCTTTTGCTAATGAGCTAACCCAACACAATAGCTACGTAAATAGCTTAGAACTTCATTTCAAGCCATCAGAGATTATTCTGGCAGCTTTCACTGGGAACTTGTTTTTTAAATTGGCTGGCAAGATGAATAGCAAGCCGATGGAAGTTTGTCATCTGAGTACCTGGCTTCCTCCTGCGGTTCCAAATGCCCCTCTCATACATCTACTCCTGTCAGTATCATATCACATTAGGGTTTGGCTTGATGCCACAGAGGTGAACGTGCACACACAGCACCTTTGAACGACAAGCACCAGCATCCTTTCATATGAGCTTCATTTCTAAGCACACCTGGTGTGTGCTCTACATGAATCGGCCTGAATGGACAGATGGGCAGACGGAAAGATGCTGTCGTCACAGAGGCATCTGTTACCCCCATTAGGCCAATAATACCACTTGCAGCGCTAGCGATCTGAGACCCTAAGCCCTATCTAAGCTGGTCAGGTCGGAGCCCTGGCCTTGGATACAAAGTACTGAACACAATAGATTCAATGGTCTATCTGCTAATAATGGCCTTCTCATAGTAAATGTCTGTTAGAATGCTGCTACGGACAATATGCATCCCCGCTGCCCTGGAGAGAGCAGTGTAGTGAGGCTGTACCGCTGAGTCCAGCTCAAGGCTTTATTGGCTGGGACAAATCATTTGTTCGAGTCTCAAGGGAGTTATTGGAACTGGTGGGTCGATTGATGAAATAATCAATGAGACTTTGCCTGGCTTGAGCAAACAAGGGATTTCCTGCCTCTGAAGAAGATTAGATGGCTTTTATCCCTGAGTGTGTCTTGCGTTGCAGTTTTGACACTCTCACACTGATTCTTTTTTTTTTTTTTTTCGTCTTTATCCCATCAGCGCGCCATGGTGATGGCCTCTATGATTCGTACATGAGAACGGACCACATCCTGAAGGACGAAGCAGATACAAACAGTCCATCTGGGCTGCCCCCAATGCCCAAACACACAGTAAGTATACACACAAAGCCAGCAAAGCCTTATTTCCTGTACTGAAGCACAAGCTGTCTCCAGACATCCGGTTCCTTAGAGAGATATACCCCAATCAGCCCTCTTCCTGTTCATTCCCACCTCTCCTGCATTTGCTCTGCAACATCAGTAGCTGCTCTCGAATCACATCTTTTATCTTATCTTTTCTAACTTGTGATGTTCAGTTTAGTCTTATACCATTTAGTGAGAATATTTTGATCATGTGAATAACAGACTGCCTGAGGGGATACAAGGATGTGTTTCCACTCAGGCAGTTCTCCATGGCTCTATCACATCATCCGAAATGTCCATCTTGCATTATGGTTTAGAAAATACTGAAATCCAACAGCAATTGTGCCTTGTGAATAATTTTCCTTGAAACATCCAAGAACTTAAATTCCAGTGCAATTTCACAGTTTTAAATTCACCAGCGTACAGTATATTGACAAACTTCCCATGATCGCCACTTTGAGGCATGACAATCCTCATCAGGTCAGAAAATTAAAAACACGCAGTCATAATCCTTTTAATATTTGTTTATATTAATTGATGAATCGATGGTTGTTTAAAAAATAGTTGTTAGTTACAGCCCTAGTTGAGTACCTTTCTGCTATATTAGACATTCCGATAAATCCCTTTGGCAGAAAATACACACAGAGACAATGATACCCAACGGCCTGTCACACCAGCACAGTGAAAAGAAAAGCTGTTTTGATTTATTGTAAAGATTTATTGGGCTTGAAAATGTGACCCACAAACAAAATTGCCAATCAACATTCTCCCCCTCCTCCCCTTCTTCTGTCTCGTGTAATTCTCGATCAGGGGGCTTATACAGAGGTTAGGCCTAGTTTTCTATTCCAGTCCTGTCCTTCTTCCTTTGTATTTTCTGTCACACTCACAGAGATAATATCTTCTGTTGAATGTGACTGACAGTAACTTGCCCCAGTTCAGCATGTACAGAGCTCAGAGTTGTCCCGCGCTCTATTGAAGTAGCTTCTGTACGATGCAGGGACAAACTAATGAAGTAAATGTAGGATCGAGCTCAACACTGCAACCGACATCCATTTATTATATCCTGATTCACTGATGTGTGTGACCAAAATGTGTATGGCTCCTACATGTGTTGAACTGTGTGACTTTGTGGGCTTGAGAGACAGGGAAAAGCATACTTAGGTTCCTTGTAATAGCAAAGAGATTACCTCTTCTCCATCTGTTGCACTGTGCAGATTTGCACACAGAAGACTCTTCACTCAAAATAATTATGTGTTAAAGAATGTTTCATTAGCATCATCAGCCACTTTTTAAATGTTTTTTTCTGATAGCACCCCTTGCTTGGTCAGTTAATAATCAATAGTGTGTGTGTGTGTGTGTGTGTGTGTGTGTGTGTGTGTAGGGAGGGCTGTTCTACAAACACTTTCACTATGTTTGAAGCACAGCCTTAGGACAACAGCTGTGTGGCAGCCTGGGTCAGCAGCAGGGCCTCTGTAATAAGTTAAGACTATATGGTTACATGTATGGAAACCCAGCCTTCATTCCATCTTTATTTTAAGACTCCAACTTACAACACAAACACAGCCCAAGCTGAGGCCTCTTTCAGTAGAATGTGTCAACACCTAATTTGAATGTCTGTTTCTTTGTTGTGTTGTCTTTATCAGCTGATGTGGGTTCAGATGTGTAAGTTTGAAATCAGAAGCTCCACAAAACGCATTAAGGGCAAATTTCTCTCCTCCATCTGATGGGTAAACCGTGACAAAAAAATAAAAGTGAGAGTAAAAGAGCCTTCTTGCATAGGAAAGTCACGCTGGGTTTAGGTTGGCGTGCCTTATTAACAGCCACATTGCCTCTACAGTTAAAGAGTGTAATCTAACTTTAATGACTGTCATTTCCCTTGTGTTCCATAATCTTGTGGAAGGTTCTTTCCGCTGCTGTGAGAGAAAAGAGGGAGAGACAGATTGAGGAGGAATGAATTCCTAGGGTTGCTGTTTACTGGCAGGCGAGCGCAGTAGAGCTTTCCATCGGCCCGTCAAACCTTTCATGTCCTTTAAAGCAAAGGCCGAAAAGTCACTTTTTCAGTTAAAACTTTATGGCAGTGTGTTTACAAGAGATGAAAAGTATTGGGTTGTTTTAATCCAGGTATGAATGTGGCTGTTGTCGCTTGATTGGAAGTAAATATTGTTTTAGCAAATGACAGCTTGTTTTGCTAATCTACTACAAGTTGGATATAGTTTAGATAGACACTGTTTTTATATTGAACGCCCATCAAACTATTCAAGTGCATTCAAGCAGTTAAAAGTCTGGACTGGATTACCTGAATTACTGAGCCAAAGATTGCCTTATCTTTAACCAAATTGGTAACAACTAGCAAACAAAGCAGTAGGCAGGGGGCAGGTTGTTTTTCTTGTTATGGTTGGGGGGTGGGTCTGTTGTTCTCTTGAATTTCCAGTTGTTCTGGTTCATCCACCACTCGCTGCATCTATTAGGGGCTCAGTGCCAGTGACTTAGTAGTTTGCTGTTAATATTTCAGCATGAATGCAGCAAAACAAAATCCTGTTAGATCCCCAAGGTAGTTGCACATTTGACCAATTTGCACTAATGAGTTCATTTTGAATCGCTATTTTCACTCTTCCTTGACTTCACCGTTTTTGTCCCTTCCCCACCTCACCCCCACGTGGCTATAAAATTAGTTTGAAAATTGGATTCACTGTATTTTCTTGGGTTTTCCTTGCCTGAAGTATTGATGATTCACTCCAACAAAGGAATGTTTTTTGCGTGATTGTGTTGAGTGAACTCTCAGTTGCTCTTGCAGGCTTGAAGAAGTTTGTGTTTAACACAATTTAACCCTAGCTCATAACTAACTACAATCAAAACGAAGTCGTTTGAATAAAATTGTACAGTATAATAACAATGTCCTCTACACAATAAAATGCAACATATAAACCATGTTCAAAGGCAAAATACTTTACAGTGAGTGTTTATCACTTGGGTCTTCTAACATCTTTTGCACATTGTCTTTGTCCCTCTTCTCTCTCACATAGGTTGTCAGTAACAAGACTGTAATGAGGGATCAGGTAACAGTAAGAGGTGGCCAGCTGAAGGTCAAATACCTTTATGAAGATGCCACCAACAACCGAAAGATCAATGCTGTAACTACTGCAACCACTCAGAACAGTGGGACCACTGGTCAGACTCACAGTAAACCTGCCCCAGTCTCCAGTTTGTCTAAAGAGCACAGTGTAGACAGGTGAGAACACTGCACACATTAAGACACTAAAGGAGCTTAGGAAACCTTCCAAGCAAGTTTAGTTTACAAACCTTTAAACCACTTCACGTACACCAGTAACAGCACTTCCTTATTTCCACAGCACTGAATCCAGTAAGGGCTCCTCCACTGAGTCCTCTGGTACACACAGTGTTGGGACTGGAGGGAGCAGTGGGAAGCTGTGTGGCCCACTTACACCTGATCAAGCCCTCAGACTGTATCGATCTCAGCTCACCAGCCTGGAGCAGACAGAGATCCACTCGTACCCAGACATCTATTTTGTGGGACCCAATGCCAAGAAGAGACCTGCTGTTGCTGGAGGCAACAATAACTGTGGCTATGATGACGAGCAGGGCGGTTACATTCATGTGCCCCATGACCACCTGGCTTACCGCTATGAGTTTCTTAAGGTTAGACTTGTGTATATTTTGATCCTGTAAATATTTTGACTATTACAATTGTACCTGTGCCTCTATAACAAATTATGCTGCCTGTCAGATTTTTAGCTCACCAGAATTTCTTTTTCCCCTCTCTTTTTGGGGTTTTCAGATTATTGGTAAGGGTAGTTTTGGCCAGGTGGCCAAGGTATACGACCACAAACTGCAGCAACACCTGGCCCTGAAAATGGTGCGTAACGAGAAGCGTTTCCACCGGCAGGCGCAAGAGGAAATCCGCATCCTGGAGCACTTGCGCAAGCAGGATCGTAACGGCACCATGAATGTTGTGCACATGCTGGAAAACTTCACGTTCCGCAACCACATTTGCATGACCTTCGAGTTGCTGAGTATGAACCTGTATGAGCTCATCAAGCGCAACAAGTTTCAGGGCTTCAGTCTGCCCCTGGTCAGGAAGTTTGCACACTCCATCCTGCAGTGCCTGGAGGCCCTGAGCAGACACAGAATCATCCACTGTGACCTCAAGCCGGAGAACATCCTGCTCAAACAGCAGGGACGTAGCGGCATCAAGGTAAGATGCCTAGCATATTCATGAATGTCCTCTGGAGCCCTCCCGGTATCATGCATATTCACTCACTCTCTTCTTTCCACTCTTGTGCCTGCCAGGTGATTGACTTTGGCTCCAGCTGTTTTGAACACCAGCGAGTTTACACCTACATCCAGTCTCGTTTCTATCGGGCTCCAGAGGTGATTCTTGGTTCACGTTATGGCCTTCCTATTGATATGTGGAGCTTCGGCTGCATACTGGCCGAGCTGCTGACTGGCTACCCCCTGTTCCCTGGTGAAGATGAGGGTGACCAGCTGGCCTGTGTCATGGAACTGCTGGGGATGCCTCCTCAGAAGGTTCTGGAGCAGGCCAAAAGAGCAAAGAACTTCATCAACTCCAAAGGCCACCCACGCTACTGTGGAGCCAGCACTCTGCCCACGGGGGCCACTGTGCTGACGGGTTCTCGCTCCCGCCGTGGCAAGATGAGAGGTCCTCCTGGTAGCAAGGAGTGGAGTGCTGCTCTCAAGGGCTGCGAGGACCCCACCTTCACTGACTTCATAAAGAAGTGCTTGGACTGGGACCCCTCATCTCGTCTCACCCCTAGCCAGGCCCTCAGGCACCCATGGTTGTATCGCAGGCTGCCCAAGCCCCTACCCGGGACCGAGAAGAGCCAAGGGGCCACAGTAAAACGAGCCCCTGAGCACCACAGCACCTCCTTCCCCTCTATCCTGGCCAAAGGGGGCCCTGGCTTAGGCACCACAGCTGCCAACAACAAACTGAGGAGCAACATGATGGTGGATTCAGGGGAGGCTATCCCTCTTCGCACGGTCCTTCCCAAACTTGTCTCTTAGGGGGAGGCAAAGAGAGAGAGAGTCCTCTTACCTCCTCTCTCCTTCCACTTCCTCCTCCTCTGCACTTCTCAGGAGGAGTCAGAGTGTGGGAGAACAAGGGGTGTAGGTTTTAAAACTTGTTTGGTTGTTGTTTTATTTGTTTTTTACTGAGAGGTGTCGACACCCCAGTTCTTGGTTTTTAATATTAGCTAAATGGAGAGAGACAATAAAAGAAATTCTGAAAAAGTTTTTATACAGAGGATTTCCTTGAGCGGCTGTGGAGTTTCTGTGTACAGCCGCCTGATAAGGTTTGATTTAGATATTGCTTTTTAAAATCTTTCTTGTGTGAGTGGACAGCTTCTCAAATGAGCAAATGTTTTTCGAGTTTGTGTTGTCACATGAGTGTTGTGTTTTAGTAAAACACACTCAAGCACGCTGTCACTTGCCTCACTTCACACTCTTAACACTCATAATACACCCCCCAGTTTTGGGGAGTGGTTTATGTGAGTAACACTTTTAAAGGGCTAACATGATCACTCTTATCAGGTTAGAGTTAGTAAACAGAGATTTATTCAGCCAACATGAGTTAATAGAAGGAAAGAACCATGTATTAGTGTTTAAGCCCTGACACACTGACAGTTATCCCTCATCTATTTATAGATTAACATGAATGCCTTTGCACAGATTATGGGGGATTGGCATTATGTAGTGAATAATTATGAAAGCATTGTTTTAGCAATAATTCTTCACTTCTTCACATTTCTAATTGTGATCTTTTTCTACCTTTCCTGATCCCTGGTGCTTGCATGTCAGCTCGATATGTGACATTAGTATGTGTGTGAGCTTTAGCTTCGTGGTGCTACTGTGGGAGACGTTGAGGAGCCTATGACAAACTTTTTACAGCCCCCTCCTCCTCTCCCCAACTCTCTTGTTTGAGTGGACAGAGAAAGGGAAGGGGGCACAGTAGCTGCACTCAAACTCTGTCACAGAGGTGTCACTGTCACACTTGGTACTTCACAATCTGGTTTGCGTGAGACTGTGAGGCAAGAGATGGAGAGCTGCAAGTCATTGCACAAACATACCTGTGGGTTGATTGACAGGAAAGATGAAATGGAAAGTTTGTATGAATGTCACCCTGCCCGTGCCCCTGACTGGCTGCTGTAGTTGTTGGCAGCGGTTTATTGATACTAATGGAAGAATGGTGCAGGGGGAGAAGGATTATAGGGTAATATGAAGTTCAGTACGGTTTATATGAGCCAAGATCTTTTTTTATTCTCTGGGGGGTGGTGGAGATGAGTTGACGTGTTGGGCCAGCGATAACAGAGGGGTTTTATGGTACTGCAGAAAGACATGTTTCTCAGGGAGATATACTTGATACATCCCTTCATCTTATAGTAACTGTGTTCCACTTACAGTCCTCTGTCCTCACGATAGATGATCATGCATGCAGTTCTGTCCAATGCAAGCAAGCGAATGCAGACAGAAGTGAGCCTGTGAAGGGGGTCTGCATGCTCCACAATCTGACCTATATTCTCTCTCCTCCCCCACCACCTCTTTCTCTATCCTTTTTCTTCCTGTGGGGCTGGAGAACCTCTTAAACGTACACATATATATTGAATTATGGTGCTCTCCAAAACGCACCCACACGCACACACAGACACGCCCGGTGCACGTTGGTATGGACCACACAGCTCAAAGACTTTGTTCTCTTGTCCCTCCTTTTCTCAATGAAACTGTCAGGGATTTCTACTCTGTCTCCAATTTTTTTTTTTTTTGTAGAAGTGGTTTCTATTGCTATTCACTCCAGAATATCAGAGGATGTAAAAAGCAAAAGTGGAAAAAGAAAAAGCTGTATAGTGTCATGTTGTTCTAGTGGTGTGCGTTAGTAGGAGGGTGTTTGGTGTTCCAGCATGAAAAATCACAACCTGTTATCAGACTGAGTGACTATGAGAAGAGAAACTGTACAGTAACCAAATGAAGTTGTGATAGTTTCTTTTTCTAAAGAAAATAAAAATTATTGTTAACAGAAAGACGCTGCTGTCGCATAATTTGTGGTTTATATTTTTAAAAGGGGGATTGTATTTTATCTTTAACAGGTAAAATTGTTAATTCCAAGACCTTCAAATTCCAGTAAGTACTGTTTACCAAGAGCCCAAAAAAAACCCCTATCTATAAACCTTAAAAAGATCTGCAGAGATAATCAGACAATGGATTAAAGAAACATTTGTCAGCCAGGCTGAAGGTCTTGTGACAGTGACCATTGTTGTCTAGTTGATAGCTTGGCCCCATGTTATAAAACGGGTGTATCTCCAGTTGGGTCAGTCTCTGTAGTGAATCATGATAAAATGAACTGAGTTTCAGTCGATGATTAGGTTACAGATGTGTTTAACATTGTGAGACAGAGTGCGACACTGACACTGCCTCGTTAATACGCACATCCATGATGACCAAAAAGACCAGAACAGATTCAACAAAGCGTCTAACGTGTATTTGTGAAGACCTTCAGCCAACCTGGTCATAAGATATTATCTAACACTGTCACCCCAAAGGCTTATTGACTGCTCTTTAAATGGCTCTCACAGATAGTAAAAAATTCAATATGTTGCACTGGTGATACTTTACTCCCGATAGTGGCAGAGCAGCTGCAGCCTATAAATTAAGTAGGGGTATAAGTTTGTTTATGACAGTCATCATATTATTATAAGTTATTGCTTCAGTTGCGGCTTCCTTGCTTTGACATGTGATAGGGGGCTAATGGGTTAACAGTGATGCCACTTTGAGTCATTCAGGTACTCAGTGTTGTCACTCTAGGAAACTTTCAACATACATTTTTTAGGGTGGACCCTTACAGTTAAATTAGTCTAATGTGTCACCACTGGTTGTATTTATCTTATTTGCACCAAGATAACTTTATTATCTAGCCATGAAAGTGCTTACCTTTAACGTACCTCTGCTTTCTCCTTCCTCCCCAGACCATGATGTGGCCCATCTTGATTGGTAACTGAACAGATCAACGACACTACCAGAAACACTCATAGGAACCAAAAAAGTGGGAAAAGAAGATGACTACACGACAATTGACTAAGCATGTAACACTGATGAGTCATGGATGTTTACACTCGCAGGCTGGTGTGATGAGGGGGAAAAAAATCAGGTAAACAAACAACAGGAAGACAAATGGGAACCGGTTTAGCAATGTCACCTACTGACAAAGGCGATATTGAGGTAGTGTTTGGTGAGTGGGTTCTTAGAATTGGCAAGAATTTCACGCAGGTGTTTAATGCCAGCTGATTTTGAAATTATGAAAGACACCTCATGGCAAAATGACGTGGGTATTGATATTACTCTCTGACTGGCCGAGGCTCAGCCAGTCAGAGAGTAATATCAATTTAATTCAAATCGCTATGATATCAGGCTGAATGTGGAGGAGAGAGGGTATTATATTGATGAGCTGATGACAACTTCATTGTTGGCGTGTGTTTATATTGTTGTATTTGGCTTTACACAATAGTTGTGCTATTCAAGCAGTACTTAGTCTGGAGCGGATTAGTATTTTGGATTTGGTAGCTACACCAAAGAATATATTTAACCAATGTGTCACTCATTTCATGTTTCTGTCTTTGAGAGGAAAAAATTATATCAGTTTGTTTCCCTTCAATTTGTAGTCTCTTCGCAAAAAAATGATTGTCTTTCTTTTCTCCTTCTCTATTAATGTAAAAGCAGATTAGATCAATCCCATTAGACACCAACCTGGTCACCTTCTGACCATATGGTCTAAAGCTCCTGCATCCCTGCATTAACTTTGGCACAGTGACTTCTATTCTCTGAACCTCCTCTACTCTACACTATACAAATAAATCTCACGTATAAGCCTCCTGTCCACATGCTGCTGGGGGCTGGGGAGTAAGCGGTCGGGTGACAGGATCAGGTGTCCGGTTGCTGTGCAGGTTCTTCATCTGCTCGTTGCTTCATGTTTTGTTCACAGTGTAAACATCTTCCTGTTTCTCCATGTGTCCCACTGTTAACCATCCAAATGCAGTTGTCTCTAGCTATGTTGAGAGATGACATGATGTGTTGGGAGTCATGTTATGGTTTTTATTGCATTTAAAAACTTGAATAATGGTTGCACTGTTTAGGACTGTGTGCTCATTGCAGCTGCTATTTATCAAATCAGTAGGACCAAATTAGGCAAGTAATAAAATACAGTGAAATGTTTTTTGGCCATTTGGGTGAATTTTATATAAACTTTAATGTAGATATTTTTCTTCAAAATTCTTTCAGGTGTATAGGCTGAGGACATATTTTCATGATGGTTACTTATATTGCTATAGATATGTTGATATTGGTAGGGCACAGTGGTACAGTGGTTGGCCTTGTCAAAACAAGAGGGTCCTGTGTTCAAAGCTAGGGGTCTTCTGGTGAGGAGTTTGGGTGTTTTCTCCGTGTCTGGGTTCCTTCTGGGTACTAAAGCTTCCTCCAGCAGTCCAACAACATACATTTTTGTGTTAAGTGGTGACTAAATTGGCTGTTTGTGTGAATGGTTGTCTCTGTGATGGACTGGCTACCTGTCCAGGGGGGACCACGCCTTCCCTCACTGTCAGCTGGGACTGGCTCCGGCCCCTTTTTGACCCTGACGGATAAGCCTTATACATAATAGATGGATGTTAAGGCACATTTTGCTTGTACCATAAACGTGTCAAAAATATGCTGTTTAGAGCTGTACTTTCTTTTGCTTGTACATTAACTTGTCTGAAATGTATTTAGGGACCAGACAGTGACTGATGTGTCTTGACAAACATGAATGGTTTTCCTGAGGGCTGGCAGGATCTTTTAGATCTTTAAAATGTTAACACATTAGCATAATTATACTTTATGTAACTCATGCAACAGTCGTGATCTCCTAAAGGAACTCCACAACAGTGACAGGTCTCTCTAATGCTCCAACACAGACTCCTCTGTACTTTTCCTCACCACTCCTCCATTTACTCCAGCCTTTTTGGCTTGATGTTGGAACGGCCAATACAGTCACACACAACTATACACACACACAGTCCTGGGTCACAGAGTGCAGACACACACCAGAGCTATGTGTGTCGTCTGGCTTTGGCCCATTGGGACAGCTGAGGTACGAACCAGGCAATGGCAGCAGCAAGAGAATACCACATTAGTCCCCTGTGTGTGCGTGCGCACACACACACACACAGTAACAGACAACACATGCCCCCACATGCAAAAAAGCCGACTCCAGCCTACTGCTCCTTGCTCATACACACAATGACACGATCACAGCTGAGCTACCACTAGTCACCCTGAGCACATGTCCATACAGGCCGAACAGATGCGGATCGTTGGGAGAGGTGGAGATGTGCTGTAGGAACATTTGCCCACCCAACCCACCGATCTACATTCCACATTGACTGCGGGGTAGAGGAGCTGTGCACGTGTAGATGCTATGTGATTTTTTTTTCTCCAAAAGGCATTTTGTTGAGACCTTTAACTTGCTGCTGGTTGAAACTTTAGCTGCTCTCCATCTGTGCCTACAGTTACTGTATTTGTTGATTGCATGCAGCTCCCATATTTAGGTTTTCAGTTTCCTCGTCTTGTTTACATGACCCGGCTGGGTCACACTTGGGCCTGGAATAGAGGATGATTCATCCCGTCTACAGAGATGAAACTGGCTGTCTGCTTCTCTATACGTGTGTGTGTGTGTGTAAGTTTGCATATTTTGTGTCTTTCCAGTTCTCTTATAGCCACGAGGTAGCAGGTCTGCACGGCAACACATGCGCACAAACGGAAAGGGGCAGTCATTTCGTAATATCTGTGAACCCACCTACACTGAAGTGCCATGATTATTTTCCACAGTCTGGTTTTTTTCAAGTGTAAAAATACAGAAGTAGGTGAATATATTCATCATAAAATATGTAATTTGGAGTTTTATTTTTGTGACTGTTAAAGCATTGCGTCAAAATGACTCAGTATTTGTGCCACTGCCTTTTTCAACCTACATTCATATCCTACTGTACTGCACAAAAACAACACAACTGTTTGCAACTTTTTTCCTTCCTGAGCCAGAAACAAACAAACACCAAATATTCATTCATAACATCTGTTTCATCTCTCCTTCCTCATCGTCTCTTCACAATTTATATTACCTATTTTGTTTTTGTCAGTCTACTGGAGAATAAGAGAAGGAAGTTCTCTGTATTGGGTCTTTCGACAACAGTGCAATTCAATGAGCTTTAAAGACATGCAGGTGAAACTGGAGGTTAAACATTACAGTCCAATCACGTTGCCTTAGAGTGTGAATGGTTAGTTTGTATTTAATTGAATAAACTGACAGAAATGGATTTAGGGAATCTATCTACTCTGTACTGTATTTCAAAGCGAGTTCTCGTGTTCTCAGTCTGACCTCTGTGATGAGGGTACTGGAGAGTGTTTGACCTCATATGTTCTTCACCCGGTAGTGCCAAACTGCTGTTCTCAGAAGTAGTCATTAAACACAGCTGATAATGTGGCTCCTCTTTCTTTTTTCTCTCCATTTGTTTTTCTCCCTGATACACACACACACACACACACACACACACACGCACACGCACGCACGCACATGAAGATGTATGTGCATCTACTCCCACACTGTCAACATTACAGCATGTGCTGATAAGCAGGGAGACCCAAGACTGTCCACTTAAACCATGTCAGTGCGAGTCGACAGGAGCTTTGTTGTACTAGATGTGTAGCTGTCACTGACAGAATGGTACAGGGAGGTTATCTGTGGTGAAGCTGTACACTCCCATTGTCTGGTCAGGCACCTACAATCTGGACGCTGTTGTCACAACCTTTCTGTTGCTGGGTAAATGGGATATTTATGGTTGGTTTCAGGTTTCATGGAGAAGACAGGACAACCTTTACCAGGGAATATTTGGAGTTTGGGAGACAGTCTTCAGCTGGTGTGGACCTTGGCCTCTGTTGCTAAGCTACATTTAATATATCCCTCTTTCTTGGTCTTGGATCACAACACTTATTCAGGTTACTTCACATTAATCGACCCAGTTTGTTGGCAATTGTAAATCAGGGTCATTACATTTGTAAAGCAAAAAAGATAAAGCTAAAGCAACATGCAAATCTTCCTCCCTACACGTTGTGTGTACGTACATGACACATCCTCATGTGGTGTGGATGTGTTTGCATCTGGGGATACACAGTAAGTAAACACAATAGTTTCTGTCACATGTTCTTCTGAACTGCTTTCCAAGTATGTATGCATAGTATTATTCAGCACGAAAAAACAATTAAGTGAAATTGCCATTTTGTGATACTGCTGGTCAACAAGAGCAACAATTTAATCTGCTTCAGTCAGGGCATCTGTACTTTGCTAATTATACTAAATCTAGTTCGCTAAAGACGACACACTAATTTACTGTATCACAAGGGACAAGGGCTCCATTGAAAGGTTCCCTGAAGTTATTAAGTCGTACATTTTGTGGCAGTGTTTACAGGACAGGATGGCACCAGTACGGTGCATGGTAGGCGCTGTATATGCATATGTTCATATGTTTGTAAGTTGGTTGGGGTGTGGAGGTTGGCCCCATTCTCGCTGATGGCCTCTCATCCATCTCTCCCTCCCTACATAGCAGCTGCTGGGAGAATTTTTGAGAGCTTTTTCCATGGCAGTCTGGAGAGCCAGTTTCCGTATGCTTCTGACAGGAAACATGCTGACGAGAGGATTGCACTTTGGATGGTAGACTCAGATTTTTTTGGCTGTTTCCCTCTCTGGTTCTCTGTCTGGTGCGCACATGCAGCAACGCACACACAGTTAAGGAGACTGATGAAATGTTTGAATATAGCCCATCAGCTGGGCATCAATAATTCAGTCATTCTGCACTGCATTGATGTTTATGTTTCACCAATGGCTGAACACAGCACTGTGCTATATTAAGACATGAAGTGCAGTGTCAAGAGACAAACTGGCTCCTTTGTAAAACACCACAAAACTGCTGAGAGTGTTACAGGCAATCACATTTTGGAAGCACCACAAGAATAGCAGGTGCATTTGGGAGCACAGTGGTTTTTATTTCAGCACAAGACTACAACCTGTGGCCACTGAGGAAAGAGGAAAACAGTGTATGTTGGTAAATAAAATGAAAAATAAGTATTAAAAAAAGGATCTCTAAATCTCATTAAGTATCACTTTATATGTGGTTTAATCAATTTCAAACTGCAAGTGTAAAACTGGCAATCATTGTTTTCCAGGGGTTATGTGTCAGACTAACCGATTGTTGCCATGAAGCCAGGAAACAGTCCAGTCCGTAAACCCCCAGATTTTGTTAGGTTTTGACAGAACCAAGCTGAGTGTACCTATCTAGTTTATGGACAGATACATGCATCTAATTCCAATAAAACAAGCAATCATATTTCCCAGAGTACTTTTGTTTTGCTGACCCCAATCATTGTCCTACATATGCCTGGGCACCTGTGTGCATGTGTGACAGAGATGAAAACTTGCTCATGGTAGCTCCACAGTCAAGGTCGTAGTCAAGATCTTGGCTACAGATAGATACAAACACACACAGACATAAAAAACAAAACAGTGGGAGGTCTGCTGGATTGAATGGTGGCAGTCCATCCTCTCTGTTCTCTGGCCACATTAAGTCCAGAGTTCAAGAGTTCAGAGCTTAATGTTACTAATCCTGTCCTGGTGAAATATACACTGGAAACGTGAGGCAGACTGTGCAGCATTATGTACGTGCAATATGGGCAATATAAACTAAAGGGTCAAAATGGTGTCTATTTATGTAGCTCATGTGAAAATAGCATGGCTTCACCTCTCATAGCTAAGCAAGTGTGGATGTAGTGTATGTCCCCATGGACTTACTGTATATGTATGTCAGAGTAGGACACCTAGTTGCCATAACGCATGATGATATAGGCTGAGAGAAATATATGTTTGAGGAGTGGGCTCCAGGAATGGAAATCCACACCAGTGAGGCATGCTGGTCTGTGGGTCAGATGACCGTACAAGGACATAGTAGAGGCAGAGGACCGTTGTACTGGCCCAGCACATGCAGACATCTTCTGTGGGTGTGTGTGTGGAGAGGAGGGAGTGACGGGGTGGTAGTGCCAGCTGGGCAGCTTAAAAATAGTGCGGGGCGGAGGATTGCAATTGCACGGGACTCTAGGAACACATGACCACCAGTCCAATAGTAATTCACAGTGGATTTCTCCAAGCTTTGTGATGATAAGACAAGACAGGGTGATGATTAAACTGAGTTGCCTAATATGTCCCTGTCTCAGCTGTTTCCCTATTTAAAAAGAATAAGACACTATTAGAAGAGAAGTGAGTGCATGGTTTGCAATTAAATGCTGATGTTGTAGATTTATCAGGGAGGTATGTGCTACAGGTATCATAAAACTATGTGGCCAAGTGAGCTGAGCCGATATGTAGGGGCAGTGGGGCAGTGGGTTGAGTGTAGGAGGTGAAACGTGATGGGGATCAGACTGGCAGGATTAAAGAGCAGTGGACTGACCTCTGCTAATGCACAGAACAGAGGAGAGAGATGAAGAAGCATTGTGAGAGCGCAGGAACAGCTGCTCATTAAGGAAGGACCAGCACGCTATAACCCTTCCTCACCATATACACATTCATGCAAATATGCATCCATACATCCATATATCCATATATTTAAAGTAAATGCACATAAAACACACACACAAACTGGTTTGAATTGTGGATTATCTCATGCACAAAGTGGCTCTTTCACCTCACATAATCTCAGTTTAGATTAAAATGGATTATTGGATTACTAGAGCCTTCTCCAAGGAGAGAGTGAAACAGGCCCAGAAAAATAAGATGGATAGCTCAAATTTATACTGGGAGAACAAGTATTATTACATTTAAATATCATATTATAACATACTTACATTATTGATGGTACCTTTTTTAGACAGTCACATATTTCCAAATGTGCAGCATGGGGAAAAGCAAACCAGGTTAATGCATGGAGCCAACGAGGGGAATATGGCCCCTATATGGCCAATGTATCAGCACATATTTAGTCACATCTATGAATCCACTTAAACCTCCAATAAAGAGACTGTTGCAGAGCACTGCTGTTGTCCTCAGGGCCATCTGATGGTCTGCATGTTAGGCATTTAGAAGGCATCTGTATATTTCTGCATCTGCCAATACCATGTGGATGTGCAATTTTTAATGTGACTGTGACTTCCGCTGGCAGCATGGCAGCGTAGTGGTTAGCCCTATTGCCCCACAACAAGAAGGTCAAGGGTTCAGTTCATGGGCTGGGGGCCTTTCTGTGTGGAGTTTGTTCTTCCTGTGCCTGTGTGGGTTTCCTCCGGGTACTCTGGTTTGCTCTCACCGTCCAAAGACATCATGTTTGGGTTAATTGGTGACTCTAAATTGTCTGTAGGTCTGAGTGGAGTGTGAGTGGTTGTTTGTCTCTGTCTGTCTCTGTCTGTCTCTGTGTTGGCCCTGTGATGGACTGGTGACCTGTCCAGGGTGTACCCCGCCCTCACCCAGTGTGAGCTGGGATTGGCTCCAGCACCCGCTGTGATCCGGAAATGGACAGGTGGTAGAAGATGAATGAATAACGGTAACTTCCTTCTTGCTGAGAGTGAGATCAAAATATTTATCAATATCATGTCAAATCTCTGATGAATATGAAGCTTACCCCAGCAACCAGTTCTCTTATTTAATCAAAACGACTGGAATGAGAGGGTAACAGGTTGCATGTCTCTTTCGACAGGTAATTAAATTCATAATGTTGATATTCTCTTGGCCTTTTGGAAGCCCTGTTCAATTCTGTTTTTTAAATGGATGTAAATAAAGGAATAACATGAAAAACAAGAATATAAACTAAGATTTGTCCTGTGTGCTATGACACAAAAGGTAGAATTGAAAAGTAACAGCAGGACTTTTATGACAATCTGTCAAGGATAGACAAACAACATGTGTCAGTCTCTCATTTACAAACTAAATATTAACTGTGTAACTATATATTTTAATGCTGTATAGTATGAATATAAATGGAATTCACCATGTGAGCCAAGGCGATAACACTTCTACATCATAGGGGCCTGTGACTGAACTTGCGTGTACAAGTACCTAAACTGACACAGTAAAAATGTCTCTGAGTTTGTGTCTTCCCTCCAAGACTGGGTCAGCTGCCTGGAGTAAATCATGGGGAGAAAAAGCAGGATGAAGTTGTTGTGTCTGTGAGGAAGTCAGCGCTGTGCCAAAGCACCGATATGTGCAGAGACTCTCTCTGTGCATGATAAATGGAGCATCCTGCTACCCCATATCACTGGGTCAGCAGAACCAGACCTGTATATTTGTGTGTATGTGAGAAAGAAACAGGAGACTGAGAACCACAAGCATGTGAATGCAAATGAGAGGTGGGTGTGAGCGTGTGTGGTTGCTTGTTAGCAGGGTGGACATGAAATTAGGCCATTCTTTACAGCTGAGTAGGGCAGAAGACGGGCTGGCAACAGAAGTAGGCTAAATAATCATTCCCTAACATTAAAGAGTGTGTTGTTTATAGTTGGTGAGGAAAGAATGTCCATGTGACAAAAACGTGAAGCCCTGAAACACACAACATACTGTCCCACTGACCCAGCAAGAATGAAAGAAAGAGAGACACACATTCATTTCTAGTCTATTTTAACAAATTTCCAAAGAGTTTTGTTGTGTTATTAATCTTCATTTCTCTTTCAGTCAAAACTTTTTCTCTGTTCTCAGCACCAGAGCAGGCCCTGGGGTCAGTTTGAAAAAGGCCTGCACATGAGATCACTAAGTGCCCTCGTGTCTCTGCGGGGACCGATGTGGTTCAGTCTCTGTTCATAGATGAAAGGGGGATTCCAGTGGCGGTCACATGCTCCCAGCAGGGCTATAGAGGAGGTCTGCCATTTCAGGGATGATGAGCTGTACATGGTTTCCTTTGTGTGGACCCATGTGCAAATTTCTATTGCATTGTGCAGTTCTTCTGTTGCAATCTGTGCAGGACGTGTGCCTTTTCATGTTTGGTTTTACATCTGCAGGTTTTAACATATGATGTGTGTGACAGAGAAAGAGAGAGAGCTAAAAGAGAAAGAGAGACAGAGACAGAGAGAGTGAACCTGTTTACTCTCAGTGCTCAAATCTTTTAAGCACAATATACTTGCAGCCAAAAGTGTTCCGTGAGAATAATGTGAATCAACCGTTATTGCAGTTGTACTTCAATATATATGAGATGCATTAATAAATGATATTCAACAGAGTCCTTCAACACATCAATGCACAAACACACACTTGTACACACACACAAAAACACATATTCTCCATGCCATGATGCAGTACTACTTCCACAGGCCTTTTTTGCAGAGATGAGATTGGTCTATGACTCAATTGCCTTGGAACTGATATTGTCTGTGACTCTTTGCCAGGGTTTTTACAACTTTATGCTAGTTTGGGGAATGGGAAAGAGAGGATGTTAGAGGAGAACAAATAAAGGAGAAAAAGAGGGACTGTAGCCATTGCTTTTTTCCTCCGAGGAAGCGTTCATCCATCTCAAATATAAGCAGAGAACATAGAAACCACCTCTACTGTCCTCAAAGACTTTTATCATGTTTCACTGAGGGCAACCAGGCCAAAGGAAAATCATGACACAAATAGACCAACGAGTAAACAGGCTGACAGATAGACAGGCTGATTTATAGACAAAGTTTCTAGTTTCTGCTGTCACTAAGTTAAGAACTTCCATGTCTGAACAAATGAATTGCATTAGATGAAAGATGCAGATAAGGTGGGGTAAAATGAGATCATATGTAAATATGGGAACTTGGCAGTCCACCTGACAATTAGACAGAGATGGAAAGACAAAAAGAAAAGCGCAAGAGATCATATGAGGGGATCATCAGGGTGTGTGTGTGTGTCTGTGTCTGTGTGTCTGTCTGTCGGCATCAGAGGGGTGAGCAGGTTCAACAGGTCCCATGTTGGGCGGGAGGCTTGTGAGTGTCCAGGTGCTAGAATCCTATATCAGAGCCAGTGCTGACCATGGGTCTATATCAAGAGCTGGCTAAGGTTTCAGCCTGGAGCGCTGATGAGGGATTATTCTGAGAAAGATGGGTTCTGGCCAGCCTGAAATAACTGATCCAAACTCGCTCTGACTTTTGCACACTAATGAAGAACAGAGGGAAGAGAGATGAAGGCGAAGGGAGATGCACCTCCTACCCAAGAGATCTCCTTCCTGTCAGGAAGTTAAAAGAAGTGCTGTGAAACAAGAGAGAGTGTCAGGGGAGGCTTCTGGGAAGGAGTGGAGAAAAGGAAAATGTCAGCATGCCAGATTCTGCAGCTCTGCACACAGGCCATGCATTCCTGATCCTTGTAGACCAGGACAAACTCGGGGACACTGACAAATAGCCCATCAGTCATGGGCAGAAATCCTCTATGTGCAGTTGGTGTGATATGAGCATCCTGCTAATGAATAAAGATCATACAAGATAGAGAAATAACTCTTTCCACAGAGAACACTATAAAGAACATATTGTCCCGAGTTTCTGAGGAGCAGTTATAAGTAACGCCTGCAGCTATGCAAAGTAACTGTAACTCTGTAGCGTGTGTTAAGTCATAAGTACAGAGCTGTCAAAGCTCAGACAACAGTTTCCAATTTCAGACCTCTCCGTAACACAGTGTGTTCATGTCTAGATGTGCACAATATATAGGTGTGTGTGTTTTTGTCCATAGGTGTTTCTCTGTGTGTGTGCATTTGGTATTTATAAGGACATGTGATGTGAATCTTATGTAACTGAAGATAATAACAGTGAAATGAATCCAAGTGGAACCGAGGAAAAAGGATTGTGACACTCCCTCATGCCCTGCCAGTTGGGAAATAAGTTTACATACCATGTTTACGTTGCTTTATTTATGTATACAGTTTTTTTTTTATCCTTAAGCTTTCAGGATTCAGCCACAGGTCAATAATTGAAAAACATTACTTTTTGGATTAGAGGATATAATGTTGTGACAGACGAAAACAGCAGCATTTCAAAATTACAGGGAATTATTAGATCATGTCAAATTATGTTTACATAATGGATCCAAACATAGAAGAAGTGGTATCTGTGTTGTTATATATTCAACTATTTTGAATAGCATTCAACATTATCTATGTACAGACTGGAGGATCGTTTTTTTTACAGCTGCCAAACAGCACAATATTTCAGGAATACTTTCTCATCATCCTCTTCTCTGTCTGGTATGTATATATACGGGACAGTTCAGCAAGCTGTTGCTTCGATGCACTACATGGGAAACTATTTTTGGCAGTCTGCTCAGCAAGGATACATGACATTTTTTAAGAAAAAGGTTATTATAGCAGCACTCCACATCAAGATCAGTTTACTTGTCATGTGAAATACAAACACAGTTATATAATGTCTTCTACTGCTCTGGCAGGGCTTTATAAAGCCAGATAAAATAACCCTGATGGCATCATCAGGGTTGTGTTACCAGCTTATGTTCGGTTTGGGCGCTGTCACATTGCGTTGGGGGTAATATATTGTGTAGAATTTTTGGATCTTGACATTTACATGCAACTAAAAGTTATCATGTCTTTGCTGCATTGGTTTTGAACATCATGACTGTTCCTGGTCTCACTAACCACCTCAGAGGTTTTTAACGTGAATATCAGGGATTTATGTATGATATACTTCATGTGGCATATTGCCTATTTTATGTTTATATTCTATTATCATGTAAATACTACATACATTTTTCCACTTGAAAAACCTTAACGGTGAACATAGTAGCCCATAATATGATACAGAGACACACGTTATCGCTAACATGGCTCTAACCCCAATGACTAAATACTTATCTAACATTCACATAGTTTATCTTTTTTCTTTTTTTGGTTTGCACACAAAATAAAATTTAACAAGATCTAAAGGCCAAAAATATGTGCTGGGATAAAAATGTGTTCTCAAAGGTGGAAGTCAAGTTGACAAGCTGGGTATTGGCCCCTCCATCCTATTTATACAATACATTACACAAGACTAGTGTGTGCTGTGTGAGCACATTATGGCCTGTGACATTGTCATGACACCATTTTTCCTGTGAAAACGGTGAATTAATGTTTTGAAACATTGGTTTATTCTTTTAATGGTGTGGTTTTCATACTGACCAGAGGCCCTTTGATAAAGCCAATGTGATAAAGGACAACTGCACAAACACACAGAGGCTGGTTGGGGATGTTGCTGAGTAAATGAGAAAAAAAAAAACAACCCAAAGAAACTAAACAACTTTGTTATTACCCTACATATTAAGGCATTCAACAATGTATGCTTAACCTCACCAAGTCAGTTAAGCTCTAACAACAGTCTCCCAGGGTCAAGTGTACTTTCAAATGTGTTGCGATTTTATTCGAGAACGAGCTGTTTTGAGTTTGTTTCAACAGGGCAGTTCAGTTTAGGTTCAGTGTGATGATGATAATGATGATGAAACAGTTAAAAGCTTTTAAATGTGAAATGTGTGAATATGTGACAATGTGTTGTACTGTTTGGCAAACCATATGGATCGGGTCCATGCTGGTTTACAAACAATGTCTTTAAAGTGTAGTGTTACTGAAAGTGTGGAGCTGGTTCTCATAAAATTTTAGACTGGCCTGTCATCTGGTGGTTGGAAGAGGTGTTGCATTTAAGTTCCACATTGACTCAGCCAATGAGCTCGAGCAGTAAAATCTGAGTGCATGAAATCACAGTTAACAACACAACAGATTGGAAGTATCAGTGATCAGTACAGGATATGATGAGATTGGAATGGAGTAAAACCACATGAGATTCTTATGATTGGTAAACATCTCCTACATTTTATGAAACTGAATGTCATTGTTGTTCTCCACTGAACCTATGATGGTGAACTCCTGAGGGTAAACATGACTGATTCATGTCATCTGATGTCTAATCAAGAAATTGACATCCAGGTGTAGCATGATGACGTGTGTATGATTTAATGAATACACTCAGTGACCAAGTCAGGGTCTGACACACTGATACTGATGTCAGGTCTGAGGTCATTTTTGCAGTTGAGAAATTGGAATTCAACCAAAAAAAAATGGTCACATGGACTCATTGCTGGGTTTAATAACTGCCTTTTAGACCACTTTCAAGCCAGAAAATAAATATGCAAGAAGTTCAGGTAAGGTAAGAGTCTCCCCCTTAGAGCTGGCATCACTGTCACAAATCTGAATACATAAAAAGAATAGAATAAATTTGGGGAAAACTGCTGAGTTCTGTTTTAATTTTGAAAAGCAAAAAAAACTAAACAAAACAACAACAACAACAACAAAAAACCCCCAAACAAACAAACAAACAAAAAATTACCAGGTTAATTTTTATCCTCTTCTTTTTTTACTATGAAGACATTAATAAAGTATAAGAAAGAGGGTCTACTGAAAGTATGAAAAATAAACGATTCATCTTTGTTACTGTTTTATTGGGAATATTAGTACTTACACATTAACGTGTAACCCGCGATTTACTTTTTGAACTGGTTAAGATTGATCTTTTAACAATTTTAAAAAGAATTTCCATTATCGACCGATCAGCTAATTATTAACTTGATTAAACTTGAAAATATTGAAAAATGCGCATCAAAGTTACCTGGATTGGACAATTCAAAAGTCATGTCATTTTAATATTGTAATTAGTAAAACTAGGAAAACACAGAAGCTCTTACGAGAGATGTTTATCGCCTGGCAAGACTATTCAAATCATAGTTTCCTCTTAACATTATTCAGTATGGTAGTTTAATGCTTGGTAAGTCATCAGGCTTCATACTTCAGTCTGCCTGTACCGTCTCCTGTAAACTGAGTATTTCCGTCTCAAGTGTTGTGAAGTTGAAACATGTACATTAAATACAACTGTAAGACAGAGGAGCTTCGATTTTTGGTTCACATCCAACATACTGTCGCAACATGTTTCGGCTACTTGTGATGGATTAGAATGAATGAACTCTTTCTTAAATTTGTCCACATGTGTCAGTCGGATTGTGTTGTTGCTGTTGAGACTGTCGTTTCCGACGTCGCACTTCTCCTTTAAGCGCCCAGAAAGCCCCGGCCGGCCTGACGTCAGCAGTAAAACCTGCTCCGGCTGGGTGTCTGTCTGTCCGGGCCGGGAGTGGACTGAGTTTGGCGTGCTAGTGCTACTGCCGTCGGAGTTTTCCTCCTCTGTTGTCTTGTCTTTTCTGTAAGTGTTTTATTTTATTTTGATTTTTTTTTGTCGTTTTGTAACGTCGCTTGTCAGGTCTTACGTCGTAATATATGTAAAGTGAAGCCCGTTGGCGATTTATGGGATGTTTTTTAAAGAAAGTTCCCGAAGTGCTCTTTGAGGAACCGGCGGACCCCACCGGAGATGGATAAGCTAACCGATAGCTGAGTTGTTAGCCGAGAGTCACAGGTCAAGAACAGGATCGAGCTAGCATGCTAAGCTAGCTGTGTAAGCATTGTATTGGCTAATCGAGAGACTCGTTAACCCGAACCGCCAAAGCTACTGTCGGCTCCTACTCAGGCCTGGCTGCGACACGGTGAGATCTTCACCAGAGGCCGGCTAACCCCCTCACAGGAAGACCCGGTGTGAGCGACCAGGAACAAGGCAGAGGAGCGCCGCTAAAGGGCGGGCTGTTGTGGATCTCCCAGCCCGGACCGAGAGCATGCTGTCCAACGCTCAGAACCAGCCGATGTTTGCCAGCTCGGCCGGGCAGCAGAACCCGGCGGGGCAGCAGAACCCCGCGGGCCAGTTCTTCCCCTTCCACGCCAGACCGACCTTACAAATTAAGAAAAACGCCATAACAGACGACTACAAGGTGACCAGCCAGGTGCTGGGTCTGGGAATCAATGGCAAGGTGCTTGAGATCTTCCAGAAGAAGACCGGAGACAAGTACGCTCTGAAGGTGGGTGATGTTTGACAGAGGTCGAGTCCGCGGAGTCACTGCGGAACTGAGGCTCAGCCAGGAAGTCCGGGTGCTCCGGCACTAGATAGTTTGTTTTTATAATCCAAGGGGACCTTTTACATCCAGGTCCAGTTATGTGTTTGTGGACCTGTCACCCCCGGCACTGACAGTGGTGCAGTCCAAATGATCTCAACTCAGCCTTCGAAGTCAAAACAAATAAGAAAATTACAGCTGATCTCACAAACCGCATTTCTGTGTTGACAGCTGATTAATTCCACCGATGAAGTCGTTTAAACTATGTTAGTATTTACTTTATTTAAACTGTCATATGAAGATTGTAAATATATAGAAAAACACCATGAAGTAGACCTGGTCACCTGTGGTAATGCTCAGTCTAAGTTCAAACATAATGTTGATTTATCCTTTAATACTTTCTTGTAGAAGCAAAAAAATAAAATAAATCAGTCACTGATTTCAGATTTCTATTACTTCAATGTAGTGCTCTGCTTTAATTCTTTAGTCTGTGGTCAATCAAAACAAGAACCTTGAAACCAGCTTTTCGAAATTGTGACAGTTTGATATTTCCCATACTTATAGACTGCTTGATCAAGCCACAGAATAATCTGCACGTAAAGTATCTCTGTATCACATTAATGACCCAAATTCAGCATGAACAAAACAATCCATCATGTTTGCCTGTCCAATCTGTGCTTTTAACTCAGGTTTTAAGTTAAGATCAACTGTGTTTTAAAATAATTTACAGTGGTACACTACCATCTCAGCTCTGATGTGCGGCCCGTTGTCACAAGCGGTGCAATGTGCTTTAAACAACGCAGGACAGAGCATGTTGCTGGGGAGGCTATGTGATGTTTAATAGTTTCCTAATTTATTCAAGCATTTCTGCATTGTGTGCTGTAGTTATTTTGTATGTTGTCAGTCACTGGTAAATTAGGAAAAGCTCAGGGCCATATGTGCCACTCTCGTAATACGAACCACTTCTCACAGGGCTCACATTTCATATTGGTCAATCATTGATAAAGGAGAAATGTCGCAATAGTTAATCATAGACAGATGACTGAGATAGGACCCTGAGCCACACATGGTTGTAAGAAAATTTTTATTTATCATTACAGATGGGTTCAAAGTATAAAGTTTGTTCAAATGACTGTTAAAAGCTTGCCCAAGTAAATCACAACCCAGGAGCACCCTGTGTAGTGGTTCAAAGCAAAATTCATCTTAAATAATCAGGTCATAGCTCTGTACTAGAGAGAGAGAGAGAGAGAGAGAATGAATGAATGTGTGTGTGTGTGTGTGTGTGTGTGTGTGTGTGTGTGTGTGTGTGTGTGTGTGTTGTATATCAGGCTTAAGCTGTGGCATTTTTGGTGAGCTTTTGCCAGCTCCAACTTCACTGGAGTATAGGCGCTGGACCAAAGTAGCGTATGAAGATTATCTTGATATATTATGTATGGCAACCAGTATTTTCAGGATCATGACAGTTGTTATGTGCATATTTCGACCTGCTTGATGACTATGTGCTATAATGAAACACCAAAAATAATTTTGAATTTAACCATTACAAAGAGTTAAAATGGCAACGGCAAAATAAATTGCAATGGTAGAAAATTGTTGCTAGTGAAGTACGTTTTAATGAAGAGTAAAGAACTACAAGTAACTGGAATTCACAAGTTTAAATGTTGGCTAAATTACATAACATGAACTTCTCACTCTATCCCAGTGCTTCTTAACTGCACCTCTCAGGCTTTATAAAAATGCACACCTACCTGTGTTGGAACAGTTGCCACTGATATAGAGAAAAAGATGCTTAGGTAGACTGATTTTTCATAAAAACAAACAATGCAGCTCTATTCTCACCATCAGTTATTACCTCTGCTTCAAAAACCCCCAATTGAGAAAAAGTTTTGCTGCAAAAACAACAGGGCAGAATTATTTACTCTTTGTGTGTACGGAAGAGATCTTTGTTCATTAAAAAATTTACAAATACCACCCTGATAATGAAGCAGCGAGAAAATTCCATGACAGTATCTGAAAATGTATCTTTGCACTGTTTGATTGTAAAAAAAAAAGTGTCTATATACTTCCATTAATATCCTCCCAATCGCTCCTTGTACTTTCATGTACGTGTAGCACTTTGTGACTGGAATGTAAGATACTTGCTTCGCTGTTTTCTTAAAATCCTGGCAAATGAACTAATGAACTAATGCCCTTTGGGTTCCCATCACTGATGTCAGCTGAGTCAGCATTATCTCATGTCTTTTATTCATGAGAATTGCATTACGTGCCAACTTTAGGAATCTGCCAGCCTGTCCCAAGGTGACATCACCTTGTGAAACTTTTATCTGTGTCTTTGACCAATTTATCCAGCTGCATAAGCGAGTGTCAGTGTTTGTGGGGAAGAGATTGTTGCAGAGAAATTAAGAAAACCCTCAAGTTTTGAAATTCCCCCCAAAAAGTCAGTTTTACTACAGTGTCGTGCATTATGCTAAGTGTAACCTGTCACACAGAATCAATAACAGTGGTTTTGATGAAGCTGTGAACCTTTCCGTGTTGACTGGCATCCCTTCTGTGTCCATACTTCCAAAGGTTGTCAAGTATCATCTTACGTAGACTAAATTTATATACACACAAGAAACCAGGTTATTGGGAGCAATCAGGTTATGGCTGAATTCTTGACTGCAAATAGCACTGTGGCTCTCTCACACACACACACACATGTACAAAAAAACACAAAGAGTTGTGTTTGTGTTTCCCTTTAGCTACATCTTATAAGTAAGAGAAGGAATTCTTTCTTAAAATTCACTTTTGAAAGAGTACCCATTAGTCTGAAGGCATATCAGATGCCAAAACACTGTGTGCTTTTCCAACTGTGGAATGTTCTTTTGGATCGTGGAGGCAATCATTTTTGTCTCAGTGTTGATGTGATAAACAGCAACTGAATCATAAAGTTCATGTTGGGTTTGCTGTCTTGAAACTGCACTTCAATTCCACACAATGTTACTAGATAATGTTGCATGGGACCACGACAAAAGTTTTGCAATGTGTGGACTCAGGGCAGCTTGGCACGAATTTGAATTAATTGTTAGCAATCTAGCACATAGATATAGTGAAATAGTCAATATGAAATATATATTTATTTTTTAACAATCCTTTTTTTTTTCCTCTGAGTGCCTTAGATATAAAGACTGATAAGATTATGAGAATTATGTCTCTTGAAAAAAAAAATAAATTATCAGACTACTTATCTGTTTCAAAATACTACAAAATATACTTAATTATAATTCTTTTTCTTTGATTCTATGCGTGTCATTTCATGTCATGCGTCAGCTTTACGAACAGAAATCTATTCAGTTTTATAAACTTTCAGGTCAAGTTTAGTTGGGCCTTGTATTCAAGTTATTTGGATTAATTTAACCAAGCAAACAGAGTTTTATTGTTTTCCTGATAGGAAAGGTGAATGGTTTTTTGCACAAAGCTGGGAATAACCACTTTTCTGCTGTTGATGTGAATGCAATCACCAGTCCAGACCGCTAAAACCTTAAGCTTTCTTCATCTGGAAAGGAGCTAAGTAAAGTGTGTGCCGTTAAGATGATGTAATCGCACACTGACTAAATATTTTGGCCACATTTTGGGTCGTTGAAGTTGCGCTTCCTGAAATTTGGAAAAGATGTGGAAGTGTCTGTGGTGAAGTAAACACACCTGTCAAGGCTGGCTGAGAAAAGAGGAACTGGAGCGAAAGGCCAGTTCAAATTGAAGATTTTTTCTCCCATTTATGGCTTTTGAATTTTGGAAATTTCATCTTTGGCTATCATTGAGGACCTTTCTCTTAAATGGTGTACTTAAAAAGTAGTGTCTTTTCATTGATGCCCAGTGCCCTATGCACTCTAAATGCCATATCCACTGAATGGGTCTTAATAAAGGTTAACACATGATGGCAACATGGACCTTCTTTTTGCTCTCTGAGATGGTCAGTCAAAGGAAGGAGAAAGAAGGAGGGAGAGAGGAAGGAAGAGGTTTTGCTTTGGCCCATTTTGAGCTGTTTCTTCCCTTCTTTCAACTGTACCCTTCAGAGGGGCATCACTAAGTAGTCTTTTGATCATATCTGGCAAAGCACTTACTCATTATTCCACTATGCTGTTGATTACTTGCTTGAGCAAGAGCAAAATCTCCCTCCTGTCAGCCTCATCATTGTGGTCTTTGTGACTGGTGGCGTCACTGGTCATCTGTGTTATATTCATAATCATGCTCTCACAAGAAATTTTCTTGGTGAGAAAATGTCCTCATTGTCAGTATTTTATCTCATAATGCTGTTAAATCTTCTTCATTTCTTGTGCCATTATAAGTAGAATCTGGAGTGACATGTTTAATGTGCTAAGGGATATGAATTAATGACAATGTTGTTCATTGTAGTTTGATTTAAAAGTTTCTAGTGTCTATAGACTTTTTTAAGAGGGAGTTTTTTTTCCTCTGCTGTTTTGAATTTTTTTGTGAGATGTATTTTATTTGGTGTTAAGCACTTTGTGATTTTTTTTAACTATGAAAAGTGCCATAGAAATAAGTTTTACTTAATTCTATAGGCAACTATTTGGACAACGGATTAATTGTTGTTTATTGCCAGCTGAGGATTTGATGTTATTCTTTCTTATACATTACAATGAAAAATTTAAAATTTTGCACTGGTTGCTGTTGTGTGAAAGTGGTGGACATCTATGCTGTTTTATATAAAAATAAAAACACAAATTAAGAAAATAAACATCAAAGTGATAATGAAAATAATTGTTTGCTGCATCCACAGAGCATTTGGCATTATTTGTAGGATAACCATATTTGTTGGAGCAGGGTCATAGTCTAAACTCCTTCACTTGGTTTTAAAAATGTGCAAATTGAAGCTCCAGAAACAGTTTTAAGGAAATTATGTATCATAACTCTAAATTCTGATATGTCATATGCCAATGTCTCAAATAAGAGAATTACATTGACAGATGTTGCACAACACCAGAGTTGTTGTTTTCTTAAATGTTCATAGTTCAGTGGTTGCAGTGTTTATGAGAAGTGTAAGTTACATTACAGTCAATGATCATCAATTTCAAAGCAAACGAGAGAGATTACACAATACAATCAGATCTTGCTTCTCTCTTCAGATTAATGGGAACATATTTGGTTGATGTTTGTCATAAACAGATGAGCTGATGTAAAAATTCAGTGTTATAAGCTTTTTTTGACATAATAAGATTTACTGGATTGTAATTTATATGATCAGCGATTGGTTGATATAGCCACCAACCCCCCACACTTGACCTTGTCTTTCGTTGTTCCCTCCCTTTCTGTTGAGGGAGGTGTTTTTGGAAGGAAGTGGCATTGTGGTTGCTTGTAGGTGGATCCAGAACTAGTAAGCTAACTATATCTGGTACAGAGTAATTTTGACGCTGATGCAGCATTCTGTCATAGCTTCTTTATGAATGGTTGAGATTGCTGCTTTAATCAGCCTGCAACAGACATTATTTTCAAGTATAGTGTCATATACTTGCTCAGTCTGGTCACCCCCAGTTATTTTTGTCTGCATATTTTTCTGCCAGTTTTGTGATGCCTTCCTTAGTAAGGAAGTAACAGGGTTGGACAGTGCTGAATGGTGTTCATGATAAAGGGAAGTGAAAGTTTCTCTCTTCCTCAGTTTTCATTCAACATTAAAGGTTTTGGCTAATATTGGCCAAAAACACTGTACAACTACACTAAACTGAAATTTTAGTACTGGTGCATGAAAAGTGAACAAGCTGAAGTGCTTTTTACCTTTAACAAAATTCTAATAAACAAATAAACAGGCCAGCATCAATACATCAGTGCCGACAGCTTCGTACAAGTATGTGGAAGAGAGTACGCTTACCTCCTCCATCACCCCCTGGTATGGCAACTGCTGTTCTGCCAACAGGAAAGTGCGTCAGAGGGTGGTGAAAACTGCCCACATGATCACCCGCAGCAGCCTTCCCTCAATTGAGGACATCTGTATCAGCAGGTGCAGGAGCAGTACAGCCAACATCATGGGGGACCTTTCCCATCAGTCCCATGGACTCTTTGATCCCTTCCCCCCGGGCAAGAGGCTGCAGAGCATTTAGACCAGAACTACTATGCTAAAACACAGCTTCTACCCAGTGGCTGAACTCCATTTGACATCTAGTATAGGACTAATTATTATAGATAATTTAAGACATTAAATTGTGCGCTTCCTGACCTGAGTACAAATTTTGTTTCACGTGCAAACATGAAGATGACAATAAATAAACCATAAACTTGTCATTGATTAGTTTAAGTTGATTGCCTTATTGTTTTAATCTGCAATATGTTGTATCATTGGTGTGTTTAGTCTTTATCAAGGTGAAAGAACAATAGGATAACATTAAGAGAATAGTTTGGTGGACATTATTTGTTTTGGATCTTCTAATTAGCTTAAATCTAAGTTAAAAAAGATACAATGTACACTAGCATTTGTCTTGTACCAAACTGTGACTTGGCTACGATCTACGATAAACTATGATCAATAATACATATCCAAAATGGGAAATGGAAACATGCCTCTAACGCAAGCCTGTTATACAGCAAACTGTTTTGAATCGATGGACATTGTTAGTATGTGATTTTACTAGTACATATCACTGAAATCTTGGTCTTTGGTTGTGTTTTGCCCCCCCCCCGACGATGTTGTGGTTGTAAAATCAGGATTTTACTAGTGCAGAGCAGCAGGTTGGGCATGGTGAAGTGAATGATACTTAACATGTTGTCTTATACCCATCAAAATGTAATTCTCGTTAAATTGTCCCACAACAGAACCGAAAATGTTTAAATGAGATATTCAGCTTTTTTAAAACACTATTTGTAAGCACAGAATGTAGGAAAGAAGCAAAAACACAGAACTGAAAATGACTGACACTAGAAAAGAAAGTACAACCCAATGGCATCATTTGTTCCACAGTAGCCTTCAACGTCAGCTGTACTTTTGTGTTTATGTTAGTTTGTCCACAGGGTGGGGGCTTTTTCCCTTCATTATAGGTAAAACTGAAAGGAGACAGGGTGCTGTGCTCGTCTGCTGTCCTTGGTGAGCTAATGAGATGCCCCACAGTAACCTCCTGTGCTTAAAAAAATCAGCTGATAACACAGCATTCTGTTTATTTATACAGTGAAGGCACAAGTCTTATTTGTTGCATCAGGCACAGTGGGGGATTCACATCATGAATCATGGTGTGTCACATGGGAGGAGTTAGTAAGGCCAGCTCCAACGCAAAGCAACGCTGTACTGTAGAGGATGCCTGAAATATTTCAAATGGCTACACTCTCTCATTTCCTCCTGTCAAAAAAATGTATCTATTCACTGCCTACGTTTGTCTTTGCCCTTGACATAGATGCTGCTGCTCCTCCTCCTTTATTTCCATGCACATCTTCCAGACCTAATCAGGAAGTGAGACCCAGAGTGCCTCTGGGTGTTGTACAGATAGCGTCCTCTTTCACTTCCTCCCCTTGTCAGAAACTTTTTTTTATGAATGTGTGTTGTCTACTGGGACACCTGCTGGCTGAAGAGATTCACTTGCAAGTCAGCTATTAATCCAGAGAGGTTGCCTTTCACCAGTAATGACAGGTGCTTTATTATAATGGATGATTGGTTTTTGTGGTTTGGATATTTAATATGCGGGGCTTTTGTTTTTCAAAGGTATGTCCAATACACATTTTCTCCACATGTTGAAGGCACAAACAGATGGAGTCTTATGTTCATTGCATACATTTCATACAAAAACTTTTAACTTGCAAGAAACATACTCACCAGTCTTGTAGTTTTTGTGTTGGCCCCTCATGTAATACACCTTTATGCCATTGGGCTGACTAATTTTACAAGGTTTCCTTTTGTGGTTATTGTATCAAACACTGACTTAAATGTAATTATAACCATAACCCTAAAACACCTATTTTGAAGATTTGTCACAAAGTGAGAACCAGCCAAAATGTCCTTACTCCAAGTGGTCTAAAACTCAAAACAGGTCCCGACAAAACATAGCCATATGAGTCTACACACACACACACGCACCTCTCCTGGTAGATTGTTGTATGTAGGGTTGTTTTGATTGAATTAAGCTTAATCCATCACCCTTCTATAATGTCTGTCTTGCACAGAATTTCACTCCTCCTTCATCTCCCTCACAGTTTTTTTTTCTTCCTGGTTTCACCATATCTAACCTGGGCTTTTCCTTGACTTGGGAGTAGCAGGTGGAGGATGGGTGCTCCGTTGGCTTAACCCCCATCCCACCTCCCACTGTCCTGCCCTCGGCTTGCAAGCCTTTGTGTTTGCTAGAGGAAGTGTATTGTGTGTCCATCTGCCCCCTTATCTCCCTCCTTCTCCCTAAGCTTCAATGTTAAGCCTCAAAAGGCCAACAGCAGATGGGGGGCTATGCAGTCACACAAACACCAGCAGAGAGGTGACAGGGGTGTGTGTGTGTGTGTGTGTGTTTGTAATTATTCATGTGTCAAAAAGAACTCTGTGGAGGGAAGTCTGCTATATTTAGATGTGACTATTTTTGGTGCATGATTCTTGTTTCCAGTATGTGCATGTATGTTACTTCTTCTTTGGCACTTGGACATCAGAGCTGTTACAGTGCACATCTGTCTGGCAATTAGAGATCGTTTCATTAAGATAATGCACTTGCATAACAGACCTAATCAAAAATTTCTCTAATTTTCAATGTACATTATTATATAAATAGCAAGCGCAGTTGCTAAAACACCACCAGGCTATTGGCTAACAAGCATTAAGCATTTTCATGGAAGTCAGTGATGTAACTTACTTAATGTAGCTGTTTCTGTTTGTGGCCTGAGATGTCCTATATTATAATTGAACTGTATATTTACCACCTGATCTGCTATTGGTACACTCATAGATGGATGTTAAAAAGACTTATCTGGTTATCTACTATCACCCGATGTGATGTTTGATTCCAAGTTGTGGTGATAGCAGAACTTTGAACAGAGTATTAATTCTGCAATCCAAACAAGGCTGTAATAGTTATGTATTTTGATATTTCAAATGTTATATCTTATACCTGATATAATCTTAATGTTTATGAAAGAAAGGTTAAATCTCATTTGATCCATCTGTGATCCATGGTTGAAACTACTGCTCATTTTGGAAGATGTATGCAGTCTCATGAATTGAATCACTCTCAATCAATAACCATCCATCAATAAATAACCCTCAACACAGCAGCACAGTCAGCAAAAGTGAGCCAGTCAAAGTCAAATGAGAGAGATGGGATATCTAAGTGGATGGCATCACCTGTCAGCCCTTTCAGTGAAAAGAAGCTGCTGGCAACAGAAATGCACTTAATATTACAGTAAATTGTGTCTATTTAATGCATACCAAAAATGGGAAGAACCACTGAGGCTAAATGCAGTAGGTAAAACCAACAGAGCAGTCAAAGCTACAGTAGCAATTACATGAAAACCTTGGTAAGTAGCATTAGTGCTTTTTAACACTGGAGGCACCAGAATTTAATTACTCCACTAGACGTGCTGTGAGGGGTCATTTTGATTTTCATGACATTAAAAATCTCCTGAAATTCAGCTACCAGGTGTTTGTGTATTTGGGTCTGCAACAAGAGTCAGTAGCTCTGTGTGTGTGTGTGTGTGTGTGTGTGTGTGTGTGTGTGTGTGTGTGTGTGTGTGTGTGTGTGTGTGCGCGCGCGCGCGTGCAGTAAAGTAACTCCAACACCAGCCTGCTTTTTTGATATAGATAAGCATGGTAACATTCTGATGGGTCAGCCTGGTGGCTGTTAGTCCAGCAGCAGCAACACAATGAAATACAATCCATTGCTTCAAGACTTGCACTACATAACACAACCTATATTTCATACCAATGATTTCTAGATTTTAAAAAAATTTGCATGATCAACAAAATTCTTAATCTATTAACAATAATCAATTGATCATGCCTATCCCTAGTCACCAGTGTTGAAGTCTTGCAGAACACTGTGTCTCTTAATTTCACAGAGTGACACTAGTGTGACAGGAGACAGGGAGAGTTTATTACTCAGCAGGAAATATATTCTCATATCCAAAATGAAGATGCCTAAGGATGTCCACAGTCAAATTAGCTTCTGGAAGTGTAAATAAGTCATGTTCCACCACTGAACACTTCTTAAAGTTAAGACAAAGCTTTGACTGGCCTTTCTTTGAGCTATTAGTCCTTTGCCATCCACCGACACACGGGCAAAATAAGATGCTTCCAAAGCAAGAATGGGCGAGTAATCTAGTAACATTTGGCCCAGATTTCAGGCTTAACCTGGTTTGTCAGAATAACCTGTTTTCTCCTAAAAATGTTAATGCACTGACTCTCCTGTGAGCCAGGCAAGACAACAAACCAGGTACTTTTGCTTTCTTAGCTTTCATAGCCCTTGGAACGAAGCCCACTGTTGTTGTGCCGTAGGTTGGGTAGGAATGTAACGCAAGAGATGGATAGACGATGGTCCATTGTCAAAACTACAGGGCTGAATTCTTCCCTTTGACTGACTTTACATGGGAAATTGTAGACTACATCATATAATAGAATTGATGAACAAACACAGGTGCTTTTTTAACATTAAATAAACAGTTCTGAAAAGTGGAGAACATGGCTGTGTGTATAGATGAAAACTTTATATCTTGTACCAAAATGATCTAATATGGTACTGAAAGTAAAATCTCATTTCAATCTTGTTTTTAGACTTTAGCTTCTAATCTGTATTTTTGCCTGTTTGGTGGTTGATGATGGCAGCACGGAGACATAGTGGTTAGCCCTGTTGCAGTAAGTCCTTTTGCTTACCAAATCAGGGTACCCAATTTTAAAAACACTATTTCAACCTAAACTGAAAATGAAAAAAAGGATTGTCAAATTTTAGTTAGTAATATTTTTGCCCTTTGCAGTGAATTGGTGATACACAATAAAAAAATTATTTGCTAAAGTGTCAATGGATTCAAGTATTGCTATGTGTGCTCTGTAGCTCCTTTTGATCTTTGGGTTAAATTTACCCTCTCTATAGTAAAGGGTGAGTAATAAGGGTTCAGCTAAAGTAAAAGATAGAGCCTGTTCGATTTTCTTCCCTCAGTTTCATTTCACAACAAAATGTTATAATTACAAATAAAATGTATACCTAATTGTCACACCTATTACATGGATTGAAATAATTAACTCAAGTGAACAGAACTAGGAAAAATATCAGTTAATGTCCTCGGATAACCAAGCTTTTCACTATCTGCTAGTTCACCATGTAGATGGATCAAAGAAAAAACTATTGCAGTAATGCATTGCTGAATATAAATTTAACCTGGCCAGAAGGCCTAAGCCATGCTGGACATCGGAGGCCTGGGTTCCTCAGTGTCCTTAAACTACATGCAGAATTTTTAAATGTTTAAGAAACATTTTTCTGCAACCAGTTGTAAATTTTAAAATCCTAGTGTAGAGTGTGTTTTGTCAAAATCAAATCGTTTAATGTACAGGTGCTGTTTAATGGTGCACTGGCTAAGTGTCACAACCAGAGGGTGCCTCTTTCACAATATACTGGATTAAAAAAACATCTTTTAGACATTCTGCCAGCTGATGGCGGTACTGCACTTCTGCTTCCTTTAACTGATGGTGTGAGTCAATGACGATGTCAACTGATCCATGTTTTCTTTGACTCTAAATCCACATTTGACAGAGTTGGGGTCCGATTTTTGATGGGGACAAGAAGAAGGAAACGTAAACACTGATACTAACTCACAGTTTATACTAACCCATGTCTCAATGTATATTTGATTTGAATCAACCCTCCTTCCCATTGTCCGACCAGATGCTGCAGGATTGTTCCAAAGCCCGAAGAGAAGTCGACCTCCACTGGAGGGCATCACCATGTGCCAACATTGTGCGCATCATTGATGTCTACGAGAACCTCTATCAGAGCAGGAAGTGTTTGCTCATTGTCATGGAGTGGTGAGTTCAGACAGTACACAGTAAACACAGTAAAATACCTCTCATTGTGTAGTGGTATTGCAGTTGGTCAAGTGGTTAGTGCCACATCATGCCACGTTATTGCACCGTCCCAGGTTTGACTCCGTTCACTGCATGTTATTCCCCTCTCTCTCTCCCTAATTCCAATCAGCTTCTATGCCATTTACTTTCGTCAGTGTAAAGGCATAAAAGTCCCCAAAAATAATATTTTTTAAGAAAGAAACTAAACTGTCAAAGAATTAACTGCGAACTTGGCGGTTTCATAGTGCTTTGTCAGTCAATGAAAGCAGGTAGGTTTGGGTTTTGGTTAGTAATGCTTCCTCTGGCAGATAGATGTAAACGTGGCAGTTGAGTCTTCAACAAGTTCAGGTTATGATGGGCTTTGTCCTTGACACATTACAGCATAGTTAATTATTGTAAATCCGTTGTGTGAAGCCTTTGTAGAATGTTACCCATTTCCTCTAAATGTGTTTTATTGAATTTTCCACACCTTTGCCTTTCCATCTTGCAGTACTTGCAACCACTAAACCCACATCTTCTCACACGTGTGCTCATTAGTTCTCTGATTACCTCTGTGGTACAGAGGTAGTGGGCTATCTGCTGACACTTGTATGCAAAATGCTGAAGCTGATGACTAGTTTCCTTGAGAAAGTGAGTTCAGCACCAAATGCCAAAAAGACAATTCATTCTTCTGATGAAACTAAGATGTTTCCTAGAATACTACACTAGGTAGAAGCAGCAGTACAGTGGGCTCTATCTGTTCAGTCTGCTTTCTTTTTCATGTTGCAGAAAATCTGTCAGTCTGGTGACCTGTTTTTTTTGTTGTTGACTTTTCTCTTGGATTATGTAAAAGGTTACTATGTTGGTTTGTCAAGTCACCTCGATATACCTGGAAACGCAGTGATGATGAGCTGCTGATCTGCACTCTGTCTCAGTGCTTATGCAACTTGATAATTCAATAAGCTGGATACTTAAGAATATCTGGGTTACAAGATCAGAGTGTTGATGCTGTGGTGAGTCGTCCCAGCAGAACCTAAAGCAGGGTGTAATGTCTATGAACTCCATGAGATTAATTTTTAGTTATGCTTTACGCCAACAAATCCCATCAAAAACATCAAAGCCAGGAATGAACTGATCTTTGTAATTTGCATTGTTTGCATAGTCAAGATAGCCTATTGGTCTGCAGGCATTTTCTTTTATTCGTCTAGTTGTCGATATTCAACCTACTTATTGTTTACAGCTTCCTGGTGTAATAAATGTTCAGCAAATAATAGTCCCTGACAAATGCAAACATGAGTAATCAAATTTCCTCCTGTTGGCAGTATGTTAGCTAAAGACACAGGTTATAGTAGAGTTGGGACAGATGATGGCTTTGACAAATATTTTAATAGAATAAGTTAACCCTTTCCATAAAGAAAATTCCAGGTTCCAGTTGTAAAACCCAATTCATCAAATCCAGTTTTTGTTAACGCTTTCAGAGGTCAGAGGGGCTGAGTCAACTTTTATTTTGTAAGCTGTAGAGTTGTTATGCACCTCCCCTGTGTTTTCAGACTGCTTTATGACTTGGCAACTGAATGTGCTAAACTGTTGAACTCATTATTGAGGCCTTGGTCAGACAGGGGAGAAAAATTTCAAATCCATTTAATTAACATTACAAAGGTAGATTTGATAATGAGCGCATTGATATGTTGAAGAACCTACCAGCTCCCACACACACATACACACACACCCAAGTGCTGAAAGACACAATTAATGTTCAACCTTATCATAAGCAAGTGAAAACTTCAATATGTTTTGGGAAAATAAAAACCTGTTGATGGGCACAGGGGTTTTTGCAGACGGTTCAATATTTTCAGCAAGTACGTCTTCCCTGTTCGATGTTGTTTCCACAACGCACGCAAGTTGTGAAAGACAGTAGCTTAAAAATGTGTAAGGGTGTTACAGTGTTTCTGTTGTGATGGTGTTAGATGTGTGATGTTAGTACTTCCATTCTCATCAAAACTACTAAGTATCTATTCTGCTGAGAATTCACACGTGTGCTCTAGACACTCTCAGAAAAAGAGAGCAGAGGTGGGGTCGAGAGTTCAGCTCTACCTTTGACCACATGAGAAGCATTGTCAGACCACTGTTCACAGAGAACTGAGGGATTGCCAAAGTGCTGGTGGTTGCACACCTTTTTGCTTTGATATCAGAATACATTGGATTAAACCACTGTCTGTTTCTGTAGTCTGCAAAATGTCAGTGTGTATGATTGATTATGAGAAGCATCAAGTGCACTGTGGTTTGCTCAGCCATCACAGCTCCACGGGACCTGCTCTCCTGTTCACATATTCGTGCCTGCACTATCATGCATCTTTAGTTACACGCATAAAATTGGCATTGATGATTGGACCTGAAACTCATACACTCATACTGAGCAAAACGATTAAATGAAACCTATCATGAAGTAGGTTTTCTCATACTCAGCTGAACAACCATTAACTCCTACAACTATGGTAATTGTAATCCATGTGTTTATTTATATATACTAATCCAAATTTGCGTAACATTATATCACTGTAATTGTTCAGTTTTGACTGTGACACTCACTGATGTCTCTCTCTTTCTCTCTCACACATAAACATTTTGACAGTGATGGCTCCTTTTGTCTTGTTAACAACTGTGAACAAACTGTAAGATAATATATTTTAAATAGCTAATCCACCTTTAAAGCAACATGCATTGTTGAGATTTTCAGGTTGAGGTGTTGTATCAGTCTGACCTGTGGCCTGGGTTGGTCTGTTGTAAAGTTATGTTAGAGTCAGAAAAGGTGAACCATTCAGAGTTGATTTTATAGAATGGCCAGAGAGAAGGGCTCCATCAGGCCCATGATTTTGTCAGTCAAACCAGATTTGGCTGTTCAACATGAAGATTCGACTAATTGTTCCTTTTTTTTAAGTAATTTATTTTTTATGTAGACTGTGGCAATTAGAAAATCTGTTGGCATTAGTTTCAGTGTTGCTTTCGACCATATTAAGATTATTAAGTGTAACAGAATCATGGGAACATATTTCTGAGCATTTAAAACATTAATAAAAGACAGTTGCATGTGATGCAAGATTTGAGTTGCAGAATATTTGAATTGTCCATATATAACTTGGGGTTACCAGATGGATTTGCTGGAATAATGAAACAGGCAGCACACATTCATTTCAGTTTAAATTAAGGTGTCATAGCCTATTTTTTTATTTCACTTTAAACATTAAAAAGAATGTGTAAATGAATAAAGAAATGAAACAGTTCAAAATAAATTCATACCATTGCACGCTATAACATAACTGACATCTAATCTTCAACTGGATAGGCCCACTTCTTTATTTCTCTTTAAACATATAAACTCATAAATAAATCTAAACAAAAATAAATTAACAAATGAATTATGTAAGATTTTGTTTTGTTTCCATGTCCTTTTGAACCGGGGCCTTAGATCAGTTTTTTTTGGGGGGGGGTTATTCACAGAAGGGGGAGGACGTAGATGAGCCGTGGTCATATACATAATATACATAACATACATTTGAAATTGGTCTTGTAAATAGACTTATTGCCTGCATTATATGCTAAGTAAATCTGCCCAGATAATTGCAGAAGAGCTGTCTAGCTATGCAACTTGCCAGTTTCAAGTGGTTTGCCATGTTTGATGCTGTTGAATGATAAGCAAATTCTTGCGTACAGAGTTTGCATTTCACTATGTTAGGTTTAGGGTTAGGCCATCAAAAGTTCGAAATGCTGCAATACTTTAAACCTTTTCTGAGGCATGGCTATAGCTAGCCTGCTTTACGAAACTCCTCCACTTCAGGTTTCATCTTCTCATCGGTTATCTTAACTGCAGGCTGCAGGTGCATGTTGTCACATGGATTTTTTACATTTTTAATTTTTCTTTAGGTAGCTTGCTAGTTAGCCTTGCTACAATATAAAAATACATTTATGGCTTCCCTTCCTTATAATTCCTTGTTGAAATGTTATCCCTGTGCATTTTTGTAAACTTCTGTATGTCTTACCCTGTTATTGTAATGCACACTGACTGACAGTAGCAGGCCTAACTGACAGACCATAAACCACTATAACCAGACAACCACTTAGGGGAAAGGGCAACAATTCATCATCCTCTTTGCTTTGAAATACCCAGAGACTTTCTCCGCTAATTTCAGGTCACTACAAGTTAGAAGTAACTATACTGAGGTCAATTTCCCCTTTGTCTTTCCATTCCCGTCAGTGCAGTTTACCACCATGAGTGTGTGATGCCCTCTCCCTATTTAACAAAGATGACTCAGTACATCTCATTTCTCAGATGTCATTTGTAGATGATCAATGCCTGACCCATTGACACCTGTTAAAGCTCTTGATTTCACATGCACTGAAAATTCAAACTCATCAAAAGGCAACTACAGTGCACATGCACATTTATCACAAGGAAGGAATGAGAAATTAAATGAGAAGTGATCTCATCACAACTATATCTACATAAAATAGCTCTTTTTTTTTTTTTTTTTACAGCATGGATGGCGGTGAGCTTTTCAGCCGAATCCAGGACAGAGGAGACCAGGCTTTCACAGAGAGGGGTAACAAACACGCGCCGTCTCTTAAAACACTTTCAATATTTTGTTGCACAATTGCATAGCACACTGGTTCAGATGTACTGAAAAGTCCTCACAGATGCACACACTTGCCATATACTGCAAGCTACAAAATGTAAAAGTCAAATCTCTGATCTACAATCAGATTTTCTTGTGGTCTGTTCGGCTTCTATAAACTAAGAGTCTTTTGTCTTTTTATTTCAGAGGCATCTGATATCATGAAGAGTATAGGAGAGGCCATCCAGTTTCTGCATGCGATCAACATCGCACACAGAGATGTCAAGGTTTGTATCACACCGATGCGAAAGTAACTTAAATCAACTTTATGTAATGGGGGTTTCTAGGATGACTTGTAAAACGTTTGTAACTAAAACCATGTTCTTAATTTCTTCTTAAATCTGTCCTGCAGCCAGAGAATTTACTGTATTCCTCAAAAAGGCCCAATGCCCTGCTTAAACTCACAGACTTTGGCTTTGCCAAGGAAACCACCTCGCACAACTCTTTAGCTACTCCCTGCTACACGCCCTATTATGTTGGTAAGTATTCATTTTTGGACGTTCTCAAATATTCCTTCTACTCCTTGATCCTTCAGAGACAGCATTAAAAGACACATAACACACACATAAATCACATTGTTCTGTTTCTGTTTGCAGCCCCAGAAGTTCTGGGCCCAGAGAAATATGACAAGTCATGTGACATGTGGTCGCTGGGTGTTATCATGTATATCCTGTAAGTCAGCCTGTATCTTTCTCATACCTCCCATTTCTTTCTTTTTTGAATGCTGTAACTAACTCTGCCATCTTAAAACTTCACCAGGTTGTGTGGGTATCCTCCTTTTTATTCGAACCATGGTCTAGCCATCTCCCCGGGGATGAAGAAGAGGATCAGGATGGGCCAATATGAGTTTCCCAACCCTGAATGGTCGGATGTATCAGAAGAAGGTAGGGCTATACATGTAAATGGGTGCGACTATAGTGAACAGAGTCTGCCATGTTTTGTGTTTACTTTCAGTTGTCGGAAATCACTTTTCATCACACTGAAATCAGTTTTTTGTCTTTATTCCTTTTTCTTTTTCTTTTTTTTTTCTTGCTGACAATCTTAATTTATGGTGTCCTTGACAGTCAGAAACACAGCAGCGTTTCACAAAAAACAAAAACATAACAGAAGGAGTATAACATTTTACAAAATATGACAACATTTTTTAAAAGACAGCATTTCTCACAGATTACGGGAAAGGCTTCGACAGCACTTCTTTTTTTTTTTGACTGACAGAACTTGACCCAGTGCTCAGGCTCATGTATAAGATGCTGTGATTGGTTGTTTTGCTGCCAGTCATGATCCCTCTGACTTCATTTGTTGCGAAGAAGTTGCTCCAGGATTCCGAGGGACATGTTTGTGTCGAAAGCATGTTAATGTTTACATTATATGTATACCATTTGTCAAACTATTCATTTATTAATTCCATCTCTTCTTCCATTCTTACCGAGTCAGAATGCAGGACCATGTGTTCAGTGTAGATGGAGAAAAACTCTCCTTCAAATTTACTAGTTTTTACAGAGAAACTGTATTTATTACTGACTTCTGTAGAAGTCAGTTCTTATTTCCCTAACAGCCTAAATGGGAATATTAAAACTTGTGCTCTTAAAAAAAAAATAAAATAAAATAAAAAATCTCCTGACACTTCCCTCATTAGTCTATATCAGCTGAAAAGTGTAATGAGTTTTACTTCTTTATTCCCATCAGAGAATATTTGAAGTGGATAATGGCTCAACTCAAGTGCAACAGTGGTTTAACAAAACATTTTAGTCATATACAATGTTTAAAAAAAACAAAAAAACAGTTTGAATGGTATGATGCTACTGATGATAAGACTGTTTGAGAAAAAGTGCTGCATCTGATCCCCTCTACCCCCAAACGTTCAAACCTTTGCATATTGTGAATGGCTCCCTTTTTCGGACACTTTCACGCATCACTAACCATTTCAAAGTTGGAGGGAAGCAAATGCATGAAGGGCAGAAACTGACACTTGGATGAATGCAAATACAATTCAGTGATGTCAATTGTTCCAAAACAGTTTTCAACTTCGTTCTCATTTTGCACATTGACCATACACAGCTCATAGTTACTTGATTTTGAGCTAGTCTTTTAATATGAATGATAATTATCCTTGTAGCTAAACAATTGATAAGGACCCTCCTGAAGACTGAACCGACCCAAAGGATGACCATCACAGAGTTTATGAATCATCCATGGATCAATGTGAGTCCTGAAGTGCCCCTGCATGTTTCTAGATGGCTGTCTGGTCATGTTTTAAACTGGTTTTCTGGCTGATATCACTACACTGAAGTTTGTGTCCGTCTTCCCAAAGCAGTCGATGGAGGTTCCCCAGACTCCGCTTCACACCAGCCGTGTATTAAAAGAGGAAAAGGACACATGGCAGGATGTCAAGGTTAGAATGTGCTTACACTGTACATCTTAACCACAGACACACACACACACACACACAGCAGCTACAAACTTAACTGGCTCAATGAGCAGTGTAAACTTACAAGTTCACTTTGGTTCAATAAAGCAGGTGACCTAATGTTCTTCTCTTTATATTTCAGGAGGAAATGACCAGTGCCTTGGCGACAATGAGGGTTGACTATGAGCAAATCAAGATCAAGACCATTGCGGACTCAACCAATCCACTGCTAACGAAACGGAGGAAGAAAGCCAGCAATACTCTGGCAGACCCCCAGTCTGCTGCACACTGAAAGATGCACGTATGCATGCACATATAAACACAGGTTGTAAAAAGGAAGCAATAATTTGTCGACATGTGAGTCGCATTGCATGGATTTTCTCAGTGTTTTATTTTTCATGGCAAATTCTAATGTTTTGTAGGAGTGTTTGTTTTTATTACTCTACCATTTTAACAGAACCCGTCACTCTGCTCTGGCAGATAAGATGTTGATCTGTGTTTTTACACCAGTGAAGAGATTATGAATATTCTCGAAAAGGGGAGGAGAGGGAAACGGTGAGATCGCTCTCCTCCCCTTTCCCAATTATCAGGTTGTGTACTCAGAGTGGCTTGGATGTTGGAACAGGACATGAAGCCTTAGCATTAGCAGTTCTTTTCTTTCCCCCCACAGCCCTTTTCTAGCTCTAGCCCCAAACATGTGAATGTTAAATCAAATGGCTAAATCCCAAAAATAAAAAGTAAGGGGAGGTTTCTTTCTACCTACATGCAAAGTGAGCAGGTGTATTTTGAACTGACAAGTAGAATGTAAGGACTCTGTCCCTGAGTGTTGAAATTAGCAGGAGATAGTAGCTCATTTCTGGGATTTGGGCTTGGGGTGTCTGTCACATTCACTTTGTCTTTATGAATGTTGAACAGAGGCCTGTGCACTCACACAAGGGTCATGTGCCATTCAGACAGAGCACCTCATTCGTAGCTCCTCTCTCCTTTATCAATCTATGCTTGTTTTTCAGGCATATGGTGTTAGAGCAGGGAAGGTCAGCACGTTTAACAACAGAAACTGGCTCATCTTTCTCCTGCATGTAGCTCATAGGAGAGAAGGAGCCAACTGATACTGTATTTTTTCATGGATTTTATGAACATTTTAGTGTAGGCCTTATTGTTGTGTTCCTAAAGCAGCAAATTGTTTTAACCCTTACGTGCCATTCGGTTCAGGCTTTTACCAATGTTATGCTTCAGAATTTATAACATTTCCAGATTATATTTCAGGTTAATGCTATGCAGATGTTTGTCAGCTTGAATTACTGCTAGGGTCTTTTTGTTAGTGTTGATTTCTGTTTCAGAGGTGTTGAGCAACAATAGGAGCATTTGTGTTTTTATGTAAGTAGTAGAACCTTCAAAGGAGTACATGGTTCAGACTGATCATTAAGTTACTGTTGATTACACCAGCTCGGCTGTCAGAAGACTCAGGTTCAGCACCTCTTCTGCAGGTGTTTAGTGGATTGAGAAAAAGTAGAAAGTACTGAAGAGCTTTTCCTCTTCTCTGAGCAGAATCTGACACACCACCAGCAAGCTGTCATCATATTCAAATGGGTGTGATGGCTGGTTCCTCTTCAGTGTTCTGTTAACGCAGCAGGACACTTCCCAGCTTACTTTGGATCGTGGGAAATTTTGTTACTTTTTTCAGTTTGGTCCACCTCACTTTGTAGAATCACATCCACATCACTTGTTGCGTTGCACCTGTAAATTTCTCACTGTCGAAATGTTCATTGAATGTGTGGGGCAATGTCCCCTCTATTGTGTGTTTTTTGTTTGTTTGTTTGTTTGTTTTTTTGGTTGTTTTTTTTATAGAACCCTCAACACTTTTTTGTAGTGGAAACACGGATCTGTCTGTTTTGGTTTTTTTTTTTTCCCTTGTCATTGAGACTGTTCAGCTCCATCTGCTGTACTTTGGTCTGCTTCAGCTTTGGATTAAAAAAACACATAAAGCACAAATCTACCCACCATCTTTTCTTATTTCCTGGATATGAAATTCTTTTTGACAGGTTGCATAAGATTTTAGAAGGTAAGAAATACCAGCCTATAGCAGCACTTTAACAGATCGATTTAGCCTGTGAACACTTTGAGAAATTTCAGTTTTTTTCTACAAAGCAGTTAGATATTTGAATAGCTAAACATTTTTACTTGAAATTATTTGTATAGTGTTTAAGACCAGTTGTAATATTGTAATCTTAATTGAAAATTCTATTCATAGCAGTTGATATTCCTTCAGCTTTGCCTCTATAGCCAAATAAAGATTCATTAATTTTTAAAATTACTTTACAGTTAAAGCTATCTGGCTGTTATGGATCTGTTATGCAAGGATACTACTTATACTACTACCATGACTACTACATTAATATGCCTGGCTTCCTGACTCTCTCTATGTTTGAACTCTGTCTCCAAATTGAAAAACTTTTCTGCTCAATCACATCTCCGGCTATGAGTCAGGTTCTTGGGTTGGCTCGGGATTTGACACAGACTCAACTTGTGACAAACTTGAGTGACTCCTGGAATATACGCATTTGCGTAGCAAAACAGTGTGGTGACATTGAGTCAACACATTCATTTGCCAACACTGGGTTGTTTAGAGCAATTTCCCACAAGTGCACATGCTTGTTCTTCAGGTGCGGATCAGACGTCTCAGCTTCCAGCTTTGAGTGCAACGAAACCTACAGTCATCTCTCACAGCTACAGGGTAAGTGAGAGAGGATGTAAACGGGGCTTCAGGGGAGTCCCTCTGATGTGGAAGTCCTACCCCCCTGCCCCTGCTTTAAACAAACCTCTGGGGGCCTACCCGTTACACCTTTCACAAAAGGAGGCATGGCTCTAAACTGTTCAGCATTTGGTGTCAGTAGTTGCGGTACCAGTTGTTTTTACTTCAGATAATTTTTTTCAATCAACACATATCGCTGAATTCTTCTGGATTGTAAAGTTAAACGTGTCAGTATGTCATTATTGTGTACAACTTCTTCAACAATGTGAGGAAATATGTAGGACAAATGCTTCTCAGTTGAGGTGATGACACACAGCACAGTTCTTTGAAGTGGCATGCCATCCTGGTTCACACACACAAACACATCCTCTCAGATAGGTGACCCTTTCCAGACAAGGTAGCAATAGTGAGATACCACATACCATCTCACTAAGAAACCCACATCTCAAGGTGAACCTCAGCAAGATCATCAGAGTTTAGTTTTTCATGTGCAACAGCACTGGTCTTCCACATGTGCAAGAAATCTGATGGCTCTTACTGTCAAGTTTGGTTTGGTACAAGTTGTGGTTACTATGTTGTTTCTTTTGTGCATGTGTGTGTGTGTGTGTGTGCGTGCGTGCGTGCGTGTGTGTGTGTGTGTTATTTTAAAAGCTTTTTCATTTGAAGGAACATAACGGTTTTCTAGAAAAGTTGTCATGGGGAATGCAGACGTACCGAGTGCACTCTGCAAGCAATCAGATCCTTTCAAGGTTTGTTCATTTACACTGAAGTCCAATTTTTCCCTCATCGACCCACATCTACACCTGATAATTGGACTTGATTTGGAGAGATACACACCTGACTGAATGAGGCCTATAAACTTAACTGCATATCAGAGAAAAGCCAAGCAAAGAGCACAGCCCGGCCTTGGTCATTCCTCAGTGGAATAAGTTTGGAACAACCTGGGCTCTACAGCCCTGTCAAAACTGAACAATTGGAAGAGAAGCTGCTGGTTACTCTGGTTGAACCCCAGAGATCCTTTGAGGAGATGGGAGAAACCATCCCAGCGGCACCCCACCAATGTGGGCTTCATGGTGAGTGGCCAGATGGAAAGCTATCCTCAAAGTTTGCAAAAAAGCATCTATGTAACTATCAGAATATGAGAAGCAACATTGAAGTGTTTGACCTCTTTTGTAAGCATCGTGTCTGCGGGAAACCAGTCACTGCTCATTGCTTGTGCTTCACCATCACAACGATGAAGCAAGTGTTTTTCAGGACTAAGGACTTTGGGACTACAGGATGAAACAGGGAAAGAGTGTAGAATGATGAGTGAAAAAATGGATTCTAATCACTTTAGCATGAGGCTAGAATATGTTAAAAAATAAAGGTGTCTGAATCTTTTCTGAATACACTGTATGGTAAAAACAAAAAAACCCAACAGCATACTGTTAAACTCTCGGCACAGATCATATGATATCCACATACAGTGCATTAAAATATACATTACATCTGTCAACAAGCTAATTTGTCATGTTTTCTTTCACAATGTAAACTTGTGTGGGCATTTCTGTATTCAGGGAGTACCCAGACTGCCACTTATTGCCGAATGACGTGTTTGGAGTGGTTACTGCTGTTTGGGTTCTTGGGGTTAACATTATGCTTTTAAAAAAAGCTTTTAAAGAAAAAAACTTTCTAGGCATAGGGAAGAGGTTGAGGGGTTTAAAGAGATGAAATTTTTTTCTCCTGCTATAATTTCTCTTTTGTCCTTGTTGTGTCTTTGGTCTAAGTGTTCAGCAGCTTTGTTCATAAAGGAAGAGAGGATATTATTTCACTGTTATTATATTCGCTATAAAAATTATTTATGTTTTTAAGAAGAGAGAAGGACCAAAGAAAATAATCAAGCTAAGCAGGACTTTGGATTGTTATCTAAGACAAGAGTCAAACCAATTGAACAGTTCTGTGTGTCCAGAGAAGGGCAGGATTTGTGGCGTTAGCTGTTAAGGAAAGTGGTATGATGGTGGATCTATATTTTGGAAATAACCTCCGTCTATACTTTTTATCCATCAGAGCCATGAGGCTGACTTTTTTTTTTTTTTTTTTTTTTTAACTATAGTCGAATTGTTGAAACGCTTGTAATTATGTTTTGGATTGGAATATTGTATTAGCTCATGATAATACTAATGACATTATTTCTCCTTTTTTTTTTTTTTTCTCAATCAGCCTCAAAACATTGCTCAGTCAGAGGCATTCAGCCATTAAATAACAGCTACATTGTAACCACACACACACACACGTGTACAATCTCTTAAATAATTTAAGAGATTAAATTCACTAATTCACTCTACTTAATAGGATTAAACCTTAAGGACACTGTTAAGACAGGTCAAAATAACAGGCATATGCTCCATCAGACAAATGTTATGAATGATATCTTTGCATATGGTACTGTCATTGCTGTAATGGTGTTATTCCTACATCGTCCCACACTGACTTAAGAAGTGACTGGTGAATTGTCTTAGAGTAGTTTCAGTGCAGAGACCTGAGTCAAATCAGGTTTCACTCAAGTCTGGATCCATACAGACACTTGTGCAACTTTGCTGTCAGATTATTGTCAGAGCACGTCCCTTTGTCATTTTTGCTTAAAGGATTCCTTCATTGCTCAGATATCAGAGGAATTAAAGCCTCAAAAAGAGTTACTCCCTTTGGCTCAGTCACTATGAAAAATAATATTAGTGATATAACAGCGTAAATAATTGCAAGGCACTTCTGCTTTTCCCAGGGTACTATTCCTGTTACATATGGGCCTCTGTGACTAAGTGAGATTGCTTTTGCATGTGTGTGAGTGCATGTGGAAATGTGCATGAGGATGAGGCTGGCTATTTACACTTACGGTAAGTTAAGATACAGCAAGGCAGTTGCTGGTAAGTGATGTATATGGGTCACGTTTGAGGTTGCTGCATCAGCCTGAATTTTCACCCTAGTGGTTCCCCACATACAGAATGCAACTCTGCAGGATGTGATGTATTCACTGCTCTACCAATTACCCTCCAAATGGCACGAGATACAAGCTGTATCATCTTATGAAATGAAATCAAAGGAGGCGTGTGTTATTAGCAAGCCTTTTATTACTCTTCAAAAAAAAACACGACATAAATATAAATTACATAAAATAAATAGAGTCAATGATTGACAATTTTGTTAAGACACAATATGGTCCTATATGGATACCTGTCCACGGGACAGTTATTAGAAGTCTCAGAACAGCAAAGACATAAAGTCAGCAGATTCATAGACTGAAAAAACAACAACAAAACAAACAAACAAACAAAAAAAAAAACCAATCACATTTTGATTGAGGTCAGCTCAGACATTTCTGTGGCGTTTGGAGGCCAGGTAAGTCTCAATGTAGTTAAACAGCAAATCCAGCTCTCCCATGGCTTTATACAGACCTTTACTCTCCAACTATGGACAAACACATGCTTCAATTAATTGGAATGCTCCATTAAAATACTAAAATGCATACATTGACACTGAACATTTATTTTTTCTAAAAATATTAAAGATAAATCTCTTCACTCACCTGAAGGTATGTGGTGTTTAGGTTTCTGATGTCAAAATGTTTCTTGCATGAAAAATAGTTTCTCTGTGAAAAGAAGAAAGGAAAATTGTCATTCAATGAGTCCCCTGTCTCAGAAAGATCCTCATTCAACCCAGTGACTAAAGTGGCTACTGAAAATAGGCCAGCCATATAAAATCATCCATTAAGGCAGTAAATTATTATCTGCAGTAAGACTTCCTCGGAGTGTTTTTACACTTTCTAAAGCAGTCTGAATCAGAAAAGGGGTTTCAATGGTGTGTCACATGTTTTCCTGAAAGACAGCTTGAAGACAGTCACCAGCTTGGCAGTTTTGTGAGCAATGTCAGTGTTGTGAAATGTTCTTTTTAAGCTTTCTTTTTCAGCAGTCAGAGCTACGCGTTAAACAGCCGGATTTGATGGCTGAATGGATCATGGTGAGCTGATGCCGGATCAGGTTCTACAGTTCTTAAACAGATGAGTGCTTCAGGGGACTGAAGGTGGTGATTCTTTCTTGAAGCCGTTTCTTAGAACTACAGGAAAACATGGATCAGTGGAGGTTTGAATCTGGGAAAACCGGGACATCGTGGATCAGTGTCCCCCTGGAGCAGGATGGCACTTTATCGGTGCTCGGATTTCACACCTTAAACTAGAAGATCCATCTTAATTCTGTTCCTCACTGAACCCCACTAACCTACATCACGATTTTGCTGGAGGACCGACTGTGCGGGGGGAATAACGGAGTCTGATCCCGCAGCAGGAATGAACTGGTGTGTTTCGGTACTCACGCATCTGGTGACGTCACTCTTGAGCTGGTCGAAAATCTGCTGGATGGACTCCATGGGAGGCTTCAGGTCCCGGGTCTCCTCCGTCACCCCGGCCATGGCCGTGGGCAGCACGGTGCTCAGGTAGAAGTCCAGGATGCTGTTCATGGCGTGGCAGGCGAACGGGCTCTGGAGGGGGGAGAAGGGGAGGAGATCAGCCGGTTAACTCTTTCCTGCTGCGCACCGTGCGAGTCCTACCGACAACTTCGGATTTGGACTACTTTTTGATTAAATTAGAGGAGCAGCGATTTTTTTTTTCTTTCCATAAGGAATGAACTTGGTGGAGGGTTACTACGAAACAAACAAACAAACAACTTACTTTGAAAGAGTCCTCGACGCTCTGGTCCAGCAGCGACGTATCCAAGTCGTTGTTTGCTTCCTATAAGCAGAAAAAAGCCGGAGCTCAGTGAGTGTGAGCAGCTGCAGAGCTGCAGCATCACAGACATCACACACCAGAGGACGGCTGCTCATGGCCGGCCAACTGTCAACACACTTGCAGAGTAAATGCTGCGCTTGAACTCACATAGAAGTCTCTGATCTGTGAATAGTCCTGCCTGAGCTTCTTGAGTCTGACAGGGAATCCCTCCACGAAGCGGCAGCACTGGTTGTTGCACATTGGAGTGCAGAACACGGTGCTGAGGAGAGACAAGAGCACCAGGATGGACAGGAGAGACCGAGGACTCATACTGGAGGACAAGATGCTGAAGTCTTCTGGCTTGAGACAGAACAGAAGAGTGGACCCTCTGGAGAAAAACACTTGGTATGCATATGGGTTCATACATGTATGCATTTATAGTCAAAAATGGCAATGAAGTTGTGGGTGGAGTCTGAAGCTGCATGTTGGGGAAAATTTTTTTACACAATCTTTACACATGGGTTTGCCCTTCTACGATACCAACTGGTAATATTGATAATTTTGATAATAGCACAGAGAAAGAATGAATGGAATTTTCATATGGCATCATTACATTACATAATTACTGTAACAGCCACACCCACCCACCCACACACACACATATATGTGATAATAATACCAAAAATAATAATATAATATAATAATAATGAAATTACTAATAACAACTTTTACCATTATTGTTATTAGTACTATTAGTAGTAGTAGTAGTAGCGCAGTACAGTACCACTGTCTTCATCAGTTAAACTAATACAGGTACAATATACACAAAAATTAGCTTTTGAAAAAACATTTTAAAAAAAAACCACTTAATCACATATTATATTATTCCATACGCTAACAGAGGAAATAACAGAGGATATGGTGCCTCTCAAACAGATTGAATTTGTGGTTTGAGTCGATGACGCTGTGGATTCTCTCGTTATGTCAAACTTGTGCGGTAAAATAATAGCTGACTTTGCAATTAGTGAGCGCAGTCAGTTTTGATAGTATTCTTTAGAGATTCCATGATCTGTGCGGCATATAGAACGTGTTGCTCAACACTGGCATTTCTAAAAATAATGGAAAAATCATAATGATCATCATAAAAATAATGATACAGTGAGACAGACAGAAGGGAAAACATTAGGATAACTTTTTACTACATCTGTAGATTTTAAAAGTGCATCATAGTTGTCATTAGCTTGTGTTGGTTATGATCCAAAAACCTGCAGTTTAGTGTACTGTATTGCGCTTTATGCCTTTGTTTGGCTTGTTTTCATGTTATTAGGTCAATGTGATTCAAAGACAAGTTGAACATTTAAGTTGTTTACTGTAGGCTAACTATATTTGGAACAAATATTCTACCAAAAAGTCTCAAAGTAGTTTTTGTATTATGTAATTACTTTTTTTTTTTAAGTAACAGTTTTTACATCATTTTACTACATTGGTCAAAAGACACCACAACATATAAAGAATGCAAGGAACAAAAGGAAAGTACAATCTCAGATCACATCAGATTAAAAAAAGAAAAAAAGATGCTGAATTAATTCAGAGAATTCTGTCAATTGCGAAATCCATGTAAAAACTGGATTAAAAGAACTGCAAGAATGTGCAGAAAATGAGGTTATTGTACATGCAAATTACAGAAGACAAATAAAGAATCCTGGTTTGTAGACCACTGGGTCCAAGTAAAGTAGATCTTATTCTATCGATTGTTGAAAATGTTATAGTCATGATAAAAATATATACATATAAGTAAGTTTGTATGCGAAATTTAGATGAGTCAGCAGTAACCATTTCATGGGAAACTCCTCTTACTTGGGTACTCAGTCTGTGTGTATGTGTGCAGCAGTGTGTGAGTGTGTGTGCCTTCTCTGTTCATTTAGCTTTTTGATTTCCTGATTTTGCTATCATATATTTTTTTTAAATGCTCCTGTGGCATTATTTCTGTGTGTGATAAAAGAGATTTTGAGTTTCATTTTTGGATGTTAGTCTTCCTTTCTTGTCCATAACTCATCGTCAGAGTGTCCAAGAAGTGACCAGCAAAACTGCTGAGTCTTAAAACCGCAATCCCACGCTATCAATGTAGACCAATAATTCATAAAATAACTTGACAATATAAATATTTAGCTATCTTTTGCTAGAAGTGTTGCAATTTGTCCAGCTCCATTTCATAAGATCTATTTGTCTCCCTCAAAAAGAAAAAAAGGAGATAGGAATAGGATAAGCTGAATTTCAGTGAATAGCACCAAAGCTTTACAAAATGTAGAAGTGTTACATGGTCAATCTTTCTTCTGCATGTATCATATTTGTATGATCATTAGTTCTGCCAGGAAACATTGTCCCTCCCTATGTCTTGTTCACTAACTCCTCAAAATGGGGCCAAAGCTAAATTAGTCAGATCTTATCTTACATGTTTCACTTCCCATCATCCGAATCTGGAGATGATCAGGCATTAATGTGATGAGGGTGTAAAATCAGTTTTCATGAAGTATACTAACCAGCGCTCAGAATGTGCTGTCAGCAGCAGATACTGCCCTGTTCGTTAAACCTGAATGCTGATATCATATCCAGTTGAGTCAGCTCCCCTTTGGGGCCTGTCCCAAAATTGAACACCAGATTACGCTGAATTCATTTACAAACTTTAAAAATAAAGTGGATACCAAATGCTATGAAAATCAGATACACTGTACAAAAACTGCAGTTACTCCTTTACATTTCCTCCACCCCACATCTCACATTTTCTTTGTTTTTGCATGCATGCTTTGTGTCTTCATAGTGTAGCGAGCTGCAACTGCCTCCCTTAGAAGAAACAGATCTGTCCTTATAAACAGATTCACCACATTCATATTTCACTTTCACACCGGTCGTCGGCTTGACGGCATGTGACAGTATGTTTTTGGAAGTACAGCGTTCAGTTTTTCACAGCCCTGTTTCTGTTATTGTTTATGTTTGCATGGTTATTGTAATGTGAACATACATAATGGTAATAAAATATATGTGCTAATGTTTCAGAGTGACAGCTTTTTTTTTTCCTAAAAAAAATAATGATAATAAAAAAAAAAGCTGTGAAGAGGAAAGAATGAAAAATATCTATGAGTTGTACCAGTTACGAAACAATGAAACAGTCCCATCCAACCACTCATTCACCACTCAGAAATATATTAGTGGTTGCTGTGACACGTTGTATGAAATCTTATATTCAGGCGGATGTCCATTTTTAAGATTATGCAGTACAGGAAAGGCAACATTGTTGGAGTTTCGTGTCTGTTTCCTGTGAAGGACTGGCAATGACCCCTTAAACATTACATCAGCCATCATGGCCAAAGTTACATTTTAGGTTATTGACATAATGCCTATTTCATAATGTGGAGCTTAACAACTATATATGTTTCAGTGTAACTATGATGGAAACGGGGCAAATTTAAAACATGACATGACATGCAAATGTGACCTTAAATACACACTAAAAAAGATAACAAAGACTTCCTCTGAAACTGTACGGTTTCATAAGTTTCAGAGAAAAGCTGAGCCAGCAGCATTACAGGAATGTAACACCGTAACTAAAACTAAAGTATCCCCGTTCTTTTGCTGACCAAGTATCTGTCTTCTCACGTCTTTTCAAATCCATTAGTAAATGATTCACTTAGGTGTGATGCTTTAATGACACTTAATTATTCCATGTTTTTATGTGTTTCGGTGCAAGTGCGTAAGCACATGTATGCATTTGGCCGGTCGCAAAGGTGCCTGTGATGGTGTTAACCACATCTATGTAAGCACTGCTCACTATGACAACCATTTTTCCATGGTGTTCAAAAATCTGAAAGCTGCATTAGTGAAAGTAAAAAATGAACACCAGTTTTTCAATGCAATTTCAGAGACGAATCCCACTTTCATTGATTTATATTCATGTGTTAGTTTTGTGCTTTGTCTGTGGAGGCTTACATGTGAAGGAATGTAGAAGTAATATGCATGAAGAAATGAGAAGCGGACATGTTTGTATGTATAAATGCAAATACATAAACATCTATTTTTTGGTCACTGGTAAATGAAAAACAATGAACTGACAATTTTTATAAACAAATGCTGAAAACTTTACAATGGCACAGTAGGCTTTGGATGTAATGCCAGACTAAGAGTTAGTCCATTGTTCTCAGGCAGTGTGATAATGCTCAGCTTCATGATGGTTGGTTCATGGATAGTCTTAGCAGACAAATGTGAATAAGGAAGTACAACATCATCCCTACATGGTGTGAACAGCACAAGGACTCACCTGAACATATATCATCTGTGATGTGTCCAGAGGTTTCACTCTGACCTCGCAGTGTCTTGCTACCTGTCATGTGAAGACCACAGATAAACAGGAATAAGAGGCAGACTAACAAATTACTTAATTTATTTAAATGAAAACGTATTATGGCACGAGAAGTAAATTCATTGTAAGAAGATCAAAAGAAAATGGATGTTGTCTCAGGGGTCATCCTTGTTAGAACTGGCTGATGCATAGATAATAATATGATCAGTTCTGTGATTCATCACTGACCTCTTCTTCCTTCCACAGTCAGAAATTTGACTCATGTCCAAATGTGCAGGGAATATTTTGACACTATTTGGATGAGGTCAAAATCAGGAAGGTGGTTTTTCAGAGACTTAGGGTTGGTATGAAATGACAAGAGTGACAATTAATCACTTCTGTTCCTGAAAGACACAGTTTGGGTGTTTTTGCACAGAAAGAAAATCCAAATTTAGCAATCATTTTTGAAAAACATGTTGGTGTCCACATATGGAATTTAGCAACTCATATCCTTACAGTGCACAATGTAGCCGCAAGGGGGTACAAGCCAGTGCCTTATTGTGCCGGTCCCAAGCCCGGATAAATACAGAGGGTTGTGTCAGGAAGGGCATCCGACGTAAAACTTTTGCCAAATCAAACATGCGAATCGAATCAATGACTTCCATACCGGATCGGTCGAGGCCCGGGTTAACAACGACCGCCATCGGTGCTGTTCACGTACAGGGTACCGGTGGAAATTGGACTACTGTTCGTCGAAGAAGTCGAAGAAGGAGAGGAGGAAGGTGTGTTCGTAGGAAGAGAGAGAAAAGGAACGCCAAGAGTCTAGGACTGAGAGTAGGGACTTTGAATGTTGGAACTATGACAGGGAAAGGTAGAGAGTTGGTTGACATGATGCAGAGGAGGAAGGTAGACATACTGTGTGTCCAGGAGACCAGGTGGAAAGGTAGCAAGGCTAGAAGTTTAGGAGCAGGGTTCAAGTTGTTCTATCATGGTGTAGATAGGAAGAGAAATGGAGTAGGAGTTATCTTGAAGGAGGAGTTTGTTAGGAATGTTCTGGAGGTTAAAAGAGTATCAGATAGAGTAATGAGTCTGAAGCTAGAAATCGAAGGTGTAATGTTCAATGTTGTTAGTGGGTATGCTCCACAGGTAGGATGTGAGCTGGAGGAGAAGGAGAAATTCTGGTTGGACCTTGATGAAGTGATGCAGAGCATCCCTAGAAGTGAGAGAGTTGTCATTGGTGCAGACTTCAATGGACATGTTGGTGCAGGAAACAGAGATGATGAGGAGGTGATGGGCAGGTTTGGTATCCAGGAGAGGAACGCAGAAGGACAGATGGTGGTTGACTTTGCAAAAAGGATGGAAATGGCTGTAGTGAATACTTTCTTCCAGAAGAGGCAGGAACATAGGGTGACTTATAAGAGTGGAGGTAGGAGTACACAGGTAGACTACATCTTGTGTAGACGGTGTAATCTGAAGGAGATCAGTGACTGCAAAGTAGTGGTAGGTGAGAGTGTAGCCAGACAGCATAGGATGGTGGTGTGTAGGATGACTCTGTTGGTGAGTAAGATGAAGAGGGCAAAGACAGAGCAGAGGACTAAATGGTGGAAGCTGAAAAAGGAAGAGTGTTGTATGATTTTTAGGAAGGAGTTGAGACAGGCTCTGGATGGCCAGGAAGTGCTTCCAGTTGACTGGACAACTACAGCTAATGTGATCAGGGAGACAGGTAGGAGAGTATTTGGTGTGTCATCTGGAAGGAAAGTGGATAAGGAGACTTGGTGGTGGAATGAGGAGGTGCAGGAGTGTATACAGAGAAAGAGGTTAGCTAAGAAGAAGTGGGACACTGAGAGGACTGAAGAGAGTAGACAGGAATACAGGGAGATGCAGCGTAAGGTGAAAGTAGAGGTGGCAAAGGCCAAACAAAGGGCTTACGATGACTTGTATGCTAGGTTGGACAATAAGGAGGGAGAGACTGATCTATACAGGTTGGCAAGGCAGAGAGACAGAGATGGGAAGGACGTGCAGGCGGTTAGGGTGATTAAGGATAGAGATGAAAGTGTATTGACAGATGCCAGTAGTGTGATGGGAAGATGGAAAGAGTACTTTGAAGAACTAATGAATGAGGAAAATGAGAGAGAACGAAGAGTAGAAGAGGTGACTGTTGTGGACCAGGAAGTAGCAAAGATTAGTAAGGATGAAGTGAGGAGGGCACTGAAGAGGATGAAGAGTGGAAAAGCACTCGGTCCTGATGATATACCTGTGGAGGTCTGGAAGTGTCTAGGAGAGGTAGCAGTAGAGTTTCTGACTGGGTTGTTCAACAGGATCTTAGATAGTGAGAAGATGCCTGAGGAATGGAGGAGAAGTGTGCTGGTGCCCATTTTTAAGAACAAGGGAGATGTACAGAGTTGTAGCAACTACAGAGGAATAAAGCTGATGAGCCATACAATGAAGTTATGGGAAAGAGTAGTTGAAGCTAGACTAAGGGCAGAAGTGAGCATTTGTGAGCAGCAGTATGGTTTCATGCCAAAAAAGAGTACTACAGATGCAGTATTTGCTTTGAGGATGTTGATAGAGAAGTACAGAGAAGGTCAGAGGGAGCTGCATTGTGTCTTTGTAGATCTGGAGAAAGCTTATGACAGGGTGCCCAGAGAGGAACTGTGGTATTGTATGAGGAAGTCTGGAGTGGCAGAGAAGTATGTTAGAGCGGTGCAGGGCATGTATGAGGACTGTAAGACAGTGGTGAGGTGTGCTGTAGGTGTGACAGAGGAGTTCAAGGTGGAGGTGGGACTGCATCAGGGATCAGCTCTGAGCCCCTTCTTGTTTGCTATGGTGATGGACAGGCTGACAGACGAGGTTAGACAGGAATCTCCATGGACTATGATGTTTGCAGATGACATTGTGATCTGTAGTGAGAGCAGGGAACAGGTGGAGGAGAAGCTAGAGTGGTGGAGGTTTGCCCTGGAAAGGAGAGGAATGAAGGTTAGCCGCAGCAAGAGTATATGTGTGTGAATGAGAGGGACCCAAGTGGAAGAGTGAGGTTACAGGGAGAAGAGATAAAGAAGGTGCAAGATTTTAAGTACTTAGGGTCAACGGTCCAGAGCAATGGAGAGTGTGGAAAAGAGGTGAAGAAGCGTGTGCAGGCAGGCTGGAACGGGTGGAGAAAAGTGTCAGGTGTGATGTGTGATAGGAGAGTTTCAGCTAAGATGAAAGGAAAGGTGTACAAAACTGTGGTGAGACCAGCGATGTTGTTTGGTCTAGAGACAGTGTCACTGAGGAAAAGACAGGAGGCAGAGCTGGAGGTAGCAGAGATGAAGATGCTGAGGTTCTCTTTGGGAGTGACCAGGTTGGATAGGGTCAGGAATGAGTACATCAGAGGGACAGCACATGTTAGAGGTTTTGGAGATAAAGTCAGAGAGGCCAGACTGAGATGGTTCGGACATGTCCAGAGGAGAGATAGTGAATATATTGGTAGAAGGATGCTGAGTTTTGAACTGCCAGGCAGGAGGCCTAGAGGAAGACCTAAGAGGAGGTTTATAGATGTAGTGAAAGAGGACATGAAGGTGGTTGGCGTGAGAGAAGAGGATGCAGAAGACAGGCTTAGATGGAGGCAACTGATTCGCTGTGGCGACCCCTGAAGGGAAAAGCCGAAAGGAGAAGAAGATATCCTTACAGTGCATGCTTTACATTTTCTAACTATTGTGGCAGAAGCAGTTATGGTTACAAATTGTCTCCATGTAATTTAGCATTTTAGTCCATTGGGACTTCACAATGTTTTTTTCCAGGTCTTGTATTTGTTTTTGTCAGTTTTAATAACTTTCAGGAATGAATATCACCAAATTAAATGGAGATGGTGGCTTCAGGGATTGCACCAGTTATTCATAAATCTCTGTGTCTCCCCGCTTCATCTCCTGTCTCTCCTCTGGCACATCCCCAGCTTCTTCGGTAAAGGCTTAAAACCAAAGTTTCCTCCTGTTAAGGGGAAGTTTTGCGTCCCCACTGTGCAATAACTGAAATCCTTCGTTGATGTTGGGACTGTTGGATTTCTCTTGAAAGTATGTTGAGGTAATGTGAGTGATTTGGTACCATGCAAATAGAATTAAACGCATTTTAATAAATAGTGCAGGCATGACCTGTAAGTGCTACATATAAACATTACTCACCTAGAAGTCTTTGATCTGTGAGTAGTCATCTCTGTGCTTCTTGAGTCTAACAGGGAAGCCTTCTGCAGAACAACAGCATTGGTTGTTGCACATTGAAGTATCGACTGCAGTGCTTAGGGAGAATTGAGCACCAGGATGGACAGGAGAGACCAAAGACTCCTACTGAAGGACAAGATGCTGAAGTCTTCTGGCTTGAGACAGAAGAGAAGAGTTGACCCTCTGGAGAAATACACTTGGTATGATTTCTAAAGATATCCGAGGAGACAAGTGCATATGGGATCATGCATGTACGCATTTATAGTCAAAAATGGCAATAAAGTTGTGGGTGGAGTCTGAAGCTGCATGTTGGGAATTTTTTTTTACACAATCTTTACACATGGGTTTGCCCTCCTACAAGACCAGCTGGTAATATTGATCACACACACACAGGCAGGGACACAGGCACATGGTTACACACACACACATACTGTATATGTAACTATAATGATAATTATATATATTATCTACATTTGTCCTCATAGTTTAGCACCACAGGGTGTCAACATTATAAGAGATTGATGCAGTTATAGTCTTGCAGCTAAATATTTTATTATTTCAGTGTGTGTGTGTGTGTGTGTAACCATCACCAGCCCTCCCTGGAAGCTAGTTTGTGGATCTTTATTGAGTGGAATGACCTTTGTGTGGCAGGGAGGGTAGTGCTACACCTCAGTGAATATAGGGGGGAACAAAGGACAGAGAAGATGCAGAAAGATGGACACAGGTGGGAAAGAAAGCAGGTGGTGCTGGTAGGAACTGTTGGAGTGATGGATGCTTTGCTTTTCCTGTCACCTCACTCAGGATTATGAGAGTCCAGAGGGTTTCTGTGTAGATCTCTGGAGAGATGGGAGTCTCTTGTGTTATATCAATAATAACACAAAAAAACAAACAAAAAAAACCAACAACTTTAATCATTATTTCTAGTTGTAGTATTAGAAATAGCAGCGCAGTACAGTACCACTATCTTCATCAGTTAAACTAATATAGGTATGGCAACAAAAATTTTTTTTGAAAAAACATAAAAGCAGTTAATGACATTATTCCATTCACTAACAATAAGAGAGGATAATAACAGAGGATATGGTGTCTCTCAAACAGGATATTGAAGTTGTGGTTTGAGTCGATGACGCTGTGGGTTCTCTTGCTATGTCCGACTTGTGTGGTAAAATAACTAATCAAATACATGGGAAAAGGACTCAAATCAAAAGGGCTACCAGTAAGCTCACGTCTCTTCACTGGACTGTTTGAAATTTGATCCCTGGCTGTGTTGTAGTCGATGTTTTTGGCAAATGAATTGTACTGCCTGTTGTTGATGGTAGAGTAACATTGTTAATATGGGTGGAGTTCAGATTAAAGTTAGCAGTGGTCATTGCAAGTGGCTAAAATGTTTAAACTGTTAAGATGTGTTAAGATCTCTTTAAATTGTAAGACATAGTGGCCAAATTAGGTTGCTTAATACCTTAGTTAAAATAAATAAATTGAACTATATAAATAGTAATTAAAATGTAGTGAATTTTGCTTTATTAAAATGCAAAGTAAAAACATTTAATTCATATATAAGAAAAGTGTTTGTTCAAAATGGTTGTATGTTTAAAACATACTATTACCTAATTAAATACTCGACTTACTCGAAGATGTGTTTAAATGTACTTCATGGAAAATGCTGAATTTTATTTACATTGGATTTATTCTTGTGTTTAAAGGGTTTTCACCTTCCTTGTTTACTGGTCAAATAAACTGAACAAGTGAAATTCTGAGTCTGGTCAAGTCCTTTTTTCCAAGTGTGGGGAAGCCATGACATTTTTAATATACTTGACAGTGAAAAACCTCCTGTGACCAGCGAAAGTCCACTTGCGGCCACAACCGAGGGGCCTGGAGGATAAAGCCTGCTGTCTTCCAGCTGAAGAGGACAAAATGGCCGAGTCAAAGTCACTCGATGAACTTAAAGTAGACAGGACCACAGTTAAGAGACTTTTCTCCCTTCTTGCCAATAACATTACAAGGACCCACACAGAGGAGTTACAAGAGAACTTTAAGAAGCTTACTCTAGAGTCCAGAGTTCCAGAGTCATGGAGGCAAATGAAGAAGTGGAGATCGCTTACCTGGAAGAGTGCGACGCAGCTACTGCAGAGGGGCTGAGCGACCTACAGAGAGCTGTATGATGGAAAAGAGTGTGAGCAAAAGATTAAAGAAGTTAAACTCCTAATCCAGGAGACACTCTGGGCCACATATGGAGAAAAAGAAATGTCCATGGCTTCTACAAGTTGCAGAGGCTGAGTGCAAGAACGTCTCCTCCACTCAACCAGAAGCAACTCTGGAGGCATATAAATTTATGCTGACCCACTTAGAGAAGTTGGTGCGCAAGGCAAAAGAAGTGCACCAGAGCTGAAACTGTTGGACCCCGCCTGCTGAGCAAAAAGATTCTGACTGCCTTGTAAGAGCTCAAGGTGCACCTTCCCAAACCGGTGTCACGGAAGGCCACCCTCATCAAAGCAGCAAATATAAAGATGAACACTGAAGAAGAAGAGGTGAAGAAAATTCAACTGATCGATAGCGTCGATGAGAAGGTGGCCAGAGATCTAGGCCTGTCAGCATACAGCTCATCAGACGAGATCTTCCGAGTCCTGGAGAACCGGTTTGGGAACCAAGCCACCATCGCTCTTGATCGAAGAGCTACAAACAACTCCACCAGTCAGGAGTGGCCATCCAAGAAGAATCAGAGCTCAGCCAAACTGTGGAAAAGGGTCCCCAATAATTTCAATGAACTGGACAATGCAGACGCCATAAAGAACCCACTAGTGACTAAATCCATAGAGGTCAAGCTCTCAGAAACTCTGAGGAAAGACTGGCTCACCTATCCAGCTGACAAGGGAAACACTGTTAACCACCAGAACTGCTTCGACAAGCTCATCACGTTCCTAAAATCACCATATATGAGCAACTAGATCAGCTGAGAGACATCATCGAACCTGCAGAGGAGAAGACCAAGTTCCTAAAGTACACCAGAACAAAGACAACCAAGTCCAGCAGTGGAACAGTAGGCTGCATCATTTCCGGTGACTCAAAGCACAGAAACAGTTTTTCTGCAGAAGGTTTAAGACCAACCTAAAGCCATTGGAGAAGAGGGACACAGCATAACAGCTCAGTGCCTGCAAGAGATGCCTCGAAGTCCACAACAGCAACTACTGCAGAAAAACTACTTACCTGTGTGGGAGTGCAAAGACCAACACCACTATCTTCTCTGTTCAGTTGCCAGACCCCAGTCCCAAAGGACACCCAAATGCGCAATCAGTTTTGATGAAATCATAGCCGAATAATCTTATCATAGTCTTGATATTATTCTCTAATTATTCTGTGATCTTTGTTGCAGTTCATATTGGGCAACACTGGCGTTTCTATTTAAACTAATGCAGGATAGGTAGCAAAAACATTTTTTTAAATAACATGAAAAGCAGTTAATCATTGTATATTATTCGATGCATTAATAGTCAAAATTGGCAGTAAAGTTGGGATGTTGGAATCTAACTGGAGGTGAAACAGTAAAGCATACCCCTACTATGCTTTGTCTGTCCAGATATTTTTTTAAATCTCGTGGCTTTGGCCACTTCTGCTCTGTCTGCTGATATTCCAGCTGTATGACTCAGATAATTGGCAAGTCTGAACATTAAAAACTGCTTAGTCAGGCAACTCATGTTTGGGATGTCTATTGCAACAGCAAATGCACATTACCCAGGATCCAACCTCATCACTCCCTGCAGAGTTTACACCAACCAAAACAGCAACAACAGTTTGATTTGTTTTGTTTCTTCCCTGCATTGCTTTTATTCTTTGTGATTTTTATCTATTCTGTATAGTTGTATTGTTTTTAATTTACTTATAATCTGTTAAGTGTCTTTAAGTATTGTTAAAGGCGCTCTATAAATAAAATTGATTATTATCACTATTATGGACTGGCGACCTTGCAGGGTGAACCCCGCCCTCGCCCAGAGTGAGTTGGGATTGGCTCCAGCTCCCCCGCGACCCGGAAACGGATAAGCGGTAGACGATGGATGGATGGATTACTATCGTTACAACAACAACAATAATAAGTGGCTATATCTTGGCCTTTAAAAAAAATATAATCATATAAATGAATTTAGTATGTTTATGTTAACATACAAACGTTACGTTAATATACGATGTACTTCCGCCTTGCTGTGCCTGTTTCATGAGGATGACGAAGGAGGTCAGAGGTCAGGTCAGGTCAGGTGGTGACCTTGGGAACGGGACGGACGGTCGAAAAGTATCACGGAGAACAAATGCTGAGTCGGTGGAGCAGGAAAGACAAAAGATAAAGAACACCAGAGAAAGTGAAATTCAGACAAACACACAGTCTGACTTCACTGCGGATACTCGGCCTGTTACAGTAGCTTTAGCAAAGAGGACGATGTTAAAGTAGCAGAGAGTGTGGACAGTCAGGCTATCTCCACCGAGCGGGCTAACAAAGCAGCTCAGCCCCTTTTCAGTCATCGCCAGCATAAAAAAGAGGACTGAATGAAGCAACAACACCTGACAACAGGGACCAGGACCGCAATGAGTTTACCCACAGAAAGGCCAGACAGACGACCATCACACGAGGTGGGCTTCCTCTCATTTTGTTATTGACTACATATATCTCAAAGGTGTTGTAGTCATACAAAGAGAAGTAGTAGAAGTATATCAACCATCAGGGCCTCACTGACAAAACCAGCTTTTATCAGTGAGGCCCTGATGGTTGATATGGTGGAAATCCTGTATGAGACAGGATATTAGAAATGTACCTTATCAATATGACTCTCTGTCTCTCTCAGCTTCACATTGTTGACCAGTACGTTGATAGTGTTTGCTTCTGGCTCTGGAAAGTGTCGATTCAAACTTGAATTGTAAATGGTGTGTTATATGAATATGTGGGCATCAGGTGCTTGTAAATCCTGGACACACAACTGGTGTCTCCAGTAATGTAACCTATAACAAGGTACAAGTGTGAGCAGGGTGGAAGGAGAGCATCTGATATGTTATGTCATGTCCAAGGCCACTGCATGTCTGATCTGGATTGGAGTTTGATATTAACTTAATTTGTTGAAATATGGTTTTCTAGATACTTTTAAGGCAATGTCAATATTTAATGCATTTTTGAAAATGGGGGTGCTGGCATGTATTTGGGATGTGGGTTGGAGACTGTCATAGTGTTGAGTGGATAATGAATAAATGTGTGCAACAATTTGCGAGTTTGTGGTGGAGTTAGGGAAACACTGTTATTTATTACAAAGTATTGTGTTACTGCCTTTTTAGGCCTGAGACAGTTTTAATAAGCAGGATGTTTTTAGTTTTGGTTTAATATTTCTCTCATTCTATTATTAACAGCAGAACAAAAAAGAGAGTGGTTTACAGAAATAGCCTTTGTTTCACTTCTCTGTGCAATGTATTGATTCAATAGTTTACAGTGTAGGGCAACTATAGCATAGAGTCTACACTATATTTGCTCTTCTGTATCTGTGGCATTTGTTAGTTAAAAAAAGACCTCAAACAACACAATGCACAGTAGCACATCAAAATAAAAGTGACACATTTATCACCATCCAGGAATTTGCGGGGCTAAACCAGGACCCTGTACTTTTGTCCCTATGATAAATCATGTTAAGCACCAAGCTTATGTGATGTATCACTGAGGATTAACTCAGTGTCTAAGATCCAGTGGCAGTGTGAATCAAATGGGAGTTTCTCTTTGTGTTGTTTACATGATTGTGTAGATCATGGAGCAACTAGTCTGAGAGTAATACAAATTATAATAGTGCGAGTGCTCTTGGTACTGGTGTGAAAGTTGCTTCACAGCAGCTGCTGTGCCTCCTCACCTTTCCGTCTGTATTTTCATTAATCACCACTAGATGGTAGTGGAGAAAATGCATCACTTGTTGGTGGTGAGAGAAAACAGTCAAGTTAAGATTTTTCTTTTATTGTTTCTGACAGCAAAACATTTACAGAAAACAAAAAGTCGAAACTTATCCATTTGTTTAGTCTGTATAGTAACTTTAAAACAGAAGCAAACATAGGTCACTTTAACATGTTTCAATAAAAAAATTAAATACTTAAAATTAAGCTTATATAGTGTTAATCATAAATATTGCATTATCCGCATGTTAGCAGATAACAAACATTAAATCATTCAAGTATAAAGATATGGAAATACTAATTGTCACAGATGTGAAGTCAAAGTTGTAATCTTCTTTCCATTTACAAGTAATGTCAGGAGAGATCTTTGATGAGAGCTTGGGGATTCATTACACAACATCAATCACTTTGGTGTTGCTGAGATTCTTTGTGATCATGATTGTATTTTCTGTTCGAGTCCCTCCAGCCATTCCAGCACAGTGTCCAGCTCTCCCATGGCCTTCTGTGCTGCCTGGCCTACTTCAAGCTGCTCACAGAGAGGGAGAGAAAAGTGGAAAAAACTGGTTTAATGATAAAGTCTGATTTATAGAACCAATCTATTGTTGGTCCTATCTTATCAGATTGAGCAGTTTAGTTAATGGAAGCTATAAGACTGATTTCTAACAAACAGGAATGAGGCTTTATCGTTTGTGACTGACTGGTGGGAAACCCAAAGTACAGTACCAGGAGTTACCAGGTACAATACTAGGAGTTACTTCATAGACTACATACCTTGATAAAATCAGCATGGAGGGAGTCAATTTTCCTCTGGGTTTCCTCTTCACAGTGGCAGTGCTGCAAAGAGCAGAGCACAGTTATGAATAAAAGTTGTTGCTCACATTAAATTGACATTTTATTATTGAACAGCTAACCTACGCATTTATGTATATCTCTTCTGATGCTGACAAAAGCATTTGCCAGAGCACTGGAGCAGCGTTGCTGCTGCGGTTCTAAGGAGGCATAATTGCCAAACACTCTCTCCACATAGAAACGCAGCACAAGACGCAGAAAACAGCATGTCTGTCCCTCCTGAGAAAGAATTGCAAAGTTCAGATTAAAGCATACTCTTGTAGCTCTGAGTAGTCCATGTCTTACAAACATGACTGAATATAGAGCATTTGACGATGTGGTAACTGCCATACTCACCTGAACATCCTTTATCAATGATTTGTCCAGAAGTTTTAGTCCAATGTTACTGTCTCCTGCTAACTGTGATACATAAATAACAAACAAACAAACAAAAAAACCCAAAACAAAACAGTAAATAGTTTGTCAGAATTGCTCTTTCAAACTTCTTCTTAAGTAGGTCATAGTTTCTGGTTTGTTTTTTAGTATTTGTGTTTAGCCGGAAGATTTAATTTTGATTTGCATGTGTGTATGTGTGTGTGACTTAAACTCACCACATCTGATCGTATGGTGGAATAATGTTTGCGCAGTTCATGTGTGTGAACACTGACAGAACAGCTGACCAGATGCAGAGTTCGGCTGTCAGCAGGTTCACTCAGACAGCTGAGCAGGAAGAGCAGGCAGAGAGAGCGACAGAGCAGCATCTTCATCACTATGGTGATCTGGTGGCAAAACTGGCAAAAAAAAAATTTAAATCTTTATTGACACCTCTTTAATGTAAATAATAACAGAAATGTATTATATGTTTTTAATTATTGGTTTATTTATTAACTATTAGATATTATTGAAGAACCATAATTGCTCACTTGATAATAAGTTAAGTGATAAGTGTTCAGAGGCAATATGCTAGTTACATACCAAAAATTATTAGTTGATCAATAAATACTTTACAGTAAATAAATTCATGTACCAATTCAGTATTGATCAAATGCAATACATTTTGAATTTATTTGAAAATACAGGGCAACATTATTGTAGAACATCTAATGGGTAAAACAGTGACAAGTGCAAAGCTCAATTTCTATCACCCATCAGCACAACCGGTAGCTCACCTGTGTACTCACCTGTGTGTGTGTGTGTGTTACTCAGTGAATGAGTCCTGAGAAAGTTGTGTCTCTCTGTGTCCATGCTGTGTCCTCTTATACTGGAGTCAGGGGGATTTTACCAGGTATTGCACAGACACATATTCATGCATGCACCTGCGCATTTACACGCAACCTCCTGGAAAAATTGGTTTCCAGGAGAAGGAAGTGTGTTGCCATTAAAGGAACTTCCAGGCGATGTCTGAATACCAAATTTAAGGGAAAGGGAAAAGAAATTGTCAAGGATTTCCTCCTCTTTGAAGTGAAGTGCGATCTTGGAAAAAAAGCGTTCACTGTCAGTGATGTGTAATTATTTGCTGAGTCATTCATTAGCATATCATAATTTCTCTATGATGTAAATGTATTCAGCTCTTTGTTTGTCATTACGAGGTGCTGACTCTACCATTTTTCTTATGAGCTTTTAAAATGTGTTGATCTGTTTTTCAAGGGTTAAAATTGCTATGTTTTCCATCATCACCAATTATGTCAGATTTATCGGTTGCCATGTCTGCCCATTAATGTTGAGATATAAAAAGCAAGTAAAACCTCCTGCTGCACAGTGTGAGCCATAACCCTAGTAATTTCTCATGGGGAGTGCTCTTTTTGTCAGAGATCTTACTCCCGTCTGACAAGTCCTGATTGGAAACACCTACCGGACCAGCTCACCCACATGTCTGGCCAGGTAAACTTTTTATGACTGCTGAAAATTTACTTCTAGTTGGATGAATCATGAGCAGGGAAGTCAAATGGAAACTGGAATATCCTGTGTTATTATAATGAAGTGGAATCAGTCCATAGCGTCTATAGAAAAATAACTTTAGGGAAGTGCAGAATTTCCTCCTAGTGGCCATGGTAGTCTCCAAATCCACGACTGCTGTCCAATCAGAGCCTCTGTATTTTTGAGTGTCTGCTGTCAAAAATAGCAGACAGCAATTGTTAACTCAAGAAGGCGTAATGCTTGTTTTTAACCACTAGAGTTTATCATAAAGTTTATTTGACCCAGTAACTCAGTGACTGAACCTGTTGCCCTGCTTCAGCAGCAGCTACTTGTCTAATGTGTCTGTGGTTAACATCTTTTTAAAATTGTATTGCTTTATTATGAATTATATTTTTCTGAGACTGAGTTGCGTTAATGCAACTGTTACTCAGCTTCTCAGAGCTATTAAGTTACCCCAGAGGGCTCCATTGATGATTGGACACCATAAAGTTTGGACGTAAATCGGCTATAATAAATGGCCTAGTTGTTGATTGATGTTTATTTTTCAATTTCTCACAATTGCCATTCTTTTTTACCCTTTAGCACATGCCATAACTGTGTAGTCTTTCTGTATCAGTCTTTAAATAGAGCTTTGTTATATTTCAGTAAAATAATAATAGTGGATCGTGTAATTTGTGTTTTCGTGCTGGTCTGTTAACTCATACTTAATACTATTTTCATGTTAACTTTCTGTAGCTGTAAACGTGTTGGTTTCCTTAATATATAATGAACAAGTGTAAATTAGCTTGAAGTGAGCTGCCTGTATATTGGCCTTCACAAACACTATGCCTTAGGAACTGCGATTTTCCCTGGAGTTTTTGTGCACTGAGTGTTCAAGAAACATGTCCAGGATGCACTGGGATGCATTATCAGTGTTGTGACCTGGGGTCATAAGGTGCTTCAAGTCTCACAACATACACCCTCACCCAGGCGACCCAGCCAGGCTTGATCAGGCCTCGACTTGCATCCCAGCAGCTAATCCACAGATCGGCCCTCTTTAACCAAAGCCACCTAGTGGCTTTTCTTCAGCCTAACTGGCAGATTGAATTGCCCTGTTCTTGGTTGCTCCTGTGATGCCCAACCAAGTGAGGACCCTGCAGAAAGCATCTCCTGCAAATCCTCTACAGCCAACTTCTATGAGCTCGTAGAATGTTTTCTAGCCTCTGCCCCTGCACTCCTCCACTCATTCCTGGTACTTGACGCGCTTCCTCTCATTGGCTTCCTCAGTGTGCTCTTCCCAAGGCACTGTCCGTTCCAGCATGATCAGGTGTTTTGGGCCTCTGGGGTGATGCTCAAGTCGGGATGGAATGAAGTTGTTGCATAATTTGAGATGTGCTTGTCATAGAAGAGTGTTGAGAAAGTCGCACACATCAAACTTTTAACTTCATTGAATGAATCATCAAACATGACAAAATTTTCAATTTTGTTGTGCAATGTTGCAATGTCAAAATGACAATAAAGATTCTGAAATGATCAAAGAAGACGTTTTATTTTCCATAATTTGTACAGAGCGTCTTTATACAGAAGAATAATATACAGAGGACGAAGGATAAAGAGAATAGAAGGACATTTTTACAGTACCTTGAAAATCACAGGCAGATTTGGGACAGCTTCAACTACATGGTAGTTATGTTTTAAATGGGTTCTTCTGAAATGAACTGCAAGTGTGTTTGTTCTAATTGGTGGCAGCTCTACTCTGATCACATCTGTAAATAAACATAACTACCCTCTGTATCTGTAGCCTCTGTCAATGAACCTGTATTTTCAGGATTTACTCAATACAGTTTTATTTTATAAACAAAAAATGACGGATAAACTAACAAACAACATACAAAAAACCTATTCCTAAATGTCAGCATATCCACTCCAATATTCAAAGGTCACCAGTTCTGAATCTGGCAACAATCCAACTATCAATATATTAGTTTTTTTCCCATTCATCTGGAATCCCTCTTTCCATCTCTACAGTACATATGGGTGGATATACCTGATATTTCATTGAGCGTATTTTGCCTTCAATTCAGCCTGTGCACAGTAACTCTGTCTGTGTTTGTGTGTGTATATGTGCATGTGTGTCTGCATGCTCCCAAGTCTCAAGTCGTGTTTCTCCTAAATAACAATCGAGTGAAGGTGTCTGAAGCACATGATGACATCCAGAGGGATGGGGGGGCTCAGGTGATTTCCATCCAAACGCAGGTATCTGAGGCAGTACATTCATTACATTCATTTCTATGACATCATTTTTAAAAACCCATCAGTTCCTTGTATTACTACCTACCTTAGTCTGGGTGCCAGGGTGTAATCACTCAGATCAGCCTGCAGGCTGTAAGGACAGATCAGGGTGCCATTGATGTCTGGAGGGAAAACACACAGTCATGAATGTGGAGTTTTCTGCAGAACTTGTTCACGTTAAGAGCTGACACAGACACAGTCATAATGGAGCTGCCTGGAAAGTGCCTTTCAGATTAAGACCACCATAAAACATATATGTAAACACTTGCCAATTTAAGCACCTGTCAGACATGGAATGACTTAAACTTTCCTTTGGAGACATGTTTCTATTCAAAAAACTGCTCCAGGTGCACCGAGCAATGGCAGCGCCTTCTCTCTGGAACCACATAATATGGGGCCCCCTGTGTGTTTGTGTGTGTGTGTGTGGTTGTTTTGGGGGCCTGTGTGTGTATATACATATGTGTGTGTGTGTGTGTATGTATATATATATATCAGAGTGTCAATGTAATTTCGTTGTGTGTACATCTATTTCAGTGTGTGTACAATAACAATAAAGGATTTTTCTTTTTCACCTTAGAAACAGGTTTGTCTTTTTAGCTCTGATTTGGTCTCAACTGAGTCCTGAGTGGAAATATCTACATCTTTAGTTTCATACTGATATACAATTAGTGGACAATAGGGGTAAGTCATAATGGGACACTTAAATACACAGTAAGTGATGACAAACAATTCCTTATTTAAGTATGTTGTTACAGAAAACAGATACTTATATCAGGAGATAAGGTTTTGAAAAGAGCTTGAAGGCCCTTAATGTAACTGTAATTGACATCTCTCCTGAAGGCTTTGCTTTGTCTATTACACCGTTATTAGCATTAACATTGACTTAAGTAGAGGAGAAAATTAAGTGAAACTCCATCATCATATGGTGTGACTTGAGTAGAAATATGTTTTTAAAAGCCCAATGTTAAAGCAACATTAGTTGATTTTTCTGGCCAAATGAAGGCCATAGAAATGAACGGAGCTGAGTAGATTTGTGTTTCTTACCAGTAAGTTTGCCCTTTCATGTTTAATTTGGTCCCAGTCAGTAACTTAGAAATTATATCACATCATATTGTACAAAGCAGTTACTATACAGTGTCACAACCTTTTCATCGAAAACATCCTTCCACTACATTTGGAAACACAGTTGATAGGAACTATGACTATGAATCCAAACTGTTGTGGGCCAGAAAACAGAAACAATGAGCTGAAATACGCTAAAATGCTCCATAGAGCTTAGGACAGGAGTCAGGTTTCTCATTGTGACCACCTTGTACAGTTTTTATGTGATTATTGACCAGTGCAGCCTTAAGCACACTTAATATCCTGTAAAGATTAGTGTTGTTGATCTGCCTTGGCTAATTTCTGTGACTTTTTGTCACATATCCTGAAGCTGGTGCTGGGCTTACTCTCAATGCTGTTGTGATTAAGATGCAGGTGCTCCAGGTGACTGTTGAAGAGAGGAACAGAAGCAAGCTGGTTGTGGGCTAGTTGTAGGTCCAAAAGGGAGGAAATGTTGAAGACAGCTTTGGGAACTCCTTTATCACTCAGCTGGTTATAGTTCAGTCTCACAAATGCAAGATGAGCAAAGTCTTTAAAGTAGTCTCTGAACATGGGATGAAAAAAACAAATGTAAGGTTCAACATTCAACCAGTGTCTGCCAAAACATGCTGTGTGTAGGCTTGTGCTCATTGGCAATGTGACCCATTTTTGAGCAGTATACTTGCTTTGGGATGTCATCTATACGGTTTCTGTCCAGGAAAAGTTGAATGAGACTACCGGGTACACCATCAGGCATCTTCTTCAGGGTGTTGTGAGCCAGGTTGAGCTGCATGAGGCTCTTCAAGTCCTTGAATGAGTTCTTTCCCAGGCCAGTGTCACTCAGCTGAGGAGAAGAGCACACACAGCACAGTAAAATATCAGAAAATTGTGTTTGCTTCAGGGATAAACACAGCACAGACACTTGCCACTGTTCATACCAAAACAGCACAGTGTGGTAAGATACACATAAAGGTATAGTTAAAGAGAGAGGTTTACCTGGTTATGGTACAGGTCAAGCAGAGTCAGATTCCCCATCTTACTGAAGGCACCAGCAGGGATCTTAGAAATGCGATTCTTACTGAGACGGAGCTGTTCCAGGCTTGCTGGGAGACCTGAAGGGACCTCTTTTAGCTGGTTACGGTGCACATATAGGTAGAGCAGTGCTGGGATTTTTTCGAACACCTGCATGGGAGACACAGAAGTTTTATCTCTACTGAAGTTATTTTAAAATCATGAATATTAAACGGAGGAAACTCTCTTACCTGTTTATCTATTCGGTGAATGCGATTGTTTGCCAAATTGATCCAGCGGACCTCAGTGGCATTGACGAACGGCTCTGCCGTCACCTCTGAGATGTAGTTGTTCTGCAGATACAGGTAGTGAGTTCTGGATGGGATGACAGGGATTGCACGGATGTTCCGGTTTTCACAGTTCAGAGAATTTGGATAGCTTGGTGAGCATAAGCACTCTCGGGGACAGTCAGGATACATGGATGGTGGGCCCAGGATGACGGGGGGGAAGTCTGTGGGCTCCTGGGGCTCTGCGGGTACAGCAGGCTTGGGGACAGAAGGCTTCCTGGTGGTGGCTGGGCGCCTGGTGGGCTTCTTTGGACGAGGTCTCTGGGTGAACACTGCCCCCATCAGGAGGAACAGAGCCAATGCAGAGAAGAGTCCCACGCCGGCCTTCATTGTCCTACAAAGGAGTGCAAATAAGTAATTTTTGTGTAACTTAAGTAAAGAGAGAAAGGTATACAACTGTCATTTTGGTTCTGCTGGCTAGCCAATATTCATTCATTAATTCATCTTAATCCACTTTATCCGTTTCCAGGTCACAAGGTGCTGGAGGCTAGCCAGTATGGTCAGCTAATTCCACCCTTGGAGAAAGTTTCAACAGCTGGAACACATTGGTCCTTTTTCTGTGTTTTTCTCTGTGTGTGAGCTCTGGGTCAGTGATGACTCTCAAGGGGATACAAACCCAGCTACCTTGATCAGCATCCATTTAGAGGCTCTGTGCAGACCAAGTTTCTTAATACTCTGAAAGCGTCAGTATGCAACCGTTTATATTTTGAATGCTCATAATCCGAGAGGGGATTGGTAATATGTGTTAGACTTGCAGCAAAAATATTCACAAGCCCTGCTGGTTTTTGCTCTAACTGTGGTGTGATAGGGCTTAACTGGCTAAAATGTTAATGTCAAGATAAACATCAAGCAGGTTTCTGTTTGACCTTAACCATGAAAACACTGATTGTAGTATTGTGAACCAAAACCTTCAGCATTCTGCTCCCTGAATTTTTACAACACTTTTTTACAGCTAATTTTACTGTCTGCTGCTGCTATTACATAAGAATAGCTGAAATATTTCTATTTATGACTTTAGTGGGCTGTTGGAGTGAGAACTATTAAGATTTGTACAAGTGAGTAAGCCCTGTCTGTTATTGGTACAAAATTAGTGGTGGTGCTTGAATAAGAGTAGCAAGAATAAGCAAGAATGGAAAATGCTATGATCTGGAAGCCCTAGATTCCAGAAAAATCTAAAATAGAGTGATCTGTTTAATTTTCTCTAGGTCCAGTGTAGGTGGGGCAGAGGTTTATACAGGAAATAAGTACTTATGAGGAAGAGGACAGGAAAAGTTTGGGGATAAAGGCTCTATTATTTGCACTTGTCTAGAGTGGGAGCGGGAGGGGAAACTTTAAGTCTTGCAGATTAAAGCTCTTTGACCCAAGAAAGGCCCAAAGGAAACCAGACCAAATCCCACGGCCACTCTGGAGGATCTGTCTGACGTATGCTACACGTTGCAACAATTTTGGCATTTACTGTTTTCACTAGTAATATGTTTTGAGTGTGAGTTTGTCTCTCAGAGTTGTTTAGATTTCTGGTTTTGATTAATTACCATCCTGGTGGAACACAAAAGGATCACATACAACAAACACCCAAGAATTTAAATTTTCATCAGGAGAGCAAATGGGAGTTGATTTAAGGCTGAAAATCTATCCCACAGGTGTTTACAATTTATATCAGTTTAGCTCATTTGTGTAAAATGAAATGACCTTCATGTTCTCTGGCAGAGTGATAGACTCTTTCTCTCTCTCTCTCTCTCTCTTTCTCTCTCTTACACACAGACACACTCACACATGGATTCAGAGATGTCTGACTTATGATCACAAGAATTTACCATTTAATTAATTTACCAAAATTCACTTTTTCAAATTGGAATGATGGCACTTCAGGCTGTGCTGGCTGTATGTTTTAATTCTAGTTTTAGATTACAGATGTCTGACAGTGTGCATTTGTTTCTTTGTACTGTGCATTGTACCCCATCAGCATAAGCCTGCAGTAAACAGTCCCCGCACAGCTGTCAAAATAATGCTTTGGTACTAATGTACTCTTACTTTCCAATCACTTTGCTGCAGTTAGGAAAGCATCCGGCCAATTTGATAAACATCACACATGAATCACAGGGCAGGAATGAGGCTTCGAGCCAGAATATGTCCCGCCTGGAAAAACATATCTGAACTTCTCTCTGACAGTGTTCCCTGGCACTGCCCTTCCTTTTCCCTCTTAGCCTTTCAGAGCCTCCCAGGTCCTCGTTCACCACCACAACCAGTGCCTCTCTCCCCTACAGCTGATGTTGTCATGACAAGCAGTCTGGCAAATAACTAAAGGCTCAAAGTCAGATGCTTAATTCATTGGGTTTATTATTTGTGACCTAATAAGTAAATCTGATACATATCAGCATGAGAACTGCATTTATTGCAGTTTCAGAGATTATTGCAGCAAGTCTCTACATGTCAGGCATTTCTAATTTTTGGAACACATAATAGACCGAACCAAAAAAATACATTAACTAACCAATGTTGGCATCAGTCATTGTACTAATTTTGCGGTTAGAGTTTGTCCAGTATGTTGATTTCTAGTTCTAAAATTTCACAAAAAATGGCAAATCTCCATTAAAAGAATGGTTTTGATTTCCACAAAATTTAAAGACGAACCAAAATTGAATATTAACATAGAATTAAAAATATTAATTTTTTGTGTTTTGTTTTTCTATCAAGTCCAGAATATGTATGGTGTAATTCCAGATGTTTTGATTATGCTGTCTTTAAAATTTGTGTACTCTTGAACATAAAATAGTTATTAATTTATTTAGGATAGCAGACAATATATTATGAAATATATATTATATAATATTCAGACTGCATCTTGGCTGCACAATTAATTGAAATATAATCAGATTTGCAATAGTCCCAAGTGCAATATCGAAACTGCAAGAGCTGAAAAGTAGTGTGGTGTTACAGAGATGCTCTGGCCTCCAAATTTCACATGGGAACATGTTTGTAAATCCCAGTAAATCTTGTTAATATTTTTTTAGATTTTGTTAGTGAAAATAAAATGCAAAAATTAACATTTCATTGAATTTGCTATATCATAACCTCAATATCTCCCAACATAATAACAATTAGGATTGGTTTTTTTTTTATTTGTTTGTTTGTTTTTTGCTTATAATGCAGTCTTAGAATGCATCATAATTCTTATTCTCGAGGAGAAGACAAAGAAAAAAGCTTTGATGCAACATTGTCCTTGATGAGCTCTTTCAAGTTCATCACATTTTCTGGCTTTTTGTTTGGCTGTTGCTGTCATTATTTGTTTTGTAACACTGCTTAGAAGAAACACCAGAAGGAATCATGTCATGAAAGGCAGAGATCAACAGTCGAACTTAAGATATTTAAAAACATCTGCAACTGATTAACAAAGCTACAAAATATCTCTAAATATCATTCATAGTGTGTGTGTGAGAGCCAACTTAAATATGTAATATAAAGAAAACCCGAATTCTCTGATTCATCATGACTCATTTCCATGTAGTTAAGGAAATGCATTTTATGTAAAAAAGAGTTGATACACATACAGGTTCAGTTCTGCATTGGAAATGTGCCAGTTATAGAAAAATGTTCCCTCTTTTTTAAATCATTATCAACAGCCGATACTTTGCATGAATTAGTGCCAAAATGTTTCCTCATGTGGGTGTGGCAGTCCTGCAGTAACTATAAAAAACCCCCCCCAAAAAAAACCAAAAACTAAACGGATTTAGGTCCATCTGGATATGCAGTGAAAAAGTTGGAATGTGCACTGACAAAAAAGACTTAACGAATAGAAATGTAATGATTATTCGCAAACTAACTTTAAAGTATAGAGAAAACATATCATCAGGGTCCTCTAGGCAGTCTCTACTCCATCCTGCCTGGACACTGTCATCACTGTGTCTTTGTCCTGATCAGCCAGCTCAGCCTGGATTGACCAGTGTTTTCCAGGGACTTTTTACTGTGCAAGCCACTTAAACATAGTAATATAGGCAGCAAAGCCTGGACTTTTTGGGGGGAAATGCATGCCTGAGATGTTTTCGAGTACATTTAAATTTTTTCATTTTTCTTTCCTTTTTTTTTCGGGGGGGCTATCCAGAGAAGATTGTCCATCTGAATTTGTAAAGATTAAGTGGTTTATATTGCTGCTTCACTGCCAAATTGTTAAAATTCCTTTAATCAAGAAAAAAAAAAGAAAATGCAGGAAAAATCCAGAGGCTTCATCTGATAAGCTGTGAAAAAGGAGGATCCTTTTGCACCAGCCAAAGTGAGCCGCAGGCATGTTTTTATAATCACAACTAAAGCTTTTTCAACTTCTCTGCAGCAGCAGCAGCAGCAGCTCTGCTCACTCCCCAGTTGAACAGGCTGGAATCAAGGTGAGTGTGCAGGAAGGGAGAAAAACATCAGAGTAGAAGTGTGCAGCGACTCAATGGAGGAGAGAGTACCACTTTGTATGGCACAGTGTTTCTATAGAAACACACCAGCATGGTCCAGCTGTGCCAGTGCCAGGATCCCCCCTTGGTCCAAAAACACACACTCACACGGCTCTTTTTGGCTCTCTTTGTTTCACATAGCAACACATTCCTGTTGATTTGTATATTATTCATTGTCCCTCATGAAAAATGGCCCCACTGGAAACAACAAAATTTCTTACCTGCCTCTGGTACCTGCCCTCTTTTGTCAAGTCACAAGTTTTGTGTCTTTTCGCCTCTTTGCCTCTCTCACTCTTGTCCTACCCCTCCCTCTCTCGCTCTTCGTCTGTTTCTCCCCATCCCTAACTCTCCCCTCCCTTTTTCTCTTCCTCTCTCTCCTTGGGTGGACAAGCCTGCCTGTTGGGTTTGTTCCCTGGCTTTTTTCCCTCTGAAGGTCACAGTGGTTCTTTCTCCCCCTCTGTTCGGCCTGGGGCCAGAGATTTAATCTTAGTTCCTTCTGGAAGACCACAGACTCTTTCATGTGTCCAAACTGTGTCACAGATTGTTATTGTTTTGTTCTGTTACAGCAGAGCATGGGGGTATTTGTGTTAAAAAGACAAAAAAACAAAGGTGCATGGGTTTGTTTGCATATTTATGTATGGGCAAATGTGTTCCTGTGTCAGAAGTCTTTGAGAAATGTTGTAGACACTGGACCTCTGTTAGGGAAAGCACAGCTGCAATTGCATCTCCTCTCTGTCTCCCACCCACTCTGCTATTGTTTAGATGAGTGTACTCAGATCCAGCCATATGTTTTTCATTACCAGCATCTCTCTGCTGACTCCATGGCATCTTTTCTCTGTCAGTTAAGTGTCCAGCATCAGTAAACTGAAAGGGTCTGATTACTGAGGTCCAGCTGAGACATGGTGTGTGTGTGTGTGTGTGTGTGTGCGTGTGTGCGTGTGTGCGTGTGTGCGTGTGTGCGTGTGTGCGTGTGTGCGTGCGTGCGCGTGCTGGGGGGTCATAACAGGAAGTGGGGCTATGTGGCATACTGATACTGAAGTGTGGGACCTCTATATACATGTGTTTGTGTGTGCTTATATGGCACTGGGGGATAGAAGGTGGACATGTGTTTGCAGCCCTGCATTCCTGCAGAATGAGCTGCAGCCAAACTATAATGAGGCAAACACGTGTGGGCAAAGGTCTCAAACACACATGTACGTATGTGTGGCTCCTCCTTTCACTTTGCTTCATGTTCTTTCTCTTTTCACAATTATTCCCTGTTCAGTCAATACCATATTGAGCTCAGCTGGACCAAACATCTGGACCAGGCAGGTCCCAACTCAGGATACTTCAACAAACATGGCAAAGTTTGAACGTTAATGTTAATAAATAGTTCATTTTTTTGGGGTGGTTGCTGTCTCTTTCAGATCCTCTGCTAGTATTTAAGAGAAGCTTAGAAGCAAGAATGAATCAGCTCCACTGATCCACTGTGGCAGCTTAATTTCTCTGTGAGAGTTTTTATACTTTGCAGGGATGACATCATTGGAAAGAGCTGCTCATTAGCAGTGTGTTTCATGACTGCATGTCCATATTGTTAAATCATCTGGAATTTATTTAGAGCAGCATATTCAAAAGCTTTAAAAAAGCAAATATGGGATAAAAAAGCAAAGATGACTCTCTGAATGAGGTGGTCTGCCACAAATGGTCGGCTTCTTGTTGGCACTAAACTGATGCTAAATGTGACAGACTCATACTGTGGCTGTAGATCTGCCTCTACAGAGATAGCTAACAGAGAAAAATGGAAAGTCTGAACAACAAGGAAGACCACTCAGAAAGTACATTGTGTTTCTATGCCACATTAGTAGAAGAAAGCGAATCCAGTTCTTTCAAATAATTTGTGATATAATTTATGGTATTATGAGGACTAAGAAGTGGTAACCTGGTCAGTCATGTCAGTCATTTTAGGAATTAGTACTGTATCATGTTTTCTTTGTGTATTGATTACAGCTGAAAAGTCACTAACCTTTGAGATTAAAACTGTGGTTTAGTTTTGCATGTGAGCACTGAGTCACATGTTTCGTGGAATGTAACTGCTTGGCCTGACTCTGGAGGGAGACTCTGGAGAGAGATGGTCGGATGTCAGTGCACTGTTATTCAGGGCTGAATTCAACCTGTTGATTCAAAGAGAGAGGGATTTATGGTGGCAGACAACCTATGCAGGAAATGTTTAAGTATCAGTCCTCTTCATTACTATTACATTTTGCAGATTTTTACAGCTGTAAGCTTCCCAGGCATATGCACAGAGCGGGGCTGGCTCAGGCCAAAGCCCAAAATGACTTGCTGTGTATAATAAGCTGAAAACCTTCCAAGAACAGCATGTTCTGTCATCCTCAGAGTGATCTGGATGATTGAGCTGTTTGGTTTAAAGGAGATGCACATGAGTTTCACACAGAAATCTTCCTGGAGGGAACACAGCAAGATGTAAATTGGTACTCTACAACATTTACAGACTGCTTTGTAATCAGTTTTATAGCATTATAGCTTGTTCGCACCGTCTATACTGCCCAGAGGTCTGGAGGCCACGCCCACTTTTTCTTTTCCAAAGTCAACTGAGAAATCCAAAGCTTTAGACACCAAAGTTGAAAATTGTTAACAATAATAAAAACAAAGCTTTTAAAGTTTCCGGGCACTGCGAAACTCTTCATACACATCCAAATATTTTTCAGGAAAATAATAATAATAATAATAATCATCATCATCATCATCATAAATAAGCACACAATAATTAATCAAATTACAACACTATTATGACAGGATAACTTTTTTTTCACTTAAAAGCAACGTAGGGTATTTTTCAGAATGTGACAGTGAGATTTAGTACATAAGCATTCAGCAGCAGCTGAGGTCCAAAAAAATGCATGTCTTATCAGCCAAAATTAAAGTGTACAGACATGTTCACTTTTCACATTTTGTTGTTAGCGCCTTCACCAAGAATCTGCCTAAAAACACTTGATGCTGCATGCTATCCTGATGGGTAGTTGGAAGGCCTTTTATTTATCTATGGAGTCACATGGAAACCATTTCTGTCATTATAACATTAGCAAAAGTTTTTTCTGTCCGTCACTATAAATCCTACGGAATTAGGATGTCTTATATCGTCAGGATTTTTTATATAATTGAGACAAAATACTATGATGCACCATAAGTAACTGTGAATCCCAAATTTTATGACCATGGGCACACAGGCTACATTCTCTTCAAACCCGTGATTCCTGCTTGCTAATGTCAACCTAGTTGGAACACATCACCCACCTCCATTATGGCAAACTGGCTAAAAAGTGCCATTTGACAGCCACAAAAATTGCAGCTCCTACATAATACCTATGGCAGCTGCTGAGACTGAGAAGCATTAGATCATGTGTAAAACTATACAACATATGCTATTAACTAAATAGTGCTTTCTCAAGTCAGCTCATTGTTGAGCGTCCCAGTAGAAAGAAACCACCTGGACAATAGACATTTCCAAATCAAAGCTCAACCATTAAACTAAACTGTTTAGACAGGCTTCATGCACTCTTTATGCACAGTCTCATGAGCTTCGGTTACAATCGGTGCCATGACTTCTTGACACATGCATTTTAGTCATTATTCCTTTTTTCTTCACAGGTGACTTCAAATGCTTACATTTTGTTATTTTGTTTGGATGTGAAATGTGTGTGACCAGGCTCAATTCAGATATCTGTCTGTATATTGTTTGCACTGACAAGCCAAAAACCATAATGATGCTAGCTTCTCACATAGGACAATGGTTTTTGATTGAACTGCATGAAATATATGGGAACCGATTTTGATTTGGTTCAGACGTCTTATTAAGTTTTCTCTTTCTTATTCCTCCTGTTCCTCTACTTCCTATATTTGGTTTTAATTGGGGCTTTGCAATTCATTCCAGCAGTTTTTTTTAGTAATTACCCAGTCAGTAAATAAAATGGCTGTCTCATATACATAAATGTTAGTAGAATGTGCTTTTCTTTCTCTGTGATTTAGACATATTTATTTAGAGCCTTTTAATTTTTGACACAATGGCGTTCCTGATTTCATAGATAGAGAGAAAAAGCCTTGTCATTTGTAGTTGCCAAATATTGCTGATTTGAAATAAGGACTCTTGCTTGTTCGAGTAATTGATGGTAGATTATTGTGAGTAAAAACAACAGAGTGTGTAATGTTGACAAAAGAGGAAATCTTTAACCATGTAGGTAGCAAAGAATAATAAAAAAAAAAGTTTGTAGCTTTGAAGCTTATATTAGTTATTGAGTATTACTCTGTACACAGCCTCAAACACGATGACCTCAACATGTTGTGAAAACTTCACAAAGTTGCGAGGCACTGTTGTGTATGTGGTGAGGGACAATCACTGTTCAGGGGCAGGTTTAGCAGACATTCAACACATTGGATTTAAAAAAAAGACTCGGTTAACTCCTGGTCCAAGTGTACGGCTGAAAGGCATGTGGTCATGATGAGCTGGTTAAAATTGTTGTGGAAGTGCTCTAAACAACTAACATCATTGCAGTATATTTTTGTTCTGCCAGTTAAAACCCCAACAACATTGAAATAATGACTGAGGTGTGGTGCAGTAAGACACCATGGTAGCTAACAGTCTATTCTAATACATCTCTGAGCTACTGCTCTGAAATGCTAAAATCTTAATTTTATAAACATGTCATCTGAAAAAAAAAAACCTACCATAATTCTTTATGTTATTATGCTTATGTTGTTACATGGACACTCTCAGATAAAGTCAGATTCAAAAGAATTGCTTTCTCATTTTGTCTTTCACACAGTGGCCAACATCCAAGTGCTGGAGATTACATGCTATTCAGATCTACTAGTTTCTTTAGTTTAGCAGTTCTTGATAGTCTCTCTCTCCCTTGTTGCCGCTCTCTTCCTATCCGTTGTTCAGTGAGTTTTATGTTTAATTATTCCTCAGCCTTTTTTTAGCAATAAGTGAATATGTAATGACAATATATTTGCAATCATGGAGTTGGGGCTCTGTGAATTTGGAAGAATTTTTTACAGAGCAGCAAGGTGCCTGCCAATAAGAAGAACCCATAATCTCTACAAAGTCCAACCATCTACTATGTTTAATTTTAGTCTTTTTTGGAAAAAAAAAAAAGTTTGAAAAGTTTGGAAATGAAGGAAAAAATTTTGATAAATTGGTAACACTACAGGCTATTTTGACTTTTTTTTTTCCAAATTCAGTCATCTATGATTCAGTTGACCAGTGGTATAAGTATGCTTAGTCAGTCAGTCAGTCAGTCAAAGACTTTTGTGATTATAGGGCAAAGATCAATATTGCATAAGGGCTTTTACCTAGACTCAAATTATCCTTCTGCTTTAGGAGATGCATGGATGCACCTAATAACTTGAATAAGAATGAGAGATGTTGATGTTGACACAGATGGGTTCTTTTTCATCAAAAGGGAGCTGCCCATATGCTTCATGGTATAAGGTACAGTGATGTGAATGTGTATGCACTCGTCTATATTATGTTGGGTAAGCTGCATGTGTTTCACATATGAGTCGCTGAACTGGTACTCAATGAAATATGGAATGTGTAATACAGACTCCCATAAGTTGTCAGGCTCTCTTCTCCCACGCAATGCACATTGTTCGCAAATATGAAATGCAGACTGGACCCTGAACTCTTCATCTTTCACCTTTACCCAGTCCAACACATGCAGCTGACTACATTTTTGTGCCCCCCTTACCTCTGCACATGTTAGGTTAGCAAACCCATGATATCGAGAACAGAAAAGACCACAACTGCTCATTCAGCCCTGAGTTGTATTGCATTGTCAGCTGCAGAAAAATGGTTCTGTGAAAATCATCCAGCGGTGCAGAGACTGTGGGAAAACCTCAAGAAATTATATCCTTAATGGGCCTTTTCACTATTATGACGATTCCTCAGACTTATGGCGTTTATAGACTAAATCATTATATGTCTCTTATGCTTATTTTCCCACATCATGTCAAATGTTAAAAAAAACATACAAACAAAAAAAAAATAGATGTGAGTCTAGTCTGTTGGTCTTGAGGAGGATGATTATGAGTCATCCTCCATTTTTCAACCCTTGTGCCGATTCCTATTTCTGAAGTTGTGTTTAAATTGAATCACTGCTTGGGTGTCCTCTTTTTGGGGGTAAATAGTTTCAGCCACACTTACCACACTGTCAATGTTCATGACTCCATAAAAGAGAAGTAACTGTGTTGAGACCTGGGGGGAAACACAAGACAGCAGAATCAGCATCTGTGTGTCTGTGTGTCTAATGAGAAGGCTGGAGGTCCCATTCTTGCTTGTAAACAGGCCTGTAAATGAAACTAACAGCTTCCACGGTCATCTAGCCAAAACCAGAAGTACCATAAAGGTCTGCTATGGATTTAGAGATGATTTCTCCACCCAGCAACAAACAGTCTCTTTGCACAGCTGGGAGGTCTAACGCTCTGTATTTATGAATTCCCTGAATTGGTCCACAAGCATTTTAGCTATTTTTGCTTGATGCTTATTTGTTAGACATCAATTTTCAATTATATATTTTGTGGAACCGTCAGAGCTCTGACACATCTTGCATTTCACTCCTAAAAGGAAATCGAAGCTCTTTTTATTGCTAACTCTGCCAGCTGGACCATTGGTTGTACATGATACAGCAACAAAAGCCCTCAATACTTCCAAGTCTTACTTCATTTATAATCCCAAGAGTTCACCTTGAGGATAAACTGGCAGATGAGGCTGCTACTTTTGCCAAATAGCTGCTAAATAAATGTCAAAGAAAGAAAAGGCAATAAGGCAGTTAAATATGAAATATAACAAATACAACATCCCTCTGCTGGTACAACTCATTAGTTGTTTTTTTGTTTTGTTTTGTTTTGTTTGTTTTTTTTTTGTTTTAAACACCTGTCATCTCTATCACAATCTGGCAGCACCAATTACTCATTGCCTTTTAGTTGCAAATATTTCCTTCTGGAGTTGGTAGAGTCCAACATAGAGTTAAACTGAGGAAATATTGGCCTTTGACTGCAATTTTTTCTCCAGAGCTACTGAAGGTGTAGTAAATAACTGGTGCTGTCAGATAATTGTGTCAGAAATATTTGTAACTTTAACTGCTATTTTAACTTGCCATTCACTAAATGACAACACCACTGTAGTCGGTCTCATATAGGACAATGATGAGAATCACGAGAGCGAGGAGATCCATTACCTGGTTCAGTGGTGTTTGGATGGAAACCTGGTCCTGATCACCACTAAGAAGGTCATTGTGGAGTACAGGACTACCCAAAGGACAGCATATGTGTCACAATTCATTCAAGGGGACAAGTTGTACAACATCAAGTTCTTGGGAGTCCACAACACCTTCCACTTGGTGAAAAAGCCGCAGCAAAGGGTGTCGTTTGTTAGGAAGATCAGGCAGGCCAGACTCCCCTCTCAGCTCCTGGTGAGTGCACCACTGAAAGCATCCTCTGTCTCTGTGTGACTTTATGGCATGCCAGCTGCACAGTATAAGACAGGAAGGACTTGGCCTGGGTGGTTAAACAGCCCAGAGGATTGTGGGAAATCCACTTTCAGACCTGGACTCTGTGTATGCAGGCAGAAGAGGACCAGCAGCATTGCCACCGATCCCACCCACCCTCCCTGGTCACAGACTGTGTGTCCCCCTGCCTTCAGGCCTTCAGAGATCAGAGCCATAAAAACTTGGACCAGCTTTTCTCTCAGAACTGTGACCTCCATCACTCCTTCTGCACAAACATACCCCAGCTCCAAAGAACTGAGACACTGTAGGTCTGAGAGGAACTGGAGAATCAGGTGACAAATAGACAGTAGTAGAAACACACCTCTCTCTCTCTGCGTGAGCTGACTTCAGAAACAGAGAGGCAGAGCAGCCAGTTTATGAAAGAGACGGTGGCACTGCACTGAGAGAGACAATATATTAAAGATTGTGTGGTGCTTAGGGTTAGGGTTAGTTGACTGAACAGAGTTACAGATGATTCAACAGCTATAACATCAGGACTTTGGAGTGACAAAGCAGAATGTCAGCATAGAGAGTTGGACAGAAGCACCATGAAGAGTTGAAGCACAAATGTGATGCAATCATGTCATGAATATAACAATATCCTATTATACCATCTTGATACATTTAGCAGCTTTCATGGCTTTACAGTGAATATAGTTGTTTACAGCAGTGCCACAGCAGTTTTTATGAGTCACCAGTTTCACACGTAGGGCAAACATGCTTCCGCTATATAACAAGTTCTAACGTTGTTTTGTTTCTGCTTCTTGGATAAAAACTTTTGATAGTGGTAATACAGATGAATGGCAGTAGTGGATACAGTCCACTCAAAAGAGTTTGTACACATTTAACCTGATGGAGAGTATATTTCTACAGGAAGAGGGTCATGATATGTGATGGGACCTGAGCTCTGCAGCTCTCTGTGTTTCTATTATGACACCACAGGGAGCTTCACTGCATATTGTTTTGGCTGGTGTTTTCCAAGGCAAAGTTTCGTTCAGAGGAGAGGAATGACCAGAGCTTTAATGAGTCCACCAGAGTTTTTATTATTTGTTTTTTTTTTATGAGTGCAAGTAAAATCCCTTAAGTATGAATAGCTTTAAAACTAACATGAATAAAGATTTTCTTCTTTTCATACAAAAAAAAGAAGTCATATGATTTAGGGTTCAGACCAGAGAAGTAGAGCAGATCTGTTATAAACAGTAGTGCTAAGAGGTGTTTTCCTTGAAATGAAACCGTTACGACTAGTTATTTTTTACATTTTAATTTTACATTTTTTATCCTCCTCAGAGTCAGTGAGTCTGGAAGTTGTGATGGAAATAATGATTAGGGATAAACTATCCACTATTAAGGACAATGACCAACTAAACGTCAAGTATTTTCGGTCAGTGGCTCATTTCATTGTGACGTGCCAGGCAGCCTTTCAGGTGTTCACATGAGTCATCTGGCTCTGCAGTGCCTCATCCTGCAGCATAAACACCAGCCAGCTGGCAATACCTCAAAATCTACATCTGCATCTTCCCACACATTTGAGAAACAATAATCTTCACTAATACAAACTACATATCATATTTCAAAATGTTTTTCTTTAAAGTACCACAATTTTTTCTCCCAATAAAACTATGCTTGATATTTGATCATTGCGCCTCATGGCTCTGAAACTGAGGAATGTAGCTAAGGTCTGGTTTTACTGTATAGTGAATGATTTACAGCACTAACACTGAGTACAGTGAAACCAAGGAGAAAAAATTTGTTTGAAGTCTGAAGAAGAGGTAATACCACATTCATAAAGGCGGGCTTTTGGATGAGACGACACTTGTGGCATTTACCTCTGTAAAGGCCATGGTCAAATTAAACACAATTTTAAAAAATAGCTGTATAGGTGTTGAGTGACAATTGATGTCACTTTTGTATCTGGTAAATATAGTTAGATTGATAGATAGACTGAATGATTTACTTTATTGTTCCCAAACTGGGAAATTCATAAACACATTCTTCAACAATTATGTAGCTGAAGCCAGCAGCCAGTTGGGGATAGCTTGGCATAATGACTGCATGGAAATAGTTTTCTTGGCTCTGTACAAATATTAGAAAATTATTGAGTGACATGCTATAACATTTTGTTTAATCCATACTTAAACAAATAGAGGGTTGGGTGACTGGTGATGACAGAGTCAAACTAGGAGTTTTTGTGATGCTACACTAGTCAGCTTTAAATATGAACACAAGTCAGTGAGAAAGTTGATAAGCTTATTTCCCCAAATGTCCAAGTGACAAGCTAGTGTCATGTTTAAAGTCACTTAGCAGATGACACCTTTTGCTGAGCCTCTCTCCAGCCGTCATAACTCCATACATACGCTGTACACCACTGTCTGGTTGTCACTGGGAACACGCTTAAACAGACTTTTATTGTTGATGCTCGTCCCTCAAAGGAACTCTGTGGGATAGATTCCTTGCTCTGGTAAAAGTGTGTCCAGACATAGCAAGACTCTGATCAGACCATCAAACACACTCATAGCATTTATAAGACATGCTCTCACCTGGAAAATATGGCTGTGGATTTAGTAATGGTGGAGCAAACTCAAATACACACACACACACACACAAACCTAAAAGCAGTAGGCTTGGTGTAATTAATGGTTATATTTGGACTAAAGTAATCTGTATTCGAGATTAATTTTCCACAGGAAAAGTAAATTTTTTCAAACACTTCCTTACATTTAATCTTTAATAATTTTTTGGGTAACCCCCAGATTAGTCGCCAATCCGTGGGTTAGGGCCCCACAGGGGACACCACACATGGTACAATATGATTGACAGGCTCTTTCTTTTGTTCCTCTTTGCTTTTTGTTCTTTGCTCTTTTTTTGTTTTTATATATAGATAAAATGTAAAAAATTTGTAAAGGTAAGTGATCACAATTTCAATTAGTTTGTTTTGTTTATTTTGGTGCAATAGGTAACAACCAGGGAGCCTAAAAAAGAATTCAAGTGCAACCATGTTAAATTAACCATAAACTTCATAGTCATGAAGTGACTCAGACTTCTATTATTCTTTCACATTTAGTTTTTTTTTACATGTTTAACTGAAAAGATTCCTACATTGTTTTCTAGAATAACATATTTTATGCTTCTGCGTGTAATGATTGGAAAATTGTGTTGTGTTGGGATCAATAAACATTAGTTTTCTTCACTTGAACAAACAGGAGCACAATGACTCTAGCTTAATTTACTGATTCCTGCCCTTCTTGTTTTGTGGCATTGAGATGAAATGTGAATAGCATTATTACCAGTGAGTCAGGGAGTAAATACAGAAATCTAATCCACCCCAGGCTGCTCCATCATATACTATATATTAGGGGTGGGAAAGCATTAAAGTTTTCAGTTATAACTGAAGAAATTGTTTATATTTCATTACTTAAAACACTGTCTTGGGGTTAAATTTGTGTAAAATGCTAAAAACGGAAAATTACCCCCCCCCCCAAAAAAAAAAACGAATTTGGGAAAAAATAAAACGGATTTTATAGGGCTCTAGGTAAAAACCAAAATGGGTCTCAATCTTTGCCTTCAACGAGGACGGGGCCGGTTGAATCTCTCTTTCCTCCATTATTGTAGTTTCCTCCTTGTTTTGGTGCTTACCGCACATGTGTATGTTCCAGAACCGGCTCTGTGGTGACGTCAGGACGTCCTGCATACAAAATGGAGGCAGACAGCCTGCGTATTTGTTTTATTTTTTAAATCGATTTTGGGACACACAACACAGGCTTTAAAAACAGAATCCAGAAACCTATACACAAAGTAGACCAGGGTACAGTCCATGACTGCACCATTAAAAGCTAAATGTCACAGTATCAAAAACAGTATTCACAACATAGCCAGTCTCTTTCTATTATACACACCATTTATTTGATCTGTGATGTAAAATGTAAAAGCTGTGACTGGGTGGTTATTTTTCATGTTATAAAGGATCACACTTCATTCCGTTATAGAATCAGTTAAAGACAAAAAGAAAATCTTATCAAAGTGCAGTTTTCATTTAGTTTAGTAAATTCTTGCCTTAAAAAGAAAAGGATATAATGTGGATTTTGTATGATTTAGTCTCTTTGAATAGTTTTTATTGAAGCATTTTAAACCTGTGCTTGACATCATTAGATCCCTGATACATTGTGCAGCTTTCACATGCATATTTTGCATGCTCTATCAACATAACCTTCCTTTATTATAAAGTATAAAATATCTGATTTAAAAACTGGGAAACAGCTTGATAAATCAAGGTAAATCAATTTAAAACTGAGTTTTGTTATGAAAAATGGTTTGTTAAATTGAGACTTAAAGACTTTGAATGTGTTAGTGCATTTTCATATTCCACCGCTGGCTCCAGTCATGGACTTATTCGACTGTTAAACACTGTCCAGCTAACTGAGTCAGATTCCAAAGAGGGAAAGCAACTGAATGTTGCCATTTATATATATTTCCCGTTGCCTAAGACAGCTCACTTAAACCACAACAGATTATTCTGACCAGTCAGAAATGAGAGGGATTGTCAATGTTCCTATTCACTAATAATACACAGATGTCCAACTCTGTTCAAGCTGCATTTGGAAAAGTTGGGGTGCGATGAGTATGCTCTTGCGGTGTGGGAAATGTTTTGATCAGAACTTTTGGCGTTACAGTAAAATAACATTTGTTTATCATAGAAATTTAAGCTAAGGCATCTTTCCAAGGTTTCTGGTTCTATGGCTGACTTTTTCAAGTTCACAAAACAGTCATGGTTTTTTTTTGGACAGTTGTATACAGTAATGCTCATTTTAGGTGGAGTCAAATGTAAATTCTTTTGAGCACTCGGAGGCAGAAGACCCAATCAGACGGCAGGTGTTGGTAGGACAGCTTGTTTCCGTCCAATCGTAAGATCTTCATCCTGGAATAGGACAGAGGTCCCTCTTCTCTGCAAAAACTGGTCATATTGAACTCTGTGGTGAACAGACAAAAGGCAGGCTGTTTAAAGCATATACATACCAGATTATATTAGTGACACATTATTCATCTCACATTGATCTCACATCTTGTACCATGTGTTCACCATGCCTTAATTCTTCACGATGAAGGCCCTCAATTACTTCTCCTATCTTTGCAGTCTGCAGAAGTGCCTCTGGTTCTCCCTGGGCCTGCATTTTACATTAGATCTCTTGCAGGTGCTTTGGTGAAAATGGGGGCAGAAGAAGCCACAACACCCTCGTCTGTTTTCTCACTTCATTTCCAGTAGTAGAGAGTCTCAGCTCAGACTGTGGGCTTTGGCACACAGATACTGCGGTAGCTGTAAGGCTGCTAGCTAGACGATGAGGTGTGTGTTATTGTGGAAGTGTTTTGTCGTCTGTCTGTCTCTTTGGTGCACAGCCCTGCTGTCTGCTGCATCATGCACTGACAAATAAGAGCTGATTCTGATTTTGCCAGCTCTGTGAGCCAAAAACTCCATGTCATCTCTCCTGGACAGTCATGTGAAACAAAATGTGGCTCCTGGCTACTAGACTGCTTCATTGTGAAATAAATCCTCTCCAAAAAAAAAAAAAAAAAAGGCTAGAGAGATGGGGATCAGACAGAAAGGGGGGGGGGGGGGGCTGAAAAGGGGAACAGCATGTGCTTCTGGCTCATCTGGTACTCTTACCACTGAATCCTTCACAGATGTTTTCATACCACTCTCCTTACTTCTTCACCAGCCCACTTTCCCTTCAGTCCCTCCTCTCTTCTTTCCTCCACCCTCTTTTCCCGTCCTTTTTCTCCCATGTCTTCCTCTGAGTCCCTCCCCTCCCTTCGTTCTCGCTCCACTTCCCTCCCTAACTTGCCTCAGCTGCTAGCTGCTAGCTGTTCCTCATGCACTGAGGAGGCTGAGGTTCTCTATGATTCTTTACAGTTTCTTTACACTTCTTGTCAGATTTTTCACATTTCTTCTCTTGGCATCACCTTCAGAGATGTTCACCTGCATAATTTATCAATACTGCTTGAAAACTGTATCAAAGTGGGTACATATATGGGAATAAGTTTCCACATATAAAGTCAGAAACATTTGCAAGGTGAAAGGCGACTGCACCTGCACCTCACCTTGTATCTCATTGGCCTCCAGATAAAGGTACTGCAGGGTGCTGGGGACTGTGGGAATTGTAGTGAATTTGTTATAAGAAAGGTCTAGCTCCACTAAGCTGGAGATGTTAAAGAGCTGTGGCTGCACACTGCTGCTCTGCAAACCACAGTGACTTAGACGGAGGTACTTCAGGTTAAAAAGCCCCACAAAACTGTCCTTATCCATCACAGTGAAGGAGTTATTGGACAGATACAGCTGCTGGATGGACGGAGGTAAATGCTTTGGGATGGATGAGAACAGATTCCCACCAAGGTCCAACAAATTCAGACTGAAAAGACCTGCAAAGACAAAAGGAGGGGATAAAATTATAAAGAAACAATTCAAAAATGACTGGCACAAATGTGTTTGACAGTGGGAATAAATGCTCAGTAACAAGCTCCAACATCAACATGGTATATATTGGCTGAGTTAATTTTAACTGTGTTCTCATTTGCTGAACATTTCAGAAGTATCAAGATTTTATATTGCATTATGTATTTGCTCTCAGATATTGAATTTGACTTTTTCCTTTCAACTTAATGTGAACAGGTACAAGACAGCTGTTCATCAATGCACTGTCCTTTCTCACTAAACATGCCATATATACAAAACCAGTAAAAAGAGAGGGTTGTACCTTTGAAGTGTCCCCCTGTGATTGTTTGCAGTCTATTACCCTGCAGCAGCAGCACCGTTAGGTTCTGCAGGTTCTGGAAAGCTCTGGGGCTGATGCTACTGATTTGGTTGTAGGCTAGTCGGAGCTGCTTGAGGCCCACTGGGAGCAGACGGGGCACTGAATTCAGGTGGTTGTGGTTAGCAAAAAAGTAACACAGCTGGGTTTGGTTTTGCAGGGCGGTCTGGTCCAGTTTGTCACTTTCTAGTTGGTTGTGGTCCAGGATGAGCCAGCGCAGCCCAGTAATATTCACCAAATTAGAGGAGGACAGGGACGAGATATTGTTGCGCTGGGAATAACAGAAAATATCATCTAAAGCATTTTGTCTCTTCAGACTTCAAATAAAAGATGTACAGTGTAGTGCAGTAGAGGTCAACTACTGTGAATGGGAATTGAAAAACCCACATGGGTATGTGAAAGACCATTGTTAGTATAATACACGCTCAGTACTTTGGTGTGTGGTTTTCTCACCTGAAGAAACAGGTATTGGGTTTTGTCAGGCAAGCTGTGAGGGATGTCAGCCAGACCTCTGTGGTCACAGTAAAGTGCTGTGGTCCACTGGATGGGGCAATCACACTGTTGGGGGCATGGCTGTGGGTTGTTAGCTCGGAACCAGGCAGAGTGTATACGGTTTTGCAGGCTCAGGACGCTGGGCTCGCCCAGCAGGCGGTTAATCCACAGAGGAACACCCCCATACTCCATGTAAGCAACGACAGTGGGCGATGCAGAGGGAAAAATGTATAGCAAGATGGCACAGTGCAGGAGAACCATGGAGACAGCCATTAAATGCAATTCTGAAAATTAGACATGAAATCAAAATATTTAAATTAGAACAGATTTTACATGTTGAATTCATTTTACTACTGTACGCGTGCATAGGCTGTATAATGTCAAGTCCAATAAAATGTCTTAAATTATATCACGTGTGTGTCTTGGCTCAGGCATGGGGATGACACATTTTAATTAAAAGCCCAAAGGCACAAGCTGTATTCTGGGCTTTTGAAGCTTTCTCTGAACAACCTCTAGAGAATGAGCTTTGACCTTGACATTTAACGATGAAGGGTCAGGGGTCTAGGGATTACAATGCTGGTGTCTCTAATGGGTGGCCAGTTAGCACTTTGAGATTGCTTTAAAAGTAAAGTGCACTAAAAATAAACTATAAATAAAATACGGTTATTGTTATAGTTATTTATTCACTCATCCAGTAAAATTTCTGGAAATGATGATTGCTTGCCATAAAATTTACTACAGATATTCACATCTACCTAGGGCTAAATTTTAATGACTTTGGTGGGCCCTTATATTTTTTCATAAGCACCACCACCAAGTCAGAATTTTAATTTGCCCAGTACTAACCCTAACCCTAACCCAAGCCCGATAGAATTTCCATAAGTCTCATGTCTCAAATACCTCATCTTAATGGTAGTGCGTCACTACAGTAAATAGCTACCATATCCTTTTAAAAACAAATAACACATTTATACTTCATAGAACTATTGAATTCTTTTACATTGCATTGAAAACCAAGATCAAAATAGTTCCAATATGAGGTAAAACAAGATAACCATTTTTACGCCAGTCAGTTTCTTTATACCATGACCTCATCAAGATTAAATCAATGGAAATTTTGTGCCACTGTTTGAATTGCAGCAAAAGTTCAGGTGGTTGCATTTGCATTTATGTCTCAGCAATGAAACCACTGACTATGAGAAGGGGGAATACATTTTTTTCTGTAGATGATTGTGGTAATGCCCACAAAAGGACACACACAGACACACACTGTGAGTCTTAGCAGTGAGTAGGAAAGGTTTGAATCATCAGGAAATCAGACTTAATCAGCATGTCTGTGATGCTGTATTTTGCATTTCCCACCTACATGTCCAGTCTTACATCATAGCACATGCTCAAAACACTGCCAAAAGATTACTTGTATTACACAGTCAACTGACTCAAACCAACAATAGTCAGCTAGTCACACACAGTTATTAACATTTCCAGTTTTGCCTGCCTTGCAGTGAGAGGAAATGGAAGCAGACAAAAAACAAACGGCAGACAGACACTTACCTATAGATCAGGAGTTCCGACAGGTTGTCTTACATTTCCAATGAAACTCTCGGTAGGTGCATGCAGTGTTGATGTGTCTGTGTGTGCATGTGTGTGTGAGTGTCTGTGTTTGTGTGAATGTGACAGTGAGAGTGTGTCTCTGTGTGTGTATGTTTTCAAGCTAGCAGCAATGTTTATCCACTGTCTGATGCATTCCCCTTCGTTAAACGCTGCCCACATCCCAGACCCCACACCTCCTCCATAAGCTTCCCTCACTCCTTTCTTCCTTTTCCCTGCTCTCAGCTTTCTGTAACACGTTGAACCCACGACATTTGGAGGAAACATGTTTTGCACCATGGAGATTCACGAAAAATACCAAAAACTATTAACAATGACTCCTGGACAAGGGAAAGAAGAGGAGGGATATCAAATGGATGAGTTTGGATTCAGATGGTTTCAGCTAATGTGAGAAAATTTTGATCAGCATTCAAGTATATATCATTGTGTGTGTGTGTGTGCGCATGTGTGTGTGTCTGTGTCTGTCTGTGTTTTTGTGTGTATATCTGGGATTGAGTCCACAGTATGTGTCCTGCCTGGAGACAGTCAAGCTACAAAGTACCTGGGGAGCCAAAGAGACCATTCTGTGTGTGTGTCTGTCTCTTTCTGTGTGTGCATGTTAGTGTGTGTGTCTTTATGTGCGTGCGTGCGTGCGTGCGTGCATGCGTGTGTGTGTGAACTCCTTGCAAGCATCTGAGAAGAGGAAAATGATTCCAGATTCCTCTCCTGCCAGACAGAGGGGAGTGCTCAGAGAAGAGAGGCAAGGTGAAAGCCAAGAGGGAAAAGAGGGGACAGTATTTCCTCAGGAAGCGGGAAAAGAGCGCCCTCTATGAAAACCATGATGGCCGCCTGTAGTTTTCAGTTGTTTTGGAGGAATATGCATGTGCACTAAATGAAAGTCAAAGCAATCAAGAGGACAAGACTAAGGAATTTGTGTAGGTACTTCAGGTACCACTGCCAATATCTACAAGTTGTTTTTTATAAGTCTCCAGAATATGGTTTGTAATGCCCTTTCAGCTCATGTGCCGTACAAGGAATAAAAAACTTTAATGAACAAACATCAGTGATAACAGGCTGACATTAAGCACACGTTCAGATTACCATGTTTTTGTCGCACTGTCACTAACATGTACATGAGGGTTTACAGTTCAAACCTGTGGAAAATGTATCTACCTCATTTTGTGTGAATACTTTCAATAATAGATGTATTTCATCCATGACCTCGAACCTTGTTGTGGTACTTGAGGACAAAGTCAATGTATCACCACAGTCACAGTCATAGATTTAACCTACCAGTGTCACTTGAATAGGGGTCACCTAAGTCATTTAGACCCTTCTTGGGCACCATGAATGTGAACCCACCTTATTTCTCCTTCACTAAAATCTAATCTATATACCTCACAATGGCGCTGGAAGTAAATTCTGGAGGTGACCACGGATATCTGCACAAAATTTCACAGCAGTCTGTCTTGTTGTCACTAACATTATCATCCCAAGAGATTTGCTTTAGAAAGGAAAGATAATAGTACCTTTTTTTATCTCTGCTAACTTTCCCAATTCACACTCTTCCTCAGCTGTTAAACTTTTTGTTCAACAGCGTTCTGCTTTGGCAGTTTATTTCTAACTGGTTGAGTCAGGGTTTTCGGAAACATGAACTGAGTCGTGCGTCAACAGCAGCAGTTTGGCAGTTCCTCAGCACCCTACACACCCTGTGCTCTGGTTCCCTCACAAACAGGAGGGCAAACAGGAAAAGGCCACCTTCCACTCAGTGATGGCTTCAATCCAAAACAGCACTTTTCACTGAAACGTTAAATGCTGTACTTGTAAATATTCATCTCACTTAGCTGGAGTGAATACTTGGATTGAATGGATTCTTTCTCAGTATTTATGCAACCCTTTTATCCTTTCCTTTCTTTATTATTTTGTAAACTTGCTACAGGGAACAGGTGTGATTATTAGCCCTGATTATTTAATCACTGTCACTGAAATCAGAACATAGTTTCCCCTTAACTAGACCCAGCTACACATGTTTACACAACATTACAGTAGTATGATGTCAGTGCAAAGATTTATAACCAATTCCAAAATTAATGTGTTTAGGTATCCTTTAATTATGTTTGGTGCGAATATGTTTGCTCATTAGTCATCTTCTAGAAATTACACAAGAGAAATTACATTCATGTTCCCTCACATACAGGAAACCACCCGACGGCAGAAGTTGCCCTCCGGTGGTTTCCTGTTTGGAAGTTGGCAGGTACAGCTGCCTGTCTGAGAACTCTTCAGATGCACCAGAGTTACTTGTTTCCTCCTGCTCTCTGTTTGGCTCTGCGTCTGAAGATATTCCTAGAAGAAAATGAACGTAAATTATTTTTGCACTTGCAAGAGCCTGTTGGTGTTGGTACATTCATGTCAAGTGTGTAACAGTGGAAAGACTTTGTCTGTATTGCATCACTTCACATACATTATGACATTTGTCCTAGATTTGTTGCCGATAAGTTTCACAGTTGAAACTGTCAACAAAAAGGTGACAAAACATTCTCACCTCAGGAGTCATTTAGCCACCACTTGAAAGTTTTCAGTCATATCATCAGTCATTTATTTGCAAATGTTCAATGTTCAAGTTTTCACTTTCAGGCTTTAAACATTTTTATTCTTTTTTTTAGTTTTGTTTTGATTTTGTTCTCATTTGAGATATTTGCTCCCCTCCTATCTCTGTCTGTCTGTCTGTCTCTCTCTCTCTCTATGCATGTGTTGGTGAGTAGCCACAATCTAGACTACAATAAGTGTCAGTTTTTGACTGATGCATTTGCCTGAATTTTGTCTTTCAGTGTCCCAAACATATATAAGATTTGCCATGATTGTAACTTTCCTTTTTGAAAATAAAATAAAGTAACTTAGACATCTGTTTCCTTTTCCATACCCTGCTCTTGGTCTTGACATGATTTCATTCACCTTCTGCTCCCTACATTGATCTGCAACATTTTCTGTTACAGACAGCAGAGGGCTCTGTGTCACTGGTGTATCAACATCGGAGATAAGCTTCTTACAATTTTGGGGGAAAAAACCTGCTTTATTAATGGGTTGATTCACACATTAAAAATCTGAGAAAAGGAATGTTTTAATGTAAAATGTAACAATTGCACAGACTGAATGAAGAAATGTCATTGTAAACTCTCCTTGTTACTACTCCTTGTTTTACTGCTGTATGTATACTGAACTGTTATAATATATTTTTATTTTTAAATTCAACTTTTCCTTTTAACACTGAAACTTACTTGTGAAGTGTTGTGACTAAAATAAGGCTTTAAGGCTGAGTGTGTTTCATGCAGTAGACATCTCCAGCATGGTAAAGGTCTGGAGATGAAGTTGCAGTTGCAGCTGTGTGCATCTCACAGCAGTGGATCATCAGGACAGCATGCATCTCTTTTTCTAATGTAGCACAGAATGTTTAACACAACCTAAATCAAAATGAACATACATACATGAGAAACTATCGCTGTTATCAATGTGAGAAAAAGATGAGAAGCTTTATTGTGGTGTAATCAAGAACATCTGTGTGTGATTCAAATTTGTGTGTGTGTGTGTGTGGACATCTGCTTTCTATTGCATAGTTTAGGTTACCCCTTTGCCCTGGGGTGCCATGGTTCAAGTTACCTTGAGGAGCCACTTTGTCCTGGGACAGAACAGATCTGAGCATACTTTCTACATGAATGTGTGCGTTATTTATGTGAGAAAATGTTATTTCATCAAACAATCACTTTAAGTGATTTGTAATCTTAAGGCATATTTTTGTTGGCACGCCTTAAGTGAGGAAATGTTTTGATAAGGATACTTTGAGGGGACCCACTGTTGACTGTTGTCGTTGTAGGTTGTGTGCATATACTGTATGTGTACTTCTGTATCTTCACAGATATAATGTAATATTGAGCTATTGATTGATAATCGAAGCCCTAACAGGAAAATCAATACAGCTTCAACATGGCACTTTTAGTGATTGCAGGTCTATCATCACCAGATGATCTGAATTGTCTAATAATGCCAGTACTGTATGTATGGCAATCAGATGTTCCTTCATCTAGCTGCCATACATATGGGCATAGTTACACAGTTGACTTCAGTTTATATGATACATTGATCTCCAAAGATTTTGTGTTTCTGCTTGCTGACTGCTTTTCATACATGCATGTCTTGAAAGCCTGAAGAACCCCTGATGTTTTCCGCAGTTGATGTTATTTTTCTGGTGGTTTGTTGTGTTTTTCTGCGGAGGAGTGAAAAAAAGAGGCAACCCCAGAATGAAAATTCCTCTGACATTCCTATGAAGAGTTGAGAGCTTGAGTGGAAGGGCCTTGACCGTCTGATTTTGTGATCTCTGCTCAGTGCTGCTCTTGACCCAGACAGGAGATTGGTGGGGGTTGGATTTGTTTGGGGCTACCCAGAGTCCGCCTGGGCCTCTTGCTTTGATGTCCTGGTCAGAGAATAATTTTTTCCTACTTGACAGTAACTGCTGCACTTTTGCTGTTTCACATTTCTGTGTTTTTTTATGTTTAGTTACTTATCACACACATGCATACACATAAAAAGCACATATCACAGCAGAGTTTATCATCTCCTTAAAACAGCCCTTTGATGGCGGTTTGCAAGAGGTATTGACCTCATGAGGTGCATAAGGTTGTTGGCCATTGACAAGTCAAGAGTCAGAGTTCACCTTGGTTCAGTTCACACTTAATCAGTTCCTTGGACGTGTGTACAAGCTGTGTTGAGAAATCAGTCCATGCATATGCATTTGGCAGATCAGTAAACCATACGGTTCATGCAGAAAGTATTAAATCTTTTTTTTTTTGTCTTTATCATTTAATTGTCATGAGAAAAATTGGAGGGGTCTAAATACTTTGTCTGAATGCACTACATGTTTATTAGCAGTTAGGGCAAAGTTAGCAAAGCTTTTCATGCTATTTAACGTATTACAAAATACATTTTTTTATCATTTGCTGCCTGCTGTTAAAATACAAAAGCTGAGATGACATATTCATCAATGACTTTGTCACTAATCTATCAATGTTGTGGGGGAGCTGGAGCCAATCAAAGCTGCAGGGTCCACATATGGAGAGTGTACCCAAAATAGCCCAAATTTATAAATCAGTGTCACTCGCTATCAATGTATTTACAAAAGCAGCCTAGCAATTTTTACAGTATTGAAAGGCCCTTGCATTGTTTTGCAATGTAAAAAATATTGATATAAATTTTTTGGATCAAACTTTTGGTGAAATAGCAAATAAGTAAAGTCAACTGGCAGAGAAGATATTGGCTTATGAGGGAGGGAAATGCAAAACATAGACGGTGCGGATCTCTGGAAGAAATACTGAAAAGTCAGCAGGGTGGTGGTCAACATAAAATGGCAAAGGAAGCAAACCCCATTTTGTTGGTTTTTGCAGACTTTTCCTTGTGTTTGAATAAGTGAATGAAACAAAAATTGGTAGAAACTCAGCCCCAACTCAATTCAGATGGGGCTGGTGTCAGAGAGAAGATACAGAGGCAGGAAGAGGCCCACATTAAGCCCAGGCAGACAACATGAGAGGACTGTCACACATGTTTTCATTTAACCCTTTACAAGATGGGTGTTGGAAAGAAGTGGAGAAATTTGGGTCCACCCCTTTAACACTGTGTTTTTTGCTAAGGTGGCTAATGAGAATATGAAAAGCAGGTTTTGTTATCCATCAGCATCTACTGCATTAAATGCAATAGATGCTAATGTTTCAAAGATAAACATTTAAAATCGAAACATTTTCGCTTCATCCATATCATCTAAAAGAAACAGTAACTAAACACATTCATACCCAAGACTGGTGTTTGCTGTAAAATTGATGCATAGTTCAGTGAAGGTTCAAATTGAGAGTACTGGTTTAAGCTCAGAGGGAATCAATGTGCTGATCATACCAATTACATCTCATATCACTGTTATTGGTGGAAAAAGAAGCTCCAGAGTGAGCGTGTGGGGGTCGTCTGGGTCTGCATGATGGAAATGGGGTGCAGGAGGGTGGATGAAACGAGGAATAAATCAAGAGAAAGGGGTGGAGTAGGGGATGGCAAATGGAAAGGGTGGGGAGGACATTTTTTTTTCTACCAACATTTGTCAAAGTCTCTTGTACTCCTGAGAACACTCTGTTTGGGACAGGGGACAAGGAGGGTCAGTCTCTGATCAGGTAGGTGTGTGTGTTTGTGTGTCTTCACATGTACATGTATGTGTGTGAACATGTGTCTGTCTCTGTGGTATCTTTGTATGGGACCATGCAGGGGATAAACAAACATGATGATGATGATGATTATATGTCATATATTGGATGAGGGGTGACACTCTTGCTGCTGAGAATTATTGTTTGATATCTTCCCACAATTCTGGTGCAGGAGGGAGAACCATTTACAAATTCATGGCTAGGTTTTTCCTTTTTTCAATGCTTCCTCTCTGGATCCCCAGTGGATAAAGACCCTAAAGAATGTGCCTCTCTGCAGGCAGTTACATTTTCAAAACAAGGTCTGTGTATGCACTGCATCTCTGACTGATTGTTTACCCTCAACATGATGAAGGTTTGATTGATTTTCTCTTCCTGCGAAAAAAAATGTCATCAAGAATTGTAGCCTCTTGGGAAGAACGCTGTTACAAGTTTTTTCTAGCTTGATGGTGGTTTAATGAGAACATTTAATTATTTATCTTAGAAATGTAATCACTACTATACAAGAGAAAAACTTGGTACAGATCAGCTCAACCCCCCCCCCCCCCCCTTTTTTAACCATCAGTTTACTTATCGGTACAGAAACTGTCAATATGTCAATATAGCCCCATCAGCAAAATGAGGTTGTTGATTTTTTTATGGATATTTACAAATGCTCCACTGAATCTGACCTTTTCTCCTACAGTCTCTCTGTCTTTATCTCCATTAGATTACACTGAAGATTTGTGTGACTGTGACCATGCGTCTGGTGATTGTCCTGTTGTCTGCCCTGCTTCCACTATGTCTCTCACTTGGACGGGACCCCTTTGCTTGGCTGTATAGCCGGCAGAGCCAAGGAAACATTTTTGCTGCTCTGCAGGCAGACACCACAGGAGGAGAGTGTCCAGATGTATGTGACTGCCCCCCCACCTTCCCTTCTGCAATGTACTGTGATGGGCGTGGCCTGACAGCCATGCCAACCATTCCCTCCCGTGTAAAGTACCTGTACCTCCAAAACAACGCCATCACAGCCGTGCCCGACTCAGCCATGGTCAATGCGACCAATCTGGTGTGGCTCATTTTGCACAACAACCAGCTGACATCTGAAGCCATTGGCAAGAAGGTAAACCTACATCTGGTGTGAGTCAGATCCAGACACACATGAGCTCAGAGTATGATGCAGTAAGGCTGGTCTAAATGGTTTTCAGATGACCTGCAGGTGGCTTACATGTTTTTTAATTGTGAAAGAAGTTTTATGGAATGTGCGAATGAACGACGTGTTAATTCTACTGTATTTTTACCCCAGCTACAGCCTGCATGCCTGTTCTATTGTCCTCTGAAGAAAAATCAAAAACCAAAAATGGAGGCATGCATGTTATGCACTTTGGTTTCACAATGCTGAGCCTTTACTTTCACATTCACGTGGTGGAATAATGTTTTATTGTTCAATTTGTCTGTGTAGATGGGTGGAAAGCATAATTCCTTGTGGCCAATCAAATCGCTTCATTAAAGCAATCCCAGCTCACACTGGGCAAGGCCAGGGTTGCCAGTCCATCGCAGGGCCAACACACAGAGATGAACAACCACTCACGCTCACATTCAGACCTACGGACAACTTAGAATCACCAATTAATCCAAACATGATGTCTTTGGACGGTGGGAGGAAACCCACGCAGACACAGAGAGAGCATGCAAACTCCACACAGAAAGGCCCCAGGCCGGGAACCAAACCCCTGACCTTCTTATTGTGGGGCAACAGCGCTAACCACTATGCCGCCGTGCTGCCCAACTGTTTGGTTGTTCATAACATTTTAACTAGTGTGCAATCTGGTTGTAGACCTAGTTATGGGTGCGTAACTGCAAAACTCAAGGTCAGGGCCGGCCCTGACAGTGTTGGAGCCCTAGGCAAGATTTTAGATTGAATCTGGCTGGATAACTCTTTGTCCTTCACTTACCATATTGACAAGATGCAGTCAAAGGTTAAAGCTAAGAATGGTTTCCTCTATAGAATGCACTCCGCTTAAATCACCTCTGCCAGACTAAAGCTTGTTCGAATAACCATTCTACCCACCGTATGCTCGACAATGGGGATGTAATTTAAAGATTGGCCTGCAAGGGCTCACTACCACACACAACCACTCTGCTATCCGGTTTGCTACAGATGCCCCATGCAGAACACACCGCTGAATTCTATACGCATCTCTAAAGTGGCCATCATTGTACACACGCCGCAAAATTCACTGGTGCATGTTAATATACAAAACTCTCCTTGGTCTGTCCCCACTCTACCTGTGTCAGCTCTTATACTTCTCATCTCCTGCTTACAACACTTGGTCTGCTAGCCTCAAACAGCCTCACTTCAAGCCAGTGTAGCTGAGGACAGGAATGACCTTCAAAAAACGCTAAAGCTGGACTCTTTCGTCTCCACGTTGGCCTTTAAAGCCATGATCATGGACGTGTGAAGGCGAATGCGGCTGTTTCTCAGGCTGCTAGCCCACCTTTTCTCAGCTTCTCAGCTCCTTGGTTCTTGGTCGCCCTTGTGTGTGTATTTTAGCTTTGTCATTGTAAATGTTTGTTTGTTGACTTGTCTTACTTGTGTAGTTCATTTGTTTATTTGTTTTTATTTTAATTTTTCTTTTGTTTTTTACACCCCTTTTCTGCCTTTCCCTCAAGAGGACTTGCGTTTTGTCAGGCTGCAGTTGCAAATAAAAAAAATTTCTTAATCTGTTTGGCCTGGTTAAATAAAGGTTAAATGGAAATAAACTAAAATTAAATTAGATAATGGTGTTGTTTCATTATTTAATAACACAAACAACAATAACAGCTTGTGCTGTAAACTACAATACCTCAATACTTTTGCACATAATAAACAGTTCTTCATTCTTTATATTCTTTTTAGGCATTTCTGAAGTTGGAGGGACTTCAGCGTTTATATCTTCAACACAACAATCTGACCAGTGTTCCTCCCAACCTCCCTCGCTCCCTGCAAGACCTGAGAATCAGTCATAACAAGATTGAAAAGGTATTTCTCTGCATACTTCGATATTAATGCAGAGCCCTCTCTGTTCTCATTAAGGATTGTCTGTACATCGCAGACATTATGATTTAAAATTATTGCACTGTTGCCTAGGTAACACCTGCAGACCTAGAGGGAATGGATAACCTCACCATCCTGTATCTCCATGACAATGCTGTCACAGACATGAGCACATCACTGAAGGCTCTAAAATCTCTCACACTGCTGGACATCAGTGGCAACAAACTGACAAAGGTAATACATGTCCTTGTATGTGTCCTCTTAAATGGTTTGAACATGTTCAACCTTCCCACAGCATTCTCATTGATGCCCAGGTCCCAGAGGCTCTCCCTGAAAGTCTGCACCAACTTTACATTGAGTCCAACTCCATTGACTCTCTCCCAGAGGGCTTCCTGGGCCGTTTCACACAGCTGCAGTATGTCAGGATGGCCCACAACCAGCTGACAGACAAGGGAATCCCACCCAACACCTTTAATGTGACTGGTCTGGTAGAGCTGGACCTTAGCTTCAACAAACTGGAGCGAATCCCTCCAGTCAGCACCACTCTGCAACATCTCTATTTGCAAGCCAACCAGATCAAAGGTAAAATGCACACACACACACACACACACACACACACACACACACACACACACACACACACACTCATGATGTTATTTATCCATTAATTTGTCTTTCTGATGTAAGCACTTCTCCTCTCATTTTATTCTCTCCTGCTGCTGTAGAGTTCACTTTGGGCAGCTTCTGCAGCATTGTGGATGTGACTAACTTTTCCAAACTGCAGACACTGCGACTGGATGGAAACGAGATCAGTCGTCAGGACATCCCCTCAGAGTCATCCCTGTGCCTCAGACAGGCTTCCACCATTGAGGTTTAACTGTGTTTCTGACAAGTTTTTGGCTCTCTGCTTACAAACACCTCTCACTGCACATGCACCATAATGTGTGACACATTATTTTAAGTACCAAAACCAAAGCACAGCAAGGGTGGTGATATAATTCAATATCAACTGTAGATGGCAGCAGTTAATATCCACCATCTATACTGTAGTGAGAGCTTTCAAGGACTTTCTTAGGTTTCAGAAGTTTTTTTACATTGTCCGAAGAAGATTTGACAAATTTGATATAATTCCTAAAAAGGGCTTGTTCTGTTGTGTTGAAAATTATGTCATGTCATAAATTACAGTCAAGGAGTATTTATCAACACAATAACATTATAAAACACAACATCTGTAAGATTTATAATGTTTTGTTTTTGTGCTTTGAAAATAATCTAACCCTGATCCTCTTTATAGGTTTCTGTGAGGATCATTGATTTTCTATTTTGAAATTATAGCTGTCGTTCTTTCTCTTTTTTCTTGTTTTTTATTTTTTTGCATCGTGTTTTTAGAAATGTTTTGTCCGTTGAGATTCCAAAAATGTAGGATACTATAACACTGTAGTTTAACATCTGCTGTATGAATATGCCTTTTTCAAGTTACATGCATCATGCCAAATGTCGAGTTTCTTTTGTTCTCTTAGAGGATACTCTTTCTGCAAAATGAACTCACACTTCCTTAGAGACATAAAATACATACAGAAAAACAGACATACAGCAGACTTGGTTTGGCTGTTATGATTCTTGAGTTACTGTATACGTTGCTTGGTATTATTATCGTGTTTATGTTTCTAAGCCTATAACAGAGCAAATAAAAGTTGCGATTTTTAATTTTTCTTTTTTTGTTGATTAATGATCGTCTAGTCTGCAATTGTGGCACGCTTATGGCATTGTGTCCGATTAATAGAAACATGCATGCAAAAACTGTATATAACATATACTTGTTTTCATAAATGGTTCATCCATGTAGCAAGTTTTTAAATATTAGATTAAATATCTCCTGCTCTCTGTAGATAATACAGTAACTGTCCGGTTCCACATTACTCAGGGCATTAAAGTACATGCGTATGGACTGGTAGAAACCGAAATGATTTATAGGATGCACAGGATGAAGTGGTGCGCTCAGCTTGGGTCTTTACTTACCCCAGGTCCAGGACAAGGAACCTGGAAACAGGAAAGCACAAAAAATAAAAAATCAACTAATTGTAGTTTATCCAACATGGTGACATTAAGGGTTGGAGGACAGAAAGGCATTTGGAGACATATTGGCACTTTAAATCAAATCTTTCAATCAGAAAAGTGAAACAAATAACAGTGTTATGAAATATTCCTTACTCATCTCTCAGTTTTGAGACTGTTTTCCACGATCATGTATTTATCTCTGTGAGGAACAACAAAGACTTCTCTTTCTACTAGATACTGAAATCTGTAATGTTGCACACTTCATTAGTGTTAGATTTTTCTTGTCCTTTTCCTCACTTGGCTATTCCCTGACCAGAACTCGTTTTGAAAAGTTGTCTCTTAAATAAGCCTTTCCCTGCATCCTTATCTTTAACACCTTGGTTACTCACACTGTACAGACTAGTAAATAGAAACAATTAAAATAAACACATCAAATTAAAATAAAAGCTAAATGGTGAACTCTTGTCTTACAATGTGAGGGTTATTGTCACCTGACTGAAAAACAAAAGGAACACTGGAAGGGAGGAAAGTCACATTCCTTGTCCTCACATGGGGAATGCAAATATTACATATGCCTGATGTTAAATACTGGAGAAAATAGCACTGTCTTCTGAGATCTCGCTCTAAAATAGATTCATGAATGTGTTTTTGTCCAAATCTGACCATGTGAGAGATGACGAGCCGTTGCATCAGGGCTGAACCTTCTATGTGTCAGCTCATCGAGACTCATGATAACCATATTTAGTGTTTTTCTCTGTCACCATGCTTTGTAATCTGCGGCCACACCAGTAGCTAACATCAGGTAATTTATATTATCGGTTTATAATGGCTTGACTGTGGCTGCACGTCATAGACCAAAATGGTTCTGAGGCTAAAAGAGCAAGGGTGGATCCACACAGACACTGGGCAGAAATAAAGCTCACTGTTTAATGCAAAGGTAATCATAATTATAAATAATAAACAATAATACTTCTCACTCACAACTAAAAACTTACAAGATCAGTAATCAAAAGGGGAGGAGTTGTTTATCTGATGTGTGATTTTGACCATGAAAAACAGGTTTTATTTTTGAAAGGAAAGCAATGACAGAAAACAAGGAAAGAGGGAGAGATGTGTGACAAAGGGTAGATTCAAACCAGGAATGCTCTGATTCACAGTCAGCAACTTAACCACTAACCCACCAGGGCAACACTCAATTATCAAATTGCTGTTCATACTGTATGCATAACTATAGGTGTCCAAAAGGGATTTTTGTAGCATAAATCAAAATACTGTACAAGGAGAAAAAGTCATATCGATGCACAAATAAATTAGCCAACAACAGTCCTAGTAAATTTGATGGACTCTTGATCCATGAAACCTATGGGGAAAAGATTTTATTAATATAAAAAAAGGCTTGCATGCTAATAATAATAGCTTTCTTCCCAAAATAGAGAAAATGTATCTACACAGAGAGGAAGATGGAGAAAGGAAGACACTTATGCCAAATTAAGAAACATGAGGGGACAGTGTATTCCTATTGTAAGTAGTTTATAAGAATTAAATTAAATTAAGTTGTATTGGGAAGTGTGCATTGTAGTAATCTGTTGATTCATGAGGAGAGCAGGACTTTTTTTTTATTTATCTCATTGTGTCACTGGTCATGATATTGTGGGCACATGACTAGACTATTATCACCGAACACAGACGTACACAAGCAGCAGTACAGTCGTTATGAGAAGACGTCATTGACCAAAATGAGATCTATGCACCATCACCCACAGCAGTGGTGTAAGGTTGATGATATGTGGTTACTGGCACAGAGTCACTCACCTGAGTCATACACACCACACAGCAGTCACACTGTTGTGTTAGTAGATGCAACCGCTCCACTGTTTTGTCCATTTATCAGAACAGATGATGTGAAGTTGTTCACATTCTTGTAAAAAGCTGTGGGGAGGAATCAAACACAGCGCGCCCTTATTTTAGCAACGTGAAACTGTACAGAACAGATAAGAACCACAGGCTATATTACAGTCCAAATCCTGCAATCACACAACAAAGCAGCATTTACAAGCTAAGTTCATCAGGTCAAGGCACTAATAGTAGCAAGAAGGAAACTTCCTTCACATGTGCATTAAATCATGAATCCAGTTAATAACATATTAATAGTACACCAAGAAACATATTGTGGGAGTTGTGGGGGAGGTCTCTGGGCAGGTGATTGGTTGGAAAATATCTCTCCCTTGTCTGATAGAGGTGGTGCTTTAAAACGAACTTACCTGAGGCATGTGAATTTCTATTTCAGACCTTTAACAGACAGACAAAAGGACATGAGGAAATACGGCTGGAACAACTTCAAGGATTTAATTTTCAAAAATCCTGCACTTGTCAACCAGGTAGGATCGCAAATCTGTTTGATCAGACTCTCATTTAATAATTTATGGCCTAGTAGGTCCAATGAATAAGACCAAGAAAGAACAAAACCAAAATAACATCCAGTCCACAATAATCCAAACTTAATGTGGCATTGGAGGGGAAATAATCATATATTAGTTATATCATATATTATTAATCATACTTAATATCTTCCTTTAAATTGGTTTGTTTTGAATATTTAATATATGTATTGCTTCTTTATGAAAAGTATTTTTCTAAAATGTATTAAATATGACACCACAGCTTTTAACCACTTTAATACATTTTTTTACTTTCCTACGAGCAGGATCTTGACGTGGATGATGGGGATGAAAACACTGAACGTGGGAACTGGGCCAGCAAGAGTGAATATATCCTTTCTACCATTGGCTATGCTGTTGGTCTGGGAAATATCTGGAGATTCCCATATTTAGCCTACAAGAATGGAGGGGGTATGTAGGTATTTTGGAATTTTGGAATCAGAGTCGATAACTTTGCTGTTATTGTAAATAACATAAACATCCAAATATTTTTTTCTTATTTCACTTTTATTCATTGCCACCCTTTTGCACAGGTGCCTTTCTCATCCCTTATTTTGTGATGTTGTTGGTGACTGGAATCCCACTTTTCTTTCTGGAAAGTGCCATCGGGCAATTCTGCAGCCAAGGTCCAATTAACATGTGGAGAGCAGTGCCAATACTACAAGGTAGGAATACTGAAAGAGCAGTTGGACACGTCTGAAGGAGGGAAGTAGAAGAAAAGACAGCATTAATGAGCGAGTTGGTTAATGGTCATACTAAAAGGCACATCTTTCATGACTGCAGAGGAGCTCTTGCATTTTTGGATTCAAGTCTAAAAATAGACAGGGCTGCAGGGATTACTGTTGAGACGTTCAAAGTATGTTTAAAGATTACTCAAAAAGAAAAATTACATCCTAACAATAAGATGGAAGTACTGCACTGTAGGGAGTGAGATGAAAATTGTCAGGCAAAGTGTGGGGAGTTTCTGATGTAAAGGGGAAAACAGTTTTTAAAAAACGCACATATTTGTACTCAGCCATCGTAACAACTCAGCGTGTTGGTGGCAACAATTCAGCTAAATTCCTAAGAGTTGTAAAGACAAAGATACCAACTGGTCATGTTGCTCTCATTCACTGTTGACATTTTAACCCTTTGTTAGCACCTTCTTAAGAAATGAATATAGGATACAAAGTAGAAGGTGATTTAATAATTTAGTTTATACCAAACTAATGACTTAGAATAACCCAAAATAAAACAATATTTTAAATATTGCCATGATTTCTGAACAGCCACATTTATTTACAACATCTCTCTGCCTCTGCAGGTGTTGGTGTTGCCATGGTTATAGTGACCCTTATAGTATCGATTTACTATAATGTCATCATCTCCTACAGTCTGTACTACATGTTCGCCTCCTTCCGGTTTCCTCTGCCGTGGTCCAACTGTCTCAGCAGTGACTGCAACAAAACACCTACAGGTGCCATTTGTTATTCTCATGGTGACATGAAATAATGATGAGAAAATGATTTTACCTGTTATGAAAAAGTGTGAAAAGCAGGACCTGCTGATTGCTGCTACTCTTTTGTCCCTTTAACGCTCTCACAGTATATCATTCTGGAGAATAGCAGTTCAAAGTTTAAAGCCACTTCTGATAAAATCTGTATGACACAGACTGAAACTCTAAACAGCTCATTCACTGGTCCTCTCTCCATGTGGTTTTAGTGGCCAACTGGACCCTAAACATCAGCCACATTTCATCAGACATAGCCCCAGTTTCAGTGCAGAGTCCGAGTGAATTCTACTGGGAGTAAGTAGTTTTTACACCTGTAAAAAACGTACAAATCTACACATGCTTGTCCTACCGCACACAGTGTCTGTAAAGATCGATGTCTCCCCTCCGCAGCCACGTGGCTCTGCAGAGATCCAGCAGTCTGGATGAAACAGGGCCGGTAGTTTGGCACTTGGCCCTCTGTCTGCTGCTGAGCTCCACACTTGTTGCTGCAGCGCTGATCAGAGGCATCAAGTCATCAGGAAAAGTACATCATCATCCACATCCTATCTTGTTCTTATTCACTTTCAAAGAAACTGAACTAAGAAAAAAAAACAAAACAACTTTACTGTTACAGATACAGCCAGCCAACCAACAGACCATCAACATTTCTAATTTCAATGATGTAATTGGATTCATACTTTAATATGCGCACATGCAATTTCTGGGACTTGTGTGATTGTGGGGATTTGAGGGCCCCCAAATCATTCATGATGTGTACACATGCACCACAAACATTTCTCCCCTCTGACTCCTCACACAGAGCTACAGGCAATGTGCTCTCTTCTCATCATATTTTAGATAAAACGAGCTTTGTACTGAAATTTATTATGAATATTGCATATGTGCAGAAAAGAATAGGCAGCAAAGTTTTAAAATTTATGCTGGAAACAAAGAATTGAAAAAAATATATATTTTTTTTACCTTTTCCCCAATGTAAACACCTGTTTTGTTTTTATCTCTTCAGGTTGTGTATTTCACAGCCACATTTCCCTATGTGGTGATTGTAATCCTGCTGATCAGAGGTCTTACACTAGAGGGAGCAAGAGATGGGATTGAGTTCTATATTGGTTCCCAATCTAATCTGACTAAATTGACTGAGGCACAGGTAGGAACCCAGAACTGCCTGTTCAAATGCAACATGTGATATTGTTCTGATTTTTTTACTCTAAACATCCCAGTGTGCTTTTTTTTTAGGTCTGGAAAGATGCAGCGACTCAAACCTTCTACTCACTCTCTATTGGCTGGGGTGGAGTCATGACTCTTGCTTCCTATAACAACTTCCACAACAACGTGTTCAAGGACTCAATTATAGTAACGCTTACTAATGCAGGTGGGAGCCAAGAATTTGAAGAAAGGTCCTTTTTAAACATTTTAACATTCATGTCTCTGATATATAGCTCATTTCACATAAAGAAAAGTATCGTCTTCTTCTGTTCTCCTTTAAATATGTTATCCTAAAAATCACTGACCCATTTTTCCTTGTTTCCTTGTTTTTATATTTTTCTAGGCACCAGTGTGTTTGCAGGCTTTGCCATATTTTCAATTCTGGGCCACATGGCTCATATCTACCAAATGCCTGTTGGACAGGTTGTAAAAGAAGGTCAGACAGCCCCAATGTTGGCACCAATTAGTAAAAATGTGAAAGACTGGCCATTAATGTTTTGCTTCTTTGTCATTGTGCAGGATTTGGTCTGGCATTCATTGCATATCCAGATGCTTTATCTAAGCTTCCCATTTCCCCTCTGTGGGCCTTCTTGTTTTTCTTCATGCTTCTTACTGTTGGTCTGGACTCTCAGTTTGCAGGAATAGGTGAGATGTTGTGCTGTCATTTACTGTTTTATTTACACAGCATTCAGAATACTGTTGTCTAAGTAGATTGTTGTGTCCTCAACTCTTTTCTTGATTAGAGGTGATCACCACCTGCCTGGTAGACGCCTTCCCAAACATCTTCCATTCCAAACGTGCCTTACTGTCTATAACAACATGTGCCATTCTCTATCTGCTCGGCCTACCATGTGTTACACAGGTGAGTTTGCCTTAGTGTAACTTTGTTTGACAACTTTGTTGTCTGACATAGGATTTATTGACCTGCTCTGTCTGTTTGTGTGCATGTGTTTGTTTGTGCGTGTATTTGAAATAGGCAGGAATATACTGGGTAACTCTAATCGACCAGTTTGTTGCCAGTTGGGTGCTTCTAGTTTTGGTCCTCTTGGAGATCGTTGGTTTCTCTTACATATATGGTAAATATAAAAATTGCAAATATGTGTATGTAAAGGTGACAAAGACTGTCAGTTTTTATCTCCAGTCATTTTCAAATGATTTACAGGAGGAAATCGTTTTATCAAAGACATTGAGATGATGCTTGGAAATAAGAGATTCATCTTTTGGCTATGGTGGAGAATATGCTGGTTCTTTATAAGCCCTTGCATCATAGTGGTGAGTACCACCTTGCAGAAAAGGATTCACTCTGTTTAAATTACTTGTGAGGACATTTTTATTTTTTTTTTGTATCCATAGCATGTGGAGATGAGCAGCATCATGGGACTTTAATCAGGAAGACTCTTAGGGAAATAGAAAATCATGGGTGCATATCAGACTGCATCATGTTAGTGTTCGCTGAGTTTGATGAACGACACTGGCTGATTCTATCGTCTAGGTGATCCTGATCTGGTCTCTGATGACGTTTACACCACCCAGCTATGGATCGGTCCAGTTCCCACTCTGGGGCTTGGTTCTGGGCTGGTGCATGGTTACATTCATCCTGCTCTGGATCCCTGTTGTTGCTGTGTGTAAGCTGATGAGGGCAAAGGGAAACCTGTTGAAGGTGGGTGTGTGTGTGCATTATGACATCTGTAAAACGCACTGCAACAATGCTCATCTTTGGATTGTTTCCCTGGAAAGGTCCATACCAAAATATTTTTTACACATAATCATGACTGCTTAATTTTCACAGCGCCTGAAGTTGTTGTGCTCTGCATCCAAAGAATGGCATCCCTACCTGGATGTCCATCGAGGAGAACGCTACTCAGAAGAACGCTGCTGCCACATGACAAACCAAACGAGCAGACCAGAAGCAAATGTAAATGTAATCACTAGCTCATGGCTCTGATGCATATTTTTATTATATTACCTCTAACTTTATTCCCTTTAGTGGTGCAGAGCCACTGTGTGAATACCTTGTACTCAAAGTTAAAACTGCTGCAAGTGATTTTTGACCTCTGGGAGGCAGAAACTTTGTGAAATGCATCACAGATTGCAAATATCCAATCACTCATGTGATCTAACAGCTCCAGCACCTCCAGGGATCCATGGGCATCCTACTGTATCCATCTGCCTTGTCAAACACTCTTCTGTTCATACGACTACTTTTGCTTTCTTTTCATTATCTTGATTGTTCTTGCTTTTAAATTCTCGGGTCCTCTGATATTCAACAATAAATAACTGGTTCTCCAATTTGTGTTGGAATTATTCATACTGACGAGAAACTCAGTGTGTGTTAAGGAGACAAAAACACTGAATACCAGGCTACTAACACTCGTGTAGTTCTTAATAGGATACTTTAAGATTGTCTCGTTATCTGGGTTTGAAAATATACCAAAACAATTTGCATCTAAAAAACTAATACTGTATATGTAAAGACAAAATTTAAAAAGTTTGAGAGATTGGCTAAAAGGTATAATTCAAAGGTCAGGACAGGCCAGTTGAATTTTATTTCTAAATGCAAGCTCTTCAGCAGTAAATCGTTTGAACCTATTATGTGAAATGCCGAAAGATCTTTGAGTCACTTGAACAAGTTCCCAGAGATATTGTTTGATGTGTGTTTAGTTGTCAAGCAAAGGAGTCAAAACTGCATTGTAACCAGAGAAAGCAGAGCGACTACAGATGTTAATGTATGTAACAGATATCTGTTTTATTGATAATAATTAATTTTCCTTAGAAAGGCACTTAGGATCTGTCCTTCTTCTATTTTAATATTTCCATGTATAGAATAATGATGGCGAAAAATGTAACTAATATAATTACAATTTATAGAAATTGATCAAAATCATTCATATTGGTTGTTAAATTAGGGTTTGAAGAATACATTTTTTAACTATGGAGATTTTTTTCAGGGTCAGAACAGATATGAGAAGCAGACGAAAGGACCGTTTCAATTATTAGCTTAAATAACATTTGGTATTGCTTTATAATCAGTTTTCTTCCTCAGGTGTTGGTGTTTTCATGGTTATGGTGAACACATTTGTTTCAAATTTATTGTAAGGTCATCGTCGCCTACAGCCTGTATTACACCTTCCACTTTCCTCTGTCATGGTCCGACAGAAACTGCAGCAACACACCCTCAGGTACTGTTTTTATTTCTTTTATTTCTAGTTCTTGTGAGGAAGTCTTGATAAAATCTGTTCTCTGTGCTATAAGTCCTCAGCACCATTTAAGAGATGCAGTTCATTGTCTTTTATCAGTCTCTAGCATCGACTGTAACGTAAACACTGCTTCTTTGGATTTAATGCTTGCATATATCCATCAAACAGACTGATACTGTAAACAAGCCACATCACTCTCTCTCTTTTTTTTTTTTTCTAGCGTTTTGTGATGTCAGTGGAGTTGTAGTGACCAACAGGACTCATGAAAACCCCACTTGTCCTTCTTCTGACAAGGTCCCAGTTTCAGTGCAGAATCTGAGTGGACAGTTCTGGGAGTAAGAATCACACACCCACACATTAACAAGCAAAAATATGCACACGCTTGTCCCACTGCAGTGTCTGTAAAGGTAGATGTTCCTCCTCAGTCGCGTGGCTCTGCAGAGATCTGAATGAAACAGGTCCAGTAGTTTGGCACTTGGCCCTCTGTCTGCTGCTGAGCTGCCGGGCTGCTCAGGAGCAACAGGTCATCAGGAAAAGTATGAGCTCCTGTTGCTGTGCAGGAGAATTCAGTACAGGCTGTGGTTCTTCATTCATTTAGTTAACCACACCACATGTTATAGACTGGGTTTATCTGCTCATTGCACTTAAGTCAACCTTACTCGTCACATTTAAACACTTGCTATGCTTCCCTTTTCCCCTCTGTGGTCCATCCTGTTTTATCTTAGTAATTTTCATAGTTGACCTGGACTCTCAGTCATATGGTTCTCATACATCATTGACTCAGATAAATGTGTGTGAGATTGGCAGGATTTACTGGGTGACACTCATGTTCCAGTTTGCTGCCACCTGAATGATGTTTATTGTTGCTTTCATGGAGGTCATTGGCTTCTGTTACATATACAGTAAATATAAATGACGGCTACCTCACTGTGTTTACCGTATGCACATACAGTACAGTATATACCTGGTTGCCATAGTCAGTGTCAGCAAATCCCAAAGCTTCAGTGGGTTAAGGACCAGGATAATCACTGCCTACTGACTGTACATGCACTATTTATCTGTCATTGGTCTGTCTGTAATCAGTTTTCGTCAGAGAGCTTAAATTTAGCTTACATTTACTTATTAGTTATTAGCGGAGTCTCCTAATATTCTTATGATAATATCAAAACCAAACTGGTTTGTTGCTCTATACTGTCTGACCTCATTTTCTCATTGGGGTTTTTACTCAATGAAAGTAATTTGGATTTGTTGTTGCATTTGTTGGGTAGTATTTTCAGCTTTAGCTTTAGTGTAATAGCAAATATGGCAGTGGGACAACAACTCAAAATGCAGAACTTAGACTATAATGTAAAGCGTTGGACTGATGCAAGTGAAGCAGCTCTCCATTCCCTGAGCTGTGCACCTGTGACTGTCATCTCATGCATTACAGGGGCAAATCGTTGAATTAGCGACATTGAGATGATGATTGGAAATAAGATTTTGTGCTTTTACATTGTTAAACAAATGCAACCTCTAATACTGAATATGGTCGACACATTTTTACTTTCAACTTCCAGTTCACAAAGGGGAATCCGTGATACAATTTTGGCAGGTTAAGTATATTTCAAAGAAATGTACAATGTATTACTTGAAACATAGTTACCTGCACTATTTTATAATAGAGGAATCAAAATAATGGCATTTGTGAGAAAAGATTTATTGAGTTTAAATTATTGTGATATTCAGTGCTGCTGTAGGGAGAAAAAAGCCCAAAAGCTTATAATAAGTATCCTTTAGCAGATCAAATGCTTCATGCATAACATTACGTCTTGGTTTGGGTACTATACAGGGCCACTGTCTCGTCTATCTGTCTGTCTGTTACATCTGTTGTTTTAAGCCTTTTGTTGGTTGCTTGGTCATCCAAGCAGAGGAGAGCATTACTCAGAAGAAAGCTGCCAACAGCAGGAAGCAGCGTCAATACGTCACATGCAAATGTAACTCTAATACTGACATGTATGCTGACACTTTATATGCTGATGTTGTTACATACTGTGAAACTATATTGGAGGTTGTTCCAGCAGGATCAGGGTTCAAATTACGTCAATGATTCAGAGGGAACAAAGTCACTGTTGACCTGTAAATTGTGATTGTGGTTCAGCTTTAAATTCTTGTGCCTTGTGCCGGTTTTGGGTTTGGGTTACGGGGTGTCTGTAAAAACTGGCTTAGCAGGGTGCCCAAAGCTTTCAAGCACCACAATCTTAGGCAGATTTCTATTTTTATTTACGTTAAATATGAGTCAATGAAATATAGAATAACAATTCATTAACATTTAAAGGCTCACATCTCCTTTTGTTTTTGGTTGGAGCTGCTCAAACCTGTCCACTCAAAGCTTCAATACTTTGTAGCTATATTTATTAAGCAATACATAACGGAAGTGAGCAAATACATAATCGTTTATTGTTGCATATTTGATATTTACATCAATGATAATTTTAACTTTTTTCTTTGTTAATTTTATGAATAGAAAAATAAGAAGCACACAAAACTGTCAGAGGCACAAGGTCGCTTCTTTATTCAGATTAAATCACAGACGTGTTACAGAACTGTTCTTGCATGGGCCTCATCTGGATGGTCTTATTTTACATGCTACATCATTAACAACTCTATAAAGCTCTGCTGTGGGTCATTTAAGCCCAGTTGCAGCACTTACAACTATAATCAAACACCAGGCCAGCAGCACAGTGTTGGACATAGGTTTGACCCTGGTTGCATTCATAGAAGTTGTTTTTGTTGGTTGGGTCTGGGTAGACTCCGTTAGCCTTTCCAGCACAGAAGCCAGATCCTGTGCTGCTGCTGCCACCGCTGCCGCTGCCACCGCCGCCACCAGGCTGGGGCTGGACTGGTTTGACTGGAGGAAGGGGCTCAGGACGAGCAGTACAAGCTGGGTAGAGAAGCAAAAGCTGTAAGGAAATAGAAACACTACAATTACATGTATTGCCAAAGGATAAGTGGCTCATGCTAACAAGATCCAGTTGCAAGTCCATTCTTGATGGTGTTGATCAGAGGGTATTTGCCCTCTCCGCAGAAAGTGCCAGTGAAATCATCCAGATCCAGGGTCCACACCATTGCTCCACCGAAAACATTATTCTTCAACCACTCAATCTGTAGAGGGGGTGAGAGGCGAAAGCAAGCGTCAACTACAGCCAGATGTTGGGGATGTAATACGACTGATGATATTAAACATCTTACCTTAATTTTGAAGCTCTTCACGTTGTCATATCCAAGCCAAGTTCCCTGTTTGTAGGCATATGGCACCTCCTGGGCAGCATCCCAGGCCTGGGTGGCTCCATCCTTCAGGAAAGTGCAGATCTGAAGGCAGGGAGAACATTTATGTTAAGGATTTAGGTAATACTTGTGCATATGCTGTGTTTCCTAAAAAGTAGCACCTACCTCATAGTAGGCCCAGAAGCCAGCTTGACGAGTGTAAGGGCCAGCAGGTCCAGGTCCAGTGGCAGGAGCTCCAACAGCTGTGTTGGAGGAAGCCAGGCGGAAGGTGTGGCCATAGGTGGGGAAACCAACCAGCAGCTTCTCAGCTGGGGCACCATTGCTTTTCCAGTATTTCATCGCATAGTCCTATAGATGAGATAGACCAGCATGGTTGGCTGCTCCTTAATGTCTTCTTTATTCCTTTACAGAAAGAGCAAAATGTAAAACTAAAATATAAGGATCCCCTTACTCACCACATTGAAGTAGATCATGGATCCCTGGTCAGCAGGGCCCTTGTACAGTGGGCTGTTCTCTCCAACGTTGCGCTCCCAAGAGCCATGGAAGTCATAGGACATGACGTGGAAGTAGTCCAGGACACTGGAAAAGCAACAAGAGGATTCATATTCAGTGAGAGCCCTGTACTGTGTAACCATTGTGAGTGTGTGTCATATTTACACATGTACTTACGCGCCAATCTGGGCAATCTGATATCCTGCGTCAATTGTTCCCTTTCCAGCAGCGACAGCTGCAGTCAGCATCAGACGAGGACGGTTGGTCTTCCTTCCCTCTGCCTCAAAGGCACTCATAAGTTCCTAGAGATGGACGAGAAAAATGTTCCAATTGCTGTATGGCTGCTTTTTTTACTTGTTAGTTGGTTTTACTGAGAAGCACTCAGCTTAAAAAGATTCACAAAAAGATAAAAGGTCTACATGTCGTGCTGTAATGGCTACAGGTAATTCTGGTGGGGCATAGCACAATTGAACACATCTACAAAGACACTGAGGGCCGAGCCGTTGGGTATAGTCATGGTTTAGTCAACATACACCGCTTTTGACGGATAAAGGTCTGCATTAATGTAGGCAGTAATCTCAGATTTGTTGGGAAACAGACATTAGAGAAATTGTATTGTTCATAATGTGACCATAATGTAAGGATTTAATATAAATGGGATGCTGTACTTCTAACTTTTTTCTCATAAATTTCCAGGCACCAACAACACACCTCAACTGGTAAAACTGGACTGGAGGTTGTATTGTTATGTTCCTACTTCGGTGTGCAACACAGATTCATCACATCCACAAACCCAATCCAAATATGACCGACCTGGACCAGGACAGTGAAGAGCTGCTTATCCTGAGGAGGGGAACCACGAGCGCCAGGGTACTCCCAGTCGAGATCCAGACCATCAAACTCATACTGGCGCAGGAATGTGATCACACTGTTGATGAAGGTCTGACGATTGGCAGCAGATGATACCATGGCTGTGAACCTGGAGGCAAGAAAACAGTCAGAGAGGTCCTTCCTGTCCTCATGGGGTGAGTATCGAGCCTCATTTCAGCACTACTTACTTCTGAGTACCAAAGTTCCACCCACCAATAGCAAGCAGAGTCCTCAGGTTACTGTTCCTAAAAGCACCGACAACATGCACTGTAAAATCTCCTCATCTGTACATGTACTGTACTGTAGTTTGTGTTCACGTGTGTGCTGGAGTGGCTCTGAGTGTTTTTGTGAGCTCACTGGTTCTTCAGGGCCTGGAACTGTCCATAGAGTTTCTCATCGTTCCACTCGTAGGTCTTGATCATGTTGTTGTCCATTCCAGCGAAGGCATAGACCAGGTGGTCACAGAGACATGGGTCAATGTCGGTGGGAAAGTACTTGCCTGCTCCTGGACGGTACTGTCCCCAGTTGGTGAAGTAACAGGAGAGGATGTAGGACGATCCTGCAGCACATGGAACAATATGTCTCACACTGTGTTAGCAACATAAACAAATTTACACATTTCATAGCATCACTGAGTAAACATAGTTACCTAGCTGCACATGCAGCAGGAGAGCCAGTCCTGTAGAGAGAAGAAACAGATTTAGAGACAGGTAGCAGGAAGCAGGTTGAGTAGCTACCGAGGATCATCCTCCACTATGCACAAGACGAAATTAAGTTTAAACGTAAAAGAACAAACTTTCAAAAGTTTCTTTGAGTAATGAGTTCATCTTACCGACACAGATGAGTAGCTTTCCCATTTTGTCACTGTGAAACAATCAGAGGACCAGTGGTCTCTTTTATACTGTTTAGCTTCTCTCCATACCTGTAATATCTGTTAACACTGTTTGATTAACTGTGAACATTCAGCAGAAGTGAAAAGTCAAACTTGTTTATTTGTTTGTTCAAATCAGTTAAGACTGATAACCTTCATGTGCCTTTTGATAAGGATATGTTCCAACAAAATTAAATAATTTCAAGGTTATTATTGCTGGCAGAATAATTGTGTCTGTATGTGTTGACTTGTAAACTTAAAATCAGTTCTTCCAGTTTACACATTGGTTTTCACAGTTATGACCATAACATTAAATAATTAGGGAATGCTTCAGAATAGTTTTTCATCAGTGCTTCTTATGATGCAAATAAATGTCTTTACATCATTTTCCATTTACACGTAATGTTTGATAGTGTTTAATCACTTGTCCTTAAGGTCTCGGCTACATGCCTTATCGTCCTTACACGTCTTTAAAATCAGTGATTACAGATTGTTTGTAACATGAGAAGTCGCTTCATGTCCTTTTCTATCCTTGGAATTGGATCAGCCGTTTTTAATTGTTATATAATGGGGATTAAAAAATTAATCTGACTGCAGTGACTGGGCCATTACTCAAAATTTACAACAACAGACACTTTCTGATAATGTTGGACACTCAAAGACATCAATTATACTCCATTATACTCAAATATATGCTAATCAGCAATAAGCACTAAGTCCAGCTGATGTCAATGAATATCATTGTTTTGGTTGTTTCAGATGAAGCACATAGTGCCAACTGAATAGTAAGGGGAGTTGTTAAATGGATGCTTATGATAGATATATATGTATGTATAGATATAACATCTACACCAAATTTCAATTTGACCCAAAGTGGTGAACTGACAAACCCTCTATTCACTTCTTTTAATTCTTACTCAATGGTTGACAGTTATGTATCATTTCTGCTTGATGAATCCAGAGTGAAAAACATATGCTATAACATGAGAGTTTCAGCCTCCAGCCAATTCCACACATACTGTAATTTAAACTGTATATTTTCATCGCTTTATTTAGTTTCAGTGCTGTTGCAACGTCACTCTGAACGTATTTGAATGCAGTAATTGAGGACATGTTTATTGAATATATCATATAATAATATAGATGTTGTTTTTATGAGGACACAAACCGAGTGTTAGAAGCATTACCACATCTCAGCACTAGGGAGCGGTAATAGGCTGCAGAGAGAGCTGCTCCATGTTGTGGAAGCTGTTGAAGAATCAGGGACTTTTCCTGCTGAATAAGTTCATTCACTCTTCACTCTTGTTATCTTCTTTTCATGGAGGACAAAAATCCTAAAGGATGCTGGGCTCAAAAAACAGGTCTTACCCTTCAAGACACATCATCTTGTTCTTTATTGTTGGAGAGCTACATTATGTTGAACTAAGTGAACCTTAAACCAGACTTTCTGTCTCTGCCTCCTCCACTATGCAACGGCAGCAGATAGACACAGACCTGTTGCCATCGCCCACACAGTGAACACCGCCGCATACTACACACACATAACTACACATACAAACACACACACACACACAGAGACAGACACATGAGTTAATTGAAATGTGACAGAAGGAATTTGTGGGTACACACCTTTTATTCTTGTGTCTTTATGTTGTCCGTTCTGATGGAGAGACATGATGGAGCCACTGAAACTAACCCGTCTATACAAACTACTGAAACTCTGCATTTCTAACACAATGGTTTCTATTTTCAGGTGTTTCCCCCCAGTGGAGCTGGAAACTGCACAGTTTGCAGTGGCTTCCTACAGTGCTGCATGTAGATCATTATGATTCTGGAGTCCAGGTAAGAACAAACTCAACATGTGTAATTTGTGTTGTTCTGTTTGAATCCAATAAATACGATTGTACATGCAGTGCACACATTCACATAGAAAACATGAACACAGTGCAAGATGTGAGGGGCAGTGTGTTTTCCTTCCCCTCTATCTGCTCCCTCCCCGACACCCCTCCCACAAAATGCTGGCTTCTCAACAACCCGTTGCTATTAGATACTGCTGAGCTTGTCACCATGGCAGCAAATTCTCAATCATTTTCTCTCTGCCATACTTCCATGTGCACACACACACACACACACACACACACACATTTAACTGTAATGTGGCAGACTTGTCCTTGAGTCCCTGTCTTCCTGGGTCCAGCTGGGGAACAGTCCACCTGTGAACAGAATTCAAATGTTATAACAAAGAAGGGATGTTGCTCTGCACATTGACAGTTTCCAGCCCAATCTGTTAGGATATCATGTGCCATTGTGTGCTGTCATATGTATTTTGTTTTGTATGTGTGTGATAAGTGAGTCACAGTCCTAAACTCGATGTAGTGATCGCATGCCTTGATTTGTTCATACTGGAAAGAAAGACCCAAATTAACCATAATATGACTGAATGTTGGAGGTTCAAATATATTTGGCACAATGTGTAAGAACAGCGTCCGCTCTATATCAACATTGCTGCACGGATGATAAACTTTAATTCAACTTGCTACATACTGTGCACAAACTGAATTTGTAACATGATTCAAACCATTAAAACAACATCACACCGAGTCTTCAACCCCATTGTGAAAGGACCACACTGACAAGGAACTTAACAGAGGACATGACTTGAATTTTTCACATTTTCTGAAAATGTCCCAGGCAGCTGACGTCAGCTCATGAAGGATGAGCTGAACGAAGAGAGAAAGGAAGGTGAGGCAGAAAGAGAGAGCGAGAGAGCGACATAAAAGAGTGAGGAGCGAGAGATAGGAGGATAAGCTGAGCTGATTTTCTTTCTCCAATAAAAGCAACAACCCCCCGGTGTTGCTATGGTGACCTCATCTCGCTCCCCTCCTTTCAGTTAGCTACCACTTATCCTTGCTGCCTTTCAGTCAGCCGGGCATGTGGGTGTGTGTGCTTTTGTGTGTCGGCTCCTGAATGAATTGAGCAAATGAAGAGAAAGCCATTAGAGAGCCAGTCCACATGTATGTACACACACAAACACATATTATACATTATATATGTTCACACGCTGCAAAAAACATTTCATACAAATAAGTGAGCTGACTTCTCCCTCTCCTCCTCTTCTTTCCTTCCCTTTCGTCTCACAGTATATTCTGCAGTGCCTCTCTTTCCTCATTTGCTTCCTCTCACAACCATTCTGGCTGAATTTCAGTTATCGCACACCCACTCAGCACACACATCTTCCCTACCATTGCTTTCTGTAAACTGTGAACTCCAATGATGAGAAAAGATGAGTAGAGTTCTTGAAATTAGACAATTACTGAAAAGCTCATTTTCAGTAGTTCAGTCTCAGCTGATCCTCACACTGCTCTGAGCTGAAACACACCTGTTCACAAACACAAAGAGCCTCTGTTCCCTACATAACTCATACTGCTGGTTTTCATACTAGGAGCTGCTCAAAGGTCTCTGCTGCAGTTCAGCACTAATGTATTCTTCATCACTGACCAGAGGCTCTGTTTCCATATAGTACATTTGACTTCCCTCTTTATTATTGCACAATTTAACAATCTCTCTAAGTGCTCTAATAAAAACAAGGCATGCTGCCAGCATCATTTGACCCAATAAAGACAAGATATCATAAAATGTCTAAATGTTTAATCATGCACACATCAAATTAAGCTCTCATTGAATTTTGTATTTTATTGGATCACTTTGAACACATTCGCAGCAATGATTAAACTGCCATGCCTTTAAAAACAGAAAGAAATTGTATCGAGACATTTTTTTCACTGAGTAACAGCTTAGCTGACGTCCTTGTATCATTTTATAATAATCATTACAGCCACCAGAGGGCTTGATGCCTTGAACATTTTGGTACTAGGCATAAGGCTAAAATAATAACAGGTGAACCTGTTGTTGTTCTTGGGAAGGCAATCTATAAATCTCCATGGGTTTGTCTGCAAGAACAACATTTTCATACTTCAAATTGTTTTTTTCATACTTTTAGACTTGTTAAGATATTGATTGAAATATTGATTATACCTTTATTTCTGTGCTGGAACATGCCAGATTCATGACAAGTGGCAAAACCGTGGCCTTTAAACTGAAGAACGGCTGTTATCATCTACCACCTCCGTTATCATCATCATTTCACTGCATTTTGCTGGCAGTATGCTTCAGGTTTTCAGGTCACATTTATCCTCAAAACTTAAATGTGTTTCATTACTGTAACCACAGGTGCTATTTGCACAATCCTCTACTTCAGTCCCCACCTGGTTTACGCCATTTGAATGAAGTGTGGAGTGCGTTTTTCCAAGTAAAAAGCCACAGGGGATCACTTACAATACTGCAAGCATGCTATTTATCATGTTACTGCTGTATTGCTGCAGACTGGAGCTCTTAAGAGAGTTATACCTCCATTCTGGTACAGTCAAACTGTATAGCTTTCTCCATTTTTCAATGCATAGCCAAAATAATGGCATGAGTTATTCCTTACAGAGCTATGCTGAGGTTATTGAAAATATATACTTGCTGCAGTAAGTCAAAGAGCATTTCATTTTCTGTACACATACGGGGATAAATGACTTTTCTTTCTTACATAAATTACCACCAGTTGCCGACACCTGTCAATGTGACACTAAACGGAAATTATGCAGAAGCTATTAGGAGAGCTGCTTTGGCTTTGAAACTGAATATGAGAAATACAGAACCAAGAGACACAGTGAAACCATTCGAGAGAGAGAAACGAGAGAATCTAAAAAATTAACATAAATAATATAAAATGATAGAATTTACATTCCCTCTATAGTACTCAGTAAACACCTCTTTTCTTATTACTTACTTACTTCTTATTTTAAACACCACATAAATAAGGTCTATTAGAAGCATGTTGAAGCTTGAAATTAGTTCATGCAGTGCAAATATTTATATATAAAAATGTATAATTTATATCTGAAATCAAGCTGTGCAGTTAATGATGTAGTGACAGTTTAGTGCTGACATTTGACAAGTTTCATTCATTTTGCATTTCAGAAACTCAGCAATGTGTTTATGCCTTACCAGAGAATCTAAAATACTGAGGTACTATGATCTGTCTCCTCTGCTTTGTTACCTGTTAAATACAACCTGACTATAAGAGCTAGACTTCAATATGCAGACGTTGGCAGAAAACTGAAAATTGCCACCAGGAGCTAAAGAAAACTTCTCATCCAGCAAATAACCTACTGTAACTAATGCAAGTGGTTTTTCATTTGGCTTACGACACAGGCAAAGAGAAAGAGTGAGAGAGTGAGGCAGGCTGTAGAGAGAGAGGAGGAGAGATGAGAGGGACAGAAGCTCTACTGCAGAACACACCTCATCTCCTCAGTAGCTGGAGGGAAAGAGAGGGAGAGAGAGAGAGAGATTCAGTCTGCCAATTTTCTCCTCAGCTCCAGGACGGAGAGAGCAAGGGAAGTGATATTTCAGGAAAACTAAGAGATCCACGAACGTGTGGCTGTGAGGAAGAAGAAGAAATAAGCATCTCAGCACGTGAGGCATTTGCAAGGAAAGAAAAAGACGAACGCAAGATATGACAGAGGGAGATGTAGTTGGAGCTTTTGTTTTCGGTAAGAAAAGCATGAAATATGTTGACAGAACAGGACACTGTGGCATACACACAGACACGCATTCACTCACACATATACGCATGGATACATATTCAAAGGTGGTGGTAGCAAGCATGTGTGAGAATTTGGGGTTCTTTGTTGGGAAATAAATCCTAAGTTTGTGTGTACGTGTGCTTGTGTGCATGCTGGAAGAGATTCAGCTGCAGGGCAATGCGTCTCTGTTTTTTTTTTTTCTTTTTTGAGGGGGGGGGGTTGTTTTGTGTTCCTGGGGATCCGCATCCAGCACCTCAATCGCTGTCATACATCTCTTCTGCTCTCCAAATCCTCCCTCTGTCTCTCTCTCTCTGTATTCCGCCCTGTTGCAATGTTTCTCCATGTTGTAGCAACACAGCAAAAAACAAAGCTCATGCCAATGAACATTGCATGAAAGCATGTACTTCTACTCCTTTCATGTTTTCTTCCTCTACTCATTGAGAAATGCATTTTGGAAGAGCTTTTATTGCTGTCTCTGGCTTTCTCTGTCTGTCACACACATGTTTGACTTTAACTTCTGCAGAGGCAGGTATATAACAGTCCCAAAATAAAACATCCAAAATTATGATGAATATTAATTAAATATAAAGTCTTTAAATAGAAATGGAAAAAAAAAAGGTTTTGCTCAAGTTTAAGTCAGATTTTCTGTCACAAAGAAAATGAAAAGTTAGAAAGAAAAGGTTTGTGTTTTGTAGTTTATGTAACTTTTTAATTTATAATTTAAAGCCTCCTCGTTCCACCTCAATGCATCATTTTATTGGCTTTTTTTTCTCTCTTGAATTTCTTAACTGTCTGTTATGTCGTTTTATTAAAGTACCAGACAAGCTTGAATGTAAATAGTTGCATATTGTGAGGTGTCAACGAAGTCAAACAAAGGTCACCAAATTAATCTAATCAGAATTTTTTTTCTTTCTTTTTTTTTTTTTTTTTTGGCTTCATGAGTTATTGCCCAGGGTGTGTGTAGGTAGTAGCAAATATGCACAGGTACTGGTTGTGCTGGTGAGTGTGTGGGAGGGAAATACATAATTCTATGTGGATGTGCTAATAACCCTAAAAACTGACTATGAAAAACAAGAAACAAGAAAAATCTGTGTGACAGAAATATGTATAAGTTTCAGTTACGGTTACACTACCTGCTTTGGGATGAGAAAGAATATAAAAGTACAAGGAAACTAAGGTTTGGTATCTGAAGTAGTATCATGAAAAACTGTGAGATATGGCGAAATGTTCTGATTCAAGCGCTGCAGATGGATTTATTGGGTTATTAACTTGTCCCCTGTTTTTTCCTCAATTCCATAATCTGCTGTATTTATTAGACAATTCTCTATTGGGAGAGGACACACAATCTATTTAGTGTGTAACTCGACTTTTCTGTCAATACTCAGTTGTGATTAACTTACATGTATTCTGTCATCTGCATATTTTTTATTGGCAGTACATATGAAGTGTAAAGAAAATTCCTTCTTCTTCCTCAGCTGTTCACTGGAGGGCCACTTCAGATTGTGGATTAAGGTCAATGCAGCTTTGTCTTTTTTAACTATTACTCATCCTTCAGTGGTTTGGTACTGCTGTGGAAAACATATGAGCCACAGTGCAGTTAGAAACTAAACTTTCAAAGAAATTGGACTCAGATGAGTAGGAGGAAAGAAACAATGGCCGTTATGAATAAAATATTTCCTATTTATGTGCAGCAAATAGATTAGAGTGAGATGGGAGGAGATGGAAGTAGCCTCTGAGTCATGCAAATTTCTTTCACACTCCTTTCTGAATCATCCAAATTGCAAGGCGGCAGGAATCTGTTACACACATCAGCACACAGTTCTGCTTTTCAGGGCAAATGACAAAAACTAGGGGGCATCAAAATTAAATGATGAATCCATTATTGAGCAGGTTGCATATGAAAAGATGAGAGAGTGGAGATGAAAGCAAATGGCTGATAGAAGAGTAAGAAGAGCCCCAGGAGGTGAGCAATGCTCCTGTCTTTTTACTGTTGCACTTATTCATGAACAAAACTGCTCACTTTTCGTTCCTTATACAATTACACTACGTGGTGTTTGAACCGTTTTGGTTTTTTTTTCCCTTTTTCTCCTTTTTCTAATTGGAAAATACACAACAGGTATCTGAGATACCTGCAGAGTGGACAAACTACACAAATACTGAGAAAGGCTACAATTTTTCATCATCAGCTTCATATAAAGCCTTAGAAATGTAGTTTCCTCTGCCCAGTCACTGTTGTTTAATCAGCTGATACAGAGATCAGACAAATTCCAAACTAAATCTCAAAACACTGAGACAGAGTGGGAATAAGACGTTTGTTTCCATGGCAACTATGCAGTAAGTCTTGCATGGCTTCTTGACATGTGTGCGTGTTTTCTCACAAATTGGATACTACTATTAATAATAGGGGAATATTATTTAAGGTTGTTGACATTTTTATTTGTTAAAAAATAACAAAAACAAAGGGATGGGCACCACAGACAGTGATTTGTTGTCTCATTAAAGAGGAAAATCTAAATTATTTTCTAAATGTTCATAATTTAATTCCTTTTAAGTTAACTATACAGCTGATATATAAGTATCTAAGTGATATAAATGCAGGCCATAGATTATATACAACTCATGTATAGTAGTAATCTGATGTAAGCGTCGAATTTCTTGCCTAAGAAATACATTCATAAGATCATTACATTTGTCATTACTTAGTTCTTAGATTGTGATTTGCAGAAAGAAGAACTCATTGACAATAAACAGTGTAAGCGTTTTCATTGGCCTTCTCATTTATAACCCTTCAGCAAACATCCGCTTCTTGTGTAGACAAACCACAAAAAAAAAAAAAAAAAAAAGTGCACAAAAGTACAATCATTGCTTTCAAATGATACATGGTCTTTTCTGGGTGATGATTAAACCAGATGCTACTTGTTTGAACCTTCTCTGTGACTCACTTCTATGTTTCTGATTTTGAATGCTTTTCAGACCTGCTTCACCGCCCCCAAGTAGCAAGTTTTGTGGAAGCAGAATCTGAAACTAATGTATTTTTTATACAGTTTGACTGTTGTCATGAAAGGTTTGCACTTGTGAATACAGCACATATGTGGAATGTTTTGGGTTTTTTTGTTTTTTTTTGTACCATTGCTGCTTAATGTCGACAATCAGTTTAACCATCTTGGACCACAGGTACTGAGCAGTACACTGTGGATATTACAGTGTGCTAAATACTGATACTGTAAATGTGGTGTGTCTGTGTGTGTTTGTCTGCGTTCAATTGTTCCTGCAGCAGTTACATTTACAAAGTCTTTCCTAATGTAGGATAAGTACATAAAGCTGATGATATAAAATATTGGCTCCCATCCTTGTGGCCTGTGATGGTACCAATGAGTTTGGCAAAAAGTTATGAATAATATCTTGAAGTCAAAATTATGTTTAAAATGTTGTTGCTGCTGGACCACTTTTTTCTTCAGGAGCACATTGTATACTTGTTTCTAATCTCAGTCTGACTGCACACTAAAAGATTTGATCTAGAGCATGTGTGCGTGACTGATGTTTAAGTGACAATCCTTCAAACAAAAGGAAAAATGTAAAACCCTCTACTGTATTCAGTATGGTCCTAAATGTTTGATTTTAATCACTAAAATAAAATGGGGACTGTTGATCCATCATTTGGCCTCCATATTGATATGAACCACCACTTTTTAGATTTTCCGAAGGACCATCAGTTGGAACCACTGAAAAAAAGCACCTTTGGTTATTTTTAACTTTTACATAATAAATAACATTTCCAGTATTGTGCCATGTTAAAATAAGCACTGAGAGTGAAGTGCTAACATGAAATATTTACATGCTGCACAATTTCATTATTCCTGCATTTTTACCTGGTCTCCTGTAGATGACACTAGAGAACAGAGTGTTGTTTTTCTGTCTATTTCTTCCTCACATATCTCTGTCTCTGTCTTTGTTTGCCATTCAGATCACCTTTGGAGAAGAGTTTTTTTTATGCACATTCCTTTCCCTTCTTATCCTCCAACGCCGTCAGAGCATTCGTTCTTTTATGAGTTTGCATAATTCATCCTATCCATAAAACATCACATGCGGAACCCAAATGTATTGCAGATTCACAGATGCTTGATTTTGGGAATTGATGAGGGATAATGCTTTACAATGTTTGTATTTAAATGTCAGATTTGGTTGTAATAGACTGCATTTAACATGTACAGTATCTTCTTTTTTCCTCTTTCTTTTTCTGACACAGCAGTGAGCTGCCACGCTGTGAGCTGTGAGTCCTCCACCTGTGGCCACGATGTGAGATCGATGATGTGACAACAAAGGCCATTACTGAGTTATTGTGCAGCCCCTGCTCTGTCACCACAACCAGATGTACACTTCAAAATAATCTTGATATGTTAGACTCAATCTTTGCTACAAGGGGAAGATACACTTTTTACTTCTTCATGGTTGTCACTTAATGAATATTGACACTGCACCATCTGGCATACGGGTTTGAAAACACACCTTAAAACTGTTAAAAACCCAATTTCCCATCTATCTGTAATTCTAATGACTCATCTCAGTTCCTCATAACAAACTCTTCCTCCACCTTGTCTGAATTAGCTCCTGTGACCCGTGAGGATTATGAGGCCGACTTTAGTGCTTCTGCAGTCTCAGTGTCTCCTGTGTGTATTTGTTGGCGTGTGTGTGCCGAGTGCAGTGGTGGGCTCACTACCTCACTCGCTGCCATGGCGTGTCTCCTGCCCGGTGCGGTGCATGTGCCAGATCAAGCCGTGGTTCTCCCCAGATTCAGTCTATCACGAGGCTCCCACTGTGGACTGCAATGACCTGCTGTTGACCAGGCTCCCCTTGCCCATACCCCTGGACACACACACCCTGCGCCTGCAGAGTAACCTCCTGTCTGAGCTCGATACCGGGGTGCTCCACAGACTCCCCAACCTCACCGACCTTGACCTTTCCCAGAATCGCTTCAGCCGTGCGCAGTCAATACCTCAGAGCTCCTCCCTGCCCTCCCTGCTGTCTCTGCACCTGGAGGAAAATCATCTGACCCACCTCCCTGAAGCTTCCTTCTCCTCACTGCCAGCTTTGCAGGAACTCTTTCTCAGCCACAACATCCTACATTCGATAGCACCTGGAGCCTTCACCGGTCTAGACTCCCTACTCCGCCTTCATATCAACAACAATAGGCTCACCACTGTTGACCCACAGTGGTTCAGGAGTTTGCCTCACTTGGAAGTTCTCATGCTTGGAGGAAACCCAGTGGAGGCTCTTCCTGAGCAAGGCTTCGTGGCCCTGAGGTCCCTCCGAAGTCTCGTCCTTGGGGGTATGGGTCTGAGGGGATTGGCTGAAAAAGCACTGGAAGGCTTGGATGGTCTTGAGAGCCTCTCCTTCTATGATAACCTGCTGACCAAGGTCCCCACACTCGCCCTGAGAAGAGTGCCAGGACTGAAGTTCCTCGACCTCAACAAGAACCGCATCAAACTGATTGAGACAGGAGATTTCCGGGACATGATCCACCTGAAGGAGCTCGGCCTGAACAACATGGAGGAGCTGGTTTCTATTGAGAAAGCCGCCCTGGAGAATCTTCCTGAACTCACCAAGCTGGAAATCACAAACAATCCGCGTCTGTCCTACATTCATCCCCAAGCTTTCCTTCAGCTCACCAGGTTGGAAAGTCTAATGCTTAACTCCAATTCCCTGAGCACTCTGCACCAACACGTCACGCTGTCCCTGCCCAGTCTCCAGGAGATCAGCTTACACTCCAATCCATTACGATGTGACTGTCTGTTTCACTGGGCTGCCAAGGAGGCTTCTCACCCTCACCCTGAGAAAGACAAGCTGACAGATTTACACACTGCCCACTTGGTGCGCTTCATCCAACCCCAGGCCACCCTGTGCTCCGAACCACCAGAGCTGAGAGCTCGCAGGGTGAGGGAGGTGTCCTCCAGGGAGATGTCGGCCTCCTGCCTTCCTATAATCCCCACAAGCTCACTCCCCTCCTATGTGGGGGTAAGAGAAGGGGGCAAACTGGTTTTGCACTGTAGAGGTCTCGCAGATCCGCCGCCAGAACTGTACTGGGTGACCCCCTCTGGGCTGAGACTTGGTCCTGCACCCAGCCATGCAAACAAAAGTTCCCCAGCTCCCACTCCCTGCCACAGCCTGGCAACCTCTGAAAGACTCAACCACACATCGGCTCTCAGTGTCTCTCCCAGCAAGGCCAAAGATGAGACTCCCTGTGTCCCCTCCAAACACTACCAGCTGCTGCCTGAGGGAACTCTGGAGATTAACAAGGTCACGCCCAGTGAAGCAGGATTGTACACCTGTGTTGCTGAGAATGCACTTGGAGCAGATACGCGCAGTGTTACTGTGGGTGTTCATAGCAGAGGGAAGAAAAGAAAATGGGGCATGCCAACTAATCCGAAAGGATTTCCATTATTCAATGTGGATGCACGGTTGGAGGTGAGGGAGGTTGGACAATACTATGTTATCCTCTCCTGGCACAGTGGCCACAACTTTCCTTCAACTCGCCTGTCTTGGCAGGCCATATACTCAAACACTCCTACATACACCACACGGATCCTGGCTGGCACGCAGAGTTTCAACCTGAGCCACCTGCAGGCAGAGACATTTTATCGTGTGTGTCTACATTTAGGGATCAGTGGAGAGGCCAAGCACGCCACCAGGAGACCAAGAGAGAGCACAAAGCCTCAGTGTGTTTCGTTCAGGACAAAAGATGTCCCAGAGCCTGAGCCCAGCCTGAAGCTAAGCCCAGAGCTGACCTCCACAGCAGTCACACTTCTGCTCCTCGCATTCATACTGCTGCTGCTTGCGGGGCAGGGCTGGGACAATCAGCTCAGTAAGGGACCAAGGAAGCTCCCCAGTAACCTCCTCCAGGAAATCAAAAGTCCAAAGGCTCTGATCATCAAGCAAAAGAAAGAAGGGAGCAACGAACATCAACCAAAGCAGAACAAGAAAATGCCATTAAATGAGAACTGCTGAGGTAATTTGATGTGTGGACCCTCAAACGCAGATAAAGATACGCACATACAGAGAAAGGATGTCAAATTTACACCTTACACAAATTCCAGCTAAAAAAGAGTCATAGACAAGAGGAGTAGTGTAGAACAAGATTTGTATTTATTTTATATACAGTATGAAATATATAAAGTTTCTGTGTTAGGATGTATAGTAAAGAATGCCTAAACTCGAACTGGGGAAATTAAACTGGACAATCACACTCCTGCTGCACAGAGCAAACACAGGAGAAACACGAGTCTGAGCTGCTGGTGTCCACTGGGCTGAAACTCAAGCAAACAATCCAAGCACAGGTGGCAGCTCAGACCTCCAGGGTATTTCTGATGTTTCCCGTCTACATGTTCCACAGACTGAACCATACGCTCTCTGTGCAGATGACACTCTGCCTAGTGACTGACTCTGAATGAAGTTCCTGCTTGTATGGGCTCTGTAAATCAAAGTGATGTAAACAACCCTTTGGCTTAGCGTTCAGTACTTTAGAATGGGTTGTCCATCTTGCAGTTCATAGACAGTATACTCATCCAGATTTCCTGCCTAATGTCCAACGTCCTCTTTCAGCATAAAAGTGGGTCAGAAGTGATTGTGTTAAATTCTATTTTGAGCTATTATAAAATAAACCCCTTTTTGATTTACACAATGTTACTGTTCATTTGTTGTTTCTTTCTACACAGCAAAGTTAAAGTTGGCTTAGCCAGCAGATCGAATTAATCTTTATTGTGATGTAGTCATCACTGTAATCATCCCTCCTCTTTATACTGGGAGTGTAGGATATCCCTTCCCATCAGAAAAAGAGGTTGGGAGTTAAATATGTCATCCTTGTTTTGTGTAGAAATGTGCAAAATGAGGTTGAATAAATTTCAGATTGAGTCCTTAATGCAAAAGTAGTTGCCCATAAAAATATAAAGCCGACAGTAGTCAGAATTTGAATTTATTCACACAAAACATATTACATCTCCTTCAAAAAGGCAACACAAGTGTATATACATACAATGATCTATATGTATACCATATTTTATGTTGTTATGTTTGCCAAGTAACAACATGTCATTCTTTACTATCACTAGCAAGTGTAAATAAATAGTTTAGCAAGTTATGTAAAAGAGTACAAGATACGAAAACTTCAAGTCATACTGTTAGTAACTCCAATGCAACAACCCTTTCCTCACTGCTGTGTTTCGTGGTTTTAGATATATTTTAGCTGCGGTTGTGATTTATTGAGAGCAGATTAAGAGTTCAGTGGCTTACTGGAATATAAAGTTTGCTTTGGAAAAGCTCAAATGTTAAAAATCCAACAGAAAGACAATACTTGAAAAAAAAAAAAAATCTCAAATATATTCCTTTTTACAAAGAGCATTAACAGTAGTGACAATTTTTACCCTTACATGAACACTGACATCATCAATAAGTGCTGGAGTGGGTGTCATTCCTGAATGATATGAGGTGCTCATGGTTTGAATGAAATTTAATTAATGGTTCAAAAAAATGTGAAGATGCTTTTTCTAATTTGAAATATCCTTACAAAGTAACATGTACAGAGTGATGCCAAGTGTTGTATTAGTTTGATACAAATACTCTTCACAGCTGATCAGATTGTACAATCATTTACAAAAATATAATTCTGTTCTGATTTAAATGAAAGCACTGCTTAGGACAAGACAGGGTGACAGTACAGTAAGTGACGTGAATAAAACTCACAAATGATTTGGAACAACACTGAGGGGGATATAAAATAAAATGACATCAAGCAGTAATATCTTATTTTCTACCTTTGTGCACAAAATGCACAATGTTGTATGCTCATATGATACATGAGCAGTATTAAATCCCTAACCCAATCCATCTGAGGGCTGTGCTTCTGGCTCTAGAGGCCAACAGAGCTGTTGTTTTGTCCCTTTGAGTTAAGCCGTACTAACTGTACACAGTGTGATAAAAAGTCTTAAGTCAAGCCCCCAAATGGCTGATTCATCACACACCAGGGACATCAAATAGTCGTGGAATGTGAAAGTATTTGATTCAAACAAAGCAGTGTATCAATGAAAAATAACACCGTAACTGATCATTATAATCTTTCCATACATGCCAACACTTCATATTTGAAACCATACTCAATTTAGCATTTATAGCCAGTATATGAACAACTTATAAAAGCCTTACAATTCAAAAAAACCATATTAGATACAAGCAAACTGTAAATTAATGTTTGCTATGAATATAATAATGTATATTATAACATAGCTATAACCCTGTATAATGTTATATTTTCAGTAGTTTTAAACAGGCATATAAATACTTTTATTCCTGCTTTACATGTATACAGTGCATGTAAAACAGTACATTATAACACCAATTTTTATAAGCCAAAACATTAGAGACACAGTGGCTTCATAGAAGAACACATAGTTAACAAAGGCATTACCTTAAATTTGATATTGTGTAATAATGTACTGTCAACCATAATTTATTCATTATAAATGCAAATTAAACCTAAAATATATAGTGAGTGTGTAACTGATAAGGCAAAGCAGTGACTGTAAAAAAAAAAGTGACAATCTGTCAAGTCCTCGATACGATGACTTCCATCGTAGAATATTAACTTCATTCCTTTCATCTCTGAACAAACACAACCCCCCCCACCCCCTCACACACACACACACACACACACATACACACAAAATTTCTAAATCTTCACACAGCCACAGTTAGACACTGACAGACACACACGGTAGACATGAGCATCTTCAAGACTTTGCACATATCACACACGTGAACAGTTTGTATTCAATAGGATTATTTTTACTCGCACTGTTTAACAGGCTGTGAAAAGATGCATCAGTCTGAGGAAATAAACGAGTCAAACGATGGGAAGCAGCATGAATGTGGCCAAACAGAAGGCATCATATACAGTATATCATGGACAGAAATGAGCCAGAATATTTACTGGAAATTCTTGAATCAACCCATTGTTTGCGTCATGATTTAGGTATGATCAAAACTGGTTCAAACTGAATATCTTTGGGTTTTGAAACAAAACTAATTTAAATATGTTAAATAGGGCTTTGGGTACTTTTTCACAGGAATTTTTCACCATTTTAGGGCCTAAAATGATTAATAATCTACATTTAGATTATTATTTAAAGAAGACTCAAAAAGATTAATCAGCTAATAGAAAGATACATGTCTATAGATTAATCAAATCATGAAAATAATCATTAGTTGCAGCCCAACACCTTTCTGTCCCAGTATGATAGACATGATGGTGGTAAAAAACAAAGTTTGAAAAGTTAATTTTTCACCTTGTCTTTCATTTATTGTTCCTTATTTTTAGCTCATCACTGAATTACAGAGCTCTACTTAAAAAAAAGATGTTTAATAATCAACATCATCCCATATTTCAGTCTTAATGAGTGTGCCATGGGGAACAGGATATAGGGCCAATTAAGGAGACATCGTGTTCAGCCTTTGCTTCACCTGGAGTGACCTTGAGCAAGACGCAGTCAGAATCTCAATTCAGTGCTCTAAACACTGATCCCACTTCCCCTGTATGACACTTCAGTGCATGTCCTTCATGTCAAGGGACAGACAGAATCGAAGTGAACGCGGCACTGAGAGTGAAATTATAGCTACTTCATCTTTTGTTACCATGGAGACCACACACAACTCAATTGATCAATTAAGCCTGAATTTGACTGTATCACTTTCAAATGACATGTAATTTGCAGATCTGTACAGCTTTTTATCTATAATAGTCATCAGCCACAGTACTTCTTTACTTTGCAGGCTGACTGCATTGATAAATGAGACTCAATCACTGCATCTCTACTAGCTTCAGGAGAACTGCTCTGTCTTGACCTTTGACTTCCCTGTGAAGCTATAAACACTTTTCTTCTGTTTGAGGAACTGTACAGCATCACCACCACAGCGATGGAGAGTCTCCAGGGTTCTGATAGCTAAAAAAGGAAAAAATACTCAAAGTAGCCTTTTCTGGTGCACATATGCAGCTAAGTTCATCAAAATAACAAATATATTCCTCCTAAACAAATACACACATGCAATGCAAATGCACACACATACACTGGAGTGCACACATGTGCGCGCGCGCGCGCGCACACACACACACACACACACACACCTCAGCTGTAGTTGTAGGTGAAGTTATATGAGCTAGGCTCCTTTGGCACAGGGGGCGGTGCTTCTGGGATTGTGATGTTCTCAAGGTCAAGGAGGCGGAGCTTCATCTCCATGCTGATGAGAGTATCTAGGTCACTGCGCGTTAGGTCGCTGCCCATCTCTCTGCCCAGCAGCGCACACAGCCCATCAGTCCAGATACAGTACTGCTCCAAAAACAACATATGAAAGGTCACTCAATCACTCAAAATGGTTAGTCATACTAAGTGTAGCGCCTCTCAATACAACTCTAACACTGAACATGTTGAGTGTGTTTGAGATCTGAATGTGATCAGAATATGAAATTTTAAATTTAATTTGAAGGGTTCTGACTGAGCAGCTTTTTTCTTAAATAATAAATCCAAGCTATTCAGGTCAAGAAATAAGAATAGTGTGGCTTCTGCAGGGTAGCAGAACAAGCACAAAACACAACACAGACATATTATGAATTTCCCAATTTTTGGTAAATATCTGGCTTTTTAGCTGCTAAATGTGCTACTATATTCAACTCAGTACTAAATGTTTTTATCTAGTGCTGAACAAGTAGTGTGCAGCAGGATTTTTTTGAGCTTAATCTTTGGAAGGAGACATCTTACTGACAAATCTCAGAATGTTCATCACAAAGTGCAACATCTACAAATTTTTGTCCTGTTGCCTCACCTCATATTTGTTGGGTGCAACAAAATTGAGTGTCTCATCTGGATCATAGAGGACAGAGAACGCTAGTTCCAGCACCTCCTGAGAGAATCAAACAGAGGTCAAACAACACACTATTCCCACACCAAGGGGCAGCAACTAAGAAAGGAATAGCTGAATGACTAGAATGTAAAAAATATACCAGCGAGATAAAAAATAATACTACCTTGTTTTGTTTCAGGGCACTTTTTTCTTTCATATGAGGACAGTCCTTACCGGTTACCACAGACTTGATATCTGACACAGGGACTGGGAGAAATCAAAAAGAAATGATTTATTCATTATCTGTTAGGGCGAGTGCCATAATCTATGTTCTAATTTTTTTCTCTTTTTTTTAAAGATGAAAAGACTTGGAGAAATAAAAGGTTTCAAAGTCTCTTACTTTTGTCACTGAGGAGTTCAAAAGGCACTTCACCCTGAGGAGACTCATCAAGGTCCCCATAGTGCAGCACTTTGTGATTCAGTGAGAGTCTGCAGAACCAAAACTTTTCTACAACAGAGACAGGGGACACAATGCATTGTAATAATCAACAGCAGCGGCTGTCTTTGGGCAATAAAAGCAAGGTGACTGTATTGAGAGTGGGAGTACCTTGCCTTCGGCGGTTCCCCAGCTTACGAAAACAGCTGCCCTCACACAGCCGGTTGAGTCGCTGTTGCTTGATAAGCTCTAGGATCTTGGGCTGAATTCTTTCTCGTAGTTCACTGCAACAAGAAAAACATTGTGAGCAGCACAACAACACACCAACACACAACACAGAAATCTCCACAATTGTATGCTTTTTACTATTATACTGACTTCACTGGCAGCGGATTTGAGACAGCAACATAGTCAGTTGCAAAGGGAAGAGTAAAAGGCTGAAATATTTTGTGGCTAAGGGAGGTAATGCTCATTCTGTCAAAGCTGTCCTGGTACAGACTGTGTGAAAATCTGAAAATGACTGACACAAGCAGGTTTAGACAACAAGGCTTACATGATCGGTGGCGATTGGAAGTCATCCTGGCTCATTCTCTCTGACTGCCGTAGACGCAGGATCTCTGAATAGTTGAGACCTCGCAGTTTATTCTTGAGCTGGTCTAAAGATGATGGCTTCATTGCCAGAGCTCTGGTGATCTGCTCACGAACCACCTGCATTACCTGGTCACACACAAGCAAGGAGGAAAAATTGTTAATTGTAATGTTTTCAGATCTAACTGCTTTGGTCTTTCAAATCAAATCAAATCAGATTTATTTGTATAGCGCCAAATCATAACAAAGTCACATCAAGGCACTTTACATAGAGCAGGTCTAGACCAAACTCTTTATAAAATTATTTAAAGAGACCCAACAGATCCCCCGATGAGCAAGCACTTGGCGACAGTGGCAAGGAAACAAGTTTCAACAAGTACTGCTAGAGTTGTAATTCACAGAGCCATTTTATTCCATCTAGGAGCTCACACTGCTGGGCAGACATATTTCCCCATCTAAAGGCATTAATATTTTAAAATGTGCACTAAATGGTCTGTCTGCTCTAAAACAATTGCTCCTTATCAATTTCAAAAAGTGTCGAGATAAGTAGTGATCTGATTAACGTGTTCATGGTCAAAGTATATTCAATTGAAAGAGAATTATTCAATAAACTAAAGACCTTTCAGCTGTCTGCTTCAGTGGGTGCTCAGTCGCACACAGCAGGGGAACAGCAGCAGCAGTTAGAAATTTGTGCATACGTTCCCACTGAGCAAGCCTCGTCTGGACAGATGGTGTTAATTAGGGTCGCCCACTGTAAACAAGCTTCTGAAAGTGTCTTATGTTTGCTTTTCACACAAAAATCTCCTGACCAGCATCATATGATAACATTTAGATTCTAAGGAACTCATGAAATGCATTGCTAATAGAGTTAGTGCTATTTGGAGACTATACTCACAGCTAAGTTTTCCAGTTCTCTTTTTGAATTAGTTATGTGAATTCCCAGTTGCATTAAAGATTTCAAGGTAGCGTAGGCAGAAGCGTTGGCATACTTGGCTTTTTGTCAATTGCAGTATTAACTCTGAATAAGATTCTTAATTAGATTTTTTAACATCCAACATATCTCTTTTCCAGATTTCTTTAAGGGGCCCATCCTAAACAATTACAGTGTACTTTGCCTGTTTCATTGGCCCCCTCTCTTTAAACAGTTCAAGGTCGTGCCAGCAAGAGCACAGAATAGAAGTTTTTATTCTGTAAATTCAGGTCTTTTTGAAAAGGTTATTGTATCATTTGTTGTAAAATATAAATTAGTCTCAGAAAGTGTCCAGACCCCTTTATATTTTGCAAATCTTGTAAATTGTGTTGTTGATTAAATTGATTGAAAAAAAAAATGTATAAAATTGCGAGTTATGTCTATCAATCTAAATCCAATGACCCTTCAAAACAAACTGAAAAGTTTCAATTCTTTTGCAATTTTATTAAAAATCTAAGTTAGACTTAACATACAATTAAGACACTTATTTCAGTACTTTGTAAAAGTCCAGCAGCGAGTCTTTGACATATCTAAAAGATTCTCTTAAGCCTAGTTTCTGTCTTTTTTTTTTTGATACAAGATGCTGTCCCCTCCATTTTTCATTTGATCTATGAGCAGTGGCTGGTGTTTGTTCGGATATGGTGTTTCAAGATTTACCAAAAGGGTTTCATAAGACCAGAGATCCTCATACTCAGACTCCTTTAACAAGACAAGCTCCAAGATAGTGATTTAATCTACATTAGCTGCAATGCCATCCAGGCCTGATTGATGGTGTGCTACTGAGGGGGTCCTCCTCCCAGCTGAGAGCAATGACTACTGCATTCTCGGGTATCTCCCTGAGATGGTGTTACTCAGCGCCCAGTTTGGCTTCACAGTCAAATCTAGGAATTACTTCACATTTACTGAGGCTGTGGTCCTGCTGAGAACACTCCAAGCCTGGTTTTGGTTTTCTCGTTCCCTGATCTATGCTATCCACTATCTATACCGCTTATATGTGCTTGATTGGGGCTTAATGATCCAAGCCTCACCACTGTTTTATCCTGAAGGTGTGTAGAGTGTTCCTTGGAGTCTGTGCAAGTTTTCAAAAAACACATGGGTTATTGATGATAGACTGATGGGCTAAATGGTAATTTTATCCACTTAAAATGGGGGTGCTGGAGCCAATCCCAGCTCATTCTGGGCGAGGTGGGGTCACCCTGGACAGGTCACCAGTCCATCGCGGGGCCAACACACAGAGACTGACAGAGACAAACAACCACTCACACTCACACTCACATATATATGTGTCCATAAATACAAACACGTATAAGAATATCAATATGTTAAAAACTGCTTTGATTCCAGACCTTGTTGAAGTCCTCGGCTGTGGCTCTCATCTCCTTCCATGTTTTATTAAGGAGCTGGATGCAAACACAAAAGAATTCCTCCCATGCCCGGTCATGAGTAAAGAACATGGGGTGGTAATCGTTGCAGCCCTCATTGGCTAAACAGAAAAAAAGATTTCAATGGTAAAATGAATTAACCATACTGTCTGGTCCCCTGTATCTTTTTATTTTAAAAGATAAACATTTAGCACACTGGTAGAGGTGTTTCGCACATTATGAGATAACTGATGAACAAAAGTAAAACAGCTACACAACTTATTAATTAAAGATGTACTTACGCAACTCTCCAACCTGGAGTATCTCGCACAACATTCGAGTGAGTTCTATGGCGCACCGACCAAAAGGACATTCATGCTTGTCCTCGCGGCTGCTGTTCTCCAGGACAATCTATCATGAGAAAGGAGACATGCTGGGGGGTTTAGTTTCTACACTTTTATCAGCTTAGCAAAAGTCACATCCAAAGGCAGAACTAACCCTGATATACGTGTCTTGGTGAACTTTGGCCAGGTACAGCATGTTGTCAAGAGCCAGCATCCCTGGAGGAGTCTGGGTGAAATCCATGGCTGGGTTCACATGGTTCTGCATTTGAAACAGGGTGGTTCATTTGATTTTAAACTGTTTCCAATAAATATTACTGTTACTACTAGCCCGGTCACAATTATTCCATAATCGTCTGATCTCGATCATTTGAGCTGACCGCAATCATTTTGCATAATCATTAAAATCATTTCCATTCATCTGTACAAAACTGCTGGATGAAAGTAACAGATATATCAAATTTCCATCAGTTTTTCCACGTCATTTTCCACCATTCAAGGTTTGGCAGGTGCTCTTTCAATGACATTTTCTAATTGCACCCACTTCTTCTCCTATGGTTTAATGGCACATGAGTGGGGAATTGGGGCCACAAACTGTTTATCTCGATGCACTTAATTTCTAATATTCGACGACCACAACTCAATGAGCATCATTAGCATCTTGGATTTAGTTGTAAGTGTAGGTGTATTATTTAACTTTAGGCTTATACTTTAATGGTGGCATAAAATGATAGGAAAAGGAAAATAAAATCCTTGATTGCACAAATTTTTATAGCAATTCATTTTAAAGTAAAATTCTAACTCGGGCTGTCACAATCATGACAGCCCGAGTTAGAACTGTTTTGATTTATATTTTCAAAAGTACCCCTCCTATTCAGCTACAAGAACCAAAATGTGGACTCACAGTGAAACCCAGCATCTTGTAATCCTTGGTGTACATCGCCTTTCTCTTCTCTGTGCCAGTGGGGTCATTATCTCCATCGAAGGCGATCCTACGCAGCTCAAAAATTACGTCCCTCTGGGCCTGAGTACAACAGCACATGATAATAAGTTATCAGCACAAATAGTAAAACTTTTAGCATTACACAAATCAATAAGGAAAATCAGCAAATCAGAAAACAATGTTCAACTTTGTCATTAGTTTTTAGGTGGAAAAAAAATCTGCATTGTAGTGAGTCTATGCACCATTAAGAAGTAGAAATAACTTTTGAGCTCTTAACCTGATCATTGGGATCCATTTTGGTCATCATTCGTTCTTCCAATAGGTTAAAGGTCAACACCTGCAGCACATACAGCTGGTGTGCCATTTCCGCTTTGATTGGTCGATTTCCTCTTATAACGTGCTGGGAAAGGAGAACTTAAAAATTAGAAGAGTCTCTACATATGTTCCAATTTATACACAAAGTACAGTTTATTAAAGGACACAGCACAAAAAAAATCTGCCTCTGAAGCATAAAAGGTCAATTCTAATAAATCTTTGTACTTTTCATCAACTTGAAAAAAAAAAAAACAGCTGAAGTTTCAAGACAGAAAGGCCTAATATTTTATAGAATAACGATACAAAAAATCTGAAAAAAATGTGCCCGTAAAACCAGTTATAACAAAGACACTAGCGCATCCACTGAAACCACATTTCATGAAACAGTTTATCAGATCATGCTTTGTTGGAGCAGCTCCAGGAGGCAGGAGGGCACCATCTTCCTCACTGAGATTTGGAGCCAGTTCAGTCATTCACTTCCAGTTGGAGCCAAAAAGTTATTTTCCAAGCAGATTTTGCTCCATGTCATGGACTTCATGCCATATCACACTTTCTGGTTCTGTGTCACAGCTCTCTGCATGACTACGTCTTTTTCATTTGTTTCAGTGATGAAACTTCCAGTTCCCAAAACCCTCACCCTCACAAAAAACACAGGACATTCTCAAATATGGGTGGAGAGAAATATTTTTAAAAGTTTTACAACACTTAGACTAGTTTCAAGCACAATCCCCAACTGCTCAAATTCTGTGTTCGCACCTGTATTTTTCAAAGCTTTCAGAGATGAAGCTTAATAGCCAACTAGCTGCACATCACAGCATTTACTCTGATGTGTGGCCAAATTAGCCAGGAGCACTTTGTCTTTTTGCATTTCAGACTGGATACTCACATTGAGGATGATGGATCGCAGGTGTTTCTGGGCTAAAGTGCTTGCCATTTCCTGGAATGGAAGAGATACAGCAATCCAACATACAATTCAGGTGAGGGAGGATGGTTCATTAAAGAAGAAAACTGTACAATGATATAATTCAGAAACAGCTACAGAAAAATTGAGAATTTTGAACAACTACAGAAATGCAGCAATACACTCCATCAACAGTTGAAGCCATTTACCCTTTGTACGTTCTGTAAAACATGACAACATAGACTAATTTTGATATCTCATCCCAGTCTGTCTGCTGCTGCAGCAAGCTATGGTTCTATCTCAGTGTGCACGGACTATGCAATGGCTTTTCATGACACAGAAAGAGCTGCAGAGTGAAGGAGGAGGAGGGCTGTGCGGTAGACAGGAATGTATGAGATGCTGAGAAATGTGTACTCACAGTCAGGTGCTGCTCCAGTGGGTTAGTATACGCCTCCTACGGGTTGAAGGGAGGGAGGAGGGACATGGGTGTAACAGTAATGGAAACAAAGAGTGCACACATGGACCATGAGATACAAGGATACATCACTAGAACAGCATGCAACAGAATAAGGACATGAAACAGCATAATGTCAAATAAGTAGTCACAGCGGATAGCTGTTTAAATGATCGTCTCATGCCTTAGACACCTGATCGAACATTTATTGGTTTATCCACCCACTTTTGGGAGGATTTCACAAACCTAACGCCTGTAAAATTGTATCAAAAAACAGGGGAAAGGGTGATCTTTAATTCATTGCAATCACCATGGTGTCCTGGTAGCTGCTTTAGGAAAGATGATTATCCTGTAAACCTGATCTGAGGATTTTCTTTTGTCTACCTGAGGGAGAAGAGAAACATCCATAAATCTTAATTTGAAATATAATACTTGTTTCATGTATTTGGTGAGCTGTTAATTGATACTTAGCACTGTTTATTCAACCGTGCCAGCCTGACACTGTGTGCTGTTTGTTTCTCTGCTGTACTTATCTCAAAAAGACATTACCTACAGTCCATGACTATAGCTGACTCAGTTTGCCCTCCAGTGGTCAATAACAGCAGCTGACGATGAACACATGTTCAAGGACAACTGTCCCTGTGAGACAATGTGGAATTATTGGGGCTGGAAATATTTTTACTAAACTTATATATAAAATTTTTGTCTCAATTATTTCTTTATTGCGATTCACAATTACTGAATACAGCTTTTCACTGTGATTCAGAATGTCACCTCAACCTTTTTTACATCTTATCCTCTTGATGGTAGTGTTTTGCATTTGCTAGTAATTACATTATTATCACAGAAAAAAAGAACATCCAACGTCGGCTCCATATGTAAATGGAGCTATTGGGTATACCTAAGTGAACACACACTTTATAAGCTAATATTCCTGACATTACTACTTTACCCGTCAAACACCATTTTGTTTGTTGTGTATCATATTTTGTTACACAAAAATTTCTTTATGTAAGTTTATCTCAAGATTTATCTAAAAATTTTTACTTAGACTAAATCATCTGCAGTTACTTAAATTATACTTCAGGACATTTATGACACTGATAAATTGTTTATCTGCAGGATAAAGGGTTAAACTGAAATAATGTGCATGATACAGGGTGAAGCACTGCAGTCTGTGAGTGCATAATGTTAACTAGAATGAAGGTTATCGTTGCAGGGTGAGCAGTGCAGAGGAATATGAGACAGAAGTGATCAGTAACATATTGACAGACATTCCAAAAAAGCACTCACACCTTTAGATTTTGCATATATGTATGCCAAGGATATTTCAGATTCCAGATGCATGTATTTGTTCTTCTATGTGTCTCTCAAAATCAAGCTGAGAGAAAACTAAGATAGTAATGATTAAAACACTGAACAGCATCAACATAATATCACACTTTTTTTTACAATCAGATAAATTATGCTTATTTGTTTTCTCTCTGCCACGCTGCCAGCCAATTTGATTTCAGTTATATTACACATACTGCATAGTATAGTGTTTTACTGAGTAATATAATGTCAAATTATTGAGTTTAGATAAAAATAAGGCATAATAAATATGTCCTTATTATTGTACTTTGCTGTGATCGCTTCTAAACTCTTTGTCATTTCCAGCTGGATGGCAGGTCTACCTCACAATGGTGTTCTGAAATAACTGCAGTACACCAAATGTGCCATTTTCAAAGGAATGTGAGTACTATTTTGGGAGAGTGTGTCATTACAGTGATGACTGTCAGACAGAATCCACAACATGACAGCTGGCAGACAGACATCTATTTATGAGATTAGCATTGATTAACCTACTGCTGCAAAAATGAGCAGCTAATATGACAATGGAACATGATTAGTATTCCTTAGGTCTATCTATTATTTTTAGTCAGTCCTTTTCTCTAATCCAGCACACTGTGTTGTTATTCCTGATCACTGACCTGCCGTCTGTCCTCTGGTGCCTTCAGGAAAAGAGCGTTGATAAGGGCTATGGCATAAGTCTGGATCTCCTGGTTTGACCTGAAGAATTATCCAGCATCATACCAACCAGTTAGAAGCATCTTGCTCTGTAACTCTCCATACACGGCTTAAACTACAAGCTAACAGCTAGGCTACTTTTTAATTTATCTTTACTGTTGCCACTACTAAATCCTGAGATAACTGCAGGATTTTTAAAAGTCTTTCCTGGGCACCAAAATTTTCAATTAAGTCTTTATCTTAGAAATATCATTAGGACAATGACATTTTCTTTATCCCCATAAAAGACCAAAACCAACAAGGAATCAATAACTAACAACTAATGAAGGCTGAGTGAGATTCACTGTTAAAATGAGTGACATGGTCTGTCACTTTGATTAAAGTGGGCCTTTTTTGTTTTGAGTCAAACCCACATAGATTGTGCTGCTGCTATAAATTCTGAGAATAAGAGCAGAAAATGAATCCACCACTTGAAGTAGTCTCCAAAAAGTGTGCTTTTTAGTTTGGGTGACATCTATTAAAACTACAACACCTAACTGTTCAGAAATGACATAGAAGAAATAAGGGCATAATATAGGGGAAACGTAAAATTTGGCCTGTTTGTCTGAAGCGTGTTTTTTGATTTTCTTTATTTTTCAATAGAACAAATGGATTAAGGGGTGATAGCAAAAAACAGAAGACAGATGAAGAAAAATGTTGACAAAGTGACTAACACATTGTTGGTTCTGGTCTTTTCATGGGATAGGGGATCTGGTGACAACAAGAAAAGAATTTTGACAGAGTACTTACATATCCTGAACACACTCTCCAATTAGTGCCACATACTTAGTATCAAATTTCAGATAACATCAAATGTCACTATATTCCATTTCTTAAGCTACCCCACACTCCTATTATCTCTCCTGTGCCCCCCATATCAGAGTGCAGAAAGCCCCTGTGCATGAGTGTGTGCTCACACTTGCAGGTGCCCGATGAGCTGTCCCACGGTGATTTCCTGGGCCACTCTATGGTAGAGGCTGTGGCTGTTAAGGACCATGCTCTCCAGGATGGCTAGAGAACGCTGCAGGATGGACACATCTACCATTGGCTGGTTTACGTAGCCTGCAATCTGAGAGGAGACACACAAGACAGAACGTGTACATGTCTTTGAATCTTCAATATCTCAGTCTGAGCTCAGTCAGTGGTTGTGTTAACCATTAACAGTTAGAATATTAAATCCGTGTCCTTTGTCCAACAGAAACAGTAAAGTTATCTGTAAATATATTCTGAATGTTCCAAGGGTATAAACTGGCGTACACCCCTTTAACCTTGGATATAGTCAGGGTGGGGGACATACTTGAGGCTGCTCCACCGGCATGTGAGACAAAAGGAAGAACAACGAGCCAGTGTGTGAATAAAAATTAATAAAAAGGAAGACCTTGATATTTCAAACTGAGGAAATGTGTCCTGTAGGTTTCTATGAAACTATAATTTGTCAGATGAACAGTTCTTTTGTTGATGGGGGCACCTGTTTGATGAAGGAGAGCGAGATAAGGTCCCAGGACACAATGCCATGATCCATTAGCTCCAGGAAGGCAGTGAGAGTGAAGGCCAGCATTTCCCCAAAGCTGAAGGAAATAAAGAACAGTCAGTCTGACCTGTTCCAAGTATGTAAAAACGATATATCAAGAGGTAAACTCACTGTTCAATAGCATAAACTTCAGTGTTTCTAAATGAATAGAAATTTGGTCATAGTCTTTGAAGAAAATGTTTTACAAGCAAAATTCACCAATTTCCTACTTTCCCATTCAAGTGAATTTTTGGACTGCACTAGGTCATCCCTGTCATGAAACGAAAATTGTGCTCACTGGGTGCCGCTCTCCACAAGACGTGCAAGTGTACCAATGCCTTCCATATTGATGAACTCTGTGGCAAAGGTCGGGTCTGCGGACAGCTTGGCGAGCTCTTTCAGGGCCTCAAGACGAGCGTCGATGCCATGAGACTGGATCCTCTCCAGGAGCTGACGAGCAGCACGACCCTGTCAGCCAGAAAGAACATGAACCTTATGATAAATCTACCACAAATTTTTGATTTTAAAGTTGTGCCTCATATCGAAAGGACTTTTACATTACATTAACTAATGAATGTGAACATTATGTTGTTTCCATGTGTTTGAACAGATTGAGTGACAATGTTTACTTTCATTGATAATTATGATGAAAAGCAAACTGAACAGGTCAAAAAATTAAAGTGATTTGGATAAAATTACAACCTTATACATGTTATCACTCAATAGGCCTTTCTGCATTTTGAAAAAAAGCAAAGCACACAACTTATTGTGTTTTTGTGCTGGAGGTAAAGTATGAGGTGCACCTGCTATTTGCTAAGAGACAGGATTCGGGAAAAAAATGTTACAAGAGTGTTCGAGGTTGGTGCCTCCAGCCATGAAAAAAAAACAATTATTTCAACATTTTTACTTTTTAAAACATTCTGACATTTTTAAAGAAGTGCTCTCACAGCATGAGGTACAGACTCTTTGCCTATATGTCCTAATGAGTGAGAGCAATCATACACTGCAATTATTCAGTGTCTTTCAACTTTTGTGTTTTACAGAGTAGAACTGAACAGGGATGGAAACAAGCATCACTCACAGGCGAAATGGCTAATCGAAGGATGGTCCCATTTTTGATTTCACCACGACTCTAAAAGAAAGTTAAGCTGAGTGTTAGTACAAGTTCAACATTGATCAGCATCATAAAATTCTTCAACACAACTTCAGGGAGAAAACAGTAAAGCTCACCTGCTCAGTGATATAAAGCTGAGGGCCATCAGCATAACGTAGTGCAAACTGCTCTGAGCCTGACAAAGACCACCTAAGGATAAGGGCAGTGGAAAATGATGCAGGAATGTTATATTGCAGTATACGCTAGTATGCATACACAAAATGTAGCACAAAGTCAGCTCTCTCCTTCCAGCAGTTGGATTTCCATGAGCAGCAAACTGAGAGACTGTGGAGGAGATTGCTCAGTGGGTGTTAACAGAAAAGTGTAAAGAATTTTCAATTCCAAATGGAATAATGGAGACGTGAGGCAGTGGGTAGATACAGCACAAGCAGGAGGTGAATATGTGAGATAGAAATTTGCAATATTCATCAGTAAAATACAAGAGGGAAAATAAAGAAAAGACAACAGGGAAACCCAGAGATGATGACAAAAGAAAAAACTGTGAAGGATCAACAGTCACGTCTTGTCTCTGATCGTGTGCGCGTGTGTAAATGCTGTAATAAAACTACAAAAATGCAGCAACTGTGCATCACAAGTTAAGCTGCTGCAATTTTCATTTTTGTTTAGTCTTATATCACAGACATTAACATATTTCATTGCTTCACACATAGTGTAATGATAAGGACAGAAATCCGTACAACACACAATCCTCAGTCTATCTAAAACACAGATAACCCTTAAAATTCAGGCAAAACCAAAGACTGAAACACATTCCTGTTCTGGTAATATTAACTCATTTCTTAACTGAGTACAAAGTTTTTATGATTAAAAAAAAATCATTAAAATATGGAGGAACAATACTTACCCATCACATACTTCTCGTATTATTGAGGACAAAGGTCTTTTCTGCAAAGGGAAAAAAAATGCAGAGATGCAAAATAACGGTATTAAATTCAATTTAACCTTAAATCATATGTACAAGCACTCCCACATTCTCCTGTAATTGCTGAACATTGATACTGAACCTAAAATTACATTAATGAAATCTATTACTCATCTTGAGTTACTTGGCCTGGCAACCACAGCAGATACTCTCCTATATTATGTATAACTACATCATATCTAATGTCTGAACTCATGTCTCGCATTGGAAGCAAGTGAAAGCAATGCATAATTTCGGCCTTCACTTTACAGCCTTTAACAAATAAATTACTCCCTAAAGCCACATACAGCTAGGAGTCATATTATACAGCTAATGTCCCATTTTTCAATAATACAGACCTGGTCCATCTCTATGAGCTGAGCATTAGCACCTGGCCATTCAATAGCCACCTTCACGATGTCAGCTGGGGGTGGCATGGCTGTGTTATTGGAGCACCTTGAAGAAATGACATGACATTTGTTTTCACCTCACACAAATCTTAATCAGCACTTCAACACCAGCCAAATTAATTTTTTACCTTAAATAACCACCAACTTACATGTAAATGTGGCTCAGGAAATAAAATGACAAGTAATCATAAAGGAAACTTGTTTGATTAGTCACCTTGTCAGAAAGTTGTACTGTAAGCATGAAATTGTTGTTAGAATTCAGTACTTTCCTTGATCTAGACTCCTACAATATCTCAAAATACTGAGTTTTGAGTTATCTAAACATTAACTTAAGAATTTACATGAAGTAGAAGTTACACATTACCTAATAGAGAAGGGTTGAGGGGTCAGTCTCTCTCTCAGCTCTGCTGTAAAAACCACTAAGTCAGCTCCCCTGTGAACACAGAAACCCACGCACTGGTCATGTCAGTGCATATCCTAACTTTCTTCAGTCCAAAAGCTTACTTTGCTCTACCCCCACATTTCTCTCCTCTGAACTGAATCTGTCAGTGAAGGGATCAATAAGCATGAATGTTTTACAAAACCGCCCACAGACACGCATGCCAACACATCCATATCTTATGTCAAGCCCTCGGCCTACTGGGCTCTGGGTCCTCCATGTTGTGATGCCCTGGACAATTTTGATTCCAATTCATTAGGAAAACAAAACCAAATATCTTTGCACTCTGTTTGTGTTACACCCATATTTACAAACTTTTCTGACATTTTACATGGAAGTTTAACTAAGCTTCTCCAAATTGTGGAGGCAGCATATGTACAGCTTAAAGCTATTTAATTCTAGTGGAATAGTAAAAAGGCAAACAACAGTTAAACAGTTAATACAAAAAAAAAAACCTCCTATGATGGAGATAATTAAGAGTTCAGTTTAATTAAAAATCTATAAAGGCACCTTGATACAGTGCCTGCTATTCATAATCACTGTCTTTAATTTAAAAAAAAAAAAAAAAAAAAAAAAGAGTTGTGGTTATCAGAGTCCCATGTCACTTAAATACAAACATATATTATAGCGTGAAACTGCAGAAATGGTTTCAAAATTTGAGAAATTTGTATTTCTATCTCATTTAATAACAATTGACTTATATTTGCAGATGCACACACTGAAGGTAATATATTTCCAATCTATTTAAGCAAGAAAAACACAGCGGAGACCAATCTGTGGCAACAGACAGAGGTCTCTCTCTGCTCTGACATGATGGATCCTTAAAAAAAGCAGTTTGACAGACTGTGTTTGTGATTGGAGGATATTGGTAAAGGTGACATATCTCTTTTCCATATGGCTCTTCACACTTAGGGTGCTTTCAGAATACAAAGTACATTGTATAGCTCACAGCTGCTCATCAGAGAACAAATCTTAATCATTACCAAACTATAAAAAGGGAAACAAAGGCAGCTTCTGTCTTTTTGGCGACTTATTTGGTTTATATGTGCTTTAGAGAAAATGAGATTAGTTGTCAGTGCATCATCGTATTGCAGAATCCAGATCCTCACTATGAAAACATCTCAAAATAAAAAAATAAAAAAAATTAAGATGCAGAGATTAGCATAAGGTAGAGTAGGATAGACACTACAACTACAGTAAATTAAATTGTATTCTTCAAATGACAGCATCAAAATTAAACCTGCAAGTTAAATTGAGAGGGCAGCCATCTGATGGAAAGGCTGCACATCTTCTATTTTGAATCCCCCTCATCATGCAGTCTGGTGAACTACACAGTATACAGCAATATTTTTTTCACTACCATTTGCCATTTTAAACATTTAAGATTTCCTACAAATGCATATACAGTGAAATAATTTAAAATAATATGTCTTATTATTTTCTTATATTCCAATAAAAAAGTTTTTAGAACAGTTTGCTGATTTATAAAATTGACATACTGACAATATCCACCCACCTCTAGATATTTAGGACACTTATTTAGCTCAGGTACTGAAATCAGATGCATTCATTCACTGGACATGGTGAAAGGTGTACATCCTATTTATTACGCCCCCAGAATTATAAGAGTATTTTGTGCAGATTGATGAGAGATTTTCTTGTTTTAAGCATAAGGCAACAACAAAATGGGAAAAAATAGATGGGTTCTGATGTGATTCATTACTGGGCCACTGGTCAATGTTTAAGAGCTATAAAAAAAAAAAGAAAGAAAAAAACTACTTAATGAACCCTTTCACACTCTGTGGATCTGGGTCTGCCTGGCTTGGTTAATGGCTGAGGGTGCTGACAGCTTTGTTATGGCTTTAAAAAGTTACAAATTTTCAGTTTCTGAATACAGGCTGAGGTCATTTCCCTGTAGACTTTCAAAATATTGCACTCAGGCCTGCTTCATAACTTAAAAAGACATGGAGAACTCACTTCATACAAAATGTGAGGAGGATGCTGAAAGCATGGGTACTTTGAAAACATAGCTAAGCTGTACAGTAAATATAAAAACAGGAGACCTGAACTAACAGGCAATACTTTCCTTCGAAATATATATGCACTAACTCAGTATAGAAAATGTTCAATATACAGTGAATTCACAAATTTCCACATCCCAGTTGACCAGGAGGCAGAACATCCTGTACACTGTAGTGCCTTCCTACATTTTAGGAATAAAATTACAGGTAACACACACTAATACTGATAATATCGATAAAGTAGTCCTTCAGTTTCTGTTCAGTGAGCATACTTTTTCTCAACTTATAACTGACAGGGCAGAAAAATAACTGTTGTACTTAGCTTTACTTAATAGTATCACTATTCATGTGAACACGACTAACTTGCAATTACTGGTATTAATGACACCTGTCACAACATCTTAATCCTGTTTGTGCCTATTTATTATAGTTCATATGTACACTCCTTCTGTTACATAGATATTTTAGACCTTATTTTATACTTACAGACTGCTAAAGGGGACTGCTGCTAAACTAAGTTTCGCTATATCTTATGTGTAATGATAACAGAGCATCTCTGTAGCTATGTGCAGCATTGTGTTGCAGTCCTTTTTGTCGGTATGTAGCTGATCTTGTGTACAGACAGAGACGGCAGCTGATGGCCCCCGCCACTTTCCGTCCCTCGTGCAGCAGCCTCTCGAGCTCAGAGCTGGTAGCTTAGCAACAGCTGCTAAGGATCTCCAGGCTGAGTTGAAGCCCCTCCGAGCGGCCGGAGCTTCCTCTCCACAAAGACCCCCAACTTCTGCTGCTGCCGCCCCCCCTCCCCCCACCGGCCACCGCTCACCGCGACCCGGATGTCTCTGACTTACGGCTGGGCGATATATCGATATAAAAAATATATCGATATATTTTTACATGTGATATGGAATTACACCATATCGCATATATCGATATAGTTCAAATTTGCGCTGTGATCCTCGCTCCAAGCAAGCTGCTGACCCGGAGGTCTCTGCACTGCTCCCCGCGCCCCCGCCCCTCCTCCTTCATGCACAGAGGGGGGAGGGGCAGGAACAGACACCCGGCACTCTTCAACAAACATGGAGGAAGCAACAACGTATGCAGAGCGTGCGGTGGAGGAATTGGTTAGTAAAAGAAAAACCAGTGGCTCAGTAATTTGGAGATAGCTCGGATTCAAAGTATCCGATGAGCAACGAAATCACATTATATGTAGGGACTGCCATAAACAAGTTAGAATCAGGGGTGGGAGCACTACAATTTTTTTTCACCACGAAGTACGAAGAGTGTGTGAAACTGCGTGCTGCAGCAGCCCCAGCTGCAATCCACAACCCGAAAAAGGTCCAGTCCCGAAACAAAGCTCACCTTACTAGGGTTTGTCATGTTTTGTTCTTTTGTAATGTTGTTATTTGCATCTGTGGATTTGTCAGAAAGGAGAAGAAAATCTGTAATTTGTTTTTAATAAGCCATTTATAGTTGTCAAACTAAAAAAATTTGATGTTGTACTTGTCTCATATAAATATATTTATTTTGGAAAAAGGTTGGCCTATTTTATTTTATAGGCTATTTTTATTTAAGATTTTTTTTATTTAAATGTGCACCTTACGGAGGTTTGATTTCATAAAAGGTACTCCTTGTTATACAGTATGTCTGTTTAACATTCTATTGTTATTTGAACAGCTGAGTATTTAATCATAAACCAGGTGAAGAAAAATGTTTATTATTTATTCATTTCATTTTGCAACTGTTCACTGAAGTAGCCGGTTTCAATAAAACTATTTGTGATGTGTCATATTTGGCTTTGACTGAACATTTGCTCTGACTTTGCGAAAAAATATCGGGATATATATCGTATATCGATATTCAGCCTAAATATATCGACTTTTGGTCCATATCGTCCAGCCCTGCTCTGACGCCATTTTACCTCCCCTATAATGCGGTTTGAGGGGCCTGAGCCCGGGCTGATTGAAATAAAAGCTCCGCTCAGCTCCGTCGGCGGGCCGACCAACTTTTGGACGGCAGCTCGTTGGTTAGTTGGAGAAGCGGAGCGGCGCCTCCTCCGGTCAGACCGGGCACACAGGGAGATGGCTGCTCCGATGGTGGAGGAGAAAAAAACTACTTTGATCCTTTACCTTCGTCATATTAAAGGTTTTCAATTGAATACATGTACATTTTTTATTTTATATTTATTTATGTGCATATTGCACAGTTTACAACGCTCATCCCCGTGTGTGTCAGTTTTGGAGCCGTGATCCGGTAATGTTAGCAACCATTTCACATTAACACCGTCGATGCCCTCTTTATGGATAACAAGCCTTAAAGCTAACTTATCCAAAGGTGAACGGGTCGATTATCGCTGATCGATCGGGCTGGGCTGAAGCTGATCACCGCATCGGGCTGATGCGGCCGCGGCTATTTGTCGCTCTGGGATTCTATAATGAAATCCACCACAACTCCTGATAATGTCTGTCCGCCAAACATCGGCCTGTCCCCCTGTCTGTCCCCTCTCTGTCCCCTCTCTGTCCCCCGGGCCAAAGCGACCCAAAACATCACACTCACTCACTGTTACGGCGGGCAGCAGCGTTATTCCTCACAAGGCGGCTAATGTTGTTCCAGTCAAACAGCCAGTCCCTGTCTGATCCTCCATTGCGTTCATGAAGCAGCCTGTCTCTGGGCAGCTGTCCCCCTCATGTCCTCAGTCCTGACCCTGTCCGGCTCTGCTCTGGACGGCCCGGGGTTTTTACTGTAGGCTAACTAGCCGCTAGTGTCGGTGCTCGGTGTTACTCACCCGGTGAGCCGGTCATCGATGATGCTCTCAGTATCCTCCTCTCTCCAGGCCAGCACTTTTGGAGAGGAGACACATTTCCACGCCTTGTGGGCGGGACACTGTGGAAATGTCACCATCTGCAGGTGAGGCAGACTCTTCAGCTCCGTCATCTGTCCAAACACAGACTGATGTCATCTTCGTCCTCTGCACTCTTCTGCAAGTATTTCACTTTGCATCTAACAGTCTATATGTTCCGTCAATGATCTCCTTAATAACACACCCCATACACACACACAGGTATAATAAGGCAATAAGATATTTCATACATCATATCTGATATTCATCCTAGTTTATTTTTGTGTTCAAGCCCGCTCCAAGTTAAAGATGCCTGTTCCTAAACCTGGGACATCTATGTATAATATTTGGGTATGGTTCATTTTGCCCAGTACTTTCATATCCATATTTGTTCAATATTCTGGGCAGTTTTTTCAGCTGTAGATATAAAAAGTAACTCAACACATCAGTAAATGCTGTAAGGCCAGCCAGTGCTTTGATGTAATCTTCACTACAGTGATATGAAAATACAGGACTGCCAAGTGATGTCTATTGGATAATGTTAAGAGGACAACAAAGGCCAACGGGACAATCAGGACTATTTAAGATCCATGTAATGTTGTAATGTGACTTGTTCTTTGCCGAATGTAACTGGAGATAAATTCATCTCACTGTGGCAGAACTGAGATGCACCTGTTTGCTTGTAACTTGACTGTAAAGTTCAGGCAGCCAAGACTATGGGCCACTGTAGTTACAAAAATAATGTGTACAATTTAACAGCTGTCTCTCTGCCAGAAAAAGAACAAAAAAATAACCTTTTTTTTTTAAATTTATATTTTCGATTTATTTCCTGACAGGCTTTGATATCTGGTTCACATGTTTTGTTGCCAGCTACAATGACACCAGATTCTGCATCAAACTAAGAATAAGACAACAATTGCATTCACAGCACAATACATTTTTATTTAACACGGAAACCATGTGTACAGGAAAATTATCCACAGCTTCAACTGAGTATGTAACACTGGATCACCTCAAGGGATGGCTGCTGGTGAAACTTGAAGGGGGCAAGCAAACAACTGCGCTTCAATTCACTGAGGAAACACATTTTAAAATAAAAATCAGCTGAGTGTATTCAGCTCCACGTTACATCTCATGCATGATATTTAAAAAAAAAACATAAAAAAAGCATTTCTGGCATAACAGTTTTATCAACAAACGTAGACAACCAATTTCACGTGTTTGACAGGCACAGAAAATGAGCTACACTGTTGCTGAGAAATTCAATTATGTGGCAACAATGTTCACGCTATATCGAGATCTATTGGATCCATTTCATTTAACAACACATTTAGTAATTTTACCGAGATTGAGGTGTACCAGTAATATCAAAAGAATATCCACCAAAACTTAAATAATTTAGACCCCCATGTTTAGAACAAGTGGCTGTTTAGTTCAATTACAACATTGTCTTCCAGTTACTTCCCTGCAAAAAGTGTGTTTTATGCCATACCATCATGAAATAAGAGAAAAATACAAAACAACAGACATAGAGCTTTTGTAATAAAAGGTAAAGTTCAGCCTAACAATGGAGAATTTGAAGTTATCGCAGATGGTGATTTACTGACATGTACACCTCACTGTATCAGAGACACACACGCAAACTGACATCTGTATCAACTGAGAACAAACACAACTTTTTGAGGTTTTTAAGACATAACCAAATATAAACACATGAACACAGTGAAGCAACACAAAGGCTCCAGGAATGATATTACTCCCCCCCACTTCATGGTAATAAAAGAGAAGTGTAGGCCAGTCTTTGCTGGTTTGCTGTTGCACACTTAGATACACTTTTTAACCATGACACAAGGAATCAGAGCAAACTGAGTCTGCCATAGTGAGGTCTATATTAAAACTATGATGCAATATTGCATGAAACTATGATGTCTAGTAAACTGAAGACTGCTTAGAGGTAGGAAATGGGCATGGAATAATGTTCCCAGAACTTATCCTTCAGTTGTCAAATCATGAAATAGGAAAATGCCATTTTTAAATCAATGTTGAGGCCCAATGAGGGCCACCTGTATAAGTACAGCAAAAAGTTTTAATACCCTAATAATAAACATCAATCCAGCAGTGACTGTACACACACTAATCTGTTAGTAGTGGATAACTGGCCAATCACCACAAAAACACCAAGCCAAACAAATGTTGACAAATCAGTCAGAACTCTGTTGAAATTGGCTTGATTAAATCTAACATGAATTTAGTTTTGGCAATATGCATCGTTTGTGAAAACCGAACATCTGTAGATAGTTACATGCAAATATAAATTAAATTTTAAAGTCATTAACTGTAGGATTTTTTGCTAAACTGTTATAAGGAGTTAAAGGCCACATAGAGGAGATAAATGGTGAAATATGGGACTTGTTTCAAACCTCAACAGCTCATTTAAATTTTAAGACCACCAGACAAATTGGCTTGATATTCAATTTCACACTTACTTATATTCCTTCTTGTTAAAACAATGGTGATTCATTTCCATCTACGATGAATAGCATAAGTACAGCTGCCATTTGTCTTAGTCAGTGATGCATCAGGTTGATTTAATTATTCATAACAAGTGCTTTGAGAGCTATGAACATTTAGGCTTGTTAATATTATTCTATAATTCAGTTGTTAATACAAGCATGAAGATATCTGTGACACTAAATCCTCACAATACATAATGACCATGGTGCAATGACACCTGAAATAGATGTGGAGAACACATCACACAGAGTTGCTTCATACTAGATGAAATTTACAATGACCTGTCAGTTTAGCTGTGGTCACAAGTTACAGGCTCACAGGATCAGCAGTTACAAAACATGCAGATAACAATCTACAGTTCCCATTTGTGTCCAGTTATTAAAACACAGCTTGCATACAGTACTTACAGCATATATCCCCACAATGAGTGACTTTTATGTGACATTATCTACCATAAACTATAAATAACCTTTAGGTAGCAATTATTTAAAATACCCAATCAAAATCAAATTAATAAAACGACTGCCGATGTCAAGCATCTGCGAAAGAACAATTGAATATAGCCTGTGGTGACAGTTTGAACTCCTGAAATTGTAGCAGTCAGCTTTAATGAAAAAGAAACAAGAAACATAATTCAGCAAATCTATTATGAAGTACAAAAGAAACTAGACGACTCATTCCAAAATATCGCCGCATTAAGGTTACTTATAGGGATGAATAGCAAAAAAAAAAGTAAAAAATGTAATATGATGTTGATGATGGGCTTCAAGATTACTTTTATTTGTCACTGAGGATGTTACAGTGAATGAATTTGGACAGGTATGACAGCTGTCCAAACTCTTGAGCTGCTCAAGCAAGACTTGAGTTACTGTCAGTGACAGAGTGAAGATGTAAAAAGTGAGCATACAAGATTTAAATATAAATCAAAAAAGAAACTTCCAAACATCCTGTTTTTGAATTTTCTGGTCATGGTAAGATAATTACCAAAACCCCTCAATGATTTGCACATTTTATAAAAAAAAAAAAAATGTAAAAAAGGGGGAAAAAAAAAAGGCGGCAATGACAATATAAAGGTCCATTAAGTAGTAAGACATGACATATATTATTTAAAACTGACATGGCCACAACTTTTGGGATTTATGGTTTGTTACAATATTTGTAACAAACATATAAAAAACATTTCTTCATCGTATTTAATGTTTTATATCCACATTTTCTGTGAAAATTTATATATTTGATCCAAATGCCAGAACAAAATGTGCAAAAGGTAAAGGGGCAAAGTAGGTCAATTACAAAATAACAGACAAGAATGTAATTAGTGTATCAATCATACTGTATTTACAAGGGCTGGTATTTACAATGTCAAATCTTTTATCGATTTTTATGTCAGGAATTGAAAACCAGAATTATTGCCCCCATTATACACAATGAATGCTATCCATTTCACTATTAAGATTATCATATGTGAGACCAGGCGGTACCTTTATCTACACCGATTCATTGTAATTCTCAGTGATGAAGGTCATTTACAATAATATACAAGAATGCAAGTCAATATATATATATATATATATATATATATATATATATATATATATATATATTGTACTTTTAAGATTATTCAATTCATTTGTTATTGTCACTAACCCCAGGCTTCATTCATTGTTTTTTCAGTTTATAATAAATATATTTTTGAATTAGGATTGACAGAAACTAAGTGGACAAAGCTCTTTCCGAAAAAGTGCCGGTGTGATAAACAGAGAGAAAGAGGTACGGACAGACACAGGGAACAGGCCAGAAAAAGGGAGAGATTGAGGGTTGTAAGGTCACTACCAGTCTGCATTATCCCAGGTTTCCTCTGCAGGTTTTGTTGGACTCTTCTTCGTTTTACCATCTGCATTCTCCCAGTTGTTGTCCCAGGCCTCCCAGCTCTCTTCTGTACTGTGTTTGTTGTTGGATGCTGCTTCAGAGCCCCAATTGTCCCAACTGTCAGAGCTCTTCTTTGTGGAATTATCTGCAACGGTCCAGCTGTCACTGCTGGGAGATTTCTTGGCCTTTAAGGAACTATCGCTGCCAAAGGTTTCCCAGAAGTCCTTTGCGACAGGCTGACTCGAACTCCCTTGATATCCCTCAGTGGCATCCATGTTCTGATAGCTTTCTCCCACAGACCTGAACATAAGTCAAAACACAATGAAGCACTTTAAGGGTTCACATTTATCAAATTGAAAAACACATTACAAACTATTTGTATGTGGGAGTTATTGAATTTGAAAAATAACGTTGTCATACCCATTTTCTGGTTTTCCCGAGAAGAGATTAGTCAATTTTGCACCAGCTCCCTGAACCTAAGGATAAGAGTGGAGTTTTAGATTAGATTTTGTCTAATAACTGTGTTTGTTTGTTTTTTATTAGTAGTATTATTAATAGTATTTTACTTTAAATAAAAGGTGGTAAAATAAAAAAATAAAATTATAATAAAACAAAAATAGCAAGTGTCACCTTTAATATAAAAAAAATCTAAATTAAGCACAAAATAAATTAAAAGGCTGTAACTCTGCTGTTTCAGTTTTAATAACAGTAGCCAGTATTAATAAAATTTCTCACAAATGCTTATTTTCAAACGGTACTCACCACCAAAATAAATAATGGGAGCAAGAAAAATGAGAGATTACAATAAGTTAGCATTGTTCCATGTACATTCATCATTGTAGCAAAACCAGTCTCCTTCACAGGTTACAATGTTTGGAGTTTTCTACATCTGAATTGAGAGGCCCAGCTTTAACATGGCAGATTTTGGATCAGACATACTGTTGGTGTTAAGGAGACTGGTTTTGCTCCAGTGCATTGTGGCAGAGATCTGCCCATCCTACCTTGCTTGCTAGCCCAGTGATGCTGACTGTCATTTCATCTAGCAATTTGCCATCTTTGACCTGCATTGATGCAAATTATCATCAAAAATGAACAAAATCCAAATTGTTTTTGTCAATCATAGCATGTATAGAACAAAAGTGTAATTTTGATTGTGAGAAATATGAGTGCATCCATTTGATTAGGGGAACTTATGATCAACAGGAGAAGAGAATAACATTTGGGTTTTACAAAAAGTTAATCATCCTAATAGCTTAAAACACCAAAGTAATAAAGCGACACACCATTTTGCAAGAAAGTAAGAAGGCTGCTACCACAATATATTCTATAAATATCTTAAATCACTAATGCCAGCAGTACATTAAAGGACAAAAGCTTTTTTTTCCCCGCAATATTTCTTTAATATCAGCTCTCTCGGTCACCACACTTAAAGGGTAGTAAAGATTTTCTGGTAATTTGTAATAAAAAGTAAAATCTATCATCAAGCATTTTGACTAAAAACATCAACATGTATTCTTCCAGCCAGAGAGGCCTTAGCTGATCCCAATATAAAACACATCCTGGAGCTGCTCATTTGACAGTGAGCATTAGAGCTACTATAGAGAAGTTTTTAAATGGAAACCATTCACCATGATTTTAAGGATAATGATTTCATTTATTTCATACTTTTTGCCAGAAAACAAAGCGTTTTTTATACGACAGCTCAAGCACACTTGATCTGCAAAGCCAGTAAATTATTTGTCAGCTGAAGAGCCCCAGGTTGTGTCATCTTGTGTTTACCAAGACTGTGGCATATTATCTTTTGCCGCAGACCAAAAGAGCGTGGCTAACTTTTGTGGTCAGTTAAGAACTTTTTAATTCTGTTACCATCTCAGATTTTCCCATGAAAATAAGTTGCACAGAACTTTGCATTAAATATAGAGTTCCTGTTTTGGGGAGGTTTGAGACAACCAATTTGAAAACTCAATTGGTAGCTTCTTTTCCAAATACAGTGATATCATTAAGATTTTAACATTTGATGTCAGAGTAACATGATCTGCTTAAGAGCTGCTGATGTTGTGTAACATGCAAACATGCTTTAATTGCTATTTCAGACAACAAGAGCATGTTAAGAACATTTAGATAAGAACAGTAAAAGATGTTTTTTTTTCAGCAAACAGAATTCAGTGGAAACTGAATGCCTTGAAAAAAAATATTCCTTTTAAATTTTCAGTGACAGTGCTGAAAGCCCACTGACTCACCCCTGGTACAAAATAGACAGATCACAACTTTATAGCTTTGGCAAATATCAAGGCTGACTTCCTAACTGCTGTTGAAACCATAGCTTTTGTCGTTTGGTGTAAACTGGCATAAAGCAGATGGATTAGAAAAGACAAGCAGTGTAGAAAATAGCACATTCACATCTGAAGCTGTTTTTTGTTTCTAAAGAACTGCACCCCACCAAATCAACAACTTCAAACATCAATGTTACCTTTTCTTGGGTAGGTTTGATTACATTCTCATTTAATGTCTGTCCTAACTCTGTGGCCTGGTTGGGAGTAAGAGGGGAGAATTCACTTGAATGAAACACAGTTTATCATTCACAGTAGTGCAACACACTGAGATGCTTGTTCCACAGTTTCATGTGTTACCCATCATTCCCATCCACCATGACACTGAACGAGCTCTAGAGGGTGCAATGGTTCAAACGCCTACATTACCAATGTGAACGTCTCCATTTGGGCTGCACTGTGCTGCCTACATATTTTTTTTCTTAGCTTACAGAATGTACATCATTCCATATATCACAAAACTACATTTTTGTTTTTTTCTGTCTCCTAAATTATGCGGAGTAATGTGTTGCTTAAGCCAGGCTTTTTGCTTTTCCTATTTACAGAAAAATAAAAATAAAGTAGCAAATAAAAACCTACTAAATAGTAGTGTTTACAACACTGATTTCAAATGAAGGGCCAAATAGTGTACAAAATTTTGTTTACATTACCATTCCACCTCTAAAGCACTGTTTGCAGTGAACACAAAAATTGTCATGCATGGATGTATAATTCATTTTCAATGGGTATGAGTGAACAACATTTCTATATTAGGGTTGGGAATTAAAGGAGATTCCCATCCCATAATATATTATCACATAATATAGTTACCAGCTGTTTTTCAAAAGTTATCCATAAACTCAAAGTATAGGTTCCAAAAACAACACAATGCCTTGTGTTAGTATACCAAAGCTAAAGTGCATGAAGAGGACATTCAAAATGTTTGTTTTACAGATGAAATAATGAAAAGCTGACAGTACTAAAGAAAAACGTGGATGATGCGAAATGAATAAAATAACATGATGCAGGAAAAGCTCCATGCACCTATTATCTGCTTTTACCGGTTCTGGGGGAGCCTTATAGCCCCTTAACTACATCCAGAGATCCCGAGAGGGCAAAAAAGATATTAAAGTAATCACAGTTGTTAGAGCTGTTTGTTAAGAGATTTACCAAGAATAGTGTACAGTTTGTGACCAACACCATCAAGTCAGAGGGGCTTCTTAGTGCAATACACAGAGAAATAAGACAGAGGAAAACCTAAGTTAAACAAACAAAAACCTTAATAAATAATTACAAACAAATAATGGGTTAACCTTGACTGAATTAATCTTACCTTTAAGGTTGCTTGGTTTGCCAATTTAGTTGTCTGTTTGAGGGGAGGAAAGAAATATAATAATCAATGTCATTTATTCATAATGGCGACTTATGTGCTCAAATTCTGGCTTCAATTCCATAAAAAACAGGATACTGTACATGCGCATACTGCATAAATACACTCACATTATCTTTAGCAATAGAAGCAAACTTGCTAGCTCCAACAGTGAAACTGCTCCAACCCTGCCGAAAGCAAAAAAAGAAAAAAAAAAATGTTGCAGTGAGAAAAACAAAATTAGCACTCAGCCGAATCACATGTACCATGACCTACTGAATAAATAGAAGACATGGCGTTGTTCAGGAAGTCGTCTTCTTTCTTCTCCGGGGTCACTGTGTTCCCAAAGCCAACATACCGATTCTCTTGATTGCCACTGTAACCCCCTCCACTGAAGAAGCATCAACAATCATTAAAAGAAAATTGTTTACAGAAAATAATAATTTATTTATTACTTATTTATTTATTTACTTATTTAATAATAATCCTTTTATTAGAAAATTTCAAGAGGGTGACTCTCTTACCTCTGATAAGAATTAACGTCGTCACTCAACCAGTCCTCAAAAGCTTTGTCACTAGATTTTGCTGAGTTTTGCCCAGATCCCCCTGAGCTAAATGACAGAAACGTAAATTCATTAATCACTGGTCTGTTTCTGAAATTACAAACAGCTCTACTATGTTTAAAACTTCTCACTTACCGATGAGAGGATGAAAGGCTCGTCTTGGGTTGAGGAGATGTCCAGTTTTTGGCCGAGGATGTCTCAATGGACCATTCCTTACCTTCTGCTAAAGTGGCAACCTGTCATATACAGCGTCACAGGACGTGAATTATTCTGATGCACAGTGTGTATATGAGAAAAGTCAGACAGAAAACTCAGCCAACATTGGACCAATGCTTCAAGTTCCCTTTTCGGTTCGATTGACAACAACAACATGAATTCTTGGACACAAAAAAATCCCAAAGTCACTGTTATCTCTGATGTGTCTACCACAATGTTCAGGGGTCCATAAATTTTGTTTTTTGAAAACCAGAAGGAATTATGATTTAATTCTAAATCTGAAATCTAAGATATTAATAAAGTCAGTAAACAGTTGAGTATAAATGCCTTTGGGTCTGCACTGCTGACCTTATCCCTGAAGAGTGCAGCAGCTTTGCTGTTGTATTTCTCCTGTAGAGTCCAGTTGGGATCATAATCATCTTGAAGTTCAAGAAACAAACGGAATTTTCCATTCCCTCCTGCTTTCATCTTCTCAAGCTCAATATCTTTCCACTTGTCCATGGTGACAGAGCGCACAAAACTGGATAAAAGAGATAAACATTATTAGGCTGTTAATAGTTTAATGGTAATAAGTGACAGGTATCTAGATTTCTCTGAACTGCTAATGGTCAATGCACTAATGGGACGAAAAATGTGACTTATTTGCGCTAACCCTGTTAATAAGGTTAATTTTGATGTCCATTCTCAGGAATGGCCCTAGATAAGTTTATCTAAAAGCTCAGGATGACCATTTATAGAGTTTAATTTTGTATCTTAGAGAATCAATCTGTATAAAGCTGCAAACATCATGCGTCATCACGCAAGATTTGACTGATTATATAAACTTAACCATCTCAAATTATTACCGGTGAAAACCTCTAACAAAATGTGTTTCAAAGTCCTTACCTGAGATGGACCCCCAGGCCTCTGTGCTTGCCAGAACACTCAAGACAAATCCAGATGCCATAGGTCACACTAACCCACTGGGGGTTGAAAGCACCACATTCAAAGCACAACTGAAAAGATAAGAATTCAAGTTTTTATGTATAATTATGAAAATAATAACAGTGGCCTGACTCTATATTCTTTTGAAAATAACAATTTGCTTCAACAATATTACAAGTCATCATTAAGCCCTCACATTTCAACACTGCATGTAAACAAAAATACTGATTGAGATTGATGAGATTTTTATCATGACCATTTAAAATACAAAAAGAGGACCAAAAAATAGTACATGAATAAGAAAATAAATTATTATAAGTATTATTTATACTCCACACATATACTTGAGCTTAGGTTTCAACATAAAGGAATATTCTTAGTACCTTTATTTATATGTTAAAGGACATTACAGTATATCTACCAACTGCTGTTACCAAAGATGCAGGTCAACAACATATCTGCATTAGTTCCACCTAAAGTTACTCCCACATTTTATTTGTAAATTGATGAAAGCACAGAAATTTTGTGTATAGTTGTAAATAAAAGGTGCTACAAAGGCTTCTTGCAAACCTGCTTTCTGCCACAGTATGGGAAGTATAAGACTCCTGAGGTGACAATATTTGGACTAGGAAATGCGAATGAGGACTTACATTATTCTCATCCTGTGTTCTCACTTCCTTCAGAACTCTTCTGGTCCTTGGACTTGCCATCTTGAACCACACTGAAAGAAATTTTAACTATAGATTATCAATTCATTCCTATAAAGCTGTTCAACATGACCCATCTTTATGTTACAAAGCTGTTTCTAGAGAGAATAGCCCACCATTGAATTAGATCAGAACAACAACAGCTGAAACCACATATTCCAACAAGCCTGTCTTCCTAAAGAGAAAATACATTCTTAAACAGAAGTTACACCTTTTTATTAAAGGTTGTTTTTCTTTTTTTTTTTTTCCTTTTTATTTGTGCATTGAGCAAACAATCTCAAAAGATGAACAGCTCACAGGAAAAAGTACTAATGGTGTCATCTAAAACAAACATGGACCTGTTCCATGGACAGTGGCTTTGATGAATGGTGTCTTGCCTGGAAAATGGATGAAAGTAGCATGCTGCAGCATATGTCAAGAAAAGCTGCAATAAAGTCCTTTCTGTGTCTTTTAATGAAGGCTTCAATAATGACATGATTCCTGCGACTGTCAACAATGATGAGTTCATATATGTATATATATATGTGTGTCTCTGTGTGTGTGTGTTTCTTTTTGTCACCAAACAATGAATTGATCCTGGTTTTAAGTGTCTGTAGCTCAAAGCCTGGTACACATTTCTGTCACAAGTGTGTAATATCATATAAAACAATTATAAGGGATTCAATCTGGTTCATTCGGTTAAATTAACATGGCACAGTGGTTTAGTTTAAGCCAAATTTATAAATGTCATGTTGCTACTTAATATTCACTTGATGACCAAGGGTGTATTAATGAATGGCTGAAAATGGACCCTAGCAAAAGGAGTATTTATTTGTGATTAAATAATTAAACTAACTAATGATTTGCTACAAACCACAAACTAAAAATCTATGTTACCACGAGGAAGAACAGGGCAGGGGAAGTCAGAAAGTATTTAGAGACAAATAACTGGGTATTTATTTTATATTTCATTTTAAAAATTTGAAATTTCATTCTTATGCAAGAGGAAAAGAAATTTAAAAAAAATCTGACATTGTGTGCACAAGGTGATATTGTTTTCTACGGATCACATGAACCAACTAGTCCAGTAGTAGTTTACATATACTTGCATTATTGTCCAGATATCTCCAGAACAGCCAAATATTCTGGATTACCTATGTTACATGATGAATCTTCATTTGGACAAAGTGATTCAAACAGAAAGGCCTTATGAAGACTGACTGAAGATCTTTCCTGATCTTGACTAAGCACTGGTGATTTGCGAGGGTTTTAAATGGGAAAAACCAATTGACAGTCTGTAAGTAAAATAAAATATCTTGTTCTCTGAGTGCAAAGTTCTAAATCTCTGATTTTATGTGGCCAAAATCATCTTCACGCAAGATACGTTTGTAAATACAGGCAAACACCTTGAACCTACACACATGGAGAAATGCAGTTGAGAAAAACCTGCAGTTATCTTAAATCCTGCGTCAGTTGTAGCTGCCCATTGATAAGGTGACCTGACAGGGGAGAGACTTTAGGTTCACGGTGTTTGTGCTTATATAGAGGTTTCAGTAGCAGTCATGGTCAGCTCAAGTCCTCTGACAGGCCGCATACTGTCTGGGGGTGGTCCAGCACGTCTGCTGCCATTTTACAAGAAGAATAAATGTCTGGCCCTTAAAATTCAACCGTGAGGTTTCGAAAGCAAATGGTGACAACAAAACACAGGACAGACTCTATCAAAAATAACGCAAGATTCCTGCAGACACACAACACTGGCTTTAAACAAGGAAAATGGAGTCGCGGAGGGATTTCTTACTGACACCTGCCACGTCGTCAGTCATGTGTAGACCCCTAAAGATACAATATATTTACCTCACTGATGCTCATACTCAGTAAATATAATGTCCAGTGTACCAGCAGGTGATAAACAACAACCAGAGTCCGCCAACTAACTAAATGATATGCAACAGCTCTCCTCCGAGGGGCTACCAGGGCAGCGCCATGTTGACGGCAGTGATCATGTTAGTCTTTGTAAAAATAAACCCCTGGGAGAAAGAAAGAGAGCTCCTGCTGTGAAAACAGCCTCTTTTTAATAAATTAATCCATCGAAATGTCACAGTCGTGTCAAAGCTCCTGAGCTCGTATCTATCTACCATCAGACTAGAGCACACACACACACACACACACACACCGGTTTCCTCTGTAGGATTGAATCACTGTCTGAAACACCAGGATGGCTGTGTGATCTGTCGCTTTGGGTGCTGATTAAAAGCTGATTTCAGAGCCGACATATCAACAAGATGTTGGAGATTGAAGCGACGCGACAGGTAGTTAACCAGCAATGCTACGGCTAGCTCCCCGGCTAACCGGTCCGTTACCTGTCGGTGATTTAGGGACAAGAAGAGGCTTTTTTTCTGACGGTCTGTCGGGTCCGGTGATGAACTCTGCGACGGCGTCTTCTTATCCGGCCGCAGACACACAGATAAACTCAATAAATCACAGTGGAGTGTCTTTTTTTTAAGCAGACTGCTGATGTTAAACACCGGTAGCCATGTTCCTGTTTGCCTACGTTGGCAGTGCAGAGCACCATGGGAGTCCGGCCGGCTCTTCCTCTGCCGGCTCTTTGTTTGAGTCTCCGTCGCTTTCTGTCGCTGTTGCCTCCACTGGCACGGAGTGTCAACATGGCTGGGATACATTTTTACTTAAATATTCAAATTTAAAATTAGTTATTCACCCCCAGTGCCATATTTAACCAATGTCCTTCTCCTCAGTGCTTAACTTTGTACATCCAACGGGCAATTTTTTACACCGCTTCTACTTTTCTTGTTTTTACTGATCACCTCCAGCTCCTTCAATGCTCCAGTTATATTAAAGTGTCCAAGGGAGACATGGTGGTCTGTATGTAGAACACAAAGACCCAAACTCTTACCATTGTTAGTTTTATTGTTTAAACACCCTAACCCTTGTGATATGTCCAAGAGAAGCAAAATCTTGAAATTGTCTTGTTGAGCCACAAAATACCATTGCAACACTCAAATACTTTGTATACACTCATATTTCCTAATTTTTAATTTCTTAATGCCCCATTTTCCCCCAAGAAGATGTCAAAGTAGTCATAACACACTTCCCTCCTTCATGTCAGACTATTATAATGCGCAAGAGAACATTACACTTTTCCAGGACCAGTTATGGGAACTCGGGGATCCCACCAATTTCTTTTCTACGATTGACTCCTTTGACTTTTTTCCTGGTCCTTCAGTAAATAGCCCAAACTACCTCTTCTCATGGTTACATACATGTGTACAGCAACTTGGACAGTCTCTCATCATTATCTCCAATCATTATTAATGTTTTTGACAGGTTTCATTACATTGCTTTCAGCTGTGATGTATAAAATTTGACATTTGACACATTTGGCATTTTATTTTATAAAAGGGTCATGAAAAGTGATTTTCAGAAATATCAAACAGTAAAAAAATCAAGATCTTTATTTTAATATCGACAAACAATTATTTTTTATTCACTAATATCACAGTTTATTGTTCCAATCACCTTTTTTTGGACTTGAAAATAAGATTTTGGTGGTAAAATATGCAACATTGGCAGAAAAAAAAGAGGTAATTCCGAAGAATCTGAGGAATCCAAGTACACTCTGCACTCAAGGTGTTGCAGCGTTAAATAATGATGTCCTGGGGTTAGGCTCTTTAACCAGTGCCATTAGCTTTTCTTATCAGATAAAATAGAGGCATAAAAGGGGTGTTTGTGCAGCTGGCGGAGCCATTCGCTGGACTGTGAGTTGTGCATCAACATGAGTAATTCTACAAGTTTGAAGGCACGCCTGCTAGTCTTTGTGGTGGTGCTGGAGGTTGTTATTCTGGCTCTTTATCCTCTCTTTGTCACCTATGATGACAATGCCAACACTAAGCTGCAAAACAACCAGACCAACCCGATGGAGAACTCCTTGTATCGTGACTATCCCTACTTTTCCGATGTGCAGGTGATGATCTTCGTAGGCTTCGGTTGCCTGCTGGCCTTCTTTTGATTCTATGGCTTCAGTGGAATGGTCTTCAACTTTCTTACAGCTACGTTTGCAATCCAGTGGGCGATCTTGGTTCAAGGCTTCTTCCAGTTTTGCTATGATGGTAAAATTCACCTGAGTGCGATCAACCTGCTGAACGCAGAGTTTGCTTGTGCTGTGGTGCTCATCTCTTTTGGAGCTGTGCTTGGGAAGACCAGTCCTGTTCAGCTCCTGGTTATGGCTTTGCTAGAGATCCCTGTCTTTGCTGTGACTGAGTGGGTTGTATTGAAATACATTAGAATTAACTATGCAGGGGGCACTATCCTTATTCACCTGTTTGCCTGCTACTTTGGTCTAGGAGTGACATTGGTTCTGTACCGTTCAAGCCTGAATGATGGGCATGCAAAAGAGATAACCAGCTACCATTCTGACATCCTGTCAGTAATGGGGACCTTGTTCCTCTGGGCGTTCTGGCCTTCATTCAACTCTGCTCTGACCTTCAAGGGTGATGATCAACACAGAGCAATACTTCACACTTTTATAGGTCTAAGTGCATCCACCATGACTGCATTTGCACTCTCTGCCATGTTTAACAAGAGAGGTAAACTCACAATGGCAGACATCCCGAATGTAACTCTAGCAGGTGGTGTGACTGTTGGGGCATCTGTGGACATGATAATTTCTCCTGCAGCTGCATATGCCCTGGGTATTATAGGCTGTACTGCCTGTTTCTTTGGGTACGAATACCTGACTCCCTTTCTAGCACACCACATGAGGATCCAAGACCAGTGTACTATTCACAATCTCCACGGACTCACTGGCCTGATATCTTCCACAGCAGGAATCTGCGCTATCCTCTTAGCCACTGAGGAAACCTATGGGCCCAGCATGTATCAGATATTCTCCCATCGCGCTTCACTTGAGGGAGCTCCAAAGCTGCTGGAGCTGCAAAAATGATTCCTGGGTTGAAGCCGTGTTTAGGCCGTACTGCACAAGAACAAGCTCTCTGTCAAGTTGCAGCTGTCTTCTCTACCATTGTTGCATCTGCAATTGGTGGGCTTGTTACTGGTTTCATCATGAAGTTGCCCTTCATGGCATTCCCAGCTGACCAGGACTGTTTTGATGATGAGCTTTTCTTTGACACACCCTCATACTTTGTCGGTGCAGAAGTCCTCAAAACCACATGCAATGAAGAAAAGGGACGAATCAAGTCTATGGACAGCAACATCTGACATAGTTCCAGGTGAGGGCAGGGTACACCCTGGACAGCTCACCAGTCCTTTGCAGGGCCACACACAATTTACGCTTATGTAAATCATTGTCAATATTATTGTCATTACAGCATTACAAAATGTTATATTGAATAGAACCATTCTCATGAATTTTGTTTTCAGTGTTGCAATGTGAATTTTGCATGCAAAATGAAAACGTGCTATAAAATTGTGAAATATGGCTATATTTCTCTATTATTCATTTCATTCGAAATCAATGAATATTAATATTTATTATTATTATTTATCACATCTGTCATGCTGGTACATTTTCTATGAAATATATTTCAACTATGCACTCACAAACCAATTTAATAAAATCATCAGTTTCATTACATTTTTTCCCTTAAACTTACCAGCACCACAAAACTGAAGCAAAGAAAAGCATAAAAACCAAATACAGTGAACGCAGTGAATACAGTGACCTGATAATTGTTACAAAACCATGTTTACACATGGTCAGTCGTATCTTTTCAATTTCATATCTTGTGGCATTGACATGTCTTATCTCAGTGTCACTGCAGTTTCACTAGTTTAATTGTGCATTTATGACTTCCATGACATTGTAAAGGATAACAACCACCTATATCAGAAAATAGGTAATTTTATTGCATTGCACCAAAGGTCGTGGTCTGATCTGGTTCCAAACTTCATTACACCTGGTGAATTAAAAACATCAGAGAACAAAATTCTACTAAATAAGACAATACCTGATCAAATACCAAGGCACTGATACAGTACGCCCTGAGCATGCTAGCTGAAAAGAGTAAACCAACAAATATGGGGAATACCATTCTTAATTTAACCAGTAAATATGTACTTACTGCCTAAACCCCTGCCAATCGTTTGAAAAATCAAAGGAGAGCGAGCTCCTGTTTTCTTAAGACAAATTTGATTGATTTATACAATAATTGTACTTTACATTGCAAAATTAACACACAAGTGATTGTGTTTTCTTCATCATTACGTAGTGCCACTTTAGTTCCTTTTTTAACTTGTTTGGTGTTTGGTAGACTAAAATTTACAACATGTTTGAGTCAATAAGAAACTTATAGCATCGTTAAGACCCTAAACAACGAATAACTGATAATAGGTGTTGGTTTGGCTAGCCAGAATAATGATTATCTGTTTTTACAGTGCATGTTATTTGTTATAAAGTTGAAAGAATAAAGGGCCTCTAATCTCATCATGAATACTTCAGTTCTGTTTCTTTATAAACAGATAAAGTTTATAACACACAATGTGCAGATACATAAATTTACTTAAGTACATTACTAAGTACAGTTTTTAAGAATCTGTACTTTACTTGAATGATTTACTTTTTGGAAACTTTGTAATTTTATTCCACTACATTTGAAGGTATATATTGTACTTTTGACTCTAGTCAAGTACTAGTAAGCTTGACATGAGCTTCACAGTGTGCAAGGTTTGCAAAATGAGGATTAAGCACTTGGGGAACCCATGTTTAACTGCACAATTTTTTTTTATAAAGAGACACTTTATTTTTGTTACTTAAGCAATATGTGATATTGCTTTTATGCAACAGATGCAACAATTCCATATAAGCATGGATAAATGTTTCAAACTTAATAAATGTGAAAAAGACACTTTAATGTCTCCATTTGTCATTCTGTCTTGCAAAGCAGACTGGAGTAGATCATGAGGATCCTTTGCACACCTATAGATCAAAGCAGAAATCATTATGAATCAAATCGTTTTGAATCGAAAATCAATTTTGAATAGAATCGTAGCCCCAAAAATCGGAATCGAATCAAATTGTGAGATAGTAAAAGATTCCCACCCCTTTGAATTCTTTGAATGTACTGCTTCAGGACACATTGCACTGTGATGAAAAGTACTTTGAATACTTAAGTATTCGCAAAAGCAAGTACTCCTGTACTTTACCCAAGTCATAGTTTAACTTTGTTACTTTAACTTTTATTGGAGTAAAATTTGACCAGGAGGATCTGTACTTTGACTCAAGTACTGGAGCTGTGTACTATGTCCACCACCAAGACTAGGAAAGCCCCATATAAGTGCAGTCCATTTACCATTCAAGAATAAAGGATCACCAAAGTTATTAGAACAACAACTAAAGGTCTTGTTAGTCCAGTGGAAGTTGTGATAGTTCCTTTAAACCCACAAATGCCAACCTCATAGTGCCACTGGTTGAAAGGTCAGTTGGATAACTGGACTGTGAAACACTTGAAATGATGCTTATTGAAATAATTCCATCAAAACAGAACAGCCAGCCTATACAGTGTTTGCTGCTCGAGCATCAAAAATGTAGGTAAGAGTAAATTCAGTTTTAAATCTTTGTGTGCTCTTGGCATGGTGCACAAACTCAGAGAAGTCTCACCATCAAACTTTCCAAAATGAATATCCATAGTCTTTATTTTCTATGAACAATGTCTTAAATAAATGTCTTTCTGTGATTTGACTTTTCACTGTGCCTGATTTCAAATCCCTGGAAGAACTAATGAGTGCTATATGTCTTCCCATGTGTGTGACTCCATTCTTTTGAGGGACCATGTTACAGCTTTCCCGCAATATTAATTATTACAAAAGATTATTACCTTATTAATCAATGTAACCCAAACTGTTATCACTGTCTTCTTAGATAAGGTGTTTTTTTCTTTTCAATTAAAGACCTCTGACACAACTGATTATATTCTGATGACAAATGAAAAGAAAATGTCATTCCACCGATTATCTATATCACTTATCTGTGCAGGGTCGCAGTGAGAGGGGGCTGCAGGAAATACCAGTTGACATTGACAACTCCACAGAGAAACGTCCAAGGCCTGGGCTTTGAACACAGAACGTTCCTCTTCTTATGATTATTAATTTACAGGTTTAAATGTTGGCAACTCAGAAGTAAATGTAAAATATCATAGGTAAATGATGATACGATGTCAGAGGACAGTTGATAAAGGAGGAATTAACATCATTGTGAGAGCGAGTCGGCAATTTTTGACTGGTCAGGTATCCATCATTGATCATATAATAAGTCCATCTCCACTCAAATATGTGTTTTGCCAATTGTTAAATGTCAGATTAATATAAATGTACAGTATATGCTAGAGTTCTTCTCTTTACAAATCCATACATATTTGAAACAATTCATGTATACCAATGTAATTGTAAAGCTAACTAAGTTTAGAAACTGAATATTAGCCCGTTAATTAATCAGACCAAATTCCTCACTCTTACTGGAACACAAGCTGTGTTCTTTGTTTGAAGATAGTGCCATCATGTGGCAGGAGGTCAAGCTGCATATACCAGTTCTGGCATGTTGGAATCAGTGACTGTGCTTCTTTCAGAAGTGGTTGGCGTAGTCCTCCCCATTGTCTGCAGTATTCACTTTAATACGCTGCGTTTGCACAGATGCATACAGATCAGACATGGTGGAGATGGCGTCAGTGTTGCCTTCACCTTCTTTCTCTGATTCTAATGGCACCTCCACAAGGACGACATCTGAGTACTGTATTTTTGGAGAGCTACGGCCAGACTGCGGCCCGGGAGGTTTCAGGGTGAGGTTGGCGTAGCAGTCCTGAGGGTTTGACTGTAATGAGAAAGAAAAGCCAAAAACAAATTTTATCTGTATCATCTTTACCAATGTGCATGTGCATGTGAATTGACAGCAGATAGAGAGAATGATGAATAATTACAACAAAGATTTCACTTTCTATAAAAAGGTTTAAACATGCTACCTGTGATTTAGAATTCACTCTATGTTGGTCCCTCAAAGATGAAGAGCTGAGTGATGAGTGTGGACGGTCAACCTCTGTGATGTCTGTGAAAAACAACTTCACACTGTAAACAGACTTAATTGTGTAAAGGCATAGACAAAAGACTCTTACTTACTTGTTTGCGTGAAGCTTATGTTTCCATAAATGGGATTGTCTTCCATGTGTCTTGGGCTCTGACTTTAGATCGACAAACAGAGAGGAGACATATTTTTTTCCATTTTCAGGTTTGTCCAGAGTATTACAAGGATAATAAAAGTATCTTTTTCTTTTAAATGTTATGTATACAGGCTGCATACCGTTTGTTTCGGCATTTCCCTTCACCTGGGGAATAAACACTCACAATGAAACAGAGCATTTAGATTAATTTTGGTGGATTTTTTAAAAAGAAAAATTATGTAATTACCTGAGCAAAATTTTGATACAAAGAAGAAAATATTGCAAGATACAGAGATAAGCAATATTATGTTGAACAATCCAAATAGAACGTATACATGTACTGGCAGACAGAAAAAGTCTGGACAAAAAAAGAGAGAAAGAATTATGATTAATATGGATTACTGAAAATTGTTAAACATCCCCACCAGGCATGACACTTGTATGAGCACGGATTGGCTTCCAAATGAATCCCCCCCAATCTTTTCTTTGAGTAAATAAAAGTACAGCTAAAAACAAATTGGAAATATATCAATTAAAAAAACAACTCCTGTGTAATGTTGAAAAGGCAGAGATAACCTAACTTACACTGAAGTAGTGTACCCAATGATAACCTACACAGATAAAGGATGTACATAAACTTAATATAGCCGGACAACTGTTAACACTTGCATTCACAGATAAGTTAAATTTAAAGCTAACCATGCACATATTGGAGAGTCGGAGAAAACCAGACCTGACAGTACTAGTCGATGCAGCGATTTCTTTTCCAGGACATGATGATAAAAGCTAAACATACACATAAATGCATTGCTAAAACATAAAATTTTTAAATTTGGATTTGAAATATGGACACAACAACAGATACAGCAGCTGTTTTATCACCAGACAAGTGAGCCTTAAATGACCTTTTTATGTAAAAGATAAATTATACCCATCAGTTAGAGGTGTAAGATTCTCATTGGTGGAGTGATTCAAGTTACTTTTGGGAAAAACAAAGCATAAAAGTAAATAATGGAAAGAAGTACAGCAGTGCTGCTCCTAAGGAAAAGCTTTACGCTGCCACTCTCCTTTGAACGAGGCTGTATCAACAACAGAACATGTGGTTTTACTGAGAAGCTTATGTGTGAATGTGCAAATTGCATAGTGCACTTTTGTTGCAAAAGTGCATACTGAGCAAATCTTGTTTCAGTTCAATGTAATGTGGCCTGAAAAAACAGACCTAAAAAACCATAACATAACATATATATATACATATTACATATCCTCCTGACACCCAGGGAAAAAAAGGTGTTTTCATTTTGACTTTTGGGGGATAAAGTAAGTGTGGGGGTGAACACATTTCAAAGAAAAGAAAATATTTTTTAAACTTAATTAAAATTTTATAACACATGCACTGCAGTGGACAACAGGACATCATTGATATCAAACATAAAACACAAACAATGTGCAGAGAGCAAATGTCTGCATGCATGTTTTATCTCTGCGTTAGGTGCGTCCAAGCAAAAACCAATGTCCACTGCAGAGGACAAATATGAATTGTCGGATCTCAAGAGGATATATACGTATATGTATTTGGCATCTTTGAATTTAACTTTTGATTAGTGTTTTAAGTTGTAAAGACACCTGGTGTTTGTCTTAATGAGAACGTTGTGTATGTGGATAAATAATGTTATAGGGTGAGGAATATGGTTAGCTCAGACCCTATGAGTCAGTATCTTTTTGGGTAAAAACACATAATAGAAACAGACATTGCATGATCTGCTGATCAGATAATGTTTCTCTTCAATCTGTAGCATCATATAAATATTAATGTTCTTATTTTGGTAATGTATTTCTTCATCTCAATGTGAAACGCATCCCCTGCATGATACTACATGCTGCCTTTGGGCAAAGCAGCAGCAGCTGCCTCATTAGTAATACTTTGACATACATCTAAAAATGTTACATTGACTGTTCCCATTCAGTTGTACTTTCATCAGACACTTTCTGAAAGCAAGAATTATTTCAGATTGTTTCCATGGCAACACCTCATTAACAGTCATGGTGTTTGGTAATTAGAAAGAAGGCGTGTATATGTCTTAGCAATAACGAACGATTCCTTTTGCTTTAGATGTTTGCTGTGTTTTCATTGACCAAACTAAATGACTACCTTGAAAACATGAGACACAAAAATATTGATTTGGTTGATGGAGATGGAGCAACACAACAATGAGTTGACATTTTAAAAAAGAGGTTGTTTGTAAGATAGATGACCAAGAGCTGGTCGTAAACCACCAAACCACTCCCATGGCTGTTTTTGGCTCAAAATGTTCTTTGAACATTTGTCCTTTTTGGCCGTTTGGTAGCTGGCAAAGATCGAAAAGGAAATGGACAAATGACAGTGAAAAATGAGATTGCTTGTTCATTTCGAAAATATTTTTTAATCAAAAGCCTTTAAAAAGAAAAATTTCACTCTCCACTTGAGAATAGCTGTTCGGTTACTCTTCATAATCACATATCTTAACTTTGCTCTAAAAATAAAAAATGTAATTGTCTCATCTGATTCAATATCATTATCTATACCGTTCCCCCGACCTGACCCCGGATAAGCGGATGAAGATGGATGGATGGATCTATACTGTTTATCTTTTAGGGTCGCAGGGGGTGCTGGCGCTAATCCCAACTGCCATTGAGCAAAGGTGGCATACACCCTGAACAGGCCGCCAGTCTGTAGCAGGACTGATATACTGAGACTTACAGAGACAAACAACCATTCGTCCTCACAGTCATGCCTATGGGCAATTTAGAGTCACTAAACAACCACTAATCAAAGACATACGTTTATGCATTTCGACGGACTGTGGGAGGAAGGCAGACCACCAGTCCAAAATGCAGCCCCAAAATGTAATTGTTTGAATTGAACTACATTAAAACAAATCCAATGTTATTTTATTATTTATATATCAGTCTTCTTGTGCTGGGGTGATCTTCTGGCATGGATCTAGTTTTACAGACTGAGATTGCTTTTCCTAATATACTATATTACCTAACTATTCCTTGTAGTAACAACCAGCTCAAAGAGCTTACTTATGATGTAGAGAGCAAGCTTCTCTGTTTTATAGGTGATATCGTTTTACTCCCACCTGCAGAATGAGCAGGAATAGGCTACTCAGCATCTGTGTTACTGACATTTTAATAGCAAATGTTTTAACTACCCTTTACGTCTCAAAACTACTCTCATCAAAGATTGCAACTTTACAATAATAATAACTTTGGAGAGTTTTCATTCAAACTTACCACACTGCTGTGTCTGATTGCTACAATCCACCATGGTGAGGCATTAACCAAAGTCAGAAGTATGCTTGCTCACGGCACAATGTGATGCTACTCAACACACTCTTTGACAGGATGTGTGCTTTTGCAGAAAACCACAAACTTTTTTTGGATTAACAATAACATCCAAGGCAAGTTATGAACATGTGAACCTTTGCTAATCTCTGCTCAAATAATATTTTTTCATTCCAGTCATTAGTGTTAGTTTACATAAGCTTTTGATACATATGATATGATGTGCTTATAGTAAAAATAGGATTTTCAGATTTTAAAAGAAAGTGTGGAGCCTATAGATTTCTGTGTAATCTAATCACTAACTAGTAGGTGACTCCACTGCAAACACCGACAAATGTAGACTGAAAAAGTTACCTGAGACTCAGTACTTCTGAGGAGTCAGTTGATATTTCAGGAGTTTATTTTTGTCCTATTAATTTAAAGACCCCCTTGATTTTCTCTGTGTAATTTGGATTCAGTGGTTTAAGTTGCAATGCATTGAGTTCATTTATAAGTTAAGTGATATGTACATTCTGTCACCAGGCAATGCTGTTGAGGCACTATTGGCTGTGTCGTAGTTGTTGCAGCAGAGGAAACGCTGGTGGACTGCAAAGTGGATATTCCTGGCTTGAAATTTGCCTCAAATATGGAAAAGACACTGTGAGTAAGCCAAATAAACAAGAAGAGTTCAGGAAGCAACAACTTCTTGCATTTTGTTTTTCTGCCTGAGAGTCACAGACATTGCGGCTTTAAGCGGGTCAGACCTCCGCCTCCTCCCGCAGACGGCCCCGCCCCCTCCCCGTTTGGTCCCGCCCCTGCTCGGCCGCTGTCCTCTCCGCTCCGTAACGCTGATGTGTAACTCCTTTCTGCCCTCAAGTCCGACGAAATGTTCAACTTCGAAACAAAAGTCCTGTTGCTTTTTCTCCTGGCCTTCCCCTGTGGACTACTTTCCATCGGTGAGTCGCGTTATTTTCATTTTCCTGAGACGGACAGTCCTCGTCATCTTAGTTAGTCTCAGAGTTTATAAAGTTCATAGTTTGATGTATTGACGTGGCACAGTGTCGATGCTGCATTCAAGTACCTCCGTGTATCCAACACTGCTGCATTCGCATGGACGTTTTATTCATCATTTCACCCTGTGAAATGAAAGAAGTGATTACTTTAGGTCTGAAATGAATGAAAATGACGGTCACTTGTCTGCTGGTGCTGCTCAAATACAAAAGAATCACCTCAGCTATTAAATGTAAATTTGAATTTCACCTTGTGAGCTGTAGAAATTATGTATTTTTAGGATATGAAGGTGTCAGGGGATGCAGAAACTCTTGATGGCTCCCTCTTGCTTGGACACGTCACCATAGATAAGACGGACACGGTTCGTTTCTCAGAGTGTGTGATGACTGAGGCTGCACTACTGTGGTTTTTATTGTTATCATCTTTTATTCGACTGCTGTCTTTCATTGTAAAGTGGCAACATTTAGTTCATTGCAGGCAGAGAAATACTTTGACATCAATGCACACGAGTCAGCAGGTCCAGTGTGTGAAAACTTTTTGAACTATATTTTCCTTTCATTTAACCTCATCAGTCCATTTAAGGGTTATTTTTTCAAACATTTGATTTACTTACTGGTTGAGTTTACTTTATAATGATAACCAAATCGCTGAATGTTCATAGCTGACTCATGTGTTACTATGAAAACTAATGGAATGAGCATAAATTGGGTCTTGGCGTTTTCCACAAATAAGCAGAAAGTACTGATTGTTACTAACATGTACAGTGATATTCAAAGGCTGGCTATTGAATCCCATAAAAAATATATTCACAGCGGAAAAAAACATCAACAATGTGCATATGACGATCATGTTCATTTTCACTAATCTTTACAGTCCAAAAAGCTGCCTGAGAAAATGAAAGTTACTTCACTCATTCAATTATTAATAACAGCTGCATCACAAAAACAACAACAACAGCAACCCAACTTCTCATGGTGAAACGTGCAACTTTCACTCATAAATACTGTTGTGTCCTCTGCCCCATGCAGGCCATGTCTCTGCAGAACCAGACTCTGTAGAGGACATTGCTGAGGATGCTGATGCTGCAGTAGATGAGGAGGAGGAGGAGGATGAAGAGGTCCTTGTTGAGGAAGATCAGATACAACCCTCAGTAAGTGTCTTTAACATACAGCAATGTGGCAAAACATGTAGTTTACATGTAGGTGGTGACATCATTATGTCATCTTCATCCTCAGGAGGGAGAAGAAGAGGATTCCGATGAAGCTTCAGACAAGCTGTTAACCTCTCACCCTGATGCTGACACAACCATCATCTTCACAACAGGAGAAGGTTGGTCCAAATCTCATTACATGAGCTTTGACAGTATTTCTGTTCATGTAGAAAACAGAAGCACAAGACACTACAGCACCCTTACCTGCTTTTCTTCTAAGAGTCATATCGGGCAAGTCTTTGCATTAATAAGCCTTACACTTTATATATCTAATATTTATTTGGATCCATCTTGGACATAGAGTTTCCTGCCAATGAAATTGTGAGGTTCCTGGTGGGTTTTACCAACAAGGGCACTCAGGATTTCACTGTCCAGTCATTGGAGGCCTCCTTCCGGTATCCTCAGGACTTCCAGTTCTACATTCAGAATGTAAGTTTGATCTGAGATTTAAAAAAGAAAAACCCCACCAGCAAATATTTATCCATCTTTTGAACACCGTCTGCAACAGGATGTTTAGCAAAGTAATTGAAAACTGTAGTAATGTATTATTTATCTCACTCTTATAGTTTAAAAAGGGAAGAAAATGTGTGCAGGATTTGATTCATAACATTATTGTAAAATATTCCCCTGAACTATATGAAATGCTGATAAAAGATACATTTCTGGTAAATTTTGAAACATTAAGGTTACATGAAAGCAGTAGTTTGTCAGTGTTGCTCCTTTTTTACACGACAGTTTATTTGAGGCAAGTACAACCAATATTCACCTTTTAATAAATGCATTATACAAGTGTTTATTTATTCTGAAATGGAAACTAAACAGGAGCAACATTTCTGTGTTTGATGCTTCTCAAATGCAACAAATACTCTTGAAAATAATGAGCATGTACCAGTTTAATAGCTGTGCTTCATAATGACGTTTGGTTTTGCAGTTTACAGCTCTACCCCTGAACACCATGGTGAAGCCACAGGCTCAGGCCTCCTTTGAGTACTCTTTCATCCCAGCTCAGCCCATGGCTGGTCGTCCATTTGGTCTTGTTATTCTTCTCAACTATCTTGACAATGAGGTAAAGAGAAAAAGGTTCACAGCCCACCACAAATTTGGATGATTCATGAAAATAAAACTTGAAGACACAATTTGAGCTGAATATTTTCTCTTTAGTAATGTTTTATAGACCACTGGTGGCTCCTGTCATTGTTTTCTCCCTGCTGAACTCTGACAGTATGATGAATGTTGTCAGTTTCATTTTAAGGAAAAGTTTCAAACATTTTTCTGAAAGTTGGAAGTTATCACTTCAACTTAGACTAAATGCTAACTAGTTATTTGCAATTTTTATCAGGGCAGCGTGTTCCAGACTGCCATTTACAACCAGACTGTCACCATCACTGAGAAAGAAGAGGGACTGGACGGAGAAACGTAAGACACTTATTTTACTCAGGTTAATGCAAGATCATGACAGGTGCACGCTTTTACATGTAGATGGTTTTCTTTTTTTCTTTTTTCTTTTTTTTATTATCTCATAGCCAGAATGGAAGTAAAACCTGAATTACAGCAACAAAATGGCTAAATCTGTAGATGGACATATATGAGCAATTTCTATCTCATTAAGGCATAAATACTGTTTTAATCTTTTTCTCTACTTACTAGTTATTCCCTGTGTCTTTTAAAAAAGCATCCATCTCTTTAAGACCTCATAGTATTCGCTCTTCTAGAAAACTGCAGCACATGTAAAAATGTGTAAAATGAGGTGTGAAATTGACACAAAGAAATTAGTTGTCAGAGCTCAGTTGCTGGTACAAGATGCAGGAACTGTCTGTAGTCTTTGTGCCCAAGGTTTCCACCGAGAATTAAAATCCTAAAGTCATTTTTTAATGCACTTGGTTGAATAGAGTTCTGATTAGATTTGTATCCATTGTTTAGTGGGTTAACTACAGAAGGTCATCAGTGTTTTTTTTTTTAATACTATCTCCCTCATGTAGTGATCAGAAGTGCGTTTTTGTTTTAAATAATATATACAAAAAATTGTTTAATGTAAGTGGCTTCAAATTAATGCAACTAATTTTTAGTTAGCTAGTTGAATAAAAACATCACTGTTCTGTGTTTTTTTGTTTAAAAAATGATTTTGATTTGTTTGCAGTATGTTCATGTACGTGTTCCTGGTTGGCCTGGTAGTCCTGATGCTATTTGGGATGTACCAGGTCCTGGAGTCAAGGACGGTATGTGTTCAGCCCTCAATAAACTCTTTTTTTTTTTTTTTTTTAAGTTAAGATGTTTGTTTGTCTACACATGAACTTCATGTGTTTACCACTGCAAAGTTAATAAACCTATTCTCATGTGTGAAGCCAGTAGTAGAAAATATAAAATGGAGTGTGCATTAACAAGGGAAGTCATCCATCCTCTTTGTAAATATTGTTCTTAAACAGGACACTTAGATAAAATGGGTAAAAAAAAAAAATAAGATGTGTTGTCTTTGAAACTGTGTTCTGCAGAAAAAGAGAATCCCAGTGAAAATAGAGAAGGGCACTGGTGGCATAAATGATGTGGACATCAGCTGGATTCCTCAGGAGACTCTCAATGTCATGAGTATGTCCATGTTATTTCCATCTGTAACAACCTATAAGTGGCTCAATTACTGTTTTTCTCTGTGAAAGTGAATCAACACAAATAGCTGATGTTTACATCCTGTTTTACAGACAAGGCTTCTCCTAAAACATCTCCACGGAAACGAACCAAGAGGGCAGCTGGAGCCGATCAATAAAACTGACTGTTTTCTATCCATCACCATACTGTTTCTATCCATATCATATTATTGATTCCCATTCACAATGACTCAGTATTTCCGGTGTACTATTTCCAGCAAGACCAGTGAGTTAAGATGTTTGTATGGAGCTCAGCGTGTCGGACACTAACAGAACTGAACTACATTTCATTATAGGACAACTTTCTTTTTATCTGTGTGCATGTGTGTGTGCATGCGTGAGTGAAAGTTGAGAAGAGATAAAGATACTGTGGAAAAAAACAAAAGGGACGTTGTAAAGGCTGCCCCATTGATGAATGCTCTGTAGCCATAATTATTGCATCTTTTAGGACAGAGTGAAATAATAGAGATGACTTCAAAACATTCATCCATTCCTCCTCTCTATCATGTAAACATCATTGTACATTTCCTGTATTGTGAGTGCAATGCTCTTAAATGACCCCTCTGCTTTTAACATCCAGTTACATAAAGTATGGGTCTGAGGTTTGTAAAATTTTGAGTTCAGTGTGATAATTGTTTTATAGTGGGGCAATGGCAGCTGCAAGTGCAACAAACATTATTCAAGCAGTATTCTTCAGAGTTTCTACAGGTTAATTTATCTGTTTGATTACTTGACTGTTGTAAGAGGCTCAGTGAAGTGTTTCAAACTCTTACTGGGTGGTAGAGCTGCTGTTATTCAACCTACATGTCATCAGTTGAACAGCAATAAAAGGGTGAACAACAGGTTTTGGTTTTCATATTTGCTCTCTTGCAAGCAATTTCTTAGTGATTGTCAGCGTTATGTGTATTTTGTCACAACTTGTGCTTTATGCCATAAAGCTGGTTCAATGAAATGAAAACTGAATGGTGAGAGGGAAATATGATGAAAGTAACTTGAACCACTTGAGATATTACAAAACATTTGGTAAGACTATTGGGTAGTGAATTATGAAATTTCAGAAAATATTCTGAAAATTATAACTGTGTAATAAAAAAAGATATGGTATTTTCATTTGGCGCAGTAAATCAAGTGAATCCAAGTAAATGCTAAACTAATGACAAGTGTTGGATCTGAAGTTATATCGCCATGATTGTGCAGAAAAAGATAAAGATTTGAAACCAACTGTGCTCCAATAAAAGTGCCACTGTTCACTTTTGTCTGATTCATATGAATATGCTCAGATTTTTATGATAGGGGCGGTTGTTTTATGAATTAAAGTTTTAAAAAAATTACGTCAGACACAAATCGCCTTTGTGCGAAAACGTGGAAAAGGGGCCCTTTAAATGAAAAGCACACAGATGAGCTGCAGCTCAGTGATCCGTGTGTAAAAATAACCTGCTCAGTGTGAAATAGGGAAACCTGCACAGCATGGCAGATACTAATGTAAAAACGGCACTGAAGGAAAGCTGTGCAGTTTGTGAGTCCTGATTGTGTGGATGATGCTCGGAGGTTTCTGCTGCGGGGGGGTGAGGGCTGCCCGGTGCTGAGGAGGGGGGGCAGGTAACGTCACCAGTCGGCCGGAGCGGTGAAACACTGAGCTTACACACCCACCAAGTGTTTATCACCGACACATTGAACATGGGCAGCTGATCGGCTCCGGGTGACTCAGCGTCGCGTATCCCGCTCCGATCCCCGGATCCCCCGGCAGCATCCCGCGCCCCTCCGCCCGGCCTGACATGGGATGATATGGGATCTTTCACGTCGACGAAGATCGGGTGGATTCTTTCGCTCGCCTTAGGTAAGACATCTGAAGTTCCCCCTGTGGTTTCACTCAGGTTGGGAGCTGCTGACAGAGCCTACATTGTTGTAATCTGCCTGCATTAGAAATATCACTGCTGCCATCACTGTAATCCGAATTTCTGTCCATCAGATGAGGATGTTGGTTGTTGGAGCGGTACGCTGGCCATAGATACTGGATATCTATACTTAGGTGATAGTCTGCAAGCTTTCAAACATGGATTACTAAAAATGAAAGCCCTATATTAATGCCAAGCCTTTTGAAAGGGCAATAAAAAAAAAATTGCTATGATATGATTATTTGAAGCAAATCTTCCCTTGTTTTTTTCTAAACTATTCTGCTAGTATTTTAATTGCAAATAGATCTGATCACTCCATGTGGAAGAAATGTATGAACTGCAGTCTGTTCGTTGAGGTAACATCTGGTTTACAGCCAGCTGCCCACTGACATCTGTGAAAAAATCCTATATTTACATATTAACAAGTATTCATGAAACATTAGGGAATGGAAAATACAATTGGTGCAAAAGATGCAGGATCCTGTGCAGTATTTGAATAAATCTGGAGATGGCAGAGAAAGAGAAATCGAATTGAAACAATTTCCCTTATAGGAAAAATATCATACGACCTAAATCTCTAGGCAGGACTCTACAAAGTAAAAGTGAAAACTATTGATAACTTTTGCTTGCCTTTGTCAGGGGCCATACTGATACTATTGATTCATCTTTCCAACTTAAAAGAAAGCAGACAGGGCCAAATATCACAGGCTCATTCAGTCTGTTGAAATGAGCTGTACCCGCGTTTGTCTTGCAGTATTCCTGTCCCTCCCAGTCTCAGGAGACCCAGCAGATGTGAGGTGTGAGAACATTTATAAGGACTTTTCTGATTGTGTCCTGGAGCTGGGGGAGAGTATGGACAACTATCAGGAGAATGTGACCAGTGAGAGGGGAGTGGCGGCTGTGTGCAGGTGAGAATTACTCAGAGACAGCGGGAGTGAATGCCCGACGTGCAGCATCCGACATCACTATTTCAAGCACCTTATTGAGTTATTAGGACTTTATTTGAACCCAACACTGTAGACTTTCAAGGAAGGTAAAAGCTGCCACAAAAGGCCAGAATATAATCAGTCCAAAGCACTGATCTGTAGCACTGAGCATTAAACTGTCTCTCAATTTAAATTTATGGGAAACAATCGATGATTGAGTCAAAAAATATAGGATATATGGTATGAAATCTGCACCTCCTCAGTAAATGTTGGTGAGAAAAAGAGAAAATGCAATAATATCCGAGGGAGAGTAGAGAAATGAATGGTACTGAAACACTGAGCCATTGTACTAAATAATGTATGACTTTGCTGCAGCAGTAATGAAATTCCAGGGACAGTTTTTGTCATTGTTCTGCACGCTCTCTACAACCCCAGTACAGTATATTGAAGGCAAAATCTTTCTCTTGAAAATTGCCTGTTTGCAATATCATCTGCGATATTGTTTCATTCTCTGATGCAGTTGCCATGGTAATTAAAGCTCAGTTTGACTTACTTGAAGCACCCATAGCCATCTGAGCAATGGATTATTGGCAAACACATTAATCCGCAACACCCTTGTACGTCTGCATGCTGAATTCAGAGTGAAATGGCAGACACGTTGCTGATCTGATGATCCTTTGTTTGCCACCAGTCACTGGGAAGCTTTCCACACATGTGCCCTCACGGCGCTGTCCGACTGTCAGGAGGAAGTCAGCTCCATCTGGGAGACACTGAGACAGGATTCCAGGAAGATACGTTTCCATGGGAGTCTGTTCGACCTGTGCAGCCCCAGTTCTGCTCCCAGCATAAGTTCATGTTTCGCTGCCCTTACCCTGCCTCTGATGCTGATCATGACTGGGCCCGACTAGACCTCTGTATAGATCGGGTAAGGGTGGGAGGGTGAAGGTGAGGAGACGGGAGAGGGAAGGAGGGCCTCACATTCCCCATGGCTCAGTCCTCCTGAGTCCAAACTCAAAGCCAAGGATTAAAGAGAGACAAATGTTTTAATAAGGATAATTTCGACACAGAACCTCGAATGCCTCTGGCAAGCCAGTCAATATTTACTGTGATGAATAATGTTTAAAAATCCACTCAAAGACTTCTACTTGATCCTCACTTAGGTGTAGAAACTGGTAATGTTGTGAACAAAATCTCTGTCAATTTATCAGTCCAGGCAGATTAAAGCAAAAACTCCAGGTACCAGACTCACATGAGTGACTCCTGTGACTCTGGGTCACATCTGTTCAGGGGTGGACACAATACTGAGGATACTTAATGCACATCAGTCCAGAAAGTAGTACTTTTTAAAAATGATATTTTATAAAGATTCAAGTGTTTTGACCGTTGTTAAGTCCTATTTTGAACTCTGAGATCATTTCTAAAGCAGTATTTGTGGAGCACCAGTTTTCATTACATTACAGTAACTTGTTCCTGTTATTGTGTCCACTTCCTGCACCATGTATTTTAAAATGAAAACTAAAGGAACGGTTTAGCACTTTTGGGAGTTCGCTGAGAATCTCAATACGACTGTTAGGCCAGCAAACTAAACGTGATGCTATCGCCAGCACCCAGTGAGCTTAGTTTCGCACATTGCTGCTCCCCACCAAGAAATAATTCAGCACCTGATGGGTGAGCTTCAGATGAGCTGGTAGGTGGATTTAGTTCTTAGGCAGGCTAGCTGTTTTCTTTGCTTGTGCAAAGCCAAGCCACCCTGCTGCTGGATATTTCATGTGTACAGACAGAAGAGCATTAGCAATTGTCTTATCTGATTCTTTGCAAAATTACTTAGCACCAACACAAATGCTTTAGTTTTCAATTAATTTGTATAAATACATCCAAGTCACCATGATAAAATTAGCAGGAGAATATTTAGAGGAGTACCTTACCAAAAATAACAGCAATATGTTAGTAAATCGTATTTTTTCTATCATTACAAATCTATTCGAATTAGTTGTCAGCTTACCAATCAGCGAAATGACCCAAAGATCAAAAGGGACATTCATCTGAATGAACTAATGACACCAAAGCCAGAACAGTTCACATATACTTCAGGTGAAATGCACCTTTAACCTCTTTCAAATTTTAATTTGTCAATTTATGTGTAAGTGACAATCAAGCCACTTGTATGAAACATTTGTCCCTTCCACCCCCTCACAACATTTCAGCCAACTGTGGTTGATGTTGAATGGCTGCTATAAAGACACCAAAAACACACATTTGACACCTGGCATCACATGTTCACTCCTCCAGCTCCTCTCCTGCTCTCTCAGAGCCCCACCCCGACAATTTGGTTCAGTCTTACACTCCAACATCCCTCTTCTGACCCACTGATTTTGTAAAAAAAAAAAAAAAGAAAAAAGAAAAAAGAAGAAAATGGAGTATGTATGTTCAGTGTTGTCTCATAAATTTCAATTATGTGTTTTGTGCAAAAGTGCTCTCCTTTAGTAACGCAATATAACTATAACTTCACATACTGAATTACTAAGTACCCCAAAACCACAGCACTTTATGCAGTACGCAGATAAAATACACAGGTGGGTGGACTCAGACTTTCAAAAAGGGTAACTCAATCAGAAGTAACAGGAAACTTCCCAAATTGTTATACTTGAATACTCATATTTATTTAACTTTAACTACCTATAATTAATGTCAAACAAACTCAAATTATATGCAAAATGATAGCAAACTAAGAGCTTTCAATAGTAGAAAAGAATAACTTATTTATTTTTCAAAAGAATTATCAGATGACTTTGTATTATCGGTGTTTCAGCTACAGATCTACCAATTAATGTATGTCATAATTACCACTATCAAACTAAATACAGATTCTAAACTCTGATACACCATTTATCTGTTTCATGCATTTAATTTGTCTATTTTGAAAGCTTTTCGGTTTGATTTTACATCACACCTGCAAACTTCAAACACAGTTAACAGAAAGAAATCTATGATGACTTTCACTGTCAGAAACAGCTAATAGTTGCTACCATTAGTCACAATATAATTGGCATCATTTTCACTCATTTAGTCAATTTAGCAAATAAAAACCATAAAATATCATATCTTGGTCTTGTCACTACTAATTCAATTTTTTTTCTTACAGGAAGTCAAGGGCAAACCCTTAGTACCTAGTTGGAGCTTGTGTGGTCAATGCGTGAAAATTACATTTTGAAATTGTGGTTGAACAATTTTTAACTTTTACCCTGAACAGGAGGCATCTTCCTAAAACTACAGCCAGTGCCCCATCCAAGATCCAGCAATACACTATGTTTATCTCCAGTCTTGTTTTTTTTTTTTTTTTAAATCTCTAAATCTAGTAGCAAATGTGCTAAATTAGCAATATGGCAGACTGTTAACACCCCCTAGATAGAAAGTGTTTGTGCCAATTTACTTTGAAAGAGAAACAGCCTCACAGGAAATTTGTCCAATAAATGGTGGAAATGCAATACAGTTTGAGATTTTAGGGCTGGCACAGCAGACTAGTCAAAAGTGTGACATCTTTACCTTCATGAACACTGAGATTCACAGAAAATTGTGTCACCATTTGCTCATTTCCTTTAATTGTGATGGTCCTAACAAGCATCATCAATACATGGATGATTTCAGTGTTCCTGAATATTTTTTCCTCTTTATTTTTATATCATAAATGCATGATAATTTTTGTGGCAGTCTTTTGATTTTAATTTGGATAAATAGTAGACTAGTATTGACCTCTGCATGAAGTTACACAAGCACCTCGGTGTATCAGCATCCTCTCTTGTGCAGATTCACCCACCACCCGCCCCCACCACATTAGCGTGTTTGCTCGATTTGTTTCAATTTATTTCACATTTCACAAGTTGTAGCATTATGTCATCCAGTGTGTGTCTGGTGGTGGGAATACAAAATCAGTCGTGGTGTCCTCAAGCATGAGCAATATGTACGGTCACTTCTGTATAAGAGGAATCTTATATCCTCATATGCTGTTGAAGAAAGCATGACAATGACTGTGTTACCATGAGCATTATACCATAAAAATTAACCCTAACGTCAGTTAAAACATGAAAAGAACTTCTGAATGTAAAAATGAATTGTCCGTGTGGTTTGCTTTTTCGGTTTACACATAGAAAAGCACACTATTTACAATACTGTATAAAGCAATATATGGTAATGTGTTTGTAATAATAAAGCACCATGTTTAAAGTATGTGTGTGTGTGTGTGTGTGTTTGTGTGTGTATCACCCTCAGCAAAATATTGGACAGCACTGGTCTTAACTGACAAAGTGGTCATACAGTGGGGCATTTAATTGATGCAGTAAGCCCTCTGCAGTACAAGCCATTTACAACTGACGTGTGTTTTCAGTCGTCCCTGAAGCAAAGTGTTGGTAATGAGGATCGCAACCAGCATTGTTCAGCTCGTTAGTGCTCGTCCATCTGCTTCTGTCCACCTGGACACATTTCCAGCTCAGGAACTAGTGGGAGAAAAAAAGGGAGCAGGGCCCAGGGTGGACATCCTGAGGAGCACCAGACACAGTCAGCGTGTGTCGCCTCATTAAAAGATCCACCTTTGACATATTAAGCATAACAGCCAATTTATTTATTTTTATTCTTTTTTTTTTTCAACTATTCTTTCCTGACTGAGCTCTCAACTTTTTTACTAACAGCTGGAACTGGTAGGATTTTATTAAACAGGATATCTTCGCACTTACATTGTGCCAAATGCTCCCAATGCAGCCGCATACACAATACACTTACATCTCCAAAGAAAAAAAAAATATATATATATATAGTATATATATATACACACACACACACTCACACTTTGGCTGTGATATTTACACCCTAGAAACAAGTCAGAGAAAATAATTACATGAATAGGTCCATCTCTCAGGGTCTACAGAATTTAAATACATAATAAAAATGAAAGTCTTTTTAAGACTAAAAAGGTGGCATCACAAGTAAATACTTTGAGTGCAGCTGTGTTTATAGATAATCATATTAAGACACATCATAGGAAGAGTAGTCTGAATGAAATTTACAAGGAATAGCTTGACATTTTGAGATTTACACCTAATTCCTGCACAAAGTTGAAAACAAATGTTGATACCACCGTCATGTGTGTATGGAAAATGCAAGGAGGAGATTAATTTAACATCGTACAACAACTAAAAAAAGGGAAATTGCCTGTCTGCTTCCTTACAAAGATGATCAACTAATGTATCTTGTCTGTTTAAGTCACACAAATATCAGTGAGTCAAAGAAATAAACTGTATCATCACCAGAAGCCTGCACAGTCATGTGTTGTTTTTTCACAGATTAAAGGAGCTATGTGTGACTTTGGTATATGCTACATAGCCAATGTCTGCATTAACATCTCTGTAGTTACCAGTCTAGAAGACACATGTTAAGCATGTTTATTTCCAGATAGGCCCCATTTAGTTGGCTAACCTTGTCCCTTTCCAGCATCCAGGAGAATTACCACTTTGCATTGTTTGCATTATAATCACTATTGTAAACACAAAAACATTTAACAGGGAGGCAGGTGTAAATACTTCAGAGCTGCGTGTGGGGATTTTGTGTAACTTTGTACAGAACCAGGTAAGCTTTTTACATTGTTTGAGCTGGGTAAGCTAGCCACCTTCAAATTTTTTTGTACAGACACAAGGGTGGGCATTTTTCAAAATGTCAACTAATCCTTTTGATTTCAGCTCATGCACCATAACAATGTACTTTATACCACACTTTAGAAACCTTATTTCAAATATAACAACGCATAGTCCACACCATCGCTGCACACAATCAAAGGATATATGAGGATGTGTTATAAGTGTTGAAAGAATAAGTCACTAATTTTGACGGTTAAAAAAAAAAAAGATGTCACAAAATGATAAAGCTGACTTTGTTCCAGAAACTGTCAGTGCTGCACATTTTCAGGACTTCATGTCCTCACAAATAATGACAGCGTTTTTGAAAACAAAGACACAACCTGCTGTCAGGACACAGCTGGTGGCTGACAGACTGTCCCCAAAGTGGCCACCTTGTCTGCATAGTACATCGTGGCATAAACAGAAGAAAAACGATAGCTGTGCAAAATACTGCACAAGCTTGACAAGGAAAACATAGAACAATCATGATGGGGCTGAATGTTACAAAATTTTTCCCAGGAGGGAAAATATGCCAAATTCCATACTTCTGACAAATAATGTGATGACAGTATAAAGCAGAAAACCTCCTCCTACATTTGGGTATACACAATGACTGACAGTATCAGAAAACTACAGAACACCTTTTTTAACACTGAATTGGATATTCAACACTTTTAGATCCAGCAAATGAATAACAAAAACAAAACTGTGATAAATTTTCACACTTGCATCGCTAAATTGCTGCAACTGGAACATTTTCGATTGTAAAGCCAAAACATGTGTACCACAATGGCCTTGATCTTTTGTTTCCCAGCCTAGTGGCTTAACACAATGCAGAGAAAGAGAAAAATGTCAGATTTTGATATTTGCCGCACATCTGGAGTTCTGTTATGCTGACATTAATGTACTGAATTTTAACCAGGAGAATTAATTACAATAAAAAATATCTATCTATAGTTGTTACTTTCAGAAAAGGGTGTAAACCAACATCTGTTTTCATAAGCTTTATAATATGCATCTTAATATGTTAGAGTTAACGCTGTCCAAAAAGGACAGCTACGAATAAATAGATCAGTTCATCTGATGATCACTTTCAGAGGAAATGTGTGACAAGCCAACATATTCGCTGATGGAGGTTGATGTTCGATTTCTTTCACCAACAGGGGAAAACCCTCCTCTGAGTGAGTTCCTCTGACATAAACAGTCCACAGATTCTCAGCATGGTGACAGCAAAAATTCACAGGTTAGACTTAGGTCCACTGTTGACGGGAATGGCCCTGAGCTCAGTCTGCATGCACAAGTACTCTCCAATGACAGCCATCAAGGCCATGCAGGCTACATTGACAAGCCACCAAGACAATGCAGCTGGGAGATGAGCGTTATAGATCCAGCAGCCGATCATGTGGAAGAAATGTACAGTGACAGTGAAGTCCAGGCACTGTTTCCCCCGACGAATGAAGAACCACAGTCCTATAGCACTACGGGGACATTGAGGCATGTTATCAGCTATGTTTGTTTATCTTTCTGATAAGATTCCTGTGAATACAAAGGTGATTTAAATGAAAAAGTTCAAATCTTTCCATACATGATATTGATAGGACTTAACCTTTTATTTTTGTACTCAGTGAATAAATGCATTTTTCAACAGTGTTTACTTCTATTGGTTCAACTGAACAGAGGAAATTGATTTCTTTGTGTCCGTTCAAATTTTTATATCATGAGATGTTTGAATAAAACCAATTCAGCATGACCTTTGACATCTCTAATCCTTTTGGATGTACAAAGACTGAAGAGATCATTTACCAGGTGAGGGAGTTCAGGATGAACGCCATCATCGAGAGCCTTCCTTGCACTGTCGCAAAGCCAAGGGCCTGCAACAATATAGCAAAGATTTAAATGCTGTCTCACAACTGCACACGTCATTTAAAAATACGCTCTACACACAGAATACCTATAACTTACTTCATAGCTAAAGATCTGATCCAGTGACCGACTCGTTTGCACCAGACTGTCCACTCCAGCCAACCAGAGGCCCAAGAAACTGTAGTAGATGCACTGCATCAACACAATCTGACACACAATGAGGACCGGGTCCCAGATGTAGCTGCGAAAGTGACTGGCCATTGCAGACTGATGTTAAACGTACAGGCCCAATAAGGATGTTAACAGCTGGCCCTAAAGGTTACCAGCTAGCCCATCCAGTGTGACCTGTGTGTGATCTAAAAATCTGAAACACAGAAAATCACATTTATTGAAATGCATTACCCAACAGCTTTTCTATGTTAAAATATACAATTTCTGTACAACCGTAGTGTTCACTCAGAAAACTCATTGTTTGTTTGGACAATCATTCATGTGAAGATCTGGACTTTAAGGGACAAGTGGGGATTGTGGGTGGGGGAAGGATAAGAGGATGAGGGATTTTTCATACCTGTATTTGAAAGTTGCAGTGACATTATGTTTCTGTAGTCTACAACCATTATACGCTGTAAAGTAATGTATACTGTTTAATGTAAAAATCAATAAAAAACTGTTAAAGATAGAAAACTCATTACTTGGCTAGAAGTATTTTATAAACAGTTGTCTGCCAATCCTCACAGACTTACAGGCTAACAATCAACAAAAGCACCAAATTCAGGCATTACATGAGTTTGATGTTGTTTTTTAAAACACCATGAAAAGTTAAACGCTGGAGGTCACAATGAGAACTATAATACACGTAAAATGTGATATCAATGTGTGAGACGTTTTGCTCTTTGAGTGTCCCATTTGGGGGAAAAAACTGTTTACACAATACAAACAAAGCTCAGAATCATCAAGTATTACTCACTCACAATAAGTCAGAAGAAAATAATCAATGTAAACTTACAATGGTATATTTTATGCTTTCACATTTTGTTGAACAAATTGTGCGATTAAGGTGCAGTTTCTACCAATATCTGTAGGCTGATTTAGCACTTCTATGCTACATTTCTTGTTACTGATCAAAGTACAGCACCGTACAAATACTTCAGGCCCTTGAGATGTTTTGATTTTTAAAACATCATGCAAGACCATCGCGAAGAAGAACTGCAGGTCCTGTTCAAAACAAATCAAAACAAAGGTGAAGATCCAGATATTGTTTGTCTAAATGAATCTGAGAACAGACGGATGTCTCCGATGGTTTCAAAGCTCAATTTATTAAACCACTTTAATAGAAAATACATGATACAACGTCGTTATGACAGAAGTCAGCTCATTTAATGTGCTTCAGGTTAACTTCAGGAGCACAAAAAGCTAGCTCTGTCCACCAACACACCACAACCAGCAGCTAAAGCTAACACCGACCAGCCCGGCCTGTCGGCGGTCTGACGTGGCTGCCTGAATATCACAAACATCCGCTTCAATTAAAGAGAAAGTCACCGTGGACCCGGGCATTAAACCACGGGTGTAAACAACACGGCTTTAACTAAGTTAGCGGTAAAACAACACGGATGACGACCAACAGGTTACAGCATGTTAGCCTGGTCCGTGAACACATCACGCACACAGCTGATACAGACCTGACTCCTGGACCTCAAACGTCTCAGGTCGCTCCGTCAATCCGGCCAGTTTCTTTTTTTAATTTTCTCAGCTACAACAATATCACACCGGGCCGTGCTGTACTCGACTGGCTAACGCTCCTTCAAAACACGGAAGTGATAGCTCAGCACCCGGAAAGAAAACTTTACGAGTGATGCCGTATTTTCAAAATAAAATACACGGGACACATAAATTAGCTTTGGTTTTGGTGAGGAATTAAATACGTGTGATTTTTTTAAATTGCTTAATAAAACTAATGAAACAGTCGAAAATTTACTGGACTTCCCCTTCTATTTATCGATCTAGTGAATCTAATGAGGAACGTTAAGGTATGGAAGTGATGCGAATTAAAATAAAGGTTTATTATAAAGAAGCTTAGGGGCTAAAGTTCACCCTGCTGGTTTCTGCTGGAAGCGGTGGCCACTGGTGGCCACTAAGGACATGGGAAGTTTAAATCATAATATTACAGAGCAACAGATTGCTGCTGGCGCTGCTTGTTGGGCATACATTCGGTGTCTTTAATGTTCTGGGTGCTTCAGCTGAGATCCATCTCTTTAGCAGAGCCTCCCTCTTAATGTGGACTCCTGCGAATAATATAAATTTGTTTTGTCTGTGTGATTCAAAGTTTGTATTCTTTCAGGCCACCGTAATAGTGAGTAGTTTTGGTAATGGATCCAGAGCTCATTGTAAACCATACAACATTTTTTTTTTTTTGGATTAAGCCAGTCCACCCATATTATAACACAATGTGGGACAAAGGTCAAAAATGAATTTGCAGCAGAGTCGGTTGTGTTTCACTGAATACTCGTGATCGTCTTCCGTGTTTTCATGTTTGACCTTGATTCCTTTCTCTTTGAGAAGACAGAGACACTTTAAATCTGAGATTCTTGTTTGACAACTTTACACCAACGTACGGAAATGATGATGATAGCGTTTTTCAGTTTACACAGGAAACTGGCCGGTTTGCAGCGTACAGCAGGTAAAAGCGTTGTCTGCTCTTTGTTGTGTTTTTCAGGTGTTAGTAAAGATTGCCTCTCAGTCAAGAAAGTAAATGATACTGTGACCCTGAGGAGATTTACTTCTAAATACTGCAGGTTTACTGCTGCTACATTAAGCTCTGGTTGTGATGTTTGTGCTTTCATATATTTATGTAAAATGTACACTTTTTAACAGAATTGTTGCAGTTACTGAGCTTGACACTAGACAAAGCTGGGATATGAAAATTTAAGGTTTTTACATCTACATCTTAATGTGTAGCCTGCTAGGGACAACAGGTATCCACTGAGATTTGTAGCTCTTTGGATAACACTACTATCAAAAAATATTCTTAAAAGCACCTTAGCTGAATGTGACACTTTTACAGTAAATGTAGGTTCCCATCTATGATATAACTCAGTTTTTCTTTTGTAAAACTACTTTACAAGTATATTTACGTACAACCTGCAGGTGCAGTTCGATGGGGAAGCAGCCACAGGCCAGCCCCTCTGTTGACAGCTGCTCCTGTTCGTGCGCTCATAGATGAACAGATCCACATTGAAGGGTCTTTCCTGCCCCCACACTGTCCAGTTACAGTGTGTGCACGAATGTATAGTGAGGATGGTGATCTGTGGGAAGCATTTGCACATTATAATACAAATGTAGATGGGACTATTAACTGTAAGTCACAGTGAATTATTTTATTTTTTTTACTTTTTTTTGTGGCAATTATCACCTTCTATGTATTTTTCTCCCTCCATTAGTGACCAGGGATCAGGCAGTTGGGGGTTCATATCTAGGCTGTGAGCCAATGGGACTCTTCTGGGGACTGCAACCGGCTCCAGGAGGAAGAGAAGGTTTGAGGCAAGTGATAAAAACAAATTCACAGAGTCAAAGGCACTGTCTGTGTTCCTATGCACTTGTATTAGCACCCGAATTTCGTTTTGATTCATTTGAATATACTGTATTCTCCAGTCAGTATTCAGTTTAATTTGATTGTTGCTTTGAAAGTCACAGAATCAGCTTGTTATTGCTTCTGTATATTGATGAAAGTTACCTTACTTGCGCAGATTGAGAAAAAAAAATGTGGAGACTCCATATGTAGTGGACATGTCCTTACTAGAGGGGCATGTGTCACCCAGTGATGGACAGAACACTGAACTGGCTACTGTAACCGCTGAGCGCTGGTACATGGCACCAGGTGTAAAGAGAATAGAGATCCGACAAAATGGAGTTGTAGGGACATTGTTCTTACCACCTGGTGAGCACATGATTTTTAGCATTTCAATGTGTCAAACAATCTTAAGAGAGTCATGAAATAGTGGTGGATAGTAACTGTATCCTCTGAACAGTAGCTACTGTGCGGATTTCTTGCAGGTCCGGGCCCATTTCCTGCTATGTTGGACCTGTGGGGCATAGGTGGGGGACTGGTAGAGTACCGCTCCGCCCTGTTTGCATCAAGAGGGTATGTCAGCTTGTCTCTTGCCTACACAAGACATAAAGATTTACCTGGCCCACCAACTCGAATCAATGTTGGGGATTCATATTTCAAGGTAGGATGATTGCAATAAAAAAAAAAAAAAATCACAGTTACTTTAACTATTTTGACATTTCCTTAAAGTGTCCCATTTATTCTTTTGGACAGTCAGCATACAACTTACTTCGGGATCATTGTCAGGTCTGTGCTGACAGAATTGGTATCATCGGCCTGTCATATGGAGTCTATTTGACTCTTCGAATTGCCACTCAGACAGATGCCAAAGTATGTCATTTATTTCAAAATCTTTGGCTCGATCAATACACAAATCCATGTACATGACATAAAAAGTTTCATCAATACATGTAAAATTAATAACTTAACACATTCTTGTCTTCAGCCATCCTGTTTGATTTGTATCAACGGGCCAGTTGGAAGTACAATGAAGTATTCAGATGCAAGCGGCAAGACTGAAACCTTTGAAAGGTACAGTGTAATCGCTAATCGCATCTAGTACCTCTATGATAAGTCTATAACCTAAAGTAAAGGTTTTAGTCTTTATACACTAACAAAACATTACATTGTCCAAGGAGTCTATGATTCATCTCATTTTAGTTTGTCAGGAGGATAATGCAAAAATTATCCAACCAATTTGCCTTGAAGGAAAAACTGATCAAATTTTGGGACATTTTATACGATTTTTACTTCTTATGGATTAGATTTTTTTTACAGTAAAAATGCAGAACCTATTTCCACCAAGTTTTTTGGATGGGTGGGGTTTGGGCCGGGGAGGTAATCAAAATTTTAATGTGGATCCTGTCAAAAGGGTGGATTTCAGATTTATTATTATTGTTTTGGGTTTTTTGTTGTACTGTCATCAAAGTTGCAACTTTTTTGACACTTGTGTCACTATTAGAGAATTGAGCCGGTCTAGTTATAAATTTAATTGTCTCATTGATTGAGATCAAACTGCTCTTCTGATATAAAAGTAGAAATCCGCAGCAGGAGATGTGTGTTACTGAGATTATTTTTATCAATTTCGTGCCAACTAAAATGAGTTGTGGGTTATTTTTAGTGGCCAGCAATTTTGGACGTTTGATGATCAAGGCCATGTCAGTTTCAAAGCCATTTCCTTGCCTGCTAACCTTCCCCCTGAGAGCAAAGTAAAGGTGATTAACACTATCTCCACCTGCTGATCCCAGCACATATACCCACACATGCATTCTAAAGCAATTCGGCAAAATTTACGCCAGCGTTATTGTGATTTTGCAGATCGAGAACCTTAGCTGCCCTCTAATGTACATAGTGGGAGAAAATGACCTGAGCTCTTCAAGCCAAGAGAACGCAAACCTGGTACATTATCTCATTTTCTTTTTTAATTTAAAATTAATTGCGTAAGTTTGTTGTTGTTAATAGCTCTGATTTGTTGGTCATCAGATTGAGGAAACTCTGCGGGCTGCAGGCAAATCACAGCTGTTCACCGTTTTGTCCTATCCTGGTGCTGGTCACCTGATTGAACCACCTTACTCACCAAATTCAAGAATGTCCCTTTGGCATGTCAAGCCAAAAAAACGTGAGCCTTGCCCAAGAGCTGCATTTTTCATTCAGCCACATCCCATTTTATACTTTTTTAATTCTAGCTGTCAGACTATTGTTTATAATGTTAAGATTTTACATATGGGCTGTAATACAGTAAAGTTAACTGCTCTTCTCCCTGCAGTGACCACTCTGTGGGGAGGTCATGTTGCACCCCATGCTGCTGCCCAGGAAGATGCCTGGAAAAAGATCTTGGATTATATGGAAAACAACCTGAGACGTTGAACCTGAAGTGAAGTGGACTTTTTGTTTGAATATACCTCATGAGGGTAGTAGCTGAGAGAGTTTACCACGCAGAGAGCTGAGGGGAAAAAGCAAAACTGGCTGTTCCTCAATGATAATGATATCTAAGTGTGCCTCTCCAACTCTTCCAGCTTTAGCAGACTAGAGATTCTCCACAAGGGAGAGCTGTTTGGCTATTCACCACAGAACAACTCACACGATCAACAGTAAACAGTCAGCAAATGTATGGTACTTCAGTTGGTGTCACCATTTTTATATTCTTATTTTATGCAACAAATCTTTCATAAAAGTGAACAAAAGACATTGATCCACCATCTGAGTTGATGAAAATGTACTCTGATCATTGTTCACTCCCATAAATATTGAAGTCTCACATTTAAAATCCAGACACAGTTTTTAGGTTCCACATGTTTGTTTGGTTTTTTTTAATAAGTAGTTGGTATACATGTCAATTAACTATCACTGGTATTCGGGATAAAGAGTTCATGGCATGCTGAGGTGACCATCGCGATGAGGGTGATGAACTCTTTGAAGTCAATCTCTAGGTCTCCGTTCTGATCGAGGTCTGCAAAAAGCTCATCCAGAGTATCACTATCATGGATTTTCTGTTCAGCAGAAAAAATGGATAAAAGTAAGTTTAAAAAGCCTAAAAACAAGTCAGCAATTCAATTGCCTTTAAGGCGTTGAAATTTTCATTAGATATAAAGCAGAAAGCAAAAATGCTGGAAAGCTAGATTGTTTGGGGCAAAGGTGAAAGGTGAGAGAACTGTTGGTAGTTTATCCTGTGCTTATTTGTCATGTCTCATATTCACCCCATAATGTGATGCATTTGATAATCTAATATTAAGTTTGTATGTTATGTTTTGTCATATTCAGTGAGTGGACATTTGGAGTCATCACTTGGGTACATTGAATGTTTATGCCAGATTTTGTAGTCATAGCACTAAAGACTCTACAGGACATTGTACTCAAGCACCAACCAACATCAAAAAGCCAAGAGTAGCAGTGCAGTTTTCGTCAACATTTGCAAGTGTCTAATTCACGTTACACACATTTGAAGTATGCTCCACCATGGTCTTAAAGTAGGCATTAAAAGGTCACATGCTAATAAAGAGTCCATTGTATTTAAGTTGCTCTTATGAGTCAGTGCAAGCTTTATACTGTCATTTGGAAAACATGCAAATGTTTATATTTCCATAACTTACCATGATGAAATGACTCATCTCATTGTCAATAAGGGATTTAAGCTCAGCTTTCCTCAGTTTGCACTTGTGACCCGTGTACTTGTGGAAAACATCGATAATAGTCACCATGCTCTTCTCCAGCTCAGACATACTCTTCTTTGAGGGCTGCAACAAGCAGTTTAAATGTTCTCAAAACACAATCATATTTTGTTTCTCCCATATGAGAATGTAAGAAGAGAGATAAATATTTTACTGCAAATTTAGACAAAAAATACATACATATTTAACTTATGCCTTCATAGCCTATTATATTATTAACTATGACGTTTTGGCTGAAAACAAACTGTGCATCTAAAATATTTAGTCTTTCTTACCTTCATCTGAAAACGTACCTATGTCTTGCAACAATCCAAAGTGCGACTGACGGCTTATCCAGCACTGCCTCACCCAGTTTGCTATGGGCTGTATTGATCATTTGATTGACCACTTCCATGTACATCCGTCATGTAATGTATGTCTAATGGATATCAGCGGTCAGAGATGTGACCAAAATCCATTTGCTCTGAAATTACTCTGATCAAGTTTCTTCCTTTCACATAAACTAATAATGGCTCAGTTAAGGCTCAATATTATCTGAGCTCATGAAACACTGTTTAAGAATACTGTCAAAGCTTGGATGTATATCACCCTTGATATGGAGTGAAATAAATCTGCATCAGAATTTTTGTAAGTATAAGAGGCTAATTATTTTTCATTGGACTTTCTTCTTTAGCTTGTGATCAACTGACTGACAGTAAATTTCCTCTAAAAGTCTTGCGAGAACTCAACAATATATTTGCACTCATATAATGGAAAAAGCCAGGGCTCTTACTGAGACATGGCTCCCCTCTAATGTTATTAGAGCATCACTATAAAAATGTCATTATCATAAACCCAGCGTTAGATGCTCTCTAATTGAGTTCAATTGCTACGTATTACAGTAATTTTATTTATTGTGAATATGAGTCCCTGATAATAACTAAACCACCCACACTGCTGGTTCCCAGGAATCAGAGAGGTGGACGACTTTACAGAAATGAAAGCAAAAGCAACTTCTTACATACATGGTGGTTCACTATCATTTTCCCAAACTATTATCACAGACTATGATAAACAACTGAAATTGTAAATTGATACTTAAAAGTAAGGTTGGGGTTGAAAGTATTACTTTTTTCTCCAATCGAGGACTGCATAAATTATTGGATTGGAAAGTAACAAACAACAACTAAATACATGCTTAGAGATTTTGATTGACTCCTTTACTTGGCAAGTATTTTGGTAAATTCGAACCAGCCTATGTACTTTGCATTTATGTCTTTCATAATGCATAATATTTATTGATAATTCTTAAAACAGCAATTTTAACCTGCTCTATAAAAGAGGCCCTATAAATTGATAATCCTTTAAAATAATAAAAATGTGCATGAGATACAAGATGTACAAGATGATGTACAAGTGAATAGAGCCTGAATGGACCAACCTTTGATTTAAATATTTTTTGTTATTCTATTAACTGTTAATTTTGTATTTGTTTGTTTATTGTCAAAAAGCAAAATAAAAATGACTTTTAACAATGACTTTAATTTTTTTTTTTTTTTTACAATTTCGACCATGAAAGCCTGAGAGCGTGTCCGGAACCGCCCCCTAATCACTATATAGTACACTATATTCATCTCCCTATACAGGGAGTAGGGATTGAGTGGGTGGTTTCGGACACACCCTGAGTTTCCTTGAACGCAGCGCGGCTCTGTTTCCGGGTTGTCGATACCTTGGAAGAAACACCGTGCGCGCTGGCGTCCGCTCCTTGTCCCTGTCCGCCCTTCCCCGCGGTAGGAAACGGATCAGGCGGCTCGCAGTTATTATCAAACAAGAAACCCAACGACAAGGTCTGCTGAGTGTGTGCGGTCTCTGTCATCCCTGTCGGACTGAACTTCAGGCGTTTGGCGGCTACAGGAAGAAGCAGCGGTGTTTGGTCAGGTCTGTGCTTTTTCTCCGAGGTTTAAATTCCTTTTCTTCATATCTGTCCTGGTAAAAGCTCAGCTAAACATTTACATCTGTGTCCTCCGGGAGGTTCAGCGCAGTGTTACAGCTGATATCTGCTGTACCTGCAAGTCAGAATACCTACATTCATATTATTTACCTTTCCTGGAGGCCTATATTTCTATCCCCAGGTGAAGGTGTGAATTGTAATATTCCTCTGACATAACGCAGCAGTGTGAGAACTCGTCACGGTGCTTCGGATGTGTGCGTGTGTTTTTTTTCTCTCTTTCTCACTTATGTAATTCGCAGCTTTGTAATGTTCCAAAGCCTTTCTTGCTGAAGAGCTTTATGCAGAGGACTCAGCAGATATTTGACTTCAGCTCAGACACCATGTGGCTCACATGCAAAGAGCTGAAACCACAGCCCTCCCTCCTGCTCATGTCTTTTTTCAGAAATGTCCTGTTTTCATTTTGAGGCTATAAATAACTTGGTATGTTTGATGTGACCTGCTTCATCTTTTTTTTTTCCCCTCCCTTGTCTCTCTCTCAATTTCATTCACCATATTGACTACAACCTCCCTCCCTTCCTTCCTCAGGTCTGTTCAGGCATGGCCGATCTGCTGAGGCTGCTGCTGAAGGTGGCTGAGAAAGCGGCTAATGTAGCCCGGGTCTGCAGGCAGGAGGCTCCTCTCTTTCAGCTGCTGGTACAAGAGAAGACTGGGGATGACAAGAACAAAAAGTTTGTCCAGGACTTCAAGACGCTCGCTGACGTGGTGATCCAGGAGATGATCCGACATGATGTTGGTGCTCAGGTGGGAGAAGGCATTTGGAGAGTATGGATACAGTTCAATATAAATGCACTGAAAGTAGTTGCCTTTTAATGATGACTTGTCTTCTGTGCAGTTTCCTGAAATGGCTGGTTTCATTCATGGAGAGGAGTCCAACAAATTTGAAAATGGGCTTGGTAAATATTTAATATTACATTTGACACACTACACGCTCTTGTACTATGTTTACTTTTGAATATAATAACTTTATAGTTAAAATTAAAGATAACCAGTCATTTGTACAAATAGCGCCTAGTTTTTATGAGATTTTGAAATCATGCACTAGCTCCTGTTGGGCTGAAACCATCATATGTTTGGTTTCAGTCAGAGTATGATATGATCAGTCTGGCACTGAATTGATCAGAGAAAAATGGATGGATACTTTATTGAGCCTTCCACAGGAAATTACTTTGTCGAAACAGCTACATGAACAAGCAAACAACAACAAATAACACACAATTCTGCACTTGTAAATATGATTGTTAAATTCTCCACTTAAAAACAAACCCAAAATTTCACTATTAAGAATTAAAGATGATGTGCCGATGTACAAAAAGTATCACAACACATTAGATAGCATCAACATGCAATCTGATGGCAGCGTGCAGGTAAGACTTCCTGCTGCGCTTGGTCCTGCACTTGAGTAGAATTCAGCAAAATGCTGAAAGCCTGCTGCAACAGGTCATGAAAAGGGTGTAGTATTTTTGGTTTTTTGTTTTTTGTTTTGTTTTTTTTGTAAAAACTGACATTCCAGTTTGAAGGCCAAGCTGTTTATCAAATACAATCAAGTACGGATAGTACAATTAACCGGTTTGACTCTTAACTGAAATTTAAAACATCACAAATAATCAACCAGAGGCGGATTGATACTAAGATAAATTTTTACCGCTTATCCATTTCTGGGTTGCGGGGAGTGATGCAGCCAATCCCAGCTCGCATTAGGTGAGCGCGGGGCACACCCTGGACAGGTCTCCAGTCCATTGCTGAGCCAAGACACAGAGACACATTTTTAAAAAGTAATAAAAACATTAGGCATGAATGAAAGTTGATAGTCGTTCCATCAAAATTTTGAATAATGGTTAAACTGATTATTTCTCTCATTATAATTGTGGAGAGGGGCCCTCTGTTTAGAACCCTCAGAGTCACTCTTTGACATTTCAGCTGGTGGTATTTGTTTGATTACACTTTGTTGAGACTGTAACAAGTAAAGTCTCAACAAGGCAGTTCTTGCTTATCAGCTGGTATTGTAGAACTGCCTCCTTAGTGTTTCCAGTGTTACCAATGTTATCAGATGAGTAATTTCTTGTTTAATCCTTCATCTGTTCGCACTTTAAACGTCATAAAACAATAAAAATCTTTGAGTGTTGTTATGAGTTCGGCCTACAGTCCAAAAAAACCAAGCACATTCAGTTTACTCTCCTTATAATTGAGAAGCTGGAAGCAGTCAAGAGACTAATAATTTCAGTTCTTTTTGATATTGTGGTCACACAGTATGATCTTCCAAAATAATGTTGTCCCTGATCAAAATGGGTTAAATTAGGGGACAGATACTATGAGGCCGGGACTGAGAGTATTGATGGGTTTTTAGGCTTCCTGTGCTAGTGGGAGGAGGTGAACAACAATCATTTCACCCTCATAGTGACTAAATGCTAGAAGGATAAGTTAATTTTAATAATGGCTTCATGCAGCCAACACTGCTGCATCTTTCACTGAGTAAATATTGAATTATTTGTACAAAGTATTCAGCCGAAGCTTCACTGGCTGTGTGTGTCAACAGGAGAGAGTGTGACAGTCACAGTGTGCAGCACAGAGGAGGAAACCGCAGCGCTGCTGGCCACAGTGTTGGACGGCAACCACACAGCAGCTTCTCTGCTGGCTCGAGCCATCCATCAAAACCCAGCGACTATCGACAGCAGCACGGACGGCCTGACGGTGCCCCTCAGCCCGGCTGAGCTCGGCATCTGGATTGACCCCATAGGTGAAGGGATCAATATTTTCCTCTTTGACATAGAGAATTTGTCTCAGAACAGGCTTGAGTATGTCATGTCAGACATCAGTGACAACTCACTGTCTCTGTTTTTTTATCAAGATGCGACCAGCCAGTACATAGAGGGCAAAGAGGAGGTGCTAGAGGAGGGTCACCTGTCTCCCTCAGGTCTGCACTGTGCTTTGGTTCTGATCGGGGTTTACCTTCGGAGCACTGGCGAGCCTGTCATGGGCGTCATCAACCAGCCATTCAACTACAAAGAGCCTTCAAGTGGAGTGTAAGTATAACACACACACTGGGGTTACATCTGGAGAACACTTTACTGCCAACCCCATCACAAACATCAAAATCTGAATTCTGCTAAGCAGCATCAGGGCTTTCTGAATTTAATAATTAGATGATTATCTATTTATTTGATCTACTCACCTCATCAGTTTTCTTGGGATCACTTTGTCTTCATCTCACACAGCTGGAACTAATCTTACATGATCAGTTTTGGATTTAAGATTCAAGTCTGAAAACAGTCAGTGAAGAGTCTGACCAAATACCCAACCAAGAGAAATCATCAAACTGTGAGGAGTGTTTAGATGAAGAGGTGACTTACAGCTTGATGATTAACTGCTGAACCCTCTCAACTTCATCAATCATTTTACGTTTTATCTTGAATTTTCTGGATAGTTGGCATGAGTTGGTCTCTTTTTTCTTCCCACATGTCTCCACTGAAATAAAATATTCTCACCTTTCCACTGCTTGTTTATCTTCGCAGCTGGAGGGGGAAGCACTTCTGGGGTGTGTCCTGTGGGGACATCAATGTCTGCTCATTGTCCCGTCCTAAAGGTGACCCTGACAGTGAATGTGGTCTTGCTGTGGTGCTAAGTTCCAGTGAGAAGCAGGTAGTAAAGGAAACCCTGAGTTCAGTCTGCAGCCCAAAAAAACTGATGTACGCCTCCGGAGCCGGTTACAAGATCCTGTGCGTCATTCAGGGCCTCACTGATGTCTACGTCCTCTCAGAGGGCAGCACCTTTAAGTGGGACTCTTGCGCCCCTCATGCTCTGCTCAGAGCCCTCGGAGGAGGAGTGGTGGACCTGACTAAGAGTCTACAGTCCAGCTCTGGATCACAGGATCACCACGCTGAACTGACGTATCACCAGCCTTCCGCCGAGTGTAAAGGAGCTGACCGCTGGGCCAACCACGGAGGTCTGGTGGCTTATCGAGACTGTTCTCAGCTCCGCAGCATCATCGGGGCTCTGAAAGGCAAGTTGTAGGCGAAAACACAGTGGATGTAACCAACATACACACATGCAGTTTTTGTTTATGATCATATTCTTTATATATATAAAGAATATATATATGTGTGTGTGTGTGTGTGTGGATGAAATATTTTTTTATCATAATACATAGTGTCTTATTTTTAACCATATATATATATACACACACACATACATACACACACACACACACACACACACACACACACACACACACACACAACTGGATATTTGACAGGGTTAATCTAAAGTCTGGGCTAAATAATACTTTAAAATATTGTTGGCTTTGTTCTTCATCAGAGGCTCCCCAACTAGAAGTCAACACTCATTTGACCAGACGGACAAAAGCTTTACACAACTTGTAAAAAACACTCAATGCTTTGAAGCAAAGAGATCCCTCTGATCAGGATTAGAAGGGGGGTTGTCTAAAGCCGAGAAATACAGAAGGAAGTTTGGGTACCACTGATGTAACGTCCCTCATAAAACATTGCAATGGACAGACAGAATGATATTTTTGTCAGTTTAGTTCTATGATTGAAGTTATAAATCTTTCCCAGTGTGGCAAAACTTTGACAACAAACCTAACAATATTTGTAAATCTTATTTTAGCAGAGACCTTATACAAATGGAGCATTTATTATATTCTTTTTTTCGAGTTTTGTAACCATTCATGTGGATTAAAGAGAAGTGGTCAGTCAGGATGAACTATAGTGCTCACTGCTGGACGGCTGAAGAACGCTTCACTGCCAGAGGAAAGGTAACGTGACATCATGAGACCGATTCTGAAAGAGCTGAAGGATTCCTGTTGGAGTCTAAACTGCAGTTCTGAAAAATAATATTGCAATTTTTCCATCCATCTAACCTGTTAATGGCTATATTAAGTCAGGAGAGGGAGTGAGACTCTGCACCTCTCAGAAACCACTCCTTGTAAGGAGCAGAGAGATGTACATGCCCTCTTTCCATGGCCAGAGCACCATTAGTTAATAAGGTCAGACAGTGGAAAAGCCGTATGAGGTAAAACAGTGACACAGAGCCCTTTTCTGTGTAGGTTTACAGTAAAAATGAAATATTCGGCCAATTGAAAGGATGAGACCTCTTGCAGGCAGCAGGAGGCTCTGAGCAGGATTTTTAATGTAGACGCATGTAATCTTACTTTGTCACTGTGTATGTTTTTAAAATGCTTGTAACTGATATGCAATGTTGAGTAGCGGATAAATCATTTGTTATGTAGCCTGAGCACAGAACAAACATTGTGCATATAAGAAATCATCTTTATTTTGAAAACCAGAGTAAGCGGGGAAACAAAACCCAACAGCGATATTTTAAAACTGTTTGCCAGCCACGGAACTCACATGTTTTCCTACAAAAAACCCTGATGATTGTCAGATATTTTTTGCAATACTTCTGCATATTCTGTTAAAAACTTGGGGGAAAAAAACTGAAGTGTTGGCTCTTTTTTTTTTTAACTTCATTTTCATTTTTGAACTGCTACCTTAAACATATAGCCCTGTACATTCAAGGTGGACATGTGGAAAACAGCACGTTCTGTTGAATGTGGGTCCAGTTTCCTAGACAGGGACTAAAGTAGCTATTCAGCTGTATATCATCATCTAAACAGTTGAAGACTGGATGAGGGTAGATGGTCAACCCCTCAACCAGTATGACAAAGAAAAGTAAAAAATATTGCACATTGTTGGAAAAGAAAATCTGGAATAAAGTAATTTTTGTTTCTGTCTCATCACACGCAACAATCTGAATTTAACCCTGATGTTTAGTTTTTTTTTTAATGGCCCTCATTGTTTGAGAGCAGCTTAATCTCCCCTCAGGCTAACAAACTGTTTTGGTTGGAATAAACTTAGTCCAGGACAAGTTTTTCTCTCTTGTTTTGTGAGAGATTCTTTGATATCATTTGGAAAAAGGAGCCACTTATGTTTACAGTATTTCAATCCATGTCTGGGAAACTGGCTAAATATACAAAAAAACAATGTGTTACATGAGAAGTGTGGTAAACTTAACATCCTTTAGTACAGTGAACTTTATCTGCAACAAAGATTCAACTTTTAAGGCAACCACACAAATGCACATTATCCATTACAATGCCGTAATGTAGCTCAGATATTTGGGTTCTTCCAAATTGCTAAGTGAAGTGTAATGTTGTGCAACTCCAATCCTATTGTTCAAAAAAATAATTGCCAGTCATTTCACATTCATTTCAACCCCCAAGAGAATCTATCTCAGCAAGCTGCACCACTGCAGCTGGAGGAGTTTGTTTAGACTAAACCACTGATGGCTCTTCAAAAGCCTTTGATGTTACTACAGGGATGGGTGTGCAAATTAACACAAAAGAAAAAATAGCATGGTATTTATCAAATGTCGATATGAAAAATAGCCTTTATCAAATATCACTACACTCACAAGCTTCACATATCAGGAGTAAACAATAACCATTTGGGTTTCTTCAATTAATCTATGACATGGATAAATTTAACATTCATGTTATAAACCGTTTCAAGAACCAAATCCAAAACGCAACCACTTATTTTAAAGACTGTTGTTACATGCAGTAACACAGGGGGGATTATAAGAAGATTAGCTGTTAATTTTAGACTTTCTGGGAACGTGTGACCTTGACATTTTGAAAGCTGGAGCACATCCACATAGAGGTTAAACATGTTCAAGACTCTACACTAGCTGACACTATAATTATACATATGATTCTCTTTACATTATTCAATTTAAATTGCATAATTATCTTGAACGGTTTTTTTTTCCTCAGTGAAGTTGATGATATTTCATTAAGTCATGGCTTAACATGCCCCCATAACGTGACTGCAGGGATAAAATGGCACTTAAAGAAAAATGTTATTGCAGTAAAATCTTGACCAGCACTATAAATATCTGCTGATGCAATATGATTTCAAAGTACTGCATTTTTACTGTGACTCAAGTAATGATTAGCATGAGAAAAAGGACTATTCAAATACAAAATTTACAAAAAGCTCAGGTTTGCTTCATTATGACTCAGGTAGACATTAGCTATTTTTTTCTGAAGAGTCAACAGTCAGCTGTGTTCCAGTGTGGTTACACAGAGGATCTCCAGCTGGGGGCAGTAAAAACCTACTGTATGTTTTGAAGATTCATGACATAACATTTCAAAATGTCAAGGTGTCACTTATGAAGTTTGAAACACCTTTGAATTCACTCCCCCTATTAGAGCTGCATCTCTGAGGTGATAAACTGGGTCTGAAATGGTTAACAACGGACTTAGCATGTTTGGATCAGTGTGTCTCAAATTTTCACACTTAGACACAATGAGATTTATGTCCCGACTCCATTAGAGGTTCTTGTCTAACTGGACTGTCTGATGTGAAACTAATGGACATATTTTTTAATTTTTTTAAAAAGTGGCCTCTAATGTGGGATGTGATTCTCTGGTAACCTCCATACAAATAACAGCACCAGCTAGCATAGATATGTCGTATGGCTGTGGCCAAATCTCTGTATAGAAATAAAAGGGGTTGTTTTGTAAAATGGAACAAATGAAATCCTGACTCTAGTGGGTATTAATTTGTCTTTGTTTGTAGTAATAATAATAATGAACAAAGAACCTGGAACAAACATGGGCAAGAGGATGATTGCACGTGACCTACATTAAGCCATGCATACTAAAAGTGTTTTTGCCTTCTCCTGCCATCTGTGTGCCTACTAGCAGGGAACCACACCATGCCCTTATTTAACAGTAAAAACTGACCATTGTCAGGTCAGCTGTCCTAAAAAAATGTGGCTACAACACAGAAGTTGTTTTCATTATATGATCTTTCAAAATTTGTAGCTTCTGTGCATTGTTACATTAGATGTGTTGGATTCAGCTGGTTTGGGTTAATTCTTGAAATGATGTGGGCATGGTGCAGATCTAGAGGTAGATCTGCATGCCACTAATGTGATCAACACTGACACAGTGATGTTGCTCAGATCTTTATCTTCTTCATGTCGTATATCACGATCCAGAATTCACAGTCCAACTGACTGCAATCCTTTTCACCAAGTCTTAACCTGACCTTATACAAAACATGAACAACATAAATGAGAGAACTAAAGTGTTAAAACGCAGGTGAATAAATCATGCATCGCAGGATTTGACAGGAAATTATGAGAGAAAATGTTTCATTACAGCATCCTGATAGGGATTTCAATGCCAAGGCTACCGTTGTCTTAAAAACCAACAAAAGGTATGGTGAAATGAGAGGTAAAGCACCATCACTGCCACCTTCTCAGCCCTCTTTCGACACTTGCATTCAGTCCACAGGCTCCTCTGAACCAGTCTCCCTCCTCTGATCTGAGTGCAGCCTTACCCATATGAATCTTCTCCAGTTCAGATCCTCACATGCCAACAAGTAGGCAAGAGACAAACATGGCCAGTATTTATTGTGTCCCTGTGTTGCCTTGTTGATACTCTGAGAAGTCAACAGACTTCACCTCTGAAAGGGTTTTCGGACTTTCTTCCTCCTCCTGGGGGGTTTGCCACTTTCAGCCCACGTTTCACTGGACTCTGGCCGGTGACTCCCTGGCATGTGGAAACCTGTCTGGCCTGGGGGAGGGGAGAATGGGGGCACTCCAGCACCAGGAGGATGATGAGGTGGACCTGAGGGGAAGAACCCCCCATTGGCAGCCATGTCATTAGGAGGTCCTCCTTTGAAGATGCGGTTGAAGAAGTCCTGCAAATCGGCAGGGTTGGTTGGACCAGTGGCGTGCTCCGAGGGCATCCTGGAAGGAAACGTTGGATAGTTCAGAGATCTTTGCCGCTTTTTCATTCTGTAGATGATCTGCAGTAATTGCATTTCAGGATGATGAGTAATGGTCAATTTTAAAAGTGTAGGCTTATAATCTGTTTGAAAATTAAGTGTACTTAAATTAAACATAAAATCAGTATCAATTTATAAACATTATTGTCACAAAAGTGCACAACCCAAGGGTGTTGACACACGACAGGAAAACAACTGGGTAGAAATCTATATATCTAATATATATCTATCAGGTAATGATAGATAGTTTTGTCAACTTCCAGGTGGTTTTAGAAACATTTTTTAAAAATCTTTCACAAAATAATTTGTTATTGTCATATTTGTTATATCATGTTACAGTCACATTTTCAAAAATATCCAAGAAAATGCATGTCTGCGGCCAGATGTAGGCAGAGAGGAGCAAGGTGACATGTATGATTTATTTTCCCACAGAGGGACAACAACATCCTCAATATAAAGAAGACAGGAACGCATCTGGTGTCCCAGATGCTGCAGGTGCTTTCAGTTCTAAATATGGGGGACATACCTGTGTCGGGTGGCATTACTGTTGTTCTTTGAACCAAAAGAGATGTGATAGGGCACACGGTGTGTGTCAGGAGAAATGACTATTCTTTGGCAACCTGCCCACTCTGAAAAATGACATTGTCACAAGACGTCACAGACAGAAAAATTTCAACCAAGAAATACTGTTTTTTATCATGTGAGGAATAACAACAAAACTCCAGGAACTTGTAATATAATACGCCCATGGAAACTACAGAATGTATTGCTGTTTAGTTATTGATGAAAAGAAATAAAGAAAATACAAATAGAGAAAATATAATTTTAATGTTCACCTGTAATATCATAAACTTTGCCATCCATACAGGCAAAGTACGTGATGCGTAGACCCAACATACTGGACTCCGCCCACAGGTCCCCCTCCTCAGCACTATGGCAACGGTTGCATTCAGCACAGAACCGGGCTTCAGCAGGTTCACGATCCATTTCAAACCTCCTGCACTCACATACACACATAAAGCAAGACTATAGTGAAAAGTCTGCTGCTTAAAACACAACTTAGCTTTTTATACTAAACTATGATGTTTCAAACACTGTGAGAACATGTAAGTGAATTTGAGATGACATTGTGTGCATGTGTGGTTACATACTTGTGTTTGCCTTCACACTTGGTACACATCATGGTGTTCATAGCTTCCTTCAGGTCATCCTGCAGTTTGGTGAGAAACTCATTCATGGACTTTGAGAGCTCAGTTGCTGCCATACGTTTCCTGTGAGAAGGGAACACACTCGTTGCTGATACAGCTTTACAGAATTTCTACTTATCACCACTATTTTGCAAAACCTGAAGTTAAGAATTTTCCAGAGACCCTCATTCACTCTACAGTGCTTAACAAAAAGAGAATAATTGTCCCAAAATAGATGAAACAGCTGCAGAAAATATTAAAGATTGTCTCATTGTAACAAAAAGATGTAAAAAAAAAAGTTTATAAAGGCAGCACATTATTTTTGAAGATACTTTATTTTTTTTTATTATTGTTTTTTTGTTTGTTTTTTTTTTATTTGCTTTTGTCCTCTGATAAATCTTTTTCTGTGTACTCACAACTCATACTCTCGTCGTGTCTCTGGGTTACTGACAATATCCCAGGCAGCCCTAAGAACTTTGAACGCCTCTCCGGCTCGTGGGTGTTTATTCTTGTCTGGATGAACCTGAAAGAGAAAGGACAGAAGAAAAGGTTGCATGGATAGAGGAGAAAAATTCTGCCTAAGATGCTGTTTACTATTCATTATTCCAGGCATCCAATAATTTAAGCACAATGTACGTATCACCCAGCCAATGGCACACATACCTGAACAGCCAGCTGTCTGTAGGCCTTCTTCAGCTCAGCGTCGGTGGCATGTACCTCCACACCGAGCACAGTAAAAGGGTCAAGCTCATCCTCTGGTACCTCTGCCAAGGCCAACAGTCTCTCCAGTTCCTGGCCTGACTGGCCCCTCCCTGATCTGCCAGGCGACTCAGGCGTGGAGGGACGCAAAATACTATCCCTCCTCAATCTGCTTCTAACACTTTCCAACAATGATACCGTTCTCTTCCATAACTTTGACTCCTGAAAAGCTGTCCAGTAGTGTTTTCCCCACTCTCCACTGAGACAGACCAACACACCCTTTGACCATTGGGACCCGAGAATAGCCAAAGCACAGAAAAGTCCAAAACATGATAAGGCAGCTGTCTTTACCCACTTCACTAATCGAACTGTTTTATCAACCAGGTCTGCTCCTGCGCATTTAGTCCATTTCAGAATTCGACTAGCATCTGCCTTCATCCCAGGTATATCTGTGATCTTTACCAGGAGCTGCTGCCCAAAGTTGTACAGTTTCACCCCTCCAGTCTCCACACCGACTCCACAATTGTGAGTTAATGTGACAATAATCTCAATCATCATGTGCATGCAGGAGATACACCAGAAGCTTACAGACTCTGACAGCATCTCTTTGAAAGCTAAAATGAGCTGACTGCCTGTCCGCCGGCGACCTCGATTCTGCTGATGTTGGTGGTGGTTACGTCGGCGGGTCTGCTTGTGACGGCCACCACTGGACATAACATTGCTTTTTTGAAACGATCCAAAAGGACTTTGACTGCTCTGCTCTGAAAATGAACCACTGCTCTTCAGTTTACACCGACGGCCACTTCCCACATTCCTCCAACCAGACTCTCCATTCATGTGCTGCTCCTTAACAGTTTCATCTTCTTCTTGATTTACAACCTGCGAGTTGTCATGCTCTGCAACACTCTCATGCTCAAACCCATCTGATGCCTCCTCATCTTCTTCTTTGGCCTCTGTAGATCCACAATACTCAGTTTCACCAATTCCAAAGTCTTGTGGAGTGGCTGGGTTTTGGGTGTCCTGAGATTTGAAACAGGCTGTTTTGTCCTCCTGTTCAAAGTCATCAGTCTCTCTGGCCTCACACTGACTAGATTTGGTCACTGAGGTGGAGTCACCTTCAGGGATCTCCTCTTCAATTTCTGTAACACCATCCATCTGCTTCTCTGCTGTTTCCCTTTCCATGTTTGATTGAGGGGCTGTGAAAGTGGAAACTCATGGAACTGGATATCCTAGATCCACAATCTGTGACAACATTTTCCCCAGACTCACATAAAAAAGTGAGACTGGGGGCTCCTGAAGCTCTTTCTCAAGTGCACCATATCAGCAGCAAGTTGTAGGTGTCGAAGGCTTTCATATGGCTAACAGTTCACATCATGCTGTAGGGTGTTTCCTAAAAAGAAAGAAAATGATGTATAAATGAGCAATCATTTAAAATCATAGTACAGTTGTACATCTTTCTAAAAACTAAAAACAAAACAAAGTTTCATGGAAAGTAAGACTCACAGAGGGCATACTGCTCACAGAAGATAACTATAACTGGTCTTTCTATATCTATATAACACAGCATTGTAATTTTAATACAGTTTTGATACATTCTATGTACAAAAACTACAACATAATGCCAAAAGTCAACTCATCAGTTGAGTGATGGATGGAAAATTGATCACCAAAAACTTTCACAACAGTGTAAATTATTTTTAGGTTTCGAAACTGTTTATTGGATATACACACTGGGGCCTGGGAAAGATTCACCATTTTATATTTCAAAGACAAATTAATAACTCAAAAAAGACAGTTTTTTAAACAGTCTTGAATGCAATCTTACAATCCAGAAAGCAACCAGTAAGATTTAATTCTGCAAACAAGGCTCTTCAAGTATGTCATCAAGAGGAAAAGGATAAACTGAGCCTGATTATTATAGATAAAGACAATATTTTTGTGAAGGTAAAATCCTACTGTAATATTGTCACTATTACAATTCCAGTTCATCAATTCAGCACAGTTGTGTGACATGAAGGCTCCTCTTTACCAATGACACATGCATCAAGGTTTGGAGAAGCCTTTCTTCATATAAGACTCCAATAAGAAGAAATATCGTCCATTAACGAATAACTTAAATGGCATGAAGCTATACAACCTTATCTGTCCAGGCATTTTAGGAGTGAACATGTTGATTAAAATGGTCAGATACTGCAGATTACTTTAAATTTCACTGCTTTGTTAGTCGCTAACTCCGTTAGCCAAAGAGGACAAGCTGTATCGTACAAGAGGTGCCGCAACAAACATTTGACCTTTCAAGAGGCTAAAAAACACCCAAGGGAAAGAAAACACAACCCCAACAAAACAGCAAACCGTGTCAGACAAACCTCATGTCAATGTAACAGTGACCACAACAGCATTTGTTTTTACAGGCGGTTACACTAGCAAGCAGCCGGCTGTTAGCAAGCCACCAAGCTGAGCGACAGAGAGGAGCATCAGGGGCTAAAATTAGCCCCACTCGGCCGCACTCACCTACTATATCGACTAAATAAGGTCTCAAAGGACAAAACGACAGCACAGTAGCAAAATGCTAACGCCTTTAGCCTAGCAAGAAGCCAATGGGTCAGCTAACTGTTAGCTAGCAGAAGCATTACTAGCCGGACTAGCTGCTCCTGAGGGGGTCTAACGAGGAAGACCAGGCGAGTCCAGTTAGTAGGCACGTTAGTTTTCATTTTGCATTCAAACAACCTGGATGTCAAGTATACCTCTCAGAAAACTGTGCAACCTTGTTTGTTAACAGACAATGTCCATGTTGTTGTTTTTTTGTTTTTTTGTCTTTTTTTTTTTTTTTTATAGCTACTTCTTCTTCTCCTGCTCCTTTTCTACTTCTTCCTGTTTCTTCCTCTTCGTCATCCACCTTCCTCTTTTTCTTCTTCTTTGGTTATTTCTCACCATCAGCACAAACAGGACGAGGACACTACTGCCGCCTCCGGTCTCAGAGGTATGTTAGGTCGTTAACAGCGCACGTTTATTTATTATTTATGTGAAAGATTTTTAACCCCACTTCAGTGATTTCATGATTTTATGTTGCCCGTTAACCTTTCACATGGACAGACAACAGTACAGACACGTAAAAGACTCAAAACAGGAGAAAGACAGCAAGACTATAGTTAGTTTGTATCTCATTATAGCTGGTTTTTATGTCTTCATCTTGGTGGTCTTTTTTCTCTCTATCTCAAGTTCAGTCGAGCCAATTCATCTCCAGAAGTGTCAGTTATTTCAGGAGAAATAACTGATGCAAATAGAGCAGGTCTAAACTTGCTCAATGAAATTATTTACAGACCCAACATTTCCCACCATGAGCAAGCGTTTGGGAACAGTGGCCTGGAAAAACATCCCTATAAGAGGAAGAAACGTTCACAAAAGCCAAAATCACAAAAGGCAACAGTCTGCCCCGACCGTTGAGTTGAAAAAGAGAGAAGAGAGAGAGGCTGATTATGGTCTGATAACAGTAACGTTAATGGTTACTTTAATACTACGGCATATATAAATGCAGTAAAATGATGCTGGGAGCAGTATTTAGCTGCAGGTGTTGAGCAGGATCACAGGGCTTTCTCTGGTCTTGTGTCTTTGTGTTTCAGTGCTAATTGGTTTCTCTTTCTGAATATTCCCTGTTAATGTCATTAAGGCAATTTCTTGCTCTCTTTTTGATGGGGCACTCATTGATTCGTCAAAATCAATACTTAAAGTTTTTTTAATTCAGCTGGATGTACTGGCGACGGATCAAATTTGGTTTGGTTATTTTGTAAAGACACTACAGAAAAGTAGAGTTTTCAGCTGTTTTCTCAAACTATTTTTCTTTTTTAACAAAAGACCAAAAAGAAAACAAAAACAAAATAGATGCATTATCCTCCAAAATCCTCATCGTCCGTCCATTTTGTTGGTTGTTGTCTTAATGAGCTGATATGTATTGTGTCCTTGTGTTGGTGAGCTGACTTTTTTATTAAGGGGTCGTTGACACGGCACAATTCCGGGAAGCCCCTCGAAGCCTGTGCATAATGGACAAATCTTAAAGACGTAGAGGGTTCATTTTTAAGCCCCCACCACTACCACCCACATCTCCAATTTGAAAGCCGCCTCTCTACCGGGAGAGGAAAGCTCTTTTTCGGTCAGATGGCGTGCTGCAGTCCGCCCCCGTCATTCTCCAGCCCACACAGACAGCAAAAAAGGCAGCCAGCGTCCAATACGGTGCGCCGGAGGAGGATTTCTGCCAGTGATTTCAGAAGAGCTACGATACGCAAAGGGGATTTACTACGCCGATCTGAGCCTGGGAAGCTTTCGGCGAGAGTTAACAGGGTAAGAAACGCACCGGATCGTAACTGCCGGCTGTCTTTCTGCGAACATCTGGCTCAGGGGCACTTGCCCCCGGTCGATTGTTTTGTTTTGTTTTCTCTTTTCTCTGAACTGGCACCGGTATTCAAGTTTCTACTTTATTCTAATCTGATGTGTCTTTGTCCAGTCGGTCGAGCGACTGTTTGTAATTTCCATTTCTTTGTGTTTCTCAGTTGAGCTCCGGCTGTGTAGACCTGTGACATCGGTGACACCTTTGCGTCATTCCGGCCGTCTCCCCGCTGCACATCTGGCCTGACCTGACCCAGGTAAGAGGGCCGTACCCGGCCGCTAAATCATGGGAATAAAAAACGCTTTTATGACGTGAACATGTGCAAATTTGAGCTTTAAAGCATGGTAAACAATTTTTTTTCTAAAGCTTCATCAACCTGGAAGAAATTTGAAACAGGAGCGGGGTACTGGTCAAGGTGGCAAAGTCTTTATTGGAGTCAATAAGTTTCATAATTGCAGGATATCCCCCATCTTTTATGTCCTCTGTCTAAACTTCCCAGTGCTGTATACCATGTCGCTGCCACGCACACTTGGGGAGTTGCAGCTGTATCGGGTGCTGCAGAGGGCAAACCTGCTGGCCTATTATGAAACCTTCATCCAGCAGGGAGGTGACGACGTGCAGCAGCTCTGTGAGGCGGCAGAGGAGGAGTTTCTGGAGATCATGGCACTAGTTGGCATGGCCACCAAGCCGCTGCATGTGCGTAGGCTGCAGAAAGCTCTCCGAGACTGGGCGGCGAACCCTGCCCTCTTCAGCCAGCCCGTCTCCAGCGTCCCTCTCGGGGGCATCCCGCTCTTCAAAGTTGACGGGACGGGCGGATCAGCAGGCGGGTCCAGGAAGTCTGTGAGCAATGGGCACCCGGGGTCACCCTGTGAAAGGGAGGACCGGGCGTGTCTCACCCCATTGCACAGTGGCAGTCCAAGAAGTCCCTGCTCCCAGGCCTCCCCTCAGCCACCAGACACACACTACAGGGAAAAGCTGTCCCCCATGGACCCACACTGGCTCAGCCCAGAGCCAGATGGGAACTGCACTTTGGCTTCTGCGTCTGGAATAGAGGAGGAGCCACCCAGTCCACCTCTCCTGTCCACATGTCCCCCAGGTCCCTCAGCATCTCCAAGCCCCTCTGCTTCTTTTGCCCCAGTGGCCCTGTCTGCCTGGCCTGGAGGACAGCTGGATGGAGAAACTGCAAAGGCAGTGGTGGAGAGCGTGGAAAGGCTCCTCAGGACTCTGCCAAGGTCAGATCCTGCAGAGGTGAAGACTCTGCTGAGGATGAACAAGAAGATGGCAAAGACTGTGGGACATATCTTCAAAATGGGGTCCCAGGATGTCAACAAGGAAGAGGAGATCCGAAAGTACAGTCTGATTTATGGACGCTTTGACTCCAAGAGGAGGGAAGGCAAGCAGCTCACACATCATGAGGTAATAAGCACCAGTGCCAAGAGCTGAAGTGTTTGACTATATCTCACCATGTTACATACAGTGACCTGGTATCAAAAAGTTCAAAATTTAAAGCCGGAGGGAGCTTAATGAGACAAACATTTCTCGTCTGGATGTTGTTGTTGTTCACAGTGTCAATCCCACCTTCACTCTTTTTTCTCCTCAGTTGATCATCAACGAAGCTGCAGCCCAGTTCTGTATGCGCGACAATGCCCTTTTGCTGAGACGGGTGGAGCTCTTTTCTTTGGCTCGGCAGGTGGCGAGAAAATGTGCCTACACTTCCACACTAAAGCATGCAAGGTGAGCCTGTAGAGACCGATGATCTGTTCATAAGTGAATGATGATCATCTCACCTCACACTCACTGTTTATTGGTGACCTCAATAATCAGGACTACGCCTTTCAGTGCAGGTGAATGATCTGAACCCTCATAATGTATGCAAAGCAGAGGACCATCATCTCAACTGGACGTGAATGAATGTTAATGAACTAATTTCATGTTGTATCCAGCATATTGTACATGTAGCGGGTGGGTTTCATGAGTCATTTTCCTACCGTCGTTTTCTTTTTCCAAATGAACCAACACAACATTTTCACAAAACCTTTGAAAGAAAATGCCAGAACAAACAAACTTAAATGCTCCACAGACTGAATTTAGTGGATCAAGTAAAAATAGTAGAGTGCAAATCATAACTTAGAAGAAATGCTCTTAATTTTGATAAATATTTTCATCATTTGTTTCAGTATATATTATACAACATAAATTGAACTGAGGTGTCATAAAAGTTAAATCAGCTTTTTTTCTTCACTATCACACTATAAAAGAAAAAAAATATTGATTTGACAGAAATTGGTGCATTTACCAGGTTTCCTTGGAGATGTAATTCATGTGTTTGGGTCTTCTTAATTAAATGGAGAAAGGTGTCAGTAATGGGCTTTCTCATTGAAAAGTCTTGGTTGTTTTCCTCACACAGAACAAATGCAGATGAGAACAGTGGAGTGTCTCAGAAGAGGCCGAGACATGAGGTGGGTCTTCAGAGCAGCATTGTCACTAGTTAACAATATTCAAAATTTAGTTAATCTATCAAATGATAGATTTATGTGGGATTCTAACCTGTGGCTCTTTATGGTACTGTTCCCAAAGTCCAGGTCACTTGTCAGCCATTTGAAGTGGTTTTTCATCATTGAATTTACATTGATGATGTTTTAGATTATTCTGCCTGAGAGTGTGTCATCGCTTTTCGGCATGGAGGCCTCAGAGGGATCGACCCAGAGGGCAGACGATGACAGTTTATCTGCAGAAAGCCTCGACAGTGTATCACATGGTAAAACACACACATATATGTCATTAAAAAAGTTTTTTCCCCTGAGCTCTGAAAGCATCTTCATTAGTTGATCATCGTCTGCTCCTGACTTTCCTCCTGTTTTATAAGAACTTCATATTTGAAAGCAACATTCACACCCAAATCTGTCTCTGCTTGTTAGACACTGGCTCACAGTGCAACCAGTCTCCTTCCCCCCGGCCCCACTCTGACACCTCCAACCCTCCCAACTGGAGTCGCCATCTTATACAGCAGACGCTAATGGACGAAGGGCTACGATTGGCTCGGATGGTGTCACATGATCAGGCTGGCAAGCTTAGCCTGGGGTCAGAGGGAACTCACTCCACAGGTGACTTTTTAAATAATGACTTCACAATATTATGTGCTTATTAATGGACACAGAATAAAAGTCTGTTTTGCAATGTTTGCTCATCTTTGTGCAAGTTAGAGGAATAGCTTCACAGTTGTTTGAGGCACTTTGTTCTGTAGCAGTTAAACCACAAAATAGATACCACTTTCATGACTATAGATTATATTTGAAGCTATCAGTGACAGGCAGTTGTCTTAGCTTAACGTGATGACTGGAAGCAAGAGGAAACAGCACTTCTGGCTCCGTCCAAAAATAACATAATCCCATGACTCCAAAGTTTACTTATGAGACATTTAGTTTGTTTAGTTCTTACAAAGCAGCGTAGGGATGACAATTTGCATTTTTAAATGGTATTGCATTTTGGACTATGTCTTGTCTAAGAGCAGTTTTATACTTCTGTCTTACTGCCACTAAATATAGCAACAAAAAAAAAAGTTGTTAAAGAGTAAATTCTACAAGCACCGGTAGGCAGATTTGATATCTTTCAAACAGAGCCAACAGTTTCTTCCTGTAATCAGTTTTTACGCAAAGATAAAATAACTGGCTGCTGGCGGTAGCGTCATGATTAATGTATAGACAGGAACCTGGTGACCATCTCTTAACTCAACACTGAGCAAGAAAGCAAAAGAACATTTTCCGAAAATGTAAAAAGCTATTTTACCGAGTTGTATAAGGAGGAAGTGCTAAAAAATATGGAGTTGATGTTGGGGTTGAATTGAGAATGACAGACTGAGACTCCCTAACCTCTCCTAACAATGAATATTTTATAGCTCTTCAGCTTGAACTCTAGTGAGTCACAATCTCTCTGAAGTGACGCCTCCCACCACACGCAGCTGAACTTCACCAGCCTGTAAATTAGAGAGGACAGAAGTTAGGGGGGGTAAACAGCGGGAGCGAGGAAAAGAGTGAGAAAAGGCGCTAGAGTTGAGGGGGGGGGTTACACTATTACAGCAGAGTTGTGGAGTTTTCCTGTTGCATCACAGCTTCTCCTAAGAAAGAGAAAAACAAGTGATCTGGGCAAGTTAGTTGTTGTGCTGTGATAGCCAGTCGAGGACGCGAAGCAAAGAAATGGACGCCAGCAAAGACGTGAGGGGGTGGGGTGGAGGGGAGGGAGGGGGGACATAGGAAGTACTCTGTGGGTGGCAGAATCGGATCCCCCTCCCCCTTCCTCAGCAGCTACTGACGTCAGAGTGTTAGGTGCGTGGGCTGAAGGGCGGGATGGATGGGGCGTGGGGGCGAAGGAGTGGGAGGTAATTGGAGGGGTGTTGCATTGACTCACCAAGCGACAGTGTACAAAAATAAAACCTGTGGGCAGGGAAATGGCACAGTCTTTTTTATACATCTTCTCACTTCTACCAAAAGGACTGCAGAAATAAGAAAAAAATGACATATGTTTAATTTCTGACGTCTCATCTCCCTCATGTTGTGCTTTTTTTCTCTCTCTCTCATTCATCCAAGTTTCCTACTTCTGTCTCTCATTAATCTGAGCATTCTCTGACTTCCTTTCAACACCACTGTTTTTGTCTTCAGGTTTACCAGTATATCTTTTCTCATACATCGAGCCAACATTTTAATCATGAATACACAATCCTCATTCTAAATCTGCCCCCTTGTTGTTTTTTTTTGTATGTTACTGAAAATGTTGTATTAAATTTTTGTGGGACTACAAATAACTGTAATTGTTTATATTATTAAATTCCAACATGTTACAATACATGGCACTCAGTGCTTCTATAGCAGCAATTTAAGAATTAATAGTCAACAAATGATTATTGTTTGATTGAAACAATGAATGAAACAAAAGGAAAAAACTTTCTTTGCTGGTGTGGTACAGTGTCATATGCAGAGGGCCCAAGAGTCCAAAAGGTCAGCTACAAAATGTGTGTGTGTGTGTGTGTGTGTGTGTGTTCATAGCTCTCCTTTTCCAAACCAACAACTCCTCTCCAAGTAATTTTCCCAATAAGAATAAAGAATAACGCATTTGGTTTATCTCCGCATCTTGTTCACTTAATTTGTTGATTTAATCAAAACCTTATCACCAGCCAGAAAATATTAAAAACTCTGCAACACTAGAGACTTTGTTATTCAGCAGCTTTGGTTGGTCATATAAGCCATGATGACTTCACTTCATGTGGGAGAGTATTCCCCTAACTATTGTTCAGAGATCTTAAGACAGGGGTTGCATCTTGACTCATAAACGATATTTATTTGTGCTGCTCTTCTTGCAGATATCTGTCTTCAACAACTGCATAAAGTTCTAGTTATTATTTATTCTAATCATTTTTGGTATAATTCACAGTAAATATTTAGTTAGTTGTCCGCCAGACAACTAACCAATTCCAATTATGACCTAAAAACAGGATTCAATACTTAAAATAAATACCGGTGGTTCTCTATTAATGTTTGTTCCATAAACAGCTCCTAAGCTAATCTTAAACTTTCCGTCTCTCCACAGACCATGACAGTAACGTGGAGAGGCGCAGCTCGATCACAGTGTGCAGGAGCAGTAGCCCCTGCATCACCAAAGATGACTCCAACCACCGGGGGAAATGAAAGTGCACTGAGGTTATCAGGGAACCCGTTGTGCTCCGATCTGCCACTGAACTCCAAACAGAGCCTGCCGCGCAGGCTGTTACCGAGCAGCTTTTTACTCATGTGTTTCTCTGACGTCAAGAACATCTGATTGTGACCACAAATTCAATTCTGTCAGAATTCCAGTAGAATTTACCAGTGGCTGATTTTATAAACCTGCAGTGACTTCTAAATGCTGACGCTGTGGGAGTTCAGAAATGTTCACTTGTGACACTTTTTAGTAAATATGTAGGCAAGACACTTTTTTTATTGTTAAAAAATGCAGATTTTAACTGATTGTAAAGACAGTAAGGGATTTTATCACCAAAAACTCTCATATTTACATTAAATTAAAGAAATCTTGTATTAGCAGTGTTGGAAAAAAAAAGCCAACTGTTTCAGGTGAAATGGGTTTGACACAGCAGGGGGCACTGCAACTTTAGAAATACTTAGTCCTAACTCAGTCCAGTCTGAGTAACTAGTTAGTTAGATGAAAGGACTTGGTTACACGTTTGTATCACATAACACTTTCAGTAACTAACATTATGATAGAAGGATGATAACATTATTTGGAGTTCATCACCCTCAGGAAGCAAACAGATGACAGAAGTCAGTGTGGTAGTCTGGAGTTTAATCAGACATGAAAGGTTTTCCTGGATATTCAATGACAGTCTGTATAGATGAAACAGAAAGTTTGGAAAGTGTGGAATGACTTGATCTATTTCTATAAATACAAACGCTGCTGTCAGGTTGAGAGGCCTTTTGTCCTTCACAGCATCATGCAATCATCCATTAGATCTGAACAGGCATGCCCAGCTCTCTGACACCTGACAGTCTTCGTCCTGTATTTCCTCACATCTTTCCGGAAAAATATTTTTGCACAAATGGCTGCTTTGTTGTTTGTAAGCATTAATGCTTCAGGCTTTTGTTTGAAGCATTTTATTATTTTCAACCATATGAAAATCTGAACATTTTCTAAAGTCACTGAAATAATAAAATAAGAATTCAGACGACTTTGAAAACAAGACATTGCAGCATGGAGGGTGTTTTCTTTCTTTGGAGCAATGACATTAGCTCCTCCCTCTCACCTCCATCCTGAAGTTGTGTCCAGTAGGTGCCATTGTACAGCCTCTTGATGAAGTACATTGCAAGATTTAGGGGATAGAAAAGTTAAAAACAATTTAACCATAGTATTTTCAAAAGGATTTGGTGATTAGTGTAGATTATTGATGCAACTTTTACTTTTTGTTGGTTTTTTTTTTTTTGTTTTTGTTTTTTAGGTGTAGCAGAACATTGTGGGCTGTAGCGGTGTGTTTTTGGGATGATTTCTGTCATTTTAGATATTAACAAGGCGAGCTTCATGTTAATTTCCCCTTTTGAAACAGTTCTCTTGGCGACTAATCTCACTTTATTTTGTAATCTGTGGAAAAAGAAAAGAATAAAAACATGCACAGGTTTACAGAAAGAAACCTTATGGTGCTTGACTTTTACAAAAGCTCCTGTTTATTTCAATCAGTTGGCTCTCAAAAGGTATTGTAGAAATGTGTTCAAACCTTATTTAACGACAAGACTTGTGTTGATAATGAATGAAAAGGAGAAGATTTTTGTACCTTTATTCACGGAGTATGTCAGTGAGGTAGCTTGCTGTGCATCAGTTACACTTTCCTGTCTCTTAAGCATTAGTAACCTCCTCAGTTTATTATGTTGCAAAACAGATTATTTATTTTATTACATCTCAATAAATGTTATTTTATTGCTTAAAGTCACTGTGCATTGCATTGGATTCTAAAATATTTTTTTCTTGGGTGTTGGAAGAGGCTGCAGGAGGTGCATCATATAGCCAGTAACACCTCTGCTGTCGGCCTGTTTGTTTCTCTGACACTCTGCATCAAACCTCGACACTGGTATGAGTCACCTGTACCAGTGATGTCATCAGGCCTCATTCACTCACATTTACAGACACACATCATGAACATGAGGAGAGGCCAAACCCCAGATCACAACTTTGTTGCATAGAGTTATACATTATAGTAAAGATTTATTATTATTCTTTGGTCTAAATTGATCTAGACCGAGATAGACCATTTAATAACCATTTAATAAATTGCTATGAAATTTTTTACAGATGCTCATGATCCCCAGAGGATGACTGGCCTCAGTAATGCTCTGAATCCAATGAAATATCTTAAAAACTATTACATGGAATTTGCTACACAAATTCATGGTCTCCAAAAGATAATCTGAAAACGAGTACTTGCAGAGCTAATGACAGTCCTGTCAGCTGCAACTGTACTTTAACAAATGATAAAACTCTAAACATCAACATTCTAGTGTCACACTGAGCTCAAAGCATTTTATGAAATATACACATCCTCCACAGCTAAATCAAATAAACAAAAAAACAAAACAAAACTTGTGAGTGGCATTATGTTTTTAAGAAAGCCTTTTTTTTTCACTGTACAAGAGCAATTACATCTGTGTTGGTTTTTCTTGACTGTGAGCAGCAATCAATTTAGAAACAGATGGAGGGCCGTGTCATCATCAATCAGCTGTCAGCTGCAGTAATTTAGGGAGTTAAATGTGCATCTATTCTTAGCTCAGGCTCTTTCTGCAGCGCCACCGGATGTGCTGCAGAGAAGTAAAAGATTTCATGCTTGAGTGCAAACATTTCATGAAGCTGTATACTGATGGTTACTATTATTATTATTATATTTATATGGCACTTTTCAAAACAGTGTTCCAAAGTGTTTAACATAAGATAAACAATAATGCAATAGCACAAAGGTAAAGTGTTCAACATTGACTTAACATCAGTCAATAAGAATGAAAGCAAAAAAGATGGTTATCAAGATGTCTAAATTATCTGGATAATTCAATTATTTCTATAATTTTAAAAAAAGCTTATTTTAACCAAGCATCTTCCCAGGTTTTCTCCCAAATAAATTTTAAAAACCCAGTGAAGTAGAAATTGTCATTTACAAACTTCTGACTTGAAAATCGGACTTAATTAATTAAAGCAAAGGTTGTGTCTTGAACTTCAGCCCATTCATGAAGGGTGGGTGCTGTCAGTGTAGAAAAGGATAATATAAATTGTTAAATAAGCCACTTTTCAATAACTCAGATAAGAGATCATAGCACACACATCACTGTAGCAATTCAAGTTGTCAAATTGTGCAAGTGGCCAACAATTCAATACACTGCGAAACTGTAACAATTGAAGCAGAAGATAAGATATTGTTCAGTGAAAATATCTATCACTGTCATACTTTAAGAAAAACATTATTGTTCAACACAGGAACTAAAGTCATTGATTAGTAACAACTGGACCAATTTCAAACATTTCAAAATCAGATATCAAAAACCACAAAGTAAGATGCAACATTTCCACACTTACAGTGAAACCAAAGGAAGTCTATTTCCATCATTCATTGTAGACCTCAAGAACAACACCAGCATGAGCGTTTGCACAGTTCATCCACAGCTGACCTCACTCCATTTCAATGTTATTTGCAGAGATCTTGTTAACTGAGCTGTACCTGCTTCCCCCCAGCATATGAATATGTAATATGTTAGTAGAAGAAGCTGGATCAGCTCTGTCTAAGTGATGTGTGTGTGGAGGTGTTGTAGGAACGCTCCTCGGGTGGTCGTGTTTCTGGGGAAAATCGCCTGACAAAAATCGCAAACGTGAGACTGCAGCACCACATCTGACATGAGCAACCCGCCAGACAGATTCAAGGAGGATTCCTCTGACAAAGGCGCCTGACACAAACATAGAACATAAGACAGACGGTTTGTGAGGAAGAATATGAGAGGAAAAGAGCAATGACAGATCAGAGAACGATTCTGCTGAAGACACCTACCATCTCTGGGTGCACAACGTTGTGTCTACCAGGATGATCTGTTTGCTCTCGATTCATTGACTTACTGGAAGAGGCACCATTCCACCTCGATGAGCCCAGGAATAACATGGGTGAAAACTTCTCATCCAACTCCCTGGCCTCCTTTGGCTGATGAGGCAAATCCACATGGAGCTTGGAAATTTCTTCAGCAATGTGATCGGACAAAGTCCCAGAGTTTCTATCCAAAGCACAGTCCACACCATGCTGCGCTTTGGCTTTTAGTGGCTGAGGCTTCTCATGGGAATACACAGGGAGTTCTTGTGTGCACTGCACAGGGATGGACATCATATCACTGGGCTCTCTATTAGGTACAGTGACACCTGCAACAAAGAGGGTTTTTAGGGTTTTATTGATCATGCTAGGCCATATTTACCAGCATTAGAATTAGGTATCATGGACCTTGTTGTTCCTGCAGAGCTGCTGTGAGTTGATGTAACAGAGCTGCCTGTCTCAGGCAGAGTGACTTCAAGCGGAGAAACTCCTGGTACAGTTCATTGTATGCTTCCTCCATCTCACCAGCTTGGGGATTTGCAGCTACTAAATAGTATAGGAGGAGATTACACTGGGCTGTACAGTATAGTTTTTAAATATAGCTAGAGTACATTCACATCGCTCACAAATTAAGAACAACAACAGGAACCTGCTTAGGAACAAAACTACTCATCTACAGCCAGGCAGCTTTTTGAGACTGTACTTCAACAAGCAATACTTCAAAACAAAATGCTAAAACTTTCACAGCAACCACAGATAGTTCACATCAACTTCACACAAAAAATCAGAACAGGTGTTCAACTGTAAAGGTCTGCACAGCGAAGGCTAAAATATATGATTCACATTTTTCTGTGCTAAATTATGTTTCTACATAAATGGTAAATTACAGTATGTACAAAAAAAATCTCCTGTATGAAAATTCAAGTTTCTACAGTTTTATCAGTGTTATTTACATTTTCATTTTTAGTTTGAAGTTGCAGAGAGCTACTCCTCCTGGGTGTAAGCTAAAGAAACAGTGGGAACTTTGATTATAAATTCCTGTTATGAAGTACTAATAAACTCACTGCTCATATGATTGTCTGCAGCTCTGCTGGAAGAATGCAGGACTCCTGGTTTTTCTTCAGAGACTTCTCTTGTTGAACCTCCTCCATCTCAGACAGGCCTCCTGTTATTGTCAGGGAATCAGACACACCATTTAAATCCAGACTCAAAGCCCATTTACTGAAAGCAGCCTACACAACAAATTTATGACCGTGAAATTGGTTCTTCAGATGATGTTTTACCAATGAATCCTTTTCATCCCTGCTGAGCTAATGGAAATAACGCCTCACCATTGTAACATACATATTAACTGTGAGCTGTTAAACATAAGGAAGTGGATCTTAAAAAAAGAGAAGTGAAAGCAAAGGGCTGTTACATGACCGTCTGTGTGACAAGTATTTTTCAGCATTAACTCAAAAGAGGGAAGAGGTGAAACTGAAAGGGCACAGCATTTTGGTGACTCTGAAATTTGCAAAAGATCTGAGACAATATTTTTATTGAGCCACATATTTGTCATGGAAGGAAACAACAGGGAGGGGTCGAGAAGAACGTCTCAGTCGTTAAGGTCTCCTGAAGGGATTGTGCGAGTAATGTTAGGTGAACGAACTGTCCCGTAGAGCTTTACTATGAACACAGGAAACAGATGTAACTCTGTAACACTGTGCTTTCAACATGGCCATTTTGAAAATTATCATAATTTCTCATTTAAAAGCAGCAGGCAGGGGTTTATTTATTTTTGGCCAACAAAATTACTGCACTCTGAACAGCGACAATGTTTAAGATACTTCAAAAAAGATAAGTGGGTGTGACTGCACCGAGTTAATTTCTACAATAGTACATAATTTTAAAATGAATAAATAATCTAATTAATGCATCTAGCTCCTTACCATCAGCAGTGGAAGCAGTAAAGTAGCAATAAAAATATGAAAAAAAATATCCTTGTTTCAACAATTACCTGCTGATTTTTTTTCTTATTATATTGCATTGATTAATGATGATATATTAATATATAGGCGACATTTAGTGTAATAGCTGGTAGATGAAGTTTATGTAATTGGGTGGTTTGATCTATAACCATGGATCGTACTTCAAATGATTATTACATATTGTGTTTCCATCTCAATCTGTAAAGTACCTGGAAAACAGCTTCAGCTGTGAATTACCGTAGTAATAGTCCAACACAAGTAGCAGTATCTACACTAAAATTGAATCTAAGCATAATACAATGTAGTAAGTTGCTTTCCAACAAAGCTCACGGGTGTGTTATGTTTCCCACAACGATGGATCACTGTAAGTCCCAATCCTGCTACAACATTAAACATGTTTGCTCTGTCCCAAGGTAACAAAGATGGAGAAATTGCAAAATATTACTAAATTGGTTGTGTCTATTTCTATGATCTATGATCTGTGTATTTTCCTTCCAAGTGTCCATGATGAATCATTCATGAAATGATTCCAAACCTGGATACACTCTGGCCCTGGAAATCTTAATCTTAACAGCTTGTTTTCCATTAATCCCTGATGAAGTGGCCTGTGTTGTCATCTCTTTAGCTGAATGGCTCCTTGGTTTCCTTCTTTTTTCCCCTTACACTCTCAGCAGTGTGACTCACTTCACTTGTTTGTTAACATTTTTTAACAGTGACAGAGAATCAGCCTTGAAACTCCTTTTAGTTTTAAACTTTATCCAATCTTAACATGGATCACAACTGTGTTTGTCTGTTTTTCTTTAAGAAATGGGAATGAAAGGTCATACTAAACCTTGTTTTCTCACTTACCATTTCAGTTTCAAGCAAGATTCACTTTGTGTCCTGTTTCTTTTTACAGCTGTGAAACTTAGATCACCTGATCAGAGTGGAGTCCTGTGAATCATCAATGTAAAACTTAAAGTTTACTCACAGTAGAAGTGAAGGAGGATTTCCAGCAGCACTCACAAACATACATTCTGGCAGATGGCTGAACCTCCTGACCGACAGAGCAGCTTCCGCATTTCCATTTCATGACGTCCATGCCCAGACGCAGATACACACCTGTGTCACACCAGGTAAACCCTGCCAAAATATCACTTCCTGATTTACAGGGCCGCCTTCAAAATAAAAGTCACCACATTTCAAGATAAGAAAATGTGCTTAGGAAGAAAAATTCAGGTTTGGTTGATAAAAGTCTGATAAAGTGTAAGAGTGGGGAAGCCCCATGGGGCAGTAGGATAAAAATGATCAAAGGAAACCATTCAGGCTTTGTATCACTTCGGGTTTTGGTTTTAATGCTGCTTTTGTGAAATAAGTGATTCAGCCTTACCTCATTTCCCCTTATGAATGTCTAAGTGATGTTTCAAAGATGTTTATGTATGTATGCTTTGTTCTGTCTCATTTAAAATGCCTCTCAGTGTTAAAATTATAGTTCATGTGTAAAGTTTTAGTTGCGTAATGTAAACTCCCCCAGGTCTGTAAAACCCCTAAAGCCTCTGTTCTTAGAATCAGTAACAATCAGTATAATGTGCACATACATAATCTCTTTGTGTTACAGCCATGTCTGGAGAGACTGCCTTTCTTTGAAGGAAGCAATGCACTTTACCTCACAACAGACCAGACTGAGTTCACCAGTTCACATGATAGAAAATATTTTGATATAAATATACTAAAATGAGGGTTAGGGTTCAAGGATGCTGAAATTCAGTCAAATTTGCAAGAGAGGAGGGGGAGACAAGGTCAAAGGTCAACTGTGCCACAGGTTGGTTGCTTCCTGACAGTCCGTTTAACCATCATGTGATGGCAGTACTTTCTGAACTATCACTCTAGAAGGGCTGGCAAAATACTTCAACTTTCAGGGAGTCAAACTCTAACCTGAGCAACAAAGATAGAAACAGGCAGCAATATTTGCTGCAAGTGGAAAGGGTAGACATCAAATACACTGCTCAAAAAAATAAAGGGAACACTTAAACAACACAATGTAACTCCAAGTCAGTCACACTTCTGTGAAATCAAACTGTCCACTTAGGAAGCAACACTAATTGACAATCAATTTCACATGCTGTTGTGCAAATGGAATAGACAACAGGTGGAAATTATAGGCAATTAGCAAGACACCCCCAATAAAGGAGTGGCCACAGTCATAGATTGATTGGCCAACAATTTGAAATTTACATATAAAAAATATTTGTTATAACCATGTCAGGTTCAAATAAATTGATCCCAGATGGTAAACTCTGGAAGGTCAGTATCATTTGACTGTAGGCATCGTATTGTTTAATCTGTGGTGGACAGGTGTTTTGAGCTGGTGCCAGTGCGAAAGGAACTGTTTGTATTAATGTTAGGTCATGTGTTTAGCCCCGTTTCCTTGGGGAGTATCCAGTGTGTGCGTGCTTGTATGAGCGTGTGTGCTCGTGTCTGTGTGTGTGTACGTGTATGAGCCACTTTGGGCAGTTAGTGTGTTGGCATTCAGTGTTGAAAGTGGCTGATACTGATTTAAAATTAGACCACCATTAAGGCAGCAGAGTCCTGTGGGTGGCGGACTATCTCCCATTCCATCCATCCATCCATTTAGAAAGAGCAGCAGTTTTTGCTCTCCAGTGTCAATCCCTGACAGCTGAGTTCACAGGAACCACCTTGTGATCCTCGATGGATGCCAACTCGTTCTGCTTCAGACTCGTTATGTAACTCTCTGTGTGTGGGATGGGCAGCCTTCATCTGTCTGTTACTGGAAGAATTGTGTCTTTGTCATGTCCATTCTTTTCCAAGAGGAGTCATTCTTGTTGTCACTTTCTCTTTGGCTGATAAAACAGCTGTTACCTTGTATGACTTCCAACAAATTAAAATCATTTTTCTGTGCTGAAACATCTATCAAATCAAATCAAATCAAGCCAAGTCAAATCAAATCAAATCAAATCAAAAATCTAATCAGATTTATTTGTATAGTGCCAAATAATAACAAAGTTACATCAAGGCACTTTACATATAGAGCAGGTCTAGACCAAACTCTTTATAAAATTATTTAAAGAGACCCAACAGATCCTCCCATGAGCAAGCACTTGGCGACAGTGGCAAGGAAAAACTTTGTTTAAGAGACAGAAACCTCGGGCAGAAGCAGGCTCAGGGGAGGCGGCCATCTGCCTCGACCGGTTGGGTTGAGAGAGGGAGAGAGAGAGAGAAAGAGAGGCATTTCAACTGTATTGTTTTTACATCATCCAAAGTCTATTTACGTGGCCTAATTGGCAGATAATTAAGCAATGGTTTGCCATTTTGAGACTCCAGTTACCACTGTGGATAGACCCAGACTAAATGCTTCCCCTGGTTCCCAGTCTTTATGCTAAGATAACAATTAAATAGCTGTAGCTTGAGGTACTGAATTTAGAGTGCTCTCAATCCTGTCAAAAAACGTATGGTGATATAAACCTTTATAATATGTTTATTAATTTTATCAGTTTTTGTCTAGAAAACTTGATTCACTCCCCATCATGATAAGAAAATAAGGATGTAAACACTGAATAAAAGTACTTAAGCCTCCGATTCTGTCTTCACACTGTGCGAAAGTCTCAATGTTAATTTCCTTTTTTGCAGCTTCTTGGCTATCCAAAGACACATGTGATTCTTAATGCATCAGATTAAGAGCACATCAGGCTCCTAATGTGATTCAAAGGATAAAACCATTCATCTTCTTGCAAATTTGGTACAAACACAATACACAGTTATCAATGAGTCTTCTCCTACATCCACATTTAGCTGTCAGCTGATCAAGGTAGGTATTTGTACATATGTTATACCTTACACCATCCATGTGTGACATTGTGCTGGTTTACACGTTTGCCCTGACCTTGAACCCCTCCCTCCACACACACACACACACACACACACATACATCACACCCTGTTCACCAACCCCCTCCTCTACTGCCAACTCTTTACTCTTGATCACTGTGTTGGTGCTCTCTGAAGTGTGTGTGCCTGTGTGTGCATGTGTGTGTGTGTGTGTGTGTGTGCGTGTGTGTGTGGGCTTTGCTGTGAATAACTTCCGGGAATGCTGCCAGGAACTGTCATCTGCTAGTGCAACACTATCCATCCTGTCAATCTTGTTTTATAATTTTAACATTCTCATATTCTCCAACCGAGCAGAGAGAAGTTTCCAACAGTAAGACACACACAAACACATACAAACGGAGGTTATCATTTTTTTATTGTCGGCTGTGCTTTTCATGCAACATCTTCCAACCTTATTACAGTAATCGGTTTCTAATGAAGACCTGTAGTTTATGGTATTTAAGTGTTGTCTTTCTCTTTTATCTGTGTACATCTTTTCTTTCACTTTTTTATTTTTTGTTGAATAGTTTTGCCAGGTGACACTTTGTATAGCATTGAACACTGTGAATTCATCAAACCTAGTCTAATTACTGTTTAGTAAGACTCAAGGCCACAACCAATTTCTGTTTACCTATTATGTACAAACACATGTTTTTCTTTTTCAGATGATTCAAAATAAAGTTTGCTGTTGTGTTTTTAAGTCTTACTTCCAAACTACTCTGATCATAAAACACAGCATAATCATCCGTTTAAATTTTGAAATATACGAGTTGTTGAAGTGCAACATATACATTATACCCATGGAAACATAGCAGACATTAAACATCCACAGAGCAAACTGACTTCTCTTTCTCTCACATTTCAGAATGGTAATTCAGCAGGCTCACCATTCACTTATGTATTTAATCCTGCAGGGACTAAAAGCTCAAGACAACGTGATGTGATGTGGGGTGCACAGTTATCACAGGGATGGCATGAGCAATGACGTCTGCCAACTCATTTATCACCAGACTCTCTCTTAGTGAGCAAGACCAGATCCAATTACAGAGGTTTCTATGGGCTCGACAATGACCTGCTATAAATACACTCATAGAGGGTTTTCCACATTCAACAACACACCCACACACACTGGTAGTGTTGCACAAATATACAGTATGTCTACAAATGAATGAGTTTGGATGAACATGAGAGTCTGTGTACCATCATTTCCACCTTCATCCCATAGCAACTGCTCTTAGAGAAATAATAATTTTTGTTTTTATCTGGAACACACTGCAGGATTCTGTCTTGTGCTGAGATACTCTGATAAACAGATAAGATCACTACACCCGGCAGCACAAATTGTGTGTATAACAATGTATAGAAAGGATTGGAGATTGGAAGAGTGGAGAAAGTGGAGAAAGGAGAAGAATAAACACAGAAGTCAGAAGAGAGCATTTCCAGTTATTTACAGTTCAGTCCATCAATAAACGACAGGTGCAGCATCCTCACAAATAAACCTATTTGCTTTCCTCCTGCTGGAACAATATCCTCTACACACACTCACACACACATAGATAGAGAGAGAGAGAGAGAGAGAGAGAGAAAGAGAGAGAGAGAGTGAAACAGAGAGAGAGAGTGAGAGCGATTCATACATCTGTCAATCTGATCTGTACATACAGTTTTGATGTTACACATGACTTAGGTGCTTAATGAAAATTATTCAATAGAAAATTTGTTTTATGGGCTTCATTAATTCAGTTCTGTGGCTGCACATTCAGATATTAGTAATTTCAAATTGCTCTGAATAAATAAAGTTGTTCTCAGGGGAAAGCATGTTAGCACTAACAGCATTATACACTTTAAGTATATCACAAGTACACTATTCCTCCTACTACATAAAACTGTCCCCTGTCAGTGTTACAGTATCATTCAGTATGTTTTACAGGATTATTTTTAGATGCACTAGCAGCTCTGCAGATGGTTAATGTCAAGTGGTCAGTTTGTCCACTCAAATACCAACAACCTCTAAATGAATTGCAAATTAATTTGGTTCACACTCCCATTTCACTGCCTTATTAAAGCCAGTTAACCTTGGTGATCAACTGACTTTTGTACTTTTCACTTGGACTCCTGAGCTTTACATTTGTGGTTTTAAATGAAATGTTTGAAGGAATGTGGATTCAAATTTGGTACAGATATAAAGCAGAGTGCTAACAGACTAAGCTAAAATGATGATCATTGTAACACTGGTTGTTAAAGATTAGCATGTTGCATTCTGACATTAGCCTTTAGCTCAAAGTACAGCTGCATGTTACAAAGCACAGCCTCACAGAGCTGCTTTCATGGTTAGAGTTTTGTTTGTTTACAATAATAAGATCAATCAGCATTTTAATAGTGTAGTTGGTGAATTTAACTTCCTTTACCTACTGTTGGGTAATCTGATTTCTTAAAGCACATCCTGCTTCGGGGTTTTATGGAAACCATGTGATTCTGCAGGGTAACCACTAACTGATGAAGGGAAATAAACTTTTCAAAGACAGTACCAGAACCTCAAAATTTTGCTTAAGTGACCTACTTAAATCAAATGTCTTGACTTACAAGGAAATTTCTTGCAGTGCAGCGAACATTACCTATGGCCTCAAGTATTTTCTGTATAGTCAGATAAGCTGAAGAAGCAAAGTATAAAAAATGGAGTTTGGCATGTTTGTGGAGCCAATCCCCGGGGAAGCGAGCCACGTATTACTGGTGAGAACATAGTGTTGTGTGGGTAAAGGGTGTAAGGCTACACTTTGTTCCAGAATGCTGACTGCTGTATGTCAGGGCCCCGGTCAAAAGGTAAGGGGCCAATGGCAGCTCCAGATAGTTACTTTACACTTTTGGAAAAAGATGGTGTCAATGAACAGAAGTTCAAACTTGAGATTTATTATATTGACAGGATGTATTTTGAGTTTGGGTTTGGGCAACTTGAATGTGTGGCATGTCTGACCCACATGGATAAGTGACCATAAAGAATAAGTCACGGCCAAAGTCAAGGAGGATTAACATGGTACATATGAAAATGATCATATAAGTATACATATGTTTCATTTACAACTGGAAGAGCTCACTGAACTGCAAATTCATCTAAATACTCCATGTCACAATGTAGCCTATTTGTCTGCTGTTCCCATTACATCTGACTTGGGCACCATGCTTGCCATTTTGTAAGATAATGAACACCTCAGTGCAAGCTAGCTTTCATATTGCCTCCTCCTTTTTTCTCCCCTTGTCCTTTTTTCCACTCCGTCTGCCAACACTAATATCCAGATGACCGGTACGTGGTGTACAGTAGTATCGGGTGGCAAGTGGCTGAATGCAGTTGGTGCTGCAGTCTGCCTTGGCTGAGAGCAGGACGGTGTCATCTTCCTCCGAACAGGGATGTTGCCAACTTTAGTGCCATATGTGACAAAACAACACGCAGCCAGTGAAAAGGAGATGAATGATGAAATTTGGTCACTTTTCATCAAATCAGTAATGTGTGACAAACTGCAGCGCAGTTGGTTTTGTGTTAAATATAGTCAAACTTTGTGTCCTGCAGTGCAGGCTACATGGAAGCTCATGTTGATATCAGATCAGAAGGACGATGGGAAGTAATTGATGGACCCTGCGTGGAACATTGTAGTTGGATATAAATCAAAACACAACATTGGCTTATAATGGCAACCTCAAATGTTGTACAGACGTTTGAATTGAGATAGACATCAAAAACACAATGTCTTCAACCAACAGTGAAGAGTTTTGACTAAAATTTAAATTTTCAATCACATTATTTGTCACAAACCTGTGGACATAAAGGATTTAAAGATGCCATCACTGTAAGTTTGGCCTTTACTACAGAGACAATATCTGCATTAGCAGCTGTTTATTTACCAGGCTAGAGGAAAGGTTTCAAGTTCAGCCTTAAGATTCATTCTTCCGCTCACCAAGAGCTGTGGAAAACAATGCCGATGTTAAATCTTGTTTCTATTACATATTTTATCTGAAGTGGCAAAGGAAGAATCAAAATACATAACAGAGATGAAGCTCTACCACCAAGGGAGAAACTGATTATTCTTCTTTGACAGCTGAAACCAATAAAAACTAAAGCTATGCGTGAAGAGACAAAATAAAAACTGTTCTCTGACAAAGAATGCATAATGACACAGCAGTGTATTAAAAAAACAAAACAAAACATTTATTATCAAATATCATCTCTGAATACTTTTGCTCAATTTTACAAAAAACACATCCAATATTTTCAAGGTCAACACATATGTCCCAATCAAAACAGAAGGAGAAAGACGTAATCTTCATACTGTCTGAGCACTATTTTTTTAGTGCTCATAGCTGCTCATCTTCTTATCACATTTCAATGTGATTTCTTATGGTACTGTATTTCCTAAGGTAAAGCATTGGCTTTTTTCGGACCAACATGGAAGACAGTAAGCAGGAGTTGAGGTTTAAAACACACGGGGGTTGAAGTATCTACATGTTACAGCCAAAACCAAAAACCAGTTGATGTAAAACATCAAATATTTGTCTCTGCTCATTTATTTTCCAATATGGATTCTTTTCTTAAGAATTCTTTTCTTAAGATTCCTTTCTTAAAGTGGACAGTTGTACTGCAGTCGGCAATATATTAACACGATCGATTGGTGTTAGCCCTAAACCACCTGTCATCACTTGTTTCCCTTCCAGATCAGCAGTATGAAGTGAGCAAGTACTGCATGCTGCAAACTATGTTGACATTTACATACCTCCGGCACTTCATATTAAAAGCTGGTACAGACCTGAAATTTTCATCAGCGATTAGTTCAATATCAATTTTTTTCAGGTACTTAATGGGGCTTGCTGGACGTGCTATTTGGAATTAAAATTCACATAGTCTCACTTTATGTGGTTCAGTGGGATAGGCTTTGTAAAAGGCACTGTGCATTTTCATTTAACAAGTAAATTTTTGCTCTCAGAAGCCCAAGAAGAATGTTATTATAGGGACATGTGGTTCAAAAAGAGCTCTGTCGGCAATGTATTTTACAAGATGTTGCATAACAGTTATGCAGCATAAGGCAATAAGGTTTGTAATTGTAGTATCAAAATAAGCATAAACTTTGGTCCGAGACCTTCCACAGGAGTATGATAAAAACTAAAACTAAATCTTTTTTAATACAAAGAAATAAGTATTTCCACAGTTCTTTGCATCAAACTAAACTTGTGCTTCCACCTGTCCCTTTTCCAGTCAATAATCTACTATCTCTGCACTTAGTTGGTTCAGAAAGCAAATTTAAAAAACTTATTTTTTTTGAAAATTAGTGTGTTTCTGAGTATGCATCACTGCATTGCATCTACCCAAATATCACTGCCATACCATTTCTGCATAGCAAAATTCACACATCTAGCACAGCAACAAAATCATTTTACACAGGCACACAGAAAAATATATATGAACTGTGTCCTGAACTGTTTATACCATATCAGTTTTCTTTATGGAACTGAAATGAAACATAATGTAGTATTCACATGGATACCATATTCAATTTTAAAAGTTCATTTTAGAAAAATAATGGTCTCTTTAAAAACGTCAGACGTCTGTCAACACAAAGGTCATTATGATAGAAAGAGGCTCACCAGTGGAGTTCAGAGATAAAATCTCATATTGGGTGCTTTCCACCTCTTGTGTGTCTTTCATTTTTACAAAAAACACGTTTGTGTTCATGTTTTTCAAAAGGGCAGTGTATCCATAAAGATTTTCTCTACAATTGGTGGAGGGGGGACTAAGTCCTCCAGCTTCAGGTAGAAGATGCGCTGCAGGCCTTGTGTGCACAGAGTCCTCAGTTCAGGGAGTTTTCCTAGCAGACGAGAAAGATAGTTGGGCTGGGTCCTGGTAGGTTCTGATCCGTTTCCACTCACATGTTCCCTTAAACAAGTGATGAGGTGATTCTGAAAGTCCTCAACCCGTTTGGGCTCTTTAAGGCCATGGCGATCTAAGTGCAAAGATGTTTTCATTAGATAAAATGTGTTGTTTATAAATCTAAAATCCAAATGCAGTAACATTCAGAAACAAAAAGTGTAAATAAAGGCCCTCACCAGTGATGATGACAAGTGCAGCAAGGCAGGCGAACAGTGAGATGTCTAAGTTCATGCGGTGAAGACTTTGGGAGAAATCCATGATGGAGTCGATCCAGTCACCAAAGCTGTGAACGCACTGCAGTCGGTGGAGGACCACACCGTTGCAGAAGATTAACTTGTTCTTCTCTGGATTAGACCTGTACAATTTCAAGCCATGAGTATTAGTGAAAAGTGAGAATGTGTCTAGATGAATCATTCCTAACTTTGCTTATTTTAAACCGTAAAGCAAGCTAACCTGTATGCAAGTCGGAGGATGAATAGCTCAACAAAGGCAGACTCGAGGAGCAGCTCCTGGTCTTCTGTGCAGAAGTCTGTGAATCCTGGGATAGTTTCGGCCCAGTGTCTGATCACATCCAAAGCCCCAGTCAGCAGGTCATAAAACTGCTGGATGTCACTAGCATCCTCCTTTTCTTTCAGATTGTCCACTGTCTCCTGGTACTGGAGAGGATGAGGAAGCAACAGTCAGAAGTGAATCACCAGTGAACTCGTGGTATCTTTATATTTTCATTCAAGGCGATGAAACCAATCTAATCTCTGGACAGGGTTAGGTGAGATTTACCTTGGAGTAGTCAAGCTTCCCAAAGCTTGGATTTGAGTCTAAATGTGCCCTGACGAGGGAGGATATGATGTTTACGTTGGGGGTTGTGGATGAAGCCTCAGCGACAGTCTTTGGTTTAGAAGGCAGGCGACCCCGGCGACCTTTGAGACTGTCTGTGCGAACAACTAAAAGAAGGACATAAAGGAGCTGAAGAACACTTAAAGAACACATTTGTGACACTCACATGGCCTGCACCCCACACTTTAGGAAACAACTGTTCTATCAGTTTCAGTTTCCCCTTTTTCTGCAGCTGGCACTTTGAAGCTCTGGTTACATATCTGTCATTCCTAGCTTTGGTTTCACCAGACTGTCATTACAAACCCAGTTTTCTTGTCATCATTCATTTGTCACTATAAGCTTCAAGAGAGTCTGACATTGTATTACCTTCTTTGACCATTCCCACTGCAAGACATTTTTGGAAACGGCAAAACTGGCAGCGGTTTCTCCTCCTCTTGTCTACTGGACAGTCTTTATTGGCAAGGCACACATACTTTGCATTTTTCTGTACAGTTCGCTGTCAAACATGGAAAAAAACATTGCATTATTATAAATTACAGAAATGCACTGTAGTCCATACACTCTCTTATGTTAAGTAAGCAGCAGAATTCAGATCCTGTTTGTTGATTTCCTTATTATTAGCATGGCCAACAAAAGATGTCAATCAATAATCATTGTTGCATTAAAAGTAAATATTCAATATGAATATCCAATTTATTGTGAAAATCTTCTTTGAGAGCTCAGACTTGCTTTTTAGATTTTGCAAGATATTTCAAAGTGACGACAATAAGCATCAATGTTCTCTGACTCCAACTTTGTCAGGGTGTCACTGTTTTTAAACTTCCTTATATATTCACTTAACATACGCTTTGATACCAATGTATCCGTGATAATAATACCATATTAATTGGCCTTTTATTCAGCCCATCTTAATAATGAACACCAATGGTAGCAGGTGGATTGTATTATAAAACTCTATCATACTGTGGATTAAAGCAGCAAAATGCTGCTCATCTGTTTACCTTGAAAAAACCTTTGCAGCCCTCACAGGTGCGGACACCATAGTGCTGGCAGGATGCATTGTCACCACAAACTGCACAGCGGCCCTCATTGGATCCTGGATTGTGGCTTTTAGGAGGCGTCATTGCCCCTTCAACTATCCTGGGGCTGTCCAGAGGTCCATGCTCCATGTTCATGGGGGTGCAATGAAGTGGAGAAACATGCTGCTGGTGAAACAAGAAGAAGGGATCGTCCTGGCCTGTCTGAGCATCCTGATGATGGCCCGGGGGGGATTGCTGCTCTGGTGTGGGGCTGAAGGTAAAAAATGAGAGCTGCTGAGCCATGGCAGCCTTGTCTGCCACAGAGGAGGGGGGGGCTGAAGTGTAGGGGCTGAAAGGGGAATCCCAGACAGGTGCAGACTGGGTCTGAAAACCAGGTGTTAGAGGAGAAGCAGCATTATAAACTGGGCTGCCATAGTAGTCTGAGCCACATGACGACAGTGTCTCATCAAGGCAACTGAGCGCAAAGGAGCCTGGGTAACAGCCATACACCTGGAGATCATCCAGCTTGAAAGCCTGGTTCTGCAACTGAGAGCTAGAGCTTTCAGCTACTGTGGCATGATTGAATGAAACTGTAGAGGTGGAAGGAGAGGTGGTAATCTTGCAGGAATAAGCGTCAAACTCCCCCACATAGCCATTTTCTACCAAAGTGTTGATGCTGGGCAAGGAAGACATAGACAGCTGATCCTTTTGGCCACTGATGTCCATCACCAGTTTGCCGCTGAGGTCAGGATTCAAAAACTCAGAGTAGGTGTCATGGGGCAGGGATGGATATTGGGTTTGTACACAGGGCATCGCTAGAACAGAGGACAGCGACAATTACTACAAATAAAGACAACCCCTGACATGTAAAATAGATATTGTTTAAATTTTACACTAATTATTTATTATTAATCTATCCAAATGCGTTAATTATTCAAGCAAAGTCTCTGTATGTAATTGTGGAGTAAACAATAATTTGAAACATATTTTAGGTTTGCTTTTTCAAAATGAAAGCAAGGGAGGTAAACCACAGGGGACAACTGGAGTTGATAATTTGATGATTTCTTTAAACATGTCTTGCAAATTAGATTTTGGTTGAATCGTTTAAGTCAACATTTTTAACGTGCCCTCCAGACCAATCCAAACAGTAGCCTTCATTAGTGCCTTAAACATACAGCGTGGTCCGGTGGAGTAATCAGATATTCTCTGATATTTTGTTACTGGCTGTTAACGCTCTGAAAACATCCTTCAGAGGAGGGCAACACTCTTTCACGGGCACTCTACAAGAGAGTGTTGTAGATTAAATTTCAGATTCTGGGGTAATATGCCAGCTGAAATTGGAAAGGTGGCAAAGCCTATTTATGTGTGTATGTGTGTTTGTGTGTGCGTGTTGTTGGGTGAATGGGCATGTAGCAACAAGTGCTCCCTGGCTATATGATTTTCAGTCCAAAATGTGCTTCAGATCTACCAAGAGCAGCTGATCGTCCTGAGAAGTTAAACAGGTTTTTTTTTTTTACTTTTAAATATTTACGCTTGATTTTAATAACTAGAAATTTGCTGTACTATGTACTTTATCTCATAAAGCAACAGTAATAGTCCACACAAAACACGTAACACGTGATATTGTGGAAGTCCTTGAGATGAACACATTCGCGACATTCGAGACATTCGCTGTGAGCTATTTACTTGAGAATGTCGACCAAACAGCTGTTCAAGATTACAAAAGGTAGACACTAGATTTTCAGCAAAGTATCCGACAGTTCTAGTACATTTTATTAGTTGCATTCTGGGACACTTCCTCACAAATGACACTAAATAAACTTTAACAACTATTCATTATGGTACAAATGCAAATTTACATTATAATTAAATCAAGTTGCCAGTTTAATTCGATGAACTTAGCTGAAAATAACGCTAATACAGATGTGTTCATTCAACTTTATTGTTATTTTTGGAGACTGTAGTTTGTTCTGTTGAATTAGTCTTGTGTGTAATATGTTGCCCACACCACAACTGCATTAATGGCACAGTTATCTTAGTTTTCAGCTGGTACTGCCAATAAACTTGCAACTAACTCTACAACTGTAAATGCCTGACGCCAAACTACCATATTATTCTATGTATACGACTATTATTCATGTATAACTGATTAAAATAACAATCCGGTCAGTATCTTACTCAGACATCACAGTAGTTATTAAGAAACATAACGTCATACATTGCAAGCTAGCCATGAGGATACATGTGCTAAACTAAAGAGAAAAACAAAGTTTAATTCACCTGGTTCATGTAAATATCCGGAATTTGACGCTTTTCATTTACTCCAAATCAATGAAACAGAAGAAAGTCACCTCCAGCAGCTGCTGTCAGCGCACACACTCATTGAGACACACACTCAGCGGGGTGGACCGGCACTAAAGGCTCCATAGACTCTTGCTTTATGTTAACGCCGTCGACAAAGAGGCGGGCCTATGACCACATTTGGTAAGCGAGGCGTAGGACGATAGCCAATCAGCGTACCGTTCTAGACAGACGTCCGACGTGTGACGCACGCACGGGATTCCATTGACGTAAGAGCAGAGGGAGCGTGCGTTCTAAATATAAACCCACAAAAGACAGCGGCTCTCACGTGGGGCTATAAGTGGATGAGAACAGGGCTAAAAATAGCCGAAGGTTGGAGGTGCGTACGTTTTCTGACTGGAAACAGAAAGATTTGACACGTTTACACCGAGGAGGTCTTCGCTGCAGGGCAGACCAGGAAACACCTGGACCTGTTTCTACAGAAAATGGGACTTTTTTTTTTCATAAATGGATTTTAAAGCAAAACTCCATCCATCTGATGTTAAAGGTACTGTGAGAAGAATCCATTCAGCACCTAATGCCTACAGTTTCCCTCGTGAATGTAGATATTAAATCAGGAAGAAATACATATACAGTTTATTCCTAAAAATGTTTTGTTTGTTCCTAATTATATGATTATATCGTCGTGTTTTTTTATTTGTTTGATATAAGTAGCGTGTTGCATGTTATTAGGTGAATGGGCATGTAGCCACAAGTGTTCCCTGGCTATATGATTTTCAGTCCAGTTCAAAATGTGCTTCGGGTCTCACAAGAGCATCTGATTTTTTTTTTCAGATAATCAGATGCATCTGATTATTTAAATCAGTTAAACTGATTTGTTGGACTGCTCAGCCAGCCATGCCTGAAAGGCTTGATGGGATCCCTCATCCCCACCGTCCACCATTCTGTTGTTGGGTTGCCAAAACGACTTGGCATCTTTGGCCACGACTCCCAGCAGCTGCCTCCACAATGGAGGCTCTGAGACTGGTCCAGGTGGATTCCACATGCCCAACCTTCCTCCTGGATGCATATTAAGCTGCTCTGGAGGTGGGACTTTAAAATCCCACCAGGCGTGTCCAACTTTTCTTCACCTGAGCCCTCAATACACGCAGCCACAGATCAGCTAAAATGACCAGGAAGTCCATTGTGTTCTACATTTATCCAACAACAAAACATCACTTAAGTTACTTCCACCAGCCCCTACCCTTGTACCTGCAGGTTTTTACTACATTACCCAGATGTGCACTCAGATCCCCCAGAAGATCTTTTTAGTCTCCGCATGGTGCCTCTTTCAGGACTCCATTCGTAGTGTATTCACGCAGGTATCCACTCCAAACTGTTGCTGGTAGATAACCACAGACAACAGTCAGATTGTTCTCCTATGGGACTTTCAGTCGAGGGGACCAATGGAGAACCCCCAAACGGCAGAGCTCAGCCTTCTGAATTCTCAAAACCAGCAGTAAAAATAGTAATTACAATCAGCCCCAACTCTACCAGCTGCAACATTAAAATTATGTTGACGTGCATTAATAATTATGGCACAATAATTTATATTACTCCACTTAATCCCAACAATGCAGGATTTCATTACTGTTTCAACATGTCTGTTTAAATTTCTTAACATATGTTAGAGCTGATGTACTTTCATACGTACTTCATTTTAGAGACAGAAACAGTTTCGACAGACACCTGTGTAAACTTCTAAATAACATTAATAGATTAAAATCCTTTGATTCAGAGACACACACACACTCCAATGCCTGCCTCAAGTTTTTCTTATGGAAAGAAATAAGGATTACTTACAATTTCATTGAGAGGGCTGAATTTATAGTTAAAATGCATACACGTAACAGAAATCAATACAAATACAAGCAATGCTGAGACAGCACAATTTTACATTAAAAGATAAACATTTAAGTATGATACAAGTTACAAGTACACTGAAAATGCAACAGAAGGCGGACTTGCAAAATATATTATTTTGGCCAACACATTCAGACATATTTTTGCGCACTTTAATTACTTTTAACCAGTAATGTTTTATTGCATTTCCAAATGTTTCAGTATGTTTTGTGACTTAAAAAAGAGAGTCTAATTCAAAAGACCTGACTTGGTAAATCTAATTGGGCTATACCAAACCTGTACTTTTATGAAACACTTAAAACTGAAGAGCAAAACTCTCTAAAGCCACGTTCATCAAGTGTTTCTCCCTTTAATATATCCTTGCTCACTTAAGAAACATTAAAAACAAAGGAATAAATAAATATACAGAATCCCTCTCTTCAGTTTGATGAACTCATGACAGTGAAAGATATCTGAGCAAAGAGGTAATGTTGTTGAACAAGTTTAACTGTTTTGAGCTTATAATAGTCCAAACAAAACTAGGTCATCACTCCAGGTGAAATTTGGCGACACACTTGGCTATAATTTGATTAAACATAGAAAAAGCAATTGCAACACAAAATATATATTCTGTTATATTTACTACTCTTACACTGTAGCTACACTTACCTCTTTTATTTACAAACCAAAAATTTGATGCATTACACTTAAATTGGCACACAATAGCGGTGATCAGACTAAATGGTGAGATTTGCACATTTGGGGTGGTCTGTCAATGTGGGCAGTGCATAAGTGCAGGATGACTATCCTTTGCAATCAGAATCTCATGGGGGATTAAGTGCAGAAGAGAGACACATCAACACTTAATAAAAGCAGTTACACAATCATTTTCACAGTAATAAAGATAGTCTGCTATGACACTGCAGGATGGAGGATGCAGTGGAAGTGCTGTTCTACTTGAGGTGAAAGAAGCCGGACAGTTTGGTTGGTGCAGCCATGAGCATGTTAGCCTGGTTCTTGTGATTTATGTGGATCTATGACAAAAACAGAATTTTGGTGCACTAATTGAATTTGTGTTGATATTCCTTTAAATGGATGTCCAGTGTAATTTCTTTAGTGCAATTTGTAAGCTGTTATACTTAACTAATAGAGATGATGTTGCTGTTATCTGAGATAAACCAGTAACATGTCTCTGCCACAATGATCAAAATTAATGTATGATTTAGGTTCATTACTGAGCAAACTCCAGTTCTGTTAGAACTTACAGAATATAAAACACTGTGCCGAGTGATTACTTGAATGGTTGATAACACTTACAGTACAAGGAGGTTGCATCCATGGTTCCCCATCAATCTGCATGGGCAGGGCTTTGGTTGTCCTGCACACAGGAATTAGTGATGGTTAGGTTTAATCACCTTTTTACCTATATGTAAATATCATGTTACAATGTGTGCCTGATTACACAGGACTAGGCTGACCAAACGTCCTCTTTTCCCCGGACATGTCCACTTTTTACGTCCCGTCCGGGGGGTTTTTATTAATTGATGATAATGTCCAGTTTTCCTTCTGTGTGTGTATATGTGTGTATATGTGTGTGCCCCCCCTCCCCTGGTTGTCATTGTTTGGGTTAGCGTGTGTGACGTAATCCCAGAGAGGCTGCCCTGTGGGCGGATCTACAAAACTCACAACAAGAAAGCAGCAAACACCGGCGGTGCAGCTGAAGTGTTCAAGATGCCGAAGCGCAAATGCACGTTTACAGATGAATTGCGAAAGAAATTCCCAGTTTACCAACCCGGTCGGGACATATGGGAGGCTGAGTGCACCATGTGCAAAGCTGGTACATATGTGTCTGTGTCCAATAAAGGTGCCGGGGACCTCACAGCTCATATGGACACAGAGAAACATAAAAAGGCAGTGCGAGGTGAGAGTAGTTCAGCAAAGTTGACTGAGTTCTTTGTGAAACCCGGAAAAACAGGATGCTGTAAATGCAGCGGAGGGTGCGTTGGCATTTCATACTGTGAAACACCACCACAGCTACAGGTCTATGCCATAGACCATAGACCTGTCTTTGAGAGATATTATTTTGTAATATAACAAAATATTCTATCCATACATATAAACTTTAAATATATTAAAATTATAAGGAATCTTTGAGTAAACTGCGAGTATCATTTAAGTAGGCTATCTTGTGGCCGGGCCAAGTGTCCTCTTTTTTGGAAATCAAAATATGGTCACCCTACACAGGACCACACTGCATGCACAGGGTTTTCCTGAAATAACTACCTGATGGTAATTTGAGAGGTCTGCCCCAGCCTGTTCCCAGCACTCTTCAGTCCAGTGTAGATTTGTCCCATCTCTATAGCTCCTTCCAGCCCCACTATCTCCAGACGCTTATCACTTATGTCTGTAGAGCAATTAGAGATGAAAGAGTAAATCCATAATAAGGTCAACATGGTTGATGATGGAACTGATGGAATCGACATGTAAAGAGGGCAGGTATGACCCACCACACCATAAATGTGATAATTTAAGAGAGTACAGATGGCCCAAGCAGCCACAGCTCACCCTGTGAGATTGTTTTAAGAAACTCAGGGTCAGTGATAACCCCACTATGCTCCATGTCTGGCATGCCATCAGCCTTTTTGGACTCGCCCCAGAGGTTAGACCCTCCGTGCATGCTGGGTATGTTGAGGACAGCTATGCCCTCCAGAGACATGCTGCTCAGGTCCAGGTGTTTCCCACAACACTGATGGAAGCACAACAACAGGTTGTTTGGTTTGTGCACCATTAAAAAAAACAAGACTTAAAACATGAACAGTTATATGAATTCCAAAAAATTAATCGGTCAAACGACAGCGTGAGGGTAGGAGAATACTTCACCTCAATCATGAGACACTCCGTCAGCCTCTTACAGGAGGCAGAGATGGTCTCAGAAGTGGCAAACTCAAAATACCAAAGTTTGTTCTTCATTCTCCAAAGCGAGAGAGACAAAACAAGAATTTACTCAGAATATACTTTTGCTGATTAAAATAAAAGTTATCTGTTATAGTTTTAACTGTAAAACACAGTTAAAAATTGTGGAAAATACAGTTCATGTGAATTCTCACCTACTATTGAACCTCTGAGGGTGCTTCTCTCTCATGGAGTGGAAACGATGAGCAATAGAGGCATCCTGCTCACATGGATACAAATAAAATATTAAGTAAAGGAACGGAACAATGTATTTTACTTGCTGACTATATCAAATCCAAATTACTTACAGGATTGAGGAAACCGATACATAATAATGTGTGCTGAAGTCATGACCTACCACTCCAATAGAGAAGTAGTTATTGATGATCTCATAGGGAACGGGGTCTCCTGCCTCCTGAGGGTCTTCAGGTATCACCTGGATGCTCCAGCGGTCCAGGGGAACAGTCTCACTGCCTTCAATCTCCTTTAGGATCTCTCTCAAGTCCGAGCCCTCATAGCCTTCGATGGAACAACAAAACCAGGATAAGGACAAAAAATATGGCACTAATGTCAGTGCCAATAGCTGAGTGATATGTGTGTGGTTTAAAGGTGATGTGGTTGGTTCATGGTTTTACCTCCTCCCCAGCGCAGACAGCGAGCAAGATCGTTCCCAGTACCCAGAGGCAGGACAGCCACTGGAGGATTCACCTGGAGCTCTGCTTTGTCTACAATCACAGTTACAGTATTTAACCTTAGAAATAGTTAGTCAGCTCAGTGTGATCAAAGTCAGTACCTATCGCATCCAGGAGCCACCCGACTGTGCCGTCCCCTCCACACACCAAGATCCTGTATTCATGCAGATTGTGGAAGAATTGTAGTCTAAAAGGGAGAGTTTAAGTGTAAGTGAAGAAGAGCGTACAGACAAACTGAAGATCCCACTCTCATTAAAGTATTTTGTACCCTGGTGCAGGACCTCCGTTGGACAGGTTGTACACTTGACGTGGATTCAGCAGGTACTGAAACTTCCTGAGCACTCTGTGGAAACAGGAAAAATGTAGGAGAGAAGCTATTCTTAATCTGAAAATAATTAGATTAATTTTACACCAGGGGAAGAAATCACGACATAACAATATGCTAATACAATGAATTCCACAAAAAGCCTGTGTATTATGAATATTTAACATAAAAATGTAATACTGACAGACAGATAGTTTATTCATATGAAGACTTTTACCTTTCACCCTGCTTTCCTCCACTTTTTGGGTTTACAAACACCAACAGAGGATGGGTATCAGCAACTGGAACAATCTGAGGAAAAACATCCACATGACTGTTTAACTCATCTGTCAATTCTACTGTATGTTTCAGTGTCTGGACATGTGTCGCTATTGTGAAGTACTGCTAAAGGATTTAAATATACATATCATATATGGGTGTGCTCTGCTCATCATCATCAAAACTATTGAAGGTGAGAGTGATGTATTGTGGCGCCCACAGTTTTTTTGTTTTTATTCAGTTGAAAGATATTGTCAGTAAAAAATGCAACATAAGACAGCATAGAGCAAACATCTAAGTGGATTATGCATCTTTTGACAAAGTTAGTTTTTTCTTTGTTTGTATTTGGTATTTTATCAAATCATATTTTATGCTACATGTAACCTACAGAAGGAGAAGGGATAGAGACATGAGTAGAGTCATCTGTCCCCCCCCCCCCCACAACTGAATAAATAAAATGACAAATCACTGAAATTGGAGATTCTCCCAAAAGTAGTGGTATGCAGATGGTAGTTTGAAAAACACAACTTGAAATAGACCTAGCAGAAAAAACACATGGGTGAACGGTTGGATAAGAAGTGACGCATGTAGGAAGATTGATTTGATAAAGGCAGACCTGCAGGATGTGACCATCAGGGGTAACATTTAACAGGCTAGTGTCCTCCTCCTGAAGGAAAAAAAGACAATTAACCAACGTACCACTAATCACAACTCAATCATCTATATATTTATATATATACACTGCCAGTCAAAAGTTTGGACACACTTTCCTATTCATTTGAATAAGAAAGTGTGTCCAAACTTTTGACTGGTAGTGTATGTGCGTGTGTGTGTTGGTATAGATATAATCGACTCATTTTACCTTTGAGACAGAGTATATGGCCCATGGAGGCAGTATGTGATCTCTCAGTGGTCCACAATCACAGGATGGTAGACCAGAGAGACACTCATCATGACGCTTGAAAAGAAACTAGAATCAGTGAATACTGACGAAAGTCATCTGTCTATTAATGTACACAGACACATATCATTCTCACCATCTCCTGGCACCATACACAGCGTCTGCCTGCTAAAGTTTTGATCTTTTTGTGGCAGACCTGACACTTGGTAGAGTTACAGTCAGCTCTGATCCAGTCATGAGCTGCTACCTGAGACACAGAGTAGAAGAAAGAGATGTTACTGTAGCTACAACTGTGACATGATTTAATACAGTGTGCTTCTGATGTTTAGATGGGTCTTAAGGAGCTGGTCAAGTTCAAATGCAGTAAAAATGTTCGTGTTCACTGCTGTTGTGCCAGCAAAATAATCCAGCACTGAATGACTGGAGGAAAAAAAAAAATTCATTATCTTCTTTTTAAAATGACTCAAAACTAGTTGTGTAGGTTATGGGTTACTTCAAATTTGACTTCACTGGCCTTGGCAGTCATCCATCACCAGATCTAATATCTTCACAACAGCTGAAACATTTTGGGCACCACAGTGTTGTGATGTATTAGAGATACTGAAAATCAGTGAGTTATGGCTGTGACATTGGAAAAGTGAAGAGATTACACCCTATGATTGTCTAAAATTAGGGCATTTGACAGATGTATGGGGCAGACTGTGTCGGCTGTAATCCGCACTTTAAAAAAATAATTATGATGATTTGTTGCACTTATTACTGAGTAAAGCACCCAAATGATCATGTGTCTATAGTTGCTGCCATCTGGAAAAAAGATTACATCAATGTATTCTCCTAAAAATTTGTTAAAGATGAACATAAACGGCTCAAACCAGTGGAAGGAAGTGTGAGAGAAAAGGGATTGTTGTGCTCTCTTACACCAATCTCCTTTTTAGATTTGACAAAAGTACGAGCACAAGGTTCAGGATTCTCGTTGGCACACTGATTGTGAACAATGTACTTGCAGCCTGTGGGAAGATAAACAGACTCATATTACAGAAGTAATTATATACTGAAATGCATTTTATTCTAATTACATGTATTCACTGTAGAAGGGTACAACTGTGACTGTGACCCTGACAAATGACAGACAACACAACTAAATTGGAAAAGGTTAGTCTGCTGTGTGCAGGAGGTGTATGTCTGCCCCCTGGTGGCAGCAGTGAGCTCTCACAGTTACAGCAGAGCCCTTGCTTTCCAAGGCCGAGCAGCATGCCCTGACAAACACTACAGTAGGTCGGCTTGTTGAAGTGCTTCATCCTCCAAATATGCTGCCCATCTCGCTCTGTCATCTGTAGGTGAGGGGAACAGAAGAAGACGTGAGAAAGGACTTGATAGAATAAGACTGTGCACAGCACTGACAATCAGGATATGATAGATGCTGCAACCTCTTTCTCACCTTCAGTCCCAGCAGAACAAGTAAAGGGGCATTGTTCATCCCTCCCTTCACCCATTCTTCCAGAGTGACAGTCCCACTGTCATCCACATCGATGGCTGTCATCATGTCTTTCAGCACCTACACAGTCACAAACATGTATGGATTTGGATATATGGATGATCATCTGTGATCAGGTTATTGATTCTTTAGTATTTTCATTGTGTTCATGAACTCGATTCTTTCGGTAGTAAAAGAAAAAACATGCAAATTGAAAAAAAAAAAGAAGAAGAAATAAAGCAGACTCATACTGGTCTGAGCTCAGTCACATCCCAGCCCAGGTAATCAGCAGCTCGCATCATCTGGGCGATTATACGATCCACTTCCTGACAGACAGACAACATAGGTCACATTCACAGCAGCCTCGTTCATCTTTAATTGAAGTGCTAAATACTGTGGCCCATTACCATCAGCATGTGCATGCAAAACCTCCATCAGACTCAATAATCTGTAGTTCAGGCGCAATGGGGTCTTACTTGTTTTTTAAAGTGGTATGAATATGACTTTAGTTCTTTTAGATAAATAAGGACTTATTTTGCATGGTGAACTTTTTTTGTTTATTGGACTGTAAAGGCTGAAATGAGGCTTTTCAAATGTGCAGTAGGCAAACAGAGGGTGAGGTCAAAGCTATTATCTGGCCTTGGTTCACAGTTTGGAAAAATCAGTAGTTGTGGTGCTGTGATTGTGTCCCTGTGTATATTGTAAATAAGTCACTTTGTGTGCCACTCTTAAACCTGCAGAGTGCAGATGATGACTTTTTTAAACCCCAAGAATTTGACTTATGTTATCAGGTGTCCTACAGGTCCACATTTCCCAGAACTAACTGCAAACAGAATGAGCCTGTGTCCACTGAATAAAAAAGCCTCCCAATTGTTTTGTGAATTTGGGGTGAATTTGGGTGTAATAAGAAGACACTTTGAGTGGACTTCGAGTGACTTACAGAGCTGTCCAGGAGTCCGTTGCAGTCTTTGTCGTAGAGTTTGAAAGTAACTAGAAACACAAAACACAAGATCAGTAGTCCCAAGTAAGATATCTTTACTCTATCCAACCTTCAAATTGATCTTAAATATTTTGCTGTGAATATGTAGTATTAACATGGCAGGAGAACGGTAATAGACAAGTCACAAAATGTTGAGGAGGTAAATGAAACCAACATTCAAGCTTCTCTCGTGGTTGTCCTTCCTCCAGCACTGAGAAGTAACAGGACACATCACGTAGAAAGACCCCTCCTGAAAGAAAAGAAATGCACAGAACCTAAACTAGAAACTCTCATTACATTACTAAAGTGAAAAACATTATGATGTTTTTTTTTCTGTGTTCCACTGAAAACAGCAGTATGAGATGAGAGGATTGAAAACATTTTATCATAGATTGGTTATTGGAGCAGGTGCACTAATCTCCAGAACGAAACATTCCTGCATCACAGCGCTGTAAGATACAAAAAAGACAAACAAACAGGTGGATGTTGGACACTGTCTGACAAAAAATACCATTTGTTACCTTTTCCTTGTCCCTTTCAAAGACAGCTGAGCTTGACTGTAGAGCTCAAAGCATTTCCTCACACAGCTGCTCAGACATGCAGAATGATTTACCTCTGATCGGCAGTGAACTCTTTGTGTTTCCATCCTGCTCTGTGTGTTGAAAATAACGAAAAAGGCGTTGGCAGAAATCTGCAGGAAAGTCATCCACCTCTAGGTATGTCTTGAGAAAAAGACCGAAACAGGCTGCATCCATGCACTGAGGAGAGACACCATCAGAAGAGACACATGGACATTTCATTTACATTTATGGAAGCTTTTACCTTAATTTTTGGTTCATTTCCATGGAGGTTTACTAGAAGAACAATGATATTTGCGACTAAAATTTCAGAAAAACAAGAATCAATAAGCTATTAGTACATTTCAAACCAATAAATTCCAAATGATGGCATGAATGTGAAGTTTAAGCCTTTCATGGGTTATATAGAATAAAGTTTTTAATAAGATTTCAGATAAGCTTTTTTGAATGGAAAATTCATTTATATATGAACAATATTCTTCAGGGAAATACCATGAAAATAAAGTGAAAGTTATCAACTGAAATAAATTATATGTATATGTACAATTGTCCTGAAAAGATATTTTTCCGTAAGTACTGTGAAAATGACTGACCTCTCCAGAACTGTGCTGGGCCATACGACCTCCGGGGTGAAAGTCTTTGATCACATCTTTCACCCTCAAAGTGCTGTCTGCAAAAAGATGAGCTGGTGTGAAACTACATGAAAAGTTTCATATATGAATCTGTGCCATTTGTCTTCTATGAGCATGATTGAGAAGAAAACTGAATCCTACAAAATAAGTGAGAAGAGTCAAACTCAGTGACTCATTTGGTTCTTCATCTATTTAACATTCATCCCAAACCCTGATTACAGGGCTACTGAGTTGATTGCTTATATGGGACATTGCTGTACGGTGTGTATCCCACATTAAATTTGGATTTTGGACCCACTGATAGAGGTAACACACAGCAGTGCTTTTATCAGGTGCAATTATCTATTCATCCATTATCCCCACCCTAATGCTAAAAGCCTACCAACCCATTTCATTTCTTTCAAAAGCCTCGGAGTGAAAGGCAGCATATTTTTAGTCCTATACCACTTTCTGTTTCCTGTCAACAGCTCAATCAAATTATGCATTAGCTAAAATCCTCAGTGCAAGAACATGCATTTCAATTTTGGAGTTGTTTGTGTTGTCGAGTCAATGCTGACTGATCCTCTGGAGGACACTGTGGAGGTTCTTTGTGTTGACATTACGGGAATAGGAGAAAGTTCCTCAGCCATCCCTTCAATGGTGTTGGTGTCAGCACTTAGATGCTAATCCTGCTTTTACTTTTCATGTGTCATATCCTGAAGGACAGATTTGGCCTGAGGTTTCATTATTTTACTTCCCTTCACCTAAATTAGGAGAGCACATTTAAAATATTCTGACTCATTTAGTCTTTAGAATTTTTCTTCTAATTACTGGACATTGAATCAAGTTACAGTTACCTCATCTCTCCTCGTATTTTTTTCCTCTCAAATAACTTACAAACCATTATTTTAATTTTTTTTTTTAAATAAATGTACATTCTACAATTTTCTGCACAAAAGCACAACAATATAAAATTATTCAATTACGACTAAAGGTCATGCATTTAAAATGTTGCTGAAGTAATCAGTACTACATCAAAATACAATCAAAATACAAAACTACGTTTTGTGCAATATAATCTACAATATTTTCCTCTGACAAGTTTTGGAATAGAACTATTAGGTCTTGACTTGTGCATTTGAAGGCAGTTGCCTCTTATAAATTTTATTCCTCCGGTCATCTCTAATAAATGTAGAATATAACCTGAGCTAGAAAAAGTCCCACAATAAGATTAAACTTACATTCCATGTAATGCTGCAGTTGGATGAAATCCACAGGTGTCAGAGAGCCTTCAGTGTCATGAGAGGAGGCCATACTGATCGTCTGAATGAAAAAAGACAAAGACCGTGACAGGACAATCAGAAAGGCAACAGCCTCACATTGAAACACCTACCTATAGACAGAAGGGAACAAGAAACAGTCTTTCATCAGGTGGAGGCACTGTACTGGCAGTGACTCACATGAACTGGTTTGCCTCCATTCCTTTGACAACACAAACCTATTAACCAAAAACTCCCTTCTTAATAGATAGGGACAGTTACAGACGTCTCTATTAAATTAGGATTTTCAGGAATCAGCAGCTGGCTTTATGACCTACTGTGCATGCTATTCCCCCCTCTGGATGACGTATGAAGGAATACCACACAAATATTATGATCTCAGTAACATTCTAACAGCTTCAGTATTGCAGAGCTACAACCTGCTGCACAGTACAGAAAAGTGACACAACACCACCCCGTACAGATCCTTCACATGATCAGCTTTATTCTCTGCAAAGGTCTCCAAACCGCTAAAAGCAATACTACTACTACTACTAATAATAATAATAATAGCCATATTCGATCATCTTAATCAGCATGCTGGACCACTCAGAATCACCAACTGAGGTTCAAAAGGGCATCCATCGGGCAGATTATAGTTTGAGGCTTGACTTTTCTCTGCTGTCTCAGGCTGTACAGGTGTTCAGTCACCGGGCAGGAAGGAGGCGGAAACTGCCCCTTCCAGGACTCCTTACCTGATCTCTGTCCGTCTTCGGACTTCAGCAGAAGTAAACTGAAACTATTCCAAACCCGGATCCACCTCACGGAAGTCCGATGCGCTGTTTGACAGGCGCTGGTACTTGTGAGAAACTGTGAGCCGCAGTATTAGAGGATAGAAGAGATTTAGATTGGGAGGAGGAGCTATAGTACACACTCGCATTCACTCACCGTGCCCTGAGACACGAAATTGTCCCCGTCCAGCCAGTCAAGGCATTTTCTAGATTCTGAGTCTATAAGCCTCAAAAGCATTTGGTTGCTGAGGTCATCTATCTGCAGCTACAGCAGAGTGAATGGACAGATGGGAATGAATGGAAAGATAAATATGACTCCATGGATAGACTCTGAAGAGCCGTGCAGACTAGGCTTGCAAGATTGACTGTTAAAAAAAACACCAGTTGACAGAAAACATGTGTCAGACAAGATGCAAATAAGACAGAAAATGGACATAAACTCAAATTGTGAGCTCCTGATTAATAACGTCCAGCATGGTCAAAGAGGAGAGGACAATAAACACAAAGACAGGCAGGTCCAAAGTTTGACTCTGCTGTGAAGTAGAAGCTAATTACAGCTGCAGAAAACAGAGAGCAAAAACATAACCGTGAGATGAACAGCAACAAAACAAAACAAAAAAGACATTTTGTACATGACTTTCTGGGGCTACAGAGGGAGCTGTGACGGCACCTCCTCTCTAAATACCCTAACATGTCTTTTGTTGGATTTGTATATGCTTTTATATGATCCTCTGAACTCGATACAAGGAAAAGGGGAATTCTGAAAGTCTTTTTTTTTTTAACTTTCAGTTCAAAGACTGAACTTGAAAAGCAATGTTAGAAACAATGTTGTGTGTTATAAAGGAGAAGGGGCCTGCTGCCCCCCCACCCGGCCTGCAGCAGGGGGCGCTAATGCCCCCCGCTGACGGCTGACATGTGACGGCCGCATTAGACAGTAGAAGAAGAAGCAGCAGTTGACGCAGCTGTTTACGTTTCCCTTCCGCAGCCGCCTGAAGCGGACTAACATCCACCGACCCGACGCTAAATCCAGACTTTAAAGAGAAACTCCCGGTCATGTTTCTTACTTTTAAGTTAAGAGTTAGAGGTGCTGAGCAGATGAGTATGTTTGAGGTGGTTTGCCGTCCACTGTAGGCGCCGTACCGCGAGTTTTTCCTGGCCATTGATCGCAGGCAAAGCTAAAGCTAAAGCTAGCGGTGCCCCAACAGCGGCTGTGGACATTATTTAATACATCACCTCACAGTCCGCACTTTGTCCTGAGTTAACTTACATATCAAACAAGGCAGTCATGGCCACTAGGCGTCTGACCGATGCCTTCTTGTTAATGCGGAACAATGCAATCCAAAACCGGCAGATTATGGCTGAGCAAGTGAGTACATACGACCCCCGTCTGAGTACACGTAGCAATGCTGCGGTGAGTGGTCTGCATCGTTTTGACATTTTACTGTGTGTTTGCATGTAGCCAGTCTCTGAGAGCTGTTAGCTAGTGCAGCTGTGTGCCAGTAGCTGCTAGTTATTGACCAGGACGGTTTAGCCTCTGCTACTGTGTCTGCCCCGTCATGTCCCCCCAGGGCTGACGGAGGTGATGGAGGAGGAGTGTGCAGTCTTAATTTCACATTTTAAGTCTATATTTGATGTAAACGGTGGTAGTTAAAAAACAATAAAATATTAGCCTTAGCTGCTCTAATTTCTCAGAAATAAATGTAAATAATAATTGTAAAGGGGGTCAGTGTATACTATCTGGGGATTTGTGAATGTTTAAGCATGTTATGTTCACACGTTGCTCCTCATTACTAAAATCTCCCATGATGTTTTCATCAAGTTTGTGTCCCCCTGACAAGAATAGAAATGGGGAGTTATAAGATATCCGATCACAATATATGTTTTTGTTTATTGTGATTTGTAGTCATATAGAAGGTGCCATTCATGAAAAGATAGACATTAGGAATGTCTGGTTTTGCACAGTTAGATGCCTGAAAAACGACAGCACTTCACCACGTTGAAGCATGAAAAATATAATTTAAAAGCCAGTGTTTCCATTTCCACCCTTTCATATTAACTAAGTGGCTTAAGTTCCCCTTTCCTTCAATATTCTTAAACTGAGGTGGTACAGTGATACAGGGCTTGATATAGATGGCTCCTGGATTATTCTTGTTGGAAGTTGAAGACCTGAACAATAGTTAGACCAGTTACATGAAGATATTTGGTATGTACTAACATTTGTTCTCTCTTTTTCTATAAGTCCCATTTGGTATTTGCTAAAACGGTATTAATGCCTATACACTCAAACATTTACAGACATTACTTTGAATATTTTGTTACACTGCCCAAACGCTCACTGGAAGTCTAAGTAAATAAATGCGTGATGTATGTTGAGAAAAAGCAATGGAAAAATGCTGAAATAGATTGCTAAAAAGAAATGAGAATTATACCAATAATATTTTATGTTGAGTTCATCTCATATAACATCATTAAGAAAGCTAAGCGGGCTCCCGGTCAACTTTTGGGAAAACATCTTGTTTTAGACTTGATGTAATCTATTATGAAATTACTTTTTTTTATCGAGTTAGTTTTGATGGCTTTTAAAGATCTGCAACAGAAATGTTTGCAAGTTCAGCAGCCAGCAGGGGCCTGTGACTGTTCATACTCAGCTGTGAAAAATTTAACCAGTTACCAACCTGCTGATCCTTTTCTCCTCTATTAAAGTTGACTGTAAAGACAACTTTACAGGGCAGAAATTCGGTTTAGGGTAATTTGATCCCCTGGGTTCATGAGATGTTATTGATGTTGGTTTTAGACTTGAGCTAATTACATCATCATGCCCCCTTAAAAGTAACTTTAGTTTTATGTTAATATCATTTATAGTTTATATAACCACACTATACAGTATATTTTTTCCCCCAGTCCTTCCACCCATCATGTTGTTTAGTAGTTAGTAAGTCAAGTTGTTGTCCATCAGTGTACCACTTTCATTTCATTTGCAGTTTAAAAAAACTCCTACTACTGAAATCAGAAGATGTAGATTGAGTTTACTGCAGCTGCAGCACACTAAGATATATGACAACTGATTGTTCCAGAGGCGAGAAGGGCACTGCATGAAATAAGATGCAGATGGGGACAAAATGATGCAATTCAAGTCACATCTGTGAGGTTTCAGTGACCAATCATGAAAAATTGTCAAATTCTTGCTGATTTTAAAGTTCTCTTCAAAATGTGCTTTTTCTTTTTTTTCACTTAAACTCAGTCCATCTTGAAGCTAAATCACTTTTGCTCTGTCTTTATTCTTACTGTCCACATGTTTTGCTTTTTTTCCGAAAACTTTAATTATTTTATCATCATTTCTGATGATTCTTAATATAATTTTGAATTCACATATGTTTTGTACATAGTAGAAACAAAAGGACAAACATAAGTGAAATGGATAGACTTGAAACAGACTTTATTCACTTCTGATATTAATATTCTTATCTCAGATTAGTTAAATTGTTGGTCAGACAGGATGCAAACACCTTTTAGTAATCACTGCTGACTTTCCAGGGCTCACCTTCTGTTACTTCTGTCTTTCTCTCCTTTTCCTTGCTCTGTATTGGATGGGACCACTCTGCTCTCTGCCAATCACATTAGGAGCTTGATGAGGTACTCCTGTTTCCCTTCACAGTAGAATTTAGAGTCATAAAATGGTACACCTTCATCATTGTTCTATATTGAATGTTTCAATAGGATTATTCCTCTTCGCTTTTAGTTGGCTGATGATCGAATGGCCCTGGTGTCAGGAATTAGTCTGGACCCTGAAGCTGCCATTGGAGTCACCAAGAAACTGCCCCCCAAATGGGTAGAAGGAGTTGACGAGGTACAATTGACTTTACCCTTAACTATTTAATTATTTATTAAAAAAAAGAGTAAATAAATATATTTTTCCAGCAAAAGTTTAGTTTGAGAATTGTTACCTTTCAGATCCAATATGAAATCACACGAGTTCGGCAGAAGATGAAAGAACTGGCCTTACTTCATGACAAGCACATGAATCGTCCCACACTGGATGACAGTAGTGAAGAAGAACATGCCATAGAAATCACTACCCAGGAGATCACACAAGTATGTACATTTTTTTTTTTTACTAATTGAGTAATAGGGAGAGGAGTATTTAATTTAGCATATATCTGTCTGTTTGAATTAAATTGGCAGCTGTTTATTTCCAAGCACAATCGCCTAATTAAGTGATAAAGAGTTGTCCTGTTGTTTGTTATATGTCGTGATCTGTTTTAAGTAACACAGTTGAAATGGAACATTTATGTCTACTTGCTCACAAGTTTCATGTTCGTTGCAGATGTTCCACCGATGCCAGCGAGCTGTGACAGGTTTGCAGTCTCGTTGTGGACACTGCACTGAGCAGGAGGAGAGACTTTTGAGAAATGTGGTGTCATCTCTGGCACAGAGCCTTCAGGAGCTGTCCACCAATTTCAGGCACACACAGTCAAGCTACTTAAAACGTAGGAATGGCACAGAAGCTGGTCTTTTTCTTCCTCCATTCCTTACATATTTAGATTATTATCAGGATTGCGTATCACATGCCAGATCACTTTCATTTCCATGTTGCTTCACTACTGCTCAGTCTTTGCGGATTGTTTTGTCTACCAGGTATGAAGAATCGTGAGGAGAGATCAAAGCACTTTTTTGGTTCAGGACCTTTAATGGAGGAGGATGAAGATTTATCTCTATATGACAAAGTGTGTGGCTTTTATCTTTTTTTATTTGTACCCAGGTGCAAACTACAATGAAAGCAAAGTTATTACATTTCCGTTATAATCGTGAGCATATCAGAAATCTTTAAGACACACCGTGCAGATTCCTTCTATCGGTTTTTGTTTCAGGGCTTTACAGACGACCAGTTAATGCTGGTGGAACAAAACACGGTTATGGTTGAAGAACGAGAGCGGGAGATCCGACAAATAGTACAATCCATCTCAGATCTGAATGAGATCTTCCGGGACTTAGCTGGAATGGTGGTTGAACAGGTATATTGAAGCAACATGGACACCTTATTAAATAATAGTCCATTCACTGAAAGGTAAAATGTTAGGCATTCTGTTTCATTGGAAGTAACTACAAAGGCCTAAACACTTGAGGATAAACTACCCATCAAGTAAGACCTGATCCAAGTTAGGGTGGTGTTTTGCATTTGTATTAGGCTAATCAGCATATAAACAATATTGTCTAAAACAAATAATTTATAATAAAATGAAATATAATGCACTAATAACATCCCCTGTCTATCTTAAAGGGCACTGTTCTTGATCGAATTGACTTCAATGTGGAGCAGGCTTGTGTTAAAACAGAAGATGGACTGAAACAGTTACAAAAGGTAAACACAAAATGCTCATGCCGGCTTGAAGTGCAATGTTGACAGTTTGACATGACTTGATTTGGCAAGTTTTATATTTTTATATATTGATATTTAAAACTGGTTTACTGTATGTAAATGAGATGCAATAATGAATAAGAACAAATACAAAGGGAAAAAGACATCCTTCTCAGCTGGCTAAAGACATTTCAATTGTTATCCTTTCAGTGTATAATTTACTATCTCTGAAAGCAACTGAAGGTTTTTGACTTTTTCTCATTTTCTTTGCAGGCAGAACAGTATCAGAAGAAAAACAGAAAGATGCTGGTCATTTTGATCCTCTTTGTCATAGTCATTGTTCTAATTATTATTCTTTTTGGAACAAAGTTTTAGTCCTGCATTCCTCAGCTTTGGCTTTCTGTGTGGGCATTGGTTGTGCATCTGTGTGGACTTAGACTTGGTCTTGGTTCTGTTCAAAACAAAGCTGAATGCCTTTCATACCCACCAGGAAATAACAAGAAGAAGAAGAATTCCACATCTCTCTCCGGGGGCACTTTGGGCTAAGTGAAGATATTTTATGGTCCATTTTAATGAAAGAAACAATCTACAGTCTGTTTGAGCCATGGCTATTTTAAGTGACCTGCATCCAAATCACTCCAAGACTCTTTTTAACTGAAGTTTGTCAAACCCAGCCATGTTGACATATCTGTGTCTTAAAAAAATCTTTGGTGTATTAAAATGGACTGCAAAAGTTAAATCGCTAAGGAGAGTTTTCAGTTTGGAATGAAAACCTGTATTGTGACTTTTGTTGTGTGAAGATGTATCATTTCTGTTCAATGTCACATTTTGTTTCTGTGAGTGAGATGTGACAAGAATGAGTGTTTGTGAAAAGAAACATGGGGCTGATCTTATTTTACTGAAAAATCGTTTTCATCTCAACATTAAATGTAGGTACTGGGTCAGTATTTCACCCTTAGGTTAGGCCAACATATGGTTAAGTCAATCAGTACCAAAAATTTTCCTTTGGATTAAGGACCAGTTTTTTGTTTGTTCTTTTTTTTTCCCCCTTCTTGTTCCCCTGGTTTGAAAATAATGACATCAAGGTCCTCTTTAATCCACTGTTGACCTGAGGAGGGTACAGATGTAAGCATCCTCCAATTCATCCAGTAATTTTAGGATCATACCTGCTGTGCTTATGAGTTCTGTTCATTTTAAAACACTTGAGTGTTTTGTTTTCCATGGTCCTTGCATTAAGTGCTACCTTTTAAAACTTGCAGTTTGCACATATTGAGGCCTGAGGCGAGGGTGCAGGGGCGGGGGTGTTATGGATGTAATACTACTGTCATTTGTGTGATAAGAATTATTTATTTTTGAATAACTTCCAATAATCCAGAGGTTTGGATATGTTCTGCTTCAGGCAGAATTTCTGTATATTGAGTAAAATGTATTTGAAATCCAAACAGTTAATGTATGTCCCACTGGGGAAGCTGTGATGTAGCCCAACACACACAAACATAAAGACAGCATTGTAAAGTTGTTTTTGTTTGTTCTTTTCGCATTGGACAAATTACATTTTAGTTGGCTGTATCGACAATTTTCTGTTCTTGGTCCCATAAAGACTGATAAACTGAGATGAAGAACATTATTCAGCATATCTGTACACTACACTTTATACACATGTTAAATCAACTTTGTCATTGATGTGAAAAGTTTTGTTCTTTCCAAACAAAGCGGGTGAGCAGACAGCAACTTTTTTGTTTGTTTTATTTTTTGTAAATAAATCTAGAACATGATAACGGTTTGTGTTTTTTACTACAGCATTTATACAGGCTTGGACACAAACTGAATGTCCTTAACTAACAGGTGTGTTCGCCAAAGTTAATGAGTGAAATTTCTTGCCTTCCCATTGTGTTTGAGACCTTCAGTTGTGTTCTCATTGCTGCTGAGTTTTTTTTAAGTAACTAAGTTGGTTTATTTAACAGAACAAGTATTTTTGAAGGGCTTTGGCCTAAAAGAACTCAGTATTTACCATTTATCTGCTATCTTGCACTACACGTTTAAAAAAATCATTATTTGAACATGAGAACATAGATTAACAGGGGAAACTGATGTGGAGCCCAACCAGTATGATCACATTTGTGGGGATATGAACACTTGTAACGCTTTTCGTTGAGTGGAAGGAATTTAAGGCTACCTAGTGATAGTTTGGTTAAAAACTTTCCTTCACATCGAAATATTTAAGACTACACTCAACTCAAAGGGTAGTTCAAGGCTGTTGATGTTTCAGTATTTGACAGGATCTGTGACCCGGAAACTAAGTATAGTTACACTACTTTTCAAATTAAAAGCCTGGGGGAAATCCTTTTTTGCACCTCAAACACAAATAAATGATACTGCTCTAGTTATTGATGGATAAAGATAAATTCAGTGGTTCTGTTTGTCTCTTTAAAATTCGTATATGCTGAGACTGAAAAGGCGAAACAAACCCACAGCTAACAGTTTGATCACTGAGGGGAAAAAGCCAGACCTCCATCTGGATTACAAACTAAAGGGTAAATAAATCCCCCTCCTCTCCTCAGGTCCTGATTACTTTGGTTATTGGTTTTTTCCCATCCGTCTCACCGCCTGGTCCCTGACCTGGAAGACCACCAGCCTTCCATCACACATGTGCTAGTCTCAGACTTCAGCCGCCACCGGTCATGAGTTGTACCGGGGAAGAAGACGACCCGTTCCCGGCGGACGACTGTCTGTTCGCCGAAACATTTTCCCTGGAAAATCGGTACAAAGTGTTCGGCGAGGAGCTGAAGATCAGACAACTGTTTGGAGCCAAACTCGGCGTGGCTGCTCCGGTGTGGGAAGCTGTAAGAAAGCCTGTTTTTTAAATTACAGGATCGTTATCGCTCAGTCTGAGTTGTGTGTCCATTGTTGTTGTTTTTGTCCACAGGGTCTACAGTTGTGTCGGTACTTGGGGGCTCAGGCTGCCCAGCTGGGGGGGAAACGTATCATCGAGCTGGGAGCGGGGACCGGAGTGGTGGGCATCCTGGCAGCCCGCCTCGGTATGTCGGTGGGTCTGCTGCCACATTCATGGGAATACATTGAAATGGCATACTATCCACCTGGACCTCTCTCACTGTCTGTGTTAAAAAACAAGAGGATAATGCCTAATGAGCTCCCATGTTCCCCAAGCAGGCTCCGTCCTCAGCTCACTGCTGCCTCCATCAGACCTGTTCTGTGTGTTTCCCTGTCACATGTCTTCAGCTGACGGGTCCATCAGTAACACATTGATCCTGAATCCTGAATCTTCTCATCCTCACAGGAGCAGCTGTGACCCTCACAGACCTCCCACTGGCACTCCCACAGATCCAGGCCAACATCTCGGCCAACATACCCTCCAGTGGTTGGCCTTCTCCCCCCACCGTCCTCCCTCTGTCCTGGGGTGAGGACCACTTGAACTTCCCGTCCAACTGGGATCTGGTGCTTTGTGCAGATATAGTTTATCTGCCAGAGACGTATCCACTGCTGATGGAGACGCTGACTCATCTGGCCAGGAATGGTGCTGTGGTGTATCTCTCGTCCAAGATGCGGAAGGAGCACGGGACCCCGAGTTTCTATGAGGAGCGTCTGCCAAGCAGATTTAATGTGGAGCTTTTGCACCGTGATGACCAACAAAACATCAACATCTATGGGGCATCTCTAAGAACAGACCAGTAAAAACAGGCCTGGGACCAGGATTACTTACTCTACTGAGACCACTTTTGGCTCTAGTCCAATTTTGAAGGAGCTAAAAAATAAAAATAAAATACTGTGAATGAATCCTGCAAAACTAAACTGTGAGAACTGTCAGCTCAATGTGGCTCCACTTAATTTGTATATCAAAAAGAGGGTTTCCTGTTGAATTCTTTATACTAAAGTTTTAATCAAGATAGTTGAAAAAAGGTTTGCATAGTCCATCAAGCTGTACCAACCAAGCTGACCTTATTGTGAGAGCATTTTTCTTAGTTCATCATTTGTTTGTTTATTTATATATTTGTATTGTCAGTTACATAAGCTATATGCAATATGGCTATTTCAGGGATTGCTAAAATTTACAATAAATGTTTTGAATGAAACATGTTTTTCGTCATTATTAGTGAAGTACTCAGATATAGATGGATATATATAATGATGTACTTTGTCCTCAAAAAGTATCTGAAATGTTTAAGTAACTAAACCTTCAACAGCATTTGTCTGTTCTCTAGAAAATTACTGAGACCAAATTTCTGTGCTGGATTTTATCTGCATGTGTTGTGGAGTTATTTTTTTGTGAACAATTACTGTTTGTCCAGCAAGTACAGGCTGCAGTCTGCTCACAATCATCTGACTGACAGTCCACGCTTTCATCACTCTACCATTCATTCCATGTTGTCTCTATCATGCACCCTTTCACTAAGATAACACCATTCAGAGTCCTACAATATATAAAACATGGATTCTGAATAGTAGGAATTACTTGAGTATAAAGCAAACATCAAGCTTTTGGTGTATATGTCACATGTGTCATTAATATTTAACACAATATTTATTTGAGCCACATTAACATCAAATTAAAGTTCATCCTGCCCCTTCCAGCTATTCTGTCAACATCAACAGATTGTCCCCCCCGCAGCCTGCTGTCTGCTGTCTGTACATACTTCATTCCCTCTCTCCTGCTCTCTGCTGATGTACAGACTTTCTGTTCAGGAAAGAAAAGCCTGTTTGTTACGCTGGAGAGTTTTAAAGAAAGGGAGACAACCCGTCCGCTGCCCATCTCTCCCTTTGCTACAATTCAGTCGACAAAACAACAGATCCCTATCTCCATGCAGAGTCTGCTCACCATCGCACACGTCACCACCCATGTGACTGTCAAGAGCAGCTCAACTGTTTTGTTGATACTTATTATGAGGGCCAACTTATGGAAAGTTATGGGGAGGCGGTGGTGATGCTGTAACAGGAAAACATGATAAGGAGTGGAATTTTAAATATGGATAGATTTTCTACTACCTTTTTTTAAATATAAAAAGTCTGCGCATCTATGTGAGAAGTGACTAGATGTGAAATATTCATTTAACATAATCTGACTGACAACAAAACACTGGATCCAAATTCAATTACATTAAAAAGTTATCATCTTTCTAAAATTTATGTAATTGTAAATCTATAGAGACAACTTTGCAACTATTTTTTTTAATCTGCTTATTCTTTTATCCGAGCCATTTCGATCAGTTTGTAAGATTTAACAGTGTCTCTTTTATAAAAAAAAATATTTGTTAACTTTATAAATAACAGGATTCAAATTCCCATGTTTCCTTCACTTCAGGGGTGAATAATTAATAATATAGTATTTCTGAAATCCTGATTATAATTATCACAATGGTATTTGAACTGGGCATGTTGGCTGGATAAAAGGAGGATGGGTCTACACGGACAGGGAGTGTGTGTATGTGGGGGGGGGGTTTAAAGTGGGAGTGGAAATGAAAACCACAATCCTTTTAAAACAAGTTGTCCTGTTGCATTTCATTAGACCTCATGTCACTTCATGAAGACTAAGGACGGTAATCTGAAAACAGCAGCTAAAGGTATGTACATGTGTATCTATCTCTCTATTCAGGTAGGTATTCATTACTTCTCTACTTTCTCATCAATTTCTTTAGCATTTTCATGAACATGTCTATATGGATAACACTGAATCACATTTAAGATGTAATATAAATATATATATTTCCCATCCTTGTTTCAGATCTTTGTATCTGACCAAATGATGGAGTTCTGGCCAGAACATCAGGGACAATCACCACTCTGTGCCAGGTTTGGTACTCTTCCTGGGAGAAATTATACACATAAGTGAGTTTACGGCTGTGCTAACAGTTTTTTTTTTTTTTTTAATAAAAGAGTTCCTTTTTAAAGAAAGTTTGACAAACTGAATGCTTCATTGTAGCTTCTAGGAGTGTTTTTCAACTTGTGGCAGAGAGAAGTTGTCTATGTACTTTACATGCCCAATGTAATCCCTGATTAATTTAAAAGTATTTGGAACACCTGAAGATTAAAGCTCAAATTTATTCTCGCATTTATTCTATTGCCTGAAGTGCAGATTTTGTATACACAAAATATATTAACTTTCTAAACACTTGGAGGGATTTTTAAAAACAGCTTATCTCATCTTTGCTAAAATGCAGTATTTAATTTACTTGATTTGATGCACGTTTTATCAACAGCTATCATGACAGACATCAAGCAATCCACTATCCATTGTACTACGGGGAGCAACAGGATCAAAGCAGGGAGTCCAGCTACTGGACTGTACCAGGATCAAGAGCAGGAGGGGCTCCACAGGACTACACCAACTGGGCAGATCAACAGATATCTGCCACAACTTCTGCCCACTTCCCCTTTATCCTCGACCGCCACACTAAGCAGCATCAGGACCTGGGCGAGCATCAGCCACAAGAAGCAAGGGACCGAGACTGGACAGCAACTCAACGAGCAAAAAGGGAATATGATAAAGGACTTCGGAGGGAGGTGTGGCAGAGAAGGTGGGGCCCCTGTAGTCCTGTTCCCTACAACCGGGACGTGTCTATTAAAAGGAGTGACAGCAGCTATCGAGAGCTGGAAGCTTGGGCAGCTCGGTATAGCCATTCACTTCCGAGGAGGAGACGTATAGAGGCAGAGTTAAGGGGTGACTCTCAGGGCCTATTTGACAGCAGCAGAGCTCCAGAAAGGGACAGCAGGAGTGTGACAGATCCTCGGGTCACAGCACTGCCACAAGTCAGACAATCTGCAAACATCAGAGAATCAGGAGTGTGGGATAGAGGTGGCAGACTGCAAACTCTGACCTGTTATCCAACACAAGCTCATGTCCCTGACACAAGCCACATGCTGGACATGAAAGAAAAGAGCGGCTACCAAAAGAGGATGTTAAGCCAACCTCCAGGTTATATTGCTCCTCCTCCCTATAACAGTCCACATAAAAGCTCACCTGTAATTCACCAATGTAACAGCAGCTGGGAGCAGGGTGGGAAAAGACATGCACATTGGTCACAGCCCACCCCCAGAAAGCAGAATGTGTCCATTGATCTGCAGGATAACTGGAATGCAGAGAAAGAGGACTATATAAAACGAGATGGGAATAAAACTTGTGCAGAGCTGAATGGACTCAAACTCACAGAATCGGGATTTAACGCCTTACAGGCAGGAAGTCCTATCAGTGTGCCAACACACACACAGCTTGTGTGTATGTCGTCTCTGCAACAACCAAAGATGATACAAGGAATTCAAGATACAAACACAAATGAGCAAACGTCTTCCAAGATTATTGAAGGAAGGAAGTTCAGGTTAAATAAAAAGACAGGTGGGATGACCATATTCTGCCTGGTGTCCCGAATAGCCAACACAACAGAAACCCCACTTTGCACTTCCCAAGCCATCAGTCAAAGCGCAGAACCAGGAGAGGTTTCTAAAGCTCTGAGGGCCAGTGCTGATGAGTATCAAACACAAAAGCTCGCAGATGAAGTAGACTTCAGAGCTCCAGCACTAACAGAGCAGTCAAAAACCTGTGACACAGGAAATCTCAAAGCTGAACAGATGGATATACCAAACTGTGTGGAAAGTAAGATGGTTGAAGTTAATCTGTCAAACGAAAGAGAGCCAGGTGTTGTTTCCCCTGAAAAAAGTAAATCAAACAATGCAAATGTTATGTTAGGGAAAAAAATTGCACAGTCAGTCCAGCCTGGGTCAGTCAAATATCCTTTGTGGAGGCAGCCAAGTTTTACAAGCAGGGCAGAAACAGACAGCTCATCAACATCTTTGAAAGCAAACAGTGAAGAAGGTGAGTCACATAGCCCTCAAAACCAAGAAGAATGTGCACCAGTTCATCCTATCGATGTCGAAGTAAGGAGACTGGACATCAAGGAAGATACACAAACTGAAGACAGTAAGGACCTACTGGTCATTGACACAACATGTGTTGTCGTCAAAATGGAGCTGATTCCATCACCAAAGAAAGAGCATGTTCACTATTTCAGCTCCTCATCACATGCTGAAGACAGCGTAGATGAAATTCAAACAGACACCTGTCCTGAGTCAAACAGTCAGCTGTATCAGGATGAGACTCTGAACACAGAAACAAACAGTTTGCAGATAAATGAAAGACATGAAACTGAACTAGACTTTGATTGCGGAGAGAAACAACCACCTGAAGGAGGAGGTGACATGTATTTTCCCTGCACGTCTTCATCTTCCATTTGTGAAAGGGAAACCGTGGAGGAGCGAGCTGAAAGAATCCTTGGTATCCCCCTGCATGACTGCATGACTGAGCACCAGCTTAAAGATGTTGCATCACTGCTGGACTCCGGTGTTGAGAAGCAGGATGTAGAGACTTTACCTTCTCCAATACCAAACAGCATTTATGAGGCAGGTAAACAACCCTCAGGGGTCACAACAGAGGAGGTGGGGTTACAGCTGCACTTGAAGTTTGGCCAAACTGAGGATACTGTGCATTTAAAAGAGAGTGACGATGTTGAAGATGAGGTGAAAAATCAGGTGGATGCACATTTTCCAGGACATCAGGATCAGGTGTCTCCTGCATGTGGAGAAGAGGACATTGACTTCAAACATGAAACAGACATCAAGTCATTGCAGGAAACAAAAACAACTCAGGAAATTCTGCCTGAAACTACCAATGACGAGAGTACAGCTGAGCAGAGTGAGGTGGAGAGTCTGCATGTTGAAAGTGATAGGTCTTCTCAACATCTAACTCAGTGTTTCAGTCCAAGCAAAGACACATCTGATGCTACTTTGCTTTCACTCTTCAGCCTTACAGCTCCATCATTTATCTCACAGTCAAACACAACAGAAGCTCTTGATCCCCAGTTGGCTGCACTTGATACAACTGAAAACCTCAGCCCTCATCCTGAAACCTCACCCCTTCCTTACACACCACCGCAGCAGCTACCATCTCCTGTTCCCCCTGGATCCACCCGATCTTCCCCAAGTGACACTCCACATATGTATCATTCTCTGAGCCCTCCTCTTCTTTTATTGGCTCAAACGGCAGATGCATTGTCTGGTATTGAACATCAGGAGGAGGATGGTGAAACATCACAGCTAATAAACAATGAGGTCAGTGATGCCTTTGAGGTCCATGGGGACCAAGAGGTTGTGTCACTGGAACGATTTGAATATGAACAAACAGACAATGCTTCTTGTGTAAAAGAAAGCAACATCGATGAAGAGCAACGAACAAAGGAAGGTGAAAGGGACAGTTCAGATACTTTGGAACAGACACCTGAACTATCCAAAGAAAAGGCTATTGATGTCCACATTTTACAGAAACAACCAGAATGTGTCCAAGCAGAAGAAGAAGAACAAAGTTATGTGACAGAAGAGCAACCACAGAAAGAAGCAAGTGAGGATCCCGCCGAATATTTGGAAACCTTAATATCCAAAAAAAGTGTGACTGAGGGTAAAACACAAGTAGAGGACAAAAATTTACATCAGGAGTTTAATGAATGCCAAGAGCAGGATGTTTCCACTGTAAGAGAGGGTCATGGGATTGAAAGGCGATCCCAGAGAGAAGCCAGTGAAAATACAGACCCATCAGTACAGAAATCAGAAATATCCAAAGAAAATGAAACTGACAGTCAAGTTGAAGTTGACCAAGTAAATGCTTCTGACTCTCAGACTCAGTTTTTATTTGAAATTCTTCAGGACACAGAAACAAAAACTGAACCCTCTGACTGTCCTTCTTCCTTGCCTTCAAATTCAGACCACAAGCTGTCTCTATCACCCTCAAATGTTCCTTCTCCACCTCATGCATTACCAAAGGCAGACACACAGCCTGAGTCTTCTCATGAGACAGACTCAGCCTGTTTCAGCCTGTTTCCCCTCACTGCTGATGCTTCCACCCCCCAAACTCTCCCACCCCCTGTTCAGTTAAACCCATGTGAAGAAATCCTTCGGTTTTTATCTCCCCCAACCTCCAAATCAGCTCCAAAGTTGAGCACTTCTATTCCTTCTGATGAGGCAGTTGAAGGTATTTCCCTTGATGAACATGAAGCACAATGTCCGAAGTCTTTGTGGGACGCAGTAAACCGCATTAGGAAACACACAGCACCTGACTCTGAAAATGAAGAGGAGGAACTGAGTGAGCAGTGGGATCCAGAGAGCACTGGGGAGGACTCTGGCTGCAGAGAGGTGGTATTATATTCGAGCCCAGAGGTCTCCGATGATGTTTCAAAAGAAAATGTTGAAAATAAAGTACAGGATTTATGTCATGAAGATTCAAACAGACATGCCGAAGACGACACACAGTCCTGTAGCAGTATCGGCAGCTCTGGAGACACTGTTATTGTGGCAGATGACAATGAAGGTGAGGAAAGGCCATTTCCCATGATGGAAAACAAGACAGAGACTGACAGGCAGTTTCCCATGACTGGGGAAGAACCATGCTGCTTTGGTGATGTGAAAGAAGAGACTGCAGCCAAAGAAAGGGCAGAAGAAGAACCAGATAAGGGAAACACAGCTGAGGAGTTCACAGCTGATGTAGGTAATGTGACAGCTGAGGCAAAGGAAACAATGGAAGTGGAGCAAAAGGAAAATGAGGAGGAAGGTTTAACACCCTCAGAAGCCGGAGTAGTGTCAGAAGAAGTCACAGGTTGAGTTTAACGGGACATTTAAGAACTCTGTACTTTGTCTTTAACTGAAGCCTGGATTATTTTTTCAATGCAACTTTTCAATTCTTGTTTGTTGACTGATTAGTGTTGCAATAACGGTGATAGAAATGTAGGAATATGACAGCAGATAAATCTAAAATATTAACAACCAACTGTATCAATACCCCTGCAAACCAACTTTAGCTACACTGTTTCTCAAAATCTTAACTAATATTTATGTGCTATCTCTAGAAATTTTGGAGGTATATAGAATAAATGATTTCATTATTTGACGTGATTTCATGCTGTGGTGGTATTTCTGGCTAAGATTAAGCCAATGTTATGTACTTTAAGTAAATAAAAATGGTGTGCATTAACTGAAGCTGTTGAAAGTTTATGTGTCATTAACTAAGGAATAGCTTAAACAGAACATTAAATCGCATTAGATAAGACCTTTTGGGAACACAGTTTTATATTAATCATATAATCTTGCAGTTTAGATTTCAATCTTTTTTTTTTTTTTATCTCTGGAGCAACAGAGATCAGAGTACTTCAAAATTTGTCTTGTCATGCAATAGAAAGAGGAGCTGACTATTAAACTAGGCTTCATCATTTCACAGCAAGATGTGTCAGCCCATTGTCACCTTCAGGCTTATGTTATAGTATATAATGTTTTAGTGACATCAAGTTAAGATTTCTAGTTAAACTTGAAGCTGTTAAAGCTGTACAAATATATTTTCACTGATTGAAGACACAACAAATGCTGAAAACTTACAAAATTTATATATATAAAAAGGAAATTTCAAGAGGATGTTCACATGAGACAGAAAGTTCATTTTCACACAGTATACAATAAATGACACCACATCTACCTCCTGAGGATATTCCAGCTGAGTATGATGCTTTACTTGGGACTTAGCAATCAGACAGTGGACAACAACACATTCTAGTGGAATTAAATTGGAGTTTGGTTTTACTAAACTGAATATGAACTTTACATTTGATGCTCAGAAAGAAACACTCTGTAAATGTCATGATACAGAGGAGAGGCTATTGGTTTTTGTCGGGCTTAACAAGAATTAGGCTACCGAAGCTATTTCTGACCAGATGTCTTACTCTTATTTGTTAAGTAAAATATTCTGCAGGAATGAGAAGCTACAATGATCAAGTAAAAAAAAAAGAAAATTCATAATTTGACACAAAAGTGCAGATGAAGTTTTTCTGTTCTTACAATTTCTTTTATTCTTTAATTTTTCTGTTTTTGATTCTAGTGGATAATGTGTGATTAGTTGGTTAACTTATTAATTACACAACTACTGAGGTTTTTGTACAGATGGATAAAACATATTGATCCTTTGAGTGGTATAATGTTACCTGGGACACATTTGTTTGCAATAAAGAAAGTTTCTCAATTGCACCACAGTGGAACAAATTCCCCTCAACTCTGAAATCAACTTCATTACCGATCATTCCTAAAGTATCTTATAATTTGTGCTGTTTAATTTTTTATAACAGAAAAACACACAAACTAAAGCCCTAGAACTGACATTGGCTATTCTTGTGATCATGGACTGTTACATAACTATTTAAGAGGAAAATTCCTACTGAAGCTAAAACTGAAAGCATAGTGTTATCAGTAACTAGAGGCATCAGAGCACCTCTCTGAGGCTTTTACAGTATGAATGAATGTGGACTTAAGGACTGCATTTCAAAAAATATCTCAACTCTACGTACTTGCCTTAGAATGGAATTCCTACTAGACATATACAATTTATCCTGGAAGAAATCCTGCATCTCCTTAGAAGTCTGAGTTTGTTTTTGCAGTTTCACAGTTTTAGTTTTATCTGGTGAAGACAAGACAAGACCCTTTATATGAGAAACAGAAACTTGAAAAGTCTAATAACTTAAAAAGTGATGTGGCTAAAAGAATGGCAAACGTCCTTAATTTCTCCATGCTAATAGAAATAACACTTTTTGTTTTGTTTGCAGAGTTTGTTTTCTATAGATTTTCAGGATTTGTATACATCTTGAATCAGTGCCATGGCATGAACTGGTGATAAGTGACAAGTGCCAACACTACAGCACCCAGTGTCCCCTTTTCAAGAGAGACGGCAGCCATGGCGAGGTGATATCAAAGCTCGTCGTGGGGCATTTTCAGAGCGTGGTCACAGAGGTCTGCAGAACACACAGGACATAAAATACTTCAGTCAATCAGTCGAAGCAGTAGATCTACAGAATAGAAGTGTGCAACAGGGTGATCGCTCAACACATTAAGAATATCAACCTCAGTCAGGTGTTTAAAAAATAAGATGAGCTGAAAACGTACCGGTCCTCTTGCTGCAGAGCTTGTCTTTAACATTATCATTCTCGTGAGCGAAGAATTCAATGATTTCATCTTCATGCTGCTCAACAATTGTTTCACACTGGAGAAATTTGTCAAAATGAATCGTTAAAAACTACACAGAATGACAAAATCTACCATAAAAGCACAATAATTCAAAACCCAACCACCCATAGTTACATCAGTAAAATATATCTGTCTTCTGGCACATTTATTGTACTTTCTTGAACAGAAAAATACTCACTGCAAATTTTAAACTGGATGTAACCCTTGAATCCAGTGTAGCCTCCGACAGGTCCATGGCCTCATTGCCCCGAGATTTGATGCTAACATAGGACTTCCTGTTTGTTGAAGGATCCGTACGTTCGCCATAGTCTTCCATCCTCTCACACACGCTCTCCATCAGCTCCAGCAGGTTTCCCTCTGAGCGAGCCAGAGGAACCTGGTGGCGATCAAGTTTGTGAGAGGATGGAATTTCTCTGTCAACAGTCATACACTTAGAGCATTTTAGTGTTTATTTTTAGTTTCAAATGACATCTTGCTCAAATACCATACTATTATATTTTTACAATAACCATCCTGAATTCATTTGAGTGAGAGACCCTGACAGATAAGCTGTAAAAATAATGGATGAATGGACACTTATTTTGCAGCTGATATGTGTTTGTTTTCTATCTGCATGTACTTTAACGTAATTTGCTGTGTGCTGTGAACTCTCTTGGCTAACAAAACTTTTCAGTAAACATTCAAGAAGATTTCACCTGCTTGATGTAGTCTCAATCAGCGAGCATAAATTCTAACAATAGTCCATGAGGTTTAGCACTTTGTTCATTAATCAGAATACTGATATCAATATAGATCCCTGGCTTTTCCAGCATGTCAAAGTGTCTGCACCACAAACCCTCTGATGTTTTTTTTACATCAGTGCACAAGCATGTATGTCCAATACATAAAAAACTCCTGTATCAATGTGACTTCATATGCTTTGTCTGCATGTTACTTCTAAATGTTAATCTAAATAAAACTTAAAATACCTTAACAATTTTCTTATGGCATCAAAACTCACCCCCCAAGCTTTTCAATATCAACACCCCGACAAAAACTACAATATGGGTATAATTTTATGGGTCTAATTTAAATGCAGGACATGATGACAGATAGTCAGGACTTATTAAAAAAAAAAAACCTAAATGAAAACCACTAATGATCACAGAGCCCTCGAACTTGTGTGAGTAACATGAGCTTGGTGGAACAGCTGTGCCAGAGGGCGTGAAGGGACGCCGTCTACGGGCTGGACTCGGACTGAGACGTGGCTGTGCTGCTGCCTCACCTCTCTGATGGACTGGCTGCCGTCAGGGTTGATCCGGAATGATCCAGTCTGGATCATCTTCTTGGGATCTATCTGGGAGATGGCCCACTCCATCTCATCTACCAGAGCCCTGCAGGCTGCGGAGGGAGAGGAGGAGGAGGAGAAGCTGAGAGGACTTTGCTGTGTGCACTGACCGGATCATGAGCCGGACCTGGACTCGGACATACCTCCACACCTGATGTCCTGTCCCTGTCTGGCCGCCTGGCTGAGGATCAGGACACTCAGGACGGCGCACGATGCGAGCAGGAGAGCCACTTCCCTCATTTTTCATCTGAAAACAGATTTCAGCATCACACACGAATCAACCCAAACTCCCCGCAGAGTCTGGGAGAGTCCAGCCGGGGCCCGGGGGGTCAGTCCGGCTTGGACACACCCGGAGGGCCAGGGTGCTCGGTCTGAAGGCCCGGACTTACCTGTCTCTGCCGGTGTTCGTGGAGACCAGCTTCACGATTTTCCACCATCCATCACACTCGGTGAAATGTGGTGACGTATGCACCGGAGCCACCAGACCGGAAGGAGTCCGGCGGCAGACGGCGCCCCCACATGACCGGGAAGGCGCGCCGCCTGCTAGGCAGCACGAGGGGGATTGTGGGGAAAATAAAAACTGAGGACGAGCATGTGAAGCAGGAAACAACTATTATTATTATTCAGACTTATTACCAACCTCTTGAGGCCCATCTTGACCCAGATTGTATCAGTGTTATTTCCCCAGCAGCACAGAAACCATTCAGTGCTAAGAAATAAGATCGATTTTTTGAGAATTATTATTTAAAATCAAACACTTACGTGCTTTTATCTTTATACAGTGGGTTTTTTTGCTGTTGGGCAAGGGGAGACCAATGTGTATGACCCAGAGTAAAGATCCTCAGTTGGGATCAAACTGTGAACGTTGTGGTTGGACAGTATTTACTTTCACCATTAAACCACTCCTCTTCAACAAAGGTATTCCCTTTAAGCAAACAATGCAAAATGATGATTGAAAATGGAAGTCAGATGTATTGATTAGGGCTCATCTCACATCAACAAAGTGGTGGGTTTCGAACTCCAGGCCTCAGGCCTTTCTGTGTGGAGTTTGCTTGTTCCTCCAGTAGCTCAAAGACAGAGTATTTTGATAATGTAAATAGTTGGTATGATTATGAATGGTTGTATGTCTCTATATGTCAGGCCTGTTGTTGACTGGTACCTGTCCTCACCTGGTGTCAGCCACCCTGCACAAAAAAGAGGTATAGATAGTAGATTGATATATGGTGAAAATGGTTGTTTTGCTCTATGCTCGAATAATATAACCACGTCTGATGCTTTTAGTGTGTTAAGCACTTACTCAGTCTCGAGACCCTGGAACATAACACACTTGGATTCCAGCCATGACCACTAGGAACTATGATCAAAATTCTGTGAAACTGAGCTTTGAAAACCAGACTCTCCTCAAAAAGTTATTTCTGGTATTAATCAATAGACTTATCCAACCCCGACAGATACATTATGTCTATTTGGTGTTTAGGCTGTTAAATGTGTCAGAGTAAAACACTGTTTTTAAAAGCAGGACCCTGAAATTGAAGCAGTTAAATCAAATTTAATGGCATTTATATTTGAAGGAAAGTTTTTTACTTGCATATTGAACAAGAAAAAAGGGAAAAATATAAAAATATTCAAACATAAAAAAAAAAATTTCAAAATCATGCTTTAATAATAACACGGTACATTTTATTCAAATTAGACTCACAACATGGAACCACCTTCTTTTGCTACGAAAACATAAAATGCTTTCTCTAACAAACCAAACCTATTCTTAAATTAAGATAGTATTCTTCATTATACTTTAAGATGGGATAGATGACACAGTATACCATTAAATGACTGAGGCAATACCATATTTTCATTGATTCCACTAACATGATACACTCAACAATTCATGTTATGTGAACTCTTACTCTCATACACGTTACCTGCGGGGAACACTTACTCCCTATGCTACAATGAACAACACAAAGTCATTTGCTGGTAGCTCAGCATTGCTTTTCGTCTGTAATCCCATCAACGGTCCTTGCATTCTGAATGAGGTTATCATAGAGCTTACAATGCTGATTTATATGCCCTCATCAACACCTTGGCCCATTTTTTTGGTCATTAAGCGCTGGCACATTTTTTTTTTTTTTTTTTTACAAAAACATTTTTTTTGCAGGAGTGAAATTACGAATAAAAGTTCTTCTGAACAAATATAAATCTTTTGCTTGGTGACAGGTCATTTCAGTAGCAACAGTGTGAGAAGAAATTTGTGGCAAAGTTGCAATTCAATATGATATTTCTACTGGAATGAATGTAGATTTTCCATAAAGCATGGTGGCGAAGAACTCATTGGCTAAGAGACAAATAATTTAAATAATATTTAGTCTTAAAAAAAATAAATAAATCCCACAGTAGACAAATCTACACAACAATTTCTTATATTTACTCACCTTTGAGGAGTTTGCATGACTGCTAATGCTACTGCCAATTTGTCAGAACGCAATATGCCTGAACAAATATCCTTAAAATCGTTCTCAATAGATTATTTTGAGCAAACTACAATTGTGCTTTTCCACATTGAAAGATTTGAATTTTTTGTAGTATTTTGTAGTTGTTTTTTACTGAATAGGTTAGATAAATGAGGCACAGTGGTGAGGCAGGAGGCACTGTGGTCATCTGTACAGTAATCGGGAGACACACGTTCAGTCCATTTTAATGAAAAGGTAGAATTTTTATTAAACAGCTCAGTCCAATATTATCTGAGTTGTTTCACGGTGGGTCCAGCTATTTTTACAATTTTTTCTCTTATGGTCTAGTGACCACTCTGTACTGTTTTTACTCTTTTTAATTTCTGTAATGCTGTTATTCCAAACAGCTTTACTAATCATGCTAAGTGCACAGGATGATATGCAAGTATCAAAGTATAAAAATTCGAGGCATTTGGCGTATCAGCACCTGGCTCACATTTGTCTCACAGATTTTAAACCAACTTACTCATGTTTTGGATGATAACAAACTCCTGTGAATCCAGGAGCCCTGAGATACAATGTGCATGTTATCTGTTTTTACTCATGATCCAACACTTTGGATCACTTCATATTCCTTCCTTGCCTGTGTGTACTATAGTACCAACTTTTTCTTCCATATTCTTTTCAGAAATTGAATTCTGTACCTTGATATGACAGATTGCACTGTTGCACTCATCACACCTCTGCACAAATTTGGCTTTATCAAAAAAAAAAAAAAAAAAAAAGAAGGCCAAGTGCTGCTTTAATGCCACAGAATGCTGAAACAAATTAAATCAATTCAACTAACAGGAATTTATAAGAATGATGAACTAAACAAAAATAAACAAATTTTAAAAGAAACTGACCTAAACTTAGCTAAATTAAAAAAAAAAAAAAACAGCCAAAAAACTAAATAGTTATAATACTGTATACCGCTCAACAAACCAGTCATAAAGCTCTGGCAAATCATAAAATTCAATGTATTGAACAGGAATGTATCATCATGGGGCATTTCTTTTTAGACACTGACAATAAAGAAATGAATTCTTTTATCCTCCCTATAGTAATTTTAATTGCCATTTTTTTTTCATTTTTCAATTACAATAAACCTAGATTTCTATGACCAGTCTCAAACACAAAAGAATACAAAGGTAATTATCTCTGCAAGAAAAATATTTTGCATAACTGTAACACAGAGAGTGACATAAAACTGTCATTCTCTTAGATTACAATAAAAGAACAGCACGCTATGTGATCACATATCACATATAGATACCTTGTATATTCTGAAAATGTTATCTTCATTTTCAATATATTATTTAAAACTTATAATTCGTCTAATATTAACATCTAGATTAATTAAAGATTTTGCATGAATATAAATTAGAATAAAGGGCTGCTTTTTGGTTTCCTTCCCACTAAAGACAATAAAACTGTTCAACATGCTGTAACTTTGGTATTTTTGGAGTCTTGTTTGCCCTCTGGGAGGGTTGGTCCCATTAGAAAAATCATGTCATGTCAGGTGAACCAGAAAGAAGTAAAAGGCAAAACATAGATACATCTAATGTGCAGTATGGGTGATATTTGGAGCATTTCAGCACCACGTTGGCTTAAGACAGCCAAGGGTGTCTGAACATTTGACTCTGGCTATGGTTTATGGTCTGTGCCATTTGTAAATGTACATTATTATTTCATCACAGCAGCGTCTGGTTGTCTAAAGTTGTGGGCTCACAAACATCATATCAATATCATTGCGGTGAATTTGATTATTTTCTGGGTTTTTTTGTTTGCTTCTTTGTTTGTTTAGATATATCTTCTTTTGTAGGCCAGATATTTAACCATTATTTATCAACAGGCCCACAGCTGAAGTTGCTGAAATGTTTGCGATGCAAACACATTAATTGCTAAAGTGAACAGATGAGACATCTGTGGATGTGGGATAAGGACACTTAAAAGTGTGTTAGGCACCAAGGGGTCAAGACAAACTGGCACTGACCGAGTTTCAGAGATCTCCAATGTCAGTGTCCTTCCTCGCCACAGTTTAATATCCACTCAACGCGTTGTCCTGTCTCTCGACCACAGTGTCTGTTTCCATGTCGTTCAGTAAGTAAATGTCTGTGTGATGTGAAAATCCCAATCTCATCTGCATCTAAAAGAGAGAGAAGAAGAGATGAGTTTATTCACAAATCACCATGGCATTGTCTTATCATTCAAGAGGACAACTTGAATTATACAATAAAATTATTGGTTTTGTTTGGCTCACACATACAAAAAACAAACAAATAACAACAACAACAACCCCCCCCCCCACACACACAACTACCTGGACAAACATTGTGCTGCCCATAACATGTGAAATCATCTGCATTCCTGAAGCTCATTTTAAACCAACTCCACATTTGGCCTTTTCTTTATTTATTTATTTCAGAGAATAAAAGGTGTTAGTAGTTTACTGGTAGATACATATTAATAAAGGGAAAAACATAATAATCACGGTAGTTTTGATCAGAGGTAAATAAGGTCCAATCACTTCAAATTTGAACTTGATTTTTCATCATTGTAAATCAATGAAGAATGCTCACCTTGGATAAAAATGCCACTTTCCAAATTCAACATCCCTCATTTAATCCTGAAAAAGAGCATTTGCACTACATACAATGCTGTGGTCTACCAACTTTCCTGATTAAATGAAGGCAGGAATATAACATTGGGGGTGGGGTATAAAATTTGATCTTTTAAGCAGTACCTTGTAAAGCTGTTACAATTGATTGAAGTAATCTTTTATTGTCACGGGTCAATTCAGGGTTGCTGATGGACTGCCAACCTGTCCAGGGTGTCTATTGCACTCAACCTATCAGGTTGTACAGCAACCCCTTCTCAAGAAAATATAAATCAAGAGTCAATCGCTAGTATTTCTTAAAATCCTTATGAAAAAACCACAATCAAATGTAATTCTTTTCCTCATTACTGATAAAACTAAAAGCACAGTGATCAAAATGCCTTCATCAGACACTCAAAATCAGACAGAAGACGCCAACAAATATCCATGTATCCATATTTCCCATTTATTTTGGACACATGGAGTTTTCAGTTTGGTAATAAAAAGACAAATACTGTACTTGTTTATTCACTGCCAAGGAGCAGAAATAAGTGAGGATACAGTCTAGTCATGTGTAAGTTCAGTGTACAGTACCACACTAATGTTTTCTCTGTAACAATGTGACCATATTCCATTAATTTTATTTTTTATCTGAAAGGTATTCATATGACACTGTATAGATTTATCAAACTACAACAGCCTGAAGATGCTAAGTTTAAGCACCTCTGTAAGTACCTTTGAAACTTTATGAAAGCCTCAGACCAGAGACCTTCGATTGCACCTGGTCTGCCACACTAGAGGGAAATTTTACTAAGACAACTACTCATAACACTCAGCCGGCTAGGCTTCATTAACTGTAGTTGCATTAGATTGGATTACATTTATTTATATTTATCCTCTTACTGAATGAACTGTATGCTCCATAGTTCCTTGCTCTTACTTTGATATTGCTCTTTTAGGTGTTTCAGTACAACATATACCATATTATTTTAAAGTAATAAAATTAGTTTTCAGTAGTTGTTTCTTTTTTCTAAACTTAAAAAAAAAAAAAAGTTTTGACAGCATGTGGATACTAAAAATATTAGGGCCATGTTAAACTGGTCAAACAGGTCATTCAATGTTTTTAAGTGAAAGTTATTTCTGATAACTACATCCCTGGCTTTCCTCTACATTTGGATGCATTAGTTATGGAAACAGGAGGACATTATTTCCAGTGCGGCTGCAAACCTGTTAAGCATGTTGGACTGATGACAGACTTTGTGAGGATAGAACAGGTATGACTTTAGTCTCATTAATAAGCTACTGAAAACAGTCTAGCAGCCAATATCAAAATAGAATTATGAAAAAGCAATTTTCCCCTTCAATTATTTTAGATTTTCTTTACACTATCTACAGCCATTACGTGTAGTTTTAACCACTATTTATATGACCCACAAGTTTGCTGCCAAGCAGACTCATGTTGACAATGTACTTTAAATGTTAACAGTAATTTTACTGATAGAGAGAAACAGATTAATCAGCAATAATTATAAATGTAAATTAACATTGTTGATGCTGAAGAACAAGCAAGATACAGTGTCCCAATTTTTTTCTTGACAACACGTGACTACAGTGAATGGATAATAGTCAGAGCCAATGGAGATAGAAAAAACAAAAACAAACAAACAAAAAAAAAAACAACCCCAAAACAAAAAAAGCACTATTGTAGTAAACACATCGGATGGTGATAAACAACGCAATTGGACACAGATGCAATGTTTCTGACCTTAAAGAATTTTGTAAACTGTAGTATTTTTAGATGTTAATTCACAAATGAAAACATCTGAGGTTCTGAGCTGTGTGCTGTGTGGACAATGAACCCCTCAGAGCTGATTGTGATTATGGGTTATATAAACAACCTTTGCTTTCTTTAAACCTGTTTTGCCTTCTTTGCAATGATAATTACAAGAGTTATGACAACATTATTTTACTTTACCTTCCTCTGCACATCAGAATAAATATGTTGTAATGATTTTCTTATGGGTGTGTGCGTGTATGTATGTATATATATGTATATATATATATATCAGAATCTGCTGACCAACATAAGCTGCTGGTGTTCTCATTATTTTATACAAAGCTACACTTCTTTGAACGGAGCAGTTTAAATCTTGCTGCTGCATTCCCTGCTTTCCCAGACTTTGTTGGATTGTCAGCATGTCCACTGTAGACGTTTGAACAACAAAGAAACTAGAGTTCCACACGAGGAAGTAACAAATGAGGTTTATGCAATACTTCTGCATGATACTGAAACTTGCCACGATAACTACTTTCATGTTAGACAGGGAGCACCTCATTAACAAACCTTGCAACCAAAAGGTTCCTTCAAATAATCGGGGCTGGATATCATTTGGAGATTTTCAGTGGACAGAATTCTGTGAAGAAAACCTCCCATGTATCATAATCCATTTATGTTTTCTTATTTAAGAAATTGCTGTAAAGACGCTGAGAGATGATAAGTAGAGGCTATTGAGGTAGACTCAGTGGAAATTACAACACAATGAGCAGCTTCTCGTCAACTACCACCAGGACACTGTCTGGTTCCAAATGACAAGGTGAGATGGAATCACACAGAAACAATTACTAGCATGTGAGCTTATGAATGTCAAAGGGAATATAAGCATTAATCGAGAAATATTAAAACCTTAAGTGGAAGAAAGTTAAGTTCAAGAAACACTGTTGAAAATAAGTGTGGAAACAAAATGGCCTTACCAACCATGATACAGTGTTGGTCTTTACTACCACATAACAGTATAACGTCAACAGCCAACACAGAAATTTTCACATGGGGGAAAAAAGTATTTGTAGATGTTTTTGTGTTTATCATATCTTTCTGATCTGGTCCTCCCACAGTCAAAAAAGTATGTCCCCAAACACTGTGGCTGCTATTGTAGTAGCAGAAAGCTCTACGTCTTTCTTGGCTCAAGTCACTTGAACTTTTGTGACAACCCTGTCCTCCTCATGACAAACAAAAACTACTTGAAACACAAGCTGAGTAACTATTCTTAAAGTCTACATTACATTGTATGAAAAAAAATAAAATAAAATAAATCAGATAATACAGATAAATGTCATTTTTTAAGCCAAGTTAAATGATTTTGCATTTGAGGATTGGAACTGTCAAATGATGTACGTCTAAGTCCCTAGAGGTCACCTTAACAATCAACAACCGACATTTAATATACTGTGCTGGTGTAGTATTACTATGTTTGATTGCCTAAAAAGCACCCACCCCTGCATAAAATAAACACATGACATCAGCAGAAAATGTGCTTTCAAGATCCTATTTGATCTTGACAAGTCCTGGTTGTTTACAGCGCACAAAGTCTTCAAAAGGAAAGGAATGCTGGTGGTTACTGTCTTGTTTGGCTCTAGGAGTCGTACTCTGACTGTTCCTCTATCAACACAGCAGGTCGCTTTCTTACCCTGCTGCCACAGTCCAAGCAGGAAACTCCCAAGGCAATCAGACAGTGCCATGCCTGCAGGCGACCAGAAAAGAGAGAGAGTTCAAGACACAACAGGGTTTGAGCACACTTTTATAAATGGAGGTTCTCGTTTCACTTAAATAATAGTGAAACACTAACTCTGAAGCACAGTCCATTTGCACGTAGATAGTTTCATCCTTTTAAATAGAGAATATTTTTAATAACAATGAATGAAGAGATGTATTTATAAATGTATTGCATTTTTTAAAAATTTATCAAGTCTTAACTATTCAAAGCACTTAACACTCAAAGTCATATTCACACACTGCATTTATCTTACACAAATACACCGATCGCACATCTGTGGCAATTTGGGATTTTGTATCTTTCCCAAGGACACTTTGACATGCAGACTGATGGAGATGTCCATCTATTTAGTGTACAGCCCACTTTACTTTTTGACCTACATCTTTTGGCTTTTTATAGCCTTTTCTACAGCCATTTCTTTTACTGCACATTGATCAATTTTGCTCCAAAACAACATTTGCACCTGTCATGTTTGATCCTTGTTTACAGCTTAAATACAGTATGTTGATTAGCTATAGGCATAGGTACTCAGTTTGATTGTGAAGTAATTGTGCTTTTTGCTTGTGTTCACACACTCAGTGTGTACCATGTCCTTCCACTATTAGAAATTTAACTATGAAGGTTAGACATTTAGAGAAGTATATAGATATGTAGATAAGTTTATACTTTGTCACAGAAACAATGTCTGCATTAAATATGATAATGTAAAATTCAACAGCCAAAAGGTGTCATGAGTAAATGGTGACGTAAATGTCACTCACCAGGTATCCTACAAAGCACAGATAGGCTATGGAGAGGAGAGCAGCGAGGACGTAGAGCAGCACACTGTTCAGTGATGTCACATAAACCACCACAAAGTACATGTTGATTGCACAAACCAACAGGATGACTAGGCCTCCGGAAATTTTCCACACCCTTAAAAAATAAGAAAATCAGTCAGGCAGTCGGTTTGTTTAACCATTGAGAAATAATGTTTTTTCCCAAATGAACAAAATGCTGAAAATAAAATAAAATGTTATGTCTTGCATAACAGTCATTCCTGTTGAACATGTGACTACATATCCCGGTTTGTTTGATATAACTGTCTGTGACCAAAGCAGCTGCCTTGGATTGTTTTCCATAAAATGTGTTTAAATAATTCATCTGGCAGTATCTGTAAAGTTCTTGGTTAAATAACAGACCTCTCTGGAACAGTGTGTCAGGTGACCCTGAACAGACAGGTTCATTTGATTCATCAATGAATAACTAAACCCAGACCTCAACCACAACAAATCCATCTGGATTTGTTATGAGTGCACCTGGTCCTAAAAGGAGTCTGTCTCTGTTAGCCTTATTTAGCTAAAAAGAACAGCAGAATGTCTGATGGTGGACTTGAGTCTCAGTGCTGCCAATCAACTTTCCGTTTGACACTGAACTGTTTTTCTTGTGCTTAATTTTGTTTGTTCAGATACACTGCAGGCAGAATAATTTACCTAAAGCAGTGAGACTTTTGTCTGTCAGAGATAAGAAATTGATGGTTAAAAAATGTATTTCACTCACAATCCATTTGCAAAGTCGTTCATAATGGATGTCAGACTGGTGAAGGTCAGAATTGGGATCAAAGCAAATGGAAGCTGTTGGATAGAAAGAAAAGTTGCACTTTATATTTTACAAGATTATGTAGAGGAACAATAGAGAAAGTGTCAAAAACTGGGCTCTTTATTGTAGAAGAGAAGGCTAATGCCTAACAATTCTTTCACAAAAGTGATTTTAAGAGCTTTACAGATAACTGGACATCACCTGCATGCTTTGAAGCACATTCAGGAAATCATTCATGCCAGTCAGATGCTCAACGTCCTGAAAAATGGCTACCAGCAGAGTAGGCGTGATGGCAATGGAGCGGGTCAGCAGTACACGTGCAAAACGAGACCACCGTAGGTTCAGGAAACCCTTGGCAGAGCGGAGGGAAAAAAAAACAAACAAACAAACAAAAAAAAAAACACAGGATAAGCATACACAATTAGATACATCTTTGTTTGGTTTGGTTTTGTTTTTACCCTTTTTCATCTGATGCAGCTTGCCTTGATTAAAAGATAAAAAGCAATAAAGCTACAGCTCCAACAGGTATCCTTACCTCCATGACAAATTGCCCAGAGTAAGTGCCCGTCATAGTGGAGCTCTGTCCTGCTGCCAGGATCCCTATGGCCCAGATGTAGAGAGCAGCAGGGCCAAAGAAACAGCCCAGCACCACTCCCTGACCACACACATGAACCAAAAATTATAATCAAAAGATGAGAAGATAATTAAGAAAGAAGTGGAAGGAATAAAAACATTCAAGATGGTTGGATGAATTCAATTAAGTTGTCGCCCTTACACACAGTTGAGTCGCCTATACTGGTTTTAACAATTGATCTCCTTACAGCAGATCAAACTGCTTTGTTGCATTGTTTACTGCAGGACAACTTACATATTTCTCACTGCAGCCTTTTTTTTGTCAAAGCAGGAATTATACAGCTGTACCTTTTATAAAATACTGACATTTTACATGCTGATTAACAAAGACAACTTCATACGATGTAAGAAAGTTGTTTGATTTCTTGTACACACCTCTAAACCTATTTATCTCACATAACTGGCACATCGGAAGTCTGACAAACTTTTAATAAACCAGGAACCGTGGCAAAACCCTGCAACTACCAATGAATAACCATGTTCTTGTCTAAGAGTGAGATAATTTCTGATGCCGCTTCTTCTTATGGTTTTATTTCTTCTGAGTATTATTTATGTGAGCTATACAAGCAGTTGGTGTCCTGCCCCTGAAGCAGACTTCAGTAAATAATGCACACTGTATTTCTAATTTCTAAATCCCAGTGGGGATCTATTGCTGTAGTGATGATACCCTGACATACCCCTTTGTAGATGTCCACCTCCAGTGTGCTGTTGTCTGGAGGGAAGAGGTCTTGGTGAGGACTGCCAGTTGCATTGCACATTAGATTCTACAACCAGGACAAAAGACATAATAAGCAACAATCTAACATGTGCTGTGTGTTATCTGTACAGAAAACAATAATTTAACTGTATTTTAAAATGACCAAAGCTTCAACCGTACTTAGTAAAGACCAACAGATTTCAGTGTACCCACCACATCCATATTGGTCTTATTGTAGAAAGCCTGAGCAAAAACTGCCACCACAAAGACGTTGATGAGAAAAGAGACGAAGAGAGCAATAGTTGACTCGATGAAGAAGTACTTGTTGGCTTCTTTTATTTCCCTCTTATTCTTTCGATCAACTTCACGAGACTGGATTAAGAGGAAGTAAGGGAAAAAACACTCAACACATTAATTTTCACTTATTTCTTCAGCGCTAATTTGTAGGTGATAGCAAGTAGGTTTCTAACCTTAACCAGTGCAGAGTGCAGGTAGATGTTGTGGGGCATGATCACAGCGCCTACGATTCCCACAGCCTGCTCCAGTTGCACAGGTCCACAGTCAGCACAGTAGGGTACAAACATCCCCTTCAGCAGCTCCCCTTGGTTTGGCTTTACCAGCACATACTAAAGACAATAGACAGCAAATCAAACATGTAAGGGTGTTATGAATGTTTCTGCAAAACAAAAAAAAATTTAATATATTTCAAACACAAGGGATTCTTACCTCGTAACCAAAGCTAATAGCCATTACAGTGATAAGAAAGCCAAAAAAAGCTTCAAGTTTCCTCAGGCCTACCAAGAGATAGAAACAGTATCAACACAGCTGAACAAGCAACTAGTAGCTTGTGATTATATAGCTATAAAAGAAAATCCTATACCATATTTGTCTAGAAAGAGGAACACAAATGTGTCAGTGATGGTGATGAGGACTCCACCCCACAGTGGGATCCTAGAGGAGAAACAGTCAGTACCAAAGACATTGGAAATTTTTTTGCAATTTCCTTGTAGAAGTATTAAAAATACTACCTGCCCACAGAAAGGAGGTTGAGAGCAATGGCACAGCCGATGACTTCCTGCATGTCTGAGCCAATGATAGCCAATTCAACCATCAGCCAAAGGATGATCCGAGGAACCTGAACAAAATAATTAGTGAAATAAAATCATTGATGAATATAATGCCCTCCTGACCAAAATAAAAAAATTATAAAATAAAATAAATAATGTCCGACAAGAGAGAAAAAGTTAAATCTGTAATAAGAGTCAGGAATGCTCACGGTGGGATACTGGCGGTTGCAGACTTCGGCAAGGTGCATCCCTGTGACAACCCCAAGACGTGCAGCTAACCTCTGCAACAGCAGCCCAATGATGGTGGAAAAGAGGAGCACCCATAGGAGCTGAAGAAGAAAGACAGGATGAGTCGTATTTGGGCAGACTGCCAAATTAAATACCAGCTGCCAGTATAAAAAAAAATCTGACATGATGATAGAGGTCAACATTTAGGATTAGCCTTTTCAGAGTACTGGCAGCAGTCATGTTTGTACTTGTCACCTTAAAGCCAGCTTTAGCTCCAGACTGTAGGTCAGACTCGATGTTCCCTGGATCCAGGTAAGCAATGCTCATCAAAAACCCTGGTCCAGTGAAGGCCCAGAGTTTACGGAAGCTGAAAGTCTAGAAAAGAAAGACAACTTGACATTTTTGTACACTGTTCTAATTTCAATAATATTACCATATCCAATTACAGTACAGTGAACAGTTGGCATCGTTACCTGGTTGACAGCTTTGGGAATTGGCACCTTGTCTTCAAAGTACGTGGAGAAGGGTTCTTCCTGGACCTCAGGTGAGACAGGAGGAGAGATGGAGTTGTACTGGTTCGTCTGGACTCCATTCTCCTGTGGGGAGTTCTCTAACAAAAACACAGGAAAAAAAAAAAAAAAAAACAGGTTAGTATGTTCTAAGATAGAACTGCATTTACTTTTGTAGGCACCACTACAGAAAATAATTTTTCCTTTTTAAACCGGACATGCAATTGCCCACACAACATTATTTGTGTAGTTATTTGAAATATGACACCTGCATATTTGATGAGGAGAGGAAACCGGTTGCAAAATACCTTGTTCTATTCATAAAATACAGATTTCATCTCGGTAATAAGGAATAATTTGTAGAGATGCAATGTGGACAGAGACTGAACCTTTGCAACAACACTAGCATTCAAAATTAAACAGAATTTAATTGTACTCACTAGCTACTAGGGGTGGGAATCTTTTACTATCTCACGATTCGATTAAATTCCGGTTTTTGGGGCTACCATTCGACTCAAAACGATTTGATTCATAATGGTTTGATTTCTGCTTCAATCTATAGGTGTGCAAAGGATCCTCATGATCTACTCCAGTCTGCTTTGCAAGACAGAATGACAAAAGGAGACATTAAAGTGTCTTTTTCACATTTATAAAGTTTGAAACATTTATCCATGCTTATATGGAATTGTTGCATAAAAGCAATATCACATATTGCTTAAGTAACAAAAATAAAAGTGTCTCTTTATAAAAAAAAAAAATTGTGCGGTTAAACATGGGTTCCTCATTTTGCAAACCTTGCACACTGTGAAGCTCATGTCAAGCTCGGTCTTCCCGGGCATTCGGTAAATAGGACCCTATAAAATCCGCGATCACAGAATCACGGAATTAGACATTAAAAACGGAATTCATTATAAACATGGAATAACAGAACTGGCCGGCATTTTACATTAAAGTTTTTTTTGTTTGGTTTTTTTTTCCAGAATAAAAATCTGTATCTGTCAGGAAAATGCTCCGCGGGGGTCACTAATAATGCATGCCCCCCTATCCATGAATGAATAAATGAATGAATGTGGTGACTTGAGCGTAGTGGGCACGGTTCAATTCCCAGTGAGGGCACCTGAACATGTCTAGGGTAATTGGTGACCTGAGCAGCATGGTGGCGTAGTGGTTAACGCTGTCGCCCCACAATAAGAAGGGCGCAGTTCGATTCCCGGTAGGGGCACCTGAACATGTCGAGGTTAATTGGTAATGAGTGATAGACTGGGCTACAGCAAGGAACAGCGACCATACCAGACCAGAGACGGGACCTCCCCAGAGACTAGACCAGACCAGAGACTGGACCCCTGCAGAGAGTAGAGACTAGACCAGATCAGACTAGACAAGACACCGGAACTCCCCTCCAGAGACTGGACCCCCCCCAGAGACTAGAATGTATCTGTCGGGAAAATTCTCCGAGGGGGTCGGCCTTCATTACTTAAAACACTGTCTCTGGGTTAAATTTTCGTAAAATGGAATTCTCAAAAATTAACAACCGGGGGGGAAAAAAAAAAAACAAATATGGGAAAAATTTAAATGGAATTTGGGAAAAATTAATTTAAAAAAATAAAAAATTAAAACAGATTTTATAGGGCTCTAGGTAAAAACCAAAATGAGTCTCAATCTTTGCTTTCAACGAGGACGAGGACACCCCTACTGGCTACATTCAAGTATTTACAGCCGATCTTTTTTTTTTCTGTTTTTATTTTTTAAAACACGAATCTCCAGTTAGAGCCTAGTGAAATTTAAGTTAAGGCAGAAAATATACTAACTGCTCCATAAACCCGGAATAACCAAATCCAGACATGTCCGGCTTTCACTTCTTACTTTGAAAAGTGTGAGAAAACTGAAGGCTGTTCTGCGATTCAAAGGGTTCATTAAAGGAAGTGCACCCATTTACAGATTAAGCTTGTGAAAATCTCAGCATTAATGAGCTAAAAATCAGTTGAATACTGATGCATAAGTGATTTAGAGAAAGACTTTAAATGGCATGTCTGTAGTGTGTCAGTAGTAAGATGGGGGACATTACTACTACTAACTTGAGTGCAATGACTGACAACACAATGGAGGGATTACATTAAAAAGAACATTGACTATAAACAACTACAACCTAACCTAAAAGATTTTCTATGAGCTATGATAACTATTTAACATTCATGGCAAATACATAATATGATTCCTTTCATTATACCTGTATAAGTCTGGTACTACTCACTGAGTCTGGACTTTTCATTCTCTCCTTCCTTCATCTCCAACTCACTCCTGGTCACAAAGTGCACTGTTCCCTCACAATGTCTCTACTTTTATATGACTCTGTTTTGTTTTTTTGTTTTTTTTGATGTCACAACGAAATCCTGATGATGTGATTCTAAAAGTAACCCAGCAAGAAAGAGAAGTAAAGAGTTTGCACAGGCCAAAGTTCTCATATGAGGTAGTCAACAAAACACAACCCCGGGGTCACATAACATGCAACGTCACCTGCACCTTACCTTTCAAGAAATCACACAATATCAAAGTAGCAATAAAGTTCAGAAAAGTAACCATGAGAATAAACAGCATTAAGACTCTTAAAATAACTACAGTAAAAAACATTGAACCAAACAAATCCATTGAGGAAACACATTTATGAAAATAATATCTTCTCTTTTGTAATTTTTTGTATGGAATATGTGTTTGCAAAACCTTAAAACGTTGTACTGTAAAATGTTCTGAAATTAAATATTGTTTTAACCACTTCTGTCAGTATGCACACGGACTCTGAATGTATGCTGCAGCCTTTTAACAAAGGTCCAAGGGTTTGATGTTGGAGAACACAGCAGGGTGTGTTTATAAGGCGGTGGTCGTGTGTCTGTTATCTTAAGCAGTTACCTTCGAGGATGTCCTCGTCTTCCACAGCCTTCATCGAGGCAAGCTGCAGGATCCCTAGGATATTTGAGGGATGGATATCAGCTTCCCTACAAAAAGACAATAGCAGTTACATAACCTGAATGAGCATGAAACACATGACTGTTGAGGGTAAAACAGTAATTATCAAGCTACAATAGTGATGGTATGGTCTCAAAACATTTAAGCTGCCAAACAAATGAACTCCAGCTTTTCTTTCACACAAAAATAAGGAACAGCCACATAAGACATGACTGTGCACATTTTGTTCTTGTTTCCTTCTTTATAAAAAACCAAAAACCATGAAACATGACTCAGCAACATTAACAGTATGTAAAGGGTCACTACATGGTTGAGAACCTTTTGTGGCATTTGTTGCAACAATATTCGCAGGTTCACTTGCACCACTTCCATCTTTCCTCTAACATCTGACTCACAACTATATAAAACTGGTTATTCTTTACTTGAAAAACTTTGATCAAGAAAACCAAACGGACCTTATAACAGTACAGCCCTTAACAGAGGGTGTAGGTAGCTCTAAAACCACATGACCCTGTGGTCATATGAGGCAAAAGACCAGCTGAGACAGCAGACTGAACAGCTTTTCCATCAGAGCACTATTTCCTCTGGTAGATCATGTGTTCAGGGTAATCAAAGTAAAAGCTCCTTTGGCACTATCGTGATTCAAAAAGTTAGAATTTGAGTAATAAATTATTTACCAATACAAAAGGGAGTTGTGTCTAATATAAATACAAAAACTTACATTCAAATGAATGAAGACATGAGGTTTACCGAAGAATGAGTGGTTTTTTCTATAGGAACAAAGACTCTTTCTTCTCTTTGAAATAGTTTAAGTGTAAGGTGGACTTTATGAAACTGCAGGATATGGCCACTGGCAGTTAGTCATTACTTGGCTGCAGGACACCTACATTTTCTGAGTCCTGTGAGACACTGAGACATTTGTCATGTGTCGTCATATTGACACAGTGAGCAGTCACGCTCAGTTATTGAGCAAAGAAAGAGTAGAAAATGAGGTTCAATACTACCCAGTGTGTACAAGTACCATAAAAAATTGGATCAGTAACAAACCCTTTATAAACATAATTTTGCACTTAATGTCCACTAGTTTAAATGCCATTGATTCTTTTTGACAGAGAGTAATTTAGACGCATCACTTTGACCCAGTCACTTTTCTCTCACTTTTTAAACTCCAACAAGTGGAAGCATCTCTTGTTAATGTCCCAAAGACCACCCAGCACGCTCTCTTACACACCCTCCAAGTCTTATCTTACTAGCCAGGAATGAACAAATAAGTTTGTCTTGGTGAAAAGTGGAAATGATCTCACTTTGATGTTGATGATCATAAGTCAGGTCATGTACATGTCTAATCATGTTCTGATGAAAATGTATTTGTTGACAGAGACTCCAGAAGACATTTCATTTAGTTTACAAGTTGACCGCTTTTGTCCCAGCACCTCACTGATGCTGTAGTGAAGCCTCTTCTGTTTTTGATCAAATTATTGTAGTTGTACTTTTATACAACAAAGCAAATGTATCAACACAAGACAAATTCATTGGCCTTATTTATAGTTGGCTTTTATCTGCACTATATCTAACATGCTGAACATTGTGTATTCGTCCCAATGTGACCGGGACTCCAGTGCTAGATTGTGTAACGGTCTTCTGAAGTGTCAGCACTAATTTAATCAAATTCCTGAAGCATCCATGGGTATCTGGTGATAAAAAGAGTGCAATAAAGTTTTACAGTAGTAATAAATTAGGACAGTTGAATCCAAATAGTACTGAAGTAACAGTACGAAGATGATGATCATTAAAAACGTATGTATTAAACTATAAGATTTATTTATTTATTTATTTTAATCTGTAAAGTTGGACTGGTCAAGTGTATGGATGTAAATTGAAAGTGTCGAGTCCATTAAGAACGTTAGTCAACTCTTCCCCCAGTAAACGCTTAAGGAGCCTCATCTGCACAGAACAGACTTTATAATCATAACTGTACATCTATGGTAACTCCCAAACTGACAAAAGATCTCTAATGGTAACTCCCATTTAAACACTGTGGAAAATAAAAACATGGTGATGGCAGACAAAAAAAACCAACTACTTCCTAACTAAATCCAAAGCCCAGTTATTTCTGACCCTAATGTTAATTTCAAATGTCACATTTGGCAAAACTTGCAGTCATTGTCACTATTTTAAGACTCAGGGAGCAGCAACAGAATATCAAAGTTTCCACTTCCAGCAGTGACATGCGTCTGTTCAACATAACATACAATGAGCTTCCATGTAAGTTTTTTTTTAATCAGTTGCTTCTTAGGCCATCTGTTCAAGAAAAACGCTATATGACAACTTTATAAAACCGGTTAATCGTAGTGCAGACCTAAGTTCTTGTGGTTAAAACCTCAAATAATACAACACACATAAATGCTGAAAACAAACAGGTGAACACAAGATATAGTTGTAGTGCAAAGTGTATTACACAATTTGGCATGTGAATGTAACACATATTGGTAATTGACCACGCTCTATTAGCTGTTATCCAGGATTTATAGCTTCGGACACTAGATCAGGTTCTTGATTTTTCCGATATAACTTATGAATGCACTGTGATCAAACAGTCTATCAAACTGGATACAACTTACCCTTATTATGCTGAAATAATGTTAATTCATGTTACAAACTCCCAGAGTGAGTAATGACTATTTTTAGTAGACTCTAATCACAATTTCCAGCACAGACAACACTTGACCTCCCGTCCCGGTGACTCGGACAGTGGGGACAGCTCAACCAACCAACTAGAAAGAATAAAGTCCTGTGGACTCACTGATGATCGTAGTTAGATGTGTATGAATCAGAGACGCTTTGAACATTATCTTAAAATCCTTCGACAATAAAAACCTTTGTGTGCATCAACACCGAGATTGTCTGCTCAGTTACTAGCAAGCTAATGAGTTTCCATGACACGTTAGCTATCTGGTTATTTCTGCCAACGGATATGAAAACACCCTTACCTTTGTACGGCTCACGAAAGGGGGAAATAGCAGGTTTCTACGATTCAAGGTGACTTAAAACTAAAACCATGAGTACCAATGAGCTAGCTCAGTAGCATGTTAGCCAGCTAAATTCTGGGAAAGAACTACCTGTGCGTTAATCACGCACTGCGCATGTGCATTAACTCTGGACTGTTCTGTTCGGTCGCATTCCGTAGACTCTGAGCCCTGGGATGAGACTGTCAGGAGCACTTTGGCTGTTTTATCAGTCTTATCAGCTTTTATAAGTTCTAAACTTTGTATGAAACAGCTTTAAAGAAAGTGATATTCTGAGCTTTTGTTGTTGTAGTATAAACTATATCCCGCGTTGTTGTGTGAAATAACAGAAAATACAACGTAGCTACGTACCTCAAATTTCTACAGAACTTATCCTCAGGTTCTATTTTAAAAGATTTTTTGTACGATTTAATACACAACTTGTTGCTCGTTATTTTATTACAAGTTACATTCATGATCGTGATATTTTGTCAAGTTTACAAAAAAATCGTCGTGTTTTTTGTTTGAATCTAAACTCAATGTTATTATCAAAAAGAACAACAATTTAATAGAAGCACATAGCTGACCAAACTTTATATCACCGACTTCCCCAAGTCACGTTCGTTTTACTTCTCTCGCGATACTTTAGCAGCTCTGGCGTACACGTCACATATCCCAGATAGCGAATTAAGCTAACGCTAGGCCAACTAGCTGCTGCTAAGGGACATGTAGCCAGTCAAACGTTCAGTCTGTCTCAATGTAGGATCTTCCAAAGTGACTGGGACATGGAGTTAAGAAATATCAAGGACCAGGTAGTAAATAAAGGTTTTGCTGTTGTCTAACTTAACGTTAGATAACTAACGGGACTCCCCACGAGCTATGCAAACAGCTGGCAACGACATGTCGAGCAAAGTTTGCTTCAAGGCTTCTTCATGTCACACAATAATTCCTGCCATATTACATCGGACCTCGCGTTTCAGTTTGCATGAAAGCTTTGCACGATTGTTAGCTGTAGGATTCAATGTTCGGATTAGGAACCAGAATCTTGTCATTTGGGTTATTTTTGTACTCGTTAAAGGAGGTGCAAACTCTGCCCCTCCAAAAAATACACTTTAAATTTTAAACATCGGCCGTGAAATGTACCCAAATTTCAATTCTGCATACCTACACCCCTTTTTTTTTTATTCTGTGGAAAACAAATCTAGATTAGTCATTATTTTTACTTCCTCCTTCTATAATAATCCTTAACATTCCCAATAACTATTTCAAGGAATTTCGCATGTTTCAACAAGCTTTTGTCCTTAACTTCAATGATGCATATTACACATTTTCCAATTCAAATCAATAGTCAATTTAGATAAACATTATTACTGGAAATGCCTACAGAGAAGTTGGTTACTCAATCTCAAAATATATTGGCATTTTAGCCTAATGTTAACTATTTACAACTCCTGTGATTTATGAAGTTACACAGCTGCATGACTTTTACGACTACATCTGTTTTCTGACAAAATATGGTGACACAAATCCAGTTTTAATGTAATTTTACTATATGTATAGTTTTGTTGTTCATCTGTTTTTCATGTCAAACTTCTCTTTCAGTCTCCCTTGGTCCAGGCGATATTCAACCAAAACACAGAAGAAGTGACATTTTTGTTAAACCATGACGAAGATGCCAATTCATTGGTGAGAGTACCGCACATTAACTCAATAGTCATGATATTATTGGAAGCTATAGTATTATATTTACAAAGCAGATCTTTTATTTTTCTGGACATTTGATGTAAAATCTTAACTTGATTTAGATATTTCATATGGGGAGAAGAGCATTAAAAATGGTTCAAACACTTGGAATCACAATATAACAAAATATTTGTAGGATACAGGAAGATCTGGTAAAATTAAAGTATGTGGGCTGGATGCTTTCCTGTTTGATTTATTATTTATTTACTTACTTTCCTCTCAGGACCAAGCACTTCATGCTGCTGCTTATTTGGGCGATGTCCACATTATGGACCTACTCATTAGCTCAAGTAGGGAAAAAAAAAACATGTTCTTGTGAAATATGTGTCCACAAATAAGAAGTTTATATTGAAAATCAAATTAAAAAGATTATCTTCATGAATTAATCAGATACAGAAAAACACCTCTAACTGTACAAACCTTGGTTCTGTGGTACAGATGCAAATGTCAACGCTAAGGACCAGGGTTTGTTGACTCCCTTACACCGAGCAGCTGCATCACGAAATCAAGTATGTTCCTATTTTACATGGGGAGTTTTCAAAGAGTTTATTTCTTAGAACTGGGCCAGAAGATAATGTTTCATATTTAATTTACCTCTTCAATGAATTTTATGTTTTTCTCTCAGAGAGCTGTAGAGCTTCTACTGAAGCACAAAGCAGAGGTCAACTCACGGGATAAATTCTGGCATATGCCTTTACACATGGCAGCTGCAAACTGGTCTACAGGCTGTGCTGAAGCTCTGATACCTCATGTTTGCAGTCTGGATGTTACTGACAAGTCAGGGAGGACCCCATTGCATCATGCAGCTCACAGTGGCCATGGAGAGGTATACTATAAAGTTGATTGTATGTTATCTTTCACCATTTGTCCCTTTATCATTGCAAAACACAGGAAGGCTTGAAAGTAGTCAATGATGTCTGTACAGTATTTCCTGTTTTTTCCCATTTGTTGCACCATTTTGACAAAATGCATTTTTGTGTAACTTTTTTTTTTTTTGGCCAAACTTTTGCCAAGATAAAATGCCTCTATGCACTTGACTATCACTGTAGACTGAGATGAGTTGGTAGATTCACTGGTTGTGTTGGTGAACTTGCAGATGGTGAATTTGCTCCTGAGAAAAGGTGCCAGTGTGAGTGCCAAAGATAAGAAGGAAAGGCAGGCAATCCACTGGGCTGCACACCTCGGTAAGTGTGGTCTCAAATGTATTGTGATGTTTTTCCCAAAACCAATGTCATGTGAATTTCAGAGACAACAAATGTTTGTCATAAGTCCCAAAGCATACAATATAAGGGAAGTAATTTCACAAAAAAACAAAAAAACAACCCAAAACGAAATAACCAAATGAAATCTGTCTCAAGGTTGTAGACTTTTATTCTACTGTAAAGGACGAAAAATGTGACTTTTGTCACAGCGAAAACAGATAAACAACTGTGTATAAGTTAAACCCGGATCTGTGACTTCAAGAAAGAAACAGCATGAAAGCCATACATCTTTTTCATACGTCTGTGAGTATGGCAGTGTCATTGGTTCATGGTTGACTATTTGATTAGTTGAGCTGTAAATTTCTTTCTTCAAATGACCCCCTCAACATAGAGCTTTATTATGAGAACAACTTATGACAGGTTTAACTTATTAACCTACCTGAGTCCATTTGATGTGTAGCTCAGATTTTTCAAAAATCTGATTAACAGTATATTAAATCAGCTTGTAAGTGAACTGTGCTTCAGTCTCCAGGCTACAGGCTAGCAAGCGTTGTTATGTACAAGCATGGCAGATACTCGTGGTAAATGTATAGCTTTCTTTCAGGACATGTGGATGTCATGAAGCTGTTGGTGTCTCACAGTGCTGATGTGACATGCAAAGACAAACAGGGTTACACTCTGCTCCATGCTGCAGCTGCCAGTGGGCATTTAGATGCTGTCCAGTATCTGTTGAGGCTGGGGGTGGAGGTGAAGTAAAATCTTTTGAACCAGAACTGCCACCCAAAGCTTTAGACTCGGCAAATCATGTTTTATCACATTTTCCTCTTCTTTCCTTTCAGACTGATGAACCAAACATATTTGGGAACACAGCACTCCACATGGTCTGTCACACAGGGCAGGACACCGTAGCCACAGAACTGGTGAATGGCGGCGCCAACATCAATCAGCCCAACCACCATGGAACCACGCCACTCCATCTGGCTGCTGCCTCCTCCAGCGGGGTATTATGTGTTGAGCTGCTAATCAATAACGGGGCTGATGTCAACCTACAGGTATAGAGCTTGTTTTTTATAAGTGAATACAAAAAGGAAAAAAGGGAACAAAGATTATGTCTCTTTGTTTCATAGACATATCATGGTCAGAGGATTAAATGCCCAGTTTACAGTTTATTACTTATATGCTTCTTTTAATGAAACATGTTATTTTCATTTTCTCAGAACAAACAAGGAAAGAGCCCATTGCATATAGCTGCTATGCATGGACGCTTCACAGGCTCCCAGATTCTGATCCAAAATGGTAACAGAAGTTTTAAAAAACATATATTTGTGCATTTTTTTGTAACTAATTCTGAAACAGTGAAATGGCATCCTGACAACACACTCTGATTTAAAATACTAAACTATGTCTTCATCTGAAACTCTTAATCATATTAACAGCAAGTTTCCTTCTGCCTCTGCACATAGGTGCGGAGATTGACTGTGTTGATATGTATGGAAACACGCCTCTTCATGTTGCTGCCAGATATGGGCAGGAGTTGCTGATCAGCACTCTGTTGACAAACGGTGCTGACAAAGCCAGGTGATTTTCTCCTCTTCGATGAGTCACTTGTCTTTCAGTGCACACTGTCACTTAATGAAAGTGAGCTGACCAGGGACACATGTTGCTTCCTCTCATCCTGTTTGCAATTAAATGCACACTCCCAAGATGTGAGCTACCATAAACAGACACTGAATAAAATGTAATCCAACACCAACAAGCCCAACATTGGCTAAATAAATGAATGGCTATATTTAGTAAACTGCTCCATCATGCACACAAACAAACTGATTTAGTCATCACAATTTATCCTTGCTAATGAACAGAAAGCGTTAAGAAAATAACTCATCACCCAATTCAGCACATCCCAGAGCAATAATCTTTGTTATGATCTCTAAAGACAGGGGATTCATGGGATGCTTCCACTACATTTGGCAGCGCTTTATGGTTTTCCAGACTGCTGTCGAAAGTTACTGTCCAGTGGTGAGAATCTGTGTTGTTTCACCGAGTTCTGTTCTCTGATTAATTCTCTCCTACATTTTAATGGCTGCAAAAGCTGAAAGTGTTTCCACTGAAATGTTATTTTGTGTCATTCAGGTCAGTTTTACAACATCATGCAGTCACAAATGTTGCCAGTTGGGTTTGATATAAATATCTTAGATGACAATGGGAGGACCTGTCTGCATGCAGCTGCCTCTGGAGGGTAAGTGAATGAACACACACACATACGTAAATATGAAGTTAGCAAGAATTTACATATAATTGAAAATCTTTACTTAATAAACATACATATACAAAGTCATGCCTATTATATAGGCAGTTTAAGTGATTATTTTCCATATCTAAATATTATATAAATGAATATATTTAAATATAAATATTTTATATATATCTTTTCTTTGTTTTGAAAATGTCCTTTTTTACCTTTATTTTTTGGTCCATTGGAAAGGTCAAATAGTGTGACCTGTAAACAGTATGATGCCACTTAATGAAACACTACTTTTAATTATAAAAATCTATACCTATTGTTTGTCAGGGTTAGGGCAGCATGAAAAGACAAAAACAAGTAAGGGTGAATCGTCCACGCAGCATCCAACCTGTTCATTAGATGTAAAAGTGTCTGATTTAAATTGACTTCTAACTTTTTTATTTCTGTTTGTCACAGAAATGTTGACTGTCTCAACTTGCTCTTAAATTGCGGTGCTGAATTTGACATTAAAGATATTTTGGGGAGGTAAGCAATGCCAAATGGCTAGAGCTAAGAATTGAACTATTTTTCTGTGTTCCCCGATGTCATAGCTGAACCCTGTTGTACCTCGCAGATCTCCTTTGCACTATGCTGCAGCCAACGGGAACAGCCATTGCACGATCTCACTGGTGAGAGCCGGCGCCAACGTCAATGGATTGGATTTGATGGGCTGCAGTCCTCTGCACTATGCTGCTGCTTCACACACCTTTTGTGGGTGAGGGAGCATATGAAATTTAGCTTTTTGTTAATTTTTACTCTGAGACATAAAATGCTGAGAGCAGTTCTTTCTTAATGATGACTAACTTTCCCTGAAACCAGTTTTATAATTGTTGTTGTTTCTTTCAGCAGTGGGAACACAAACTCAGATCCTGACTACGGTGTAGAAAAGGAACAAGAGGCCTCTATGTGAGTCTCATTACCAAAGGGGATAAACTTTAACTTTATGCATTAGATGTGCTGTTAGTCACGTATCATATTTGCCTTTTTTTATGGTCACTTTAAATGTTCACCATAAAGTAAAGATTGATTGGTTGATAAGAACAGAATCCCTTATGCTACTATCAGACTTTTAAAAGTTTAAATCAAGACATGCCATGTTAAATGGTTTAAAAATTTACCAGAATAATGTGATATTTTGGAAAATGTATGTGTTGTCCTGGGACTTTTAGTAAATAATTTACTTCCAGTGGAGACAGAATAAAATTCAGGTAGGATCCTTACCATCGCTTTGACTCTGTGTTCAGGTGTCTGGACTACTTACTTGACAACGGGGCAAACCCAACTCTGAAGAACAATAAGGGCTACAGTGCTGTCCACTATGCAGCAGCTTATGGAAACAAACAGCACCTAGAGCTGGTCAGTGGTATATTTTATATAGATAATTTCATTAAGTTTACTGCTAATCAAATGCTAATTAAACCTATTTTATTTATATATGAACCTTTTTTTTTATCTCTCCCACAACTCTATTGCAGCTCCTGGAGATTTCTTTTAACTGTTTAGAAGAGGTTGAAAGTAATATTCCAGTCAGTCCTTTGCACTTAGCTGTGAGTATGAAAAATATTTTAAACCTCTCTTGTTTACATCATTATGTACAAAATCTTCCAGGACAAGTGTCAGGTTTGAATGAAAGACAGGTACATATATTTGACTCAACTATTAACATGTGTTCTGCCTCCAATGCAGGCTTACTATGGTCACTGCGAGGCCCTGCAGTTGTTGTGTGAGACATTAGTGAGTATTGACGTACGGGACATTGAGGGCCAAACTGCCCTCCACTTGGCTGCACGGAGAGGTTTTGCCCCGTGTGTGGAGGTTCTACTGAAACATCAGGCCTCATACACACTGAGAGAGCACAAGCACAAGTGGATGGCTCTCCATGCTGCAGGTGTGTGTTTGTTGAATTCAGGGTGTAGACTGAACCTGAAGACAACAGGCCATAACAATTTCATGGTACATGTTCAGTTTAGTGTGCAGACAATAACTTTAGATGTCATTAACTGGAAAGCATATACCAGTAAAGTTGAAATTAAAAAGAAAAATTATTTTTTGAAGATCCAAAGACTATGTTTGTTCGGTTTTTCAAAGTTTATTTCTTCTTTGCTCTTCTCCCATGTGCAGCTGCTGAGGGCCAAATGGACTGTCTGCTTTTACTAGTCAACAAGGAACAAAGTGCTGATGTCATTGACAGTCCAGATACACAGGGACAGTAAGTCACCTGTTTAATACAATGATTTGTTATTATTTATTGAACATCAGGCTTTAAAAACAGTACTGTTAGTTTCAGTAAGGGCAAACTTAATATTTTTTTCCACATCCTGATATGACAACATAATGTGTGATTAAAATTGAATATATTTTCCAGTCTTATCTTGGCTTTGTGCAAGAAAGTGGTGTATTTTAGTTAAAAACAGCTTTTTTTGAATGTATGGAATATTTATTAAAATAATTTATTATGCAGAGGATATGAAATGGATACTAATTAGATGCTAACAAAGTTAAAAAAATGGCTAAGAAGTTAACGCATGTGTCAATAAGGGTTTATAAAAAGTGCTCAAACAGCAGTAAACTCTTTGTCTGGTGTGCAGGACACCTCTCATGCTGGCAGCTCTGGGAAGTCACACCGACTGTGTCCACATCCTGTTGGAGAAAGGAGCAAATGCTGATGCTGCAGACAAAAAGGGCTTCACTGCATTACACAGAGCTGTATGTCTATTCATGTGTTTGTGCATGTTTTATCACATTTTACTTACACACTGTATGTATATGAATGAGGAAATATTTCCATTTATCCTTCTGTGATGTGTCACTGATATTTGTCCTCCCTCTTTAGGCCATGTTGGGAAGTGAGGACTGTGTATCTGCTCTGCTGGAACATGGGGCTTCTGCTCTATGTAGGGACTCTCAGGGAAGGACCCCACTGCACCTTGCAGCCTCCTGTGGTCACATGGACCTACTCCACAGTTTACTGAAGGCTGCTATGAAAGGTGATCCTCTGGACTCCATGTTGGACCACAGAGGCTACACACCTACCCACTGGGCAGCTTATCATGGTGAGACATCACAGCACAAATGCCCATCAAAAGCACTTCAACAAAAGGAGATATATTCTGTGTTTAGCAGACTAAATATGAAGTTGGATGCAGCTAAAACAAAAAAAAAATATGAATGGATATTTTCAGAGTAGCACCTGGACCATCTTTGATGTCTGGTTTTTATCGACATCATTATCTGAGTGTGTAAAAAATTTCACTTAAATAATACTTGACAATCCTATTCTACCTTTTTGGTGCTTAAATATGTATTGTGCTTTCTACAGGGCATGAAGGATGTTTGCACATTTTACTTGAAAACAAATTTTTTAGCAACCAGGAAGGAAATTTGTTCACTCCCTTGCACTGTGCCCTGTGAGTATCAAATGTTCTTTATATGTTTATTTCTTAAACATAAAGAAATAGACTTGTATGTCTCTTTCAACTGCAGTGACTGTTCTCACTCTGCAGGGTTAATGGACATGAAGTTGTTGCCGAACGTCTGGTGAAGACTGTCGGACCTCATATTATTAATGTTCGTGATGCCAAAGGAAGGTGGGTTATGTTCTCTTGTGCAGCACTGCCAGTATGGATCAGTCCACAGATGTAATTTTTTTTATGTAGGTCTTGTATGTGAGGAAAGATTTGAAGACATAATTAAAAAATATGATAGTATTATTGCTAAATAAATGGTTGTCAACATCATCGTTACCTATTTACAAGCATTTTATCAAGGATTTCCACATATTTTTCAGATTTTATTTCAGAAATTGTTTGTTTGGTATCATAAAGTCATTAAAACTATTTTATTTATGTGTCGAATGGATCACTGAGATGTTGCAATATTTTTGTATTGTTAAAAGTATAGAACCCCTAAAACCACAACAACATGTTGCATGAATTTTTAAGTGCTGGACAAACACTCTGTCAGCCAGTACCTGTGTCTTCATCTTCTATTTAATGTGTATGTCGTATAAATGTAGGACCCCGCTGCATGCAGCTGCTTATTCAGGAAATGTTTCTGGGCTCAAGCTGGTCCTGGCCCAGGGAGCAGAGGTCAATGCTGTCGATCACTGTGACTGCTCTGCTCTGATGGTTGCTGCTGACTGTGGACAGACCATGGCTGTTGGTATGTGACTGAAAGGGCTGATGGCTGAGTTAAAGTGGGCATGTTGTTGTTCTTTTTCTACACCTGGAAACCTTAAACACAAGATAACTTAAAGGTCCAGAAGATAATATTTCCACAATAGATTATCATAGTCATTCTTCAAGCCATCTTTTCTCTTTATATGCTCCAGATTGTGTTCTCATCATACCTAAACATTTTCATTTCATCCAGACAATTATCTTTGTTCAAGCGCTCTATTTTCCACAATGGTTTAAATGAAACAGGAGAACTTCAGACTTCTTTTAGCATATGTGGTTCTGAACCTCGCCATTTCTTTTTCTGTACATCACATTTTTCTCTGTTGTGCTGAAAGTGAGTCACTCCACATGGAAACACCAAATAAATAGTTGCAAAAGATGTCCTATTTTCTCAATTTCAGAGTTCTTGCTGCACAAAGCGAAGCCAGACCTGACCCTGGTGGATGTCAATAATAACACAGCCCTTCACTTAGCCTGCAGCAAGGTCACCCATACACAGACACCTGCATGTACTATATGCATTCTGTGCAACATAACTTGTGCATGTGTTTATGCTAGCAATATTGTACAAAATTTTTATTTCTATCCCTGATTAAACCCTGAAATGCCTCCCAAGAACAGGAATGTTTTAATGTAGGGCGGTAACATTTCACAATGTGCAATTCAAAAATATTTGATTATAGGTCATTGTTGCAATATTACTAAAGCAGGTTTTCAATTATCTGACTGTATTTTACACTGCAGGGTCATGAGATGTGTGCCCTCCTGATCCTTGGAGAGATCAGTGACTCCTCACTCATAAATGCAACAAACAACGCACTTCAAATGTGAGTTGTCTTGAATCTTTGTCTGCTGTGGTTGTGGCGAAAACTCAAGATTTCGTCTTCATCACAACTTGTAACTTTTTGCAAAACTACTTTTCTGGCCATTGTTCAATGTCACTATAACTCAGAAACAGAAGGGGAAATAATGACAATTTTTCATAAGGCAGCAATTTTAGTTCATTTTTGTTGGAGTGTTGGGAGTAAGGAATATATGTTTACTATTTGACTTTTTATGCCATTGGGCCTAACAATACTGAAGGACCTTTAAGATATTTGTGTTCCTCCTCAGTATTTGTCTCTATCATCAGACCTGTCTCTGTCTCTCCTGTAGGCCTCTTCATATTGCAGCGAGGAAAGGCCTGGCGACTGTAGTGCAGGTGTTACTGAGCAGAGGAGCAGCAGTCATGGCTGTAGATGAGGAAGGTAAGAATTTTTATGTTTGAATTTCATTTTAAATGAACAGCAGCCCCCTTTTTAGGTGATTTAGTGATAAATATTTTGCTGTTGACCTGCTGTAGGCCACACACCAGCTCTGGCCTGTGCCCCAAACAAGAACGTGGCAGACTGTCTGGCCTTGATCCTCTCCACAATGAAGCCTTTCCCTCCCAAAGAGCTCAGTGGTGGTACAGCCTCCCACTTTAACTCCATCCTTAAAAACTGTGGCATAGCAGCCTCCTGTGGCTCCAGTGGGAACCTGTGTCATGCCTAAGACCACACTGGCACTGCTGGCCTGCACAGGTGTGTGACACAGTCTAATTTGATTCACATTTAGCCTGAAGTCTCCACATGCACAGACAAGCCTCCCTGAACATGTCTGGCTGGTTAAGCATAGCCTCTTTTGCATGTCGTGACATTTGTACTCGTGCCCATGAACCAGTCAACTGCTTCTCTAAAATGGAGTCCTGCACATAGCTATCAGCAGATCTCTTCAATTATCTTTTCTCTTATGTGTTTAGTTTAGTAATTTTGAATGAGTATGTTATTTTAATGAAGCACTAACCATTAGAAACAAGTTGAAGTTTTAACACGAGCTCACTACAAAAGCCTCTCCCCGAAATCTCCATGTTCATCCCCAGCTGGTACAAGTGGAAGAACACTTGGATGATTGTTTGATTTCTCTGTTTGTTTGTTTGTTTGTTTGTGTGTGTGTGTGTGTGTGTGTGTGTGTGTGTGTGTGTGTCTGTGTGTGTCTGCAAATGCTATTTTACATAAGATGTTGCTTATTAATATAGTCTTTTTATTTGTTTTTAAAATATTGAATTGGTGCTGTAAACCTTTTATGCAATTTATAATGCTCTATTTTCCTATTCTGTCCAGAGTGTACCACACACTACAGTGATATAAATCACCATATTATTCGAATAGTATCATAATTTAGATTTCATTTTAGTAAAATTAACAGTAACAAGCGTAGTTTTAATGATACACTTTACTGAGTCTTGTGTATATATAGTTCTTTAAATGAAATTAACCTTTTACTTGTACTATCTTGAAAATCCCAAATTATTGAGAATGAACCTCAGGTCAGCGTGTACTGTACAGCAGGTGCAATTAAAAGCACAACTTAAGCTGGATGTTACATAAGAAGTATAAAATGTGACAGAAATGTAGAAGTTTGTTTCAGTAAAATAAGCCAGCAAATAAATCAAACAAAGGAAATAATAGCCTCAGACTTTGAGTGGGAATGTCTTGTCATTGGTTTTGTGTCCTGAAGGACACCTTAAAAACCAATTGATATTTAATTTATACTATTATAACAAAGAAGAAACAGTAAATCTGTCACATTTGAGTGTGATTAACAAATGTTTTTAATTTTTGCTTGATGAATTAGTCATCAATAATAATCAAAATTTCATTTCATTTTCAGTTGATCATGTGATCAATCAGCTGTTTGAGCACTACATTTCAAAATCTGTTTTCAGTATAATGAAAGCAAACTGAATAAACTGCTTACATGTAATACTATTCATTTCTAAAAACTGAAATCATGGTTTTTGACATGTGATTTCCTGAAGAAAGTCACTACTCTTGGTGCCAACACCTCCTGTAGCCACGATTCATCCAAAGTGACCCAAAGCTGTACAATTAAATGTTCAGCTTTTATTGATATTGAATACATTGATTCATTAAAAATATTACAGATATTTTAGGATTGAAATAAGAAAAATTGGCAGATTTGTTTTTGGGTTTGTTTGGGTTTGGGTTTTTTTTTTTTTTTGTTTTGTTTTTTTCGTTTGTTTAATAAAATGGCACAGTACATAAGGTATTGGTACAGAAACATCACTGCCATCTCTTTAAAGATCAAGGATTTATAAATGGAGTTGTGCAATTAATGTGAACCTTTTTATCATTTCAAAGCAAGAACACAGCCTTTGGTTTTATTCCCCTTTTTATACATTTTCTTTTTGTCTTGTATTACCAACTGTATTATCTTAAAATGGCTTTAAACTATTTGCACTCTGAATAAAAATTTTACATTTTACAGACGTGAATTTTCCAAATATTCTATAAAATGTACAAGTGCATTTTACAAATTAAACATTGATTTAACAGCAAAACACATGCTATCCTAGTGTTTCCATCCTGGTCATTTGAACTGAATTACTAAGGGGTGAAAATACTGGTTTTGCTACTCTCAGTTGTCATTAAATGTTTTGAATAATGTTTGTTTTTTAAGGCTTTTCATGTGAAAAATATTCTTCCTCAACATCTTACTAAGATTTCAGAGTGCAACAACTTGAATACTCACAATTTGTGTGGTTTAGTCATGGATGGCATTCATGAAAATAAATAAACTGCTACAGTCTGAAGAGTTTTTGATTTTTTATTTTTTTTTCCCTCTTCCTTCTCCTGGAAATTCTTTTGGCCAGTCCTCTATGTCCTGTGGTCAATTATGTGCTCTGTATGACAGTAAAATGATGTCAAACAGACAACAGATGGTAATTGTTTTGATTTTGTTTGTTTGTTCTACTAGCAAATCATATCAACCTCAACATTCGACTCATGAATTGGTAACTTTTCCATTCCCTATACTGTAATACGTGTAATATGTCAAATATAGATGTACATTTCCCTTGGACAAGTTGGCCAGGAGGTGCAGTCTCTTGTCCTTAAATGTCCACCTGTAGGTCCTCTGGCCGCCGACAGAGGTTGACTTTGTTTGAAAAAAAAACAAAAAATCTCTTTGGTCCCTCCCGGCTGCCGTCGCCGGCGCTGGTAGTTCCCAGTGAGCGGCAGCGGTCCCTCTCTGCCGCCACCGTCCGCCCGCCAGCCGTCTCTGCAGCAGCTGACGAAAATGGCGAACGTGGTGCTGGAGTTCAAGGCTGCTGCCGGCGACTCCGAGCCGCAGAGCCGGCCGGTCCTGATCGTCGGGCAGCAGGCCAATCTGCAGCAGGTCAGCTGGAGCGAGGTGAAGGGGAAACTGCAGCCGGTCGTCAGCAAAGAGGTAACGGCGGGGACGGAGGGGAGGGTCGGAGTCCGCTCCGGGGAGCTAACGCTAACAAGTTTACACAAGCTATCGGAAGCTAGGTCGGCTAAATGTGTGTAACCTGAACGGAGCCTGAGCACGGTTAGCTGAGGTTAACTAGCTCCGGTATAAACAGATAGTTAGCCAAGAGCTACAACACCAACTATTATAGCTAGATTATGGCACAGATAAGGTTTCCTGAAACCACGTTTTCTACAGTGATACATGACTTTTAAATAAAACAGGTTTTTAGAGCGTGTTTCTTCATCAACAGGAGTAGATTCATTTCTCAGTCTGCTGGGTGACAGCAGAGCTTAAACTGCCTTTGTTTTGAGAGTTGTTTACTTCCTCAGGAAACGGCACAAGTGAAAGTAATGAGAGGAAAATTTGAATCTTGAGACCATAGAGGCAGTCCAAAGGGGCTGCTGGGATTAGACCAGTGACAGGTTCAGGGGTCAGACCAGTCAAACTTCCTGGATCAGACCTAGACAGACTCTCCTCAGGAGCTGCTCCTGTTGCACAACAACCCCTGAGGACTTTGCACGACAGACAGCAGTCTATAAAGAGAGATTTAAGACAATAAGTCTGTCGGGGGAAGGAAAGATTTCCATCCAGTCAGTGTAGGAGCTGTTCAGGACTCTCTGACAATGATTAGTCAATATGATTATGACTTCACTGATCACAGTGCTTTAGGTTCTGCTGGGTGGTAAAATTACTTAACTCTTTTAAATTTCCAGCTGCATTTTGGTGGTTAACCATCTATTTGTGGTCTGTCCACACACACACATAAGCTGCTGTAAAGTCCATTGTTGGCTTTACAAAGCTGTTTATTTTTCTGTCCTTCATGTCAGAAACATCAAATCTTATAGGGGATAGTATCTTTGTTGGACAAACTGGCTGATATGACAAGGAGTGAAGTAAATGGAGGTTTGTTTTCTTCTCCTGAATGTTGACTACTGTAAAGTCTTGCACTTCACAGTGATGTGAAGTGATTCAGATGGGTTAACGTGTGTCTTTTGTGATCAGATCACAGTTGGATACCTTGTGTACATACAAAAGTGCACACCTGGCATTGAAATGAATCCTCATCCTGAGTGATCAGTTGGTTAAGATTGAATTCCTTGCTGTATATGCAAATAAACATGTGTACTAGTTCCATTTTCTTAAGACCAATTACTATGTTTCTAGCCAGACCACTTTTCACAGACAGGACTTTTGTCAGTATGTCTGAAAAAGCAAAAAGTAGAGAGAGCTAGTGGGGTTGCCTGAATGATGTCAATGCATATTGGGTCTCACTGTTGTTGAGAAACAAGGTCTCAGACTTTTCTCTGAGGATGGAAACAAAATGAAATGACTTTAGTTCTTGACAGTGCAGGACTCTTAACTCAGCACGTATATTGCCTTACAGTGAATCTAAAATGTCTATTTTGTCACATATTTTGTCAGATCTGGCAGGCGGCTCTAGGTGCTTTGAATCCAAACCTCACAGACAGCTGCCCACTGTACCTCAACCATGCTGTGGTGGCTGCGCTTCCCTCACGGGTGAGCAGGCACAACAGCCCATCTTCTGCCCACTTTTTGTCCCGTCTGGTCCGTTCCTGTCTGCCTGGAGGGAACAACCGCTGCATTGTGGTCAGTATCTTTATTTGGACTTAATTTGATCTGGTTTTTTTGTTGTTGTTGTTGCTTTTTTTTTGTTTTTTTTTTGGGTGCGGGGGGGTTGTTTTGTGTGTGTGTGTGTGTTTGTTAATTGATATATCTGTGTGTGTTTTTCTCCTGTGATTGCATCTCTGCAAACCCTGATGTACATGAATCCTAGTAATTCGGTGGAAATAAATGTTTAAAACACATTATTTCCTCTCCAGGTGGTGTGTGAGCGTTCAGATGTGTTTGCTTCCTCCTGTGCCATTGCCCGGGCCTTTCCCATCTTTTCTCGCCGCTCTACATCCTTACGAAGAGCTGAGAAGAAGCACGTTGCTGTGGAGTTTGTGGTCGTTGGGCCAGAAAGCAGTCCTCTTGACGTTGTGGAACTGGAGGTATTGCACAGATTTTTTTTTTAATAATTATATTATTATTATATTATATTAGAATAATTTATTCTGGACAACATTTCAAGCCCTTTAAGCCCAACAGTCTGCCATACCTCAAGGCTTTTCTTGTGTGCAGTGTCTTTCTAACGCGGCTGACGGAGTGCGGCTGGCAGCTCGTATTGTGGACACACCATGCAACGAGATGAATACAGATCACTTCTTAGATGTAAGTGAAACAATTCAACTTGAGCAACCTATGTTGACATTTCCATAAGAAAATAGCTTTGACAAATTTTTGCCATGATTTACATTCATTTCTGTTGTAGGAGATCAAGGCTGTTGGAACTGAACTTGGAATTACTCCTGTCGTCATCCGTGGAGAGGAATTGAAACAAAAAGGATTTGGAGGTACAATGTCTGCATTAAAGCAATTTTTTGCCCTGTCTGTTTGTGGATTTTTCCGCAACATCTTGCTCTTAAGGCACTCAACATGCAGATCATATTTTATAGCTAGCTATTTACTTAATGGATACACAGGATGTAATTGACAAATCTAATGATATTTTCTTTGCATTTGTGCAGTCTGTAATCCTAATTTGCTGTAATTTTGTTTAATTTTGTCATGACACCTTTATGTCAGAGGGATATCAAATTCTCATCTTGATTCTTGGTAGTTAGTATTTTGTGTGTTTTCTTTCTCTTTGACTGTCAAGGTATCTATGGAGTTGGAAAGGCAGCAGAGCATCCTCCTGCATTAGCAGTCTTGAGCCACACACCAGAGGGTGCAACCCAAACCATTGCATGGGTTGGAAAGGGCATTGTGTATGACACTGGTGGACTCAGCATCAAGGGAAAGGTGTTCTTATTTTTTAATAGTAGGCCAACTGTTCATATTCATAATGAATATTCCCCCAGAATATTTCTAAATAAGTGATCTAGATAAAACGTTTAAATATGAATGTTATTGTCCCAGGAGCTGTTTTAACTCTCCACAGGATAAGAGTCTAAGGATATCAAATCCAATCCATCTATTTTTTGTCGCTAATTTGACGTTGGGCTACGGTGGTTAAGAAAGCAGTCATAGTCCCTTCTCTCCAGCAGAATTTCTAACCCCTAAGCGCATCTGTTCACACCGCAGACATCATGCATCTCCACATGCATCTTAGTTGATACTCATATGTAATTGCAGCTGCATGCACAAGTTCTATAGAAATCAAATCAAATTTATTAATATAGCATCTAATGATAGCAGAGTTACATCAAGGATCTTTACATATAGAGCAGGTCCAACCCAAACTCTTATTAAAGTAGTTATTTAAAGAGACCAACCCAATATGAACAAGCACTTTGTCACAGTGGCAAAGAAACACTTCCTTTAAGAGGCAGAAACAGGTTGTATACAAAGGTGGTAACTTATTCTGCAAGTAAAATTTTTACAAAGGGTTTCTGGTTTTAAATCTACAGAACATTTAGCAATGGCCAGCACAAATTCATGAAAAGGTGCAGCATTAAACCAAAAGATTGAGTTAAGCAACTGTATGCTTCATCACATATAAATACATGGGGGGTTCTTTGTAGACCACAATGCCAGGGATGAAGAGAGACTGTGGTGGAGCTGCAGCTATTTTGGGCGCTTTCAGAGCTACTATTAAACAGGTAGGCCGACCTTTTGGATTATACCACAGCAGTTACCATAGCTGGTATTTCAACATCTACTGTACACCTTCATTGTTGTAGCATCAAATTCTCTCACTGGTTTGCTTCAGGGCTTTAAGGATAACCTCCATGCAGTGTTTTGCCTCGCAGAAAATGCAGTTGGGCCAACAGCCACAAGACCTGATGATATCCACACTCTCTACTCTGGAAAGTGAGGCTAAACCTAATATATCATATTGTATAACTGCACATGATACTGCACATGGATGTTGTATAAAAACTTTAATCTGATATTTGTCTCTTTCCCTCTAAAGGACAGTGGAGATCAACAACACTGATGCAGAGGGCAGGCTGGTGCTGGCTGATGGAGTGGTGTATGCCAGCAAAGACCTGTCAGCAGATATTATTTTGGATATGGCCACTTTGACGGGAGCACAGGTGGGTGACAACGTCTTCCTTTTAAAGGAATGTCCTGGACAATATTAGACACAGGGTTAGAAAATCAACAGATATAAAACTTAATGGTTGAACTTTTGAATGTAATGAAAATCACCAGAACCAACAATGAGCCTCGCCTTCTAACAGGTATTGTCTTTGTACGACAAACTCTTGTTGTTGCCGTCCAGGGGATCTCCACGGGAAAGTACCATGCCGCTGTGATGACTAACAGTGAGCAGTGGGAGGTTGCCTGTGTGCGTGCAGGCCGCAGCAGTGGAGATCTCGCTCACCCCCTGGTTTACTGCCCTGAGCTGCACTTCAGCGAGTTCACCTCTGCCATGGCTGACATGAAGAACTCTGTGGCTGTAAGTGACAAATTACACATCCATCAAAACTAGATGGTTTAACAAGACCTGACAAAAAGGCACAAAAATCAGACAGGAGACAGTTTGAAAGGCTTTCAAACTTACAAATATAAGGCAGGGTTCAATGCTCGGGGATTGGTTTAAGTTTTTTCTGTGGTTTTTCATCCTTCTCTTGTGTTTGGACAGGATCGAGAGAATGCCCAGAGCTCCTGCGCAGGCCTCTTTATTGGTTCCCACTTGGGCTTTGATTGGCCTGGTGTCTGGGTCCATGTGGATATCGCCTCTCCTGTTCATGCAGTGAGTGATTAAGGCTTTGATTTGCATACGAACACTTGCTCAATTGCCGTGCGCTCAATGCGTTCACTTTTTTGCCCAAGAGCCAATCTGGTAATAATCATAACTTCATTAAATAGCAGTTTATTTGCTTTATGCACATGCTGATTCCTGGAGGCAGCTGGCTTGTCAAGATATGTTTGAAGCTAAAATGAGCAGAGCTGGTGTGTCATTACACATTTAACAGCTTTGACATCAGGATTTAAACTTGTTCAGGCCATGTCTTAAAACAGCTGCTGGCTTTCTGTGCTCTTGAAAAACTTTGTCGTCTAGATTTATTTGTATCTGCATGTGGATTTCACCTTGTCTGTCTGCATCTGCAGATTTGAGAAATGTTCTTGTGCTTTATAGAAAAACAATATCATGTCAGTATTGACCATCACTAGAGACTCAGCAGCTTGAAAGAAGTGAGTCAGCAGAATGTTTAAGGAAGCTGGCAGCAACACTGTTATGAAGCCCAACTGTCTCCTGGTTTGATTAAATATTACTTTAAAGGGAGTTAATAAAATTTTCTTGACCCTCTTTTTCTTTAACCGTATTCTGAGACGAATAAGGTTGGAAGATTAGGTCACTGAGAGTTATGATAATAACTCAGCACTCATTATCAATCACATGTGACAAGGAATCGATACAAAATACTGTAGTTTTTTTAAGGGCTACGACATAGAACAGATTTTATGCGCCAAAGTGGAATAAATGCTGGTACCCTATTTATAATTGACTAGCTTTGGAAACATCTAAAAACCTATTTTTTATTGCAGTTAGACTTGTACTTCCTCCTACAGTCCATAGACATTCACATGCCTCTGTGTATTAGCAAGTTAACTGCCAATGCCAAAACATCCTTTTGGTGTGAATGGGTGCTTAACTGATGAAAGACTGGCAACCTGTCCAGGCTATACCACACCCTCATCCAAAGTCAGTATTTCTGTGGAACTACTGACTTCCTCTTTGAGAAGCTGGTTTCTGTTGGCATTTCATTCATTATGAAACTAAGTACATCTAATTTGCATTATGGATTATTTTAAATTCCGCAATGTTTTACACCTTCCCTCAGAGGCCAGAACTGCACCAGCTTGTCATTTCAGGATATAATAAACAACGGCTCTTCTGTCATGGTCTTGTGATTTTTATTATCGCTTTAACCTTTTACAGCCCTGTAGTGAATATTTTCCTTTATCATCTGCTGTTAACTGTCTTTGATAAGATTAACTGCACAGTAGTAACCTTACCTTACGTTTATCAAGATCATTGGGTTTTAGAATAAATAAGGCATTAGGTTTCAGTCACATTACTGCAGCAAGAGTTAATTACAGGTTAGCTTTACTGTAACGACACTGGATATTGTGATCTGACCCATTTTTTGTGCTTTGTTTTGCCTGTGCAGGGGGAGCGTGCCACAGGGTTTGGTGTTGCCATGCTTATGGCCCTGTTTGGTCAGGCATCAGATGACTCCATGCTGAACCTAGTGTCTCCTCTGGGTGCAGCCACCAACATGTCTGAAGACCACATGGAGCGTGACTGCAAAAGACGAAGACTGGTGTAGAAGGCAGAGCAGTTTGCTCCCTGACCGTGACTGCTCCACTGTCACCACACACTCACCCAAATTGTTAAAGCAAGTGCTCATCCAGTTAGAGATAAAACATTTTAAGCTGTGATTGAATTTTCTGTTTCATGAAATTTCACTTTGCTGAATAAAACAGTTAATCATCAGTAAATCATGTGTTATATATGACATTAAAACACTGCCCCCTGACCTTTGATCCCCTGGTTGGCACGTAATCCACTGATCTCCTCTCTAGGTTCCCAGCTATTCAGGTTTCAGACAAAAATGTCTAGACTATTATAAAATCTGAAAAAACAGACAGTTTATATTCATGACCAGTTCATTCAGTTTTTCATAGTTGGCAATTTTTCCCTGCATTGTTTCTTTGTGGTTGATGTACAGTTTACAGATTTTTACCTCCTGAAAATGTTAGGCTTCTTTTAAGATGTCCACCTCATTAACAGGTGCTTTTATGTGTTGATACATAATGCAAATCCAGGATTATGTCATACAATACTGGCTCTGGATCAGTGAAGTTAGATATCTCTTTTTGGTAACCACTTTGTTTTCTATTTATCCGGTGAAAAGATGGATGTGATTTCTTGATCAAATGAGGAAATCCTTACTGCCGTTTCAAAATACTATCAAATTAGCCATGACAAGCATTATCATGTGCTTTGTCAGCACAAAAAACCCATACAAGATGTTGACTGGAAATATATGACAGTATTTCTGCCCTTGTGACAGTTGTGTTGTTCCTCAATAAAGGTAGCGTCATCTGACCTCTGTGTATATTTTAGTTACATGACCCAATGTCAAAGAATCCTCTAGTTGTTGAAATCCAGTAAAAAATAAAAAAATAAAAAACTCATGGAAAAAATAGCAATGGAGGGTTCTGCTGTACTTTGGGATGGATTAGATTTTTATTTATTTATTGGTATACCATAGTGTGCTTCCAAGATAGACACTGACAACAGGAGCTGAGGAAACTCCATCATAACTCTTGTGAATTTCAATTTGGACCTTAGAAAAAGCAAAAAGAAAAGGGGTGAAAAATAGGGTGATGGAAGAAAATAAAACCAGAAATAAATCAATGAATTTATTTAAAAATCCGATCAAAAAGGTAGGTCTTAAGTTTGCTTTTAAAACTATCAACACTTTCTACTGCCCTCAGGTCTTCAGGTAAGCTGTTCCACAGATGTGTTTTGCCTTGATTGGGCTGTCATGAAGATTTTCTGTCATCCAGCACATGATATCCAAAACTCAGTTAAAGAGGGCATCGATTTTCCCTGGTTCATCAGAGGACACAGCGATATTAAACTATTTCTAACTCCAAAATCTCTGTAGGGTATCCCCTTAGATTGTAAATTAGATTATTGTGATGAATATACATGGAAATATTATTGGAAGCTTTAATGATTTGAGAAACATCTTTGACCAAATATTTTACTCAGTTATATGTGGACTTTACCTGGCAGTAATCACATCAACGGTTGCCACAGAGTATAAAGATTTCTTGCAGGCCATTAATCGATAAGTTACAGTCATTGTGACCCGTTACTGACTACAACTTCAAACACTGGTGATCACATTAACAATGGACATCTCTCAACCATAACAAAATGTGAATAGCATAAAACCTGAAAACACCCAGAACATGGATGGCAAAACTCCAGCAAGTCTTCACTTCAAGGTTTTCACTGTAGGTAGACATCACAATAAAATAATAATACCAGTGCCACCATTATGAACCGATGAAAATGACCACACACACATATTCATACAGTACTAAATATGAACCTTATTGGAGCCTTCAACAGAGTTAATCGTTGTTTTTAATTGTTCTTTTCATAAATATCACAGCTCATAGTTGTATTTAAACGTCACTACATTTAACAAGCAAATAAAACCTCGTGACCTCCTGCCTGCGCGTGCGCTGTTGTCGCGGTCACATGACCGAGCCGGTTCCACTTCAAGAAGTTTACAGACAGAGCCGGACCGACCAGCCACTCTCCAGCTGCCTCAGGCTCCCTCAGGCTCCCTCAGGCTCCCTCTCCTCTGTAGAAAAAGAAGCCGCCTGCTCGCCGGTCGTGATGTCTGGACTAGCCAGAGTCATCGTCCTGCTGTCGGTCGCGATTTCCGCCGTCTCGGCCGGACTGTATTTCAACCAGAAACAGCCCTGTTATGTCCGCTCAGCCAACAGGAACCATCCGGGGCTCAAGTGAGTGAGACACATGTCTGAAATTTTAAAGATCATTTAGTCCACAAAGAAACTCCGCTCAACCAGCCAGCTAACCTGAGCTCACACAGTGTCTTAGTCCGAATTATGGCTAACTTTGATTTATGGCGAGAAAGGGGCTCGTTTTTGGTTTCATTTCAGCGTGTTTGTCAGCTGCAGTAAAAATTAGTTTACACATGTAGATTCATTTCCACAGTGTTTGCACAAATCACGCAGTTTGGTCCGTCTCACTAAAGCTGTAAATGTCCTTTTGTTACTAACTCTGAAGTGATGACAGGAAAAGTGTCAGTTATCAGAAAAACAGAAGACTTTAGGCTCAGAGTCATCCGGTCCAGTTCATCCAGCACAACCTAACACATTTACTGCCACAAAAACATGAGACAGGAAACCCCCCGGCAAAGTCTAACTTTACTGAGTACTTAGTCATTTATGTAAGTTAAAGATGCCCCTTCTTTGAATTTGACCTTAAATAATGTGCGGTTATACAAAAAAAGATACAAATCCATTTATCTTATATTAACATTTTCACCAAAAATTATATGTTATATGTTAATTTAGGATAACAAATGATCGTGATTTATGTTTGTTTTTTTGTTTTTTGTTTTGGTTTTTTTATAGTTTAGGGAGTCAGAAAAAAACCTTTTCAATAATATTGTTCAACCACACGTTGAAATACCCAATCATTAAATATTTGTCATTGTTGTGCTTGAAAATTGAGTAACTTAAAAATGTCATAGTCAGCCTTGTTCGCCTGTCTGTCTATATCTTTAGGATGGTAAGTAGGTTTACTGTTGCCATAAACCCACCTGTATCTAGATATTTTTAGATCTATTTCAGGAAAGGAAATGAAACAGAAAAGTGAGAACATGATCTTTACACTGTCCTAATTTATTGTAGCTTGAATACTAATAGTCACAAGCTTGAAGTAGAAAAATCCATTTAAATGGCCAAGACGTATCATGTTTAGGGCTCCTACTACTACTGATTTGTTACATTGTGGATTAATCTGATCATTATTTCTTTAGTATCATAACTGATCATTCAGCCATTAAAGTGGCTAAATAACCATTGGAACTCATTGGAAGTTGCTTGTTCTGTTGACCAACAGGCCAAAACTCAAATGCATTTGGTTGATAGTGTTCTAAAACAGAAGAAACCAACAAATGATCACATTGCTGTATAACTAATGTATGTAATGATGTGTCTACTCACAGGACTGCTCCTCGTCCTCATGAGTATTTAAACATTTCTGATCTTCCCAAGTCCTGGGACTGGAGGAACATCAATGGCACGAACTATGTTAGCACAACCCGCAACCAACACATTCCCCAGTACTGTGGCTCCTGCTGGGCCCATGGCAGCACCAGTGCCATGGCAGGTATGACCCATAATACTTTTTCCACTGGGCACTCAAAGAAATGATAAAAAATGCTTAACTAACTAACTGACTATCTATCTATCCATCTATCAATATCTATCTTTTTTCTTTTCTCTCTTTCTTTGTTCGAGATCACCAAGTGTTGTGTTCTCTCTTATCAGATCGCATCAACATTATTCGTAAAGGAGCATGGCCATCAGCCTATCTCTCTGTCCAGCATGTGATTGACTGCGCTGATGCCGGCAGTTGTCATGGAGGAGATCACAGTGGGGTTTGGGAATACGCTAACCAACATGGGATTCCAGATGAGACCTGTAATAACTACCAGGCTAAAGACCAGAGTGAGTTTCCTTCCTTCCAAAGTAGTGGTTACAATGAATTAGAAAGTCTGAGGCTGAGCCGTGGATGTTGTTTGTGCCTCTCCAAGACTGCAAGCCCTTCAACGAATGTGGCACCTGCACCACCTTTGGAGTTTGCAACATTGTTAAGAACTACACCCTGTGGAAGGTGGGAGATTACGGACCACTCAGTGGGAGAGAGAAGATGATGGCTGAGATCTACGCCAGAGGACCAATCAGGTTCTTTTCCTACTTTTATATCCAACAGTCCATTTACTGCTTCATTTATCACACAAAAAAGCCTATTGTATGCATGTGTCAGATTGTTTTATTTTATAATGCATTTCCACACACCTGGAGACGAAACTGCTGCAAAGAACCCACACACCCTTCTCAGACAAAGAGACACACAAATAAACAATGAGTTATATAGAGTTTGCTTTTGAAAGTAGAAACAGTCTAAGGTTATTAGGGTGGTTGTGTCAGGACAAAGGAAAAAGGGTAAAAGGTGAATGCAGTTAGACTGATTTAAGCTCTTATCTCGCATTTCGACTGCAGAAAGACACATAATGTGTCAATAAACATATCCCATCCCAGCATGAAGAGCACACCGTAACCTGATCACAATAATCTGTGGCAAAGTATGTGTGAGAGAAAGAAGACAATTATTGACTGCATTTATTTCTTTAGGAGCTTTTCTACATAGCAGTTTCGAGAGTCAGAATTCACCTTAAAATATTCAGTGGGCATGCTCCTACTTGTATTATTGCATAGTTATATATGCACTTCTTAATTATCTGTATTTATCACATATCAGTTGTTGTTTTACACTAACCAGAGTGAGGATGTGATGTGTGATCTTTGCTTTTTCCAGCTGTGGGATAATGGCCACTGAGAAACTGGATGCTTACACTGGAGGCCTCTTCTCTGAGTATCAGGAGGACCCTGTCATCAACCACATTGTGTCAGTGGCAGGATGGGGAGTGGAGGACGGCGTTGAATACTGGATTGTGCGCAACTCGTGGGGAGAGCCCTGGGTAAGTCCAGTGCTGAAAATTTAAGATGACCTGCCTGCAGATTGTTTCAGGGAGATTTTTTTTACAAGTTGTTAAACTATCCTGAGTTTCTTATTTAAGTATATTATTCATTTATTAAATATTATACTTTTACAACCGCGACCCGGACACGGGTAAGTGGTTGACGATGAATGATTGAATGAATACTTTTACAAACAAGATTGAATAGACAGTGGGATCAACATAAGCAAATTAATAAATTGACCCGTTACAGATAATTTATTAACTGAGTTTTAGCAGTTAACTTATGAAAGGGAAAACCGATTCAATTCTTTGTCGAGAATCCTGTGAATCCACTGCTAAAGTCAAAAAGGTCACCATGCATACCGTTAGGAAATGTCTGCTCACCTGCAGTTCGTCCTGAAAGCAGAGAATGTCGACCGCTACTAAGAAATGACTGCCACCATTCGCTGGCCTCTTGCTCACCTCAGAAATCAATGCTGATCTACTTTAAATCTTTTAGTGACAAGCCCTTCCAATAAAGATATTATCAACCTGCACTGAACCTATAGAGTTCATCCCTCCTAAATGTCACACAGTCATTTTTAAGACTAAAACATCAAACCTGCTCCCTGCATTAAATGGATACTTTTTTTATTCATTGTCCGTTTCATCTTGCTAACCTTTTAGTTCCTTTCTCTGTATTGCATATTTGCTCCTTTCGTTACATAGTATATTTACTTCACTTTTACTTTTTTATTCATTTATTTCATTATTTATTGCACTTTGGTCATCTTAAAGTGTGAAGCTTGACTTACCTGTATATAACTTGTGAGCAGCCGTTGAATCTATAGTTTAATGTATAAAAGTCCAGAATAGGCCTGCAATTATTGACTATTTTCATCATTCTGCCAATTGTTTCCTCAGTCAATCAATGAATTGTTTATTCTAGAATTAGTTTGTTCATTAGTGTGTGAAAAATGTCCGTCAGTTTTCTTATGTGCAAGGAATGAATTTTGGTTGGAAAATTATTAAAACTCTTAATCAATGATTTAAAAAAAAAAAAGTTTATTTATTTCTCCTATCTTGTCAGGGTGAGAAGGGCTGGCTCAGGATTGTGACCAGTGCCTACAAGGGGGGAAGTGGTAGCACATACAACCTGGCATTGGAGGAAGACTGCATGTATGGAGACCCAACTGTCCCCAAATCCTATCTCTAGAGGAGACCAGGAGTCAGGGTCAGAGGTCATTACTGCATGATCTCATGTCTTTCTGTCTGAGGAAGAGGGAAACTTTTTATATGTAAAATCTTGAAAAGGGAAATTCAGATTTTATTTGCAGGTATTTTTTCAAGTTACAATCATGGCTCAAATTTTACCACTAATATCATTCAGCTGGATTTTAGATTCACACTTTAATAAGAGTAGATTTTTTTTTTTTTTTTTTTGCTGTTTTAGATCACAGGGAGGTTTGCAGGCTTTTATTGTTAAAACAATTTTGGCACTGCATGTTGACCATACATTTTAAAAAGATTGGTTTTACGTTATCAAATTTAAATGCATATATCAGGTTTTCATTTTTAACACTCAGACGTAAAGTGACTCAGCCAAAGAAACCAGTGTTTATTTTTCCTGCAATGCTGACACTGAATGTTTTCAGTATCTGGTGTTAATGTATTGACAGGATTGCACTACAACCTGAAGTGGGATTTCTACTCAAAAAAATCAATTTTAAGTGTGCCTTATGTGTACTTGGTGTCAAGTAAAGATTTTTGTACATTCTTTGTTTTCACACTGAACAATCTACACAAGAAACAGATCAAAACTGTCATTTTTTGTTTCAAACTATACCAATAAACACAGCACCTAAAAACAGTTTCTCTCAAAATCTGTCATTTGAGTATCAGTTACTGTTTGCAGGGCTGAAAACAGGAAAATGAGGCAGTTTCTTAGAAACTGGCACCGCTCTTTATCAACGGTGCATCTCCTAAATATTCTTGGGACACACAGCTGTGCTTGTAATCAAGTTAAATTTGTCAAATTTCTTTTGTTTGTTCTATGAGAAAATATCTGACACTCTACATCATGTGGAAATATAGACCCGATCAATACTCACCATCATTATTATTATTTTAAACTGAGTCTGCACATGAGGAAATACCATCCAGCCCCCTAACATAAAAGGCCACAGGGAGCTAGTTTGATTGCTATGCTTTTAACCTGTTACACCTTTTGTACACTGAAGTGGGTTAGTTGACCCTATCAGACAGACAGACTGAATAGACTTCAGTGACTTTCTTTATGCAAGATATAAGAGATATTTTATTGTTATGACAGCATAAAATTTGACAATGCACAAAACTATGTATTCAAGTTTTTATTTTAAAAGATCTTGAACCAACATAAAAATAAAAAATATACAGGTGAAAAAGAAAAATATTTTGTTTTATCTTCATCAAGCTTCCTTCCTGTCATATTTCCATCACTATCAGCTTGTTATTTGCTTTTTTTATTGCCTTAAGAGAAACTAATCCTCATCCAACCTGAGTCCATCGTGTGCCCAAGCTATGTGTTATCATCAAGATGACAAATCCTTTGTCCTTTAGGTCCTCTCAGTGTAGTCTCAACCAGCAAGAATGTTTTCAGTCTTCTTTGACACGTTAGTTAATCATGATGAAGTTTGACTTGCAATGAGCTGAAAAAACAAGGAAAAATCACAGTGTGTTAGTGCTTCAAGAGGATGTTTTCACAGTTACACAGCAGGTCTGAAAACAAACATTATTTTATGTTCTAGTTTCAGATTACTGTGTTCATGTGTGAAAAATCCTTCCCTACTAAATATGAGAACTTATAAAGCTCTAATATTGCTGTGCGTGGAATTAATTATAGTACTACAGGCCTTATTCTCTGAACAAGTGGCTTAGCTGTTAACACAACACTAACCAATGAACTCAGCAACAGGATCATGTTCTCCCTCTGTGCGGATCGTCCCTGCGATGCTTTCGTTCTCCAGGATGGGCAGGAAGAGCTGGACAAAGTCTGATGTGTATGGGGGTGCAATCACATCCAGCACCTTTTAAAGAGATTAACAGTGTTATATACTTTATTCAAAAAGTGTTTTTACCACAAAAGTTAAATATAAAAATATATGTATATCTGTATATATTTTAAACATGTAAAACTTAATTCATTCATAATAATAATAATAATAGTAATGAGATCATAAGCTGCTGTTACCTCAGTGACAAAGTATCTTATAAGAGAAATATCTGTGTTGAGTTTCTCCAGACACTTTCGAATATAACCAACTACAGGCAGGACGTAGCCACGACTAAGTAGATGAACCATTCGGTCCAACAGAGTCTTCTTCAACTCCAGCTAAAGGAGAAGTAAAACCAACATTTTGTCAGTTGTCAGGTCACAACATACAGACCTCTGCTGGAAAGTGAAATGAGAGGCATTCATTTAACACACACGCACACACCTGCTCCATGACGTCCAGCTGAGAGTGCTCTGTCTCAAACAGTTTGATGAGAAGCTGGAGGACCTGCGGGTGCAGCAGCTGGTGACACGTACAGATCTGTGCAGAGGAAAAAAATTGGTTTCAACTGAACTCCTATCTGAAAGACTGAAAACTAACCTTTCATCTTTTGGAAATCTCATACCTCATCCAGGAGAGCTAAATGCACTGGGGTGTGATCTGTCTGGAGCTGAAAGTACCGCGGCTCAGACACTGTCCAGTCCACCCACTTTAAAACACCCATAGCGACTACTGGAAACCTGAACATGAACAAATCCAGACGTGAAGTCAGGTCAGTTGATAGAGTAATGTAAATAAGAATTTAGTTTGTTCACTTTAACAGACAGTTCCTTCTCAAAAGAAGCATGTTCATTCATCTACTATTGTGAAAGTGAATTTTTGCTTGTCCACTCACCGGATGCACTGGTACAAAGTGCCAAGTTCAGCCACCAGCTCTGTTGCTCCTTTGTTTTCATTGCAGCACAGGTTGTGTACAGTTTCTATGGCCTTAGATGTTGACTTCAGTTCGTCTTTATTGATGTTTACTCGTTTGTTCTAGGATTGAATACATGATACATTTTAAAATGAGCGTTTAAGAAGCAGGTGTTGAATGAGGAAGCTTGAAAGAAAGAAATGAGCGTATACATCTTAATTTAGATGTTTACATTTGCCTTGGCCAAAAAAATTCACTGTTGCACAGTTCATGGCATATAATCCTACTTCCCCATTCCTAGCAGATGATATGGGAAAATATGAGTTTTAGTTCAAGAACAGCTGAGTTTGTTTTTAATATAAAAGTATAAAAAGCCAATCAACCGGGCTCCAATTTAACAATTTACCATGGCAACAGGTAAATAAACATCAGAGCCTCCATTTCAATCTTATGGAGACAAAGATTGATGTGACACTGAAGCACTTCTATCTTAAACAACATCAGCAGTGAAACAGTCTGAACTAAAGCTACTACATTTTATTCATCGTCATCCACTAGACCACATTATTTATCTTTTTTACTTCTGTGATGAATCTTGTGCTGGATTAGATTACATGTTTTTATATATGTATCTAAGATACACACTACGACAGTTGTTTTAGTGTCAAAAGACAAAGAAGGACAATGCAGATTTAAGTGGAGTTGAGGATGAAGTTTCCGCGTATAATATAAGAATGATCTGTCTTTGCCCTCATCAATCACAAAGGAGGTCATGTTCATACAGTCAGCTGTCTTTACGAACATGTGTCTCATCTCAGGGTTGAAACTCAAGAGTTTTCACTAACCCAACTTTCTTAAATCTTAGTGTAACTACCGTGAAACTATTGTTAACAGGTCTGCACATATATCCATGTCTTTTTGCTAAGAGCACCACACTTTGCATCATTCAGCTGATTTTGGATGCAATATCAGTTCTCTGTACCTTTTTCCATGTCTCAACCACACTGGCAGCATAGGCCAGAATATGGATGTATTTGTGTTTATGGTCTTGGTTGATCTTGGATCCAGGTTTAAACAGCGACTGCATGAATAGGTCCAGAAAGGCAGGCACCCTGATCTAAAGCAGAGAGAAGTAAATACTTCAGTGATCAGCATTTAATGAGTTAAGTATCCAACATAAAAAAAGATGATCTGTTCTCACCAGCTCCACAGGAGGAGGGTCCATGCTGCTGAACATCTTAAACAGAACTGTGATATCTGCAGGATTCAGGGCTCCTTTAGACAACATTGCACCCAGTGCTTGGCAGGCTCGAGGGTACGCTGCTGCTGTAGCAAGTGCAAGGGTTATCTGACTGGCATCATGACCTCTGAGATAAAAAACAAGACCATATCATTCATGTCAACAGGGAAATTTGGCATGTCACTCACATACACACACACACACACACACACAATAAACCCAATCAGTTTCTGTCTGTTTGGTTTTGAACAGCAGTGTACTGGGGATTCCTGCAAGAGGCAAAAATCGTGCACCAGATTTGATGGAGCCTTTCTTTTATACAGCATCATAACTTGCATAAACTTATTTTGCAGTTAATTGCATCCACTTGATCAGTTATACTCTGAAAGGACTGTTTCAAGCCAGCAGATTTCTGCTGAAAGAGAGAAAACTGTACCTCTCGTGTGCAGACTTCTGTACCTCCTGGCCAATTCTACGAACAGCCGAACCACCTTGTTCCTCCTGAGCCAGGATGGACATCATCGCCTGGGCGAAGAGGTATGTATGCTCGCCATGACACACCATTTTCTACAGGAAAGACGAGGGAAAAACTTAGAAAAGATCACCAGCAAATCAGGCACAGCATTACAATAATAGATAAAGATTATTGGATTGAAAAGATCGATCCAGATTTAACAAAAAAGAACTAAATTCCTCATCAGTGGGGTCTGATGGTAACTGCTCAGCATATTTTTCAGAGAATCACAGTGTACAGAGAGTAAGCTTAAAATGACCCACAGCAAATTCTGGCAGGTTCTTCTCAAGGTTTTCCTCTCCTCCATCCAGCAGTGTGGCCAAAGATGTCCTTAGTACTCGAGAGAAAACCTCCAGCTGCTGACACGCTGTAGACACACTGGTGATCTCACCCTGATAGCCAGCGTCTGAAATAAGCTTAAAACAGTGGACATGTGTGACTAAATGAACAGCTGAAAAGCATAAGTGTTTGAATTTAGAATACACTTTGGACATTAAGTACATTCCAAAGTAAAATTTTCCCCTTTTCCAGCATAAAGTAATGATGCAAAACATTAAGTTGTCTATGGGCTGCAACTGGTGACTACAGATTTTTTTCTATGATCAATTCATCAATCAATGTGTTCAGTATGAATGTCCATCTGAAGTACCAATTTGAATCTCAAATTGTTGTCTAATTGTCTCAAATTACAACTTCAGCATCATTCAAGAGCCATAAATATTCAGTTTAAAATGAAATAAAAGAAAGAAAAGTAGAAAACAACCAGATTGTCACATTCAAAAAGGTAGAACTAGTAAAAACAACCATATTTTTGTTTGTGTAAGTTTACCTTTACAGTGAAGTTGAGCATCAGGCAGTCTGGGTGAGCCTCTGCCAGCTTGTAGAAGAGATCTCTCCATGTAGTGTGTGCTATCATCTGCTCGAGCCAGGCAGGAGTCTAAAAACACAGCAGGCTGCATTTGTTTCATGTGCACAACTGGTCTTTAACACCTTCAGTTATACGTAAAAAGATCTTCTGGGTTTGTATAAATTGTTTCACTGCTAGTTGTTCATAAATCTCACCTCTCCCTCGACGGTGAAAATGGAATCTGCTTTCTGAGGGTCAAAGTGCTTTATTAAGAGACTCTTGAGGTGATTTTCAACTCGTTCTTGGACCTGAGCAGGCTCAACACCTGCAATAAAAGAAAAAGAAGTCATCAGTAAAGCCTCAAGCAACAAGTGATGATGAGGAAAATTTTATTGGCAGAGACGACTCAAAGCCAGAAAAACATGATCACAAATCTTGAAGTCTATCACCTACCCATCTGGATGAGCCATTCTGCCAGAAGGTTAACAGTCTGAGCCACAGCAGAGTAGTTTTCGGAGAGCAGCTGGATGACATGTTCTGGAGAGCCACCTGCTTGGAAATACCTTAGAAAAATATGGAGAACATTTTGATGAGTATTAAATCATCCAGAGGATTAAGATGAGATTTTTTTTTATTCAAGCATCATCTCTTATTGGTTAAAGTTTTTTTATTTGTCTTGTTCTCATCCTGAAATGATTGGGGGTTTGAATAAGGAAACGGGTACTTACGTTTTGAGGGTGTTGAAGATTGCAGGCTCCATGATGTAGTCCCTGCTAGAGAACTTTTGCAGACAGTCTTCCTGGATTTTTCCATCATTTTCTCCTTCACCATAACCATCCTCCTGAAAGATTGTTTATTTATTCTACTGTAATTATATCTCTGTCCATCTTTCTGTTCTACTTTGAACAGAAAGATGGACAACAACAAAAATAAATAATCACATTATGATCATTTTGACAGATATGGTGATAACTGGCTTCAAATGGAATCCGTGCTGCTATAATTTCCTGTTATTTGTTTGAACATGAGCTAAAACCTCAAAAATATTCACCTTATTAAAGCAGAAATCCTTTCATTTGAAAAGCTGAGCATGTTTGGCACCATTGTTTAAAAAACGTAATTTCCTCTCTGATGTTCATTGATTCATTTCATGTCAGCAGCAGAGACCTGTCAGGACTGTGTATTTGAATACAGCGGTCTGTGTCCTGCAGAGCTCTGACTGAATGGGAAATTTGGCTGGTTGCTTTGCTCTCAGTCTTCAGAGACAGAAATCAAACTGAAGGTGAACCGGCAGATGCCGTAAAGTGAGCTCACTAACAGTTAGCATGTCCAGCAGCTGTTAGGACTCAGACTCAGACTTTATTGTCCCTTTGGGGAAAATCTTTTTCACAGCAGCGTCTCTATTTAATGTCCACCATCACCAGAAAAACACAACGAGAGCAAAAGCACACATTTGGTAGTTAGCCTGTAGCCAGCGGACCGAGTCGGTCTGTCTGTCTGTCTGTCCCGAGTCCTCCGGGACACATGAGCCGGACAGGTAGCTGGACACATCTGTCCACGCACATTTGTCCAGCCGTATGTGGACAGTAATGGCCAAGCGTCGAGACAAATAAGCAGCTGGTGTGACAGCAGGTAAGCTAACGCTGGCTAACAGCAACAAGTCGCCCTCTCACCATGTTTCCCTCCGTCCCCTCCCAGTCTCCTCCGCCGCTGTAGTACTCCTCGTCCATGCCGACGGGAAGAGCTGCAATAACAAAGCTGTGGCTTTCAAAACCAGTCGAGTCTTGCGTGTTTTGTTTAGTTTTTTTTTTCCCGCAGTGGGTGACACCAGAGGCGGCTAACTGGTTTAGCTAACGAGCTAATAACAACAGACGAGGAATCATCACCCGAAAATGGCGAGATGTCGTTTCACGCCCCCTGAGTGGGCCGCTGTTTCCCCTGAGTTCAGACTGTCAGGAGCCGTCAGTCCGCCGAGCTGCACCTCCACAGCAGACTCACATTTACTTATTGATCTCCGGGGGGGGGGTGACAACACATCCAGGACAGAAGGGAAATATGTTCATTAAAGATGGAAAAGTGGGGATAGAGCTAGACAAAGGAAAACCATTCATGTTAAAATATGAAGAGAATTTATCCAGTGAACAAATTCTTATATTACCTTTTTTTTTTCCTTAAAATGATACATTTTCTCATTTTAAATAATTGATATTTTGTTTATTTTCTATTGTGGAAATAATATGAGTTTATGAGATTTGCAAAATCATTTCTGTTTTTATTTACATTTTACACAGCGTCCCTGCTATTTCGGAATTGGGGATGTAATGTATAGATTTTATCATATTATATTTCTATAAACAGTAATAAGAATTTGATGGACGCTAAGCTTTCAAGCTAAAGCAGTACCATCTAATTGCACATCACATTTGACACATCGTTAATCATATTTAACAGTAAACATTGCAAACAATTCGTCATACATGATCCATCACAGCCACTCGTGGTTTTAAGCTGTTCTGGTGTCGATTCCCCAGTGAGTCCACTGATAAATTATGCTAATACATTTTTCAGGTGAGCAGTTCTCCAGAAAATCAATATTCCTTGATCTAGTTTACACCGCATCACCAGAGGTGGGAACTGGGGGCTGGCATCAAAAAGCCAAAAGCCACTTATACCCTCTGGATACAGGGTGTTATCATCAAATTCACCTGGATCATGTGGAAGGGCATGAAAAGCATTACCGACGACTAAAGGAGAGGTGCTGAAGGCCGAAGACCTATTTCTTCCTGAATCTCTGAACACCTTCTATACCTGTTTTGAGTCATCCAAGTTCTCCCCCAGTAGTAGGCTAGAAGTTCCACCAGGTGAGCTGCTCTCAGTGGATGTGAGGGGGACACTTTGGACGATCAACCCCCGAAAAGCAGCAGGCCTGGTCAGCATCCCAGAACTGGTTTTGAAAGACTGTGCTCAGGATGTTAATCGGCATTTTTCACATCTCAGTCTCCCAAGGAGTGGTGCCTGTTTGTCTCAGGATGTCCGCTATCATTCCTTCTGCCTCCACTAAGTGGAAGTATAATGGCCTCATATGTGGATACCAGGCCCTTGTAGAGAAAAATTTATTATTGTGGTCTAGACGACCCAAAATGTGATGTCCACATATGTGGACGCCAGGTCCTAGAATGGCTGGTTTTGGCCCATGTAAAGGACAATGTCAACACTAATGTGGAACCCATCAGTAAGTGTCTAGGAAGAACAGGCCTATGTTCGATGAAATCTCAGTTGTCACCTACTCTGTTCTCACCCACCTGGAGAGCAGGAATTCCTATATCATGCTGCTCCCCCTGGACTTAACTTGTACTTTTCACGCTATTATTCCAAACTTTAGTTAACAAACTGCTACTGTTGTGACTAAAGCCATCTCTCTCTGACTGGGATTCCAAACTTTAGTTAACAAACTGCTACTGTTGTGACTAAAGCCATCTCTCTCTAACTGGGTCCTGGACTTATTGAAAAACCAGCTGCAGTTTGTTAAGATCCATGCAGTCACATCTTCCACCATCACACTCAACACCAGCTTCCTACAAGGATGTGTCCTACACGTTCCTCACACATGATTGCTTTGCAAAGTACACAAGAACAGATATAAAGCAGTTGCAGATGACACAGCTGTAATTGGACTGATCCCTATCCCTAACCCTACCCAACCCCTCCCTTCCTGGGAGGACATTTCTGTCAGCAGATGTAGAAGCAGAGCGTTATGCATCATGGAGGACCCCACTCACCCAGAACACGAACTATTCACCCCCTTTTGCTCAAACAGAAGGTTGCACAGCCTCAAAGCCAGCAAAACTGGGCTAAAGGGCAGCTTTTTCCCAGAGGCTGTGATACTTATGATCTCCACGACTTGTTCTCTGCACCTTTTTATGCTGCAACTGCATCTGGCTGTTGATGCAATACTCGCTTATTATGCTGTCTCTTAACTAAGTGTTATCTATGTCTTTTATCCATTTATTAGAGGCTTTTGATTGTTTTTATATAATTTTATACTGTGTACACCACTGGACCTGGGTAACAAATTTCATTCCCTTATGTTTTAACATGTTTTGTAGACAATTACCTGAACTTAGATCCTTTACCCTTTAACCTTTTATCTTTTTTTGTGTGAGGAAGATGAAGAAGAACAAAGACGATAATGTCAGTGTGATGTAATCGGGGAATAAAGAGAACCGCTTTGTAAGACACACTAGTGATGGGCAATGCCTCATTTTTATGATTCAATACGATACCAATTACTTTTTTTGGCATATTTAGGGGATACAAATATTTTTATGTAAATCAAATTATTACACTTACAGACAAGTCACATGACAATTCCTATCACACATACTAAACCTTGCTGTATTTTTTTTTCACAAGTGGAAAGTATGTCCATACCACACTGCTTTTTCTCAGCCATTGCTTCGGCGAAGAGGAATTGTACACTTTGTTTGTAGTTTATTTGATTCACCTGTTAGTATAGTGGACAGTACATCCACATTGCATGCGGAAGACTGTGTTTCAAATCCCAGACGGGGTACTCTGCCACAAGACACCCACAAACCAGTGGTATGCTTGTGCCAAGCCCAAGCATAAATAGAGGGTTGCATCAGAAAGGGCATCCGGCGTAAAACTGTAAACAAATGAAAGCATAAAAGTCACAGAAAGCTGATGTGCTGTGGCGACCCCAAATAGGGAAAAGCCGAAAGAAAGAAAAAAAAAAAAAGCGGGTTATTTCATTGGAAAATTGGAAAACATTTAACTTTCAGAAATGGGAGCAAATTGAGATTAATTTTCTGACAGAATAGGGATATTATCAGTTCGAAAGACACATGGAAGTGCTTAGTAAATCCAATGAAAACATTTTAGAGAAGTACTTGAGCAAAACTGTTTATGGGAAAGTTAAATGCTCAAGGGCAGAAACCAGGGAGAAAGAAGGTGTAAATATTTTAGAAAAGATGTGTACTGGGCTGGAAAAGGACAGGTCACTGTGTTAAAAAAACAAAACAACAACAGCAAAACTTAAGACGCTTTATGAAAAGAAATAGAACTTGGTCCGGTTTATTGAGCCTTTTAAGCACTAAAGGCATGCTTGTCTGGCATTTGACATGTTGGACATCAGTACATATCAGTGTCTCAGCGACTAATCCACTGAATCTGAGTGAGATTCAAACAGATTCAGATGATGGTGGCTCTGAACACCCTCAACAGCAATAAATTTGATAACCAATTCATAACTCCATCAGCTCAGGGAACCTTGTTCAATAAACTAGATGTAGAAAAAGGAGAAATGGTATTCGGTCCACTGTATCTTGTGTAGGGCTGAAACGATTCCTCGAATAATTCAAGTACCTCGATTACAAAAAAATGATCAAGGAATTCCTCTGCCTCGAGGAATCGTTTAATTTTTACATAGCATGGTATTTTGCCCAGATTACTTTTAATGTGGCACAACGCGCTGACGTCACACACGCAAAGGAAGATGAAGGAGGGGGCAGACGTGTTTAGTTTTAGCAGTGGGAAGATGGAGGAAAGACGTGACGACGACGGAAAAGGAAATCAGTTGTTCATTATTAAGTGAAATGTCTTATTTTCTCATTTATATTTATAATTACTCTTTAACTAAACAAACAAAACGAACAAAAATATGTTTTATCCGATCACTCGATTAATCGATAGAATTTTCAGTAGAATACTCGATTACTAAAATATTCAATAGCTGCAGTCCTAATCTTGTGTGTGTATGTTTCCTTGTGTAAAGCCACAGGTATAAATGAAACTTTAACATGCATGATCACATTTTTATTCACATCCTACAAAAACAATAGTTTACCTCACTGGTTCAAATGAAATACCCAACAAAAAAAAACCAAAATACACCAATTTCTTTCTTTTAAGAACTCATTTTGTTTTCCTATTGTTGCTATGTTACCACGTTGAAACAAATGCGGTTGGCTTTCTCATAGTAAGCTTTTGAATATGATTGGTTGATCTGAGTGTCATCAAGACAACTGGTCAATGAAAACTAAGTTAGTGAATTAGAAAGTAAAGTGAGTTCATAACCTGAAATAATACCAGGCAAGAAAACATTTCCTCTATTATTGTTACGACCTTGTTTCAGTTCATGCTATTTATTTCAGATTAAATAATGTTTTAGACGGATATTTAATTGCTATTTTGTAAAATTAAATAAAAACGAACCCGTTTGTTTACATTGTTATTTACAACCTCATAGCAGAGGGCATCATGCTGTCCATCTTGACATTGGTTCATCGTATTGGTTGTTAGTGTTTTATAGCAGCTACTCAGGTCAATGGCAAAGGTAGATGTGCGGGATGTGACAGCAGAGCCGTGAGCCAGAGAGAGGACGGCAGTTTGGTTGGTGGAGAGACATCCAGTAAGTTTGTCCATTAAGGTTTTCACTAACCGCTGAAGGCCATATTTCAGCTGGTAGAGGGTCCAGAGCGCTGGGAATGTATACTGCTCTATTAATGTGTGTTGAGGTGAAAAGCTAACTTGATTAGCGTGCTAGTCATGCTACCATCTTTTACATGGCCAGAGTAGCTGCTTGGATTTTGTGTTGTCAGTAAGGATTGATTGTGTCAGATGGTTTGAAGCTGAAGCGAACTCGACATAAGAGGAAAATGAGTGAAGTGGCTGAATAACTGTCTTATCCACACTTGTTCACTCAGACAGACTAAAATTGAAGGTCTTTACTTTCATTTTAAAAGACCCCAATGAAAAAAAGTTTGCATCGGCAGGTAAACTTTTTAAGATGCATAGTTGCTCAAAGCCATCTCACTACATTTTGAAAATGCTCTGGGCACATGGAGATTTGCAACTTGTGATCTGCCGGGATTGTAAACTGGCAGTATGTCTGAGATGTGCTGTGTGCCAGACCAGAAGGCGCCTTTTGGATGAGGAGGAGGATTGTTTAAATTGTATTCTCAAAATAACAAGTAGCCAAGGAAGGTCTCTGTTGCTGTTTACTCCCTGTTCATCTGAATGGTTTCTGTCATCAAGTAGTAAATTTGCAAACTGCTGACTATGGAGCGCACAAGTATTATCTTTCACCAGGCGTAAAGTGCAATTCAAGTGTCTTTGCTGGTTTTCTGCCTGATGCAGTTGTCTTTTTTCCATTTAGTGCACACATTGATTAAAAAAGCAGTTGTATTTAAATTGACCAACAAATTGGTCTTAAGCCAATGGCAGAGATTTCTCCATAACTTTAAAGGCAAATTTTAGACAGTAATGTGTCTAGAAATTTGTGTAAATGAGCTTCAGATGTCTGATAATTAGTCAGATGGAAGATTAGAAAGCAGCCCCAGAAGATCATAGCAATTTTTGTTGGTACAGATAATTCAAATAAAATTAATTTAAGCTTATTAAAGTAATACTAAGAAAACTTTAAATCATAGTTTTTATGGACTTTCCAGTGACTCAGGGTGTCTCCTTTTATATATTTTTTTCTCCAGGTGCATCAAGGATACAGCTTATTACCGACAATATCCAGGTTGATTTTCCTCGATCAGCTTTCATCAGTTCTGGTATAGATTCATTGATCTTTATGGTATTTTTTGATTTTACTTATTAATACACTTCATAATTGGGATTCTGGTATTAAGAATAGTATAATGTTTGTCCCCATATGTTAACATAACCATATGGAGAATATTGTGTAAAACAAAATACAAAAAAATTTGAAATGCAAGCTAAAAAAACTGAGCACAACCCATTCAGCTCTACAGCACCCCCCTTTGAAAGTTGACATCATGACCTCCTCATTATAGTAACCCAAAGGCAAGATGAACCAATGGAGTTTGCCTGTTTGAGTTTTCAAATCACCCCAGAGAGCTCTGAAGAACTGTTTTTGTTTAATTGGTTGATGTTGTATTTTTACATCTGAAAAAATTAAATAAAGGGGATACACCAATAGTGGTGTGTATTTTGTTTGTATTTAAATTTTCTAACCCCACTTGAGTTCAAAGAGTTAAAATTCCATAGACTAGTAGCAACATAAATTCTGCAAGTTGAAATTTGAGATGATTTTCATCAATTTTTTTTACTTACCTTTACCTTCCACAACAAAAGGTTTCTTTTAAAATATTGAGCACGTTTTGATACGTTTACAGACTGACACTTTATTTTATTATTTGGAAAAATCTGTAAAAAATAAATGTTTTCTCATCAGAAACTTTAGGGGAATGACTTTATTTGAGAGTGTTTGAGAATATAAAATTATGAATAAATCTGTCAGTGTTAAATCTGCTGAAGACCTGATTGAGTTTGTAGCCTCTACAGCGGGGACAGGGTCTCCGGGGGGCCGTGGCGGCGTAAACAAATGACACTTGACTGCAGATTTTACTTTTACAACCTATTTATTGGCTGGCCAGTTGAAAATGGCTTTTTCCCTTACAACCACTACAACCTATACATCTCAGCCATATACAATGTCGGATAAAGGCTGAATGTAAAAAGTAAATAAATAAATAAAACAATAAAATTAAATAAATGAGCAGGATGGAGTAGTTCCACTACTCCTCCCTGTCAAATGTTAACCGCTTCATACAATTACATGAAAAATTTGAGTAAAATTAGATAAATTACACTCACATCACATCCGATTACAAGTGTGAACATTAAAATACAATTTTCTACCTAACCATCATCATTTATGAGTCAGTAAAAGGCTAATGATACCTGACTAGCGTCATCTTCATCAGTTGTCTTTCTCTTCTTAGAGAAATATTTGAACAAGCTCATCTGACAATGCAGTCAGCAGTTAATATATCATGGCGTGTAGATATTAGCTTAATGCTATCAATTAGTTTACCCATGTTAGCGTCACTGAGGTGGCACCGGGCCCAATTAACTTAAGCCACCAGTATGTTACGTAACCTTAGCTGGCCATCAATACTTTGCGAATGTCTGTTTAACTTCTGAAATCTATGATGAGTTATCTTAAGCTAAGAAGTCTACCTTTTCGCCGGTAAATTGCTGCCCTGTTTTCCAGGACAACACTCCCCTGACTCTCTGACCTGGTGCCTGACATGACGTCACTTTAAAGGCCGTGCTCTCAAAAGTAATTAACGTCGTATTAACTCCAATAGGACCCCCCACCCCCCATCACCAGGCTGTGCTGTGAAGGTGGAGAAATGCGGCGGTAGTGTATTTGCGACAATAAAAAAAAAAATTTAAAAAAGGGAAAAAAAGAAAGAAATTAATGTAGAGGAAACACTGCTCTATCCAAATCACCCATTAATGGCTGTCTTTTCTTTTTGTTGTATAATTTTTACAATCAGCTGTGGTGCTTTCTTTTGGTCATTAAAGGCTTAAACTCAAAAAAACTATATTCCTCCATTTAATTTGATAGTTTCTCAGAGATCTCTCGTTAATCTTTTTCTGGTCAGATGAGGAAGATAAAAAAGAACACAGATGATGATGTCACATAGTCCCATAGAATGTGATGACATCAATGATGTCACATCACATGTGCCTTTGATCTGAATGAACTAAGATGATGACGCACGGTTTAATGTCAGGAGATGATAGAGTTTTGTAACACCTCCATTCTTTCAAAGACCTGGACAGATTGGTGAACAGGATTCCTACATTTGGACAGCACTGCAGTATCGTGGTTAGAACTGTTGCCTCACAGCAAAAAGATTGCAAGTTTGATTCCCGGGCGACCTCTTCAGGATGGAATTCACGCTGAACATTGGCTGAGATTGACTCCAATACCCCGTGTGACCCGGAAACTGATAAGTAATAACAAGTGATTGGAAAGCATTTAACTTTCAAAGATGGGAGCAAAGTTGACATTCACTAGGCATCAACCAGATGATTTTGAGATAGAAAGTAACAAGCTTCTACAGGGTAAAACAGGTGTGTATGAAATACACCAATGCTTGGGCCAAGGAGTTTATGGGAAGGTGGCCATGTGCACAAAGTTAGACACCAGAGAGAATGTAGCTGTAAAGATTTTGGAGATGTCCTGGGCTGGTAAAAGAGAGATCATGATGCTTGAAAAACTGAGGGAACTTGACCAAGATAAAAACAACTTGGTCAGGTTTATTGAGCATTTTGAGTACAAAGAGCATGTATGTCTGGTATTTGAAAAGTTGGATGTAACGCTACTTCATTTCGTCAAAAATATTAGGCCACTAAAAGTGCCTGAGATTCGAGTAATCACACAACAAATGTTGGTGGCTTTAAAGGCTCTCAACAGCATAGGCCTGTCACACACAGACATCAAGCCAGACAACATAATGTTCACTGATTATAGGCGAGAGCACCTCAGGGTGAAATTGATAGATTTTGGTTTGGCAGCTCAAATCCCCGGAATGCGCCCTGGCCAGTTGATTCAGGCCATTGGATATAGGGCCCCTGAAGTCATTATGGGCATTCCACTGACTATGGCTGTAGATATGTGGTCGGTGGGTTGCGTTCTGGCCTTCATGTACCTTGGCCAGAACCTGTTTCCAGTCAGGTGTGAATATCAATGCATGAAAATTATTTTGAAGTTGGTGGGTCTGCCCACTTTGGACATGGTGACGAAAGGATATTATTCTCACCGGTATTTCACAAGACCTATATTACCCATGTTTTCTCCCTGGAGGATGACTACAGAGGATGAATACAATCGTATCACAAACTCTAAGGTCCAACATTATACAGGCATTTTTGACTATTTTGACTCCCTGGATGATTTAGTGAATCCTTATCAAGGGATGAGGGCTTATTCTGAGTATGAAGACGCAAAGGCCTTTTTAAGCCTTCTCAAAAGAATGCTGTACATAAGTCCTGAGAAAAGAATTACCCCTGACCAAGCTCTGGGGCATCGGTTTATTACCATGAAGCACTTTGGTCACCCTGAACCCACCCGTTATGAGGCAGCAGCCCTTTCAACAGTAAAAGAAAACCTACCAAAGACAGTTAAAGTCAAGCCCTTTGTAACATCTAGTGAAGGATTTGGTTATTTAAAACAATCACTGTCGAGCTCAGGTAACTTAGCTTCAGCCAAAGAAGAAACTACTTCTTGCTCCAGCAATAGATCAAAGCCAACACCTGGGATGGATGATGTAAAAATCACTTGTTTAGATGATGGAGCAGCTGGCACAAGTGCCGATGACAACAAGACTAGATCTTCAGAGACGGCTGAATCTTCAGAAACAGCTGACTCATGTCTCTCTGATAACACTGATACCAATGAGATGTCGTCTTACATGGATGAGGAAACCTCATCTACCTCTAAAACTGATAGTTCCAAACCAAAGGTTGCTGGCTCCTCTAAAGGAGTATGTAGTAAATTCAAAGGACTGAAGAAGTTTAGGAAGCAAGTTTGCAACTTCTTTTCATCGCTTTTCAAAACTAAACGTAGACACTAAATGTGGATGTCAAGACATCAGTCCTGAATGAAAAAATAACAAAGACACACAAAAATGGCAGCGTAGATAGAGGCAGTAAGAAGTAAGAATTTCCCAACACAACTTAAATTTCTTTGGAGCGACACTAAAGCACATATCGATAAATTGGGTGAAAGATTCTTATGGAGTCAGAACAGTCTCATAATGAATGAACTCTCGTGGGGCTTTTCACAAATGCACATGCTTTGTTTCGCAGTTGTATTTCAGACTTCACAAATGTAATTTTGAGGAACACTAGTGCGGTGGCCGACAAGGGCAAAACGCACTGCAACAGCCGATTGCAATTCAGTTACAGAAAGCAGCTTCAAATACAGAAACGATGCAAATTCACAAACTCAAACACAAGTCTAAACGAGGTACAAAAAGAAGAACGTGGTGCAAATGAAAAAACGTGCTGCAAAAACGAAAAATGATAATGAACATCATTCATTATGAGACTGTTCTGACTCCATAGATTCTGCCCCAGTAAAAGCCCCACCCACAAAGGAAAGAGCACGAAGAAGAGGAAGATCAACTAATGCAAACCAATAACATGGCGGGTGACAGATCACTGACTGACCTGGACCAAATTATATACTCTCTAATCTAAATAATTTTAATAATCTCTAATACTTTTTTTCTTTCAGCGCAGATAGGACACTTTGATGGTGAATATCCTTTTTCTTTTTTGTAAAAATTTATCAAAATAAACTTTAGTAATCATAATAATAATTTTTTTGCAATAAAATCACTAATAAAAAATTTTAAGAATTTAAAAATTGTCAGTGTCATTGAATTCCATTGAGCTTGTGGAACTGGATCTTGTAGATCTGTTCCTTTCAAAGAGCTGTTCAACTGGCTCATTCATTCATTCATATTCGACCACTCATCCGTTTCCAGGTTGCGGGGTGTTGGAGCCAATCCCAGCTCACACTGGGCGAGGGCGGGGTACACCCTGGAAAGGTCACCAGTCCATCACAGGGCCAACCAGTGGGTTGTGTCTGAAACCACCCCCTCACTCCCTACTCCCTATATAGGGAGATGAATGTAGTGGACTACATAGTGAACTCATTCACAAAATGAACAATCGCTTTCGGACACTACTTTTGGCGCTGTTAATTGCGTCATCGCCGTCGCAAAATTAAAACATACCCAACTCACGGCTAAAGACAGAAAAAAAACCTTTTCTGTTTATCACTGCATTTTTTAACAGCTTTTGATAATCTTTTCTCAGAGATCTCTCGTTAATCTTTTTCTGGTCAGATGAGGAAGATAAAAAAGAACACAGATGATGATGTCACATAGTCCCATAGAATGTGATGACATCAATGATGTCACATCACATGTGCCTTTGATCTGAATGAACTAAGATGATGACGCACGTTTAATGTCAGGAGATGATAGAGTTTTGTAACACCTCCATTCTTTCAAAGACCTGGACAGATTGGTGAACAGGATTCCTACATTTGGACAGCACTGCAGTATCGTGGTTAGAACTGTTGCCTCAGCAAAAAGATTGCAAGTTTGATTCCCGGGCGACCTCTTTAGGATGGAATTCACGCTGAACATTGGCTGAGATTGACTCCAATACCCCGTGTGACCCGGAAACTGATAAGTAATAACAAGTGATTGGAAAGCATTTAACTTTCAAAGATGGGAGCAAAGTTGACATTCACTAGGCATCAACCGGATGATTTTGAGATAGAAAGTAACAAGCTTCTACAGGGTAAAACAGGTGTGTATGAAATACACCAATCCTTGGGCCAAGGAGTTTATGGGAAGGTGGCCATGTGCACAAAGTTAGACACCAGAGAGAATGTAGCTATAAAGATTTTGGAGATGTCCTGGGCTGGTAAAAGAGAGATCATGATGCTTGAAAAACTGAGGGAACTTGACCAAGATAAAAACAACTTGGTCAGGTTTATTGAGCATTTTGAGTACAAAGAGCATGTATGTCTGGTATTTGAAAAGTTGGATGTAACGCTACTTCATTTTGTCAAAAATATTAGGCCACTAAAAGTGCCTGAGATTCGAGTAATCACACAACAAATGTTGGTGGCTTTAAAGGCTCTCAACAGCATAGGCCTGTCACACACAGACATCAAGCCAGACAACATAATGTTCACTGATTATAGGCGAGAGCACCTCAGGGTGAAATTGATAGATTTTGGTTTGGCAGCTCAAATCCCCGGAATGCGCCCTGGCCAGTTGATTCAGGCCATTGGATATAGGGCCCCTGAAGTCATTATGGGCATTCCACTGACTATGGCTGTAGATATGTGGTCGGTGGGTTGCGTTCTGGCCTTCATGTACCTTGGCCAGAACCTGTTTCCAGTCAGGTGTGAATATCAATGCATGAAAATTATTTTGAAGTTGGTGGGTCTGCCCACTTTGGACATGTTGAAGAAAGGATATTATTCTCACCGGTATTTCACAAGACCTATATTACCCATGTTTTCTCCCTGGAGGATGACTACAGAGGATGAATACAATCGTTTCACAAACTCTAAGGTCCAACATTATACAGGCATTTTTGACTATTTTGACTCCCTGGATGATTTAGTGAATCCTTATCAAGGGATGAGAACTTATTCTGAGTATGAAGACGCAAAGGCCTTTTTAAGCCTTCTCAAAAGAATGCTGTACATAAGTCCTGAGAAAAGAATTACCCCTGACCAAGCTCTGGGGCATCGGTTTATTACCATGAAGCACTTTGGTCACCCTGAACCCACCCGTTATGAGGCAGCAGCCCTTTCAACAGTAAAAGAAAACCTACCAAAGACAGTTAAAGTCAAGCCCTTTGTAACATCTAGTGAAGGATTTGGTTATTTAAAACAATCACTGTCGAGCTCAGGTAACTTAGCTTCAGCCAAAGAAGAAACTACTTCTTGCTCCAGCAATAAATCAAAGCCAACACCTGGGATGGATGATGTAAAAATCACTTGTTTAGATGATGGAGCAGCTGGCACAAGTGCCGATGACAACAAGACTAGATCTTCAGAGACGGCTGAATCTTCAGAAACAGCTGACTCATGTCTCTCTGATAACACTGATACCAATGAGATGTCGTCTTACATGGATGAGGAAACCTCATCTACCTCTAAAACTGATAGTTCCAAACCAAAGGTTGCTGGCTCCTCTAAAGGAGTATGTAGTAAAGTCAAAGGACTAAAAAAGTTTAGGAAGCAAGTTTGCAACTTCTTTTCATCGCTTTTCAAAACTAAACGTAGACACTAAATGTGGATGTCAAGACATCAGTCCTGAATGAAAAAATAACAAAGACACACAAAAATGGCAGCGTAGATAGAGGCAGTAAGAAGTAAGAATTTCCCAACACAACTTAAATTTCTTTGGAGCGACACTAAAGCACATATCGATAAATTGGGTGAAAGATTCTTATGGAGTCAGAACAGTCTCATAATGAATGAACTCTCGTGGGGCTTTTCACGAATGCACATGCTTTGTTTCGTAGTTGTATTTCAGACTTCACAAATGTAATTTTGAGGAACACTAGTGCGGTGGCCGACAAGGGCAAAACGCACTGCAACAGCCGATTGCAATTCAGTTACAGAAAGCAGCTTCAAATACAGAAACGATGCAAATTCACAAACTCAAACACAAGTCTAAACGAGGTACAAAAAGAAGAACGTGGTGCAAATGAAAAAACGTGCTGCAAAAACGAAAAATGATAATGAACATCATTCATTATGAGACTGTTCTGACTCCATAGATTCTGCCCCAGTAAAAGCCCCACCCACAAAGGAAAGAGCACGAAGAAGAGGAAGATCAACTAATGCAAACCAATAACATGGCGGGGGACAGATCACTGACTGACCTGGACCAAATTATATACTCTCTAATCTAAATAATTTTAATAATCTCTAATACTTTTTTCCTTTCAGCGCAGATAGGACACTTTGATGGTGAATATCCTTTTTCTTTTTTGTAAAAATTTATCAAAATAAACTTTAGTAATCATAATAATAATTTTTTTGCAATAAAATCACTAATAAAAAATTTTAAGAATTTAAAAATTGTCAGTGTCATTGAATTCCATTGAGCCTGTGGAACTGGATCTTGTAGATCTGTTCCTTTCAAAGAGCTGTTCAACTGGCTCATTCATTCATTCATTCATCTTCGACCGCTCATCCGTTTCCGGGTTGCGGGGTGTTGGAGCCAATCCCAGCTCACACTGGGCGAGGGCGGGGTACACCCTGGAAAGGTCACCTGTCCATCACAGGGCCAACCAGTGGGTTGTGTCTGAAACCACCCCCTCACTCCCTACTCCCTATATAGGGAGATGAATGTAGTGGACTACATAGTGAACTCATTCACAAAATGAACAATCGCTTTCGGACACTACTTTTGGCGCTGTTAATTGCGTCATCGCCGTCGCAAAATTAAAACATACCCAACTCACAGCTAAAGACAGAAAAAAAACCTTTTCTGTTTATCACTGCATTTTTTAACAGCTTTTGATAATCTTTTCTCAGAGATCTCTCGTTAATCTTTTTCTGGTCAGATGAGGAAGATAAAAAAGAACACAGATGATGATGTCACATAGTCCCATAGAATGTGATGACATCAATGATGTCACATCACATGTGCCTTTGATCTGAATGAACTAAGATGATGACGCACGTTTAATGTCAGGAGATGATAGAGTTTTGTAACACCTCCATTCTTTCAAAGACCTGGACAGATTGGTGAACAGGATTCCTACATTTGGACAGCACTGCAGTATCGTGGTTAGAACTGTTGCCTCAGCAAAAAGATTGCAAGTTTGATTCCCGGGCGACCTCTTTAGGATGGAATTCACGCTGAACATTGGCTGAGATTGACTCCAATACCCCGTGTGACCCGGAAACTGATAAGTAATAACAAGTGATTGGAAAGCATTTAACTTCCAAAGATGGGAGCAAAGTTGACATTCACTAGGCATCAACCAGATGATTTTGAGATAGAAAGTCACAAGCTTCTACAGGGTAAAACAGGTGTGTATGAAATACACCAATCCTTGGGCCAAGGAGTTTATGGGAAGGTGGCCATGTGCACAAAGTTAGACACCAGAGAGAATGTAGCTATAAAGATTTTGGAGATGTCCTGGGCTGGTAAAAGAGAGATCATGATGCTTGAAAAACTGAGGGAACTTGACCAAGATAAAAACAACTTGGTCAGGTTTATTGAGCATTTTGAGTACAAAGAGCATGTATGTCTGGTATTTGAAAAGTTGGATGTAACGCTACTTCATTTTGTCAAAAATATTAGGCCATTAAAAGTGCCTGAGATTCGAGTAATCACACAACAAATGTTGGTGGCTTTAAAGGCTCTCAACAGCATAGGCCTGTCACACACAGACATCAAGCCAGACAACATAATGTTCACTGATTATAGGCGAGAGCACCTCAGGGTGAAATTGATAGATTTTGGTTTGGCAGCTCAAATCCCCGGAATGCGCCCTGGCCAGTTGATTCAGGCCATTGGATATAGGGCCCCTGAAGTCATTATGGGCATTCCACTGACTATGGCTGTAGATATGTGGTCGGTGGGTTGCGTTCTGGCCTTCATGTACCTTGGCCAGAACCTGTTTCCAGTCAGGTGTGAATATCAATGCATGAAAATTATTTTGAAGTTGGTGGGTCTGCCCACTTTGGACATGTTGAAGAAAGGATATTATTCTCACCGGTATTTCACAAGACCTATATTACCCATGTTTTCTCCCTGGAGGATGACTACAGAGGATGAATACAATCGTTTCACAAACTCTAAGGTCCAACATTATACAGGCATTTTTGACTATTTTGACTCCCTGGATGATTTAGTGAATCCTTATCAAGGGATGAGGACTTATTCTGAGTATGAAGACGCAAAGGCCTTTTTAAGCCTTCTCAAAAGAATGCTGTACATAAGTCCTGAGAAAAGAATTACCCCTGACCAAGCTCTGGGGCATCGGTTTATTACCATGAAGCACTTTGGTCACCCTGAACCCACCCGTTATGAGGCAGCAGCCCTTTCAACAGTAAAAGAAAACCTACCAAAGACAGTTAAAGTCAAGCCCTTTGTAACATCTAGTGAAGGATTTGGTTATTTAAAACAATCACTGTCGAGCTCAGGTAACTTAGCTTCAGCCAAAGAAGAAACTACTTCTTGCTCCAGCAATAGATCAAAGCCAACACCTGGGATGGATGATGTAAAAATCACTTGTTTAGATGATGGAGCAGCTGGCACAAGTGCCGATGACAACAAGACTAGATCTTCAGAGACGGCTGAATCTTCAGAAACAGCTGACTCATGTCTCTCTGATAACACTGATACCAATGAGATGTCGTCTTACATGGATGAGGAAACCTCATCTACCTCTAAAACTGATAGTTCCAAACCAAAGGTTGCTGGCTCCTCTAAAGGAGTATGTAGTAAAGTCAAAGGACTAAAAAAGTTTAGGAAGCAAGTTTGCAACTTCTTTTCATCGCTTTTCAAAACTAAACGTAGAAACTAAATGTGGATGTCAAGACATCAGTCCTGAATGAAAAAATAACAAAGACACACAAAAATGGCAGCGTAGATAGAGGCAGTAAGAAGTAAGAATTTCCCAACACAACTTAAATTTCTTTGGAGTGACACTAAAGCACATATCTCATAATGAATGAACTCTCGTGGGGCTTTTCACGAATGCACATGCTTTGTTTCGTAGTTGTATTTCAGACTTCACAAATGTAATTTTGAGGAACACTAGTGCGGTGGCCGTCAAGGGCCAAACGCACTGCAACAGCCGATTGCAATTCAGTTACAGAAAGCAGCTTCAAATACAGAAACGATGCAAATTCACAATCTCAAACACAAGTCTAAACGAGGTACAAAAAGAAGAACGTGGTGCAAATGAAAAAACGTGCTGCAAAAACGAAAAATGATAATGAACATCATTCATTATGAGACTGTTCTGACTCCATAGATTCTGCCCCAGTAAAAGCCCCACCCACAAAGGAAAGAGCACGAAGAAGAGGAAGATCAACTAATGCAAACCAATAACATGGCGGGTGACAGATCACTGACTGACCTGGACCAAATTATATACTCTCTAATCTAAATAATTTTAATAATCTCTAATACTTTTTTTCTTTCAGCGCAGATAGGACACTTTGATGGTGAATATCCTTTTTCTTTTTTGTAAAAATTGATCAAAATAAACTTAAGTAATCATAATAATAATATTTTTTGCAATAAAATCACTAATAAAAAATTTTAAGAATTTAAAAATTGTCAGTGTCATTGAATTCCATTGAGCTTGTGGAACTGGATCTTGTAGATCTGTTCCTTTCAAAGAGCTGTTCAACTGGCTCATTCATTCATTCATTCATCTTCGACCGCTCATCCGTTTCCAGGTTGCGGGGTGTTGGAGCCAATCCCAGCTCACACTGGGCGTGGGCGGGGTAGACCCTGGAAAGGTCACCAGTCCATCACAGGGCCAACCAGTGGGTTGTGTCTGAAACCACCCCCTCACTCCCTACTCCCTATATAGGGAGATGAATGTAGTGGACTACATAGTGAACTCATTCACAAAATGAACAATCGCTTTCGGACACTACTTTTGGCGCTGTTAATTGCGTCATCGCTGTCGCAAAATTAAAACGTACCCAACTCACGGCTAAAGACAGAAAAAAAACCTTTTCTGTTTATCACTGCATTTTTTAACAGCTTTTGATAATCTTGCATAATAATCCAATAATATTGGATTCTCTGACTATTGGCATTGAAAATTTAGATAATCTACAAATTTCTATCTAATTAACCATCGCTAGTAGTTGAACATTTACATTTTATTGGTTTCTGATTGTGGCGGATGATTTGAATTACGTTACAGTAATGTTCTGCTTTAATTTATTTTCTATAGGAGTGTAGTGTACCCTTACACTGGATATGACAGTAGGTGCAAATGTAAAGGTAAAATACATATAACAGCAAGATTGCCTTGTTATTGTTACAGAGATTGACGGAGGAATTGAAAAGGGCAACGAAAGGGACATGACAGACAGAGAGAACGATCAAGATGCCACTTTACCAGGGGCAGGTGATCCAGGGATGTGTGTGTTGAGGGCCAGTCAGTCAGGGGCCAGCAATGAAGACATCATATTGCCAGGGCCAGATGCTCCAGGGACCAGACTGCCAGGGAATGATAGGGCGACTGTAGAGAAATTAATCAGGCAACTGAAAAGAGAAAAAATTTATGAGAAGGAGTACAGAGAGGGCTCCTGCCCAACAAAAAAGAATAAATGTGGAAAGAAAGAGGAACCAATTAGTTAATCAGAAATTCAAACAAAGTTTTTACTCCAAACCAAATTCAAGCCCTCCGACAGAAAAACAAGAGAGGAATACGGTGGGGAAAGGGGACAATCAAAAAGGCAATAAAAATAAGATTTAGATATAGATTATGTTCTATACTTTGCACCGTCAACTGTTTTATATTTTACCAGGGTCATTTACAGCTGGCAAGTTTCTCATTTGGCTTATAAATTCCATCATACACCCTAATGGCTGCATAGATTGATCTCAACAGTGCACACTACACACACATGGATTATGATGAATATGTCACTAATTAATGCAGCTAGCAATGTAAATATATCTAACATATTTTGATGTAAAGAAAGCAGATTGACATACACTTACTTGGTAGTCTTTGATGAGGGTCTACATGTCTTCTGTGAGGTAGACACTGAGGCTCCTCAAAGATAGTCACATTTATGTCTTGATTCTGAAACAAACAAACCAACAAGATCACAAAGCAAATTACATTATCTACTACATTGATTTACAATTTACAGTTCAAGTAAAGTTAAAAAGCTCTCTGTCATATAATATATATAATAATATTATATATATATATATAAATACATATATATATATATATATATATATACACACATATACATATATACATCTACATCTATATATATATATATATATACATATATATACACATACACACACACACATACATACATACATACACATACAAATACAAATAAAGATAAGTATATGCATCATTAAGGGCCTCTGATATAATATAGAGAGTTGACAATTAAAAAGAGGTAGTGATTTAATCAGTTTACCCCTGGAGATACCTTCACAGCTAGCAAAGTCGCGCTAACAAACTAGCAGACAATCGGACGTCTGCCAAGATAAAAATATATATAATTACGTTGTGCACATGCAAATAAAGATCAGTGTATGCATCATAAAGAACCTCTGATTAAATATATACAGTTGACAATTCAAAAGAGGTAGCTAGTTAATCAACTTACCTCAGAAGTTGATCGACGGTCAGCAATGCAAATGAAAGATGTCCAACGCCGTGGGGGTGATGTTTGGAACTATACGAGGCCGCATACCCCGGAAGTAGACCGGAAGAAAGTGTACAACGGAGTCCTATGGGAGTGTCGCCACTCTGTTTATTTCTATCACTCTGGGGCCAACATACAGAGACGAACAACCACTCACACTCAGACGTACGGACAATTTAGTCACCAGTTAACCCAAACATGATGTCTTTGGACGGTGGGAGGAAACTGGAGTACCTGGAGGAAACCCACGCAGGCAGAGAACATGCAAACTCTGCACAGAAGGCCCCAGGCCGGGAACCAAACGCACAAACCTCTTGTGGGGCAACTGCGCTAACCATAATGCAAAGGGCTGTGCTCCTTTGTGTTATAATAAATAAGCTTAAACAAAAGGAGAGAATTTCAGGGAAATATGTAAGGCCTTAAATTTTTATTATTTAAAACTCAAGCGATAGTCTGTGATTATTTGTATGTATACATTGATATATTCCCTCAGTCCATCCCAGACCTGCCAACCCGTTTTTTAACCCGTGCTCCCGATTTGTAATTTATCCCAATTTCCCCCGAGTCAATTGGTGTTTCATGTGTTGTGGTACCTGACAACCTGGCAACCCACCCCAAATGCCCCCGCTACGTGCCTTGCGTGTCATACGTCACTACCCACGTCCAAGCTCACATCAATTCCCGGGCTGCACAAAATGTGCGAGACGGTAAACAAAAAGAAGAACGCTTCAAAATTCCAATCTGTGTGGTGTGACACTTTCACATTTGTCATCCTGAGCCATGTCAGTCATTACCACGCATTTTGTAAAGTCTGTCCGGCTGACTCCAGCGTGGAACACGGAGGTAAAAATGACGTTAGCAGGCACGCTAACTGTGCAAAGCGTAGTACATAATACATAGCTATTTAATGGGAAAGTGCTGTATAAATACACCTCTGTTGTGGTGCACACATTTTCTGCAGTTTTCTGTAAGCCTGCTGTGACATCTGGAAAGACTCGGCACCTTCACTGCCTATTGAGGCACTGTTTGGGGGAGTCTCGTAGATTTTTGCTGTGACCTCCATCTCTCTTTCTGTTACAGCTTCTGCTGTCTACACACACACACACACTTTGGAGACTGTAATTAATTATTGCACCGTTTATTGTTATTATTTATGTATAATTGTATTTTATGTATTGTTATTAATATTAAACATATTTGGCTCCAAGAAGACCGTAGAGTCATTATGGGGGCTATATTGTAGCTATGGATTTAAGGCTCTTTAAAAGTCGTGTTTTATTTACATCCTTTTAATGAATTTGTGGTTTAGGGTTAAATGGGGGCAGAGATGTTGTAAGAGGAGCATTTTAACCGCTACCCCAGAAAATCTCCTTTTCCACAGCCCAGTGTTGGCAGCCCAAGTATGCCATCCTACTTTTCTGACCTTGCTTATATGAACTGCCACTGTGGACAGGGTGAGCATGAAAGCATCAGTGTCTTCACAGCTTTTCTTGAGACGGATTGCATCTGCTGCATGTAGGCCTTATTTCAAAGTGACTTAATGCCAAATATTAACCAAAGACCAAAGGAGAAAAAAAAACCCTTCAGAGAGCAGTTGCTTCAATTTCCAGTAAAGTTTAAAATTAGGCTTTTTCAAAAGGCTGCAATACATGTAAGAACCATCTCTGCAGCTTTTTTTTTTATTTTTCTTCTTCTTTTTCCTTTGTTTTTGCTGCCTACTGTATAACGTTAAATTTCAAACTTTTCTCTCCCACTACCAAAGAATGAACTGAATACATTTTCCCTGTGTGGCCTTCATTTTCAAATAACCAATCCAGACACATGGGAACAAACATTTTTATTTTATAATGCAAACTGCAACATATGAATTATATTATTTACCCAAAGGAGCAGAAAAAGGTCATATACCCGTGGCAAATAAATCACACAGTCTGTGTTAAATCTAAGTCCAACACAATATTTTCATCCTAAACAATAAAGGGAAAAGCCATCCTAAAACAAAATGTACATTCCTTTGATGTCGGACAGTTCATTCTTACTTTGTGAACATCAAGTCTCACCAAGTGCCATGGACTACAGATCCAGGGCTCATTTTTTCTTCTGTAGACAGCGCAAAAAGGGAAACTTGACTTCGTACAAGTCAATGATTTATTAAGGGATATGGACAAATATTCTGGAGCAACCTTCTGAACATTTTGGATCAACAAGCTCAGACAATCATTGCCTCTCTTGTGTCTGATTTGAGTTGTTCACAAATTTTAACTGAACCTTGAAATATCACAGGATTCATAAAGTGAATTCTTCTTAGCTTCATGCCTGCTTCAGGCATCCTATCAAAGAATGTCTAAGCACAAATATAGTTCAGGTGAAAAGTGAACTTCAATTAATCAGTTCAGTTATTGCTTGGATAAATAATAATAATAATTCTACGAGAGAAAGATAAGTTTCACATTGTTCAGATGCCTGTAAAAAAAAAGGAAAAAAAGAACTGTTCTAAAATGTAATGTCAAATTGACTTTTTTTGGTTGAAAAATCCCTGCGCTGTTGGTTTTTGAAATGTTTTGCTATTTTTACATCTGCATCAAGTCTTGGAAAGTTTCGGAAAAGGATTAGTTGATTGGCTGAAAAATGAGCCACGTGATGAAAACAGTGACAGAAGTCTTTTGTAACTCTGGGGGAAAAAGTAAATAGCACCATGTTCACTAAGGGCAAGCCGAAGGGGAAAGGGGCTGGGGGGCACAGGGCACGCAGAGTTCAGGTGTGCACGTAAGTGCTGCGGCTTGCAACAAAACTGCTGATCCTTCAAAGTCACAATTTGGTTTTCACTCTCCTTTTTTGTAGTCTGGCTGTGTGCAGCTTATGCAAATATAGTCCTCCTTCTCTGCTCGCTCAGCAGACAGTCCCACACAGACCTGGTGGAACCACTGGTTGCAGCTGCCGTCACACTGGACCCAGTTTACCTGAAAAGCAGGAAAACATTTATGTGTGTTTTTTTCTTCCATCTTATAGCACAATCCTTTTGTGTACCATAAATGTTGATGACGACAATAACAGAAGTCAGTAAACATTCAAAAGTGCGTCATGTACATGCTGCATACAGTGTATGATATAAGGCTCACCTCATCTCCCTCTGGCTCTCTACACCATGGAGCTGCACACAATGAGTAGTCCTCCTCCGAGTCTGACGGAGCAGGATCAGAGAGGGTGTGTGTTGGAGAACTAGTCCTCTTGGATTCTTCACTCCTCTCTTTGTTTTTCTTGGACTTCTTCTTTCGGCACTTCTTGGCGCTGTCACTGTGCTGAGAGTCGGAGCTTTCCTTCCGCCGCTTGGTCCTTTTGCTCTGACCATTTACTGCCTCCTTTTTAAGACTGGACACTCCATTCTGCATTACAGACATACATATTATAATTAATATACCAAAGGATAGCGAATAAATATTGAAACATGATCCCTAAACAATTCTCTTTGCTGTAATCATCATTACCTTGTTGTGGTGGGGGCTTCCTTTCTGAGACTGTTGGTCCTGTTCTGTGTCGTTCCCACAGGGGGTGCTAGGTGACGGCAGGGGGGCTAGTTTGTACAGCAGGTATCTGTACAGCTGTTCAGTCTCGGGCAGAGTGACCTGCAGCAGGAATCCCTCCACCATCAACTCATCCAACTCAGGACTAAGTCCTATGACAAATATGATGGAGGACAGAGGCTAAAGTTAAAAAGAAGAAATACAAAGTATGCGTAGATGGAGGGAGCAAAAATAATTTAACACTTACCCTGGAGTGGAACACATTGGTGCTCTGTATGAAAAGATGAATAATTTTTTTCCTGAGTCAGATGTGATGATATTCTGGGTCCAGTTTTCCCCTAAAACAATAAACATCAATCAACAATCCATAATGTCATCCAGGTAATGTCACTAATAACACAAAGGCATCCTCTGATAGAGGATACAAACAAAGTAGTAGTCAAAAGACCTTTCAACAATATTATACCCAGAGTTACAACACTCGTTTCCACTTACCATCTTTGACAGTTTCTCCAGTAGTCCCTCTGTGCAAGCCTGTTGTACCTTGTGCTGCCATCGCACAGTCCTTTCAATCAGGAAGCGCAGGGCATCACCCTCTGGAAGTCGAACCCGAATCCTCTGCAATGAAGCTAGCAGGGGCAAGACTTTGTCCAGAGGGGGCTTTCTTGACCGCTGACAAAGAGGGCAAAGCCAAGGCTGACCGTACTTGAGGTCTGAGGTGGTGTCCACACAGCCACAGTGGAAAACTTCTCGACAGAGCTCACACTGAACCACGGGACCTGAAGGAGCCTTTTGGCAAAGGCAAAAACTAACTGTGCAACAGTTTTCAGCAGGAATAAGCTTAGATTCATTTGAAGCCCTTAGAGCCAACAAGATTTCCATCTCCCTCTGGTGGACCTCCGCTAGAGTGCTCATCTGTGACGAGAGAACATTCAATTTATTGAAAATTTTTTAACAAAATTCTCACTCATTTCAGTATTAAATCAGTAATAATGTTTAATAGTGTGCTCACAGTGAGTCATCCATTCTATCCTCTGTTGCTACATTAGTTCTCACACACACACACACACACACACACACACACACACACACACACACACACACACACACACACACACACACACACACACGTGCACACAATGTAAAGCTATAAAGTCAGTCAGAAAGGTGACAAGTTTACTACTTTTTTAGCACTGATATCTGCTCTATTATAGAACAATGAAACATGCAGCTTTCTAGATTAAAACAAACTTATGATACAAGCTTCATACAGTGCCAATACTCTTCTGTTATACTTTTACATTATGTTACACAATTATACTTGTTGGGGAGATGATCAAAACACAACAAAGAAAAAAATAAATAAATACAGCCAGACTCACAGCAGAAGCAGTATCTTTGCTCTCAGAGAGCGCTCTCTCCACATCACTCAGAGACTCCAGTTTTGTTAAAGCTTTTTTACTGATCTGTGGAGTTTCTCTTGTTTTCTTAGACCGTGACTTCTGATGGCCAGTCCCTAAATCACATCTTGGACAAAGTACCTGAAAACATCGGAGCAAGCCCACATCAGCTATTGATCCTGACACGTACAGCAGCTTTGAAAGGACTCAAACTATATGATATCACAGTTTACCTCAAGGAGAGAGAATGGGGAGTTTTTCAGTAGGAATGTCTTTGCTGCACTCTCCTTCCAGGCCTGAATATCACAGATGAGGGCCTCCAATCGGCTCAGCGGCTCAAGCCTTGCTGGGATGCCCTCTGCTCTGAGAACCAGCTCAGAGAGGTTGTCTAGCACTGGAATACGTCCACCGAGCTACAAGCATAGTCCCACAGTATTTACAATCCATCTGCCACCACTACGTGTAGCCTTGTCAAATATCGAGAATATTTTACATATAGCACAATTTATTTATTTATTTAATTTACCTGGAGTGTTTCAGCTTCATGCAGCCATTTTTTGGCCTTGGTGACGACATCCTTTAGCTGTAGACAGTTGGGCAGGTAAGCAGGGATGTTTTCAACTTCTTGTAGAGCAGCATCTAGTGTTTCTAAGCTGTGACATGGCCTGTGAAACGACATAAAGTTTAATACGCACACCTTCAATTCAAGAAGATAAAATGCATGACTGAAATAAAATACCAGTATTAATGTAAATGGTACAACAATTCACTTGCTATGGCAAAGATTGGTGCTCTGGTCTACGTGGAGCCCATGGTCAAAATACCATGATTCAGCTCTGCAGACATTTCACATTTCATTCTACACTATCTGAATTTTTAGGTTGTTTCGTGTTTTCAATTCACTGGTATATAAATATATTGTGTATATACAAAATATTAATGAAAGACACAGTGCTGAGGGGACAAGAAAGTCAAGACAGAGACGGACAAGGCAGGATGAAGTATCGGTAATCAACAATTAAAATTTTTTTTTGTTACAGTATACTTTCTATTGCAGGGTCTATTGATAATTTTATCTATACAACAGGTACGAACAATTTCCATAAAAGAAAAACGCTGCAGCATCTGACTTGACCTTGTCCAGTCTCGATACTGAATGTCTGTTCAATATGATAAAAAAAAAAATAAAAAAAAAAAAGCTACGGAGACAGAGGGATAGAAAATGCATACACAACAGGTGGAGCTGTGCATCCTCACCTTGCCTCCAGGAGGCTGAGCACCCTCTCCTCCCACTGCTCTGACACTGTCAGCAGTTCCTGCAGACGAGCCATAGCTCTCTCCACGGAGTTGTGAGGGGCGAGGCCGACGCCTTGGTCAATCAGCCTCCTCATGGTGTCCAGACAGAGGCTGTCTGGCCAGCTGCTGGCCTGGTGAACAGCCTCCAGCCAGCGAGCCTGCTCCAATCTTTCCCTCAGCAGAGGTAGCTGTGGCAGCTCCACGTCCAAGCCCAGACTCACATCCAGCAGGTCCTGCAGCTCCAGTGGGCTGGGGGACTCATCAGAGAGGAGACGTTCACTACACATCTGGAAGTCATCCACTCTGGTCAAAAGGTCCTGGAGGTCACATTGAACAGACATTCAATACCAATATTTGAATACTTAGACACTATAGACAAGATGAAGTTCAAAAATTCAATACTATCAATCTCTTACAGCAAACAAGTTGAAGAAACTAGTTCAAATTTACTAATTAAAATGATGAAATGGAACATTCTATTATTGAAAGGAAAACATACAAAATGCTCAAACATGTTAATCAGTATAATCTAAACTCAATGACCTTCAGTAAAGGAGCCTGTCGTATAGTACATGGCAGGTTGTCTAACTGTCGGACAAAAGACCTCAGCTCCTCCACAGTCAATTCGTTCTGGTTTTGAGACTTTCCTCCTCCAGAGCGATACCTGCAACACAGATTTAAAACCCCATCACACACCGATAATAGATAGAAGACATTTGAATTTATTTTTCTTAATTATTACTGTTTCTGTCATTTTTGTATCCAACCTTAAATTTAAAAATAAAAACTGCATTTTGCCACATTTTTCCAGCACGTTGACTTGAAAACATTACCTGTATCATCCACAACCTCCTATAATAATAATGAGGAGTGAATAACAATAATTTTGAATATTTTAAACCTCCCTTCTGATAGTCTGACTTCATTCAGGCTTTGAAAACCAAATTTAAAATGTATTTTTATGCCCCATCTTATCTTTCAGTTTAACTTGTTAACTTCATTTTATTTTATTAATTTTTTTATTTATTTATTTATTTTTACAACCATCAGTTGTTGTATCTGATAATATCTTATCACTGATGGGTGGACCCAGTGAATCAGTTAAATCTTGTCTGTTCTGTAAAGTCTAGATGGTCCTTCCAGCTTAACTCTGAAACTGCTGCATTAACAAGTCAGACTTTTCCCTCAAGCAGATGAGCACCCCAAGGCTGTGTCCCTCTCTCTGTCTCTTGCAGGTAAAGGTTATGTTAGATGTCAGGGAAACAGGGTCACAAGGCATATATTTTTTTTTTTGGGGGGGGGGGGGGGGGGCATGTAGCATGTACATCTATTTTTGTCCTACCTCGTCTGCCTCTTCCCATTGAGAAGCTGTTGTGCCATCACAGCAACTTTATCTGCCTCTGAGGTGACTTTGCGCAGCTGATCCAGGAGTGCAGTTTGTGGGAATGCCTTTGTTTCTGCCTGCTCCAACAGGCTGTGAAGCTCCTCCAAACCTAATCAGAAAATGGAACTCTTAAATTATCAGGAAACACATTTACGGACTCTAAGTCCAAGTTCACATGTCTCTAAAATGAAAGAGAGAGGGAAAAAAAAGACACAGATACATGGTATATGTGCCAGGAACAACTGTATTAAAATGTACAAGAATACAAGACAGTGTTTCCACAGGATTTATGAGGGTCACCTCCTAACCAGGAGGAGGGGGAGAATGTACTATTTTGGGAACATGATTTTGTGACATGGATATTTATTGCATTTTCTTCAAACCTCTTTTCTTGTTTCCTTTGTTCTCTAGGATCTCCTGAACACTACGGAGCCAGTCTTTATACGATTCTGCACGCAGCTTCACTGATGACATCATGGGGTACAACCTATCCAGTGTCAACTTGTAACTGTTGGAAAAGACAAAGCAAGACAGGAAATATTTCTCAGCTGATTGTTTAATTCAAATCAAAACTATTGCTACAATACCAAACTAATTATAATCTCAAACTTTATCTGGGAAAAAAAAAAGAACAAACAAACCAACAAAAAAACCCTTATTATTACTCATCATTTGTGGTACACAAAAACCTGTCACAACTATCATTAGTAGAATGTTGTAAATTGATCCAAGCTTAATGAAATAAATTGAATCTCATTTAAAAAAAGAAACTGTTCCATTTATTTTTGCTAGTCTAATATGGTCTCTGCTCTGTGACAGAAAGGTGTTATGTTTACAAAAACTTAAAGTAGGACAATTTTTTGTTGAAGAGCTTAAATAATTATCTTTAAGGAATTGATTTATTTAAAATATTTGATAATTTTCTCTAAGTGCATGATTAAAGCTGCCCACTTCTGTAAGTGTCTCTTACACATTTGTTTTATGTGATGATAAGATATTTTATTGTAGTAGTAATAAAGACAAAATAAACAAATAAACAAAAAAACAAAAACAATAACAATTGGAATTCAGAAGCCAGTGTGTTCACTTGATGTGATTGACTCACTGGAGTGTGAGGTTGCTGTGAGGACATGAGCAGAGGTCCTGGGTGTGGTACAGACAAACCATCTTGCCAGGACTGCAGGCACAGGTGATACCAGACAGGAAGCAGGTGGTCCGACACTTGGAGCACTGCCGCTCCTCGTCTGGGAGCACTTCATAATCAACTTGCCGTGACTGCACCACCCCCTGTGGATTATTTAAAAAAAAAAAAAAATCACAGTTAGAGCTGCAAAGAGAAGAGACAGCTGTGCAGAAAAAAATCTAATCTTAATCTTTTTAAAAGTATTAATGATAAGTAATTTTCTATAATGTATCCCAGATTTCACATCATGAAAAGGTATACCACTTTTTCTGCAATTACCACACACCAGCAAACATAAGTGAAGAATGAATGATAATCGGACCTTAAATTCCAACCATTTACTCTCATTTTCATACTGTGGTTTGCACTCAGAGACAGAAAGTACATGTTGCCATCATTTCAACAATTTAATTTGATATACTAAAAATATAAGAACTGCTCACCATTTTTTTAATCTTTGCTCTTAATTCCTCTTCTTCTTGGATCATAATGGTCATCTCCTTTTGCACTGCTGACGCCAGTTCAACGTCCATCATGTCTGCTTTTGTGGCCATATTACAAATCATCTCGTCATGAGAGAAGACACAGTACCTGCTCAGCTGGCGATAGTGTGCTACACAGTTCCGCCCAATGGGCATCTGCCAGAAAACATGAAGACAAGTCACTTATGTGGCAGAAAACATCGACATTAGTGATAAATATTGTTGAGATTATTATATTATTTTGATGTTAAAGGACAATTTTTTCTCTCTGATCTCTGCATACAGCAAAACATTTACTGAATGATCTTGCAAAGCTACTACATCTGAGGAAAGATGGATTTCTTCTAGAAAGAACTTGGCCCATGCTATGCAAACAGAGGGATCAACCAATTTCTTACCCAGTCCATTGTGCAGAAGTTGACAGCTTCAGCAAAGTTGAACCCCTGGTTGAATCCACTGTGGTACGCTCTGGGAAAAGTGATGACAAACTCACCTGCACATTGATTGGTGCGGTAGATCTAATTAAGAGTAGGTAAAGAAAGTAAGAATTACAAGCTGCAGTTACTTCAAATCAATGGCAAGTTTAAAACAGGGGGGCTTTTAACTGGTCTGTTCGATACATTTTGTTTTTATTAACATAATTTTTTATCATGTACACTGAATCTCAAAAAAATTATTCAAAATAACAGGAGTTTGTTGATGGTTTCCTTGTTTAAATCATGCATCAAAAACCTGGCGTCATATGATTTGGTGGTGTCGTGTGATTTATCATCACACTTACTGAATAAAGATCTGGCTTTGTTTCAGACATTTAAACTCAATGATTCATCATTGAATATCAAAGTGAGCTTGTTACCGGCACACCGTTGTTCATCAGTGTATTGGGATTCATGATGGTGACCAGCTGGTGAAGGAGGTCTGGCTGGGACTCAAACAGCTCAGGGGCCAGTTTCTTCATGACAGACTCAAGGTGCTCTGCAGCATAACCAGGAGCCCCATACCAAGTCTTTGGCTCCCCCCTATACATATGGTCAAAGAAACACGTATATCACCACACAAATTATACCTTACTTCTATTATGGTTTTGGACAAGACCAATATCGGATATACCGTAATATTTGAGGTATAGATTGACTGAAACCATGACAGTAAATGGCAGTTTATTTATTTAAAGTGTTCTAAGCCTAAGAAAGCAAACATCAAGAATCACTATTACAGAAACACAATAGAGTTTGGTGAATGCACTTTACCAGTGTAGATAGTTTATTGAGTAGCTCCAGTGGTCCTCAATATGCCAGCAAAAGGATGAGAAGCACATGCCCACATATAGCCAGGGTACCTTCATCCCACAGATGTCGGCTGTAACGTGAGTCAGCACTGAGGCATCCAGCACTGGCATGTTGTTCAGATTCCACCCACTGCTCAGGTAATGCTGCAGGTCAGAGACAGGTCACAACACTTAACTTTTCACTCAAATATAACTTTATAAACATAACAAAACCATTTTAGCAATTTTCATGTCTCTTAGTTTGTGGCCTCCACAGATTTGTAAAAATCAGAAAGTCTCACAAAGATTTCACTTTTGCATTAATGATAAATGTTTATCAAGTATTCACAGTTGCCATACCTTGGACATTATTGTTTGTATGCTAGTAATCAATATATTTTATTATATTTTAGAGAAATGAAAGTTAACTTTAAAATATTTTTCAGTAATGCTTAATTTTAATGAAAAAATAATAACACTATTATGATGAAGAATTAACTTTGACAATATTCAAGTATTTCATTATTTCCACGAAAGACTATTTGTACCTCGTCCTCTGAAGAGACTTCAAAATGGCTGTTCCTCACAGGAAAACCACTCCCAAACTCCTTGGAGGCGATGTCTGCTCCATACTCCACAGTGACATCCTCCTCGATGGTGCTGACTAGACGCCAGAACTCCTTCTCTACCAATTCTGTGGGAACCATCTAAAAAAAAAACAAAAAAAAAAACAAGAGAGCACTCCATTAAATAACTCTAAAAAATACACATCTCGTCAAACAATAATACGAGATACACAGTGGTGCTTTTCTCCAAGCCCTGGTACATATGTCTGACTTGGTGCTTGAATTGTTTGGACAGCATAAGTTTATACGAGTATGTTTTTCAGAATAAGTTTAATCAGATGCTCTATTTACAGCCCCTTTGTGCAGCCTGTTCAAGACAGGAATGCTGCACTTTTATTCTGCCTCGCAGTTACAATACAAACATGGACTGATGTTGTATTGTTGTTGTGGCAATAACCTGGCAGCATTGGCAGTCACAGAGCTGGATTGACGCCTGTGTAAAAGGGAGCGCAGGCATGACAGGATAGGCGCTGACGCCGATACCCATCCCCCCCCTCCCCTAGGCTTTAGATAAGACAAACAAGACTTTCTCTGGAAGTGTATTATCAAAGCATTCCTTTGTCCCAGACCAAAGTCATAAAACAAAATAACAGCGTCCAAAGAGTTTCCCTATAAAATCTGCCAAAATCGGCCTCTAGTCTCAGAAGACCTTTCTTCAAAATAAAAATAGAGCTCACATTATTAGGATTTGGCACAAATAACAGTAATAGCTTGTCAGTAAAACTTTTATTTCCTCTGACACACTCTGTATTTTGGGTTAGGAAATAGCATAAATGATACTGGTGTTGGGAAAACAGCTTTTAATATGATATCTGGAAAGGTGTACAAGATTTGTCCAAAGGAAAACCTCCTGTAATAGACATGGGACATGGTTGTTGAGATGGTCCACCTTCATTGAATGCCACACCCAAAAACTGTAACTGGTACAGCGTCTTTAGTAGCCTTGCCCTGAACTCCTATCTCTGCCTTTTTCATTCTGCACATTAGCTGTACTGTTCTTCTGTTTTTCTGCTGAATCTGCCAATGCTGCCACAACTTTGGCTTTGTTTAAACTTGTATTGACGGGTTTTGTGGCAGACCGAGAGCTTCAGAGGACTGCCAAGCGAACATAGGTCTAAGGGAGAAAGTCCCTGGACATTAGCCATTACCCAAGCACACTGACATATACATACTCTATGTGCAACTTATTTGCAGTTTTCCAATGTCCTGCTGATTATAATCTAATCTTCATCCCTGTATATGCTGGAGCATTCTTAAACCACCAGCAATGCTCATGTTGTCAGCCTATTATCATTAAACAATTTCCTTCAAAAGAATCTATTTTGTTCACATATTGTTAGCCGACTGGTCAATCATTTTGCTGCAGTAATTAAAAATCATTATACATGCTAACATGTGTTTGTAGGAAATGCATGAAATAAATGAAAGCTGCTACTGTTGGTTGTTCATAAATTTCCTGTAACTTAGCATATTACAACTCATTACACTTTAACCAGGGACTGAAATTAAGTGTAATGGCCAACAAAAACTGAATTAATAGAATGGAAACTATATCAAGTAAGAAGTGATGTTAACTCACATGAACTGGCATGTTGAAATAATCAGACTTGAAGGAGTCAGCCATGTCTCCAAAAGCTTGGAGGGTGTAGCTCCTGCCGGCCTGCTCAAAACCAAAAGCGACAGGAGGTTTGCCACATTCCTGTGAGAATAAAGATTGAAGTTAAAAACAAATCACTTGCATCTGTACTATGTCTGTTGATCTTAGGCAGGAAATTATTCTCTTGTTCCCAATTATAAATGTCTGTCAGGATCCAGGTCCCTGGGGGGTGGGGGCTGGCAGCTCACCTGAGCCAGGCACTTGGGACATCTCCAGTCGCCTTTAGGAACATCATGGAGGGGAGGGATTAGACAGAAGATGTGATAGCTGTCATCACAGCCATCGCATAACAGCAGGCGGTCTTCAGCAGTCCCACTGCCGCATACCAGACACATGTACTGGTCCACCTGAGTACACAGAACAATTGTGAAAGCTGCCTTTGTTTTGGGATGTGCAATTTTCCCCTTTTACATGTGTATCTGACAGCAGCATGTAAGCATCCCCCAAAATGGATAAATATTTGTTATTTGTACAGTATTGGAATTGTAACAATCTAAAACATCAACTGATAACAGCAGAATACACTTACTTTACTGTGGGGAGGTTTGTTTATGCTATTTAATAGCATTTCTTCATATTCTGTAGGATCCTCATGTTTAATTGGCTCGTTTTTCACCTCGGTCACAGCCATTCTTACTGAAAGTCATGGATAATGACTTTAATATTCTTTAATATTGTTGCTCATTTTATTCAACTGATCCGATTGTCTATATAAACCAATCAGAACTTGTCTTACCAGGCTCTTGTTTGGGAACATATGTTGCCATCCTCCTCCTGAGATTAGGACGATTCTCACAAACTTCCCTAGGTTCAATTTTGACACAGCCTCTCTGTCAAAATCAGGGAAAACAGAAAGACAGCAAGACATCAGGTGTAGAAACCTAATTCAGGGGACTATTGGCATTAATGGCATTAAGCCACAATAGTCTTTTGTCATAAAGTGCAAATTCATCTTTTTGTAAAGCAGCGAGTCTCACAAGACATTTCTGCCTCTGTTCAAGGGCTCCATAGAGAATTTTTGTTGAATGTGTCTCAAATGTTTAAGAATATACATTTTTTGATGTCCCAAGTGGTAACATAAGACAACAGTGAACACCAAAGACTGGACTCACTTCAGATCTCATTCGTTTGGCTCTGCGAGCAATGCTACAGGTCTCCTGGGGCTGGACAGACTGGCGCTGTGGGAGGTCATGAGGGGTGTACTCCTTGTCTTTTGTGTCGTTGGTCAAGGTGGCCTTCTGCAGAATGAAGACAGAAAATCTTCAAACATTTAATATCGAAGTAGTCTTGTTAAAAACCAAGCAAAGTAAAAATAATTAGAATTTAGACCAAATTGACAAAATTGTCTCAGACAATATAGATGAGACAGAACTACAAATCTTGGCTTTAGCAAATGTTTAAAAATAAATACAGAAATCCCTAAACTGAGGATTTAAATGTTTTATAAGCTCTTGCTCTTCAAAAAGAAAACAGCTTGGGCCTTATTTTAAATACTTGTTCAACTGGCCTAAACCTATCCCTTCGGTGGCCTTACCAGCCCAAAATAAGCAAATTCACTATCTTGGAAAACTGAAAACTTTCACTTCATCACCACTGCAAACAAATGCATTTGTGAAGCCTCAGCACCATTCAGTACCTGTTATATTTTCATTGTTGTTTGACTCAGTCATTTGATACTACTAAACTGAATATGTTGAAAAGACACTGTAATGGACTGTAAATTCAACCAATAAACATTCACTGAACCGAGTGTAGCTACTGCTGCTCTACCAAGAAAAGAAAACAAGTGATGTGACGTACAGGCAGATTGGCTCCAGTCTGAAACAGGTTATATGGATAGAGGATCCTCTCATAGTGTGCCCGCAGATGAGAGCCAATTGCTTTGCCTGGAGCAAAGCCCATCTTAACAGATATCTTAGTCCAACGTCTCTCTCTGCAGACTGCATCAAAACCTCCCTCTTCCTTCACCAGCTTTGGAGAGAGACAAAATCATATGTTCTGTATTTTAGAGGGTGTGCTCTTATTTTCCATTTATGTCAAGAAAGTGGTCACATGTAATTCACCACATAAAAATGTCCACCAGTCTCTTCCTACACTCTTGTCATAAAATTAGAATTTGTACATACTTTATTCAGCTGGTAAAGATCCAAAATCTTTCTTTCCACATGAGGAATTTTCAGAGTGCATCCTTGAAGCTCCCAGAATTTTGCTATTTGATCCAGGAAGTTGAGCTTGACTCTGGTCTGAGCCTAAAAACATAATGAACAAATGGTAAGCTAGAATAATCATTTCATTGTTTAAGGTGGCATTATCCAGAAATAGGACAAGTTACATTTCCCCAATAACATTTAAGGCATCAAATATATAACATAACATATGAATGTACCTCCAATTCATTAAGCCTTTGTATTCGTGGTGTGAACTTCAGTCTGTCCACATCACAGGCAAAGGGTGGTTGCCATTCCTGAGGGGATTAAGAAACAGAATTAATTAAACAAAATGATGGTTACAGTGACACAGAAGGCTCACAAAACAAAATTTGATTACAGATTTGTCAATCTGCAGGATTAAATCAAGATTTGATTTAAGACTGTTTTCGGCTGCAGGCTTGGTGTAATAATAACTGTGTGGCAGCAGGGTGATATATATATGAATATGGGTGTGATATACAAATTATCCAAAGATTTTCAGAAAATTAGATTCCTTGACTGTTGTTTCTCATTAATAAGGCTGATTTTAAACACTTTACCTGGCAAAGTTTGAGCCAACAGAGATAAAAGTGTTACCACTGTTTTCTTACAAATACAGTCCAAGAAATCAAATCGGATGCAGTTCTCCACATAAACAAAAGGTTGTTATTGGAGGCAAACCAAAAGGAATGTACTGTTTTGCAAACATGCAAATATGCTGAGAGCAATGTTTTGGGTTGGGCAATATGACTGGTGAAACAATGATGGAAATCTGTTGAAATCTGTTCAAATTTCCACTAAGGGGGACAGTAAAAGTCAGTCAATCAATTTTTTGGTGAAATTGACATACACGCTCATTAATGCCCACATTTATATTATGTTTGTTTCGGATGTAAATGAATTGACTTTTATTACTGCATTCAATAAAATGGCAAAGTTACAATCACATGTTCTGAGAAAAAAAAAAAAAAAAAAAAAAAGATGTAACCCCCCCCCCAAAAAAATCCCAAAACAAAACAAACAAACAAAAAAGTAATAAATGTAAATGCTCTACATTTAATATACTTTCGAAAAGCACGTGCAGACTATATTAAAAGAGAACCTAGTGATGCTAGTACACACAATCTCCTGCGCAACCAGACTAAGACTGCTCGTTTGACCAACATGAGACGTATTGTTATTTTGGTGGCTAAGGAAATTTTGAATGTTAGTATGAAAACAAATAACATAAATAGTTCAATTTTATCAGAGGCACAAAGATGTCATGAAGAGCAGAGAAAAGTGCTATTTCTGAAGTTTAAGGTTTCATATCTGCCCTTCATTAGGTTTGAAAAAAGTATTTTCATAAAAGACCACACCTATTAAATCTTCACAACACTGTTTTTGGTGAGCTCAAAAGACACCAAAAAAATCATAATTTCTACCACTATGCATTTAACTATGTCTCCTCGACTCTTTGGCTTTCAGACAAAAAACCACGGATCACATTATAAACACTATTTTAAATCAGATGAGCTCAGTATTCAGTGGAGTGACTTGTCATTGCATTTGTATCATAACAAAGTGGACCTATCAACACCAAAACAAATGATCAGTTCTGCTCTAAAAACACTGTCCACATCTTGGAACCAAACTCCTCCTGAAACTATAAAACTAACAGCATGTAACAAAATGCAGCATGCAATATTTGCATGCAAGAAATAAAAATGTGAAAATTGGTCATGTGACCTGAGTAAGGCAAACCTAGAGATTAAGCTACTGCTCAGGATCTAAATCAGACAACAATTAAATCAACTATCCTAAATAAAACGGCTAGCATTCACTTCATAAATCGCCTCTTATCACTGTGCCGTTAGCAGCAAAAAGTTAAATGTTGCCTACACTATTTACTGGGTCTGGGCAGGCTGTTTTTCTTCCTGGGCTGAAACAGCTAGTCAAGAGGAACAACAATAGGTGCAATAACATCATTTTATCATCTGTAGACAAAGCTGGATTAGACACACAAATAAGTGGTCACAAAAGGTGAAACAATTGTTTTGAAAACGCAGACTGCACTGGGTTCTTCAACATTAGGTCTGATCACGCCAGTTCAGTTACAAGCATTTTTGGTTCAAACCAAACTAGCTTTCCCTCTTGCATACAATGTAAAATACTAGTGGTGAGAAGTTAACCTCAAACAAACATAACATAATCAACGACAATCATTTGCATATGTGCTACTAACATCTTCAGTCAAATTTAACCGGTGCAAAGGCGGAGGAAATACTGACCACAAACTGTGCACCCAGAAATCAGTGATCAGAAACAGGTTGTGGTGCAATGTCTTCTTCCTTTCTAAAATGCTCTCTTTCTGAATCCTTTAAATGAGAGAAGAGTAGAGAAAGGGAAACAAAGAAAAGGAGATCTCAGGCCAGATCCTATACTAAAAACACAGGATGCTACATGCACACAATATGTGCCTTAACCATACAAGCCTCCAGGATGTCCAAGTCTGCCTTGCCTTTTCACTCTCAAGAGCTCAGATTCACATTGCTGAGGGATTTAAGGTTGTTTATTGGTTTGTTGGGAAGTGAGTAACAACTCTCACACAATCTAGGGTAAATGGTCAATTTAGACATGCAAATTTCCCCCCTTTTTTGTACTGATATCACATCTGTATCTTCTCGACATGGTACGTAATTAAAAGGATTATTTTACAACCTGCCATTGTAGTCATAAAGATGCCAGTAAATTAGAACGACTTCTGGTGAAACCCTGAATTTGTTCAGGCAAAAGTGACATTGACCACAAGTTTCACAATATATTTCTAAATAATCACATGCAACAACAGGTCTCCTTTAGGGCGAAAAAAACCCCAACAACAAACAAATCATATGCACTGTAGAGTAAAGTGAAGTTTAACCCTGGTCAAAGAAGGGCAGTACAATATGCTGCCCTCTCTGACTAATTCATGTCAGGAAAAACCAACACAATCTTTGCTCAGAGCTTTTGCCATTGCCTTCTTTTGTTTACAAGAGCAGTGCATTTTCAGCCAGAACATCAGCAGACACTAAAAGCAGTCTCTCTCCCATCCTTTCTTTTTTTTAAATAAGAACCCAGTCCCCCTCACCCCATTCCCTTTCTGTTAAACTGTACAAAAAACAAACAAACAAACAAACAAACAACAACCCAAACCCTTTTACAGCTTCCTAATTTCTACTACAGATGAGTCTCACTTTATATGACACACACAGATCAAAGAAAAACTACTCCAATCCAGGAACTTGGTGTTTTTGAATGAAACACGCATATGTAACATAAATCATGTTGGTCACTAATCGTGACAATATAATTCATTTAAGACGAATTTGCCTTTTATCTAATTTGCATGGAAGCTTGGACACACCCTTGACTGCCCTCCTCTCCCACAGTGTATTAGAAATAAGGTCAATATGAGATACTTTCAAATTCTGTCTATTTGAGGAGGACTGGCTTTATTATTATTTCATCTTCTTAATGGGTCAAAAACATTTTCTATTAAACTCCTCTGACGTTAGGGGTGTGCGGACTAGTGCTTTGTAATCCTCCAGTTGGACAGAGCAAATGTTATAAAAGACAGCCAATCGTCCCAGTTATTATCATAATAATCTTATATTACTACACAGCAAACTTAAAGTAAAGGACAGTGTTAACCACCAGGTATAATCGCGTCGATGGAGGCTTTTCTTGTATATACATATATACATAAAAAAGATAAAACTGTAACAGAAACAGTGTCCATGTTTCAGCGACCCCATCTCTCCATAAACACTTGGTCACTGAGCACGTAGGTAACGTTAGCCAGCGTTAATGTCAGACAACTGCAGCTTCAAACGGGCCCAGATAAGAGACACAGCAGCTAAACCCGTCAAACCCAGCTGGGAAAGTTGGCCCTCATCTAACCAACTGAGCAAAAAAAGCAGAAACCTGAAGACTACTTCTGATTTCTTGGGTTTATTTCCGTGCGCTGTGTCCAGGAAGCGTTTCATTCTGCGCTAACGTAAACAATTTCTGTTGAGATTTGCATTCAGGCAAAACTTTAACGTTTGAAATATTTTTAGAAACCATCTCCCCATGAAGCCGGCTGTTAGATGGAGACAACACACGGAGGTGAAAAACTTGTCCGGTTCTCGGGGGTTTCAGGCTGGGTTGGGGAGGTTTCTCTGTTGAAAACACAACACACTCCGGGATCACAGCGAGCTGACAATTCAACTCAGAGCCGCAATCCGCCATGTTGAAACCTGTCTACAAACACAACTTTGCCTGCTAAATTAACAACAGCCGCACAGGCCGACACACCGTATAAAACAACAACTAGAAACACGACCGAGACGAGGAAACACTCACCGGCGGCGGGCGGACCTTGCAGATGCCAGTTTTCTCTGCAATGGATCGTATTTTGTTGATGTACGCAAAAGGGTCGGCAAATTCCTCCCAGCTGGGCTCAAAAACAGGGCACTCCGGGGGAGGAATGAACTCATTTAGCTGAGGTTGACTCATCGTTGCATCTTCCCCACGACTCCGGCCGAATATATTTCTTTTTGACGGGATTCTTCACGCCGAAAATGCAGGTTTGTGCCTCTCAGTTCACGTCCATTTCCCCACTCATTGAACTCAAAGACGAATTATCTAGTTGGAGACAAGAGGGTGACAGTCAGGGAAGGTGCCCATCCGCCTCAGAAAGTAGAGCCCCACTAATTATTTAGATTTGCAGTTTGTTATACACACAGTCTCAGTGTGGCGACGCCATGTGTGACACACACAGACTTTTAATCTTTACTCTAATAGTGGTTGTGCAAGTAATTAATATTTGACCAAACCCACAGAGCTCCCGTGCTGCGCATTATAATATGTTTGAAGGAATTAAGTGCCCGACAAACCGAGAGGAAGTAAAACAAAAAGGCCTTCAGCCTCATCTTCACTCATTAAAGATAATATTAGCGCCGACACTGGACACACTTGTGACTACAATACTCTTTCGTCAGGGATTATATTTGTATTAGGTTTCCTTACAGATGATCGCTTCCCTGTGGGGTGAGTTTGATGTGTCAGCCTTTGACCCGCCGGCACACTGAGCTCCTCCTGGTGCTGAGCAAGGTCCGGCTTTCTAAACCCCGCCCGGCTGTGACCAAAGAATAGACGCGCCTGTTGAGTTTTCTAATCGAACACACCCACGAGATCGCTACGCGCCGACCGGGACTTCGTTTTTAAATGGTCTAGTGGAGCTCGCTGATTGGTGGAAACGACAGTCATATGGGGATACTTGGACTGTTTATGTTTTCATTATAAACATTTTAATTCATTCATCTAAGCTTTACCAACCCGTAGACGAATCAGACATCAGAGGAGATAAGGGAAACAAGTACATCACTAGATGAAAGTCAATATTTTTAATTAAGTCAGTGTTTCAAAATACCTAAAATGCGTGTGTACACATAAACTTCATGTTCGTGTAGTTTCCCATTTGATAGGGAAGATCCTTTTATTAAGAGAACACCAGAAAGAAATTAGTCAAATACAGCTACATGTGGTTTCTGCAGCATCCTTTTAGGTTCACTTTAAGAGTTTCAAATCTTAAGTACCACAATGAATTTAATATTACTTCCACAACTAAATCAGTCTGAGTATGAGGGAAAAGCATATGGTGCAACACAGCATTGCCAATTATTTATCATTATAACCTATTATTTAGTCAGCTATCCTTAAGGAATGGCCGGATAAAGACGGGTAGACATTTTTCAGCTTGTACCAGCACCTCATAACAATTCTTCAGGTCTTAAAATTAAAAGTGGTTAATTTAGTTAAGATGAATAAAAAAGTTAGTTAGTGACAGAATATAATTGTTGTTAAAGACATTTTTTATATTATTTTTTTGTTTGTTTGTTTGTTTTTTAGTCACTTTGGCCTAAAAACATGTGGGACTGATGTGATCTAATGTATAACTAAATTACTTACTGAAAACCACCACCTTAAAATCAGTTTACTGTGGAGACTGTAAAGCCCTGGCAGGACAATTTGTGATTATACACCATATATACAAGTTTGCTTGGTGTGACAGAGTTCATTTTTCTCAGAGATTTCATGAGTTACATGCAAAATAGAAGCAGCAGCTACGAGAAGTATGATCTACACCTTAGCCAGTTTCCCTCTGAGCCCGATTTGAATGTCTTCGTTCTCTGTTTCGTTTCAACTTCCTGTTGGTGGATATTGGACAGCAGGCTATGACGAACACACAGCAGGTGTTGTCCACGGTCGGGAGAGAGATCAACAGCACGTATTTAAAACAATACTCAAGATCACTGTAACACACTTTTTCTCCAATTTGTTAAGGTGCTGGAACTAACCAGTCAATATTCTGTCTCATTCACTGCTGATTGTGTATCAGCACTAAACAATATCATTCATTATGAAGAACTAACTTTGAATGGGAGCGATTTTTTTTTTTTTTTTTTTTTCTCTTCATGGATTAAAAGACACTGAGATTAAAAAAAAAGTTACATATTATTCAGGAAGTAGCTACAGGATGTCATTTGACAACTTCCCCAAAAAAACACATTTATTCAAACAGAATGGTCAGTGTGATCAAGGTGTTTGGTAGAGACATAGTGCTGCTATTATGAATATATCTGTAGGCATATAACAACCAGATCTTTGTGTAGAGTATATGTGTATGCATTTGTATTTGATAGGCTTGGGGCTAACTCTGGCAGTAAATCCATGAAAAGATGCACAGACTCCCAACACATTTTTAAAAAGTTTTTGTGGGCCCTTACATGAATTGACACTATGCATGATTCACCCTCTCCAAAGCAACATAGAAACTTCTCTTGTCATCCAAACAGTGCCAGCCGATTGGTCCAATCTCACAATCTGCGCAGATGAGATACTTAATGTTGCCGACGTCTTTAGTGAAGCCCACATTCTCAAAAGAGAACATGTCGTCCACTAACCAGTGGGCATTCAGTGTGTCCCCGTCCACTGAGCCCTTTGTGGTTTTGAGACTGGTCTTTTTCCGCATGGAGGGTAGGAAGAGCTGGTGGGAGGAAACAATAACAATATAAAAACATTTGACAGAACTCAAAATTAGTCCTAAAATAGTTTTCGAATTATGTACAAGAAAAGTCTAATTTGACTGTCTTTCTTTGGTTGTGATCAGACTTGAAAAGGATAAAGGGGTTAGGGTTTAGGACTAGAAATATGAGACCACATCACTGGTTTGGTCAGACCCCAACTGGCTAACCATTCTTCAGGCAATTTAGAGTCACCAGTTAACTTAACCTGCCTGTCTTTGGTCTGTGTAAAAAAGCAACAGTACCCAGAGAGAAACCACACAGGCATGAGGAGAACATGCCACCTTTATGTTTTTTTTCATCTTCTTCATGTCTCAATGAGATTTCATTCATTCATCAATGAGGTCCTTGCCTTTGGGGAATATCGGTTCCCATGAGGGGTTAGTGGTAGGTGTCAAAGTAAATTCCCCATGAATGGCAGGACTCCAGGATACCAGGCAGAGCATTTCCGAAAGCATCATACTGTCTCAGCCATCTTTCCTTTCTTCCGAAGTGCTGTCGGCCTTCCCCATACAACATCCACATTCCCGACCAGCCACATGGTGTACAAGAAAACCTGATTCATCAGATCAGGCCCCCTTTTTCTAATGGCCAATGGCCCAATTTAAATGCTCACGTTAAACAGATGTCATTGTAATGAGTTTATCGTTGTTACTCACTTCCCCTGCTGCTGGCCATAATGTCATGCCTTCCTGGTTCATGTTTTACCCAGCCGCATAGGAAATTTTTCAGAGCTTTTACTTCAGTAAGTCTAACAACATTACAATCTAAAAACTATCCATACAAGTAGTATTGAATTAAATTACAATGGAAACAGTCAAGGTAAAGAAAAACACCTTTAGTAAGAACTTGGGTAAAAAATACTAAGCTCCGCGTGAAGTGTTGCTTCACAAAAGCAGTCAGAGACAATTATTACCCATTCAGAGCTTCAGGGCCAAGCGTACCTCTTTCTCTGCAAACAGAGCCACTCCCGGGCCGAGCACCTTGGACCCGCAGCGCTGACACAGGACAGACTTGCTGTTCTTGCCGTCCTTAGAGACCAGGTCGGTCCGGTCCGGGCCGTCTTTGGACTGCCAGCTGTCGTCCATCACGGGCTCCCACAAACAGCAAATGTCCTGAAGTTGGTGCACAACAGGATGGAGACAGGGCGTCCCTCACCAGCACAAACCGACTGTCTGGAGGGACAGTAACTGTCTGTTAGCTCAGAGACATCGCAGACGCTGAAGAAAAGGATCTAGAAATGTAAACCTGAAGTTTGACTTTGGTTTTTATCCCTATTAGCCGGATGCAGTCTCTGCAAATGGAAGCCCCGCCCCTTGCATTTATGCTAACACTTAATTCCACAATAATACGACAAATTATTACTTTGCTAACACACAGCAGCTATAAATGTATATTTGAGAAACTCAAACAGGACGTACCGAAAGGTTGAAGGAAAACAAACCCCGAACACGCCAACAAAACAGTAAAACACACAGGTTTTCGGTCGCTAGGCTAGCATGGGCTCGATGCGTTTCCAGCTCCTAAATGGTCCCGGTCAGAAACACGTTTCTAAAATAGTTTCCTGGTTAAACAGTGCATACAATTTGTCAGTGGATTAAGAGGTTTACAAAAGAAATTATGGAACATAATAAAGTCTTCTTTTAATCTTTCCTGGATATGTTTTTTACGAAGGCTCCAATGGCCTGTGAAGTAATTTCGTAATTATAAAGCAGTGGTGGCAAATCATTTAAAAATGTAGCAAAACAGGAAAAAAAATCAGCAATGAGGGTCTCTTACTGCATGCATTTAATCTTGCAGATCTGTATTAAGATAAGATAAAGTTGAATACACCTTTGTAAAGTGAAAATGCGTAGATGATTGTGAAGTCTTGAGGGTGACATGTCAACCTGGGCCCTCATCTCCCTTATAGCCCTTATATTCATGATAATCTCACAACATGATACAATAGTGCATTATTTTCTACATCAGCTGTGAATACATGCTGTACATCTTATGTGTTCAAACCAGCAAACCAGTATTAGATGAACTGGAAATGATGAGCAGCTGTTGATTTAGCTGGGGTTTATACTGTGTAATTTTGCATTTTGTGGTTATGGACAAGCAAATATCATTGCCTTTCATTAGTCAGAAATCTACTCTTACCAGCTGGTATGGCTTGAATCTTCAAAAATGCACTGGAGACAACTGGACACCATGTTTATACATGTGGAAAAAAAATGTATTACAATAATTTTCCAAGATTACCATTAATAAATATTTATGTTTACATTTCAGTGAAATGTATGATTTATCACTTTCTACACAGGACATTACACAAAGTCAAGAATACATACCATTTTAGTCTTTGTAATAAAGCTTGAATAAGTTGATCTAGAAAAAGGAGTCTGAAACAGCAGTTGATACAACCTATCAATGGAGTTGTAAATTCACTAATGATTTGATTGTGTAAATCTATGGCAAGGAAAACAAGAAAAATCAACATCTGGAAATTCTTGAAGCTCCCTTGACTGTTAAGATAGGCCGTTTCATTTAAAAACATTTCTGTTGGCCTAAGGCACAAAATACTAAAAGTTTATATCAATCATACATAACACATTTTAAACCCCATATGGTGATTTAAAGTTTAGAATTTTATAGCATACACTAAGGTGCATTTGATATTTACACCTCTCGTTGCATTTAAACTCTAGCACAAAAGAAAGATCTCTAGCTGACAGAAACACAATTAAACTGACCTACATCTGTACATTGTGCATAGCCCACAAACTATTACTGTAGAAATCATGTGTTGTCTGAGTGAAAAAGGATGCCAGGTGAGCTCCTTTCACTTCAGCATTTTACACATCTTAGCTTAGCCTGAACTGAGCCAATTTACAGTTAGGCTAAGAAATATTTGGACAGTGACACAAGTTTTGTTATTTTAGCTGTTTACCAAAACATATTCAAGATACAGTTATATAATCAATATGGGTTTAAAGTGCAGACTCCCAGCTTTTATTTGAGGGTATTCACATCCAAATTGGAGGAAGGGTTTAGGAATAACGGCTCTTTAATATCTAGCTGCCTCTTTTTCAAGGGACCAAAAGTAATTCGACAATTGACTCAAAAGCTGTTTCATGGACATGGGTAAGTTATTACTTTGTTATGTCATCATCAATTAAGCAGGTAAAACCTGGAGTTGATTCCAGGTGTAGCATTTGCATTTGGAAGCTGTTGCTGTGAACCCACAACATGCAGTCAAAGGAGTTCTCAATGGAACTGAAACAGACCATCTTTAGACTGAAAAAAAAAAAAGAAGAAATTCATCAGAGAGATAGCGGAAATGTTAAGAGTGGCCAAATCAACAGTGTGGTATATTCTGAGAAAAAAAAGAGCGCACTGGTGAGCTCGGGAACTCAAAAAGGCCTGGACATCCACGGAAGACAACAGTGGTGGATGATTGCAGGGTCCTTTCCATGGTGAAGAAAAACCCCTTCACAACATCCACCCAAGTGAAGAACACTCTCCAGGAAGTAGATGTTATCAGTATCTAAGTCTACCATAAAGAGAAGACTTCATGAGAGCAAATACAGAGGGTTCACCACAAGGTGCAAACCATTAATCAGCCTCAAAAATAGAAAGGCCAGATTAGACTTTGCCAAAAAACATTTGAAGAAGCCAGCCCAGTTCTGGAACAGCATTCTTTGGACAGATGAAACTAAGATCAACCTGTACCAGAATGATGGAAAGAAGAAAGTATGGAGAAGGCTTGGAATGGCTCATGATCCAAAGCACACTCATCTTCTGTAAAACATGGTGGAGGCAGTGTGATGGCATGGGCATGCATGGCTTCCAATGGCACTGGGTAACTAGTGTTTATTGATGATGTGACAGAAGACAGTAGCAGTCGGATGAATTCTGAAGTGTACTGGGATACACTTTCTGCTCAATCAGCCAAATGCCGCAAACCTGATTGGACGGTGCTTCACAGTACAGGTGGACAATGACCCAAAACATACTGTGAAAGCAACTCAAGAGTTTTTAAGACAAAGAAGTGGAATCTTGTACAATGGCCGAGTCAATCACCAGATCCAACCCGATCGAGCATGCATTTCACTTGCTTAAGACAAAACTCGATGCAGAAATACCCACAAACAGGCAACAACTGAAGACAGCTGCAGTAAAGGCCTGGCAAAGCATCACAAAGGAGGAAACCCAGCATTTAGTGATGTCCATGGGTTCCAGACTTCAGGCAGTCATTGTCTGCAAAGGGTTCTCAAGAAAGTATTAAAAATGAACATTTTATTTATGGTAATGTTAATTTGTCCACTTACTTTTGAGCCCCTGAAATAAGGAGACCGTATAAAAATGGTTGCAATTCCTAAACGTTTCATAGGATATTTTTGTTCAACCCCTTGAATTAATCCTGAAAGTCTGCACTTCGATTACATCTCAGTTGTTTGATTTCAAATCCAATGTGGTAGCATGCAGAGCCCATATCATGAAAATTGTGTCACTGTCCGAATATTTCCGCAAAAGTGAGCTTTAACATCTTCTCTATATCAATATACAATTTGAAAAATGGTTGTTTGAGACTTTGATCAATCAAAATAATGCATTAAATGCAAAGGAAGTTCTGCCAATTTTAATATAAGATAAACAATGAAAAAAATTAGAAAGATCCACCTTTCTGATTAATTTTGGTCAGGGATTTGATTACCATCACCACTACTGTTACTCTGTAGATCATAGTAATAGGATTTGAGCCTTATGCTCCTTTCAAAATATTTCTTTTTGTGTCAATAGGATTAAATTTTTATGACAGCGCTTTCAGAGTACAGTTCATGTTTTATTGCCGAGATAGTATGGGTGGGCTCATGGAGGTTCTATAGATTTTAATGGAAAGTTGCACAATCGGTGTCATCTAATGACATCCATACACTCTATGTCTATACTTTCAACTTTCATCCCCCTCAAGGAGATGTGCGCAGGCTCTCAAGCACCTAAATAGCCCAGGACTTGTCTAAAATAAGCTTCCGGCTGTACATTCATCCTCTAACCTGCATGGAGACTGGGAGGGAATGGTTTAAAGTGTGCTCTCTGCTACAGTACAAATAATACACTCTGTGCATCCCCTGTGCAGTGGTAACAGACTATGTTGGGCTACTAATGAGCTCAGAGGTGAACATCAGAGAATATAAGTTTTTGGTTGAAATCCATTTTATAACTTAAGAATCATATTTATTGAAGTAGTGCCTGTTGAAGACTCCCTCCATAGTTCATTGGCTACTTTATTTAAGGAAAAAGGACCCAGGGCAGAAAGATCATCAAAACCCAAACAGAATAGATGTGAGCAAATCAGAAGCACAGAAGGAGCGATAAGTGATTATTGAATTCCAGCAGCATTTTAAGTATGTGTGTGTGTGTGTGTGTGTGTGTGTTGTGTTTGGGGCTATAAAGAAAAGTATGAATGAGTCACAGTCAGGGCTCTCAGAGTAGAGAGTCATCTGTGCATCCTCCCTCGAGGCCGTAGCGAAACTCTTGCAGGTTGGAAACGCCATAGAAATGGATGAATGCTGCCGCCACGACCAGAACATGAAAAATCTGATGAGAATGGAACTAGAGACGGGAAATAAATAGATGTGATATATGTGCATTAGTAAGTTTCATTACTGTGCAAAAATAAAACAATAATAACATGTAGATTTTGACTGTTTTAGCAGATATTGTGATTGAATCGAGATTTCAGTTGGAATTATACTTTCTGCATTTCGTGTAGACTTGTTAAATTAAAACTTAGTTGGTTTTAATTATTTTCTTTATTTTCTCATTGTCTATCTAAATACAGTAAGACCCTGTAATAATGGGTGCTGTGTGTGCAGCATCCAAAGTTTCACCTTCACACAGTCAGCAGTGAACACTGTTTGCTGCACTGAACTATTTTTTTCTAGTGACTTGGTTAGTTCAGCAATTATGTTTGTTTTAGTGGCAAGAAATGATCTGGAAAAAAGACATTTCCACTGACTTTTTCCAGTCAAAGGTAGTTAGTTTTTCCTAGCAGTGGAACTTGCCTAATACTTGTGCTGTTACTTTAATTGATTAATTTGATTTTTGAGAAAAAAGACCAAATGTTCTTTCTCTGTAATCAACAACCTGACTCTATTATGTTTTGATACATAAACACATGAACTACTTACCCAAATGTCACACTTGCCGGGGAAATAGCGTTCAGGGATCCTAGCTGCATAAAGACCAGCCCCAGTGATGTACATGGCCCCCATCAGGTAGAACCAACCCATCTGGCCAACAGTAGTGGCCTTAACAAAACCCTCCTCAATGGTGAAGTGCATGGTGGGGACTATGCCACTGAGTCCCAGACCCATGAACACACCTACAAAAAACATCAACATAAGTTACTTGGTGTCACTGCAAAAAAGAAATCTACATTAAAAGACAAGACACATACTTACTATAAACTCATCAATCACCATCATCAGATCACCAGATATGTCACAAAACCACAGTTACACACTTAAGCAAAAGCTACACAAAAATAGGGAGGAAACAACATTATTATTCTCAACTACCTGCTCTTGTAGGTCTATGACGAGGTGTAGAGAAGCGGTCCCATTGGGCCACTATGATGGCAGCAATGCCCAGGACACATACAATGGTGAGGTAGATCAGTCGGGGCTGAGGGGAGCAATAGAACGAGTAGTACAACCAGGGCACAAAGGAGCCCATGATCAGGAGGGCAATGCCCGAGTAGTCAAGTCTGAGGAAAAGGGAGAGTGCAAAGAATCAACAGCTGCTGGGTGTTCAGCTGGAAGATCAGCTGCAGGCAGAAAAAGCGAATCCTTTCAATATCTAAGTCTATCTTACTGTTATACTCACTGATCATGTAAGACAGACTGCACACAATAACATACAGTTATTTTACATTAGTCTACTATAAGAAACCAAAGCTTGTTCAATTAAAAATGTTGAATCAGCCAAAAAAGAAACTCAACTCAACCTTATTTATATAGCCCTTTAAAACAACCACAGCGCTGTACAAAGTGCTGTACATAAATAGACAATGAAACATAGGGAAATAAAAGAATTAGCAGAAACCTGGATGATACCTGGTAAACTCTTATTTTGAAGGTTTAACTTTTGATAAGTAGGGTGTGGTTCACAATGGCTCAAATTCACCCATACTTAGCCACATCATTCAAACAACGATGATAAGTTTGGCCAGCACAAAATGCTGACTCAGCAGGAGCAGTTCAGGGTTTAAGTTATTGCTCAAGGACATTAGACATATGAAGAGGAAAGATCAGGGGTCAAATCACTAATCCTGTGTTGGCTAATGGCAAAACCTTATGAACTTTCCTTGATTCATGCAGTCTTTTGTGCATTTTCACAACTGCACCCATTTCATGTTGGTGCTAAAAATATTTTTTCAAGAAACTGGAAACCAAACTGTTGTTGGGGAACTGAAATGACAATGTAAAAATCACCTGATGAAACATTCATATTGTGTGGGTGAGATTTACTGTCATTAATGTTTGTTGGGTTTGCCCAGGGAGGGAGCTCAGTGGCAAAGGGCATGCTTTGCATGCAGACGCCGCAGGTTCAAACCCCATTCACAAGGCAAACTAGTGGTAGGCTTGTGCTGGTCCCAGATAGACATGGAGGGTTGCAGCAGGAAGGGCATCCAGCGTAAAAATGTAGCCAAATCAATCATGCAATCACAGAGCTGACTTGCTGTGGCGACCCCAAATAGGGAAACGCCGAAAGAGGAAAAAAAATGTTTGTAGGGTTTATTCCTCATTAATTACACTGTACTCTAGGTGGCAAGCTTGAGCTGCATGGTAAGAATGATGACACCTGGATGACTATTTGATTTTGTGCTGGCTGCACAACAAATTGCCCCTAGGGGATAATAAAGTTTACTTTACATAACTTAAATTGAAAAACCCAGCAACTACAGGTGAGTTTAAAATAGGAAAAGACTGACAATTATAAATATCTTTAAGACAGCTTAAATTTAAGGTCTTACTTGGAGAAGGTGCGAGATACTTTTTCAGAGTGGCAGTAGACTGTATGGAAAAGCCAGGAAAAGCTGAGGCAGAGCACAGCTCCCAGGAAGAACATCCCAAAAACCACTTTCTCTTGCAGAGGGGCCATAAAATACATGTTGGGCCGCAACATGGTTAACGTGCCCAGACAAAGGAATAAGATTAGCCCTGAGAAAGAAAACAGACCAGTTTCATGAGAAGCTGACATGACAAGAGGCCAAACCATTCATAGTTTTCTTGATAAAAGTATGTTATCAGCTGAACACGGCTAGTTATAAACCAAATTAGAATATGCTTCTAAAAATCTATGATCAATATTTTATGAATGTTGCGTAGGACTATTTCTCACCTAACAGGTGAGTCCAGATGTTTCCCGTCTCAGTGTGAATTCTGAAGATGCTTCCAAAACAGGCCCTGAAAGAGGGCATTGGGGGTCGATGACCATGTAGAAGGTAATCATTGTCCTTTAGCCACTCTGGCAGGACATGAAAAGGGATGACCCTCCAGCGCCCTTCCCAAACCTGAAAAATATGAATCGCTGTTACTCACAGGCATCCAAATTCACAATTAATGTACATCAAAAAAGCTATACAGGATTTCCTTATGGACCAATTAGTATTGTTATAGAGATTAAAAACAGTTGTAGTTGTATTAATTATCCAATATATAAATGCAAACACAATAAAACTTAATGTTATGATTTTTTTTTTTCATTTCTCAGATTTCCAGCAATTTGTTGGGCATAAGATAACATTTGTCTCCAACTTTGAATGTTGAGTACTTATATAACGCACAAAACCTGTGACGTGGATTTTTAAAAAACAAAACTCACATATGACTCCCTCAAACTGCACAGCGGTCACAGGTTAATCTCCAGTTGTTGCTTTTCATCCAGATCTGTAATTGATGTCTATTTACCCTCCTGCAAAACCTACATACCTATGAGATCACTGTGGTGTTGCATGTCTGCTCTTTCTACGTGGTCACTGCAATATTAATGCTGGTTGAATTTCAGGATGCAAGCCAAATTGAGCAATGTCATGGGATCCCTTTTCTTTCCTCATTAATCAATATTGACTAGAGGTTTAAAAAAATGCTGTCAAAGGCAATGAAAGAATAGCAGTTTTGAATTCTTTTAATACCCAGGTTGGGACCAAGGAGGTAGTTTGGATAATATGCGTTGACCTGTTAACATTGACATCAAGGTTTTGCGACTTTCATTAAATGTGGACTGGAGCTGTGATCCAAAGTGGTTCCTCTATTTCAACGTACTTTGTGTACAAATTCCTCCATCTTCTCCATGGCATGGTGAGCCTGAAGTGGTAAGGTCAGAACCTCTCCCACCTCATCATCATCCTCCTCCTCATCAGCAATGGCAGCTCCCTTCAACAACAACGAAACACATTCAAAGTAGGCTACAGGGCAGAAACAACTTTTCTCTGGGGATATTCTGAAACCGTCCTACCTCTTTATGGACACCTTTAGATGCTGCCTGTCGCCCCCCTCCCTCCTCCAACAGTGGCCCCAGCTCCATCAGCTCCACATCTGGGACATGGCAGTCCTCAGAGATCCGGCAGTCTGCATCACTTGCAGACCCGTTTCGGCCTGACATAGGGAGACTGCCTGATGATCCTCTCACAGTCTGTATTTTGCTTCAGACTGTATACTTCAATTTCCGCCTGAACAATCAGAATCACAATTTTTAATTGATTTATTGACTTTATTAATCAAGTCTTTTGATGAAATTTGACAGCTGGAACATTTTTCTGCTTCACTCAACATAAAAACATAAGCAAACATAACTATATGCTATTTTATCCAGACAAGAAGTGGAAAACAAACAGTATTTAAATGCCCATCAGACTGAGCCTGTGTTTTGTACAAATAACTAAAAAGATTTTAAAAATTATGTATAAATGCCGAGAACATATTCAGAAAATTCAAATACTGTTATGATGCCAATTATCAGAAGATAACAATATTAAATCATTCAAGTATTTTCAAGGCCAGTCCTTCTAAAGTTATACTGGTACTTATAGCTTTATGACCAATTTTCAACTAACATGCGTAAAAGATGGACTTTATAAATGCTGAACACTGTAATGTTTGCTTCAGGAGAAAAATAAACATGTCGACTTTAGTGATGTCTTGCAAATGGCCAGAGTAATATTGTTGATTACTGCATTGTTACTGGGCACAACAAACAGATAATACAAGAATAAACTGAAGGCCATGTTTTTCACTGTCTGCAAAACAGTAACAAATATTAATAAGCCATTAACAGAATATTGGGTCTTATAATAAGCCATCAGCAAAAATTTGTCAGTCACCTTTAAACGTCAATGTTTGTGTACAGAAGGGTTAAGCAATAAGCCATCGAAAATGTGGTCCAGATGCCCTGAAGCCCTTTTTCATACAGTGAAGTGGTCTCATCGATTAAACTACATGCAGTCATGCTGGAGGTGGGTTTCCAAACACTGGGCAACCCAAAAGTTGTTCTTATAAATAAGTGATCCCAAAAGCATCAGTAAAATCTATGATCTCACCACAGAGCCTGGGATGACAGCTTAAATCGCCTTTAGAGTGAGAGTCCTGGTTTAAAATGGCTGATGAATAAATCTGGGTCTCATTAGAAATCACACTCACTACAAAGGAACAAAGACGTGGCTCACTTTATTTAGGTCTGTGTTTTGGGTGATCGGCAGTTACTTCTAATCGGACTATAATCTCAGAAATGAAGACGAGATAGGGATAAATGCTCCAGAGCTGCTGCTGACAACACAAACCAAACCTCTGACAGATCTCCTGCACCTTCCAGACTGATGTTGATTAGCAGCGTCAGACGGAACATGGACATCACAACGTAAACAACACCAGATACAGCAGATCTAAAGGAAATTAGTCGTCTCTGCGCGGTTGTCACGCTTTATATCAAATGGCTGAGTTAACATTTAACGAGCACCAATAGATATTTATCGGCTGCTCCTATTATCGCTGATATATCGTCTTGCTAACATTACCTCTTAGCTAGCGCTGAGCAGCCAGGCAGGCGACGCTGTTTTAATCGAGTAAAAACTAAAGTCTGTGCCGGGACACCAGCCCATAATGCTTTTCAGCCACCCAACTGTACTGACAGATTCTAACTTCATTAAATGAACATGGGTTACCTGACAAGGTAGCCTTCAGACCAGGAAGGTGAATTATTTACCAACGTAGGAAACACAGTCCTTTCCGGAAGACGAGACCTTTTCCGCAACACTAATCCATAATCTTTTCAAAATAAAAGCCCCCCTTCGTCAGAGAAGCAGACGTCTCAAAACTGCCCAAAGATTTTTTCTTTCAAATTAATATAGTTTAACTGATGTGTTTAGAAGTATTTTACACATGCCAAAAGGGGATTAGTTCACCTTTTTAAAATAGGTATAAAATGTATTACTTACCTTTCTCAAAATTACAGCAGACCTGAGGTGCAAATCCCAATAAAACTAAATATTTTAGGAAACAGCAAAATGCAACTATATAGCCAGCTCATTTCAAATATATGTTATACATTTAATGCAGCTTTTTTCTGCTTACATCTGCTTAGGACCATATATATATATATATACACTATCTATTGGCTACATATGCAAGATAGATGTAACGTCTTATGTATAGAACTAGATTAAATGCCTCTAAGGCCTTACTGCACATTATTACAATGAGTAACAAGTAAGAACTCATACTCTCAAATAATTCAGTGAAAGTCATACATTTTGAGGGAGAGGGAGCTCAACATAACAGAAAATTAGGTGAAAAATCTGGCCCGTTGTGACCAGATCTCACATAATGACTAACTCTAAGTGAAATAATTGCACGCAGCACAGATTGCATAACTAAAGTGTCCTCAAACATAACGTGATATGGTAAGTCACAATTAACCATTTCAAAACAATTTCAGTCAGTTTGAAGGTTTTGGGACAGTTAAAAGCATCACTGTATCAAAAAACCCTACCCCCTTTCTCATTGTGTGAAAAAATGTTCTGGAAAACTACTAGGTTTTTTTTGTGTGTGTTTTTTAACAAATTACTTAATTCAACATGATCATTAGTCTTTATAAATAACCTTCAAATATACAACTTGCAGGTGCAACTAATAACATTAACGTTGGGGCTGTGTTTTTAAATATAAGTATCTTTAGAGAGTCTTGTTCCGACATGAAGGTACTGTATGTGTACAGAGAAAAAGGCCTGTTATTTCAATCCAACACCTAAGTAAATGACATACAACAATATGCAACATTACTCTTTATTTACTTCCACAGGAAAAACATTTTCACAGGTTTTTTTTAAACAATGTAACAAATTATTAGGTCCACTTAAAATATTGTAACTGATAAATAGATGACGGTAAAAAAAAAGAAAAAAGAAGCGGCACACAGCACACAAGGTAACATGATTGTGATAACATGACAGTCTTTACTGCTGCTGAATGGTCCATGTGTTCTCTCATTTCAAGTTTGACTTTCCATGGGTCCAATGGTACAAATCACAATAAATTAACACATAAATAGATCACTGTGAGAGGCCAGTCAGTGTGGACATGTAGCTAAATTTATAGTGATTAATTAATTCTCAACAATATAGGCTTGTTTGTTGAGAGACAGAACGTCCCATTTGTGTTTCATTCATAGATAGTGTTTTGAACCTTAGAGTTACACTTTGAAGTTAAATACATTTGGTGGTAACAAAAAGGTTGGTGTGTAGTGACCCGTTTCAAACACCTAGAAGATTCAGTTAAAGCTAATTGAAATGCAGATTTGACACAGTGATAGCTGCCAACCATCAAGAATCTGCTCTCCTCTTAATTAGCTACTTTATATCTTATGTGAGTAAATAAATATGTAGTTTGAACTAGTTGATTAAATCAGTTAGAAATTCAAGTTAACTGGCATAGCCACAGATACATGTAAGTACAAAAATGTACACATTTGGTGACAAGGCGAGCAAACCTGGAACTAAGCAGCTCAAGTTCATTAACATGGTGACTTAATCAAAGTAACGCAACAAAAATTCATTTAAAAATGGGGATATGGTGGTCATTTACATTATTTTACAATTTCTTTGTTATCTGCATTTTGTTCTCAAACTAACAAGCTGCACTGATGTTCCCACCTTCAGAAATAAGGACACTGATAACATCTATAATGCTGCACGTGAGAAGACATTTGTTTGAAAGGAACCAGAATTAATCTGAGATTAACTTCAGCAATTAAAACATTCACATTTCTCTTAATCTATCTAGAATAGGTTAATGTTATTATTGTTTAAGACCTCTAGGCATCTTTTAACAGTTTGAAACAAAACACAAAATAAACAAACAAACAAACAAAAAACAGCCAGATGTCCTATTCCAAATCCAACACAGCTGCTCAAATATCATCTGTACTCACAGTGTGACAAAGATTTGTTGATTTAACTTTATAGTAATTTTGGGGACTGTAGTTTGTCTTGTTTTTGTACTGGACGTAATTTGATCCTCCCTTAATTGCTATATGTCCAAACACAAATAAGCAGGTAAAAACGATGATGTGAACTCTCAGAAAAAAAGTTTGAGCGTGTAAACATATTGATCCAACTTGATTTTCTCACCACTTTGCTTTGGTTTGGTTTGTTGGAATTTGATCCGCCTGCAGCCATTGAGATAACATTTTCAGTTTAGTGTCTGAGTTTTATCTCTTCAGACTTGACTTACAAAGTGAGAGCCATCATCTACAACCCAGTGTCCTTGAGTGTCTTCCGCAGTTCTTTGGTGAGCCCTTCTTCCCATAACCTAAATGTCAGCAATAGAAAAAAGCAACAAAACTTTCAGAAACATGACTCAATCATCAGCAAAACAAATATTATGGCTGCCTTGATCATTTATAACCAGACAATAACGACATGCAAATCTGCTATCTGTGTCCTAAATCTAAACTTCAAATAATGAAATGCAGTACGCATTCTTCTTATCTATTTAATATCAGTCTCCTTTTCACATGTGAAGAAAACATACATCTATCAGGGTCTCTCAAGAAAATTAAAATAACATGGACTACTTAATTGCATACAAAACGTCCAACTTATAATTTTCATGTTCTATCTTCATTACTTCAATAAATAGTTCTCCGGGTATAATCCATTGTAAACATGTGTTGTGAAAAACTGATCACCAATACGACAATAGATGAATTAACCTTTTTGGTGTTTGCTGCTGGACTGTCATAAGCGATAAAAATAGTTTTGTGTGCCTACCTGTTCATGGTAATTTTGATTGTGGAAGCAGGGCGACTCCCGAGCTGGAATGTTTTTCACTCTGACTGCTCCCTGACGGTCAAGAGACCGAGACCTGGGGGATTTCATCTGACTGCGTCGATGCCAGGACTTGAGCTGTTCATTCACCACTTGTCGTGGGACAACGGTGGAGCAGTAGTGGGGGTGGTCCCACGTAGAAGGGATGGGGGAGAGTCTGATATCTGGTGGTAAAGGCCTCTGTGCTCTCTGATGGGGCACAGTAGGATCCCTATACCAACAGTCATACCTGTTGGAAGAAGAGGGTGGCTGCAGGGCATAATAGCTCTGTGCCATTTCCATATCAGGTGGGCAATACATTTCATTGTAACAGCCTTTCTGAGTTTTGGGGCTGGACCGGTGCCTGGGATTGTGTGAAAAGCCAGTGCGTGTGTAGGCTTGAGGTCCGTAGCTGCCGACTGGGCTGGGGTGTGGGAATGCAGAATGATAATGTCTGGGCAAATCATGGGGTGACTCCTGACATGGGGAGCTATTGTAAGATCTAAATGAGTGTTCAGAGTTGCTATCCTCAGAGTTAGCATGGCTTCCATAGTTCAAAGCGGGAATAGAGGTATCTGGTAATGTTACTGCGTATTCTGTCAGTCGCCTCCGTGGGCCTCTGGGGCGCCCGCGTTCCTTTTCAAATGAAGATTCGGGGTTGGACAACCTGTGAAAATCATACCAATTTTATATGTCAACTACATTATCAAAGAAACTGAACAAACTCTAAATATCCATCTCACGACCTGTGATTTCTTAAAATAATTGCATGTGTGAAACTAAGTGATATCCCTGTGATTTGAACTTAATAACATGTACAACAAAGGTGTGCTGTCTACACAAAGCACTGTGGACAGTAGGTGCGGCTACCTGAGGGAGAGTTGTCTGTGCACACGCATCTCTGGTGTGGAGGGTGTGCTGTTAGACTGGGTGCGGCTGAGCTTCAGATGGGAAAGTTGCAGTGGCAGGCCAGATTGTTTTAAGCAAGCTTCCAACGGCGGCAACAGTTCAGTTTTTGCTGGACTGTTGAACACACAGAATGGCAGAACAAAGAATATGTTATATTTTCTTTCTCAATATGTGTTTACCTATGCTCAAAACCCTGAAATACAAAAACAACAAATTGTTGTAATTTCTTCTGATGGCAAACATAAATTATGGAAATTTTAATGATGAAACAATAAAGCAAGCCCAAGAAAATTAACTTTAATTATTGTTGTATTGCTTCTGAAATACCAATTGTGTGTAAAGTACTTATTACTGATCTATTACACCGTCAAGAAAAGTTTTGCCACTGGATGTTAAAGCTTGAATTACACTTGTGTTTGAAGTTCTCATTATAAATAACTAGGATTGATTTTGTGCTCTCAATACAATGACTGTTGTAGCATGACCACAAAACCAGATGGCAATGTTGCACATTCATGAACACATCTAAATCATGAAACGGGGTAGAAAAACAACAGCAACTACTTACTTTTTCACATCCAGCATCTCTTTATATAAAACAGTATCCTGTCACTAAAACTTGTAAATTTCATTCCACTAAGTACTACTGTTCACACTTTACATCTCCAATACTAAAAATGTTGATGAAAAGGAAAGGCATTGTGATGGATGACCTGCGTTACCTCATCTTGATGGAAGAGCGTGACTTTTTGCTCTTCTGGTAAGGCTGGTCCAGACTAGACTCTGTCCATGGGGAATGTTGTATGGGGGGAGCATCATGTATGGGGCTTGAGGTTAAACTCAGTGAAGAGTCAAGGCTCGGTTGTGGAGACTGACATGAGGTGAGCCGTGAGGAAATTCCAGCCACAGATGGCGACATGTAGCAGCCGTTTGAGAAGGACACAGAAGGAGGCTGGGAAGAATCTGTCTCTACTGGATAGGAGAGCCCCGAGGATGGCTGTGATGTCTGGCTTGTTACTTCTGGAAGCGAAAAAAGAAATGACACACTATGATGTAACTTCTCAGACACACTGCCTGCATCATGCAGGTAACTGTCAGCACTTAGATATTCAAGATAAATGCTTCCTGGACTTTGTTCACATTGCCACATGTTTTATGGTTAACCGGTCACACAACAAACATTTTTCAAACTTCATGAATTTTCAAAGAAAAGCTAAGTCTAAGAGCAATTTAGGCTAGACAGAGTCTTACCTTCATCTTGCACCACAGAATCAGACAGTGAGCTGTCATCAGATGTACCCAGATCTGAAAAGTGAATTATAAACAAAATGTTTGATGTTTAAATAAGTATGAAATGACACACAAGGCCTGCTGTATTAAGATATATTTATTTACGGTGTGAAAAGGAATTTGTACCCTGCATGGATGATTGCAAAATGGATTTAACACCAAAGTTCCTACCAATCTTTTACTCTGACTGGGCATCTCTCACCATGTTGTGTAATATTAAAAGCAGGGAGCGGTGATGACAGGCCGTGCTCTAGTCGCATCTGAAAGGCCGTCTCTTGTAGCTGTTTCAGTTTCTTCTCCTCTCTCTTAAACTGCTGTAAACGGCTCTTTTTAACAGCCTTGCTTAGGTCACTTTCCTCGCAGAGCTTGCGTGCTGCCTCGTATATTTTCATCTGAAGAGCCAACTCAGCATCTGCTATACTCAGTTCGGAATTCTGGAAAGAAAAGTTGTGACAGCCAGACAGAGGAGATACAACAATGTGACTCGAGAGAAAAATCTATGTCTTCCAGTTCTCTGCATTGTAAATGTAAATGCTGTTTGTACCTCTGCTGCCTCAGGGATGCTTTGCGGATCCAGTTGAAAGGCAGCTCCAATACGCCTGCGAATCTGTGGAGGCTTCTCTCCAGGTAGTAGAGGGTAATCATCTGACAGCTGTCCTGTCAACTCCTAGACAACGCACACAACAATAGACAAGTCACACACAAAGCAAAAATTGCATATAACAAATGGCTTAATTTGCTAATACAGACAAAATCTTGATGACACAGTTAATCAAAACAGACATCCTATAAAACAACACTGAGAAATCCTTTTAGTTTAGTTGTTAAAATAAAGACAAGCACATTTCAATTCAACCATATCTGTGGCTCATTTGAAATAATGTAAAAGTATCCTTGCTCTCCTTACATGTTGAGGCAAACAGGTTAAGGGAATCGGTTGCACAATTCTGTGAGATTTCCTTTCACAACGCATTCTTTCAGTCTCATTTTCTTACTCCCAACACATATCCATATCCAATTCAAACTCAGGGCATGACAACGCACTGTTACTGATTTAATTGAAGAACAGAACAGACATAAAACCACTGTCATTTTGAGTCACTCCTGGACAGCCACCTTTACAGACAGCCAAAATGTAATAACAGCCCGTGAGCTTACTTGTTCTTTTGTCACTAAAGGGAGAGGCATCATGCTTCCCATTAGTTCACCTAAGCATGTCCCAACAGGAGTGCCCAGCCCAAGTGTCAACAGGAAAGAACCAGCAGTCCTGGGATTTCACCCTGGAGCCACTACCCATGGCAGCAATACTAAAAACACGAGTGCATGTCCAGTTTCGAAAAGACTTACTGAGCTTTTCTTTGATAGTTCACAGTACCGAAGGAGAGATAGATAGATTGGCATAAAGAATTGAAAATGAAAGACATGACATGTGACAAAGGTTTCATACTGAATTCATACCAGGCTGTTTTCCAGGAACATTAAAATTACTTTACAAGTATAATGCATAAAAATAGCTCACTGCAGCAACATGGAGTCTCTTTCACTAAAGACTATAGCTGAAACCAGCTGACTGGACATAACCGGACCCATGTTAATGTTACTGTAGAACTTCAAAAATGCAACAATTTCTGGTCTGTTTCGGGTCCTTCTTGCAAAGATAGACAATATTTGTGACAAACATCTCTTTGAAAAGTATTTCTTATTTCTTATATTGGTAAAAAAATGGGATGGTGAGAAACTGCAACCTATTGTTGTCCTATCCAGTTGATCTGTCAAGTTCACTTGCTAGGACCTGTGCACACTTAAAAAGAAACTGAAAATGATCTGAAAATAAAGAGTAATGAAAGACAAATAACCTAAAATAAAAAAAATTTTGAAATGTTCCTTGCAGGTTACTTTATTTAATGTGCTGTAAAATCTGACATGATACATCCTGCTCTAAGTTATACCACCAATGAAATCCTTCATGCAGACTACTGAATCATCTGAAATATTGCAATATGGTGAGTGCACTTTGTCAAATCTTGCCTGGTGATTTAACATTGTCATTAGTTTCACTTTGACTAGGTCAAATGGAAATCTTTATAAAGCTTTAATGAACACAGACTTTTGTGATTATGTGACTAATTTTTTCTGTGACACAGCTTTATCACGCATGTCATTCGCTTTAGAATATGGCGCTCTTGTTCTGTAGATTACTATTACTTACAGCTTCACGGATGCAGAGTTTCTTTAGGTCAGACAAACAGCGGTCCAGTCGCTTTTGGAGATCCTGGTGTTTGAGTTTCATGGCTCGTGTGTGTGTGGTCACATCCTTTGTATGTGTAGTTGGGCTGTCAGAGCCTGTGTCATGCAAGAGGAAAGAAGAAAATACACTCTTTTGAATTAAAGTGACTGAGGTGTGGCTGTTATGATTCACCAAAAACATGCAAAGCTATAAGTCAGTGGACGTTAAAGTTAGAAATGACCAAGCGTTCAGTTAGTTGTCCCATCCCTGCTTGACCAACATATTAGTTGTTCAGATGATAAATGTCAGAAGTAAATAAAACTCCTGAACACTGTGCAGTTAAGACTGTTTTGGTGCTGTTTGCAGGGTTAGGGTTTTGAGTACAAATTTACTGTTTTGTTGCTTTATGTTAACCATACTTTTTCCAATTATATATGCCTACATCATAAATCCCCAGTTTTGAGAACACCTTCGTTATATTCGGATCAATTCTTATCTTATTCTTATCAATTCATCACTGACACTGAAACTCTGGAGTGAACATCAGAATCTTTGCAATTCTAATCAGTATGTGAGTGTTTGATTGGTAGTCTCTGTAGCCTTGGATACTAATGGCATTAGATTAGTCTCAGAGCAGTGGGAGTGGCTTCAGGCAAAACGTACTGAATGCCACATACCTTCAGAGATTATTAACAGAATCCCTGCAGGTACTGACAAACATCTGAGGTGCGACAGGAAAGAAGTGTGACACCACAACAATGGAGTAAAGAATTCCTCTTCCTACAAGACAATCCCCTATTCTTAGTAAATGGACACTTTCTCATTGTATAGAGCAGACTTCACATGGCTCAATTAGAGTGCAAGGAATGTTACAAAGGCCCTAACTAATAAGGAAACACGACTAGCTGTAGCATGACAAGACAAAATTTGCTGTTGATTATATTGCATTACTTCTACTGCCAAGGTGTTTATATACTCTGAGTGCCCCAGAAGTTCCTGTATGGGACTACAGCTTTTAATGCGGCTGACCAAAATACAAACAGTAACATATTCAGTAAGGTTGCAATTCCTTTTGCAATTTTTTGAATTGTTATTTTCTTATTCAACTGTCTCGCCCCTTACTTTAAAATGTTTCTTTACTGCATATCTTAGACCATGAACATAATTCCAATTTATTTATTTTTTATTAATTTCCTTTTTTATTTTTTCCCCTCCTATATGCTCAATGTTACACAACCCCCTTCTTGATTTTTTTCTCTCTCTTCTTTATCTTCCTTTTTTTTTTTCTTCCTCTTCTCTTGTTTTGTCCTCATTTTGTTTTATTTGTTCTTATTAATTTATCTATAAGCCACTTTTTTTTTCTTTTTTTCTTCCTCTTTCTTAAATCACATGCTGGGATGTGAGAATGATGAGGGTGCTGCCTGCTTTTTGAATTCCCATGCTAGTTTGTTTGGCCTCACTGCTTTATGATTTAATGTTTATATCCATATATATATATATAAATATCGTTTGTGGAGTACAAGAAGCATGGTGTTTAGTTTTGTTTTATTCTGTTTTGTCCTTTTTTTGTACTGTACATGTTTGATTTTAGTTTTGTTCTGTATTTGTCAATAAAAAAAATTTCAGAAAAAGTGCCACTCACTATTTTCCAAAAGCCAAGTTGATATTTGCTTTGGTCAAACCCACAGACCAAACATTTTAGCTTATCAGTGCAGAACGCGGAAATCATTAAACACTTAGATTGTACGCATCACATATTTTTACTTTGCCTTAAAAAGGTTGACTGGTTCTCAAGACTGTTGATTAATCAATTTAAACAGATTTATTCTCTGTAAATCAAATAATCAATAAATTGTTTAAAAGTTACTGCTCAAATATTCTCAAATACCTAACAGGTAAAAGTGTAAATTTTTAGTCCAATCATCCTCGTGTGGTTGCAGGATGCAGTGACTAATCTGCCATGATGTCACGGTGGACCACATGCATTAGACCCTGAGTTTTCACATGGCAACTTGTTTTCTAGAAAATAGTATAAGACTCACTTGCTTTCAGCTGGCTGGAATTACAACCTAAAAGAAGTTAAATTTGCTTTGTGCTGAAGGGGACTTGACAAAGCTGATGATTTTATTGACATGATTACAATCTCAGCTCTTCCTCCGGTTAATCCTCTGGCTAAAAGGATCTTACTTTCCCAAATATTGTCATAAGTGTGATCTCACTGCAGCCAGAAAAAGATCTGAAATGGATTAGAGGAAGGTTTTGTTTGGGACAGGGCTTGGATTTACCTGCTTTCTTTCTCAAGTAAATAAAAAAAAGCTGCTGCTGGCATAAAGACTTCAACATATTTACTTCAGATGTAAGAGATATATTTGAAACAGTAAGTGTTGGTTAGAGGAGAAGTCAAAGCTCTTTCATGTGACCAGTGGCTAAACCTAAAATAGTCAATAATCTTAATTATATGTTACATTTATAATTACATCTCTGTTTTGAATAAACTCAGGGTTTCTTATATGTCTTCTGTTTGAGGTCATTTGAAAAGCAGGTGCTGTAATAAGATTAACACAAGTTTTAACACTGATTTTGCCTTCCAGCAAAAACCAGCTCAGTGCTTTGTTTTTAAACAAATATGTACGTAAATCAGAGGTGTTGGTCTTACACAGATTGGTACAACTCTTTTGAAGAGTCAAAGAACATCTTGATAAGCAACTTTTGTATTGAGTCTCACATGGATTAAAGCAAAATCACCTACTGTTCCTCAGACTCATTTGGGCAACCAACCAAAGAAAATCCGCAGCTGGGTTTTTTTTAACCTGTTTTAGGTTCCTTGATGCTTGCTATTGTGATGTTAACTTTTAATGGTCATGATTTAAAGCAGCCAAACACCAAACCTTTCTGCAGGGAAGAAAACCTCAGATTTTTACATAACTATGCCTCGTTTGTAGGACATCATCGCTGCATTAAGTTATTCTGTAACGAGTGGAGGAATAACTTGAAATGCAAGTTAATATGGTCAAATGTGTCTGTTATGTTGCAGTGTCATTAGTGAAAAGATTTTAATTCATGGCAAAAAAAAAAAAGAAGAAGTAAAAAGTAAAAAAAGAAAAGGAATGAGTGTACATTTATCCCATAAACACAAAAATGTGAATGATTTGGATAGCGGTGATGACCTTATTTCATTAAACCCTTACCTGAATGTAGAATGATGCCACTGTCTGTGTCGCTGATCTCACCGTTGCCTTCCATAACTGTAGGTCAACTTCTTGGGGCTGTTCTTTAGTGGAGGCAAAGGATAATGTTGATGCTCACCATTTCCTGTAAAGTATGATTTTTGTTTTCAGCCATCACTGCTTTCATGCTTTTTCAAGTCTTACAGCAACAATAATCTTACAAACGTCAAGGTAATTTTGTTTCTCATGTCAACTAATTCAATGAAAAAAAAAAAAAAAAATCCTACTGTAACAGCGATAATGATAACTGGCCACTTTAACAGTAGAACCATATCTGTACCATTTATTTATGTCTATGAAACACTTCTCTAAAAGGCATTAAGAAGGAAAATGTGGATTTTAATTTGCACTTTTCTTGTCCCAGTTACACACACTTGTCAACCACCCACTACTCATCCACCAAGACTTTAAATGGCTATGTAGGTAAGCTAAAATCAGCAAAAGGTATTTACCCAACGTTCAGGAACTCTGCTTTGTTCAAAGGGGTAAATCATCTATTTTTGATCAGATTGACACACAGCAATATACAGAGTTTATACTGCTCACCAAGCTTTTGGCTATTTATTGTTAGTCTGCACACTGCAACTAACACTCTAATGGTGTTTAAAACTGTGAAGGTAAATTCCAGCAGTTATATAGTTCTGACACAGAAACCAATTTCTTACTGGTCAGTGAAGCTCAGGGTCGTCTTGGTTCACAGTGACCAACACAGTGTTAAAGTCTGTAGCCTAAAAAAAAAAAAAAAAAAAAAATGGCTGAGTGATTAAGTATGATTACAACAACTAGTCATTAGACTAAAAAGAAGACCAAGTCTAAATCCAAACAAATAGCTGCCAATGACGACATCTTGTGATCCGTTGATTCAGTGAGTCAAATGTGACATTCCTTCTCGACACCACAGTCAGGTGTAGTCATAGTCTCCCACATGATGTGTACAAATGCATGTTACCAAGTCTAGGGTGTTTCCTGTGTAGCTATGTTTATTAATCTCTGACGTGATACGATTCCTGTTATCTCCATCTGATAAGTGGTTCAGTACTTGTAAGCCATATATACAGTGGGTGTCAAATAAAAACTGTGAGGATTGTTGGATTATTAACTATGAATATACAGGCATGTGGTGGTGGTTGCATTCCAACACAGAGGGAAATCTGCCTAAACTGGAGAAGCTGGTGAAGCTTTTCACTAGTCACTGTATTGAAAAACAACTACTTCAAGTCATATGCTGCAACATACAGGAGGTGATTCTACAATAATGTTGTTGGAGCTACAGGGTGACATCCAGGATCCTTGGCAGTTGTTAATCACATGTGCTTGAAACATCCAGAACACATCTCATATGACGGTGACTGGGAACTTGACATCCTCCCACAGACAACTTCACAAAATTAAGAACAAGCAGTCAGTCTATGGCAAACATAATCAAAAAGATTGTACAAAACTGACAACTCAAATTGACTGTTAAAAATGAAGATAATGATCTACATTTTTGCAGAAAAGGTAGCTGTATGATCTTCTCTCTGACAACTTCAGGTACCAAACAATTATGAGTTGATTAAAAATATACTTAAATTAAGCATGCTGGCCAGTGAGCCAGCATGCGAGAAAAATCAGGATATCTGCACACTAAAAACTTTAGGTAGTTTTTGTTGTGAGGATCATTACGGTGGTCAGTTGGACAGTGACAATAAGAAAGGGCAGCTAATAATAATATTCACAATTAATTCATCAATACATTATTTTATGTTTTATAAATTAATTAATTATAGATTACCACAAAAGGGCAGATTTCATTGCTCTTTTCCTTTCATAGTCATGCCACGTAACTAACTAATCAGTTAGTCAATCAAGTGATTCTGAACCAATACCTACAAATGTGATTATTTAATATAGTTCTTAATGTATCAAAGACACAAGGTAGCTTTAAAGTGGGATCCAATCATCTTGGCATGTTTTGAGTTTGCCTCAGTGTCTTATCATGAGCTAAATCAATGAAATCCCCTGAAAATCCTGCTGACTCTTCATCCCTCCAACGCATTTCTCCAGTGTTACTGGGAGGGAACAGACAGTAGTGAAGTACTTTGATGTGCACTAAGTGTGGAGCATCACCAAGCAGGTCACCAGCATGTTGCAGATTGAGAATTTTACCCGATAGATTATATTTGTGTGGAGAAAAATCTTGTCCCACGTGATATTTTCAAGTATTTTTAATTTCTGAATAGATTATTACATCCAGTGACAGAAATCCATGAAGTGCAGACATTTGTTAAGACACTCAGGTGAGTAGTTGCCTCTATTTTAAAAATACTAGATAAAAACAGTTCTGGACAATCAAACTTGAAGGCATCCCCCCACTGCCACCCCCAGTTTTACTTCATGTCAAGTGTTTGTTAAAGTACAAAAGATAAACAATTTCACCACACCAGCTTTGTGTAAAAACAAGACTATCTCAATGCAAATTATAAATTAAAAAACATACCATCAACAGAATAGAGTCATTCCAAATTAATCCACAGTGATCCAGTTAGAAACTGAATTAAAAAAAGTTTTACATAAAAAGACAAAACATTGTCAGATGGACAACATATGAAAAATCTACTTACTTTATGAGAGGCTCAGGAATAATTGTCAATATCTGAAGATTCAAAATTTTCCCTTTGAATTTCCAAATTGAATGTAAATGCACTAAGCCCAAGCTGTGTGGAGTCCAGGCAGGAATGAGAGACTCGCCCACTAAAACAGTACTGCCTGCCACAGAGGAGTGGCCTCGCACAGAGAGGTTGAACACTTGAGTCAGTATCATATAACCCAGCACTCCCGTCCAGCTTGAAACTGTGTCAACAACAATGGCCAGGACACTGGGAAATATTGCTTCCTTTTACATCTTTATCACTAAACTATTAAAAGGGTGGTGGCAAGCTGACTTAAACCACTGTACCCTTACAAAAGAACAATGTGACAACAATTATGGTCAATGATTTTCAAACAAAAATGCCAAAAGTTTGTTCCAGCTTTTGAAAATTGCCTCTTTTTCTTTGTTAGCTGTCCAAAACAAGCTGAAGTTTGTTTTGGACCAAACTGGATATTTTCAAATATTATTCTCTGCTGTTTTCATTCTATTTTAGAAGGTTTTTTTAGACCAAACAATAAATGAATTTGTCGAGTACATGACTGATAAATTAAAAAGTAAAACGGGCCTAGTCACTTTACCTACATGATGCCAGTAACCCACAAACCTCCGCCCAAACAGTCTAGTTCACTGTTAAACTATGAAATGAGTGGGACCAAGTTTATGGGACATTTTGCAAAATGAAGGTTTAAGTCAAAATTCTGACTTCTGACTGTGATCAGCTAAGATTTCTTCACTGATCACAGACAACTCTATGACTTGATAACTGACTGGATGACTGTCACGGTCCTGAAGTACTACTTCCTCTCAATAACCACGATAAATTAGAGCTGCATGTTTAAAGATCAAAGAAATGGTGCATGACTACTGCCATCTCCTGGCTGTTTAAAAGGTCTGAAAAAAGTATCACCAATTATGAACCCACAAATTAACTACCATAGATTTTCATATTGCATCTGAAATTTCAAAATTTCTTCACCTATGTCCAGAATCTCCGGTTAGGAGACCCCCTTTTGTTTCCACTGGGAAGGAAGAAACACATGGTGGTGGGATAGTCCTCATGATTTACTGACACCCAAAGGCAGCACCTGCTCTGTGACTGCATGGCTCACATTCATTCTCTATCTCAATATTCATTTTGGCTTTTCAGGAATGCTGGTGTGCAGACACTCTGGAAAAAACCTCACAATTCCCAGACACTCAAGAATCAGCTCTCAGATGACATGCCGCTGAGAAAAAAGTAACTACAAAAGGAAACATCACATATTTGGTTGTTTAACTTCCTGATTTAGGCTTCTCACAGCAGACCAGCAAAGATCAGTGGAATATTAAGATTTTTTGAGCTATATTAAACTAATCTGTTACCACTTTGATGATGAATGAATACTTTAGGTCCATCTTTAAGCAGCTTTAGCTTCTTAAATATGAATATATCTGGTTTCAAAGACTTAAATTAAAGAAGATATTAGGAACATATCAACTCTATGAGCTCCTTTGAAGGACACTTTTCACAATTTTCTTAAATTTTTGAATAACTGATTAATCCAAAATCCCCCAAAAATATTCTTCTTAAATTATAATATACAAGCTTTATAATTATTCAACCTATTAAGCTATGACAGATAACAAATAGGACACAATGCCAAGTTGATTTTACCCACAAGTATCACCTTATTATCAGATCGGTGTCATACCGTAAGTTAGAAGCTTACAGCAAAATACCAGTCTTGTCACAGTACAGCCACATACATGTTCAACCAGAAGGTTTCATGGCAGATTTCTACATGCAAATCCTGAAGGGTGCATAGGGAACTACTAACCATGAGGCACTGCATGCAAGAATTTATTGCAAATCTCATAGGTTAGAGGGCATTTATTTCAGTTATGTGTTTGAAAAAAATACCCAAAAAGCTGCCAACTGATTGGAGGTGTAACAAAATTCTGAAGGGAGGGATAATAGCTACCACCAACCGGCGCCTGTATAGTTAATTAAATAGCAGTACCAGTAGCGCCTTGTGTAAACAGGCTGTATACCAAACAGCTTGATAACCTGAAATCAGATTTAAGAGAAGAGTAATAGTACTGATTAGGAATCTCTTCTAATTATGGGAGAGTACTTGAGGTTGAGGTTACACTGGCAGTAAAGTCAACATTAAAAGAGAACTGTAAAATTCCAAATGCTCTCAGACACATCTTAAAGCCTATTAAGACACAGAAGGTTGACGTCAGACATATCACCACCTTAATCCATCGATACTGTGAGTGAGGTTTGTCATGCTTGATATGAGGACTAGTTAAGCAACTTCCGACCTCACTCCTGTCCAACACAAACACCCATCCATTGTAAAAGAAGCCAGTTGGTGGATGTCATGGGTAGTTTATATAAACCAGAAGTCCCTCAGAGACAGAGAGAGGACTTTGTCTGGGCGACCCAGCAGCTGGCATAACAAATTCTTCAAATATTCTTGAGTCCTTTTATAAGCGTACAACTAAAGTACGACTGCCAGCAAGAGAAACCATCAGCTGCCAGGGGATGCCACATTTTCCTCTCAATATTTCACAACTTGCACCTTCAACCAGGTGTTAATGGATAATCTTGTCATGAATGATGCTGAAATTAATGCAGTGTCGTTAAAAAGTGCTATAAACTCACACTAATGCCGTAGAGATCCTGAGGCTTAAAAAGGAAAACAAAGCACCTCATGGAGCTGTTGTACTGCCTCCCACCTCTCTCTGCTGCAGCCAACTTTAATCTTTGTGCTGCCTCAGGGCTTTAATTGAGAATAATAAAGATGTGAAATGAATACTTTGTGTATCTCAAATGAGCGAGCATGCAGCGGTGGTGAGTCTGATGTGGACTGCTGAATTATACGTTTGTGCACTACCATGGAAATGATGGCCTACTCTAAACTGTGACCAAGCCCTAGACTGTGGCTGAAAGTGAACAGGCTTAAACACATCAAAAACTTTTCATAGACGCACATTTACTGTACAGATAGAGTTCCTCTTCAGTATATTTTAAATCAAATTGTTCCTGACTGCATACATCTACAGTCTTATTTTAGTTGTTTAGGCTCCTCATTTAAAGAGGAGAGCTATAAGCTGTTAGGGTTAGGGTGAGCAACTTGAACAACTTATTCAAATCCAGACCCTAAACAATTCATAAAATGGAGATACAAAGGTTGGGAATAAGCTAATAAAAATTACTCATAAATTAAACCTAATACTAGTTATCTTACAAAACCCTTGGATCAGGTTTAAACAAAGTGATAATGAACAGGAGGTCAAGAGAGGAAAGTGTAAATATAGGAAATATCACAATGCACATAAAATAAACCTAATCACAAGGTTTACCATATATCTCCTTATAGCCATTTTGTAAATCAAGAGTGAAGTGTATAAGATCACACTGCCACATTGTTCATCAAAGATTATAAAACAATGCTGGAAATTGAGTGCACGTAAGACAGCATCAAAAACCCCCACAGCTTCAATTCCATACTTCCTCTCAGATACTTTTTTTTTTGTTATGGCTGAGCTCTTCTCTTGAAAGAGGATGTTACAAGCATTTTACTTCTCTGCTGGTCAGTGCCAACAAGTATCTTTATACAGTTTACTGTACACCTTTAAACTTGTGTTTGATACATGTGTATATACATATATATATACATACATACATATAAACTAAACAAAAACAAACAAACAAACAAACAAAAAACAAACCCCACAGACACAGGTTGTCTTGATTTCAGTCTCCAAGGTAAACTAACTGAAAAATCTCCTGTTTCATTTTAAAAAAATCTTTTTCAAGTTAAAAATGATTGGGAGGTATTTAGTGGACGATATGTAATAATAATAACGTAAAACACCGATATACCTGTAGGGGAAATTTGATACAGTAGCTATAATCGCCAGATTGCCAAAATCTTGAGGGCTGACCCAAATGGCAGTCAAGACATGCCTCGGGGGTAAAACTAAGAAAGTAAATAAATAAATAAAATTGCGTTTATTGATCCCTTTGCTCCACCCGCTCAGTCAGCTCCAGAGCTGCTGGGCCTCAGCTTACAGGAGTTTAGCTGACTTTTAAAACTCGTTTTACTGCCAAGTCTGCACCAAAACCTCCACCCTCAGGTTGTAGTTCCTTATTTTCAGATAACAGTAAGTCCAGCAGCACCTAATAACCAAACCTTCTGTGTACATGCACACAAAGTTAGTGAAAGAAAACTTATAGATTCATGTGTTTTTGCTCTTACCTCAGCAGCTAGTTAGCCAGTTAGCATTGTGTCTCATCTGCATCCACACTCTGGGCTCCATGGGCTCTCCCAGGTTTAGGCTGGAGGTTTATTTCTACTTACAATGGGAAAAAAAAAGATGCCCTGATCTGCCACTCCGTGGTCTGAAAGGGTGATTCAGAGGAAGCGCAAAGATGAACAGTCTGCTTAAAGCGCAGACTGAACTTTTTCTGGACAGGCTGTATCTGCAGCGCACTGAAGTAAAGCAATGCTGTGCTGCGTTGACGTGCCGTCGAAAACGTCCACTTCCCAACAACATCAAGAGTTCACCATGGTAACAGCGTTTCATACACACGCCCAGTATAAATGGGCAGGTTTATAAAATTGAGTTATCTAAGTCAACAACATCAAAAGTATTAAACACAATTTCATTTGGCAAATTCGGGAATCCGCTCATGCGTTGTTTTTAGATTTATGCATTACTTGTATTTCTCCAATGTGCCCCCATGTTGTTGGAAAATTGGAGAAATATATTACGTAACGTACAAAGCAGAACAACAGCCAGGATGTACAACAGGCCATAGCATGGTCGTTTTTCTGATTTTGCTTTTGAGTGGCATTTGAAAGCCTCTCAAATTATGTTAACCATTGAAGTTGCAGAAGTTACGAGTTTAGTGTAGGCTCATGAAGGCCGCAGAGACCATCCACTTCGCTGCTGTGTGACCGGTTTACGGGCAGAGGTGATGCAGGGATAAATCTGGACTATCTGCTTCTGCTTACTTCAGGACATCTGACGTCAAATACTTGACTGTTACCGGCCATTTAAATTAAAAATAATAATAATAATAATAATTTGAGAACACACGATGTTTTGCAGTAAAAATTTATACTATGCCATTTATATTTTCAGCCACTAGAGATCAGCAGTGTGTTACATAGCATCCAATAGTCCGGTAAACCACGTAACATGTCCCCCGATCACACACATCAGGAAATAAAACATCATACCTTCTATCCATCAGGTCAGGGTCAAAACAAATCTGACATTAAAACTTCTCCAAACAGATGTAATGTACAAAATATTTCCAGCATTTGCCCTCTTGCCCTTAAATTTGTTTTTGTTTTGCACATTTCAAATCACAATTTTAGTCCAAAATATATATGCACAACTAGAAGCACATCCAATAAATATTCCCCACTTAAGTGAACATGAATAAAACGTTTGTAAATATAACAAATAAGTTGTAATTTTAAAAAGTGAGCAACAACATATAGAACATACATTAAATAATTTAATTAAAGTCACATCATGTTCTCAACTGAGAGACTGTTTGATAGTTCTTTATTTAAAATCTCTTTTAAATTTCAGATTCACAGAGGGAGAAGTTATAAATAACTGAGCTTTTTGTCACAACAGCCAACCCTGACACTAATAATAATTCAACTACAATGCAGGACTGAAAGATACAAAAGATCATTCATTCCCAGTGCTATCAGACTTTATAACTCTTTAACTGCTAGAAGACAGGATACCACAAAGCAAAATCCCCCTCCTGGGATTCATGGAGGATTTGTGATATGAATTGAATTGAATTCTAATATAAAGTCCTCGACATTTGTACAGAGATGGGTGTATATTAGCATATATATGCTTGCTGATATGTACCTTTGAATATGCATACTGACTAAGTAACTGACTTAGAATAACTTACTTAGTAATATTGATTATAATGTGCATCAGAGCTTTCCTTTGGTTGTGAATGTTACAGTGGAAATGTTTTATATTCTGTTTATAGAAGACAAAAGCAATAAACATAGTGTAACAAAAAAAAAAAATCATTGACATTTAACAGCAGTTTTAGTTGGAAAGAAAGTAATACAGTGGTTTACCAAGAGACAAGAGGACTTTTTGAACGAGAAGTCTTTGTTGGACACTGATACTGAAGGGCAGCAGATTTTGAGTTTGCAAACAGGCAACTTGCATGGTATTTTTTTTTTTAAATATAAGATGACTAAGTGCAGATCAAGTGTAGTACACATCGCCTTCAACAGAAAGCTTAAGCCACAAAGAAGCCACAGCCAATCATTTGATCTAGACATTGCAGAGTTGGCATTTCGTTTGTGAACAAGCAGCATGTCAGTAGTTTTAGTGAATTGTTGAGTTGCATTATTGCCAACCAAAACACACTGTAATTAATTTTTATATTTAAGGAATCTCAATGACTGGGGAGTGCTGGGAAAAATTTAAATAATACAAATATGGAAGCGAAAAGCTTTCACAAATCACTTAATGCTTTTTACTTTACCAGTTATTAGATTCAGAAAACATTGTTTTGCTTTGTTTTAGTGCCACCTTAAGGGACAATTTTGAATGAAATTACAATTACAGGATAATTATAAAAACATAAATAAAATGAAATGTAATGGAACAGAAGTTCCAGGACAGTAGAGTTAGTCTGCCCGACTTATGTCTTTGAACTAGACCAGGTGTTATGTTTTTAGAAGCACAATTCCCCTGTTGAATTGGTCATGTTTGTATTTTAATTTTGTAATTTAATCGTAGTCTACCTTTGTAACAAATCAGCACACAGAAAGCAAAACATGTCTGTATATCAGAGAATACCATCAAAGTATCTGCAGCTACAGCAGGTTGTACCATCAAAGAGTTGGTAATACCCACTTTGAAGATTAAGCGTTTTAGCACTGAAAATCTGGGTTATGTTAGAAGAGCCTTACATCCACAGAAGAACTGCAGACAGCGCTGTGGGAACGTAATAAGTTTGTAGTCTCACCATGAACAAACTGACTCACCCGTAGGTGTGATGATGCTAAAGTGCCATGGTCTCACTTTTCATTTTGTGTGTTACAAACAGTGAACGGTTGGTTGGCTCCTCTTGTTCTCAAAGTTAGTGTCCTTGAACAATTCGATGAAGCTAAAAGCAGCCAGCACCTGTGTTAAGCTTGTGAACTTCAGTCCATTTGTATGAACAACTCTGCATTTAACACAAAAATAGAAGACTTCTATAATTATTATAAAATAAAGTTGGGGAAAGAAACACACACACACACACATATATATATATATATTTAGCAATAAAATAAACTTTACTTTGTCCACAACAAGGGCTCTTTTGTCAAACACTGATCTCCACCAATTTAAATAAGTACATCAGAGATGTGACAGCTTTTTTGTTTGTTTGTTTGTTTTGTTTTGTTTTGTTTAGTCTTTTGCTTTGCGCCAGTACTAGAGTTTGCATCAAAATGGACATGTGCCCTTCTCCTACAAACTTTTACCTTTTAGGACCATGACATTAATATTTATTCATATTTTAAACAGTCGGATGGAAGAAAACATTGTGCCCTTCTAGAGAGGGGGATTTCCTGCACCCACATGGGACCTAAATCTAAGTTATCTGAGTTATGAAACCAAAATATTCATATCACGTACAGAAGTGAAAAACAAATGGGCATACTTGAACATCTGAACTTTCAAATACCAGACTTGCCTTTAGTGCTCAAATGAATACTATTCGTTTTTTGAGAAATGCGCATTAAAACTTTTTTACATGCCATCTCCCTCACAGAAGACACATGTTGGTTCTGAAATGTCAGGATTTAGCATTTTTGCCTTGTTGCATGTGACAAGTTGTAGCTTGGGAACATTTGCTGGATTGTTATCTAAATATACTGTCAATGAGACCTTTTTTGTTTTGGTACTTACTGGTATTCACATAACACTCTCTACTGTCTGGCACTTGTCTTGTCCCTGTTTCCTGTTACAGATTTCTGTCTGTGTTGCTTTTAAGTCGCCAGTTTTCTGTCTCGTCCTCTCCTGTTCTGCATACTTCACGCCTCCAGTTTGGCTGAAGACTGCATGACTGCACGTTTTTCTAATTATTCTCTGTCTGTGATGGCACTGAGAATATCAACATTACCCATAGTTGTCAAAAAATCAATAGATAAAAATGGCTCAATGACAATAAAAAAAAAAGACCACACAAAGCTTTCTTACCCTGTGTTATGTTTGAATGTGCTACAACATAATTAACAAACATGTCCAAACTAATTCTGCCTCATCAGCACACCGTCACTGTCAAATTATTTATCTTGTTCTCAATCACATTTCAAAGAATTTCTGAACAGCCAGTATTCATATTTATTTCCATACATTATCATATAACTATGCCCACACTGGACCATGTCACTCTCATATTCAACATTTTACATAAACTTTGATTTATTACTATAATTCTTCTCAGACCTTAAACTTTATTAAAATCCTCTGATCTGTTCAGATTATATGATCCTTCAAGTAAAAGCATAATTGCATTTGCTTCAATTCTGTTATGACATGAATGTATTCCCTTTATGTTGAACTGGAAGTCTCATTTTAGCCCAAAGGTTCACTTGAAATTAAACTTCTGAAATTGAAAGCTCAGGGCTTACAAATATAGTTCACTGTCTCTTGTTTGTGTAGCTTTTTAATGACTTTTTTATAACTTTTTTTTAACAACATTTATATTTTCTTTTATATTATAATACAATCATATAATTATCTTGTGACATCATAGTGAAGTTTTTGATTCAGCTAAGCATTGTTAACACATATAAAGCAACAAAAAAACGCAGCAGTTTCTTCAATTAAAATTATGTTTATCATGTTTTCATTTTAACGATGCAACATTTTTTTTGTACTAATTTACCACAGGAATATATACATTTCATGTGAAATTAAACTCAATGAAAGATTAAAAAAAAATACATGAAATGATAGAAAACAATATGAAACAATATTTCTATATTGGTTCATACACACACAACATTCAACTAACTGTAATCTTAATCTATTCTAAAGAAAAACACCAAAAAAGCAAAAAACAACAACTGGAAAGCAGTGCATTTATAAATCTTTGCATTTCATATGTTTCCTCCTGTTTCATCGAATAATTAAACACAAGAGTGTCAATCTGTTTTTGTAACATTGCCACTCAGATCTTAGGACCACAGAACAACAATATCTTTATTACCTTAACACTTAAAGATCAGAGTCTGTCTTCTTCTTCTAGTCAATCACCTGAAGTTGAATTCTCCCTCCACTGGTTCCAAGGCTCTCTGAGGTGCCCACATTGCTGAGGGAAGCTGAAGAGTTGTGGCCATAAGCTGACTTTGGTTTTCCTACGCACATCTTGAACAGGACCAGGGCGCGTCGTCTGAAGTGATGGTCTAGGAAGAAGTATATGGCTGGATTCACGCAGCTGTTGAGGAAGGCAAGGCAGCACGAGATGAGGAGCCCATTTCTTTGCCACGACTGAGTTGCGCAGCTCAGATCAACGCTTGAGAGCTGTGAACCAATGATGATGGTTTTGAAAATGTTGAAGGGCAGCCAGGACACCACAAAGGCCAATATAATGGAGAGGACCATTTTGAAGGAGTGTCTGTGACGGGCTTGAGCTCGAGGATTTACTGCAGCAGCACAGTTGTTTTTGAGATGCATGACAATGATGCCGTAGCAGAACACAATGATTACCACTGGAAAGACAAAGGTGAGTAATACCATGGTCAGACTCAGGCCCACAAAAATAACCGAGTGTTCCTTTTCCATACATTCTTGCCCATCACTTAATTGCTCCACTCCTCGGTAGACCAAAGATGGGATGCCCAGCACCAGGGAGCTCAACCAGACTGCAGCACAGGTGGCCCGTATGCACCCACTGCTCCTCATGTACTTTGAATCCATCAGTTTGACCACAGCCAGATAGCGATCAACGCTCATGCAGGTGAGAAAGAAGATGTTGGAGAAGCGGTTCACGGCAATTATGTAGCTGCTCAGCTTGCACAGCAGATTCCCGGCCGGCCCAAAGTCCCATCTGCCGTTCCTGCTTGCAGAGATGGCCCACAGCGGCAGGGTGAGGATGAAGATGAAGTCGGCCAGGGCAAGGTTGACGATAAATGTGTCCACCAGTCGCCCACCTCTCCCACCTTTGCTTGCCATGACTGAGATGACAAAGAGATTTCCTAAAAATCCCGTAAAAAATATGAGGTAATAGGCAATAGGCAGGAGGATGTTGGAGCCATGAAAATTTGAGCTGGGGCAATTCAGAAAGATGCTCATATTAAAAAGTTCCTCTTCAAAACTCTCGCTGTAATTGTAGTACTCATAATTTGAGTAATCAGAGTAGGCGTCCATTCTGTGCTGGTCCGCAGAGCGGTTGATCTGACTGTGTCATCATGCTTCTACTTGTTTTTAGGTAAGTACAAACCACAGAGTACAACCAATCTCCACAACATCTGTCAGGCCCCTTCCTCTCACCTCGTAAAACTTCTTTTCACTACCAAAGTCCCTGTTTACATCCTTACATTTTAAGGAGCAGAGAAATTGAATATTTCTTGACTGATTAGAAAAAAATATCATGCTTTAATGAGCAACAGCTTGTAAATGCCTAATGGGGAGGTAAGTACAATTTTGCAATATGTACCTTATGAACTTTGAAGTTTACAAATCAGAGCGAAACGGGTGTTTAAATTTTTCATACAACCGAAACCCATGCTTGGGAACACTTCAAAGACCTCTTTTGCTTGCAGCTGTATTGAGACACTTTGCTACCATATATTCTTTTGCATAGTTTGCGGCTGAGTCCTTCCAGCTTTTGTGTTGTGCATTAGATGGATCTTACCAGTAGGGGGCAGGTATGATTTACTTGTGTTTTTACATGTGGTGACCTCCTGCCTAAATTTAAGATGACTGGTTCCTGAGAAAATGTCACTCTGCTTCTGCAAAAGAGTTTGTGCCACTGGCAAGACCCTTTTTATCTTGCAAAAACATGAGCTCGTGTACATTGCACAGTGAGATGTAAATAGGTTATGCCCTCAATGATTCACTCTTGCTGTAGGACCTTAAGACTACAGGTTAATACAAACAATGATGTTCATCTCGTCATAATAAATTCCACCATTAGTTAGATTCAAAGTGAAAATATTTCTATGCAACAATTCAAGTAAATCATAGCAGACCTAAAATACCTTGACAAAGAGACCTTTGATGAAAACATTTGATCCTATATAAAATTTACATGCAAGTACGTCTTTTACGCCTCACTGATGTGATGAGGGTAGATGATGGACCCAGACCAGCGAAGGCTTCTCTCCTTTTGGACACTTACTGGATATAAAGACATTCGTCAGGAGGTTTACCCACTTTCACTCATAAGATTCAGGATTTGTGTTACAACTTCAGTTTATTACTGACTATTTGTAGAGGCCAAGCTCAGCATCGTCTCAGTAAAGTAACTCAGCCAACAGTTAAATAGCACATTGCTTTCTGTCCGTTGTCATTCTGTTTCTGTCCTTTTATTATTGTTATTTCTGCTCAGTATACACAATGTCTACTGCATGTTTGTCTGTCTTTTAAGAGCTATTCATCTCCTCAGTTGTTCTTTTTCTTTTCTTCCAGAGAGATTTTTTTTGGTGGATTCTTTTTTCACCCGAGGATTGAGATGGACCCAGTCCACAGAGTGAAAATGAAAGAAACGACCATCTGCCACCTCACTGCCACATTTGAAAACCTCATATTAGAAAGACGAGCAAAAACATTTCTGCAGCGATGGGGCAACTTGTCTGCCTTCTGGCCTGACAGTGTGATGTAGAGATAAAGCTGTTTTTCTTCATCAGATGACTGGTGTGCACTGTCAAAACACATGAGCACAACAGCATGGCATGACTCTGCTATTTTGTCTATCGGCATATCTTATATCTCACATCAGCATTACAAATACTGCTTTCATCATATGATTTTTCTCTTTCCCTTAACAGCTAGGAGGTTTTCATTGAGCTTTAGAGAAGGATAATAGAGACTGACAGGACAGAGAAGGCTTTGGAAGCCATGGCCATTGTTACAGAGAAGGAAACTGTCATCATGACTACCCCAAGACATAATAGACCTCAGGAGACATGAACTCCGTGGTCCAATTCGTAGCTATTGTGCTGGGGCCGGGAACAGTGAGGTTGGAGGACAGGCCACATCTTACAAGAGGCTGGAGAACGCTTCATTGTTCTGCAGGGAGTTTCAGTTAAGACAGCATAGTGAATGAATGACCTCCTTATAGGATCCCTGCTCCACTTTCTTGCATTGAGCCTTATTCAAACACTCTTACTTTGTAGTTTCAAGGTGAGAATATACTCATCACAGGAGAAAATCCTGTCAGTCCACATCGAGCCGTTTGACAATGTTCTCCCACACGCTCAGCCGTACCTTTTCCTTTAAAAAAATTTTAAATGATTTCGTCTACATTCTTGCTGCTCTGTCAGTGGAGCGCTACATTCCTCTCCTCGAATAAGTGCTGTCTCACTCCAATTGAGCAGAGTAAATGTTAGAGCCAGTGAATGGAGCAGTTTCAATAGAAGAAAATAAACAATTGCATTGGTCCATGGGTGCAGCGGGGGAGAGCGGATGAGAGGAAGGGAGAAAGGCCTCCCTAACGTGCTAAGATTCCCATGGATACTTAGTCCTTTTTCTGTTTAGAAGAGGATCTCATAAAGTACTTGAGCAGTGGATGATTTCTCTTTTCCTTTTACACTGTTTTTATATGAGGAGAAAAAGGGTGGTATGCGTCAAGCTGATTGTTAGACATGGGGTGGGTCACATGCACACACGTGCGCACTCGTACACACATGCGCACGCGTGCACACAGACACACACACACACACACATACATATACACATACACACGTACAATTTGCTCCTCTCTTGTCAAGTGCTAAATTTCAGAAAAGGAGTCTATTGTTTGGGTGTGAAAGGTTCTTGTTTTAGCTGTTTAACTAAATCAAAAGTTCCTCTAACACAAAGGATTGCACAGCCTCAGTCCTCCATTCTGTCATTTTAAGTGGTTAGGGGCTTATGGCTGTTCCTTTTTGTTAAAAAACTAAACTTCACCATTGTAACCCACTTTCTTCTTGCGCCATGCCTGATTTTGGCCTTATGTCACATTGATTAACATAAAAACTACATAATTAGAAATAATCATTTCAATTCAGTCAATATTAATTTATGACCACAAATCTCATCATAGCTGTTTATAATTTGATTTGATGAATAAATCCTCTGTTATGTTTCCTAACTCCAAAGTTAAGCTTCTTTGGTCCTGCTTTATTACAGTTATCTCAGCTTATACAGAAAAAAAAAGAGAATTAGATGTTGTTGTGTGGCTGAGGCTCGAGTAGATGTGTTATATTGCTGCTAAGGTGCGGTTGCCAGGGTTTTGGTGAAACCAGGACAGGTGACTAAAACATTCATTCACTGTCACCACTACCTAAATAACACACAGTTTACTCAATAGGGACCATTAAATTGATATTAGAGGCACTTTGTCACATCATGGTTACTTATGCATAAAATATGGAGCATTGTTATTCAGCATGTGGCATAGATGCCAGGGACTGTCAGTGTACTAGATAGCGGGTGACAAAAGCCACAAAGTTTGCTGTTATTGTCAGTTGTTTTGATGGCAGCAGCAAGGGTGTTGCTGTATGCTGGTTGAGGTTTGTGGCAAAGATGGAATTGCTGCAATCGTTAGGGTGTAGTATGTTTTCACAGTAGTAGTCTTGTAGTAACTGTGATAGTAACAATGAGCAAGAACCAAGAGTCTTATTTTTATTTTATAAAAATGCTCATGACTCAAAAGGTAGAATTTATAATTGGCTAGATTTTGAAAATTTTAGTTATAGAGGGACTATCCTTTTCTGGGGTTATTGATCACTCAACACACTCAACCATTCATACAGTGCTTTCTTCTAACACTAGTACTCATACAGTATATTGTTTCTTCCACACATACACTCATACACAGATGGAAAAAGCCATCTGTGTATGAGTGTAGCAATTTTGGGGTCAGTATCTTGTTTGATCGACCAACCTTTTGATTAGTGGCTGACTCATGAAACCTCCTGAGCCACAGCTGCCCAATAGGACATTATAAAAGGGAATGAATATGTACATGTTGACTTTGATGAAACTATGGAAGAGAACCCTATAGTTACATGTTTCTTGTTCCAAAAACAACAGCCTATCTCACTTATATCTCAGTGATCTGACAAAACTACTCCTGATTATTTCTTTAGAATGAATAATTGGGACACACTTTAGCTGTACATACCGAGACATTAAAAAATAATATTTTTGGTTGATCTGCATTTTACCTTAGTCCTCTGAGGCTTCTTAAGAAAATCAAAAAGAAATAAGTGTGTTGCTTTCTTATTTGCCAAGTACTTTCTCGGTGTAGATGTCAATTTTTCCAAATGCTGATGAACTGTGAAAACACCTAAATATAAAGCTAAGTGTTGCATCATATTAAAATAAATAAATTAAATATTGCTGGATAACATTTTGAGGACTTAAATACATCAAAGGTATTTCATATTTGCTGTCTCTGTTGAGTATAAAAAAAAGTATATAATCCTATACATTGAACAACAACAACATTATCTCTGTAAACAACATTAAACTTCAGAGGAGAAAGTGAAACACAAATATTCAAATGAGCCTGATCGGATCGTTTTTGGGACATAAAGATGTATAAACAGGTCAAATATTGAATGAATGGCAGAATGAATGACAGGATCTGAGTTATACAGTTCAGCCAGTCCTCCTTTATGTAATCTGTTGATGCAGTGTACACTGACCATAATTTGCACTTTGTGTATTTTTTAAATGGTAACATTTCTGATTCATGATTTGCAGATAAATAAATGACATGACAGAACATGACAGAATTATTTCAGTCAAAATGTTTCTCTCTGGGTGCAGGCTATCCTCTCCTCTCGCAGAATTTAGTAAACACGCAGCTTAATTACTCAGAGCAGAGTCATGTTTCATCTGGTCCTGACTCTGCATGAGACCTTAATGAGCAGCTTTGAGGGAGGTCAGAGGAGGCCTGTTGGCCAGTTAACCTGTGGCCAGATCTGGTTTTTGTTCAGGAAACTGTGATGGTTAAATGGTTAAGCAGGAAAATCATTATTGTTAATGCTCTGCTGGCAGCTGGTGGCAGGAGTGTCAAAGATCGGCATACAGAAGCTTCTATAAAGGACATGGTTAAAGAAGTGAATAAGGTTTGTCTATAAACACTGAGACGTCTGAGCTTTTTTGTCATTAGTAATAGTTTTTCTACATGGAAACAACAAAAAGCACACCGTAAATTTTTGTTTCATAGTTGATGATGCACTTTACTTTGATCTCTGCTCCTGCAAACATAATACATGGTTGCATTTGGACACACACACACACAGGTTTGAAAGATAACACAAGATGGTAGTCAATTCTAATGAATACATTTGATTTTATTCAGCATATATTAAAAGTGAGAAGGATAACTCAGAATCATAAGTCATAACTAGTACAATTATTCATTAAATCCATCATCTATTGATTACAAAACATATTACAGACCTCTCAAAAGGCCAAAACTCTTCTTGATGCATGTTTTTTGTTCATCGGTTAGCTAGCAACAGGTACTATTTAGGCATATGCAAAACACATGACATGCATGTCATGTAATACCGAACCCAAATATCTATTTGTCAAACAACACAACATGTAATGATGTAATAAAGGCTATATTGGCTTAATGATCATGTCGTTGCAATTACCCACTTAAATCTCGACACAAAAGAGGCACTAGAAACCTTTGCTTTGCTGCATTAATGTTGATGTTGGGTCGTAACGTCTTACAGTTTTATTACTTAGCATTACCCCTTTCATCACTCCAATTGATGACCCACTCATACTGCTTAGGCTTCACTGTAGGCAGATTATCACTCAGATAACATGTATTATTGTTACTTTGTCTTTGACTGTGCTTTTACGATATGACAATTATTTTCTCCTCATCTTATGCTTTAGTAATGAAAACATCTATGATTAGATGATTAACAAGAAGAATATCAATGACCACAAAGTTATGGATTATGGATAAGTATACCTGTGTGCCTGATAAATTATAAAACTACTATGTGCAGATAGTAGAAGCTTTAAATAACAAATTGTGACACAACATCATTTTGGATGATAACATTGATGGGATTATGATGTGGGTGAAGGGTGAAGACTAGACCGGCCAGTTGATGGGTGTACTTGTCCTACTGCACTGCTCTCGTCTCCCAGGGAAAGTTTTTGGAGCAGATGGTTTCTTCTCAGAGCGGAGCTAAGTTTAAGATGACGGTGAATATTCATCTCAGCGAGTGGCCAACATGTTGTAGCTCATCTTTGCAAGGCTAAGAGCAATGTTGTAGGTCACCATACTGTAACAGAGGATGTCCTTCTGTTTATTGATCTACAAAGTGGTCAATGATCGGCTGGTGACGTTGATCCTTTTTGTTTGACAGGTCTCGAGCATCTGCTGCCAGGCTCAGCTGATTATAGGCAGGAGACGATCTTTTCCCGGGAAGGTGAGAGTCTCAGCTGTGTTCACAATGAAGGGACTGATCTCTGGGGGAAAGAAGAGCAGGCAGGTTCACACTGAAGTTAATCCACATCTTTGTAGTTTGCTGTGTTTGTCTTGACATGATTAATATCAGTGTGACCACAGTGTTACCTGTCAGTCTGTGTCTTGGCCACAATGAGCTGATTACACTGCCTGCACTTGAGCATAATGAGTCTCAACTCCTGTGTGTGAGTAAGCACGCTCTTGTTATTAGCTGTGCAGACCTGTTCACATAGGGAGTGTTTTAGGTCAGTAGGTCAAAGGACAGGCTCTCCAACACCTGGGGGACACAGAGTTCATCACTCAGAGAGCCATTAGGAGCAGAGGCTGGCCCCTGACCAATGACAGACAGGCGGATCATTTCTCACACCAAAAGGGAGGTGATCAGTGAGAACATGCATTTGTGTGTAAGGTGTTTAGTGCTATGATTGTGTGCAAACGTGCGTGTGTGTGTGTGTGCTCGAGAGTGAGTCAGGGGGGCAGCCCAGTGGGCGGACGCATGCACAGAACAAGCAAGGAAGTGTTGTTGATTTTGGAGAGGGATTATTTCTTTGAATAGAAAGAAAACTGGTGGATTCAGAGGTGGGTTGATGAATGTGTTGATGGTGGCATTTTGATAGGGGTAATTTTGACCTGACAGGGCCCAGGCTCTCTCATGAATCAAAATGTGTCAGCCAGGCGCTGGAGATGGAGGGCTGCTCATTGTGGCTCTGACACCCATGTGAGGGGCTGAGGCTGCTGGGGGTCAAGTGTGACACCTCATTAGGACGATGTTGATTTAGTGTGGCCGCAGCGCAACAGACCTCCTCCCTTGGGGTATGGAGAGGCGTTTCAGTGAGGGGGTGGGGAGCACCAAACACTGGACAGAGAGTGGGGGCCTACTGCTCTTCATCCACACGGCCGTCAGCGTGCAAATTATGCACCTACACTGAACACCCCCCACCCCACCCCCCTTTTTTTTTTTCATTTTCACCATGTCACTAGTTTTTAAACATACATTTCTTTAAACACAAAGAGGCCTTAGGTGATTATTTTCGAGTTTCTAAATCCATTCTTTTTGAAAGGTGGCAGATCTTGTCTGGTCAGTTTCCCCCCTCAGTGAACCCGACACCCCTGACAGAATAATGCTGACCTTTCACCTTTGATCTTTCGATTCGAAATTGTTTTCTGTAATTTCAAGATTACTTCTGACGTTCACCAATTGTGTCTCAGCTCAAGTCCAAACTGATTTTAGGAGCGATTTTAGATTTTAATCTAAAAGCACCATGTTCTTACATTTTCTTCACATTCTTAAATTTTCTTTGTGCTTTTTTTTAGGTATTGCCGTTTTAAAAATTGAGCGTAGATAACTAATTAATTATGTTGAACAAATCAAGCAGCTAATTATTGAGTATTTTTGTTGTTTTTTAAAAATTGGTTAGTTTCTTAAACAGTGTGTGGTTGTCAAAACCTCAGACAGCACTGTAATCACACATTTACTCTTCTCGATAAAGTTTTCCAAGTAGAAAATTGACAAAAATTCCAATGTGAGATGTCTGTGTAATGATTTAAGGAGTTTCAGGGATTTCAGTACCAAACTGTTTAATAATAGGAATTTTATCCACACTACATCAAAATCTATAATATGTTTTCTGCTGAAAAGCTCAAAGAGCAACAATTTTTTTTTTCTCAAATTCTGGATCTGAACAAAATTTGATTTTATTTGCTTCAGAAAGCAGTAATGAGTTGAGCAGTGAGCCATTTCCGTACCACCAACCGATACTAACAAGTGTAAATCTACCATCAATCATCAGTATAAGTTTCATTGTAAAATTAGACCAATGCATTCTTTGGGGATATTTGATGACAGAGTTTTATAGCCTCTGTCGCTAAATCACATCTGCTACACTTTTGTTAATAGTGGTGGCCGAGTGAAGACAGGATTAAGCAAATGTGAAGACTGGGGAGAAATTGAGACTAATCTTAATTCTGACCTTTAGTTGTAGTGCCCCCACCTGGCCTATTTTTTACACTGCATTCAAAGTTGTGCCGATGCAGTTCCTGCAAGTTGCAAAAGTTTTTCCAGCCACTCATACAACATCATTATGCTGAATTATAGGAATATCGTTTAATACTGATAACTCCAAATGTCAAAGGGTTTCATTGATCATTAATTTGGACACAGTTTAAAATGCAGCATTTAATTAATGACAGCAAATGTTGACAAAGTAGCATGATCAATCATCTTCATTATACGTTCTTATTCAGACAGCTTGACTTAATATCTTCTTTGTTATTACGTCCAAGCTTTAATTACACCACAAAGCCACAGGATGCTGGACTGTCGTTGCATCTCATTGGCTGGGGATTCATTGAAGAAAATTAACGTCTGTCTTAATGTGTGCAACTGCTTAAATTTGATTACATTGGCTCTGGGGCATCCACCAAATGTCACTGCATTGTCACAGTGCCATTTCCCCCTCTTTCTACGACACACAAAAGACAAGTAACCCCTTTTTTTTTTTTGCATTAACTCATCATGCATACCTAAATCTTAAATGATGGAAAGCATGGAACTAAATGTGTGTATGAGAGAATGCATGAATAATGAATGAATCTTCTTTCACAGATATGGTCATTTATCATTCAATAAGTCAAAGTAGTCATTTAATTTTGGTAAATATTTGTTTTTGCATTTTTTTGTGTTTGTGTTAAGAAATGCTTAATGTATAATAAGCATTTGAACTAAATAAATCAATAAACCTGACCTTCTTCCCTCTGACTCTGAGAAGAGCAGGCACATGTGTATACACACACACACACACGCACACACACACACCCTCTAACAAAGGTGTAGAGGACCATCTGTCTTTTCTGATGGTACAGATCTGGGGAAACAATGAAGGCTTCGTGTCATTTCACAGATTCTCTTCTAAACACACAACCACCACAGAAAGCTGCTGTTTTAATCACCAATATTGTGTGTATTAATTCAAGTTTTATAAGTTGTAGAAAATGATATTTGTCACCAACTTATTAATAAATCCCTCTTGCCAAGGATGAATGATTTATGAATGCTGTTATAGCCGATGTCACAGTCCACTTTTGTTGCCTTTGAGATTTTACTCATTAGTCTGAATAATAACTGTCACTAATTCAAGCTGTTCTCGAATGGCTTTTTGAATAGAAAGAGAGGGAGAGAGTGCGAGTGAGAGAGAGGCAGCAATAGAGAGGAGAGAGGCCTGAGAGATTAACTCCAGTGAGCTCACTCTGAGAGGCCCAGGAACGGCTGAATATTGTTCTAGTGGTGGGGAGATGGGGGGGGGGGGGGGGGGGGGGAGTTTGGTCGAGAAAAAAAAAAATCCCTATGCAGCCAGAGAAATGAACTTGATGATCTCAGGAGGGTGGGAGGGAGGAGGAGGAGGATCACCATTCCTTGCTCCTGACAATCAAAATTAGATTGGCCAGCACTGTGTCAACACTAGACTCAGTTAAGGCATGACAAGGGAGGGAGGGTACTCCCCCCCATGGGTGTTTGAGAGTTTGCCATGTGAACTATGGAGACCCCACAGTGCCTTTCACTGACTGCTCAGGCCTCAAAGAAACCCACAACCCCTTTTTATTGGTCTGCACTGTACCCAACGACATCTCTGCCCACAGTTCTATATATCGCTGACTATTTATTGCTGCCACCTCTCATTAAATCCTTAATCTGCACCTCCTCTGAAATACAACGAAATATTTACACTTTATTTGTGACTAATATCATTACTTAGTTACTCATTTCACCCATACAATGTGTGTGAACTCCTGACATTGTTAGGCGAAGGCTCTTCAAGCTATATAGCACAATTCATGGATTTAACACACCAATGCTTTTGTGATGGCCTCGGCAATTAGTCTTATATATCAACCAGATGAGAAACTGTAAATATGACAAGCAGCACAACATGCAAGTTATTCATTGATGTATTATATATATATATATATATGTCTATAGAAGGCAAATAGAGAACAATTTTTATGAACATAAACTTTGTAGGAGAATGTCAGGGTGTCACACACATATATATGTATATGTGTGTGTGTGTGTGTGTGTGTGTGTGTGTGTGTGTGTGTGTATTGTTACATTGTTCTTTCTTTATTGTTCATTAAGTTTAATTTTCCATACTATATAATTCCAAAAGCGAGATTTTTTTTTTTTGTTGTTTTTTATTGTGATTTTCTTGAATATCAAACACAGACATGTTTGAAGAAGGGTCAGAGCTGAGTTAAAGGGTTGTGTTTTTGGAGGTTTGATCAGTGACCTGGAATATTTGAGTGTCTTCAGCCCTACCACATTGGAGAGGGAGTGCAGCTGTGTCCTCGTATAACCTTCCAGTTTTTTTATTATATCATCCCAATGAATTTTATCCGAGACATGAGAAGAGAAGAAGAGCAGAACAAACTGCTACTAATAATAAATTGCAATATAAAAGCAGAGTAGTATGATGATGATGTTTTAGTTTTGTTTTCATACCTTTTCTCCCCTCAAGGTTTTTACCTAAAACATCATAAGTATTAATATGACTGCATATTTATATTTCTGTGTTTTACTATACAATCATAGTCATTGATTGAAGATTGTGTTCGAGGGACAGTTGAGGTTTATTACCAGGACTGCTGGATGATAGACAAAAGGTTTTGTTTTTCACTGTCCTTTTGTTGCCAAAATAGAGATATCCGACTGACTTTCAAGGAATCACACACTGCTGTGTGAGCATTAAGATTAGGTGGAAGGAATGTGCGTATGTGTATATTGGCAGAGGAGAAATGTTTTCAATGATCATTTGGAATATGTACCGATACCTATATTAAGTTTTATATTTTATATTTTCTTCATTAAATTTCCTTTTACATTTAGAATATATCTACATCACCTTTAAATATAAGCAAAATAACTTTGATGCCTTGGTCTTGAAACTTTAAGAAGTTAAGTTTAAATAATTTAATATTCTCTATAATTGCTATTGACTTTACTGAGTATAGTCTTACGTATATAATCCAAATCTAAATTTTTATACAATATTCTAGCACTATTGATTTGTTGTTGTTCCTTCAGTTCAAGTTGTAATGTAGCCTGCTAATTATTTTCAGAGGTTCAAATAACTTTACTTGAAGATGAATCTCAAATTCATTATTGATTATTTTGAATAATTTTGGCAATCATCTCCACATCGTAAAAATAAAACGTATGATGATTAAAGTTAGTATAATTAAAACCTTGGCTACTTCCTATTGGAGCCTAGCTGTTATGAAGGAAATCCTCCAGGGTATGGGGAGTCATCCTGTCCCCACGTATACTTTCAGCTCCGTGGGACAGCACAGCAACAAGCCCCGGCAGGCCAGGCAGGAGTTCACCTCAGCAACGACTCTAACAGAGCCAGCAATCGTCGTCTTTGAACCAGATGGTGCTCTGGCAGCACAATAGAGTGACAGCTGTCATTCACAAGACATGGGAGCCGAGGGGCTCAAACACCGCAATGAACTATGATTTTAATGACTGTTAGTTGTACAAGAGGTGACAGGATATGGTGGATACACATGTAGATTTCCTCAAATTGTTGTTGAAATTTGGATTTATTGTTGTCCAATTCTATTAAAAAGAACACCTTATGTTGTTTATATAAAGCAGCGCTATTACACAACATCTAAACATGCTTGTTGAGAGTTTATCACTTGTGTGAAATTAGCAAATGTATGAAATAGTGAATATGAAAAATCAAAACTATTTGGAAAAGACAAAAACGGTCAGTGTTAATGTAAATCCATGTAGACACTTTGCATGGAGAAGATAAAATAAATTAATGATTAAACACATTATTTCTTTCTTATTTTTTGGCACAACACTGAGTGTAAAAAAATAGACTGGAGCAATAAAAAGATAACTTTATGGTGGGGTTGATGATTTGAGCATGCAATGAAGACTGTGTGTTTGCATTGACTCATTTTGACTCAAAACATGTGTTTGCAGTTTATTTTACTGTCACGTGAGATTCTTTCTTCCCATAAGAGTGTGTGTGATCTTTGTTGAACAGTTCCCATCTCTCAACACAGGCCAGTCACGGAGCCAGACAAAAAGGTGTCACTGATGACTGTGTCCAGCAATTTAAGCTATTAAGAGCTGCCCCCAATTCACCTTCTTTCTTAACTTTATGGCTTTAATTGCCATAAAGCTCCTCCCAAAACCTCCCAGCCCCCACTGGCCTTTCTTGAGGGCTTTGTAATGTGTTCAATATTCCCATTGTACTGTACTTTTTTTTGCTTTCCACAAGCACCTCCATGGCATAGTTAAGTCTTTATTTAATGATGCCGGGTCAGAGTTCACCATGTTAGTAGTCTTAAGGCTTTGGGTGCAGCATTCAGCCTTTAACACTTCATGTCCAACTTGTACAACTACTCCTTGTGTGCTAAAACAATAAAAACATCAATCAATGTCCCTGCTTGTCAATATAGGGCGGGTATGACTGATGATGTGTATGGCACATTGATGCACTTGAGGGGCAGGGGACTGTGTGAATGTTTGTTTATGTCGAGTGAGGATTTGTCAAAAGGTTTATGTCATTGCTGGCATCAATCTGCTCAAGCTTGTACTGGGTGGTCTTTGTCCGTTTGCATCCGTAAAGAGCTTCGTTCTCACTCTCATTTGTCCCCTATTGATTCTCTAAATTAGGTTGATGAGAGGCCCTCCTATCAGGTGGCATATTAATTGGGTCAGGCTGGATCTCACATGAAATTCAAATAATGGCGACCCGAACCTTAACACTAAACCTTTGTCCTCTGAACACTCTCTTTCACCAATTAGCCTCGCAGTGTAGCTGCTTCCTGCCACCTCTGCTGCCCGTCCCGACAATTTTTCAGCAAACAGTGGATAGATAAAAGCTTAAGTAATCATCCCCCAAAATGTAATGCTCCCAATGTGGAGAAGCTTTCATGTTGATGGACTGTAATTAACAAAATAAGAAAGAGTCAAGTAATTGATGATTAAAAATTCTAATTTGACTTGGATTTTTAGAACATGCTTGGTTTTTAAGTTCTGGACAAAATAGATTTAGTGGTGTGAAGAAAATAAATCAGTCACGAAATGGAAAGTCAGGAAATTTGCAGTTGCAGCCACCCCAAAACAATGGCTATACAAACATATTCATGGAAACATAACTGTCACAAATACTAGTTGTTGTTTTTTTTTTTACTAAAAGAACTTTTCATACAATCCCGAGTTGATTTAGACCTCGTATTTTATTGATGCATTCATTATAACACTGGTGTTAAGAAGGAAATGCTATTGAATGCCATCAGTACAAGACAATCCAACTCTCCTATCTTGAAGAATCTTTTCTTCCCAGTTCACTTGCTCCCAGAACAACCTTAACACAAAGACATGCCAAACTAGGCCTCACCATACATTATGGTTTGATAGCCCTGAAGGTTCAATGAAGTCTCACTCTGGATAAAAGTGTCTTTTAAATGACTAAATGCAAATATAATGCAGTGAAACTACAGTAGTTTGATTTGAAAATAATAACTAGAATAGAATAATTCACTCCAATGAACACTTGCATTGTTGTTTTGCATTTTGATTGCTTTATTTGGTGAAGTTCAATTCAAAATATTTCCAATTCACATAATGCTAAGGAGCATTTATCTAAACAAGTATATGTCAGCATGCTAACCTTCAATTATCAATACAAGAGTTACTCTTGGAAGTAAGCAGATGTAAACAACTATTCTGAATGCAGGATGCCATTTGGTTGGAGGCCAACCTGTAATGATTAAGTGATCTGTAAATCTCCACTTTAAGACATTATAACAACACAGATTTTGAATTAATGAAGTGCTGGTCACAAAATAAATTGCATAATCTGATATTCCACATACTGAGACTCCACCCAGTGCTGAAGTCTCCAGCATTTTTATGTTCAAACTTAGCTTATTATAACTATAACATGATAACCAAGACAAGGTAATAATAATCCAGTTCTTCCTTTAGTATTTAATATTGTAACTGTGTACATTTGGACCCTTTTCCAGAAGCTGATTTACACATTAATGCTCTGTCTCATTCCTTTGAAGGCTGCTCTTAAGGACTATTTGTGACACAAGCTGTCCAAGTTCGAAGATCCCTTCAAATGTGTCCAAGAAACATGTCCTTCGTTTGACAATAGATGGATCCTTTGCAGCTCAACTTTAGGAGTCTCTGTATGTCACAATTCTTGATAAAAAAAACAACTTTTCAGTTAAATCAGTATGCACAACGTTTACTGCTCCAGTTAGTTAGTCTGATGTCCTGTGTCTTATGGAAACTGATATTGTTGTTGTTTTGATGGACATTACTGAGTCCTTTTTCTGACCTAATGACCTGTCTATGTACTGCGGTTAGATTACAGTTCAGGGAGGATCATAACACCAGAATCTGTAAGAAAGAAAAAACAAATTGCATAAGCTAAATAAATGATTTATTGTACAAAAGAAAATGACAGTAAATAAACAACAAAAGGCAAAAATAACAATTGACAGTTATTCATATGCACAACCATTTAACTACAAAGTTGGGGTGATTTTCTTCAGCTACACAAAGAACAGAGGAATGAAGGGGGAAAGTGAGAAAAACATTAGAAGCGGTGAACCTGTCCAAACATCATTAATGTCAACATTTGGGTAGGTATTTACATAGAGATTTATTACTCTCATATATTTATATGAAAACACTCTCACACATACCAGTATACAAACACTAAAATTCAAAATGCAAAGTCTCTACAGCTTTAACTATTGTTAAGCTGTAGAAGCGGGTACAGCTAATTATTTCTTTTGACCACATATTACCAGAGCTGCTAGCATCAGTCACTCTGTCAATAACTCAATCTGAACCTGAGAGCAAGGGGACCCTGTGGTTTTAGTCTACATTTTTTGGGGGGGTGTTGGGGTGTGGGATTGTGGGGGTGGAGGGTATTGTGGGTTAAATGTCTGCACAGATTAGTCAATGACAAATTAAAAAAAGCAAGGTTTTTAGGAGGCTATAGTGAGGTAGAAAGACTTTGAAATGCATTCAAATTAATATTAATAAATAGAAAATTGACCAGTTGAATTATTTCCAACCACTGCCCCTAAACCAGCTTTCTTCTCCCTTTGAAATGTTCTAGCATATTCCTGCGATCACAAAAGTTACAGCACACAACATGTCATCCTCTACTTTGGCTAACAATCCCTGGATACTTTTCCCCATTCTGACAGGGGTTCCTTTCACTTAAAATACACACAAAGGCAAAAACATGTCTATGCAAGACAATCAACACATTTTTTAAGTCAAAAGAACGTAGTCTCTCTAACATGGTAACAGATTAAAGTTGGTGGGCGGGCCATTTCCAGTTAAAGCATTCTATGTTTGTTGATCCAGACACTTCTTACACACATGACTTATCACCCAAAGTGGGCACGGAGGCCTTTTAGGCCACTGTTTCAGTATGTCCAGGTTCCAGATTGGATAGAAGAGTGTGAGTGTATGGACAGGCCCCCGCTTCAGACAAAAGTCAGGAAAGCGTGATGTATCAAAAAAGAAGTGATAACCTCTCTAGTTTATGGTTTATCACCAGAAGCTTGAATAGTTTTTTTTAATCCTATACTGTACAAGCTCTTGTGCTTGGTAAAACACAAACAACACTTTACCTCCTCACGCCATGAACGTCCCATAGTGCAAAATTTATTGTTGGTAAGGTAGAGTGCCCCCAAAAAAGGTTTTTGTACCCCTTTTTTAATATATACATATATCATTTATATATAATGTCAGAAGGCTCTTCCTTTATCCAACAGCATAGTGCTTTCGTTTACAACAAAAGGATATCTTTGCTTTGACATCCAGGAGACAAAGACAGACTTCAAGCATACTAATCTACTCTGTGTTCAAGCACTAACAATATTTTCTCCATAATGATGATGATACAGTCGAGGTTGAAGCAGAGTGGGGACATCTCAAAGTGAAAACATGTCCTTTAAACTTATCGCTTCAATCGGCGATTCATTTACATTCTCAACTTTTTTGTATGTTTCTGGTTTATAGTGATTTACAAAAGCTGTGATTAGTACAGTGCTGCGGGTAAAAGATTTAGCGTTATCGCCCTTTGTGAAAACTAGAGAAAACGTGACTGAGCTAGCACTAAAGTGTATTTTCAGCACAGTTGAGAGCTACTGTAAAAGTGGCTGTGTAAACTTCTAGTCAATACTGTAATCATGATTTTTTTGCTTTTCTCAGCTCAACAATTCACTCAGGCTACAGCGGTGTTTGAGCTTGAGTTTGAGAATTAGAGCATGCTGATATCCTTCTGTATTTTATCCCAGGCCTCTTCAATTTATGAAACAGTGCATTTACTTCTATGTTTGAAACATTCATTGCAAGAACTGAAGGTGTTAGAGTCTATTTTCCTTTGTTACACAGAAGAAAGAAAAAACTGCCAGGTATTTGTCATCCTGCAGGACTTGCCCACCTTCGCCCCCTCCTCCTCTTCCTCCTCTCCCAGACGGTGCCGAAAGACTTTAGAGTGCATCTATATTACAGCTGTGTATCTGACTTAACTGTGCAAATCAAACCTAAGCCTGTATTACCTACTTTTCCGGAGTGTCAGAAATTGCTATACTAACTTTATGAATTCACTTTGAAAGATAGTTAATAAAAACTATAACAACTTGTCTCCCTTCTCCTTTTTGAATTTTACAAGACTACAAATAAAAAAAGATCAAAGTAGCTGTGAAAAGGTTTCGTAGATACTCGAGAATGTCACACTGGGGTGTTATACATTAATAGAGGGCATAGGTTTGGTTTTGGATCTCCTCAACACTTCACATCTGTGGAGGACATGTCTAAACATCTGTAAACAAGATTTTGGATTTTCACTATGGGTATTTCAAATGGTAAACTTTCCTCACAATAGCATGGATTTGATCTTTTCATTAAAGTGATGAGTTGCAAAATAATTCAGATAATTTTTGTGGATCAAATCTCACTGTTAAGAAAGCATATCTCGGAAATTAAGTATTTCCGGCTCACCTTAGGACTTGAATTACTTAAAAAATATTGTAAATGCTTTTAGTCTCCTGTAATCTCAATCCACTGACTGGACATTTCACAAAGATGGCATTATAACAGACAGACAAACAGACAAACAAATAAACAAACAAATTCTTAAAAAAACCCCACATAACTAACACATACTCTATAACATAGTTTTGTCTCATTTACCGTTTTCTGAAGCTGCTCCACAAGTTCAACCTCTTTAAATCATTCATAATGTACTGTATCTCCATCGCTTAGTCCCTTTTTTGATTCATATTTTACTTTAAATTTTTTTTTTTACAGTTAGAATCAATTTAATTACTGGAAAAATGGAAACCCAGTGGGGTATTTTTGTAGCTGAGCGAACATGAAATCTGGTGGCAAGGAGTGGGTTCTGGTGCCAGGGGAGAGCTCCGTAAGGGTTTTGGGTGGTTCAATACAATGATGGCTTTACACAAGTGTGTGTGTCCCCCCTGCAGCCTAAGAGCAGCCACATCTATCCACCACCATCCCCGGGATCTTGCCGTGGATGATCTGCTGCTTATCATTGAAGTAGAGCATGTTAATGGGGGACATCTTAGTCGGGGTACAGCAGGGTCCTGCGGAGCCTCGGGGGTTGGCGTGCTGCACCAGGTGGGTGTGTGGGTACTTCTGCATGAACATATACTCGCACTGGCCGGAGCAGTAGTTGGCTTTGTAGCGTTTGGGCGCAATGATCCAGTCCCAGCCGAACGCCTCAAAATCAACCGTCAGAGGGTAGCGACAGCAGCGAGACTCCGTGGAGTGCTCGTCGCAGTCCAGGCCCAGGTTTCTCCGAGAACGTTTGGTCGTCTCCAGAACCTTCACTTCCAGGAACGGCTGCTGGAATCAGGGGGGAGGACGGGAAGTACAGAGAGAAAGAGGTGGTTATAAGAGAACAACAGCAGAGACATGGCTGACATTGCAGCTGTAGAAAATACAGTCAACTGACCAATTCCCTCCTTCCATAGTTATCAAAAATATCATCAATATTGTTAAAATGGAATGAAACTTGCCTCAATATAATTTTGGAAAACACAAGTGTAGTTGTGGTTTGTGGGTTGTTTACCAAATGTAGAGAAAGCTTAGAAGAAAAAAGAAGATGCATTGGTTTGAAAAGATGTTTATGTATCTGTCCTGTAAATGTAATCCACTCTTATGTCTGTGTGCTGATGATGGAGCACAGTTAGGAAGTCAATGACTTAGTGTAGGATGAACCTGACCTATGTGCACCTATAAAGCTGATGACCATGGAGTCACTTGTTTGTTTAATCCATGTACAGATTTAAAACTCTTTGAGGGTTTTGTAGTTTAACAAAAGTCTATCCAGTTGCTTAACACATTTGTACAGCGTCTCCATTTGTCCACCTCATTCTCTGGGAAGTCGCTGCTCTCAGCTGTTGTTCAACAAGTTACATTACGTAACGGTAATATAAAAAATCTGGAAAACCAAAAATGCTTCCGTACAAATTGAACAAAAATGAAACATTGCATGTAAACTGTAGAGGTGCTGGTAAGTAGAACTTTATTTTTGGATGGGGCAAGGTGAGGCTTTTCCTCTTTTTTTGACTGCTTTTGTCTGAAGACAAGGTGATTCAGGATAAAATGGGATTTGTACGAAAACCAAGATGATATCCAACTCATCCTCTGTGTGCTTTAATGTTAAGGACACTGATGTTTCTTCTGTTCGGCCCTCAGACTCATATGTGGAAGTCCATTTGCAAATTCTTTTGAGGTTTTTTCTAAAACAGAAATTGCCACCACAGAGGTCTGCTATGCATTGTCTGACATTTATATCTGACAATGAGATATTTGTGTGATATTTTTGATGTGGATACTTATCAGAAGGACTTTTCACAATCTTAGATCACTTATCAAACTTCCAGTGCTCTAAGAGAGTACTCACCAAGGCCAATATCAAACACCATACACCATTCATCAGAGAAAAATATTCACATTCTTTTTAAATTATCTAAATCTGTCCCAAAATATAGTCGGATAGAATCAACTATCATTATAAAGATCAACTAGTTATTTAGACTCACTAGTTTGCCATCCAGGTACATTAGCAACAAATCTTACTGTACTTTGATCACATCAGAAAATTAAATGGATCTGTCTGAAACATAAAGTAGTAGTCAATTTTAAAATCACCAAATTACTTCTGGGAGCAGAGTAAAGTAAACCAATAAGCTCAACCGGCTGGTTTCATCCACTTTACAGCTCAATACAGTCAAAACCAGCTGAGCCTGTATCTGAGCTGACTAGTAACCATGACACACAAAAATTTTCCACAGTCACATCCTAATTCATGTAAATATGGCTATGTGGGTGCACATGGGAGTGTAACCACGCTTATACATTTCTACATTCTGCCGTGCGGTTTCCCTGAGCTGCCATGCCTCAAGCCTTTCAGTTTCCAATTTCTTCAACCAAGTCAGGTTATTTTTTTACTTCAATTTGTCCAAAGTCCATCAGCTGTAATGATGCGAGTTGACAAAGCCAAAAGATAAAACTGCATCAATTTCAGCACCCACTCATCAGATATTTCACAAAAGTATATGGATTCTTTGGTCAATATTGAAGTAAGAGGACAATGTGCCACTTGAGCATCGATTCAAAGAGCAGTGGCAGAAACTCTTCTAACCCTCATGGCTGAGTCTGTAATGCTTGGTTGGATCCATGACCCAGGAGGTCATCTGCAGGCTCACATAACCTTGACCTTTGGGCAAAGCCAGTGGATCAAATATTTTACTCCATGATGTTTGTTTTACAAAGCCTTCCTATCTCCACAGTGATTCCAGCTGGGCTTGAGCACAGTTTTTTGTGACGCATTCAAAAGAGGAAATAAGCTGAAAGGCCGTTAGGGTGAGACCATGTCAGCTTGGCCTTTAGGGCCTTTGTTGGAGAAAAAAAGGCCCAGAGGATCAGGGAGAAGCAGGCTCTCACTCTTTCCTTGCTTGTTGTGTTTTGTTTTATTTTTGTACACTTGCCTGTGTTTTTGATCCTTTCCTTTTTTTTTTGCTCAAGAATAACATTGCACACTGTGCACACTGTGTGCTCAGAGGGCAGCAATTTATTGGCCAAGACACTAGAGCTGACCTCTGATATGTGTTGTGAAGATATGACCCAAATGACCACTTGGTAAATATTTGGTATTGCTTAACTGGGACGACTGGCCTACATAATTCAACATTGATGTATGTAACTGTTGCAGTGTCTTTGGGATTGCTAACTAGATTAATATTTCACAAATGGGTTTGCTTTGAGACTGAAGTTTGAACTCATCTGGCCTGCTTTGTCCATTACATTAAACAAAAGTACAGGTCTTATAAAAAAAAAAAAAAAAGAAAAAGAGAGAGAATCTAAGCAAATATGTAGGTCAAGGCAAGTCTGGTCATATAGGTTGTGTACTGTTCTCAAGTTTTGAAGCCCAGAAACATACTTTCAACATGAGGCTGAATGTACTGCAGGCTGAGATTAAAACTTCTAGCCTTCATATTCAACACATTAGTAATCAAGTCAATATTTGTAACTTTAATGTTCTCATCTGCAGCCAATAAAAAGTGGAGAATGCACAAATTTCAGAAAAATTGGAGCTGGTGCGTATTGCACATCTAAGGCTACTTTGCTGTTTGTCGAAGTAAGTTTGAAGATGGGATTTGGTGATGACCAAATGATGAAAGCTGATCCAAACAAAGCAGCTGTGTTTACTTTGGGGGGAACTAAATATAGAATTGGCACTGAATATGGTTTTATGGTAACAACATTTTAGGGGAAATATGTGTTGTGTTTCTATAAATGACTGGTTTCTAAACTTTGGGTTTATGCATAACATTAAGTAACGCAGAATGCACAACATTCCTTTTTGTCTTATATGTAAACTACCCTCTTAAAAGAATGTCAACAATCTAAATATTTGACTTTTGAGGATGGTATTTACCCAGAATTTTGGGAAATGGTACATTAATGAGTTAAGCCTTCAACAGATCACTCACCCTTTGCTAAAATCTGCGTTTAGGCTTCATATAACTGCATTCTTTGTGTGAATATACAATTAGTGTCTTTAAGTGACAAAAGAAATAACAAAAGACCAAAAAAGTGAGTGAAGTGGTTCTATTTACAGCGAGATTTTGCGATTTAAATGGCTAAAATAAGGCAGTATCATTAAAACATTGTGCTATGGTTTAAAACCATGTGCTAACTTTGTGTCACTCATACCTGCTTGTCAGTGGTGTATAATATGGCTCGCAAATATAGAGCACATCAAATGATTTACCTTTGTATTTTTTGGTATTTATAATGGAGATGTGTTGGGCTCTTGTGTCATCTATAACATTTTTGGCCATGTCTTTATTCCTACTATACAGGCACTTTTTTACATTCCTTTTACTTAAGTATGAGAAATGACCTGCAGATGCTTAAAATCTGCTTAATATGAACAATTCCGCTCATAATGTCTATTGTGATGCATCCCTTGGTGTAAGTCAGCTGATGGAAAGCAAGTTGACTTTCCTGAGCGTAGGGGAAAAAAGCCTAAAGCACTTCAGCATGGTTTTAAAACAAGTTGAGACTTTTCAAAACCTGTTTTCAAACATGCGTAAACTATAGAGGCAAGACAAATGTCACTGTACGGGAATGAGGTGCCAATAGAGAAAAATGTATCTTGCAGAATTATATCAGTCATCTTTTTTTGTTTCCAGAACTGGTAAACTGTTTCTTTCTTAGTTCAGCCCAGTTATACATACAGGCCTACATTTCCCTTCAAATATTTTTTTTCATTATCACGATTTTAGCTTCCCTCTTTTGTTTGGAATATGAATTGGCCTTTGTATAAAATGTGAGGTGTGATGGAAGTGATTACCCCCCTTTCCCAAGGACAGGTCTGAGGGTCCTTACCAGCCCCTCCTCCCCAGGTCGCAGTGAGGTAACTGCCAGGTCATTGCCGCTCTCATCAAAGGCATTGATGTCGATTCCCCAGTTGGTGTGTGGCTGTTTGAACCAGTTCTGCAACACGTGCTTAAAGTCAATGCTTTGCCAGTGCCCGACTCTGGAGTTGAGCTCTATCTTCAGGGAGCGGATGCGGATGTGGCGACTGCCCTGCTCTGTGACGGGCTTCAGTCGTAGGATCTGCAGGTAGACGGTGGAAGTCTGCTGCAGCGGTCGTAGGTAAACCCACAGTTGAGCCTTCAGCACCTTAGTGAACATCAGTTTGGGGCTGAACTTGAAGAAGCAGCAACTCGGCTTCCCATTCACCTGCACCAGAGGCTCCGCTGCGGACAAAGCACAGAGCACATTTATACTTGTACTGTAGATGCAACATACTGTATGCATAACACTCTACAGTGATTGACCCATGATACCAACACAAGATGAATTTTAGTTCCCCCTTTCTGTTTCTGTCATGGTGATGGTTCGGCAGCAACATCTGCATCATTCACTCCAAACAAACCACTGGAAACAGATCAGTGGTTTCCTATGCACCAGAAATATAACCAACAATATACCTTTACTTATATGATAAAAGAAAAATTTTTAAAGGCAGCTCTGGACAGTGTTGTGGGTCCTTGAGAGGCAAAGAGCACAGCTGCAGTTTTCTGGACTCAGCAACCTCACAAGATGTGTGTGTGTTTAGCACACAGATCAAAGACAAACCCAGCTCCACATGTCACTGACACATGTACCACTCAAACTGATGAATTAAGGAGTTTTGGCTCTGCAATGTCCATAGTTTACATTTAATCTGGGAATTTTTCCCATACACTGTCAATGCATGGGATATAGATAGCTTTATAAATGCAAGTTACTGGTTTGGTGAATCATACAGAAAGTGAAAACATTACTTGCGTTTGAATGAGAAGAAAGTGTACTCAAAACCAGGAGAGGACATTTATTAAATAAGTATTTCCATGATTTTGGTAAAGTGACTGCTGTCCAAAATCTATATGGATGAGAGATGATGGTTATGTGCACATGGTCCATTTGTTTGGGCCATTCAGTCAGGTTACATTTGTGATTACATCAAGGTTGGAAAAAAAGATACATTTGCATATTAAAACAAGAATCAGTAATGGTGGCCAGTGGCCAGATGGTAACCTTAGATTCCCTTGGGTCAGTTGTAATGAAATGGTCTACATCGACACCACAACTAGCAAAATTAAAACACCTCAAGTTTTTTAATGGCTCTCCCCTCTTGCAAACATATTTGGCCAGTGGATTATGGGTAACGTCACAGAACACAAGGAGTCTCCTAAAATAGGCAGATTTATTCCTGTCATGATCCTCGGCTCTGGTGTTTCTGTGATTCGCACCACATGTCAAATCTGCACATGGTTCATTAACATATACCTCCATCTGATATAATGACATCCATCCATTGCATTCATCCATTCATTTCCATGTAAAGCGTTCATTTATTAAGGGAAATTTATTCTACATCTATCTGGCCTAATAATTTGAGAGATAATACAATAGAATATTCAATCTCCCCATTTTCTCAGAGTACATTTGAAATGTTACAACTCTGGATTTTAGCAAATAAGCTGCCATCTTTGTTATTATCTTTTTGATTTATGTTGAAGAGGAGTGTTATTGCTACACCATTTAAGAAAATAAGAGAGAGACAGAGAAAAAGAAAAAAATGGCATGGACCTGTCAATCACTGCTAAATCTGAGGTTGCTCAGGCAACCTGCAAATGCTTCCTGGGTCAAAAGGTTATTTGGCACCTCAGCCTAGTTAAGAAATGGGATCAGGGGTCAAAACCGTCAGCCTCTTTACATCTCACGGGTGCTGGGGAGGGGCAGCCCCTAATAGCCAGATTGAGTTTGAAGGTCAAGGTCGACCTTATGGCAATGGTAATATGTCTTTCTTTGCAACACGCCTTTTCAACAGAGAATCATTTGAAATCTCTGAGACACAACAACACAATCAGCCACAGTTTGTTTTTGTTTTGATTAGGGTGGAGATTCTCCAGCCAATAGAGGATTGTTCATCAAACCACAGTTGACCAGTAGGGAACACTGCACAGGGCTGTTCTTCTTCTTTTTTTTTTTTTAACACTAAACAAGTGTTGTAATTGAATTATGGTCATGCATTGAGGGATATGAATTCACTGAGGTACAGATGGACTATCCATTAGAAGAGTCCAGGGCAAACATTGAACATTGAATAAGGGCCAACCCAGGGACAGACGTGGTCCTTCAGCCTGTATTTTCAGGGACAGTCATTAGTGAGTGTAAATTATAGTGTCTCACGCTGGACTAACAATATGTCAATGTTCCTTTTTGGCTGGTTCCAAGGGTCACAGCAATTAACTAGGGTGGTGTTGTGTTTGCTCATCAGCACAAAACTGGGAACGAATGATTCTGCAGTTTACTTGAGGTTTACTTGTGATTACTACTTTTTTTTTGCTTGTTTTTAATCACTATAGATAGGGAGAGACACACAACAGCCCTTCCTCACCGCTTTTGTTGCGTTCTTGGAAAAAGAAACAGTCCACCCAACGCTGCATAGCTGAAATGGTTCAGTTTCCCGGGCAGAGGCCTATCTTGACCGGTAGTAATCTGAGAAGCAAGGCCCGTGTTCCATGATCCCCAGTTATTAAACACACATGCACAACATATGAGCTATGTCATGTTAAACAATGACTGCATTGATAGGCAAAATCAATTTGTGCCTTTATAGATCCTGTAAGTGCACAAGTGAGCAGCAAACCAATGAGGACGAAAGCCTTAATTACACTCCACATTTTCGCAGCACGCTCCACTTGTGCCAAATGAGCAAGGCCAGCTTGTAAAGATCAGAAAACCAATAGGACATTTAATCCTTCTACCGTGGCTAACTACACTCTTGCTGCCATAACACATTAACGTTGAAAGAGCTCATAATTTTACTGCAACTGCAGGAGTGTTTTTATGGCTTAATTTCCTGAACAGTTTGCTTAATTATTGCTCATTGTTTTAACACGCTGACTTCAAACCTGTGGTAGGAGCTCAGCACCACCAACTGGAGCAATAACACCTCTGTCCTCAGCCAGATAATAAAGAAACTAATTACTGTACAGAAAGAAGTAAAAAACGATTCAGAACCAAGCAAACTGTAAACAGAGGAAACAGGCTTGTTTGCTTTTCCTCTCCATGTTTCAAGCTTAATTCATTATCACTGCAGCTTATTTCCCTATGGTATAATTGCAGCATATGCAGCACACAAATTTTACTGCCAGCACGCAGCAGGGCTGCAGGTGAGCCTATCAAACATCTGGTGGACTCCCTGGGTACCTGTTTCCCATAGTTAGCCCACAGCCTCCTATACATGCATGGAGAGGGAGACATATAGAATATAAGGGTTTATTCACCATGCCATCTGTCCGTTTTAATACAACTGTGGGCTATTTTGAAGTTAATGCTTTTAATAAAACAGTTGAAAACAGATGGAGAGGGGAAGTTAAGGTAGTTATATAATGAATAGGTAACATGTGTTACCAATGACTGGGCCTAGATGTTATAGTACGTGGTAAAAATCTAGTAGAATATTCAGAATCTCTGTTAAATAAATGGATGTATGTATTTATCTGCAATTTTCACAGTGCTTGATGAGAAAAAGTGCATGTGCAACTGAGAGAAAGTTCACAGAGGTTTCTACGTTTCTTCACAAGGACTGATCTATATGCTGCTTTCCCTTTCCTTGAACTGTTAAGGTAAGAAAGACAGAATGACTCATCCCTAAATCCCTAATCTAAATCCTCACAAAAAATACAAAACAGGCTTCAATAATATACGTTAAGGCAGTTTTTTTTTTTTTTTTCAAATATCAGGCACCCCAAAAAAGGAAAAAAATCCAAACAAACCAAAAATGACTGGGTGTTGAATTTGACTAATGTCAAATAGTCTAATGTGATTTTATTACTTAATTATATTTTAAGGCAGATGTTGTAACCTGTAAAAATGGCCAGTTAAAAAAAGGATTAATTAAAGTTCACTTTATCCAAAGTGTTGAAAGGCAGGTGGTAGTGTATTGTATACATGTGTAGTAACATATGCCAACCAGGTGAAATACATGCAGCTGAAGTGGGGTGGGGACAGAAATGGACATCTATTGTTAATGTCCAAATGGATAATGCATAATGGTATAAACCTAGATAGGAGTTACATTTGCATATATATCTATATTTTCTTTTCTTAATGGGAAATGCAAATGTGCCATTTTGTGGTGAGTGTGTGTTTGGGAGCCTTCGTGTTGAATAAATGTGACTCTAGGGTATCCCCACGCACCTCGGCATATTAATCATCGTGACACGTTCACGACCCTTCTAATAAGACAGGGGCCACAGTGCACCCCCTCAAACATCCCATCCCACCCCAGCCCTACTCCCTCTTTGTCTCTCAGCCAGTCCCCAGGGAAAGGAGAGGGTGGTGGGGGAGGCCAGGCTCGAGCTGGGGATGGACTGGGGAGGGTGGGGGGTGAAGTTAGACCCCCTCATTCAGAAGCTCTCCCCTGGGACAACGGCAGGCACAAGACTCCTATTAGGACCAAGCTCAGGAGCCCCCCAGGAGCAACAAAGGACACCTCCTAATGCTCCCTGTTCTAGCCCAGTGAGCACACACACACACACACACACACACACACACACATGGAAACATGCAACTGCACATCAACACACAACACGCACAAGCTCTAAACTGACATCAGCAAACAGACTAAATGGTCATTGCTTTTAGTGTTTAGGGTTATATATGTTTGTATTATATGGGCAACGTCTGTGGGACATCTCAAGCAAGACGGAGACAGAGGATGAAAAGAGTGAGCGTGCAGTGAACTGCAATAAGGTGGACAGCTGGGCAGCAGGAAATGTGCTGGGGTCTCACCACTTGTGTTTGTGTGCATCCACACATACATGCAAGACGTTAATGTCAGAAGACAATGTGCTGCCCTACTTCTATAAGTTAAAGCCAAAAACTTTTTACTTATGTCACTTTATCTAAACAAGACAAGTAGAAAGATGATTCTGATAGATTTGCTGTGATTGAAGTGCTGCTGCCGGTGAAAGGCTTTAGTCGCAGTATAAATGAATATAACTTCTTTTATTATTGTATGGAGGATTCAGTATTGCCACTAGGTTCTTTATTACTGTAAATGAAGACTGAATCTATTAAAGTTGAAAACCATCTTACACAAAACTGACAGTAGCTTTTGGAAAAAAGCTCTGCCCCACTAAATTTTCACTACTACAGTCTAATTCACATAATATTTTTCAAATGCTGCATGAACCCCCCACCCCTGAAAAAAAGGAGATAGTTTCATGGACGAATGAAGATACATTTTAAGGATAAGTTTTGTAAACTTTTATTTGGGGTTAGCCTACATTTTGGGGAGCAGCACCCATGTTAGGTTTAGTGGCACGTTGTGTACCTCTGACTGATGTTTTCATCACCTTACATCCCCTTTACATCCTTACATATTCTATTCCTTTCTTTTCTTTATCTTGTGCACATCAGCTGCAAAGCCAAAAAAACAAACAAACAAAAATCCTCAGATATAGAAACAAATCCTTGAAAAGCAGACTACCCATGACTCACTCAATGCAATGATAAAATGCTGAACTGGATAAGTGAATGGCAATATTAACACTACTACACTACTATAGACCAGTTTCACATTCGTTAATGTAAGAACAATAGCAATGTAAATATTCCAATCATCAACAAACAAGTTTACTCTGCAGCAGAAACTGAAGTAAAGTTCAGTTTACTTGTCAGCTAATTTCACCTTAAGACTGACAAACTCCACTGTAGTCCAGTTTGAGCAGAATGACAAAGTGTTGGTCAATATTGTCTATTGCCATGTTTGACGCAGCTCGACTCTACAATCCTACTTGCCTTGAAAATCCCACTAACAGCTGTAACTATAGTTCTTTGAAATACGTTAAAGTCTCTAGCTGCCATTTTTCAAAAGTCCTAGACATCCACAGTCATGTCCTGAAAGAAGTCCACAAGTGAGCTGGGGAATGGAAACAAAACACTGTAGAAGCTTTCACACAGCACAGATCACAAAAGTAAAGTTAATTAGAAAAATTAAAAGACAGCTTGGAGAGTTCATGTGCCTTTTCAGCTGTAGCAAGGCTATAGCATTTAGCTCAGGCTAACTGAAAGCTAGCCTACATATTTAACCCTGTTATCTTCTGACAATGCTCCCTTAACCCTTCACCAACCAGGGAAATCAGTTTTATGATGAGCTTGAACTTCCCACAGCCAATACAAATACAGCCAAAACTGATAATTCTCTCCTCCATCCTCTCCATAATCTGCCTTAGGAAACATCATAAATCCTCATGTAACCTGTTCCCAAAGTCCTAACAAGACATGGTGAAGCAGCAATTTTAAGTAATAGCATGTAAAGAGTAAGATATTAGATAACGATGATCACCTACAACTTAAAAATGTCTTTGTTTGAGTTTCATTTTGTGTACCATTTTAAGGTAATTTCATTCTATATGTCTGTTTGCACTTTTTCTAATTCAGTTTCACACTTTTTCTCTGTTCTATGAACTAATAATGTGTTACCATATAGCCTGCCTGTATGCAAAAAAATGTGTCTAATCCAGCCAAATACATTTCATTGATTTATTATTGTGTCCTTAAATCACTTTCTTTTTGTAAACACCAACACACACTATTCTTAGACACACACACACACACACACACACACTCTCTCACACACAAGCCATCCACTTTTAGTTTCACTTCCTTAAATAAGCAGTATTTCTGTTGCTTCTGTTGAAAACATTCAGCTACTACACAAAATCACCCAAAATCTCCCAAACCTGTCAGAGCCTGAGCCAAAAGTTTTCTCTGAAGACAAAGTCAGGGTGGCCATGTTGTGCCAAACCTCCCTCTTTCTGGGCAAAACAAAACTATTTGCTATTCCATTTTTGAGCCTCTTCTTACCCATCTGTGCTGTGCATTATATGAATCAAACTCTGCTCTTTCCCTAAAGGAATCACATCAAGTGTGCATTTTCATAATGAACTTCCTGGGGTGATATGGGTAAGGCAGAAATACAACCACAGGTGATAAATACATCAAGGAGCTGCTCTCCTTTGCCTCAGAAAAGAGGCTAATTAAATTTTCATGTAGATAATTATGAGCTAATCCACTGTTAATTGTGCTTCTTTCCAACACAGTAACTCCCTCATGGGATCCAACATTATGCCCATGCAGCATTTCCTTTGCTTAAACGCTTCTTAGATTTAATGGACTCTTCCATACTCTGATCCTCAGCAGCTCCTCGCACACGACCACACAAAGCCTGAATGCATCCATCAGCAATAATCCCCTCAATGATCTCCATTTTATCTTTTCACTCCCCTCCTCCTCCTCCTCCTTACTCATGTCCCTACACAGGGCTTAATTACTGGTGCGAAGTAATTATTTCCTTTATTAGTGAAACGTAACATCTGTTTCAGGTCTTTTTAATTGTACCTATAAAATCCTTCCATGATTTCTGTCCCTTTAGGATAGGACTGGGCTGCTTGTTGCTCCCTGCGGACTCACTCTCTTCTTCCCTCCACCCCCCTCCTCATACCCGCAGCATGAGCCATGGTCTACCTAACTCGATCCCACTCTAAAATCCTTTAGAGAAGCCATCAAGAGCTCAGCACTGGATACTGGCAGAAAAGGCAGGGAACAAAATATATTCTTGCACAGCCAGTGCTTCCTGACAGATGTTAAAGCTGTTAGGCATTCATTCTCCAAACTTCACAGTGTTGTATTTTTGGTGAAAGCATGCATTAAATTCCAAAGCAACATATTCCCAAATGCCAAAAGACCAGAGCGGCTGCAGGGACTGGTACACGGGAGCGTGGGAATAGGGGAAGGAGGGTGGAAGGAGTGAGATTCCTGAGGTCCTGGGGAAATTTTGTCCCTGTATTAATAGACTTTGGTCCCTTTGAAATTTTATTAGCCATAAAGTTGACAGTATGTTGTGCAATTTATACAGTCTTAGAGACCTTTCTGTCTTAAGTTTTTACTCCTTTTTAAACAAACTGGTCATGCCCTGGCGTCCAAACAATTCAACACCAAAGTTTATTTTTCCCTCAACTGATGCCAGCCACTACACAGGGAGAACAGGTGTCATCGTCAAACTGAGACCTCCATGGAATAAATAAATCTATAAAAACCTCACATAGTCATCAACTTCCAGCAAACACTGGCCAGCGAGTTGAAGACAGTCCAACTTCTGCTGCTCTGTCCTTTTAGCGCTCTCCCTCTTAATTTTTATGGTTCCTGCACCTTCAGGAAATGACCCTTTTATAGGGTCAACACTATAAAAGACTTGTTTTTTTGTGGGAGTGGTTAGTGGATGAGTGTGTGTGTGTGTGTGTGTGTGTGTGTGTGTGTGAGAGCATGCGCGCGTGTGTGTGTGCATGTGAGAGAGAGAGTGTGTGTGTATGTGCGTGTGTGTGTGGTGGGGGATAAGTGTTCAAGTTACTACCGGTTCGTCTTTGCTGCCAAAGAAAGAGACCCGATGAGGTTAATAGTCTCCTCTTCCAATATATCACATAGCTGTGAACTCTGTGACCCTTTTTGTCAATAGGAGAACTTTTCTCTGGAGTGTGTGTGTGACTGTGTGTGTGGGTATGTGAGTGTGTGAGGCTGTGTGTGAGCATCTTTATGTATCAACAGCAGTATGCACATGTGGAAATGTGCACACACATACATTTACATGTGTGTAGATATTCATTTAATGTACTGCAGAGTTGTGTAAGCCTGTGCTTGAACTGAATGTGCCTCATCTTAGCAGGATTACATAATAATACCAGTACAGCACTTTGTTACTTTAGCCTACACAGTGTCCTGATGGACAAAACAAAATGTGGGTATAAGACCGACAGTGAGATGATCCAAAAGCAGCTGAATGGTCACTGGAAATGTTTCCAGTGGGATCTTCTATGTGACTAAACCTCAGTATTTATCCTATTAAAGATAAAAGGTGTCTTTGAAAACAGTCCCTGACTGATCCCACCATTCTGGTCTCAGTGAGCTGTCTCTTCGCTGGAATAAAATTTAAACATGGAATAAGGGCTGGGAAGGAGGGTAAGCCAGTGCTGCTCTCTGCTGGAGTCTCTGTTACTGGACATTCTCCAAATTACTGTCACAGCACATGAAACTGTTTATGCGAGGCAAAAATTTACCGTGTAGGACAAGGTCTATGATGACAGTCAGAGGTTTGGTCGAAATGTTTTGGACAGGTGACAAATGGGAGCCTAGTGGGGTCAAATCATTAACCCACCTCAGGCAAAACAAACCCAGCTCCAAAATACACACTTTAGACAAACGCTCATGACAGCTTCACACATAAATCAACATACACAAACTCCAACACTCAACACAACTCATCTGTTAATGGAAATGTATTTGTTGATAAAATATCATCACCACTCCTTCTCAGGGCTGCAAAATAAAATGCCCCTGATGAACTGCTATTAAACCGAGTCACCATATATGCGTGAGCAGCAAGAGAAGTGGTTACCTACACAACATGCTGTATGGAGGGAGATGTTTTAGTACATAAAGTGCCGCACTATGATATAAATAGCTGTACTTTTCCATGAAATTTCATAGTAATTAGAGACCAAGAAGCATGTACCCTCTCAACCCCCACTGCGGCACCCACGTACCTTGAGTGAATACTAAGAAGCAACAAAGCAAGAACTGGCACAGGTCCAGTTCAGTATGTACTGTGTGAACCCACATGGCCCATCAAAGGCAGTGTGCACGACCGTGAAAGGGTGATTGGGTTCGAGGTGCGCAGGGAATAGTGTTTGAAGTCCTCCTTCTATCAGAGAGACAGAAAAAGGCACTTTTAATCCTGTGGGATCACTAAGGCGCCACAGGCAAAAGAGATGCACTCATTCTCTCAACTCTTCCATGAGTACCGGAGAAAAGAGGAGGAAGGAAAGGGGGCTAACGGGGAGGAATGTGGGGGCAGGGGGGAGGTGGTGAGGCAGGGAAGAGAGTGAAGGAGCAGATGATAAAAACTGCAGCTGACATAAAGAGATGAAGCAAACGGAAGAGGGAGGAAATGCTGTAAATATGAACAATACAGCAGTAATATCAGTTATTAGGTCCTCTGATGATGCTGCTGTTAGAAGTATGCAGTCAGCCGCTGTAATGCAGAATGAGAAGCAATCACATCACTTTGCATAGTGTTTTGTGCATGTGCATGTCCGAGCGTGTTTGTGCTCGTGCAGATGGGAAGCAGAGAGCCAAAAACATAGTTTAGATTATTGTTTCCCTGTATTGTACTGCTAAGTATGTTGAGAGGTTTCATCTTCTCTATACTTACAAGTAGAGAGGGAATATACCAGTAAAGCACTGATCTGCACAGCTGTCAGCATATATCACAAATATAGTAAGGAAGGAAGGATATGATTGATAGATAGATAGAAACTCATAATCATCACAGTGGTTTTCACTTGTGAGTTTAGCTTAGCCAGTTTTAGAGAAAACTATTTAATGATGCGTAGAAGGTGCTTAAAGCAAGTGCAGTTCAGTTTAGAAAGTGGCATTTACAGATGATAACTACTTGAAGAGCTTTAAAGGAAATGATTCAGATGACCTGCAGTTACAACTGTCAGCTACTGACAGAGACGGGTGGGGCTGTCAGGACAAGGAACAAGGTGTCAGCTTTATAAGATATTATTAAAATGTAGCTACTTATCATAAGATAGATAGATAGATGGATAGATAGGTAGACATGAAATAACACATCAACACATAAGGAGGCAGTCCCCTGCACAGGCTCATCTTTGTTCGCTCTCCAAGAAAAGAAAGCTGATTATTTGGAGTGTGTTTCATGCGCCTTGTGCTGAATATATTACGTGTGTAAATGTTGTTGAACCCCGCGATTCGCCAAGAAAAGGTCACACACTCCCCTCGACACTAAGTGATTCTTCGTCTTTGTGTACTCGTGGTTTAAAAAAAAAAAAAAAAAAAAACAGAGCTGCGCCTATAAACTTCGCATTTAAAAGGCAAGTGCGGCCGAGGGGGGCTGCTGCATGAGGGGAACAATAGTAGCTTTTTGGACACACTTTTTCTCACTGCGATGAACAGCAGGGAAACCGGTAGAGCCTCCTATAAAAGACCGATAGAGCACAGCTGCCAGGGTTCAACAGTAATTTTACGAAATGTCTCCAAGGAGCCTGCCTGCGGTTTATCTGTGGATTTATGGGAAACCATAAGAGGGCGAGCAAATTGTCAGTGGGCAATAATCAGAGGGCCTCACGACGCGATCATAGCAGCAGAATTTAGGGCCTTTATGTAAAACAGCACATAAAGAATAAAGTCAGGCAACTGCGAGCCAAATGCCGCATTATCATTAATCATGCACTTGACTTTCCAGGGAATCTGTCATGCCTTTTAACAAACAAACAAAAAAGGCTCCCAAAGAGGGAAAGTTTGGACATGACAGCAGCAAGAGGTAGTGAGGTGTTCAGCAGCTAAATATCAGACAGCTCTGCTCCAGCAAGACTCAGTCCTCCATCATCATCATCATCATCACCAACATCATCATGATCATCACCATGAAAACAAAAGTTCATCAGGCCATATTGGAGCTGTCTGTTTCAGAGTGACAGGGCTCTTTATGCTGCTGATTATTGATCTATCAGCTCCTCGAGTTAATCCCAATTTTGACAGCCGTGGAAAACAGCTGACCAGAACCATTTGACTAATTTTATCAGCTCGCTCCAGATGCACGGAGGGGGACATCCTGATCCCAATCTCAAGAAGTAGGTTAGGTCAGTGACTTAACTGAACTGTCCAGGCGGCAGGCCCGAGTCCCTTCAATCTATCTGCTCCAATGCAATTACGCACATGACGCATTTGGAGACAATATTGGAGAGTTGCAAAGCGATTACTCACGCTCAGAGGCCATGGTGATCACGGACTCCGTGGTGGCGTGGTACTCATCCTCCTCCATAAACTCATCCTGGGACGACGCGTCTCCCTGGAAGTCGTGATGGTCCAGGAGCTGCTGGAGCGGAGGCGCCTTGGGCAGCAGCTGATTGACCACCTCCCGGCTGATGTTGGGTGCCTGCTTCAGACGCAGTTTGCTCAAGATCTGGGACTTGATGGTCTCCAGCCTCAGCACTTTGCTCTGCTCCCTCCAGACGCAGGCGGAACACTCGTGGGCACCGGAGTCCTCGTCCAGCAGGGACAGCCCGGCGTCCGTGGGCGTCTCGCTGGCAGGAGGCAGCAGCAGATTGGGCTCATCGCTCCCCGACTGCCCCAGGGAGATGAGCACCATCAAGCACAGTAAGAAGTTGTACCTCGGCATGACGATGCGCGGACACCAGAAAAAGCAACTTTGTTTTTCTCTTGTCTTTTTTACTCCCTTTATCCCGTTATATCCCCTCTCGGATGTGCGCCTCTCTTTGCCTTATCCTACAAAAGGCAGGGGATCAGTGACATGCATCTAATCCAATACGATCACCCCGAAGTTGCCTTTTTTGCAGGGGGAGCTTTGCAATAAATTTTCCAACCCAAAAGAAAGAAAGAAAAAAAAAGGAAAAAGAAAAGTGCGTTCCAGTGCGTCTCGGTGCGGACTGTTTTGATTGAAAGTTACCAAATTATCTGTCTGATGAATACATAGCCCACTCACATGTACTATAATGGTTGTTTTGTGGGTCTTCTGTACAATTTAGTCCATGGAGGTGTGTGAATGTGCAGAAGTGTCACTGAAAAATGTGCAAGTGCGGTCAAAAAGGGGCTCTTTATATATCTCAGCTGCCCCGTGTCGTAATCCGTCTCCATTGGCTAAGATTGCAACAAAAGGCTTTTAGGTCTGTCATCAAGTCAGGAGGGACAGAGCGAAGGGAGGGCGCACGCACTGTTATGAGAGTACAAATGTTTTTACAGTGCACAAACAATGTCCCACATTAGAGATATTGGCCAAGTAGGATATTAGGGTGATAATATACGGTGGCTCTTTGAACACGTTGTTATAAATGATTATAATGGCGTGTAGGTAAAAGAAAGCAGCATGGATTCCTCCTTAACTCTCCACATCTACCCACAAATCACACGCATCAAAATATTTATGGTGCAAAGAAAGTAGAAGAAAATCCCTAAGTGTGACTTTTCGTGCACCAGATGTCTTGCTGCAGACATGTTTATATATTGCACATGGTTTTCCCTAAACAGGGCTCTTAAAACTGGGCATTATCTTATCTCCATAAGAAGCAGGAAAGTCCTTATATGCTCTCCACAAACCCATGGCTGCATTTTTAAGCATTATTAAGGCATGGTGAGAAAAAAAAAAGTAAAAAAAAAAAAAAAGGGTGATCACCATTAGGTTTTGCAATTATGCAGCAGGAGGTCTGCATACTTTTCAACATGCTTATAAATGAATTATAGGCCTAAATATTTGTGAAAATGGTAATCCAATTAAAGTCTCATGTAGTTCCATATTCTTTCTATTTATTATAATGGAAGTGAAACTCAGTGCTATCTGAGTTATATTACATCTATCAAGCCAAAGTACACACAAAATTCTTATGTTCTAATGAAATGTCTCAAGCTACAAACTATGCACAGATATTGCTTTCATGAGTGTGTACATGTTTGATTAAAGTTGTAATCATTGTGAAACAGTCCTGTAGTTGCCCCTACTAGAGCAATGATTTGTCTGCAGTCACTGTCATCACTGACCCACTGGTGTCATCTGCTGGAGAAAAACACAGCTGCAGCTAGAGTAGGTCATGTTAGGGTTATTGGTTACCATGGCTCTATGCAGTCATTAGCTCAATATAGATCGGACATTTAGCTGGACCAGTTTTTTTTTTTATTATTATTACCATATTGTACCAATTTACTTCACCAGAACTTAACCTTGAGTTTGCCAGACATAAAACTTAGAGGGCACACAGTTGGTGCTCATGTGCTCTTTGCTCAAATCCCCCTCCTCTCCTTGGTTCTTGTGCTGTAGAAGTCAGCTCCATTCCAAAATTTAATACTAATAATAATCTGTCCACCCCAGTAAACAGTTTATGAAGCTGATAAGAATAAGTTATTTAGACATTAACTTTTTACAAACAAGAAAGTTCTACAAATGTTTTCAGGAACGAATCAAAAGTTGTCCGGCTGTAAACCGTATGGAAATTTGACTGAAGGGATTTCTCAATGTTATGGGATGACTCGGTAAACTCATATTCAATGTAAACCACTGACCTCACATTTCAAAATGCAAGATTCACTGCCCAACACAACCACAAACATTCCACTAACTGGGGTTGACAGATTATTATTAGTATTAAATTTGAAATTCTACAAAGCTGAACCCAATTATTCAAACTATCCATAGGTTGAAAAAACATTCCTATGAATAGATAAAAAATGCAATGTCAGCAGGCTATCTTACATTGCATATGACCAGGTGTCAGCAAACGAGGAACCAACTAAAAAACCTCCACAACAAAGGGGGGTAATGTTAAATACAAAACCAAACTGCAGGAGTTCCGGTTTCTTTGATAAAAGGTAAAATGTGTCACAAAACTGCATAAATTTAAAATAAAAGTATTGTGGCATGTGTAATCTCATAAAATCCCACTATAATAATAATACCACTTGTTCTGTGTATTGTTAGACCCAAGTTAGGCCAAGCCTATTTTAGAGTACATTTTAAATACTGGGGGGGGGGGATTCATCAACAAGGTAGGTACATTCTTGAGGAGCCACTGCACAATGTGTCATAACACTCATAGTTAGCAGCACCAGCTACTTTAAAGAAAGAATTCAGTTAGAATTCATTAGTTTTACCTAGGTGTTTCAAATAAATTGCCAAACTGAATGTCTCCTAAAAAAGTAAAAGTACTTCTTATTGAACATTTTATTTGACTGTATACAATGTGTGCACCAATTAAATGCTAGAGTTGGTAAGGGTTGGGCTAATTTTGACTAGATAATGTGCTTGGTAGCTTAATCTATACTACTGAATCATAATTCATTAGTTGATTGAACATAAAAACATGTTAGTGACAACAGAGGTCAGATAAATGGGATCAAGTTGACTTATTTGCCTTAAAATGCAGTTGTAAAGTCATATGAGTAATATAAATACTCCAAGAAAGTAAGCCAGCACCTCAAACTATATCTGAGTCATAATGAGACATCCATCATGTGAGTTAGCTACCTTCAGTACGTGCTCATTAACCAGACTCACCTGAACACACCTGGCTGTTCTTCTTCTCGTTGATTCATTTTAGTTTTGGGGGCTGGACGTGCACCACGGTTTTTATCTGAACTTTAAAACAAACTAAGCCCATTTCTTTGTTTACGTCTCTCTTCTTCTGCCATCTTGGACTTTTCCCGGACGTGTGGGCGGAGGGACGGCGGAGGTGAAGGCAGTTTGGACCCCGTGGCTTTCCGTAGGTCACGGCCTGGGCGTCGACTGTGAACTCAACAGCTGCGTAGGAAACAAACGCCAAACAACACTTCAGTCGGAGAGTCCAGAGGTGTCTCTTACATAAACAAAGGCTTAATATAAACCATAAGGATGCACTCAGTCACGCTGGACAGCAGCGGCTCTCCCAAGAAGCGGACATTTTCCCGCGGACTGAGCGAGGACGAGTCTCTCCGCAGCATTATTAAAGAGGTGAGTCAGGAAATCACGACGCCCTCACTGGGGTGGTCATGTACAGCTAAGGCTAATGCTAGCAACTGTTTACCCTCCAATTTTGGCATATTATAAGCAGTATTGTGTTGAGTCATTTTGTGAAGGCTTTACGACCAGCGGCTCCAAACAGGCATTTGTTTCGACCAGACCCGGAGCTTCAGACCACTTCCGCAATTATCAGCTTGCTCTGAGTGCCTATGTTGTTGATGTTGATGTTTTGACTGTGTGAGATCAGGGCCGCTGCCTGAGACCTGTCTTTGTCTCCTCACCACCAGACTGAGAGCTCCTCCAGGCGCCTGGCACGGAGTGACAGCCGGGGAGGCACCCTGAAGAGGAGGAGCGACAGTCAGGTAGGAGGCAGACATCAGGGCGGACAGAAAAACCAAACACCGACAGTTACTCTGTAACAACGCCACCTTATCTAACATGACCGCGGTCCTGATTATATCCACCTCAAGCCCCCCACTTCTTGTTTATCTGCGTTGCGGCGTCACTGTGCATTGATTCAAACAGCATGCAGTTAAAGGTACTGGTGCTCTAAATGAGCAATTACATTTTATGCTAGTTTACAGCTACTTGTATTACACAGCATTCTTTTGACAACTGTAGTTAGTAGTAACTTGTCAAATAAAATGTCTACATACAAAAAAAAAAAAGTATGATAAGATTATAAAATACAGTTTCAGTTTTGATGTCTGAGCCTTCTTGTCAGATTTCTCAGTTCGACTAAAGAGGTATTTTCCCTTTGAATCTCTTCCATAATTTAAATTTAAATAACTATTTGTGGCCTAGACACGAGGCAGGCAAGGCAAATTTATTTGTATAGTACATTGAAATAAACACGGTTCATTTCAATGAGGTCAAGAGAACTAAGAGACCCATGAATAAAACGTATTTATCCACTGACTTCTGAGACTTAGAGAGTTGGGAAAATTATGAATATAAATTCATTTGTGATAATTTGTTTACCTCATTTATAATTTCTCTAGACCGTGTAGTTATCTTGAGAACATTCTGGTCCAAAGTTGCTAACAGCACCACCCTGACCAGCTAGTCAAATATCTCTGATAATGTCATTCATTTATTCATTCGTCTTCTACCACTTATCTGTTCCCGGGTCATGAGGGTGCTGGAGCCAATCCCAGCTCACATTGGGTGAGGGCAGGGTACACACTGGACAGGTCACCAGTCCATCACAGGGCCAACACACAGAGACAGACAGAGACCAACAACCACTCACACTCAGACCTACAGACAATTTAGAGTCACCAATTAAGCTAAACTTGCATGTGTTTGGACGGTGGGAGGAAACTCCAGTGCCAGTTTGCTACTCCAGTCTGCTTTGCAAGACAGAATGACTAATGGAGACATTAAAGTGTCTTTTTCACATTTATTGAGTTTGAAACATTTATAAATGCTTAGATGGAATTGTTGCATCTGGCCGACATTTTACATAAAAAATGCTCCTAGGGGGGGTCACTAATAAAGCATGCCCCCCTACCGTGCATGACTTGATGTAAATGTGCACCATGCTGCTGGTGACCTGAGCAGCATGGTGGCGTAGTGGTTAACACTTGTCACCCCGCAATAAGAAGGGCGCAGTTCAATTCCCGGTGGGGCCACCTGAACATATGTAGGTTAATTGGTGACTTGATGTAAGTGTATGTGGTAACTTGAGCAGCATGGTGGCGTAGTGGTTAGTGATGTCGCCCCCCCAATAAGAAAGTTGCGGTTCGATTCCCGATGTGGGCAGCCGAATATGTCTAGGTTAGTTGGTGACCAGTGATGGACTGGGCTACAACAAGGAACGGCGACCCCTTCAGGTCCTAGACCGGACTAGACCAGAGATGGGACCCCTCCAGAGACCAGACCAGAGACTGACCCCCCCCCCCCCCCCCCCCCCCCCCAGAGACTAGAGACTAGACCCCCCCAGGGACCAGACCTCCCAGAGACTAGGCCGGACCCCTCCAGACCAGACTAGACCAGAGCCTGGAGACCTGAACATGTTAATTGGTAACGAGTGATGGACTAATAACTTCCATTTCTCATTTTTCTGTCTCCAGCAATCTGAACAAGATCTCTTCATGGGACTCCCAGAAATGGTGACTATTTCTTACAGTTGTTGTTGTTGTTGTTATTATAAATATAATGATGTTTATTAGTTATTGATGAATAGTTCTTTAAATATGGAGGAGGTTTCATGCTTCCAGATGAGGCCTCCCACCTCTGAGAGCTTATCAAACACTTGCCCTCCCACTGACTGTCATGTGTTCCTCTAAAATTGCCCAGACTGATTTGTATCTGTGTTTGTGGTGTAGCTGGAGCTGCAGGCCAGCTATGATGAGGTGGTGCAGGAGCTGCGTGGGCTGGAGGTTGAGAGAGAGGCTCTGTTGTTCCAGGTGGATGTCCTGCAGGACACGCTGGAGGGCGTAGAGGAGCTGCTGGCTGAGGCCCAGAGGGAAGCTGGACAGGCTAGTTTGGTATGTCCTGGCCTCACCAAAACTGAAACACATTTCACTTCAGCCACATAAAAGAATTCAGACTTCTTCATCCTCAAACGTTCTAATAGAAAATGTTTTGTTCCGAAATGTAATATGTAAGTGTAATGTGTCTGATGTCACTCTTCATTTGTAGAAACTTGAGCAAGAGAGGGAGGCCAAAAAGAAACTGGAGAGCATGGTCTGCTCTCTGATGCAAGAGGTTGAAAGATTAAAAGAGGTAATGTTACGGATGTAATGAGAACATTATAAGAAAATTGTGTAAATGTATTCCTTTAAAAAATTTTAAAACTGGCTCAAACATTAAAAAATAGATGTTTTTGCATATTATTACCACTAGAGGGCGTTGAAAACATTATCTTGAAATTCCAGTTTTGCCACATAATGAGCAAACTCTGCTGTATTTTCAAACATTTATTAAATTGTGCTACTGGTTTGCTACAGCTGAGTTTGTTTGTGAACAGTCTTATTCCCACACAGATGCTTTTCTCATTTCAGCTCAGTCCTGTTATCATTGTCAATCAATGAAAGATTTAGTTATAGTTCATGCAGTATTTAATTTGAGCTTAAGCAGATGTTATTTACAGTGAAATGAGATACTTTCCTTGAATTCACGTCTCAAATTTAACTGATCAATTTCAGATGAGTCAGAGGTAAGCAGTAATGTGAAAAAATGTAAAATAAAATATTGTCAGAAGATGTGTTCAGATTCATTACATTCATTTTCAAATGTTTCTATATTTGTATTTTATCTGAAGGGGCTTATGATTTATTAAACAAATTTCTCTTTGCAGGAGAGAAATAAACCTTCTGCTCCGGTGAACACACATGGAAGTGAAGCTGAGGCAACGAGACAAGAACAAGCTGCACACGGACAAGAGTCATCCCTCAGTGAACCTTGCAGAAGTGTTCAAGCAACTGAGGAGATGGGTCAGGCTCAAGGGGCAGAAGATGAAGGAAGTGGCGGGACAAAGCTGAGGAAGATGGTCAGTAAACCCATGGCCCACATGCCTTCTCTTGCACTGAACAACGTTGTCTGTGAAGACGGGGTTCTCCGGAGGCCTTGTGAAAACGACATTGATGATGGGCGAGATCCTTCACCGGACAGAAACGACTCAGACAACTTAAGTGCCTATGAGGATGCATCTGCTGAGACTCCAGAGCGGGACAGGCTCTTTCCAGGTGATGGCAACACTTTGGAGCTGCCTCATGATTCAGAAATTCAAGAGCAAAATCCAAACAACAACTCTCAGGCTGACAGCGAGTCCCAAGACCCCAAAACTGCAGATGCTTGTGTTGTGTCTTAATTTTAATCAATTTTATCTACTGCTGGTGGAAAGGTCAAGAGTTATCATTGATAATTAGATGAAATTCAGGAACTGTTTCCACTTTATCAAAATCATTTTGGTCTTGAAAAAAAAACAAAACAAAAAACACTGCAGCTGATGAAAATACCCAAAGCTACTGTAATTCAAGCTGCAGCAATAAATCTGTTAGATGATTGAAGTAAAATGGCAACTGCAACTATTCAGATAATAAATGAATCGTTTTAGCCATTTTGAAATCGGAGGATTTGCTTCATCAGATATAATCAAACAAATAACTTTGGGATTTGGACAACTGGCAAGAAATAAGCAATTTGAAACATTCCTATGGGCTCTAAAGAATTGTATATTTTTTTTTTGCATGTTTTGTTGACAAAATATCAGTTGATTATTCCAGAGAAAATCTCTCTGGATAGTCCAAGCTGTAATCCACTGTAGTAGAAATGTAAGATTCAATTCTTAACAAAGATACTCAGGATCCACATGGTCTGCTAGCTGAAACTCCACATGCCTACTGTACTAATTTGGCAATTGTTTCTTAGTAATATAATTAATTGTTTTTTTCTCTGCATACACATGGAAATGCTCCATGCTGCTTTTACTGTTTATCCCTTTGGTCACCTTTAAGAAAGTTTATTTGTACATTAATAACTGCCAAGACTTACAGTAGGATTTAACTGTGTACAACATACAGTCAGCTCTCAGCATTTGAACAGTGATGTTGATGTGTTACACCTACTTTTGTTTTCAAAATCAGAGAGGAAGTGAGAGCTCATTTGTAAAGGTTTATGTCATGTTTTACACTGGTTTTAAGGTAGGGATTTTTTTTTTTTTTGCATAAGGGAAATACAATTTTTTACTTTCTATTATTCCATTTATTTTTGGATTCTTTGTCTACTGTTCCTTCTTTCCTGTTTTATTTTGAAAATGTAGGGGAATTTGCTGCATTTGCACTTTTTCAAGTTCTTGTATCATGACAAAAATGTGTCTGATTACATTGAAATCGACTTTCCCTTTTACAACCAAACACATGACAGGAATAATCAGCTGAGCTGCTGCAGGCAGTTTTCTCTGTCCGCATGGTGTTTCTGTACATTTGCACATTTGCAGTGAAACATGCTGTAACAAGTCTCTTTAGATGTCTTTGATTGATGTAAACTGTATTTTATCACTATTTCTATGTGCATTTTTACAATGTTCCATTTTGTCTTTTTAATGCTTTAGACAAGAAAAGACCCTTTCACCTTATTTTTTTATAGTTTGCATGAGCACCTGGAATGAACATTGAGTTCAGCATTGCACAGTAGTTGATCTGTCATTTATTAGTACACCTGCATGCAATGTTTTCACACACTTAGATAAAAAGTATGATTAAAATTTGTTGTTTACTATGAAAATTTGTGTGCAAAATTTGCATCCTTCTGTCATTCCTGAGTTGATCTCTAACAGAGTAAATGTGTAATTTCAGTTTTGAAAGAACATATTCTCTCTTTTTTTTAACCGAAAAATCCTAATTTCACCTAAAGGTTCTGCCATATGTTTGACAAAATATATTAGTGCTGTCAGTTTATAGAAATCTGAAAATAAGCAGAGCATCTGCTTGCTGCATATCATGTGGCAGTTTTGGTGCTACCTGTTGTTTTTGTTTTGCATTATTCTTTTATCACACAGGCCTGTTTTCAAAACTGCTGGTTCACATGCCAATACTTGGTTTTCTGTTGTGCTTTCTGCCAACAAGTCATTTTCTTGTTTATTTCCTGTTAGGTGATTACATTTATAGTCTATCACTTTAGGTCCATCAGTCAGCAGCCTTCATATCACAATGTCTGGGAAAACTGCCACCCTGATACAGGGACACACCATAGTGACCTTTGATATACTATTGTGTACTCACATTGTTTTTGTACTTCATCTTAAGACAATGCAAAAAAATGTGTTCTTACTGTAATTCAGTGCATTATTTGGGTCTAAATATTTCTGTCATGTCTTCAGCTTTGAATTGAATGTCACAGTAAATGAGATACCTTTATACTTGTACCTGATATAATATTTCAGACATATCCAAATTAAAGATTTTAAATGCTGCTGTTGGTTTGTGATTATAATTTTTTTTTGTTTCCCAAAATATTATTTAACCTTACATGCTGTATTGTCATTTGGCCAACAGATGGCAAAATAGGTCTTCACTTAAAGGAGAAATGTGCGTTACCAACATTTGGATTGCCATTTTTGACTGAGCTCAATGTTAATAAAGCGCAGTCTCCTACATTTAAATATTTGTTACTGTGACTTGATAAAGTGAACGATCAAAATGCAATAATTCTGCTTTTAATATCCATGTTATTATAACTCATTTGATTCAGTAATATAGTTAAATTTTTTCATCCTTAGATTTAAAATTTTATTTTTAAAGCTACAAGTCTCACAGTATAGCATCAGTTTAAAATGATCAAGTATAAAGACATTTATTTCCTTAAAGTGTCTGAAACAAGTACATCAATCACTACATGTTCAGGGAATCAATATGTTAAACAAACAATTTAGGAAACAGATTCAACAAGTGGAAAGACAATAAGGGGAGAAACAAAGTGAGACCTTATGTTGTCTCTGAATAAGAATCAGACTCTCAAAACAGCCCTTTCTCTTTTTTCAAGTTAAGCTGCTTCCAGCGTGGCAGGTATGCAAACTCAACTTTGGAGATCCCAAATATGTTGCTGAAGTCAGGCTCAGAGAGGTGTTTCTGAAAGGCAGCACACAAAACTGATTGAACAGAAAACAAACCAGGGACTCCTAATAATAATGAATGAAAATATAACTGGATCAAACCTATCAGAAAAGGATCCTAACTCGAGGATTTGAAAATCGATGGTGACACTTCATTTTTATGGGTCTACTTTCCTGGGAAGCTCCCAAGAGAGATTTTGTGCTAATTATATGGGAGAATATGGAGACACCCAATTGATGAAACATGAATATGTGAAAAATATGTAAAATAAAGATTTTGATAAGAAAAAGGCAATTAAACTAATGTTTTCTAACTATACATTTGAGGGAAGTGGGGGAATATCGCTCCAAGAAATAACAAACAACAACAACAACAACAACACCACTCACACACACACAAACCAACCTCTTTCTGTGTGGGGTCAACACCTTCAGGCAGCTCACTGGCGCTCTTGTTCACCAGAGTTTGAGGTGGGAAGGTCTGAAAGTATTCCTCACTTTCAACACAGTTCTGCTGGTGCAAATTACAATTTAAAAAAGAAAAGATTATTAGGTGATAACATTTCATTTATATATCTGTTTTTTCTTGTGACAGATCTTTGTCCCGTTTTGATGATGATATGATATGAAGTTTGGAGCAACAATTACCTCAGAATATATTCTTCACATTAAAAATGAGTATTTTCCATTTTTTTGACTATAGTCTGCTACATGGAATTGAAAAGTAGAAATTACTAACCCTAAATGATTCTTTACAATTGTATAACCTGTTCACCCAAAGCACTGATATAAAGTAGAATGGTGATATCTCACTATCTAATGTAAACAGCCTGTAAAATACACAGCACTGCACGAGGAAAACAACAGTTTCTCTGTGGTAAAAAGCCTGAGAAATGAGTACGTACAGTTTTAATCTCAACAGCTAATGCTGCTTCTCCGAACTCCTTCTTCAACTCCTCGTAGCTCTTTCCTTCCTAAAGGGAAGGACTATTTGTCAGTGTGTTTACCTCAGAAAAAAACATGTTCACGGCCTGTTTTATTAAAAAAACAAATCACTCACGCTCCACATGGAAGGATCCCAGGCTGTAAACCACCCAGTGAATGTAGGTGGTTCGAACCCCTGCTTGACCATGATGATGGGAGTGTTTGGGTCCCTGTTGCCCGGGTGAGTGCTCAGGTACTCTTGGCATGTCACCACCGCTTCTTTTCGCTCCACATCGTTGGCCTCTTTGCCAATCCAGAGAAACACCTGAAAAGGAAGGTTTGCAGAAAAACTGTACTTAATTAGAATCATTTTCAAGCTTTCTACATAGTCGTCACAAAAATGCCACCTCATACCTGGTCCCATGTGTCCAGTAGCATGACATCATCCTCACTGAGGTCTTCCTGCGTGAACTGGGTCACTTCTGTCACGATGAACCGGCCTGTCTTATTGGAGCACTCAAACAGACGTGGCTGGTGGTCTAAAACCATCTGCTGAAGTCTGCGGACACAAAAGGAGGAAAATAGTGGGAAATGTGTGTTTCCTATTCACTCTGCCCTTTGTGGTGTGGTTGGACCTTGTTCTCCCACATATGTATTCGTATTAGTTTCCTCATTACCTCTTGCTACTTGCATACGGAGCTTTGCCTCCAAGCAACTCCCAGAATTCAGTTGACTCTTGACCTTCTGCAACAATCTCCTGTGACTTATTTTGGCCAATCACAGAGCTGACTTCCTTTGCCATGGCCCTCTCATCGCCACTTGATCCCTTGTAATAAATAATCAATTACAATTTGTCAATAATTTCATCATGCATTGACCTGGTTTTATGCACAAGGAAACAGGGAAGCACCTTCCCATTAAAATGCTGATATCTGATATATTATATATGCTGTATTAAATGCATTAAAATGCTCCTGACCACCATAAACATCTCATGAGACACTAAACAAAACTATCTGAATTTAGTGAGCGTCAGTTTTTATTTCAAGTAGCTGTGTACGCAAAAATACATCCAGTCAGAAACTCAAAAAGAAATATGCCTATCACATTGTGGCATCACCCAGCTGTTTCAGCCTCTCTCTTGTTAAAGTTATCTCACCTTTCCATACCACAGGTAAATTCCTGATTGACTCTTCAGTATAAACACATCATTTGAGTTCAGAGAGGTGGCCAGGGCAGGAACCTCAATGGCTTTAGTGTTTGATGGGTCGGAACCGTGGACCTGGAACAATCTTATAGGAGGCTCTGGGTCAGAAAGTCCTGCTCTGGATGTGCCCCCCTTTAAGACAAAACAGGACTCTTGAAAAGTTTTACAAAAAACAAAACAGAACCCAAAACACTTGAGACGTGTGCATCATCTTTATAAACCTGCAAATGAAAAATTCTTAGCAAACATAGTAACAAAATCATTGTAAATGTGGTCAACACTCGTACCTCAAAGATGACCATTTTACCATTGAACATTGCCATGAAGTGTTTTGGTTCCTTGCCCATGGTTATTCTCACTTGGACGGGCTCACCACCATATTTCTCATCCAAGGCCACAGCCTGAAATGCTGAGGCTGCCCGTTCATCCTGCGATGAGTGATGTCCCTACAATAATTATAAGTGACAATCAGAAAATCTGAAACAAGGAATGTTGAGCACGTTTTCTCTGAGCGACTTAGAAAGAAACATAGTTTTTACATCCTCACCTGCCATATGTAGAGCAGGTAACATTGCTTGTTGTTAACCAGGTAAGTGTAGAGGATCAGGTAGCAGTCTCCGCCATAGAAATACCCATGACATTTTGGGTCCACAGGTACAGGCTCCAGATTCTCAATCCTCCACACCTGGGTACATCGAAAAGGTGAATGAACTGCTAGGAAACTGCTGCTGCAATCCAGTGATGTCTGAGCAGTTGGCTTTTCTTTGACTGGACACATGGCCTGAAGCACTGAAAGTTTCCAACATCAGGGAAATTTTTCCATTTCAGTGTGTAAGAATTGTGCAAAGTTTGTACTTACACATGTCCTTCTCTTGTAGTTACTTTCAGTTGTGTCCAAAAACATGAAGTCATTCACTACTCCCTGCTGATAATCTATGGACCTTTATGTAGGACTTTACAATGGGCCCATTGGCTCACTATTTTTTTTTTTTTTTTTTGTGTACTGGGTAGTTTGTCAATTGTATTACTACTAGTAGAGTGCACCACTCCTTGTGATGATGCATTGTGGGAAACTATGAGGTCACTATTTAGGCTACAGTAACACTACACATTAAGACAACGCTACAAAATGGCAAACTCCATACATAGTATATCGGCTGTAGCTTGGTGCTATCCCGAACTGTTTGAGCTGTTGATGCATGAGAGTGTTTCCTAATCACGATGTCACGATATTGTCCAAAATGTCGCCTGACAAACCTGATGCTGCCCTTCCAATAATGCAGAACGAAATCAAGAGTTCATTGTCACTTACCTCCACTTGACCTGTGCCATCGTCTACCATTCGTGCCTGTGCAGCAACATCTGGTTTCATGTGCATCAAAGAGGCATCAAATTTCCCCTGTGTGACGTGAGCTAGAGCAGATATGACCAGCAAAAAATAATCATAAAGCAACAAAGTTCTTACACAAAGAAAAATGTGCTTGACCTGTCTTTCTGTGGATTTATAAACAAAGGCACATACCCACTTTCCCTCTGGTGTGTGTATTGCCCAGCCCTTGTGTCTGGTCCTTTCCTGTCCAACTCTGGAACAGCTGCTTGAAGACAGCTGACTCTGCCCCGTCATTCACCGTCTCCACATTTGTGGTGATGGGATAGTTTTTGGCTTTGATGAACTCCTATAACACCCAGTCACAAACAACAAAAGAAAGTAAATACATTGTGTTGGATCAGTCAAACACAAAACGAACATTGTGGAGTCACTCACCACAGCCCTGGTGAGAGCAGCCTGTTTTTCAGCTTTGTTTGCTCTCTTGCCCTTCCATACGAAAATCTTTTTCCCTCCCTGGTCCATGAAGTAACAATCCTGAAACCATTATCACATTATATATACAAAGCAGCTTATTTTATACATATATTAGAAAAATATTTCATATTCACCTCCTTGCATTTAGACATAATATGAATTATAAGTATTCTTTATTTAGTTTATGACTTTATTGCACCAACTCACATCATGGTTGAGGAGATCCTGAACGAGTGGTCTGATAGCAACTTCTGTAACCTTCATCTGGCCATCAGTAGCACACACACTGACAAAAGTGCATCAATGAATGTAATTAAACAAACCTTTAAATGAAAAAAAAAATTCTCCCCACCAGTCTACGTGGGACACTTAGGATAAGATAGATCAGGGAGCAGCTCACTGGTAAAGTGTCAGTTTGGCCTTATGTTCCTGGTCTGCAGTTTCATCTGGAGGGCCGTCTGTCAGCGCAGAGGATCTTTCTCCAAGCAGACTGTTCAGGATGGACATGCTCTGAGGAGAGTTACCCTCTGCATCACCTTCAATCACCCTGATCTCTGCCCGACCACCTCTCTCTCTGTCTCGGATGTCTTTTGCCAGCAACATGCCCTGAGAAAGACACAAGGACAAATCTAGAAATAAGAAATGATTAATTATTAGAAATTATAGTCTTAATGGAAAACAATCAGGTGGTCAGGTAAAGCCGTAGTGATTCCAATGCACAAAGAATTTATCACTATAAATAATATACATTTAGTACTATCGACATGGACTTTATTAGACAGCACAAAGTGTGATTAGATGAAGGTAACGTTACATATAATCTGACATATCCTTTGTAATAGTAACACGAAGTCCTGGAGGAAGTTACATTTCACAAACATGAGGCTCTAGGAGCTGTCAGGGCATCTTTATTTTCCACTGATAAGACACTTTTTAGACTCTCTCAGAGGGTCATATGCAACACATTACAACTAAACTGTTCATAAGTACACTTGGTCTGCATTTTTATTGTTGTTTTTACAATTCTGTAAGTGAAGTGTTGCATTGCCCGCAGCCTTTCCTAAATTGTTCATCAAAACTTCATTATATTATAATAAGTTCCCAAAAATAAATCAGAGTAACAAAGGCAGTTTTACCAAAATAAAATCCAAATAAAGTGAACATGACTGCTAAGATTAACATACCATTGTTTGTGTTAGTTGTTTAGGAACTTATTGTTTGTGACGATGAAGCAATAAGCAACTACTCAGTAAGAACTCTCCTTCGTGACGCTCTTTACTTATCAAACGCATGCAAAGCTTTATTTATAGCACAATTCTGCTGTAATGTGTCTTGCCCCCTGACACCAGATAACAGAGTGTTTACTAAGTCTCTGACAGTATGGACATAAAGATCTAATGTCCTGGCAGCTTCCAGGGTCTGATGTCTGTGACATATGAGAGTAAAGTAACACAACCTCCATTGGACACTGGACGAGATCCGAACTACAGGAGACAATCAGAAATCCTGTATTATTATAGGAAATACAACCTTTACAATAGTTAACTGAACTGTGCGTTTAGCACACCAATTACCTGAACGTTTCACTCCTCACCATACTACAATCAACAAAACAACAATGTGCATCTGGAATATAATGCTGCACTGTTCGAGTCAGTTGGATTACACGTCATTGTTATTGTTTTGGTTGTTGTTGTTGTTGTTGTTGTTTTTTTTTTTAAATCATGCTCATGTAACTTCTTCCCAATTGTAAGAAACAAAAACAAAGCAAAGAAATGAATTTTGCTCAGCATACACACGATTTGCCCAGGCAGCCATGAAAATCTTACTTTAAGCCTTTCCTGTTTGTTGCTCTTTGGTCCGTTCCACTGAATGATCGTTTTTCCAATGTCCACCAAAAACACATCTCCAAGGTTGAAGCTCTTCCAACTCATCTCAACCTGAAACAAATTAAAACACAAAGGCCTCATTTTGCACTCTTTCCAATGTGCTATAATGTCACCTAACCAGTGTACATCTTGGCTCACCTCATTGCCAATTGCTCTTTTCTTCCCTTTGACATGAAGCAGCCTCTTAATATCATAGCTGTTGGTTTCAATGTGTCTCATCCCTGATGCAACTCCTCCCTTTTTATAACTAAAAAGACAAGGTGAGTATATTTTTGGCTTCTTTCACTGCATACAGTATGGCCTGCTGTACCAACATGTTCACTCACATTACTCCTAGTTTGAAGTATCCCCTGAAAGCATCAGACTCATGGTTTTGAACCTCACGATGCTGGACTGGAGTGGAGGCCAAAAATTCGTCAAGCTGTATGGTGTAAACAGCAGCTGCCCCCTGTTCATCCTGAGAGGACTGAGAGCCGATCCAGTAGTGGATATCGTAAGACAGAGAGCTACCCATCTTCTGCGTCTAAAGAAACAACACTGTGTAGTTGGATGATGCAAAGATCAGGATGCTAACTGAAAAAAAAGAAAAAGTCTGAAACCAAGTGCAATTTCCCACTGCTTACTTATTCAAAACACACCATAACACCAAAAGAGCAGTCTATAAATACAAACCCGCAGCCACGACACCCAAAACCACACTGATTCATCAGACTTACAAACAGAAGTACGTAGCAGTCACCCTCATAAAAGTTTCCATGAGATTTCTCAGGGACTTGAACCAGCTCCATTTTCTGTTTCACAGACAAGAAAAAAATAGGAATTTTGAAATTTTGTTAGCCCAAGTTGTTTAGTCACTGCCATCCACCCGATGTTGTAGTGAATTAATCCTAGACAAGCAGGACTTTAGTTTTTTAATTATGGAATCGATTTTTGTAAAATGCCACAATACGCAGTAATTATTGCAAAAGCAAAAGTCACATTACCTCAATTCTCCAGATTATAATCCCAGGGCTGTGAGTTACTGCTCTGAATGTGTAGTCCATGTTGCTCAGATGAATTCAGTTACACTTGAACCCTTTTGTCCTTTGTTGTCCTTCCAGTGGAAGAGGAAATCAAATACCATCATGAAAAATCCTTTTGTACATAAATGCCATCACACCACACAAAAGCATTTGTTTATATTATTTATAAATGAATGCCTCTAGTTTCAATGTCTACCTTTTTCTTGATAAACTGTACAAGAATCATTTTATGTCCTGCTGAACTAGAAACCTACAGAAAGTCCAAAAAATCACATCAAATAATTAAAATGGTACATACCAAGTATTCTTATTTGAGGGGTTTTGGGTTAGGCTGTTTAAGATTTTATATGACCTTCAAACATCTGATTTCTCATCTGTGATCAAAAGTCTCTCAATCCTCTTCCTCTCAGTGCCCCATATTTGCCTGTGTTTGCATGTTTCAGGGCCTTTCGCAGTGTTCTGCCCAATCACTGAGAAGGACTCACAATCCTGTAAGCAAATGTGCTAAAAAAAAAAAAATTCAAATGTACTCACAACATTACCATCATGTCCATTCATTTCCCCGTCTGGTCAACCCTCCCATCAACAGGTTGATAGAATCACAATGAGCTTCCACAAAGTTATGTAAAAAAGATAAATATCATAGGAACTGATAATCATTGTTATTCAATGTGTTATTATATTTGCAGCATTTATAGCATATATTTTTTTGTGTTATAATGCAGTTAATATAGATTAAAAAAAAATATTGCACATGCATACATTCATGGACAGACATAAATGGATGTGGAGAAAAAGTTAGCCGTGGGTGCGTCTTGACTGTGGAAAGGCTGGCACACCCTCCACACACCTGTTTATCACTGACTGAGCTGAGGTATGTTAATGCACCACTTCATGTAAACTTTAATTCAGAGTTAATTCATATGTGAAAACACAAAACTTTTTGAATGGCAGATGTCAGTGTCCACAGCACATGAGCAAATTTGCATAAATAGGTTATTATACTGACATGACCAACTTTATCAGCATATTTTATTATTACGGTTATTATTATTATTATTATTATTATTATTATTATACGTCGTAGTAGTAGCAATCAAAGTAGTAGTAGTAGTAATACTTTAGAAAACAATAATAAAAGTGGTAAGTAAATAAGAACAGTAAAATCATACATGTTAAATTTAATAAATGTAATCGCATCAATCACTGTCTTCATGTATGTCTGGTTTGTTTTGGCGTTTTGTTTTTCAAGTATACAATTTCTATACGTTTGAATAAAATGAAAAGCAAATACATAATAAAAAAAGACTCCATTCAAATGAGTGTAATTCAGTCCAATACAACAGACCAACAATGACACTTATTTCAATGAATCTTACAGTGTTCTGTGACAAGAAATTAAACTAAGTTGGTGTTAAATAGCAAGATCCTGAACCCCGCTCAGAAAGGCCCTAGGACCTTGTTGTGGAGCAACAGCGCTAACCACTATGCTGCCATGCTGCCCCTTTATCTGAGTCTCCTGAGGGAAGCAGTATAAATAAACACCCAAAATGACAAGAAGAAAAACTGAATATTATACAGTCCGAGTTTTGGTTGAGTTTTAGAAAAAGAGGTGTACAGTGGGATTATGTTCCTTTTGCTTTGCAAGGTGATCTTATGAATAACCAGAGAGACCAGAGAGCGTTAACCAGCATTTCCTGACTTCCCAGTGATTTACCAGACTAACTATTGTTTTTCTCTCTCAGCATAACCTGCTATTACTGTTATTACACGTGTTCCTGTATGCAGGGACAGCTGAATGACACACAGAGTTACTGACAATATGAACAAACACATTTATTACCAAACCAAATATCACCTTTGATCACATTTTAGATTCCCATAACTGTCCTGAGCTGGCGACATCAAATGGATCTTTAAAGTGGTTTGACTCCACTCGTCACCTATAAGCTTCCATACCAATGCTATGACACATTAAATGACTTCAATACAAAGATACAGAACTCCGTTGCAGCTCAGGACAATATCCAAGAAATACATCTGGTAAACTGTTGAGGATAGTTTTCCAAGTGAATGTCTTAAAATGGATCTTAAGTTCCAGCTGAAGCTAATATGAGTCCTCAGCAGTTTACATTAAACATGTTTTGTACAGTTTCACTGAACTTTGTAGAGCAAAAATTCTTTGTGGTTCAACTCTGACTTCTAACTTTTATAATAACTCTTTGATTTATATAATGGACAGTCTAACTGTCTTCTGTCTCTTCATATGAAGAGACTAATGATGTTGAGGCCAGGGTTCTGAGGGGGGAAGGCCGTCTGTTGCAGTCCCCTTGTTCCTTTTGTCTCTGAAGATGGTTATTTACGGCTGAATGTTTAGTTTCCTGCAGCAGAATGAATCTATTCTGATGCTCTTGTGTGGTGAAGGAGAAGCTAAACAGCTATAAGGCCACAGGTCTGCATATGTATTGCATGGGAGGACAGTTTCAAAACGAAGGCTTATTTTCCTTCTCCACAGCTGATGATATCTCCCCCTGCATGCAGGAGTTACATTTTGCTTCCTCGTCCTATATAACTTGTGCTTCTGAGCCACATTAATATCGTGTGTTCAAAAGAAATAAATGTTCCAACTCGTACATCTCTTCACTGAAAACTATGGATATAGTTTTAAGTTTTCAATTTGTCAAAGAACTAAAATGTGAGGTAAAAAAGAGATGGGCTGTCCTGTGTCCAGCAGACTCTCTGTGCTTCCATCTGTAGCAGATGTTTTTGGCTCCTCCCAAGCAGCTTGGTAAAACATTCCAGCCCACCTCTGGGATTCAGCTGGCTCCTGCACATGCTCCGAATGAACTCAAGTCACCAATTCACAGGAGCTAAAGACATCGACTTGACACAAAATGAGAGGACTGGTTGTCTTGATAACTTTTGCCTGCTTTGCCACCGCACAGCACCAAGCACTGATTGACTATTTGGAGCGGAGACTGCTTGCTATTGAGGTAAGACTCCGTTTACCTTTCTGCCGAGCCCTGCGCCCCTGAGTCCCTCTGAAAGGAAACTTCCAAGGACAGGGCAATGGCAATGGAATGCAGATGTGGGCAAATGCTCAGGAAAATATTGGAAATTACGTCCCTCAGAGGGATTATAAGCTTCTTGTCCTGTCTGGGTTACGCTACCACCAAATCAAAATGCACCCTCGAGGTTTTATATCTAGGTCACAATAATATTTGTATGAAATGTCATTGCAAAAAATGTTTTTATTATATTAACCTTACTAAATGACATAGTTTGACTGGTTCTTCTTTGGCATCACAAAATTACTTTTACTTTAATGATCAAGTATGGGCAGCACGGCAGCATAGTGGTTAGCACTGTTGCCCCACAATAAGAAGGTTGCCGGTTTGGTTCCCAGGCCTGGGTCCTTTCTGTGCGGAGTTTGCATGTTCTCCCCGTGCCTGCGTGGGTTTCCTCAGGGTACTCCAGTTTCCTCCCACTGTCCAAAGACATCATGTTTGGGTTAACTGGTGACTCTAAATTGTCTGTAGGTGTGAGTGGTTGTTTGTCTCTTACTGTCTCTGTGTGTTGGCCCTGTGATGGTGACCTGTCCAGGGTGTACCCCGCCCTCGCCCAGTGTGCGCTGGGATTGGCTCCAGCCCCCCCGTGACCCAGAAATGGATAAGCAGTTGAAGATGGATGAATGAATAATGGTCAAGTAAAAGTTTGATTTTCATTTCACTTAATTTCCAACTGCTTATCCGTCGGTGTCGCTGGGGTTCAAATAAAAGCAATACATTTAATTTTACTAATAATACATGATAGATTAAACATCTTCCAATTTGTTCAATTTAAGATAATTTAATCTAATTCTAATTATATCTTGCTCGTTGTATCATACAGACTAATGCTAATTTACCACTAATAACTTGTCATTGGGAATTTACCCCTCAGTTTTTCAATTTTTATTCTGGTCACGTATAAGTAGTGCTAGTCTCAGACTTTATTATCACCTTTAGAGAAATTTTCATTTCCTCCATGTTGAGGTCAGAGGTCAGGGTCTGCCGCAGAGCAGCACCCAAAGAGAGCGCTGGTATAACTGTGTTTTGCTCAAGGATATTTGAGCAGGATTCGTACTTGCCACGTGTAGTTTGAAGCAGGTTGTTTGAAGCATGAGCCTTCTTCTTATTATGCCCTTCTGTTCCAGTTTGTTGCATAAGAGGAACTGAACATGAAATTATGGTCTTTCCAGTGCTTTCTATAAATATATTTGTAGTTCTTGTAGAGCAGCCATCATGGTATCGTTCCGCCTTGTTGAAAGTCCATGAAGAAGCCTGACCTGCTGCTGGTGTTCAGATTCAGATATAACTAATCCCTTTTGTTAATAACAGGACCGGATCTCTCTATGGCACGAGCAGACCACACGTTACGCCTCAGAGCTGCGGGAGCTGAAGCAACAAATGGTATCTCAGCTGGAGAATCTGGACAAAGAGAAAGAAGCTCTGAGAATGAATCTGGACGGTGTGGGGACGAGGGTGGACCGGGTCGAGCGGGAGCTGGACTACCTGGAGACTCAGAACGGGGCTCAGCCGTGTGTAGACGTGGATGACAAGTTGATAGAGCAGCAGGTGACTCTGGTGAAGGAGAAACAGAAGAACAAATATCTAAAACTCTCAGGTGAGATATGTTGTTTTCTTAAACTGAAAGTAAATACCAGGTAACAGTTGACACTCATAATGGCCAGTCAGTGCTAAAAAGACACCAAACAGACAGTCAAACTAGTTTTGGTTTTTCAGAAATAGATTTTAATCTGTGGCCACTAATATTACTATCAATGAGGAGCCTGTGTAAGGACAGAATGACTCATACTGTGTTATGAGTGTGACTGGGGGTGGTGATTGTAACATTGTGACATCACAAAAGTCCTGAAAACCTCGTTTTAAGGCAGTCCCCTTGTTCCTTTTGTCTCTGAAGATGGTTATTTACGGCTGAATGTTTAGTTTCCTGCAGCAGAATGAATCTATTCTGATGCTCTTGTGTGGTGAAGGAGAAGCTAAACAGCTATAAGGCCACAGGTCTGCATATGTATTGCATGAGAGGACAGTTTCAAAACGAAGGCTTAGTTTCTAAATACCTGCTGTGTACGTTTTTCTAAAGAAGAAGTGTTTGTTTACAATATTTTTAATAACAAACACACATGCAATATATAACAAAGCCATCTCACATTCTTAAGTCCTATAATATGGGAGCTTTAAATATCCCATAAATCAACTAAAAAAAAAAATTTTTTAAAGTCCATTTGTTAAACATGGCACTCTACTGGTGAGGCACTTGTCTTGACAAGGTCTCTCATTGTCTGACATTCAGAGTGCAGCGACATGATCTCCAATATAAAGGCCATGAAGATCTTGAAGCGAGTTGGAGGGGCGAAAGGGAGCTGGAGCAAAGACACCAGCATGGGCTCTGCGAAGGTCTACATTTTTAATGGCACAGATGACGACACCATTCATGAGTTCTCCTCCGTGCAAGACTTCACCCGTTCGCTGGGACTGTCTGTGGCTAAGACAGTGAAGCTGCCGTCGGCCTGGAAGGGAACAGGACATGTTGTCTACAACAACTACGCTTATTATATCAATCAGGCTCAGGAGGTAACGGTGGTTAAATTCGACATGAAGAGCAGCTCTGTGACGGACAGTGCAGTGTTTCCTGTCCAGGACCACATCCCAGTGTATGGCCTGACCCCTGAGACGCTGATAGACCTGGCTGTGGACGAGGAAGGCCTGTGGGCCATTTATGCCACACATCAGAACGAAAGGCACATTTCTCTGGCGAAAATGGACGCCAACTCGCTGGACATTGAGCAGATGTGGGACACAAACTGTCCGAGGGAGAATGCAGAGGCAGCCTTCGTCATCTGTGGTACTCTGTATGTGGTGTACAACACCCATCAGCCTGGTCGCTCACGTCTACAGTGCGTGTTCGATGTCAATGATATGGTAAGCAATGAAGATGCACCACTGGTGTACTTTCCAAAACGCTATGGAGCTCACTCCAGTCTGAAGTACAACCCACAGGAGCACCTTCTCTATGCCTGGGATGATGGCTACCAGATCTTGTACAAGCTTATCATGAAAAAGAAACTTGAAATTTGATCTGATCATCCACCTACCAAATCTGAAACGGATGTATCTGTTTTTGCTTCCTGACAAATCATGTAATCATGTAGATTTAATGCATGTGGTGACCGTTTCATTATGTTGCACGGTTTCAGATTTTTTAAAAATGTTTTACATTCATTTCAGATCATTAAAATGTGAATTGTATAATCATGGTAGAAATCAAATCCACCTTTTTACATACATATATTTATAGGATTCCTTTAAAAATGCAGTTGGATACAGACTTGATGTTCACCATCTGTTAAAAAACTGAAGAGTGTTTTATGATTCAGCCATTTGGATTTTCATGCCAAGAGATAATATAGAGAAAACATGCTGCTTTTATGTCAGTAAAAATACATTTAAAAACTCTCTCCAACACTAATGTAGTTTGGAGTCAGGAATTATATTAAGTATTCATGATTTCTAGTTAATGGGATGAAAATGATAAATTACTGTTAAGGGTCAGAATTTAGTGTAGATGTATCTGTAGTTACACATATGCAGACATGAATATGTTTTGAAAATATTTAGAGATTCTGAGGGGTATTTTGTGATCTGTTCTCTGAGGTCCAGTGTCTCATCTTTGCCAAAACCTTATTTCTTATCAGACGCTGCACTTCTCTGCAATAACAAAATCACTTCTGTGAGTGCTGGTTGGTAAACCTGAATAGTTACTGTATTGTAGATTTCCTGCAATCTTGTGTACTACTGTCTGTTTCCAAAGTTCTTTCCTTTTGTCCTGGTATACAGTAAATCAGACTGTGGGTTTAAATTGGAACAATGCACCTGATCATCCACTTTAAGCTCATTGTCAAAATCTGTTCATTTTATACTTGTCTGTCTTTTTGCTGTCTTCATAAATTGCAAAAACTTTAATCTTGGTAGCCTAGCTGAGTGCTTGTATGCCAATAATATAACATATTTCAGATTTATTGAAACTTGAAACAATAAACAAACAGTGATCGTGTGCACCCTTTGAATTGCTTCTACAGTGCAAAAGACAGCAGTCAGATTTCAGTCTTCCTATAATTTGATTAGACACAGTTAACCGTCACTGACATTTCATGCTGTAAGATACATTTTTGGAGGATGACAGAACTATTCACTACAAATTTCTTTGTCTGATATCAGTTATAGGACCGAGTCTATGTATTTGACCAGCCAGAGTGTAGTGAAGGGTTAACAGAAATTTGATTTAATAATGCAAGACAAGTATTTCTGTCTCACAAGTATTTGGCAGAATTGAGGAAAGCACAATGCATGCATGATTAAACTAAGACTCTGCTGACCTGAGACCAAAATAAAACCAGTAAAAGCAATTTGAAAGTGTTTATTTTTTCAAACTGTTAATAAACAATATCCATAAAAAAACAGTCCATTATGTTGGGATAAAATCTTGAATAAGAAAAATGCAACAGCACGTTAAATTCTGTAAAATCTGAATTAGAACAGGGAACCCTGGAATATCACAACAGTATATACAAAGTTGAGAATTTCAGTTTGGTAAATAATCTGGGCAGAAAATACAAATCAATCATTTCTGTGTTTATAAGAACCCAAAGTGCAACTTTAAAAACCACTTTGAAATACTTTGGAAACAAATTTTGAAACTAGAAGAACCTGATAATAATCTCATGTTCGTTCTAGAACCAACTATTTTACATCATCTCAAACTGTCTGTTGTGCAACAACTTTTGCCGAGTCATCACTTTATCTTTCATTCAGCTGCTGCCTGGTTTTACAAAGAATGGCATTTATTATTTGCACTATCCCACATATACAACATTTTAGTCTAACACCCTGACTATTTGAATGTGGACATCCTGAAGCCAATGTACTGATTGAATTGGGAAATTCAATGGCATGTGAAGAGACGTGTTTGAAGTGTTTGTTTGACACGCACTTAAAAGGGCCATACACACACACACAAATAACATGTACATCAAAAATGCACATAAATATGCAAAATTATGATTTTAAAAATTACAGTTAAACCTTCATAACTACTATAACATGACAGGTGAAATAAACAGAAACACTTTCAGGACATCTACTTTCTAGAAAGCACGTGTTCAATATCGTCAAATTTCCATTTAAGGATCCAACATACCCTATCCACTGTTCCTGTGTATCCCATGAATGGCCATGAAAGGAGGCTGAGAAGGTCCTTATTGCTTAAACTTTGTTGACATAAAAAAATGGCCTGATAATTGGCTCGACTCAGAGTCTAAGATGAGGAACTGGCATTGTAACATCCCGGAAGAATCGATGTACAAGGGCGTTTTTGGCAGATAATCTTTTGTTCGGGTCGTAATTCAGCATTTCCTGTAAGGAGGAAAACAGCCCCAAAAAAATGTCAGTTATATCGATAGACTTCGTATAGCGTTTATGCTAATTAAACATATATACATACACGATTAACCTCCTAACCAGACATACTACATTAAATGGATGAATTAATGCGAAATGTTCTTACTCCAAGCAGTTCTCTTCCATCCTCATCAAGAAGTGGAACCACTTTGGATAAATCCTGTCTGGCCCACTTGGGGAAAGATGGTTTGTAGTCAGGCATTGATGTGACTCCAGGCCAGACAGTCTCCTCAGGCGTTCCCAAGGTGCGGAAGATCCTGAATAACTGATCAATCTCTGAGTCACCTGGGAATAAGGCCCTTCTGGTAATCTGTAAAAGAGTGAACAGTCGAGCCACAACAATGGTCACGTACTTGCTCATTGTGCCTTTTGTATAGTGGAGAAGAAATAAATCTTGAGAGTGTTACCATTTCAGCAAAGATGCACCCGAGACTCCAGATGTCCACAGCTGTGGAGTAGTATTTGCAGCCGAGAAGAATTTCTGGTGCTCTGTACCAAAGTGTAACCACCTGGACAATATAACAGGAGGGAGTTAGGAAAACAAAAAACTGCCACAAAAATGTTCAGCCATAGAGAGAAACTGAAGCAAGAATAACTCTTCTACTTGTGAGTACAGTACAGTACTGTAGTTAAAATTCTATAGATCTGAAATATTTCTGAAGGTACTTTTGCTTTACTGAAGTTGGAGGGAGTAGTTGACTTTTTGAACACTGATATTCAAAGTATATCAGTGAAGTGACTTGATAGTGGGACTGTGCAAAATAACAAAGCAAATACAGCACCACCATCATTTGAAGTAGATTTCTTTAGTTAGTAATGAGAACATGTTTTGGAAATGTTGACATGTTTTTTGTATTCACTGCAACTTTATCTCATTCAAGACACATATTGGCCAAATCTTTTCTTTTTTTGTGGTTCACAGATGAGCAGTGGATGCAGAAAATATTCAGACATTTTGATATGTTAAAACCATAGTCTAAAATACAAGACTTTACTTATTCCTACAAAAATCCACAATTTAAATCTCATAGTGACAAAGCAAAAACTGAATTTATCTCCCACTCATAGGGTATATTGTCAGAGCAAAGGGTCTGACTAAAGTAAAATTTCAATTTTTCCTTTTTTAATAAATTACCAAATATTTCTTAAAGTCTGTTTTCACTATGTCCTTGTGTGGTATGAAGAACTGAATGCACTGTGGACGGTTCACTCCCTATCTTGAAAGAGTGTGCTTTAAATGATATGATTCTTCAGTTTTACTAACAGCTTGTCGGTTTGGGTAAAGGACTAGCAGCTGTGCATCTTACCTCATGTGTATATGTGCGGACAGGAACCCCGAAGGCTCTTGCCAGGCCAAAGTCAGCAAGTTTGATCTCACCCTGAGCGTTGATGAGGAGGTTCTGGGGCTTCAGGTCTCGATGAAGGACCCTGTGAGAGTGGCAGAAGGCCAAGCCTTGCAGCAACTGGAAAAGATAACTCTACAAACACAAGAAATATAGACCTAGATGAGCCAACTTGGACATCCCCAGCCCATTTAATTCCTGATTTCTTGTTGACATCAAAACACTTTTGTTTAGCGAATCAGGCTGATGCTTACCTTTACCAGGGGCAGTGGGATACCAGTGACCGAGGAGGAGTCCATGAATTTCTTCAGGTCCTGATGAAGGAACTCAAAGACAAGGTAGAGCTTGTTCTCGGTGTGGATGACATCTCGTAATCTGAAACGAATGATCAAGAAGGCTGGACTAACCTGACACAAACCATACAATCATCTTGGAAGCAATTTAAGTTGATACAATAAGCACTTACTTGACAATATTTGGGTGACTGAGTTCTTTAAGGAGTGAAATCTCTCGGATGGCAGTGCTTGGTACTCCCTCTGTTTCTCTGCATCAAATAAATGGAGAATTAAATGGTTTTTGAAGCTCACTCAATCATGGAAGGCTTCAATAATTTCTTCTGTTGTTTCTTCTGCCTGGTTCATGGTTTCATCATGATTGCTACTTTCACAGTCATGTTTAATTTTGTTTAATCAAATCTTTTCTGAAATTTGACTTCAAGGTTTACAGTTAAAGCATTCACATCGAATATTAACATGTTAAAAACTAAAATAATTCAAGTCAAAGATGACCAAAATCCTTCTGTCAGCTGTCTCTCTTATAGTGGGTTAGAGTTAGTCATATTACAGTCTCCCTGAGCTCACCCATGCTGTGCTTCCTGTGGTCTGACACAAAGTTCACTAAAGACTCAGTGATCCCACCTGCTGCAGCCTGGGAAATGTATTTCTGACACAGGAACATACCAAATTAACATTTCCTTTGGTTGGCTAACTGAGAAATACACATAATTACACAATGCAGTGAAGACACAATCAGACCCATATTCAACTCTACATTATGTTCAGAGTAAAGCAGCGTCGTGGAGCATGGTACTGTCTTTAATAAAGCAACGTCAATTAGTCAAATTCAAAAGATTAGTTCAAGAATAATCCTACTGAATTTTCAGCTCAGCTTGTGGCCTCTGATCAGACTGGGACACCCAGAAATATATTCATCTACACATACAAACACAGCTGCAGCCACTTACATGTAAATACATATAGTGATGGTGTTTTAATGTTTCAGTAAGCTACACGGATGTCATAAAGAGGTTGATGGTGCTGCTGTTTTAGTTGTCGGCAGCGTGTCTGGCCCAGATAAACAGCCTCAGTCTGTCCGTAACTTACGTGTCCAGGCGGATTTTCTTCAGAGCCACAGTCTCTCCCGTCACCTTGTTCCTGGCCTTGTACACCACTCCGTACGTCCCCTCACCGATCTTCTCCACCTTCTGAAACGTGTCCATGTCGTCGGCTGAGCTGTGTCGGTCCTCGGTCCTGCCGGCTCAACGCCTCTCTTTGTGTCGGAGCTAACGGCTGCTCAGCGGAGACAAACGTGGGGGCCCTACATCCAACTAACAGCCCTGGTCTGAGCGGTTCCGGGCTCCGGGCTCCGGAGCTGCTGTCCGGGCGAACCGAATCAGAGCCTCGGTCAAACCACCTAAAAGCTCCCGGACGGGGTCATGGGTCTGTGGTGGAGCTGGTGGTTTTTTGGTAAATATGAAGATTAGCGAGGTGTCTGCTGCTCCTCTGTGGGAAACACTGAACCAACACAGCGGCGTTTCCCGCGTTACTGCGGAGGGCGAAGCGTTTAGTGTCCGGGACATTTCAGCCGGGCGGTGTTTCTGAGTGTTTCCGACCGCCTCTCACCGGCTACTGTGGGGATGAGTAATCTGAAACAAAGTGGAAATCCTAATCCAACAAACAGGCTCCTCAAATGCACCGCCAGTTGTGTTTAAATTCCCGATTTTTATGTCAGTGGGCTAGAGTCAGGGTGCGGAACTCGTCTGGAATCGGGGCGGTAAGTAACATCCAACAAACAAACCCCAGGAGTCACGTGGTGAGGTGATGATGACGTCCTTCCTATTTAACTATAAACTACATCAACCAAAGTATTTGTAATGTATTTATGAGCACGACCCTGTTTTATTTGTAATTATGTATAATTCAACAAGCACTATATATATATATATATATATACACACACACACACACACACATATATATGATCAGAGCTACAGGCAGAAGGGATTTACTGGTTCATATCTGTATTACTAAAAGTATTTTAAGATAGATACCAACTAACAAGTTCATGTGATGTGAAACCTGATAAAACAAATGAAAATTAATATAAAACATTTTCTATTTTTATCTCAATTCTTCTATTTGTAAACATTAAAGGTCAAAAAATTTTGACATAATTCTTTGGATCTACTATTGAACTCCAAATACAAAAAAATCTCCCATTGTTATCTTATTATCATCAACCTGACAGTGAACTAACACAACACAAGTAACAAGCAACACTGACCCCTAACCCTCACAATGAAGAGGATTTTCAAAAAACTTTCTTTAATCTAATAGCAGTTTTGTTTGTTTTCAGTCATGAAATTCATTAATTCAGTTGATTAATGAAATTATTCAGTTACTGAGTTATTTGTGTTCAATTATTTGCTGAGTTGCTCCCTCTAGTGAAAGAAAGTGTAGCTGTGTACTTACGCTGTGGAGCTGAGGTTTGTAACCTTTTTTCTTTCTTTCTTTCTTTTGTCATGCATCATCTCGCTAAGCCTAAATGTTGTTTAACTGACTCTCTTCTAAATAAACATGATTCAATGATCCTTTTTACTGCTGACATTAGATATGGCAGAGAAAAGTCCAAGTGTTACTTTACCTCTAGTTCGTTCCAGCAAATTTTGCAATGTAGCTGTTAGTATTGTGCTGAAATGATACTGTGATAAAGGCCCTTTCAGCTTTATGTTTAAGTTTCACTTTTTGTTTCCCTAAGGCCAAACTCCAGCATCCCCCATGTGGGACTGTAACCAATTTCACTGCCCTGAAGCAGAAGTGAGCTACTCTGCCCCCCATTCACCTATCTATCTATCACCACCACATAATCTGCATCTTAAGTATGGGAACTGAGAGGTCATCAGGCTGATAAAGTGAAGAGTTTAATATAACCTAGTATCTTTCGGGTCATTTGTTTCCAACGTGATTTGAGGAGGAACATAATCTTTTGCTGCAGACCCTTATCATGACTGTTTGTTTGTTTTTATGTGGACTGTACTTTATGACATCTCAATGATTAGATGTTGGGAGTCCATATTGGTATAACTAGTCCCTATTGATCTGAAATATAGACAAGACTGTGTCATGAGGCATTAGGTGTCCTCTGAAACAGGCTTTGTTTATCCTATCTGGACATGAAAGCATTTATACCAATACTGTCTGCACATGATCAAAGCCCAGAGTCTTGACATGTCTCCACCTGGCAGATTTGTGTCTGATATGAAGACTCCGTCCAAACCCAAGAAAAGTTTTTTACTTTATTCTGAACTTAAAGGCATCAATGAAATTTAAAACAAACGTGGCCAAATGAGTGTATTTGTAGGTTCCTATGAATAGTTTTGTCTAATTTTGTTGAATTGATTGTTTATCAAAGTGAACATTATTTTTTCTGTACACATCCAAAAGATTGGGTTATTCTTGGAATAATCAGTGTGGACATTGTTAATCAGTAAACAGGTAACATTATAGAAGATACACAGCTGAAAGGTGTCCTAATAGAACAATAATATATAATATACAGAAAGCCACATACAACTCACAGTTCTCTATTAAGACTTTCTGTATTCGTGAACTGATTTGACTGTCTAGTCTGATTTTAACTGGCTTTTTACAAACCAGAGGTCTTATTGATCTGACTTTTGATCGATTGAAAAATGCATTCTTCATTATCTGTGAGTTAGTGTTAGGCATTCAGACACTTGTGTGTCTGAATGCAGGTTAGTGAGTGGCTCTCTGGTTGGGTGTTTATATGATTTTTAAAGCACTCAGACTTAACTGTATCTCACAAAACAGTAATGCCCTTGATTACTTTTTAGTGAGTTAGTGATCTGATAAATAATAAATTGTAATATTGTATTTTTTAATATGTATGTCCCTTTTACAATTTGACTTGTGAATAAAAGCACCATAAGTCTGAAACAAAATGCTGTTTATCGGTGCAAAATATTGACAAATCACATCCTTTTTCTGAAAAGTGAACATTTTAATGAATTTCCACAAGATTGTCTGAAATATAACTTTCTAAGTTTCATGTCAATCCCAGGAAATGAATGCTACTAAGATAATATAGAGTGGAGACTAATGAGAAAAGAGGCCGATAGTTGACTATTTGTGGTATGTTAAGTCAGGTGTTCTGTGGGGGGATTTATTTCCTCCTGAACTTTGCTGTTAGCACATGAGGGGTCACATGTGGTGCAGCCCGAACAGTCTCACAGACATGAGACAACACCAGTCACTGTGGTAACAGAGCTCACAGTGACTTTGAAATGAGAGTACCTTTGTTATGTTTTTTAAGTAAAATATCAACGCTTCTTATGAATAATCATTTGTTATTTATTATTTCCACATTTTCAAGCTCTTTTATTTCACTGTTATTGTTCATGGGAATTTCAAATAAAAATGTGCAAACTCGAAATCTAAATAGGAAAAACTGAGGATACGAAAAATTAAAACAGAGAAATAAAGGGCGATTAATATGATATCAAATGTATTTCAAGCTTTTATAAAACGACCAATTCTTTACTGACATTTTCATATTTTTGCCCTAAATAAAAATATAAATTTTTTTTGCCAGTTTCACCAGTTTGAATAAGCATGGTAGAAACATAATCTTGTTATACTTGATGTGAGTGAAAACTGATTGTAATTCTCTAATCACTTACAGAATCAATTCAACTTTCCTTGTCCCCATTTGAATGAAATGTGGAAAATGGATGGTTACAACAAATGTCTCATAAACTAAGCACGGGTGTGTCTGTGTGTGACCCACGAGCATGTATTCCTAGAGCTGCAGCAGCCCAGGGTGGGCAGCACAATACGTAGGAATGGCTTAGGAAATAAAAGGATGCCATTGATCTGCCGTCGTCACAGTCATCTTGTGATGCCCATGCACACATAGCTTTAAGGTCATACTTCCAATACAGGCATGACTCGAGCTTTGCTCCCATTTCTCACTACTCTGCTTTCTAAAGTAGGCCTCACGTACAACATTTTCCTACCATGCAGAAAGCATTCATTGATTTTCCAATAATGCACTTAGAAATGATGATCCTGCTAAAGGGATCTCTTTTATTTTATGTACACTTGAATTATTTACCTGCACTTCATCCATTTTTGTCTGGGTTAGATTACTATACAATTTCCTGCCTGGTTTATTAATACTGTATTTACTGTATGACATGTAGCACCAGTATAAGAAAAAGTCAATGAAAATGTGGCTTAAATGTGTCAGAATAGAGAAAACAGTTCAAATTTAAAACGCACATTAAATAATGTTATCCCCTTGGCAATATAATTTTAATGTAGCAAAAATACAAAAAAACAAAAAATGAAAGGTGTCAAAAGTGGAAACAACTGTTCTGGAAAATCACAAAAATGGTTAACAAAGCAGCACTTACATATGCTTTTAAAGTGGGTGGTGCCAATTTACAGACTTGCAATGATGTCAGAGGTGAGAAAAAATTTATGGTAATTCAGGTTCGATGTCCTCTTAAAGAGAGTGCAGACATATTTGTTAGATCCTTCTGGGAGCTGTGTAGGTGGGAGTTGGGGTTCAGGACTGCTGGGTGAGGATTGGGGCTCAGAGCAAGGACACAGACTAACGAACACAGGATGACGACTCTGACATTGGTGTTGCTGGCTTTGGCTCTGACATTAGCCAACGGAATAAGTGAGTATACCTGAAGTTGACAACCAATTTATAGTGAGGCATGTAATTTTTTATTCCCATCAAATGTTATCACTTATCACTTTTTTATGGCAAAAACTAATGTTTTTCATAAAGCAAACCAATTTTTTGTGTGAGGAACTTATCTAAAGGGTTACATAGGGTTTTTTTTCTCAATGTAGCCACACTGAACTGCAGATGAGCTCATTCGACACACAGAATAATATTTCTCTTAAAAAAAAATCCTTTAGTTTATTATTTTGTGAGGAAATACATTTATATGAACACCAGGGACGGTGATTAGTTTTAATGTAATTTATTCTTCCACCCCTTGAGGTATATGTTTGTATAGCAAATTGAACAGTAAATTGTCTAATCTGTAATTTTATGCTGGTTTCATGCACACATGTCACATTGCTAAACACCAATAAGGTCCACAAACTTTTACATACCAATTTTACAGAATTATGTTAATTTCTTATGCCAGATTACCAAATACTTGACTATAATTCAAGAAGCTCTTTTGCTCTTAGTCATCTGATTTTAGGTTCCCATTTTTAGATGTAAAAAATTTGAAAAAAAAGTTTTGGGAGGGTAAAATGTTGAATTAATAATGACAGTTACACAACAGAACAGAGCCATAGATAACAAGATGCCTCTAGTGTTTTCACACACACACACACACACACACATCATATCTCATCACAAGCTGAGAAAAGAGCCAGTGAGCCACAGCCTGGACTTTCTCATTCCTCTTGCTGGGATTACTGATGCTGCTGCTCAGCTGATAGTCACATGAAAGGGATTGAGACGGATTGCAGGTCGTGTGACTCCCACCACCAAGAACCCCGACTCTCCCGAATCACTCAAAATAACGATGATTTTTGTTTAATATGCTTGGTGATTACATAGAAGTCTTTTCCACCCAGCAAACTTTAACTCTACAGAATTACTTTGTCTAGTACGAATTTATATATATAAAGATCCAGATTGACACTGACATATACATGAAGTGTTTAAACTTCAGTTTATACAGTGTCCATATTTCTGCAGCCAAGGCATGAGATGTGAAGATAAACAGTTTGCAATTTATGCTTCCCTGAAAATTGTTGTCCTGGCCTGGGGCCTTTCTGTGTGGAGTTTGCACGTTCTCTCTGTGCCTCTGTGGGTTTCCTCCGGGTACTCCGGTTTCCTCCCACTGTCCAAAGACATCATGTTTAGGTTAATTGGTGACTCTCAATTGTCTGTAGGTCTGAGTGAGAGTGTGAGTGGTTGTTGGTCTGTCTGTCTCTGTATGTTGACCTTGTGATAGACTGGTGACCTGTCTCACCCAGTGTGAGCTGGGATTGGCTCCAGCATCCCCTGCAACCCGGAAATGGATAAGCGGTAGAAAATGAATGAATGACTGAATGAAAACTCTTGACAGTTATAGTTTTTGAGCAGTCTTTTCCTGAATAGTTTGTGATTTTTTTCACAGAGCCGAGAAGTCAGTTCACACGATACCACTCATGGAACTCACGGAGGTATCCGGTGTGGAAAGATGGAGACCCAAGATTCAGAAACTGTTGGGCTGGTGAGCTTCATTAATTAATTTTTTTTTTTTTTTTTGGGGGGGGGGGGGGTCTGTGAGTCCCAATCTAAAGTATGGGGTCATATGTAATATGCGTAATCTTCTTTCCAGGTGGTGAGGTTACCTTTGACCTTAAAAATGATGCACCCACTCTGACTGGAGCAAGAGCAACCTTCACTATCAATCTGAATTTCCCTCCAAACCAGACAGTGCTCTCAGACGGGCAGGTGGTCTGGGCACGTAACTGCACCATCAAAGGTAAGATGACAGGCTACTATACAGTAGTGATGTGTGGTTCTTGAACGATTCGTTGAACGACTCATAACTACGGGTCTTCTGGTCTTTCGTTCATTATGCACGTGGTTACAGCAATAACATGACCAATGCTGTTATTACTGGTGAGGAGAGCTATCTGACGTTAGTATGAAAGCTAACGTTAGCTATGTAGCTATGGGATGGATGTTTAATTTGCCTTTCCGTTGGAACTAATTCATACACTACAGGTCTTCAGTGACCAGGTAGGCTAAAGTGAACAGCCATCATAGAATGAGAATTTTTTAATGATAGGCGGAGTGCTCTGCTACTGGCAAGTGAAGTAATCAGTAATTTCAACTTCAGTAGGCTTTGGCCCAAAAGGGTGCTCAATAGTTTAACAAAAGCAAACTTGTGTATTATATGCCAAGTGAAGCAAACCATGTTGCTCTTCAGTGTTTAAAAGCCGTGCTTTTTCAGTCATTACTCAAATGACAGCTACAGTGCCACACTGGTTCAAATGAACGAAATGAACGAATGACTTGAAAAAAGATTTGTTCATTTTACTGAACGAGATTAAAAGATCTGAGTCAGTAAAAAGATCCGAACTTCCCATCACTACCACACAGACTTTTGTAACATCATTATTTCTGCTATTGTCATTAGATACCAAAATAATGAGCAGTAATGAATGGCTAGCTGTTCGTTTTGACATGAAAGTGATTACACATATACCTTCAGTAGGTAATGTTACAACAGTTACAACACATGGATAAACGTTTTTCTTTATCAAGAAGTAAATAGTAATTGACCGAGACAATTTATTTCATTCAGTAAATCAATGTGATTTTACCATAAATGAAAGGCTTATTTATTCTTATTTTCTGTCTCTCAGGACAACAGTATCAGGAGGGTCAGGCTGTGTATCCTGACAGCGATGCTCAGCAGACAGGACTTTTCCCTGATGGCACGCCGTTCCCAACGAACCAGAACAAGAAATCACACTATGTGTTTGTGTGGAAGACATGGGGTAACGATTTAGAAATAATACGCCCGATAGAAAGTACACTGCTCATCTACTGTGTTGTATGTTGTAATATTTTGCTCCACTGGACTTAACAGAGTTCATTATAACTGAAAAAGTGATATGAATTTTTTTATATGATTTTATGACAATAGTACAGATCCCAACCAGCTAAGAGGAAGCAAACCTATATTGAATTTATCTATATCTATACCTATATTTAATTTATTTATATTGAATTTATTAAAATATATAATTTTCGGATATGAAGATTTAGTTTCTTCCGCTCCTTATTCTGCTGCAGATCAACATGAATAAATGGAATATCAGCCTTTTTTTGCTCACCAGCACAAAGCACCATATATTATGTGTGACGAAAGTGACACCTGGAGTGCCGCCGGTATTTGTGAATTAAATGAACTGTGCATTCATTACAAGTCTACAGGTAATATTCACATTGTTGTATTCAAGGGCGTTACTGGCAGGTGGCAGATGGACCTTCCTCCTCCCTGACCATTGGAACAGACAATGTCCCCCTGGGCTCCTACAACATGGAGGTTGTCATCTATCACTGCCGTGGCAAAGATAAGTTCATCCCTCTAGGTTACGCCTCCTCAGTCTTCACTGTCACAGGTAAAGATCAAACAATTTCTAACACAATGTCACAACAAATTACTTTACAATATTTGTATTTCTATAACAGGCCGCACTACAATATTCACGTTTTGCTCTTTCTTCAGACCAGATTCCCTTCACCATATCACTCGCCCAAGTCAATGATGTAAACCAGGATGACCAGAGCTTCATTCAGAACCGAGCCATTGCTTTCAGTGTCAAGCTCCACGATCCCAGCCAGTATCTCAACGATGTTGACATCAGCTTCAACTGGGACTTTGGCGACAGCAGTGGGACGCTGATCTCCAGAGAGCACACTGTGACACACACATATCTCAATGTTGGGACCTTCAGACCTCAGGTTGTTCTGACAGCAAGCATTCCTAATGGCTGTGGAAACCCCACTGCTGGTGAGATATTAGATAAATCATTCAGACATAATTTATACAAATGCTATGTAAATTAAATTTTGCCTTGTTGGTGTTTTTCTTTCAGTGGTTCCTATTGATGCCTCTGTTGCTCCAGCAGTAGTTGTGATGGCCTCCACTCCTGCAGCTGTCCCCGCAGAACCAGCTGAGGAAGGAGACACCATTGCTCTGGATGTTCCTGCTTCTGACGCCACTCCAGTAGCTGTTTCTGTGCAGCCAGTTGACACAGATGCAAATACAGAAGATGGAGAAGCAGCCATTAATACAGATGCAGAGGCTGTAGAGGTTGCTTCAGTAGCCCCTGCAGGAGTTGATACAGCTGTTGTTCCAGAGGAACAAGATCCCGCCAACACAGCCGCTCCTGCTGCAGAAGTAGATGTAGCTGCAGCTGAAGATTCAGCAAACGCAGATACAGCTGCTGCAGCTGAAACCGCAGTGGTTACAAATGAAGATGCAGAAAATGTACCTGTGATTGATGCCGCCGCTTCAGTTGCCCCAGTTGCAGAGGGAGAAGAAACTGTAGTTGAAGTCACTGATGGCGTCACTATTGGTCCTGTGGTAGAGGACACTGTAGAAGAAGAAGATGTAGCTGCTGCTGCTGCTGCTGTAGAGGTTGTCCAAGCTGAGGCAGAAGCCCCTGCTGATAATGCTGTTCCTGCTGCCACTGAGACCACAGCTGTAGAAGAGGTGGCAGCAGCTGATACTGCAGCAGAAACTGAGGCTGAAGTTGTGGAAATTGAGAATGCAGTTGCAGCTACTGCAGTGGCTGCAGGTGAGCGTTTATAGTAAACAAAGGTGATCACACGCAGAAGAAAAAGATCGCTCTTGTTAATAGAGAAATACATGTTCTGTTTCTTTTCCAGAACAACCAGCAGTTGAAGAAGAGGCTGCTCCAACAGAAGGTGAAGTTCAAGCTGAAGTGGAAGCAGATACAGCACAAGTTGCTCTTGTTATAGCTAAAAGACAAGCACCAGAGCTGACAGCAGACTGCATGGTCTACCGTTATGGCTCCCTTGCCACCTCTCTGGACGTTGTCCGTGAGTAAACATGTTTTTTGTTATCATGGCTGATTAGACCTTAACTAACATAGATTATTATTATTTGATAGAAAAAGAATGGTTTTCTTTGTCTTTCAATCCTGCAGAGGGTATTGAAAGTGCAGAGATTGTTCAGATGACCAATGTTGTGTCCTTGGCGACTGAATTGGATCGAAATGCTGTGGATGTCACAATTACCTGTCAGGGAAGGTGAGTTGAGACATTCATTAAACAATAACATGAGGTAATTAAAAGACAGTGAAGTTGTTGTTATTTATCTAATTCAGTAACATTTTCTTCTGATTCAAACTCATAGATCACAGTAATAACCACAACACACAGCGAATCCAAAATGTTACACCATAACCATTTGACAAATGTATGACTATGCAAAGGGCAGCACGGCGGCATAGTGGTTAGTTTTGCTGCCCCACAACTTGAAGGTCACAGTTCCCGGGCCTGGGGCCTTTCTGTGCGGAGTTTGCATGCTCCCCCTGTGCTTGTGTTGGTTTCCTCCCAGCGTCCAAACACATGCATAATTCGGTGTTAATTCGGTGACGCTAAATTGTCTGTAGGTCTGAGTGTGAGTGTGAGTGGCTGTTGGTCTCTGTCTGTCTCTGTGTGTTGGCCCTGTGATGGACTGGTGACCTGTCCAGGGTGTACCCCACCCTCACCCAGTGTGAGCTGGGATTGGCTCCAGCACCCCCGCAACCTGGAAACGGATAAGTGGTTGAAGATGAATGATGTTTAACACTTAATTTCCTATATGAAGTTCAAAGATTGCGTGTGGTCTCTCTTGACTCTGGAAATGCAATCACAATGATAAAAGAGCATGTGCACATAAATAATAGTGTATTTGTAAGAATTTCCTTGAATTTTGAAAAGTCAATGTTGTTACTCCAGAACAGAATAGAATGAGTGAATGATGATCGTGCAAAACTCAGTGCTGGCCTGGAAATGGCAACAAAGTGGCTCCAATTCAATAAATAGAGCAGACAAAGAGGGTCAAGAGGTTCACTTACTGCTCAGCTTACCATTAGAGGTGTATTGATTTGGTTCTATCTTGATATTCATTTTAACTGATGCAAGACTCTCCTGATTTGCCTACTTTGAAACAGTTTTTTTTCTTTACTATGGTTCTTTTACTATGGTTTTACTATGGTATTGCATAAAAGTTACACTTAAAATTAAATAAAATAAAAAAATTTAATTAAATAAATAAATTAAAACAAATCTCTTTTACACTACATCTTATTCCCAACTATCCTTCCCTCAGTCTACCAAGTGAGGTCTGCACAGTGATTTCCGATGCTGACTGTATCACTCCAGTAGAGACGGTCTGTAACGCAGCCACACCCTCTCCTGACTGTCAGATGATCCTTCGGCAGTTCTTCAATGACACCGGAGTGTTTTGCATCAATGTCTCATTGACTAATGATGTCAGTTTAGCTGTGGCAAGTGCTAGAGTCAGCGTAACAGTAGGTACGTAAAAAGTTACTCAATTAACAGAAACTGAAATGACTTAATATATAGGTTATTTTGTCTTATTCATTCATTCATTCATGGTTTGTTGCAGGCTCTAGTGGTTCCCCAGCTGGAACTGCCGCCACCATCCTTGGAGTTACGGCTCTCGCCTGTGTGATCTGTTGTGTTGGTTTGATGTACAGGTGAGTGTTTAATCTATGGACCTAACTAACTGGGAAACAATGGGAAAAATCCAACGGTGAAAATGAATAAAATCCAATAATTAAAGATAATTCAACGGCAAAAATACATATTAATTTTTCCTGGTTTTGCTCATGTAATACAATTTACCTTTAGGTCCCATTTGAAAGTGAGTCTAATGCACTTTAGTTGTTTTTTTTTCACTTTTCATAGCAGGAAAAGCCCAAATTATGACTTTATTCACAGCTCAGTTCCATGTAGGTGAATTAACAAGCCAGCATGCTTATCTTATCTTGAAGTTATCAGAAGAAGTGAATCATCAGCAGCACATCATGAACTGTATAAAAACAATGTAAACAATAACTTCATATGGGGCAGCTTAGTGTCTTATAGTATCAAAATAGGTCCAGGTATTCATCCCTGTGAAACAAACAAATGGAAAGCTCAGATGGCTCTGTTTTACTATTCCTAAGCACACGATGCATTTAGGGAGTGTCCATATCCTGTTTTGCTATTTCATTGGCAGAAGAACTGCTTGCTGCACCAGCAGCTGATTGTCTGGGCAATATGTGCTTTAAACCAGTCAGAGCTAAGCCTCCCTTTTGCTTTTTTAGGAAAATGGGAAGGCGTCCTTGCACCTTGGTTTGCTGTTATCATGGCACTGTGTGTTTGTGTCAAGCTGATTATATGTTGTAACTGCATGCAGCTCTTTGTGCCCCTATGGCCAAGGAAGAGCTGAGCGAAAGACTACATTGCACCCAGCTCTACAAAGAAGTTACAAAGAGATAAAGTTTCTCTGCAGAGCCTCAGTTATGTCTAAGAGACATCCATAAGACCTGGGAATGTTGTGCTTCACACAACATGCTACAAAGACAGCTCCAATCTTCTGAGGGCTCAGCAGCTAATATCAGAATCACTTAACTCTGAGGCTGGTGTTAAAGAGGTAATATTCACCACTGTCACCTGCCAATAAACAGAGAGCAAGAGAGCAAAAAGTAATACAAACTTTAGATATTTGGTCTCTCGTGCTATCCAAATAAATAGTTTAATTAAAATGTATTTTGACCTCCTGGTGGCACTGAAGAAAAGGTTAAGGGGTCACCATCCCTGTAGCATGCAAACTGATTTTACTGTAAGTACAACGTCAGCCTTATTACAAGTCAAGTTTCAAGCTAAGAAAAGTTAAGGTTTGTTTTGAAAGTTTTCATAGAAAATTAGCAGCATAGATTTCAGGCATTTTGGCCAATATACACTCAAAAGAGGAAAAGAAAAAACCTTGTATGTCTTATCTTTCCTGTGTATCTAAACAGACGGTTCAAGCAGTACCAGCCACTAAGAGAAGACCAGGTTGGAAGTAACGGCGGCAGCTCAGCAGTGACATCGGTGCCTTTGTTGTTGTGGAACTTGTTGAGCCGACAGTCTCCAGGAGAAAGTCGTCCACTCCTTGAGGGGAGGATTGTGTGAATATCATCCTCAGCTCATGCACTCAACATCTACATCTATGAACATATTGGATTTATACACCTAATATTCCAGCAGTAGTGAAATTGCCCAGGTCAGTGTATTGACCCAAACCATGTTAAGTGAATGAGCTCCTTGCACAGTAACATTTGTAATAATTGAGTCAAATGTGTAATAAAAGTGTAATGAAAAATGTTGAAACGAAAGAATGGGATATTTATTTTGGTGTACACTGTGTTTTATTAATTGGCACTGATAGTTTATAGAACACACAACCTATTTTCTTATTTGTGGCTTACCTATACTAAACCAACTGGAGAATCAAATGTTAACACAACTCAGTTAAACTTACTTAAAACACAACTTAAATCACTTATGCTACAGAACATTATAATGTTAGCTTACTGAAATTAATAAAATGGAAATTTATCAAAACCTTGTGTTTCCTTTCTTCTGTAACTTGTGCATTAATTTCTGGTAACTTGACAATATAGCAAGAAAGCCATGACAGAGGTGATTACAGTTCATTCTACCAATAATTAATTTAAGGTTAAAAGAAAAAATTGTGATGCTAATCTGAAGAACTGGAGCAGATGCTGTCTGTGTAACCATAGATAGAAATATTTAGCTGCAGTACATAAAATATATTTCATGATATTTAAATTAGGACACAGAAAAATATGCAATATAAGAAATCTTTTATTGTAAACATGTTTTCTTTAATCTGATTTTCAGAACAAAAAGGCTTGGTATAACTCTGATAATATGGTTTTCTTTGACCACACCAGTTTATCAACAAATTGACATTTAACTTTTTGTGGAATAACTTGAAAACTGGAGTGTTTTTCAATATATTTAACACCAACAGCAAGCATAAAAATGTGCAACCATATCATGATCATCTGCATAAACTTGGCCTCCACAGCCATATAGGAACAACAGAGACCTGGTCAGAACACAGTATGTTCACTGCAGCTGAGTGTGCTAAAAATTATAACCGCTGTACTCCACTCTGTGCTCAGTTAAAATGATTTACTACAATTTTTCATGCACTGAGCCGACAAAGAGCTGCTGGTCATAACATGCACACTATATGACACACTGCAGTGCAGGAAAATAGGCTGACGTCATTGCAGCTAACCCGTTTGTGGAAGAGAGGACAGGATCAGAGATATGGATTGAGCAAAGACATCTCTCGATTACACGATCAACACGCAAGAATCCAAGTCAAAAAGAAAGGCATGCTTTAATAAAGAGTGTTGCCATTATATCTGTTTTTACTGATTTATAATAACTATACGTTTATATTAATGTGAAAGAGAGATGATTGAGATAAGATGGGTACACACAACCTTTTTCAACGAAACTGTGGGCCTTCAGAGGGCCAAGTGTACAAGTATGGATTTATTCATGCATACATCACTCCACATTATCCTTTCTAGATGCATAAATAATCCAAATGAATATCCCTCTACACTAGTGTGTGTCATTACAGTAATTACCAAACACAGCAGTTAATCACTCTTGACTGTGAACATGTCTTTTGGCAACGTATACTAAGTCCTTTTACTGCCATCTCCGGATGTGCACTGTAGCCAAGACAGAACCGAAGCGTTCTGCTTGGGGGCAAATCATTTTTCACAGATGATCCTGGCCATCCTGGATCTTACCAGCCCGGCAGACTTTTATAGTTCACAGCATCCTCATCATTTGTTCCTGTAAAAGCAGATGATTATCACCTAAAAGCAGCCAAATGTTGGGCCGAAAGTATTTGACTCACATCTGGATTGTGACAGAGGTGAGTCAGCAAGGTGACACCGCCCCAAGCAGCTAGACAGCTCCGATGAAACTGAACGACACTTTATTGCTCAGTCCTCCCTAGCAACAGATCTAAAAGGGATGCTGTTTCCTTCATCTGTCCTCCACACTGCAGAAGCCTGCCACGGTCATTGTTGTGACTTTCACTGAAGCCCACGCATGGAATATAGTTTATTAAGCAATTGGCATTTCATTAATTTTTCTATAACCCTTGTAGTAAAATTTTTCTTTAAATTAAAATCACAAATTTGAACAACACCAAACGGCATATAGAGCCCAGTCCCATTCTTTATATTCTGAATTCAATTCTGTTCTGGATTAACAACAATGACTTGAAATTCTTACAAATACTCTATTACTTATGTGCACATACTCGTATCATTGTGATTGCACTTCCAGAGTCAAGGGAGACCACACGCAATCTTTGAACTTCATATAGGAAATTGAGTGTTAAGCATCATTCATTCATTCATCTTCTACCGCTTATCTGTTTCCAGGTCGCGGGGTGCTGGAGCCAATCCCAGCTCACACTGGGCAACAGAGACAGGGACGAACAACCACTCACACTCACACTCAGACCTACGGACAATTTAGAGTCACCAGTTAACCCAAACATGATATCTTTGGACGGTGGGAGGAAACCCACGCAGGCCCAGAGAGAACATGCAAACTCTGCACAGAAAGGCCCCAGGCCGGGAACTGAATACGCGACCTTCCTGTTGTGGCGCAACAGTGCTAACCACTATGCCGCTGTGCTGCCGTGTTGGACATCATTTCCATTACAAATTCAATTCTTACCCAACGTACTTATACATGTTTTCCGATATCAGATACATTGAAATTGCCTGTTTAGATCTGAAACATGGCACACATACTCTGAGTTCAATGTGTGGAAATGAGAACAGATATTCTAACCTGACACAGAAGCATGATTGAATTTATGGCCCCTGTGGGATTTCTCACACAATGAGAAGGATCATTTGCTAATGGTGACATCTGTCTGAGGGTTAGTGTTACTGACACAGTCCAGTCAGAAATCATTAAGTTTAGTTTTTTCGTTCTTTTTTTAACATATGCCTGGGTCCCTGCCATAAATGCTGTTAATACAAGTACACATATCGTCAAAACCATTATATGAAATTGTAACAGAGGCCATGTGAGCAGCTAGAAGCAGGATCTGGAAAAATAACAGAAAATGAAATGTGTTCTGAGCAGGGAGAGTGACACACCGGGTGAGACAGAGGAGCGGAGGGGAGGCTACTGATCATAAAGCAAGTTAATTAGATTACAGAGCAAAGACTACCACAATCCATTTATTACACAGAGAACCAGACCTTGGCAGCAGCAGCCATGTAAACCCAGAGTCCAGAACCAAACACAGAAGAGTGCTCATGAATGTAGTTAAAAAGATTTTTACAACAATGTGGAACAAATGCTCCCAACTAATTTACATGAGATATTTGTTGCATACAAGTCAGAATAATATGTACTCACTGATATGTAGCAGTGTACATGTGTTTAAAGGAGGAAGAAAAAGGCAATATGTTATAAAGGAGCATAAATGGACAGGATTAATGGTATCCAGCATCACTGGGGACACAAAGGAAAGTGCCACACCCTTTTTACACAGAGCATGCTCACAATTACGTCAACTTTATAGTGGATTGGTAGCCTGTCTCCAGACCCATGTATAAATGGCTAGATGTTGCACACATGTGAACATGCACACACACACACACACACACACACACACTAGAGGCCTTCCATACATACAAGGATCTTCGCTGATATAATGCATTTCCTTGCCTCTAACCTTAAAATCTTAATGCAAAACTATGATCCATTTTTATTGTAACTATTTCAACACTTTCACTAATTCAGTGTTAACAATTTTAAAGCAGAGTCTTGTTTGTCCTCGGCTGAAGCCATTTGGCTGATCATTGAGAGGACAAAATGGGATGGGAGGGAAATTATGTGAACACATTTGAAATACTTGTTTGGTATTTCCACATTGAACATTAAGTATTCAGCTCTCCTAACAGGTTGGTTACATATTTCAACGGCTAATTATATAATTGTTGTCAAGGTCACATCAAGCTCCAAACAATAAATTTGATAATGGCCTCCTGAAGACCGGACTGGGCGAGTCATTGAGTTCAAGTGACTGTTCTGTGATCTCCCCCAACTTTAAGTTCTGATTCAGGGTTGACTTGTTTTTACATTTCCTGCATTAAATCCACTTGTTCATGGAAAATATCTTGACAACTTGTGCAAACAGGGATTACTGGATCTAGTGCATTTGAAAAGTATACAATAACTGCAGAGTCATGGCTCTGCCCCACACGCCCAGGATATCAATAAAGTATTCCATTACTGTAAAAGGAGAGAGAGACAGATAGTAGAGAGGGATGGACACAAATGGGGGTGGGGGGGTTCAAATCAATCTAACCATCTGATTCAATTTAATCTATAGTATCACACTCTCTTATTGGAAACCAGATAACAGAATCCTTGACTCACATATTTGATATTGAAGTTAAGACCATTAAAAGCACAAGTTTGAGTAAAATTAAATACAATCAAAGCTGACAGACTAAGTGAGCAAAGACAAGTGCAAAGTGTCAATGAGGTCATAAATCAGAGAGGAGAGCAGGGGTGGGCATGAGACGACATCTTTAGTTATCAAAGCAGCAATGTGGTAGCCAGTCTGGCCTGCTGCCAAATGCTCTGGTTAAAAGGGTGGGACTGTCGAGACAGAGAGCAAGACAGAGCGCCAGTGAAAGCACACAGAGAGGCAGAGGCTATCTCTGTGGGTAGGGAGTGGCCAAAGCCTGGCTGCTGACAAGCGATGGAGAATGGAAAAGCTTCATGTGGGTGGGGTGAGGAGAGATGAAGGAGGAGGAGACATTAGGGTGATGGGATAGCCAGTTTGAGAGTATAAAAACCCCTGGTAGTCTTCAGTCGGATGTCCTGTTGCTCCACGAGCATCACTAAGCTCCAGCTCTCCATTTTACCACCACAACAGAGAAGAGAACAAGACTGACCATGAGCCATTCTTCGATGCATACCTCCACTTCCTACAGGCGCACTTTTGGAAGCCCACATCCCATCACTATGTCTTCCTATTCCCCCGTGTCCTCCCGTGTGCCCATTTCTGGGGGACGCTATATGCGCTCAGTGTCACCTGTGGTCACTTCCCGCACCACCACCTACCACCAACAGCGTTCCCGCCCCACCGCCCAGCCCCCTCGCCTTAGCTACGACAAGGTGGACTTCACCCTGGCGGAAGCCATCAACCAGGAGTTCTTGACCACCCGCAGCAACGAGAAGGCAGAGCTGCAGGAACTCAATGACCGCTTTGCCAGCTTCATTGAGAAGGTGCGCTACCTGGAGCAGCAGAATGGTGCACTGCAGCAGGAGCTCAACCAGTACAAGGGTCAGCAGCAGCACGGCCAGCCCAACCGTGCTTCTGAGCTCTTCCAGGAGGAGCTGAGGGAGCTGCGGCGCCAGATGGATGCCATCGGCAAGGAGAGAGACCAGCACCTGCTCGAGAGGGATAACTTGGCTGAAGACCTGGCCCTGCTCAAGCAGAGGTTTGTAACAATTTGATAAGATAGAAAGAAAAGTAAAGCATGAAGGAATTAAGACCTGTCATTGGAATGAAGCTTGATACAATTACAAATCAGACAGATACATAAACAGCGGGGTGGTGAATAGGTGGTAACAGAAGATATACAGTAAAGAATACAATAGAATAGAATAGATGATTTCTTTGACCTTTTATCAAGAAGGAGACAGAACTGTTACAATACAAAGACCAGCAACCTTTCCAACCTTGATCCACCTCACTTCTCTCTCGTTGATTCCACGTATGCCTATTGTGGGTTTGTCAGCCAAATACATTACACCAAAGGTGTGGAATTGGCTGGTGTGTTCACCACCAACACAACCATTACATCCTTCACGGGCAAAGTTATAATAAACTGCACATGGTCGTCTTTAAGCACAGAACAGGTAAAGAGTTCATTGGGGTCTCTCACTAAAGTATAAAGATGGTGGTGGTAGGGTGTGGCATAACAGCAGACTAGACTCTACGGAGTGGCGGCAGGATACAGACGCAGCACTTCATCTGGAGTGTCAGACTGTTTATTAAATGCTTTTTTTTCTGTGAGCCATATTCACTATAAAACGAGGTGTTGAGCATGACATGTACATGCCAGGAAAGTGACCGACACTATGTGCTATCAAATTTGATAAGGAAGCTGATCAAAGATTTCCTTAATTAACACACGTATAGATTTAAACACATGTATGCACGTGTGTGTATTGTGTATGCACAAAGTGAGATGAGATGGGAAAGGAGGTGGATGGATAGGCCAGACCTAGGGTGGGGCCAGCTGAGGAGTGGGGTGGGGAGGGAGAGAGGAAATGGGACCAGAGGGAGAGAGGTTGGATATCAGACGTGGTGAGACCAGAGTCAGGAAAAATCAATGTGACTCAATGACTCCATTAGGTGCGCTTTTGAATGTGCCTGTGTGCTGATGGGATGGTGCCAGAGACCCTTTTAGGACAAAAGGGTCCCGTATAACACCGCATGAATTAAAGATGAGGGAGCAGGCCCCACTATGTGAAGCTTTCCTCACTAATCTACTTTATTTCCAGTCTGGGCATGGCTTCTGTTCCACAGGACAAATGGAGCTGGATTCAGCTGTACATCCAGATTCAGACAGCTCATCAGTCAGTACTATGTGCAATAGTTAATCAAGTGTGATGCATTTTGATAGAATTTGCAACAAGTCATCAGAGTGAGTCATGAATTGTAATTTACTTTAGCAGAGCATAATGATAGGATGTCAGGATTGAAATAGAATGAAACATCATTTTTTATTTTAATATTTTTACAGCTTTTTAACAATTTGGTTCATGTGCTTCGGTTTGATAAAGCACATACTTCTAATGGAAAACTTAATTTAACTGGCTGGTAAATGTCATTCCTATTGTCGAGAATGTGTCTCTTTACTGAATGCTAACCAATATTATGATGACCATGCAATTTTTTTATTTTATTTTTTTTTTATCTTAAAGGGGAAGTGTATGCTTATAACAATTCTGAGTGTAGTAGATGACCTTATTGAACTGAGGGGGAGAGGAGCAGCTGCTGATCCCACTGGGCTCAGTCCCTCACCCTTTCTACAGAAGAGTGAATGAACAAATTGATCCAGAAAGCTTTTTGCCATCTGGTGTCCTGGTGCATACTTAGACAGAGAGGGTATTCCCAGTAAATATTTACCATTCCTAAAAGAGACTATTGGAGCCTAAAGAAAATCTGTTGATTGTTACAAACGTTTTGTCTCACTCTCTAGGTTGGATGAGGAAACCCAGAAGAGGGCAGATGCTGAAAATAACCTGGTTGCCTTCCGAAAGGTAAATTCTCCCTTTAGTCGACCATGATTACCATATTGATTACACCGTCGTCAGGCTCAGGTAACAGGTCAAAAGCAAAAGCTTTGTCTGCTTCAACACATTCCTGATGTACATGGTAAAGCAGCGTCCCCCGCCTAACCCACACACACAACCTGCCCACACAAATATGGTTTATACATATACAAGTAAACAATTATAAATCAGGAATTTCATAGTTGCCTTTACTGTCAAATGCAGCAATTTGTCTAATTTTAACTATCAGGATGTGGATGATGCCACATTGTCCCGTCTGGAGCTGGAAAGGAAGATTGAGGCTCTAATGGATGAGATCGAATTCCTTAAGAAGCTCCATGATGAAGTAAGTGATGCTGCTTCCTCTCTACTCCTCCGCATAAATAGAACAAGACACCTATCATGAAATGTCATTCATAAACTCTACATTCACATGCACATTTAGTGGTCAGTAGCCACGAAAAACGAGGAGATTATCTGATTTGCCTCATCCCCCTAACTGGCTGATCAATAGAACAATCAATAGCAAGATGCTGCACATTTTTCTTCTTGCTGTACTGTAGAAAAAAAAAGCAATACTTACTGTAGATAGTAAATATGGAAGTCAGGAACAATTTTCTGAAATGTTTTGATCTCAGTGTAATGAGTTAGATATTTTGCTATTCTGTAATAACTAAGCATTTTCCCTGTGACAGGGAAAAACGGGTTCACTTGTCCCATTATAAAAAAAAGAAAAAAAAACCCTTTGACTTCTGTCTCAAAGGCTTCATATTCAAATACCTTTTAAAAATGTGTGCAAAACAAGCAGTCAGAGTTTGAGAGCAAGGAAAGGACTATGTGATATGCCTCATTACTGCCTTTTTGCAAACTTCATTATGTTGTTAGGGATACACTGTATCACTTGGGATCATAGTTGTTGGTAAAATGCAGACAGCTGATGGTGCCTCCTTACACCTAAATAAATGTTTTCTGTTAAAGCAATCGTTCATTTTTATGGACTATTGCTGAGTTTGTTCTTTACATAGAATTTTATTTTGCCTCATTAGGAAATCCAGGATGTACAAGTGAGTGTCCAAACCCACCAGCTGAAGATGGAGGTGGACAGCAGCGCCAGACCTGACTTAACTGGTGCTCTGAGAGACATCAGGGCTCAATATGAGACCATTGCCTTAAAGAACATGCAGGAGTCTGAGGACTGGTACAAGTCCAAGGTAGGCAGACAAACAAACAGAAAGATAATCAGACAGGAATGCACAACACATATTCATTCTTATTTCCCTTTTTTCTCCTTAAAGTTTGCTGATTTGACTGAGTCTGCAAAGCGCAACACTGATGCTCTGAGGCAGGCCAAGCAGGAGGCCAATGAGTCCAGGAGGCAGATTCAGTCTCTCAACTGTGAAATTGATGCACTGAAGAACACGGTGAGCCCAGTGCCAGCCACTATTTTTCTGTATCACCTAGTATCTAGTGTTCCCCATTAAAAAAAAAAATCCTATTTGATACTTAATATTGTGTTCCTCAGAATGAAGCTCTGCTGAGGCAGATGCGTGAAATGGAGGACCAGTTTGGCAATGAGATCGCCAATTACCAGGACAATGTAGGCAGACTGGAGGACGAGATCCGCCATCTGAAGGAGGAGATGGCTCGCCACCTTCGGGAGTACCAGGACCTACTCAATGTTAAAATGGCTCTGGACATCGAGATTGCAACTTATCGTAAACTGTTGGAGGGGGAAGAGAGCAGGTGAGGCAGATCATTCTGTGTCTCACGTTCAGTCGTTTCCCAGAAATGTTTAATTACAAGTTAGAATTCCCTCTTTTCACTCATATTACAAAGCGTACGGTTTAAACGGAAATAATTCCTCAGGATTTTCCATGTGGAGCTCAAATTTGTTTCCTCCAGAATGTCCAATTAAAACTGTGAAATCTTTGTGTTGCATTTCTATCTATGCCTGTTAGTTAAAAACCTCACAGCAATTGAGCAAGTTAATTTTTCATAATGGGTTGGTAAATGACACCACAGTTTCATTGTCCTCTTTAGGATTACTGTCCCCATCTTGAATATCGGCATGAGCAATCACCTCGGGGAGCGAGGTAAGATATATCTGTACTTTATTTTCCTCAAATCTGATGGTTAAAGATGTTTAATGGTAATAGTCTCACAGCTTCAATTTACTTTTCAATCACACAGTTACAACTGTTCATGGGATTGATAAGTGATGAACCAATTTAGTGAGTGTATCTTAAGAGTGTGTATCTTTAAAAAAAATGCATCTGTACTCAAACATCTCATTGGCACTTTAATTTGACTTTTCACAGACTATGAACACACACCAGACAGCATGACGAAGAGAACTGTGGTGATAAAGACAGTTGAGACTAGAGATGGAGAGGTAAAAAGATCTATACAAGAATAACAACAACACTAGAATTATTTGTATTATGGAAACTGTTAGTAACATAATAGCTCAAGTTACTTGTAAATATGAAATTAAGTTGATCTTATCCAATTCTTTCTATTTCATCAGGTGGTGAAGGAGTCCAGGAGGGAGACAGAGAGAGATTCGAGCCGCACTGATAGAAGTGACGACAAGGACAATTAGACAAAAACTGATTAGAAAACGTAAAGGCCAGTACCATGATAGAAAAAGAATTGTGATTTAGGAAAAAAAAGAAAAAAAAGGATAAACTAATCTATATAGTCCTAGTTCCCACTAGTTATGTGTTTATCTGTCTAGCAAAGAGTTTCTCAGTAAAGGTGCAATGTGAAAGAATCCCTTTAGACACTTTGGTGCTACTTAAGCCATCTGTCTCATCTGTAGGGCTCGGAAAAAACTCTTATTAACGCACCACCTGAGGCCTTGATTTACTGTGCAATCCTTAAACAACCACACACATGTAGCAGAGCATTAAACTACATGTTTTAATAGCCAGTGTAAATGCTGGATTTTAGATGTTTGTGTTGTAGATTTAACTTTACTAACAAACTTTAAGACACTGCCTTTTGGTCAACACACCTTCTAAGACAGACTGAGGTTAAAATAACATGTTTTCATTTGTTCCAGAAGCTTTGCTCTCCTCTTATTGTGCAAAACATCAAAAAGAGACAGGAAAATTTGACAGTGAAAATATGACAGTCACCAATTGGAATGACTTTTGCTGAAGGTGCTTTGCAATGCTGTGTGTATCTGGAAAGACTGAAGAATGATTATGTCAGTGCAAATAAAGTCAAATGAAGCCAATCTGTGTTGTCTTATCTCTGCATGAATACTTGGGAGTTGTCAGCTGTTATTGTGTTAATCGGAGGGTTGTTTGGGGGGCACGTTGGTCTACAGGGTAGAGTGGGCTATATTATTGTGTTCCCACCTACGTAAGAAACACCGTTTTCATTACCATCAGTCACGTCAATCCCAACAACATTACACGATCAATGAAGGTGTGTGTGGGTAAGCAGAAAATGTGCGATGGTTGGTCAATAAATCAAACAGTTGTTGTACTTCACCTGCAGCATTTCGCTCTCCTCCATGTTCATGCTCCACCTGTTACTCGTCACAGGAATGACCTCTGCTTCAGGTACCGTCACATATTAATAAAAAAAAAATTTGATCCAATAAGGAAAATTTATCTTAACAAACTATAAAAATTCCAAGACTGCAAAATAAAAACAGTCACATGAAACCACCGTTTATTATTACATTGTTGAGATTTCTTCCGTTTGCATGAGGTCCTTGCTACCCTCAGTAAAACCTCGCAGGTAACAGCTTGGCCCAACATGCAGGATTATTTTTGCTAATTTCGCCAAAACCTGGCACATCCCGACATAAAGCATGGCCTCAGTGATGATCTGAATCTTGTTAATCCAACATAACACAGTAATGAAGTTGACTCCTTCGCTTTCGCCCGGACACCACCCGGGAAGCCGCTGCCTGCAAAGTAAATCTGAGGACATTAAAACAACGAAGACGACAATGATGACGACATTCTACTTCCGCTGCATTGGCGCGAGACTTGTAGGAGTTGTTAGTAGAGTCAAATGTCCGTTTCACTGATTCCAAAGGACTTAACTTCAGACACGACCGGCTGCTAGACACAGCAGCTTTACACAAACATTTAAACTCAGTAAGTGTTGATTTTCTCTCTCTGAAGGCTCCGAAGCTGAAGTCTGTATCGCGGTCAGCCTGCCGGGAGCAGACGCTAATGCGGCTACATGCCATTAGCATGGAGTAGAGCAGAGACAGTTTCTAATATTAACTAATAAAAACATGAACAGCTTTTATTCTATTAATGGACTGTCACTGTCGATTCAGTAATATATACATCTCTACTATCCTTCGCATCCGGTCAATGTTAAACTGAGTTAAACTTCATTGAATCCTCTTGGTATCGGCAAAGTCTCATTTTTACCTTTTATAATATCTCAGACATCAGATATTTTCAACTCTTCACCGATCTGTTTTCACTATGGACGCTTTTCTTTTTCTCTTACCTGAACATGGCAATGACATTATTTTTACTTTTATCGTGTGTGAGATTTACATTTTACAGTTTAACAGCGTTGTTTCGAACCAGTCATTATTAGACAAATGTAATGCACAATGATTCACTCCAGGACTTTTTCTTTGACAGTGTTTTTACTGTGCAGATGTTAATCAGCAGCCCCCACATCACTAAATCCTCCCCCTCCCTGAGTGACCGGAGACCGAATGTCTCTACCGTCAAATGAGGCTCAGTCCAGTCCACATTGAATTCAGGGACACACCCACAACAATCAGTTGGTTCATTGTGGCTGTCATCATTAAAATATTCATATGAGTTAGCTCCCTCTGTGTAGGACTTCAGGCTGCCAGCACACACAGTCTTAACTCTGTGCTTTCTGAAGGTTACGTTTTTGCAACAGTTAGTAAAAGTTTGCTTAAGGTTCTCTGAAACTGAAGTTTCTTGTCCTTGAGGTGGTGCTGCTCGTTCACCTCTGACTGAGAATAAAACCATAGATTTATATATTTTTCCTTCTCTCACTTTTAATCTCCTTCTGTGTGGCTCATTAGGCTGATCCCTACTTTGTGCTGGCTGATGGTGTGAGAAACTACTCAGGATGAATTGTGAACTTCTGGCAACTTGTAGTGCCCTTGGTTATCTGGAGGGAGAAACCTATCACAAGGAAGTCGATTGTTTGGGTGAGTGGTTTTGACATTGTTAGTTTTTATATGCGAGTTTAGTCACCCCCCCCCCTTTTTTGTGCATTTGCATCTTTTGTCTATGTCCTGCATTGGCATTTCAGAGAGTGTCAAAGACTTGATCAGGTATTTACGCCATGAAGATGACACCCGCGATGTCCGCCAGCAGCTGGGTGCAGGCCAGATTATACAGAACGACCTTTTACCCCTTATCACTCAGCATGGAGAAGATAAAGTCTTGTTTGATGCCTGTATCAGGTAATTTAATCCTCATAATATAGCTCTACTGGCTGCTATTGAATTAATACATTTGTGTCACAGTGGTACAACACAGTGATTTAGTAAGCATTGTCATTACATTTACCTAGAAATTTGTTTTGGTTTTTTTTTTAACCATTTTCGATTTGTTTTTTAGTTCTGTGTGGAAAAATATCTGCTTGTAAATTATAATAACTCTCTTCCTCAGGCTCATGGTCAACCTCACTCAGCCTGCCATGCTTTGCTTTGGTAAGGTCCCTGATGACCCAGTGTTCAGACATCACTTTTTACAAGTGACATCACATTTACAAGCCTACAAAGAGGTAATTTCTTTATTGTGCTTGTTTTAATGCTCAATTTTATTGGTATTGTGAACGTTGAGGAATTTGTAAGCCTGTAACAAAATATTTTGTGCCTTCTGGTATTTTCAGGCGTTTGCCAGCGAAAGAGTGTTTGGCATTCTAAGTGAGACATTGTACAACCTTCTGCAACTGGTATTTTAAACATCTTCACTTCCTCCCTAATCCCTGTTTGTTTAGATTATATAAATTAAATGGCTCCATTTAATCCTGTTTTCAATGTTCCTACCTATCTCTCTCCTCTCACGTTTATTTCTTTAGGACTGGGAGCAGAGACAGGAAGAAGATAACCTGCTGATAGAGAGGATCCTGTTGCTAGTCAGGAATATACTTCATGTACCTGCAGACCCCTGTGAAGAGAAGGTATAACTATAACATGAATATCAGTGTATCCCTTTTGTTTATCCTTGATCTCAGCCACCTGTAATTACCATCGCTGTCTCTTCCTTGATTGTAGAAAGTGGATGATGATGCCAGCATCCATGACAGGCTGCTGTGGGCCATTCACATGAGCGGTTTTGATGACTTGATCAAGTTCCTGGCATCGGCCCAGAGTGAGCAGCAGTGGAGTATGCATGTGTTGGAAATAGTCTCGCTCATGTTCAGAGATCAGGTTAGATTGAATAATGAATTGGAGACACACACACACACACACAGATTGCCTGATGTTTTCCATCTTTGAGCTTTTTATTTACTTACAGACACCAGAAGCCTTGGTAAGTGCAGGTCAGGCTCGATCAGCTGAAGAACAGCAGAGAGATTTACAGGAGCTGGAAGCACTGCGACAAAAGGAGCAGGCAGAGAAACGTTCCCGCACTTTGCAAAGAGGAACCAGGTCAGTATAAAAGCTGGTGTTCTTTCAGTTACAAAATGAAATGCTCAATTGCTCAATAATACTGCTAACTGAGGGTAAGGGGTATGTTTATGGGACACGATCAATCACAGAGAAGGGTAAGCTCTAAAACTGAAACCCCAAGCGACACCCTTGATCAGTAACGTGAGTTATCTGCTGTATTTACTTACACTAACAGGAATGTGCGTCACAACAAAACTTTCAACCTTAATTTTCACTTCAATCTTCATTCCTGGAAAAATATGCATTTTTTCTTGAAGTAAATACATTACAGAATTCTTCCATGCCATTCTTTTTTCTTTTTTGTAATCTTTAAGTTACATAGAATGAGGTGATATATTCTTTTGTTTTTGTGCCAATAGGAAGCAGGGAGGGAGGCGGGGGGATGACATGCAACATTGGTACTGGGTCAGAGTCAAACCCAGAATGCTTATATAACTTGGCATGCACGCTAACCACTCGGCCACCTGCACTGCCATATTCTTTAGTCTTTGTTGCATTGTAGAAATACTAAAGTAGCAGTAGACTTGTGTGAAATATGTGTGTGCTTGCTGTTTCATAATTTGCTGGTTGATTTGTTTGTCAGGCACTCTCGCTTTGGAGGGTCATATGTTGTTCAAGGTCTCAAGTCAATTGGAGACAAAGATGTAATCTATCACAGAACTCTTCATAATGTGAGTTGTGCAACACAATTCTAAAATAAAAAATAAAAAAAAAGGATTTCCAGAAGTGATATTAACAAATATAATTTTTCTTTTCAATTTTTTGATAGTTCAAAAATTATACTCACGACATTGGCAAATCAGTGAGACGTGTTCCCAAAAGGAACCGACAGGCCAGGGAATGTAAGGACAAACGCCGCTCAGCCGTAAATGTGCGACTGTTTCTTCGAGAGTTTTGCGTGGACTTCTTAGAGAACTGCTACAATCACCTCATGTACCTAGTCAAGGTAAGCTACTGTAAAATGAATGACTTATTGTGTTGTGTATGTACTTTTTAAAGCAAATGGAAAACACACCCAGTCTTTATATGGCAGCATACAGCATACATCTACTCCAAGACAAATGCCTTGTTGGAGTTCGTATAATTTTGACCTCATTAATGTTCACCTGCAGTATATAATTCTATTTCCAAGTCTGTTTTTGATTTTGCAAGTGAACAGTTGCACAGCAGTTTTACAAGATTTTAAGGTTGTGTGTGCATAATGTACAATATTCAAATGACTTTGATTTTCCTTGTCATCGACAGGAAAGTCTGATACGAGAGCATGCTCAGGAACATGATGAAAGCTATTACCTCTGGGCACTGAGCTTTTTCATGGCGTTCAATCGAGGCAACGGTTTTCGTGCTGACTTTGTTTCTGAGACCATGTCCATCCGGGCCTTTCATTTCATGGAGCGCAACATCACCAACTACTATGAAATGATGCTTACTGACCGCAAAGAGGCAACTTCCTGGTCCCGCAGGTAAGATCCCTCACAAACATGTTGTAAGAGAACTCAGTTTGGTGAGTTGGCCCAAGACTGATGTCACTTGTTGTTCTCTAGGATGCACTTGGCTCTAAAGGCATATCAAGAGCTGCTGCTAAATGTGAACGAAATGGACCGCTCACAGGACGAAAGCATCCGTCAGAGCTCTAACGTTATTAAAAGTAAGATGCTCAGCCTGTTTTTAGTAGTTTAGGTTAGTTCTTAGTAGTTTTGCAAATGGCTTCATTTCCAGTTTTAATCCTAGTTTTACATGTGAAATATGAATATTAATTATCTCTTCCCAGGCAACATATTCTACCTGATGGAATACAGGGAGATTTTCCTGACTTTGCTGAGAAAGTTTGACGAAACCAGACAGCCTTACTCTTACCTCAAAGACTTGGTGGAGTCAACTCATCTTTTTTTGCGAATGTTAGAACGCTTCTGCAAAGGTCGCAAGAACTTGATGGTTCAGGTTAGATCTTCTGTTAACATTGTAGCGCATGTTCAAAAATACGGTCTGTTTAAGATATTAATATCAAACTCTGTTCGCTTTGCAGAGGAAGAAGGTGAGGCGCAAAAAGTCCAGAGTTGAAAAAAATCTGCCAACTCTTGAAAGAAGTCCTGAAACCCTGGCAGAGACCTGGAAGACTGTGGAGGAAGAGTTGAAGGCTTCAGGGTTTAAGGTGATCATGAGAATCAAACTCAGGAAGGAGCAAAAAGCAGATATCAGTCAAGAGCATCTCAAATCAGATTTTTTAAGTTTGTTTAAAAAAAAAACCAAAACATTATTTTACTTGCACTGAATGTCAGTGTCTGTTTTCTATGTACAGTTGTCAGAGTCTTTAACTGAAGGCATTGTGCCATTCGATGCCACATCTGACACTCCTCTTGAGGAGCAGCGGACTGAAGCAATGGTTCGAGTGCAGGATGCCCTGATGGCTCGACTGGGACCAGAAGCACTGGGACTGCTGCGTGCGGCCAGGTCAGTGAGATGCAACATTATTTTCCCCCCCCTTTTTTTTTTTTGCATTACTTATATAGCAAATATTTGCTATTTTTGCATTTAATAAACAAGCATTTTCAGATTTGTCGCAGATTATTTTTCAGACAATCATTTATTATAAAATGTTACCACATATGTCTACGTCTTTAACTTTTTAAGATTTCCTTCTTCTTGTACTCAGGGAGGTGTGGCCAGAGGGAGATGTCTTTGGTTCAGCTGATGTGGAACCTGAAGAGGAACTGGAGCTCCTCAAGCAGATCCTGCATGCCAACCTACCAAGTAAATATTTTAAATTTCACCTATGGGTCTGAAAATAACTTAAAGTGGTAACAATTTTCTTTTGAACGACTAATTGATTTATCTACCAATGATTGCGATATATTTAATACCACAGTGTTTATGTGGAATTCAAACTTGGGTTTTAATTTTAGGGTCTTCTCCTGAGCCTATAGTAGAGGATGATGATGATGATGATGGAGCAGAGTTAGAAGAAGAAGAGTTGGAGTCGGTGCAAGTTTCTGAAACAGAGTTCAACTTTCTAGACTTTGTCAAGAGGTGAGGAAAAGCCTCAGTCTTATCAAAGTAGCCTTTTTCCTTCCTTCCTAATCTAGCATGTTTCTTTTTTCTTACCCTTCTTAGGTTTGCCAGCCCCAATATTGTGCGTCCATACATCCTCCTTCTGAAATCATACTCAAAAAACACACCGCACACAAACCATTGTATTGCTCGATTCCTGCACCGCCTGGCTGTTGACCTGAAAATGGATGCTCTCCTTTACCAGCTATCAGTCTTCAATCTTTTCAACAAAATCCTGAGTGACCCCGCTGCAGCTGCTTACAAGGTATAGTAATAACAGAAGGCTGTGGTGAAGCAATCTGACAGTCAACTGTTGATTAGACATGAAATCTCACCCTTCATACTCACCTTTGCAGGAATTAGTGACGTTTGCCAAGCATGTGGTGAACCGATTCTTCTCCGTGGCTGCAAAAAACAACAAGGCATATGTTGAACTGCTGTTCTGGAAAAATGTGAGAGCTGTATGTGACATGACTGAGGGCTATAGCAAGAATGGGTTGGTGTCTCTCCTTGTTTTCAGTGTATTATGGTTTATGTATAGTTGTTACCAAGGTATAGATTAAAAAAATGCACTTGCATGAACATTTATTACAGATTACAGTAAATATTGAGTTTCGCAATTTGAAATATTCCCCCTCATTGTCTTAAATATGTCAGAGAGGGAAAGAAACCAACATGGACTGAGGAAGAGGAGGAGGAGTTGCGCAAGCTCTATGAGGAGCACCGACATTCTGAAGGTTTACTTTCTTGTCATCTTTTGTTAGTGTTTCTCCTTGTAAATAATATGTACTGTTGCATACAATGGACTTGAATATAAAATCTGTCGCTGACTGTTGATTTTTTTTTTTTTTTTTGTGCTTAGAGCCAGATATAGTGGAGACTTTGCTGCAATTACTCAACAACAGAAACCGCACTCGTCGCCAGGTAGTGACGCAGCTAGTGCATATGGGTCTAGTGGACAACGCAAAGGAACTGAAGAAACAGAAGTACGTGCAATGATGAGTATATACAGAAACAAATGTATTGGAGAGTGGCTTGATTTACAATCTGTACTGCAGATCATATAAATACTTTTATGCCTCAACACGTTTTCATATTGATTGGTCACATGAGTCATCCATTCTATTCCTTTGAATGCAATATCTCAGCAAAACCTTGAGTAAATATCAGATATGTACTGATTTACAAATGTTGACGCTCATGCTCCCGAAACAATTTTTGTCTATGAATCACACAGTTAGGACACAATTTAACATCTGTTTCCATTAGGACAAATTCTTGAAATAATAGCATTTTATATCCATAGCTCCAAAGTTTAACTTCAGTTGACATTGTAATGTTCTACAAAAATACTATATCCTATTATTCCACACTATAACTCAGGAAGGAGAGATTGTGATTGTCATGGAAGCAAAGACCACGAGTTGGTTATTCTATTTATCCCCCCCTAAAGGATAGGTACCCGGATTGTACTTTGGACTGAGGATCAAGAGGAGGAACTACAGATGCTGTTTGAAGAGTACAAAGACTCTGAGGGTACCAGACTCATTATGTAGTGCATGCTTTTTTTTTTTTTTGCAATGTCCATGTTGCGAGTTTCAGCCTGAGGAATATTGCATGAACTGTATGATGCCTCTTAATGAAAAGTACTGATCCTTTAACAGATGTTCTGGGTAATATCCTGAAGAAGCTCACAGCCAAGAGGTCCCGTGCACGTGTGGTGGACAAGTTGCTCAGTATGGGCCTGGTGGCTGAGAGGAGAGAACTTTATAAGAGGAGAAGTCGTAAATCTCAAGGGAAGAGTTATGGAAAAGGAATGGTAAAGTTTTTTTTTTTTTTTTTTTTTAATCTATAGCACTTTTACAATAAGACTGTAGAATGAATTGAGTTTTTGAATGTGATTTAAAATTTACTCCTGTAATAGACTTGTATTTAAAGAAGTGCTGTTGCAAACAATACCTGTGATACATTTTTTGCCACAGACTGAAGAAGAGTTTCTAGCAGGACTAACACAAGGTTCCCCCGATGATTCTGTGGACAGAGATGATGAAGAGGATGGAGACAATGGATCTGAAGAGAGTGAGGAAGAGGAGGAGAGGGATGAATCCCTAAATGGCCAAAGGGGGAGCCAAAGCATGCACTCCACAGTGGAGAGGAAAGCTGATGTTGGCAACATGGTTAATGCTTTACATCAGGAAGGTGCGACAATATCAAAATTGCTTGAGTAATTTCGTGCTCTGTGCTTTCTATGGGACACGATATAAAATATTTTAAATGATATTTTGATTGAATTTATTCGCAACTTTTCGAAAGAAAATTTATTCCTTTTATGACCATGAAAGGAAATAAATACAACTTTGATGTTGTTATTCTATAACAGGCATGTCTGGACCCCTGTTGTGGCTACAGAACTGTCTCAACAGGACAGCAAACGACCGTGAAGAAGATGGTAAATGCAACTGTCGAAAACTTCAAGTTGTATTCACATCAAGACACTTTTAAATCAGTTTCTATTTCTTCTCTTTATCAAAGGGTGTTCCAGTTTTTGGTATAGTCATGTGTGAGTAAATCAAATCTTTGTGGCTCACTCCCATAGGTTTGTCCCAGCCTGTCCCACTGGTCCCTCTGACAGAGGTAAATGAAGATGCCATGGACAACAAAAGCTTCCAGAAGCTGCTACGCAAACTGGGGATGCGAGCGCCTGCAAATGAACAGGTGTGGGGGGTTTTTTTTGTTTGTTTGTTTGTTTTTCCCCCCACCATATTTTACTACCACATGAGCAGTCATTTCCATGGGCCTTTGAGTTGCACTTTTTCCACTAAGTTTTGTTGTTTGTTTGATGGCAAAATAAAATCTAAAACCGACAACAATCTTATGGCAAAGTACAATGCAATGTAACTAACATTCATTCATTCATTCATCTTTTACCATTTATCCGTTTCCGGGTCACGGGGGGTGCTGGAGCCAATCCCAGCTCACATTGGGTGAGGGCGGTGTGCACCCTGGACAGGTCGCCAACAGCTATGCCACCGTGCTGCCCTGTAACTAATATATTGCATATTAATTATTGTTTGTTTTGTTTGTTAATCAGGAGTCTTTCTGGAGAATCCCTGCAAAGATCAGTGCAGCCGATCTGCGTAGTGCAGCTGCAGCTCTTAGTCCAAGAGAGGACGAACCTACAGGTGGAGAGGAGCAAGATGGGCCCAGGAGTCCAGCTAGAGAGCCACGACAGGAGGAGGAGGAGGAGGCGGCACAGGTGTCAGGTGAACAGAGAGCTCAGGCCCTGAGAGCTCTGCTGCTCGCACGTAAGCAGAAACATCATGCCTCCGAGCAGACAGGTGTGTGCGAATTTCGCAGTCACTGCTTTGTTGTATCAGATGGTACCAGTTAATTACAGCTTTCTTGCTTTAGTTTTAAATTACAAGGTACATTTGCCTCTTGCATAACACGTTTGGTTAGTAGCAAATAATATGGTACTGAAAGTGAACCCCTATAAAAATAAAAAGTTGACATGTATTCTTTGCTTTTCTGAGAACACATTCTCTGCAATCAAGTCATTTATACAGTCCAGTGTTGTTCAAGCTTGGAAATAGATATGCAATTTGGATTGTGAAGAACTGTTGACTTGTGGTTTGAATTCCAAAATCTTAAAAAAAGCAACAACTCATATCTGGAAGGTTAAAAAAGGAAGTAAAAAATCTTACATAGTAGTAAGATTCCTCTGTTGTGTCAGTCTGAAAAATAGTTCAGCTGCCACAGAAGCAAGATGAGAAACTGGTTTAAGGTTGACAAAAATTTATTTTTAAGGAGTCGGTGAAGCCTTTAAGATGGCAAATTTTATACTTTTTGAAATCTGGTGCTGAAATGATGATGCATCATGGATTAGCATGTTTGTTTTTGTTTTCTTTTTAAAGCTAATGTGTCCGATTTCACCCCCTCTGAGGATAATGAAAGTGCAGCTCAGAGGTGAGGTGTCTGTCTATCCTTTTGTTAATCAGTTAAGCCAGACCACAGCTGAGAAATGTCTATTTTTATTTCTAAACCTCCCTTTTTCTACATACATCAGGTTTCAAGGTCTCAAGACCTCAGCTAAAAGAAGCAGAAGCAGAGTGTTGGACGATGATGAGGATGATGGTATGGTGGTCCCATTGTTGGAAGGCAAATATACAGACCAGTGTATATATAAATTCATCCCTGTATAACTGAAGGCTCAAAGTAAGATAAGGTTGTTATAATGTGAATCATGCTGCAGCAGCAGTCTGGGACCAATAATGAGCCTCTGACCACAGTGGAGTTCAACAGATAACTCAGTTTTCTATTTTCAGAAGATGACTCCACCACTGCGATGGATGTGGGTGCTAATGCAGATTCACTTGGGGAGAATACTTCTGCTCCTGTGAAGCGAAGACGGAAGATGGTGCTAATTGATGAAGAGGAAGATGAGGATTAGTGATGAATTTTTAATGGACTACAGGTAATGCAGACATGCAAGTCCCCTGTTCTGAGGTGGATGCACCTCTCTGTAGAGTCTGTGGTCCACAAATTGAAAACCCTGTTAATGGAATGCCAAGCTGCCCAAAGGAATATACCATTAGACATGTCTTTATGGATATATGCATAAACGATTTAATTTAGTAATCTCTTAGAAAGCAAATCAGTCGTTCCTTTCTGAAGTTTTAGTGATTAAGTGAATTGTTCTTTTTTTTTTTTTCTATTGTTGGCAGAGAAAGTTTTAAAACACAGTTGTTGAATGTATAAATACTTTTGTACTTGTCAGTCATTTCCAGTGTTGACTTTGGATTTCAGAAGAATATACACCCCTGTAGTTTATTAAAAGAAACATCATTAAAAAAAGTTCCTCACAATTTTTTTATGTTATTATCTATGCCTATAATTATCCATGCAGGTTCATGGGGGGCTGGAGCCAGTCCCAGCTGACATCAGATGAGGGCGAGTACAAACTGGGCAGTTAGTTAGTCGCCTGCAAACAACCTTTCAGTCTCACAGGCAATTTAGAGTCACCATGTAACCTAGCATTTATGTCTTTGTTCTGTGGGAGTAAACCAGAGTTGTGTTTTTTTGGGGGGTGGGGGGGGGGGTTTGTATTTTGTATTGCATACTTTAAACACTAGAGGGCCCTTAAATGTTGAGTTGTTGGCTTTGAGCCTTACCGGAGGAATTAACTTGTGTCAAATAGAATATCCCATTCAAACTCTTAAATGTGCAGTATATCATAAAAATGTATTTATTTAATTTAGCTTTTATTTGTGTTCCTCTGCAGGGAGAGAGGATGACTACAGAGAGCAAAACCACAGTATTAAATCAAACTAGCACAAGTGCAAATATTAAATGAGCAAATGTATTTTTTCATGTAGTTTTTTTTTTTTAAACGGAGATCGTGTATCTTGTGTATGGCTGCAATTGCTGTCTGTAGTCCAGCTTTTCCAGCTGTGGTGGAGGTGGTCTTTTGTGCTCACATCTGGACCACGTTAGCAACTTCCTGTCACAGCATCTGCTTGCTCTGCCCCCATCCTGCAGACCTGACAGTCTACAGATACTGCTGTGAGTTAAGCCTGTGTGTGCACTGGTGGAGGCATGCTGCTCATGGAACTAAGAGGTTAAATGCACATAACCTCTTCTGTACAGAGAAATTATTAAAATGTCTCCATGAATTTGAACTAAACCGAGTTTTGTGTAAGTCAAGAAACCTGAAAAGGTAATTCCACTATAGCAGCAACATTTCCGCTTATATATCTAATATTAGACCAAAAATTTAAATAAAAATATATTAACTCCAAATAAATTTTTTACAGTTTGGCCACTCTCAGCAGGTGAAATGAAAATAGAAAAGCTTGAATAAACATCAAATTCAAAATCCAATCTTGCTCTGAATTTATATTCCAATATTTATAAAAATTTTATTGTAATATAAGAATACAACCTGATTTTCCAAAAGTTTAGTATATACTATATTAGAAATACAGATACAAATACAGAACTCAGTGTTTTGTAACCAGAACATAAAACGAAATGCCTGAGGTGCTGTGTGACATGCTTGTGACTAACAGATGCATTAGGCCGTTTATTGTGCAAACTCTGAGTAAATTAAAACCTGCCATTTCAAATAAAAGGAAAGGGAAAAAAATCAAAGATCAAGTCCTCATTGTTTGGGCTGACACCTTCTCTTCAGTAGTGACGTGTTTTACTCTTGAGCCAACAGTTCCAACAAACCGGTTTAGTTGAAAACAATCATTTGGTGCTTTTTCTGAACTTTCTGAAAATTCCCACAAGGGCATTTCCATTTCACAGTTCGCACTCATAATACACAATACATAAATAAGGCAGGAGACACCGGTTATCTCCCCATAACAAATATTTTAGTTGGTATTTCTATATTTCTTCCTCTTCTGTGATTCAGCGCAAATTACCTTTGGGCACAGTGTAATTGTTGGGTATGACTTCAGGCAAATACACTTTTGTCTTCACTTGTGATGGGTGGCAAACTCTACCTAATTTGTTTATCAGACAATGTATTACACCCAGAACTGTTGCAAGGGGCTCATGTGTTCATCAGATGGCTGATCTGGCTGATGGCTGATGGCTGAGGGTTTGAAATCTATCCAAAGCTCAAGAAGTTCTTTTGCCTTTGCCCTGTTTCTGTGTGTTTACAGAGTATGCTGTGGAACAGATTCAGGCTTTTGAGGGTTCAGTGGAACAGAGACAACAGTCTTTACTGCTATGCTTTAAGTAAAACAATATGAAAAATGAGTATGGCACTTGTTAACAATGACATCACTTCTTCAACACGACAAGAAGTGAAGAATGGTCCAATTTCTCAGTTATTAAATCAAAAGAGTATTTGGTTCCCAGCTGTGTGGCCAAACTCTTGTCTTTTGTTAAATCATCTGGGAAATGCATTTTCATGATGTGCCAGTTAAATATCAAGTTTGAAGTACAAAGTATGCCGAAGTAATAATTTACGATCTCCGCTCAGTAAGTCAAACCTGGTGAATGATGAAGATCATTAAATCCAGCAGTAAACATAACATCCTGGCCGTACAGCCTGCAGTGATTGTTATATGTAAATAAGATCCTGTCCTTGGAATGCCATATGAAGCCACCTCCTCCCCATGTGAGGTGGGGGTGCATGCTAAGACTGCAGTCCTCCTGCAGTCTTAGCATGCACAGCTGTAGGTGATTCCCCCTGAATGCACCACCACGGGGTCCTATGCCGCCAACTGGTGGGTGCTCTCTGGATGTAGCAAATTCCAAGTCCCCCTGAGTGTCGAGCTCTACAAATATAAAATAAAGAGAATGAGTCAGCCTCTAATTTAATTTGTCCTTCATGCTCAAGTTCTGAACATTGTCTAAACATGTGAAGTTCATTAGGGGCCAGTTTTATACACCAGTCATGTCTCACAATTTCATAAAAGTGCTCTGCTAAAGGGTTGACTTGTTGAGCTAAAAGGCTTCAAAGACACCAAAAAAAAAACAAAAAAAAAAAACAAACCAAAAGAACAAATGTCCTGCTGGAGGAACTTAATGCCAAGCACATGCAACCAAAAATGTGTCTTTATTATTATTATATAACCCATGTTATAAATAAAATAGTTAGTCCCCTTAATCAAATCAGTTTATTACCGTTGTCATATTAACCTGTTTTGTGGCCCCTGAAAACTTATTCCAACCATCCACCTCAATGTGAATAATGTTGTCTCTAAGGCCCTGTTATGTGAAACCAGAGAGCATGTGCTTAAAGAACATTAACGTGACCCACTTTGTGATGATTTGATTAAAAGACATCTTTAATGAAAATATTGTCCATATGAGGATAATATAAAGTGAAATAATAAATGTCTAATAGAGTTTGACACCCTTTGTTTTCTGTTGCACCATCCTAGTTGTCTCATACTCTACTAAAAAAACCTGTTTGTGTTGTAACTAATGGAATGACTGAAATCACTGCAGATAAATGAACCTGTGGCCTTCGGGTGCCCTCAGGCTCCATTTTCACTTTCCTAATGATATTACCTTTAACCATGGTTTCCGACTATCACCTTAAAAAACTATACAGAAGACATTTTATTTAATAAACTACAATAAATTATCCAGAGTTTGGCACACGGTCCCTCAGTTTGATTCATGAAAACTTTATTTGGTAAATCTGGGACATTTTGGGCCATTCTCTCTGGAGGGTTGGAGTTTCATGGGGGAATTCAGGTGAAGCCAGACCAGGTCTTCAGGTTCTCCTGTCCTCCTGTCCCCAGGTCTTCAGGTCCTCCTGTCCTCCTGTCCCCAGGTCCTCAGGTCTTCAGGTCTTCAGGTCCTCCTGTACTAAGGTCTTTATGTCTTCAGGCCCTCCTGTCCTCAGGTCCCCAGGTCTTCAGGTTCTCCTGTCCTCCTGTCCCCAGGTCTTCAGGTCCTCCTGTCCTCCTGTCCCCAGGTCCTCAGGTCTTCAGGTCTTCAGGTCCTCCTGTACTCAGGTCTTTATGTCTTCAGGCCCTCCTGTCCTCAGGTCCCCAGGTCTTCAGGTTCTACTGTCCTCCTGTCCCCAGGTCTTCAGGTCCTCCTGTCCTCCTGTCCCCAGGTCCTCAGGTCTTCAGGTCTTCAGGTCCTCCTGTACTCAGGTCTTTATGTCTTCAGGCCCTCCTGTCCTCAGGTCCCCAGGTCTTCAGGTTCTCCTGTCCTCCTGTCCCCAGGTCTTCAGGTCCTCCTGTCCCCAGGTCTTCAGGTCCTCCTGTCCTCCTGTCCCCAGGTCCTCAGGTCTTCAGGTCTTCAGGTCCTCCTGTACTCAGGTCTTTATGTCTTCAGGCCCTCCTGTCCTCAGGTCCCCAGGTCTTCAGGTTCTCCTGTCCTCCTGTCCCCAGGTCTTCAGGTCCTCCTGTCCTCCTGTCCCCAGGTCCTCAGGTCTTCAGGTCCTCCTGTCCTCAGGTCTGCTGTCCCCTCTGTTGCTCCCCCTCCCCCTCCCCAATGGACCAACGTCAGTGAAGGAGCAGAGAGGGAAACTTTTCCTCCTTTGTGTGTTGGAGCCGTTTGGGATCCGGCGGAGGAGGGAGCAGAGAGGGAGCAGTGAGGGAAACTTTTCCTCCTTTGTATGAGGGAACAGAGAGGGAGGATCCTTCACATTTTCCACAGACTTGTTGGAGGAGTTTGGTCCGGAGTCACTGTCGGGTGGGAGCCGTTTAGTGCAGACTGTCTGAGACCCACCGGGACCAGACCAGACCCTTCTCCTCATTTCGGGCCACAGCTAAAGTTTCCACAAAGAAAACAACCATCTGGGTGAAGCAGAGGCCGAGGGACCGGACGATGCAGATGGAGTGTGTGTTGTTGAGCCCAGGACAGTGAGGGAAGGCGGGGGAGTGAACCGGTTCTTCCCGGTCCCCGACGGCCGCTTCGTGTTTCAGCCTGGCGGGCTGTTTTTCCTGTCTGACAGGGCCCACGGTGAACTCAGGCTCATTGGTAAGTTTTTAAAAAACTACTTTCACTCCAAAAAAAAAAACACTCACTGGTGTGTTTGTGTGTAGTTGTCAGTCCCCACCCTGCCTTTACAAGCCTGAAGTCTGGTTGTGTGTTCGTTATTTTCTGTCTGTGAACGAGAGACTCCGGTAAGCCCCTGGAAACAACAGCTCTATGTCGATTACCGATCATGATCGATTATAGGGAGATCCAGATGCTGCTGGCCGATCAGAGCCAGAAGTCTGCAGCTGGAAATGTTTCTAATAACACGTAGTCAGTCAGTCAGGCTGCTTCTATGGCTGCTCCTCTTCTCAGGCTTTCCGCACTTCAGAGACATAATGCAACTTATCCATCAGCCTTTGAGGACAAAGACATAATGAGCCACCATAATGAGGGCTCTGTCGGTGTGCACTGAACCAGACATTTACACCAAAATCCCCCAGCACTGAGCTGTAATCAGCACTGGCCAACAGCTCCAGGTTTTGGGTTAGTTTGGCAGTAGTGGTGCTGGTGGAAGATGGGGAAAAACATATGGGTTTGTTGTTTCCTTGAAATGAAGGCATTTACTATCCAACTCCACAGGTTGTTGACAGATCTGTATTTCCATCCCCTCTCCATGTAAACCGTATAGAAACATCCTTCTTGTAAGGCAAACATCTACAGCCCACAGTGTGCAGGGCGCCTTGGCCCTGTGATTCAGGGTGGGACTCCCTCTTGGTTTTTTAAATGTGATGACAGCCTGCAGGTCCTGTCTTTACTGCAGAGAGTAGTCTATAGTTAAGGCTCCACAGAGTACCCCTCCTCATCTACTCGACCTACTCTGCTTGCTAGCACCAGATGGTTTCGTCCCTTTGAAAAAGCAAAGAGGAAACCCTTCCTTGCCTTGGGAAGAGAGAGATGATGGGATAGGAGGTGAGAGGAAGAGCAGGGCCTGATGAGGGCTGATGAGGACGTCACTGCACATGTTATTTTGCCTGTTAGTTTTTAGTTAGGACAGAGGCAGGGCTGTCGATCTTCTCTTTGGGAAATAGGCCAACAACATGCTGACTTGTCAGAACTCTAGCACAGAATATGACTTTTAACAAAACTCAGTGCTAAACACTAAACTTGACAGAAAATTCTTCTAGCAGCTTTTAGGAGAGAGACATTGGAGGTCATTAAAAGCAGCTGAGCAAAGCAGGAATTCCCATTTCATGAGAACAAGCTCAAATTGGAAGTTTGGGTAATTAGCAGTGTTTAGATTTGCTTTCTTTTGAAAACACAGGCAATCGTTTTTCATTTAAGACCGCAGAGCCATAGGTGAGGGATCGTTCGCCTAATGAAAGTTGTGACTGTCTGGTTGACCTTCTCTCTATTTACAAAACTGCGGTGATGGGTTTGTTTCACAATGTTTTGCAGTACGAAGTTAAAATAAAATACATCATTATTTCTTTTTAGTTTACAGCATAAATGAAGTCTCTGACTTTAGAGCCCACATTAGAAATCTGTTGGCTAAAAGATTGGGATTAACTTCAGTGCTTATTGTCTTTTCTTACTTTGGCCTAGTATAGTTAGAAAATGACTCGGAAAGTTTAAAAGGGATACATTATATTTAGAATGATGTGTTAACTTGAATATGGTTTTAATAGGGTAAAGGGAGAGATATAATTGAATACATTAATATTTATTGTACATGCGTATATTAACCAGTAACCTATCAAATCCAAGGTTTAATTGCTGCTTAGTCTCAAATAATTATCACATAAAGAGCTCGAAGAACAACTTGAGTGTGTTGGATTTGGAGATGGAAGGATACAGAAACTCCTCGGTGTAAAAATGTCCCATTGTCACATAAAAACCACATAAAGAGCTGATAGCATTCATTTTGAAATGTACATCCATAGGCTAGTTATAGGTCCTTAAACACTGGTTATAGTCATGACATGAGTCGGGTGTTGGGTTGGCTTGGAACATGAAGGACATACATGATATTTTAGGCCTGTGAGATCGCTGTAGGAGGTACAATTATTGCAGACTGGAATTTGACTAAGAGGTTGAATGGCTGCTTTAAATGATAGAGCTGCAGTAGAAGTTCTGTAGACATATATAGGCATGGAGGTCTAAACCAGGCCAATGCTCTTACTCTAATTGTGCCACTATAGCAAACGTACCCACAAGTCATCACAATTGAAGGGGTGTTTTATTTGATTTTACTGCAGTAGTCTGCAGTAAACAACAACAAGAACACAAGACTGATAAGAGCAAGTTTAAATTCTATGAGAGACTATGACAGATTTATGATTTCCCAGCGCAAATCTCTCCAGCTTCTCTGTAAGGGAAGGTCAGGACATGCCAGGACATGAAAAGGCATTGGTGTCATGCTCAAGGAAACTCCTGAGTGATTGATGAGTACAATTAACTTCTCCACATTAACCTGCTGTTCATCAGCAATATACTTTATCCCCTAAACAGTGCTATGCTGTCATACTCTCACTGATACATTGGCATCAGACCCAACCATGCTGCCTACTAAATGCTTGTTTCCACCACAAACCCTAATGGAGCGTTATGGAGGTGCCCCTCCTTACTGCACACACTGTACACTCCCTCCTCTGCTTCTGGATCACAACTCCATCCTACTGCAGCATAGAGGACTGACCGGGTGGACGGATATTAGTCATTTGTATGGATTTTACTATGCTAAAGACCACGTGCACTTCTGACATAAAGTAACACACACATGCACCACTGACATGTGACTCCTTTCAAAAGTTCCTCGTTGTGTTTCTGATCTCCTTTCATGCCTCTCTGTAAGAAGATCTGCAGTGTTATATTGAAAGGCCTCTATTGTTTAGATTCAAGCCAGACAAGCATGCGAATGAGAGATTATGAAGGAAAATGAGTCAGATAGTACCAATAAAATACAACCATATGTGAGAGTTATTCGGTTCCAGAGAGACGGGGTGATTGATTACTAGTGAGAAACTGTAATAATGTGACTGATCCTTTCAGGATTAGATAAAATGTGAATTTTCATAACTCCTGGTAAGGGCCAAGGCTGGAGAACTAAATGAAATGAAGTGTAAATAATGGGGATCAGCTTTGGAAGACTTTTTTTTTTTTTAATGCATAAAATTAACTTTAGCACAAATATTTGCATAGTAAATATAAAGTTAAATGTGTATTTTCTAGTTGTTTATTTTATTCTTATGGTTCAAAGAAGCTCCATTACACAAGGTACACTTTTTTGTGTCATGTCTTCTCAGAAGGTTGCGTTAATTCATGTGGAAATAGATGCCTGATTAAGAAGTGTAGTAACAGCTTTGGGTTAAGCAGCTGATAACTAGGAAGAGACACCCTGTTAGGACAGCTGACAGAAGAAATTAGACCTTAAACCAGAGTGGCATCTCAGAGCCATGCAGGAGAAAATATGTCCCCTGTCCCCTGCAATAAGTGTAGAGTGCAGTGAGGAAGCATTAGGATCCAAGTCACATTCAAAGGTTGTCAGAGACTCATGTGGTGTGAATGCAAATCTACCCCATAGTCTGCTCAGTGTAGAATTCATTTGCTTATACGACAGTCATAATGTTGTGAAGCCAAGAGTTGGGTTGAGGGAACATATATCCTCTGCAATGCCTTCATTTTACTGCTTTGTTTACTGTGTATGTTAAAGTTTGGTGAAAATGAGAAAGTGTGATTGTGAAATGTAAATCAGAATTAAACAACTATCATTACAATTCAGCTCTACAAATATCATTTGAGCTCTAGTCAAATAGTCAACAAAACTCACATCATCATTTTTATATATTTTTAATTGAAAATAACATCCAGAGACCAGTCTCTAATATAAGTATAATGGGATTCTTTTGTGCATTATTTTATTATTATTTATCATTAGTGAACCACTAGAATATGGCCTCATGACTCTCGAGCCAACAGTATATGAGTAAATAACAGTGAAACCCAGCAGTTAGAAAGTGTAAAATGCTGCTTTGTTCATTATGTATGTTCTTACAGCAAACAGACACAGACCTAACTGCCATACACAAGCACCTGGCTGCAGAAGCCCTAATCATGCAACCGGGGAACTCGGTGAGACAATGGCAAGTTTTATATGTAGATTAGCCTGCGAGCCAAACAGATTACAGGCTTATTTTCTTCATATCGCTGCCTGTCTGCCTTTCCTGTTGCTTCTGTGTTTCTCTCAGCTCTAGTTGTTTGCAGTCTCCGCCAGCAGCACAAAGACAGAGACCTCAGTTTAAATGTGTTCATTAAAAAGAAGCTTCAGGTTTGATGATGCAGCTCTTTGGTCCTGTCTCTGCTTCATGGCACAAACACAAAGGTCAGTTCCTGCTGAAACCTGATGTTCCACTTCCTCATCTGTTCCTCAGCTTCCTGCTTTGGAGAGACAGGAAGCTCAGTAGTGGGCCTTATGATGTATTCACCAGTACGTACTGGAGGAACAGCATATGTTGAAATTATGGGGGGCACATTTATATAATATCAGTTTTATTCTTACCACTATATGACATTCATTTTAATAACACCCACTGTGATGTTTACAGAGGTCCCTATTGTCCAGACTTGATCAGTCCCTCATCTAGTTGGGTGTGTGAGAGTGGTATTTTTTATATGGGTGCAACTGCTGAGCACAAACTTGGGTGCATCTCACATTCCTGGTAGTTTTCCAAGTGACAGCCAAGCTGCGGAACACTGCAGATTTTCAGCTGGCCTCCGTCGTCAAGACGGAGGAGAACTTGCAGAATCCCTGGCTGTGATCACACATGTCCACCCCTTGATTCAACACTCCCATTTTAGCTATGTAGGGAACTTAGTGGGCCCTGCCTGTCCCTCAGCAGCTGAGCACTCATATCCACACGGCCCCCCCACAGTGTTTGTTCAGGGGGAGTATGCTCCTGGGCAAGTTTTTGTTTCAAGGGTAACATAATATTTCAATAGCTCATCTGCAGTTGATACTTTTTGTGTATTAACAATCAGTTCCCATCTGTAGGCTCTTAAGTAAATGTAAGTGATATTTCTGGAGACCATTCGGTGTGCATGTGTGTGTTTCTCTTTTTTTCTTTTCTTTTTTTTTGTAATTAAAAAAACATAGAAACAAACACTCAATCTTTTGCTGAATCCCTCTCCTTTGACACTAATAAAGCCTGTAATGTTTAAGCTAGTCCGTGCTGGAAATGAAGTTGTCGACTGCCTGTTTACCACCATAGGGCTGACATTTTAGTTTTTTTGTGAAACTCTTTAGCACCTTCTTAATGGATGGTCAGACATAATGGATGGACAGTCCTTGATAGGAATTGTGAAAAGTTAGACTTTGTGAGATGATCTCACGTTTCATTTACTGCTATAATCAGCTCCGTATTTGACTAAGTCCCATGCACTCCCTCATGACCAAAAACTTGAAAAACTCTTGACATTCCCAGTGGCCTTGAATGGAGTTTGTGTTCAGTGCTAATTAACTTTTAAGAGTTATTAAGATTAGATTAACAGGGTGAACATAGATTGTTAAATCTTGTAAATTACCTGCCAAACAGCGGCATGTCAGCATTGCTCCTGTGAACATATTAGCATGCCTTCAGCTAAGTGCAGCCTCACAGGTTTGCTACTATGGATGTAGATTCATCGTGTACGCTTGTATTGAATTTGTTGCCAGGCGATTTCGCCTTGTACAAAACCCCGTTTGGAAGTGTTGGGAGAGCTTCGGCCTTGAGAGAGCTCAGTCATTAAGATAGATAGCTTCGTTTCCAGTTAGGAGCCCCCCCGCCTCCCACCCCATCACTCACCAGTCCTCTGGAAAGAAATGCTTGGCACCCCATCATAAAGCAAACACTAAGGATCTACCAGTTTCCTTGGTGCTCTCAGCCATCTTTATGTGATCTGAGTTTTTTTTGTCCGTCTGGTTTCCTCTGAGTGCCACTAGAGGTCACAGCATGGGCCTCAGAATCTTTGTTTCCTCCCATAATGGCTCTATTCTCCCACAGCAGCATAGACTCCCCAGCCTCCGAGACATAGGACACCATTGTGACTCACAGAGGTGGTAACATGAGGAGGACGCAGAGGCATGAATGTCCATAGGTGCACAAATAGAATAAAGTTAATAACTGTCAAATGATGAAATATTCAGTAGTTCACCCCCGCAAGGCTCATTTTAGTGGTAAATAGTTACCTTATTATTGTCTCTTAGCAATGAAGATTTATTCACATGGTTTCACGAAACGAAACACAATAAGCTGACTACAAAATGTCCATTTAAAGTCCCAGTCCACCAGAAGTAAAAAGAGAAATTTGTGGCAAACATTGTGTGTCCAGTTACAGTAATTACAGTAAAACAAGCTACAGTCTAATGTGATATGTTGTATAGACAGGTTGGAAGGGAAGTAAATAGGTTGTCTGAAAGACTGATTTATTTTATTTCATGTATTTTATTATCTGCCCTGAACTTTTTCTAGCGAGTTGTATGAGTTGTATCCCGCCCCTCGCCTAAAACGTTGGCTGGGATTGGCTCCAGCACCCCCGCGACCCAGAAACGGAAAAAGCGGTAGAAGATGGATGGATGGATGGATGTTTGTCTCAAGAAAAAAATAATTTTATCTTGGTTTTCCTCACATTCATTTGATGTATAAGTCATGCCAAGTTTTTCACAAAGGGATAAATTCTAATTACTTCTCTTTGAGAATTTTCTTTATTTTAGTGGGGTTTTTTTTGTTTTTTAATGAATAAGATAAAATGATGCATTTGAGCTGAAACTAACAATTATTTTCATTGTCAATTAATGTTTTTCAGCAAATAAAAGTATCGATCAAGAATCTGGAGTCAAAGTATTTTAACTATATTTTCTGTTTAATCAGTTAATCGTTACAGATCTAGTCCTTGTTTTAGTTTGTAGTTTTAGCTGTATTTCCTAAAGCAGTAACAAACTGTGATTTAACAGACTCTAAACAAAAGTCTCCAGACTGTAATTGAACACACATTTTGTCCTAAACTCTGTCTTGTGTTTCAGCAAAGAAATGACAGATTTTCACTGATCAAAAACAGAGAGAGAGGGATAGGTACTGAGCAAACTGAGCGACTGAAGAAGAAAAGAAAACTTTCCAGGGGCTTTCATTTTTTCCAGCTAAAGTCACTCGTAGGCAGGCACGCAAATTACACATCCTTGTGTCTCAAAAATAAAGAAAAAAATTTTTTCACATTTTCAGTGTCAGAGAGAAAAAAGCCTTCATGTGGGGACAGTTTCAGGTGAGGAAACCAAAGTGGCTCTGCGACAGGAGGGGGAAAAGAGAGACCTGGATAGCAGCAAAGGGTGAAGGGAAAACCAAATGTTTCTGACTGTTTGTCTTGACTTGAAAACGTGAGTTAGCTGTAATCGGATCTTAGTCGTGGTGAGATCATACACGAGGCCTGCCAGCAGCCTCACAAAGAGCAGTTGAGCCACGAGCCCCAGTGCAGCCCTTTGTGGCTCTCTACAGGTCTGCCAGCTTAAATGTCATGTATAATTTTTCGTGAGAATGAGATGGTTTTCTCAGGGCGGTAACCTCTGCTGCTCTGCAGTAATTTTGGACATAGCATGTCCCTCAGTAATTATCATCAACAAAATGTATGTTTGTATTTTTGCAAGTTGGCAGAGAAGGAGGAAGGTCACAGCTGTAAAAAAGAATACGTTTTCAAATTACTTACAGACAACAGTTCCCAACTCTTTTCTCCTTACCGTGTAATTCCGCAAGGACAGTTAATACTAGATTAGTTTAACTGTGTTTAAAGCTCAATGAGTGCATTAAGTGAATCTTGTCAGGTGACTGAGTCTTCAAGTCAGAGTTCATGGCTGTGAATGACTGAGGGCAAACAGAGTTGGATAAGGCTCCTGGCACATGAAGTATAGTGCGCCAATGAGCTGCTTGTGTGTATTCCAGGCACCCAGGATTGTATAGAGTTGTGTGTTGAGTTTGTGACAGCTGCAGATACAGAGCCGCAAGGAAGAAGTCTCAGTTGACCTGAAGATCACACTTCACCTTCACCCTCTGTTGATCAGAATAAAAGTTTAATTCATCAGTCCCACTTTTTTTTCTCTCCAGAGTTATTCAACATAATTTTCTGTTCTTTTGCAGATCTCAAACCTGCTCAGATGGACTTGAGATAACCACCAGAATATCTACCCGTGTCCTTTTGTTCAGCCACCCCTGCAGTGTCCCACATTTAGCCAGAATGGCAGATCCCACCAGGCAAAGCCCTGAAGGGGCGGGGGCAGGCATGACTGAGGTCAACGCCTGCAGCTTGGAGATAGAAAGAAAGTATGATGTCATCCCTGCCGTCATCTGCTCCATGTGTTGCCTGTTTGGCATCATTTATTGCTTCTTTGGTGAGGAACCCTTCCTAGTGACATCAACCAAGCTGAAACATGGAATGACATAACAAATTGTTCCACAAATTTACGTCAGGGTCATTTAATGTTGTATTTACTTTCTATTTAATTACGTTTCTCTGCATTCTTGTTTTCTCTTCCAGGTTATCGATGTTTCAAGGCTGTCATGTTCCTGTCAGGCCTGATGTTTGGTTCCGTCATTATTTTCTTGCTGTGCCACAAGGAGCACGTGTTGGACACCCAGCTGAGTGTGGAGGCCAGCGCGGGGATCGGCCTTGGTATAGGCCTGCTGTGCGGCCTGGTCACTATGCTGGTGCGAAGTGTGGGCCTCTTCATGACTGGCCTGCTGCTGGGACTCCTCCTGGCCCTCGCTGCTTTGCTGGTCACTCACCAGTTCTACACACCTACCACGGTCTGGGTGCCACTGGGTGCTCTGCTGGGAACAGGCATGCTGTTTGCTGTGCTGACACTGCAGTGGCAAAAGTTCTTCACCATGCTCTCCACGGCTGTCTTCGGGGCAGCCATCATGACTGTGTGTGCTGATTACTTTGTGGAGATGCTGGCACTGGCCACACATGTGTATGAAAGCTTGCGCCTCACACCCGGGCCGCCTCTCTGCTGGTACAGCTGGGTCATCCTTGGCATCTGGCCTGCCCTCAGCCTCATAGGAGTCCTGGTTCAGTGGAAACTGACAGATGATAGCTACTCGCACACTGACGGTAAGGACAAAATATGATGACACTTGACTCTGTGAGGTCTATTGTAGTGATGAGGCTGGGCCTATATTTATCAGTTTCTTGAGAATCACACATACAAATTCACTAGAGAAAAGTAGGAGTTAAAAAGTTCTACAAATCATCAAAATGATTGCAAAGTGATTGCAAAAAAAACTTTATTCTTTTAAATGCAAAAGAAACAAAAGTGTAATATTCAAATTCTCACATTTAATTCAGATAAAAGCCAAAAATTGTCCCATTCTGAATGCAGGATTTTATGAATCTATAATTTTCCAATCATTGCTAGTTTGTGTCTCTGCCTGTCACCTCTGTCTGCAGGTATTGAGTATCTGTTCTCTTTCAACCTAACAGACACCATCGGATTCTTACCATTTAAGGACTATTTTAAGTTGTAAAAATGTTTCCAGCTAAAATTTGGGAATAATGTAACATTAAGAGATATTTATTTTATTCTTTCAGTTAGATCCAGATTTTACTCTTTGCGTGTTTGCATGTTTTAGTGTGGATATTACAGCTACACACATTTAACCCTTTGAATTTTCTTTCTCCTTATAGTTGTTATCAGTCGGCGACAGAAGAGAGTACAGCTCATGCGGATTCGAGAGAAGGACGCTAAAAAGCGACAGCAGGCAGGTGGGCAGGAAGGCACTTACCGTCGTAAACCCACCCCAGTGAAACGTTACGCTGGGGACCTACTGGCACCGGTCAGTGTCACCCAACATGGCGTGTGCTGTAGTTGCTGATTATTTTTATGCTTACCAGTAAGACCAAAATATGAGGAGCCGCTCATGCAAGTTCAAACAGTTGTTTTATGTGCCTTCCTCATCTCTTCCTTTGCTTTTCTTTTCTTTAGAGCTACCTGCAAAGTCTGCGGGACAGACAGATGGGCACAGGCACTTCCCTTAGCAGCCTGGGCACAGCCAACCACACCATGATTGACTTGGACTACGACACAGGCTCCACTGTTCCCCTCACAGCTACCACCCCAATTGTCAGGGTCTAAGCAACACAGAGACAACAGAGAAGAGACCGTGTCTCCCTAATGTAGAGTAGAACCCATAAACTGCTCCACTCAACGAAGGGTGTTCAGCAGCCTGAAACGAATTTAGAGCCAGGATGGATTTTCTCCCACTAGCCTTTCAGTCCTGTGTGGCGGTGAAAGAGAATGCTGCTTTGTGTAGAGCATGAAGAAGTGTTAGACTCCTGCTTGGGGACTGCTACAACCACTATAACCAGTGTGTTTCTCTGAGAAACACTAAAAAAACGGACACTAATGAAGTAAAGTGAGGTCCTTCATTTCTTTTTATCATGTATTAAATACATCATAGCAAGTACGAGCCACAAAAACATGTTTTGGTAGTGAATATGACAAATCCATTTGTTCCATTACACGTACTGTACTTTAAGTTAGTCATTGCCAGTAAGTTTTTTGTTATTACCTGTCTTGCTGTTAAACTGTGTTGTCAAAAGTTTTATAATTTTGTTTACTTTATTTTGTTTAGAATGAGCACAGTTCATGGTGAGTACAGGGCCATGGATATGGAAGTGAAGCAAAAACGAAATGATGCAATTAAAAAGCTCTTTGCGTGAGCTTTGAACAGGATGCTCTCCAGCAGCACTCTAATAATTCTGTCACCTTTTTTTCCACAATGTATGACCTGTCAGAGTAGAGTAGGTGAAGAATGTAGTTTGTTGACTGTGGAGTAAACATTTTTATAATTTATTTCATATGATGATAAGTACCTAGTAGTGTTGGGGAAAAAAAATCCAAAGCATGTCTGATGCTAATTTGTAGATTTTTACATAACCATCCATTTTAATGTCTGAATATTTTGCAGGGACACTGCAAATTTATCGGAGTCTATACATAACTGTTCATAGAAATTTCAGATAAATAAATGTGTTTGATACAAACACAGTTTACTCATCATTTGAGTCAGGTCGGCCGCACAGTTTGCTCTTTGGACTCTTAGCAACACTGTTAGCACTGCTGGCCAGATTTTTCTGAGGCATAAAGAGGTCATGGGGAGGATTTCCTACTCTGTAATTGGTCGGGGTTGCCATGGCACTTGGAAATGTATGAAAGTTTTTGTTTTATTTTGCAGACAAAAACAAAGCAGGACAGACCGGTATTTTATCACAGCTAACATTTAGACGTTTTCAATCCTTTTTGTGGGACTGTTTACCCAGTTTTTCTGATGACAGGGCACAGAGAGACAGTCGTATTGCTGACAGCACATCTTGTTTAATGTTACAAAATGTTCACTTTTTGTTAAAAAAAACATAAACAAACATCAGGGCAAAGATCCATGCTACATGATTTCCCACAGACCAGTGTGATGCATTACAACGGTGTAAGTATCTAGAAATAATGACGGGCACTAAACACAGTGAAGAAGTTGGTCCAACAAAATGTGTAAGTCTCAAGAGTAAAAGTGCACATTCGCATAATCATATTACATCTTACTGAAAGTATTACGACATAATCTAACACATATGTTAGAAAGCAAAATAGAAGGCCTCCCTCGGTTTCTCCCTGAGATCATAGTTCAGCTTACAAAATTCAACCAGTCACAAAACACATACAGTTCCAGTCAAAACTTTGGACATTTAAATGGGAAGGTGTGTCCAAACTTTTGACAGGTACTGTACATTTGTAAGTAAGCTTCACAAGAATCAGCTTGTTTGAGGGGATGAAGTAGTTTGATTATCAGATCCCGTTAGATAAAAGAAATCCCTCAGTATTTTCTATTTTATTGAGGTTGCATTGTTGTTAATATCTTTGGAGTGGAACCTGCACCCCCGCTGTAGACCGCCTAGTACCTGCTGCCCCCTAAAGGTCAGAAATCTAACATTGCATCCAGCGCTCCTTCGTGCTCAGTGGGTATCCCTTGTCGGCTGTCAGCAGCTCATTCACTCGCCAATACTTGTCTCCTTTGAAGAAGAAGATCTTGCCATTGGTCCAGGTGAAGGCGGCGTCTGGACTGGACGGGACTCCAGTGAACAGCATGGAGAGCGGTTTGGGATACATGCTTAAGTCATTGTACTGCAGTTCATCCCACTGCCAGTGCTCTGAACCCTAAACAGGCAGACAGCAGAAAGACAAAAAGGGAGTTCTGCAAGATGAAGTATGAGTATGGCGGCAGTTATGTGTAAAAAAAAAATTGAGCTGACCATAGATACCTTAATAAAGATCATCTTCTTGTTCTTCTCCAGGTACAAAGCTGCATCAATATTAGGGGGAATCCGTGTCACTGCTTTGGGATAGCCGTAGTCCAGCAAGAACCTGGTGTACCTCCACACTTTATTTCCTGTGAGCACAACATTGTCCAACATTGAAACATAACTCCTGGATTCATGGCCGGAGAACTGAAAATAACATCAGGATTTGTGCTGCACAAGAACTTCACCTTTGAGAAAGTATGTCTTGTCGGTTCTTGGTGAGTGCACAGCAGCATTCAGGTTTCCAGGGAGTTCCCTCCACAGCCTGTCAATTCTGATTGGCGTGTTGTGTCCCAGATCCGAGATCGTCCACACATAATCCCCACTGAAGGCAAAGGTTTTTCTCCAAGGACCTGAGTGAACATACCAACAGTGAGTTCTTTTGCCTGTCACCAAAAAGGTCAACAGATCACCAAACTACATTTTCATGACAGTCCTGGTGCACAGTACCCAGTTCCTTCTCCTCTCCTTTTGGCACTGCTTCACCCACCACCTCTCAGTGACTTGGTCTCTTATGAGTCTCAGCAGCTGTCGTCTCATGTTGCTTTGAAAACGTACCCATCAAAATATTTATTTTCACACAATTACTGTGGCTCCTGAATGCCTCAGCCGAATTATTTTTTCTTCCCCGTCTGAATCCACAGTGTTTGTGTGTGTGGTGTAAAGCCAAGTCAAAAATGCAGACAGGTGGGACTGTAATTACTTTGATTATAGCTTACCCAACATGATGGCATCCAGTGTGGCAGTGCAGGGGTCAGGAATATGTCCAGTGTCAGGGGACACTGTGGGAAATAGACTTTCTGTGGTTGTTGGACTGGCTGAAGTGCTGACGATGCGTTTGCCTATAAACAAGCGATACAAGATATAGGATGAATTTATGCTTTAAAGCTACATGAGTGATGTTTAAGTTGATACTGATACTATTTTAGCAGATAGACTTTTGAGCTCTAGCAGTAATCAGGTGTATTTATGATTTTATAAACAGAAATATACTTATCACAGGACAATAATGTATCCAATAGTTATTCATGTGCTAATGCATGCAAAGGCTCTGTTCCAGTCTCTACACTGTCATGTTACTGCCTTTTCTTCACCCACTCACCGTATAATGCCTGGATCCCGTTCACATCATCTGAATGTAGCCTGAAGTAGGCACGGTAACCAGCGTACACCGGTGCCATCAGAGCATGTTTGAAACCAGAGTGGCCCAGGCCGAGGGCGTGGCCGATCTCATGGGCAGCCACAATGCGAAGATTAGTGCCATAATATGTTCCCTCCGTCCAGAACTCGTCCTCATCAAAATGAACAATACCAGATTCTGGTGACTCAGCATGGGCCAGCACATGACCTGCAGGCAGCACAAATACACAACTTATGTTTGTGTTTTAGGGGCCAAGTGGCAATACTAGTCAGCGTTCAAACTCACCACGGCCATCAAATGGCACGGGGCAGTAGCCATCTCTCTTGTGAAAGGAGATCTTTATGTCTGCTCTGCCGTAGTCGACCTCCCTAAAGGTCAAAGCAGCCACATCACTCCAGTAGCTGAAGGCCGCTCGGATGGCCGCCCTGACCTCTGTCTTCTTCATGTCAGGTGTGTAGTTGTAGATACGATAAGTCAGACTCCTCTTTCTCCAACGTCCTGAAAAAGAGGAATCGTATGTCTTAAGCAAACTCCATAAAAATGCAATTAGACTGTAAGCAACAGCAAGTGACTCTCCCCGAGGAAGAACAGCAAGCCTGAAATGTGTATCTGAATGTCACTTTTTGTTTCCTTTGCTCCCTAATGCCGGTGACAATGCCCACAAAATTAACATATTTCAGTATTTTCTGGTGTTTACCCATGATACAGTGCTCTACACCACTCAGCGTCACAATCCTAAACAAAAAAGGTTTCTTAGGTTTTGTAAATAACACTATACCCAACAAGACAAAGGACCAATGATCCTGTGAAGTGTTTGGAGGATATTTAAATACATGAATGCTCATTAACGGGTTATTGATAATAACATAACGTGATCATGTCAGGTTTATCTGTCTAGTAGAGAGTAGTAATGTGCAAAAGTCTAAATAAAGAACAGTTTATCAGGTGCACAGATCATTGTTTGCCCCACAATACAAAAGGGCATTGTTTGTGTGTTGAGTGTTATTTTGTTGTTTGTCAGGTCTGTGTTTGTGTGTTTGTGTAGCTTGTTTTCGAGCTGTTCTTCCCTCTAGTGGCCAGACACTGATTCATGCATCTTCAAGTAGTTCTTCAGGTCAGTAAGTGTACTTTTAACCAAACCTTGGAAAATACATTCATATATAACCAATGTGCAGCAACAAATGTATTTTGAAGGACACAACACAGACACTGGTTAATGTTTTGTGTAAATGAGTATAAATAGGTTGACACTAGACATATCAGTTCACAGACAACATATTTCGGAATTTCGCCTTCAAGGAAAGACCATGGTCTGCTTTATAGTGACTACAGACACTGCAGGATTTATTTACATTCAACTCAGACCTGAACCTTTTTATAACCAACTTAATTAGCATGTTTAGGAGACAGATTTGACTTTTACTAATACATGGCCTCATCTAATCTAACATCTTATGATATTTTGTTCCTTGGTAACCTGAGTTCACTTAAGACAATGTTAAATATGAAATGAGTGCAGTGAATGTTGTTAAACTGAAATTAAATGTTATAAAAGTTTGTAGCTATAAAAGTTCAGACTGACCCATCACTCTGTACTTGTGAAGCTTCTTGTTGAAGGGGTCCTCCATGCCACAGCGTGGCTGCCTCATCACGTCCAGAGTAGGTTCGTCCAGTTCTCCAGTAGGTGGCAGATCATTCACCCCCTGGAAGACCCTGCGGACAGAAGGTAATTGAAAATTTCTCAAATTATTTCACACACACACACACACACACACACACACAAAAGGCAGCCAACATCCTCCTCCACTTGTACAGAATGTATCAGTAGTTCCTATCTGTGTTGCCCTTTGAAAGGCCAATCGTCTAAATTACCTCAAAGCGTCAATTAGCTCCTCCAGGTAATGAGGGTCCTGTGGATCAGTGGGGTCACTCAGGTAGCCATATTTCCTCAAATAAGCCTGCAGACATAAGCAGGAACTAAAGTTCTCATGTACTTAAAATAATTCTGAAATCCAACTTATGTAGCACAAAAGTGAAGACAACATCTTCATCTACTGTATATGTTGCAAGTGAGATGAATTAAAGCCATCTTGTGAATGAAAGTGTTCAGACTGATGACAGAACCAACTCTTGTCCTACCTTTGCTTCGTCCAATTCCCTCCACTGCATGACTGCACAAAATACTCCACTGAGGTTGATAACTACAAGCAGCACCAGCAGCCCTTCGTACTTCATATTCAAGTTTTCATTAATGTTTTCTGTCCTAGATATCCAAGGCAGATGCTGTAGAGCCGGAGAGGAGCTCAGCAAAGTTCCACAGCAGACTCTGTTTGTTCTGTGAGCGATCCAGCAGTTTTTAACTCAGCCCGGTGCATGACTCACCCCTGCGGCTACAGTGATCCAGCTCTGAAGAATGAGCATTGCAAGAGCAGCCAAATGACCCACAGCCAACATGTCTGCTGTTAAATTTTACAGCTGTTCAGAGGGACATGGAGCTCCAGCAGGAGTCTGCACACTTGGCTAATTTATAGTCAACAGGCCATAGTCAAATCTTCAGCAGTCACAGGCTAATGGCCAGGGGGTGACCACTCTGAACAGTCCAGAATGAAGGCTTTTTGTTTATTCCTTGCAGATGATACTGGGGGTGTATTACAGCTCATTTATGGGCCCAAACTGCACGAGGTGCGTCATCCTCATTCTCATTCTCTGATTGTTGAGTGAGTGATTTCTTTTTTTTTTTTTTATAAAAATAGCATCAGTGAAATATGTTAAATATTAATATATTATATTCAATATATAAATTACAATTATTAGAACTACATTAATCAATATTTTAGAGATCTGACAATGACTAAAAAGTCAAAGAGATGCTCACAGGTAATCCACTTTTGAAAGCTTTTTGATGAAGGCCAAAAATTAATCAATGGCGCTTTAAGCAGGCAACTAAATTCTTCTTAACAAGCAACAGGTTTATGTACCTGAAGTTTATACATTATGTACATGCCTCATTACTCTAACTTTAAAAAACTATAACTTCAGGTTTGACTTTTATTACTATTTCTGTCAAGAGAAAACAGTTTTGGTTGAGCTCAGTGTAATTCCTGTTAGATTCTGATCCTTTGGTAGTTTCAATAGTGTCATATTGATGAGCGTTTTAGATACATTTCCAGTTGTGTGTTTTATCCAAAGTCTAAATCAGTATAGATGTCATATTCTTATCGAGTGTCTGTGCTAATATTACTGCTAAGTTAAGGACTGGTGTGGACAAAGTGGGTATAAACACTAAAATAGTATATGCTGATGAAACAGCTGGTGTCAAGATGTAACTGCACGGTTGGCATTATAGAGCCTGAGCAGGACAACTTAGACTAAAATCTGAAAAAGTTGCCTTTGTCAGCCGATTGCAGAACCAACACCTACATTTTCGAGGACAGAAGTGAAAAGGCTTTTTTTTTATTTACAGTCTATATCAATGGGACAAAGTGACAGTAGAAAGGTCCCGTGCTACAGGGGTTTTTGCATGATTTCACAGAAAAAGCTGTAACGGGAATATTCTGCCGCCATCCACATGCTGCACATTTCTCATTATATCACAACTTACTGCAGACTGAAAATAAATGAAAGCTGTTGTGCACTAGTTTGCATCTACCACCTATGTGACACAATTCTCCGTACTTGCTGACCTAGAAACTGTTAAAATGGGTCAGTCAGCTTAATCTTTTTCCTGTCACAAATTTTTTTACAGAAGATGAGCAAAGGAGCAGAAAGCAGGAACAACCAAGATATGGGAGTGCAGCACATGTTAAAAAAAGAATGACGGAAAAGGTTTGATGAAACAAACAATTGTCTGTATCCACAGCAAACACGGCATTATTATACACAATTGGTTCAACTGTTGCCTAATACATGTAGAAATTCTCTTTTGTACAGTCATGTGAATTATGAAGCCTCATCTACTTTAGTGGATGTTTATGAGATTTCCCTTCTCCTCCAGTCATTTCTCCAAAGTCCTGGTGAGCAGTGTGTGGCTTTGCTCTTACCAGCATCATCACTTTGTGTGAAACCAACATAATAAATTAACTCTCACAGCTTGGGCCAAGTGTTGTGCTATATAAATCTGCTGTTCTGCATCTGTTCAGAACAAATTATGCTTACCAGAATTTTAGTCATTCGTGAGTCAGAGAGAGATCAGAGAGAAAAGCTTCTAACAAATTGACCCCAAACATCCTCAGTAGGTCCATCTGCTCACGAGACCATTTATCATGCATGGGAAATACTGGAGTATACCAACTAACCCAGTTAGAGAGAACATCCATATCACTTTTACCCCATTCAGGTTGCAACATTATACAAAGGTAACATTATTCATCCCAGTTCATTAAAAAAGAAAAATCACATAAATTACAGACTATAACTGTTAAAATCTGTAATTTAGTTCAGGATGAACATTGTTACATGTTTACTTAAACTAAATTTTTTCCCGATATTATTCTGTCCTGACATGAATTCTCCTCCCTTCCTTCCTCCTGTCACCTTCCTACCAGCTGCATCATCTTTCTAGTCAGCATACTGAGTCAGATCATATCCTGTTTCCTTCTGGTATCACATTTAATATTGAGAATGTAAAAATAGCAGGATAAGGGAAGTGGAAAGTTTTAGGACCTGAATTCACTTTGGTGGCAAAAACACAGCATCAAAATCCAGGATCTAACTGATTATTCTGGTACCACATTAGAAAGTCTTTCCAGGTCAGATTTTATTTGAGAATAATTAATACAATATGCTGAAAAATATCTTGTTGAGAACCGTTTCCCAGTGTTTCAATTCCTTGGAATCATTTGCTAATTATGAAAACGATTCCCTTATTGATTCCAGTGGGCGCGAATGATGCGCGTGGCGACGTCATTCACCAGTGCAGCCAGCAGGAAACATGGCGCCCAAGCGGCACAAACGCTCGAAAGTTTGGTTACATTTCATGAGAAAGGATTACAACAGATCTGTATGTTCTCTTTTTTTCCAAATGAAAATTGATAAGAGAATCGATAAAGAACCGAACCGTTAAGCAGAATCAAAAATGGAATCGGAATCGTAAAAATCTTATCAATTCCCATCCCTATTCATGCATGCTATTGTAATGATGCAAAAAAATTACTGAGCCAGATGCCAGCGCAAAATTAGGGAAATTTATTCACCGTCGTCAATAATAACGTTAATGTCAAGCAAGAGAGTAATTCAATGTTAATCATTAGGCAGCTTGCCCTGACAGGAATTCAGCAGCTCTGACAGACTCAAGTGCCAAAAGACAGAGATGAACTAATATTAATACTAATATATTATATATTAATATTAATAACGGAATTTCTCCATGACTGAAAAACAAACTGGGGAACTTTTCCAGTTTAAACAAGTTCAAACAGCAGAGAGTTAAAAGTAAGCAAGCAGATTGTGGTTTTGTGCATTCTTAATTTTTCCACTCTGACATCATATGGAGATTCAGTTTTCCTTTAAATCAATGTTGTTGTTGTTGTTGTTGTTTTGTTTTTTTTTACCTCTCAGAAAACTGACCGAAACTTCATGGACCTGCCTGTTTGGATACATCAGGTCAACGACTGTCTAGACTGCAATGTTTGGTCATTTCACTCCGGTTTGCACAAAGGGGTCTGAGGAATGATGCACAAACTGAATGGAGTCCCGAGGTCACGGTTCACTTCCAATTTGCTGACTGACTGAGTTACTCAAACCTCTTCATATTATTTCAGCTTTGTAGCAGAAATGATCAGTGAGGACAAGGCTGCTGGAAAAAAAAGTTTCTACCAGATGTTACAAAAGTTCCTAAAAGTTTCCAGTCTTTGTTGTTCTCGCTCAAAAAAGCAACTGTAGTACCCTTCGTTTGACGCAATAACACTGTAACAAACTCAAAGCTTTTCTAAATTTCACTCCCATAAAATCACCAATAATAAGATATAATTAGGCTTTTAAGATGTGCGGTGATCACACAACCCTTTCAATAAAATCTGCATCTTCAAGGTTATGTTATCTGTTAACTGAATGCAAGCAGCAATTTAAAAAAAAAAGTTTATTTTCCTACAAATCTCACTTATGACCAAAGTAGAAGTGAGAAGAGAGAAAACTTCTTTTGGTTTAGTCATTCACAGCCTTTAGCTTCATCCTAGGTGTCGCTGAGAATCTCTCCAATCTCACACACAACACAATGGCATAAATATAAAGACTGTGTAAAAAACTTTATACATCTGACAGATTTAAGACAAAGTCCACTCCCTAAACTTCTGAATCTTTATAGTGGATTGAATGACTGACTTTATTCTTCTTCCTCATCCTCTTTGATCTTCACCTTCACTCGGTGCCAGGCGTTACTCAGGACCCCCCTCAGGTTCCAAATGGGTGGCACCGTGTCCGGCTGCATGTTGTAGCTGTTGTCAACTGCCTTGCAAACTATCTCCAGCTCCTGAGCGTCAGGAGGGAGAGGGGCCGTCAGCTCCCACAGCTTCCAGGCCCAGGCTCGCCCTGGTGGACGGGGGGGTTCAGGTGGTTGTCCTTTGTCATTGGTCCTCAGCTGGGCCACTTGCCACGTCTTTCCTCCATCAAGAGAAACGTCTACACGTACAACCTCTCTGCCTCCGCCGCTCCAGGCATAGCCCTTCACGGTCACATCTTCTGCACTGCGGTCTATTACAGCTCCGTCTGCCGGCGTGGTGACTGCAGACTGAATGGGCAGCTCTTGGATGGCCGGAGCAGACTTGAAGTCCACTGTGTCCCAGTCTGTGCCAGGGGAGAAACCCTTATAGTCGTTCTGCTGCCAGTGGCTGCTGCTCTCATCTTTGCTCACTATGATCCTTCCCAGCCATTTAACATTACGTGCACCCACCGTGCCTGGTACCACAACACGAACAGGGAAGCCGTGGTCAGCAGGAAGCTCCTCACCATTCATTTCATATGCCAGCAGCACATCACCTTCCTCACTAACTGCCTTGTTTAGAGGGATGGAGGCGCCGTAGGTGGTACCAGTCACATCTTTGTCTAGTCCCTCAAACTGAACGTGGTGAGCCCACTGTGCAACATCTGACCCGTAACCAGCCACCAGCAGCACATCCCTGAGTTTAGCACCACTCCATGTGGCATTACTGATTGCACCAATGCCCCAGTTCAGTCCTTTCACCTGCTTGACCCTATTCATCTCAGAACGGCGGTTACCTGCACACTGCAGAGTGGCAGTGACAGTGTGTTTAGGAAATCGAGTTTTCAAGTCTTCTAAAGACAGTGTCAGAACTCCACCTGGTAGTCCCTCCACATGGAGCTGATAAGAAGCTGGGTCCACCTGTGGAACAGGTAGGTGGTTTCTTTTGAAGAAGAACGCAGAGGGAGTGATGTAGCTGTCAGACAGAATTTCAGGAGGTGGCTCAGCATTGAAGGGTTTGAGGTTGTTGATGCGCAGGACAGGTTGGCGCTCTGGGTCAGAGGAGTAGGGGTCAGATGATTTTACAGCCTGCAGCTTCTTCTGGTCTTCTGCACTCAGCTCACCAACCTTGTGTTAGTTAAAGAGGAAATCTGTTTTAGACTACATCAATGTCTAAAACATCAACATCATCTAAATATTGCTTAAACCAAAAGTCAAAAAGGCAAAAAAGACAGAGGACTCAGTTTGCATGTAAAATTCATATGAAATTATCAAGTTGAATAAAAGCAACCAGTCAACTTTGCATTTCTCCCACTTACCACTTGAGGGAGTGACAAGATCTAACCAACAGCTGTTGATTTATATTTAGTATACAGTGTACAGTAGACTTTTGCATATTTGTCCTCAGACTCCACCTGTGTAACATCTTCCAGTAAACCAGAGGAAGCAGTCATATGACAGGTTGACATCAAGATCGGTTTCAACTTTCCAAAGATTGAGCAAACATTATTTAATGATTGCGAAGGCATGAGCTTGTGTTTTTTGCAACCGACACGTTTCGGTAATACCTAAATTTAAGAACTAAAAGAAATTTAACTTGTTTTGGGTTTTATTTTCACAGTCAAGCCTTTATTTCTATGAGGTATGATAATGATGACCTCACTGACAAAGGCTCCCAGGTGCAATGAAATATGAGCAGTGAAATGATCAGCCAATATTCTAAAAGGCAACAACTTTCCACTTTCCACGAATTGCCTCTTAAATTTTCATTATATAATGAATGGAAGCCATTTGTTGTCTCACTAATGTGTTGAACATCCTGTTTGGTGTTCCAATCAAGCGGCCGCTTTACCGCTGTTTAAAGTTTTTTTCCACAGAGGGACTCTACTGTTAATTTTTTGCTGAAAGATAAACTTGCCTAGCCTAGTCTTGTCTCTATATGGCAGCTCTGCGATGGACCTTTCCAGGGTGAACCCCACCCTGACCTGAGATGTCAACTGGGATTGGCTCCAGCCCCCCCTGCCAACAAGTGGCATAGATAATGAGAGGAGAAGACTGAATTTTTATTAAATTCATGGTTTTAAAGAACATGCACTCTTTTTGCAATTTCATTTAAACTAATTCTGACAGAAAGGGAAGCTAAAAAGATTACATATTTTATTTAATTATTGAACTTATAAGTCCAAAAAAATCATTTGGAGAATCCATGTGTGTACTCACTTTATATTCTGAGAGGATTTCCAGCACATGTTCCTGGTTGTGTACGGCATACAGCGCCCAAAACGGTTCCAGGGCCCCACCAGCTGCCAACAAGATCTTATCACCGCCAGGATGCATGGACACAAACTCAGTGATGTCATATACGCTGTCTTTGTAAGTGACCCACACACCATCGTCCAGAGAACGATGTTTTGTGACTTCTGCTTGGCTAAAGATGGGAAGAGGAGTCTTCTCTGTGCTCTGTACTTTGGTGGTGTCTGCCTGCTCAGCCTGTAGGTGGGAGTAGAAACAAAGCAGTTATCTCAAAAATTATATAGATGCTACAACTCTGACAATATGGTCATTTGGGTTGTTCCATCACTATTGTGATTGTAATTTTGTGACCAGGTGTCATTTGTTTGTCAAACAACAACAGCAAAAAATTGCCCCTGACTATTGGAGGATTAAGATAAAAAAAACAGCAGAATAACCTGTGGGAACCTCTAAAATGGTGCATGATTTATATTACTAGAAGCATTACTATTAGAACTACCACAGGTTTGAAAGCAGCATTTGGCAGCATCCCGGTTAATTATTCACATATTTATACAAGAGAGTTACGCTTGGAAAAGTTAATGTTTTCTCATCGTACCCGTACCTGAGAGCTTGATGGATCAGTTAATGTGTTCAAGAAGAGAAAAATCATGTTTGCTCTTATGATTCAGAAATCGATTTAATTGTTACTTACAGTGAAATACAACTCAAAAATTCCGACAGGATAATCAAAAATAAATATGGAAAATTATATGATGATTTAAGTAGGAAGCAACTGAAACATTTTTGCATTTCTAGTTGCTGGTTTTAGCAGCAGATGTCATAAAAATGTTTAATTGAATGCCTTCAATTTGAACTTCCTATTTCTGCTCAGTTGACCATGTGCTTGCATGTTGAGTCACATGAAACGTGGGAGTGAAAATTGACAACTACACTGTATGCTGACAGTGTAAACTCGGAGAGCAATAGGTCACTACTTTCACAGTTAACAGCAATAAGCCAAAAAAAAACCAAAAAAACGAGTTTGACTGAAATTCTCAAATTTTATGTAATTAAAACAGAAATTTGACTTATAATACAAAATGTTCATAATTATGATTGCAACATAGCATATCATATCAAGCAAAGTTAATGAGATTAAAGCAAGTAGGGCTGACAGGGGGTGCTCGATTTAATTTAGATGTCATTTAAATCACTTGATGTTTTTGCTGTATTGTTTTATTTTATTAACTGTGTAGATGTAAAATATGTTAGAGGTCGAATGCCGAAACTTGTCACAAACCAACTCATGTTGTTTGTATTACTTGTAGTGTTGGGCAACTAATCACATGATTTTCTGCATTTAATCATCAAATTGTTTTTTTGTTTTTAAAAAATGAATGAATACATTTCAGTGACATAATTTTTTGTATAACTTTGTACTACAAAAATAAATTAAAAATCATTGTCTTCAATTCCAACCTTATGCTGGTGGAGGCAATAAGCCAGGACAGCACCTGTACCAGCCAGCAGTCCTGCCAGGCCATGTCTCCAGCTGGGACTGCGGGCGTGTTGGTAGGATCTCCGGTCATCACTGCCGCTGCTCCTGAGACGAACTGCACATGATGTGACTGCAGGTGCGACCTGATACCTTCGAATTGAAAAAACTGGAATGTGATTTTTATGCAGAACAAGTCCAGTTCATTAGGGAGTGAGTATGTGTCTAAGAAGAACTATTACAATTCATCAAGTAGGAAAAAAGGCATTAAAAGGGGGAACGAACATCATAGCTAAACTATATTGAAAAATCTAGAAATTTGCTAGATCACAGGTTAGGCTGTCATTTTAGACCCTTAGTCACTGAACCTACTATCAAACAAAGATTTTTGACTGTGTAGAGCTCACAAAAGATAAAAATCTATTTCAGCCTAAAGTTTAATAACTGTGACAAATGGCAGTTACCTTAGAGTACTATACCTTTGAGTGTTGAGTGGGCCAAATCTTGTCAGGCTGTGGCAACGTCTGAGAAACAGCATTGCATTGATGTTCTAGGGAGAAATAAAGTTAATATGGTAATTAAAAACACCTCATAAAAAAGCACAGATTCTTAACAAATTACTGAATCCCTCTAATTGGAAATAAAGCACAAAACCATTGTCAAATTCGATCTGTTGAGATTAATTTAAATTATAATTGAGTTCAATTATTTTATTTTGCCAATCAGACTCTATTAAAAGCATTCTGTAGTGCGAGCAGGGGAAAGTTAACACTTATAGCACCTTTGACTTATCTTTATTGCTGGTTAGGTTCTGTGTCCTATTGGTGTATTTTAACTAGGGCTGTAAAATGATTAAAATATCTAATCAGATGAATCATATGATAGCTGTGGGTTAATCATGTTTAATAACCACTCCTAAATATGACTGAAAAATTCCCATTTTCTCTGTATATTAGGGCATTCAAGGAAAAGCTCAGTCACTTCATATATTTTTTGACAATCGGCCTTTGACCACAGGGCCAGAGTAGAAAAAAATGGCATAAATGTGTATTAATTCCACAGGCTCAGATCAGTGAATTCAACATTAGGCAGTATTGTAATGGAGGCTGTGTACGTCTCATATAGTTAAACTGAACCTTTAAAGCCTTCGACTCCTACTGAACTGACCAGCCAACAGTAACTTCATACTGCAAAAAGAGCCAACCAGTTGAGTGGGAGTGTACTGAGAAAATGAGGAGGGCTGAGCTTAGGTTTCCTCTTCCCTCACCCCCAATGTGCTCATGTATAAAGTCATTATAGTTAACACTCACAAACTGCCCTGAATAAAAACACTTGGTGAGAGAAAATTACCATTTAATGTGATGTAAGAACATGGAACAAGGAACTATAAAAACATTCCTAAACTTTTGGGGGCAGATACCGTATGTTATGAGGAAAGATCTGTGACAAAATAACTGGAAGGTACAAAGTTTACGGATCTTCACTGTTATCTGGACTATCAGACCTAAAATTACCAGCAGTAGCTTTTCTTGCAAAAACAGTATGAGACCTATTTAAATAGCTACAACATATAACATGTTTAAAGAAAAGCATTTATTACACAACTCATAAAACAGCAGATAGCATGCTGCTTTATTAGTCAGTGGCATATGTCATATCACTCTTATGAGTGGCCATTAAGATTAACCTGGGTTATATCCAACTAGCTTTCACTGAGGCAGCTGCAACAATGCTATCAAATTCCTTTCACCTATACCTATTTTTGACTACTCTGACAACATTTTCAGAAAGAGAAAACAAGTTCACTCTCAGGAAGAGGAGTGACAATGGTGTCATAGCTGAATTACACTAACTGTCTATATTGTGTAATACTGGCTTTCCAGGACATTTTAAAACAAGAAACATTTTTACAGGTCTTCAACCCCCCAACCCGACTTATAAGGTCCGATCTGGTCATAATGTTCCCACGTACAGGCCTAAACCTAAAGCTGAAGTATTCTGACCACCTGGTTCTTCTCCTCCTAGCTCATGTGATATAGGGACTAGCAGATTTCTGACAAGATAGTTTGGAGAAGTGTGTTAAAGAACTTTAACACAGAAACCAACCATTATAAAGTGTCTTACTGATCTCTGGATAAGTAAGTGTTCCTGATGCAGGTATATTAAGTTTGTCAGCAGCCTGACAAACAGTAGTGCCAGTACAAACAGACATGAGCGAGCTCTGAATAGCAGCCAGACTTGATGTGGAACAGGGATACCTGAAAGACTATGGGTGATCTTATTTGTGGCATTGATAACCAACTACCACATCAGGCAGTGGTGGGTGTTATGAGAGGTTCATATTTTAATGACTACAAAGGATCTTACCTTAGCTTTGTTACCCCACCGCTGTTACTGCAGATATCAAGATCTTATTAACATCATTCATCACAGCCACCTCTGAGGATTTTTCTCATTAGGTTGAGTCAACATGGCTGACAGTAAAACTGACCCTGACCTGTTTACTCAGCTTTAAGCCTGCTACTGGCTGCTGTGATAACTGGGGCTCCCTGTTGGACCAGAAACTTTGAACTTAAAATGCCTTCAAGCTCCAAACAAACAAAAAACAGCTCTATCTTTGACTTTTGTCCAATCTGAGTATCCCCAGCCTTCAATTAAGACCTGCATGTGTCTTTATTCACAGTTTCCAGTCTGGCTGCTGAGCGCACTCATGCAAACACGGCTGTCTGTAGCAGTTTGGGCCAGAGCTCGTCCACTTGGTGTGGTGGGGGTCTTCAAACCCCCCCCCACACTACAACTGACCACAAAGAGAGCAAATCGATGGTTTTCCTCTCTGAATTGCCGGTAAAGGTTGGAAACGGATATTTAAAAACTGATTTAAGGAGGATCTTTTTCGGGGGCGACAGTTTGCGCGTTCAACTGGAATATCTGTAACGGTCTGAAAATGAAGAAACCAACTGTTATCGCTCCTTTTAGAGAATTGAAAAACCAAAACACCAAACATCTGTTGTAGCGGTGTCGTTAGAAATAAAAGGTGTCCGCCTTCAACGTATCACTGCTAGATAAACATCCGACAAATAGTTGTGTAAAGTTGATGCATGTAGTTAGCAGCATGTAGCTGTGGAAGTCAACTTTAAACACGACAACCATCAAAGCTTAACACGTTTCAGACTGTTCATTCACAATGAATGTATTTTCAACAAACCTTAACCACAACATTAACTTTAAGTCTCTTATCAGTCATAAATCGGACAGTGTGGGGCTTCTTCTTCGTCGTCGTCTTCATCATCATCATCATCATCATCATCATCATCATCACCCCTGGCTAACTTTAGCTGTTCAAATTAGCAAGCCAGCTACTTAGAGCCACTCTTGGCAGCTCAATCAGATATGTTCAAACCAGAAGGTGAAACCTTAATGTAAGTTTGTTTCAAACCTAAATAACAACACTCACTTGTGCCGTGTCGGTCTCTGGGTTGGATCCGGTGCCCTCCACGAAGCGCCGCCGCCACAATCAGCTAGAGGCCAGCTGACACCCCACCGACTGTGAGGCGTTCACAGACACCTGTCCATTTCAGCCTCAGACTCTCCACTGAGCAGGTCCAGTGAAGTAGATCACCCGCTGATACTTTAACAATTAAAGAACCGATAAACATGATTGGAATCATTAAGGATCTGTAGGTTTAAACTATTGACTTTATTGGTGTGAAAAAAAAAATTGCAAACAAAATTTTCTTATGAATCACATGACAGTAAAAGAAATGTTATTTTGCCAGGTTGTCAAAAATATCCCCGGGACTGATTGGAGCATTTCCCTGACACTTATCAGGAACAAAATGAATTAAGCAGTCATTAATGATGTAAAACAAAAAACAAAAGCTTCAATACAGTTTTGTTGACACTCTAAGCTCAGTCTACTGTTCTACTACATTTTTCAGAACAATCTCTGAAGGCATTTCAGTTTACAAGGTAAACTGTGCTCAGAAAGGAAGTGCTCTGATGGTGGGAATGAAATACCTTATTGTTCAGTAATTATGGAATAATTTTAACTTAACCAAGTGCTTCCCTGCGAGGGATGGTGTGAGAGAAATTTGGTGAGTCAAGTCACAGCTCAAACAAAACACTAACTGAAGATAGCCAGATAGATAAATCAATAAGTACAAGAGATGCAGTCAGCAGTCCACTCACATACACATACACAGATTTAGTTTATGAGTCAAATTGTCTTCAAAGTTAACAATAACACTAACATTAACAAACATTAAGACTCCCCTTGCTGACTGGCATAACTTGTCTGTGGGAATCACTGAGGTAGTCTTTATCAGAAGAGATGTATTACTAAAAGTAGATGAAGTAGCCGTGGGGAAATGTTATACCTAATGTTTCACTGGGAATACTGTACATCTCTCTGCTGTGGCAGCACAATATGGAAAAGGTGTGATGGAACAGCGGGTCAACAATAACTGTGGGGTGGTTCCTTGTGAAACCTTAGTCCACACAGTTTTTGCTTTTGCTTTTGTTTTACTGAAGAGAACAACTGTTTGATATTTCAAACTCAAGCTCTCAAGTGTGTGTGCCAGTATAATAGGGAGCAGGAACACGAGCAAGAAGTCCAAAGAAACACAACAAATCCAGTGGAAATCTATGTACCTGTCAAGAAAATAAACACAAGTCTGACAACTCCAGCACTAAACCAACAGTTACAATTGTTCTGTTTGGCTGAAGGAAAGCTATTAAATCAAATCTTTAATATATCAAAAATAACCACTGTTGTGAAAAATGTCTCTTTCCTGTGCTTAAACCTATAGTCTAAACTTGACCTGTGGCTGAGACTGAGGTATGATTTAATTGCTATGGCAACAGTGGATTCGCTGTCTATGTTTTGGTGATAACATTTCCAACCCTCATGCTCCATTTTTACACAGTGGATTATATTTATAATTTCTGGAGGTAAAGATTGGGTCATGAAGTTCACATCATTGAAAGGATTGGAACATTTTCTTGGACATTGAGACCTTTTACAGACAAAATGCTCGTTGAGATAGAGCAAAGGTACAGATCTTTCCACATACCATAAAATACAAGACAACAATGGGGCCGCACACAAGCTTTACATCCAACTTAAATAAATATTTGGTCAGGAAAAATGGCACGTCTCATGGTTATTGTTTGTGCAGTTGGGTATAATTAGGAAGAAATCACAGTTTATATCCACAATTTCCAATGATGCCTTGCCAGAGCACAGTCTGTGAAATTTTGGATTTTTAATTGATTCTATGTTTAAGCATGACAAGTCCAGAATAACTACAAAAGGAGAATTTAGTTTCAAGCAGAATAGTGTGGATATTGGTCTATGTGGAGAAATTCATCTCTAAAGGGCTCTCTGGCACAACCTACTGTCAAGACATACATAATTATTACTATTAAAATCAAAAGTTGTGTCCTTTCACAAGTCCACCACAGGTTGCAGATGCCAAGTTAATTAGTCAATCATGGGTGACAGCAGATTGTTGAATCTCATTTAAACACAAGGCTTTCATGATGTGATAATGAGCTGCAGTCTCACAAGAATGTCATCAATCCACGTTTTTACCACTACAATGGATTCACTGTCTGTGTTGGGGTGATAATATTTTTAACTCCCATGCTACATTTTTACAAATGTATGTATATTTGCAATTTATTGAGGTGATAACAGGTTACTGAAGCACACTTCAGTGTATAATCGATTCACAACCAGCCTGATAATACACTTATAAAACCAAATGATTCAACTGCTGGAAATCCAAAACTCAGTATATTTGATTAATCAATATTATCATGAAATGAGGCCTAAAACTAATTTCCCTTAACAGAATGCATAAGCTCTCCACATTGTCAGTCTCACTCGTCTGTTAAACCATTGCCTAATTTTTATATTTCAAAAAGAATTACGGAATTGTGAGCCACCTGAGTTGAGCCATCTGCCTAATCAAAGTGTCAAAGATTTTCTGCAAAACAGGGTTAAACAATCTGGTCATTATGCGACATCTCTGAGTCTGGATTATCACATGTTCTATATTTCATTTTTGCATTTAGTGCTTGTAAACAGCTAGATAGATGACAGCATCCTTCCAGGAACATTGTGTATGCAAGTTTAATATCTTGAAAAAGCTTTACTACAGAATTTAAATACAATATTCTGAAAAACTGGAAATACAAGGCTCGACCATGAGAATATCTACATTACAACATGAAATATGTTCAAACACCAAGTAAAAACCTGTCAGTATTTTGCTCCAGGATTCGACTGTAGTTGTCTACAATTCACATTTCATGTTTACATGGCTATTGTCAATCTGACTCTTGGTAACACTGCCGTGCTTTGGGAGAAAAGCTGACTGGTCCATTTTGTCTGCCAGTATATCCTCTCTATTGATTCATCTGCTGTGTGGCTGGCATTCACTGTTGTGTCATCTTGGCTGCTTCAGCTTTTATTAGTGAGATGAGTTCCAGGTTAATTAGAAACACGAAGCGAAGACCTGCAATCTGAAGAAACAATTACAGACCATTAGGATCATGCCTCACTCAGTACCATGCAAGGATGCCATGGTGTGACAGAATTCATTCAGTTTCATTTGAAATGTTATACCACTGTAGATCACACACCTCCACCACCGAGTTGTTATTGAGTTTCCACTTGTTGCCTGAAAGGACTGGTCTGCCATCTATGTAAATGGGTCGCCTGCCCTCATTGGCAATGAAGAAGTCTCCATTATTCTTCAGTTTAATAATTCCTTTAAATGTCAGCAAATAGATGAGAGAGTAGGCAAACATTTTTTAATTGTAATGATTTGAACCTGCATTTTCTCTAAGTAACATTAGTTAAGCATATTAACCATAAGAAGAAAAAGAATAAATTATCCAAAAAATCCTAAAATCCATTCTATTTGTAATTATTAAACTATAACTACAATTTAGTTGACCTCCTGAAATGTAACATTAGTCATAAATAAACATCTAGCTCTGCAAATACTGCAGGATTGTGATACGTTATGCGACTTCTACAGAATTTGTTTGCCTAATAGCTTAAGGCTAAAGCCATCGCTTAACATTTACACTGAAACATCCAATATGCAAGATTCCTAGAACACAACAGGAACTACAAAAGAAGAACAGCCAGGAAGCTTGTTCTTTTGGTCAAAATGAAAGCATGCATTTTCCTTACCAACAGAGGTGAATATAAATTTACCATAAAAATGTAAGGAATAGTAATCATTACATTAAATTATCTCAACAATAATCTTACTTTACATTTAACTTTGAATTGTTTGGCGGTTTTACAGTTGATTAATTTGAAGTACATTGTTACTTATATCTGGTAGTGCTATACAGATAAATTATAATTATGATTCTTATTAACAGGAAAAATGCTCCACGAAAAGGTTTTTGTTCTGTTGTACTTTCACTCGCTGCCCAGAAAATATTTTAGAATGAAATAATGGATGCGATGTTACAGCTTAACAATGTATGAGTTTAATCACCTTGTTTTCTTGATATTTTCCAGGCAGGTCCCTCTAATGACAGATCAACATCAATCTGTTTGTCCTTGGTTGCCCTTCCCAACGTAATCTGGGTGAACAAGAAGAAGAAGAAGAAAAAAAAAACCAACAACAACAATTGCTTCACAAAGCGCCCTCTCAGACAATATATGACAACAAGACAATATTTTTCTCTGTAAAAACGGCTTCTGTAATGAAATAACTTACCTCTCGTGATCTCATGAGGTAGCGTACCATTCTTCCTCGTAGTGCTGCCAGTGTCTGGTTGTCGAAGTCAGGCATGCTCATCCCTGGTGACACAGCCACACATGAGGACAAATAAGTTTGTCTATGATGGATTCCCTAAAACAAATATACTTGATACTGTCTGTCTCGTGTCTGGTGAGTGAAACTTCACACACCTGTGATACTGTCCACAAGAACCTGCCAACGAGGCAACTCCTGCTCTAACTGTCTGATCTCCCTTTTCTGGTGGCGATCAGAAATCATCAACTCTGAAAAAGAACAGAAGATGAATTTACAATCATACTATACAGTGACAATAAATCCATTTACAAATTTCTGGCTCTAGTAATGTTATTAAATGTCTTGACACTTCAATAGTAGCACTAAATCGCAATGTTACTTTATCTTTTGCAGTAGTTTATGGAACACCTGAGCTTCATCCTTTCACAAGTTATATATCCATTGTGACAAACAATGTTAAGGTTGAAACTGTTTTAAACTTTTCTGTCTTATTTTAATATATCGATTTCTTACCATGTTCCAAAACCTCATCTCGGCTCTCCCTGTATGAACAGAAAAGGTGTTGAATTTCACTGACATACAATATTTTAGTGACAAAAGGGAAAGTCATTTTTGTATTTTTCAAAGGACACCCACACATAACAAAACACAATATGAATACTGCCAACTGAAAGACCGTCTTACTTTAATTTTACATCATCCACCATCTGTTCAGCATCAGAGAAGTTGAGGACCTGATCACCTTTGGGGAGAGGCTGGACTGCAACACAAAGGTAATACCAACAAGATTGTAACATACAGAGCTCATTGCATTGTTTAAGGAAACCAGCTGCAGCAGCTTTCACACGCATTTATAAAATTGCAAAATACTTTTCACCATTAGTTTTATTTATTAGATATTTTGCCATATTTTACTCCATCCAACAAAACATCATTATTGGATCATTTTGGTCAATTATCTAGAATTCTAAAAAACAATCATTAATGTGCTGGGTAACTCTGATAAAACTAAGGGGCAGGAAATCAATTTGCAATTGTCAAGGCCAGCATAGTGACAATTCTCTGCAGGTAAATTATGTAAATTCATCCAAAATGAAAATATATCAATCTAATTAAGGGTCGAATAGTCTGGTTCTGTGTGAAATGGAATAAAACTGGTTTAGGTTAATATTATTTGTTAGAATTTCTCCAATTTGTACAAATAAACCTAATCAAATATGTAAATGCACTGAAATGTGAATGGACCCTGCATGATATCAGATGAGTGGGTGATTAACCTCACCACTCTGGTCATCCAGTAGGTAGTATTGTTTTAATAGCTGCCAATGCACCAACAAGCTCTTGGGAGTACGAGATGGGTGAAAAACGCCGGGTTGTTTGCACAGAAGCTCCTGGAAGACGTCCAGTTTTGGCTGACTTGTCTGTTCAATAACAAAAGGAATACATAAGTGCATGTGAGTACAGAAGTCAAATGTTTAAATTCATGAGAGGATTGAATTGTGTTGATAAAATAACATTTTTACGTACTGAACCAATCTTGGCCAGAAGCGCCTCCTCAGCCTGACTGAAAAGAGCTTTACTTTGAATTGCTGCAATGGCCTCTGGGTGAAGCTGCCGCATAGCTTGCCAGGCAAGCCTAACCAGAAAGACAAGACAGAAACTGTGATAAGTAATATAAGGGAAATAGGTAGGTCAATGACTAGAGCATGTTGCTGCTTAGTCTCTTACTTTGAGATGACGGGATCATACAGCAGTGCGTACCACCTCTCTTTAATTTCCCGCAATGTGAAACGACAGCTGAACTTGACGCCCAGATGAACAGAGGTTAGATCTGTTGTCTGAAGTGACACACATGTAAACACAAGCTGTATGCACATCCAATGCTGAATCTTCATGAAATTGCAAAGTCATACATCTGTTCCCAAAATATATTCAACTTTTTGGACAATGGTGTCAGCACTGCTCACCTGCAGCACTGCATTTATGAGGAGCAGATCATCAGTAGGTTTCCACCGCCCTAGGTCTTTTGTAATATGTAGAGGCTGCTTACTTTTCTTCACTCTTTTGGTGATTGGTGCAGGGTTTATAACCATAGTGAGAGGGGGGGTGAGAGAAGTTCCTGACTTTGTCACCTGACAAAGGCACAAAAATGATCAATCACACCCCTGCAACTATTGACCACATCGCTGCTTTCAAGGGAAATATATGTATCTTATATTTTTTCCTACCTTTTTTTTCTCGCTAGATGAAGGTTCACTCCCTGAACAGCGAACCGGCTCTATGACAGGAGGCCCTTTGATTCTACTTGATGACTTCACAAGACTGCTTTCCACCAGCTCATCATCAAACTTCTTTCTCTTTATTGACCTGATGGATATATTTACGCAACATTTATTGCGTATTTAACACTCATAAAATACTACATTCTAAACTTTGAAGTTGCACTTCACCAGCACATCATCAAATACAAATACATATGCCTGTATGGGTTAGCAGCACAGGAGACAGAAATCCATCAAACCTGGAGGAACTTCTGCGTTTAGGAACACCGCTGCCAAAAGCTTGTGCTGCTGTCCTTTTCACATCTTTAACTCCGAGCGACTCCTCGTCCTCTGATCGACTCTGGGTTGGTACCGCCATAGACGCACCAACCACAGGATCCCCTGCTTGCATCTGTTGGATCACAACATAAAACCCAACAGCAAACATTCAGAAAGGTTTCAGCTCAGAGCAGCAGGTCTTCTGTGTGTCCCTTTAAAAACCAGTCGGTGACTACAACAAGGTCTGAGTTCAGTTTTCAATCATCAGTGTCATCTCTGGGTATTGAACAACATTTCGGTTTTAGTTTGATTAGAAACTACAACCTGGGCTACGTCTCCAACCAAAGATTTATTTTAAAAGTTTTACTTACTGCACTACTTACTCAGTGAAACTAATTTTACGACTGTGGTGGAGTTGGGAGTAAACAATTAGTAAACTTAGCCACCTCTTTTGTTTACATCTGTCGTTAACCATAGATTCTCCTGTTTCCTTCAATAGCGAATATCTACCAGATATTTAATTAACCTGAAGAGGGACATAACCAACCCAGCTCCCCCCTGTTGTAAAGTCTGTCAGGTTGACCAACTTAATTTGACCAGAATTAAACTGCTTACTGTTGGCTAAGTAGAGTTAGCTTAGCTAACAACACGTTATGGCGCTAGCCAGTGTTAGCTAATCAGCGGGCTAATACAACCAGCTGCCCGGTCCTTTGACTCACCTTTTCGTCGTATTTCCTCGGTATGTGCTACCCAATCCGTTAATGGAAGTCTTTGAGGGAAATGTATACCTTTTGTCACCACTTTGTCCGTTAGTTACATGGCCACCTAACTACATTCACTGGCTGTATGCTCGTTAGCATTAGCTTATCTGTTGTTTTCTTCCTGTTAGCTTTGATGGCGCAAATTCTGCCGCCGCCTGCTGGACCGGAGTCTAGACCTGCATGAGCTGGAGCCAAAAAAAAGGAAAATCATTTACACCAGTCCCATACCTATCAATTTATACTATAGTAATTAAAACAAATAATCGCCACTTTTTCTTTAGTTTCCTTTGCTTTGTTTTCTGACCATGCTTTAATATCGTTGTATCCGCTCTAAGTTCTTCCTAATAGTATGGTAATGTAACTATTAGTATATGTCACCTCATGTACTGTGAAGTTACCGATTCAATCTATTAACATGTAAATGAAAACCAGCAGATTAATTAGTATAATTTAGTATGTTATAAGCTTCTCTCCGTCTCTCTGTCTCCTTAACATAACCAGCTGTACCAACCAAAACCACCAGCATCATAAATGACCATGGGGCCACCACAGGAAATGGTACTGTTTTACTTTCAGGGGTTTTCTTAACAGCCACAGTTCAGTGCTTTTTTTCCCCCTTCTTCCAACAGGACACAAAAAATTTTCCACCGTAGTCAGATCGTTTTTCCAATGCTCATGCAAGTATTCCCAGTACAGGTTGACAAAAGCAACATTTCTCTCAACATTTCTTCCATGATTCATTTCTACAGAATCATATCCTGATCTGAAATGGTCTTTAGTTTCTCAGTGCTTCCATGTCAAATTTATAAAGTGCAGTGAATGCAGTGTATGCTACAAGAAAAGTTTTAAGCCCAGTAAGCAAATGTTGATGATGAATGTGACTGTCATTTACAGAGTTAATGTCACAAATTGAACTTAAATAGCACAGTTACTGTTTTGAGGTAATTCTTCAGTTTTGTCTGTATTGTAATTGTTCCCGGGAGGTAGATACAATGAAAAAGGCAGCAGACCAATTTTTCTCCAAATTATTGACCCAAAGCTTGTACATCAGCTCATGCTCAGTCCATGTTACAAAATAACTTTGATTCCTAACGTTGTGTTTCCTAGAAATAACTGCCTACGTGCCCAATAGTTGTTCACTGGCATCAAACTAATGACATACATAGTGTTTGATGTGTTAGACCTAATCTAAGGCAGCTGACGGTGTTAAGAGAGATTTAAATGCTTGAGTAAGGCTCATATAACACAAAAAAACGAAATAATTTCATGGATATAAACAAAATCTTAATTGACTATCCCAAATAAAATCAGTCAACAAACGGGCACTGGTCCAATTTGAAATCATTTATTGATATTTACACAAACTGTTTCAAAATGTGTTAAAATAAATATGGAAGGTTACCATGTGCACAAAATGGTGGTACATCACTCATAAGATATAAAAAATAAAACCAATGACAGATACATTTGTGCTACACTGACAGATTTTGGCATACATTTAAATTTTAGAAACATTACAGCCTGAGTGCAGAGTAGCCTACTTTTCAGATTTCAGTGGGACATTCCAATGTAGGAATAATTTAAAAACAGCTGCCATTTTTTAAAGGATCCAGGCCCTCAAGGCTTTTCACTATAAGCACCTTATAAAATATTCTTTGATCAATATAGTGAACATCATGTCAACACAACTCAGTGGCGGAATAAGAGCTGGAGGTTTTAGAAACAGTATCTCCTTGTGCCATTCTGAGATTCTGCTAATACGCTTGAGTATTTCCTGACACATTGTATATCTTGGACTTAGAGAGGAAAGTAACATGCCTCTTAATACATTGGAATGACATTTATAGAAATGTTCTCGTGTGTGGTATTTTGAGTATAGAAGAACACAGTTTATAATCACATTTGGGGGGAGGTGGGTCACCAGATCCAAAGAAAAAATGTGCATTTAATATTGGCATACATATTTCATGAAATGTAACATGGTCTGACTGACTTTTAAATATAAAGTTAACGTGTGTTGAAAGGTTTCGGAGATCAATGCCTTGCTCGTGGCTCTGTGCAAATAAGTGCTTGATGATGAATTTATAAAAACAAAAAACAAAGCCAAACAGTATTAAAATGGAGCTACAGCACTCCCAGTGGAAAGCCTCAGTAACAAGCCACCACTCCTCATCCTTCATACATTAGTTGTCCACAGGCTGGAAGTTACAGGTACAGAGGGCTTTGGTCTCTGATGAGTAGAAGGTTGAAGGCCTGCTCTGACATGATCCACTGTCCGCGGCAGACTTGTGGTTCCTGTTGTCACGTCGCCTGCTACTGCTCTCTGCTGCTGAGAGACTCAAGCTCACGTTGATGTAATTGATCAGATCTGGAGAGTGGGTCACCGTTCGATAAACTGGAGGTTAATGACATTTTCAGGAACTAGAAGCGTCCTTGTCATGGGCTTCACGGAAACCCCTTCTGGGTCTGGCTTCACATCAAACTCTATTAAGATCTAATAAGAACAGAAACAAAGAAAACAGATTTACTAGATTAGTAACTGAAAAAAAGTGGTCACCACATGAAGTGTTGGTTAGTGACTTTTAACCGAATTTCCTGTTATCAAATAATCCAGGTCCCATATTTAGGAGCTACATTCATACAATGACCTAAATATTAAAGGAAGAACAAGAGAAAGAAAATGAAGAAAATGTGCAGCAGGCTGATCTTATAGAAATACACAGGTTAAAGCTATCTTCAAAAATCAATTCTAAGACATTTTGAATGTTAAACTTTGTGATTTTATTTATCTGAGAAAGGTGCTCTACAAATGAACTTGTCCTAAATTTTAAAAGTGCATTCCAATTCATATGTGAAACTTCTGATAAGATAAATAATGAAAAATTAAACTGTCACTGACTGTACTGTGGCTGTAGCTTACCGTAAATCAATGGAATGAAATACCTTTTTGTTTTTTTCACTAAAATGTCTGACTCGGTCTTGAATCAATACACATTTGCCTCTTCCTACTTTAAAAGATGAAAAATTTAGTCTATCAAACTCTTAAAAAAAGAAACAATCCAGTCCAGTCAACCTACCCTGGCAAGAGCAAGATAGAGCTCCAACTCAGCAATACGACGACCTATGCAGCTGCGTTTTCCAACCCCAAAAGGTACAGAGGCAAACGGGTGATGAGTCTGATCCTTGTTCAACCATCGCTGAGGCTGGAATTCATCTGGATTTGGAAACACTGCTGGATCCCGTGATGTTGCAAAGTGGCATAGCGTAATCAGAGTCTGGATGGAAAGATTTTATAATTAGATAGGTGTTCTACTGAAAAGGCAAATAATTAACAAAACATTTATATTTAGCTGAAAATGAAGGCTTTTTCTGTTGTGACCACATGGCTCTGTAGAATTCAAATACTCATTATGGGATATTCACAAAGTATTCAGAGCTCTTCTCTTTTTTACATTTTGTTGTGTTACAGCCTTGTGCTACATTTCCTTCCCCTATCACTCTACACTGCGTACCCTATAATGATGAAGCAAAAACATTTTAGAAACACTTGTCTATTAATAATGAAAATCTGAAATATCAGTTGGATTGGAGTCTGTCTGTGATAAAGTCAGTTGATTGGACATGATTTGGACGATACATTTCTGTCTATATGAGATGATGTATAAGCGCAAATAACAACCAACAAAGTTGAAGGAACCGTCTACAGAAAACATTTTCAGAGCACAACAATCAGTGCTGTACTCCATCAATCTGGGTTTTATGGCAGACAGGCCAGTTGGAAAACTCTATTCAGTGAAAAACATAAGAAAGGACTTAAAACCAAAACCCAAGATTGAACTGTTTGGTCACAGCTTTAAGGAAGCCAGGCACTGCTCATTACCAGACTGATACTATTCCAGCAGTTAAATGTTATGGCAGCATTGTGCAGTGGGTGTGTTTTTTAGTGCCAGGGAGAGGAAGACTGGTCAGGGTTGAGGGAAAGCTGTGCAGAGTCCTTAATAAAAACCTGGTCTAGAGCACTCTGGACTTCAGACTACGCTGAACGTGCATCTCTGTGTATATATCTCTTGAGTGGTTTAGCCAGAGCTCTGACTTGCACTCAACAGAACATTTCTGCAGAGACCAGAAAGTGTGTCATTTTTATGGAGTATTGAGTGTAGATGGATGAGGAAAAAAATGTACTTCTGTCTGAGTCTGTATACTGATGCACTGCAATGCACTGTATTCCCTCAACACACTTACATTTTTAGGGATGAGATAGCCTCCAACCTGGACATCTTTTTCTGTAATTACCCTTGCATTTGCAGGAATAACAGGGTAAAGCCTGAAAAATAAAAGCATGTTTCAGAATGAACATTAAAAACAAGGCGGCTTGTTTTGTAGGAAAATGACCACGACCTGTGGATTTATACCTGAGCACTTCTTTGACCGTGGCTTTCAGAAGAGGCATGTGGGCTACATCTGCTGCTTCTGGTATCCTTCGGTCTTTCAGTACAGTCAACACCTCATTACGGAGAGAGGTCTGGACCTCACGATGACGGGAGAGTTCATACAAGGACCAGGACATAGTGCTTGAGATCTGAAACATCACAGTATGGGCAACAGTTTGAGCAATCTGCTGGACAGAATCCCGTGATGAGGATGGAGGGACCATTATTACCGTGTCCACCCCTGCAAGAAGTAGCTCTGTGACGTTGCTGTAGACCGTCTTCATTGGGAGGCCCGTCTGGGATAGGAAGTAGGTGAGATAACGGCCTTCCACCTTCTCTCCTCGAGCAACTTTCTCTGCTTCAGCTGTCAGACGCTGGTCGATGTAATGTTTTGCTACATGCATAGATATGGGCCATTAATACGTGAAGCTAAGTGTGAATTAAACTCAGGGATAATGCATTACAGTAAATCTTAAGCATTACTGCATGTATTTCCAAGAAGGATTGGATTAAGTAAACATGTAAAAGTATGTGTGTTCTCTTACACTAAAGCTTTTTATTGTACATTTTAAATAATAGAACTACTTTGTTTATTATAACCACAATTTCATCATCAGGACTGAGATGTAAGATCAAGACTTTACATTAGTTTCAGCGCAGATGATCTTGTAGTGCGTGAGGGTTAAGGCTTTTAATCTCCTTCTTCCTGATCCAGTTTTGGCCAGTGTGATTATTTGAAACATGTTCAGTTTGACGTCTCAGATCTGGATAAGTCTTAATGTGTTGTGGAACCCAGCAACAGCCAATGAGAACTGAGGAGAATTCCATTGTGTGAAGTGTGGAAACGCATACATTTACGTTCTGTGTTATTTTTGTGCCATGTTGCTGTAAAGTCCTTGTTTTTATGGTACATCTTTGGTTTTGATATAGACTAGGGGTTCTCTGTAATCTCTTCCCTTCGTCTAGTTCCTCTTTAGGTTGGTGGGTTCATCATAATATAACTTTCATTAGCAGTTTGTGGTCCTGAATTTACAATATTATAAATACAACTATTGTTTGCAAGTAGGCATAAACTTTTCTAGCATTATTTTATACCAATTCAAATGATGCAATGGAAAACGTAACTTACCAAAGTCAAACATGTAGTCCCAGCACTGACAGAAGATTTTCCAGGGTTTAGGGAACAGCTGGTGTAACCAGCTCGGCATAGCCATTGTAAGAAGAGTCATCACAAACATTTTGTTGATTGACTGGATGAAACGCTCTGTCTCTTCAGGAACAACCTGATCTAGGCAACCAATTCTGGATTCAAATAACACAGAGGAAATGCCTATTGAAGAGAAGGGGTAAAAAATAATTAATAAATAAATACAGTGTAATTTTTTTTTTTTTTTAAATTGAGCAATGTGCAAAATATCCTCAGCAACTACTACTGGGTGATACTTGTTATATCATTCCATCCAGTGGTTTAAAGGGTATACGGGCTACATGTTGTTGTTCTCAGGTGTACAGGAAACCTTACCCTCAAGGCCGAAGCGATAGAACTCGCTTGTGATATCAGTGACAAGGCCATGTGGACGTCTGCTGAGGCGAAGTTTTGCAATGAGGTCACTGACCACACTGTTCAGGGTTTTATCATAGGCTTCCACTGCCTTTGGCCGCAGCATGTGCTTCCCCAGGAGACTTCTTACTGCCTGCCACTCCTCCCCCTCACTAGGAACACACACAAAGTCAAAATGAATACTGACAGACATCTGTGAGGGGGAGGGGACATTGCTGTGTATGAAGCATATTGTGCTTTAACACAATGTGATGCAGACAGAAAGTAAGGCTTCTATTATCCGTAAGGTCACATAGCCTGCCTGTTCTGCTGACATGGGACCTATTTTGGCTGTCTCATAATACTGTTTTGTGATAGTGAGTCACCTTTAAATAAAGTACCTTTCCAGCTGTGTTTCTTGGATTTGCCTGGACCAAAATTGTTTTATGCAAGTGACAAAAACAAGGACAACACATAAAAAGTTGATATAAGTCAGAATCCATGCAGATGATTATGTAACACTCACGATGTCAGGAGTCCATAGTGATGTCCCGTCTGCCTCCTGTAGTCCTTCCAGGAGGAAAGGTCGGAACGCATAGGGTGCTGGCCCTCCTGCCTCAGTACCTGCTCGATGAGCCCTGGATCAGCCACATGAACGGTGAGAATGGGGCCAAAGCTAGCTTTCCACATAGGGCCGTACCGCTGCACACCTTCCAGCTGCGACATGAGACAGAGACTCGACCGTGTAAAAACCCTGCAGGCTATGAGATGACTGGCATCATCTTTGAATCCACTCCCTCTTAGTTTGAAGCTAAGCGCAGGGATTAAGGTGCCTGCAGGCTTCTCTAAACCACTAATGATCAGATACATTTTTGTAAATTTTCAACTTGATAGACAGAGTTCTTCACATTTTCCTTGCAGACATGTTGATAGAGGACAGCTACATCAATTCATACAGTGTTTAACAAACCTGATGCACAATAGGTAAAAGTGGGACCAGTACATTTCAGATTTCCAAAGGTGACAAATCAAAGTAAAAGCCTGGAAAAATGAGTGGAGTAACATCATGAACACAGATGGCTCCACCTTGATGCACTGCTAACTGTGTTGATGTCAGCACTTTCAGTCATATTTTTGGGACAGACATCAATAAATGTGGTCGGACATTGTGGTCAAGAACAGTAGCCTACACATTGGAATGGCAGACCATTGGGACCTGGTTGCCCCTCGGGGGGAAGAGTGTCACAGGAAATTAATAGAAAATAGTGTGTAATCACCTTTAACGTGGTCTCTCCAGGAATGACAGTAGACCCATCCATGGGGCACAAGGTTAAAGTGAATGGTTTGATGAGAATAAAAAGGTGTGAATCAAATGCCACGGCCTCTATTTACCAAACCCAAGTGAAATGGGACAGTTTGGACCGAAGCAGCATCATCAAAACACCACATGAAGGAATATCATCCCTCCAACTAAGTTTATAGACCCAACAACGAATGTCAATGAGGTTGTGTTAGGGTTAGGTTAAACATTGTAAATAAACAATGGAATTAATTAAATTAAAGTATTTTCTGCTCAATCTCTCTACGATGCAGTGAGAATAACATATGCATATAAAAACAAATATATTTTAGAAATATAAAGTAGAAACTCGTCTTTTGGCTTCTCTCTGGCTGGATCCATGTTGCACCATCCTACCTGTAACTCGTGCAGTCTTGACAGTCCCCGTTTGGCGAACAAGTCCCAGGCGAAGCTGGCGAACGACGGTCCGGGCATGTGATCCAGAGTCCGGACCGGCCGTGTCCTGGTGGCCTCCGGACCCGGAGCTGAGCCCTCGGCCCATCTGTCCGCCCACTTGGCCAGGGGGAAGGCGCTCCGGCCGGTCACTCTCTCTCTCAAAGCCTGTTGCAGCATCTTTCTCACAGAGATCATGGAGCGGTGGCCGGACGCGGCTCCTTTGGTCTACGGGACTCATTTTGTTTTTTCCCCGGCTTCTATTTATAACGAGCGACCTGGTCCTCGAACCTGCCGAGATAAAGCTGTAAATTTTCCTATTTTGGGCCAATCATGGGTGTAAATTCGGCGGAGGCCCCGCCCGGATGAGACTGAGAGGGCGTGAGCCGAGAGGAAGGTGTGTCCAATCAGAGGGCTGAGCTCGGACCATCCCAGAGACAGCACACGTGGAGTTGCTGGATAAATAATACATGACTTATCCCGTTACTAGCCAGCCTTATCTCTGCTTCCCTGAAGCACTTTGCTCTCTGATAGCCAGCAGACTGACATATTTAGAGCGATCACGCACTTTTGGTCATGTTGTATTGTGGTCTTCAAGGCCAATGCTATTATAGATCCCATGAGATAAAAGAGCTGGAGTTAAATTCCCCTTAAAAAAGACTAATCGATACCAAGCAGAAAGAGTTGATCCATGCATAAGATTATGCTTTGCTCATCAAGCATCATGAACAGACTGAAATACAATTGTAGAAGGTCAACATCCCAAAGAACGATGGGACACATTTTAAGTGTGAACTGGAAAAAGAGGCAGGGGACCTGTCTCTCCCAGGCCTGGTTCTGCCTTGTTTACCCAGCTATAACCCATTATTTTGCTGCCTTGGTGGTTTTCCTAGCAGGAGAGTATATAATGACCTGATTTTGTCCAAAGTACCATGTGTACGCAAAATCCCCAGAGCTGTACTCAGAATCTGCTCTGACATTTGATCCAACATTTTACACCTTAAATGGATATATTAAATCAGTCAGCTTCAGAGATGCCCAGATGACCGATAGGCAATCCTCAGCTATAAAATGATGATGATGGCTGATGGAGCCTCTAAACTCCCAGCCGGATGAGAGCGTTATATCTCTGCATTAAATTTATGCTATGTTCACTGTATTTTTCAAATCCACAGTCATTTAGTGAAACATTTTGCTTACAGTATGCATGTCTCATTTTAAAGAGGGTCCTTAAAACAAATACATTTTACCAATTATTGGGAGATGAATGGACAAAAAATACAAAGAGATTGATTAAAAAAAACTATAGAAACACCTTCAAATAAATGGGGTAATTATCAACCAGGAACATCACAATATTTCACCATTGGTAAAAACTGCATACTAAAAACAAGGTGAAGAGTTATTTAGAGAAATGCATTTCACAGAAGTCCTTTCCATTACAACATCACATTCCCTGTCTGTCTGCTGCCAGGGTAAAGAGAGACTTCTGAAAAGATACATGACATTTTGATATTTAGAATGTAGTTGGTGTTGTGGTGTTCAGTGAAGAACAATCAAATCTTGTGGTTTGATCTCTATTTTCTGGGCCATTCTCAGTTGTCATTACTCTGATTTATTTGGCTGTGGTGAATCTGATCTAACAACAATTTAACATTCCAAGGTGTTTTGAGCTTCTGGTCTATTTGCGGAGGTAATTTATATTCACCCAGTTGTCTTCATGCAACTGGAAAAGTCAGAAAAACAAGGTCCACTTTGCAGACTTGCAGATGCAAGAAATGTACACACCTAACAACAAGAATAACAACAACAGCAACAACAAAATCTGCAACAGTTAACAAAAATCAAATAGATGCCAGGCCACGACAACAGCCCTTGTTATAGATTCTAAGGGAAAAATCATGGCTCTTTTTATACATTCAGCACCTGTTTGACCTCACTATTTACAATACTTGACCTGAACATGTGATTCTCTTTTAGAGGTCACAAAACAATCTATGATGCTTGCTAATGAGGATGAAAGATCAAGACTTGTACACAAGACTCCCTGAGTTGACGATGCTTAGCTATCTTCAAGATAAACAGTGACCTCTGAAATTTACATGAACACATAAACAACTTTTAAACAAGGTGACCTTGTTTAAAAGTCTGTCTTGCTCAACACACTGCAAACAAGTCAAACACAAGATTTTTTGTTGGATGGCTGATATGGAGTATTTTCTCAAGCCACATGCATGTCTGCAAATGAAAATTTCAAAAATACCAAAAAGCCCTTAACCCTGTTTCCTGCTCCAAGCCTTTCCAGGAAAGATGCACATATCTCCTGGATTTTCCTTGGCATGAAGGCACAGATGTTCATCTTTGGTTTCTTTTTCTGCAGGGTGGTCACTAAGGACCACACAAGATGCACAAATTAAAATCCCCAGAGCCCAAATTGAGAGATTTTAAGATTTTATTCTATCCCCACGTTAGAAATGGAGAGTTAATAAGCTTTTGATTATGAAAAAATGATAAGAAATTCATTGAGATAGTGGCTTCTTTGTGCTGCTGTGTGGTATGAACAAATGTGGCCCAGTTATAGATCATGCTATAGAGCATTGCAGGGATAGCCCGAGAGGTATTTCCCTTAACTGTATTGGCCCAGTGCCCAGAAGGGGCAGACTCACAGACTAGTGTGTTAAAGTTCATGGCTACAGTCTGCCTGTCTGGGTGGTATCTCAGTCTTACTCTCTTGCACTTGCACATATTTATGCACATTTGCACGCACAAACTTCGAATATGTTCACAGAACTTTGGACTCCAATGTATGTATGCATTTACCCGTGGGGGTACATAATTGCATTATGTATTCCCTAGCCCCTTATCTTATGGTCGACCATTACAACAAACCACCTACCACTAAGCCTAATCTAATCATAACTCTAAATATAAGTTGTAACACTCAAACATTTAAACTCGCATTGTTTAACATTTTATCACGTGCCCGGGGGTTGCTGTGTTCTCTGTTTTCCGTCACTCAACAGTCCAATCAGAACATTAAGGCTGTCTATAATCACTCAACCAATAACCACCATTTCAGTGAAGCTCTAATGAGACTGTCTTAGAGTCCTCTATTCATTTACACATGCGTGTTGTATTATGTTGCTCTTTCCTGCAATTGGATACAAGTTCAGGATAGTGTGTCTGACCACAAACTGCTATCTGCAGGCCAATAAATTGATGAGCTGAGGTGTGCACAGTCCCTTAACAAATATGGACAAACCCACATGGTCATATAACCAACAGCTGCTTGTGCACATACAGCATATGATGATGTTGTAATGAGTAACAAAAATAGAACAGTGAAATTACTGAGTAAATATTTTATTAACATATATGCAGTAATTGATTAAGTCAGTGCTATGAAAAAATACTGCCATGCCATAAATTTGCATTAAAGGTTTGGTGAAGGGCATCTGTTAAATTAAGAACACATCTGGACACCAGATGTGCCCGATCCACTATGGTGACGGCATACATGTGATAGATCTCTTTGTTCCTGGTCTGTATGTGGGCCACCAACTGTATGGAATGAGTGATTGCACAGAAAATAGTTTTCAGTGAATTTTAATGACAAACTATGATAAACTTTTTGCCTAGAGACTTCTTTTTGTTGTAGTTATATCAATGACATCAAATGAGACCTGATGGATGCGCATTTTGCCAATGCACTACTGCTGGGTCATATATGACAAGTTGTAATGTTTTGATTAGAACCTGATTATATTCTTCATCTCTACTTGGTTTCTGACCTCTTATTAAAGAGACGCTGGATTTGCAATTCTCTGGAGCTTGCTTTTACTGGGGAGTCTTAGCGTTATACCACTGAATATACACAGAGAATCTTTATTGACATGTTGCCATTCGTTTTGGAGAAATGTCACCTTGGACCAAGGTGTTCAACAGACAGATGAACCGACGGGTGTCACCACTTTTATGCCAAAAATAAAGTTCAAGATATTTTTTAAAAGGTCAAATAATAGACATATCCAGAGCATAAATTGTTCCTGAGCTTCAAAACTTGTTATACGAGGTACAAAGTTTAAATTAACCTACAGCCAGCATGCAGCAGCAGAACAATGATGAACATTTAGGACTGCATCATGATGGTCATCTAATGCGAGCTGACAAAAATAATGAAGCAGTTGTGATGTCATGAGGAGCAGGTGTAAAATTTTAGAGAGAGCCAGAGCTGCGCTCCCTTCAGCTTAATTACTAGTGTCATGTAGCAAAGTTTGCTTTGAAAAATGTCAACTGCTCAAATTTATTTCTATGTATCATGCACATATTTAAATAAAAAGAACTGCATCGTTTCCTTACTGTGTGCTGCTTGTGATAAAAATTCGACAAAAGGTTAGTCTTTTGACTTTCACAGTTTGCTTCACTAAATATAATGGAAACTGGTACCAGGCTAGTGTGTAGCATGAAACCTGAGTCAAAGAGATACCATCGCCTTTGGACTTCCTTGCATAAACTTGATTGATTTTACCCCTGAAAGTTTGTTTGACATGAAAGCAGACGAATCAATAAACACCAGGTTAAAACCAAAGCCTGAAGCAAATGTCAATGGCTTCCTTCTCCATTCATAAACCTTGTATTAATTATGTCTACTTTTTATATTCCCATTTTTGAATACACACCTTCCCAAATGAATAAATTGTGCTACTTATTTATGTAAATCATTGCCAATGTTGCAAATGTTTACTTGAAGAGATGAATCTGTTTGAAACAGTAAATTGACGGGGTGAGACTCTTCAGCTGTAACTGATCCTGAGAAGTCGTTGTAGCCCCAGGTGAGCCAGCAGGTTGAACAGATTTTTGTAGTTAGAGAAGTTATAGCAGGACGGGGGTACAGGATGTTCTGCATGAAGTGCACAGATCTTTTTTTTTCTTTTTTCCTTACAAGTCAATAGTCACAAACATTATGGGGTGAACCGAGGACAATTGGGAGAAGATTCATACAAAGTGTTTCTTTGTGTTTTCGGTTATTCTTTGTTGTGTTGAAGGGCCTGAAAAAATTAGAGTTGGAACCTCATGCCAGGCGAAGTTTCTCATCGGTCCAGATGTGAAAATGCTGAAGAAATAAAAGGATGTGATGTTGAAATCAAGCCTGCGGGGTAGCAGAGTCACTCTGATGTGGTTGTGTAGGATTTCAGCAGGGTTGTTAATGCTGTGGGAACATATGAAGCAGGATTTTATGTGGCGGTACAACAGCTCAGTCTGGTTTGGTGGCAGGAAGGCATCATGCTGGAGACCTGAATCTCAGTATTAAGAAAAAAAAATTAAGGCAGTCAGGTGAGGATTTGGCACAAGTATAAAGTATTGTGTGACATGATTATGAATGTAAGAAAAATAATGGAAACCTCAGTGGAGACAGCTCAGATACCTTCTCTGGGATAAATGTAGAGTTCAGTTGGACCCCCACCATGATGTCACAAATGCCGCATCCATCTTTATGATTGAAAACAGGGAAACAGCATGAACTCAACATCCGGGTTGGAGACTTCAGGATGTTCCTCTTGATGGGCTCCTGATAGGTGGATTTTGTTACCTAGTTAGCTAGCTGCTTCTCTCATGTTTCCAGTGTCTACTAAAGTAAGCTAAGCACCTTCTGCCTGTAGTTTTATACTTTCCACCAATTGATCTTTTCATCTGATTCTGAACAATAAAGAACATTAGTCCTCCCAATAGCAAACTTTATCTCTTTAGCAAGGAATGACAACATCTTGAAGGCAATCATTCACATTTGTTTACAAGAAATAAACAAATGGAAACATCAAAAACCTTCTGCTGTTCAGTTTCTTTCCGTATGAAGCAAATGCTAATTTTATTTGCTGGTTTTGTAAAATGCTAACTTTCTCTAAGTGATTCCCTTGCAATGCATTTAATAAAATTTTTGTTCAATGGCCTGATGATACTGAGATGCTCCTTTATGCACTTAGACCTAATGGCTTTGCTGCCACATAGTAATAATAGTGATAAGGGAACATCAGCTCATAGACAATAGATTAAACTATTTTTTGGTCAGTTGGACATTCACAATATCACGGATGTCACGTCTATTTTTATTTTGTTTCAGGAAGATGATTCTCTCAATAGGAGAAGCAATCCATATTTTTATATCAATTAGTGGTGCAGAAATTGACTAAAAAAAAGACAAAATGCATGGACAGTGATTTGGTGTATTAGCATTTGTAAAAAGGTTTCAGAAAATTATTTTTACTGCCAAAAATGAAGGAATGCACATAACCCTAGCATATAACAAAAATGAAATGTTAAATGTTGAAATATTAATATCGTTTGATTTATGACTACTCCATTTACTCTCTGCCATCATCAAGTTTTCCACTGGGTTTCTATCATTAAGGCATGTGCTGTCCTGTTCTTAATCACCACCGCCCAGAGCAGCAGAAGGGCTTCAAACATGCACTGGCCCGTTTCTAAACTTCTGACAGACAAAAATGCCAGCGTGTAACATACAGCTAAAATCACAAGGTGAGCAGAGAAACCCTCAGTTTCGGTAACAAGCTTGTTTGATTCGAATCTCAAGATCCACACCTGAGACGTGTAGCAGATAACACCAGACAAATATGATGATATGATGGCCCTTTTGGGCATCTGCTGTGTTGCAGCAACGTGCGCCATGTTCAAATTTGTGAAATTTAAAATGTTAAATAAAAGTATTACTGTAATATATAAAAAAATTAAGCAAAATTCTGTATTAAGCAAGCTTCCTTTTTAGCTGACTTAACAGGTTCTCTATCATCTATGGTAAAAAAAAAAAACTTGAACTGTAATATTATGCTACATTAAGTTGATATAGGAAGTGCTGTAGCACAATGGCTTACTTTCAAACCAAATAAGGATCCAAAGACAAGCTAAATTTAAATTGGTAAAGTGTTGTGCGTAAACCAAACTGCATTCATGTGAATCAATACCATGAAATTAAGTTCCTATGATCAAATTAAGATTTCAAACTGATAAAATTCAAATTGTTAAGCCAGGGTTATGTTATTTTATCATTACTATATGATAAAACTATCTGGATAAATGTACTTCATGAAATTTAAACTCGTCTTAAAATCCCTCAATTGAAAATCAATCTGTCTTTCTGTTGTGGCAAACTTAGTAATTCTGTTTTGTGAGAACTGCTGGGGAAAAAAAAACGCAACACAAAGATACAACACATCCTTTCAGTTAATTTACAAAATGTGTAAATAAACATCAACTAGTTTTACTGAAGGAAATACAGTTTAACTGCAGGAATTTACAGCTATACACTAGATCCAAACCAGCACTGTCCATTCTAATAAAACAGGACAAATAGAGGCAATGATTAAAAGAAGCTCCACAAAGTTTGTAATTTGGTTGACGTGTGCCTTCTTTTTTTGATTTGAGGAATGAAATAGGTTAATTATGTTGTTGTTTTGTTTTGTTTTTCAAAATCAAATACAAAAAAAAAAAAAAAAAGGAAAAACCTTGTTCATCTGCTTTGGGAACAAACCACAGTCTTCATCTCCAGAGAGCATTACTATCCATGTTCATGTCTGAAGGACTGCTTGAGACCATTATTCCAGCGTCCTGCATGTCCAAACTGTTTGGTCTTAGTTTGAATCCTCAATCCTCCGGAAAACTGCAGGGAAATTCTTTCCCCCATTTCGCTGCACTTTCTTCCCTTCTTCTGTACATGTTCCCAAACGATTTATGATGATGTCCTCCGCCTGCCAAGAGAAGATTACATCTTATTATATTAAGCAAAGTAAACAGATTAATAGATACAGGGAAAGATCAAAATCAATTAAGCTTAAATGCCTGCAAACTTTACTATTAATATAAAAACTGTTATGACTTAAATTTACAAAGCAGTATTTATTATTGTGGTCTAAGTTTATTAAAGATTTTTCTGAAGATAACATGTTAATCAGCTAGTCCAGGTTGAGTTGGACTCTGTTATGACTCTCCTGACACTGAGTCACTACAGACTATAGAACTGGTCAGGGAGCTAATTATAACTAGTTGAAAGCAGTAGTTTGACACCCTGAGGATACGTTGCTTTGTTGCTAAGAACTAATTAATGACAATATTGATACCACTGATGTTAATGTTCAGTATCCAATTAGTGTTAAATTATAACTATCTATAACTTATTTTGGAGACTTGACTCACAGGGAAACACAGCTAACCTGCCAAACAATATCTCCACAACGCACTGATGACTATTTTGTAGTTTAATGTGTACAAACAGAAATACTGAGACATTAAGTTGTTTCCATGCCTAAATTTGGATCGATATATAAAAGCACTGTCTTCCAGTCATGATGATATTTTGATATCACTCCTTACTATTCAGATTTTTCAGTGGGGACATTGTACATGTCAGGTTGCATTTCGTAATGTTGTATGGCATCATCCGAGGATAATGTGTCTGAAATGTGAAGCCTCTCTCACTGGTCAGAACTAGCTGTTTCCAGAGGGGGTTTTCCTTTTTTATTCTGCTGACGTTGTATAAATTCATAAGCGTAAGCTATATCAGTTCATATTAAGTGTTGATACATGAGAGAGGTATTGATCGTCTTATTTGTACAAAGCATTGTAAAAAAAAATACATAAATGAAAAAATGTAAATAATGGATTAGTCCTTCAAAAGTTTTAGATTTTGAATTTGACCAGTCAGTAAACTCAGAGGTGAAAAGCTTCATGATAACATACCAGTTCTTCATCAGGAACTCGTGTAAACAGTGGATGTTCAGTGAAATGCTTCACCATCCAGAGGTGGACTTCCTCCACATCTGTGATGGTATACACCAAACCCTGTCATGACCAGACAAACATGGGAGGTTATTAACACAGTTCTGGGAACAAGCTGAGTTAACCAAGCGACACTGGCAGAACATGGACCAATTAAATCATAACATAAATAAAGTAAATTAAATAAAATCTTTTCTCTTTTTAATGTCTTCACATTTTTAAACATCTCAGCCACACAGATAAGCGGTTTCATCATCAGTGAAGAGAAATGGTACATATTAAAAAGGTAAAAATAACCTACAGGCAACACAAGGGTTAATCACCTGTAACTGTAGTTTGCTTTAGAGGCTGGACAGATAACGTTACTAGAACAAGGTTTTCTCAGAAAACTCAGCAATGGCACAGATTTCCAGGTTCCCAGTTACAGCTGAACCCCATGCTGCGAACCACAAACATTCATGCACACGCACATTGTAGATTTAGAGTGATGAAGCCAAATTTAGACACAAGCCCTCCATTGTTTCTTACAACGTCCATCAGTGTTTGCAACCTATTCAAACGTCCCACTGTGGACCTGACAGCTGTGGCAGGCAGGAGCAGGGTGTGTACACACATCAACCATGTGCAGGCCACACTCATTGCTCAATTTTATTTCTTTGAATTTTAGGATTTTTGTACACTGCGAGCATCTGATAAAATGACGTGTGGAGTATGGCAGTTCAACTATGGTTGGTCTTTAACCCTTTCCTTGTGTTCAGGTGGTTGCAAAAGTCTCAGCAGCAAACTTTTAAAACCACATTCCTGCAGCCCTATTAAAAAGTCATCCTTCAGTACTGTCTGTGCAGTAAAAGTCTAATATGTTTTATCCTTCTGGTCTATTGAGTTCTGTTGTTCAAACAACAGTTGAATAAAAATGTTCAACACATCCATGAACCCCAGGTACATTGTACTTGATGACTGATTTCCACTAACTATTGCCTCAAGTATGTATCACTCCATGATAGGAAATGGTCCCAAAGAATTTAACTTATTACTGAAGTCTGAGTAATTTCAGTCAGATCTACAGTGTGTCCAGGTTATATAAATGCTGAAAGTGACTCACAGAGAGTAGCAAAGTACTCAGGTGCAGATTAACTTACTAAGTATTTAGGTATTATTTATATATATTTAGGAATTTACGTCTTTCTTTTTATATATAGTACAGGTTGCGTTCTTCCTGCTTTGCATCTCTGCACCTCCTCCAGTGCACATCGGGTCAGTTGGAGCCACCATTCACAGATGTGTCGCCCCCTTTCCGGTACATCTTCTGATGGGGGGCTTTGTCCGCTCCTTCTGCCAGCCCCTTGATGGCCCTCTGCAGGTTTGTCCCTGTTGTTCAGGCCTGTGTCTGAGAAGCAACGGGGAAGGCCTAACCACTTCCTGATGTAGGTGCTGGAGATGCCATCCATCTTGCCTGCCACTGACGATGGTCAAGTTAACTGTTGGTACAGCGTGAACTGGTAGCACCACACTTTCAGTTTTCAAGGAAGCTGGCTGCTCTCATCTTTGCCAGTTCATCGGTCGAGTGTTTGGGTGTTTCTGTACCACCTGCCCCATCTGTATCTCTCAGAGTTCTGAGGTATACTGCCTCCCAAAACTTCGGATGGGTTGCTCTGCCAGCTCTCTCTCTCTCTCTCTCTCTCTCTCTCTCTCTCTCTCTCTCTCTCTCTCTCTCTCTCTCTCTCTCTCTCTCTCTCTCTCTCTCTCTCTCTCTCTCTCTCTCTCTCTCTCTCTCTCTCTCTCTCTCTCTCTCTCTCTCTCTCTATATATATATAAACCCAGTAAAAAACAAGTCTATACTTGAACTATAATTATCGAGTGTTTTGTTCATTCAGTTGAAAAAGGACTTGGAGTACAAATGCTGTGAAAGACACCACAGCAATCACGGTGTCAATCATTTACATCATTAATCTAATAATTTTTACTGCACTTGATCTTGTAATGTACTAAATTGTAATCCCACCAACATCTTCTTTTGTTAGCTAATAGTAAACATCTCTATATTTCAGGAGTTGGAACTAGAACATACAAAACACATACACACTTATCGAAAATGATCAGCAATTCAATTTGAACAACTGGTTATTTCAAAGATTAGTTGCAACAGGTCTTTCCCATGTACATACCCCAACTCTCAGAGTATAGGCATATTCTGCCAGCAATGTGGGACTAATGATCCTCCATTTGTGCTTAGTCTTCTTAAAGTGAGGGTCAGGGAAGAGGAAGAACATCTTACTGAGCTGCGAGAGAAAAAAAACACTCAATAAAACAAGTACAGAAAAAAGTTGCTTTTCATTCTCAAACACAGGATCAAAACAAAACATTTAACTTTTTATCTACGTTGATAACATGGTTCTATACACTATTTTTTATGTATGAATCTCATAACTTAAATATGGCCCCCGCAACATTTTGTGGTTGACTGTTAGGCACCATGGACTGCAAAACTGGAATTTCCCTCTTTTGATATTTTTCCCCATAAAGTTCCCCCATGTCTGCCTTTGACAAATGTGCAAGTGCAGGCTACATTGATATTAATATGACTGATATTTTAAAAACCTTTCCAGAAACGTTTTTATTAGTTAAAATAAATAATGTCAGCTATAGACAGAACGATATGGGGATAATCACTAGGAACTGATGAAGCCTCAGGGGACTCTTCAGTGTTGATGGAAGATGGAAAAACCTTTACACTTTGAGTTATTTCTTTGGTTACAAAACCTACTAAGACAAAGGGGAAAAAAAGTAGGTCAGGTCTTTAGAAAATGCCATTTCAACACTTGAATCCATTCATGCATGCGCAAGGGATTGGGACTAAATTTTGAGCACTAGTCTCGATGAGCATCTTTTATTTCTCTGCTTTGAAAGAAAAATCAGGCCAATGAAGGGTTTTGTTGAAGTCATGAGTGAGAACAAAACAAAGCCAAAAGCTGCACCTAGAAGAAAATTTTCAAAATTCAAGCCAAAGTTCTCTGTTCAAACTGCAGATTTCCTCTTAAATGCTTCAAATCTCATTTTGGCAAGAAGCCTCAGCTCAAGTTGCTCAAATAATAGTTATATTGATAAAAATATACTAAATAGAACATTAAATTTAATCAATGTATACATTTTTAGTTGGAATAAAGGGTTTAATGTGCATTCCATAAATGTGTCAGTGTGACAGCGATTATTTCCTACATTTATTTCTTAGTTTATTCTCTGGGGGCATTTGAGGTAAAGTTTTCCATCCAGTGCACTTAAATTAACTCTGGTGTACTAAACCCACTGCGTGATCTAATGTGAGTTTGAACAAGTATTGGATTATTGCAGCTAATTGGAAAAGATAAATTATGGGTTGCGCTGCTCCATACTCAGCTGATGTGATGCCTTGTGTGTCAGTCAATGACTCTATTGTTGTGAAATCTTAGATCTATTGAGCAATCGGTATAATTAAATTCAGTCCATATGTCAAACATGAAGAAAGTAATTACTTTATAATGTTTGGCCGGTATATTCATATTACCTTGGCAGAGCCATGACAGACTATCAACTTGAATTTAAGGATTTTTCTAGCCTGTTGGATCATTATTAAATAGCTGCAGGACTCTTTTATTGGAATCAATTCGGGGGTCAACAACATTTGGATACATTAACATCATATTCAGCTGTTATTTCCTGGAAATATTTTTGCAGGTTAGGAGCTTTCATTACCACTACCATTCCACGTGTTGTAAGAATATAAATAAAGTTGGCTTATTGAAAAAAAAAAAGTGTATGTCCTTTGTTGCTTGCCTGCTTACGTTTATGTTTATAAAGCCACCTCCCTGCAGACCTACCTGTCCTTTACGGAAGAAATTGGGGAGATACTTCATGGCATTACTACGGATGCAGGCAATGTTCTGGTATTTTCCAGGTTCAGAGGCACGCAAAGACTGGATACGATCCTGAACATAGTCTGACACTTTGACACGGATCTCCATGCCCAGCATGAGCTTGTCTGGGAAGAGTGGAGATAACTCCACTGAGAGAGAATAAAAGATGCACAAACGAAACAAACAGAAAAAGTTGATGAAAGGACAGCGCAGAGCAGCAACATGACCTGTGTATTAAACAGATGATCAGATCTGTGCCATAAGTACCCAACAAGCCACCGTATCCACAGCCAATATCTGCAAACTCCACTCTCGGCGTCTCTTTCTCTGACAGATCTGCAGGGAAGAAATCTGGGTAATACTTGGACCACTCCATTTCTTCTGGACACACAGGACTGAAGGGAGAGGGGAGGAAACAGATGGTCGTAGAGAGCGCTTTTCAATGAGATCATGTTCTTCAGTCCATATGAAACAATTGTTTTCTGTAGATTATCCAGCGTTTATTGTTAGACAGAGAAGGCTGTTGTAAATAATGTTAACTCCTTGGCTCATATACAAGTTTGTTCACATCTCATAGTTACTGAAGTCAGACACATGGACACTCACTAGTCGAAGCTGTGATGAGCCATCGGGTTTGAATGGGCTCTTTGTCGGTAGAACCGTTTCTGAGGCATCGATGAACTCATGTTGCATTCAAATACAAACTCTACTCCCGAGAAAATTCAACCTGACCCGTAATTATTAAAAAAAAACACACACACAACTAAAAGTGTCACGTTGTTTTCCAGTTTACTGCAAACTGGGAGTCGCGGTGTTTTTACGTCATCACCGAGCGTCTTTTCTGCGTTGCCAGATTTGACCGTTTTACACGAACAAGTCCAATTTTCTCCACACATCTTTGTTGATAAACTGCCCGAGTCGTTTCCACAAACAAATTCAGTCATATTGGAGTTGCCCTAGTTATACAATTTATATTTAACAACGTACCACGATGCTACTGAATTGTCTTGTCCCAGAAAAAAAAATTATTTTATGAAAATTGACTATGAGGCCTAGCTGACTAAATGGATTACAAAAAGGTGATTTATTTTTAAATCATGAGATAAGGGACAGTTCTGTACTAACATAGTTTCAGTCAACTGAAATTTTAAAGTACTTCACAACAAATCTGTGATTGTGACAAAAAAAAAACTAAAACCAACACAAACCATCTATATAAGTGATTTTAAACAAGACAAATCATTTGGATCATAGAGGCCTATACTGTAAGCTTTACTGTAAACTGTAGAATTTCTTACTTAAAAATTAAGAAAGAAAAATGTAATAATACAGGTCTGTACTCAATAATGATGCCTCATAATCACTCAAACATAGCCCACTGAATAGCTATAAATGCACATTGACAATATTTTATGATTTTTCAGCAAAAATGTTTTATTATTTCTAGATTTAAATGTAGACATTATACAATACACTGTATGGTAAACGTCACTGCTTGGTGTATTTAACAACAAAAGATGAGGGCAATCTTGAAACAAACATATACAGCCAGCAGCTGAGAGTTCGTTTCAGTGATGAGGAAAGAAAAAATGATGACCCAAAATCATGGACAGGACAGACCGTAAAAGTCAAAGATATTTACAGCAAAATTAAATTTAACTTTAATACTTTACTTCAATAAATAAACAATGATGGCCTGTAATTAGGCTAAAGATCTTGTATTTAAATAGTTTTAGTTGATTATATCCTTGATTTTTCTGATGTTATCACTGGCAAAAATTTTATTGTATATGGCAACATTATTTAAGATGTGTAGTATTTTTGTTAGCCGTGATGTAATTATTGTACTGGGGGTATTTGGAGGTCTAATGGGACCATTTTTGAACCCACTAGAAACTGGAGCCTGCACCGAAAGGAGAATCTTAACAGCCAAAATTACAGATTTTAAGCAATATAGCAAATTAAATTAAATTAAATTTCATTTTATATTCTTATTATTCTTATCAGTAGTAGTAGTATTGTTGTTGTTGTTATTATTATTATTATTAGTTACAGTCACGTGTGGTTTACACCATGTGGCCTTCGGGTATACCCAATGATTTTTTGGTGCCCACACTATCACACAGCCAGCATATATTTTCCTTCTGTTGTGCGTTAAATGGAATTACTGCAGTTCGCCAAAGGCATCGTCTCTGTCATCTGTAATATCCTCCATACTTCAGTCTGTCAGGAGCTCAGAGACATCACTTATACTTCCTGGTGTATTTCTCTGTCAGAGACATGGATAGAAGACAGCTTGCTATATATTCAACAACTAATCTTGTGCCTCAGTTTTAGTTATAACACTTTATGTGATACCAATTTTGAAAGACACCATGGTCAAACAGAATGAGAAGGAATATAACTTTTACTTTCATATTTTCAAACACAGTTTTATTTGGTTGTTGACAGTGAATAGTGAGTGTGAGGACTGATAAAGGTCTTTGGTATTTAAGCCAATATATGATTTCAATATCAATGATGTGGCAGGTGTATAAAATCCCTTCATTTGTGTGCATTGGCTTTCAAATAATTGTCCTTTTGATAATGTGACCCATATAAGACCAATTTCATTTCAACCATTTTCACAATTTTTTATCATTTTTTTAACTTTCTTCTTTGTCATGGTAAGTAAAGAGGATGAAATTTATATTTTTAATTTTTTTATTAAACATAATTAAATATTAATAAAGAGAAATGTTAAATCTGTATATACCAAGAGTGTTCAGTTTGTTTTCAAGCTACAATCAATAAGATCCATTGTTTGGTGTAAAATAAATGATCATACAATACAGTTACTGTAGTATGTATTTCTTTGAGATCATTAAAGACTTTATTATAAAACATGAATGCACAATGAGGGCATACTTTAATCAATTCTGTCATGTGTCAGAGGCTTCCTGATGTGTCAGATCCCTTACTTCCACAAACCCTCAGGAAGACATGGAATAAATGAAATAAAGGGGCAAGGCCCATTGTTGCGGCGGTCACATCCGAAGGAGCACAATAGTTTCATCACCACAAATCCTCTTAGAGTCAGAGTTGAATCCAAATCAAACTAAAGTAAAACAAAAAACAGTCCAATGACATTGAGTAACACCAGTCATGGTGATTAAAAATGGGTAATCATTTTTCTTATTTGTCTTTGTCTTCAGAGTCTTGGGTAAAATAACAGTGTTTTCCCTTTGCTCAATAATTTTCATAGACCACTTTGAGCTCAGGGAGACAAAATATGAGAGTAGAGGTTATCGGCAGTGTTTTTGTGGCAGATTAGGATTTCTTTGTATTAAATCCCAATCGAAATTTGTACCTGCTGCTTCAACATTGGAGAACATTTGTCTGTGTGTAACTTAGCCTCATACAGTGGTCACTCTCATGACCACCTCATGGTTCGCACTCTGCAGGTTGTTGTGTCTTAGCTGGCTGAGAATGTGCAAAATAGTGTAGCCACAGTGCTGGTGGAGAATAGTCCTGACATGGCGGCTTGCCCTCTGTCCACTGTCTGTGACACTGTCAGAAGAGTTCCTCTCAACACGACCAGCGCCTTTACTATTGGAACTGATGGGGTCATCTAGGTCCTTTGCTTTCTCATAATTCAGCACTTTCCACTTTTGGTTCACAGCCTGCCAGCGCTTGAATATCCGGTAAACAGATGATCCTTCATGGATTATAAGGCCTGGGTATAAAGAGTGGGGGAAGGTCAGTGGGCAGGAAGCAGGGTCACATATAGACAAAAACTTGTTTGTTCATTAAGTATCAGGAGGTACAGAGGATAAAGAAGGTACACAATTAAGAACAACAACAATTGAGGTCTCAAAAATAAAAAGATTAAATCTACTGGACTTGTTTGTGCATGTACTGGACTGATGTTTTTTTCACACGTTGATGATAATCCAGGTTGAAAAGAGCCGGAGACACAAGACAACAAATATATTATATTTTGTAATAAACAAATGTTCGCAGATGTAGTAACTGAGTTGGTGCTATAGGTTCTAAAACTTTTTCCTGGGAGAAATTATGTCATCAAACTAATTGATTGGAAAAGAGGACTTCATTTGAAAGCCCTGTCCCATTTTAACCTGAGAAAATATTAATACATTAATTCATCATTTATTATCATGCATGAATATTATGCTCACCTATTGTGCAGTGACTAAAATAACGAATGTAGCTATTATTTGGAATTACCTGGCTGCATAAAAACTGTTGCCATGTTCCTAACCATAACCACTAAATTTCCTGCCAAGAGAAATAGATGAAATTATCAGTAAATTCCAGATGTGTAAAAGATTTACCACCAAATTTCCAAATTCCCAACCACCCATGCAATAACACAACATGGCAGCCACAGTATCTCCATTTTACCTAGGCAAACTATGTCCATGAAGCCATACATGCCGTAGCATATCTGAAAGAGAAGGTCCTGCCGCTGCCATTTGGCTGAAGGGCTGAGGGAAGACCACACCAACCAGGAGATACTAGCGATGAGGAACAAAGAGCCCAGGATAATGGCTGCAATCTGCACCTTCTCAATCACAGTGAGAGAAATGGCCTGCCACTGGAAACAGATGGGGTGAGACAAAAAAATAAAATACTGGTAAAATACTTCCTGATTTTATCAGACATTAGTATGTTTCAGTCTCAGGGACCATTGTTTACAAAAATATGTACAAATGTACCTTCAAGGAGTAGCATCCAAACAAACTATATTTCATCGAAATGTACATTTCCTCAAAGTTTTCTGTGATTCTGTGAATATAATCAGCATGTTTCACAAACACCTGCCTGCCAAGAGACTGCGGATGGAAACTAGCTGCGGCTATAATCTGGCATGTTAACATATGAATGTTTATTAATGTTCATTGTCTCTTCTATTAATAGAATAAAAGTAAAAAATAAATGAATAAAATAAATTCCTACATGCAGTGCAGCATCATGTCTTCATATTATCTCAGCTTTTAAAAGAAGTCAAATGGGTCATTCTTCACACATAGGTGACGGGCTAAATTGTAGACATTGTAGACTTAAAGGACAAGTCTTCCATCTGTTATCTCTGTTCCATCATTCAGAGGAAGAAATCAATTGGTGACACTGTCTGTGAGCCTGCCTTCCATATGCCATACACTCCAGCTGAATCACATCCCAACTCTTTGAAATGAGTGCATTTGTTCTACGCAACTTCTTTTAGATGCTCACCACTTTCCTCCTCTCCATTTGTCCATGAAAAATACGGTATAAATAGCTCTTCTATCTGCCAGCAGACAAAGCCAATGTGCTTCCTGCAGGGAATGAAGGCTTGTCGCCTGGACAAAATTAGTTCAGAAATCATCCTGAGGGGGGTGTTAATGTAAACACTGCACAGCCACTGGTGAATGCCAATATATTCGCCCTCTGAGAAATGACCCCTTACTGTGATTACTGTGGTTTTCCGCCAGTCAGTCACTCAAATCTGGCAACATATTTGTGCATGGCTTCCTGCCACACAGCCAATGAATTTATTCATAGTACTCTTTTATGCACCCTAATTATACCCTCATTAATAATCTCCACAGAGGACATTAAAGATAAAGACAGATGTCAACTCACTATACCTGCAGTGGGTTTTTGGTGCTGATGGCCAGAACCTGGTACTTGAAGTAGCAGAGTTCACAGCTCCAGGAGCCCCTCTCACTGATCCAGCGGATGAGACAGGACTGGTGTGTACACCGCACAGAGCCATCACAGCGACAGGGGCTCAACAGCTCTCCCTGCAGGACACAAACAGCAGCTGCATGAGACTCACAAAGGCCGCTGTTATTCAATCAAACGCTTACCATATCTGATTTGGTGGAGAAATAGAGATAAAAATAATCATTATAAATGGCTCAGCTCATAAATCGGCAGCCCTGATGCAGTTTCTGTCAGATTCTATCTGATGAAGATAGTGTTGAAGGGCATTGTATCAGCTGTTGTCTGTGTCAGGAGGCTGACAAGAGATTAAAATGGAGAAACATCTGCTCACAGCAAATACCAACAGATATAACCAATATGAGACTATACAGTATCTATTCAAAAGGAATAATGAGTGATTGTCAAAATTTGCTTTTGGGTTTTCTTCTTTTTTATTATCCAGCACATTTTGGATATAATTGAAGATGAAATTTGTTTATTTGTTGGACTTGTTTGAGTTTAAATTTGCAATTATGACAAACTGAAAAAAATTATATTTGAATGTCAGACACACTAAACATGCTCAGCAAAAGCCTTCACCTATTCTACATACAGCGCCCCTGTAGACCTTAATTCTGCGACTTATTATTGCTAAAGCATTAATCTTCTCTGGAGAGAAGAGAAACTGAGGAGGCAAAATCAACAAAGCCATAACTTTGTTTCAATTAGTGGCTTCAATTTTTATCATTTCTTTTTTACTATTGGTTGATTAAATAAAACAAAACAAACCAAAACTTCACTTTGCTGAGAATGTTTGATGCCTGCCTTTTTAAAATGGTATGGCCTTGTTGCATGTTAAGATAAAATTAACTCCCTCTCAAAAGTCAGTATATTAAACTTACTGATGGCGCACAGAACTGATTACTTTTTCACTTTCTCTGTCATTTGGTTGTTTGCCTCCGTTACTGACTGTGTGGATCATGTCACATCCAAATGCTCCACTGATGGAAACGGTAGGAATCTGTTGGTTCTCCAAATTCTGTCATCTTGCAACACTAGTGAAGCTCCCAGTCTTATCCAGGTTCACTTTGTTTTTGTCCTAAATCAAACAATATTTGGCTTCCCCAACAACTATTTGTTGCTGCAGCAGTATTGAGAGAAAAATCTAGTTCTGCTGCGATTTATCATGCTGTGTGATACGCTATTGATTCACCTCACACAAATGGCTGATTGGATTCCCAGAAAAAACACCTGTTACTTTCTTTTTGTGGCAAATTAATCGGGGACCGAGCAAAAAGCTTTTGATTTAATTTCATACTGATTTAGTTTACACACTTCAGCCTGGCACAAAAATTAAAATGCAGGATATGTAAAGTGAAACTCTGCAATAATGGAGTAGAAGTGCGTGTGTAGCTGCCTGTTAAAACTCTGAAGGTTGACAGTGATAAAGTGCTGTTGGGCTTTTTATCAAAACATAAATCAGGTGCATAAAATAGCACATTTGAATGTTTGAACATATTTGAACACATACCCCACTTTTTTTTGCCTGAAGGCAACAATTTTACCATTATAAATAATGTAGGAATATTTCCATAAGCAGGACTGTTGATCCATCTAATTGTACCGGCTTGTCTAATCACCAGATTTCAGTCCACATAAACATTTGGATTTTTGGGAGCAGTGACCAGCTCCGATAATTAACAGCTCCAGCACCAGTTAATTATAGATAGTGAAGGAATAAAAGCAAGGTACCTCGTTATTATGGGGATCTATCAAACATTATGCGGATTGAATTCATAGCTCTGTGCCAGCTGGGAAATTTTCAATATTGATGTTCTCAGTGGGAATCATCTAACCACAACTGCACAGGCAGTCTTCAAAGGATGAACACATGCCTTTATATACTAAACTGCAGGCACTCAAAACATGAATGAAAATGTAATAATGTGAGAGTTGATGGTGCTCTTATTTTGGTATGTTTGCTAATCTGCTGCTCAATGGCTGCTTCTGCTCTCATGTATTTTTTCTGCAGGCTCAAAAGACATCACAGGACATCTGGCGCAGGTTTTTGTTGTCAGTATGAGGCTCCCTAAGGCCTGCGGACTGACAACACTCTTGCACATCTCAGTTTATTTTCTGTCTGACTCATGGTGAAATGCTGGGTATTTAATCAGCTGGATATCTGGGGGGGTGGGGACAATAACTTCTAGCAAAGTCTGTCTCTTCGAGGTTGATTTCTTCTTTCAAATTTGATGCTCTCAGTTCTCCGCGTCTAAATTGATGTGAGGGAACATTTTTATCTAACACAGCATTAAATTTCTTCCTGTACTCTGCTCTCCTTCAGATGCATATGCAGCACCCTATAGCCTACAGGAATGATCAAAGATTTGATTCCTGCATTAATGGTTCCTGCTGAAGATTGTTATTGGACTCATACTGCCTCCTTTAATCAAATACCTCTGAAAAATAATGACTATAAATAAACAACTGCTAAAACTGGTCTTTTATTTCAACGAGTCGTCATCGTCTTTTTTTTTTAAATGGCCTAATTTTTTTGCATCAGATGCTGAATATGTTACTGCAAGGAATTAACTTTTTGACATAATAAATACACAACTCTTCTTGCTTCCCTCCAGCCCACTCTTAACTGATGCTCTTCCTCTCCCCATTGCTATTTTCAGATCACAGTTGATAGATTGGATCCCTTTTTTAGTCTTAGTCATTGTGGTTCTTTACTTTGCATTAGATCAGACTTAATTTATAACTGCAGATGAAACGTACGGTATTGATGTATAATGACTCATCGACTCAATTTGTTTGCGGAGCTACATAGCTGAAAGGGACACTTCACTGCTTTCATGGCTCAGTTGAGTTGTTATGAGGAATACAGCTCAGCCTGTGATAACAGCTGTATCATGGTGCCTGTGGCTCTGAACTGGATGAGCTTTTTTACAAATTTGATGAAATCATTCAAATGACTCTGGCATCATCACAGTTATGGCTAATTTACAACAGAAATCCTGCATGAGAAATAAATATGTTGGGGAGGATGTTGGTACTTTGCAGGTGGCGAGGTCCTCACATATAGATGACACCTTTGCTGTACTGGAAATGTAGAATCCAGCATTTAGCAGCTTGACCCAAAGGGACTAAAGGTCAGGAAATCTCTGCTCTGCTGCTGCTTTGCTGATTCCTTTATAATTTCCTTTTTAAAGTCACACAGATATTAAGAGCTAAGTGACTGAAAATGATTTGATTTGGTTGTAGTCTTTTTTGTAGTTGTGATGTTGAACTAAAGTGATAAAAGCATGTCCTGTGCTTACCTCCACATGCTATCTGCTGGGTTGGTTTTCCTGAAAGATATTTTCCAAGTTAAGGTTGGATGATGCCAGCTATCTCTGTGGGTCCAGTGGGGCAGTGGACTTGGCAGGGTGACCTGTTTATGGCACCCTTCCTCCTCCTCATCTGAGTACCACGTGTTTTTAATTTTTTTTTTCTTTTATTTGATCTCTCTGCTAAGGTGCCCATGATCCAAAAACCTTGAAGGGTCAGTCACCCTCTGAACAGGATTCAGGTGGCTCCTGCAGATCCACCTGCTCTCGTTAAAGTACAACAATGCACATGAATGCCTGTATTGGTTAACTTTACCTTCTCTGGCCCCTGGAAGCAGATCCGGCACTGCGGTGATCGCGTCCCGCTCTCTGACAGGCTGGGGAGGGAGGCAGCGTCCAGGCTCGCTCCCTGCGCTTTGGCTCCGTCTTTGTCCTCAAACGCCAGGCTCCGGGGCCGGGGATCAGAGCCGTAATATTCCTCCTCGTCGTCCCGCTGAGAGCAGCCGAGCGGCGGCCAGCCACAGCCTCCTATAGCGAGCCCCCGCATCCTGGTCTGTGTGTCCCGTTCGGCGCCCGACTCAGTCCTCCTGCTTAATCCGGAGCGCATCAGTAGCAACACTTTGAATTCATTGAAAAACACCCGGATCCGATACTTTAACATGCTTAGGCAGCTCAATGCACAGGTACTACTGCTCTGTGAAACAACACAGCCTCCATCCTGACTGTGGCAGGTCCATCGGAAAATATTACCATCACTACTAACGTTATTAATACTATTATTGTTGTTGTTATTACATTTGGAGCTCCTTATTTAAGGCATACTGCTGAATAAAACACAGATCTCGGTCAAAACGCGTGCGTAAAACATGATAGGCTATTAGATCAGCCCATAGCTCCTTGCATATCCTGTTGTTATAGCATGTGCACTGCCATCCAGCCAATCGGGGAGGATTATTTTTCGCGGACACAGGCGTTTTCTGTCGGTGCTCAATGGACGCTGAGCGCCGCGGATTGAGAAGCACCATGATGGAAGTCAGCGGGGTCCGGCAGCATCCTCCGGCGCCCTCATCTCACATCCAGCTGTTTGTTGGTATCCAGCCGGCCACACGGAGCTTCAGACCTGCAGAAGATGTCCAAAGCTCGCAGTTACAGCCTATTCTCCTGAAGGAGGGAGGTTGTTATTAAATCTTATTAACAATGAAGTCAAACCCGATTTGTCTTTGATTTCCTCATGTACCTGCAGGCGGGATGAAGTGAGCTTCTTTCTTTCTTTCTGGGCTGGCACTTCAGTCAGACTGGTTACAAAGTTACAGTCCGGTAGCTTTACATGTTACAAATGAGGGCACAATAAAAAATCTGACGGGCTGAAAAAAAAAAGAACTTGCATTGCCACCTCTCTTCTTCACCCATCCATGTCTGCCAGAGAGTGGGAGGAAGCTACACATGGATTCCAGCACACACAAAATGAACCGACAGCATGCTGCAGGATTGTTAGAGACACCACCACCAACACCATCATCATCATCATCATCATCATCATCTCCAAGGCATTTGGCTGCAATCAATGTCCCTCATAAACCTTCGGGATGATACAATTGGATTTCAATTTGGTTTTCAGGCAGGCAGCACAAACAGTTCCATGTTTACAGTTTTCCCATAGAAACAGGAAGCTGTGCCGACAGAGGCGGCTGTTCACGTGACGTGGAGGCCACGTGCTGACATTCATCGGCTGAGCAGTTATTGTAAACAACAGTGTGCGCGTGTAACAAGACTTTAAGAGACACGATAGATTCAATAGATCCCCAATTCCAATAATCATCGCACATCACATCTGTCACTTTTCATTATGAGACAAACACTTACATACTCCTGTAACACACTGTAGATAAGTTGTTTGCTGATTAACCTTTTTTTTTTTTAAATGTGATGATTATGAAATGAATATGATATCAATGAAAGAATGTGCTGCTTATAAAAAAAATCAGGCCTTAAATCCTAAAAAATAATGTCACAATTTTAAAAATGTGACTGTAAACCCCATGTGCTTGAGCTGTGCTGCAGGTGCTCACTGTAAAATATGGCTTCTTGATTTGTCTAGAACCAATTTTACATCCACATTAAAGTGCCTAAGCTGCTCCAAATAATCAACATTTTATTAAACACGAGTATTTTTGGCACAACGACAACAGCGGTTGATAGCAATGATAAATCATCACATTTTAAACGTGGTGTAAACAGACTAAAAATACAATATCAAGACTTCTAGGTGATGTATGCAAGGACAAGAAAGTGAATATATAAAGACAAATCTGTAGTCTTGATAAATTTGTGCAGAGCAATGTTTGATGCAGCAAGACTGAAACATCAGAGATACTATCTTAATGTTTCATATGATACCATAAAGAATTTCAATAAAGTACTACAACCTAAAGGATTGTAGAAGACGTGATATGTCCCATGCGAAACGAGCAGGTTGTGGTCGAGAGAATTATGGCTAAAGAAAAGGGAGAGACATCAGTTACAGACTCAACTGATAATCATGGAATACAAATCAACCCTGCTGCTTGCAGGTTGGAACATTTGGGCCAATTAACATAATTTCAAGGTTGTCACATCTTCACACAGAATATGAATACAAACATCGCTGAGCTGGATCGGTACGCCATCATCTGTATGATAATGATAATGCTGTTAACATTACTGTTAACTGACTTCAGTGAGATGATGGTTAGTGGTGTGTTTGTTCATTTAGGTTTCTGTGGAGGGGGCTGGTCTAGTCTCTAGTCTCTGAGGGGGGGGGGTCTGGTCTATGTGGAGGGGTCCAGCCTCTGGGGGTCCAGTCGCTGTGTGGGGTTGGTTTAGTCTCTGGAGGGGTCCCAAAACAATAAGACATACAGAGACATGCTGCCTCACCTTCACACTGCAATGTGCTTTACTTCCCAACATGACAGACAAACAGCTCATTTTTGTAGAGATTACATGATGAAAGGTCAGCAATGGGGAATTATATTGAAATGTATGATGATACTTGTGGCACATGAGATATTGTGCTAAAACACCTGGTTAATATCCACACAGCTCCACTTCAGGAAAATAGGCAGAAAACTGGAGTTTGAATTTCTGCTTTTTTGCTTCCCATCCAGCAGGAGTCAGTCACAAAACATATATTTTATGGACACAATAAACAGTCTCAAACTCCGGGAGGACTGGGGGTCCAATCTGTGGAGGTCTGTGGAGGTCCAGTCACTGGTGGTTGTGCTGTGTGTTACCACGTGTTGCCGTCTCTGCTATTCACCTTGATGAATCGATAGTAAACTGTTATCAAACTTATACTTAGCTAAGAATTCAACCTATTTTCTTTCCCTAAACTGTTCAGACGAGTCTGTTGCTCCACTAATCTAACTAAACGATTAGCACTGTCCTCTAGCTGTCTGTCTCCACTCTCTCTTCCTGCTTCTCCTCTCCTGTCCTGTGTGCTACTCATCTAGTTCCTCCTCTGCCTCCTTTTATGATAGTACTTCTTGTCATAGATGCAGGATGATGGCAGAAATGGAGGCGAGAATTAGTGAGTTAGCTAGCCCAGCTTATGCTAGTGTAGCTAGCCGGTGCGGGCCGACCTACAGCAGCTCCTACGGCAGCCGGGATCTAGTCAGGGCGGCTGGGTGACCGTCCGAGACAAGAGGCATAGTCGTAGGCAGCAGCCCGGTTCACCACCAACCAGTTCACGTTGGTGGCGACTATTCTCTGGTCCGCGCATGCGCGCCACACGCTCAGATTTGCTCACGAACGGGTCTTTCTGCCGCATATTCTCTGTGTAGGAATGGCTGATTCGTTCACGGCTCATAAAATATGGTGTTCGGGTCTGAGTCGCTCATTCACTTGTCTCATGGCCGCTGCGCAGGCTCAGTGTAGAAATGAGTGATTCGTTCACGACTCATAACTACGGGTCTTCAGGTCTTTCGTTCATTATGCACGTGGTTACAGCAATAACATGACCAATGCTGTTATTACTGGTGAGGAGAGCTATCTGACGTTAGTATGAAAGCTAACGTTAGCTATGTAGCTATGGGATGGATGTTTACTTTGCCTTTCCGTTGGAACAAATTCATACACTACAGGTCTTCAGTGACCAGGTAGGCTAAAGTGAACAGCCATCATAGAATGAGAATTTTTTTGATAGGTGGAGCGCTCTGCTACTGGCAAGTGAAGTAATCAGTAATTTCAACTTCAGTAGGCTTTGGCCCAAAAGGGTGCTCAATAGTTTAACAAAAGCAAGCTTGTGTATTATATACCAAGTGAAGCAAACCATGTTGCTCTTCAGTGTTTGAAAGCCGTGCTTTTTCAGTCATTAGTCAAATGACAGCTACAGCGCCACACTGGTTCAAAAGAACGAAATGAACGAATGACTTGAAAAAAGATTCCTTCATTTTACTGAACGAGATTAGAAGATCTGAGTCAGTAAAAAGATCCGATCACTAATGATGATACACAGTCCCTGGAGAGCTCGTCAGTTCAGACAGGATGTAAACGCGCACGTCCAACACACGGCATTTATTGAACCCAGATTTATGGTAATGTTCTATGAGCCATGGTTTCCTAAACTACAGGCAACTGCAGCGACTGTTTGGCACTTCAGTGATCATACAGCTGGGAAACACAACTTCTCACCTTCTCAACAGTCCTGCTGCTTTTTATATTAGGTTGATCTGAAATTACATGATCTCATATTCTGTGGGTAAAAAATTGATAATTATACATTCAAAACTTTAGTCAATGTAAAACACCAGCAAACTGACAAAATTAAACACTAGTTTCATCTGTGTTTAATTTTTCCATAAACCAAGATGTAATTTAGAAAGGGTTTGTGTATAATCTTGGAAATACATCATATTTGATGAGAGAGAAAGGCTGATATTTATAAACATGGAAAAATTTAAATGTTCCATTTTTCGTTTAAATGTTTAAATATTTTACATCACTCATGTCTTGTTATTTTGTGTCTTTATTTCTGTTTTATTCTTCACATCATCACTTAAAAAGGAAGCATCACAATACAAAACATGAAAACAAGACCACAATGAGCCTTTTGTACAGAAGATGTATTCACTTGTCACAACTGGAAAAGTTATTAAATTAATGAGCTGAATGGATGAATTTTATTGAGCTCCTTCAGTTTCAGGCGTTTTGTTTTGTGACTGTCTCGCTGTGATTTAAGACAGAATGAAAGTGTCCTGGCAGAAAGCCCTGCAGTCAGCTAACATATTAAGAAAAGCATTGCCTTGCTTCAGACTTCCCAGTCTGTCCCAGTCTGCTTGCTTACTGTCACTGTACTACATTCATATGTGCTTACTTTCGTTCCCTCGGGCAGGAACACAGCTGTGTGGCTGGAAATAAAGCTGTAAAAGCAACGAAGGACTGTGTTCTAAAAGTATTTGTTGACCCGCTTACCAAAATGCATAAACTGTTATTGGCCAACTGGGAATTTATTTATAGAAAACCACGACTGCACCATTCATGTTTTGTTTTTGTTTTTGTTTTTATTCTTTTTGTTTGTTTGTTTGTTTGTTTGTTTGTTTTGGGATCACATGCTGTTTTGAAAATCTGCAGACATTTTTAAAACCAATGAATCTCCATAAAGGAGCAAAAATTTGCTTCTAATGAGTATTTGCCTTCCAGGTACACTTTGAATGTTGGCTTTAAGTACAAAGTTACAAACTACTGGTTTACCCTTTATAGTAAATACCCCGTTCACATGACTGAAACACAATTTAAAATAAGCAAAATGCCAGTTTATATCAGTTGAAGTTGTAATAAAATGAGGCATGTCCTGATTTTTCTGTTTAACCATAAATCCGAAGCCTATTGGAGAAGACACCAATATGATGAATGAGCACAGTTTTTATTTCTGTAGTTGATTTTCCAATGAAAAACTAATGATTTGAATTGACTACATTGCAAGTAGCATCACTACTAGATCTATCTATCATCGGATATTTTTTTATTATTACTGCAACATGTCCCCAGCTCGTCAAACAAATTTGCCCCGGACCCAACTCATAAATTAAAATAAGTTTAAACTACCACAAGAGAGACGCAACATGAGAGTTTATACTGTTACACACACAGAGTAAATATATAATAAATTGCTGGTTATGAACCAATGAGGGATTTAATTATGAATAACACTGATGCCATTAAACTTACAGTTAAAAATATTATCACTGAAAATCTAAATGCTGCAAATGTAAGTTTGAATCTTATTTGATTATTCAAATTACCAGTAATTTGGTATATTGTGAACTTTCTGCCTGCCTGGGTGAAGCAACTGATTTACACGTTTCTTGTTTATGCCAGAGCCATAACTGCATTAAACACAACAAAAACTTGGAACATTTTGCAAACATTCACTGTGTAATGTGCATAGGAATTGTGCAATACCTACAATATGTGAACGTGTGCTGTGTTTTTATTTTTCTGGAAGGTTGCAAAAATTTTCACTTCTATTATTTATTATCATTGTTTTCTTGCACTTTTAAAGATTGTATTTACATTTTGGTGTAATTGTACAATGACAATAAAGACCTTTTTTATCCTATTCTATTATTGTTCATTTGTATCAGTTGGTTAATTTGGCTTTCATCTGCATGTGGTGCTGATATATATTTTTAAGTCCTTTCTTGACTTTTTTCCTTGATTAGCTTTAAATTCAGATGCTTTAGTTCTATTTCACTTTTAGTAAAATGTCTTTGTTGTCATTTTTTTCAGTGTTGTCCATTTTACTGCTGTTGTGCAACATGTTTTTTCTCGTTTGTTATTCTGCTGCTATAAATTTATTTTTGCATTTTGTTACATGAACAAATGAATAAACTGACTCAAACCAAGAAAACATTTCAGTTGAGATAAGTTAAATATATGTCATCATAGGAGAGGTTACTTGCAGAAAAAACAGGCTGCTAGTACAAATGCAATCTTCTTACAATTAACATATGATGTTTTAGAATTTATTGACAAAAGTTTTATTTAACTACTGCAAATAAATACTAAATAGGAGGCATTACAGCAAAAATATTACCACTGACAAACTGGGTGTCTGAGATCTAGTATATGAATGGTATCAGGAGGAAGATAACGAGATCCTCTCTCTGCAGAGAAAAGAAATGATTTTTTTGTGTGTTTATTGTCCCCTAAAGGTGGATTTAGCCCAGCTCAGCTCTCAGCTCTTCCTACATGATGTGCTGCTGAATATTTTGGCTCCGCCTCCTCCAAGAGTTGCGAGAATCAACAGGAAGCGACAACCCCAAAAGAGTGAGGGCTGGAAGAAGAAGAAGAAGAAGAAGAAGGAGGAGGAGGAGGAGGACAAAAGAAAAACACTGGAGGCCTGAATATATTCCGTTTGATTGGTTCTCCTCATCTGATCCAGCGCCGGTCTGTAAACCTGGACCTGCCACAGCTGACCCGCTCCTGAAGATCTGAGTCCATACGTGGCAGATAAATGAGCATGTCCTTCTCATAGAGCCCCGGTACCTGCACACAGAGGAACCAGGTTAGTCCACTGCCCCAGCTGTCTCTACGTGGACCTCATTGTGGCCCTGTGTGTGTCTGTGTGTGTCGTTTATGTAACGTGCGGCGCTGTAAGGTGGGGAAATCCTCCGTGTGATCCGCTCCTGTCTCTCCTTCAACCGCTTTCCTACCGCCACGTCAGTCAGCGTGTGGAGGAGAAAGTGTGGCCTGTTGTTTCTGCACTTTGCTAACACTTTAATTAACAAAGGAGCAGCTATGGAGGGCCACCACGTGTCGGCATATAAAGGGCTTTTCCGTCTGTCTTCCTCCTCCTCCTCTTCTTCTCTCCGCCTCCGCCCACCGGCCACCCCCAGGACAAATGAATGACAAGCGTGTGCTGATCGATTGTGACAGGCCGAGCAGGTGATCAATAGCTGCTGATGGACACGGCCAGGTTAATGACCTCTGTGTCAGTAAAACTTTCAGGTGTTGGCCTTCAGTCTGCTCTCGTTTTCATTTCTGCTGCCGAAAAAGGAAACACAGAGATGTTTTCAGGGTGACAAGTCACATAGAGGCTGACCACTTCCTGCAGGACCGGAGGATGTTGGCCAAAGGCCACAGAAAGCCAGATCTTTCATTATGTGAGACATTAACAGGCTATTTCTGCTGTGCTGTGGGATAGTTTCATTTCTACTCACATTGTCTTGTTTTGTTCAGTTGTGAAATCACAGACACTTAAGGAGTCATGGGACGACTACACTGGTGCAAAGTTACCAGTAGTCCATTCACTGCAGCACTGTGCCAGTTTTGAGGTGCTTGTACTTGACAGATTGTACTTTCTACTCCACTATCTATTTCACAGGATCAGTCACTAAACCCGCTTGGAAGATTTTAAATCAAAGTCAAAGATTGCACCAGTTGATTCCAACAGTATCTTTTCTTGTCTTTTGAGTGTTGTAAGATGTCTGTTAGTTCTTCAAAACTAGTTTAATCTCAATAAAAGTAGAAATAATCTGATATTTCACCAAAAATCAAAGATTAGAAGAAAAAGTCAAACAACGAAAATCAGGCTTGTGAATCAGAACTTATTTTTTTCCTAATCCAACTATCTTTCTTATATTCATTTTCTGGTGTCTTCTTAAAGTTTTTGAGATGAGCTCCACCTCAGCAGCCGCAACCGTAACATGCTATTTACAAACTAATGTTTCAGTGTCAGTTATTAACACATATGTATGGATATATATGCAAAATCAACCATTTTATTTGAAATGGAAATGTATATCAAACTATAAAATATTAATACTGGTATCTGCCTTTAAAAATCCAAAACTTGTTGCTTGAGCTCAGAGTAAATTCCAGCAGTTTAGGATTTTGACAGCAAGGCCTGGAAATTCTTTTTCAATGCCTCCTCCTCCTCCTCTCCTCTCTCGCTCAAGTATTTTTTTGAATTTGTCAGACTTTGTGGCCTTTTGTGGCTATGCTGACTCCCTCAGCAGTTGCTACACAACCTGCAGAGGAATGTTGCACTTTCACAATGAGCTGTGGACAGTACACACCTAAAATCAGCTGCAATTTACTTTTATGAGACACTCAACATTCAGAAAATATGTTTTAAGATTAAAAAAAACGGGTTTCAAGTAGAAAACTGTAGTGCAAAGATTTGTGCAACTATTATCAATCTAGAAATGCTTCTGAAAACATTTTCATTTCATAGTAAAAATATCAGCTGTTCTTTCATTTAAAACTAAAAGAGTCAAATAATTTTTTGGTGTAAAGATATATGTGATTCATTGCAGAAGTAAAGTTGTAGCTCACCAGTTGGATCTGGAAGAAGCACAATCAGTGAAGTCACTTGTTGAGAAGAAGCAAGTATAATATATATATTTATCATATAATTCACTTAATTATTTTTTTTTTATTTACCCAGAAAGACATAGGTTACTCTGCATTTCACTGTATTTTCTATGCAGGTTCATGGCGGAGCAAATGTGTACAAAGTCTCATCAGTTTTATTGTTATAATGTTTAGAGAAGCAGCCTGAAATCCTCCTTTTTAAAACGAGGACTGAGGTGTTCAAGAGAAGGGAATGAATTTCTTGTTGAAGTGTTTGGATCTCAATGGATTGTGTTCCTGCTATTTTGTTGTTGTTCTTCTTTCACTCTCCTTTGCAGAAACTATTTCACTCCAAGTGCACAATCGCTTTCACACTTTCTGCCTGATCAGATCAACAGTGAACATGTTTTGTTTTTTTTCCACAGGCAAACATGGTTTTCTATGGCTACTTTAGTATTTCATTGATATGACAAATTTAGTTGCTGAAACCAAGTGAAGTTATCCGTCTTAACTGCATAATCAGCTGATTGTTTTACAAACTGGTCAATTAATGGATGATTTTCTGCATTTCTGCACTGCGTTTCAAATTATTGTGAATATTGAATTTAAGTGTCATAAATATAACATTTTTTGTTTTTCAATCAAACTCATGGATGGCTCTTTGGGTCACTGCAATAAATCTTAGACACCTGTGATAATTAGTTTTCCAGGTGAGCCCAATTAAAGCAAAACTACTTAAGAAGGACGTTCCACATTGTTAAGCAGGCTGCAGGTTTCAAGTAATATGGGAAAGAAAAAGGATTCCGCTGCTGGAAAGGGTCAAATAGTGCAATGCCTTGGAGAAAGTATGAAAACATTAGATAATTCATGAAAATTTGAGCGTAATCCTCGTACTGTGAAGATATTTGTGACTGATTCAGAGCACAAATGGATTTGTGCAGATACAGACATAATGGAAAAAGGTTTCTGCCAGACAAATTCATTGGATTAAAACAGCAGCTGCTAAAATGCCATTACAAAGCAGCAAACAGGTATTTGAGGCTGCTGATGCCTCTGGAGTCCCTTGAACCCCAAGGTGTAGGATCCTCCAGAGGCTTGCAGAGCTGAAACTACTGTTCGGCCACCCCTAATGGTCACAAGCAGTAACGGTTGCATTGGATGCAGAAATACATGAAAACTAATTTTCAAACAGTCTTGTTTACTGATGAGTGCCATGCAACCCTGGATAGCCAGATGGATGCAGTAGTGGATGGCCACCATGTCCCAGCAAGCAGGTGGAAGAGTCATGTTTTGGGCCAGAATCATGGGGAGAGAGCTGATAGGCACCTTTAGGGGACCCTGACTATGTGAAAATGACCCCAAAGTATATGGAGTTCTGACCACTTTCTTCCATGGTACAAAAAAAAAATGGTTTGAAAAGAAGAATTTTGCCTTGCGTAGCAATATCATCTTCATGTATGACAATGCAACATCTCATGCTGCAAAGAACACCTCTGTGTCATTGGCTACTGTGGGCGTAAAAGGAGAGAAAGTCATGGTGTGGCCCCCATCCTCTCCTGACTTCAAGCCTATTGAGAACCTTTGGAGCATCCTCAAGCAAAAGAGCTATGAGGGTGGGAGGCAGTTCACACCAAAACAGCAGCTCTGGGAGGATATTCTGACATCCTGCAAACTAATTCAAGCAGAAACTCCCCAAAAACTCACAAGTTCAACGGATGCAAGAACTGTGAAGGTGATATCAAAGGAGGGGTCCTATGTTAACATGTTAACATGTTTTTGATTGAAATAGCTTTTTTTTTTTTTTTTTTTTTAAAGTAAATATGACGACCTAATGCTGCAAATTCAAATGACCATTGTCAGTTCTTTACAAGCTATAAAATCTTTTGAAACTGTGTTGTGCAAAAAATTTGGAACAGTGCATTTTGAGTTTTTTTATTTTTGAGAAAAAAAAAAAATACTGCTATCATCCGGATGTTTGTTCAATATTATTTGAATCATACTGTAATGGTTGAGTTGAAAATTATACTGACTGTCATTTGCATTGACTATTTAAGAAACTCAGAGAAAAATATCCTTTGCATAATAATTTGAAACACAGTGCAACTACTGACGTAGACATTCCCGTCCAGATATTTTATGTGGAATCATTTTTTTCATATTTTCTGAGAATGTATATCACAATATGTACTGATGAAATAATTTCCCATTCTGTGATGCTGTTATTCATATGACCGACTGCAAACAGCTGCAACAGTGTTTTTCTCATTGAATGCTGCACATTCAGCACAGACCCAGAATGGCCTAGTCAGCTCCTTGGCATATCAAGCAGGTTGTTCAGCCACACAGCATCCCTCTCTTTGATGCTGCCTTTCCTGTAAACAACAGCGCTGTGGCCACTACACACCACCTGATATTTCTTTCACAGGTTGCAGTTGAGCAGAAAAAAAAGCTATTTGCCTCCTTTGTTCAGGTTAGAGATGGGGGTTTACTGCTCCCTGCATTGAAAGCTGCTGTGATTGATTGCTAAATGAAGCTCTCCTCTTTGCTCTTTCACTCTCCTTCTCCTTGCACCAATGTGTCCAGCAGCCAGGGAGTCGCTGAAGAACTCCAGGAGTGAAAACATTGCACTAACAAGCTGAGGCCAATTAGATGCAAAAGCTTGAATAAATTAAAATGTATAAAATTAAAGGTTGTGTTACCAAAGGTGAAATAAGTCACATCTCATAGACTTCAGAGAACTCAAGAAAACATTTTTTTTTATGCACAAACCTTCCTGGCTGAAAATATGTTTTATATTCATTCAAATTTGATATTTCAATCTTCTAGCACAAGAGCTCAGGTAAAACGTCTAAATTTTGGGTGGGAAAGACAAAGACAACAATGAATTTCATCTTCTGCAAAGTGTTAGGGCAGTTCTGTTTTATTTTTGCCTGGTTGGTCCACCAGTTCGGTCCAATCTGAAATATTTCAAACACTACTGGCTGAATCCTGTAAAATTTTGTACAACTTTTTATGATCCGCAGAGGATGAAAAAGTTATAGCTTTGATCACTTGATTTCTCCTCCAGTGACTAAGAGTTTAATACATTTGCTATCTTTCTAAGATCTGTTAGTTTGTGTGTCATTGTATTATAGTAGGATAATTATTAGGGATGGGAATCTTTTAATATCTCACGATTCGATTCGATTCTTATGTTTGGGGCTACGATTCAATTCAAAACGATTTGATTCGTAATGATTTCTGCTTCAATCTATAGGTGTGCAAAGGATCCTCATGATCTACTCCAGTCTGCTTTGCAAGACAGAATGACAAATGGAGACATTAAAGTGTCTTTTTCACATTTATTAAGTTTGAAACATTTATCCATGCTTATATGGAATTGTTGCATCTGTTGCATAAAAGCAATACCACATATTGCTTAAGTAACAAAAATAAAAGTGTCTCTTTATTAAAAAAAAAAAAAAAATTGTGCGGTTAAACATGGGTTCCTCATTTTGCAAACCTTGCACACTGTGAAGGTCATGTCAAGCTCGGTCTTCCCGGGCATTCGGTAAATAGGACCCTATAAAATCTGCAATCACGGAATCACGGAATTAGACATTAAAAACAGAATTCATTATAAACACAGAATAACAGAACTGGCCGACATTTTACATAAAAGTTTTGTTTGTTTTTTTTCCCCCGGAATAAAAAGGAACGTATCTGTCAGGAAAATGCTCAGAGGGGTTCACTAATAATGCACGCCCCCCTACCCATGAATGAATGTGGGGACATGAGCGTAGTGGGCACCTGAATATGTCTAGGTGAATTGATGACTTGATGTAAATGTATGTGGTGACATGAGCAGCACGGTGGCGTAGTGGTTAATGCTGTCACCCTGCAATAAGAAAGCGGTGGTTCGATTCCTGGTAGGGGCACCTGAACAGGTCAATTGGTAATGAGTGACGGACTGGGCTACAGCAAGAAATGGTGAGGAGCAAGGAGCAGAGACCGGCCCCCCCGAAAAAGGCCTAGAACAGAACAGACCGGACCCCTGCAGAGAGTACAGACTAGACCAGATCAGACCCCCAGAGACTAGACTGGACCAGACAAGACTAGACCAGAGATGGGACCTCCCCAGAGATTAGACCAGATCAGAGACCCCACCCCTGCAGAGAGCAGAGATTAGACCAGACCAGATTACACAAGACTCCTTGTTTTGGTGCTTACTGCGCATGTGTATGTTCCAGAACCGGCTCTGTGGTGACTTCAGGACGTCCCACATACAAAATGGAGGCAGACAGCCTGCGGATTTGTTTTATTTTCTTAAAATCGATTTTGGGACAGTTTAAATCGATTCTAAATCGCAGGAAATGAGAATCGCGATTCTTATATGAATCGATTTTTTGCCACACTCCTAATAGTTATGTATGAAGTATTAATAGGCTTCACTGGTGTCATTGACTTCAAAATACATGTGAATTCTTTGTCATTATTCATTCATCAAAAAAAATTTTTTTTCAAACAAGAATTTGTAAAAAATGCACAGTTTGTGCATCTCCTGTTGTGTGTCTCTCTCTCAGTTTGCTTGAACTTGGCCATGGCGCACGCCACCAGTGTCCAGTATGAACCAGTGGCAGAGATCGGAGGAGGTGCTTATGGGACTGTTTATAAGGCCAGAGACATAGAGAGCGGGCAGTTTGTTGCTCTGAAGAGTGTGCGTGTCCAGACGGACCAAAACGGCCTGCCGATCTCCACAGTCAGAGAGGTGGCTTTGTTGAGACGGCTGGAGCAGTTCGACCACCCAAATGTAGTCAGGTAAGTGTTCCCCCAGCATCTCTGTCTGTTTTCTATACACTGCTGTGGAAACCTCTTACTGAAGCCACTGTTACTCTACACACCAGGCTCATGGATGTTTGTGCCACCCAGAGGTCAGACCAGGAGACTAAGGTCACTCTGGTTTTTGAGCATGTGGACCAAGACCTTAAGACATACCTGGAGAGAGCTCCAGCTCCAGGCCTATCTCCAGATTGCATTAAAGTGAGAAAACTGTCTCAAGTTAACTGCAATTCCAAAATTAGCTACTAGATAGAAATGATGTTGAAAGTATGCAGTGTTTTGTTATTGAGACTAATTCATCCGAAACCAAATCTGATTAAATACTTTTTTTTTTTTTTCCTTTTGCAGGACTTGATGAGGCAGTTGCTGTGTGGTCTTGCATTCCTTCATTCTAATCGCGTGATGCACAGAGACCTGAAACCAGAAAATATTCTTGTAACCAGCCAGGGTCAGGTGAAACTGGCCGACTTCGGTCTGGCTCGGATCTACAGCTGCCACATGGCTCTCACTCCTGTGGTGAGTCTCAGTGGTTTTTATGCCACATTTTAACTATAAGATATTAAGATTTTAAAAACTCAACTTCTTCTTATTCATTTCATCCATGTTTTTTTTTCAGCCATTTATTCTAAAATCTAACAATAAATGGGTTGAGCTTCATTAAATTTTATAGACTTTTATAGACTGAGAGTCCATAGCAACAGCTCTATGAGCATACTGACAGTGGCTGTGTTGATATGTTGATGTTAGTCTTACCTAACCTGTTAACTTGCTAGCAACTAGTCAACACAGAGTATTGAAATTCATATTGTAGTTAAATAGAAATATTTTGTCCTTTCAAAGTATTAAGTTACAAATTAAAGATAAGCTTTGGAAAATGTGAAGTAAAATGATGGCAGTTTTGAAGTTATTCCCTGACTCTTCTTATTTACACATATGTACAGAAAGAAGCTATTAGTTTTGACGGTGGCCGTCTTTTTGTCTCTAGGTAGTGACATTGTGGTATCGCCCTCCTGAGGTTCTGCTACAGTCTAGTTACGCCACACCTGTGGACATCTGGAGCACTGGCTGCATCTTTGCTGAGATGTTCAGGCGCAAGTAAGTCAGGAGAATAAAAATCAGAAGATGGGGACAATGACAGTGTTTACGTTTAGGCTTTGTTTGGAGCCAAGTTAAAGATGACATCAGCTGAGTTTCATACAGTTTGGTGAAAAGAGACAATGCATTGGATTAACATTTTGAAAAGGCAGAAATGAATCAATAACTTAAAAGGAAGCTGAGATTTTACTGAACTCAAAAACGGAGTTTTAATTTCTCATATAACTCCAGCCCAGGGTTTCATCTAACCAAGTTTGAAATTGTTTTCCACACACAACCACAACTATTGACAAATACATTTGATTTACTTTGATTTAATTCACTAAATTTGTTTTGGTGGGATTCCTTTTTTTACATTATGCACAAATCATAGGTTAGGAGGGTTGGGCATGGGACATGTCTCCTCTTTTTCATTTGGTTTATCTTAGTGAAACACTAGGCAAAGACTTTTGTTAAATATTCAGAAAAGCCCTCCTTTTACTTTAATTCATGCTTCAGTGTGGCTTAGTGAAAACCCCATTAATGTGTATTCGATATGAACATTGACATGTCCTTAGAATAAAAATAAAAAAACCTCCTCCCTGATATTGACAGTAGTTGGTTAGCCGGTAATGTGAGTGTCCAGATTTTATCTTTAAGCGAATCACATTATGAGGTTATCTGTGTCTCTGGGGAAATCTGCTCCAAGCCTCATGCTGTCAGACGAGATTTGGTGAGTTGGCCAGGCACAATGTTATAGCAAAACAAAATGTTTATTTCTGCTCCCTCATCAAGAAAGTATGGTCAGACCTTCTTATCAGATCTCCAAGACTTCCCAAACTCAAAATTAAGTTCAGGCCATACGTCTCCCTCACATGCTAATAGAAACCCAACTCCCAGACTATGGCTTGCTTCAGCACAAACAATCTCTGCAACTAAAAGTCGTGATGAGGAATTTGGAGACAATAGTCAATTATAAGTAATGACTAGGTTTTCCCCGCAACCCTGGAGGGGGGAGAGAGAGAGAGAGATCTTTCCGATCAGCTCGGTGATAAACACAGTAGCTCCACCTACTGGTAGAAATGCCATCATGCGTGACCATGTCTTTCAGCTTGGGTAAAGATAATTGCTTTGTTTGTGTAGACCGTTGTTCTGTGGAGAATCAGAAGTGGATCAACTTGGGAAAATTTTTGAGTGAGTATCACACCCTCTAACACATTTACCTGAGAGGCACATTGGTAGGTGACTCATGTTAAACCTGTTTCACTGAATATGCCGTTTCAGAGTTATTGGCTTGCCACCAGAGGATGAGTGGCCGACTGACATTACACTCTCCAGGAAAAACTTCCCCCCTCTCATGCCTCGCCCAATTGCTGACTTTGTTTCAGAGATCAATGAGCAGGGGGCAAAACTATTGCTGGTAAGATTTGGTTTGGATTTTGATTAAAAAAAATCTAAAAGAATTAGAGTGACAGCTCACCCTGCTGGTATCTGATTCCCTTTCTGGTGTTAACAGAGTTACAGTCAGTAAGAGATTAGTAACCTCCCACTGTAGAGGAATTTTTTTTTTTTTTTTTTGCTTCTAGTCTGGTATTGCTCAACACAAACCAGAAGGAATTTCTCTGGTGCATGATTTGGTTTTGTTAAATGATCAACTGTACAGCCAGAGGACAGTCCAGCCTTTACAGCAGATTTATTTCTGTCTGTCCATATAATGTATGAATTCTAGGTTTTTTAAGTGCCAAATAATAGAAACACAATATCATACAGGAGTATTTTAATTGTCAACAAACTTGGAAATGAAGCTTAAATGAAGCTATGACGCCACATCAGCTAATTTCTCTTGACTTCCCACTGCATTTTTAGAACATTTTCTCCACTTGTTGAAGGAAAAGTTTGATATTTGCCTGGACTTTCTGATGGTTGCCTGGCAACTGGTGTCTGCGAGTGAGTGAGAATGAGTGTGGGTCATGACCTCGCCCAGACCCTGAATTTCCTGTTTTTATTTTAAATAAATATTAAACAAAGCAAGACTCAACGTGTTGATGAATAAGATTTAGAGGTGCTCAATTTGGCTTGTGGGTTTTGTTTTCAGTTCTTATGCCAAACTAAGATACCCGGCTTCTTGCTCCAGCTTCATATTTACCATAAAGCCTTTTCCTCCAAATTAAAATGTCAGTGTATTTGTTCAAAACCAAAAAGCTTATAGTTAAACAGATATAACATCCTACTTTTGTTTCCTTCGCAGAACATGATCGCCTTTGACCCCTTGAAACGAATATCCGCCCTAAATGCATTAGAACATCCATATTTCCAGGATGAGGAGACATTGACTCAGACAAAAAGCTGAAGTGATGCATTGAAACAAGCACTCAGAGCTAACAGTATCTAAGTTCCAGTCCCGGCCTAACCTTAAAGGATTTCCATTTCATTCAGTGCATTGCCTTTCAAGATGTTTGGGTTATGCTGTGGGAATATGATCTTGTTACTCCTGCATCCAAAAAGGATTAAAGCCTGACAAATGGGATGAAAAAATGAAGAGGAGTGAGCTTATGGATCACTGACAAGCTTTCCAACATGTAAATGTCAGATAATGATGGTAATATGTCACGTCTTCAAGGACAGTACCAGTATTTTTGATGTTTGATTCCTGCGTCAGTCTCATCTGTCACCTCTTCTCAAATATTGCCCTTGTTACCTTTTTGTACAGTGTTTTAAGCTGTTCTTGTTTTATCTTGTTACAGACTGAAAGAAGTGACACTTCAGAGGGTTAAATCTGCCAAGCTTTAGGGATTTTATTCTTTTTCTGACAGGGAAAAAAAACAACTTTATGAATATTTGTAAACATAGCTATATTTAAATCACCAAGAGGAGCAAAAATAGCCTAAAAATAGCAGCACAAAAAACGCACAAGAAAGACATGAAAAGAATACTGGTATTGCTCAATTCAACAATCAATACTTGTTTTGTTTGTTGGAGGATTGAAGAGTTGGACCTCATTTTAAGTTTTAACTTTTATTTTTTCTTTGCTAAAACCATCCTAAATCAACCAGCACTGCAACTACAGATAAATAAAATGTTTTACTCACATTAAGACTTCATTTGTGTATTATTACTATTTTTACATGAAATATTTTGTGAAAAACACAATGACTTTTAACAAAAAAATCAAAAAGCTTAAGGCTTCACTGAACAGTTTTTGTCTTCTAAAATTGCCTAAATAAATGCTTAATGAATGGGGTTATCAAAATCAGCCAGAGATGTTTTCCTTGTGGTTTTCACAAAAGGGTAACTAAAAGGTTTAGTATCACACTTCTTAGTCAAGCCAAGAAGTTTAGAAGATGTAGGAAAAGCTGACATCCTGAATTTTAATCTTAAATGTCCTACTAGTAAAACAGTGAATTGTACATTTTCCCTGTCTGCTAAATAATACAATCTGTCAAAACTAGTTTTTGACTTGAGAATTTTTGTTAAAAACATAGTTTTGGGGCCCAAGTTGAAAACACTGAAACCTACTGAACTCTTTCACACTTTCACACTTCAAATTATGCTGCTGTTTTCACAAACAGGGTGATTTTTCTCCGCAAAGTGTGATATTAGAAACTGTGGCATAATACAAATTTATTTACAAATAATACAAATTTTCCCATTTTTTTTAACAACTCCTTTATAGTTTGAAATCCACCCAGCAACATTTAAAGGTTACTTCAGTTAGCCTTCAGAAAGCATGTGGCTTTCATCCAGTTCATCTGTACATCAATGGACTTAAAGCAAAAAAAAACAAAAAAAACAAATAGTTTGTTTCTTGCTGCACATATTATAGATCTTTGTCCACACTCAGTACATTTCTAAAGTATCAGGGAACTACACGTAACAATGTAGAAGAAAATAAGATCAGATTTTTGAATAACTTTCTTGATGCTGTCAGCTTTAACAAGCACAGAGAGAGCACAATTGGCTTCCCGGTGAAGAGAGCTGTGCAGGACACAAAAATGTGTTTTTATGAGCTATTTAGTGCATTGCTATTTGATTTCCGTGACAGTTTTCCCTGTCTTCAATGTTATATCCTTCATCTGATTATCTGAACCCTTTATTCCCACCAGTACCTTCAGTTTCCTTCTCATGTCATTTAAATTGATGTTACTTCATGGTGTGTCTCCCTGGACACTTTTTTCCCTATTAAACTTCTGACTATTCTCTGTTTCCCATTGTAGTGATGCACAGATATCCAGATTGTCCCTCCTGTGCAGGCTCTTTTCTGACTGTGAGGCAGGGAGGGAAAGACAGGCTGCCCATAAGGAGAGAGAGAGAGAGAGCAGATGCATTGGCAGAAGATGAGCTTTTGCTTTTTTTTTTTTTTTTTGTCTCTCCCATTCTGTCTCTTTTGTTGCTGATGAAGGTGCTCGAAGCACTTCCATCTCCATCACCTCGCCGCTGTCCTCCCTTCATCCCCGGCCGGCTCTCCGGAGCTGCTGAGTCCCGGTGGCGGAGCTGGCTGTGCGGCAGGGTGACGGCGGACTAGCGGGGGGCGGGGGGCTGTGAGGCTCGGTGGCAGACAGGCAGGCAGGCAGGCAGGCAGGAGAGGAGGGGGGGCCGTGGTGAACTGGTGGGCTTCCTCCGCCTCACAGACACATTTTATTGACTTGCTAATTGGATGAGGCACTCGGAGGAGAGGAGGATGCGGTGACCGAGAGGAGCTGCTCTCCGGAGGAGGCACACGGCCACAAGGAAACCTTTTTTCTTGGATCGTGGAGATCTGGCTACTTTATCCCCCCTTCTTTCTCATTTTTCCCCCAGAGACACATTACAGATGTTTTTGAGCATCTCGCACTAACCCATACACACCGTGCATACAGAATTTTATGCATGACATTGTCGGATTGAGGCTCCAGCTGCCAGACGCTTCGTGACAAGTGAATGATTCCCATTTTTACGTCTTTTTTGCCGATGTCCTCCTTCCTGTTTTTTCTCTTGGACTCATCAGCAGGAGCTCCTTTTGTGTGTGTGTGTGTGTGTGTGTGATGTTCTGTTGGATATGATGATGGCAAGATAAAATTCTTCATCAAACCAAATGTACAAGGAGCTGTCCAATGGCTGTTCATCAGGAAAAAATGAAGGTATGATATGAGCAAAAGCAAACAGACATACTGTAGGAAGGCGGCATTATTCAACCAGTATCCATATATTAGTCAAGAATGAATGTATTGACTGTTGCATTATTCCCGTCTGAAATCTGAGGCTAAGGCAGCAACAACATGGGAGGAAATGTCTCATATCAATCCATGTGTCTACCCGAAAGATCTGTACAAAATAAATTAGTTTAAGGAGGAAAGCTAAGCAGACACTGGTGAGGCTTATGAATGAATCAGTGGTAGAGACCAGTAGTAGCGGTGTGCATTGAAGAGGGTTAATGGAGGCATTAAAAAATGGTCTAGACTTGTTTCACCACTGGGTCAGCCTTTTGAATATATTGTGGAAATTTACAATTCGCAAAACTCCTCTTCCTCTTCCTATGTGTCTATTACAAAGGCTTTAAAAGGAAATCAGGATCCCCAACATCAGCTTTGTGTCAAACAGAATCAGCAACAGAAGGCGTGATCATGAATCTGTGTCTTATCTTAGATCTTCTCTCTCCCCTGCTTCAGTTTCGTCCCAGTTGCCATAACTGAGATGTGCAAGTCTGGCTAGGTCATAGCACAGGTGCCGCTGTGCTGAGGTCTGCTGTCCCAATGAGTAAAGCAGGTAACCCACAGAAACGCACCACCTACCTCATCTCCCTCACTCTGGTGAAGGTTGAGGCTGTGCCAGAGGATGTAGCGGGGAACCAGACTGAGTCTCTTCCAGAGGGGGAAGGGAGCCCAAAGAGGGAAAAGGAGAAGGAGGAGGTGGGCAATGTCCCTGAAAAGGAGGAAGGACTTGGTGCGGAGGTGGTGGTAAAAGAAAACACACAGGTGGAAGAAGAGGTGGAGCATGTGCAGGCCAAGTATGGCAGCCCCACTGAGAATAGAGGGAAATCTGAGAGGAGGGAAACTCATGGACACCAAAAAGACGTTGCATCGTCTGGTAAAAGCAAAGACAGTTCCATTGTACATCCACCTGTTAGGCAGATGATCAAAGTGTATGGAGGAACTACCTCTGAGGGAACCGTGCGCAGAGAGGGACCTCGCTCAGAGGCACTGCGTCCCAAGACAGAGCTCTACAGGGAGCCCCCCATGCTCTTCCTGAAGGGGGAAAATGGAGCAGACCTTAACAGTCGCTCACGTTGCAGCCTCCCTTTTTCCGTCCCACCACAAGTCAGCCAGCGGCCCGAAGTCCTGATGAGGTCACATGCAGGGGGCAACGCTGCGTGCCGGAGGGAACTTAGAGAGGCCAATACAAGCCTGTATCACTCTGCTAAGACTTTGGACCGAAGGGATAACCGTATCGGGGATCAGTCTCCCTTAATGGCAGCTACAACTCTGGGGCCTTACAGGGCATCCTGGGCTGACAGCGATGGCAGGGGCACCCTCATTCGCCCCGGTGCGCCCATGAGTGGAGGATTTTCAGGCATTATGACCCGGGATAGCCCACAGGGGGAGAGACATTTTAAGACAGTCACTGTTTCCCTGCCTGCACCTCCTGCAGCTGACCTACCGATGCCTCACAGAAAAAGCACCAGTCGAACCCTGGACAACAGTGACTTACATTCCCCCTCTGAGGAGCTGAGGAAGGGGAAGGAGGGCCAGGGAGGAACAATCCAGCGAGCTCCTCCCCGTGACCGCAAGATGCTCAAGTTCATAAGTGGGATTTTCACCAAAAGTGCAGCTGTTCCATCCAGTGTCAACACCACCCTGCCCCTCTATCCAGCTGTGGAGAGGGGCTCGAGTGAGGAGGAAGGTAAGTTCACCTTGTGCATGTTCAGCCTGCACAAAGAACTTCACGTCAGACTTGGACTCTAAAATCAACCTATTATATGGTCTCATAGATTTGACTCTGTTATAAAGATGCAAGTGATTTTAAGCCATCACTAAACAAAATCAAGGGGAAAATAATAGTAAAAAGGATATTTAGTCTGGGCTCATTCACCAGCAGAGCGTCACTCCTACAGTTCTGCAGAGGAGATCTAAATCTCCTCTTCAATGAGAATTTGATAACGCTCTCTGAAAACATTATCATTTACTGTTTCAGGACATCCACCAATGCTCACTTGGGTTGAACTGAGAAGATCATTTTGTCCAATCTGATTAAACAGGATTACACATATATTACCATTTTTACTGCCCTCTGTGGAGTTCTGTGGACCTGAACCAAAGAAACCTTTTGTGATTATATGCTCATCTGTACGCGTTTCCTTTGCTTTAAGAGGGATGGGGATGTTAACATGAGCAGCAAGTGCTTCCTTAAAGTTTTGCAGGTGAACATTGGACTTGTTTGCGACAGGCTAGCTGATAAGTTACAGTATTTTGAAGGACAATGACACAGGTTTACATCCCTGCTGCCTGGTTAAATATTTTATTTTGGTTCTCAATGTATCTGACACCACCTGTATTAGCTACACAACTTAGAAGAACAATGTTTGGTGAGAATACAATCAGCTCAGGTAAAATGGGATTTTGTTGCGCTATAACACAAGTCCAAAGAGGAAGAAAAAAAAAAACACTGGATGCTGTTCCACTGAAAGCTGCAAAAGGCGCAATTGTGGTTTTTTTTTTTTTACCCAAACCTTAACTGCACATATACACCTGTCATGGGTAATTTATCAATCTTAATATACTCTCTGTCGTGGCACCAAGGATAAAGCATAACTCCTTGACACTTGAACAAACAGCAAGCTAGTTCAGCTTTGTCAGTAACTATGAAAACATTTAAAACATTTCACGGAACAACATAAAATATTCAGGACTCCCAATCTGAAGTAAAAAAAATGATGCAACTTTATCAATCTTTAATCTTTATTCTTATAGTCTAAAGACAATCATCTTTGACGGAGGGTGTAGGATTAGATTGAGGTCTGAATAATTTGTCAGGAGTAAGTGGGACATGAATAATTAAGGTTGGGGATACACAGGGCTGCATTCATCGGAGGAGTGAGGAGAGCAGGAACCTGCTGCTTCCTGCTCTGTGCATAGAGTTAATCAGTCTACAAATGGATCCTATTCATTCATTGACATTACATTGTGTTTAGGTGTGTGTGTGTGTGTGTGTGTGTGTGTGTGTATGTGCAGCATAACCAACATCATTTCATATTTAATCTGTAATTTAAGCAATTATGTTGGTATCCTAACGATGAGCATTATTGACCATGTTTATGAATCAGAATGTTTATGGTCAGAAATGTGAGAGACACGCAGCTACATATTATCATAATGTGTGCACAAGTGGACATCAAGTCTCAGTGCCACACACTCACACACACACGCACAGATGTCGCTGTTTCCATGAGAGACCATTTATTGTATAGAGACCTGGGCTGGAGGCTTCTGGAAAATGGAGTCACCATAGCAACAGCAAGCCGTAAGATATGCTATTTGGTCTGTGGAGTGACGGTGTTGAAGGAGGGGAGTGTGGGTGTTGGGATTGCCCAAAGATGTGGATGAGAGCGAGTTGAGGTGGGTTACAGTTAGAGTTTCTGTCCCTCCCTGCGATGGTGTCGGCCCCGCCCGAGTTCAGTGTGACCCGACCGCTACAGAGTGTGAAGAGTGTTTGTATCGTTGTCTCTAATGATGAATACTGAATTGATGTTTATCTCTAAGCACTTTTACAGTGTTGCCCAGAGCGTGTGAGTTAGCGGCCACGCCAGCGGGCATTTGTCTTCAGCCTCAAACCTGCAGATATGATGCCCTCCGCGGCTTTGTGTGTATCTGCACATGTGGGTTTTATTGAGGGTTTATTCACAGAGGCCCCTGTGCTGTGATCCTACTGAGGGTAGGCCTAGGGCACTCTGCACAATTTTTAGTGCATCATCTCTACAAAACTACCCAAAGTAATTTGTTATTCATTTTAAGTCAACACTGGTCTTCATATTTTGAATTGTGACAAAATTCACTTAAATTGTGTTAAATTCTTCCTAAATCATCAATATGACACTATGGCAAATTTAACATATTAGGTTGTGACACCACTATTACGTTTTACATATAATAGTAGAATAGGTCAATAACATTGTTTCATTGTGACTCATTGTATAACCATTCATTTATGTTAGAGATGAACTCTGTCGATTTACAATATAAACATTGTGCTTTTTCAGTGAGTAAATGAGTTTGCCTCCACGACCGGGAAACGGATAAGCGGTAAAGATGAATGAATGAGATAGCTCATGTCTTGAGATTCTGCCTCACTTATAAATGGCATATATGTACCTGTAAATGTAACTAATTGAGTCACTTGACATCTGTCTATTGCTTCTTAAAAGTCTTTTCCACATCCTCTTATCCAAACTAAAGCTGAACATAAAGCAACCTCAAGCCAACTCCAGAAAAGTTCATCATGACACAGTGCTGGTCTTAGATTCTGCCTTCAAGACCAGTTTCACTTCTTAATCATCATTCACTTTCCCCAATTGGTACAATCTTCCCCTCTTTTGAAATCTTTTAGAAATGATGGTCAGTGTAATGTATCAGTAATTTGGGTGGGGTGATAAGGGGGATTGTTGCTCTCTGGCTGACTCAGTAATACACAATAATAACTTAAAATATGTGAGATGAAACTACAAAAATGTATGCTTTTCTTATTTTTCTTATTTCTTATTCATATTTCTGATGCAGATAAGCTTCTTTCAGAGGTCTTTTTGAGTTGGTCTAATCTCTTGAAAACCAAAATTCAAGAAATGAGGAAAAACTGTACTTGGAATAAGATGAATTATCTCACCACAGCTGTTTGAATTCTTTTTTTAGCTTTTAATTTTCGAGACTGAATTATTATTTTTTTTACTGTTTTTATCTGGCAGGTAACCATAACAAGGAGCTAAAGTGGCATGTCTAACAATGTTAGGTTAAACTAAAGATGTCTGGGATGCTTGCTTACTCGTGTAGACATGCACATTTATACACTTGATTGAATTTCCTGGGAGCTGCAGCCTCGCTGCACCCAGTAGGTAGGCATGGACACCTTGACTCTCCTCTCAGTGCAGTCTATACAGACAGTATCACTGCCAACAGGCCACAATAACTCTTTCCAAGGGTTCTGTGACAAAAGGCCCGTTGTTGTTGGTAACTTACTCTGACGTGTAAAGAAGATAGATACCGCTTTCTTTTTGTTGTTAATTTATGAAAAGAGGTCCATGTCTTTTTCATCTTAGCTAAAAGACTGAACACCTGGAGCTTGGTTAGATAAGTTAGTTTGTTAAATGTACATTGCGACAACTTCTTATCTTGTGTATTGAACAGTCATAGAGATACAAGAGGTTTTGCGGAGCAGCTATTTTAGGCGATATAGCACCTTCTCAACCAAACAGGTCACTGCTCAGCATCCCAACTGTCACCCTGGACAGGTCACCAATCCATCACTGGGACATCACATGGGGACATACAGAGATAAACAACCATTCACACTGAAACTCAGGCCTACGGTCGGATATGATCTTTAAAATTTCCATCTTGCTCACAGTCTGAATGACAATATTTTCAGCTACACACTTCCTGAACAGAAAGTTATGTGGGGTGGTTAGCCTCATCAAGCCAATCGGATACCGGAAGCCAAATATTGTGCTTTTTAAAGTGGAAATTGCTTCCAGCAACTTTAAAGTTGTCTTATTTGTAGTTTGATTCCAGTATCCCGTTATATAGTGAATCATCAATACATCAGATCATTACAGTGTTGAGCTTTTATTAACCCTTGTGTTGTGTTCATGTTTTTGTTACTTTGCCAGTGTTCTGGGTCTGAACACATACAGTATCCATGCCAGTCTAGACAACTTGGCTTGACAGGTCTGGTTTTTGTAGTCAGCAGTTGGGATGGGAGTTCAGACTTGTTTTGCTGTATTGCTCCCTCCATGCTCCCTCAGCCTGTGCGGGGTAAAAACACTTTTACGTGTGATCTTGTATCCAATGAGTCCCTGAGTCATTTTTTCCTCCATCAGGTTTCCCTGTGTAGACTTGTCAGTTCCAAGCAGATGTTTATACCATATTTTGCAGGTTTAGATGGTATATACTGTCTAAAGGGACAGCGTCCCCTAAATGGCATCATCTGCTCATCGATGACATTAGGCCCAGGGTCATAAAACAGGGGTATGCAGTGCACCCACTTATCCCACACTGTCCTGACAGCAGCTAGCTTGTCTCCCTGCTATCGAGCTGTCTGTGTTTTGGCTTATAAAAGCGGATAATCCTGGAAATTTTGTGGAAGTTTTCCAAAGACATTCTAGTACGGAAAAGTTCATCCCACAGAGATTCTGTGTATTCCCCCTTTGGACTGAAAACTCAGATATGGACTGAAAAACAAGGATAACAACCACAAAGTATCCATGTAAATATGTTCATATGGTCCATCTCCTTCCAACTTTCTGCAAAAACATGCCTTCTTCCTAAATTAGTGCAATCCGGAATAATTTTCTGGATGGAATCTGAGAAGGAAAGGTCAAAAGAAGATTTGATGTCCTGCTCATGAGTAACTGCCATCCGTGTTGGCCCTGGCTGCATCCTTATCAGATTGGCAGCCATGTGCGGTGGCTCATTTCTTGGGCAGGAACACCGTTTAATTTAACCATTTTTTGACATCAGTATTAATTCACTTGCTAGCTGCTGACGGGCTGGTCCTGTGGCTCCTCTTTGTTTTGGAACTAGCTGATGCTCAATTTCATTCTCTTCTTCAAAGTCACTTTCAGATTCTGAATTTTAAAAAATGTGGGCACATTCTGAAGCCTCATCCTCTACATCATTTTCAAAAAATTCTCTCACTTCCAAAATCAAATGCAAAGCCCTCTGTGTAGAGTCTTTTGGCCATCTTGATCAGTTGTGATAAGGAACCACAATGGCAAAGCTATATTTATGGTGTCCTGTCCCCAATTTATACCTGGGATGAGGAAATAAAGATTCGTTCCACACACACACACACACACACACACACACTAACAGGGCAGTAACATTCAGAGGCCCAGACAGGAGAACAGAGTGAAGGCACACAATTGCTGCACTTTTATTAGGCTGGGTCCAGTGGGCCTGAATAGCATGTACTTAATGTAAATGTGTAGGAGGGGTGTAAGTTTGTGGTTTTTGAAAATGTGTTCTGATATATGTTCATCACAGAAAATGAACCAAGGCAAATGAGTCTGAGTTTGAAAAATTAATCAATCATATCATTTTTCTTTTGCAAAAAAATTCAAATGGGTCCCACAGACCTGAACACGGTTAAACGGTTAAAAATAGTTTTAATTCCTCAATTTATTTCCTCAGCTGCATGCACCAGCAGTCAAGAATGGACCATGAGCCAAGCTGTGCAGGAGCTTCATCTGGTAAGCATAAGGACATAGTTTTTACAAACTGCTGAAAGGGATGTGCCTCAAAATGAAAACTGTCCTCTGATCTTTTTTTGTGTGTGTGTGTGTGTGTGTGTGGTTCTCAGGGTGTTTTGGGAGGTCTGTGCAGTGGGAAGTCTGCTCTGGTCCACAGACATCTTACAGGAAGTTACTTGCCGCTGGAAAATGCTGAAGGTTGGTTTCACATGACGACTTCTACTGTGCTTTTCTGTGACGCTGTCTATATCAGCCTATCAATAATTTCTTATTTCTATTCCTGCTATAAGAAGGGAAAAAATACAAGATAAGGAAAAAGTCTATGATGGTACTTGTTCATTCCCATTTGCAGGACGGCAGTATATTAAAGATGTCCTAGTTGATGGACAGAGTCACCTATTGATAATCAGAGAAGAGACAGAACTACCAGGTGCTCAGGTGGGGTGGTATCAACATGAGTATAACGGAGACCAAATTCCATTTTGCAGATTAATCTTTAATCTTAGAAGGCTCCTTGTGCTGAGGGTGTTTCACTGCTATTTCCCTTCTGCCTTTTCTTTAGTTTGCAAGTTGGGTGGATGCAGTTATCTTGGTCTTCAGTCTGGAAAATGAGTCCAGCTTCCAGGAAGTTTACAAAATCTACCACCAGCTTGCCATGTACCGACCTGTCACTGAGATACCTTTTGTAGTTGTTGGCACTCAGGGTAAGACATACGGAGCATGTTGTTTCATTCAAATGTGTGCGGAAGTTAAATCTTGATGCATTTGTTGATTCTAGATAAGATCAGCAGCACCAACCCCAGAGTAATAGACGATGCCAGGGCCAGACAGTTGTGCTCAGATGTGCGACGCTGCACTTATTACGAAACTTGTGCAACATACGGCCTCAATGTAAACAGGGTCTTCACTGATGGTATGTGTCCCTGCAGAGCCACACAGATATGGAACATTCTGCTGTATGAGGAGCAGATATATGAAGATCTCTGTGTTTTTGGTTTTTTTTTCAACCCCAGCTGCACAGAAGATCATGGCAGCCAAGAAGCAAGCTGCTCTACTGGCTTCGTGCAAATCTCTCCCCAACTCTCCCAGTCACTCTGGAGGCTCCACCCCAGTTTCGGGAGTCTTTCCAGGACAGGTAAAACTGTGAAAGACCATCTGGACGATTTTGGACCATTGGTTCAAAATTTAACCTTATGTGTCTTTTTCTTGTATTTCTAGCTCAGTGCGTTGTGTATTTCACCTTTGTTGTCTGGGATTTTTTAAAGACCATCAGCGCATTGTTGTGTCAAATTAAATAATTTCCCTCCTCTGTTAAATGCCCGATGCCCTCCTCCTCTCTTATGATGCTCTACCTCGTCCCTCTGTTTAGGCCAGTAATGGTGGTCAGAGCAGTGATTACTCTTCATCACTTCCCTCCACCCCTGTGATCAGTCATAAGGAGATCGGCAGGACAACTAGGGGGGAGAAACATGACAGTGCCACGCCTGGGTCAGTCCGCAGTGCCACCCGAAAACGCACCTCTCGATTTGCGGTACATATTGATGAGTCATTGTTTTTTAAGCACCATTTACTTGTATTTAATTTCTTTTCGTCTGTTTTCTTTTTGTTTCTTTTGCATCATATCTCACCTTTTGTTTAAATGTTCAGGATAAACCAAGGAACACTCTGGATAAAACTAAAGCCACAGTATGAAATTTTACTGTTTCATAGAGTTTTATTCAAATCTGGTCATCTCCATAAGGAATAGTTTGTTTGCTTGAAACTATGAAACATTTTTTAAATATTCACACCAAGCTTTGAACAATGGTAGACAGTGTGGTAAAAAAAAATTCAACATCTGAGGCATATGTCAGTTTTTCTACTTTTATTAGAAATTAGATTTTCAGTTCATTGCAGTCAATGCTTGAGTTAGTTTATCTGACATTGCATTTAGCAGAGTTGTGTAACAAAAGATAATAACATGCATGGATTGATTTTCGGCCTCTAGGGGGCAGAGCAACAAGCTGCAAGCACAATTTAGTATGTTTTGTTGCTGCTTGGCAGATTTAATGGGCTTTAGAGGTAAACATATGAAGTTGAGAGCGGCAAGCGTTCTAAAAGCTGAATAATGAGTTGAAAGATGCTAAAATGTTCTGTAGATCTGAGGAGAGGTGTTGATTGAGTTACTTACATAAGTAAATTATAAGTATTTTATAATTATAATTATAAAAAAATTATAAGTAAATTTTTTAATGTATTGTTAATTGATAATATTGATAAATGTAAATTGATACATTTAAGAAGCCATTAACAATTCAGTCATTCATGGCAAAGATTATTTGCTTTATGAGTTATAATCAATATTTTTAACAAATCACCACTTACTTACTTCTGATACATTTAGTTTTTACGATTCTTTTTCATTTAGGGGAGGCGAGGCAGTGATTCAAACAGAAGAAGCTCAGATTATAAAGGAGATCTGGGCAGCGGACGCTCCATTCCCATCAAACAGGTAGGACACAGATTTGCACTTGATAGAGAATTGTATATGATGTATCTAATGACCCTCTGCAGAGGACATTACACCAGCAGTCTTTCAAAATCAAATGTGTGAAGGAAGTTTCATTGCAAACAGGCCTGATAAATAGTTGTTATGCGTTTTTGGCAGCCAGCAGTCATCATGCTGCTGAAATATTTTATGAGCACAACAAGACCTCAGCAATAAATGATCATTCTTCAGTTTTGTCACCTCCATCAGGGCTTTCTGCTGAAACGTAGTGGGAGCTCACTCAATAAAGAATGGAAGAAGAAGTATGTCACACTGTCCAATGATGGCATACTGTCTTATCACGCCAGTGTCAATGTGAGTCACTTTATTCAAAAAAGTTATCAAAGCATTATGCTGTTGAAAGTATCACTGATGACTGGTGGCTGATGGTGAAAGGTAATGTTTGGCTTGGCAGGATTATATGCTGAACATCCCCGGGAAAGAGATGGACCTGCTGCGTGTTACAGTGAAGGTGCCAGGAAAGCGACCCCCTCGTGCTATACCAGCCGGCGGCCCTCCAGTTGGTCTCAATGGGAGAGTCAAAGACGTGCCGGGGCCTGAGGGTCTTAGTCCAGGTTAATGAATAAACAGGCATTTTTGCTTTGCGTACCATGAAAGGAATTTTATTTTAAGACATTTTAAGTCTTTTTTTTTTTCAAGAAGTATATTTAAACCAGGGTATAAGCACCAAGATAAAAAGGAAATATGTGTGTTTAGTTACTATTTTGCAACTATTAGAAAAATTCCTTATGTGACTGAGCATTGAAGTAGCTCTGTCCTCTCACATTAAGAAAGACCTGATCTGAAATCCCCACCATGGTTTTTTCCCTAGTGAAGAACAGGTGCATATGAGTGAGTGAAATAGAACGAAATGACCCTCAGTTGAACCGCAAAAATAGAGTTAAAAGACAAAAAGGTAAAAAGGTAAAGTTGGGGTAAAAACAGGACTTAAAGAAGCAAAGCAGGTCCCTTGAAATTCAACACTTCTTGTGAGAAAAAAATTTGCAAGAGAAGGCAAAACACTGGCAAAAGAGCATCACTGGGGATTTTGCAGGAGTATTTGAAACACTTCGCAATTTATTGAATACTGCTCTGCATGTTTTACTCTCTTTAGTCTACATACAGAACCAGTGATGTCTTTTGTTTCATCTCAAACTCTGTTTTATGTAAACATTTTGCCATTATGAAATCCATGCTTGCTGTCATCTCTATAGTCCCTGTAAGTGCTAGCAGTCTCCTGCAAGTGGAGGAAATGGAAGGCCTGGGAGGTGCACTCTTCCTGAGGAGTAACAGAGGGGTGCAGCGATGTCCTTCCACATTATCCAACCATGCTCAAAGTGTTGGTGAGTAAAGGACCGCAAGTGCACAACGTCTTTAGGCCAGATACATATAACCTGCTATATTTTCCTGCACTCTTATGGCTAGATGCTGCAGTTGAGGGAGTCTCCAGCTCCTCCTCCACCAAAGATGTAGGCTCTGCCTCCCCTGTGACTGACAGAAAGAAGCATCGCAGAAAGAAGAGCATGAACCAGAAAGGAGATGCAACCACTGGCCAAGCAGACGGTAAACTGGAACAACTCTAAGCGTGCATTCAGAAATAAATAATCATATTCTGATATTTTTAGATGGTATAGAAGATTGAAATCTATTTCATTACACTGAACGTGCGCTAATAAACGTAATATTTTATAATTCCTCTCTGTCTCTTTGTTTTTTTCATGACGTCATCTCATGCAGCCAAACGCAAGATGTGGAAACTTAAAAGCTTTGGTAGCTTAAGAAACGTAAGCAAGACAGGTAATGTTGATTTCTCAAACACTAACTGACCGTGTACATGTCGATCTTTCTGCTTGTTTCTGTCATATCAGTGAAGGACATGATATTGTATTACGTTTGTTGAAGCATTGCTAAATGAAGCTGTGAACCAATATTAGATTGCTACAATTTACATACAGATACATTTTTCATCATCATGACTGCAACGTTTTGCATACAGGTCAAGGTTTTGGTCATATTTGAACAGGTCACAGAGTGAAAAAAATCATTGTGGAGATACCAGGATTTTGCACTGATACATGGAAAGCTTAAATCCTTTTGTTTACACTGCAGGAATGTTTGCATTCATGTGATCCGCAAACTAAAAATAGGATAATAATCTCTGCAGTGTGTTCATGTTTTTCTGTGTCAGATGAGGATAACTTTGACTTCCTCATCGTGTCGAGCACTGGCCAGACTTGGCACTTTGAAGCCCAGAGTGTGGAAGAGAGAGATTCTTGGGTCCAAGCCATCGAGAGCCAGATCCTCGCCAGTCTGCAGCTGTGTGAGAGCAGCAAAAACAAGGCAAGAAAGAACAAAAGGCATACAGTGCACTTTCTGTACACAATGCATCCACTGTATTTCACAATGATGTGTATTTATTTTTTTTTTTAACTTTCTGTGTTGTTATTAATTATGTTTATACTGGTATTGTACCTTTCATTATAACCAATTGCTGTAAAAATGACAACTCACACAATCACACATTCACACAAAGAAAATACTTTTTGTACATTCCAACCAAAAAAGCAAAACAAAACAAAACAGAGGATAGAAAACCAAATTAATCTTATACTTAATAGCTAAATCCAGGAAGCATTTACATTAATGTGTGAAAAAAGTTACTTCTACCCAATACATCATTTCACCAATCCATTACCCATAAGTACAATATGTGGGTGAAGTCCGTATAGATCTTAACCTTCTACACAAATGCAACTAAGTCATATTGATAAGATACTCCCACATTTATTATAATAGGCAGAGGTGGACAGAGTACACAACTTCACTACCTGTGTAAAAGTACAGATACTCCTTGTCAAATATTACTCCAATACTAGTAAAAGTAGCTTGGTCAAACTATTACTTAAGTGTTTGCATAAAAAAATTACTTAAGTAAAAGTATAAAAAAATACCTCAGGAAATACAGAAAAGGGAAGTAGCTTTATTGTCATTATACAATACACTGCTACAGACATGTTTATAGATCAGTTAAAGAGGCCCTACAAGAACCGGTCTCTGGAGGGATCCGGTGTAGTCTCTAGTCTCTGGGGGGGTCAGGGGGTCTGGTCTAGTCTCTAGTCTGTCTCTGTGGGGGGGGGGGGGGGGTTCTAGTCTCTGGAAGGGTCCCGTCTGGTCTAGTTCCAAGTCTCTGCTTTTCCGTGCTGTAGCCCAGTCCATCAATCACTCTATGGACAATTTACAGTCACCAATTAACCTAGACATGCTCGGGCCGGGCCGGGCCGGGATCTTCTTACCGTGGGGCGACAGCGTTAACCACTGCTCGTGTCACCACATACATTTACATCAAGTCACCAATTAACCTGGACATATTCGGCTGCCCAGGCCGGGAATCGAACCCGCGACTTTCTTATTGTGGCGACAGCGCTAACCACTCAAGGCAAACAGCTTTACTGTGCTTCACTTCGAATCGTTCACGAACGACACATCACTAGCTACAGTAGCTCTACTTTACATCACGCGACGTGCTTTTTCAGGTTGGAAGACGAGTTGTTGTAGGCCGTGATATGACTTGTTCGCGGTAAGCACAACAAACATTTGAACTGAAACGAATCCGTTTTGGTGTCAAAAATCTCAAACGTGGGCTTGAGATAATTGTTTCTTCCTCCATTTCTTCGTCCATTTTCTATCTCATCCACACCGCCAAAGTTATGTTTCGTCTTTAACACGACGTATGGCGTGACGTAGTACAGGTACGGCAATACAGTTGAGACAAACCATACGCGAATCAGCAGAAAGTTTTATTTTCTCAGAATTTTGCGGAAAAAAAATCATCAGCTGATGTAAGCCCAAAAGTAGCGAGTAACTAGAACATCAATAGAAATGTAGCGGATTAAAAAGTACAATAATTGTCCTTCAAATGTAGTGGAGTGAAAGTAAAAGTATCCCCACAAAATAATACTCAAGTAAAGTACAGATACTCAAAAACTGTACTTAAGTACAGTACTCAAGTACATTTACTTCGTTACTGTCCACCCCTGATAATAGGATACTGCATCTGTATTATCTGGATATATTCTCTCCTTGTGTTTGTGTTCCAATACAGTGAAGATTTAATTAAGACATTACACAATATTATGAACATTTTAAAAACTCAACATGTGGCTTTTTTTTATTAAGATAGCCTAAAATCTACCTGCTTGCATCAGGTTGGATAGAATCGTACACCCGAGGTTTATTTTCATGCAAATCAGGCATTGCAGCTTAATATTTAGACCCATATTGGCATGAAATTGTGCCTCGCTTCCATCTGTTCAGATCGCCTCTCATTGCAAGTCAACAGTATAATTCTTGAGGCTTTAGTTGCCAGAGGCAGACACACACTGAGAATAAATAGATTATATAATAGAATCATTTTGGGGTGCAGAGTGTGTTTCCTGAATGAGACCTGAGCCCCGTCAAGGATATAAACGAAGTTTCAACACAGTTTTTTTTTTCTTTTTTTCTTTTTGGAAAATCAAAATCAATATTTTAGTCAAACTCCAGTAACTCCAGCCAGTAAGATACAGACAGCGGATAGCTATATTTGGGATGTAAATTTTATCACTACAGGATGCCAAACTGGGTGGTATGATTTTTCTAAACCAGAGCCTCAATTATGTTGAGGGGATTTTACTATCGCCTAAAATACACACGGGAATTTCAACACTATCTGCTGTCTAATCTTGTATGCTGTATATTTACCCCCTGGGACTCCTGGATAAGAACAGTTTTCCCTCAGGGGAAGCTAACCTGGACTGTCTTTTCACCCCATTAGTAAACTGCAGCTAAAGACACTTGGCCAGTGCTGTCCGTGTCAAACTGACAAATGGCCTGGACTGGTTGCTGTTCTTGAGTGGGGAGTGTGTCCTGGTTTAGCATCAGTTCAATCATCTTTAAAAATGATAATTGCCACTAATATAATGATTACAGAAATCCCACAACACATACATTCTTTATGAGAAAAGAATCTCCTAGGAGGCTGGAACCGTTCCTTTTACAGCTTTAGATGGTCATTAAAATGATTGTAGCCACCTACCACAGCTTTTTCACTAGGAGGTTTAGAAATGATAGTCATTGTTATTCATAATGAGGGCAGTTTGCAGAGCTGGCATGAGACAGAGAAAAGCTTCCTGGTGGTTCTTTCATTTTAACCACGCATACATGTATACGTTTATTCACAGAGTGAAGCAATGGCTCTGCAGGCAATCCGCAATGCAAAGGGCAACAACTTCTGTGTTGACTGTGATGCTCCAAGTGAGTACACACTCTAACAGCTTTTCTCCTCTTTCTACATGTCCATACCCATGTTTGTTTTTTTGGTACATTTCCCATCTTGCCTTATTTTAACCTTGTAAATGTGTCCTTACACCAGCTACCCTTTTCATTTGGTCTTTTTTCAGTTGCTAAGCCGATGAAATAAGAATTAGGTCTGAGAGGAATGTGGTGAAAGGAACTTGTGTAGCTTTAAAAGAAGCTCCCCCTCTTTTAGACTAAGAACACTTAATTTGGACTACTTATACATTATTAGGGTTTGAAATACTTTAACATTGAGTTGCATTATTATTTATTTATTGTTGTAGTCACATATCACATGAAAGACATGGTTGAAAGACAACATAGAAGTACTATGTACCTCTGTTTTACATGCACTTTGCACTGAATCTGGGAATAGTCATGGATTGGTTGAGTGACTGCTGATGACTCTTAAAACAAAGCTTTGGGGGGTTTTTTGCACCTATGTCTGTGTATTTACTATGTGCACAGGAAAAAAGGAGTTTCAGGTTTCCGCATTACTGTTTTCTTATTGCATTATTATAGAATTTCTAAAGACAAGCTGACAAAAGCTTTCACTCTCAAGCCAATGGCTGCAATGCAAACCTTTGTTTTTTGAAAGATCAATCATCATAACTTCACTCAAATAGTCCAGACCATTGAAAGAAAAATCTTAAAGATCAAACAAAATTATAAGAAAAGCCAATTAATTTTCTGCTTGAACACTTTCACAGGAATATATTTGCTTCACTGGCCACAGATTTAACAACTCTGCTTTATTATTTGGCCAAACAGGATTTCACACAGCCTCAGACACTTTGGTTCTAAGACAGGGTCAAACTGCCATACATCAAATTCAAATGGTAGAAGTCTGTCAACCATATGCATAAAGGTCAGTTTCAAATGAATCTTCAGCCTATTCTGTTGTGTGTACCATCCCTCTCGCAAGATCCAACCTGGGCAAGTCTGAACCTGGGTGCTCTCATATGCATCGAGTGTTCAGGAATCCACAGGAACTTGGGGACCCATCTGACGCGTGTCCGTTCACTTGACCTTGATGATCTACCACGAGAGCTAACTTTGGTTCTCCGTGCCATTGGCAACCAAATGGTCAACAGTATATGGGAGGCGCGCACACTGGGGCGGCGTAAACCAGCACCTGACGCTACACGGTAAGAAAAGAGGGTAGAAACTGCACATTTTTGTGCAATATAGTACAACACATTATTGATATGACTTAAGGCAGTACTGCTTTAGTTCAATATTTTACATTATCTAGGTATGAGCCACAAACTTACAGTGAGGTGTCTGGGTTTACAAGTCACAGGAGAAAGAAATGTTCAGTTTGATGAAAAGCTGTAAATGTATTTCACTGTTTTCTGTTCCTCTGCTTTTGCTTTTTGTTCAGAGAGGAGCGGGAGTCTTGGATCCGAGCCAAATATGAGCAGAAACTATTTGTGGCGCCGTTGCCTCCTCCCACCCCCAGTGAGGGCCCAGACATCACACTATCTGGTCGTCTTCTGCTGGCAGTGATGGAGCACAACCTCCCCAAGCTGCTGCTCCTTTTGGCCCACTGCACTAAGGAGGACATTAATGCACCCCTCAGCCTGGCACTCTCCTCTAGGTCACTCTTAGCGTTGCGTCTGCCCGGCTCTGCCCTGCACGCTGCCTGTCAGCAGGCTGATGTGGTGATGACGCAGCTTCTTGTTTGGGTGTGTGCTTCTCTGCCTCTTTGTTTCACTTCACGGTGGTTGTTCCGGTTGAAAGGCAATGCATATGATCTGAGATCACATTGCTCTCAAAGTGTAAAACAATTTTAAATTTCAATGTCCACAGCAAAGAATCATGCTGAGTTATGCTACATTGCCTAAAATAATATTGTCACCCTTCAATAACCTCTAAGTATTACACTCAGCGAGAAAGAAAAAGTGCTGAAAATAGTGACTCAGCAAACCACTCAAGGTGCTTTGAGTGTGTCAAAGGACAAAAGCTGACTGAGTTACACCTTGATACTTTAAGGAAGCCCCTTCAGGTTTTAGGCTTCAGATATCACAGACCATTTATTCCACTTGTGAGAAAGCTTCCTTAATATGTGGATGATGGTACAATTACATAGTCTAATCCAGTCTGATGGTCTTTCTCTCCTTGTGTTCAGTATGGCTGTGATGTTCGCTATCGGGACGCTCAGGGGCAGACTGCGCTGACTCTGGCTCGCAGTGCTGGCAGCCAGGAGTGCGTTGACATCTTGCTTCAGTACGGGTGTCCAAACGAACAGTCCCCTTCCATCGGAACGACAGTCGGTTTCGCAGCAGCTGCCACGTCCAGCTTCCCCGTTGCTATGACGCCGAGCCTAACAGTTGCCACAACACTCAAGATCACGCACAAGAGCGGTGGCACCAGCTTGAGCTACAGCACCTCCAGAAGAGCAGTGTCATAATGGAAATATGGTGTGTTATAAAGTGTGTGAGTGCATGTGAGAGAGTCTGTTTGTTTGTGTGTGTGTGTGTGTGTGTGTGTGTGGGTGTGTGTAGGTGTGTATGTGTGTGCTTGTGGGATGAAAACACACACTGTTAATCACACACGCACATTCAGTCTGCTACAATGATGAAACCAAAACAAAAAGAGAAATTTTCCTGACTACACATGACTTGGCGTTCAGATTTCATAGGAATGAATTGCACTGTATACCAGCTGGTATGATTCATCTTTCCTCACGCAGTCAATATTCAACTTTATTCTCTACTCTGTATGGAGTGGAAATCTGCCTTTGGCCTCAAACATCTTAACTGAGCATTTAGAGCCCAGAAGTAAAATTCTGCAATAAGTTTACTATTTGAAAGATGGACATCTCTCTTTTCAAGTCTTGCTTGAAATCCTAATGTCAAACACATCCACACTTTTTCTTAACTTTATTGACCATGAATGTTTTAAATCTAGAGTATGTATACTGTGTTGCATTCAATGCAGCTGGTCGTTCAGTGCATAAATAATGTTGTGTAAGTTGATTTAAAAAAAAAAAAAGAAAAATCTTTACGATGGTTGGAAAAGAAAGGCTGTTAAAATAACTGTATAGAGATACGATGATGAAATGCTATAATATTCTAAAAATCTAAAAGTGCTTCATTTTCCAGATTGTTATTGTATGATTTGTACAGTTGGTTCTGTGTATAAAACTCAAAGGGTTATTCATAGCTGCACAGAGATTTACTGCACAGCCTCTTGGTTTGGTTTTCCGTTGACAGCCACCTGATTAACTCTTTGACATTTAAGTCTGAGATTTCTACATTACATTTACATCACTGTGTTTGACATAAACTACTGCATATGATGTGTGCGTCATGGCAGCAGCTCATTACCATGGGGTAGAGTGTACTGCTAGATGTTTATATGAAGAAGTGAAATGCCTCGATTTTGATTGAATGTATATGAAAAGAGATGGTTTGAGTCAATTATATCAAACACTAACATGTTTTTCAGATGATATTGTTTTATTTTTTAATTAACTAATATACCTGCTGTGACTAATAGATATTGAAAGTAATGTGTTTAACAGATCAAATGTTTTGATCTATAAAACCGGGCCTGTGAATGACTATGATTATATTTACAAGTGGCTGAAAATCAACATGAACTAAAACAATGTTACCCAAATTAATATTTAATAAGAAGGCATAAAAAAAACCAACCCTTCTGCAGTACTGTATGTATTTTTGTGTTGATCTGAAGATGCTGAGTGTACTTGTCTGTGATGTAAGCATCTCTCTCCATTTGTATTTTTTTACTCATGCAATGGTTCATAGAACATTCATTATCAATACACTAAGGCTACTGCCCAAGCTGTGGTGTCCTGTTCAGAGTTGTGTGTGTTTCTGTGTGTCTGGGCTCTCAGCAAAAACTTCAAAAAGCAAAAAGCAAGCTGAGTTGTTCTATCTCTCTCTCTCTCTCTCTCTCTCTCTCTATATATATATATATATATAATGTTAATCCAGACTCAGTTGTTCACACACTTTAACATGCTGTGCAATCTATTCCTGGGAGGTTAAGGGCAGTTCTAGTTTACAGGCTCATCACGTGTCATTGCATCTCATGTGCACAGAATTTTTCTGTTTCAAACTGAGCAGAGGGCTTTGTTTCCTGGACAGGTGGAGTCGAGTCCTTCAGTAGCCGAGGACTCCTCAATCCTCTAGCCTTAGAATGTGAGGTCGTTTGGATGACAGCAGCTCTTGTTGAAGGCCCCTACTGGCTTTGACCTCCTTCTGTACATGACAAAGTCATAGATGAATTTTTATTTTATCAAACCATCTGTGAAAGGGCTTCAGTTTACTGGATTTGCCTAGTAAGTCACATCTGAGATTATATTTATGAATGTTTGTTTTGAGGAGTTACATTAAAAAGATCTTGAATAGTTGTAGATATGAATAATATAAATATACAGTACAATCGCTGCCATCCAGTCGCAATACAATCATCCAACTTGTGTTGAATAATAACGATCGAGGTGATTTCTGTAAATTCCCATACCATTGGAGATGCTGCTGTTTCTCAGTCATCCAGGTTTAAGAGCTGGATGAAAACAGCTTGACTTGCTTGAAAGTCCGTGGAAACAGGAGGATTTTGAAAGGCTGGTGAAATATCATTGTGAACTTCAAGCAAGTCAAGTGGCCTAAAAAAAAAAAAAAAAAAAAAAAGTTTTCTATATATATATATATATATAGATAGATAGATGTATATATATATTATATGATTTGTGCCCTGTAAAACACATATTTTATGGGAGTGACAGCCACTGACTCCAGACCTCTGAAAATAGCATCAGTACTGTATAGTGTATATGCTCATTACAAATCATTGATACTGACGCTGATTCACTCCATTTAGTGTTTGTGTTTAAAATGCTGTAAATCCTTCAAACTCCTCCCAGAGGCTTTGGCTCTGGAAAATGTACACAGCTCAAATAGACTTAGAGACATTTCACTCAGAGTTAAATCTTAAGCATTTGCTATTGTGGTTGCTGGTTTCTCCCAAAAGAAAATACATTTTAGTGTTTTTCAGTGCTTTTAATGCTTTTTGGTAATTTACTGCTTGATACAAGTTCTGGTCCATTTTGGACCATTTTGATATGCCAACATAAAACTGCTTCGCACCAAGTTTGGTGTTTAATGTATAAGAAAACTAAATGAGATGGACATGTGAGAAAATCATTAATAGAGTGCATGTACAATAGTAAATAATAGCAACCATCAGTTTCATCTTGAAATAAAACCAAATTTCCCCTCCACTCACAATTTGAAGTAAGGCTGTTGTGATTATGTCAGTTCCTGGGTTTTTTGTTTGTTTGTTTGTTTTTTTTGGTACATGGTCTTATTTCTCCTCAGCCTTCCTCGTCTGTTTTTGTTTGCCCACTTAGTGTAATCTAGTCAAGGATGGGTGCCAGGACTGGCAAGGGTAAGGAGAACTAAACAAATGACTGAATCATCACTGGAAAACAATCTGAAGGAGCACATGTGCTGTTAGATCCTTGATGTCATATTCACCTGTTACAACCATCTGAAACACTAAAGCTGAGATCTAAAACTCAGTTATGTTAAACCTTTCAGTTTCGGGATGCCAAACTAAATCCCCAGCAGTCTTTAGTATTTTATTTATATATTTGCAGTTACTGCTAAGTTCCCAATATTGCTAAGGCATTCCAAAACGTGTCTCTTGTTTTCTAAGGTTCAGACAAGTGAACAGTCTTTGATGGAGTCACCAGCCAGGTATGCTTTTTGGGAAAACAGGTTTTAATGCATATAATCAGATCACTATTGGTGATTATACACTCCTCAAACAGCATTTCAATCAATTTGCATAGTCAGTCATTGAATAATCAAGCGGATGTTTTGTAAATATTCAATTTGCTTCTTGATATCTGTGCCTAAAAATGAAAGCTTACAATATTTAATCAGTATCTTAGTGCTATTTACTTTAAATGTGATATTGGCAACATTTTAATTTAAATTAAAACGGCCTTTTGAAACATCAGAGCTGAAAAAAAAAAGAATTATTATTTTTATAATATATATTGTTGTATTGTTCTGAAATAAGAGCCTGCAGATTTGTTCAGTTAGTCCTGATGATTTCCTTATGCGAAGTGAGTAAGCGAGAATGAGAATTAAAATTTAAAAACTTTCTCCCAGGCAGCATGGAGACAGACTGATGGAGTGTTGGACAAAATATATGTTCCCTCATCCCATCCACCCAGTACGGCCATTCAGAGAAGACATTATATATTACACGACATTTCTGTCATTTCTGCAATCCTGTGTCCCTGGCTGTCACTCAAAGCTGAAGCAGTGCTGCCAAAATTCTGAGTGAAAACCAACAAACAAACAAAAACCCATTAACAACTGCAATGAGTTGCCAGAAAAGTTTTTTCCAAGTTTCCGTCCTGTCTGCAAATGACATCTTCTCACTCATAACAAAGATGATAGAAAATAGTTATAGAAAATAACAGCAGATCATGGCCACTTCTTGATGCGAATTAGATGGAGCGATTAGTATGGCATGGGGAGACGCCTCATGTATTAAATGACGAGTGTGCTAAAGATTTGAACTAGGCAAAGATGTTGGCGATGAACTCTCTGAAGCGCTTAGCATACTGCTCTGGATGAACTGTGGAGATGTCTGCTCCAGCCTGCAAACACACACACAGTCGATGAGAAATAACTCACTGGAGAACCAAAGCAAGCCTTTACACTTTGCATGGTAAAGACCAAAGGGTGTGTACTGTATACAAAGCAGTCTCTTTTAAACACACTCGTCTCTCACCCCATGTTTCACAGCCTTGGCAGCATGAGCAGCTTTCTTCTTGGTGTCGTACTGTGTCAGCACGTCAATCAAACCCATAAAATAAACCTCTCTCTGGGGCGCACCTGCATGGGAAAGATTCACAGCATTAGTTGGGTGATATTGATCTTCAAGTGTGATCTTATCAGCTGCAGCCAAGTGCGAAATGAGGTCTGGTTTTAGTAGCAGAATACACCAGAGATATCACAGCGGTCAGGACTCACCCAGAGCACTCTGAACAGCATACACATCCACGTAAGGGTCAAACTCTCCAGGACCCAAAGGTTTGAACGAGTTCATGTAGCCAGCAATGCCCTCAGATGAGGTTGAGCTTGGGGCAAGGGCCAGGACGTTTTCATCATCCCCTCCATCCTCATAGGACGACGCCATCTCCCTTTCTTCTTCCTCCTCCGCTTCTTCCTCTTCCCTCTCAGCCCGCTCGACATCATGGATGCCCAGCAGCAGACTGTAGTCCATCATCTTCATATGCACCAGAAACTGAAAAAACATTGCACACACACACACACACAAAAGTCATATGAAATATAAACAGTGGCAGAAGTGATTTCTTAAAATCGCCTTTTTTACCTCAGTATCCTTGTCCAGCTTGTCCAGGATCCTCTCTTTCTCCTCATCACTCACATAAACTTTTTGCATGTTATTCCTGAAGTCCACGTTCTTATAGGTGGGCAGTTCTTTCAACTGAAAGTTAAATTAATTACAATTAACAAAATATCAACACAGTACTCATTATCAGCTCTATTTCTAGTGACATGAAAAATAACTAAATAATAATACCCCAAAGTTTTTACAAAACACACACGGTTTGAAAAGATCTGAGGGTTTTAGCAGTTCTTTAAACTCTATTCAACCAGCTACTTCACAGCATTTTATTTAGGTCAGAGTTGGTCTGGGCCAAACAGAGGACCGTTGTTATCTGAAGTCATTCAAAGTTATTTTACAGTCAACACACACAGTTCGCAAATACACATGCAATAACAATTCAAACCAAAACTGAAAAGGTTTTTTTTTTTGTTTTCCAAGTGCATTCTCTGATTTCCAGTTAGACATTCACACCTTCAGACAGGCTGTGGTGGCAGCTGAAGACAGTTTACGTCAGACTTTCCTTTTATATGTTGCTTTGTTTAGATGAATTAAAAAAAATAAATAAATCAAATCAAGAATCTGATCTTACCTTCTCTTTTAAACTAGCTTCACGAGACACCGAGGACCCCTGAGGAAAGATAAGACAGGTCGTTTGAACGATGTAGGCATTATTTCAGTTTAGAGAGTAAACCTCCCGTGTTTATTATAAATACGCTTTATAGTATTATGTCAGTTAGAGACTTAAATTATTCTTGTGTTCTGTCGTCTCCATTTATTCAATCCCATCAACAGGAATTGCTTCTTAGCAGGAGCTACTAATTCAGCTGTTATGAAGGCTTATGATATAAAAACTGAAAAATCAAATGTGTATCTTTCGTTGCCAAAATCCAATGAAATAAATGTACTCTAAAAAGACATGCTATTGGTGAAATTAATTTATGAAAAACTAAAAACAAATCTAATGCATCAACACATGATGCACAAGTCTCTCTGAGCACCTTTGGAAATAAGCTGTAATAAGATGGCAATAAGCAGACCAACATTCAGCTGCACAACTCCTGCAGGGTTTACCTTGAGATCGTACTTCCTGTGTACATGCAGTCTGTGGCTGAACATGTTCCTCATAACTAACAGGTAGGTGTCACTCTCACTCTCCACAGTGACTCTGTACATGGCCAAGAACTGAGGGAGCAATGTGCTCCCATGGCAGGTGACAATATGCTGGAAGGCAGAACGGCAGTGAATAAATAATGGATCCAAGAAGGTACGAGCAGTGCAGTAAGGCAGAGGGGAATAAATAAAATTGCTGCTGTCTTTGGAAAAAGCTAAAAGCAGACTGCGAGAAAAATACTTCTTGCACATCAAATATTGTTCACCTTTGAAGCAGTGTTAAATTGCATTAACTTGACGATAACTGTTGCTATAAAGGAATTTGTTTATGATTAGGTCTATATTTTCTTTGTCCGTGAGCAAACACATGCAGGTGACATAGCTTTTTTTTTTTGTTTTAGCTCAACACCACTGACCGACAAGCAGTAACAACGCACCAATAAACACAGTCAGCATCAATGTCATTGGCATTCAGCATTGACATTCATTTAATTAAAAATGTTCTATTAGGAACAAAAGAGGATTTAACAAATGTTCAGATCTCAAAGAAAGAAAGACAGTAGAAATAATGAATGTGAGCATAAACATTGGTCATCTGTTGGCTCAACACAAATGTTTTGTATGAACAACCTTCAGATCTTGAACAAGACCATCAATTGTGTCGAAGGCAGTCAAAAAAGCTTTTAGAAAGACAGTATGATAAGATTCTTTGTGTGTTGATTAATAGTTCTCATTTTGACGAGTCAGTAAAAAAAGCACAGGCATTAACAATAAAATTGGCTGAATTTAATTTAGCTGATTGCGTTCCAGGGTCTTTGTATTGTTTATGCTGACTCACTGTCGCACACTTGTGTCTTGTTGGAAAACAGAGTGAGAGATCTGTTATTAAAGTGTTGAGGTTTTCCTGCAGTAACAAGTGAAAAATATCTGCAAAGAAAAAAGGCTTTTAAGACAAAAAAAAAAAATGCAGACTGCTATGCTACCCTAAAAAATAAACACACACACACATATGTATGTATATATGTATGTGTGTGTTTTCACAGTAACCGAAGGTATCATAAAAAGGCAACCAATGCCTTTTAAGTAGGACAAAATGAAATCATATAAAATCAAGGAAAAGAGGACAGGGATTTGAACCTCTGCCAGAGGTGATGTGTGACGTACGTATGCTCTGCGTCATTCATACCTGGTGATAGTCAGAGAGGATGTTATGCATTTCCTCCACCTCTTCACTGGAGATTTCCTTTATGACCAAAGTGTGGTCATATGATGTTAGCCCCTCCTCATCTTTGAGTGGAGGGCTGCGGGCCAGAGACACCTGTTGGTGATAGTGAGGAAAACATCATGAGCCCACGACACATCAGCTGTACTGTACAGTAAGTCTGCCCAGTGATGCCTTAACACCTTTTGAATGTCATACTGTTGTTTTGTGTGTTTAAGTGAAATTATTTTTCACTTAAACACTTTGGAGATTTGTGATGCAACCTTTTATGCCTCTCTACTGGGGATTATGTTTTCAGGTTGTCTCATTGTTCATCACATTTCTACGACTATGGTAATGCCTAAAAAGAATTTCTTCAATTTGGCACAAATATTTACTTGGACGCAAAGATGAAGTGATTAGAGTTTGGAAAACAAAGGTTGAGCTAACTGTGACCTCACAAATATATTTTTGTCTTTGAATCATCACAAAATTAATTTCCTTATGAATTTATGTCACCATTTAATTGAAATGTCTTGATCAAATGAAGTTATGTTTATTATATTCAAAATGTAAAAAGGGCCAGTGTCACAGTTTTCAGCAAAAACACTTCAGGACATTATTCATCTCTGTAACTCAAAAAGTTGAGATTATGACTACAATTCTGCCTGTTTGGTAGAAGTATACAGCCACAAGGCAACAATTCCTATTTTGGATCCAAGTTGAACATAAAAAGATGAATTTTAAGGCTATTCTCACTCCTAGGCCTGCTTCTTACCCACACACTTTGCCTCACATCATTATGTGCTAGCCAAATGTGCACTGTGCAAAGTGGAAGATGACTCTGTGCCACCTGGCACATGCAAATATGAAGAAATGCAAATTTAGATAGGAACTGATTGAAATGTACAGAGGTATGAGGGAAACCTCTGAAAAACCTTGAAAGGTCTAAGTTAGTGTTGTTTGTTGGTCTTTCCAAGCTTTTCTTGCACAATCAAACATTGATTTGTTGTGAGTTTACAGCTGTACCTGGTAATCTTGGTCGTCAATGCCAAAGCGCTCTCGCAGGTTTCTGAACACCTGTGGACAGTATTCTTTGAATTTGAACTGTCCTGGGAGATTCTCTCTGTGGAAGAAAGAAAATTAAAATATCAGTCTGTACAGGAAGTATCAGTGCTTCAATAATTATTTTAAAATGTGTGTCACTTCACTTAATTGTCACTGTCTGCATCTAAACACATTTCAGTGGACCAAAGAGTCATTTTTATCAAAGATAACATGGTGACATCCCTTCTGCTTTCTGCATCTGTTTCTGTGCTGATGTACTTATACAATATGAATGAAATGTTCAGAGACAGATAACCAAATCAAACAAAAACAATTGACACATTCATCTTTGGCTGCTTAGATTATTCATATTATTTGACTGAGTGCACAGCTGTTTCCAATGAGACCTGTTTCCACATCAAACCATGAAATAAAACACTGAAGTAAAAATCTCACCAAGGCAAAGAAAACATATTTTCCTTTTCTTCCTACTTCTGTTTATAAGTCTTTACACGAGCTGGATTCCTGAAAGGATTTAAGGATTAATGAAAGCTACTCAGTTTTGTAGACTCTGTCCTTATAGGAAGTGAACCACCCAGCAGGCAGAGTGAACGGCACAGCTTCATAAATAGAATTGATTTAGAAATGTACTCTGACTGACACTGTGACTGACACACTATAATGTGTGAGATCTGAAACATCTTCAGACGCGGAGTCTCACGCCCATTAATGCTCTGCTGTTACACAACCTCTAAAGCAGGTTTTTACGGTGGTAATTAGTTTGCAAATTCAGTACACAATAGTGTTCTTTTTCTTGCTGCAGTGACATATTTACATACTACAGACAGTACAGTCCATACAAGAGCCAGTTTTATTTCTTTCATCTTTCTGCCTAATGTCTCTGTGATTGTTAGAGGTAATAGCTGGAGCTGAGAGAGCATTAAAGGTACTGTTGGCAGGCAAAAATCCATTGTTGTTCTCAAAGGGGTCCGCAATTTCTGATAAGCACAGGCAGGAAAATAAATCAAAAGAGCTACAAAAATCTGTGACAGGAAGCAGGATGACAGTGGCAGCTGAGAGGAGCATGGTACTTATTAAAGAGGTGGTTGTTGACTTTTATCTTGGTGCTGGCTTTGAAGTTGTCTGGGAGCAGCATGACAGGCACAGGCACCTGGCTCAGGTCATTAATCTGCAATGATCAATGGATGTAAAGTTGAGGAGCACATTCACAGTGAGGCCAACACCAAAGAATACATGACTCAATAAGCAGGTCACATACCTACCGAGTGATTGACTCCCCACATCAGCACACTCAGCACGGGGTCACTGGCTCGGAAGACCTCCACTTTCTGCTGCACAAAGTGCTTCTTCTTGGTCTTCCTTTTTGGGTTGAGAGGGTTGGAGGCAGCACTGGGTGAAGACATCGCACTTCCAAAGGGGTCCCAGACTGTGTGTGTGTGTGTGTGTGTGTATGTGTGTGTGTGAGACAAGAGTCTCTGCTGTCAGTGTATGCAAAGTAGTCTGAAGTCCGCCCTGTGTGTGGAGCCTTTGCAGCAGCAGCAGCAGCAGTAGCAGCCTGTTGGTGCTGTAATGCTACAGGACCTGCCACTGTTTGATCCATTTAGTCCAACCAGGACACCAAGACTGTGCACCACTACTTGTCAGGGATTTTATGGTGATATAATATGCAAAAACTGTGCTACTCATTCATCTAATTTTTCAAACTTCAGATAGGAAAAATAAATTGCCCTAGTTTTCTGTCCACAAATTAGCATAAACAACAAAAAAAAATATATATAATAATCACAGCTGGTTGTATGTACACCATTTTATTAAATAAAAGTATGCTATATATTATACAATATAGCCCATAATAGGCCTACTAAATTTCAAATAAATGTTATGCATTCAAAATTCTTTTCATAAGTATTAACAAGTATAGTTAAAGAATTAAATTAAATGACTAATTCAGAGGGCAGCACGGGGGCATAGAGTTTCCGTTGGTTTCCTCCCACTGTCCAAACACATGCATGTTTGTATTAATTGGTGACTCTAAATTGTCCATAAGTCTGAGTGTGAGTGTGTCTCTGTCTGTCTCTGTGTGTTGGCCCTATGATGGACTGGAGACCTGTCCAGGGTGTACCCCACCCCTCGCCCAATGTGAGCTGGGATTGGCTCCCCACGACCCAGAAATGGATAAGCTGGAGAAGGTGAATAAATTAATGAAGTAATTCAGAAAGACTTCTATGTTCAGGGACAGTTGGATGGTGAGATGATTGTATAAAACGACATCAAACTGGACTCAGTAATTGTCCTTCTTTGGGCTTCTGTCACTGGTTTTGGTCTCAATGTTGACTTTAGGCTTCAATATCATGTTGCTTTATTACAAGTTAAACTGAGGCATAAGGAGCTGAACGCATGCACAGTCTGTTTGTTTTGTTTTAAATATTTTTTATCATGTTGTTACCCCTGTATCTAAATGATCCTATCAGTCAGTGCAATCACCACATCAGTGTTACCCTGTAAGTTATCGTGCAGCTTTCTCCTCACACCTCACCACACTGACTGTCACTGTGCATTACTGCAGCCAAACATACAATATATACTCTCCATATGGCTCCAAAGTGCTGCCTTTTCTGTTACTGATCTTTACCATAACAAAATACATGTTTCTGTGTATTGTGTAGTCTGCTCTGAAGTCATGCTACATGCTGTCTGCTACCCCCCAATGCATGTGTTAGATTTTCATCCAAAAAAAACTGGTACGTTTTGCCTCATTCCTTTTCCTGTTATTTCATCCATGATATTTGTTTAAGGGATTAGATGGATTTGCTTTGTATGAAAATGTATTTTTATTTCCCAAAATGTTTTTTTCACTTTATTATAACAACTCAGAAACTTGACACCAAAACACATGAAGTCTGTTCGGGAATTCTTTTGTAATACTGTCCATCAATATCTGCATAAGTTTGGTTCTTGATTGTATTACTTCCCTCCCACTCCCTGGGTGGATTGACTAAATAAAAGCCACAGGATGAAAAAACAATGCTGCCATGTTTCGCTTGTGCTTAAAAAACTACAGACGATTGTTATTATTAGATATATTATTATAAATAAAATATCATATTCAAAGTAACATAAATAGGATTACATCTTTCGATTATGTACAGAAATTACAGTAATACAGTTACAGTGGTTTACAAGTACAAAAGAAATCCTGAAAAATATATAAATATGATTGAGTACACATAAAACATACTAAACCACACCTGAGCCTTATGTATGATATGATATGCTGGATATGCTGTAATGTAAAAAACATAAAAACAAACCTGTTTAATTCCTATATAAAGCTGACATGAGATAACATCTTGCAACTTTGAAAATAAAAAGTAAAACACTTGACTATGTGCACCCCAAAGTGCAGATGCAGTTTCTGAAGCTTCTTGTATGAGGGGACAGATTGTCTGAATGTGTCAATGTCTCACTCCAACGTCACACATCAGTCTTGATATATTCAGTAGAGGGCGCAAGGAGACAAAGATACACCTGATTTTGAAACAGATTTTCACTGGCAGGGAGCTGCTTCTGGTGGATGGAGGATGAAAAGTCAGGCACCGGTTAATTCACTGTGGCTGGTGTTCCTTCATCTTTCTCTCATACTGGTAGAGAAGCTACAGCCTGCTCTGCTTTTTGTCAAGGTAACAAGTCACTTAACAACTCAGGCTTCCTTTCTGTTTGGTATTTGAAGAGACCGGCATGCCGTTCTCATCCACACACCAACACTTGCCACGCTGCTTGCCACGAGCTGACCAGCACTGCACAAACAGAGCAAGCAAACAGACAATCGAGCTTAAATATAGAGCTGCAAATACAATCACATTTCTGTTGATTTTGTCATTTCTTATGGTCCCTCGTGATTCAGATCTAACTCACCTGCTTCTTTCTGAAAAAACCACGCATGTCACAGTTGGGCATGTAAATATCATGGTTTGACTTAAATAAATGGGCATCCAGACCTTGGATCAGTGTTGTTAGCAGTTTGCGACACGGGGCCTGTGGGAAAAGTTTAACAGATAGATGGAAAATGCATGTCTTATTTCAGGTTAAGGATGGACTTTTCACTTAAAGTGACAAAGAAGATTTTTACCTCCTCTGGATCCTCAATGGGTGCTGGATCTAGGATCAGATAAAGGCATAAACATTTAGTTTGATCACATATTATTATGTGAATATTGTTTATGTACATACTATTTTCGTGCAACAAATTGCTTTCAGTTGTCGGTCAAGCTTAAATTTTTATTAACTCATCAACTAAAACACAAAACAACTAAAAGAATTATTGATATATTCCACGACATCTCCAACCTGTTTATTTCACACCTGTAACAACAGGTGTGATATGGTGTGAAAACTGTAAAAACAAGTCCCTGTTCTGTTCAAACTTTGGTTTGACCATCAAACACTCATGATAGTGCCACAGGTATATGTGACGAATATCTGTTAAATATGATAAATAAAAATGTGACCCAGTCAAAAATCAAGACAGATATAATCAGCAAAGAGTAGAGTGATGCCTCAGCTACAGAAAAACTCTGCTCTGCTCATGCATTCACATCGCATTCCAGCCAGAGTGTTGTGTGACACTTACCTGCAGGGTTGTTCTGTTCAGTAGGGCTGTCACTGCTGGCATTACTGCAGACTCCTCTGCCCTCCAGCAGGGCACGGAGAGGCCTCAGCTCATCCTTTGAAGGTGCACAACGCAGACCATGAGCGCAGCTCAGGGTGTAGACCCCACATGGTTCTCCGACAGCCAGAGTGGTGGCGTTTACATCAGCAGACGGCTGACTCTGTGAGGACTTTGCTTTACAGGCACGACATCCTCTGGTCGGTGTGGACAGCGGCATGGAACTTGACAGAGCTGGCTGCAGAAGGAGCACCACCAGGATGTTTAAATACAGCAGCATCTTACACTGAAAGTTGCCAGATGTTAAAAGTCCTATTCTAACTGTTCCCTGTTTTCACTATCTTTGTTTAGTTCCACAGACTGCAGTTGGTCTGTGTGTCAAAAGGGGTTATATAATACCCTCAAGCCAAGATAAAGTGATAATGAGGCTGACAGACACCACTGGCAGCAGCTTTTAAAGAGCCCAAACCAGCGGGGAAAGGTATGGGAGGGTACATGATGGAGAATGTTAGATTTCCTTCTCATTTCCACACAGCAGAGCACACCCCGTTTGCCCTTGTGTCTGACACATACACACTCACGCATGCTCATACCATTTGTTGTTTGTCATCCTGCAGCATAGTGATGTTTTTTTGTTTTTTTTTTACTGATTCCTCCTTGTGCTGCCCCATTGCACTCTCTTTCAGGATAATTTATTTCCCGAGGTGAACAACCTATTGAAGCTCATTTCAAATGTACTGTTAAAGTCATTTACCAGTTTTGTCTTTAATTATTGCTGGTAACATTATGATTTCTATCTGAATTCATCAGAATTTGTCTTAAAACCATTCACCAGTTGATTAAGTTGATAAAATAAATTATCAACACCATTACAAATAAGTACAAGTTAAATGAAAAGGTCCATCAGCAATCGATGAATCAAAAGAACTGTATACACTGTAAATTTAAAATTTTGAAAATTATTTCCATCTACTTTCATTCATGCTGCTTCATATTTTTGCCAATGTTATAGCTGTTAGTCCATTAGAGTTTATGTGATTATTATCATATGATTATGATCCAACTTAGTTACATTTCAATCAGGTATGACTTTATTGTATCATTATTTTGCTACAGTATATTTATGTTTATAATGATCTGATGACATACAGATCTTATAACAGTTTACATGGTGGTTAAGTAATACAATCAATTAAAAAAACACTGAACAAAATACATGCAAGAATTTTGCCACGTGAAGTATTCCAAATAATGTAACTTTGGTTTGAAAAAAAAAAAAAAAGTTTATCCAGTTACAACAAGAGGAGAAAAAGTTTCTTCCACTTCCACCCTTTTGCCCTTGTTTTTGACATTAGGACTTTTCTTTAAATAGCAACCACTGAACAAAGACTTTGCTGACAGAGTGCATTTACAAAGTGTGTAACTTCAGGGCTAAAGGTTCAGAGGAACTGCTTGACACTGAGAGGCTGAAGGAGTGCCACTCAAAGCTGGATGACTAAGACATTAATAGCCACGAGCAAAAGGTCCCACCCTGAAAATTCCAGCATGGGTGAGTCACACATTAAATTAAAAAACAGGATCACAAAGATTGTCTTCTAACCTGATGTACCTGACCTCTTCATCTGAGATAATGTCTATGAGAATAAAATGCTAATGAAAACATTGCCTAATATTAATTATATTGAGCAAAGGGAAATGACTACTCTGTAGGATTGGCCAGGTTCTTATTGGTATTACTGATTATGATGGAAGTTATGCATCAGTGCATGGGAGACTTTGATTTTCCACCACAAGCAAACAGTTGGTTTTTTCCCACAATTTTTTATTTCAATTTATACTAAACTACGTGTTAATGTATGTTAAAGTTGAAATGAGTGGTTGGCCACGCAACCAACAGGTGATAAACTGGGAACTATTTTCATTTAATAATGACATCAGCTTTGGCCCTCATAGATTGTGGTGGAACATAGTATGTATAGCATATATATAGTAAAAGTGACAACAATCATGTCACAATTAATGATATTGAAATGAAGTTAGTTCCTACCTCAACATATACCCGTACAGTACTGTGAAAAGGTTTTGGAGTCACTAGTGCGTGCCATAAAGATACAGAAAGAAGAAGATTAAGGAGTCCTGTGATGAATGCTCTGGTCTCCACAGAGACCTCATCTCAACCTCATGGAGTCAGTCTGAGATCAGACAGAAAATATGCCCAGTGTCAGTTATTAATAAAATGGATATGGCCACCTGCTAAAGGCCACACTGCGTCACTTACAGAGGAAAGGTTAGGTGTCAAGCAACAGCTCTGATATCAGTGATGGTTAACAAGGATGTGGCCAAGGTCTTCTTCTTCATGCTTTTCACCAACTATTTCTAAGAGAAACGCCTAAAGCGGAAATTCAAGATTATCTGTGTAGACTCTCCAATAGTAAAAACACATTTATTTTGACTTTACTGTGTTACATTTTAAATAGAGAAAGTTTGAGATTCAGTTTTGTTTTAGTGTGAATATTTTGTTTATTGTCATGTAAAAAAAAACCCATCCCCTCCAAAAAAAAAAGGTAAAAAAAAAGGTAAAAAAAAAGGTAAAAAAAAAGGGGGGGGGGGGGGGGGGAGCAGTGGCTGATAAACGGCACCTCACAGGTTAAACACCACGCGCTGTATTTTCCTCTGCCCTGATTGGTGGAGAGGGCGGGACTTCCGATAGCGCAGGTTGGACATAAAGTGACAGACTTCACCTCCTTAAAACTGGAAGAAACACCGGTGGACGCTGCGTTACAAGTTTTAAAACAGTAAGGAAATAACATAAGACAGCGGGGCTCTGAACAGTGTGGTGTGTGAGGTACACTCACGTTTACATGATGTTATTAGCGCGGGAAGACGCTGAAAGCAGCGAGCCGGCCGCAACTGATTCCTCCCTGTAGTTTGGGAAATGTGATGCTGCGTTTTCTGTTGGCTCGGAGATTGGTAAATCGTGAAAGTGAACACGCAACAAAACTACAGAATGAGGCAATAGCTCGCTCAACTGCTTACTCTATGAAAACACATAACCAGCTGGATCCTCCGCAACTTTAATACAATCTAATTCCGACGAAGCTATCATTTCTTTTCATTGTTTTTCAAGAAGAACCGACATAACATGCTCAGGCTTTTTTCTAACTCAAGAAACTCGGTAAAATAAAGAAATTAAAAGAAAAGGAAGGAAGAAAGAAAACGTTTAGTCAGGTACTTTTATAGGAGGTGATGAAATTCAAATGGGCCAACAAACCCGTAAAGGTGGATTTACCTGAGCTGTCTGTCTACGTCACGACCTGCCAACCCAGTCAGAGCCTAAAGTGAAAAGGCTCCGCTCGTACGGAGGGGGGAAGGGAGTCGTACGAACATGCTGTTAGGAGGGGAAGTCATTCATTAAAAATTTTATGGAAGACAAACTACATAAGTGGAATAAAGTACCATCATTAGGCTATTGTGCACTTGTACAAATAACTCACATTGCTGTGTCATTCTATAGTAATTACAGAATATTTTTAGACAGACACCGTTCAGATCCTTTCTAACTCGTTATTCAGGTGATTTAGAGATTGATCGCTATGCTGTAGATACCCAGACAGCCCTCACTGATCCTGGCTCTTCTTTGTCACTGTCTGTTGATAGCCGACCAGATTATCTGCTTCTTGTGTCCTGAGCAGACTTGTGGTGAGGACCCACGTCCATAGTGGGCCAGAAAAGACACAAATATTTATTTGCCAGAAAAATGTTGCTGTCCACCAGTTTCATTTGCCAGTTAAAAAGAAAACCAGAACACAGACTTCCATGGCTAAATTGAAAAACGCTTTACCCAGACTTGTCAAATCTGGACTAACTAAAAGAAGATAAAGACAGTTGAAATCTTTTTTCTGATTACCAGCTGTGACATCATGTGGCTGGTATTGTTTTCATTTTCTTTATGTGTGTGTCTGTGTGTGCGTCTGTGTCATCATGGCAAAATGTAGTCATGAGTTACTTACTGTAGTGGAAACTACCACAGACGTTGCTTTGAATACTTTGGCACGTGTTAATAAGTCTGATTTTGTCACTGTGGATGTCACAACATTGCAATATATTGTCACGAAATTTGAAAAAGAAACTTTGCAGTTGCCATGTGATTACACCACCTGTCAACATGTTGATTATGACCTTTATTTAATTTTTAAGCACAGGCTGACTCACACAGACAGACATAGTGTGAGAACAACAGAAAAACCTGTATGTATGTTTTAACCAGTGACGAGGCAAAACTTGGCTTAATCTGGTTAGTCATTTAACTGCAGAATCTGAGAATGCAAATATTCAGCGTAGTAATTAACAAAGTGTGTGTGTGTGTGTGAATTGATTTAGTGTGGGTGTCTTTCATGTCATGAGAAATAAGAGAGGAGTTAGTCTAAGATTGAGTCAGTCCCAGATTACTTGGGGTGGAAGACACCCAAGGGAGGTACCTGACCATCACAGATTTTACACAAAAGAGCGGACTCACGTTTTTGCCTCTTGGCAGTGTACAGTCACTGTCCAGGCCTTTGCTTGTCTGAGGAATGTGGGATTAAATGTTAATGGAAAAACACAAACGCAAACACAAAGGGTTTGGCCTGAGGATCAAACCCAGGCCCTCCTTGTTGTCAGGCAACAGTGGTAACCATGTTGTGGTCAAAGATGTTTGCTTTCCCTCTGCTTGCAGCTTTTATGACTGCACTGACATTTAATTGTTCTAGAGTTGTTTATCGCAATTGCTCTGCCTCCAGCGTGCGTCAACAGCGGAGGCATCAGTGAAGTTTGGACTCAAAGATGGTTTTTTTAGTCTGCATTCTTGTGCACTCTAACTGAAGTGATTTTTTTTTTTTTTTACATTACATTATATTGACTAAACAATCCCTAGACTCTTTTCCCTTTAAGTATTATATATAATGTGAGTTAGCATTTTTTAAGGTAACCCCCTGAACCATCTAAAGCAGCCTAAAGCATAACACCGTTTGGTTTTTTTCTCTCTCTGTCCTAGATTGTAATGATTTGCAGACATGGACGACATAAACCTTCATTATCGCTTTCTGAACTGGAGAAGGCGAATCAGAGAAATCCGTGAAGTGAGAGCAGTGCGATACAAGGAGCGGCTCAAAAGGATGCTGAGAGATGGAGACATACTCAGGTAACGGGGATATGTTGCGTCGACATGACGATTTAAACTGGAAATCTTGTGGTTCATCCTCCCCATTTTATGCTCCAGCCCTTCCTTTTCCAGTTGAAGTAGCACCCCCATTTGTCATTTCCTTGTGTTTGGCAAAGGTCATTATTACAGTAATATTTTTGTTTCTCTTCTTGGATCTCTTTGTAGGTATCATGGAAATTCAGATGAAGTTGGCTGTTTTGTTGCCGCCAGGCCGTTGTCGAGAAGAAATCGCTATTTTGAAGTAAGAGTTAATGATTTCCTTCCCGTTCTTGACTTGAATTTGTCACAGAGGTGACAGTGAAAAAACAATCAAGGAAAGGTTACTACTACACATTTAATTTGTTGATCTAATGCCGCATGAAAGTTTCCTGGCTGAACTGCTTGACTGCATCATGAATTTTGGATAAAATGCAACTCAAGCCCAGTAACCACTTCACTTCACCTGGTTGTTCCATCAATTACCATGCAATTTATTTATTCGCATATTCTTGGATTAATATTTGTATAATTTCCTGCTAATTTTTAAAATAAGCCTGAGCAAAGTGGTGACACAGAGATGCCCTGGCCTACATATCTTATTTTCCACTTGTAAAGGAACATGATTGTTGGACCCAATGGAAATTACATCATCATTTTTACAATTTATTAAGTGAAAAACTATGATGCACAAATCATACTGATCATATCTCAGTCGCGATATCTGCTTAAACAACCACAATATGATTTTTTTTTCCTAATTTGTATATTGTACACCTCTCTTCCAAAGTCTCACCTCTGATTTAATTTCTTCTACTTCCTGTCACAACGATACATCATTAAGATTTATTTGTAGTGTTAACTTCATTGTGTTAATATATGTTCAGGATGTAAAATGACACCTTTATTCTCTTTGATGAGGAGAGACTTGGCAGGCGGTTGTGTCTTAACTGCTCGCCTTCATCTTGTTGAACCATAGTGGAAGAAATTGTCACTTAGCCTGGGAATTGAACACATCTGAGACCTTTCAGCTTGGAAATAGATATGTGGAATTAGTTGGCAGCTCTTTCACACTGTGTGCTTAAACAGGGCATGCAGTAAACTGGTACAGATTTGTTCAACTCATATACACAAAAACAATTTATATTAGAATCAAAAACCGACTCAGCAATTCAGTCCTAGTCAAACACAGAAATTGGCAAATATAAGGTTTAAGATTTAAACCATAGATTGACCTCGACATGCTAAGCAGGTTGCCCGATCTTAATTCGATTTTTTGCTGCTGTTCTGTGAATTGCCAAGTTCAGTTAGGGTTACTAATATCACTGTATTGTAAAGCCTTTGTAACTATGGAAGCAACAATATATTATTGAATTGGAGGAGAAACCTGAAAGAAACCAAGCAGAATGATCTGAAGTGTTGAGGAAGGAGAGTCACTTAATTCACACTCATGTCCTTCTTTTCTGCAGAAAGCTCATGCTGCATGCTACTGATAATGAAAAACATCGTACAGAAGTTTTCATAAGTTGAAAATCTTTTAAATTGATTTTTAAAACAGTGCCCTTCATTTCAAACAGATGTCTGCACTTTCTGTTCAGATAGTGTTTCCAGATGGCTGTCATTGTAAAACAAAACCCCTATTAAAGGAGGTCGTAAATTCACAGTTGTTGGCTGAATACATGTTGTTGTTTTAAAAGACCAGGCAGAGGTCCTACCTGCTGCTGTGGAGCTATAATCTCAAGACCTTGTTGTTGACACCGGTGGACCCTGACTCTGACCCTTTGCCTAAAACTGGCAACCAATAAGACTCAATTGATCCTGTCAGCAGGATCGGTGCTCTGTAATAATCCCTTCGCAAGTTTACCTACATAAACCTGGTTTTGACTTTTAATTCCTTTTTATAGTAAAGTTCAATAATCTTCTGTACTATATACTCCAACATAAAAATCATCTGTGCTTTTCTACAGCTGTGGCTTTATCTCAGATCTGACAGACTGCTTTCACAGAGCCAAATAAGTTGCAGCTCATTACAAAGCATTTGCTGGTTTATTTATTTAGCAGTTTTTGGTAATATAGACTGAGGTGCACTAACATCTCAGGACAGTGGCTGTTTCTCGGAAGAGGTCATGTTAAAACTTGCCTAACACAAACATCTGATGTGTAGTAAAACAGTAACTCACCCTCTCGGCCATTATACTTATGTGTTTTTTAATGCTTCATGAATCACGTAGGAGGAGGGAGGAAGCAATTTACGTAAATGGGCTTATGAGCTAATACATGACAGTTAAGTGGATGCAGAGTTTAGCTCTGACGTAGATTTTGCAGATCATCTGCATGTTTTAAACTGAAAAAAAGATAGGGGTGTATAAACTCTAACCCACAGGGGACCACTGCTGAAGTCATGGGAAAGAACTTAAAAATTTCTTCCTCTGCTTGGCCTGGATTTGACAGCAATTCTCCAGTCACAGTCCGCATGCTAATGGCTCCCTAGGGATGATCTCATATGGTCAGTATTCAGTTATGATAACAACGAAGAAGGCTAGCCCTTGTCTTCAGGCTTTTCACTTTGATCCATCATGTAGTGTTTGCGCAGGGTGAAACTATACAGTTTTATGTTGGTTTGGAAATTTCATGAAATGAAAAGAACAGAGCTGACCAGAAATTCAAATGCTGTGTAACAGCATGTAAAAATTTGGGGTGGAGACTGAAGGAATAGAAACAGCATGAAAACCTGCAGCACTTACATGTGTTTTCTCTGAGTCTTATTTCAGATCAATAAAACCAGGATTACAGTAAAGTGCAAGTGTTTCAGCAAGTGTTGATTGACTTTCTAGGAAGAAATGTTGTGTCGTCCTGAAATTCACTTTACTAAATGGCTACAACATTAGTGGTATTCCTGTGAGTCTGTCTAGTGTTAATTAAGAAATGTTAGCATACAACACATAAAGATTATGAAAATATCTTACTTTGCATGACATAACAGTAATGAAAATGTTTTATCATCACAGTGGCAGACTTCTGCCAACATCTACCACAATAAAAATAAAATAAGAAGTCTATGTCCTTCACCATGACTTCACCGCCTTCTTCTCTGCAACCCTCTCAACAAAGTTTGTTCTGCTTTTAGTCTCTCACAATGTAGCAGCCTCCCACAGATTATGTGTTTTGACTTGTCGGTGTAGGTGAAAGCAGCATCCTTTAAATTCTAACCTGGCATCCAAAGATGTGTCAAAGGAAAAAATTACTCCTGACATTATTTAGAAGAGCTATTAATATCTGCAGCTTCTGTCTGTGTTTTGAAGTCTGTTAATGCCATGTTATTTAAAGGTTATAAGGAGTGCTTTCAAGTAAAGGTGGTGACAGTGCTCTTTTAAAAACAGTTTGCTTTTGTTTTTTTCCCAAAGAAAAGGGATGTTAATCTGCACTGATAGCTCCTGTCTTGTTTCTTGGTGAGAAATCAACATGTTTTCTTTCCAGGTGACCATCATTGACACAGGAGTGAGAGGGATGATCGCTGTTGGTTTGGTGCCTCAGCTCTACAAACTGGACCATCAGCCAGGCTGGCTCCCACATTCTGTGGCTTTTCATGCTGATGATGGCAAGTATGTGTCATTGATGATTTTATTGATATACACTAGATATATGACGTGGAGGTACCACAGAAGAATTAGCACATTTTTATACATCCCATCAAGTTTTCCACGAGAACACTGGCTCTTCGATTTCAGTGATGTACATGTTACAGAATGAGGAACTAACAAAAGAGCACTTTTGTCTGCTCATGAACATGAAGTATAGTGGTGTGACAAACACAGAGATTTCTTGTACAAGTTTGATTATCATTAAGAGAGTTCCCTCTGTATCCCTCTGCTGAACTCTGCTGGTCCCCTTTAAACACACACACTCACCCCTGCCCCCTCACCGTGGACATGTGCAATATTGGCTAAACTAGCCAACCGGACTATTACTTTTTTTGAGTACTATATTTAATGTAAATACATTATTTACTACTTTTTATTAACAAGGCACACTTGTATATATTTATATTTATATTGTATTTTTCTTTTCCTTTTCTTAGTTGGTTTTGGCTTGACCGGGCCTCAGTTCTCAAATTCGTACCCCCCTCATGTGCATGCATATGTTATTGATATGACAATAAAGCTTCCTTGAATCCTTGAATATTTCATATTTTTTTATTGAAACATCAAAATTTTTCCAGCTGTTACCATGAATATGATACATTATGATTCAATTTGGTTTGAAATAAATATAGGCCAAAATATGATACAATTTGTTTTACAAACTGGCAGCTTAAACTTTTTTTTTTTTTCTTTTTTAGTCGGAGGGAGATACTATAATAATGTGCCAGTGTCACGTGTCGTTTTCCATAAGCGGAAGAATTTTCTTTGTCCTGTGAAGTTTTTCTGCGAACATTTTCAATATCAGAATATTTGTGAGAAGCTGTTCAATCTCTGCTATTTGTCTTTCTACAGGCTGTATAATGGCAACACTGTGGGACAACAGTTTGGTCCAAAATGCTGCAGAGGTGACAGGATAGGCTGTGGAGTATCTCTGGACTCTGTTGATGGACAATTGACAGTGTTCTTTACCAAGAATGGTAAAGAAGTAAGTGGTCTGTTATCTTTGTATGACTTTACCTTAAGTATAATTGAGCAATGTTTGTATTAATGTGACCTTTCTTCTTGTGGTAACGATACTGTACAATCCTGTATGTGAATGTGCACTCAGGTTGGTAATGTGGAAATCCCAGCATCTCCTGAAGGTCTCTACCCTGCAGTGGGAATGCACTCTTTGGGGGAGGAGGTTCTGTTGGACCTGAATGCAGAGTGGGGGATGGAAGATGATGATGGACAAATGATTGTGGACAGTCATGAAGAGGACTGGGGCCGTCTACATGACATCAAGGTGACAGGCACGGTAAGTATAAGAGTAGAGAGAAAGATGAAATATTTGAAATATATATGCCATTTTTACTCAGCTGTAGTTTTTACTTACTTTACTTAATTTACTTTACTGCGAATAAAGATAACTCAACATTCAAAAGGTTGTCTCACTCATAAAAGCGTATGCTGTGTAACAAGTGGCTGGTATCAGGGCGTTAATGAACCAGAGTAAATCAGATTACTGCTCTACAACACATCAGCATGTTGTGAATAAGTTTGTAATGTTTGAGGTTTGGCTCCTCTACTCTTTTAGGTCCTATGCGACTGTGTTACCCCATCCTGTGCTAGGTTGCACATGTGAAGAAAAACTACCACATGACACTAATAATATCTGATGATTGCCCGGATTAATATCACTTGAGTCAGTGTCAGTTAAGTCTGCAGTTTTCTCTGGAAAACATGTGTTCTATGGAAAACCAGATGTTGGGTTACAATGAGAAGTCACTTCAATTTGAAATTCCCAGCTGCTTCAAGGAAAAAAACCAAACTAGAGATGCATTGCTACAGTTGCATTTTGGGTGTTGATTTGCGAAGGAAAAGTATAAGTGGGATAAAAAGACATTGTTTCCATTGCACTGATTTTGTTAATTTTTAACTGTTTATCCTAAAGCTCCCATTTTTGGTGCACTGATAGTTTAGGGTTAAATGTAATGGATCTGTGTCTCATCCAAAATCATAAAAATCAATAGTGAAGATCATAAAGGCCAAGTTTTAGACTGTGGTTTTAAACCAAATCTTCGAAGATCAACACAGAAAATCAGATGTAAATATTAGTTGTTGCTAAGCCCCGTATAAAAAAAAAAAAAAGTCAGAGAGAAACAAGCAAAAATAAAAATGTTTTTCTTAGAGGTGTTCATTGACCTCTCTCTTCCCCTCTATTTGTTTGGGTCTCCACCCCTCCCTGTAACGGCAGGGCTGCAGTGTTTGTGTCTGACTCAGGCACTGATACACACGAAACCTGCACTGAAAGGGGATGGGAGGAGATCGCAGCTGAAGAGGCCTCAGGCAGGAGCGAGTAACCTTCATGCCACCCGCACATTTATTTACCCTTTATTTCTACAAATCTGGCCCTATCATGTGTGAAGGCAGGGCCCACAAACCGCAGTCTGAACTTCCTGCAGCTCATCAATTGCTCATCAAGGGGCAGATAAAAAGTTAACAAAAGTTAGTGTCAAGTTCAACTTCAGGTTTCTTTTTTAACCGGAACATCATTTGCAGTCCCTTTTTAATTTGCACAAATAATGCCTCCAAGGGTTATTCCTTTTACAGTTGCTGGAGCTTGTGGTTGCATGTTAGGTCAGGCATTTACTGGACACATGTCTATAGTGTTAAGATGCAGGTGTGTTGAGGACTCATGTTTATTAAGTCACGGGAAATCCAATATTGGCTACAAAATATACTGAAACTGGCACAGCTGTCTCCAGAGTAGGAGGTGATTTACTGCCAGCTTTCATACACATGAAGGCAGCCACATTTACAACTCCAGAGTGGCTGTTTACCTCTTGCGGTTGTGCTTACATACTAAAAAAAGGAAGATAAGGAGGAGTATTAGCAAAACAAGAGTTCTTCAGAAATGAATCAGACTGTAAATGCCTAAGACTGAGACTCAAATTCAGTTTGTTTATTAGAAGTAGGTTTATATGAATGCATCTGTTCATGTGTGTCTCACATGTTGTTATTGATGCTGCAGTGATAGTCGTCGGGTTCAATGTGGGAATGCCATATTTTCAAACACTGCTTGGCTGTTTTTTTTTTTTTTTTTTAAATCAATTTGCTTTTGTTGAAACTGGGGAAATTGGGAACTATATTAATAATGAGGGCCTGGCGCAACAGCCTGGACACCCTTTAAATACAATAGTATTTTCTTTGTTATCTTCAGTTGTGCGTATTATGGGCCCACGTGTTCATCTACTGCTGTGACATTTAGAAAGGTCGCTCTGGAAAGGGTTCAGTTTTGGTGGTGTTGATTTCTTGTGCTGCGTATCGTAAACATTTTCTTGTCCTTGTTGATGTAGCTTTTCTTTTACTACTCCAACAGTATTGTGTCAGCTAAACAGGTCCAAATCCTGGCCTATTTTTTCCATAAAGAAAGAACTACATAACTTTGCAACCTATTTTTTTTTTCTTCCATCTCATTATCTAACATCCCTAATAGGATAGTGTGAGAATAAAAAATGTGCTTTCATCTTGTTGGATTCTGGTCTGTCCCAACCTGAGATGGAGGCAGAAGCCATGCCAGTGCAGACATGCTATTACCAGCAGTGAAACGCAGTGTTCTGTTTGAAAGAACTGAGATGTTTTTAAGTCATTATGATCATTTGAACAATTTCCACCTGTGGTTTTGCAAGGTTCAATTACCTGCTTGGCTAAAACAGGGATGTGTTTCAATTAGTCTATGCATCTAATCAAAGAGAAAATATATTGTAAGGGTTATTTGGATGAGAGGGATTTTTATTTTATTTTACATACATACATTTTTACATTTAGTTATTGTCATTGAAAAGTACAGGTACTCAAACAATGAAATAAATGACATTCAGCATCCAATCCGAAGTGCAAAGCAGCAATGAACGTGCAATAAATACAAAAGTACATAAAACATATACACACATATATACACACAATATGGTGTACAACTGCAGAACGGAGAGCTGATGCCTCAGTAATCACTGCTTACTCTACTATGAGCTTTTCAGAAACAATTGGGAAAGTAGTGCATCATGCAGTGTGGGGGTTAGTGGAACAGAGGATACTTTGGAAATGGGTCAGGCTTCAATGTAGGACAGCCAAGATGCTTTAAGTGAGCCTATATAATAATATTGAACATCTGCCCCTGTAGCCACAAGGGGAAAATAAAGGTTTATTCTTAAATGCCAAGACAATAGCACAAGTAGAGAGGACTCAATTCAATCCAGAGACAGCTAGTTAGTTACGAAGAAGTATTTCCCTAAAATTAGCTAACATATGCTAACATTAGCCAACAAATGTCATTGCCTTACTGGTCATACCAACCAAAGAAGGTTGTAGCAGCGAACCTCCACTGTTTCTGGGGGATAAATGCCTTTTGTCCACCTTCTACCAATTCATTTGTACTGAATAGAAATTAGTTTGGCTTAATTACATCTAAAATTAGATAGTTAGAGCCATCATTAAATCATTAATATCAGTGCAAGAATTTGTGTTCAAACCTGAATGTGAATGTAGATTGTGTGTGTGTTCAGCTGCTGGAGTACATTGGGAAAGGGAAGAGCATTGTGGATGTTGGCCTGGCTCAGGCCCGTCGGCCTCTTAACACACGCTTCCACTACTATGAACTGGAGATCACAGATGCTGGAGAGAAGTGTTACATCGCCCTGGGGCTGGCACGCAGGGTAAGAGCCTTTTACTCAACACTGTAGTGACTGTGTGTCATTGTCATTAACACAATATTTTACTGTACACACTTGGTGTACAGTAAAACTCGATCTCACACCTCATCACCCTCATACACACCACTGCTCTCACTGTTTCCAGTCTGAGTGATGGATGACTGAAAGAGGAAAAGCTAACAACACAATAATATATTATCTCATTTTACCCCCACATCTGGTTCTCCATAGAAAGAAGGTTCTTCCAGTTAGATCCTAATCTACCACCTCAACTAGAAAGCTGCAGGAAATGAGTAATGGTGGAGGTAGATCTGAAATATCTGATTGCTGCATTTGTCTCAGTTTTTTTCCATATATGAATTACATGACTTTCTCTTTCCACACAGTCATTGTTCACAAGAGGCAATAAATTAATATGGGTTTATGGTATGCAGGAGTTCCTCAGGCTAAGCAATTTCATCTTAATATCCTCATTAATTTGGCCCACTTGGGTAGTATTTAATTAGAAATGTTGACAGCCAGTGATGATCCATATTTTGGAAACAAGTTGAGTCTAAGGGGAAGACTTTTTTGAATATTTAGACATCAGTGATACAATCAGCTGCTTTTGGCCTCAAACGAAATCAGGATGATCACAAATAATAATTAAAATAAATAAAGTGGTGTAATAACTGCTGATGATGCAGTCATTGTATCAGTTTAATGACAGATTAAGTGTGCTTCAGATGTTGTCATTCTCTGCAGGAACGTTCAGTGGTCGCTGTGGAAGCTAATTGATCCGGCATCGCTTGTGCTAATCACGCTGCTGTTCAGCCAGCTGTAGTGGGTGCTGTGAGTTAGAGGACCATTTTTTGCACGCAGCATCATTAATGTTTATGGTCCTCCTGACATCTGTGCTGTCGTCTGCTGTGTGCAGGCATGTTGTGCCCACAGGTCAGACCTTCATTGAGAACAGAGTGTTGGCATCTCACGGATTGTTTTCTCAATGTGTCTGCGGTCTGTCTTCTATGGTATTATAAAATCATCAAATGGTCATTCCTGAGGTTTTGGTCTACCTCCCCCATCATCTCCTGCAGGATGTATCATTCTGATGATGGAAGGCACTGCTCGTTGTTAGGAAAATCAAAACAAATATTTAGCTCTTTTTCTTGAGTAATACATCCTGAACTATTGAATTACTAGTTGCTTAATGGTTGCTTCCAATGGACAAAGGAGCAATTGGTTATGGCGTAATCCTTTCTTTTTTTGTAGCTTTGTGTAAAAATCTTGTTTTTACACAGACAGAAGTTAGAGATGCTTCATCACTTTAACTGTTGGGTGTTCTTTCAGTCTTATTTTATCACACTTTTTCCCACCAACTTCTTTTCTTGTTTGTTGTTTTGGCCATCATCACATCATATGATGGCTTAGACTTTAAATGCACATCTGTTGAATTGCATGGAATCCAGTTCAGAAAGTCTCCCCCAGCGTTGAAGGAAGCGGTAATTCAGTTGAAGTGAAAAGATGGTGCTAGTTTGATGCTAATCTCCACATCCAAATATATATGTAAAATGTTACAATGGAAGAAACTAATACTAGTAAGTCAGAGAAGGATCAGGGTGTCGATTTATTTAGTCATTTAGAAATAGTATTTTCTGCTGACAACCCATGTTACAATGCATTTCCTACAATAATAATAATAATTGCAACTAAATGACACATAGTTAGTCTCAATACACAGAATTCAGTACTTTTAAGAGGCCCAACCGATTTCAGCAATCAGTGCACAGTACACATCAGTAAAAAAAAATTGAGTTGTAGTTTGTGCTGATGACACAAATCTGTTCATTATTTGGAAAATGACCTCAGTGTATTAGTTCATCCTTAGATTATACTCTCTCTTCTCATTTAAAGGACTACCCTAAAAACAGACATCCAGGTTGGAGCAGAGGGTCTATAGCTTATCACGCAGGTGAGTGTTGGCTGATCACAATACTCCATGACAATCTGTCCATGAGTTTTCTCTGCAAACATTTAATTTCAGATTAAGTCAGTCTTATAATACCACTATCAGTATCTCATTTTTCATTCATTGTGTTACAAGCCATCACGGTAGTGATGGAACCAAATCATCATGCACCTTTCCAGCAATTGTAGAAAAGACCAAACGGTTTATATGTGATTATTATTGAGAGCCATGCCAATGGCGCTGAAATATTTAAGAACTGATTTCTTTGTCACTTTGTTTGGCTTCCATCACTTGCGCCTGTTTTTGCTTTACCGTCTCTTCCATACGTGATGTATGGAAGAGACGGTGATGCAAAAACATCTGCACTTCTGCTCCATTGTGTGTAGATGATGGAAAGTTGTTCCAGGGCAGTGGAGTCGGGGATGCGTTTGGGCCACGCTGCTTTGAAGGGGACATTATGGGCTGTGGAATCATGTTTCCACGGGACTTCAACCAGGATGGTGGAGGTGAACATCTCTTTTATTGTTTCTAGTTTTTCAAAGCACTGTGCATCACCACATGCTGCCTCCAACTGTCCTGCTTTCTGTTTCTGTGTCTGCGTTGTTTCAGATGACATGGACGACTGGGACTTTGACACGTTTCCCAAGCCCAGCGAGGTTCAGAATGACTTGTATGCAAACAACGAAGATGATGAGGAGGAAGAGGGAGGCGAAGATTTAGATGGGAGAAAGGTCATGGTGAGTTGCCTGCAGAATCTGGGAATATAAACCCATGGACTCTTAAAGTCAAAATACAAACATTTATATAATCTTTTTGACGTCATGCTGTGTTATAACAGGTGTTTTTCACCCGAAATGGAAAGGTGGTGGGCCGGAGAGAAGTTGCCTTACCAGTAGGAGGCTTTTACCCCACCATTGGCATGATGAGTTCGGGGGAGAAGGTCAGAGTGGACTTGCACCCCCTAAGTGGCTGAGCTGAGGGGAGGAAATAAAAACCAAGTGGTTAAATCAGAGCAAGTATGAATGATTAAGCTCGGGTAAAATTTGGAAATTGGACAATAAATAATACCTCCACGACAACAGGCTCCAAGATGTTACTTGAAATCACTTCTTCAGTAGGAGATTACTGTGGCTTTAGTGCTGTAAAAATATTTTCATATGCTGGCTAAGTTCTCTTATTAAGAACGATCAAATAATGCACGCTAATATTACATGTCCTTAAGAAAATCACTTTGTAATTAAATTGTTTTATAAAAGTGTTCATCCAGTTAAAGATTTAAAGGAGTTAAACACTATTTTTGACAATTATTCTCTGTAAATGTCATAAAAAGCTTAAAAAAAAAAAGGCTGACAAGAATAATGAATGTAAAAATCCAGATAAAGCAGGACATAGCTCACAAAGGAGGAATATTATCAGCTATAAGTCAGCAGACAGTCCCAGCCTGTAGCCACACTGAGCGCATTTTCACAACTCCTGCACTCCCTCCTATTGATGGTGTGTTAGTGACACTCAGTGGTGAGACCCATAAATCTGCAAAAATCGTGCCTGAAAATTCATCACACTGAATGAACACTGAGTTCAATCTGAGTAAAAGCAGCTGCTTTATCACTGTAGTTCACTTCACATGTGGGTGCTTGTATGAGCATGGAGTCATTCCATAGAGTTATTACTGCACATTTACTTGTAATGTGCAGACCACATTCAGTTTATGGGATAATTAAGTGCAATAACAATTTGTTGAAATGAAATCCAAACCATCATTATGACTTTAATGTTGTTATATTGGAATAATCAAAATTTCAACTCAAGGTGGGTGTGACGATCATGACTAGCTGTTTTGCCTTTTTTTAAATCAGGTGTAAAGTTATTGCAATTATTATAGACAATGTACTGCCATTAAAAATGTGCACAGTTTTTGCAATAAATATCTGTATCTGAATTAGCAAATCCAAAATGTGGAGGAAAACTGCACTTAAAGAACTTGAATGGCCTCTGCAGGATTTTCCTCCGTAGAGATGCTTGGTGTCATCTACCTTCTGTCAATGGTGTTATCATTGTCCTGACACACAAACAGACTGAAAACTCATCTCCAGTTATTTAAAGTGATGATAAGAAATCTGACCATAGATTTTTTTTCTACGAAATTAGAGCATTTTAACAAATTAGGAAAAAAAATCAGAAAAAACAATTGGGAAAGGATCAAATGTATGTTTTCAATCAATTTGGATGAAAATGAAACCAGTTTTTTCAAAAGAGGAAAATCATGAGTAAGAAATCTTTTAGAGATGAAGAGAACACCTATCGATGGCACGTGTTGTGAAGTAGTTCAAACTTTGTATATTTTAGGTCTGAATGTTAAGCCATACGTTACATTTGTTGCCCTCAGGAATTTGAAAATTCTGACTACCTTGTCTTAATTGTCTCTTATTTGTGGGATTGTTTGCCACAAATGTTATTTTCCTGTTGTTTTTATTTGTTTGTTTGGCTGCATCCCAATTTTTGCCATCTCCTGTTGGAGCCAGCATTGAAGAAAAAAATAGAAGACTGACATTTTGCCGCAAGCATTTTTTACATCATCGTTTCTGATCATATGTTCCAGCTTATTTGTGAAAGAAATCTTTTGTTCTGTGATTTCAAATCTTACACACAAACACCGACCTTTTAGCAATAATCTGGAGATGAGGGTGTTACTTTGACATTAGTTCGTACTACACTCACAACAGGTTTCGCTGTGTTGCAAGCTGTTGAGTCCTCCATATAAATGTAACAATAGAGAGAGCTTCAAATTGTAAATGGATTTTGCCATTTACCTGTAATGCTGTTTATTATTATTGTTATCATTTGTTTGATGTTATTTATCTGATAGCAATGGTTGGTATTGTGCACCTCGTTGAGATGCGTATGCGTATGTATGGGTGGTGGCTTGTCAGACTTCAGTTGGTGAAAGTAAGGGTGTGCCCACTAAGTGATGGAAATGTTCCACCTGAATGATGCTGACTCTGAGGTTTGGAAAGCTGCATTCACCCTCAAGTCCTCCTAATGGACCTCATGTTAACAATGTCAACATTGAAATGCACATGTGGATTCATTCTGGACTCCCTGCAGATGTCCCTGTGTGCCAAAAAGTTCAAATTCATGTTTGGTATTTCACTTTTTCTTAATTGTCATAAAAATTTTGGATAAGTTAATCATGAATCCAGTTTAATGTAATCAGGGCATCTTTCAGTTTCTCCCAGAGCTGCCCAATAATGCATCCTGTCGTGTGTTTTTGTATCATGTTGAGTTTTCCTTTGTCCACTCTGTCTCTTCAAATAATCAGATAAACAAACCAAAAATAATTAAAGATAAGAATGCTTATTCATCGCACTGCTGACTACTCGGTCATCATTTTTGTTCCTGTCAGGTGTAATAGACCAAATCGTGCTTTAAATTTAAATAAACTTGTTGATATTTAATGCAGGTGGAATTCTGCATGCTCTAATTAGGTATAATAAATACCATTATCTCCTTTAGCATTTAAAGTTAACATCCTTAAAAAAAAAAAAAAAACTGTTGAAGACAAAAAATATTACAGATTAACAGTAATCAGAACATAAGAGAGTTTTTTGGAGTGTATGAAGATCATTTAAATAATCTTTTAAAAATATGAAAAACTATGAAAATTGCTCCTCAGGAGGCTGAGAGATCTAAGGTTGGTTCAAGTAAAACTATCAAGCAACAATATCACAGTGTGTGTGACATCTAAAATTGTTCCTAAAGACAAACAGTGAAAGTTCTGATACAAAAAAACCAAAAACAAAACATTGGCAGCTCTTAAGAAACTGTGGATTTTCTCATTAATACATTTTAATTATGTTTACAGTTAAAACTGTAATGTGACAGTATACAAATGGATTTTTTTATATTCTAGAGTGTGAACAAATATTCCACTGCACATTATAAAATGTGTTTTACAAACAATATAAATTTGATTGCATTTGAAAATATTACAATGGAAATGAATAAGGCCAATAGAAAGGACACATACTTAACAGTTAAAGTGAAGAAATCTTAATTAATTATATACTCTCTTTTTATTCTGCTAATGGTGGTTAGAACAGTTTTGACCATTAACAGGTTAATGAATGACAGAATTCTAGTGGAGTTTTGACTCCAACCAGATCATGTCTAAAGGCTGTTTTACAAAGCTAAACCTATGAAGGAAATCTCTGAACTTTCAGCTCCAGTTCCATTTTTAGGAAACCTGGGAGCCCCCTACAGGATAGAGTTATTATTGTTTGCTGACTGATTTGTTAGTTTGGGTGCTGTACACAACTTCACAAATAATTTCCACCAAGATTAAAATGGAAACCATAGTAGGAGTCTACTACCGAGTCCCATGGAAAGAGATGCCAGACAAAGGCAGATGCATGTGTGGGACAGTGTGTTCATCCCTGAGAAAAGACCTGCACAATGCAAACAACTTCTAAAGCTAAAAGTTAGAAGGAAAAAACAACAGTGATGTTAAAGAAAGGGCAAAACTACACACCGTTAAAATGCACTTTTATGTGTCACATAAAGTACAAAGCTTTTTGGACACATCATCTGCGAATAACACACCACTACTGATGCATTTAATTCTCAGAAGATGAGATCCAGGAAGGCAAGAATTAAGTGAAATAGATTCCCACTTCCCTGTATAATCAAGAGTCAGTAAAAAGCTGCTCGAAATGTAACAACAAATAAACAACAAAAACATTTGGACTTTGGTCATTAAAGGCATTTGTCAAATGCTCATACACATGTGCCTATTACACATTGGTGAATTTCTGAAAAGACTAAAGTCTGACAAAACTACATTTCTGAGCTACTTACAAACCGATAAAACAAAACTGTCAAGTGTTATATGGTGAAGATTTTCCTATTAATCAGAGTCCTCCTCATCATAATAGCGGTTCCTCTTGATTATGTCCTCCGCACTGAGCTCTTCAGCATCACTTCCTTCTTTCTCATCCTCCCAGAAGCCAACATCCTGGGAGCTGCGGTTCTGTTTCGGCTGCAAAGGTGGAGAGGGGGATGGCGAGATATCCGGAGAGGTGCTTCTTACACAACCATCTTCTGCTGCCATCTCATCAGCTGCAGCTGAAATGCTTTCTTTCTGTACTCGTTCACCATCACTTTCTTCCTTTTGTTTGTGTGGACTTTCCTCCTCATTGTCTGAAGTGGTCTCACTTGCTCTTACTGGGTCTTCACTTTGAGGCACCTGCTGTTTCACCTGCTGCTGCTCTGCTTTATTTTCTTTGGATGTTTTTTCAGATGGTTGTTTTTCCTCGAATGATGCTCTCCATTCCAGTAGGGTCTTCAGAGGGCGCCGAGGCTCCCTGGGTTCTAGACTGGTTGCTGGCTTGGAGTTAGCTGCGACTGTAAAAGGCCGGCTACGCTCTTTTAGAGAAGAGCTCCTCCGCAGGCTCTTCAGCTCAATCCGCTCTGAGCTCTGGACAGATGATGATACCTCTTCCTCTGGGGGCCACTTTGCTCTCCATGGTCGGCTTGAAGTCACTCCCTCAGTGACTGGACTAAGTGCTGCTGGCCCAGAAGAGCTCTCACCTGCTGGAGGAGGCCAAGCAATCCTCAGCCTGTGTGTCTCGGCTGGCTTCTCTGCAGACTTCTCACCAGAGCTGGCAGCATGTGTCTGCACACGTGTCTCCAGTAAGGCGGTCCTGTCTGTAACCTTCACCTGCGGGGATGTTTCCATGGGTGAAGTGAGCTGTGTGTTGGAGATGCTCTCAGCTGGACGTGTCACTGCCACTGGTTCCTCTGATCCTCTTGGCTTCACCCCCTCTGCTTCTTCTTCTCCATCGGCTCGAGGTTCCCAAAGCTCCTTGTGAGGACGATGGCCAAAACCCTCATCATAGTTGCCTTTGGCTTTAAACAGCTGACTGAAATGGGGCTTGCAGTAAACATTGCCATGCAGAGAAGCGAAATTCCCAAGACTAGAAAGAAAGAGTGACAAAGATATTACTTTATAAAAGAAAATTATAGAATATTTCATTTATTAAGCTCGTCATACATTGAAGAGGCATTGAAAGTATATGATGTCAAATAAGAGTGAGAGATGTGCTGCCGCCTGGCAATAAGAAACTAACCTGAGTTTTGTGCTGCAATGAACGCAACGGAAACAGCTCTTATGGTAGATGTTCTGATGAGCCACCAGTCTCTCCAGGGGGTAGACTGTCTTTGAACAAACGAAGCACGTCTCCTTCACCGGTGGGCAAAACTTCTAAACACAAATTGATTCCCATTTAATTGAAATTGGATATTTACTGACGACTCAGGCAATTCTCCTGCTTTGACGACTGACTCACCCTGGACTGTTTGGATGCCTCACTGCTCTCACCTAAAGACACATAACAAAATGTTATTTCTGTTGCTGCTCAGTATCCAGAAAGAAGGTTGATGAAATAAGACTAAATATCATTGTCGGTGCCAAAGTAATCTCAGTATATTAATGGTTCAATCACTGTTGTATTTCACCTTTCATATTAGAATTTGAACTACATTAATTATATCGATGTTGAAATAATTAGCCTTCAAGCGTTTTACTAAAACTCACCATTGCACTTAGATGCAGCTATGTCTTTCTGAGGTACAGCTTCAGATGTTTTTGGAGCTGGCACTTCTGAGGCTACACCCTGTAGAACACATAGAAAAAAGGAAATCAGAATTTAGTGTTAACTGGCTCTTATTTCTGGAGTAGGTAAAGAGGTAGGAAGAGAATAAAGTGGTTGAAAGGGAGCCACCAATAAATATACTCTAACATTAGTGGATAGATTTAAATAGGAAGGACCATAAATCATCAATATATAATGTTGTGTCCATTACTTTGTGAGCCTTGTTAAGGATTTCATCAGAAGCCATTCAAGCCCCCTATGCAAAAAGTTCCATTGATTTTAGGGGTTTGATAATCACAGCTATTTACCATTTGAAAGGGTATGCAAGTCTGTCCGTGCAAGTTTCAAAAATATATTTTGAAACTATCAAAATAATTAGAATGATTCCATGTTTCTTAATATATAACAGGACATACACTGGATTTTTATTTTAGATATTTGTAATTGATGAGTAAAAATGTACTTGAACAACATTTGGCTGCAGCTATGACCTAAGGTTTGAAACTACTGTTGTGGTGCATTCAGCTTTCCTGTTTACTGAAATTGCTTCATGATTATGGTGATAATAATGATCATTTTATTAAAGAATTTTAATGAAGATCCATTATAAAATCTCAAAGTATCTTCTTGACATACTTCAGTTTCACTTATACATTCCTCCTATTGGCTGAACTCACAGATCGTGTGGTCCCTTGTTTAGAAACAGCAGCCTGGTATTTGGCCATCTTCTCCCTCAGTGACCTCGACTCCACCTTGCCAGATACAGTCAGACCTGAAGCAGAAGATGTTCACATTGTCCTTTTTTTTTTTACTGATTATGATGCAAATGTAAACTGAAGCAAACAACACTCACAGATCTGATAAGTATAATTCACAATCTATTTTATAGGTGTTTTAATGTTTAGTTTAGTTATCAAAGTGAGTAAATTATTTGTGTACACGAGTGTGTTTCTCTTTACCACTACATTGATCCATGTCTTCTGTTGAAGTACTGCGTAGTGTTGTCCTGCCACCCTGTGTGAGTAAAGGGATTGAGGGGATCAGAGGGTAAGTTTACTAAATCAGCATTATTAACTCCACAGACAGGTTCTTTGCTGCTTGCCATTCCACCTCTGTCCCCTCATTCCTGCCTTTCTCTCTGTCCTTGCTATAGTTGTAAAATGGCTAAAAATAATAATTACAATTTTTTTTTCATAGCATGTAGATGTAAAAGTCTTATAATAACATCACACACAGTTCAAAGCATGAGCATGAGTCTCCAGTGTTAAACAGGCAGAGGAGGGAAGTTCCCTCTTTAAATCACACAGCCAAAGCAGAAATGGTGCTTAAGGAGGAGCAATAGCTTAGTTTCAAAGTAAAAATAGGTGATGTCCTTTCCAGTCCTCCATTTAATACTAGGGCAAAGAATTTACCTGGGCAGACACCAACATGCCTTTGAGCTGCAGTCACAAAAGTGCATATACTGCAAAGAATGAGCAGTAAAATGAGAATGATGCACATGTGTGCATTCATACCTGTGTTTCACCAGCACTAATGAGTAAACCAGAGTCTCATTCCACCATTATTCTGTACCCACATAAGCACAAAACACTTTTGGCTACTTCAAACAGCCCATGTCTTCAGGCTGTTTCACCAGACTCCTGTCGTGCCTCCATCTTCCTCAGCCAAGTGTCATAAAACTCTTAAGTCCAGCTGGTAAACATTCGCCAATAAATGTTTCACCTCTTCTTAACTAGTAGTGATGTAATGGTGTTGAACATGTGGCTAAATTCCGCTCCCAGAGAAGAGGTTAGGCAAAATTACAGCATAATTCACTTTCATTTGATTATGTTTGTTAATTTACTGTTGCAGTACATACACAGACTTGCAGAGCATGACACAAACACAGAACAAGACTGTTGGGGGACTGTGGGATACCAAGACACTGTGGTTAATGAGAAGTAAGATAAAGACAGTTGCTCTTGAGCGGTCATCCTCTGAAGAATGAAAGAGCCCGAGGTCAGGAATGTTCCTGCATTCCTCTGATGTGGAAGCTAGGAGCGGAGTGCTTGTTGATTTGGGTTGAGAAGGTTGTAAAAACCTCCAGGTAGAAATACAATGAACATAGAACATTGTGAAGAATGTAGCAAAAAGAATTTGTGCATGAAAGGAAAATCTTGAATGCATAACCAAACTCAGCACTGATCATTTCTGAACATAAACGGGGGTTAAAGATGGGACCTTTGCTCTACTGTAGCTGCTAGTAAGGGAATACTGCTCAATGGGAAATTTCTTTCACAGAAACTAAAGCAGTAACAGTTTTTTGCTACAAGGTATGCAGCTACATAGCTGGACACACTTTGGCTCTTCTAAAGAGGGGCTCAGAAAATGCGACAGCATTTTACAAGACTGATCAATTTCAGCACAACAAATCCCCCCAGTGTGGTTACAGTTAATGCCTGAGAAACATGGCCAATTGATACACAGCTTATAAAGCAGTCGATTACAAGGAAACTTGAGGCTTTATATGAGGATAATATTAGACAAATATGATCTTATGACCCATGATCTGATGGTTTTTTAAGTGCTCATCACCCTGTATCAAACGTACCAGAAGAAGCATCTGACAAATCAGAAAATGACTCTGCAAAACTTACATAAAAGAACTGTGAGCTAAATGTTTTACCTTGACCATCGTATCCTCTCCCTTCTCAAACTTCATCTTCAGGTTGTTCAGTGGCACTCTGGGTTTTTCATAAGAGGCACAGGGGCTAGTTGGTACTTGACCCTCAAGTTTTTCAGGTATTTCATCGTGTGTCACCTCATCTCTGTCCATCCTTCCCTGTTCTTCAGCTTTGGATGCTTCGGGAGCTGCCGAGGGTTGCTGGACACAACTGGATGTAGATTGACCTTCCTGTGCTGTCAGCAGGCCTGGGCTCTTTAATGGAACAGGATTTTCACTAATAGAAGGAGGCCGAGGGAGGGCAGGGGGCCTTCTGCGAGCGTTGGCTTGACTTGCAGGTGGGACAGTAGGTTTGTTGCGATCAAGGTTCTCTGTTTGTTCCCAGCGCTTCTTCAGAGCACTCAGGTTGCCTGACCGCAGGGAGGGCGTCGTACCCTCAAAAGACTGGGAGGAAGAAGAGAAGAAATTAAAGGTAATTACATTGTGAGTATGCAAAACTTACCATGAAATTCATTTCACAAAACAAGTCTTTCATTCTCCATACATGCTAAATGAAGTATTTCCATTAGGCAGTAACACAAATTGTACGAAACATAAAGCTTAAGACCTAATTTGGCCCAAAAGAATGAAGGAAATGCCAGAGTCTGAACTTGGCTTCACTGACAGATTAGGTGAACAGCTGTTCAAAGTTGGTCCAGGAAATAGATGTTTTGCTGGAGCTGCTGAATGCAACAATTGGCAAGGCTGAGTGTGCAGGCATATTTTTCAGCTACATTCCTTTCTACACAAGTTCACCTTTCTCCAAAAAACACCAAGGAGGGAAGGAGGGCCCTGTTCACCACTCAGCCATTCATGACAACAAAACATGCGGAGCAGCAAATAGCACAACAGAACAACAGGAGGCACTCTACTGCTGTGTGACTGACAGCAACTTCCTAAATCATAAAAGAGGAATAATACTTTCAGAAAGAGGATTTAGACATAAAAAAAAATTACTATCATATAAGTGAGCAAAACAAAATGAGTTAACAAGTCAGTTCTTGTTGGGAAGTTCCCTGATTGAAGTCATGTTTAAAAACTTTGAGAAAATTAAAACTGCAATTCTACAAAAACTACAACTACATTTTAAACTTAATTTGCTAGACTTGACAAAAACAGAAACACTCAATTGAACAAAAACAGAATCACCTTAATGTATTAGTATATCACATTAATCTGATCCCTCTAATTTTAAATTCTATTAACACAGAAAGACAACACAGAACAGAGTTAAGACCATGACTGAACAAAAGGGACGAAAATGTAGACAGAAAAAGGAGGCACAATTACTGTCTTTGTGAGGCAAGACCATGGTGGACAGACGGAAAGTGACAGTGACAAAGATTGTTCTTCATTTTTTAAGCAAAAAAAAAGAAAGAAACCTCTGTGAATGCAAAGGAGCAGCAGAACAAGGTGCAACCCCAACTAGACAGCAAGGAAAGTGAGCGTCCTTTAGTTAGTCCTTCTCTACAGGTCTGTGGGTTGAGAGACAGTGAGGGGCAGAGCTCTCCCAGATGTTAGCAGCTACAAAAAAATCTGCTTGTATGGGTTAGCCCTGCCCCTTTAACATGACGAAAGTGAATGAGAGACTCAGCATACCCAGGAAACCAGAGCGGGAAATGATACATTCAGGGAAAAGTTAACTCTTTGTTTACTGCGCCTTCTTTCACACTTTTCCACTCTTGAATGATTTCTCAAGACAATTCAATAATTGCATCAACTTCGCACTCATCTGTTCCAAGGTCTGATATGAATCAAAAAGATTCACACAAAATATGGCATATAAGATGGAAAGAAAAATACTGGAATATAAAAAAACGCAAGCCATTCAAAACTTCATCACATGAATGAGTCTTAACAGCATCTTGTACAGAATTTTAAATCTGAGACAGTATGAAAGATATTCTAGAAAACTCTGACCTCCTATATCGGTTATTGACTTACATTGTAAATGTGTGAACACACAGTCGGTTGTGACAAGACTGTTTGCAGAGTCTACAATTGAGGGAGGAACATGCTCCATGGAAAATATCCTAATATCAGTGTCAATTGTAATAAATTGGGATAAATAAATAAGTTGTGGATAACTTGCTTTAAAAGCAAATTAGAGATTCAAATGAAAATTCTAGCAGAAAATTGGGACAAAACTAATTTTCAAGACTCAAAACACAATTAGGTTGAAAATATCAGTAAATCTATTACATATTATAAGCAAGCATTCCCTCTACTCTAACAGAGAGAAACAGCAAATCTTACTCTTTGAAAAAGACACAAACAGTTTTATAGCCATGTTTGAAAAACCTGTCTCCATGTGCCCACCGAACACAAATACACACACACACACAGAAACACACTCACGCACACACTCTTAGACAGACAGACAGATGGTCTTTTACACTCTCATTCAATCTGGGCTCAGACACATCGGGACGTTAGTAATGATATTTTAACTCTGGTTGCTATTCCTGTAGGAGCAATATCTCATCACATACTATCAGTTCCAGAAAATTATTACAAACATAAGTCACACATAAATAAAAAATTGTTTAACTTGAATTTGTATTGCTGAACATAAATTTGCCTTCAGAGCATATTTGAAACTCATTCATTCATTCATCTTCTACCACTTATCCGTTTCCGGGTTGCGGGGGTGCTGGAGCCAATCCCAGCTCACACTGGGTAAGGGCGGGGTTCACCCTGGACAGGTCACCAGTCCATCACAGGGCCAACACACAGAGACAGACAGAGACAAACAACCACTCACACTCCACTCAGACCTACAGACAATTTAGAGTCACCAATTAACCCAAACATGCATGTGTTTGGACGGTGGGAGAAAACCAGAGAATAAACCAGAGGAAACCCTGCAAGCATGGGGAGAACATGAATACTCCTCACACAAAGGCCCCACTATGCCGCCGTGCCGCCCTGTTTGAAACCCTGTCTATTAAATACTGCATCTATGGGAGAGATTACTTTAACAAACCATATCAAGTAAAAAAAAACCAACACCATTTTGGTAGTGTCAGCCCGGCCAGGCCATTAAGATTTAAGGATAAAGAATATGATAAATAATAATCTAAGAAATTAAACAGCTGCCTCACATTCACTGGTAGACAGTCACAATATTACACACAACTACAGCAACATTACCTTATATTTCTTCATGGTATTATCTGATCAGTAATTCATTTAATCTCAATCCAGGTTTGTTTATCAGTCTTTCACACTGACAAAGCAGCTAACATACAATTGGAAACACAGAGAGGGGATTACACTAAACTAGGATTATTGCTTAGATAGCCTGCCCACTGCGACAAGTGGCCAATGAGAGGTCAGCCAGGACAAGACATTTGGCCCAGACAATGTGTTAGCATGGTGAATCTGTGTGTGTGTGTGTGTGTGTGTGTGTGTGTGTGTGTGTGTGTGTGTGTCTGTGTTTGTGAATGTGTACTCCTCATTTCAACATGCGGTAATTAGTTTAGCACCATCAGCAACTACTGAGCAAATGAGGCAAGACATCCAGTACGCACACACACACACTGGGAGGCTCATAATGGGTTGTGAACAAGATGCATCATCAATTGAAAACCGTATTTATTTATGGTACCCTTTAATATTTCTGTGAGAGGGTTCAGTCTTCATTTTTGTCTCTTGTTTCAAATTCAGGAATAGCTGTACGTTTCATTATAACAAAGTCATAGGGGTCTGTAAACCAATGGCACTGAATGAGAATGAAAAGAGACAGCAACACTTACTCCTTTTTTCTTCTCTGCACTGATTTCCTCAGCAGCTTTCTGGTACCTTCAAAACAAGGAAACAACACTGACCTCTGCTGACTCAAAACAAAAAAGAGCATGTCCACTTTCTTAGATTTAAATTTTTTCCAGTTATAATAAACTTATGCTTTCAATTTGTAATATTTTTGATTAACCTACTATTTGCATAAAAGTATGTATTTTTAAGTCCTGTGTATCAACAACAAATCATAAAATGTGATTTACATTCATTGTCAACACAGTGAAATTGGGACTCAATGTGGCTCACTGTTATTGTCATTATGTGCAAGAGGTAGTTATGTGGACCAAACACAACAGCATTATGCTGCAATGTATTTAGACTTAACTTTGTTGTCTTACCAATACAGTTACCAAATAGATATTAACCATGAACATTTAAGAAAACCAGATGTTACTCACTTGGAGAAGCGTTCAGCAATGGCAGTGTTTTTCCCTCGGTGGCCAACCAGTGACAGCTCCTTTGCAGTGACACGCAAAGACTGTGTCGCCCAGGACCTTCGATTGAATGGACCGCTTTCCATCTCTGCCAACTACTTGAATACCTGAAACACAAACACATTTTCTGTAAGTGATAGGTGATATGGCACTGTGGCTGGCACAAAGCCTTTAGCTGAGAAAAACAGTCTTAAGTCATACCGTTAACTGTCTCCTTATGCTGCTGGGCCAAACCTTATATTTTCAGTCAGAGCCAGATAAAAAGACTCACTAACAAGGAGATTTCTGGCAGCCAGAAAATCCAACTCTTCATGTCTGCATTTGTTGGCAGACAATTCACCTTTGATCTCAGTGTAACAACTTGACATCTGTCAGCTGTGTGCCTTAGACAATAGATGCCACCCAGCTGATACTATAGCATGACAACAGTAGACTAGTTTACCGAAGACAAAAAAGGCTTTTCTTTATATATTTATAAATAAAGCTAAAATATATCTTGACAGGTAAAAAAAAACATCCAAAAAGATCTGGTGCTGGACTCCTGTTTTGTTTGAAACATGCTTTCTGTCACTTGTCATTACTCACCTGCACTACCTGGGATGCATAACATAGAGTGCATACACACACTGTATCTGTGCTCCAACAGTTGTGCATCCAAACACAGAGGTGAACATGTTCAAACTTGTACTCCAGTTTGTGCCGCTTGACTGCAAGATGACACACAAACTTCAAACTGCTTAGCCAAGTGTAAGCACATTATCATCAATTTCTAGTAGACTTAATAATCCTTTATCTTACACTCTGGGCTTTTTCACTCAGTTAGACCTATTATGTCATCACTCAGGTACAGAGTGATACAACACTGACAAATAGTGTGAGGACTTTGGACTGGACTGAATTTCAACACAAACCTGATTGTAGACACTCAAGAATCAAATACAACTTCAGATGTAAATGAATTCAGTATTTAACAATACACATAATATATGAACAGAAAGTAAATCATATGTGATTATGTTAATTTTTGTTGAGCTGGTGTTACAGTTTCTAGAGGGGTACAAGAGTGCATCATTGTTATGTAACCGCAAAAGTTAACTCAAAAGTGCAAAAGTTAATGCTGTTTTCAAATGGAGCAGGCCTAGCGCGTGCTTTCCACAACAAAACATGCAATAAACTCAGAACAATTATGAAGAATGATCCACTGCTCAAGTATTATATTTGGTTTATGATGTTCAGATAGGTCAGGGCTAATTACTGTTCCCACAGGTTGTGAGGTCTGAAAGGCAAGTTGCCATGTCAGCTGATCAGGTGTATATAGCAATACAGTTTGCACTATTACTGTTGAATGAGAAGCAGCGTTGAAGCACATAGACACAATAACTTGATAGATGTGCAAAAAAGGGTGCTGTTTATTAGTAAACATATCTTTTCTTCCCTGTTGCACTATTTTAGACCGCAACATCAGAAGAGCTGAAGCCTATCCTATTGAGCCCTGCATGGAAAGTAGAGACACACCCTGGACAGGTCACCAGTCCATTCTTGGTGAACTGAGTTTAGATTTGCCAGTCAACTTCTTTTGCATATCCTTAAGGCACAGACAGTTGAAGAAGGCCAGAGCGATGGAAGAAAACAGGGAAAATATGAACTTCCCACAAAAGCAACAAGGGTTGCTCATTAAACTCAATTCTTTCTCCTTAAAAGGTCACAAAGACAAGATCTTATGTGAACAGAACCGTCATTAGAAAATCCACATACAATAGGAAATGTTACTGATTTAAATAGAGAGTGGGGTGTGATCTTCCAGACATTCTTGTATAAGGAAACCACCTTAACACCTTGTTTTCTTACCTTCTTTGACGCAACCCGTTTTGGAAACCTTAGTGTAAACAAACAAAATTGCCTTCATAGTATTGTATAAGGAGCAAATATCACCAATTTAAAGTAAAGAGACAACTCCCAACCAGCTATCAATCACCCCCAATCATAAAAGGTATGATTGATTGGCAAAAAAAATTTAAACACATTTAACATTTTACAATCACATGGCAGTCAAAATTTTTTTGTTTCACTTTGCTTGTGTACATTAGGCTGTACTGTAGGCTGTGTGTTACTACATTGAAGCTTTACAACAGAGGACACTTAATAAAACTGTCATTAATCAGGGTTAACAAAGGTAAGAAAGTTAGCCTTATCCTTGAAACCCTGGCAGACTATCTGAAATATGAGCTTTGGAAATCTGATAATCGAAGCACCAGTTTTTAGCTTGATCTCCATCACTTGTTATCAGTGAGAGGTGGATAGTGACCTTTAACCCTTACTTCAAGCCAAGTTCTCCCTAACAACAAGTAAACATAACTTAGTTGGACAAAATATGACTTTCAGCAGCAATTACTTAACACATAATTGATTTACGAGACAATTATTAGTTAAGAAACACAAAAAAGGAAGTTCTTTGGATAGAATTAATTGAGGTTGCACAGGAAAAATCAGTATTCCGCGACGGAATAAGAAGACATGATGCTGGCAGCTACAGCTTTATGTTGAAGAATGGCAGCCGTCCTAAAAGGCCAACATGTCATTTAGAAATCTAATTACAGGTGTATGATATGAGCGACTGGTTGAAGGCGTTTGTGCTTTCTGGTAGAGCCAGATTGCAGTTTTCTACAGCTATTCAGACGTGTTTTGACTTATGGCCACAAAGTGACAGGCTGAGCTTGGTAGGAACTCAGCGGCCTGACTGGTTGGCGTCCGATTAACTCGAAAGACAGAGTTAAGAGCACGTGAATTACAGTTAAATAAAGAAAAACAAAACAACACCTACATTTAAAGACAAACTTTTTCAAAAATCACAAATCTAGTATTTTTTCGGCAGACTAGCTTCATTTATTTCCATATTTTCCCGTCCTTGGGTCGGGGCTCGTCTTACCTGTGCGGACTTCCGTCGAGTGGGTGTTTTCTGTGCGGCCCGCAGACACCTGACACTGGCGGCCGACGCTGCGTCACCGCCCGGTGTGGCGCCGCGGGGGCGGGGCGAACAGGAAGGTGTCCGGGGACTGGAGGAGCCGGGTCATGTGATCTCATGCTCCAACGACCTCCTTAGTATTGCATTACTCCTACCTGGGTGCAGGTCTGCCTCTACGCTTTGCATACCTGAGCCCCCCAGGGCTGACACACTAACCCCTCCTATTCTCGGGAACATGCAAACAAGGAAGAAAATGAAAGAAAGTAGACACTGAACTGTTCTCTTCTAATATGTGAAACAGAACAACAACTGATTACCCATTGACGGGTAATACATTGCATAGTAATAACACCACTACTAATACTATGGGGATAACTACTACTACTGCCGATAATATTAGCAATAACAATCTTGGCATTATTTAATAACTCCCATACACCAAAAGCAACACATGTATCTTATATTCACCATTGAAACAGGCATTTTCAAAGAGTTGTGGCTTTGTGTGACATTATAGTAGAATGAGTGGAAGTAAAATAGTAGTAGTCTAGTTTGTGATGTTTGCATTACATTTGCCTTCTAAATAAAGCCAGCTGGACAGGGAAGTGAGAAAAGCACAACAAGTTGAAAACAGTCTTTAATACTCAACAAGGCATTGTGTCTTTCCCAGGCCAGGTTTCGAGGCTGTTGTAGTGAAATACACTGATCATTTTAACTTTGGCCAAGAGCAGTATTTAATTTAGGTCAGTGACAGAGCACTTAAAGAATTAGCAAAATTATGGATGAGACATTTGTCAAGATTTCTACTTAACTAAATCTAACAATACTTTTAGTGTATTGTTAAAATGAAATGATTTTCACCCATTTTTTCACCTAAAGTAGTGCTGTTGCTCATTTAAAAACAACATATGAAAAACATTTTTACGTTAAATATCATTCATGTCAAAATATGCTGAAAATCAATAATTTAAGTAAGGAATAAGGCAAATCTTGATTTTGTTGCGAAGTGATAGTCACTGAGTTATCATGATTAAAACCAATGAATAGTCTCCATATTGAACATTTTGATTAGTTTTAGTTTGGAAGAACTAACTAAATCCATAACAAAGGAAGACCTACTTTAAATTAATTCTGGGTTCAACAGTCCTGTAATAAATCTTCTTCTCGTGGCAATGCCCAGATTCTGTTGAAACTGTGTTTGAGAGGTGCTGATTCAACTGTAAGATCATTTTGGAGACTCTAGTATAACTGAAAGGCGTAATTATTTAGTCCACCCTATTTAAATATATAAGGGAGAGCCAAATAACAAGCACAGCAGTGTGTATAATGCACTACATTTCAACAATGTTGCAAATTACAGCTTTGAAATGATCAGTCACATCAACATGGTTTTAAAAATTTCAACAACGATGATATTCATTTAACTGTAGAGCAGTCCATTATTACAGTGAAATGAGCTCCAAGATGGTGTTTCCATTTGGGAATAACACAAAGGAAGATTTCTCCAAATTTTAAGACATAAATTTTATACTATTTTTAAATAAGGGTAACTTAAAACTTATGTTTTTGTGGCAGGCAAAGCATGGAAAACAGTGTAACTCACACCCAAAAAGAAAAACTGGAGCGTAATGCAAACTGCAGAGTAAACTTAAATAAATGAAAAAATCAGAGCCGACACAATTACCAATGACGTCACCCTCACGGCTTAGCAGAGGCGCCCATACAATATTATGAGGCTTTAATATATATATAGTAGTAAAAACAATCTCTGACATACGGTTATAACAATAATTATTCATTTGGCCTGACAGGGGTGCTTGAGTGAAAGCGGCGGATCGGCCCACTATGAGCGCCACAGCTCCCACATCCACATTGAGCTCTCTCTGTTATCTGTCATTTTAAGTGCTCGCTCATTCCTCTTCATCTGCGTCTGCTCGGCCGTCGTGTGCTGCAAACTGAGAGAGGCCAGCGCCACAATAGATGGTCCACATCGCATCAAACGGGCGGTAAACCCCTACAACGAGAGCAAAAAAAAAAAAAAAACCCAATCAAATAGAATGGATTAGCAGCAGATTTTTGGGGAAGAAGAGGCGCTCTCTGGTCCCGGGGAGCTGGTGGCAGAAGATGACCCCTTTCTCTTCGCTGGAAGAGGCTCTGCTGCTGCTGTGTGGGGGAGTGGGTTACATCCTGTGGTGTTTCCTGTGTTTGTAAACTAGACGGTGCTGAAAACGTCGGGCGAGTGAAGCTACAAGGTATAAATACAGAGTTTGTGTTTTTCTTCGATACTCGATCGATTTTGAATGTGCATCCAATTGCCCACTCTTTCATTGGTACAAATTTCCTCCTCGACAAAGGGCAGAAAATGGATTTAGTCTGTAACACAGCGCCAATGCTAGCCGCGGTTAGCTCCTAACAAATGTAAGCTTCTTCGTCGGGAGGGGGAGGCTCTCACAGAGCGGCCATCACGAATGTCTTTATCGCCCAAATCTAGTCTGGAGCCAGTTGAGGCTGTGTCTTAAATGTGGTAATATGGCGAAACAATGAATAGGCGCCGTCTGTGAGATATGTACCTTCGTAAAGCCTCCGTATCAAACCGAGAAGCAGGTAGGCTAAATAATTGTTCGATCACCAACATTGTAGTGGGCGAGGGCGCCAGCTAGCTGCGGGCTAACTGGTGTTAGCCAGCTTGTTCAACATCAGCAAACCTAACGGGAGGTTGGTGGTAGTGTGGAGGCCACTTCAGCCACCTCTCAGATTTACTTATTTATTTGCAAAGGAAAATCATGGTGGATTTTTTTACACGAACAAACACGATACCAGAGAATGAAACAATCACTCGGCGATTGAGTGTATTTATTGTGATTAGCGTTAGCCCACGTTAGCGCCCGCTGTCTATTTTCATAGCAACGTTAGCTGGCTAACCAATCTCACTGGCAAAAACACTGGCTATGCTTTCTTAAGGCTACCGCTCAATTTTGTGGAGCTCCACGGGCAGCTTGTGCCACAGTTGGACAAAAGAACAAACTGAGTCAAAGCCCAACATAAAAGTTAGAAAAGCGGCCACAGGATCGGGCAGTGTTTCTTGGAGTAAAGTGAAAATCAGTGGCCTCTTTGTATCATGCTAGCAACAAGCCCCAGATCAAAACGCAAACCGTTGGAACATTATTAGCATCGATGCTTAACGGGAGTTTTGCTTGCTTATAGTAAATATGTTTAACCAGCCAAGTGAACCAAGCGTTTCCATTTTATGTTTTTATATGTTATTTGTTGTTTATTCAGACAATTTTCTTCAGATGTATATAAACAACTAAAGTGTATTTAAAAAAAAAAAAAGTCTTGTGGGTGCAGGTTGGTTGGATTAATCCAGATATCCAAAAAAAAGATAAAGTTTGTCTGTCTGGGTTGTTTCTGCAAGATGAAGATTTCCACTTTTCTGTGTAATCCATCCTCATCTTCACATGGTTCAAGTTGTCTCCTTATTTTTATATAGACACTTTTATAAGATGTCAGGTTTGTTTTCTTTTTAATGAAAAATCTGGACGTTTACTTTTTTCCAGTACAAACAGACCTTCCATACTGCAAGACAGGTTCGATAAAAGCCTTTGTGTATAGCCAGAATATCCAGGTGTACTCTGTGGTTGCACTGTTAACTTCTAGTTTACAGCTGGACAAAGCAGTAAGGGACCCTCCATTAGTGGTGGCTAAGTAATTAACAGCACCAAAAGTTAATTACCTCTCATGGTCCCGGTTTGGACCAAGTTTGCATTCTGTTTATTGATTTCTATCAGCAAGATTCTGCCTCATCTTCTTCACTGGTTATGCTTTTGGCGCTTTTAACTGCGTAAAACAAAACACACAAAACTATGAGCCTAAAATATCACAATAGTGACACAGCAAAACATAATCACTTATATTTTTCAAAAGCAATGTATGAATAAGCTCAGATGTTAATGATGATCCCGAACCACCTGAGGATAAATGTAAATTAATGTCAAATACCAGTCTTTCAACAAAACAGATTAGAAAGTGACATAGTTTATTGTATCTCAATGCAAATGTAGAAGTTTTTTATTTTAAATACTTTTTTAAAACTTTTTTTTTCCTCACTAAAATAAAACATCAGTGCTTTAGGCAAGCCTGATGCAATAAGCCAAATTACAGTCAGAATCATTTATTGTATAATTGCAATCACATTATAGGCATGTATTCAGTATAGTCAAAAGTGGTTATCCATAAAAAAAATTCCTTGAATTATTTTGATAACGTTTAAGGATGCTGGACTGACTTATCATGCAGTCTGCTGTGACACACGTCAGCTAGACTGGTGATTTTTTTCCTAACCTAACAAAGTTATGTTATTTATGTTTGTAGGAAGAAGGTAATTTATGTGTTGTGATTTTAATCTTAATTAAATATTGATTTTCCTCTGTCACCCAGCAGAGAAACGGGTAGGATATCCAGCTATAGTCCCAGTCACACTATGGTTATCAGCAGATTTTTTCTTTTCTTTTTCTTTTTTTTTTTTTGTTTGTTTGTTTTTGTTTTTGTGTGTGTGTCTGGGCTAGTCAGAAGCAAATGATTGGATAGGTTCACCAGTTGCTTGTCTTAGTCAGTTTTGGTAGCTGTAAAGGAGAAAAAAAAAACACCTACTCAAGAATTATAAAATATAATTAATCAAATATTGGCCACATCTTCTATTAGTCAGTCTTCAAAGGTAAGTATACTGAGCAAACAAAGAAGTATTGATCTCAAAGAGATGGTGTGTGAACAAAACAGAGGAATTTTTGATCATTGTTTGTACAAATGAAAACTATCTTGTCTATGTTGTATTTGTGACGTTTATATGTTTTTTTTAAATAATTACCATCCTAGTGGAGTTTATGGTATGTGTCACGATAAAGACAGCGAGTGATGCTGTTGTAATTTAATGTTTGTCTGTTTCATCCACATCCTCCTCTTCCTCAGTTTTAATGCTAGATGAGTGAGGTGGGTGTGGCTTCCCACCAGCCCGACCATCCTGACTGACGGATCTCTGGATGACCTTGTCCCCACCCCTGTCCCTGCGCTCACATACACCACAGCAATGTCACATCTGCCCAGCAGCTCAGTCCGCGACCATATGAAATGGGTTTGTTTTGAGAACACCAAAAATGGTTACAAATAACTTTACTTGCAGTCTTGTGTCACTCAGGATGTTGTCGTTGATGACTAGCTTGGTATATGCCATAAAACTGGCAGTATTGTCTAAAATGCAGATAATTCCAAATTGCAGACTGTTTTTAAATGTTTGATACAGTTGTTAATGTGCTGTTCTTCTTTTGTATTCATTTTTTGCAGGCGGGGCTGCTTGGCTGCGAAGCTGTCCTTTCCAGTATGGCCCTGATGCAGGCCAGCTCCATGGCCGCTCCACCCAAAAAAATGATGGCTCCACTGGGCCATGGACCACCGCAGAGAGAGGGACCCGACCGAGCTCCCCAGAGCCATATGATCCTCCCATCCGGAATGAGCTGTCCACCCCTGGTTAGAACCCCCTTGGGAAATGCAGAGTGGAAATGGGGCTGTTTATATAAAATTGGATATTGGGCATAAAATTTAAAATTTAGTTGTTCGAGTAGTCTCCCCTTTGAACGCAGTCTAATCAATTTAAAACAATTCCTGCTCCTTTTTAGAATAGTTGTAGTCGTTGTATTTTAATGGTGATATGAATTGCGACATAAATACTTTGAAGGATAGAAATCTATTGCCAAAATTGCCAAAAGGTCACACATTAGGCCAAATAGTTACGGTTGTAGAAGTTCCACATGCCTCATACCTGAGTCTGTCTTTCTTCTTCACTAAACTTGTTATTTGTTTCAGATATAAAAACTTAGCCCTAACTAGCACATATGGGTGATATTCTTCCTCCTTTTGAAAGAACTTCAGTAGTTTTAACCAGTGTTGATTTAACTGAAGTCAAGATTAAACATTTTCAAACCTACACTAGCCTCAGCAGATGGCAGGGACACATAATGGACCCTCAGTTTTTCACTTATTCATAATCTAGACATTTTCATTTATTGTTTTGGACTGTAATTGTTTTGAAATTGGGAAATAATTGACTTTTTCTGGCTCCACAGCTTATCCGGAAGGAAGGTGAATTCCAGGCTCCCCGCCTGCTGGATGAGAAGGAGATGAGGGCTAACGAGGACATGCAGCAGAAAAAAAAGAACAGGAAGTCAGTGACGCCCTGTAAAGTGAGAGAACAAGAAGGAAGGGGAGGGAAGGTCAGTAGCTGGCGATGATCCCTAAATAGGGAATAGTCTCTGCTATGGATGTTCATTGGGCCATATTACATTAAATTTGTCTTTAGTTGCTCAAACATCTTTTCCTAAAGGATTCAGCTATATTCAAGTGTGCCTGATCTGGGGCTTTCATGTGTGCACATTTTGTTTGTGTGGGGGTGGGGGGAGGAGTTCAGGGAAGATGTGGAGGGGGTGGAGGATCTCTGGAGAGGAAAGAGGGGGAGGGGAGCAGAGTGAAGCGGAGCACAATAACTGCAGTTGTGTGCATAACAGGGGGAGCAGTAACATGAGGGCATTAGGCCATTGGAAGGGATTGTGGGGTATTTCTCAATTCAGATGTAAATTACATGTCGTAATAAAAACAGAGCAAACTTTTTTGTCTTGCTTGTTTATACCGAAGACGACGGAGGTTTTATATGATGAAACATAAAAAAAAAATAACATACCAAAGAAAGCATTCGTGTACCCATTGGAATAAAAATTCTGAGGTATTTTACTTTTTCGTCCGATCTAGAAACGTTGGGTTGGTATGTGTGACAATTGTAGTGTTGTAAAATGCTCAGCATTATCATGGTAGAGTTTGACACAAATGATAAACCGTTGTTCCGTACTGTCTTCCTCAGGGCACAGGTGGAGATGAGAATGGTCCATCATCCAAAGTGCAGAAAAACTTCATTTGTGATCACTGTTACGGAGCATTTAGGAGTGGATACCACCTCAAGAGACATATCCTCATTCATACAGGTATGGGTCGCGCTTGGAACGCCTGGAGTTTACAGTTAAGCCTAAGCAGCTTTTAATTCTTATATACATGAATTGTTTGTTGAAAGAGTCCCTGAGAGCTTGAGTTGGACTGAATCTGGGAGTAGAAAGCAACTGTAAGGTTTTGCAATGGCCTGCTTAAAAACCTTGTTTGGTAATAGCTTTTGCCTCACAGCTTAATCGGTGGTATCTGTGGGGACTTGAACTAAAACTGGTGCTCTTCGGTTTAGGGGAGAAGCCGTATGCTTGTGCCGTATGTGACATGAGGTTTATTCAGCGTTACCACCTGGAGAGACACAGCCTCATTCACACGGGTATGCGTCCTTTAACCGTACCCATATTGCATAAATATGACTACCTCTGTAGTCTGTCACTGGAATCAATGGACAGATGCTCAGGGTTCATTTTGTCTGTGGACAGTAATTTCCAACAAAGCCACCCCCCAAAATCTGTTCAGCCCAAAATATAAATGTTAGTACGCCCCCACCCCCAACCAAAAAAAAAAAAACATTGCATGAAGTAAGTCAACTGTGTGGTTCTATAGTCCCGAGTCCACTATTAAAAATTCATGTTGTTTTTAATATTTATGATCAGCATGTTTTTATTTTTCTTTTTTTTCATTCATAACTTTTGTTGTCCATTATTTGCCATGACTATAGTTTCAATACAGACTGGCACCAGCTGTAGAAATGTTAGCAACAGTTGAGAATCCACATTATTTTATCACGCTTAGAGAATTTACAGGATCCTAGACGTGTTGGAAATTAGCCTCTTTTGTGATTGTCATAAATTCAGATTGCCAATTCACACTGTTGTAACAGCTACTTTTGTTGCTAAAATTATTGTTTTGACAAAGAAGTAGGAGGTCCTTTGTTCATTTGGATTTGTGTTGTTGATGCAAATGCTGTTGGGTCCTGCCATTCAAAAAATGACTACATTCATGGCTTCTAATCCCACATGTTCTGTCATCTAGCAGTTGCTGTGTGCCCTGTAAACACCTCATGCAGTACAAAATCAACAATGCACTGTTGGGTAATGCTGAATTGCAGTTGGTTTTAGGCAAAAAAAAAAAGGACCACATCTGACCACCTATTCCTCCCCCCCCCCCCCCCAAAGCAACCACTTCTGTCAAAGCTTTCCATTCAGGAGCAGATTGTTGCGACATATAGGTGGCCATATTCAGTCTGTCAACATAAGACGTTCAAAAATCCAAAATAACTATCAGTTACAAAGAACATTTTTGCTACTATCCCAATGTTCAGTGTTTATATGTCCATTCCGTTAATATAAAAATATTTCTATCATCATTAGATAACCATCATCTGAAAAATATCATCAGAAAACTGAGTAAAATACTTTTTTTTTTTTTTCCCCCCTCTCCGTTTTCAATTATGTGTTCAAATGTAGATAGCTAAAAATAGTTCTCAAAACAACACTTTTTGATAGTGGACTTAGGCTTATGGACCCCAGTGTATGTATTGTGAAAACCACAGGCCACAAGGAAAAAATTTGTCAATTACTGAATCATTATTTTTGTCTGTAATTGTTACTTTGTCAGCAAAAAATAACTGCATGGACATCAAAGGACTATGTTCTTTATTAATATTTACGCTGCACAGATTCACACCAAATTTTTGTTTTTCATTGTTTAAGAAGTGTGCACTGTGGGTAAGTCAACTTCCAACCTCGTTTTTTCAAGTCAGTGACTACTGCCCCTTTATTCATGCAAAGTGACTCAGTGCTAGACTAATGTTGACCAAATATACTCCTGGCATGGCTCATAGATACATATATACATATTTATGTAATTCCAATATTTTAGTAAGAGGTCACTTGTGGTAACACTGCATATGTTTTTTCAGTTTTGTTTTGTTTTTTTTTTTTGTCACATTTTCGCTCATCTAATAGACTGAATAGCTAATAATTTTATGCTCTGTGTGTGTAGGAGTGAAGCCGTACGCTTGTTCCATGTGTGACATGAGGTTTTTCCAGCGTTACCACCTGGAGAGACACAGACTCACTCATACGGGTATGCGTCCATTTACCGTACCCAGTTCAAATTCTGAAACTTTATTTAATCAGGCAGATAAATTCTTCCTATTCCATAGAGGCTCTCCAACAAAATAATGAAGAAAGCAAACACGCAGGTTTAAAACAAACTTTAAGGCTTCAACCAGCTAAATCAATTTCTTTGTTCGACTGATCATTGAGATATGTAAAGCTCTCAATTGAACTTTTAACAATCCTGTACAATAACATTTTACATATCCATTATTAAGGCATCTTAACTGTAGAAATAATTTGGAGTGTATGAAAATACACCAGTAATTTCTGCAAGGGTTTGGCCTCTGAAGTTTATGCTTGAAGCCAGCTTTACTTTAGAAAAGATATTTCCAGATTTATTTGGACTCATCTATTTATGAAATGTAAATTAAAAGTCAAACACAATGAAGAAAGACTTTTACGCACTGTATTTTAAAACAACAAATGAGGCAATAGCCTCCAAACTTACTATGGGGTTGACTTAACATTTCTATCACATTAAAGGGCCTGTTGTTGAATGTGTCCATTTTATCACTTTATTCTAATACACTATATTGGGAGATGTATGTAAACACTCATAAACTCAAATTGCTCCTGTGGACCCCTCAAAGTGCATTATTCCTCTAGTACCATTGCTCTGCAACACAATTTCAGTTTTTTTTACTATTCAGTATGTATTTTCTGGGCAAAAAGCTTGTTTTCATGGTAGTGTGCAATGGTTGCTCACACTTTGCGTACACATTTATACATTAAGTGAAATACAGTCCTCATTGCAGTATTTTGTTCATGGATGTGATGGTTTAGGAGCTCAGTTGCATTTTTTAAAGGATGTAATATGGTTTCACAGCCCCATAATTAAGAGGTGGGAGAGATACATTACAATGTAAGGCCAAATTTTTCAATTTTGAAGGATCAAGGCCATGGTATATTATGGGAATAGTCCTTTGATGTCCACACTTAATTTGCACACTAATGGCTGCACAACTCAAGTTTCCAAGCTGCAATTGATGGGTTATTTAAATTAACATTCTCATTATATTAGTTGCACAATTGCTTGAATAGATGCTTTTGCTGTACAGTAATGGCGGAGATCAGAGTGGAAGCTTTTGGAATAGAGTGCTAGAAAACAAGCACACCTGTAACACTTGAAAGCAACACACATTTTCATGCCACCATATATTGATTTAATGTTCACTATATCGACTTTAAGGCATCACCTGCAGTAAGTTACAACAAATGCGCTCATCTCAAACATTTGTAAATGTGATTGGTGGAAAAGTGTGCTAATGTTTCTGCTTCAGCTGGCCAGTATGATCACCGTCTTGATGCTGACTTGTATGTCTTGTTTTAAGCGTATTCAGCCTGTTCCTGTTGCTGCTTTCTTTCATGATGTATCTTAGATGGGTTAAAAATGAATGCTCCCCATCACAGAAGACCTTTCGCTTATTAGAATCAAACAAATCACCCCTTTGCATGAAGCTTGATGAGAATGTTTAATGTTTGCCAGGTCTTAGTGGTTTAATGACTGTGAATGATGCTTCCCTTTGATGCTAAAGGACCATCTTAGCTAATATGTCGATACTTTGTGTATGTAGGGGTGAAGCCGTACGCTTGCTCCATGTGTGACATGAGGTTCTTCCAACGTTACCATCTGGCAAGACACAGCCTCACTCATACTGGTATGCGTCTGCTTACCTGAGCTTATTAAGTAGTGGTGTTTTAGAAGTGTCTTCATTTTTTAACTCATAGTGTAAACCAAGAGTTAGGGTGTGTAAAATGACTACTAGCTTTAAATATTCAAAATTTCTTTAACAGATGTATCCAGACATGTATTAGGATGTTTAGATACCATTTTCAGCTCTTTAAATTTATGCATACATAGTGGAGCATCTGTACATGACACAACGTCATCTTTTCCCCTGCTGAATGCTCTACTTTATCCTGCGCTTTAACATCTCGGCTGCTTTCAATATTTAAAAATAGATATAACTTAACTTAAGTACTTCTTACTAAAATGATCGAAATCATGGTCACAAGCCCCCAACCTGCAAAACAAGCATTTGTTTCTCAGGCTGACAGTATAATTTGTTGAAACGAAAACCAAAGAGCTATTCTAATGGGAAGAGTTGATGGATATGTGTTGAAACTTATTTCTTCTGTTTCTAGCTTATATTTAAAGACTTTTTATGTGTGTAGGGGTGAAGCCATACGCTTGCTCCATGTGTGACATGAGGTTTTTCCAACGCTACCACTTGGCAAGACACAGCCTCACTCACACGGGTATGGGTTTACCCTTGTTTCTAATAGTAGAGCCCGAATACCCAAACTTTAGTTGATCTGTTCCTTGTTATTACTTAGCAGTTACTCATTAACTCAAGTTTTTAAGATCTTCATGAAAATCAAGTCATGTAACCGTTGGGGCATGCTCTGCTGCTCTGTTTTTGCCTTAACCCTTTGAGACATTGTTTTGGATAACATTGATAATTAACTACCATGATGTCTAAATACTTTGTCAGTTTTTGCGGTGCATCTGGACATTGAAAAACTCTTGAGAAAAAATAATTTTTATTTATGTAGACATTAGTATTAGAGGAATGCTGTTAGTGTTATCATGTTGGCGCCACTATTTTTAGCATGTCTGGATACATAAAATAAATGAGTGTGTCCTGTTCAGTACAGTGCGTTGTTTTTACAAAATACTTTGCTCTGTGTGTGCAGGGGTGAAGCCATATGCTTGCTCCATGTGTGACATGAGATTTTTCCAGAGATACCACCTGGCAAGACACACTCTCACCCATACGGGTATAAGTTTTACTTATCCCTCTCACTTAACTGTATCAGGGGTTGTAGATATGGGCCCTTGTGTATTGGCCATCAGTGAGAGTACATTGAAACTAAATATCTTGTAATTTTAGCTACTCAGTAATCTTGATGATGAAAGATAAAATTCCAAGCACTAAGTTTTTTTTCCTTTCTTTTTTTGATATATTAATTGTACTTGCTGACTGCTTTTAGGCTTGTCATTTATGTTTTTGCATATACAGACTAGTTGGACATGAAAATACAGGAGATCTTGTAATCACACACCACTGATAAGAATATTTAAAATGACATATTTTGTGTACATAGTACTCTTTTCTAAAGTTTGGTACTGTATGCGTTTAGGGGTGAAGCCATACGCTTGCTCCATGTGTGACATGAGGTTCTTCCAGCGTTACCATTTGGCAAGACACAGCCTCACTCATACTGGTATGCTTGAATTAATTGTTCCCCTTTCACTATGAAACCCTTCATATGAACCTACACATGTTCTTTTTTTTTGTTTGTTTGTTTGTTTGTTTTTATAAGTGGATAACTGAATTTATTTATGGTACCATATTATTCCATTGTTGGTAAATTAACTTCCCTTCCCAAAAATGTTTAATAGAATTTTCAGCTTTGTTGGAAAACTGTCCACTGAGGAAGTGACTCTCTGTCAGCTACCTTATTTTCTGATTAACACTGTAATGGTACTATTGCATGTTAGTCGTTGAGTATTATATTACACATTCATTGAAGGGCACATTACACTTAAAAGTAGTCTAAATGCAGGCATCAGTAGTCAAGAGAAATCTGATTTGATCTTGTAAGAATATTTGGCGTGACTTAACAGTGAAATGGTTGTGAATTTCTTCATAAGCAGGATGACTGAATAAAGCTTGAGTGGGTTTGAATTGCAACATGTAAACTTTAACTTCATTTAATGATGCACCATGTCTTGATGTCTGCAAGTCCTTAGACTCTTTTTTGTGAAATGTCTTAAACATGATTTTATATGTTAAGGATGCTATTATAAAAGACCTAAAGTCATATAACCATGTTTTTAACTTCATAAGTGTGGTGAAGTCCAGCTAACGTTCTTGTACTCTGTTTAGGGGTGAAGCCGTATGCTTGCACCATGTGTGACATGAGGTTTATACAACGTTACCAACTGGAGAGACACAGTCTTACTCATACAGGTATGTTCTCATTGGTTGTAATTTGACATTGTCCCTCTCTGAATTTGCTCCTGCATGTGCCCAAATTAATGTTTACATGGCTGCATCAAACTCGAGTTTGTATTGCTTTCTGTCACTATATTGATAAGTGCTAACATTTCATGTAACATTTACAAGGAGCTTCATAAGCACGTACATAACAACGTTTTGCCAAGACTTTGTTTATGAAATGACATGATGACCATGAAGCAAAATCACCATTTCTGGGTTTGTAGTTTTTTCATCAGATAAATAGATAGATACTTTATTAATCCCGATGTAAATTTAAGATTTTCCTGAAATGTTTTTTTTTTTGGCCTTTTGCAAGCCAAAGTTAATTTACACAACTGACATCTTTTCGGGTGTTCTGTATTTGAATCCGCTCAACTCAGCTGTATTTAAAATTCCATTTGGACAGATACATATAGATCATAGAGAACAGAGTCAGCCCCGTGGCTGCGTGAGCCGAAGACTCATCCCAGTTTGAAGTGCTTATGTATTATACATTATTAATTTATGTTTTTAACACGAGCACCACTTTTTGCTTACTTGATTACCAAAAAAAAAAAAACCTGGCAGATTCTCAATACTCAATAAAGCTGATACTCAAAACTGTCCCAAAAAACATGGGGCCAAGAAAAAGCATTAAACCTGAGACAGGTGAAAATCAGGGATTTCCGTTAGTGAGTCCTGTTCCTTTGGAATAAGTATGGATCATGAGTATTGATAACATGGCTTGTTGGGGCTCTTAAGTACTGCGTGGCTAAAAACAGTGTGGGGCTTCAGCTGATGTGAGTTGTACTCACAGAGCTTGGAGCTCTACTCAACTTGGTCATTGTGTCATTTCACATTCAAAGTAATGGTAAGGAAATAACATTTAATCCTCTTTCATTTTTTATTTTATTTTAAAGCACATTTTTTGTAAAGCTATTTTGTAAGTGTTTTTATTGTATGGTTTAAACTCCAAAGAGAGTATAAAGTTAATGTTTAATTTTTAACATTTATTTTAAGATAGGTTTTGTGTAATGGTTTTCAGATCACTACTATGAATCATTTAATCATTGTTTAAACAGAATTTGCTCTACCAATCATTGTCTGACCTTAATGTGTTGTGCATAGCTGTTTACCAACTGCCTAAAATTGTCTAATCCCTGCGATCAGCGTGACAAAAGTTTATATGTGCGCCAATCTGTTGTTGAAATTCTATACACACACAAGCATAGTTTGAAAAACATGCTGTTGTGGTAGCTGGAATATGCCGATTAAGAACCACGATTTCGTCTCAATTGATTGCCTGGTGATTTGGTAGGTTTTAGGTTTGAAATGATCTAATGTTGCTGCCAATATTTTCTTTACCCCTCAATTTTATCTATTTTAAATTTTCATCTTGGAAATCAGCAGTTATCTTTAATTGGATGTGAAAATGTCATTTCCAATTGGAATAACAGATTTTTTTTTTAAGCATGCTGGAATTGAAAGTGTAAATAAAGCGCTGATAAGTGCAACCAAACTTTACTAAGCAATTAGTAAAGTTTTGCATCGATCATTTTTGGCAGTTGAGTCTTTTAATGCTAAAGCTGGTACTTTGTGTGTATAGGGGTGAAGCCGTACGCTTGCACCATGTGTGACAAGAGGTTTTTTCAGCGCTACCACCTGGCGAGACACAGCCTCACTCATATGGGTATGCGTCTGCCAATCTTAACCCAGTTACAAGATTAGGATGCTGCAACATGTGTATGCTTGAGCTAGTCTTGAATATCTGTATTCATGTGATGGTTGAGATTTACTTTACGTGTTAGTAGCCAGTTGATGACATCATCATCTCATGTGTTGTGTAAATGGATTTTAGATCGCCTATGGGAACTTTGTAAAATGAATCAAGCATCTTATTATATTATGCAAGTTATATTAGGGCATGTCATTGGTTATTAACCACAGATATCAATTTAGCCCAGATTGGTATCTTTCAGCTTTAGAGTAGGAGTACAGATTTATTTATTTTCTTTTGGTAGCAGAGACACAAAATTAATTTTCTTGATGCTCTGCATTTAGGTGTGAAACCTTATGCTTGCACCATGTGTGACATGAAGTTTTTTCAGCGTTACCACCTGGCGAGACACAGCCTCACTCATACGGGTATGGGTCCGTGCACCGTGCCCATGACATTCAGTGTTAGAAATCAGCGTGCACATTGAATTTTGTTAGTTCATTCCAAATATGCACCTGTTACATTTAAAGGAAATGTCAGTATGCAGGTTTAACATGGCTTCCTAGACTATATAATCAGTAAATCAGGATAGCAGTTAAATTATTTCTTTGTTTTGATGTTTTTGATAACTAGTACACAATGAAAGGATAGTGGAAGTTTTGTTTTGGTTTTTTTTTTTTTGTTTTGTTTTGTTTTGCATGAATTGGCGTTTGTGTGGTTAATAACCAATAGCTTAGATATTGCTTCCTAAATTAAACAAATGGAAAGTGAGGCAAAGTAATATAATATTGCTACTTTGCATTTAGGTGTGAAACCTTATGCTTGCACCATGTGTGACAAGAGGTTTTTTCAGCGCTACCACCTGGCGAGACACAGCCTCACTCATATGGGTATGCGTCCGCCCACCTTACCCATGTCACTGAGATCAGACATTATGCCATACATTATGTCAGACACAGAGTCAACCTTCTAAGGCAATTGTCAATATTCTTTTACACTGACCAGTAGAACAATTTCTTAATCAGGCCTCCCCTACATTATGTGCATAAAAGCAGCATTAAAGCAAGTCACAGCATGTAAATGAAAACAGGACTGCAACATCATCAGCTCATGTGATGTGTTGAGTTGTGGATTTGGGATTTGGTTTGAAATTTGGAGTTATTCTCTGTGAATTTGATGAGAAACAACCATTTAAAAACAATTACTAATTAAATAATTCAATTCTTTTGAGATATATCTCAAAAGAATTGAAAACAGTGGTTAACAACCCATCAATTCGGAATAGATATTTGGTGAATATTGCTTATTGATGGATTGTAAACACAAAACTAAGCTAAACTCTGTAAGTAATACCTTAATGCTCTGCGTTTAGGTGTGAAACCTTTTGCTTGTACCATGTGTGACATGAGGTTTGTTCAGCGTTACCACCTGGCGAGACACAGCCTCACTCATACGGGTATGCGTCAGTGCACCTGCCCTTCTCACATACTGTAGGTCATGATCACACAGTCTTCATAGTGGTAAAATCAGCAGCGCAGCAGCTCTTGTGTTTAATTGTAGCAAGACCAAATTAGTAGTTGAGTGTAAAACTTTGTATTTGGCATGTCAAATAAGTATTTGTAACCTGTACTCCAAGTGGGACGAGTAGTTGGCTTAAGAGAATTGACGCTGCCTAGATAATCCAGCACCGTATAAAAACACAAACTAAGAAGACTGATTAAAAAAAAAAAAAACAGTACAGAAACATTTGGCCTTTTCCTGTGCTTTACCTAAATAAAATGCTAGGTTAGCTATTAAGGTGACTTAAATCCTACCTTGGCCAATAAAGTGAGGGTCCTAAAAATAAAATCCATGTAATAATTGCCGTGCCCCTGACTGTAATTGTTACTGTAGGATAAAGATGGCGAATCATTTTCATTGGGGATACAGGCAAAATGGTCAGTTGTAGTTGTATTAGTTGGTGAATGTTTTACATTAGGGAATCATTGGACATAACTTTTTGTTTTTGCATGAATTTGCAAATTTTTGGTTCATAACGAAAAGCTCAGGTATTCATGGTGAAGAATGGAAAGTGAGGTAAAGTAATATAATATTGCTACTTTGCATTTAGGTGTGAAACCTTATGCTTGCACCATGTGTGACAAGAGGTTTTTTCAGCGCTACCACCTGGCGAGACACAGCCTCACTCATATGGGTATGCGTCCGCCCACCTTACCCATGTCACTGAGATCAGAGTGTACTTGCATTATGTCAGATATAGTCAGCTGTCTGAGGCAATTATTATTCTTCTGTTTTTCTTTGTCAAGGCTGTCACACATTAAGTATCTTGATGCAGCATGAAAATAAGTCTTAACATGTCTATAAACCAGTGCTGTGGCATCATCAGCTCATGTGATGTGTTTAGTTGTGGATTTGAAATTTAATCAATTTAGCTGAATGTATTACGCATTGGGTGTAAAATGGAAAAAAAACGTGTGTATTTCTTTAGGAAAATTTTACATGAGTGAAAAGTGGTTAACAACCCATCAATTGTAAATAGATGTTTTAAATACACTTAGTTACTGATTGATGGATTGTGAAATAGACATTAGTCCTGAAAATAATATATTAATGCTCTGCGTTTAGGTGTGAAACCTTTTGCTTGTACCATGTGTGACATGAGGTTTGTTCAGCGTTACCACCTGGCGAGACACAGCCTCACTCATACGGGTATGGGTCCGTGCACCTGCCCTTCTCACATCATACAGACCACCATTTATTCATTATTGTGCTAGCATGAGGGATACGTGTGGCTTTGGGTAATAAAATGAGTCAGGATTATGTTTTTGGTAGACGATCAGGTTAGTTGCTAATAAGATTGGTAGGAATTTACCAGTACCCTTAATTGTAACCTGGAAATAATTTATGTTGCAAAAAAATGGTTGCTGACCTCCAGAATTGTCGGCTGATTGTATCTTGTATGTTCAGCAGTCCTGTTTCAGCTCATCCCCACCAAACAAAAAGCTAGAGGCCTCGTGTGCCATAAAGACAGTCTGCCTCGCTCCCGTTTAACTTTAAATTCTGTCTTGATTCGGACAGTGTTGGTGGGAATTCAAAGGCCAGTATCCATGTTTAGCTTTACAGATAAAGCGTTTCATTAGATGCAGTTTATTTTTGATCAGGCTTTGTTTACAGGCCTGTTGAGTTAGTTTTTCTTTGTACCATTAACAAAGGGTGGCAGTTGAAGAACTGTAATGTAGCTGGTCCAGTATAACTAGAGAGCACAGTAGTGTGTTGCCTTCCAGCTGGAGTTTAATATTCAGGAACTTGACTCCATGGCCATTTGGGACTTCTGGCCTTAATCTAATCCTGGCTGTAATTCTTGGGATCATTCTTAATTGGGGAAAAAAAAAATATATATATACATTTATTTATTTTATTTTTTTAAATTCAATTAATGAGCCACATTTTGTTGAAAGTAAAACCATTTCTTGGGCTGACAGTGATTTGTCATAAAGGGCTCTTAAAACCCAGCCATACTCAAAACAGGCTGTGGACGACTGCCACTTATCAATCAACCTGCAAATAGTGTACATTTTTTTAATGATCAATTTAGAACACGATTGCATTGTGGTAATTAGTAATTATGAACTATTCATATTGAATATTTTTAAAAGTCTTCTGAATATCTGTCTTTGTACAGCATCATAAAATGACTAACTATTTAATGTTTTGTGGGGTAAATACAGGCATAATAGATCAGAGGTTAGAGGATTCTGAAGGTCTAAAAAGTCTGGCTTTTGCAGTGTGAGTCGAGGATGTTATTTAATATTAAGCAGATTAAACAATTTAATTAAAATCAATCTCACATGGTGCATTTGACAGATCTTGGTGTTTTTGCTTTGAAGCCACGTTTCGCTCCACATTATGTTTAGAACATTTAATTCTTCTGTATTTCTAGTTGCATGTCTGAACATTTCAAATTTTCTCCAAAACGAAATGCACATCACATACTTTGAATTATAAGACGTTTTTAATCCTACCAGTGCTTTAGTGCTAGTGCTAGCTTGAGCTTGAACGTTGTATGTATTGCACATGTGGGTGGTAGGGCTAATATATTGCTCTGTGTGTGTAGGGGTGAAGCCGTATGCTTGTTCCATGTGTGACATGAGGTTTATTCAGCGTAACCACCTGGAGAGACACAGCCTCACTCATACGGGTATGCGTTCCTTTACCGTACCCTTATCACTGACAGAGGCTCTGGCGCTTGCAACATAACGAGCTCACAACAAACTCGAGTTTGGATTGTCAAGTCATTTGATGGGATGTTGAACCAGCCTCAAAAATACTTGCTCCAGTTTTTGGGGCATCCATGTTGCGTAGATCTGGGCCATGAAAACAAGAAATTCCACTCTGATCTACACATAATGAGTTGATGACGAGGCCTTTTAGAATGTCCATTTGTTGAAAGTACACTCTTAAAAGTTACTCGTAGGGCAGTGTTTTCCAACTTTTTGTAGGTGTTGGAAATGTAGTCTGCAAAGAAAGATTAAGTGAAAGTTGCTCTCTATTTGTTCGTACAAGACTCTAAAATTGATGCATTGACTGTGTATTTGTGTGCTCTTGTAGGAGAGAAGCCATTTGCTTGTGACATGTGTGATATGAGGTTTATCCAGCGCTACCACCTTGAGAGACACAAGCGTGTCCATAGTGGAGAGAAGCCTTACCAGTGTGAACGGTGCCAGCAGGTGTGTATAATCGGAGACAAAGCAAATAGGGCCTAATGTAACGAGTCTGGTCTTCATGTGTTGTTTAAATTCAGTCTTGAATACATGTTGATGTATAAAATGTGCAGTATGATTAATGTCTTAATATTGTAATGTAGACTTGGCCTTTGTTGAATACCAAATTATTAACCTTGTCCAATTCGTGTTTCAAGAACTTTTCTCGGACAGACAGGCTGTTGCGGCATCGGCGGTTGTGCCAGGGTCGCGGCGTAGCCAAAGTAGAGAACCAGCCATGCTGCGAACCACGCCCATATCCCCAGGAGCCCCCACCTGCACCCCCAACCTGGAGTCCCTTGCATCCCCCTCCAGGCCGGCTGGCGGTCTGACATTCCACCTTCTCTACACCTACAACCCCGCCAGAGACGGGACAAGCCACAGGGTTTCTTCTTCTCAGCTCTGTGCTTAGTGGCGCCACACTCTAGCACAGACTGTTCTTGCAGCTCCAGTCTTCGGATTACTAATGACAGAGGGACATTTGTGTTTTTGTTTTTGTTGACTTTTTACTGTGTTTCCTTTTCTTCTCTGTTTTTTTAAAGACAAGACTTTTCTGTGATGAACGGTGGTCCTGTTTTGTACTTAATCTATTTGATTTTTGCAAAAAGAAAAAGGTTTTTATTAATGTTGAAATATATCTACATTTGGCGGTACTTGGGAGGGGCATTGGGTATTGTTTATCCTGATGTGTTAGCAACAAAATGGGATGAAGTGGTGAGGAAAAGTGTTTGAGCTTCTTTCAGATTTATTTTCCTACGTGGCCCATTTTGACACAAAAGGATTGTCACTTAGATCAAAATAGATAGAACTGATCTCTCCTAAAATAAGGAAATCTCTCTGTTGACCTGTCATTTGGACCAGATCTTTCCTTGCTTTTGAAGCGGACAGAACTTAAGCGTTAAGACATGTCTGTCAAAGCAATCAGGTCTAGATATGTCTCAACCAGCGATTTCCTTGACTTCGTCAACACAGGAGGTATAGTCTCAATAATTACTTTGTGTACATAATTCAAAGTTAGTATTATTATTATTATTTCAGTATGGGACTTGAGTCATGTTTTTTTTTATATATATATATATATATATGAACAAAATGGGTCAAAAAGAAACTGAAATTTTGAATTTGGTTCAAATACCATCTGTTGCCACTGTTTCATTGAAATCCTGAGGAAACCTGGGGAACTCTTGTTTATATAAAAAAAGAAAAGAAGTGATATCAGACACTGCATCCTAGCTGTAAACCAGGACTTCCAAAACGTGGATAGTGAGAGGGAAACCTGCAGCTGTCTAGTTATCAGACATGCGTTGGGTCACAGGAGTACCACCTGTGTACTGTGTGTTCAGTGTCATTTATGGCGTGTTGATGACTCAGGAAATGGCACAGGATGGCAGCATTAGCGAGTCCTCCTTCTGAGTTATGCTGTTGTACTTACCGCTGTATATAATTTCAGTATATATACAGAGATCTCCAGTGCTTTGCAGAAATCTGTCTCTCCTTGCTATGTCCATAAATCCTGATCTAAAATAATGCAGGTCAGCTGCTTGAAGTCCCATCATGTCGTTTGTACAGATTCTCACATCGTGAGATTAGTGGGGGTATACAAAATCATGTGGCCTTAGTGTGTTTCTTTTCTTTCATTTGCCTTTTCTCAACCGTTTATTATTGTGGTTCAGATGTATTTACTAAGACGAGACAGCCTTTCATCATCATAGTTTGTTTATTTTTGTTTTTTTATCCTAAAACTGTCAAGGTTACAGGCAGTTGATGGCTTTAGTGGCGTTAAAGCAAACTAATGCATTCTCCTGTTGAGAGAGGTTGTCTATAATGGCAATGAATACTTTGGGTCATTGTTACTGATAATATAATACAGTATATAATCCTAAAGGAGCCCCTGGGAGTTGGGACAGTCCTTATGAGAAATCAATAGTGCTAAATTGTTTCCCAATTCAGTGCTTTTGGCGGTCACAGGCCATAGCAGAATCAGCACTTGATGCATTCTGCTTCACACTAACAATTGCCTTTTTATCCAAATATTATGTGGTTGGTGTGTAATAATGGATGTCTGTCATGTCATTGGGTTTAGCCTTCAGTAAGTGCGAATACACAAATAATAATCATTGTAGTACTAAATGATATTGTAACAAACGATTTCTTTTACCTATGATGAACTTTGATCGTACTGTGTAGAAGTGACTTTGGTCAGACAGTAGAGAGATGATGGATCAGAGCCACTGTGCTACCTGTTGAAGGATTTCTCAAACTTGATCCTTGATGTGACTGTGTTGGTGATAGCACTGTCTTGTCTGTACTGTGTAACCCAAGAATTCAGTGTGGACTGGGTCACAAGGCCGGACACACGCGTGCATATCAGGACTTCACAGCTGTGCTTTGATGGCACGTTGAGGAACAGTTGGCTGAGCGCCATTGCAGGTGATTTCAGGGGAACATAGTCTTATTGGAATCACCCTGAGCTGAGAGGAGGATTTTTATTTTTTCTTCTTATTTAAAGGTCTAGATAATACTGAATTCAGAGATGGAAACCCTGAGCCCTGAGTGCTTTATCTGGTCTTTAATCTGATGCAAATAACTTGCATTACTGAGTTAATATTTTGTTTTTTTGTTTTTTTTTACCTGAAGTGTTATGGGGAAGCATTCTTTAAATGGTCCATTGATGTCAAGACAAAGCAGTGTGACAGTTAAAGTGTGCACAAACAGAGGATTCAGTTTTAAGTGACTTGGAAGTGTAAAGCAAAACTCAGTGGCAGCAAAGGGGCCAAGTTTGAGAAATACATTAACTTGCTGTGGAAACACTATTCCAAATCTGTGGAAGGGATACTGCTGGCACGAGCACATACTGATTATGGCTAAAGGGCAATGCAGTATCTAGTCGACATCACTTGTTAATACCTTTTTGTCATTTATTGTTTTTAGTATTATCAATCTCATTGTTAAAATGCAATAGAATCCTTGAGTCTCAGATCATTTGTTTATAAGATTGAGGTTTAATTTTTCAGACAGATCAAATGATTTATTTGCCTGAGAGTTTTCTCATCACATTTTGATGATTGTTTCAAGGACCTTTTTTTTTTTTATTCTGATGAAATTGTAAACACTGGAGTGAAAGAAAAAAAAAGACAAAAAAGAGAGATGGATATTTTTTTCCTTCAGACTGTACTAGACTTTAGGTTTTAGACAAAGCCTATTTCTCCTCAACTTGATACAAAAAGTGGACAAAAATTTGGATCAGTACAGTTGAGAGCCCAGTATGTTCAGTAATTTTAACATTAGAGGCAGTAGTACCACAGGAAAATGTTTTCTTTCTTATACAAAGTCCCTGGTATTTGTAGTAAATTATATTGATAATGGTATTAGATGAACAACAGCATAACAGTAGCTATCACAGATTAGTTGTTTTCTTTATTAGTCTTGCATGCAGAGTTATGGTCCTCAGTTAAGATAGGATCTTGATATTGATTATTTTGTGTAGGAAAATGAGTGCTTAAGAATAACTTCCTAAAAAAATGTTACAATGATTATTGTAAAATGGGCTAACTAATATGTACCCTTGTGATCCAACTAGTTTCAACTGTATGAAAATCAGAGGAGAGGCTTCTTACTATTATGCTGAAATAAAATAATTTGTAAAGCAGCTCTTTTATGCTTACTCAATGTGTTCACTAATATTTTTTATGTTTTTCAATTCACATCCCTGAAGCATCAGCCAAATGTTTGGACATTCCTTTTATACATCATAGTTTGTTTGGTTTTTTTTTTGCTGTCTTTTTCATCATTTATTGAATAATCCTGAAGGAGTCAAAATTATGACGGAACATTTTAAACTAAGTAGTCACCTTTTGTTTGAATGACTCCTCCAGCTTTCTGAGGTAGACACCTGAAAAGGTTTTGCAGGAGTTCCTATGTGCCTGTTGGCTGCTTTTCCTTTCCTGTGCTCCCCTCATAGGAGGACCAGGACCCGCTGTCGGACCAGGATCGGCTGCAGGACCAGGACCCGCTGTCGGACCAGGATCGGCTGCAGGACCAGGACCCGCTGCAGGACCAGGACCCGCTGTCGGACTAGGATCGGCTGCAGAACCAGGACCCGCTGTCGGACCAGGATTGGCTGCAGGACCAGGACCCGCTGTCGGACCAGGATTGGCTGCAGTGGCCCCGGCGGACCTGCGGGGGCAGCAGCCGCTCTCGGTGCGCAGGAAAAGGAGGCCAAGGAAGAAAACACAAAGGTGGACGGATTTTTTTGTTTACTAAAAGCTGAGTCCTCAAAGGTTTCGGGCTCGGAGGCGGTCCGGGTCAGTCCTTCACTAAAGCTGGAAACAACGTCACATTAATGCGACGTTTGAACCCGACAGACAGGAAGTTATTTGGTCCACAGGCAGTCGGCCATGACAGACAACAACAGTCCGGCACTGGAGCCTGGAGCCGCCGGGGGAGACCGGGAGGAGGACCCGGCTCTCTCGTCCAGGTTCCTGCAGGTGGAGCTGGAGCTGAACGCCCATCTCCAGCGGCTCACCTTCAGCGGGCCGGTCCGGTTCATCTACAACCCGCTGGAGTACGCCTGGGACACACACCGCTGCTACGTGGAGCGGTACTGCCGGGCCGGACAGAGAGTCCTGTTCTTGGGCATGAACCCCGGACCCTTCGGCATGGCTCAGACCGGGGTGAGCTGGAAACAGGCAGCTGTGCACGAAACAACCACCGTGTTTTCCTATATCTGCCGCAGACTGGCCCTTAAAAGTCCATTATAGATCTGAATTCAGATGAAAACCAGGTGACCAGATCAGCATCCTCCTGTGGAGGTCTGTATTAAAACAGACCTGCCATACATTCATAAAGGACTCATTTAGCTCTTTGCCCCACAGACCCTAATCAATGCTCAGTGCTTCCCCCAGCAGTCTAGGCCTATAGCAGCATAGCTAAAGAGTAAATGAACTATAACTTTTTAACTATAAGCTCTGTCATACAGAAAAGTTTTAAGCCTGGTCTTGAAAATTGCAAAGAGTCCGCCCCCCGGATCGATAGTGGGTCCTAATGGCTTCATTTCCTTTATATCCAGGGGTTTTAAAGTTCATGTATTTCAACACTGGTTTTTGTTCATCTGTCATTCTCAATCACATACCTGTCCTGTTTAGTCTCTATGGCCCCAGTTTTCCTCACCAGATCTTGGTCTGATGTTTCTTTCTAACAATCTGAACTTCCTATTTAATCTTTTTTTTCTTGCAAAGGTCCCCTTTGGTGAAGTCAAGTCTGTTGTTGATTGGCTGAAGATCACAGGGGAGGTCGGTCGCCCCCAGGACGAGCATCCAAAGCGAAGGATCATGGGACTTGCCTGTACCCAGAGTGAAGTGAGTGGTGCACGTTTTTGGGGTTTCTTCAGGAAGTTATGTGGTGAACCAGAGAGGTTCTTCCGACACTGCTTTGTGCACAACCTTTGCCCGCTAATCTTCATGAGCGACAGTGGGAAGAATCTGACCCCCCCTGAGTTGCCTGCTGCGGAGCGGGAGGCCCTCTTGGCCCTGTGTGACATTGCACTGTGCCAGGCAGTCCAGGCGCTGGGCGTCTCCATGGTGATCGGCATTGGTAAGGTGGCAGAGCAGCGGGCGCGGCGGGCCCTCTCTGCTGCAGGTGTAAATGTGCGTGTTGAAGGCATCATGCATCCATCACCTAGGAACCCACTGGCCAATAGGGGCTGGGAGGAAGTGGCTAAAGTCAAACTGGAAGAACTGGGTGTCATGTCACTGCTAAAAAACACATGACCTAATCAGACTGAGGTTCACATTCCAAGTTTCTGAGCCAGAAACAGGCCGAACCGACAATGGAAGCTAAGTCTATAGACACATCTGCTCTATTTCTTTATTTTGCTGTAAAGATCTGTCCATCTTTCATTTTTCAGAGGACAGTGTGGCACTAGGTGGAGGACATCTATCCATTATCTGTACTGCTTATCTGTCAGGGTCGAGGGGAGCTTGTGCTAATCCAAGCTGACATTGGTTGAGCGCGGGGTTCACCTGGACACGTCACTAGTCCATCAGAGGGCTGAGGTATCAAGACAAACCACTATTCAGACTTGCACTCAGGCCTACGGGCAATTTAGAAGAGAACATGGAACCTCACTGTGAAGCTACAGTGCTAACACTGTACCTCCCAGGTTGATGAAAATTGACTAAAAGTATTTCTACACTACTCTGTTACATCCCTTTCATTGTAAAACCCAAAAGAAACAATAACACGGACAATCACTAAGGATGGCATCAAGCAACTGAACAGTTTCAGATTTATTTATCTTAAGTAGAATAACAAACAAGCAGCGGATCACAACTGTGGGGGTTGTGCATAATAAATGATTAAAATATAGCAGAGCTAGGCAAAAACGAGGACTGACTACCTTCTCTGAAGAGAGCACGAGTGAAAAAGTGGCATCAACCCATAACCTCATTGAATCGACAGCAGTCTTACCTACATGGGTGAAAAATGTAAAGGGTAACTCAATCTTACCTCAGTTTACAAACCATTCAGGAACCAGAGACCTGATCTCTTCAACAGGATGCTTTTTAGAGGAGGCTCTGTACCCCCCACCAGCCAACATGACTGACTGGAAGCCAAGTGGCTACTCTGCTGTGCTTCACATGGTGGAACCAAATGACCAACAGGAGTGACAGCCAATGTCCTTTTAACCACCCGGAGAAACACAAGGGAGGGGGGCAGAGAACCAGAGAGAGCAGGAAAACCAAACGGAGGTCTGGCTCTGCCTTTCACCAAACATAACTCTAAGGTTTGTCATATCCACAGCATAAGTTGGGAGGTTTGTAAAGTCTCTTTGTCAAACTGTTGCTCAGACTTTCTGGTCAAAACTTAAATCTAAGCCCAAATATGGATAAGGTGCTAAATTTGTCAATTTCTCTCAGAGTTGCCATTTTAGTTCATTAGTATAACTAGTGACATATGATTCATATAGAAAAGTCTCTATAGAAACAACTGTTAAACATTACAAAGACGTGCACTCATTGCTATTGGACTCATGCAGAAGACTGTCCTTATTAATTCTTAAAAATCTTCTTTTAGCTGTCATTTATTTTGATCATGTTTTATTCATTCATTTATGGGTTTCACCAATCCTGTTTATGTCTGGGCTCTTGAAATGTTTCCTGGTTAAATAAACCTAGAATAATGAAATATGAGATCATTTCTTATTGTGGTTCTCTAAAGATGAAGTCTTCCTGGCAATAAACACCAACATTTAGCATGTTTGTATTACAGTATGCTAACACACAGAATGTTACTGAATCTTGCTTAATGTTGGCATGCTTAGTAAGGTTTAAACTGAAGGGAAATGAGTTTTAGGGGCCCTGTCCGGTCATGAAGTGTCAGAAGCAGAGGTCCAACGGGAGGTGAGGTGTCATTTAGTTATGCTACTGAGATGGAAAATCCTCCTGAGAAGTCAATTATTGTAAAGTAACATAGAATAAAATGGTGTCAAACTTCACCACCAGGCATCACAATGAGCTAAATTTGTGTAAATGTTGTTTCCACCACTTGGCGTCAGTGCAGCCCATAACAGTATTGTGACTCTTCAGCCGACACCAGTCATCTGCTATGAAAATGTTCATGTTTAGTGACTAAGTCTTTGTGACTTTGGATTTAATTTTAACTACAATAATCATATAAAAGCCATCTTCACTTTTTTTTAATGCAGGCTTGTGCTGCAGCCAAGTGTTCACAACTGAGACCATAATTCTTAGTTAACCATAATCTATGCCATGATCAAAAAGGTTTATGGACCATTACAGATCTATTCTGCATCCAAGTTACTGCACCAAAAATTGGTTGGTGAGTTTTACACAACATAGTGAGTAAGAATAATATGTCTCTGCAAATTTTTCCAGCAAACAAACGCGGAAATCTTTCACACAGTTTTTGACTCATGTGAAGGTAACGCCTGTTGCCTGTTGCATTTTGGAGTTCTGATTTCAGGAAAGTGAGCTCACTTGTTATGAAGAGAAATGTTTATTCTTGGGCATGGCGTCCCCCTGATCAAACCCCTCCCCTCGTCAACATCTACTAAGAATTGCAATGAGCAACAACAACCAGCAGCAGATCTTATGTCCTACAACAGTGTGAACCAATGGGAGATGAAGTCCAAAGCATTGCTCTGCCTTGTGACGAGTTATGCACTTGTGAACTGCATCTCCCATGCATCCCCAACTGTCACTAATTTTATGTGGGGTCCACATGGTTCAGAAGAGGTTGTGAAACTCTTGCACCTGACTGGACTGCTCATCACTGTCTACAGGCTGATGCACAGCTCAAACCTTCAGGAAGCAGCAGAAGGGATATCACATCAATTTCAATAAGGTAATAATAATCATTATTTACCTTTGCATTAATTAAAACGAGCATACAAATAAATGTTGTTGGAAGGCATTACTAAAGGAAGGAATTACTAAAGGCAAGTTTTTCTTGTTTCCTTTTTTTTAATGAATGGCACACATTTAAGAAAAAATATGTGTGAAAATTTTGATTAAAATATGTAATTAATTTGTGTCAAAAACGTATTTTTGATCAAAATTCTAAGACATTAGGTCATACTTTATGATGCAAATTGATTGTCACTTTTATTATTGAAAATATGCAAAAAGACAATATTAGTGATATGTTTGTTGTTACACAGAGTGCTCAGTGGATATATAAGCTTGTTGTTTATAAACACATTGCAGGGCCATAAATGACGGGTGTTATGATAGTAATGCATTGCCTAACTTGCTCTGCTATCAGCTTTCATCAGCTGTTCTTCAGACCACAGCACATTTCATTGGATCCTTTCTTCCTCAACAGCTCAGCTTCCTATAAGCATGGAAAAACAGTCCCCAGTGGTGTTTCGAAATGTGGGGCAACTGTACTTCCCCCAAACCAGAGTGGAGTGTCACTACAGTCTGACCTCTGACCATCAGTGGAGCAGCAATGACTGGATCGGCATTTTTAAGGTACATTCGCCTACTTTAGTGCCACCTACTCCTCTCATACTCTTACACACACATATGAACTTTTTTTTCCTAATCAAAATAGGTTTTGTGTCCAAATAGTGATAAGGATGCATCGTTTGTGGCTTAAATTGTGTCTGCTATCATGCCACAGATGGGCTGGTCCTCAGTGAAGCAGTATTACACTTACACATGGGCTCTTGTTCCTGAAGGATACACTGAGGGAACCAGTGCGAACTGCTGTACACTTTTTCACGGTAAGAATTCAGACAAGTATCTTTTAAAAAGGCAAATACATCTGGTGCAATGAATAGCTGAACAGTGCTTATCACAACTTACTCTGGTTTGGAGCTTCAAGTCTGTAGGGTGTGGCCAGAAGTGTACTGTGTTGCACCTGTGAACAGTGATGTTGCGTAGTGAATCTCCCTTGATTACACATCTACATCACTGCAGCAGGGTGAGCATTTAAAGCCCAGAGGGTCCGCTTGATTATGGTTTCTATTGCTGTTAAGTTCTCGGAGTGAAAGTAGTTAAAAGTTCAACACAAACAGAATTGAACTTTAACAGTCTGAGGTATCTCGACTGAATGGGACATCTGAATCCAAGATGAATTGAAACTGAGAGCTAGCTTTGCTGATTTATAAAGAACTGAATAAGAACAAGAAATATCTGCTCGATACAGCATACTACCTGCCACATCCCAGTGCTGTGGAGTACCAGTTCGTGTACGTGGATAAGATGGGAGAGGTGCGTGCTTGCAGTCGGCCGTTCACTTTCTGTGCTCCCAAACCCCTGGAGGAGCTGGAGACACTGAAAGAGGAACAAGATGAGGAGGATGGAGAGGAGGAGCTGCTCTTGGTCGTCCCCAGGGCCCAGCTGCTGCAGGTGGGAGGAGAAAAGTCTCTTCAGATGAGCATCATTGAGATAATGACAGCTGGTGTATTTGACAGAATAGTGTAACTACTGTGCATGTTCCATAAAAAATGACAATGAATAATGAAAACCTCCCTGTCATCCATCCCTGTGGTGAGCAGAGTCAACTAGAAGAATCCTTTTCAAAGCAAAATGATTTACAGCGTGCTCTGAGCGAGGCAAAAACAGAGACGGAAAGGGAGAAAGAGAACAGCAAGAAAGCAAGGAAGGAGTGGGAGAGGGAAAGAGAAGTGATGGAGGAGGAGATTGCAGAGCTCAAGGAAAACCTTAGACACAAGTGTGACATGTTGAAGAAGATGGACGGAAAACACAAGGTATGCCTGTGTCAGGCAGTCTGCCTGCCTGACGTTTCCTGTTTTTAAAATCTTCCATATAGAGTTGAGTTGTATTGGTGGATGACTGTAGGTATCTGGGAAACAAACTTGAAGATGAATCTTGAATATGTTTTCTCCCCTCAAAACTAAAAGGAACTGAGTAAACGTCTGGCTGACAGAACTCAGAGTGAGCACCGAATCAAAGACCTGGAGGATGATGTCAAAGTTCTGATTGACAAGGAGAAAGAGCTGGAAAGGCAAGTCATAGGTTAGTTCAAACATCTGTCTCAGTCAATGTAGTCTCTGCATCCAAAAGCTAACTGTCTTTGCTCTCCCCGCTTTGCACAGGCTGATGGAGCGAGTGAAGAAAATGTCCAGTCAAATGAAACACGATGAGGAAAAGAGAAAGTCTCTTCAGGTTACTGGTTGATACTTCTTCTCTTGAAGAAGAAGCGACAACACAGATCTGTAAAGTTCCACTATGGACTGAGTAGCAAGAACTAGACCAGCTCCCATATGTATGATGATGAGAATGATCCTGTTCCTTCTTGTGGCTGTATCAGTGAAAAACAGTGACACCTAAATACTTTTTTGTCCCCCACTGCTATTTCTGTGCTAATCTTCTCCTCCCAATGCTTTTCTTCAGGTGGAGAATGAGGCTTGTCTACTGGAGGTTCAGGGGATGCAGGAGCGCCTGGATGCCAGTGAGCATGAGGCTGAGAGCCTGCGTCGGGACCTGAGGGAGCTGGACACCCGTCAGGCCCACACACAGACTGAGCTGCACCAAGCCCGACTGCATGTGGCCCAGCTCACCTTGCAGCTTTCCAAGGAGAACCTGGTCTTGAGGGAGGAGCGCACCAATTGGGCTTTAGAGAGAGAGGCGTACAAACATACAGCAGAGGTGAGGATCCTGCACATGCATGATAAAATGTGTGTGACTGTGCTGCTAAAGCTGCTCCTCTGTTTTTCATTTTCATACAGACTGAGAAAAAGAAATTACAGGAACTGAGTTGTGAGGTGCAGAGGAAAGAGGACTGGCTCCAGGAGGAGAGGATTGAAAGAGAGAAACTGGAAGTAGAGCTTGGGAAAGAAAGAGATTGCAATCGAGTGAGTTAATCAAATTACAGTGCAACTATATGATAAAATACACAAACACATTCAGCTTTATATATAGCTGCCTGTGTGCTGCAAAGCTGCATCATCACTGGTTCACATTACATTGTGGAATCTGGAGAGCCAAGCCAGAGTCCAGAGTCTCTTCCATTACTCACATGCAGGCACAAATAGAAAGCCTCCAGGAACAGTGAGTAAACATTTCCTGTCACCGCCATGTAATCAACAGCAGGAAAGAGGGTGAGCCAGGTCAGGTCTGCCATGGTCTGAGTATGTTGCTGCTGCCCTCTGTAGGTCCAGCTGAGCGATGCCAAACAAGAGCTGCAGGCGCTGAAGGGCAGTCTGATGAAAGCCCAGACACAGAGAGAGAAGCAGCAGCTCGAGAAAGAGGCAAGGACTTCACTCCAGACCACAGATCCAACAAAAGAATTATTCATAAAATGATTGTCCTGCTCTCCCCAGAACATTTCAACACACCATCTTACTCATCTTTGGTCATAATTTAGCTCTGTCCAATCACTTGTTATCAGTTCCTATTTATTGTCTTCTCTTCTCTAACTTTAAATCTGTGGGTGTTTGCAGGGCCTGGAGAAATACATCTCTCAGCTGGAGCAGAGATTGGGGATTGTGCCAGAAGCTAAATCAAATGAGGGAATTCCCACATCGATCTGTGAGCCATAAATCTTTACACATTACACAGCACGTCTGTTCCACTCTGATGTGAAGAACATGTGGATAAGAATCCATATTGCTTCAAACAGCCCCTGACCCCTCCACCGAGAACGATGCTTCCCCAGCTTCCTGCAGATCAGTCTGTTCACCTCTCTTCCTGTCATGTGACCTGGACAAGGCCAACAGAGATGACGTTTCCTCTGAGATGTCCAGAAAAGACACACCAGCCTCTGAAGCACAGGTAGGCCAACCTGTTCAGAAGTAGACCTAACAAGGATTAACATCTTCTGATTTTGGAGCTAACAGTCCTGAACAGGCCAATATTTAAATCTTTTCCTGTCAGCTCTGTTAACCGGCCTGGGTTAAGTGCTGACTCGTGGAAATGTGACATGAAAACGCATTTTAACTATCTAAAAATCAAATACCACTCTAAGTTACATCCTCTCTGATTCTACTTTATAACCCAGAATGAAACGAATCAGTGCTGTGAAGCCCAAGCTGATGACGGGAAGCAACTGATCCTGCCAGACCTCATCAACCCCATCCTGAGGTGACAAATCTGCCTTTCCACCAGTCACACTGTACACACCCTGCCCCATGGGACACATGGGATATCCAAACTTTATCTAATAGTGTAGTCTGTTTACTTTTTGTTAATCCTCACCTCTTTCTGTAAGGCTTGTTACTCTCCTTCTCTCTGTAGTGAATTGGCTGATGCCCCCATGTGGTAAGACAAAGACGAATGGCTGGACGGTACGTTTCTTGTTTACCACTGTGATGCACATTCGTGGAAAAAAATTTAACATTTTGTTGTTGTCTCGTAGCAGTTCATGTAGAAGTTGGCCTTCTCCATAAGAGCCTATTACTTGTGAGTGCCTGAATTCAAAGGAAATATGGCACAGCTTTTCAGTCTTATGTTGGTTCATAAGTGTGACTAATAGTTTTCTTACTGCTTTAGCATTAATAAAACTAGGATGAGCACTGGCAATAATATTATATCATTTTTTTAAAATCTGCATATGATATGATCGCCATGTTTTCAGTCAGCAATTCATCTGCAGAAACCAACTGTCTAGGAATATCTTTTAATTTATTTATAAATGACATACATTGCACATAATATATATATATATATATATATATTCTCAGCTTTTCTGGCTTTTTAGTTGAATAATTTTTTTTGTAAGTGATGCTAAGATTAGCTTGAATTCAAAACATTACATCATGTGTTGGCGTTGCATCAGCCCCCTAACCTCTGCAAGATAGTGTGAATCCTGAAACTCTGTCAAATGTGTGGGCATGTGTTACAGACCTGTGTGAAATATTCTGTTGCAGCTTGTTCAGCAGAATGTTGAGGTGGAAAAACACGTAGGTTTATTTATTATACTTTTCTCTATTGTTCTGAGCTTCTCTTGGAGAGCTGGTGTTCTTGAATAAAAATATGATACTAACTACATGCCAATGGCAGTCTGTAATTTTGTGGAATAGCGTGAGGCCTCCCTCTAAAATATTATCTTACAAAACAGAAATACGGCCTTGTTGCTGTGTCAACTTGTGTAAAGTGAAGACAAAGAAGACGGCAACTGGACACTGAGGGGTCTGAGAACAAGAAGTGTCTTTATAAAAATACAAGAAAGACAACAACAAAAAAACAAATGAACAACAATAAGCACCAAATTAGCCAAAAACGTATTTCATAAAAATATAAAAACAAGCGTAGACCAGCCTAATCTTTGTGTGTGTGTGTGTGTGTGTGTGTGTGTGTGTGTGTGTGTGTACCTGTGTGGGTGGTACAATTTAAATTGCAACAGAACTCATGAGGTGCCTGGATCCCTGAATGAAGTTATTTGCACTCCACTGAGTCTGTGTTTTTACAAAGTAAGACAACAGACCAACAAAATATATATAAACTAGAGAGATAAAATGGTTCCAGCTTCAAAGGTAATTAGATTATAAAATCTCCCACAATGCAAAGCGACAACAATGACAATAAAATTTTATTTACTCATTACTTTCACTTTGTTTAGTCTAAATGTAATGCAACGTCTGTCTTTGGCCTTTTTAAAAACTTTTACTTACAGGCTTTGTATAGAGCTGTGGCCTTTGTGGTCTCTACCGTGGCTTATTTATTGCACAAACTCAAATCTAAGAAATTAAACAGGTAAAAAAATAAAGGTAAAGAGTTTATCATGAAATATCATGGTTATGTAACGTTGAAACATCTTCAAATACTAAATAACCTAGTACATAGAAGTGGATGAGGATGTGCAAAATGTTGATTTTATGCGTTTGTGTGCGTGACTTACATGAAGGAAGAGAAACAAACGGGGGGAAAAAAACCAGATTTTTTTTTTTAAACCCCCATGGTTGTACAGCTGGACTTGGGCCTGTGGGATAAGTGGTAAACACGGTTGTAATGAGAAAAACCACATCAACACAGTTGTAGTTGTTCTATTGTGTGTGTGTTTTGGTGCCACCAAGGACAACATGTTGATGGAGATCGTCTCCCTTCTAGCTGAGCTCAAATAAGACTCACATTAGCTTTTCTCTTACACAAATAACATCTTTTTCATATATCTTACATAAAATAAGTTGTATAGTCTCAATGAAAAATGAAAAATAGGCATTTATTTTAAACAATCCTTATATCTGCATCACTCGTTAGATACGGCACACACAATCATTTGAAACTACAATCCTATGTTTCTGCAGGCAGGTCAACCAATGTCGATTATTCACTCTGTTAGTTATAATGGACAGTTGCAATGAAAAAGATCGAAGTGCAGTGTTGATTGCCCTTCTTTTTTTTTTTTTTGATCAAATGACAATGTTTAACCATCCATCACAACATAAGGGATTTCTTTGACCTTTTAAAAAGCTGGTTTTTTTTTTTTTTTTTGGCGTCTGTGTAAATCTAAAAGATACTCTTCATTTGACTTTTGCATAATTATTCATATAATGGTGGCAATGAGTTACATCTTCACAACATCGTGCGGTGTATTGGTAAAGCACTGTTAGACACTTGTGCGCAAACACACGCAGACACACACACATGCACGCACACACAGACGCCTGAGGTTTTCTGTGAAGTAAACAGCTTGTCATTGTTACATTTGTTTAACTGCAAATCTTATGGCTTACCTGTACCTGTTGGCTGTACCTAGTCCGAGTACAGCACAATCACCAACTTCACTTTCTTATTATTCCTGCTCCTGATATGAGAGGATTAGTTCTGGAAGATGGGGATGTTACGTCAGAGCACTCACAGTTATCTTAGAAAATACTTGTGGCCCTGATAGAATCAACCTGAGCTTGTGTGGGAGCCTGACTATCTAATTTTTGAATTATTAGCATTTTTAATCATTATTCTTGTTGTAAGTACTTATTTCTGATGTGTTAAGAGATATAGCTGTGTTTGTTTCGCATTTGCCTCAATCTCATGCGGATAAAAAGCACCAGAGTTGAAATCACATTTTAGACGTTATAACCATGAAATAGAAGGTGAACTTAACACATCATGTGCTTGTATAACTGTGAGTTTGAGTCCTGCTCATGACCTGCTCTCACTATCCTATTGCTCTTTCCTATCTTTGTCATTGCTTTTTTTTTTTTTTTTTTTTACTGTTTCCAATAAAGCATAAATTCATAAAATTAAAGTGTTTAAAAACACATATGCCCAGTCAACAATGAGGAGGACTTATAAAGACAGAATGGAAATGTGTACATGCTTAGGAAAACCATACAATAAAAAAATAAGTAGCATATCTCTGAATACTAATAAAAAGAAATTTTGAGAAGACATTGGTGGCAAAGGACACCACGTAAGAGTTCTGTTGTTACAATGTATTTTTACCATCAATTTTATACAAAGCATAGCCATTATAGATAGCGGAGGAGTGCATTTTCTTCAGTCCAACAGCTCTTGCTCCTGTTCCTCTCTGTGTGGACAAAACACTTTTGTAATATCTTTTAGATAGTCTTGTTTTGGCACAGTGATTTCCAATGGTGCTGTCCTCCACCCACTGATATCTAGTGCTTTTGCTTCTCCCGTTCCTTGTTTCCTATTCTGAACCAAACATGTTTTCATTTCAGCCCAGTATATGTACAGTATATGTAAATATGTGCTGTATAAGAGCCTAATCCTGTCAGGTTTTTGAAAATGTTGCTGGGTGAAGGCTCGGTGATCTGGAAGAGGAGGTGGCAGCATCATGGTGTCTCTCTCACTGTGTTTTCCCGGTCACACCTTTCTTTTGGATGCTGCTGCTGCTGCCTCTCCCCAGAGCTCAGAATCGCTGTCCGCCCCTCGCTCTTTCTCTTCATCCCAATAGTCTTCCTCTTCCTCCTCCTCTTCTTCCTCGACGGCTGACTCGTATGTGGCTTTCTCTTCCTGCTTGATGGCTTGAATGGCAGGTGGAGCAGGGGGAGCTGCCGCACCATTCTCCCCTGAGTCGCTGCTGTCTTCAAAGGCATCAGGGTTCTCCAGCATCTCCCTGATCAGTGGAGGCATTGGCCCTGGAATCTCAGTTTTCAGTGTGATGGCTCTCTCTGCACCTACAGACACACAAATACAACTTTATTTATCAAATGCTGTGAAATAAAATAAGTAGGAAACCTCTCAAATGTTTAATTTTCACTTTTGAATCATTGACAATTTCCTTTCAGGAAAACAAAGTCACTTCACTGCCACTTTATTCATGTATGCAGATGAGGAAATAATTTCTCTGACAGAGCTATTTTGCAGGCATGACTCCTGAGAGTTAATAATACTTTGATGCTCATTTCAAATTAATATACACATCAAGAGAATGAAAAGAAGAAATGTTGGAGCTTTATTTTGAAATAGCTAATTTTTCAAGAAAAATGTCAACAAAACCACAAATCTGACATCTGACTTTTATGATTTTAAGGTTTTTGAGACTAGAATTTCTAAAATGCATTTCAAGCTGCAACAGAAAAAGCATTGAGGTTTGGTACCCAGCTCTGCTGTTAAACGCGGCTATGATATGTGAAGCTTCAACTGACCTTTGGTGCTGATTCCTCGGAGGTCCGTGACTTTCATCAGCATTCGCGGAAACATATGAGGCTTGTTTGGGCGTCTGCGGCGGGTGTAGATCTTCAGAGCTTCTAGCAGCGGCTCCTGCAGCTTGTCTACCTTCCCCGGCTCTTCCAGGTCCATACGGTCTGAGAGAACAAGAGGGAAGTAGCCATGTGAAGAGGAAATACTGCAAATATACTACAACAATAAAATACTACAAATAAACTCTTTAAAGTGCTGTCAGCCACTGCTTGGTTACCAAATGGAAAACTTGAAGTGCCTCCAAAGTACATTTCCATCACAGACTCTGTGACTGCAGCTGGAGATGAAATGAAAAGTAACAAAACAGAAAGGCAGAATTACCTCCACAGATCAGGCAAATGGCACTGAGCAGCCCCGTCTCTGTGTCGTCCATCTCCAAAGGCAGCAGCTGACCAGCAAAGGCAAACACCAGGTCTGTGAGCGGCCCAAAGCCAGCGTTATGCATCTGTGTCCTGTTCAGAGTCAGACCATCTGAGAAGGTCATTGTGTCCTGCTCTGGTGTGTAACGAGTGCATATCCTCAGCATCTGATCAGGGGGACAAAATGAGACAGAACACTAAAGACAAAAGAAAATTGGACATTTACCAAACTAGTCAATGGCTCAGAATCATGACTTTTTGTATCATATTGACAAGTTAATCAGCATGACAAATGAGAAAGCATTAGGGAAGTGGAAATGGTTAGAGGAGTAATAAGAGCATGTGGTTGGTACCAGGATGTCCAGACATGCAGATTTGAGGAGGGTGATCTGGTCAGCGATGGTGAGCGAAGTGAAGCCTGGTAGCCGTTTGGCAAACTCCACAATCTTTATAATGCACTTAGTGGACAGCTCACTGAACTTATCCCAAAGGCCCAAGTCCAGCTGTACTCTGTGGTCAGCACTCGAATTCTAGGAGAGAGAAAGAGGGACACATATGTGTATGTGTGTGTGGCTGTGCAGAGTACACAACTATGTTTGACCTCCTGGCAAAACGCTGGGCTAATGCTTGAGTGGATTGTGAGTGTTTGGGGGTAGATGTGATTAGCCATTTACAAAAGAGAAACTCACTGTGGTGTATTTTCCTAGTTGGCATAGAGAAGGAAAGGTCTCTTGGTGAGCTTTGCTGACTTTGTTAACCAGCTCTTCTAGCTCTCCACTCAGCTCATAGTTCTCTGGCAGCACCACCTCTTCCTTCACATCCTTCTTCTTCTTGTTCCTGTCGTTACGCACCGCTGCAAAGAAACACAGTCAGCTGCACTTTCACCGTGTCTGAATGAAAAAAAAAAGGTCATTTACTCTGAGTTTCTCACTGTCTCAGCAACTCACCTTCTTTGGACATGCCGACCTCAAAGCACTTCTGCAGCCGACAGTACTGGCAGCGGTTTCTGGTCACCTTATTGATTTGGCAGTTCTTGTCTCTGTGGCAGGTATACACCATGTTCTTCTGGATACTGCGCCTGAAGAAACCCTGAAATTGAATGTAAAAAGAAAAAAAGTTTAAAGAGTTAAAAAGATAAATTTTTTCATTAGATTTTAAGCTCCAAAGTTGTAATTTGTTAACAGTTGTATTTGATTTTGATGCAGCAACCATTTGCAGGTCACTCTCACTGTTCATCTCTGATGATGCGTGATTAATGTGCAGTATATGTCAGGATACACTAGAGGGCAGCTGAGCAACAGCACACATGACGGCTATCTGCAGTGCTGCCAGCTGAACATCAGGTTCTCACTCTAGCCTTCTCTTTGGCGGACATGTTCACTTCATATACGCCTTGTAAAGCCTTTCTATGGCTGAATGTGTCTCCGGAATTCACCTTGCAGCCCTCACAGGAGCTCACTCCATAGTGATAACCAGATGACTTGTCCTGGCACACAAAGCAGGGTTTGTAGACCCGAGGAGGAGGAGGGGGAGAAGGAGAGCTGGGCACCATCTCCTCTGAACTGGTGCTCTGGGTCTCCACCGCTGCAGAGAGAGAGAGAGAGAGGGAGGAAGAAAAGAAACAGTTAAGGACGACGCATCTTGTTTACATAAGTTCTCAAAGTCTTTGAAACTATGATGAAAGCTAATAGAACAACTGATTAAGAGTGAGTGGTCAACAAACAACCCCCGACCCCATGCAGGCCACCCCTTGGAGCCAGGAGGCAAGCTCAAAGGCAGACATTTTTAAGAGAAAAGGGAGGAGGGGGGCACTGCTGATTGACAGCCTTAAAAGAGACACAATTAGCTGATGGCCAGATGGCCGTGCTGATAAAATGCTGATTGGCAGCTCAGATTTGATTGGCTTCTCTGTTTACTGGCGAGTGGGGGACCAGCATACCTTTGTTAACTTTTTGAGTGACACCTGATTTTTGTGCATGCATGTGTGTTTGCACACCCACCCACACACACACACATACACACACACACACACACACGTTCAAGCTCACATTTTATTTGAAAGGCTGTCCAACCAGACCTGCCCATATACCTCCAGCCCCATGTGAACAAACAGAGGTGGGATGTTTATGAGACACGGCTGTCTCCCTCTGTTCCTTCCCACTGTCTCTGGACAGAAAATGGCACACTGTATAATGCCATTTGCCGGCCACAGGCAAAGTCATTCAAGTGCTGCTAATGAAAACATTTGGAGCAAACGTTGTAAGACAGAAGTGGACATGAGTATGTATGGCTAATTAAAACTGTGGCTCATTACGCTCAGTTAAAATACACCAACAGAACAGTACGACGCCTGATCCAGAATTAAAGGTGATGACTAAAGAGCAACCAGATTCCTTCGAACATGCCTTTCAACTTTCACCTTCAGTCACCCCAACTTCACCTCCCTCTGCCCATTCCCACCCCCACTCCCTTGTTTCCTGGCCCTAAATTCCTCAGTGCAGGCTGGACAGGGTTTAATAGTTGCCCAGGCTCATAAGCAGGCCCTATAAACGTTGTGTCTGGGATGGGAAGAGGCCCCCAGCCAGGCTGACGGTCTCTTTATTGGGATTTGGTCACCTTAGGCAGCTATTCACATCAACAGCTCCATCCTTGGATCGCTTCCTAGTAAAAATAAAGAATCTGGGGTCAAAAACCCAAAGTCACAGCCCCTCCTGTCACCTTCAATGGATAGCACAGGACTGAACCAAATGTAGCCCCCACCCCACCACAGCAACCCCAACCTGAACCCACAGCTTGTCATTAACAAGAGTGGTAAGGTTTCAAACAACAGAGAGGCAAAGGCACAAAGGAATAATCTAATAAAAACAGAGAGGGGAAAAATGAAAAGAGAGAGAAAGGGAGAAAAAGAGGTGAGGCAGAGGACAGAAACTTCCCAGTGGCCGAGAGGTTAAATAAAATCCTGACCATTTAACTTTGACCTTGACTGCAGAAGGCCATTACTAAGTACATGAGCAGCAGCTCGTATTAACATTCACAAATGTGTTCAAATATGACACAACGTGTGATTAGGAGTGATGTGTTTTGAGTTAATTTTAAGTTGAACTTTCAAATTGCGTTTTGTGCATGCAAATGTTGCTCTGGTTCGTTCATCTGTCATTATTTCTCTCAGTGCGAACAATCTGAAATGGAAACATGAAACACACCTACTGGGATCACTACACGCCCCCAGCCATTCATTTTTTGATGGCACGCGTGCATTAATTTCAACCTGTCTATTGCTTTTGAGCCCCTCTGTGAGCTTAAACGAAGCTGATGTCATTTGTACCTTGTGTACAGCATATCTAGATTTGGCTACTTAAAACACTGTAATTTAGGCCCAGTCCCAATACACCCCTTACCCCTACTTTTTACCCCTATCCCTAAATTCTGCGCGTTCCCGCGAGCATAGTGATGTCCCAATTCCTTTTTTCACGTAGGGGTAGGGGGCGTAATGAGGGGTAGGGGCTATGAATCTAGCCCTTCAGAGCGAGGGTTTTCCGATGCTGACTTCCCGAGGAAGGGCCAGTTTCACGATCCCGAGAGAGCGAGAGGATGTGGAGAAGTCGGAGAAAAAAAACCACAAAAATTCACAAGAGACAACAGACGTCGATGTTGTATTCTTCTCCGTGTACCTCTTGGTTTATTTATCAACCGAAGCATGATGAATGCTAAAAAAAACGATCGCAACCGAAGGTAGGTAACAGCTATATATATTTATATATATATATTATATGCAGACTATAACCTTAGTACTGCAAATAACCAGATTACAGTAATAATTTGATTAGTGTTTGCATGATTCACTTGACATGCTTTGTCTGATAAATCCTTATTATTGTTCATTGTCAGGATGTGTGGAGGCTGGTAACCGTCTACAGGAAACATTTTATTGATGCTAAAAAACAAAGAAAGAAATTTGATTAACCTAGAATGTATTTGCTGCTTTTTTAAATTTTTGTATTCTTTTTTCCTTGTGCAAATTGTTTGGATTGTGACCTGAAATCTTGTTTTTTTGTTTCTTTGCCACCTGTGTTTGTGTATGGAAAATGTGCTTTTGTTCACTCTGATTACTCTGGCTCATTGTCACACAAAAGGAAATCCAATATTTGCACTTCCACAATGAAAACCTGATGAATGAAATGTTTCAAGTACAAAAAGATGGGTATAGGAGAAGATGCAAAAATTAGTAGTGCTGTAGCTGTGTCCTATCCTTTTGAGTTAAAGTCTGCATATAATTAATTTATTTAACACAAAAAATTATTCCTCAGAAGCTGATAATTCATTTCATTTCACAATTTCAGACCTCCTAAATCTACTCAAGTCCAACTGAGACCCTCTCAGCAGCTGAAGCACTTTTTAATCTCATTTTCACATAATAAAGGCATTGCTCTTTGTTTCTCTGAATAATTTTCTCTCTCAGGTTTTTTTTTTTTTTTTACTATTGTTGTGTAGTACACACAGGCGCGGACAAAGCTGTGTTAGTGCAGTTTTAAGAATCTGCTTTTGTAGAGCAGGTCACACACACTGAACTTGAATTTCCAGGTCTGCAGAGGCTGTTGTTTGGACTTCACAGAGGAATTTCTTTCTCACCAGCAACAAGAAAGTGACAGTGGAAGGGAGAAGCTGCCCCACAGGCAGGCATGTCCTGTAGAGTGGCTCTGCCAGCAGATAATTCATACTACTGACTACTGACACACATCTCTGTATTTCATTAAAGACTAGAAATACTGGAGGTACAAAAAAAGTTATCTGGCCCAAAAAACACAACAAACAGACATCTCTGAAATCTTATCTTTCCTTATCATACCCCAAAAGGCATGCGTCTGTCTTTATCAGCTATTGGCAGTAACAGTATATCTTCATTGTATCATGAGCTGTTGGCCTCCTGTGTGATAATATGTTGGTCTATTGTTTAACCCAACTTTGAAGAAGCCATTTAAAGAGAAGAAGCTGCCAGAAGAAAAAGCAGATTATCACTGAGTGAAGAGGAGAGCATTTCCCCTCAAGGCCAGCAACATCAAGAGTTTGTATCATCCCTCCACTCCGCCTTTACCCCTTTTTAACTTCCCATGCCCCAGCACACCACCTAATCTCTTAATTGACCCTTTGTAATTGTAATTGTATCTTTAAAAGCTCTTGGTTACACAACACATTGCATGTAAACTGAGCTATGTATGAGATGAGAATAAGCCCTGCACAGTAATGCACACACTGATACAAAGTAGTGGAAGGTGAGATTAAGTGTAGGAAGAGGGGCTCTTCAGTAGAGGAGGAAAACAAATGTCACAGAGAGGAGCAACAGAGTGAGCAGACAGACTCTGGCATGTCCTGGCTCCCTTTAATGCCTCCTGACGTTGAAACAAAGGACGGCAAAGAGGTGCTGAACTGCCCAACATAAAAAACACAGGAAAGGATGACCACCTCCGTTTTAGCCCTTTTTTAAAACAAGGAGAGAAAGTGTGTGCCAAACAGACACAGAAGCCAAAATGCTGTCAGGAACTTACCATCTTCACATCAAACATGTTCACTGGAAGCAACTCTGAAAAATCCCTTAATCACTTTTGTTCACTTTCCAATGAGTGCACTGATCAGCCATGCAGCAGTTTATGGGATCATGCTTTCAAGTCACAGTCCTGCTGGAGTCAGTTTTACAGATATTGTTTTGGGTTCAACAACAGACCAAAGGTGATCAATGTCAGGGAGTTTGCAGCATTTTTTCAGAAGGGGCAGAATATAAGAATAAAAGAAACGTGGCATTTCACTTGCTTGAAATGGCTGATATGTAAAACCCAGTTTAAGAAAAACAACTGTGTGGTAGCAAAATCCATCCTTATCTTGACTAATTGATGGTACAGACAGCATCATTTTGTTTGTAAAATAAAAAGAAGTTGAACTTTATGCTTAAAAATGGTTGGTTTAGACAAAAACTGAAATAAAAAAAATAAAATAAATAAAAATAACATTTTATTTATAGAGTGCTTTTAACGGTGCTTAAGTAAGTTTTACATAAGAAAAAAAATATAAAAAACATAAATATCAGATTTGAATAACTCTTTGTTTATAACTGTCCATTAATGTTAACACACACATCCACACACACACACACACACACACACACACGTGCATGTGTGCACGAAACGCCTCTGGTTAGTCTGAATATCTTCTAGGTTCTTTCCTACCATGCGGGAAAAAAAAACCTTTATACATGCATATTCTGGACTGGTGCTAAACCAGCAACCTTACAGCTAAAAGAAAATAAACCAAGCCCAGTTTTTATATAGAAGAAAACATGATTAATGACCATTTGTGGACATTTGTCTTTCAGCCTGGCATCTGGCGAAGCTCCTTAGCGAGTTGAGACAGGCCCCGCTGTGGTGTTTGTCATCCTGACTGCTCATGCATCATCATTAAAGAGCACTGTGGACCTGACAGCGCTTTATGTCCTGGTATCTAAATAATTACTAAGATAAATAGACTCAAGGAGCTCAGTGGGGGCATCACAAACTCTTGGGTGTCATTTTTGAAAATAAAAAATTGCACGTTTACTTGTGTGACACACATGACTTTATGAAGCGAGTTTCTATAGATGAGTCAATGTTTGATTTTCCAAGCCACAAAGCCAAGTGTAATCATAGAGTCTGAAAATGGACTCAATGACAATAACAAAAGGTCTGCTTATTATTTGGCCAGATAGAGTCTATTTTCTCTTTTAGCTTTGCAGTGTTTGTCTCTGTAACAGTTTCTGTGTGCCTGCAGTTTTCTTTTCAAACCTGCATTTTAATACCTGATGCAACATCTGAACTCTGCAGGTCTTTTATTTTGAAAAGAGGTGTAAAAAAACAGGGAGTTATGACATCTCAAGTGTTTCATATTAATTATTTTAACAACTGAGCTTTCATTTTTATTGGCATCTTTTTTTGAAGAAGAAAATTGCTAAAATAACTAGTGGTGAGTCACCTCTGCCAGCTGTATGAACTTCAAACCAACTCAAATCTGACTCAGTCAGCCTTTTAATATTTTCCATTATCTGGTGTAAACTATTTGTTTGTAGCTAACTGTGGCTCTGTGTTGTAGTCATTACCCAAATCACCACCATGTGATTTGCTGGCTCATTTTGGATTTAATCTGTCGGTGGGGTCTCTGTTTGGACATTAGTGCTTGTTGTGTTCTGGACACGTCGCCGGGTCAGCTCCAGTATTGTTTTAAAAGTGCTGTCAATCATGTGAAGTCATTCATAAAGAAAACAAACACCAGGGTGTATAAATATGCCCACCTAAACTCACTCAGTCACACTCACACAAAAGCACACTGAGCACATAAACAAACAAACTGCAGAGTGAGAATGGGACATAGAATCGAAAGGAATCTGACTCTTCCTGTGGAGAGGACTCTATGATAACAAAACTAGGACTCTGATAACACACACACACACACACACACACACAGAGCTGCTGGATTGCTTGCAGTCTGATAGACAGGGTTGAGTACTCACACTGCATGCTGCTGGTCCCGGCCCAGGCGAAGGGGTCCAGGCCGGAGAAGTAATGGGTGGCCTTTCCTAGCATGCAGGAGCCTTGTCCGGACACATCAAAGAGGGGCCGCGGGGCCAGCCCTAGAGCTTCCATACAGTCAAACATGCTCCTGTCAAATCACACCAACAAGACCACAATCCTCTGCTATTGTTCTTCAGCTGAGCTAAGAGAGAGTAGCTGTAAAAACTCAGAGGAAGCTTCCTGTGACTCAAAGTAACTCAATGCTCTGCTTGGTCCAGGTGTTCCCTGTCTGTCTGTCTGTACCTCCACCACTGTCCCCTGACCGCCTGTCCTCTTTAACACAAACTAGGTCTTGTTGGTTTTGGTTTGGTTTTTTTTGTTGTTTTTTTTGCTTTCTTTCTGTTCTGTAGCTCTAACTAACTACCTTGGATCTCTCTGTTCGCAGATCATTTGCTAGCCTGCTGTAACTGATCTTTCCTTCCCCTCTCGCCGGCTCTCTGGGCCCCTCACACTCCACAACAGACACAACCAACTATCTGCATGCTCTCTCAGCAGACAGAGAGGAGGTGGGGTCGAGGAGGAAGGAGAGGGAGGGACACTTCATGGCCTGAGTGGGGTGTGTACTTGCCTTCTGATTGGCTAGTCAACAAACTTTCTCTCTCTCATTCTTTTCTTCAAGTTTTCCAACTCGCCTCTCCATATTTCATATCCTTAACATGAAAACAAACACCAATCACATGTGATGCTCCCTCTCTCCATAATTTCTTCTTTCTTCTGTATTTTTCAACATGAATGTTCTTTTTGTTCTGCCAGAACAAGGAAACAAATAACTTCTCCCCCAAAACAGTACAGCTCTACCACATTTAGCAGAAAAACAGAAAACTCCAACCTCACTCAGTCTGTTGGGAGCAAAAACCAAAGGTGCTGAGAGAGCAGCAGTTGAGCAAAGGTGTCTTTGTCATTTGCTAATTTCTCACCAGCATTCGTTGTATTTATTGCGCCCTAAAATAAATGATTTATAAATCATTATTCCCTTCAGTGTATGTAAAAAAAACAAAAAACAAAAAACAAACAAACAAAATAATAAAATTGGTTGCTTTTTCAATGCTTTTGTCCTTAACACACAATCAGAGAAAACTGAGGGGTGCTTTAGTCTATAGATGTAAATGTAAAATTACTTGTACACAAAAGTGAAGCAACCTTAACCTGGAAAGGAGATATTTGAGATCATCTACAAATGGGCCTTTAAGAGGAAAAATAACGGGTCTCTTTAAACCTAAATAAATCCATCCATCCATCCATCTTCTAACGCTTTTCCATTTCTAGGTCTCGGGGGGTGCTGGAGCCAATCCCAGCCAACGTTTCGGGCGAGGGCGGGGTACACCCTGGACTGGTCGCCAGTCCATCACAGGGCCAACATACAGAGACAGACAGAGACAAACAACCACCCACACTCCACTCGGACCTACAGACAATTTAGAGTCAACCTAAATAAATATAAATTCATTATCTATTTACTAATGGATACTTTAAGCTTGTTGAGTTAAATTGTATGATTGAATGTAGACACAGTCCTGAGCTGCTGTGCACGGGCACAGCACTGTCAGTATTTACCTACAATAATGTAAATTAGCTTCCAAGAAGCTGTCAAAGAAATGAATGATTAATGGGAAGTTATTAGAAATGTATAGACCAATAAAATAAAGTTAAGTTAGAATTACAAAAGTGAAGAGAGAAGTGAAGAGGGTACCAAATATCCATCCATTTCTACTGCAAGAAGTTTTATTTTTCTGTTAAAGTGCTCTGTTTCCATTTGGTCTTGGCTTGTGTGGCTATTTAATTCAATTCCTCCAATTCAGTTCAAATGGATTCAGTTATGTTCCCTCCTGGAGCTTATTGGACTCTGCAGTCACACTGAAGTGCAACTCCACTGCAGGCGAACCACACTGGCCCTGAGTCTGGATAGTTTGTATACGAGACAGCCTCACCTCCTCCCTTTCCTTCCCTCATTCAAGAAGGATGAACTCTGGAAGACACCCCCACTGGGGCTCTAACACCCCCCTTCTCACACACTCACACACACACACACACACACACACACACACACACACACACACACACACACACACACATACACACACACACACGCACATTGACTTCCCAACTTGTCCTGCCTGTGGCTTTGTACACTTCATGCTCTATTACAATTTTATACTTTGTTTTTCTCCTTTTGTTTGCTTATTTATATTTTCCCCAACTCTCTGTATCAATTTCATTATTTTATTACAATTTGCAAGATAATAGGACACAGTGTTTCTGCTTAAAAAAAAAACATTTTTAAAGTTTTTGAGAGCCCCCTCCTCTCCTCTCCTCAGTCTCAGTCAGTAGACTTTTTACCTGTCTTTGACTATCCTTGTAGACAAACTCACACAGACATACACACACATGCACACACACAACAATGACACACTGCAGGGAGCAGAGCTGCACAATATCAGCCTGCTGAGCTCTCTCCACACCTTGAGACAATTACCCTCCCCGCCTCGCAGCACCCTGCCCCCTGTTGCTGCTTTGAGGAAAGAGACACACAAATGCAGGGGGAATGTGAAGAAGAAGAAAAACAATGTCTCATTTTCCTCCACCTTTTCACTAAACGTAAGCTCTCTCCTGCTCTTTCAGTTGAGCAAGTTTAGCTCATCACCTTTGAAGCTTAAAACACGGGAGTCCCCGCTCAGCCTTCAGTGTCCTTCCCCTTGTCCCTCGCACACAAACACAACCTGTAAGAACAGCGAGTCACATTACAACTATTCACAATCAGGTTCTTTAGCTATTCATCCTGTCTTCATGTCTGACACAAACACACAGAGCTGAACAATGGCCCCTCTTTTCTTTCTCTGTCTGTGTCTCCACCAGCAGCTCCTCCAATTCGGCCGCAGATATTTGCACAAAGTCTCATTGCGGTCATTAGCAAGCGCACAAATATAGTCACCAATGTGAGGCAAGGAGTGCAAGTCTGTTAGTTTGTGATATTCATGGGTGTTGGAATGTGCAGCTTACATAGTGGCAGGGGAAATGTGTGTGTTTTTGTGTGTGTGAGATCTTAATATGTGTATGTGCTTCAACAGAGTGCATGTGATGACAGACACAAAGAAAAACACACAAGCCTCACTCTTTGCCTTTAGGTTCAAGTTACTAATATCACACACCACACACACACACACACATAATACATTACAAAGAACAAGATGTGACAAGTAGGGAAATTACGAAAGGACATTGTGTTCATGATGGAAAAAACCCACAGTAAGATTTGTTTCTTTTCAGAACAAGAAAAAATTGATGAAAAGATGAAGACAAAATTTGGATCCAAATGTCCTGATGAAAACGACACGAGTCAGAAAGTCCCACATAATATGAGAAATATTTACTTTACTGAGTAAAATCCAAGGATTGTATCATGTATTTATGCTAATTCCAGGAAGCAGTGAGCAGAATGGAAAGAGTTTGCAGTAATTCCCAGTGCTATTAGAAAAAGAAGAAAGAAATGACTCTATGACTGAGTAAACGGCAGGGAGCTTTTCATGTGGATATCCGCTAGTTTCAAGTCCAGGGATGCTTTAACTTTCATCTCATTAGGGAACAAAGTCTAGTGGTCCACTTACACTGATTAGGACCTGGTTTCAATTAATTAGCAAAATCCCAGTTAAACCTCTAACGTAATTTTGTACAATTTTATTCACTTTGCACTAATGACAGATAAGTAATTGGCTTTAGCTTTCCTTGATGGTAAAATACGGTCTCTTTAATTGCGTGGTTGAAATACTCAGGAAAGAAGCCATTTAGCTGGCTGACAGCCACGACTATCATTTTACATAAGGGGTGTCAGTTCACCTGTGGGAGCTCATAAAAATACTTAAATCCAGCAGATGGATAAATGTGTTAGCTCACATTGTGATGTGAAGAATGCAGTCAACATACTACCTGACAGGGTGTGAAAATCTGTGATTATTTTGTTTAAGTGAGCTCATGGCTGTTTCGAATAGACATTAGGACTAAGGTTGTGGTCAGTACTCTGGCATCACTGTCCTTTGAATCACAGTGGATATGGTCAGCACTGAAATAAATCTGAAAGTCAAAAAAGTCTTTCCCTTTCATTTTTCAGTCTCATCAGCAAATCAATCTAAAATATTTTGCAGCAAAATCTCCTTATTTCAATGAAGGTGAGTATTTTTGGTGCATTGAATTGGACTGATGAACTTTGACATGCAAACCAGCGCCTATAAGAACGGATATATTTGACATCATTAGCTGCATTGCTCCACACATGTTCAACCCTCCTCTAGTTTAGGCTGGTTAGCACACACTTGTGAACCAGGAGACAAGTGCATGAATAAACTGTGTGAACTGTCATCCCTGTTTGAGATAAAAGGTGAGTTACAGACACTGTCAGGCATTTACTGTCAGTTATCCTGAGAGGCTTTTCTCCATTCTTCTGTGACTCGTTATTGAATGAACTGATGTACGATGATGAGAACAAAATCCCAAGACTACAGATACATTATCATGATTTTGTATAATATGTCAAATAACCTGTGTATGAATCTTATTTTGATAATGTTGAAATGTCAGAAGCCTAATTAGTCACACAACTCCCTTCCCCATCAGTCACAAACACACAAACTGTAAATACTTTACAGTCCTCTTTTAGTCACTTTTATTGTCATCTAATCTAACAGAATGCAGCCTTTCATGTCTTTCTCTTTGTATAAGAAAGTATAGATGTCCCAGAGGCGACATGTCGGGTGAGATCTAATCACAAACTTGCTACTACTACTAGCTTACTGAACTCACTCTTGTTGGGCCAAGAAATAACTCAAGATCAGATAAGAACATATAACAACTGCTCAGTGAACACATCATCTTGGGACCCTCATGGCAAACAGGTACATGCAGTCACACTGCATACTGCAGAGGTTTGATCTGGCGGCTGCACAATATTGGGATTAATCTGTACAAAGGCTGATTAAGTGAGTTTTGGCCATGAGTTTAACACATATACACAGCAGTCATGTGTAGACAACCTGATTGACCTGACGATAGTAGCATTCATATAAACATGTTAAAAAGTTTAAACTGCAGGCACCTGCGTGTTTACGCTGAAGTTGTACAAGTGGAGTGAAGAACACAAAAAATGCCGTTATTCAAGACTAGGATTATTGCCTGGGCAATAACAAGGGTGAGTAGGGCGAAAAAGTTTGAGTGTGTGTTTTGAGGGGGCTAATTGTCAGTTCAAAATTATAAGAGCAAATCATTATCACAATACGTTCCTCTCTTTTCACTTCAACGGTGCTGATGCTGCTTCCTGTATATAGTTCCAGTCTTGTTGGATATGTAGTCCTATAACCAGATTGGATTAAAAACACTGTCTAATCACTCCAATTCATTCAGCTGGAGTTAATATTTCTCCCTCTGAATTATATAATTATAGCCTGCATAACCTTAAAACTGCAGTACAATTCACACAACAGAAAACAAATAGTGTACCTGAATGACGAGGAAATTAGTCAGAAAATCTAAGCTTTTTTCTGAATATAAGATATATCATATATCCTGAAACATATAACAGTATTTTATATCGGACAAGAGATAGACCTTCAGTCTTCAAATCAACCTCACTTTGAAAAGTCAATGCATTGACCTTTGCAGTCACTCTGTCCCTTTTCCTGGTGAAGAGCAGTAGCGCCCCCTGTGCCTCAAACTAGGAACTTCTATCTAAACACACTTGCACTCTAAGCACTCACTGCTTCTGCAAGTTGAAAGCAAAACAAACAACAGGACTGGTAACATTCAGCACACTATCTTGTCATGTGCCGAGTGAGGCATTAGGATTTTTTTCGCCTCCCAATCAAACAAATTTTAACCCTCATGATGATTTTTTTTTTTGGCAGCTGAATTAAGGTCATTGTTAGTCTCAAAATCATGGCATTGCGTCTTTGTGCATTCTCTTTTTTTATGTTAGGCAAATAAACTAAAAAAATCTCCAGACCGTAGATGTGTTTTGTAGTGGTATACTCCATTACAACAGCTGTCACCAGCTGTTTGTAGAAGTTGTGTAAAAGATAAATATACAAATTTTGTTACTCACATAATGCAGCCATTTCTTTGGGGAGATCTGCCCCAAACCGGCCAAAGAGGTGGCTACTGGCCAGCAAGTCAAAGGGAGAGTGGCTCCTCATGGAGTTAAAGGTGAACGGGTAAATAGCACGAGGGAAGCCGGCCATGTGACGCACTTGGTGCTCCCTGTTAGTTGCCATGGTGGAAAGTGCAGGTGATGTTTCAGGTTACTTTCCTCCAACTGTCCTGTGGTTTGCTCTTCCTGTGTCTTCGTCAGGGACCTTCGATGAGTTTCAAATGGGCTGGTGCCATTCAGCCCGGCTCAGCTGCTGGCTTCTCTGTCACAGGGCCGAAGAGAGGTGAGAAGGATGCTGAGGAGAAAGGAAGAGCCGGAGAAAGGCCAATTACTGAGTGGACTAGACCTGATAAGGTCCAGACTCTGTAGAAAAGGAGGGAAGAGGAGGAAGATGCGCTAGACCGAAGTCTAATGCTGCTGATTAGCTCATGAGCACAATGATTTAACAAGTAATCTAAATCCAAATCAATTGCACCAACTCATTCAAAAAATTTTGCCACTTTCTGCAACAAAACAGAAGTGAAAATATGTCAGACCTGAAGGATAAATCAGTAAGAATAGAACAAAAACAGACTTCTGGATAAACAGTTGACAAAGCAGAAAAGCAGGGGGGGTGCAACACTTTCCTCCTGCTTTTTGTCTTTCTTCCAAATAGCGCAATGATTTCAGGCAATGCCATATGATTTCAATCAGCGGAACTGTATTATAAAGGGTCTCTCTGTTCCCTCTGTGAGCCTGACTTTAGCCAGCCTGCCAGAGAACAGCCAGCCACAATATGGGTACAATTAACCCTTTACGACAACAGACACATTTCTTACCCATTCTGTGTAGTAACCAACATCATGAATCTTGCATTTCTAGTGAGGGTTTCACTTTTTATACTTTTTCTATTGCATTCTGGACTTATATTGTGGCTTTGTGACACCCCCCCCCCCCCCCCCCCACGTCAGTAAGTTAAATGTGTCTCTTGTTTCTCTGACTCTCATTCCCTCCTATGATTTCAGAAGTGGGCGGGGCTTAGTTCTCTGTGGTGGAGCTGTGGTACATACAGCGCGGCCAAAGAATGTCTTGTTGTCTTGGGCCTGCTTCAGCATGGGAATCAGGCGTCCAGTGTGGGTGAGAGATGGAGTATGGAGTGAGAGATTTCTGAATTTACAAATGCTCTTTCAACTGTTACGAAGAAGACACATGATGAATGAGTTAAATTGTGTTGTGCTGCCCAGACTAATGCAGGTACACAAATGAAGGTATGTATGGCTGCTCTAACTGACACAGCAGCCTGCCAATTACAGCTGCTTTAAAGGTTCACCCTGTACCTGATTTAAAGTAAAGTATTCCACATGTGGAGGTAAACACACACACACACACACACTTAGGGAGGTTGAGCAGGCCATACCAATCAAAATGCTGATGGTTTGATCCCAAACTCCTAAAGTCCACATATTGACATGTCCTTACTGGTCAAAAAGAATATTCCTAAATGATCATGTAGCCTCAAGTGCAATGATGTATAGAACAAGAGTGATATGGTTGATTACAGTCAATTATCATGTACACAAACACACACACACACACACACACACATACACAGGGACGTTCCCTACGCTCTGAATAGTCTCCAGAGAGACTAGTTGTTCTTTCGAAAGCAGTTCCAATTAAAAGTGTTCACAACTGTTTACTGAAGTTGAAGTAAAGAATTATGGTGATGGAGGGACCTTTTTGTCAAAGCGTTATTACAGTCATAAGAATGACAAGGAAGAACAAGGCCAAAACCAAAACCAGTAACCTCAGACTGGAGCAACTGTAACAGATCATATTATTGTTCATGCAATAACAACTAGGGAAACGGGACAAAGAGCACAGCCCGATCTCAGAAGATTCTTCTCTGTGGACATTATGATCAGGAGATTAGGAGAGATCACGCTTTTGAAATTTGTTTTTGTTGCTGAAGGTTTAGTTTACATAAATACAGTAATTTATTACTGTTTATGACTATTTTAGAAGTTGTATGACAGACAACCCCACACGAGGGAAAGCCTCCTAGTGAGCATGGAAACAGTCTGAGTTGAAATAGTGTCAGTGTGGAGTTCTGCCATGGCTGTATCTGCCACACCACAGGGGTTTTCCCCGGCTGCCTGGCTGAAGAGAAAAGAGCCTGTGATATAGTTGCAGTCATCTCCAGTACAAAGATGTGATGCTGAAGCTGAACGCATCGTTTCTTGAGTTTGATTTTGCAGATATGTTTCCAGAATCATATGCTTGTAAGTTGTCTTCTGCTGTTCTGACATTTTACAGAACTGGATGTAAGAGTTGAGTAATACATGCTGTGAAGAGTCAGTCTTTCACTTTTTTATATTGTGTATAGTGAACACAGTGGTGTTTACATTTGGATTCCCTTTGTGAAGGTTTTGGGCACTATTTTTTTTTCTTACAGTTTCGAGGAAAGGATGGAAGATTCCAAGAAATGCGTTGGGTAACAATTGTAAAAACCTGTTTGGGTATCCTATCATACAGATTACAGCATCTAACAATACTTTTATTCCATTAAGGATTTTATATAGATTTACTCTTTCAAAAAAGCAAATTGTCCTTATTGTCTAAAAACTCCCCAGAGAAAGAAAGATAAGACCAAGAGCACAGGCGGATTGGCCATGGGGATTACTATCCCAATAAATGCCAGTCAACTGGTGGCTTGTCGAAAAAACTGGGAAAGTTTATTTACCAGCTCTTGCAGTGCATTTGTACGGCTGTGGTCATGGTGTGTAAGCAAAACTGAATTGAAACTTGAAAATTACTTTTCCAATCTGACCTTGGAGACAATACTGGTCTCACTTTACTGAGCTGGAGAACCCAGTCAGCTGGAAAAGAGCTCCAGATTAAATCAGCATTTGTTTTCTTAACTTAATTCTAGAAATGTTACATGTTTATTGTCATTAGTGAAAGCTACAATAATTTCAAAGTTTAAGTTTGTGCTGTTTTGTATTGAATTGTATTGTGGAATGGGAGATGCTTTTAATATTTAGATCACCCTCATATGTGCCACTATTATTAGAGTCAAATTCTTCAACATCCTCTTGTTTTTCCAGCAGTTACTTCTTCCCACATATACTAACCCATACAGTGTATATTACAAATTCACACACAAAACCAAAAAGTCAGCAAAGTGACTGTTATTTTTAAAGTCATATTTCCCAGATTTATACATTTATACATATTTTCTGTAACTGCTTGACTTTGCTGTGGTTTTTTTTTCACTCAGAGGGCCAGTTGGGGAGAGTCCCTGCAGCTATTACAAAGAACATTTGTGTTTGAGGATCAAAAAATGTCAAGCAAAGGTTGGAGAAAGCATGTGGTGATTAAAAAAAAAAGTTGAAGCAGTATGCAAGTACTGGCGTGGAATGGTCTCACTTAAAAAAATATGCATGCACATGCTTCCCTAAAAGCAGAACACAGGTATATACAAGCAGGGACATGCGGGCTGCAGGAGTGAACATACACAGATGTTCTGACTTTAATCATGTTCATGGGCAAGCAATCAGTGGAAAACACACAGTGTTCACACATGCTGAAGCACCATTAAAGGTTGCAATTGACCTTGAAGAATGAAGGCGTAAATATAGGATGGAGGATCCTTCCACAGATGCAGCTTTAGAGTCCCCTGATTTTACTTGAATCAATCAAATTCAAAGGCAGAAATAACTGGTATGAAAGCCAGATGTAGAAAGGATTTGGAAGAAGAAAAAAAAGTGTTGAAAACAAAAAAAAAGAAAAAAAAAATGGAAAAAAAGATAGAAGCAAGCAGAGGAAAGGAAAGAGAGGGAAAGAACATAGCAGGGAGTTTGAAGCATCTGGCAGGCCATGTGTAAAAAGTGAACAGACCCATTAATTAGAGCCATACTGGAAAGTGGATTAATAAGAGAAAGAAGTGACTGTGGTAAAGCAGCATGGGAGGAGGGTGGAAAACAGGCAGGAGTGGTTGAAGAAAACATACATAAAAATAAAGAAACACTTTTATTTCCACTAATAAACTATGAAATAATGTGTGCCCAAGCCAAGGAATGGTTTCTTTCTCTCTAATGAGTAACCCCCCCCCCTCCAGGGGGAATACACCTTGGGCAAGGCAACAAAAGCAGTGCTGTGTCTCCAGGCCTCCAGTCCTCAATGCTGCTTTTATGAGACCTGGTTGGGGCAGGTCAGACTGGGTCACCTGGTCCTGGTCCTGCTGACACACAAACACACAAATACACCAGCACACACACACACACACACACACACACACACACACACACACACACACACACACACAATACCAACCTTCCTTTTCCCAGACTACTGGGATTAAAAACAGCTTTGGTGTGAAAATAATGGGTTTTTCCATCTCTCTGTCTTTTCCAGCAAGTCATGATGTACTGTCAGCTTTTCTTTGACACAACTCTAATTCAGCTACATTTTTATAGAGCTTTTTGTCTGGGTGTAAATTGCATTGTTGCAACAGCTGTAAAGATATTTCAGTTACAAACCAAATGGCAAGAACTTATTCAGTAACTTATTAGAAGCGTAATGCTTATTAGAAACGTCATCTGGATGTAGTTATGTCACTGAACTTTATGGGTTGAGGTTAGCGTTATGAAACTACACACACACACACACACTAAGCTGGTCCATTTACAGAACAGTGGATGTCCAGACTTATGTTTCATCAGCCTACCTAAAACCAAACGCGCCACACTTGCTAGCCATTCACAAGAGAGGGGGGGGGGTGACGTAAGACTCAACAATTTATGCGCTATTTCTAGGTGGTAATTGCTTGTTAAACCGGATGCTAGCACCATTATGCTGCGTGTAAACAACACTTGAACATCTGTTTTGAAAGGTTATTTTCATAAAGATTTATGGTCATACTGCACGCATAAGAAGAGAAACCTCTCACTTCTTTGTCCTACTTCGGTCCTTAACAACAAAAGTGTGTATCACAACCAATGGTCCAAAACTGGACACACAAGAGTTACTCTGAGTCTCAGCTGGTTTACAGTAAGCCCCAGTTTGTCCCGTGGTTTTTCTGTGATCACCTTTGCTGCATTTCAAATAGAAACCAAAGACGCTCAAAATAGTGATAAATTGCAATTCATAAATGCCGCCAGCCGACTGGTCTCTCTTACTTCTAATTTACAGCTGCAAGGTCATCTGACAAATCAACGTAGCTAACAAAAAGTTGTCTTTGTAACTTCTCAGCCACACATCCTCTTGCGTTCGCACAAAAATGCAGTGCCATCATTTTGAGATTTATTCTCTCTGAAGACTGTTTTTGATCAGCTCAAAACTTATGGCAGTAATCAGCTTTGTTTTGGTCATAGAGCCATCAATCTTTGGTGAACTGCGTATTTTGGTCACACATTTATTTTTCTGCCCATTATAAAAAACATTCTGTTGGGGTGGAGATAATGTGGTAAAAGATTTGCAGACAAATAGATGACTTGGGAATTACAGTTAATTCTCAGTTTTATAGTATAATGAGTCCACTTTTATGGTTGAGAAATGTGTGGGGATGAGCAGTCTTTGCCTCATCCAGTGTCAGTCAGTCAACAAACAAAGGCCTCAGTTAAACTGTTTAGAAAATGGAGGGATCATAGGTTAAAAACATTTACAGGTCATCTAGAAGTGACACTCTTGACTGACCTCAAGTCATACAAACACATTGTATTAGTCGGTCCTACTAAAGTAAGACAAGCTGGTTAAAATGGAAAATTATTTATACACAGTGTTCAAGTAAAGTTTTAAAACGTGCTGCTTAACTTGCCCTGGATATGCTATTTTATTAAGTCAGATTAATTCCTAATGATCCAACTGGCAACAGATGAAGTAATGCATGTTGACTATTTAGACACAGGTTTAACCCGTGCCACAGTATTTATTTAGTCACTCCAGATTTCTGGCCCTGTTCTTTCTGCTTAGACAGGCTTCACAACAGCAACCAGAGAAACAGCTGCATTGCCTGTGGACTCATACATAGTGGCCATCAGCACTGCAAATGCTGCTTTGCAAGAAAAGAGAAAGGATTTATTTATTACAGTTGATTTATTTCTGAAGCCAGGTTTTATTAATCTCTTTAAAATTTTTGTCAGGAAGTATTTTTATTATTATTATTTAGTTATTACTTTTTTTATTATGCTTTATTGCTGATATGTTTTATTATTACTTTTCTCCCTGCTATAATTTTTATTCTTTGGCCTTTGGGTGAACCAGTTTTTGTCCTTGAACAGATGATGTCTTGGCTGCTTCTGTCCATCACTTTCTTCAGCTTCTCATGCGGTGACCTTCTCATCAAATGTGTTTGAACTTGACATAACACAGTTTCTATCATGTCTTTGTGTTGTTTTGTATATTTGTTGTTTTGTGTTGTTACATCATTGTATTTATCTGGACTAAAAATATGCCACACACCTTCGTCTGATAGTTCCTGCTCTTTTTCTCCTAAATCACCTATTATAAGCAGTCAATGTCAGCAATCATTCAATAAAGCCTAGATGCCTGCCTGTGTGGGCTTGGCACTGTATTATCATTGCAAAACTTCATGGACCTGTTATTTTGATGGCGAAATTTAAATGTATTCCAGGTTCTGAGAATGTTTCTGGATGAATTTCTTATTGAAAACTATGTGAAATTTTGGAAAAGATGAAGTGTTCAAAAGGTGGATGTTAACATTAAGGGAGGAATTTAAGTGGGACAGAGGTAACACAGAGCTCAGCCATGCCTGGAGAAACTCCCCACACAAACTGGGACCAGAATGTGTGATTGCTTCGCTCCACTTCATGTAAAGATGTCCTTCATTTTTTTTGAACATGTAGCCGATGAGTTGTCAGTGTTAGCACATCAGATAGATTACACAATGGCGTTTTTCTGTGCCTGAAAGTGTGTTCACCCTGGTGAGAGTGTGAACACATTCAAACAAAAACTGTTTTTCTGATGATAAACACCCTTTGATCCTTTGGCATGGAACAGGTCACATGGACAAAAAAAAATCTGCTCCTTCACTCTGCGCTTTAATTTTCTGCACATTTTGTCCTCTCAATAAATAGAAAGCGAGTGTTTTTTTGTTTTGTTTTTCTTGTCCCAATTATTTAGTCATCTTTCTGTTTCCAAACTTCTCATGTGTGGGTTTCCTGCAGACTGATGTGAGTCTGCTGGAAAATAGGTGGGCATTAAAAGAGTTACAGGCTTGCTCTTATCTTATGTGGTTCTTTTGCAGATATGAGGTTCATTTATCTGCCATTCTCTTTGCCATTTTTAGTGTGACATCAGGCCAATAGAGTATATATTCTGTTCTGAGACACATTAAACTTGTGGAACAGAAGAAGCATCTATGCATACATCAGTGTGTTGCAGAAAACCAAGAGGACAACAATATATACAAGGTCTACATTTATAATCCCATATGTATGACAGCTATGGAGCCACAAAGTAAACTTAAAGGCAGAATCTTAGCAGAAGCAAAAGCTGAAAACTCCCCTCACACGAGCCAAATGCCAAGGAAATCATGACTTCAGCAAACACAATTAGTTGTAAACCATAAAACCACAGTAAAATCTGCCATATTCTGAAAAAAGGCAGCCAGGGATGAGTTGTACTGAGCACACTATAAGGAAGTACACATACTGACACACAAAAGCCATTATAGAGGAAAAAAAAAACATCAGCATCATCACCCACAAACAGCATAATTAGATTTTCCAACAAATGACCATCCTATATTTTACGTCAGGCTGACATGTAAAAATGTTTTTTGAGGAATACAAACGTTGCTGGGCCATAAAGTACCAGGGCCTGACAGCCATCTTCAAACCACAAAATGGCTTTGGCAGGGGTAAATACATATTTCAATTTGTGCTCGCAATTATGTTGCTAGCTTAGTCAAGAATGTACACACAGATGTAAATATTAGGCCTCAAAACAACATTTGATATCTGTTTCCCAAGTGATGTGACTCAGAAACATCTTTCAAAATGTGTTGGCAGACAGTAATCTTATTAAAAGTAATTTAAAGTAATGAGGATCTGTTTGACATCGAGGCCATATGGAAAAATAACATCTTTGAAGCTTCAGCAGAACAAAGTTGACAGTCTCTAACGTCTCAACGTGAAGGCAAGTGGCCAACACTTTCTTGCTGCTAAAAGAGAATACTGTTTGTAAAATAAATGGAAGGCCACAGCAGCAGTCAGTTAGTTTTGCTTATGTATCTAATAGCAAGCCGGACCCAAAAGCCCAGGAGGTCTGTGCATCTAGTAAAATAGTTGGCACATGACCAGTAGTAGTACAGGCATTCCCATTTATTTCATGACAGTGAAGCTAAAGTTAGAAAGGGTAGAAATAAAAAGTTAAAGGATTATCATTGAAATTTAACAAACAAAAACTGCAATCTTTCCCGGCTCTTCCCAAAAGTGCATTTGTTTCCTAAACTTCAGCACAGATCTCTGGTCTCTGGTGTGACAGTCATGTGGTTTGTGTGCCTGGCATCAACACCAACCACCTCCGAGGGACACTGCTACTGTCTAGTGAATACAGCAAATATGATTACAACATACCTACTCACTTGAGTGAGTGTTCCCAGAAAAAAAATAATAATAGAGGGCATGCTGCTACACTGAACTTGCATTATTTTAAAAATAAAATTAATTAATTAAAAAGACAAGTTTGCTAACCATAACATGTATAATTTTATGTTTTGGCTTCTATACTTCAAATCTTTTGATCAAACGTAGCGAGATCATCATCTTCTGCTGATATTTTATGGACGAAACTATAAACTGCAACAGTTAAAATAAGAAATAAATTAAATTAATTAGCTGCTTTGAAGAAACCAGAAACTTTTACTTGACTCTCATCTAACTTATTGCTTTATTTTTGGGCACACTTGGGAATAACACAGTGTGAATTCTATGTTATCGGAGCTAATGGAGACGATAGCAATGCTTCATAAAACACACAATGTTGTCATTATGTGGAGCTACCCCTGTGGGCTGCTGAGGGTCTCGACACTGTGGTTGGGGTCACCCTCCGTCGCTCTGGGCTCAGTGGCCAGGCCATGGGTCAGGCCTAATTAGGGCATTTGGTAGACAGCCTTTCATTTAGTATTAAAGTGAAAAGTGAGTATAAAGAGTGTCAGCCACTTATGTCTCACACAACATACGCTGAATCTGTTTTTTGCAGCTCCTCCACAGAGGATTAGAAGTGTGTTTACAGGATTTGTATCTTCCACTGAAGAGCAGCCCCGGGCCACAATTAAACACACTGAGAAGCTCTTTAGAAGCACTGAGTCACATTCAGCCTTGAATGCCGAAAAAAGTGCAATGAAAGCAACAATGAATGTTACAAGTCACTTCCAAATCTCTGAAGCCAATTGGGCACGTCAGGCCGGACCGCAGCCAGCAAATGGCTCTCACCGAAATCTCTCTAAATAACTCTGTGGACAATATGTAATTCAGCAGAACAAGTAAACATTTGTGTCCTCTGCTCTCAGAAACAAGTAGCAAATGCTTTCTTCTTTGTTGTGGAAGTTTTAAGTTTCCATTTACATGGAGTGACCAAAAGAACAACCCTCATACAAAATCAAAATCAGCTTACAAGGGCCATCTTAAAAAAGAGTAAAGAAAAAAGAAAAAGATGCCTTTTTTTAAAACTGGAGAACTAAAAGAGAAAGAAATGAGTGAGACAGGGGGAATAAAAGAGAAAAGGAGAAAGGAGAAAAACTCCTCAGCCTAAGTGTCTGTCAATCTTTAAAAGTGTAAAGAACAAAGATGAGACTCTTGACAGTGCAGTCAAGAGTTTTATCCAACACACCCTAACACATGCACATGCAAGCACTTTAAAACTTTTCTAAAGAGCTTTTCTACAAATGACAAAACTAAAGGGAAAAAGCAGGACTTAACCAAGACCAGATGCATCCATACCGAATGTTTAAAAACCAAAAAAGTCTGACCTGGCAGACAGAGTTCACTGAGAAGCCAACACTGTGGGGACATCCACGGACAAGACAATGTCCAAATCATGAAAAGCCATTCAATTAGAGGAGAAGACAAGAGGAGAGTTATATTTAGCAAGTCTGCCACTGGTCCCCAGAATGGGTCTCTAATATGAATGAATAATTAACTATTCATTATTTACACTCAGCTGTTTATGCCTCGCTTGTAGACTCATTCACCTATTCCTGGGGATGTGTTGATAAACAGTCCTCAGGACATAAGGGAAAATTTGTTTAAAATAGATCTGTCAAGAGTTTGCTAGGAAAGCTCATAGGGGGTGCCTTGCATTGCATTGCATTGCGCAGAGTGGCCTACTAAGGCCGCTCAGCAGTAATGTGTTATCAGAGAGACGTGATTAGATCAGATCAGCTGGGAAGCAGAAGATAAACAGCATCCTAATCATCATTGTCATCAATCAAACAATGCATCTGTATTTATATAGAAGATGTTGCACATAGGATGCTATGAAATGATTCACATGTTGTGTAAAAAAAGCTTGTGTTCTAATATGAAGGGGTGAGTGAGTTTATTCACACACACACACACACACACACTTAGCCTCTCTTTCACACACGTACACACATATAATGCTAAGCAGCAGCAGCAGTGATCAGACAAACAGCAGATTGTCTGGTGATATCCGGACTAACCTATTTTAATGTTTCCATCCTGCTGCCGTAATTGTGTGGATGGAAACCCGTTTACATAAGCCACTGAGGGATGAGTGACTGAGTGTGTACATACTCAGGTATACCAGACCTACTCAGCCATTCGTGATGGTGATGGAGTGATCCATCAAGTTTGACAGCAGGTCTGCTGGCTAAGAGCCTACAGGCTGAAGCAGCCGCTTTCGTCTGGGCCTGCAAAATCACCTATGATGGTTCCTGAACTCACCTGTAGTGGAAAAGACTGATGAGTAGAAGAGGTTTAATATAGAAAGTGTAACTTATCTGGCTGTAGAAAAACAGTTACTCTAATTCATGTCATTGTTCAAAAATCTGGGGAATTCCAAAATTCTTTTTTTTTTTTTTTTTTTTTTTTTACTGATTTCCTTTTCCTTCCTTGCCTCGAGGATCTTTGTTATCACAATCTTTTAGAAAATGTGACGAGTTTATGAAGGAATATACACAGGTATGTGCATTCAACGAAGGAGAAAATAAATGAAGGCACACAAACATACACTTGACCACAAGCATTCATCTCCTCACATGGAGCGGCCCCTGAGCACACGCATGTGCTGATCAGCTTTCACTCCCTTCCTTCTCTGTTTCTGTTGTTCTTTCTCCCTCTCTCAAAATCTCTGTTCTCAATTAGAGCTGTCCTCAGGAAACTCAATCTCTCCACTCATGCTGTCCCAGAAACACACTCACTTACACACACTCAGACACACAAACGCACACATACACACTCACACTCAGAAAAAAGAGAGCGGGAGAGCAAAGAGAGAAACACACACACACACACATCTCACTCATGCTCTGACACGTCCTGTCTCTGTCTGCTTCTTTCTCAATCAGCCAAAAAAATTGAGTTATAAGGAAGAGCAGCTGGTCAAAAGGGAATTGAAGGAAAACTCACCAGTCGTGGGATGTGAACGCTGCACAGGCTGGTGGTTATTGTGGGTAAGTCAGAAGAAAAATGAGTTGAGGAGGAGTGTAGTAATTGTGTTTGTCAGTCACAAGTCCTTCTCACAGCGTCGATAGAGCTCAGCCTGTTGCATACCGCCTCCCTCTCTTCTTCCCGTTTCTCTCTCTCTCTCTCTCTCTCTGTCCCTCTAACATCCAGCCTCTCCCTCTTGCTCTCCTCCTGAAATCATTGTGTACTTTGATTCACAAACCCTGCCTTTGTCACGTGATCCAACACTTCAAATATACAGCACATTTTTTTACCAGCCACAGAATGCCCGAAGGAAGGGAAAACAGGGTCCAGAAAGCTAAGGTTTCAACTTGCTGCCCACCCCCTCTCGTTCCCTCTCCCTCTCCCTCTCTCTCTCTCTCTCTTTGTCCCAGTCTCTCTCTCTCTTTACCTCCACTCCTTCTACACCGTACTGTCAGTCAACACACTTTTGTTGGATTTCAACTGTGTGACTGTTTGTTTTGAATTTCTAAATTTGTTCCTCCTCTGCTCACCTTCCAAAGATAGGCCTACACTAACTAATACAAACACACACACAGACCCACACATGCACACAACAGCGGTGCATGCGTGTAGACACAACTAATGAAACAGTCATTAACTCACGGATATACACAAACACACATGCTGCAATGGGTTGCACACCTTTGGGGATATCAGTATCAGCCCTTGGCTCTCTCTCCATGTTTACAATGCCTTGACTTTGGGACTGTGGCCAGCCCATGTGGGAGTCCAGGGGCCTGGGGCCAATGGAGAGCCACTCATGCTTTACTTTGACTGTTGGGAGAGAAATAGACCTTTGCAGCATCAGTGTCCTTATTACTCAGTACAGAAACAAACAAACAAAAAAATGCATCAGTCATTGTACACACTCTGATATGTGTCATTTGATCTTTACTCAACTGATTAAACTTTTTTGAAAAAAATAAATAAATAAAATAGAAATTTCAACTGATTGTACATCCACATATAAATTGTATGAATTTGAACAGCTACAAAATGAGAAAAGTGTGCAACATTTAAAAGCAGATAAGAAATCTCCAGTACTGATATCACGCACAGCCTGTTATATAGTTCTGGTTACTCCATTACATCTCCAGAATGCAAACGATAGTGAGCTATTTTCCATCTTGTCTACCATGAGAAATACAAAGGGCCATTCTCCCAGCATCTTTAAATCAGTTCAAGTGGACTTTTTTCCTGCTACAGGATTTTCCTAACCAAATCATTGCAGCGGGTTTCTAGTAAGGAAGCATTTAATGGAGATACATTTGAACCATGATGAGATCAAACTTGGCCAGTCTGCCCCTGCGGGGCACAGCTACCTGCCTACTCATGTCAGAGATAAAATTGTCTGCCACTGTCTACCTGACTGCATCAGAGGCAAGTCAGCATAGGTCACCTTCCAAAACAAGAGCATGGAAGAGAACAATTAGTTTTTTACCCCATTTTTACTAATTAAGTTTGGAAACATGTAATAACTGTGTCAGAGTTTGATATTCATATTCTGTTTTCATTTTCAAGGTTTTTTTATTCAAATACATTGCCTAAGAATCAAGGACACTTAAAATTATTTTGACAATTGTCAAAAAATGGTTTGTCCATAAATCTAGAAGCCTGTAGGGAAAAAAGGAAAATTCAACAGGAAAATGTCAGATTTTTCACATTCATATATTCTGTTTAGGTCAAACCAAAGATAGGCCTTTTCATTTTTTTTTCTGAATGACATCATTAGATAATTGGCCTCTCCAGTGATGTAATTCAACAAAGGAAATTTCTGTCACAATCAGACTTCATGACTTAATGACTGTTTAGTTTTTTACATTTTTTGCTATCTAAATACAATCTTAAATGCATAAAAATAATACATTTTCCGTCATTTTGAACTAATACATACAGCATAGAGTATTACAGAATGTTTAGGATAACAAATATACAGTGTTCAATGTTCTCATGAAACTACTGTAAAGCTTTTCTGTCCCAAATTGCACTGTTATCATTTTAATTACAAATACTAAACTGGCAACTGTCCTCTGCTGTAAGCATCTGAGTTACTGCCACACTTCACAGTATAAGAGTCAGTGAGGGAGGTGAGAGGTTAGTGCTGTTTGTGTTTCTGTGTCAGTGAAATGTGCAAAGCGGAAGGGAGTGTATGACATTTGGCTGAGTGTGAAAGAGGCATTTGTGTATTTCCAACTGTAAATCCATGAAATGGTAATGAACATCCTTTTCCCACATGTTGATACATGCATATACCCACACAGACAAATTCAGTGACATTTCCATAAACTCCTATTTTGTTCTTACGTTATGTCAACGAGCGTGGAACAAGACTGACTCTGAAAAAGATTAGGAACCGGAGAAAGGCTTCGATGAGGCCTGCAGGTAGGTTATTAGATGTTTTGCCACTAATAAAGATGGCCTGAAGATCTACAGAGAAGAAGAGGACAAAGAAACAAAGAACAAAGACATGAGGGAAAACTGAAGAGGAAAAAACAGAGCTTATAACTTTTTGCAGAATTTGAAGTAGGGCCCTTTTTGGCAGCATGCAATGGAGAAACCGCAGAATGGTGCAACTCTGGAGTTGAGTTGGGGGGGGCAATGGCCAAGGAACCTGGAGAAATCAGAGGGGAGGGGGAAGAAAAGAAAAGGGTGAAGGAGGACGGTGCAGACGGCAGGTTTTAATCAGCAACAGGCTGTTGGTAATGAGATCACTATCCCACTGCTCAGATTGATGTCATGTGAAGCTCTGTGGAGAGGCATGCAGAGGATGGCAGGCATGCATGACAACCTCGCCGGCTTAATCTGACACCTACAAACATACAAGCATACATGCAGAAAGGCAAAGAAGAAGTTATGCTAATATTAATGCTGGCAAATGCCCACAAGCCAATAAACACTGGCACCAGGGCACATGAACAGAAAACACACATGCACAAATCACAAAGAAGCCCTCTTACAACCTGCCCTTAATTTTCTCTGCTCTTAATTTTCTCCAAGCAAGAGAAAGAGCTGACACAAACATAATCACACCCACACATAGACCATAAACACGTTTTGGTCCCCAAGGCTCCTATGTGTCTTTTGTGTCTCTCAAACAGCTAAACATGCCTACACACAAAGAACATACTGTACCAGTGGTGAGGGTTGGCTAGACTTGCAGGCAAAAAAAAAAACAAAAAAAAAAAACAAACTGAAAGTGCAAAGTAGAAGAGAAAATGAGGACTGGGGGAAAGCAAGGAGAGAGCGAGAGAGAAAAAAAGAGTGACACGCGAGGTAGCAGTTGTCAGTTTGGGGTTGTTAAGTTTAACACACAACCTGAGGAATGGGGCAGGTTTTTATCCCAACATGAAAAAAATTGGGGAAAACCAAGCGCATACACGGAGCTACAAAAATTCAGCACACCACAAACAACCATTCATTTTAAAATGCCCCAGCAGATTTGCATAATTGGTGTTGTTTACAGCTTTCGGTGTTTGTGGGCAAGTTGAGAGAGAGGGGAAAGAAAACAGGAAAGAAAAAGGAGGTTGGGGGCGTACATGTGCATCCAATGAACAGCGAATAGTTTTTCCTATATAAATGTTCCCCAAAATTCAACCATGATGTCACCATGAACCTGTTTTGAACTCAACTCTGTCAACTATCATTACTGTCTCATTCCCTGCTCCCTGCTGCTTCACCACACTGCCTCTCCATCTCTGTCCACTTCTTCCACTCTGTTCCCCGTCTTCTTCATGAGCTTCCAGTCTTTGTCTTTCGCCATTGCACTGTTGTCTGGCTGCATTTTTCTTTTCAACACAAACTGCAACCCCCTCCCAACAAAAATCTGTCCCAGTCCAATCCGCCCCCCAACCCCCATCCACACACACACACAAAGTGCTCACAGCCATTTGGAAAGTCTCTGGTAATAACAAGGACAGTTTTAATCAGAACAAGCTGGCATATTTTGGCCAAGACCTGCACTTATGGTAATTCAATCAGAAGGGGAGGGGAAAGAGGAGGAGAGAAAAAGTGAAAAGGGGCACACGGAGGGTAGTTTAATGTGAGACAGGGAAATAAGAAAAACAGAGCGAGGAAAAAGGAGACAGTGGGCGGATGGTAGGGTGAGGTAGGGGCTGAGTGGTTGACGGAGTTTGATCCACATGTGGGAGTGATTGTCTAATTACAGCAGATATGTATATGTGTTACTGCCTGCAGAACAGATGGTGATTGGAGGGTGCAGAAGTACGAAAATGAGATGATTGGATGGAGGAGAAATCAAGGCAGGTACTTGGAAGAGGATAAAAACAAGATCAAGAGGTCTATCATGATGACTCCTGTATCATATCCCTCTCCTTTCTCTTCAGCCCAAGACACAAGCTTCGTCCAAATCCAGAGGAGGTCATCACAGTGCATCCTCCAGAGCGGGCCATGCTTAGACTGCTCCTAGTCCTTAAATTAGGGAGCATTTGCTTTCTGGGTCGCTGTTGCCAGCAGCTTAGCCTCAAATAAAGACTGAAAGCAGCTAGCCTGTTAAATTACAGCTACCAGCACATAAAGCCCAATAATAATACAAAATGTACCACTTTGACATTTGATTTGTTCAAAAAATAAATATAAGGGCCATAATTCAAAATTTTAGAGTGACTCTATTTCTAAGCCAGTGAATTCCTGGAATTTCATCTGGTAGTGGGGAAACTAATGCCAGCCAGAAATAGTCAGACATCAGTATGGTGTATCCAGCGAAAGGGTAGATTTTGCATAGATTAAATAAACAAGATGTCAAGATGAACTTGTCACTTATGGAGCTTTAGAGCTGTTGGTTAGTCTATATTATAAGCCAAAGTAAGAAGCTGCGGGCTCCAGCTACCTGCAGACAAACACGACAGCAGATTCATCTTTTCTAACTCTCAATGAGAAAGTGAATGAGCAGGGGTTTTTTTGTTCTGTGGTTTGTTTTTGTTTTTTTACAAAATGCTGAACTATTCTTTGATACTCAAATTTATTGCACTTCAACACACCAGCAGCTTTGTATTCTTATGTGATCAGATTTTCTTTAACCCACTCTGATGAACCACACATCCTTTATCGGGAACACACTGGGAGTCATGCCTGGTTCCATTGTGTCCTTACAGTAACTTTTCTTTCCAGTTCTTCATTGACTGAGCAAATGTGCTTTTTTCCAATGTCAATTTTACTAAAATGTTCTATTAAACAAATGACAAATGGTTTATGAGATAGTGAAATGGGACATGGCTCTAGTTTCTCCCTCCTTTCATTGTGGTTTCTGTTACTGTCTTGTTTCTGTCACACCTTACCATGTCCACTGGTTGCCCCCCCTTTCCTTTTCTTCCTCGGTTGAAGCTGTCCTTGCCTGACCACATCACACTTGGACTCGCACCCACAGAAACAAGACAATGTAAAGATGCCCTCTAAAACTGTAGAGATATACAGCCATCGGTTACCAATTTAAAACATATTGTGAGTACTGTTAGAAATATGACACTAAAGGTTTCATTAAGAAACAAGATTTCATGAGGTTTTATTTGCCCTTAGCAACTCATCACCAACCAGTCTGCCTCCACTTTCCCTACTGTGCTAAAGCACAAAGTAAATACATTAAACTGTTTGGATACAAGACGGATGGAGTTGTCCCCCTCAGGATAATCTGGCACCTCTTCACAAGAGGCCGCCTGTCAGCAGATCTCTGCAGAGCTTGGCAGCCTGCTGCAATATTTGTCTGCCTGCCAGAAAATGTAAATGCCCTCTGGAGGATAAACAAGGTCAAGTATCAGACACCGGTGGTAACGATCACAGCACTCAGTTTTGTTTGTCTTGTTTTGCTTATCAGGAAACAAATATGGTTTCTTTACGTTTTGTGCATCCTAACCAACTACAGGGCTCGATGCAGACAGCAGCTCAACTTTCCCAGGTATCATAGCTGTTTATGGTTGCGGTTCCATCTTCATTGTAACTGTTACCCGAGTTTAACCTCACATAACAGATTTAGATTGTTGTTGCGCACTCACATTTTTACTGAAATTCATCGAATTACTTCACAAATCAATACAGTGCAGGGGGACAGTTTATGAACACAGCATCAGAAAGGGATTTTCCAGTGGACTGCTCAACACTGCCAAAATTACGCCATAATCTTGTTTTACTCATTCTTTTTTCTTCTGGTTTGCAAAAAACTAAAACAAATCACAGAAGCTTGAAATTGGGTTGTTAATCTTTTCAATTTTAAAATTTACCATTAAAATAAATTCCATATATTTAAAATTATCATTGGGGGTTAGGGGTTAAGATTAGGGTTAGATTGTACTGGTATTGGTGGTGGGAGGAGAGATACAGAGGTGAAAGAAGATGAGGCAGCACTCTGCACTCAGGACCAGAAGATACCACTGTACACCAGCATCCACCCAAACAAACATGCAAACATACAAACATAATATCATTGGAGCACAATACACAAACTTATTTGTACATTCAAACTGACTGGTATTCAATTACTAGGTTGTCACTGCCAACCACACCCACTGTGTCACTTTTTCCTACAGTACACACCAAAGCTGCCTGCCTGTGGACAAACTACCAGTGTTTTTAAAGTTTATATTCCTTTACTTTTCATATTAGCAGCTGTGTTTATGTCTACAGGCTGAGATCAGCCCCCTCAAACCAGGTAATCACTCATCCTGTGAAAGCTTTTATTTTTGAAACTAAATCTAAACATTTATCATACTCTCTCAGTTGTTCTCTGCTTTGGAAATATGCCTTAATCTTCACTGTCTATCATTGCTATTGTGGTGTCTCATTTTTATTCAAACTATACTCTGCTGGCAAGGAATCCAAATCCCATGATGGCATTAATCACCATGGTAGCTGCTTAAAAAGGAAACGCTGCAGTACTTTGTCAACATCATCATGGGAGTCTGATGAGCAGTCACTGTTTCCATCTTTCAGCTGGACGGGAAAAATAAAACAAGGCTGAGCGTAGTCACTGTTTAATGTGAATTGATATATGCATCACAATTGTATGCATCTCTTTTGTCACAACATGAGCTAATCCTGTCCCACTTGAGTCTGCTATATGATGCAATATGTTTTATTCTGTCATCTTTTATCATTCTGAAACACATTGGTGACACATGGCATTTAGATCACAGGCATTCAATACTCTGGGTTTGCAAATAAAATGCAAATACAGCAAGTGGGAAAAACTCCCTGAGATTTGAAATTATTGCTTTGTGTATTCCAAAGTACAAAAAAGGGCCAGCTGCATATAAAAACAAAGAACCAGCAGCCATCAAAATGGTGCAACATCTCTAGAAGTTCAAAAATAACAGAGTTGCTGGTTCTTTTAAACTTTTCAGAATAATAATGTGTTTCAGTGGGTAAAGACACTCCATCTTATATTACATTTCCAGCATGTAAATATTATAGGACCAGTGGACACCCTCAATATAACATTAAAGTAACTGTCATTAGTGAGCTTGTCATGGAAGAGTTGGTGGGTGATGGATGTATGGTCTAAGAATAGCTGTACTCATTCTCCCAGGAGTCAGTCTGTGAAGTAGCAATGCTGTTACAAGACTGAAAAAATAAATAAATAAATAAATAAATCCTGTAAATTCCACAGCTCTCAGCATATTTTGACAACACTCAAATACATGGCCTCAGCACAGTGCATGCATGGATACAAACACCATTACTGATGCTTTATTTTTACGGCCCTCCCTGAGGCTCTAATTAGAGTATCAATGCTAATGTGCTACATATCTAATTTAGTCCTCCTTATAGCTCTGCTGATATAGACACATACATCCACACCTATGTGGAAGTGTATTCACAGCCAAGGTTTATAAGTCATTGCCATTGATTTAAATGGTCAGAGGACGTGGAGAATATGATGAAACACCCAACACAGTCAAATGAAAATACGCCCAACTCCTCACATCCCTTTACCAATGCTAGCACTGCCACCCTCAGGGAAAGGGTTGACCTGCAGTTTAAAACCACAAGTGAGAGGGGAAAAGGGAGGAGTAGAGCAACACTTATGGCTTTAAGGATGCCCATATAGTTGGTAGACAGAGAGATGAACTGAACCAAATGGATGAACAGTCTGCAACCATGCAACATTTCAGCAGATATATAATCAACAAGTTCAACAATCAATAGCTTAATTTGGTTCAACACACTTGTTTATTATATGCAACTTTGTGACTCCCCAAAACTATTAAGAGCACAAACTACATATTCCAAATAACTCCAGATACTTCCAAATAACTTGACTCTTTGTTGGGTACATTATCAGTTAGAATAGATTCGTCTGTGTACCTTACTATAGGTGAGCTGTACAGCTTATTCAAACCACAGGGAGGCACTGCTCAGTTACTTAACTCAGGTAATGTGGGTGTCAGCTTCAGGTTTCAGATTGGGGTTGTTTGAGGATGACTCCCTCAGCAATGCTCACAGTGGAGTTCAGAGGAGGTGTGGAACATCCAGAATTATGTGTTTGAAACACTGAGAGAACCAATTCCTACATGCTTGCAATGTAAAATATCCCACTGTTTTGCAGAAAAGAAAACAAGGAAAAGGGTCAAGCAAGCAATAATATAAAAAAGAAAAATCAGACCGCTATTGCTATCCATTTTAATATTGTTATCATTATTTATTTATTTGACAGTCAGTATGTTGTAAATTTAAATTAGATATTTTTTTATGAACAAAATTTGTTTATATGTGTATCTACTTTTCAAAATTAAAATATCTTTAAAATATTTTTCTTTAGTTACAAGGGGTGAGTAAGGAGTGATACATTTGCCCTTCTACCAGCTGCTTTGGGACTCCAGTGCTGCAGACACTTTAATTATTGATGACGTCTCAGATGAATTTGTTGTCTGCCGTTATCTTTATTAAAGCCGATGAAGAATTTAACATTTTTGAAGGAATCACTGAAGGTTTAAAGCTGGAACCTGCAATACATTAATATGAGTGGCTGTTCTGAGATGTAAAGGAAAAAATGTTCTTTGACTATAATTCACATCTCAGTGTGGGCAAGAGATCTGCCACAACTGTTGTGTCACTAATAATATTAGATATTTGATACCACAATTGTGTGCAATGGAATTCTGGTATAAGTAGCAAAGAAAAAACTTATTGCTTAATTTGCCTCATTTAGAAGTACAGCAGTCAAAAGTAAAAGTACTATTTAGCAATTAACTAACTGTAGTTAAGAGCTCTGTTGGGAGTGCATGCAAAAGGCTGATCTCAAAATTAACTAGCAACTGGTTAAACATAGTGATGGAAATACTGTAACGTAGTTCATGCAATTTTTCTGGCTTGGCAACATGGTGTGAAAGGATTTTTTTGAAGGAATGAAAAACATGGTGTGGAAAATATCTGAAGAAGAAGAAAATAACTGAAAAAATATACACTACCAGTCAAAAGTTTGGACACACTTTCTCATTCAAATTAATAAAGTGTGTCCAAACTTTTGACTGGTAGTGTATATTATAGAAGATCCATGTCAAGAAAATTACTAAATTATATATGAATTATATTTATAGATATTTAAATCCAGACCAGATGAGTTTTATATCACGATGACTATGGCCTCTTAACATAATTCCCCACAGGGTGAAGGTTGCAGGAGGGGTTTTATTTCTCTCAGCTCACCTTACTGGAATAAAAAAAAAATAAAATAAATGTGGCAATAAAAACATCCCACCAAACCTCCAAGAATGACTTACGTGACCTAAATTGAATCCTCTATATGCCTGCCAGAAACAGGCGGTCTTTAGAGTGCACTCTGAAAAGACACCGCGGTTTTTAGGCACATTGGAGCTATTTTACGACGCTCATGTTTGCAAAAGTAGCTGCTGACCTACATTCGCTGAGTCCCAGCCAATCTCCGCCGATATTCGAGCGAGTACATTCTGTGGAGAGGAAACGTGATAAGGCAGGAGGGACGGTGGGAGTCACGGGGTGAGTCACGCTGAGCACCGCCCTTCCCGCACGTGCCGGCTTTTTCAAGCAAAGATCGTCTCTGTTTGTAAAGAGACTCACGCATGAGCCTCCGCACATGCGCACTGCTGATGCACGGCTGGTTTGGGCACAGGACTGGCCTCATGTTTTACCTCCTGATTTAGTTTGTTTAATCCGTTTTATCAGATCAGATAGATATATAGATAGATAGAATTTTTGTTTTAAATAGATTATAGAAATATAGGACAACCATGAATAAATGCTTCCCTCGTTTGATTGAATACAGTTATCATAATACAATATTTTCTACCTCTTCCGTCTTTAAAAAATAACAGTGTACTCAACATGGTCAAACCGAACAAACCGTTTCAATTTGTTATTTTCAACTTTCACTTAGGAAAATATGTAATTTCTCACAATTCAGCTGAATCACACTGTACTGAAATTTTATTGGAAATCATGCACAGCATGTGGAAAAAGAAATAAAGCCTTACCTTTGCACAGTTGAACAGTTGAAGAGTCGCCCCCTGTTCTGCCGGATAACCAATGTTGGGGCATTAGTATGATACAGGGGCAAAGCCAAAATTGGGAACACTAGCATTTGGCTGAGGTACAGTGGCATTATGAAATGTCAGGGGGACCACCCTATAACACACACACACACACACACACACACAAAAATCACTATTAAAGTTTAAAAATATTTATATTTTCTGCACAAGTACTGAAAAACATTTTTGAAATTAATTGGTTTGCAGTAACAAGAAAACACTCATATCCAGGTTTTACCTAAACTTAATATACCACTTTTTAAAACTGCACTCGATAAAGTTAAAATTATGAGATACTAAGATATTAGGGACAGATCACTTAGTTGTTTTTGGTAGACTGGTATTCAATGGTGGATTAAGGGAACAGTATGATGGATGTGTTTTTGTTGGTCTTTTTCGGTAAAGCTCTTTCCCCTCAGCTCACAGGTGGAGGGGAGCCATGCACCAAGGCTATATGCCAGATTTAGAAAACAACACGATGAAGGGGTAAAACCAGCAGTACCTGAATATTATCCAACCGCGAATTCTCCTCATTGCCAGGGGTTTGGTAATGGCAGCCGGCGTTCTACTTGCCGCCGATATTTTAGGCAAACAAAGATGGCGGCCTTGTGGGGACGTGTGGGAGAACAGGTGGTCAAGCTGTTCTTTCCTGGGCTGAGCTCATCGTATTTCCTGTTCACGTCACCACAGAAGTAATCACGGGACTGAAAGCAGTTTCAGAACTGTTATTCATCTTAGTTGCTTTCAGCTAAGCTCTCGCTAAACTGCAAGTCGCCTCCCACCAAACATCTCTCCTGGCTTCTAGCTAGCAAACCTTTAGCCATCCTGCTAACTTGACGCTGCCAAGATGGCGAACTCTGGGTCATGAGGAATGTGTGTATAGTGCAGACTGATGGACAGCCTGTCCAACCTGGGTCTAAATGCAGACAACTGAGATGAAATACACCGAGAATGTTGAACGTAGCCAGTTTAGCACTTCTTCTTTACCAATAGTAGTTTTATACTTATTTCCTGACACTTCTGCCTGTATGAAAACAAAAACAACAGGACAGTTTCCCGCTTTGCCCCGCTGGTGATAAATCATCGTTGTTTCGACATTGAACGCCACTTCCTGATTCAACAACCCGGTTCTCTGTGAGGTCGTGAGAGAACGCCGGAGTGAGGACTCTTTCTCCTCACTCCTATCTCTGCCCCCTCTTCCGCCTGCCGCCTAGCTCATTAGCATAAAATGTGTGTCAGTAGGGCAGCGCGAGCTCACATGCCATGCGCACATGCAGTGGAGCTTTAAGAAGCATTCCAGCGTCGAACGAGCCCAATGTGCCGTCTCCACGCGCGGCTCTCAGCCAATGAGAAAGTGAGAAAGAGTAAAAAAAGAAAAGTGGGGGAGGGGGGGTAGCTTTCAGAGAGCGTGACAGAGAGGGAGAGAGAGAGAGAGAGAGCCCTGATACACATCAACAAACAGGCGGTTGAAGGGACACAAAAAGAGAACAAGGGAAAAAAATGGTCACATTTCCCAGGCACCTGAAAACGTGCTGGTTATTTTAGGACGGCTGGTGGTTATTGATGAGTGGTGGAGCGCCTAAACTGCTTCCACTCCAGTCATGTTTTCATGGTGACTACATGGCAAGCAGCTGAATGCTTCTGGGATCTCTGTAATTTAGAGAATACCCCCCCTTTTTTTCCCTAATGATATCATCCAGCCCGGCATCATAAGGTGTGCTGACGGTGCGCCCAGCTTCCATTCACCTTGGATATTATCTGGATCGATAACAGATCTGTTTTGATTTCATTTTTTCCCCTCCCTTAAGATATTAGTCTACTTCTCTTTCTCTCTTATCTGTTCGGGTGTTCTCCAGACCCCTAATGCCCTGTGCGCACTCCTCTTGGTCTGAGCTTTGGGATACACTCTCTAATGCCTTGGCAGTTCATGACTCTTTCACCTGTTTCAACGAAACTCCTCAGTGGCAAACAGGAGCAGTTAGCCCAGCATTAAACGCCCACTATTAAACAGCACGGAACAACAGAGCAACATCGATCGACTGGGAAACATGGAAAACAGCCCTGGTGGTAAGTTGGATTTGTACTGTACTTTGTGTCTTTTGCTCGAAGCCACTGGAAAATGTATTTCATTGCCAACAGCGGCTGGACGGTAGTAGGAAATGGTGCATACTGGAAAAAAAAAGATTTAGTTCCACCTCTCTACACTAAATATTTTTATATGGGCGTACAAGTAGTTAAATTCTAGACTGTGCACATTTTCTCAGGCGTTGACCCTTTTATTCATATTTACCTAAGTAACGGCAAACATAAACCTGGTTATTTTAGGGTGGTGTAGACATGTTTTTTTAAAGCTTTGGATTATTGTTCCTTTATTTGTTTTTTGTCAAGTTCAACTATATCCACTGAATACCACTATGAACCACAGGATGGGACTGACCTCCGTCCTCACTCAAACTGTACTGTGAAGTAATTTCTAATATTCTAATAACGTCCCTCGCCTTTTAAGTCATTTATCACTGTAATATGTGGCTGTGTGCCAATAGCCTCCAGGCTGCAGGCTTGTGGACTTTGGAGGGAGTGATCTGAGCATACAGGGTCCTTTCTCGTCAGCCTTTGCAGTGTACTTCCGATTCCCTTCATGTAAACACTCTCACGTGAAGCGCGACCCAACGTGCCCCCTGGCCGGATACGTTTCCTCCCTACAGTGCACCCTTTCCCTTTTATCGTGTTAATATAACTACTTTTAGTCTTTTCATATTTGCAGTTAGGGTTTATTGGTTATAAATAAATAGAAGGATCCTTCCGTGGATGTTTTAATTGCACTAAATTCCTCTCAATTAATATTCATATAGTAACAACATACACTCCAGTTAGAATGTGGACTGTGTAAATTAGTACATCGTTGATGTAGTAATTAATTTCACTTGGCCAGACTGTAACGAATATATTTCTTTCTTTCCTCTTTGCTGAAACATGTGAGTACGGGATGTCAAAGAGTAGTCACGCCCACTGAGTCAAAACAAGTGAGCGGTGCCAAATCTTCCCTCTGTGTCACCGGTCATGACTTGAAAAGCGGAGTAAACATCCTGTACTGCCAGGACCTGAATCATAATCTAACCCAAATGTAGTGTGAGGAAGCTGATGATGAATGAGCCGAGCGTGGATCATAAGCTGCTCCTGAAACAAACGAACCAGTCAAAATCTGAAACCACTGCACATTAACACTACAGTCTACCCCAAGAATATATTCGATGGACCTTCCTAATAGAAACGAATAGCTCTAAACAGATTTGGACAGTAAATCTGTGTAAGTAAATGTTCAATCGAAAATATCATCAGACTGATAATGGACGCCACTTTAGAGCAACCCTCGCGCTCCTAAAATAGCACAATGTACGATGACGTCACAAGCAATGATCATCAGATAGCTAAATCCCGATAGAAATGTAACAGCTGTGGTAACAAAAAAACGGCACTCAGGCAGGCCATTAAGGCAGCTTGTCTATCATCTGCTCTCCGCCCGGTGCACTCTGGGTACAATCGGTCGTGATAGCGTAGGGAATCATGCGCCTGTTTTGTTTTTTTTTTTATAAATACGCAGCCACCCCGCCTTGAGCTGACAGCACGTGTACACAGCCTCAGCATCCACGTGCTGCGCATGATTCTCGAGCACCCGCCCCTACCCGGCTGCTCCTCGCCCGCCGCGCGCGCGCTCTGCTGCTCGCGCTCTGCTCTGCGCGGGGAATCCTCCGTTAGATTGGTCAATGGGTCAGAGAGCTTTAACCGCTCCGCTCCCCCACCCTCCTCCTGATGGCCCCGGAAATAATCTCACCTCGATTCACCTGAAGTGTCACTGGACCGCCATTTTTTGGCGAATCAGGTCTGCCTCTTCGCAGGCGGCACCCTTCATCGGCTAACTATTGCAGTACAACACTTAAGAGTGCCAAAGTAGACAATTATTGCCACTGGTAGATTCCTACTTCTGTTTCCAAAAACATGGGCCAAATAAATTTAACACAATGATAGACTGTTTGTGTTTTAGGTTATGTGGATCATATCAAATCTAATAATTTGGATCATTTTTCTGCAGAACTGAATGAAGACATATCTAGATTGAAGTTTTGTAACTGACTTTATTTAAAGGCTGCTAGCAATTTAGTGCCCATTTAATGTATCTTGTAAGATAAAAAAAAAATGGCAAAGGGCATAATGTGTTCATTTCTAAATGGTATAAAATGGCTTAAATATATTTCACTATAATAAAATTATAGTGAACAAGCATTTTGAATATTTATACATGTGGAATATTTGCTGCCATCAAGTTATGGTAATCTAGATAATTCAGAGATTATATGTTTTTTATGTTACATGTCTGTGGTAGATAAGTAGGCTTAGTCAATGTTAGCCTCCTTTTTGCCATATTGTGTATGTCTACTTTTATTTTAGTCAAATGGAGGTTAAATGCAATAGAGGTCACAGATAAGTACTTGAATCATCAGTGAATGCCTTGATCAAAATGAGGCCTATTTAGTTAAAAGTAGTCAATAGTCACTAGACTCTCACATGTTAAAGATTAAACTGTGCAACCTCCAATTATTGCTCAGTATCTATATATGGGATGATGTGCATGACCATGTCATGGAACATCCAGCCTTTAGAGAGATGACCTTGTGACCTAAAAGCATCACTGTCTCCACGTTAAGTTCTTTAATCATGAAAAAGTTAGGCACAAGTACGTCACAGGTGTCATTCATGCTAGCAGGAACAATAAAGTTAATGTTGAGCTCTGTTGCCACTCCTGAAACCAGAGTCTTTGTGGGTGTCAGTTCGAGAGATGATCATATATCTGTCTAACTCAAATTAAAAGCCACCTTTGATTCAGATGTCAGATAGTATTTCAATCGCAGGATCAAGTATAACCTGCTTCTTCCAGCTATTTGCATGTGTTGTAGTAAAACCAAAAGAAATATGTTATAAACTCTTTAAGCCTCTAAAAAACAAAGCTCCTCCAACTCCAGTTCATGCAAGAACAACATACACTGGAGTCATAAATGCATATTTACATAGATATAAAACTTCAATGGAGGTTAGTGCAAAATGAAACAAATGCTCTCCCCTGTTGCTTTCAAAGAACCATCCTCTTTGAAAGCACTTCATAAATAGACATATGTCATGAGGCCAGCTGTTTCACGTGGACTGAGGCTTACCGCCCATGCACAGTTGTAAATGTTCACTTGAAAGAGAACAGACTGAGAGGGGGTGTTTCTCCTCTACCAGACATGGCATGAGAATAATATCTACAGTTTGTCTGCCATGCATGCATGTCCAGGGGAAGGAACACATGGGAGGGGATGTCATGGATGACTGGCAATAGGAGGGGCTGTGGAGTGTTCTGTTTATTCTGTAGTTGTTATGACCGTATGTGTATCCACAGGTCACATGTTGTAACCTGTGCCTGAGTACAGCAGGGATAATGTTCTCAGTGATCCTTTTGGCAACAGGTCAAACTAGACTCCAGGAAATAGTTAGAATAAGGAAGGTTTTTAAAGCAGAGAGGCAGGGATGTTGACTGAGAATGTAGAAAAGGGGTGTGGTGCTCATGTGACAGTAGGGTGCCACCCATTTCCCCTGCAGGTGATACACATGTCCACGAAGTTGTATATTTTCTCATGCACAGGAAATTACACATGCACAAAGTCACATTTCCGTGTGAACTGAGTCAAAGCCTGACTGACACTGGAGCTGCCACCACACATGAGCATTCAAGGCCATAGTACCTTGCACTCCGTGTTGACACGTGTGTGCAGTGGAATTAAGGAGGCACTTAGAGCTAAAGAGAAACACAGCACGTGTTTTCTCAAGGAGAGAACGCTAAGGGAGGCTTTTTCTCAGATGATTCAAGGTCCTTTGGATGCAGAGTGGAGCACAGAATGACAGCATTTACACCTTCTGGCTATTGTGACTATAGTTATACTCGTCATCTTTAAACTACTCCAGGAACCTGTTTGACCAAATGAAGTATAAAACTGTTTCACCTACCTGTCTTACTGGTTATTCGAGAGAATTTTTGTCCAGTAGTAACCCACAAAGTGCAGTCATAGTCATTATAATTTGAGCTCAGTGATATGTTTTTAAACGGAGACTGTTAACCAAGCAATCGCTGATCCCGAAACATTTGGTTGGCAGATTTTTAATGCTGAAATAATTAGATACATGACACAGTGACCCAACAGCAAATAAAAGGAGGGCAAACAGTGAACAGATAATGAGGATAATCATAAGTGGACCACTATTAGCATAAACTGATAAATTAAAAAATGTCTGACTAGTAGTCACTATAATGTAATTGCTTTTTCTTGTTTTATCACTTCAAAGCTGGTAATTAAAAGAATGATGTCAGCACTAAATGTGGGTGAATTAGATTTGGTGAGTGTGCCTTACTCCCACCCTGTAGCACCTGCAATGTAAATGCACAACAACATCCTTGCCTTATTTGATTAAAACCCCCAAGCAAATGATTTTGTGTCAAAACACCAGCAACGTGACCGTTACCTTCTACACAGTTTCTAGTGACTCTGAAATGCGTCGACTTAAGGTAGCCCTGCAAGCTTTCCCTTACGTCTGTAGTCACAGCATTAAAGCCCTCTCTATTACAAACGTGATCTGCCCTAGCGCTTGTTATTGTACTGCTGCTGTTGTCTACACGGGACTGCGCAAAGAGCCTTGTGAGCCGGGAGGGAACTGTGTCAAGAGTCCATGTGAGCTCCCGGTCAGGTGGCTGGCGGATAGATGGGTCTGCAGGCCTGGTGCCAAAGTAAGGAGGGAGGAGGTAGGAGGAGGGAGAGAGGAGGGTTGGATGGGAGGAGGATAGAAGGGAAGGGAGGGGGGAGAAGAAGGAGAGAGCATAGAAAAGACTCTTGGTGAAAGCGAACAAGAAGGCGGGGAGCTGGCTGGCTCGGGCTGCACGTGAGGGTCAGTCTTTCATCTGCAGAGAAGAATACTGTCTGCAAAACAAGGGGGGTGGATGGGTGTTGTGCTGAGGGGTAGCGGGGCATTTCCGATTGGATGTGACATCCCTAAACAAAGGCCTGTTTGTGACACTCATTGTATTGTCAGTGTATTTAATTACTGGAATATTTTCAAGTATCTTTTGGGCAGTCTGATTCCACATTGTTTTGTATGAGATGCTTGGGTAATATTTTGAAAATACTTCATACATTGTCGAACCATATAATTAACCATGTTAATCAGCCCAGTGGCACACTGTGACTATTTGCCCGATGTAGGTCTTGCTTCACCAAAGAGAAAAGGATTTTTCTTGTGCCTTGTCAAAAGGCATCTAGAAATATTTATCCACAAAACCTTCTCCACTGGTTTTTAAGATACCAAAGTCTCATTTATCAGTAAAAACATCCAGGTCCCTGGAGCAGCCAGTTTTGTCTTTTAAGAGTTGGCATGACAAAGCATTTCTATCTTTCTAAAAATGAAAGAACCTCCACTGATATCCAGCTCAGGGCTTTTGTTACTTTAGCTGTGACATTTTTTCTTAATTATTTATGAGATCAAATTTCTTATCCGGGTTTGTGTTGTTTGTGAAAGTCTGCCAAGGAAAGGTTGCTCAACACTTACAGTCCCACCTACACTGTTCATGGGAACAGAAACCTATATGAAGATCATTGAAAAGGTTTTTGCCCCTCTCTGTTCCTCCAGGTGGTGTTATCTTGTATGCTGGTTCATCTGGCAGTGCCAGCCCAAGTCCTGGCAGCCCTTCAAGTGGATATCAGACCCAGTCGCCCTCCTCCCACTCACAGCCTTCTTCCCCAGAGGGTGTCTCCTTTCAGGAGATTGGGGCCCTGAGGCAGAGAGGGGAACAAGGGGGAGGAACTCCTTCCCCGAAAATGGTCTTCCAGTTTCCTGAAGTAAACAATGCTCCAGTTGCCCAAATTACGACGGTGTCAGCAACTTACAACCATCCCACAGTTGCCAAAAGACCTTGTGGTTTCAGTGGCACGTTCACCAGTAAGTAACCCCTCACTTGCCACCTTCCTGTTCCCCATTTATATTTACCTGCCAGTCATCTTTCATTGTATTTTTCTGATGATGGATGTGTGCTTTAATAGAGACCGGCGGTATGGTGCTTCTGTGTAAGGTGTGTGGAGACATTGCATCTGGATTCCATTATGGAGTGCATGCCTGTGAGGGCTGCAAGGTGAGACTCCAAAGCGATGGTATTATGTCATATCTTTGTTCACTAAGTGCACACGGACAAAATGCCACAGCAGACGTGCAATATAGTCTTTTTGTTGCTCCTTTGCCTCTTACAGGGCTTCTTCAGACGCAGTATTCAGCAGAATATCCATTACAAGATGTGTGTGAAGAATGAGAACTGTCTCATCATGCGCATGAACCGAAACCGGTGCCAGCACTGCCGCTTTAAGAAGTGTCTCGCTGTGGGCATGTCTAGAGATGGTGAGAGACAGCACTCATTTTCCCAAAGAAGATATTTAGACACATAATTAGACTGGATTGAATGCTTAGTTTTCTCATTGTAAAGGACAGGATTTACTTGTTAGATGTACCACAGGGTTCTGGAGAATTATGCATTAAAACTTCACACAATAGGTTATTGAAAAGGTCAAGTTAATTTCTGTTGTAGCTTTTCATGAAATGGTCAGTCCACTTTTCTTTAGCAAGTCTCACTTCTCATTAGTAAAAAAAAACAAAAAACAAAACAGGAAACATTTTCTCCTCACATTCTTGCATCAGTTTCTCTTTACACTCTCCTCCTTTTGTCTTTTGTTCCTCTCTGTCTTCCTTTCTCCTTGCCCTGTTGTCTGATTTATGGAAAGAGGTGCCTGAGAGTCCCAGTAGTCATTAGTCATAGAGAAACTGTGACAAATGTAGTTTATTTTGGGAAATCGGGGCACAAAGTTGTTGATTTACCCTCATGTTCACCAAGACACACAGTATTACCTGTCATTTATTTATATAGTTTTCATCATGGACATCTAAAAACAATCATTTCAGACATAATTTAATTCTGCCCTGTTAATCATAAAACCCACAGTTGGAAATAAAACAGTATTACTTCAGCTAATCTAGTCTACTGCATCACTTTACTGCAGCAGTCTGATCTCCAGGGAAATGGCTAAACTAGGTGATAATAAATCCAGGTTTTCTGGAGCAAACATTTTTAGCTGACCCAAAAAAGCCAAAATGAGGGAGTGAAAAAACCACCTGCTACTTCATGAGATTGCAGCAGAGAAACTTTGGTATTAATAACTATATTTTGTATTTTCAGTCCCTGAAAATTTACATAAATGTTTGATATTAGTATTTAGTACTAGCACACAAGCCCAAAGAAATAATAATGAAAATTATGTTATAAATCCTTAAAGCACGTTTCCTTTTACATCTTTGTCCTTACAATACAATATCGCAAATTCATTTTTTACCAGGCCATTTCTTTCCCATCGGCCCTTTGTCTCCTCACCACCCTACCTGCGTCTCTTATCTTCTTAACCTTTCCACTCCTCACTCACTCTGTCACTTTACTAATGACATCATGTTCAGTGCTCCTGACCCAGTGACCTACTTCCACAGGAAAAGAGAATGAGAGCTCAACTGAAAGGCAGAAAGGCAGGATAGGGAGAGGGATGAGGGGGAGGTGTTAAAGCATACAGAGCACTATAAATAGGGCTGTCATTGGAGGTGCAGTATTGAAAAGGGGGGAAGGGAAGATTGCAAAGGCTGGAGAGGAGGATGAGGCAAGCACATGGGATGTAGACTTAAGTATTTTAGTGAAACAACTGTGATGGAGACAGAATACCCAAGGAGAGATAGAGGCTTTGGTATTAGTAATCCATGTAGAGATTACAGCTGGAGTCTATGATGTTAAATCCATGTCCAAGCAAGAGCTGACTGTTGTGTTACTCTAGATCCTTCAAATGTAATGATCATTGTTACTGGCAGTGTTGCTGCTGTTCAATTTGTTAATAAAAGTGCTTCCAGTCAGGAGCTGGCAGTGATATCGATGCTCAATGTCAGTAAATGCTAACAAAAGATGCTCTCTCCTTGTTGGCTATTCTCCTCAGCTGTGCGTTTTGGGCGTATTCCTAAGCGGGAGAAGCAAAGGCTCTTGGATGAAATGCAGAGCTACATGAACAGTCTTAATGAATCAGCTTCCATGGAAATGGAGGTGTCGCCTCCTTCTGATGCCCCCTCCAGTCCGCAGAACCAGACGAATGAAGGCTCCGTATTACAGTCTTACCACGGCAATTTAATGAACAGTGACGAGAAACCGCTCAAGATGGCTGCCCGCAACAACAACGCATGCACTTCCTCTTTCCAGAGCAGTTCAAACCAGGAACCCGCCCTGACGCACTCAACAACCCAGACCCAGCACACCGTTCATGTGGAGCAGGCAAACCTAACACCGAGCTACCACGTCACCACAAACTGCCCTGTTACCCCCAACAACAATGAGAACTGTACAAGCACTAATGTTGACAATGTCAAGTACATCTTCACCTCCAATCAGAATCAGTGCCCTGCAAGTGGCAGCCTATCACCTCAGTCCCCTTACCCAGCCAATCAGAACAGTTTACCACCCAGCGAGTCCCGGAACCAGAGCCCCTGCCCCTGGAAGCTGAATGGAGGTGCCAAAGTGCTGGTGGGTCTGTTTTCTATTTGTGTGTGTGTATAAATGTATAAACCCTATTAGGTTAATAACAATAAAACATTCCTAACACTTTTCTTGTTTGTTTATTTCTGTCTCCTGCAGGCATGTCCACTCAACTCATGTCCTGTGGCTCCATCCAGTCGCTCCAGCCAGGAGGTGTGGGAGTCTTTTTCTCAGTGCTTCACTCCTGCTGTCAAGGAAGTAGTCGAGTTTGCGAAGAGCATCCCTGGCTTCCAGACCCTCAGCCAGCATGATCAGGTCATGCTGCTCAAATCTGGCACCTTCCAGGTTCGTCCACTTAAATTGAATTTTGTCAGTGAGACTTTGGAAGTTTCTCTTTCTTCCTTCCTTTCCCCTATGAGATATGTTTTGTTTTTTTTTAGACACTAATTGTGCCTGGTTCTCTCTCTTCATAGGTTCTGATGGTGAGGTTCTGCTCATTGTTTGACCCTAAAGAGAGGACGGTGACCTTCCTAAATGGGCAGACATATTCACTGGCGTCACTGAGGGCTCTTGGGATGGGCACTTTACTGGATGCCATGTTTGATTTCAGTGAGAAGCTGGGGTTTTTGGGTCTGGAGCCAGATGAGATGGCTCTTTTTATGGCAGTCGTGCTCGTGTCAGCTGGTAAGACTCAACGACTCACAGGCGCAAAACCACACACTATATATAATCACATTTCATCAGGTCTTACTCTTCTCCTCTGTATTTCCAGACCGCTCTGGTATAGTGGACGTGGGAGCAGTGGAGCTACTGCAGGAGAATCTGATAAAAGCGCTGCGTTCTCTGATCACCAGCCGCCGCCCGGATGACAGCACCCTCTTCCCAAAGTTGCTACTGCGTCTGCCGGACCTTCGCACCCTTAACAACCAGCACTCTGACAAGCTTTTAGCTTTCCGCATTGACCCTTGAGTTCAGATGGCTTCCAGCTTACTGAGGTATCGGCTTCGGGGAACCTTCTGGCTCCCCATGCAAGCCTGGCTTGCCACTTACAATACACTGGCCTCTGCATGACGGACAGTTGTTGTGGGAGCTGTGCCAAGTCTGATGTTGTGTGAGAGAGGACTCAGCACAGCAGGAGGAGGAAGCTCTTGGACTTGAACTGATTTCTCCTCCAGTTGGTTCCAGGATCGCTAAAGAAAACTAATAAAACGTATACTGTGTTCTTCCTGGGTTCTTCGAGTCAGCATCAATCCACCAAATCATCACCTCCACCTCCTTGAATTTTTACTCTGAAGACCAAAAAGAAACAGAGGGCTTTTTGTTTCTCACTAGACTTTGTCCTGCTATCACAGCTTACATAGTAAACAGGAAAGAAGCACATCCTGCCCAGAAAAAACGACCATACACAAACATCCACCAATAATGATTTCTTACTGTACATTCATGCCACTAGTATCCATTAAAAACGTCTTCAACTTTGAGAAAACCTCTTCTGCATCAATATATAAAATAGCAATAGAACCGTCTAACACATAGTTAGGAGGGCAGTTTGTGTTTGCCCTGTTGGAGTAACCTAAGCTATTTTCACAACATGTCATCATGTGCAAAATCTTTATGAAAATCGCCCATCTGTGATTGAGTGTAAATGCATAACATTTTTAAGAAATGAGAGTAAGTTGCATTGTATTTGTGTGCGGTAATCAGGGAGAAATTATTGGTCATTTTTCGACCATGTCCGATAGGTAAAATGTCAAGATGTTCTCTTGTAAATTCTGTACATAACCTCATACCCTTGTTAGTTTGCAGATTCTCTGATATGTAAATGAAGTTAGTATTGAAATTATTGTATGATGTCAAATGTAATAGATCGCTCTATAGACTGCAGAGAAAGAGGAAGCAGCATTTGAACCATGTGCTCTGAGTATAAACTTTTTTTTTGAAGATATATAATTGAAATAAATGTGTTGTCAACTGACTGCATCACCCTGTGAATATTTTGTAAATGTTTTATGGTTACACCATAGAGTATCATTATTAAATAACGTTATATAGCATTTTCCTTGTGCTCATCTTTTATATCATCTTCCTTAATGTGACTCTACTGTCAGCAGTGCTGAGGCATACGATAGAGCCGTAGCCTAGCAACAGAAGCAATCAGCCAATCGTGCTCCAGGTCTGAGAGCCATTAGGGGCTTTATCATTAACAAGACACATCACTTGATTTCTGAGTGTGTGATTACAAGTAAATTTCATTTCAAAGCGTGACACACTTCCATACATACCAGGTCATGGTCTTTGCCACAAACACACACTGACTGAGAGGACGAGCAGCTGCTGGGTCGGAGTTATGACCTGAAATGGATTCTGTTCAGAGATAAATGCTAATGTGACATTGAACAGGCAGACATTCGGTGGGATCATTTGGTACTCAGGCGTGCAAATTCTCTGAAGGTGAACAGTCAGGGCTCCAAACAAAACAAGAAGACCTTACCACGGCTATCACTACAGTCTGGTGGACAGCCTGGGGACATCGTATTATTATAAATGTTTTGGCACAAATTTTCTTTAAACAGTCACTCTGGCCTTCAGATGCCGTCATGGTGGGATTAGTCTGAAGCATTGTGGCAGGTGGAAAGATAAACCTGCAGTAGACAGCCTTGTGAATACTTGTGGTTTGTATGTAGATACCTTAGATTCTTTTAATATCAGAGAAAGGCCAATTTTCTATACAGGAGGAATAGATAAAGGTACTAAAGGTGGTTATGATTTATTGAGTTCAAATGCTCAAAGAACCTGTGACCCTTCACTCCATAAGCCTGAAAGTCCTCTACAAAAAGAATCTAGTGTCTTGTAGCTCACTGGCACAACCGTAAAATTGTCCCAGTCATTTCCGAGGGGAATAATGAGGGCTTCAGATGCCATCTACTGGACAGGATATTAACAGCATGAATAGATTTTAGCAATGAACCAAACAAAATCTAAATCTCCCAAATCAGCGACTAATTGGACTTTGGGGATACAGTGTTTTCTCACAGACCAATATAATTTCTAACTATCTATCCTGAGACTCAGGTAATGCCCTGATATTCTCAGTCCCCATAAAATACACAAAGAACCCTGCGCTCAATGATGTATAAAGTGCTTGAGTTGAAAAAACAAAACAAAACAAAACAAAACAAAAACAAAAAAACAAACAAACAAATACATACACAAAAAAACACTCCTCTGATCTGATGAATCTAACCATAATCTATTTCCCCCTGATTTCACTCTTGGGGTCTTATTCACCCACTCAGTGAACCCTTCGCTGGCATTACTTCACGTTTATAAGGTTTGAAGTCTATTTGGAAAATTGTTCTGCACACCAGCTGAGGTTTTTACTGACTGAAGTGCTACCGATTATTGATGTATGACCAAACACCAAGAAAGGAGGCTCACATTTGTTTGATGACCTTCTAAAAACCTAAGAACCAAACTCCTATTTAGGGATGTAAGTAAAGGGTGACTTTTGGTTTAAGGTATGTGGTTTCAAGTCAATATGTAGAAGGTGAGCAAGTAAAGCTTATTAGTTCCTGTTTCTGACATGTTTTTTATTGTTTATGGTGCCATCTAGTGGCCACTAACAGGACAGGGGACTGTTCCCCATTTAACATGCTTTAGGGACTGAGTATTGGAGTAAATTCATCAAAGATGAACTTTGATTTAAAGCGATTATCATTGATAATGAAAAAAATGTGTCAATGATGATATGGAAACAATGTCATGATTTTAGAAGCACTTCATGCAGTCTATGGATTTACTTTTTGAAAAACTGACCAATATTTTCTTGCAAGAAGATAAAGTTATACTTGTATTACATTCGAGACCATTAATGAATGAATGAGTCAGTGGTTTTGTGGGGGGAGTTCAGGATGTAAATCTTATTTCCAGGTAAGCGATTCCATATAAAATTATCATTAGATGTGAACCAGACAGCTATTTGCAGAATTATGGCACTGTAGTTATTATAAGTAGGGAAAATCTTACTTTATGATATATATTTAGACAAAACTTTTTTTGAACCCTGTTGTTTTTGAATTGCATTCTTACTGAAACAGACAAGAGTAAAATAAAGCTCAGTACAAATAGATGGGTACTGTTAGTGCAGTAAATCGCATTATTACCATTTGTATAGTTTGTGTTGGTGCTCCATAATGTTCTTAGCTTTTATCTCATTAGTCTCAAGTGCTTCTTAACAAAGAAGTCTCTTACACAAACAGATGATGTCATAGGTCTGCTAGACCTGTTTCAGTTAGATCACATCTACCTGAAGGATATAATAAACAAAATCATGAACTGTGATTTGTGTTTGTGTTTTGATGTCAGTAGACAGTCTCATGTGTCAAAGAATAAATTCTTATGTGTAATGATTGATGGGTTTGTTTCAATATATTATTTTATGTTATGAATCTACATCCACTGGTTAAAGAACATCACTTATATGTGTGCCATTTCCATCCAAAGTGGAGCAAAGCAGTTATGTGATTCATATGTAATTCTGATATGTAAGTTCTCGGGTGAGCACTAGGATGATTATCCGACCTGGAACACTGTGGAGAAGGTTTGTGGCAGAAAAGAGACACCCCTGTTCAGCAGCAGCAGTGGTACAGTCTGGCTTCATGTCAGTGTTTTTGGTATTACCTGGATATTGCCAGAACTACCACACTGGGTTGAGGATAGGGGTGGCGTGGGATCAGGGTTAAAGGGAGATTAACCACACGGCTGGCTATAAAGCTCCAGTGTAATCCGCCCACTGCAGATAAAGTCAGAGCAACAACACTTTGCTCAGAACTCACACTGTTTTAGGACCATATATGTTTAAACAAGAGTACAGCAGTGGAGGAATTTCAAATTTGAGATTTCAAACATTTATCTGTTGACTTCAGATTAGTTTTTCTCATCAACAGAAACATCAAGAAGGCCAAAGGGAATAAACATGAAAAAGGCAAAGGTACGTCTTTAACTCTCCTTGCTTAACACCAATCCTTTTCAAAGAAAGCAATGCAAAGGGTAGAGATTCATCTCTTCTTTTTCCTTTAGAACTAGCCTTTAGCTGTTTTTCTCCAAATGATTACAATGAACCATTGTGCTAACCCCAACCCTATCCAGCAGGTGAATGATGACAATGAACCCCCCAGTTATCAGGAGGCAACAGCAGGTAAAGGCCAACATCCTTGTAGTTTCACATGTTTTATAACTTACGTCTGCTTGTTGCTAATTTGAGTCAAGGTGCAAAGTGAAACATTGTAATTACTAGTCTTTATAACTTTGCACTTTATTTTAGATAAAAGCAAGTTGAAAAGTGCAACATTGCAATTAAAAATCATGTCAGACTTTCCCCCTTCTTGTCTAAGTAATTACACAGCATCATTTAAAGAAAAAACACGTATTTATTGATCTCTACATGTCTCCTTCCTTCAGGCTATGATGAAATGGAGGCTCAGTTTGCCTGGGATGATAAAACCATCAGGCAAACCTTCATCAGGAAGGTAAGGAAAAAGTTTTATTGAAACAAAATGTCACAGTGACACTTCTGTTGTTCTGACTGGATGCGCTCCCTCTTGCAGGTTTACGCCATTCTCATGGTCCAGCTGCTTGTGACAGTGGCAGTCGTTTGTCTCTTCACATTCTGGTAAGAACCTCTTTTCCTCATCTGTTTTCATTTCAATCTGACACTTTGTCAATCAAATCCTTCTTATTTCTGTCTGCAGTGCCCCTGTGAGGTTTTTTATTCAGACTCATCCTGGCTTGTACATGGCATCTTAGTAAGTGCAAAAAACATCATCACATCAAGATACACTGCACGTTACACAATACACATTGGGAATCCTTCCTTTGACATTATTTATTAAGTTTTGATTCTTTTCCCTTTTTAGTCTTATGTTCCTTTTCACCTACATTGCACTTTCTTGCTGCGGAGATCTGAGGTAATGTTTTTTTTTGCAACACAAATAGAGGATGATAGTTTGATGGAAATTTGCAAATATATTATTTGGACTAATCAGATTTTCTGTTGTACCCAAACAGGAGGCAGTTTCCCTGGAACAGCATTCTGTTAGTTCTCTTTGTGAGTATATCACAGTATCAAATGAGCTATTGAGGCACATTATAGTAAAATACAGTGCACCGTTGACACTCCTATAATCTAAGTGGACCTTTCTCTCGTGTGTTACTCACAGACTTTGAGCATGGCTTTCATGATGGGATTTATGTCCAGGTAAATATGTACTAGAACACATGGGTGTGTTTATGTGCATCTGTTTGGCCCACTGATCATTTCCAAGCATTTCGAAGATGGAAGAGCGGGAAAAGAACAACATTGATAAATGCGTTTGCTCCTTCTCCAGCTTTTACAACACCAAATCAGTGGCACTATGTTTAGGAATCACAGCACTGGTGTGTCTTTCTGTCACCATCTTCAGCTTCCAGAGCAAGGTAATTTCTCTTTACAACAAAAGACAGGACATGTAGCTATGATGAGATAAATCCATCACATGCTTTTCTCTGGTGTATCGCAGGTTGATGTCACATCCTGTCAGGGCATCCTGTTCTCTCTGTGCATGGTCATGCTCCTCTGTGCCATTGCCCTCTCCATTGTCGTCCCCTTTGGATATGTAAGTTCACTTCCTCCTTCTCTTCTGGTAGGATCCAAGCAGTCCAAAATAGCTGTGCTTAATGCTGACTTAAACAGGCCTTGTGGGTTAATGCCTCAGGTGCTGCTGGCTGTATTTGGGTGTGCGTTAAGGGATTACCTTCACAGATAATCTGGCGACGTGCTTGGCTGCCTTTCTTAAATTAGCATCTTGCTATCCTTCTTAACAGTATTTTGCAATGCTTTTTTTTTTTTAATCTCGCAACACAGGTTCCCTGGTTACACGCCATTTATGCAGTGATAGGAGCCATCCTCTTTACTCTGGTGAGAATCAGATACTTTATTAATGAACTATATTCAAAAATCATTTCCTCTAATTCTTCTCCTCCACTGTCTCCATCTCTTTCTGTTACAGTTCCTGGCATTTGACACTCAGATGCTGTTAGGGAACAAGCGCTACACCATAAGTCCAGAGGAATATATTTTTGCCACCCTCAGCATCTATCTAGACATCATCTATCTGTTCAGCTTCCTGTTACAACTTACAGGAGGAGGCCGCGACTAAAAAAATCTCAGCCACGCTGCGGCTACACAAAGAGCCACAGCGTGGCTACATTTGAACTTTCAAAACAAACGTATTTGTTACTCTCAAGGTCAAGATCTTATCATGGCTATAAGGTCTTTGTGGTTCGTCTTTTGTGTATTTATCTAAATTATGTTAGCAAGAGAGTAATATGTTCCTACATCTGCCTTGTACCCACCATGTAGTTGTTCACAGCACTCTGGTCATTCCTAATTTTCTGGTTTTGTGTTACTGAGGGGTCAGAGTGTGCTTTAACAGAAATGAGATTCTTTTTTTACACATTTATTTTTTATGTCCAGCATCAAATATAAAGTTAAATTAACGTTTGCTTGTTTATGTGTGTAAGATGCAGTGTTTTCGTTCTACTAGCTCAGTTTGAGCCTGGATGTTATGTAGGTATATACTGTACAAGTGAGGCTTCCCAGCAATAACAAGGGACACTAACAAAGTCTAACCATAAAGGGAAAACGTGTTTATCAGCATAATATAGTCAGTAGATGGGGCAATTTCTATGTGATGTTAATGTGGCCTTTGGGATACAATAGAAAATGATTCCATGTTAACATGGCGATGATCACAATGTGAGTGTTAGACATGTTCTTCCTGTGAAGTGGATTTCAAAAACCTGAACAGACCAGGTTTATATTTTTATAAGGAAAATGAGCTGTGTCCAGTTTATTGGGATTATTCAAATAAAAGTGATGCATGAACAGTGCTTTGCCTGGTTATCATATGAACGACTCTGGATGACTGTCCTGATGCATTCTAAACATTTTATCCAATCTAAGGTATGTGCTAAACTGTTAAATTTGAGCGCCTGCAGCCCCAGGTGTAACGGGTGGATTTAGGAACAAACCAGATGACGGCACCAGGTTCAGCATAGAAATCTCTTGAAGCTTTTGAGATCATCTTATAAGGGTTTGGCAGAGCTGGATGTTGGCCCCTAGTGACCACAGCGAGACCAAGACCGGTTGCTTGTTTTGTTCTCATTTGAAAAGCCTTTAAAAATAATAATAAAAAAATGTTAATAGGAGAACTTGAGCACCCGGATCTATAGATGGAGGTAAGGCTGCTTTTAATTACGCACCGCAGGCTCTCATTTATAAGAGATGATGAAATATGCAGTTCACCCAAAAAATTTAAACAAGACTTTTATTAAAAAAAAGAAGAAAAACTGACATATTCAAATTCAAGAGAAAACCAAGAAAGAAGGAAAATCTTATCTCAATCAATAAAAAAAAAAAAAAAACACAAGTTACAGACCATTTTAGCAACTCTGGCACAGGAAGACAAAAGTAGCCAAGTGGCTTTGCAAAAAAAAAAAACAAATATCAAAACCTCTTTCCTCCAACAGAACTGTACAAAATGAGTTCTTGTATAAATAAGAAAACTGTTCACAAGCAGGAAGTGAGACGAGCCCGTGGTCTTTTCAAAATGTCTGCGATTCACAGAAGCCTGGTTCATACAGTGTTGAGCAACAAGACATGTTTTTAGTATTTCCTGCTCTGAACTTTCCTGGGATGACATTTCTGAGTCACAAAATATAACTATTTGACAATATGAACTGCCATTTAGCAAGATGATAGTAAACTATTTACTGCATCCAAATCTCATGAAGCTATGATTTAAAACCAAACAGATAAGGGCTGCAAGAATCAACTATGCTAAAATAAAAGAAGACATTTTGAAAATCCGGACGAGGCAACATCTTATTACCTGTTTGGAAATCCTGTTTTAGCAGCAAAACATTTTGAAGCTATGAAATAAGCCAGTAAATCTATTTAGGATGATTGGAATAACATTCAGAAGATTTTCAAATTAGTCAGGGCTTCTTTCAAACAGTGAATACTGTCTATACAGTACATGTCTGTTCTTAATATTCCTCCAATTAACTGGAACCTAAGGTTCTGTCGTTGCCATGATGCAAATTCAGTTTTGAGCACCATGATTCCTTGTTAGGATTTCTTCGTACAAAATAAGCTAAAATAAAATTAAAATAAATAAACACTGTATTGTAACAAGTGGTCATTTCATAGTTCCAAAGTCCTGTGTTTGTATTAAAAGTGATGGCTAATACATGGAATATAATTTCTCTGAACAATATCATCAATATCCATGACATTTTCCTTCATGGTGCACTGAATCTGAAAACTTGCTAGTCACTGTGTTATTTGGACAGGTTATAAATCACAAAAAAAAAAAAAAATCAAAAAAAAAAAATCAAGGAAACACACAAGAAGAAATCAACAGAATGGTGTAAAGAGCAATTGGAAGGGGGGGGGGAAGACTATTTACAAAATGAGCTCTTGTGTCTGAAAACTCTCACCCTCTTAAAAGCTGCACTCTGTTCCTCCTGGGCGTCTGCTGAAGCCAATAAAATTCATAATGAGCCTGTTTACATGCACTCCATTACGTGTACTGATGGAAACGCAGGTTTTAGTCATATGTGTAAACAAAACCAGATCATTTCGTGGGTTGTTCATTTTGAAAAGCAGTAAAATTATTTTGATGGATTAGTGCCCCAAAAATACGCTCACGAAACCTCTAACGTCCATCATGTGGACTACTTCCTGAATGTAAACCCCCTTACTGTGATCTCTCTCTCTCCGCGAATCTTTCAAAACTGGTGAAAATACTTTTTGTCCAGCCATGTGCAACAGATGATCGTCTACGGATGAGTGCAGTTTATCAGTGACCGAGAGCTAAAAGAAGGGTGGCTACAACATCTTTGGTTGCAGAATTGAACAAAAGCAAAAAAAAAAAAAAGAGAAAAAAAAGATGGCATGTGAAAGATTACACCAAGACAATACAAAGACAGAAACAGGAAGGTTGAGAAAAGACGTTATCACACTGTGTTTTTCACTGGATTCAAACATGGACAGTGAAAGAGTGGGAAGAAATGCTCCTCGTAACCCTACAGCTAACTCCACTGACAGGACGACTAACTGTGGCATTTAAACAAGCCTGTTGCCATTACCGTAGTATATACAACTTAGTGTCAAGCCTATGAGAGATCAGGCAGTTCATCCAGAGAAACAACATTAAGGCTTAGCTGAAAATAGTTTTTGCTAAATTTTGGATCACTCACAAATTCATTCAGACGTGCTGTCTCACTGAAGGCTGTAAGAATTGTCTTAAATGGCACTTCCATGGTCTAGTGAGCAGTCCTTTGTAAAACCATTATTTCTATTATCTACATATCTACAGTTTTTGATATCTGTATAAATTAAAAGTCAACATATTTGGATGCACGGTATGTGGTGACATGAGCTTCACTAAACATGCTGACTGGAACATACCCGGGCTCATGTGTACGAAGCCTGGTGCAGCCACAACACTGATGCAGCTTCGGCATGAATCTGGATCAGCACTTAAATGAAGTAATTGTTTGGTTCAGCTCTCCACTCTGAAAAGGCTTTCTGCAAAACGTGCCTGACGCAATATCAGGACAGACGACACAAGGATGGGAAGAGAAACTCTGTGTGTGGAACAAAAACTTAATGTGCACAAGAAAACAGCATCAAACCCTACGTGGAGAAAAGAGCACCTACTCTCTAGGAAAAGCTAAAATCTACAGCTAAAATCTAAAACCTAACCTTCTTCAAAGATAAATTCATCCAAACATAAGGCAAATTAGCACAAAGATTTTTCAAGTGACAGACAAGAAAAAAAAAAAAAAAAAGACATTTAACTCTCTACAAACTAAGAATCACTGACAGAGAATCAAACTCAGGTGACAACAGCAGCATTGAAAAAAAAAAAGACTTACAGCTCCCTTTCCTTTCAGACTAATTACTCTCAGGGATTTTGTGAGTCTTTTATTTTAATTCCCTCATTGCTTTTGCTAAACTACATCTTAATTTAGTAACTGCATTGTTCTTTGTACACATTATGTCTCAGTAATCTAACTGTTCCGATCTAAAGCATGTTCTCTTCATCCCTTCAACACGGGGATGAATTTAATGATACCTGAAAGTTTGCCACAACAAAACCGCTTAAAACCACTTCTCATGGACAGGGACGTAACGTGGAGTTACATCATCACAGAGCAGGACGACTGTTTGCATGAACAGATGTCGTTTTGTTCTGTTTTTTGATGGTGGCCAAAAGGACTTGAAGCGAATTGGAAGTCTCATCTAACCATCAAAAAACAAACAAAAAAAGAAAATAAGGAATCATTTGGATGAGCCAAATATTAGAGCCCATCATTATGTATGTCCATTTCATCTTTTCTTTTCAGACTACAATATTAAACGTCTTTTCAATAAATGTATGTTTCAATGAGCTAAAAACTCTAAAAAATAGAACTATAATTCAAATATAAATAGAAATACTTGATTGTCTTTTGTTCACTTATGAAAAAATTGTTTAAAATAAAAAATGAATTTGATTAAACTATAAACAGTCAATGTTATTATCATCTATGCATGAATAGAAATCTCTGCAGCAGTTACAGGAAGAAGTAGCTTTAAACGGTTTGCCTCCCACGGTTCACAATGACTCCACACAACAGACCAGCAAAAAGTGTTTGTAAGTTTCTAAATCTGTACAAATTTTTGCCCCCGCTGCTGCAATTAGAATGTCAAACAACAGACATCAGAAAATAAAAATAAAAGTTTGCATATTTTACAAAAAATAAAAGACACATTGTGTTTCAACTCTTCCTTGAATCACTCTGAAACATCCAGAATGCTTTTTTTAAAAATAAGAATTTGTCATATTACGTGCACAAAAATAATGCTCTGTGTCTTTTCTTCCTCTCTTAATTTTTTTTGGTTTTTCTTTTCAGTTTTTTTTCCTTTTTCAGTTATCAAAATAGATCGTAGCTTCTCTGAAGAAGATTCCCACCTTTGGTTGATCAACTCTTGAGGATGTGAGCAGAAAAGTCCAATGAAGTTAAGTGTTGTCCTTTTTCTTAAAAAAACAAAACAAAAAACAAAACAAAAAACACAAAACACACATACACACATTTGCACACAAAGAAAGAACTATACACACACACACACACTCACTCACTCACTCACACACACACATGTTCCTTTTGTTATCCATGTTCAAGTCCAAGTGCTTGGTGACGTATGGAGCACAGATCTCTTCCAGCTGAATCCTGTTTGGTCGAATTCATTTCGTGCTCTCAGCTCCACCCTGCTGGGAGCTGGAGGACACACAACACAGTATTGATACACTGGCTCTGCTCAAACAATGAGTCTCTTTACATAGTGTTATAGATATAATCTGTTAATTGTCTAACTGCAAAACTGCTAAAGGATGTTCGTCTCCCACTAGAACTTTCCTTATTAGAACTTTTTACAAATAAGACCTTGCTTATAAAGATTTATATGTACATATATATTATATACATGAGATTTGTTCAGCATTGGACTAAATAATTTGTTAAATTCACTAGATTTTGGCAAGATTAATACGATTAATTAAAAAATTATCCCTCAATAATAAATAAAGCTGCCTTTTCATTAAATAAAGTACTTTTACAATAAAGTAACCATGGTTCCTTTGGGTTTTGAGAGTATTGTTGCATGTGTTGTCAAATTGTTAAAGGTGTATACCGTATTATTTTATTTGTCTATTTGAATGGGATGTATTAAGTTGCAGCGCCCTGAGCTCCAACAGCCTTGTACACACGTCACCATGGTGCTCAAAAACTTATATCAACTCGTGTGCATTAGCAAACGGTTGCCTTTTTCATTAAAAGGATGCTGAAAGGCTCTGCAAGCAAAATTTCTTTTTCACATTACGCTCATTTGATCTACTATTTTAATAAAAAAATGTTCATTAGTGCAGCTTCAAGCTTTTAGTTTTTTCCTCCATTTTGATTATCGATCAGGCATCTGCTTTGCTATCAGTACAGGCTTCATGTGTCTGTCCACCACATGAAAATATGATGCTCAGACTCATTTCAGCCAATCAGAAGATGTATCATCGCTCTGATTTCCTCCATTTGTGACCTTAAACTGAAATGAACTAGTGCATTTGATGAGTGAAAACAAAAAGCACAACATGACATCATCCTACAGTGTACAACCACACGTTACAAGCCTACCTTAGCTTCACTTGGTGTGTTGGTACGAGTAGTTTGTGTGCTCTGCAGGAGCCTCCATTGCAACCTGCTGCTGTTGACTGCCATTTTCCTGAAAAAGACAACCAATTTAGAGATTTCATCATTCATGACTGTGAGCCAGCTAAACAGATTGTACTGAAGATGCAATGGTGAAGACAGCCTGTATTTTCCCACTGCCCTCCACTTCAAATTTAAGACCACAATGCGTTTGTGTGGCCTTGTGTTTTAAACTAAAGCCAGTGCATACCACAGGACGTATTTACTAAGAGACGTGTAACTAATACAAATTTTATCTTGTCTAACTGGAATACACACACTCAAAATAACTCTATTGTGTAGGACCTTCCAGTGCATTCATGGGAGGGAGTGGAAAATTATATGGTGCATATATGCCAGAAATATATATTGATGCATTACTTGATGAAAAAATGATCATTATCACTCAATGAGAAAATGAGGAAGGGAGCAATTTCTTTCTTTATTAAATTTAAATCTGCCCATCACCAGGTGTTACACCATCGTGGGAAATGTAATGAAAAACTTTGCATACGATAAAATATATTGCTTACTTGCACTTAATTGTACAAGTAATCGAAGTAAAAGAACTACTAATAACTATTAAAGCACGAATTTAATGCAGTTGGCACCACTTTGATTGTATAAACTAATTAATCTTTTAGAAGCTAATGAAAGAAAAAAAAATCTGCGTAAAGATACAGGATTTATTAAACAACAAAAACAAAAATAAACAAGGAGAGCAAAACAAAATACAGGATACTAACTAATACTGCCCATGAAAAAGACAAGATCTCTAGAATATTTTGATTATGTTTTCATTTTCCAGGACTTACCAAAGGTATGACACCTGCACCTACCTGTTAAAATTCCACACAAACCCCCCAGGGCAAATAAACTCTGTTCACCTCACTCAGTTGGCAGCTGCCACTCCTTAAAATATATGTGAATGAGACCTAGCATGCTGAGAGCAGCTTTGTCTGGTTTTTTTCCCTTCCTTTTTTAATTTTTTATTTTTTTTAGTAAATACGTCCCTGTAGAAATTGTAATCAGAGATCATTCACTAATCCAAACATTTAATGCAAGCAGCTGAGGTTGAGGCTAGCTTCATACCTCTACTGGGACACTGGAGGGAGGCACTGGGGTGTACTGGGGGATGTAGGTCCCCTGCATAGTTGTGTTGGCCGGAATATACTGTAGGGAAGGCAGAAAGGAAAACACAAATTGTGTATAGTATTAAACATGATTATCTAAACTTAAAGACAGTCAGCTATTATTACAGTTCTCTGTCTTTTGCACTCTATACGTGTGTGTGTGTGTACGAGAGAGAGAGAGAAAGAGTGTGTGTGTGTGAGTGGTACTGACTGTGCCCGTGCTTCCCAGAGACAGGTGGCTTAGCTGCTGGGTGAGAGGACCCATCATGGATGCAGGCTGGATGGACATAGCATGATCCATTGTTGGTGTAAGAACTGTACCCTTTGAATGTGCACAAACATACACAGGGTCTGAATTATTACTATAATCACTAAGTATATATCAGTCACATGTGAGCTGAATGCACAGTAATCTTTGGTAATCACAGTGGGACGGGGAAATGGTTTGTGAAGCAGGATAGTGATGAGTGAGTGATACTCACAGCTGGCTGCATGAGGTATGACTGGTGGTGCATCCAGGACGGGCTGTGTACCTGCAGAATGAGAAACACACAATGAAACTCACTCTCCTCCAGATTGGGCTCCATCCTGAGTGTCTGTTAACTTATGTGCACCCTATAAGGGCAATAAAAGCAATGCAAAAGGAATTCTTAATATTGAGGCGAAAAAACAAAACAAGACCAAAAAAAATTACTTAAAGTAAATAAACAAAGAGAAATATCCCACCTGGTAGGATGAGACAGGAGAATGCATGTAGGGTGAAAGGGAAGTCTGAGCGATCATCCGGTTTGGAGCCAGACTGTAGGGTGAGGAGTAGAAGCTGCCAGACAGACAAAGCAAAGTGTGAGGAGAGCCTGAGAACAGACACACTATGTCAACACCCTCCAGAAAGTCTCTGCATTAAAAACAGTTCTGTGTTCTCCTGATGGCCAGCAGGGGGCACTCCTCTACACAAGTTTGAGTTTGCACTTATTTTCCTGTGGGGCTGGGATGTTTTCAGTCACTCTGCGCATACCACTCACCCATTTTGTAAGGCTGTGGGGTCATAGGCAAGCGTCATTCCTCCCTGGGAAAACAATACGCAGGATTCAGAACCGGTGAGGTCATGCAAACCCCAGTACAGTTATTACTAATACAGCGCACCAGCACACACTGACAACAATCAAACTTTGAAACTTGCTCTGTCGTTAATTTTAAAACAATAAACATCAACTTGTAAGTACAGGGCAGCATATTGAAGGATCATGAGGTAAGACTGTCCATGTTACCGTGTCTCCGTCTCTAGCCCAGGGCCTTCCATTCTGGAGGAACTTCCCCTGGTTCTGCCGCTTCTTCTGACCTCCGTCTGCAAACTTACATAATAAGGGCTCTGTGGGCACTGTGAAAGCAACGGATCAAACAAGAGCGTGAATTCAGAGATCACCATGGGGAACAAAAACACTGGGCTCTGGCACTAACAACAACAATATCAGGTTCCTATAATACAAAACAAACATTCCACGCACCAGGCACTCCTGGTGGAGTTTTGATGAATTTCCCGTTGAAATGCTGAATTATGGCCTCGCACTTCTCTGTAGACTCCATTCTGATAAATAATAATAACAATAAAAAGGCAAATTCAATGCTTCTTGTGGAGTTTATTTTACATTGGATTTGGATAAACCGCAATTAAACTTTTTATTTCAAAGCACAAATGGTACTGAAATAATTATAAGACAGGATGGAGTAGAATTTTATACAGAGCTCCCATAAACCGACCTGGCGAATCCCACACCGCGACTGGTCCCATTGGCATCTCTTAGGATACGTGTGGAAATGACCTGGCCAAAGGACTTGAGCATGCTCTCTAGCTCCTGCTCATCCATGGACACGGGCAGGTTGGAGATGTAGAGGTTGGTGGGGTCCTGCTCCTGTTGCTGTGACAAAAGAGGCCATATTTAAAATTTACAATAAGGCCTTTTTTTAACCATAAATGAGGAGCTGTAATACTAGTGTTTTTTGTTTTATTGCAACATCACCATAAATTGGTGCAGGGGTTTCATTAGATGACATGAGGTACATCAAGTTAAATGCATTTATTTTAGCATGACACTTTCCAACATCTTTGCTATTGCATTTGCATTTGCTAATGGAAATTTTCTCCTTGCTTTCAAAAACCTTTTTCACACAGCAGAACATTTCTGTGTAGGCAGCAGTGTGAGCGTGTCATTCCATCCACACTTGCTATCACTCTTAGCACATTAATGCTTCATCATATTCATGCACCATGTCAAGCAACATTTGGTAATATGGATAAAAATGTCTTAATGCAATCAGTGTCTGAACTTTAAGTGAAACCCTGAATAATTTGTCACCCCTGCAAGCCTTCATGTCACTGCGTCAGCTGGGTACATCTGGTTTTTAAAAATCCATGTGCACTTAAATGTACAGGCACAAGCAAATATGAATTTTTATGGGAAGGTGAATTTACGCATATTGGTGGAGAAGTGTAATGGAGAGCTATTGATAGCTGCAAGTAATTTAAAGAGGGGAGATTAATAAGACTAATTTTATGGCAGCAGCTTGAAAGTGAAACTTAGAGTGACTGTGCAGAAGCAGACAGGAAGCCAGGCATGAAGTTAAAGAGTTCACAGAGCAACAGGAGCCTGGCAACCAGGAAAAAAGAGGCTGGACTAAAAAAGAGGGGAAGGGAAAACAGAGAGCAAAGGAAGACAACAGGGCAGCGGGAGTCTTGCATAATTTGGGTAATGAAAGAGGATGGAAAGAGTAAAAAAAAAAAAAAGAGGATAGATGAGTGTCTACTGATTAAGAGGCTCTTCTCTTTCATCAAAGTATCTTTTATTGCCATCATTTTCAATCTGCTCCCTTCTTCCACCTCACACTTAATGCAGTGTTATACCACTGAAAACCGTGAATAATAAAGCTTTTCAATCATGCATGAAAGGAAGTATTACATGCAATTCAAGTTCCAGTCATTTGAACTATTCTGGTCCAAGCATCAATATGGAGGGGCTCGGGAGACATCAGAGATCAGCCAAATTTGACACCGGTGTTGATTGAACTTTGACAAAAGAAATCATGGCAATTAAAGTGTGTCAACAGCTATCTTAATTGAGGATTTACGTTCAGTAAGAGCAGCCTCTGTTCAAAGCCATTAGCCACCTGAAGACGAGATAACCTATTTTCTGTAATTGTCGTCATTCTGGGTGTGGCAAAACAACACTTACATAACACAGCGGCACACAGCAGGGAAGATAAAACAAGACTAATAAAAGTCCACTGCTTTATGACAGTGGGACAAAAACTCCCGTGCTAATCTTTGATATTCACACTTTACCTCAGCCAGTAAACACAACACTCATTTTCGCAAACAGTCAGCCTGTTTTAGATATGAAAACACTGTTGTGTTTAGTGCATTCTTTCGTACTGGGCCCTAGGTGAGCCATGTTTGTTGAGGAGTGTCTCCATACGTTTGGCCAATTTGTCTACTTGTATGTGGAGCTGACGTCTGAACCCGAGTAAGAACAAATCTATTTATAACTCTGCGATTTTTCCCCTGTGCCTGTACACACGGTTTCTTTGGGCCAACAGCTTGGAGGCTGGGGTGGCCTGTTTTGGGACCGAGCATACTCTGAGGACAATGGGTGGAAGGTGTGGCTGATTGTGTTTGTGAACAACACTCTGCAGCAGCCATGGTGAAGGTGCAAACAGGTGAGGCTGTTTGACATTAGACTGATTTCAGACCTAGAGCTGTTTTCAATGGCCTAAAGTAACCTGTCAACTTAATGGCAGCCGTATATATTTAGTTTATATGCTGGTTATCAACACCTCTGGGTTGAGTCAGGTTTTGGTATCCAGTTGCACTTCATGGGTATTGAAATACACAGGATTGTGTGGCACTCTTACAGAGGAGGTGCAGTGAACTTAGACTCAGGGTTTTGTTGCACTGGTCTGGTTCAGGTCAGCTGGCAGTGTGGATCTGTTACAGTTTTCCTGGGCTAGGCTGAGGGAGACCCTGGTGTTACGTTGCAGTGAGTCTGTTTGGGTGCAGGACAGAAAGAGGGGGCAGGGACATCGGGGTAGAGTGTATTAAGTGCTGGTGTCAGCTCCAGGCCTGCGCCCAGACGATGGACAATGCCAGCCTATTATGTATGTCCCATTGACAGTGGGTGTAGTGGCACCCTCCCCTGGGTTCCTCAATGGGGAGCCTTACAGCCAGAGGGATCAGCTTAATGAGCTGACAAGAGGTGCTTTTTGACTGCAGACACTTTGACAAAGAGCTCAGTACAAGTGCTACAACAGGAGAGGCTGAGCTTCATACAGAGGTGAGAGTGTAAAGGGGAGTGAGAGAGGAGGTGGTGAGGAGGGTGATGAAGAAAGAGACTAAAAGAGAGTGAAAAGAAAAGCAGGGGGGTTAATTATTCCTGTTCATGAATCTAGTCTGCATGAAGCCTAACCTTTTACTTTTTTCAACTTTTATTATTGCTGCAGATTCACAGAATGAAGTATAACAGGACACATGCCTCCCTATAAACCTGAGTTTATCTTGTCCACTTGCCAACAGGGCACTCAGTAGCAATCTGGCCACAGCGTTTAAGAGTTTATCTTTAACATGATAGAAAGAAAGAAGGTGTGCCTGTGCAGAAAAGGGCAATGACTTATGAAGGTCAAAGTTCAGCAGGAGGCACTTAAGAGACCAATTTATTTTCGAGAAGAGCAAGACAGGATTAGATCATGAACCCAATGTTTACATGTTGTGGCGCAGAGGAAGTGGCAGTTTGGTCATTCTTACTTTGGCCATCTGAGCCTGGACCCCACTGGACTTCAGAGCCGTAACAGCTTTCTGTGCTGCTGCTGGATTATCAAAGTCCACAAAGCCATACCCTGTTAAACAGACACATTTATGTTAAAGCAGCCAAGAGACTTTTTGGAGAAAACCCATTTACTTTCTTGTTGACAGTCAGACAAGGAGATCACTGGCTGCTGGCATGGTTGCATGCAGCTTGCCTTGCTTTGCCAAAAAGTTTTTATAAATGCAAAAAAATGTATAAACCCCCCCCCCCAAATTAAACAAATAAATAAGTAAATATCTTTGGAGTTGCTGGTAGGCACCTTTAACTTTTGGACAGAACAGGTGTTTTTTGGCTAAGCTAACCAGCTCCTGACTGTAACCTCATATTTAAGTTACCAAAACACCTAAATCAAATGCACAGCAAAAGTGAAAGCAACAATTAATGAAAGTTGACGAGACACAACTTACCTTTACATTTGTTGGTGGTTTTATCCAAGATGGCCTTGGTTGACACAATCTTGCCATACCTTCATGGGCCCAAGAATAGAGGACAGGATGAATGACAGATGAGGTGACTGTGAGGCAAAGGCAGGAATCTCCTCCTGTCACAAGCATACCAATCCTGCCAGAATTCTTCAGGCTGTATGACTATAGGTGTAAAACATGAATAAATAGCCTACTCCTTTGGCAGCTCATGTCTTGCCAATGTGATTTGTCACTGAAAACTATGTCGTATTTCCACCCTTCTGTCTTTGTCTGCTGGCTGTACAGTAAACTCTGTTCCCTGGTGTTGTTATTGACTGACAGGAGACGACACCTCAGGGCCAGAAACAATTTGTTCTAGGCCTGTCTTTAGCGTGCACACGCATACACACACACAGACTGAAAGACAAATGCTCACCTCTCTATTAAATACAGCTCTGCTCTCCGGTATTTTTGGCTCAAATAAAGCTCGAAAGTATTTTCAGTAGCAGTGCCTATAGACTTTCAACGGAACTTACTGTATGCAATTAATTACAAACAAAATCAGTAATATGGTTCTGGAAAAAAAAAGCTGGTGTAGTAACCTGCTATTTCAGTCCATAGCTGTCAACAGACAAAGACCACTCAGTAAAAGATGAAGATCAATGAATACATTAATGCAGTATTATAAAACATTCATGGCATGAAAATTACTTTAAAAGCAGTAAATGAGAAGTGTTATGTAAAACATGGAGAGTGTTGGAAAAAGGTGTTATGAGACAGTATACAGTATAATAGATCTGTCCCTGTCTGGTTCATTTAGCCAATGAGGGACGCTGGTGTTCCTCTGTTTGGACGACATGGTGTCTGGGCGGAATGTACACTGTAACCTGATGCTTCACTCCTCTGGTTTGCCTTCCTTCCCACCACATCCCTCTCCCTCTCTCTGTTTTTCCACCCTTGCAACACAACTCACTGCTGGGTCCTACACTCCCGCCTCATGGCAGTGGACATCTGCCGGGATGACTCAGACCTGACTAGACAGACACAGCAGAGACCAAAGTAATGACTGACACCAGCATCTAAAGTATTTATGTTAAAATGTCATGGACTTAGCTCCTGTCAGGTTTCTACGTACATACAAATCTAGACCATGCATTTTTCTGTGATACAAAAAGCAAAGTTTACATTCTAACTTCAGCAGCCAAAATAGGCTTCAACTTGATAGCTGTGTTAATCCCGTTCATGTAATTTCACACGGCTAAAATATAATTGCATGACTCACTGTTCCTGGTTACTGAAATTTGGTCTGAAGGATAAATACACTGTGGAAGAACAGCATTGTACACATTATTAATTTGTCATCCATTGCCAAATAGGCACATGACCTATGCAGAAGATATGTTTATAGTTTCCAACTGTCATTAAACAGCTGCAAGGCCGTCATTAAGCATGAATGTATATACAAGCTTGATATCATTTAACTCAGTCCAGCCCAGATGAAATGTTATATTTCAATTAACCTTATCTTGGCCATAAATATAGAAGCATTTAGATTAACTTAAACTCACATCTAGCCAAATGAAACAAAGTATAAGCCATTTCATCTGTTTTGAGATAGCATTCACTGATGAACTGCGACTACAGTTACACTAATAAGACAGTTTAAAACTCCTCCAAGGCAAACTGGACAAGCAATGACGGACCAAAAATAATATGTCATGTCTTTCTTATGTTGAAGTCATGTGCTTTTTGCTGCACAGTTGAAAGCTGCTATTACTGCCGTGGCCTTTGAAGTTTGCAGATTAAACATTTTTGGAAGGAAAACAGATGTGTCATTTTGGAGAAATGAGGAGTTAAAAGTCAACATTTTTTGGTGTTGTAAATAGTATGAAAATTTTATTATGTACAGTACAAATATATTGAGTTATTCTGGTGTCCAGATTCAAAAAAATGTTTTAAGTTTATTTGTTTATTTTTTGGTATTTTTCTCACACCTTAAAAATAAACAAGCATGGCTGAAACAGTTAGTGTGTACTGTAATTTTTCAGAGTTAATGCTTTCGTAATTTGTTCAACATTTAAAGTTGTCGTGGAAAAGAAATTATTCCCATTAATATGTGATTTAGTTTGAAAATTGGATACTGGATCTGGCTGAAATGAACTTGTGGCATCTCGTAAGCCAAAACAAGCTGGAAAAAGCTGTAAGCATATGTAGTATAGTAATATAGTATATGGTAATAAAACCTTAGTTTATATCATCATAAACTAAACAAAGTGCTGTTTGTGATGATAACAGTAAAAGTCAGTCTCAGGAGCATTTGCTCATAGGTGTAAACTGAAATACACTGAAGTACCCTTGATCAGTATGGGTTTTCATTAGAAGCATGTTAAAGGAAAACAAAAGCTGCATTTCATGTTTTCCTGCTTTCCTTAACTGGGACTCCTGAGAGTTCAAAGATCTGAAGGCAGTGACTGCGTGACCCTGGACTTACCTCATCTGATTTGCAGTGGAACAGCAGCCCACCACACTGTGAAGGCCACAGGGATTTAAAAGACAGATCTGACCCATATACGGCCGTCTAACATTCTTTCCCAGCAGGCCATGCTACTCTTTTCCCACTCATTTAAGTTGCCCCTTGAAGGGTAGCCCACCCACCCACCCCTAAAGTGTCCGACCTCTCTCCAGTCCTCTAAAACTCCACAACCACTTCTCTGTTTAGCTCCTCCTTTTAAGCTCAGGTCCCTGTATTTCACAAACCAACTGCAGATTTCAGATTTTGTTTGATTGGAAGGGCTTAGACACATCGTGTGCACCTACTCTCCAACGTGATTGTGAATTGACTCATGCTCTGTGAGTTTGGTCCTTGCAACTCTTCCCCACATACGGTGAGAACGCCTCAAGTGGAGAATGAAACACAAATGTAACACTGTGGTGTCGGTCAGAGTATTAACAAGTCAGGAGACATTAGTTATGGTCAATGCTTGTTCTAAGAGACATGTTGTTACTGTGAATGATCCGTGGAAATTTTAGCTGTATGGTAAATTGACATGTTATTTCTATGACATAAAGCATTGCTCTGACCTAGAGCAGTCAAAACCAGTTTGCGTGCTTCATTACTGGGTTTTATTTGTGTTCGTGTTTTTTAAGCCAAAATACTATGAGACTAGGCTATTTATTTAGGGGTGTGTAAGTCTTCACTGTTTTTGAGCCAGTTCAGCCTCACAAAAGTGGAAGGTTAAGATCAGGACATGAGAAGGCAACATGCTGTTCCCTTCTGTGGCCCCTTCTTTCCTTCTTTACCCCATCTCTTTTTTCATGACCCTCTAGCCTTTCTCTTGTTCCTCTATTTCCCTTTATACCATTCTGCTGACAATCTTTTGTGTTCCTATATTTGTCAAGATTTAATCAAAGTGACAATAATTGTGGCAATTCAGCATTCCTATTCACAAACCACTTTCCTTCCTTCCTGCCTAAAATCCTTTTTTTGAACATCAAATTATGGCCTTAAAAAATTTAATTTAATGTGTCCTACAGATGAAGAGCAATGTTCCTCAGAGTACAGATGTTATCTGCTCACAAGAGGTTGCTTTCGACATGACTCTTTCTCCAATTTAGCTTCAAAGATAAATAGCAAAAGCCAACTTGTTCCAGTAAATGTGGACTGGAATGTACAACCAGCTACAGTCAGAGTGTCTTCAGCATGAAGGAATAAATACTAACAGGCCTTTTTCAGCCAATAACTTCTGAACATGCAGTAAAGTTGGAGAACGCTGGAACAAATTAATGGCTTTTGACTGCTTACTTTTAAAGAGCATACACTGTACCACAACAGCCAAACCTGTTTGGCTTTTATCAATTATCATCTAGAGATCAAGGACAAGCCTCGTCTAATCCACTTTTTCATCAAAGTGATATCTTTGGCCCATGTTGGTGCCTGATCCTATGGAGTCTGTACGCAAGGCCTGTGTTTATCTGGCTGAACTATCATTGTCATGAAAAATGGTTCAACATTAGATACAGTGCACTTAAAAGCCTAGCCTAGCTTAGCATAAAGATTAGAACGGGGGGGGGGGGGGGGGGGGGGCAGCTAGCCTGCAAAAAAGAATATGTCATCCATCCAACCAATATCTCTACCTCCTAGTGGCTGAACTCACTTTTGGAAGTTGACCATTTACCTCTGCTTCCAACATAACTAATCTACACTGTTTCCACACCACTTTACAGACATGAGTGGTATCAATCTTCTCATCTAACACTCTGCAAGAGAGTGAAGAATATAATTTTCCACAAAATGACAGCCTGGCTTGTTCAAAATGGGACTCCCAATTTGGCTTTACTGTGCTGCTTTTTCTTTGGAGAAGAAGAGGAAGAGGAAAGTTCCAAAGCACTCACGGTTGGCAGAGTTTCACCAGGTCTTGGTCCGTGGTCCCCGGGTGGAGGCCGCGGATATACAGGTTAGTTTTACTCAGCTGTTCCCCTCCCCCACTGCTGCTATTGCTGCTACTGTTGGTGTTGGGACTGGGGGGAGCCATCTGGTGGCCGGAGGACACATAGGCCTGCTGTCGTAGAAAGAGAGACATTCCAGTTAGTTTCCAGTGCAGGGACATTTGACAGAAACAATTTTTCTAAAACGGCTGAGATTTTCAAACATCAGCAAAGACTGGACAGTACGGTGCTGCTTTTATTCAAAGTGTAAAAAACTTAAAAGAAGCATATTTGTTGTGATATGTGTAGCGATGTAAGGAATCCTGCATGAGATGTAGGATTATGTGGGAGAGAGAAGTGATATCATACAGTGCTCATATCAACACTCACCAATACTGCTCTCTGAGTAGAATATGGGGCCTCTTGGCTGCCTACACCATATAGGGAAAAGGGGCCTCTTATGTTTTCTCCATGTTTGGCAACTTCTTTTTTTTTTTTCTTTTGGAATGACTATGAAATCTTGCGGTGATTTAAAGATCCCAGACCAACATTTGGTTAGTCAGATGCAATGTTGACAACTGGTGCTTTCTTTCTCAAATATTACTTATACTGAGCAGGTCATACTACTGATTGCAGTCTGTCCAAGCTTGGATTTTCCTCTTTCTATTATATTTGATTCTGTTATCTGACATTTTCTCCTCAAGCTGTACCTAGAGTTAAAAGTTAACAAATAGCTGACTGCAAAGATGGACAAACAGAGTTCAGGTCAGTTCACATTACAAGCAAAGTCTGTTTATCAACACAAGGGAGAGTTCAAAGGGATGAATAACAACAGCACAACAGGAGATGATAACTACATGACGATACACAGGAACGTGTTCATGTTGGGACCATGTATGATGACCTGATGTCTGCCTCAGCCACCATTAAATCTCCTCCTCACTTCTTACTTTAGGTCTACTTTTGCTCTTGTGATCTAAACAGTGGAAGTTAACTAGCCCATGACTCAACACTAGTAATCCAAAAGGCTGTTGCGAAACACCCAGTGCATCAACTGAGCTCATCTCACTATGGGAATCAGCCTTTTTAAGAAACAAAGGATTGTGTAACCGTGCAGATGAATAAGCATCGTTGGAATAAATGTGGTTTCATACTACAGACCAGGGTTGCCAGACCCTGTTGTGGCTGAGGGAAGATGACTTAAATCCTATTAATTCAGCAAGCAAATGTTGCATGTAAAGTAATAACAACAGATCCGCTTTTTGGTGGAGCTCAGCGGGGTACCGTGAGGCTGGAGTGTCTCGCTTGGACTGAGGCAACAAGGGGACAATGGGTTAATTTCAGGAGAGAGGATGGGGTCACTGATCAGACTGCTGGTATTAAAGAGATGCCCAGCAGGAAGGCCCAGTCACACCAGGACCACTGAAAACATCAACCAATCCCGCTAATTAGACGCCATCCATAAGGGATGGAGCCCCTCCAAGACACCCCCCCAGCCTCTATTTTCCCAGCAGCATGGCAACCACTTCAACAACAACAGGGTCATTCCTCTAAGGACAATGCTATCTTCCTCTGCCACTGTAATTACCTGAAAAAGCTTTAATGTGTTTGGTAAGATGTGGACACAACCTGCTCAAAGAGTAAAACTAAGTAAGTGGGCGCTCGTTTTCCTTCTTTTCATTGCTCTCCCTCCAGGAATAATGAGACAGTCATGTCAAGCAGGATGTGCAAGGAAAGAATTCAAAGTTAGTTATGTCATGTAAAAAAAGAAAAACATCGTCAGAAGGTATTTGTTGCATTGCTACTGAGCAGCACTATTCTATACAAATGCTTCTTTTAATATATCTGTTTTCCACCCCCTGTAAATCAAAATTCCTTTATTATTTCTTTTTTGTTAAGAACTTACTCATTTCCATTTACAAACTGTTCATGTGGAACAGACACATTCTGCAGGGCAAATACAGCACAAGCTGCCCTGCAGGAATTTATACATCCTCTCACAGAGTAATTCATAATGAATACGTTTTTGGAGGTGGCTAATTTGTGAATGAAACAACAGGACGGCAGAGACCTATAATCCCATTCACAAACACTTGCCAGAGTGCCAAGTCCCAGTCAAGCTCCAGAATGTACCAAGAGAAACATAATCAAAACAATGCCCTTTAAATCGCTGGCTTACAAACACATGCAAACATTCATACATGTACACATGCACACCGCGCGCGCACGCACACACACAAATTTATATACTGATACACAGTACTCTACCACTGCATGTTTGCTTGTAACATAAGTAAGAATAAATTCATAAGAACCTGTTATTTATTTTTTGAAAATTATATTTGAGAAGCTGGGATCTGAGTAAGGAAACTGTAACAGGTGAGTTACCTGTCATTGAGAATAATCAGTCAGTGACTACAGAAACATGAACATTTACCTTTATTGATGTGCAAATTAGAGTATTATACTACTACTCACACACATAAAAGTACAATTACCCTTACTACACCATGCTGTCGAGGTGAAATATACTCACTCTGTTCACTATTCTTAAAGCTTTAGGAATTACAAATTTTTTTCGTTAAGCAGTAGATCCCAGTATGACATTTGTAAACACTTTCAGCTGAAATACAACAATTTAGCACCAAAACTCCCCAGACCAGTCATCCATCAGAGGCCCAGCAGCTCTGATCTAATTAGATTAATTTAGCTTGAAACAAATTGCAACAGATAAACAAACTCAAATATTAACACTAGATTAATGAGGAATTATTACAAAAAAAAAATCACAGGAATTGAAAAGAAAATGTTGGAGTAGATACACATATCACAGATGGTTATTTACCACCACTGACATGAAGCTAGACGTATTTGAAACCTGAGCCCTAAGAAAAACAACATATGCTTTCTGGTGAGAAGTCTTGCGCGTTTAAAATTAAGATACAATTAAAGAAAAGTAAAAAACTATATTTGTAACAAGGGTAACTTTCAGAGGTTACTGCTGATCAAACACAAGGCTAACAGACAAGAGGCTCAAAAATATCTGTGGATATTTTTAGGGCTAAGCTAAAGATAAAAATCAAGAATGCTTCTATAAATATGAGAATTCTTTCGGTCTTGATGTAAACTCACATCACACCTTTGAAGCTGACAGGAAGTGTCCGTCTGAAACACTACATGTTGTTTTAGCTGACTGATTTTAAAGCCTACATTAAAATGTGCAGGGTATTTATTATATGTTATGAATGGCCTTTAAAATATCAACCATATGACCAGTTTAAATCTTCACTACTGTATCTTTTTAGAGAAATACAACTGCTAAGAAGACAAACCCTCTTCAGACTGACTCCACCTCTGTTTTTATCTCTGTCTGTCCCTGTGGGGCTTCTCCAGCTGACCCCATTTTGACCCGCAGAATTCCACAGATTTCCTGGCTCTTGGGGGGTCTACCCGCCTTCCCACGTCCTGCCTGCCTGCTCCCTAGTGGAGCGCCTGTCTTCTCCTCAGGCAGGAAAGAGCCATGGCTGCCTGACCAGCTGACCGACTTACATGCTAATACACTGATTTATAGCCTGGCTGAATGTGGACACAGCTTCCAGCTTGTATAGAATTACACTGCTGAGCTGCTCCTTTGTGTCAGCTCTGGTATCGGACCAACAAGGAAAATGAGTCATGAAAAAAATGTGATCTCAACTATTCACAGATGAAGCATCAACAAAATAAATTATAGAGCATAAATAAACAGCTTTAAGCAAAAAACAATGATCAACCTGAAATGATCTCGTCACCAGTTTTTTAATGTATACAATCAACATGCTGATGAAATAAAAAAAAAAAAAGGGATCTCTATTAGTTGATCGAGGGTGAGGCTAGGACTGTGTCTAGCAAAGCGGTGAGCTGCAGTATGGCGACAAGCAGGAAATCCTCTGTCTCTGCTGTGATCTTATCAGACGGCTATTTGAATGAAGAGCTCTGCATTCCAACCAGGTGACAGCGACACCAAACTCGTGCCCAGACACATCTGTGAATCCTCTTTCCTTTCTGTCTCAAAACCACCCTGTCGTTTAGTCTTTTCCTAGACACCTACTCGTCTTCAGACCTTCCATTAATGTTGTTAATACCACCTTGATGCACATGCGCAATGCAAGTGCACATGCATGTGCTGCTTTCAAGCCAGGTCAGGTGACAAGAGTTAGGGAGCATGGAAACGGATACCTATAACACTGGCCCTGGGCTCAGCTCAGATCTAACAAAATATGAGGCACACCAAGGGTCTGGCATCGCTGCAGCACTTGGCATGAGATTTCTAACAGCTGTGCTGTCTCTAAGGGCTTCGCGGCTTCACTACCTGTTCACCTTGGTCAGTTCAGGCAGCTGGCACCGAAGTTGGGGATAAATCCAGAACATCTGACACATTAAACAAAGAAATAGATAAACATATACCTGGCAGAAGCCCAAAAGGACAAAGGTAACTGCACAGGAGAGCCGAGTGAGGATAGAGTCAATGCTATGGAAGAGCTGGTTGCAAAAGCAGCACACTGAACAGCAATCTTTCATAGATGCAACGCGTTTCCTGTTGTGGAGATGACACAAACATATCTACAAATAAGAAGCAAATTTGTGTAGCCACTTGGCTTCCATACGAAGCAAGATTGTGGAGGCATCGTTATAACACTGACGCATTACACTACTGTGATGTCATTTATAACATGACACATGTGATCGTGTGGATCTGGCACCATGAAGTAGATAAAGCATTCAGTCCCATACTGGAAGCTGATATCAATATTTAGGAGGATCAAGAAACAATAGTAAGTGGATAGTGTTGTTGTTCGTTTTTTCTTTTTGAAACAGATCCTTTAAATGATAGTTTTTCGTTATTATGACCAAGATACACACTGAACAGGACATTTCACTATGAAAAGTGATCTTGCCCACAAATGCTGAACAAACTATTTCCTGGATATACTTTTTTGATTTATTTTATATAATTGCCATTTCAATCCTGCAATTCTTTCTTTCTTATACAACAACAGCAGGAACTGAAATTTGACCTTATTATCCAGTTGTAGTTGTTCACTGTAATTTTATAATGTAATTTTCTTGTTACTTGGGTTATTTTGTTTGCTAGATGTGCATAATACACAACTAACAGACAGGGCATGAAGGAAGTCCACTTAAATGATTCTCTGATTAGACTGGTATTAGCATATGGATCTTATAAAGTATCATCCATAGAATAAGGGATGCAATTATTAAATTCAGTGTTTTCACAAGCACTCAGACTTCACCTCAAATATTAGTGCCGCAATAACTTCAGCTTGACGTTACAGAAAACTATCCACTTTGAGTCTGATATAGTGAAATTAATAAAGTAAAGTACAGATGGTAAACTTTATTTGAAAATCACATCTGTGCATCCCCACCAACATTCATCATTATCATTCTGGCCATATCTTTGTTTTTAATTGCTGTTTGGTTGTGGGAAGGTCTTATACAGTAGATTTGTGATAACAGTTGGTTGAGGTTTTTCATGTATTTACTACACAATTAAGACTTACATAAAAATAAAAATAAAGTAACTATAAAGCTTTAAAAAGACTGTCTATCATCAACTTTCATCACTATCATCATTTTTAGAGCAGCTTGAATCTGAACTGAAATTTTTGCATTCAGTTTTGGTAGAAGTTCTTTAAACCATCACTGCTGGAATACTGGTGGTTAAAACTTCAAAACAGTAAAGTGAGGTCCAGTATTAAATGTTTTGATGGGATTAATTTTTCATTTGTTTTTTTTTTTTTTGGTTTGTTTGCTCTTGGTTTCATGAAATAACATTGAATTTCTATTAAAAGAATAATTGTCGGGGGGGGGGGAGTTTGCATGTTCTCCCTGAGTGTGAGTGGTTGTTTGTCTCTGTCTGTCTCTGTGTGTTGGCCCTGTGATGGACTGGCGAATTGTCCAGGGTGTACCCCGCCCTCACCCAATGTGAGCTGGGATTGGCTCCAGCACCCCCACGACCCAGAAACAGATAAGTGGTAGAAGATGAATGAATGAATGAATAATAGTTATCATGTTTTTTCCCCCACTTGCTACAAACCATGTTTAAGCTAAGCTCATTCCTACGAGGATGTCAGTATGTTTAAGTTGATGAGAAAATATGCTTGACTTGACTTGCCCTGAAATGAACATTTAAATAGTGTAGTTTCAGGGATCAATCATACTGAACAGTCAGATCTTTTTTTTAGACAAAGTTACTCTATTGCTGGAGGGTAAACCAAATGAAGGTCACACAATGTTACAATGAAAACTCTCATTTGCCATCTCACATTTGACAAAATTGAATACTTAGATATTAAAGAGTGGCTGACTAAAACTCCACAACAACACCATCCTGTAAGAGAAAATAATTCTGAGAAAAAGAGCACCATTTTCATTTTAGCTCTTCAGCAGCCAATTCTCATGTCTAACGATTGTTAGTCAAAAATCTATTTAAATTAAAACCTGTAAGCGGTACTGTATATAAACTAAATAGCAGTGCACATTTTTATCTACTTGTCACCCAATTTTCTTTAGATGATTATAATAGTCTCACTGAGGGTTCAAACGTCTACAACAACAACCATTTGTTTTTAACATGTGTACTGTTTTGTTGGGTCAGTCCTGACAGATTTTCCACACTTTTACATCCAGGGTCCACACTGTTTGTTAAAATCCCTCTGAGAAGACAGGAGATGGGTTTTCTGTCATAGGATTTCTTTTTACAAAGTAAAATCAAGTGTGTCAAAGTGAAAAAGTAAAACATTCATCAAAGGAAAAAATATGATAAAAGAGAAACCAACATAAGCCAAGAATTGGGAATCACAAACAATGTCTTGGACATTGTGGAGTTCAAATTAGAAAGGTAAAGTCCTTTTTGCACCCTAAACGCTCCAGCTAATGTTTCTTAATTTTTTTTTTCATCTCGATTTGTGTTTTCTACCTGATGTAATATGTTTAGTTTCCAGAGACTCAAGCCAGGTAGAGAACAGATACTTGATTGACAAGTACAAAAACAGGCCCAGGCCCTGAGTGAGATGCATGATACTTTGCAAAGCGACAAGCCACCTCCTGTTATTTTTCCATCCAGGAAGCTTTACATGGAAACCGACCAAATTTGATTTAAGAATATTAATTCTATTTATTTAAAGGAGGAAATGAGGTGCTGAGTGAGGGGAGGATCAGTTGCTTTGATACCAACAGGGACCAAACGTCTTCTGGATGCGGGACTCTGTAATCACCTTGCATGCACAAAGGCCATTTTCTCACCTTGAGCTGTGCTTATTTCACACTCTGAATTTTATTTTGTGAACTTTAACGACTCAGGTAGAATATGAGCAGGAGATATAAAGAATGAGAATGGGGTGGAGGAGGGAAGAGGAGGAAATGTTAGAAATCACAGCACAGGAACTTGACCTGTGTGTGAACTGTAGCGGTACAAAATAAAGCAGCCTGTGACCAAAAAACCAACTGAAATGAGAATGATCCTAAATACACCTAAAAAGAACAACTAACTATGATTTATATTATGATGTCAACTGAAAAAAACCCAGCTTCCCAGACCCAGGGAGGTATGGTTGAATATCATTCTCATTAATATTACATTTCATTTGACCAAAGGTGAAAGCTTAAATATTCACAAATATATATGACTCATTACAAAGAAAAGCATAACATATTAAATCATATTTGGCTCTTTTTTTTCCAAATTTTTTTTTTTTGCTTGAAAATGGCTGAGGTGATCAAAAATCTGTCAGTTGTTTTTTTGTATCTACTAATCAATAAATGATGTAATCTTTCAGCATAAGATTAATTTTGTAACTTAAAATTAATGGCAACCATGGCTCCCCACAAGCATTTTGAAAATAGTCAATTTTATTACATTACACAATAAAATAAATTAAAAATGACCAAATTAAAAGAATGAACCTGCAAGTGCTGATCCCCAATTTTTCCATACTGTGTTTACTTCCTGTGACAGTTTATATTTTTCATTGACCCTGGAGAGATAAATATAAATTGCTTTGACAGTTTAGTGGGTTTAATATCCACCTCACAGAAAAAGAAATGATGGTCCAATCTAGTTCTATGTCAAGTAAATGATCAAGCACTAAAGATACATACACACACACATACATACATATATATATAAAATCCAAAGTGAATTCTTTGAAATAAACTGTGTATGTCCAGTGTGGTTGTGTGTGTTAGAGGAACAACTCAAAGACAATGCTGTTCTCCTCAGAGAGGCACAAGTGTTGACATCAGATCTGGGAGGATGAGCAGCCAGGCGTAGCCCAAGATCACAGAAAGACGGTACAACAATAAAGATTTCCAAAATGCCATTCAGGAGAAAACAGCAGCACAGACAGGAAAGAGGATATTAACCACCATTAAGAGGCCATAGTGGTCCACAGGGAAACAGATGCATGATATATGTGACCCCAGACTGACCATATCAAAATGCTGTACCGAGGAAAAAGAATATTAGTAAGTCCAAAAGCTTTCCTAAATCCTAAATTTCAGTTCAATTCACAATGATATGAATCCATAATGACGGGTTATTTGGGTTTTCTTTTTGGTCCTGTCATACTTCTGTCGGTGAAACACTGCCTCATCTTTGGGCTTTCCACTGAATATTTGTGAAAAAGTGAAAATGTCAACAGTGAATGTGACCACAAGAGCGCGATTCATAATTCCGGGAATGAAGTCACCATGATGGTCTGGTGGGATTTTTCTAGGGGTGGGGCATACTCCACTTTCAAATGGGAAACGAGGAGAAGAGGAAAAAAAAACTTTGCAAACTTAGGCGGCAGCGGAGACAATGAAAAGCTAATGTAACAGTAGATATGAGCTGACGGAGGAAGAGGCAACATTCATTTAGAGCCATGTCCCCCCCCACCACCCCCCCGCCCCGGAGCCTGCCTCCGTCCCTGCCCCCACTTCCACAAACACATCCAGGCGGCGGACCCGCTGTCCACCGCGCCACTCTCAGCCCTCAAAGTTGCTCTCCACCGCTGACTTTTTACATATGAGTGAGCAGAGCCATACCGACGTCCTTACTGTAGTAGGTCGGTCACTCACTCACACACACTCACACTCACACACACACACACACACACACACACACACACACACACACAAACGCTACAAAATAAAACACCAGGCGTCCAACATGACAGGTCGGAGCTGTGAGCCGACGTCCCGAACAGACCTTCCCCGGAGCCCGGCCGCTCCGAGAGCGGATTCCCTGTTTTCCTTCTTTTCCATGTTTGAACTCCGCCAAGTCTCCGGCTCATTTCAGCCCGTCTCTCTTCTCAAGGACACTGCAGCTCTGTCACTGCCCGATTTTTGCTTTTTTCTGTCGCGACAGACGCCGACGAGCTGCCCTGCAGGGCGACCGAGCCCGAAACGGGAGGTGAGAAAAAAGCGGAGGCCGAAAAGCGTTGTTTTCTGTTTGAGTTTTTGTTAGAGTTTTTACCTTTTTGCTGTTTCTGCTGTTGTAGCCGGTGTACGGGTTGATTCCTGCCCTTGGCGGCACGGAGAGCAGCATTTTTTCCTCGGCGCTGTGTGCGGAGCGGCGAGCACAGCCCAGGCTGCCAGCTGACGTCAGCAGCTGGGGAAGTGAGAGCCTGGAGTCCCGCTGCTAGACTGAGAGTGGTGCTGCTGCTGCTGCTGCTGCTGCTGCTGCGGCAGGGCCGGGTCCCCCGCTGCTGGCCCCCGGCCCCCGGCCCCTTCTAGGGCTCCCTCACAGGGCTCCCCAGAGGAGGAGGAGGAGGAGGGGGGGGATCTGCAGACAAGAGGGGATTAGTTCAAATTCACTGTTGTTTCACACACCAGGGGAGAAAGTGTAAGAATGGAGTAGAAATGGAGCTTCTCCAAACAGTGTTTGTAGGGATAAAACGTCGGTGGAATCAGACTATAGGGGACCGGTTTTTTGTTGTTGTCGTTTTATTGTTTTTTTTTTTTTGGACCAGGAGGTCTTGTTTCTGTTTGACTTCACTTCATAAAGATCCACACTCTCTTTGGCTGGCAGCTAAACTTCTTATTTCTCCACAAATCTGTTCAGTCAATGTCATAGATATCCTGTATCTATGACATTATTTTATATTCTGGCAATGAGGATTTGTTTCATTAGAGCTGGAAAACTTTCAGGGATTAAAAAAAAAACCTTCAAACTGCTGACTTTTATTCTGCTTTTCAATAATATCTCAACAGAGGAATAGTATGATGTCAGAGAACTGTACAATTCAGATGTATATCATCCTTATCAGTGTTACTGCATCAGTCCAAGCACGTACTGCTAGAAATGCTGAAGCATGATGATAGCATAGCTTGATATTTGTGATCAGGACATACTATAACTCCACCAAACACCCCTACCTTCTTTGGTTTTCAATTCAGGTCAGCTTATTCACAGATCATGTTCAATAAATACAAAGTTTCAAACGCATGATTATTTGATGTATGCTTACAGTCAAATAAAAGCATATACATAAAGTAAGTAAAGTGATAAAAGCATAATAAAAAATCATTCATGCACAGCAGAAAATATAGGGAAATAAAAGTAAGAGTGTTATTAGTTAAGTCTTCATGCTGGCAGTAGCTGTTTTATAATGGGATGGACTGGAGAGGGATCATTGGTTAGCAGACCTCAGAGACGTGGCTGTTGAATAGGGGATGAGCAGGTCAAAGATATAATGCAGTGCACTGCTTTAAAAAAAATTCTAAAGAATCATAATAATTTTGTATTTAATGGACAACGAGTGAAGAGTGATAAGTACAGTCACAGTCCAGTTCTTTCTTTAAACCTGTGAGACATCTCAATGCTCCATTTTGAACGAGCAACAGGTGAGATATGGCGGTCTGACTGATTACTCCATTGAAGAAGCTGCAGTAGTTGAAAAGCTGGGGTTTAAAAAAAAAAAATGAAATCCACAGTTCTCTTCCTCATAGCTTGTGTAACCTTGTCTTTTGTACTTGTTTGTATTTATTTCTCAGCTTACCTTTGTTAAGAACTTTGCTAAAACTAATAAGTACTTTAATAACCAAGATATATTTTAGATATCTGTGTCTTATCTCTTCTGTAATAAACCACCGATTTGAATGGTAAAGTTCAGACTGCACACGAGCCTTCTGAACATGCAAAGAGTAGATGGCATTACACACTGTGGTGATCAAGGTTCTGTTTTGACATGTTCATCAGTTTTGTCAAGGTCAACAAACATTTGTCCATTTTATGTCATTCATTAAAAAATTTCAAGAGCTCTATGTGAAAACTCAAAACTGCTGATATTTACATTACCACAAATTATTGCATTGCCTTATTTTTTTTATTATTTTTACATTGCATTATTGCCATCTACCCTCAGGGACACAAATAATGAAAATTTGTGAAGTTTTTAAATGTTTCATTCCCTTAAAAAAGCACCCTTTTTTCTATGTTGTGAGTCAATGACAAAATGCTCCTATAATAGAAAAGATAAGATGGTCCACCACATAGTAGACTTTTTATAATATAGACTACAAAACCACAGGGGTAAAAAAAAAGGGACCATAATATCATTATTAAGGTTTTCCTTCATCTTTGCCACTTCCTTTGCAGTCATTACCTCATCAGTAACTTTACAATGAAACTAAAACTGCTACAAAAACCTTACCAGCCTTTTAAAAGTTTTACAAAAAACTCAAGCTGAGTATTTTATATTCAGACTGAGACCTGAGTGTGGAGAAAACTATTGATGTACAGCAAACCCTCATGTAAATATACCTGCAAAGTAATTCTGTTTGGACTTAGCAGGGTCTTATCTAATGAATTGGAAAAGGTGATGATCAGGAGATTTGTTGCACAGTTTGGTTTGTGCTTCCTTGCTTTTGACTGTAGCTGCTGGTTATCACGTTGCCTTTTCCAATGTAATGCATTTCCTCTATTTTTAATTTTGTCATTAATTATGCAACACAACACTGATGCATTATCAAAAATTCTGGAGACTGCAGTTGGAGGGAGCCAGCTGGTAGACACAGCCCACTACAAAGTTACTGGCCCAGACATGGTCAGAGATAGACATCTGTGTGACCCATGCTCTGATGCAGAAGGCCAAGTGTCATTTGGTTCCTGTGCTGTTCCATAGATTCTGTTGGAGGCGAGAGGCTGTTAAACAGCAGACACACAAACAGGGTACTAAACCTAAACATTTGCCATAGGAGTGCGAATGAGCAGTGTCCTGAAATTTCCTTTCACATGTGATCCATGGTTCCCTACTAACTCTGACTTCTCATCTTCTTCTGCTATATTTAAAAGCCTTTTCACTTCCTCCCATTGCCATTGATTGGCTGGGAGATGTATGCCAACCCAGATGGAAGCTGAAACCCGATGTGTTAAATGCAGTGGCTTTCAACATCATCAGCCATGGTTACACTGCAAAGCAATGTGCATTAATGATGCTACCCTTCTGCTATTCATAGTCTCTTAAAGTATAAAGTGACTATGTGACTTGGTAGTCATACATTCCATCTGTGAATTGTGAATTGCTCATTATGCATTGACAGGAATCAGTGTAATTTTCGATGGCTGCCAGTTACATATAAATTATACACATACACATACGCACAAGAGAACAATGTTTCACCAGCACAGAGGTGAGACCAACCATAACTTTTATAATCAGTCTGTTGGTTGGATGAACAAAGTCTCAGACTGCACTTTGATTTTTTACCAGCTGGTTGGCAGAGCTGACTTTCCCTCTGAACTGTGTGGCTGTTATTCAAATGAGAGAGTTGCGCTGTATAGCTGAAGTTTGTCTCTTCAGTTTGCCCAAAATTAGTTCTGTTAAAAAAAAATGTAAATAAACACAGGGACATTATCAAAACTGTAAAAAGTAACTTATGATTACTTTACGTCCATTTAAAAATATAGCAAAATAGTTATTCTCCTGCCATTTTGCACACCCTCCTGGACATTTTAACAAGCTTAACAGGCCACAGAATTTGCATGTCCCTGCCTCACTCACTGCGCAGATTGCTGCCTCTTCCTCATGTGTCTTGACGCGACACAGACAGTACAGTGTAAAACACACCATTGTGAACCTTGTTTCTACAAATAAGCGCAATAAGCACTTTGCGTTGGTGTCTGTTTCACTCAGCCCAGCAGCTTGTCTTTGGGCTGTCCCTCCGTCTGCATTTAGGAACACACCAGTGGCATTGTTGCACTCAGCAGAACCTCAGTCTGGCACAACCAGCCACTTTGACGACATGATCATTGTTTGGACATCAACAGGCTCGTTGCTAAGTAACCCAGCCCCCTCTATCCCAAGTGCTCTGGCCTGTGAATCTGTACCTATTACCCCTAGGGGTAGTTAGGCTGTGTGTGTGTGTGCCTGCTGGTGTGTACGGCGAATAGAAGAGATGCCTAATTTCCTTCAGTTTAATTAATTAATTTATTTATTTATTTATTATGTCCTCAATGTGGGAGTGAACCCAACATTCAAGTGTTAAAGCACAGTTCAACAGGCCCCATATAAAACTGCTTCATCTACTTCAGTTTTTTGGTTGTTATCTAAAATAATATATAAATCTTAATCTTGGCTCATACGAAAGTAAAGCTCTGCAATTGCAACGTAAAACCCAAAACATCTACAACAACTATTCAAATACAATAGAGGCGGTCAGCACATGCTAAGGAAATACCACCCTTCAGCCCATTGCCTGTCTTCACAAAAACCAACACACACAGACAGACACACGCACACACATGCACACACACAGACGAAACAGCATCAATACAGTGGGGGTGAAGCTCTGTCTCCAAAGTTGTTGGCTGCTGTTTGGGAGGAAGGGAAGCCTGTGTGTGAGGAGGAAAGTGGGCATGAATGGCGGGGAAAGGTTCGCTGAGTTCATGGGTGAGTGAGGGGCTCGGTCATTGAGACTGTCAGCTTGGGGTTCAAGGTCAGAATGGCTAATAGAGAGGGGGAAGATGACAAACAGTGGTCAAGCCTATGAAATCGGCAGGAAGTTCAAAAAGAAAGTAAAAATTTGAAAGTCATGGGAGAAAGTGACCATGGTTGCTGTTGTAGTTTATTTTTAGAATCCATTGACTGCATTTGCCATCTTGGTTTTGATTAATAAAACACAATAGACATTAGAGGCAACGTCTGGAAATGTGCAGCACTCAAGTTAAACCAACTATAAAACTTCTGCAATGTTGTTGATAATTTTCGTTATATAAACCATTCATCCAGAAACAGCAGTTCTGGCCTTAATCTAAGAAATAATGTCATTCAAATCATGTGTTGAAATAATGAACATACACAATAAAACAACCACTTTTGTGCAGTTTTCATGAAACACATTTTAAAGTTAATGAACTACATCTGTACCCATGTAAAGTTGCTTTTTTCACTAAAGGGAAGACAACAAAGAGTGTCATATTTTGGTCTGTTCAAATCCTTGTTGTAGTAAATACTAACAGTAACATGATGTGTGTTCAACAGCAGAGACAAACAGATGGATGGATTGTGTGTGCGTGCTTCATGTGAGAGAAGTTTTTACAAGTCTGCTGAACAGACCACACACACACACACTCATGCACCCTCATGCACACAATCAGTCAAGCATTCGCTGTGGTTGGAATGTGTTTTTGTGGGAGAGTGTGAAAGAGGAAGTTTTGGTGTGGAAAGCTTGAGGGGAATAGTTGACAAAAAAAACAATCTACACCCACTGAGCAATGCAAATATGGTCCTTTTGCATTTCCATTTTTCCAGCAAATGTACATATATGTTTATGTGTTCCTCCGTCACTCCTTTGTTTGACATACAAGAATATGTGCTTTATGTTTCAGGGTGAGATTTAATAGATGTGAATGTACATTCAGTGACAATCATTAGCAAAGTAAGTCCATTTGCATGAGCAGAAAAATGTCTACCAGGCTGGATCATCCACCTCCTTTTGCACCAGTACAAATTAAATAAAGCATCACAGACAAGTTTTCGGGGCTCCTTGCATCCAACCCCGACCCCCCCCGTGTTATGGATCCCTACTTTCACAGTATAGCCAAACCTGCGCAGGGGCCTCTATACTATATAAGGTACTACTATAAAAAAAAAGACATTACTTTATGCACTTCTAATTTGCCTGTGGTTGAATGTTTTTTCCTTGATGATGAGAATTATTAAGTTAAGGAACTACGCTTTGCAAACTATCATGTGCCCACTTTATTTATTGGACTTTTTAAAATTTATTTATTTTTTTTTTTTATTGGAGCCAATGTTTCTGCCCTGGGACACAGATGGTTGAAAATTAACCCCTTTATATTTGCACATTTACAGCAGTATTGATCAACAGACACTGCCCCCGAGACATAAAAGGAAATTAGATTAAATTAGATATCACGTGATTCTGAACTTTGGTAAGACTGGACGCACCAAAGTGCAGTACAGTTTCTTGTTTTTTCCTCCGATCTCTGGTAGGTTAATCTTATATTTTAAGTTGTCGAATGAATGAATAAAAAAGAAATAAGGATCAAAGATTTGCCATTGAGATGTTTATGCATTCAATCTATCAGGGTTTTAACTAATAGACGAACAGAAGATTCGATAAATTTTGCAGTATTGAGTCGTTGAACAACCCATTGAAGCTGTGATTTTCTTGAATTTCTTCTGATCAGTCAAATAACCAACCCAGTATGTGATTAAAAGGTTGTCACAGAGAAATGGGATACTATAAATTCGAAGCAATAGGAAAAGGAAAAAAAATCCTGGTCCTATAATTTCCTCTGGCACAACATCATAGTAGTTTTTATCCCGTTCTGCAGAACCTTAATGGTAGAAAACACTTTTTTCCCACCTACATTTTATGCATGTCTTAATTTGCCTTTTTGTGAATTAGTTTTGAAGAATTCTTTGAGTAGGCTATTTCCCAATGTTCCAGCTGGAAGTAATCTGAGCAACAGATTCAAGAGTAAAGAGGCAGAAAGAGTGCCTGATGATGGAGTGGGAGGAAAGGAGAGAAGGGGGTGAGGGGAAGGGGGGAAGGGGAGAGAGGGCTAAGCGGATGGGGGAAGGGCTGTTTGTGCATGCCTCAAATTCCTTAGGTGTTATCAGCATTGGCTGTTCCATAATTGTTCTTTTCAAGTAAGAAAAAAAATCATAAAGCTTCCTTTCTGAGGTTTGGAAGGTGTGTGTGTGTGTGTGTGGGGGGGGGGTCTGTTTAATATAAGCAATACAAATGTTGATGATATTAAATGATTATTATGTAATTTAAAAGTTTCTAAGTAATTAAAATGAATTTCCATATTTCTGTTTTTAACTGTCTGTGGGTGGGCAAAGAACAGTGATTAATTCATTTACACTAGCACATTGTTATAGTTAATTTTTATGATTTTACATACATAGTGTATCAATCAAGCCCCCCACCTCACCGCCCAGGCATTCTGATGATCCAGCTGTCCAGAGGCTTCCTTTAAGGGCAAGATTTACAGTTTCCTGTATGATTCTTCAGAATGAGTAGATGAATACAGACAAATGATTGTAAAGTAATGACATGCTTTTTTTTTCTCACAAATTGTCTGTAGTGAGGACCTCGTGTGATTTTCATACTGAATGGAGAGATACTGCTTTGGTGGGGCACATACACAGCATTACACACACACAGGATGTGATTCTGGGAACTTTGATTGATGAGGTAATCCATCTGGCTCTGAAGCGAGGGAGGGGAGGACGGGAGCACCAGCAAAGGGAGGGAGAAAGGGAGTGTAGAAGATGAGTGATGATATAGGTCCAAATCAGGATGCCGTTTAGAGATTTATACATGAGTCCATCCACTCATGGGTATGTGCATGCATCAAGTTTAGTCTGTGGTCTGCTATATTAGTTGATTGTGGAGAAACATCACATTTCTTAGCAGTATCCCAGTATGAGAACCAGCACTGACCCGCTCCTCCTCTCTGGACTTCAACCTGGCTTCCATCACAGCTGCAGTGAACTGGGCGGAGGTGCATCGTGGGCCTTAGCTGTGGATGAAAGAATGACGCATGAAGTGCTTGCTCCAGTCGTGACACAAACCAGATGAATGTTGTTTTCACTTACTCTGACAATAAAATTTCCCTGGAAAGAAACTCACCAGCAGAGCGGGAGGAGAGCTCTTTTAGCAGGAGACTAATAACCTGCAGTTCTTTCTGATAGTTAAGACTGATGGTTCGCCATCTCACAGCAAGAAAATCAATCTCACAGAGAGAGAAGCAGCTCGATCAGCATCAGTCTTTTGAGGGACATCCATGAGAAGAAAAGATGTTTGGCTGCTGCAGAATGTTGACACTTTTACACTTTTGCTCATTCATACCTCACTTGACATGATGCAATGGTAGATTTTGAGGACTGCTAAGGACAGAAACATTAAAACATTGACTTTTCCTTCTCTGTCCAGTGTTTTCATTTCCTTCAATACAAAAATGTTAAGATTCTGTGGTTTGTAGGACAGTAACCGGACAAAGGCAGAGAACTGAAGAGCATCTGAGTCCCACGGAACGAGGGCACAATGCAACTCATTGGACAGATAGCATATGATGTTACAACATGATGCTGCAGGAGCACAGATCAATATACCAGAGCTACAGATGAAGGAGAAAATATCTCAGAGATGAATGAGGTGAAGCGTTAATGCGGTGCAGATTGTCAGAAATATGAAAGATGTGTGCATACAGTAGCAGTGAGTCACTTTGTATTGAATGCAGGGTCAAATATCAGCATCAGCTATTAAAATTGATTTCATTGACCTCTGTCTTTGTCTCCATTTGTCTCACACACACACACACACTCATTAAAACGCATACACACACCCGTTAACACACACAAAAACATGTTTCATATACATGCACCTCAGTTGCTAAGATGATAACATAAAGAAATAAGTAATTATGATCCTGAGAGGTGGCACCAATGATTAAACTGTAACACACAAGATGTCACAAATGATTGATGAAAATGAATAGATGAACATTTTTAATACATTTTCTGTTTTACCAAAAAACAAAACAAAAAATAGAGAATGCAACAGAAATGGCAAAAATTAGGTAAAAGAAAAAAAACAACAAATGCGCTTTTCTTCTTATTTATCCTTGAACATTGCTGCCTGACCTCTGATCACAAGATTGAATTGAGTGGGGAAGTGTCATGTGATGTGTGCAGGGCCCTGGGCTGCTCGGTATCAGGGTGTGTGCCATCTGTGTTGTGCTTCCATCTGCTGGTAAATTGTGATAAATACCAGTCCACAGATTCCTAGTTTCCAATATTTTGGGGGTAGTTCCAAGTCTCCCTGTACTCATACACATCATAGTGTGTCCTTCGCACCGTGAATCCCAACATCACTTTAGCGTTTTATTTACATTTTTTCACTCTATATCATGATACTCTTCTTGTGAGCCCTTGGATTTGGTAAAGACCTGTGATGGCTGGGAAATACTGCTTTAAGTATTTAACATTTATTCGACCTATATTTCTATTTCTTTCATTGTTTGTGATATTGATCTCCTCCTCCATCTCACCCAGCTGCTCCAATAATGTTTCTAAACATAAAGTGCTCTGCCATGCTGAAAATATGCTGAAAGTGACAGAAATCAGACACTAAAAACACATCAGCCCTCTGACTGGTGAAAGTCTATCTGAGTCTTGGGGATGCTGTGAAAAGAAAGATAAGACAAACTAAACAGTGAAGCTGTTTGTCTAAAATGTTTTATTGACAAAATTCCACAATAAAAACAATGTCATCCTGAGGGAAACGGGTCCAAGACTTATTTAAAATCGCTTGGTTCCAGAGTGTGCGTCATACATATGCTTGTTGTGGTTTGTATGTAAGTGTGTTGTGTTGTGTACGTTTAATGACGTCTAAGTGGTTTGAGAGACGAACGTGTTTCTTTTCCACTGCATGCCTGCTTTCAGTTAAGTCAGGATAGGTCAAAAGCTTCTGGTATGATGACATCTTTTACTCTTCAACATTTCATAGGTCAATAAAAAATGTTGTGTTTCTGTTGCTATGTAAGCCATGCTGCAAACATTAAATTCAGCACTTCAGCTTCTGCCAAAACACCAAGTGCATATAAAAAAAAAAAGAGTGAAGACAAAATGAGGGGAAAGAATCCTGATTGAATTAACACAGAACAAAGCTACTTTAAAGTGGCATCCTGCCTGCTGCTGGCTCATTTCAGAAAATGAAGCTGTTTCATCAAAAGAGCATTATCTCCTCTGGCTTCCAGCAAAATGTGAGCTCAACATGAATAACTGTGGTGAGGTACTGAACTCAGGAGAAGATTATTGAGATTACAGGAAAGAGTGGCAACGCAATCCACTTTCTCCAAACAGCTCAAGGATTTTACTGGATGTTGGCTGTGAACATACCTCCTTTTGAGCCTAATCATTTTCCTCTTTTGTATTTTATCACTTTAAGGATCATCTCTGAAAGAAGCATTCTTTTATTCGAAACAGAGAAGAATGCCAAAGACCAAACAGTCTGTGAGATAGTTAAGACTATTTTTTCCTTTCTGACACAAAGGACCTATTGTTCTTTGGATTGCATGCTGGCGCTGCAGACCCACTAGGTGTCAGTGCTGGGCAATATTTCACAGACAGCTCCAGGTGGCTGTGGGGGCCAAAGAGAAGCAGAAAAACCTCCTATCTACATGGATGTATAAGTAACATGAGAATCATAGTTCTGTAAGAACAGAACACAGAGTTGTGAGAAGTGAATTTAATTTTTGCTTATTTCAACATATTTTGGATGATTTGACAAGAATAACTCATGATGAACGTTTGCTCGAAAGACTGAAATGTGGAAAGAAAAGTCCAGATATTGTTTCCTCTGTTGGGAATGATATGTGAAAAGTAATCAGGAGTGTACAATGTAAAAACTCATATCATATGACTCGGAGAAGTGTCAAACCTGGATTACAATATTTTGATTTTAGATGTAACGTGAAAAATGAAAATGAAAAAAGTTTTACAACTTGAAACCATTAACTTGTGACTTGACTAGACTCCAGCCTTGAATGAACTTGCTACTCTCCCAAAGCCCAAAGCAGAAGAATCTTGGCCAGAGCAGTTAAATATTCAGAGCAGATGTTTAGGCGAGTGTTGAAAGTCTGGGGCTCAGTAGTGCTTGACATGGTTTTGAGTGAATGACATTACCTTAATGGCAGTTGTTTCAAGTGTCCTTGTCCTGTTGAAAGAGAGGCAAAGAGAAAAAAGAGAGTGCTGAGAATGTGTATGTGTGCATCAAGTGACTTTTTATGTTAAATGCCTGCTTTTGCTTTGCTGTTGCTCTGACGATGACATGGATCTCATTATCTGTGTAATTGTCATTGCAATAGTTTGTGTCTGACTACAAAAAGCCTTGAAATACGACAAAACAACTGCCCATGAAACAAAAAAAACAAAATGCAGTATAAAATCCATTATGTATTCAACCCTGATCTTGTAGCAGATATGACAGTCTCTGTCAGGGTTTGTCGGACAATAATCCAAAACACGTGTAAATAAAAATCCTACACACCCACACCAACCCTACAGTTAATGTGTGACTCGCTGGACCACCTCACCTACAGTCATGCAAAGGCATTAAAAAAGTACTTGGTTATAGAAGCTAGTGAATCCCACAGGGTAGCTGAAATTTTGCATAGTGTAGTGTAACAGTTTTTATAAGATTGATGTAAAGTCACTGTGAATTCATAATGTCAACATGCACATATGAGTGTCCAGAGATGTTGGCAGAAATCGCACCAGTGCATTGTAAAGGTAGCAATAACAGTCAGTGGGCAATATTTGGTTCTCAAATCCAATTTGACCCTGAACTTTGTGTCTTATTACGATCTTTTCAAAGTTGAGACCAAAAGCTCTGGGCTCAGGGCTTGCTGTTTGTTCATATGTACAGTCGGGTATCATCAGCATACCAGTTTAAATAATCCATGAAAAGAAACAGGGTTTCTTTTCCCTTAGTGGTTTCATTTGGCTATTTGTAAATTAATTTTAAGAGAAAGGACTTTTTATTGAGAATTAATTAAGATACCAACCAATTGAATATTGTGTATATTCACCTTTATATTGCAGGACTTGATGCATTGATTTATTTATTTTTTTTTTGCTTTAATTTTTTTTCTCTCTTGTGTCTACTGATTAAGTCGAATTAAATTTTATTTATTAAGCATCAAATCATAACAAAGTTACTTTTATGGGCAGATCTAGAAAAAACCCTTTCTAATGTTCATGAGCAAGCACTTGGCAACAGTGGCAAGAAAAAAAACTTCCTTACAATGGCTTACTTGCTTTGTAGCCATTTACGAGTAGAGGTCATCCATAAAGAGATAGATTATTCATTTAAAGAGTGGATAGATAATTATTGGAAGGGGAAGAATAATCTGATCTGTCCTTAGACTGTCCATAATATGGATAGGTCACTTCTGGATCATGACCCTTCAAATACTGAATGACATTATTAATATTATTATTTTTAAGGTGATCTAAATAAACCAAGATGCACTTGCAGGTTAAATGAAAAGACTACCATGGATAAGGTGCAGTGCCGGTAAGTTTCGGAGGGAGTGCGGCTCCCCGGAGCCGGAGGCGGATGGTGAGGGAGGGGAGGGCCGGCGGAGCCTCTGCCCCGGCGACGTCACTCAGACGGCTGACTGACTGACTGGGCTCCGGGCTTCAGGCTCAATCTACGGCCAGCAGCAGCAGAGACGGAGGAGGGAGGAGAGGCAGCGTTTCATGCACTTCTCTCATTTTCCTCCTGCGGCTTCTTCCACCGGAGCTGGGAGAGACAAAGGACGGACAACTGCACGGTTAGAGGCGCCGGCTTCTCCGTTCATCTCGACCTGCAGGAGCCGGACTAGCTCGATGCTCGGCTCACCCCCGCTAGCAGCCTTTGTGACCGGGCAGTCCGTGCATCCGAGCCGCCCCTGAAGCGACCCCGGCCGGGAACAAGCCTCGGCTCTTTTCTTTATCATCCTCCGAGTGTGCAGGCGGCAGCGGCAGCCCCCCCCCCCCCAGCCTCACTGCGCACCCACCGAGCAGATCTCCAGTGAGGAGCATCACCGCCTGGACTCGGTTACGCGTCGTCTCCAGTCTGCCCCCCCCCCCCCCCCCCCCCCCTCCCAGGGTTGACAGGACCAAGGGGGGCCATTGATGACTAATATCCTCTGAAGATCAGACACAGTGTTTCTCACCGCGACCAACATGTTGGCAGTAGGATTGCTTTTCCTGGGATTCTTGCACAGTTTGGAAGTAACCAATCCGGCGGTGGCTATTGATGGTAAGCACATCTGATTTAAAGGTAACCTGGGTGTTTTAGATCACGCATGGACAAACTATAAAAAAAGGGTGCTCATTGGGATCAGTTCTGTGCATTGGTTTCAGTGATAGTAGACTCTCCCCTGAAGGGCTGGCTGCCTCGGCTGAGTGGAAGCAACGTGGAGGGGGATAAAACCTGAGCAGACAATTAAAGCACCCTTTTTGTTTCTGTCTGCTAGAGCCACATGTGAATATTGCAGTGTCACAGCAGTGATCACACATTAACCCCCCCTACACACACACACACACACACACACACACACACACCTCATCCAGATACTGACGCTCTCACATTCACACCCAATGATCAAACTGGAGCCTAGGCCCCACTCACCCCCCCTCTACCCAAACCACTTGTTTACAGGTTCATGTAAAAAGCCAGAGGCAGCAGTCCAATCCAGGAGTTTTTAATGTGTCCTGTGACAGGGAGGGAAATCTGTGGCGGGTGTCATGTGTTATAAAAATGTCATCTTTGGAGCCTTAATCTGCAGAGCTGTAGTGTAACTACAGAGTCTGGGCTTCACTCAATTTCACGTTCCACGTTTTTTACTGAGTGCTTTGCTAAAGGGATTACAACCTTGCTGCTCTTCCTCAACCCAACAGTACTGTAATGGATACTGTGTGTGTGTGATTGCTGTTTGCATTCATGTTTTCCTTCAGAAGCTCAGGTGTTTTCTGCTGCCATCAGTAGGTATCAGTATATCACCTGGGCTGTAGTGACTGCCAGAAGTCATATTGTGATCTGCGGGCTGATAGTGAGCAGTTCAAAACAGCTCTCCCAACGACCTTGTGAACATACACCTTCACAGCCTGGAACAACTTCTGGAAACTATTAAGCCTCACAGTCCCACTCACACACTCCTCTGTTTGGTAAGAAAGGAAAAGGGCGTTATCTAAGACAAATTTGTTAAATTCTTTGCAGACGAAAAGAGAACGTGGGTTTATTTTTGCAGGGATATAATTCATTCCCGGAAACGTCTGACCCGGGGAACTGAGACTGAGCTCTGAGGAATATTTCAAGATCATTTTAAGTGTTCGAAAATATTTCCAACAAAGGAGCACCAGTTGCTATAAAGCAAACCGGATTTCTAAATTTGACATTTCATTAAGTTCAGCAGGACTTTAACACGGATGGCTGATTCAAACCACGAGCCATACTTGGTGAGATTCAACGTCAAAGCCATAAATTCTTCCCTCTTGCCTTTGAAGTCAACTCATTGCACAGGCAATCCTGTGCTGGTAAGCTCCTTAGGAAGCAAAATCCACATAAGTGACCACCTTGAAGATAGACTTAGATAGTCTACAGTCGCCTGCCGTTTCTCCCCCTTCAGCTGTCTACAGCAATACATACAAAATTCTGCCCCAGAACAAACTGCTTCTGCCTTGACATGCTGTTATTGTTAAAGTGAAATTTTCCTCCTTCTCGACGTTCATGCCCTGTTTTGATGAGTCAGTCTTGTGCTGAGAGCAGCAGAGATCACCGAACCTTTTCTTTACTTGAAAACCCAGTGGGATGCAGAAACTGCTCTTCTTGTCAGAGCATCTACAAGACAACAGTTAGTCCATAAATAATTTATATTAAATGTGAAATTTGCCAAATCAGTTTGACTGGGCACCGGTAATTGCATCACTCCAACCTACATACACATTTCAAGTATGCCATTTGTTGATATTGTTGTAAGGTATACTGAGTGTTGCCTCCTTCCGAGCTATGTTTAATTGCTTTTCAACACTTTTAATTGCCACTTTGAACCACATATGCTACTAGTAAATTTCTTTTCAGTCTTCAACTTATTTTTCCATGTTCTAGACCTCTAATGATTTTCTCTCACTGTGTCAGTACTGTAGCCAGCAAAATCCCTGGGCCACCAACAAACCCTTAGTTTAATTGGGTCTAAACTGTTCTTTGTTTCCCAGAGGATACCTCCACGAACAGTCTCAAATTGTTCAGAAAGCACTGCTAATTGGGACCCCAGTGGAAAAGACCCTAATAAAGGAATTCACATCATTTTAGTCCACAAAAGTAATGCCATGGCAAAAGATCATTGGTCCTCAGAAATGGACAGGAGTGCTTCTCCCCCAGGCTTTTAGAGGTCGACATCCTTCATGGAAAATAAAAATGGAGAAGTGTGCTTGAGATTTTGGAGGCGTCTGGTATTATTTCAAGTTGAATTATTTCAATATTTTTCATGTTGATATATGTTGAAATATTTTCTAAGAAATCTGAAACACCTGGTTCCTCATTTCGTATTTTCTTTTTTTTCACTCCCTTAAACGTTCAACATGTCCATTTAAACCACACCCTTGATCATAAAAGTAGCACAGGCTCTTTAATGAACTCATCTTCCGGTGATTCTCTGCACCTCCGAGCTCTAACATTTGGTGGTGATGGGCCTAGATCTGCCCAAGCAATTTGGTTGTTTATTTGGTTGGTTGTTGATAGCACCATCAGAATGGCATCCACATGGCCAGAAGGTTGGCACTTCACCGATAAAAAACATTTACATCACAGAAGAAGAGTAATATTAACTCCACTACAATCACATAGTTGAGATCAGTTTATTGGTTTCAGCTGAAATAAAATGTAACTTCAGGTAATCCAAGTACTAGTTCAAAGGCCACATTCCTACTGTGAAATCTTTAATGAATAAGGAGCTAAATTTCAGAAATTACTTGCAATGCTGAAAATTGTTCCTTGTGTTTCTTTTGGTTAAAAGATAAGAGCAATAGTTTGACATTTTGGAAAATATGGTTACTCACTTTGTTGACAAGAGAGCAACGAGAAGATCGACTCTGCTGTCATGTCCATTCAATATTTAGCCTGCTAAAAGCCACTTAGCTTAGTATACAGACTAGAAACAGCTACCCTGATGGCACCTTTAGGGGCAACTAGCAGATTCACTTCTCTATGGAAAAGCCCTCAACAAACCAAATACAGTCAGTGATTTAAGGGATGCTGGGAGATGAGTAGATTTTGTCTTTATGCTAAGCTGAACCACTGTGAGAGTTGTTTTTAATGTCTGATCTAAGGAGGAGGTATTTTGCTCTTATATTTAAGCAAGCAGCAATAGGTAGTCCCAACTCATCTAGCTCATCTTCTATGAGAAAATGTTTGTACAAGAGATATTATTTTGAGGCAATTTCTTTGAAACACAGTGAAATTCTTTGAAAAGCTGACATTTATTTTAGAGTAAGAGCCCTGGGCAGATGTGGGCAAGCCTGTCAGAGTAGGTCTGTGACCCAGTTTAGAGTTGTGGCTCACTGGTTGAGATACACTATCTTGATGGAGCTATTTAAGGAAAAGTAGATAAGTTTCTGCCCATGTCAGGAAGATGGGCAGACTCTTGGAGAGCCAACTGTAAACATACTCATATATATATATTCATAATACATTAGCCAGCAACTTTTAAAACCATCACAACAAAAAAATGAGTAGACATGCTTTTAGCAGATTCCATGCTGACATTGACACTTTTTTAGTTTGTGTAGCAAATCTAATTGCAAACAGTTGCCTTTTGCCTACTTATATATCCAACAGCTACGGTTATGGTCAATTTAAGTTCAATATTCATTGTCTGATCTGGGGTAGTTCTGTCAGTTTAAAGGGTGTTCTCACTTTTCAGTTGTTCTATAATAGACAGTCAAATTTTGTCAAGTGTCAAGTGTTTTATTTATTTAACTAAATAAAGTTCACCAGTTCACATTTTTTGTCTGCCTTTTGGTGCTGACCAAGTAGTGTACTGGTACAGGCACCATACAGTGGGCTTTTAAAGCTTTAGGAATTGTCACAGCTGTGAGTGTGAACCAAAACAGCAAAGTTGAAGGGCAGAAAACCAAAAACAATGAGCTGAAGGAGGCCAGAGAGCTCTGTCCACAGAGAGCTGCAGATATGGGTGATCTTTTTCTGTGGGTTCATCACTGTTAGCAACATCATTCTCACACAAAACACATGATTTTAAATGTTGACTATAGCAGCTTTAAATTTGTACAAACACATAACATCCAAAACGTTGAGAAATACTTTGTCTCAGGGCTGCTTTTTTTAACTTACTGGAAGTAAAGTGTAACAAATCAAATTTTTTGCATTTTTTATTACCATCGGTGACTTGTGTTTAATGTGAAAAACACTTTAATATAAAGTCTGTACGCTTTTATTCGGCATATAGGTCATGAAATAGGTAACAGACATTTCACTTTACAGTATTACAGCTAAACAGGAAGGTGTATGTTTAATAGAAATAAGAAACCTAAGTAGTAATAAATGAAGATGCAGAGGATGAATATAATGTCGTTTCTGAGCCACTGGGTCACAACTACTTTTGTGAAAAGTCCTGACACAGCTGACTTGTCTTTCACAACATCCACACAAATCATCCGAATGACACAGAACAGTGAGCAATCATTCACCACAAGACCGTTGAGCACAACCCAGTAGACAAAAACGTGGCAATGCCACATTCACATAAGTCTTGACTTAGCAAGCTGCACACATCACTGCTGAACTGCTGAATTGTGTAATTGTGTCAGTTTAAAGGCTGTTCTCACTTTTGCCATGTTTTATGCTGGACAAGAAATGCCTCATTTCAGTGTACTTAAAAATTTTTGACCACCTAAATGGACTCTATTCTGTAATGAAGTAACAGGAGCCCATGTTCACCCATTCATGCCAAAACCCGGCAGTGTCAGGGTCAGGTCAGCTGACACGTGTTGACCCATTCACGCCAACAGCAAACATGGATTTAACTTAGGTCTCTGTGTCACTCTGAAAGGACTGTTTGTGTTGATGACTTGTGCACCGTGTTGTGACCCTCATTTGTCAGGTTGCTTTTATGTATTGTACATTTTATTTACAGCCTCCAATACATTTTATATATCGAGCCCAGTGAGACATATTGCTGCGGCTTCAGATAAGTTAGTGTACATGATAAATCCCAAGCATCATTATACTTGCCGTTGGGAGCATGATTGAGTTTCAAGTCCAGCACTCAACAGAGATTTTCATTCCCTGTTTAAGTGTTTCCAATTTTGGTTCCTCCATTAAATAAGCTTCAGTCTATTTTCAACATCTGCAACAACAATTGTGTTCATTCACATCCATTTAAGCCTCTCCTACAGGGGTTGTCACTGACAGCCTTTTTTTTTTCCAGGGACAAAAGTGTGATGGTGACGTTAAGACGTGTCCCTGATTGAATTCATTCAATCAAAAAAATTGAAGCAAATAGGCTTCATTCTTCCCCGCTGTACTAACTCAAAAATTACAGTGTGCACTTTATCTAAACCCCCCAGCTTTGCTGTGAAGCTGTTACATTTATGGCTATTTTCCAGGATCATTATTCTTGCTGGAAGATTGATTTAAATGTGTTTCAAAACTTATAATCCTTAACACAAAGTACCCAACAGAAACCTTAACATAAGCCTAATTGTAACACTAAGCCTCCAAGTGGCCACTCACCCTTCACGCTGGGGCGAAAACCACCACACGTGGCCTTCAGTGGACCCACAGTTGTTATTTCTGAGCAAAAACAAAGTGTAGATGGGAGCTGTTAACAGGTCAATACCTGATAAACTTTAAAAAGTTATATAACATCCAGTTCTATTATCCTGAAGATTGTACACTGTTTTCAGGCAGTCAAGCTTTTAATGTGGAGGATTCCCACACTCAACTGTATGTGTGTAGGCAGTGTGGTCTCAGATTATGTGCATTGTGTGCTTCTGGGAAGAGTACGGACAGCTGCTTGCTCTGTTATTATTAGCCTACACACCATAACTAAATGGAAGAACAAACACTAAAGAAAATATTCTTTAGTGTTATTTATCATCATTTGGACATAATGACATTCTTTGAATATTGACAATGTGTGAATTTTTACCTGGATGTTTGTGTATTGACTTGGCTGAGCTGGTCCCATTTGAAGGGATGTTTTAATGGATTCGTTGGCCATTTTTGAGAATGTGTTTTTTTGCTTTGTTGTCATCCTTCTTCCTTTCATCTAACTCTCCACCAGAAAATGAAATGGCATTTTCCTTAATGTCAAACTAACCCTTTAATCCTATTTGAAATATACTGTGCAGCACATTGAAGCAAAGTTCAGGCTCAGGTTTAAATATGTCTTGTGCACATGATCAGTGATCGGGCTTCCTGACTCACAGCAGATGTTTTGTTTAGCTTCACAAAGTCAGGGTAAGTACCCTCATGCTTAGCCAGCAGTTAAAGATGCTAATGTTGTTCCAGCTCAATGATGGCGAATGTAAAAGATCTCTCTAGAGATTCTAGTCTTGTTTCTTGAAACTCTTGCATCACACTGAGACTTGGAACTTTTACTGGTCTTATGAAAAGGCACTGAAGAATTTCATATAATCTTCTTTAATATGTTTCCCTCAGTGGCATGCTAAGTAGGCTTAATTGTCATTTTTCTCCTCATGCAGCTACGTACAGTGTGTGCTCTGGTGCCGCTGTTGCGAAGGGATTTGTCTAAACTGACTGACTTGACAATGGTGGATCACACCTTTTGTGGTTTTTGGCTTGGTCCCCTCTCTGACGCTGAATTTGATTCAATCCTTATGTAGAAGTGAAGGGGGCTGTAGTAGCCTCCACCCTCTGAGCTCTGACACAGTCTGGCACAAATAGCGGTCATGGCTGATTACCACTCTGGGGTTGAGACATGGTGAAATCTCAGTAAGACATCCAAATAGCTCTTAATTAAGTTCACATTTGATTACTCTGCCTTGCTTAATAGGTTCTGCCCCTCAGTACAACAAAGGCCTGAGCAGACCAACTGGATCTGACCTGTAAAGTCCAAACAATCGCAGGCAGAACTGTGTTGTCCTGCATGACAGAGCTTCATTTTACTTGGCAGCTATTGCCAGACATGAGCACATTCCTGATGTTAATTCTCCTCAGTTCTAAGTGTATGCATAACACACACTTACGTAGGCTTACAAGCACTCAGACTGTCTTAGAAACTCACAAAACATCCCATAAAATGAAGGTTTGTCTAGAAAGGTGAACAGCTAGATGGGTAAACAGTCTGGAAACAAACTCAAACTCTCACTCTAGAATATTGATCAAATAATACAGACAAGTACAATGAAAACATGATAATGATTTGTCACCTACTCTCTCTTAATGTTAATGTCAATTCATGTTGAACTGCTACCTAAATCTTTCTTGTAATGTATCACTGTTGATTCACTAGTGAATAGATTACCTCAGCTCCCTCAAACTCTGCCGGAAAGGTTTATTTAAGAGGCACAGCTGGGGCTTCTTTTTCTCTGTTTTGTAACATGACAAATTGGAAAACTTTTTTTTCTCCTCTTTACTTCTTTCTTCTCACTCGCTTCCATTACAAAATCCCGAAGCATTCGTTCCTGGGCTGTGGAGGAGGATGAGGAGGTGGCAGCAGGCTGCAGTCGGACCAGTCAGTGTGGTGTACTTTTGCTGGGTCTTTGGGCCTTAGCTGTAGCTCCCCCGTCAGCTCAGTGCCACCCTCTCTTCCTATACATTCATCCTTCATCTTGTTCTCATCCTTTTCCAATCTCCTATCTTGATGCTCGATGATGGCTTTGTCTCCAGAGGGCTGTGGTGCTGCCGAACACTAAAAATTAAAAACACACTTCCCATGTAATATTTTAAAGTTAAAGTTGTTTGTCATACATTTACAGCAGAATCTCTGGTGTTTAGTTTGCTTTTTTTTTTTTTTTTAACTCCGTATGGTTGTTTAGCTACTCAGATGAGTCCATTTAAGTCGCCATGTTTTATTGCAATTCCTGGCTCTTAGTAAAGTGTGTACTGAGGTTTGGCCAATGTCAAGATTAATTATATACAACTCAAGTTGTATATCTTGCCCTCCTATAAACCTCTCTCTAGCTATGTTATAGCTCGGTAAAGCCATCTCATCGGACTTCTGTCCTTGTCCAGTATACATGCACAGGAGTGAAATCGATTTATTTGTTGAAATCATGTCGCCTCTGCTACGATAGGTGGCGATATGCACTCTTTCGACTTGTGGGTAATGGGCCACTACCGATTGACCTATGACGTCACAGACCACAACAGAGGTGGAAAGAAACAAAGACCGGTGAGCTAGCAAGTTAGCGACTCAGAGGTAAACTGGCACGACGATGGTCAACCACCTTGTAAATTTGTACATAACGTCGCCATGTTGGCCGGCTGCTTTTGTGTGACCTCCTATGGGTGCGTTTACGTTTTAAATGCCGTTCGACTTCCGGGTCATAGCTTGGCGCGAAACTTAAGCACATGTGCAGATAACCTCCTCCGGATCCAGTCCGACTGTCCGTATACATGCAGCAGTAGATAGACCTTCAGTCGCATTATCTGGGAGTGTTAGCCCGATAATTTTCAGTTCAATTTCAGCCGAGCTAACGTGTTTACATGTACGTTAAAAGTCCAGTTTTAGTCGGACTGACGCTATAATTCGTTTTTTTTAGGTGTCATGTAAACGTGCTTAGTGTGAATCGGCTCCAGCAGCAGACAACTGGGGGCAGGAAACTCATCCTCTGCCCTAAACAACCAGTTCAAGTGTTTTATTAGCATCACATGCTATTGTCACTAGACCAAACACTTTTTTCCCCTCAACAGACGTCGCTGCAGTCTCTGTAAGCATTTTGAGTAATTCACTTTGCAAGTTCTTCAGCCAGCACACCCACCTTGTCCTTTGGTGTGGCCTTCCAGCTTTGTTACTCTCAATTGTTTGGATGATTCAGCACCAGTTACTATTCTCCGGGAACCAGAAAGCATTGCCGCCTCAGATCAGAGGGGACGTAGCCTGAGGAAGTTTATCTGGCTTGCATAGTAAAGTAAGGCAGTTGCTTTCATGTAAAAGCATGAACTTTATGCAAGCACAAAATATTTTTATGATTGTTTTATTTTTTTCCTCCTCCATACTTTAGTCATACTGAGATAAGTATGGGGTGCATGTGAGTGAAGCCAGCATGATTATTTCAACCGAGGAGATTCCAGATTATGGACTTGTGTGACAGATCTGACCTCAGGATAATTATCCATAATGTTTATGTTAGACACTGCTCTGTAAAAGTGTATTCATTTAACCATGCTAAAATAATTGTGTCTAGAGGTGGCAATGTCTGAAAAACTGTTCTGTCAACAACAGTTTTAATGGACTGAACTGTAATACCATAAGCTCGACTTGTATTTTTATTAAGACTGTTACCATGGCGACCTTGTATCTTCTGAGCATTAACTTATTATTATCATTACATGTACCAGTGAGGTTACATCACCTTTCTACCCGAGTTGAGCTCGACGGGGCTGGTAGCATGGTTGTAGATGTGCAGCCTTGTTATACTGATGTGGGTCGATGGTTTGCAGATAGTTCACAGATCCTTGTTGGCCTGTTTTTGCTGTGCTTCCACTGTGAGGTCAGAACAGTAGATTTATTATTGGTGCACATTGTCTTGCTCAGGGGTACTTGAACCGTGGCTGTCTGGTTGAAGTAAGGTCTCCCTGTGCGATACCTTACACAGATTGGATTCCATACTACTCAGGCCTCCTGTCAGCACCACTGTTAACAGTACTCTAAGTCCAGCTTCAGCTCAACCGCTGTTGAGTGGTGTGCGATGAGGTGGTAGTCTCAGTGTCTGCTGGAGCTTTGTAGTTCCCTGGTTGATCTCAGAGGGAAGACGGCCAACTTATTTATAGCTCGGCCGAGGGTGTTGGAGGAAATGGGGCTGTGGCTGGGGGCGAGGCCTGTATTGCCCTTATTGAGTGCTCCTCCTCCCAACCACACTGAGCTCATCTTGGAGCACTAGCAGACAGGGGTGGGGGCAGAGGGCAGTGAATTTTCAACTGGGCCCAAATGGCGGTGACCCAACGCATTTTCATGCTGCCTCCACTTTGGTAAACACACAGGCAGCTCATTGATAGCATGTGTGACATTCCTCCATCCCATCTCAGTATCCCAGCCCAGCTCAGTCTGCTCTCAGATCCTCAGGACTGGCCCCTAGCTGTGAGAGCCCTGCCCCCCCAACCCCACTCTTTGACTTGTACTTCACACCTACCTCTCCATTTGCTCTCATTGTGGCTATTCACCTACCTTACTCTTTTAGGTATGGCATCAAATTCATTTTTTCCCCTCATCCTCTATCTCTCTGTATCACTTCCTTTTTAAACAATATAAATACCCAAGAGACCCTTTCTAATGTGCAACAATACACAAAACCTTGAAAAGTCCTTCAAATCCAAAAGTGTGTTTTAATACAGAACAGAAATAAAGTGGATTTCGTATTACTAGCCAGATAAATCCAGAGTATCACTTGATTTAGCTTCAGTTGTGATGTAAATAAACCTACACATTACTTCTAGTTGTGCTGCAACATTAAGTTTCCCACAAGAGCAAGAAAGTCACTTTTCACCTATACTATTAGTGTGCCAATTTTCTGCAGTGTGTATTAATTGCTCTCAATTAAATTTTTTATCTATATCATATAGTTAAAATCATAACATCTGAAACAAAAATTCTGATTAATCCATAAACAACTTTAATTGTTCATCTTGTTTCACGGGCTGCCACATCCTGCAGTATAGATAGACAAAATAGTTGGGGAGTGCGGGGGGTCTCTTCGTAATCAGCAATTAATACATTCACTCTCATTAATATCATAAACATTTAAATCATGGAAAAGAACATCAAGAAAGGCTGATGCATGAACCTCATCAACAGGAAACTCAAGTTAACTTTCTTTCACAGTAGAAATAAATTCAAAAACAGATTCAGAAGACTGCACAGCTGCTGAAGCTGCAGTATCGGCTGATCAAATGTCAGCTGTGTTGTCATCAGACAGTCAAGATCTTTAGATGGGGGAAGGTGTGTCGTCTCCCTAAAAGTACCTTGAATCCTCCTCAGTTGCTACTTTCCCTTGCATCTCTCCTTCCATGTTGTCTGGAAGACAATAATCACCCAAAGTCTGTTTGGCTTCCTTACCACCAGTGTGGTTTGTGCTTCCTGGAATTGCAGTGTTGATTTATAAAAATCAGACGTTTACGCAATAGTGGAAAATAGTGTGCAAGGAGGGAAAAAATTATTTTATGTTACCTTTGTCTAAATAATGTAAAACAAACTCGCATGTGTGCATTTATGTTGACTGCTACTGTATATTTGTAAGTCTAGTTGTGACTGGATAATCTGAGCGTGACTTTAATGGCTGATTTGAACCTTTGTCACAGCTGTTTTATGTGGATGTACAGTAACCCTTAATGCCAACTAAACTCCTGACCTACTTCCTCTTTTCGCTGGTATGTTCCTGTCATCTTACAGTCGAGTCTGGGTTGACTGTCCACTCATCCCACAGATATAATGGGAAGAGATAGCAGCATGATGAATTAGAGCGTGTCAACATCTAAATAAACAGCAGACAATGGAAAGATGCAACAGGACTAGCTGCCTGTTATAGAACGTTTTGATGCCGCTAAACAAATAAACAAGGAGACATAAAAGCCCCCACCGAAGGAGGAGGATGAGGAGCAAAGAAGAAATGCTTTAACACAAGCCTGGTTGCATTTAATGAATAATTCATAACCTTGTGACTTCTGACAGAGAAGAATATGCTCTTCTACACACACACACACACACACACATTCACATAACCACACACATACACGCTCACACCGATCGCCGCGGTTCATGGAGTAGGATAAGTGAGGAGTGCGCAAATGTGTGCAGCAATATGTCAGGTTGAATTCATTGTATTTAGGTTGAGTTCCATATCAGTTCCCTTCGGTACTGAAACTGGAAGCTTCAAATCTAAATACAGTCATCCTGTTTATTCCACTTCATCCCATCATCTTCCTCTGTTATAACGAATACTCGTGTCATGTCCTGTTTGTCACGCTGTGTCTATTATTTACGATGTCTTCACCATTTACAATCAGTACCTTAAATTCTATGCAGTGACAGTGATGGCAAATAAACTAAAGTGTATGTGTCAGCATGGAAAGGGACATGAGCTCAGATGATACAGAATTAGTTTGATCACAGGCTGCTGATAAATATTCAAACATAGAAATATCCATGTGAGGAATTCTAGTCACAGTTTGAGAAGGCCTGTTGCTCCTTTTTAAATGTAAACTAGAAAAAATTTCAATTTAACAAATGAACAGATTTGTTAAAATAGTATTTTATGAAAGCAGCACTTAAGGGAAATAAAATAGTTTTGTATTTGGCTCCATCTCAGTCTATTTTCACCGTTAATTCCACAGTCTGCATACATTGACTTATTAACTTTAGTAATATTTAGTTTCAGTCATTAGGGGTGGAAAAACATTGCTTTTTTGTCATACTACAGCTGCAACTGTTTATCTGGTTGAGAAGCAGGACAACAAGAACTGACACCCCTATGCATGTCTCCTTTTCACGTTTCCCCTACGAATCTCATGTGCCTCCCTTGCAGTGTGAAAACCATAGACTAACACTCAGAAGGGTGAAATCTCCCAAATGGTACAAAAGGTATCTTAAAGCCTGCTGTACTCACTGAAATCCATTTTTACCGAGAAATGTAGAAAAAAACGCTGCACAGTCTGGCAACACTGCCTCCAGCCCTTTGGCCAACTGTACGCTAAGCCATGCATCCATAGAGCTAATTGAGAATCATTAGTCCCCCTGATGACATATTAATAAACCTGTCATTTCTTGTGTTTTGACTAAGTCACCAATAATCTAAATTCAACTGAGAAGAAGCGCTTTGCTGGTGACAATAATAATAATAGCTGAGAATAAAACACATTTTTACAAAAGATTTTAGTGAGTGAGCGTTTTTTTTAGATTTTGGTGCAAAATAATTTTGAAGGAATGGAATTTGATTATAAGACCAGCAGAATATAGTTTGTTCTTCCCTTTTCAATGACATACACTACCAGTCAAAAGTTTCTATTTCTATTCATTTGAATGAGAAAGTGTGTCCAAACTTTTGACTGGTAGTGTACCTGCTGAATTGAACTGAAGCTGGTATTTCCTCTTTTTCTTGAGTTTCCAAAAAAAAGTTCCCAAGTTAGTTCCAAATATAAAGAGCTCTGGAAAATCCTGTTTTCGTTTCTACTTTTTCATTTTTGTATTTGTATTTTTTTTTATTTTATTTTTTTTCACAAAAGGTATTAAGTAGGACAAGTCACCAGTCAGCAATGAGTTGTTGTATCATGCTCCACTCCACTAAGGCCCAGCACGCCGCGGTATCCCAGAATGCATCTGGGTGACTTAGCTGGGTTGCTTGTTTGTAAATGTGTGTTCAAGCGCTGAGGGGACTTGAATTACTCTCACTGTGGAGAGTAGGAGAGGAGAGAGGGCAGTCCCCCCCCCCCCCCATTGGTAAGGTTGGTTAAAGGGGAAATAGATGATAGGCAAGCAATTCATTGAACAAGATTTTCTTTTATATCTTCCAGATATACTACATCCCTGCAAATGGCCTGGGAACGCTGACCTGGATATTCAGGAACAGCAAGTTGATACTAACCCTTTAAAGGCCTGCATAAACATATGTTTTGGTTTTTGTGGATCCATTCTCTATCCTCTCCATTAAGTTGCAACTTTCCAGAACCTAATTAGGGCCAGTGAGGGCCACTATTGGCTTAGAACAACTCCACAGACCCTGTTTGCTAATGAGACCTCGGGAATAATGATCTTTGATACAAAAGAAGCTGTTTTTTTTGCCAGAAATCTTTTCATTAACTCGCTTTTGTGTTTTTCTCTTTTTAGCCCCAAAGACCTGCAGCTCAAAGCAATTTGTGTGTAAAGACGGGGTGACGTGCATCTCTAAGGGCTGGCGCTGTGATCGGGAGAAGGACTGCCCCGATGGCTCTGATGAGGAGCCTGATGTTTGTAAGTCTTTCCACTATGTTATGTAACATCATTATGATTCTGGTACAGCCGAATGAACTTTGGCTCATATTTAACCATTCTGGGAAGATAATTGAAGCCTAGTAAAAATGTTTTTCCGTGTTTTTAGACAAGTATATCATAATCTCATTATATCATATCACATTAATGTGATGTACCCCTTGGCAGGTAGGTTGACAATGCTTCGTTATCATAACGTTGTCCTTTTCTCCCATTCAAGTCTGTAAATTCAGTGGAATATACATTATCTCTGTTTATCTCCTATAAAATGTATAAAAAGAATAAAAAGTTTTTCAGGCATGTTCAGACATAGTACATTTTCAAAAATCTGTATAAATTGAAACACTTTTTTAAAAGCCTTTGCAGATTGAAACTCACAGTTGGCTTGTGGAATAAGTTCAGCCTATCTGTATAGATGCTCTGTGGGGAATGTACTGTATGAATCCAGTAAAGTGGTTTGACGCGGACTCTATTCAAACAACAAACAGACTGTATATGCAGTGCTCAAGTAATAGACTGAGATTGATGGGTAATTAAATTTATTTGGCTAACCACTGGCAGGCTGGCGGAAAGAATGGGATGTTTTATCAACTGGTGAGAGTGGTAATTTTGACTTCAAACAGTTCTATTATGCCCAATTAGGTGATTTACAAAGATTGTCTTTCTTTGTTAGATGTGATTTCCTTTCGCATTCAGTGCCAAAGAGGACGCAGACAAAACCAACCTGAGAGTAGTACTAGAAATAGATGGCTGTCTTAATTATATTTGAGAGGCTTTGAGGCTGAATCTGTGGGAAGTGAATAAAAGCAGCAGTGTCTTTTTGGTTGGCCTCTTAGACTGAAACGCCTGTAGTTTTCTAAGAGGACAGAGGGCTCTGGATTGGGGATTTGGGGGGGGCGGGGGCAGTATATGTGCGTGTATGTGTGAGTACACGAGGCTCGGGTAGAGTGCTGTAGCTGCAGACTGGAGTCAGAGACTGTATGAGAGTAGGTCTGGAAGTCATTAGAGACTCGCCCAGAGCAATGGAGAAACCTGCTGTTTTTCACAACCTGCTCTTTCCCCCCTTCTCTTCTGTGGGCCAGCCTCCTTCCGTGTCTGTATCTGGGACAAAAATACAGTGACTCCATCTCTCGTCTCAAGCTACACCTCTTAGATTTTGCCAGATTTTCTCAAAAACAACAGTTATGGGATCTATGATCTTGACAGACCTTTCGTTATGTAGAGTTTGTGCAGAAAAAGTCCTAAATAATTGACACTCTTAGCTTTTTCAGATTGCAGAGTCTTTTGATGATAGGTGAGATAGTTACTCAAGTTGCCAAGTGCATGACAAAGGTTGGAGTAAATGCTATTATCCTTCGTCCTTTGATGAAGTGAGTACACAAGGTTGAATAGTCTGTAAGGGTGGGTTTAATGGAATTGTTGGACAGCTGTGCCTACTTAAAATTAATGTCATTTTTTTTTCAACACCAACAATGAATTGATCGCCAAAGATCTCTGTGGTTTTCAAAAACCTCAGTGTTTATCAAGTCATTATGATGAATGTGAGACCTGTACATAACCATTTGTCTCTACTTGAAAAAGTATTTGTCCCTTCTTAAAGGATATATTTGTGACTAAATATTTATGAATATTTTTATGTTCTAAAAGAATCAATGGCTTTGGGGCGTCTTGTCACAGACAGGGAAGGACATTTGAAAGCAATTAAAAGATGGGGAAGTCAATACTGACAACACCAGTCACATAACCACCACATCTATCATTCAATTCGAAACGTTGTCTCGTCTCCCTCCCGGGTGCATTTCCAACACAATTTGTTAAAAAAAGCTTCAATTTTTTGTAATTTGTTCCAGATGTTTGTTGTCACAGCTGTAGAGCGCTGAATTAATCTCAATCCAGTTCAATGCAGTTGATTTACAAAGCTCATTATCGCTATATGTTCTGCACTCAAATTATAAATTCCTTTGTCTGAACAGAAGTTTCCACAAGGAGGGAAAATTTATACTGAGGAAAAGCCAAGCTGTCAAATGAAAATGTATCATAACCACTGTTTGTACATCCTCAATATATTGTGGTTTAATTGTGATAAAATTGGTTTTGCAGATCATTCTGGTTGAAAGATGCATGAGAGAGGTTTATTTATTCACCCATGTGGATGGGGCTTCACAGTGGCCTTTGTTGGGGTGTTGGCTATTGCCAGTGAAGTCAGCCACTGTCCAGTGCAGCTGCTTTGCCCTGCTGTGTAACCCCCACAATGCTGTTCTTTGTACCCCGGCATGCTGGGTCAGACAGGCATAGAGGGATGCTGAAAGAGTAAAACAAAAACAAAATGCTTGTCTGGGCATATGACCTTTTATGTAGCACTTTGATCTGCATTCCTAATCAAGGAACAATTGAAAAGCATGTAATGAAGATAAATGTCTGGTCCATAGCCGTTGTATTGGGTGTCGGCTCTTGTAGAGCTGCCATCTCCCCGGGCTGTAGACTTTATTGGGGTCTCTGAAACATTCCCGCATAAAGTGAGTATGCCCTGGAAACAGGAAGTGTGTAACACTGCAATGACGTCCCCTGTCCTGTAATAAGGGCAGTTTTATACACAGTTCCCACCTAAGCCGCAATTACCTCTTTAGGAGATTAAGCACTTTTGTAACAGCCACTGTCAGAGTGGGAAACATAATCTTTTATGATGTAATGCACATCTTATTGACTTCCGTCAAAAAATGAAAGCCTTGAATGTAAATAAAATCTTATCGTTCATCTGTTTGCTCTGAGGTTAGAGCCACAGCAGTTTTAATGAGCCATGAAGGGGTTATTATTTGGGGTATATTTGATCAGTGGTTTCATTTACTGGCCAGTTGACCTACCACCAGAGGTTACATAGTGCTGAAACAGAAGAGGAAGTAATGTACTTGATGCTGCTACTGTCTCCTAAAAGCAGCCACCGCCCACTCCAGATAGTCATTGACATGACAAAGAAAACAACCTTTCCTCAACATGAAAGAGTCACTTACTTGGCAGCACCTTGTTCCTGCAGGTGTGAGTGCACACAACCGAGATTTCAGTCTCCCTCTCCCTCTCTCCTTTCTTTCTTTTACACACATTTTGTATGTATGTAGATAATAAAGCAGTGCTGTTCTTTTTTAAATCAAAGATGCTTTAAACTTTGCTCTTCAAATGTTCGTGTTCCCCTGTAGTCTCTAACACCCACACATAAACAACACAAAAACACAAATACCGGTGCAACACCAATATAACACACCTACACAGGAAAAGACTTGTCACTAAGAGTATGTAGAAGTCTGAAACTCATCAGCACATGTAACATGAATAGCATATATTTTTGCTGCCATTGTTTTTTGCAATAACTTAATAAATACAATAAGCAACATTAACACTGATTTGAGTTGCGTGTCTGGCCTTCTGGTGAAGGCCCATGTACCAATTCACTCATCCCCCATGTTATTGGTCTGACTGTACTTGCGACTGTCAGTTAAATGCACAAACCACCACAAATGAACTGAAAATCCCCCTCTGTTAAAAGTCCAGTTTTAAGCATTGTTTAACCAGGGCCTAACGATGGGCTAACAGAAGCTAAAATGAGCTGAGGAGATCTGCAGAGGTTGGTAATGATTCTCTGTGACATTCTGTGATTCCCTATGATATTATTTACATTTATATAAATCCTCTATTTAAGGGTGGTTAGAGCTGAATGTGATCCGGTTGTCTGTCTGTAGAAGCTGAGGCAGAAAAGAGGGCAAAGCTGGCCGGTTCCTGAAGTGGGATAGGAAAGACCCCAGCCAGGTTCAGCCAGGAAAAGTGTGTCAGGAGTTGAAAATTTTAAAAAGGGCATTATGTAATCTCAGAAGGGCACTCTGCAGAAGGGGGTGGAGCAGGCCAACTTTGGGGTGGGTGGGTGGGGGGGCAAGAAGCAGACCTGCGGCAAGAACACAGTTGTGTATGGTAGGATGTGGTAGAATGAAAGACATGAGCAACAACACCCCAATGAAGACACCCTCTATATTGAAAGTAGAGATAGACAGGTATTAAACACCTGTTTCATTTTAGCGGGTCTTTTTCCTCTACACAATAAACCAACTTGTGTCTGATTAGTAGCAAAAATAACCAGCTACATCATGCATGTGAGAGTGTATTATTGAAGACAGCTTGTGTCCTACATTGGCTCTTTAAATTTGGTCCCTTCAGGCTGATGATAACTATCCCATCTTCCTCCCCAACACCCAGGCCTTTCCTAGCTTTCCTTTTGCATAGCTGTTCTTTTCAATGCAAATATTAGTCGTGTCTCCTTTGAAATAGTTCTCTAGTGCTCTATGTAAGAAACTGTCTGGAGAGGGGTTTGGTGCTTAATTTGTGATGATTAGGGTAGTCTCTCTCTCTTTTTTTTTTTTAGACTACATGCCTTTCAGATATTGAGTCATTTTGGGGCAGTGGTATAACTGCCGGTCTCCTCTGTTACAGGGAAACTCGCACTGTACTAATAGTTTTAAGTTCACAATTTTTGTCATCTGTCCTTTTAGACATAAGCTTAGGGAAGAAGATGTGTGGGATGATTTGCAGAGCTTATTTATATATTTATATATCTCACCGCTGATTTCCTTTCTGTCTTTCTGTTTACCTGTCCTCTTTCATAAGCAATCCTCATGTATGTTCAATCTGTTTATTATTTTGGGGTGTCTGGTGGGGTTGTCCTATGTGAATCTTGGAATTTACTTTTCTGATAGAACTGTTTACTTAGTGGTTTCTCTGCCCTGAGGAGCTGTGGTGCTGCTGTGTTTGGAGAAGGCTCAGTTTGTTGTGCTTTAGAGAGATGGATTTAGCCTTCCTGCTTTGCTTGTCACCCTGCCAGCCACCCCAGAAGCCCCCCAGGAAGGAATGAAAATGTGGTGTTGATATCTTGGAAGAAAAAGAGTAAGCAGAGAGCCAAGAGACCAAAGATCCAACCATGAGGTGCTGAGTGCAGAGAGGTCACACAGATACCCATCATAAACTGTGTTTATGATGTGGATTTGTATAAAAATGCTGCTCTAATGAGATGTGTTGTCCTGGACAAAGGAAACAAGGAGCTGAAAATAAACCTGAACATTTCTGAGGCACCCAAATGTGTGGCTGGGGTAGCAGGTTATTTTGTTGTTTTTCACCTGCAGAGAGTTAATAGGAGAGCTGTCAGAAATAAACAGAGGTAGAGTGCAGACACTGTTACCTTTGGCAGTCTGCTGTTAGCTTTTGCTGCCTCTGAGCTTTTTGACAAGACAGTGTTGAGTAGCAACATCAAAACACAAGCTCCCATGTTGGCCACTCTGTCCCCTCTTAACCTAAATGAAAGGCCTGTGTTGGTGCCTCTTGTTTTCACTGCTGTGTCCTAGTCGTTTGTGGGTTTTGTTGCTTTGGCAGGGCAGATGATTTGGGGGGGGGTCAAGGGGTGCCTCGGGGTTGCTGGGTCAGGATTTGGGTGCTCGGTCCAAGAATGTGCCATGTGGGCCAAGACCATCAGAGGGTGGGCCTGGCGAGCATTTGAGGACATACTGTAGTGACCAGTGGTCAGACAAGCCCAGTTTAGTGTGTCATTAAGAGCTGCTGGTGCAATGCTATTTGTTTTTGAGGTATATTTATGGATCAGCATATTAAATTATTCGTCTTTGTCTGGATGGTTGATGTCTGCGAAAACTCTGCAGCCTTATTTTAATGATCTAATGCTTATCAGTAGAATGTGCTTTTTATCCACTGTTGTTTCATGCACTGAAGCCTCTGAAGTATTTAAAATGAAACTGGAGGCAATGGGTAGCCTGGCTGCTCTGTACAGTTGGCCTCATTCTGACTCACATAAAGTCTCTTTTATGTTTTTCTCTAGCGCTGGCAACGTTGTGTTATTTGTTTGTGAGTTTGTTATTGGTTGAATGAGCATTGTGCCAACCAGCATATGGAAAGGAGACATAAACTAGTAAGTGGAAAATCCCCACAGCCTAACCAGCTTTGGGCTCAGGGACAGCCTGATCCAGACCCAGATACCGTCTCCTTCTCAGTCAGCTGGGTGTCTTTCTACTACTGGAAAGGTAACACAGATGAAGAGACAGTTTCCATCATAATTAATTCTGCAAAAATGTTGCCAGTAAATGAAAGAGCTCAAGAGTGAGAAACGTAGGAGCAATCTTAGCGGATAAAAAAAGAGAGCTTAATGTAATTTAAAAATATTATTCCTGGAACAACACATTAACAGAAAAGGCCAGCACCCTCTGTCCCCACTGCACCCCGGTGGCTGTGACAGTTTCACCAGCTCTCCTTTCATGAGGCCAATGCTGCAGTTTGGAACAGGCTCTGCACGTGACACCGAGGCTCAGCCTGCTTTGTAGAGGGCCACAGCCGATTTGTGTGATCCAAACAATGGCCTCAGTTCTCTTGTCCTCCACCTCCCTCACAATCTGCTCTGCCCTGGCTAACTTGGACTGGAAAAGTGCATGTGATATACCTCTGTGTGTCAGGGCCTAAAGACTCTACTTGTGCAAAGTGGCTGAAATCCACCACCAGTATTGTTTTGATAATTGCTTAAGAAAAAGGGCTTTGTGTGGCTCTAATGGTGACTGCAGAAAAATATTCCTACTCTAATATTATTACTCTTATCCTATATGTAATTTAATATTGCCCATTCACATAACCTCTTTTTTGAGATGCAAGTTTAATTTATGCTGAAGTTGTTGTTCCTGACTATTTCCCCAGCAGAGCAGGTAGATGCTGATATTTGCTATGGCTAATAGAGAAAATGGCTCTCCATCGGGAAATGACCACCCGTCAGTTAGTAACCATATTTTCACCCAGTGGCACTGGCTCAAGGATAGCTTGTATCAAATCAAATCAAATTTATTTATAAACTGAACTCTATAGAATTATTTAAAGAGACCCATCAAATCCCTCCATCACAAGCAACAGTGACAAGGGAAAACTTCCTTTGAGAGGCAGGGGGGAGAGGGGTAGAGAGAGAGTGAGAGCAGGAGGAGGGAAAATACAACCTGGTACCAACAAATGTACATTCATAAATTTTAGCAGTCAGTAAAAATACGGGTTTTTAGCAGAAGACGTGATAATAGAAATGATTAAGAGTGTTTAATTGCTAACTAATAGTAAGTACTGAAGTGGCAGGTGTTGAGCAGGAACATGGAGCAGAAAAAAATCAGCACCTGCAGGATGAGGACAGGTAGAGAGAGGGACAAAACAGACTAGAAACAAAGATAGTAACATGAGTATAATTAAACCACAATTAAATTTTTAACTATAGGCTTTGTCAAAGAGGAAGGCTTTCAGTCTGATCTGGAAAGTTGGGACAACCCCCCCCCCCCCTCGGTTCCACAGAAGAAGAGCCCAATAGCTGAAAGATCCGTCTCTTGATTTAGTCTTGGAGATTCAAAGAACCACAAGTAAACCTATATCTAGGGAGCGAAGTGATCTACTGGGACAGTAAGCAACTAAGAGCTCTCTTAAATACAATTGAGCTTGAACATCAAGAGCTTTGTATGTCAGGAGAAGGATTTAAAATTCTATTCTGAAATTTACAGCAGAGGAGCTAACTCGGGAGAAATGTGATTGTATGAGTCAGTGACAGAGACACCAAGATAGTTTTCCTTTTCCCTAGACTCCAACTGAGCTACACAGCAGAAGTGCTTACATTGTAGAGGAATAGACCAAGTAGAAAGTTGTCAAAGAAAGAAAATAAAAAAGAGTTTGGGCCTGCTAACCTGGCTCCATCGCAGTAGACCGTTAAATCAAAGACCCTCTTTAATTCAAATTAGAAATGCCTTTTCCACTGAGGCCCTGTTGCCAGCTTACACAAGAATGAAGCCTTGTGGGGCCCCGTCCACTTCCTGTGGACAAGGTGTTATTTCTATTTCTCCCTCTGGCCCTCTCCCTTCTTCTCTTTGTCTCTTACAGTTTTCGTTTTCCAGTTACTGTAAATGGGTCAGCAGATGTTGGGGAAAAATAATGGGAAGAGATAAAGAAAGAGGGAGGGATTTGGAGGTGGGACAGTGAACGGCTTGATGTTCCACACAGGCAGAGAAAGATGAGCCCTGTAGTTTTTAATAAAGTTCATACACACAAAAATAGTCAGTGGGCCAAAAAGTATTTGGATGACATGCATCTTGGTTTTATCCAGTTCTCAGTCGATTAAAATGAACTTACATGTTGACAAATGATTTGTCAATGTGCAAAAAATATGTTGTGAGCAGTCAAATGTTTCCTGTATCATACCTACAATACAGTCATTGTTTCTAATGAATTTGTAGAGACACAAGTGCTGTTTAAAAAATTCTTCTGTGGTTAAAGTTGTGTTGTGAATTATGGAGTCAAGACTTGCAGTCTGGCAATGTGGTGCAAGGTTATTGGCAGCACACTGACTGGACTAAAGTTGTGCTGAGTCATTGGTCTTTTTGTGGATGAAAGTCTGGTCAGTCATGAGGTAGGAAGCTTCATCCAAGAAAAAGAGTTCAGTAATAAGGCCATTAAGGATAAAGCCCTCAGTGCCTGGTTAACGATTTTACTAGTATATTCTCTTTACATGTTGACGTTAAAACGACATAGTTTTAGTGTCTCAAAAGAAGAGGAGTTTTGAGCCCAACTCGTATTCACCCCAGATGGATATGTTTTCTTACTCAGTTGTACTACTATAGCAGGTCTCCATGCCCGTGGCGGGTCTACTGTTGGTGTTTTGTCTCTGGGATAGTTGTAGTGAAGGTAGTCATTTGGCCAGGCCCAGCTCAGATAATGGTGTGTTTGTACTTTCTGCTTGTTTTCCACCGTGGCCCTCTTATGCTGCCACAACGGTTTTTGGATTTCTGCCTAGTGGTTTCTGCCTGTTAAGTTGGCAAGAGGAAAAGATGATTATAAATCCACAATAGATGAGAAGAAAAGTATTGGCAAGTCAGGGTAAAGGAGCAAAGCAGTTTTTAGAAAAGACGTAGAAAAGAAACTTAGAAATGATCTCCAATACTTTGAGATGAATTTGTCTGTCTCTCAGAGATATGTGAAAATACAGTTGTTAGGACATAAAAGCTGTGTTTTCGGCAATTTAACTTCAAAATCTGAAGAAAATTTAGTTTTTCTCTTCATTACTTGTATCTGTAATTAATTACTGCAGAGCCAATGTCCCATGTAATTCTTCAGTTGATCAGTGTAGTTGCTAGATGAGGTCTTTTTGTTGTATGATCATGATGCATCTGTTCTTTTTCCCTGAGGAATCATATTGTATTTCATAAAAGTGGAACAAGTGATTAGTAGTGGGGGTCCAAGACATTTATTCACATTTTTATCAGGAACAGCTTCACAATGTCGGTGCTTGTATGCCTATAATGGCCCTCAGTGACTCTCAACAATAGAAAGAGTAGAGGATGATTCAAAGTCAGTTTCAATCTTTCCTGAGTTTATTTTTTTTTTCAGTTCCACACTCACAGTGGATGTTGTTAGTGGACATGGACAGATAGCCTGATGTGCAATTACTTCACAGACTCATTTTTGCGTTGCATCAGTCTGACAAATATGTTATCAGCCCCACATAGAGGTAGCTGTCTGTCTGAAAGTCTGTCATCCTCTGACAGGATTAGAGGGCAGAATTTTATAAAGATTGATTTTAAAGCAGTTCTGTTTTATGGAGCACTTTGTCATCAGGACATAATGAATGAAAGAGACAAAGAGAGAAGGCGTATGACAAACAGGCTACGGTAAAATCAATCATAGGACCTCATGGCTACATGGTGGTGCAATATAGGCACCAACATGGCTCCAAACAAATCCTCTTGCAACACACGTGTGAGTGGCACAGTGGGAGCTGTGTTCACTGGGAAGGTGGTGCAGTGATATCATTTTGCTCTGAGATTGTGTTTGTGTGTCTGCCTGCTGAGAGTGGTGCATATCCAAGAAGACTCTTTTAGTGACTTTCATTGATAGAGGCACAGACAAAGCAGAAATCACTTAACTCAATGAAAATCAGCTTTCATGTTTCATGTATAGCTCTTAATGATTTTTGTGATTAGCAAGTAGAAACTCTATTTGAGTTGTATTAATTGGTTGATTATAGAGCTGAAGTGATAAGGGGGAAAAACAATTGTTAGCAGCAGCTTTAATAGCAAGATACATTTTTTTCTCTACATGGAATACACACAGGAGAAACATATAGAACTGATACTATCAATCATCATCATTATCACATGACACATACACAATAAATTACATAGAAATTTCTCGTGAAATTTCTGAGGCATTTCATAAATTCTGAGACCCTGAATAGCACAATTGACAAGTAATTATTAATGTGATGGAGTATTTTAGGGGGGGGGAACATTTGTAAATGGCACAACATTAGTAAGTAGTAATAGATTCAACTTCACATCAGACTGTGCCCTTTTCAGCTGAGCTTATTTGTGTTTGTCTTGTTCTCAGGTCCACACAGTACTGTGTCACGGTGCCCTCCCAATGAATACCAGTGTGGAGGAACAGAGCTCTGCATCCACATGAGCAAACTGTGCAACGGAGTACCCGACTGCACTGATGGCTGGGACGAGGGCCCGCACTGCAGAGGTATCACTGTCAAACACTGAATTTTCTGACCATTTCATTGTAAAAAGGAGTAATAACAATTTGTGCTGGTGCATCCCATCTGACCCAATGTCGACTGTACAACTCAAATTCACACATAATATTTTGTGTGTGTCGAATTGTGCTGCAGTCAGTATAAAAATATGATGGATAGGCGTTTTTTTTTTTTACCCCATCAAGCCTCAGTTCTCTATTCTGCACCGAAATAACCAACAGGATCTTTGGCATTCTGCATCTCTACCCTTTATCCCGTATAAATGAAGCAAGACTGACATGAATTAATCTGCTATAAAATAGAGAACTCATCATTTTGAAATCCAGAAACTAGGGAAGTCATTTGTGATGAGCTGGAAGAATTTAATATCCTTCTATAAGAATATGCTGATTGAGTATTGTGAAAAAGAGCCCAATATCGTCACTGGATGGATGAAGTATTTCAGGAAAGGGTGAAAGGGTGTTTTTCAGCATGTGACAGCAGCACAGCTTTGTGCTTTTCCTTTTTTTACCTTTAAAGTTTGGCAGCTTGAAGGAGAGATTCTCCGTCCCTTCCTGCTTCTCTCTTCCCGGAGCTCCTATGTTGGTGTGAATTGTCTGCCACTGTTTCCGGGCAAAGTGAATCATTTGTGACTGATAGATCTCTGTTTTGTTTGAAATGGCTGGGTTTGTTTGGCTATGACTCACAGTGTCTTGATTTATATCTCACAGGATATGCAGTGCACTGCTGAAAACTCTGCTGAGACTCCATTATGAAGTCAGTCAGTCAGCAGAGTGGAAGGTGTGATTAGTGTGTTGTGTTTGGGGTCTTCTTTCCTTGATCTGTATCAAATCAAATCAAATCAGATTTATTTGTAAAACGCCAAATCATAACAAAGGCACTTTACATATAGAGCAGGTCTAGACCAAACTCTTTATAAAATTATTTAAAGAGACCCAACAGATCCCCCGATGAGCAAGCACTTGGCGACAGTGGCAAGGAAAAACTTCCTTTAAGAGGCAGAAACCTCGGGCAGAACCAGGCTCAGGGGGGGCAGCCATCTGCCTCGACCGATTGGTGCAAGCCTTGACACAAGCCTTGACACAATAAGGGTTGCAGGGAAAGTATTGATTGTGAATCTAAATCAAAAATTGATTCAACTACAGGGCCACTTTGTGCTCTGAAAGATCATAATATTGATTTAAAAGAGAAAAATCTCATTTTGATGTCAGTAACACAGAATATTTCTATGCAGACTCAATGATATTTGACCAGAATTGTTAAATATTGCTATTGTCATTTTATATGAGACGAGCTAAAGAAATCAAGGAAATCTTATTATGGTAAAAGATTTCCCTTGCAGTCAGAATTCACTTTGCAGCTATATGAAAACTGCATCTGCTCTGTAATTCTGTAAATTGTATAATGATCATGGCTTCATTTTCCATTAACACATAGCTCAAAGCTCCAGGCAGTCAAATCATTGTTTGCTTAACTTTCCAATTATTTTTCCTCTGTATAATGACCGTAATATAGAATGATATGATGTGACACATAGTTGTAGCTATATGTAGCCCTCCTTATGGGTGTTGTGATGCATTAGCTTGGCAAACATTATGGTAAAGCAATAACATTTCTTTTCTCCATTTTGCAATCATGTCCCGAGCAGGGCCAACGTTCGATCCTGAGAAAACAAAGATTTATGATGCAGCCCAGCTGGAGAGGTGCTAAGAGCAGTAATGGATGTAAATGTGTGACCAAAACAAACATTTAATCATGTTCCAAAATGCTTCTCCCAAGGCTAAATGTGAAAGTGATTTGTTTGGTATTCTGTATCTGTTGAGCTGTTGTCCGCTTACAGTTTCCAGCTCAGAACAAATCACTCTCACCAATGACGCATTCTGGTTGACTAGATGTATTTTGTTTTCAGGGTCAGACTGAGGCAGTTTGACCACAGTGCATCCACTTCCTAAATTTTACTGCATCCAATCAAGTACATTATATCTCATGTTGGTTTTATGAAGAACTAAGCTGAATCTGTACCCAAATAATATTATATTAATATATGCTTGTTTAGGTACATGTGTCATTAACAGGGGAAGGCTACCGATAGTAGAGTTCAACAACTTAGCCACACATGTTAAGTATTAATGTCATTTGGTCTATAAATATCATCCAGAAAGAGAACAGTAGCAGCTTCAGCAGCACCTGCTCCTGTTACCTACAGGCATAATATCTGAGTCTTTACCAGATATGAAGGAGGATAAAGGAAGCCTTAGTGATCACAGTATGATCACTGTGATAATTGTAGTATGTTGACTGGATTATTACATAAATGCGCTAATAGGAGCGCATCAGGAAAGAATGATAAGTAAACATCCTTTCTATGTTGGTACATTCATGACATTACCGTCTTCTCTCCTCCCTTCCCTTGTCTTCAGAGTATATCTCTAACTGCACGCTCAAGGGCTGTCAGGAAAACTGTGCCGTGACACCAGGAGGGCCTGTCTGTTACTGCAAAGGTGGTTATGAGATCAGTTTGGATGGAAAGCTGTGTAAAGGTATGTTCTTATAAGCTCTTCCTCCTGTTTGGTGTGTGCTGCGAGCAAATAAATCAGTGAGACACAATAGAAAAATCATGTCCCATGATTTATCTTCATGTTGGTATCATTGTATTTTATTCAGGCTTAAAAAGACTAATAGATTGCAATGAGAGGGAAAGGATACCGCTTTGCTAAACGCTCTTTTGCCATACAGCATCAGCAACAGACATAAGCTTATGTGGCTTGTGTACTTCCTAAAAAAAGCTCAACATCAGTGTTCTTTCAAATTCTCTGTGCATCCAATGCTGCACCAGTGTTTTCACAGGTTTTCGAAAATACTGAAGCAAGTGCAGAACAGACAGTTGGTAGTTCAGAGGGGGTGGGAGTATGGGCCATTTTCTCCAAATGCCTGATTGCAAACACTGAAATATCAGCAGCCACTGAAGTTACAAAGGACTGACTGGAGATGATGAACATCTCTTACATGTCTCTCTTCAATGATCTATTTGTGTTATAAGCCAATAAATTACTAATTGAATCACAAATTCAACAAAAATATATAAAACACGAATTGACGTTTGGAATTAAGCTTTTGTTTTTAGTCAAGTAAAGAGAATATTTAATAATTTGCTCTTTTATATAATCTACATGTTATTTTTTTTAGGTTTAGGTTTAGTTTAGGTTTTATATTCTCTATTGTATGTGCTATTTCTGAAGTGAGATGTAGTGTTTTTTCTTTAACTTAAATAATACCAGCTCTGGTTTTTACTGTTCAGATTTTGATGAGTGCACTGTGTATGGGACGTGCAGTCAGACCTGTACCAACACAGAGGGCTCCTACACCTGCTCCTGTGTGGAGGGATACTTGTCCCAGCCAGACAACCGCTCGTGCAAGGCCAAGAACGGTATGTAGTAACTGTCAACAGCAGGACTGAGTCACTGGCTCGGCCTGTAGAGATGTTCTGTTCCTCCAGTTTTACCCTCAGTTCTGTCCATCATGTTGCATTTCCAGTGCCAGTGGACCGCCTGCCTGTCCTGTTGATTGCCAACTCACAGAACATCCAGGCCACTTCCCTGAGTGGCACCACAGTCCACAGTCTCCTGTCAACCAGCACCAAACAAACCACGGCCATGGACTTCCTCTATGCTCAGGAGACTGTCTGCTGGATCCACGTCGGGGACTCCCCCTCATCCACACACCTCAAATGTGCCAAGATCCCCAATCTGAAGAGCTTCACAGAGGAACGGGTCATCAACATCTCTCTCAGCCTGCATCGTGAGTACCCCACGAGCATTTACAGTATATTATAAATCACACAGTTAAAGTCAGCACAATTTGACGTGGACAGGCCCGAGTATGCAACAAAATGATGCAATCCAATTCTCCACACATAATTCATAATAGCAGACCCAGAACAGCTGTCTCACACTGCTGCAAGGCAAAGTATTTGAGTGTACATACTTTAATTTTTCAGGATTTTCTATTCCTAGAGGCCATACAATTACAATTCACACCAATTGCCAGAGCACAGAGCCCTGTTCATCACCTGTGGCAATACAGAAAAAAATTTTTTTTGGCTGAATTCTCCACCGTTGGTTGCAGAATAATTTTTGTACACACAGTAAAAAGTGCACACTTTGTGATTTTTAATTTGTACATCACTCAAGCAGCATCATGTCTGACAAGCAGTCATTTTATCTTCTCGCTCTATATGCAAAGGAGGGGGGATGAATTCTGTATTTCTGTTGAATGTCACTCTGAAAAGTGTATTATATGCTTCCATTATTTGTTCAGGTCAGGCTAAAGTGCTACGAAGTGATGCATACAGCAGCTTCATAAACCTCTGCAGTTGGAGGACTTGGACCGTTAAACAAACTGATTACACATTTTTTTGACACACACACACAATTAAAAAACTTGCAAATTGTATTTTCTCCAAGTTGGCCTTTTTGTTGTGGGGTAAATACAGTAAAACAACACTGAAGCACGCTCTTAAGTCCTCCTGCTATCTGATGTTGGAATAAAAAGACAACCAATTAACAGATCTGTATTTTAGGACAGGGCCAGTGAGGTCCAGCCGTTCCCTGCTAACCCCAGCTTATCCTCAAACTACAGTTATAATACATGTCTCAGTTGTTTTTTAGGTGATGCATGGCTCATGTACTCTTGTGGGTTGTTTTAAATGTGTTTCACTTTTAAATTTAAAGACAAACACATGGACCCAAAAAATGCCCAGAAAAGCAGCCAAAAGCGAACTGGGCACCAATACCTGTGGAATAACTGCGTCCTGAGCTTCTCTATGCTTATGCAGGGCCTGTGGGTCACACGTATTATGGAAACACATTAAAAGCAGCTGTGTTTTTCCATGGCTTAAGTTTCATTTAAGAAAATACTGAGCTTTTTTTTTTTTTTTTGAAATACTGAAACTAAGTAAAAGGTGGATAAGAAATTGTAGATGTAATTGTGTGTAATTGAGTGTGATTGAACACAGACTTACACATGTGCATACTCCGGTTTGGGTGAAACAGACAGTGACACCCACTGTATCCCTCACCTTTTCTCTCCTTTGTTTTATGCCTCCTATTCTTCACCAAGTCACTGCCTAATTTTTGGGCAGTTTGTCTACAGTTAGTCAGAGTGAAGGCAAGAGCAGAAACAACCAGCCCATTCTACAAATATGGATGTCTAATTGTACTATCTTTCCGTGGAGCTGATTGACAGATGGGCTGTTCTCGCTGCACTGCCATACTCATCTGCAGACATTAATTTAAGAACTCAGGCTTGAATGAAACTCACTCATTCATTGTGTTCATTTTCTCTGCTTTGACCTTCCCACAGTTCTCACCACAATCCCTTAATTTAGCTTCTAATTCCTAACCCAGACTTGGGTAATGTAGAAATGTTTTTTAACTTTCAAACATTGCGAATGATCAAGTTCACCCAGCTTGTCTCCTTTCACATCCTTTTTCCATGTAACTTAGGAATGCATTAACATGACAGAAATGACTTTCTCAGTACAAACCACAGAGAAAATGGAAAGACCAAACGATGACAGTCGGACAGTCCTGTCTTCCACTTTCACGCACAATGTGGTGTAGCTGTCATTTGGAAATAATGTTCCCTTCAAACCGGATGATATCAGACGGGCCCAGAACATTGAAAATTATGCATGAGGCAGTTTGCCATCTTTCACATTAATAAGATGAAGAAGGCTGATGCGCCAAGGAGTGTCGTAAACACCAGATCTGTCATTCAGTTAAACAGAATATATCTTAATCAATGAGGCTCATGAAGGATACAAGCCGCTATAATGGACATCACTGTATACAATTATATAGAGATTTACTATTAGAAAAAATGTAAATGTGCTTATTAATTATGAGCAGTGGATCCAACAGTGCTGCTGGTAGCTAGTTCACTGTGGAGTTTTCAATTTATGGACCAGAAATATTTGCAGGAAATTCCAGCTGCTTCATCTGAGCCCTCACATGTTCCCCACACACATGCACACCCACACATACAGCGGTGCTCAAATACAGATGCACTCTGATTATATGCACACACACACACGCTTAATGGAGAACTAGCTGCATTAAAGACCAAAGACAGGATCTCATTGGCTGATGGTGACAGATTGGATCCGTATTGTTCAAATAAAGGAGGCAATTGAAGGATGGAGCCTTTCCTCTATCTAAGTAGCATTATTACAATTTTCATGTCTGTATGTGTATGAGTGGGACAAGAAAAATTACTTAGAGATGTCATGTGAAAGCATTTCACTTCTTAATCAGAAAAATTGAATTGACGGAAAAAAAGACTAAAAGCAACTGTATTTAGTCAAACAGGTGGTGGATATGATAAAAAAAAAGCATGCAATAAAATATGCACCTATATATTTGTGATGACTTTGACAGGCGATGTCTGAAATATCTTCATCGTTTGCCTTAAACAACATGCTTTGTGCCAGCACAAAAAATACCCAAAACAAAGGCCAGGTCGTTCTAATTTCTTCCAGTCCGTAATCTGCAGCGACTTCCCAGAATGCAGAGTTGATCCTTTGGACAGGCTGCTGGCGTGCAAGTGTGATGGAATAGGAGGAGCAGGTTTATGCTTACAGTCAACATGAAGGAGCCAGAAGCGACCAATGGCAAGGGGTGCACATACAGGAAATGATGCGCGTGTGGTTGGAGTGACTCATGACCTCAGTATGCCACAGATGGGTTATCCAGATGTGCCCCCCCCCCCCTTCTCATCGCAGTCTCACTCTCTCTCAGTTTCTCCTTTTCATGAGTTCATGAATCATTCACTTACTCTCATTCTATAAGGTGGACTAAAGAATGAAATTGAGCTTGATTAACATTTATTAAAATGTAGACCCACCAGAGGGCTGATCCCAGAGCTGCCGTTAACCCCTGTAAGAGCAGCGGTACCTGCTCCAGCCCCTGCACACTGTGCCCCAGCGTGCCACTTAACACAAACATAACCCTGACGTATTCCGTTTAATTTTTCAAATCTTCTCTCCATTCGACACTCTAAACCTCTCACTCTCTTTTGCTCTCTCTCTCTCTATCAACTTCTTTTTACCCCTCACACACCCTGAGTTACATCATTTCCCCTTGTCCTATTTGTCCAGTGGTAGACTTAAACAAAACCTTGTTCAGAACCCAAAAAAGAATTTGTTTGTTTATTATTTAAATGCATTTTTTCGTCCTCCCCCGCTGGTGTTTTTTCTAGTGTGACGCTCTTTCCAGATGGGAGTGTAGTGGGAGTGTTTTGAAGTGCAGGAGGTTGGCGAGGGGAAGTGGGGGTTGGGGGTGTATGAGCGCTCGGGGTTGAAGCTTCAGGCACAATTGAAAATGACAGTTCAGAGGTATCAAGGCCTTAAGAGTGCCATAAAAGTAATGCACATTACATTACAACATTAGAACACTATTGATCTCCCTGTCAGTGAGTGCCTGTGAGGATGTGTGCCATTTTAAAGGAGTGAGACTCTACTAAGCATCGCTCCATTTAGCAATACATTATGTAGACGTACACTTGGCTGTTGTTTTTCTTAGACCAATTGGGAGCAGAGAGACAAAACAAGAAACCATGTAGAAAACAAGTTATTTAGCATGGAGGGGGGTAAACGATGAAGATAACAGTCGGTTCTGTTTTTTGAATTATGCTGTGTTGTTTTGTATGGCAGTTTCAGACAGTCAGTGCTGCAGTTAATGAATCCAGACTGTTTTCCCACCTCTGGGGAGCAGAAAAAGGGGAGGGCCAGAAAGATGATGCATGGAGAAAGAGAGAGGGAAGGAGGATGGGAGGAGATAGAAAAGTCTTTGGCTTGACTGGAGCCATCTCTTTTAGGAACTGGAGAAATGGAGAAAAATGGAGAGCCAGGGGTGTCAGAGAGCAGGGAAGGGACATTTTTCTGAGGCTTTTTTGCACACTTTTCAAGGATTTCACAATCCCCCACCCCCAAATTGTTTATCCGTTGCTTAATCAGTGAATCAGTGTGTTGTAGGGCAGCTGGAAGTGTTTAAACAGAGAACTCTATGTTAAAAATTAAGAGCACCTTTGGGAATACAGCCCCTGATTCCCATAAACCTCAGAAATGCTGCAGCACAATGGCCAAGTTTCCTTCGTGGAAATCAGATCTCTCTCTCTCTCTCCCTCTCTGTCTTTCTTCACTCCTGTCTTCTTTCTTTTTTCTCGCTTTTTTCTTTCTTTACTCTCCATCCCTCTGCATTTCACTTTTGTCCGTTTTCCACTTTTGCTTGAACCCAAAATATTTGAAAGCGTTCCATTTCCCTCTCTTTCCCCTCACGCTCCACCAAAAAATGTGTCAGTTATTCTAAACACAGAGGGCTCCCCTGGAATTACAGTCAGATTTATGGGTCCACAGACCAATAGCTGAGCTTTTGGTGCGCACACTTTTATTGCTCTCCTATACAAAGGAATCTGCTTTGTCATTTCCATTGCCCCAATTTTTCTTACTTGAAGAAATCGATCCTCTGCTTTCCCCAAAACAGCACAGTGACCTTATCACCCTTGTAAACATACCTCCTCATAAGACCTCCACCTACAGCTCTGAACATTGTGCAATCAAAGATCTCTGCAGCACAACTTTAGCCCTGTATCTGAACTTTGTGCGTATACAAAATAGAGCTGCTGTGAAAATAGGAGTTTTGTGGTTTGTGAAGCATTCATCCTTTTCATTTTCTGTGTCTGGTTCATATACTGATGTTTAGTTTAAATTCTCAAGGGTAAGATTAATATTTGAAGTACTACAGTCAGTTTGTACTTGAAGTATCAAATCAATGAAAGCATCTGGATAATGATTACCTTTCAGAATGATCCGTGTTATTGTATTATTGGGTCATTATTTTCTGATGAACTTTGTCTGCATAATTTTTATGGTTGGCTGGTCTAAATGGTGCAATAAAAAGTGCTATTAGACCATCAGGTGTAGTCAAAGGCATTTATTTACAAGATCACAGAGGTGAAGCACACAATATATATGTCTCAATGAGTGAATAGTGCTACATACACAACATGTTTGTGTGTGTGGGAAAATAAAGACCAAATGCTTACTACAAATGAGCTGGTTGTCAACAGAAGAAACTAAGTGTGTGAAACAGCGTAGCATCAACTTAATGTGGGTAAATTAACTAAATCAATAGAGGGACATGGACAAATATTAGCAGTCCTGCACTTGTGTCATGTTGTGGTCGTTCAAGTTAGGCCTGTTTGGCTGTGTGGCTTTAATGTCTCTGAGGAGGTCACGAGGGTTAGGGTTAGGGTTAGGCTACGATTTGTTTCGTACACAGTCAGCCACCTGATACCCACAATGGTTTGAGGCTCCTGATGCTGATGAAATCACCATTGAGCAATAGGTGCTCGCTCTAAATTAAAATTCACTTCTGATTAATCAAGAGAAAGCTCTTACGAGCAGGCCTGCTCACAAGAGAGGAGCTTGCTGATGCTGACAGGTGAGTCTGTTAGAGAGCATGAATGGTCACAGCTGGATTTTGTCTGCCTGGTATTGTTCTGGGGCACAGGGACCAATACTCGCTGCACCAAGGTGGAGAAAAGTGAAGCATTGTGGGTGACTATTTTTAAATGGCCCCCCTTCAGCCAAAATAACTTGTTGTCATGTGTCTATTACTTATAGATTTTTAAGATCAGGGTATGCAAAGTATCTATTTCTGGAGTTACAAGGAAGTGATTTTCCCCTCCAAGTATTATAATGAAGTGAGTAAACGTGACAGAAATTCATTATTCAGGACCTTTAATAAGCTCACATCTCAGATCTTTCAGTTTTAACAATAGCTTTCTTTCTCTGATCCTTGGCTCAGACTCAGCATGGCTGAGCTAGTGTTTGAGGAGAGGAAGGAAGAGGAGGGGAAGAGAGAACCAGGGAGGGGTATATTCATGTCTAGTGCTATTCTTTTTCACTGTGTTTCTCCTCCGTCAGACCCTCCCTATGTGGTCTTGCACCACATTCAGAGCTGTTCGTGCGTATTCCAGCCTTGTCGAGGTTGCAGGCTGTAAAAGTTCCACAAAGTGCCATGTGCCCACACGTAGGTGTTTGATTTTCATTGGCGGGTGGGGCACTAGTCTTCACTGTGAGCTGAGCCTGGGTAAAATAAACCCAGCAGAAACCACATGCCCGTTGTCGCTTAGTTACAGCTACAGCAACATTACACTACTCAAAGCAACAAACAGGCTGTCTGATAAACATTCTGTCTGTCTGGCTGACTTTGAATGACGGACACATTATCTAGTTACTTGTTAGTTGGAGTTGGCTGCCATCAAGAAAAGTGCCCCAAGTCCAAAGCTGAAAATCCTGGCTGTGTGTGAATGTATATGTGAGTGTGGTAGAGACACAGAGAGCCGTTCAAGCTCCCACCTGGTACTGCTGACTAATTTACTTCATCACATGTCCATGAGTCAAACCCTTCACCCAACAACACCGCACCATACACTCAAGTTCTTTACCGATGAAAATGAATGACTTGATGTACTGGAAACACAATTTTTGCTGCTCTTCCCTCTTTGTCCAGATGTGGAGCAGATGGCCATTGACTGGCTTACCGGAAACTTCTACTTTGTGGATGACGTGGATGACAGGATCTTTGTGTGTGACAAAGATGGACAGACATGTGTCACCCTCCTGGACCAGGAGCTGTACAACCCTAAAGGCATCGCCCTGGACCCCACTATGGGGTCAGTCTTTATTTCTGTTTTCACATAAACGCACACAAATACAGAGACAGCTACCCTATATGTACAGTACCAGTCAAAAGTTGGACACACTTAGGAAAGTAAGCCCAAACTTTTGACTGGTACTGTATATGTGTTATGTGTGCTTGTGTTTTCCAAATGCACTCATGCAGAGATCCTCCTCAGAGTGCAAATGCAGACTCAATCTCCATGACTTTTGTCATGTGTGATTGTTTCTAATAAGACTCTTCTTGGATCATCTGTTTATTTCTGTGGTGTATTTGTGTCAGCGAGCATGTCTGTTTGGACAAATAAAGAAAAAAAACAACAACAACAAAAAAACAACCTGAGAGCAGGTCCAAATGTGTTTATGCACACTCACTTCTGATTGTAGCTGCAGGGATAATTTTTCTCCCATGCCATTTCCTCTGTTGTAATTAGTCCTTCCTGTTGTAAGGTCAGGTAGAGTCAGGGTAGCTGTGTTTTGGTTGTAGACTCCAGTGCTGTTCAAGGAGGAGCAAATCAGCAATAATAACACTGACTGCAAAAACATCCATTGTTATGCTGTTAATCTAGTGAGGACAAAGCTTTTACTTTATTCACCATAAAATGTCAAATTGGTAGAAAAATGAAAAGAACATATTTGTATAACCGTTCGGCCTCATATACCACGCACTGCTTGTAGAGTTTATTTTTGTATTATTGGTTTTCCAGCTTTCCAGTTTAAGGTATGTTTTTCAAAAAGCTACCTTTTCCAACTTTTCTTACTTTGCTCCTTTTGCTCAGCGAACAGCAAAATTAGTGTTGTGACAAAAATAGCGGTGATTATTGAATTGTAACAAAACCAGATATGCTGATAATGAAACACTTTTCTAAAGCAGCTGATCCCTCCATCCATGTATCTTCACTCAGATCTGATCCTTTGTTTCCACAGGAAGGTGTTTTTCACAGACTACGGTCAGATCCCCAAGGTGGAGCGCTGTGACATGGATGGTCAGAACCGTACAAAGCTTGTCGATAGCAAGATTGTGTTCCCCCATGGGATCACTCTGGATCTCGTCAGCAGACTCGTGTATTGGGCTGATGCCTATCTCGACTACATCGAGGTGGTGGATTACGAAGGGAAGAACCGACACACCATCATCCAAGGCCTGCTGGTGAGAAGAGATGCACAAGACGCACAACACTTTTTCATCCTTAAGTATCATGTGGATAATAGATCATCTCCGTGAATGTCCTTGGCCTCTGAATGGTATTCATAACACTCAAAAAACTCTAATGTGCTTTAGAGTTCCCTATATATCTATAACACAACTTATGTTTCTCCTGTGTACTCCTGTAATGTGTTCTTGGCTGGTGAGTTATGAGCTAGGAGAAGATGTTGGACATTTGGTTTTTCATTAAAGCTGCTGATTAATAGTGTCTTATACTGAGGCTGGTGATGGTGCTGAAACACATTGGCCCTTAAACCTGTTACCATGGCTTTTAACTGGGATCTTTGGAGAAGTAATGGCTTTCATTTACCCACTCAGCTTAAGGACACACACGCACGTACTCACCCAGACACACACACACACAGACAAACAAACACAACCCATGGTTGGTGTGTGTGCCTTTAATAGGGAATTAATTTAGATCCTTGAGGTCAAAGCTAGAAGGATGTGCGGCCTATTTCTGATGCTGGGCAGTTTTTTTTTGGAGAATATGTGTTTATAAATGCGTGGCAAACCTCTCTGCGTTGAGTTACATTCAAAATGTCATATTAAGATGCAAAGGGTAACTTCTGACACTTCATCACTTTACATTACCACGTCCCATTGACATGGAAAATATTTGTTTCTGAGTGAGTGACTGTTAAAATTGTATATTAGAAGACAGGTTATATGGGTTTTATACGTTATATATACAGGTTATATACTTTTTTCTTTCATCTTACACCACCAGTTAGTACTCCCTTGCAAAAAAAAAAACTAACCATTGGAATAAATGACTTGGTTGATAATCTGAACAGTCTTGTTGTTTTGTCGTCAGGTGCCACAGTGAGTGTGACGGTGAAGTGTTGATTATTATAAGCATATTAAGCATTCAAATGGCACAAGGCAAAGACACTGTATGAAGAGTGCTACATGGAAAATTGTTCTTGGCAGTGGCATTTTCTCATCTGCAGTGATACAGAAAATCAAAACAACTTGTCACAGAGGCAGGACTGATACTGTCTATTTATTAGATGCGTGTCGGTCTTATGGTCACGCTTGGCAACAGCTGACATCTGTGGTTGGACTGTTAGAGAAGGCTTGTTTTACTGGAACTTAAGCTCTTAGTCAGACTAATCTTTTATCCCAAGGCCATGGAAAATCCTTTTTTATGCTCTTTTTTCACACCTTGTTTAATCCAACGTTTTTCCATTTCTTTTACAGATTGAACACTTGTATGGGCTGACTGTGTTTGAAAACTATCTGTATGCCACCAACTCAGACAACGCCAACATGCAGCCCAAGACCAGCGTGATCAGGGTGAACCGCTTCAACAGCACAGACTACCAAGTAGTGACCAGGGTGGACAAGGGAGGTGCGCTGCACGTCTACCACCAGAGACGTCAGCCTCCAGGTAGTCTATATGCACAATTTAATGTATTGAGCCCTTTTGAAAATTTAATTGATGGATTAATTGTATTTGCCACCTTTTTGGTGTCCAGTTCGTAGCCATGCATGTGAGGTTGACCAGTTTGGGAAGGCTGGAGGCTGCTCTGATATCTGTCTGCTGGGGAACGGCCACAAGACCCGAACCTGCCGCTGTCGCTCTGGATTCAGCCTGGGCAGCGATGGCAAGTCCTGCAAAAGTGAGTAGGCCTTCAAGTGTAATGAAACAATCAACTTTCACCAACTGCAAATTATCCATGAGGAACCTCCAGGTTTTGTGAATATCTCTCTCATAAAAGATTTATTTGCAGCCAGGACTCACAACCAGGGGCGCTTCTACAGTGGATATTTGAAGAGACTGAGAAGTACCTCAAGTAATGAGGCAAATAAACAAAACAAAACAAACCCAGACAGCAATAACGCAAGCAACTACAAAGATCTAAATGGTTAGCTGAAAGTAATGTGAAAGATAAAAGGTTAAAACAGCTTGCTAATCGAAAATAATTAAAAGATTGAAAAGATTAGTTAAATAATTTAATTAGACTGCCAAAATTCGCCTAATGGATAAATAGAAGGGAAAAAGTAAATAATGAATGAAGGTACAGATAAATGGAAATAGTAAGCTTAAACTAATGTATTAGTAGTCTAAATAGTCTGAATGATTCAAATAGCATTAACACTTAAATAGAAAATAACTCATATTGCTAAACTAACATTAATAGATAAAAATTGGATAAATTGGTTTAAATATATAGGAGTCATTTTGCTAATAGTGAATTAAAAAATTTACCAAACCGATCTCAACATTGCCAGATAATTTTGTAGGATTTGGTGACATATCAACCTTTATATAGTAGAAGTATAGTGTAAATGTTTTATAATATCCAAATTGAAATCTATTTGCTGCTCCCAGAGCAACTATGGGTAAGAAAATGAAAGTGGCTCAGGTCCTCTGACCTAAAGCTAAGGACTGCACATGTACAAAATAACTCAGCAGCTCCATACCAAAATTAGCTCTCCACTAACCTCGCCAAAAAGCTGTCGGCCTGATTCAGCTTGATCAGAAAAGTTTTAAAGTTCTATCGGGCATAAATAGCATTATATTGATCCGCCCCCTGAGCGTAGACTGTCCTTGAAAATGGTACAATTGATTTAAGGAAAGGCAATCTCTCCTCCTCTTCCTTTGTCTCTTGATTGAAAATTACTTAATTTTCAGGGCTGTTGTTGATCTTGCATTGACTTGCTTCTTTAATCAATACACATTACAATTAATATGCAATTACGCATGCAAATGCTGACCTATGCAGCTCTTTTATCTTCATGTTCTTGTTTTTCCCCAGAACCCGAACATGAGCTCTTCCTGGTCTATGGTAAAGGCCGTCCAGGGGTCATTAGGGGCATGGACATGAATGCAAAAGTGCCGGATGAGTACATGATCCCCATCGAGAATCTGATGAACCCAAGAGCTCTGGACTTTCATGCTGAGAGTGAATTCATTTACTTTGCTGATGCCACCAGCTACATAATCGGACGACAGAAGATTGATGGAACAGAGAGGGATACCATCCTAAAAGAAGGTGGAGCCAACAGACAAAAAAAACACAGATACACAACAAATGTTTTAACTATCTGACCAAAGATACAAGGCACTGTGTGAAACTCAAACCTTCTGCACTCACTCACTTCCATACTCATCTTACACATGCAAAATACATTTACTATTAATAAAAGCATTTTTTAATAGTTATCAATAGGCAGTGATCTAATATGACATTAAACCTTAAAGCTAAAATCCAGAAAGTTTGTAATTTCTGTTTTGTCAAAACATACGTGAGAGATGTACTTTTTTCTGCAGAAGCAGGCTCTTCACCAACAATACTTGTTTGTTTCAGGAATCCACACAGTCGAGGGTATTGCTGTAGACTGGATAGCTGACAACTTATACTGGACAGATGATGGGCCTAAGAAAACCATTAGTGTCGCTCGGCTGGAAAAGGCTTCACAGACCCGCAAAACCCTCATTGAGGGAAAAATGACTCACCCTCGGGCCATTGTGGTGGATCCTCTGCATGGGTAAGGTGGACAAAGAGCAAGCATGGGAGTTTAGTGTTTTACTGGAGGCAACAGTTGAAATAATGTTGACTTTGAGAGGACTGTTTAATGAAGTATGACGCTCTGGCACTTGAATTCTTGTTTGCTCTCTCTCTCTCTGGTTGGTTTTTATTATTTACTACTTGAGGATTGTTTTTTTTTCACTGTTTTGTCTGTCTTTGTTTATAATTTGCATCTGAGTTCTTGACTATTATCACCCTGAAATGTAACATCCTTTTGACCACACTTTGAAAAACGGATGGAGTATTTTACATATTACCAGTCAAACTTCTTCCATGGGCTTATTAAGATGCAGGCATAACTCACTTGCTCTATTTGAAATCGCTCTTAATCTTGCTGTGTATGTGTGTCTATTATTGATGTGACCCTCCAGGCTCTATCTTTCTCTCTAAGAAACACATGCTCATAAACACACATTCACTCTTTGGATTACAAGTGACGGGGTGATGTGTGTCCACACAATCCCCGGGGGAAAGGCACTCGCCTCCACTAATGCCTGCAATCAATCAGGCTGAAAGAGACGAAGAAAAAGGAGGAGAAATGTGCAACAAGGAAAGGAAGAGAAAGAGACAGAAGGAAAACGGATGAAAAGTTAATGCTAATGTCAGTCATATTCCAACAGAACGGGGACGTGTCTGGTTGTGCATGATGCTGTAGACAGCCAGTGCTCAAAGGCTGAACTGAGATCACTGGTTGAAGACTGACAAGTCTTAAAGTACCTGGTGACAAACACAGGTTTGCCTGAGGGCAGATCAACTGAGAAACACTATAGAGCTATCTATCACAAACATGCACTTATTACAGTTCTCCTGTTCTGTCTTCAGGTGGATGTACTGGACGGACTGGGAGGAAGACCCTAAGGAGAGCAAGCGGGGAAAAATTGAGCGGGCTTGGATGGATGGCTCCAACAGGAACGTATTCCTCACCAGCAAAACAGTGCTATGGCCCAACGGCCTGAGTCTTGACATCCCTCAGGGCATCTTGTACTGGGTGGACGCCTACTATGACCGAATTGAGATGGTCTACCTTAACAGCTCTGAGCGCAAGGTCAGCACCTGAGAGGGTTAGAGCAGTTCGGTGGAATGAGAGCTCCAGATTATTCTGAGCAGTTGCAAGCAAACTAGTGATGTGTGGGTTTGAAAGCAGGGGACGACTGTGTGGGTGGTCCATCACAGTCCAGAGTCTGTGGCTAAATTGATGATATTTTGGTTTCAGTGGCCCGTGTGTTGGTTTTGATGGTGTTGTTGCTACCATTTAAATTTATAATCCAGAAAATGGAATATCATAGTCGATATAGAATAAATTAAATGTAAAAGCTTGCACACATAGTGTGAATATCAATGAAAAGGAGTTTTAGCTCCACTATTGCATATCTGTACAAGCAGCCTGAACCAAGCTTGCCTTTGGTACTGTACATACTAGTCAAAGTCAGCGTTACATTTGTTATATAGTTAAAAATCAATGTAGCAGTAGTAGAGTCAGGAATTCATCACAACACAACAAGCAGAAGAAGTACTTTAAGTATGTAAGTATATAGATTCATCTGAATCACAGCAAGTAAGTAGAATATGATATGATATTAATGATTAAAAAGTTATGGGCAGAAGCCTAAAAATGAGAAAAGAAAAAAAGATGAGTTAAACACTTAATAGAAAACAAGCAAAAATAAATAAATGAATACATTTTGTCACATTTTGCCTTTCTGCATTTCTTACATCAGACGGTGTATGAAGGTCAGGAGCTGAATCACGCCTTTGGTCTGTGCCACTACAAACACTTCCTATTCTGGAACGAGTACCGCAGTGGCAGCATTTTCAAGCTGGACACCACCACTGGCACTGCCACTCTGTTGCGCAATGAGCGACCGCCCATCTTTGAAATTCGAATGTACGATGCTCAGCAGCAGCAAGGTAATGACCAACTCCTTACACATAGAACATAAGTAGTCATCGGTCCACATTCATGTAAAAGTTCAGAATCTCCAATGACACACAGATAAAAACATAGCTGCTTTGTTAGCATAAACAATATCATACCTCTGTACATTCACTTCTTTTTTCTTCATCTACAGGCTCTAATTTGTGTCACGTGTACAATGGAGGCTGCAGCAGTCTGTGTCTGGCCATACCAGGTGGCAGACAGTGTGCCTGTGCAGAAGACCAAATACTAGACCCAACAGACAACACCAGCTGCAAAGGTAGATACGAACACAATTGCTTTGGACATGAATGTGTTTGTGGGTGAGAGTGAAGGCACTTTCTCATGGCACTTATTTAACTCCATCAAATACACAAGGTTTTTTTTTTCCTCTATATTGGGCAAAATGAGTCAAGCTGTGTGACTGTGAGTATGTCAGGCTGTTTTGATACAACTGTCATAAAATATGCAATGAAATCATGAAGAAAGAACTTCTTTAGTGAAGTGTAGAATATAAAATTTTTTTATGATTCCCCCAACCATGTTGGTCACAAACACAACAAACGTATAACAACCTCAACAAAAACACAGTCCGGATAAAATATTCATAAATAAAAGATGTGGTTGGAAGGTTGTGTATTGTGCAAGTGTTACTGTTTTGTGTACCTCATGTATGTCTTGTTGATGATGTAACTTCTGGTCAGCTCCATGACACCCAAGAATGGGCTGGAAAATTTTGATCTATTCGATTTCTAGTTTTCATACAATTGGGCTTTTCTAAAAATCCCCTTGATTTTTCTTCTGCTGCAAACTTTTTAAACTGTATATTCTGCTTCTTTATCTGTCTCCAGTGAACCTTATTCACATTGTTTTTAATCCTCTACTTCCTGTTCCACAGCAAACCCATCATACATGCCCCCTCCTCAGTGCCAGTCTGGAGAGTTTGGTTGTAAGAACAACCGCTGCATCCAGGAGCGCTGGAAATGTGATGGAGACAATGACTGTCTGGATAACAGTGATGAGGCACCTGAGCTTTGCCGTGAGTTACTTAGTGCACACATGCACACAAACAGGGTTGCAGAACAGCTACATCTTAAGTCAAATGACCTTTGGTAGTCTGAATCTGACAGTGTGGTAATGCCAGAATGAAATAAGAGTACAGACTCTGAACTGTGTGGGTGTGCATATGTACTAATTGTGTCTCAATGTGAGTACACAATAAGTGAGAGTGAGTGAGTGTGTGTGTGTGTGTGTGTGTGTGTGTGTGTGTGTGCTAGGAGGAATGTAGCAATGTCTGTGAATCTGTCTGGTTGTCTGCCTGTCTGTGGTCAAAGTGCAGACATATTTCCCATTCCTGACAGAAACTGAAATCCACTCTAAGGTGGTTCCAGTATCTGTCTTCTCTTTTACTCATTTACACGTCATAACTCTCAACTTTTTCACCTTTCCATTCCTCACCCCCCCCCCCCCCCCCCCCCCCCCCCCCCCCACCTCACTCAACCCATGGCTTCTCATTTTCCCTCCTGGTACACAATGTCTTCTTTCTTCTCTCCAGACCAGCACACTTGCCCAACAGACAGATTTAAGTGCAAGAACAACCGTTGCATCCCTCTGCGCTGGCTGTGTGATGGGGACAATGACTGTGGCAACGATGAGGATGAGTCCAACACCACCTGTTCAGGTACACTAACAAACCCCCCCGTATGAAAGTCTGTTACTGTTTGTTGTTTTTCGTTTTTGACATGAGTACTGTGTTGCCTTTTAGCTCGTACCTGCCCACCAAATCAGTACTCATGTGCAAGTGGGCGTTGTATCCCTCTTTCATGGACGTGTGACTTGGACGATGACTGCGGTGATCGGTCAGATGAACCGGCCTCCTGTGGTTGGTGAACTTATTCTCACACCACATTAGCTGCAGGGTGATTTGTGGCTACTGTAGAGGTTGTGTTGATGTTTTGGAGTGTGAGGTTTGTAGAGGCATAAGTTGCAGCATGTGTAAACTCTTATTCTGTCCACAGCATACCCCACATGTTTCCCCCTCACCCAGTTTACCTGCAACAACGGACGCTGCATCAACATTAACTGGCGCTGTGATAATGGTTAGTTTCGGCTCTTTTTTTTTCTACATCCTCTCCAATGTGATGACTCTGTCTTCTTTTTGTCACATCTGCCTCATATTCGTATCCTCTCTTCCTGTCACCTGATGTGTGTGTTTATTTTCCTTCCTGCCTTTTGTTGTTGACCGTCTTATTGGTGTTCTTGTTATGTGTTGTGCCGTTCGCCCATTTCGCCTTCTTCCCTTGGTTCTGTCTTTCAGAAAAGGATTGTGGGGACGGCTCTGATGAGTTGAATTGTCCAAACCTGACCGGTTAGTGCATAGATCAACATGCACCAAAACAGCCATGATGCTAGCCTAGTTATAGGACTGGGAACAGAAACAGTTTATTGCTTATTATCTGCTAACTGAACGTGGCAACAAGCTCAGGCCAATACTGCTACCATTCATTTAGTGTGCTGCACACAGGTTCGAAACCAAATTAGATCTGATAAATTGTAAGTGCATTACTCAGTCAGCCAAATACACGGAGAGCTGAAAGTGCAATTACTGTGTTCATCAAATTAATGAAACCCAATTTAATTTGGTATAGATTTAATAGGCTGCCACGTTCAATGACAAAAGGAGTTTAATCACAGAGTATATTTTCTACCTTGATGACTATGAAATGAAATAGTGTAAAATATAGTAGGAGTTATACGTCATGTTGCCCTTCAACATTACTATGGGCATAATGCTGCTTATGATGCTCTGCTGCCAAGCTCAATGTATCAGCGCTGGGTACATTCCTTCACGGTGCATGGTCTGATCTATGCAGTTTCTGTCATTATTTAAATTCTCATATCTCATACTATGTCATTGTATTCATAGCTTTCACTGTCACTTTGTTAATTGTGAAACAGGAAAAGCAATTACTTTCTGCATATTGAAACATATGTTATTTCCCCCCCTTTGAGGCAGCGAGCACCCATAATTTGAGCGAGTGGGTTTTGTTTGACTGTGTTTGTTTTTCAGATAATGACTGTGGGGACAACAGTGATGAGGCAGGTTGTAGTCACTCGTGCTCCAGCGCTCAGTTCAAATGTAACAGCGGCCGCTGCATCCCAGATTACTGGACATGTGATGGAGATAATGACTGTGGGGACTACAGCGACGAGACACACGCCAACTGCACCAATCAGGGTCAGCATCTCAGCCTGTTGATCAAGTGCTGTTTGCTATGCTTCACCATCTGTGAAATCTAATGCACAGTAAAAATAAAAGTCTTACTTCATTAGCAGTTACTTGTTGCAAGATTGTACATAGTTAATAGAAATATGAGTTGTGATGTTGAATTTCTGGACATCTGGCCACACAAATGCCAAAAGAGGCTGCACATGATGCAGTTTTCATTCAATAAGAATGGCTATTAATAAGCTAGTCTAGCTAACATTCAAAGCCACCATCCACAAACAAACTGCCTCTGGCACTTTATTTCAGCATAATTGCTGGAGCACAGGTGTGACAGGTGGATGTTATTATACCAGGTGGCTGAGTCCATCTTTACGCTGCTCTTTCATTTATTTATTCCATTCATTTATTCCATGAAGTGAAACCTGCACATAAACAAGTGTTTAAATGTTTCAGGATGCAGATGTAGGTCCGTGTTCATGGTCCTTCTTAGTCATTCAGAAACCAATCAAATGGATACCATGACATCTAATAACTTGCACTGGTTGTTTAAAAGCGGCAAATAATAACTGTGCTTTTTATAAACTATCACCACATGATATAAATGTACGTACTTGTTATTATTGTTTAAGTTTCCATGTCATATTTAAATGAGTCATCCTCCACTGGGGTTTATTACTAAAACAATGACCTTCTGAATGCACACTTGAATCTTTTCTGCCTTTCATTCCAGCTCATCAGGTTTGGTTTTCTGGTTTGCCTTTTGATGTTGCACATTGTGTCTACCCAAAGCTGAGTGTCCTTATTCAATTAATTAAATTTTTGCATTTTATGATGTTTTCCTCTCTAAAGCCACACGTCCTCCTGGGGGCTGTCACACAGATGAGTTTCAGTGTCGAATGGATGGCCTGTGCATCCCTTTGCGCTGGCGTTGTGATGGTGACACTGACTGCATGGACCTGAGCGATGAGAAGAACTGTGAGGGTGTGACACACATGTGCGATCCAGCTGTCAAATTTGGCTGCAAGGACTCTGGTGAGGAGACTACGCTTCAAATATGGCAAGGTTAAGTTAGTTTAAATACTTATTTTTAAAGTAACCTGCCTTTTGTCCCTAGCACGCTGTATCAGCAAAGCCTGGGTGTGCGATGGGGACAGTGATTGCGAGGACAACTCAGATGAGGACAACTGTGAGGCACTGGTGTGTAAACTCTCCCACCATGTGTGCGCCAATGATTCCACCATCTGTCTGCCTTCAGAGAAACTTTGTGATGGCAAAGATGACTGCCCAGATGGCTCTGATGAGAAACTCTGTGGTAAGACACAAAAGTACCCAGGCTGTGTTCCAGCACAGGGAGCAGAGCAGCAAGAGAATTAGGGCATCTTAAATGGTGGCTCCACTGGTTTAATAACAGGTCTTTGTATTTTTCCCTTGAAACAGTCATCTTATGGGTTTCTCTGTTTTATAGACCTCTGCTCACTGGACAATGGCGACTGCAGCCATAACTGCACAGTGGCCCCCGGTGAGGGTGTAATCTGTTCCTGTCCGCTGGGCATGGAGTTAGGGTCGGACAACAAAACCTGTCAGATCCAGAGCTTCTGTGCCAAACACCTGAAGTGCAGTCAGCGCTGTGAACAGGATAAATTCAGTGTGAAGTGCTCATGTTACGAAGGCTGGGAACTGGAGCCTGATATGGAGAACTGCAAGAGTACTGGTAAGGGATTGAGGAAATCCTAACAGAGAGGTTATGGGAGCGGGGAAGTCAAGTGATGTCAGTGAAGATGCTTGACATTTGACTGATGGTAGTTATAGAGTTATGAAGGAAGTTAGAGAAGTTAATGGGCTCTGAACATTGTCCGGGTTGAACACAGGATAATCAAGAGAAAAAAAAAATCTTTTCACTTGTTTATTTGGCAGGGACAAATATACAAAGTAGATACCATGCATACAGGTTTCTAGGCACAGTTAATTTGCAACCCTTTTCCTTGGTTAGGTTTCCAAAACTGAAACAGGAAATGACAGAGGTTTGAGTTTAAACACCCATAAGAGAAAAAGTAAAACCACCAGTACAGTAAAATATAAGATATAAATAAAGGTTGAGTGTCAATGTTCACAGCCTTGTTTCAGGTTTAACCATTTTTGGTGTGTGTGTGAAAAACCTTGAATGCTGTCAGTTTCTTGCATTCGTACCTCTCACTGGAAAGGATATTTGACCAAATGTCATTCTGCGTTTTGCTGCCGAGAGAGTTTCCATTCACCTATTGTTCTGGCCCCTGAACTTGGTTTATTTACCAGATGAGAGACTTAGTACAAAATTTATTTTGTTATCTTTCTGGAGAATGAGGCACTGATGCCATCTGACCCATAATTTTAAATGCCTCTTTATAAACAAACAAACAAATAAATGAATAAATGAATGAATGAATGAATGAATGAATGAACGTGGTGACTTGAGTGTAGTGGGCGCGGTTCAATTCCCAGTGGGGGCACCCGAACATGTCTAGGTTAATTGGTGACTTGATGTAAATGTGTGTGGTGAATTATGCAGCACGGTGGCGTAGTGGTTAGTGATGTCGCCTCCCAACAAGAAGGTCACGGTTCGATTCTCGGTAGGGGCACCTGAACATGTCTAGGTTAATTGGTTAATTGGTGACAAGTGATGGACTGGGCTACAGCAAGGAATGGCGGACAAGACCAGACTAGACCAGAGACTGACCCCCCCAGAGACTAGAGACCAGACTAGTCCAGAGACCGGACCCCCCAGAGACTACAGACCAGACCAGACCAGAGACCGGACCCCTGCAGAGACTAGAGACTACACCTGAGATGGGACCTCCCCAGAGACTAGACCAGACCAGAGACCGGACCCCTGCAGAGAGTAGAGACTAGGCCACATCAGACCAGACTAGCTGAGGTACCGGACCCCCGCTCCAGAAACCGGACCCCCCAGAGACTAGACCGGACCAGACCAGACCAGACCAGAGACCGGAACCCTCCGGAGACTAGAGACGGGACCAGACCAGAGACCGGACCCCTGCAGAGAGTAGAAACTAGACGAGACACTGGACCCCCCGTCCAGAGACCCCCCCCCCCCAAAAAACTAGAATGGACCCCTCCAGAGACTAAAGAGTAGACCAGACCAGACTAGACGAGATGAGAGACTGGACCCCTCCACAGAGACCGGACCCTGGTCTTTTTTTTGGAATAAAAAGGAACGTATCTGTCGGGAAAATTCTCAGAGGGGGTCACTAATAATGCACGCCCCCCACCAGTGAAGCGGCCGTCTGAGTGCTAAGTGCTAAGTCAAACAAGAGTCACTCACTGAGCTCAACACAAAGAGGTTGACTTTCATTTACTTCAATGGAGATGTCAGTAATTGGTGGAAAACCAAAGAGCATGGGGATAGAAGAAATTAAAAAGTTTACAGTGGATTTGATATTTCCACCAAAGTTGTGGGACGTATGTGTCATTGTTTTATTGTTATGTTTTTGCTTAAATGTGTGGAAGCATTAAAGTTTTCAGTTATAACTGAAGAAATTTTCTATATTTCATTGATTAAAACACTGTCTTGGGGTTACATTTGCATAAAATGCTAAAAACTGAATTCTCAAAAATTAAAAACCGGAGAAAAAAACAAAAAACGGAATTTGGGAAAAATTGAAACGGATTTTATAGGGCTCTAGGTAAAAACCAAAATGAGTCAAAATCTTTGCCTTCAATGAGGACAGGACCGGTTGAATCTCTCTTTCCTCCATTATTGTAGTTTCCTCTTTGTTTTGGTGCTTACTGCGCATGTGTATGTTCCAGAACCGGCTCTGTGGTGACGTCAGGACGTCCTGCATACAAAATGGAGGCAGACAGCCTGCGGATTTGTTTTTTTTTTTTTCTTTAATTGATTTTGGGACATTTTAAATCGATTCTGAATTGTAGTAAATGAGAATCGCGATTCTTTGGCACACCCCTAATAGTGTGTATAAATGGCTTTGCAGCCTTGAGAAGTATATATGGTCTTTTTAGATTTCCACCAAAATCAAGCAGGGAATCTGAAAAATCTAAATATTTTAACTTGCCTACCTCCTCCATCACTCTGTCATCACACTTTACTCTAAAATGATAATTTGAAAAACACATTGATACTGTCTTATTATTGTTCAAAGTCATTTGATTATGTGGAGCCAATGTGACACGTCAGGCATTTCTTTTTGGAGAATTTCTGCTGCCATTTGAGGAGTTTTTGCAGATGCATAAATATTTGTATTGTCTGCATACATTTGTTACTGAGCTCTCTTGCGGCTATTAAGTAAATAATTGATATATAAACTCAAAAGGCCTAAAATTGAACTTAGTGGAATTCCAAATCTGCTAGTCTGGAAAGATGGTAAAATTTATTCTAAAACACTGCTCTCTGTGAAAATGATTTGATTTGAACCAAGTTATTGCGTCATTTGACATACATTTTTGTAATTCATGTATGAGAATATTGTGATTCACAGCATCAAAGGCTTTTTTTCAAATTCAGAAATATTGTTGCTACTACTTTGTCTTCGTTAAGTGACTTTTCAATAGTTTCTGACAGGAAACAATTTGCCAACTCCGTTGATCTGAACCAAAATTGTTTGGGGTGTAGAAGATTAATTCTTTTATTTGGGCAATAGACAGAGCAGTGGAGCGAGAGAAGAGGGAGAGCGCAAATGTCATTCTCTAAGAAAACATAAAAAAAGAACTTGACATTGGTGTCTAGCTGTCATTGTTATTCAATGGAAAAAATCAGAAATGTGAAGAGAGGAAATTCATTTTATTAAAGTCAGTGAGAAAACAAGATGTGAGAAATGGAAACCGCTCAGAAATTTATGTTGTGGTCTTCACTGCCACGAGCACCCTGTCATTCATCCTGCTGCCTGTCTGGCTGCCTGTTAGGTACAGATAACTCCTGTTTTATTTACACTGCCTTTTAATTACCCAGGATTAGAGCCATGTTCAACACACCCCCACTTTCATTGGATAAGTAACACACTGCAGTGGAACATGGCTGCAGTGTTGTTCAGCAGAGCTGCTCTGCAGATGGTTGAGGAAAAATTAAGCAGTGGTTTTCACCCTTTACTGCCAGGTCTGGTCTTATCTTTCCTATCCTTTGTCACAGATCCTTTCAAACCCTTCATCATCTTCTCAAACCGCCATGAGATCCGCCGCATTGATTTGAATAAGGGAGAGTTCAGTGTGTTGGTGCCAGGCCTGAGAAATACTATTGCTCTCGACTTCCATCTCAGCCAAAGTGCCCTCTATTGGACTGATGTGGTGGAGGATAAGATCTATCGTGGGAAGCTGTCCGAAAATGGAGGTGAGTGTACATGGTTTTCACTTGACAGAAATTTTAAATCCTAACCAAATTGTTTTTGGAGCTTTCTGCCACATCACATGGTCTTCATATAAAAATTGAGGTTATCGTCAAATTAGTGGGCATCAGGGAATTTACATTCCCGATTAAGATATATGTTTAAATATTACAATTATAATACATATGACTTTTAGTTATTAGATTCAAGTGACCTTTATGAATCATAAATCTAAATACAGTAATGCACACTATGGAAACAATGTTAATTTTGGGTAAACCAATGCTGACGGTTTTGTAGCCTAGAATGTTTGATAAAAACAAGAATATTCAATAAAACATCAAATGTAAAGCTGGACTGTTTGTCTTGGTGCTCTGGCTGCTTATGACCAGAAAAGCCGATATGGCAAGCAAACCCTATAATCAGTGCAACAGTCATAGCGAGCAGGTCCACGTTGTGCATTTGGTTTTTGTGTGCAACACATACAGCCAAAGGCCTAAATTAAGCAAGTGTGTTTTCAATGGTCCAGACAAGATAGTGACTCATCACAAATAATCAGACCTATCCCTTTGATTAGGGATCCAAAGGAAAATTAAAGAGTTTGAAAAAGTCATGTTTCACCGTGGAAGACACAGTACATATTTAGATTATGTAAAGTCCATCTGGGTATTGCAGTATCTCACCCCATGCTATCTCACTACTTTATTTATTTATGCTTTTGTTTATTGCTCCAACGTGTATTTTCTCTCCAACACAGTCATTTCATCAAACTGTTTGTGATGCAATGTTATCTTTGATCCCAACTTGTTTGATTTCACTTACATACTGGTACATAACTTTAGGTTACAGAAATGTTGCCTTCAGCAAATCCCAGTACTTGAAGCCTTTATCCACACAAATTAAAATATTGTGCAAATTCATTTTAAAAACTTCAATTCCCCCTCAGGGATGTAGATTAATAGCAGAAATATGATTAGAGCAGATCTCACAAGGAGTTTTAAGGTAAAACAGACGATACAAAGAAACATTTTAACCAGTGTGGTGGATGAATTTTCCTTTCTGCCTGAAAGACAGACAGACAGACAGACAGATAGGCAGACAGATAGATGGATAGATAATCTCATTATCTGTCATGTTTTACCATTTCTCCTGTTTTTCCCTCTGTCTGTATTTGTAGCTTTAACCAGCTTTGACGTGGTAATCCAGTACGGGCTGGCTACCCCTGAAGGTCTGGCAGTTGATTGGATAGCAGGAAACATCTACTGGGTGGAAAGCAACCTGGATCAGATAGAGGTTGCCAAGTTGGACGGCACAATGAGAACCACATTGCTAGCTGGGGAGGTGGAGCACCCTCGAGCTATTGCCCTAGACCCCCGGGATGGGTAACGATTGTTCTGTTTTCTCTATCGCCTGCACGTATAAAAACAAAAGTCATTTATAACATCGCAGCTTCAATGTTTTGCTACAGCAATTGTGGAACTGGCTTTATGCACTTTTCTTGCTCCATTGTACCTTATTGTTTAAATAATGGCATGTTCATATTGTGACACGATGCTGCAGGATCCTCTTCTGGACAGACTGGGATGCGAGCTTGCCGAGGATTGAAGCTGCATCCATGAGTGGGGAAGGGAGGAAGACCATCCATAAGGAAACTGGCAATGGAGGGTGGCCAAATGGACTCACTGTGGATTATCTAGAGCGTCGCATTCTTTGGATCGATGCCAGGTGATACAGAAGACATGTAGTACACTCAAACAGGCACATTTGTTTGATGCTCATATGGCATCTTATAGCTGTGCCTAAAAAATTAACGGAACATTGTGTTGCGCACAGATCGGATGCCATTTACTCAGCCAGGTATGATGGCTCTGGGCTAATCGAAGTTCTAAGGGGACACGAGTATCTATCACATCCTTTTGCGGTCACCATGTATGGTGGAGAGGTATACTGGACAGACTGGAGGACCAACACCCTTGCCAAAGCAAACAAGTGGACTGGGAGCAATGTCACTGTAGTTCAGAGAACAAACACACAACCTTTTGACCTCCAAGTCTACCATCCATCCAGACAACCGCAGGGTGAGAAACAAATGGATGAAAATGCAGTTTAAAATATCGGTACAGAAAACCTTAAGCCAACTTGTTAGTTTGTCGTTTGTTAACATCGGGTTTTTAGCCATACAAATTATACAACATATATACAATATGTAAACTATATAAATTGTTTTTTTCCCAGCTCCTAACCCATGTGCAGCGAAAGATGGCAAAAAGCCGTGCTCTCATCTATGTCTCATCAACTACAATCAGACATTCTCCTGTGCCTGTCCTCACCTAATGAAGCTGGGCCCCGACAGACGCACTTGCTATGGTAAGCATAAAACCAGTTATATATTAATGCATTTATTTTAAAAAAATGCTGAAGTGGTTGTCCTGGCAAAAGTGAATTCTCTCTCCTTAGATGTTGTTTATTTCCATTTTTTTCTTTATGTGTGTGGAGAGAGTGCTAAACAATATACAATTTTTTTTTATTTTTTTTTTACGTTGAGGTGCTATTGCTGTAATAGCTTTGGAGTGCATTTAAATGTCTGTGGGTCATGAGCATTGGGTCTGTTTATTGAGTGTGTGAGTAGACTATTCAGCGCAGCACTTTCCATTATCTTGAGCGGTAATTGAATGGAGAGCCCCATTTTGTCTTATGCAGACATCATCCACATTCCTCCACATCCACCCCGTCATCTGTCCTGGCCGACACAACCTGACACTGTCATTACTTGCTCTCTTCTCTTTTGTCTCCCCCCTTCCTGTCTATCATTTAAGCTGCAGTCGGATAAATAATTGGTTAAATGACTGTTGAGCCTGATGCAATTTTAATAAATCTGCAATGACTGGATTCCCTCTTGCTGTCAAAGCCGTGCTATTCAGTTAGCCAGTCAGACACAGATGTCAGAGTCAAAGATGCAATTGGATTAACTGTTTGTTCAAGTGTCAGGAATTACGTGCAGATCCAACCATCCATGATGCTGCATTCCTGATTACTCCCATTGAATGCTGAAGCTCTGCTGAGATTTACTGAAGGAGGCATGTTAATATCTCCTCTCTTCCCCCTGCAGAGTCTCGTCAGTTCCTGCTCTATGCCCGCCAGATCGAGATCAGAGGAGTGGATATTGACAACCCATACTACAACTATATTATCTCCTTCACTGTGCCGGACATTGACAACGTAACTGTGGTGGACTATGATGCTCTCGAACACCGTATTTACTGGTCAGACGTTCGCACGCAGACCATAAAGAGAGCTTTCATCAATGGCACCGGAGTTGAGACTGTGGTGTCTGCTGGTATGGAAAAGACAGTGCAGCACAATATTCACAACACTCAGGGCTCATTATTTTCAGATGTCAGATATTTTTTTCACCTTCATCTGTTCATACGACTTCAAAAAATTGTGTTAAGGGTCTTGTGATGAGAAACCATTATGCAATTGATATTTATTGATTACACCTAATTTATATGTAATTATTAAAATCAATTAAATTCAGATTTTTATTTTCCGGTTTTGAGCTTTCATATATTTTTCGTTCATAATCAGCCATGATAAATTCCAAGGCCATAAAATGATCTTGAATCTACATGCTATTGTGGTTCATTTTTGGGGGAGAATTTTTCTTCTTTTTTACAAAAGGCAATCTACACTGCAATTTACTTTTTGGGTTTACCAAGCCCCTCCTCTGAACAGAAATTATCCAATCAGAGCCTACCAACTGTAAATAGGCATGCAGATAGTTTGGTGGGTTGTTTTTTAGTTTTCTTTTAAAGTTTTAGTGTGAGTCTTAAACAATATGAAATATATATTTGATACAATTTATTTATTGTGTGAGTTTAATTTAAAATGAGCAAACCACTGTTTATTTAAGACCCTTCAACATAGTTCTGGATTTAAAGCTCCTTATTTCATTAAGGTACATATCTCTACAGTTAGAATAAACTGGTGTGCAAAGGGGAAAGCACCCAGCGAAGGATCAATTTCAATTTCTTTCTTCAAAGTTAATCTCAAATTCCCTCAGATCAGAAATGAATGTAAAAGGCATTTTTAAATTTTTGGTTATTAGTAGTTATATAACATGGTTAATGGCAGTGTGTATTTTGTTTACCCTTTTTCAGATCTGCCTAACGCCCACGGTCTAGCAGTGGACTGGGTGTCCAGAAACTTGTTCTGGACTAGCTACGATGCCAATAAGAAACAGATTAATGTTGCCAGATTGGACGGTTCGTTCAAAAATGCTGTCATCCAGGGCCTGGAGAAACCACACTGCCTAGTGCTACATCCAATATTAGGGTAGGTGTTACACACCAACGCACACATGGCCAAAGACGCACAAATACTCACAGTTTTCATAAATTGTTCTCAGACACTCTCCTGATTTCACCTTTAACCTACAACACATAAAAGCTGAGGTGCACACCACGGAATCTTACACACTTAGGCAATGTCTGGCTGTCTGCCCCCCCTCCCTCTGTTTGCCGTCATTGATGACAGGCAGAGCAGCTTGGTGTAAATGGTTGCTGACCTCTGACTTTTTTCTTCACTCACAAAGTCGTTCCAGTTTTTCTCCCCTCATGCCATCTTGCTCTTGTTCCACTTCTTTTTATGAAAGACAGCTCCTGAGCCATGAATTATTTAGAGCCAGCATTGCTTTCTGTTGCTATTTCTGATTTTAGTGTTTTTCAAACATCCTGTCCCCTCCTGCCTCAGCAAATGTCAGTTTTTTTTCTGTTTCAGTCTTCTGTCCTCTTCCCCCTTAGCTCCCCAACCTGGCCTCGGCCTCTGGGTCTACCAGCACAGCAGGGAACGACCATCTGTATTTGTGTGTGTGTGTGTGTGTTTTTGTATATATGTATATGTATATATGTGTCTGTATATGAGGTGCATTGGAGACAATATTTTCTTAAGAAGTATCTCTGCCTTTTAGTGTACTCCTTTCTCTCTTTAAAAGACTTAGCCTACTTAAGCAGAGGAATGTTTCTGATCTGAGTGTTGTTGGCATTGGGGCAAATGAGAAGCAGATGCAAGATCCATATGCTTGGGCTGTCCTCTCACTGCCCAGAATATGTTCACTAGTAGGTGGGGGTAAGGCAGTCGTGGAGGGAGAAACATAACTGTGTTTATGTGTGCTGAAACATGACAATGTGGGAGTTTAAATGCCTCAGAAACTTTATTTAAATGCATGTTAACGAACAAATGAAGGGTGTGGTGGATTTGGTTGGATTTAACAGGAAGTGGGTGATGGGAGAAGAGGATAGATGCCCTTTAAACACAGACAGAACACTTTGGTAATGCAGTGACACACCATCACATTTTCCTGTGTTCTGCATTTGTGTGCCTGTGTGTGTCTGTGTACAGTGAAACGTTTGAGTAGCAAGGAACTCACAGGGAAGCAACTTTTCAGCTACTGAATTGAATGTTCTGGGACAGATTTGCAGTGGATCTCTAACAGCTTTATTTCCGTGTCACCCCCCCATCTTCAGGCACTGTTTGACTGAAAAAGACATATTGCATTTTTTAGAAACATGCCTATGAAGAGCACATACAACATTGGTATGATTTATCGAGCAGTTACTCAACAGATTCTGCAATGTTTTATCACTACCGTTATTTCACTTCACCGAATAGTCTCATTGAAATCAACATCATTTGAAAAAGAGAGAAAACACTGTGTTTCATCCAACAGAGCAAGGTAAAGAAAACTAACCATCTATGAAGCGTCTTAAGAGACTTTGTCACAGGCTCAGCAAAAATTATATTGTGAACTTTTTGAAAATGAATGTGACAGGAAGTTCAACAAATTCATTTCGTAAGATCATAAGATTATTATATAGTTATGTCAATAAGACAGCCCCAACAACTTTGCTAAAGGAATAAGGTTTGTATTGTGAAGTCCTTGAGAATTATTAAGTGGGCTTTTTGACTAAGTTTGGTCAATAGGGCAAATTGTAATGTGCTGAAATAATTCAAAAGTTTTCTCTCTAGTGCTCATGCTTAGTGTAATTTTGCTGATATTTGCTGCCGGTCTCCTTCAGGAAACTCTACTGGACAGACGGGGACAACATCAGCATGGCCAACACAGACGGCAGCAACCGCAGTGTCCTCTTCACTAACCAGAAAAGCCCTGTTGGTGAGTGACGTGCTGTGCTTTCCTGGGTGACTGTATGACAGACAGCACTCCCTAGTTATAAAGCAACGCTGTGTTGTCTTCCAGGTTTATCCATTGACTTTGACACGGAGCAGCTTTACTGGATCAGCTCAGGAAACAGCACCATTAACCGCTGCAAACTGGATGGCTCTGGACTGGAGGTACTCGAGGGTGCCAAGGGCAAGTTGACGAAGGCTACTGCTCTGGCCATCATGGGTATGACAATGTTCTTTTTAAGCCAATGATAAGTAGATGAAGGTAGAGAGAGTTTAGCAATGACATATAATCATCCTTCCAGAGTTTAATCTGGTTCCTGTTGACAGTGTTGAGCATCCTCTTGTGTTTTCTCTTGCAGGAGACAAGTTATGGTGGGCTGATCAGGGAACTGATCAGATAGGAACCTGTGACAAGAAAGACGGAGGCAACTGGAAAGTCCTGAGGAACAGCACATCCCCCATGATGCATATGAAAATCTACAATGAAACTGTGCAGAAAGGTGCAGGGCTGGCTGCTACCAGTTATCTTTAGATTATAGAGCATTTCTTTTTGTTACATTACTTGGGGAAACAAAGGAAACATGTCCCTGTCTCATTCAAAGTCTTTGGTGCTTGCTGGATCCAGCCTGTTTATCTCCATGAAAAGCACATCTGTTTATGTCTCTGTGACTCCTCTTTGATTTGTTTTGTGTATTTGTTCCTGCACTTTTCTGTTCCCAGGCACCAATCTCTGCAGTAATAACAATGGAGACTGTTCCCAGCTGTGTCTCCCCACCTCCCAGACCACCAGAGCCTGCATGTGCACAGCAGGATACAGCCTGCGCAGAGGGCAGCAGTCTTGTGAGGGTATGATGTAGTCGTACTCTTGATTTAGCTGAATTCAGGTTGAAGAAACTGATAGACCAAGTTCAAAGCTTTTATTTATTTTCTGTAGGTGTTGGCTCATTCCTGCTGTACTCTGTGCATGAGGGCATCCGTGGTATTCCTTTGGACCCATCAGACAAGTCTGATGCCCTTGTACCAGTGTCAGGCACATCCCTAGCTGTGGGCATAGATTTCCATGCCGGTAAGATTTTTTCGAACACAAACCTTTTTTTCCTCAATACTGGATAAGAAGGAGTTGCAGCGGAAAAATAACCAAGTATTTGTTGTTGCATAAGGATTCTGCTCAATTTGACTCTTCATGTGTTTTCCCAGACAATGACACTATCTACTGGGTGGACATGGGTTTGAGCACCATCAGCAGGGCCAAGAGAGACCAGACCTGGAGAGAGGATGTGGTCACTAATGGCATCGGCAGAGTGGAGGGCATTGCTGTGGACTGGATAGCGGGTAAGAAACACAACATACACACATACACACAGTTAAGGGATTCAAACATTACCAAATCAACATGCAAACAAACTGTTTCTCTTTGGTCCTATCATCCCATCATCACTCAGGTTTTCACAGAAGGAGAAAAGTAGATATATTGAAAGCAAGGAAATATTATCATAGTAAGAAAGAAAGCAAAGTCACTTAATGTCACTTCAACTTTTAAAAAAAAGACAGAATCAAATTCTGCATCAGCACATATGCAGCACATGGTCAGGAACATCGTCACTTCCTTCTCTATCATCCGAAGGAAACATCTACTGGACAGACCAAGGTTTTGATGTGATTGAGGTAGCCAGGTTGAACGGCTCCTTCCGCTATGTGGTGATCTCCCAGGGCCTGGACAAGCCTCGTGCCATCACAGTCCACCCTGAGAAAGGGTGAGTGTCGCTCTGGTTATTTTCTGTAGCTGTTCTCATCTTCTGCTTCTATAATTCCTGTCCTTTCTGAGTAAAAATGAAGTAATCTTGGTGTTTTGCTGTGTTTATGTGCGTAGCTACCTGTTCTGGACAGAGTGGGGTCAGTATCCCCGCATTGAGCGTTCTCGTTTGGATGGCTCTCAGAGGGCTGTACTGGTCAATGTCAGCATCAGCTGGCCCAACGGTATCTCCATTGACTATGAGGTAACGCTCAACATACCAGATTGCATCACAGTATTACAATGCAGAGTGAACAATCATTACTGTGCTCGTGGCTGTAGGAGGGTCTGCTGTATTGGTGTGACGCCAGGACAGACAAGATCGAGCGCATCAACCTTGAAACTGGAGAAAACAGGGAGGTGGTGCTGGCCAACAACAACATGGACATGTTCTCCGTTTCAGTGTTTGAGAGTTACATTTACTGGAGTGACAGGTGAGATTCGGCCCCACTACTCAGTCTAATTGGTCATTACCTCTGGATGTCTGAGTGATAACTGCCATCTATCATTTATTATATTTCTCAGTACTATCTGCTGCATCAGCTTCTGCTTCATGTTGTTTCTGTCTTCCCTGAAGGACACATGCTAATGGCTCCATAAAGAGAGGTAGCAAGGATAATGCCACAGACTCTGTGTCTCTGAGGACAGGTATTGGGGTGCAGCTTAAAGATATCAAGGTTTTCAACAGGGCCAGGCAGCAAGGTAAGCACTAGCCTGTTTTTTGTGTAAAAAGGCTGGTCAAAACTCTGCCTTACATACAACAATGCATTATTCATGTTATATTACATTATTTAAAAGATTTTGTACTTTGTGGAATAAATAGAAAACTGAAAACCTATTAAATTTGTTTTTAGTGTTTTTCCGTAATAACATCATAGATTTTATATCTGTCCACAGGAACAAATGTATGCAAAGACAAAAATGGCGGCTGTCAGCAGCTCTGTCTCTACCGTGGGAACGGGCAGCGTACATGTGCTTGTGCCCACGGCATGCTTGCTGAAGATGGCCGCAGCTGCCGTGACTACGACGGCTACCTGCTGTACTCAGAGCGCACCATACTAAAGAGTGTCCACCTGTCAGATGAAAACAATCTGAATGCACCCATAAAACCATTTGAAGACCCTGAGCACATGAAGAACGTCATTGCGCTGACTTTTGATTACAGAGGAGGTGGAGGAAAGGGAGCTAACCGCATCTTCTTTAGTGACATCCACTTTGGCAACATCCAGCAGATCAGTGATGACGGATCTGACCGCAAGACTGTAGTAGAAAGTGAGTATTCCCTTTCCTTAAGTTTTATGTAAAGCTTCCTTTTTTTTTTTTTTTTTAATCAACATTTTCTGATTCTTTACAATCAACTCCCACCCAGTTAAATTCCCAGTTTACCCAGTGAATCCTCGTGAACAGAAACACAAACATCCACTTTGGCTCAAGGTTGAACTAGATTATGTTCGAGCAAAGGTCAAGGTTTGAGATTATAGTGACCTCGCGAAAAAAATTCTCATAAAATATGCAATTCAACACAATAAAAAATAATACCATAAAATGCTTAAGTGCTGATACATTTTGCATGCAAACCCTTAAAGGTCAACACTGCGACAGACTAATGTTCTGGAAAAACACATGTGGGGCTTATTCAGAGCTATAACTCAGGACCAGAAGGCAAAATTGTTACCACACTTCCTGCAACTTGTCTAGTTTGGGGAGGCAAACAACCACGAGGCAGCAATTCTATTTTGTCTGTGTTTTTAGAACACAATATATACAAACATAAACAGGGTTGGAGGCAGATAAGGTAGACCTTCATTTACCTTATCTCAGTGTAACAAAACACAGGTGCACCATTAATGTTTTACCAAAGTGCCTCAACTTTAATTTGTTTTACAAGGTAACATAGTTTGTCCCACTGGCCTTGTTGACCGGCACCTCCCAAGACAAGCATTCTGATCGTGTACAACATCCAGACTAATAGTGGAGAGTTTTACGAGAGAAAAGTGGCATGTGCTGTTGTTAAGCCTCGTTTAGCAGACTTTACTTCTGAGGGTACTTGCCATGTCCATTTTATTCTTTTTTAATGCAAGCATTCTTAGATTTTTTTATATTGTAAATCCCAGCAGTCAGCGCTGTATGCTGAACATTTCTGTGTCACATGTTCTGTTACATCAAGGGAGTTATTGCCGGTAATAGTGTCAGGCGGCAGCCATGGCAATGGCTCCATTTGCTCTTTGCCCTCCCCTCTTTAACAGTCTCAGCAAGTCTTGTCTGAACTTCTGGGACATGAGCACATAGAGGATGGGGTTCACCACAGTAGAGGAACTCGCCATGAAGCGTGCAAACACAGTGAAGGGGCCGTAACGTGGTGAAGTGCCGGTAGCCCCCGAGCTTTTATCCACCAGCAAATCCAGTGTCAGGCCATAGGATGGCAGCCAGCAGAGTGCAAAGGCCAGCACCAGCATGGCCGAGGTCTGGGTCACTTGGCGCTGGTAGCGTTCTACTTGCGGGGCCCTGCCTGTCTGCCGACTGTTCCAGAGAAACAGGTAGATGCCGCCGTATGCCACTGCAATGATGAAGAGCGGAAGCAAGAAAGCCAAGAGAAAGTGAAATAATCCATAGATCAGCTGGTCTCTGTGGGACACAAAGGAAAAGCATGTGTGTCTATCAGCGGATCGTTGGGGGGTTCCAACAAAGCGAAAAACCAGCTGGGGAGCAGCCAGGCCACAGGCTGGGACCCAGAGCAGTGCAGCAACTATAGACACCCGCCGAGGGGAGAGGAGAGAGTAAGCTCTGGTAGGTTTCACCACAGTCAGGTAGCGTGACACAGCCAGTGCAGCCAGGGTGAAGACGCTGGCTGAAGAGCAGGCTGATCCCAAGAAGCCCATCAGACGACACATAAAGTCCCCAAATGGCCATTCCTGCATGACTATGGCAGCAGTGTGGAAGGGAAGCACGAAGAGCAAAAGTAGGTCAGAAGCACTCAGAGCCAGAAGGAGGATGTCTGTCCCTGTGCCTGTCGTAGAGCTGTGATGAGAATGTCCAGTCCGTCCCAACCCCCTCTTCCATCTCCCACACAGGATCACTATCACCATAGTATGTCCAGTGACCCCTAGCGCCAAAATCAGTCCATCTAATATTGGGACGAGGACCTGCTCCACCTTACCCAGCCCACTCTCACTGCTGTTCCCTGGCAGATCTTCTGAGCCGGTACAGTTCCACAGCAGCATCCTGTCCTCAGTTATGGACATGTCTTCATACTGCTACTTTTACAATCCAGTCAGGTTTTGGTTGGGTCAATATGTTCAGGCCTGGTCATAAATCTGCTGATAATACATGTGGGAATTATACTGTGGGATGACAGCAGTGTACTCAGACATACAGATTTACAGACAATAAACGTAAAACGTGTCAATGATGACAATTAACTGATGGCTGTTGGTGTATTGTTGAATACATAAACTGACAGTGACAGTGGAAAAATTACATCACCCTTTAGAAACTGTCCTTTAGAACACATCCCTGCAAACTACCATTCCCATATACTATATGTGAATCAGGCCATGTCACAATCCTCACAATCAGCTCCCCACAGTTACTGGAGTTCCCATTTGTCTCCGCAGTCTCCTGCGAAGAGCATCCGAAGGTTCAAGGCTGAAAGGTGTAGGTTGTGTGATATCCCGTCACCTCCGGGCAGGCGGCTACTCCATGATGCCTCAATCAGACCTCTGCACTCAGCAGTCCACAATCAGCCATCGTTTTGCCTCCAAGGAAGGGGTCTACTTAGAAACACAATGGTGAATAGCTCAGCAGTAAGCGAGGATGAAACTGAGTAAATGGCAGTTGAACTCTGGACTGATTATCAGAGAGCAGGACAGAAATGGGCTGGCCTGCCTTCTGTGGGAGGATCTAAATAGGCCAAAGACTTTTTTTCCCAGGGTCCTTTGTTTCTGTTCATTTTCTGCAGTACATTTTCTGGGGGCAGTGTCCCTGCAGACACAGGCAACATACAGATTATACACAGATAAGGTGTATACACAGAGCGAGACAGAGTAAAGCAATGTGTTTGTCTTCAGAAATCAGGGTAAGTATTGACTGCCGGTCTTACAGCAAACACTGACCCGCTATCGTGCCTACTGCAGATAACTGCAATAAAAATCTGTCATCTGTATTATTTTAAACAACAAGAGACAATGTGCAGAACCCTTGAGAGGCTCAGGTCAATGACAAAGTAAAGATAACGAGTTGTTAAAGGCGCTGCTGGCTAGAGATTTACAAATCATTGACAGCACTGGGGAAAGAGGAAATAGCTATGAGTGGATTTCTACCATTGCTCTCTATCGATTGTTAGGACACTGATTTATGGTGCAGAGTTGCTTTTTGTGTTGGCTGCCTCTGCTGGGTTTCCGATTTCTTTGCTTCGTTCTGAATCTCATGGCATGAACCAGACAAAATGCTGATTCATGTCCATGGTATTTGTCTGTAGGTGCAGTGTTAAGTGTCCCACCTGGTGGTGAAACTTACTGATCCAAGCTGTGATAGGGTGAGGTCATCTCCTGGCCCTGAAAAGGGCGCTGCAATCATTAGACTCTTGCTGTTCCATTGCAGTAACAGTAACAAGAAGGCAACTATTACCAGTTATTTGGCATTGGAGTGATCTGATGCATGGTTGTTTCTAAATTGACCCCTCCAGAAGTATACACGTGTGTGTGTGTGTTGTTTCTCAGCAACAGAACAGCTGTTCTTTATCTGCTGCTGCAGAACTTAATGTTCCTCCATCTTCGCTGCCCTCATGTCTTTCCTCTGGCCTCTATGCAGGCAAAGGAGTGCACAACTTCTTACTCATTTCAGGGCTGTGGTGCAGAGAAAGACTCTTTACTTCTCATCTGTTGATGAGGTAGTGCAATGGAAAGTAATACACTTGCCAGTAACTGTTTTTTTGACCTTTTTAGTGAGCTATTTATTGGATAAAAGCCTCGAATCACACAGTGTTCTCGGTCATTAATACCAAGCTGTCATGTCCATAGCCCCGACTCTGTGCTGCCACTGCAGTTTGCCAGCACTGATATCCTGCCACACAGTCCACATTTGGCCTTGTAACACAGCACTGGAATTGACGTGCTTCTTTTCCTCTCCTTCTTCTGTCTTGTGATTTCCTGCATTCTGGTTTAATGTCTCGTTCTGTTTTTTAATCCACTCTATTTATCTTCATGTTTCTATTGCTCTGTTCTTTTCCAGATGTGGGCTCAGTGGAGGGCTTGGCCTATCACAGGGGCTGGGATATGCTGTATTGGACCAGCTATACGACCTCAACCATCACTCGCCACACTGTAGACCAGAGCCGCTGGGGGGCCGTTGATCGACACACTGTGGTCACCATGTCGGGAGATGACCACCCCAGAGCCTTTGTCCTCGATGAATGTCAGAGGTCAGGACTAAGACAGTTATCCATTCACAAAGCTGCCCACATATGGTCCACATCACTAATTATCACTCTTTCCTGCAGCCTCATGTTCTGGACCAACTGGAATGAACAGTCTCCCAGCATCATGCGTGCCACACTGACTGGCGCCAATGTCCTTGTTATCATTGGCACTGACATCCGAACCCCAAACGGCCTGGCCATCGACCACCGCGCTGAGAAACTGTATTTCTCTGATGCTACACTGGACAAGATAGAGCGCTGCGAGTATGACGGCAGTCGACGCTACGTGAGTGACACGAGCACTTGCATGCAGACACACATGCTGTACGTCACCGAGCATAAGGGAAATATTTTCTCTGCAGCATGACTGTATTAAAGGATTGCCTAATAACAGCCGTCAGTGTGTTTATCCTTTCAAGTTTTTTACTCGGCTGGAATTTCCTGAGCGTGTGAAGATCGTGGCTGTGTGTGTGCTTCCCCCTGTAGGTGGTGTTGAAGAATGAGCCGGTCCATCCATTTGGCCTGGCTGTGTACGGGGACTACATCTTCTGGACCGACTGGGTGAGGAGGGCAGTGCTCCGAGCTGACAAATACACTGGAGGAGACATGAAGGTGCTGCGGGCTGACATCCCCCAGCAGCCGATGGGCATCGTTGCGGTGGCCAATGACACCAACAGCTGTGAGTGTGTGTGTGTGTGCTGTGTGAATACTAATGAGTAGACCAAAGTGATATGGATAATAATATTTGATTATGTATGAAAGGATGTGATTTAGTAAATTAAATGATCATAAATGCTATAAATGCAAAACAAATATAATGCACATGATTTATGACAGGTCAACAGAGTGGTGCAAAGATGTAAGTCAGACCTAGAGGTTTTCTGTTGCCATTAATCCTCCATCTGTCAGATAGCGCTTATCCTTCTGTATCACGGGGAGCTGGAGCCAATCAGCAGCAGTAATTCACTACAGGGCTTTTTCTTTGACAGCCTTTTTACTGTGCAGCAGTTTACCAGAACCCCCATCTCAAAATCCAACCCTGGACTGAGTGACCCTTAAAGTGAAACTGAATTTCTAAATGTGCTGAATTTAAGAGTGCACCCACATGGACAGGATTTTGAGGCGCAGCTGTGGGGAGGCAAAGCTCTCGATTCCCCGGTCAACCTTCGGTCCAACCCTTACCTATGGCCATGAGCAATGGGTCATGACTGAAAGAACAAGATCGCTGATACAAGCGGCCAAAATGGGTTTTCTTTGCAGGGGGGCTGGGGTCTCCCTTAGAGATGGTCTGAGAAGCTCAGTCATCCGGGAGAGGCTTGGAGTAGAGCCGCTGCTCGGCCATCTGACAAGGATGCCACCAGGCCATCTCCCTAGGGAGGTGCTCCTGGCACATCCAGACCTCGGGGCAGACCCAGGACAGGACCAGGTGGACAGATTATATCTCCTCAGTGGCCTGGGAGAGCCGCAGACTACCTTTTCTACGGCTCCTTGCTAAAGCTTCTACTACCCCCCCCGGCAGCTGGCTGATTGTTACTTTACCTCATTAGCACTTTTATTTAATTGAGTTCAAGGGCAGCCCAGTTGAAGTGGTTTGAAATGTCCAGCTAAATCTCCTGCAGTTAACACATCTTTATATTTTCTCCTTACATGTGGCACATTGCTTCTATTAACAGCGTTAACAGCGCTACTTTCTATATTTGCAACTTGAGCGGTTATTTTCCAGGCAGAACTTGAGATGGTGACTTTGTGACCGCATTGATTATCCCATCCATAGTAACATCACCATATGCTGGATGTTACAGATCAATCTAATTTCATAAAACTTTTCAACATAGGCTCTTTCTGAGTGTTTAAACAGTCACTGTGGGATGACAAAACTAATCTGGCTGTGACACTGCAGCAGATGAATTGGAGACATCTACATTAATAAACTCTATATTGCAGTACACACGGATTCTAAATTGCTTTACACATTTTGCCATACACCAACTCTCCTTGTTCCATGTCTTACTTTAAAGTCACTGTCACCCTGCGTCTTTTTTTTTTTCCTCCCTCTTCCATATCATCAACCATCTCCTCCTACAATTCAGTAAAATCTCATATGCTTCAGTACCCAGAAGCCGGGAGCCTGCAGTAAACAGTTGCAAATCCCATTTAGATTGAGTCACTTTGAATTACATATTCATTGGACAGAGAGGCACGGCCACATCATACAGGCCTGTTCATTATCTGATAGGAATGCCTGTGTAGGGGAATGTGTTTGCCTGTGTGCCATTAGGGTGGATGTGACAGAAATTCTCATTAACTCAAATGTGTGTGTGTGTGTGTGTGTGTGTTTGTTTGTTTGTGTGTTAAATTTTCCTCATGTCTGCATAGGTGAGTTCTCTCGGTGCCGCGTTGACAATGGAGGATGCCAGGATCTGTGTCTGCTGACCTCAGAGGGAAGGGTCAACTGCAGTTGCCGTGGTGACAGGAAACTCTTGGAAGACAACACCTGTATAGGTAATGCAAGCAATAGAGTCACAGAAACAAATTTGGCCTAAGAACTTTATCCTATGAAGATAAGAATGTGATCCTCTGCACACTATTTTATTATTCATTTTTATTCTGCAGATCTTACTTTGCAAAAGCTCTTTGGCATACAGACCATAATGTAATAAAGGAAAATCACAGAGATAATGCTTTGAATTGATGAATTTGCAATTCTTCCTAAGCACATTTTCTGTCCTTATCTGTCCTTAGCTGTAAACACCACATGTAACAGCATTGATGAGTTTGAGTGTGGCAATGGAGACTGTGTTAACTACACTTTGACTTGTGATGGCATGACCCACTGCAAGGACAAGTCTGATGAGAAACAGTCCTACTGTGGTGAGTGGAAGGTTTTTCTGTCAGGACAGTTTCAGCCATTAGTATTGTTGCAGACATTTGAAAGTTGAGTTAATATCTGCTTAACGTCTGGTTCTCAGCCAACCGTGTATGTAAGAAGGGATACAGACGGTGTGTGAACGGTCGCTGTGTGGGGCATAGCTCCTGGTGCAACGGGCAGGACGACTGTGGAGACAACTCTGATGAACTCTTCTGTAACAGTGAGTGAAGTAAACTGTTATGTCTGCAGGCAGTCACCATTTTAAAAGTGTGTTCTGCCTAAACGCTGCGCCTTGGTTTTCTGTGTGTCAGCCACACTGTGCTCAGCGGATCAGTTCCAGTGCAGAGACGGAGGCTGCATCTCCAACTCCAGCAAGTGCAACCAGAAAGTGGACTGTGAGGATGCAAGTGATGAGATGAACTGCAGTGAGTTCAGGAAAAATCGGAACATTTCTAATCAGAAAAGCCCACACTACGCTGCGGTTAAAAAGCGGTTCTGCTGTCTTTGTTAAGCTGCCACGGACTGCTCCAGTTATTTCCATCTGGGAGTGAAGGGAGTGACGTTTCAGAAGTGCGAGTTCACCACACTGTGCTTTGCCCCTTCATGGCACTGTGATGGCGCTAATGACTGCGGAGACTTCTCTGATGAAAGAAATTGCCCAGGTATAACAACAACATCTGAAATGCATATTTTTTTTCCCCCTGCTAAATGTACATGCAGTATTCAAGGACATTTTGAAACAGTTCTTTCACAGATGGATTAGAGCAAAAAAATCCAATTTGGATTATTTTAAATAGATGTTTGCAACCATTAAATTGTAGTTTAAAAAGATATTTTCCTTGGAATACGGAAAACGAAATGTTTTTTTCTTCATGCTGGCTTAGCTCCCTGATGTTTTCTTGTTTGACTTATCATATGTTGCGGTGCCAGGGAGCGGGAAAACAAAGTGTCTGGCGCCTTCTTTTGCCTGTCCTAGTGGACGTTGTATTCCTATGAGCTGGACTTGTGACAAGGAGAATGACTGTGAGAACGGCGCAGACGAGGCTCACTGCGGTATGTTTGCCGACTGTACCAGAACCTAAACTAATCTGAAACGCAGCAGACCACTGCTTTGTTTTGACCCTCGTATTTTGAACTTTAAACATTCTTTCTGGTCTTGCAGATAAGTTTTGCTCAGCCTCCCAGTTTGAGTGTGGGAACCACCGCTGCATTCCCAACCGCTGGGTGTGCGATGGAGCCGATGACTGTGGTGACAGCAGTGATGAGGACAGCAAGTGCAGTGAGTGAATTCACAAACCAGATTTACTTATCAAATTAGGTTAGTGCATTAATCATCTCTTTGATTTTAATACATTTTGTCACCATAACTGTAATGGAGATGATTTCAAATGGCTATCCTGCAGTATGAACAGAAACATTGCAAAGAATGCAAAGAATTTAGATTGTAATAATACCTTTAAATCATAAAAAGGTTATATTATTAACACTAACTTAAGAGCTCCCATTCTGCCTCTGAAGCACTCCAAAAATATACCCACTGACTGGGTTGGAGTTCACAGTATATTTGCAAATACTTGCCTTCACTAAGCTCTTTCTCTCACAGAGTCCAAAACCTGCAGCCCTGAGGCGTTCCAGTGTCCTGGATCACATATGTGTATCCCTCAACGGTGGAAGTGTGATGGAGACAAAGATTGTCCTGATGGAGCTGACGAGAGTGTCAAAGCTGGCTGTGGTGAGTGAGGGCAGTCGCAAGATATGATCAAAATAAATGTAAATACATTTTGAGAGACAACAGAAGATAATAAAACCGAATAATTTCATGTCTCAGTGTTCAACAACACATGCAGCAGTAATGAGTTCATGTGCCAGAACCGGCAGTGTATCCCCAAGCACTTTGTATGTGACCATGATAACGACTGCAGTGACGGCTCAGATGAGTCCCAGGAGTGTGGTGAGTGGACCAATAAGCTTTTATTCCTCAGGGGCCCATTTAAAAAATGCTGTTTCTCTGTTTTCTCTTGCTTTTAACAACTTTAAGCCTGACTGCCCATCACCAAATGCTGCTGTTTCTCGTGGCAGAATATCCAACATGTGGAACTAATGAGTTCCGCTGCGCTAACGGACGCTGCCTCATCCAGAGTTCATGGGAGTGTGATGGAGACTTTGACTGCCACGACCACTCAGATGAAGCACCCAAGAACCTGCGTTGCACTGGCTCAGGTAAAATTTACACTCCCACCCCTGAAAATGATTTTTTTTTAGTTCTCTAAAACTGCATTTACTATTTCAAGTACATTTATTGACAGCGACAGATTTAGCCATATCATTTTCAGCATTTGAGCATGTTTATGTAGTCAAGACACCATCACAGCACTAGCTGCAACTCAAAAGTACAAAAATAAAACATGGATTAGCAACATCCAATATCATCAACTATGTTGCACATTAAAGGGAATTTGTTATGAGGTTTTTGCAATTTGTATAACACTTCAAGATGCATTGGTTGACATTTTCTCCTAATTTGTTTCCCATCTCATTTCATTCCTTCATGGAACAGAGAAGAAATGCAATGACAGTGCATATGCCTGCAGCAATGGGAACTGTGTCAGTGAGGCGTTACTCTGTGACCATAAAGACGACTGCGGTGATGGCTCTGATGAGCTGAACTGTTTTATTAACGAGTGCTTGAACAGCAAACTGAGTGGCTGCTCTCAGCTCTGCGAAGACCTGAAAATAGGCTTCAAGGTAAGTGAGCACTGAAAATTTGCCTCAGGTTCTCTAGTCACGAATCCCTCATATAAAGAGCATTCATTGTTGCTTTACCTGCTTTGTGCTTTGCCTCCTCACAGTGTAGATGCCACCCAGGCTTCCGTCTGAAAGATGATGGGAAAACTTGTGTTGACATAAATGAGTGCACAACCACCTATCCCTGCACACAGCGTTGCATGAACACACACGGCAGCTTCCACTGTCTGTGTGTGGAAGGTTTCCAGCTTAGTCCTGAAAACCCAACCATATGCAAATCTACCTCTGGTAAGAAACATGGCGGATTAATAACATTCACCAAAGTGTTTCAGGAAAATCTACTCAATTATGATGTCTCCCTGCAGATGAAGAGCCCTTCCTGATCTTTGCCAACCGCTATTACCTGAGGAAGCTCAACTTGGATGGATCCAATTACACACTGCTCAAACAGGTGAAGCCTTCAGATACAGTATGTCCCTTTGAAGTGTCTGGCAAATCTTGCAAAAAGTCCTGCAGGAGTTTATCGCCGGCCCCAGACTAATGCAGCTCCTGTGTTTTGACAGGGCCTGAACAATGCTGTAGCTCTGGACTTCGACTACCGCCAGCAGATGATTTATTGGACGGATGTTACCACACAGGGCAGCATGATCCGACGCATGCACATCAATGGTAGCAATGTTCAGGTCAGTCTAACAGCATCTTGTGTAAGGAAGACGGGGCACCAGTGCTTCTAATACATGCCCGGCTTTCTTTCTAATTATAAAACCTACATGGATCCCTGTTGGGACACATGTATGTAGGAAAAAATGACGTGCTTTACGGTGAAGCACACAATCAGGAAGTATGTACTTTGCTGCTTTCCCATTCATTAGGTCCTTCATCGCACATCACTCAGCAACCCAGATGGCCTGGCAGTGGACTGGGTGGGAGGAAACCTGTACTGGTGTGATAAGGGACGGGACACCATCGAGGTGTCAAAGCTGAATGGGGCATACCGGACAGTTCTGGTCAACAGTGGCCTGAGAGAGCCACGTGCTGTGGCTGTGGATGTACGCTATGGGTAAGAGTGACACACAACTTTTGAAGTTCTGGTGCAACTGAAAGTTGGAAAGTTAAGTTCAGTCAGTCCAATGCAGTAAATTAGTATTAGATTTTTACATTTTCTACTTTAATGATTTTGTAATATGTTTTAAACCTGAAACCTAACCTTGATATGACCAATAGCCATAACTAATACAGCACATCTCTGACAGGTATTTATACTGGTCAGACTGGGGCGACAACCCCCACATAGGCAGGATTGGGATGGATGGCACCAACCGGAGTGTCATCATAGAGGATAAGATCACCTGGCCCAATGGTCTCACGCTGGACTTTGTCAATGACCGCATCTACTGGGCTGACGCTCGGGAGGACTACATCGCATTTGCCAGTCTGGATGGAACCAGCAGACACACAGGTTACACAAATGCAGACAAGGAGAAGTGTGTTTGTGGACTTCCTGAGATGTAGCTACTAACTTATTTATCTTTGCTTCTGTCCCCTTGTAGTTCTGACTCAGGATATCCCTCACATCTTTGCAATGACACTGTTTGAGCAGTACATCTACTGGACAGACTGGGAGACCAAGTCCATTAACAGAGCTCATAAGACTCTGGGAATCAACAAAACCATGCTGATCAGCACTTTGCACAGACCGATGGACATCCACATTTACCACCCCTACCGCCAGCCTGAGGGTAAAAACAAGACACTCCTTTCCTAAACATTTAAACCTTCATCTGTGTCCTGATTCCTGACTCATCTGCCCTTAATCGTACATTTCCTCTGTTCCTCAGTGGCTGACCACCCATGCCAAATCAACAATGGAGGCTGCAGTAATCTGTGTCTGCTCTCACCTGGAGGAGGCTACAAATGTGCTTGCCCCACCAACTTTTACCTTGCAGCTGATGGAAGACAGTGCTTGTCCAACTGCACTGCAAGTCAGGTGTGATATTTCAAGGATATAATTTTTTGACATTAATCTGTCCATACACATTAATAATCTGAACAAGTAAGTAATACCCTCCTTTTTTGCCTCCAGTTTGTTTGCAAAAATGACAAATGCATTCCATTTTGGTGGAAGTGTGATACCGAGGATGACTGTGGGGACCGCTCAGATGAACCCGCAGACTGCCGTGAGTCATGAGTGCAGCCTGGATAGTCATTTCCCATCGTTTCATTTTTTTTCTGGTTAAAAATGTGCTCTGTTTTCTTCCTCCAGCTGAATTTAAATGCAGACCAGGTCAGTTCCAGTGTGGCACTGGAATCTGCACCAACCCAGCCTATATCTGCGATGGAGACAATGACTGCCAGGACAACTCTGATGAAGCCAACTGTGGTAGCTGCCTAGATCTTCCTTAAGATCGCAAATCTCTTTAGGCCTCTGTGTAGTCTACTCCTCCATCCATATGTTCATCCATCACATCTTCCTGAACACAATATCTAATAAGCCTTAAGGGAATTAGGCACAAATCTATTATAAAAATAGATTCTCAGTCGTCCAGTATCACATTGACCTCAAGTCCTTGTGAATACCCCGTCTATCAGGACTACCAGGAGGATTTTCATTACATAAGGCACAAACTTTCACTTGGCCTCAAGGGTAAACTGTGACCTGACTAATCATACAAGAACTCACAAACTCATAAACTAATCATTGCGTAAATTAATGCAATTATCAAGTGATGACATTTATATCCAAATGTCCAAAGGTCAGTTTCATGATGACATCATAGTGTTTGTTCTTCAATATCACTCTGGCCATTATTCAGTGCTGTAACTCCAAAGGGAAAGATGGTAGCCACATTTCTGGCAACTCTGCTGATGGAGGCAGCCAACCACAAGGCAGCAATTCTACTTTTTAGTTTGACCCATAATAACCCAAATCCTCTGTTACTCATTAATTGTCTCTCTGCTTCTAGACATCCATGTGTGCCTTCCCAGTCAGTTTAAATGTACGCACCCAAGTCGCTGCATCCCTGGCATCTTCCGTTGCAATGGACAGGACAACTGTGGAGAGGGAGAGGATGAGAAAGACTGTCGTAAGTCTATTAGTACTCCTGTAGTTACTTCTTTGATTTTTTTTTTTTTTTTTTTTTAAGTCTGCCTCAGGATGGTACTGGTTCCTACATTAAGCCCATCTGTTGAATTATCTGAGAAACACTTCGGTCCAGAAAAAGATAGTTTTAACATTTGTAGCCAGACTGAAACTAAAGGATAAATCCCACTGATTAGAGTGACAATTATGTGACCTCTCCTCTATCAATTCCTATAGGCCACACTTTTCACTTATGAATACTGTATTTCAGAATCTAATGAGCAGACACTGCTGTCTTTCTGCTCCCCAGAGCCAAATTTTGACCTTTCCTTTAGTGACGTCCTGAGGCTAAATTATGTCGTATAATGTAATTTGCATGACATTTGCTGAGCTCGTCCTCCACAGAGGGAGATTACATGAATTCCTCGTCAGTACCATTCCAAGGTCGAAATTTAAATTTTAGCACATTTGACTGCAAGGCTGTAAGAATATCAACCTCACCATGTTATTGTGCAATGAATATTGTAGTCTAAGGGGTTCTTCAGCATTATATTCTTTATCATTTATGAACTTCTCTTTCATTTAATGCTCAGTAAACTCAAATGTCTCTCTTCTGCACAGCGGAAGTGACATGTGCCCCCAACCAGTTCCAGTGTGCCATCACTAAGCGCTGTATCCCACGGGTGTGGGTGTGTGACAGGGACAATGACTGTGTGGATGGATCTGATGAGCCTGCCAACTGCAGTAAGACAAATAACACCTTAACTTAGTTGACTCTCTGTTAGAGCGTGAACAGTGTCTGCTGAGATAATGTGAATATTATTAAGAGACAAAAACTAAATATAGGAAATACTGCACTTGGATTAGGAGTTAAAAAACCTCCAACAGGATTTTTCACTCATTATTCACCTGTTGATTATTGAGTTGGACATCTTTGAGACTTCTCAGGACTTAAATAGGGTCCGTCAATTTTACAATATATCCGTTTTTATATTATTTTCCAGCCCAGATGACGTGCGGTGTTGACGAGTTTCGCTGTAAGGACTCTGGTCGCTGCATCCCGGCACGCTGGAAGTGTGATGGAGAGGATGACTGTGGAGACGCTTCAGACGAACCGAAGGAGGAGTGTGGTAAGAAAAGAGTGGCAGTGGAAGAAAAGAGAGTGTGGTGATTGCTGAGAAGATGTTTGGTGCAACAGAGCGACAGCCGTGTTTGTCCTGACTTTGTTTTTTTATTGTGTGCGTGTACAGATGAGCGGACATGTGAGCCGTATCAGTTCCGCTGTAAAAACAACCGCTGCGTTCCCGGCCGCTGGCAGTGTGACTATGACAATGACTGTGGTGACAACTCTGATGAAGACAAGTGTGGTAGGCCTCTTCTTTTTTTGTGGTAACTCACACAGTCTACACACAGAAAAACAGTGATTTAAAACCTGATATGAGCATTAACCTAAGGAAACGTCAGATGCAACAGGCAATAGTGGTAAGCGATGTTATCACCTCTCACTGTGTGTGTATTTACTCAGCAGCACTCATGGGTTAGGCTTTGATTTCGTTTTAGTCAACTAGTTCTGTGGCCATTTGCACATCTCACATCATTTCATGTCTGTTTTGCATTTCACACTGGCCTGTTGCTGTGAGCCAGAGGTAGGTGTTTTCATGGTTTCAACTCACACAGTCACAGCCTCAGCTTCCCAGTGTTGTCCTTGTCCCCTGCTTGTTCTTGTTCTGAGCTTATTCCTCCTTTTTCAGTGCCATTAGTTTCTTTAGCTTGTGTGCTGCTTCCAGTACAGAATGCTGTATCATCCCCACCTCTGTTCCCCATGAGTCAACCTTTTTGAATAAGCAGCATTATTTTACTCATGTTCATCTGGCTCAACAAAGAATCCTGAGTTCTTTTAGCAGTCTTCCCACCTTCTCTCCTCTCTTTCCCTTTCCTTGGACCTTTCTTTGCTCTTTGGCTCCTCTCAGCTCCCCTCTCATTATCTTCTTTTACCCTGCTAAGCTGTCTTCTCTTCGTTCTCAGTGCCCCGTCAGTGTTCAGAGAGCGAGTTTGCCTGCACAAATGGCCGTTGTATTGCTGGCCGCTGGAAGTGTGATGGGGACCATGACTGTGCCGATGGCTCAGATGAGGTATACATGTCCCTCCTTCATCCGTTGAATTCCTGCTTTAAACATTGACACAGTAGTTTTACTAATGAAAACTATTCTGTGGTCAGAATGGCTGTGATGTGAAGTGTGACAGTGATCAGTTCCAGTGCAAAAATGGGCACTGCATCCCCATCCGCTGGCGCTGTGATGCCGATCCCGACTGCATGGATGGCAGTGATGAGGAAAAATGTGACGGTGGTGGTAAGAAACGCACACAAATTCTAATGCAGAAAAATGTAGATGAGTACATTACGACAGTTAAAGGGTTGTATCTGTCAGTCCTCTCTCCTCATTTTGCACCTTTCAGTGAGTAGATACTGCCCTCTGGATGAGTTCCAGTGCAACAACACTCTTTGTAAACCCCTGGGCTGGAAGTGTGACGGTGAGGACGACTGTGGAGACAACTCTGACGAGAACCCAGAGGAGTGTGGTAAGAAAAGCTGCATGTCACATGTCAACATTCACAAAGACTCTTTGCTAAACTGCTTGTAAACAGTCTTCAGTGCTCTAATGTTTCTCCCCCCTTTTCCCAAGTTAAATTCCAGTGTCCACCCACAAGGCAGTTCCGCTGCCATAATGACCGTGTATGTTTGCCAATATCGAAACGCTGTGATGGAGTCAACAACTGTGGAGACAACAGTGATGAAACCAACTGCTGTTAGTTTGTTTCATCTGTTTTAAGGTTCAAAATGATTAAATTGGCTGACAGGAGAAGGAAATGATTTATTATTATCAGGAGTATATATTTAATTTAACACGCAGTTGCATTTGGGATGTTTTTTGCACGGTAATGTAGGTAATGATTATTTCTGTGGCTGTTCTCCTTCACAGTGCCTCCTTCCACACCAGTATGTCAGAAGGATGAGTTCCAGTGCTCCACTGGCCATTGCATCAGCTCCGTCCTTCGCTGCAACTACTTCAACGATTGCGAGGATTATGGTTCTGATGAAATTAATTGCAATAAGAAAGGTGTGTTGTGTCATGGTATATTTGTGATATTTTGAGCGTACACTCTCATTATGCTTGGTTTAAATTATGTGAATGGATTTTCCATGTTTCTTCACATCTAGACACGGTACTGAATGACTGTCGCAGTAACAGGACAGTGTGCGGAGACGGAGATGAAGCTCACTGTGTAGTGAACGGCACCGACTCTTTCTGCTCCTGTAAACCAGGCTTCCAGCCCAAAGGGCGTAACAGATGTGAAGGTACTGCTCTGGCTTCATTTCTCACATATTATCTTGCTACAGCTATTATACAGCTACAGTTTTCTTCAAGACTTCAAACTGGTTGTTATGTGTAACTAACGGCCTTGGGGCGTCTTACAGATATGAATGAATGTAAGCGGTTTGGAGTGTGTTCCCACATCTGCAACAACACTAAGGGTTCCTACAAGTGCAGCTGCCACAAGTACTTCACCAGAGTCAATGACACCTGCAAGGTTGATGGTCAGTAAAGCTGACATTTGTTAGCTTCCCTATCTAATGTTTAGGCAGACTGTATACAGCAAATTTAGCTTTCCCTCCTTAATGTTTTGATATCTTCTTCTTCTGACCTGACATAATTTCCTGTGCATCCCCAGAACCAAGACAGGTGCTCTTTATCGCTGATGACAATGAGATCCGTAGCCTGAACCCCACCATGCCACACTGGCGCTATGAGCAGAACTTTCAGGGTGATGCCAATGTGCGTATTGACGCTATGGACCTGCACATAAAGACTAACCACATTTACTGGACAAACTGGCACACGGGGCGCATTACTTCTTATGAATTGCCTCCTTCCTCTACCTCGACCAACCGTAACCGACGCCAAAGCGACTCCAGGATCACCAATCTGGAGGTAAGTGTGGACATTTTTAATTTTGTTTACATATGATGTAAAATTTAAACAAAATGGGTAACGTTTCTTGATCTTTGTGTTCAGATTCCTGATTTGAAGATGCCCCGTGGCATTGCTGTGGATTGGGTGGCAGGGAACTTGTACTGGACCGACTCTGGTAGAGATGTCATCGAGGTGGCTCAGATAAGTGGAGGACGCCACCGCAAAACCCTTATTTCTGGCATGATCGATGAGCCTTATGCCATTGTGGTTGACCCCCAGAGAGGGTGAGTGGGGCTTTGGAGACTGGGGATGCACTTAAACATGATTAAAAAAATTACAAGAACACAAATTGTTCTTGATCTAATCTAATTATGAGAATAACAGTAATGAATTTTCTCCATTAGGAAAATGTACTGGGCAGACTGGGGAAATCACCCCAAGATTGAAACAGCAGCTATGGATGGAACCATGAGAGAGACACTGGTAGAGGAAAACATCCAATGGCCAACTGGTAAAATACAAAATCACCTCCTCCTCTCCTCATTGATCTGCTCTGCACGAACAACAAGTGTGAGTTTTTCCATATATACACAAAGTAATGCTGTTTTCTCTGTTTTCTCAGGCCTGGCTGTAGACTACTTCAATGAGCGTCTGTACTGGGCTGATGCTAAACTCTCCTTAATCTGCAGTGTGAGGCTGAATGGCAGCGATGCAGTCGTGGCTGCAAACAGCATTAAGAACAGTTGGGTGGCACATACTCCCAATGGCACAATAATGGATACTAATGATTGGTCTATATCAGTTAGGAAACAATTGCTATTTCAACACAAAATTTTTTCTATTAACATGTATACTTTCTTTGTCCCTGCTTCTACACAGAACTCCATCATCCTTTCAGCATCGACGTCTTTGAAGATTATGTCTATGGCGTCACCTACATTAACAACTATGTCTTCCGAGTGAATAAATTTGGCAAAGGCCCTGTTGAGAACCTTACTACTGGAATAAACCACGCCACAGACATAGTTTTGTACCATCGCTACAAACAACCAGAGAGTGAGTAGACAAATATAAAACTCTTAGCGTTAGTAGTGTTCAGTAAGACGGAGCTGAAGCAGGTAGTTACTCTTCCTGACTTCTTCCTGGTTCTCTGTCTGTCCTCGGCAGTGGCAAACCCCTGTGACAGGAAGAAGTGTGAATGGCTCTGTCTGCTGAGCCCCAGTGGACCAGTCTGCACTTGTCCCAATGGACGCACGCTGGATAACGGCACATGTGTGGAGCTGCCCACTCCCACACTGTCCCCTGTCTGTGAGTGAACAGGCGGATGCTGACACACACACATGCCTCCACATGCATGACACACTGGCACCACATCTAAATCTTTCCTCATGACTGAGGAGCTTCCTCTCAACATTCTCTGCAGCTCCTCCCAGTGGTCCCTGCTTGGTCCAGTGTATGAATGGTGGCAGCTGTTTCCTGAATGCCCACAAGCAGCCAAAGTGTCGCTGTCAGCCTAACTATGGAGGAGAGCGATGTGAGATTGACCAGTGCAGAGACTACTGCAGGAATGGAGGCATATGCACACCTTCTCCTACAGGTAAAACATGGAAATTTCAAGGTTGTTAAGGCATCCTGTGTTGACAGGTGATAACACTGGTATTGAATTAAGGCAAATCAGGTTGAAATGTGGTTTGTGGGCAATCTGCCTGTTTCTGTTGCACAAGTAATTTGATACATTTTTTTCTTTCTTCATCATTTGTCAGGCTCTCCTACTTGTCGATGCCTGACAGGCTTCACAGGGCCAAACTGTAACCTGCACACATGCAAGGATTATTGTAAGAATGGAGGCAACTGTACAGTCAGTGCTGGAAACCAGCCAACCTGCCGTTGCCCCCCTGACTTTCTGGGCGACCAATGCCAGTACAGTGAGTGTTCCCATTGCTGTATCTGTTTAAAAATCTTTAAATACTTCTATTGACCAACAAAGATCGTTACAGTTGAACTGAATTTGGAATCTGAGTATCTGTAATACTGTAGATTGTAATGTGTTTGGTAAACAGTGCATTTACACGTCTGTGTGTGTGTGTGTGGTTGTGTGTTCGAGCAGGAAGCTGTGAAGGCCATTGCCTGAACAAAGGTACATGCCTGCAGAGTGAAGATGGCTCTCAGCTGTGCCGCTGTCTGCCCCAGTATACCGGCAGCACATGTGAAATTGACAAGTGTCACTATTGTCGTGATGGCGAGTGTATCCCCAGCAACGGTTTCACTTCTACAGGGGTCTTTATGTGCCGGTGAGAGCAGCCACAGACACATCATCGGACATAACAAAACATCAGAGACAGAAAGAAATGAATGCACACATACAAAGTCTTCTCGTCTCTCGTAATTGCTGACACAGTTTTTCTGTCTTCAATAGCTGCACAAATGGCAGAGTCCAGCCCAGCTGTTACACATGTGACACAAATGAGTACTGTGCAAATGGCCAGTGTTCCATAAACCCCATCAGTCGCCTTCCAGAGTGCAAGTGAGGATCAGACTGCTACATCCCTAATTATTTTTCATTTCAGTCTAAATGTGTCCAGTGCATCTTTGTTTACATATGTGTGTCCTCTTACCTTGTGTGTGTGTGCAGATGCTCATCAGGCTGGGCAGGGCATCGCTGTGAGTCTGTGGCTAACAGTGATGGTGCCTCAAGTTCAGGTGGACGTGAGTTAACACGCACATCAATGATCAATTCCATTGATTATATATGATTGAGGATGTTTGAACATTATATATATGTGTGTGTGTAGGTACAGCCTCCATAGTGATCCCTGTGCTGCTACTGCTGCTGCTGGTTCTCCTGGTTGGAGGAGCATTGTTCTGGTACAGGAGAAGGATGAGAGGGTATGTAACAGTCCGACACTCACAACAGGAGGCCATGCCAACTTCTTTTCACCTTTGTAGGCCCCCTTTTCCCTTCCTTCTTTTCTTTCTTCGGTCTGTACTTTTCCTCTCCTCTCTGTAATGACATCTCTTCTGCTCCTCAGGTCTAGCCGGCCCGGCAAAACCGGCTCCAGACGCTTGCGGTAACAGTTGCCAGGGTTCCACTTTTACAACCATACTTTCATTTGATTCTGCATCCTGATGCTGTTTCTTTCTTTATCTTTCCCTCGCTCATGAGTCTTGGTTGTGTGCAGTGTTTGGTCCTGTGGTGAATGTAATGCCATTTCTCTGATGTTCATGGGAGTTGTAGTTGGCAGCTCTCCCACAGTATTTCTCCTTATAATGACCTACCCTCTTCTGAGCAGCTGCAGGGCAGATCTATTGAAAGGATGCCTTGAATAGATCTGTCAGTGCTGTAGATCTCTCATGCTGTTGTCTGTCTTTGTACCGTACTGTGCTGTGGTTTGTATTGTGATAGTGTCTCTCTTATATGAGACATGGACAGTGCAACAGCATTCTTCAGAGCTCAGATTGGAAAATGTAATATGAAAAATCCAGCGTATACTCAGAGGTAGATAGAAAAGTCGACACAGCTTATTCAAGGATCTATTGTGGATTTGTTGGAGTCTGAAAAAGTCTGGACAATAACAGGCCCGTGTCCAGCTCCACTGTCTTTGGATCTGTCTTGGGCTACATGAATGCTGGGTTTGTGTAGGTGCCTGTGTTGTTGTTGGCTTAGTTCCTTCAGCCTGGATAGTGGTAAGAGTCATGTGATGCCTCTTCCCTCCCTTTGTAATGTGGCTGTGTCCCTGCTTGCCCCGTTTAAGCTCCTGTGACAAAATAAAAAGTAAGACATGGAGGTGTGACCACCTTCTACCTTAATATTGTGTGTAGGGCAAAGGGCTTCCAGCACCAGAGGATGACCAACGGGGCCATGAATGTTGAGATTGGAAACCCTGCCTACAAGATCTATGAGGGCGAGCCCGATGATGATGCTGGGGAACTTCTAGATGCAGATTTCACGCTGGACCCAGATAAGGTAAAAAAAAATGCATGTACATATATACTTTAATCCCCTCCTGCACATAATATAATACCTAATGGGTTGTTTTTGAACCTTTCCAGCCCACTAACTTCACAAACCCAGTATATGCCACTCTGTATATGGGGGGCCACAACAGCCGCAACTCTCTGGCCAGCACAGATGAGAAGAAGGAGTTGCTATCACGTGGAGATGAGGAGCCCCTTGTGGACCCACTGGCATAGACTGTCCATCGGCCTGGATCATGCTATTCCAAACACACCCTTCTTCTTGCCTTTTAAAGAAAAATGAAACGAAAAAAAATTGATAAAAAGTGTGAGAGAAAATTGATAAAAAAGTGTGAACACTGTATAAAATGTACAAAAATGAAGGACTACTTTTGTATGTGATTGCAGTATTATATTTTGTTCTTTTGAGATTCCTCTGGTCAAAAATGAAAAACATTTTCTATGAGAGATTTTTAATTTACACTTCGTCCCTTACCCTTTACCTAAATAGCCACTACCTCTGTGCAAAATGAAATGGAAACAAGAAAATCAGAAGAAAAGATGCTATCATTGGAGCAATTTTAATTTTTTATTTTTGTATGAATTGTATAAAAAAGAAAAAAACATTGTTCCATTTCACCAGTGCCAACTGTTTGTTGTTTGTGTCGACTTTGAGCGGGAAAGGCAAAACTCAAAGTTTTCTAAATCGGTACATATGTTGTGTTGCTGGGTTTTTTCTTCGCAAGGTGGTGAGATGGATTTGTGATAGCACAGTTTGTGTATAGCACATGAAAAAATGTCAGAACCAGATGGCAACTACAGTATTTCCACATAATTTTTTTCTCAGAGAACAATGTTTATGAAATGATTGTGTTGTCTTCCTTGCACAGAATATCATGTTTTACGGTATAGTATATACTGTAGGCTTTATACCGTAAGATGTAAAGCAGGTATGTTTTATTTTATCACATTGTACGACAGTTGGAGCTCATGTGTTGCTGTAGTGAGAGGACGAGAGGCGTTTTTGATGTGTGATTATAGAGGTGGAGAATGGGGAAGTTGGTCATGGGTTAAACATTCCAGACAAAGTAGTAGTTGGAGATCAGAGGTGTGAAGAGATGCTAAGGATTGATGCCTTTATGGTTGGTCACTTTGCTGTGTGCAGCTGGATAATAATGGGAGGCCATAGCAGATACAAGATTATACTGAGTAGCGTCATGTCTGCATCATTTAACTGTCTGCTACGAGGGTCTTCCCCCAGAAGGAAAGGGAGGGAAAAGTTGATGGAGATGGGTCTTTTGCTTGTCTGTTTCTCTAGTCCATTCTTTTTTCTTTTTTTGTAAAAACCCGATTGTGTCCATCTGGCTTTGTGAATAGACTTTCTGTCTTTTAGAGGATCAAAGTCTGTATGCTCACGGTTTTAAAATCGCTTAGTCTTAATTGCATTATGTACATTTGGTCTTCAGCATCTCTCTGGTTTTAATGAGCTCTTTCTGATCTCTCACTCTCTGCCCTGCTGCTGCTAATGCTACCATTCTGGTTGCTCTGACACATCCTTACACTCAGCCTGTCCCAAAAATGCTGCTTCTGTCAGACATGTGCCAGCCATATCTTAATGCATGTGAACAGTAACACCAATCTTTAATGTAACTACAATAACAAGTTTTTATTTTGCTTACCTGTCAGCAAGTGTTATTTTAAGCTGTTGTGTTTTGTCTTTAATTAAGAGAGAAGTACAATCATTTTACCTAAAGAACATTTTTGCAAAATCATACATGCATTTTCAGATTTTTTTTTTTTTTTTTTTGATTAGTCCTTTTTTTAAATGAAAAATTACACATAGCTTTTATAATACACAATGCATGGAGGCTCAGACTTTCTTCTGGAAAGAGAATAATGTTTAATTTTTGCTGGAGTACTTTACAAACTAAATAACAGATATTGTTATAAATAAAATTAAAAAAATTGTACAGAAAACAAGGCATTGTGTTTTATGTCATGTCTACAACTTGTGCTGATAAAGTGCAGAATACAGTGATACCGTGGACCTTGGTTTGGTTTAATCATTTATTGAGTAAACAATTTAATCGTGGACTTTAGCTACGGGATAAAATTTGTCTTATGTGCATTGTTACAAACTGAAAACCTTTGAATGAGAAAAAAGCAATCAAAGAAAATTTGGCATTATTCCTACATAAATCTGACAAGTTAAAATTATTATATGCTGCTAAACTATTAACTCTTAAACTGTAAATGCTATCCAGTACATCTCAAAGCAAGCATAGAAGAAGCAGCATATGCTTTAAATTATAAATGCATTCCAAGAATCATTCATCATTTTGCATTTGAAATTCTCCCTGTATGTAAAATTAGACTTGTCTCTATGACTCTCCAAAGCCACTAACATGTATTTTGTCTTCACTTGATGCCTTTAGCCTTCAGCTCCTCTCGCACCCTGCTCAGGTAGCCAGGATCAGGATAACCAAAACTGTGGAGAAATGGTACAAACAAGGCTCAATGTAAATATTTCAGCAATATAACATTGAAAAAGAATTCATACAAAAATAGTAGGGGGAGATTTGGAAACTTTACCATTCTGGTCCTCCTGAAAATGAAGTTTTGTGGTGAATATCATTCCAGGTCACCTGGTTCTCACAACCTGTCGTTCTGGATGTTCCAATAGTGAAAATGAGCTTCTGGTCAAATGCTTTCTTCAGCAGTTTCAGCACTTCTTGACCCTCTTTGGTGTCTGGTAGATATGCCTTTCTGTAAACACCTTGGTAGGGCTGTCCAGGTTTGGGATGTTTTTTCTGGGAATGAAGAATGGAGTGTTAACAATGAACAAAAATACACTCAACACAATCTGTTTAAATAATTGAATATCGAAAGTGTTTACCGTCTGAATCCCACCATGAATGGTATAGCTAATGTGTATACTGCCACAGCCTGAGAATCCAGGGAGGGATGACGAGCTCCTTATCCATGACATTGTTCCATTGGGCTGGTCTCCCTCCATTATACCGAAGACATCTCTGCACACAGGACAGATGGGTCCCAAGCTTTTCTTTGATTGTTCTAGGCATTGCTCACAAAACTCATGTTTGCAATGAAGCCGTTTCTTATTGGCAAACTTTTCCAGGCATACAGGGCAGTTTTCATCGTCTCCTTTGGCTGCTGCCCCTCCTGTGGGTGCTTCAGTGTTGCTCCAGCTGTTTTCTGGCTCTCTTTTCGACACAGGTCCACTGGAGGCTCCTTCCAACTGATAATTATTGTTCTTCAGTGAGCCATCGAACCCTCTGGCCCCGTTGCACTGGGTGAAACTCAGGGGTGATGTTGTAATTGACTGATACACACGAAGAAGAGCTCTGGCAGCATGGCTCTGCATTGATGCACATCCTCTTCTGCTGTGAATACTAATGTGCAGTTTTCCTTGGCCCTTGTCCGATACTTTTAAATTAACATCAAAATTAGCTTTGATCTTAGCTATTTTCTCACTGAAAGAGGCTGTTATCAGCTTCCAGTAGATCTCCTCCATGGTAATTCCTTCATTGATGAGAGGGTCCTTGATGCTTGTCGCCATCTCCAGTGATGAGTTTTGAGACAGCCAAGTAGACTCCTCAGCTGAAGTGCTGGTGTTCTGTTTAGCATTTAAGAATTTATCGATGGCATCTTGACTTTGTGTTGGCCCACATACTGTCATTTGTTCAGAGAACATGGTAAGTATGACCTTGCTGTCCTTTTTCTGGATGATTTTCAATGCGTCTCTCCACCCTTCTGGATCTACATACTTGAGAGAAAAAGCTGAGCCATTGGATTCACCTAAGGAGTTTTGGACAAGGCTTGTGAACTCAGAGTAAGCTTTGTTTAGGTCTTGATCATTCTGGTGTGGTTTCAATGTAACCATCACTTCTGCTCCTATTTCAACTCCATTGTTTTTCTCTATACGTTGTATTTCTTCCTTGTAGATGTGGCTCACATACCAAAAAAGGCTAACAGGAAGAAGACAAGTCTGCTTGTCTTTTTCAACAGCAGCATCTGTGGCTGAGCTGCAGTAACCATTTTGTTTCTCTTGTTGGACTAGCTCCTAAATAAAAGTAGAATATATTAGATTAGAGGGGGAAAAAAGCACTTTTTTTTTTTTTTAAGTAATGAGTTCTTAGGAATTTGTAAGACAATGCCTACATGTTGTAGTTCTGGCACAGAAGAAAGGAGGTTCCTTGAAGCATTGTCCAGGTTATGTGTCTTCTGCCCTGGCGCTGTCATACTAAGAGACAGCACTGTGACTGATTTTCCTTGTCTTTCCAGTGTTTCTCCCAACAGTCTGTGAAGCTCGCCCAAAGCTTAGAAAGAAGATGAACACAAATGAACACGCATCCAGAATAAATAAGAGTAAATTAATTACAAAAACATTATTGCATAAGATAGTGCTTACATATTGCATTGGAGGTGAAACAACGTGTTGGTACTGGTTGTGAGACCTAACAGTTTAACAGATATACTGCACCTGAAGAAGGTTTGATCCTTATCACAGCATTTCCATCCTCTGATACACTTAAAACGTTGAAGTTTATAGAAGGTTTATTTCTGTTGCCCCAAGTTTGAATGATCTTCTCTAGTTCCATTTTAGGTTTCTGTGGTTGATAACCCTTTGCCCACTTGAAACTGATCGTGACTTGGGCAGTATCTTTTTCCTGGGATGAAGTCATCTGAAGTCATTTATAGGAAAATTATATTATAATTCCATTATTATAGACGGAGAACAGATGGCATCGCCAGATCATGATTATGTTGTATACATGATACCAAGTGCTCATTAAGTGCTTCATGCCAAATGAACAGAAACATGATCATTTTTCAGATAAGTTAGAAAAGAGTTGACATCCTCCATACAGCGGAAAGCAACATAATTTAGGACTAGCCTTAGTCTCTCTCTCTCTCTCTCTCACACACACACACACACACACACACACACTAAATGGCTGATCCACCTCATCAGGCTCTTTGGCCGCTGCTGAAGGTTGCTGGCTTTCACTTTCGACGATAGGACATTCCTGCCATGAAGGAAGACGGGATATTTCAATAAAAATAAAGTTGTGACAGTAAAAAAGAAAGAAAGAAAGAATTTATGCGTACAGCATCGATCCCACTGAATGTTTGCTAATAATTCCCGCCAAAGTTACTTTTAGTCTGAGTGTCTACTCACCACTTCCATCGGCTCGGCTGCGTCATCGGCTGCCAACATTTTGACTCTTTTCCTCTGAGACACAAACAAACAACCGTGACACACTTACACTGTAAATGGCGTTTGTTGTATTCACGTTGCATTTGTTTATATGTAAAGACCCTTTCGAAGAAAATGATTTGGGTGTGTGTGTACTTCGCTCGGGTCCACTGCCGCAAACTTATTACGTCGTAGCTTCACACTTCTCTCAGATCTTTAACACAACCGCTGGCACAATCTTGTGCCTCGAAATATCCGTATATCTGCAGTCAACGACTTTACGACTGATATGAAATGAATTTGACAGCCATGATGTGACTTACCTTAGCTTTGCTTTCAGCTCTGGACGAAGCTACTTCCCGATAAATGAAAGTGAAAGTGTCGCAGCTCGAGACGACGCTGCTGACGTCACACTGTTCACCTGATGTATTCCTGCTCCGCTCCAGTCAGCTGTGATTACAGCCAGCACTGCCACATTTTAACCAGCTGTTTATTTATGGGCCACTTATTTACAATCCAGTACCTGTTCAGGGCTGGATCATCATGTGTGTTTCTATTTCTGCACCTTTGTGGCCTGTAAAGTCCTTAATCTCCCATTTGAAATCCCTCTGCTGTTTCTATTGAAATTATGGCTGTGCAAAGTGGTTATTGACTGCCAATCAGCATCATACTGATATAATAAATTCAGTTTGTTAAAGATCATCTTAAAACATTGCTCTATCCTATAATTAAAGAAGTGATACAAGCATGGACATTTTTAAAGTCCTACGGCCAAAAATGTCCAAAAGAACCATGACTGAGATGTGCATAAACTGTTTATTTTTTTATCTTTCAACACAGAGTATCTGATCTGATCCACAATCTCCGCAAATATACACAAAATCAAATATACCAAGGTTTAACTGTAGGGTAAGTGTAACAGATAGATGTCTCATATAAAAGAAAGTCTTATAAATTATTTTCAAAAGCGAACACAAACTTAACAAAGTGCTGTGAATGATAAAAAACCTCCAATGTAAGCCTGTCAAATAACAGATAAAAATACTGAATTGGCAATAGCATTCATGAGCAATACAAAAAAGAAAAAATGGTCTAAAAATGTTACTGTTCTTCAAACAAGTAACACTCAGATATGAAATGTTTCTACTGCAATAAAATGCCAAAAATAGCAAAAAGTAAATATGACTTCATTCTTTTTTGGCCTGCTCAGCTTCTACCTGCTCCACTCAATCTTAAAATGATGATTTCTTCATTTAGCAAAGTATCCTTCATTCAAAACTAACTTGCACTTTATCCTGGTCAACTCTTCTGTTTTAGCCTTTCTATCTTTGGTGATAGTATAAATGCATGTGAATATACAGTCCACTTCTATATTATATAATGATGCACAAAGCTGGGTGGGTGCAGGTAAGGCAGAAGTGAGAAGAAGAAGGCATCAGTGTGAGTTACAGTAGTGGCGCTATGCCAAGTTGAGTGATAGATAAATCATCATAATACAGTTTTGACAGCGTGAAGAATGATTACTCAGCTTCATCTTTCAGGGTGAACCTGGAATAAAGAAAACAGAGACATTTAATAAGAACCAGATAATAATGATAAAAAAACAAGAAAACAAGTGCAGAGTTAGGTGATATGCCACTCAAAAAAAAAAACCCACTCAAATTTATTCAAATTATTTCTGACTGATTCTTTTCTTCTTTATCAGTGGGAAAACAACTACAGCCAGTAAGTGTAGGATACTTACTGTTTTGATTATTTCTATAAAATATAGATATAAAATTGTCTTCAGTGGAATATCACAATAACTGTAGTTTAAATGCTGTCTGAAAAAGATTCAATCAACTCTGCTCACCATTCTGTGACCCCAGGAATAAGGTCAATTTGGGCCAACTCGATCTGCACCTAAAGAACCAGAATGAGATGTTAATATCTGTAAGTAATGTCTGTATGTATTTAGTGTACTGCATGAAATATCCACCAAGTTATCAAGGGAAAGCTTGAAATACACTTGTCTGTTCCCATCTTTGGAAATAGTCTGCTATAAATGCAGGCCACCAGCCACACTGGATTTAATAATCAACCAAATTTTCTTAATGTGCTTTTTTCTACAGCCCAATCACTTATTTCTTCTGACAGGCTTAGATGGAGGCAACTGATTCGCTGTGGCAACCCCTGAAGGGAAAAGCCGAAAGGAGAAGAAGAAGAATCACTTATTTCTTGTCAACTACCTACAGTTGCCTGTTGCAAAAAATCTAAAATTTGTTAGTGTCTGTGGGATGTGATACATTTTAAAAATTTGAATTTCAAGTCTTTCCTTGTGCCTCATGCCATATGAAGGGCAGGTATAAATAATGTGCAGTCTCAGACAGACCTGTCCAATGACATCGCGGCTCCTGAATGACGCCGAGTTATTCTTCACTGACACAGTGAGGCGCCTGAATCTTGTCTCCTCCAGAGGCAGATCGTACTCAAACCTTCAAGAAAATGGTGATGATTAGATGTGAACACTATAATGGATCTTCACAGATAAAACAAAAACAAAACAAAAAAAAAACTTTGATGGGACCAGAGACCCAATGTATGTCAATAAATTGATTACCTCTCATTATATTCTGGTTTGAAGTCTCTTTTCTTCACAGCTGTCTTCCTCTTAGTGGCTTTGCTTTTGTCTGGCAGCAGCATGAGGGACACATAGCTGTCTACACCATCCTTACCTTGAGACGACAGACCTCTGCACACAGATGAAAACAATGTGTATATCGCCTTACATATTAAAACATATGGACATTTTCAAGTCCAAGCCCATTAGAGAAAACAGTATTTTAAATAAACTCCAATCTGCACTGTGAGCATACAAGGTATCACCATCATAGTTTCATATTCTTTCAAGCAGAATATTTTTCATTATCATTGTAAAACACGTGACTGTATTTAACAAACGGACAGAGTAACAAATTTTGGTTTCTATAAGTAATTCATTCATTCATCTTCTACCGCTTATCTATTTCTGGGTCACGGGGGGTACTGGAGCCAATCCCAGCTCAAATTAGGTGGGGGTGGGGTTCACCCTGGACAGGTCGCCAGTCCATCACAGACACGAACTCACACTCAGACCTGCAATTTAGAGTCACCAATAAACCTAAACATGATGTCTTTGGGCAGTGGGAGGAAACCCACGCAGGCACAGAAAAACATACAAACTCCACACAGAAAGGCCCCAGGCCTGGGAAGTGAACCTGTGACCTTCTTGTTGGGGGGCAGCAGTGCTAACCACTATGCTGCCCTGCTGCCCTATATGAAATAATGTTGAACTACATCCACAACACCAGTTCGGGATTGTGTAAAATAAAGTCAAGCAGATTTAACCTACTTCTATTGACCATATAACTTGTTTACATATTGAGGTCATCCAGAACAAAATGTTGAACATACTTTTTTTTTCCGTTATGCTTTTTCTTGGCCTAGCATCCATTTTTGTGTTTTCATGTTCCACTTTTAGCTTCAGCCATCATTGCTTTTGATTTGCACCTTTCAAATTCTGTATTTTAAAGACGTTATTGTCATTATATTAACGAGGCTTACATAATCAAATGTATTTCTATATCATTGGTGTGAACATAGTCTCATGGAAAGTGTTGTGGTACACTATTAGAGAAAACATACCTGCAAGCGTGGACAACTATGATGAGCTTTCTCTCCTGTGTGGCATAAGACATAGACAGCTTCACCTGCCCATTTCCAGCAGGACAGGGCAGAGTCCCTGCACTGATCATGTCCACCATTTTGGTATCCAGAATCTTTTGATAACAAATCAATTTGAACATAAAAAATCGTTTGTTGGCATAAAATACAATATTTTAATACTCTGACATGTAAGTGTGTGCTTTATTACTTTGAGTTCAGCCCTCAGCAGGATATGACTCTCAGGCAAGGCTCCATCCAGATGGAACCACTGGTCTAAGACCATTTGTGGCTCTGCAAGGAGCTCCTTGAGTGTGACCACCAGAGACCCCATTGGCTGGTCCCAGCCACTGGACAACTGAAATGCCAGAGAAATATAATTAAGCTCTCAAACCAACATTACTGAAAATAAAGCCCGTAACTACAAATAGATGCAACAGCAAACTTCAGATATTCAGATTCACAAACCTCAAATACATTTTAAGAAATTCCTTACCCTCACTACAAGCATCTGATGTTTGGGGTCCTGAACCAGGAAGTGGAAAGACTCATTCCACTGAGGATTGGTGCTACGGTCACATAGCTTAAGAGAAATTATTAAAAGGTAAGACACAGTCATTACAACTGTGACTTTTTGATAAGTCATGGAATATGGACAGGTGTGGACTCTGTGACTCTTACATTGGTTTTGTATGTTGTTTCACCCAGAATAAGCTCAGCTCCTGCTTTGGGTTCCTTTCCACTTTTCTTTAACTGATAAGATAGCGAGACATTAAAAAGTTATTATATTTTGTTTACTTTTGTCCAAAACATAAATAAACAACAGGGTACTTACAGGTAATGAAAGTGCTCTCTCTAGATGGACAAAGAGCAGAGCAGCAGATAGGACAGCTTTGTTCTGATAAGACTGCAGAGACTGCAGCTGCAGTACCTGTCATACAGAGCACAGTGAATTAGGGCTGATGTTGCAAATGTTGCAATATTTAACATAACAATCTGACTTGCATGTTGGGGTGTGACTTTACAGATCCAACTTAAGGTTTGATTCCTGAGATGAAGTACAATAATTCATGTTTAAAAAATGTGAGACTCAAGCTGATGGAAGATTAAGCTGCAATCATGGATAAGGACAGACCTGGTCAAGTCTGACTGAATCGGACACCGTGGGAACCCATTCCAGTATCAAGTGAACCTGCCCAGACTTCACATCATTCAGAGTGTACCACTGCAAAAGAGACCAAGTCAGTTGCAATAGCAAGGCAACGCCCTCTATATAAGGAAATGAAAGTTCAGAGATCCCATGGTGCAAGTTCTGATAGTTCTGAGTTCTTCACTGACCTGATCTGTGAACTGCGACCTGATGACCTCGTTTAGTTTAATACTGAATCTGTGAACATATAAAAATGGTTACATTTAAAAAAAAATATTTCAGTGTCATAAGTATCCTGAGCTGACACTTGGAGTCCTCTGTCAACTTTATTCGAAAAAATGTTCTTTTAAGTGACAGGCACTACTAAATCTGTAGTAGTGCCTGTCACTCTAAGTCAAATATTTTATCAAGAAATTTCTAACATAAAGAAAGGATATACATAAGGACCTACTGAGATAAATTTCAGCAGAAAATAAATTGAGTCAAAGTTTTAACTCTGTTTTGCACAGGACTCTGTACTTTTTATCTTGAATATTAGTTACTTTTTATCAAACATTACAAAAAGTACAGGACACACACCTGCCAAGGAAGTCATCAGAATCCATATCCTTATCAAATGCTTCAATCTTGATCTCCTGAACACTTGGCCCACTCAAAACAAGCTGTTAAAAACATAAGCATTCACACTAGTAAAACAAACAAACAACATATAATAAAACTATTCAATCCAGACACTGAAAAGTGCTTGTAGAGGATTTCATACCTCATACATTTCATTCCACGTTGGGTTGAGATTCTCTTTGATAACGTGGCTCTTGAACGTAACCCCTCCTATGTTGATTTTAACATAGGGGTCACTCTTGCCCTTAACCATTCCCCCCATCAAGTTGTCCTTCGCAACCAGATTCTGGGCTTCTAGCAGGTGAATCCTGAGCAGCCCCTGTTGGGACAGATTTTGTAAGTGATTTAAAACATATAAGCAGTCTTTGGGCACCTGATGGTTTAAGTACAGTATAAGCTTTGGATATAAACCCATACCCAAACCCAGTTTTCTCCCACCGTCCAAAGACATCATGTTTAGGTTAATTAGTGACTCTAAATTGTCCGTAGGTCTGAGTGTGAGTGTGAGTGTGAGTGTTGTTGATCTCTGTGTGTCTCTGTGTGTTGGCCCTGTGATGGACTGGCGACCTGTCCAGGGTGTACCCCGCTCTCGCCCAATTTGAGCTGGGATTGTCTCCAGTGGCCCCCGTGACCCAGAAATGGATAAGTGGTAGAAAATGAATGAATGAATGAATGATCCCTAGAAACTAAAATCTATCATTGGTCAGTAATCAGTAAAAATTAACCTTTGCAAGAGAGATATGTTTCTTTGATGACATGTCCATTAAAAATTTGGTTTATGAAAATGTGTTGTTCTTTTTTTTTCCATTTAGTAAGGCCAGACTTTTGCAAACTAAATAAATGAAAAATGCTTGGCACACGCCTCCTGTCTGGTAGGAGGGGTGATTTTACATTCCTCTGCAGTTCCTCAGGAAAACTTATTATGTTCGAAGACATTACTTGGTACACTCACACTGTTTGGAAAAAAGGCATATGGGGTGATTAAGAAAATCCACATGATAGACTGACAGCCACTAGCATCAGTTCACTAAACTATTCACCATCACATGATAGCAGACAGTGGTATACTCTCTCTATATATGTTTTTTTACATTATTTTAAATCAATGCTCTCCAATGAAAGAATCTGGACTATGACAACAAACAAAAATCCCAATGTATGCTGGATGGAAGCTAAACTTTTACTCTGCTAATTAAAGAAAAATCCTAGCCCACCTCTTTGCCAAAGTCCTTGCTGGGGTTGGTCTGTGGTGGAAGAACCTCTGCAGGGTCAGGGACTTCTTCATCTGCTGGCCTCAGGTTTTCAGCAGGAAGACCAGTCACTGTGGAGTGGACAAGGTTGTCTAGACCAGAGCTGCATTCATGCAAGTACACACGTACACACACACACGCACACACCATTTAATATAGTAAAGTATTGTTATAATATTTATTGTTAGATTTAATTGAGATTCATGCTTTTTGATGTAATAATGAAGGGGGAAAAAAAGAAATGTTATTTTCTACTTTGTGGAGCTCACCCCTCTGTTTGTATGTGCTGAGGATCAAAGTCTCTTTTAATTGCTATATCTGCCTGTGATGGATGCTCCTCTTCTTCTCTTTGTTTCTCCACCACCTGAAAAACAAATTGCAGCAAGGTCATGATGGTGAAAGCAGACAGAATATAATTGCTTGTCTCTTTTGTAATGCAACTCACTGGAGCAGCGGGGAATGTATCAGGTGCCATGTAAGTGGCAGCTGGTTCAGCAGGAGTGGTCTCTTCAGGTTCAGCTGGAGCATGTGATTCTGCTTCTTCAGGTTGTTGAGGCTGCTTAGATGCTGCAATAGACCTGAATACACACACCCATGGGGACAATAAGACTCCTTGAACCTTATTAGAATAACTCAGCTGCACAAGTGGTGTTCATTATCAAACCAATCTAAAACACTCACTCATTGACTGGGATCTCCTCCTCCCTTGCTGCTTTGAATGTCTTATCAGTAATGGTGACCATCTCTTCCTTCTTTGAACCAGTTGTAGAAAGCTGTGGAGCTTCTGTCATCTTGGAATTAAGGATCTGTCAACAACAAATTTCCAGTTGGTTGTTCTGTGTATGAGGGACAGTTGCTCTAATCCCTTGTCTGTATATTCTCATACCTTGAGTTCAGCCCTCAGCAGGATCTCACTTTCAGGTAAAGCTCCATCAAGATGCATCCACTGGTCCAGGACCAGCTGTGGCTCAAAGAGCAACTCTCTAACAGTAACTACCAGAGATCCCATTGGCTGGTCCCATGCACTTGACAGCTATGGAGGTAAAGGCACATTTATGTCAGTCATTTTAAATGTTTCACAAAAGGCTTTACAGACTTTCTATCAATATCACGAGAAAGTACAGTCACCTTGATTATGAGCATCTCTTGCCCGGGGTCCCGAACCAAAAAGTAAAATGACTCATTCCACTGAGGTGATCTGGAGCGATCACATACCTTCAGACAGAAAAAGAGGAAAATTGTTTCATCATATATCCATATTTAAAAAAAATCTACTGCAATTTAAATATTTTTCCCCCTCTCAATTTCAACTGAACATATGAACAGTTCAGTGGGAGTACCAGCATTGGTGTCAGATGATCTTTTTATATTGCCAATAGGGTGTGCCAAAGTTGTTTGAGGTTTCTAGTCATTCATTCATTCATCTTCTACTGCTTATCCATTTCTGGTACATGGGGGGTGCTGGAGCCGATCCCAGCTCACATTGGGTGAGGGCGGGGTCACCCTGGACAGGTCACCAGTCCATCACAGGGCCAACACACAGAGACAGACAGAGACCAACAACCACTCACACTCACACTCAGACCTACAGACAATTTGGATTCACCAATTAACCCAAACATGCAGTTCTTTGGACGGTGGGAGGAAACCGGAGTACATGCAGACTCCACACAGAAAGGCCCCAGGCCCAGGAACCGAACCCGCAACCTTCTTATTGTGGGGCAACAGCGCTAACCACTATTGCTGCTGTGCTGCCCGGTTTCTAGTCATCTATCCAAAAATATTTTTAATAATTGACCAACGCATTTGATTCCTTTTAAAGAAATTGTGATAGGGATATTGCATTTAATACACGAAGAATAGCTCAATCAATATTATAAAAATGAAAATAAAGACAGGTTTGTGTATGTGATACCTTGGTTTTGTAGCTTGTGTTACCAAACACAAGCTCGGCACCAGCCTTTGGTTCTTTTCCACTCTTCTTATACTGGTCAGAGAAAGACATATAACATTTAGCGAATAGGAAACGGGGTGAACTTGCCTTTCTTTTAAAAGATATAAAATCCATCAAATCTAACAACAACTAACAAATTTTATGATATTTGTTTTGGTAAGTGACTCTTCAAAAAAAAATAATAAAAAAATTCCACTTTATTCCATTAGAGTATTACCACATGCTTTCAGAGCCCTTGCCTATTTATAAATCAACACAACTAGACAAAACACTTATTAAAGTAGCTTTCGAGGTGGAAAATTACAGAGGACTCACAGGCAATGAATGTGCACTGTCCAAATACACAAAGAGCAGGGCTGCAGAGGGAACAGCCTTGTTTTGGTAAGATTGGAGAGACTGCAGCTCCATCACCTGCAGCAGAGAATCAAATTAAAAATACATCACAGTGACTCAGCACTGGTGTGCACAGTGAGTCAACTGAGCTGGGCATATTATTTTGAACAGTACAGATAGAAAGAACAAGCAAGACAAAAGATCAAGGTTATAAACATGTGCCTGAAAAAGTGAAGAAACTTAAAACATATATTAAAAACTAAACTAACTTGGTCCAGGGGGTCATTACAGGACACTGTTGGAACCCACTCCAATATGAGGCGAACACGTCCAGACTTCACATCATTCAGAGTGTACCACTGAAACAGACACATAGCCTTACTGAAGCACGGCCTGCGATTACACCATGGGAACACATATTTAAATCCAGTTGGTCATTGAAAGCTCACCTTGTCTGTATACTGGGAGCTGATGATATCTGCTACACTGATTTTCAATCTGTTTGCAATGAAAAAGAAAACACCTCAAAAATAAATTGATTGAAACTGAATGGTAAGCCTTTTTACAAATAGACAAAACACAAAATAGAAAACAAAAATATATTTTGATGCTGTTTACAAAAAACTAAATGCAGATTTTCATTTATCCAAATTGTTCTAATACACAGCAAATAAGTCCCTTATGTTACCAATTTTTAGTTTTATTGTCAACTAATGACAGTTTTGGCCCATATACATACATGATATACAACCAGGGCAGCTAGAAACCTCAACATCAGGCCTCACCTGCCCAGGAAGTCATCCTTATCCATGTCTTTATCATACAGCTCAATTTGCATGTTTTGTCCTGACTGAGGCCTCAGCACCACCTGTGGAAACCCAGAGGATATGAAAAAGTTAGTTTATAGTTTTCCTATCTATTCGAAATCATGTTTTGAAGAATTCAAAATGCACACATTGCCTCTACAGACCTCATACATCTCATTCCAGACTGGGTTGAGATTCTCCTTGATCACGCTACTTTTAAACGCAACATCTCCAACATTGATCTTGGCATAGGGGTCACTCTTGCCCTTCACCATACCGCCCATCATCTTATCTTTGGCAACGAGACTCTGAGCCTCCAACAGGATGATTCTCAGCAGCCCCTGCAGGAAGAGCTCATATTACTCTACTGATTTTTTTTTTTTTTTTTTTGGATAAATGAGATGTATTATTTCCTGACACTTGTTCCCAGTGTTGTAGATCACAGTTTTGCAACTTTACCTCACTGGCAAAGCTGATGTCTGGAGAAGTGTGAGGAGGTAGTGCTATGGCAGGGCTCTGTGAATCTTTCAATTTCTCTTCAGTCACATCAGCTACCGTTTCCTTTTTGTCAACATCCTTATCCAAAGTCACTGAAGAGGCAACAGTTTCCACTGGAAGAATGTCCACTGAACTTGATCTAAAACACAAAGTATAGCAATGAGGGAAATTTAACAGACAACTAAAGAATGAAAAATACTGTAAGGTCAGACTTGTTGGACTGAACTATCTCACTTCAACACTGTGTCTGTCTCTGGTTTGGCCTGAAGAGGGGATGGGTTTAATGCTGAAGTGACCGTTGCCTTCTTAATAGCACCAGGACATTTGCTTGGAATCAGCACCTGCAATTGAAGTGGTTATTATCATTGATTATCATCACACACTGAGCAACATATTGAGAAAGAAAAAAAAAGACAAATATTTTAGAGAAAAATTGTCATACAGGGAAAGTGATGCAGTTATACAGAAAATACAATTTTTGTATACAACAGGACAGAGAAAATTAAACAGCGACAGCAAGAGTCCCCCCACCTTTAGTTCAGCTTTGAGAAGAACCTGACTCTCGGGCGATGCTCCATCCAGATGGAACCACTGGTCCAGGACCAGCTCAGGTTCAGACAGCAGCTCTCTAATTGGAACCACCAGGGACGCAATAGGCAGGGTCCAGCTGTGGGAGAGCTGGAGAAAAACAAGACATGGTGTTAACAAAGGATTAGAGGATTTATATGTTAGAGGTTACATTGATTTCACAGCGTATTGATTAGTCACTGAAGTCAGTGTACCTTAACAACAAGAATATCTTCTCTGGGGTCTCGAACCAGGTAGCTGAATGCCTCATTCCACTTGGGCGATGTGGTACGATCACACACCTTCAGAGCAGAAGGAACAGTCAGGCAATTTTACTAACAAGTAAAGCCAAGTTGGTACAATAAACACTGTAGCAAAACACAGCAAGCACTTACTAAGATCAACTTCTCTTAATAAAGGAGTCTATCTTTTGAATCTTACTGTAGTTTTTCTGGATGTTTCTCCAAGAGTAAGCTCTGCTCCAACTTTCGGTTCTTTGCCACTCTTCTTCACCTTCATAAACACAGAAAAGGCATTGAGGATGAACCTTGGGATTAAGAGGTTCATTACTAACCCTTAACATTATCCTTCAGAGGAGTATCAAAGGACTCACTGGTAAACCATCTGCTTGTTCAATGTACACAAACAGTAGGCCTGCTGAAGGAACGGTCTTGTTCTGGTAGGACTGTTTGGAATAGAACTGCAGGACCTAAAGACACAGGAAAGAATGAGGACAGATGACTCACATTAACAAAAAGTGTCCTCTAATCCATGACTCAAATTAAAAACACTGACCTGGTCCAATCTGTCTGATTCTGAGGCTGTTGGAACCCATTCCAGTATCAGGTGAACCCGACCAGACTTCACATCACTGAGAGTGTACCACTGATGAAAAAAGGAACACCGTATTAATGAAGGGCTGCTGGTAAAAATTAAAGCCTAAGATTATTGCATTTTGTTGTTTCTTTTTTTTTTTTTTTGTTTCAGAGCAAACTCAAAATATCAAAATGCAGAAATGTTTTTTTTTTTTGGCTGAAGTATCCCACCTGATCAGTATACTGAGAGTCAATGATGTCCTTCAGACTGATTTTGAGCCTGCATGTCAAGAAATGTGAGATTAGAATGTATCTTCTTGAATCCAATTAGTAAATACAATTCATTACATGTATTTACCTGCCCATGAAGTCATCCTTCATGTCCATATCTTTATCTAACACCTCCACAAGCAGATCTTGGCCTGGCAGTTGGGTCAGAATCACCTGGAGGGGGAACAAAGTCAAACAAAGTCAAAGGACTCACTCAAACTGATAGTTTTTGTTAACATTGGGACATTTACAAATACATGAATCAAGTTTTAAATCTCACAGCAATTAACATGGAGTTTAAAACCATTTTCTTTTAGTAATCTATGTTATTTACCTCGTACATCTCATTCCATGTGGGGTTAAGATTGCCCTTGATGACATGACTTGTGAACGTTTCACCTCCTATGTTGATCTTGACATAGGGGTCACTCTTGCCTTTCACCATTCCTCCCATCAGGTTATCCTTAGGAACAAGATTCTGGCCTTCCAACAGGTGAATTCTAATCAGTCCCTGAAAAAAATACAAACTTTAAAATTTGTATTTCATAAGGATCACACCATTAGAAATAAAAATACATAAGTGTACTGTCCCCATTTACCTCTGTGGCAAAGCTAGGATGCGGGGAGGTCTGTTGGGGCAGCTGTGAGGAAAGTCCAGCTGCCAGATCAGATGACATATCAGATGAAATGCGTTCCTCGTCTAACCACAGGACCTATGTTAAAGTGGAAAGAATAAGAGACAAAATGTGACCAATAGCTCAGAATTACTGTTCAGCTAAAACATCAATTGACTTTTGTAATTATAATTATTAACCTTTTACATTGTGCTTGTTTTTTTCAGTGTACTTACTAGTTCTTAAATGACCAATGTGTAGTATTCAGGAATAAATTTAACATAATAATTTTTACCTTAGTACCCATCTAATATTAAGAACTAGCTAATTAGCTCAGAATGAACCCTTCATATCTACTTAGTGAGCTTCCTCTTACTTTGAACCCGTCTTGGTGCATTAATTGTCATACTTTTACAGTCACTCAAGAGGTGCTCTTTTTGTGCTATATGGGCCCACTGTAGGTTTTCCAAAATGCTTAGAAAGGAGGGTGCGAGAAGATAGGTATTCAGTTGAATGCAATCTACAATATTACCACTAGATGCTAATAAGTCCCACACAGGGGTTGTTTAATTTGTTCAAAGTATAGCAAGAAGTGGAGCAAGAACGGTGAGGGTATCTATTTGCCATAGCATAAATTATTATTTGTCATTTACCCTGAGAACTGAATTGATATAGATGCGGCTGGCAGATCCAGAATTGTCCAACTGGAACCACTGGTCCAAAGAAAGGTTGGAATTGGACAGCAGGCGGGACAAGGGGATAGTTAGACTGCCCAAAGTCTGCACACGATCTGCATCCTTCACCTGGTTTATTTAAAATAAAAACAAATTAAGAATAAGTTAATTTTGTCTATCGGAATGCCAAATTCAAACTTGAGTGAGGACTAATAAATGAACTTCTGAAGCTTTTACCTGAATGTCTATGTCCTGTTTATGTGGATCGTGGATGAAGAATGTAAAAGCTTCCTCCCACTCAGGATTAACAGTTGTGTAACAAGTCTGAAGGCAAAAATAAACAGCTTGAGCAATTTCAAATATAAGTCCTATATGAATATAAAACAGAAATAAATGAATTTATATTGTAATGGCCTGTAGATATACCTTGCTCTCTCTAGTGACATCCTGCACAGACAGCTGCACCATGGGATTGGGCTCTTTATTCCCCTTCTTCATCTAGAAAATGGACAGTAATAGACAAAGGTATGTGAACAACGCCATTTTGTGAGGAAGAGCTGAGTAATAATAGACTTATCTGCCATTCCACCAACACGTGGTTCATGTGATTGATACTGTGTACATGGCTACCATAGCAACAACACAAATATATGAAAGGAAGCACAATAGCTTGCAGTAGAATTGGGAAGTATAAATCTGCAGCAGAGCAACTACAAAGGCAGAGTTTAATTTCAGGGATTGTGTCATTTCTTTGTCCTTCTGTGTATGGTACAACAGCAGAAATTAGTACAGTTGGAAGTGTGTGTTTAACAGCCTTGGATAAAGTTAGCCACACTTGTCCAAGCTGCAATGGTGTGAAAGGACCTAGAAAGCCAAGACTGCTAAGATGTGGAATGCGTGACAGATGGCAGTTGCAGCTTTGCCTCAGTTTAACCACACACACAGGAAGCAGTCTAGAGCTGAGCACGAATGTGGGTAGAGAGAGAAATATTTGACTCACAGGAAGTGCCTCAGCCTTGTCCAGATATACAACTAAGATGGCAGAAGAAGGCGGATCTGCATTCTTACTAGTCACACTCTCATTCCTCTTGAGAATCTGGGAGAGAATTGAAAAGAGATTTTTTTTCACTGTAATTGTTTGACAGAAAGATAGAGTACTAAACAACATACACAAATCCATTGTACTGTAGATACAGTACATCTCCTCAGAGCAATAAGTGGAAATGAGTGATTCAAACCTGCTCTAGACTATCAGTGTTAGGCAGCAAGGCCAACCACTCCAGTCTGAAATGAACCCGTCCTGATGGAGTGTCTTTCAGGGTGTACCACTGTGAAAATAGCACCAGGCATACATTTACAATCCAAACATTAAGCATGTATTTACACAACTGACTGTTGTGACTGAGATGACAACACCTTATCACTTACATCATCAACGACTATGGATTTTTTCACAATGCCCAAATCCAGTTTGGTCCTACATGGAAGAGAAGTGTAAGGCAAAATTACTAAAAGAAAAATGTCTCTATGAAAGTAAAATGACCATAGCACAGAGGGTTAACATTTTAATACCTAAGTTATATGTTAGACAAAAAGGTAGTGTACATTTTCCAATTGGCAATGACAGCTGGTAGATGAGAGAGATGTGAGACACATGACACATGAATCATGCATATGTACCTGCCCAGGAAATCATCCTGGTCTGGATCTTTGTCATATACCTCCACCTCCAACTCTTGACCAGGCACTTCATGGACTATAACCTGACGTACCAGATACACACAAGGAAATGAAGACTAACAGGAAGATTTGTATGGAAGGGAGTCTGGCCTCATGAATGATAATGAACATTCTCAACACAGTAAAAGTCTAAACTTTCAAATACAGAACAGGGTGAAATGATACATGATATCCATGAAAAAGGAATTTTCCAACACCTGTACACACAGTCATGACATAAATTTCAGACTACACAAAAATGCCTCTCTTCTTCCTACCTCATAAATTTCTCCCCACTTGGGAGAGTCTGTGTTGTCAGTGTGTTTGGAAGTGAATGTCTGAGGGCCAACCCTCAATATGGCATAGGGGTCAGACAAGCCAGCCATGACCCCTTTCACGTAGCTGTCTTTCGCTGCTAGATTCTCTGCCTCCAGAAGGTGGATGCGTACCACACCCTAAGGAAGAAATAGAGCGTGGAGGTATAACGTACTGTTGTTTACTGAAATGTTAATATCTTCATCTAAATGTACACAGTCAGGCTTTTACCCTGGGCAATGGCGAGCGTAGCTGGGCCACATGTAGGCCAGGAACCAGGGGGACAACCAGACGGTTGGGCAAAACCAAAAATGCGGCGATGGCATCCATAATCATGCTGTCTGACATGACACTGAGACAAAATAGAAAGTAATTTCAGTGAAATCTTACTACTGTACTGCCTGAAGGAGTATGATTCTCTCCTGAAAAATTCCCATGGTAATAAGATTATTTTTGTTACAATGTTGTGGCTTTTACTAATGAGTAAGCCAAAGTAATGTTATTTGAGCATGACTCACTTGAGTCCAGGAATGTCCAACAAATTAGTCAGTCCAGTCCAATTGATGTGTAGTTTCTGGGGAGAGATAATAGACAAAATGAGAATGTACTGTATACGGCAAATTGAGGAGGACTGACAGAAAATCAATAGCATGACAAGCACCAGACACTAAACTAAGATACTGATAGTCACAGGATGACGGCACATAAAAAAAAGACATATAAAGGAGATGAAGATGGACATACAGGTCTCTGGATGAAAAACATGGTGACTGCACCCACTATGGGCACATCTCCAATCAGAGGCTCCAGAATTACCCGCATCATCCCGTGTAGCTTAGGACAAAGAAACAGAAGGGATGCTTGTGAAATCAAACAATGCTAAATATTAATGCTGTGGTACTTTAAAGCTTTAAATATGCATCTACTTTGAACGAGGAACTTTACATGAAACGTTATAAACATTCTAGTTTCAAGCTTGACAAAGTGTCACACCTGTATTCCTTTGACTCCAGCTTTGCAGAAGTATCTTTTCACCTCAACATTGATCTCTGCATTACCAACATAGCTGAGGATAAAAGAAGCAAAGTGTCATTCAAAATATTGCATTTTAAGGACAGAAGTGACAGCTACTCTCAAACCCAAAGACCAATGGACAAACATTTACTTGATATATAGATCCAGCAGGACTTGACCCTTGTCATTCTCTGTATGTGCTTTGATCCCGACAACTTTCATGGCCTAGAGTAAACAGAGTGCACGTTTATTTACATAATTTGAATCCATCACTTGTGTGAATCTGTATAGTACAGTATAGTTGAGATGTTGATGCCATCACCTTGTCACCCATGTCTACTTTCGTGAAGCTGAGTGTCTGAAGGTGGGTGCTTGAGGCTCGGATTGATGGAGCGATGGTTTCCACCAGCAGCTTCTCAAGGTATTGGCCAACAAAAGGCCACACCTGCTGTAGCACCTGGCAAAGCCACAAAGACCAAGATTATAAAATGTTCTTGTTATAAAGGCAGATTACATTTGATGTACTTCCCTGCAGTATTCAACCAGCAATGCTGCTTTGAGCAAAGTTTGTCATTTTAGCCAAGTGCATTGTAACAAAGCAATCTGTCAGATGCCTTGGATTCCATAAGCAATAACAGGAATGACAGAGACAGCTGTAGCCAGTTAAGCCTCCTCAACTGTTAGTTTTCTTATTTGGTTCTTTGAATGAAAAAATGTCATGCTCTGCATTTTCACAAAATATTAATGTTGCTACATAAACCTGCAAAGTCTTCATTCCTACAGACAAAGCAAAACTGCCTAGGCAGTATTTGGTTGCATGCTTGTGTCCCTGTAGAAAAACTGAGTTCCAGTCCAGAATAAGTAAAGAGTGAGTCATCGGCTGCCTGTTTCTGTGGAGGATGGAGGCTGAGCAACAGGGGAATCTGGTGACCACCCCTCCAGTAAAAGGTCTCAAAACTCAGCTTTGTTTGCTTTCAGACACTGAGATCTTGTGGTTCTGTTAGCATGAATACTTTTATTTCTCTGTCCCTACATTAGTGGCGCTGGTCTCTCTGGGTTAGAAGCTAAGGTTGGAGGGGGGATGTGGCAAAGTCTGTAGTTTTATTTTAGTTTTCTTTGGGGTGGGGGGGGGGGGAAGCTCCACCCCCTTCCTTCGAGCTTGTTTGTAATGAAATGGAAATGTTGAGAGTATTGCCTGGCACTTGGCCTGCCTTCTGCAGTACAGACAGACTGGCTGCACTAAGGGGGGTGGGGCCTTTTCTTAAACAGGGCAGCAACAACAGCAGCGATACCATCTCTCAGCTAGTACCAGCTATTCACCTAGCATGAACTACAAAGTGTCAATCAGCACAACAGCTGGGCCACTGAGCAGATGCATGTGTTTACTTTGGGCTTAATAAAGGATGAATAAACAGTCCTTTGTATTGAGACATGCTAAAATGATTAAGTGAAATAAGAACCACTGATATTTTTACCTTATTCAGCCACTCCACCTTTTCAACATCTGGAAAGTTGACCTGACGGAAAGAAATACAATGAGGGCCCAAAATTAAATTTAGCACGGAGCATGATAAACTCACACCAGGACAGGGAAATGATTGAACTATAGCTAATGTTATTTGAAAATGGCATCAACGTGCGTTTTACAAAAGGTTTTAGAATCAGCAATTATATCCCCCCCAAAAAAGAAAGAGGGTAATAACAGCAACTGTCATCTACATAACTTATCAATGCATTTAGGCTCACTCTAATGTTTTGTTTTAGGCTAACTCTTATGTTTTCTCCATTTATATTTAACAAGATTATGTTGAAGAAAGCCCTGGCTGTTGTTTGGTAACACTGCACTACATCTGCACTACAAAGCATTATGGAGAGGCCTGATTTTTAATACTTGGATAAGAAGAAACTTGTTACGCAAGTAATCACTGAAACAAGTACGCACAGGAAAATGATTTGGGTGTGGCCAGATATTCAGAGCCAGAATGGACCCGTTTGAATTTAGGCATTTCCAAGTTTGGTACGTATATTATCAGGCTGGATGACTTGCATATCAAGACTTACACACTTTCCAGCCACCTTCAGTTAAATTTGGACAGATGATTAGATGATTTAAGTTTTATAGTGGTTGCAGAGGAGTCAAATTGGCCCAATTTAAACATGCAAACACATGGAGAGCAAATCTGACAGCTCTATTCGAAAATAAGAGGAAACAATATAATGCATATTAACATAGAGGAACTTTTGCACATCGGACTGCAGGCGTTTTTCAATTAGGACTTAAACTCCATCATGAAGATTAAAAGCAGCAGTTTTAATATATGAAAAAAGGGAGAGGGATTCAAGAGCTGCTATAAATAGCTCTTACTGGGCTGGTTTACTGGAAACCATCTCTTTATCACAACCAGCAGGTCCCAGTGGGGACACAATGAACAGTTTTGGACACACACATTGCAATTTTGGTGTCCCCTTACAGAAAGTGAGGTTACTCTCGGTCAAATCTTGCCGTGATCATCAGGTCTATGGTTTTAGACGTGTGATGCCAGAGGACACTCTCTGACAGCAGGGTGTCCACAGTGTCTTACCCACGCAGGGAGGTCTCTCTTGATCTTGGAGCCCTTCCCGGATGCGTACTCCTGCTCGTCGTCCAGCAGCTGAATGGCGGACTTCAGGCGAGCCTCCTTGGCCTCCCGGGCGTGTTTCCATCCCGTGTAGACCATCATCCCGAAGACCAACAGGCTGGTGCTGACCCGGTAATAGCCGGCCAGGTAGACGGGCAGCAAAGCACTCAGACATTTCCCGAAAGTCCAGAGAACGGCCACGGCGCTGATCCCCTTTGGCTTAGCGGGCTGCGTGGCCACCGCGCCGTCTGCTCTTTTCTCGGCATCGCTGGGGCTCGGACCCTCCGCTCCCTTAGTGTCACCCGGCTCAGATTTGTCGCTTTGCATGGTGATATGTCCCGGTATTAAGATATGTTATCGTTTGGTAATGTAAATATTTAGCTTTAAAAGGTGTTTTAAACGGGCTGTACTATTACTCTGTTACATCTCTACCGTCAGCTGCCTCCAGTTTGAACAGACGCACGGCCGATCGTCGACTGCTCCTCTCCCCGTTTTAACCCGCTTTAGTCCGCCTGCATCTTCTTCACCGGCGCTTAAATGTTGGTTTTTCGCTGAGGTGGAGCACTTTTCACTGAGTAAGCACAGGCCCTGGCACAGTGGTCGACAGCGACTCCTGCTCTGCACCGTCCCGTTATCTGGATGAAAAACACGCCCACTAGAGAGGAAAAAAATATCTATGACTGTTGCTGCTGCGGTAAAAAAAAAACAACAACAGACATTTCATTTATTGAAATTACCGCCATTACGCAGCATGATGTTATCCAGAGACAGCTACTGTGTGCTGTTTAAAAGGTCACAGAAAACAAAGTTTACACATCACAGGAAAGAGACTCATTTAGGAAGAAATATTTTCATACCGTCGTGTCATCGATGGTTAACCCGGTAGCTATTCTGGACAAGTCTGCTGCTCCGGTTTATTTATTGTTTTGTTTGTTATTTTAAAAGCGCTGTCTTCAGACCCCTAAATCCGCAGTCAGTGAACGCACCCCAGGCTGTTTGAGGCCCTTCGCTTCAGATAAAGCAGCTGAAACTCCAACCTGTTTGAAGAGACTCACGGATACCAAGCTATTCCAAAAACATGGGGGGGTTATATTTAAGTGTACACAGTAAGACTCCACCCAAAAAACTTAAGCCATGGGATGTTAAGGTAAGCATTTCCCAATGTAAACAAAACACTGCCTGTATGAACCCTGAATGTATCATGCTGAAAAAGTGACACAGAAAAACATACCATTAATTGTTGACGCTTTTTTTTAATGTTCAAAGTACCAAAGTTAATTTACACTAGAGCAAACCACAAAAATAGAAACGCAAACTGCCTCCAAAGTCTTCATATCCCAAGGATGATGGCACTGCAGTTTTGCAGAAATTATTCAAAGACAATGGATGAGCTCATGTTGAGTTTTTTGTTTCCTTTTTTTTTTTTTTGACTTGAAAAGGTCCCTTTGGTACACAGAGCTTTGCCAGAGTTTACAGGTCAGCCAGTCAATAGGAAAAAAAATGATCTGTATTGTTTCAATAGAACACACGTTGAGAGAGGCTGTACAGCAATGTCCTTAACCCGCCTTCTGCTGGAGAAGCATAAGAGTCTATAGCTCACTCTTGTCAGAATTCAAAAGGACCATCTAATGTTTTTAATCACTGCTGAAAATGCTGCAGTCTTACTTGAGGGGCCGCATCTCTCACTGTCAATCAGTTAGTGAGGCAGCGAAGTGATCCTCATGCTTTGACTTGCAATGGGGTAGGACACCATGGGGGTGGTGGCATGACTCATTGTGATGCCAGGCAGAGGCTGTGTCATCGACACGGCCACTGGTGCCACAGATACAGCCACCGGTGCCATAGAAACTGGAGGTGCCATTCCTTGGGCGATGGTTTGTGCAAGGGCAGCAGAGAGGGGGGTGATCTCAGGGTTGAGGTGGGGTGGAGGAGCAGTAGGTGGGGCTGCATTAGTTGGGGGTGCTGCAGGGGCACCAGTGGGAGCTACCAGGTCTTGCTGGGTGACGGGGCGAGGCTGCAGTCCAGCGCTGCTCAGGGTGGTGTGAGTCTGGGCGATGCTGTGATTGTAGGAACTCACTGCACCCACAGGGGGAGCCAGACTCTGCTCAGAGGGTGCAGGGGTGGAGGACAGCGTCATCACCTTGGCCTGACTTCGAAACTGGGCGTTCTGCTCCAGAAGAACCTCATTGGTGGCAATAAGGTTTGAAACCTGAGAAACACAAGACATTGATTAGAAAAGTAATGAATATTGACCAGAAAAAAGCACATTGAATCAATCAGAGCAACTTGAGAGCTTTCACTGACAACCAGCAAGTTAACATTTTTTATGAATTGACAATAGATGGATACTGCCCTGCAGTTCTTGTATTCATGATTTGTAACATTTTTACAGAATTATACAAGTCTATTGCTCTTTCCACAGTCTTACAATGCTGCAGAATGCATTTTCCACTGTTTCACGAGTGCCCAACCACATTCATTAGTATCTTAGTTAGATCACTGTGAGGAGAAAATCCAGACCAGTCAGCTGTTTCCTGAATTCATCTGACATATCTTTTATTGTTTATGCTAATTACTGCTACAAAATAAACATTTCTTCCATTGAGTGTCATGCCCTAGCAGCGGCCTTTTAGCAGCTTCTTCACATGAACTCTTCGAGTAATTTTATTTTGTATGTAAATAAAACTTTCTTACAGTCTTTAAAACCACTGCCTAATCCATATATACCTTTTCTATGAAAACTATTATTCTGAAGTGGTGAATGACATTTTTAGAAATAGGGTGCAACACTAGGCAATAACTAAATGAAAGAAAGTAATGTTTTCTTATGCTCACATTCATGAAAAGACAATTGTTTTCTTTTCATGTGAGATAATGTAGATTATTTATTTTGTTCAAGTTGCAAAAACCCGGTAGATGGGACATCTGTCATTCTAACCTGCTTTTTTAATTCTTCAACTCGCTTCCTCAGCAGAGAGTTCTCTTCCTCCAGGAACCTGTACTCAAGAGGGCGTGATGGCAAGGTGGCTTGAACTCCGAGCTCATAGTGTCCACCTCCATTCCCATCTGCCAGGCGAAGCCCTTCCAACCGCCGCCTTTTTAACTGTAGAGCAGTGTGGTCCATTGAGGCCTCCATAGAACCAGCATCAAACAGCCCATTCTCAAGCAGAGGGTCATACACTGAGCACGAGCTCCTGTCAAAACGCCGCTGTCCTGAAGAACTGATCGACAGACAACCACTAATCCCACCTCCACCTACTCCCCCGATTCCTGAAATACCTGGATCTCTGCAGCCACCCAAACTGGGACAGCCCATCCCTATCATATTACTCCCACCTCCACTTCCCACAAGTCCCTGTATTCCACCACAAGCACCTCCTCCACCACCACCACCCACCCCACCCCCAGCATTCACCATTCCACTAGCACCTGGCCCTATAACACCCCCCACTCCAACCCTGGAGGGCTCATATTCGTAGTCTTTTTTGACATGGCGAAATTTACATTTGTTTCCCCTCTGGCACTCTCCCGTCAGAAAGTCTCTGCAGATAGGGACCTCCCCACGGCTATGGGGGAGATCCATGGGGGACAGGCCCAGGCGAGCTGCAACTTTACCTCTTAATCTGAGGGGTAATTCTCCTGTTTTTTTGTAGTAGTCCTCGTCCTCTTTAGATCCATGGACAAAGCGGCAGTTGGAGCGCATACACTCCTTATTCTGATGGTCATGGCAAAATATGAACTCGTTCTTTTGCACTCCCAAATCTGGAACCTCATTAAAATCTGGATGTCTAAAGCGGCAGCGCTTCCCTCTCTTGCAAACATTGCGTATGAAGTCTCTGCAGACACCGTCCAACGCAAGGCCTGTACCTTGTCCCCCACCTGCGCCATTCCCACAACCGTTGCTGTTTCCGAGCGCCCCTCCTCCACCCATGCTCCCAGAGCCAGAGATGTTGCCTCCAACACTTCCTCCTGAACCTCCTCTGCCCTCTGCCGAGCCACCTGCCAGACCAGACCCAGGCCCTCCTTCCTCCCCCAAACTACCACCACTGCCACCACCACCTGACAGGTAGGAACTGTCCCGGTCAGGCATGGCGCTTGGCCCAGCTCAATGAGAAAATAGGACTCATCTCATGTATGACTAGGGCTGACGTGACCTTGCAAACAGTCACAAACACAGGCAAAGAAGTCATCAATTGTTCTGGCCTTTGGGTAGTGAAATATTCTATTCAAAGACCTGCAAAAGAATAAAAAACATGAAGCCAAGATGAAAATGGTGTTTATAAAGCATACAAAGATATCACAGATGGCAGTGAAAGCTGTAACCTTACCTCTAAACCCCTAAAAGTGTTTGGTGTGGAAGGAAAATGTATTTGTTGCAGATGTAAATCAAGCATCTGTTAATAAATTAGTGTAAATGCATGTACGTTTTTAGATACTGGGCCTCAGCTGCTCAAGGGTAAAAAGAGAATCTGTTAACCCATGAAAATAGGAAAACCTTTGGGGGAAATAAAATCAAGGAACTATGTAAAAGTTCCAACAATGCGGGGGAACACAAAACATTGCTAGGCAATGTGTATCCACTCACACTCACGTGCACAAATATCCTCAGCGGGCAGTTTAAAGATAGGAATATGTCTTCACTTATGATATATGTTGCGTTCAAACTCAACACATGGCCTTTAGAAATCAATTGTGCATCTGTAGGAGTGGGTGCACTCTGCAGTTGTTCATTTCATGGCTACAGCTCATCTGTTGGTGAGCAGAATGGGTTGTTGGTGACTGCTGCAGTTCAATACTTCAGAGGCCAAGGGGCAAGCGGGCAGTAGCCAGACAATGTGTCTGTCAATGCTATATAAAACCAAGTTGGAGAAAAAGTAGGTGAGATGCACCCGCACCCTCTTGGGCATTGTTTTGGAAAAAAAAATTAATTAAAATAAATTAACAATAATAACAATAATCATAAACTGACAACAAATGTCCCACTTTTGTAATTTCAATACCTTGGCTGGATCACCAAAAACCTGTGTGGAAAATGTAGAAAATATACATCAGATTTTGCATTGAAAGCAGAAGCCTAGCAACAGAAGAACAGATGCACCCCAAAAATATGTGTAAAGGGATGGATGTTTTCCTCGTTAGAGAAAATCTACCACATTTGTTGGAATGTTTGAAAAAATTTGCGCGTGAGAGCAGTAATACAGTGCTGGATTGAGCTGTAAGTGCATGTGCTTAGTTGCAAATAAACCACTATTTTGTCCTTGGCAGCAGTTAACTTTGAACTCTTTACATATTGAGAGTTTCTGTGGTACCTCAAAAAGGCAGTTTAGGACCTCAAATTAGTTCCAGCCGTAAGAGTTGCAGCTTTAAATCCCAACGTTTCCTGAGTTCTGGGAAAACCAACACAGAGTCTCGGCAAGCCAGCCAGGAATCTTCAAAGGATCACAGTCTCACAGAGGACAACCGGACCCAACCAATAGTCAGGGCCACTCAGAGGTCTGAAAGGTAAGAAGAGAAATCTTTTTGAATTTTCCCCCATTAGTGTTTTTAGTCAGTAGAGAGGGAGGTGTCTTCTGTGGCAAATAGTAGTCCTGGATAGCCTCCTCAAATAATACTGCTGAATTAAACTATAAAATTTTGATGAGGAAATTGGACTACACTGTGTTAATTTGATTATTTAAGTGTACACTTCATAGTGGGAAGAGAAATGTCCAGGTCATGATGGGCATGCTCTTGCACAAGGGTGTATAAGTACGGTGAGGGAGCAAATCAAAAATACTGCAGGCAAGGCTTGATATAAAGGCATATGTTGATGAATTGCTCTCTATATACGTCTATTGCAATTTTGATTATTGTGTTAATGTCTGATCTGAATTTTAAGCAAGTAGCTCTTATGCCGTAACTGAAGAATGATTATCAGATCATCTCCCCCCCCCCAATTCTTTTACAGCATGAATGTCAGCTGAAGAACATGACTAAAGCATCAGGTTATGCACAATCCAATAAGATGAGAAATACACAGAATAGATACTTGTTTTGAGTGTCCCATTTGTGTAACAGACTAAAATTAGATTTATCACATTATCACATGCTACTTCTGCTCTAGGTTTTTCCCTTTTGCAGGGAAATTTTTCCTTAACACTGTTGCCAACTTGGTGGGAATAGGTAGGTCACTGTAAATAATTTAACGGAGCATTTCTAGGACAGCTCTGTTTGGAAAATCCTTTGACATTACTTCTGTTGTGAACTGGGAAATAAAATAAAATTCTGTTGCTGCTGATACTGTTTTTATTATGTGCTCTTTAATTTGCAGTCAAATAATATGTAGTTAAAAACGCTCCACCTCTTTCTGTGATAAAATAAGTTGCTTTACACTGTCTTTGTGTCTGTGTGAATCTGTAAAGTTTCCGACGAGTTTCCAACATGTCAAACGTATTGGTATTGAATTTAACACAATATTTATTACATTTTAAGTCAATGTGGATCTCCCAGATCGCACTCGTGGGTTGAAGCTACATAATAATGAAGTTTTGAGTTTTGATCCTTTTTTGGAAATGTTCAAACTTTATTCATTAAATTTTCAATTCACTCTTTATTACTTGTTGGGAAGTAGCACTAGTCTGAGGTTCAACAGCTACAGATAGCTCTTTGATCATGGAGTGTCAGGAACAGCTCTTTGATTTCTCGGCGTCATGGAGTCTCAATATAAATCACTCATTTTTTTTTTTAATGATTGTAACCGGAAACTGAATTGAACACACATGTTGGCAGGTGGTAAATGAAGCCCACCCTAGCATCATATTTCTGACAGTAACACGGTGCTACGGGACCTTCGGGCTGTCCTGCTAGCTAATGTTAGCTGGCGATCGTCCCATAGCTGGCTAAATGCTGGTGTAGTCTTACCGAACAGAAACCTGGATCCGGATCCAGCTGAGTGGTTCCCCTCAATAAAGGCTCAACTCACTGACACTTCGCCATATATTTCTGCTATCAAAAGCGGACAGGCCCGTGTTATATCGACATCCCCTCGCGGCCTTGGTGCTGTTTACTTCAGGTGTTAATTTATCTTTCACCACCAACGAAGAAGACGAGCTTCTTCTTCTACGTTTCCCCCGAGCTGCCGCTTTCCGACCTCTAGTGGTGAGCATAAAATGGCATTTAAAATGTTTTGACTTAGTCGTTTTTCTGTTTTACGCCTGGATACAATGAATGAACCGCGTTAACGTGGAAGTTGATACAACTCGGTGAGTTAACTAGGAGGAAAGATAAAGGCGGTGCTGCATTAACTCTGTTTTTGCACATACTATCTCTAAAATAGGTGCAACATCTTACGTTCAATGAATTAACTCGATAAATTTCTTGCACCTGGTTTATAGTCAGAGGCCTGTAGTCTTACTGGTGTGTAGACCAGTCACTGGAGAGCTTTTTTTTTTCTTTTTTTTAAAAAATGGAAATCAGCTGGTGAACCACATAGTAGAGTCCGCACACACGCTCAGAAAGACTGTTTTGTTCGACAGTGTTAGTTCCTCATCTGTGTTCAGGTCCAACATGGCAGCGGTGCAGGCTCTGCCCTGCTGGATCATCCGAGCCTCCATAGTCCTGCTGCCCTGTTTATCTGCAGCCACTGCCTCAGAGAGCAACAGGAATTACTACGACATCCTCAACATTGAGCCAGCAGCAACTGACAGCCAGATAAAAAAGGCTTTCCGCAAACTGGCCTTAAAGCACCACCCCGATAAGAACAAGAAAGCAGATGCAGAGCCCTTCATAGAGATTGCAGAAGGTAAAGCACTCATGCAACACACTGAACTTTAGAGTAAGCCACATTATGCACTCAAGTGACATTCACGGACCACATCTGTTTTTATGGTGAGGGCTCAGTACCGATGTAAGGCTCCTTTGCTCAATGGTTGCCAAACTTTTTCACATCAAGGCCCCCTGAACAATCTAGACCACACTCCCCAAACTGGTTAGATCATTTATTTATAGCATTGTGTAACTGGGTTTGAAACCCATGATTGCCTTTGTGTTACTTTTTCATCGACTATTTGGGAGAGTTATTATTTCTCTATTCAAGGATCGAAGGATCTGCCTCAAGGACCCCCACTTTGACAATCACTTAACTAATACTGATCCAGTCTAATACAACATCCCTGCAATAAATGTTTCCTTCACAAGGGCTCTTCAAGGATCAGCATTTCATTAACTTCTTCATTGGTGTAGTTTGTGGTGGTTTTAAAAATAACATTTCTGGTTCTGTGTTTAACCTGCTCTTTATATAAGTTTGATGGGAAGTATACAGTGAAACATTGTAACATTAATGGTTGTTTTACCTCAGTGTACACTCAAATGACCAGAGTGTAAATTCACTTCAAATTCATCTTTTTCCTACTGCAGCATACACTGTGCTTTCCCACAAAGATAAGAGGGAACTCTATGACAAAGTTGGCCATGAGGCTTTTCTAAAAAATTGAGTTTCTGATGATCCTGCAGATGAAGATGAGACAAGCTTCCCCTTCCACTTCAGTTTCTCAGACTCCTTCCATGACTTTGATGATAGTCTCTTTGTGGAAGAGACACACATCCACTGGAGCTTTCATCAGGACTGGCAGGATGAAGAGAGCCTTTTTGAACATTATGGTTTTGAGGAGCCAGGCTTCAACTTTTATTTTGAGGATAGGGATGAAAATGAGGAGAAGCATTTCTACTAGATATTTGGACTTAGTCCTGTATTATGCTCAACTATCAGGTTTTAATATGTCGTCTTTTTTTATTGTTAACAAAGTTTCCATATTAAAATGCTTACTCATGCCTCATATTCTGCATGTTTTATTGGATGAGTTGTTAGCTGAGTGGTTGTTTATAGGCTTGTGAGGTTGTAAGGCTGACAGCTGGATAACTGATTGGACCGTTATGCCCCTTTTCCTGTTTGGGCGTGTTGAAGGTACAGATATACTGACTAACACACCACTCACTCATCTTTTTCCCTGCGCCAGCACTTTAGATTTGGCACTGTTTTACTCCATTTCTCTTAGAGCCAGTGTGCACTTTGACCCAGAGGATATCCTATGCCTTCTCAGCAGTTGGAGCGTAAGTGCACTAAATCCTGCATAAGACAAAAAAGCTTTGCAACTTTCTGCACTTTACCGAGATAAAAGGAGATTTACATTTTCTACAAACAGATAAAAGACAGACTGGAAACTTTAACTTACAATCTTAACAATGATGGTAAGTACAACTGAAATTATTGTTTTAGACAGATTGAGTGTCATGTGAGTTTTTCTCTTTTGTGTCTGTGTGTGTGTGTGTGTGTGTGTGTGTGTGTGTGTGTGTGTGTGTGTGTATATATACATACATACACACACACACACACAGTAGTTTGCATCAAAATCAATATTTTTGACATGTTTTGATACAATTAACAGCATTTTTTTTACTTTACAGCAAGAAGTACAAGAAGTGAAGTCTGCTCTGAGTGTCCATGGTCATAACATCAAGGTTACAGACGTGCTGAATGATGAAGGCGGGCTTACCTTTTTGATTGTTTCCCAAAAAGTGAGAAAATGATTAATTTCCTTATTTTTTGCAGGCAATGACAACATTAGGTCTAGATCAGTACAATCTTTTTAACTGGATTTGACTGCATATTGTTATTGTCTCGGACGCCTGTGTGGGTTTCCGAGACATGACATATCCATGACACTGAATCAATTAAATACAACAAACCATAAGGATAAGTCAGTTGATGTGTTTGAACTATGATGTGTGTCATGACATTTTGACAATCCTGTTTGTGTCAGCTTTCTGGGACAGGGGAGTACCATGTGGACCGAACCTATGATGATTTTGAATGGCTGCAGCAGCACCTGTTCTCTCAGGAGGAGGTGCCTGGGATACAGGGAGTCATAGTCAGTACTTTTTTATTAACTGCACTCAGTCCTCTATCTGACCTGTAAACCTGCATGGACAGTTAGTGTGTCTGGTAAACTGGCTGTGTGTTGTCTAGTTTGCTCATTCTGTGATCTGTTCGTTTTTTTTTTTTTTTTTTTTTCTTCTTTGAAGAATGTACAGACTACTTTAAAAGCTTCAATCTTGTACAATGGTGTTTTTGTGACTGAAAAAATCACAAACCAAAATGTTGATTCATGCACTTACTTAATCACAGGTTAGAAAATGTGCTTCTGTTGTCCAAATTTATTGAAAGCACTGTAACTTTTCAGAGCCTTTGTAATTTGCCCTTGACTTTACTTTGTCCTTTTCCGATCTTAGAAGTACAAGCTTCTTTAGAGCTGTAGAAAATAACAATGTCCTCTCAAGGAGTATTTTTTCCTCTTACACAGTGACAAGAGACTGTTTAATGCATGACAAACTCAGCCCTGAAAAAACAAACACATACAGTGTTATAGCACATTCTTCAGTTGCATATTGTGTGGAAATGCAGTATATTTCAAAAACAATTAACCTTACTAGGTTCTGCCAACACAAAAGTTTTGAATAAACAATAGCATAGGTCCTACTTGAACTTTAATAGATATTTTCTTTTGTCTTTCCTTTAAGTTCCCTCCTATTCCTGCAAAGCCTCAGGTGAATGCATCTGCCAAGGTGATGAAACAGCTTGGTGAGTACGTCTGATGGCCACTTCTGCACAAAATTTATATCAAACGCAATTGATTGAAAAAGCATGTGTACAGTAGTTCCCCTCAGTGTCCGTTGTACTGTTGCAGTGTGATAATGAGTGTTGTGGTTAAAATGCTGAATCCTTCCCTGCAGGTTTCCTTGGTTTGGGAGAGTGGCAGCTGTACAGGAAAGCACTAGAAACTTTTCTCCGACAGGTTGCTTCACACAACATACTCAACAAAAATAAAGCTCTGGAAATCTTCCTTACAAGCACAGATGTAAGTGGATTTTTTTTTTTTCGTACAACTAGGGTTGTAAAGAGTGCAGCGTGACATTATGTTTCTGAGAAAAAGTAGTAGTTGTTAATCTTGCACTGGCATTGTCTCAGATGAAACGATGGATGGATTCATGTGAGAAATATGACAGTCTCTAAATATATGGAGGAGGGAATGCCAGTGATCTGCACATCAATAAAGAAGGGCTGCAATTTGGGAATGATAGTGAAACTTTCCCCAAGGGTGACCGTCATCAAGAAGCCTTCAACTGACTATATGCCTGTAGATGTCTCCTGGCCACACCGAAATACAATCTAAAACTTCCTGTAACCCCCTCACAGACCCAGAAGCTGAAACACCTGTTTCAGCTGGTAACAAGCTTCAGTCAGGCTGCAGACTTTTTTATGGCTGCATGAGGAAAAACTGTTAAAAGGGCATTTTAAAACTGTTGGACTGTGGACTTTAAAGAAGGAACAAGTTCTGGAGATAATGAAAACAGAAACAAGCTGGTGAAATGTCACAAAACAATTAAAATTTTAAAAAGGGACCAGATGAAGTGAAGTCCACAAAAAAAATAAGACTGCAAGCGCCCCGCCCGCTGTGTTTGATTAACACTTGGCTTTACAATACCTCATAGTCTGGTATCAAACAAACTTAATGCAGCTTGTTTGCATTTTGGGAAGGCTCATTTGCAGTGGTTTGCATTGTCACCTCACAGCGAGAGAGTTCTAGGTTTGAACTCAGGGCCTGAATACTTGGGACATGAATATCCTTCCTGTGCCTTCCTGTGCCTTCCTGGGTTTTCCCCAGGAGCTCCTCCCACAGTCCAAGGACTACATATTAGGTTAATTGGTTGCTGTAAATTGCCTGTGAGTACAATTGTCTTCATATGTCAGCCAGATTTTGGACAGGTGACCTATATTGTGTCTTTGAATGAGTCAGTGTTAGAAATGTTTAAGGTCCTGATAATGATACAGGTCTTTTCTGTCAGTGTATCAGCTTCATCAAGTCTGGAATGCTGTAAATCAAGCATTCTAAATTTTGTTGAGTCATAGGCCAAAAAATGTTCTTTGTCTTTGGATGTCCCAGAACTATTTTTGTGTGTGCATGCGTGTAACAAGCACTAGAAAGGTCCATATGCTTTGATAAGTGCATAGCTGAGACAAGATCCATTAATTAGGTTCTAAATATTCTAACAGATAGTGTATCTGTCTGTTGAACTAATTTTTAGAGTATTTCATATATTGTAAATACTGTGCATAAACACTGTTGTTATTATAAATGTTGCAGCTAATTTTTGTAATTATGTTTAGCCTCCAGGTAGGCAAAGAACAAGAAAAAATATTTTCAACCGGCTGAGTCAAGCTGTGGAAGAGATGAGGAAAGAGGGCCATAAGGTACACAACTGGGCGTCATGGAGACATGATTTACAGCCTCTGACCCTCCGTCTGTAATGTTAATGCTTTAATGACCTGTGTGCGCAGGATGTGGATGAATTCTTTCAAACTCATCGTGATCTTAACCTCGTCCTAACTGGCCATACAAGGAACGCAGCTGAGGTGAGCCACCTTATATTTTATAGTCTGTTTCCTTTTTATCTCTCAAACACCATAATATACACTGTCCTGTCATTTTTCCTTGTAGAGATTTCTGGATGTGGTGCTTACTGAGCAAAGTAAGAAACATGGTTCCCTACTTATAAAAATAGCCTGTGAGAGCAGACAGAGGTGTTGAGTTAACATGGGACATGTGATGTAATAATCTTTACCTATATCACAATGCCAGTTTAGTTTGTGCCAAGTTGGATGTTACTGTGTGCTTCACGTTGTGCTCTTATGCAGAAATAGCATTGGCCTGTGGACACTTCTCAGCAGCTCTGCATCTGTGTGTGGAAGCCGGGGATGATCCTGACAAACAGGTCTTTTCTGGGTGAGACAATAAGATTATCAGTGCCACACCCCTATCACGTCTACTTAAAATGAATGCATGTGAACACTGTATACAGTTAAAGGCAGTCAGTTTGATTACAAAACTTTTTTTTTCTCTCAGGATTTGTGTGAAATTATCTGAAGTCTTTGATTCTATGAAGGTAAATTGTCTTTTTTTTTTTTTTTTTACAGAGATAGATTGTAGTGCACCATTGCTTTGCCAAATCATGTACAAATTTAATTCTTTTTTGGGGGGGCAGAAAAATATGAGGAGTGTTGCTGAGAACAATGTGAGCACCCTCGGGCTGGGCCTAGACCTGGAGTCACGCTACCTGGAGGCAGAGAAGGTGTGTTTTGGCGTTTTGAAGTTATTTTAGTGACTAATAATCATTTGTTTGTGACAATAAACATCATGTCCAATGCAGGAAATGCTGTTCAGGAGAACCTGTAAACTAGTGGAGCTAGAGACTGCCAAGAGAAATGCAGAGAAGGCTAAACCCGTGAAGAAGGCTGCTGTAAGTGTTGTGCATTCTCATACAGGAACATACTGCACCAACTTGCTGTCTTGTGACCAGCAGGTGTCAGTAATGTTCTGCTAATGAGTCAGTAGAAGGGGGGGGCTACACCTCAAGGGTGAAAGCTGATCAGCAGGCATCAGATTCATATACATAAACTGTATATTAAGACTAATTAGGACCAAGTCTGTAAAAATGATGACATGTTCTCCTTTTTCGTCAGATGGAGGAGGCGAAGAAAGCTGCAGAGACTGAGTTTGATCAAATTTGTAGTGTTGCTAAGAAGGAGGTAAAACATCCAATTTTAAACTGTTTCCACATGATATAAACCACCACCCCCCCCCCCCCCCACACACACACACAAACCTCACATACCTTTAATGCACATATAAAAATGTATGCCATGTTTATTTGCCAGATTGCGCGATTTGAGGCCCTCCGTGTGGAGATGTTGCAGCAGTCACTGATTCAGTGGTGTGAAAAGCAGCTTCTTGCAGCAAAAGAAAGTGCTGATCAGTTCAACCAGCATCTGCAAGCCTTGAGAGAGATGGCCTAGTGACTTCACTGGTACCTTCTTCAATGAAGCATCCTCAATATGTCTAAACATAGCCAGGGACAACTCAAACATGTCCTTCACCCTTTGTTGTAATGTAGCCTGACGAGATTTAAATACAGCGTCGATGAAAACACACACACGCACGATTACTCCTCACTCGTACACTTACTAATAAAACCTCTGTAGAAATGATTGTTTTGTGATCTCAGCAGATGACTTGTGTGCCTGCTGAGGACATTGTAGGGGCGTACGTTCTATACTACTATCATACATTTGTGCTGAGAACATATTGTGCTGCTCTCTAGCCACTACATCAGCTGGGGTCACACAAAATAAAGTGTGATGAATTGATTCCCACAGTACCTGCTTGCCTTTGTGTGTGTTTCTTACCCCTCGATCATTAATCAGCTGGTTTGGCTGCTCCTGCAAGGACATGGCAGCAAAGGGGACTTTGTATTATTTGGATTTTGGAACTATATTGGCTTTGTGGAGACAAAACAACATTAATAATCTCACTTTACAATTCGATCAAAATCAATACAGTCAATTTTACAATTAATGCATAAGACTCTAAGAGCGATTCCGTGCAAAACTACGACATAGTGGATTTTTTCAAATAAGTACAAAGTCATCCTCTCCTTCTGTGTCTGTTGAAGACATTGGGTCCATATTTCAGCACTGCTGTGTGGTTCCTCTCATCTGTTCCGGCCTGTAATCTCTCCATTGGGTGAATAAGGAGGAATGGTTCCCATTTGGGGGTATGAGTCAGAGAGAGATAGATGACTGGTCTTGTAAGAAGAGAAAGTGGAGAGGAGGTTGGGCTGATTTGACAGTGAAGGAGCAGAAAAAGGGCAGTACATGCAGTGCCAAGAGCATGTTTTCAACCCACCTAAACAGAATGAATTATTGAGAGAAATCATGTGGTACAGTCATCAGCTAGAATGTAAATCTACTTATTTCGGAAGACCCCCTATCTCTGATGGTTCTGTAACCCAATATTGTTCATAATATTATATATCTTGGCAAGAAGGAGGCATGGTGGTTAGTGCTTTTACCCCACAACAAGAAGGTCACAGGTTCAGTTCCTGGGCCTCCAGGTACTCCAGTTTCCTCCCACCGTCCAAAGAACTGTATGTTTTGGTTAACCGATGACTCTAAATTGTCCGTAGATGTGAGTGTGAGTGGTTGTTGGTCTCTGTATGTTGGCCCTGTGATGGACTGGTGACCTGTCCAGGGTGTACCCTGCCCTCGCCCAGTGTGAGCTGGGATTGGCTCCAGCACCCCCCGTGACCCAGAAATGGATAAGCGTTAGAAGATGAATGAATGAATGAATGAATGAATGAATGAATGATTATGTATCCGATTTCATGTTTGTGACTGCTGCTTAGACTGAGCTGGAGATAAACTCCCACAGTGCTCAAAAACAAAAGTCAAATTATTGAAATTTGAAAAATTGAAATCAAAGAATGAAGCACCTCCATAGAGCGGTGAATGAGAGTCTGCAGCAACAGTAGCAGTGGAGAAGCTATATTTAAGCACAACTGTGCTTACAGCCAAATGCTCATGTCACCAAACTATTCATTCCATTGTTTTTTAAGTATAGATTTTATTTAACTTTAATTTATCCAGCATGTCGTTTAAGATAAGATATATTATTTGTTTTGTTCTATAAGCACGGTAAAAATGTTAACATGGCACTCTAAAGCAGGCATGATATTTACCATATTAACCATGTTTGTGCACCTGAAGGCCACAGTTATCAAGTGTGAATGCTAATTCATGTTTCAGAAAATGAAAATTGCACCTGAACAGCTGTGGCCTTTATTCACACTCCATTCTTCTATCCAAAGTATATGACTGCCTTTATTGGAAAGGCAAAAATTTGCGTACATATGACCCGCTAGTCACTGAAACACTCGCCTGTCTTTTTATGCTTCATTTTATGCTGTGGAGGTAGTAACAAAAAGACATTCACTCTCCTTACACTACACACATTTATCGATCATTAAATCTAGCTTTGACGCCATGCAATATTGCACTTCATCTATGTGCTTTATTGGTTTTAATGAGGTGCAGTAAAAGTTAAAGGTAAAAAGTTTATGGACCATTTTTATGATTCTATGGTTTTACTTCTTCTGCCAAAAGCTTCTACCTAACAGAAAAAAAACAAAAAAACACTGTGGACACAGGTCTGCAATGTGAGGGGGGCCAATCAACAAAGTGCATGACACACACTGTACTTAAAGTAAGCAAATACAAATAGAAAAATAAGTTCTTTTTTGACGGAGTTTTATATTTTGCAATATAACCGTCCCTGCTATTATTCAGATGTGATGCAGTAATGCTCCCTTCCCTGCTGCTTGTCACTGCATCCAACCACATGAACTTTTTTTCCATTATGGCCCTGCAGAAGCTGACTAGCACACAGAGTGAGTGCATATGGGCATAGCACTCACACTCACTCACAATAAAACACACAAGACACTTTCACAAACAGAACATTGCCATGATCTTCCTGTCCTTGATCTGGGTCATACTCTCAGTAGCTGAGATGGGTTCTCATTAGTGTGCGTGTGTGTATGTGTGTGTTTGTGTGTGTGTGTGTGTGTGTGTATGCATACCACTGGAAACATGCACTTATAGCTGATTCATTGAAGTAGCTCATTACTGGTGGAAAGGGAACACTCAGCCACCCCCCGCCCCAACCCGTTAAGTGCAAAGTTAAGGCAATAGTTTGTCAGAATACAGTGTGACAGGGCCGAATGACTCAGCTGGGCCAATGAAGCTGTATCATACCACTTTGATGAGTATGACAGCTTGTTAGTCGAGGAGATGATAAAGGAAACATGCTGATTAGCAGCTTTAATCGGTGTTTTCACAGGAGGTGTTTTATTGTTGCTTGCTGATTGTCTTGTGGCTCCTGTCATAATCCTGCTATGGGTTATTTGAGAAATACAGGAATTTATCTATGGTAACAGAAGTCAGAATAACTGAATTGTGTATGTTTTATCTTGAATTAAGAACCAAACAGTATATTATAAGATACTTATCGGATGAGATAGTGCATTGATTCCAATGAAACCATTTGAAATGATCAAAGGACTTAATGCTAAATGAATCCAACATAGATTAGGTATTTATGTTATTTCCAATTTGGTTAATGCAGCAAATGTATGTGATGGCAGTAGTAAATCAGAAATTCTCTATGACTAGTCCCCAGATCCCCCTTCATAAAGTCATACTGCTTTTCTCCATCTTCACACCCATATCAGGTATCTTTGAGAATCCACAACTTCAGGATAACACACAATAACACACAATGTTAATAGGAAATCCATTCCCACTTTCCGATTGCAACATGACATCCCTGTCAATTATACTCCAGCCTCAAAATAACAAATAAAAAACGAAAACTCTCTGAACTCTCTAATCCTATGTTCACCTACATTGTGTTCATGTCATGAGGTGCATGGCACTGGTTGTGTGCTACCACAAATGACCAAGCATGCTGCAGCTGATTTGAGTCAACCCAAGGTTGGTGGCACCTCATTAAATCTAATCGCTGCCATACACAGATTATGACTCTTAAAAAGTTTGTGGGATGGAGAACGAGACAGGGGGAGAGGGAAAGAAACAGACAAATGCCATAATGCAGATGCCCCGACCATCTGTAGTTTATTCAGCTTTGCAAAGCACATTCCAGTCTGACTGAGCAGCACAGGACAAGGTGGGCCCGACAAAATAGACCCTCTCAGCTCCAAAATCAAACCTAATGGAAGCACTCCACCAGTGATTTGGACAGTGAATAGTACTCCCCCACCCCACCCCGCATTGGAATACAACATTACAACGCATTAGACTTGCTAATTTCTCTATTCACTATTGAATGGATCCATAAATATTAATACTTTCACAATACCCTCCTGGCTGCTTGTCATGTGTTTGAGGGATTGGAAGCCGCAATATTATTAATTAGGTTTGCAGGATGAATGTCTTTAGTGAACCTATGGACATGCTGATATGCTGAGGTGATGACTTTCCTGTCTTTCCCAGTCTACAGTCTGAATACACGGAAAACATGAACAGAAGTCATGCAGGGGCAAGGGAAACTGTCCATCATCTACCATGACACGATGACTTATTTTTCTTTTCATGTAAAATACTCAAGTGAATTATTAAAGAAGGAGATGCAAGAATTATTATTATGATGTAGTTTAGTCAAGCAAAGGTACAGTGCATTGAATATTACCAAGTGTACAGTGAATCATGCTAACCCTCTCTATCTCAGACACACACACAAACACACACACACATAATAGCAATTCACCCATTAGAGTAAAATCAATTATTCATCAATTTTTTCCACCACAGCTTTGACCAGAGGAGCAGGCTCTTCACTCCAGAGGTCATTTTGTCACATGTGCTCAACATGTGGCCTTTTTCAGTCTCATTACCGACAATGTGTCCTACAGCACATGCTATGCTGCATGGGATGGTGTGCATACTATTAAAAAAATGTACCGTAGTAACAGGTGTATTATTGTGTATGTAACATTTCACGATGAAAAGGATTCAACTTTTGTTTTCCATAACAGTAAAGAAAGGTCTGCTATTTCAATAATCATCTAGATCCAAGTCAATCTTTTTTTTATTTCTGTGATTATATTTAAGCTGAATAAGGGATGGCATAATGATAGTAGGAGATGTCTGTGTCAGCTTTTCTGCAAGTTAGAGACATTTTTTCTCTTTTTTTTCTTATTTTTGTAGGTAAAATGATTTGTTAAAGTAAGTGATAATAATAATAATGAAGCGCTTTCTAGGAAAATTCTTGACTATCAGAGGAAAGAGTTCTTTTATCCCCATCAGCTGTTTTACTGTGCCCCTGGAGCTGCACAGGATTTACAGTTTTGTTCAAGGACACCGCAGCGGGGTGATACTTGCTGCCAAAGAGATCATACCAGGGACTTCTACAGTGGTTGAAGGACAGGCTCTCTGCTCACCAGCCTGGTTCATTTTTCAAACCAACATACAAGGGCAAAGGAACCAGATGGAAAGTCGTGCCAGGTCTGACAGAAAACATAGGCCACACATCTGTTGCAGGGATGTATCCAAAATTTCACCTCACCTTTCCTGCTGTTGTTTCCTCTGACTCAGACTTGGCAAAGAGACACAGATGGGATCACAAATGCCCCTTGGATACTACTATTAAATTTCACTTTACGATAATGCATGCTGAAGTCTCGTTAAATCCCAGTCAGAGATAATGCATGGTAAACTCCCATTACAGTTTGATTAAAAGGTGCCGGGCCTGCCTTTGCGCTGATTGTGTTTTTAATCAGATGCTTCCTCCTGCTGCAGAGCAAACAAGAGGTAAGAGGAGAAAAAAGAGAGAACAAAGCCAGACAAGCTGAGCAAGCACTTTAACAATTTCCTATCTCTGTGAGAACAAAGGGAAATTGTTGTCTATTGTTCTTGGCATAATGAAAGTATATGGGAGTGGACCTTAAATGGAATAATTTTTCAATGTTATTACTGTGTGGCCACAAAAAATTGTACTTTAGTGGAAAGAAACCAATGTACACGCAAAAAGTCTATTTCATCAGTTTAATGTATTTCTGTTTAGGTACATTTAAACTTTACAAGCAAGATTTTATATCTGTATCTCACACATTTAACTTCTCAAATTCTTGTCCCATAGCACCATGGTAATCATTTTAATGGTGTCATTTTGAAACTAATTGCTCATTTTGACTAATATGCCCAGCAGCCTGATTTTGCATGTCTGCCATATAATATAATACAATATAATATAATGTAAAATCATATTATGAGAATTGGTTTTAGAGGATCAATGACACGTAGTGTAATTTTTTAATGAACACGGCGATGCCTTACATACACTTATCACTTTCAAACTTAATATTAGCTGATAAAGTCATGTAGTTGTTTAGTAACGATGTCAGAAAGAAGGTCAAACAACTAAAAACAATCTGTGGATGGGTGGATTGGGATATATTTATCTGCAGCAGTAAAAACTGTGTCTGCCCCTTTAATGTTCAGTCAGAAAAAGCCCAAAAGACCAGAAGTGATGTGCTTGTACATTTGTATCATTAAAAACAACAGAACTGCTGCCTTGTATATCCTTAAAGTACTCAACACTACCTCTAGGTCAGAGTATCAAGCAAACCTTTGTAGTGTATGGTTTGTCAAGTTAACCTACATGTTGCTAATAACATCAGAGTATGTTGGCAGTTTGTGTACCCTTGTGCCTGGCATTCATGTTTAAATAACCAGTGTTTTCCCACACAGCTGGTACAGGGCTTTTTAAAGTATCATGGAGAGGACTGGCGGGGAAAGCAGGGAACCATCCCAGCTGTGTACAGCAAGGTTGGGACGTTGCTGACCTCAAATGAGGAGATTGTCGGGCGGTGGAAGGAACACTTTGAGGAACTCCTGAACCCACCCTCTGGGGCAGAGACAGAGCTGGGGGATGAAGGGGGGTCATCGTCAATTTCTCTGAGGGAAGTCACTGAGGTAGTCAAACAACTCCACAGTGGCAAAGCCCCCAGGATTGAGGGGTTGTCATGGATGACACGCCTCTTCAACATTGCGTGGGGGTCGGGGGCAGTGCCGAAGGAGTGGCAGACCGGGTTGGTGGTCCCACTTTTTAATAAGGGGCACCAGAGGGTGTGTGCCAACTATAGAGTCATCACACTACTCAGCTTCCCTGGGAAAGTTTACTCCAAGGTCCTGGAAAGGAGGGTCAGGCTGACTGTCCAACCTCTGATTGAAGAGGAACAATGTGGGTTCCGTCCCGGTCGTGGAAAAACGGACCAGCTCTTCACCCTCGCGTGGATCCTGGAGGGAGCCTGGGAATATGCTCATCTGGTCATATTCCAGATGTGTTTTGTGGACCTGGAGAAGGCATAAGACCAGGTCCCCTGGGAGTTTTATGTGGGGGGGGGGGGGGGTGCTGCAGGAGTATGGGGTGAGGGGGTCACTCTTAAGGGCCAACCAATCTCTGTACGCCCAAAGCGAGAGCTGTGTTCTTGTATTCGGCAGTAAGTCAGACTTGTTCCAAGGGAGGGTTGGACTCCACCAGGGCTGCGCCATGTCTCCGATCCTGTTTGTGATCTTCATGGACAGGATTTCTAGGCGTAGTCAAGGAGGACATGGGTTGCAGTTCAGGGGGCTCAGGATCACACTGCTGCTCTTTGCGAACGATGTGGTGCTGTTGGCACCATCGGCCTGTGACCTTCAGCTCTCACTGGACAGGTTCGCAGCTGAGTGTGAAGTGGCTGGGATGAGGATCAGCACCTCCAAATCAGAGCCCATGGTTCCGAGGACCAGGTGGAGAGATTATATCTCCACTCTGGCCTGGGGACGCCTCGGGATCCCCCAGTCAGAGCTGGTTAGTGTGGCCAGGGAAAGGGAGGTCTGGGGCTCCCTGCTGAAACCGCTACCCCCTCGACCCGACCCTGGATAAGCGGATGAAGATGGATGGATGGAGAGGACTGGAGGTGTCGGCGGCTGTGTTTGTGCTTCCTGCTTGTTCACACTCTGATTTATCATTACCCCAACCCCAATTAGGTGAGTAGATCCTGTTCAGCAAAGTCAAGTCAAGTGTATTCATGTTGCCCAAAAACCCATTCATTGTCTAATTGGGCAAATTACCAATGACCTCTATCTTGACTCAAGCTCTCTTAGAAAAATAACAACAAAGAAAAAGAGTTCAGGGGGATAAGTGGGTTAAAAGATTGGAAGCTATTTAAAACAAGCTACTTCAGGATCTATCTCAATGAGTTACAGGGAGCTATCGGCTCCAATATTTCTCAAACAGAGAGGAAAAAGATATTGCCCAGAGCAATGCATGTGAACATGTATAAAACCTTGTGGGAATGAAGTATGTATGTAAATAAGATTATTGAAGAAGGGTGTTTTAAAATGGTTTTATCTCTGGCTTGAGTTGCACCATAGAAGCTGTTTAATCCCCCTGAATTTAGAAACGTATTCATCCTCCTAAGACAGTGACAAAAAATGGGTTTTTGGTGGATTTGAACATTTCTAAGTAGGCAGCTTCCTCCACAGAAGTTGATGAGTTGAAACAGGGGAACAACAGCAGGGAAGAGGAAGAATCTTTTTACAATTTTTTTTCCAGCTCTTGGAAATGACAGTCTGTCTGCTCAGATCTTAAACCAAGTATGACAAAGCTCAAACTTTTGGTAGGCCATACTGAGCCAGACATTTCAGTGCAGCCTGTTAGGTGTACTAAAGTCTCTGAGGAGGAGCCTATTCCCAGCACTGCGTCCTGAACTGTACACGTGTCTGTCCTGGGAGGACAGAGTGAGCAGGCTGTCCACCTGAGCACCGATTCTTCTTTCTGTTTCACTCAGCTGAGCCCTGGAGAGTCAGTGGTCTTTGTAAGGGGAGCTGATAGAAAATTATTTTTGCTGATCACAGCAGGGGGGAAGGAAGCCCACACAAAGAACTAGTCAGTCTTTGCATTCAGACGCACACACACAGTAAGGACATATATATATATATATATATATATAGGCAAGACATTGTAGTGCGAAATACATTCATGATCAAAATACCTGATGAATCAAGATGTGGATCAAAATGTGACATATAATGTGACCATCACAAAGAGTGATGAGCATGAGAGTGATTACCATACAACGCTTATGCTTAGAGAGAACAAAGTCATTTAAAGTGATGAGCATGATAGTACATTTTTAACAAGCCTTACCAGCCATGCTTCTGTTTCATCTCCACCATTATACATCTCTGCTAAGTGTGTGTATAACAGACTGCTTCATCTCAGCTTTTCTCATTGCGTGAAACAGCCAATTAGAGGCTGATTGGGGCAAAATGAACAGTACAGGTGGAAGAAATGAGGGGAAATTAGGGGAGAGGTTGTTAGCAGGCACAAAGGGAGGAGAAGAGAAGAGACAAGGGTGGAATATAAACTGAACAAAAGAAGAAGCCAAGAAAAACCAACACTAGCTTTTTCTGAAAATGGGAATTAATTGGTCAACCTTTAACAAATCCAGATCTCTCTTTGTATGTGGCTGCAGCGTTAATCGAAGTCAAACAGCTGAGTGAATTATTCTCAGGGAGGGATGAATGAGTGTGTCCAGTCTGTACCCAGGTCGACATCTTCACTGAAAAAATTGTTTTAAACATGTTAGCATCAATAATTGGACCACACTGAAATATCTCAGTATCTATTGGATGGGCAGCTGGAATGTACAGGAACATTAATGTTCCCCCGACTTTATTGACACTATAATTGTTCAATTGAGGGATTACTTCTAAGTCTTTGTACTGCTACATAGCCAACACTAACATTAATAACTGTGTGCCATAGGAAATGTGGTCAGTTAAGCATATTTATAGCCGCATTGGAAAGCAGCTCTCTTGTTTTGCTTCTATTTTCATCATTTCATTTCACACTGACCCCCTGGCCTTGGAGTGGTCATCCCGTCTTGTCACTTTTAGATACGGAATCAATGTCGCATCTGGTCAGCCCAAAAGATGTAGCGCCTCTCTGTGATAGAATTTGGAATAGACTTTGATTTCAGGATGAATTGTAGTGACCTTCATCAGGTCAAATCTTCCGATTTGTCTAAAATATTTTGGCAAAAGAGATAACCCTCAGGTTCACACTATGTGAGGCTGTGAGTATATAGCATTAACTTTATATATTAAAAAATAGAATAAAACAATCAACGTTCAGAATGTATACTTCAAAACAGCATTAATTAATCAATTTATTTTAATGACACCATCATGGTCAGGTGTTACAGTAGTTGGCAATGTCCTATAGACCAACAGAAAGAGAGGTCTAGTTTCACTACAAAGGCATTTACTTAATTGGTAATTGTAATTTGCCTGTAGGTGTGAACAAAGGCAGGACAGGTCGTTTGTCTGTGTATGTCAGCCCTGCGAAAAGCAAAAGCTACAAGAACTTCTGTATATTTTTATTTCTATGTAATAAATAGCAAGAGTAACCCAAGAAAACATTCAAATATTTTCTCTTTGCTGACTATTCAGAATAAATTGAATTCAGTGCCACTGTGAGTAGGACCATTCCACTCTTCTTCCTCTTCATCTCAAACCATGATCCGCATAAATGCACACAAAGCTCCCTAATCTGCTCTGTGTAACCAGTGATGAATATGGATGAGGATATGAATATAGATGAGGAAAAAGAATTAATATTGATGAAGGTAGTTTCTCTGGCTACTGAGTGATGGTATAGGCACTGAGTGGAACCATTCAATCACCACAGAGAAACCAATAAATTGGCAGGCAGGTCAATGGCTTGTTTCAGTATAGTATGACTGCTGGATGTGCGTGTTTACACATGTGACCAGAGTCTTTGGCATAAAAGCCCAACAGTTTTATCAGTGAAGCTGCTGGTCAGCCGATGCGTGCTGAGCACTTTACTGTAACCTTGCACACATTTGTCTGCTGCCTCAGCAATTAATAAGCACTGCTGTCTGTACTGGTCCATTTGCAGCTGTGGTAAACAAAATGTAATGAATACATCCAACTTAACAAACTAATGGAGTCTCTACAGCATGTTTTTTCGGGGGATGATGAATCACATGCAAAACAAACTTATGTATTTTCCTCAGAGGGGTTTCATCGTCATTAAGCTGATTAAACCAACTCCAGAGCTTAATGAAGCGGGCCAGCCATGTGGCTGAGGAATTGATGAAAGTTATGTGGTGAGGTCAAAGTGTCTTCTTGACCTCATGATTGAAATACCCCTAAAGCACTAAATCAGTGATAGTGAGTACCTGACAGTGCTTCGATCTTTTCATTGTCATGCTACAGTCGGTGCCCGCAGCTTTAAGGTCTCTGTGAAATGAAAAGCTGTAATCTCTCAGTGCATCATTACGGTGCTAATGCAGCGTCTCCTGTTCCTACAGCTGTGGGATCATTTGCTACCTCTTTACCTTGTACTTCCTCCCATTTACCCCAGGTCTCCCATTCCCAGTAATGAGTCAAGAAGCTCCAATGACTGAAAGGATCACATTTTTCCAACGACCATCTGTGGGATATTGACTGTGCAGCCTTTGATCCCTGCAAAAGAGGAGTGAGTCTTAGTCTGGGCTGAAGTGTCTGCACAAACGCCCAGACATTATTGCATTACTGTAAAGTCGCAGTGAGGTCAAGGGCATTTTCCTTCAGGGACTGAGGCACATACCTGCTTCTAGATGAGGTTGATTTACTGATGCTCACCTGATGATGGGGCAGTATGACAAGATGTTTCAGGAGGTTTTACAACATTTCAACCCATAATTATAATATAAACATTAATAAAGATTTTTTTTATGAATGTACATTCAAATAAAGAGCAATAATAAGATTTTTTAGGAAATTTCAAAACTGCCGACTACTCCTGCAAACAACCTGCAATTTAGTTTTTTATGAAATTCATATGACATAAATAAACAAGATATATTAATATAAATATATATATTTATATATATTAATATTAATTAGTGAGTTTTAAATCTGCTGGTGGGCAGATTTAGCTAAATAAGAAGTTTCCTCCATTTCCAGTTTTTATGCTCCATGTCCACAAATTGCTTCTTACCAAGCAAAAAATTAGCCTACCGATGATCAAGGTATTGAGTAATATTCAGAAAATATGAGGTTATATTAGAACAAGTGCAAGATTTGCTATATTGCAGGTGAAACTGCAATCAAAATGATCTCCCCCACTGTAATACTATAAACTCTCGTTCTCATTCTTGAGTTCACATTGTAACATTATGTGTTAGAGTCCTGCAGGGGTAAAGCACCATTTATGTAAAAGAGCTTCTGAAAACTGCCTCTATCTGAATGTGAGGTTTGTGTATCAGCTCCATAAAAAAGATAAATTGAGAGCTTACAATCATATTTTCTGCCAGTGGAGACAAAATAAGTATTAATTTGGTATATTACTTGTCAATATAACACAGCGGCCTACATGTTTATATACATTTACTCACTTTTATGATGTTTTCCTCTTTCTAATCTGAAGTGGTGAAAATCCTAAATAAAGTCTACTGTATGTCACTGCTATCAAACTTTCCCTTCCCTCAAACTCCCCCACTGTCACTTCCTGGACCTGCTGTGACAAGGACTGGATCGATAGTGGCAGGAGTCCATGTGACGTGTGACAGAAGAAACTGTGACATGTATCCATGGTAGCAATGCGGAGGGGTGTGACAGGCCTCAACAGCACCCAATGTCTACCCACTGTCATGAAATAGCATGTCAGCACTGTATATGACATTACCCAAGGGGTGCAGTTGTGTGGAGGACACACTAAAACCAGCAACGCCTCTGCTAAAGCCTATTGATTGCTGGGACAATAACAGAGAAAGGCTGCAAATTATGAATGAATAGTTAATTCGGTGGCATTGTGTATATAATTGGTGGATCACTTGCAGCTACACCAAATAAAATGTTATATGATCATCTCTGGAGGGAACCTAATCGGCTTATATGGATAAATCTCTTTTGTACAAACCTTCTCCGAGGGCTTTTTGGCATGCAAGAGGTGGCATCGCTACATTTGTGTCTCTTTTTTTCTTTACAATAGACACCCAGCAAGAAACAAATGGCCACAATGAAGCTCTGTCATGGACTCAATTGGACGTTGCGGACAGAATCTCTTGAATGGTCACGGGACAAATTTTTTAATTGATAAATGGGCTCTAAATTCAGTCTTGTGTAAGCTGATAGGGAAGGCTAGATGTCTTTAAAGTGAAAAACTGCATTCTCAAACCGAATGAATCAGAGATTTTCTTTACCCTATGCCTGCAGTGTAGAGCCAATTAGTCAGATGGATGTGCAGTGTTATCTTCACTCTGGCTCTGGCTCCACTATGCATGCTCACAGCCCCCGTAAACTACTGTGGTCATAGACACAGATAGGATCAGTAATAAAGGACAGCCATGCTGATACTTCTGCTGTCACAGCAGCTAAGGAGGAAAATGCTAAGGTTACCACCATATGGTACATTGCATGCTTTCATCTAATCATATCACTTAGTACCATTCAGAGCTGGAGCGTTATTGAATGGAACAATCAACTATTTACTATAGACTACAGTTTTAACGCTGTTATAAAAATTACCAGCATTTTTCACCTGCCACTTCGACTGCATAGTTCAGATAATGTTCTATATTTCACATATGCAGGAGATATCTTAGTGTTTAGTCTGTTCACCACATGCCCGAGAGGAATGTCTTACAAACATACAAAAGGTGCACTACAGGGATTTAGTTTCACAGAAAGGTCGACAGGTTGATTTTTAGTTCCTTACTTTGAGTACAGAAAGAACCAGATGCATATTTTAAATGTCAGCAAGATGCATGCAGAGTCAAATGAAAGGTGTGTGAGTAAGTGCAAATTTGCACAATGTGGCACAAATGCAGGTGAATAGCTGACAAAATTTCAACCTGCACAAACCTGTGCTTATCCCAGAGCTTTATGAATCTCTTTTATAATAAATATACTGAGATCAGAGGTGGGGAAAGTAAAAAATAATGTGCCATCCATCCATCCATCTTCATCCGCTTATTCGGGGTCAGGTTGCGGGGAAGAATATTCCTGTTTTTAAAATATTTGTAACTTTATCTCTGAAAAGAGTTAATGGAACTACTTAATGTGCTAGGCTAGGTGTGATTCAGTTTAAAGTCTTGCACCGTACCCACCTTTCCAAGTCTAGGCTGGCCAGAATTTATCCCGAGGCGGATGAGAATTGTAGCAGATGTCATCTTGCCTCGCCAACACTAACACACATGTACTGGTCATGTTCCTCCCTCTCGGATTACTGGTCAGCAGTCTTCAGAATTCTCTCACAGGCACTATCCTTAAATTTGCAACCTAACGCCTACTCTGCCATCTTCGGTATAGCGCCAGCTGACCAGCAGATTATCAGTGAGCATAAGGACATTATAGCATTTCCAACTCTACTTGCCCGCAGAAGGATTTTGTTGCACTGGAAATCCCCCAAACCACCCAGCACCTCCTTATGGTTGAGTGACCTTATGCTTCATTTAAGACTTGAAAAGATCCAATACACACTTAGGGGGTCGAAAGATCTCTTCTATTCCACGTGGAACCCAGTACTGTGTTTTATTAACAAACTTAAATCCCTCCCTGATAACTCATGAATTCACGATAACTAGATGCTGAGGGATGATGCATGATGACACAGCCTCCTCATTTATTCTCAAGCTTTACTTTCAAATTTGCTACCTCCACTTTCTCTTTTTCTCTTTGTTTAATTATTCATACCTGTTGAATGATATCTTCACCTTTATGTCATAACTTTTATTGATTTATTGATTTATTTTATTTTTGCTTAGATAGGGATGCACTGGATGTTGTAGGGTGGGTGGTGGGGGTATGTTTGTATTTTTTTGTGTATTATGTGTTCTGTGAAAAATAAAAAATATTATCTTTTTGTATAATTGTATTTATGCACCTTGTTCTCAATAAAAAGATAGTTGAAAAAAAAAAAAAAAAATTGTTAAATGTTTAGATGTAACCCCAAAATCAGTTAAAAACACACCAGAATACTGTGATTGTCTAGTTGCTCTGTACGCTTCCCCATCTTGTTAAGTTTCTTTTGATTGGTTCGGTGGCCACAGTCGCTGGGAATCACAAATTGAAAACCCCAATGATGTGAAATGAATGAGTGACAGGAGAAAGGCTGTGAGTAAATAGACGTGATCATTAAAACCGACTGCAGGCTGTGCTTTTGGAATGAAAAACACAAGCTGCATCTATTTCTTATACCTTTCTTGAGCGGTTCACTGCCTCCGCAGGAGGAACACCATGGCACAATATGTCTACGTGGGTTGGTTTTGGCAGAGTTTATGTCAGAGCTTGATGTTTTTTGCTTTACACTATTTAAGGATTACTGAACTTTATTATGTAAATGTGTTTACTGCTTGGAGCTTTTTTTCATTATGAAATTTTCCTTGAAGACCAAAACTGCTTAGAACAATTTAATTTACAATTTAATTTTGTCATTTCTGAGCAGTTATGGTTAATATACACAGGCCTATTTTACCCAAAAGATACCAGTAAAATTAGTTTGTTGATGATGGGGCATGACGGGACAAATAATAAGGTCATTATTTCAGGTAGGGCAGCTTTTACTTCACATTATTTTGTACAGAGTGAGTTTGGAATTTTGATTTAACGGTGACATGCTAATTAAAGTCTTTTTCTTTCCTATTTTCTTCATAAGCGACACAATTCCCTTCCTTAGTACAAAACTCCACTGAAATGATCTGTTTTGAACCAAAGAGGGGGGAAAGTGGAAACAGACTATAAAGCAGTTAGTCTTATCTGACATTTTTTCCATTCACTTTGCAATCCTCAGATTTACAGTTACAACTGTCTTCACTGTTTGACTGATGATCCCACTGAATGAAAACATCCTGAGTGGAGGTTGGAGTTCACTGCCATGCTCTTGAGTATTGTTGACATAGTCTGACATGATATGTCTGATTCCTTGGCTTATCTATTTAAAACCAATCCACCAGTCGGTGTAGGGCGATGTCTGCATGAGGCTGGGACAGATGTTCACTTCCACAGAAGACGCCGCATATAAGCCTGGGAACTTGTGTGAAGGCTTCCCTGGATTGGGCTAACTCTGGTGCTCACACATATGCAATGTCTTCAGTTAGAGGGGTTGGGCGCTCACCCGTGGGACTGTGGATGGGGGTTGGTGTGCGTGCTGCGATGCTTCTCCCTCTGCCCTCTTCCAGATCCCATTGATGTCCTAAAGGGTCCAGGTTAGAGGTCAATGCTCTGAAGGTGGTTGGGTCAAACTTCAGCTCATGAATATGGAGGAACATTGGGCTCAGGGGACCATCTGGTCGGCTCTTTTGGGAACTAAACAAATGAGCCTGCTGAGAGGGTGCTGTATTAGTGTAATTACTGTGGATTTCCCAGGCCCAGAAACCTGTGTCAGTACTCACTGAGTCTCCCTCTGCACTCATATTGTTGTATTGTTTCTTTTTGAGATGTAAAGATTCTCTGGAAAGAGTCTTAGTAGCTTTAATTGCTGCTGTTGGGTTTTGCCACTCGAAATAGATCTGAATGAATACTGTTAACGTTTCATCTTTCGTCACCCTGTCAGCTGCTGGATATGTAAATAGAGGAATAAAAAAAAAAGAAATATTTAATCCAAGAGGCCATTTATAGCAGTGCTAAAGACAGAGGCACTTAAATTGGCACACTTAAAGGAGCACATTACATTTAAGAGGCAGGTGATTAAGACAAAGCTTTTTTAAAAGCAGTACATATATATGTTAGTACACTATAATAACAGTGTGACCTTGAAAGTTGATCCTGCTTATTTTCTCTTCGTGCAAGATTGGCATTTTAGACAAGATCTCAATCACCTAACTTTAGTTCATGGATGGGTAAGAAATGGAATCAAGTCTTGTCGTCTTGTGACCTTGATAAGAATCTGTTTTTCACTGTGAGGGGTCTTTGTGAAGACTTTCTATCACTAATACACCACGAATGAACTCTCAGTGGTTCGGCACATGTATGCTCGTCTCAAGTTTTTTTTTGTTTTTTTTTTCTTGATTTTTTTTTTAGTTTTTGTGCAGAGAACAATGCAGCCATTCTAGTGCATAGCTCTTTCATAAAGGTGACCTGGAGTCAATGAAAGCAGAGACACCAGTCTGCAGATTTCAAAGGGAGATTGAAAGGGTTTGGATATGGAAGTGTCTGAATGCTTAATGATGGAGGACATATAAAAATGTGTTTTGTTCTTGGTAAGACTCAAACCTGCATAATCCAAATCTGATGGTATGTTTCCTTTGTTGGTCATTGACCAAAACATTTGTGATAGTTCATTGCAGACAATCTGCAATGAACATTTGATCAATTAATTCGTTTATCAAATGTCCAATGTATAAAATGTTGAATTTACATAACTAACTAAATATAAAGCACATATCAGAAACACAATAAACCAAAAGGAAAAAAAAAAAGACGTGATTGTGGGGGAGAGATGAGGGTTTATGTTCAGAGGGGTTGGGCCTACAACTTGCCTGTCAGGCTGAGTGGCACTAAAGACTTTGGGCATGAATAAATCACCACAGTTTGACCCATTTAAATACCAAATGGAACCATACTCTCCAGTGGGGACTATAGGCATGCTGGAACGCTCTGGCTCATTTCCATGTCAGAAGCGAGATACCAATGGTAGACAGTGGGACTGTAGTAGAACAGTCTTATGCAACCTTCTTAAAAGTACTCCTGGCATAACTACATTGCCTTTGGCTGTGGACCAAATGAACAGAGATGTCACTGACTGTAGCCTGAGATGGATGATAGCACAGTAATCTAATGATACTGTTACCCTGATGTGAACTCAACACTTCACAGCTGCAGTAGCCAAAATAAAATTTCAGCCATGCCATTCTTCTTAGTCAGCCTGCCCACAGAAGAACCCTCTCTCTCTGTCTCAAACTGGTCAGCAGCTGCTTAGAAGCAAAGTCACCATAAATTAGTGGATTAATGGCAAATGGCAGCCTCTGCTTACTTAACTCCACAGTGTGTAAACCATTACCTGCACGTGAGACAGTTAGAGCACTTAGAATTAGCCAAGAACGTGAATTTTTCATAGAATTTGATCTTTTAGCCTTAGATGACTTTCTTCACTTTGTGGAGGAACTAAGATATTCAAAACTGACAATCATGTGTGTGTGCCCGACCTTTATCCCTGATGGTCTCAGTCATGCCCTGCGACTCCAATCACACCTCATTGTAAATCTCCAATGAATTGGCTGTGGCTCCACCATGGCGGACCAGATGCAAATTCATTGTAGTTCCCTCTTGCTGGCAACATGGCATCTGTATAGTTGTCCCATAGCGCATGTCATTTCTTGTCTGAAGAGCTGGTTAATATTTAAATTCCATGTTTGTATAGATGTGATTCCCGTCATGACCAACGCTGCTGGGAGGGAGGAAAATGGGTAACAGAGCTATCAAGAGAAGGGAACAGAGAGATAAGTTATGAGTTTTCCACTGATGTGAGCATAGGACTAAATAATTTTACCTGTGCTGTACTTCCTCCTGTCTGGTGGAGACACCAGTGGACAGCACCATGCCTGAAAAGGAAATTTCATTGATTGTTAGAAATACTTTGGAACAAAAGACACCTCAGCTGTCCATTATGTGCTCATATTTGTGTTACAGTGGGCTGTGGGAATAAAGTCCGCCCTTGGGCATGTATTTCAGGTGGAAATTGCCTCCCTCTATGCTCCCCCCTGCCTGTTACCATTCTCCAAAGCTCCTTCACTGCAGGAAACCACAACAACCCCCCCAGCTAACAACATAAAAACAGAAAATGGCAAGATTTGGTAATCTGCAAGCACACAGTTTTTGCTGTTTTTGTGTGCGTTTTCTTTGCTCATGTACAAATGAACAATGAAAACAAGTTCCTCTTCAACACTGTTACAAGGGCACTGCATCCTGCATCCTGCAAACAGGCTGGACCATTTTCTCCCATAGCAGAATGAGTGCAGTCCGGTGTTATGTCCTGAGAATGATGATTAACTGCAATCACCCAGCCACTGTACTGAGACGATATCTAACAACAAGCCAGCTCTTTGTGACAACATCGACAAAGGAAATCAGTTTCACTGTAGCTGCTGTAGAATACCATAAAATGATTGCAATAGGGAATGTCTCTAGAGCTGGTAGTCTAAAAAGCAAAAAAAAAAAACAAAAACCCACATACACATGCACAGATACATTTTTCCATGCTTTTAAATGTGTACTCTTGTGCTTATTCAAATAGTACGAATTGTCTCAGATTACGCTGAAGGATCATGAAGAAATGAAGAGGGAGAACAGTGTCACATTAATCAGCGAGTAGTAATTTTGTTACACAGAGAAAAAAGTCACCAGATTCAGGGAAACTTTCAACCTGAGCAGAGGTTGTTTGGTACAGATCTTTGGTGAAGGAGTCTGGAGAAATGGAGAGTGAAGAGGTAACTGATTAGGAACAAGACGCCACTCTGTTGTTTTATATATTTTACAGCCTCACTGCTCCTTTCAGCGGTTCAAGATTTACAGTAAGGGTGGCAGAGTTGTTGTAGAAAGTTACAGGCCACCATATAGTTGAATTAATAATAGCGAAACTGAATGTGGACAGAAGAAACATGTGGCCATGTTGTCTGTTTACTTGAAATGATATTAGCTAATTATTCAGTTGTAATGAGGCTCAGAAGAGTTGCAGCCTTGCTTCAATATATCTCTTGGATGAGAAGTCTCTATTGATTTAACCTAATGAAGCAGTTTTCTTAAAACTCCCAAATACTTTCCAATTATAGCAAATGATCTGGCAGCTGCAATTTGGCCTGAAGCGCACAGCGTGCCGTGGGGATGAGCAGGGATCACCTGCAAGGGTGGAGTTCAACACAGACCAGCCCATTACAACACAACATCTGGGTTAGAGCTCATAAGGTTATAAGTTCAGACTAATTTGTCTATATCTTGCACAGGGAAAGGGAAGTGTGATATTGATCTTACAGTGAACAAACTTCTGCACCGTGGTGTTTCTATAATAGCATGAGAAGTTAAAAAAAACAAAAACTACTCAGTTTGGATTTTTCAGTCATAATATTGTGAGTCCTACTGTCCTTGACACCCTCCACTCTATCTTTAGTTCTCTCTCTCCAGAATCAGTGTGATTTATAAGGGTTAATGGCCACCCACTTTCTCAACGCTCTTTAACCCTCCATCAATAACCACCCAGGAAATTGAGCTAAATTATCCAATTCACTAGGTGACTTTAACAGTCTATAGGATTTAGCTTATAAAAGCAACACTATGTTGTGTAGTGCACATGCAGAGGGACTGACAGATCTTATTCCAGTGACAAAGGCCTATACACACAGCAACTAAATTATGCAATCATTATTATATTATGGCAAATTTTAATTATGATGACTCTTTCTCTTCCTGCAGGATACTGTGGCACCGAGGAAATCAGCCACAACTGAAACCATCCTCTTAAGATTACATGAAAAATAGGGAGCGCACAGACAAAGAAGTCTACCAAATGAGGCAACCCCACCCCCATCCCTCACCCAAATAATGATCTCACAGGGCATACTAGTAAACCATTTCAGCAGCCCCCAGCACACCAGTCCTTCCTTATATGGACAAAACAGGGCGAGGCAGAAGGGAGAGAAAATTCCATCACTCCCTTCACTTCTCCTCTCAACACAAATCCTGCTCCTGATCACCAAATGGGCCAACTGAGTCTGTCATTAAACCCAAAGCCTCATGCTCACAATTTTTTTCCCCCCTGCACCGGCAGGCCATGGGGAATGAAGTGCTTTGGTGTGGTGCAGAGAAAAAAAGAGCTGTGTGTGATTATAGCATTTTTGACAACTTCTCATCCTCTTGACAGGAAAAGTGCTGCTTTGAAAATGTAATATATATTTTCAAGACAAAGCAATGCATAACAAAAAGGTGGAGTGTTTTGAGCAAGACGGGGCGCTGGGTATCACACTTTCATCGAGACAGATGCTTCAGCTCACGCTCTATAGAAAAACTCTGAGGAAGAAGCTGATGCTCCAAAGAGAGATCTAATCAGGACAGGGCCCAGCATTATCTTCCACCCATCTCTGCTGCCCATCGACATGCACACATTAACAGCCAGCGCCACTGCTATCTTTGCCACCAGCATCACTTAAAAGACACATTCTGACTACAAGTCGGAGACAGAGCGTGTAGCAACAAAGAACAGTTGTCTTTGTTCAGCTGGCACAGAAGAGGGAGGGGTGAACAAGAGGGGCTAAGAATGAAGGATGGGGAGGGACACCTACTTTCCTTTTCTCAGCATAAACACAAAAAAGAGCAGAGAAGCTAAATTTCCTCCACATACACGCAGGTCCTGGACTGCACGTTCTTAAAAAGCCGTGCTTACTGTGAGTGTAATGCAGGCATACATAATGTATGGTCAAAGAATATAAAACAATGCAATTGTCGTACATAAAATGTATAATATATAACATTTTAAAATACCACTATACACACACCAGCGTATTACACTAAATAGTGATACCAGCACGGCAACATCCTAACCTCCTGAAGTATGGTGTGTGTTACTAATGTTTTGCAGTTTAATCTTTTTTAATTTGGGCCAAATTGGGTGAAAATGGTGTCATCCCATTCCCTGACAAAGGCAACATAAACACTGAACACTGACAGTGAAAATGTCAGGACAATGATAAACTATGTCCCAGTGAGAATAAAGACATGGTGTGTTATTGCGCCCTGCAGAAATCTCAACAAGCAGAGTAAACTCACTGCATTATTGACTCCAAACTCAAAACATTTGTGTCTCCACATCTGGAGATACAGTCAGCCCACCCAACACAGCCTGTATGGCTCCATGATCCCAACATACTGTTGATAATTATTTAATGATGGGAAACAGATTGTAAATGTCTTCAACTCTATGTTGTCTTACTTTAAATGGACTTTATAGAAAAGAGTTGAATTTTCTCAAGAACACTAACAATCCCAATGGTCTATTTCTGGCACTTAAAGCAGTTTTCTTCTCCTTTTTAAAACATCAGTGATGTAGACAATGCCGGTGCCACGTGGAAATGAAATATTAATTTAAAAAAAAAATTGCGGCTTTGCGTGAGAGAAAAAAGATGAAAGTTCTTTTTTTTCTGAGGAGGAACATTAGAAGGATGATAAATAAATTTGATTAACAAGAGGCTGTTGTTCATCTATTCTATTCTATCACAAGTCAGCACACCCAAGAACAATTACCTTTATTAATGTATTTTTGCATAAAGCAAATACAGAGTACAAACAACTACCTGACAAAGTCACACACACACACACAAACGCCCATGCTTCAGAAACTATTTAAATTTTTCATTGGGCCAAAACAAATCAAGCATGGCCTGTGTTTGACAAACCCAAATGAAAGTCAATCCCCAAGAGCCTCTGCTAAATTGCTTTGCTCAGGAGCAATTATAAAGGGATCTGTTGATTTTGTTGTTAAGTGTCTGTGATTGGCTGAGGAGTGGCGGGCTCTAATGTGGAAACTAATACGAAGTGACATGTGTAATAGGAATCAGGACCTCATAACCTCTGTGTCTATTAAGACTGATTCTGATGAGACATTGCACACCCATGCTCACCTTGAGACTTGATGCAACTGGATGTAAACATTCAATGCCAACACAGCTTCAAGCGATTTTAATAGGTGGTGGCCAGCAGAGTTTGTACACAGCACAGATAGAACTAGATCTCAAATCACTACTTCTTTAAAATTGATCAATACTTAAGACTTGATTTAATTTACCTGTATTTTAGAGTCAACCATCTTCTGCAGCTAGGTTTTAAATAGGCTCCAAACCCTTAATTCGCATCCACACCACAGTTGCATTTAAAAAAAAACCAAACAAACAAAAGTAATAGCTCCATTTATACTATTATAATTATACTAAAAGCTACAACAATTCAGTTTTGGCAAGTAAGATGATAATTCAACTGAGCATGCTAACCTTAGTAAAGGAAAATAAGGGACAAAAAAACAGAGAGGCAGCTTTTGAGGGGTAAAGGTTCTTATTCTCAACAAGTAAAATTTCCTCAACGCAAAAAAGTAAACAGTGGTTGAGGCAAATGCAGACCCTGTAGTAAGAGAAAAACCTGAAGCTATGAAGCTATAACTTACTTTTAAAATAGCCCACATGATCTGTTAATACATCTGGAAACAACATCACTTTGCGTCCTGGTGTGATTGAGTGATCTGAGCCTTAAACAGCAGACCCCCTCACCTGGGTGAGGTGAGACCCCTGTCTTCTTCTCCTCGGCTTCCTACATGAAGTCTGACGCAGCTAGACAGGTTTCGAGCTTATTATCTTCGCTTAGCATAAAAATTGAATATAGGAGGAACAGCTGGACTAGTTCCGTCCAGATGTGCCTGAATCTGCAGGAACAGCTTAATGTGTTCAACTCATTATTTAACACATAATATCTTTCCTGTGCAAAAAACACCATAAACAATAACTCACTGTGTTTGAAACAGGGGCTATTGTCAAGGTGACAGGTGCAGATGACAGGTGCAGATGACAGGTGCAATTACCCCCCTGTGACTTGTGACTGTAAAACCACAAGTTGATGTTAAACAAATTAAAAGCACCATGTTAATTAGTGAGCTATAATATAGGCCTCTTTTTTTTACCTGAATAAAAAACTTTGGCAATCTTTTTTAAAGCTAATAAAGCCACTTAGCTGCTGGCTCTCAAAAGCAAATGATTTTAACTCCTAAAACCTCAAAATATTCCTTCATATTTGTAAAATATTAGACACCGGTAATATTATATAATATGCTATAGATCTAGCAAACAAAGTCAGGTGAGAGGTAGAAGGCTATACTTTCAGTACAGATAGGTAAAGTTCCTTGCTTGTCATTTCTGCCTGGCGGTGCCCTTGTGCCAGCTGCAGGGTCATCAGCCGGGAGCCACCCCTCACTGATGTTTCCCCCTTTCCCCCTTTTACCGGCGTAACAGGCCATAGTATACCCCCAGTCCATAATATACCATCCCCCATGATATCAGCAGTGTTGAGTGATATACACAAGGATTTCTTAATTTTTCAACATTTCGTTGGGGTTTCAGCTTTGTCAGGTAAGTTAAGTGAGACAGCTAACTGATTTAAATCTTGAAATAAGACCACAAATCGTAACACATAGGCTTTTGTTACTTCAAAACAAGGAAAACCACAATCAGTGAAAATATTAGACTGCCACACTTCTCAGTAGTGTTTACACATTAAAATAAAAACAACACAATGCAATTGAAACATAATGTTCCATTAACTTGACTGTTCATAATGTGATAAAAGTCCTGAAACTTCAACTTCTAAGACTAGCAACTCCTCGTTACAATATAAATGCACAAAGTTAAACAGTGATAACAACATCAAAATGTGTTGTCGTGCTTGTTTTCAAGATAAAGTGCATGTTCTGTTTTTGACTGAAGACTGAAGCTTGCGGGGTAGGCCAGCCAGTCCATGGAGACACCGACTTTTGTGTGGATCACGATGTCACAACCCAACGGATTCGCTGTGGCCATGATCTCTGCATCAGTTGCCCAGACTCCATCATGAGAGATCCCAGAGTTTTTTACATTTTCATTCATATTTTGTTTCAGGCAGTCCTGTAGTTTTTCTGTCAAGTCAATGTTCATGTGGTGGATGACTTTGTCTTGGAGAAGGGAATGGTTGTGAGTGGATATAGCTGATGGCCCAGAAGTAGCAGTTCCCATCACCTTTGGTTTTATATGTGCACCCTGGTTGTCCAAGGTCCCCTGTGCGTCCAAAGTACACAACTTTACCAAACTATGGGCCAAGAGCACTGCTAAGGTAGGTACAGGGGGGTGGGGTATGTAACCTGGTGATCCAAGCAGGACATCCTTTAGGCTGTCACTTAGCTGGTTCTTGATGTGATCCTCCAGCTCCTGCTCTGTGATCATCAGAGTTCCAGATTTGTTCTCCTCCAAGAGGCTGCAGGCATATTTAAATCCTTGAGAAAATTGCCCTGGCTTTCTCTTTCTTGCCTATTTGCTTCCTGATTCTTTCTGCTCATCTGAGGTGATTGAGCCTGGACTTGATCTGCTCCCACAAGTTTTTCAGTTCTTCCTTTTCCTCCTCTGTGGCTTTGCATCATGTTTTACCCAGGAGGCGTCATTCCTTTACCAACTGGAGGATTTCCCGCTCCCACTTCCCTCTCTGCTTTGGACCACTCCTCCTCTTTGGCTTTGCTCAAGGCCTTTGGCTTCGTATTTCATAAATGATGTGACAAGCATGCCTAGCTTGGTGGCTATACTGCCTCATAATGAGCTCTGCAGGATGGTGACAATGCTTGTCTCGAAGCCCCTCCACTTGACCTTGTCTTTGGCTTTAGGCCACTTGACTCTTGGTTTGCGGACTGGTTTCTCCGCTGTCTCCCTTGTGGGTACTCTTGTTGTTTCATCAGAATGCTGCTGGGACCTGTACAAATCTTGTTGCATGTCCTGCTGTTGTTCTGCCCTCTCAACAGATGCAAAGGTGGAGTCTCTAGCACTGCGGTGCTCACTATGGCTGAGATTCCTTCTTGTCGCACCAGTTGGTAACCAGTTCGCATCTGGTTACTTCCTATGCATGTCGCCTTCCCCTGTTGGATGTACAGGCCAAGGTATGTTGTAACTTGGTCCACCCACAGCTGCACTCTCTGGGGAGCCGTTGGTCGTTGCCATAATATCTGTCCTGATTGGTCCATCTTTGATCCCGTCTCTCGGTGGACTGCTGGGCTGTTCCTTTTTTATCCTGCTCATAGTTAGTGTAGGGTGCCCATGTACTGGTGCTACATGGACCTGTGGAGAGGGGAACCAACCATTCCACCCCTGGTGCAGTCTTCCTTGGACGTCAATGATAATAGTGTTACATAAACACTCTGCTGGAAACCAATAACAGTCCTGTAATAAATTCAGCCACAGTGAAGCATTTGGAGTGCTGATGGGAAGTTTGTTGTTAGTTTTGTTGTTGTATTGAACAGCACCATGTTGTTGTGTGTGTCTGTATCCACACCCACTTTCCCTTTTCCCTCCTTCATTGCAGACACCTACAGAGATTTGGACCATGTCACACATGGTATTAGATTAGTGTGTATGTGTGTGTGAGGGAGAGAAAGTGACACAACAGCTGCATTTCATCAGCAGTGTTTGCTCTGGCAAAAGGTGCCGGTGGTATCAGAAATGGTGTGATGGTGCCATAACATCACAACAAGGTGGTAAATGTGTTAAATGTTCAGAGGCAGACATCTGTCCCAAGTACAGATAAGGACAGTATCAAGCTGTTCACATTCATACCCATCAATATCAGAGTTAATCAAGACAGCCAAAAAAAAGAAAAAGGAAAAAAAAAAAAGCCTATTCCTCCTTACTGTTTTGAAACAGACATTATCTAACACATTCCTGATGAACTTTGGATGAACTCTGGTAATTCAAAGTAAACACAAGAAACTTGTGCTACAAAAAATGGACCAGACTCAGTGACTAACTCCCTAAACTTAACAACAACCTTGCGACCTGCCCTACGTGCCCTAAAGATAACTATATCTAGCTAGCCCAGTGAGCAGTGATAACTAACATGTCTTTGGGGTCATCAGGTGAGAACCTACTTTCACCAGTGTTTCGTCTGTTTGGTCCCACGACACCTCCAGGAGGCTACACAGTGATCACTGGCGTCCCAGTGATACACACAAGGCAGGAGCAGTTGACTTGAAATGAAGTCATGATGTGTGTCTCTGAGTTGTCTAGTTCATCCACTTTACCTTCCTCTAGCTGTCTCATTGCTTCTCAACACTTCCTATTTAATATTCCTACACATAAATGTCCAAAAACAAGTGCTGACAAGAAAGATGACACCTTGTCTTCCCTTCAGCTGAGTCTAATGTGGAATTACAAAATGGGAAGATCTAGGGAAGGCAAAATGGGGGGGGGGGGGCATACTGGTCTTCCCAGATGGCCATGTGCAGGGAGCTGTGTGATCATGGATCTAATAAACCGGTGGATATGCTGCATCGCTTTTCCTGGGAGGGAGGTGTTGCTGTGGCAACCACACCACAAGCGCTGCAGGTTAATGATGGGAAATTGCATTTTGCTGGATGCAACTAACACACAGAGTGTCTGCTGAATCAACTTTCAGGTTGATGGTGGAACAATGCAAGTAGCTTCCACAAAGGCCTTCGCCAAGTTCCTGTACTGCCATCAACAAAAGGTCACAGTAACATGTGCCCTTTGTCCGTTAATTGTGAGTTGTATGAGCAGCATGGTTAGATGACCCTACTAGACTAAAGTTCAAGGTCCCCAGGTTTGAGTTAAAAGAAATGTTAAAGTAAACATTTTTATGCAATTAATACCATTCTCATGTGCAATACATATGAACCTGGAGCCAGTTAGTTTAATTTAGCAGAAAGACCAGTGACAGGAGGGGAACTGTATCCAACCACAAACCTCTCACAACCAAAACCCCAAACTGATTAAATATTCTAAAGTTTCTCTTATTTTTTCCATAAACAATCTCGACATCAGATCAATTCTGCGTTGTTGCTGAAACTTAAAAATTCACAGTGGAGTCTGCAAGATATTGTAGAACAGGGGCATAAATATCAAATGTGATGTGACAGAGACTTTGTTAGCTCAGGCTGACAAAGGCAAAATAGTTGATTACACAGCATTTAGCCTACTTCATCAATAAAGGTATTAAACAGTTACCACATTCCACTCCCCACTACTCAAAGCTTAATCTGGTTATATAATTTTTTTTAATCCACAGTACCTGAATGTTTGGATGTCTGTGCTCAGAGGGAACGTTTAGGCAAAATACATAAAACTGCATTTGGTCTTCATGCTGGACTAATAACTGCAAAATTTTGTGGAATTATTGAAGCTCATTGTTCTGCTCAAAAACCTTCAAGGGGAAACAGACAAGCGTTGTTTATCCTCAGTTAGAAATGCAAACACATCTGTAAATTCGTGCTAAATTCTAATATGAACAGACACATCCTACACATGAAATCTGCCTGAGAGTCTTTGTTGTCTCAACGCAGAGATCATCACATTTCTCCATTGTATTGAAGCACCAATCAGCCAGCTCCCACAAGCAGCAGCTCAAACAGCAAGTGATGAAACGTTGTCATTTTCACTACTCCCCTTCGAGAGGAGGAGGAGGAGAGGAGGTACGCAGAGAAGGAAGAGGCAGTAGAAAGAATCAAACATGAATCAAGTCTGAGAGTGGTGATATGAGCCAAATGTACAAGAAGTACTAGTCACTGGTTAGGGTCCACAATGGTTAAGAGTTAAGGGACCTGTGGATAAGAGATAGATAGATAGATAGATAGATAGAGAGAAAAAGATGAGATCCACCTTTAAGTTCAGCTAATTTCTCAATTGTGATTAATTATTCATTAGAATAAAATTTACATCAAGGTCTTTTGATATCTTCCCCTCAAATGCATTTTTGTGTTAAGCTCATGATGACCAGACTTCAGATTTGTTGTCCTGACGAGTCATAACAGACACAAACAGACCAGCAATCGATGCTGATCTTCCCCCAGCAGTTCCATCACTTTCACCTCGTGGTCTAAGGGTTGTTTTTTTTTTTTTTAAGGGTGGGACTTCACTCCCTGTGGCGGTGATGACAGAACAGATGGTGAGGTTGCGTGTTTGGGCACCGCTGTCTGTGTCGGACTCCTTTCAGTTCATCTGACCTGCTCCTCACCGGAGAAGAAGAAGCTGCGCGCTCCTGAAGTACCAGCAGCAGCATCACACACAGGATCTACTCTCGTTCATCAGGCTGATTGTTATTATTTTTTTTTTTTATTCTGAAGCACAATCTGCACACGTTCACGCGTCGTCCCGGATCTGCAGACAGCCGCATGGGTCAGCTACAGTAGCTTGCTGCAGTTTTTTGCGTACGGAGGATACAGCGCATCATATGTGAGAGCATTGTGTTTATTTAAGGCATGTGCTGACATTTTTAATGCATACTTCCATGAAATGTCCACCTGTGTTGTATCCCGGTGGAAAGACGTGATTTGTGATTTGTTTTTCTACTAATGCTTTCCGAAGTGCTGAACTCATTAAGATCGTCATTTGTGTGTTTTGACAAATGCACTAATCAACAGAGATAAAACGACACAATAACACATCTCTCTCTGCTTTGGTTCTCGTGCAGCACGTGTTGAAATACTGTTTTTATTGCTTCAGGAAACAAGGGTTGATTTTTAGACAGAAAATCCTGAAAATTGTCCCCGTTTATCGATGTCTGCTCAGCCTATCTCTGGAATGAATGTGTTGGGTTAATCATGTCCAGTTAGACATAGTATAGCAGTGCTGGTTTTGCAAGGACACTGCTCTGCACATTAATCATACACACGCTGTGTATGATTATTGTATTATGATTAAAGTCTAGACTATTGATAGATATGATCTGATCAGAGGTCAGGCTAAGGGAGACAAAGAAAACATGAACCGAACCTTTGCACTAAAAAGCCAGGTTGCAATATTCACTTTTGCCTGTAAAGCTGAATATCAATGAGAGTTGTGAGTCGCTAAAAAGCTGATAATCAAAGCTGCCATCATGTCTAATGTTTCGCTGCACTGTGATAGTGGGTTCTACTAACAATGTGCTGTAACATTTACACAAACTGCAGCATCACTGGCCAGCACAGAGTGCAGCGGAAAAAACTGTGCATGGGCTCATCAGCTTTCGGGTTGTCTTTTCCAGCCAACATAATTTGCACGTTGAAGGGTCAGGGAGATGGCACAGGTCTGAGATGAAGACAGAGAGGAGGAAAGCAGATGAGGGAAATATTTGTATTCACAACTTTGAGAAAATAGAGAGAAGTCTGCATTGGTAGGGTCACCTTTGCCAAGAGGGCTCCGTTGTTTCAGCTGCTGCAGTACTCACCTGTTACTGAGATCATAACACAAAGAGCAGGAACTCACTTTCAACAAGACATTATCCTCAAACCAATACATGATTTTGATTGTGACAGGAGGAAAACAATACATCATTTGCAACATGATCATGATTTTGAGTACCCTCAACCACCTACATTGATGTCTAACATGGAGATAATTGATCCAGATGTTTCTTAATAAACCATTGATATCAGAGTATAGAAGACTGTGACACCTTCCCCCAGTTTTCACAATGCACAGTGACGTGTCTCCTCAGCTACTAGTAATTTGGAGTGTGAGAACATGCCGAAACAAAGACTTGTCTTGGTGTGTTTGTGTGTTTGGGGAGGAGCCATTGAAAGCCATGGGGCCTAACTCTGCAGCATGTGTTGGTCCAGGGGTTCCCACAGCAGTGGTGGGGAGATGGGGTGTAATAGCTTGACCCTGTTCCTTTGTGAGAGCAGGCTGAAAGGGGAACATGGAAACATCCTGGGCCACAGAAAGGTTTTGTCAAAATGTCTTGGCTGAATCAGCTGGTTTTCCATTTTTTGTTTTTATCCACAATGAACTGGGAATGAAATGTGCAGTAACACTTTGCACTACATTGATTTTAGTTAGATGTGGTGTAACAGACTTTAATACTTGTGATGTAGTCATACATTATACATTTTACAGTTGAAGTTAAATTAAAAACATAGGAAAAGTTGCCAAATGTGGAACAACATTTATGAAACTCGCCTGGAAGCATTGTTGTTGGAATAATCTTTTTGTTTTAGAGGTCAGTTTGAAGAGTGCAACATAGTCTAGTTTGCCCTCTACATTTTTTTCAAATAGGGGTTCCCAAGAGAGGAGAGAATTTGGCACCATCAGTAGAATTGATTGTTGCTCCACAGACAATGTATTTGCTTTTTACTGATACTGCAACCGTAAGGAGAGCTCCTGTGGAGAAGCAGAGGAAAAAAAAATAAAGTCAGAGAAATAAAATTGTGTCAAGATCCATCTTGATTCCATGGGGAAATAAAGCTACCGCATGGATTAGCAGTAGAAATGGAGCAACAATCTCTATGCTGTGGCTTTTAAACATTAATGGAGTTGAAAGAAACATTTTGAAGTACGCAGCGTACTTGTGCTTAATGACATAATGGCCAATTACTGTTTTGTCGCACTTTTGACCCTGTTGTGTTTTCAGTTCACCCGTTTCCTCCTGTGGCCTTCCAAATGAAGCAGAACCCTACATCTTCTCACAGTTTTCCTTTCTCTCTGGTTTCTGACTGAGTGGACATGCATCCTTCTCCTCCTCCACTTTACACCTCTGCCATCAGCAGCTGCATCAAAGCCCTGTGTGATGTGAAGTGAGAAGCTTGCATACTAATGTAGTAGGAACAGGATGTCTCTCAGGCAGGCCAGCGCAGTGAGGACATGGAGAAAACATCAGGCAGTGCTACACAACTTTCCAGCACCACATGAGCTCTGGACTGAGACTATCTAGAAAAAGCTTTTAGCTTTAGTTTAATAATCTGGAAATTAGTGCAGTGGTCTAGCCAAATGTAAAGAAAGAGTTACTCTATAGGATATTTATATCACGTGGTTGCACTTAGTAGTCATGATGCCAAAGCAATACTAATGATTTTATGTTGAAGTCACATTCATGTACCAGTGGCAGCTCTTACTAGCATGTTCCTTTAGCTGCCGGCTGCCACTAATAGCTGTCTTCTTATGTCTTCATTTGATTATGAAACAGACATGCCGGTGGGATAGCCGTTGCTATGGCAATGGCATGTCTGTGAGCCAATTGTGTGGTTGCCGATTCAGAAACACTGCTTACATTTTGCGCCCAGTGAAAAGGGGCTCAGAAATAGAAGGGGCAAACCGTTGCCTCCTATGAAAAATTATGCAGTGTGCTATCAGGTGAGGTTCCTCCTGGCTGCACCGGTGGCACACGATAGAGTGTAGTGTTAGTAGAACGGCATCTAAATATAATTCATCAAAATGATTTCACAACAATTTAAAAGAGACCTTCGACATTTACTTCAAAGCATGAAGTCTTTTTATAACTTGGACTGAAATCAGTGACTGCCATCTACACACACAAACACACACAAACACTTGTACAGCATAGATCTTAAGAAAAATGAACCTGCATCTGACTGTCTTCCATCTATGCTCCTTTATTGGCTCTAATTATTGTCATGGCTCCTTGTATTGTCCAGGTCCTGTCTTATCAATGAATTTAAGAGGTCTTAGTATGAAGCAGACTATGCTCATTATGTCGCACAATTACAGCTCGCTGTCTCACTTTGAATGTCAGTGGCAGGAAGTCTCAGAGGTTTATGGGAAACCTGTGGAAATATCAGGTACTGTAGATGTATATTGGTAGATATGTGTGTTATATGTGTACTTAAATGAAAGCCTCATAAGGATTGGGTGAGTAAAGACAGTAAATCCCTCCTGCTGGAGGCTTCAATTCAGACAGTCAGCTGGATAATGCCAAGCTGTTGAGGGATTTTTTCCCTCTCCTTCTAGTGGTTTTTGTATGCATGCATGTCAGAGTGTGTCAACAGAATGTGTATTTTGTGACAGTGTGGAAATGAGTGCAGTGTGGATACATCTGTATGCATTTTTGATTAGGTTCCCTGCAGTGTGTTTGCTATCTGCTGCCTCAGCCAAGAGATTAGCAAGAGATTTTCAGGATACAGGTGCTGGTACACAACGGGTTTGGCCCTGCTATCACTGTGAGAGAATTAATCTCAGGACTAATCTCTGTCACATCCCAGAGAAAAAGAGTTCACAAAGGCGTCTTTCTGCCAAAGGGATTCTGTACACCGTGATGCCTTAACAAACCTCTTTTCCTTTGTAGTAAGGTCCTGTGGTGGCCATCTGGGATCCAGTTCTCCTCTGCTTGAATTCTTGGCATGTTTTGAGCAAATAATCATAGCCAGACAATTGAGATAAAGTAGTGTAATATTTTACTGTTTCAACTCATAATTCAAATAATTTGAACCCTTTGAAAGAATGCAGATACCGAAATAACAGAATATGTCTGGCAGTAATGTTGAAGTCATTTTGGTGAGTGGTATGAGATTGTATCAACCTACAGTAAGGATGGTGCACATCCTCTGACAGTTTGCTTGGTAATATTCAGACATAATGGGATGCATGGGTACATTTATACAGTAGTGTGTGTGTGTGTTCATTTAGATTAAGCAACTAAGATGGTTTGTAGAAAATGGCAAAATGTGTGCACTTACACAAACACTATTTACTGCAGAATACTCTATGCAGAGTGACAGACTGTTGCTCCAAACAAGATGGCAAGAGCTAAGAACAGCAGGCAGTTTACTAGTTTTAATCCCCGTATGAGTAGTTGGTTCACCAAAAATTCACAGGTGGTAAGCCAGTGGTGGATGGTGTGTTTGGCTTGGCAGTAAAATTTGATATCCTTAGGGTTGATCACTTCACTGGAGCTGGTCTGTTACCAGCAGAAGGTAACTGTGGGTAAACTGGATAGTGTGCAAGTTTAACTTTGTGTATTGCAATGATTATGAGGCAGGCCATCAGTTGAAAAAAGAACATATGTGCGTGGCAGAGCCGCATTGGGTCACTAAGGTCAACACGTACACACAGTGGGACATAGGTGAGAATGGATGCCCCCATTGGGATGCCAGGTTGCCAGAAACTTGGTGCCAGGTGTCTGAGTTTTATAGCCTCAGCATGAAAGCGGCCATTACTCTGTCTGTCTCCTTCAATTTAATACCAGAGCAGTGCAACAGATAGAGGAAGAGAGGACAGACAAATGTATTACCAAACTAAATATTCCTCTGTATATCTACAAGCAAGTAGTTCACCTGAAAGATGTATGATCTGATTATTGTGAGATTGAATGGTGGATGGTTAATGGCTGAATGATGTACATGGTCAGCAGTTACTCCCAGTATCCATGAATAGATCTTCAGTCACGCCGAGGCAATCAGTTTGAGTGTGACCGGGTTATTGTGGTGACCAGCCACCTGATACCAGGCACCATGTGGGTTCTTACTCAAAGAGAATTGTGAGCGGTCAACACATCACAGGGCATAAATTAATGTGAAACTAAATCTTTCTGACACATCTTTATGCCACCAACACACAACTGGACAAACAAACAATGGTACGTTCGTATCTCAAAAGAAAATCCAAGAGCTCATAATAGAGTTCAATATGCATGTGCACATATGATGAGTAGATTGAGGAAATTGATGACTGATTTCTCGTTCTTTCCATATGATCTCAAGAAGTGTGTGTTAGGAAATCAAGATGTTTTTGCAAAAGGGTGAAATATTACTTTTCCTTCAGGGGCCTGTCTCTCAGTGTGCTTCAGTGTTTCTCAGCTCATCTTGGTTTGACAAAACTTGGATGAGAATGGGATGTGCACAACTACAGTGCTGACACTTAAAAATGCAAATTGCACTTCACATGGGTCTGTATCATAAGTAGTGAGTGATTAATAGTGAAGAGCACACACTGCCTGTATATTAAGCCTGTTGTGTAATGGGCTCACAGCCAGAGTTGCCGGCTGTGCCCACCCCACACACTCGTTCAAGAGGATCGCTGGTACCAAGCTGGGATGCAGATAATCTACCAGCCCAGAGAGAAAAACACGTCGGTAATCTCTGAGGAGACAGATATGCAGCACATCAGGGAGGCAGAGCGACTATCAGCCCTATTTTCTTAGCTATGGGAAAATGAAGTTCATACTGTACCAAATTTAGTACCTGTCTATCTCTCAGTTCATGTGTCATAAAAATATAAAATTACTTTTACCATTAAGTATATTTAATTCACTGCAACATGGACATACAGAATGTATTTATCAGCATTAATTATACCATCCTGTTAGTGTTTACCTATAATGAGAGGTAAATATGTTTGCATGTAAAGTAACAGTATTGTTGGCAAATAACATGGTGATGAAATTGTTTTTTGCCTCCATGGTGTAATTGAACTTTATCTAAGCTTTTGAAAGTAACATCTTTTGTAATTTGAAGCAGTGGCTGGTTCTTTATGGGCTCATTAAAGGGTAGGAATACATTTCCAGACAACAGCAGGGCAATAAGACAAATTTGACAGATTAATTCTGCCACGTCAGACATGTCAACTTAGTCAACTGCTGCGGGGTGGCAGCGTGGAAAACTGCCAGTTTCCTCATTTGTTATCCTCTGTGAAAAAAAACAAATCACAAATCACTCACTTTCCCTATTCAGCTGTTTGGGTTTTTTTGTTGTTGTTCCACTGTGTAAGCTAAATATAAAGTTTATCTAAATTGCCCTGTTGTGTCTTTTTAGGTTTAAACCAAGGTGTGGGGCAGAGGTGCAGAGGTGAACTTTGGACCAGATGTTCTTCAAGCGTGCCTTCTGAAAATATCTTCCTTTGGATTAGATATCATCACTCACTGAAGGACCAACAGCAGCTATCTAGCAGCAAAGGACACTAATGCTCATGATCCTTCTCCTCATACCCTTCCCCTGAACACTGCCTCTCATCTAAGCCTTGTCTGAGCAGAGAGAGCAGACAAAATGGCACTCAGCTCTCAGCCCTGGCCTCCTTTAATCTGGTTGTGCATGGGATTGCTTCTCTCCTTTCTGTCAACCATCAATGGAAAAGAATGCCCCTGTTTGTGTGTCTGCGAGATCCGCCCCTGGTTCACCCCACAGTCGACCTACAAGGAGGCAACTACAGTGGACTGCAATGACTTAAGGCTCACCCACATCCCTACCAACCTGTCAACAGACACCCAGGTGTTACTGCTTCAAAGCAATGCCATCTCACACACTAGCGGAGAACTGGAAGCCCTGTTCAACCTGACTGAGCTGGATCTTTCTCAGAACAACTTCAGCACTGTCGAAGCAGTAGGCCTCACAAGCATGAACCACCTAACCACTCTTCATTTGGAGGAGAACCAGATCAGTCAGCTGCCAGACCACTGCATGGGGAACCTGTCCAACCTCCAGGAGCTCTACATCAACCACAACCAGATCAATTCCATCTCTCCTTGGGCCTTTGCTGGCCTGCGCAGCCTGCTGCGCCTTCATCTTAACTCCAACCGGCTCCATGTCATTGACAGCCGTTGGTTTGAAGAAACTCCTAACCTTGAGATCCTCATGATTGGGGAGAACCCAGTCATTGGCCTCCTCGACATGAATTTTAAGCCTCTTGGAAGCCTGAGGAGTCTGGTTTTGGCTGGCATGGACCTTACTGATGTACCAGCAAATGCATTTGTAGGTTTGGATAACCTGGAAAGCATTTCTTTCTATGATAACAAACTGGTCCGAATTCCTCAACTGGCTCTTCAGAAAGTTCCCAATCTGAAATTCTTGGACTTAAACAAAAACCCAGTTCGCAAAATACAGGAAGGAGACTTCAGGAATATGCTTCGTCTGAAGGAGTTGGGAATCAACAATATGATGGAGCTAGTGACCATTGACCGATACGCTCTTGACAACCTCCCAGAACTGACAAAGTTGGAGGCGACAAACAACCCTAAACTGTCTTATGTACACAGACTGGCCTTTAGGGACATGCCGTCCCTGGAGAGTCTGATGCTTAACAATAATGCCCTCAGTGCCCTTTACCAGAACGTGGTGGAGGTGTTGCCTAATTTGCGGGAGATCAGTCTGCACAGCAACCCGTTGCGCTGTGACTGTGTCATTCAGTGGATGAGTTCTAACAGGACCACAATACGCTTCATGGAGCCCTTGGCTATGCTGTGCAGCTCCCCAATAGAACTCAGGGGCCAGCGGGTTCGAGAGCTGAGGCTGTTAGAGTTCCCAGAGCAGTGCCTCCCCCTCATATCCCACGACACCTTCCCCAGTCACCTGAACCTGGAACTGGGCATAAGTGTCAGTCTGGACTGCAGGGCCATGGCTGAGCCAGAGCCAGAGATCTACTGGGTGACTCCTCTTGGGGCGAAAATTACTATAGACACTGTGTCAGAGCGATACCACCTGAGTAGTGAAGGGACTCTGCGGCTGTCCCATGTGCAGGTGGAGGATTCTGGTCGTTACACCTGTGTGGCCCAGAACGCAGAGGGGGCCGACACACGGGTTGCCACTGTCCGTGTGAACGGCACCCTTCTAGACAGTGCCCAGGTCATGAAAATCTTTGTCAAGCAGACAGAGTCCCACTCCATCTTGGTGTCCTGGAAAGTCAACTCAAATGTTATGTCCTCCAATCTGAAGTGGGCCTCAGCCACCATGAAGATTGACAACCCGCACATCACCTACACAGCTCGGGTCCCTGTAGATGTTCACGAGTACAACCTCACACACCTCCAGCCTGCCACTGAGTACGAGGTATGCCTCACAGTCTCCAATGTCCACCTGCAGACGCACAAGTCTTGTGTTAATGTCACAACACGTAGCGCCACTTTTGCTCTGGACCTGTCGGACCAGCACCCAAGTGCCGCTGTACTTGCTGTCATGGCAACCATGCTGGCCTTTCTCAGTCTGGCCACTGTGGGCATTTATATGGCTCGCAGATGGAAGAGGAAAAACTACCACCATTCGCTGAAGAAATACATGCTGAAGACCTCGTCCATCCCACTCAACGAGCTTTACCCTCCTCTCATCAACCTGTGGGAGGCTGATGGTGAGAAGGACAAAGACGGCAGCACAGAGGGAAAACCCTCCCCAGTTGACACCACACGTAGCTATTATATGTGGTGAGGTTTTAGTAAGGAGGCCTGGCTGCCTCTCCAGCAGCACAAAAAGACACCCTTTTGCCATTTTTGAGCAAAAGTTGAATAAAGTTGCTAATGTTTTTTTGTATTCTCAGCTTTGCTAATAACAGGCAGAGTGATCAACGACAGGATTTTTATTAGTATAGCGTATTGCCTTTGTTTTAATTTTTTCCAATCTCTAAATTGTTTCGAACTCTCCAAGATGGCAGCTGTATTTAGCCTCCAGGTTGTCTTACTTGCTATGTTCTGTTTTCCTTGGTGCATTTTTGACCCTCTTTCTTTGGGGTTAATATTCCAGCAGGAGGGGGTGTCTTTTGTTATTAAGTAGAGATCAGATCAGTGTTTCTTTCTCTGTTTTGTAAAACAGGTCATCTGTTGTGCACTGATAGATAATGAACAAGTTTGTATGAACTTCAATTAAAAGCTGACAGCAGGTTTTAGACTTGTTAAACTGTCTACTGAATGTTAGCAATTGTGCAGTAATGTTGTATCAACTATACCTTTCTGGTTTAAAATGACAGAGAATATGATTTTAGTTTACTGATAGATGTGAAGTTAAACCTAGAAATTTTTTTTTTTTTTACTGACGTGAACTAGAAAGATTTTGACCCCATTTACTTGCTTATTTTACTAGATTTTTTTCTCGCTAACAGCTTAGTTTATTATTTTCACATGCAACATGTATACTAAAAAAGTCTAAATAAATTACTTTTGGTTCTTTTGCTGATATATGGTCTTCTTTCAACTTATAAAACGTGTTTGGTTTCATCTGGATTCTATATTGTGTATCATGGATGAACTTACTGAATCATCTTAACACCATCACAATGAAATGGCTTTTCAAACAGAGCTTATTGTGTGTCAGCTTAATTTCTCAACATGATTGCATTTTTCAGACAGACGGCATATAGCTGGATTGATAGATATTCGGGTCTTCACTGCCCTCTGGTGGATGCTTTACATTAGAACAACTGTTCAACAGGGATATACTATAGAGCAATAATGATTTAGTTGTAACATTGAGGGACTTGGCATCAATGAACCAAACCTCAAGTCTTCTTCACAAAAACTGCTCAACCAAACGACTCAGTGTTGTGTTGAGTACCTTTTTTACTGTACTTCTCAGTGAAATTAGACACAAGGTGAACCAAATTCACCTCTACAAATGTTGAAAAAATACAAAATAAAATTCCCCCCCCCCCCATTATAAACACATATTTACACATAAACATACCTACATTAAAGCCTGTGCATACATACACACACGCACACACACACACACACACACACACACACGTACACAGTCACAATTTCATTCAAGTTTCCTTTTGTTACATTTATCCCTGTTTGCAAAATATGTATAAAAATGATCTTTACTATAATTTTACAGCAATCTGTGTGCTGTTATACTGCACATTAAAAAACTCATTTTACAAAACCAAACTGATCTTTACTCTGGAAAAATTCTGACTCAAGCAGAAACAATGACTGAAGTTATTCCTTCCACCTCTGCTCAGATGTGTAAGGAAAAGAACTCTACTCTATTAATTTCAAGTCAAAGAGAAAGAACGGTTTTAATATTTAGGTGTTCTGACAATATTTGCAGCAGTAAAGGAAATTCTTGACTCTTGAATGATTTTGAGGCCCTATTGGCTTTCTTTGGCATCTAAAGCATCTGCAAATGAAAGGAATAGCCTCACCGTCAGTGCTGCTTTCATGGGTTTTCTCTGTACTCAACACTGAGGTTAGAGACTACACAAGATGATCAGGCAAGGTCACTGTGGCTCCTGAGAGACACAGCGAAAACCAAGATTAGAGGCCGAGCTGTCAGGAGTGTTCTGGCTTCGGGCTGCACATCTGTATCTATAACAATACGACTGGAGAAAGAGAAAAAAAAATGTCAGCAATAGAAACTGGTTTGTTACAGTACTTAGAATAAACTATCATGTCATTTCAGTTAAGTTTAGCCACCACTTTATCTCTAATTTTTTAATGCTTTTTTAAGCCTCCTATAATGGAGCCTCTTTGAACATATTCACACATAGCTCACTGTTGTCCTCTCCTCCTTCACAAGGTTTATTTATATAAAACAATCAGACCTTTGTGCTTTAGATTTATTTTGAATGCAATTACTTTCATTTCCATGACAACCAATGCCAGTGGCAAACAAACTGAAATACTCAGTGGGTGGCTCAAATGGTGAAGTAAGTTCACAATATTCGTAGGTATGACTTCTATTCCCATTTTTCAAGTGTTTGAAACTACATCCAGAAAAAAGGACAGAAACGTCTTTGGCATCACATATTGAACAAGCAGGAAAGACTAGATAATACATGCATAGCTTCATTTTTCTTCCATCATCAAAGAGGTGGAGAATTACCAACAGTTCACTCGCTTTCTCTACAAATGCTGCAAACGTTGTTGTTGCTCACTACAACACATTTCCACATTTCCAAGAGCTGTTTTGTTTTCACAGATCCCTATCTTCATAAAAGTCCCCACTGAGCAGAAAACATGTCACAGTCCAAATGTGTCATTAAGCATCCATTCAGCCAGGTTTCATATATCACTTCTCACAATCTAGACCTTGAATTTGATCCTGTGATTAAATCCATACAAAATAATTAGCATAAATGTGCTTGTCTTCCTTACCTTGTGGCACATATAAGATCCTCCCTTCTTCACCTTGTCTGTGCCTGAAGAAGGACCTTTCTAAAAGATAGATGGATGAGAATACATCAGAGCCAAAATGAAACCGGAAACCTTTAAGTCTTAGAGGTATTGTGTTCTTACTGGGTTGCGCTGCTGGTCAGTGGTGTGATCAACCGCCCACCAGTCCGAGGTCCATTCCCACACATTCCCCACCATGTCATACAGACCAAAGCCATTGGCAGGAAAAGACATCACCTGAAGCATATGAAGAGATTATACCATACCAGTGCAGGTTATAATGAATCATTCTTTTATGACAAATTAAGAGGAAAACCTTGTGTGTGTTGTACCTATTTTTTTACTATAGCATGGCAGATTAGTAATCCTAATGGCATTGTGCTGGAATGCATGTGCATAATATGTTTAATTCATGGGAAGTGTCCAAGAATTTATTCAAAAATGCAGCTCATTTAGTGGATGAGCTGGATTTACAGACTATCTCGTCTGTGTTTCTCTACTGTTTCTGTTGCCTTACATTCCAGTGAAATTATTTTCCTTTCCGTAGTGCCTAAATAGGAGATGGATAAAATGCTTTTCCCATTGCTTTTTGTGTTATTCTAATTAGTGAGGCGTAAATAAACCTGTATTTCCACCTTCTGGGATCAGGAAGACACAGATAAGATAAATTACCCTTCAGCAAAACACAGCCTAAAAAATCTGTATGCATACAATCATGATTCAAACCTCTAAAATTGATTCACCAGTATTAGAAGGCACCCCCCATAGAGATTGAGACTGGATTAATCTTATCTAATGGTGATTCATTTGATCTCTTGAAGCTGCAAGCTCCTGGTGTGCCTTTATTGACTCCTGAAATAAGCTCTTATCTCCAGCATCTTTTATTTCCTTGTAGGTTCCATGGGCAGCAGCTTCATTAAAAATCCACTTTTGTGACAATGGCTCATGAGTACAACCACTCTTTGTCCTCCCTATGATTCATCTTCAACACACCCTTTACTGTGGCATTTCTTCTTTTGACTTACCGGCGAGGTTTTTATGTATCCATCCTCTCCAGAGTTATAGTTGGGGAATTCCCCCTGCCAGAGGTTGGCATAATACTGTCCATTTGGGTTCAACTTGTTTCCCCAGGGGTAAAGTCTGCAGGAATAGCACAACCAGAAATTGACACAGGGTCCTTTGTTGAAGACCACAGCACATGCACAAGCATTGTAAGAATTTACAGTCATTCACGCAGTAAATAAACATGCCTGTCTTTCAGGCCGCCCCTGCAGGCATATTCCCATTCTGCCTCTGTAGGAAGTCTCTTGTTGGCCCAGGAGCAGTAAGCAACAGCATCCATCCAGGACACATGTAAAACAGGATGGTCCTGCCTACAACAAATAAGAATTAATTACTTAACTCTACAAATTACTGAGCCCCTGTTCCCTTTCTCATTGTTTGCATTTGTCAAAAGCCACAACAAAATGAAATAAAAGAACTGAAAGTAAATAGTTTCTTTAGCTATGAAATGCAACACTGACATGGAAATGGTTGACTGCTGAAAACAGCTTTTGAAATAGTAAGTTTCTGTTTCTACCTGTTTGTGATGACAGAGTCTGGACCCTCAGGGTGTCTCCAGTTGGCCCCTTTGACTGGAAGCCACCAGGGGGCGGCAGCTACCTAATAACAAAGTGATTAAGCAAACGTCACTCATAGATAAGATGATTGGTTTACCTCTCAGCTATCCTCATTCATTGAAAATTATCCATAGTGGACTGATTGTGGTACTATTGGTTTTTCATGGTTTTTCCACATGATCAGGCTGCATTAACAGCTGAAATGAAACAGTAATTCCCTGCTGTCTGGCTTTCGCACGGGATGCCTGCTGTGCTATAGCCTCACATAGTCAATCTGTGAACAACGTGAAAAAGTTTAAATTACAGTAGTGTATGCCTTCATGACTATCTAATGCTAAAAAATGTGAGACCAGAGGCTGGTTTTCAGATAAGGCTGTGCAAACCTATCTATAACTCTACTATGCAAAAAAAAAAAAAATAAAATAAAAAATATTTAAAAAATTTAATGGTCAGAAGATTGAAATATCCTCTGAACAAAATACCACAGACACAAAATATGAATAAATGCAAATTGAAAAATAACATAGGCCACAAATCATATTCTTAATGAAACACATTGTCATATTCTCTTTCTTGTTTTCCAAAAGAATTGCCTCACATTACTTGAGGGAAATTTGATGTCATGTGATCGTTGAGGATGAAAAACAAAATATAATTCACTGCTCTTTACTGCAAAGTACAATTTGCGGTTGGGAAGCCAGTCAACATATAAAATAGTTAATTCAGGAATATTTATTTTATTAGATGAAACCACTTTTCTATATAAATGACTGAGAAAGTGATATTGGACCTTTTGAATGCACCAAATTTCCCTAGCAACCAAAAAGAGTCAATGTCCACCTGTGAGTGATTACATGGTTGTGGTTGGTGTATGCATCTTTCTGTGGTTGGTAAATGCTTTTGTATGTTAGACTGTGTTCTTTCTAATTTAGTGGACTGGGCAGCATGTCGGCATAGTGGTTAGCACTATTGCCCCACAACAAGAAGGTTGTTCGTCTCTGTCTGTCTGTGAATGTTGGCAATGTGATGCACTGGTGACCTGTCGAGGGTGACCCCGACCTCACCCAATGTGAGCTTGGATTGGCTCCAGCACCCCCCCACGACCCGGAAACGGACAAGCAGTAGAAGAATGAATGTAGTGAACTGCAGTGATAAAAAATCTTTCTACACCACTTCTTTCTGTTGCAGTGAGTTGCGAGCCTGGTGAGTGAACTGGTATATAATCATACTTACTGCTTGTGTGATTTGGTTTTTGACTGTCTCACTCAAACTTCCCTCAAATACAAATGAGTCTCCAAATTTCTCTGCCTAAAAACACAACAATAAAAATATTATTAACAAAGATGATGGCCATTAATATTTCAACAATGCAATAACCACAGCAAAATATTTGCTTTCATATTGGTTTTTGACTAATTCAAAGGTAATAATTCCATTTTACAGTTTAACCTTTAATGCACAGTAAATATTTCGTACCTCAGTAACATATCCTGAGGCATTGACAAAGCTTTGGAACTGCCTGTTAGTGACTTCCTGTATGTCCATGTAGAAGGAGTCCACGTGTACCAGTCTCTGAGGACCTTCTCCATCTGCATGGATGCCTGGGTTGTTTGTCCCCATCAGGAATTCTCCTCCAGCAATCAGCACCATCTGTAACCAAAAGCATAAAAGTATCCAAAAAAGCTGAGAACTTAATCTCTGAGTATAAAGCATGGTTGGAAGCTATCAGACAATTATGCTTTGCAATATTATGAGGCAGACAAAACAACTAGGTTATTATATCAACAGCAAAATGTGCAAATACATTTAAAAGTTAAGAAAATTATCCTTTCTGTGGATGAGCTGAGGCTGATCTATAAATAATAATGATTGATCAATGAAATGAAACTGCTTAAATCAGCCACAGGGACTTTCGCTAAATACTTAAACTGTTTGAGATGGAATAACTATTGGTGCGGTTGGGGATTCCTGCTTCATGCACTCAGTTGTTATATTTACACCATCAGACATTAAGATCTCCATCATTATGCACCAAACTCATAAGTAGGGATCTGATTGGACTTTGGGTCCGTGTTGTTGTTAATGAAGCAGCTTACTAATGAGCTCCATTTGGGCAAAATATGTGTAAAACATAAACATAAACATCCAGATGAAGGGTCCATCAGCTGCCTTGTCTCCTGCCCAATCAGGACAAACAGGGTGTTTCTTGGTATTCATACTTTACCATACTCTGCATGTCCCTCTCTCCTCCCTGAGCCTCAGGCGGCCTCTCATTGGCGCCTCTGGAGTATCTGATAGCCGGGTCTGCCGAAACCGCTCCGTCCTGCTGCGGGTCCACAGCGGCTCTCTTCAGCTGTCCACAGCCGCAGGTCGCTGCTCCCTGCGGGGCGACGCCCTCCTGCTCGGCCCCGCATGAGCTCTGGAGACAAGGGACTCTGTTCACGCAAGCAAAGATGACCAACAAGGCAAAACAGAGCAGCATCTTTTCTAAGCAGAGCCCAGCTGCAGTCGCGGATGCGTTTACTTCCGCAAAGTCACATGGTCAGTCAGCTGACCGCCAGATCACAAGTGTAACTCTTTCCTCCCCACATTAAATATTAGTTGTATATTTCTCCTAATCCACGCACATCTTTGGAAATTGTAATTAGTTCGCAAATATAGCAGTTTGACACAGAACATCAGCAATTTGAAACTTTTATTCTAGACTCCAAACAATGCGCTACGCTGTGATAGTTGATTTTTTTTACACTAAATAAATCAAGGCACTGCAGTGTGAGAGTGATACCAGCTTATGTTTCCTTGGTGGTACGAGATGGGGCCAGAATAGACATAATTTCCCAGCTATCAACACTGCGAACGAAGAAGAAGAAGAAGAAGAAGAAGAAGAAGTGGCAGCGAGCCAACGCAGCTCAGCCGAGCTGCCTCACTAAGCGCAGTCAGCCGCGGAGCTCCGACAGGCGCGGAAAGGTGGCTGTCAGAGAAATAACAGCAGACCAACCCCCCCCCCAAAAAATACTGGATTATTAGTGTCGCTGGCGGCTGGACCTCACCCACAGAGAGGGGGAGGAGAGAGGACATACAGTCATGTTGCCTTAGCTGCTCCTCACAGAGCTGAACATCCGAGCTTCACCACAGCCGAGGTAAAGTTGGCCGCTCAACTTGTTCACTTCACCTTCTCCTCTTCCTTTCGCTGTCTTCTTCTTCTGCTTCTTCTTCTTCTTCTGTTTCTGGCTCAGCGGAGGACAGAGGTTTAGCTCGGTCTCCTTAAATGGTTAACAAAAAGCTCCCAGTTCGTGGTCTTCTCCTTTACACAGAAGTAGGCAGAAAAAAATACTCCAGATAATTTCCGACCACTGTGAAACGTTATGATTGAAGGTGGCGTTTTAAATGTAACTGACGCAAGTTTCATGTGTATTTTAGAGGTGAGGTGAAGTTTTTAATGTGTTTTGATGCGGACATCAGTGACATGGGGAGCAGGCAGATAGTCCACCTGCCCTGGCCACATATTTGCAGCTTGTGCGCCGATAAACCTGTCGCTTTCCTGGTGTGGCAGCATCCTCCCTTTTATTAACTGTTCTGCTGTAAACCACAACATACAAATACATCCAGGCTCCAGTCACACCCCACAGAGATGTTTCCTGCTGCCATGCAAATCTCTGCAACCAGGACAGTGGTATCAGTGTAGTCTCGACCTCTCTCTTCTCTTCCAACATTGCACTGCCAACTAAGTGGGAGTTCTGCAGCTACATTTAGTCTGTGTCCTGCCATCAAAAATATCTGCAAGTGTACACTGGGTTACATATCTGCAGGTGAGTGGATGTCATGGGGATGTAATTTTCATGAATTAAAGGATTTTTTTTTTCAATATATAAATAAAAAAGGACGTTTTAGTGTACAATGTAACTGTGAGACATATTTATAAAAAAAAAAAACCCAATACAAACCCCACATCTACTAATTTTTTACCCCTTTCTTCTGCTGCAGGTGTGACCCTGCGTGCTTCCAACATGTCGGATAAGATGTCCAGCTTCCTGCACATTGGGGACATCTGCTCCCTGTATGCAGAGGGATCCACCAATGGCTTCATCAGCACCCTTGGGTACGTGCATCTTACTTGCTGGACGCCGTGGGTGTATGTGTGTGTGCATCCGTGTGTTTCAGCCCATTTAACACATTTCTGTGTTCCACTGCAATCTGAGCAGTGTTCAGAGGGAGTTATATTACACCAGCAGTGATGACTGTCAGTTCGATGGATCAAATTAAACACAAATTTTGGTGCAGTCAGAAAGAGCTTTTCCTCCTCACTCTCATTATACATGTACTGGGTGAACATTTGTTTGCATGTATCACAGACATCAGTTCCTACTGTTAGTGACAGAGTGGGATTAACCGGACGGATAAGGAGAGATAAATGGGTGTAATTTTGCCATTTGTCCTGCAGAACAAAGATGTGAAATCAGTGGGTGGCCTTTGAAGAGGTTCTTTGACCACGACTGACCCCACCACTGATAGTGTGGGGAGGGAAGGAAATAGACAGGTTGACAAAGGCATAGTCAAAGATTAAGTGTATGTGTGTTTTTTTTTTTTTTGTTGTTGTTTTTTTTTTTTTGTGAGAGTGTGGCAGGAGTGGGTGTGAAGGGCAGAGGAAGAAACACAGATGGTGTTGTACACAGTTGCTCAACACTAATTGTAAAACTGGTCAAGTACCCCACGCAGTGGCAACTATATTGTGCTGGTGTCTTCCACAACAGAACTGCTTCTGATTTACTGGAATTAAGATGCACATTGATCATGAAGATAACACGAATGTTGATTTTAGGATACTCGAGTAACAGAAGTGCACCAATTATTCACACTTTTCTCTTGTTCTGAATATAAACAAGGTAATATGTGAAAGCTTTCATTAATTCATATTTGCTGGTAGAACAGAATGAAAATGTAATAGACGTAGCTATGCATGATTTCTTCTATCAGTAATTTTATCAGCTGTCAGCTCAGTGTGCAGGACATCTCCCGCTGCACCCGCTGCACCCACTGCACCCACTGCTCATGAAAAATGGAATGATCTACAGCAATAACTGAGTCACTATAGAGACATTGTGGCCTTTCTCGAGTTCCAGTGCATCCCACAGAAAGACACAAACACTCATGTACACACTTACAAGTGCACATATTTTACAAAATTGTGATGACAGTTTTGGCTTTGAGCACATACCACCAACACAGCAACATTCTCCAAATGTGCTGTACTTAGGATAAGAAGCTAGATGGAGAAGAGAGAAAACTTTGATCATTATAAGTTCTCCTGCTGAGCATGAACTCCAGCTCCTGTTTGGTCATTTAAGAGTGGCATCTGTCAGCAAATGAAAGGTCAAAAAATTAAAAAAATTCTCCTCTGTGCTTTGAGTCTGCAGCAGGGCATGTCCTGTTTGTTCAGATGTGCAACTACTGAACTTGTGTTAATCACTGACCACTGAGAGGGGGTCAGCAATCTGTGCATCATCCATGCATACAGATGCCTGCACACACACACTGGCTAATTTGAAATTCCCAGATATTTCCTGACTTTTTATTGAAGTCAATAGTCTTGTTCCTCAAGGTGTACTTGGAGGAGGACAAGACAGGTCTGTTTGGACAACTGTAGCCATTCCCCAAGAAAAGGCCTGAAATGGATATGTGATTTGGAGAGTGTCCCAACAAGTGTTATTCTAAGGCAGTAAAAGCTAAATTTGTCACCAGCATTCCAGTTTGCCCACAGCCCATCTAATCCCCAATAATTTCTTGTGTGTGTGAAGTGGGAGAGTGAACATGCTACAACTGTGTGACAGCTTTTTTGAAACACAAGCAGAAGTTAAGGTTGTGGCTGTTGTTGCTTTTACGCTTTTCTTTCAAGGAACACCCAAATATAAAGGGATATATATTGATGCAGAAGCATACAACAGATATAATGAACCAGCAAAACAACAATCTCATTAAGTCTGTTGATGATGCTTAATATTCGAGAACTTTGGCTTATTAGTTTTAGATTTATCTGATTACTGAAATGTCAATCAACCAATTTGCTCATCAGCTAATTCTTAAAGTGAATTATTGAGCAAATATGCCAATCATTACACTTACAGCACTTCTACTGAGAAAATTACTGCTGTCTTAAATATCCTTTTTTATTATATATGATTGTATGTATGTAATGTAAATATTTTCAGCTTTTTACATCCAGTTTTTGAAAAAAGATCAAATAATATAATTAGATCATATTTCAGACAGAAACTATGCTGCTGCTAATTATTGAGTTTTATTTATTTATTTTTTATCAGTACTGAATTATATCTTTGTGTTCTTGATGAATCAATGATCCATTTATTCTTTTAAGTATCTGAAAACACACATCTAAGGTCTTGTTTTGTGCCCAAGGAGCCAAAAAATTATTCAGCTTGTGGTCATAATAAACTAAGTAGGCCACCAAATATTCTTATTTTTTAAGCTTTTCTTTCTTTTTTTTTTTTTTTTTTTTGCGATTAATTGGTCATCGGGAGGGTTACTGATACATTTTAAATTGATCAAAACAAAAAAACAAAAAAAAAGTAAAAATAAGCACAAATAAAGATAAATAAACACAAACCGACCGGTTTCCATAAGTATGTGTACTGTGCAGCACCAGCACGTGGTTAATGTTCTTTTTATGTGTTTATGTTCGCAGCTTGGTGGATGACCGCTGTGTTGTCCAGCCCGATGCAGGGGACCTCAACAACCCTCCAAAGAAGTTCAGAGGTAAGAGCCAGACCTCCTGAGGCCTGACATCATCCCTCTAACTGCTCACTGTTTATACTGTGAGCTCTGCTGAATGTGTTATGCTGTGTTTCTTTGGTGACAGCCACAATATCTCTGCCCACTGGACTTCAAACAGGCCAGCCTTTGACAATGTTAATGGTGCATAATTGTGTTTGTACGCATGTCCACGTGTATGCGTATGTGTTTCTGCATCCATGCATGTATTTATAGCTTGTTCGCACACCTCGTCTGTGGAGGTAGTGGCAGATGGAGAAAGTCAGGTCTGATGTTGGTTTGTTGGAAAACAACAGACTTAAAAAGATACTTTTCAGCAAAAGCCTTAAGATGCCTCTTTGGTTGAACCAGCTATTATTAGCTCTCATACAGGAAGTAGAACTCATGACCCTCAGTTCTCAGACTGGAGGTTTAGCTCCCCGGGGAGAGGCCTTGCCCAACATGTGTATGGGTGTATTGAATGCTTCTGTTGAAAATGTAACAGTTTTGTGCAATATTATTTCATCCTGCTGAATAAGCATTTGATTAAAAGTGCAACACTATAGGGCATAATATATATTTTATACGTATTATGCTTCCTATGGTATAATATTGATAGCATAGGATGTCACGTCTGAAGAATATACTCTCATTATTATATTGTTTTACATTTAAAGCCAAAGGATTCCTATAATGTAACAGTTTTGGTTATATAAGTCAAATGTACCTTGTTTAAAATGTCAGTTATCAGAAAAATAACCAACAACTGTAGCTGAGTGTTGACTGGACATTTAGATTTAGGTATTTATTTAAAACTGCTTATCTTTGGTCTTTGGACTATTGGTCAAAGACTGACAACATTTCTGAAATTTCATCATTCATTTTATACACTTGATGATAAACTTTGGCATTAAGAAAATAACTTTTCTATTCACTGCCAGTTGCAAATAAGCATTTTGAATTATAAGTATTTTAAACAAAAATTTCACACTTTCGCTTTGCAGACATTTAAAATCGTTTGGGCTTTGCAATGAACTTTATTTTAATATCTTTGAATTTGCTTTGAACTGTGTAAGACAGCATGCATTCCATTTGCACACACTCACACTTAATGATGCTATCCGCTGTCTCAAGGGTACAAAGAAGATTGCACTGTATTTATAAAGTAGAAATCTTTGATGTGAGCAGTGATCCGCACAACTCAGCTCTTTAGTGGGTCTCTGGTGTCTCTGGCAGGTTATCTGCCCCTTGAGACAAGCACTGTCACCACTATAAACACAGTGCTGACTGATGCCTGCACACTTGTAACAGCATGAAAGACCAGACTCATTCGCTCTATCTCTGTTGCTGTGTGTTTCAGCAACTGTCAAGTTTTTTTCCACAGACATACAAAACATGTTAGCAGCATCTATACTTGTCTCCCAACTAAGGGTTTCCATGCAAACCATGATCACAGCCCAGCCAAATATAAGCATGTATTTTTCCTTTGATTTAGCATTATGCTGCTAATCTCTCTGCTATAAACACACTCTAAAAGTATCTGATGTTGACTGGTGTAGGAGCATCCTTAGTGTCATATCTGGATTTGGACATTATGTCCGTATGCACATTGAGGCACCAGAGAGGAAAAAAATGCAGCTTTAGCCGAGTTTGAATCATTCAGGATCAAAAGTGTTTGTAAATTAAATTCAAATTGTTTGTGTAGCTATTTTTGGCAGGAAACATGTGATTGTAGTGTGGGAGCTGCTTTTTGGCCCACTTATACAGGAAGCCTTTCACTAATCACTTTTCCTTTATTTAATCTGCCATCCTCCCACGGTCCGTTTTCTCTCTACGGTATCTCTAAGCTATCTTCTACTCAGAGGAACTCCTGCCCTAAGTGTGACCCACTGCCAGACACTAGATATCTTTACTCAGTTAATTTGTTGATTATTCCTGAATATACTGGACATTAATGATTACCTTTACCCTTTTTTCAAAGTACACTGTGAAATCATGACATTGTGTGTAAAGTCTGGGGTTCAAGTGATGCTCCCTCTACAGGACACTTGAACATAAGCGTTAAGTGCTGTTAAAGTGGCTTTGTTAAGTCCTCCACCATGTCAGCTGGTCATGACCACAACAGGCACAAAGAGGTGAGGATGGTCCTATACAATAGACCAACCGACAGGATAACTCAGGCCCTGCTGCTTCTGTTTTGACCCCCTCATTTCATCCCCCCTCTCTCAAGTCCCTCAGCTGCATGGAAGTGCAAGAGTAAATTTTTGGAGGACTTCTTTAAAATGAAAGAATGAATAACAGCATTTATTTTGGCATTGCCACTAAATGACTTCATAAATCTAGCTAAAGATCCTTTTTGATGGCAGAGATTATAACTTGTCAAGCACAATTAAAAATGAGTTATGGCTCCATCCAACCTTGTCAATTCCTTGTCCTTTTGTTTTGGATGCAGACTCACTGGGACACAAAAACAGAACCATCACTGTTATTATTCCCACATGTGCTTTCCTCCATTGTCAGATGTAAAAACAGGTCACTGAAACCGAAGCAGCCAAGTGGAATCATTATTAATATTATTTTTTTTATCTGCACTTTTCCTTTTTTTTCTCCAAAAAATTTGAATATAGAGCTTATTTTTTGCTTAGTATTCGATAAAACAACATAAATCACTGTTTGATACTAAATACTAAAATTTTAATCAGACCAGGACTCTAGAATGCTGTTGCCAGTTAAACTTTACAAAGTGAGGGTTAAATGTCTTTTACAATTAGTCATGTTTATTGTACAATCACAGCTGAAGCTGTTTGTGTTTGTGTCACTGTTATTTGTCACAGTCAGACAACATCACAACTACAACATCAATAAATTACTTAAATAATTTGAAGATTACAAACTTGAAGTATGGAAAACATAGTGCAAAACGTTAAACAAAAAAAAAAAAGAAACTTGAACATTTTTCAATCACCCACAGTCATTCTGGCTGTATGTCATTACATTTCTGTTGTTTGTGCAAACTTCTTTGGGGACTCCTAATTTGAGTCCTCTAGGTTTTCTTTGGCATCACAATAGTTTTTTGTTTTTTTTTTGTTTTTTTTTTAATGTCCCCCCTCGTTTGGTTGGGGGACTCCCTCGTCTGTTTGACAAGAAGACAGTTTTGCAGAGATAATCCCACTAAATGGACAGTATGATGGCACAAAGCCAGACAAGTCATGTCCACCAGGCCTTATACTGTCACTGCTGAGGTATGCTCAATATTTCCTCTCAATGTAAACAGAAGTACTCGCTGCAGGACCACACTCTCACTCACAAGCATATACACTGGGACAATAGGATGCTGTTGCCTTGCTTCGTATTTCACCCGGACAGCTGAAATACCATCAGACACCTACACAGTTCAGCAGAGTATACTGAGCAACATTCAGAAGATCCGAGGAAGAAAAAGCACTGTACCATTGCTTTGTCATAGACATTGTTTGAATGTCAGATTGCTCATGAAATATAAAGTTGCTATGGTGGCAGTTTTTGATGTGTATTGAAGTTGGGATATTTATTGATTGGTGCCTTGTTCATTAGTCATCCTCTTTTGATTTTCCTGTCAGAATCGTCAATCATCATTATTTTTGAATGGGTTGGGGGATTAAATACTTTTTCTAAGTGCTTATTGAAAGACTGAAATCTGAAAACTTTGAATTATTGTCTAAATTTCATGGGATGGGGTAGAGGGGGCATTCTTTGTTTCTGCAGAAAGATGATTATTGCTGCTAAAGCAGTTGCATATGAAAACTATTTAAGAAATAGCAAAACATTCATAAGTTATTATGGAGCATTAGCTCCTCAGCATCAAGTATCTGTTGTCAGGCGATGCTAACTGCTGTTGCTGTCAGAGACACACTGCAGACTAACTGGGTGGTTCTTTAGAGATAAACACCAGAAACCATTCTGTCTTAAGTCCCTTCCTCCCCTAATAACCACATATATTGCTTTCCCGTATTTTGAGAGAGGAGAGGTCTTGCAGGAAACAGTGAAGGGAAGCTGTTGTTGGTGGACCCATTTATTGCTTGGATGCAGAATGAGGGATCAGCTGCTTCCTCTATAATTTCTCCAACAGGATAAGAAACTTGGAGCAAATGTCAGTTTATACAAGCCAGATCTCTGAGAATATTTTTGATTCCACACAGCATTCAAGTAGTGTTATGCAATATTTGTTTCTATGTCCTTGTCTGTAAGGTATTGTCTAATTACTGCGTTTTAACTTGAGCTGCCTTTGTGACAGAGTAAAAGATGTGGAGGAGAGGAAGTTGATATTTCTGTTTTACAGTCTTTGCTATTTCTGCTACAGTACCATTGTAAATTATAAAGCTATGTGTTGTTAGATGGTTTGCCAGGACCTCTTTCAGGCCAAGTGAAAGTCCTTTTCTATGGCCTTTTAGCAGCATTGATCACTGCCACTTTGGCCTGCCAGTACCTGTGAGCTGTTTTCAAGACCCAAAAGAGCTTGTTGAGCGTTGATGTTTGGGTTATGGTGTTTTGACATAAGAACACTGATGCTTGAACATGTTGTTTGCTATGGCCAATCCGTGTCCAGCATAGAAAACTGACAGAGAAAACTCTTCTTGGGTCCAGATCAAGCAGACTGTTCTTCCTATTCACCCCAAGTTTCTTTATTATTGCCCATATGAGCATTGCTGTTCCCTTTGAAGAACTTACATCCCTAAGTGTGCATCTTCCACTGATTTCCACAAAGCTTGGATACTTGAACAAACTGTTGCTTAGTGCACAGGCCCAATGAACAGTTATTATTTTCCCCTTAGCAACTTGTTGCATGTGATTAGTACTGAGATATGATAGATTAGTTTAGGGGTGCTACCAGAATTTTACACCATTTTTCACAACTCTGAGTCAGCAGTTCTCTCTGTCTGTGTATGTTTGTGAGACTGAGCAGTTTTGTTTATTTTGATGAAGTAGGCTCCTTTCTGTTTAGGCACGATCACTTTTTCACATGCTGTTGTGACAAAGTTCTTTCTGCATAACGCTGTATTCAAACATTACACACACGGTACAATGTTTGGTGGACAAGGTTGCTTTGTTTGTGTGTTGAGAACTGAAGGGTCAATGTCCTGTGCAGCCAAGCATATAGAACAGTATATCATTTTCACCAGGTGTAAATCCACCTGTGGACCTCCACATACTGTACTGATGGCACCTGTGCTAAGGGACATGAAAATAAAATTAGGTCCTACACAATCCGACTTCTAATAACATGCAAATAAAACATTGACCTGAACTGACAAAGAAAAACAACAAAAATCAACCACAAAACAATATTAAAAAAAATTTGAATAGCTGCTGTCCGTGGCCACACAATCAGAAACATTGTCTGAAGGGGACAAAATCTATGTTCCTGTTCCTGTAAATCATATCTGCTACCAAGCAAATGCTTCCATTTTTTTCTTTCTTTCTTTTTTTTTTTGGCTAAAATTAAACATGTTAAATATTAAGCTCTACAACTGCTGATAGGTGGGTTTTGTTTCACTTAGATGGGGCCAGGATAACTGATTTCCCTTGTTTCCCCTCAAAGTATGCTGTTTACTGTACATAGCGTCATATTTAACAGACATGACAGGGATGTTAGTCTTCGTTCTTAAATTGAAATACTCAGCTTTTGCTTTAAAGATCTAGTTTTTGGATTATGCAATGAAAAGACTAAAATAAAATGACCACAGCTTTGAAGAGAAATTTATTAATTCAATAGTCACCATTCAGAGAACTAAAATACTTTCATTTCACTTGTAGATTATTGCAAGGTTTGTTACTTGGCACTAAAGTGACATTTCAATATGTTTAGGCATTTACTTGATAGTGTACAGGAATGTGTAGATGGGGCAGTCAAAGATAACTTTGTTTTTGACCTCGAAAAGGTATTGCTCAGATATAGCTCAATAAAGTCACATGGATGTGGGTTCCTGTTGTAAAAGGTTTGTTTTTAGTTAGTTGCAGTTAATAAGTCACTGAGTTTTCTACCCTGTGGAGTGGTCCCACCACTCAGCCTGCACAGTGACCCCACAAGGAATTTTCGCTCCAGATTTCAGCATTACTGAAGTGACATGTTTCCCAGCTGGCTGTGATTAAAATCAAACTGTCAGTGTGAGCTGATCATCTGTCACAGGCTCATATTAACAAATTGTGATTGTGAGTTTAGATTATGATAAAATTGCTGTGTGAAATTGTATAGTAGCTCATTTGAAAGTTGCCTTTAAACTTGCAATATTAATCCAGTTGCAGCTTGAACTTTTTTATATTGCTTTGCAACAATAAAACATGTTAACTGAGTGAAAAACTTCAGGTCACCCCCTTTCTCTCTGATTCACTTTCTGTTACTGTCTTTACTCTCTTGCACACTTTTCTTTCACTTCCTTTTCTTAGTTTTTTTTTTTAACCTTATTTTGGGTCAAGCTTCAGTAAACCAAAGTGTAATATGAGGGGGGCAAGAGGAAGATTTGGTAGATAGAAAACATTAACTCTGAGGGAGAGAATAGTTCATGCAGTGCTTAGAGGAATTCAGAAAGGGAAGGAGGGATGATAGAATATCGAGGGGGAGAGAGAGATAGGGAGTCCCCACCCTCTTCTTTCTCCCTCTGTCATCCCACTCCCCTTCTCTTGGCTGACCTTATTTGGTCATGTTACTGCGGCTATAACAGAGCGAGAGAGAAAGCGAGAAAGAGAGAGGGGGAAGGATGGACAGATTTCTCTTTTTTTTCCCTCTTTTCGTCTTCTCAGAAAAGAGAGCTTTGGTCTGATGAGAGGTGAAGTCAGAGGAAAGCCAGGACAGAGAGGGAGGAGTCGCTGGTGGACAGAAGATTAACTCTGTAGGGAGAACTGTCACACAAGCTTTTGTGTATACTGAAAACCAGTCTTTCAGCCAGTGTCTCCGAGCTTCAGCTGCACTCATTGTGCAGCTTGTTACAGAAGTCTTCTGGGAACTCTTCTGGGAATAAAGAGGAACTCTGCTAAAATTGTATCCAAATGCAAATGGGGGAGCCGTTTTTCCTGCTATCAAGTTTCTACGCTATCTATGAAAATGAGCAGCACAATCAGTTTGCTGACGACAGCAGCATCTCATTGTTGCTGTGGTTACAAACTGTGATTCTGGACAGGACTTACTGTGGTATCATATCATATCGTACACACGTACACACACGCACACACACACTCTTTCCTGTGTCTCCTGACTCCTGCTTGAAACAGACTAAGCCCTTTGATCTATATAATGAATATGTGTTTGAAGTGCATGGATGTGCTCCCAAAGAGGAGAGTGTGAAAATGGTTGGTTGTGTATATTTTTTTCAACTCAAGTATTTGAATATATCACTGGATAAAGACGGGGGGGGGGGGGGGGGGGGGAAGAGTGTCATGTATGAGGTGATTCCTGCTGTACTATTTTGTTTTTGTTTTTTTATTTAAATTTTTTTTTTCAAATCTTTTTTTTTTTCAACTGCAAGTCCATTGTGTTAATTGAACAATTAGTTTTTAACATGTGTCCTCTTTTTTTTTTTTTTTTTTTTTTTTTTTAGGTGAAAAGAAAATAAGTGTGAACCCACCTGGTTTTTTTATTTTAATTGGTCAAAAAGTGTTGCCAAACGGGTTCAGTAACTCAGACTTTTTGTGCTTTTATTGAACATCGTCATTCAGTGTTCACAGTGCTGGTGGAAAAATAAGTGAACTTGAGAAATGTGATAACTGGTCCAATAACATCGAACCAGCTCTTCTAGTAGCTGCTGATCAGATTTGTGAACCGTTCAGCAGGAATTTTTGACCAATTTTCCTCTACAGGTGAGCTGTATTCACCAGGATGTGTCGTGTGAACGGCTATCTTTTTCTATTCAGATCACTCCGCAGCATCTCTACTGGATTATAGACCGTGCTGTGACTTGGCCACTCCAACATGTGGATTTTCTATGTTTGAAGTCATTCTGATGTTGATTTACTTGTAGGTAACAGGTATCAGGTGACAGGTATCATTATGTGGCACATGCTGATAAACTTAATTATTAATTTCTCTTTGATGATAGTCCTAAATGATTCTGCTCCCTTTTCTATACATCACCACTAGGATGATGTTTTCATGTAGGTATACAGATAGTTTAATCAGTCAGTAAAAATGTCTTTGTTAGACGTATTTGTCACAATGTGTCAGAGGCGCCGCAGTATTATTTTCATTATTATTATTATTTTAGAAAGCAACAGCTTCTTCTGTGGTGTCCATGCAGGACTCCATGTTTGATGCAGATATGGTTTGCATATGGTGGACTCATCCATTGACATTTTAACCAGCTCCAGTTGTCCAAGATTGTTCTACATTTTTTTCTGCTGCTGCCTTTTGAGTCATCTTATCTGAAAGCCCACTTCAAGGGAAACATGCCAGAGAAATGAATCATCACCACTTATACACAATTGTTTGACTGTGGACTGATGGATACTTAATCTTATTGAGATGAGATGACCCTTTTCAGCTTTATGCAATCAATACTTCTTTATTGTTGGTCTTCGGAGATCTTTTTTTAAAAGGCATGTTTCGCATGAGCAAACGTTTCTATTATTGAGTGTTTTGAAGTCAGATTAACTCTACCCAGCTCCACCAATCTGGTTTCATTGATTTGACTCCAGGTTTGATAACTGCTTACTCCACTTACCTATTGTTAGTTAGCTACTGTCACTGTGAATATAGACAAGAACAATATAATTATGCGTGTGTTAAAATAGATTGTGTTCAATAAATGTAACTTGGATTGACATCTGACTTTATTTGAGGATATTTGTTTTTTACCTAAATGAATGTAAATTTAAAAGGTTAACTTTCTTTTTCTTGCTGCTGTACTTTTTCATAGTTGAAAGTCTTTTTTTCCTTTGTCTCTTTTTTTCCAATGTTTGTGAATATGCATGTCTGCCTCTACAGTATATCTTGCTCTCTTTGTTTCTCTGTGCTTACCTCCATATCTATAGATGAATCTTTGTCTGTCTTTATTTCTGTATCTCTCTCTCTCTTTCTGTGCAGATTGTCTGTTCAGACTGTGCCCTATGAACCGCTACTCAGCCCAGAAACAGTTCTGGAAAGCAGCGAAGCCTGGAGGGAACACTGACACAGTGCTCCTCAACAAGCTCCATGTAAGTGAAGTGACGACATAATCTTCTCCCAGCAGTCACCACAGAACAGTGAACTACACACAGACCTGTCCTCAGGGCTACCAGGGTACAGAGAAAGAACATACGTACAGAAAGAAGACCTTTTCAAAAGTTAGAATTTTTATTTTGTTGTATGGATTCAGATGAAACTCAAAGCAGAGCTGAACAGTGAATGTAAAGAAATGTTGATGCTGCGCGTTAAGAGCAGTTTCAGTATGTATTTTTGCTGAAATTTTAAAGTCCTTTTATAGACATTTCTGAAGCCTTTCACTCCTACTGTCCTACCTTTCTGCCCTCTACTCTCTCCTTTCTCTCTTTCTGCTGTGGTACAATACCATTTAAAGCAATCTGTTATCTGACCAGAGTCATAAAATGGAAGATTACAATCTCTTGTGTGTCTCTATGGAGATGTGAGCCACAGTTTTCAGTTTGAAGTGTGAATTATAACTACTCTATTGCTCTAACACCAAAACCAACCAACCGCTTAATAAATTTCTGTTTGTGTTTCCCTGTTTTGATCTTTGAAACGCATCTCTTTTGTGACTCTTCTCAGCATGCAGCTGATTTGGAGAAGAAGCAAAACGACTCTGAAAACAAAAAACTACTGGGAACAGTAATTCAGTATGGGAATGTTATTCAGGTTGGTTCTTCAGAGACAGAAATCATCTGCTTGGTATTTATTCAGATAAATGTTGAGGTTACAGTAAAGTTCTGAATAAAGTGAGATTGTCCTGAAATGCAATAGGAATTATTTAATCTCAAAAGTCTCATCTCCTTAGGCCTCATATCTTAAAGTTAAAATATGCCTCAGCTTGAGTGTATATTTCCCAAAGTTGACCCTTAAATTAAAAACCAAAATTTTCATCTGCATGTTCCAGCATTCAGTCCCAGCAATATGAAAAAGTTATAGTGTATGAAATTATACTCTTCAATGCATCAGCATAGAATACATTGAACAGCCTCCTGAAACATACAATTAAAGGAAACAAAAGAGCTCTAACTGTCATATGAAAATCCCTTTCAATTAGTAGGGAGAGAGATCGTTTCTAGCAATTAATTTGAATGTAATGCCCCTTTCCTGTAGTCAGCATTTCATTTCATTTCATGTCATCATGTAGTCAGTTGTTTCATTTAAGATTTCAGTGTCTAATTTGTGTGTATTTTCCTCCAATATATTGTTTACGCTCAGCTCCTCCACCTAAAGAGCAACAAATATCTGACAGTGAACAAGCGTCTCCCTGCACTGTTAGAGAAGAATGCCATGAGGGTGATGCTAGACACTGCTGGAAATGAGGGGTCCTGGTTTTACATACAGCCCTTCTACAAACTACGCTCGATTGGGGACAGTGTGAGTCATCGCTTGTATAAGTGTGGTCTGTTGTGAGAATGCAATGCTGTTTTTGTCTTGTAAAATACAATTGTGGATGTTACATTTATGACATTGGAGTAACTAATCTGCACCTAAAGTATTGAATCAGCATTGTTAGGTGAAGACTGCAGGGTCAGGGTACTGACATAGAAGGAACAGGTCTTTTTTACCTTCCTGATCCTCAATCTGAGGCAGGTATCCAATCACATCTATCCCTGGATGAAGCTGTGCAAACGCCCAATTAGTAATTACCTGATCACAAAGCCCTTGTTGTCAGCCACTCTTCTTTCCTGCAGTATGAAGTAGTGGGCTGGTGCTCAATGACAAAATTAACCATGGAAGAGGCTGAGCCTCTCTGCTAAGCTCTTCTCAAAGCAGGTATGACACAAGGCCTAAACTGCAGGCCCTGCAAAAAATAAAACAGTCCTCAACCTTTACCTGCTGAAAATGGTCAGAATACAATCTGAGGTTTTCTTTTTCTTGCATGTCAAGAATTCAATGTGGATCTTTTCAACTAAATAATTTAATTTAAAAAAAAAGAGACAGAAAGACACAGCAGACTTCTGATAACTCTCCACTTTTCCACCAATCCCAACCCTATGGTTTGTCGGTAACTTTATGGTTTTGTCAAAGTTCTGCATTTGATTGTGTGATTGCAGGTGGTGATTGGGGACAAAGTGGTGCTGAACCCTGTGAACGCTGGTCAGCCTCTCCATGCCAGCACACACCAGCTTGTTGACAATCCAGGATGCAATGAGGTTTGGCTGAGCCGCTGGAGCTCATGTTCTCTCATTAAGCGTTTCACAGGAGTTTCTGCCATTCAGAAAACAAAGCTGCTGCTTTGGTTACTAGCTGTTTCATGTAAGACAGTACAAGCAGGCTAACACTAACACTGCACCTAGAGGAATGTGCTGTTTGTCTCTCGTAACACTATACTGCTGTGTTTCTTAAAATCATTGCCTTTGTTATTCCATCCAAAGGTCTCACAGTTGTCTCTTAGAGACACTGACTCACTTTAAGGCTGGTGTTAGGGAATTTTTCCCGTTTCAGAAAGTAAGATAAGCATAATTATTCCTTATTTATGACTCTGCCAGTAGTTTGAATTGACAACCCCACCATGAAGTTATGGGGCTACTGTTCATGCTTCCTTTACTTTGGTGCATGTTTTAATAAATTCTGTGTTTAAAATACTATAAAAAATTTTTTAAATCCTCAACATTTTGTTCAGTTTGACACAATGTTCTCCTACCTCAAAATAAAGGAAAGCAATTAATAGCTTTGCCTGTGTTTTGAGGATGAGGAAAAGCGTTAAACTGTCCCTTTAAACTTGGCAGCCCGCCATGCAGAAACACTGCCCAGATATCAGAGCTACTGTCACATCAAACTCAGATTGTTTGTCTTTCAGGTGAACTCGGTCAACTGTAACACCAGCTGGAAGATTGTCTTGTTCATGAAATGGAGTGACAATCAAGAGATCATCCTTAAAGGGGTTTGTCTCATAGTTTCTACCAAATAAACATCAAATACTGTAGACATACGCATCGTTGTCATAAGGGTATCACATTACATGAAACAAATGTATCGCTAGTAAACAGATTTATGTGTTTTTTTTCTCTGATACAATAAGTCCTATAAACACATAGTGTAAAGACATTAATATTTTCACTCACTGAAAATGTTTTTCCGTCTGTATTTGCTGCCTAATGACCCTCATGAGAGCGTAGTGTCAGTAATAAACACCAACCACAGTGGCCAAAGTGCTGGAGGGATTGTACAATAGACTGTGGAATGTGAAACATGTTGTACACTTGGTTTTTAAATGTCCCAGTTTTAAGTTTTTAAGGATAAGCTTTCTACAGGCCATCTGGTCCGAAGAACTATTTTGAATCTGTCATCTTTTTTTGTGTCCCCAAACAGACAGACAGACAGTCTATACTATGTAGATTATGTATTATGATTTCATCATCTGTAAATAAATGTATTGAAGTATATTTATTGTTATGTTTAATGTTACACAAAGAAGAATATTGTCCATCTCTTCTCAGTAGAGCTTCATTCAACATTTACTGATGATGTGGTAATAAAAATGTTCTTCCTCTTTCCAGGGCGACGTTGTACGACTATTTCATGCAGAACAGGAGAAATTCCTCACATGTGATGATCATAGAAGAAAACAATATGTTTTTCTTCGCACTACTGGACGGCAGTCAGCTACCTCAGCAACTAGCAGCAAAGCCCTATGGGAGATTGAGGTGGGCAGGGATATATTCAGAGTTAGTTTTTCTGGATGTGCGCAGCAGTAAACAAAAAGAGTTCAAATCTTTTTCCTAGCCCTTTTTATATCAGCACTGGTGTGAGATTTCCTCTTGTGTGCTCTGGTGTCAGGTTGTACAGCATGATCCGTGCCGAGGGGGGGCAGGCTACTGGAACAGTCTGTTCAGGTTCAAACATCTGGCCACTGGACACTACCTGGCTGCAGAGGTTAGTGGCCCACTGAAACTGGAACAACACTTAGAAAATTCAATCCAGTCAATGAGCCGAATACATTTAATTCATTATACTGTGCATTCACTTCAATGGGAAAGTAGTCTCAGACTTTTGGAGCACATTATGCCGTTTATTCAATATTTTAGGAACTGCCTTTGGTTTTTAACCTATTTACATGAAATAATATGTTGCTCAAACAGGCGGAAAATAATACTAACTTTTTAATGCCAAGATTTGCCGAGTGTGTAATTCCAGGTCTTCCAGATACTAGCTGGAGCAGATTTTTATTCCAGGGAGTCAACCGCTCTAAACTTTTTCCAGGTGAATCCAGAGTATGAGGAGGACTGTCTGGAGTCCCGTTGCCCAGTAAGTAAGCCATGCTGAAAGACTGATCTGCACAGTTAGATATAAACACATTTATATTTACCTGAAATATTCCTTTCATTTTCAACTGCTTATCTGTCAGCATTGTGGAGAATTGCATTTAATAAATCACAGAAAAATGTTGTACACATCACTGTTTGGAGCATATTGATTATCTTTAATGCAAAAATATTAGAGCCAAGCTGTAATAAACTACCCATTACCATTGTAATGCTATGTATAGTTAACACTGTTGATGATGAACTTATTGGCTTAACTTCTTACAAACAAGCTCTCACAAAAACATTTAAAGGATAACACAAATTTTTCTCCAGACTGGGAATTTTTGACCATTGAGAGATACACAATGCTCTAGAGTTACTTAAATATTTCCAAGTTACTGGTGGCAGATGGCTGAAAGAATTTGTATTGAGAGGAGGTATTACATTTCAGTGACCAGGAGATGGCAGCATTTACCATAAATGTCTCTTTCAGTTATGGCAAGTCAGTTATTTTCCATTGCTCTAAGAGTCTTTCATCATGAAAGTGCTCTCATCTGCACACAAGGAAATGAAAGGAAAACTCTAAGTCAGTCACTGCACCTTGGTTTACTGCCAGGCTACTACAGTAAAATAATCATAATTATACTAACAAAAAACTCTGAGTCAACTCCTGGAAATCTCTCCACAGTGATTGTTGTTGACCTGATGACATACATGTATCAGAGCATCTCGATCACAGTGTGAGAGGTTGTAAGATGTCTTTTTTTTATGCTGTTAATTCTAATCACAATGTGTTTTGGCCTTTCCTCCCCAGCTGGACTCAGAGCAAGAAGCCTTAAGAGCCCGCTTGAGAAATGTCCAGGATAAGGTCATGTACACCCTCGTGTCTGTTCCAGATGGGAATGACATCTCCTCCATATTTGAGCTCGACCCCACCACCTTAAGAGGGGGAGACTCACTAGTACCCAGGTATGAAGGCCATAACGATAAGTTGGGCAAGGGTTTCCAGTTTAGCCCTGCGTTACTGCTGATATTACTGAGAAGGAGGATGTGGTCTATTCTGTGGCCTGACACTCTTTCCATTGAAAACCAAACAGCATGCACACACATAGTAGACTTCCACCTTTTATTCAAACAATATCTGTAGCTGTACGCCATGTCAGGGGGGATGTGTGGTGTTTGTGATGGTGAAGTTTGTTTATCTAAGAGAGTCTGTGACTTTAGTCACTTAAAAACAAAATCATGCTGGTTATAGTGGTGAAGTTCTTGCTCACCACTATATTTCACATTAAATTCACATTAACACAATACAATACAGTAACTGCAGATAAGGCAGCAGTGTGTGTGTGTGTGTGTGTGTGTGTGTGTGTGTGTGTGTGTGTGTTAGTGTGAGCGTGAGCGAGAGCAGGTGTGTTTCTGCTACATATACTTTTTTTTTCATCTGTGACAAATTAAGTCAAGCTCAGATTTACAGCCTTTCACAAGAAATTCTGTGATACTATTTCATTAGAATGACTGAAGAAGAAGCTGTTTTAGAGGAAATTATTACAATGGTGATATGTCTGTGTGAATGTCTTTGGTCCTGTTACAGCTTGAATTTAAAGCTGTCATGCCACTTGTGAGGAGATCAAAAGGGAAGATCTGAATACTTAGCCTACTGCTCTTGATCTTGAAACATAATTATGAGTACAGACTTGCTTGAATTTATAATTTGCTTTATATTTAAATCTGCAGTGTCAATGGTTTGAGAGCATGCATTTGTTCTTGTTTGCACCTTTCGGGAATAAAATTTTAAATATTGCCTTTATCAATATGTACTGGGTGATGTTTCAATTCTGAAAGCAATAAATATAAGTTGAAAAATGTGTTCTCAGGAACTCGTATGTGCGCCTCAGACACCTGTGCACCAACACCTGGGTTCACAGCACCAACCAACCAATTGACAAGGAGGAGGAAAAACCTGTCATGCTGCGTGTGAGTGACAGTTAATTTTCACTTATATGTGAATCACTTGCAAACTGTTGCAGCTTTGGTCATGACTCGATTGTGTACGTATGTGTACTCATGCTGAAGTTACATGCTGTCTGGGATTATATGATCACTCATCAAAGAGTCACCAGTCATAACAATACATAGGACTTTGGTCAGGTGGAAAAATATGTGTAAACATAATCCACTTGCAAACTGAGTGTTTAGAGCATTATTTAAATTAATAGTAATTGTTTTTTGTTCTTCTTTTTTCTTGTTACAATAAAATTGTCATTACTCATTCTCAAACACTACCTCTAAATACTGAGCTATATCACATATTTCTTAGCTAAACTTCCGAGTCGTCCCTTCTTTTTCTGATTTAAGATTGGTACTTCTGCACTCAAAGAGGACAAAGAGGCTTTTGCCATTGTGCCTGTCTCCCCAGCTGAAGTGAGAGACCTTGACTTTGCCAATGATGCCAGTAAAGTGCTGGCCTCTATAGCTGGAAAGCTAGAAAAAGGCACCATCACACAGAATGAGAGGAGGTATGAAGTGCAGTGTGGTGGTAAATTGTAAATTAGTAATTGGGAAACAATATAGTCACAAGTTATTGCTTTGTGTGTCTGTGTCTTTTCATGTAAAACCAGAGCGGTTACTAAGCTTTTGGAGGATCTGGTGTTCTTTGTTGTGGACATACCGAACAATGGACAGGATGTTCTAGAGATCATGGTGAACAAACCGAATAGGGAACGGCAGAAACTCATGAGAGAACAAAACATCCTCAAACAGGTGATCTCTGAATACAGCAAAAGTATGAAACAAACTCTCCGTTCATTACATTCATGAATTTGTTTGACCTTCACTAAATTCGCTGGAACCCTCCTTCAAATCTTACAGATTCACTTCAGTAACAATTGTCCCAACCTAATCTGTGTTTTCAGATTTTCAAACTGCTCCAAGCTCCTTTCACAGACAGTGGGGATGGCCCCATGTTACGCCTGGAGGAGTTGGCCGATCAGCGTCATGCCCCCTTCAGACACATCTGCCGCCTGTGTTACCGGGTTTTACGTCACTCTCAGCAGGACTATCGCAAGAACCAGGTAGTTTGTCAGCTCTAATAAGTTGGACTGTGAGCGCTGTATGACATGGGTCCATGTGCCACTGCAGTTTATATAAAGACGTCTTTGGCTTTCGGCCTGTGTAAGGGCACTGATATTATCACCAAAACAAAAAAATGCATTGGAGGATTCTGTGTGCATTATACATGACATTTAAACACATTATGTTGTAATAATGTAATTTTTGTATCATTTTGTTTTGGTTTGTATTTGTTCAGACTGGTTATGTCTCTGTCCTGCAGGAGTATATTGCCAAACAGTTTCGCTTCATGCAGAAACAGATTGGTTATGATGTCCTGGCAGAGGATACAATCACAGCTCTGCTCCATAACAACCGCAAGCTGCTGGAGAAACACATCACTGCAGCAGAGATCGACACGTTTGTCAGCCTAGTTCGCAAAAACCGTGAGCCAAGGTTTGTATGTTTTACAGTCATTCACAGTACACAATGACCTGGGTAAATGATTTAGAAATAATTAATAATTATAATGCGCCAAGGTGCATCTTTATACCCTGATTAAAATCGGTGTTTGGCTCACACAGTATATCCTCTGTACAAAATAGCCACTACTGTACACACAATATTGGAACCTTCCATAACCAGTATCTAAGAAATAAAGGCATTCAGCATGTAACATTTTTTAACATGGATTTAATCTTGTTTTTTAAAGCATGTTTAAATATGTGATCATTTAAAATTATACACTGGTACAGTATTCACTCACTGGTAAGCTGACATAGGTTGAGCTGATCTTGCAATATTTTCCTTCTTGATTAAATGGGTGGCTTTAATTTTGCCTATCTTGTGTATATGAATTTGTGTCCAGGTTCTTGGATTACCTGTCAGATTTATGTGTGTCAATGAATAAATCCATCCCAGTGACTCAGGAGCTCATCTGTAACGCAGTGCTGGATCCAGCTAACGCAGACATCCTCATCGAAACAAAGTGAGCACTGCCTAAAACGAAATTGATTTAACTGTAATTTCAAACCACTATAATCTGTAGTATAAAATTACTCTGTATTTTAAGACAAGAGGTAATTGCATGTTCCACAGAGGTGTCAAGAAAATTATGTTTTGCTGGAAAGATATTTTGATAAATCAGTACAGTACATCTACATTACCTTCCTTCCATGGTTTGATATTTGTCCACTACTGTAGCACTGAAAATTGTTTTTTATAGGTTGATGAATAAGGAAAACAGTTGTCAGTTACAGCCCCATTGAAATAGCCACTGTATTAGTCTTTTTTAACACTTTGTAGAACCTATTCTTTATATCCTAATCCTGATGCTTTTGTTAAATTTTTACATATGTCCACAGTTAGCATTACACAGACACTGTTTTTCCTGTCCGTTACCTTCTCCTTCTGCAGACTAGTGCTTTCCAGATTTGAGATTGAGGGTGCACCTCTTGGGGAGAACTCAATTGAGTCCGAGGAAGATGAGGAGGAAGTATGGTTGTTCTGGAAGGACAGCAATAAAGAGATCCGCAGTAAAAGCATCAGAGAGTTGGCCCAGGATGCCAAGGAGGGCCAGAAGGAGGACCAGGAGGTGATCAGTTACTATAGGTGAATACTGGACTTTATTCTCCTTGTGGTAGCTTTAGGAGATAATGACAGACCCCTTTCTGACTTAACATTGAGCCAGAGCAGAATCAGCCAGAGGTGCTGATGATGGTATGGATCACCCATGAAGGTAAAAACAACTTTCCTGAGTCTTTGTATACCACTGCAGGTACCAGCTCAACCTGTTTGCCAGAATGTGTTTGGACCGTCAGTATTTGGCAATCAACAAGATCTCTGGCCAGCTGGATGTAGACCTGATCTTGCGGTGCATGTCAGACGAAGACCTGCCGTATGACCTGCGAGCTTCCTTCTGTCGAATGATGCTGCACATGCATGTAGATCGTGACCCGCAGGAGCAGGTTACACCTGTCAAATATGCACGACTCTGGTCCGAGATCCCCTCAGAGATTGCCATTGACGAGTGAGTGGGTGGACAAATTGAATATATGTTCATTGTAGAATATTTCTCTTAGCCAGTAAGAATAATTTTGTTCATGTTGTTTTGTGCTGAAGCTACGACAATGATGGAACGTCTAAAGATGAAATTAAAGAGCGTTTCTCCCAGACTATGGAGTTTGTTGAGAACTACCTTAGAGATGTTGTATGTCAGAGCTTCCCCTTTGCAGACAAAGAGAAAAACAAGCTTACATTTGAGGTCAGTCAGACACACTCTGTATATATAATAAAAATTCACAACATAGTTGTCACAAAGAAAAGGCCAACATTGACAAACAAGTTGATTATCTTCTTTGTTTAGGTGGTGAATCTGGCCAGGAACCTAATTTATTTTGGTTTCTACAACTTCAGTGACCTTTTGAGATTAACCAAGATCCTGCTGGCTATTTTAGATTGTGTCCATGTGAGCACAATTTTCCCTTTCAACAAACTGGACAAAGGAGATGAGAGTAAAGGTATGGACAACCAGGGTAGTCATTGGAGGTGCCAATATTTGGTGGACATGAAATTGATCTGTGTGTGTGTCTGCATGGCTCCAGGCAGCAATGTAATGAGGTCTATTCATGGTGTCGGGGAGCTGATGTCCCAAGTTGTCTTGAGAGGAGGAGGCTTCCTTCCCACATCTTCCACCAACAGCTCAAATGGAGGTGCAGTCAAAACCCAGACTGAACCAGAGAAGCAGGACATACTGGTCATGGACACCAAGCTGAAGATCATTGAGATCCTGCAGGTAAAGGGCCTGCAAGAATATCTTTAAATGCACTGTACCACTATACAGTAGACAGTGTAAACATACAAAGCATACCATATATAGGAAACGGCCTCTCCCCATAAACCTATTTTCTGTCTTGTACTGCAGTTCATCCTGAACGTCCGCCTGGATTACCGGATCTCCTGCCTGCTGTCTATATTTAAGAGGGAGTTTGATGAGAGTCACTCCCAGATCGATTTATCTGTAACTGGAGCAGTGGAGGGACCAAACAATATGCCAGGTCAGATTAGGCTTCATTAACACCAATAATGGGGCCAACGATATGGGCTGCGTTAAGAATGTTTTTATGATTCCAGGTGCTTTGGATTTTGAACATATAGAGGAGCAGGCAGAAGGGATATTTGGTGGAAGGTAATCACAGTCTCACTAAATGAAGGGTTGAAAAACAAGCAAAGCATGCTGTGTTTATAGATGTGTGTGTGCTTGTATATGTATACATATGTCTATATACACACACTCACACATATTGCATGCTTTCAATGCAATTTTAGTGAGGAGAACACCCCACTGGATCTGGATGATCATGGTGGTCGCACATTCTTGAGGGTCCTCCTCCATCTAACAATGCACGATTATCCTCCTCTGGTGTCCAGAGCCCTTCATCTGCTCTTCAGACACTTCAGCCAACGGCAGGAGGTTCTACAGGCTTTTAAGCAGGTAACCTGACAAATCATAAAAATCAAGCATCAAGCCATTTTTATTATTTTAGTTTCCCTGGGCTCTACCACAATTAACTCAACCATTCATGCATCCCACACATAAATGAAACGGTATAAAAATTTAGATACTGTGAAACAAATATTTTGTACGTACACCAATGCATTTGCAGTGGCTTTCCAGTTTGTCTGCGACATTGCAAAATATAAACTCAGCCACCAGTTTATGTGGTATACCTAGCTGGACCCAATACATGTGAAACGTGTGAAAAAAAATTCAGTATTACTACACACATTTTTCCTGTTATTGAGCTGACCATCACTGATGCAAATGTGGTGGACAGAATAAAGTCCGTTACATGCAATACAGCTCAAAGGTACCACAAACTGCATTCGCCAAAAATTATCACACAATTGAATCAACATGTCTTCACTGAACATTACAACCATTGCAATCAGATTATTATAGGATTGTTGTATTAGACCGCCTTTGCTTTTGCCAGCTGTGCCTAATAAAATAGTAGCTGAGTATATTTGTTAATAGGTCCAGTTGTTGGTCACCAGCCAAGATGTCGAAAATTACAAGCAAATAAAGTCAGACCTGGACCAGCTGCGCTCCATTGTAGAGAAGTCCGAGCTCTGGGTTTACAAGAGGCAAGGGCCAGATGAAGGCATGGACGTAGGAGAGGGGCTGTCTACTGAGCCAGAGCACAAAAAGGTGCAGTACTTCATACATCAAGAGAAAGAAACAACAGTTATCATAGCTACAGTGAAGCTTTGTTCTCTAAAACAGTGTCCAATTTTCTGCAGGGAGATTCTGGGGGCCCAGACAAACCAAAGAAAGCAGAAAGTACAAGCAGTTACAACTACAGAGTGGTGAAAGAGGTAACTGTCTTGACTGGTTGTCTTTATGTTAAATTATGTATTTTTATGTCAGATTATGTTTTATAGCCTGAGCGCAGAGACTTTTTTCTCATTTCCCTGCATCCTGTTTCTCTCTTACTCTTCCCTGGCAGATCCTGCTGAGACTCAGCAGGTTGTGCATCCAGGAAGGTTTGTCAGGTAGGAAGAGCAAGAAACAGCAGCAGAGGCTTCTGAGGAACATGGGGGCTCATGCTGTGGTCCTTGAGCTCCTACAGATCCCTTATGAGAAGGTATTTGTAGCTTTCAGTTAAATGCTGTTCAGTGTGCAGCTGGACAAAACTTAACTGCAACTATTTTCACCTCTAGGGAGAAGATTTGCGCATGCAGGACATCATGAAACTTGCCCACCAGTTCCTTCAGAACTTTTGTGCAGGAAACCAGCAGAACCAGGCGCTGCTACACAAACACATCAATCTTTTCCTCAACCCAGGGGTAAGAAGTCCTGCTTAATGACACATCACTTAATACAATAATTGCTACATTTTCCTCTGATATTATGCTCTCTTTTTTTATGTACAGATTTTAGAAGCCATCACCATGCAGCATATCTTCATGAACAACTTCCAGCTGTGTAGTGAAATCAATGAGCGTGTGGTTCAGCACTTTGTCCACTGCATTGAAACACACGGCCGTAACGTCCAGTACCTCAAGTTTCTGCAGACTATTGTCAAAGCAGAAAACAAGTTTATTAAAAAGTGTCAAGACATCGTCATGGCTGAGGTCATCCCTTGTTTCCACACTGTTCTGCTATGCTACAGCTTCCTTTTATCCTCATGTAATAGTGTATATGGTTTTTTCCCAACAGCTGGTGAATGCTGGCGAAGATGTTTTGGTGTTCTACAATGACCGCGCCTCCTTCCAGACCCTGGTGCAGATGATGCGATCAGAGCGTGACCGCATGGATGAAAACAGTCCCCTTATGTACCACATTCACCTGGTGGAGCTCTTAGCAGTCTGCACTGAGGGCAAGAACGTCTACACAGAGATCAAGTGTAACTCCTTGTTACCACTGGATGACATAGTTCGGGTGGTAACACATGAGGACTGTATCCCTGAGGTGAGAGTAGCCTTAGATGAAGAATTAACAGCAAGTGGGAGACATTCAGACACTTGTAGGCAAACTTAATCAGTGCAGTGGAGATTTAGTTCATATTAAACAACCCCCTATAGAACTGAATACATTTGGTTTTCTTCATACTTGTGGCTTTTGCACTGTGCCTTCTGCGCAATGAAAATTTCATATTGATAAAGTGTAATGGAGATGAAAAATCATCTTTAGGAGTTTTGTGCTTCTTTGTTGATTTATTGGCTGATGATATTTTGCCTACATAACCTTCCAGGTGAAGATAGCCTATATCAACTTCCTGAACCACTGCTATGTGGACACAGAGGTGGAAATGAAAGAGATTTATACATCCAACCACATGTGGAAACTCTTTGAGAACTTCCTGGTCGACATTTGCAGGGTAAGGAAGCAGCAGCTCTATGGAAACAATAACATTGCAAAGGAATTTAGATGGGACTTATAATACTATGAGTGAATTTTGCTGGGATTTTGTTTTGTTTTTTGTTTGTTTGTTGATTTTTCCAGGTGTGCAATAACACAAGTGACCGTAAACATGCAGACACCATTCTGGAGCGCTATGTGACGGAGACAGTCATGAGCATTGTGACAACTTTCTTCAGCTCACCCTTTTCTGACCAGAGCACCAGTCTGCAGGTATGTGACTATAACCAGATTACAGTAACAGCTGCTGTGTGACGCAGTTTGCCAGGAAATTTAAAGCATGTACAGTAGCTGTGAATGAGCTAAATGAAAGAGCCAGAAAGGTAACAAGAGTCAGATGATTGATGGCTCATCATCTCTTCTAGTATGTTTATGTAATTTTTATACTGTTAATCATGTCATACTTTAGGTGGCCTATAAAAAAATATGTACAGATTGAATAATTTTAGCTGTCCTAGCCTGACCCTTCAATCAAATCTTCCACTACAGTGTTTATCATATTACATGCTTCCTTATGTGATACAATCAGTGCTTCTGTGCAGTGTCTTACAATGATTTAATTGTAGGTCTTTTTATGTAGAGTGGATGTTTATGTGATGTCCCCTGTTCTTCCCTTTTTGATGTGTTTATCAGGTTTATGTTCGTCTAGTAGAGCACATTACCAAGTTAAGAGCAAGTTGTGATTGTGATTGCTGCCATTATGTTGTACTGATAATCATCACCCTTGTAGAAACACAAAAGGATCCCCTTTTTTTAAGAGTATCAGCAGTCAAATTCAAACATTGTAAAAAATATTTTTTATTCACAAAACAGATATATTTGTTGAAATCTTAACCTGTTAGTTCAAACAATAGTACTGCTTAAATTGACAGTTGTTTCTGAAATGTACACTACTGTTTTTGGAAGTATGTGCAAGATGAATCTTGGATATTTTCTGTGCAAGTTCATATTCCTCACTGCTTGTATCCTCTGCTGCAGGCATCTCTGTTGGGGAAAATATTTCAGGTATTTGTTGCAATTTAATTAAGTAGGGAAAACCGACCTGGGTGTTGCTGACTCTTTTTGGGTGTAAAAGAAGTTTCTGGACCTTGTTATTTGCTGTACGAATGTGCTATCAATGAAAGTACAATACAAATGACTTTCACTGAGCCATATTTGGGTAAATGTCTGCTCAGGGATTGATGGGTCTCCTGGAAAAGGTAGCAAAATATCACTGAGTCCGCATGCTGTTCTCACTGCAGGTTCTGTCATCTGTATCATAGACGCACAGAGAGGTGTGTGTATGGTATGAACACAAAAACCTCTCAGGCCGTTGGTGCTGTAGATGACTGATGGGCATCTTTTCTCATTTTGTCACAGGACATTTTTCTTTCTTCAATGATTTGAGAAATTGCTCAGAAAGATATATATGATCATCTGCGCTCACTCTGCATTTTTTCTTTCATCCTCATCTCAGACTAGGCAGCCAGTCTTTGTGCAGCTGTTGCAGGCAGTGTTCAGGGTCTACCATTGTAACTGGCTGATACCAGTCCAAAAGGGCTCAGTGGAGAACTGTATAAAGGTGCTCTCTGATGTTGGTAAGGTCAAAACAGCACCCATCTCAGCATTCACATCAATACCAGATATGATTTTTCCACAAGCCCATACTTTTAAGGTCTAAATCAGTATGTATCTTTGTGTGTAACTTGCAGCCAAAGGTAGGGCTATAGCCATCCCAGTGGACCTTGACAATCAAGTGAACAATCTATTTGTGAAATCCAACAACATTGTCCAGAAGACTGCCATGAGCTGGAGACTCTCTGCTCGTAACGCTGCCCGCAGAGACTCTGTGGTGACCGCATCACGAGATTATAGGAACATTATTGAAAGACTCCAGGTGCAGTATGAACATTACATTTTGTGTGTTCAGTTTTTTTCACATTTTTTATGTAGCTGCCTTTTGTCAAAACCAGAAACATTTCTTCTCTTTCATCAATCTTTCCTCGTATTTATTTGTAAAATTTGATGGACAGATTGGACGTGATTTAGAAAGGCACACATCTGTCTGTATAAGGTCTCATGCCTGACAATGCATATCAGAACAAAAGGCCAAGAGGAAGGTGCTGCCTGCAGAGCTCAAAAACAAGAGGACTTTTTTGAGACACAGATCTGAAAAGGCCTACAAAAATGTTTCTGCTGCCTTGAAGATTCCCTGAAGCTCTGGAGTCTCCATAGATTCCACCAATCTTGGCTTTGGAAACCTGTCATCAGTGAATGTTTAAAAACATCTACAGTATAGAGCTCTTGGACTGTGAGAAACATGATCCTCTGGTCTGTAACAAAAATCTATGTGTTTTGAAAGTGTGATGTTTGGAGGAAACCAATCACATGATCCTGTGTCTGAGCTCTGCATGTAGTTTCTTCTACTTCATGATTTGGTTTTGATCTGATATCCATTTTCACCAGGCTTAATGTGTACAGTGCAGCATTTAATGGATCTAAACATTTTCTAAAAGAGCTGCACGTGCAATTATTCCTCTTTCAAATTTAATATTGAGAGCAGTATTAAATTATCTTTTTTTCTGGGCTGTAGGACATTGTTTCAGCCCTCGAGGACCGTCTCCGTCCTCTTGTCCAGGCTGAATTGTCAGTCCTGGTAGATGTGCTGCATAGGCCAGAGCTGCTCTTCCCTGAAAACACAGACTCGCGCAAGAAGTGTGAGAGCGGAGGTTTCATATGCAAGTAAGCAACATAACTATCACACGTGTAAAGAACATGTGAGTAAGTGTGCTTAAAAACGAAGCTTAAGCCTTAATGTTCGTGTGCAGGCTAATCAAACACACCAAGCAGCTGCTGGAGGAAAATGAGGAGAGACTGTGCATAAAAGTTCTGCAAACGCTGCGAGAGATGATGACGAAAGATCGGGGCTATGGAGAGAAGGTAGGAGAGGCTGCCGAACACAGATGTTCGGATGATACAGACATGGTATGGTCTTTATACTATATAGCAGATACTGTAAACGTTATATTGTGCTTGGTATTACTACAATTGCTTAAAATATATTGAAATTTTCTGCTTTATTTGTTGTCATTGATTTCCTACTTATGTAGAATTTATAATGAGCGAAGGAAGTAAATAATTCATAATTAAATGAAAAAGCACAGTTTCTATTTATCCTACAGCAGATTTTTGACCCTATATTTTTAGTACTTTTTACTTTCAGAACAATAATTTTTTATTTTAAACTACAATATTAAATGTAGACGTATTTTAGCATGTTTTAATATACATCAATATCTTTCAAATATTTGAAGTTTTAGCTGTAAACACTTCACATAGGTTTTATGTTTACTTTTATATGATCACCACACAGACATGGTTTTACACACATATTTTTTGAAGGATTTCAGCATGTACTTACAGTCCCCTTCACCTCAACTGTGAATAAGTTACTAAACTAACATGTCCTTCAGTATCATTGACCTCTGCTTCAGCTCCGTCCCTCTAACTCCTTATACCCTCTGTTCTCTTTCAGCTCAGGGCCTTTGATGATGAGATGGATATGCCAAAGGTTGTTTCTCTTTTTCTTGTATTCATGCCGTCGTTCCTCTAATTCCCCAGTCTGTTATGGATGTGTAACACCAGTATATGTTCCGTAATTGTACTGTAGTAGCTGCTGTGTGCTGTAGTTAGCAGGGGCTTTAGGCACAGCTAGTAACAAATGGTGGTAGGCTGGTTTTGTCTTTCGTACCTGCTGCACTGCCCTGTATCTGCTATTTATCTGCCATAAAACAGTCTGCAGATCAACTGAAAGTACTGAGTGAGTGAGAGACAGGAAGATGGGTGTTGTGCCTGTTACTCAAGAGTTGTGTTATTTCATGCTAAAAGGCTAGTGAGTAACTTGCCTGGGCCAGCTGCCAGTGCTGCGTGTGTTTTTGTTCACTGTCCTTAGCACTTTTACATGTTTTATGTTTTGCTAAAGTTCACTATACCATGACATGTTATTGTGGGCCGTGTTAACTTGGAAACCAGTTTCAGCATTTTATTTTACACAATCATAAAAACATATCATGGATGTGAAAAGATAAGTCATTAAGCACAGTGCTCAATATCTGTGCATTTCCTACAAAGATATGATAAAAATCTGAACATTAAAGCCATTTGTCTTCCTCTTTTCCCTTTTCTTTTCATGTAGGTGTTGTAGTATTCAGCTTCTTTGTAGGGTGTTTCCCTCTTATCTTCTCTTGGCACCAATAGGGGGCACTGTGGCTGTGTGTGGGCTGTGAACATTTAGGGATAAATGAAGGTGTGGGGCTGTGAGGGGCTGTGGCAGTCATTGAGGTTGTGTCCTAGTTTTTCTTGCCTGCAAGCTGCACGATTCCTGGGCTCCTGCCAACTCTGGGCTGAGATTACATAAGAGTCAGGCTTTTTTTCCTGGAACTCAGCCCCTCCGCTGATGTGTGACCTTCAGCAGTAATTGCCAATAAAAGTGTGGAGGAGCTGTTTACCCACATTGCCGCTGTGTGTGTGTGTGTCTGTGCGCGGGCCATGATGTATTCATATGTGTTCTTATGCATCTGTATTTGTGTGTGTGTTTGTATATGCAACGTTTGAACCTGGGGGAGGGGGTTTGGTGTCTATTTGCATCAGGGTGTGTGAGAGAGATGTTCCCCACACCCACCTGTTGAGTGTTGTATCTCTCTCTGTCTACACATGAAAAGCAGCTCTGATGTAAAAATAGCATTTGAGTTGAAACCTGTTTCTCTCCCCCTGCGTGCCAATCACTCCGAATTTGTTGTTCCCCCTCTCTTTCCTTTTTGGCCTCATGAAATCACTTTTGCACAATGCCTCAGCTACTCCGAATACTACCCACTTCCGCTCACACCCTTTCTCAAATGGATGCAAACACACACCCACTCTGTAAACTTAATGAAGTTGACTGTTAATGTTTGTCTAGGTGTGATATGAAAGTCTGTAGTTGGCTCTTGTCTCCTCTTTTGCCCTTTGAGTCAGGCAGAGCAGCATAGGATGAACAAGATTTTACAAGAAACGTGTCTCATATGGGTCAGTGAAGTAGGATTCTGTCAGTGTTCTGTACAATGATATCTGCAAGGCATTTTTGTTAATATCTAGATAGCATGAGATGTATTTTTGATCTCATGAGTATGTGCTCTCTGGCTGTCAGTTATGTAAGAACCAGAGGAGTTCAGGATACACAGTGCCAGGATCTTCTCTGTACCTGGCCTCTTTTTTTGTGTGTGTGTGTGTGTGTGTGTGTTTTATTGAAAGCAGTTATGCAAGGCCCCCATGTTGGAAACTATGTCATGTTTCATCTCTTCACCTCCCTGTTTGTTTGTTGAGTGAGGTTCTCAGTGAACAGATTAAGACAAAAAACTCTTTTCAACTTGTAGATTCCAAAATTGTATCAGCCAAATTTTTTCTTTTTCTTTTTTTTTTTAATCAGCTCAATAATTTCCCTGCAAGACTCATGGTGGTTCCAGTGTTTTCTGGTCTGGTCAAGACAGAAATTCATAGTACAGTTCTGGTATATAAGTAGGTCAGCTACAATGAAAATGACAGAGCAGAGTCTTTTGATTTAGTCTGCTTTTCAGTCTGCACATAACAACTAGACAAGTGGTAAACCCCAGTGTCCATGTCATTCACTGCTGGTTTAGACATGACTCAGTGTCACCATACAAAAACTTGTTTATTTACTTACTTTCAGAAAAAAACCCACTTAAAACATAAAGAAGAATGAACCATATGTGCATGCATGTGCACATTTATTTTCTCTGTTGGCAAACTGAGAGGTGTAAGGCTGATCAGGGGTTTGCCCCCGGGAGTTTCCAGTTCGGTGGAATGCACTGTAGTCAGGACGGATGTGGCAGCTGTGAGGGGTTGCTCTGTGGTGTCTGTGGTCAGACTGGGGGTGATTAGATGTACATATCTACTCCAGTCAACGTCACGCTTTGTGGTTTGATGTGGTGACTGTAAGGCAGTGTCCACAAACCTGTGGAAGATGCTCCTTCTGCATTGTGTGAGGTGAGGTTGCAGCCCCTTAACCTGCTTCTGAACTCTACCTGACTGTATTATCTACAGATGGAATCAAATCAGCTGCTGTACATGTGAAAAGCTAAACTGAAATATAGAAGCCTTGAATAATAGTAACAATAAATTTAATAATAAGTGCTTAAGTTCAGTTTTTCCCTTTCTTTTTTTCACACATCAGTCTTTGTCTTTCACTTTCTCTTTCCTATTCTGTTTTATTCTGTTTTGCCACCGCAGAAACATTCTCATTTTCACAATGTTTAAAAAAACACTGAATACCCTCAGAAAGTAATGTATCTGAAATAATATATCGCCACAAAAAACAAATAGTTCTGTCTTTATAGCAGTTTATACTCTATATATATGTATGATCTGATAATATAGATGAAATAATGTTAGCTGTGCTGCATGAGGGACATCCTGGTGTTTAAGGTCCATCATGCCAGCAAACTAAATGTTCAAATATTCTCTTTCATGTCTATCAAGCATAGCTGTCAATTCTTTGAGTCCAGTGTTGTTGCCAGACCGATCTGGAGGTGGTAACAATGCTTCCATTCTGAAAGACAGCCTCACTAAACAACAACCAGCATCACTTGTAAGCTTCGTGCTTGGGCGAGTAAATACGTCAAAAGGCCAAATTCTAAGCAAACTCACAAGCTACTGGTGTTAATATCAAACTCAAGTTTCATTTGATTTTGTGACGTTAAACACATAAGTAGTACCACAGTCATTACATTGGACAGAGTAGGCACAGTATAAATACTTCCTGTACATCATGTCCTTGACTTTATCGGCAGAGACACTGGATCAATTGTTAGTGTGTCAGTCCTCACTGTTAGTGTGTTTGTTCTCTCTCTCTCTCTCTCTGTATTTCACTTGCTCTCTCTGTGTTTTTGGTGACAGATGGCCACTGTAAGCAGCTCTGTGTCACTAGTTTAGTGGCCTGGTTCCTTTTGGGGTGATTATGTAACAGTAACCCCATCGCCCATTGCCCCTCCCCTCCCCCCTCCTAGCGTGTCTTTTTACGTAATAAATTATGTGGAGCATTGCTTTGCTCCAGTCTCTTTTTTTCTTTTAGTGGATACATACAGTAGATGAGATTTTGATTTGGCAAAATATTTGCGAACTACGAAAGTAATATAAAGCACGATGATGTATCCATTTTATCTACATTTGATAATTCAGTGTTTTATTTTTTGCATTTTATTTAAATGTGGGAAGAATATTTAGGCAATTTGGGAGCTTATTCTCTGTCATGTCTTCTTGGATAACCCGACTCCACCTGAGAAATACCCTGATAAAGTTGCCATTTTGATACACTTCTTTCCTGTTAACCCTAATCCGTTTCACATCCTAAATAGATGTAGAACTTAAACCTTACACCACGTCCTCCCTCAAGTGTTGTTCCTCCCTTGTAAGTTGATCTGGACAAGTGACTTCAAGTAAAACTAAATATTATAATATTTTTGTAATATAAATATTGTTGTTTTTAAGATTGCTTTTGGATTAAGCCATTTGGATGTGAATATGACTTGGACACGGCCAGACTAGTTGTGTTCCCCAGATTCCAGTCTTTATACTAGGCTTAGTGTTGGCCTTGCTTTCTCACTTACTATTCAGTCGTGAAAGCTGAAAGCTTTAACAATCTTCTCATCCACTCTCAACAAGAAAGGAAGAAGGAAAGTGGAACTTTTCCTCTAAAACAGCAACCTGAAGATGAAAATCAGCTAAAATCAGGGGCAAAAACAGTTATCATTACGAACCATATAAAAAAGCATATACAATGAGGTTGAGAGAAGGTTTATAGAAAATGAAGAAAAGGACCAATGAACCTGGATGTCCTTTTTAAGATTAATAGTATTCAGCACTGTACATGTCATCTGTCTCGGCTTTCTAAACCTTCCACGACCTTTATGTTTCTATCATAGTAGTAGGTGCTCAGCAGCTCACCCATAGTACCCTTTTGCATGGCCTCTTAAAACAGCTGAATAGCTACATGATGTGGTTATTAAACCTGACAATTAGCTTTTCACTGCTGCATGAATACTAACCTTGTGTTTATATCTGTTGGTCCATTGTGCTCGCACTCATCACTGCACCCAGCAGCTGGATCAGAACCAGCCTGAGAAGCTGTTGGAGGACCAGAAGAGGGTAGGTATTCAACTAACAGCATGGCAGTTCACTGAAACTAAAAGCTTAACCATCACAGAGATTCCTGATGAGATAAAACATTTTAGACATATAGCACCTATGCATTTCGAAGGAAAAAAAACAACTTACCCCTGCTTTTTGTATTGCTGCTCACTCTTCCTCACTGTTTTAAATATTGTAAGATCTGACCACTCAGCTCTCCGACCAAAGTAAGCACACATGGAGGCCCAAAACAATTCACGCCATTGCTTTCATGATGCATTTTTCTCTGCCTTTTTTCTTTAATGGTTTTGATGGAAATGTAGTGACTTAAGAAAGCCTCGTCTTTTAAGAAGACAACATTATTTTGCAAGCGAGTATGTTTAGTAGTTGTTCATTCAGCAACCCTAATGAAATGTCAGTGCCACTGGCTATTTATTCAGAGCCCTTTTAATTTCCTCCAATCCTTGGTACGGGCCAAGTTTGTGCTAACAAGGCAGGATTCTCCAATGACACCAGGTGGTCATTTTCTGACTTGTGCTGTGCTGTTACACAGTACATTCAGTTGATTAAGCTTTGCATATAAAAAATTAGAGTAATGCTCTTCACACCGACCACATAAACTAATCCTGACCTCAAGAGCATAACTATGACAGCAGAGCTTACATAAGGCTGCTGTTGTCTATCAAGGACCACCCATAGTAGACATTGATTTGCACATAATCACGCAAAAACCTTCTCTTTCATTTCCTTCACTTCATCCCATGGGAGGTCTGTAAGGTAGAGATGGGCTGCGGTTGCTATATCAACTGAAAAGTCGTGCTGCTGACTTCCTGACAGTGAATGAGTCACAGTGTGGGAGGGCTGGCCCCGGGTCTGTCTAAGTGAAAACCAGGACCTCACATTGTCACTACACAGGGACTGCTGCAGATGATAATCATAACAGTGTTAGTCGTGTGGGTGGTAAATGATACAAACTGTAGGTTATGTCAGCAAAATGTTCTCGCATAAACATTTAGGAATTCTTTAAATTAAATATTTAAATTGAAATGTTGAATTGCAGTCCCTCCATTCCTAAGTAATGCGGAGTCTGGTTGTATCGGCAGGCTGACATTCAATTTGGAGATGTTTTATTGTCTTCATGAAGAATATGCAATCTCTCAGTGATGACGCCTGCTACGCTGTTATACAACATCTCCATTGCTGACATAACGTCATTACATCCTTCCATTTCTTTTCCTTTCGTAGGGCGAGGCGCTGAGACAGATTCTGGTGAACCGTTACTATGGCAACTTCAATCGAAGCAGTGGGCGGAGGGACAGCCTGACGTCATTTACGAATGGCCCCCTCAGTCCAGTAGGACCTGGCAAAAGCCAATCAGGTGGGAAAGTGTGACTGTTGTTGCATATCTCCAACACCAAACACAAGCGGTTGCAATTATTTCTTTACAGGTCCTGTGCAGTGCAGTTTTACTAGTACACACGAAAACACTTATTTCAACATCTCTAATAGGGCTGATGTATTTGTGAAGCATGAATCAAAGGCCAAAGAGAAGCATGCCTTTACCCTGTAATAGTAGTTGGGAGTCATTACTGGCAGCAAAGTCTAGATAAACCTTTTCCTGATGGTTTGCCAAAATGTCTTTCCCCTGAAATTATAGTAAGGCAAGGTTCTCTCAGCAGTGTTATATAAAGATGGGACTCTGTCTGGCCCTGAGCTGGTTATCAGATGCAGAGTTGTGCAGTTTGCTGTCCTTTAAGCATGCACAGTACAACACATTTATCGCTACCTGATAACATGGTCATTGTGTTGCTCTCTGCAGTCAAAATACTGATCATTGTATCTCTGTTCAGTGTTGTTTCTTCAATTTGAGCTATTGGTTCTGATATGAAGTGTGCAGTATGATGTAACATTTAATCAGCATATAGATTTTTACAGAACATATTGGTGCCAATGCTGCATGTCTATTTTTCATATGAATTTAGTGCTACCATATTGACCTAGTAAGCAGAATGATTTGTTTTTGATGTGGAACATATGGCTGTATTTTCTTATTCAGTGTAGCAACAGTGTGACGCCAAGGTGTATACATATCTTGTATATTATATAGGTCTGATGATACTTGGCTGAGATGCTAAGGGAGTTTGGACAAATATTTACCTGAAGCTAAAGACATGGTAAAAAAACCCTCTTGGTTCCCAGTTCACCATTACTCCCAGGTGCACCAAGATGTTGGCAAACTTCCAGACCACAGGGAGCACCCACACCTCGACTCCACCCCGTCTCCGGGTGATCCATTTTTCACTGTTTCTAGTTTACAGGCTGCTACTTCCTGTGAAACAGCCTTTGCACCTGTTGCAGAAAAAAGAACTAGACTGAAAATTCCATATGTGACCTGACGCCAGCCCCTCGAGGGGGGGAGTTGGTCCTGTACAATGAATTACATGACTGTACAGTTACACACTTTGGAGTAGCTTTAAATCTTAGTCAGCTGGTTTCCTGTTTTAAGTATTGTATACTGCGTAAGTCATTTTAGTTGGACTGTGTCAATAAATGTCTTGCTTTGTGTGATTAATAGTATATGTTCGTATATATTTAACAATACATTTTGTAGAAAATCTGTTTATCAGGCTGTACAGCTTCAAGCTTTGTGGTTAATAAATATATATATATATATGACAAACAGTTCTGTGGGAAATTAAACAAGCCATAATATCTTTTTTATTGTTGTTAACACATTCCATGGCTGTTTCAAGATTATTATGCTGCCATTATTTGATTTTTAGACTGCTGAGTGTTCATCTTAAATATTATAAATCTGATACACTGGATTTTGATTTGGCTTGTACCCTATTGTGCAGCATTAGGGGGGCCTGGTGGCCTGAGTCGTGGTGAAATGAGCCTGGCGGAAGTACAGTGTCACCTGGACAAAGAGGGCGCATCTGACCTGGTGATTGACCTCATCATGAACACCACGAGTGACAGAGTATTCCAAGAAAGCATCCTCCTGGCTATTGCGTTGCTGGAAGGCGGAAATACCACCATCCAGGTCAGTCAATTCCAGATTTTTATTGGAGAAACTGCAAAATGATTTGTGAATCTGACATTTACAGTTAAACACCTGAGCAGCAATATACGCAGCTTTTACCTTTTCCACTTACTGTAACTGACCTCGCAGTGTTTTAATTGTATGGCCTGTCAAGGTTGATCTTATCCCCCCAGTGAATCTGTAGATGATCAGTGAGAGCAACACTCTGCGTCATGGATGTGCGTTTTCATTACTTAAGGATCCAGAGTATATGGGTCAGTGTGCCACCTGTATGTTAGCAAGGCAGCTCTCCTCTGCTTCACATCTAGTTGTACATCATGTGGCTTAAAGTCTATGTCTGCTGCTAATGATGTCAATGGTCTGTAGAGTAGAATATTAAAAAGAGAAATAATTTTTCCCATTTTACGCTGCTTTAATAGTCCATTGGGCAACATAAATAAGTCCTATTCCCATTTGCTTCAACCAGAGGTAGCTAACCCTTTGGTCTCTAGCTGTCTTACTCTGCTTGTCTTTGTCATGTGTCCGTGTCTATTACTTTGCTTGTTGATCACTTTGTCGTTCCATCTATCCGTCTGTGTGTTGTTGTGTAAGCACTGGGCTTGCATAATCAGATTAGAGCGAGGAAGCCACTGTGGCGGAGATAATGCTTTGGCTTCCCACGGCTGCTGCAGAGCTATGTCACGTGATCAGCATGCGTTACATAAGGGCTGTGTGAATGAACAATGAGGAATGTCTCAGCCTTCAAAACATTCCAGCCTCTCTCCTGCTTCCTCGCACTCTCTTGCTGGCCCAAACTGGGTCATGCTGGGCCTCCGGAACTGGGGCAGTGGGGAGAGAGGGCGGAGGGACGGGGGAACACAGAGGGGATTGAAGAGAAACTGGAGCTGGTCTCACCCTGGCATTCTTAAGTTTGTTCTGAAAAAGGGAGTTTCTTTGCAGGTGAAAGTGCTCCATATGCATTTCTAGATAGTCCAAATATTTGTGTTCTTTCAGGTCCTACAAATTGTCAACAAGTTTTGCACACACAAATCTTGACAGCAATCTTCAAAAAGAAAAATGAACTTCTCTGTGTTCAGGAAAGCACACTAGGGATAATATGAGCTGCCTTTTGTCTGTGTCTCTATTTGTCATGCCCAGCTGAGCACCTGTTGGGTCTTGGATATCTTGTTCTCATATAGCACAGTTAACTATTTACTCATGACCTACATAGTGCACCGAAATAAGCCTCAGAGAATAGCTTGAGATTGCATGAACATATACTTCCTAACACACACACACACACACACACACACACACACACTCTCTCTCCGTCTGCTACTATCATGCAAAACTAATGAGTAGATGTACTAGGAGCTGTTTTACACTCAGTGGTGCTTTCTAGACTTGTTGACTCCACACATTCCACTTTCAACACCTTTGAGACAGCTCAGACTGGTGTAAATTGTGTAGTGACATTGCAACTTGTGACATTTCACTTGTCAGCCATCTGGCTTATGACCACAAAGCATGCTGTTCTTTTCCCCTCCAAAACAGTTACATTGCAGGTGCGTTCAACTGGCACGGTAAAAATAAATACAATGGGTGTAGACACATTCTCTTTCAGCCAGAAAATGACAAAGTAAGTGCCTGATCTGAGGGAAGGCAGGCGAGGAAAAAGCAAAGGAGGAAAAGGACTTGGAGGAGAGCAGCAGTTCCATTTGGTTTGCATGTGGTGCTGCCGACATGAGAGGGCGGGTGAGAGAGAAAAGGGAGCATTGGTATAAATAGCTGTTACATAACATCCCTTTGTTGATGCCAAGTGGCGGAACGGAAGGAGAGAAGGGAAAGCGCTATGACCTTGTTTTTCACTGTTTTTGTCCGCCCCCACCTCATCCCGCTCCTCGCCGTCTCATTCCACTCAGGGCTTGTCTCCATGGATACAGACAGGCTCTGTGTTTACCCAACACTGCAGGGAGCCCCTGAGATGCTTGTCCCTCTCCTTTCTCCCTCCTTCATTGTCCTCTGTTACTGTCACTCCATTCTCTCCTTGACCACCTTGTGTTACTTCATCCATAACGTCATCCCTCCATCATACCACTCCTGTCCTGGCTTTTCAAGTGCTATCAAAACATGTCTCAAGGTGTCTCAATTTGACAATGCCGAAATTGTTGCAGATCATGAAAGGACCAACATCGAAACATTTTAGATGCAGCAACATGGTTAGACATGAAAGTTTAGGTTTTCCCTTCTGAGCCATTGTCAGTAAGACACAACCATACATACATTTCTAAAGAAACCAGAAAATGAAAGTTTGCTGTCGTGTTTGTCTTTACTGTGGTGTTCTGTCTGTATATAAAGGTTTTGTCTTGGTTTCAGTGACTCACTTGACACATTCAAATCAGCTCAGCTAGAAACAGGCAGCAAAAAAAAAAAAAAAGCTTTGAGTCTGCTGCTGCTGCAAGTGAAAAATTTCACTGCAGGACAAAATCATTAATAACTCTTACATGACCAACACATTCCCCTCCAACCACCATCAATCAAACAACTTACTTCTACCGCAGTGAAATATTGTAGCTCAGCTAACACTGATCCATAAAATGAAATACACCTGCTGGCACGGACTGGGAGTCTGCATGCAGTATCTCTAACCTGGGATATCCTGGAGCTGAGAGCTGAAATATTAATGAAGTGATGGGGAGTGTAAAATGACTTTGATTACATAAGAATAAACTTGGCAGACACAGAGTTTGGGAGAGAATACTGTATTGCAGAGCATGTGTGACATGTGGGTGTGTCCTCTCAAAATTGGCATGTGCCTATGCCTGAGACAACTGACCTAGTTTTGTGTGTGTAAAAGTGGGTGTATTAGCACACGCTAGCTCTCCAGCTTGTACTGTACAAGTGTGTGTGTGTGTGTGTGTGTGTGTGTCTCTGAGTTATGTAATGGATAAAGGGGCGGGGGTGGGAGGGTGAGTGCTCTTCTCTCTGTTTGCTCAAGTCTCATTGATGTGTGCTGCCCTGGCCCTGCAGGCCCTGCATTGCTCACCCCTCCTCACCCCCTTCCCCTGCAGGTCCATGCTTTAGCCTCCTGATGGACGACAGTTATATGAGCAGAGAGAGGCAGTTCTGACCATTGCTGCACCTTCCCACTTCTGCTTTGCTTTGAGTTGTGAGCCAGTTGCCACTTTAGTGCAGCTACTCCCTCATTCTGCACTCTCCAGTCTGTCATCAAGTTGTTTATTTTGCGATGGCCTTGAATGGCATCCCCTCCCCACATTGCTATCTCCTCATCCCTGAGTGTGGGCAGAGTGTGTACGTGCAGGAGAACTGCTGCTCAGTGGTGGAGGGCCAGGGTGGGGCACAAGGCTCTGGAATCTGCTTTAGGGCAGAGGCGCACAGTTATTTCATTGTTTGAATGGAAGAAACATGGTTTCAAATTTGTGTCAGCTCTGTTTTGTGTTTCATTAATAAGTTACATACATTCTTTTTGTTGGCTATTTAACTGGCTTGTCACTATTTTTATTTTTCATTGAAAAGATTTAACAACGGTACCTTTAATATTACGTTCCAATGGATATAGTGTCCTCAGAAAAGGAGAGACAGAGCTTCTTCTGTTCTTCTGTCCATTTTGCTTATCATTTTCCTTGTGACTGTCATTTATTTGTTTCCTCCAGTAGCCCAGTTTTACATCTAACCTGGAAAGACTGATGGTTATGTAACAAACTTTGAGAACTGGCCTACATACTGTCTGATAACATTCTCTCCCTTCCTATCGCTTGCTCTCATTTCCCCCTCCCTCAGTCATCTTCTTTTCTTCTCCTTTTTAATCCCTTATTCCCTCTTTGGTGTCTGTCTTTCGCCTCTAGTTTATTTTCCTATCCCCACTCCCAACCGTCTCTGTTTCTCTATCTGTGTAATCAGGTCAGACTTCTCCCTCTGCCGTCATTTTTCATCCCGTAAGTCTGGTGAGGCAGCCTGGACTGGCTGAGGTTGTTCCATAGGCTGCAGTAGATAACAGCTCTTACATAATCAAAACAGCAGCCCTGTGGGTTGGGACTCAGTGTATGCATTGTGCCTGAAGTGTTCTAATTTTGCATGACCCCATTCCACAGCAGTAACTGCAGCGTTAAACCCCTGTCATCATGATAAATCCAGGCTCGTTTTACTAGAGTTACATAAAATTTTGTGTGTCAAGACCATAAGACCATGTTGCTCACATTGAGGGATGATATATTTTTTATTTTTGGATGAAACATTTGTTATATAAGTAAGCATAGACAGGATACTTTAGATCCAGTCCATGTCTATGTTCCAACATCATGTTCACTGGTTTTATCCTGAACTCACTACATTCGGAGTTACTGATCTAACTAACTAATCAGTGCTATAATGTAAAATTATTTGGGAAGATTAAGCCCTTAGTACCATGTTTACTAAATGTTACATGTTACATGTTCTTAATAGGGGAGAAAGTGATCATTTTATCACTGGTCAAATGTTCTTTTGTTTTGTTTTTGTGTTTTCTACATAAAACAATAAGAAATACAATTTTCCAGATCCCCCAATGATTTGAATTTTTTTTTAACCAAATTTTTAAATGATATTAAATTCACAAAAAAACACACAAAAACAGAAAGCCACAAATGTTAGAAACAAGAACCAGAGAATCTGTATATTTTGGTTCAGATAAGGTTTGAATATTTTTTATTAATTGGTCAAAAAATTGTAGACTAATATTTAGGGGATTGAATAACAGATTAATTGGCTGAATGTTTAGCTCTTTATATAATGAGCTACTTCCCCACAGCACATGGCTACCATTCTATATACAGTGTAACAACCAGGTATATATACTGCTTGACAGATATAATCAAGAGATCAATAATCTCTTCTCTCTCTTCTTGTATGCAGCATTCCTTCTTTTGCCGTCTGACAGACGACAAGAAGTCAGAAAAGTTCTTCCGGGTTTTCTATGACCGGATGAAGGTGGCCCAGCTGGAAATTAAAGCCACAGTGACAGTAAATACTAGTGACCTAGGAAACAGGAAGAGGGATGATGACAACCAGGATAAAGATGTCCCTGTCCGTAAAAAAGGTCAGAGGTCACCTGTCACATTCTGGTTTACTAAACTGAAACAGAACAGTTTCAGAACAGATGTACTTTTATGGCATGACGGCCATATGGGATTCAACCGTGTTCTTAGCCCATCTTTGGCGCCTGTTTTTGTGCAGCCAGAGACTCAGCAGTAGTCATGACAGAGGATGTGAGAGAGCAACTATTGGAGGCCTCATCTGCAACCAAGAAGGCCTTCAACTCTTACCGACGGGAGGCAGATCCTGAGGACCACTTCGCCTCAGTGGACGGCCAGCCCAGTGCAGGGGACAAGAACCAGGATGAAGGAGAGATGAGCTTCGTCATCGTTATCATGCAGCCTATCCTTCGCTTCCTCCAGCTTCTTTGTGAGAATCACAACCGTGACCTACAGGTAGGACCGACTGAGCATCACACACTGCTAGTGTTTCAAACGCCTATTAGAGTCGGTCACTTCCAGAAACAGTGTCTTTCTTGATCTGAGATTTTATACATTAATGATTCTATTTCTTTGCAACAGGCTTTCGACCAGAGGCTAGTTTTCTCTTTTCTCTTTATTTGTAGAAGTATGAAGGACCCTAATTCACTTGTGTGTACTGGGTCTCCTGCTAATTTATCTTTGCCCCATTTCTTAGCTGACCCCGGAAAAAGCAACTGTCACTCATTAATGATCAACAATTTTATTGTTTTTGGAGCATTATCCATACCAAAGAGAGCTGTCTGCAGATGATTGGATAATTAATGTTATTGTATAAGCAAATCCAATTTTAATTAATACTCTTAAATGTTGCAATAACATTTCCCTTAATTCTTCAATTTAGAAAAAAGTTACCTTGTTGAAATTTGTTAGAAATAGTTCTACAGTAGATTCAGAAGTTCAGCATTGACGTCATTCTCTCTTTTTCTTTCAGCCTGAAAGTTTTCAGTTATGTCAAGATTATGTATGTTTGGTTCACCCCATAAAGAAATATCACACTAAGCCGCCAACCTCAATATTTGTATTTTCTCAGAACTTCCTTCGTTGGCAGAACAATAAGAACAACTACAACCTTGTGTGTGAGACTCTGCAGTTCTTAGACTGTATCTGTGGCAGCACCACAGGAGGTCTCGGCCTGCTGGGGCTGTACATCAATGAGAAGAATGTGGCACTCATCAATCAAACTCTGGAGAGTCTCACAGAGTACTGCCAGGGGCCCTGCCATGAAAACCAGGTATACAGTAGAATTCCTTGGGGTAAATACGGGCCTTTACCAAACACCTCTGGTCTCACTTTGACTTTTTTTATTCTCTTGTCCCCCAGAATTGCATTGCCACTCACGAGTCAAATGGAATTGATATCATCATCGCTCTGATCCTGAATGACATCAACCCACTTGGGAAAAAGCGGATGGACCTGGTGTTAGAGCTCAAGGTGAGTTGGCCATGTAGGCGTAAGTAGAGACGAGGGAGTATCTGCAACTTGTTTTAAACTGGGGAATGGATTAAATCTTTGTTTGGGTCTGAAGCCAAAAACAAAAAATAAACTGCAGTAGTTTCCTTTCCCAGTTGGATAAAAAAATGACAAAGAGGCTACAAGTATAAGAGCAGGACATCCATTTGTCTGAGCTGAGCTAGCATTTGTGCATGCCTGCCAATGCAGATGGCAACTCTGTGCATTTTCCTGGTGCACCAAGTTTTCTGACAGCTTTCCTTGGACAAAGAAATTGACAGAGCTTTAGTTCATATCTTGGAGGTCTCTTTTCCCCTGCCTCATTTTTGTCCTTTTCACCCCTAGAACAATGCATCCAAGCTGCTGCTTGCCATCATGGAGAGCCGCCATGACAGCGAGAACGCTGAGAGGATCCTGTACAACATGAGACCTAAAGAGCTGGTGAGGAAATGATATGTAGATTTTTCCTGTTTTTTCAACTCTTTTCACATTTACAATAAAACAGCTCCTGAGCTTTGGCCATGTGTGTGTCTGTGTAGGTAGAGGTGATAAAAAAGGCCTACCTGCAGGGAGAGGTGGATTTTGAAGACACAAAGGAAGAGGAGGATAACGGGGAAGAAGAAGAACATGATGCTGCTTCCCCCAGAAATGTTGGACACAATATCTACATTTTAGCTCACCAGGTCTGCGAATTGTCTCAGCCAAATCCCAAAAGTGACACTTGAGATTACATAATTATAAGAAATATTCAATCAGTCATTCCATTATTGCCAGAATGTGATGAGACACACATGTCTTCCATGTCTTCACAAGCTCACCAGTTCTCCGTGTGTCCTTCATGCAGTTGGCGCGTCATAACAAAGAGCTGTCCATGATGCTAAAGCCAGGAGTGGTCAGCGGGGAGGGAGACGAGGCCTTGGAGTGCTACGCCAAACACACTGCTCAGATAGAGGTCAATACAAACGATCCTTACTTATTATAGAATAAGTAATATAACTTGACTATAACTTGAAGCCCTCTGTGCCAGAATAGCCACACAAATAAAATGTTTTTTGTATATATGGGCAGTAATAAATGACAGATGTGGCCATGTTGGCCCTGCAAGGTTATATTTGCTCCCTGGAGATCCTTGGAGGTGACAGTGTGCGCATCTGTTCAGATTGTGCGTCAAGACCGTACAATGGAAGAAATAGTGTTCCCTGTGCCCAACATCTGCGAGTTCCTGACCTCAGAGTCAAAGCTGAGAGTCTACTACACCACAGAGAGAGACGAGCAGGGCAGTAAGATCAACGACTTCTTCCTAAGAGCAGAGGATCTCTTCAATGAGATGAACTGGCAGAAGAAACTCAGAGGTATGGTTAGGAGGTAACGTGCGTGTTTAGATATGTATTATTAATTCTGTTCGATATATCAGAAAATACTGGACCACATTATTTAGAAATAAATGTTAATAATCTGGGCCAAGCAATTTTTCTGTGAACCCTGTTCTGTTAATCCAACATCAGGATTCATCAAACCACACAGGTAGATACTAATGTAGATCTCTCACCAGTTAAAGCTGATTGAACGGATATTGTGGCTCAAATAGAAGCATAATAGGTTAACTATATAAATATTTCAGAAAATTTTGTTTGAAATCACATAAATCTTCATACTGAAAAGTGTATCTTGCCAAATTAATCATTTTAACAGGTTATAATCCAACTGTTGGTTAATTTTCTATTCTAGCTCATTTTATCTTATCCATTTATTGACAAAAAATCCTTTTTAAATATATTCGATTGCAGTGCAGAAGCTGTGGAGCTGCGCACATGATATGCACAACTTTTTTTTTTTTTTTTTAGAAACAGCATCTTTTTTGATAACAATTCTCACCGTGGGCACTGATTGGTGGCTCAATAGTATTTTTGTCTTCCAGCGACAGGCAGGCAACATGTCCATGTCCAGGTTGTATCACTCGTGCATGCCGTGATAGACCTCAGCCCTGACCAGGATAGTATCCCCAATATGACATCAGGACTAACAGTGTCATTATGTGCGTGCTTGTGTTATGTGTATGCATGTTTCCATTGTCTAAATGCAGACAGGGGTTTTCCACATCCTTTGAGCCGTGAAGCATGTGTACAGTATGAATATGAATCACAACTGAGAGCACACTTGCTCACACACATTCAAGACTGCATACCCACACAAAGCCATATTCTGTCTCTCACTCAGAAGAGGGGATGGACAGAGAAAAGTCCCTGCATCTGTTTTTTCTTTTTCTCTGAAAGTTTATGTCTTTTTAAAGTCAGATTATGTATCTGGATTAGAATTCAAAGTGATATGGTTTTTTTCCCCCCACCTTATACATTATTGTTGTATTTTTATTTTACTACACTATTAACACTACATTTTTAAAAATATTATAGTGGCTTTACATATTACTTTAAGTAACTTTCTTCTTTTTATGAAAAGAGATGTAAGCTCAATTTTCCTCTGCCTTTACTTTCAATTTTACCAGCTTGTTCACACATTAGCTATGTGTTAATCATATTCGAGCTGAAACAAGTATGCAAATAAATTTGACATTAGAACTGACTCATGGTTTACGTCACTGTTTTCATATTATATTATCAAAATGCCAAATGTCCACTGATGATTTGCTTCTTTTCTGTGTTTTGTGTGATTTTTATTTAAATCTTTTTGGGTTTGGACCAATCTGAAAATGTCATCTTGGATCTTTATAATTACACATTTTATAGTCAAAAAAGAAGTGTATGGGACTATATTTGAAAAACACCTCACTGTGCCTCTCCCCTCAGCTCAACCAGTGCTGTACTGGTGCTCCAGAAACATGTCGGTGTGGAGTAACGTCTCTTTCAACCTGGCCGTTCTCATGAACCTACTAGTCTGTTTCTTCTATCCCCTGGAGGGTGTTCATGGAGGTCAGTCACATACAAGTTTACACCTGAGAGTGTGAAAAGTGTTTTTTCGTTTTTATTTTTACTTTTCAAGATGTACCTGACTGAATTGACATAATGTTTCCGACATTACTGTCAAATTGCACACTAGTGGCTCAATGATCATGAGTTGAGAACTATTTTACACAATTCCCTGGTTTATCACTCTTAAATGCATATGAAACATTTACTCTTAATAAAAATGAATGCATGATGATGTTGTATTGATGAGGCATCACAAAGTTTACTTGTATATTCTGCACTATTTCTGTGCTCTGACTGCTCTACAAACCGCGGTCAGGCAAAGATGATGTACTAAGTGATGCAAAACAGGAAGGAGAGGGGCTTTTTGAAAATTCTTTCTGCTAAATACTGCATTTTACAACCTGCACTGACATGGCATGTGTCTAATAGCTGTGAAAAGGAGATCTAAGGAGATCTTATACACTGATAGACTAGAAAAACATACCCAACCCAACTCACGGTCATATTATACCTCCCATTATAGGTTTTATTAACTCCTTTTTTTTCTAACATTTATATCACACTCTGACAAGAATTTATCTGTTAAGACGTGTCACATGCTGCACCCATCCAAGGAGATAGATTAGAAGCTCTGACTTTTCCTGAGCATCAGCTTTGACCCACTGATCTTTAACCACAGTGCTCGGATCTTATGACTTCTAATCACCTGACAAGGATTAGCAGCAGGACCAGAAAAACCCTTGGTTTTTGTTCTAGACACCCTCTCATATACACAGACAAAGATCAACCTCAACCCACGCCTAAAAAGCTTGAGCCCATACAGTATCTGACTGTCTATGGTACTATGGAGACCACAACAAACACAGGAGCAATTTAATGTCCCATAAACAGAGCTTATATTGGCTCAAGCAAGACAAGTAATTTATTGCAAATCAGATGATCAAAAACAAGTTATACGTCATCTTTTATATTTTTGTCTCTGATCTATTCAGCTGCCAAATACTCTGTATTAATGTGTGTTTACTTTTGTTCTCAGAGGGTTTGGTTTTCAGTCTGAATTGAAGAACTCATACAAAAGGAGTCTGTTGTGAACAGAGAGATTTTAATCACAATTCCCTGACCTATTATGTCAACAAAGAATCATCAGATAGAAAGAATAGATAATCAAACTGCGAAATCTCTCCGTACATAAGCGAGCTATTTTACACCATACTTTCAACAAATCCAAAATTCTATTTACAATAACACAAGTTAACAAAAAGCTTTTTAAAAGTTATTGTCGAAAAGACAAGAAAAATTTTATTTTATTGTAATTTTGACTTTTAAAAAATCATTGTCAGAACTGCCAAAGCAGAAGAAATAAGACCAAATACAACCTTTCAGCAATTTTTTTAACTTCAAAATTCCATTTGTCTTTCATTGTAAATTGTACAAAAGAACATGAGTGCACTGAATCCAGTTCCACTCTTGAAGTCTTTGTATATGTGTGAGACATCATCACGTGAGCCTGCAGCATACCTTTTGGCCTGCTTAAACAGGCACTTTTATGGCTTTGGCCCCTAGCTTCTTTCTGTTACTCAGACATACGTGCGCACACACACACACACACACACACACACACACACACACACACACACACACAAATTTTCTACTTGCCCTCTCTCTGCTGTCGTCCCTTCTTTGCTTGGGGCCTTTGAACGAGGGTTATAAGAGCAGGAGATCTAGGTCAGTGTGTTCTATCTGCATACATGACTGACTGCCTTTTGATGAATAGGTTCGGTTAACGCTGCACATTCATACCGCATGCTTACATGCAGACAGTGCATGCTTGCAGCCTTCTCCACTATTGTTGTTGTTGTTTGCACACAATCGTCTGCTTGCACATCAAACTGAAGTCTGAGGGAGCCACAGAATTTGTGGGAGCACCTAAGCACTGCTCTTTCAGTCTGCCACATCACTAGAGCTGCGTGTTGCTCCCTGCTTGTTCCTCATGAATCTTTCAGTTGAGGTATTTTTAGAGATGGCTGTTATGTAAGTGGCACCTGTCATGTGATCTCCACAGGGATTGGGAGGGAGAGAAAACTAGAAGAAGGGAAGGAGGCAGAGAGAAGCAAGGTGGGAGGAAAAGAATTAAGGGAGGCGAAAGGGCTCCCTTACCCGCAGTATTCCCCCTCTGCTTTCTCAGCCGCCACTGGATTTTTAAAAATCATTGCAGTTGTGCCACATTTTCCTTTCTCCTTCCTATTTACCCTTCTTGGTTTTCTCTTAACCTTTTTCGTCTCTGTCACCAACAGCTTCATCAAATATTCTTTTTTTCTTTCTCTTTGTTTTCTGAAATATTAAGTGTCCAGCGGATAAACTGCAGTTATTGGCACACACACGTAAGGCGCGTAAGGCCTGTTTTTTTTTAAAAGGAGGATCAGTTACACAAACAGCAGGTCAGGTGTGGCCCTATTTTTTAGGCTGGTCAAACCTGGTCAAGGGTTTTAGCCTTAGTGACACATTGCCACATGAAACCCATGACCAGGACACTAACCCTAGATTTGCCCCAGGATCAAGGGAAGCATCAGGTAGGCTCTTATTGAAGCTTAGTGCACACTAACACACACTCAGAAAAAGTATGTCATATACTTTTGAGGGTTATGCAACTGGCTCTCTTTGAGTTCAAAGTCGCACTAATGAAGGCTTGAAGATTGACTAAAAGGTAGAAGTCACTGGAAGCCAGTTAAAAATCTGTTGATCTGGACGAGGCCTTATTTAAGCTTCAAATTGCACTGTCAGCCTCTTAACATAATGCTTCCAGGTACCACATAAATACGGAAAATTCACCATGTAACATGATTGTCAGTTTTACTGCTATTAGAAATTATTGAGTAAAGCTTGTGCACAAATATAACTGGTTTCCTCGTGTGTGCATTTATATGCCACAGCGATGCTGGAGTCACACCTGTCTGCTCTCCTATGGATGGGAGTCTTGGCGACGCTGGTCATCGTTATCATCATGCCCCAACCTCTGGGCATCCGTGCCCTGGTCATTGTCACAATCCTGCGTCTCATCTTCTCTGTTGGCCTGGAGCCTACCCTCTTCCTTCTGGGTGCCTGCAACGTGAGTGGTCCTCCATGAATGCTCAGTTCACCCAAATATCATAGGTTGAAGTTGGACAGATTTTGAGAAATCCCATTTAGTAATTTGTGTTACCCTAATACAATAAAATAATTAATGTATTTGTTGATCCAGAGAACTTAAAAAGCAACTGCTCATTTCTTTAATTGTTTAAGTTATTTCAGTTTAAGCATTTTCTGGTTAGGATTCTCAAATCTAAGTATGAGGTTACTTTTCTTCTAGACAGGTTTTGGTATGTTAGATAAAAACAAACAAGCACCTTTAAAAATGCAAAATTTAGCCTCTGAAGAATAGGGATTGGCCTCATCTTTCTATGATTTGACATTTCATGGACTAAACGATAAATTGAAAAAAAAATTGATTGTCATAATTACTCAACTAAAATAATCAATTGTATTAATAACATTTAATAATCAATTTTCATAAAAATGACAAAAACGTAACCTGAGAATTCTGGTTGTGGTGCTCAAAGCAAAAAATTGGGTTGGAAAAAATTTAGCATCAAAGTGTTCTCCCAGTAAATGTAATTTGTTATCTTGAATAATTCACTGACCTAGTTACTCTACAGCGAATTGTAATTGGAGCACCTCAGATGACTTGTCTGCCTACACTGTATTGGGGTGAAATCTCAGAGGCAAATACGAATTAAGTCACACATATCAGCATGGCTGAATCTTATTAATGCAACAATGTTTTATTTTTAATATTTGGGTGAACGAATCCTTTAAACGTTTCTTCCCTCAACAGTGTGTAGGACAGTAAGGTTTCTATATTATAATTCACATGCACTGCTTCATGTACTTTCACATTCTTAGAAATCTCTGTCATTGTAATTCTAGATCTTCTTTCACCTTTCACTCACAATTCCACCCACTTGGCAGACCGATTCTCTGTCTGCCTGTGGTGCCCGCTCTCCCCCTGTGTTGTGGGGTGTGAAGTGCGTCACTGGTCCCTAGAGAGTATGACACTAGATTACTCTTAAACACACACACAAATAAATCATGCCCAGTCTGCCATCATCTCTCCTCTTCTCTCATTTGCTAAGTTCACAGGTACACAAAGAACCAGGTTACTGAAAGAAATCAGGTTAAGGCAGGAAATCAGAGAACATGTTACCATGGACTGCAGTAACCGGGATACTCTAGTTACTCTAATCTAGTTTACATGCAGCTGGTCAGAAGTCATACAGTGGCCAGAGTGTGTTTTTGACATCTTTTAAAGCATAGGTGTGAAGCTGAGGGGAGTTTTTAGATTTTGCAAATTGAAATTTTGCTTGTTAGTGGCTATTGATGAAAGCATCTGCCAAATGAGTCAAAATAAATGTAAATATAAATAGCCCTCATTTATCGATTTTTGTTCATCATTTTGTGTCTTTCAGTATTGTGTCCCTGTCCTTGTCCCCTCTTGTAAAGACCTCATTGGAAGTCGGTTAAGTGTAAACATGACCAAGAAATATGTCATTTACGGAATGATGTGGTTTCAGAAAACAGATAATAACCAGGTTACTCTGGAGCAGGTTAATGCTATTAATGTGTCCTGCTACCCCCTAACCATTTTTCATGTCTGTCCTACCATAGCTCTAAATAAGCTCTAAAATAGATCAACTTTATCTTCCAGGTGTGTAATAAAATCATCTTCCTGATAAGTTTTGTGGGGAACCGGGGAACCTTCACAAGAGGCTACAAAGCCATGGTGATGGACTTTGAGTTCCTCTATCATCTCATCTACCTCATCATCTGCTGTCTGGGGGTGTTTGTCCACGTCTTTTTCTACAGTCTATTGGTGAGAGAAGCCCACATATGATCGGTAATATGTAACACTTGAGCACAGAGACACACACAGACACACACCTACAGTAGTAGAGACGAAGACTGGTATGTGCCACGATGAAGGAGTGTGAAGGCTGCTGGTTTAAAGTTTTGCTGTTTCACACTGTAGCCTTGGTGCAAATCCTGCTTGCCAGCCAAAATTTTGTCTTTATGGTGTTTTAATGATGTGACTGCTGCTGCTGCTGATGTTGTTGTTGTTGTTGTTGTGTTAAGGGCTGTCTGCCTTCACCTCAAGTCCTGTTTTTTATAATGTATAAGACGTAAGCTGCAGGAATTTGGGCATGGTTTGAATTCACATTAATTCCAAGGACCTCTCCAATAGATGCAGCACAGAATATATATTGTTATTTATTCATTTTAATGACAGGATCCTGAACACTGAGAAAAAGCGTACAATTCAATTCATATACACCTCATGCTTTATATAAAGGTAATATGTCTGATGTGAACCATTTCTTATTTAATTCTTTGAGCAGCATTTTGTCACATTACAATGAATTTAATGCCACACACTGAGCCTTTGTTTCTGCTATAATTGTGCATCTTTCCAATGTGTATTTTACCTCGCTGTAGCTGTTTGACCTGGTGTACAGAGAAGAGACCTTGCTGAATGTAATCAAGAGCGTAACACGTAACGGGCGCTCCATCGTACTCACCGCGGTGCTGGCTCTTATCTTAGTTTACCTGTTCTCCATTGTTGGATACATTTTCTTCAAAGACGATTTCATACTGGAGGTGGACCGGATTCCCAACACAACCATGAGTGAGGAGTAACTTCGTTATAAACAGTGTTTTCAAATGTTCACTTAGACAAGACCAGCAAACATAGTCCCTTCCTACTTCCTAGAAAATGGAGCCAGTCTGGCCAATGAGTTTCTGTCTGAAGGAATGTGTCGGCAAGGGATTGAAGAGAACTGTACCACAAGTGACCTGCAGGAAGGTAACATGTACCCCAGTACTTAAACTAATCTGAAATCTTTAGCCAAATATTTCAGTCACTTTATGATGTGATTGGTTTTAGGTAGAAGTTAGAACTAAACTGTAGAGATTTTAATATGTGGAGATTGTTTCTGGGTTGCTGATGTAGAAAAGCATTTGAGTTACATTTAACACTATTGCTGTGACTCTTATTACTGTTACTGCATGTTAACCTTCCCCTTATTCTCTGTCTCTCTACCGCCTTCCCTCTTTCCATATCTCACTCTCTCTCAATCCAACCAGTCTGGGCAGACCAGGTTTCCGCCTCATAAAAGTTTTCCCTTGCCCCTGTCGCCAAGTACTTGCTCTTGGTTTTTGTAAATAATTTTCTATCTTGAAGGTCCATTTGGAAAGTGCCTTGAGATAACTTGTGAACCGGCACTTTATAAATACAAATTGACTAAACTTGACAGTGACTATTGAGATAAAATAAATACAGATAAGAAACCAGTAAGTGGTTGGAGTTGGACGATGGCAGGGAGAAGGACAGAGGAGCTACTTGAAATACTAAGAATTTAATGTTGGCTTTGTCAAACCACAACAAGGAAAAAGAAAACTGAAGGGTGTTTGTGTTGTGTAATCGCACTACTTCATACTTCAATTCATGTGACTCTGTCAACTGTGATTTGACCAGAATAACCCTCATGTGTCCACTTTTACCCTCATCTGTCGTCAATATGCAAACGTCCCAAGAAAAGGGTTAAATTCTGGGAAATCCCTGCCAGTCATGATCTGTTGTGCTGTAAAACTAAATTGTCTTTGTTCTGGGGCTTCAGAGATGTCAAAATAAAGACATCCTCAGTTCACCCTGGTGACATCCAGATGGATGCAATAATAAAAGCATTTAGGATCTCATGACCCAGGGGCCCATCATGTCCATCAACTGACTGCAAATAGTTTTAATGATTGCACCATGACCTATGAGCTCACAAAGGTTTTTTTTATTATTATTATTATTATTGTTTCTGTTTGTCTTTAGTTGGACTGTAGCAGATTTAACTCAACTGATTCTGAACCAAACACTTTTACTTTGACTAACTATACTCACACTGTGAGACAAAATATGTAAACAAGATATGAACCGATATCAAACTCTGCAACTAAGCCAAGGATATTTGTGACCAAGTTTTTTTATTTATATAACAGTTAACCACAGAAAATATTTTTAAAAAATGGTATTAACCTATATTACTCTTAATGCATCTTGAATATGATATCAGTGGCTTATGATTAATATCTTTTTGTGTCACACTGTCTTATATACAGTCCATAAACCTGTCGTATTTGCTGACTAAAAGTAGCAGGATTACAGCCAACCCCCTCCATTTTCCCCCATATCTCAGTCGACCTTAATGATTGCAAAAGCAGGTACCTACAAAAATATGAAGTGCATGTAATCAGTGTAGTCAGAAAGGCATCGTGTCTCAGAGTAACACAACAAGAAATGTGTCTGTTCATACCAAATCTGTTTGTGACATAAAATGGAACAATTATTCTCCAATTTCTAATCACAATAGCTGTATCTGCCAATTGTTGACTGTTGGGATCTCTGGCTTAGTTATTGTATTACCAAGCCTGTTTTTTTGTTGTTGTTTTGATTTTATTTATTTCATGAACTAAACAGTGGGGTCCTCATTACCCAGCTATACCAGTTTCATGAAGAATTAAAATGCAAATGTCACTGTCTGATTCTGCAGTGGTGCTAATATACTGCACTTTTGAAGGTTTACAAACAAATACTAGCCTGCTAGTGATGCAATATGTTTATGGTCCCTTGGCCTCCTTGTGCCAAAAACATTATTAGATTAAAGATGTCCTCTCTCCTTCCTCAGATACTAGGGAGGACAGTGAAGAGGACAGTGACATGGAGCGGACGTGTGACTCTTTACTGATGTGTATTGTCACTGTGCTGAGCCATGGCTTGAGAAGTGGAGGGGGTGTTGGGGATGTTCTTCGCAAACCCTCCAAAGAGGTACGTGCAGTTCTGGTTAGGCGTACGGGCGTGCACTCAGAGGTGTAATGACAGCAGCTGCGGTGTTGGTCATGTGAGCTGGATACGCACTGAACTTGTTTTTATTTCCAAGAGGGTTTCACAATCATTCCTTACAGCTGCAACGCCCCCAGCCTTGTTTGAGAATTAAAGATCAAAATGGATTTCCACCGAATTCAGACTGAACCGCTAATGCTGTCAAAAGAAGAAGTGAGTGCTTGCCTCACATATTCACTTGTGGCGACAGTTCAGGGACAAAATCTTGCTTGGTCTCCTTTAAATTGCTTAAAGTCTTAATGCTTAAATAACTCAAATAAAATAAAACCATATAATCGAATGAATGGTACAGTGGAATTAAAACAAGGTCATCACAAAGAAGAGTGAGGGTGATTGTGTGACCGCATCAGGCCAGTGTCCACAGCAGCTTAATTCTCTTCAGGCTCACCCCGTTACAGTCCATAGCAGAACAATTGGTAGATAATGTGATATTAACATTCCTCTCTGTGTTGTAAGCTCAGTATCTTCTGGAACATGCTGCATTTGGTTGACCGGCTTTTATGCCCTCTCTGTTAATCTAGCATCTGGCAGGTTACATGTGTGAGTCTTGTGTTTTCATTAACATCCATGGTCACCATGGTTGACCCTGTTTATTCCCCAGCGCATGTTTTTGTAAATGCCTGCCCTTTGGGTCATACATTTAAATAGAACAAGCTGCATTCATTCCCCTGTGATTTGAAATCATTCCAGCTTTCTGCTGTCACATTAAAGTTTATAATTACTATTATTTGAGTCCCTACCTCTAAATGGGCTGTGCCTCTGCTATACATTTAACCCCTATTTTCTGCTCCTTTCACAGGAACCACTATTTGCAGCCAGAGTTATATATGACTTACTGTTCTTCTTCATGGTCATCATCATTGTCCTCAATCTGATCTTTGGTGTTATCATCGACACGTTTGCCGACCTGAGGAGTGAAAAGCAGAAGAAAGAAGAAGTGCTGAAGACAACCTGCTTCATCTGTGGTAAGACTACCCAGGTGACCTGTTGTAGTAGGCTCTTTGTAAATACTATTTCATTTATGTGTTCCAGCTGCTTCAATGTGAGCACAGGAGGATTTTTATCGGACTAAATTAGATAAGTAACATGGCTCTGGGAACAACAGCTGCATATGTGTTGATTTGAGATTTCAACGTACTGAATGCCAGGTGATGAATAAATTTCCTCAGAATACTGTCATCGGAATCCAACCTGTAACTTTTGAGTGACTGACAAAATATCTAATGATTGGGGCGCTCCTGCCAGCCTTTGCTGGAGTGACTGTATTTCAAAGACTTTGCATCACTTCCACAATCCTTGTAGTGTTGCTTGGTTCATTCCCAAAGTCCCCTCCTAGGATGTTTTTTTTTTCTCAGTGAGTTTGTGGTTTCTGGTAAGTACATTTCTATGAAGGTGTATGTAGTTTGTTGCTGTCACACTCCTCTCCTTTTCCTCCCCCTCTCTCATTTCATTGTCGTTCCAAAGAAGGCTGAGTCATGAGGGCTTCCTGCCATTGCTCTGCTCGCCTCCATAATTCATGCCTGTCTCACATGTACAGACATTTTCTTCCACTCACTGACACGCACACACTTAATTCTTATACCATATGGTTTGCTCGACTATGTTGTTTGCCCAAGCTTTGTCCCATGAGGAAGCATCATCTCTATTTCCTTATATGAACATGATATGATTGCCTAGATAAGTACATGCTATATGTGTGTGTGTGTGTGTGATGCTACAAGTGTGTGTGCACACATCTGTCATCTGCATTAAAGTAAATGTGTGCATGAGAGTACAGTGTACATTGAGTCTGGCAACATATAGCACTGGAAGACAACTGGTAAACATATGGAGTAAGCAAAGTATTATATCACCCAGCCCGCCATCAGCTCTGACTCACTCATATTAAATAAGGGCAGGCCACAGGGGGAACTGCCGTCTCTATGGTTTCCAAAAAGACCACGAGGGAACAGGAGTTGCAGAGATTAGGAGCCAGTCTCTATAGGCTTAAGTGGCTCTCCATACTCCACCTTGGTTTTATGAGCCATCGATTCTTCTCATAGTCTTGTATTTGTCTTTAGATCTTTAGGGTCTGAAGCAAGTACTTGATTAATGTCATGTGCTTCCTGCACAGAAGATTTGTATTTGTAGCAAATTTATTTTTGTTCATTAATCAGACTCAGTAGTAACATGTCAAGTAAAAAAGAATGACGCTAAACATGGATGAGAATTTGTTACGTTTGCCAAACGCTTTAAGCCCCGTGTTTCTTCTGGTTTACATTTCTACATCAGCAATATAGCTGGGCTGCTTCAACAACCTTTTATAATCAAATGTGTGCTATAAACAGAACGGCCAGTAGTCCACTCCATTAAAAGAATACTATGTACTCAGGGACTTTCATGGAGTTGATTGTGATTGCGTAAACCATCAGAATTATATATGAACAAAACTGGCTGTGTAGCTGAAAGTTGTGAAGCATTTATCTTTAGAGAAATAACAGCAATAACAGTATATTATTAATTATTTTTCGTAGCTGAATACTAATTTATTTTAAGTTGTACAGGACACGTAGCTCCAGTTTTTGATCTACAGCAGCTAGGCAACACTCGGCATGTGTTTTACTTGTCAAGTCCAGACATTTTTAGTGTTCTCAGCTCTTCATTGCTGACTCCTGTGCAATGCAAAAGAAAAAATATGCTATTTCATCTCCTTTAAGGAGATAACACCACCTCCACTCATTTGACAACATGTCACGGGTGATGTTAGATTTTAAGGAGTTTGAAACCACTCCAACAGGAGTTTGGACTGGATGTGCATTTGTCAGAACCCTGCTTTATACTTGTATCACCGCTACTGCATTCTGCTATTTATTACTAACATTGTCTTATCTGTTTAAGTTTGTTTCTTTTCTACAAATTTTTCTGTACTTTGTTTTATAGTTTCCACATTTCTATTTCATATACTGTTTGTGTTGTTGTTGTTGTTCTGTCCTGTTTAAATCAAATGTTGTGTGGGCTGTAAAAGTTCCCTTACCAGCTCTGGACAGGGAGGACTGGTTTCCAATGCTGTAATTCTTATTAGGAGAATATACTCTCTTTCTTGCCAGGAAGATCTTAACCTCAGTAAGACTTCCTTAATAAATAAAACAAATATAGTATATAACTAAGTACAAATTCAGTTTTCTAATTATAGGGCAGCTTTTTTCATTCATTTATTCAGACAGCGGTGTGTTTCCTTCCCTGTTGTAAGGTCTCAGTCGTTTAAAAACCCTCATAGAAAAGCACGTCCTAAAACAGAAACTTGTCAAAAACGAGCTTTCTTACTACAACTAACAGGTTTGATAATTCCTGTACAGGTCTGGAACGGGACAAGTTTGACAACAAGACGGTGACTTTTGAGGAGCACATCAAGGAGGAACACAACATGTGGCATTACCTGTTCTTTATTGTACTAGTAAAAGTTAAAGATTCCACTGAGTACACAGGCCCCGAGAGTTACGTGGCTGAGATGATAAAGGTAAACAAAAAGCATGTGCAGATCGCTAAAACACATAGTGCAAATTTTACTTTCAAACCAACCTGTCTGTGAGGTAATGATCCACATCGCTGGGCTGTAGCAGGAGGAATAATGGGGAAAAAATTTTCTGTAGAGAATTGCTTGCCTCCTCCACTGAGTTTCACTGCTTGATGACCTTCATTTTTGCAAAACCTTCATCACTTTTAAGCCCTTCAGTGGAGTGTATCCCTTAGCTGACATTTACTCAATCCTGATTGACACATTAGTATGATCAGTGTTTCCATTTCATTACGTTTTGGTCCGTTAAGTATGATCAAGCAGATCTCAGCAGGTTTTGCAGCTGAGTCAGATTTATACACGTGTGCTAGCCCCATACACCTTTATACATACAATAATCCTTTCCTCTTTTCGAATATCAACTAACAGATGTGAAAGTCGTGCACATATAATGACACAAAGAGATGAGTGTAGATAAACAGGAAGTCAGTGATCGTATGTGCTCAGTCTGCAGCAATAATGCCACGCAAGCTTCTTCCTCTGAATTTTACACCAGTGTCATTTTGAGTTCACATTTACACACTTGATTGTCATTTCTGAATTACCAATACCTTTTGACACAGCTCCAACTTTGTTAACTCCTAGCAAATCTCCTTAACAACTTGCAAGTACCAAAAAAAAAATCCTCAGTGGCTGATATTCTTTGTTGACTACAGGAGCACAACCTGGACTGGTTTCCAAGGATGCGTGCCATGTCACTGGTGAGCAGTGATGCAGAGGGTGAGCAGAACGAAATCAGGAACCTGCAGGAGAAACTGGAGTCAACCATGAGGCTGGTTGCCAACCTCTCTGGACAGCTGACTGAGCTCAAGGAGCAGGTAACTATATCATGTGACAGTAAATCATGCTGTATCCTGCGTTTTATTTTATCACCTCTGATTTCTTTTGCCTTCATTTTAATTTTCTGATACTTTTAATTTGAATCCATACAGTATCTTCTAATTCACCACCCTTTTTACTTACTAAAATAGAAAAAGAAGAATATCCCCAAGAAAAGCAGTATACTCTTCCTGCACCTATACAATACAAACAAAATACCGTTATTCCTGCTACTCCTAAAATTGATCAAAAACTTGATAGGGTACCTTTAACCTACAGCACGGCCATATCTATTCGTGGCAGATTAGAGGTAGTAGTGGATGGAAAGTCACCTTTAAACTATTTGTTCCCTTACAGATGACAGAGCAGAGGAAGCAGAAACAAAGAATCGGTCTGCTTGGGCATCCCCCTCACATGAACATCAATCCCCAGCAGCCTGCCTGAGGGTTCCTAGGCCAGGTCTCACTTGTGCCTGCACTCCTGACAGTGTACCATATGTTAGACAAGGAAAATCCCAAAATGTATCCTTGTCCAGTATGTGTTGGATATTGGACTGTACACCTTGACAGACACTCCAACAATAAGTGTTTCTGCAACGTAAGTGTTGGTGAGGTGAAAGTCATTTGAATACATTACTCATGGTCTTGAGTGTGGATGTGTCTGTGTGGGTGCAATGTGCACTAAGTGCCTCAGGACCTGAGAAGTCGGTCTTGTAGGCTTAGGAGATTAAAACATTTCAGCTTTAGTACCCCAAATGCCTTTTGGATTGTACCACACTGGCAGCATGCCAAAGTTCAGCCATTGTTCCTGAGTGAGTACTCCTCTCAAGTGGCCTTGTTTTGAGGTTTAAATCCTCGGTTTTGCACCAGCAAGCTCAGGTCACATGTGGATTTGAAGTTTTGTTTAAACTCTACAACGCATTATTTAATATTTTTGCTTTTTGTCTGACAGCAATAGAAATTGTTTATAATATGCAATGTCTAAATAAGTGAAATATTTTTGGGAACAGGTATTTGCTTTTATATTTGAAATTATTAAAAGCGTATAAATATAAATTACAGAGACAAATCGTTCCACAACAATCCTGAAGAATTCACCACAATTTTCCACTATTTCTAACATGCTCATCAAAATCGTATGTTTGTTGTTTAAGGCAAGAATGTTTTACCACTTTCCTATTCCTTAAACTCACTTGAAGGTTCAACTTGTTGTAGGACTCATAAAGTTTAAAAAGAAAGCCTTTTGAAATTACTTTAAAGCTTGTTGTCAATAGGAATTGTATAATGACTTCTATGACCCTTCTGGAAAGGATGAGCAAACCATGTGACTGCTACACTTTCAAAGCATTTCCTGTTATGCTTAATGATTGTAATTACATGGAGTCACAGAAGAAGCATAGAAACGAAGTTTTAAAGTAATTTGGAAGCGACAGTAAATTACATTTAATATTTGTGCACTTCATTATTTAATCACCCTTTGATTTATTTAGTCCCAAAGCACTGATGTTTTCTGTAGCACACAAATTATTGTTTTGTTTGGTCACTTTGTAAAAGATCCACAACAGTATGGCTGTTTGAGTGTGTGAGTGTGTGTGTGAGCAAAAGGACAATGAACTTAAAGATGTCTGTTGGAGTGCTGCTCAACCAAACTGAACTTTTATACTAACTGATGGTTTGTGTCTGAACTGTACCACTGTTCCACTCTTGGAGGCTATTTAAATAAACAAGTGTGTAAAACAATCTGGTGGTGAGTGTGAAACAGTATCTGTTTCCTGAGGGAAGTCAGGAGTAAGACAGAAGCAAATGAGAGCAGGTCCTTGCTATGGATTTTATTTTTCTCTGTTATTATGATATTATAGTCTGTGTCTGTTTATCTATCTAACTGATTATTTATTGGACACTACAGAGGTGCCAAGTGTGTGAAGTGTTGAGGCAGATGAATGAAACATATTTCAAGAAGTAGCTTTGGTGAATTACTGACAATTAGCATTCTGCCATCTTTTTATATATATATATATATATATATACACACACACACACACATAATTGTTGTGTGGGGAATTAATATGTTCCAAACAGAGATGCACTGGACAGATGGTTCAGTTGTATAAAATGACATTGTTGAATTTGTATCATCTGAGGACTGATATTATGTAACACAGTTCCAACTAATTTAGATTTAGGACTGCAGAAATGTTTTTGAAGAGGTCCATTGTAACACTTTTGACTTCCTATTTGTCAGTGGGCTGTAAATATATTTTTGACAACTTATAGTTTTTAATAGCACAATATAGGCTAAATGATTTAGCATGTATGTCTTTTGTGTTACACCTAAAATGAAAATGTTTAAAAAATGTTACAAGTTCTGCAATAGAAATCAGAGAATGTTACATTTGTCCGGATTTCTGAGAAATCTAATTCAGTTCTTAATTGTATTACATTTTCCTAGATGTTCAAGGGACTTTCCACAGTTGCTGTGGCTATTTGATTATAGCCAAGCCATGGCTTTTTGTATGGTCATCTTGTTGTCGCTGCTCTATAAAGCCACACTTTTGACATTTCAGGGTGTAATGAATTACAAAGTCACTCATGTGGTCAGAGGACGGGAGTGTCTTGAAGCTTTCGTTAACTTTTTTTCTGAAACAAAAAAATCCAGAATATTGCGAGTAAAAATAGCCTTTATTAATACCAAAACAAATTATCCCAAAAAAGGCTATTGAGCTTTAGGAGACTGGCTCTTGTGGTACTATTCTGGAGAGCGCTTTTTAAAATCAATAAATCTATCCTAGAAAGATTTTAAGTATCAGTTCATGTGGCTGGAAGCACGTTGAATGTGGCTTCAATGCAAAGTCCTAAAGGACAGCTTTTCTTTGTACACATTTTGATTCCTACTCTGATAATTACTTGCAGCTTTACAAAGCCGAACTTCCTAATGAGGTAATTAATCCGAATTCATTTCAACAAACTTTCTGTGAGAATAGCCTGGGAATAAATGATAAAGGAGTAGTTGAGATTGCAATGTAAAGTTCAACAACTCTGCTTTTGCACACTGTTTCATTTGCAGAAAGAAATTAAATTCACCAAATTCAGCTTTTCTTAAACAACAAACCAACCAAAAACAAAAATACAGTGTACTGTGTGGTGTATTGTCTTGTGTACTCTGTTGTGTACTGTGTGTTATGCTGTGTAGTGTACTGTCTTGTGTTCTCTGTTGTGTACTGTGTGGTGTGCTGTGTAGTGTACTGTCTTGTGTTCTCTGTTGTGTACTGTGTGGTGTGCTGCCAGGCTGCAGCAGGCAGGTGCAGGCTCCGTGTGCCGGAGGAGCTTGATGGGCTAGAAGGGCTGGATGTGAGCCCTGTGCGCTCAGCGGGCTCCCTGGGGCCATGAGGAGCTCAACGTGACAGCCGGTGCCGCCTCATGACGACGAGCACGAGCTCCTCTCAGTCAAACACGCACAGGTGCACGTGGTTTCTCCCGCCACCGCACTGTTTACACCAGAGCCCACCTGCACCCTGCAGACGAATGTATCCCTGTAATACAACACTGTGTTATTGTTATTGTTATTATTATTATTATTATTATTATTATTGTTGTTATTATTGTTGTTGTTGCTATTATTATTATCATCAGTCTATATCAGGGCTTCTTATTAGATCTTTTATTAGATATTTTTTTATATATACGTTAAACGGCTCATTTAATAACATTTATCCATTTTAAAGAGGTTCACTAAGATAATAACATTACACTCCGTCCTCAGGTGACAGTCATTAACGCCTCCGGCCTCTGAAGTCTCTTCACCGTTCCTTTTTACGATGTTATGGAGGAGGGGGACCGGGCACCGGGGGAGGAGGGGGGGCACCTGGCACCGGGCACCGCAGCCACCGGCCTCTCGTGCCCGGGGCTGCTCCGCCTCCAGTCCTCTCCCGCGCAGCCGTGTTTCCATACACTTCAGCGTGGTGGTACACGGGATACGACAGGCCCCGCCCCCCGCCATGACGTCCACTGCCGTCCGCCCACTGAGGCTCCTTATCTGCACAAAGTGGGCGGGCCCTCCGCCGAGGATACAGCGCCGTTTGACACGTGAGCCTCATGTGATGGAGGCAGGTCAGGCTGCCGGAGAGTCAGAGGGTTTATTTAACTCGTCCCTCCGTCCTCCCCCACTTCCCCAACACGGCTGCTTTCCTCCTGCGGCGGGACCACGGCGTGGAAATCCGCAAGGACTAACTTGAAGCCATTTTCACACCCCGAAACACAACCTTTACGCGAATTAGACTTGTATCAACCAGTCAACATTTTGACTTTTTTTCGTCGGTGCATCTTACAAACCGTTGTTTATTTTTTTTTAATTTCATTTTTACTTTTTTTTTTTTTTTTTTTTTTTAAGATTACGCTGAAGTTAATGCGTGCGTATTTGTGACTGCATTGGAAAAGTATCTTGACTTTATCTGCGTAGCTGGCGTATAAAAAAAAGAAAGAAAGAATGGAGCGTATTCCGAGCGCGCAGCCTCCTCCTGTGTCCAAACACCAGGCGGATCTGACAGACGTGCAGGGGTAAGTTACACTCCTTAAAATGTATTCAGTGGACTCTGAAGCCTTTGTCTCAGGACACCGATCTACATTATTAATCATGATTCATATTGAACAAACCGACACCTCATTTTTCATTCTTCTTCTTCTTTGTGTTCCTTTAGGATGGATTTCCCGATGTATGTTTATAAACCCAGGCGGGGAATGAAGAGAGGAGAGGAGAGCAAGGTTGGCCGCTGTTTTCTGTTTTATTGGCAGTTTTCTTAAATGACCATCTAACCATAGAGCTCTTATTAAAGGGCGTGAACTGGGGCAGAATTAGGCTGCTAGTAGTCCTGTTGTCCCATAAATGGCTGCCCTAATTTCTGCAATGACATAACTCCTAGAGAGCTCCATATCACTGACTGCTCCTGATCCCAAGGAGCCTGCTGTGTGCCTCCAGATGAGCTTGAATTTACCCACCGATGCTGTTTTTTCTTGCAGGAAACCTACAAGCTGCCTCACAGACTCATTGAAAAGAAAAGACGTGACCGGATTAACGAGTGCATCGCTCAGTTGAAGGATTTATTACCGGAGCACCTGAAACTCACGGTAAATTCACGATGTCGCCGGGAGGGATGGTGGGATGGACTGTGTTGAGGGGAAAGCACCACCCAGTGGGTGCTCAGTGTTACTACACCCTCTGAGCTGAGTGCGTCAGCAGTCTGTGAATGACAGCTCACATTGTGGGACGTGTCTTTTGTCATGTTTTATCGATTACAGTGTAGATTTTACAACACAGTTAAATCCAATCAAAACATAAAATGTAGTTGTTGTTTTTTTATACACCACACCAGAGTGGATATTATCCTGAATCACAGCAAATGTCTCCTGATCATTGTGTCTGTAGTTTACTGATCATGACGATGTTGGAGGTCATGCTGAAGAGGACAGGAAAGCTTGTTTAGCTGTATGTTATGTAAGAGTGTGTGTCTCCTGCAGACTCTGGGCCATCTGGAGAAGGCTGTGGTTCTAGAGCTGACGCTCAAACATGTGAAAGCCCTCACCTCTCTTCTGGAGCAGCAGCAGCAGAAGATCCTGGCGCTACAAAATGGCATTGAAATTGGTGAGTTATGAATCACCAATGCACACACACGTGCACATGCAGCTCAAGGCGTTTATGTGAGAAAGAATGGATAGGCAATGAGAGGAATATTCCAAGCTGCAGGAAAATAAGTATCTTCAAATATAGTCAAGGCTGATGAAGAAGAGACTAGAAAGTAGTAAAATATCCAATCTGTATCAAATTGATTGACTGTGTGGTTTCTTGCTGTGTTTACAGAGCAGCCTCCTGTTAGCCAGGAGAAGTCAGAGGAGATGTTCCGCTCAGGTTTCCACATGTGCGCCAAAGAGATCCTTCAGTATCTAGCCAGTCATGAGACTGATGGAGACTTCACGCCGTCCCATGTGGTCAATCACCTTCACAAATTAGCTGCAGAGGTGCTGAAAAACCCAGTACGACCTCGTACCCCCCTTAGCCCCCAACCTGAGGAAAAGATCCCTACTTACCACCAACCTCACAAGGAGATGCACACCAGCCTCCCCCCTAAACCCAGCGAGGGCTACGGGAGGAACTGTGTGCCCGTCATTCAGCGGGCATATGCTCCACCGAGTAGTGAGCAGAGTGGGAGTGATACAGATACAGACAGCGGCTATGGGGGAGAGCTAGAGAAGAATGAATCCGGGGCACCGCAGGGACGCCCAGATTACTACAGCCAGGAGAGCCAGCTGAAGCAAGTGCTGGGAGATCGACAGAGCTCCAGCATCAAGCAGGAGGATGATGAGCCCCACCACAAACGACCACGAGTGGAGTCATCTGAAGATGAGTTGCTGTCAAGCGGGGAGTCATCAACTTCATCGTCCAGTAGTTATAGTGGTTACATTAGTGCATCTCCCAGCCATCCACCTCCTCCGCATCCCCTCTGCATGCCTTTCTACCTCATTCCACCTTCTGCCGCAGCATACCTGCCAATGCTGGAGAAATGCTGGTACCCCGGAGCTGTTCCCATGCTCTATCCTGGTGTTGGAGGCACCACACCTGCCATGTCCAGTGAAAGACCGCCTCCACCTCAGCTAATGTTGTCTCCTCGTGGAGGCTCTCCAGCCCCAGCCATATCTCAGACCCCAATGGACTCCCCTGCTCTCCTTCAGGCACTAAAGCAGGTACCACCCCTCAACTTGGAAACCAAAGACTGAGCGATGATAGAGCAGATGAAGAGTTGATCCTATTCTAGTATCCAAGAGCAGAGACAGTAATGTGAGGGAGAAGAAAGCTGAGCCGTTCCATAATCCATCCTCATTCCTCTTCCTGTTCCTCAGCCAGAGGGTCAAACAGCGTATGAGAAGTCTTGCAGAAATGATTGAGGAGAGATGGCGGGGAGACGCGTCCATCTACACTGGGAGGATGCTCTGACTGAATGTTCAATGCTCCGTCATATTACTCAGTGCAAATGTATCATATAAACTGGACCTGCCCTGCATACATACAAACACACACATACACACATGGTTGAATGTAAAGAAAGACACGTTTCAGATGCTGCTGTTAAAAGTATAAATGCCGATGACACTGATGCATCTCACTTGTAGCTTTTGTAATACGGACATGCCATCTTTGTACTTTAAAAATCATCGCACCAAATGTTTAGTGGTAATATTTCACCCAAAGTTTGTCACCTATGCCATCTAGGTCACCTTTATCATCACTAAAAATGCCCTTTGAACCAGAGGTCGTGATGACTAGCATGATAAAATGCAAGGGTTTCTATAAGTGTGTACAGACGAGAGTTAAGGGTACACCCAAAGCAAAGATGACAGAATGGGCCACCACATGTCCACACTGAATGAGATGTCTTGTTTTTCATTGACAAACAGACAGTTAAGATGGAGTTTCTGTAATTATTGTTCATAAACTTCTTGTACATTTCTATTTTTGATACCTGTTCTCGCACTCTGTCCGTCTGGAGAGATAGAAGGAGGGCAGAGTGTGGACAATTGTACGTTGTGTACTCAGAAACTGTGTACATACTGTAGCACTGTGCTGGACCTGGTCTGCATATTTCGGCATCTGTTTCTGCTCAAGTCAAACCTGGTGTTTGTTCTTGCTGTTGCCTTTTACTTGTGAAAAGCTGATAAATCTCAGATGTTCATTCTCTGTACTGCATATGAATACTGGAGTCAAAGGAGTGAGGAGGAGAGAAGTGAATGTAAACGTTTTACCAGAAGACTAGTTTTCTATAGAAAGAGGTACTTGAGATTCTATATTTTGGGACCTACACGAAAGACGTTTGATGTACATATTTTGGCTATAAATGTTGCTATACATTATATAAGTGTATTAATAAAGTATTTTTTTTCCTGTGGAAAATTGCTTTGACTGTTTGTGTATGAAAGAAGAGACCATGTGAAACATTTATTCAAGAAATTCACTTTGTCCAGATTTAGTTCTTTTACTAACACATCCATGTCCCAGGGAGCACTTGTGCAAAAACGTCACTGTAGCCCAGCTAGCCTGCTGGGTCACCGTCTGTGCTCAGTGAAACAAGTAAACACACATGGGTGTAAAATGTTTGTAATAATATCTTGAAGCAATAATTAGCTTCCATCTGCATCTGAAACATTTCCCATGTTTCTTAAAGGTTGTATGATTCAATGTAACTTGCATTTATCTCAACCCTTGTGATCGCTCTCCCCATATTTGCAATCCTGGTTGAGGAGTACACCAAAAATGTGGAATGACAACAATGCATCATCATAATCTGTTTTGAGCAGTCACATCTTTCAGCTGTATCAAAGCATTTACAGTCATATCTTCATGTCACGCTGCAATACTTTTGCATTTCTGCACAACCGCAGAACATCCGTGTTCAATGCTCAGCATCATCAACCATGAATTGTGATTGTTTCCACCATATTTTCTGGGCTGTGTACTGTAGCTGCATTCCATATTTGGTTAATTTGCACAAACTAAAGCCATGGCCCACGCCCAAAGTGAATCACTCAAAGAGAGTCAGTTGATGTAGAAGTTGACATGAGGCAGCTACCGTTTGCAGAGAGATTTTAGTGGTGTACTGTAGCTTATCCATTATTTCATCCTGTTTATAATTAAATAATGTCCTAAACAGTTCGTAGTACTTGGGTCCTGAGGCCCAAGTGGATAAAATGCATAACGTCATTTCTGGTTTTTTCAGTTTCTGCTTTGTTGCACGTCAAGCCCTTTCTCCCCTCCCACACTGTTTCCTATCTGTGTCTATTTCTGTCAATCTGTCCAATTAAGGGCAAAAATTCCATAAAAACAATCTTCCAGTTTCTAATGTTCAGTAGTTTATTATTTTAGGCAAGCACTTCAGACAGACAGCCACATTGACTCAGTTGTTTAACAATAAATCTAATCCATTTAGTCAAATGTATGGTATCTACATATGTGCTGGTTTCTGAACTATTTAGGAAAGGTCTGTTGATCAGGAAGTGGTGAATATTAAGACATCATTTGCTAAACTGCCATGTCTAAATTCAATAGAGGACTTCTCTGCACAGATCAATGACCTTGCGAATAGAACTATGGCCTCACTGTGTTCAAATCTTGATTCAGTGACCTCTGTGAAAAAGAAAGTAATGAAACAGAGGAGGCTGGCACCTTGGTATAGCCCTCAATTTGTGCCTTAAAGCAAATTGAAGAGGAAGTGGCGGTACAGTAATGCAGATGAATTCTTTGTCTTGCAGACATAAAGAACTGGATTACCTGCAACTTTTTACTTCTGAACTCAGACAAAACTGAAGTCATTGTACTTGGCCATAAGCACCTTAGAGAAGTATTATTTGATCATCTAACCACTCTAGTTGGCATTGCTCTGGCCTCCAGTTCCACTGTTAGGAATGTTGGGGTCATTTTTGATGGGGACATGTCCTTTGTCCCTCATATAAAACAAGTCTCTAGGATGGCCTTCTTTCACCTATGCAATATTGCGAAGATCAGAAACATCCTCAAAAGGATGCAGAAAAAACTAGTCCATGCATTTGTTAGCTCTAGACTAGACTACTGTTAATTCATTACTATCAGGATGTCCCAACAATTCTCTGAAAAGCCTTCAGTTGATTCAGAACTCGGCTGCACAAATATTAACAGGAGCTACAAAAAGAGATCACATTTCTCCTGAGCTAGCTTCTCTTCATTGGCTCCCAGTAAAATTCAGAATCTTACTAATAACATACAAAGCTTTTAATGACCATGCTCCTGTTGCAAGATCAAGATCAGGCTTAAAACGTTCCTTTATGAAAAAGCATACACTTAAAAAGTTAAGGTTTAATGACTCTTTTTCTTTTAGTTATGCTGCTATAGGCCTACACTGCTGGGGGCTGCACTGAGCACCTCTCTCTGTCTCTCTTTCCTCATGCATGTACATTACATGTCTCTAAGTTTGTTTCTTCCCGTAGTCTGTGTTTTGTCCCTACTGTCCTCTGTCTTCCTGTCCCCGTCCTACAGGTGCTGAATGATCTCTGCTCCATGTTCCTGCTCAGTACCTGCTGCTGCAGGAGTTACCTTTAGTTATCATTACACACTGCTACTCACTTCCTATCATAGCTTCTTCTTCTCCCCTGCTGCTAATATTTACTAGTGCACATTTAGAACTATCAGGTTCCAATCACTGTATGTTTTGTTTGTATTTTCTATGGCACCTTCTCCTCTCCTGTTCTTGTTCTCTCTCCATCCCTCTACCAAGTCCCCCCCCCCCCCTCCTTCACACTTGCTCTCACTGCCTCTTGTTCTCTGTCTGCCCCATCCCCCCTCACTCAACCCAACCAGTCGAGGCAGATGGCTGCCCTCCCTGAGCTCGGTTCAGCCCGAGGTTTCTGCCTCTTAAAGGAAGTTTTTCCTCGCCACAGTCACCAAGTGCTTGCTCTTGAAAGGGATATGTTGGGTCTCTTTATCAACTCCATAAAGTGTTTGGTCTACACCTGCTCCATGTGTTAAGTGCCTTGATGTAACTTTGTTATGATTTGGTGCTAGATAAATAAATTTGATTTGATTTCAACACATTAGTGAATACTGACCCTGCTACAGCTCTGTTGTAGGAATCATTTGAAACTTTGGAAGATATTTGTATAAGCTGCTGAGAAAAAAAAAAGTTGATACTTCAGATTAAACAAATGCTTCACTAACAACTTCTAGATGAGGGCTGTCGGTCCCGTCCTGCCCTGTTATATGTACCAGTCAAGGGTTCAACTAAAACATTTTAGATCACTGAACCCTTATTGCCACCTGCTGGGAACTTACAATAACCACATCCTGTCAGTCACGTCCATTTAGAGCTTAATTATTTGTCCTAAAGATGCCACCAGTGATTATTCCCACAGTAATTTGTTGCCCTGTCACCTGTGAGTATCTACCCTACTAAAGAGCAGTTTGGTTGTTTTGTTTTAATACAAATCAACTTCAGTACAACATTGACTGTAGACAGTATCCATCATATAAATTTCAAACAGCCATAATCCCAAATAAGCCATTATTTTGCCATTACAATGATTTACCTTTACATTTCATATATAAAACTCCTATATGTAATATTTAAAAAATATCTCACTTGGTAATCCCCCATGATGTTTTTAAAAATCTTATGCACCAGAATAATGGTATAATCGTTACTATTCTGAAAAAATAGGAGCTTTGATCTTGAACACACATGATAAGGTAGTACATTGTCTATTAGGCTTCAGTCCATTGACATAAATTAATATCAATGTTGTTGCATTGAAATTCTTTTCAGCACTTCCCACCGTGCTTGGTTCCCACATTCTGAATATACTCAACACAATTACTGTTTATGTTTTTTGCTGCCTTCTTTATATTTGGTTGCACTTTGCCTATGACTGCGGAGGAATAAGTGATGACTGTGCAGTCTGGGATGATTCCCACAGGCACCTGTTCCAGCCGTAACGTTTGGTTGCAATTTTAAGATTGCCAATGTAGGGAGGGGACCTTGGAGGGAGGGGACCCTGAGTCGGGTCAGGGTCCTTTGCTGGGGTTCAATGGCTGTGTGGGGAAGGAAGGAAATGGGGATGTGTGATCCAAGGCCTGGGCTGGGCTGAGTTTTACAGTGTGGCATGCTGCGATGGGGGCTGCTGGAAAAGGAAAGACTCTTTGGGGCTAGAATTACACCGTTAGCACCAAAACTCAGACCTAAACATTGTGCTTTCCTCTCAGGTTCAGTGTGTGCCATCAAAGGTTGTTCAGAGGGAAGACTGCGGCAGAACCTGCGCTCACAGGAGATATTCTTGATATTCCGAATGTCTGCTTTCCCTTCAAGCACCCTCTTTGGAGATATTGACGACAGCTGTGTCTTTTCCTCTCCCACTGCTCTGTTTTCCTTGCATAAATTGCAAAAATCAGCAACTGCATGGTGGCTCTGACTCCTCTCCTCTGAATGTGTCTGGATTATGCGAGGTGCAACAGCAGCTTGCCTATGAAGGAGAGGTCTGGGTCTCCTCATGGGGGTCCCTTCAACCAGCAGGTTTGTGCCCACATACTGAGGAACTTCAACTGCAGCCTGGCAGGGCATTAAAGCAAGAAAAAAAAAAGAATGCATTTTGAATACCACCTATCCTTGGTTCTCTAAGTGTGGGGAACAGATATTACAGGTGGGGCCCGACAAACTGGAGGAAATTTTCCTTTTCGTGTCTAGCTTCAATAATGCCTTTCTATACTGACAACAAAGATCCTACATTCAAAACAAAACACTCACAGTAATCAAAATAGCCTACATTTATCCTAAATGAACATTAGATAGGAGACCCGAAGTAAAATAAAACCCGGAACCAAAGTGCTAAGATAGTGATGAACGTCGGCGCGTTAATTGTAGCGGAACAATAAACAAACTTTGACACGGAGGCGGCAGATAAGTGTGGGATATCTCAAAAAATTGATTGATTTGTGACACGAACTACAAAGGTTGGCGATAGAAAGGACATCATGTTACTTTATGCTACTAAATTAAATCAAAGCATTTTAAGATCGGCGTATTTTATTAGCATTAGCGTTTTGGTGGGGCTTTAAAATCCCCCCTCGTCCAAAGTGGGAAACATGTGAAAAGGTTGGATAATATCATTGATGGAATGTATCATGAATTGGACCCCGTCTTAAAATAAACCTGAAGTATTCCCACCTGTTTGTAGATCAGCTGGAAGCCTCCTGTGTGTGCACTCGGATCGCTTTGCCAGTCGAGGACGACCCTCAGTGTGTCCAGCTGCACGGCGGGACAGAGGCGGGCGGTGACGGCGGTGGAGCAGGCCATCGTTGGACTGGCATTGATCTCCAGCAACCAGGGCCTCAGGTCTCTGCCCAACATGAAGTCTGCTCCGTATAGCTCAAAACTTGCCTTGCGAGGCTCAACGAGGTCCTGTGCTGTCTGGAGTGCATGGACCAGGGCTTGTTGCATGCCTGGGACCACCACTGAGTCCCACTGTGCTGCACAGCCCTGATGCTGCAGGAAAGCCTTAAACTGAGAGCAGGACCACATGTTGTCCTGGGGAAGTCCTGGATGACGGTCCAGAGATGGCCTGAGGTGCTTCTGGATAGTGTTGTTGCACAGGTGGACTGAGCTGAGTGAGACAAGGTAAAGCATGGTTTGAATAAAACGATTACATTTAGTATAAGAATATTCAGTGGTGTCTTGTTTGTTTGCCCCCCTTCCCTCAGGTCTGACCTATCCAGGGTTTGGGTTGAGTATGGCTGCGTGGAGAAACGCAAGTAGCACTCTCTGTAGAACCACACAGTCAGCGGGTTCCAGTCAGTGACCAGGAACCACTGACGGAGGTCAAACTTGGTACCATGGACCAGCAGAGGACGCTCCAGGTATTTCTGAACCACCCACTTACTCTCCCTAGTTATGGCTCTGTCTGTGTCCACGAGGGTCAAAATCTCATCCAGGCGGTTCATACACATAATGCCTGCATGGTGGTGTGATGTTGAGCACAAAAACTGATTGAAACACATCAAAAATACATTATTGGCAGCAGAAATTCAAGTTTTTAGCATCAAGAGAACTTAGTGTTCAAAGCTAAGTAATTGATACTTGTTTTGTGTAGAGTTGTGTAAAACATTGATTGATTAAACTGACACTAGAGGAGTCATCGGTATCAACATCTCATTTGTTTCAATCAGATGAAGAAAACAGAAGCAATAGCAGCATCTACAGGTTACAGGACACACTACAGCCATAATATGTATATAAGTATAAAAAAGAGTTGTACTGTATTTCACTTATTGGAGCAGAAGAAAAGATTGATTTATAACATTGCCAGGCAAGTTATGTTGCTCATAATAAAAGTCCCACCTCGTCCTCTGGACTTGGCTCCTGGTTTGATGATCCAGATGTTATTCAGTCCATCAGTGTCCAGTTGAGGGCAAACCTCCCGCAGTTTGTTTAACATGGCTTGGCATTGCTCCACAAACGCACTGTTACCGCTGATCAATGCTCCTTCACTACAAACAAACAATTCATCTCAAATTCAGATTTCCTTTGATTAATTTACTCATGAACTAAATCATTCTGTTCTACTTTTGTTCGCACACTAATTGTGCTGGTTATCAGTCCTCTCAAAGACCATGAGTGTGTCCAGATTATTAAAAAAATATCTTAATCTCTTAATATGGACTGTTCTGTTCTGTTGATAGCTTAACTACGTTTGTTGCTTCTTTTCAGACAATAACTGTGCATCAGTTGCATACTGAATAAGAATCACGAGCAGATTATAGCATACTGTATGTTCAAGCCAGAAAACACACTTAGAGAGGGTTGACCTCTGAGGCCACTTTTAATCAATATAGTCAACTAGACTTAACAGGAAAAAAAATCATAGTAAATTATTCAGTCTCCCTAAAATGTAATGCTGCTGAGTCTTCCATCAAATTTGGTGAAATTTTATGTAATAATTTTATGTAATCCTGTTGACAAATAAACAGACAGGTAAAAACATCACCTAGTTGACTAAGGTTACTATTTTAGAAATACAAAGCAATAAATATTAAAATAATCTAATCTAATTTTTGAGCGTGGTAATAATAGACTCAACTGCTCAGTGCAATGCACAAGAGAAATAGAGGAACTGTTGAGCAACAGGTCCACAGAGAGATCAGAAAACATACATTATTGTTATTAATGTTATTCTATATATGGTATTATTAAATGGGACAAACTGTATCATTCCAGTGGCCCCCATTTTTATCTTAAGCACAACTCTGACTTTGTATTTACTCTTAGCCTGAGTCCTAACATGAGCTCTGGATAGTGTTATTTTTATTAAAAAACAATATGCTTGCAGTATGTGCTTGTCTGACATTTTTCTGAACCTCACCTCATAAGGATTATTTCTTGAACAATTTTTAGTTTAATTTAGTTTTTATGACTTACATCCCAAAATGACTGTCAGTATTGTCAGAAAAAATTTGTCTGACCCTTTACACTAGAGGCTACAAAACGTACTCACTTCACAACCATGTAGTAGTCTCGCAGAAACTCCCCCCATTGCTGTTCATCCACTGCAGGGGATGTTCGCACAGTTACATCAATGTCACCATGGTCTAAAACACTGAGAAACTCTTGACACACGTGTAAAGCTGTGGTGATCATTTCTGGGCCAACAAATCGATGCTCCATGTGATCCAATTCTGTGAAAGGAAGGAGGGATTTGTTTACATCGTAGTAGACCTGGTCCTGCACCTTATCATGACATTTGACAGAATTTTCTTTCTTTTACTTTCAGAGATGCTGCTTTGAACTTTTTGTTGACCGACCTCTCCCCGCCACCTATAAGTGTCAGCTACATACTGTAGCAGGCTGGTGCAAGCTGTCCTTCTGAAGTCCTCTAAGTTTTCACAGTGAACAGAATAAAAGAGACAGAAACGGCATATAGGTTTGTTTAGGGTGTTAATATAGCATAAAAAGTGATGATAAGTAAACCTGAAACTCACATTAACATGTATAATTTAATTTTCTCTTATCCAAGTGTGGTTTTCCTGATGTTCCCTCTCTACCTGGCTATATTATTGCGTCTATGATAGAAAGGCTTATTGACTGTTTGTTAATGGCTTGCAACAGACCTATGAACGCATGCTTTTCGTCCGCTGCCCCGAGCCTGTAGCATCTTGGGAAGAAGGTATCAGGATCTGCTGTATCAAACCACTGAAGGTTACGCAGATTCACACAGAGTCCCACCTGAGAGTAACAGAATTGTATACATAGGAGCAGACATGCAGAACAAGTTAAGCATTTTGCATTTTTCACCTGTCAATCACTGTTAAGTATCTTTTTAGGGATGGGACCTTGGTGGTAAAAGTTCCAGCATTTGCATAGTGATTGGTCATTTGGTCATTACGTAAAGAATGACAATCAATGCAATCACGTCGTGTTGTCCAGTAGAAATATGGAGTTTCATTTCGAACCAGGCGAGACTAGAATAAATTGTAGAAATGTTAAATTAGTAAGCCCTTTAACATTGAAGGCCCAGCATTGTGGAATAAGACAAATACATGGAATTGCTTTCAAACAGTGCAAGATGTCAGGGTCAAGTTGTTTTGTTCACTTGAACATTATCTTACCATGAGGTCATACATGTCCTCATGGTTCTCGTCATTCTTGCCTTCCACTCCTCTCTCTGAAAACAGATAGGTAAAGACGAGAGTGTTGTTTTGTGTGCATTTCTGTGTGTACATGGTTGTATATAAGGACAGGGGTCTCTCTTATAGGCTTGGACTGTGGTAGATGTATCATTTGTCAGGTATCAGGGTCTGGTGCTCCAGTTATGTACACATGAACTGCACAAGGATGTTACCGATCGTTCTCTTAGACTAAATGTAAGTTTAATGCAGTCAGTGGACCTTAAAAGACCTTAAAACACACACACACATTTTTATTGATATAACATGACTAAGCCTTTTCAGAGTCTCACCAGTAACATCAGCACTGACATCACCGTCATCACAATTCTCTTCCTCATCACCATTGCAATGAGGTGTTCTCTTGACCGGATTGGGCAAATAACGTTCAACCCAACCTCTGGCCCATAAGGCGGCACGGATCACAGGATAAGGCCCTTGTACTGAAAACACTTTCCTCAGCTGAAATGGAGTAGAGATGGAAATGTAAGACATGCACAGATTCACTTGTAGGAGGGAGGGGGATGAATCTACAAGTAAAGTGACATCTGCTTTGTACCCTGACTGCTCTCTCCACCAGTGCTTTAGCTGCTTTCAACCTGTCTGGCTTGATTGCTGGCAGGCTTGGCACACTGCTGCGTAACCTTCCCTCCACTGGACCCACTGTGGATTGGAAGACTGAGAATAAACATCAGAATATATTAAGCAAAGTGAAGTAAATATTTTGTCCTCGAAGTTGACATGGTGGAAGCAGAAGAATTTAGCAAGCGTAAAGATGTGAGCTTTAAGGGCCATATTATGATGGCTAGACGATGGGGTTGGAGCTTCTCCAAATCTGCAGCTCTTGTGGGCTGTTTCTGGTCTGCAGTGGTCAGTACGTACCTAAAGTTGCAACCTGGTAAACATGACAGCTGACAGGGTCAAGGCTGATTGATGCACATGGGACACAGAGGCTAGCCCATGTGGTCTAATCCAAAGAAGAGCAGCTGCATCTTTAATTGACAAAGGCAAACAACCTTTCAGGAAAATGGTATTTCCTAATGACCTCATTATACCCGAGGGATTAGATGTTTTACCACTTTGCATAAATGGTTTAAGAGGGGTTTGAGGAACACAACAAAACATTGAGCTGTTTTGTTGTAGATTTGGCCTCCAAATTTGTAAGATCTCAATCCAATTGATCATCTTTGGAATGTGCTGGACAATCAAGTGTGATCTTTGGAGGCCACACCTCATAATTTACAGGACCAAATGGATCTGCTGCAAACTTCTTGATGTCAGATACCACAACACACCTTCAGAGATAAGTCCATGCCTGGACAGGTCAGGACTGTTTTAGGACAAAAAGGTCTGTGTGTGTTTGTGTATGCAATTCAACTGTCACCTGCAATTTGCTGCATTTTTCTTGTTTAAGTTCTCTCCTTGGACGATCACTTTTGTTTTCTGAAACAGAAATGTGTTATTAAAACCAATTTGAATTATATTCACACCATACTATAATTACACATATTTATTCATAATGATTATTATAATATTAGGACATTGGTGCAGTTGAGCAATAAAAGAGAGAAAACCATGGATATAAATAAGGTGTTTCTTTAGCTACTGATGAGGAATCTAAACCAGTAAAGCACACATCTAAATCTGGACAGAGCTGATGGAGTCTGTCATGGCTTCTCACTGCAATAACCACCCACACACACACACACACACACACACACGCGCGCTCATACCTGTAGATATTTACACCTATCTGTGCATAGATACACAGAAATTAATTAGATATTAAAATGATCCATAAACCACACCTCAAACACAATCATCTGAGATCTGCATAAAATATGACAGTACAAACCTATTATTGTCCACTCCTCAGTGACCCCTCCACTCTGTCCACAGACTCTCTGCTTCCTTTATGGTCCACACAGTTCCCATAACAACCGTGCATACTCCCACATAATGTTTATTGTTGCCACAGTAACCGTAGCCAGGAGTAACAGGACGCCACTTACAGGGGGATGAAAAATCTCCAACCTTTGGTCAGGGGAACAGACATCTGATGCAGAGCCTCCTGAGGAAGGAGGCTCTTTTTTTGTGGCTGAAAGCTGCTTCCTTATCAATACAGGAGGCCATCTGCTCCAGGTCCAGGTATCCGGTGGGGCCTCATTTGTAAAGCTCGCGTACGCACAAAACCGTACCTAAAACTTGCGTACGTCATTTCTACGCAAAGGTTGTGATCTATAAAAAACAGACGACGTAAAATGTGCGCAATTCTACAGAAACTCTGACCCATGCGTACGCACAGTTTGGAGGAAAAGGGGAATTGGAGACACAGAAGTCAGATTGAAGAAATGAAGAGTGGGAAGAACGATTCAGTGTTTATGATTGCCCTTCACACATTTAATTTCAACCCGTATCATGCGTTGGAGCCATGTCATCAGAATGGTTTAATTCAACGGCGTTATTTTGCATTGGACTGAGTAATTGTTTTGGAAACATCTCCTTAAAATCTAACTGAAAATTCTAAATCAAAAACCCTTCTCTATATTTAATCACCACCGTCTCTCCGTCATATTGTCCACTCCCCGAGCGCAGGAGGAGGAGAGGACGGCGCATAAAGCATCTGCCTAACATGTGTACATAACAGAATATTTGCCTGTGATACTGTGAACACATAATCAAATGCCAATTAAATCCTAAATTTGGAAAACAAAGCCATTAACAATCGTTATACTTTATACTTTCCTGTTCTCAGTTCGTCGGCTCTACGTGATGCTTTTCATAACAAACCAGGCATAAAGAAAAGGGTGATGTTCACACACTTCAGTCTAAAGAATACTTTTGGTGGTGGCGGTGGCGGTGAGCCCTGTGTGTAATGCTGCACCATGGCACTGCTGGCACTGCTGGAGGACTATGCCAATGGCAGAATTAGGAGGGAGAAGGTCTTCAGGGACCATAACGACTTATTGGCCCATGATGATGACTGTCTTATGAGCCGTTTTAGATTCCCTAAAGCTATGCTCTTGGATCTATGTGCTGAACTGTTGGACGTGTTGGACCTTCTCTAAACGCATTAGAGAAGGTACAACACACCAAACAGGATCGTTTTTCGGGCCTCCACCTCACCGACAAGCCTCTTCCACTTTTTTTTTTTTTTTTTTACCTTTTCTTCCTGTATCCGTCCTACTTCCAACGAGACATAACACTTGTATTGTATTGTATTGTATTGTATTGTATTGTATTTCCATTGACCATTTATGGTGAAAAATGGGCATGTACAGGGCGTGGCATGACGCCGACACAGCTGAGCACACTTGTAGTCAAGTCTGTGATTTATAAAGCAAAGTTTGCTTTAAGGGTGCATACGCATGGTTTTATATATCCGAATATTTTCTGGCGTACGCAAACTTTGGCGTTTGGGCGTACGTACACTTTTAGTAACGATCCTACGCACAGTTTTATTAATGAGGCTCCTGGACCCTAAGGGGCTAAACTCAGTGTCTCCCCGGCAGACATGTGCGTAAGAGCTGTATGCTATTATAATGTATAAGTTTGTGCAATGCTTAAACTCCCCACAAGGTGGCAGCCGAGACCTTTAAATATGTTTTAATGTGACGCTCAGTCAGATCCATCATGTCTCTGCAACTGTTGCCCCTTTCCTCTCATGGGCTCACTGCTCACTTCTGTAATTGTTTTCACCACTGAGGACTGCATGACCCCTTCATGCCTCGTTTGATAGTTAATGAATCACTGATATTTCCATCGTGTCCTGTATGACACATTCTTTGGACCACTCCTCTCAATTTCAAAGGAACATACTCTTGGTTTATACCTTTTTGATTGTAAAGGTAATCCAAAGATATGTTTCTAAAACACAACATTGTATTAAAAATATCATAGATTCTTGTCATTGAAAATACTCTCTGCTTTTGAAATTTCATTTTTAATCAAATTAAAACTGCTCTACACAAAATGGCAAAGCAAAGTAGGCTACATAAATCACAGTGGATGCAAATGTTGAATCACCAGAAAGCTGCTGCAAAAGACTGCATTTAACTGTGATAATTCCCTAACGTTGCCTTCCTGCTGCCAGCTGACCTTTGAAGGAAAACAAACATAAGCAGGCTAAATAATCGAAATCAACGGTATGTAAACATGCAGTTTTCTCTACACTGTGACATTTATCAACGTGAATTCAACAGTTTAGTTTATTGATGGCAGAGTGTAAATGTGAAAGACAGAAGGACTTGACCTATTTGCTCTGCACAGTGCGCTTCCAATCCAGCTGTGTAAACGTTGCCAGCTGCCAAAGTGGTCATTGAATGGAGTGAAGTGTATCCAGCTCTGTAGGTTTGGTCCTTGGTTTATTGTGTTGAATAGCAGCAGTGCGTCGCAGCCTGTTGTGCGGCTCTGCGCTCTGATTGGCTGAGGCCGCAGTGATGCTCTGCATCCTGTTCTCTCAGCCAGGACAGGAAGGAGCGAGGGAGCTGGGACCGCGACCGGGAAACCATCATAACACAGGGGGGCAAAATTATCCCTTTTCACTGTTTTCCTCACCTGGAAGAGATGTGTGCTTCAACATGTCCACAGAAGCAAAAGTAGCTGCTGTCGCCGACTGGTGACTGCTTCTTCACAAAGAAAACGTCCTCAGCCATCGCAGAGAGGCGGATCAGAGAAACTCTCACCTTTACACTCCGCCAGGACTGAGCAGGTGGACCTGAAGGCCACCAGCATGCCCGTCAACGATTCCGACAGCATCCTGAGCTACCAGGTAAAGTGTCCTTTACAGGTCTCATGCATGCTTTGTCGGCTTCTCCACAATGGACACAGAGCAGGCTGCACACAGGCACCAACAACTGCCAGAAATCCTCCGCTCCAATTCAAAGTCCCTATTCGCTGGTGGAAGAATGAAGTATGTCATGTTGAAGGGACAAGGCTACTCTATGAGTGGAGTCTGTTTAATGTTCTAGTTCTTTTTTCCACATTATGTGTCTAAGACTCAGTTAACCTTGTTCCCGCATCCCTGCAGGATGCTTCTGTAGCCTGTGTGTGTGTGTGTGTGTGTGTGTGTGTGTGTGCAGATGATGTTGTTGATATTGTTATTCTGAGGTGCAAACACGTGCGGTGATTCCTGGAAGCGGATCACACTGCAGTGCACTCTCCACTCTCCCTAAAGCTCACATGAAACACTGTGAGTGCCGCACAGACGTTTGATTCACAGCGCTCATTAAAATATCAGCGGCTGCTGATTGCTGATATAAGTTGCATGTGTGTGTGCGCGTGTGTAGCAACAGGAATGGGACTGTGTTGGATTTGCAGCTGACTCTTGTGTGTTATTTTCTCAGTTACCCTCAAATGACCTTGACGCCATCCTTCCACTGTGCACCACAGACTTCTAGGTGTCCATACATGTTCTTTATTGGCCAATCCTGGCGACAGGAGGGAGGACGGTGTGTTTGAAGGAGGAAACGATTTGTTCTCTAATGTCCTGTTGATGTGTGATCCATTATTAAGACCACTGGTTAACTGGTGATGAAGGTGTGAACCAGGAACCAGTAAGGACAAATGGAGCATTGAAAAAGCATTGTTTAGAGATGTTTATTCATGGTGGAATACACCACCATGGCATACAGCATCATTGCTTCAAGGACTTAATGTAACCCTAACACAGTCATATCATCATGGCGAGTTATAATATCATCCTGTCTGAGGCCAGCAGACAGATAGAGGGGGTCCAGAGGTTGAGCTGAAGTCCCTGATATTATTAGACTGCTTTCCGACATGGAGGGAAAGTGGCCAAGGAGCCTCACTCTTCAGACCTTACCAGTTTACTGTCACTACAGACAATCTGCAAATCTCTCCTCAGTATCCGTGGCATTCTGGTCAATGAGCATGCACAATTCCCTCCTCCTGAAATCTGTTCAAATGTTTGGCAGAGTGCAGTTGAAGTGCTCAAAGTATTGGGAGAGGTTACCAGATCCTTTGACCGAGTTATTCAACAATATGAAGATATAAAAATAATTGCAAGCCAAAAGTAGGGGTGCTGCATTCAATATTTTACTTCTAAAGTTTGGGGAATGTTGGAACTGCACCATATCAACAGTAATGTAGAAGGGCACGTACAGTTGTGGTCAGAAATTCACGCACACTCATCATGACCTTGAATGTCATATGAATTTTGTGCTTTTAATGAGTTATTTAATTTCACCACTGTTGTTGGTGGGCCAAATGGCCTTAGATGTAACTACACAATCAACATTTTCAGATTGTAAGTATATTGTTAATATTTAAAATCTCAGAAAGTAAAGGAAATTGGCCATCATAAATTCCTAAAGGTAATGCTTTCAAATTGCCAAGTCCAAAAGATATATCAGTGTGAGTGAACGTCCTCAAAAATTCTTACGTCTGAGAGGCTGGAAATCAGAGAATGTTTGGCAATTTCCATTTGCTTGAAAAACTGATCTACATTAATATTTGATAATCAAAATATTTGGTCAGTCTTCTGCTGGCTTTTTAAGTTCTACCACTGTACATTCTGGTTAGCATGTTCACATTTTTTGGAGGTTTAATAAATGTTTTGTGTTTATGTTTAACATGAAAAATTTAGGTCAAAGTCATGGCAGAATTACAGTATCTCAGTTTTTCCATTCCGAACGCCTTATTCATTAAGTACTAATACCTGAACCTGAACATCACTTGTTCAGTAGAAAGGCTACTATAATTAGTATTCACCTCTGGATGCCCCTGAGGTAAGAACTAGAGCCACTTGGTGGCCATAAATACACTGAGGGGGTCACATGTGCATTCTAGGGTGAACGTGTGTAAACATAGAGAGCAGGTGAAAAGAAAGTCATTAGCAATCCTTTATAAGAATGTAAGGGAGGGAGGACTGCCCATAAAAGAGGTGTGCGCCACACTTACAGCTGGTACCCATACGTGTTAAACAATACACTCGTTTTCATCTAGTCTACTTTAAAAGTCTCTAAATCTAGTGATAAATGTACTCGGTTGGCTAAACTGCAGGTTATAACCCCCTGCTAATCAGTCAAATAGAATTTTTCTGACTTGTGGTGGAAATATGATCACTCAGTCACTCATAGACTATAGCGGTTGTAGGGCTGACCTTGTTGTTGAGGTTCAGCCAAAAACAAAACAAGAAAAATAATGTTTATGGTTAAATACGTTGTCCGCTGTACTGCTCATCAGCAACTGCCAAGCTGACGGTCAATAAAATGATCTTCCCTAAGAATTGGCTCAATAACTGGAATTAGCAGCTTCTTCTTTATTTAACACATATTCTCTTCATATTTATGAACACATGGAGATACTCGGAAAACAATAAGCCCAACAAAAGCAAGCACACTGCAGTACAATGACATGCTATACAATACTGTCTGGTAACAGCACCAAAGTGAACCGATGTGAGGAGCTTGCGATAGGCAGTCAGCACAAGCATCTTTGTGTCATTAAGTGCTTTAAAGACTGTGATAAGTAAATTTGAAAAAATGTTTATAATTATTTTTAGTATTTGTGAACCTCTGTGATTGTAGTTCTGGCTTAGTAATAATTCATGTCAGAAACATAAATTAGTTTCAACTTTGAGTCCACCTGACAGCCTAACCATAACCCTCTTCGGTCCTATTACAGCTATTTGGATGCTTGCCAAGTCTTTCATTTCAATCAGTCTCAGGCACGGACTCCATTTGGACAGCACGGATATTTATTTTGCATATAAATCACTTTAGTTTTACACAGATTACCAACGGAAAAGTCCATCTTATTTACTAATTGTGACTACTCCGTTTCGACAAGTGCCTCAAAATGTAACATTTTAATGTAAAAGATACACCAAAGTCACCTAATGCACAGAGGTGTGAACTCCCTAATGGTTAGTAGATTGAATGAGTTGAAAATAGAAAAAATAATAACAGCAGGTCTGGACCCAATGACACAATGTAGAGTTTAGCATATGTTGTGTTTGTCACATTATTCTCTAAGTGCTTTGTGTATCCGTTTAAATACATAAACGAAAGTTTTTAATAACACTAAATGTTACCATGTTAATACCAGCTGCAGCAATCTTTCTAGAAAGAAAACAATTAGAGAGCGAGGTCTGTGAAGAGGCACAATTATATGTGTGATAATGAATGAAGTGTGTATGACTCATGCAACAAGTGGGCTGAGGCAGTCAAAAAAGCTACCCCTTTCATCCTATTGCCTCCAGCTCTCTCCTGTCTTGTCTCACTGTCTCACCATTACCTTTTCCTTTTAACCATTCATGTTCACCTATTCTTTGAGTGAAGCACTATCACTTGTGTTTCTGTGGCAAATTAGCAAGGTTGCAACACCATGGCAGGGCAGCATGAGCCTGCAGCTGTGGCACCGAGCGTTAACGCTGGCTCTCAGACACAAAGGCCAGTCTGCAAGTGACAGCCCCAGTTGTTGAGTCAAGATCTGCATCCCCTGCTGTCAGATCAGGGTGGCATGCTGGGGGCAGGGAAGAGTGATCAGTTTCAACAAAAGGGAAGAGGTAGTTGGGTGGTGTGGGCAGGTAAAAAAGGAGCTCGCAGAGAAACACTTAAGAATTGAGTGGAAGCTGTCTGTATTTTGTTATATGGCGACAGATATATGTTAAAATGCTGAATCATGGATGCCCTTTTATAAATCTACCATTGACTGTTTTGTGGGGCTCTTCCTTTCACTGTAAATATTATATTATTCCAGGAAAACTCCATTGACACACTTACTCTTATAACAACAATGTGCCCACACAAGTATCATTTCTGCCTGCGTAGTCAGTGTCTGTGAGACATGTCAGCCGTCCCGTTTTTTTCGCTGACACCAGTTGGCCTTGGATGTTGGAGCTGGGTCCATCAAAGTCCTGATAGCGTGGAGAGAAGAGTGCACAACACATTGATTGCCCCAGTCACAAATCATTGCTGCTCTATTTTTTTCAGCACCCTGTTCAATGTATTTCTGAGTATTGTGTCAGTGTAAAAGCTTGTGATTTTGCACGAAGTTGCTGCCAAGAAAAACATGTTTTTATCTCTAAGTAATTTTGTTGAGTTTTGCATTTCCTGGGCATCAAAGTCACAAAGTAAGCACAGGGAGGAAGCAAAGTTTGGCTTTATATACAGGGAAAAAAGTTTTCAAATCATAAAGCAAAAGTCTGATGTATGGTTACTTCTTTTCTGTAATTTTCTGCATCAAAAGGAGGCTTATCAGCGCCATAAGTAGGACACTGTGTGACTGTACTATTCAGTTGTGCTCTGGGAATCTCACATCTTTCTGGGACAATCTGCCAGTGAATGCATCTTGTATTTGTATAGTTCAAACGTAGGCGAGTGATAGTGTCTCTATTTTTGGTGTTGACATGCTGAGATGCTAGACTAGGTTGCCTCAAGTCTGTCATCATGTGGATTTGTGATAGGGCCCCAAAAATACACAAACTAGATGGATTTGTTTATATAGAACACGTTAATATCAATAACTGACAAAAAAAAGAGGACCATGTGGTAATATACTAAACATTCATCAACATTATACTGGAGTGATACCATAAAATACACTACAAATGTTTTTCATATTCTACTAAAGCAAAGCCTAAGTTTGGAAGTACATTTTTCCCTGTTTAAATTGATAAGGCATTAACATCGAGTCCTTTGATTTGGCTGTTTGATTTGCTTCTGTTTTCATATTCAGCCACTGGACGGCTTTAGTGTAGGCTTCCCATGGGTGGTTAGCACTGAGATGCCAGCAAAGGACACAAACTCAAGGACAGGCAGCCATTTTGGTGCTAGTTGCAGGGTCCTTCTACATTGCAGCAGAAATAATCTGCGTGGAAAATTATTTTTGAGTTGTAAACCCTTGTGAGCACCGTGACCAACTCAAAGCCAGTGGGCAAGAGCGAAGAACAAGTTTCGGTTGCCAGGAGATGTAATCAGGGAGGAAAAGACAAATTATCCATCCTGTCAGTAGAAAATCAGGCACACGTGCATACTTTGGGGGTCACAGATGTGCTCACCCACAGAGAGAGCAAAGAAAACTTTAAGTGCCATGGCAGTTTTTTTATTTATACGAGTACTTAATGAGCCCCAAGAGATGTGACTTGTGAATGACAGGGAACCATTAACCTGTTGGAAAAACACATGCCTGCATGAAGTTGCCATTAAGAAAGTGCTCTTAATGACCTGTGACCAGGATGACTGGGCTGTGAGTCATACTGAGTCAACTATTTTGAGGAACAGGGACTCATGAGAGGGAACATCATAATTGTGGCCTGGATGTACAGTATTGTAATGTGATGTCCCCCACAAAAGTAAAAAAAAAAAAAATATCTAGGCTCATTTTCTGTCACACAATTTTCTAAAACACAATTGAGTGCCCCAAACTAATTGGTCATCCATCTGATGGGCTCCTGTTGTTTCTAGGGCTAAGAGCTTTAGGGGGTCTCCCTCTCTGTTTCATCCATACTGTCTTGTTGTGTGTCTATATCCTGCAGTTCTAATGGAGCCTCTGGCCTGAGCACAAACCCACACACCAAAAGCTCTAATTCACAGCTGCACTGAGCGATACCACTGTGCCTGTGTGTGTATGTGTGTGTTGTTGACATGTTTGTGAGGAGGGAATCTCACGTTGAAACATTTTCTGTGATGTTGCCTGGAAGAGGGCTTTAGTTATTTTAGTGTGATATTACAAACATTTTCTATATTATGTGATCTTACTACAGTATGTCCAGCTGTATGCCTGTTAGGGAGCAGGGTGGATGGAATTAAATAAAACTTTTAAGCTGAACATATTGTCTTCATGACATGGAAAGTGAGAAAACATACTGGTTTGAAAATTGGTTAAAGGACTCTGTGACAGTGTTTTTATATTCATTCTGCTATACGTAGAAATGGATTATATTAAGATCCCAAAGAGAGATTTCTTTTGGGACAGCAGTGGATAATCTTAAATTTTTCACATTGTATATTTGCGCAATTTCCTAAGATTACCTGCTTCACTCAACAATGTGTTTTCAACAGAGACAGTGCTTGGTGTGGTAAGATTAAATAATTGGTCAGGAGTAGGTTTGTCTTTAGTGTTAACCAAACATGAGATTTTATTAGATTAGAGACTCCATGTGATTTTTTTGGCAGTGAGGAATATTCATATTATTATCAAATTTACTCCTTAATAAAGATTTAAAACAAATCTTCCCTGACAAATTTTACAGAAAATGATTTTAACCGCTCGACATGAGTGTTTATTCTTATTTACAAATGACAAATAATATATGTAACATGTTATACGGTATTATTTATATTTGATGGGTAAAGTTATACACATTACAAAACATGTTTGTCTAACTAATTATTCAGTGAGTATCTCCACTAGACCTGTGCCAGCTTAGTCCTGTGTCTGCTTGTACTTAAAAAAGACACATGACTTTTACTTGTAAATACACACACTTCTTTTGTCACCACAATATTGCTGTATCCCTTTATGAACACAATTATAAAACCATGAGTCACAGACAGTGTTCGGCCCAAGCATGACTTCCTAATTAAGTGGCCTTTTTCTGTAAAAGGACATAATTGTCTGGGGATAAAGCAGCACTCAGCCTTGGAAACAGAAAGAAATCCCATAGCACTGGTGGAGACAGTGTGAAAAGATGGAGGGAGGCAGCGTCAGGCCACCCACTCCTGTGAGTGAAGTGGAAGTCTTTTGATCCCAAATTTGTTTTCAATGTGAATCATAAATGGCTGTCTGCAATATCTTATGCCTTAAAAGCTTGAATGATTTTCAGTGTTGGATTGAAACATTTTGCCTGTGATAAGGTAAGATATTTATCTGCCTGTACTGCGTGTTAATTGGTATTTTTTCTTATCCCAATCTTGTTCTAAACTCTTCGCTGTTAAGGTTTTAACAGCGCTGAGAGGCTAAAGGAATAAGACACAAGATAAGACATAGACTTCAGGATTTCGGAGATAAGGCACGCTCATGCACGCGCACACACACACAGTTATCATGTTTCATAACTGCAGGGAGATGGCCACATGATGTAAAAGTGGGATTCTTTATGTCAATAAACTGTGTGTGGTGTGTTTTGTCAGCCAAACCCCAGGAGAACTTAGAAAAATCACTGCTCTTTCTCCATACACACATCTTACAGCGATACACCCAGTCAAACACACACACACACACACACATACAGGGTACTTTAGTGCAAGTGTGGTTTTGCTTTACTAAAGCAACCAATCATTTAGTTTGAACAGAGGACATATAGTTTTATGGTTCTCATATGTTTTGACCCAGAATAAATGAGGATCTTGCTCCTACATGCTGCTCTGACAGACCACAATATTTTTATGTCCACCCCAGTAAATACAAACTTGCTGCTCTTTCCACCTGAGGAGGATAAATTGCAATTATTTTTCCCGTCTGCCCATCATGTAGCTGCCAAAAGCCACAGTGTGAGTGGCATTCATTAGTTACTGACTATTGAAATATCCAATTACAGTAAAAGACTGAAAAACAGCGATTCTAGACCCTCAGTGTTGGTCACAAAATGTCCACCTTCAAAAAGATACATACAGAATGGACCCTCTTTATTCCCAAACACATCTTTTAATGAGCATCGAAGCACATTCATGTTCTTCACATGCACAGTTTTACTGAAAGGAAAGAGACCATCTCAAAGTCTCAAATAGCTAACTAACTAACTAACTAACTAACTAAATAGCTAATTAATTAACTAACCATTGTTATGCACTGTCTCCTGCACGTGATAGTCAGAGTAAGACACTATGTGTCCATGTTGTTTGTTTGTTTAAACACAATCTGTCAGTAGCACCGTGAGGAAATCTCTTTAAATTTGCCACCAACATTCATTTGGATTCAAGGTTGAACTGAATTCTGGTTCTGATTGTTTCAATATAGTCACAAATGATTCATTTCCAAGTTGATGAATTTGTGGCTAGACTTTAAATATTCTGCACTGTTAGTCTTTTTAAAGCGTGGGTGCAGATATTTCAAGGTAAATACCTGTTCTGTTTCCCCCACCGTCACACTCAGATGCACATCCAGTGCTCTCAGAAAATGTGTTCATACAGAGTTAATATCTGTTATATGTGTGTGTATGTGAGAGAGAGAGTGCTGAGATTGTGATTAGCTGTTGGCAGGCATTGTGGAATAATGCTACCCACTTCTATTAGCATTTATTTATAGATTTTAGCTATTGATTTTATATGCAGCAGCTCAGCTAGCTTTTACATATTGTTTGGCAATGCTGCCTCCAGCCCCCTGCTCTAAGCTGCTGGAACAGACACACTGGCGCATCAGAGAGGAACTGAACACACGGATATTTAAAATGTTAAAACACTTCAATTCAGACTGACATTCATGTAGTCTTCTTGATTTCAGTTTTTTAATCTAAAATCTAACTGTCCAGTTTTATTTCAATTTGGACTGGGGAGGGGGCTCTTAATCCATTTCAACATAATATGTTCCATCAATCCTTTGAATGGCATGTGACTTTGAAAAGTGGCATTTAAATAAAGTTTGATTGTTTGGTTGAAATGATCCCATGCGCAGCATTTAGCATCTGGATGAGGAATTTTGATGCTTTGTTGCAGTGCTACACAATGACTGTTCATACAGCATGATGGAGGCTCTCAGACATAAGGCTCTGAAGATTGCTGTTACTATTGTGTGCTCATATGCTGAAGAATGAACTCAGATACTGTAAACAGAGACAATGCAGCAGCACAATCACCCTTGAGCTAGTGTACTGGTTTCTACAGCAGTAGACTGCTCTCATTATCACAGCACTGTTACATGATCATGGATAACACACACCACTGCACATAAGCAAAGAGTGCTGTTTCTGAAAATGCCTCTTCACTGACGTTATGCAGCAGTTTCCAAACACGATGTGCTGCTCTTCTAATTTAATTTGATCTGATTTCCCCTGGAAAGTAACGTCTGGCAAATTGTCCAACTGACTGCTGCTCCCTACCTCTGGCTGTTTGTGTGTCTGTGTCTGTGAGTGTGTTTGCGTGTGCATGTGTGTGTGTGCTTATGTGTGTGAGTGTGAGTGTGTGTCAATGCCAGACAGTCTGAGAATAGACTGTCTGGAATTTGAAACCCATTGATGAAAATCTCTCACCAGTTTGCTAGTTTGACCAATTAATGGCTCTATTACAGTGTCAGTAGTTTGTCCTTAACAGGACACCTGTGTGCGTAATGACCTTTAAGGGTTTCTTTCCCTCACTGATCTTGAATGGCTAGAGGTCTGACCACAACAAGGTGCTGAACCTTCCTTTCTCCAAGTAGAACATGACCTCTAGAGTTCATTCATTTATTCGCTGTTACTAATCCATGCAGGATCACAGGATTCATTTCAGCTGACATTTGGGTTCGCCTTGGACAAAGTGTCTATCACAGGACTGACATATAGAAACAAGCTGTCATTTGCACTCGCACTCAGTGACAACATAAAAAGTCCAAACAGTAAAAAACAACCAACCAAGAACTTTCTTGAGCAAGAAATGAAGCAAAGGATGCAAAAACCTACTGCCTATCCTTACATATGCCTTTTGTGTGTCTGTGTGTGCATTAGAGGCCAGATGAGGAGGTGGTGGTAGACCAGGGGGGCACAAGCTCAGTACTGAACATCCACTATGAGAAGGAGGAACTAGAAGGTGAGTTACCTGCTCAGATGCAAACAGAGGTCAAAGCCTTTAATGACCATGTGTAAAATATGTGCTGTTATTATTTCAACTTTTCTTCTGCTTTTGATGGCAAGTTTTTTCCTTGTCCACCGCAGTTTATTAAAATTTTGATTCTCACTTTGAAAAATGTTTTGTTGTTGCAGTATTATATTCCAGTTGAATTTTAGGCTACGATTAAATGGCTTTTTAAAAACTACATGGAGAAACTGTCAGAGTAGAGGTATGACACATAACTGGTGGCAATAATAATAAAAAAAAAATTCCGTCATAATTAATAATAATAATAATAAGTTTATTTAGTATAGCACCTTTCACAGAAATTGAATTCACAAAGTGCTTCACAGGAAGTAAATACAGTTATTATACATAGCACATCTAATTATACTCCACCACAGGTGACCTGACCTCGCTCAACCATCAGCAGATCTCCAGAGTCTCATAAATGTTTAATGACAAACAGCATGATGGAGCAAACTTTTCTCCATGATTACATCATTTCCAATTTGTGCTTGTGTGCCTGTATTTTAATGGAATTTTGTTTGAATATCAAAGCCGAGATGTCTACACTTGAAAACTGAGCAGGAATTAAAAAAATGGGTTTGCCAAATAGTTATAAATGAACTTGGATAAGACAGGAGCTGAAGCAGTTTCATGTGTGTGTTTGTTTGGGTGTGGGTGGTTTTAACATTGAGATGAATACTGCTACATCATGAATAATGAATCCTTTGACTATTCAGTTTGTTTGTTGTAGGGAGGGTTATCTGTCATCACAGCGGAGGAACAGATGTGTAATTATGTGTGTGTTTGCATCCCTTGGTCCATTACCACCTCTTGGAAGAGATAATCACATGTGGAGTGATGGAACACTTTTCACTTAGAATAAAGCTCAGAAGCTTTGTATCATCTTTGCAGCCCAAGGACATGCAAACTCACACACACACACACACTCAACTCTTGATCAAGTTTATTTATAACAACATGCCAAACAATTTTTTAATAATTCATCTTTTTTTGTACCTGCTGAACTAAAAAGGGGTCAACTGCTTTTGATATTAAAAGGAAATGCGATCACTGTCGATGTCACCAAAGATTGTGTTCCTGTTACCACAGCATGTTGCACACAATGAACTGATGATAATTAGAGATGATATTGGTTTTGACTAAGATGGGGCAGGAAACAGACTGTTGTTCCCAGATCATCCCTGCAGAGCTTCAGACTAACAACCAACACTCAGTTCAATGACTTTCGCTTTCAATCACTTGAACAGTCTGAGCCTAAAATTCTCCCCCTTCTGCCCTGGAAATAAAAGTACACAAACACCATAATCCAGTGACATAAAACATGTCATTTTTGAGCCCCCTCTGTTTAACCGGAGCTCTTACTTGCTAAAGTACATTTATTCATTCATTCATTCATTCATCTTCTACCGCTTATCCGTTTCTGGATTGCGGAGGGTGCTGGAGCCAATTCCAGCTCACATTGGGTGAGGGCGGGGTACACCCTGGACAGGAAAGTACATTTAAATTGTTTGAAATAACAAGTCATCTTGAAACAACAAGCAGCCATCTTTACTCAGTCAGTGTTTATTTTATTCTACTGCCAACCATGGAAGGACTAACTTAACTCACTCATATTATCAAGATGAAGTTTTATATTAACTCTGTAGATGGACAAACAAAGTAGACAATAATAATTTTATTGCAGCAAAATGTGACAAAAATGCTTTATATGCAATAATAAACCTCTCAGAAAAATAAAAAGATTTCACTTGCCCTGTTTCCAGGCCACAGGACTCTTTTTGTGGGAGTTCGGATGCCCAGACAGAGTCACCGTCACCATAAGGCCCATGGCTCTCGCCACCGCAAGAAAGAAAGAAGGGCAGGAAGTAGCTCAACACAACAAAGCGAGGGAACTGACACAAGCATCTCAATTCATGGTAACACAACATGCTCACAACACCTCTTCTGATGGTACCCTTTTCTCTTAGTGTCCTTCATTTTCTCATATTATTTGAACATGATATAGCCATTTATTAGACAGCATGCATGCACATCCAACTCACACAACAGCAAGTGATTGTTTAACAGAGCCTATTAATAATCTAGGCACACAGACAGACACACACACACACACACAGATAAAGTGCTCCAGGCTAACAGTGACCTGGTCCCTAATTAGCTTTCAAAGAGCCAGTCAGTCAGTCATTCGATGCATGGATGTGCATGTATTTGGGTAGGGAGCTTTGTGTACATGTCTTTTGTTGTGGTCTTCTCTTTATGTCATAGTTGGACAAAGTAGCTGCTTGAAAGGCATGTAGGGACAAATTCAGTAGCATTGTGTGTGTTTGTAAAAGCATTTTGAGAAGCACAGTTTACGTCAAATCTTCTCACCTCATCAGACACACCATCCCAGAGGGTCCAGTTCATTCTGGGCACAGAGGAGGATGCTGAACATGTGGCCCACGAGCTGTTCACCGAGCTGGATGAGATATGTGTGAAGGATGGGAAGGATGCTGAGTGGAAGGAAACAGCAAGGTTAAGATCTCCAGCGGGAGCTGTCAGCAGAACTGAGCCTAGCAGCTCTACAGCTGCATTGCTGTGAAAAGTGATATTCACATCTAGGGCTTAGTGGATCAGTTATTCTTTGTTTTTCTCAAAGGAAAAAGCTCCCAAGAGAGAAATCATGGCTGACGTCAGCCGCTTTCTTCCATCTTCATTGGCATTTCCATAAAAGTACCTTGCCAGGGAGGAAATAGTCTAAAAATCACACTAAAAATAACTTAAAGGTGACTTCTGCATTTGGAATGAGAAACCCTTTTTAAGGGCCCCAGGTCCTGTCTGTAGTAACTGATCTGTCTGTGTTCAGCTGATTCCTATTAACTACACTTATCTTAAAGACCCAACATACTGTAACAGCCATCATCGTTGTCTCTCCAACAAAAGTTGGAGAGACAAAGTACCTCACGTGATGCACATCTTACAGTCAAGGGTAGGATCAACATGTGAATAGCATTAGCATAGTAACAGCAGTGAAGTGATTAGGTGATAATATTATCTAGAACTAGCTGGTCAAAGACAAGGATTTATTCGTATCTACTGTACCATATACACTCTGTCAAAAAGGTGTTGGACTTCTCTAAGACAAAGCAATCGTAAATCACATTAAGTTCTGACTTTGACAAGTATTCATCTCTTTCAGGTGGCTGAAGTTTGAGGAAGACGTGGAGGACGGCGGTGAGAGGTGGAGCAAGCCTTATGTTGCTACTCTCTCCCTGCACAGCCTGTTTGAGCTCCGCAGTTGCATCATCAATGGCAGTGTGTTGCTTGACATGCACGCTGACTGCATTGAAGAAATTGCAGGTGAGAATTTTTTCTTCCAACTATGACACAAAACATCTATTCATTCATACATTCATTCTTTCATTCATTCATCTTCCCCCACTTATCCGTTTCCGGGTCGCGGGGGTGCTGGAGCCAATCCCAGCTCAAATAGAGTGAGGGTGGGGTACACCCTGCACAGGTCGCCAGTCCATCACAGGGCCAACACACAGAGACAGACAGAGACGAACAACCACGCACACTCACACTATGAAACATCTAATGCCAGTGTTTTCAGAATGTGGTGGATCTTGTGTGTGTCCGTTCACTCCCTTGCAGTCTGAAGTTAACTTTTTGGTCCCCATCCTCGACTGCATGTTATGTTGACTGATTCTGCGTCTCAGCCGGAACACCCCTTTGATGTTTTTTACAAATCCTTTTGGCCTCCTAAGAGAGGAGACACACATATTGTACAAGCCGGAGGGAAGCATTGTTATTGTGTTTGATGCAGAAAAACAAAACCCGAACTATGACTTATAAAAAGGTCACAGTCTTCACTTTTTAAATCATTTTTGCTGTGTTAACATTGTACAGCCAGCATTTAATTGTCTGCTGCAGCACACAATGGTCAGTGTGTTGAGGCTCTGCTTCTGTGACAGACTTTACAACTGCGTCTCTTCACTTTCTTGTTTTTTGTTGTTGTGGAATTATGCAGCTGAACCAAGAAGTTGCTGAACGTCTGTTGAACCTGATTTACATAAAATGTACAATTAGACAAAGCTGCTCTCTCTCTCTCACTCACACACACACACGCAAGCAGGTCAGTCTGTGCGCAAATTTAGTTAAATAAAATAATATGCCTTTGTACAGAATATGACACTCATTAGTACACACACAGACAACGCCTACACCTGCACAAATAAACACTTGCAGCTCAAAAGGATAATCACATTAAGCACATTTAAAACAACAACCGTTGACCAAAGTGTTGGACAATTTTCAACATAAAAGCAACATACAACAAAAAACAGGCAGAATTAAAACTCTCACACTGAGTTAAAAGCCAAAGAATAGAAATACGTTTTAAGACGTGATTTAAAAACAGGCAGTGAGGGATAAAACCGTAATGATGGAGTAGCTCCATCTCTCAGTCTTCCTTCCGGTCCCAGTGTGACTGGTTTACAGAGTGAACAGCCTTGCTGCTTGCAGTAACTCCCTACCTCTTCTCACTTCACTCTCTCACCAGGTGACTCCTGCCAGCAGCACCTGGACTACAAGTGTTAGCCAACATGCTCAGAAAATAAATTGGGAAATTGATTGTTAGTTATTTAATTGCTTTGAAAAAGTAATTAAATAAATATGTTGGTATGGCTTGCTCATTTTTAATTCTGAAACTATAACATTTTAATTTATGGTTGTAGTTGTTTTAACGATCCTTGTTATTAGAATTTTGTCAATAAAGAAGTCTTTGAATTAAAACCCAATCCTTAAACCTCAATAGGAATAATGGGAATATTTAAATGAAAAAACTTACATTTCACAGATGTTGTGGATGAATGTCATTCTGCCTGATCTATTCATCATCCAGCACTTTCTTATCAACCCAAAGGTTTGATTAAAAGAAAGTCAGTCATTAACTAACAACATTGAGACTGTTGGAAGGTAAATTATCTGATGAAAAACAACACAGCAATAAAGAGGCTGCATGCACCAATTCTTTGAGCATGCTGTGTTATTACTGCTTGTGTCCTATTGTAAAATGAGATGGTTGCCTGTCAGATAAGCGGCTGAAGGAAGCAGAGCTGCTCTTATCATCTCAAATGAAAAGTAACTTGATATATCTGAGGCCTGTGAGGAGTAAGTGGAGGCTGTATTAGATCTACGTTGTGGGTTTTGATTCAATTTCAGGCTTCTTTGTGCCACTGTCCCTATTAACATGGCTGATTATGAGCCAACACATTAGCGCTGGCTTTGAATGTGCTCAGAATAAATGAAGGCATTGCAGCGTACGCATGTATGTGTGTGTGTGTGTGTGTGTGTGTGTTCCTGATTGACTAGGAGGAATGAAAGGAAGGTCTAGTGCTGACTCAGTAAATCAGTAAAGAAAAGGAAAGGGCTGCGGGAACAGGGAGGAGACAGCAGCAGGCGATAAGGAGGTGGGGAGATGTAGATTTTTTGCCTCAGTCCCTCATGACAAGCTGTATTGGATACATACTGATCTAAACATTATAACACACCTTCTCCTCTGCAGTGAGCCTTCACATATTGACAACAGTCTGAGCAAATCACAGCATATTCACTAAAGTATAGTATTTAATGATATTTTATTGTTGAAAGATAAGGAATCCTTATTAACCAGGTTATTTATACATTTATGTCAGACATTGATTTCAGTGAAAAATCCATGTATAGTGTCTAAATTCAAACTGTCAGATGCCAGTGATAATACTGATGATCCTCTGAAATAGGCTTTACGGGTCTGTCCATGTCTTGCAGACATGGTTCTGGACCACCAGGAGGCATCAAATGAACTGGATGACAGCGTGAGAGTTCAGGTGCGTGAGGCTCTGCTGAAAAGACACCACCACCAGAACGAGAAGAAGAAGAACCTGATTCCCATAGTACGCTCCATCACGGAGGGGACCCGCAAACAGTCAGAGCCCCATCTGACAGGTGGGTTTCATACTGAGTATGCCACAGGCAGGTGCATGTTGCACAAATATATATCTGGGCAGAAGTTTGTCTATTTTAGGTATTAATCAAATTTAACAGTAATCATCCTGCATCATTAACTTATATTAGAAAACGTGTTGTGGTAGACAACAGTTTAAAAGCACACATAGGTCAGCCACAACTTTAGAAACACAGATGAAATGAATAATATTGTTTGTCCAATTGCAATGACCATTGTCAAGGGCTGGGACACATTAGGGAAAATGGGACACCAGCTCTGACAGTAATTGTTTGCCAACAGGTGAGGGCATCTCCACAACAACAGTGTTATGGGGTGTTCACACAAAAGATCAACTGTAGCACAAAATTGCTGAAAAAAAATGAATGCTGGCTAGGATTACAAAGGTGGTAGGACTCTCAGTCCATTGTAGCTTGCTGAGTTCATGCCGGCTCTGTCCACAGCTGAGAGCATAATGAAACATGATTTGTTTCAGATCTTGTGGACAGCTGGGTATAATGTTCTCCTGGGAAAGTCTGGATCCTGTCACTCATGGATTTTGCATTGACGTACCATTTTGTTAAACAGTGTTTCAGACCAGTTACACCGCTTCATTGAACAGTATTCCCTGACATTTCCAGCAGGACAAAGCACCCTGTCACACTGCTGCTTGACGGCCATGACAAACAAAATGTTTCCAAACCCCAAGATCTGTTGGATGTGCTTGTCACAATATTAGGCAGGTGGTTTATCATTGCAGCTCATCCTTGTAGAGAACTGTAAATGTGTAAGTATGAGTAAATTTCAAATTTCTTTTATCTTGGATAAAATAAGATTTGCTATCAGAATTGTGACAGGAGTAAATGATAAAAATAAATAAAAACTAAAAAAAGACAGGAAGAAACTAAAAGAAACCAAATGAAGGGAATCATCAGTGAGGTGCAGTACTTTCAGCGACAGACTGCCAAAACCCCTTTAACTGTTTCTGAGTAATTCCACTATATATATGCAACTCAGCATAATTGCCCTCCTAATTCACTTTGCATTTGGCATGCCAGGAAATATATGCACTGATTTCCAATCTCTCTGTCTCTCTCTCAAAAACACATAAACACTGCACACATAAACCCACACCTTTGTTTTTACAGCCACATCTCCCCAGCCTCCTCCAGCTACAGAACCATCTAAGAACGGTGCAGGACATGACAGCGCTCAGGTGGACCTCAGTAAGGTAAAGCAGATTCTCAGTCTACATAGTTTATGCATGTGGATCAAGACAGTCATAATCACAGTAGAATATGGCCATAAAAAGGTGGATAAAATTAGGATAGAATATCTGATATCAGTAATGTTAGATGTCCTTTGGTTGAAAAGCATCATCAGCTCTGTCCATGCAGCTGCTGAACACTGCAAAGATCTGTAGTCCATAAATGGTGTGGCCTTAAAAATATACTTTTAGACACACAGTGCCCTCTAGGAAACAACAAGGGAACTGCATCTGACCAAAGTGGATCCCAGAACAGCAGCCCATCACTGTAAGACTGTAATGCACGGCCACAGAGGGCTTGGATGAAATCTTCCATGTAGCCATTAACTTTCATCAGAGGAATTTAAGTGCATATATTTAATGCTGAACTGCTGGCTAGCATATCTGGCTTTAGGTGGGAGGGTTTTCTGCACAGCTGTTAAATTGAGGACATTTCTAGAAAAATTAAGTAATTAATATTTTTTGTAGTTTTGATAAATAATAACTTTTGGTTTATTTCACCAGGTGGATATGCACTTCATGAAGAAGATCCCAGAGGGGGCAGAGGCCTCCAATGTGTTGGTGGGAGAGCTGGACTTCCTTGAGAGGCCCATTGTGGCCTTTGTCCGCCTCTCCCCTGCTGTGCTCCTCAGCGGCCTCACTGAGGTGCCCATACCTACCAGGTAGATAGCCACAACTCTTTAAACAATAGTTTAGTCATAAAACCCCAAAAGTGTACGTCAAATCAATATCACAGGAATGATTTACATACTCGAAACTGTTTACTGACAAATTTCAGGTTCCTCTTCATTCTCCTGGGCCCAGATGGAAAGGGTCCGCAATACCATGAAATTGGACGTTCCATGGCAACCATCATGACAGATGAGGTCAGAGCTCGGTCAATTAAAATCTAATTTCAGGGACTTCTTTGTAAATTTAATTCTCAACATGTCTCTTGCAAAAGAAGTTAAGGTTCCCCTGTCCTTCTCTTTTCTCTGCTACAGATCTTCCATGATGTAGCATACAAGGCAAAGGACAGAAGTGACCTCCTGGCAGGGATAGATGAATTCTTGGACCAGGTGACTGTACTGCCACCAGGAGAGTGGGACCCCTCCATCCGCATCGAGCCTCCTAAGAGTGTCCCCTCTCAGGTACACAGCTGACAGCTACAATGACATAGAGCTTTGATTTGGAGCAGTGAGAACAAGTGACTATATAGACAAAGTGAAGAACTACTGTCTCATTTTTTTCTGCTCTTGGACCGTCATTGGCCGTTCACAGGAGAAGAGAAAGCAGCCAGGAGTTCCCAATGGTGCAGCCTGCCAGGAAGAGGAAGTCCTACATGCTGAGCACCATGGGCCAGAGCTGCAGAGAACTGGAAGGTAAGCTGTGATTTGGGGGTTTACTACACAAGTTTCTTCCTTCAGTATTATAGGTTTTAATCCATGAGAAATATAAAAGTTGTTTTAACAAACAAATGGTTAATATACTACATACTATATAAATAAAAAACCTGTGGGGGAACCTGGAGAAGAAAACTGTTTGGTTTCTGTAGTTGTAGTTTGGGAGGGAGGCACATAAACCTAAACTAGTTCTCAAGAACTGAGATGGGACAAGAAATAGACATGACAGCCCAAAGGCAATCCTACACCTAACAGTTTTTTAAGTCTAAGTTATTGCACCACTCCCTCACCATCTTGTTCATTGTGACTTTAAGTGGTTCAATTTCTCACCTTGTTGCATTAATATGGAAGTTATCCAGGACCATGCAACATCACTTATAGGTGTTCGACAAAGCTCACTTCACAAACAGGTCTGAAACACTAGTATAAAGCAAACTTGTTGATGAACACAAAAACAGCCACGTGGGAGGATCTCTCTTTTGTAGAGGTTTTAACCTCTTTAACTTAAACTTTAGCTGCCTTTGCCATGAGATGGGATTGCTTGCACTCCACCTTCAATAAGAATAGCTTGTGCCTGGAGACAGATTAGGCTTTGATTAGGCTAAAGACAAGAGGCAAAGAGAAATTAAATGTCTACAGAAAGCAAAATCTAATCATGTTACTGTGGCTAACTTTAGCAGAAGGCCAGTAGACATAGACCACAAAATAAAACAATAAAAATGATCCACTACTTGCTCAGCTTAATTTTTTGCCGGCCAATTTAAAATAATAATGTAATAACCATAATGTATCATCTTGATAAGACCCTAGCTGTATCAGCATTATATTGTCTGAGCTTTGGAGCCTCTCTACTATTCTCTTATGTGTTGTGCTCAGGTTGTTTGGTGGTCTCATCCTGGACATTAAAAGGAAAGCTCCTTTCTATCTGAGTGACTTTAAGGACGGCCTGAGCCTCCAGTGTGTGGCTTCTTTCCTCTTCCTCTACTGTGCCTGCATGTCTCCTGTCATCACCTTTGGAGGATTGCTGGGGGAGGCGACAGAGGGACGCATTGTAAGACTATAGTCAAATAATATCACAGTAATGTCAAAACAATAATCAGAATGTAGTGCAGTGTGAGGAGAATCTCATGAACTCAACACAGATAGTGTATATTACTGAATACTCCACGTCAAAACAGACATGCTCTCTGTACTGTTGCTGTTTTTCCCAGAGTGCCATAGAGTCCTTATTTGGTGCATCAATGACTGGAGTGGCCTACTCTCTGTTTGCTGGTCAGCCTCTCACCATTGTGGGCAGTACAGGTCCTGTGCTGGTTTTTGAGAAAATCCTCTTCAAGTTCTGCAAGTATGGTCAATATAACAACAAATGTTTGTGACATTTTCACATCATCGCTGTGACTATTGATTCACTTCTCTTCTCTTCTCTTCTCTTCTTCTCCTTTCGCCTCTCAGGGACTACGACCTGTCTTATCTGTCACTGAGGACATGTATTGGCCTGTGGACGGCCCTGCTGTGTTTGGTGTTGGTTGCCACAGATGCTAGCTCTCTGGTGTGCTACATCACTCGGTTCACAGAGGAGGCCTTTGCTGCTCTCATTTGCATCATTTTCATCTATGAGGCTTTGGAGAAGCTCGTCCACCTGGGAGAGATCTACCCCTTCAACACACACAGCGATCTGGATAAACTCACACTGGCATAGTGAGTTCCACAATGTTCACTTCACCCTAATGGTTTCATCCAGTTCCTTTTATGTGTGCTGACTGATATTTCTGTCTCTCTCTTTATAGCTGTAAGTGTGCAGAGCCTGATAATCCTACTAATAAAACCTTAGAGCTGTGGAGCGAGAGAAACCTCACAGCACCTAGCATACCCTGGGCCAACCTCACTGTCAAGGTAATGTTACTATGTGGAGACACAAACACATAGTATTGTGTGTGTTTTGTAGGCACTTTCTGTTTGCCAGAGCTTGACTCTTATGAAGCAAGTGGCATTTTGTCCCAATAAAACCCTCTTTGAATCTCTGCAGGAGTGCATCAGTTTGCATGGCCATTTTGTTGGGACGGCATGTGGCCACCATGGCCCCTACACCCCAGATGTTCTCTTCTGGTCGACCATCCTATTCTTTTCCACTTTATTCATGTCTACCTTTCTCAAACAATTCAAGACTAGTCGGTATTTTCCAACTAAGGTAACTAAACACCGACTGCTCACCAAGGTAAGGTAAACCATGACATGCTTCATTAATACCCATTCTGTGTGTTGTGTGTTTTCCCATCATGCCCAGGTGCGGTCCATGATCAGTGACTTTGCAGTTTTCCTCACCATCGTCATCATGGTCCTGCTTGACTATGCCATTGGAGTTCCCTCCCAGAAGTTGAAGGTGCCAAGCAAATTCCAGGTATAGAGAGAAAACTAATAATATTGTGGAACTTGAACAAACCTCCACGGGGCTGTTGTTGAGTCATATCTTGGTCTGCTGTAATGTTTTTCTCCAGCCAACCAGAGATGATCGAGGTTGGCTGATCAATCCCATAGGACGCAACCCATGGTGGACAATCCTGGCTGCTTCTATTCCTGCCCTTCTCTGCACCATCCTTATCTTTATGGACCAGCAGATAACTGCTGTCATCATCAATCGCAAGGAGCATAAACTACTGGTTTGGAAAATTTTGATCATACAGCTTTTGTTTCTATAGAAGGTTGGATACAGCTTCTCTAACAACCTGTATCTTCTTCTGTGTGTTTTGCAGAAGGGCTGTGGGTACCACCTGGATCTGCTGATGGTGGGGGTGATGCTGGCCGTGTGCTCCATCATGGGCTTGCCTTGGTTTGTAGCAGCCACAGTCCTATCAATCTCTCACGTCAACAGCCTGAAGTTGGAGTCGGAGTGCTCGGCTCCTGGAGAGCAGCCTCGATTCCTGGGCATCCGAGAACAGAGACTCACTGGCGTGGTCATCTTCCTGCTCATGGGCTGCTCTGTATTCATGACTGGAGCACTGCAGGTAAGAGAAGCAATGCAATGCTGCCCATTTCAGACTAATATGTGGTGTAAATACATGAAATGGTGGTACTTTTACCAGAGCTCATCGGGCTTTCTTTTTTTTTTTTTTTTTATTTATTATTTTAGATCATTCCTATGCCAGTGTTATATGGGGTTTTCTTCTACATGGGAGTCTCTTCATTGAAAGGCATCCAGGTAACATGCAATCTCATATATGAATTTGGCACAGGAATAATATCCTATAATATGTCAATGGGAGCAATTTTTACATTTATGCATTCTGAATAATTAGTGGGATTTCAACACAATTTACAATGGCACTGGCATGATAACAGATTATATTTATATCCAAGTACACGATTCCTGAGTTGTTCTCATGCCCCCCTCGATCCCAGCCTCTTATGCTTCTCACTAATTTGGCTGTGCTTCTTATGCCAGTTCCTCATCTCATTAACTAAATTATCAGAGGCCTGACAAATTGTTGTTCAAAACTAAGTTTGTTATTCATAATCACTTCCCTTCTCTTGCTGTATTTACCATCTGTTTCTCTGCTTGGCTCTCATTTATTGTTTCTCCACTTACTCCTTCTCCTTCCTATTAACTTCCCCATTACTTGCATTCATCTTCGACACCTCTCAGTTCTTTGACCGCCTGAAGCTTTTTGGCATGCCAGCAAAGCATCAGCCAGACTTCATCTACCTGCGCCACGTCCCCCTGAGGAAAGTACACCTGTTCACTGTCACCCAGCTCACTTGTCTGATTATCCTCTGGGTCATCAAGACTTCGCCTGCTGCTATCATCTTCCCCATGATGGTGAGTTGAACGCCATCAGCATTGCGTATTTAGTCTCACTTTGACGCCTTCCATTTAAATATAAGGCACCTTTTTCCTCCTGCGGCTGCAGGTGCTGGCTCTAGTTTTCGTCCGCAAACTGCTGGATCTGTGCTTCTCTAAGCGAGAGCTAAGTTACCTGGATGACCTAATGCCAGAATGGAAGAAAAAAAAACTTGATGACGCCTCCAAAAAGACAGATGAGGTAGTCTAAATCTTGAAAGACCTGGACAAAAATTAACAAACATGCACATTTTGACTGCACGTGTTTATTGCATGTGTGTCTTTTAGGAATCACAAGTTATGCTCAAAAAGCAGGAAGATTCAACATCTGTTCAGATCCCCATGGAGAAGAGTAAGCCTGCTCAGACCCTAAAGGCACATGACCCCAAGTGAGTGCAAAACATTTACATTTACAATATGAAATAGGGCAGAAATCAGACGGTTAGAGTGGTAAAATTAGACAATGTCTCCCCTTCTATGTGCGTCTTATATGTATATGTGCCTTGTTTAGTGTGTTTTGCCAAGTACACCATGATAGTACTAACATCCTGAGAACTCTCCTTAAAACCTACCTGACCCTCCTCCCTCCCCTATCTGCTATCTGATCTTGCCTTCCTTCTCCTTTGGTGCTCCTCAGGTGTGACCCCTCTGACATTAATATATCTGATGAAGTGTCTAAAACCACCATGTGGAAATCCCTCAACACCAATCAAAAGGACTCTCGTCCTATGGCTGCTAAGAAGGCAAGGCCATGCCTTCTCGTTCTTTTCCTCCTCACCCCTGCAATTTGAAAATATTCCTGCTACACATTGTGGTCACATAATTTGTTGTGCTCCGACACTTCACGATTGACTTAGAATTGCACATTTCTGCATAACTGCCCTCTATGTTGTCTGAACTCTAGGTTTGTATGTTTTACTCTGCAGGATTGACGGGATCATGTTCATCGATGAGTGAAGGATGTCCAGAACAATTGCAGAGTTGACTGTGTTTCTTGACTAGTTCTGGACCAAACAACGCTGCAACATGGCTGCCTTCACCATCAGCCGCTTTAGTGCATACAGAAACAAGTCTCACCAGCTACCTGAAACACGTCGTCCACAAACACTCAGACAAAGATAAGGGTGCATTAACGTTGCGTACAGATAGACATATGCATATACTTTCTTTTGTCTTTGTGAGGACTAGAGCAATATATGTGTTTTTTTATTTTATTTCCCTGAAAGAAATCCTAAAATGAAAACCAGTACAAACGTATTATAACCGTGACTCCTTAAAACAGAATTAGTCCTAACCTCCCATAATTACCACTTTTGTTCAGGACATTTTACCCCTACCATCAGTGGTTAACCTCAACCTCAGTCTTAATCAGCTGTGGCCTACGCTGATCTCAGCCATCATCATTTTCGTCTTTCAGTGACTAAACTAGGCAGGAAAGAAGCCATTAGTACTGCCCGGTGCCCGGCCTTTGGCCTTCCATCTTAGTTGTGAGGTTAAAGAAAGGATGGAACCTCCAGCCATTCTCTCCTGTATTCAGTATTCACGTGTGAACACTATTTAACAGCCTACTTTTTAAATAAATAATGGAAAGTGGTGAGACGGACTTTCATAATATAACTCACAGTGTAATTACTATAATCAATGCAATTACTGATTTACAGCTGGATGTTATACATTCATAAACAACTCATTTGGATACAACATCTCAAACCTCTTTACAGCCCAGTTGGTCTTACTGTAAATCTTACTTTCACAAGGTATGTATGCAGTTTTTGTTGAAACTGTGTCAGAAAAGTGTTTCATTCAGTCTTGTGTGGGCTATAGTTTGCAGTGCTGTTGAACTGCACTGCGACTTAATGTTGTTCCCCTTTTGGAATTTTAATCTGCTCTGGTCTTCACAAAGACAGGAGAACCTGCACACATAAACACCACCAAGAACAACAGAAACAACCTCTCTAATCCTATTTTCCAACCTTATCATCAGAAATAGAGATATGCTCCTTCTAAAGAAACCAGGTTCTTTTAATTCAATAAGTTTTCAAGTTACCACTACTTAAATCTACTAGAATCTCTTCATTTAATGTGCGATGAATGTTTATTTTAATAGTATGGTCAATTATTTGGTAGATTTAAACTGAAGGTTCAACGATAAATGGACAAATCCTGTTTTGGGGCATAAAACTTTGTGTCAATTTTGTGTGATGATATGAACAAAAATGTTAATGTCAGAAGACCTGCTTCAGTTTAAACTGTTGCGTAAATAATATGGTTTTTGAGGTGTAATCTTTTCCCTTTATGGGTGTTGATTGTGTAGGGTGATGGTTGTTCAACCAAATGTTTGTCATGTGTGTGTTAGTGCAGTGTCTAATTTCTTTACCTCAGACAAAGTTGTGAATGCCGTGTAAAAGCCACTTTGAGAAATGTCAGCTCAAAGGAAAACAGCCGATAGTTGGTGTATAGGGGATAGCATGTGTGTGCCTTTAATTATCAGAAAAAAAATTTTTTTTTATGTGGGGGGTGTGGCTACAGGATTATATTTTAAGCAATAATTTCCCCCTAAATCTAACTCATATTAATTTTACCAAAACTCCAACCAAAATTTGTCACCCCCTTTTTTTTTTTTTTTTTAACCAGTATAGCCTTGTTTTTCTGTCCCTGGGTGGAGTAAAGGCTGTTCAGGAAAATGCAACATTATACACTGAAAAGGACTTTCATTGCATGTGCCAAAAAGACAGATTGAACAACTACACATTATATTGTTGTTTTCATTCTTCGTGCTGGTTTCTGACACATGTCAATCTGGACAAATAAGGTTCCACTATAATTTATTTGCCCTCATTTTGCCCAGAGTCATATTGTCCTGAAGTAATTTCTCAAAGAAATCCTTTTTGAATTTTACACACTATTGTCACCTCAAAGCTCAGAGAACTCAAGACAGCAGATAGATTATGGTGGGAAAGTTTGAGCTTCAATAATTACTAATAATTTCATTCATAGTTGCACTTTCTGTAGATAAAGACTTTATGATATATTTTATTTTCAAGAGTGCTATTAAAGCAATTAAATTATTTAACAATAATTTATTATTCACAGTTATTTATTTTTACATATAAATTTCCAACATGATATTTCTGTATGTACTGTAATAAGCCGAGTGAGCGAAGAGAAGGGGAACGGCAACACTTAAATCATGCTTTAATAAAGAAACCCAATCAAATAGCACCACAGGTTGTTATTACACAGAGAGCTAAGACCTCAGGACTTTGTCTGATTGTCTTTTATCCTTAATGGAGGACATAGTGTATTTAAAAAAATGGTTGATTGAATTAAGGTTGAGGTTTAATTAGACATTAAAAAGCAGAATTAATAGCATAAGAATGAGAAGACAGTGCAAACCCTGGGTTGAGTGTATTGACTAGATTAATGGTGCATTTTATTTCCAATTTCTTCTACAAGGGGAAGAATTTTCTTTCTTCTTTCATTAACTACGTAGTTTCACTTTAATCCACTCTAAAATAAAAACACCTAAATGACTCAAATCAGTCCTTTCAAATGAAATTCGAAATGGCCCCCTTCAAATATTTGATAAATTCTTTTTTTTTACATGTATACTACCTATTTATATACAGTACCATCAGAATCATTTTATATATTTGTCCATTTGAAAACCTTATTTCCCACAGTCGCCATCATTTTTATTTAAGTAAATTTAAATTAATGTACTCTTCTATAGTAATCCATGACTGTGACTTCTCATTTGCAGAAATACCTCCTCCAAGACACGATAGAAAGTTTTACATAATGTGTTTGCTGCCATGTACTTTTGCTTTGACTCTGTCAGACGTTTGAATGTGAGTAGCTTTCATGTGTCTGAGTACCCTTCCTCAAACCAATGAATGGCATGACTAAATATGATTCACTGTGTAAATATAGATTCAATGACAGAAGAGTGAGTACAAAGATTAGCCCAAATGATATGTAAATTGAGGAAAAAAAAGAAAAATGCTTCCATAATGGACCTTACAAAATGCTAAGAAATACTTTTAACCATGCAGTCAATGACCATAGATGTGCTCTAATAAAATCAATTATTTATTGAGTAATTGTAAAAGTGATTTTAATGAACATCATGTGTCTCAGAGTTGATTTTCAACTTAGTAATGTAAAAGTAAATGCGTGATAAACATAACACAAAATGCCTTCTTATAGGTTGACAGCATACAAAATAACCAAGAGAGGTCATTAAATGTGACATATGTTTAGGTTTATTTATGTGCTGGACATGCGTGCCTGTCATTTGGACCTGAAACTTGAATCATTACTGTGTCACCTCTTGGACAATTGCAACATTACTTTAACATTGAAAAATACAGCGAGTGACCTATGCTGTAATTGTCCTCCTTCCCTACCAGCTTCTTTGTAATGTGTAGATGAATGTTAAAAAAAAAAACAGTGCACTGTGAGGCTAAGGCCTTCTCATGAAAATAAGACAAACTTTGTCTCTGTGACTGAGGAAAATGTTAAAGAGAGAAATGTTGGAAAACATGAAGCTTCCAGGGAGAAGAGCATCTGTACTACAGGAACCTTAACCTTATAGTCTTGGAGCCATAGCAAGAGCAATGCCTTGTCTTCAACCACTGAATAATTAGTCCTGAGCAAGGGTTCTACATGTTTTATATGTATGTGTAATTTACATTTAAATTTGATTATTGAAAATGGGAAATAAATAATTAAAATCAAAATGAAATGAGAAGGTGTCTCAGTTGTTCTCTCACGTTGTTTGTTTAAAAACAGTGATTGGACAGTGTCACATGCTCAGATGCTTGGCTTTACTCATTCTGAGCCCTGTGCTAAATTTACCCACTAGGAGGCAGCAGAGTCCTTCAGTTTCTGCCCATGAGGGCCCTCCACTCCTAACATTTCTTTAAATACCAGAGTGTTTAAGGCAGATTAGCACTAACCTCAATTTGTGAATTACCCACTAAAAAAGCCTCCTCTTTAACTGTCCTCCCAACCTTTTTAACCAGTTTCCATTTTCATTAGACTGTCCCCGCCCTTCTTGTACCACACCCCTCCCCCGGGTTTTATCTTGAGGTGAAAACGGTGTGCACATCTGGAGGTGATTCAGACTGCAAAGGAGTAGCCTGTGGGGAGGGCTGTGGGGTTAAAGATGCACTCCACTCTCTGCATGTATACATTTATGTGTGCATGTGTGCCTTGGGGGTGTCATGTGATCCCCACTCCAAAATGGTCCTGATTACAAACAGCTGGCGGGCTGCAGAGTCCACCAATCAGGCCTGCTGTTGGCTCTGACATCAGGGGGAGGGAGGGAAGCAGATTTTTACGTAGCTTTTACTTCATGAGTTAAATCAGGGATCAGCATGACACTGAATCATTAACGCTGTGTTGGATTTATGGCACAGAATCTGATATTTCCAACTAAAATATAAAAAGTATTAAATCAGTTTTCAGCCTGCCTGTTTATGTGTGATATTGATGGTTCAGTGTCATTGTATCTCATGCCCAACACCAGGCCAATCAGATGTCTCTGTTCCAAGATTTTGCCATTCAAAGAAATCCTTTGTGCTCATGTGAAGGTCCTGTGTTTTTTGTCAGGGAGGCCTGAAGAACCAAGTGAATGCTCTTATTTTTAGCAGGACCTCCATAAAAATGATTAGCTGTCAATGGTGGTATAAATTATTGTTAGAGAATCCACTGTCAATCTTTTCACATTAGAGCTGATTCAAGGATCACATGAAATGAGTTAGCAGGAGGATATTTTGAATTTTTATTGCAGGAAGGTGTATAAATAATAATAATGATATGTTCTGTGTCATGTAGGTTTGCCACTATGCAGAGACAATTAATGGTTTCTGTGATCAACTATTGAGACACTTTTTATAAAGGAACAAAACACATTTTGGAGAATTTGTCAAATTTCTTTCCTGCCATGAAAGAAAAAGTATTACATCAATATAAGTATAAGGCTAATTATCAAAACAGGCAGAAACAACCAACCTTGCTTTTCTGTATACAAACGTCAGAAGAGCTGTCTTCCCACAACTCTACCGCTTACAATTAAACACATTATATATTGACTTAAATCAATGTGACGGTGAATATCGTTGCATTACCCAGAGATATAGTCCACAATATGTCCATTTGACCACTAACTTCCTGCATCAACAATTTCTTGATTTGCCTTTGTGCCATGCTAAGCTAACTGCCTGCTAATTGCTTCATATTCATTGTACTGAGATATTGTATACATTTCTAAAATGTTGAACTTTGCCCTCCAGTTCTTATCTTACAGCCAATTTGTTCATGTGCCCAGGAGTAAACCTGAAAATTTAACAAGGCCTGATTCCGTCTAGCTGTTTCAGTTTCAGGCACCTGGTTCACTGTCATGGTGTATTGTGCCACTTCAACACAACACAGCAAATGGTGATCTTATTAATAACACTTGGTTCTCCAAATATAAGTCCACGAGTCAAAATCGCTGCTGCTGAGAGCTGTTACTCAAATTTATGTTTGGATTATTGCTAACAATGTTCATATTATTTTATATATATAAAAAATAGTAGTAGTATGAAGTGGTATAAAATGCAGCAGTCACTATTGTTATTATTATAAAATTATTTCTGACATTGTAGAAAACATAATTGTTGATCATATGTAAATTCAACTAAGACAATCCCCTTCAGCTTTCTTTTTTTTTCTTTCTTTTTGTTTTCTCTGACTCACTGAGCTGTTGTCCTCTTTTCTCGGTGAACAGAGACGGCTCTCTGCTCGTCCCTCCCCTCCATCAATCTCTGTCATAAATCTGTCAAGCAGAGAAAAAGGGAACTGCTGAATACAGATTTGTCAGCAATTAATCTAACCTCTATTACCACGCTTGGATATTGTGTCTTCTATACCAGAGAACAATAAGCCACTCCAATATGCAGCAATATGCATGTGTGTGGTGTGCAATCATGGGTTAGTTAGGGGGAGAGCCTACGTGTGTGTGCGTGCATGCACTGACCTTCTTTGTGCGGTGTATCAATATAAAATCATATCTTTTGTCCAGTTTTTCCTGTCGTGACTGTGGCCGGAGTTATACTTTCTACTTTATTGTTACACTTTTTATGCTTTCAACACTTAAAGCTTCATTTGCTTTCTCTCGAGCTGGAATCTGACATCACTGCATGGGCAGTTGTAGCATTTAACCTTGAAGACATAGACAGTATTCTGAATGTGCTGCTGGCTAATTGACATTCTTGCTTCTTGCTTGACGAGATGAAAAGACACAGGAGGAATAAGTGTGTGTGCATACATACATGTGCTGGTGTGTGTATGTAGCAATTAGCTCCTCAGTTCCTTTTTACTGACTGCATCCAGGAGGTGGATTGAGGTTAATCTCATGTTCCCGAGCCAAGGCCACCGTAAAAATGAGAAAAACAAAAGAAATTTTGGATGTGTATACTTCTCTCTGCATGTATCTCCCAGTTTCTGTATAAGACTGCCGATTTACTGCACATGAATGAATTTTATTATGAAAAAATAAATCAACACTGCAATGCTCAAGGTATGAATACCTTGGACTTTCTAACCCTGTCCAAGGTATTCATACACGTACATACTTGTCCCTATTGAAGGAGTAAATCTTTAAAAAAAAAAAAAAAAAATGGCTCACATTATGTTTGTTTGTTTTTTTTTTCAAATGTTCAGTAATTACCTAAAGCAACTGGATAATGTAGTTGTAAGCAACAATACAACATACAATACAATACAACAATATTAATACAAACAATATTAACACACCTTTGGGGTCCTGGTTAGTACAGCAGGATTGTGCGTATGGGATTGACTCAAAATAAACTGCAACCCCCAAGGTTCATTGTAAGTAGCTCAGTTTTGTGATTTTAAATAATAGAATTTCATATCTTTTCAGACACGCAGTGCTTTTTCGTCAGATAAATTCATCGTTATTTTATTTGTCTTTTCATGGAATTCTTTTACATGAAGAAAAACATAGAACATGATCGGCCTTATTCTTCAAATACTGAACATAGTGGTGAGCCAGCATTGCCTGTTGGAGACAATACACACATTTCCTGTGCTTTCCCAAAGATTTCCTGTTCCTGTTTTGTGCTCTTTCTCTTTCTCTGTTACTCTCACTGTCTCATTATTTATCGCTCACGAGATTTGTGAACATGCTTGGGCTTGTGGGAATGAAATGTCTGTTCCAATTTTATTTTCCCACTCTGTATCTGCAACAGCAGTCACTTTATTCATTAGAATATGTGGACTTCATCATTAATCGCTTTCCAAGTTCTGACCCACTTATGCACACACACACACACACACATCATTTACTTGAACTGTTCAGTGGAGCAGCAAGTCAGTACTCAGCTGCTTGAGACAGAATTAGAGTGACAAACAGCTGAGCTTCTCTGGGGTGCTATCATGTCCATGACCTATCCCACCCACAGGACCAAAGGGACCCAAGGTTAGAGTTACCATGTCCATTTTCCAGCATAGTCATTATGCGTATGTGGAAATTTGCCTTCCTGTGTGAATTTTGTGCCAAATCTCTTCCACTAGTTGAGCTGCAAAGGAAACGATCCTCCTCCTCTCTGTGTGGGTAAACTTGTTCTCTTGCTTATAGTTGCGCTTTTCTTTTCAACTGTCATTAGCACACATTCTGCCCTTTGTCCCTCGGCTTGTTCCAGCAACCTGCTTAGGGCCACATGGCTACATGCAGAGGTGTTTCTGACATAACAAGAGACCACATCTGGGAGCTTCCACTCAGCGCTCAGACCATATCAAACAGCCTAATTTTCCCTGCGATGAAAAGAACAGCCCTGACAGCACGTTTTCGATTGTTTAGAAGTATTGTTTCCTAGTCTGCAAAATAACAGCATGGCCTTTTTTTCAGTGTCTGTCAGCAAAGCAGGTAAGGGAGAAAGAGCTGAGCGATGCACAAGTGGTTACTCCTCTGAGTCGCCTGATAAAAGCTCTTGTACCAAGCCTTCACCGCCTCTGCAACAATTTAGCTTCAGTCCTGTCAGATAATAATCCTCTGGTGGCTGCAAGAAGGAGGGTGGTGATAATTTTTGTTAAAACTCATACTGATTTATTTATGGTCTAACAATGTTACATTAGAGAGGAAAGTTGACTTTGGCCAGTTCTGAAACATGGTTTGGTCACATGTCAGACACGTGTGTGTGTGTGTGTGTGCTTAGGGGGGGACTGAACGTGGAGAAGGCTTGGTGTGGAGAGCAGCCGAAGCCAAAGGAGTGTGTCCTGCAAAGCCTTGAGTGTTTACAGCAGAGTAACATGAGGAGTAGACCAGCTTGTCCCGCCCACAACATAACTCTAAATGCAGAACCACAGCTGTGCTTCTGTGTATGAGGAACTGGGCTTGGAGAGAAAATAGAGGCTTGAGGGGAGACGTTAAATAAGCCCCATCAATTAAACTGAAATAAAAACAGCATGAGCATTTTAATAATGCTGATAAATTACATTTGAAGAAAGTGAACTCACTTCTTAGTCAAAGGTTTGAGGCCAATGTGGAGGTCATTTGCTGCTGCTGCTCATGCATGTGTGCAGGCCGGTGTGTGAGTCCGTATGTGTGTGCATGGGGGGATGGGGTACCACAGGAATTGAGTAATATTGACATGGTTGTTCCAACCCCACCCTCCAAAAAATCCCAAGATCAGTGTATGAGATCAATAGAAGTCATTAACAATAACTGATCCTCTCATAAGATCAGTGAAGGGGAAAATTCAGTTTCTCACACTTATTTGTCCCACATGCTCATCCATCATACTGAGTTTTACATTTAAAAAGTGCAAATGAGCTCACACAGTCCACACAGAAGCATACATGCAAAAAATCATGCACACACACACACACACATATATATGCACAGCAGGGGGAGAGAGGCTCTTCTCTGACACTGCATGATAAGTCACTTTTCTCTCTCTCTCTCTCTCTGTCTCTCTCTGTCCCCTTCCTGCTGAAATACTTTTAACAAAAGAGAGGGAGAAGGAGGGGGAGGGGGAGGGGTGGCATGGTTGGGGGAGGGGATGTGTATGCTGCTCTGTTGTCCTAGGTGAGGGAGAGCTAGAGGGGGAGGGAGAGAAGGGAGCTGGAGGGTGGGCCAGCGAACAAGTGAGGGAGAGTAGGAGAGAAGGATAGTGTCCCAGAAACCTCATGCACACACACACACATACACATACACATACACACACACACACACACATTTACGTCGGCTCCCTCTGTTTTACTTTGTGGAATAACGGATTAGTTCCTAAATTCAGCCAGTCTTCAAGGGGATCCAGGCATGATCAGGTCAGTAGCCAAATGCTCACTTGGTGAGAAAGATTGTTTTTGTCTCTTCTTAACAGTAATGACATTGATTCTGCTGCTTCTTGCACATTCCTGTGTTTTTCAGGGCTCTCCGTTCTCCGTTTCTTGTGTGAAATGACCATATCTGTGTAGTTTCCTTCCCACTGTACATGTCATATTTTTTTCTCCTTCACATGTGTACGCCATACTCATTAGTTTGTCCTCAACACCTCAACCCAGAGCACTACTCCAAACAATTTTCTTTCCTCATGTGCTTCCTCTTGTTAGACAGGGCACCTTCGCTGCTCTGCATCGAGTACAAAGTTCCCTTTAGCTGTTGTGGTTTTTAGTGTTTGTGCAGAAACACGGGTGGCTTCAAACAATTAGAAACTTGTCTCTGCTGGCTGTGTGGTTTTGTGGTCAGAGGATAAAAGCCCCTTTTCTGTCAAGGTATTCAGCGCTCAGGCTTTCATGATCAGTCACTTGCACACATGTATGTATATGTGTACACACATATACACATTGGAAGACTTAGTCTGTGATCAGTCACGAGAAACTCTTTATCAGTTTTTGTTTATTGTTTATTTTATTGTTTTTGGAGCGTTTTCCTGGAAAAGTGCCTGTCACATTTTTCTTTTTAAAATTTGAACGATTTAACAAGAAAGTGTTACTAGCAAGTATTAATAGCAATAAAGTGAGTGCAGCTTTTATTATTTTTACATGATATGTTTCTTGATTTCCTATATCTCCTATATTTTGGATTTTGAGTGACATCATTCACAACAGGCAGCCTAGTTGTGCTCATGGTGTCTGTTGGCTCTTCCTGCTGGCGAATGTGCTTTCTTCAGGTGGCAGTGTATCAGAGCAGTGCTCAAGTGTGAGATGAACCATGGAGGGGTGCAGGAAGTCGGTCACTAGCCAAGCCAGCAGCCGCACAACCACGAGCAGCAGGAGGAGTGGTATTCCACGGAGTCCCCAGAGCATGCAGCTTGGCGCTCATTAGCACCAAGTGGACCTGGTCTTCTCCTCTTCACCTGGGGGCCAGGGCTGCAGAATGCTCAGTCCTGTCACCCCATACAGTAAGTATACACCGCTTTCATTTTCACATGTGCCTGTGTTTGATGGGTCTGAATGGTTATGTGCAATTTGGCACGCTTCATCTGAAAACCAAGACCCATCTTAGCTTGAGTTTGTTTTCCTGTACACCTTCTTCTTTTGCCTCCTCTTTTGTCTAGCGCTCATCCTCTGTGGCAATGCAAAGGGAAGCAAAGGACTGGATGGGGTGGGGTAATGTTGAGGAGACATATATGCTAATGGATATAACAGCTGAGTCTTCAAGCTTTGCATTGAGGAATTTCACAGAAAGTGTTCCATGACTGTCATCTGAGCTCCTCCGTGTGAATATTTTATCGTAACAGCTTGTTTCAACAGACTCTCTGCTGTCAGTCAGACTACAGTGGAGCTGCCTGTGTATTCAGAGCTTTTCTTTAAGAATAGAGGATACATAATATATTAATTATAACAATTAATAATACCTTAAGATTCTTGAAATCACAATAACATTATGTAAGATGAAAAATTGCATTTAGGATTTATTAAAAAAAGAGTCTGAATTCTTGACTTCAATATAACTTTGCAACATTTTGTGAGTTAATATGTAAAAGCAGATTGTATTGAATAAATCTCACTGACAGATCACATAAAATCACAGTTAGTATATATGCTAATGATGAGAGGTTGCTATCCAGGGTGATGAATATGCTTATATTGACTGAGTGGGCTATTGATTAAACCAAGCTTAAGCAGGATTACAATGCTAACCTTATTAAAATAATGCAACGGGAATTTACATCTAGGTGCATTTTGTATTTCAAAGAGCAACACGAGGGTACAGAGACATACAACGGACATTTAACAAAATGCCTGAGGTTTGAAGGGAGTTTTTTTTGCAGACAGAAGTTTTAGTATCGTGCTTGTGTCACATTCCATCCTCAAAAAGACTCACAGCGTTATGTTAGATTTCTTCCCACAGATCTTGGACACTACCCTACAGTGACATTTTTTCACAGATCCGATCTCACAGGCTAACACATTTCTTTCCACACACAAACACAAGCAACCACACCTCATTGTTCTCTCTCCATAATGATGATAATATGTGACAGAGGGAGAGGGCTGAGGAGTTCCAACCATTCCTTTTCCTCACCAGGTCGAAGCCATTCTGTGACTATAAGCCAGAACCTTAATAACCTGGTGTCAACAGCCTCTCATCAGTCCCATATAGAGACACACACACACACACACACACACACATTTGCTCTCAATGGTAGTCATGAAAGCTCATTAAGCAAATTGTAGCACACCTCAGGTCCACATTATGTATTTGTAGAAAAGACGTGTGCTGCTGGTGGCTGAATGACAGAGGAAGAGTAAAGTGAAGGGCAGATGGAGAGGAGATGACATAGGAGGGACTGGTCAGCTGCAGCCTGATATATGAGTGGACACAATAAGCAAAATGGGCCAGGCCAGCCTCGGCCACATGTGTGTGTATGTGTGTGCGTGTGTGAGCCAAAGGAGTGGGGGAGGGAGAAACTGACCATGCAGGGTCAGGCGCCCAGTCCTGTCTTTACTACAGCACAGAGTGAAGGAGGTTGGGGGGGGGCAAAACTGTGGGAGAATCAGAGTGAAAGAAAAGTGAAAAAAATAAATAAAAAAAAAGGAAATGGATGAGAAAGATTATAGATAGTAAGTTTACTTCTTAGTAATGCTTTGAAATAAATCTCTTTATTGGATATGAGTGTTGTTGTGAAAAATCCATGACACATTGTCATGTGTTTCGCAGCCAGATATTCCTTGTACTTTAGGGCTGTGTAAGAGTTTATTTTTATATACTGCAGTGGTTGATAAGCTGGCAGCAGTGTGGCCTAGTGGACTGTGCAAGCTTGGGGAAAGGGGGAAGGGGGAAGAGGAGGGAGAGGGAGAGGGAGGGTTTTCCTCCTTTGCAAATCCTCCATTCACAGCATTTTGGACTTTGGACACTGCTTACACAACAATCTAACCCTCATTTACTGTGTAACCAAGGTGGACAGAGATAGCTGGGTGATTTGTATGCATTGACCGTTGCGACAGGAATCTTGACACACCCATCGTGTTTATTCATATCTGACTTTTTCTCTCTTGTGTTCCGTATTGATCTTACAAGCAGTGGTGTGAATTAAGTCTAACTATTACAAATCACCCAGTAATGTGCAAACAGCTGATAGGGTCATTTATCAGAGCTGTAACTAAGCATGTTCTCTCTCTACACCCCCAATCCTCCATCAAGCCCAGGAGTGGACAGTGTGTGCCGAGCGTATGGAGAGGATATGTGCTTTGTAAATAGATCTCAGGTTAGATTCCTTGCATTCCAGCAGCCTGACTCATCCGATAGATGACCAAGAGTCCCTCTGCCTGTTGGCCAGCTGAAGCTTAACACTACACCACAACCACAATATAGGAGTGTGTATGCATTTTGGTGTGTGTCCTCGGGACATGTAAGTCTTTGTTTATTGTGAGTGGAGTAAAAGCACTAACAGAGGACCTTTCACAAGAGGTGATTTTTGCCTCCACTCCACATCCCGCCACCCACTTCTGATGCTTCACAACCCCCAAATCCCATTCCAGGCAGCCCCTTCCCCCACATCTACTTTCATCTAATTAACCTCTAATTACTCACACTAACCATGCAGTGGACCACGAGTCAACCCGGCCTCCCCAGAAAACATCCATGAATTGCATAATTCTGTTTTCCAGACAAAAAAGAGCAGAATTTTCTAATTACATAATATGCATTATAACATTTCTTAAGAGACAAAGATAGGAGGACTCAAAATGGTTTTACAGAAGTCTACTCAGAGAGCTGGCGGGGGGGGAATGTAGTCCATTTCTTTATTGGATCGATTGCACTGCTGTTGACAAGCATCCAACACTCAGCTTTATACGTTTCAACACAAACACACACACAGAAACACACCCAGAGAGTGATTTTTTTTTATCTGCTTGGTGAACCCCCAAGGCCATATAGCATCCATGTTAAGGGCTTGTTGGGGACAGAAGGAGAAAACTAGACCTATTCATCACAGTGCCATAATATTAAGGAGACCAGGAGACTTATTTTGTTGTGTTGGTTTTGTTTGTTACACTCAGTTGGTTCATCCTGTTTTATGTGGGTATTGTTGTGGCTACACTATAGGTCACTGTGGTATCTCTTATGGGTCCCAGGGGACCTGTGTCTCTTCAACTATAGAACTACATGTATGTAACTGCTAGTAATGGCACCATGGTAACCATTATAGAAAGGAGTGCTTCCAATTTTCACTTTTCCTTCCCCCAGTCTTGCTTCAATACATCCTGTGCCCAGGCAGACCATCTCCTCTCCTTTTATAATCTTGTTCTGTACAAATTGGCTTTTTCATCATGTGAAGCCATTTGTAGTGCAATTGTTATTGATCTATGCAACAGAATTATTGTGGAAGTAAATATGGCCCCAATGACTAACCAGAGGGGTGAGTGTTACAATACCACAGGTTCTTAAGCTACATTACAGTGACAGTGGGAGGTGCAACAGAAACTACACAGACGATCAATCAGAGATCCTTCTGTGGGCTTTTTGCAGTATTCCTGTTTGTATATGTGTAAATGTTTAGTCATATTCACACAGATATTTGAACTGTATGAAAATTTTGAAAAAAGTTCCCATTGCTAGTATAATAAGTATGAGTATACAAAGAGCAAAATGAGCATAGAAAAGAATAATAACACTTCTTTCCGCTTAAAAACCCACCACTGAAAAATTACTCTCACTGATTTTGGCCCATGCTCCCCTGTCACTGAAAATACAGTTTTGACTAGAAATGAGACATATATTCCAAACACACAAAATAAACAACACAAACAAACCGAATATTCACATTATTTTGACTTAATGCAGGTCTATGCCTTTCTCCTCATCTTATTGATAAACACGCAGCTACGTGTACCAGCGTCGTCACGCCAGCGTCATGCGGAAGTGCCTCTGTGCGGTAGGAGTGACAGTTTTATTTCAGTCCGTAACAGAAATCTCCGGCTCGTTTGAGCTCCAGAAATGATTTTGTAAATGTAGCTTGTGTTGACGCTACCGCGCTACGTGATCAATAAAAGAGCTTAACTAGTGAGAAGTTACTTGATTCAGAAAACAGCGACGCTACCACCAAGCTACTGAGAAAACTGCAAACTGCAAACGTCCCCTGTTGTAGTGACGCTACTGCCCAACACCGCAAAGTAGCACCAGTAGAACATGTGCAAATATTTTTTGTTCATAGTTGCTGATATTGGCTTCTGGCCTGGTTTGATCTCCTTTCATGTTCCTCTTTCTGTGGTTTTCTATGTGAGCTTTGCATTCATCTGTGTCCAGTAGCCAAAGTACCGGAGCACAAACCTCAATACAACCATGCTGGTCAACAGTATGATAATCACAATGATTAAGGAAAGCTGTCATCGTACCAAGCCAGCTTAGTAATCATCTTTGTTGCTTGATAAGCCAAGCATGACCAAGAATGGAGGGGTGTTACCAAGCCCCAAACCAACATGAGATGCTAGATTAGGGTTTGGGGCTCCCTCACTCATCCCTCCTAATACCTAAAACCTGCTGCCTAAGATCCTCACTTTAACACAAATGTCTGTGGCTCCAGCACTTAGGAACAGGAGAAATACAACATTTCTAAGAGAACATGTAGATCTTACCAGTAAATAAACGTCATAAAAATGATCTTGCTGCTCAGTTTCTGTGAAATCTATGTTACTGTGTACAACACATGAAATATATCACTTTGACCTCAAACATAATATTAGTTGTATTATTTAGTGCTGTATCATCAGGAGGAAGTATGCTATTAAGTAGGTCTAAGTAAGTCTCTACTATCTTTGGACCAGTGTTATCTGCCTGTATGTAAAAAAAAAAAAAAAAAAAAAAAAAGTTTGACACCGAAGTTCACCAGCTTTAATGCACCCTTGTTTTTAAACAGGGAAGCCCTGTATTTGTGATGTTTACTTATAATAATAATAATAATAATAATAACTTAATTCATTTGTGCTATTGCAGTAATGATCAGCTCAAGTTACTGGAAGGATAAAGAGTTAGAAGCACTCGTGATGCATCTTTAATTCTTACCCATGACTGTCAGATTGCCACTAAGCATTGACACTTCCATAAGCCTTGTGTTCCCTAATCCTTCATTAGTCTGGTTTCCTCAATCTGGTCCTTAACCCATCCAGACCGCCCAGTTCACTCCTCAATCGTCTGATCTCCGAGTTATTCTATTCAGTTTTCACATTCCGTTGCTGAATTTTGATGAGGATTCCCGACACAGTAGATTACTGCGCTCAAAAATGTCTTGGATAGATTACAGACCATCTGGTGAGGACGGGGTGCGAGGAGGAGTAGATTAAAGCAGCGAGCGATTGGCTCATGCCTGGAATCATGTATCAGTGAGTATCAGTGTGATGAGCCTGACTGTGCATCTGTCTGGCTGTGTGCATGTACACTAGCTATATATTTACGAATGTGTAAATACTGCAAGTTTTTGTTCTTCATCACATCTACTTTGAAAGATTTAGCTCACTTTAGTGCTCATATATTATTGTAAACTCGTTTGGCATTGAAGAAGTCCTGTGTTAGTGTGTTTGATTAAATGAATGAAGTGCATATAGTAGTGAGCTGAAAGCTTTGTGGAATTCCTGAATTATTTCAGTGGCAATGGCAGAAAAAAGGACAACATTTTCATATTACAGTAATTTCATCTCAAATCAAGTTCAGACATTTTATTTTATATGTTTCTTTTTATTATACAATTTTTTATTAATAATCAAGCATGACTAATTAACCTTTGGGGTTTAGAGTGAAATAGTCTGAGATACCCAAATACAATGAAAGTGAAGAAGCTTCTGGGTATAATAATACATTTACTTACAGAAACTAATCTTATAGCTGAAAATCCCAGAACACAATTTTTATCAGTTTTTAGTTTTTCTTTTGAGCCCTAATTCAGAGGAAGGGGTGAAAAATGAATGATCTTATTCAATAGTTCTCTAGACTAACCAAAACCTTATTGATCATCATTTCTAGGTTAAAAAATGACTAATATATATATTGGTCAACAAAAGCTGCAACCTGTGTTGAAACAACAATCTTTTACATTGGATTTTATCGCCTTATCAGAAAATTGCTTGATTGATATCCATCAAGCTCTGATGGTCAATACTGCACCACACTCTACTGTTGAGAGCATCCACAGTATTTAGAGGCTCTCATGTTGACATGAACGACTGAGCCATTTAGATCTATAATGAAAAATGTTTATAACGGTCTCTACACAGCTGACACTTTGGTTTAAGACCCCCCCTAAACCTTTGGGCTACTGGGTCTACGCCCGCTAGATCCATTTAGTAATCCAGCAGTGAGCTGCAGATTTACTGTGAAGTGCAATCAATCAACACTCGTTTGTCTGGGTTAAGTAAGATGTCATTTCTAATTCTGATCTTGGTGCAAAGAAATATGGTGTATGGAGTTTGGTGGGAATATAAAACACTTCTCCAGTCTGTGTAGATACTGTTTTTATTCTCAGCTCACCATGATTGGTGGGAATTCCCCGGAGTGTAGGGATTTCTAAAAGCCAGGGTGGAGCCTGTGTCGGACGGGAGCGCTGCGATCCTTGGATTGGATGAGTGGGATTATTGGTCTGAAGGATCATTTAATTTAGGGATCAACATGTGGACGTTTAGAGGCCCATCTGGTGGTCCTGGTGGACATGTGACACAACCCCACATAATCTGTATGTAGACAATTTGAGAGCAGACGTGTGAGTGAGAAAGTGTGATAACGAATAAATCCCAACGCCCCAAACACCAAACACAGCTCCTATTTGTTCCGGATTTGTTTTATGGCCAAATAAGTACAACATTACAAATGTCCACAGAAAGGTAATCTGTTATGATTATTGATTAGTCATTTTTGAAGTCATAACTCAAGCACAAATAGTAACCCTTCGTAGTTTGCACCCTCTCCAATATGTAGGTTTCTGGATTCTCCGTTTTATATCATCATTTATTCAATGATTGTATATAAAAAACTCCAGCAATCACCTACAAACTCCAGGAAATCAGTTCAGTTTCAGTTATCTGTTATAAGAGAAGAATCATTTACCCACCAAATATATTGAGAGAACATACTGTTATATTGTTGTCATTGTGCCATTGACGATAATAAAGTAATAAAAATAATCTTTGATAGGAATTAATTTGTCCACCATGATGACATCAAAGTGTTGCGGTCTTCCTCTGTCCGGCTGCTGTTGTAGGGAAGCCCCTCTGGCCCAGGCCTGGAGTCAGGACAGTTTAATAATACTCTGCAATGCCTGGAATGTCAGCCTAATGCCAGTTCAAAAAGATGAACCCACCACCACTAAACCAACAGATTACTCTTTTTGGGTAAATGTGCATGCATAAACACACATGGCACGTGAAAATCAGACATTTGCTGGCTGCTCAATCAGAACACTTGCAATAGTATTCCCCAGATGTGTTTGTCCGGTGCCTGTGCAGTATGGTGAAAAACTACTCTGATCCCGCTCCACACAGTGGCCCCGCCCTCTATTCCTCCTGTCCAGCAGACCCTTGAGGTTTTGGCCGAATTAGATCACACGCTCGGTGGGGGTGGCTTTGTGGGCTAAGAGACTCACAGAGGGACAACAATGGCCCCAATGTGAGAGAGGCAAAGGAAGAGGGCAGCGTGCAAGCTGATAGAGGCTTATTGCCGTGGAGACCAGGCTTGGGGCTATGTTGGCAGCTTCACGTAAAGATTAGAACAGTTGTCCCCTGTGTGGACGAGACTGTGCAAAAGAGCACTGGGTAAGCACTGACATGACTCTGGAAAAGGCTCAGCTAGCCAAGGTGATAATAAGATCAGATATTCAGCCTGCTGGGGAGTTTTGGAAGGGAAAGGGTGCAAAGATACCTAAAACTGGGGAAAAAAATTATAGAGGCTGGACAAAATGCAGAAAATATGTCATTTAAAACATTTTATACATCACCTCATGTTTGCTTGGACTAATTCTGTTCTGGTCTTGTTTCTCATAGGTCTGTTGAAGATGCACTGGTCTCCCGAGCACGCTACCCCCTTATCTCAGTGGCCTGAGCAGCACCTGGACATCACCTCGACCACATCGCCCCCGGCTGCCCATAAACATGACCCCTATGCTACAGCTGCGCGCCGCAGCTATGCCCCCGCAGGTTACCCCTGGGCCAGTGATGATATATCAGCCCTTACTGCCTCCTCTCTGCTCAAACGCTATGCGGAGAAGTACTCCGGCCTGGAGTTGTCCTATGAACGCTCTGCTACAGGGGCCTACTCAGAGCCTGGATCTTTCCTGAAAAGTGAATCTGAGCCCTGGGCTCTGGGTCAGGGCATGGAGTGTTATCCTGGATTAGAGGCATTAACTGGCACCAAGGTGGGCTCTGCCCCTGTGGGCATCCCGGCCACAGGAAGTGTGACAGTAGTGAGCAGTAACTTAGCCTCTGAGCCCAGTTACAGTGGTGCTGGCTCCTGCAGTGCCCCATCATCTCAAGAATACCCTCCTGCCTACAACAGCACCTACCTGTCCTCCGGATACTGCCCTCAGCCCGGTGCAGCACTTCCCCCTGCCACTCTGCACTCTTTGCAGGCCGCACCCGCTCTGGTGCCCAGCTACAGCGCCAGCGCGCCAGTCTACAATTACCCTCCAGGATGTTATCCCCAAACCGGCCTGTCTTCAGGATACAGCCACCCCAGTGCCTCCTACCTGCCCTCTGGGATTAGTGCCCCCACTCCTCTGGCCCCGAGGCCCACCATGGTGGCGGGGAGTTACAGCTATGCATCTCACAGCCTTGGAGGGAGCGCCGAGGCAGGGGTACCGCTGAAACGCAAGGCCTTTGAGATGGCGGAGGAAGGACAGGAGGGAGCAGAGGTGGAAGGTTCACGCTACAGAAAGTATGGCAATGGCCAAGTAAATAGTCATAGCAAAGGGCACGGCAATAGCCACAGCAACGGCTACGATATGAGCGGTTCAGCTTCAGATCCACAGGCTTTCAAACCCGGAAAGCCCCTGATTTCTCCTCCTTATGGTGGGGGAGGGGACTACAGCCCACCGCCAGGCCTAGCTGGAGAGAGCGTATCAGGGGAGCATAACTTTCCTCAGCAGCAGAGAATGTCTATGAAGATACCAGCGTCGCACACACGATCTGAGGACCCTGCCGGAGGTCGCTGACGGTTTTGTTCGGCGTTTGAGAGGATATCTACAGTCTTCAACCAACTGAGGTTCTTAATCCAAACAGATTGTCGGGGCAACAACATTAGATTTGTTGATGAAAAGTTTAATTTCACTAGCGAACGGGCACAAGACTGGTATTTCTTTTAAAAAAAATTTTAAGTGTTTTAATTACTCATATTTTTTCCAAAGACTCTCAGGGGCTTTTTGCCCTGTAAGGCTGAGGTAAGTGTTTTCATGGGGTTAGGTTGAGGCATTCTCTACATAGATAGCATTAAGACAGTCTAAATGTATGAGTGTCTGTTTCTCTCAGGATCCTATTTATTTCCCTTTCTGCTACTGTGGCAACAGCACTGCAACGTTGCTGATTAAGAAGTCAGTGTAATTAATTGTGGCCACTATGTTTTTTAAAAGGCCTTTGACTGCAATATGTTCTACAACGTCACAAAAAATCATAACTGACCAAAAAAAAAAACAAACAAAAAAAAAAAAAAACGTAAGGAGAGCAATAATGGAAATGGTAAGATTGCCATATTACTCCAGCACAATCACTGTTACTTTACAGACCTCACTTCAAGACTCAGTGTGTTGCTCAGCCTTGAGAAATGATTGTTTTCCTGCTTTTTGCTTTCCCTTGTATGTGTTTTTGACTTCTTTTCAGTTTCCTTTTCCACTCTCATTGATCACCTACTCTCTCCTGGAAACCTGCCTCCAAATCAACCTTAGTCACTGATGAACAACTTCTGCATTTGTCCAATTTGTACAAATCAAGCTGCTTACGATTTATTTATATGTATGTATATATATATACATAAAACTGCAGTTTAAGGCAAATAATCTGAGATGTATTTAGTATTCACACAATGACTGTATATCCAGATCATATTCAAACTATGTTATTTACATACAGATTTCTGCTAAAAACTAAAGAAACAGACATATTTTCTCAACAATCTTTGAATAATAATACCTGGTCCAGTTTTATATTCAAATTATTATCAGAAACAAAAAGTAGAAATTCACTAAAACTCACTCAGAGAAAACTGTTCAAAGGTGAATAAACCTGTTTAGATGCACAGAGAGGCATGCAGGTGGAGGCAGAGGAGACTGTGAGTGAGGACCATTTTAACCTCTTTTGCTCAACATGACATTCTTTCTTAAGAGATGCCTGCTTGTTTTCTCGGATTTCCTTTCTTAAAATATGCATTCTCTTTACCTTTGCCTCCCAAATGATGATTTATAGTCATGTTATTGAATACTCAGGAAGATTACTGTTACCTCAGAATGATTAAAAAAAAGAAGAATGTATGTTATTACCTTAGGGTGTTTGTAAGGAGCTTTATGGAGCATGATGAAAGTGGAGCCATGGCTTTGTCAAAGAGCAAAAGATACTCTGAACACTTCAGGGAAAAATGAACTTATAAGGCCTTTGATACTAAGAGTAGAAAATGCACATATAGACACACATATGCGCGCGCACACACACACACACACACACACACACACACACACACACACTGCTTCTTAGCTCTTGGGAAATTACTCAAGGTTTTTGTACCAAGACCTGAAATGTTGAATGTAATTCAGATATTTTTTTTAAAAGGACAATACATGCCATAATGTACATGGATGATGTTTTTAGATATATGAAACACATTTTCTTCCTGTATAGATGTTATAGGTTTTGGTGGAGAAAAGAATGACATGTTAAGTGTTAGTGTAGTTAGCAGCGGGGAAATGGTTTTGTGGACAAAAAGTCCAAGGAAAGCACTCCTGACCGACAATATCTGACATATCAATATGTATACATACTACAGCATATACTCTATAATAGGCATGTTTATTAAATGTCTTAATTGCCCAATTTACATTTCCCCTCTCAGTATTTTGAAATCACTTGACCATGTGTCACCTGTCAATCAGCTTGAATTTAGCTTTAACATTAACTGATATCATGAAGAAGGGGGAAGTTAATTGTGACAAATATTATCAAGGGATGTGCACTGTCAGATTATATTTACAGTCACAACTCTGAACTTATTTTTTCCCTCTTCTCCTCCTCTTTTTTTTCTTTTACCAAGTTGTAGCTTTGCTGCGTCACTAAATAATCCTTTCAGACACTGTGCCATACAATTATTTTGTGCAAAAATTAAAGGAGCTGTAACAAAACCATACTCCTACCTAAAAGCATGCCCACAGAGTTTGTCCCCTGTAATAGTGCGATTTAGGCTGAAATGCGACTTCAGATTTAGTCTGAAATCCAGTGTGATGTTAAGTATTTTAATGCCTCTTCCACAAATATAAAGCACATTCATAAAATTAATCTTACTCAGAATGTGGTTGAGTGTGCAACAGATTTAGTATCAAATTATGCAGAAGAAAAAAATCCGGAAGAATAAAAAAGGCGGTAAGCATAGGCTGTAATAATGTATTCTTACCCCCGAAATTTAAAAGTATTTAAGCGCTTAGCTACAACAATGCTCTTCAGTACCAAACACAGAATGTGCTCTACATGAACTTTCACAACACAACAGAAAATAGTATTTGCTGTTTCTTGTTGTCACATTACTATTCATTAAAAGTAAGTACTGTTGAAATTGTCCAGCTGGTCAAAATGAGATTTCAGTGTTATCTTTGTAATTCAGCTGTACTTTTGTTGTATCTTGTACATTCTCTGTAACCATTTCTACCTCATTTTGAAGACGCTGTACATGGAAATATTTATTTCATGTCATTTCACATACCAGTTTAAGGAAAAATTGTTTCTAATTCTTGACCTGTTAGTCTACCTCAGTAAAGACGGTTGTGTCATGGAAATGAAGATATCATAACAAAAAAAAAAAGAATCTCTGACTGTGTCTATCTGTTTTGTGAAATTCATCAATCCTCTTCCTTTAACTGAAATACATTATGACAAGATTCTAACATTTTTTGACATTTTCACCACAAAAATAAATGTACAAATTCACTCTGCCGCTTTACATTGACTTGCTTCTCTAGGAGAAATAACAGTAAGTCATCTCCAACAAAATACAGCTATTTGCTCCACTTCAACTAATATTACAACATAAGAACGATGCCATTTTCCACTGCCCCAAAATTTCAGAGATATTAGTTTTGTGTCTATTTGTCCTTGTTTGCTCTTATTTGCATTTAATTACGAAATTCCTCTGGAAATCAGCAATTGGTTTAAACTAAAGTAAGATAACAAATTGAAATACCCATCTCAAATTCTTGTCCCATTCCCATCTTATACTTAAGCCTACGTAGTTACTTGTGTTTTCTACTTTTTTATAAATTACTAAGCAATAATGCACCTCTAAAAATAGCACTTCAACATGCAAATAAACTCTCTTTTTGCACTCTTAACAATTATTTCTGCTCGTTAAATTGGTGAGGGACCACGGGCCTATGTAAAAAGCCAATAAGCTCATTAGGGCATAGAAATGAATAACAGTGAAGTGTGAGTGAAGATCCTGACCCTCTTCCATTGGATTCCCCCTATTCACAGTTCTCTTGTCTGGAGGGCGGAGGGCATGCGGTGGCTTGTGACAGAAGTCTGAGATTTGTTTTCAGTCACACTGACTTTAACCCTCCAAACATTTCACAGCAAAACCCAGTTTCATAACAAATGAAACTGGGTTTTAACTGGTAATGAAACAGCACTAAGCTTAAATGTAACTTAGTTATCTACTCCTCAAACATAGTTTTACACTTACCTGCCATATTCTTTTTTTTTTTTTGCCAAACCTCCTTTCCCATCTATGGACCTCCAACTATCAGATTCCCGGGCCCAGGTCTATGTTCTAGAAAAAAGAACATGGTCATTTAATTGGTTCTAAATGTCTTTTTTGACCTCTGAAATGCTCATGTCTCTGCCCCGGTGATGATGAGCCCTGCTCCAGCCCACTCAGGCAGCATCATATTCAAATATAACAGTGACATCTAGAGGGCTATTTTAGGAAGTATATTTTCAGAACTGAACGTTTTCTTAACTAGGAATAATGATGCTTGGTGAACAACTAATACAGTTTGGTCACAAAGTAGTTTGGGGAATATAACAAAAAAGAAAAATTGAAAAATAACGAGATTGGAAAAGCACAAATGATGGACCCTCTTATGTCAGCAGAAAGGTCTAAAATACATTAAAGAAAATAAAAACATGGGTGATGTGTATCAGGCATCCAGGCTCTGGTTTTCTCCCAAGTTTTTATTTTTGTTTTTCTGGATTATTTTGAAAAAATTATATGGTACCTTGTAAATATTGAATTTATGTTCACTTTTCTGCACCATCCTGGTGTTCCAGGTTCCAGACAAGTGGTGATAGCTCTTCTGTTGCATTGTCTTTACTCTGCAGAGTTCACCGCAATGAAATTGATGGGACTGTAAAGTTGGTGATGATATTGTGTTTCTCTGTGTTCTTCAGTCAAAGATGTTAAATAGTTAATAATAAAGAGTTCAGACTTTCAAGGGAGAAAGTGGTAAATGAGACACAGACATGTTTTAGTAATGAACTGGGCTTATTTCCACAATCAGTTTATGGCCAAGGGACCCAAATAAGCCCCAAACAACTTGACCAGTTGGCGTTTACAGTCTGCTGGCTGTCTGCTACAGTGTGCATGAGTGAGCTGTGTTTTTAACCTGTACAAGTTGAAGTTATTTCTTTCAGGTCCACTAGAGGGTGTTAGTTAGCTGTAAGACGTTACATGAGGCATTTCACTGAAGTCTGTTAGAGTATTGTGAGTTCACAGCTTCATATCTGCAGACATTGTCAGGGGCAGAGGTGAACAAAACTTCCCTCCCATCAGGGCAGAGGGGCCTACTGTCGAACAAATGTGTAAAAGGCAAAAGCTGGGATGAAAAGGGCACTAATGAATCAGTCACACCATTCCAGCCTTCCCTCATCAGCCAGGTAATGAAAACTATGTGAAATTGAGGAAAGGGGTTGGGTTTTGAGACCTGTTGAGTGTAAAATGGACATGTTAGTCACTTGGCCTCATGAACTTTCTGTGAGCACAGTGATTTTAACTGCATGCTTTGCCTTTCTACACGTCTGCAGGATGGAATGGATGTATCACAGTGGTTCAAAAAGAGTGTTTGAGCAAAGAAAAGCACCACTTAACCCGTATACCTGCCCACGGCAATATTGCTAATTCAATGTTATAGATTCCTTAAAGACATACATCTCCCCGTTGATCCCTGACATATCCACACATCAGCACACACAAACGCATACACACTCCTTAACTGTTTCACACAAACCTGCTCTCACCTCAAATAGACCGACCAATCACACCAAAGTCCTACTTAATCCACGTTCCACCACTGCAACTAAGTCCTGCTATTCAGATGGATGCAATGTAAGAAATCTAAAGGGGGTGGGGGGGGACGCACCACAAAACACAAAGATTTTCTGCAGTATATTTAGAAATGGGACATGGGGATGAGCACCATCAACACACACTATGTTTACAACAGTCTAATCCTGTTATATTTTGCTCAGTCGCTTGATGTGAGAGTAGTTTCAGATGCAGCCTCAAGTTGTAGCTGCACAGTAAACGATGCACTCCAAACTCATGCAGCACTTGCAGAGGATAAATCCATAGCAACAGACCAGCTTTGTCCTGTGTGCCTATGTTTTGTTTTGTTTCTTCTTTCTTTCTTCTTTACTTCTCCTCTTCTTGCTGTAGCTCCCTCTCTTCCCCTGCCTGCCTGCCTGCCTGATTGCTTGCTGTGGGTAGGAAGTGCTCTACAGTGCACTGTACAGTCTGAGACTATTGGGAACATGCTGCTGACTCAGCCCAGGCCACTGCATTCATCTATCTGCACTGCAGTGCTGTCTCTACTAACACCCCCCCCCTCCCCCCTCCCGTCTTTCAGTGCGCCACCTTATACACACACACACACACACACGCACACAGAGTGGGGGGAAAAACACATGCACACACACTTACACAAATGCACACCTGCTTTTAAAGTCGTCTGAGTGCTGTTGCACCATGACACACCCAACCACATTAATGCAATCATATTTGACAGTTAATAAACCAGCATAAAGCAAATACAGTGCATAAAACTATTGATGATGTTTCTCAGGGAATTTGTGATGATGTGTTTTCTTCCTGCTGCTCTGTCTGTCCCTCCCTGCACTGTGTGGCTTTCAAACATTGTCTCTGCTCTGTTTGTACCTTAAACAGGCAATTTTACGGATAGTTAACTTGAAGCACAAATTAAATCACCTTCTCGAGAGCGACAAAATGTCTTTCAAATGTTTCCATTTTGTCACAGTTTGTGCAGAAGTTAAATAAGAACCAAACCATCCAGTGTCAGACATGGTGAAGCATATTCTGTACAACAAAATGGCAGTCATTCATTTTGTACAACGCAAAAACGACACCAGCCAGAGGTGTAACTGGAAGGCTGCTTTATTGTTTGGAAATAGATTCGTGCTCAAATGAAAACATTCTTTCATTGATTCTCATTTAATTGTCCCATGTGGTTGTGCAACACACGTCCTCTCTCTGACTGTATTAGTGGCAAGAGATAACGACAGTCAAAAGGTTGTTTTTTGTTTTTTTTCAGTTAGCCTATTTTCAGCAAAGAAAAGAAATTTATCTCAGTCATGCTACAAAAGAATGGCCTCATATACTGATTGGTAAACCAACATTTGAAAATGAAGTGTAAAACAGAAGGCAAGCTGTTCTCTTACTGGCCCACGAAGCCAGGAAACAGAACACACAGAGAGAGCACTTGTACTACATGACTCTACAAGATGTTAGTCCAGACAGTCTAATCTAGGTGGTGAGTTTTCAGTTTACAAGTTAATTTTGAACTCAATATATCATTTCTGTCGTGCTCCATTTTGATTCACTCCCATGGGTTTTGAGATCCTCATTGCTGATTTTATTGACAGACTAAATAGGAAGCTAAAAAGGCACGTGCCGTTAAGAGATATTGCACCATAAACAAATACACAGACAGTTAAGACAACTAACCCTTAAATCATTAGATATATCATATTCAAAGTGACAGCAAAATTAAAGATCAACTCTAAACTGCAGCAGCATGTTAAGTGGAAACATGGATCAGGGATGGAGCTGAATCGAGCTAAACGTTGTCACACAAAGTGAGTTGTGGCTCATACTGGGGCACATTGGTTAACCAGCAGGTGCCTGCAACATCCTATGAGCATATGTGTCTGAATGGCCTTGTGTGTGTGTGTCTGTCTGCATTTTTATATCTTTGTGTGTACAATATAGGAAACTAGGGGCAAGACATCTTCACACATGTACAAAAGGGTTTGCTGGTAGTGCAATCCTCTCACCAAAGCAGGCTCCACAATTGTCAGAAGCAGCCAGTACAAAGTACAACACCTTGCATTGTACGCTGGTACCCGGTATGCAGAAATCCTGGGCAGGGCCAGAGTTTTGGTTATTCTCTGGACGTACCACACAAAGAAAGAAGCGTGATAAGTTACACTCTGTGGTTCTGGTTTCACCTCAATGCAAGGACAGGAGAGTTGAGTGACAGACATTGTTCTAATGTATATATACTATATATATATATATATATATATATATATATATATATATATATATATATACATATATATATATATATATATATATATATATATATATATACATATATATATATATATATACATATATATATATATATATATATATATATATATATATATATATATATACATATATATATATATATATATATATATGTTATATAGCTCTGTATACACATGTATTCATTTATACAGTTTTAAATACAGTTTCTGCTTTTTAACATAGATTCTTTTAGCTTACTCCCTTCTTTTTTGTGGAAAGTGACTGAAAAAAATCTACTCCATCTAACAAATGTGTCACAGCCTAACAAGTGTGACAAGGGGTGTCAGCTGGAAGCCATTCTATTTATGGTTATTAATATTTAGTGTTAGATTAATAGCTGTAGTTTTTTTTTTAAGTAATCCTGTATTTACAAAAAAAACTACACATGCCGTTAAAATAATATATTACATTATTTATAGTTTCTTAAAAAGTCCATTCTTAGCTTTTGCAGTTTGTGCAATATAGAACATAGCCTGAACTGTATTTATTTCATTTTATTTCTAGATTTTCTCCCAAATGGGTGTATGTGTGTCTGTTTTTTAGGCTTTTTTTCTGTAATTCATATCTGTATATTCGTGGTGATCTTGGAGAAAATGGACGGCAGTAGCTTTTATGCGTATCATTCAAAGTTTTATTTGGTTCAAGTTAACACCCACACTGATTTTGGAGATCTCATGCAGCAACTGGACCGTAGAACTAGAGAATGGATGAGGGAGTTACTTATAAACAGGTAGTGACATCACTGCACAACAGGAAGTGCAAAAACTCTGGTGTGGTGCTTAGGCTCACAGTACCATAAGAATGCATCCAGTGCTCTGTTGGTTATTTGGTATTTGTTATGCAGTAGAGCAATATGAGGAGGAAAATAGCAAATGAGACGCTCAGAGCACTTGTTGCTGAATACTGAAACGTGGGGCCTTTCTGCTGAGCATGACACTTCTGCTTCAGAGGGAATCAAGTGTGCTGCTCAAACCAACGTATCCCAATTCACTTTCATGACATCTCCTCACAGTGGTTCCTGTATCCGTGATTGCTATCGGGGTGAACATTATTTTTGTCTTGTTTACTGACATTAATTGAGACCAGACAACAGTCCATAATGACTTAACCACAAATGTAATCCGCTATCAATATAAACGCCGCCTTGCAAGCGAGCGAAATGATGCTGTTTCACTGAGATGCTTCTAGCCCTATAATTCTAAGCGTCATAAGCAGGAAGCGCTAGACTGGCCCCTGACCAGGCAGCTGCCACACCATGGCAGCCAGCCGAGATCATTGTCCATCAACATGGCAAAAAACACAAGAATCAAACATGATTTCATAAATACTCCCATCACATTCACTTGCATTTTGTTGCAGAGCTCATTATAATACATCTATAATATCTCCTGAGAAAAAGGGATGGATTTTTCAAGCATTGCATACATTTCTAGGGTCTCTCTGTCTAACAATGACAGCGAAAAAAACAGAATGGGCAGGGCATACTTCACCCAATCCCACTCCATGGACAAAGGGCAACAAGGGATAACAAGGCAGATCTCTTTGGCTTCTCCACACACAATGTTCTCCTCACCCATTCATCGTTTTCTGCTTCTTGTTAAAATGGGATAAAACCAACAACCCACAAATATGTTCCACCACAAGACCATTTCCTTCGACATCATCTCGGGTTTGACAACCCCCCCCCCAAAAAACGAAAAAAAAAAAAAACCAACCAAAAACTGTGTAAAATAATATCCATTACCAACACAATCATTAAAATTATATTAGGGGAAAAAAAACAAAATAAACACACACTCACATGTAAATACATTGCATCAAATGATGTAAATCGAACAATAATTAAAACTCTTCTCAGCCCTTTCAGAAAGGTCTAACCATCCGTAGAGAAACATCAGAAATACAAAGGAGTTTGCCATACCTGTGAAATCCCCAAAAACCACTCACAACCAACAGTAGGACTCCCAAAGTGCCCGCTCACACAAAACTAAAGGCAGATGTATGGAACATTATATAGGAGCATACAAATCATAAATATAAGCTTGTCGGTTCCAAAGAGTTGCGTCTTTGAATATGTTTCAGTCCAAATTAACATATATTTCTATCCCAAGATACACACAGACATCCATTTCCACAATTTACACACTCAAAATCTCCAGAGCAGCAAATAATTGTTTGGATTTCACCCACTGATCCACTATGGTGGTTATTTACCAGCATATTCCATTCTTCTGTCTATAGAGGCAACAATTTAAACATATTAATTTGAAATGTGTTGAGTAATGAGTTAAAAATTCAGATCCCTTTTAGATTATCCACCCTCGTATCACTTATCCCTGTTAAAAAAATTACACTGAACTCTCAACTTTCCAATTTTGAAAATGTCTCGATCTTACAGTCGAGCCACTGGTGTGGTCTGAGTATTAGTGTCTTGTGGACTATGATAATTCATGCAAGATTTCTGATCAAAACATGCCATCATGCAAGTCATTTCTATGCATTGAACAAGCACAATTATTTATGTATTTGTTTGGAAATCTTTCTGAGTAAATGTAAGCCCTTGGCCCTAGTTGACCCCATAATAAACAGACCCTTAACCAATTGGTGTGAAAGCCCATGTAAAAAAAAGCTTTTTTTTGATGTGGGTATAACAAAGATAAAATGAGTAGAAGAGTTAGGTGACATGGGCAAAATGTTGAATATTGTTCTTTTTTTTTATCTGTTTGCATTTTTGCTGCTCAAATTAACAATTTCTAGCTTTTAATAAAATAAAAAGGTACTTCCAAAGCTCTCTGTAATTTATGTCTTTCACTCACCAGTCATCCTTCTATTTGTTCTTTAGAGTGAGTGTGTCATTTTCTCCTGTATTCATCTCGGTACTGAATGACACAGAACTAAGAGGACAATCCTTCAGCTTCAAGCAGCATCCTCGATTTTCCTTCACAACACTGTTTTCCATAGGAATCCCTTACTTGCATCCAGGCACCGGTTTTCTTGAGAGTTTTTTTCATTCCACCTCTTGGTGTAGAGTTTCTCGTTTTATCTGTAGACCAGTGGCAAGTGAGCAACAGACATTTCTGTGTCTGTTTTTCATTCCCTTTTGTTAAGATCTGTATGTCTAGATACAACAGTGTCACACAGTATGCTGATTATGTTTGGTTTGACTGAAGTTCACGAGTCTTCAAGCTGTAACAGACCGAGCGGCTTCCTTCTGCATCAATATAAGAATGAAGTCTGTAAACAAAATTACTGAATATTATTTTTTTTCTGACTTGCAAATGAAATAATCTGTACATCTGTGTGGGTGAGTTCCTCTCGCTTTGCTTGAAGTTACATTATTATTATAATTTTTATTGTTATTACTGTGATTATTAATCCAACACTCTAACATTTAGATTCCCTGATGTCTTTTTGGTTTCTTCCTTTCTCTTTCCTCCCTCCCCTGCCCTCATTGTTGTCATCCTGTTTCTCCTTGTCAGGTTTGGTTACACTGTCATAGGAGGGCAGGGAGGCAGTTGAGGGAGTTCCCTCCTTTTTTTCTTGTTCCTGATTGTTCCCGCCATTCTCCACCTTGTTATTGGCTGGTTTGCGCTTACAGACAAAGCCCCGTCTAGCCAGGTAGACACGGTAGGCCCTTTGAATGATTCTGGCAGACACATCCTCCTGCTTCCGTCTCAGAGTGGTGGTGATCGGCTCGTAAGAGACCTTGGAGGGATTGGCCGCCACAAAACGCTCCTCCATTTGTTGCCTCAACATGTCCAGCTCGCCGCTGTCACCCAATACACGCTTGGTGAAGGCAAACAGAATGTCCAGGCAGTGGATGCGGTCACCACTCACCATAGGCATGTCCATGGCGATCAGTTCGATGGTGTTGGGCTTGGGAACACGGAGTGGGTGTTCAAGTGCATCAGCAAAGTCAGAAAGCTTGGCATAGGTGATGAACTGGGAGGCGTCGGGGTCAAACTTCTCCCAAATCTCATAAAATGTCTCAAAGTCATCCTCACTGAGTGGGTCAGCACTCTCCTCTGTGGCCACACTGAAGTTCTCCAGGATGATGGCGATGTACATGTTGACCACAATTAGGAAAGAAATGATGATGTACATAACAAAAAAGAAGATGCCCACAGATGGGTTTCCACAGTCTCCTGTAGCAGGGGTGCCAGGATTCTCCAACAAGGGGTCACAGTCTGGAGGGTAGTTCAGAATAGGCAGCAGCAGGCCGTCCCAGCCAGCAGACGTGGTGATCATAAACAGGATGATCATGCTGTTGCCAAAGGTCTCAAAATTATACATGTCATCAATTCCCGCCCCGTGTTTTACATAACCAAAATTGGACATGCCAAAGATGGAGAAAATGAACATAACCAGGAAAAGTAGCAGGCCAATGTTGAACAATGCAGGAAGAGACATCATGAGGGCAAACAGCAGAGTTCTGATTCCTTTGGCGCCTTTGATGAGACGCAAGATTCTGCCGATACGAGCCAGACGAATGACTCTGAAGAGTGTCGGCGAGACAAAGTATTTCTCAATCAGGTCAGCCAGGAACATTCCTGAAAGTCAGAGAGAGCAAACAGAGATTTAACATAGGTTTGGTTAAGTTACAAAGTGCATTCTTCTTCTTCTTCTTATTATTATTATTATTACTGAAACACTGCCAATACACAAATATGAGGGTATCCAGCAATCTGATGAACCAAAGAACATAGTTACTGTTTCCATTGGTCATCTTATTATTATTACTGTTATTCTATACCTCCAATCATTCATAACAAAGTGTAAAATTATTTATGTTTAATATAATTCCTGTTAAACTTCCACATAACATAACAGAACACAACACAACATAAACTTCCACTTTATTTTCTATTTTTGGATTATTGTGCATTTATCTTAATTAAATATTTATATATTTAGTTACATTTTTAACAGGTAGAAAAACCAATATTGAGTTGTACAAATATAATAATTCAATGCTACAAGCAGCAGTGATAATTCAGAAGTACCTCTGTCAATACCAAATAAATGTTGCGGCTTTATACCCCCTGTTATATGATCAGGATCTGAGCTATTTCCAGTCAAGCTGCTCCACCTGTAGTTTTCCATTCATAAAGGACCCTTTTGAATACTTGCCCACAATAGAAAGGATGACCACAACCACATCAAAGATGTTCCAGCCGTTGGTGAAGTAGTAGTGACGCAGCGCAAAGAGCTTCAGCAAGAACTCGCCCGTGAAGACTACAATGAAGACAAAGTTGACCCAGTAGAGAACTTCCTCCGTCTCTTTCGACTGATCGTCTGTCTCCACCATCATGGTCACCATGTTGAGGCAGATGAGTATCATGATGGAGATGTCAAACACCTGCTGCGTCACAAAGTCAAACACCATGCCTTGGATGTTGTTCTGAGGAGAAAGGGGAAAAAATGAGGGAGGAAAATTTGTTTACATTTTTAAAAATTAACAATTAGAGCAATTAGGTGAGCATGCCAAACAATGTATACCTGAGGCCTGGGAATTGGTTTTTGTGGTTTCTTTGACCCTAGTTTCTTCATGGCATTATAGTATTTCTTCTGCTCTTCAGTCATGAAGATATCCTGACCTCCAAAGTAAAGGGAAAAGAACAATTTGGTTACAATCTGCAAAGATTTGAACTTTTCACTCCGGTGTTAATCCGAACATAGTTTTTGGCATGCTTTGACAGTAACAAAGTAACAATTTCTCTCTCTGGGGAAATATTATTACTCGCTTTCGTAGTTTAACTTAGCACCAACACTGTGGAAAACAGGAATAATCTGTCTTTCTCCCTTTCCTTGCTACAGCATGCTACGCTAATAGGCTGTTTACCATAGTTAAATTTTTTAATGCACAGCAATGATAGTCTCATTAATGCTCCATTTAACTAAAATCTAGAAAGTGAATAAAAAGAATTTCCGAAAATGTGGAATTGTAAGGCAGCGCTTTCTGAGAAGGTTAAGGTGAGGAAAATAAATCTTATCTTTTTCTTTTGTTGGTTGAAGTTGTCGATGATGACACCAATGAAGAGATTTAAGGTGAAGAAGGAGCCAAAGATTATAAAGATGACAAAGTAGATGTACATGTATATGTTGTCCTCGTAGAGCGGCTGGTCTTCCACCTGTGAAGTGTTAAAAATGAACAGGTGAAGGTCTACTGCACTTTGATCTGGAAGTTAGATATAAAAACCACACCTTACCTTTCTAGAATCTATTGCTGCGTACATAATGTCCATCCAGCCTTTGAATGTTGCCTGATAAATGGGAGAGAAAACTAGTTAAACATGTAATGTGGAAGAGAAAAACAAATGAGAAGGGACAGCTAAATTTTCTCACCACTTGCAGCAGTGCCAAGTAGCCAGCACCCACGTTGTCAAAGTTGATCTTCACATTTTTCCATCTGACTTCAGTGAAGTTTGCGCTAATGAGCGCTAAACACTGTGTTTTGTTGTTGACTTCATCAGGGTGGAAGTTCTCCTCTGCTGTACTGTTGTAGCAGTAGTAATACTTTCCAGCAAACAGGTTGACGCCCATGATGCTGAAGATAAGCCAGAAGATGAGACACACCAGCAGCACATTCATGATGGAGGGAATTGCACCCACCAAGGCGTTCACCACAACCTGAGGAAAACATCGAAGACACAGAGCCACTGTAACTTTGCAATCACACACCATGTGTGCTGCATGTTTACACATAAAACACACGAAGAAATGCACATTCTTCTCCTCCATTACAGAGTCTAGTGGTTTTATCTGACTACTTCAAAAAGAAGCCATTACAATACAACACATTGGGGGGGTGTAACAATGCTGCCAGCTCGCACTTTGGCTTATCATATACAGATAATACGTTACAAATACAAGGCTGGAGTTCACTAGTACTGTGGTATTATTGTGATTCAGTTCCCTTTCCTCTTATCATATATAAAATATTGATTTTATTATTTTGTAAACTAAAAAAAAATATCTCTAAGTGACTATTTGCTCAGGTAGATATCTGAGCAAATTAACTTGGTTTTCCACCTTTTTCAAGATGATGCAATTGAAATTCTTTGAGATTCCGGTGTGGGCTTGAAGCTTGTCACTGCGCTGGCAGCATAAATTGTGCCCTTTTAAATCCAATTATAATTGATGACACTCCAAACCATTTTCAGCGCCATAGTTTTGTATTTTGCAACAATATATTGTTACACCCCTCTAAAATGAATTTAGTCTTTACATAGATATCCAGGTATCCCAATTAGGATTGTGTAGATAAATTAATCGTACACTCACACTTTTATTTCATGTAAACTAAGTACTTATTGCTGAGGCAACCTAAACAATGGCTGTGGTATAATTCACACAGGATTACTGTGTACAGGGTTAAATATATGAATAAGTGTACAAGTATATACAACTGTACTGCACCGAAGCAGTGCAGGCAGCGTCATAGGAGATAAAGCTATTAGCTTCAGGAAGACATTTGAATGTGCATTTACAAATTAAGTAGTGCAATGATAACAGAAAGCCAAATAAACCAAAAATATATATGGAAACAAATGTTAAAACTTGCTAAGCTTTTGCTTTTTTTACTCTAAAGTTCGGCCTAACATAATACAAAGACAATGCAATCAAGTACTGCAAAATGGTGATCATGACAATCATGGTGAGGAATTTCACTGAGGAATGGTGAGCAAGGATGGCTGGGGAGGGGGGAGTATGCAACCAGAAGTTTGTCGATCTTCCAGTGTGACAATGCCAAAGCCAAACTGTGATAAGGTCAGATAACAGGACACTTGTGGCAGAGCAATAGAAAATATCGAGCCTAGATTTACAAGATAGTTTTTTGTTTGTTTGTTTGTTTGGGTTTTTTTTGCCCAGCAACAACCAGAGGCTGATCCAACCCATCACACATTAAAGTATTGATTGTGAAAACTGTGAAATAAATCAGTAAGCACCGAAGCGTATGACCTTGTGCACTAATTCATTTGTCTTCATTTGTCAAAAAAACAACTCTATAGCTCAGAAACATTTTCACAGGTGTTGGTTTGTTAACTCACATTGCATAACATCATGTCCATGCTGTGGTTCAGTTTGAACACGTTTGGTGGGTTCATATCAACCTCATGTTGTTCTCTGAGCTGATACTGAATACTTCAGAGCTCAGTTATTATTATCATGGGTTGCATTAGTTAGGTCAAAATCTGTGTTATGGCCTAGTCTTTCATGATAGGAACAGATTTTTATGTTGTTTTGGTGCCTTTTCATGGATAATTCATTGAAAATTGCCTTAACATAGCACTAACTTTATAGTATATGAGATGAAATATGATAAATCAAATCAGATGTATTAATGACCATCTGAGATGATCTGTATTCATGCAAAAAAGCATTTCTTTGATAAAAGGGGTTACCTGAAAATATTCCCCTTTCAGACATATTTTAAAAAGATCTCTATATTGCCATCTCTAGCATGCGTTGATGCTTTTATTTTATCGGCATGCAGAAAGGACCAGCTGCCTGGTATCTTAGGTCTTACCCTCATCCCTTCAAAACGTGACAGGGCCCTGAGGGGTCTCAAGGCCCTCAGTGTCCTGAGTGATTTAATCGGGCCTAGATCGGAGAAGCCCAACGCATTTGCTATAAGGCTGACTATAGACACCTACACAGATAGGGACAGAAGGAGAGGGAAAGACAGAGGCAAAGGAAGAGAGGACCCACAAAGTTAGAGGGGATATAGAGAGAAAGATGGACCCTATATATACTGTAAGGGTGGCTGAATGGTTATATACAGATATATATAAGTACATATAGTTTCTATATATGTAAATATATGTATCTATATAACATGAGGTTAAACAGGGGTTGTTACAATATTCAAACGTCAATCAAGTGTACACGACCCAAGTTTTCTTTTCTTTTTTCTTTTGTGTTTGTTTGCTTATGTTTGTGTTTGGTTTAGTTTGGCAAGCCAGTCTAGCATGATAACCAGCTTTTACAGCACAGTGAGCACACCTGGAAAGAAACTTGTGGTTGACACAGTGAGAGGGAGAGAAGATAAAGAGTCAAACAAAGGGAAAAAATTAGAGGAGAGATGTATTCACAAACACTAAATCAATGTGACACAATAATATACACACAGTACACAGTACAAAACAGTACAGCTTCCACACCAGAGAGCATCTTAGAGAGGGGAGAGAAAATGCAGAAGGTTGAGGACAACTTTCAGGGTTAGAAGAGAGGATAACCTGTGAAAGTAGGAGTCCCAACATAGCACACAAACCTTACCCTGGACCCTTAAACACCGACCCCTCAGTCCCTCTGGACAGCTGCACAATGTCTCTCTTAGCTTAAAGAGACACACAGTTATAGGCACCTGCTGTGACAGAGAGGACAGGTTAACATTAGGTCTGCATGGGGAGAACTGATTTTCAAAACACACGGGCCACTAAAGAATCTACTGAGACTTAGCAGAGGTTTTCCACTGCAGAAAAAGAGGGAAGGGGGTTTGAGAAGCATTGGATAAACATATAATCCTGTGACACACACACAGATATATATCTGAGTCTTCCCTTCTCTATCATAACTTATACCTATACTTACACCCCTTCTAGATATCACTTAACTGTTTAAATAATCCCTGTCTCTTTCACCTTTATACGTTTATTTTCTTTTTGTTGACAATTCGTTTGAAAATCAGACATTTTTGATTCAAGAATAAAAAGGTTCATATTTAGGAACCAACTGCAGCAAGATTTGGTACTGTACATCCTTCAATAGTAACAGGCTTTGGACTATATGGGACTGTAGCCCATATCACCATTTAGGTCTATCTGACCTGTTTAGGTTTGATTAAATATATGTTCTAATATCCTACACTTAAATTTAAAAATGCTACTTTCATATGTCATATTTACACATAATGAATAGTGAATTGAAAAATGATCCCACCAGACAAAATAATGCATTCCAACACGAAAAACACAAACACAACAAACCAACACAAAAAAGGGACAACGTGGCAACAACTATACAATGTTAGACTCCCCCGTTGTAGGGTTTAGTGCAATATAGTTGCAATATACCTGCCATCTGTATATTCTGCCCAAGCTTCACATATTCATATATACACTACAAATATACATACAGTGGGTACAGAAAGTATTCAGTAGTAAGTATTCCTTTTTACTCTTTGTTATATTGCAACCATTTGCTAAAATCACAAGTTCATTTTTTTTCCTCAATGTACACACAGCACTCCATTGACAAAAAACAAACAAACAAACAAACAAACCAAAAAAAAAAAAAATCAATTGTAGACATTTTTACAAATTTATTAAAGAACAAAAACTGAAATATCACATGGTTACAAGTTTTCAGACCCTTTCCTCAGAATTGAGTAGAAGCACCCTTTTCAGCTAATACAGCCATGAGTCTTCTTGGGAATGATGCAACATGTTTTCCACACCTGGATTTGGGGATCCCCTGCCATTCCTCCTTGCAGATCTTCTCCAGTTCTGTCATGTTGGATGGTGAATGCTGGTGGACAGCCATTTTCAGGTCTCTCCAACGATGCTCAACTGGGTTTAGGTCAGGGTTCTGGCTGGGCCATTCAAGAACAGTCATGGAGTGGTTCCGAAGCCACTCCTTCGTTATTTTAGCTGTGTGCTCAGGGTCATTGTCTTCTTGGAAGGTGAACCTTCAGCCCAGTCTGAGGTCCTGAGCACTCTGGAAAGGTTTTCTTCCAGAATATCTCTGTACTTGGCCGCATTCATCTTTCCTTCAATTGTAACCAGTCGTCCTGTCCCTGCAGCTAAAAAAAAACAAACACCCCACAGCATGATGCTGCCACCACCATGCCTCACTGCTGGGACTATATTGGGCAGGTGATGAGCAGTGCCTGGTTTTCTTCACACATACCGCTTAGAATTAAGGCCAAAAAGTTCAATCTTGGTCTCATCAGACCAGAGAATCTTATTTCGCATAGTCTGGGTGTCCTTCATGTGTTTTTTGGTAATCTCTATGCAGGCTTTCATGTGTCTTGCACTGAGGAGAAGCTTCTGTCGGGCCACTCTGCCCTAAAGCCCTGATTGGTGGAGGGCTGCAGTCATGGTTGACTTTCTAGAACTTTCTCCCATCTCCCCACTGCATCTCCGGGGCTCAGCCACAGTGACCTTTGGGTTCTTCTTTACCTCGCTCACCAAGGCTCTTCTCCCCCGATTGGTCAGTTTGGCCAGATGACCAGCTCTAGGATTTAAGGATTACGGAGGCCACTGTGCTCTCAGGAACCTTAAGTGCAGCAGAAATTCTTTTGTAACCTTGGCCAGATCTGTGCCTTGCCACAGTTCTGTCTCTGAGCTCTTCGGGCAGTTCCTTCGACCTCATGATTCTCATTTGCTCGGACATGCGCTGTTAGCTAGAAGGTCTTATATAGACAGGTGTGTGCCTTTCCTAATCAAGTCCAATCAGTTTAATTAAACACAGCTGGACTCCAATGAAGGTGTGGAACCATCTCAAGGATGATCAGAAGAAACGGACAGCTCCTGAGGTAAATATACGAGTGTCACAGCAAAGGGTCTGAATACTTATGGTCGTGATATTTCAGTTTTGGTTCTTTAATAAATTTGCAAAAATGTCTACATTTCTGTGTTTTTCTGTCAAAATGGGGTGCTGTGTGTACATTAATGAGGAAAAAAAATCAACTTAAATGATTTTAGCAAACGACTGCAATGTAACAAAGAGTGAAACATTTCTGAATACTGAATACTTTCCGCACCCACTGCAGATGTGGTAAAACATTGAAAATGTCACTCATTATATGAGAACATATGACAAACACACACTTGCATTTTCACTCTGCAGGTAGCATTGTCCAAGGGCCCCATTGTCACTTGGTTAGAGCCTTTGTCCTGACCAGTGGGTCATCGCACCCTTCAGGACTATTTCATTTCAAATTGTGTTGTGTTCAAATTGTGATCAAAATTTAAGAATTTTAACCGTCAACATTTGAGGTTTGATACTTCTGGCTGAACAAGACATGTAGCCCACAGTTTGAAGCCAAATTACCTGACACAGAACAAAAATTCATACAGTCACATGCAATAGGAGGCTTCAAGAAAAGAGGAATTAGGGGTTTGGAAGCAGCTGGATTCAGCATTTAACAAATTTGAATGATGATAGAAACCCCTGAGATGTTTGATGATCTATTCTTGAGACTGATTAAAATAATGCAGGACTGCACAGTAAAAATTTATATAAAATAATAAGTTCATCACATTTATTTGCTTATTCGGAGGAATTGAATATTAATTTATCTTGCCATGTATTTGTGTGAGCTACAGGATGTCTGCATTAATCAGGCATGTTCCAGTGAGCTCTGATAAACTGCCACGCACCTATGGTCTGAATGAACTGCAATTACCAGAAATTCATCATATGATTAGACACTGGACAGCTCCCTAATACCAAACGTGTGTATTAGGAGAAGTCAAGTGGCTTAACCAAAAGAAAGGGAAACAGTGGGAAGATACATTACATTTGTGTATCCATTGTCAAATGATAAAGATGTTAATATTAAACGGTTAAGGGATGACACAGGATTGTGAACCAACTCATGACTTAGCACAGTATAAAACACATCATCAGATATATGTATGTGAAGACAACAGTAGATGTGTAGAGACAAGGGGAACATTAATTTAAATACTACACTGTACACACAACCATTTTTAAAGCCAACTACTAATACTATCTCCCAATTAAGACGTTTTCTCAGAAAAATGAACAAATTTCCACATTTCCTCAGTGGACCGGCTCTTAGCTGTAAGGCTGATAAAATAAGCACTATCAAAATCTGATGATAATTTTTTTGATAGAAGGCTCTCATGGATTTGGATTTTTACGTAAGAGCAGATGACTTGTTGAGAGTAAAAGTTTAATTACTTTTGTGTGTGTTCAAAGAAAACACTTACAAAATTGTCGCATGCAATTAACAATGTTCTTTAACAAAAAAAGATGAACAGAGTTTCTTTGGTAAAATTAATTTCAGTTCTACTGAATCTTTGTTTGAACAATTTTTTGTACAATCCTGTTTCATTGTTAAGTTGACCAATGAGGTAATCTCTCAAAATCATGTTCCTCTGATGTTGCAGTCTTAAAATATCAACATGGAAAACTGAACCAAATGAAACTATATTTTTACACTATTAGTCAGGTACACAAGAAAATAGTATGCAAATGTGCTTACATCCACAATGAAGAAGTCTAACCAACACCAGGCGTTGGTGAAGTACTTGACAAAGCCATAGGCCACCCATTTTAGCAACATCTCCAGGATGAAGATGTAGGTGAAAACCCGGTCAGCGTACTCCAGAATAATGCGGACTGTCTTCCTCTGCTCTATGTACACATCCTCGAAGGCCTAAAGAGCAGCAGATAAACATGACACAGGTAGAAACTTCAGTGATTTCTTCCAGCTGCATTCACAATTGATACATAAAGTGTGAGGTATGCCACACCTTGCTGCATTTTTGTTTAATGTTGGGTTCCTATGAGACTAATAAAAATTACATGAAATACAAATTTACAAGTGGTATGATCTATAGAAGGTATTTTAATGTACATGAACAATGAAACACTTTTGTGGCTGTAAATTAGCTTTACTCGTGTCATTACTTGTGTTAATTTGTCATAGCCTGTATCCATTTTCCTGCACATAAGTGTTTTGATTTGGCCATAGGCCTCCCCCCTACACAAAGCTGCAAACCTAAGCTGGGTTGTGTTGGTTGAAAGCTTGGTGCATTACAGCACTTTGCCGTCCATTAGAAACAGTCATATCAATAGCAGCTGCAGAAGAAACGCAGGAGCTGATCTTGCCTGCTCGCAGTCATAAAACGAAACCAGCTTGAATGAATATATGAATGTCACACAGTTGTTACAATTATTCTCCCAATTTTTCCTCTCAGTCGTTGTTTACGTGTTAAAATGTCTTAAAATTATCATAGCTGTGTGCATCAAATTTTGATTTTGGTTTGATATTTGTGCCCTACTACAAATGAATAGTGCCATATGTATGATGTTTATGGGAGAGGGATAAGTGAAAACAGCCACACTTCAGTGTGTACATCTGCAGTCTTACCAGGGCTCCGCTGCTGAGCAGAATCATGAAGATGATGAGGGTTTCAAACCAGTTGTGTTCAACAATCAGGTAACAGGTCTTCCTCAGGAACCACCAGTATTTCCCCCAACCAAATGTGATTGGAACATCACAACACTTATATTTGGCCACACATTCTGCGCATCAAATAAAAATAAATACACAACTGAATAGTCGGATGGACTCACTGCTGCTCTATCACAGTGTCATCAACATAAAATATAACATTTTGATTGTATTTCCTGTCAGTTATTGTCTTCCACCACAAAGCCAGATTAAAAAAAAAAACAAAACACCTACCATCTGTCCAGCAGGGTTCTGGGTCAAGGTACTCCTCCACTACTTCCACCACAGCCACCTCCTCCACATCAGGCTTGATGTCTATTGTGCTGCCCTCAGATGAACTGGTGTCATCCAGCTGGGACGAACACAGGGGGCAAAAAAAATCAGTTCAACGTCAGAATCTTTCTGGTGACATCACAGACTCAGCAAAAAGATGCTAAAATCATAGGAATAGAGCAAAAGGGGAAGGGGGGGCATTACATTCATCCCCCTTTGGGTGTATACATTATGTTTGACATGATTTATTGCTATAAGGTTTATGTGTTGTATACATGTAATGTGGCCAATATTCCCCCGGCTGATATCTATTCTCACATAGATTCAGCAGGAAGTAATTCAACTTGAGCAGTGGCTGATTGCACTGGTAATGATATGTTTTGTTATATATGCAAATATAGATTTTTTTTTATTTCTCTGTGAGAAATAAATTCAACAAATGCTTAACGCGAGTATGCACATATTCCAACAAAACACTGTAATTGTGTATAAAATTTATGCCACAGATGTTTTTCACAAACATTTTAGATAAAGATTCTGATTCTGATTTTCAGAGCTCTAATGTTAAAACCCAAGCCATTAATGAACCATTAATCATGTCATATCTTAACAATAAGTCAAGGTGAGGCTGGGCAAATTAGTAAAACACCAGCAAAACAGCACCCTTAGTGTAAAGCATATTTACACTTGGCCACATGAAAATACTCAGCCAGTTCAATTCACTAGAGAATGATACTGCACTTTATAAACCTAAGTTGTCAGCACAAGACTGCATTGTTTTTCTCTTCCTCTTGCTCTCTATTTTTTCTTTCTCTCAACCAAACAACCACATGGATTTCTGCTCTCATTGGCTGCTAGCAGCTCTGTCTGTGTCTACTCCCTGCAGTGTACCCTGTGGGTGGTTGTGGTGCAGGAAAAACCTGTTGTGTAATTGGTTGAGGGAGTCCAGTGGAATATGAACTTGGTGCAGGTACAGTAGTGAGACTGCTGCGTTATCGTCTTTCTTCCAATGAAAAAAATCAGGTCAAGGTGACCCATACATCAGCCTTCTCTTCAGGCTTTTGGGTCTGGTTTACCCTTCTCCCCCTTTCATGCTATACACTAGACAGTATGTTTCTCTGTCTTGTTTTCTCATCAGGACATCCTCTGTGTCAATCTGTCTGCAGGGTCAGCACTCAGCGTTACTGCTGTCATGTCTAAATGGATGTTCTGAAATGTCAGGTAAACTAAATGACTTTCATGTGGCAGCTCGGACGAGCTCTGCTAATGGATCAAAGGAAGCCACACAGAAAAAAAAAACAAAAAAACCCCAAAACACATGAACTCTGACTCATTACAAGCCTTAAGTTATCTTTTTGGTAAATATAACAGTATCCTCATATTAGTTTTGTCCATATTACATTTACTTCTATGTTGATTTAGGCACTACACCTGAACTTGTAAATGGGTTTTTAAACAGAAAGATTATTATTTAAACAGGGTCCACCATATAGGCCTAAGGCCCTTTCATCAGGAAAGAATTTACCCAAAATATAATCTAATATAATATAAAAATAAAGCAAGGGCATCACGAACGCTATCTCTCTTCCATTCCCACACCCTTACTAGTCCTTCCTACTCACATCTTTGCTGTTCTCCACATCCGACTCACTGCTGAAGTCTTCTGTATTCAAGTTTTCAAAGTCTGACTCGCCGACAGCGATAGGAACACAGACAGTGAGGTTGGGGTTGTGGATGAAGGACATGTAATCCTCATCAATCATATACTTTCCCACACTGCTCCCAATGCCGCTGGTGGTGCCGTTGCCATTTTTAGCATAGTCCAGTTCACGGTTGATGTCCACTGTGTGGTTAGCGATGCAGTTCAGTTTCTTCTCATACATTTCATCCAGAGGCTTCTGTTCATCCTCTACAGGCTGCTTGTCAGCATGAAAAAATGGCAGGCAAAAAGGGTGTTAGAAAACAACCATGTGACCAATATATACTCAACTGACAACAATTACAGTTCAAGTTATTTAACCATGAAATCATTCATGTAAATCTTCAATTATATTGTACCTTCTTGAGCACTGTGGCCACAAAGACCCGCATGTTGACCTTGAACCATGCAATCCCTAACTTAATGCGGGCAACCGCAAGCTGGAGATTGTTGGGCTCCCCATCATCATCAGTGGCAGCGAGGTTGTCTGCACTGAATGAGCTCAGCAGCAAGGCCAGGAACAGATTCAGCACCTAAAAAAATAACCACAAATAAATTGTTCTCTATTAGGACATCATTGTTGAGCGGCATCTAAACTGTTTCATCTGGGAATTTCCTTACCACCAGATTTCCGATGACCATGACCATCATGAACACAGTGAGACACATGGTCTGTCCTGCTACCTCCATACAGTCCCACATGGTCTCAATCCACTCCCCACACAACACTCTGAACACAATCAGGAAGGAGTGGAAGAAGTCGTGCATGTGCCATCGTGGCAGCTCACAGTCCTGCGCGATTTTACACACACAGTCCTTGTAGCTTTTGCCAAACAGTTGCATGCCAACCACGGCAAAGATGAAGACAATGATGGCCAGCACCAAGGTCAGATTACCCAGAGCTCCCACCGAGTTACCAATGATCTTGATCAGCATGTTGAGCGTGGGCCACGATTTGGCCAGTTTGAACACTCTTAACTACAAGAGAAACAGGAAATGATTATTGAGATTATTGACATGCTTGGTTTGGCTTTAAACGGACTTTTATACTTTTAAATGTGATATAAAGCAAACATGCTGAATGATGGGAAATTATTGTGTTGTGTCCGCTGCTGTCTTGTGTTACTTTTTCTGCTGATGCATGACAAGCAATGGATTTCACTTCAGATATTTATTGTTTTCATAATTGTCATGTATTATGGCTTTATGTTGATTAAGAGTGATTGTTGTAACTAAAATGTACAGGAGTAGAAAATGAACAGGGTTAGAGTTAGCTCTTTGCAAGTAAGCAGTTTTGTACCTTGTACTGGAACTATGATAAACTGCCTTGGTCGTTTTAAGAAACTGAAACTAATCAATCTGTGATTGATGTTTGATCTGGTATAGACAAGATACAGAATTTCACAGGTTTTTATAATTAAGTCAAATAAACAAAAATTCTATAGTTTACTTGTCATACAAGCTTTAAAAACACTGAACAATGAGATTATGACAATAACATAAATTATAATACAAATAAACAGACATTATAATAACAAGTTGACATTCTTGTCATTATTCTTTTCCACTTACCAATCTGAAAGACCTGAGCACTGACAGACCTTCCACATCAGCCAGTCCCAACTCAACTAAACTCAGAGTCACAATGAAGCCGTCAAAGCAGTTCCAGCCTTCCTGAAAGTAGTAGTAGGGATCCATGGCTATCAGCTTGGCAAACATCTCCCCAGCAAAGATGCCTGTGAAAACCTGTATACCAAAACAGAAGGTTTAAGATATTTTTAGGATTAATATGGAAGCCCCATAAGGCAATTGAATTTTTTTACAAGGATAATTAATTAGATAGGTTTTATTTTCTTTTTATCATCTGTCAAAACAATCCCTGAGACGAAAAATGTATATTTTGTTATTCATTTTTGCTAAGATAATTTTTTTAAATTTAAAGTTTTACATTTTTATAGTGGACCACGTAGAGTGAATGATGAATTTGATGTGAAACAATTGTGTTTTAGTGGGATGGTTGATTTAACTATGACTTTTTAGTTGCACCTACTAGTATGATATAAGATCATGATACATTGTGTTCCAGGACATAACAGTAGCAGCTGCAGATAATTTCAGTTTAATTTCCATCGTTTTCCATCTTAAAATTACTTTAACAATTTCAATGATATGCCAAACCTTAAAAAAAATTGCGAATTCTCGAGAAATTCAAGGGGAAATTTTTCAACTGAAAGAGGGGTTTCTTTGCATTGCATTTCATTTGGTGTAGCGCTAATTAAAAATTTATTAGAACTGGCTTAGAGTGAGAGCTGTTCTGATAGAGCATGGTCAAAGAGCAATGGTACTGTGTTCCAGCAGAACTTGTATGGAGCGATAGTCCTCAGAAGTTTTCCATATCGTCCACCCAACAGCTACTCATGAGCTCAACCAGTGCTGCAGAGAACAACCAATGATTCATACTGCACCATCCATTACACCGATTTCTCTGACTTCAGTTCCTGTTTTGCTCCTGAATGCCAAATCCTGTGACCTCATTTCCTGTCTTAGTAATGGTACCGTGCCAACACTGTTGGCTTTGGACAGCTTTGCTATAGTGACATGTGACTGCAACAGCAGAGCACAATGTCTGCTGTACGTCTGGTTAAGATATACTCTTGACTTTACTTAGTGACAAGCCTGATTATCGTGACTACTATGTTGTGCTTTGTGTTTGTTTGCGTGAAGGCAGAGGGAGGGAATTGGACAGTGTTTTGTGGAGCTGATGTAAGCTGGATGCAACGGAAGCAGCAGAGTGACCTGAGTGGTGTAGAGAGTTTGGGGAGCAGTCTGGCTGGCTTCATGAAAATGGAACTAAATCTTTAATGAGACATCATCAGAGTCCTATATACACTCTACGTGTGTGTATTCTTAAGTGCACATACCAAATGACGCATTGATGTATTGGTTTGAGGTTATGTAGGTGGGACAAACTGAACCTGCAATGCTGTAACTCCTCAGAGACACAATGCGGTTCAAGGCATGGAAAACTACCAACACAAATGGTTGAGGTACAGAAAAGGACAAAAAAAAAAAAAGGATCAGTTTCTCACCAGGTTGCCAACAGAAAGAACATCTTGAAAATGTTCAGTCATGGGGTAGTGCTCCATGGCCATGAAGAGGGTGTTGAGGACAATACAGATGGTGATGGCCAGGTCAACAAATGGGTCCATGACAATCAAGTAAACTATGTGCTTGATCTTCAGCCAGATGGGACAGCACTCCCAGATGAGAAAGATGTTAGCAAATTTGTACCAACAGGGAGGACACTTTCTTTGAGACTCCTCCAACTCTGCAGGAAAAAAAACCAAAGTGTATTTTTAACATAAGTTCCAGTAACAGACATCATCTGCATCTGGACATCTTGTCTGCATTTGAGGTGTAACTACGAACACTATGTAGGGCATTTGTCAGACCTTATGTGGACTGAATTTTGATTATAATTCCACAAGTTGTTGACAGTAGCTAATAGCAAGCTGACATCAGATGGAACATTGTATCTTAAATAACATTGATCATATTTTTGCAGGTCTAAACCTTCAGTGGCTTTGGATTAAAGCATGTTGAGAAGGAAAAAGGAAAACATGACTGCTGTCTGTACCCTCTATCAGCGTGTTGGTGACAACGCTCATCTGACTATTGGCACGATCCTTTCCTTTGAAGGAGGTGTTGAGCTGATCCACAGATACCATGAGAGAGCCAGAGTGCTTCTTTTTAATCTCCACATCTGTAGTCTGTACTCAGAGAAAGACATAATGTCAGTCCAAGTGAGTACTCACATGTGTGCATTCCCAACAAACATGTCAAAACTCATACACATGTACTTTCTACACAAGCTGTACAGGCTTTCTAACTGATCAATGATGGCATATTCCTGCTGAGATGGAAGATGAAAAACCAAATGTAACAATACAGCTCTTTACATTGAAATATTGAATCAGTTCTAAAATGAGCAATTACTGTTATCAACACATTTCATGTTTCATACCAAAAATTTGTCTTAATTTACCACAACTGAGGTGACTGTCAGGTGTTTACTAACGTATTGAGCCTTTATTTCAAATTTTAAATTGTTTTCAAGTTTATATATGTGTGTGTGAATAGCTATATTGTTTTTTAGTAAGGTGATAATATTATCAAAGCTCTGGCTTTATTTGAGTATTTACAGTGCACTTTTCAAACCCTCTATTGTACGTATATAGTGCACAGCAAAATTATACCCCCTTGGAAAGGAACATTAAATCGCATGCATATCATGCATGTCAAGAACAAAGGCAACTTCAAGACATCATTTGCTACACCATGCTACATTTCGAGAAAGAGGTAAAAAGGTAAAAGCAGATTGTTTGAGACTATAAAGGAGGGGTCTACCATGCTGGCTAGATTGAGGACAAATATTGTTATTGGGGGAAAGTTTGTTGCACCATCCTGTGACTCAGGCACAGGAGCAGAGGATAAATTAGGACATGAAGGTAAGGGGAAAGCATAAAGACAGTGAAAGTGAAACAATGAGACAGAAAGAAATAAAGACATAGATAAAATGTATAAGAACATGGAACGATCAAAAATGAAAAAAGTTTTTTTCTTCTACAATGATGTTGTTATACATGAATGAGAATATCTGCAAAGGCGTATGCATATTGGTGACAGAATTGTAAAGGTGCCTAAAGGAAGTGGGGAGGGGGCCGGTATCTCATTGCGTTATTATTAGATATTAATCAATGAAAAAAAAATTGTGATGCTGGTGAGGCAATGAGTTGGTGGATTTTGCTTCTGCTGGTTAGTGTCTTCTAGAGCTGTTATGAAAGGAGCAGCAGAAACAGGGATTAGAGTCAGGGTGGAAGTGGAAATAGCAGTGTAAACAAAATCTAGATTTTCAGGGGAGGGAAAGGAAGCTATTGAGTTTAGGGGAAGAGAGGAACAAGAGCCAAGGGGAAAAGGTTGTGAAGGAGAAGCTGCAGAGACCGGGGCCACCACCATCATGCCTAAACTGTATTGGTGTCCCATGGACGTCCTTACACTGTCATCAGTGGCTGCCTTATCTATTTTCACCTCAGGCAGAAGCCGTCTGCCAGGCCCAGGGCCGATGAGAGACACCACGCCATTGCAGTCCACCGTGCTGTTCCTCTTCCCTCCGGAGTGGGGTGCCAGTGGATGGATGCGTGATGAGCCTTGGCTGTAGCCACTGTAGCTGTTGCGGCGGTAAGGGATAAACAGGGAACCCCGACGGTCTTCACTCTCCTCTACTGTACTGTGCTCATCATCTGCAAACTCGTTCTCTGAACCCATGTCCTTCGAACGGCCTTTGAAGCTGAAGATGCTGCTGCGGCTGTTGTGGCGTGACATGAAAGGCGAGCCTGGGATGCTGAGTAGTGACTGAGGAGGGAGAGACAGGTGCAAAGAGGGACATTTAAGGGATTATTAAAAACAGCAGGAGTTAGTTGGTGTGCAAGAATAAAAGAATAGACAGAAACAGAAATGCAGTGACGTATAGGTTTCATTCTTTCCTGGATATGTATCATAAAATTTTGATTCCTCAAACCCCCGCTCAATATGACAACTATTAGTACCTTAAAATGACGATGCTTGCTTATCATTTATCCCACTTTTGACATTCTATATCAGTGAAAATGAGCAACAAGATCCATAGGACAAGTTATTCAGGAAGATCACTTTCTCCTATCTTAAGTTTAGCTTTTTAGCATATTGAAAGATATTAAATGCAAGACATTAAGGCATTTAAAGTCAAACAGAGGACAAACAACACATGCTTTGAATAGTTTTTATCTGGAACAAATAGCTGGAGTCAGTTGTTTTGCACTGAGTTACAGAGCAGTTTAGTTTTGTATCAAAACTTGTCTTATTTGGCTTTGTAAAAAGTCTCCCAGCATTTTAGCAGTATTTTTTTACTTTACAAAGTTCCTTTGAGTACCATTGTTCCCATGTCATCATCTTGCTGTAGAAATGTCAATAAATGCTACGGGCTTATCAATGAGAGTAGTCAAGCCAGTTGGAATGATAAGGTTTCATAAGGTGCAGCCCAATCTCTAGCAAAAGTGAACAGTGTAACAGTGAATTTGACTGAGAGGCAAGTAGACAAGTGGTCCACACCATCACAGAGAAGGAAGGAGTGGAAATCAGCTTCAAGGTGGCTGTGTGTCAGGCAAAGACAGTGATGGGATGGCAAACAAACTTGTCACCTGGGGCCTGTACCACAAAGCTGGATTTGGAGCTATCGGGGTAAGTTCAGGTTGGGTTTTTATACATACGAAGGTGGATAACTTACCGGGATATATCACCACGGCAACTTATACTGAGTGGCTAACTTGCTCCAGAGCAGGTTATGTTGGAGCTTGAGCTCACTGAGTATAAAAGCCCTGCCTTCTGACCGATCAACTCTCTCAGAAAATGACATCATCTTCTGAGGACGACTCCATGGAGCTCAGAGCGGATTGTTAGAGGATCACTTAGAAGAGCAAGAGTTTTCAGAGACCCACAAAAAGTCCCTCAGGGGAATTTCTATATAAAAGGTATAGATTCACCAGATGCACTGGGAGCCATCTGTCAGCTTTTAGAGCCGAATGTGTCCTTAGATACTAAGAGGAGCATTGATAACCCACAGACTGGCTGTCATTTCGCTACTTTAGCTCAACAGAGAACTTGTATTCTGTGGCTGATGCAGTGACCCAAAGAACACTGCAGTTCATACAAAAAGTCCCACAGATAATGGAGGGGTTTGTTGTATTCCCAGGACACGTGATATCGCAGGCCATAACAGAAAACTTTTATGACAGAGCAGAGAAGTTAGAGAATCAGAAATACTTTATTAATCCCCGAGGGAAATTTGATTCTTTACCTCTACCAAAGTAGAGAGCAAAGTCGAAATATTTTGCCCACGTGGAAGTTATAATATAGATATATAAAAAATCTTAAAATAAATAGGCCTAATAAAATTAAATACAAAGTGACATATAAATGAGGTGAGTAGGCCATGAAAACTAGATAAGCGGCTATATTAGCAAATAATGCAGTATATATACTGTGAAGGTGCAGCAGTTATGCATCGTATTGTACAATAGTTCACAATCACAGTGGTGACGATCAGAAGACGCATTATCATTCATCCATGTGATAACTTGGACCTGCACCTTTCAAACGATGGTTTGGAAGGTTTAGTCTCTAAAAGTCTGTAGAGCAGTGCAGCTTTCCGCTTTTATTATGTTCTTACATTCTTCAAACTTGTTGACGATTATATCTTCATTAGTGAAATAAGGCACTCTGCTGGAGACTTGTCCATGTTCCATATTGGTCGGATGCTGATAACTCCACCTCTTTTACCCAGGACAATCCTGGGCTGACTTACCAAGTTGATAACAAGAATCGGGGGACCGAAAATCATGATTGAGGATGTCGAGTAAGCCAGATCACTGGTATGTTTCCTGGGTTTGCTCATCACGTTTCATGGTACAAGTCCCTGGACTCAAAATGAAGCAGACAAACTTCACCATAGTCAAATAGAGGAGGTTGTATGTTGCTGAAGAACACTATGATACCTTTGCTCAGCTTTTTATTATAATCTACCACTCTACATCACTAAGGATCTGACAGGACAGACCTGAGCCAACCAGACTAGTAGTTCACTAACATGCTCACAGAAGGACATACAATCATTTGAAGACTGATGGACTTTTTGTTATCGAGAAGAAGTTGAGAGAATGCCAAGAACCATTTAGGGGTGGTGGATCAACTTTCCGGGGAAAAGAGAACAAAGACAATGTGTGAGATGAATGAGCTTTTCTTGAATATAGAAGCAACAAAAACCTGTACAGTTTTGGATCATAAAACAACTCATTCCCTACGGAACCAAGACCGTATTGCTGATTCTGCTTCAGGATTAGCAGCTCTACTGGTAGTAAATGGTTAAAATTATAATTGGCTCCATTCTCTCAGTTTTTTTGTTTTTGTTTTTTCTTTCAGATATTGCATGTGCTTGTCAAGTCTTTTACTGAACACGCTGACAATGTTCCAAGATAAGCTTGAAAGCAGAAAATTTGAAAATTTTGGTGCTGAAAGAAGTCAAGATCTAGAATCATTTGTTCTGGTGGATTTTAGCCATGAAAGAGCCGCGAATCCAACAATGGCAAAGAAGCCAGTGTTTGTGCAACTGTGTGGCCTCAACCTGTATCCTTCTCACCTTAGAATTTCAACAACAAGAAAGGAAACACGTCTTCACTACAGAAAGAGGTAAGGGAAGCAGTGGAGGAAGAGATAACCTGCAGAGTGGTGTCAATTATACAACAGTTGGGTTTGTTAAGATGGAAATACATTTTGTAGAGAAGTGATCTGAGCCAAGCTGTGGGAGTTCAAGTCCTACTGGATCAAATATCTTGTCCAGGCAGCGTATGATGAGCTTCCCAATCTATCAAACCTTACCCGCAGGTAAATGGACTCACATGCATCAAGAGTAGTACCCTTGAATACATCTTGAGCTGTAGCTGAACACCCTGATACAGGAACAATTGTTGTCACCATGACCTTATCTTGAACGTCATTAGCCAAGCAATCAGCAAAAGAACAAAGGGGAGCAAGAAGGTCTTTTCTTCGTGGATTACCAGCTGGAGAGAGGACAACATCTCTTAAGAAAGAGTCCACTGGAACCCTGAACCCTGAACTGACCTTGAGAGGTAGGTTAATGCACCTCAGCACTTTGAAGGTAATTTGGATGAAACCTTTGATACAAAGTTAATGAGGGACTAGTCCGTCGGTGCAGGTGCAGAGTCTGCCTGTTGAAATTGGAACTGTGAAGCACACAAACCATGGAAGGTCATTGATGCCCAACAACATAGGAAGAGACATGCTGTGACTCCAAAGAAGAAAGGCATGGGGAAGGCGGAGCTGATTTGCCTCTTGGATAGAAGCTACAAAATCAGCTGGGTCCTCTGGATGAGATCTATGGTGCTGACTGATGGGGAACACCAGAGGAAATAGGAACAACACTATTCAAGTGTTGAGGAGAATGCAGAACACCTTTCAGCATTTCCCGTAGTGTTTTCTTGTTGACTTTACCTGGTTCATGATGGAAGTCTTCCTTCCCAGACGGCTTCCAGGGAAACGAATCGTGCTTTTCTTGCTGCCATCATCTGACTCAGACCTGACAACCTTTTCGCTATCTCCCTTTTCTTTCTCCTGCTCTTTCTGACGCCATTTCTTCTTACGATTGCGGCGCTCTTTGGCACTCTTGGAGCTCAGCTTGGAGACCTCAGAGGAGCTGCGGGACAAGTGGCCCCCTCCTTCGTCCTCTAACGCAGCCTCAGACACTGTGCCTGCAGATGTTGCCATGGCAGCAGCCTGACAAAAAAACAACAACAAAAAAAAACCCCAAATATAAACGATACACTATGGAAATTGGGTAAAAATGTATGTGAGTGTTTGAGATAGGATTATGTCAACCTGTGTCTCCTCCTGCTGTTTCTTCAGCTGCTCCAGCATGGCCTTGAACTCAGCCTCTTTCTGCTCCGCCTCCTCAATAGTTGCTTGGTTCTGCTCCTCATAAGCCATAGCCACCACAGCCAAGATGAGATTCACCAGGTAGAAGGATCCCACGAAGATGACAAGCACAAAGAAAATCATGTAGGTCTTCCCTGCAGCTCGAAGAGTCTGGCAGAAAACACAATGAAAATGTAGAGTGACTCAACATGTGAAGTGTGTTTGAAACCTAAGATATTGTTGTACTGATAAAAGATTATGAAATATTAGTTGCTTTATGTTTCCTTTTTTCTAACAATGCTAATATGTAGTTGTACTGTGCCATCATTGGTCTTGTCTCTATATCCAGTTCATGGCTTTCTCTAGGAAAACCTCCAGGCAGGAAAGAAGCTTCAGTGGGCCCAATTTCTCAGTTTTAACATACAGAGACGCACACACACACACACACACACTCACTCACTAAAACAGTTTCTGGCCTATTTGCCAAATGAAGGGAATCTATTTTGGCTGGGGTGATGTGGGGGGAAAATGCTAGTGCACCGTCATTGTAATGCAGTTTACAGATGTCTGCGCACACTTTAGATATTTAGTTAATGCATTTGTGCACCCAAGAGAGTCAGTGAGGGGGATTAAAGAGGTCATAGATATCATTGTGATTCAGAGGTCTTTTAAAAATGGTCTTTAAACCTGTTGTCAAGGTCATTTGAGATAAGTTCACATATACAAATTGCTTTAATATTCTCCACATCTTTCAAAATTCTGATATAATATTCCTTCAGCATTAAAAAAAAAATTCTAGCAAGTAGTCACACACTTGTAGCTACAGTATTTCAAATCAGCTGTCCTTGCTTCGTTTGTCTTCAGAGGGCATGTGAACTGAGGGGGAAAACTGCTGGGAGGCTCTTTTGCTGATTCATTCAGGTATTAAAATGACGATTTGTACATTTTTATGATGAAGTGGGGACAAAATCATTAGTACTGCTTAGGGAGTGATTTACGTCCCTAGATAGTTGCAGAGGACTGGAAATGTTTCAATACAGTTCTCTTTAACAGGTGTAACAGGGGTCAGTAACTTCATCCATAGTTCACACTATGATAAAATATACAGTCATGCCTTTTGCTTACTATTGAAATTTTTTTATTAATTTGAGAATCAGGAGAAGAGAGAAGAATTCAGGAGAGCAATAATTTACCAGCATGTAGAGATTTTCCCAGAAGTCTTGGGTCATTAGGCGGAAGAGAGTGAGGAAAGCCCATCCAAAGCTGTCAAAGCTAGTGTAACCATAGTTGGGGTTCCTTCCGGCTTTCATGCATGTGTAGCCCTCTGGACATCGCCTAAAAGGAACATGAAGCAACGTGAAAAGTGTCACTTCATATATGGCTGAAATGCATCACTGAAGCTTTAACACAGTTTGACTGGCAGTCCTGTGTGGATCAGGAGCATGAAATAAGTTCTTGGTAAGTGTGTGTGTGTGTGTGTGTGTGTGTGTGTGTGTGTGTTTGAATACTCTCTACACTGAGTTCTACATTATTAGTTGTAGGATATCTCCAAAGTTGACTTTACCGTGTTTATTATATTTCATAATATTTTCAACTTCAAAAAAGTCTGGCTCAGGAACATACACTAACATTGTTTATTTTGTAAATTGCTCAAATATTTGGTCCTTGAACATCTGCAATAACTGAAATTGGATTTTTATTGCATCAATTGCATCAATTCCTCAGTTAGTGGCTATTTATGTTTGTTTGTTTGTTTGTTTGGGGTTTTTTTTGACCAGTATGGAAAGGTTTTTAAAAACATGCATGACCAGAAGGTCAAGTGGCTGGTAGGTGTCAGTTTGAAGAGGATTTGGACAGGACAGGGGTGATGCAGAACAGAATCACCAGGTCAGCCATCATTGTCAACATTACTGTTGAAGAGATTGGTGTTAAGAAGCAGTGCGTAAAAAGTCCCTTAGGAAAAAAATGTGTGGGAGACATCAGCCAGCTAAGATTGAGACCGTAATCTTAAAGGAGGCAGAACGAGGAAGAGAGGGAGGAGGTATAAGCAGATCTTCAGAACATTGTCGGGAAAAAGGTCATCACCCTCTGCAGTGCAGAGTGGCACAAAAGGAAGGAGACAGAGAGACAGAGCCAGAGCAACGTTATGCCAAACCCATTCACCTTTACCTCGAAACTGAAAAGGCAGACGTGGCCATGTGGAAAACTCCATGGAGGAGATCACCAAGAGCTAAACAACACCTGCAGTGAGCGAGATCAAGACTTGGAGCAACGTGGAGCACGAGCTAACAAAGCTAAAACGAGCTTGGCCCTACACCAGAGTGGGATGTCTTATAACCTACAACAAGTGTTCAAGGCTCCTTCAACAACTGTGGAGAATCTTCAAGGTGGTCTGGAGGTGGAGGAAGGCAACCCAGATGTGGAGAGTCCAAGGAGGTGTTAAGGACTCAAAAAGAGAAGAAAGCAGTTGCAGCAGGATGGTTGCAGAGACCTGGCTGATCTTTTGAATTACTGGTGCTAAAGTAAAGATGTCAAGAAGGCTGCAGATCAAGAGGCAAGACCTATGGTTCACACACACTATGTGGGCATGCTCAACCCTGGCAGACTCACTGGGGCTGAAAGATCTGACGTGCTCTGTGGCCCCCAATTAACAGTCATCACTGACAGTGTGTTTTAATGAATTTATAAAGGTACAGAAAAACAAGAGACACCTGCAAAAAAGCTTATAGTATAAATATGCATAGCCACGCATTTCATGAGAGAGGCACCAACTTACCCCGAGTCAGAACTATTGCCACATAGTAGAGCATCAAGTTGACCAGGGAGGAAGTAGAAATTTGCTGGGAAAAAAAAGAGAACAGCCACTTGTATTAACCTCAGCGGCTTCATTATTCAAATTTCCTATACATTTTTATATCAGTAAGGTAGAACAAAAACAAAACACTACAAAGAGAAAAGAATCACCAACATACCCGTATATCAAAAGTCAATTTTTTGTGCAAATAGTTTAATTAAATGTCAAGGTTATCACTCACTCCGATTCATGATGTATGAATCCCAGTCAAAACTCCTGTTGCCATTTGACAGTAACTGCTCAGTCATGTTGATTGGCCAGAATACACACTTATTGCGCAAGTTCCCCATGAAGAGCTGCAGTCCAATCAGAGCAAAGACGCTGAGACAGAAGACAGTGAGGATCATCACATCCGACAACTTCTTCACAGACTGGATCAGAGCACCCACAATGGTCTTCAGGCCTGTCAATTAATACAGAATAAACACACACGCACACACGCACAAATGTGCACAAATGCACATACATGAAAACAGGCAAACTCATATGCACATATGTGCGCACACACATGCACACACATGTATATATACGCACACGCACACGCACACACACACATACACACACAAATAAAAAGACTTGCAACTTCTGGCACCGAAAAGATTTGGCTTCACAGCTTCAACTGAGAGCTGACTAAAGTCACATAGGAAAAAAGTTTAGTTAGGTAATGTATATCTAATTTTGTCTTTAACACTGTGCTGTGCAGGATGTTGCATAAATCTAAACTTGGCAGGCATCAGAACTATTTTCCTCACAAGCACCTACACCCAGAAACGCTGGGCCTCCACACCAGAAATAGATGATGTGTGCTTTCTGCATTTTCTTTGAATATAAAACCAATTGTTCTTTTCATACCTGCCTGGATAGACATCTGTATTTCAGGGTGAATTTCTTTTATTATTCATATTGTTGTCATGCTGTGGGTATGATTTAATTGGTCTCCAACTTTTCCAGATTTATTTTTTACACTGCAGTAAATATATCAAACATTTTTATTGCGTATAAATCTAACATATTTACCATATTTTCTTACAAATCTAATATGTTGATAAGGACGCAATAGATTATTTGAGCAACAAAACACTGCTGCACTATAGCAACACAATATTGCCAACAGCAGAGAGAAGAAAACTGAGCACCTACGTTGGATGTGAAAGATATTTAGTGTAGAATTCGAAATTGCCTGATATTCAAACATAAATAATGTAAGCACAGTGTAATAATGGCACAGCTATTCCCATAAGGTAATAAAACAGTGCGGCCTTTGTGTGTGAGCTTGCATGTGTGCGTACGTGTGTGTGTGTGTGTGTATGTATGTTTGTGTTTGTGTTGTGTTGGCTCGGGGGCTTAATATCTCCAGTCATGGACTGCAGGCACAACTCTGCAGCTCAGAGGCGAAAGAGCATGTTGTTCTGCATCTCCACGTCTCCTGGGAGGAGAAACCCTGTCTCCTTTCCTGTGCTAGTTTTCTTGCCGTTGTTTTCCATTGCTTCTTTTTCTGCTCACTTGATAGGATTTAGACTAATATTACATGTTAAAAGTACTCTTCATTTCAAAATACAGAGAATGATCTACTATCATGAAAGTAGATACTTCCTGTTTCAGACTTTTAAAAAACAACAGATATGAAGTCATGATCAGTGGATTAAAATGATGAACAGGATTTGCAGAAAACTGGCAAAATTTGTGCTTTTGGGATATAAGTCTCTTTTCTCTCTATCGTCCTTCACAAGTAACACATGACTGTTTTCAGTCTTATTATTAACTGGCACATTTATGTGCACCACCACAGGTCTGTAACATGATTTTCTCATTGGGAGCCTTGCTATGAAAGATGGTTGAGATGATTATTTGCTTTTTGCTGTTTTGTTTGTTTGTTTTGTGCCTGTCGCTGCTTTGAGGTGGTGAGGAGCTGGAAAAACACAAATCTGAACTGAATCTGATTACAACTGAGGCGCTAGTTTTGCCGAGTTAAGCGCATTTAAGTAATGTTTTGGCTATTATACCATAAATAGTAACTAATGGTGTTTTTTCAGACGTTTTATAAAGACAGATTACTTGAACCTTTTAGACAAAATCCAAACACCTGAGCACTGCATAGTATGACAACATCCTCCATCACAAAATCCTATCATAAAAAGTGTCCTATGTCTTGGGGAAATATTGAGAATAGATTTTGCACTAAAGCTCTCTACAAAGAGTGATCAGATATTTCTAGAAGCTTCAGGCAGATCCTCAGATTAAAACCTTCAGTTGAATGGATGTATATAAAGCAGCTTTCTGTGTGTATGGTTATCAAGAACAGACAGTAAGTCATAACAAAACACTATGATAGTGCATTCAAGTTAACCCACAGATAAAAAGGTCACATTCAGTTGTTGTTTTTTTTTCTACAAAACACATAAAACACCAACAGACACTGCAACTAGAGGGGATGTTTCCACCAGAAAACACATTTCTTTTGTATGAATCAGATTAAGGACTGTGTGGATCGTACTATAGAATGTGTTTCGTTCCTGCTGGAGAAGCAGACAGCACTACAGCTGGCTTTAGGAGCCACCTGGAGAAAAGATGTTGGGATTACAATTTCTCTTTACTTCTTCCCTTCATTTATGGTAACATTCCCGATTATCTGCAGTTATCAGTTATACTGCACCCATCAAATAAACTGCACACAGCAGTAGCACAAACAGAGCAGCCAGGACCAGGCTCAGTCAAGGAAGCAGGAAGTGAAGAGGAGAAAGAAAGGACAGGCAGAGAAGAGTAGGTGGTTGGAGGGAGGAGGGGCAATGAGAGGTGGCATGCAGGTCATTTAAACGCCAAGGCTGAAAGAATTGACTCTCTGTCAGCATCACTTGTCTATAAAGCCGTGATGGTGACCATTGCTTTAACTGAAGAACGTTCCCATCCCAGGCACCTTTTTCACCCATCAGGCTGGTTTAGTCCAGAGCACAACTGAGCGCCATGTGCCAGAGGGTGAGTGTATTGTACTGTACTGAATGTGGTGCTTGTGTGCAATGACTACATTGTGTCTGCATACTTGCTTTACAAGCAAGTGAATCCAATATTATCAATTTTGACAACTACAGAATTTTGCTGATCTATATGATGTAAGTTATTTATGACTTCCTTACGCTCCCAGGATGGACAAAGATCTTCCAAAAAAAAAAAAAAGAAAAAGAAAGAAAGAAAGAAAGAAAAAATCTGAATCAAAGAATTCTTATAACCAAAAGAAAACAAAATCAGGAAGAAAAGCCCCTTAAAGCCAAACTTGTAAAAGCATGTGTCTTAAAGCTTCATGCAGCATCAGTATTTTGTAAATTAGGCTTGGCAGTCTTAGGGAATGAAAAGTCTTAAGAAATAAGAAAGCAGTGTCATAGACTCTGAGAATTTGGATCAGTGTATTATCATGTTTTTCCCTAATATGAGTGCTCATTTAAGCACCAATGATTAAGTCAACGCCTTTGAAAAATAATATCTAAACTGTTAAACAGGGATTTGCATAACTTTGGATAAAAATATACAGAGGTTGTTGTTGCAAGCCATACCAACTGTCCATATGGGACATGTGAGCCCACAAGACTGCCGGTAGACCGCTAAGCCTATCAAAAATGTATTGCTACCATTTTTGATTGTCATGAAACAAAATATCCTATTTTTTTTAAAAAAAAGGAAAATATCAAAGTAATAGAAATAAAGAGAGCTAAAAGGTAAATTGTGCTCAGCCTTAGTGTTTAAATTGGAATCTCACCTGGAATGACAGAAATCGTTTTCAATGCTCGGAGAACCCTGAACGTTCTCAGCGCCGAGACATTCCCAAGGTCCACAAACTCTGTTATATATCTGTAATAAGGTAGGATGACACACAGAACAGAACCCCATGACACACAACACACACAATAACGACACGCACACGTATGTATGCGCAAGAGCACGACACCAGCACCACCATCGAAGACCAGGAGGGGACACCACGGTGAGAGAGAGAGAGCGCCTGTCCGACCAGTGGGAAGAGAACGGAGGAGGAAGAGGAAAGGAGAGGGACTGAAACAAAACCACACCTAACATCAACCCCGTGACTCGCCCACCCGCAAACACAAACACCTGGACTCTCTTACCTGGGATAACTGAAATTGTTTTCAAAGCCCTCAGAACCCTGAACGTACGTAGAGCTGACACATTGCCTAGGTTTACAAACTCTGTTATATACCTGTAAGGTGGATCAGATACAGTTACTCAGTAGCCATCCCAAACAGAGAAAAGATAGAATAGATGAGTTACATTAATACTTTCATAAGCATTATCAATTGTGATTGACTGATGTGGATTGAAAGTGCCGGAGGCAAGTTCTGTTGAGAATTGTATAGAAATGTATATTATGTGAAAATCATCTTATATTCTAGCAGGAAATATATTATAAATTCAGTTTCCTGAGCAGGACATTTTTCAGCTCAGTTTTTACAGAGAGGAGAGCAAACATCTACAGAGAACAAAACAAGAGCACTCAAATGTGTCTGTTACATGAAATGTGTTTAGAAATGTGATAACTTCATCAGTAACTACTAGACTGAGCTCACAAATGTCATGACAAATGTAAAAACTATAAATTTCATGAGCAATGCCTAGTAGTTGAGTGAAGCCTGAATTAGTTTCTTTAATGACAAAGACTGTACATGTGGATTAAATTTCATTTTTCTGTCTGATTTCTAAAAGTGCCCGCACCGTCTTTTTATTAGTTATGATGTTTTGGGTGTCAAAACCAACACAACATATTGCAAAGTTCAATCAAGGACAAAATTTGGACATATGTGTGTCATTGCACCCAGACCTTCATGGGATCTGTAAGTTAGTCATTAACTATTAGATTTATTACTACATCTTGCTGATCTTAGCTGGGTTTGTAGCATTTTTTGAATCAAAATCAAACTCAGATTATGTCTAAAACGAAATTGAATGAAACAAGTCCAAATTTATTTTGGCAAACAACCCCACAATACAATGCAGTACCTTCTACATGAGCTAAATTTGTCATGAATCTGTATTTTTCTGCTCATTTCAAAGCAGGAATGATGTGTTTATTGTGAATGAGATAAGGAGGGAGTGATTTTGGACACACCCTCTCATGGTAGATGTTTGAGCTCCACACAAATACAAGACCAGGTGTATGACGGCTCTTTCCAGTGATGTCTCTTGGACTATAAGGTACCCACACACTTGGAGAGCCAGTGATCAAGTTATGGAAATATACATTTCTTATTATGTAGCTACTCGTATAAATAAGTCCAAATTAAAATATAAACGTCATCATGTATTCACTTTTCATGTTTACATTTTTGTTTTCTTGCTTTGATTGCAATGTTTAAATGTGTAACCATGGCTATGTTGTGTCATCTCTGATTACCTACATATTGAAATACTTACGCCATTGAGATGACCATGAAATCCAGCCAGTTCCATGGGTCTCTGAGAAAGGTGAACCCATCTATACAGAAGCCTCGGGCAACAATTTTTGTGAGTGACTCAAACGTATAGATACCTGTGAAGGTATACCTTGAAATAGAGAGAAAGAAGATTGTAAAAAAACAATGGACATTTTAATGACAGACATGATTGCAGAGGAGAAATACCAAAATTTACTTACTCTACTTGTTTGGACCACTCTGGCGGGTCACTAAATGTCATGAATATACAGTTGGTCAAAATCGTACACATGATGATCATGCTGAATAATGTGAGGAGGCAGGTTAAGGAAAGTCTGAATGGTATCTCAGACATTTAATTATAATTTAAATACAACAACTGGAATAAATTTCTTATTCACTTTAAATTTTAAGGAAGAGGTCAGGGAGGAGACAAAGACAATGATTTACGATGCATTAGCTTCACACACTAATAAGTGGCCAGTTGTAATACAAACAAATAAAAAACAGCTAACCATGTTTCAAATACTGCACCGTCTGTTTCAGTCACTGTAAAACAGAGAAAATTAATCACTTGAAAGGATATGAATGTATCAAAATCTTAATAGCTATTCGCCTAAGTAGATTAAAAGGACTTAAGATGTACAAGGAGGGTGTGGCACTGAAGCGGAAGATTGTTTTCCCTTTGTTTAGGACTATAAATGTCTGTGGAGAGAGAGAGGGAGAGAGAAGGAGACAGTTATATAAATTGCAGAATTAATTATGTGGCAGGTATGGTTCAGAACATGGCATGCAAACCTTTGTGCAATCTTTTTTGAACAAAGGGAAGAGATGACTGTAACTTGACTGCTGATTAGCTGATGTGAGTCCTGAGCTCACCTCTGACTCACGGGGCAATACTGCATTGGGTTCCTCTGTAGCTGCAGGACCGGTTGTCACAATACAGGTGATACTGATATCCACGTGAACAGGGCATTTGATTTGAGCTCTCACTGTGCTGTCAATTTACACATTTTGTAGTCTACCAGCATTAAGCATTGACCTTGCACCATATAAAACACACATAATTTGGGTAGTGTATTATAACGATAAATGTAGGCAAAAAGCTGTTTTATTCTGTTTTACTCCAGAAAAATTAGTCACCCTGTAGCACCGAGAGCCAGCTAACAGCTAACGCCTCTGTCCTGGTTGCATCAGACTGAGCCTCAGCACAGACAAGCCTTTCGCCACAGCTGTAGCTTTGTGTGCTGCGTGAGAAGCTGCAGAGAAATGCATGGGATGCTCTCTCCTCTTCATGGCCAAATGACTCTCTTCTCCCCGAGTTTAAAGCTCTTACGGGAAGAGAACTGCAAATGCTGTCATCGATCAGGGACAGATCTGCTGACTCCAGGCTCTCAACAACCACTCCCCACCCATAAACAGAACTGGGCCAAGTGGGGCTGAGCACTGGGGTGAGGCAGCAGTGCGTAGCAGTGTGTGTTTGTTTGTTTGTTTGTGCATACCTGTGTGTAGTTTGTGGAGGATTGTGACCAATTTTAAGCAAAAACAAGATGGGGCAAGAGGAAGGATTACAAGCATCATTTACAACTGCTGTTACCAGTGCTTCCAGTTTCTTTGCATACCTATGGGCACAACAGGTTAAAGTCAGTCCGCAGTCAATCTATAAACCAGCGGTTTGGATGAGAAAGTGTGAGCGAGTTATGAATGTGTCCACAGAGGAATGTTTTCCTCCGTCACTGCATCCTTTAGCAGATTTATGAAACAACTGACAATGTAGGCTGCTAGAATTAAACGAAAACATATCACGTCCTGTGTAAGATGAGTATTGAAGAACAATGTCGAGATCAATTCATATCAGAATTGGTAATAATTTTAACACTTTGAATTCAGGTGCAGTCTGAATCTTTGCATTCAACTTGTCTTATATTGATAGGAATGCAGCTTCTGTCAACGGAAAACATATAATAACTAATACAACTATTTTGACATATATTGCTTTTTCAGTTTGCATTCGAGTAATGTTAATAATATAATAACAATTGCTGCACATATGCTTACCTGCTGTTGTATAGAACATGATTCTAATTGTGGTACTTGCTCTTTAATATGCATAAGACTAGAAAAATATCTCCACCGTGAGTTTATGGTTCACACCACGGGAAACACTGGAAAAAATGGTGGAGGCAACCAGAAGTGTCCAGAGACAGGTGGTGTCCTGAAATCTAATTAAGGTAAAAAATAGCATCCACAACGCCGGGAGAGACAAGATGTATTTTTTCCATCAGAGGACTCCTCTTTCTCCTCCCTTTCACGTCTCCTGTTCCTTTTTGCATATGGACAATCTACTTAAAATATCCTGCCAGTATTTTTGCATCCACATGGAGAGACTAATTATCTGTATGTAATCGACATTATACAAACAGGACAGCAAAGGATATACAGTCATGCTCTCTCAGAGGTCAAGTCAATCTTTCTGCTGACCAAGCATCCACAGTGTATGGATTGAAGGAGAGACTGTAAAATGAGAACTATGTCATTAGCAGGTTACACATGTGCAGCATACATAAGTGGCCTCCATTACACACTAACCAAAGATAGCTTTGTCCTTTTTGAGTTTCAATATAGGTTGTCCTCCAGAGCATATGGACGTTCACAAGGGTACAGAAAGATTCACAATTCAACTACCAAGAGACTTTGTTCAGTCAATGAAATGTGTCCATTTGGGAACAGAAAATTTGTTGATGCAAACTTGGCAACCTGGCAGAATTGCAACACAGGATGCAAATGTCAGGCAATTTCCTTAATTGATTGTCTGCCATGCTGATCAATATCAAACAGTGATTTAAGCTTATAAAATACTAAATGCCAGATTTTTCCTTGATAAAAGTAAAATTTTCATGTGAAATCTACATAGATATATAAATATATCTATGTAGATAAGTTGATAGAAGTAAACATGGAAGCAAAGTCAATCCCAGCTTGTGTTACTAAAAAGGACTGCTGCTACTGATGTCCATACGGTAAAATAAAATGAGCCGTTCTCTCAATTTCTTCAGTTTAGGAATATGATATGTAATATGATAAATCATATCAGCAGTTTGATAACAAACAATATCCTTTTTGTTATAGTCTGTTATAAAAGAAGCCGGTTAAATGAAGAGCTGCAGGCAATAGGTGCTTATTGCTATTTGGATGAACTCTAAACTTGCTCACTGTCATGCCACAACTGAAACAGACACAGAATGCAAACACAATGCTGTTCTCAATAATGATAAATTGATTTATTAATCACTCTTTTCTCAAGTTTAATTAATTTCTTAGACCAATTTTCTAAAGTAGGTTGACAGATAGTGAGCTGGAGACACTCGTCGTCTGTGAAAATTTTGCTTTCAATGGGATTAACATATTTGTGATGTGCACTGCTAAATTTGAGAAGCTCCAGATGAAGTGGATAAACATACGGTCGCACAGATCACAAAATGCATGTTTAAGCCATTCACATAAAGTGTATGACGGTACATCAACACATCACTTTCACACTGATCTACCTACCTACTTACATAGTTAAATACATACATACTGTATATGCACAACCATATAAAAAGGCACAACTCAGTAGAGTAAACATCACTGCGAAGAGGCTTTGTCTGCTGCAAAGCTGAAGAAATGTTCCTAATTCTCCACTGAGCTTGCACATATGCAAGAATCTGGAGGCAGAATGCAGCTGCAAGGACTTTGTGTGTGTGTGTGTCGGTGGGGAGGAGGAACAGTGGAGCAGGGATATGGAGAGGGGCTTGCAGGGGTATGGGACAGCAGCAAAAAGAGCCAAAGAGAGAGACAGAGAGTGAGGGAGAGAGATGAGGGGTGGAGGGGGAGTGATGCAGAACAGAAAGCCAGAGAGCTGCAGAGGACAGAGAGCCAGATGGGTAGACGGAGGAAGAATGAGGACTGGGAAGACAGCAGCAGAAACAGAAACTGAGAATGAGATGATGAGTGAGATCTGACAAGATGTATGACAAAATTACAATGATGTATAATAAAAACAAATGTACAGTTAAGACAATAAGATAACATGTAATCATTAACAGTTCTGATGATTTATTACGATAGTTATTCTGCATGACAAAAAGGCCAAACATCTGCTGCTTCCAACGTCTATTTGTGGATTTGCATCTTCTCTGTGTTGTATATCATTGCAAAACAAAAACTCTCAAGTGTTGGTTGAACGATACAAGTCCAAACAATTAATTGTAGAAAATAACTTAAACAATTGTTCACATTGGAACTTCAAATGACCTTCTCAGTCAGAAGGAAAAGAAAACACATCACACAAGCAGCTGTAGCTGGACTTTATCTTATTCTGTAATGATACCTGATATGGACCAAGTGCATTTTTAATCGGTTTCCAGAGAGGCAAAAATATCGTAACTCGACTTCCACATTGTTCGCTTTTAAAGTTTGATGCTCTGTGACAAAAACATAGATCTCAGTATGCTCTTTGGCTCACTATCCATTGAGCATTATAGCCTAAGACAGGCAGTGAGAACTTTGCCAGTCATGTCAAAGACATGTCTCACCTAAATGTCTGCACACTCATTTCACTGCAAATTATACGATGGTATGAGAAAAAAGAATGCGTCATTCTATTTTTGTTACCTGTATGTTGTGCTGCAAAACCCGATTTTCCCACCATTACCCCACCCTCCTTTTTACCAATGTAGTTAGCAGTGAAAGCACACTCAGCCCCAACCCCCCACCCAATCCCTTCCTCACTCAGCCCCAACCCCCCACCCAATCCCTTCCTCACTCAGCCCAGTACAGGAGGATGCTGTGTCATCAGAGACTGAGGACTCAGACAGAGCACTAAAGCCTGGCCCTCACTCTAATTTACTACACCCAGAAAAAAAAAGAACACCGGAGAGGAGGCGGCGGAAGGGAGAAGGAAAGCAGAGTAATGGGCTGAGACACACTCAGATACAAAGATGGTGGGATAGGGACATAATTTAATGGTGTGTACAGAGCTACATGCTGAGATTCAGACTCCACTGCTGCTTTAGCCATGAGCTCCCTTTGTGCACTCACTAGCAGTTGCTGCGCTGCAGAAGCCTGAGAAGAAATGTTTGCTCCACTGCACAGTCCTCTGTGGTAAGATGGTCACCAAAATGCCCATCAGGGTGAGAATGAAGCTTTTGCATCAACAAAACCAGAACACTGTTCGACCCTCGCTTTGTGCATACTGTTACACAACAGCCAATTCAAGCTGAATCATCCTTACTATACTTCCATGTACATCAACGTCCCCTCTGCAGAAGCAAACACAGAGATGTGCACCTGACCAGAGCCAGCTAAAACACTCGTATGCCCTCCATCCATCCTGTCCTGGTCTTCCTGTGTGACTACAGCAGCTTTAACATTGCCTAATCACATCAGACATTTGAAAAGCCCAGGCAGTCCTCTCCCCATCACAGGGGAAAACGAGAACTGCAACGCTGCATTTCTCTTCCTCACCACTGCCCCCTCTTCCTCTCTTTGATGCATGAGTGCTGTGATCAGGTTTCCTGCAGCTGACGGTAACACACACACACACACACACACACTCACTCACTTAGACACACTCATTGACATACAGTGAAATGGTGAGCGATAGGATCAGTGTCGGCCAAGTAGAGGGGGTGAGCAGCCTGGAAAGGTGAGGGCACAAACGAAAACATATCACGTGAGCATGAGGAATGGGGGCTAACCATAAAGGTGCGGTAAAAGGACAAACGCATTAGTGCATTAAAGGCATGACCGATGTGAATGATAGTATGACAGAAAGTGAAAGGGAGGTCTTAGCCTGTGACCTTTATTGAACTGATGAAATGCATGCGCTTCTGTGATGGAGTTAACAGAAGTTAGTCAGAGTCTGTGCGAGCAAAAATGCACTGTATGTAGTGTAGCATAGGAAGAAGTAGTTGTGTGGTCCTATAGGCTATATACCTGGTAGTCTAAAAGCTGAGTATAGCTATCAATGTTGCTTTTGAAATCCCTCTTAAAATGTGCTATTTGGAAATGCACCATCCACAGTAGAGCTGCAAAGAAGCCATAAACTAAAGATATTAAGTTCTGAAATGGTATTCAGCAGGTTTGGTCTATGTCTTCACTCTAACTACTTTTCAAGGCCACAGATTTATCTCTAAAATTTCAATAATATCTTTCAGAAACTGGCTCCAGTGAAGTGATATTCTTATTTCTATTGTATCTAACCCTAATTAAGCAACATCTTAAAGTGTATTTGTAGCGATTACCAAATATAAAACAACTATTCCATTATTTAACATTGAGTTCTAATATTTATTTTGTCAATAAAATGTATTATAAATTACATTATTATTTAAAAAATATTTCAAACTAATCATATATTTGTTTTGTTATTTGAAGTTAATTTTAACTAAAGGTTTCTAACATAAGTAACTCAAGATTTTGGCATAACTCTTGGTCCTTGGAGTTTAGTGTGTTTATGCCTCATCTGATTGAGCTTTCATCTAAGTTTTCGTATATCAAATTGGCATTCTGTTATGCTCCAATTAATTTTTTCACCTACAAAATCAATTGGTGTTGTACAATTTATCAAATGTCTGTAGATGCAGTTATTGTACAGTAACTCCAATGAGCTACATCAGATCCGATCCTGACAGCACTGGTCCAAAACACTAGGTCTCCTACATATCTTACACTCAACAGAGTATTCAACTATCAGCTATGCACCAACTATCCAAAAAAAATATTTTTAAAGTCGTCTTGTGTTGTCAGCTACTACTGTCACAATATAGCCTAATTACAAAGAGCTAATCCACTGGTTCCTTCACACAGACATTTGCCTAAATGTGGTTGGAAAAAAGTATCTCCTGCTGCAGGCCATGTTTAAAAAGTCCAAAGCAACTTTCTTTCAGTCACCAAGGAGAAAACAGAGGTAAAAAATAAAAGGAGGTAAGATGCATGCATTGAGCAGTAAGTAAAGAGGGGAAAGGTAAAAGGACAAAGAATGCAACCCCTCCTGTGACCACTGCTGAACTAGGGCTGTGGATCGATACATCACAAAAGACACATACACTTGATAGTTTCATCCAACCAGTGAGGGAATACTGCTGGCTGGGATGGCTGATCCTGCTGACAGGGCTTCTTGCTCCTGTACAGGCCGCAGATTCTCTTACACATTATCACTGCCACCAAGCCAGAAATTGCCGACTCCCAAGCTGCTCAAGGTACTACAGCATGCACCTGCCCTTTTCTCTCCACTTCCTATCTTCTCCTGCCATCTTCTGCCATCTCCCTTCATTCCCCTTTGATAGTGCACAGCTAGAGTAAGGGCAAAGCTGAGCCAGACATGTTGTCTTTAATTAATAATAAATAAATAAATCACATTAATGTATCGAATTATATGATTTTCCCTCGCCACAAAAATTATATGACTGCGACATGACTGAATTGTAAAATCACATTATGATCCTAAATAACAGTAAGATTGGAGTAACACTGATATGACCTTCATTGTTGTATAACAACATCATTAGATGGGATTTTTGGATGTGCCTATCTGCTTTAAATCTTTCTAAAACCCCCTACAGAAAAAAATAGAAACAACAAATATCTGTACTGTAAAAAAGTGGAGAAAATATAATGTCAGGCCCCCAAGTTGTTAGAATTTCATCACCACATCCACACACATCTACAATGCAAACGCATCTTAAATTGTAACCATGCAGCCCTGATGCAAGTGTAATTCCCTTAGACAATTTTTTGGACACCTGCAATCTGGAAGTGTGTTTTATTACAAGATAATTAAATTATCAAAAGTATCGAATAACTTCTAAACCTAAAGGGCAAAATTCATGTCATCCCCTCATGAACACAGATAATTAATCAAAACTGCAAAAACTGTATAAGAAGCTAACCCTTGCCCAAGAAAAGCTATCTACAGTAGCCCTGCGGTGTTGCAGGAGCAGAACAATTGCGTGACTCTGCCTAAGTTGTGCTTTGATTTTTCAGGTATAGCCTTCAAAAAATAAAAAAGGTGTGTGATCTCCCTGTGCACCAGAATAAGGTAGTGACTGTCTCAGAGGTAAAAAGTATTGAAGAGCTCTGAAATGTTTCAAGGTCATCCTTGAAATTATGAAATTCCTCTCACTCTGGTGAAAACAATAACTTTGCCTTTATTGATATGAGATTTAAATTGGATTTTACTGTGAATTGTACCAGAATTCTTTACTGTGAATTTTATCTATCTTTAAGCAACATTAAAGGAAAACTGGTTGGTGGATTTGATCAGAGGGACACTCACTTTCTTGTTCAAATAGAATGGGTCCAAATCCTCCAGTGGTGTGGCCGCCAGTCCATCAGGAATGTCTCCATAGATGAACGGTAGGTTCTTCCCAGCCTCCAGGTCACTGTTTGGCTTGGGCTCATTGTCATCAGATGTGTCGCGGTGACTACTGTCCGATCTGGGCTTGGGTGGCTTCTTGTTCTTCTCTTCGTTGATGCGCTTCTCGATGTTAGCGAGAGTCTCAGGGGTGAATTTCTTGAAGCTGTCAGGTCCTGGGGGTGCAAGAAGGGGTGCGGCCATGTTTTCATCCTGCAGCTATTTCCTCTTTATTTGTTTTCCATCCCAGACATCCAGCTCTGAGAGGAAGAGAGGGACAGAGTGAGAAAGTGAAGACAAGTGATACTGGGCAAAGAGAAAGTAACACATTATGAACAACATCTCTTCTAGTTTCTTTAGTTGGTGTTTTATCCAGCATCATTGAAACCACTGACTGGACATAATTAAACAGTTTACATCTTTATATTTTGCCAGTTTCAGTTTTGCTGAAACACATAGATTTTACTAGTTCTGCTAGAGGGAGCAAACATGGCAAAAAAAAAAGCTGAAAAGTGCAAACATGTGGAACATGGTCCAGTCTGTACTATTTCTGCTCTCTCCATCAACCTAAATGATTAAAGTACTGAGCCTGTTATCCCCAGAAGTTTAACTTTGATACCCAGACAGCATTGAATTCCTTTTTCTTCTCACCTTTATGACCCTGACAGCATGGACAAAGTGTCCAATTGTCTGTTCTTGGATTTATGCTCACAAATGACAGACTCTTTAACTTAATCAACACATATTTGACTATCTTCTTCACTGGTATCTGAAATGGCATTTTGCAGTATTTGTGTCTCAAGGATAGCCTATTTCTTTTGTATCAAGTTCATGAAGTTAATGATGAATAAAATGACACTGTGATATGAATCACTGGTTGCACTGAGCTGCAAAACCCTGATACAGCTCTCTGTTTTAGTTTGGAGGTCTCTTTGTCTAAATGTCTCCTTCTAACCATAAGTAGAGAATATTCCTAGCCCACAGGCTAACACAAGCACTTTTTTGGCTAGCAAGAAATGACAAGGAGCCATATAATCTTGAGCTAGCCAAAGCGACTCAGATATTAGTGCTAGTGCTATAAATTCACTAGAAGATCATGATAAGTTGATTTTGGAAATTAAGGCGCCTTGTTGTAAATTCAGTTTGGAGTGTACTACTGCTGTCTACTTATCACATCCATTATCATAGAAAGTATCATATAAATTAAATATGAAGCAGAGAAATTAATGTGACTGAAGTCTGTGGTGGAATGGTTTGGGTGGGGCTTTCTGCACGATAATAATATAAATGTTGATACGTCAGAGCTGGAATTAAAATACACTGACTCAAACAGATTTTTTGTTTATTCTTGATGTTTCTCACAATTTTTTGTTTGAGAAAAGTTAAAACCTTTGAGAATGTCAGCTGGCCTAACTGTACTGACCAAAACAGTGATTCTATAAAGGACAATGTATTTATTTTTGGTTTACAAATAACCAAACATAGCCTGCAGTGAACTATTGAGCTGAAGAAGAAATAATAACTTAGCTATTAAGTGAAAGTTGTTGAACCTCAGGGGTTGACAGTAAGGTGTAATAATATCAAATGTATCTCTTCAACCTTCACACATGATGAACGTGCTGTAACATATTTGACTCTCGAGTCACAGCTCAGTCAAAAATGAGACAATTCGAGAAACATTTAAGGAAACAAGAAAAACATATTCAATGATACAGACCTAGAAATGAATCAGAAGAAAGTCAGGAGAAATCCACAGACAGAGAGAGATCCAACAACCCTGTTTCTTCGAAAGAAAAGCACACCCAACCAGGAGAGGGATGAATTTAAGTAACCCAACCTCGGCACAACCTCCAAGTCTCCTTCCACCAATGCCACATCAACTGTTCTGTCGTGAAGGTTATTCAGAGTCCATGTGCACTTCAAACATAACAGCAGGAACAGTCCTCAAAACGGCCATCGAGACTGAGAGGCGACTGGCGGAAAATCTTGCAGATGCTGCTTTATTTCCACCAACTTACTAGGTCACAAGAGAAATGCTGCATGAAACCCAGCGATCTGACTTGCACATTTTAAATGAAAAGGGACTGCCGAGCTCACTGGAAAACCAACGCTAAATCCTGTGGGCACAGATCCGAGCCAGGTGAGTCCGGAAATATATGTAGCCTAAATATAAAATAGTTTAAAAAAAAAAAAAGAAAGAAAGAAAAACCCGAAAGATGGCAGAGAAAACTAACAACTCCAGCTCCCTCTGTTCCCCCATCAGTGGAGAGGAGGTAAAAAAAAAAAAAAAAAAGAGAGAGAGAGAGAGAGAGAGAGAGAGATCAGCTTCAGCAGCAGCAGCGTTCAGCAGACTGCTCCGAAGCTGCGTCCTCTGCGCGGGGCAAAGACATCCTACAGCCTCCGATCCGCCAGCCGTGAAAAGGCCCCTCTGAGCTGCCGTCCAGCCGGACGATGACCTGAGCGGACACCGCTGAAACACGGCGCTATGAGAGCGGGGGGTGGGGGAGGGGGGCTTGGGACCACTCGCATCACAGTCACATGGTGCGAGAGAGAAGAAGAAGAAGAACTTAGACCTCCTCCGTCCCCTGCAGTGGTAGTCTGAGGCCGCCTGTCGCTAAATAAAAGATGTCAGTCCAGACCACGTCCTCAGTCTGCTGAGAGCAGGTGAGCCCTGCAGGCAGAGTCAGCATCACTGATAGCACAACTTGGCTTTCAAAGAGGCCTCACACAACCTCCGACATCCTGTATGACTAAATGCCAACACTTAAAGTTGACCTATAATGGAAATTATTATTATTATTGTTGTTATTATTATTATTATTGCGGACAGACAAGGAGAGAGGACTGAAGACATCAGACAAGGAGCATGTAGAACAGCAGGCCACTATAGAGACAGACACATCTAAAGAACTTTCTCCGGGGGGGGGTGGAGACCACCCCCTCCCTCTCATGTTATTGTATGTTGCATCATTCAGGCCTGAATACCTGGCTGAGAGCGAGTTGTAGTTTTCTACCGGGGCGCGTCGTTGTCCTATAGGGCCAAAGCCTAAAATACTGCAGTGTGGTTTATTACTGCTATAGGCTCTAAGTAACTCATAGTAGGTCAGCTGAATACAGAAGACATGTCCTGACAACTCAGCCCTGGGCCCAAAGTAACCCATAGCACATCCCCCCCCTCCCCACCACACACACACACACACACAAAATAGAATTCAATAAATAAATAAATAGAAAAGTGAAATTATTACAGCAAAACAATAACGGCCTCCAGGCTCCACCACCACACCCGTATAGATTATGTCTAGTTAGATCGACAGGCTCCATATGATGAGGCTTTGAACATGACCGGGAAATGACTTTTGAAATTTGGGGGGGCAATGCGTGAAAAGAGCAGAAAAGGGTGCTGTGGTTTCTTTGAGGACTGCCCAACTAAAGACGCACCTACCTCCTCACGCATTACAGTCTCCACACGGGGGGGTAAAACTATCATAGTCATAAAATAATGGTGGCAAGAAATCTGCTACGTAAACCCCCCCCCCCTCTTTTTTTTTTTTTTTTGCAAGCAACGCATTACACATGTAATTGGAGCATACATGCTGGCTCCTGTGGCCGCTCAGAAGTTTAACCCGATCTCTCTCTAATATCCCAAATGCGTATGTTTCACATTGTTACACAGTGAAATGTTATTCCATCCAGTGGCAGGCCAACACCCCAAATAACCAGCTGTGTCTTTCCTTTCTACCGCATCACAAGTCCACCTTTCCCCCTCTCTTTAAAAATCACATCTTGCCCACTTCTGGCTGCTGCCTCGCATGAACATGTCAGTCCATGATCTGGCACGGAGCCCTCCACAGACAGCAGAGGATGCTGAGAGAGGAACCGCTCTGCGGCACTGGGATGCAGTCAGTCGACAAAGTAGCACTGCGATCCATCTCACGGCAGAGAAAAGGCAGGCAAAGCAGAGAAAACAGATTGTCTACTTACTTTTTTCTCGCATTAACAGAAATCCAGAGAGCTGTCACTGAACTGCAGATGTGGGAAAGAGTCGGGAGTAACTGCGGCTGTCGCCATATTGTTGCTGCTATCTTCCTTCCCGGTGCGTGCGGCTGCCCTGCATAATTGATGACTCTCAGCAAATTGTTAGGGAGTGTCGGTAAATGCCTTTAGTTTCAATAACGGACAAGAGACCGCAGCATCGTAAGCAGAAAAAAACCCAACCCTGTTCATTGTTCATCTAATAACAGTAGTTTGGTGTTTTGTTTTGGATTGTTGTGACTGTCTGTCATCATATCATGGTCTGCTATGAAAATACCAAAAGTGCGTGATTTCATATGATCTTTATAATTATACCTGTAAGTTAGTCAGACAACTCTGAGCTTATAGTCAGCTTTGAAACACTAGGCTAGAAAACATAAATACATTTTTTTTTTTTTTTTACACAGGTTTTTTTTTTTTAAGTTTTAAGTGTATGTATGTCACTTCAAAGTTAGTTAGAGGTGTGATTTTGTTGGTATCCCAATTCATGGTGAGACTCCTGACAAAGAGCAGATGTGAGTTAGGGGCAGGGGGATACATATGAAGGTTATGAGTCCAGTGTCATAAAGAGTTAGTCCATATACTAACAAAAACTTGCTGAATATACTAAAGTGTGTTTAAACAACATATTTATGACACGCAGGCAAATTCATTCAGTGTTTCACAATCAGCAAGTTGGTTTTACCCATTGCTATTCTATAAACCATTAGTCTCTGATTCTAACCAAAGAATCAATGTGGGAACAAACGGCGCCTGAGGGGTTTGAGCATTCTCAAGTCAAGGCCAATGGAAAATCTACTTGCACATGTTAGTGCTCAAGAGTGGAACAAGTTCATCTTCATGAGGTTTCAAGTCGTACTTTAATCACTAAGGTTAACTTTAAACATCGTAGAAGTGTTTTTAGGTCATTCAAAAGGCAGGTTTGTAACTTTATGTTGTAATATAAATGGTCCATGATGTCTGTAACAGAAAAAGCTCTGTTTTTTCTTTGTTTGTGCAGATTTGAAACTATGCACATGAGCATGCTGCTGCTTACAATGAGTCACTGGCCTTATGGTCTTTGGTCTCAAGGCTTCATCCCTCACATATACAGGGTTGATGGCTTTTCAGTCCTTCAAGGAAATTGTCATCGCATCTAACGCAAATTTAATTCTGCAATACTTGTGGTTGATTGCGATTTGTCAAAGTTCACGGAATTATCCAGCAAAAAATTGAAAAGCATCACAGCAATACAAAAAACAAAAAGGGTATCGAGTGTGAGACATTACCAAAGAACCTATGTAGTCCTTGACATTAATGCGAGAATTAAGACGCAATTTCTTTTTGTCTGTTTTATTGGCAGTTGGTAAACAATGAACAATTGGTGCATTACCACCACAAGATGGAGGGGTCCACAAACCTCCCAATTGCAATTTTTGCCAGTTCCCGCAATAAAAAATAAATAAATATCACATAAAAACTCTGATTGCAGTGCAATTTTTGAGCCCCCGTCCCCTTACCACCAATATCAAGCATTTTGGACTGCAACAATGACAAAAAAAAAACCAAAACAAAACTCCATGAGATCTTGGAGGGGCTGACTTTTATGCAGGAAGTGTTTTTAATCCGACCCAACAATATCTCTATCTGGTGGAGTTTTGAAGAACTGCAGCTCAGTGTATAAACTCAAATACCAGACATGCATTTAGATTTTTTAAGATGCTTATCAATTCAATGTTTCGGTGAATTTGAATTTTGAAAGCATGGGTGATATGTAGGAAATTCTATACCTAGTCAGGTTGTAGATTGTACTATTGTAGATGTACTATCAATAAAGTACATCTATCTGTCTATCTATCTATCTATCTAGATTATACACAAGAAACTATAGGGAGAGGGGCATCTAGGTGAGGCAGCACACCAACCTGTGCTCTAACAGGTGGCTGAAAATGGGATTAGACCAAATAATTCTGCTGAAATATATTTTACAAGGGAATTAACTGTGTGGATTAAATTATAATATTCTTTTCTATTGTATTTGGTTATATATTCATAAATACATTTGGCAAATAGGTCCCAAATGAACTTAACTCTTAGTAGAAAAAGATAGGTGGTACCCAAACCATTTATTCATAATGGACAAAAAGAAAGAGCTTCTTATTTTTTTCTTACATCTTCATCTGGGACCTTCAATAAACTCTACCCAAGGCTTTTAGTTGGGGCTTGTAAAAGAGGCCTTAATTTCTAATGGCGAATCATTGGTATTGGCAGTACCATGTGTTAAACAGATTTGGTTTGCCTTGTTAAAGTTACTCTACTGCAGACATGTGACTCAAACCATTTGGTCCAAATCAAAATCAAGTCCCAAGTCATTTCCTCTAGGCAAGTTAAGCCAGGTCAATTCGAAAGTTATGTATAGTCAAGTCAGGTCACTGTTTAATAATTATATTATTGGCCAATGTATCCAACCTGTTCAAACAGTATAACCATGAACTGAATTTGTAGAATAATCATTGATATTGAGTGAATTAAATGCAATCAAACAAAAAGTAACAGCAAAAGCTCATTTATTTTCATCAGAGAAACATTCCCACTCCATCATTAAAACATCAGTTAAACAGTGACTGCCAGAAGTAAAGAACCTGTATACTTCATCCACCACTGTTTCATTCACTGTTTTAAACTTTATTTACATAAGTTACCCTCTAGCTAACCTGTATTCACTTCATTAACTGTTTTAACCTGCATTCACTTCATTTAATCTTTTTTTTACCCTACAATCACTTCATTAACTGTTTTAACCTGCATTCATTTCATTTAATCTGTTTTTAAACTGTAATCAATTAATGTTTTTAACCTGTAATCTACTGTCATTTACCGTTTTTAGACTGTATTAGCTTCATTTAAGTTACTGTTTTTGTCTGTGAACTCAGTCTCCTCTCTTTTTGCATGTTAACTTATCAGCTATGAATCTGTGTTTCACTGGACGTGAACTGCTGTCAGACACTTACTGATCTGAGTGAGTCTTCCACAAACTTCATTGTTGTCGTCTGGCCCTCAGAAGTCTTCAAATAAGAGGTCAGTCCTCTCCTTCACATGGGAAATGATTGAGGCCAAACAGATGGTTTGGTTCCGGCGCTGTTTTGACGCTGAAATTGAAAGTCCCGCCTCCGGTAGAAAAGAAACACGTCAGACAGGTGAGGGAGGAGCTTGATTGACAGGACAGTCATCCAATCCTGACAGTGATTCCCAGAGTCTGCGCGCTCACATTCAGGGTGACGTCACACACACGCTCTTAACGTCGACACTGACGGCGTTGAAAATTTTATTTCACATTTTATATTTGAACGGCAACGACATAAACTCATTCAAGTCGTCCTGTCTCAGTTCATTTATTTTTTTTCTCAAGTCAAGTTGCAAGTCATCAAAACAGTGACTCCCTCCAGTCACAATGACTGGAGTCCCCATCGCTGCTGTAATACAAAGTCAACACGTCCTGTTTCACTTTCACATGGATACAGAAATGCTCTCTCCTGCCCCTCTTACTTATGAACAGGGTTTTACAAGGCTCCATTTCCGGTTGTTGGTGTCTACTTTTCCCAAACTATTCAGATTCAAATAGTCTCTGCTCCCCACCCAGACCTTCCTTTGGTATCACCTGTAGTTATTCATTTTATTAATGCTACAGGTGATTAAAGTCATATATTTGCTGAGCCTTGGCCAGGCTTGATGTATAGAAAGCTCATCCCTGCTTTCAGAGACTTTCTGCCCATAACATGAGGTATACTTGGCAGCTGGATCAAACTGAAGCACATTGAAGGTCCAGTCATGATCCTAATCAAACCACACAAGGAAGGCCATGCTGTAAAATAGATAGCTTTTAGGTCTCCCTAAAAAAAAAAAACTGTGAGGACAGCCAATCCCTAAATACTTGTCCTGTGATTGATCACCAGTGATAGGGTTCATTTCAATATGTTTTTTTCCTAAAAGGATTTGTTTCATAAAGGAAATTTCTTTTTAAATAAACCATTTGACATCTAACAATACTGATTCTAAGGTTCAAACGTATTCAGTGTCTGTTTAATCCCTGGGTCCATCACACACCCCAGAGTTAGTCTGTGTGTCTGCACTACAGTATGTGTGGACTGTGTTTTACAATCTGACACATAATAAACATGTTGATTAGTTCAGCCAGTGGTTGTGACCAAGATGACGGTGACTAGAGAGATTAATTTTGAGGCATTATGGTGTTTGATTTGATGTTGGTGTTAATTTGATGCAGTGGAAGCTGAATAAACGTTGTTTATATAAATAAGGGGAGCTTGGACTTGTTCTACTTACCGCACATGCAGACTTCAGTTGTCTTTTGGCGCCACCGTGTGGTGGGAGCGCAGCAGCGATATTGTCGCTCAGGTGTTAGTGTAATCTGTTGATCTTGTAAAGTGTCCCGGCTCTGTTTAACGTCACCGCAGAGTAAAAATGAAGACGTGTCTCATGAGATTCTGCAGACTTCTTTGTTTTGCATTAACTGTGCCTTTACATGTGATGGAGCTGATAGGCCTGTACGGTTTTTACAAACGTCTGTTTCCTCTGCTTGCCTACAATATTACATTTTCCTACAACGATAAAATGCACAAGACAAAGAGAGAGCTTTTCCGAAACATGGGCAAATTTGCGAGCCCCGACGGCACCCTCCGCCTGCTGGAGATCGGCTGCGGCAGCGGGGCAAACTTCCAGTTTTACCCGTACGGCTGCCTGGTGACCTGCGCCGACCCCAACCCGCACTTCGAGAGGTACCTGCGGATCAGCATGGCGGCAAACGAGCACCTGACCTTTGACAGGTTCATGGTTGTATGTGGAGAAGACATGAAGGACGTGGGGGACGGGTCTGTGGACGTGGTGGTGTGCACCTTGGTGCTCTGCTCCGTCAGAGACGTGCAACAGGTGCTACGGGAGATCCGCCGCGTCCTCCGATCGGTGAGTCTGCACATGCTGCCTTCAAGGCCCATCGGAAATGTTCCAATTCGTGAGTTCACTCTGGTGTAATGTCAACTCCCACAATGAGATGTGTTCATGTACCTATACGTGTATGTGTTGCCTTCAAGTGTCCATTAAGTACAGTGCACACTACATCTGAAGATTAGTTTTTTCCATAGAGAGCCAGAAATCAAGTGATACCCTATGTGTTACTGTCCCATCTGCAAAACTGAACTGTTTCTGTGGCTTAACTTCATCGGCTCGTTTCTGCAACTGGTGACTTTGTGCACTGTCTTAAAAGGATGGGCTGTCCTCCACAAAGAAAGGAAACTAGATCAGTCCCACTACAGTTTCAGTCACATTTAGTTATTCAAATTATATTTAAGTGCATTGAAATATTTGAATGGCATTAATACTTGACCTCTGTCCTTTTGACCTTTGATAGAACTAATAAATAAAAACCAGTAAGACAAGCTCACACACTAAAAGGAACTGAATCAGATTTGACTGAAAATGACATTATCATGTTTTGCTGGCTTTCTTCCAGGGTGGGGCCTTCTACTTTTTGGAGCATGTTGTGTCAGAACCGCCCTCTTGGACATACTTCTTTCAGCATGTTTTTGAACCTCTGTGGTACTACCTTGGGGATGGATGCATGATTACCAGAGCAACATGGAAAGATATAAAGGCTGCCGGTTTCTGTGAACTTCACCTAAAACTAATAGAGGCTCCAGAGGTTACTCCATTAATAAGACCACACATCATGGGATATTGTATTGAATAGCTGTGGAGGAAATGGGCACCAGTGTAATTCCTCTTTGTGCATAGCAGTATTTAATATATAATCATAAGAAAATATTGCATGCAACAGGTGTGCACACTGCTGTAGGTGAGTGAGATCTGTTGTAAGTTAAAATGAACAAAGACAAACTGGCCACATTTTTTTTGAGTGAAAATATATTTATTTTCTTACAGAATCAGCAACATTTCATATGTGGTTTGTTTTTTTCCCCACCCCTCCCAAGATGTACATAATAAATATTACCTGGACACTGTGCTTTTTCCCTGATTGTCTAAGTAACTGCCATGAAAAATACCAAACAAACCACCTTCAATGTCATATTTTCTTTTACCCTTTATATTCCATTGCACAAAAATAAGGAATGACAATTGTAATGGAGATACGAGGGAAATTGCTGGTTCACAATATAAACAGAAAATGTGTCTATGTAATAATTATACAGTCAAAACTCTGAGGATGCCATCAGAAAAAAATATTCCAACAGCAACATTTTTAAAAACAGGAGAAAGGAAGGGATATATTTAGAAACTGAGACTCAAAGATAAAGCTCACAATTTCAAATCTCCCAATATTAAAAATGTACACAACTATAAATGTTATAGCATTAGCAAATTTAAAAAAGGTGAAATCAGGTGGAAAAATGGCCAATTAATTTTTTTTGTTGAGTAAATCTTACTGCGATCATAAGTCACTTTTATATCAAACAGAGTAAAAAAACAGGAGGATCTCAGTCAGAAATGAAGTGTTCCCGGAAACCCCAAAATGTCCAAATAGTGGAGTTGTGCTGCTGCCACAATTTGTTTCAATCCTCAACACGTATTCAAACAGGTTAACCTGTTTTAACACAATAAAGGTCCTTTAATGTTTTGAGTTCTTCAATCAGGGTCTTGTTTTGGTTCTCAAGAACAGCTACGCGGTTTTCCAGGCATTTAACATATTCCTTTTTTTTCCGCCGACATTCACGGGCTGCCTCTCTGAAAGAGGGAACAAAACATGCAATTAATCCAACTGAAAGATACTGCAAAGGGCGCAACAACGGTAACAAAATACTTCATATTGTATTGCACAACTTAAGAAAACATGTCATTGGTTTTCAGTGTGTAGTCTTCCTATGTAGTGTTTAACACTACAGAGAGGTCACCAAGGGGCCATTCTCACAAGCTACTTATTGATCCATGAACAAAATATCAAAGGCCACACCAAGGATGGATATGTCATTTATCATGGTACATTTGAAATATTGTTTCATTTTGGATCATTAAGCAAAAACGATTTGCTATTTATCCCAAGTCAAAACTATAGTGTTGAGACGAGCATTACATACATTCAACACAGTTCTCTCCTCCCTCTATCTGACATTTTATGAATCATTTGATTTATTTTCAGAAACTGTACACTTGCCTGTTTTTTGCAAGCCTGATTTCTCTCTTAAGTGTTGGATCATCAGTCTTGCTCTGAGACAGTCCTACGGGAGAGGTCATAACAACAGTCTGGGGCAGGGAGCTGGATGTGGATGCTGCACGGATCTGATACGTTTGTACCTCACCTCCTGCACCTGAAATAAAGGCAACGTTCAAAGACTTGACAGATCTTCATAAAAACTGTAACTACTGTAATTTTGTAGTTATACCACTAATCCAGTTGGATTCTGTCTCTAGTCTCAAAATTGAAACAATAGTTTTTAAACATGTATTAGCAAACAGCGACACAGTACACAAAAGCAAGTAATCCTTCTGATACCGTATCCATTTGCACAAATTTTACTGGCCATGGCAAGCGATTTATTGTAAGTATAGTTCAATCAGAACACCCTCACCCATGAAAAACAAATCAAGAATGTAGTCTATCTGAAAGACTAACATTTTTGGTTCACCAACCAAACTCAGTTTTGCTCACCTTGTACAACAACCTGGTTGCTAGGCACCAGTATCTGTTGACCATCAGATGTCTGGGCATACTGCAGGATGGTAGTGCCTTGTTGGGCTCCACCTGAGTTGGCCATGGTGACAGCCTGAATGCCTTCGGACCCTGGAGTCGCCAGCTGGATTGTGCCATTAGCGGCTATGGTGACTAGACAGACAAAAAAAACAAAAAAAAAAAACAGATAGCAACACAATTGAGTAAAGTACATGAGCAGGGTATAATGTTATTCTGGGAACTACAGACAACTCTTTTCTAATAGGTTGAAAGGCCACATAGGCTTTATGAGGTCTCCACTAGTCAGCTGTGAAATATGTATGCAGAAGCATGCAGTAAGTAATCACAAACATAATGTAATTAATGAAAAACATCATTTAATTTAAAAACAGAATATCACTAAGTAGAAGAGAGTAGTTCATACTGTACTGGCCGCTGGCAGTCTGGTAAATTGGGGTGGTGGGTACTGTAATGCCTGTTACTCCGGTGGATGCTGGGCTGCTATCCTTTCCCTCAATATGTGTGACTTCTTCAGATGAAAGCTCATTTAGGATTTTTCTACGAGGTGAGAAAAGGCAATCTTGTTGAATTACTTAAATATTTCATTAAAATTTATCTATTACCTGTTGTTTGTTTGTTTTTTATACCTGTATGATGGTCGCCTTGCCAGTATTTCCCTGGTCTTTTGGGTTGCTGTTCCACTGTCTGATGAATCTTGCGAATCGTCACTGTCTGTACCCTGGGCCTTGAAAAAGGGAGGTGGATGAACAAGTGAATGAGCAATTGTACAAAATGACACATTGACAATTAAGCAGGTGAGTTGAACAGAAGTGTTTGGTCTCACCTGTGCACTCTGCACCTGAGGGGACTGAATGACTGACGACTGCGCAGACTGGATCACCCCTTGAACCTGAAACTGACCCCCTGGCAGTTGTACAACAGCCACAGGCGAACCACCCAGTGACATCTACAAAAATCCCCAAAAATCAGATCCACAAAAAAAAAAAAAAAAAAAAAAAAAAAAAAAAAGAGTACAACTGTCAGGGAAATTGCATTCTACTTGACAAAAAAACTATTTAAGAATCACAGCAAAACTTTGTCTGGATTTAAAAAACATTGTTTAAAAAGATAAATTTCACCATACAGCAAAATAATATTTCCTCACTTCACTCCTAGTGTTGTTCAGCTATGGAGGGTGTTTTAGTTTTATGCCTAAATTGGATACGATTGCCAATAATGGTACCACTCCAGTGCAATGAGAGTGAATAGCATTTTGCTATTGCTGCACAGAGAAATTAACTAAATACATATGAAACTTGCAGCAGTGATGGGATTTTTAAGAAGCAATGACCTGCTTTGTTTGGATAATCTATACACCTCAGTTTCCACTAGATCTATATTCTACTGCTGATAGTCAGGATGAAAACCCTGACTGAAAATGGTAGTTTGCACTATATATCAAAACTGGTCTTTATAAATCTAGTATGAAAAATGTAGCTGATGGGCCCCATCAGCATGTAGCTACGAGCTCACTTACCCTTTCGGAGGGTGGTCAACAATCATGTGTTTACAGTTTTACTGAGTGTATGCTTTGAGTTAATGGACATTGAAAACCACTGCCGTATGCCATTAACTCAAACAGGAGCTTAAAATGAAGTACAGGCCCTTTTCAAAAATATAAAATTGGAGTAGCTCGTAATACAACAAAAGAGCTCAAGTAAAAGACAGCCAAGGGGAAGTGAGACTCCATCAAACAAGCAATTTATATTAAACCCCAGGTTTATGTATTCCTGCACATTACAGAATTAACAAATGTATGTTTAAAAAGTAATCTCTACTGTCTTGCAGGATAATTGTTGCACTTGTCATTGCACAGACTATTTCTCCAATTTTTTATAGATTTCATTTCCACTAAGTTTATTCTTTAACTTTGACAGATTAAGAGCTATTTGGAGGCTTTTTTTGTCGATCTTCAATTTTAAATCACATGACAATAAACTTGCTACATATATCAACCTGAAAATAGTATTATTATTGACTTTGAACTCTGCTTTCAATGTGTAACTCACGAGCAGAGTGGACTAATGCCATCAGCTAAGCAACTCCTATCATGGCACAGTATTGGCCGTGTTTGAGGCAAGTTTTTAACTTTAAATGCATCTATTAGTTACCTGTTGGGCTATCTGTGAGAACTGAGAGGATGTGATGGTAGTGGGAATGGTGTCAGTCTGTGACTCAGTGCCATTGCTGCCCTGTTGTACTTCTTCCATAGTAACTGGGAACAAATAAATAAATATTACTGCTTTACAGTGGCTCTAATCTGACACAACACATGTCTGCAGCACACTCCACTGTGGCCTGTGCGCATTTACTGCAAATATTGCTAAAATAACTATTCACCATTTGTGTGAAAAGACCGGAGCGATTATAAAAAAAATGAAAAAAAAAATCACAGTTTCTGATTTTAGGTGAGCAGCCGTTAACTCTAAAGTTATACATATGAATTGGAGCCAACTCGACTTCCTTTTTGGTTCAATCGTGTTAGCCAACGTTAACACGGAGTTACGGAACATAACTAGGCCCCGCCAGTCTACTAAAAACTCTTTTCGCTCATGATTCAGCCTTATATCCCGAATGTCTGTGGCCGTGTAGTGGCTCCCGGGAAATAAAAACGCTAAGCGGCCGAAACATTAAGTTATCATGAGAGTCCAAACTGCCAGAATGTTCCGGCATCACCATCGTTACCGTCGCTGGTTAACGGAGCTAACGTTCAGTTAAACGGCTGTTAACCCGGTTAAACCGTCCAAAAACATCCGTTTTCGGACAGCAAAGGAGCCCAGTTTGGCTCCTCTGGTGCTCAGGACGGATGAGCTTTTGTCTCAATGAGCAAATATGTGTAACTCTGTCACTGGCACGCAAGTTACCGCGTCAACAGACGTCAGCGATACGGGGAGCCATTAAGCTAACTACACCTTCCCTCTTCGTAAAACGGCGAGGAGCTGACGGAGCAACAGCCGCCATTACCAACGCAGCGCAGCGGACGGGCACAAAAGTACCGCCGGAGCGGACGGACATTTACCTTCTCACAGGCCGCGTAACTGCTCTCGCTCACAGCGGGGACTTTGGTGTAATTCGCTTGTTTACTTTGACTCTATAACACCTTGAAAAGTTACTTAGCAGCAACTGCTAACAGCTAAAAATTCAAAGATGTCAGCTAAAAAAAATAGCTGAGCACTTTTTTTCCTAAAGGAAATGGGCGGTGCCGTGAGCAAAGCCGCGTTATGTAATAGTTTTACCGGGCTTTGTGATTGGTGAAGAGAGTTTGAACAACTGGAAGACATACACACACAAACACACAGAGTTGGTAAAAGTTGCATTTGGTACTTTTTTAAGTGATGTATTGCGATATTCACTCCAGCAAAAGATTGTAATATTTTTTCCATCATTATAACTTTAACCCTTCTGTATATTGCAAAGCTCTTGGTGATACTTCACTATCATTTCAGCCAGGAGCACTAACCTGCTTATGGTTGTTCACATCATCAGTGCTAATGTTTTCTAAAAGTTCCCACATATTTCAGCAGAGTACATAAATGAATTTGTAGGTTTGAGCTCAATCTGCCTCCCTTCACTCCAAAAAGCAGTGAACACATTAACATTTCCGCTTTCAGTCTCTAATCTTTTGGACAAACTTCTGTGCATCATGCCTACATCAGTATTGTGCAGTCATCAAACTGATAAAACATTGTTAAAATTTCTTGAAAATTACTTTTACAATGTTATTTCACAAAATGTTGGCTTTTTTAGGCCATCCGTCCTGAACCAGCATCCTGTGGTTCAGTTCACTGAAGCCTGACTGAACAACTGGTCAAAACCTTGCTGATCTACACAGTAATTGTAGACAAGTCAGCAGAAGAGCTTTTTGGCATTTTCCCTCTTCATTATGACACCCATAAGCATCCTTTGATTGTAAGGATGCAGATTCTATAATATGCCAATGAGGCTATGATATTAAGGTCAGCGTCATTCCCTTTTGAACTATTACTAAATAAAACTAATGAATATCCAGACACCTGAAATGATTAAATGTTTTCGTTTATTATGTATTACTTTTACATAAAGTATAAAATAAACCATACAACAAACCAAAATAGAAAATAAGTGAGAAAAGTGGGAAGGGGGTTGATTTCTTAACTATACGAGTTAAAACATCTCTCTAGCATTAAAGATTCATGAGTGGAACACGCTACAGGAGCAATTTAGTATTTACCAAATAATTAATATACAACATATCAAGAGTGCATACACAAAATACTGAGAGAACAACTCAAGAAAGATGAATACAGTCTTAAGTACACTACTGGTTAAATTTCATCCTGTTCTTTGTTATTACAAAAATGCATAAGCATGTATAATTCACCAGACTGTGCAAGCTATGAAATTAAATTGCACTGTCTTTGGGATTGCATAGTGTGTAAGAACTCTGAAAGAGGAAAAGAGTGGAAACCAAAGGAAGCCCTTGCTGACTTCCCAGTGAAGCAGGTACATGGTATTATGGACACTGGTTGCCTCTTTTTGCTCATTAAGTTTGCAAAGTCCGCAATGATTTTGTCTCAATAAGTGTCTACATTTTATGGGTATTATTCACAGATTGCACCAAGGGACCACCTGGTCCATCCCTGTCTTATGAGTGTTGATCCCTGAATGTACAATTTCATACATATATGTCTCCCCCATTTGTGCCCCCAGATGAGATGTGCCGCAAGCTGATTTCTTTGTGTGCTTGGCTGAGTCATGCAATCACTCTGAAAATGTCGGATATTAAAGCTAGTTTTAAGTGCTGTTAGGCCTTAGTCAAGCTAAACTTAAAACTTTACAAAACCAAATGTAAAGCATTGCATTTCTAAAATCATTAGTACATTTAATCTAACATAAAATTGAGATAGTAGACAGGCAGTAGAAACCTACCAAAAGTACTACCAGTTCAAAGTGCAGTAATTCAATGGATCATAGTCCTGTTGACCTTGAAATAGTTAAACATCTCCCTATTGTTGTGTTTGGCATGATTGAATGTTATAATGGGACAATTTCAAAAGTTAAAAAACAAAGCTATTTACATAACAACTATCGACATAAGGGTTCATCACTGAGATACAGAGAAAGAACCTATAAATTATGGCAAGGAGCACAAGGAAAGCATAAGATTGCAGGAAACCAAATACAATTCACAAATACATCTTAATGTAGTATTTTTTAACCATTTTTCATACAATTACTTGCCAATCGAGGATATTTCAGGTGTGGCTCAGCTCTGCAACTGCATTCACAAGTGCTTATAAATCCAGTGATTGAACACAAAGAATAATCCAGATACATGATGATTTGCCTCTATCGACTACAGACTGACAGTACCAGCAACAATCTTGCAGACATACAAAGTAATTTTTTACAAGTTGTACAAACACAAAACACAGCTCTAATGGACCTTGAGTGTAGAGAGGGAAACGAAAAGGGCCAAACTCTCAAACACTTGCTCTACTATGCAGTACAAAACAGAGGGGTGTGAATCTCAGCAATACAGTACAGTGGTAATGGATATTGGATGAACATTTGGGGGGCGTTTTTGTTGTTGTTGTTGTTGTTGTTAAAAACAGTCATGATCTTGATTTTAGCTTTCTCCTCACACCATTTTTTCTGTTTTAGTGGCCAACAGGACAGGTTCCTGATATTAACAGTGATAGCCCTCCTAGCAAACTCTTAAATGCCCCCAGACAAGATTTCTCAGAATAATATATGCTCCTGTACCATCACTTATAATGCCTCATTGCTATAATAAAATAGACATTTTTTGAGAAAGTGCAATGTTATATCTATCCTGATTGACAAGTTTTTAACTCTTACTCTCCATTATACACCTAATAGTTCACTTCAAAAGTACTATCTATTCTTATTTACAATCTTCGTCCTGCTACTATTATCATCTCCCAGCTTGACTACCCAGAAACCATTAACTGGGAGAGATAAGTCAAGCATTTATACATTTATACAATTAAAAATATCTATACAGTAACATACAGTATCTAAAATACAAGGAGGCTTTTATAGATAAAATACAGAATATTGCCTCTTTCCTCTTTTACTTTAAACCCTTTGGCTATCTCTCACAATTTCCACTGTTAGTCAAAACCAAAGGAGAATAAACAGCCATTAATAACGGAGTAATTCAAAATTACGATAGGAATGTATGGCTGAAGTTTTATAAGGCAGGAAATACATATATATATATATATATAAGGGCAGGAAAATCTATTTGGCTTTGTTGTCATGGGTCAAAACAAGCATTTGAAATAAAAAGTACACTGACTGCAACCAAGGGGCAGCATGGCGGCATAGTGGTTAGCGCTGTTGCTCCACAACAAGGTCGCAGAATTTGTTCCTAGGCCTGTGGCCTTTCTGTGTGGAGTTTGCATGTTCTCCCCGTGCCTGCGTGGGTTTCCTCCCACCGTCCAAAGACATGCATGTTTAAGTTGACTGGTGACTCTAAATTGCCCGTAGGTCTGAGTATGAGTGTGAGTGGTTGCTCGTCAGATAAATGGTAGAAAATGAATGAATGAATGACTGAGACCAACCACTGGTTTCAAAGTTTGTTTCCTTATGCCTTGTTTAGTTCTTTCATGTAAGGGCACCGCACATGCATTTGTGTGCGTTGATAGTAGAATGTATTGAATATATTTTATGTTGCTGTTTTAAGTTTATTAGTTCTCAGACATAGTGGATGCACAGAAAGGAAAGCATTTTAAGAGGGTTGTGGTAAGTATAAAAGAAGAACAGGAATTTTCACAAAGAAATTTTACAGTATGTATATTAATAGTGCTCCTTATGTATGTGCACCCCCCCCCCAAAAAAAAAGTGCAACAGGGACTTTTTCCTTTGCCATAGGCAACAAATGTTGCTTCAAACCCATTTGCAAAATTCAGTTTAAAACACAGTGAACAACTCCAAACAGGGCAGATCCAATCACAGACATGCAGTGGCCAAGATATGCTGGTGTCACACAGGGCTAGGTAGCAGTTTATGTGGTTCATGCTTTTCCTTCTCATCATCTGCCAAGCTAGTAGTCAAATATTTGGATGATGGCGCAGAAGCATCCAGACAGCAGATAATGGCTAAACAGGCCCATCACATGTTGTAAGCAACATAGATGGGATCCAGCTGGTCAGCGAGGAAAGAGTCACGGAGGTGCATGCGCTGCTTCTCTCCCCTGGAGTTGATGGGTATAACCCCGGGGTCCACAATAACCACGACACCCACGATGAGGTGGTGCTCCTCCAGGACCACATTGGTTATCAGCGGCACCAAATCCAGTGCATCCTGCTCTGAGCCACACAGCTCCGAGACCACCACCAGCAGGTTGGTCCATGTAAACACAGCGCTGTGAGGAACAAAAACCAGATGGTTGAGAGTGGGTTCACACCCAAATGTGATGTTACAGTCGAAGTGGTATTAATTTTCTTATTTCACTCTGAGAAAAGTATAGCTGTATTTCCCACAATGGCAAATTGTATTACAGTTATATATTTTTTTCTTTTCAGAGTGAACTACAGTGTCAAATAACAAGGGCCTGGTTGATGGTCCTCAGATAAACACAAGACAGGGACTATGTTGTGATGCCAAAAAGCCAACCTTGTTCTTCTCTTTTTTAAATATCAAGTTTGAAAATAACGTGACCTTTGTGCATAATTCAACACTATAGATAAAACTCTTATTTCAATTAAATCTATGTTTGACAATATGCTTCCTGAAAAGCATTGACAAAATGTGCATTTATCAAACAGATACTGTACATAAAGAGCATTGTCACCTCTCAGCAATACTTCGGTGAGCCCGGGACACTGAAGTTTCAATGTCAGTGGGGTGGTAACGTAGCCCTCGTAACTCCAAGGTCTCATCCAGTGAGCCCACCACAAAAAGAGCGTCATGACGATCTAAACAGAGAGAACACAGAGAACAGAGACAGAATATAATCAACACAGGGAAGTTTATGGACAAGGATAGATTTCTTTCAATATACAGTTGTATGAAGTTTTGTTTCTCATCTAAAATCCTAAAATTAATTAAATAAGATTTGACTGTGTGTGTGATTCATGCTGTTTTGTTTTATTTCCAGGTTTTAGCTCCATCTGGGTCTATTTACCCCCACTGGCCCCTAACAGCTCAGTTCTCTTTACAAAACCCAGGTATCCAGTTCTGGCCCATAAGGTCTGCGGGTCTCCAAAACTGAGTTTGGTGTTGAAGTGGTCAGCCTGGAGACTCTCCTCTCCATAGATTGTGTAGTAGCCACTGGCATTGTGAGGGCTGTTCACCCAGATCTAAGAGAGAGAGGGACAGACTGTGTCACTCCAAGGTTCGAAAAGAAGAGCATGTCAGTAAAAGAGAAGAGTGTTCAGAGTGTCCTCACACCTCTCCCAGATGAGAATCACCAAGCGGACCTCTGGTCTCTGGATTTACAATTATCACCCGCACGCCTGGCAGTATCTGCAAATAGAAAAAAAAGTGACGACATAATGAAATACACTGTTAACATGCGTTAACTTAACACTGCACAAACTGAATCTGCACCACTTCAACATCCCACCTTGCCAGACTCCATTAGTGGAAGACTTTGAGGTGCTCCTCTCTCCACCAGCCTCACTCTGAAATTAGCACACGAACGTACATACACACAAGAAATTTGTGGGTATTCAAATTAAACCGCTTCAACTTATTCAAGTCTTTTTTTCAGGACCAAATGTTGAAGGGAAAATTTGAAATGTTACATTTACTGCCTGAGTATGTGAAGCATTTTGAATTATTCTGATATAAACACAAGTTGTCTCCAGACTATAAGACAATTTAAGCTTTTTTAATCCTTTTGGGAAAACACACATAGTTCTCCTCCTACAGTTTGCTACAAAGTGGACTTTGCACACATTCATGTACATTCATCCTCAGAGGTCTCTAAATTTAAGTGTTTACAGCAATTATCCAACCAACACAATCCACATGCTCACACCTGTCATGGCGGAGGGACTTCATGTCCACATACACTGTACAGGGATCAGGACCCGTGGTGCCCTGTGACACACAGAGACAATGGACATATACATGTTATACTCAAGCGTCACTTTGCAGTGTGTACCTGTGCACAGTAAGATTTTGCTGTACCTGCAGGCAGATGGCCAAGTTCACTCTGGAACCAAAAGCAGTACTGACAGCTCGGGACGACAGCCCCACATCCTTAAACAGCTTGGAGAAGGAGTGTGTGAGGGCCAGGCGGGGGCGTTCCTCTGCTATCACCACACAACTCCGCACACATGACAGGTTCACACCCCGAGCCTGAGATACACACCCATGCACAAACAGACACAGTTAACATCATTACTCATCATTACTGATACTTTTCTTTAGGTAAAGTCCTTACCTTGAGTAAGTCAGTCTGAGTGCCCAGTCCTTTAATGCAGAGCTCCATGACGGAGTAGGAGCAGAAGGTGTCTCTGATGCGGTACTGACTGAGGGTGCTCAGCCACAAAGACGAGCAGCTCTCCAACTCAAAGGGAGGAATTAGGATGGACTGGTGACCTGAGTAAACACTGAGAAGAGGAAAGCAGCAGTCAATAGAGCAGAAGAACATCAGAAAAAAGCATAAAGTGTGGGCTCCATGAGTGGAGGTTTGTTGTACCTTGCGAGGCACCACAGGACAAAGCCCAGACCACAGTAAGGATCCAGGCAGATGGCTATTTGGCGAGAGGAGTACAGTTCACACTGCAGCTTCACAGAGCGACAAAGTGCACTGACGGCTGCATGAGAGATCTGTAATACACAAATTTATACATTACAGGATAAAAAGAAAAAGTAAGGTAGACTGTTAATATAGTAACTTTTTATAAGTTGTTTACTAATTCAGTTTACTGAGCTTTCTCTATTATCTCTTATTCAAAGACATTTCTGCTAGATATTGGCAAAGTGAAATGGAAGTGGATTATATATATTTCACCTTGACCCCAGTGAGCATGCCTGTGGTGGACACACTGAAGTCCAGATAAGCTATCATCTCTGCTGTGGGCGGCTTATAGATCTGTGGAGGGCGACGGCGAGGAAGGTCGTCTGCAAACAGGAAGAGTCAGTGGTATTATTTTGATCAATGATGGCGCAACAAAATATTACCAGTTATAGCTGCTATTCTCAGTTATTTACTGGTTTTGAAAATAATTCAAATTCAACTTTCTCTAAAAAGGCTTTACAGACTAAACAATCCATAGCAAAAGTTGTAAACAGAAACAAATCTACCCACTGAGCAAATTTGATAATAACAGTGGAGAAAGCATTGCAGAGAAATGTCCCACTTCCTGTTTGGACTAGTGCTGCAAATTGTAATAACAAATGATAATTTCTCACAAAATGGAGCATTCATAAACCACTAAACCAACACCAATTCTGATACTTCTACTACAACTGTTGTTGAGCATAATTTTTTGTTAATGAACAGGTTCACTGTTGTTGAATGTACAGTCATTTTTCATTATTGTGGCATAAATATGCTAAATAAGAGAGACACACTATTATAAATAATTGTTATACCATTTCTTTTTTTTCTCTAGCTATCATGAGTTTATGTAGAACTTTGCACTGAACACAGTATGAGAGTCAATATTATTCACTTGCAACACTTTGCTTCATGATAAGAGGCATCAAGTATCTTTGTTGTATCAATAGATGAGAAGAGTAGTTTTTCACACAATAGGAAAAGCACAAATGTAAATGATAAAATGAATGGAGGCCTGATTCCATTTCACTGTGTCAGTCTCAGGGAGCCAGTATTCTGTGGTTCACTGTCATGCCTTACAGACAACCTGAGTATAATGGACCTATTATTACCTTGTCATTGTGTTATTAGTAACACCTTTTTATTGCCTACTATGACAAGCCAAAGTGTCTGCTGTGCTGATTTATAGGTTGGCACATTACCTGTGTCAATGATCATTGGCCACGTTTTAATGTTTACGGAGGCAGCTGCCTCTTTGGAGCGCAGAGTCCTCATGAGGTTTTGAGTGGTCAGGATACATGCAGCTTTACTGACCTGCAACAAAACATGAACATGAATCATTCAAAAAGGAGAAGCTGCCAAAATCAAATAAGTGACAAAAACAGACAATTTTTCACATATCAGACTCAAAAGACTTCAGGGAAATTGTATGACCATATTTTCAAATCAAGGGGCACACATGTACTTACATCAATAATCATGCGAACAGTAGGCAACGTGGCAGCCAGGTTCTGAGGGTGTGGAGGTCTGACATTTACCGGGACACATCCAGCATAGAGACAGCCATAGAAGGCAGCTATCAAATCAATACCTGAGAGGAAGACGGAGCACAAAGGTAGAGTAAAAAAGCTGAACAAAACCTCCATAATTTACAATAATTAGTCTCAGTGGGAGTAATATTCACCAGGAGGATAGAGCAATACTACGTTTTCCCCAGTGTTGATGCTGCCTTTCTCAGTGAGTGCTGCAGCTATCTTCTCCGCACGCTTATGAAGTTGGACGCATGATGCAGTGCTCACTGTTACACCCTGGAGGAAAGGGAGCAATGATTAGAGAGAAATACAACCTCAAAAACACTCAAAAACTCATCATTTAGTTCTTATGCACTGAAGATAATTTATTTCTCAGTGTGTGGAGAGATTAGTAAGGTACCTTTGCGTTAAGAAGAACGTAGAGGACATGATCCGGGTCTGTCTGTGCCCTCCAATGCAGAGCCTCTGTCAAATACTGATGCTGGAGCAGAAAGACAAAAGTCATGAGATGTATTTACTGCATATCTGATGGTGTGAAATATTTACATACATTATTACATTATCTTACAGCCACTTAGGGCTCACACAGAGATGGGTTTTGTGCTGTAACTTCATTAAATTCACTCAGGCTACGTTTACACATGGCTGGCTATTTTCATAAATGGACATTTCACCCTCTCCGTACTCAAATATAACATCGTGCACACGTGCCCCTATTCAGAAAAGTTTTCATTTACACTACCCCATGTATGTATGCCGTCAGGACATTCCAAACTGTAGATGGCAGTATAACGAGAAGCTCAAGTCCACGTTAGCCAATTAGAATCCAGAAAATAGCAACAACAGCAACGAATCACTTCCTCCGTTTCTGTTTTTCTCCATTTTTCTCAGTTTACATGCAAACGTGCAACCGAAGTTTTCCAAAATCTCCATTCTGGCCAAAGTTTTTACAATGAATCTTTTTCAGAGGCAAATTCTCCGTTTGCGTGTAAACGAAGGGCACAAACGAAGGGAAATTTCTCCGTTTTTAAAAATAACCATGTACGTGTAAACAGGGCCTCAAACAAAACAAAATAAAATGGTACTCAGAGACTGCATACCTCAAGAGACCTGTCTACCTCAGCGACATGTCTCCTGCCTACATGCAAACAATTTATATCACATATTCTGGGCCAATCCATCTTTGAAAATAACGTACAATAATTAGTAAAATAAGGGATAGCTACAGACGGTACATTGGTTACACAATTTAAAAAATTAAGAAAAAAAAACATGCACATTTTTTCTTTGTGTCACATTTCCACACAAGGACACAAAATAAAACCACAATATACTAAAGAAAAGCACGTGATGAGAATAAATGAGGGTGTAGAGAGGATGCCAGAAGGGGGCCATAATTCTTACCATCACAGTGGGCCACATACAGAGCTACATCCAGAGAAACACGAGAGCAGAAAAAGAGAAGAGTCCAGATTTTTTTTATATCTATTGAAGTGGTACTAGCAGGGTAAACTGTAAACCTCACTAAGTACCACCATACCACACTTTAAGAATTAGTAGTGATCATGTTCATAACTTTCCTGGTTCATTTGAAAGACATGCATGTGGCTCTTTTGAAAATGTGGTTACAAAAGTATCAGTGGCTGGTTGAAATTATGATGTTCATGGTCATGCTACCTTCCGGACGAGATCCTGGTCTTCAATCATGCCTAGGTCCCTGCCTGCAGCCTGGGCAATCCTCTTCCCTGCCACCAGGTTGCCAACCATGACGGACGCAGGACCTACACCAACTACAAGCGAAACAGTGTGTGATAGCAACAAAGAAAGGAAAGGGCACAACATTTCACAAATTTAGAAACAGTTAGGTTTTTGTTATATAACGCTACTGACCACATTCTTACTTTGCAAATCACTTTATAATATAACTGACTCTCACATGCAGGACAGTCTGGTTTCTCTCATCATTGCAATAGAGACATTAGATCAAGAGGAATTCTAATAAGTTAGTTCAAATGCAAGAAATATCCTCATGTCGACATGTTGCATCAGACCTTTGCTTTATAATACACATTCTACAGTCATGTTTCATCATGTACATACCTGGCTGCTTTTGGCGGGGCTTAGGCAGGTTGGTGACACATGTATGGGGACACATGAGGATGTTGCATGGGTGCAGGTTGCCATCCAGGAAGAATTGTTTCGTGTCAGAGATGTGGATTCCACCCAGGGGTGTTTTAGGTAAGGTGTTGGCCGGGACCAGAGCCAAACAGTAGAGGCCCACCTGGTGAATGCTATCAATAGCCTAGAGAGGAAACCAAACATGAACGACAACATGGTGAGTCTGTCTCTATATCATAGACACACTCAAATCAATATAACAGCGTGGCAGCATTCAGAGGAAACAAATGACCATTTCAGTATTTGTACATTTTTACAAAATGGAGTCATTTTGAAAGAGGATGAGGAAGGAAGGAGGAAGAGGATGCAGGTGTTATGATTTACCTGCAGCACTCGACTCATCCACTGGAAGCTGTCCTCCTCACTGGCATCTGGCCTTTGCTCTGCAACAATCACGACCCTCTCATCATAAAAAACTGTGACTGAAAACACAGCGATCCTGACAAACACAAAACAGAAACACAAAGTTATTGAGGGTTATTCAGGAAGTGTGTGAGTGAGAAATCTATACAAAAGTAGTTTGAATGCAGCATAATGTTTTCTTCTAAGAAATAAAGAAAATTCTGAATGTCAACAACACATCCAGTTACTGTATGGCCTGTTTGAGTCTGCTGGGCTGTCTTTGTACCACCAGATGTCAGTAGTGACACATTAGGATTCCCTCTTGACCCAAAGACGACCCATCATCTCTCTTCAGACTACATGCAAAGAGGATTGTCTCACCTCCCACGGTAAACTGTCTTGACTGGCTCCACGGCCAGAGCGGTGGCCACCAGGTCATCGGCATTGTGTCTCCGCCCACTCACCATCAGCAGACCCTCTATCTTCCCCACCACAAATATCAGACTGCCCTGTTCCGAGGAAAGGGGGGTGGGGGGAGGGGTGACACAGCAGGACCATTATACTGTGAGTATAAAGACCGATTCGAGTGCAGAGCGAGAACGGTGGTTTCCAGGAAAGTTGAGTGACCACAAATGTTGTTCTCTAAATAAACAATCCTACTTACCGGGCCAACAAACCCCAACAGTCCCGAGCGCACAAATGGAATCTCTCCAATGGGAGCTCCATTAGCATTAACAGGAATCACCTGAATGCAGCAACACACAGAAAGAGAGAGAAGGCTAACATAACACACAATCAAATCAACCAACTGCCTTATTTGTGAGGCGACATCACCGCAGGCAGCTTTTGTGGTTTAATTCTGCTCTCATACCTCAAAGGTGTTTTTTGTAACTCCAGGCAGGTTGTAGTACATGGTGCCTCCAGCACGAGAGTTGATGATTATCTCTCCTATCTCATCTGTTTTACACAGCTGAGGAGGCCCGTCAGGCTTAACAATGCACATCAGAGCTGGAGGCACACAAAGACAACATCAAGAAATACACTTAATAGACTTTGCACACTTCTCAACTGAAAGGTAGGTTTGTCAGGCTTTGTACTGTATATCCTAGTTTTCAATGCATTTCACCTTTAGAAACATAAATTTACATTATATAACACTTATCTACAGGCCAGCCAGGTGCATAGTTAGAAACTGATATTCTTTTTCTGGCTGTTGAAATCATGTCAAAAAGATTCAGCAAGTAAATAGATGTGCCAGCTATGGGATCATGGAGAAGTGGAAAGAGACAAATTTTCTGCTGTCTTGTATATGTTATCATTATTGATTATTCATTTTTAACAGACGGATTTGAAAACACAGTGAAATATTTTGGGCTACAGACAATCAGTCCTGGAACTGGTTCTTTATTCTGATGTGAAATTGATGGCAAAGGAGATTATTAAATTAATAATCACAATCTATTAAATTTTGTTGTTTAAAATGTGTGCTCTGCATTTTTGATCTGGTTTACATTTATTCCTAGTATCCAGAAATCTCCTGCAGGCTGGGCATATGATACAATAGTAAAGCAGCACAGTAATGAAGAAAAATCATTATCATGTACAGTTTCGGTAAATTTTGAATTATTTACTACACATGCCATAATTTTTCCTGCTGCATAGAAACTGGCTTGTGTACCAATATGAACTGAAAATCAACTTGAAGAGATTTGATATTTACTACAGATACAGGAAACATTTTCCATAAATTGTTTCAGTTATCAACTTGTGTTAATGTTCAGATGCTTACAAAAGGCTCAAACATCCAGTTTGGTTGCACTCAGTCCTGTCAGAGACACACCTAATTTCCTTTGGCCTTAAATTTCTGCCAACATACTGTAGCTCATGAAAGGGAGCCGACTGTTATATCTTGTCATGTCATGATGTCAGATTTCCCAACAGGCACATTTCTGTTGTTTGTTTATCAAGATTTCCTTTGACTCATGTATTCCCTCCTTTCTCCTCACCTCCAGGCATGACATGCCCCACATCTTGCACAGTCAGGGCTGAATTCTTGTCCTCCGTGTTGACCCTGATGACGCCATGGCTCAGGCCACCCATGGAAAGAATGGCCCGGGCAGGGAGAGGTGTACCCAGTACTCCTGGCCTAAACATGAGAGAAAACCAGATCAAATAGTTGGCATAAAACAGCTTATGCCTGCAACTGCGAAAAATAAAAGTTTGACAGTTTGTTGCTGTGGAACTTTAAAATCTTTTCTCATCTCTCACTGTCACTCTTGTTTTGCACATGGCAATACAAGTTTATTTATAAAATGTCTACTGAAAAAAAATGAACAATTAACTTTGAATGTGATGAACATTATTTCTTCGTTATCTTCTTTTAATCATTAACAAATGTCTTTCAGAAAACTTGGATAGAAATGGAAGGTCTGAGGGTGAGAAGAAAATGGGGGGCAAAAGGGAGGAATTAAAAAAAACCCTCATCTGGCATAAAGCTAAAAAAAACAAACAAAAAAACAACCATGGATCAAAAGCATACCTTCGTATAGCTACTGTCATGGCCTCGGGGGAGGTGGCGCAGGGACAAATGACCTCAGGCTTCAGGCCGTGAGACTGAAACACATTAAGGAAGGCATCGCAGGAAGATACTGACCCTGGAAATTAAGAGACAGGGGATCCAAGGTTTTACACCAGATCTCCGCAGTTTGAAAAGGTCTTGTTCTGCAAAACTGTAAGGTCATGTGAATATAAATACTCACAGGGATTAGCACCATCAGCAACAATGAGCATACGTAATGAGGCCAGGCTAGTGTCTCTCTGGTCCCGGTGAGCCATCATGGCCCAGTGTAGATCACGGCACTTCACCAAAGCTATGCGGGCTGCATTAAAGTGACATAAAAAGGCAGTTACTAACTTTTCTTTGCTTGTTTTCTTGGTGAGACCAAGTCATGGTGATTGTATACAAGATAAGAGCTTCAGACATTGTTGTATTTACAGGACATGAGGTTACAATAGGCCCTCTGAGCTGTGCAACATCTTCAGGTCAGATTGGATGCTGCAGTTATTTGGTATGGAAAAGAGTAATTTACCTTTGTGGATGTGTACCCTCTGTACCCAGGACAGTGGACAAGCCTTCATAACTGCATAGGGAACACTAATAGTGTGTATCCGGTTCATCACAGCCTGGAAACAAACAAATCCAAATTAAGAAGCTAAAACAACATTAACCTCACCTTTCCCATCATTACAAAACTCCACTGTATGAGAATAATAAATCCATTCAATGTCAAATAAGTGATAATTACAAAAAAGCCTGTAATTGTGTGATTATACAATACTGGTTCATTTTAGCAACAGACAACTGAAGTAAAATTTGATATTGTGCGGGTGGTACAAACCAAAAATCTAACTTTTCGATTAAAAAAAAAACAAAAAAATAACAGTCTCAAAATGAAATCAACCAAAACACAGAAGCAAAAGAAAACAAGAATTTATTGATTGTGCCACCATGACTGGCGGATAGTCTAATACATCTCTATGTCCCGATATACTCACTGTGAGGACACCATGCCATAGGCCCATATCCTTCTTAAAATCCAGGACATTCACTAAGGTTTCCCCTGAAAGCAAAAAGACAGAAGACGTTTCAGATTTAAGCCTCCAATGATGACTAATGACAACACTGCCTGTCTCTACGCACCCTCACAGTAGTTGCAGGCCTGGGTCAGTGCCTGGCAGTGGGTCAACATGGCCACTTTAGACACAGCCACACCCACGACTGTGCTGTCTTTGCTTGCCTTGTACTACACAGGAAGTTAATACAAGGGCAGGATTTTAATAACATAGCAAACCACAACACAATTGTCTTTTCATGTCACATCATCTGCTCGTACAAATACTGTATATGAAATTATTTAATAAAATTCTATTAAATAAAGGTAAATCAGACTTTTTAAAACAGACTAAGTCTAAACAAAAAGCAAACTGCTTTTGTCGAACACAATAGAAAAGTGCATAACCATTACATAAGCAAAACAAGATTACAGCTTTATTTAATATGGTTTTACAATATAGTCTCATTTAAAGGCAAAAACAAACCTGTTACCTCTATATATGCAGGGTCAGTGTTGGCAGTAGGAATATGTGGCTGCCAGTCTTTAGAGGGCTTGGTCAGGTATTTTGAGTCTGTCACCACCCACTTTAGTCGAGGCCAGCCTATTCAAGAAATGTAAGTAAACTTTAAACTAAACCATTTTAAGATCTAAAAATCTGACCTGTGACTTCAACTGTAAACCCCGAAACATGTTTAAACCTCATACCTGGAATATTTCATTGAATATAATTTTTTTTACAACATCCCACTGTTAAATTTATTGTGGTAATTAAATTTTTCAACAGGCTGTTGACCTTTGAATTGCAGTATTTCCCCAGTAGGTGTCTTGGGTAGACCCTTCAAACAGATCTCACTGGTCAGAGCCAGACCAACACCGCAGCTTCCCAGCAGAAACCCCACCTGGCTGATACCTGCATCCTAATAATAAGAACAAGAAGAAAAAAAAAACAATTACACATTTAGACATCTCAGGTTAAATGGCAAAGAACATTTTCTGTACGAGGAAAGTTTTCTTGTTTCTCTGGTGCCGTTCTTACCTTGCGAGACAGTGGTACCTCAATAGGTACTGGAATAACCTCGGCCAGCAGGCAGCCGTAGAAAGACACCCAGAACATCCCAGGGTCGCTGTTGGGATACACCAACGCCACCTACACCAACACATTAAAATCCTCATTTAGCTGTATGTATACTGACATTACACCACTGGAGGCTATGTCAATAAATTTGTGTAAAAAAATTAATTAGTGATGGGAAGTTAGGATCTTTTACTGACTCAGATCTTTTAATCTCGTTCAGTAAAATGAAGGAATCTTTTTTCAAGTCATTCGTTCATTGGAACCAGTGTGGCGCTGTAGCTGTCATTTGAGTAATGACCAGTGTTGCAAAGTCCGCTTGTTATAAGCGACTTTGGGCTTGTTGTTCTGTAAAGTCTCTTGCAAATATCGTCAGTTGCGGGTTTTTCAGGCTTGTTATTTAAAGTGTGGTTGCTAATTTGAGAATTCGAGTCGCTTTTTTTGGGCTTGTTTCATTAGAGCTGGTTGCTTGTTTTTCTCACAAGATCTGGCAACACTGGTAATGACTGAAAAAGCACGGCTTTCAAACATGGAAGAGCAACATGGTTTGATTCACTTCATAATACACAAGTTTGCTTTTGTTAAACTATTGAGCACCCTTTTGGGCCAAAGCCTACTGAAGTTGAAATTACTGATTACTTCACTTGCCAGTAGCAGAGCGCTCCGCCTATCATTAAAAAATCCTCATTCTATGATGGCTGTTCACTTTATCCTACCTGGTCACTGAAGACCTGTAGTGTATGAATTCGTTCCAACGGAAAGGCAAATTAAACATCCATCCCATAGCTACATAGCTAACGTTAGCTTTCATACTAACGTCAGATAGCTCTCCTCACCAGTAATAACAGCATTGGTCATGTTACTGCTGTAACCACGTGCATAATGAACGAAAGACCTGAAGACCCGTAGTTATGAGTCGTGAACGAATCACAAACATCCAGACACAGACAAGTGAATGAGCGACTCAGACCCGAACACCCCATTTTATGAGTCGTGAACGAATCAGCCATTCCTACACAGAGAATATGCGGCAGAAAGACCCGTTCGTGAGCAAATCTGAGCGTGTGGCGCGCATGCGCGGACCAGAGAATAGTCGCCACCAACGTGAACTGGTTGGTGGTGAACCGGGCTGCTGCCTACGACTATGCCTCTTGTCTCGGACGGTCACCCAGCCGCCCTGACTAGATCCCGGCTGCCGTAGGAGCTGCTGTAGGTCGGCCCGCACTGGCTAGCTACACTAGCATAAGCTGGGCTAGCTAACTCACTAATTCTCGCCTCCATTTCTGCCATCATCCTGCATCTATGACAAGAAGTACTATCATAAAAGGAGGCAGAGGAGGAACTAGATGAGTAGCACACAGGACAGGAGAGGAGAAGCAGGAAGAGAGAGTGGAGACAGACAGCTAGAGGACAGTGCTAATCGTTTAGTTAGATTAGTGGAGCAACAGACTCGTCTGAACAGTTTAGGGCAGGAAAAGAGGTTGAATTCTTTTGATAACAGTTTACTGTCTATTAATCAACACGAGGTAACACACAGCACAACCACCAGTGACTGGACCTCCACGGATTGGACCCCCAGTCCTCCCGGAGTTTGAGACTGTTTATTGTGTCCATATAATATATGTTTTGTGACTGACTCCTGCTGGATAGGAAGCAAAAAAGCAGAAATTCAAACTCCAGTTTTCTGCCTCTTTCCTGATCCCCTAAAGTGGAGCTGTGTGGATATTAACCAGGTGTTTTAGCACAATATCTCATGTGCCACAAGTATCAAAATACATTTCAATATAGTTATATAGCATATTTTGTGTTTGTAAACCTTTCATCATCTAATCTCTACAAATACGAGCTGTGTGTCTGTCATGTTGGGAAGTAAAGCACATTGCAGTGTAAAGGTGAGGCAGCGCGTCTCTGCATGTCTTATTGTGTGAATGATGCATGTAAGTGAATTTCCCTCAGGATAAAAAAAGTGTATATCTATCATGTTTATAATATCGAAATAATATAATATTGCACCTGTATATGAACTGGGATGTAAATTAAAAAACACAGATGGAGGTTGCTGATATACCAGTTTTCTGCAGTGTGCCTTAAGCAGCACGGTGGCGTAGTGGTTAGTGCTGTCGCCCCACATTAAGAAGGGCGTGGTTTGATTCCCGGTATGGGGCGCCAGAACATATCTAGGTTAATTGGTGACTTGATGTAAATGTATGTGGCGACCTGAGCAGCATGGGGGCGTAGTGGTTAATGCTGTCGCCCCGCAATAACAAGGGTACGGTTTGATTCCCGGTGGGGGCACCTAAACATGTCTCGGTCAATTGGTAACAAGTGATGGACTGGGCTACAGCAAGGAACAGTGATCTCCAGAGACGAGACGGGAGACCGGACCCCGGTCTTCTTTTTGGAATAAAAAGGAACGTATCTGTCGGGAAAATCCTCAGAGGGGGTCACTAATAATGCACGCCCCCCACCAGTGAAGTGGCCGCCTGAGTGCTAAGTCAAACAAGAGTCACTCACTGACCTCAACACAAAGAGGTTGACTTTCATTTACTTCAATGGAGATGTCAGTAATTGGTGGAAAACCAAAGAGCATGGGGATAGAAGAAATTGGATTCACAGTGGATTTGATATTTCCACCAAAGTTGTGGGACATATGTGTCATTGTTTTGTTATGTTTTTGCTTAAATGTGAGGAAGCATTAAAGTTTTCAGTTATAACTGAAGAAATTTTCTATATTTCATTACTTAAAACACTGTCTCGGGGTTAAATTTGCATAAAGTGCTAAAAACGGAATTCTCAAAAATTAAAAACCCAAAAAAAAGAAAAAAAACGAATATGGGAAAAATTGAAACGGATTTTATAGGGCTCTAGGTAAAAACCAAAATGAGTCCAAATCTTTGCCTTCAACGAGGACAGGACCGGTTGAATCTCTCTTTCCTCCATTATTGTAGTTTCCTCCTTGTTTGGTGCTTACTGCGCATGTGTATGTTCCAGAACCGGCTCTGTGTTGACGTCAGGACGTCCTGCATACAAAATGGAGGCAGACAGACTGCAGATCTATTTATTTTTTTATCGATTTTGGGACATTTTCAATCGATTCTGAATCGTAGTAAATGAGAATCGCGATTCTTATATGAATCGATTTTTTGGCACACCCCTACTAGACCCCCCCCCAGAGACCAGACCCCTCCAGATCCTAGAGACTAGACTAGACCCTCCAGAGACTGGAGAAAAACTGGAAAAGACCCCCCCCCCACAAAGCCTTCCAGAAACCGGATCCCCCGCTCCCCCAGAGACCAGACCCTTCCACGGACCAGACCCCTCCACAGAGACTGGATCCCTCCACAGACTGGACCGGACCTCCAAAGCCCCCCCCCCCGTGACCCCTCCAAAGACTAGAGACTAGACCAGAATGCCCCCCCCGAGACTGGATCCCTCCACAGACCGGACCCCGGACTTCTTCTGCTTTTCACAGAAAATTTGCCCGTCAACAGCACTATGGGCCTGCACAGGGACACATCATCAAATGAGCAAATAAACAGAGTTTAAACCAGGAACTGCCTCAACTTGTTACCAACAAACACTATGCAACATATTTCCCTGTAGCAAATTTCCCTATAATTGTTGTATGTTGTGTATATGTGTTGTCTTACCCTGTCTCCAGGTTTGAGGATTTGCTCATTCTTGGTGCCCAGCTTGTTTAGCAAGGTGTATGCCAACTTCACACTGCGACTCCACAGCTTCCCTGACAGACACAGGTGGACACAGGAGGTAAGATCAAATCTAAACACTGCCTACAAATAATCTAAAAGCACAAAACAAAACCAGCTTCCTGATACTGAGAGACATCTATGACTGTCAGTACATACACTTAATGCAAAGCCTGTATTTGGTTTGACATTGTAAACATCCTCCCATGGCTTTTATGTATTCAATAATACAGTAGTGTGTCTCACCATAAGTCAGTGTATAGAGTGCCCTGCCTGTGATGTCAAGAGCAGTGAGGGCAGGGCTCTTCCCCTGAGTGGCCCCCCAACGGGCCAATGCTGCCTGCAGAGCTGGGGGCCAGTTACTGACCACACCCAAAGGCTCTCCTTTCACTGGGATGATCTGCCGGCCCTCTGGCTTGGGTGTGTTCGGGTCCGGTTGAGGGACTATGAGATGGACAACAGAACACATTTTAGTACTTTACAGATTAACGAGGGGGTAGGAGGGGGGTCCATTATGGACTCTACCAAGGTACAATGTTGTCCACACATCATCGCTAACCTATACAACATGGTTATCACTGGTTCAACCTCTAAAAAGGGTCCATGCTAACCAAAATTCTATTTATCAAAGCCAAAGTTGTGTGTCTTGATAGATTTTAAGTGATTAACAGAGCAATAATAAATATTTATTAACAATTAATCAAACCATAAGTTACAATTTCCAAACATGGATGGAAAATATATCTATAACATCCAACCTGTATTTTTTTAAAACAGGGAACATGTTAAGTCTTTTGAACGTGTCACTTCATAGCATGTAATATTGTTACTGGAGTGTCATACACTACAGATTTGGAAAAACAAGTAATTCAAGTAGAAAGTTGAGGGGAACATCATCGTCAAAGTGTTTAAATCTACCTTCTACAATCTCCTCTGAGTCATCGGTGAAGAACTCGCTGAGCGGGGGCCTCTTAGGCCTCTTCAGGGTGTTGAGAAGCTGCTGAATCTTAGTGGAAACTCTGCTGCTCACAGGGACCCCTGCAAGTGGAGTGAAGATGGAGATTGTGGGTGGCATGACAACACAGTCACACACTTTGCGGTTCAAACACAGAGTGACAAATCACATCCTGCTGAAATTTCGGCAACACAAGGAAAACATGGTGAGGAGTGTGGTAAAGGTTTCTTTTTTCAGTTGGGGGGTCACAGGTGAGGATTCATTTGTGTGGATATTGTGTTTATTTCATTTCTATAGTCTTTGATTCCAAACAAGAGGGAGAGTAAGGGTAGAACAGGACGTACAAAAGGCTACAGACATCATACATTAAAGTGTTTCCTTACTCTGAATATTACCTCTTCCTATCAGCCAGTCACATACACATGTGAAAGGGTGGAAAAAGATCAAGAAGAAAAGAAAGCAGTAAAGTCTGATTAATTATATTTCTTGGTTGGAAGTCGACACTTATTTTGAAGAGAGAAGCATCAGACACAGAGACAGAATCAAATAAAAAAGTTTTGTGTGGTGCAGCTGTTACCGTCCGCTGTCTCCATCATGCTCGAGCGGCTCTGCCCACGGCTCATACCCCGAACAACAGCGTTCGAGGGCAGGTCCACCCGCGAGCCTCTGGATGGAGGTGCCCCAGCTGTAACATCTGGAGGGGGGGCGTTGTTCCCTGAGGGGGCTGCAGGGGAAGTTATGGAAGAGAGCCTGAACAAAGCTATCATCCATTCCTCTTAAGACACTATGCACTGGAGTATTTAAAAGTGTGATAAAAATGTAACTGCAATGAATTAGGATGTACATTCTTTTCATTTTGCTTTTTTTATCCTGTTTCAAGTTTCATCCCTTTGTCATTTTTGTGCTGTTTCTAGTTCACTGTTTTATTAACATATTGACAGAAATCATTTGATAAATGATAAATCATTTTGTGATTTTAAATGGAAATCTGCCAAACTTCTGAAGGTCACAGTGGTGTCTCACCAATGCGACTGTGAGCCAACATGTCTGTCACAGCGGCAGTGGGCGGCAGCTCATGTGGTTGGTGCTGAGGCTGGTAGTGAGGCTGATACAGAGGCTGGTATTGCGGTTTGTACTGCGGCTGAGGCTGAGCTTGGCTCTGAGGCTGCGGTTTGGCCTCTCCATGGGAGAGGGTCGAGGAGGCGGAGGAGGACGTGGAGGAGCCCTGAACGGAGCGGTTAATCCAAGAGTCTGGGCTCTGTAGGTTGGAATTGGCCGAAGGTGGGGGAGCGACCACTGAAGACTGCCTGCGAGCTGATGTCTCGTCTTCAGAGCCTGACGAAGAGTCTAAATAAGAGAAAACAAAGCATGAATCTTGGGCCCTGTGCTCCCCTAGCTAAAGGTCTAATCTGTCTGAAAAGGGTCTGGACAGGATGAGAGGACTGCCCATCTTTTTGTCCTACCTGGTGGCGTGCGGGCTTGAATAGGAGACTGGACATAAGTGGAGCGTCGTTTGGTTGGCATGGGAAGTGCCATTTTCTCCTCCTTATGTTTAGCCAGGGCAGCTTGTACTGCCTCAGTATGGATATCTACATAGACAGAGAACAACACACACTCAACACAATGTTGGGTTTTAAAATGAGGAGCTATTTCGTCGTAGTAGACAAAATATCTCCTCACCACAACTAGATTGTGGTGTGGCTTCAAAGCAGATTTCCTTTTTATACACTGGCTGTTTTACTAAATTTAAAACAGTATTATTTTCATATGTGCTACTCGAGTATTGTTATTAATTTACTGAGCACTCAAAAAAAAAGGCAAAAATCGTTTAAATTAAAAAAAATTAAGTTAAAAAGTTCAGACCTTTGACAATCTGTTGAAAGTTAACTTTTCTTGAAGGTAAATGGAGTCAAAAAAAAGTCGCTTACACCTGCTTCATTTGCATTATTTCAGTAGTGATTTTTGTTTTTGTAGGGTTTTATTGAAGGTGTGAAATTGTAAAGGACAATTATGTCTCAGTCCATATGTCAGTAATATATCAGTAAAAATCCCTGTAGAGGGTGACTGTGTTTTCCCACTGAGGCCATGACAGGAAGAGAGAGCAAAGCCGTGTATTAGCCCACACACTTGCCTATACATATGAACATACAAATACACACCATAATAAATGAAGACATACTTTCCCTTGATGACACCCACAGGCACATAAAAAAGAAATAATCATGTGAACAGTTGCGCAACCAGGCTGCATAACAAAACGTGGAACAAAAGCCCACTCACTGACGAATCCCATCTATTTACTCAGGGGATGTTATTTCCATTCAAACATCAAAACATTTAAATAAATCATCAAGCACAGCTCATTACACAGCAGCAGTGAGGACCATAATTACATAACTGGCACTCTGAACAGATTGCACCAGGATAAATCATCCTCCTTTGTAATGTGCCGTTGTACACCTTCACACAGGAGAGACAGACGGACCCCTGACACATGTCTAAGAGTACAGATGATAAGCATCGTGGGGTTTGGTTTACATTGGCTCCAATTCGCAGTAAGATTTACTGGCAGCTCAAGGACATAAACGAGTATTATCTTTCCCGAACAGCTCTTCGGTTTGTTGTGGTTGTGAATTTGAATCAGTGGAATCATTTACAGAAGATACAAATCAAACATAAAAAAGAGGAGCATGATGTGTTATCAGATTGGATAAGAGCAGCAATAAAAGGAGGAAGCTTGAGGAGATAAGTGGCAATCAAACTGAAGGTCTGGATTTACTCTGCAGCCAAGAAAATAATAAACACTATATTCTGGCATCATTTTACAACTGCTTTTTTGCTAAACTGGTAATGTTGATCTAGTTTTGGTAATGTTTCTCAGTCTGATGTTTGTTCAGGTCACTCTGATGAACTGAAAACTGAAATATATAATCACTTTGTGGAAGAACGGCAGTGAAATTGGTAGGGACATTTACAGTTAACCAGAAGATGAGACTCATGACTTTGGTGTTTTTTTTGTTTTTTTTTAAGGGACAAACATATACATAGGCAACTATACGATGGATTTCCCTGAAAGAGATTTGTCGCAGGATGAATTGTACTTAGTTGGTGACTCCTTGACATTTCATAACAATAATGTCAAATGAACAAATTCTGCTGTATTTTCTTAGAAATATTAATTTGCTGACGTTAGCATACAGGTTTACCTGCAAATTAAGCTGATCAAGATGGAAATATTATTCCTGCTAAACATAATCACACTAGTATTATCATTGTAAGCATGAAAGCACACTAACCCCTTAACATTAAAATAATATTTTAGAGAGATGTTGATTTAACTTTATGATTGTTCAAATGTGCTGTGTTTTCTAGTATCCAGTTATATGAACAAGGATATGCTACAATTCATTTTAAGGTTCTTACTATTACATATAGAGCCCTGCTTGGACAGGCTCCAGAGTACATCATGGAACTTATCCATCCCTATGTCGCCAGTAGGTCACTCAGGTCTTCCAACCAGGACCTACTGGCTGTCCCTCGCTCACAGCTGAAAACCAAAGGTGATCGTTCCTTTGCTTTTGTGGCTACAACTCTATGGAACGCCCTCCCTGTACACATACGGTCAGCAGTCTCTGTAGAAGCTTTTAAAAAACAATTGAAGACACATCTTTTTAAATTGGCCTTTATGTCTTCTTGAGTTGTTTGTTTGTTTGTGTTTTATTTTATTTTATTTTATTTTGAATTTTTATTTTTATTGTTATTTTTATTTCTAACTTGTAGCACACGTTCTTACACTATGTATGTTTTTATGGTCGTATTTACTGCTTGTGAAGCACTTTGTGAATTCAATTTCTGTGAAAGGTTCTATACTAAATAAACTTATTATTACATCACAGAAATTGGATCACAACAGAATATGTTCTTACTTTTGACAAGAGTGAGAGTTATGAGGATGCAACATTACATAGCATGTGGCTCTTTCAGGAGCATAAAGGTTCTTTATTGCAGTTGTTGTAGCATTTATGCCACTCAGTGATGCTGCCACATTATAATTTTTCCTGTATGTATGAAATCTCAATTTACTTCCTTAAAGAGTTACAGCTGTCGCTTATTGGGACATAAAGCCAATGGTGAATCAACAACGGACAGATTTTAGACACTTAACTGATAATGACAAGTTCTCCAAAGTACCCTGGTTGAAATGTGCAGTATTAGTACTGTTTTATTGCAGTTGAATTATACAAACATGCTTAATAAAGCAAACAGAACATCTTCCCTCGCCCTTGCTTTGCTCCAGGCCATTACTTTCAAGCCATCAGTCTTACAAAACTTTAATACTGCACTGTGAAAGCGCAAGACAATGCTGCACTATGTCCCCTCAGTACATTTCAGCATGGCCCCTGATTCCTCATTTCTTCCTGATATAATGCTGCTGTAATGCTCTGTGTTCCCTCCCAGCAGATAAAAGATATACTGCTGCTGGTCCAATTTTTAATATAACAGAAACGCCTTCGGACAAACCTCCAGCTTAATGGTCTAACGGTAGTCGTCCTGGTATCACACACACTGCAGTGTGAGGGGGTTTCGCATGAGAGGAAAGAATTGTTTAAGAGAGAATTAAGAAACAACACACAAAGGCTGTTGGCTAATCTGATTTTTACAGTCTGCACCCCAGTTAACAGACACACCAGTATCCTCCTCACATGCTCTGTACTCTTTCACCCCTACTCCTTGCCTCTGTTTTTTTGTAACCTCGGCAGCATCAGGTTTTCCCTCCCAATCAGTATTCCTCTGTTCTCCACACAGCCTCCTCACACATAGCCAGGCACTGACATCATTCGGCTTTCACAGAGTGGGGGTCCTCACCAAGGAGCTCCCCAGCTGCAAGGCTGCACTGCCAGCAGCCTCTCTCAGACACACAAACACACACACAAACACATTATTTTTTAATTGATCCCTTTGAAACTGCTTAGTGTGTCTGATCTGAAGAACAGACTGAAGCTGCTGTAGAATCAATTGAACATTGCAAAAGCATAAAAGGAAACTATATTTCCTCAATGACACACAGATGTTTGACATTTGGGGGGAAACTGGGGCTGAATTATATCAGGGTTGCTTTTCTTTTAGTTGTATAAGCTCTTGCTGACCTGATCTGTAGCGGTCATCCCTGGTTCCCCCACCACGGTGTGTCCTGCGAGAGCGACGTTCGCGGTACCTGGATGAGCTGGAGGGAGGAGGAGCATGGTTGGAGGAGGAACTGGGAGCGGGAGGCTGCACATCATTTTTAGGAGGCGGCTCCACTGTCAAAAGATGCAACACAGATGCGTTCAGAAATAAACATTGAAGGAGTAGTATCTCGCTTGTGAACCTGTGTAATCTCAGTCCCAATGGCTGCCACACGATCATCGTGTTTCCAGTGAAAATATCTGTTACAACTAAAGAAGACAGATCTTCATGCAACTTTTGGCTTTTACTGGATTCATTGGAAAAAACAGGATGATTTGAATGACTTCTTGCCTGAAATCCTGACCACATTATATCTATTTTAATTGAGCCTTACTTTATTATTTTAATTATAAGTTAGCTGTTTTTCTGTCATATTGCATATTATTTTATACAGCAGGGAATAAAGAAAATTGAATATTACAGTGGCAATTAGCTTTTTTTCATTTTGTATGTTCTTGTACCTTGATTACCTTGTTCTTTGTGAAGCTGACACTAAAGAAATAAAATATAAATATATAACAATAAGAAATACATATTTAGGTAATGTTGATTGATATTGCTGTTAAATGAGGGTGTTAATATGTTAACAATTATTATGATTATTATTAATTATATGTGATGCCTTTGGGTAATAATTCAGAACCGTGCAAACCAGCCCCATCTAAAAAAGCACACAAAATACTCACCATACCAGTGAATGAAGTAGAAGGGCTCTTTAAAAATAAGAAAGAATTTAAGATCATCCATCTGTTTACTAATCCATCAGATTAGTAAACAGATTTACCACTAGTGGGCAGCAGTGAACATTACCAGGTCCTATGTGGGTTACTAGTGTCAGACAGCCATTTACAGAACTACATGAAATGACACTTATTGTAAAAAGACACAGATGTGACGACAAGGTCAGATGGAAACATATCTGAGAAAAGGCGGAATCGCAAAAATAAGACACTGACAATCAGTTGGGGTTAGAAATACTTATTGACCAAACATGCGGTAACATTTTCTTGTGTATAATCATAGAAGATCTTGGATGCACAGTTAATGGGTTTTTACCTGGAGTGTGGATGAAGTAGGGAGCAAGGAGTTTGGTCCGTTTCTTCTCATAGCCCTTCTGTGTAATGTCACCTGAAAACCAAAAGATAATTTCACTTTTTACAGACAGGCACAATAAAACAAAGATGTTAATGTGCAGACAAATTCTAACTCAAGATTTCACAGGATTGCAGTAATCATCAGTTTTCTCGCATTATCTACACTGCTGGGCTTAAAAATAATGTTCCTAACATGCTAATTAAATGAACACTGTCTTTCTTGTTGATGAAACAAATATCAACATCGGTAAGATCATATCCTAAAGTATCAAGAACCAAGTGACTCATTCAGGTATTCTCTAAGTTATAGTTTGATGATAGGTCTTAACTATTCTCCTCTGTCTCCTGTCAAATTATAGTCAATAACCACCTGTTGAATTTGTGAGAGAAAGAGCAACAGAGAGGTAAAAAATAGTAAAAGTGAAGATGGAAACACAGATGGATGCAAGCAGTGTTGCAGTGATCTCCAGAGATGGCTGAGGACATCAAAGATGTGGTTCATTTCCAGCCCCAACTAAGACATGAAGGGAAAAACAAAGCTGGACTAAATTTGGAACATTATGGAAGCGTGGGCTGGAGATGGGATGATTCAGACACAAGGAGAGGAACCAGAGAGGCATGAAAGCTGAGGATGAGAGAGGTGGGAGACACACAGATAAAAAAGGGAATGACGAGCGCACAAGTGAGGAGGAGACAAAGATGAGGAAGAGAGTCGTGACAGAGGAGTGGAACAGTGCAGCAGGAGGAGATAGCGGGAGGAATCCCGAGTCTCAAGCTAGAGGTGCGCAAAGCACCCCTCTTCTCGTCGCCCCACCCCTGCCGACAGCCCATCTGCATCATCTTGCACTCCACCAGACCCAACACGGGCTGGCTGAGCTGCTGGCCCTGAAGCGATCCAGCAACTCTGCCAAACTCCTCTGTGAGCAAAGCTGTCAGATTTTCAGACACATACTAAAAATATATATTAGTATATATATACTATACTATACTATATATATATAGTATATTAATATCTGCTCCGGCCGCTCCCAAACCTGGTTTTCAACGCAAAGTCGGTCTCTGTGACTCTGTGACATCCACAGAGTTAATAATCCCGCCTGTATGTGTGTAACAGTCCTGGATGTTTCTGCTCTGTGTAATATTGGCTGACATTTGATCCTGTTTTATGAGCAGCAGTGACTCTTGTGTAGTTATACCGTCTCCCATGGCTCTGAGCTTTAATCCCTGATTAAAAATTAGGCTGCTGAGATGCACAGCAGTGAAAGGCTCTATCTTTCTGCTGTTGATGGTGTCTATCCCCAGCTACACCACAGAGGACAATCGGCATTAGATGAGGATTTCCTGCTACACCAACACAGTGCCACAGAGAAAACAGACCTGAGGTCAGTGGAAACTAAATTCACCCACAATACTTAAAGGTAATTCTGCTCTATTACAACTTTGTTCTTCTGTAGCTTTAGTCAGTATTTCTACCAGTTTGAAACGGTACTGTTATCACAAGTTATTCAGAATAGATCTGAAACAACAAAGTGACAACAAAGTTTAAAACAGACAACAAACAAAAGACTATCACATACAGAGCTGTCAGCTATAAGATAGTTATCCTATTTGTAGCATCTATGATTCTGTGTTTCTCACTGAAATCTATTTTGACATTTTAGGTATAAATGTTCTAAACTAAACAGTACACACACACACACACACAGAGACACACAATCCAAACCAAAGTAAGTACACACAAAATGTTAGTGATAATTGCTCCATGTAAAGTCTTGTTTTTTCTCTGAATATGTTTGTCTAACCTCTTGATTTTTATGAAGAACTTGGAGCACCTGATCACTTGTGTTTCCTTCCCTAATGTAGCTATTTTTAGCTCTGTTGTGTTTCCATTTATCAGCAACTTTGTGAGTAGTGATTTATTGTTACTAATAAAATTAATAAACCTAAATATTTTTTTATCATGGATAATCTACAGGAGATGAACCTTAACAACATGAGATACAAAACTACGATTGATAACTATCATCAGACATTTTTTGGACTGAGTTTTAGTTTGAGAACTTTGTAAACCAATAAGAATATATTATCATGCTGCTTTGATGCGACGCCACAGAGGGACCGTACACAGATCCAGTAGTACATTGAACCACTGGTTGTTTACTTTGGACTCTTTACTTGAATGACATCACTGTCACAGGTCTTCAAAACTATGTTTCAGTAATTCAGACATCTACACAGTTAAACCAGCACACTGCTGACACCACAGACGAGCAGACAAAAATGAGAGCACTCGTGTTTGAAGGGTATCGCCTGAAAGCCCACTCCAACACAATATCTACTCAGGGACTGGAGCTCTTTTTCTCCCAAGGAAAAACTGGAAGAAACGCAAACACTTCTATAAGTAATGCATGAACGGTAGAGTTGGCCTCACTCAGTCACATGATTTATTTTTAGCTCATGTGAACAGGCAGTTTCTCTGCTGATAGAGAAATACACAGAGTGAGAGAGGGAGCAGTGGAAATGGGAGTCAGAGATGGGGGATGGGTGGGCAAAGCATTAAATGAATCTCAAAGTAATCATTCCTCCATCTGGATGATTTGAAATTCATCTGTTTTCATTTCATGCTTGTATCATTAGATGAAGGCCCCAGTGGTGGGAGCTAAAGAGTTAAACCTCTCAACAGGTGTACAGATATGATGCAGGAATTGAAATGTAGCAAAAATATTAGAAGACAGAGAGAACTCCTTCTAATATGTTAGTTTTTTGTGTTGTTGTTTTTTTTTTTTTTTTTTTGCATTATGTGCTTTCTGTTTATGAGTCAGAGGCATGAGCCTTATCTTCTGTACTAAAAGTGTCTGACAAATAAAGAATAGGTTTTTTCTGATATATTTACAATCTGGGACGAGAATCTGTTCATGGGTTAGACTCTAATAAACAAAGAGATCTGCTTAAAAAGCAAAACACAGCTCTTCTAAAGTGATGAGGGCCCCACTTGTTAACCCACTTCCTCACATTGACCCAGACATGTCTGTCCTGATGTGGACCTGTCAGTGAGGAGAACCACGGTTCCTCAGTTATCATGACTCCACAGTTGCGCTGGTGTGATACTATCTCCTCCCCCAAACATACGTTCTCTTTTTCCACTAGAAAGAGAAACATCAAAGCTGTGTCTTCTCCACAGCTTCACCGACTCTCACACTCGCTGGCCTCTGATTATTTGAATTGCAGCGAGCCTGCTCTCTCCGTCTTCCCCACAGGCACTCCATCTGAATAGTAATTAGCCATCGACCTTTATTCTCCTTCCCTGCTTTTTCCTTCCTTCTCATCACGTCTCACCCAGTTGCTTTCTCATGGAAACAATTTAAACACGTCAACACCTGTTTAATGAAAATGATACTGACACATGCTAAAATATTACAGGGGCTTCCAGCTTTTATCTCAAAGAAAACAGAAAATTTCAACAAGGTCTGACGATAAGACTGGAACGTCGCCGCCTATAACAGACAACATTAAGCTCCAAATTGAATGCTCCTGAACATAAGATAACACGTCAGTTAAAATCTAGACTTGGACCGAGACAGGATGAGATACTGAGGATGACATATGGACTGCTCTGTTTGGGACTGTGCCCTCTCTACATTTGTTGATATGAAGTCATGTGTGTTATTTGGGGGTGGAGTGGGGCTTGTTTATCTGCCAAATCAGCCTTCCTGAAGCCAAAGCAACCAGCAAATTTTATCTGTGGAACAAACAACCTACTGAAACCTCCCAGCGACCTCTTCTTACCAACAGGCCTCGCATCCCGCCCCGGCCAAGACACCACCCACACACTCACACTCATCAACCTCAGGTCCCACACATCCTGGACATGTTTGCAACACTTTGCCATGCTTGATTGTTTAAAAAAAAAAGGCTGCAAGCAGGGGCGCAGCTACCAGTGTCAGGGGGGTATGCAGCAACAATTTTGGTGCCCCCCCCCCCAAAAAAAAGAATAGTAATAATAAATAAATAAGTCTGCCGGACATCATCATCTATGGGCTTTAAATAATTAGGGTTTATCTCCTTTTCCCTCTTTCTTTTTCTATTTTTAGCCCCCGACAGCTTTTTTGCTTTATCCATCTTTTCCCATGGACGTCAACTCACTACTAGTGCCTGCTCGCTCAGAGCTCACGGCGCCCTGCTCCCGCCTCTATGATGGAATCGTATGAGATAGGGCGCCCTTCTCTAGCATGTTAGTCCTCTAAAATTTTATATAACCTTAAGGAAATGCAGAAACTATTTAGAAACGCACAACAGCAGAAACATAAAGAAAATACTAAATTTATTTTATTATTATTATTTTTTTTTACCATTGCTTTGGCGCCCCCCCTGATGTGGCACCCCTATGCATCGCATATAGTGCATACCTACTTTTTGTGCCACTGGCTGCAAGCATGCACACTAAATATCGCTCTTTCTCACACACACAGTGAGCATGATGTTAAGTCCTCCAGTGTTCAATCTTACGTCCTCTGAGGGGGTTTTACTTGCGGACTTGTCTCCATCCAGTTATATTTTTTGTAAAGAAAATAATAATCTACCACCATAAATGTTACTTTGAGCACAGTTAATTATTTAACATATAGTCCAAAGTGGTTTGAAAAACCAAAAACAAAAGTAGGCTCATATGTGGTCACAGGTATAGGTGGGATGGGGTGTGTCTCCATGCATGTATATACATGTATATAATGAGCAAAAATGTCATTGTTGACGCTGACAGCTCAGAGTGCATGTCAATACAAGACTGCAAATGTGGACAGATTTCAAGAATATGGCAGGTAATGCGTGGGGGACACTCACACTTAAACTAACCTAATGGAGTTCTATTAAAGTAGACTTTAGTGATTTTATTAAAGTAGCTTTTTATTTAAGAATGTAGCCGCAAGGGGGTACAAGCCAGTGCCTTATTGTGCCGGTCCCAAGCCCGGATAAATACAGAGGGTTGTGTCAGGAAGGGCATCCGACGTAAAACTTTTGCCAAATCAAACATGCGAATCGAATCAATGACTTCCATACCGGATCGGTCGAGGCCCGGGTTAACAACGACCGCCATCGGTGCTGTTCACGTACAGGGTACCGGTGGAAATTGGACTACTGTTCGTCGAAGAAGTCGAAGAAGGAGAGGAGGAAGGTGTGTTCGTAGGAAGAGAGAGAAAAGGAACGGCAAGAGTCTAGGACTGAGAGTAGGGACTTTGAATGTTGGAACTATGACAGGGAAAGGTAGAGAGTTGGTTGACATGATGCAGAGGAGGAAGGTAGACATACTGTGTGTCCAGGAGACCAGGTGGAAAGGTAGCAAGGCTAGAAGTTTAGGAGCAGGGTTCAAGTTGTTCTATCATGGTGTAGATAGGAAGAGAAATGGAGTAGGAGTTATCTTGAAGGAGGAGTTTGTTAGGAATGTTCTGGAGGTTAAAAGAGTATCAGATAGAGTAATGAGTCTGAAGCTAGAAATCGAAGGTGTAATGTTCAATGTTGTTAGTGGGTATGCTCCACAGGTAGGATGTGAGCTGGAGGAGAAGGAGAAATTCTGGTTGGACCTTGATGAAGTGATGCAGAGCATCTCTAGAAGTGAGAGAGTTGTCATTGGTGCAGACTTCAATGGACACGTTGGTGCAGGAAACAGAGATGATGAGGAAGTGATGGGCAGGTTTGGTATCCAGGAGAGGAACGCAGAAGGACAGATGGTGGTTGACTTTGCAAAAAGGATGGAAATGGCTGTAGTGAATACTTTCTTCCAGAAGAGGCAGGAACATAGGGTGACTTATAAGAGTGGAGGTAGGAGTACACAGGTAGACTACATCTTGTGTAGACGGTGTAATCTGAAGGAGATCAGTGACTGCAAAGTAGTGGTAGGTGAGGGTGTAGCCAGACAGCATGGGATGGTGGTGTGTAGGATGACTCTGTTGGTGAGTAAGATGAAGAGGGCAAAGACAGAGCAGAGGACTAAATGGTGGAAGCTGAAAAAGGAAGAGTGTTGTATGATTTTTAGGAAGGAGTTGAGACAGGCTCTGGATGGCCAGGAAGTGCTTCCAGTTGACTGGACAACTACAGCTAATGTGATCAGGGAGACAGGTAGGAGAGTATTTGGTGTGTCATCTGGAAGGAAAGTGGATAAGGAGACTTGGTGGTGGAATGAGGAGGTGCAGGAGTGTATACAGAGAAAGAGGTTAGCTAAGAAGAAGTGGGACACTGAGAGGACTGAAGAGAGTAGACAGGAGTACAGGGAGATGCAGCGTAAGGTGAAAGTAGAGGTGGCAAAGGCCAAACAAAGGGCTTACGATGACTTGTATGCTAGGTTGGACAGTAAGGAGGGAGAGACTGATCTATACAGGTTGGCAAGGCAGAGAGACAGAGATGGGAAGGACGTGCAGGCGGTTAGGGTGATTAAGGATAGAGATGAAAGTGTATTGACAGATGCCAGTAGTGTGATGGGAAGATGGAAAGAGTACTTTGAAGAACTAATGAATGAGGAAAATGAGAGAGAACGAAGAGTAGAAGAGGTGACTGTTGTGGACCAGGAAGTAGCAAAGATTAGTAAGGATGAAGTGAGGAGGGCACTGAAGAGGATGAAGAGTGGAAAAGCACTCGGTCCTGATGATATACCTGTGGAGGTCTGGAAGTGTCTAGGAGAGGTAGCAGTAGAGTTTCTGACTGGGTTGTTCAACAGGATCTTAGATAGTGAGAAGATGCCTGAGGAATGGAGGAGAAGTGTGCTGGTGCCCATTTTTAAGAACAAGGGAGATGTACAGAGTTGTAGCAACTACAGAGGAATAAAGCTGATGAGCCATACAATGAAGTTATGGGAAAGAGTAGTTGAAGCTAGACTAAGGGCAGAAGTGAGCATTTGTGAGCAGCAGTATGGTTTCATGCCAAAAAAGAGTACTACAGATGCAGTATTTGCTTTGAGGATGTTGATAGAGAAGTACAGAGAAGGTCAGAGGGAGCTGCATTGTATCTTTGTAGATCTGGAGAAAGCTTATGACAGGGTGCCCAGAGAAGAACTGTGGTATTGTATGAGGAAGTCTGGAGTGGCAGAGAAGTATGTTAGAGCGGTGCAGGACATGTATGAGGACTGTAAGACAGTGGTGAGGTGTGCTGTAGGTGTGACAGAGGAGTTCAAGGTGGAGGTGGGACTGCATCAGGGATCAGCTCTGAGCCCCTTCTTGTTTGCTATGGTGATGGACAGGCTGACAGACGAGGTTAGACAGGAATCTCCATGGACTATGATGTTTGCAGATGACATTGTGATCTGTAGTGAGAGCAGGGAACAGGTGGAGGAGAAGCTAGAGTGGTGGAGGTTTGCCCTGGAAAGGAGAGGAATGAAGGTTAGCCGCAGCAAGACGGAGTATATGTGTGTGAATGAGAGGGACCCAAGTGGAAGAGTGAGGTTACAGGGAGAAGAGATAAAGAAGGTGGAGGATTTTAAGTACTTAGGGTCAACAGTCCAGAGCAATGGAGAGTGTGGAAAAGAGGTGAAGAAGCGTGTGCAGGCAGGCTGGAACAGGTGGAGAAAAGTGTCAGGTGTGATGTGTGATAGGAGAGTTTCAGCTAAGATGAAAGGAAAGGTGTACAAAACTGTGGTGAGACCAGCGATGTTGTTTGGTCTAGAGACAGTGTCACTGAGGAAAAGACAGGAGGCAGAGCTGGAGGTAGCAGAGATGAAGATGCTGAGGTTCTCTTTGGGAGTGACCAGGTTGGATAGGGTCAGGAATGAGTACATCAGAGGGACAGCACATGTTAGAGGTTTTGGAGATAAAGTCAGAGAGGCCAGACTGAGATGGTCGGACATGTCCAGAGGAGAGATAGTGAATATATTGGTAGAAGGATGCTGAGTTTTGAACTGCCAGGCAGGAGGCCTAGAGGAAGACCTAAGAGGAGGTTTATAGATGTAGTGAAAGAGGACATGAAGGTGGTTGGCGTGAGAGAAGAGGATGCAGAAGACAGGCTTAGATGGAGGCAACTGATTCGCTGTGGCGACCCCTGAAGGGAAAAGCCGAAAGGAGAAGAAGAAGCTTTTTATTTAAGAGCTGAAAAAAATCTAAACTCTGTCAGACAAGATTATTTGCTGGATTCAGATAGTTCCATGTCCACATTTAGACACTATGAACTAAAGAGAGTAAACTTGTATTAAGAGGTAGGTATAAGTAAGAGGGGGGCTTTAAAATGATGTAAGGGCTTAGGAAAAACACACACACACACACACACACACACACACATATTTTCTCTGTGGACTGTAATTGATTCTCTCTCTCTCAAATAGTAGGCAGGGTGTGGCCAACTCAGAGAATGGAGGGAATCATGTTTCATTGTCATAACTCCACACACAAATGCACACACAAACACACACACAGCCACAAAATCCAATAACAGGGTTTACAAACTAGAGCAGCAAAGACGTGCAGCATATTAACTGAAGGTGTGACTCCCTTTCCCCCAGCTTCTTTGCTCTCTGACTGAAAGGGTAGGCTCAGGTGTGGCTCACACACACTAGCCTCTACACTCACAGACACGTGACACTGTACATTTCACACACTTCAACGTTTAGCACCAAAGTTATTTCAAGTACTACATAACACAGAGACCATACCCTGCCATGGGATTTACACAATAGTGTGAGACACTCAGTGATACCGACCAAATGAAATGAATGTCTCTGAGACACGATATCAGCCCATTAGAAGATTCAACAGATTTTTATTTTCATTTCTACCAACACTATCAAAACAAACTGACACAACCATATGAGGTTGAAAGTAATAATTTACATTACAAGGTAAACATAGTTTTCTAAATTCAAGGTTCTGTAAGCAAGAGTTTAAGTGATACTGTAGCAGTATTTTCTTTGTAAAGATATTGTGGAGTAATGGTTCCCTGAACAAAAGACTAAGTCATACTGCTTGTGTTCTGTTCCCTGTTTGCTGGTGTGGAAACATTTGAATGTTTGATTCGCTGTTGTGAAACTATTACCCCCATCCCCCAACAACCAGCGTCAACACGCAAGCTGGTACAGTGCATTCTGCAGCCCTCGAATGAAGGTGGCAGCTTTCAGGTGAGAGCCATCTTGCAGAATTAATTCACTGAGGAAACCTAAAGAGCGATCGACCTGCGCACAGGTGGATGATGATCCGTCAAAACCTCCGAAGGTTTTTAAAGATGCTGAAGGTCCAGATTAATTCAATGTCTACGTCACTTTATTCTACATGTTACATGTCAGTTTTCATTGGTGACCAGTTACATTGAACATGCTAATGCTAGCTGATTTGGCTTGGCTTAGTTAACTAGCTGTTACCAATATGATGAAAAATGTCTGGCCAATGTTGCTACCACTAGCTGCTGTGCTGCTGTGTTGCTTAAAAGTATGTCAGGAAAATGCTGCTGTGGTCTAATGGTTGAGATTGGATTGATTTCTGTAAATTGAATAAATGAATAACTAATTATAACTTATTCTACTCAAATACATCAATTGTCGCTTACCAATTCAATTGTTTTAATCACATAAATCTACTGTCAGTTCAATGAGTTGAAATTAACTTTTGTGCCAGATGTAGGGAAGTTCTCTGTATGTTCCTGATATATTGTGTTAATAAGAATGGAGTGAGCGTCAGTTCAGTGAACGACAAAATCAGTTCATCCTGGTACTCCTCACTGACATGGTTTGATTGTGACCTCCACATCAGGACAGTCACAATTTTACCAAACGCTCTCTGAAGGCATTACAAACAGTTAGACATGTTACTTGAAAACATAAGGCCTACAGCCATGGCTGTCACCAACAAATATGCATAAAAATGAAGGTACATTTTAGACAGTTAGTAGTAAAACGTAAAAAAAAAAAACCAGAAACATTATAATGGTAGGTTAGTACTTCTATAGTAAATCCAATTTAGGGAGTCCTGCAGAAACAGTGCACTAGAAAAAGTACCCAATATCAATATTAGTTTCTGTTCCTGCTCTGAAGTGTTAGATAACACAGGCTGGAGCTGGGGTCATTGGAGGACGTGTGAGGGCAGATGCGGTGAGGATAGGCATACTGGGGTGGCTTGTCTGTCATAGAAAATAACTTCAATCTATTTTGAATTGAGAACATTGTATTTAAATTGCTTGCTGAGCTGTGGGAATGCTATCCCAATGCTAGACACCTGATTATATAGGTTTAGATAATTGGATTAATCCGGTGTACAACCTGTTTGATCTCCTGACAGCATGTGTTGCTAACCTGACTCTGCTTCAGCCTTGTCCCTGGAAATCTGGAATTAATGCGGCAAATAAGATGGACGGTACATAGATATTTGTATAATTAGTATTAAAAGAACTGGAGCCTGTAAAGGATGCAGCCACTGAAGGTGTGTGAACCCTCAGCCTTGCCCCAATAGAGGAGCTCTGGCCTCTCAGAGAAGAGGTCAAACTCGTCTACACTTAAAATCCCATAGTTACAATGCTATGACCTGCAGGTTTCTCTTAATGAGCTGACAAAAATGCAACTACCACACTCGGGGATAAACTGTAAATGTTACATCAGTTTATGGACATTTGAAAAAACTGGAAGAGCTTTTGGTTGACATCTATAAATGCTATTTATTTAAAATCAGTGAATTTTATGTCTGGTTTCTATTGTTTACATCTTTGAGTGAATTTCATTGTGACAAGTTCAGGAGGTGACAGCTCCAATACCTGACTTATGGGATACTAAACGCTACACACACACTGGATGTATCCTACAAATTCAGCCAAGAAAACCCCTCAGTGACAGCCATGACTGGGTGGAAGAATCCTCATGTTTCCTCTGTAATCGTTTTAACAGCTTACAGGAACATTACATTGTGTTACTCTATGCGTGGTTCTAACATATTACTAACATATTGCTGCCCTAATCTGGAAAGGGTCTATGGAAAATTCAAAATTGAAAGTGTGTGTGTTAGCGGAAGGGTTGGGGGCGGGGCAATGGAGCACCACATGGGCCATGTCCACAGCCACTAAGCCCATGTGGTGCTGCATGATGCAACATGAGATGCAAAACAGTCGTGATGATTCAGGCCAGTACCGTTCAATGCCAGCACATAAAACACACTTGGAAACATTTATGAATTAAAGGATGAGTTGAAATACATTTACGAGGGCAAACAATTGGGCATTTTCTGCTGAACTCATCAGTCAACTGACAGAACATTAGTGAGCAATAAATCTTATCTAACCCTGGAATGTAGGAATAGATTGTAATCATTGATTCACCTGCCTTATTTTTTATGAAAATTATTCATCTTGGCTTATCCATATCCAAATATTAGGCCACTGAAAACCTGATTAAATTAAAGCTCTTCATTTTCACAGCATTGACATAAAGGAGGCAGTAACATGTTATCTTGTGTTGGTAAATGACCAAAACATTCAGTACAATGCAACATTATGTTAGAGAGTAATATACTTCATCTAAGCTTTAAACTGTTGTCTGTATCTCTCTCTCTCTCTCTCTCTCTCTCTCTCTCTCTCTCTCTCTATATATATATATATATATATATATATTCCATTGCATATTGTTGTTTCAAAATTATTGGAAAGAAACTTGGATTAAATGGCACTTAGCAGAGTTTGATGCACGTGCTGCAGCCACTCTGACTGCAGCTGCTTCACTTGGTACTTGTTCAATAATTGAACAGCACAGTGACCTGACCACTACTAACTCTTCACCACCCACCGTCAGCCTCACTGCTGTATCTGTCAGATGTTGTTTTAAGGTATAAACAGTAGAAATAAGAAAACAAGTACACTGGGCAAAGGTTGCCTCCTCTTATGAAAGTATTTAGTGACAGACAACTGTAACGCTAGAAGAGGTTTCCCATCTGCAGTTCACTGTGGACCTCACTGTGAGCTTGTTGAGCTACCAGGCTGACAGTGTGCATCTGTGTGGAGGTGTGCGTTCAAGTCGCATCTAAATTATTCAGCCTTTTTTGTACACAAAGCTCAAATGCATCCTCTGTGTTTATGTGTGTGTGGGTGTGTGTGAATTGTGAAATTAGGCATATAAAGGTGTTATATAATGATACAATGATTCATTTCCAGAAACATGAATCCTGTGGTTGTGTTCCTGTGTGACATGGGTGGAGGAAGAGTCGCTCTTTTCATGGTGTAAAACCAAGTGTGTGTAGTCTGTGGCCTGGAGCGCTAGCCGGTAATCAGAGGAGCTGTCCTCTGATTACCAGCTTTTGAATATATATCCTACGGCAGCTTCCTTTCTGTCCCTATGAACACCTGCACTAAAAAAGGCACATTGAAGTATGTGCTGAAATACAGTCAGTGTGAAACCATCAGCTTTAGAAAATAAAGCTGACAATATTTTCTTTTTCTTAATGTCAGTGAAACAAACAAAACCAACAAGGGATCCACTTTATTACGACCAGGTATGGCCTGTGTAGCCAAAGCCTGGCTTATCTTCTTCCTCTGTGGTATAGAGAGCTCCGGATGTGGTTCAAAATCTATTAAAAATACATAAATGGCTTTCACCATGATGTACGTTATTTTTTTACACTTATGATTTAATGCACAATTGACTGACAGTAATATATAATGAACACTTCAGTCCCTAGTTGTTGCAGCAATGTTTTTACCTTTAAAAAAATGACACCACATCTGTGATCACTTTTTAAATAATTTAAATAATAATTTAAATTAAGTCTTCAGTAAGAATGGGGGTTTAGGGATGAGTGCCACACACCGGGTAGGGAAGTCATAATGCAAGAAAGACACAGAGAATAACACAAGGGTGGTGCTGGTGTTTCCAGCAAAAATACAAAGGGATAACACCGACCTTGTCCTTTGAAATATGTCTTATTATCTTAAAAGGGAGGAGCACTAAAACAATATGACAGTAGGGAAAACATGAAAAGCGACAGATAGAGAAGGCAGAGGTAGTGCGAGGAGAGGAAGAGATCCCCAGCAGCAGTCCTGGCCCAGTGTGACTCGTAGGGTAAATGAGCCGGGTGTGTTGCCCCCTGATGCTCTGTGACCTAAATTGAGAGACGCAGGCACGACTGTAATCTCTCATTTCTCTCTCCCTCTCTCTTTCTGAGTATGGAATAGGCTGCTGATATGAAATCCTGTTGCATCACAGACAGGCAGCAGGATGGATGCCAGAGAGTAGGAAATCCACACATCCACTTCTGAGGTTGGACAGCTACAATAAGGATGGGGACAGTAATCAAATGAAGGAAAAGAGAATATGACTACAGTCAGGAAGTGTCTGCTTTACTGGGCATGTGATGCATTTACAGCACCAGGAACACATATACAATGACCCAAATGGCGTCCACCATAGGTTAGCACTACAAATGTATCCATGCTTATACTCACTTGGGTATCAGCACCAAAAAATCTATTTGACAACACTAACATCAAACCTCGAGTGACAGCAACATTTCAGTTATTTTGTCCAGACTCACACATCTCTCCAATTTGATGGACTACTATGTATTTGTGAAGACACACTCATGTCCCCTCAGGATGAATTACTCCAAGGCTGGTGATCACCTGACTTCTTCTGGTGCACCACCAATCAGTCAACATTTTAAATCTGAGAAGAGTATACCTGCTAAACATCAGCATGTTATCAGTCACTGTGAGCATGTTAGCATGCTGATCCTCCTGTGTGAACAGCATTTGTTCAATTTATTCTTTCTATTCATCTTCACTGTCTGCTTCCAGCACTTTTACAAACTCACACACAAACAAAAACAGGAACTGCAGACACTACAATGCCCACACACACACAGTCCAGAGCTGAGCAGCTTAAACTGTTGGTGATCGAGACGGACTGGAATTCAGTGCACTGAACCACAAATCTTTGATCCCCTCAATGGCTTTCTTTGTATCTGTACAGTTAGAGACGTTATAGGAAGCTGAGCTGCTCTTTTTACACTCTTTCTGCCTCTCTTTCCATCTCACTCACTCACACTCACACACACGCGCACATTTTTCTTTGTTTGTTGCTAAGGGAGATCCATCTATGGGGATAACAATTGGGTGATTGTTGCCATGTAAAAGATATCCATGAGAAAGTTTCAGACTGACTGGGTGGCCAGCTGTTACTCACCATGTGCCATCAGGCTCATATGTGCTGACTACTGTCCAACAGACGGCAAACGCACTTCACCACATTGTACGATTCAGACGCAGGAGCAGGGGATCTGGACAGTGCCGAGCCTTTTTATTAGCACCAGAGTCGTCTCTGAGCTTGGGTTACATACAACAGAGCCATGATCCTCTGAGGGCAAGTCCTCAGCAGCGGGGCAGTCACTCTGGGGGTATCTCCTTTCTACTAACTTACACTTCAACCATGAAATACTAAAACCATCTCAAACTGTCAGACTCAAACTGTCAAAGGATGTCAATTGTTCTGGCAAGAGACCAGTTTCGAATGCTGTCAGCATGTCTGAGCAGCTGTTTCAAAACTGTAGTTTCAGCAAGTCTGGTCTTCAACAGGTAGAATGCAAATCAGACTGAAATCAGGTGATTAACTCTGTAGAGGATATTTCACATATTCACCCTGAAAAAATGCTTGAAATGGTTGTTTCAGAAATAAAATGTTGTTCAGGATGTAAGCAGACATGTTTACTTGTCAATGATGAATGACGATTTCAGTCAGAACAAGATACAAACTCCTGGTGAACCTCAAAAACAGATTGAGTGCTAGGACATTGCTATATGGTGAAACAAAACAACATCTATCAGCGTGACAGACAGAAAAAAATTTGGACAGCAAAAGGAACAGCTCTTGACCCAAAGCCACAACTATCCATCAAACATGTTGGTGGTTCAGGATCAGCCGTGTCTGCCAAGAGAACTGGTACAACAACATTTATTGATGATTCCACTGCTGATGGAAGTTACACTGTGAATCCAGATGTACACGGGAAGAATGCATGCTCACATTCATCAAATGCAACAAAGCTCAGTGGATAATATTTCATCATGCAGGACGAAAAGCATTTCAGAGAGGAAAGGCTGAATATCATCGACTCGGCAAGTCCATCAATCACCTGAGCTCAGTCCACTTGCTGGCGACCAGACTTGGAGCTACAGGAGGCTGCAGGCTGAATACTTCAGGCAGTCACTGAAGGCAAATAAGTTTCCAAAAAATATTCACTGTGATGGTTATATTTGACTTCATGTGTATCTGTGAAGCTATTTTTGAACCCTTACAATTTTTTTTTTTTTTACAATTCTTCTACACACTGTTTGCTATATTCATTAAATAAATTCAAATTGAAGCTGAGACTTGGCACTTTAATGTTTCATCCATTATTCTAACAACAACCGTATATCGTTCAAAGAATTCTTATCTAGATAACTAATTAAATAATTGGTAAAAAAAAAAAACTGACAAAGATTAAATCATAAAGGAAATTATTGTGACTATAATATACAGAACATGACGTTTGAGTTCTACTGAATGAATTTGATACATTTCAAACTGATTAGTCATTGAAACCAATAACAAAGACTACTGGTCTTGTTAATTGTCACAATGGATCTTTTATTGAGAGGGAATTACTTCAAATTTTATAACCTAAGGCTTTGGCACTTACACTAAGCTGTGGAAATGAGTTGTGTTGTATTATTAAACAACAATCATCTTGTCATGCGTGCTATTAGTGTTTCCATTTCCATATTGTGCACTTGATTACACAGTGATTTCCCATCATCCACTGTGTCTGACCCATGTTAAGTGAGTTGATTATACAGTGAACATCCCATCCTCCATTATTAACCCTCATTATCTTCTACTTCACTGTTAATTGCAATCTATTAATAACTAGAGCACATTCTCAACTCTACAGTAGCTCAGGTTGTCACATGTACACCCAGTGATGCTGTATAAATTTGTTAAATGAAGGTGACGGTGTGGTGTAGAGAAGAGAAACACAGTGGACAACAGTTTTCAAAAAAAAAAAAAAAAAAAAAGATTACAGATAAAAGGGCAGTTCAAAACAAGTCCCAAGCTTGGTTGTTTTCTCAGGCAACTAAAGTTAATTGAAACGAAACAATCCCTGAGATCTGAGGAAAAACACAACTGGTTTGTCTGTTAAAATGTTCAGCACATGTCCTCTGGGATGTGTTGGCTTTTCCTGAATGGACCAGCCAAATGTTTCTATTACTCTAAGACTCAAACAGGCTGAACGTGTGCACAGAGATGGTGGTTAATTATTCCCAACTTATTTCTCTCACGTCCACCTGTCTTCCCACACAGGCTGGACAGTTCGGTGTGTGTGTCATTGGTGCAGGAGGGACGGAGGCTTCATCAGCGGCCCATACATCCCTCTGCTCACTTCCCCACATGAAACATGATGTTACTCATCCGCCCCCGGGCACCTGAGAGCTGCACAGCACCAATCAAGCTGCTGCTGTGAGTCACAATGTGAGGAGGAGACTTGCATAACAGAAAGCACCTCATTCTCCTTTTTCCAACAGTCAATATTACAAAAAATAAAAAATAAAATCTGCTGCTGCTAACACGCTCAGACTCAGGGAGCAGTACAGTTCAGTGTTGGAGGGGCCACAGCAACATTTAGCGTCCACTGATGTCTTAGGCTGCACACACACACAAACACAAACACACACTAACACACACACGGCCTCCAGGATGTTAAACATGACCCATTTTCCTCTTGTGGAGAGCGTGTGTCTGAGATGATAAGCCATGAGTGGCATCTATAAATACAGATAATGTGGATCAAAACAAGAACATCGAGGAGAATAAATACTGAAACACATCTGGTCACATTTATAAAGTGACATTTGTTCCCAGCTCGTGTCGGACCTACACGGAATAAAGGCCACAGGAGTAGTTGACCAAGAAATGACAGCTCGAAAAGCAGGTCAGTGTGTTTTCATCATTGTTGTAGTCGTGTCCGGATCCTCTGCAGCAGCTGACACAGCTCGGCTCTTTGCGGCTGCTTTTCACAGAAAAACACCGCACTTAACTTGGCGTTTACGGTCATTACCTCCGCCGGCTGCAAGTGTCCGGGCCGGCCGGCAGGCTTTGCTGGGACCTTACCTTCGGACAGCTCCAGATCCAGCTCCGCCAGCTGGTCCCTGACCTCTTTAGGCAGAGCCGACACATCTACGCCGCGGTCGGCCATCGTCGGAAGCACGGCAGCCTGTGGGATGATCGCGATATCTGGGATGACAGCAGGTAGAGTCCGGCATGAAGCGAAGGAGAAGATGTGGGAAGAGAGGAAAAAAAACAAAAACAAAAAAAAAACAAAGATCAAGATGTTGTGGTGGCGGTGTTTACTCCATCTTCACAACTCCCCGACACCGCCATGACTGAGGAGACGGGAACAACTCGCCAGGGGAGTCTGTCAGTCACGTGACCGGGCTGATGGTAATTGTTGTGACAGGACGGAGGGATGAGGCGGACTCTCTGCTCCCTCTGCTGTCGGTGCTTCACAGCTGGAAGACAGAGCCCAAATCCTCCAGATCCATCTGATCCCCCACCCTTCCCATCACAACTTACCTCCGCTTACAGCTTCCTCTAAATGACGGTCACTTTTTATATAAGCACCAGGGAAAGAATACAATAATAATCATCTTCATCTTCATCATCATCATAATTATAAAAATAAGCTATGTAAAGACTTTTTGTTACCTCCCAGTCTGTGGGGAAATTGTTTTTCTAAAGTTCCAAAACTAACAGATGACCTTTTGTGAGCAGATTTTTTTTATATACTGATGATCTTTAAAAGTTTACAACAATTTATCCTTCAGGTTTTTTTCCAGGGGGTGAGGTTTTTATCACAAACCTCAGAAGTTTCCAATTTGCTTTTCCACCAAATGTAAAACAACCATTCATCCATTTGAAGACCTGCTTCTGGTCATCTCATGGACAGTAGTTTGTTATTTATTACTGTTTTCGGTCTCAACCAGCTCTTGTGAGAAATAAATGAAAAACACTGGGGGGAAAAACAAAAGAGATCTTAAATAAGCAATATATTTCAACAGAGCAGAGGGGGACTGCAGTCCAGTGTTAAGCCTCCTTGTTTGTCTAGCACTGCAAGTCCAATTAAATACAAGTAGCCACATCATGGATGGGCGATGCTAAAAATGTAGATTTAAGGAGTTCCGAAAATTAAATGAATACTGGATTTCCATTTCAAAGACAGCTCAGATTGAAATATAATAGCAACACAATATAGGGATAAACTGAGGCTTGGTGGGAATGCTGATGAGTTTGTTTATTAATTTATTTTATTATTTGCCCGAGACAACTTATTCATTAGTTGAGACTATACACAAGTTATTTTTCCCATCTTGAGGCCTGAGTATTTGACAAACATCCCCATACAGATATCATCAAGACATATTTTTCATGTGGTTCAACTTCTGTTAAACACATAAAAGACATCTCTGTTTTTTAACAAAAAAAAAAAAAGGGGGGGGGGGGGAGACATATTCTCACATGATGGAAAGAAAGCCTAACATGCCCACAGAGAAAAATAAACATCTTGAAGCAGTGACATGTTATACAAAACAAAACAATGAAACAACACAGTGATAAGGGGAAAAGCAATGATACTCTTGGAAGCATGATGCGGTATAAAACAATTTGCATCTCAAAACTTTTAATTCAAAAGAAGCACCTTGCACAAGTATGAAGTCTACTTCATAAAATAAGAGGGCTTTTCAAATGTTGGAAAGCACCCAGGTCTATGACATCTGTAGTTCCCTACAGATGTGCAGTCATCACCAATCTCATTCATTCAAGAATAGTCATCTTCACATTTTCTCTGCTCACCTCGTAGCTTCAGCTTTCAACTGAAATAGACCAAAGCCCTCTTGGTGGCTGGGCTACACACGTCAGCTAAATACAAGAACATTGATATTCAATAGAAAAATATATTGCACTACTCTTTCCTCAACTGAAATGCCAGAATAAAAGATTAAAAATCTGTTAGGGTTGATTATCATTTAAGAGCCATCTAAAGCTAACCATTTAAAGGTCTGAGAATGGAGTCATTACATAAGGGCTGGACGCAAGGATTTTTGCATCAAAAATTTGATGTAATAAAACAGATGTAAAGCACATTACTAACCAGTGACAGCACGATGAAGCACCTACGAGTGGTATTCCTCATCCTTGAATAATCCATGCAGCCAGTAGGGTTTAATACATACATGAGTAATGTAATGGCACCCATTACAAACGGGTTAAAACTAAAGCTACTAACATCAGGCAGACATTCACAGGGTAAACTGTATACACATCTATAATTTGGTTTGGTATGCACTGGCTGACTAAACTGTTGTGTATTTAAGTCAATCAACTCAAAAAGGAAACAGGCAGCAAACTAACAGACAAGGTGAAAAACAAACAAAAGAACAATTGAAACATTTTGCAGGCTGCGTTATACTGCAATCGGCAACCCCTGACGCTTGCCATCTTTCACTGCATGAGCAAAACATCACGTGAATGGCCAGTATGAGGCATTAAAATCTTTTCATTCATGAACAATACAAGACATCCTACAGTAAAAAATGTCAGCCTGTGAGGCAACCACCTCATCACAGCCAGCGTGTGGGACAGAAATGGACTGAAGCTGCATTTTCTAGTGAAGCAAAAATAAACTGATGATTTTAACAGAGAGATTTTCATTCATACATTACATCCCATTCTCAATAGTTTTTCAGCTGTCAGAACTAAACAAGAAATTGCCCCGAACCCTGCAGAGTGAGTGTCCAACATGTTAATCATATTTACATACATAGAAAGTTTTTCTGGACAGGGAGCCTGCTGGGAGTGGAGGGCTGACGGAGGCACTGTGCCATGTCTGTGTGTGATTATCATTGGCTGTGAAGGGAGGAGAGTATCTTAGTCTCAGGTGAGAGGGGAGGGCTGATCCCTCTTTTCAAACATTTTGCACTAGTCCGGCCTCCAAATGCCACTCATGTTCAATCTGGCTACCTGCATCAGCACATCATCTTGGAGCTGACTGTGACTGCGTCGCCATGACGACCCCTCCCGGCTGGCCCGATCCCATACCAGCCAAGACTGACATAGCAACAGCCTCTGCAGCTCGGACACTCATCCCGTTGATGGTAGCCCCGGGGCTCGGGGCAGAGGCGGGTGGTGACGGCCCGTGTTGGATGACTGCTGCTGGGGAGCTGATGGGTTCATTTGAAGTATCCCTGGAGGTTTCCTCTCCTCCTGCAGCTACAGACAGAGAAAGAAACATTCACCCTTAAGAGAGGTGAGCGAGTAAAAAGAACATATTAGAGGGATGAGATGACAGATGGATCCTAACAGAACAATGACATAGTGGTTGAAGGACGTTGGCCAGTTTGTGACTTTAAGTATTTACCTAAGAAAGCTGCCTTCTTCTGCATAACAGTGACCGGGCAGTCTTTGTGGGCCAAAAGGAGCTGCTTCAGATGTGCCACCTCATTCCTTAGTAGAGTTACTTCATTCTGATTGCAATACAACACATACAGCACACAATTAATTCTCAACATGCCCCTTCTTGTCATATCATTGTGGTGACTAGTCTGTGATCATGTTGAAATATATGGGTGTACACCATGGAAACACTAAAGACTCACTGTTAATGAGACATTCATGTTGGCAAGATCCTCTGCCTTCTTTTCCAAAGAATTAACCCACAGCTTTCGTTTCTGCCTGCAGCGCGAGGCGGCTGCTCTGTTTCTCTCCAGAAAACGCTGCCTCCTCTCATCAGGATCCATCTCTGAAGCTCGCCGCCGTCGACCCCCTGTTGGCTGAGCAGGGGACACCTGTGGAATGAGGAGTGGGTGAGGGTTATCCCCTCAATGTCAAGTTCATGTCCTGTGTGGGAACCTTTTACTACAATGGGGGAGATTTCCTAACAGACAAAAACATGTTGTAACATGACAATCAAGGATGTCATCTAGTATGTAGTAAATATTAATAGAGCCTTACTGACCTCGACACTGTGTCACAGGATATTTTCAAATTAGTTCATATCTAATTTCTGCAAAATGAGCTACTTGAACACTGAAATGTTCAAGTAAAAAGAGGAACAAAAATGCAAATTTCAACACACAATTATTTCATACGAACTCATTATATTAAATGTCATGTGAACAGATAAAAGTCATTTGCACATTTCCTGCTTGGTACCAGACTTATGAGCAACACCAGTGAATCATAAAATGTAACTTAACAGGGATGCATTTAACTGTGCAAATAATTACCTTTAATTATTTGAAAAAATTATTTAAGTTTATACAGCATGTCTATTACCTGTGGTTGAGCAGGTGATGGTGCATCTGAGTTTTGCGTGGGCTGCTGGCTCTGTTCCTGCCGCTGTGGGATGGCAGGAATGGATCCTGCCCCCCCACCAGCCCCATCCTGTGCCTGATGACTTAGAGCTGCCTTCAGTCGCTACAATAGAACAGGGGCCCGCCATGTAGGTCAAGTAATATTAAGGTTACAAAAACAAAAAAAAAGGTCAAAAATTAAGGTCTAATTTTTTATTACATGAAATATATCAACAGAATTTAAGTGGAAAAGCAATTTTCCATGTGATGCTTGTTGACATAAAGAGCCTGCTAATGAAACAAAGCAAAACAGACTCATCATCTTACCATCTTGGTCTCAGAATGCAGACTATACCCAGAGGGGGAGGAGGAGCCACTGCTGGCTCCACCAACTGGAGGTCCTGGTATCCCAGGGATGTTAGGCACTGTGTTCACCGTCCTCGCAAGCTCCATATTCCAACAAAAAGCCATACAGAGAGAAAGAGGGACAAATAGAAGAGATATGGTAAAGTATAAAAACAATATTTCAAGTATCCTTTGTTATATATATATATATATATATCTGAGATTTTTTGAAAATTACTTACAGATATAACAGAGGTCATCTGCACAGGACTGGGCAGGAGAGGTACATTCTGCCCATTAGGAAAGTGCCTCACCAATGGATAAGAATTTGTTGGTGAGCTGTTGACAAAACGAGATACTTGTAAACTAATGCTCCTGTATTCTGCAGCCATTAACAAAATACAGATTGAGGTATTTAATCTCTTCTGTGGAGTTGTTGTAAGCACATCCTCAGCTTGTGCAAATGTCATGAAATTTGTGGGCAAAGTATAAATTCAAGAGAGACTAGTTTTATAGTGTAGAAAAGTAGGAGGGATTTTCTCAGGCACTACTTCAATAAATAACAACAAGAAGAGACTGTCGTTTACCCTAGCTGTCTGTTGGAAGGTGGAGCTTGTGTGATTACAGATGTTGGAGAAGGTAGAGTTGGGTGTAGTGGGTCATTACTCAGGTGAAGTGGAAGAGAACCTGGACGCACAATGGTTGGTGTAGGTGCAGAGATGGGCTTTATGAGAATCTCCTGCTGACACATCAGATCAATTTTCTGTTAACACACCACTGGTAAATTATTTTGTGTGCAGGAAAGGAGACATAATCATTAAAGCTGAGACATTTCTTGTTATTGTACATTATTTGATATAATTTGAAAATCAGTCTAAACCAGTAAGCTGGCTACATAAAAGCAGTTTGTGCCAACGACTGATACCTTGCCCCTCACCCTTGAGTCTCTGCTGTTGTCTGACATGCTGGAAGAGGAATCTGGGCTTCCAGGAGGGGATGAATCAACTTGTAAAGGGCCCTCATCCTCATCTTTTACTTCAGATGGTGTTTGTAAAGGTGCAGCCTTGGAGGCAAAATGCAGAAAATAGGAGATCAATCAATATTTTCAGTTAAAAATAACAAAAGGCAACATAATTTCTATCTTGCAATTTAAGGGAAGACATTGTGCTATTGATCCTAAATCTTACTGGGTGTTTTGTCCTTTGCTCATCTTCCTGTGCTTTGCAAAACTCTTGTTCAAAAGAAGTGGCCAGCTCATTAAATAGCCCAACTTCCTCACAGTTCTTCAGGAAACGGGTTGGTGTGGGGGTCTGGTCTGCAAAAAAGAAAAGAAAAAAACTATCTTAGTTATGAGGGCAAAGGGTGAGACCGAAATATCCCAATACACAGCAAAGATGAAATCAGTACAGGAAACAATATGCACTATTGGCAATGGTAATGTCATTACCTGCAATGATAACAGAGTCTGTTCTGGCAGGACCAAATTTTAATGTCATTTCATGCTTGTGTTTGTGGACTGACAGGTGGTCTTCATTGGTGAATCTCTGCAAACAATAGCACAGCAGATAAGACAGATAAGACATATGATGAAGTCAGATATAAAAAGTAGGTTTTATATTGAAAGTATAAAGTACATAGTATAAAGTGTGTGATCAGTGTGTCTTCTGTACTGCTGAAAAAATCTTATTTGAAATGAATGATAGCATCTGTTTTTTGTCCAGAATGTCCACAGTGAGACAAGGCACTGTAAAAGCAGTTTTACTTGTGCCTGATTATTGCCCACTACTTTGCCATTTGAACACTATTTAAGTCTAATTTTAGCATTAATTAATATCTTGAGAACTCATACCTGCCCACATCCAGGGGCAGTGCATACAAAAGGTCGATCATCCCCCATCTCAGATGAATGTTCTGCAAAAGACAGCAAAAATGGAGCAAAATGTTATTAACCTAATTTTTGAATACATAGACGCTACCAAACCAACTGAGACATCTTTCGTTTCAGTAGTTGATCCATTTGATTCATCACAGTCGGTATAACTGAAGTGATAACGTTTATCTAGAAGCAAGTGGGTGGCCATAACATACATTACCTCAATTGTATCTTTCTAGTGTAACAATTTGCAGCATCGGACTCCCTGACATGAATGGCATGCACCTGTTGAAAGACTACAATCTGTGTTTGCCCCATCAAATAAATTAGCTCGCGGGACGCCAAAACACATCAGCACACAAAGCGCACTGACAACTCATCAGGAGGTAAACGGGCCGACAATCTTCGGCCTGTTTGAATCATTTGCTTTCTATTCTGTCGAGGATAATCGAGGAGTCCCGTTAGACGATGAAGCAGCAGAGGCTCAGCTAACTAACCATACAATCTGCCCTGCAGTGTCATCAAGTCAGCGGCGTTAGCGGGGGATCACTGCCGAGATGCTTCGGCTATCCAACTAGGTGGCTTAGGTTACCTACTTGAGGATAGGTTACCATAAAGTGTCGGTTCTTTGGCTAACTCGGACTTAATGCAAGACGGGCCTCACGTTAGCATTACCACAATCCTAGCCACGCCAAAATATTTTTTTTCGGAAATCTGACAGTGGTGTCATTATAATGAGCGTGGTGGTTAACATACCGCAAGCTAATTACAGATTACCGATCGTTGGATACGCCTTGCAAAGCGAGTTTCGGTCTATCTGCCAGTCACAACACAGTTACCTAAGATAATGCTAGCCGAAGCTTGGTTAGCTTCCTTGTGGGTTCACACTAACAAGTCAAAGAGAGCAGTTAGCAGCTAAATGTTAGCTCGCTAATGCTAAAGAGGCTCTGCTCGTTAACTTAGCTACGGGTGTATCGCAACACCGCGGTCTTCATCATTATTGACTGAGTTTATTTCGCAGAATATCAGATTTTGCACTAGATGGTCCGAAAGGCGCCCTGACTTACCCGACGTTACAGCAGCCTGTACACTCCCCCCTCCCTGCTCCGGACAGCTCTCCGCTGCTGCTGCTGCTGCCCGTTGTTGACACTCTGACACTTCCATTAGTCAAACACCGCGAGAACTCCAAGGCTATTACGTAACAGGAACGATAACATGATGCAACGTATCTCCTCCCCCCCCCTAAAATATTTTATTATCAAATCTATTTTTATTTCATCTGACTAAAAATATTAAACGTTGATTCAGGAAAGCTAAATAAATCAAACAGCTCTGAAATGAAATAGGTGATAGGGAAGACATCGAAAATACATGGAAAATAAAAACAAGAAAAAAAAGCTTGCAATGAAATGAAATCAGATTTATTTGTATAGCGCCAAATCATAACAAAGTTACATCAAAGCACTTTACATATAGAGCAGGTCTAAACCAAACTCTTTTTATAGAATTATTTAAAGAGACCCAACAAATCCTTCTACGAGCAAGCACTTGGCGACAGTGGCAATGAAATAAAAATATATACAAGTATAGTATAAAAGTATTACACTTAGAAAGCAGAGATGACATTGACAACACAGTTTTGACAATGGCGTAAAAAAAAGAAGAAAAAACTAACAACAACAAAAACAAGTAAAAAAAAACTAACTTTGTAATATACCAACTTGTAAGCAACACAATATGTTAATAGGAAAGAAAGCCAAAAGACGGTGAAAAATTACCATTAAATTAAAAACACATTATTTACACACCATATTGTTTTGGGTCAGATGTGGGCAGAGAAGAGCCATTGGGAACCACTGTGTTTTAATAGCCATTGATCCATCCATCCATCTTCTACTGCTTTTCCGTCTCCGGGTCGCGGGAAGGGTTAGCCATTGATTAACTATGCTAATATTTAACACCTCTGACAATCTCTGAACTCTCATTTATTCAACTTTAAAAATGCCCTTAAGACAAAGAAGTAAAGAAATCTGGAATGGGGGATTTAATTACATATTTTATTAGGTAGTAGCTTGTTTACCACATGTATTTTTTTGCCATCACATGTCCAGGCTTTGTGTTTCCTGTTACTAATGTCATGAGGACAATGACAGGAAAGGTACCAGGCTGGATTTGAAGTCTATCCACTGGGATAAACACTAAATCTCAGCAGCATATATGCTACTCCAGGTGAGCCACATGTCATGGAAAGTCTTACTAATGATTCTAACACAAATGTGCCTAGTGTTTGTCAGATTATTTCCAGTTTCCATGTAAAAAGATACTTCAACAGATCCTTTGCCGGGCTGTGCATAGACATGGCACTGCTCATGTCCATCACTGTCATGCTTGCAAAAAAGAAAATGTAAGAGCCATATTGATACTTGTAAAGTTTCAGTAGTTTTACTTTAAAAAATTTGCAGTGCTCCTTTAATGATGCTGCTGGCAACGTCACAGGTGACTTTGTCTCTATTTTTCCAGTAAAGTTTCGTTCTTGAACAGAAGTTACTGCCTCAGAAGATTCTTGTGTATCCAGCGTAACGCCTTGGGGGATGGTTAATAGTGGTGGTAAAATGAAATAGGCTACTGGATGGATAAAAATTGCCGCTATAGAAAATGTACAGATTTTAACTTCTTTTGAAATTGCAGTTGCATCAGATGTGATTTCATAATATAAAAACATACACACACACACACACACATATATATATATATATATAAATAAAAGACAGAGCTGTTTAAAAATAAATCTTTATTTTCATACATCAGGCTCAGTAATAAAATATTTACTTGATAAACCAGTGTGTACTTGGCTGAAAATTGCAATCCCATATGTGATTGTGGCAATTACAAGCATGATTCAGATATAAGACTCACATTGACATGACAAACTATCATAATAAACTGTATCTTATTAACCAAGCAATGGACAAACAAGCATGCACCAACACATTTAGCTCCACACCAATCAGCTGCAGATCCAACAGACTGAGATTTAGATTGGACAGAATCGAGTGTCTCCCAGTATTAAAAACTGACCATGTTGGATATGGACCAACAACTTACCAGCCTCGATCAGTGTAACTGATGTGCTGTACTGATGTCAAAAGGCTTGCACTGTTTTAATTGAAATAAAACACTGCTAAGGCACTGGAGTTTTGGTTTGAGATAATACTTCCATGTAGTTTGAAGCAGAAGCATTCTCCCTTGTTTGCTCTCACACAGTCAAATACAGACAAATATATACACAGTCAGGAAACAGCTGAGCTACTGATTACAAAGAACACAAAATACTGTACACTGCAGTACACGCCCTACAAGCAGATGACTCAAATCACTTATCTAAATAAAATTATTTTATTCCTCTAAACTTGTCAACCTATAATACTTTCCTGTCAATCATTTTTGTTCATTTCCATTCCATTGGTTATTGTAATAATTATAAGCCTTGTGATGAAGATTTCCATGCCTTTTCCACTCACAGCACTGCAGACATCTTTTACTCAGCCCTAACTCTACAACTAATAAATTCAATTCAGCTGCTCATAACCTAGTATCTGTTCTTCAGATCATACTATGCAGCAATTTACAAATATTATAGAAACACTGAATAAGATGAAAAGAAAAACATAATTGGATAGAAAATTAAACTTGAAGACAGCTCCTATAACAGGAAATCAATCACATTAACAACGCAGATCAAAAATAAACCCTGTATATACACACACACACTCAAGAAAGACATTTACAAAGACAAACTCAAATAAGGTTTTACATCAACAGCCTACATTCATCTAAAGCCATGTGTGTCCAATCAAATCAGAAGATAAATGCAATGTAACCAGGAGAGAGGGGCCAGAGCATCAACCATCAAAAAGCTCATAATCAGGCAATGACATTTGTATTTAAGCAATAAAGAATGGTCCAACAGGCCATTCATATTTTTATAAACAGTTAACATGCTATCTGTATTCTCTAAAAACTTGAAGCTGGAAAATATATAAATATTCATGTTTTATGTTACCAAGATTAGCACATGATTCTCTAAACTTCAGCTTGTCTGATACAGGTTATCTGTTCACCCTAAATGATTATGGAGAACTACTTTAATACACGTTTGAGGGAAACAAGTGCTCAAACCAAAGCTGACAGGCTAACAGACTAATCTTTGTGACAGAAACCAGCATTTCTGTCATGTGACAGATTGCAAGTCTTAATGCTCCTGGTTACATAAGATAACCCTAAACAACTGAAGAGTCAAGCCATAGTCAATAAAAAAATGACATAGGCACATCTACTCCAAATGTACTTTTTTGCCCATTTCAACATTAGCTGTTGTCAATCAAAATCTGCATAACTGACAATCAGAACAGAAAAGGCATTGTTTATAGGACTATAATCATATGACGCAATGTTTTGAATCAATGCCACTTTGTCTTGCACCTGGATTAATTATACAAGAAGAGCTCCAAATCACCAGGATTTCTTAAAAAATGGTTTCTCAACATTTTCCATTTCAAACATAATTATAAATCCAAACCAATTTCTCACGTGGAAACAGTGACTATTCAGTTAGATATCAGATGTGCCTTGTCATTTTGCACCTTTGTGAAGTTTGCCAACTTTCATTATACACTATATTGAAGATACCATATGATGATCTCCAACTTAAAACAACACACGAACTTGCCCATTTAGAGTGATATTAGTTAAGGTATGTTTTATCATCCCAACAGTCTGCAAATCTGAATTCTCAGCAGACTATATGCATTTTCCTAAAATGAATATCTGCTTAGAGTCTTTTCAATTAATTTCAGGTCTCCAACAATGCTAACAGATTACTTGAGAAAGTCTGTTAAATGAAATAGATTCATCTCTCTATTTACATGTATAATATATTTATTTGCTATATATACACACATAGTTTGTAAGATTTCTGCTTCAGTTCATGTTTTAAAGTTTTACTTCAGTTACTTTTGTGACCTTGGGGGAATGTTCTGTTCCTTGCCAGTGCGTCTGGTGCCCCGCTGTGGAGAAAACTGTTTGCCAGTATTCAGGCCTCTCTGATGCTCCCGAACCTTCAGCCCTGCACCTCCAATTCTGCCCTCGCCATTCACCCCTCTGTAAGTGCGTAATGGTTGCCGTGGGGGCTGGCTTGCACCCACCTTCTCTGGCTTGTCTGTTGTGCGCCTGGAATTGGGCAACGGTTCTGCAACCTTGTTGACCTTGAGCTCTTGCAGTGGCTGGCTAACTGAGGAGGCAGAAGAGGCAGAAGAGGGTAACTGTGTTGTTGGTGGGTCCTTAGCCAGTTTCTGGCACACCTCCGCATAGCTGAGCTTTCTTGGTTCCTGATTAGAGAAAAAGGAATGAAATCATAAAATAAATGAGATTTATACTATATATTCAGATCACTTGCAACAAAATACAAATGGCAGTCTGGGAGGTGGGCTTTAAAGTACTTTTTTAAAATGCTGATGTGTGAAGCTAATACAACATTCCAGAGGAGGAAAGCAGCCTTACCAGATCTGATGTTGAAGTTGGGGGAGATGGAGAAGGTGCTTCTGTGGAAACAGACTGGCTGCATGTGTGAGGGGCATGTTCTGATGCTGCTGGAGACGCAGCCTGTGTGGACGAAGAGCTTGTTCCTTCTGGAATGCTATGTTTAGCATTATCTTCTTTTAAAGAATGAGAAACACTGAATCGACATAAAAAAATATGTTATTTTTCACACGTTTATATAATGAGGTTTACATACATTTTATTGATAATAAACTGTACCTTGTAGGTGCAGTTATTTGTGGTGTCACAGGACTAGGTTTAACAGCAGGGGCCACAGAATCTGGTATGCTTGCAGGATCTTCTGAGACGGTTGTATTTTGGGTCTCATTAACTTGGCTCACTGACTAAAACGATACAGAAATCAAAGTAGAATTATAACACACACACACACATTATACCATACATTTACATTCCGCTTTCAAAAGTCACCAGAATAGAGCACTTTAAAACGTACAACGCACACCTTGTTGGTAACCTTTACTCCGCGTACAACATCAGAAAGGCGCATCTCTGGGGTGGTTTCTCCCCGCATACTGACCACAGAGCCCGGTAAAGGAGGAAAATTGGAAGCTGCCAGGTCAAACTTTGGTGGGGGTGGTACCTTGGCCTCCATCGAAGGGATAGGACGCTGTAACATTTAATTTTAATTTCAGTGAAGTCAAACTTGGATGCAGAGCAATACTGGGGGCTTGCCACAAAGCATAGTGAAAATGGGCAACTACAAAAACATATAGAAGTACAAATTCTGTGGGGAGTCGCACTTAATTTAGGCAAAAAAAAAGGAAAGATACTAACCATGGTATTCTCATTTTCTCTTTTCCTCCGCATACCTCTGTGGCCTCCTCTCCTATAATGAAGACATATATTTGCATTTCAATTTTTAATTTAAATTCAAGAAAATGTAATCTGAACTCAGTCTAAATGACAAAAAAATCTGTAAGTACTTTATTTTTGCTAAATGTGAAAAGTCTAGACAATACAGGCAAAAAAAAGATATGTCTTGACAAAATAGCAAGGGATATTCATAGTGTGCACATGCTTGGCTGTGCATGAGCTGGTCACATTTTGGTCATAAAGCTTCATCTCAGTGGTGTTAATAAGCAGGATATTATTAGCTCACCTGCTCCGTCCACCACCACTCAGATCTCCACTGGATATGTTGGCCTGTAGTGAAGTTTCTTTAAGGCTAAAAGAGAGCAGAGAGCCTGACTCTGAAGTGGTGCCACCTGGTGTGCCTGATATCTGGAGGCTGCGTGGACTCAAGGGACCAGACAGGCCATCCATCATGGCCCCCAGGGTCAAAGAAGCAGGAGAAAGAGGTGGCACATCAGCTGCCCTGTGGTGTCCCTTCATGTGGTTTCTGGGTAAAAACAAATGACTCAATGCTATAATACACAGTATGTAACTCTTGCCACTAGGGGTAAATAATTACAAAATATGGTGTTACAAAACCGTATGGGCTTGTGGGAGTTTTTGTCTTCATCTCCATTGCTAACATTTGGATTCCTTCAGTATCTATAATTAAGAAAGTTTTTCTATCTAGAGCTGCATTGTCTTCTCTCCAAACTAAACAGACCCAATGATTATAATCAATTAAAGCAATGACAGCTGTTTTACATTTATAGTCCTATGAAATTCCTCCAATTTGGGTGGTTGTATGCCCCCATCAGACAGAGATTGGTTAATTTGTAGTCATGTTTTGATTGGCCCATACAAATTGCCACAAATCAACCAATCAGAATGCTACAAAAGTCCCTCTGATCTTAAACTTTAACCATCAAAATCTAAATGGGTTTATTCTTCCAGGCAATTGATGATAGAAATTTCCCTCCAAGCATTGCCAATATTGCCTTCACACTATACATTACGTATACATTACTTTCAAAAGGTCATCATGACCTTGACAACCAAAATCTAATCAGTTCAATGGTGGACGGACAATCAAAACATAAATATCTGACAAAGGTCAAATTAACCTGTGACAGAATATATTATGTTCCTCAATATAACGGATTAACTGTACATTTTTTGGGTGGAAAATGATTTGTAGACGTGAACAAAAACGTGAACCAAATTCAACAACATATTGGTATCTTCACCACAACATCCTGCACAACCTAAAAGGTTATAGTCACATCAATTTTTAACTTCATGTTTTGTTCATGTGCTAAATATATTATCTAGACCATGAGTAGTTTATAGTATTTAGTGATAAATTGGAAGCTGTCATGTATGGGTAAATGTTTAGGGCAAGACTGTAACAGAAAGAGGCAAACATGTTATGTACTTCATTAAAGAAAAAGTTAAAGAGTTATGTCATCATGACTTGCACTTACCGGTTCCTGTTCATGAGTCGATGAGCGTTACTGGAGCTTGAATTTGCTTTGTAGTTTCCAGGACTGCTGTAATTATTCATGAATCCACCATTTGGGAAAGGCGCCTAAATATCACAACAACAGGAAGTCTAACTATAGAATATTGTTGAGAAAAAAAAAAAAAAAATCAGAGGCCTGTAGCCATATTGTGATGGAAATTCTTACCAGTGGTGTTTCAAAATAAGGCATGACTGAAGGGTTCCAGGAAGGAGACACCACAGGATAAACTGGGTACTGCTGTTGAGGGCTGTACATCTGCTGCATGTAGACAGGGGAACCATACTGGGCCTGTGGTTGAGCATGCTGACTGTACACACTCGAGTCCACACTGCAGAAGCTGTTCTTACCAAAGAATGTGTTAATGGCCTTAATGCGGGCCTATGGGGGAGGGAAGAGGAAGGAAAGAAGACTTAGGTGTTTATTATGGTCCAATCCACCTGTGAGATTCATTGTGGCTCTGTATACTGTCCATTAGTCCCCTCAGATCTCATAATCTCACGGTCATTAGGCCATAAAACACTGCTCTGCCCAGGGGTAAGAATGGTAAGAAGAGGGGAGTGAGAGGGAGGTGGGTGGGTGGGGAGTAGAGACAGAGTAAAGGCAGCAGCAGAGATATAGCAGATTTACAGAGAGCTAAAGATGAAAATTCCTCCCAGCCAGATGCAGTGCATATGGGTCCTTCCAAGCGCGATACTGATCATCACTGGGGTTTTGACAGGACTATTAATGTGTCATGGCCTCATTTGTTTTGCCCAGAGAAACAGAAAAACCAAAAGACATTGGGCACACAAGGTCAAATCAAAGTCCAACTGAAAAAGGATGCATTGTATACCTGAAATACAACGGTAAATGTCATGTCGTGATAAGAAGGGTAATCAAACTGCCTAGAGATATGGGAGTAGAACAGTTCTGACAAACAAGGAACGGAGACCACTGGATTTCCTTCTTGCTTATCAAGTCCCAGTACACACAAATCCCAAGGTCACTCCTGAGGCCATGGCTTAGCCAAACAGCCCTGCCTAGTGAGTTACGTGACAACTGACAACACAGCTAGTCTTGTATAACACAAGACTACTTGGGCAGTATTATAATTTGGAACAGAATCATGAGCAGTAACTGAGCCTGATATAGGAATTTCAAGTCCACTTATTCGATACTTAAGTACTCGATACTTAAGACAATTATATTATGCATTTAATGAACTCACCATGATTGGTTTTCCCTGGAAGACTTTCACTTCCTCTCTTAGGTACCTATAAGCCTGAGCATGCGTGTGCCCACACACACACAAACACACACACACACACACCATTCACAATACTGTCACAATACAGTCAAATCTGCAAAGATGTAACTGTATTCTAACTTAAGAAACAAACAGTAAATTTGGTAAGGATCATTAATAAAACATACCTGTAGTGCATCCATGTCTGACTGAAATGTTATATACCAATTGCTGTTGTGTGCAAACTCAGCACATAACAATTTGGGGCAGTTTTCACTCTTAAAAAGAGCCTCCAGCTCCTGCAAAATTGATGCAAAGCAAATTTTTTACAAAGTTCTGCTTCCAACGCATGTCATACATCTCCTCCCAAGCCTCCAGCATCATCCAAAATAAGCTCAAATCAACAAATCAAACCATAGAGAGGAAGGCACTGCGAGCTGCAGTCTATAACAACCTATTTATCAGCATTTATGTCTGATCACAATGTAAGTAGGCACAATTGTATGGCAACATCTCTTAGTAGGACTGTAGGATTTACTGTACCTCAACTGGTGTAGTCTCTGGCACCTCCCTCAGAATAATGATAGAACGACTGTGGTTAGGCCGAACCTTCTCTCCAGCTTCATCAACTTGTACCATGGGAGAAGCTATGACAAAAACACAACCCAAATACAAGCATTCTCACCATCTGGTGCTCCTTACATAATGTGCTGTTGGTGCAAAATTGGTGCTGAATTTCATATTTTGTTTATGTCTGGAGTTTTTACACAATACTGGGAATAAAATCTTTCTTATGCTCGGCTTACTCCACAATTGCGCTGAACAATAGCCTCACATAGCATATGCTCAGCTTTCTCAGCTTTAAATAATTGCAAAATTTGTACTTCTATGCCTTTAGTGAACGTTGATGAGCTTGAACAGCAACGTAACTCCAGACAAACCTTTTTCCACACATTATCAACATTAAGACTATTTCAAATTTAATTTGTATTTTCTCTTTAATCTAATGAGTCAGGGAGTCTGTGAGCATTTCTGACTAATAAAGGGAAAAGTACCTTGCAGCACATCCAGAATGAGGTCCATGTCAGTAGTGAGAGCTTTGATGTCCTCCATGCAAGCAATAGTCCAGATTGGAACAAACTGATCACTGTCCATCTGAGATATCAGGTACAGGTCCTTAGAGAGGTTTTCCCTGAAAACACCCAAACAACAGAAGTCTATAAAAAGTAAAATACATAATGTCTTGATTGTAGACTTTTGCAACAAGAACTGATGGAAAAGAAACATCTTTGAAAATTTCAAAACTCTGATCAACTCTGACTCTAAACACCAGTAATGAACAGCTTCAGGCCTGTTCATTTAAATTTAATGGGCTCCTAGCACACTGTGTAATGATCAATGTAACAAGGGTTGGGGTATAGAGATTTTTTTGGTACGTTGATTGCAAATTCTGCCAACCTGATTAATATACTTTATATTAAGATGAGGCTAAAGACAGGCCCAAGACAGAAAAGTTAAAGGAATCCATGGTTCAGACAAATTTTGATGAAACTAGATATTCAAACAAGTAATTACTCTCAAGTTTACTTGCCAATGTGAAGAATTAAATGCATATGCATATGCAGTATGCAAACAGAAGTACAATATATCAGGAAAATATCAGTATGTTTGTTTCAAATCCATCAAAAATAATTGCATGATAATTAATTATTAATCCATCTAATTAATTTTAAAACTAAAATTAAATGTGCATTGAGGGGAAGTAACACAAGAAATGATTAAAATGTATGGTGTAGAAAAAAAAAAATTGTAGAATGCAATTTATTACATACCTAGAAAAGCACATCTCAAGCTGTTTCTTCAAAGATTCTCTTAAACTCTCCTTAGACATTGGTTTATCGTTAGAAACAACATCATCCATGGTTGATTCACTTTGTGGGTCAAACACTAGATACCCCAGGTCAGGGTGGTCAATCCCATTCACAAAACCCTCTGGGGGTACAGGGGCATAGTCAGCAGTGCTGTCAGGAAATTCAGCATTGTATCCTTTACACTCTGCGGGAGGACCATCTGAATAACCTAAGATAGAGAAGGCATTTAGTACAAAACCCTGAGGTCACAGGTTTAATATTTCCTCATGTACCATATGTACAACTTTCTTGGTAAAGTTTAAAAAATACTCTCCTTGACTGTACAAGTAACAGATGGTTTATTACAAAAATTTAGTGCTGTACCAGTATAGGACAGAGTGGTTTAGTTTATTTCAATGTAAAATTTATATAAGATTTTAAGGACAAGAATGAGATAAATAAGGTTAGAAAATATTCTGCTAATATGTTCTTACCATTGGTCATCTCAGAAGGAGGAGGGTAGGCCTGCAGCCAAGGAGAATCCTCTGTCCCCTCTGGGATGTCATTCTGGTGGGCAGGCACCTCCTGCCACACTTTAGCATTGGGATTCAGACCTGCTCCCTTTGTGGTAACCTGCAGGGTAAAAAAAATATACATATACTACACTATTACATTAAATATTTTTTAATTCAAACATCCTGCTGCAAGTTGTAATAAAACGATAGTGCAGTTAAAGCAAGAAAGCAATGTTTTATTTTGCATTATTTGCATTATTTTGCACATTACCTGCTCTGTGTGTGTGTGTTTGTGTGCGTTTTGTGGTTGTCAAGACACCAACTGGAGCAGATATTGAGGTTTTAAGAAATTTTACGGATGTGTGTCTGTCGACACATTTTGTTGCTGTAAGAGCGTCACAACTTGCAATATACACTCTCAAAGCTTTACAGATATGAAGTTGAGATTAAAATAAATGGTGCTGTCTGACCAAAGGGTATAGAAGAAGGGAAGGAGGCATTAAAAAGGTCAAGATTGTAATTATTGGAATCCACAGCAGCAGGCTCACTGTTGTTTTCACGTTGCGAGTTTGTGTGTTATTGTGGCAAAATGTGGTCCTGGAAAAATCTACTTTAGTGGAAACTGCCACAAAGGTGGTTTTAAATACTTTAGCAGGTGTGAACTTTATGGATCTGAAGTTGAAATCAAAATTAATGAGGTGTTTGATGGGTGTAGTCCTACCTAGAAGTATCAAGTACATCATAATAATAGAGCCATGACTATGTAATCATCTGTTGACCTGTTGAAAAACATTGCAACCAGTGTGATCACATCTCAAGGTCTCTTGGTATACAAGTCACACGAAAGGGGATGCAAAAACATTTTCTGATCTCTGAAAGCGTTGCCAGTTAGATGGCATTGTAGACATAGGAAGAACAGAAAGAGAAGAAAAGATAGTTTAAACATGATAATGCATACTTTATATATCAAATACCATATGTGCAGTACTGTTTAGTGTGACAATGCCAAGTGTTGTTGAATATCAATTACATTTAAACAATGACAGCATTTTAGCTTTTCACACAACTAATGACACAAGTCATGTAGATGTCCAGGCTTCAAGCAAGGTAATTTGCCTGGTGTCACTGACTTAGAAATCTGAAAAAGCCATTTGAACAATGACAAATAGCCAGAGCATATCAGAAGGCATCAGTCTTACCTTAAGCATTACATGTAGCAAAGATACCTACCATGTGCTTACAAGTTGAACCAGAAAGGCTATTCATTAAAAGATCAGCATGCAATTGATAAGTAATGATTGCCTTTAAAACACTACTAGTCAGTACTGCACCACTGAGTGACAGTAATCCCTCCCCCACAACCATTGGAGCAGACTTCCTCACTCAATATTTTATACCCAGGCCATTGAATTGAGAACGTAATAGTCTGTAATCCGGCTTTGCATCTTTGCATCTTTGCAAGGCCTCCTGCCCCTCTGTCTGTCTTTCACATACACACATCATCATCATCTAACTGAGATTCCATTGGCTCCCCAAACAATGACACCCGCCTCTCAGTCGTCCACATGTAACCATACATGGCGCAGGTCCGCCCGTGCTTAACAGCATGATTCGGAACAATACATTGGGACTACTCATCTGCTGTATTATCAATTCAGTCGTTGGTGCAAAAGTAGCAAATGGCCCCGAGCTCAGATGCTTCCCAGTCAAATGAGTGTGCTATCCAAATGTGGTTTCAGTCCGGTGGACCTGTGCTCCAGGGAAAGAGTAACATTGAGGGTCAGGAAGCGAGCACATGGCGCCGACGTGCCCATGCACATTCAAACATGCGACGTTACACAAAAACGTTAACGTTTCTCCTGGAGTGTGCATAAAGCTGCTTCCATACATGGGCTTTTTTTTTTGGTTTAAACTCATGAGTAAATCATCCTTTCGAATTAGCGCCAGGGCCTTAATGATAAAACCACTGATTTATTTGTGTTGTGTAACAGCTAACGTTTAACTATAATCACGTGCAGGGATTGCTACACGGAAAACAAAACAAAGGTAATTTAATTATACATTAAGTGCAACTAGCCATTAGGCAAGGTTTCATATTTTTCCCAAATTGAACGTGTTCTTAAACACGTGTTGGGCAGAGTGTGTTGGATTTGCTGGATGGTTGTGTAGCCGGCCACCATCAGCTAACCAGCGACACCAAAAATACTCGCCCTCAGCTAACTAGCTTAAGTTTCCTAGCAGACTAGTGAGGACCGCCCTGACTTTACACTATCCTTAGCCGCTTTGATTGACAGCTTGGCATAACACATGGTTAACATGAACATGTAAGTAAATAAAGGTCGTATTTTGGAGCACGGACACGAACTATCCGTGACTTTAGTGCAAACTTGCTACCGGAGGGTCAGTCAGTGTCACCGAGCTTCCCCTGCTCCGAGTCAAATGGTGGAAAAGGACGCAAACAGGTTGTCTTATGTTAGCTAACGTGCCAACATCCAGGCCCAACACTCACCATGCTGCTTCGAACCTCGCCCTCTTACGACGTCCTCTTCAGCTCTGAGGGATTTCACTTCTCCCGCTGAGTTTATTCTCGGAAGGCGGTTTTAGAACTTTACTTACAGCGGGTTTGCGTCGCTTTCTTCGCTTAACTACCGTCTCCCCGGCAACTGGTAACGTTAGTTAAACGGCCGAACGTGTTCCGTCCAAGCGGCAGGTTAGCGCGCAGCGTAACTTTAAAAGCTCCAAAGTAACAACACACACGTTGGCTTTTTTCCTTTTAGAAAAACGTGGCTTCCATTTTACGAAAGACGTTGCTTAGCTCGACTCCTCATCCCACGGGTCAGCTCCGAAGCGGCACTGGGTGAGCATGTGACAGCTGTGTCCTCTGTCTGCCACAGTCCGTCCCAACAGGCTGCACACCGCCTCCGCCCCTGCCGCCCCGGCAACAGCAATGCCAACACCGCAGCGTAGCAACCGCCGACTGTGACCTCTAAACGGGGACAGAGCTGCTGGACGGCCGCCTGGAGACAGAGTAACCTTCTGACAGCCCAGCCAAAGCAAATATATATATATATTAGTTATATCCTTGCATTGAAAATATAATTTCCGTATCAGAAACTGGAGCCATGAACCGCATTTGGTAAAAAAACAAAAACAAAAAACAAATTACAACAACAACAACAAAAAAAAAACAAACAAACACCCAGAACATAATTTTTGTACGGGTAACATTTTTTTTAAATGTGGAGAGGAGAAAGTCAAATTTCCGCTGAATTTTAGTGACATTACAGTAATATGAAAAGAAATATTAATTAACAGAGACTTCAAAATGACTGTGCTTATGTAAATATATTTAGTTCCATCCTACCGCTCATGGCTTTCTACCGTTCGTCAACACTCAGGTACTCTAAAAAGCAAAGTGGAAAGAACATGATGAATTTCGGTTTCACTAACTTTTTGTGTGTCCACTTTGCAAAAAGTTTAAAATGTCACTACACAGAATGTGAGGTTTCTTCATAAAGTCACAAACAGAATATTACTTTTATCAGTCTTACTTTAAACCAAATCAAGTGTAGAACAAACTACAGCTTAGAGTTTACGTCAACTCACTGGTTATGTGGTGGTGTATCCAATACAACAGAGTTAAAGGCCGTTTTAAACACAACCATCTTAACATGAAAGAATGGAAGATACCATGGTTTGGTTTAGTTTCCACATGACAGGGTGATCAAACTGTGCACTGAAGCTGTAGAGACACAGTGATCTCTCATAGAAAAATTACGATGGTAGATACCATTGATTTGTACTTTGCACTGGAACTCATTTGCAGTGTTGCCTGAAGAGCTCTTGTGATCTGCCATAATTCCTTGTTTTAGAGCTTCGTACATCAATGGTCCACCCACACACAAGGCTGAGGAAACCTCTTTGCTGCACTCTTGTTTTCTGCACACTTTGTGAAGTATCATATAATTCCCAGCATCACCTTGCCCATATCCAATCAGAGGATTTGCCTCTGTTTGTTCTGTGCCTTAAAAGTTCTGTCTAAAACAATTTAGTTTATCTAGCTTTACAGATTCTGACCAATGACGGTAAATGGTGCAATGAAAACTTCAATTACAGTTTCATGGTTGTTTATCATCCTGCAGGAAGTATGGCCAAAATGTCCAAATGCTGAGTTAAAGGATTCATGGCCAGAAGTATCTTTACTTACCAGACATTATGAGATTCACAGTGAAGATTATATTTGACCACTTGGTTTAAAATATAACTTAAACTGTTGACCTTTTTACAGATCGGTGTCATACTCAGCACATGAATACCTATTTTCATAAAATAAGAATTGACAAAGACTATTTTTTGTATTTAAGGATACTGGGACCTTCACCTCTGACAGCCAGAATCTATTTCATCTGTGAGTCCAAGTGAACGTTTGTGCCGAATTCAAAGAATTTACTGAAATATGTTCATGAGAATGGAACAGAAATGAAAACACAATTTCCTCTGGCCCAAGTGTTAATGGGGCATATGCTTAAAAACTTTAATATTCCTTGAATGATCAGTGGCATTTTCAACTATGCAAACCCAGCTAATCGGAAATTGAGTACATACTGGTGTTCAGGTTTGTGCAATTACTTCAGATAGAAAGAAAAGCAACAATTTTTTCCATTCTTCAGTGATTAAAATGATTTCACCGTGTTAAGGAAGGGCATTTTACTGTCTTACAACAACAAATGTAAGCTTTTTTGTCACACAAACATAAAAAAAAAAATCACGAAGAACAGAATTCTCATTAAGCCTTGGTCATCTGCGACGATTGTTGGCTCTGTTGTAGTTGCTGGATCTTGACATTCATAACTTCGATCACAGCTGCAAGATAAAACACAATGTATTAAATAAATAGTAGCATCATTTCTGTCCTGAGCTAAAGGATGAGATTGTGGTTGGCATCATGAGTAATGAAGTATTTACAAACAGATTTTGGTCTGTAGTTTCTAATCTATAGTATGTAAATTTAGTGGGAACACCATTTCCTATTGGCTATTTCCTGGAAATTGATATGACGTCATGTTGTTGCTGTCCACTGCAAATTAAATGAAGCAATATAGACTTTAAAGAAAACAACCCCAGGGAAAAGAAGCGATGTTTAAAATTTCAACATAAAAAAAAAAAAAGCATTACTTAGGTGAATCAATTTTTTCCCCCACCCTCAGAAAAAAGACAAAACACTTCCCCATTTCTTTCCCAATATTGCAGATCCCTGGGACTTAAATCCTGTTTAATGTTTAAAATTTATAATTCAGCATACAAGGTGACAGAGACAAAACCAGATACACAGTCTAAATGCAAACTGTAATCTACTGAAAATGTAGTTCGACTTGCCTTGTTTCATAGCATGTTTTTCCTGAAGGGCTGGCTGAATTTTCTCTATCTGCTTTGTGAGGAAGTCTATTTTGCGCTTGAAGAATGCCTTTGAGTCTTCAACATTCTGCAGAGATGGGCAAATAGAGCGGCGTTAGTAAAATTCACACAATTGCCACTTTAGACTATCTGAATAAAGGGAAATGAATTCAATTAGATTTTTTTGGCTTGCCGATGTTTTTACCTTTTCAACATAATAGCCAGTTCCCACATCAACCAAACAATGCTCAACATCATTTAATGTGCCAGGGACGTACATCTGAGGAGCAGCAATGTCAAGAAAAAAGTATAGACACGTCATCTTTTAAAGCACACCTGACACAAATATGAGTGAAATATGAACTTCGGGCTGTTTCGCTGTAATGAAGGATACAGAGCTGGTCAGAGGGACGAGCAATTCTTTTCCTGCAAGAAAAAGGACAGAAAGGATAATTGGAAGATTAACAAATAATCAAATTCAGACTGAATGGGTATTTTTATGCATTATTTTGTACCACACACTAATGTACAGTAAACCCTTTGAAGAGAATATATATTAGAATACACTACTAAATTCTTCTGATTATACTGATGCAGTCCTTATGTGAAGGCTGAACTCTTGAAGTGTCAATTATTCCAGTGACAAAGTGAACAAACTTTGGGGGGGATGGGGAAATAAAATGTATTTTACTCACCTTTATTGTTCTTGTTCAGAACATTCAGACTGTCTTTTGCCTCAACATACTTGGTCTGGACAACTTTGAACTGACCTATTGAGGTCGTCAAGAATTCAACCTCCTGTAAAATTTACAAAACAACCAAGATCAGTGGAAATTGACCGAGAAAGCAATATAATAAATGAAAACCAAACAAAACCACGCCAGCTGTCTGAAACCATCAAGCAAGTCTGGATTACAAAATTGACCAAACAAGCAAACACCCAGCGGCACAAATCTTAAATTTAAGCACTTGGAATGATCGCAAATCTGTCAGAAAATGACACAACTGAAAAAGGACATTGACTTTGGCTCAGTTTCATTAAGTGAGCTTGTGGGAAATTCTAGTTACAAGTGCAACTTTCTACTTACATTTTTAAAGGTAGTAAAAACACACAATCATATTGAAGCCACCAATAATCTTAATCATAGTACATCTGATAGTTATTTAATCATCAAACAATGTTTAAGGTACAATGTATAAAGTATCAGAAAATAGTGGATGATGTTGAATTTAGTATTAATAAAACAGGAAGGGGAGAACAACATGCAAAAATAAAAATATTGTGATTATTTTGGAAGGTTGCAATGGTGACAGGAGCAATGTTTATTCATTCATTTCAAGTTTTACTGTAAAACTATAAAAATCCTGAGGTGATTTTTTTTTCCTCAGATATGCAACAAACAAATATGTTCCTCTAAGTGTTTGGAGAAAATGAAGTGCAGGTCAGGCACCTCTGTAGCACCACAATGCTTCAAGTTCTGAATTACACTTTTGAATCTTATCAAATGAGCCAATTTGTGCTGCTGCTGATATTTTGTTCAGTCCTAAAAACAGGGTTAAGTGACTCGGCCCCCCGCCGTGAAGCCGGCGGAAGCTCTTTGGGGCGCCAGAGGAAATAAAGCCCTCCACCCTCTCATGGAGGGGGGCAGATGGAGACCCCACAGCTTATTTTTGCCCTGGCTCCCAAGAAGGAATACCGGGCCATATTAACACGAGAATAGCTGTTAACTGCACTGATCTTCCATAGAAAAAACTAATCCATGCACAGTCTGATATGTTCCTTTACTGTGGCCCTCTGATGTGTTAATGCAACATATAAACGCCTAAATCCAACATTAGCGTCACGAACCGGGACACACTTCAGTGTTCAGCTCACGTTTTCACCGTCAGCTCTGGGGGGGCTTGGTAGCTGCCTCATCGGCCCGTTTTTACCCACTTTACCCCCCCCATAAAAGTCCACCCCCAGAGCCCGTTAGCACCCAAAAGTCCAGACCGGCTGCTGTTACCTGGTCCAGCTGGGTCTTCAGTCCTTCCAGCTGAGGCAGGGAGAGGTCTGTCAGGTTCACCGCCATGTTGGAAGCGTGCAGCCGGATGAGCCGGGCCGCTTTGTTTCCGGGTGAAGGGCCGGGAGGAGGACATGTCGCCCCCCCGTGGTGGAGACAGGACGATGGAGGGATACCGGGGTTTGCTTTTTATGGTGAAACTCAGTGACAGACATGACTGAACATACTGAGATCAGATCGCCTCGTTTGTTCTTCTTGTCTCTGAAGACAGGAACCTTTTGTCCTGGTAGGTTGTTTCCTGATATAGACTTCAGCACTAGTTAGAGGCTTGTTATATTCTTCATTCAGGAGGGTCATATCATAATGAGGCACAGGATTCAAAATATTCTTGTTACCATCGACAGAATAATAATTAAAAACAACTAAATTCTGTATACTTATCTGTTAAAACTGTATATCCATTTTAAAACTCTACTTCAAGTTCACTGATCAATCCCTTTTTATATTCCAACTGACATGGTGTGAAAGCTATAATATTAGGTTACATTATAAATTCTGGGTCAGATAATGTTAAAGACATTTCACAATTTAAAGAATTACACATGGAAGCGTCAACCATTTTGTATTCATAAGGTTTTTTCAATCAAATCCATTAAAATTTTATATACAAATTCAACAACAAGTAAATGAGCTCTTAAAAACAAATATTCAACTTTTATCTTCTAGAGCCTGTTCTGACCTGCTTGTTTAAAGTAAGAAAAGATACAGTGCAACAGTACTGCAAGAACTCTATGCATAAGAACTAACTAATTCACTTTGAGGCAGCAGATGTGTCTTATTCTGACATAATACTGTAACTGGCACAATGCAGACACTGACTGTTTTTCAAAAAACATTTATTTAAAATTTTGTTCAATCAACATATTAAAAGTGTTAAACACTCAAGTTTGGAGGATATTTAAAAATCATACACTAAATAGAGATATGGGTAAAAAAAATAAAAATAAAATAAAAAAATCAGAGCATTGCTTTAAATTAATATAATTTAATACATTAATCTCGCTAGTACTTGGAATGGTCATCAAGTCATAATCCAGTCCAGTTTATGTTTTGAAGCAATAATTTTTAAATACTGCACGGATTGTTTACAACCTACTTGTAGCTACCCAGCCAACCTACTGCAGGTGCACAGGTAAGCCATAGACCACAGGTGCAGCACCAATGAGGTGTTTCAGGTGTGTAGCTTCACGTGATGGGCCCATATAATCCAAGAGGGGAGCTCCGGGTCCAGCAGATAACCAGGACTCCAACAAGGCTTTAGTGAAACGATCAATATCCCGATCAGTGACATCCCACAGATTTCCCAGAACAAAGGGGCTAAAGCGGGAGAAAAAGTATGGCTGGTAAAGTTACTGGTTTTTTTGTTAAAAAATAAGATTAAGGTAAAAGTTGTTGACTTGTATAGTACCCTATTACTGGGAACACGATGTGAGAATGTGACTCCTGTTCTGAACATATATCTAAGAAATTATTTTCATTGGTTATGTTATTAATTGATGCAGTTAATCAAGTATCTGGATTTATCCTGGAAAAAGCTTAACTAAGCAAGACAAAAAAAAACCAAAACAAATAATTTCACTTAAAAGAAAAATCTAATCTAAAAACTTGAATCAAATATTAATTAAAGATTGAAGATATTAAGACAGCATCAACTGATCCATTCAATCTAGTTTAACTATTCAACTGCACATAAAGACAAATATCTCACCAGCCAGCTATGAGGTAGCTGAGAATGATGCCTTGTCCTTCCTGATCCCCACGCACTGCCAGGGCAGCGCTACTGCAGCCAAAGAGTAAAGAGGCTGCTCTCATCTGCTGTTTCAGGACCAACTGACTGTCTAGGAAACGAGCGCCTGCTCCATGACCCACATAACTAAAAGGAGAAAGAAATAAAGCCAGACAAGTGAGTAAATTAAAGGACTTACGTAGAACACTTTGTTCAACATCAAAATTATGTAGCCATCTAAAACTCACATATACAAGTCCTTGTTTGCCACAGCTTCTTCCAGCCAACTTGAGTCAGGAGCAACACCACATACACCTTCCCAATCCGGTTTACTTTAAGGAGGAAAATTATGTAGGTAATGTAGATAGTGACACGGACAAATCTAATCTCCTTATTTAAATTATTGGTCTTACCTGCCAAACCATTCTTTGAATCGGTCCTGAGAGTTTCCTAAATTGGCATCAGGGTCCAGCACATAAAATACCTTCTTTGCATCCACACCTTGCTTCAGGATAGAGTGAGGGTCAGTCTAAAATGGAAAAATTATTTAATGAGGCTTATTTCCACCACTGAATTTAACATCACTAAGTAATTTACACCTGCACTGCTGTGCATTATTGGGGTTAAATCTTACCTCTTTTTGATAGCTCAATCCTATTAGTGAGTGCAGAGAAGGCATCCGACTGACTGAGTGAGACTTTAAGACAGAGATGCTCTCCCATGGCAACTTCTGCAGGTACTGCAAATTAAACAGTACAGATGGAAATTCTTATACAGGTATGTATTATTCGACTCTACAAATGATACTGGAAGTGTTTTTGACAGCCCAAACCCCTTTATCCACATTCATATTACAGGAAGTATGTAATAGCGATAATAGCAATGACGAAACCCACCCTATCCAAAATGAGAACCACATGACCACAGGGTTTGTCTCTCTCTGAAAATTGGGACGCAGCTGTGTGGAGTAGGTGGATAAACTCTTTTTCCCATTGTGGCGAAAGTCCCAGAGCAAATCTTTGGAGGTCTTCTTGGGAGAGCACAGGAAATGCAGACAACACAGCCTGAAACAGAAATCACAAGTTAATTGCTTATTTTGCTTCAGCTTGTTCCTGCCTCAGCTACTGTAGAGACCAATATAGAAGATGAGGTTGAAAACAGTGCTCCAGGATCTAGGGGGATAAAAGAAAGGAAGGAAAGAAAGAAAGAAAAAAAACAAACAAACAAACAAAACAAAAAAAAAAACCCAACAACAGGAAACACACCTTCAACATCCCCTCACTGCTTGCCACCCCTCTGGCAGACAAAGCTTTATAAAGACGCTGGGCCTGATTAGAGACTTCTGGATCTGAGGAAAGTGGAAGAAGAAAGCTTTTCCAGCATCCAAGCAATCCCTCCATGTCTTTTAACAGTCGCTGGAAGAAAGATGAAAAGGTATTGGGATAAAATTATCACTGTCAACTTTTACAAAGTTAGCTGGTAATGTTTTGACAAAAAATACCAGCCACAAAACATCACTTCAGGTGTCCTGTGCGTGTTTTATTGCTCTACATGTCTAAGCAGAAGTGTATCACTTGAAGTGAAAGTCAGTAAATCAGGCATTATGAAGCCATCCAGAGCTGTGCCCTGTCTCATAACTCACCTCAACTCGAGAGTCAAGCGCCCTGCGGCCTTCCCACCACTTGGCTTTCTCAGACACACAGCTCACAACTTTTTGCTCTACCTGAATACTGTCCATCTCCTGCACAAGCCAGCTAATGGGGTGCTGCACAATACAAAGAGAGAAAATAAGTTAAAATGGTAATATGGGTTCTTTGTTTCTGTGAGGTACCTGGAGCACACACTGTATTACATCAAAGATTAGCTGCTTGACTGTGCAGAATACAGTAGTTGATCATTACTTGTTGCTTAGATGTGGGGATATGAACAGTGACAGGGACTGAGCCTTTCTCCAGACGTGACAGTACGATGCTGTTGCCCATTTTCCCAGGTTTTACTCCAAGCACAGACATCAAACACACCGTTACTCCTGCACAACAGAGACAAAGGAAATCCACATTACACTCTGCTTTTGTTTTACTTGTCAAGCATAAGATCATCAAGGAATCTGCCTCAAGTTATTAACCAAATAGTCCCAGGAATAAGCTGAATGACAAATTAGCCTCATTATGCAGTACTCTAGTGCAAAGTACATTTCAGATATTGAAAATCTACACAAGTAGCTAGTTCAAAATAGTTTATTACTTTACCTGGGGGAAGGTGTTGAAGTTGTTGGATAAACTCTTGGCAGTGGATTTGAGGGAAAGATGAGGAATCAGCAGTGGGGAAGGAAAAGATGCTCTCCAACTGAGCCAGCTTCTGCTCTGTAGAGGTCTTGGATTTGGTTAGAGTGCGCTCATTTAGATTCATAGCATCCATCTTTTCTGTCAGGTCATTGGAAGACTTTCTCAGCTTTCTATTAGAATGATACAAGCAATGCAGTTGTAAGGCCTGAGGTATGATTTTTTGAGACATGTTGTCCTACAGCAAAATGAGCATTAAGTTTTGAAACAATGAATTGACACAATACATATTACACATTTACTTACTTGAGACAATTGGCTAAATGCCTAATTGTGCGATGACGGCTTGTGATGCCCAAGGATTGGGCATGTAGCATGGCTGTAGTTGTCGGGTCTTTCTGCCCCAGTGACAGAGCCAGAAGTGTACAAAGGGTTGGGTAAATGGTAGGAGAAGGGAAGTGCTGCAGGGCTAGACAGGCTGAGCGCAGAGAAGCCTGAATATCCTCCAGGCAAAGATTATCTGAATAAATAAATAAATCCATTTCTGTAAAACCATTGTAATGTAATATACATAATACATATTATCAGAATTTTAGGTTCCACTGACATAACAACGTAACATTAAACCTAAACATACTGCATCATTGCAGAGCAGCTCACCTGGCCTGATGTCTGGATGAGAGAGGTGGGTTTGTGAACCTTCACTCAGATGACCTCTGCTCCTCAGTTCAGACCAGTCATCTCTCCCCAAGGCACCACACATATCCCGGCGTAAGACCTCAAAATCTACATCTACATAGAGATAAAAGGAAAAGTTTGGAGCTCCACATTCTGTTAAGACGTAGTTGATAATGTAATGCAAGCACCATTATTACTGTTACATGTCTTACCGTTTCCTGGTATTCACATCTTACACAGGGTTTCTAATTTAACTAGATTACCCGACAGCTGCTTTTTTTTTTTTAATCTATATATATATAGATATATCTATATCTATATATCTATATCTCAACGAGATAAGAACAGTTTTGCTTCTGTGATAGACAATGCAAGCAGATTAAAAGAAAGTTTTCCATATACACAAAATACACAGATATTTACTTGAAACAAGATTGTCTTCAGTTTCAGTGTCTGATGTCCTAAGCTGCTCAATGCTTATGTCCAGAACTTCATTATTTTCCTCCTCGATTGTCCTCATTTTGTCTGGTTCTTCCATTGTTTCTGCTTCTGCTCTGGAGAGTTCCTTTCTGGTCCTTCCTCGCCTTGTTGAGGCACGTTGACAGACCAAACTCTCATCATCCTCAGAAGATGTTGTACAGGAAACTGCAGTGCTTTTTTTAATCCTGGTTTGCCTCTTTGGTATGACCTTCTCTGCAGGTGGAGCTAGGGCTGTTTTAGCATTGTGGGCAGCTCTTCTCGTGGCTGGTTGCTTTTTAGGGGGCGATTTTTCTTTGTGCTCTGCTTGGGTATTAGCTTCTGAATCGCTCTCATCACTAAACTCCACCTGTATGAAAATGTTTAAGAGGACATAACCTCAGGAAAATGCATATTTTTGTAAGGAAAAAAAAAAAAAAAAAACAAGCAATAAAAACTTCCACTTATTAAATGCCTACCTTGAAACGTAATTTCTTTGTACGTCTGGGGGCGGCAGGCACCGGTTGGGGTTTGTCTTGAACTGGTGACAACTCTTCATACACATGAAACTGAAGCTTTGAGGCAGTCTTCTTTGCTTTCTGCACTGAAGCAGGCGCTTTAACCTTCTGAATGGGAGTAAAGGTCAAAGTAGGTACCACTGTGTCAAAGTCAAAAGAGCTCAGGTCCTTAACAGAGGGTTTTGACTTAACTGTTACTGGGGTCATGGGAAACAATCCTTTCCCCCTAGAGGAGCTTGTCACTTCAATCTTGGGCCTGAGCGACTTGATCTTTTTTGCCGCCTTTGTTTTGTCAGGAATATCACTGTTTTTAACAGTGTCTTGCGACTTTTTAAGCAAAGACGAGGAAGGCATTCTTTTCTCTTCTGATCTCAGTTCTTCAGCTTTTGGTTCGTTCCAAGTCCAAGCTTTTGAGAAGAGCTCTTCTGGGTTGCACCCCTGTTTAGAAGCCAAGGTGATCAGTGATATTATGGCTTTAGTTGCTATTAGCCCTGCTCTAACTGGTCTTAACACAGGAGAAGGTGTGGAATCAACAAATGCTAAGCCAGCTTCCAGTACTTTCCATACACCATACTCCTTGTTAAGCACTGGTTCCAGCCCAGATAGGGCCATGCAAAGGTACACACGGCCCATCAAGTCTTGCATCAGGGAGGGTTTAGAGGAGCCTTTGGTGTGGTCAAAAGAAGGGAACAGTTTATTCAATTTTGCCCCGAGTTTAGCAGTGACACTCTTACAGCGAGCTAATGTTGCCCACTGCAGTTTCAAACTGACTTTGGCTTCTTTAGGATCAAGCTGGCGAACCAGATCAGCCTGTGTAGCAGCCCAGCGAGCAGTGGCACGACCCAAATAGGGCTCAGCGCAGCAGGTGCACTGGCAGTCAGATTCATGCCCCAGGGAGGAGAGCCAACTGAGAGGCTTGGCTTTGAGGGGTGGGGAACAGGCCAGGTCCTTAACCACAGGTTCTGTAGCAATCCACCTTGTGCTTAGGATGCCCTTAATATCATCCTCCAAAATAGGAAGGGGAGCCTGAGATTTCTGCACTGGACGACCTTTCCTTGGCTTGATTTTCACCTCTGTCTTCTGCACTTGATCAGAAAAATCTAAAGAAAAGAAGCAAAGAAAAGAAGTCCTTTGCACAACTATACAATATTTAATATTTCAAAATGGAGATGAGCAATACAGATGCCACTGCATTACATTAGACAAAATTTGTAATTCTGTAAATTTTAACATCTAGGTCTTAAAGTTTGTAAATTTCATATTATCTTAATGTAAACAACAAATTGGTGAGAGTATTAATACCACATCACCACCATACAAATACTCTGAACAATGCATAAAATAAATGTAAATTGGTAGCTGAGTATTTAACTGACCTGTGCAGAGCTCCAAAAGGTTTCTGACTTTGTCTAAATCAATTTTACTTTCTTCTCTCTCCCCCTGCATTAGCTCCAGCTCAGCTTTCATCACTAGCAGCTCAGCACATCTTTAAAAAAAAAAAAAAAAAAAAAAGGTGATATAGAGATAAGGAGCAAGTAAATTCCATAAATGCAATCATGCTGATTTTATATACTGCACAGCATGCAAGTACATTATCAGTAAAGTAATACTATGAATGTACTAATAGAAAATATTTGGTTATCATGACAGTTTTAGAAGGAAAACCCGTGAAAACTAACAACTTTGCACAACTCCTTTAAGTGTAAAGCTCTTAATCAGCAACAGCAGTACAGTCTCATAATTTAGCGCTTCAATAACGTCCAAGAACATTTTGATAAAATACTTCAAAAAATAATTTCATTAAGTTCTGTTGCAGGTAGTCAAACATGCAGTTTCAATAAATGTTCTTAAATACTGTATACTACAAGTTGTGGAAAATAGTTGGATGAAACAAAAGGAGTGACACTGAAACTCTTTGCATGTTAGTCATTGTAGAAAATTGAGAGAGGAAGAAAAAAAAAAAAGGAATCCGCATCAGTTGATGTGCAAGTTGATGCATCAGTGCACAAGAGATCTTTGATACTGTGCTTCACTAGTTACACGTTAACCCTCAGATTAAAAGTACTTACTGGCTGAGTGCCTGTAACTTAATTGCCAGTTTCAGAGCTTCTAGGCATTGGAGCCTGGCGTCATTGATTGCCCCACAGTTGCTTCTTGCATTCACCATCTTCAATGAGCAGTCAAACAGCTCTGAGAGAAGCTTCCATTTGAGTACCAGATTATCTCCTACAAACAAGTGAGACAGAAAGAAAAAGTGAGAGAAGAATTGGCATGGTTGAGGGCATAAAGAATAGAAGAATTATCAGGATGTTAATGAACTATAAGTCTATTTGTGAAGCATTGAACCTTGGTCTATAAAGCGCACGTCTGAGGTACTGCCATTTGTCCCGTATAATCCTTTCCCAACTAAAGTGACCAGCAGGCTGCAGAGAAGCTTCAGACTTTGATGCAGGGCAACATCTGGGCTATTTATACCTAAAACACAAACATAGATTCATACTTGGTCATAACGTTAAAACCTCCCTACGGCATTCTAACAATGCCAAATAAAATTAAAACATCTAGTTATCCTACACCAGCAAACTTCTCCTAACCATGTACTGTGATATGGTTGCGCACAGCTTGTGGCAGTGCATCTGTGTCCAAACTCAGGTAGGAGCTGCAGGTCTGCAGTACCCGAGCATGTAGAAGGTACCAGGTTTTTGACTGTCTCTGCTCATTTACTTCTTTAAGCACCTCACATAGATAGGTCACACCACGATCCACCTGGAATATAGACAGATGAGAGGGGACCAAAAAAAAAAAAAAAATCCTCTTGTTGTAGCAAGAAGCATACGCAAACAGTATGGAAAAATATTCTAGAAACCATGTTACCTACCTGTGCTATACTATAGCAGTACTGTGCTTTCAACAGAATGACAAGCATAGAAAGGGAAGAAGGTCCATCAACAGCAGTATCTGAAGCAAGGTTTTTCTCTGCTTGCTCTAACTGGGCCTAAAACAATAAGTAAAGTATTAGAGAGCAATGTCTCATATAACAATGGGGGGGGGGTCAATATATTTATTCTAGTCCTGTCATTGATATGAATATAGATACATTTTAAAAAACCTGCATTACCAAAGCCAGATCAGGGACACCGATATCCAGAAGGATGCTGGCTGATTCACAGAGGGAGTTGGCACAACTGTGGGCATCAGCAAGGTGACGTGAAAGTCCAGTAGCAAGTTGGTAAGCTTCCAAAGCCTTTAAAGGCTGCATAAGAGAATTAGATTCGATTAAAACACACTTGATGTACCACGACAAAAAAAAAATATCTCTTGTACACCAATGTCCTTGTTATGGCGCAATTGCAAAATTTAGTATTTGCTTTTCCAAAGGTCTTGATTGATTTGGGTGTATTGTTGTATCCCCATGGAGGGAACGAAACGATAGTGAAAGCTCACTATTCAATCCATTATAACTGTTTATACATTAAGAGAAATTTAAAATGCATAGCTCTGCCATATAATATGCTTCATAAATAGCATGAAGCTGTTTTTTTTTTTTTTTTTTTAAAGAAGCTCAAATTGTTTTGGAATCCAAAGAGAGAACCAAAAACTGGAAGAAAGAAGAAAGATGATCTAGAAAAATAATTTTGTCCACAACTTGTATAATAACCTTTCCCATGAGCCTGAAGAGAGCTGCAGTCAAAGCAATTGCACTACAGGTGTGTTTAGGGTTCCTGATGGAAGGCAGTCCTTGACTCTGAAGAAGAGCAGACCATTCATCCAGGGCTCTTTCCAAAGGTTTGCACAGTTCTGAAAATAATAATAATAATAATAATAAATATATTCATCCATTCATTAGTAATGACATAATATTACATACATTATAAAATATTACATAATTTAGGTTAGGCTCCTATCCCATTTATAATGATACTGGCGTCTAGGATTAGATGCCAGTAACCCTAAAAGTTGGTTCTTACTGTTCTCTGCAGCCAAGTTGAAATGAAGGCCTTCGTAGACCAGAATGCTGTCCTGTGTCTTCTGCTTGTCTTCAAAATCAAAATCATTGGTGCCAATGGGATTTGCCATACACTGTGTTTGTTCACACAGCTTTTTGTCTTTCTCAATGGCCTGACCAAAATTCACAGTAATGGTAATTAAAATCATAGCATAGCATGTCTATTGACCACAAATAAGAGAAATTCTGACTCCTGACAACAGATAATTTAACTTAACAGTTGAAGACGAAAATATGGGCTTCTTTCCCTGACAGCAGCAGTACTCACCTCCTGAAGATTCCTCTCAAGAGTACAGATGTAGAGCCAAAGTAAAGCATGAGCCTTGTCATCCTTCAGTCTATCAGCATTTGCTGCAGTCTCTGGTTCTTCTTCCAGCAGCCGTAAAGCTTCATGGGTAAAATCAACTGCTGAGCTGTGGGGTTACAGGGAAACATAATAAACCAAGAGACAGGTTGGTGTGCAACTACTTATGTTGGCCCCAGGCCAATTTCTGCCAGGTGACTAATTTCCCCATGCCATAAACCCTATTCCCCAAACATAACATAATCTTTATTGCATATTTGATTATTTCTTTCACATTCCTATTATCTTGCCCCATATCCCTTTTGTACCCAATTTAATATCTTTGCTCAGTTTTTAATTCTGTTCTGCTGCAAAATTGCAACTTCCCCACTGGAATTTGAATTTAATTACATGGCATGCATAAACTATTTACACAAGAATTCTATTTGCCGTTTCAGTTCCATTCACTGTCATTGAGCCAGAGTATTCTTTATTATTATCTATAATTTTGTATAATAAATAATGTTTTTCAGTAACTTTGTCTCCACTTTTTGTACATATGTACAAAAAAAAAATCATAAAAAAAATAAAATAAAAAAAAAAAAAAAAAAAATCACCAAAACTAAGCAACTGATAATACATGTTCAATCCATTTCATAAAAGTGATATTCAGACTGACTGCCTATTAAACATGCTTTTTAAAATGTACTGTTAAAAATAAAAGCCTACCAGTCAGTCTGTTCACTGAAATCCTGGAAACATACAACTTGGGCCATTTCACAGAGGTACACTGCACGTAGGTGGGTGTGTGAGCTTTCCTCGTGGCAGATGTCCAAGAGATCGCAAAGAGTGTTGTAACGCTCCTGAGCTGTGTCCCCTGCCACGTTCTTATAGGCATGCAACTCTTCTTCCAATAGGCAGAGCATTACTTGCTCATCAGGGACATTTGGGCCAAAACCATCACGCAATGTCCTGTTCCAGCATAAGACAACTGTTGTAAGTTTAAATAAAACATATCTAGGCAGGAACTATACTAAGACTTTATTTTGTAACTTCAGCGTAACACACTAGTTTTTGTCTCGTACCTGAGTCGGATGTCCTCTTCAGAATTACGTGCTGCATCAAGCTTTGTTTTAACCCACAGAGAGACTGGTTCAGACATATGTGTAGAAATATTTTTCCCCAGAGCTTTCAGCCACAGAATCACCCAGTCCAATGCTCGCTCAAGTTGTCCAGCACGTCGAGAGGTCTGCACAGCCAGCATGAAGGGTTTGCTCAACTAGATAATGATAAAAATAATACATTATGGTAAAATGAAATAGGGTTAGGGCATGAAACTGTATTAATATGGAAATGGTTATATATAAAGCAAATTTCCCTTTATTGAAGCACATTGTAGACAAATTTGATCTGCATATAATGAATAATAACAGAAAACATGGTTTAGGAGCTTACCCTATCAACAGAGAGGGAGGCAGGGCAGTTCTTGCATAGATCCTTGCAGACGATCTCAACTAGCGTGAAAGCCTGGTCATAGAGTCGCCGATTGTACAATCCACAAGCCAAGTTGCTAACAGCAATTACTACATGACACACAACGAAAATAAAATAATATTCATAATAATACTGCAGTAACATTAAGTATTTATATTGAAATTGTTCCTGGCTATTTAAAGGCAGTAGTTTAAAAATACCCAAAATTGGGCTCAGAACATTAATAAAGTACATGTATTCACCTGCTTTGATAAGTAGGCTTTCACTTGACAGCTTATGGAGTTCAGTCATCATCTGTCCAGCTGTGGCTTGGCAATATAGCAGCACTCTTTCCAGTGTATCACCGTCCTCCAGCTGAGTAAAACAAATCACAATCAGAACCAAAATTGAAATCCAAGATCATTTATATCATAAGTATTAGGGCTGTCACAATCCGTTAACTGAGATGTCAATCGATCATCCTATAAAATAAGAGTCAAAATATTAAATGAGTTATCATGGCGCAAATCTGATGATATTAAACTAGTTTCATCTAGACTTTCCTAAAAATGGCACAGCGTGACCTACATCTATCATTGTTTCTAGCTGCAGATGCTATCCTCACCTGTGATGCAAGCATGCTCTCATAGGCAAATACAAAGCCATAATAAATACTGAAACAAAGGGCCTGTTGATGTTTTCTGCCCTCAGCCTGAAACATCAAATTCTGTAAAAGAAGAGAGAGAAACATCAACAATGCATAAATAGACACACACCAATTCTTCCAGACTGCAACTATACTCACCTTATTTAGAATTTTTAAAATCAGCTGCTGATGCTCCTCAAGGAAAGAAAACCAGGACAGGAGCACAGGTCCGCTTAATCCTTTGTTGTGGCAACTCTCAACAGCCCACACCACCAGTTTACATCCCTCCAGAACCGCATGAGCTTCTCTGTCCCCCAGGTCTTCTGGAAGAGATCTCAAAGCTCTGGCACACTCCCTCAAAGCCTGAGTACACTCCTCACCAACCTTCATTTTTGAATGGACTTTTATTGCCCACTTGCCGAGCAACAGAGCTGTAGTCTGACAGTCAGCAGTGTCTCTGACCTTTCTCTCAATTTCATTTAGGAGGGTAGATGCCAGATCATAGTGCCCAGCCTTACAAAGCACCTGAATAATAACTAACAGCATTTCAGAAGGTGCGTATATACTTGATTTCTCAATAGACTCTTTGGACCCGTTTCCCTCAAAGCCTTGCCCACCAGTTTGGTGCCTATTGAAAAGTGAGCGCGCTTCCTGGAGAAGAAAGGAAGCATCCTCGTTTGTCACCACTCCAGAGTTATTCTCAAATTCAGCAATGGCATCCTCTGTGTAAATGGGAGCTTTGGAGAAAGAGGAAGTTTCACTTTCCGTGTCCAACAAAAGGAGAAAGCTCAGAGCTAGCAGCTTGCAGTGAAGTTTATCCCGATGATTCAGCGTCTTTCTGTCTTTGGCAGCAGAAAGTCCAGTCCAGAGCACTGAAAAGCAGCTCCGCAGAAGAAGATAGTAGTCCTCAGCCTGTGAGACATACGGTTTTATGTATACTACATACACATATATGTAATTTGCAGGAGCCATATATAGGAGCACTTCTTTTAAAAGTGATACATACCTGCTGTGCTGGGATAAGCCTTTTGTAAAGCAACTCAGCCACATAACTCCCTAGATTGTGAGCTTTTAGTGAGCTTAGCTTCTTGACAATATGAAAGATGATCTTCTCCATGTACAGCGGACTGCTCTGAGGAACAAATGCGGCAGAGGTATCATAGCCATGAAGGGAAAGCTCCACTACCTTTACCAAGTGAGTGACATGGTCAAAGTCAAGTGATCCCACTCCAAGTTGATGGTTACAGGCTCTGATGACCCTGTCACACAGTGTGCGACCCTGAAGGCCTGGTCGACTGTTCACATAATTCTGCAAAAGGTAAATAAAACTTATTTAGAGTCTCTCTTCACCGCGATAAATGTACTTTATGGTTAATTGTGAGGTAGTTTTTACATTAGGAAAAAATCCTGCCGTAGTGGTAATACTAGTATATACTATGAATGGTTTCCTTTACTCTGGGCTAATAATGGTAACTTATACTAGGAGTGTGTGTGTGATTAATGTTATGCGCACCTCTAACTCTTGCAGGAGTTGCTGTGTCTCTTCAACAGAAGCTGTCCGCTTTATATACTCGTCCACTTTCAGACACTTCATGTCGGCAGCTGTAGATGACAGATAAATTAAGAGTTAGTTTCTTTTAGCGTTGTTCGTTGACTGAACGGGCTGCTTAGCCGTTAGCTAAACTTAGCAACAACGTCCACCACAACACGGCGCCGCTAAAACTTCCTAAATTAACTGTGACTTACTGGAAGAAGGAAACTCTTAAAGTAAACACTTTATCTGGACTAGATAAAATGAACAGTAAACATATTTCTGAGCAGCGATACGTCTGGAGTCGACTTGAAGTTAAATAATATTAAAACCTTCAAATCCTCAACTATCCCGTTAACAGCTCGCGCACTGTTTTTGAAAGGTTCTCGCTAACCAATCAGAAACCTTTTCCGCTTTTACCCGCGAATTAAAACGAGCGCTTCTTCTTCTTCTTCTTCTTCATCTTCTACGGGCTTTACGGCAGTTTGCACCAGTTGTGTCTCATCGCTGCCTCCACCTTCTGTTTATAAGTACATTGAAGTTTTGCTTTCAAAGTGATAAATATTTCTTCCGTTGTGTTTTCAGCATCTGAATCCAGAATCTTTAACTATCGAGGTCAATAATCCTGATTGTTCTGCAAAAATTGTGCTATTCCAATTCTTGTGACCTTCCCCTTATAATTGTTTTCTCCTGTTTCAGGCTAAATACATTTGGTCACAATACCGCTGCTATTGTTTGATGAAGCTTATTTGCCTACAAACTATACTTTTCTCTTATGATTTTGAAGGCTCGATGTCAACTAAAAAGTATTTTTGTTATGGACACATACTCCATTCAGCTCTAAAGCTAACAGAACTGCAAATAATTCAACAGCTAAGTCACTGAAATTAATATCCCTTTATTGAGCTAACTATAATATTTCCCAGCTAGGCCTGCTCTTTTATTTCTGTGCTTGATATTCAATAAGTCCATTTGCTTTCGATTCAATTGTTGGCCAGATATGACTATGACCTGGATGAATGAAAATATACACAGAGATATTCAATAACACAGTCCCAAGAAAATGTATTACTGCAGCCACTCTGTTCTGCAGGCCAAAACGCAATTGGACAAAAAAAATCATCCCATGAATTCTCTTTTGCTTTGCTTTGTTCTTGGCAACCCATCCGAAGCTATTTTATGTTTGGTTTTTTTCATCTTCAAACAGGAATCCAAGACCCTCTTAGTTGGTTGACCTTCTGTGTGTGTCCTTCTGTTATCAAGTAATTGGCTATCAGCTGTTTCCAATGGATTCACAGTGGCATCTCTCCTGCCTCAATTTGCAGAGCACACTGGTGCTGATTCCACTGTCCCTCAGCAAGCCCTTAGTGCAGGTCTGAAAAACATCCAGGTGAGATAACACAGACTTGCCTCCTGAGCCTGATAACCATACTCATGTATGTCCAACTTGATACACTGTCTGCAGATTTATTTCCAATAACAATTCAGCGCAGAATGAATTAAGACAATGTACAATAAGCCAGGTAGGTTGGGTGAAGGCCAGTGAAAGCCACTGACCTGGCCTTAAAACAGTCAACGTTAATTTCTGGTGTGGTCAACTCAACTTGCTGACATTGATGGAGCAAATGATTCACACATTACAAAAAGAAACAGTGCTTGAAAAGTTCTGTAAAGAGGAATAATAGAGTTAAAACTAGAGAAACTTTTAAATATTGACCTTGCCATTTTTGGTAAACCTTCAAGACTTCTTTGAGGTCATTCCTTTGAAGGGCAGGTAGAGAATGAACACACCTATACAAAGTTTAACATGAAGTATTAATCAAGCTTCTGTGACAGGAGATAGCTCTAACATGAGTGTTTATTATGAGACCTGCCTTCTGTGTTGCTTATCTCTTTATTTATGTTGTACCTTTCAGAAATAGGGTTTACAAAGATAAGAGTCTGCTCAAATGAGGTCCTGGTGGTACGAATAAACACACTGAAAGCTATTATTGAACTAAGCCGCGCTTTTTGATGACATGTTCCATCGTAGTCTTTTCAGTGGTGTCTAGGTTGATGTTGTACTTGGCCAGGATTTTCAGGATGGGTCTCAGCTTTAGCCACCACTGTATCTTTGGAATACGATGTCTGCAGAGAAAAAAATCAGAATCAGAAATACTTTATTAATTCCCATTGGAAATTTGGTATGCAGGAAGGAATGTGGATGGAACAGGAGCAAATTCTCAAGGCCTCCCTCCTGTCAAATAAGTTAAATAAAATATGTTAAATTAAGTCATTTTGGATGACTTTGTGGATAGAAAGACCCCTAAACAGCTTCAACTCTTATATCTAACACACAGCACGATCAAACTCCTGTGGGCATATCATTGGAGTTTCCTGCCTGTCAAAAAATTTTTTATTCATGTTTCCATAATTTTGCATACATTTGGCAGTGTTGTAGTATCACCTAGTTTTACTTTGTATCAGTTTATGATAACAAAAGAGAAAAACTAAAAGCTTCAGCTGGCAAATGCGGTGTTGATTTTCTTTAGGTTAGATTCATGTAGCTTCATTCACAGCTTTAATGAGACCAAATAATTAAATTAAATACAAAAAAGTGCAGGGGAAAATAAGTGACAACAAGACAAACTAAAGGGATAGAAACTAGGCCTTACTCAAAGTCAGTGTGTTCTTTAAGTTCCTCCAGTGGTTGGAAGACCAAAGTTCTCCTCCTCATGCCCAACATGCAGGCTGTATCAGGAGAGTTGGCAAAGATCCGACCTGGAGGTTTGAGATTAAGCTTGTCAGTTCAGTGATCACAGCAATTCTGCACATGGGAAATATAACATTTTTGTGGTGTTAGTGAGGGTATGTCTTCACCATGTCTGTAGCATTCCTTCAGCTTGTCAGTCAACCAAAGGACAGACTTGATGCCCATTTTTGTGGCAAAATTCCTGTCAAAAGGACTGGGGGTTCCACCCTAAAAACAAAGGAGACAATTTCTAAGATTTGTGGTATTGAATGGGTGGCAAGTAATTGGTCTGCAGCACAACAAACAGAACATCTGCACACACCTGTTGCATGTGTCCAAGTACATTCTTCCGGCAGTCAAACACACCTTTGCCTTCCTCTGAATACAGGTTGAAGATAAAATCTGTGGTATAGTTTGAATTGGAATTCTCATTTCTGAAACCCAAAAAAAAATTGGATAAGATGTGAATGTACAGTAAGAGAAGGTGTAAAATTTAAATAATGCAAGTGCCCGCAAACCTCAGAACAAGTCCTCTTTTCACTGTGGTTTTCATCTTCTCCACCAGATGCACCACGTTCATCTACAAAACAAATCAGTGATCAGACCCCATCGTGTCCATCCATCCATACATCCATCCATCCCTCTCTGTTATCACAACTTCCTGCTTTTTATACATTCATAAGCTCAGACCTCAAGTTCATGAATGTTGAATTTCTCCTCATAGATGTAGGCAGCATCAGCTCCTGATGCCAAGCCAGCCATGGTTGCCAGGTAGCCACAGTATCCTCCCATGGTCTCAACAATAAACACTCTCCTCTTAGTGCCAGCAGCAGATTGTTTGATCCTGTCACATGTCTGAAAATGAGAAAGAAAAACAGAGAAGAATAATACACTGCAATGAATAGCACTTTGATTTTGGACTACCTGCAATTAAATAAATTATTATTATAAGAATTTTACCATGGTTATGGTGTTGAGGGCAGTGTCAGTTCCAATACTAAAGTCAGATCCAGGAACATTGTTTGAGACCGTAGCAGGAACAACGACAAGGGGAATGCACATTTCCTCATACTTCTCTCTAGCCTGCACCATCTCCAGACCTCCAACAAATGCCTGATGAAAACATAAAGGAAAGAATTATGAAAAGCAACATTCCTCATCATTAAATGTAGCATTTTAGACTTAGGTGAGTTTGTGATGTCAAAACACCAACGAAACCTATATATCAGCTTATCACCTCAAAGCCTCCAATAATGATTAAAGCATGAATGTTGAACTTGGTGATGGACAGGCTGATCTCTTCCATGAATTCATGTGGCAGGGATCTTTATAAAAGGGATAGCGAATTACACATTAGCCATGTTAAAATAAAGTCAACACTTACATTTGAAGATAATGAAAAACACTGAAACAGATACTGTCATTACTGAACCAAGTGGTCTGCTGAAATATGTCACCTCTTTGTTCCCAGCAAGGAGCCCCCCTTTCCAGTCCACCCTGCCACTCCAGACCAACCAATGGGCTCAATCTGTGCAGAGGGACAAGATGTCAGTATGCCTATCATTTGTGCAGGCTACATATTGTCAAAGGTATAACTGATTAACTGCCACGATAGTAAAATCTTTCTTGTTTGTTTATCTGTGCATTTAGAATTTACCATTCCATGAGCCAAGCCATAAAAGCCATCATGCACTGCCAACATCTGGTGGCCCTGGAGAAGCCCGACCCTGACAGTTGAACGGACTGCAGCATTCATCCCAGCACAGGGGGCTCCTACGTTCAATATGGCAATGTTGATATTACTCTGGCATGGGCAAGAGACATGTGTCAGAACAAATGTATTTTCCACAAAGACTTCCAGACTGATAATCGGTTTATTTATTTACACAATACAACTGTAGTTCCTAACCTTTGTATCTGGGGGGCGTACATGAGCCAGCATTTTGTAAGTGTTCCAGTTGTTCTCAAAGCTCCTGTTGTCAAAAATTAGCAAAAACATACAGACATGGAAAGAATTCTGGAGAGAATGGAGAGAAATTTGAATGGATAACACCAAAGTGCACGCCTCACTTTCCCCTGAGCTTCACAGCATCGTCAAACCTCCCTTCAGCCATGGCTGTAGTGACATCTTTTGTCTGATGTGAAAAGAAATGAAATGACAAAGAAGAAAGTGAGAGTTTAAACAAGCAATTATTTAAAATATCAGGTACATAATTGCTCAGAATTCATTTCATTCACTGTCTATAAATCAAAAAAGGCAAAACATTCAGATTGATTTTGTAAACAATATTAAAAAAATAGTTCACTCACCACTTGGACACACTCCATGAGAGGCAGCCTAACAGCCATGTTACCAGACAAGCTGACCACACATGCAGGAGTGTCTGGTGTGGCCTCCAGCAGAGCCATCACAGCCTCTACACCCATTCTACTTGCCTGAATCATGATATAAGAGAAGAGACTAGTATTCAGAGAAGATGACAAGTGTGCACTTAATTACATTTTGAAGGGAGAGGGGTGAATTGGCAAATATCAAAAAAAAAAGAAAAGAAAAAAAGAAAAAGAAAGAAAGAAGAGGAATTACCAGGATCCTGTCAAAGGCAGAGGGGGTTCCACCTCTCTGTACATGACCCAAGATGGTAGTGCGAGTGTCAAAGTTAAGCTTCTTTGATATCAGCTGGATGGACAGATAATTAATGAGCAGTCAGCCTAACATTACAAGAGCCTATTTTACATGCTGTTATGTTGGAGTACTGTCATCACTGACCTGTTTGACATCCTCACAGGTGATAGGTTTACCTTTGCGGTCAATTGCTCCCTCTGCAACAATGATGATATTCAAACGGGAGCCACGACCTCTTTGCTGAAAGGGAATAAGCAGAGTTTCTAAATAAAATAGGTATTCAGTTCTAAACTAGTAATAAAAGAGGATGCAGGGCAACATTTGTACAGCTGTCAGTCTTCTGCACAGATGGTCCTCCCAGTCGTCTTCTGGTGGCATCTCTGGGATGAATACCCAGTCAGCACCACAGGCCAGAGCGGTCACCAAAGCCAGATAACTGTGGAAAAAAAGGTCATTTGCAAGGTTGTAACTGTTTTTTCAAATTCATCTTTGAATTATGTAATTCACTTCTAATGAACTGTTTAACAAATTCCTTGTTTTATATATGCGGACTCGAGGTAAAAAATGCTTTTTGGTGCAATCATGCATCATATGAAAGTTTTTTTTATGTGTTTGGGGTTGTTTTTTTTGTTTTTTTTGAGTAATCTGTATTTAGGTTTAAGACATCAAAACTGAAACTTGTCTCTTATGATGCCGTTGGCAGCATTTTCTGTACTTTGTAGTAACTGCTAATTAGCGAATGTTAGCATGCAAACACCAAAAGCCAAAACACAGTAAGCAGAATATATCAGGATATTAGCATTGTCCCTATTAACATATTGATGTTTGTATCATTTGAAAGTGTGCATTATACATGCATGGTATAACCAGCAGTGTGAACATTTATCTACTTTGCTCAAGGCACAACTACCACTTTACTGTAGCAGAGTTTGTGACGCCACATAAATAAGTAGAGCTTTGAGGCCTTTAAGGCCCCTGTATACTCACCCACAGTGCCTGCCCATCACCTCTAGAATGAAAGTCCTCTGATGACTGCAGAATGACACATTCAGTTTTAAAAGCTTTTAAATAACCGAGCAATTCAGTCTTTTATATGACTATAGTAAATGCTTAAACCTCTGTGCTGTAGTGGTGATGGCATCCACTATCTCTATGATCCGATGCAGGGCAGAGTCCGTGCCAATGGTCATGTCAGTGCCACAAAAGTCGTTGTCAATGGACCCCACCATGCCAACGATATTGAGGTGAGAGGAAGACTTGGCCTCATTGGATGTGATCTTACCTGTGATTAAATCAGCAGCTCTGTCAGATACACCATTTCATCAACATGATTAAATGACTGCAATAAATTGTAACAGAACTTTAAGAGCAGATGAATAAAAGATTTACTCCATATGTAAGAACTATGTTTTTGAGAATCCTTACCAGTTTTGACCAGATCTGCCAGCAACTCACTCCACTCTGTTCTGAATTGGTTAGCACCAGTCAGACTGCCATCACCTCCAATCACACACAAGTTGGTGATGCCCAACTTGACTAAGTTGCAGGCAGCCTTGGCCCGTCCTTCCTTGGTGCGAAAATCCTGGCAACGGGCACTGCCAATCACAGTCCCGCCCTGATGTCAGGCATGGGGTAAGGACAAGAAGAATCAACAAGAGGCGGAAAGGAATGGGTTAAGATCATTTGAAACCTTAGTGTATGTCTACCATCCAACCAGTTAAGCTATTTAATGAACCTTGGCATTTAAATGACCATTTGACCTACAGAACTGTCTGGTGGAGGCTAAAGAGTTGCCAGAGTTGGAGACATCATTCATGGCACTTGCTAAGAGAGCTTGGGCTGTGATTGCAAAAGGGTAGATGTAACAAACGTAGAAAAATATGGTTTTGTTTTCACATGCTTGTTCTCACCAGCTGCAGCATCATTGACACACTCTCCCAAGAAGCAGGGCAGATACGGTCTCCTCCATCCACCAGACCCTGGTAACCCTGTAAACACACAAACACACAACACAATGTCACCTCCTTTGAAAGCGCACATTTCTGAGAATAAGTCATATTTTTTCTCTGGTGCTTTTATTTCATTGTGGTGTTGTTTTGTTTATCAGAGTAAAAATTAACTCATTAAATGATTTCTCAATCAAAATTGTCAGTTCACTGGTACCAGCATCTCAGTTGTGATTAATTGTTTTACATATCGTTAGAAATTAAATAAGTCTTTTTGGTTTGGACTGATTAGAATAATTACAAAAAATTAACAAATAAAAGCAGCATTTACCTCATAGACGAAAAAAACCTTGGCTCCAGTGTAGAGTCCAACCCGAACTGTGGCCCTTACAGCTGCATTCATACCTGTGGACACAATGTGTCTGCGTATTAGCCCACAGTAGCTCTCTCACATAAAAGGAAACAAATACTGAATGGAATTAGGTGAGAATTACGGTTGAGGAAAAATATGGTTACTTCATTCTGATGCTTTCATTATTGTCAAATATACATTTTATGTCTATTTATAAATCAAACATGGCATTTTAAGCTTGATATTTTTAGTTCTTTTTGGCCTCCGATTTGCTCCATGAGATATTCCATGGATGTTGAGTGACTGCAATGACATGCAAATTGACTAATATTAGCATATCTTTCTTTAGACTTCACCCTGACTTGCTGCCCCAGCCGCTGAACAACAAATGGATACATGTTTAAAGCAAAGACAGACGACAAAACTATGTTACTGTACCACTTTATTTGACTGTAATGTCACTGAAAAATTATCCAGCCAAGCTTGTACTGAAGGAAAGGAAAATGGGCCTCAGTCTGTTTTCTGCATCTGGGGGTAGGTTAAAGGACAAGATCTGGATAGATTAACTTTAGAGGCGCCAAGAGCATCTCCACTTACAGTGTAGAGGAGGCTAGGAGGGAAAGGTAGAGTAGGACGGCCATCTGACTCACTATCTCACCACTTCACGAACACATGACAGAAAGGTCATGCCTCTAAAATTAGCCTTCATAACAGATGCAGTGTTAGAGAGAAATGAAGGAAGGAAAGGAGGCAGAGAGTTGGACTAAAATAATTCAAGATGTCTAAGACGGTAAGGATGTAATGAGGACAATGAGTGAGCAGGAAGAATAGTGAAAGCTAGTTTTGAAGTTTCGTATTTCCATACTTCTGCTAAGGTCAAGCAAAACAAGCATGTGGATGGACCCACACACTCAGACTGCAGCCTAGTGTTGGGTCACTGACACACTTCCCAAAGGTCAGAATGGAGATTTTCCTCATCAAGTTAAAGGTCAGAGGGGCATCAGACTGTGGTGCTAGCAATATTGGATAAAGGTGTCCATGCTGCCCTTTTCCATAGAGAGAAATGCTATGAGAAAGATAACTAGATAACTGTTCCTCTGGGAAAATAAGTATAAATTCATAAAGTATTATGCTCTGTAATAAAATTTTACCCAATGGTATAAAAGAGAAATTCTCTGGCAAGAAGTTTTTTTCATCAGTGCTATTTCTAGTACGATAGGTACACAAGAAATGTTAGCACTGGATTATTGATCGCATGTTTTACAACTCAAATACTTCTTTATTTGTCATCAAACCTTGTCAGGTGTTTAATGATTACAGTCTTTCCTGCTCATCATTTACTGTCATCCACCTGTTGAGGCAAACATACAGCAGACATGCCCAGCGATGGCACTGTACACTCCCGTACCAGTCTGAATTTCCTCCACTTACCTTGGGCATCACCTCCCGAGGTCAGCACGGCAATCGCCCGACCCGCTCCCATCTTTGTGGGGTCAATGGTGCCTGTTTGTGCCATGGCCCTGGAGCTGAAGCTGTCTGAACGAAACAGACCTCAAGTGAAAAATCCTGGCTACTCTGCTTTACTGTGTGGAGTACAAGTAGCCTCTCACCTCTAACTCGGTCTGCCTGTTATGGAAAGTAATAGCGGTGGGACGGGTGCACAGTTTAACTCCCCTCTTGGCACACAGCAAGGCCCACATAGTTGTCTACACACATTTCACAGGCAGTGCCTATTAAAAGTATTTCATGCCCTTCTTATTCCCCCCACTTTATGAATATACACTTATGTACATTTCATCCTTTTCTCTTCTGCACTGATTCAAAGTGCAAGTATGTTTTCACATTTATGAGCACAAAATAGAAGATATGTCTATATTTATGCAAACTGATATAAATTTATTTCAATGCACAGCATTTCTGATGAGCATCAGGATCCTGTTTAGTTTATATTACACCGCAAACTGGAAGTTACGGGTTCAAATCAAATATGCAGTAGCAAATATACACATGCTTTGTTGAATCACCCTTGTTCATAACATAAAAATAAAGATTATCTCTGAAACCATTCTTACCATTTAGAATTGCCATGAGGAACCTTCTACAAATTTAAAGTGATAGTAATAGTCCTTCAATTGCTACTGGCTTACCAGCATCCCCTGCTGGGTCAGAGCTTGAGGACGTCTTGCTTTCACATTTAGATGCTGAGAGGTCATCACCACCTGAGGAGGGAGAATGATGCCACATCATCCAGAATGTGATCCAGCATCAGCTGTATCGCCTGTGTCACCATCTGTTGTTGCAGCAATATAAGGCAACTTCTCACTCACATGATAGCCACTTTCTACAACATTATTCCGTAGTATTTGAACTCCTATTCATTTTGTTAAATGAAAAATTAATAAAATAAAATGAAATGAAAGCATTTGCGTTTGCAATATGATGTTGTCTATCTGTACGTGGAAGGTTACTCCCTCTGGGCTTATCTTGACCTTTGCTATCAGCAGCAGCTGATAGAGGACACGAGGGACACATGCATATTATCTTCTCAGATTCTTCTCTCCTAATTCAGCAAATCCAGTATTTCTAGGCCTACACTTCAGCATAGACTGATGTTATATTTCTTGCAAGTAGATAAAACTAGTTCAATCACTCCAAGAAAAGCTGATACAATTTAAGTGCCAACATCGCAGAGCTTGTATTTTCTCTGCATATTAATTTTGAATTCAATGTAAACTACATAAACATCTAAAGCTCAATATTATTACTGTATCCAATTTGATATAAGATTAAAATACAGACAAACTAAACAGAGTTGACAAGGAAAGAATCGGTTTGAGAGAGGTGAGAGTAGGAAAGCTATTTGTTGGAAGTGTCCTGAAATAGATTTGAATGCAGACACAGACCGCCCTTCTGTAAAACACACTGAAACCCCTCCCCTTCTTCTCGCCATTACTGTGAAACTGCACAGTCATCCCTTCAATTGAATATATTAAAACATCTCATGCTTGTGTATGTATTACCACAAAAACATATGACAATTAAACATACGTTCCATCAAATTGTTATGAAAAGCCATGCTCTAGAAAAAGCAGTGTGTTCACCAGTCCTCTGTTGACATTTAACATTTTAAAAAAGTCCACTGACTGGAGCAGACACAGAAAGAACAGCCCCATTCAAAACACACAAAGAGAAAAACATTCACACCATATGCATACCTTGACCTTTCTTTCTCAGCCAAAACAGCAAACAGGCCAGCAGTGTTACACTGAGGAAACACAGGACTAAGAGGACAGCAGGGTACCACATCCTCAGTAACCTCCTGAGAAACTATCCTACATCTTATCTTTATTAATAGCTTTGACATCACTCTCTCAGTGTTAGACAGACAGGCAGCACGGTGGGATTGTGGTTAGCGCTTTGCCCCACAACAAGAAGGTCAGGGGTTCGATTCCTGGGCCTGGGGTCTTTCTGTGCGGAGTTTGCATGTTCTCTCTGTGCCTGTGTGGGTTTCCTCCGGTTACTCCGGTTTCCTTCCTCCGTCCAAAGAACTGGATGTTTGGGTTAATTGGTGACTCTAAATTGTCTGTAGGCTTGAGTGGTTGTTTGTCTCTCTCTAGTGACCTGTCTGGGGTATATCCCACTCTCACTCAATGTGAGCTGGGATTGGCTTCAGCACTCCCCCGACCTGGAAACGGATAAGTGGTAGAAGATGAATGAATAAATGAATTTTAGTCAGGAAAAAAGGATGTTAGTTTTATAACGTGTAGGTATTAAGCTACATCTAAGCCATCAGGGCTGTTTAATTCATGACAGTTGCCAATGAGTTAACATAAGCAGTGACATGATTTTTTTTTTTTTTTTACACAAGACTATAGTTTATTTTCTTATTTTAGAAGGAGTGAACATTTAATAATAAAGATTGACATTGATTTATCCCTCTTGTCTTTTATTATGGAGACTGCTAAAACGACTTCAATCATGTGTAAGTACTGATCAATCAGTTTATATTCACGCAACCTTAGTTAAACTATAATTGCCAGCATGTCATAAGGGACAGTAAAACTGTGCTGGGAAATTAAAACAGACAGTTTCTGATATCACTCTTGAGTAGTAATGCAGCCACATATCAGACAGTGAGCTATGCTGGAATGTGACTATGACGCTCGGCTGAGTTTGTGCCAGTGTATTGAGATTATAATAGTAACACACACAAACACACACACACAAACAGGCACACACACACACACACACCCTAACCCAATTGTCTTAAATTACAGTGTAAGGACATTCATTGATGCTTTGCCGAAACATTGACAATCATAAATGATTGTAGTACTTTCTGCATGTACAGCATGGCCTTGACACACATGACCTTCATTGATATAATATATAATGTCCTAAACCAAAACCATAACCAAGGCCTAACCCTTAAACCAACTCTCAAACCAAATTTAGGAAAAAACAAAAGCCAAAGCAAAACGCCATAACAAAATGTATTTACTTTTCAAAAATGTTCTAACTTTTGACATTTAAAATTTAAATTGGTCCTCCCAGAAGTAGAAGTAGAAGCAAAAGTACAAGAACATACATAGAGAAGCACATCATCTCGTTTGAATATAAAGTTTTTCTCCTGGTTTGATTCATCAGCTCATGTCTTCTGTGAAACTCATGACGTCACACCAGCAAAAGGATCTCTCTAGCTGATACATTTCTTTGGACAAAAGGCAGCTTGTCATAAACACATGTCTCAGGTGGTGTTTGTGTTCTGTCTCTGTGTGCAGATTATTTTCAACACTGTGTGTCCACGGAGGGTTGAGCGACGAGTAGCTCTCTCTTGAGGCCAACCCCAATCAATAGCACCATTTCCAGGAAATCCCCCCTCCTGTGTTCCTGGACAGTGCTAACAGTTGCACAGCCGGCAATAAACCACATGGATCAATACAACACCAGTTCAACACAAAACACTTCCACCTCATCTAATACAGTGAAATGTGGACTGGATATTGTTACAATATGGCCCCTCACCTTCTCCAATTACCTAAAATACACAGACAGTAATTAGATCACACTGTGTGAGGCAGATCGTGTGGTTGGATAATGACATGCAGTGCAGCTGCATAACTGCCAATGATTGCAAAATGGTGTTCATATATTTATACGTAATTTCAATTTGCATACAGAAACTGCTCTGACATATATTTAAACATGGGGCTGCATGTTTAATATTATGTTACAAATCCATTTTATTTGATTGCTACAACACTTTCTTTCTGTTTCTTTCCTTTTCCTTTATTTTCGGCACTCTTCTTTATCCTAGTTTCTCTTTCAACTTATGGAACAATTTTGCTCACTGGGTGTTACTGATGAGTGTTTAATATAAATATTGTTGCACCTCAGTAAAGCCACAAACTAAAATGCAACAGATAGTTGCGACTGAGCATCTTGAAAGCAACATCAGAGTGATCGAGTGACCCGAATCAGTATTGATTTATGGATTTGTCTTTTATTTCCACGAGCGATGGCTCATTTGAGCAATTTTCTGAGTAGAAAATACGGTTTCTCAAATATGAATATTTAACGTATATTATTGTCCTCACTGACAGCACACTGAATACTTTGGGGGCTTTAACATCTTGTTGCATAAAGGAAGTAGTTTAAATGTGGCCAATTGTGACGTAAAAATGTTGATGATGGAAACATTTTACTTTTTTTTTTTTAAATTTTATAAATGTACCAATTAATTAATTACTGAAGAAAATCACTGCCAGAGTAATCGGCACACATATTAATCTTAAATCACTGCTTTTCTCTGTGACATCCTCTTTTGTCATCTACCTTTCCATGTGGAATCACATAATAAAGGTAAAATGGTATAAACATAATCAAAACAAAATATTACCAAACCTTGTCAGGCGAAAAATGATCTGTGATGGTATGTGAAATGGACTATAAAGTTTTAGCAGGATATCTATTATACTAAAAGGATAAAATCCATTGCTATATACTTTTACTATTTCTTACTTTTCTTTATTTCAGTAAAAATTCTGTTCTCTCATGTTCTGAGCTTTAAAAACAGGTTGAAAGCTCTGACCAAACTACCCTCAGCTCACTGTCAGCCAACAGGTGGCAGCAGCATTAGATCTTTCTCATCCCTGCATTTATCAGAGCACATGGAGGAGCACATTCAACGCCTGGGCCTAATAAATCATGCACTGAAAGTGTCAGTGCAAATTTTGTTGGATTTTATTGCAGTTTAATCAGCTCAATGAATGTTTTAATAGGCTGATATTTCAGAGAGCAAATGGCAATGCAGTGATAAATTGTGTGGTGTTAGCTGTGCCCCCTCCCTTATGCGCCCCCCTCCCCCTTCTCTCTTGCTTTCTCACTGAGAATCAACCCGCACAACTATTTGTCCACTTATTAGTGCAATGCTCCTGTGCTATATACTCAGATTATTCATACTCATTCTATTACAGATGAGCCCGCAATAGATCAATAAGTGTGTATCGGAAGATTTTTTCTTCTCTGGTTCAAAACCCCAATTTTCCTTTTTCTTATTCTGTTTTCTTTCTTTCTTTTATGAATTCATCAGATCAGACCAGCAGGTTTCACTTTCTCAGGCCTCCTACACCATTTCACTTTCTTTGCCCCTCCTCCTTGCTGTAAGGATTGCTCTATCTCTCCATTTGCCATCCGCCATCCCTCTTTCACATTATATACATATCTTAATCGGCCCATTCCCCTCCTTTCCTCTATTTCATCCATACATTTTTTTCCTTGTTCCTCCTTTGACCTTCAGTTCCCTGGCTTCATTACTCTCTCACATTTCTGTATCTCTTTTCTGTTTTCCTGACCATAAGGTGGTAATAGAATGCAAAATCAACATGGATTTGACATTTTGGGCCACCAGTCATCTCCCCTCGGGCTCTATCTCATGTATACTGTTGTCCTCTGTCAGCATGGATGTATGATGTGTGGTGTGACAAAAATGAGAGAATGGAAGAGGCTGGGGGCTGTAATTAAAGACCGAAGGGTCTTGGTTGTAAAGAGGGAGGGGAGGTAAAACGGTGGCTATCTGCTGCTGGAACAATAAATCAACCTGCCCCTTTAGCCACCCTCATCACAATATCACGATACAGCATTCAGCCCACCCACCCACCCCCCCTTTGCAAAAGCAATTCCGTCATGTCTTGTTAGCTCATTCGTCTTCATCAACAGCAGGGGGAGGTTCAGACGCCCCCCCGTTCCCCCACCTCACCTCCAGCCACCCCAGCCTCCCTCTCCCTCCTCTCAATGCCAGGCACCATTGATCAAAGCAGCAGTAGCCTGTGCATCGGCATGGGCAGGGGTGTCATATCATTCTCAGACACTTAACAAATACACAAACACACACACACAAATTCTCTCGCTCTCACTCACACGCACACACACACACACACACACAGCTGAAATAGCAGCAACAGTTAAACTAATCTTAGCTTGGCCATGCAGATCTGGGGCTCACAGTAATGCTATTAATGAACACATGGTTAACACACGCAGCGTGCTAATGGCATTCAGGGCCAATTAGGGGTGACTAATTAATGAGACATTTCCTATAAGGGTTATTGATATGTTAATTTGCAGTCAAATAAATCACAGTCTTAATTTTACTGCCTTAACATAATAGGATTTTAATCACATTCTGTATAATGATGAATTGTTAAGTCAACTGATTTGTTGATTTAATGTAAATGTTTAGTTTTTCTGATACATATAAAGACAATTATATGATGATAGTGAAAAAAGGTTTTCTATGAAGATTGTGTGGACAAAAGCTTCCAAGTGATGGCAGAAAATATTCATAATCAGACAAACGTGATCAGCAAAGAAAGAAATAACACAGCTAACACATAACCCATGAAAACATGTCATAATAAATGTCGAGATAATACAGTCAAAAAGCTATGAAGATCACTTGAAGCTACTAAGGTTCATATGTGAGTGATATTAAAAAACACATGACTGGATTGTGCACTGTTTAAGATCTAAATGTGACTTCAGAGCACAGTTCATATAGATAAAATCCTAAGATATCTCCTTGTCTAGGAGGAAGACCATCCAGCCTTGCGAGACAGAGAAAATGATGAGGATGAAATTTGTCATTAGTGAGAAAGTGCAAACTATTATGATGAAAATGATTTAGCGGCTGTAGTAATGATGGCGCTGCATGACAGTACAGTATGTCTCCATGATCAAGTACAGACATTAAAGTTGACTGCACAGTAGTTGTACGTTTATAAAAGGCAGGCAGCATTAAACTGAGGTTTATAATGAATATGTGTCTTATATGAAAATCTGCTCTCAAGCAAAATTCTTCAGTATTTCTATGAGTCAGCTGTGTGGGTACTAATGAGGACATAATCTGTCACTGGTGGGGGTGGAAAATAACGTGTACTTTTTTGCATTGAAAGCAAATTTGATGTTAAGAATTTATATTTGGAAAGCATCAAAGACAGACCAGAGACAAGTCAGAGTCTGGAGTGGGGAGGGGCTCAGGGCACAGAAATCTTGATTCTGCAAAGAATGAGCATTAATATTAAATCCAGCTCCAAACGCAATTATTTTCAAGCTGTGATTGTCTACACATATATAATATATGACACAATGCAAGTGAATGGAAATAAATAGATGTGTCTGCTCCCACACAAAAAGCTGAGAAATCCTTGTTGGTCTGCTCTTTTGCCGATGGCTACAAAGCATTCAAATGCACGGACATGTTTACTTTGCTCAATAACTCAGAACAGGAGGTATGTTTTAAATGAACAGGGCCACTGAGCAGAATAAACAACTAGTTAAACTCTCAAGATGCTAATTCCCTACAATCTCCAATACTGAGGCAAAGGATAATTTTTGTGATCAAAAGACAAATGTTATTTGTGATATCAAGAAATGTTGGGCATATTGTTGAAACACATGCATAGCAGCTGTCCATCAACGCTTCTGACTGTCCCAGACATCTGATTGACAGATGTCAATCCATCTGATGAGAGCTGACTGAGGGGGTCAGTCATGGTGTTGTCAGAGAGGGACATGCTGAGAGTGAGACAGAAATAGACTAAATCTGCCATGGTCCACCGGGTGCTCCTCTGCCCCACCCCAGAAGGACAGGGTTGTCAGAGGTGAGAGACAAAGAATGAGAGAGAGACAGAGAATAAGAAACCTTGGGGGATACTACATGTAAAGTTGTTTGACAACAGACATCCTCTTCTGATTTGCTGACAGCAGTACGTTGCAGCCATAGAGATACACAAAAGTAGACATGATTATACACTTGACCTCTTGTGCATGGTATGAGAAAAATTTAGACTTACATGTGTCTAAGGTAAGTCTGTACATCAGTCTGTCCATCAGTCTGTCCATCAGTCTGACAGTGGACAGACTTAGATGGAGATAGAAGAAGAGGAAGAGATAAATAAATCAATATATTTTGAGGAGAATGCACATCACGTCCCTGTTCTCAGCAGCTGGGTACAAATGAGTAAAAGAAAGGGAGAGAAATGAAAGGAGACACGAGACGAGAGAAAAGCTAAATGGCTGCAGGGAGGCATACAAGTGTGCTTTTTTGTTTTTTTGTTTTTTTCTAGAATAAGACTGTATATTTTAGTCACCCTCTCTATGGAGGTGAGAGGAAGAGAGACAAGAGAGGAGAAAGGGTTTATGAAGCACTGGGAGAGCGTGTCAAAAACAGACAGCTACACAGACAAAAGCAGAGTGCTGAAAGTAAGAGGGGGAAAAACAGACAGTCAGAGAAAAGACCACCGGTGCTGACAGAGGCTATTAACAGTTGGGCGGTACACTAGAAGGCTAAAAGGAGAAATAGAAGAATCAGGCTGTATATTCACAATGAAGACAGAGAGTGACAAAGAAGAGCTGGAGTGCAAGGTGTTGAGGAAATGTAATAGAGGAGAAGCTGTCAGTGGTCTTCAGTCCCTTGGTCCATGCTAAACTAAAGCTTCCTACATGGCTGCCGGACATTCACGCACATACACACACGTATGCATACATACCCACACACGCACACAATCAGACACACTGATTCATTCCCCTTGTACACTGTCTGAGCCTCTCTCCTCAGGGAGGTGTTAGTCTGGAGGAATCTAAGGGGCTTCGTTTGGACACCAAAGAGAGGGAAGTAATAATTCTCTCTCTGACCCCCACTTCACACACACACAAGTAGTGACTGATTCAATAAATAGCACATATGGTTGTGTAACAATGAATGGTGTTATCGCCGTGGTCAGCTCTCATATGAAATATGTATATGTAACATTATCGCATGAAAGAAAAAATGCTATGATTGTTTCCATGTGCAAAATATGAAAAAATTCAACAGAATGTTTTAGTTAAAGAACCATTATCAGTACAAACCACAGTGTAACATGTAATTCTGCTGGTTATCGGACAAACTGCACTGGCCAGCGAGGAAAAGGGAGCTAAGAAGCAACAGGTGTTTTATACAGTTTTTATCAGAAATCAGTTGTTTAATAAACATTATCCAGGGACCAACCCATCTATGACTGACCTTTGGACAAAGCTGGTAAAAGTTAAAAAACATATTTGCTACAAAATGTACTGTCAAAAAAGGACATTTTTGAAAAGTAAGTCAATGAAACAGTGAAAGAACACAGTTGAAATGAACAGAGATACAAAAGCTTTAAGGTTGAGTTTGAAAAAAAAAAAGGAGATACTGAAAAAACTGTGTGTTTGTGTTGGTGTGAATATGTGTGTGTGAGGCCAGATCAATATCAAACAGTGCTGTGATACCATATTCAGCCTGGGAGCCTATCAGAGAGAATGTCAACACTCTCTAGTGAGATGACCCCACTAACCACCTCCACTAAACACACACACACACACACGGGTCCCTGAGTCACCTTCCTCCCAATTCATTATTAACAAGCTCGCAGGGCCTCATTAGCAGCAGGCCACACAATGCTGCTTCCACAAACAAAACAAAACACTCCACAACAGTAATTGCCTTCTTCCTCTATGTCTCTGCCTCCAAGCCTCCTTCTTCAGCTGACACCTGCTGGGGGGAAGTTTCACAGGCAACAAATGACACACACACACTCTGACTAGAGCTCTGACCACTCAGTCTGTCTCTCTTTATATGTCTGTCCAGGTAAGGGGGTAGGTAATCAGGCTTACCCTAGACTATCATTCTCGTTCCTTAAAATTTGTCGTATGCTTCAGCACCTGCTCATATAAGTGCATGTGCATTGATACACCTGCACGTCCACCTCTTCCTTCTAACGCTGTATGATTTGGCTTGATTTCTTTCCTCTTTGCCCTGAATCTCCTCCTTGCACCACCTTTAACAAAATAAATAAATAAAAATTAAAAAAACATGAAACAAAACAAAATGGGAAATGCTAAAACAAAGCCTGCAAGAGGAACAACAAAAACAGGTAAAATAGGCAGAAGAGATGCTCCACTGCTTGGCTGACACACATGGGGTCTCTGCAGACTGAGAGGATGCTAGGAAAGGAAGGGAAGGAGAGAAAGAGAGTTGTGTGGTGTGGTGAACAGCCTCCACCTCCCCTTCCTTCAAGCCTCTTCCTCCCCCAGCCCGCACAGTGGAACTATATGCTTGGCTTCTCCTGGTTTCTTTAGCATTCCTCCCCATCCTCTCCAAAAGCCTGGGAGAGGACCACGGCAGACAGCAGGGCTTGTCATAGTCACAGGCTTAGGTCCAAGCAGAGAGAGAGTGTGTGTGTGTGTTTCTCTCTCCCTCTGTGTAGCATGTGCATATGATTACTACTGAATATGAATGTGTTTGAATATATGTGAAAGTGCTTAATTTGGATGAGCATGCACAGTGTAATACTTAGTTTATTCATGTCTGCATGTCAGGAAATCTTCAGGGAAATTCGTCATTTTTTCAATATTCACATGAACCTAAAATCAATAGTCACATATTACTTTCAGACCCACAACAACTGATTTTGTGCCTAAATTAGAGCAGCAGATATGAGCTGTGAACACACACACTGACATATTATTAGCTTCTACAGTATAAATGAAACTAAAAATCTAAAAAAGCTAAAATCTGCAGTCCATTTACAGTTTAGTTTTTTTTTTTTTTTTTTTTACAGTTTTTTCAGGATCCTGTTTTTACAAGTCAAAGCCAAAGAAGAAATTGTTTGCTAAACAAAAATTTAGCAAAAGGTTGATTTTCAGGAAACCTTTGCAAGAAAGGTCTGTACAGGTTTTAATAGTTTCATATTTCTGAAAAAAAATCTCTGTGTGCTTCTCATTATTTCTGATGACGGGTTCAGTCTTCCAGGAAAGTCCTGCCATTAAGAGTCTATACAATTAGCCAGTCATGAAACAAGCAACAAAAATCTCTGCAGACTCTACACATCCTCTGTTTTTCTGAATACAAACGTCTCCCATCAGGAAGAAAATTTAAATTACAAACTACTGCCAATGATGGTTTCTTCCATCCTCCATTACGCTGTTGAACAATATTAAATAATAGTGCAATAGAGCAATGTGCAATTAAAACAAAGGCACTTTAGCACTCAGCACTTTTCTTGAACTTTAAATTACCGAGCCTCTTTGTATGTCTCTGTGCTGTCAATATGAAATGTAGTCCATGTTCTTCTAGGATATTTTATGTGATGCAAATGGTATTACGAAGATGTTTTTCCTGTGATGTGTGTTTTCTGTGAGGCAATGAAATGTATTACTGTGCCCATGACAAATTTTCCTTTGGGGACAATAAAGTTTACTTTCTGTGCATCTTCTCTCTTGGACCTTTATGAAATCTCACAATCTTTGCTCAGGCACTTCCGTACAATGTGGTGCCATTTTGCATTGGACACAACATGGGCAAAAGACCGTTGTCGTATTGAGATTGCATCTATTTTGGGCCCATATTCTCAGTGAAATCTGAGTCAGTTAAGTGAGGTACTCAAATGCCGTAAGGTGTCACATTCAACTTAATACGTATAAAGTAATAATGATAGTCATTTGGAACACATTTTAACCAACTGATGAATGTGAGTCCATTTTATGTTTCTGGCTTACATTAACCACTGAAATATCTGGCTGCTTGGATGTGAAATACTGAACTATATTCACCAGCCAGATGCTAATTTAGCCCGCAATTTGATTCTGCTCTGTTTAGCCTACAGTGGATTTTTTCCCCTTTGTAGCTGAGAACAATACTGCGACCAAGGAGAGGGAAGAGAAAGGTAGGCAACATTGTTGTTCTGTCTTGTTATGTGTCAATAAAGAGATGCACACTCTTGAGCAGAAAACAGAAAATGCATGATACAAAAAGAAAAAAGGAAAATCAAGTATATTCTACTTAGTATTGTTCTGTTCCAACAGAGATAATTGCAAAAGTTACTGTCCATGAAAAGGTTGGATGCCAAATTCATGATATAAGTGTCTTTCCAAGATAGATTTCTTGTTCTTTTGCTGAACTTGTTCCTCAACTAAATTTAATTCATACTAAAGTATGTACAATCTTAACAGTAGTGATGAGTGCAAAGCTAGAATCCAAATTGTTGCCTAAAATACATACATGTATATCAGAATCAAAATCCTTATCTTAAAATACTTATACTTAATATCTATTGTTAAATTTGCAGTGCTCTATTTCACACATATATGTATGCTTAAGTCTGTCCTTGTATATACATTTGCAGCTGTGTGTGTGTGTTTTTCTGTGTGCCAGTGCATACAGCTGATCAGTGTGGATGAATAGGAGATCTTAACAGACAGACAGTATTGGCAGAAAGACCCCCATGATTTGTGTAAGCTTAAAACCTCACACCAGAGACTTCAGCTGGACGCACACATTCTTTGCCAACTATCTTCCCTCCAATATCTATAAATTATTCACCAAGCCTCGATTGACGAGACAGAGATCCTAATGAGAAAAATGTTGCACTCGGCCGTGTCGGTGCGTGCATGTGAGCGTGGATAAAGTGTAAATAGGCACTATGTCATTGCATATGTAAAGGGTGTGTGCTTGCTTGTATGTGAGTATGTACACAAAAACTAATTAGCAAGAGTGTAGTTGGACAAGAGGGATGATTAAGTCTCTCTGTGCAGTGCAGTCATGGTGGAATATGAGAAATTCACTCACTTAAACATTCCCAGTCTTTAACAGGGTAGATCACACTGATGCGTGAGAGACGGCAACTTTCTATCTGTTGCTCTTTCATAAGAAAAATTTTAGCAAATTTTACCTGCTGTATTCATTCACCCTGAAAGAGATAAGAAGTTATTGAATATCTGACTCATGTCTGTGTGTTAAATTGGAAGGAAGGCTCAGAGTTTGTAGGTATTTGTGCACACGAAATGCTTCTGGCAGCCACGACTACATTTAAAACAGAGAAGCTGCAATGAAATCCTGGATGGATAAACTGTTGGTCAGCAGGAAGAAGTTACGGGAAAGTATTCACATTGAATCTACTAAGAACGTAAACCGATTTACATGTATTAGTCACTTTTCTACTGCCAATATGTAGGAGCACCGCCTTGCTGAAATTTTTAGCTAGCATGGTGAAAGCCACAAATGGTATGAAAGGAGATGTGATTGGTATCCAGGTTAAGCTGAGAGCTAACCTGAGGGCCTTGGTGTACCATCCATCCTCCTGGGAAATGTATACTCACTGAATAAAGTGCACGATCTGAAGCTACAGTGGACTACATAGTGTGAGATGAGAGACTGCTGTGTCCTAAACATGGCTGAACAAAAACATCCTGGACACAGCTGTGCTTTGTCCGTAGAGCGGACTGCATCACAGCAGTGTATGGTGTTTACACCAATGAAGCATGTTGTTGCAATATCTCTCTGCTAACTAACTGTACAGCACCCATTGGGGTGCCAACCATAGTATCTGCCACGGGAATTCATCAGCACTATGATTTTGAATCTGTGTATATTCCTCCAAAAGGTGATGCTTAAGATGCTATTAATTAACAGTCAGCAAGCAAACCCAAAGAATTTCCTGTTACAATGGATGATTTTAACCATGTGAACTCGTGGAGACAGTCCTACCAAAGTTTTAGCAAAACAAACTTTTCAACCAGGGGAAACAACGTGCTCCTGCTCAAAGAATGCATACAAGCCATCCCTCTGCTCACAACCGTGGCTCTTCAGACCACATCCCTGTCATGTCAGCATTCAGACCCATGGCAAAACTGGACAAACCTGTAAAGGAACAAATCAGAGTTTGGCACACGCACCTCAGCAATATAGGCCTGTTAGGACACTGCAGATCGGCAGATCTTCAGAGAACTGGCAAATTATAACCACCTTACCCACTCAGGAGCACTGACAATGAGGACTTAGGAAGCTGTGTTCAGAACAGGCTGGATGCTGAATGGATGCCAAGAGGGGACTTAGGATTTCACCTCTTGTTACAGGCAGTCTTTTGAGTTGCTCTGGTTTCTCAGTTGCTCGGACACTGAAGGCATACGGAGCCAACTACTTTGTTAAATCATTGGTTATTATTAAGGGAGGCATAAGAATGAATAAAAACCAAAGAAAAGCACAAAGCAAGACAGAGCATGAGAGAGGGAAAGGGAACAGTCAGAAATAGCTGTTAAAGCCCTGATGAGAAACTAAGTATTTTTGGCCTTTCAAACATGACAGAGCTTTCAAATTTTAAAAGCTCACAGAAGTATTGCATTTGTATCAACGCGACACAATAACCTTCATGCTGAAGTATTGCTACCAATTGTAAATGTATCCAACAGGAAGTTAAGAATAAGGACCATCTAAAACATCCCTCCCTGTGCTCTTAGTGAAAGATTAAATAGGAAATATATTCTGTTGTGTTTAACTTTCTGTCTGAGTGTTCATTTATAGGTAAATAAAAATAGAATCACAGCACAGTAATTATTATTATTATTTAATTTGTGTCTTTGGTTATTAAATCAGGATCACACAGTTCTTTTATATATTAGATTTTTTTAGCGGATATTGTGCTAGCTACCAAGCTGACAATGATATTATGCTTTATATAAACTATTTTGACATTTACATAATATTAAGTGAACTACAGTGTCACATTTCCAGTGCTGGAGAGTCAAATGAAGTATCTTCCACAGTCAAACCATAATCACAGTCTAACTCTGGTTAATTCATCAACATTATGCCTGTCTGTCTTGTTAAGTCTCATTTTTGCCACATCACTGTTTCAGTCAATGTCCAGATGTTTATTCATGGACTTGAAGCATGCATGGGTGTGACAAACAGGATGATGACTACAGTTTATTTCACATTTTGATTTAACAAGACTAATTGGACTAGTAATAGTGTTAAGGGTGAAGTTTAGAGGACCATGCAGGAATCTATCTAATCAGTTACAGCTACAGAGAGATAGGAAGTTGTCATTATAGCACATTTTATTCACACCCCACTAACCTAAAACCTTTTTTCGGGATTATTAACTATGGGTGCACAGGGACTCTTCTTTTTTTTACACATTCAATACAAGATGGTGAATATTTATATAATCCTCACATGCCATATATACATCAGGAGAGTGATAGATTGCTGTAAAATAGAAGCTTCATGTCTGGACTAAATGTGAGGTCCGTTTGAAGAAAAGGAGCCATGACAGTGACCAATAACTCTGAGCATTTACGTGGAGATGTGTAGATACTATTATATTTTATTGCAAGACAGACTTGAAAACCATCCAGATATATCTTTTGTCATCTCACTCCCCAATAAAAATTAGTGTTTCTTTCTAAATTGTTGGATTATTTTTTTTTGGGGGGGGGGGGGGGGGGTTGGCTAGCTGCAGTTTTGCACTTGGAGACAGTAAAGCAAACAGACAGAAGAGCAGATGACACAAATACATTGAAGTTTCTATCTTCCCTACCTGTCGACTTTCTCCTTCTCCTCCCAACAACCCCCGCACACCTCTCGCTGTCTCCCTCTCTGTTACCTCTGAGTCTGGCCGTCATGCTCCTGTGACTCCACTCTAAAGGTTACGCTGTGTACCCACCGTCACTGCCTGTCACTCCCCTCCACCACCACCAGCCACACACACACACACACGCACGCACGTGCACACACACACTCCATCAGTCAAAGGCCCTGTCAACAATACACTGGCTGTTGAATTGTCAACTACCAACCGTTTGCGTTTGCAAAGAGGATGACGGATTTTACGTGAGCAGCTTTGGTTGCAGAGTGGATGGAGTGTTTGTTGGTGTATTAAGATTGTATATTGTACTGACAGTACACCAAGTCAGAAGGCATATGCATCTGAGAATACGCGTGTAGTTATGTATACACACACATCTGCAGACTGCTGACCTTGGCACAATAAATTAAAATGCTGCTCACTTGACAGAAATCAAGAGGATCCTCACAGGCTTCATCCCTTTCCCACCTCCGTCTCCCGACATCACTGCCTCCTTTTTTTTGAAGATGACTTCTCAGTAGAATTAGTTGAAGGGAGTGTTTGGTGGGTAAGATCAGTCAGGGAGCATCACATCTTCCTAACTGTTACATTATGATACATTTTCTGAAGGTGTGTTTGACTGTAGTTCAGTCCTCTAAACGAAGACCATAGTTGGAAACACACTTCCTGTCCAGCTGTCTTGTGTCCTGATGGGTCACACTTAGTTCCCCAAAGTTTCACTCTTTTATTCACTGTCAGGCGTTGACAACAGCATTCAGAATAACTATTCCGATGGGAGGTATTCAAGATTTATTCCAAGATAGTTTTTTCCACTGGAAGCCTTGTTGTAACAAATAATAATAATAATAAAAAATCCTAAACATTGCAAAATGAGCTATTTATTGACAGCGCTTTGATTTCTTCCATTTCATGTTGAAGATCTAGTACAAGTGTGTTAAATCTTTGTCAAGAAAACTTTTAAACAGCCTGCTTCCAAAAGCTGAGATGCAAGCAAGTGTAACAAGCAGACTAGGAAACAGAGGACTCAAAGTGCGGAGTCGGAGACAGTGTGGAGTTGAATCGTTTAATACAGTCCAGGGTCAAAACCAGAAATCCACAAAACACAGGCAGAGGTGCAGATTTGCTACACTTGTTCAGGCAATCCAAAAAACACAGCAAAGGCTCAGAACATGAGCGAAAACTCACTGAAAAGAATGCTAGACAAGACAATCCGGCACAGAAGGGAAAGAGGGAACGACTTATACACACAAACGGGTGGAGGGAACCACAAGACACAGGTGAAACACATGAAGGTAATTACAACAGAGGAAAACTTGACAGGAAGTGGGGAATGACAAAGACACACTGCCAAAATAAAACAGGTGCATCGATAACTAAATGAAACAGGCAATAAGCAACTCAACTCAAACAGTGTATATATATTTTTTAAATCAACCAACTTTGTTTGTGTTTTTTCATTTTCTTTGGGCCAATTTCTCACCTGTAGTTCTATTCATCGAGTGGAAGATACAAGTGACATCAGAAGATCCTGATATCTTCTCAATTATAATCATGAGGCTGATGTGAATATTTTGTTTCTGACTGGCTTCCTTTAGTTACTGTCCAAATGGGAATTCAATATCTGCAACATAACAGTATCATTCTTACTTTGAAGGTCATTCTTTCAAAGCTTTTAGTGTCTTTTTGATAGAACAACTATTTAGTTTTTACAAAATATGGCAGTATTTTGCCACAGTTGTGCAGTATTTAGTACTGCTGCTTCACAGGAAGAAAGTTCTTGGTTTGATTCCCAGGCATGTGACCTTTCTGATTGTGCATGTTCTCCCAGTGTGGGTTTCCTCCAGGCACCAACCCAACCCTGAACATGCAGCCCAAAGACATGCATGTTCAGGGTACTTGGTTACTCTAAATTGCCCGTAGGTGTCAGGTGCCGTAATGGTGAAGCAGTACAGATAATGGATGGATGTACGGAAGCATTTTGTCACCAGACAGATGATGGGATACAGAATTGGTCTATTCAGTTTTCATCAAATCTGTAACTCCACAGATTTATTTCTGCCAGAAAATATTGAATGCCAGCAACTGGAGGAGACAAGATTAAAATTAAAGATTTGATTCAGAGGTAAATGGGCAGCATGGCGGCATAGTGGTTAGCAGTGTTAACCCTTAACAAGAAGGTTGCGGGTTCAGTTCCCAGGCCTGGGGCCTTTCTGTGCGGAGTTTACACGTTCTCCCCATGCCTGCGTGGGTTTCCTCCGGGTACTCCGGTTTCCTTCCACCGTCCAATGACATCATGTTTGGCTTAATTGGTGACTCTAAATTGTCTGTAGGTCTGAGTGAGAGTGTGAGTGGTTGTTGGTCTCTGTCTGTCTCTGTGTGTTGGCCCTGTGATGGACTGGTGACCTGTCCAGGGTGACCCCGCCCTCACCCAATGTGAGCTGGGATTGGCTCCAGGACCCCCCCCGCCCCACAAACGGATAAAGCAGTTGAAGATGAATGAATGAATGAATGAATTCAGAGGTAAATTAATACATCTGAAATGAAATACTAATTCCAAAAAATGCACGTTACACAAGTATTCACACTGACATAGAATTGAGCAGTTGTTTTTGAATTTGTCATTGAATGACATTTTGAGCCAGATGAAATGAAACTAATCTGACCTCAGTCCTGACACGCACATCCTTCTCAAAATCATGTAAAACCCATTATCACAGCTGCTCCCTCAGACGTCTCTGTGAAGTTTTCTGTTGTTTAAACAATAAACTGTTTATTCATTTATCCGTCTTTCCTCTCTCTTCCTTTCATCCCTCTACCCCCTTCTGTCTCTCCTTCATTCCTCCTCTCTGTGGGCCCTCCGCAGAGCGTTCAAGCGCTCTGACGACATGCACCACTGCGGTCTCAACATCTTGTCTCGTCACGGCAATTACACACACACTCACACATACAGGCGCACATACGAACATTTAACATTTAACGTACTCAGTGTACTCAAAACATTTTACAAAGCATCATTTATACTGAACAGTACAGCATTGTGGGTTAAATAATATATATATATATATATATATAATTTATTTTGTTATTTTTTTTAAATGATCTTTTTTTCCTTTTGTAGCTCAAGTCGATTGACCTTTCCTATCCAAGAGAAGACAAACAGTCCCACACTGCCTCAGGTTCCAGCAAGACAGATAGCTGGATTCAGGAGTGACAGACTAAGGGAAAGAGCAGGTGGTCTGAGAGGTCAGGGCAGGGACCAGTCACTGACCTCCTCCATACTACTGTGAAAGGATAAGGGTTAATTAACAGCAGACTTTAATCGCCTCTGATGAATGATTCATATCTTCCTGGTCTGTAATCAGTATTTAAAACACATGGAGGAAGCCAGATCAACATGAATTATTCAGGTCCTATGGTACCCAGCACCACATTTCACTCACACTGAGCAAAGACAAATCTGAATTTAAGCCTGTGAGCATCAAGCTAGCCTGTTCATAAAAAGTCAACAATTAATCTGTTGCAGTGCTGCAAAGGATTGCGAAATTTAAAGAGATGAGAAGGCAATTTCCTGAGCTAAAATAAACCAAAAAAAAAAAAAAGAGAGGAAGACAAAGAGGGTTGTGAGAGACAAAGAAAAATGTTTGAATACTGCTGCAAATGAAGACAGATGAACAGAAAGAGGAGAGAGGAAGTAAGTTTGGTCGGCTGAGATTTACTGTGTTGGCTGTGAATGCCACAAATAATAAGTCACCAGCTAAGCAGCTTCAATATATATCCTTAAAATCCATGGCTGTCTCGTCTAAGCTTTTTCAACACATCAGTCAACCCTCTTGTTTACTCCTTAGATAAACTGAGCTGCAGCCGCAGTAAGATATACTGTATGTCTTCAATGACAATATAGGCCTTTAATAAAAACATGGCAAAGTACAACAGTGACAAAAAAGGTTGAGAGGTGGACCATTAAGAAAAACATGATGTAACGATGCAGAATAGAGAGGTGATTAATTTGACATGTAATACCATAGATCTAGCATTCAGACATACGGTATACAAATCAGAAACCCGGTTACTTGGCAGAGCTGCAAAGGGCAAAGATTAGGAAAGTTTGGAAATAACCAATCTGTAATCTGAGTAATATACATCCATCCATCTTCAACCGCTTAAATTGGGTCGGGGGGTTGCAGCTTTAGCAAGGAGCCCCGGACTTCCTTTTCCCCTGCAACCTCGGCTAACTCTGATTGGGGGATCTTGAGTCGCTCCTAGGCCAGTGAGGAAATACAATCTCTCCACCTGGTCCTGGGTCTGCCTTCTCCGGTCAATCTCATGCTCAGAGTTGCTTCACTCGTGAACAAGACCCAGAGATACTTGAACTCCTTCACTTGCGGCAAGGACTCATTCCCTAGCTGGAGTCGGCAATCCACTGGTTTCCTATTGAGAACCATTGCCTCAGATTTATAAGTGATGATCATCATCCCTGCCGCTTCATACTCAGCTGTGAACCGATCCAGTGAGCACCGTAGATCTAAAGCTGATGGTGCTAAAAGGACCACATTATCCGCAAAAAGCAACAATGCAATCCTCCTTCTGCCATGACAGGCCCTGGTGGAGGCAAACACCCACCCGAAATGAGTCCTACTTACAGTCGAGTATCCACACACAGCTCTCATTTAGGGCATATAGCACCTCCCACAAAACATCCATGGGAACCCGGTCATACTCTTTCTGCAGATCCACAAAGCACATGTGGACTAGAAGATTGCATTCTCAGGCCCCCTCAAGGATCCCTGCGAGAGTAAAGAGATGGTCTGCTGTTCCATGACCAGGACGCAATCCGCATTGTTACTCTTAAATCTGGGGTTCAACAATCAGATGGACCCTCCTTTCCAGTACCTTAGAGTATACTTTTCCGGGGAGCCTGAGCAGTTTGATGCCCCTGTAATTGGTACACACCTTCTGGTCCCCCTTCTTGAAAGAGGGACCACTACCTCGGTCTGCCACTCCTTCTGCACCATACCCGACTTCCATGCAATGTTGAAAAGGCGTGTCAACCAAGGCAGCCCCTCAACACCCAGAGTCTTCAGCATTTCAGGGCATATCCCCCTGGGGCTTTGCCACTGTGGAGTTGTTTAACTACCTCAGCAACTTCACCCAGGGAAATTAACGATGATTCCCCATCATCCTCCAGCCCTGTCTCCATTACAGAGGGTGGATTAGTGGGGTTCAGAAGTTCCCCAAAGTGCTCTTTCCACCGTCCTATCACCTCCTCAGCTGAGGTCAACAGTTTTCCATCCTTGCTGTACACAGCTTGGCAGGTCTGCCATTTCCCCCTCCTGAGGTGACGGACGGTCTTCCAGAAACGCCTTGGGGCTATGCGAAAGTCCTTCAACATGGCCTCACCGAACTCCTCCCAAACAGCCACTGCTGCCGCCCTGCAGACCTTTCGATACCTCACAACTTCCTCAGGAGTGCCTAGGGGCAACATGTCCCTAACGGAAGATTTGAACATCAACCATTCAGGTTTGATGAACTCTTTTGGAGGTGGGATTTGAAGGTTTCTCCCCCAGAGGTTCCTAGTTTATCCACACTACTCATTTGGGCTTGCCAGGTCTTTCCAGGGGTTCCCCCTGAAACCTGACCCAACTCACCACCAGATGCTGATCAGTTGACAGCTCTGCCCCTCTCTTTACCCGAGTGTCAAAATACATGGTCTCAGGTCAGATGATACGATTAAAAAATTCATCATTGACATTCGGCCTAGGGTGCTCTGGTACCAAGTACCCTTATGAGGATCCTTGTGTTCGAACATGGTGTTCATTACTGACAAACTGTGGCTAGGACAGAAGTCTAATAATAGAGCACCACTCGGGTTCAGATCGGGTTGGCCATTCCTCCCAGTCACGCCCCTCCAGGTATCCCCATCATTGCCGACGTGCACGTTGAAGCCTCCCAGCGGTACCAAAGTGTCCCCCAGCAGAGGAGTAATAGGCAAGGAGGAAATTCAGCTACTCAGTCTTCTTCTCCACTATTTCAATTTATATGCCAATGTGTCCCAAAGTTGTATCTGATCTGACTAGCCGTGAAAAATAAAGACACTATTGTATTGACAGTGATTTATCTACCTTTGTCATCATGCCAATCATAGTAATGGTTTTGGCAATTTGTTAGATTTAGGCACAAGAACTACTTGGTAGAGTGTAAGAAAAGCTTATAATTTGGGTGAGAATAATTACTTTCTCAATAAGCAATAAGTGGTTAACTTTGTCAAAGATAATGGAAACAACATAAACTGTTACTTCCACTCGGGGATCAAACACAGATCACCTGTATAAACTACATCACTGCACTTTGCTCTCATCATAATTATTTTACCCAACAGTGATGCCCCATTGGATCTCTCTCCTGGCAGCCCAACATTTTTAACATTTTTAAGCCATTAAAAGAAGATAAAATTGACTAACGTGTTGTTAAAAAAGAATGTCCCCCAACGGACATCATATTACCTGACTTTGCAGTAAAGTGGTCCAAACCAGCTGAAAATGGTTGCACACACTATCATATATATATTGCTTTTACATGTACCTTCTTTTAACAAGATCTAACAAAATGAAATTTCTTTTTGTTGTCACAAGGTTGCCATTGAGTTTGATAGTGTGTAAGTGCAAAATGTCTCTGCATGCGCAGTCCCTCAGTGGAACGAATGAAGAAGTGAACCGGCCATGGTCTGCCTGTCAGCTTCTACAATGAGGAAACTTAATCAGCACAAACCACAGTACAAGGGACTTCTCAACTTCATTTTACTTCAAACTTCAGTCACTGGAGTTTGTGTAAGTTACTCAAACTCACATTCTGTAGTTGTTAGAAGGTATTTCATACTGAATATAAACTGCCCTTTGACATTTTCACAAGGATGCTGTGGGTATTAAAATTAAGTGATGCTTGAATGAAAGTTAAGATAGTACATATAAATTAAAAGCTAACCACCTCAAGTCATATTAAGGAACTGATCTGGTCACTGAATTAACAGAGAGAGAGATAAAATAATTAAAACCATCTGGATAAATATTGTTTTATCTATTTTTATAAACTGTAGTTACGGCTTATTGAAGGTAGAAGAAAGAGGATTGGGCCAGGGCAAAAAAAACAAACAAAAAAACAATTAAATAAGCTCGATATGAATGTAGGTAAAATGTAAGAAACACAATGAATTGAAAAGAACAGTGGACTAATAGAGGGCAGCTGTACAAGCAGGTTGCTAATCAGGTATTCGGCTGGGCGAGAAAAGGGGAAAGTGATTAGTAGAGAAGTTACAGATGACAGAATCTGGAAAATCCTGTAACACAGATTGAAACTCAGAAACGCAGATGTTAAAGAGGAATTTGTATGTGTGATTTAAGCTTGATTGGATAAGGGACTTTCTTTTTTGTGCTACCCCATCCTAATCCTCAGATTTTCCTCCTTTCTGATGACTTCAGTGGCTATTGATTGATGAAACACTGGCATCATTTTACTAAGTAAATCAATCAGTCCTTTAAACAGGCCTCAGCAAAGCATCTACTGTAAAAGACTCCATTACACAGTTAATACAAATATCTGATGATAAGTGGAGGATGTCCACTCATCAGCAGAAAATACTAATAATCAATCATGGACTCATAGGAGCCATTGAGTGACAGTATTTTCACCTGAAGAGAGACACACAGAGTGACCGATGCTGCAGCTCACATAATTTCTGCACAATTCAAGGCTCAAGTTTTTCCTTCATCCGACGAAATTTTACCTTATCAATTCACCCAAGCACAATAAAGATTAAATGCTGTTGTTATCTATATGATAAAAACAAATGAGTCCACTGCACTTCTGGTTTGTAGAGAGAGCAAGAATGAGAGAGTGAGTTGCACGCAAAGCTTAAAAAGAGGGAGAGCGGGTGAAACTGTGTGTGAGCGTGGGTTTACACAAAGTTATGTCCTGCTTGATGTCTTCTTTTAATTAACAATACATGCTACAGCTATCAGTTAGCTAGCCACTAGGCAACTCAATATCCTCACGTCAAAGGTTTGTTTAGAAGACACAGCATTATTTTAACATTAAACGCTTACGATAGAAAAACAGAAGATAACGAGTTTCGCTGAAGTTGCTAGAGGGTGAACTTCCCCGAATCGAACAAGGAGCAGAAAGAACTAGTATCAAGTCTAATTTATTGGTAGCTGACCTTGGCTCCCAGGCAATAAGTGTATCAGTGTTAAAGGTACTCTAATTCATAGAAAATAATCTACTGGCTAATTGACCATGGAGGTAAAGTTAGATCACTTCTATGCTAAGGTGGTTAGCCAGCAATGCTCATCATGTTAGCATCTTGGTCATACTATTTAAACCAATTTCATACCGTTTTAATCATGATGTAGAGATACCACCCTTCAAACTCCCCAGAGCCCCTTAACGAATCCCTTAAATTATAACCTCAATGTTGCTGAACATGGAAAACAGGACTGTCCCAGATGATTATAATATCTGGGATAACAATAATAATCCCAAAGGTCCAGTCTTATTGATGACTTTATTGTTTCACATATCCCAAACCTGAGCATATAACGGATAAGTGGTTGAAGATGAATGAATGAATGAATGATGAATATTTAGAGGCCAAACAAAGCCAAATCAGCTGATATGTGCGTCTCTATGTTGCTTCATATATTAACTTGTTCTAATGAAGCAAATCACATTAGGTATACATGACAATTTGATGATTTACTGCAGATGTAATAACATAAAACCTCAGAGGGAAAACTGTGTGTGTGTGTGTGTGTGTGAATTAGAGAGCATTGTTCAGTATATCAGACAGCGCCTGTCATGTTCATGTCGCAGCAGCAGGGTATAGGAGGTGTTCTTGTCTCTGAGTGATGCGATGGCATGAACAGCATGGTTTAAGAGCTAAAAGAAGGTCATCGATGTCTCGCTTCACTATCTCTCCCTCCCTTTCTCTCCTCTCTCTGTTGCCCCTGTCATCCCCACTGGATGATCCCTCGCTCTTTCTTCCACCCCAGCTGTCTTTCTGTCCTTCGTCATGGGTTGCTGTGTCCATTTCTTTTTCTTGGTTTTTTTTTTTTTTTCTGCGTCCTGCTCCACATTGAACTCCAATCCTCTGGACTGATTTTATTTGTGCTGGATTCACAGTCTACAGGAAAAAAGTATTTGTAATCAGTGAAAGTGAGAACTGTGAGCTATAGTACAGAGGAGCTGATGGGTCCCAGCCAGACCAGGTTTGGCACCCAGTCCCAGGGTGCAGGATTTGCCTGGAGCTGCTGAGCTAGGTTGCCAGATCTGTCTCCTGTCATCATTTAGTGAGGCCGTGACCTCTGAGCGGTGAAAGGAACACTGCTGCTTCATTATTCACAACCTTTTTTTTTCCCTATTTGAATGGGAGGGTGGTAGGGCAAGTGTCTGGGCAATTTGCTGGGTTTAAATGAACTGCTGACTGTTTTTACCGTCTCTATCTCAGGTGACATTCCTGACAGGCTTTTGTGAATGAATATCAGATTAAATTCCACCATATCACCTCCGGACATCTAATTTCAAATATATCTATTTACTGTAACAGGGTGTAATACAGTGGAGGACTGGCTGTGCAGACAGCTTATCTGAAATGATCTGGGGAGTGAATGTACCGACCATGATTTTGACCCTTGTAAATATTTGTCCATAAAAGTCAGCAGTAATGCTTGTAGCTGTAACAGCCCTGTCACTCTGAAATAATGTTCTATACAAAATTAAGTATCTTTTGTTGGAACAATGATTGTGAATAGATTTAGTTCTCTTATGACATAATGCTGATATGTTCTTGATTTACATATGCAATTCACAAAAATGTCCTTTTCTGCTCATATTTCTGACCTTATTTTGCAGTACAATATCCACTTGCAGTGACCACAGCATTATTAAATCTATATGTTTAACCACACACAGAACTTTCTTAAGGTTACAACAACAACAACCACAACCTTTCTCTGTCATTGATTGGGTTAATAGAAGCACAGCCTGTGGAAGGCATTTGCTTGTAAACAAAAGTATCAGGCAAATTCAAATTTTCATGGTGGTACTGGATGAAATATTAAGGGATCGTCACAGTTATTATTTATTATGAATGGGACATAATTATCTATTGCAAATTTAATGGCAATCTATCCAATATCTGCCAATATTTTTCACAAAATTACAATCATCAACCTCATTGCAGTTTTGCTTAAGGAAAAAAATCATTAAATAAAAATATCTGCTTCAGCACAACAGATTTCTGAGCTGAGCTGCTGAGATATTTCCAGACTCAGAGACATACTGCTAGCATGGCTTACATCAGTGACCTCATGTGCGCATTATCCCCTTTTACCTTTTCTACTCAAGTTTGTGCAAGAGCCATGTGTTGGCTTTGGAAGCTTTAGTATATGGTATGTAACTAAAGCATTGTTCTAATGTATATATATATATGTGTGTGTGTGTGTGTGTGTGTGTGTGTGTGTGTGTGTGTGCGTGTATGTATCAAATCTGGTACATAATGATTTGATTTTACATTTTTTTTTGTTTTTGTTTATTTTGTGTAACTGTTACTGATAAATTTGCTTCAATGTTTTTATCACAAAACAACAAATACATTTACCTTAATGTAGCGTGAAGGTAATCGGGGGTGGGGGGTGGTAAGAAAAAAAATGTCCAACAACGCCAATGTGTGTTTGTGTGTGCATTTGCCACACAAAACAAACACTCAGCTGCACCAATTGAGTCTGCACGCCACGCTCCAGCCACCACGAGAGATGTGGAGATTAAAAGAGAAAGCCACAGGTATGGCCACATCTGTATTTGAGTACAAGGTTCAGGTTCAAGGTTCAACTTTATTTGTGTCCCCGTGGGGCAATTGGTTGTGCGGCAAGTAGAACACATAAAACATAACAAGCAAAATCTGGGGGGGGGTAACCTAGTGTGCTGAAACAACGATAGATACTGGGACACAGTCGTTGAAAAAGTTCAATAAAAAAGAGAAATTATGTGCAAAAATGCAAAGGTAGCAGCATGTGAAATAGCCCATACATACAAAAAAAAAAAAGATATTGTTGACTACAGCCATCACCATTGTCATCATCACATAATACAACAATATTCATCGGCAACAAGAATAGATTGGTGAGTAGCCACAGAATACAAATCAAGAGTAAATCAAGTAAAATTAAGTTTGTTATCCACTACGGTCCAGAGATATTTGTAATTTTCAGCGAAGTCTACTGTCTGGCCTTTGATGATGGTCTATGATTTTTATTAACAGATTTATGACTAAAATCAAGGCACACTATTACCGAACCGTCAGCAAATTTTGAAATAAATCTATTATTGTGCTGACTGCAGCTATCGTCGGTGTACAGAATGTAGTGGACAGGGGAAGGAACACAGCCTCACCCAACAATTAGCACGGAGAGAGTTGGCAGGGTGCCATGCTGTGGCTGGGAGGGAAAGAACCCCCTACCTGCCACAACAAGTAAGGGACAGCAAAGCCTCAGTGCAAAGAGAGGCCTTGGTCTAAGTATTACATCTACTGAATAGTGCAGCAGATCATAACAGGAAATGCAACGCAAATGTATAGTGAATGACATGTAAGAGTTTTAGGAGAGTAAGTGCTATAGGAAGAGATTAGTTTTCAGACAGATTCCTGAAGACACAGGGGAACAGGCCTGCTCTGATGAGATTAGGTAGCATGTTCTACCATCAGGGAATCACGGATGAGAACAGCCTGGACTGCAATTGCATTGTTTGCACGGATGACAAACCCCGACAACATTTCTTGGAGGAATGCAGTGGATAAGAAGTGGCATAAGGTTGTCTGATTGAGTTCAATTAGATGGGTGCAAACCCAGAAGTCAGTCACTCTGAAGGCAAGTAGTACTAACTTGAAATAAGCAGTGATGTTTGCACATAGGAGATATCTTAGTTATCTTCTTCTTATAAGGAAGTGGCATATTCGTTGCATAGGCAAAATTAAGATGCATTTAAGATGTTTTAAGTAACTCTGTGTGTGTGTGTGTGTGTGTGTCCTTTTCACCTCAGCACAGTCTTTCCCATGTTAGAGAGATTCAGAAGACAGATATCCTGGCGGGAGCAGCATGCTGTTGGGACAGACAAGAGCTTTAATTAATGTTCAGTGTGGGGTGGAGGATTCCTGACATAGTTGCCCAGTGGGGATTCAGTAGCTGCACTTGATCCAAGAGTAATGAACTGTACATGGTACTCTTGCTCTTCTTTCTCTGTCCACATGTCATTGTAATGGTACTGCAACTCATAATTTCCACACACTGTGTTAGTGATGCTTTTATCTCTAATCAAAATCAAACTACAAACTTTTGATGACTTATATATAACTGATAAGTCTGAAGAAGGTACTTTCAACATTTAAAAAATGTTGACAAACTGCCATATATCTGATTACAAAATACCAATAATGAATTGGGGTGATAAATCATTATTTACTGATGTGAGAGGGCTTACTTAACCTTGGAGTGTTGGGCAGAATTAAAATGTGGATTTCAGGGTGAAAACCCACTCAGTATGCTTGCCCATGCCATGGAAGGAGACCAAGAAACATGTGCAAGAGGGGGGAAAAAAAGACTGCAAAAGCTCAAGATGGAGATGCAAGAAAAAATGGCAGGAAAGGGAACAGGTGCAGAGAACAGCACAACGTACAGAAACACGGAAAATTGAGAGAGGAGTGTTGTAGGAAGGATTCATTGTGAAGTAAGTCAGGATGAGTTAAAGGGATGAGATGGAATCAGGAGCTTGGAGGAAAGGGATAGGTAGAGCAGGGATATTGTGGTTTGGAGGGAAAGGGAAGCGCGGAAAAAGAGTGTGTGTGTGTGTGTGTGTGTGTGTGTGGGGGTACTAGAAAGCACCAGGCAGGTGACAAATTGTGATTAATAGACGGGGTCTGGGGCAGCAACTCATTAATAGAGAGAATTAGAGAGGCTGTGCAACTCAATCTGTGCACTGTCACTTGCAATCAAGGACCATAATCAGATCTGCACACACAACACACACTCAGAAAGTAGGGTTCAAATCACAGAGGTATATAGCAGGGCTCTGACCCCCTTTATTAATATGTAGACCTCCCCTCACCCCCTACAGAAAGAGGCAAAAGCTACGATTTTAAATATTAGAATATATTCTTCGTAGTAATGCCTGGAGGAATCTTGGGATATGATTTCAGACTTCCCTTTTGCCTTAAACTTTGATTTTAATATTAGCTTTATGGTAACTTGATTTTATATTTCATTATCAATATCGAATATTATACTGTATATTATCCAATTTAAGGAAACACTTGTGAACAGCTTGGCAGCAAATAGTCAGTTATTAAAATATACTGTTTTTATCTATGGACATAACATCTTCTGCAATATAAGGAGATATATGGGGTGCAATATAATACTAGTGCTTGGAAACTAAAAAAGGATTTTGAACGTTTCTAAAAATTCCATATATATACGATATTTTTTCCCATATTTTTGAGATCTAGTTTAGTACAAATCTCCAGGACACAACTATTACAGGCTAGATATTAAAGCAGGACAATTTATATGTGATAGAAGGGAGATCCTCCTGTTTTCTTCAGCTTGACTGTTGTGATAAATGATATGCTGCCAAATTTTAATTAATTCAGGTTTACCAAGAATGCAATCAGTAGGATGGTGAAATGGTGGTGACTTATTACCTTTGAAGCAGTTGTCAAGTCCAACTATCTGCTTAGTTCATAAGGGTCAACCCATCAGAAACCATAAAAAGTATTTCAGGTTGTGAATATTGCCATGTGAAGTCTGTTTGTAGACTTCAGTTCCTTGTATGATTAACCAGATAATTTCCATATTCCCAGCGATAGCCAGCCCATGAAGCATGATGCTTTTGGATTGTCCATATGTCCATCCATCTGACTGTCCATTCATCCCATTTATTTCTTTAAATTTTGTGCAAATCTCCAACTGGACGCAAGAACTGATTAAATACAGGGTCAAAGGTCAAAGGTCTCAGTGACCTTACAAAACACAATTTTGTTCTTATGAAGACAGTATCTCTGATTAGACTTTGGTGGTCAAAGGTCAAAGGTCAGTTATAGTGACCACAGAAAACATTGATTTGCCCATTTCCCTTGGAATAAATTTGTAAACAGAAATCAAGAGATGCCATCGCTGTCACAGGAATTGTTGGAGAATGGCATAGGATGCTTGTTCTCACACTGATTTCTAACACACAACATGCACATGACACACTGACAGAAATAAGTGTGAAGCCATGGAGTCGATGTTGATCTGCTATGGGTCTCATTGTGAGAGGATATGCAGAGCAATGTCACTTTATTAACGCCTCTTTGCTCACTTATAATTTGCACGGCTGCCAGAGGGTCTTGGCAGGGAAATATAAACATAGAACTCATGTGAAAATAATCCCTGATCTTATCATTTCTCTGGTTAGGATAGTTTTGCGATGCCATGCAGAAAAGATAAAATGACACTTTCCTCTGTAGAAACACAACAAATAGTCACACTACGCTGCCTATGTGATGCTACGGTTGCACTTCCATTACTCTCACTGCTGGTCCGTTCTCTGTCCCTCTCAGGCTCATACGGTCTCTGACCTGTGAGATTGCAGGTCAGGTTAAGTCCTTTCCACCACCACTTACTTGGCTTGTATTAGTGTCTCACTGTTGAAGCACCTCCACCTTGAATGAGCCTGTTAATACCGTGGTAACCTTTCTGATCACATGCTTGCTGCCTGCTCATACCTTGATTGGTTTTATGGGTTGTTCTAAACAGACTTTCCTGCTGCTAGAACACATCTGTCCAGCCTATCTAACTTATCATGCGACTAGAAAACCAGAGTGAATCAGTGGAAAATGAGTGATCACAACATGTAGAATCTGTGTTTAATGATCATAAATCAAAAATAACACAGTAGCCTGTTGGCCTGCAGAGACACAAATGCTGCTACATAACAGTTATGATAATAATAATAATAATAATATGGATATGTTGTGTATTTAATCTATCTCCATCTGCTGAGGAAGGTCATGAGAGGCAACTGAAGCAGAAATCTCTCTGAAATCACAAATTTAAATCACCTTTGGAAACCTCATATTGAATGTGAATCAATTTTTCTCTGGACTTCTCTTGATGCTGTTGGAGTATCAGTATCATTGTCTTAACAAACAACAGCCATGTCCCACTTCAGACTTGTCACCCTGTCACCCTCTGGGCTTCAGTCCGTCCAGTCTAACGTTGCTTCAAAGCTTTCATATTAATCATCAGTCCACAGTTCAGACACCTGAAGGTCAGAAAAAAGAACAACAGAAGTCAGAGATAGGAGTAAGTACGTAAGAAGGTGAAACACGTGTTAAAAACTAATCATGAAATTATATTTTGTCAGATAAAACTTTGAAGGGTACATCGAAAAGAAAGGATCAGGAATTTTCTTCCTGTAAAGCCAAGCTTTAATTGAACACAGGAGAGTACAATAGAGTGCAGACAAGAAAACATCATATTTCAGGAAGGAAAAGAGTGAGAGACAGATATTATCGCTTAACAACTTATATATTCATCAGCTTAGTTAATATTTCATAGGGCTCTAAAAAACCCCCTTCTCTTTAAATTGTCCTCCCTTCTTGGCAGTAATAATTTAAATGCATGGAGCCCCTGAGTGTTTCACCACTGTGTCAGAGCCCACATGTAAATTATATGTGTCTGTGCACACATATGTATGCATGCAAGCATTCACACACATGCCATAAAGGTTCATAAAAAAGCGCATCCAGGGATGCAGAGAGAACACTTTGGCACATTGAAGTGAATACAAGCAGACTGTATACTACAAAAGCACAGATTTACAAACATAGGAAATTTTTTCTAGTTGCTATAGTTTGATTTTCCAATTCTGAGAAAAAAGAAATAACGTAGAGACCATACCACTTCCCACTCTCTGACGTGCAGTAGTTATTTTCTATCTCCAAATGCAAATGTAACTAGAGGCTTGGCATCTGCCTGAGGGCTTAGTCGGCTGACAGTATGCATCCTGGGGAGTGATCTATTGATCCATATTCAATATCTGCTACACTCTCCTGCCCAGTAAAGTTGGGAGATGAATAAATAAGAAGCAGAACTGACAGTACATACAAGTACACTTGTGCCTTAGAGGACTGGCTGCTGCCCAAACGGTTCACTCACCTGTTTCTTGTGTAAATGCCCCCAGACCAACATTTCCAGATAAAATGGAAGAAACATCAGAGAATGAAGCCGGGATTCATTTCAGAACAGATGTGTTTTACAGACTTTCTGTGGGGCGTATTTCAAACACAGACAAAATAAACATCTGAAAAGAATTTGTTATTTTGAGTAACCTCGGCCCTAAAACACATACACACACACACACACACACAAGGAAATAAAACAAGAGAAAAACAACGTCCAATTTAGGAATCCATTAATTTAGGAGCTTTATAAATAAATTCAGGGTGAGAGAAAGTAAGAGAAAGAGACCAGTAGTTGGAGGAGGAGGTGTGGGGTTGTCAGCAGCTATACATCCTTCATCTCTAACAAGGTCTGAAAGCTACAGAAATACAGACATTGACAACAAATCCTGAGAACACCACTCTCCTCTTCTCACCTCATACTTTCACTTCGCTATTCAGCATGATGTGTGTCAGTCTCACATCCGTAGCCCACGTTTCGTGCTCACACGTCAGCATCTTCACACCTGTTGTTCTCCAAAACACAGCTCCACAGGTAGCGCTGTTTCACTACAGTACTTGAAAATCTTGAAAAAGAAGCCATTGCATCTGCTCACAAACAAATATGCTGCCATCATTGCAGATAGCCTAAGACACCCCAGAAACCTCAAATGATAATTCGCTCACATTAGTTAAAAGTTGCAATGTAATGTCAAATATGGACACTGTACATCCACCAAACTGTCACATAGCTGTCATGCTGTAAATATTATTCGGGTACATTTTTGTTGTTTAGTCTGTGATTGTGCTGCAAATAAATCTTCAATATTTGAAAGCAAAGCGACATCCTTTGATTAAACTATTATACAGATGTAGTCATTTGATTTGTGAAAAGGTCACATGCAGGATGGGCTGGTGGATCTGAATGTGTGTGCGTGCGTGCGTGCGTGCGTGCGTGAGGAAGGGAGGGCGGGGGGAGCAGTAGTAGGCAGACACCGAGGAAAGAGAAGCAGGTTGGAAAACACAACAAGTGAGTGAACTGTTGCTCTGCAAATAAAGTCTCTGCGGCGGGATGTCGGCACGTCGGAGCTCCGCCAAACTAATTCGTCAAAATATGTAATTTCACTTGCAGGAGCGGTACGAGACTTTGAATTGTGTTGTTGTTGTTGTTGTTGCTGCTCCTCTTTTTGTCTCTTTTTTTTTTTTTTGTCCAGTCTTCTGTGTCTTCCTGGGCTGCATTCAGCTCTGTGGACGGACCGTCCAGACAACACGCAGGACTTCATGAATGAACTTCACATATTTGCGGGACTGAGTTTTTTCCACCGAGGCGGAACTTCTCTCGGTGGTCCGCCGGTCCGTGCAGGATTTCCATTCCGGTCCTGGAGCAGCTTTCCTGCGGCGTCCGCATCTGAACCGTCCGCTTAAAAAAACACCCGAAGAAGAGAAAAAGAAAGGACAACAGAGTGAAATATTTGTAAGTAAGTTGTTGTGTTTTTCTCAGACATTTGTTATTTGGGTTATTATTTCCTCTTATTCTTAATTGCCAAATTTAAGTGAGCATTTAATTAAAGTGAAGTTACTCGAATTTATGTATATTTGTGTTTTTAAAAACTGGCTGACTTCCTCGACCAGAATGAGTTCAGGCCTGTAAAAATACAACCATGTAGCATTAACTTACTTCATTTGATTGATAAATTGATGTGGTTTCCAATTTAGTTACGTTTAAATATCACCACAAGCGTTGTGACAATAATGATGTAATAGTGATGCCTTCCACAGCTTTAGCTTTATTTGAACTTGCTAAAAATACATTTAAAGATTTATTTATTTATTTATTTATTTAAGTGATTTCTTTCTTAAATTCTTTCAACATTTTAAGTTCAAATATAATACTGGTCATATTGAAAATTAAAATTTGTTTTTGGTTTATCCATGCCTGCTCATTTTATTTTATTTTATGTGTGTGTGTGTGTGTGTGTGTGTGTGTGTTGTGTTTTCTGTTCCTTCTAGATTACAGGAGATTCAGTGATTTTTCTCTGATGCTGTAATAAAATGTTTTTTGCTTTAACTGAACTGGTTTTAAATGAACAGCTTCCACATTCGATGTAGTTCGGCCATTTCTTCAGATTCGCCTTTTTCTGACCTGCATCAGAATTGTACTCTGAACAGAGGAGTAGACTGCTGAGCTAAATCTGGTCTGATCCCAGAACCAAAAACACAAACTGGGAGGACAGAAAAAAAGAGCTGCGGGTCGGCAGTTTCCTCATTTTTCCCTTCTCATTGCTGGACAGACAAGTGAAGCGCCCTTCCCCGCATGTGGTGGGTGAGATGAACTCCAGTGGGAGTACTGTAGACCCCACCTGACAGCTCTCTGCCTGAGCAACTGAGAGCTTTTCACTGGAGCTTCACCAACTTCAGAGCTGGATTTAAGAAAACAGCGGTTGCCTAAAATCCACTTTTCAAACATTTCAGTGGTGATGCTCATTTTTGACAAAGACGTTTAAAATATTTGTAATTTTTGGCTTGCAGAGTGGCGTGTTGTCCTCAGATCAGTAAAACGCCCACAGACACAGTGAGACTGAAGAAACTAAATAAAAGGATACAAAACAAATGTTGTGAACATCAAGAAATGGGAAAATCTGATTCTCCCCCAGACTGCTGACTTATTTTCCTTCTCCTGTCTGAGACCTGCCTGTCCTGCCCCGTGAATAGCCATCATTTCTCTGCCCCACACAGTCCCACATTATTGCCCTCCACCTTCTCAACCCAGTAGTTCCTCTCTGCCCAGAGTTCAGCCTGGCTGGCACAACCATTCCAACTAAGGGGGAGGAGGACTTCCTCACACTGGCCGCCTCCCGACTCAGCCGGAAGAAACGTGTCATCGGGGCTGGAGTTGGTGTGGCCATGGTCCTGGTCCTGCTAGTGGCCATTCCTCTATTGGTCCACACCACCAAAGGGGGAGGGTCCGGAGGAGGGGGCACACATTACGAGATGCTTGGGAGCTGCAAAATGGTGTGTGACACTTTCACCCCCCCACAGCGAGAGCTGACAGCTGTCTCCCCTCAGCCCCCAGACTTCCCAAATCGAAGGGGAAAACAAGGGTTTAGGGGGACCCCTGGACTTCCTGGTCCTCCAGGTCCTAAAGGGCCTCCTGGAGAGCCTGGCAAGCCTGGCCCACCTGGTCCACCAGGGCCTGGACCAGGTGGCTATGGCCCCTCTTTCTACAGCCCCAAAATTGCCTTCTATGCTGGCCTCCGGAAACAACATGAAGGAAGTGAAATACTAAAGTTTGATGATGTGGTGACCAACGTAGGGAACTACTATGAGCCCGGTACCGGCAAGTTCACCTGCCCGCTGCCAGGTATCTACTACTTCACCTACCATGTCCTGATGAGAGGCGGTGACGGGACGAGCATGTGGGCTGACCTGAAGAAGAACGGACAGGTGAGTGTGTGTCTGATTGTGTGACTTGTAATCCAAGTGTTTCACCTTTTGACGCAAACCACAAACACTTTACTTCATAACAATTATTAACTATTCAGTTCTCATATAGTTAAAAACTCAAGACACTTAGATCATTTCCCTTAGTAAGACCCATCAAAACACTTCTGTAAACTAAACATGTATCCAAAGTTTCTAGATTTGTATTACTAAAAAAGATGTTTTATTGCAAACAACGTAAATCTGAAATAATTTTAGACTGTTTTAATACATATGATGTGCAATGATACAGCTGATAATGTTGTAAATCTCCTAATGCAACTGCTGAAAATGATGGTTTGAAATTACTTTTAGTCTGAACCTAATGAGCTCAGTCTGTCAGACATCTCTAGCATGAGCAGATGATGATGATGATGGAGCTGCAGCTCATTCACCCTCAGTGGCTCTTCCTCAAACTGAGGACAGAATGCTGCTTCATTCATTAACAAGCTGCCTAATATAATATTAAACTAGTCTGACACACATGATAATTCTCCGACACTATTTTGTAGCAAACATTTGCTTATTTATTGACATGATTGCTTCCCAGTTTTTCATCAGTATCAGCACATTAACAGCATTTAGAGACTAATAACGATTGTCCTTAGGTGGATGAAAACATTAGCACCTATTAGGAGGGAAGTAGTGCTGAGATAAAGGCAATGAGCCAGTCTTGAGTTTTCATGTCAATGATGATGAATGATAGACTGTCCACCATCTTTACAGTTCACATGTGAAATTCTTATCCAACACCAATATGGGTTTAAAATTTGTCCCAAAAATAAAAGATCAAAATTTGATCTATAGCAATATCAATGTTTATTAATTTACTTTTTCTTTACCAATTACATTTTTTCATACCCTGACTGAGAGACATGACTTCTAGCTCCTACAGCCACTTGATGTTTTATTTTTTTTTCATTTTAATGTAAACAATTGTAGTTTTTGGGGATAAAACAATCAAATTGATACTGTTATTTTTTTTATTTTTACCTCTGTGAAAAAAGAAAGAAAGATCAGCAATGCCTTTCTGTCACTGGATGAGCAAAAACAGATTATTGAAAGCATCATAAATACATAGCAGGGCTTTTTGCCTGGAATTGCAAGATGTTGCTGGCGTGAAGCTGTTCGATTTTGACGAGCCTGATGGAAAAGTAGGTTCTTAACAGTAGACCACTGAGAGCTTAATGTTGTTGTTTTCGTCCAAAGTAAAGGTTTTGTGAAATATACCGTAGAATTAAAATAGAAAAGTAACTTGGCTCATGCTGTACCTTAACTCTTGTAGAAAGAAAAAATTGTTTAATCACAAAACATGAGGCTGTGGAAGAAGAAATAAATGCAGGATGGAAGTAAAAAAAAAAAAATGTAATTAATTGTACAACTTGAAAACAAAGAGAGAGGAAGCAGGAGAGAGATTGACAGCCAAGTGATCAAGAGGATAACAATCCTCCATGTCTCTGTGGAACAAAACCAAAATGCAACAGCTGGCTACTGTCCTCTAAGGAACTCTGGCTTCAATACTAATAAATAAACAAGTGTAAATGGCTGGAAGAAGCCTAGAACGCTTCCATCTGGAAATCCGTGACAAGCTTGAAGTACTAAGCCCTCACTCTGTTGAGGAACTCTGCTTCTGACGTGCGTGCTGCAGAACAGAAATGTGACATTCAGGGGATTACCAGAGAAGAAGAAAAATATGCTTTGCATTGTTACAAGCTAAGTCAAATTGAACTGAATGTTTGATGGTGGTTTCTCTACATATAGTTCACACGGCACATGAACTGACAGCAATCTCCCACTGAGCAGACCATCATCATGCTGGGCTGCTGTTCACAGATGTGCTTTGCTGAATCTCCATCTTAAGACTTTGAATAGAGAACCTGGAGCAGTAACAACATGGCAGGGCTGTAGCTTAGCAATTAGCGTGGCAACCTTTTTTATCAATCCTATGACCAAAAAAAAAAAAAGGAAAAAAGAAAATTCCTGTTTTACAAATGTTTCCTCGTATGTGATAGCCACCATGCTGCTCTTATCTCCTTTTTTAAAATTTTGTCTTTATTTTATATGATTGCTGATCACAATGTGTATTTTGTGCAAATTTCAAATTAGGGTCCCAACTAATGACCTTTCTTATGATTGATTAATCTACCAATTATTTTCCTGACGAATTGATTAACCTTTTGGTCTGTAAATATATGTATAAAAAAACGCTCCTGAGGGTTCACAACATCTGCAACATGTCCTAATTATCTTTTTTAAGTAGCCTGTCAACACCCAACAATAATATAGTGTAAACAAAAATGCCATGAATCATAAATGTCAACTCTTCACGTTTAATATGTAAAACATGTTATGTTTAAAAGACATATTATTGAAATAGTTAAATAGAACCATATAAAAAAACAAAACAACCCACATCTCTATGAAAGCTGTGCAAACCAACAAATTAAATTAAATGTACATCCAAGTACACCTAATTTTACTTTGGAAAATGTACCAAATGTATCACCTTGATACATTATTATTAAATATATTATTAAATATATATTTAATATATATAATTAAATACCTATCTGCACCAGAGAGGTAGGAGTCTCTTTTTTTCACTGATATCAGTAGGAAGGCAGCACGTCTATGTTCCACATACATTATTATAGATCTTTTAAGTGACTGATCAAGTCTATAAAAATAGTTATTCTTCCTTTCATTGGTTTGACAGGAGGTGCATAAAGTAAAGCAGAGTAAAGAGGACAGACAGTTAAATGCCAGATTTAATTGGGGGACTTAGTTTGTTGCGTGTCTTCACAGACATTGTCATTCCTGTCTTCTCCTGCTGTTAAATCTTTCATAGCCCTGAGATGAGATCTTCTCCCCCCCACCTGTGTCCCTCCTTCTCTCTCGCACACACACACACACACACACACACACACCTTTACTGTCCACAGTGGCTATTGACTTCTTCCTCATTAATTATCTTTTCCATCAACTAAATTATTTAACCCAATTCAGTGCTGAGCTTGCCCCCACAATTTCATTGCCCTCACATTTTTTTTCTGTGCATAGACAAGTGCTCTGGGAGCAAAGTGAACCAGCTAGGTCAATGAGAAAAACCTTGACAATATATTGCAAAACTTTGCCAATTGCGGAACTGTAGGAGAATCAACAGCAAATCACTCCTTTATTATTAATATTATTATGAGCATCATTGTAAAAATCTTTCCAAAGAGTTTATTCACTCTGTTCAGCTTTAGGGAGATGATATTCATGCACTGTGAGAGTTGAATAATAAATTTATTACAGTGAAGGAGTAGATTTATGTTTTGGGAAATACACTTGTTTACTTTCTTGGTAAAATGTGGATGAGAAATTTGATGCCACTCTTATGTCTGTCAGGAAAATATCAAGCTTTAACTAGCAGCTCAGCTGGGCTTGATCCCTGGCAGCCCAACACCAACTCACAATGTTCAAGAATGTGTTCGGACACCAGAGTTGAGACAACATATTTAGATGACAATATGTACTAAGTCATTATTGTAAGATAGGCTAACAGGCTGCTGCTTTATATTTATGTTAAGATACAAAACACTAAAAGTTTTTTTCTTCTGTTTCCGCAATGTCATTGTGGTCCTTTGAAGTCGTTAGATGTGTGTGTAGGTTTCTGTGTGTGTGTATTGTCAGACTTATATGCATGTTGCAGATCAACGTCTTGTCAAAGGGAGCTGAGAAAAAGTCACATCCTGTGGAGAGATCATTTCAGAGACAGACAGGCTGCAAACAAGTGCAGAGAGAAAGAGAGAGACAGACAGAACGAGAGAAAGATGGATGTATATTCACAGAGAGAGGACAGAGGAGGTTGTCACAAGAGGCAACATATAGCGTCCTGTGTCCTTGGAGTGAGGAGCTGAGGAGGGGGGATCAACCTAAGCAATCAGACATATGACTGACATTTACGAAAGGAATCAGACTTCTCAGGCTCCCGTAGTCCCAATTCATTGTCTCAACATGTTGTGGATGTTCAAATGTAAACTAAGTTTGCAGACCTGAATCACACAAGTCAAAGAATCCTCTTTACTTCTAGTGTCCAATAAATCATCAAAAGATTGGTGTTGAGGTAGGCGACCTTTTCAATAGATATATAATTCACCACCAATATGTACTTTGCCCTTTACAGTGATGAGCATGGAGTGGGAGTATGAATATTTAAAGCTGGCCCAATATAGGTGAATATGGGTTGGTCAGGCATTCGGTCTGAAGTACACACACACACGGACACACATGCACACACACACCATTGTCGCACTAACATTACCATGTTATCTATTGACACATGGGTAACCTCATTATGTGGCAGGGGCATTAGGTAGGACCTGACCTATAGTGGAGGGTGAGACTGGTGGACAAAACGGTGCCTTATTAAGGCCCAACAAAATGCTGTGGCTCAGGTTGAACAATGGGAGGTGTGAATGGTAGAAGGAAAGACGAATTAAAAGAAGATAAAATGAATCTTTGAAAAAAAGGTGCATAGATTAGAAAATGAAAATATCATATTTTATTGGTTCAACTATTAAAGACAAGCTGATAAGATAATAAGCAAAATACGGAAAAAGGCAATATTGTGTAAACTAATAATTTTCACTATGATTATCACGAGAGCTCAACAAGTGATTGTTTGCTCTTCACGTCATTTCAACTGGAACCCATGATTTATAATAAGTAATAAGATGTTATAATTAGATAATTAAATACACCACTTAAAAGTTAAGGTGATGACAAGCGGGGACTGAGCTAGAACAAAGAGATGGCTCACCGTTGTCATGTAGCTACTGTGTGAGGCGGAAGAAGCTAATTACAGCATATCAGCCAAGGTGTCAGTGTGGGCTTAATGTGGCACTTCATTAGACACTTTAAAGTTTATTTTATTTAGGAACTTTCAAATCATAAAAAAAAACCAATCTTAACAGTTGTGTGTGATGGTGGTATAATTCATGCTCAAGACTATTTTTTTCTGTGTGTTGCATTAGTTTAGTTTCAGACACAACAACCTAACATTATAATGTGGAACAGTTTGTGATCAAGGATAAAAGTCTGTCCTTTCAGGCAGCATTTCATGTAGCACAAATAGAAAGAATCCCCTTCCATACCCTGCAGCTTGTCCTTGTTTTGTATGCGTTTCTTTTTTTCAAGAAGACACACATTTACTTGTATGGTCATGCACAAAGCCATTATTTTACTATATGTTTCTGTTATAATGGCCCCAGCCATTATTTTCTGCAGGCTAAAGGGTATCGCTGGTTGTTACACTGTTTTGTTCATGCCTTTGTTGTGCTTTTCTTTGCCTCCCCATTATTTCTCCTTATCAAGAAAGCAGGGTTTTGTCTCTTTTATAAACAACAGTGTTTCACAGTGTTAATGGTTGGACAAACATGAATTATTCTAAAATGTATTCTGGTTTATCAAACATTGTAAAATACCAGAAGTAGACAGATATTAACTTTTACCCTGTGACTAATTTTCTGTGATGAATGATAAATGTTAGGTAGTTAATTAATACTGAGTATTGCTCTTTGTGTTGTCTTATACTGTGTATCCACAGCAGGTAGTACACACACACACCAATTTATTTGGAGACAAGACAGTCAACAATGTGTCATATAAAGGAAAAGCATAACATAACTACTGAGTTGAAGCTTAGCTCAAGCTGATGCTCTGCAGGTAGACTTATATCCAATTAAGGCCTCTCCTTTATTCTCAAAGGTTTCAGGGTAGAGCTAATTAGAGACTTTCTAATCAACATCCTGACACTTTGGGTCTTGAGTGTCATGGCAAAATATTAGAATTTAATATGCCAATTAGAGTGGAGGTCTGCAGTGCAGGAGGAGGGTTGCGTGTCTACCAGGGTATAGGATCGGGATGGGGTACGGAAAGCACGGCAGCTTTCTTAAGAAGGGCCATTTCAATTGCCCTTCCTCTCTCTCTCAGTTCACCCATAAAGGTCCCACAGGTAAGTTTAAGATGCCCTGTCTCAATCGTCTCGCTTCGCTCTGAGAGCTCTGTACATCACAGAGAATGAATCCTGTCAGTTTTATTACCAGAGGATCAAGGCACCGCTGTGAAACAAAACAAAACAGAAAAAAAACAACACACTGCATGGACAGCCCACATCCCGAACCTCATTCATACTCCTCCCCTCTCCTCTGAAACAGGCATGCTTGATCAGTTTGTTATCCAACACGCTCCATCCCCATTACTCAAAGCTCCTCTAAACTTTGGCTTCCTTTACTCGCATCCTGTGCTTGGACTGTTAAAATGAATGCAGCTGCTCACCCTTCTGCGTCCTTATCGAAATTTCTGCTTTATTTCCACTAATTATCCTTCCATCCTCTCTACACGTTCAGTTTTCGCTGAAATGGAATTTGATATTGTATCCATATACATAAAAATTATCATGAAACATCTTTGGCGAAATAATTTTGATATGCATCAAGTCAGCCCTTAAATATGTCACACAAATCGGTGACACACAACTGATAATGTACATTTTATTGCAGATTTAACAATCTCAGTGAATTATTTCTTTTAGTTCCCCCCCACTTTCCATCTTTCCCTCCCACCTTTCTCAAGTCTCTCTCTCCCCATTTAATGTTTCCCCCCTAATGAAAAGTGGAGGCAGTGTAATCTCCTCCATTGTCCCGTGGGTCTCTCTTCTCCCCAGCAGCAGATCAAGTCAGAACAGCATCAGGCCAACAGACAGAAATTCACTCCCTTGTCACTATCAATCTCCACTACAGTTGACAATAATCCTGATTTGCCATTCCCGCTTGTTTTCACTCCCAAAGCCCCAGTGCCTCCTGCCCACTTTAAGAAAACAAGGTTTCCCAGTGATTGTTACTGACAGCAGCTGAAACTGCAGATTCCTCTATGCTGGTTTCAGTGTCACAGTGCTCTGCAATGGGAACAGCTCAGACCAGTTCAAGAAATTACAGTGTTACCCCCCACAATTACCCCCCCCCCCCCCCCAAAAAAAAAAAATTAAGTTCATTTGCCATTTTTTGTTCTACTTTGAAAATGAAATTTTAACCTGAGAAATTACTCGGAGTAAAACTTCAGAATCAGAAAATCCCCCCAAAAACTGAAGATTTAATAAATTATCAAGAATAATAATTAAATAACTAATTGAGGTGGATCTATTCATTTAATTAAATATAGCTGTCAGATAAATGTAGCTGATATCATGAAATATTTAATTATTGTGAGCTAATACTTTAAGATTTATACTCACCTTAAATTGTCTAAGGACTGTGTGTTGTTGTTCATAGCTGCAGATGACTTGGATGGCATTTAATTAATTATTCTTCATAATATTGTTGATGAGTGATAATATTTAAAATGTCACACTCCTAAAAAATATGTGATTAAGATGTAAACAAGAGCAAACCTGCCCTCTGGGTTGTTGTATGTGTAGGACGAGAATGTAACTAAGAATAAATCATAAATATAAGACATTAAATGTCAGCATCTGACTGTCAGAGTCCAAGTAAAATAAACCCAAGTGTCTTATAAGGAAGTTAGCCATAAATAACATTGTGTCCATTTGGCTGGCTCAGATAAAAAGCAGATGCTGATGTTTAAAAGGCCATTTTAATGACATGGTGATGCAACTCTTTTTATGACCCTTCCATGTTGGCGATTATGGTGGGAAGAACCCAGCAGCATCTTGAGCTCGGCTTGTGATTATGTTGTCCATGTACAATTAGAGATGTAAACCAGTTTTAATTATAATCCTCTATTGCACTAGTAGCAAGTTAGGGAAGTCTGTCAGCTCCTATTTCAGCTGAAAATATTGTCACGGGAATCATGCCATTCAACCATGTAGACAGTTGTTGGATGTACAAGATGTCAGAATCTCTTTACTGTTATATTTCTCAGAAAACCTATTAGGTCTCCTCAGGGGAGCTTTTCAGTCCCTTCGGTACAAAGCAGTCTAACAGTATCAAATAACAGAATGTCCTATGTGCTGTGTGGTTCTTCTCAGGTGTTCACTAGAGATATGTAAAAAAACAAAAACAAACAAAAAACAAAGAGGAAAGAGTGCTGCTTTTATCGAAGTGTGGAGAGTGTCTGAGTGTGTCTGTGTGTGTGTGTGTGTGTGTGTGTGTGTGTGTGTGTGTGTGTGTGTGTAAGATCTTGTCCTGACCTCCTGCCAGTAATTCATGGGCCTATTTGACCACTGTAGCCTATCTCGTGCCCCTATTTATTGTGATTTTACGGAGTTATTGAGGAGTTGGACCTATTAGGTAGGGAGCTGCCATGGCTGTCCGACTACCAATTATCGTAGCCTGCAGCCATGTATGGCCTGTATAGCTTGTCCTGACGCATCTGGAGGCAGGGAGGGGTGAGGGATGCTGAAGGGAGGGGATGGTGAAAAAGGGGTTGGGTTTGTGGGGGTTGTGGAGGGTGGGGGAGGGTGGAGGTTGAGGGGGTCCTCAGGAGACCTGCCACAGCAGCACGCCGTTAATCAATCCGATTTAGGCCGGACAGGGACACACTTAGTTGCTGCTCCCCCCAACACTGCCATGGTGGGGGAAGAGAAAATGTGTGCGTGACCTGCATCTCATTGGTGTGCAAGGACACAAAAAGATGGATAGATGGGTGCAGGATGAAGAGATAGAGATGGTGTGGCAAATGGGGGGAGGGATGATAGAGGGGGCCTGAGGTGTGGAGGGAGAGACAACAATTAATGGAGTGATGTGAGTGGAATTAAACAAAGGAAATCTATCGATTAATTTCAGTCTCAAAGAGGGGAATAAAAATGTTCACTTTTTCTAGATGGAAGAAATGCTTGTGTAGAGAAATATGTAGAGAGTAGAATTGATAATTGGAACATCCAAAAATGAGAAAAAGGAGGAAAAAACTCATTTCTGGATTGAGGAAGAGGAGAAATGGGTAGTTTAGTCTTCTAAGTATCCTTAGTCAGACCCAGACTAAGAACAGACAAGGATGGAGTGAGGATATCTGTTTTGCATTCATTAATATGTATGTTCTTGTGTACTTTATTTTCCACTATTAAATGGATCATCTGCTTGAATAGTCAGTTACTTACCCAATGATGGTGCAATTCATTATGAGGAGATTTGCTTACTGGCTGCAAAAACAACTTAGGTCTTATATCTTAGGATGGCATTGGGCAGCATAACAGAAGTATGTATCAATATAATGAATACTGATGCCTTAGTCTCCATCCAATCAGCTGTTTTTTCACCTTGAAATGTGTTCAATTAAATCCTGGGATGCTTGACTGTTGATCTTACAACGGCATTTCAATTAAAAGAGGAGGGAGGTAACATGACAGTAATTGTGGTACTTGTGTAGACTTCTTAATTTCAAGTAATCATGGGATGGAAGGAGTTGGCTGGTCACACCAGCCGTCTTGTGTAATCAGAGTGTGTTTCTCCCAACATAAAGCTGTCTGTGTGCAGATAAACATGTGACAAATTACTCCTCAGATCACATCACTGTTTAAAATTGTGCAAAGCTCCAGCAGATAATGCATCCTGCTGTGTTGGCCGTGAATACCAGCAGTCGCCATTAATGCCAGTTTTATGAAGCTGATAATGTCAAAGCCTTGTTGTTGCAGTGGTGTTGATTACATTGTTTGGTAATTCTGAGGCTACAGTTTATTGTGATTCATCTTTTTCAATGTTTGGCATTGAATATATATTTCTCTCTCTTCCATTTGAAAAATATTGCTTTTCTGTTTCTTTTGCTATGTTTATTCAAATCATATATAAACATGATAATTGTGAGATCTGTGCAAAATGCTGAGCTTGACAGGAGCCACTGACTCATACCCTTTAAATACCATTTATTTTTCTTCAAATTTATAACCTCTATAATACATTTCTTCTACTTCTTTAGTCTTCTAATTATTATTATTATTTTTGTTGTTGTTGTTGTTGTTGTTGTTGTTTCTGTTATCACTAGCATTATCAGGTGACTCTTTTGGTCAGCTGTTAATGCTTTACTTCATCTAGTGATCAGTTGTTGAACATATTGGAGGTTACAGTTACCAAGCTGTAGTAAAGACCAAAGGCAGAACCAAAGGAATAGAAAATATTAGAGTTGTATTCATATGGATCACAAAAATATAACTCATGAATTCATTAGGTGTAGCTACATGGCAACTGAATCATAGCAATTGGTCATGTCAACCTAAAAGATGATGATCTCAGCTTCATGTTTATAGATTACTGATTGACCTGATGACTTTTGTCTATTGTACGCAAATGTATAATTGTAACATGACCCACTAATGCTGCTTTGCAAACCTGAAAATTGATAAAATGATAACTACAAGCTCGGGAGCTTTATCTACAGCTATGAGTGGGATGTGGACAAACAAACAACTATCCATACATCAGTAATAATGTGTTCATGTGTGCATTCACTGTCATTGTTGTAATGACAGTGAATGCACAGTAAAATTAATTCATATCCTCCCTGTATTCACCCATTGCAATCCTGACCAGACTCTCTTCTGCAACAGGTGGATCAGGTGTGAGAGCAACAATCCTGTGGAAAAATTGATAGCGACTAATAAGGGTTGTGCCTGGAGATGGAGGTTTAAGGCCAAAGATCACTGAACATCCCATCTATCTACCCAGCGGCCAGGAAGGCATTTGTGCTGATGACATTAGGCCGAGATCACAGAGTGAAGCAGGAAAGAAAATGGCACAGGTCACATCCAGATAAAGTGAAAAAATTAAAACGATAATCCTATTAAAGTCATCAGCCTTTACATATAAACCCTGTTGGATTGATAGTAGTTATTAGGATTGTGTTGAGGAATTTGGAATTATAAAATTTATGTTCATTAAACATCCCCGGATTGCTTTATTTTACTGTGGCCTCAGCTGGACAGATTAATAATTTTTCCTCTAGTAAAATATAAGAAACTGGTGAAAATAGTTCATGTCCAATATAATGGATGCATTTCTCTATGAAAAGCAACTTTTTAACATCATATTTATTTAAATTAAATAATTTGTAATGCTAAATTGAAAACAATGTGAAAAAAATGAACATTTACTTTAGTTCTAATAATTTTAAGGCAAGGTATAAATGTGGCATTGCATTGTCCATCTACAGCAAATGTTGTGACATATTATTTTATAAAGTCCATTCACCGCAAGAAATTGAAAAGGGTTTGATCCCCCTCTCTCCAACTACCAAAGTTGTCCTACCTCTTTTGATCTCAGTATTTCTATGAATCAGAATATGTGGAAAGTTGCATTTTCTCATCAAATTCTGTTGTGCTATACTCAGTATAGATTAAATCAGTAGACTATATGAGATGCAGCTGTGGCTTTTAAGACCAGAAGCCACAGGGCTCCAGCAGCTTTAAAACAGACCTCGGGAACTCAGAACTTGTACCATCATTTTTCTGCTTCTCCTGGGGCTTCTATTTAAATGCTTCTTTCCATTATAACCATATAAACGTGTTTTGTGTTTTTCTCAGGTGCGGGCCAGTGCAATCGCTCAAGATGCCGATCAGAACTACGACTATGCCTCCAACAGCGTTATACTGCACCTGGACGTGGGGGATGAAGTGTGTGTGCAGCTGGATGGTGGCAAAGTTCACGGGGGAAACACCAACAAATACAGCACCTTTTCTGGCTTCCTTATCTACCCTGATTAACAGCACACTCGTGTTTATACTTTCTCTCTCTGTGTCTGTAATTTAAAAAAAAAAAAAAAAGTCTCCCCTCCATTCAGCATCTAACACACCATGCTTCCGTTTTGTAAGTTATCATTTCAGTACTGTTTAGCACATGAAACATAAAATAACATGATCACAGCTGACTAATAAAGTTTGAACAGAATTTGTTCAAAAATAAAAATAGTATATATTCCCAGTTAGCATTTACTTCTGATACATACACCTGTATAATCTGTGCCATGTACAGTATGTGTGAGCATGGCTCAAACACAAAATCAACATCCGTTTCACATGCACACATTTGCTTGTGCATGTGCACTACCAGGCGAGCACAGATTAACTGAACTTCTCCTGTCAGTTGTTACACTGAGACAAGATGACCATCTCAGCCACAGGTCTGAGATCGATCTCTGAATGTCGACTGAATCGAAGTGTGTGTATTTGGCTGCAGCCTCTTGCCTTCACTGTGAGATGGATTTTCAATATGGCCGCAGACACCAAACGAGTAAAGTCATGAATATATTGATCTCAGCTGATGATACAGCCAGCACCACAATCATAATCCAGTCTCCTGTATGTCTGTGTTCATGCCTGTGTGCAAGCATATTTGTATGTGTGTGTGGGTTTATTCTTAACTTTGTGTTGAGGCTTTAAAAGACATCATGTCACTGTTACTTTGACTTGCACAATCTCTGACTTCTGCTAAGGGGAGGGAAGGCTGCATCAAGCTGTTGGTAACTTTTAAACACACACAGTATATCAATATTGAGGTTTAGCGTTGAGATTTTCCCTGAACCAGAATTTATGATGGTTTCATCATGTCCTGCTAATGAGCTGAGGCCTCCTCTGCAGCCTCACCTGCTCAGGGACACTCAAAGCCGACATCTGTAGTGGACAGTATGGTGAGTATAACTTTAGAAAACAGTTAGACATTTTGGGAAATAATTTCTTGTTTTGTTGTCAAGTTCCAACTGCATTCCCTCTGTTTCTAGTCTTTATGCTAAACTAAGCTAACTGACTGCTGGTTCCAGCTCCATATTTACTGTACAGGCAAGAGTGATATCATCTGCTCACATAGCTCGCTGCAAGAAAATGATTAAGGCTGTTTCCCAAAATGCCAAACTATTTCTTTGATTTCACTGTGAATGTAACCATGTGAAGAGGTTTTTTGAAATGCAGGTGACTGTTGTTGATGTTTTACTGCCATATGCCATATGTATCGATTTTTCTGTGCCTTACACTTTCTATTTTATTTCTTATTTGTTATGCATGAGACAGTATCCCTTGTTGAACCCTGTATGAACAAGCTGATCATTGTAATGCAAGCAGCAATCTGATGACGATTTCTGGTAAAAATGCAGGAAGTCCATGCAAATGTTCCTTAACCTGATGAAACTGCAGATGCTTATTGAGGACGCTGACTGTGAATCTCTAATGTAGCTGAAGGTACCTCACTGCTGTAAATAAAAGACTGAGGTTCATTCTGTACAGTGGGAAACACAAGTGGAAAAGAACAACAGAAGCATTCCACTGTGTAATTCCAAAATTTACATTTCATTAAAATTATATAAACATTGATGTAACCAAATTATTATATTTTTTTCATGATATTATGCTTAGACGGGTAAAATGTAAAACTCCTTTGAACACATGTGTTGTAGTTTTAGAAGAGAGCTTCATGTTGGTCACATTGTACACTTGTTAAAATGTGTGGCAGCAATTTTGCTGTCCTGAGTGGCACAGATTCGAGCCTAAGACCTGATAGCATGACTGTACCCTGATGAGATTTGGATGTGAACTTTATGTTTGACTTGTCATTCTTGTGCTATGAAAAAAAAAAAAAACAACCTCCCGAAGTTATGTATTATACACAGACATTCCTGCTGAGCTTTACATAACTTCTGTGCCATGCTGCATCCTACTGTGTGTGTTTTCTGGCGCTGTTACCTTTGTTCACGAGCAGTGAGGATTCATTGTTGTCAATGTACCTTGCAAGTTGAGTTGTGTGTATTTGTTATGTATGAAATCAGCATAGATTTTTCTCTGCCCTTAAAGACCATGAAACACAATAAAAGAAGATAATTCAGGATTATTTTGCTGTCACTGAGTCAGAGTAAAACCAGTGTTTTCTTTATCCTCTTTTCCTGTTGTTCTTTATTCTCTCTTTATACAACAGTACAACAATGACTTGCCTAGTGTTGAAATCCATTGTGTTAGTTTTCCCTGCTCTGGGTGTTTCTTGGCTCCAATCATCTCAGTATTTTAGTATCATTTATTTTAGCAGAATGCAAAAATCCAAAAATGTGGCTCAGATGTGTGTTGAAATACAAGTGGAAAAATGTGTGATCCACAAGTTACAAACAAGAGCTGACAAAACCCAAATAACGTGCCCAAGTGTTGCTACACTGATAAAGATATTCTCACTAGCCACACTGTTACATTCCTTTAGTTTCTAATGCAACCATCTATCCATCCATCCTCTACCGCTTTTCTGTTTCCGGGTCACAGGGGGTTCTGGAGCCAATTCCAGCTCATTCTGGGCGAGGGCAGGGTACACCCTGGACAGGTCGCCAGTCCATCACAGGGCCGCTTCTAATGCAATCCAATTCAATTCTTCGTCAACTTTTATAATGCCTTAAATATTAAGGAAGGTTTTTTGACAGTGATAAAGTTGTGAATTCAATTACGTTTCCTCACTGAAGGTAGTGTTGGTGTTACATTGAACTGCATTATGTCCAAAGGTATTTATATATAGTAACCCCTAGTGCCTAACTTTAAACAACACCATAGTTAGAAAGTAATGTACCTAAAATCTTTTTCTCATGTCAGTCTATATTCAACAGTGAATTTACCCCTATTTACCTCACAGAAAAAAAACTAAAAACTATCACACTGACAAAAGTATTCAGACCCTCTGCTCAGTACTTTTTTGGCGCTGATTACAGCTTTGAGTCTTCTTGGAGATGATGTACTAAGCTTTGCATATCTGCATTTGAAGATTTTCTACCATTCTTCTATGCAGACACCCTCAAGATCTGTCAAGAAGTTGGAAGGAGACAATCCGTAGACAGCTATTTTCAGGTATTTCAAATTTAAGTCAGTGCTCTTCTGCTCTGACAGGCAATGTCAGCTGTGAAGCCTTATATGGCCAGTTTTGTGTCTTTCCAAATCATTTCTGTGCCATTGAATTGAGCACAGGATGTAAATAATGAATACTTAACACTTGATTTTTTAGTATGTCCTTTGTAATAAATTTGCAAACATTTGTAAAGTTGTGTTTTCTTGTTGTCATTATCGGCTATAGAGTGTAGTGGTTGTAACTAGAGCTGTCAAAATTAATGCGTTAATCCAGATTAATTCATTAGCATGACTAGTTTGATTAAAATTTTTCACGCAATTAACGCGTTTCAAAATCCCCCCAAAAAACCCATCTCTGGAGATGCATATCAGACAGTGTTTTAATGAAGTTTGTCCAAGCAGAGTTACAGTTACTGTCCAAGATGGTGGCCGGCAGTACAGAGGAAAGCCGAGCATTAGTATGCAGACCTGTTCCTTGGAGAGGGCACAAAACCCTGAGGTGAGTTACAATAAAAGATTGGGAAGTGACACACGCGCTTTTATTTCATATGTATTAATAGTATTGATACTTTATTAGAGTAATCGATACTCAAATGAGTTGCGTGTGAGTATCGATATATCGATACCTCTATCACTAGTGGTCAGCTCATTCAGGATGAAAATGAAAAGCTGACGCTGCCGGCTTGCAAATATCTCGCACTCCAGTTAACATTGTACATAAGAAGCGGTCAGCTCTCCTCTCTGATAAACAAGTAAGCTAGTGAGTCTGTCTCAGCAGCTCAATAAAAGATGAATAAGAGGGCCACATTAATGTGGATATTTGTTTGTTTACAAAGAAAAAAGGAAGAAAGAAAGAAAGAAAAAGAGTGGTTTCTAAACATGATGTGGTTGGTATGGGTTTTTTTTTTTATTCATATACTGCAATCTTGACACCAAATCTGCTCTTTAGTTTAGATAAACACATGTTAAGTATTTATGTATTGCCTTCTTTCATGAGTTTTTTTGCCCCCACAAAATGAAACTCAATTAATAATGAATGAATATTAATCGTGATTAATCTAAATTAATCCACAGTGGCCATGAGATTAATCTGTACAAACATTTTTATAGTTTGACAGCCCTAGTTGTACTAAAAAATTTGGAAAAAAGTGAGGGGAAAAAAAAGTCATATTACAGAAGTAAGTATTGGGTAGTACCATGTTCTTATCTTAGTTTATGAGATACTATGATAACATGGATCAATACTAAACACAAACACAGCCTTTAGTTGTTTTGTTGGTATTTAACCAAAACTACAAATTAAATTTTAGGATTGATTGCAATACATTCCCTGGTTGTCAAAATATTCAAATCTGTACCACAGAAGTCAAAGATCAGCAAATCAATATTGACACTGACAGCCACACTGTTAGTGTGGATAACAATTAGCAAAGATCTGCTGGGGTTTTGACTCCTAAATTCCTAAAATACAAAATTATTTTAATTTCATGTAGCTGATCTTCAGAAATGTGAGAAATGAAATGAAATGAATGTAATGTCATGTAATGAAATGCCAAAATAAAATTTTGTTTAATTTCCAATCAACCTTGTGATTTTGTGGACAGCATCTGTATGCTGCAGCATTGTTATCAGTTTGTGTGTCTAAATTCAGCTTCAGGTGTAAATTGAACAACTAAGTCTGACTAGTAAATACATATTGAAATATCTGTGATCAAGGAGAACAGCAGCTACAACAACCTTTTTGAAAGTAGGGCTGCCATGATAAGATAAGTTTCTGCACCTGACACTGTTTCTACTCTCTGCAGAATCAGCCTGTGAAAATGACACACCGGTTGAAGGAAGTTCGCACCTCACCAGAATAAAACCACGGAGATGGAGCTTTAATTAACGGCAAGCGATAATGATATTCTGGATGAGGACATTCTAGTTGAATGTGGTGCAAACGAGAGATTTTGGAGACTGAACAGTCAGTGGCGTTGTAGTTAAGCAATGCCCCCAAACCCCCTCCCAGGTCCCAGTGCACCCACCTCACAGATTTCAGCATAAAGTTAATTGGACAGGGAGAGAGGGCTGAGGAGGGAAGCGTTCAGCCCCATTAGCAATCCCCATGTGGAAGACTGAGCCAAGAGGATCACAGACTCACAAATAGGAGGATTAAAATAATCAATAGGCTTCTCTCCTTCAGCACAGACGGGTGCACGACACACACAGTTACTCAGATATGCACACACATGCTCATGAGAAAACACAAACACACAGACAGTCTGAGGAATACTAGCTGGAGGACCACTGGTCTATTCAGTGTTCACACTGGACTTTCACAAATTAGCCTAAGTCCTGTAAGCTTGACACACACACACACACACCTAAACCAACACCTATTATCTCTTAATGAAGGTTAATTTGAGCCAGTAACTAAATGAGGGCCAGTAAAAAGGTCACATACAAGAAAACAGAAATCAGACATGTTTGTATTTTGCTCAGTTATTCCCATACTTTCATGTCTGCTGAATTGTTACATTTTTATATAAATACCTTTGCTCATTATTAAGGGGCATGGATAACAAAACATGCTGTGGTCTTGGGATGTTTTAATTTACGGAACATATGCCCACAGACAGGAACTGGGAGTGTTAAAGTAGTTAAATTGTATATGTAACTTTGTTTTGGGTAATTTTGTCACATTCATTTATACAACGGTTGCTCAGATTTTACTGTGATATTTATGTTATAGTATAGGAGACATCACATAAAAATTTCTTTTGGCATATTAATAAACCAAACCTGTCATGGAGCGTGTTTTAATCACTTAAAGCTGTTATTTTCTTTATCTTTTGAAGTAACAGGAAATTGAGCGTAATATGCATATTTTATGATATGATATGATATGTCATGTTATTACGTTAAATATTATGATATATTTTATATTTTTACTGCCAAAAAAGAACGATTCAAATTCTGTCTGCAGGATAATATTCACCATAATTGAAACTCTTTCCCTTTTTCTATGGAGCCCTTTTACTGTAAATAAGGCACCTCATACTCACATCTTTAAGATATGTTGCAGAAAACAGTAAACTATCACTGTCAAAAAGGTTTTTTCTGTAGAAATTCTTCAAGCAGGATCTGTTGATTTTCCTCATCAGGAATCATTGAAGATGGATCATTCTGTTAGACTTTTGGTCGAACAAAATAAGACATTGCATTTTCCCTGTTTTAATAGTTATTATTATTACCATTGTTTAACAGTCCATAGACTTAAACAGTCACTTCATTGCATTACTGAAAATGTTTTGGGAGACTTGTGGAAAAAACTTCCTGATATTTCACCAAAAAAACAAATAAAAAATAAATAAAAATAAATGAATAAATGAATGGATAAATAAATGAATTAGATAAAACTAATTAACATTTTTTCCCTTGGGCTGTCTTTGGTTTCTTTTCCTATTAATTATTCAATGACACCTAATATTTTCTATTTCCTTGTGACCCCTTTTGGGGTCTTGATCATCAAGATTGGTAAGAACCCCATTAAACAGTGACAAGAACATGACACTCTCATCCCTAACCCCTTCTGATAAATCTATGCTTTTAAAACTGGCCAATGTTTTTTTTTTTTCATCATTTTCACACTACCTGTATTTATCATCAGACCGAAGAAAGAATATTTGGCTGTTTTAGCCAGAAATAAAGTGTCAAACACCTTTTTCTCCCTGTTCTGTTGCTGTTGCACGTGGACTCTTGAGTGAACAGCACAGAATCCTGAAAAACACACCTCAGTGTGAAATCAACTTGATATGTTTTAACAAGAGGCATCTTCATAGGTCAGGTCTTAAGCAATCAAGATAATTGACATTTGGCCCAGTAGGCTCTAGATAGCTGATTTAAATGAATGGATATCACACAGATTGCAGAAGACAAATTTTAATTAAATACAGTACGGGCACTCACTGAAACTGAAAGTCTTTTGAATTTCATTGTGATTGTATAAGTTTTATTAAATTTACATCTCCAAAAATCCATCCTGCATTCCTTCCCTTTTGTTGGAGGGGGTCATACTCCCAGTTCCCTCAGCGATAACTTTTGCCAGTAAAAAAATGTAACTGACTTTTTTTTCTCTCTCTTACTTTCCTATTGACATTTAAAGGTAAATACTTTATTTGAGTTTTTGAGTAACATGACACACTTCCAACGACAACCAGCTTATTCTGCGATGCTTGGCTAATGATGTACATTAAACTGTATGAGTGTGTGTGTGCATGTCTTTCTATGTTGTACACATTAAATCACAACATTAAGGCAAATCGTTATCTTCATTGCTCATTAGATTTACATGACAAATATCTGATTAAAACACAGTTAATATAATATAACGCATTGTTAATGACTAAACCAGCTCAACTTAATGGAAACATAAAATACAAAACAATAATGTGTCATAACATGACACTGACAGCTGCAGTTATTGTATGTTTACAAATTGAAATATGAGTTGAGTGATTTTCTACTTTCTGATAAAATTCAAACAGTACATTTCAATTGCTAAATAATCTGGTAGTGTAGCACCCTGAAATGCAGTACACCATTATGATGCGTTTTCATTTGATAATGCAGTATATATGTATTATGTATTACGTTTTATGATAACTATTTTTACCTCCAGGAAATTTTAAATGTGAGACTTTTCCCTCTAGATGAGTACTTTTACACTGTGGTATTACTAGTTTTTAGTTAGGAAAAGGACATGAGTACAGATCACATTACTGGACAGGAGCCAATCTGCATTAACATTTGTATTTATTTTTATTTTTTACTTGTGGTTAAAAGTGTGCTTAAAAGGTAGCACTTTGAACGTGTGGACTTTCAGGTTCATTTTGTATTATTAATTGTTAGGTTTTTGTTATATTATTACACAAATCATTTTAACCTGTGGTGTTACTGCTTTTACTGAAGTAAAGGAAGTGAGTACTGATCCCATTGGACAGGAGCCAATCTGCATTATTATTATTATTATTATTATTATTATTATTAGTGTACTGAAGTTATAGCTATATTATTAAACAAGACAATTGTCCAGACATAATCCTCTGTCCCTTGCCTGTAATGGAGCCTTTTTTTTAAATATAATCTATATATATTTGTAGACTGACCATTTGCTCTGAAGTGCACCATCCGGACCTTCACCGTCAGTCAGCGGTCTGCAGGATGCCCTCTCCCCGCCTGCCCCCTGCTGCGGGCCGGGCCTCACTGCAGCAGCGCCGGCTCCAGATGTGTCAGTGGCGGGCTGCGGCCGCTGGGTGGCGGGAGACTCCGACTGGTTGTCTGCAAGCAAAGATGGCGGTGCGGAAGAAAGACGGCGGGCCGAATGTAAAATATTTCGAAGCGTCTGATACCGTCTCTCAGTTTGATAATGTCCGAGTGTGGCTGGGAAAGAATTACAAAAAGGTATTGAGCGCATGTTTTGTAGCCTTACACCCGGAGTGTAGTGTCTTTTTTCCGGCTGAATGTGGACTGTTATCCGGCGGGCAGCGGCAGTGACAAAGAGAGGAGGGAGGGAGGGAGTCCAGCTGTTTGACTCACACAGCCAGCCGGATACAAAAGGATGCTGAGCCGACAGCTGGGCCAGATGCAGCCGCCGATGGCCGCATCCGCTTATCTTATTGTAGCTAAACAGAGGCTGGAGCAGCGCTCAGCCGGACCTCTGTGGGCGGGGGGCGGCATCTGTGAATCGGGTGAATTTAGCCGGACAGCCAGCTAGCGGGGAGCTAACGGGCTAACTGACGGTAATGCAGCGCTGATCCAGATCCAGGTCTTTGGCTGAGCGGCCTGTCTGGAGGATCACTGAGCCCCGGACACTTCCATGTGTCAGAGTACAGCATTTCCTTCAGAGAAAAAACACACCCCATCATCATCATTATTATTAACAATAATAATATTGATTAAATGTACCACCCCCCTCACCACATATTGCATTAGGACACTGTGTCACATTCAGAAGTCAAATTGAGTTGCTCCCATAGACCCATTGTTTATTTCTGTGTGTTGACCCCAGTGTGGACAAGCTCTGACCCCCCCCCTCTATGCTGATTGTTGTCCTCAGTACATCCAGGCCGAGCCCCCCACTAACAAGTCCCTGTCCAGCCTGGTGGTCCAGCTGCTCCAGTTCCAGGAGGAGGTGTTCGGCAGACATGTCAGCAACCCCCCCCTCACCAAACTGCCGGTACATGTCCTTTATCGCCTCCTTTGTGTCTTATTTGTACCTCACATTCCCGGTAGGACACCCTGCGACTGTGGTGTGTTTTTCTGTGTACAGATGAAGTGTTTCCTGGACTTCAAGTCAGGGGGGGCTCTCTGCCACATCCTGGCCGCTGCCTACAAGTTCAAGAGTGATCAAGGATGGTAAGACTTTTCTTTCCAGCTGGTTTAAATAGTAGAGAGGGAAAAATGCTAGTGCAGTTTGGCAGAAATACAGTGATCGGTTGGATTTTGGCTATCTTCCCGTTTCGAGTGTAACTCCAGTCTAATTTCCTGGTAGGCGCAGGTTTGACTTCCAGAATCCATCGAGGATGGACCGAAATGTGGAGATGTTCATGACCATAGAGAAGTCGTTAGTTCAGGTGAGTTTGCCTGAGTGCTTTATTTATTTAGAAAATGAATCATGTAGCCACAGAGGATGTCCTCAGTTCAGAATTTTGGAAATGATAGCTTTTTTGTATAGACTCATGTATATCCATGTCCCATTTCAGTCTGCAAACTATAACAGTATTTCTGCAATTTCCAATATTTTCCAACTGACATGGTTTATGAGACTAACATTGAAATCTAGCAGGAGTTGGTTTCGTCCTGTTGTAAACGTCAGAGTGATGTCATGCTTCTCGCAGAGGTTACATGTTTCCTCTTGTTCCATCATACTTGTGAAGGGTCTGACAATCAGGCTGCTTAAGCTCTGCAGAAAAAAATAATGAAAGGGATCTTATCATGTGACATGACCAGTAATCCTACTTAATCAGTCTTGCAGTTAAGCTTAAAGATTCTCCAGCTCTCCTGATCTGATGAGGTCAACAGCACCTATTACTGACACAGCTCTTATTTTAATAGAGATTATATTAAACATGTATTTTTATATCATGTCACGTGTATGTGATTTTAAAATTGTGAATATCTTAGTTTAATAGACTCATTAACATCTGCTGCATTTTTTGTTTTCAGAATAACTGCCTGACTAGACCTGTCATCTACCTGAGCTCAGACATAGAACCTAAACTACTTGGGAAACTGAAAGACATCATCAAAAGACATCAGGTATGTTCTTTTTGTCTGTTTGGTTATGTTTCATCTTATTTTGTGATTACATGTCAGAATTACAGAAAGGAAAGTTTGAGAATTTAACATTTGTTTGTATTAGAGTCTCCTATTTAAAAGTTTAGAAGTTTAAATCTATGCAGGCCTGTACACTCTGTCCCAAATGAAACACAACTGGGGAGCTTTCTTTTTCAGATCATATATCGATTGTACAAACCTCTCTTGCAGGGCTCAGTGACTGAAGACAAGGCTTCCAGCTCCCACGTTGTTGTGCCAATTCCTACTAGTCTGGAAGAAGGTGAGGCTTGAAATGCTTAAGCACAGCTTATTGTGTTTGTGATGTTGTGCTAATGTTGCTTTCTCTTTCTCGTCTAGAGGAATGGGTGCGCCCTGTATTGAAGAGAGAGAAACAAGTGCTGCTTCACTGGGGATATTTTCCTGACAGGTTTGTTTTAAGTTGTTCGTAGATACACAGCAATGGTAGGGCATGATGAACATTGTATGGTACATTAAACTGAGAGCTGCTCTTACTGTTGAAGCCTAATAAATTTCCGCCACAGTAGAGTGTCTATTATTCTTGATTTCTTTGAGCTTTCTCCTGCCTTGAATGCTCATATTGCTCTACTTCAACTGTTTTTTCAGGCTCAAACTTGAAATGTTTTCCACGGCTTAACCTTTGACCTTTCTTCTCTCACTGCATAGTTATGACACCTGGATCCCAGCAAGTGAGATTGAGGCTGCTGTGGAGGATCCTCCCAGCCCAGAAAAGCCCAGGAAGGTACTTGCCATGTTTGTGGCCTTTGTTCTTGCTGAACTTTCAGAAGGCAAACATATTTTATACACTGCTGACATATCTCTCTGCCTGATGCATTGTTGCATTAGAAGGAAAATTGCAGATGACTTGTGCATCATATACCTGAAACATTCAACATAGACACTATTGGGTTTGTTTTTTTTTTTTTAGTAGATATTCTACTTTGTCTGAAAAATTGCAACTCTGGTGGATAAACTGAATGAACAGGTGATATTTCACTCAAGTGGTTGTCACAGTTGAAAAATGTTTCTCTATGTGGCATACAGTATATGTTTTTTATTCTCAGGTCCATGCCAAGTGGATTTTAGACCTGGATCAGTATAATGAGTGGATGAATGAGGAGGACTATGAAGTGGGTGAGGGCTGCCCTAAGAGAAAGAGGATCTCAGCCAAGACCCTGACAGATGAGGTTACCACACCTGATGAGCGGAGGGACAAGAAGCCTGGCAGTGCAAAGAAGCGGAAGCGCTCACCCTCACCCTCTCCTACCCCTCCACCTCAGGAGAGCAAGAAGAAGAACACCAAGAAAGGGTTTGTGACCAACCATGTCTTGATACACAGAAATTTAACAACACTGCAATGTTTGTGGTGGTTGTTGTAGAAGCTGTGGTATCAGAAACATTATACAACTTAGTAAAATATTTTGTCCTGTGATTGTGTGATTGTGTGTTTGTATACTCACAGGCCAACCACGCCATATACAAAGTCTAAACGGGGCCAAAGGGAGGAGGAACAAGAGGATCTTAGTAAGGACTTAGATGAATCATCACCCGTTCCAGCATCTGAAGAGGGAAACCCAGCTAAGACAAGTAAACAAATTCACATACATTAAAATATAAAGTAAAATGATCACATAGCCATCTCCCATTAGGAGTTGTTATCCTTTAAGATTGTAAAATATTTGTTTGTGTAATTTATTGTTCCTTATTTTGTAGATAATACTAAAAAGGACTCTGATTCAACTCCAGTCAAGGGAGGAATGGATATGGGTGAGCTGACTGTTTTGTTTCACCACTAATATGGTGACCTGTAACTGCTTTTATTAAAAAATACTCCCATTCTCTAAAAAAAAGAAAAGTGGCGACATGTTTTTAATGACACATTAAAAGACACCAGTTTACTGCATTTTCATATAAGAGCATAATGTTTTTCACTGTTATCCCTCTTAACATTGAGAAAAAAAATATACTAGCACTCTGATGTACAGTTAAGCAGCCTTGCCTTTCTTTTGTGATTTTAACAGATGAACAAGAAGACGAGTCAATGGAAACAACAGGCAAGGTAAGCGAGCTTGTAAAACTGAAAGATAATATTATGTGAAGATAATGCATCCATATATCATTTTGACTGTGTGTACATGTGTGTGAACAGGAAGAGGAGGAAGGCTCTCCAAGTGTGAAGGGTGAACCAGTAAAAGGCTCAGACCTTCATGAAGACAATGTGACTGAGCAAACCCACCACATCATCATCCCGAGCTACGCTGCCTGGTTCGACTACAACAGGCATGATTTTTCTTTGTTATTTCAGTGATATCAGAGTTGACAGAAGTGCCTTTGTAAAATTCAAACATCACAAAATCACATCTGAGACCTGAACTGTGAATTCAGCTCTTATCATTCTTGTTAAAAAAAGTTGCAGATTTTTGAAGTGACTCTAAAAGTCCAAATCAGCCATCCAGATGTAGATCAGGCCTCATATTGTCATAAATGTTTTTCCTTCAGTGTTCATGCCATTGAGCGTAGAGCCTTGCCAGAGTTTTTCAATGGAAAGAACAAATCCAAAACCCCTGAGATGTAAGTATGGGATCAGCACACAACCTGATTTAATATGTTTATGACAGGTATTTATCTAAAAGATTTATCATACATTTTAAAAGCAGCAAAATCATAACAACTGATTGTTCTGTCTACGTCTTTTGGCAGTTACCTGGCGTACAGAAACTTTATGATCGACACCTATAGGCTGAACCCTCAGGAGTACCTGACCTCCACTGCCTGTCGCAGGAACCTGGCAGGAGATGTGTGTGCGATCATGAGGTTGGTGGAGGCTGAATGTGAAGAGCTTCCAAAGTTTAAATCAGTGTATATGTTTTAGTCAAAAAAAGTTTCTTAGGGACATGATGCTCCATCTTCTGCAGAGTACATGCCTTCCTGGAGCAATGGGGACTGATCAACTACCAGGTGGACTCTGAGAGCCGGCCCACACCCATGGGTCCCCCACCCACCTCTCACTTCCATGTCCTGGCAGACACTCCATCCAGCCTGGTTCCCCTGCAGCCCAAGACACCCCAGGTCTATAAGCACTCATATGCACAGACTCAAATAGACACATGCACTCAGATTACAGAATTTTACATTTGTCATTCTATCACTGTGTACCTGTAGACCCCTGCCACCCAGCAGATGATGTCATTCCCAGATAAAGTGAAGGATAAACCTGCAGATCTGCAAAACTTTGGGCTGCGGACTGACATGTACAGCAAGAAGACTGGCTCTACAAAGGTAAAGTCAAATGGATGGATGCCAGTAACAGTCTTTATCTGTAGTCTACGAGGTGCCTTATTTTCTCTGACTTTTAATACTGATTAAGTGCTGATTGTGTTTTTGTTTGTAGAGCAAGAGCACGGCAAGCTCCATGAGGGAATGGACAGAGCAAGAAACACTACTACTACTCGAGGTACAAACAATGACGAAAAAAAACCCACTGTGAACATAAACACAAGATATATAAAACTAGTGTAGTAATGCCTCATAAAAAAAAAAAAATACTTGAAAACATGTAGCTAAATGTAGACATCTCTTTCTTCAGGGGTTGGAGATGTATAAAGATGACTGGAACAAAGTGTCAGAACACGTGGGCAGCCGTACTCAGGATGAGTGTATCTTGCATTTCCTGCGGCTGCCTATTGAAGACCCCTACTTGGAGGACAGCTCCTCATCCCTAGGCCCACTGGCCTACCAGCCAATACCTTTCAGCCAAGCAGGAAACCCTGTAATGAGCACCGTGGCCTTCCTCGCCTCTGTAGTTGACCCACGTGTGGCCTCAGCTGCAGCCAAATCTGCTCTGGGTGAGAAGTGTCTTATTTTGAAATTCTGCTCTGTACAGACAGTGCAGTTCTAACAATTTACAGCTCACGACCTCGTTCTGAAGACACAGCATGATAATGAACTCATGGCCTGTGTCTTCCTTTAGATAAATGTGAAGTTGCCTCAATATGTTTATAACTTTTACTTCTGGGCATGTTAATTGAGAAAGCTTGTGATACAAAATGCAAATTTTTTAATTACTTGAGACAAGTACTTTTGTTATCTGCTGAATGTTGCATGTACAGATTACTGCTGAGCAGATAAATTCCTAAAGTTGATTAATAAATCGTCCATTTGCCGCTAAAACTTTTAACTGACAATTTCACAACCTGTCTTTGCTTCTCAGAGGAGTTTTCTCGTATGAAAGAAGAGGTTCCTGCCGCTCTGGTCGAGGCTCATGTGCGGAGAGTGGAAGAGGCGGCAAGGGTCAGTGGCCGCCAGGACCCCCTGTACGGCCTTGAGGGCAGTGGTATCGCAGGCACTGGGCTAGAGGAGGGTGAAAGACCTGGTAGGATGGACACACATGCACAATATACATACATGATGCAAAATTGCAAGAGACAACTATTGATGTGTCTTCTCCATTGGTTTCTAGATGAAAGCACCGATGAAAGCAAGAATGACAGCCAATCCAGCGAAGAGAAGAGAGAGGCCAAGGTATGTTGCCTGTTTGTTGTAATACATGATGTTTTTTATGTGATAAGTGTGCTCATTTTTCTGGTTACCTCCCCACACAGGACAGCAAAGATGGAGCAATTGAGGAAGAGGAGAATAAGACAGAAAATGGGAAGAAGGAAGAGGAGAGAGGAAGAGAACCTGAAGGAGACAGGGAGGCAGACAAAACTGAGTCAGACACAGGTTGGAAATTAAATGTGTCTCAGACGCAGAAAATACTGTTTTCTTGTCAAAACTGAAAAAACGTATATAACTTTTAACTGAAACAATTTTTTTCCTAGGCGACGGGGAGAAGGAAAAGGATGGAAAGGAGGGAACAGAGGAAGGACAGAGAGAAGCAGACAGTGAGGGAGAAAGGAAGGCCAAGGTGGAGCGTGATGTTGGTGAGGGGAACCTGGCCACTGCTGCCGCATCCGCTCTCGCTGCTGCCGCTGTCAAAGCCAAGGTATGCTATTTGTAATAAGTGCTTCATCGACTGTCTTCTTCATCACCTTTTTTGTTGCTTTGCATTTGCTCCAACGCTGGTTTCACCTCCCTTTGACAGCACCTGGCTGCAGTGGAAGAGAGGAAGATCAAGTCCCTTGTGGCTCTGCTGGTGGAAACCCAAATGAAGAAGCTTGAGATTAAACTGCGACACTTTGAAGAGCTGGAAACCATCATGGACAGAGAGAGAGAGGCTGTGAGTTAAGTTTTCTGCATACGTAGCATCAATTGACCGTAGTCAATTTACAGTATAAGTCCTTAAACAGATCTCTGTGTGCATGTGCAGTTGGAGTACCAGCGCCAGCAGCTGCTGGCTGACCGTCAGTCTTTTCACATGGAGCAGTTAAAATACGCTGAGATGAGGGCTCGCCAGCAGCACTTCCAGCAGATTCAGCACCAGCAGCACAGCCAGGCTGGAGGTCCTCATTCCAACCAGGCGGCCTCAGCCCCACCGACCCAGGGCCTGGCAGCAGGTCAGCAAGCCCCCAGCACACCAGCACCACAGCCAGCTGCCAGCCCTGCACCTCCAGCCTCATCTGCTCCAGCTCCAGAGTCCCAACCACCTCAGGCTGCTCACACCTCGCCACCCTGCCCTCCGACCCAGGCCCCAGCTACCCACTCCAGTTCCAGCACTACACCTGTCCTCCATGGTGAGTGCAGCCTCCCAGTGCCAACTTTAATGTGTGTTGTTGTGTACTGTTATAATGTAGCATGTCACGTCAGACTTTTTTTCAGCTAGTAGAAGCAAATATGCAGAGCACGAGCCTGCTCGACTGAACAGTGAATTTTGCGACAGAAAATGATCTAATCGGATCGCAAACTGAGACTGGAATAGTTCATATTGTGCATTCAAAGGATTCAGTAACAGATGGTGAATGCAAAGGGTATCACAATTCAACTATTAGCTGTGACATATTATAGTTAAATGAGTCAAATGTGAGAAATAATGTACTGTGAAGGCAGAACAATTGGCTCAGTTTAAAAAACTAAACAGTAAATCTAATTAGCTGGTTTCTTTATTAGGTATCTAAACAAACCCCTTTTAATTTACTGTTAGACAACACAGACTGTAAGTTTATTTGTATTCCTCATCTTGTTAACTAAATTTAATTTGAGTTTCACTAACAAACTCAGGCTTGTATTGTAAAGTAAGCCCAACTAGTTAACATTTTTCTCCTTCTCCTCCGTCACCTTTTCATAGAGTCCAATGCTGCTCTCCCTGGGGAACCACTCCACCCTGCAGCTCCAGTCCCACCACCACAGTGAGACGTCAATAAAATGCCCAAGAATCCAAAAGACTCTGACCACTTTGAATCCTGCCTGTATCATCTGAAATGAAGAAGTCATTAACTGAAGGAATAGAACACATTTGACATTTTCAGCATTGTTTTTTCCAACAAGACAATTGATGTGAGGAAAAAAAACCCCAGTAACATCTTAATCAAACCACCTCCATTTTGATGGATCAGGTGAAAAAAAAAATCATTTTCAAATTGAATAGACTAGTGAAGAAAATTGGTTTTCATACAGAAGCTGTTCATCCCATGTGGTTGATTGGACAGCCATATTTTTGTTGTTCGTTATTTTAAGCTTAACACCGGAGATCTGGTGAACTAAGGGTTTTACCAATATGCTGGCACTCAAGGAGAAGAAGAGAAAAGACTCATCTTGTGTTTTCAGTGTTTTGGAAATTGTTGCATTTATTTTCCTGCAACAGTTTATCGCAGCTTGTGAAGTCTCCTGCTTCATAAGCACTCCAGAGTTTCACCCCTAGTACTGTAGGTACTGATTAAAATACACAGTATGTAAGAATAAAATGCACTTTTAATATGTTTCCCTAGGTCTCAGTGTAAGACTTAAGTATCTATGAAATTGAACTTCAGCACTTATATCATTCTTTTGTTGTCTTAAATACCTTTTCATACTGAAGGTTTTAGAAACTTGATTGGGAATATTACTTTTTCCTCTATTTTTTATTCGTATTACATGGACAATGGTCACAGAACTAGGTCTGGCCTGAAGGTCGCATGTCTAAAAACCAGTGTTTCTCTTAAGATAAATGCAATGAATGATTACGGTTCAAATCAGAAGCCAGTGTGAAATTAATCTGTTTGGATGCAGTTTGAGAATATGTATTGTAAACTGGATTTTTGCGTTACAACTCACCTTTTGTTGCCCTGTAATGACAAATATCGCAACTATTTTGAAAGTACTGACAGTGTGAGGTCCCGTTAAGACCTTGTTTAACTATTATAACTAAATTATGTCATTTTACCACAGCACTTACCAAAGTGTCGGTCAGGCACTTTTTGCAAATCAAGATGACATCCAGGTTGTAGTTTTGTGGGGAATGTAATTTTGTTCAGGAGAAATGACTGAAGAAGGCGGTCCACGAATGATGATTCTATCAGCGACCACAAATGTGTTTGTTCTTTATTTGACTTTGTGTTATTTGCTAAACCAAAATGTTTTTATATTCATCTTTATCTTTATTATTCAGTGAGTTCTATTGTGGTTGCTTGGGAAATGAAGAGTTTGGGGGGGGGGGGGGGGGGGTTTGCAGCTGGTTTTACCATGGTGCATTTCAAGTTACCGATGGAAGAAATGCTAATGCTGTCAAATACAAGGGAGCGCCTCACATTTTAAATAGCTGACAATGGATAATTGTGTCCTTAATATCTGCAACAATATCCTCACTTTTTATCCTCTCAATTTTTATATTTTTTACTGTCCATTTTTTCATCTTCTTTCTTTGATATGTCAACATTGTAACTGTATATTATTACCTTTGTAGCCTATATTTACCCTCTCCACTGTTGTGTATGATTCAGACAGGCCTGTTGTATCTGTCTGAGATGTGACTGTGAGCATGTGTGTATGTGAACGCATGCCATGAAGATCTGTAAACCATATTACCGTTCAGTTTTACTTTCAGTGCCATTTGTTGTGTGTCACCAGGTTTGAAGGATTTAAAAAAAAAAAGATTCATTCTGCACACGGCACATCACATAGGTGTCATGAATTATAATCCAGTCAGATGGTGAAACTTTACAGTTATTGTCCGTCAAGCCAGTATTGCAGTCCTCACCACAGCTGTGAGCATAAATGGATTATTTTATCTGTGCTATTACTACATTGTGTGGATTTTGTGATATGAAATATGTGTCTGTTCAGATTCTGTATGTTTTTCACTATGCTGAAGGTAGCAGCAATTGCATTGATTATTATACAGTAGAAATCAAGTTTTCCTCAGTAAATCGTCACATCATGTCATGCTGACAGTTACTCTGGCAGTTTGTATTTAAAAAAAAAAAAAAAGGCAAAACAAAAGCGGTTCAGGTTTTAAGTACAAAATGTTGGGGAAAAAAATAAAGACGTGAAGAGGAGTCTTTGTGAAGTGTTTTTTTTTTATCTCTGTCAGCTGCTTCACACACTAGGGTTACTGCTTCATGTTGCATGGCTTCAGATATTTTTCTGTTTTTTATATATTAATATAGTTCTAATAGAATACTTTTTTTGTGAATAAATTAGTGTTAAACTATGAGGAGAGATCGCAACCTGACACACTTACAGACCATGATTTTATTGAATACTGTGACATCTATCCAAAAGACAAACAAACAAAACAAAAAATAATTTAACAAGACTAACAAATATTGATTGACAAAATGACAAAGGTGAAATCTTTAGGGGATTACTACTGTTGATGTATGGAAAATGAGATGAAAGGGTCTTTTCACATTAGACAGAAAAGGCACTTTTGAAATTAAATAAAGAAGTCTAAATAAACAAAATGCAGACTTGTTGGAAGGGCAAGGTAAGATAAACAATAAAAAATAATGATGGATGTGCTTCTAGACTCCTCAACCACTCATCACCATCCGGACGAGTTCTGTCAGGAAACAAAACAATATCAGAGCCTGAAGCATGTCAGAAAACTGGGCGGGAACAAGATTTTGCTGTTGTTTACCTTCATAGTTAATGCAGCCATTGGCATCTTCGTGTCCTGCTAAAAGAGTCTCCACCTCCTCCTCTGTCATTTTTTCACCTGGCACACATGCAAGAATTAACTATTTGATGCACAATAAAAAGTGCCAGAAAAGAAGCATGACAAGAAAAATTTAAATGGGTCAGCTGTGATCACTTAAGGAAGAATCACAGTCTTGCAGATATCATGTCTTACCTAGTGTGGTGAGGACATGGCGTAGCTCTGCTCCCATCACTGTACCGTTTCCCTCCTTGTCAAAGACTCGCAGGCCCTCAACAATGTCCTCAAAGGAGCCTTGGTCCTTGTTCTTAGCAATGGCCTGAAGCATGGGCAGGAACTGCTCAAAGTCCAGCATCTTTTGGTTCATCTCTGCAGGTAAATTAATAACAAATTGAGACTTGAGAGAGAAGTATTTTGTTAGTTTTTTTTATTTTGCTGCAACATATGTCAGGATGTCAGGAAGCTTGTGTCTCTTCACTCCCATTATAAGAAATAAATTCAGTTTTCAAAATGTGAAAATTTTTTATGTTAGGCTGTAAACCAGAGCAATGTCTACGTAATAGCTCAAACTGGTTAAATTCTGCAAATAGTGGGTGAGAGACCTTTACCTTCTAATTTGGGGTTTCCCAGGACTTTAAGCACTTCAGCATTGACAGGATTCTGCCCAAGGGCCCGCATAACATCACCACACTGGCTGTAGGTTATCTTCCCCTCACCCGTCCGGTCAAACAAAAGAAAGGCCTCTTTGAACTCTGATGAACGGAAACAAAACTGGAGCTCAGTACAGTACACTGGTTTAGTCAACATTACAGGCAACACAACAAAAGCATAGAGATTATGCATTTGTCATTTAGTAAAATAAAGTTGTTTGTACAGAACAACCACTTCTGACTGCAAACACTGTTTGGAGCGTGCACACATGCAATTGCATATCTGCATTTCCAAAGTCGGGCCTATCAGCTCACATTATAGAAGATGCTTAAACAAAACTAGATCTGTGCAATGCTTGGGTGAACTTTCTCTGTGAGAGCCATTTAAAGCCCTAATTGCATCTGTAACGTTAAATCCAAACTGAAAGAACACATAGATGAATGTGTTACTTCAGTTATCACTGCAGAAACAACAAGGAAACACTGGAGTTTTGTTTTAACACATGATCAACCTCATCTCCTCAGGCCACTCCTGTCAGTGCTGGAGCAAATGCTTTCCTCAAAAACACAAATTGTTCCCACTCCTCCAACAAAACTTTTTTTGTTAAGCAGTGACATAAAAAACTGATGTTTGGCATCAGTGTTTGATGTCTGTTCCAACAATCTGCTCCTGGTTTAGGGAGGGCTGCAAAAGAAAAGTTAATTCTTTTGTGGGGGTTATTCAGACTGCTGTCACACACTAATGTGCTTCACTGTGCCCATGATGTTTTCACACTGACTTTGTAAAGTTTAAATAGTGTCAAGCCCTGACCGCATTCACATTTAAACTGCGTACAGTTGGTGTAGTTAACTCTTTCTTGATAGAGATACCTGCAGTCCACTGGTTTTAAGTGACAAAAGTCGAGCTACAGGGTCAGAAGTCATGTAGATATTTCAAATGAAATGTTTGTGATTAGATTTCTATGTCATAAAAAAATAACACTACTTTAACCATGACAGGAGGACAAGCCCTCTTGTGGATCAGATGTGGACTCACCCATGATCTGGTCCTCGGTGAAGTCAGACTGGTTGAGTCAGAGAGGGAAAGAAGAGATTGACATGAGTTTGATTAGAAAAGCTCTGAGTTAATCCTTCATGAGCTCCAATGTAGATTTAAGGAGGCTCAACGTTACAGCAGGCCAGGACAAACAGCAGCTAGCTCAACGTTACCTGAGCGCTGGCCTTTAAGATGAACAAATAAAGAATCATTTTCGATAAACAAAAATCTATGGAAAACAGACTGTAGGACTTATCAGCCTTTACTCACCATATCGGTGTTTCTGTGTAAAAAGACAGAGACTGGAGGCGGAGGATCCGAACGGTCCGTGGTGAGACACCAGCACTTAGAGCCGCATCCCTGATGACGTCACCACAGAGCATGAGGCTAGAGCCAATCACGGGCCGTCGCTCAGCCCGTTCAGGTGGGCGGGGCTGTGAATCAATGGTTTTAAAAATGAAGATTATATAAAAAGTAAATTATTATTTACTTAAAGTTATTTTATAATATATCAAATAGAATATACTGTAGAATAATCACCCTCCTCCAGTAGGACACTCTCCTGATGGAATTGCATCATGAACCAGAACCTAAACATCTAAAATGTAGAGTGGCCAACACTATGGACTCTGATAGACCATCATGTTGATCAAACTGTGTTCAGAATTTACAGTAACAGGCCAGCACAGTGATGATCATTTACTGACTGTTCAGGGAATCAAACAAGCTAGGCACACTAACTTGGCTGTCACCTACATTGCAACATGCAGTATTTCTCCTGCATTATGGAGTTTTGTTTTGGGTTTTTTTTGAGAGAGAAAGCATAATAGGTTTGACAAAAGTCATAGTCAAAGTCAAATAAAATTTAGTTCTACTCCCATTTATGAATATATCGGAGGATTCCAGGAACCCCACAATATATGAAAGAAATCTGGAAGTTATGACACTACACTGGGTTAGCCAATTCTAGGGGGTTGCCTCATTTAGAAGATGCTCATGTGGATGAGAAACTATTTAAAAATAATTGCAGCATGATATGCTGATTTAGCAGCAAGTTCCTCTCTCCAAATGAGATAATTCTTGAAAATATAAATATTGTGAGTAGTAAAACATTAACTTGGACTGAGAGATCCAATGGCTTCCACAGTTTGTGCAGTGGTTGGCACTGTTAGCATTGTCTCACTGTGCCCAAGTGGGCTCCATGCAGATTCAATAGGTTCCTCCCACAGCCCATAGACATACACAGTAGGTTAACTGGTGACTCTATGTTTCCAGTTGGTATGCATGCGAGTGTGAATTGTCTCTATATGTCGGCCCTGTGATAGACTGGTGACTGGCCCGATGTGAACAGGCAGTGTACATGATGGATAGATGGAAAAGCTTTCCAAGGAAAAAAAAAAAAAAAAAAAAAAAAGATAAATTTTTTTATTTCAACAGACGCCAGTGTTACATATTCTGCTTTTAAATTCATAGTGTCAATGTGTGACTGATTATTATTACATCATATCAAATTAATACACACGACAAACTAGTAAAATTATTCTCTTCCTTTCATTCTGCTTCTTCTCTGGATAGCTCTCCACATTGATATCGGACAAAATCCAGCACACGAGCCTGTTGACCCCTGAGGAACTGTGCTACAGTCCTGCTAGGGTCGCCCAAGAAGGTCTGAGGCAGGAGACGTGTCTCACTTTCACCACAGGGTAGGTCATCCATGTTGCCCAGGGACACAGGGGCCTCTCCCACTATATGTTGTCCCAGTTTACGGCCCAAAGTTTCCTGTTCTGCCTCCTTTCCGCCCTGGAAAACAACCAGGGCACCGTACCGCCCCATGGCCACCTCACTCTGACAGCTCAGCCCACCGTGCACATATGAGCCGATATGCCAGTCAGCAGGGACACCGACTGTCACCGCCCGTTTCACTGACATGTTCTCACCAAGGCGACCTAAGAGGAAAGAGGGAAGTGTGTCTTAACAGCGAATGATGCAATGAGCTGATTGTAGCAAAACATACTTATTAACTAAGATTAAATTTTATGGTTTGAATTATTGTTTTAATCCTTGATCTGCATTAAGGCAGTAAGGTTTTTGCTAGGCTCAGATGGGTTTTTTGTCTTTATTTCCCAGTAAGTTTTAAATACAACAATGTCTTTCTGACCTATTGTGAGAGCCACTAGGTCAGCCAATGAGGCTCCTTCCCCAACATTGAGTTTGTTTAACTCTTCACCCATCAGGACACTCTGAAAACAAATACAAATTGTTCCAGTCAGTGAGTTAATACTGCGTACTGCAGTTGCAACAATACAAAGTGAATCTAAGTGGAGAAAATATTTTATTTTGACAACTACCAATTCAACTTGCATTGATCTGGTTTACAGTACACACTTAACATTTAAAATAGTACACAATCATTCAAATGTTGTTGTCATACTTTTTACACCCATTTTTATATGATTTGTCAGTAGTGAGCCAAAAGGGCATACACATACACATTAAAGATATGATGGAAAGTGAAATGTTAAAAAGGATGAGTTTAAAGGTTATTGACCTTGTATGCTTTAATTCATAGGTCAGTATCACTGTCATGTCTGTTTAAGCATGAAAGCTTAAGAAAATTATCTTAGTTCAGTATAAGACTGAAAACTAGAGAAAACAATCAGTCTGAAATGAAAAGTCAGGCTTATTAACAGGATAGAAATATTGTCAAAGATGTTAAAATTGAACTGGCTGTGCTGGAATATTCAAACGAAATTAACATTCCTCATACACGTTTTAGTTGCCACTTTGTGTACATGCATTTTTGTTTGGGGAAAAATAATCTTTAAAGTGAAGACTGTTGTGTGGCTTTACCTTGATATAGCTTGTCTGGCTCTGGGCTTTGTTATGATGGTGAGCCATGGTGGCAAATGCTACATCCTTTACCAGCTGTTGGAACTTCTCATTGCGGGCAACAAAGTCTGTCTCACAGTTCACCTGCACCAGATAGACATGAAATTAAACAGAAGATATACACGGCGGCAAACTGGAGGCCGATCAACTGAAACAACTGAGTCAGTTATAGCTACCACTGATCCTACCTCCACCATAACTGCAGCACTATCCCCAACAAAGAGTCCAATCAGACCCTCTTTGGCTTTGCGGCCCTCCAGTTTGTTAGCTTTACTCCAGCCCTCCTTCTGGGCCTGCTGATGTAGCCAGGTCTCTGCCTGACAGAGGAAACGATCATGTAGACATTAGTTTCAGTGTGTGTTGGTTTTGTTTTTTTTTTAAATCACATTTGATCTGTGAGTGAAGAGGAAGAACAGGAGAGACACAGAGAGAGAAAGACAATACCTGTGCAATGTCATTATCAAACTTCTCCAATGCTTTCTTGCAGTTCAGGAAAGTGTAGCCGGTGGCCTTCCTCAGTTTCATCAGCTGGGCTTTGTCTGCTGCCAGGAGCTGACAGCCTGTGTGTACTGACTGCACATGCTGGCAGCAGCTGACCTGAGGAAGACAAGGAGACAGGGTTTACTGTGTCTTTCCTCAGGAGACAGATACCAAACCTCTACATGAACATATAAATATATTTACAAACCCATACCTCTACCTTAAGATACCAAACCTCTACGACAAGACACACCATTTACATCAAAAGACATAACCTGTCACAAATATATATAATTAAGTACAACTCTAAATGAATGGGCGAGCTATCTGTTTGAAGGTGGGCCGGTAAGGATGGCTGGTATCAGACCGCAGAGACCGAAGAGCCAAAACCGGATCCTGACGGCTCAAACTTCAGGTCAGATAGAAAGAAAATGTCTGAGAGTGAAGCTCCATCTGCTCACCTTTCCAATGTCTCTGCTCACTGCTCTGAAGAAAAAAGATAAGGACATTGTCGCAGGAGAAGTGAGCTGTCTTATGAAAACTCAGGATGTCATTGAAAAGCACGCTGTGTACGGAAGCCGAGCGGGGTCAAACTAGCTTTTTTATCACCGCTCAGCGCCCTCTGCAGAGCAGGAGTACTCTTACATTTCTGAGGCTTCATCCAGTGACTGCAACATTGAAAATGATACATGTATAGAGTGATCTGATTAGAAGAAAGAAGAAGAAAAGGAACGACAACAGAGTGCAACCTGTGCAATGCGAATGTCTCAAAGGGCAGCAGCAGCAGCACAGGAGGCTTTGACACCAGTATGAAGACTTTTTACAGTCAAACAGTTCTGAGAACAAACGTAAGCAAAGTACATTCAGGCAAAGTAAATGTACTATTAACATTTTAAAACGCGTCCAAAAGAGGGTATGAGATCGGTAGTGGCAGATTCTCCAGGTCACAGTGTCGGTATGAAAAAGTGGTATCGAGCCATCCCTACTTAAAAATGCACAGACAGCAAATACCAAAAAAACAAGAATTTCTTCTTTTCCTATTTTGGTTAGAAATAAAAACCATGAAACCAAGGGGTGTGGTCCTGTTAAGTAAAATTAACCTACCAAGGGGACTACAGATGGAAATTAGCTTGTGGGTACAGTCTGACATATTTACATTTGAATGTCCAATTCATATACACTGTCCCTTCCTTTAAATAAATAAATGATCTGATTACAAGAGTTCAACAATGCCTTTTTATGTTTTGAAATCCATTGAACATGTTTTGTGTTTATTGATCAATTTTGCTTTTTTACTGAGTATAATTTGGGAGAGATCACTTTAACATTGCCACAGGTGAGCTATTCTGGACAATCTGAGCTAATTTGCACAGACCCTGTGAAAACCAGCACCTGGTAATTTTGGCAGGACAAATAAAAAAGGGGCCTTGAACACTTTATTACTTGAAACTATTCTACTCTAGATCACATTGCTTCTTTATATTGCAATGTAAAACAAACATTTTACTTTTAATTTTACAGAAATTACTAGTAAAAATAAATGCAAAAAGTCCCAAACTGCAATTGTTATCACACCTCAGGCCTTATTATGGTCTTATTTTGATTCATTAAAGTCCTGGCTGTGTGTGAAGCAGGTGTGGAGTTTCACAGAGGTGAGATGGGCTGAAAGTTTATTTATACTTTAACATACATTTTTAGAAAGTTTCACTTTGTTAAGGTGTATCATGGCCCTCCAGTACCTGACCCATTGTGTTGATCCATACCTGTGATAAATAAAAAGTGTGCCTCACCTTTGTCTTCAACCAAGAAACACCACAGAGATCACACTGAAGTGAGTAACACCCTGACAAATGGGATGGGTTAGTAAGACCATTGTGTTTGGATTGGTCAGGTCAAACTTGCTATAAAAGGGAAACCATGATAACAGACAGTTTACCTTGTTTTCAGGTTGCTACTGGGCCAAGATGAAGGTCATTGCTCTCCTTGCACTCTGTGTGACCCTGTTTTGCCAGGGATACAGCAGTAAGATATCTATTTTTTGTTTCTTTGCTCTGTTGTCACACTTAACTATGTGTGACAACATTTAACTGACATTTGATTATAATGTGTCATTGAAAATTCTAATCTTCCCTTTTTCTTTCCAGACTCCCTGGACTCCTGTCAGGGTCGGTGTGGTTATGGAACAGACAGTAATTTCTCCTGTCAGTGTAACACGTCCTGCGAGCGCTACAGAGACTGTTGTTCAGACTACACTGAAGTATGCAAAGGTGAGAGTCAAGTGATTATTATTATTATCACATAGTCAGACTCTGCAAAAAAAACAAAAAAAACAAACAAACAATAGAATAACCTGCATCTTGGCTATTTATTCTAGCTGGAGCCTCCTCTTGTAAAGGCAGATGTGGTGAGAAATACAACTCTCAGAACAAGTGCCACTGCAACTCCAAGTGCACCCAGTACAAGAACTGCTGCAGTGACTACACAGACCTCTGTGACAGTAAGACCAACCACGTGTTGCCTATAGCTGCACTCATCTCACATTCTATACTGTAGCTCACACCTCTTAGTCACACAGCACCTGCTAACTTCACATGGTGCACTCTAAATGTAAACAGTCAGCAGCCAGACATTGAGCCCTGAATCTGGAGTTTGAGAAAATTACTGTAGTATACACTGCAACCTGGTGTTTTTAATCTTGTGGCCCCTTGAAGAAGCACCACCCCCGGGTTGAGAAAAACTCAAAGGTATATGAAAGTAGTAGAACTAGTCAAACTAGTAGAACCCCACATGCAACAGTACTAATATATTAGTATATGTTTGACAAATTTTCAAGAAATTTAAAATTTTTTTCATTAATACTTTGATAGTTTATTGATAATTACACCTATTTACTTTGACTTTTGTTTCAGGACATTTTATTTAATATATTACTTAAATTTTACATTGTGGTATTGATACTTTGACTTAAGAGTCTCAGTAGCTCTTCGCTTGACTGCAATGCACAAAAGTGTAGCTCAGATCTTCTCTTTGTATGTGACCAGCAAGTGTCACTGTTGAGCTACATAACATTAAAAAATATACATAAAACCTCAAAATTTAAGCAAATATGTTCTTTCCTCAACTTCACTTATGTCCTCTGTGTAATGAATAAATAAATATTCCAAATCTTTATTTGATAATTAACCTCCATTCAGAAGTATTGTAAACAAAGTACTCAACACGAAGAATGGTCCTCTCAGCATGTCTTACCTTATTTTTGTAAAATGCATTACTGCTATTTTTTTAAGTGTAATAATGCTGCAGGCAGTCAAGTTGCAGCTTAGTTGAACTATTTAATATGGTAATGTTTAATGTTATACAAGAATCTCTGATATTGTCTACTAATAATTTACATTATATTTATATGGTGATTATAGTCTGTTTAAAAATGTAGTTTGAACACGTGAGATGCAAAGTAAATAACAGCTGTAAAACAACTGTGGTGTACAATCAAGTACCTCAAAATTGCAGAGGTACTATTTCAGTAAATCTACATTCGTGTTTCCCTGAGTGAAACTGGGCAACAGTACATTTGTAGAGAAAATGTGTAAGATGTGACAGGATACCAGTGAATGTTTTTCCACAGGTGATGGGGGCAGCAGTGGCAGTGTGATCACTGATGCTGAGATCAAGGCCGTCTCTGAGACACTTTATGCTCTGGACTCAAACAAGGCTTCAGCCTCAGAGTTGATTATTAATGCTCAAACTCTGGTGCCCGACTCTCAAACCAGCTCGCAGACAGATCTTTCCTCTCAGCCGTGAGCAGACCTTCTCAGTAGCACAGCATCCTCTTCTTGATCACGAGATATTTACTTCTCTTACCTGTGTTACCTATGTTTGTGTTTACACTTCCAGTTTGTTCCGCTATGTGGATGAGGAGGCTCTGTTCTCCAGGCCCACTTACGCTGCTTTTCTGGCTGTGCTGGACAACTACCAGAGGATGACTGGACAGACAGAGGACTTCAGCCCTCAGCAGTTGACTGAGCAGGAGACTTTTGTCAAGGAGACCATGTCCAACACTGAGCTGGGCAGAGAGCTTTTTGCTTTCCTCTACACAAAGGGTAACTAGGTCCAGGTCCATGTGTAGTACATCCTGACACTGCTCAGACAGAGGCTTCATTCTGGTATTGATCTGGTGCAAGTCTCAGACAACACTAAAAGTCAGAGCTTTATCTGGGCTATAACTTGAGGTGTTTTTATTTGGCTTTTATTTTGGTTTAATTTTTGTCAAATTGGCTCAAAGACTTTTGTGTTGGATTTAGTGTCGTCAAGTGGTGAGTTTTCAGACTGCAGCCAACTGAATATGCTCTTCATCCATCCATTTCTAACCGAGTAGGAGGAACTACAACGGCCTTCATAAAAACACAAAAGGCCCCCCTGGGAAATTGTGTTTTTATTGTCCTTTCTGTACAACTGTAGAAACATGGCAGTGCAACACGGTGGGGTCCGTGGAAACCCACCCACCATTCAGATATGGAAAGCTCAATCCATGCTATTGAAAAGGCAGTGATTCTTATTTTAGGGTGTTTGTGATGCACTTAAGAATATGTTATTATAAATATTACAGTCCATTCTGCCAATACATTCCATTGATTGTACCAACTGGTCCCTGCTGAATTAGAAATGAACAGTCTGTAGTGTACTCAAGGATGTGCAGACAACCATCACTGGATCACTTTTCTACTGAGGGAAACTTAAAAACACAAGGATGTAATTGAAAATCCTGTGGCGACTGTAAGAGCGCATTTTGTTCCAGAGTTTAATGTCTCTCCCTCTGGCATCCACGATTTGAAAGTTTTGTTGAAGTAATGAAAATAACTCTTAGTTTTCATTTTAAGGTGTCTATGCATCGGAGGAAGAGTTCTTTCATGACCTGAAGATGATGTGGTTTGGTCTGTACTCCCGCAACAATAACAAAATGGACTCCAGTGGTTTTGAGCACATCTTTGCAGGTTCGGACAAATCAGATGTTTCAGAAATAATCTCCCATGTGTTTATTAAGAACTGTATCCTGTGTGGTAGGAGAGATCAAGGGCGGAAAGGTGTCTGGTTTCCATAACTGGATCCAGTTTTATCTTCTTGAAAAAAGGGGAGAGCTGAACTACTACAGCCACAGCTTCAATGGGCCTGTAAGGATCCACAGTAAAGATGGCAGTTTTGTTTGTGTTGTGATATGAACCTCTCCTTTAAATACCTTTCTTTCTGTCTTTCTCAGTGGACTTCCTACCCTGATGTGATGGGGATGCAGTTCATGTGGGATGGCTACTTCAAGCAGGTTGGCTCTGCAGTCATTGGCTGCAGCCCAGAGTTTGACTTTGCCATTTACAGCCTCTGTTACATCACCCGCCCTGGAAAACAGTGAGTTAAGCTACATGTCCTGTGATGTCCTCTGGTTTGTGAATTTTTTCAGGCTTAATTTTTACTCTCTTTTGTCCTCAGGTGTCGACTGAGCCTGGGAGGAAAGGAGCTCATTATCCAAACTTACACTTGGGAAAAAACTTTCTATGGTGATGGGAAGAAGTTCATCGGCTCTGCCTTCCCTGCAACACCCAGGAACTAACATAGCCACATAATAATCAAAATAATCAGATAAATGCATCTATCTTCAAACTTTGGTTCTTTTGTTTGTAGTTGATGGATGCAGAACTCCTTGCATGAATAAATTGTCAATCAGACAGTTGAATAATCTGTGGTGAAACATTTCTGAACAGCCTTACAGAGCATGAGAATGTGGTGCTCTCCCAGGAGCATGAACCAACTGTGCCTAATGGGACAAAAAATGAGCATTTACACACCCTGAGCAGACACAATACTGACACCGACCCTTCGGTAGTAAGAGCATGCTTGCATTTGACACAATTCGGTATTGTCTTTTATAACAGCAAAAAAAAAACAACAACAAAAAAATGCAGGCTTTTGCAGAATTAACTACAGAAACAAAAAGACATTAACAGATCCTGTTCTGCTTGACCTGCTCTGAACAGTAGCCACCAGCTAAACCTGTTCTTATCAGCTGTCCATGGAGCTGTGTTTGTAACTCCCCAGTGTGGGGTTAACTGGGTGTGTATGTGTGTGTGTGTCTTTGTGAATGGGTGAATCCTAGGGTGTGTGTGTGTGTGTGTGTGTGTGTGTGTCCAGCTGGGATGGGGGTTGATTTTCCTCTTTCACTCATCTAGGGTGACTAACAGGATAAAATTTGGTCTGCTGACAGAACAGGGGGACACACTTGCAGCCCTGTTTAAAGAAAGTATTACAGGAGATGGATCTGCCACTGATTCCATTGTCCACCATTTTGTGTGCATTCATGCAAAACAAGAGCACAAGACCAGTCAGTTGCAGAGAAACTCTGCCCTTTAGAGATTCATTTGGTTTTGGCATCACATGCAGTCAAAGTGCTAAGTCTAAGTAACAACATGACAATAAAGGGAGCCCCAGTTAGAATTTGTCTTTCTACTTTGTCAGACAATATTACATTTTCTGAGCTGGTGACTCTAAAATTAGAAGAGTAAATCTTCTCCCTTTTCTCTCTCTCTTTTCACGCTACCCTCCTTTTAAAGCCCCAATAGAATCAAATTAAATCACAGTGGGGCAAATAAAAGAAAAAAAGATTCAATTGTTTCTTTTGTCACTCACACAACTTCATAATCGAATTATAGCTGGCCACCCGCCAGCATGTCCCTGCATCTCCCCCAGATGGGCTTCTCCTGGCAGATCTTGTGAGCCACCTGACTTTTGTTTTGTAATTATATTATCCCGCTCTCCCTTCGGCGTGTTGCGGCTAATGGCTGCGCGGGCTAGCCCAGCTGCACATGCAGAAACAAAGCTGCTTATGGGGCCAGACAATGGACCCGTGGAAAAGGGACGCCTGAAGGCGGTCAGCCAATGAGCATGCACAACGGGGGGCCAACAGAGGGTTTCGGGTAGGGTTAAAGGGGTTTAGGGGTTCAGTCAGAGAGGGGGTGTCTATTTTACCCAGTAGTGGGGTCCATCAATGAGCTGGTTAGTAGAAGGGCACATGGTCAACATCACCCCTGTCTCCCCAGGGTTGTTGCTGGGCTGGAGGGAGGTTCAAGTTTGGCTTAGATGCCGGCCATTTCTAAAGTTGATGGGTAACCATGAAACACATGGTAACATTCATTCTCCTGAGCTTTTGTATGCTTTCTGGGCAATTTGATGACTGAATTGTCATTGGTGTTTCCAACAGTATACGTTTTGAAATGAATACAGACACATGTTGAGTGAGAGACAATGTTGGTCCGTTGAAGTAACCTGGTTGCTCCTGCTGCAGTAAAAGTATATTTGAGGCATGCACACACATACACACACACACACACACGCAACCACGCACGCACACACATACACACACACACACACACAAACACACACACACACACACGCACGCACGCACACACACACACACACACACATACACACACAAACAAACACAAACACAAACAAAAACAAGCACACTGCCATACACATACTCTTCATGCTGTGGTGTTGGCATCCCTCTGAGGGCTTCCAGTATGACAGATGGACAAAGCCCACTGTCCCCCACTATCACACACAGAAACACTGGGGATTAAGAGGAGGGTCATGTTTGTGTGTGTGTACTGGAGTGAAATTTTATCCGCCCTTGGGTTTGTTTTTTTTTTTTAAACCATAATCAACTAAATTCCCATCTCACAAATGTACCTAGAAAAGGTGCGGGAAGGTCTGGCTTCTGAGAAACCTTAACATGCTGAGTGAGCTGAGCTTCCAGTGGAGAATAGATGAGCATCTGAGGCACAGACTGTTCTCAAAATAGGAGATACATTAAGAGAAAACCATCTGCAGGATGTTTTCATCACGTGTGGCCAGCACTGAGGGACCTGGGGACATCATGGCACACATACAGTATTGCTCTTGAGCAACACCACTTGTGGAACGTGAAGGCTGGATAACGTGAAGTAAGTGGGTCAAACTGGTTGTGTGGTAATGAAGACGAAGTTTTGTCGAGACTTATTATTTATCAAACTAAGATGCAACTCATACTTACAGAACAAAAAAAGCAAATCCTAATCTGTAGGAGTAAGTATAATACTTAAGTATTAAACATCATAAACAGTTTTGTGGGAGTGTGTGTGGGAGTGTGTGTGTGTGTGTGTGTGTTTGTGTATGGGGACACAAGGCCTCAGCTATCATATTCCCCTGCCGCTTCCACTCTGGGGATGCCAGAGGCTCAACTTTGCTATTCCCATTTGAGGTTGCAGGTGTGGAATATGACTGGGGGGGGGGGTAAGGGGTGGGGGTGGAAGGTGGTCAGCCTGGGAAAGAACAGGGAATCAGAAGCAAATATTTTAGATGACCAGATGATACGGTAAAGTATTTAGACATAAATCCAAAGCACAGAAATTAGTTTTGTGTTCCAGATAGTACTGAACATTTTTGCAACTTGCACTTTAAAAAGATGACTATTTCTACTGCCATGACATAACATATGTAGAACTTTAAGATCACGCGACAGCATCGAGGCAATATTATGAAGGTAATTTAAGTGAAAACACTTGATTTCAAGTTTTTAATAAACTTTATATTGTGATGATAATGAAGCACATTGTTTTGCTTCCATTCTACAGCTTCAAACAGTTATTGTTCCCTGCACCATTTAGACCTGCAAGTGGCACAAGAAATACTGGAAAACTTGAAATATTCATGATATGATTTCTGTAATCTTTCTTTTACTCTTAAAGCTAAAACATGAAAACCTTGTTCACATATGCAAAGACGGTGACCAACTTTTAGATTCCCACCAATGAATAAAATCCTTTTTCCACTGCCTCAAGACACTGACACCTAAAAGATCAAATATATACCGATAACTTAAAATATTATTGGGTTTCAATTGGAGTCATCAATCAGAAGTCTTGCACCCATATCCTTCAAAGGTCCAGAGTCCTCAAGTCATATTAGTCACTAATTACACACCTCGTGTGACCAAACATACTCCGTCTGGACAGAGTGAGATGAAATTGTTCAGCAGTTTATCTGCACAGGGAGGGATGGATGGCTGGAGGAGGGAATGGAGGAAACACCTGCTCACACGCAACTTCAAGCTGTCACATACAGTTAGGCTCAGCCGCCTGAGTGCGTCTCCTCTCCACTCAGCGCCAACATGCTGCTGCCCTCCCACAGCAACAAAGAGCTGGGCCTCTTCTGTTTGTGTTTTACTGAGCTTATGCACATCTCCCTGACCCTCCACATAGGCAGGCTACACACACACGCATACACACACACACACACACACACACACACACAGACGGTGAGCCACGGGCCAGCCACGCGCGAGTTCAGGCACATCATAAGCAGGAGGTGGATGGAGAGGGAGGAGGAGGAGCTTCAGTGTGGAGGTTAAAACCCAGAGCCCCCGCAGAGTGACCCACACTCAGACTCACTCTGTGGGACAGCACCAAACTCCAACGCTGGCTCAAGGGCAGAGAGACCAACCTGTGAGCCGGGGAGGGAAGAAACATCACCATAATATCAACCGTCCTGAAGAAGTTCTGGAGAACATCAATACTGGTAAACCTCACTCAAATTATGTATGTGATGTATGCAGCCCCAGAGATGGAATTAACTTTTTTGTAATGTTTTAGTTCAGATGATTGTTCTGTATTTGTCAATCAACTTCAGTTTTAGACCTGCAGCTGTTGTTTCCAACAACAAAGTCAACAGGCAGTGAATATATCGAATGAAAAAAATGAATAAATGAAATAAAAATCTTATCTTAATATATTTCAGTTGAGATTTAGCAAATAGCAAATAGACGAGACATTAATATTTCTGGCTTTTGAAAAATCTGTTTCAATTCAATCTGAGTCCTCTGTCACTGATCTGGGGGATGATGATCTTTCATTTAATCCCACGGTCGTGGCCTCATCCACGGAGCAAATCCTGCAATGCCCCAGATTGAAGTCCTGTCAGTGACTTGATCTCGCCGGGACTCGGGGCATTACCAGTTCATGAGTTGACCGGGATTACCCGAAAAGAGGAGGGAAGAGGGGGAGGGGGAGTCAGCGGGTCATTTTATATTTGTTTGGACCAATCACAATGCTGCTCAGGAGGGAACTGTCTGGTGCTGAAACAATTATTGTCATCGATAATTTTAATAATTAAATAAATCACCACCACATGGAAATACATAATGTAGCTCTGAAACATCCTACGGATATATTAACAGACATCTAAAAGACTCCCGATATTCATACTTTTTTAATTCATTTTGATTCAGTTCACATAAAAATAGAATTGCTGTTTTTTTTTTTTGCTTACATGGAGTTCTAAATGCTTTTTCTTCACATTACCAGGATAAATAAGCGAAGAGACAAGTAAGATGTTGGTTGTTTAATTTATAACAAATAAAATAACTACTATGTGACAGACAATAATATTAAAATGTGTAGGTTGAAGGGGCAACATTTATAAACTACTTTTCTAATCGATTGCTAGCTCAAAGTGTTTTACAATGTGCTTCTCACCTACACCCCTTCAGATATTTACATTCATACACTGATGGTGCTGCATCAGATAGGTTCATTGTCTTAAGCAAGGACACTTTGACAATCCTATAGGGACACAATATAAGGGTATAAAAAAAAAACTACCATAAAATTAAGAGGATTCAAATGGAACAAAATGAAAATACTCAGTACCTCAAATTTGTACTTCTGTGGCAGCAGACGTACTTTTGCAAAGGTGGTCAATGAGCGGATCACTGAAACAGTGAATGATAATTCATCTCATTTGTCAAAATAGATACAATTTTTGTTATGCAATTACAACACTACAGTGGATTCTACAAGTTGACAAACATTTTTAGGTGTGTGCACCAAGGACCATACGTTTGACCAAAAAGTTTCCTTTTTCCTACAGTACTATGATGATAAAGCCATATTTGAGACAAGGTGAAGGAGAGGAGGTGGTCAGCCCTCTGCAGTGGATGGATGAAAATATGAGCTCACCTGATGGAGACACATCAGTCTCATCACATCACTACAGAGCAAGTGGAACAAACCAACAGGTCAGGGAGATGGGGAGTGAGGATATGGAGGAAGATGAGGAGGATGAAGAAGAAGGACAGGAGGATGAAAACAAATCCAAACGACGAGGGCCGAAGAAAAAGCGGATGACCAAAGCCCGGCAGGAGCGTTTTCGTGCAAGGCGCATAAAGGCCAATGCCAGGGAACGCTCACGTATGCATGGTCTGAATGATGCACTGGAGAACCTGCGCAGCATCATGCCCTGTCACTCCAAAACACAGAAACTGTCCAAGATCGAGACGTTACGGCTGGCCCGCAATTACATCTGTGCTCTGTCTGAGGCCCTGGAGGGGGGGCTGTCCACAGAGAGCAGGGCTTTCATGGAGACGCTGTGTAAGGGACTTTCACAGCCCACCACCAACCTTGTTGCTGGCTGCTTGCATCTGGGACCAGCTCCCTGTGTGGTCATGAGACCTGAGGACAGGCACAGTGTTCGGGCACCACCTCCCCATCTCGGTGGCATGGTGAGCTATTCCTCTCCAGGTCTGCCTAGTCCACCATATGGTACATTTGACTCTGCTCACCTGCTTCAACTCAGGGCGATGAAAGGAGGAGTATATGAGAATCACCCACCACATGACTATAATGCCGGTGGTGTGGGCACCCCTCCATACGATGGCCCTCCCACACCCCCCTTGAGCATCAGCAGTAACCTTGTATCTAAACAGGAGCCTTCACCCCATTACCCACCCCCACAACACTACTCCCCTTCTCCTGTGGAACAGGGCCTGTATCAGACTCAGAGAGGCTATGATGTGCACTTAGAGGGCCCGTATGACTCGTACCATCCACCGCAAATGCCCTCACGACACATAACCTCTATCTAGAGGGACTGAAGAGGACCAGTGGATTCTGCTTCATCTCCAGTACACCCTGACTGGTAGAGTCGAGATCCTTCATGAACATTGACTGATGGTGATGTGTCAGACTTTAAGACAGAGCAATTGATGTTTCTCAGTATAGAAAAGTGCTAGTAGAAGAACAGTAGGATAAAACTCATTTTAAGTGAGCACTTGCACAGTAGACTAGCACTGCATTCAGATAATGTTAGAAAATACTTGACTTATACTGATACACTTTCTTGAGAGATATTTACCAAATAAGACTCCTAACAGGAAATCTTGCTCCAGCCATTTTTACCAGGTGACCTGTTTTCTAATATTAGCACTTGTTATTTAGCTTTGGTAACATCAGATCTTCTACTTAAATTAAAGTATTGTTATTTATTCTCTAACTTAATACAGTGTATATGGACTTTAATCTGATGTGCAGGTATCTGGTTTTCCTTTTGTATATATTTGTGACCAGGGGTTTTGTTACTTAGATAGTTTGTCTTCAACAGTATTTCTTTTGTGTCCATTTTCTTTGTTGGGTATTATTTCATGTTTTGCACTCAAAGCACAATAAGATGTAGATTTGGTTAGCACCATGTAGCTGTTTTTTGGAGAATGTCTCCAGGCTTATGGACAGGGAAAAATAATCTGAAAGAAAGTACAAAGGGAGGGATGGGATGAGTGAGCAAGGTGAACAAGCAAAAAAAACAAAACAAAAAAAAAAAAAACCCAACTGTGATCTCAGGTTAAAATTGTGAAAATGGAAAATCTGTTTTCCATCAGGTTTTGCATTGGATGTTATTTGGTCTTTCTCATTCTGTTTCTACTGGAAAAGTTTATGTTATTAAAATATTAAAAACAAAGTAATTCTATGAGCCCTCTGCTTACTTTCTGTCAAACCAATGGACGGACAGATTGAGGGACCAGCAGGCTGACGGGCAGACAGACAGATCCATTTGCATTGCCATCGCCAGCACGAGATCCCTTTTACTTTGTTTCTCATTTTCTCCCCAGACCTTGGTGGTTTAGCCGCACTAATCCTTTAGCTGTCCTTTAATGAAAGGGCGGATGTGTGAGCCAGGACTGTATGTTAAAGATTTATGATGGACATGGTTGCCCAGCTACAAAGACTTTCTACTGACACTAAAGTGGAATAATCCTGCTCTGACCTCCACTCAGACAACATCTTAACACTCACAGATATAATCAACACATATCTGCACATCTACACTCTTAAATACACACAGAGACAAATCCTAAATTAAGATTTGGGTTGGAGAAGACTGACGTCCCCTTTTTAGGGGGGAAAAATTAGTCAGTTTAATGATTAAAAGCCAATGAAGAAACATAATTTGGAAAATTTACTTTAAATATGGAGAATACAATTAGAAAAAAAAGCAAAGATTTGATGTAAGAGCAGCCACTTTTGGTCCATTCTATAAGGCCACCCACTGAGAGGTCAGTACAAAGAGGTCACAAGGTCACACTGGGTCATGACGGACTGGTGGGAATGGTCTGAAAGAGCATTGGTCACCAGATGCATAATCATTTTTCTGGTAGATGTACTTTTCATGTAAAAGAGTAAATGCTGGATAAGTACGATGATAGAGGTTGTGTAATGGATAAAATACTCATAATCCTGATAAACATGCTGATAAACAGCCCACGCTTGACCTGCGCTGGGAGGAATATATAGCTTTGTTTTCCCATGGATTAGTATAAGCCTATGTATGTTTGCAGTGCTTTTGAACCCCTAACCACTGAGAGCAGACAATAACTCTAAAGCGGCAGGGTGAATAACAAAAATAGGGCAAGGCCCTGTTCTTTAGAGACCCAAAATCAGCCCATTGACACTGGACATGTAGGATATTCTTTACTTTGCCACATGATAGATAGTGGACCAATGGGTTAGGCAAAAAAAACAAAAAACAATTTGTCTTTTGAAAGGGGGACTTTTGCACTTAATACAAAGAAAGGGCTGCATTCTCCTTCACCCTTTTTGACCTTTGACCTCTCTGATTGTGAGTCTGGATGAGCATCGGATGGCAACAGACCTGCTAGATGTCTCATGAGCTACTCGTCCCATGTGCCATACTCAGGACACAGTAAAATAGATTTTAATCTCAGTGACACATACCGGAAATCTTGTTTTAGTATATATATATATTAGGGCTGTCAAAATTAACATTAATCCTGATAACTTCATTTGCATGATTCATTAAAATTGATTAAAATTTTTAACACAATTAACACGTCTCAAAATCTCCCCAAAAATGTCTCTGGAGATGCATATCAGACAGCGTTTTAATGAAGTTTGTCCAAGCAGAGTTACAGTTACTGTCCAAGATGGTGGCCGGCAGTACAGAGGAAAGCCGAGCATTAGTATGCAGACCTGTTCCTTGGAGAGGGCGCAAAACCCTGAGGTGAGTTACAATAAAAGATTGGGAAGTGACACACGCGCTTTTATTTCACATACATTAATAGTATCGATACTTTAAGTAATCGATACTCAAATGAGTTGCGTGTGAGTATCGATATATCGATACCTCTATCACTAGTGGTCAGCTCATTCAGGATGAAAATGAAAAGTTGACGCTGCCGGCTTGCAAATATCTCGCACTCCAGTTAACATTGTACATAAGAAGCGGTCAGCTCTCCTCTCTGATAAACAAGTAAGCTAGTGAGTCTGTCTCAGCAGCTCAGTAAAAGATGAATAAGAGGGCCACATTAATGTGGATATTTGTTTGTTTACAAAGAAAAAAGGAAGAAAGAAAGAAAGAAAAAGAGTGGTTTCTAAACATGATGTGGTTGGTATGGGTTTTTTTTTTATTCATATACTGCAATCTTGACACCAAATCTGCTCTTTAGTTTAGATAAACACATGTTAAGTATTTATGTATTGCCTTTTTGCCCCCCAAAAATCAAATACAATTAATAATGAATTAATATTAATCATGAATAACCTAAATTAATCCACAACGGCCATGAGATTAATCTGATTAAAAATTCTAATTGTTTGACAGCCCTAATATATATATATATATATACTAGTGTAAGCAATTCTGTCAGCCAGTTCCCTGTATGTGAAATTTGTATTTTTCTCATCATTAATAACTAATAACAACAATATTACAATATTATCAATATACGATTTACTAGTTTAGATTGGGATATGCTGGTTTGTTTGTTTGAAATTCTTTATGAGGAATAACCCCTTGAGATGCACCATCTCTTTTTTGGATTGAATGTGTTGTGTTGGTGCATGTCACTTGGGACTAAACATCATTAAGCAGCTGATCAGAGCACAGTGTCTGAATGGGTGCATTAACTCACTAATCCTGGGGGGAGAGGGGCATCAGTACTTTATCTCCTCTGATACACAAAGGAATGGCACTATTGTGTACTTGCTCAACAAAGGAAATCAGTGGGCAGTGTTGTACCCTCACTCAGGCACCATTGCACTACATATCACTGAGTTCAAGATAAAAAAAAAAATCATGATCACTCTTTTATAAAGTTGTAAAGAGTTTTGAAGCTGTGCAGAAGATGCTTTTTTCAGAAATAAGTCTGTAACTGAGTGGAGCAGAATTGCACTGCCACCAAGTGGTGAAAGCTTTTACTGAAATAAAATTACTTGTTGGATAAAAGATTTGGCCACAAGGTGTCATCATCAGACAGATATTTTTCTTTATTCCTTCGCCTTTCCAAAACCAATAATAGACTGAGATTCAGCCGTCTATTAAACATAGTTTGTTGGAAAAACCTGATGGTCTTTGTGCTGTAATGGTTATGTTGCTCAAATTTCAACCATTATGTTTGTACATGTAGAGAGTGATCCAAACAAAAAAGATTTTGTGGAGCTCTCACAGTAGAGTGAGTGAAGAGTAGGAATAGAATTAACCCATTTACGTGTAAACTGTTTGATGGGGAGTGTTTGAATCTTAATAATCAGGCTAATGAAGGTACCTGGGGACTCTGCTCTATCAGAAGTCTGCTTCCTGTCTTCCCGATCCTGAGAGCAATTGTATCAAACTCTATAATTATTTACCATGAAAGGACATGAAAAAGGATTAATCAAGTAAATCTGACTGATTAAATCTTCAAAGGCAATACCAGAGTGCAAGGGCTAATAGGGAAGCAGGCCGGTGCTTTATCCTTGAGGTAGAAAGATGAAGAACAAAGACAGACAGTGCTCTTCCTCACTGCTGGTCCACTGAAGTTAAAAGTAGCCAAAAAAGATCTTCTGGAATATTTTAATAAAAGTTATACTACCATCCATTCAGCATCAAAATAAATTAAAAAATGTATTGAATGTAGAATAATTTATCATTATTATATCGCATTATTTCAATACCTCCAACTGTATATAACAATAATTCCTAATGTTATAATTAATCATTAAAAACCTACCAGATGTGGATTCCTTTGAAGGCCTTAAAAAACAAAAAAGATATTATATTATTGGATTAGAGCGTTAATGATACTTTAAATATCCCCTGGTTAAATATTCATTTTCCGTATTGTTAATATAAAAAACTAAATGAATGTTGAATGCCAATACACACTGAAGTAGTTCTTCTCATCATCTTCATCTGTACAATTATGAAAGTAGTTTCAGGCTGTTTGACCTTGTGTGACCTTCCTCTGCAGAGAGAATATCCCTGTTTGAATGAAAGAAATGTCTCATTACTTTTGTACTCCCATGTCCCAGAGACCAGTGCCAATTTAGGCAGAAATTAGGTGAACAGAGACTAGACCCAATCCTCTCTTTACATTTGTAGACAGCAGTAGATTCAATTACTGGCTCAGTGAGATATGTCAGCCCAAACTACTCCACATGTCCAGGGGAATGGCAACATACATAAACACTGATGAGCCATATAAAGATCAGAGAGGCACCCTGCCAGATGTAATGGAAAGTGTACTTGTAAAAATTTTATTGCGATGAGAGTGAGAGAGTGATTTGGAGAGATGACAGCGACCCTGAGAGGGAGAGGGAGGAATCTGTCTGTGTGTAACTGTATGCCCCTAGTGAAATGTGCTTACTGCTCCAGTTTGCTGTCCTTCCCCACTGTCCCTTAACCTAACCCCTATGCATGTTGCCAGAAGGTGTTAGTGTGTCTGTTTGTGTGTCCATATTGAAATGAAAGTGCAGCCCTCTGCCTTATGTTAAGCTGGGATAAGAGTTTCGCAGACATTTCCTCCACAGGAGTGTCAAAGAGGGAGGAGGCTTCACTGGCTGGAACTTTTACTGTTTGCATTAAACATTTTTTAACCAGCTTGTGTCATTCAGAGAAGAGAAATCCACACACTATGTCAGTAAATGTGTTCATTTACCAACTCCCACATATGCTTTATATATCCTTAGGTGAGTTGCAATGTAGGAGGCAGACCTGAAGTGCCTTTGCATATCAGAATTAGACCGACATTTACTCAACATCGCGCCATGCCTCAGTTTCACTTTTCCTGCTCCCCCACCAAATACTTTCATACCTATCTGAAACAACTGTAGCAAGCACATTTACAATATCCAATCTGAATTTACACATTAATGGAAAAATATACTGGTACACATTATCCTACATTATCATGTTTGTTGATTTTGTCCCCATCCTTATTTCCATCCAATTTCCATCCAATCCCAGTTCCACCACTACCTCACTTGGGGTGTTGGATGCAAAATGAAGCTAATAAAGGCAAAGTGACTTGCAGGGGATCAATATTTTAAAGGCTACCTACTGTCAGTAACACATGTTGGATGCTTTGTATTGTGAGCCGTGACTGTGAAGCACTAGGAGGCTGCCATCCTCACAGAGCTGCTGAGAACTAGATAAAAAAGTTCTACATTAGATGGCTGATAGTTATTGTGACCAGACCAAACCAATTTGTAAAAGACACATTTATGTAATGATCTGTTTGATCACCTGATTAATGAAGATATTTCTGATTGCCTGAAAGAATAGTTAAAAATTAAAGGACTTCATGGATTTCTAGTGAGAGTGGGCAATATGCAATATGTCTTTTATAATAATGCAAAAAAAGCAATGATCCGCTACTGTTACTGTTACCATTGATTGCAGCAGTTGGCATCTGTTGCAGTAAAGCTCCACACTCAATGTTCATAACGGATCATTTTGGATTGTTTAATCAGATGTATTTGCAGCTCAAAACCTTTGTGACGCAAACCTTACCTGCATGCTCAACACCGACTACTGTCACTGTTCAGTCTGTCAAAGTGCAGCATGAATTGTCACAACATGGATCTGTTGTGTGCACATGTGCAGCTACAGTACCTCTGTTGTTTTCTGAAGTTTCAAAGTTGGTAAAGAGAATTGCAAATAAAGACGAACCACAATTTTTTTTTTTCCTTTCCTTTCTGCCTGATTTGCAGAATCAAGTCGTCAATCACGTGTGTTATGGCGTGCAGCTCTGATTTTCATTAGTTTAGCAACATGGTAGTTGCTGGATTTGGGACTACAGGAGCGATTGTGTCATCACAAAAAATTTAGCTTGAGTTTGGAAATGCTTTTTCTGAGTATGGGTTTGGTTTTGTTTAGTTTTATTAGATATACAGACAAAACTTAGTGGATCTGAAACCCATTTCTAAATTAAAAAAAGACTTCTGTTTCAGCTGACAATCATATTTCCCTTTTGCTTATTTTCTTTGTCTCTTTTCATGTCTCCCAAATTTCTTCAAGTTATCACCCTTCTCTTCCTCAGTAACATCATACCATCCAATCTTCTGATTTACTAGCCATCCCTGCCCTCTGTCCCTGTCCTGCCCCTCCCTTTCCTTACATGCTCTCCCTCCTTTCACAGTTGTCCTCACATATTAGGTTCCCTCCTCCTAAGAATCAGAATTAGCCTCTGGAATCTTGTGCACTTGTTTCCTTTGCTCCCAGGAAAGCGGCAGCAGCATGAAGGGAAAACAGCGGAATTGTAGAGGAGCACAGTGAGAAATTAAAAGGAATCTGAAAACCACAGGATAAAGAGATTGAGAGAGAAAGTGAGGAAGATGAAAACGCTGAACTTCAAGACGTCGCCTGTGCCGAGTATTTCTTTGTCAACTCTCCAGCTGACTGCTCTGAGGTCTACACTCATGTTGCCCAGTGATCCTTTATTCATCTCCCCACTTTAACGTGAACTTACTTTGATTTAATCCACTCAAAGAGGACCTCGGTCTGTGCTACTTTATGTTGGATGACACACTGACCTCTGGAGTTACTACCGGGCTGAGGATCTGGATCAGTTCAAGCCTCTGGAAGAACAGAGGTGACCAATGTGGAGCTCAGGTAAGACCATAACTGACTACTGAACTTTGTACCACCACCCGTCACCCTGAACATTCCTCCTTTGATCACCCTAAAATGAACTGAATTGGATAATGCAGGATGCCCTCATTATTGCAATATTTGGAGCAGAAATAAAAAGCAACTGACAGTCTTATACAAGGCTTTGAAAGCTTTTCTCATCGACAAAAGTCAAGGTAGTCTCCTCTAAATACCAAAACTCTGCACTTAACCCTGGTGAAAGTGGTCCTTGTTCTGCAATTTTCAAATGGTTGTTCAGTGCCAGCAGAGATTCTCATAATAAAAAAATAGACAAATTTATTTGTTTTTTGCATCCTAATTAAGGTTCTTTTCCCAACACATTTGTCAAGGCATAAAAAAGTAAACCATTTAAGCAGTTACATAACTAAAGGACATGTGAAATTAAATTAATCAGATGTCACCGGTATCAGTATTGCATTATGTTTTCATAAAATATTAATAGTGTTTAGTTGCTCATTGTAAATATGACTAGTCTTAAAGAACAATTTTAACAAACAAGCGTTTGACAAAACCAAAATAAATCTTAATTCACCTTTCACCTGCTTTCATGGCCTTATTAAACATGTTCATTTATTAGGTCCTTCAGTCCAGCTCATTTTTATAGCCCCTGTCTCTGATGTGGTTGAAATGCAACACTGAACTTTTTCAAGCAATTTTTATGTGACTAAACTTGCGGTTTTAATATAGTTGTGTTTTTGTCGTTGTATTTTGGAAGATTTGGATTAGGAATTAAATTTTACATTATATGTACAAATATAGAAATTGTGCATTAGAGTTTTAGCACACTAAAACAAAAAGAGTAGAGCTGATTCTCCAACAAAGCACATTTTATGTGCATGTGCCTGGACAACTTTCTACCTCTCCGCTGCAGGCATGTTTAGACCAGTGTGTGTATTAATGTCCAGTGCAAGTCAGTTATTCCCTACCTCCATCCTAGCAACACCTATTTTAATCTCTGTGTCCTTAGTTTTACAACTAAACATAGCTGACTGCTTCTCAGTCAGTGTGTCTGCACCTAAAGTCTCTGACCACAAGCTACGACAGCAGAACCAGTAATAAAAACACACTACATTGAATTTTAGAATTGGTTTCAGTCATCAATTTATGGGTTTCTCAATAACTTTCTGACACGATCTAATTGTGTTATAATTTTGTCTGTTTGGTGGATTTAACAAATAAGAGGTTTACTCAAGAGACTTTGGGCTATTCTGCTGTTACATATCAAATAAAGACTTCATCAAACATAGGCAGCACTCCTGAGGACTTACCGCTAAGTATCACGGCTAAAATTAGAGTTTAACAAGCCTGTCGACACAGTTTTGGCCTCCTGGGGCGGTATGAAAGAGTGATAGGTGATCACTCTTGTGTGTGTGATCATGATGCACATAATCACACACACGGACACAGGCCTACGCACTCCATGCTCGGAGATTAATAACCAGAATGAATAATTTGTTCTGGTGCTTCTGCAAAATAAATATTCAGTGTTCACCAGACAACATGCGACAACATTGGTAAACATTGCATTAGTTTTTGAAAGAGTACCAGATATGATGTATGAATTGGATGACTCTGTCAAGCAGCCAGCAGCGTTGAATTGTGGCAGGAAGTGGTTTTGTAGAACATTATGATGTCCCAGTGAAGTAGACATTTAACCTATTGGATATACAATAGTATCATAATTGTGTCCTGTTACACATTTGAGCTCATTTATTTTATTATTAGTGTGTGAATTTCTGAGCCCTAAAATGTGTTTTGTGAGGTCACAGTCACCTTGAGCTTTGACCACCAATTTTGGGTCAGTTCATGTTTAAAGTAAATGTTTGTACAGTAGAAGAAATTTCCTCAAGGTGTTTCTGAGATATCAACATCACCAGAATGGGACGTGCGTACATTTTAAAATGAATGTGTAGCTGTGTAAACAATGACACAGTGGCCTGTGCTTAGTGGAGTAAAGGCTTGTTTGAGCATTTTGCCTCAAAGGTACAATTAAGAATATCATCTTTAAACCTGGCAATAAGAATGTTTCTCTCTGTGAGAAGAGTTTTAATAAATAAACTGCAAAAAGCATAATCAGACACTACCAAAGGCACACACACACACACACACACACACACACATGCAGGAGGATGTGTCACCTGAGTCCAGTAGTCTCGTTTCAGTGTCTCATGGTGACATCCATTAAAGTCATGCTGTGTCTGCCCCTCCACCTTCAGACAGCCATATTAGCACCTGGCCCATTGACCACAACAATACATGGCCCTGCATTATTCAGCCAAAGTCCACTAATGAGGAAATCTTATCTCTCTCTTCCTTGCTCTCTCTCTCTATCGCGCTTTCACACACACACACACACACACACACACCATTGTGGGTGACCTGAAACACAGACACATGCTGACACACAGTTTAATTTACTTTAGCCTTAACCATAGCTCATACCTTAGTTATTACAACTCCTAAATTATGTACAGTCAAGGTACTTTATATTATCTGAACCCAGAGATTAAATGACATTGCCACCTGATCTTGTGGGAAAGTCTTGTCTGCGCGTTAGCACGATGTTCAACCTTGAGTTATCCTGGTAAATATTGTTACAGATGTGTGTGCAGTATGCTCAGTTTTTCAGCTCATTCAGCACTCTCTGCCCATAAACAGCTGTCAGCATTCTCCTTCATCCCACCGTTTCACCACATCTTCCACATTTCCTCACCTTCCACTTTCATCCCTGAGTCAGTCTTCATTAACCTCAATCCCTCCTCCCCTCCCTCCAATGCTTCATCGAGTCTCGCAGGCTGTCAGTCTCCGTCGCATCTCTGTGACTGATTTCTTTTTTGTTCTTTCACACAGTTGTCGGGGATGGAAAATACTGAATTAGCTCAGCATTTTTCAAAGCACGCAGTTGATCTTTGCGAAAAAAACAACCCAGATAGTTAAATAGAAAGGAAGACCAGAAGGGATATTCAGCCTAATTGAAATGGGGGATATTGTGAGGACAGACATTGTTGTACCACAGTTGTATTTCAGATGCCCTGGACATGAAGTATGAGGCAGGGAATAAAGTCAGACAAGGAGAGAAACAGCGAGAAAAAAAAAAAACAGGCTGCCAATAGTAAACAGCAGAGCCAGGATGACAGAGAGGAGGAGAGAACAGAATCGACAGCAGCATTATCACTCTGCCTTCTGATTCAAACACCCCGAGAAAATGCTCGGCACCGTCTGCTCTCATTGGCAGAGCCTCCAGCCAATCATGGCTCAGGAATGCAAGGTGCCTTTAGGTTATACCCAACCCCAAAATATGAGGAGACATAGAGAGAGAGAGAGGGAAAGACGGAGGGAGAGAGGCATGCTGTGCTGCAGAGGTTCCTTCACTGAGGCAACCCTCCATCTCAGCTGTATTCTCTGGTGTTCCTCCTGCTAGAGTGAATATATAACAGTGAATAAATTACAGGCTTCCTTGCAATAGATTGAGTGCAGTTTGTGTTGCAGCCGGGGCTGCTGCTGTAGTACTGCTCTCCTTCTGCAGCTGGCTGAACAGGAGGTGCGTGTCAAGATCTGAGGCAGAAGAAACATCTAATGTGGACAAGGGGAACGGAGACAGACAAGAAGAAGCACAGCTCGCAGGGATACTCCAGCGAAGGTTGGGTTGTTGGATGTCATTTCAACATTTGAGCTGAGTTTTCAGAGGCAGAAAGACTTCAGGGTTTGAGTCACCTCAGTAGCTGATCAAGGAAGATAAGAGTTGAGCAGGAAGATAACGTGGGGAGGAGGAGTTGAAAGTGGAAGGATACAGGATGATCTTGGGTAAGACAGTGCTGGAAAGCTTTTTCTCCCTCTTAACTCTTATTGATCTGATTGATTTGTTTTTTACATTTACATCCCTCCTCTGTCAAGGTGATCACTCATGTCTGGCACAAACTTTTGGCTGCATGTACTGCTGTCTCTCACTTAGATGTCTCTTACCTCACTGTACTTTCGCATATAAGATAAATGGGCTGCCCGATTTGGAGAATATATGTAGGCTGGCAAAAATTAGTTTTCACAGAATTTTCATTTATTTGTGAGTCCATGAATCCAAAAGGCATCTGACGAGAGAGAGAAAGAGAGAGAGAGAAAACAGAAATCAAAGTGTCATTTGTTGTCATTCTGGCAACCTACCGTTCACAACACTCGTTCATATGAGGGAGCTTTATTATTATTTATTATTAAAATATGGCCAGAGCAGATAATATTTCATTTTGAGTATTGTAAAGTTATTTTGGTAATAATTAAGAACTTTCAACGTGCATTTGTTCATTTTGTTCAAGGTCTCACTGTTCTATTTCCCTTCAGTCCATCATTGTCCGAGTTTTCACACAGAACATTAACATGCTGACCGTCTCTAGATTTTTTCTCCACATACTCCACATACACAAAACAGCCTTAAACATAATACAAAGACGACTGAGGAGCCATAATCTTAAACAGCAGAACAAGATAACAAGCCTTCATGGGCTTAAACAAAATAAACTTTGACATGAGTTGAGAAAATGAAGAGATTAAAATTCATAAGTAATAAGTAAGGTCCAATTACATTACATCGTAGATGTAGCTGTTTAATGTATTATATGTGTCCAGTCTTATGAAATAAAATAGAAAAGGAGCTATTGCTGCTGAATTAGCAGAATAAGAGTCACAGCCTCTGCTGGAGTTTTATTAAAAGACTAAAATGCTGACCCCCAAACTTTTGGTTTAGTCAATTTTATCATTTCAACATTTTATCCTCTAAGTTAAGACGTTATAATGCCTGCTGTTAGTCTTACAGTAAATTGGGAAAACTACAATGACCTTGTCCCATGTTCATGCGTGTGCTGACTAAATATTTTCCTACTTTATTTTTGTTTGCCTGCTCTTAGCCTTCTTGAGTCTTCCTGTGATGTGAGTGTAAGCTTGAGCTTGTGGTAATCCCTTTCCTGATGCAGAAGCTTTAACTCTGCGCATCAGATACTCAACACACTGACACATGATCATAACCAGTTTGGGTGATATGGTCTTTTAGACTGTAGTCATTTAGAGATAGAGCTGTAGCTCCAGAGACTGAAATAGTGTCCATAAAAGGTGATGACAGTGACAGTGTTGACAGGCAAAGGTGTAGGGTGGGCTGAACACTTACCATCTCCACTCCTCTCTTTTCCTGCTGTGCATCACCAACAAAATTTTTTATCTGCATCTGCCACTATCAAGAACCGTATTTTGTCTTTTAGCAATGAAATAAAAATATGAAAGAAATGTGCTGCAGCTGGCAGATCTCCCCTGATGCGAAGCGATGAGGAACACAGTTCAGTAACTCTTTAATGATGAATATTTCAAACCCAGAGGTTTGAAGTCTTTATTTATTTAAAAATGGGCAACGACGCAAAGACCTCACTCAGCACTATAAGAAAAAGTTCAAGGCCTGCATCTCTGCTTACTGAACCAGTATTAAGTATCTGTGTTTGTGTGTGTGTCTGTGCCAGGACACACATACACATCTCCCCACTCATCATTGTCCTCCAAAGGAATCACAGGTGCATGTTGTCACAGATAAACAACATGACCTTTACATGCAATGCATTGAGGGATGAAAAATATTGACATTTACAATGGAGAAATGTGGCTGTCACTCTGTATATTAGACAAACCAACACACATTTCATATGCCTGGGAAGCTTGAAACTATTGCACACAACAAACCAGGACTGGTAAGTGATGGTCAGATAACTATGAAGGTTACAGTATGTACACTATATCTCATAGAGCCTGTTGTCAAGAAAAAAAAAGTGCTTACCATTTATTCAAGTAACAAAAAACAATTTGACAGGGACCTCAGGTGGCCATGTGTATAACTCTCATCACTTTGTAGAGTGAATACAGTCTGATTCTGTTGGCAGCAGACCCAAAACGTCCTAAGCAGGACATTGGGGAGATGTTTGGGCAGAGAAAAGTGGTGACACATTTACTCTTGACTGTCAACATGAACTGTTTCCCTAGCCTTTAATTACAGTCTGTCACAAACCTTCTCCAAGGATCAAACTGAATTATATCAGCAGGATGAGCCCAGTTTGACAGAGTCTGGTCACCGGAAACAAAACTGAGTGTTGGCCAAGACAGTTAATAGTTTAGCCTGTGTTTCTATGTCAAAGTTAAAGGTTGCTTGCTGACGTCAACTTTTAACAGTAATAGTGAAAGATCAACACAATACATCATAAACAGTATTCTATTTTATGGTTTTGGGAGGCAATATGCTGCCCTGCTAATGACAAGGAAATCTCACGTATTGCTCTGGAAGAAATGCCAAAATAAATTCGTCTTTCACTCTGAAGGACTTGAAAAATATACAATTCAAAACACTTCACACTGTCATTTCCTGGTTTCAATGATGCTAAAAGTGGCCAGAAGTCGCATATGCTGGGCACAAAATCTTTTTGTTGTTTCGTATTTACTGTCCACAAGTTATGCAGACCACAGCCAAGCCACCAGTTTGACTCTAACCCTGCATAACTCTTGCATGTTGCTCCACAATCACGCTATAGAATAACCCACACTGCCCTTCAGTCTCTAATCACCTCCAAAAATATAGCCTGTAATTTGTGCTTCGGTGAAAGCGAACAATATGTAAAGCTCTATGAACTACAGCAGCATATTTCCTCCCTTTGTTCCATTATTTGTATATTTTCTACTTTATCAAATAGAAGAAGCACCTGGCTCCTGTATATCTGATGCGATTGTTGTGTGTTCACTGTGTCGTGTGTGCCTTTGTGTGTCCGCATGCTTGCTTGTGTACTCTACATGCTCAGGTTTCTGTAGGTCTGTATCTGGAAATTGTCCTTACAACTCCAAGCAGGTGTTCAAATGAATTGACAAACAGAGTAATAATGCTGGGCAGGGCTGGCGGTCCTGTTGACATGGTGGATATCACCATGTTGGCTCACTTTGCCCTGCGTGGTTTCATACTGTACAGCTCACTGTGTCCAGCTGTGCTGCAGCATGACCACGGTCTGATGAAAGAGGACGTTGGTAGTCGGTTTCAGGATGTTCCAACAAGTCTGTAAAGAGCTGAAGTCTGAGATGAAATACAGAATAGGTAAACGTTCACAAAACTCTTTATGAGGGAAAGCCTTCAGCATTCACACAACAGTATCACCACATATTAACAACACACAACCATCTTTTCTGTGACTTAGAGGTAGATTCCAGAATTCGTCAATCTAGTTCTCACTCATCATGATTTTGTAAATATCTATATCATCATGATTCTAAATATTCGATATGATTAAATTTAATCTGCCTATAGAATAGAGAATAGAGAGCAACATGGAACAATTTACACTTTCTCCTTAATCCACTTTTTAAAAATACAGTGAAAGAAAATATGAGACAATAAACACAAACAAAAAACACACTGTCACACTACACACTAAAACATATTTCTACGTGACAGCAGGTAACATCTAAATCATTTCAGCCCAACAACCTTGAGTCCAACTAAAAGTAAGCATAGCAAGTAGCTGGACATCCACCTCACCCATAAATATCTCTGCTTGCTTAAATACATAGTGTGGACAATCCAGCACTGCAACAAAAGGCTGTGGTGCAGGTGTTGAAGTCACAAAGAAGCTGACAGCAACACACTGTGATAACCACGCATCAAAAATTGGGCAAACATTACCCAGATACTAAATGCCATGTGTCAGGATTTGTGTAGATGCTAAAAACATGACATGACATGCAGATAGTCCATGAGGACTGCAGGAAAATATTCCAAAATTATTCATGCGTGTATGACATTTCGTATTTGACAGCCAAAGGTTAACCCTCCCGAGTTGCTGTAGGCCTACTGACTGGTTTCCCCGCTTTGACAATGTTGCCAAGAGATTTTGAACAGATGTACAGTTGTGTCACACGGTGCAGTTGCAGCAGTGTGTAATATAACTGCTCTCTGCTGTAAGTTAACCTGCAGGTTAACGTGGCTCTTTACCTCCTCTGGTCACCTTGGAATCACCTCAAAACATGCGGCTCCCTCCCCCTCCTCCAATGCTTTCCTTCTCCCTCCACCTCAGCCAGACCTCTTTTCCTTGCTCAATCGACTCGATCCACTCAGCACCGCTGCCATTATTTCTCCTCTTCAATCGTCCTTCCCATCCCCTGATAATCGGGTTTTTTTGTCTTCATAATGTTTCATAATCAGACACGAGAATAAAGACAGGCATAATTTTTCACGAAAAATGGGGAAGGAACACTACAAACAAAGCAATGTACTGTCATCGTTACGTAATGATTTTAATTTTAATGAGTGCTACAAAGTCTCCACGGAAAAACAAGTCTTCATTAATCACAAATTCTGCACAAAATCTGAGCTGCAAAAGGACTGGCTGATCTCAAGAGCACTACATAAACTAAGCAAACACACACACACACATACACACACACTTCCAGTGAAAGAGGACTTGTGAGACTTCTTGGGGAGGTGGCATTTAAGTGTGACCACTGGGGCGCAGAGCATCTATCATTAAAACAAAGTGCAGACAGAAATCAACTGTGTTCTCTTTTACCAACTCTCAGCTTTGCTCTTCACTGTGTCCTTTCCTCACTGGCCAGCTCTCCCACTGTCCAACACAATATTCATCAGCATTGATACTATAAGTTCCTCCTTCTGGAGCATTATTCATTCAAACTACAAAGGTTTGTGTCCAAGTGTGTGTGTGTGTTGTTGTCTGTCCCCCGGCTTAGGCTGAAATAGCTGCCTTTGACTTGAGGGTAAGCTGAGCTGCAATAAATTGGATTTCATGCTCAGTCCTTCACAGTAGCAGTATGCGACACTAAGACAGAGCTATCTTCCCTCTGCAATTACGACAAAATTGGCTCTGTGGTTCTTTTAAAGGTTAGACCCTTAAATGTGGTTGCAGTGCATTTATGCTACCTGGGATTGAACTATGAGAAGAAACCTTAAGCCTTAATTTTAAAGTGATATGATAATTTCATCCCCAACAGTTCAGCGTTTTCTCTGACAAAACAAAAAGGAGGCATAAAGCTTTTTGGCTAATTATGGTATTCAGCATACTAAATGCGTAATCTGTCACCAAATGTTGGATCAGATTTTCTTTTTCAAATTGCCCACCGGAGAAAACTTGGTGAAAAACAAACAAGAGACGGTGGATCCAGTGGTTTCTGCTGCCACCACAAAGTTGTCCCTCTCTGCTGCAGTGACGGCGAGGGAGTTTTTGTCAGGGGAGGCTGACTAATCTACCATAGAAGCTCATTTCAGAGTCATCTGTGCACAGCTGCCCATTTAAATGCAGATGTCAGGTGGCTGACATTGTGTACAGAAAGGGGTCTGGAACTAAAGGTGGCTGCATTTCTTAAAAAAAAAAAATTGTTCTTTATTTGTGGTGGCTCCCTGCAGCGTTTCTCCTCCTCATCAGACTTCATTCTGGTAGACACCATGTCACCCAGCCTCCTGTCCCCTTCCCTCCTGGTCCCATCATGGAGCACAAAGATGGAGGCTGGCAGAGAACGCTGAGAGGATCCAGCGACGCTCACTGACATTGGCATTACCTCTGTGATCATTAAGCCTAAATTGGCTAAATGAATTGCCAATTTGAGAGGCCTTAGTCACAGCATATTGGTGTGTGTGCGCCTGTGAGCGCACATATCAGGGTTTGTGAAATCAGCTGTGACGATACAATTCTGTGTTTGGTTGTCTGTATTTCTTTTTTATTTTTTTTCCACATCTCTCTTCATTTTTGTTCACCTACCTCCCTCACACAATGTACACAAAAATTCAATAAGCTATTACACAGCCATTGATCTTTTTCTCGCCCAAACATTTGCATTAAAAAAAAAAAGGCAGCTAAATGAGGGGGTTGGGTGCGACAGCGCTGTCTGTTCATTTTAGAGAGAAGAAGCAATAGATGGTGAGTCTTGGATTTATGCAGTTTGGCAGCACTTTAACACTTTAACGCTCCTCAGAATGTGTCCAATCAATGCTCTCCCTCCCTGCGTGGATGGCGTTGAAGAGCCGTAGCGTCCGCTTATCTGATGTCATTGTAAATCACTCAGAGGGAGGGTAGGTCAGGGGAAGCTGATGCTACGCTCACACTGCATCGAGCTGCTGTGGGATGGTGCAGAGTCTGACACTGAAAACACTGTGTGCCAACCTTAAACACATCACTCTATTGTGACTCTCTGTTCCGCAAATGCAGATTTATAAGTAATGGCAGACATTATTTGACCTTTGAATTGTAATGTAGCGTAAAATGAGGTGCGGATTTAACAGAAGCGGTGGGGGAATATGCTTCAGTAACCACAGAGGAAACAGTAATGATAACTCTTCTCAGTCCATACTGCTGAGACATTATTTCCCCGCGATTTGCACTGTTAACTTCATGTTTAATTGCACCTGAGACACATTACCTTTTTTAACTCTTTGATAACTAAACTCAAGAAAACATCAATTTTATTGGTGATCTCAAATGATGATTTTCAACACATTCCATTAAAGAAACACAACTTGTCTGTGTCTGATCTCCATTGTTGTTCAAAAACTGTTGCACTGGGTGACACAATTTTCTTACACCAGCAAACAAGTCCTATTGGACAAAACTTGAATGTCATGCAGACGTGTCAAACAACATTCACTGGACTTTAAAGAAAAACTGATAATAGTTTATAATAAATTATCCAAATCTGAATTTGTTTGTAAATTTTTGCTGTGTTACGCAGTTTTAAACATTTACAAGGAATTTGATTAAAGCTGAAAAACACAGACGAGTTGGAATGTCTAAACACATCATTAGCTTGAGCTTTTGTTGTTAGATCTGTTGTCCTAATATCCTGTAAATAAAATATATTAAATATTATCCTTTATATAACCCATGAATGAAATGGTGCTAAGCCTTCACTCATTCCTCCATGTCCACATGTTGGTGTGAACTAAGGGGTGCTATTACGACTGTTTCTTCCATGCTGTGTAAACCCGTGCTGCGGTTGGCTGAGAGGTGTGATTATGGCAGCCATATGAGCTGGGAGTCTAAAAGTGTGTTCGGGACATTTGTATGGTGACCTCCACGTTTTACGTTTTATTTCCCCTCCTACCCTTCGAACACTTTCATCCTCATGCAGCCCACGCACAACCAAACCACAACAGTTGCAGCTGAGCTTCAGCTGCCACAGGCTCCCAATAACCGAGACAGTGAGGAGGAATACCACAAGGCGAGACTTTCCCCTTCATCCAATTCTGATACTGACAGCACATTCTTCACATCTCCCTGCTGTCAGTGAAAGGAACCTCCTCTGCTGTTACCAAAATAGTCTTTTCTTTCTCTTTGTGTTGACAAGTGACCAGTTTTTCTTTTCAAATGTAACAAAATCGTTAAGTAGTCATCACAAAGAAGAGGCACAGAAGGATGACAATTCCATATAATCTCTGGGGAAAAGATTATACAAATTCTCTCTGCGTCGCCAGATTGGGCCTGAAGCACCCTGCTGGTTTTACGCTAAAAAAGAAGAATAACGATGGGAAGCTGAAGAGGAACGGAGGGAGCATAACAGAAAGAGGAGATGAGGAGAGGGAGAGGGGAAAAGGGAGAACAAAGCAGCGAGAAGAACTAGTACTGGAGAGAGGAGTACAGATGAGCAATACAGAGGCAGGCAAACAGAAAAAGGCACCATGAAATGGGGATAGAAAGAGAAGAGCTTGGTGAGACAGAGACACAGGCAGAAATGGAGAAAAGACAGATATCTGCAGCATCCCAGCTGTGAGGCTTAAGGAGCTTTGCTCTCCTGCTCATCACACAGGACTCCTCAAGTGCAGGCATTCACTGCTGCTGAGCTACTGAAGGGAAGAAAATCAGCCAGAGAAGCAGAGAGAGAACATGGGGAGAAAAAAACCCTAACCAATGGTATGATGATTGGCTGTAAGGAAAATGCGCCATAATTCAGGACATAGATTTTTTGTAAGCTTATGTCACATAATCTATTCAAAAAGATCAAAAAGATGACCACTCCCAGGACACCTCGGTGGTTCTGTACACCACACAGAGCTCAGACTGTACCGCAGCTGCCCAGATTTGAATCTGACCTCGAAATCTTCTTCTTTTCTCACTAAACTCCCTGTCTGTCTCTCTCACAAAAATGCTCTGTATGGAAGCGGACAATTAATCTTACAGCACCATTGAGGCTCACCCGGTAAAGGTTTACATCTTGTCTGTTTATCCATACAAAAACCGAACAGCAAGAGTGACAGGATGTGGTTTTACGATGGATTATGTGTCTGAGGAAGTCAATGTAAACTGCCAAGAAAATGTCGAGCAAATAACGTCTCATATTACGGATGAGTTTCTGTTTCTACTCACAAGTTACACTGATTAAACAAAAAAGATGTGATCATTGACTTTTAGAAATGCTGGTGAACTTGCAGGTGGATAGAGACAACTTTGACTAATACTTACATAATCATTTGTGCTAAGAGTGTAGATATAAGGTGGTCCCTCTTCTTGGCAAGAAGGAAAATAAGCTCATGTCCCAAAACATCAAACTATTCCTTTGAGTTTCTCAGTTCTTTTCTCAACAAGGTGTCATGATTTATTTTCTCTATTTTAATCTCTAATTTCACTGTTGATCCACCTTCCACAGGAAGTGTAAACCGACCGGGGCCGGTCCCTGCCTTCCTCAGGAGCCCACCTGTCATCCCAACCCCGCTTGACATGAAGCCCTTCCTCCAGTTCCCCATGGAGTCACCTCACCCAGCCAGCATCGGCCTCTTTCACAATTTCAACACAGTGAGTGCTCCCAGTCATACCTATACACCAGCATATACACTGGGACACACCAGCACACGCCAGTCTGGGGGTCGTTATTATCTTGCTTCCCTCAACATAAGACAGAGCGAGTATTCAGCTGTTTGCCTTGCCTTGCTTTGCCTTACCTCCTAAGTAAAGTTGTATGATGCTGTGCTGAAGATTTATTCCCTATAATCCAAAATGATAAGGTGACAGCTGTTTACTTTTTATTCAGCAGACTGAGTTTCAGCATAATTGAGAAAATACCCTGGTGAGTGTTTTACTGCAATAAAATGAGTTACAGCTAATCAATTGTATAAAAGGCGCAGGCTGCATTCTCTACAGTCAGCATTTTCTCTGCCTCCCTCTCATTTCCAGATTCGGTTTCACATGAAGGTCAGTGTGGCGACAAATAGGGACGCACACACACACAGCACACTTACATCATCATTCAGCTCTTCTGCATGCACGCAGACAAAATTACCCTTCCAGGACTTTATGATGCATCACGCTTTCACGAGGACATCAAGTGTGGCCACTAATGCCAGAGCACCTCACTTCAAATCATTGTGTCTGCACAGTAAAATATACGCAAGACTACAGCGCTATGGCCAGTGATAGAAGGCCGTGCCCAGGACACTCGCTGAAAGGACACAGAGAAGGGTAGTCTGACAGAAACAATTTTTGTGCCCATTGTCTCAAATATAACTACGTTTCCAGTTCTGTGAGCTATCGAAAGAGCTCATACAACATCTGTCTCTGCTGGTTTACAGGTAATTACCAGACACCAAACAGACTCAGGAGTATAATACAAGAATCACTTTCTTGTATTTAGATGAACAATAAAATGTGTTTTGTTCAGTGTTTTTAACGATTTGTTAGCCCGTGGCCTTTTGTTCCACTGACAGCAGCTTCTGTTGACTCTGACTCTTTGGCTGTTACCTGAGAAAATGTGCCAGTTTAAGGAATGTGATGTAGCTGGCTCACAAAGACCAACTACAGCTGCACTGATGGATCTTTTCATCATTCTCACCACCAACGTGTCAACATTTCTCTTTTTATGGCACTGGGAAAGGAAGACATTTCATTGATAATCCTGCCTATAAAAGTTAGATCAACTTGGTAAGGCTTCCAAACTGAAAAACAGCCATCAGCATGACTCATGACCTATTTGGATTAAAATCATTTAGAAACTGAACTGACGTTTCTTCTTCAGCTGTCTTCAGGAACACAACACAAGACATTAACAAATTATTGCCACTCCACTATTGCAATAATGACATGACTTGAAGTGTTGTTGGTTCCCTCAGTTGTTGATAGAAGTCATTCTGAACAGAACTGTGGGGTCATTTGAAGTCAGAAACAAAAACTGACGTATATTGAACCTGAAGTGTACACTGGGAAATGTACAAATGTGTTATAGGCTGTGACGGGGCTAATGAATAGCTCGACATATGGAGAGCACGCAATTACAGTCTGACACAATGTATGAATTACAGGGGTAACAGAAGCTCCACTGTTTGAGGGAGGAGGGACTGAAAGAGGAGACAAATAAGTTAATTGGTTGATGAGTTCCTGTCAAGAACAGGTGGTCAAAGAAAGGAAAAGAAATACACACCAACACACACACAGATCAGCCACCAATAAGATAGACAGGACAGTGTGAGATGTTGTTTCTTGTTTTTTGCCGCTGAGAAGAAAACTGAACCCGTTAGAGATAAGAGCACAGAAAAAAAAAATGGGCCTAATTTATCTCCAACAATAGATTCAAATGGGGTTTATGTTTTCAGAGCAATTATACTATTTTCCCCTGGTAGTTGGAGCTTGAGAGTGTAAACAGTCTCTCATTTGGCAGCATACATTTGCAGTTTGAGCGAAGGATGAGAGGCTGAGTAAAACCGCAGTGTACTTCTGGCTGCGTAATGAGGGGAACACCCGACGCTGTGGTTGCTGAACTTCGCCAGTGGGTCACTGAGCTCACACAAGTCCATTCAAGTCATCTAAAAACGGGGTAGTAAACAAGGGGGGGGTGACGTAGCATATATCTGCCTGAACTGAGAATGACTAGTATAAACCAGGGTTTCTCATTTTATTGGATATTTCCTTTGATATCTGGCCAATTTCACCATTTATGTTTGATTTTCAAAATGCATCTTTTTATAATGCCTCTTTGAATTGTTTCAACATATTAATCGTATTGTGTTCTCCACCCGGTGAAAGACGGGGCTTCATATTTTTAATAACAGTAATCAAACCTCTGTTATGACAAAATAAAACATTTATAATCGTCATATGTCAACCATCTGTTTACTATATGTATTCAGACTTCATTCATTGAGTTTAATCCGTGCTCCATAATTCATATAGTCACTTTTTGGTTGAATGTATAGGCTAAGACTTTAACTGTATGTATTTTTACTATATACTAAATTACTACTTGCTTTTTAAATGCCATGTTGAGTTTATTCACAGAGTGATTTTTCTGTTACAAAGACCTAATTTCTCTGCAGTTGTTTGAGGGCTGAAAATCTAAAACAAATTTTTATCACTGGTTAAGATACTGCTCAGACAATATGTGTATTGTTATTGTTGTGTAATAATTTTGCATGATGTTTCAAAAAGAGGAGGTTTTGTGGGACACAAACAAAGTTTGGTGAGAGAGTCTGTAATTAGGCTCTTCTAACCCCAGCATGAAAAAAAGTGTTTGAACGGCACCCAAGAACTCCGGCACAGACAGCAGCGCCAGCTGCTGCTGAGAAAACACACACCCTCCTGTCCACATCAATCACTGCTCCCTCTTCAATTCACTCTCCCTCGCTCTTTTTTATCTCCCACTTCATCCCCCTTCAGCAGCTCCCCCTGTCATTCACCTGCACTTTTTCTTCAACACCTTTCTCTTTCATCCACATGCAGCTCATTTAACTTTCCAATGCACTGCAGGTAGGAGAAACACAGAACTGCTGCCCCCTGAGTTCCTCCTGTGATGCTGAATATTTGATGTGACCTCTGGGTTGTCTCTCTTCAGATGGACCCTGTCCAGAAGGCTGTGATGACACACACCTTTGGGCCACCTATGGTGAAGACAAAACGGCCAATCATCTCCTGCAACGTTTGTCAAATCCGTTTCAACTCAGAGGTAGGAAAGATTAAATAGCTGGATTAAGGGGTTGTCTATCATGGACAGTCTCCAATTACAGACAAAAATGCTTCTTTGAGCTACATAGCAGAAACTGAGTTGATGTTTCTAACTACTTATACATATAAAAACTGTTTAACCTTTACGCTTTTCATTTAAAATCTACCTGTTAACCAGCAGACTTGGTGTTAAATCAACACAAAAATTTGTGTCACGCACACTTCTGCACCTAACAAATTGGTGCATGAGATACATTAAGAACACTTCAAAAAGCTTCTTTCACAACTACCACATTCACTGATTTGTACTATTTCCTCACTGTGTGGGAGCCAGTACTATACGCCGATATATCAGGGTCAGGCCATATAGCTACCTCCTTCCTTCCATTTTAGACTTTATGTGATAACATTTAGCAAACACATCAGGTACCTAATTTTAAAGCTTTCATTCTTGTAACATTAAAATTGAAAATTGAAAAAACATTTTTGATAGCGTTGAATATCTTTATACCTGATGATGATTATGATAAAAATAATAATAATAATAATTTGTACACATTGACATATAACAAAGTTTATTTTAATTCCGATGTCCAATATATGGCTCATCGCAGGTGTGGATGACATGCAGCTTCAGCCTCCCTGTTTAGTATGGTATCATGCATGTAGACATCAAGGGCCTACTTAAAACAAGACTGTAGTTTTAAAAGCAGCCAGGAGAAGAAATTAAAGCTGTGATGCAGCAGCACTTTCAGCTAATTTATGGGGCTAACATTAACGCAATTAGGTAGCTGATGAATTCTATGAGTAATCGCGTTAATTTTGTCTGAAATCACAATATCATTTGCCAGGCATCCATCCAAATGTAATGCCAATTCTTTCCCAATTTCAAGAAATTTTGCAAAAAAAGTAAGAATGAATGAGTTTCTTCTATCCACTGGGACTAAAACATAGGAAGTTAAAACACTGCAGTCCTTTGTATGGTCACTTGAGGCTGATTCTAAAAGCAAATGTCCCTTCAGACCCGTATTAAAATTGCCCAACTTTACAGTAGTAATAAAGATATTTACAGCCTGGTACAAAAATGGTTTTGGTTGGGAGATAATTCTTCCTTTTGAGGCGGCTGTACTAACTTAACCAGCCCATATAATTTTATAAAGGCTTAACGTTGTGCATAATTGAGGATGTGCCACTTAGGGTGATGTTTGGGTTAATGCATGTGCCCAGTGCTTTGGTCACTTTTTGATCAGTCAGTGAGTTTAGTGGTGATGAATGTGGAGCCAACTGTGATCTTCAATGAGCTCTTCACAAACCTACAAGTCAAATCTATCTTTATTTAAAGCCTATGATGCCAACTGACAACTAAGAGTGTTTTGTCTCTAAAGGGGCAGTTAAAACCACGATAAAAATGGAAATGTGAAACTTTTAGCATATACCATTTTACATGTGTGGTTCGTGTAAAACACATTTTCCACCACAGTCAAGTGTTTATATTTCATGCAGATAAAGAGAGATGAATATAAACAATGTTTAGAAACACAATTATTTTAAACAGCATTATGCATCCTAACAAAACTAATGATAAACAGGCTTAGAAACAACAGAGTACAGAGCTCAGTGAACACTCACACTGATTAAATAAATCCTGGAAGGAAATAAGAAGTCCAGAGCACCACACTTGCACTTTGTACACGTCTGAAAATTAGTAGGTGATTGACTGTACAGCTGGAGCAGGTGAAAACATGTTTCACTGCTTCTCAGCTCCAATTTTAGCCCCTCAAGAAAGAAGAGTAAGGGGCGGAAACTGAGAGAAATCCTGTTTGTGTTCACGCAGTGTTACTGTGGCGGTGCTGTATCAGGGTCTGGTCTGAGTGTTGGTTGGAAAACATATTTCAGGTAGATTTTTGGGTCCCTCTGATGAGGTTTTAATGTAGGGTGAGAAATGTGCGGGTGAAGCAGCAGGATGAACTCCAATGAACGCATCTGACCTTAAAGCTGATGGAACACATTTTCTGCATTTCACTGGTGACAGATGGCACGATGCCAGTGTGAGGCATGGAGGCCGAAATAGAGGAGGGCAGAAGTGGTGAAACTTGAGAGGAATCATTTGAGTGTTCCTATTAAAGAGGCAGTAGTGTTATCTGATGTTGAAAAACAAATAATAAATCAAGTTGACTTGATTATTTTATGGGTTCAGTACTGCGTATTTTAGTAAACAGAAAAACAACATTTCTGATTGACCTGCCAGTGAAAAATGCTCGTGATCTCCCAAAGCGTCCCACAGGAAAACTGCTTGGAACAAGTTTGACGATTAAAAAGGCAAATTTAGCGAGCTGAATTTGTTATGCAGTGCAGCTGTATAACAAATCTAGGCTGAATGTGATTGATGGGTATTCATAAATATTACAAGGGATATTATAATAAGGCTGCAATATTAAATGAAAAACAATCAAAGTTGCAGTAGAGCTAATTGCAAGATCTAGATCACAGGAACGGTGAAATATTGCAGGACCTAAAAAATTTTCATGAAGATAAAATGTATCACAATGTTCTTCATTGTTGACACAATAGCATGTGTTGAAATCATATTCTAGAGACATGAGGGAACATGTCTGTTTGGTACAAGACCCAACAACCATAATCATTTCTCTATTTTTCAGTGAATAAAAGAACCCCAAAACATTCCAACTGAAATTATTGCAATCATTTTGGTTTACCATAGTCCTACTTTATAGATGTTGTGATCTCTGTGTTATGTCTGACCACTTCAATCTTTAACCTAAACATGGATAGAAATCAAACAAAACCCTGATATATAAGTCTGCCTAAAAGTAAATGCATCCCAGTGATGAAGTGCTAAATACTTTTACTAAATGCGGTGGTGTATAAAGGAGTCATCCGAAACTTGCTTAACACCGTCCTGTTCAGCCTGCAACGGGCTGCTTAATTATATTTCTGCTGCTACCTGCATTTTCTCCCACGGCCTGGACTAAGTGTGTGATTCGATGATTTATTTACTTCAGCCGGTTCTTATTTACATGTATGCTTGTGAGTTCTGAAAATGTACATGGACATGTATGAAAATGTTTTGGGTGTTGAGATGTTTAGCACTGAGCCACCTGTTTGTCCAGCTTGCCGTTTGACTCGTGTGCATCTGTTCTGCTGCAGCTCCACAGTTCTTTCCATAGTAACCTGAGAGACTACGAGCTCCAAGCTCAGCGAACATTCTTTAATAATGAAGGAATACTCTGCTTACAGTACAGGACTTGGCTTACTCACGCTGTCTTGGCTGAGCTGTAGTGCAAAGACAGACAAACACTCATCATTTTTCTTCAAGTTTCTCCTGGTCATCAAAAGTGTAATATTTATTAATAATAACAATATTTGATTTTGAATTTATGTCTGCAGGAGGCCAATGTCTAATGGGAATCCTCAAGTATTTAAACAAAAGAGTCAGATTGAATAATGGAGGCCATTCAGAAGCAAGTGCCTCTCACTGATTCCACACTGTAGACCCACATATGTCGTAATTACGACATTGCAATTCATTTTGGGCCACAGAGGACAGATTAGCCTGCCAGTGTTCAGCTCAGCTCTGCTGCAAGGCTGACGTCACACCATGCTGCATTAGCCACCGTCACCACTGCAGTACCATACTGGAGACCTCTCTCTTTCTCTCTGTTCAATCCCTCTCTTCTTGTACCTCTCAGGCCCACACCAAATCATGGCTCATTCATATCTCCTGTTTACTAGGCAGCTTAGTTTGCGCACCATTTTCCCCATCACTTTTCATGTTTCTGTCTCCCCCACTGTGGGGTATAGTGTATCATCTGTCTGCTCACCTTCTCTCCACTTCTCCAGCTTCTTCCCACCCCCTCTTCCTGTCACTGCTGCCTATACCCCGTACAGTAGATTTGGCTGCAAGACCAGCTCTCTCTGCTTTCTGTGCCTTTGTCACTTTATAGATAAAACATCAAAGCACATCCTGCTTAGAGAGAAAAGGGATTTCAGGGACATTCATTTGCTCTCATTTTCTCCCTCTTACATCCCATCTCTGTTTCTTCATGCATCTTAATCACCCCTTCCACAGACTCTTTCTTACCTCTCACTTCATTTGGCCAACTATGCCAAACATTGTTTATATTTTATCATTATTCACCTTTTCTCTTAAGGCCATTGATCACAGTGTTGATCATGTTTATATCCTATTGTCACTGCTGCATCCCACCCCCACCTCTGAGGCTGTCAAGCTCTTTATGCTTGAATTGATGGCAATCCATCGATTTCTTGAGAACTGACACTGAAGGTCGCACTGAGTTAAAGTATCAAAGCTCAACTAAAAACGGCAGGGAGAGGAAAAGAGAAAGGGCAGCTGCACAAAGTGGGGACAGCAAGGGGAAAAGGGAGCATTAAGCATTCCTCACTTTCAAGCTCTCTGCTGTCAATTCAACTTGTAGGGCTTCATCTCCTTGTCTAATTGCAGGGCTTTGGGAAGCAGCAGCCAAAGGGGTTGGGTTATGCAGGCAGAGCTATATCTGACTTTCTGTCATCACCAGTCAGGATGAGATCTATATGGGTAACTATCATTGGCAGTTAATACTAGAGGCTTACAGAGGCATCCCGAACATGTCCCCATGGGCCTGAAGGGCCCCATGGCCTTGTTGTTTACATAATGAAACCCATATAATCTCAGCAGGTCTCCATGTGCATGAACATGCAAACACAGTCCAACACACAGTCTTGTATTATTGTATTAGCAAAGAACTCAAAGAAACTATATTTAAGCCCTACCAACTTGAGATTGAGTTTCCTGGCCTTATATCTTGAGGAAGTATTTAAGACTGGACCAATCAATGACAATGTTTAGTGCCAGTGCAGGAAGAAGTAAGACTTTTGTGCAGGCAGGTGGAAAATAAATTAATCCAGATGGGTAAGTGTATTGTGTGTAGTTTGAGAGAGCTACATCACAGCAAACACCTTAACCTCACGATACAATGAATGAATGACTCAGATGTACAAACATGCTTTGTTTGGCAATGGAGCTGCGCTTCCAGTGTTTTCAGTGGTATAATAATGATCACAGATCCAGGTTTAATCCTAGTATGTAACTTGCCTCCCATTGATTTTGACGTTATTCTGATAAACTGCAAAACAAACTCTTTACCCACACAACTGATCACACCTCCTCATATTTCTCATTTCCTGATCCTCTTAAGTGCTATCATACAAGGACAAGGAGGTAAACGCACACTCGTTGATACAATCTGTTCTTGATTTGCTTCATGTTTTTTTCCTCAGTAGCTGTCAACTGTCACTGGCCACCACCAGCCCTCCAGCTCATTTTAGATAATCCCACCACTCAATAATCATCATCAGCTCCGCAGGGCAGTTCAGTGATTACACCAGTACTGAAGAAAGATGAGAATTTTTTGGAGGCTACTCTTCCCTGACAGCCTCATCAGCACGTTGGGTCCCACAGATCAGCAGACATCTACTGTAATGCACCAAAAATGGATGATGCCAAAATTCATTTCAGAATTTATGAATATTTCATGGATTAAACCTGGGTGGCAAAATACAGAGGTTTGCTTAGTTTAACTGTTATAAAATGCCAGCATGTCTACTCAGTTAGGAACATTGTAATGTCAGTAGGTCAGTCAGATGTACAACTTAAAATGAGGAAACATAATGCAAATATGCGAAAATGCTTCTGCACATGCATAATGATGATATGGGAATGAATTTTATGTAGATCTCTGATGTGTCTTATTTTTATGCCAGAGCCAGGCAGAGGCCCACTATAAGGGGAACCGCCATGCTCGAAGGGTGAAGGGGATCGAGACATCTAAGACAGCTCGCCTTCAAGATGGTGACAAGCTGCACCCTCCCCCTACTGCTTCGCCCTCCCCACCAGGCCCCTCGCCATCAAGCCCTGAGCCTGATCCTAATAAGCAGGGTGAGCATCACCTGAGACATATGACATTACAGATGCACACACACACACAGTAATCTGTCACAAAGTGACACAGATGCTCTACACAGCTGCTGTGTCAAACTTACCAGAGGAGTGTTGGTTCCCTGGTGATTATTTAAAAGTAACTACACCAAATTATCCCTAATACCATTCATTTAAACTTATGGTTTGGCTTCAAACTACTTGCATAAAGCTCTCTCATCATGACAGTCTCTAGAGATTTATGTGATTGCCACAGTTCCTGCTGAGTTTATCTAAAGCAATGGAAAAAATAAAAGCTTTCATGCTATCATACTGTGATCAACAAGGTAAAAAAAAAAGTATGCTGGAAGACGTTTGACAAAAAATTTACCTTTTTTTTTTTCTCCAGATGTCTCCCGTCCCTGTTCCAACTCTATTGAGTCACCTTTGACCCCAAACCACCTCCCAACTCCCGCACTTGGCTCAGCCGATGCAGAGTGTCCCCTCTTGCCTTCTGTCAGCTTAGCTATGCCATCTTCCCCCACAGCAGCCCTAAGTACACCTTCTGCAGATCCAGCAGTGACTGGTCCTCCTGACACCCCATCACCAGTACCCAGCCTGTCTTCAGGAGAGTCAGAGGAAGAGAAAGCCAAGAAACTTCTTTACTGCTCCCTGTGCAAAGTAGCTGTTAATTCCCTCTCACAGCTGGAGGCACATAACAAAGGTAACGCCAAAACAGCTTTTTCAGAGTACATTTCCATAATCACATTAAACCACAATCTTGAAAGAATGAACCCCTACAAACAACATTATCCTGAATGCAACTTCACAAACCCTGTAGTGTGGCTCTTTAGAGGAAAGTCTTTTGTATTTGAAGTTTGAAAAACTAAATCAGCTACATTACTGCCACTTAGTGGTAATACTGCCAGGTTAAAAACTGAATGATTTGGGGCGACCCCTTTGGCTCGCTAACTCAAGTGCTTATGATGCACCTTAGATGACGATGCATCAGGTCCCTGGTTCTGTTGTTCACAAATAAATACAAAAAAATCACCCAGTCTTTCATCTTTAGTATTTAGCTCATGCACTAAACTGATCACCTCCATAGATTAGACCTTTCTTTTTATTGTTTCCAGGTACAAAGCACAAAACCATTCTGGAGGCTCGGAGTGGACTGGGACCTATTAAAGCATACCCCCGCTTGGGCCTCAAACCCAGCGCAGAGCAGGGAGGGGAGCTGTCCTCTGACCCCAATACTCAGGAACGCACCTTCCACTGTGAGATCTGCAATGTCAGAGTCAATTCTGAGCTGCAGCTTAAACAGGTGAGAAACTCAACGAAAGATCCAAGGACTGAGAGTATATATTGATTACATTATTTACTTATTTGTATTTATTTATTTTGCGTTGTAGCATATATCTAGTCGGAGGCATCGTGATGGAGTTGCAGGGAAACCCAATCCTCTTCTCAGTCGGCACAAGAAGCGCACAGACTTTATGGTAAGGACAGGGTTTGCCTTTCTCGCAGTGAATATTTTTTACATTAGTCGTGGCTTTCCAAAAAAGATATTATTACTAGGATTGAGCAAATGTCTGGCATCCCTAAATAGTTTTGTGTCACCCTAACAAATAATGTCCCTCAACTTTCTCAAAGGAACTTCCAAAAACTCTGGGGGCTGGACTTTTACCAAATCCTCTGGCTGTTGCTGCAGCCATGGCAGCCGCTGCTTCCTCGAATCAGTTGACGCTCCGTCCTCCAGGCCCAACCTCCCACCCTCACCCTCATCACCACATCCTACAGGGGACACCCCTCAGCCTGCTGAGGCCCGCTCCAGGGCCCATCCGCACCACACACGGGCCAATTCTCTTCACTCCTTACTGATTGACGAGAGGATTGGCGAGGACGAATCAGGAAGAAGCACACTGTGAAGTAGAGGCCTGCAACCATGCGACACCAAGAGCCAAATCAGCTGCTCTGGCTGAAGGAAGAAAAAGAGTGAACATGAATACGGCTCTTCGTGGTCCACCATGTAGTTGCAGACCACTGCTGTTATATCAACAGAGAAAGATATCTGACAAATATCAAACATTTCAAAGAGACTCAATGTTTCCATCTTCCCAAGTTTCCCATCGTTGCTTAACTATTTGCCGATCATTGATCATTAGACTGACTGAAGATAGTTTGAAGAGGAACTTATAGTCAAGTTTCCATCAAGCATGGACTTCCCTGAGCATCCTCCGGTCTACATAACAATTGAAATTTGTCTACCATATGATCCACTGTATCTGATTGAAAACCCTACCTCTTTTACGTTTTTAATGTTCATTTCTGCAAAGATTCATTAAATGTACGAAGCATTAATGTTATCTAAAACCTGTCTGCTGGGTTAGATATAGTAGTTGCCTCGGATGTTAGCTGGTATCATACTGTAGCTGTCATGGTATAGTGGACTGTACCACTGTAAAGTTCTGTTTTGTGGCCTATAAAGAGAAAAAGGCACTAACAATTTCTGTATTGTTTCTGCAGTTACTTGCAGCATTTCTCTGTACTGTATGTCCACAATTTAACAGCTGACCTGTATGGTCTGTATTAACCTCTTTGGGATAGAGACAGGAAGTCAAAGAGGAACAGTAACATGGTCAAAAAAATTACATGATGTCTTAAAATTGTGCTGATATGTATACCTACCAACATTCATGCTTTGGCAAAGTTGGAGCTATTATAAAGGAATAATTGCTACAGGAGCACTATGCAGCTATCAGTGTTTATTGTCACAGTTTATCTGTGTAAAATGCAGTAAGGTAGACAAAAAGAATAGAGCAAGAGAGAAAAGCCACGCTCAAGTAGTTTCATTAGTGAAGTTCCAGATGTAATTGTTTCCCTCCAGATTCTCCCTGAATGATCCTTATCAACAACCGTGTGGGTCAAAGTCTCACAAAGCACATTAGTAAAAGTGTATGGTGAAAAAGCTCCATTTAAAATGACAATCTGTCATTTTTTCATCTGTACCCTACTGTACAAAACACGGCAAGCACAGTAGGGCAATGGGTGATTTATGACTTTGGTTACAGGTATCTGCATCTCAGTACATTTCAACACACACTACATTTTTAATCACAATCTCATACAAGGACTGTGCGATGAAAGACACCAGCAATACAGAAAGAACAAAGGACCATTACACAGATGAGTACTTGTATGCAAAAAAAAAAAAAAAAAAAACTAAACAAAAACAAAACAAAAACAACAACAAAAAACACAATTTTTGGTAGTATTATAGGTCTGTAGTGGGATAAAGACGTTAGTTTGTCTGCTCTGCCTTGTGTACTCCAACCCTACATGATGCTGAATTATCCCAGTGAACTGTCATGACACATTAGAGGGAAGCTTTAGGACATGGAAACTGTAGCAATACTTTAAGCACTCCTGCTAACTTTTCTTGTTCATGGCAATAAAAACAGATGTCTATAATGTATTAATTGTTATTTAGGAGACGTGTATTGAAACATTACTGTAAATGTAGATTATTAAAAAATGAGAATAGGTACATGTTGGGGCTTCCTAATTGTTGAATTAAAACAAAATCCTACAAGGAATCATCAAAATGAGTTGTTTGGCTGGTGAATAATTAATCACTTTTTTATTTTTTCAAATATGTGTGTATATATATATATATATATATATACATAAACTCACACACAGACATCCACAAGATATAGCTGTTCTTTGACCAACTGTTTGTGGAACCAACTTTGATAATGAAAATAATACTATAAGAATAAATAATCATTAGTTGCAGCCCATGTCTTTATAGTATCATATTATTTGTTTCCAAATGAGAAGAATTCATTTGTGAGCAACAGTACAAGATAATGTCAGCATCTATAGTTGATCTAGTTTGGATATCTGGACTCTTCAGTGATTTGATATCTCCATTAGAAATCTGGACCAGTTGATGTTGCTGCCAAAACCATTTCTCAGTGTCATGTAATTTCAGTCTAGCCATTTTCATCCACCCATCCTCAAATCAGACAGCAGTGTCAAACAGCAGCTGTTGTCATATTTGACTGAAAATAAATGCCTGAGGCAACTATTGGCTTCCTAAAAATACCCTCAGAAGTGAATTAACCCATGTTCCTGTCAGCCAACAGAATGCTGATGAGCCACAAAAAAACCAAACGGAGGACAACCTCACAGGGCAATAAAAACGACATCATCGGCTGCCCACTCTCCCCGCTTGAGGCCATCGCTGACGTCTGCTACCTCTCCTGAGCACAAACCATCATAAAGGACAATTCCCATCTTGCTCACCACCTTTCTGACCTCCTGCCCTCAGGGAGGCAGTACAGGACAATGAAAGCACATACAAACAGACTCCTGAACTGCAACAACACATTTTTTTAGTTTCCTCAAAACCACCCAGACACCCAGAGACTCTGTAACGCTCATCAAATCCTCATCCCACTGTGTGTGCAATACCTTTGCATCTGTACACTATTACTTTTCATTTTATCATCATGCAATACACAATATATTACCTGTGCAATATTAATATCACTTTATTACTAGTGCATTTGTATTTAATGTATACATTGCCTTGTGTGTATGAATGGGATTATGTACCCATGTAAACTCTAAATGTATTCTTTTCTTTCTGGGTTGTTTTTTTTCTTCTGTTTCACTTCCTGCTTTGTTCCATTCCTTTTGCTCAACATAGCTGACAAACAAAATTACATTCAACATGCCCTGCTCATGTTCTGTGTGAACCTGACCTGGTTCGACAGCTGGATCAATCCTCTGCTCCGCTGTCATGAACATACAGGTTCAACAGGCCGACTATGTGCTGATCACCAGGGCTGCTCCACCTTTCACCGGACTGTGGGGTCGGCCCCGAGGGCCTGATTTTCCCCAAATTTTTCTGACATTATTTTTGGTGAAATAGAAGGAAGCTATAAACTTTTTTTGTTGATTTTTGTGTGATTCATTAGCTGAATCTTAACAGCAGTGCCAAGATCTGAGATCATGAAGCTTGTAAGAAGTTTCTCCTACTACAAACTCTAATGTTTACTCTGTTAATACAGTAGTGGCAGATGGGATTGCCATGCAAACAGCCTGCATTTCTATTATAATGTGCAAACTTGGTTATTGAGCATGAAGGTTCAAAGAAGTTTCAAAAAGTATAATGTGACTTCAATGTGACAAACTAAATGTAATTTTAGATACATAATGTTAACAGTTTTGGGCAGGTTACTTAAAAAAATTTATTAGTTATAGTTACGAGAGTTAGCAATTGAGCTACAGCTGTATAAAATAAGTAATTACCTGGGAAAGTAACTACTGTGTAACCATTTTTCTATTTAGTCTAAAATTATTTAAAAAATACTTTGACTTCTTTTCCCTTTAGTGGAGCTTTAGATTCAATGGTTTATTCATTTATTTCTAATAATTGCCTTGACTTGCCATTACTGCATCATTCAATAATCATCTCTTATCATGTCCCCCCTCCAAAGAAGCAAAATAAAACTAATTGTGCAGCTCTTCTCAGACTCAGAAAGTCAATGGTAACAATAGTTTAATGGGCTCAATTAGTATCACACCCCCCTGTAACTGTCAGTAACGGCGTTGTAATGATGGAATCAGTAATTAATCAGATTAACTGTTATACCGTTTATTTTAAGGCTGTTACTCCCATTACTGACTGTTAATATGATTTCCACACTTGGAGTATCTTTTTAATTGGAGAAAGTAAAGCAGATTACTGCCTCTTAGTTAACTAACTTAATTAAAATATAAGTTAATTATGTTTCTGAACTATCATCAAAACCAACATGCTGTACCATCTACACCTCAACTTTTATTTTTTCCTCCTCTCTCTCTTTTTTCCAAATTTGGGGTCACCACAGCAAGTCAGCTGTGTGACTTGCATACCTGTCGCAACCCTCCCTATTTCTCCGGGCTTGGGACCGGCACAAGCCCACCACTGATTTGAGTTGTGGCTGGGGTTTGAAGCTGGGGCCTCCGCATGCTAAGCAAGGAGCTCTACCACTGAGCTATGTCCCCAGGCTAAGCTTCAAAAAATGCATGTACCACAAAGAAAAAGGTCACTGCATCAAAATGCACTTTTTAAGCTGTACTCATGGCTGTTACAGGGTAACAGAGTTTAGCTTTCAGTATTCTCAGGAGTGGTACATTTTCAGATGGCAGGGAAGGCTTGTCATATTACCCATCCTAATCGACGCAGGTTGCTAGTGTATCTTGCTGTGAATATTACTTCTCATCTATCAAAATCCAAACTATTTTTATATTGGTTAAATTTGACCAGCTTTAACCACAATTTCCTCATCTTTGCCCTTTCACGTTCCAGTGTTGCAAGTCTGTTGCGGAAGCCTAACAAAGTGACTGTACAGACGAAAGACCACAATGTAGAAAAGATACACTTTTTGGAAATTACTCATTTGATGAACTCATCATCATTGTTTTGTTTTTTTGCATGATGATAGTAAAGATAGTTTTATCGACCATTTGGAGGCTCAGAGTGGGAGAGAACAAGCAAACACACATTCACTTGTGAGCTATGCTTTGTAAGAGTCAAGTTACAAAGAGTGAATTCATTTCCAAGCAATCTAAATATATACTTCCATTTTTTTTCTTGCTCACAGCATAACCTTTAATTAGCCAACCACATCAAAGTGAAGTGGCATGGCAATATTCAGACAGGATGAGAAGTGCACACCAAACAATCAAACAGTTGCAAACTGCTGCCACATTTTTATGTTTTAGATTTTTTAAAGAGACATATATATAGATTTTCGCACTCTGCCATGTCCCCCTTATCATTTTATGGTTCCTATCAACAGATGATTTGATCTAAGGCAATTGCTTCTATGAAGAATAGCTTCTTTTCCACTGATAAAAAAAAAGCATTAGTTGCTTAATAATGGTCAATACATCACTTATCTTATGATTAAAATTTTCAGCTACTGAATTGTTCACTTCAAATATACAGTAAACATTGTAAAAAATTTCCACCAGTTCTAGTTGCATTTCAACAGCTCTATAGTTCTATTCTTGTGCCTTAAAGAGAGTACATCACTTTCAATTTCAATGTTTGTTCTGCATTTTCCACTTGTGGACATGTAAGCCGAGGTCTGAATGTACCTATGTAGCACAGAAACAGGAAGTCTGCATGCATGAAGCAGCAAAGAGTCAAACTTGTACTGTGTCTCAAATGCTTTTATAGTGATTATTTCAACCACAAATGTATTAATGCAGTTGCAGGGAGGAGTCACTGGTACTCCAGCAATAGTGTATATCAGGTTGCAGTGTTACCCTTCACTGTCTAGTAAACCAGAGGAGAAAAAATTAGCAAATATAAAGCCACTGATTGATTGGTCAATGTGGAAGTTGGCTAATTCTTTATGATGCCTGACCACAGCAACAAGTATAACGTATACAAAAAAGGTAATAAGGGAATTATGCAAAATCACTGTGATTGCAAAACTCTGAGTCATAGCATTCGGATGTGTACAGGCTACTTAAGCAACACTGGGGCTATACATAAAATGTAAGACCAACAGGAAGCTGGAAATTCAGATCACTGCAGTGAACAGAGACACGGTACAACAACTGAACAGCGTGGCAGGTCAAGTCAGCTTAAAAGGTGAGCAATCATGAGCTACTTGTCTAAAAAAGAGCTGCTTTTATTTTCCAGAATTTTAAACACAAAAATATAAATACGTAAATTAAAAAAATACAATTATTTAAAATTTTATGAACTTGACTCATCATATATTTTTTATTTAGCCGAGCTAGAACGAAGACACAGTTATAAACTAAACAGAAACTGCCTCAAAACCCATCTTTTGAGCTCATATTGTATAAAAATCTTTTTTCATTTGTTCATTCATTCATGTATAGGGGCTCATTTTTGAGAAATTACACTTGCTAAATAATGTATTATAATAATCATAATGTGATATACAACTAAAGCTATCAACAAGACTATTCAGTCTGAAAATGATCTTTGTTCAAAAGGAAGTGGCGAACTAGACCATCAGACTGGTTCCAAATAGAGGTGCTTTGGGTTCCTGTTAAATGAATATTTCCTTTTGCACATTACAGAGAAGTCCACCTATTTTCCGATTCCAGTCAATCGACAGAATGCTGATGAACCACACAAACCAAACGTTGGCTGACCCTTTCTCCTGCTACAGCCTCTCAGTCGTAAGCTACAGGTACTTTGCTGTGCTGTGGGGGTGTGCTGTGACCATCACAGGAACGGTGGGGAACCTGATGACCATTCTAGCCTTCGCTTTAGACAAACGTCTGAGGACTCGCTTCAACGTGCTCATCATCAACCTGGCGGTGGCTGATCTCCTGTACTGCACTGTACTGCAGCCCATCTCTGTGGACTCCTATCTGCACCTCAGATGGCGCAGTGGCCAGCTCTGGTGTAGCATCTTCGGCCTGCTCCTCTTCCTCTCCAACTCTGTTTCCATTATCACCCTGTGCCTGGTGGCGGTGAGCAGATATCTCCTGGTTGCAAAGCGGACTGTGTTTGATCGTGTCTTCTCTAACCATGGTTTAATTTTGCTCCTGGTCTCAGCCTGGGGAATTGGTCTGGTCAGTTTTGCCCCTCTCTGGCCTGTTTATGTGTTCGTGCCAGAGGTGTGCACATGCAGCTTCCATCGTACCAGGGGTCGCCCCTACACCACCATCCTGCTCTTTTTCTACTTCATCTTTGGCCTGGGCTGTGTTGGTGCTTTCTACATGCTCATTTACAGACGTGTCCAGATCGCCTCACAGGCTCTGCTTCGCTACAGACTCAGCCGCCGGTCTTCCAAGAAGAAACCAGCTTTTTCAGTGCAAGATACCAATGACAGTGGCGTAGAGAGCGGGTTGGCCAACACCTGTAGCTGTGAAATGAGCAGCCAGGCAGAAGCAGGGCAAAATAAGGATGAGACCATCCCATCCACCCAGCGCACCGCTTCACCCCTCGATTCTTCAGCAGTCAACACGCGTCCACATCACGCTGTCCCTGCAGGATCTTCATCCCACTCAGCATCTTCAGGAGATGACGGTGAATTCAAGCGCGTGACTCGCATGTGCTTCACTGTTTTTTTGTGTTTTGTCTTCTGCTTTGTTCCCTTCTTGTTGCTCAATATCGCAGACAAACAGAACCGGGCCCCACAGGTCCTGCACATGTTCTGTGCCAACCTCACCTGGCTCAACAGCTGTATCAATCCAGTGCTCTACGCCGTCATGAACAGACAGTTTCGACAAGCCTACCATCTGCTGCTAACCAGGACTGCTGCACCGTTCATCAGACTGTGGACCCAGTGCCACGCCCCGAGGTCCTGATTTCATCTAATTTCACTCTGCTGAAATACAAGACAGCTCTTCGATACACTTTTTTTTTGTGTGTGTGAACTATTGGCTGAATATTAACAGCAGTTCCAGCCAAATGCCATTTTTCCTATTGGCCAATGCCTTTTCAAAATGAATTAGGACAGAGAAGTAGAACAGCAGTCTGTTTTGTTCAGAGGTTGCACTGCGTGAGGAAAGACGTTAACAAGAAAGACATTCTGTCGCTTCTAACTTTCATTCTGATTTTGTATTTTATAGTAAAAATAAAATAACAGCAGAGTATATATCCATATTTTAAACTTACTTAAAAAAAATCTAATCACAAAATGAATTAAAATATAGCTGAATATCCATAAGAGCTCACTATATTTAGTAAAAAAAAAAAATGATTGTGTTGTATTTCACATATATGGGCCTCAAGCTAGTCTTCTTTGTTTAACTCCGTTTTGCTTTCACAATAAGTATTATGAAGGTAAAAAATATCTTGTATGTCTATGTTATGTATGAAATAAATTACATTTACATGACATACAGCCAGATTATTAAGAACAAGTTGTCCTCATAATCATAGTTTGACGTCTATTTTCAACATGTCACAATCATGTTACAAAATCAGGACATTCCTGTCAAACACAAGATTCTGTATTTCAGTAACTCACAAACTCCGTATTTCTTCATACACTAACATGTGAAACGTTGGCTTGTAGCATGGCCTGGGGGTTGAGTGTGCATGTCATCACTGTGGATGCTGGACAGTAACATTAGTTTACCGGTAGCTGTTAGTGATGACGAGTGAGTAAAAATTGTTGCCTTTATTTTACCAGGAAGTATGTAAAGTCAAAACTAAAACCTATTAAAACTAACAACTCCATTAGCCACAAAATATGGTCAACTTAGACTTCTGAAAGCTATTTCCCAAATGTATTTATTTAATCAGATGTTAATGAATAGGACAAACACTTGGCCATTTCCCACTAATCAATAGCAATATTTAGAAACAGGTAATAAAAGCAAGTAATAAGGATCAAATACCATCAGGACAGTTCCAGATTTATCTCACTCTGGGCAAGGCATTAAACATTAAAACAGCAACAAATGGGCACAAAAACCCAAAATATAATAAATTAGGTGCAGTTCACGAATGCATGTTTCCACAATAAACCTTTTCCTACCATCCTACAGTCAGTTATTGTGCACATTTTTAATCCATCTATCTTTTACCTATCTATCCTACATGCAACATTTACCAATAAAAAGGTTTATGATGCATGAAAGTTAAATGTTGAACAGTAAGAGCAGACGTGATTCCAGCTCATTGAATTGTCCCGCTTTTGTGTCTTAAAATGTCTCACATAATCAGGATCCAACAAGAATTAACATGATAAATTACATTAAAAGTATGGAGGACCAAAAGGAACAGAATGAAATATATAAATAAATCTTTAAATAATTACTTAAATGTGTCATTAATTCATTAAAATACTAGTTCATTTAATGTAAAAATATATATAATTATTTCATGGTCATGTGTGGTCACCAGCTAAACTCATGAGTTTAGTGTAAATACCGTAGACCGCTTTGGTGCACGCACCTCCTGATAGTCTTCGTTGACAGTCCAAACATTGCTGGAATTTGACAAGCTGGTTTAGCAGAAAGAATTCGGTGCTCCAGAACTGCAGTCGGTATGTTAAATGCCAAACGTCCCGATCCTTGTGTGTGTTGTTGTGTCTGAAGCGGTGGAGTACTTCTTCTAAATTTGCATTCAATATCTTGGTCGGAAAGTGCGGAAATAACGCCAACAACTTCAATAAATTCCTCTACTTTACAAGCTACATGCTCTGGGTCAGCAGGTCCCGCTTCCACATACTCAGCAAGGTCTAAAATGTCTTTCACCAACTCCCGAGAAAGTTGAAGCACATCCTGCGTAGCCGCAATGTTTTGAAAGACTTCCGGGCTTCACCAAAGCAATCAATTCGGCTCGATTCGCATTAGCCCCGCCCACTGACTTTGATGGGTGAGTTTGACAGATAAAATTAATTCATGAAGCACTGCAACAGGACCATGAAATAATTAAATAAATAGTGAAATAATTGTATATATTTTTAAATTACATGAACTGGTATTTTAATGAATTAATGACACATTCAAATATTTATTTCCCATTTTAATGAATTTATGACACATTTAAGTAATTATTTAAAGATTTATTAATACATTTCATTCTGTCCCTTTTGGTCCTCCATATAAAAGTGCATACAAAGACCAAATGCTGAAAAAAATCTTCAAATACTAACTATCAGGACCAGGGTGGCTGTCCTTATTTAATATCAAAGAAAGGACTTAGAGCAAAGTATTGTGAGACATTGTGAAGATGCCAATCCTAGCACTAACAATAAGTGAACATTTTGTTAAAGATACATTAAAGAAGCTTATGGTAAAATGCTTCCACATGATTGTGGGGTCAGGCAGCTTAACAGCCCTGAGTCATCATCAAAAAAGCTATTGCCAGCAAACTGGTTAATATTGTACATCAGGAAATCCTCATGTGGAGCTTCAACCAGGCCAGAGAGCATGACATCAGGGCCACAGATTTCCAGAGGTGAGTCAAGAGGATCGGGATTCCCGTTTTGTTCTGAGAGCGGAGAAAAGGACAAGGGGAAAAAAAAAAAATGCTTACTCTGCTGTCAAGGCTGTGCTGTTTATCTCTGGTGTTAGTTTCATTGGGAAATGAGAGGGACAAAATGTGTTGGATCAGCAGAAGTACAGATTTCCTAAAAAAATGTTATGGACAGTACGATTTGATCTTAAGCAACAAAGTCACAAAGTATAAGCTGTGTTAATACACTTGATCATTATTAATGTTTGTACTTTCCTTTCACTTTGTCACGCTAATTTAATAGCTTATTGAAAAGTTCACAATGTCACAAAAACTGAAACACAGTGTTCCAACACTTTTTTAAATTACCAAAGGAACAGTTCAACTTTGGGGAACTCTGGCGGAGTGTTAAATCGATGTTGCTGTCATATCTGGTCATTAAACGTAGGGCTACAGTGAAGCAAGCTAGCTTAGTTTATCATTAAAGACTATGAATAGGAAAGCAGCAAGCATGGCTGTATGTAATGGTAACAAAACCCACCAACAAATACCTCTGATGAGCACTAATGAACTAATGAATGTACATGACCATTTCTTGGTTCTGAACAGTTGGAGACCGGACGATATTCCAGGTTGGTGCAGGTCATGGTTGGCGAACAGAGAACTGTTGTTTTCATGCTTCAGTTTTTTTTACCAATTTAACAAAAAAATAAATAAAATCTATGATTGCAATAAAAAAAATAAATAAATCCCAAAGTCTTTCAAACATCCTTCCAAGACATGAAAACTATATTTCCAAGGAATTGGAAGTGTGAATTGAGATGTAAGAATATAATGAAATGTTATTAGTACAGCGAAATAAGGGAGGGATTGGCTTCAGCTCCCTTGTGCTAAAGATGATTGAAGGATCATGATTTATAATCGATCAGCACTGTTAGCTTTGTTCTGTTTAACTTCAGTGGATACACCCAGAAAAATGTTTAAATGTTTAAAGCATTAGAAAGTAGAATCAAAGACAAGTAGCTATAAGAGTTCTGCTACCCAAGTCACCTCAACACCTGCTTATTTTTGTGATTAGTAGAGCAGACAACAGTGTATATACATGCAGAAGAAGCAGCCAAGTTGCCAAAAGACTTCGACATGGGTGCTGATTTTATATTCCAAAAGGCCAAAACATAAACGGAAACCTGGAGCTCTGTGATGAAAGGAGAGCTGGGCTTTGAGGGTTGACAAGGTTTTTAGCTGGACAGGACGGCGAGGAGAGCCAGACTCACCAGCTGCCTCTCCATACAGGCCATTCACTGGCTCCAGGCCTTCACCCTCTACCATGTCACAGGACATTGGTGACTTAGCCTCCAGTGTGTTCCTACATGACCAATGACAAACAGTCATTACAACCACTTGCTCATGACATAGAAAAGTCTCACTTCATCAAGACCCTCTTTGATGAAGTGAGTCTGTTGTTCATATAAATAGCACATTCAGCAGATAAGTGATACTTCTGTTTTGATACAGTAAAAACGAAATAGTAGACTTACTCTTTTGAGACAAACACCAGCTTGGTTTTGATGTATTTGATGTATGGACTGTCATCTGAAAGAGAGTGAGTTTAGATGTGATTTAATGCCCAACACAGGAAATGACAGGTAAATTGTAAGTGAACAGGAAAAAGGTATCTGCATTTAGTGGCTTTACCTCCACTCCTGGTTGAGTAGTATTTCCCAAACGCCTCATCTTTTGGGGTGTTGGGATAGAGATAGAGCAGAGGACTTTCTGGGATATTATCGGCTTCTAAGATCTGGAAGTTTCTGATGATTTCCTGGAACGGGATCTGCATAAGGTCAACTTTGGTGAAGGGCTGGACTGTCTTTACATCAGGCTCACCTGAAATAGACAGAGTATGATCATTATGGATAAATAAATTGTAATTTAACTAACCTAAAAGGGGGTCTGTTTGTATTTATGACCCTGTCATATTTTCAAAATACAAATTGACAATAATAAAAGGAAATATCTCACCGGTTGCAGTGATCTCCACCCAGGAGAAAGTGATTGCCCCTATGATACTTTCACTGAAGCGTAACAAGAATGTGCCTCTCTGTTTCCTCTTCAGGAGAGACTTCTCTTTGCCTTTACTCACAAAACCCATAATGAGGCTAGAGAACAGAGAAAAGTTTTATTCAAACATAATGCTTCCTACCTGGCCTGGGAATGACATGCATGATCTGCCTCCTTTTTATAAAACTTAGATGTAACTACAACTTACCCATCCCTCCACAGGTCCTCAAGGTAGGTTTTCACCATAACCAAGATGCCATCAAACCACACCCAGAAAGTGTCAGGAGTATTCTCCTATTACAAAATAAGGTCATCAATACACAAACAGTGTATTCATTAACAAATCAAAGGGATAAGAATATACAGCCATACTTGTGGTTCTCTGCGGCTCTGTGTCTAATGCTGGGAAAAACAATTGAGGAGGTTTTTATTTTGTTTGTTTTTTTGTTTTTTAATCAGTTAAAAAGGCTGCGGCTGATATCCAAGTTCTGTTTTTTACATAGTCCCAATCACTGCTTGTCTTTAGATGGCGATATTTATGAAATTGAGTAATCAAATATCCATGCCTTAAAGTATTCTTACCTTGCAAAATTTTGACCAAGCCACTTTGCAGGTGTCATAGTTCTCGTGCTTTCCTGGTTGGGTAAAAAAAAAAGATGCTAAATTATATTGTGCTATCCTTTTGAAGAGCACACAATTCCTGCTTGGCACAATATGTACGGTCAGCTCTATTCTTCGGAGACACTGGGTAACTAAAACAGTGACCACTCACCAACTAATGCAGGATTATCCTGCTCAGTCAGTGAGAGAATATATCCCTTCCAGATGGCATTAAAAAGGCCCAATATAGATTTCATTATCAATATTTCTGACCATGTTTCTAGTTATTACAACTGCTTTCAAGAAAGGAGATCAATTTATCTCTAAATGTGAAGACAATCAGTCATGAAATACAAGATTTTAGCAGCTCGCGGATGAGTGACTTTTGTCTAATTTACAGTAAAAATGAGCAAAGAAAAAAAGAAAGATTTACCAAAGAGTCTGTGTGCAATCATTTCCAGCTGATCATTATTTAGACCACGTTTAGTGGCTGCGAGAAACTGCCAGCTCAACATCTCAGCAAACTGTGGCCAAGCAGCTGCAGGAGAATTGGCGAAAAACTTGACGTCCTGAAGAAACAGATGCACATTGGCAAACGTACAGGAATTTTTTTTTCTGATGCCATCACACAGTAAAAACGTACAACTTAAAGGTAAAATGTGAAATGCTGCTCAGTGTGTGTTATTGGTGATGATTTCTCACCCTAGTGTCCTGACTGAGCATGTTGAACCAGAGGACAGATGCCCAGGCACTCTGTTGCTGGCTAGAGTTGGAGATGATGACAACTGGAAGGGAGGAGGCCTAGTTTGGGTGTAAACACGGATACAATATCCAATGTTTCTACTTCTGCGAGTAATTAATTTTTTGTAAAAACAAGTCATAAAACAAGAAAAAAAATTATACCTGCAACTCAACTGACAAGCCTTTTAGCTCAAATACAGTGTCGAAGAAGATGATATGTAGCTCCTCTGTAACAGTAAGAGGAATCTGCACCAAGACAAACACACACATACACACACGCACGCACACACACGCACACACACGCACACACACGTAGCTTATTATTCGGTTTTCACAACTGAAACTATAAGCACAGATGGTATCTTCGGGGTCGCTAGGGTCAACTCACATCACTGGCTCCTTTGTTACCACCTCCAGACTTCTGCTCCTTCAGAGTCTACCAAAAAAACAACAGTACACAGAATCTGTCAAACACAGTCTCAAATTAAAGTATGACTATAGTTAAATTGAAATCAATTTATATACATACTAATGTAAAAAAAAAAAAAAAAATTCAAATCATTATCACTCACCAGATGTCTGAAGTCAGCCACCATTCCTCCATTCTGACTCTCTGCCATGTTCAGCGCCTTGGTTTTTGTCCCCAGGACATTAAAACGCCGATATCTACAGCAACATTGGGTTTGGTCAGAGGAGATTCAGGTGAAATGCTCAAGTTCAATACAACTTGATATGAAAGCTCTTGTTTTTTTTTTTTTCTTTCCCTTAAACTTACCCTTTAATCTGAGGAGCTTCCCTAATTTCAAAGGAAAACAGAGCAGTCAGTCCAGGGGAGTGGGGTAAATTTAAACAATACACTATTGTTTTTGTGTGGTGACAGTAATTCTGACCCCAGGATGAATCTCACCTCTCCATGGATACATTCACTTTCATGGAATGGTTCAGTTCAGGAAACTTGACAAGAAGTCTGTAAATGTTAAACCAGGATTAATCTTATATAACTCAGTAAAAAGTGAGGTAATCAAATATAAAATACAAAGTAATGGTTTGCTTGTCTGCTGTAAAAGCACTCTGCACATTTCCAATGCCGTGTCTGACATTGCACTATCATGCAAAAATTCCCATAATTAATTATAAAAAATGATATTGATTACTATATCAGCCCGGGGATGTCGTTCAGTGGTGGAGCAATGTTTTACATACAGAGGCAAACCAGTGGTAGGCTTGTGCCAGTCCCAAGCCCAAATAAATGGGGAGAGTTGCGACAGGAAGGGCATGCGGTGTCAAAACTGTAGCCAAATCAATCATGCAAATTACAGAGCTGACTTGCTGTGGTCACCCCAAATCAGGAAGAAGCCGAAAGAAAAAAAGAAAAATAAATAAATAAATACACACACACACACACACATATATATATATGTATATATATATATACATATATATATATATATATATATGTATATATATATATATATATATATATATATATATATATATACACACACACACACACACACACACACACACACACACACACATACATAGATATATCACATCACAAGTAATGCACTCATAAAAAAATCTTCCTAAAAGTCTGAAAGAGCATTATATTTAGTATTATATAAGCATAAAGATTGCCTGGCACACTGACCGGGTCTTGACAGAGAACTGGACATTTGTGCGGAGAACCATTGGTCCCTTTCCCTGAGGCATGGATGGCTGAGTCTCAACAACAAAGGAACTACAACAAATGGGAAAAAAAACAATGTCAGTGAATTTTCTTAAAATATTGAGAAAGAGCAAGAGAACATGGCAAACTCTGCCTTTAATGACAGACCTCTTGAGCAGGTCCTTCAGGAGAGTATCTGCTCTCTTCTGCAGTGCAGGTTTATGAGCCTTCACAGGGTCATTGTCATAGGACACTTTCCCTACCAGCTCATCCAGTTTACTAAGAAATTCCCGCACCTGGAACAGACACACTGCCACACATGTGAACCTGCAATATAAGAGTAGAAAAGGAGAGTAGAGTAGAAGAGGATGCCATTACCACAGGTCTTATAAAAATGAGAATCTTGGTCGTGGCATTAGTGCTGATGGAATTAGAAGTCTGACATGTTGGCTTTAAGACAATTTTTTCCCTTTTCCCCTTGCAATGAATTTGGAGGGCAGTTTAACGATACTGTAGTTATTGCAGTAAATCCTGAAGAGTGAAACATGTTGAGGAAATGAACATACCACTTCTCGAGCTGATTCAGGCAAACATCATCTGGAGCTCCTATGGAGGCTTTCTGCTGCCTCCTCTGCCACTCCACCAGCTCTTTCCTCACCAAAATGTCAATCAGGTGTTCAGTCCTGTCCAGGAGTTTATTCAGGTGTGACAGTGTGCTCTGTCAAAGCAATTGCATGAGAGAAAAAACAATTTAGGAAATAAAAATGGACAGAAGAGGTGAAAGTTTCATTTAGAATATTAATAACTCCATACCTTTCTAGACTCATTCAGTTTGTTGACAAGATTCTGAAGAACTTTAATTTGAGTCCTCTTCACAGCCTCATCTACCACAACTGTATAACAGTTTCCACAGCAGATTCACAGTTTCCATACAAACAGAAAAAAAAAAAAAAAGAGAGAGAACTTTAAGCAGTGAATGCAACTTCTTTATTACAAATCCCCAGAGAATATGTAAATATAACCACAAATTTTTAATCTGCTCACCTTCCATCTTGTGGGTTTGATATTTAAAATCAAACTCATCTTGCTGCTCCTCGAGACATTTTATTGTATGTTCCATGCACTATATCACAAATGAGCAGATTAAATCAATGAATTGTAATACTGTTTCATCATATTATGCAAGAAAATTTGATGAAACTTTGCTGACAAGCATTGACCCTGTGGCAGGACAGTGCTTGTCAGCAATAACAATAGCAATGTTGTGACGTATTTTATATCTTTACACACACACACAAAAAAAAGGAGAAATCGTAGCTCAGAATTTGGATATTGCAGTTGGACATGTGGAAATTTAAAATGATGAATTCATTAATATTCTACCGCTTCCCTGTTTGCAGGTCGCGGGGGGGCGCTGGAGCCAATTCCAGCTCACACTGGCTGAGGGCAGGGTCAACCTGGACAGGTCACCAGTCCATCACAGGGCCAACACAGAGAGACAGACAGAGACCAACAACCACTCACACTCACATCTACGGACAATTTAGAGTCACCAATTAACCCAAACATGCATGTCTTTGGACGGTGGGAGAAAACCGGAGTACCCGGAGGAAACCCACGCAAACATGGGGAGAACATGCAAACTCTGCACAGAAAGGCCCAAGATCCAGGAACCGAACCCATGACATTCTTGTTGTGGGGCAACAGCGCTAACCACTATGCTGCCATGCATGTGACGGACAATAATATTAAAATGTATATGGCGAAGGGGCAACTTTTGTAAATTACTTTTCTAATCTATCGATAGCTCTATGTCACAATACTGCCCCACAATTTCGAATTATTTTATAATTTTTCATTTTAGTAAGATTACTGTACAGCCCTATATAAAAAAGGAAAAAATAGTAACATAAAACAATCTGCACCTGAACTTCATTCCTCAGTCCTGCCATTTTGCGTTCAAGGTCCTGCTGGCTGCTTATCTCCATGGTTTCTTGCTCAACTTGCAAATACTGGACCTAAGGCAATGTAAAAGAGTGGTAGGTGGAGGGAGATTTGGAAAATGTCAAACAGGATACTGAGCAGTATTGCTGTAGAAAAGAGAATGAGTAGAGGCAGTGGCAGTTAAAATAATTTCATAGACTGGTGGAAATTTTTCACTTTTTTGCCCACACACTCAGTTTTATTGTCTATATTCATTACATGTAACCCTTGTACTGGTTCAACTCAATCAACTATGAATGTAGATACACTGAAAACAAGACAAAAAAAAATATGTAATGAAATAATGGAAATTGATGACTAACTGATGTTCTTTCTGGATTCCTCCAGACAAGACACTTAGAACTGAGGCCAAACTGTTGAATCTTGTTTTCATCAGACCAAATAATCTGCTTTGCTTTTTGCAAACTTCAAACTTTAATATGTCACTGGCCATTATATTCCTGAGAAGAACACAAGATGTTTTCTTTTCACGGTATGTCTAATCAGTTGAATTTACCACACACTCCAATCAAAGTTGTCTAAACATCTTAAAGATAATCAAAAGACTTTTTTGCGTAAACATGACACAGACATAACAATGAACTGAACTGAAAGAACTGTATATATGGAAATATTTGTCTATGTAAGGTGATCCATTCAAATTCCACATCCATGCTATATGTAAATACACAAGTACATGTGCGCACACACAGCATATCCATTATTGGTGGCTGACCACTAAATAAAATGGACAAACACATACTTACCTGTCCACGAATTAAGTGATATCAACAAAATACTTGCAAATGAAAAATTTTCTCAAAATATTTCAAAATGTCCAATTTGATTCACTACTTGCTTTTGCAATGACTGCACAGATGTTATCAGAAGCAGGGTGTGTCCTATATTAATCATATCACAATAACTTCATGAAATTTCGCTCCAACCTGTTCAGCCAGATCAGCACTCTGCAGGATCTCCTTCTCCTTTTCTAGAAACCACAGGATTGTGCTTGCTAAGGCACATGGATCCTCCAGGTACCTCTGTCAGGAAAAGAAGTCACATGAAATTTTGGGTCAGTTATTTAAGATTATTACCACAACCACAAGCTATGATGTTGACAGAGCCATCAAAATATGCTGAATACCAATCCTAGCTCGTTTTCAAAGCAGACCATTCTCCCAGTAAGGAACAGGAACCTTTTCCAATGAACCAATGTAAAGCATTACTTGAACCATTATCAATGTCCTTGTGTTCACAGTGCATTTCTAGAATTTAAGACATATATTTGGCCTAATGGTGATGTCTCGAAAAAAAATCTGATTAAACTTTACCTGAAAGTTTTGCTTATAGCGTCTAATGTTATGCTGCATCAAGAATGATTCTTCTTGGACAAAGCGGCTGTGCTGGATGTCCAGATTCTCCAGCAGGACCTGCAACAGCACCACAGCCAAGTCATGATCCCGTGCTGCTCGGAGCCTGCAAATCCAAATGACACACAAGTGAGTCTTGACTGGAAACACAAGATGAGAGTTCAAGACTAGAACGTATAAAATAAGTAAATAAATAAAAAACGACAGAGCTGCTTTACCATTCCTGCTTCTCTATCCAGACAGACAGGTAGTGCCGTACATCCATGGGTAAAGCGTCTCTGTCATAGAGCTCATGCAGCTGCTGTGCGTAGACAGCAGGCAGCTGCCTCAGTTTGTCCCACTGGGCCATCCTGGGGTCGAATGAGGACACACCATAATGTACACAAACACAAGGCACGATTGTTACGTCACTAAAACTATTATTACACGTGCATGTAATCGATTAACACTTGACGGAGCAAATTGCAAACAATCACGGCTGATCGAAGACTATTGGTGATTCAAGGGGGTGCTTTTACAAAGCGGTGCTGAAAGTTGAGACCGAAGATTCACTCGTAAATGTACTCACCTCACTGTGTGCTGACAGTCCTCTCTGAAGTGCTTCGGTAGCTAACTACTGAAATTGACGCATAGCTGGCCCTGCTTAGCCCAACTCTAGCTAGCCTTTTCCGCTTACAGATGAGATTGTAGCAAAACAACAAATTGTGGAACTCCCTGAGCACAATTTCCTTCTGTTATGTTCTTAGTCAAATGTCATTTTCATTGGATATCTTCTTTATCCCTCCCGCGTCGTGCATCACTTGCTGGGCTAGGCGCCATTTTGGCTCCGGCCCACAACCTTTAAAGCGGGAATGGAGCCTAAATGTCCTTTATACAATAACACAGTTTCCTAGGAAGCGCAGAATTGACAGCTGATTGGGCGAGGCTGGCACGAGCCGGCGCACGCTATTGGTTCATTCTCACGCCAGTCACCAGCGGAGTTCGTGGTTATAGAAAATCGAAACTTACAGAGATGTCCTCCTGTAAATTTCCCAGAAATGACGTTGTGTAAGTGATTAAACTTGATGTATTTGTGACGCACAAATACCAACATTTCCTCCCCATAAAAAATTCAACACAAGGAACATTTGCCATTCCTCTGTATTGTGACATTATTTAAAAACAACTTGCTTAGAGCATTTGTAATTACAATAAGTTTTAATTGCAAATCCCAAAATAGAATCAACATATGAATTAACATTTTCATGTTGATATTAAGGAATGACAGCCAAGTCCCGTCAGATTAAGTTTTTACAGGTAATTTTTCTCCACAAAAATTAGTTAGATCAACTTAAAACTAATAGCTATGACTTGTCTCTGTGTTCAGTTATAGGCAATTATTTCAACACGTGTTGGACATCTGAAATTAATCATTTTCATCATCAATATACCTGAAAATTATTTTCTTCATTAATCTTTCAGTTGTTTGATGTTTGGAATACCAAAATTTGGTAAAAACTGATTCATTCAACCTCAACTAACCTACTATCATAGGGAGGAGGCAGCAATGGAAATAGTTGGCATTTTGAGAATGTGGCACCAGTGAATTTTGGGGGGGGGTTACATTAAATGAGTCAAGGGATTAATCATGTATAATTTGTTGGCAATCACTGATGAACAACCTCATTGTTTTTCCAGCACTGGTTGACTTCAACATATCTATAGACTCAAAGACTCTTTTATTCTCCCTGTCTCCCTGTTAATCTCTGTTGAATGATGTATTCCAAACCTTGTTTCAAAAAGGCTTGAAATGTCACAGAAAAGTTGCTGAGCTAAAGCTAAATTTAGAGATAAAGATACTCTTGTCTTTGTGTTTTGTTAGTGGAAGTGACCCAATTGAAGGCCATGTGAAAAAAGCATTCAAAGAAATTATTGTTACAGTTGGTAATTTCATATCAACCTTTTTTCATTGAGAAAAAGAAAAAGAAGAGCCACATTTTTAATTCAAAAATATTATGCACTTATATGTATCTGTATTCTCCTTATACTGTATCTTGCATTTGGGATACTCCCTATAAATCCTCCCCTTATCTCAGAGCATGCTCCTTCTTCACCAATGATATATGTGCAAAAGTTTGGGACTCATATGATGTTTGGTTTAATAACACAACTATGGAGAGAGGCATCATATGGCTAAATGCACCTGAGATTTCTTGTTACCTTATTTCATGGGGTTTGCCTTCTGGGAATAGTTTTTTACCGTCCCTACACAGAGGTACCTAACCGCATCTCTACTAAAGGCATTACAAATGATCTTGGCAGTAGCTGATTTGTTACTCCTTTCATGACTTCAAAGAACAAAACACTGGCAGGAATAGGTAACTAACAAAGTGCTCAGTAAGTGCAAGTTTCAGATCCAGCAAACTGATCGACATTTTATGTGTAAGTGGTTTGGTTGTATTTACAATCACCACAGAAAAAAAAAAACAAACTTCTGAAACACAGTTATTGACCCAACCCTGGCAGGTAATGATGAAATACATAGGAAATATTGATGGCCTTTTCACAAGTTAATGTAAAGTTGTAATATGCAACCTTTTTTACATTCTGACCAGTAGATGTCACCCTATCAACGACGTGTCATGAAGCTTCCTCTGACCGTATTTTGGATTACCTAAAGGAGAGAGAGATAGCAGCCAATAACTATTATCCACGAAGATCAAAAAATATGTATATTTTAAAGAGAATTATATGGGAAGAATTATCACAAGACTGTCAGAAGGCCCACTCACTCAGAATAGCATCCTCCAAAATTTCTGTACAAGGTGTGAATTGTGCACTGTTTTCAAATCATTTTAAAATTCCCCAGATTTATTTAACTTTGTAAAAATATTCTCTGTAAAGTTTGTCCCTTCGTTGTTGAACTGCAAGCAGTTTAATGATATTGAATTTACAAAATAACATAATTCAAACACATGCAATTAATGTTTATTTTGATGGCAATTTCTTTTCAGGTTGTTGGTTTTATAAATGTTTCATCAGTTTGGTATAAGGAAACAGCTCCTGCCCTGTCAGGTCATTTTAGCTGCTTTCATTTTCCAGCAAGCAGGCTGTGTTTTGTGTAGCTGGTTACACTTGTTTCCTATTGTTTCAAACATAAAGAACTAATGTGGTATATGAATTAAAGATCTATGACTTTAGTTAATGGGTGAGAGCGAAGTTTACAAGTTGGTTCACCAAATGAGAGGAGCGATCATGTTTGGCCCAAGTCTCCATTGGTAACTCCACTGTACAGAATGATCACCTGTCCCTGTGACACAAATCTTGTTAACACACTAGTAAATGATTAACATGGTCATTTTTCATTACTTATTTTAAGCCATTATAAACCCCACCCACATTTGATTATATTGTTCAGAGCGCTGGACATTCACACTTTGCACAGCATGAACTTGGTAAGAAGCAGGCAACGGTGACGCAAGAGCCAACCCAACTCACCCAAACCACACCAAGGGACAATAGAGAGATTTTAAATCAACTAAATGAAACATTTACAATGACTTTTCAATTAAATTGTCCCAGTAAGACCTGGCAAAGTAACAATAAGCTAGCAAATACACTCTCAGCACCCTGATGCTAAAGCATTGCTGATAAAAATCAGCCATTTCAAACTCTTTTCTGTGGCAAAGGTCTACACAGTTGTTTTCCAAGTATATCAGATATTTCCTTCAGGCTGATGTGTTGAGCTACTGCAGTGCATGTAGAGGTGAATGTGCAGCGTTGTTTGGAAAATGAGGCAAATGTAAAGAGGCAGGCAATGTCCTTTTAACTGTCATTCATTGATATTTATCCCTACAGCAGAATGTTTTAATCTCAAAATCAATTTGAGCCAATTCAACAGTAAACAACCAGAAGGTTCCGGGTTTCTGGTGTCCATTTGGGTGCTCCACTGGTTACAGCTAACGGATGCACCATTTTCCACTGTTTCATTTTACCATAAACAACCTCTTACTCTCAAACATTTAAGATATAGTTTATTAACATATACAGAAAAACAGAAATAATAAGAATTCATAAGAACATATAAAACAATAAAATTTAGATACCAGTCTGCTGTCCCAGCAATTACACCAGAGGTGAGGATGTGACTCTGACCTGACAAAAGTTATTAATAGGAGGGAGAAAACAATTGGAAAGAAGATGGACAGAAAAGAAATGAAAAGATACTGGATGGAGGGCAAAGTCACAGTTCTTGAGGGTTTAAAGGCTTAGGTTCCTGAGGCCAGTTCTTTAAAATATTGCTGCTTAATGTGAATGTTCATTTATTATTATCTAATGCACACAGACATTCTTCAACAGGCAAAGGTTCAAAACAAACTTTTTGAGATTGAAAATGTTATAAAGTACTGAGATTGTTTGCAGTTATAGGTTACGTTAATTTCCTCTATAAAAAAAATCCAAAATGCATTTACGGACTAAAAGAAAATCACTGAAGTATACGTTAATAAAGAATGATTATTATGTTAGATGAGCTTTGTACATACACAGTCACACAAAGAAACAGAAGCTTTCCCCTTTTGAGATGTGATTCTGATAATCCACTGAGTAAGACAATAAAGTGTTTTCCATGTGATCTACATTATATTGAGTCTGGTAAACCAATTTGTTACTGATCCTGTGCCATTGTCTGTAAAACAACACACACACACACACAAACATACATATACTAACTGACACTTCTGCCCTAACTTATTTATCCTTCGGCCTACTGGATAGTCATGACCCCTTCCTCCCAGCTGAATTGGTTCACCAGCAATTCGTCTTCCTGCTTCATGGAGCTGAGCAGATACTTGACTCCAGCTTTCACCCCAGTCTTCACCCCTGCACCCAGAGCATAACCTGCCACCCCGGCAGTGCCCCCTGTAGCTACCATGAGAGCATCCGTTCCCAGGTCAACAGCACTGAGAATGGCTCTCTCCTTGGCCATTTTGGAGCAGTTGACTGAGGCGTAGTACACAGCTGTGCCGAGGTTGTAGAAGGTGCTGACTCCAGGGATCCACTCCACCACATTGTACACACGTTCCTCACTTTTGTTGATGCAGCTCCTCTGGGGGCTGCGCTTCATCCGTGGGTGACCTGAAGCTGTGGCTATTGAAACATCCTTCTCTGTGCTACACTGACGAATCCAACATTCAGATCCTGATGAGTCAGGCAGGATGCGGCTGCCTTTCTTCAGCACGGCCTGGTACATGCCAGGAGAGTGCATCCCACCGCTTGTCACACCAGCGCACAGGACTCCCAGTCTCTCGCAGCTCTTTACAGTTTCCTCCAGAACAGCTGTGGTTTCGTCCAGAGCTGTTCCCACCAGCACAGTTCCATTAACCCTTGTCCAACCCTCACAATGTCCCTCCTGCTTGGAGGTCTCTTCTCCCACCATGCCCAGCTGCTGGATGTTAAACATCACAGCCTCTATGTGGGGCTGGGATTGATCCATCTTTGAAGATGATGCTGCTGTTGAAGGTGTTGGTCTAGACCCAGACTTGCTCATCCTACTCTCTATTAGACTTTGAACGTCCATGAGAAGCTCCTTTGTGTCCACTACTCCAAGTAGGTCGTACAGTTTCAGCACGAGAGTCTGAGCCTCTTTTTGGCATCCTGCCACCACTAACACAGGCACCAGAGAGAGACCCAGCAGCTCCTGGGGGAACATGGAGGTCAGCAGGTCATCCATGGTACTGGCAGACAGGAGCTCCTCGCAGCTGACATTCCCCTGAATGTGGAGATGCTCATGAATCTGTCCCTGAAACTTTGCCCTGAGGCTTGATACCATATGTTTGGCTGACTGGAGTCTCTCCTCTTTTTGCATAGCTGAAGCTACGGGGCCAGTATTTTCAGAAGATGAGAGATCAATCTGCAGCTTAGATCCCAGGAAAGACAGATTATCTTGTTTGGCCGTTTCCACCTCTACTCCATGGATGTCAGTAATGACAGGCAGAGTGTTCCTCCAAGCCAGAGGAGGGGGGGCTCTGCATAGGGCCTGTTCATTCAGCAGGAGCTGGATCACAATCAGCCATTTCAACTTGGAGGACATCATTCCGCTGTTGCTGGGGCTCTTTTCCAAATTCACAACACTAAACACTGAAGCACAAAGACAAAACAGGCTCACATTAAAAAAACAAGCCCTTATTTTATTCACTTACCCAAAAGTGACTTTGAAGACATTAGGCTAAATTTACCTCATATGTTGTCATTATGTTAATATCCTCTTTTTATGTTACTCATTCAGAGAGTAATTCCTTGTTTTCAAGCTGCATGTGCAATGAAATGTATCAATAAATTGTTTGGTAGAGTATTTAGCATTAAAATATACATATACTGTATAATTTAACAATTTTAAAATAATTTGTCTTAAAGTGTGTAAATGTGCAATGCAAATAAGTTCATTGGTATACATTAACATCTTTTGGCCACGTAAGAAAAAGAAATGTGTCCTAGTCTATACGTCTTCTTTTTCCTGCACTGATTCCAACTAAAGTAAGAAACTATCCACAACTTTAGCACATAACAGCTATTTGTTCCACACCTACCTTAATAATAATCAGATTTGGTGTCCTGGAGTCCAGAATGTAGCAGCGGAACCAAGATGGCTTCAGCATGTGGATATCCCACAAAGCTTTGCTTTTCCCCTTTTCCCCTTTCTCTTAAAAGATGCATAGCAATCTTTTTTCTCTTTACCTCCAATGAGAATCTCTTTCTTCACACATGACATCCCACAGCCCTCCCTCCCTCTGTCCCATCTGTCTTTCAGCTTGCTCTTCTCTTTGGCCTCATTATTCAACAGGGGGATCGGGCCTTGAATATTGATTCACATAGGGAAAGTCCATGTGCTCTAAAGGAGTTTTGTTTGTCTGCCCTGCTATCCTCTTGTCCCCCCGCAGTCCCTCTCTCCTGCTCCCTCTCTCACAGTTGGTAGTTTTTGTTTTTGACCCAAATACTTGAAAGAAATGTCCCTCACGCTGTGAGCAATTTCTTCCCTTACACAGCCAAGAAATTAAGTGAATAAAGACAGGAGGTTGTTTTAGGTGAAGATCTCAATCATTCACAAAATGAAATAAAACTGACACATAACTGTATGTTATAAATTGTGTATTTTTATTGCAGATCTCATCATATTTTCAGTGGTCTCAAACTCATTTAGGATTAGACACCCTTTTCCCCTCAGGCCCTGTTTGTTCTTGCAAAAGAAATGTCCGTATATGTCTGAGTTGTCAGTCAGAGCACCATCAACAGCTTCCCTTTGCGTTATGGGTTAGGGTTATTTGAATATACATATATTTGTAAAATTTTGACATTTTAAGGCAAGATGTAATTATTTGGAATTCATGTTCAATGAGAACCAAATATGTTGAGTTCTATTCCTATCCTCCAGCCGTATAGGTGCATGTTTCTTTCAATTTCTAGTTGTAAATATCTATTAGTTTAAAAGGCCAGCCTCATTTAGTGAAGATTCAAATGACTTGGCCTCCCCATCTTCTACTCTATTTCTTTTGCTTCTTTGCACTCCGTTTCTTTCTTTTACAAGTGCAATCTCTCTGTCCTCACACCAACAACAGATTTATTCAGTGAGAGTACTCCAGGGTTTTTTCTTTCCTCTTTAAACTAGAAGGCCTGGGCTCAGTCATGAACGAAGGCCCCCCATCGGTGTAAAGACATTAGATTCATCACAGTGGCACAAAACCTACATTTTCAGTCCTAGACTTGGCTGTCTTATAACCCTGTATAATGCAGGCGTAATCTAAAACAGTAGCTCTGATATGTGTATTATGTGATACTTACTATAAGTCTTCCCATTCAGTTCAGTATGTATCTATGACCATTTTATAAAATCAGATTAATGTATTAGGAGATTAAATATATAAAAGAAACCTAACACAACAAGGAAGTTTTAAGCCTGTATCTAAAACTCTCAGGTCAGGTTATATCAGGTTATTATTTGCAATGTGAAAGTAACCCCATTTTTTCTATGTAATATCTAACTAATTTTATGTGTGTTGCAATATTTGAGTTTTGTCTTGATGGATAAAAAGGTTAATGCTAATATATAAAGTCAGTTGTTCCTAGTTTGTTTTTGTTTTTTTTTCAGTTGCCAGGTCCACTGTTATTGTCAGACACCTTCAGTCGATGCATATCAGAAAATAACACAGTCAACATCAGTCTTAACACACAAGAGGATTATGTTTACAAAAATGGCAACGTGTTTTTCTCAGCTGCCGCCACTGTGAAGTTTATGTTATCAACACTATGTCACATTTTATGCCACTTTATTCTGTTGTTAAAACACCTTCCATTACAACTTAAGCAGCCATAAGCTCTCAATTATTATCATTTGCAATTAAACAAAGCTGCTAATTGCATGAGCAAATGAAGAATTGGTTGGATTTCAAAGGGTAAATTGGATATGTGTGTCTATGACCAGGCAGTATGTACAGACAACAACCTTTTTCAAAAAAGCACTTCATATCAGGTGTTTCTGGACCTCCAAAAAACATGATAGATGTGGAAATTTGTCCCACTCAATTGTTAAAAAAAAACCTCTGGGTGTGTAGTTAGTGATGAGCAATGGTTTGAGACTAACCACTGTGTTGGTATCTGTGTTGTGCTTGGTGCAAGATGGCAACTACATCCACAGGCATTCAAGAAAGTTAGAGCAGGTTTTTCTTATTTTTTCTTTTTAGATCAATTAATCCATTTACACACTGGCAATAAAAAAAGTTATCAATCATCCCAATAGTCTTGCAACTAGAACTCTCACACAGTTCCGCAATATTGGCAGTATGAGGGTGGAGTATAGGATAGACACATTTGTCATCGTATCGGATTAACTTTGATCATTACACAACACTGTGTGCACAGTTCTTCACAAAGGAAATGATGCAGGTAAAGACGCCAACTAGTTCGCCTCTCACATAACTGACATAACTGGCATATTTGTATATGTATCTGTCAGTTCTTTAACACACTAACAGACAGTTAACATACCATACCATAACATTTATCCTGCAGGTCGAAGGCCCTGCTTGTTGCCACTGAAAGTTATGATGCAAGGAGGTAGTGAATGGCAGGGAGGTGTTCACGCACCCCAACCCCCCCCCCCCCCCCCCCCCCCCCCCACACACACACACACTGCAAATGAAGTACTGACCTATTTCTAAAAGGAGATGCATAACATTGTAATAATATTCTGTCTAAAACCTCTCAAACTTATGGCAGATCTTGCACCGAGATGATAAATAAATATAATTTGCTCATTTGTTTTCTAATGCTGTCTCTTAACGCTTCAGCATTTAGGTTACAGTCACTTTATGTTAATTTAACACTTGAAAAATATTAGTACATTCATCTACTAAATGGTCATTTAAAATGAAATATTTATATATTTGCGTTTTTAGTTTTTTTTTTCTTTTGGTCACATATTTGTCGGGTCAAAGCAATGTATGATATGTGACTTTTGTACATAATCGGATTGGAAGCATTTTACTGTTGTGTCAATTCCTTCAAGTTTATTTTTACTCACTGTTACTCCCTCTGTTACAACGCAGTGATGGTGTCAGGTTTTCCCAGACACTGACAGTTGTTGATGAAGTGTGATTGATTCAGTCTCCTGAGCTCAGCAACTCTCTAACTCCAATTACCACCTCAGCACATTCAAGTGATTGAGGCTAAACGGCAGCAAATACCCCTGTTGGTGCCTCAGAACATGAGGAACATTACAAACATGGTAGTAAAAATACTGCTGAGCCTGAGCAGTAAATTACATGAGCCCCCTTTTAAGCTGAGTGTTATTTTAGCAAAATAACATGCTAATTAGTGAAGCAACAAAAGTTATGGGCTTGTAATTTTTCCCAAGTAACACATAACTGCTGTTGCAGATCGATGTAGTCGAGTACAAAGCACAATATTTTGCAGTCTATGGTAAAAACATGCAAAACAAGTCAATACACCAGGATGATCTTCTCCAGTGTAATAAAGTGTAATGAATGTGAATTTCTTCCAACAGTCAAACAAAAACGCTTCCGTCACAGCAGCCATTGCAGGTTCCTAATGAAACTCAAAGTGTATGCCATTCAGGCAGGAGGAAATTAGGTGTCCACAGGCTTATGGGTTAAATATATAAAACTAATAACTCTGATTTTTATAGATCATATATGACCTCGTAACTTCCAGCAGATTGTGATGAAGCCTCCCAGTTTTTGTGCATGATGGAAAGGGGTCAGTCAGAAAACTTCCACTAATTATTTGTGAAAGATAGTGACAAAGGTCAATGACCAAATGAGTGTGGGAGTTATTTGGTTCTCTGCTCGGGCACACCAGCCAATCAGAGAGTAGATAGATGGTAATATCCGCTTGCAGGGCGTTTTCAGTCTCCAAGTCATGTTTGATGTCTATTACACTCCCAATTTTCTCCTGGGACACATATGCACTTCCTCTGCTGACAATATGAGATCATGTAAATCCCTGAGAGCAGCTTTAATGTAGATCATTTCATGGTTCCATCACAGATTTCCGGCCCTGGGTTCAGGCCTCCCAGTGCCAGTCAGTAATCCAGCCTACATGCGTATAATGTCATTATGAAAAACATACAAGTTTACGAGACCAATTAAATGTTCATCGGTTTACCTTGTCGCCTCTTTGCTACTGATTAAGTGTAGCTGTTCTTTTTATTTGCTTTTCCGACAACAGTTATGATTTTTAGAACCTCTGTACACTCTGTAAAGCTTTTCATTGATTTGCTTCTCAACATACAGCAACTCATCAACACACACCATATCACTGCATAAACAGTCATGGACAATCATAGACTATATAAAGACTGGACAGATGTGGCCTCTGTAACGTAACAGGGAATGGTTTCTAAAGAGCTGTTTTGAAGCTCAATGCACCATTGCCATCTTGGCAATGCCAGATAAATTCTGCCTAACAGAATAGATATGGATAAAGAATTGTTTAATTGATCTGGACTCACAAAGCAGAACACATGGTCTTAATTTGAAGAGATAGAGACAGGTAAACACAGACACATGTGAAAAACCATCGAGGCAAGAGAAAACACATGGGGAGGGGGAAACAGCAGGGAAAACAATGGGCTATAGGCAAAAGATGTCCAATATTAATAATTTTAATAACTTGGGAAGTATTTTCTCCCACTGGCATTCTCAGCACTCACTGGCCAGTTCCTGAGATAAACTCTAATGCTAATTAGTGTAAACACAATAAATATATAGCAATTACACTCACGTCAAAGAACAGGAGCCCAAACCTCTGTGTCCTGTCAGTCAGTAGGACACACAGCAAATGACATCATTTGTATGACAAAATCAAAATGCACAAACACCACAAGTGAGTTAGACAGAAATTCAGCTCTTGCAAAGTCATGCAAATGTATTTTTGCTGTAAAGTTTGACATTTTAACTTGGGAGTAGGAGTGTAATGAGGGTTGGCTCACTTTTGGAGCCAGCCTGAAGGGGTTATCTCAAAAAGCTGTTGGTGTGTATTTGTGTGTTTGTATATGTCTATGTCAGTATATTTGTACATGCATACATGATGTACAAACACACAAACACACAGATACACAGATATAGACTGTCTCTCCCTCTCTCTGCATCTTGTGTGTCCATTGTACTTCAAGCTATTTTGTGTTATTTAGTAGTGAAGTTTGGTGGCAACTGTGTAAAAATAGATACAAGTGCCACTTTTTGGACTCAAATTTACATCTGATAGAGCTACTTTACATTTTTGAGAGGAGCGAGAGGATTAGGATTATTATTTTTTTCATTGATGATATTTGTATCCACAAAGTCTAAGTAGGAGCTTTCGGCTTAATGAAAAAGATGCTACAAACTTAGGTGTGTGGCTGTGTGTGCGTGAAGCAATGGGATGAGGTTTAGGATGGTGGGTGGAGCTCTAATTGGATTACAAATTAGCTCTAGAAGTATAATAACTGAGAGGCTGCTGAGGAGAGGATCTTCCATCTATTTGGCACAGAGCTCCTGTAGTACAGAGCCAATATTACTTGTTATTACTGAAGGACCAGTGTGACATTTTTAATCACTGTCAACAGGTAAGTCTTTTGTGTTATTTTCACAAATTTCACAGCAGTTTGGTGTGATAAATGAGCCAATGACATTATGCCATGTTTATCATTCATTTCCTGCTTTTTGTTTCTTTACTGGATGGAGGAAGAAACATTTGGTTTTCACTTATACAAAACACTGCTGTGCTGTTGCTTAGCCTTAAATCTTCAAGAATATAGATTTTATCAGTAATTGTGATGTCAGACATTAGAATGTCTGTGCTCAAGTCAGCATAAGATTGTTGTGGCTCATGTTGGACAATCTGCTGCTTAAACTATAGGATAAATTGCACTCCACCAATTCCCAAAGTAGTTGTGTTTTTGTTCAGTGTCTTGTAGGTGTAATACATATTTAATTTCCTACTAATTATGTGGGATAGAAACAAAAAGATTTGAAAGAACTGCTGCATTTAAACCATGGCAAATATTTATTCATGACTCTATTTTCATGTATTGTTCACATCTGTAATTCACTTAAATTGATTTATTAGAAGAATACCCAATAGACACAGTCTCTATTTTACTTGTAGCGCAAAGAAATTTCCAAATTATGTAGTTCATTCCAAGGAAATTAGCAATACAAAGGATTAAAACTAACTGACGTAGAATGAAATTATTATTAATGAATTCATTTTTGCAAAATGTACAGTAGGCTGATTTGCTCACCATTAATGATCAACTCACATGAATTGATGTAATTATTTATCAGGCAACTACTGTTAAGTTACATTAATTTATATGACACCAAACTGGTTGAAAGCCTCCCACAGAAAGAAGTCACACATTTGATTATGCTGTGTGAAAGCAGAGCAGTGCGCACAGTCAACCTCCTGTTACAGAGCGTATCTTCACTGATATCATCTACCATATATCACTCCCAGGACAGTGTAGTGTGCTGCTCAATACTAAAATTAACTTCAATAAAGAGCCACAAGAGATAACCAGTGACACATTTGTGGAGGCAGACTGAATGGATGGCATTCATTTTTATTGCACTAAATGTGCTGCTTCAGTTAGTCATTGTGTTATTGCTTATGCATTCATTAGTGTGCAGTGTTCAGCTGCCTCTTAAATACATTTTAAAGGTGAAAAATTAAAAGTCAGAACTGGCAAGACTTAAAACTCCTGCTGATGCAAAACCATCTAACAACTCATAATTGACTTAAACCTGGATAAAGGTAAGCGCATTCCTCACATGAATGAGTGTATAACCATCACTATTTCTTTTTTTTTTTTTTTTTAAGTCCCCCTTTTGTTTTTTTATGCCTTCATTTGAGTTACTAACTGGCAGGGAGGCCAACAGAAAACAGGGAGAGGGAGGCAAATAACCTGCAGCATAGGTCCCCAGCCAGATTTGAGCCAGGGACATGGCCCACGTTCAAAACCACTCGACCACCAGCGCTCCCCACCCACCACTACTCACAATTTCTCCTCGAGAGCCACTCCCTCAGCTTTAACATTAATAACTGAGTAGCCTTTAAAGGAGTCAACATAGTGGAAGAGATGAGAAATCTCTTAACTTAGGTCATTTTTATAAGTTGGGGAGCTGGACTGTACAACCATAAACTCTGGAAAGGTTAAAACAAAACAGCAGAAAACACATCAATCATAAGACAGTAGTGCAAAAGATTCAAGCACAGGCACACACAGGGTGTGTGTAGTGTAAGTATTAGCCTGGTGTTGGGCAGTTTTTGTTTTTTTGTTTTTTCTGTTTGAAATTTCACTGGTTCGTGTTTCAGATCATGGAGAAAACGCCAAACTGCTGCGGTTTTGTTTCACTGGTTGTTTTGGTCGTTCTTATCTTATATCCCCTGAGTTCTTGGTGTGAAGAAGAAACCTACAAATCACTGACACAGGTAATATACAACTGACATGGCTACGATTATATTATGGTATGGTAACGTCAATTGTAATTTTCTACTTAAAGATGAATTTTCTCATTTAATTTCCTTTTTCTGGATAAGCCTGCTCATTGTGTTGGTGAAGATACAGAATTGAAAAGATTTGATGACATTGACTACGACAGCTTTGTGAGTCTCATGGGAAGGAGGAGGGCTGCTCAACCAAATGGTGAGTTAATACTTGCAGTAAGTGCTGATAAAACACCCAAGACTCTTACCAGTCATTGAACACAACTCTCTTTTTACAGGTCATAGAAAAATCCCGATGTCAAGAAAAAGTAGGAACCTGAAGCTAAATTAAACAATGAAATCACCTCAAACTAATAATTTTATAGAATAAACACAAATGATCTGCTTATCTTACACAGGAAACATAGACCACCCGCTCAGGGACCTGCTGAGGAGGACCATAAGTGAGTGGAACTGCATATTGTTCTTTTCCCAATTAAGTAACTCTTTTGTCAGATCTTGTTATTTCAGTTTTAGAATGTGTCATAAATCTGTCGAGTAAAGCATGATTTTATGTGATTTTAACACGTCGGCCCCAGATTATCAATCATACAGTTCTCTCTGAAGGACACCATGTAATCCCAACACTCTCTCTAAATGATCTCATACATGTAGGTACCGTACACCTTTTTCTTAATACCTACTGGTGGGAGTCTGCAGCCTTTATCACGAATGGAGCCATTTTGCCCCCTTTCCACCGAATAAAAGTTTTAAGGAGCTGCAAAACATAACACAGTTTATAAAGTTTTGGATACAGTTATACTACATATAAAAAAATTATAGTTTTGTGCATTTATAAAAATACAGAACTGGAATAAAGAAAACTGATGATATTTTTAACAATGTGTAGGCTTAAAAAATTAAACATAGAACTACACAGTTCTATTTCAGTCCTGGCCTTATTCATTTTAAAATTAGTGAAATTACATTTAAGTCACTTTGATATGATTAAAACATAAAGCTGCAACTTTAAATCTTAAAAACATAAATATAGGCCAGTTTGTATTTAATATGAGCAAATCTAATTCAGTTTGCTGTTATCCTCTTCTGTTGATTTTTATCAACCAATGCTCCTGAACATAAAATGCATCAATATCAGCTGTGGGCCTAAAATAAATATTCTTATAATAATAGCCTATTAAATGTTAGTGTTCTTACTTGTTTAACATGAAATCTGTTTGTAAACATCGCTGCTGTGTTTCACTGATTGCTTTTTCTTGATCTTATTTCTGCTGAGCTTTTTGTGGGCGGGGTCAGAAACTCAGTGCCACCTGCAGGTAAAGGTATAGGAGGAAGTGGCACATATTTTAAATGACAAGTAATTACAGGTTTTTTTTGTATTTCAATTTCAAGTATCACCTTGAACTTCAAGATAACAAAATGAATAAATGGAATTATAATAAACATAGCGGTTGTTTATTTTCATGTAAAGCCATAGAGAGCCGCTGCAGAGGGCCCAAAGAGCCGGATGACTATTGGCCGACCTAATCGGGCTGCACACATTACCAGTAGAAACATGCTGTTTTCAATATTCATGCACTGAACATCAGACAGGATATACATTTGCAGGGCAGGTTCTTTGTGCTGATACAACTTGTCTTGGCAACAGTTAGGTGTAGCCCTTCTGTGTTGACTGCAATCATGCAGGACAGTTCCAACTATTTGTTTTCCTTTAAGTGCACGTCAGGAATTATTCTTCCTTGTTCCCTGTAGGCTGACTCATCAGCCACCTGTATTGTTTTTGCAGCTATTAGTCCTCACCCTGTCTTGTTTTTTCTCCCCAGTGCTCAACGATTTCTTTAATGGAGACGTTCCACCTCTTCCTGTTACTGACACAGACTAACTGCTTCAGTGCTTCGAGAGCGGTGTAATATCAAATCAAATCAGATTTATTTATGTGGCGCCAAATCATAAAAAAGTTACATCAAGGCCCTTATATGAACAAATGTAAAACAAGATGTACAGTAAAATATGCATTTATTTATCGTGATTAAAGCACTGCTCACAGAAAACAATTCTGCACATTGATAACGTGCTCACACACTCACACGAATGAATTTGTGTGTGTGTAGTATTGACTCAACCAACATAAATACATTTGAAATATAAATACAGTAATAGACACCTTTCTCTTTAATAAAATTTTAATGTTGGAGATTAATTCTGAAGACCAAGTGTGTTGTGTCACTGCCACAAGAAACTTGCATGGAAGTGCAGATCAACAAATGGAGTTGGCAGAAATTTGATCTATTGTAAAACATACTAATTTGGTTTAAACTGGACTTTTCCACTTGAAACAGAAAAACTGAACATGCTCTGTGCTCATGTACAAAGGGAAACAAAGTGTAAACAGTTCCAAAAAGGCAATTTTATGGGCATTAGTGACCCCAAACATATTTGACTATAAAGGACAATAAAAGGTTCAAGTGGTTAAAAACAAAAAATAGCAATTATAACACTAAAAAGTGCATTCAATTTTCACATAGATAAAAAAATTTTTAATTTTGATTCCTAAAACAATTTTCTGTATTTGGTAATCCCTATCACTCTCATAACATAAAATCTCCAAACCTTTATGCATATTTTTTAAATATGCACAATGTGCTCACTACAAAAAAAAAAAGATGTGGCCTGTTGAAAATAAACAAATATACAATATACAATTGTATAAATGAAAAAAATCTTGCTAATTGAAAAATAATAATAATAATAATAATAATAATAATTGTGAAAAAGTCATTAGCTGACTTGCCCAAAGGCCACACTCATTACATTGGAGGGATTCACTGAAATTATACCCCATCTGAAAGTATCACCCTCATCATGGTAATGTCACAGTGCAAAGTCATGTGTGCAGCTGTTGGCTCATACAATCTCAATGCACAAGGCACAAGCTAAAGATTACACTGGGGAGGGTGTGTATCCAGGCACAGTTTCAAGATCAGCAAAAAGGTGTTGAACAAGATTGTCTTGTTCAACTGAGTCAATAAAGCAATAAACACCATGTAAATGAACAATTTCATCAGTCTGCCCGCAATCTAAGCCAACAGGGAAATCTTTGGCTGGATTGAATAGATTCAGTGAACTGGACCTTCCTTTTAAAGCATCACTGCAACATCTATGTACTTTAGTTAGGTTTATGGAGAAAAAAATAAAAATAAAAAAATAAAAATATATATATATATATATATAAAATGTGTATACTCAATTTAACTAACTAACTAGATTAGGGTTGCGGGATCTCTGTGCAATTATTTGACAATCTATTAACTGTTTATATTAGCTAAGATTAAGTTGATTAATTAATATCAATAACAAATTAATTTAAATATATAATTTTCATTTATTTTTGTTAGTTGTACCCCCCACAAATAAAACAAAAAAAACACCACTGGCGTATTAGGGTAACTGTCATCAATCAATGTTCTGATTGTCCTGATAACCAGTTTCTCAGTTGCAAATTCCATTGCCAAGTCAAGAATGTTCAGGCAATGGACTGGTATGCAGAGAAATCTCGAGCACTGTTTTCTTCTGTTTTACAGAAATATGAGCCTACATTATCTGCATGAGCGAACATTAAACACACAACCTTCTTCACATCCCATAGACACACAGTCCACAGTCCAAATGTTATTTGTGTACCACCCCACCAGGAGGATCTTTAACAGCTGCAGGAGGAGGATCTGAATCCTGTTTCTTGTCACTCCTAGACAGATCATCACCCTCTCCTTCCACTTTCGCTTGAGAACCCTTTTCTTGCCGTTCAGCAGCAAGCCAGGAACCAGACTGCTCAGAATTGTAGTGTAAGGGGGGAGGTGGGTGATAGCGGTATTCATAGCCAAAGGCACGCAAGTGATAGGTATAGTACTCCAATAAATACATATGTAAAGCATCTACATAGTGGAAAGACACTGAGACATCTGAGCAGCAGTTTGGACCCTGAGAAGAACAAAAAACTGATTATTACAGAAGATTCAAGTGTGTGTGTGTCTGTGAAAAAATAAATAAATAAATAAATAAATAAAATATATATATATAGAGAGAGAGAGAGAGAGAGAGAGAGAGAGAGAGAGAGAGAGAGAGAGAGAGAGAGAGAGAGAGAGAGAGCGAGCGCAAAAATTCAAATACTGACAATGTTGTAGTTGCTTCCCTTACCTCTAAGATGGGGTAGTAGCAGTAACTCCAATACCAGAAGCTCTTGGGGAACTTGGAAGTGAGGTGTTGCTCAGGAACAAAGGGGTGAAATGTCTCCCTAAGCGCAGTGTCTCTGGAGTCTCCAGCCAGTACCCCTACTTTCTCCATGCACTGCCCCATCGCCAGGTCCTCCACAGAGGTAGTGTGAGTGCACTGTTTGTTTTTAAAACCTTCTACAAATCGCCTCAGAGCCTCTTTGCTCAGTACATACCCTGCTCCACCACTCATATAACCCTGCTTGGTGTAGGGCTTGAATCTCTTGCCAAAGTAAATAGGCTCCTCTGGAGTGTGGTTTGCAAGAATCCATCGCAAATTATCGACGATCACGTAGGTGTCATCATCTGCTTTGAGGAACCAATCTGCCTCGTGGCCATGGTGCTCGTAGGCATAATGGAAGGCTCGGATTGTTTTCCAGTAAAGCTGGTCCCGACCTTCTTTTGTACCTAATCCTATAGTGGGAAAGTCGGGGTCTTCCACAGAGCTCATAAAGACCACTACATTGCAGTGACGAGTCCATGTTGACTTGACGTGCCGAGTCTTCTTCTCCAGATTGCTGGGTCCAGTCATCACCCAGCAAAGAATGCGCACCTTTTTGTACAATTCATCAGCCATGCGGCTATCCTCACCTGGTAAAGACATAAATATTAACATCACGTTTACATTGTAAATTAATAAGAATGAATACATTTCTAATGAGCAATGCTAGCGTGTGACAAACGGGGTGCAGAATGACATGAAACTGCTCCAGCAAGTTGAGATGAGAGGGATATGACAGTCAGTAGGTTCTGGTTCTGAAAAATATGACTTGTATAAAGGAAGTGGAAAACTATTCAAATCACATAGTGGCAGCTGGTGAAAATATTATTTTAAAAAAAGTAACACGACCGATTAAGTGTTTCTTTAGTAAATGAGACTACATCTTTTGGTCTGTGGAATATTTATCAACCTTCACTGATCCAGCAGGCAGTTTAAAACCATGTTGAACTGGCAACAGCTTGCAGTTGCCTCAATGAAAGCAAATTTTGCCAGAACTAGGAAGCTGCAGTCACCATTACCAGTCACAGAGCTTTGGACACACTTTCAAACTTGTTCCTACCTTTACAAAAAGCAACTTGTGCCAAACCTGAGTGAAATTTATATGTAACATGTCAAAGCAAACCAGCACTGAGGTTGAGTTGGATTGTTACACATTTGTTTTTACCTTCCTCAAAGGCAAACAGTACAGGGAAATTCTAAAGCGAAAACTTTGGCTCGGTACCAGATCATTGACAAAAGGTTTGGATTTGTTATCTTAGAGGGATTAGCACAGTCCCATGATATGTACACGAGGAAGGCGCAGCCAGGTAACACAGAAACAAATATGGGGTTGAAGTGTGTCTCTTGGACTGATGGCTTCAGTATGAACTCACCTCGGTGATGAGGGTGCTTCAGGTTGAAAAGGGCCGATCTCTCCTTCTTCCATACCTCCTCCTCAAGCTGGTGGTCATGCAGTTTGTTCAAGCTCCTGAACTGGTCGCTTGAAATGGTCTTATCAAACCATATCTGCTGCAGAAACACGTACAGTGTGAAGGTCCCAACCACAAAACCAGCATAGAAGGAGAATTTGGATCCGAGGGCCTTCATGCTGGATCAAGTGTCCCAGTGTCGGCCGTTCAACTTGGCAGGTGCTTATTAAGACAGGAGGGGGGTTAATAAAGACAGGGACACAAGTTCAAGACGATGTCTCCCACAGCGCAGCTCTCAACTTCATAGTCCTGTCGATGGTGTGAAACAAAATGGAAACTACAAGGTGTCGCTCCTTGTTGAAGGTGTGGTTCACTCACCAGACGTGGCATGGACACCATAGCAGCTGTATAATCCACCAGCTCAGAGAGGGAAAAGAGAAGTTTTTAGACCAAAGGTTGAGTCCTGTTCACAACGACGAAGAGATTTCTGCTAACTTAGCTCAGTTAGCCTCGCTGTGATGAGGTCAACGGTCTCTGCGGCTCAACAGCCAGCTAGAGGACCAAAACACCGACTAAAATATGTCGCCGAAAGACAAAAACTAAATCGCAGAGCCAGTGTTTAATGTTTTACCTCCTTCCTTGCCGTTAGCTGGCTGGATATAAGGATATTTAATCGACGCAACTAGCGTTAACTTCAATGCTATGTCAGCAGCGGGTTTCCTGTCTGATGGACGGAGCTAACGGAGACTCGACACCCAGCGGCGGATAACACCCGGAGGCCGCCGGGGGGTAGATGGGGCAGAAACAGTACACAGAGCCGGCTGAAGCATCGACGTTACATTATTCCTCACTGCCGCAGAAATGTCACCTAAATTCATCATCTGGCCGCTGCCCGTCCACATAAAACATCTACTTCCGGTCAAAGATTTCAAAAGAAGAGCGCTGTCTCTACAAAACAGACCAGTGTCCTTCCGGAGACTGTCCAGATGTTGTGGAGTTAGATTTCTGTCCGAAAATAAAAGACATCCGGTCCAGGATCACCGATGTCAGGGCTAATATCAGCAGAATAACTTGTTTGAGAAGTTATACTTGTTTGCTACTGTGGGACACGAGTCCTCATGCAATCATCGCCAATCTTCATTATGGTAATTCAGACCTTATTACTACAAAATGCACAAAACATCAAAAGATATGCAAATAAAGCATCCTTGGACCAAACGTGCTATGTTCGTGTGATGGATGTAATGGCATATATATGTATTATTATTATATCTATACTAATATATATCAAATTTTCAAGCCAAAATGAAACTGGTCCCAGTTTCTTAAATGTAAACATTTGCCAGTCTAGATTAAAAAAAAAAAAATGCAATTGATTTGAATGTGGTGGTGTTTTTCAGAGTCCTCTGACATTTCACACACCGAACAACTAATCCTCTAATATAGTACAGTACTTATGATGGAGGAGGACGTTCCCTTGATTTTATCTGTCACCTGTTTCACCCCAAAAAAGCAAAATGAATCACAATGTTAGAGTAAAAAATAAAATGGAGCCAATATGAGTGAAATCCCTGGTCTGAATCTGATATCAGAACTGTAATTTCTGATACTTAACATTGCTAGTATTAAAATGAAAACTTAAATCAAACATAAGCTCAAGGCAATTAAAAAAAAAAGAAAATAGAAAGATGCTTGATCATGTGACTTTGATTTTGGAGTGGTTGCAAATTTCACTGCTGGCACGACCAGCACAACAGCGCTAACCACTATGCTGCCATGCTGCCTCCACCTAAAGTTTTTTATTATTTTTATTATTACATATATTTTTACCCTTTTTTAAAGCACAAAGTTGGTCAAAGCTTGTATAGACAACAAAGAATAGATTTAAAAAAACAGGATGAAGGGGGTGTTTTTTCAGCACAAAAGGAACTTAAGCTTCTTTTGAAAAAATTGAGAGAAGGCCACTGATTTGGGATGGAGCAGAGCTTCAGCTCAGGGACTATAAAAGGTTAAGGGCCTGCACAAACAGACTCATGAACATTAGAGTCCACCTCAAAACAGCTGGAAATTGAATCTAAGCAGGTACAATATGCTTTCAGCAGTTGCAACAAGATATCCAAAGGGCTGGAGGGCTCGCCTCCTTTTGCGTTGATTTGACTGTTGCATTGTTTCCAAATTTATAATTAACTACATCCTCTCTGTGGGTTGCACTGGTGATTCTAGACAAGCAGTAGTATGAGCAGACTCAGGACCCTATTGATTTTACTATCCAGTTATTTTTAAGAGGTGATAAAAAAAAAAGAACAGAAAGCTAGTTTTGTTATACAGGAAACTCAAAGATTACTGGATAAGTCACTAATTCTACATTGTGATCACAGGCATCAAATAAGGTAGGATAGTAAGGCTCTGTAAAAAGAACACCAACCTCCAAAATGCATTCTTTTTTTCTATGCTGAAATTCAGTTACAAGATTGTACTATAATCATTTTTAAAAACATATTTACTCAGGCAACTTAATTTGTGCTATTGTACAACAATCAATTGAAAAACATAATCACGAAATAATTATGTACAAGTTAAGTTCCAAGTACCCACAATTATACACAAACTGTACAAATTCAGCCCTTTTAATTACAACTATGAAGAATCCTTAGAAGAGTTTGGTGTTTCATTATTTTGGTAGACTGAATATATCTGACAGCTTTATTGTTTTTCCTCTGAAAAGTCAAATTAAATTCACAAATGAAACATGGGTGAGTTTTGTCAGAAAAAAAAAAAGTACAAAGAAAACAGGTTTCTTCTTCTACATTCCTGTGAGTGTTTTTTCTTATGAATCCCTTTAGTAGCACATTACAACCTGAGGGAAAGGCAAAATATTTGTGAAACAATGTCAAAATTAATGTTTCAAAATATGACCTGTCATGTAAAAACATCTCTCTACAATTGCGCTTGCTGATAATATTGTCACCAAATACAGTGTCAGACAAGAAGGAGATGTGGAATACTCATCCAGTGTGCTGTCACTTTGCCAAAGAGAGCATGTAAAACAATTGCTAGTAATTTAGCTGTGAACATACTGCGGACTGTGCAGCAGACTTTATAACTGAACTGCAAATATTCAGTAAAACTCACTGAAATATTTCTAAAAACGCACATATATCACTTGGCTATTCAAGCCATCTATCAAAACTGAATCCCATCAAAAAGGGGAAAATGCATAACTCCATTTAGCTGCACAAATACAGCTATCACGTTGCAGTTCTGTCTTGCAACATATAAACGGTGCCTACTAAAGACACATATTGCCTAGTCAAAAATACACGGACAGATTTTCTGAATGTGCCAACAAGTGAGTTGATATTATCTGCCAGGTTTCATAGCAATAATCCAACCAAATGGGGTCTTTTTCAAATTTGCTGCTGCACTTCAGAGTCCCCTTCCTTGATGGTATCACAGGGGTCCAGCATCACATAAGGTGCACTCAATGTACTGCTCATATGTCCACATCATCTGAGTCAGAGGGGCTGGATGACTGGGACTCCTCCTGGGACTCTCCCCACACAAACCTATAGTTGTTCTCCAGTTCCTGTTGCCTCTTTTGCTCCTTGTAAACTTCTTCGGTGCCTCCAGTCTGGGGGATGAAATGTTTGATGTTATAGAAAAAACCACAAACTTTGTGATCAAATGATTATTTCACTGGGGAGGCTATTTATGGTTTTGTGCAAACATTGAGTGGAATACAGATCCTTACACATTTCATTGATTTTTTTAGATGGCACCTGCAAAAGCTACAGCCATGCTTGCATAGCGGGTACTCCCAGTGTCAGACTTGCTCATGAAATTGAGTTCCCATCTTTGTGACTTTTTGAAACCTCCCAACTTTTGTTCCCACTTCAAATTGTGAGATTACACAAAATTTTACAATATACTAGAAATGATCTCTCACTTCACAAGAGATAATTTTACGCAACAACTGTTCGTTATACAGGTACGCAGAGACACACAACCTCAGATTCAGTCTCATGTGGGCTGAAATTATTTACACAGCAAACATTTCAGCATATAGCAGATACAGTATTACAGCTCACCCACATAGACCCTAAAACAGATAAAACGTATTATAACTGAAATTACCAGGAGATTTATGAGGAGCTCTCTGAAGGACTTTGTATCTTCTTCAGTCAGCCACTGATCACCTGCCTCTTCTGCATTCTTCCTTGTCAAGATCTTTACCTCGATTTTACCTTTAAAAAAGAAAGAAAGAAAGAAAAGGGGGCTTTCAAATGAAATGTATGTACTTACAAGTTGCTCTGAATATGAAAACTGTACCACATGTTGAAAAAACCATCATAATGAGGAATGGCAGTGACAAAACAGTTGATGAAAAAGAAAAAACACACAAATGACTCCTTTCATTTCTGTCTCTCTGTAAAACAGGGCTTGGTGAAAATACCTAATTTAAAGGATTCTTGATTATATGTCATGGTACTACTTTTGGTGTTGAGTACACGCATGCAGTCGAATGATTCCAGCATGAAAATTTTGAGCAATACTTCACGCTACAAGCATAATTATAACTTTTCAATCGCTAATCCTGAAAAAATTTGACCCTTTAGGCGAAGATTAGACTGTAAATATAGAGCAGTGCATTTAAGATACCAAATGGAAAGCGAGAAAAGGCCGTAGAGTGTTTTGTAACTCCTCATTCATACCTTCGGCCTTCAGTCCTGCTTTCTCTAGCTGTTCTTTAACCACGTCCTTTATGTGCTGCCACTGGGGATCTCCTTCGCCCATCTCCTGAACTTTGACCTCCCCATCAGGGCTGCTGCCCGTCTTATACTTAGTAATTTTGATCTTAACATGGTCGTCAGCCGCTTGGTCTAGGGTGACGAGACAAAAGAGGGACAAACAAAACAGTTCACCTCAAAACCCATGAAGCAGGGCCACAGGATGGAGGAGGTAAGAGCCAAGAAAATGGAATCCAAAAACTGTCTTATATGCTTTATGTGTATTAAAGCCTTGATTTCCTAAGAGTGATCTCAATTACCTACATTTTAATTAAATTACTTAAAATTACCCAGAAATGCATTAATAGCAGCAGAGGAAATCCCACTAACTCACCAGAGAAATGAAAAAAATCCAATATCATGAGTTTTCTGAGTATTTGTTTCTGCATTAAAATAAGTCCATGTGTCCATCTACTCTGGGATGAGAATGTTATAAAAAGTATTTACTGTAAACATGGATGAAATATGATCATGATGGAGGTAGACACATTTTAACCACTGCAAGGCATGTTACCTGGCTGTTTTGGAGCCAGGCTGTGGCTGCTCCTGGTTGGATCTCTGGCTCTTTGAATTTCTGCTGTTTGCTGTTCTTCGTCCTGGACATCTTTCTCCTCCAAATGGTCGAGTAGCTTGTCAAGTGTCGTCTCCAGTGTCTGTGTTGCTTGAGTGCGATCAAACTCTCCTTTCAGGCCCTCAGTCTCCAATTCTTGCTGGGCCTACAAGACATAGAAAAGCAAATGATGTTAAATCGTCACATTTTGTTATCAGCCACATAAAATTATTTGCATAGACATGATTTTTACATATTCTTGTGGTAAAATGTTAGAATCACATATTTGCAGTCTGAAACCTCATTTATGATGTTGTCAAACTCCTTCTGCATTTCTTCCTTTATTTCCTCAATCTTGTCAGATGGCACAGAGAGGTCAGCCATCTCATCTTCAAACTCCTGTAGTAGGTGTTCATCTTCATCTTTTTCTTCCTCACCACGCTTTTCTGTTTGCCCATCTCTTGCTGTTTTCTCTCCTTGTTGTTTGGCTTGGTTTTGTGCTTTCTAAAAACAAAACAAATCATCAGTAACTTCTTACACTGCAAGGACAAACAATTATAATCCATGTGATTAACAAAACACGATCACAGGTTTCTTGTTACCTTCCTGTTACTTTCTTTGAGGTGCTGGACAAATTTCATGAGGTCTGCTGGGTCAGTGATGATTTTAAAGTTGAATTTTTCCACTAAAAGAGATTAATTTCAAACACTGAGATAATCCATTCACACTGGGCAACGGCACATAATACAAACAAAACTATCCATAACAAATTACCATGAAGTAATTACATGATACATAGAGTACTTGAAGTACTCTATTTGGACTACTCCAAAATAAAAGACTCTGTGGACCTTGTAATTTTGTTTGGTGCTTGTTTAAAGCAGCAACCAGAAGACATTAAATGAGCTGTTCTGTAAATGATCAAAATAACCACAAATAGCATTGTCTTCCTCGAGTGTATGTCTGCAATAGAGAAGCCAAGACTGGCGAATTACATTACCTTCATCACCATGATCAATGATTTCATTGTCTGTAAGTGAGTTGTCATCATCCTCTGCTGCCTGTGAAGAACACCAGTTTAGCGTTGTAAAAGCGTGGTCTAGACCTGCTCTATATGTAAAGTGCCTTGATGTAACTTTGTTATGATTTGGCGCTATACAAATAAATCTGATTTGATTTGATTTGATTTGATTTAAAACGAAAACACATTGACCTGCGCCCTCTAGTGGACCAATTGGCTATGACTGGAGAGGAATCTTCACTTTTTTATTCTACATATTTACATGTGGACAGTTATTGCTGTTGTGGTAAACACTTTTAGAGTTTATTAAAAGCAATTAACAGAACATCAATTTAATCAACCTAAAGAATATAAGACTCTCTATCCTTGTTTCCTGTTGACCTCTCATCCATTTACTAATTAAAATAAAGGCATAAAAAGCCCCAAAATTAAAAATAATAAAATATTAGTGCTTTGATTTTGGGGACACGGACATTCTTATTTTAAAACTTGAACACTGCAGTAAACTTGCTTGAATAAAGCAACTCACTTAGTCAGCCTTTCATTTAAGATATATGTACGTACAGATGTAGGTTCATTCATTCGGAGGGTAAACTAATTCTGAAACATGCAGCGCTTCTATACCTGACTCTCTTGCTGTGACGCAGTTGTTTTTGAACTCCCTGGTTTTGTTACTCCCTCCCAGAAATCCGAATCTTCTGCTTCTTCTGAATCACCATCCTCAGATATGTCAGCAGTGTCTGTTTCAAAATAAATGCAGCTACATCACCCAAGAAAAGCTTTGTGGAATCTACATTTACACCAAGCACGAATGAGTAAAAAAAAGATGTCCAATATTGCACTGACAAGTTTCTGTAGTATTTTAAGAGACACATTTCCCTGAAGTGTAAAAATGAAGTGAAAAACCTTTTCTGTCTGAAAGGTCTGAGTCATCGCTGGATGCAGGAGACATTTCTTCTGCTGTTACTTCCACTGCTCCATGCGCCTCTTCATTACCAGCCAACATCTCATCAAGGCTCCTCAGCTCCTGGGAGATCTGTTCTACTTTACGCTTTGTGTCCGCTGATAACAGACATTAAAAACATAGGAACATGGAAAGAAAGAATGAAAGGAGTGAAACAAGAGTCATGGCATGTATTTCTTGTTTTTATAATTAGACTAATCAAAATTATATTTTTAAGTTCATATATCACAATTCAAGACGGTAAATCTCAAACAATTGTGCATTATTTTGGTTCCCACCTTTGTCACCTTAGCTACCATTACTTCTGTCATGACAATTAAAAAATGCTGCATCTGATCTCCTTCAGTTTTATCAACTCACAGACTTGGGCCTTGACATAATCCATGTACTGTTGAGCACTTAGGGCTGGCTGGCACACAATACCCTGGGGCTTGGCAGTGGAAGGTGGTCGCAGGAATGGATGCTGGCAAGTGCGACTGGTATGAATTGTCAGCACATACCGGCACGACTGAGGCTCATCCACTCGGGCAATGTAGTCACCTGAGCCTTCCTCACACACAAACTGGAAATAATTGAGTTACATTTTCAGGTTGTGTCTAGGACTCATCATTTGAAACAATATATAACTTTACTTCCTTCTAACACTGTCATACATATTTCTGATTGGAAGAGCAAAAGAGAGACCAGAAGTCAAAAAAGAGAAAAAAAAAAAAAACAGCTGCCGAAACAATGACCACAGTGTGTGAACCAAATGCCTCCTTTGTTCAAATTCCTCACCCGCACTTCAGTCTCTCTGGCATTTCCATTTATGTCACATTTAGAGCCATTCACATAAGTCTGACTGTGGTAGCGCTTCAGTCGGTGCTGTTTGGAGGCCTGAAAAATAATCCAAAAAAGATGTTTTACTGCAATTGATTTGTAATATTCTTGAACTTTTGTGAAGCCAAACAATATGTTACTTGATGTTGATACTTTACAAAGGTAGAAATTACAGCAAAATATGTGTTGCAGACAGTATTCATTCAATTCAAGATCAGAAATTTGATCACGCCTCTACCAGAGAACTAGGTGTCCCAGTTTCTTTGGTGTTGCTGTTTTTTTTTTTTTTGTTTGTTTGTTTGTTTGTTTTTATTTTGGAGAAGCTGACTGCAGGTATCAGTTTATTGAAATACATGTGGGCCCAGCCCGCAGCTTAAGACCTTTCCCATTCAGTCCAGGACCCATATCTGTTCCCCGTCAGCATCAACTGCTTCCTCACTCCTGGCAGACCAGATAGCAGAAGTCATTTTGCTACAGTCACCCTCAACCTTTTGTTTTCCAGTCATTGAGTTGGGTTGTGGAAGAAAGAGATATCCCACTATTTCACCACTTGGCAGACTGACATATCATTTTGTCATGATTTATCTCCATAAAACTAATATAAAATCTTCCATGGTTTCATCATTGTATCTGGTTAAATCAAGTTAGATGTGAAAAACATATTTCATCTTACCTCTGACAGTGTTTATAGTACACACCCACTGTTCTCAGTTGGCGGAGGAAGTTGTAGGCAGTTGGTATAAATATTTTCTTACAGCTAATATCTTGCTAACAATTGGTTCGTCTGGTTCAACCCACTCTAATCTAATCATAGAGCCCGATTCAAGAAAAAAAAACAAAAACAAAAACACGGATGTACTAACTAGGGTCCGTATAAACAGCAACCAGTGACTATGAGCAAAAGCCATGTGCACTTTTTGAGAAACTTGACATTGTGGTTAATTGTGTCCTATTTGCATAAGATATCACTGCCAGAGGATAAATGAAAAAAGCCAACAGAAATAATTATTCATCCTATTATTGAGTGTATTACTGTCTCTGGCTGAGATGGTCTTGTGCATTCTGAAATAGATATACAATCACCAGCCACTTTATTAGGTACACCTTGCTAGTAAAAGGTTGGACACCGTTTTGCCTTCAGAACTGCCTTAATTCTTTGTGGCATACTTTCAACAAGGTGTTGGAAACATTCCTCAGAGATTCCGCAGCAACTGCATGATAGCATCATGCAGTTGCTGCATTCAGAGATGGTATTGTGCATTCCTTGGTTGTAACGAGTAGTTACTGTTGCCTTTCTATCATCTCGAGCCAGTCTGCCCATTCTCCTCTGACCCCTCCCATAAACAAGTCATTTTCACCCACACAACTGCCGCTCACTGGATATTTTTTCTTTTTCAGACAATTCTCTGTAAACCCTAGAGATGGTTGTGTGCGAAAATCCCAGTAGATCAGCAGTTTCTGAAATACTCAGACCAGCCCATCTGGCACAAACAACCATGCCATGTTCAAAGTCACTTTAATCCCCTTTCTTCCCATTTCTGATGCTCGGTTTGAACTTCAGCAAGTTTTCTTGACCACGTCTACATGCTAAATGCACTGAGTTGCGACCATGCGATTGGCTGATTAGCTATTTGTGTTAACAAGCAACTGAACAGGTGTACCTAATTTAATTCTCTTATTTTGTTCTTTTTAAAAGCAAAGCATATGAAGATGTACAGCAATGCTTTTGTGTTTAATTTTATCTGTTGCACCAAGACCTACTGCTGTTATTCTTATGGATGAAATAAGTAAATCTCAGCAAATAGTGGGGACAAGTAGAAATGGCAACATATTTCTTTAGAGAGGGTAATTCAAATTATAGTTGTCCCATATGCTGAATTATGCTGGGATTGATTCGACCCTAAATTACCCACTGCCACTTGCAACTACACAATCTAATATTACAAAATTAAATTTTTTGACTTTTTAATGCATATAATAATTCTGATATTTAAGAAAAAGCAGCCACAAAATTGAGGGAACTTTACCTTTGCTGTTTCATTGTTCCAATCAAACTCAGACTCATAATAGCCAAGAAACAGAACGTCTCCTTTGATTTCTGTGTCTGAAGAGAGAAGAAACAATATTGATCAAATTGAAATCATCTCTTACAGCATTTGTGATAAAACGCATAGATTGAAATTACACTCACCTTCTAAGTGGTATTGTCTGATATGCTGACCATGACAGAACTCGTATGTCCACCAGTCCTTTGTCTGCATGGACAGAAAACATTTCCGAAGAGATTTACTTTACTGGTCTTTTTCTTATTTACATCTGATACCTCCTCAACTGTTAAAAATCTACAATTTCAAACAATTGTGTTTGTTGCACATACACACAGGGATAATATAATCATATTGATATTATATATTGTGGCTTGGGGGATTAGGAACCAATACTTCCTTTACTTTATGCTTTTTGTGTAGGTGTGTGCATACCATTTGCTTTAACACAATTTAGTGACAGATAAGATAATAATCCTTTATTAGTCCCTCAGCAGGGACTAATAAAGGATTATCTTATCTCTAACTGGGCAAATTTGCATGTTACAACAGCATCAGACATATAAGAAATAGGTACCACAAGATGTGTTCAGTGTGATGCAGGTTTAAGTTTCAAAAACTTAGATGAATAAGTGTCTTAAGGTGCAAATTTAACTTTTGTCAGTTCTTGTATTTGACTTAACCACCTGCAGGTACACAAACAAGTAACAACCTTCACTAGACACGGGGCATCATGCATTGGAGTGAGCAGGTCCGGGATGTCTGGTCCATTATACCCCTCTACGTCTGGCTCAGAGGCAGGATCCTGATGAAACCGGACAGCCAGGGCTGGAAGTCTGCACTCATACAGTTGTTTGTACTTACTGGACACCATCATCACCTCCTCTGTCTTGGTCTATAGGAGAAAGACATACAGTCATGTAAATTGCAATATCTTGAAAAGTGAACATTGGCAGCAGCATGCTTTTTAACTACTTGCTCTTGTTATTATAGTTGTGGTAGTTACTTTTAATGTGAGAAAGTTACAAGTGGGAGCAGGTAAAGACGCTGTGGTTGTGTTGACAGCTGTCAGCAGCGACTACTGCGTAGGTCACTTCAGCAGTAAGTTCACATTTAGAGCTTCAACCTGTAACCTACAACCATGGCATCTTTAAAAGTCAACAGCATTTTGATGTTTCACCAAAGCTACTTTCTGTTTGAGTTTAAAGAGAGGCTGGCTATCTGCTTTTAACGGTATTTAGTGCTAGCTTAATTTCTTGCTAGCAGGCTAATGGTTTAGCTGACCCAAACCCCTCCTCCCCGACTCACCTGGCCCAGGATAACGGGGTCCGACAGGATCTGGATCCCATATTTCATCTCGTTCAGCTCCTCCAAGTTCAAGAAGGCGGGAACACAGAGGGGGCATATCAACAGGAAAACGCAGAGTCTCTTCAGCCACCGTACCGGGGACACAGCCATGATGATCGACTCTCTTCTCAGCCCCGTTTGTCTGACAACAACGTTACACAGGCAGCCTGACATGGTGGCCGCTGATTGGTCTAGAGCACCCGTCCTGTTCTGTCATTGGCCTGTCTCTGTGTCTGTCAACGCGTCTCCACCTCTGTAGGTTGGTTAGTTTATTACACTGGCGCACGGTGAAGGGGCGGCGCTTTAATCCCAGTAATATCGAGCATTATCGTAAAACCAGGTACATGTGCTCTTTCCAGGTTTGTGTAGCAGTAAATTAAAGACACCCTTCGGGTTGACAGAAGGATGGATGGAACTCACAGGAGCCGTAATTGGTTAAATTATTATGATGCAGGCTATTTTGAGCACATGTTGGTGGACAGAAAGTCGGAAATGAGAAGGCAAAGTGTGTGATTTGGGACTAGGCTCAATACCAGAATAATACAGCCAGAGAAAGAAGCAGACTGTTAAAATCACGCTTTCACACATTCCCCAACACACTATCAGGCGTAGGACACACACACACACTTACACACACGCACAGACAATAAGTGCGTACGTGCACAGGCTGCAGCCCACTTACACACACGCACACGCACACCTTTGCATATGAACAGATTGGAGTCATCGTCTAAATGATTTGTTTCCTCCGGCCCGCTGCGGTCCACGGCCCGGGTCTCCGCCTCTGAGCGCGGTGACTGACCGCACAGTGAGGGGTTGGGATGCGGTGCTCGCTCAGCTGAGCCGCCCGCTGCAGCTTCAGGGGAAGCGCCCCTCCAACACTGCTGCGATGTGTGGCTGCCCTATTTGTTTTCCGGCCGATGCGTTTATCCACACCTAATCCCATTTCCAAGACCGCCGCGGAACACATTCATTAGAGAGGGTGACCCCCTGGCAGGCGGGAGGAGAGGCAGTTTACAGTGTGCGTCTTTGGACTGAGGTGAGCTTTCTTCTTCTTATCATTTGACTGGCCCGTTATTGTAACGGTCCTATGGCTCCTTCTTCCAAACGTTTTTAGTACATGGGAACATTTAAAGATTTCGACATCAGGCAAACATCAGAAGAAAAGAAAGGCGTGGAAGAAATTTCAAGCCATTTGGTGATAAAAATCACTAGATGCAACGGACCTTTGTTTTTGAGTCAAACGCGTTTCAACGGTTCAATGATGTAATCGGAAGAAATATGAAGATATGTGAGCTTTATCATTCTTTTCCTAGCTTTCTTGTTCAGGTAGGGTAATAGGCCTGTTCATTGGAGCCAATTGTATATTCACCCAGGCCTCGGATGCTGCACACACGATCACGTTAATTTGACATTTTCCCTTTGTTTGAGCATTTTGGGCTCAAACAACGGGGAGGAGGATAGATTATGCCAATGCAACAAAGAGGAATTTGAATGTATTCAACACAGAAGACAACCTGGTGTTTTGAAAGGACCGATGTCTGTATCTACAGTATGTCCCCTGGTTGATTCAGCAAGCTCACAGCAACACAATCAATGCTAAAACATGGGATTTTACAAATGGGAAGAAGTAAAACAACATTTTAATGGCCTTCATTTTTGTGATTACTGTGATTACGTGCAAGTAAGATTTTCTGTATTAGTGTTTTTACAAAACTCTTATGAATACAAATAAATAGTTAGCTACCCCTGTAAACGGAGTTGTCGTTAAAACTAGTAGAATTAAATGATTTGGCCTGTTTTTTATTTTGTGTTCTCTTTCTGTATTTCTGTGTTCAATATTTCTGCAGCCAAAGTACTGAGAGATTATTAGTCAACTATCACTTACCTACAGGAAGATACAGACCCACAATTAAAATAATAAGCTTATTAAAAGAAAAACATATATGTTTTAAATATAGTCATACAAATAATCTTATCGTGTTTTATCTCATACCAACTATTGAAGGAGCAAACGCAACTGTACTTTCTGTCTACGCCATGGTGGATATGTGATATCCTTTAAAGAGTTTGTTAACATTTTGGCAAACTGTAACATTTTAGCTTCACAGTGGAAATCTTTGCTTTGGTTTCACAAAATCAGCTAAAACAAACAAATGGTTGTGCAATCTTATTAGTGGGGGTAACATCTAGAGTAACACTTGTCACAAAACATTAAATAATAAAGTCTCTGAACAGGAGTCCTTACTATAGGTGATGTTAGGAAATTCAACCCTAATGGAGATAAGTTCAGCACATTCAGTAAATAACTGATGTATTTTAACATTCTCTGCATATAGCCTACGTCACCAATAGAACAAGATGTTCAAGATTTTTTTTATGGTAAAAGGGAAACTTTCTAAATCCTAACCAGCAGACTGACCACTCATTGCTGAGCCTATCCATCTTCCCTGCATTGATTGTTTGCAGTTAATGCTGTATTGGTGGCTTCCAAATCCGGTATGGTTTCCCCTAGTGGCTGTAAAACCACACAAGCAGCTGATGAAGCATCATATGGATGCTTGAAAGTGTTTTTATGGGATTATGCCATTGCTTTGTACAGACATTAAACTAGCCTGTGATGTTGTGATATTTTGTTTGTTTGTTTTTATTTATTTATTCATGTTTTGTTTTGTTTTGTTTCACTTCTTAATTTTTCCAGATGGGGAAGCTGCTATGTCATTTCTGTGGTTATGGACATAGTTTCTGGAGATGCAGCTGCCAAAAGACAATGAGTTCTCACTGACTGGATTGAGGCAGTTGGGTATGTTTACTTCTATATTTTTAAACATGCAGGCACAAAATAACTAAAGAATTTGTCTGTGGGATTCTTATCCATTCACATCAATTACAGAAAAAATAAAAATAAAAATTGAACATATTTATATTTGACGTGATTATAAATTGTAGCAGAAAGAGCCAAAGATTATCTATGTATATATACATACGTGGTATTGCAACATGTCTTTGAGCACTGAGAAATTTTGGACATGAATGAAAATATAATAACGTAGAATCTCTCAAATAACCATAGACTTTATGTTTGTGTAACAACAAAACAAACAGGAGTATTGTTTGACCAATGGCTCTTCTTATTCATTTTGGAATAAATATAATTGCATGAGCAAATGAAATAACTGTAGTGTTGGAATCCGCTTTGCTGACTGAAAACAAGAAGGATGAATTCCACATGACAAAGTTACAAACTACAAACCAACAAATCAAACAGTTAGCATCTTTCAGGATGCAGATTGGATCTAACCACACACACTCATTTATTTTTTTTATTTATCACAGCTGCAAAGAAACGGAAAGTCATCACATGTTAAACCATCTCCTGAGAGTATATCTAGCATAGATATCGAGGGGAAAGTTACTTCCTGCAGCTGAAACTCTTTTTTTAAATCCAGTCTTTAGATTTTACACTTTGACACTGGGATAGCAGGTCTGAAATTTCATTTTCTTAACCAGGCAAGCATCAACATGCTTGTGTTTTATTCCTGGTACCATGATGATTACTCTGCCTGAGCCTGTGTAAAATCAGTTATGGCAATTTCTAATTGTTGGTTCTGACCACAATCAATCCCAGACCAACATTTATGAGCCACATAATAAATGTTTCCATGCACATGCCTGTCGCACCACTATGTGGATCTGAAGTACACTCTAAAGCTGATGGTTTACAGATTGGGCTTTTACAAGTCAGTCGTAAATACTATGCCCACATATGTGATGAGGGACAAAATCAACAGTCCTTGTTCAGTGTTGTCAAGGCTAACTAAGACCAGTAGTCAAATCAAAGTGAAAGTCCTTTAAGGGTTCAGCCAATTTGGTATGAAATTTCTTGTTCAGTCACCCCTGACAGTGATTATGTGCCAGAAGAGGAGCAATAGTAACACAGAATTCCCTACTTAAAATATTGTAATTAGAAAATATCAATCTTATGAGACTAACAGAGATAGCAGAAGCCTGATTTGAGATTCAAATAAAACATTAATTTTCCTTTTTATACGGAACAAAGACAACAAATTTTGTCCCTTATCTCTCATACGTTGTCTACATGGCTAATATGGATATAGGAAACGAACATTAGCTCTGTTTGCATACATGTGTGCATGGTATCATGAGAAACTTATTGTGCTTATCTGTGTCAGGTTCCAGGATGCGCTCCCTGAGAAAGACGGTGCTGCTTGCCATTCTGGTGTCTGTGGTGCTGGTGCTGGCTCTTCTCCATTCATGGCCCACGCGGGCCTACACAACAGTGGATGTGTGGCAGAGACCAGGGCCCATAGTAGAGAGACACCTGGAGGAGAGGCTGCCACAGCCAGACCACCAATTAAGCAACATTCCCTTTCATGTGAGGGACAGTGTGGCAAGGTAAATGTCAACAAAGAACATTTAATTCAAGGATTTAATTCAGTTCAACAGACCTGAGCTCAAAGCCTCATATACATGTGTCTCCTATGTAGTTTATTGGCACGTAACGGGTGCGTATGTGAGGGAGAGACTGGAGGAGTAAACCTTCCCTTCACCCAACTCTTATTCCCACGAGTGTCAGCACATCCGCTGCACACTGCTTTTGAGGCCTCTGAGCTGGAGGAAATGAAGAGGAGACGGTCCAAAGAGTACAAGAGTTTCCAAAAGAGGTAATCAGAAACATTGTCAGACATTGTTGCAAGGAAAACAGGATAATGAAGCTGCTAGACTGAGCTTCAGTCATCTCTGGATCATTTCAAAGATCAAGGCCACTCCTCTGACACCATGTCTGAAATACCATAGCTCTTGGCATTTCCTTTGGTATCACTGGGAATTAAATATGCTGCCTTTATCACAACCAGACATAACTGTGATGCTATCGCAAGGGCTTTCATTTCCTTCTACACAATCTTTTGTGCTTATCAAGGACAAAATCTTAAAATGGCAAGCTCTTTTATTATAAGCTAATATGGTATTCATTCCCTCATCTTTCCTGTCTGTTTATATTTTGTTATAGTTTATGCAAATGGCTGTAGGTAGCTACAGCATGCATCTTCCTGATGTGAACTCTTCCCCTCAGGTCACTGACACCTGTAGATCGCCTCATTGTTGCTGAGGCTAACAGTCCCTTACAGTATCCAATACAGGGGGTGGAGGTCCGGCCCCTGAAAACAATCATCATTCCAGGTCAGATTTACAATAAAGAGTGCACAAAACATTTGTGAAACAGTTAGTACCACTGCTATGGATGCATTATTAATGACTTACTTTAAAATAACTTCATTAATCAATTTATGTGCCGTTAAACTGGCTGATATCTGATATTGTGAGCAAATGTTGTTTGATTATTTCCATATGCTTTCAGGCTTGGCCTTACATGACCTTCCCAGAAACCATTATTCAGTAAGTATCTCAGTATTTCTCCATGTTCTTTCATATATTCTGTATATATTTAGTGTAATCCACTTCCTTCCTCCTTACTGCAGATTAACATCACTGCCACACTGGGGACGCTGAATGTGGCAGCTGAGGTAGATGGGGTAAAAATCAAAGGGGATGGTGAGATGCACATGTCTCTGTCCAGCCACCAGCTGCTGAACTTGAACCGACAGCTGCAGTTTGTGACATACACAAACACACTGTTTCACCCCAGCACAGCTGATACAGGTGAGGCCTCCAGCAGAACTTATATTCTTTGAGTGAGTGTTACAGGTTCTATTATTTCTCTTGGAAATAAACCATCACAGATGAATAGGTGCTAAATTAATGTTTATATTCTAACTTAACATAAGATCATCATTACTCTGTCCTTATACCCACTTTTTCACCACTTTGCAAATTAATTTAATTCATACACCTCCTCTTATATTTCATGCTTTTTCACTAATAAAAAAAATCAAAAATCAGCAGCAGAGACTCTTGATAGGCCTGAGAGATGAGCTGCAGTTTGAAGATAAAACAGTCATTAGGAGATACAGGCACTCTTAGCTCGCTCTCTGTCTTTTATCCTGTGAGTTAGGGTTGTGTTTTCTACAAATGTTTATAACTCATCTGTCTTGAAGATAAGTGTCCATTGTTGTATGGATTCATTTCTGTATGTTTCAGTGAGAAATATAATATGTCAGAAAAAATACCACAGTGAGATAAGGTGGAACAGCATTGGTTGCTAACTAACAGACATAAAATTTTGTGGGTGATGTTGGATTGAGTTTAGAGAAACTAAATTGGGAAAACCTGTAAACTTCTTTGTATCACTTATGACTAAAGTTCTGTGTAATAAGATTTCTGTAGTAAGACCTCAGGTCAAGAAACCATCAGACACATAAACCCCCCCCCCCAAAAAAGAAATTACCCTGCAGATAAAACAAACAAACAAACAAACAAAAAGTATGATTGTGTATTTTGTTACTTTTGCACAGAACCAGGAGAGAATGTGTCCTGGTTGGAGTATCATATTTACTCTGTAGCCATGACAAAGAGATTGGCTTTCTCAATCTCAGCAAGTCAATGAAGAAGCATTTCTCCAAAAATTTTAAACTATTCATTCTTTTTAAAGAGCTGGGAAACTGGACAGGAGGCAGTTTACTTTGCTTAACAGTGAATTCATATTGTTTAATGGGGACAAAGCCTGCGGATCGGTAATAAACAAGGACCAGATCAATTAATGTTTCTATGAATTATTTACCAGCCTCTTATCTGAATATGGTAAATGATTATATATATACAATTTAGTTCATCCTACTCCAAAAAGCATGTAGCCTGAACAGGAGTTAATAAGTCTCAGTAAGATACTGTGACATTAAACATATTTTTTGCTGTATCCTTTAGTGCAGTTTGAAACAGAGGGGCATCAAGCTGTCTTCACTATCAAGATCCGTCACGGTGTAACACCCAAACTGTACAACACGGGATCCAAAGGAGGTAGCTCAACACCGGTGTATTTATACACCATAAAAGTCAAACATCATGCTATTTTTTAACTGGCACAGTATTTAAGTGCATTATTATTATTATTTTTAATTCTATCATAATAAGTCTTATGATTGTTAAAAAGTGAAATTTCCTGTTGTTTTTTCTCCACAGGCTATAATATCAGTGCCCTTGTTACCATAGCTACAAAGACTTTCTTGCGTTATGATAAACTTCAAGAGCTTATCGACAGCATCAGAAAATACTATCCCACTGTCACCATAGTCATTGCTGATGACAGTGAAAATCCAAAAGCCATCTCTGGGCCTTATATTGAACACTATGTCATGCCTTTTGGTAAGGTAAGGAAGGTCAGAAGACACATACTCATCGATTTCTTTTAATTTGACATTTGCGCTGTCACTGTTGATGTCTCTGGAGCTCAAGCCCAGTGTCATGTGTTGTAGGGTTGGTTTGCTGGACGAAATCTGGCCGTTTCCCAGGTGACCACAAAGTATGTGTTATGGGTGGATGACGACTTCATCTTCACAGCCAACACAAAACTGGAGAAACTTGTGGATGTTTTAGAGAGGACCACTCTGGACCTGGTGAGGGACAGACATCTTAGTCAGGTGTTGCAGACACGTCCTGCAGAGTGACTCATTCTGTGTGTTTGTGTCCAGGTGGGCGGCGCAGTGAGGGAGGCCACGGGATATACTGCCACCTACAGACAGACCATCTCCATAGAACCCGGGGAGGAGGATGGTGACTGTTTACACATGAGGAGAGGATTTCATCACATCATCCAAGGCTTCCCTAACTGTGTCATCACTGATGGGGTCATCAACTTCTTTTTGGCTCGTACTGACAAAGTCCAGCAGGTTGGTTTTGACCCACGCCTGGCCAGAGTAGCTCACCTGGGTGAGTACACTGAAGTATTTTCCAATCTCAAAACACACTTAAAATAGGCCAAACATAAGTGTGAGTGTAAAGCTGAATGAGGTATAAAAATGTTTGGGACATATTTTGTGATGTTTTTCATATTGTTAGCATTTAATATAACAATTGTGGAGAAAACAAAAGGCTAATAACACAGAAACATTTCTCGCATCTCAAACGAACTTTGTCAACTATAACCATTAAGGATTCAGTGTTTGGGGTAAAAGTAAGCAAACACTTTTAACACCTTGCCAAACCTCAAACAAACATTTCCAGAAGGAACTGTTGTCTTCACAGATAATTATGTTTGTACCTGTGACCTAAATGAAGATCAAATCCCATTTTATGACGCATCAATGAAAAAAACAAGGTATCACCCAATTTGTTGCCATTGTAGTTACATAAAGTGGTATGAAATTAGGACACACGTAATCTTTTCTTAGCACATAAAAAGAGAGACTTAAACAAAGAGAGATGAATAATGTTTGTCTCCATAATGCTAAACTTTGCATCAGAGAAACTTATACAGACTTGAAAAATACAACTTGATAATCATCAGCGTACACTTCACAGTGACATGTTTTAGTAATTTATGTTTTTATTATAACTCAGTAATTTACAGTTACTGAGATAGTATCATATATCACTATCATTTCAACAGAGTTATTTTGTGCCAGCAGCCCAGAGTCATTCAATTACACATTCATGTATTAGAATTCATTTAACTCAGTTTTTAATCCGACATCCAGTTCCCCTCTTTCTTCATTAAGGTTGTTAAAATCATCTTATTTCACTATTTTTTGAATGAAAAACCCATAACTTGATGTTTTTATATCTGCGCAATCGCATCAAAGGGAAAAATCTTTGATATCTTACTGTATTTTCTGTGTATAACAAATCTGGTATTTTTGAAAACTTTCCACAAGAATTTAGAGTACAGTTTTGCAGGTTGGAATAAAGTTTGGTTCGCGTTCTGTGACTTTTTTTATGTTTCTGACTGAATTTTGACTTCGTTTTTCAGAGTTTTTCATTGATGGTCTGGGATCTCTCCATGTGGGCTCTTGTGACGATGTCATTGTCAATCATGCAACCAAAATCAGACTTCCCTGGGTCAGCCAATCAGAGAGTGACAAGACTTATGCCAAGTTTCGTTACCCATCAGCCTCCTCTGACGCCGCCCACACAAAAAATGGTCTCCTGTTCTTCAAGAACCGATTTCAGTGTTTGACTCATAACTAGTTTGTCCTCTCCTCTTCATGCTCTGGTTTCTCTGCTCTTTCTGAGTTGTCAAAGAAGTTCTCCTCTACTGTGTCCCATCAGATAAGATTTTAGACAAAGTCCTTTCTTTGCCTTCACCACCAAGAAGATGTGCTGTTACAGCAGTAGCATAGTCAGTGCCAGTGCCCAGCTCCACAGTGAGCTAAGTTCTTTTACACAACTGTCATAACAAGCATATAATCTTGTTTACACAGTTAGATTACATCTTGATCTTAATGTAGTCAAGGTTATAATGGTATTCTGCTTTGTGCTTGTCAAATCTTATCTGACTATTGTTCTTGCAAAGAGATCAAAGACAGCTTCAGGAAAAACCACCAGGTAGCATCTCTATCTGAGTCACTTCATTGCCAGCTTATTCTGATGTGAGCAGAGATACATATCCTCCATCAATTTGCACTATCCCAACAAAACAAAAAACCTGCTTACAAAAGCAATAGTGACCCAGTGAATCTGAAAAACATTCATGAGGACAACAAGGACACATCCCAGAAAGTGACAATCCTGTAGATTGAGTCTACAGAGACCAATGCCACATGAAGAACGCATTCAAAACCTTTTATGTGTGGTAACTGGCTGGTTGTGACTGCCTTTGGATTATTTTTCTGTTGAAGCTATTGTTTTGCTACGTCCTTAGCCAGAATCCTCTGAGTGATTTGTGAGCAATTAATTATGTCCAAGGAGAAGAAACCTTTGGTCCCACCTGTCTGAAGTCACACCTGGTCCTACCTGATCTGGGAGCAGCCCTGATTCTGCCTTCTGCTATCTGGGACTCTGTTGAAGGAGACTCTAAAGGAAAGGCGCGTTTCTGTCTTGTGCACGACGATGACTACTAATGAAAGTGATTGCATCTTAACATGCTGCCTAAAAGAATGGATGAACCAAAGTGCATGTTTATTTTCTGTCATTATAAAACAAGAAAAGAGTTTGAAAAAACAAGTAATAATGAAAGTTTGATGATGATTTGACATATTGAAACAGTTTGTGTTGTCATAGCATGAGAGGAGACTGTGAGGAGTGACACCTAGTGAGACAATGTCAATGAAACCAGGTGAGACTGTGATGCGCTAAGGCTTAATAATCCTGCTTTTATACTGACGGACAGTTAGTGTGTCATAGACCGTGATACACTCATGCCTGAAGTGATGATGCTGTTCTTTTATATGATGGCCTTTAGAGGGCGCCCTTGTGTCATGATATTGTTTCCCAATAACTCAAATAAGTTTTTAACAGCCATTTGTTATTAGTAAAAGGGGTGCCAGAGATTTATAAAAGGATTTTTTTTTAATCTCAAGAGTAATATTTTAAAACTTGTGCAATGTTCTTGTCTGTTACAGATTTTTCTTTTTCTTCAAATGTAATATGTCTGTAAACAGGAGCAAAAAGACTTCATCAGTGAAACTGTAAGACAAATTTCTTTTGTGTAGTTGTGTACTGAAAGATTTGTCTCAGTAGGATTTGTAACTGTTAACAGATCTATAGCTTACTTTCCTTAACATTCATGTCGACACACACATTTAACTTGCCTGCATTACCCAAGAAACACTAATGTCTTCTCAACACGGCATATTTTTATTTTATGTATGTCACATGTTGAAATATTAAAATGTCTGTGAAAATAATCTGTAATTTCCAAAATATCTTTACAGTTTTTCATGGGCAGCAAGGTGAAAACTGAGGGTTCAAGTGTAAATTATATTTAAGTGTCCTACAAAATATGAGGCTTTTAATATAAAACACATCATGTTGAAGCACCAGTTATAATTATTATGTTGCTAATGTGATGTTGACTTGGTTTTGGTTGTTTCTTCATTTCTGTCTGTTCATTCTGTCATTGTGTGACTATAGTCACACAATATCCTGTTGCTTACCAACAGTATATGTTTCTTTATGATGATTAGGAAAACAAAGAAGCACATTAAAGCAGATAAAGTCTCATACTGCTGGATGATACAATAGTAACAAAGGCAGTTATTTGTTGTTGTTGTTAATCGAGACTAATACATGACAGCATCAGTTTTATGGGACCTTATTTACTGATGGATGAGGAATCAATTAACTACTATTAGTAAGAAATTAGGGTGAATCATTTTCTCAGCTCATCGGGGCAATGACAGGTGATGAGTGTAGATATATTGGATACTATTGAATTATGGAAAAATGCCAAACGGCCTACAGACACATTTCCTGCTGCAAGATTTTTAAAAGAGTATGTGTGTCCACAACACAGCCATTGACAGGACACCAACAGGAGCAGAGTAAGAGCCAGCTGCAAGAGGAAGGGACCTGTTAATCCCCTAACAATATCAGAGTATATCTCCTAAATCTGTGCTCACTAATTATTCATGACACAGAGACAAACAGTACCACAAACACAACATTTTTAAGCACAAGTTTACATAATGTCTCTACTAGAAGAAGTTTCACTGAAATCTATTAGCCATACCGCTCATCCATCAGGGCCACAGGAGGGATGAAACGAATCCCAGTTGACAACAGTTCAGACTTGATTTCTGCAGCTAAAGACAGTCACAAAGAGAAAAGCTGCAGTGTGCACACAGTGTAAACAAAGAAAGCAATGACACTAATCAGTCACTGTACATTATTGTACACTGAGCTGTCTAGTGTAAGGGACCCCTGACATTATATCATGGTAAGATAGTCATATGAAACAAACTAAATGAATAAATTACAGATTTCCTCTTCTTACTGAAGCCTGTAAAATTGTTACATACAAAAAGAAAAGCAGGGCTAGCAGTGAATAGTACCAGTAATAGTATTCATATTTTTATGGGCCAATTTTATTCTGAATGTGCTGGAAAACATGCAAGGAAGTGTTTTATGCATCTAGTCAGTCCGTGTACGCCTTAGTTCTTTTGGAAGCATGTTGATGACAAATATTCAAACAATTTTTCTTTTTAATTTAATGTTTGTTTGAGATATAAGTTTTATTGATATGATTCCACATGAAATTATTCACATTCAACAGAACAATGACACATGAGCACCTCTGTTTTATCTAAGTTCCCTTTTTCCTCTTTCTGCTTGATTATGACATATACATAGCTTTGTGTTGTTGTGGGGGTCTAATGATGGCATGGTTAAAACAGCCCACCAATGGGAAAAACACGAGTTATTAGCTAATCTTCAGGAAATACACAGATACTTCACAGCTCGTATGGATTCAGTGAAACACAGTGAATCAACAGTCACCCAGTGAATTCAAGGAAACAGCCACCGGTGGACATCGGTAGATTTGAGAGCTCAGTTTTCTGCCAGAAAAAGTGGAATTGGTCCCTTGTGAAAAATTCATTGCATATACATTACAAAAATATCCGTCAAGGAAATGTCCGTGGAAAAAGTAAGAAATTTATACATATAGAATACAAAGTGTAGTTTCTGTGGTGTTTCAAAATCCTATTTTCACACACCTCATCTCATCTGTTATCACCACCTGTATATATGTACATGCAGATGTTCGCACTCACACTCAAATGAGCCCAATCAAACCAAGATCAAATCCAGAGTGGTATTTGAAAGAAACTTGGAAAGAACTTTGGGACAAAAATGGAGATGACTTCTGCAGGAGTGAAAGAGTCAAACCATCAAGGCATTCCTAGTCCAAAAAGGTAAAGGGAGTTCATGTGTCATCATGGGGCATTAGTGCTCACTGTCTGTGAGCTGATCCAGGCTATTCAGTTCATGTGATGTATGAGTCCAGGCCACACCTTTAAACATGGTTGCCTGGAAATCAGTAGTCACACCCTGAGAGGAAAACAAAAGATACTAATAATTAACACTGTCCTTGAGAGGATACAACATTATCATTCATGTCATGTTCACGGCAACCTAGTGAAAATAAGTCCAATATTTACTCTCCTTTTAGCTCTGGTTTTTTTTTTCTTTTTTGAAATACCATTAGGTGATGAGCAGGTACAGTGGATATAGAGCTACAGCTATAGAGCTACAGAGCTACAGAGCTAGAGCATATAGAGCTAAAAACAGTGATCAAACTAACACAGTATAGTTTGGGTAAGTCACATTGACATTTGATCCACTGTTAATAGAGAAATTGATTATTGTAGTTATTATTGTATGCATGTAAGTAAAAAGTTCTGATTTTGAGCTTCCCCCATGCTGATGCGCACCTCATGAAAGAGCAACATCCACAAACACAAAGAACGAGAAACAAGAGGAACAACTTTGTTGAATCAGGCCAGATCAACCTGACTAATAGGCGCACTGTGATCAAACTATTTCCTCCTCTTGGTGGAAGTCTGAGCCAACAAGATAAAATTGTAGTTCAGAGGGTTTTCCCTACAATACACGAGTCATTGACATCAACGTTTTAAAATCCGACAACAGGATATTCGACAAAATGGTTTCCCTTCATAACCGCTGATCATAATGACAACACTATAAATCATCTATTTGTACTGTCAACACTATAGTTATAAAGTTATATTGTTATATGTTGCAAAAGACCAGCTGACTACAATCAAGCTCAAAATGAGGCATTACTCCATCTTATGTAAAACAGCATGAAACACACACTGTCTGCATAGTGTGTGCTCAGGGGCTGCAGTTGTTGACTGTGAAGCACACGCCAGTGACACAAGTGTGACTACACTGACTGCAGTCCTGCTACAGCTCGGTCTACAGAGATTGCAGGACACTCAAATGATGGATTTGATGTATTAATAAATTAATTTCTGAATGAAATTTGACAGAGGTATGTCACTTTAATGCTCCACTGTCTTCACATGCCACTGCTACTGTTACTGTGTCATTTTCAGTTTAAACATATGAAAGGAAGTGGAAGGTGTCAGTTTAATGTAATCACACTGGTATGATGTCATTGTCAACATGAAATGAAAACTAACTTACTAAAAACCAATACATCCATTTGAGAATATGCACCATCATTACCCATGTGTAAATGAAAACTGATGTACCTGTGCTGACTGCATGGTGGCACACCGTTGGACGTCCCACAGTCATGTCTCACCTCTGTGCCCAAACTGAGCTGAGGGTGGGAGGAAAGAGGCAAATTAGCCGCTTGAGGAGTCAGAGGGTTAGAAACCTTAAAACAAAGACAGAAATCCATAGAGAAGATGCCCGAGGCAGAGAGATACACGTGTGTACACATTCATGAGGTTATATTTTTATTTCTAAGGTGCTGCAGTACACTCACCACCTTCAAGGCAGGGCTGTGTCTGGGTGGATGGAGAGAGGGCAGGGAGGAGTTGTAGGACAACAGGCTGGGCTGCTGACGTCTGTCCATGGATGCCGAGGAGTGAGGTCGCAGACCAGATGTTGACACAGTTGGAGACGTCATGTTCCTGCCCAGACTGTTTGACTTGCTCTCCCTACGTTGGTACTCTATTGGAGACTGAAGGGCTACAGCGGACAGGAAGAGATGTCACATTATCTGTACGCTCCAAAGTCTTGCATGGGCACTTTAATTGCTGAAGTCTGGTACCATTAAGGAAGTTCCTCTGAGTCTCCAAGATCTGGACCACATCATTGAGCCAGGCCAGCTGAATTTCTGGAGATAATGCCTGCATGATGAAGCGTGTCACACTGCTGTCAGTCCCCCGGGAGGTCAGGACCAGACAACATGGGTCTTCCTCAGAGGGCTCCTCCACACCCAGACAGCTCACCTGCACAGAGAAGTTAGCTATGTTTAGAATGAAGAAATAAAACTACACTAAAAATGCATTAAAATATGAACTCTAACCTTGATGCTGCTTTTAAAAGTGTACCCTGGCAATGCAAAGCCTTTTTTCTTATCAATTGGCTCACTGAAGATGACCAGCTGCTCAAACAGGAAGACTCGCCTCTCTCTTGCTCTGGAGGGGAAGCCACTTTCCTGCTCACTGACATAAAATGTATCTTGCTGGAGCAGCTTTCCCTGAGCTGTGATTTTACCCTGAAACAGCATGTATGTTACAAACATTGCAAGAGGCCACCAGTCACCGGGAATACATGCTAAACCTGCAGTAAGAGACCTCACCTCAAAGCCTTGGAGCCTGCCGACATTCATCATATCATTACAGCGCTTTGGCACAAAACACATCACATCCACAGCCCTCTGATGGAGCAGATGGAAAAGGGAAATCATGACATGATAAAAGATTTTAGTGCATAGATTCAGAAAATGTTTTCATTGTATTTGTCAAACCTGCAGCTCCACAACGTCCCGTCCTGCTTTGCTGTAGTACTTCAGGAAGTCCTGAGGGTGTCAGTCAAAGAAAGAAATTTGGAATTTAAGGAGTTTTTTTCACTAAGAAAGAAATATTACTTTTGACAATGGGAAGACTTATTATTTCATGATTTTTTTTTTTTACTTCAGTAATACTTTCCACTCAGTCAACCTTCATATGCTTTCATCAAAAGCTTTAATAAATAATTTACTTTTGTTTTTGAGATCATTTATAAGCTGTAAAATGGAACAACTTTTGCATTACCAGGTTGAATAAAAAACTTCTCCTTATCAGACAGTGGCACCTTAATCTCGGGGTGCCTGAATCCAATACATAAGAAATAAACTGAAGGTTTAATTGTGCCATACATGCAGACTGTTAGTCACATTAAACAGCCAAACCTTCAGCAGGAGCTGATACTTCATGATCCTCTGAACAGGTTTGATGAGCAGGTCATTGAGCTGCAGCCTGTGACCCAACTGCTGCCTGAGGTCCTGTCAGGTAAAAAAAGACACAGGTCAAAGTAAAAATGAAACAGTGTTCTTTGAGTTTCAGTAAAATCCACTGTTGTATAAATGAGTCTGGTTACCTCAAAGTATGTTTCAATGTACTCAGAGACAATGTGCTCTGACTTGGGTTTGTTCTGACAGTAAACCACATACATGTGAAGACGCCGTTCCTGGAAATTCAAAACAGAGAAATGTGTCATATGAAAAATGCGAAACATGTTTCAGACAACATGTGTTTTTACTCATTAAATTGTTCCAGTGGCTGAGACAGAATGATTTAATTTGCTGTGGTTTAACCAGACAGGCTGCACTATTCTGAGAGCAGTGGAAGAAGGGATGGTGAGCTGGAAAAGCTGCGACAACATTTTCCCATAGTTTGATTTCTGTCTTTAGGGAGATACTGATATTGATATAAAAAATTTACTTCCTCTTTATCCTGTGCATTACTTTTATATAATCACATCAGCATCTGATTTTGCTTTGAGTTCACTTTAAATCATGTGTTTTTCAATCTAAAGTGTAAAACATTCATTCATTTTCTACTGCTTATCCGTTTCCGGGTCGGGGGGTGTGCTGGAGCCATCCCAAGCAGGGGGAGAACATGCGAATTCCGCTCAGAAAGGCCCCAGGCCCGGGAAACGAACCCGCAACGTTCTTGTTGTGGGGTAATAGTGCTAACCACTATGTGGCCGTGCTGCCAAGCATAAAACACTAAAATGTAAATAAGGTCATTTTCGGGTTAATGCTTTTCATGGTTGATTTTCACACAGACCATAGTCCCTGTGGACTACCTCGAGCAATGATTGTTGGCTTTGACAGCACTTTAGTCAAACTATGGTGATTAATAAACCTTTCACTCTGTAGCTGCACCTGTGGACAGATGAACTGACATCCAGATGGCACAAGGCCAGTAATTTAAACACAGTCAGAGCCCCGACCTGTGAAACGGCTGCAGCCTGCAGCAATTTCTTCAGCAAGATGAAAGCAGAGTTCTTATCCATGCTTGTTACTCATTGATCTTCACGAGGGGGGACTTACATGTTTTATGAAGAGCTGCGCTAGGCTGTCTGGATCACCCACACATTTCTCTAACTCTGCCAGGAAATAGCTGTGTGAAACAAAACAGAGAGGGTCATGAAGGAACAGCCAACAAGCAAATCAAAGACACAAATCGAGACACATGGCGAGTGGCAAACCATCAAAACCACAAGATGGTCTGAAGAATCATGCAAATCGCAACAGATTCTGAGGAACTGCGTGGGGGACAAAGCCTGACTCACTCCTTATGCCAATCATAGATCTGGTGGATGTTTCCAAACACAATCCTCTCCTTCCCCTTCATGTCCTCTGGGATGCCTTGATTAGCCATGGTGACCATGTAGCCCTGCACACACCCACAAAACACATCAGTCACATCAATCACTTCATTTCCAAACTGAAAAAAAAAAAAATCTGTTTATGAAAGAAATGCTGACAAAAGCATTCAAGAAGTACTCTGAGTTTAGTCTTGGATAAATATCATGAACAGATTATTTTAAGCTTTGAAAAGAAACTAACCTGCACTATGAGTCCGAGATCTTCCACGTACAACCTTTCTGTCTCTATGAGTTCTGTCAGCACATATCTGAGAGACAGATTTCAAAAAAGGAAATACAGAATAATCAAGCAAAAAACAAACATAAACGTGGGCTAAATTAATAGTTGACAATTTTAAATATATTTTCATTTGTTTTTTACAGAGTGAGACGAGGAGAAAATAAAATAGAATATATATAACTTTTTATTAATAAAGACTGGAAACAGGGAAATATCAAGTATGTCTCAGTCCAATCCAAAATTCTCTGGAGCTCTCAAATCAACACATTGTGTCTCTTAGATCTCTAAAATGAAAATGGAAAAGTAACAAATTCTGGGTTTAGGAGAAGCTGTGTTTCAGACTATATTTGTAGAACACAAACTCCCCGAAGTCCATGCAGCCAGCCAAGAAGGGATCTGGCACATGAACTGGTGAGGATTTTGTTACTGTTGGACAGAGCCAGTTTAACTGTTTCCCTATTTCCATATCTCGTGCCAAACCAGGCTAACCACGCCATGGCTCCAGTTTCACATTGTACCACAGAGAAATGAGAGTGGTATCAACCTTCTCATCCATTTAGCTGCAAAAATGTGAATAGGTGTATTTTACAAAATGTCAAACTATTTTTTTTCATACAGGGTCGACACCTACATGCTCTTCTCTAAGGCAAGGTTTCTCTCCTCTTCGCTGTCCACAGTGGCCGACCAATGACTACCTGAGTCATCAGTCACAGTACAGCTGTCTTCCCCTTGGAAAGTGTTGGTGCTGGACTTTTGACTCTAAAACACACAAACAAGACAGTGCAGGTTTGGTGAACATCAGCCAAACAGTCTACGTATGAGGAGAATGTCTGTGTGACAGTCTGCTCCGTGGAGTCATGATGTGCTGTAATGAAAAGCAACAAAGCACATTTACACATACACAGTGGTTGCAATTTTGAGATACTCCACTAGTATTTTCACTGTTATATCCACTTTATATGTCCATTCCACTACATTTCAGGGGGGAAATACTACAACTTTCTGGTGTACAATTTTTATCTGATGCCTATAGTTACTTTACTGTTTACAAAAGTACCAAATTTTGCAAAAAAAAAACACATGTTGAAATCTGTTAAGCTTCAACCAATGTTCTCATTTCTGACAGCTATATAAAAGGAGCATCTAGTTTTGGCCCCTCCACAGACATCAAGGTTTGAAAATTTTAAAAAGAGACCCTGCACCGTAAACTGCTTCACTTTATGTAGAGCAGTTATAAGTAGCTACAGATCCATCAGCTATAACAGTCAAAATGTCAAATAAAACTGTCATGTATTAACATTATGGATAAGTGTACTTTTATTTGGGATACTTAAAGTTAGCAGTAGGTTCGTATGATTTTACTTCTGAATATGGATTTTAAGTACTTATAAATTGTTAAATTGGTGCTTTCACTTAAGTAAATGATTTTAGTAGTGGTGAAAGGCTGCTGAGCAGAGTGATGCCTGATCACTGGCCATCAGCCACACACACTTAAGTCACTGAGCTTCAGCATCTTTTGACTTAGCCAGCACCCATCTGTGGAAAATGAACGGATGCAAGGGTCTCAATCCTGGAGAACCCATCAGTAAGATAATTTTGTTGATCCCCTTCTGGAAAGTCTCGCCACCCCCTAAATCTCAACGTAACCTGAGAGTAATAATCCCTTTTTAATGTCTCTCCTTTCCGCTGCGGAGACTGTCGGGCAGAGTATTTTGGAAAAGTGCAATCAGGCCTGACAGATGGAGGTGAATAATGAGCAACATTTGCACAATAAGTCAAATCATATCAAAGAGGTTGGGAGTAACTGACCACAGCATGGAGAGTACTTATGTAACAAATACCACACATACTCACCTAAAAGCAGTATAATCTAATGTGAATTTGACATTAAGCCTCTTGACACACCATACTCTGACCACATTGTGTTCTTTGCCTCTGCACCAGATGATAATTCTCCTGTGGAGGTAGTTTGTAGGTCAAACATGTACTTTGCGTTTATTTATTTTTTTACTCTCTCACTCAGTCTGAGTTGGCAGTTCATGAACTCATCCAGAAGGCTGACACATTCTCCAGACGAAAATCATTGGATTTAACTGCCATTACAGCTGATGACCTTGGCTGCATGCCCGCTCCCCAAACCCCGAAACCATGTGAACATTAAATTGCAGGTTCAACATTTTTGAGAAACACTCTTGCTTTTTGGAAATTTGTGCTCACGCTAACATCCGTGCTCTGCAGCCAATATCTTAGCTAACATAAAGAATGAAAACGGGGACAGCAGCTAATCTGTATGCTCTTTACTAAGTATCTTAATGGATTAAAAAAATAAGATATAACATGTTATTGCAGTCTCCTGTCTCCGGTCTGTGCACTGCGGTGAATAACTCGATATTGGCTCCAGCAACATATTTACTTCACAGACATCACCATGGTGTACTTCCCAAATTATTGTTTAAAGGGATGAAAAATCCTTCTACTCACACTGATTTGCACAGCACCAGAACAAAGGAGTGAAAAGCCAAAGTCAATACAAAACTGAAGGGGTCTATGATGTAACTTTATCCCAACAGACTATTAGACTGAAAAAGGCCAAAAGTGAATATATTTGCTAATCAAACAGCCTTGATAGGTGAAGGAACTGTTTGAACTAAGAGCCGTTTCTACTTATATGTTATGTAAAGCCTGTGAAACCTGACTCTATGATCCTTGGAGAATTGTCCAATATCCAAAGGCTGGTTTCTCACCTTGCCTTTAGGCCTCTTTTACTTCTAATCTCAGAGTAAACTGCTCACCCCAGACCCTGACCCTGTTTCAGCCTGTTACAGGCTGCTTGGCTGGTTGATCACTTCCAGATGCTGTCGAGAAAAGCCCACAGGATTGATTCCATTCATGAGGGCCTTTCAAACAGTGCTCAGATATGAAAAAAATAAATACATTTTGAAAATAGGTTCTCCTTTTATGGCACAATTGACTGAAGTCATATAAAAGAAATTGGATGAACAGGATGTAGTGGTTTAAGTGTATACTAGAACTCAGAGAATTGATTGTGAGTTGCCTTGAATATTCAGTGTTTATGTTTCAGATCATACATATAAATGACTAGCTCTTGTGAAATGTTTTCAGGGTTTGATGATGTGATAAGGTCCAGCTATTGTCAAGGGATTGTTTTACTTTAATAATTCAGAATTAGTTTTTCTAAATTAATTTCAATATCCAATATCCATGTGAAATTTCATCTCATCACAACAGTATGATATATGTATTATACGTTGTTTTCTGGCTTTCAGCACTGGATCTAATTTTACATTGACAAAGTTCCTGTGAATCAGATGATCAAAGTAATATTTTGTCTGTGAGGCAGGCACACGCACAAGGCATTTTATTTTCCCATATCTCTTTCCACGAAACTCCATTTATTTTTGTTGCTCATAATATTAGCTAGCTCATGCCAACAGTAATAGAAATGTAGCTAGCACAGATGGAGTACGAGGTGATTTATGGGCAGAGAACTTACCAATATTTCTTTGAAATCCTTATTCTGTATCAGGAATTATGGCACAATTAGTCTAAAAAGCTTAATTATTATTTAGCCTTTTTGTCAGCTCACGTCTATTTTTTTTTACAACCCACTGACAAATGCTCCTTGGTCAAATCCTAGCCCTTGCCCAGTGGTTGGGAGCATAGTTTTTCACTCTCTGTGTCTTTTTGCAGGTCTCAGATTTCAGCTTCACTATTACACTGAGACTTTGTGTACTCAACAGTGTGAGATGGTTAAAGTAAGGGTTCAGGCCCAGTTATGTCAGCGAGGTCTCTCACAAATAAGGCAGGACATGTGTGAATAGAATAGAATAAGATTACTAGACTCCGTGTGTCTCGGTCTTGCACGATGTCAGATAACTGGCTCCAACAGGGTGGCTGTGTGGGAGAAGAAGCAGCGGGACTTGACAGACTGTCTGTCCACACCTGTACCACACAAAAAACAAACAGCTATTAGAAACAAGCAGCTATAACGGGTTTCCTCGGGAACAATAAAGTCTGTATGGCTCACCGTGTCTCCAGAGGGGAGGACACTATTGTTACCATGTGGTTCCAGGGGCCTTTCAGTTTCACTGTGGGAAAGAAGCAATGGGGGCTGCTTCCCGTCTGACCTGCACATCTGCCTCTCAACTTTTCCTGCTACTCCTCCTCTGGCATCGATGCTTAGTTTGCGGATGGGATTGGTGAGCCATTTCTTCAGGGCACTGACAGGGTGCCTTGATCCTCCAGATGAGGAGTGGGAGCAGGGGCTGGAGCTGCCTGAGGCCTGGTGGGGCACAGAGCCCACAGATGGGGTGATACTACCATCACTGCCAGCCATAGAGTAAGATTCTGCTGCAGAGAGGGGGAGCGAGAGAAAAGGATTGGGTTAAAATACAGCAGCTAATTGTGGGGTCCATCCTTTCAGGTCAGATGGTGCAGACAGATTTCTGCACAAAAATGTTGTTCAATTTCCTGTGCTAAGCCCAAACTGTAATTTTAGTAGCAGCAGCTACTATACCTACAGTCCTTGAATGTTATAAACACAAAAACACACCAGTTCTCACAAGGAAGGAATGAAGTCAATGGGTATGTTATACCACAGCTTGCATTTGTTTGTGGCAGTGTTAAAGACAGTAGATAAACCAAAAATGTGGTGACAACAACCAACGAAATCTGTGTAATATGCAAAGCATCCAATTTTTCAGAACAGGATTGATGTAAAAGTATTTGATTGCTTGATTGAATCCTTTATTTATTCAGGGAAGGTCATTTGAGAGAAAGCTCTCTTTCCCAATGACGTCCTGATTCCAAAATACATGGAAGCCAAACACAATACAATAATTAATTACAATTACATTCAGATTGTTGAACACTGAACAATAGGCTTTTGAAACTATTCAAAGGAATTAGATTCTCTAATTTAAGGACACGTTGTAAGTCATTCCACCTCTGGGGGGCATAGGCTTGAAAAGCAGTCCTTCCCAATTGGGTCCTTACGTTATGGGTGTTTAAAATCAAAATGTCCTGTGAACGAATTTGCAAGTTGCAAGTTTTGAATGAAATTAAACGGGTAAGATATGTAAGTAAAAGCTGTAGGAAAGCCTTGTAGATAAAAACCACGCAGTGCTGTTCCCTCCTAACAGTTAAAGAATGCCATCCTACATTTCCATAAAGAACACAGTGGTGAGTTCTGAACCTGTCCTCTGTTATAAAACAAAGAGCAGAGTGATACACTGCATCAAGGGGCTTCAAAGCCGAAGGAGCAGCATGCATATATATAACATCCCCATAATCTAAAACAGGTAAAAAAGTGGCCTGGACAAGTTGTTTTGTGCAGTTCAAGGTAAAACAGGCTCTGTTGTAATAAAAGAACGAGAGTTTTCTCTTAAGTCTTTTAGGGAGCTCAGATATATGAATTTTAAAAGACAACTTATCATCTAACCAGATGCCCAGATATTTGTAGTGGGAAACTCTCTCATTAGGAGTTTCATTATTGTAACTAAAGTACTGTTTGTATGCACAGAGGGTGATAGTCTTGTGAATAACATATATTTTGTCTTATTGGAATTGAGTAATACTTTAAGATTAATTAGAGCTTGCTCTTTTATACGAAAATCTGACTGAAGGTTTTTAAGAGCTAATTCAGCAGAGGGGGCAACTGAGTAGATGATAGTGTCATCAGCATACGAATGGATTGTGCTATTTACTAAGCCAGTACTAAAATCATTAATATAAAGAGAAAATAAAATAGGGCCTAAAATAGATCCTTGCAGTCCCCATTTTGATAAACTTAAACAATTTGATTTGTAACCATCAGCCAGCACAGCCTAAGATTGGTCTGACAAATAGTTTTTAAACCAATTGAGGGCTTTACTGTCAAAACCAATGGTTTCCAGGCACCTTAAAAGGTCCACTGTATCGAATGCCTTAGATAGATCTACAAAGAGAGCTGTCCACACCAGTTTATTATCTAAAGCATGGACAATATCATTGACCACTTTAGCTGTTGCTGTCAAAGTATTTTGAGCAGATCTATAGCCAGACTGATAAGGACTTAAAATATTAAAAGTGGATAGATACATTTTCAATTGGTTATTAACAAGCCTCCCTAAAATCTTAGCCAAACAAGGCAATTTAGAAATTGGGTGGTAGTTATTTAGATTATCTACTGGACCACCATTATGCAAAGGAGAAACAAACGCAGTTTTCCAAAAGTATAAAAGTATGTAAGTATATATGACGTGTGGTACAGCAGTGCTGAATGTACTATTCAAACAGTTGGTTCAGTTCTGCTTCCCCCCAAAAAAAGCAGAAACAACAATGAAAAAAAAAAACAATAACATCTAAACCTACAAACAACCACAAAGGGCTGTCAAAAATAACTGACTGATGCATAATTGCGTCCATTCACTTTTTTCACCTCTTCCCATCACTGTTTATTCTTTTTTTCCCACTTTTTCAAAAAACTATGACTCAGTAAAATACTTCAGGAACTAATAAATGGTCATTTTTACACCAGACGTGGTTAAGAGTTTCAAACACGAGGGAATTTTTGGATTCTGTGACTTCAAGTCAGCTCCAACTGAACTCATTACGTCTGTCCATCTGCTCTTTCTCTACTACCAATACTGGAGCTGACACACAGCTGGATCTTACTTCCCGCTTCAAGTCTGTAGAATGTGGAAACTGGTACCTAATCCTGCACCCCATAATTTTAATCAGGCATCATTACAGTAACATTTCACTCTGTTCTGCTGATCATAGCAAAGCAGGATCTTCAGCCCCACTATTTCATTTTGGACTCATGCCAGAAGCGACCATTCCCAGTCAGCACATTTATGTAAGCTGTAATCATAATAACAAGCTTTCAAGAAGCCAGTGAAATCTGGGTCAGCCATTAGCCAAAAGTGCCTGACACAGCCATTAAACAAGACACCATATTGACAGGAAAATACCAAACAATACTTTTCTTCCTGCTATTTTTCAGCTCTTCGGTTATTAAATGGGGTCTGGCAAAGTCTTCCCTAAATACTAAATTCATCGTTCATGGCAATGTTTTTGTGTGTGTGTGTGTGTGATTCCTTTATTCAGATACATGTACTGTATATGCTGGTACATCATCTTGACTATCAGACAAAAGTTAAGTCTCTTATAAAACAGTATAGACATTTAAATTAGGCTGCAATGATTCATTCCAATGAATAAACTGATTCATCATCTGCTTTTTTCTTTAGCTTTGAACACCTAAAACTCATTTCAGTAATGGTCTGATTTAGAGGGAAGGGAGGAAGATTAGTGTGTGTGTGCTCGTTTCTGGGGCTCTTTGGAGGTTTGGAGTGACAGCTTGTTTATCATCGAATTGATTCTTTTCAAAATTCATGCTGGCCAACAATAATCACCCAGTTTAGGACAATAGGAGAAAGGAAGCTGTTACAGCTGAGACTGAGGCAAAGGTCATTAGCTTTGCAAATACTTCGGTAAAAGCCGAAAAATGCTTGAGAGCAACTGAAAAGCTGAAGATTCAACTAAAGTATTATAATTCATCCTGTGTGGTAAGTAAAGAGAGTGAATTCTTGTACTAAATCCCATGAGATGTTGAGACATGTTACTAATAAACAAAATGTACACCTGCTGATGGCACTAAAAGAAAAGCCAGAGCACCTACAACGTCGTTTTGATCCATCCCCTGAGACCATGAGCGCCAGTGCCAAAATTCAGACTGCAATAGTAATTGAGGTATTTCTTTCTGGACAACGGATATAAACCTATCAACACTCATGAAAACAGATAAAGTACAACTCTGTTGTGAAATGTCTTTCACAATCTCCACCTGGAACTTTCCACAGTTGTCTTGTTTTACTCAGTGACTAAACATCGTCACAATTAACCAGTAAAAAGTCAGAGTGGCTTTACCAACTACATGCTCATGGGATCCAAATAAGAACAGAAATTCCTTTTCTGCACACATAAAATGTCAATACAGTATGTTGTCATCCTGAAACAGACATTTGGTTTGCTTTTTGATCTATCATGGTCAGGATCCCTAACAACCATCTCACCATCTGTTGAAGTGATTTAAAAGGCCCCGTACTGCAGGTTTTTCTGCGAACACATCGTCGCTTTCTCTGAACTGACCTGTAATGGTGCATGATGGTCACTGTGATGTCCAAATCACTGCTGGGCCAAGCGACTCAGCCTGTCATGTTTGTTTGAGAGGCTTATGTAATGTTTCATTTTCCCACAGAACAACAGCTGGAAGACCATCAGGGCAGCAGGGAGTGTCAGCAGTGCGTGCAAGTGTGCATGCTGTGAATGCATCTTTGCATTTCGAGCATTATGGACATCCAAATAACATGATACAGGTTAATCTTTCAAAACTTTGTGCCGATGAAAACTGTGAAATCATCTTTTTCTGACCATTATCACGCACGTGTGCAGGTGGTAACACAAATTCCCTCGTATGTGCAGGTTGATTGCTGGTTTGGTGTCTGACGCTCTCAGCAAAGCCATTGGCTCCGACAAAAGCGAACCTGACAGTAATCCTATAAGTTACACTAAAGCACTCAAAGGATAGCAGCAAATTGTACAACCCTGCAACTTAACACTTTGTTGAAACTTGTCACTGAAATTGACTGTTTCACAGGTTTATATTTCAGAATATTTTTCTGAAAATCCGGGAAAAGGAAAGTGATTTGGAAATACCTGGCTGACACATTTTATTTTGTGATTTCACACATTTCCACTGCAAAGCAGTAAACATCCACTCATTGTTTTCAGTGTCTTTATCCATCTATCTATCTATCTATGTAAGATGTATTGTGTTTTGTTTGTTTTTTTCTGTTAAGACAATCCAGCTGAGACTATTTTTGCTCCTGGACCTGGAAAACATGTTGATTGTGTTGGTCTTATTTGAACTAATTACCAATTTATTTTTAATTGGTAATTAGATATTGATTTAGACTGTCTGTCATCAATGAACAATGTCATGTGATGCGATTTAATGAGGAATTAGTATCTGTTGCTGACAGTTGGAAGTTATTATTAGGCACACGAACATTACATTTAAATGGATTCCTAAACATTTGTGATTCACAGCATAGTTGAGGGCTGTAAAAGGTGTGAATACAGGTATACTGGGGTGTTTGAGGAAAACATCATTGTGATAGTGCACATTTGTGCTTAACTGGCTCTAATTGGAGAGAGAGTGTTGCTTCAGGGATCTATTTTATATCAAGGAAGGGCTGTTGAGGTGGTGTCTCTCTCTCTCTCCTTTCACACAGATGGTTGGAAGAAAGTTAACTACTTCCCCAGTCCACCCCATAAATGGTCAAACTCAGCGCAGCAAGAATTATTGAGAAGCCAGCGGAGCGCCCGACAAAGAGCATGATTACACTTAACCAACTCTGAGCATGACTAAAGCTTTGCACATGTTAAATAACAAATCTTTATTTGTGCACCACATGTGTATGGGAGCTGATGACTGGTGATGTTTCATATTTCATGCAAGCTGAGGGATGAAATCAGTAATACTGCCATCAGCACCAATGATTTTGGGTTCAGAGTCTTCTTCCACTTCCTGTTGAAATAATTGGAATAAAAAATACCACTCAGTCTTCATTGCTGTCACCACAAAAAACTACAAATCAGCCATTCTCAGATTGTCTGCATTCATTTGATTCTCAACAGGTTTAATGCACAGTTTATAGATCTGGGAGAGGAACAGGTAAAGGGAATTAAAACACATAAACACAATAATATGTCACAGTGGCTTGCTCCACATTACATTTTAATCCAAGGCAGCTTTTAGCCTGAGTGTTACATGTTAAAGTTGGCACTAGCTATATGACATTATACTGCTGTTGCTGGTTGACTACAGATCAATACAGAATGGAGCTCAAACTTAAACTGGAGTCAGATTAGAACAGACACCTGCACATATACTCCACCTATTATACTCTATCATACTGAATTAGACTGCATCAGTCTGTCCTCATCACAGACTTGAGATGCTACAAGCTTTACAAACCTGAATGTCCCTCTCATCAATGTAAGAATAGCTAGAGTTAAACTCCCCTCACCCTCACATACTGTATGGTTACTTCCTGCATGTTGACAAGTGACCCAGTTCAAGTTTCTACAGTGTAGATGGAAACAACTTCCTTTTTCCCACGGTCCTACAGTGGAGGCAGCTGATACGGACTCTCACTCTGACTCTGTGGTCACTGCACAAAATGTCGTTTTTTTCTCCCACTGAAAAACCATCTCAGTCAACCCCACCTCAGTGAATGTCTGACAGGGTCACATTTGATTTTAAGGTCAGACCGAAGAGTACAGAGTACAACAGAATTTCCTGAAAGTTGCCCCAACGAAGAACATACCCCATGTCTGATGATGTCTAAATGTTTACTATCTCCACAGCTCTACTTCACCTTCAGGCCCAGAAACTGTTAGCAACACTGACATATTATTGTAATATACCATGGTGAATATAGCATACAACCAGTTCATCAATGCTTTTCGCCATGGACTTATAAGACCAGAGTCAGGGGATCATTTTCTGTCACTGCTTGTTTCTGTTTTTCTGTTTGTTTCTCTCTCGTCAGGGTTTCTTTGCCACAATCTAGCATTTTTTAATTTAATCCATATTTTGTGTTTTCACAAATTATGTCATGCATTTTCCTAGGAGGAGATTGAATTGTCTGGGTTTGGTGGATTCTTCTCTTCTAAGGACACAAGACCATATCTAACTGACTAGTGCTTTGTAATCGTGTACTTGTGTAAATGCAGTTTAAATGAAGATCAGCTGGTCCAACAAAATTATTCAAGCAAAACACAACAAGTAAACACAGAGGTGCCCACTGCCAAGGTCAATATTAAGGCCACTGCATATGTGAGTAAGAAAAGTAACTCAAGACTTTTGCATTCAGTGAGTCATGGTGTTTGCTTCTGTGCATACTGGCAGTGGTGACCTCACACATACTGGTGGGCTAATGGGCTATTGGTCATGGTGGTTTCTGAGCCAGAGTGATGCATGTGTAATGAGACATTGAGATTGTTGGCAAGATTTTCAAGTAGATTACCAAACAAGTTTTCCAAACATACTTTATCTGGAGGTGTTTCTCTATAAAGAGCTGTTAGACATTGTGCCAGATGAAATGACACACTCCCTGAGAGTTGGACTGCCAAATGGAGAAGTTAAAAGTAATACGTCTTCATGGGAGGTTAAGGGAGCTCGGAAATCTATAAAAACAACAGATAAAGTCCAATGCACATAAGAACAATTTGAAGTGAAGCAAATACTTTGAAAATGTGTCGAAAAGGCGTAATTAACAGAACAGATTACATAGAAAAAAGAGCACGGCGCTATCCTCCCCATAACTTTTTTTTTAACTTTCAAAATGACAACACTTTAAGTGTCTATTTGCAGGGTCCGCCAGAGCAGCAGTGCTCACTGAGGAGCCGCACAATCACTCTGAGCAACAAGAACAACAGAGGATTTAAGGGTCAGGCCAGTAATGGGATGTGTTGATGAGTCTATGCATCTCCATGTGCATCTGCGTGTGCATGAGTGAGTGTGTGTGTGTGTGTGTGTGTGTGTGTGTGTGTGTGAGTGTGTAGTTGGGGTCTAGTTTTTTATGGAAAGGAATGTGGGGACAGTGACTCATTGACTCTCTGTGTTTCCATGATTCAGCGATCAGAAGCATATTCAGAGACTCTCCAAAGACACAGATCAGAGTGTTTTGCTTTTATGGAACATGAATCACTCCTGTAACTGTATTAAATCCTTCTCAACACTGACTGTAAATCCAACCTGAAGACAACTTGTGAAAGAAACTCTCTATATTCTCTTCGGGCATGGACCAAAAATCAACACCTGTGTCATTTTTGGAATTTTTTTCTCATAGACTCCTTTAAGTGCAAGACAGTTTTAATTCCTCTCTCCCATTAATGGTAGAAGCATCGATCAATATAGAGTCCTGAGACTGTTAGCACACTCAGTTATCACTAACCCAGAGCATCTCAGCTGGCAGATGGCCCAGCATGGTTTGGTCAAACTATCAAAATAGAGGAAACACACACAATAACCGTGCTATGTGAGCACACTAACACCTGTAACAAAATGCACTTGCTTCACAAATGTACAACATAAACAATACAATATACTGTGAGAAAAATCAAGAGTCAGACAGGAATAAACTTTACACAGGTACTGCTGGCAGCATGTTGGTGCAGCTGAGGAGTGCCTAGCAAGTCAGCAGGATCAATATAGAAACTGTACCATTTCAAGGAATCCTTCATGCTCTTTTAATATGCCATTGCTGTATTGTTGTACACATAGTTTAACATCCCTATAGTGGACATGGGAAATGGTTGATACCAGAGAGAGCTGAGTTCAAAGTGAAATTATCAACCAATGATATACATTTTTGGTACAATTTGAATTTTGCATAACATCCGCAATATAAGGAGTGGAACATCCCTTCAGATGGTCTAATCTCCATCTACTGGCCACCCCATTACTGTTTATAGAAACCTCATAACAGGTGGAGAGGAAGGAAGACACACAATTACCTTAAAGCGCGATGTTTTTTTTTTTTTCAAAAATTTGACATTAAACTACAAGAACATATACAATAGGTCATTTAAGACAGCCCAGGAAGGGACACCTGAATCAACTGCTTACAATTCTCCATTTTAACTGTCTGCAATCTCTTTAGGCCATCAGAAACACAACTTAATGTACTAAATAGATGTAAAAAGGAAATGCCTTTAAACCCGATCTGTATACTTTAAACCACCTTCAGATAAAATGTACAGCAAATCCTTTCCTGAAGAGCAGAGCATCTACATACCTCTGGCTCGGACAAAGCAGCAGCCACATTTGCTGAGCAGTTTCCTGAACAGGTGCTGACACCCACACCCTTGCTGGTGGTGACCCCCTCTCATGTTGATCCAGTCCCGCTGCTAGACCCGAAACTATCACAAGCAGTCATAGTGCTGGAAGGGTGTAGAAAGAAGCACTTGCACACAGACTATTCCTGTGTTAATTCCCAGAGGAGATGAGAGGAGTTCCACAGTCATTGTTCAACTCTGATTAGAAAACCCTGAGACAAAAACACTGTTACTATCCCATGATTTGAGGATAAACAGGAGCAGAAAAGCTGAGAGGCCGTCCTCTCCTCCACTCCAGAGCCTCTCTGTGTGGTTAGATGATCAGGAAAGATTATGAGAGCAACCAAAAGTAAGTGAGGGAGCGACAGAGAGGCAGGGAAGGGGAGGAGCTGTGATCAGGGAAGGGATGGTAGCTAACATGCTGCACTGTTTCCCCCCGTCTCTCATTTTCCCTCTTCCCCTTCCTGTTGTCTACAGTTTTAAACACTGAAACCAAAATGTACTTTTGAAAATTTCATCTGTACAAATTAGGTTCAGTTGCTCACCATTTCAGCGATGTCACCATCTAATTTAATGCATATATTGTTTGCCTTCATGGGATGAATGATCCACTGCTATATCCTCTAGTGATACCATGAGTTGTTTTCAGGAAAATGTGTCAATAACTATTGGATGCATTGTCACACAAATTGAATCAATGGCATTCACACCGGGATTTCCCCCAAAGGTCAAAAGATCGTCATTAGATGATTTACAGGTTATTAAAAAGAATACCAGATACATTATTTCTCCCATACAATGTTAGACTTGTGTTTTATGTGACTAAAAATGACCTTTAATGAGGAAAAGTCCCTGATTGGTGGAGCATATTAAGCTATGCAAACTGTCCAGTAGACATAACTTCATTTTAACAAGTTAAACCACTGTTTAAAGTGAGGAGGAAATTCCCCCCCCCCAAAAAAAACATGGAAAATTCACTTGACCTCAACTGTCTGTGCACAAATATCATGGCATCCCTCCGCAAGCGTGTCTGTGTTTCTCTAAATGTAAGTGAGTGTGTGAAGCTTTGGTGGAGCTGCCCCAATTACTCAGTTGTACTGACACTTGCAGTACAACAAAGATGATGGATCACTGAGCTGATAAAGTAGTCTCCACTCTAATCAAGAAGAGTTGCTCCTTCTTGTCATCTTGGGTACTAAAGTATTTCCTCTGCTGTTGACAAGCCACCATTAGAAATATCCCACACAAAGCTAACTGCACTGGCAGGATGGAGGCAGGCAGATTTAATCTCAAAGTAAAGATTAAGTATTCATGACTAGATGATCTTCTGAGCACAGCTGTCCAGCCTCATGGCAGTCGGTACTGTGAGTCACGGAGATTTATGTATAAACTCATACAAACCCAAACATGGACAAAGTCAGCAAAGAGGGAGGAAAAAGCAAATAGATAAGAATTTGTCTCTAATGGAGCTGTTGCTGTGAGGCACACATTTATTACACATCTCCCTGCACACACACGCAGACGGACAGATACCCGGTCTCGACAAAGGTTGACTCTGGGATCTCAATCCACTGAGGACAGATTACAGCTATAAAAATATCTAAATGCTATTGCTCGCTTTGCCATTGAGTTAAGCTTTTAAAAACTGTGCTGAAATGATGATCCCTGTGAGCTGAAAAGCGCTGATCTCCCCACAGCATAGGATTACTGGATGCTCATGCAAGTATGTGTGAGCGTGCATGAGACTAATTATTCAATATTCAAACATCAGGATGAGGTTGTTTGTTGTTTGGACCATTTTAAATCTTAAATTAATTATGGATGTCTTGGGTGGAAATTGCAAGAGTGAAATCTCTGATGTGACCTCTCCTCCTCCTTTCTGTCTGATAGCTCCCCTCTACGGGCGCCACAGGTAGTGCACACAGCAGTGAACTCCTGGATTTCTCTCTGTTCTCTGTGGACACCAGATGAGTTACCTGTGCATCCTGCAGCCGCACTAGATTTCCTGGACCAGCTGAATTGTGTCCTGATGTCCTGACTGCTGTCGTTGGAAAGGAGTCTCTCCCGACTGGTGTCTGAAATCTTATATACAAGACAGAGAAGAGTAAAGTCAATGGAGACAAAGTTCTAAACAAAATTAGAAACTAAATTTTAACAAAGTTAAAAAAAATGGTTCTGTGTGACAGGTTTAGGGGTAGGAAACAGAAATGAAATAAGAGCCAGAAGTAATTATACTACTTGTTGGCTCCATTTCATCTCTCTCTTTGTCTCTCTCCCTTTCCACCCTTTTTCCTTTCCTATTTTTGCTTCAGTTTAAGTGGTTTCTTATCTTATCCAAGGAATTTCTCTGAGAAGACTTGACTGATTGGGAGACAGCACAACATTAATCTCTGAGGTCAAAGAAGACTCATGCTGAAGAATATGAAGAATAGGTCAAAAGCTTCATTTCTAATTATATGCAAACAAAAAGTCACGGTTTTGTTGATTGGTTTTTGTTTTTGGATTATCAGTTATATTTAAATGTGTGAGTGTGATAGTGGTGTAATTTTAGGAGGAACAGTATCACATTTCATTTTTACATTCATATTGAAAAGGATAAATATTGTTCATTCGAGGTTTATGTAAAGTTCAGAAAGAATCATGTTACTATTGCGTCGTAATCTGACAGAATAAAAACAAGTATAAACCCAGATGATAACTATGAGCAATCCATGCTGCATTTTTAGCTCTGATGTTTGTTATTTTCATGTGAACATTTGAAAAATGTTGGACAAGACACTCACTTTATCAGTGCTGTATCCCAGAAGCTGTTCAGCCCTCCCTTGTATTTTGGCCAAGGTCTTCATCTTGCATCCCGTGCTCTTCTCTTCTCACTTGTCCTAATCTGGTGTCCTTTTTCTTCACCTTAAAGTCTATAAATGTTGTTTCATTCTGCTCTCCACATTCAAGCATACATGTCTGATCCTTTAGGTTTTTGTTTGAGAAAATTTGGCAAAACAAGTTGAAAGGCTCTCAGGAAAATATCTCTGCTATCCTGCTTGACATCCAACAGAAGTACCAAAAGAAACAAATTATACTTTACACCAGATCCTTTTCTCTTCTGGGAAGATGAAGACAGCTGGTTATTTGAAGCATTATCTGTCCCCAGGGTCTTCTACTTAAGATGGGGGGTCGTCCATCAGGACAGGTCCAGCCACGTCCCAACAGCCCCGTGGACTTACTTTAGTCTGTGACCAGCCCCAGAGCAGGAGCTTGAACCTCCTCAAATAACTAATTTATTCTTGTGGAATGGGCAGAACGATACCACCATGTTAGGATATATTCTTCAGATCAAAAGTTCAGTTTGTTTTCAGTTTCTGCACCCTCGGCTGAGTGTATTGAAAATCTTTTAGACCTCCTTTTAGGGAATGCACAGCCATTTCAGGTTTAAATCTTGTTATTATAGTTCGCACATTTCTGATATATATGACGAATGTAACTGCTTATCAGCTTCACTCCATTAGAACAAAATTGTAAAGGCCATTGTCTGAGATTAGCCCGTGAACAGATGAGCTATCTCCACCCAGTGGTAAATTAGAGAAACACCAACATCAGTCTCAGCGGCAACCATCACTTTGTAAAAGAAATTTTGTGACTGTTGTTTCAGCATAGTTTGAGTTAGGATGTGGACTCTGTTCAGCACATGAGGGTCACCTCTGATGGGATTTCATTTGTCTCCTGGTTAGTCTTAACAACTAATTAGATTCCTCTGGCTTCAGATCCTTACGCTAACCATTCAAAAAATTACCATCAGATTAATGAATTAATTGTCATTTAATGCAAACACCATACATTAGATATACAATAGATTTTTGCATAAATACATATTAAATCATAATGAAGAGCAGACAAGGTGTGGTTCTTGTCTGCATGTACTAATTATGAAATCATGTCATTCATTATTAGTGTAATCTTAAGTAACACTAATAATGAAAACAATCATGTTGTGAATCGATGGCCTTATAACAGTTTATCAAACATGGAGAATCTATTTATACTCTGAAAAGGGGGGGGGGATAACATTTCATTTAAAGAAACTTTCTTGAGTTCAACCAATCAAACAACAGGTATAGGCAAACTTTACCCAGGTTAAATGGAAATCACCAGCGTTGTGTTGAAAGATGAAGCTGGCCAGCGCAGTAATCCTCTCCATAAAGCTGTTGTAAGTGGGATGAGCTAGGCACAGGAGGTGAACACAGTCACTTTGAAGACTGTGGCAAGACCCCTCCTCTCAGTTTTAAGCCATCACAACAATATGTTAGATGGAAATGGGTAGGGTACCTCTATTTACAGGCCCAGGACAGAAGCGTGACCTGTGTTGGAAGAAGTCAGAACTTGAGGAAGTCAGCGTTCGTCCAAAAGAAGCCACAGACTGTGACATAGAGGGATTTATAGCTGTTTGAACTCCCTCAACGGTGAGTGTATATCCTTAATGTTCATAAATTACTTAGTTTGGTCATAGTGATAGTTTTCAATGATGGAGAATGCTGGATGCTGCGTTTTCACTGCTTTTCTTGTGTTTTATGAAGCTAAGTCTCACATGCCTGTACTCAAACAGTTTCATATGTTTATCATATGAGACTCAGACAAAACAGATGATGATGTGCTATGAAAATTATGTTATTATTCTTTCTAATCCTGTTATTTCGATTTTATAGTATCACAAATGCTTATAATCCCAACTAAACTTTTACTTTTGATGAAGTTCACACTTAGTTTTATCCCAAAAAACACACATACATAATAACACTTTCGTCAGTAGTGTAATTCTTCTTCAGCATTTGGGCCTCAGAGAGGTGAATAGAGTCAAAACATGAATAAAGCAACATGTCACATGTGACTGAGGTTATTCTAAGATGGTTTGTTCCTCATTTAGCCCTCGTGTGTTCAACGGGGCTTTTAGATGCTGATCCAGTTACTCAACAGTAAAGGTACACTGAGCTCATACAAGCATGACACACAGCACTCTCATAATCCTTGACTGATTGACTCATCTTTTGCCAATGTGTCACCTAACTTTTGATGGGTCACTGTGGTCGATCTGAGTCCCTACATGTCCAGTGTGTTTGTGATTCAGCATCAACTTTGTTCCCAAGGTGAAGAGACGATTTTAATTTGGCATTATGTGTAATTACAGAGAGCTATCCAAGGAACAAAGATTCATCCACTCTGGGTTTCCAGCTCTATAGTACACCTGATTGCACCTTTGTTGCTATAGACAACATCCAATAGTTTCAGCTTGATTGGTTTCTATTTTTGACTTTCTTGTAGATGTAGCCAAAGGACACACCACCATCTCACCTATTCTGCTGTTGGAAGATGGCAACTGCAGCAGAGGACCCCCACCTGGGCTCAGGCCCTGATGAAGACAGCATGTCTCTGTCAGGCGGTGAGTCAGATTCAGACAGCATCCTTTCTGATGACTCGGTGCTTCCAGACTATGTGCCAGAGATTACAAATGGAGCATCAACACTGTATCAAGCATGCGCTAAAAATGAACCAATCGTGCTGCGTAAAGTTCTGGAGAGAGGGGTCACAAAAGAAGAGGTCATGGAGCTGGACATCAACAGCTGGGTGAGAGTCTCGTTTATAGCATTAATATTTCACACACAAGCTTTGACAAAATGCGATATCTTACGTTACTGATCCCTATCATTGCCTTTTACTGACAGAATGGCTTGATGGTGGCTTGCTGCAAAGGTTTCATAGACATTGTGCATGGGCTCCACAACTGTCCCTTTATAGACATAAACCACCAGGACAATGAAGGCAACACTGCACTGATGATTGCATCCCAAGCTGGTGAGTTACACCAGAACACAGGACATCATCACAAAAGTTTATCTAATGCATATAGTAAATGTTAAGCTTAGCAGATAAAGCAAAAAAGTGCGACACAGGCTCAGTGATATCACAAATAAACACTGGTAATTATCATCTATGGCATTTGGGTACTTTTATAGATTGGAAATTTTAAAACTTTAATAATTTAGTTTAATCTAGAGGCCAACAAACCCCAATATCTTCTTTTGCATTTTGTGAACTGAGACTTTTGTATTTAGCAGAGCAAGTTTTCAAACATTACACAACTTCTGACACAATCCTGATTTCTCTCTCCACCTACTCAGGTCACATCAACACAGTCATGTATCTCCTGAACTACTTCCCTGGTATAGACATGGAAGTAAGGGATTGTCGTGGTTTCACAGCCCTCATCAAAGCTGCTATGACTGGACGTACAGATGTTGTTGCTGCGCTCATAATGGCTGGTATGTAACCATGTAACATGAACAGCTGCACCTTTTTGGAGCAACATATGTGTCAGTTTGGCAAATGAACAACTCGGTCTCCAATCAAACAATCAGGAATAACAGGAACCATTCAAATACATTTTTCAGATGACTGCACAATTTTCTTCCACAGTCAAGGCAAGTTAAGACCCAATTTCAACCTAATTCTGGCTTCTACAGCCACTGGAGAAAGAATTTGGCTTTTGAGAATACTGCACTCGTACATAAGCTGCTCTGTGTTATTATTAGATCTTTTTTAAATCCAGACATTAGCTCATTAAGAAGCCCTACAGCTCAAAATGAGCAGTTGCAGGACTAGTGGTGAGAATAGCTGACCCCGCAGTTTATCTGTCCATATTTGAAGACTGCTAACTCTGTGAGTGAACATGCCAGTGACAGCAGACCAGTTTAAGGGATCTGAGGACATTATCCAATCTCAACACTCCCCTGTAGTAATCACTGATTATTGGTCTCTCAGGCTGGTTGTAGATTAGCCACTTGCACAGCTATTTGTAGACTGCACATTTGTAGACATTTGTTTTTCGCATATTTTTTGGGGGCGTTTTTTCCTGTATGCCTTTATTAACTGAATGAAACTGGGACAGAGAGAGGCCTGACATTGCAGCGTAGACTGGAACCAAACTGAGATGTAGCATGCAACCACTCAACCACCCATGCTGCTGAAGTGGCACACACTTCTTAAAATATCTAGAAATCATCAATCATTTCATGATTTATTTTTTAAATCGCATTAAATTATTTATGTTTGCTCATGATATTTCTTTTATATATATATATTTATTGCAATAAGATCACAGAATGACAGTGAAGTCCATCTGGACTTTACTGGACTATGATGTGAATCAGTTAGACTGTTGTTGCAGCTTTTAATTAAATGCCACTTCATGCTTGTTTATGGGCTTACAGGGACATTTCCCTATAAACTAGAGTGAACTAGTTGTGAATGTTTTTAATAACACCTGATGTGGCAAGCCAGATTCGGTCAGCGATGGAAGAGGCAAAAAGCATTGCTATATTATATCCGAACAAGCTGAAAAGAAGAAGTAGTTCCCCCTAATTTTAATGAAAACAGTTCCTTGTTTCTCTGCTCTTTCTTTCCAGGGGCTGATATACATGCAGTAGACTCCACAAAAGGTAAATGTGCTCGAGATTGGGCCCTAAAAACAGGTCGCTATGAAACCTTGCATCGACTCCGGCGCCTAAATCTGCGGCCAAAAGCTGAACAGTTCTGTGAAGCGTATGTCCCTGAGTGGCCTGAGCTCAAAGAGAATGTAGCCAAGGCCTTAGCTGAGAAAAGTGCCAGAGAAAAAATTACACAGCATATAAAAAACACCTTTGGATTCAGACTTCCTCATGACCCACAAGACAATGGTGTCTTGGACCACATGGTGCGTATGACCACAAGCATCCATAGTCCTTTAATTTCAACTGGGTGCCGTCCACTCTGTCCTACAAGCCCCCCAGAGGTGGGGAAGAGGCGGCTGGCTGTACCTGAGCTGGTGAAGAAACACCCAGAAAGGGACCTAGAAGAGAATTCAATCTGCCACAGCAATGGCTCTGTGTCACATATTGTTCCCACAATCCACTCTGCAGAGTCCGTCGCTACAATATGCTGTGCTGACACTGAGCGGCGTGGAAGTATCCTCTCATTGGCCTCCACCAAAGTTGCTTCATCATTTATCCCCCGAAGTATGGCGAGAAGGAACAGTGTGTTCCCATCTGGCTGCATCCCCAAGATCAATGTCAGCAGACCCTCAGAGGCAACGCCAAAGAAAGAAAAGAAGAAGAAGAAGAAGGAAAAGGGATTCCTGGAACCACCTAAGTGGAAGTACAAGGAGATCAAGGATGAGAAAAAGAAGGAAAAGAAGGCTGAAAAAGAGAAAGCAGAGAAACACAAGGAGAAAAAAAAGGAAAAGGCCAGCAAGGCGGGCAAAAAATAGCTATTGGAAAATTGACTCTTCCCTCTTAAAATGTGTTCAACTCAGGGATTGAAACTGAATCCAAATACTTTGAAAACATTCAGCTAAGTAGTAAGGCTGTATATTACATAAAATGGATGGGAAATTGGTACATGATTGACAGAAGAGCTGCAAAGACTCTTCAGGAGAAGTTTGAAGCTTTTCAGTCTCTCTTGAAGGTGAGACAAATATTAGAGTATTACAATACTACAATAATATTACATATTATTTTGTTAGGATAAACAATAATGTTTACTTTTCAGTTAATATATTCAAAATGTATAGACTGACATCAATCAAAATTATGACTCAATGCATGAAATTCATATATACTCTTTCAGGTGCAAAGGCTTTTACAGCATCTACCTCATCTTTCACATAAAATGCAGCATATCCAAAACGTTTGATCAAACATTTTGAAATATATAATAATGTTTATGTGCATTTAGTATTATTGTATACAGTTTTTTTTTGTTGTTGTTGAATTTGTTGTAAGTTACCTTTAGAAATAGTCAGCTAAAATCAACTGTAAATAATGTAAACATGTATCAACACAGACAATCTGTTTAATACTCTTGCTCAATCAAGCTTTATTGCCATTTTCTTATATTGCCAATATTCATACAATTTATCCTGCCATTATTAACTCTATGAGTGCATGGATTCATGTTACTTAAAATTGCAAATAAATAGAGGGAAGTAAAAAAGTAATTGGTGTCACTGGTGTTTAAAAGTATGGTCAACATTTCATGCTAATAATGAATTGAACTTGGACACCCTGTTTTGTCACCAGTGGTGAGTCCTGGTCTGCGGCTGCATATCACCCCCTCCCTCTCTCTCTTTCCTGCTCCTCACACCATTTTTCTATCATAATAAAGAATTTCCTCCATGAATGCTGCAGGTGTTTTCAGCTGAAAATCTCTGATATAGCCACGGTTGACCCCCCCACCCACCCAGCACCGTACATCAGACAGACAGAGAAACAGAATGCTATTGATGCCACCTTCATCCAAATCAATTAGGGCAGGCTGAATGACAGACACACCAACAGCACCACAGACCATTTCCTACACACTGAATGAACAGTTAATATAGTTTCAAAAACAAAACAACAATAACAAAAAGAACCATTACATGGCCGCTGTGTTAGATGGCACTAGTTTTATCTGGAAGACAACAAACCCCAACCAAGGTTTTCTGAATAATGAGAGAGAAAGGAAATGTACTGACAAGAATATAGACTTATATATTTTGATATAAATAAACTGTCTATCTCTCTCAAAGCACCCATTCATGATTATACACATGACCTTTAACCTCGCAAGATAAGTTAATGCATGGATGGCAAGAAGATAGATAGATAGATAGTGTGTCCTCTCCTTTATGTGTGTGTGTGTGTGTGTGTGTGTGTGTGTGTGTGTGTGTGTGTGTGTGTGTGTGTGTGTGTGTGTGTGTGTGTGTGTGTGTGTGCTGCAGCCTGCTGGTGGACCATGTTAGTAAACTGACAGCCTGCTTTAGCTGTCACCGTCTCGCCTCGCCAGATCTTACCACGTTAGCCCGACTAAACGCGTTAATGCGATGAACCGGGAATTTATCGACCATGGCTAAGCTCTGGATTTCTTTGGCCGTGCTGGTGGTCCACAGCCTCCTGTTGGGAAGCTCCCAGGGTGAGTGGGTTGTTGTTTGTTTGGGCCGTGGGGAGGCTCAGGCCGCCGACAGCATCAGGGCGAGCGGATGTGGAGTTAGCAGCGTGCTAACGTTAGCTACCTCAGCTAGCCTCGACCAGCACTATAATACCGATCCTTGGACAGTAAAAACCCGGTCGGCCTTGGTTTATATCGACCTGGGTGTTATTTAAAAAACCCGTCATGTTCATGTGATGAAATATCACGTCCCCACTTCTGTCTTCCTGTTGCTGTCGAGCTAGTTTGGCCGGTGGGAAGCATCAGTTTAATGTGAGTCCCTGACTGTATTTTGATGTAAACAGACTGTCAGCTCAGGTTTTCAGCTGCTTTTCTCCTTCAGCATTTAACTTCACGTTTTCAAGCGCTCATTTACCTTTTGGCACTCCCCAGATATTATCCATACACATTAGTCGTGCAGCTGGTTTGATGTTGATACTATAATACAGCCTGTGTCAGGGTTTGTGTTGGATGTTTACTTACTTGGACAGATTGGTTGTTTCATGTTTACAACATCCATGAACACACACCGAGATTACATCCTTTAAATATCTTAATGTAATGATGGATTATTAAAACAACTTTAGGATTCAGAGATAATGGGATCGTGATCCCAGTAGTGTTCATTATCTTTTTTTAAGCACTATTCTACTTTGAGTATAATAAAATGTAATGACCAGCTGGTTGGTAAGATGTTGAGGGGGCAGAGTCGGACTGGGTGATATCTGTAAGGTCCTTTTAACCATTAAAGAAAGAAACCAGCTCATCTCATTAATGTAACATTGCAAATCCAACACTACCATGAATAAGTCCAACCAGGGCTGCAACCATCAATTACTTCTGTTATAGCTTCAATTGCAGATCACCATTATAATGAATTAATTTATTTTATCTCTGTTAATTATAAAAATCCTGCTGTGTTCTTGTGTTATCTATATTATAAAATGTTTTGAAAGTTTCCTTCTGTAATACTTATTTTTTCTCATAGGACTCATTTTTGGTTTTAGAACAATCAGATAAAAACTGTGAAATTTACCACCATGGAAAGTCCAAAATCCCAATCCTATTTCCTGTTGAGTCAGCATTTGTCTTCCTTATTTGCTTATTATTACTGTGGTTGTTTTGTTGCTGATATTTAACCACCAGCATCCGCAAAGTAGGTGTTGGCATTGTGTGAGTCAGTCAGTGGCACAAAACATGTTGTAATGGATTAACTTCCAAACTCTAAAATTCCTACTTCCTTATCGTAGACAATGCTGAAGTTTGGCTGCATGTATGTGGGCTTGCCAGAAAACACACAAAGACTCTTGCGAGGTCATTTTCTACTCAGAATCCATTGGGGGCTTTTTCAGAATTACTGGAATGCCACATCATGTCTGTGTCTTAATAACATTACTCAATTTCTGGGAGGAAGTCTCTAATGACAGCTGGTCCTTTAATCTCTACTCCTACATGCCCTCACATAAACTCTCCACCCATCCTCCCAAAACTCTCCCCAACACTTCCCCTTCTTCTTGACCTCCATTTCTCTGTCCTTAGCCCCCCAAAATCATCTTTGCAAGATATCACCAGTATTCATTTTATCCTTTAATACTTCACTACAAAATCTCTCTGGACCTTGTCAAGTCACCACTTCACACAGGCCTCCCACACAGCAAAGCTTAACTTTTGCAGTTATCTTTATTTGTGGCCTAAAAGTGACAACTTGCATGCTAAATAAACCACAATAAACGTCCATCAGGGACAAAGAACTGCTAGTGTTTTACTTATTGTTTTTAGGTCATTTTTTTAGTGTATTTAGTGTTTATTGTAACAGCAGCTATTCTTCCTGCATGTAAAGCTGCGTATTGTTTACATGGTGTCATGCACACTGATGCTGTGCCCTAAATCCATACTTAATGCTAATTCTTGCATAATTTGAACAGGAATCCAACAACATTGACATAGTTACTAATTTCATACAAAAAATGACAAAGTATGTGTCAGTTGGATAATTTAATATTTCCTTTTTATTTTTCAGTAGCTCTTCCATCCATAACAATGTACTCAAATATTGGCTGCATTTGTTATAATTATGCATTCTGCTGCTTGAGTATACTTTTGTACTAGTGTAGATTTGGGACATTGCATGAACCTGCTATAAGTGTGAATGTCCTCTACTCAGGATTTCTACTGAACAAGCCGGTACAGCTGAGAACAAAGTACAGTACTTTGTAGCTTTGACTGTTTTGTAACAATTAATTCACAGCCTGTGCAATGACTATTTCAGCCCATTATTGTGAATTGTGCAAATTATTATTCTTTACATTGTTGTGTTTCTGCCCCCTCCATCTCTGCAGCCCTTTGGTGTAATTGCACCACTGCCCAGTGTGAGAAGACTGGCTCCCAGTGTGAGACAGATGGAGCCTGCATGGCGTCCACCTCCTTCATTGATGGCCAAGAGCAGCACATCCGTATCTGCATCACACGGGACAAGCTTGTCCCTCCTGGACAGCCATTCTACTGCCTTGGTGCGGAGGGCCTGCTCAACATCCACTGCTGCTATACTGACTTTTGCAACAGCATTGACCTCAAAGTACCCTCAGGTGAGAACAATGACATTTCACTCTCCTCTCACAGTGCATGGAATAAACTTTGGACTGCCAAGAATGTGCAAGAAACTGTTATGTGCATCCTGATTAATATTCACACATGTGGAGTCACTTTTGCACATATTCATTAACTTTTATCCCTGAAGAGGAAGGAGGAGCCAAGTTGCAACATTTTACACATTAGCTTTGATGTGATATAAAAAATCCCAGTACCTGAAGAGTATTTCCCATTATTGAATTTTCCAAGGTGTTTTATTCAGCCTTCTAAAATGTTAAGAATGCTATTTATGGAGACAAAACTCAAAATAAGTCATTGTGGAATAGTGTGTGGAGGAAATGGTGGACAGTGTTTGTCTCCAGCACACACAAAAAAAACCACAAGGTTATAGGAAGTATTTAACTCCAAGGCAGTACTTTGAAAACAAAACTGATATTCCAAATCATATTTGTTTGGCTTGCCTTACTGGCACACATGATCATGTTTTTCTCTTCACCGTATTAATGTTTGGAGAATATATGTATGCTAGAACCAGCCACAGTTTGTTGAAACACAAATAATGTCAAGGATTTGTCAGTTCCGATCTCTGAATCAAGGGTGGAGCTGAGGGGGAAAAAAAAAAACCTGACGCAACCATGATGAAGACAACACTGCTGAATAACATGGATTGGTCAAGAGAAAGAATGAGGAAGGCTTCTAATAGTGTTGCTGTTACTGTAACTTCAACACTTTTTGTTGGTGCTTTTCACAGTAAAAGCCTGTTGCCTGCAGTGTTGGGATTTAATATTTCCTGTTAGCTAACCATAATTGATCAATGTAGGTTAATGCAAGAGTCAAATGTACTCAGTTTTCTAATTATCAGCTGAGACAAAAGTTGTCTGTCAGGGAAGGAAGTCAGCATTATGTGTGCACTGGTTGGCTGGGACACTGATTTCCTACCGTGTCTTTTCAGTAACATCTCCATCAGGGCTGGAAGGGGGGTATGGCCCAGGTGGGACATGGGGGCTGGTGGAACTGGTTGCTGTGATTGCGGGTCCACTGTTCCTGCTGTGTCTGCTGCTGTTGGTGGGGGTGTTCCTGTATCAGTACCACCAGAGGGCCTACAATCACAGGCAGAGGCTGGAGGTGGAGGACCCCTCCTGTGACCACCTTTACCCGGCCAAAGACAGGACCTTGCAGGACCTCATTTATGATCTGTCCACATCTGGCTCAGGCTCTGGTCAGTCGATGATCATGTTATATTTTATACTGGAATTCACGTCTAAAATTTAAAAAATTTAATTATGACTGGTGTTCGTTCTTACCTTTTCTGGGCAGGCCTGCCTCTGTTTGTCCAGCGGACTGTAGCCAGAACTATTGTCCTGCAGGAGATAATTGGTAAGGGGCGTTTTGGGGAGGTGTGGCGAGGACGTTGGAGAGGTGGAGATGTGGCAGTGAAAATCTTCTCATCGAGAGAAGAGCGCTCCTGGTTTCGTGAGGCTGAGATCTATCAGACCATCATGCTCCGTCATGAGAACATCCTGGGCTTCATAGCTGCTGACAACAAAGGTATGTGTCTGAAATCTGTCATCAAATTCTGGAGGAATAATTTAATTCTTGGGTTGGTTGTATTTCCCAATTAATTACCCTGTAGTAAATTTGTGATTTCTGTTTTGCTCAGATAATGGCACGTGGACTCAGCTCTGGTTGGTTTCAGACTACCATGAACACGGCTCTCTGTTTGACTATCTGAACCGCTACTCCGTCACTACTGAAGGAATGATCAAACTGGCTCTGTCAGCTGCCAGCGGCCTTGCTCATCTACACATGGAGATACTTGGAACTCAAGGTAGTGTTGATGTAATTGTACATGTGTATGTAAGCTTTACTTGGTTTCTTACCTGTAAATAACATGATGGCTTTAATTGGGACATTTCTACATAGAAGCTGAAACCTCTGACACCCTGTATATCACATTCAAACATATGTTTTGTTGAGACAAAGCCTCAAAGGTCTCATCTGCATATGACTTATTTTTTTCCATTTCTCTGTGTGGTAGCTGCTGATTGGTGGGATTCCTCTCAGTGGAAATGCTGTCATTCATTTCTTTTAGACAGGCTGTCCTATGCTTTCTAAAGGTTAAAGGATGTTTTAGCAAAAATACAAATGCAAAAAAAGTCTATGTTTACCATTTAAAAATGACTGTATTCATTGAGAAACACTTGAATAAAAAAAAGAAAAAGAAAAACTCTCAAAAGAACAAGGGCTCCCTAACGTTGTCTTCTCTCAGAGCCCTTTTGAAACTAGTCTCCTGCTTTGCCTCCCCTACACACACTCTGGTCACACACATGAGGTTAGCTTTCTAAATGCCCTTTTTTTAGAACATTTTCTAATCGCCAATGATGTACTTGTTATGACCAAGCATAGTGTCTGTGCATTCACATGCAAATTTTCATCATGCTAAATTGTCATCTCTGTCAAATACACGTCTGTCTCCCATCAGAACGACTGCTGAAACAGAAACTGCCATCTAATGAAATATTATATACATTATTTTATTTACTGATTATCTTCAGAAGCAGTTTAACTGTCTGTCATGGAGCATAGGATTGCAGATGAGGACATCTTGTTGCACAAATGTAGGAGTGTCTTTAATGTGTAACTGATCCCCAAAAAATTGCAACTGTACAACGTGTAGTAGTTCTCAGTTTTTTGATAAGGACTATATAATTGACATTGATGTGTTAAATTTACTGGATACAGAAATAACAAGTCAGAAATGATCATCATGTACATGCATGTTTTCATAGGAAAACCAGGCATCGCCCACAGAGACCTGAAGTCCAAGAACATCCTTGTGAAGAAGAACTGCACGTGTGCTATTGCTGATCTGGGTCTGGCCGTCCGTCATGACTCTGCAACTGACACAATCGACATCGCCCCCAATCAAAGGGTGGGCACCAAGAGGTCTGTGTCCTCACAGAGCTGGAGACTGAACAGTGGCTTTCCTTTCTCACACATATCTTTGACACGTCTCCCAGAATATTCTGTCCGTCATCCTGACCTGGTACTGTTTTCATGTCTCACAGGTACATGGCTCCAGAGGTTCTGGATGAGACCATCAACATGAGACACTTTGACTCATTCAAATGTGCTGATATCTACGCATTGGGGCTGGTCTACTGGGAGATTGCACGGCGCTGTAACAGTGGAGGTTAGTAGACTCTTTGTTTTTGCTCTGGATATTCGACCTGTGTTATTTGTCTTCTTTTTCATCCGTGTTATTAGCTCACACCACAGGAGTGGCCTGACCTCAACACTGCTCTGTGTTATCAGGTATCCATGAAGAGTACCAGCTGCCCTTTTATGAACTGGTACCTTCTGATCCTTCAATAGAGGAGATGAGGAAGGTGGTGTGTGACCAAAAGCTACGACCCAACATCCCAAATTGGTGGCAGAGCTATGAGGTATGAAATTGCAATTAATTGCTTAAAGCAAAATGTTATTACTGTTGAATATCAAGACTGTACTTAGAGAGTCATTCTAGTTTATCACCACAGTTATTTTATTTTTGCAGTTTTTGTTATTATTCCTTTTGCTAAGGGTAAAATTGTAGTCATCAATTTGGGGGCAAAATTTTCCAGGAAATGCTACCCAAGACTACAACAGCACGTGAAAAACTAAGCATAGAGGATTTTTGAATTAGATGAAATCTAAAAAATAATCAATAATCACAAATGATATAAAACAAAAATGAATGTACCATGTACCATAAGCATTAATATTACAAAGAAATTGTTATCTAATTACTTAGAAATTAGTTTACAATATATATCTATGCTGAATAAAGGGACTTCACCTATATATTTTATATTATTATTGAATATTATTATGCTCACATATTGCTATTGGCTTCAAATATACAGCAAAAGTCAGGCAACATTTGCCACTTGTCGGACTGTCAGATTGTAGGTGTGTTTATCTGTGTTTCCAAATCCGAACAGTTGCTATGGTGAGTACAGTGTTATCATAGAAACTATAAATGACACCTCATACTATAAAGTAAGTAACTATAAAAAGTAAGACTTAATGACCAATTTTCTTTTCTAATACTGGGCCTGCGCTACCTTCATACTATTACCTCTATTCAAACTGTGATGACATTATTATATATATTTATATATATAATTTAGTTTTTAGCTCATCTTTTCCTCTTGCTCTTCCAGGCCTTGCGGGTCATGGGTAAAATAATGAGGGAGTGTTGGTATGCTAATGGAGCTGCCCGCTTGACAGCCCTGCGAATCAAAAAGACCCTGTCCCTGCTCAGCATTCAAGAGGACATTAAAGTCTGAGCAAAGTCAGCAGAGTGCTGAGAAGGAGCACTGAGCAGGACCCAGATCCAGACTAAAGGACAGTAAGAAGAAGGGTCCGGGTCTATCTACAGAGAACGCACAAAGTAAGAAAATGTGACGGAGGGTGGCACATTGTAAAATATTAGTCCATCGACACTCCTGCCAGTTTTGAAGCCACTTGATTTCTGACAAACCCTACCTCGCTTACCCAGCCAAACTACCAAGAACACCTTTCCTGTCTTTTCCTCAGCTACTGCTGCCCTACCTAAACTTTTCTGATCCACTCGACACTCTATACTAACAAGAATCCTTGGATTTCCTGCATAATGGTATGCAGTCAATAGCAGGATGTGTAATTAACCGGTTAATATTTCAAAAATCAGTTGCTGATATTTCTGTCTCTTTGATCACTTTTGCCTAATAGTTAACAAACAGCATTCACCCTTATTGTCTTTGTAAGGGGGCAGGCTGTGGGGGTTGGGTGTGTTTTTAACTTATTTTTACCTACTCTGTTTTAAATGGCTAGATCTAATCTATGGGTGTTTGTGAGGCTACTGTGGAGGTTTCTCTATGCCACACCTGTAGCATACAGGCACATGAGCAGTCCATCTAGTTATGCTACAACAGTGTGGCAGATTACCACGTTAACGTGTACAGAGCAGAAGAGACAGTTTGGGTAAGAGCACTCTCAGCGAGCTGCTCTCAGACTTAAGTTCCTGGAGCGTTAGGGCACTTTGTCAATCATGATTTAGCTTTTGAACCATTTGCCTGAAGTCTTTCATATAAGCCGTTTTAAACCTCAGGTTTTCTTTATGCTCACCAATCCAGACATTTGTTCTCTCTCTTTAAAACCAGCTTAAGAGAAATAAATAGTTAAAAATTATTGAATAAGAATGGACTTCAATAGGATAAAGAGTTGGACTTGTAGAGCAACCGTTGCCAGTGGCTTGATACTTGAGATGACACACTGGCTGGTTTCAGATCTGGACACTAATAAAGCAAAAACACTACATTTAGCATGTTGTACAGTGGTATGTGTGCTAAGTTTATATGATAGTCTTCTATTTTGAATGCATCTACCGTCTTAATCAATCTGTAGAGCATAAAGTACCATGAGAGTACATTGGCTGCAGTCCCTCTGACAAGCTGGTATTCACAATATTCAATCAACCTTTACGTAGCCAACACTATTCAAACTGTACATTCAATGTCAGGCTCAAACGATTGTGCTCATTCACTTTTAAAAGCACTAACTTTTTCATATTGTCATAGCATGTCCAGTGTTTTTGCCCTAATGGCTTCACCCTGTAGTATAACTACTGCACATAAACTAGCTTTTTAAGGTGATTGTGTATATGTGACGTTACATTTAGTTGATAGTTAGATCATGTTAAAGATCAAAGGTTTTTTTTTTTTTAACCAGCTTTTTTGATTGTGGAAAGAAAATTAAACATGCCTGTCCTGATGTTTATATACAGAATTATGTACCAATCTACCTATTCACTTCTGACGTAACATTAGACATCAGACACACTGCTTATGCTGACTTTTTCCTTAGGGCTCTGTCACTGCAGAGCAATATTTGTTCATTATTGTTAGTCAGTCAACTTGTGGCTCCTATTCACCATACATTACCTCTTCAATGTGCAAATTCTGTGTGATTTATTTACTTTGTACTGACATTGTCAGTATTCACTGTTTTTATTTTTGGTTTTCAGGAAATGGGTGCACTTTTGTCAATAGTTGTATGCAAATTCAACAGGTACTGTTTGTGTTTGTGTAGTCTTTCCCATGTAATTTTTTTATATGTAGGCTGAGTCCCTACGAAAGCCTGAAAGGCCACATGTGCACTACTACTGACCTCACAGCATTAAAACCAAATTATTGTCAGAATTATCGCCGGTCACAGCCTCCAGTCTTTTATTTAAGATCGTGCCACTGAAAGTAGGAATGTTTACATAAATCATGCGAATCAGTTGCAGTTAACTCGGACTGGAGAAAATCTGACTTTTCTTTAAATTTCTGCGAGAAGAAATGTTGAAAATTAATACTACTGAAACAACTCCAATACTGTCTCATGTCTTTGGCCTGGACTTTTTAACTCTGAATCACTTGCTCATCTGCACTGTATTGTTTAAATCTCATGGGATATTAGATAGAAGAGACAGAGATTGCACTCGATACTGATGTTAGTTGCTGGAAAGACTGGGAAACTGCTGTTAAATAGGTGGTTGAATGTCATCCATATTTATACATCTAACGGGGTATGCTTGTCAAATTGTATCTGCCTTACAATGTTACAATGCATAGTGTATTTAAGGGGTTTTAATACCTTGCTCCAATAGTGGGATGTGAGTGAAAGAAATTAAGTATTATATTACAGGTTGTGTTAACTCCCAAGTCCATACCACTGGACAGAGACAACTGCATCCATGTACAAACCCCTTCAGGACTTCAATCATGTATCTTCTAATATAGAGTAATAAATGCAATTGTTTTCCTATGTTGTGTCCATTTCTTTTATTTTCTTTCACCTTTAAATTGTAAAAAAAGTTATAAAAATATTTTTAGATTAACAATGGATAGCATTACTCTGCTCTACAGTGCATTTCTTCATCTTTCAGCTCTTTGTTCTGGTTTTCCAAACAACAGGGAAGGTCATTAATAGGTTAGGGAGCATATGAAGCTTAAGTGACCAACTCAGCACTAAAATGAGAGAATATTGGAACTAAATGTATCAGATAGACAGAACCAATTAATGAAAAGATGAATGCTGATGCTGCTCTGGATCTGCTGGTTGTGTCTATGAGCAATAATTTGCCAGTAAATACATATTTCAGGCCTTTATCTGATTATGTAAATATGTAGTTTACTTACACTACCTCCAAGTCATGAAAAACCATAGAATTAGTAGTTACAATTATTCCCTTTTGTTCCTGAGTTAGTGTAAAATAATTAAAAAGATAAACATTGTGGACAACCTTAAAAAACATGCTTCTGGCCACAGCTGCCAAAAAAGTTGCTAGATCAATTACAGGAAACAATGCTACACTTATATATTCATACAAAACCTATGTGATAAACAAGATGTATGGATTAAAAAAATGATACGATTTAAAACAAACCTTGAGAACATTTATTGCTCATCCTTTAAATGATAATCTCAATGCAGATTAGTACAAAAATTTAACATTAGTTTTACATGTTCTGTTTCATTTATACTAGAAGAGAAAGTGTGTGAACGGTATATGCTCTTCAGAAAATAGAAAGGAAATGCTGGCATTCAGTGATTTTGAGAAAGACTCTTGACACACTGGAAACACAATAAACTTATATCTCAAACTCTGACATCAACATAAACTCACCATCAACTAATATGACCATTATTTTTCAAGTAATGGACCACGTTTCCAAAAATATGAGACTTTCAAGCACTGGAGCAAAAACCAAATCCAATTTACAATAATAATGCTAAACCCCAAAGTGTAGCAGACAAAACAAGCACAAAAAAAAGATCAATTACACATTTACTTTTATGTGGAAACAATACAGAACCCATAAATATTTTGAGTTTATGCACTCAAACAGCATAATCAACAGTTGTCCCTAAGAGCAGATTCTTCAGCGCTGCTCTAAACTTTACCAATGAGGTTGTCTTAGGAGCCTAAAGTGCTGTTCCTGGTCTGCTGCTATGCTTTCTGCCTACACAGCAGATCAAAACCCATGCCCTTGGATTCTTCTTAAATTGGTAGCACTGGCAAATTAATGTAATCGTTCAAAAGGTCACATTTTTCAATAAAGTTCAGAATTATCAAGAGTCATTTTTGGGACATCACGTCCAGAACCTGAAATGTGCAAAAAAGCCACACTGGACTATGACCAAGCCTTTTTAATTTTACGTGTGTAAAATAATTCTCAGTCCAGACTAATGACAAATTCCTACATTTTCATGATTTTAAATTAAAATGAACTATTCAAACCATTTTCAATCGTCTTCTCAAAATGTACACATGTAGCTAGTTTCTGTATGTATGTATGTACAGTATGCATACAGATAAATACTGAAGTAACCATATGTCACTCAATATGTCTTTGCGTGTTGGAAAAAAAAATGTTCAAGTTAATGGACCGACAGCTCAATCCTCCATCTGCCTTTAAATAATAAAGCTGACTGAATAAATGTAAAATTTGAGCCTGATGACATTATAGTACTTGCGTGTATAAAAGTTGGGGCGTACAGCATTGTCTTATGTGCTTTAGTGTGTGGTAATGTCTAAATACACCACACAGAAAAAGTTATTATTAATTAAAATTAGTCATATATAGGACATATAAATTGGAATTAAATATGTGTCGACTTATACATCGGTCAGCATGACAACAGGCACAATGTTGGGAAATGCTGGTCATCCTTCAGCACTTCCCTTCCCTTTTGCCATTCTCTGGCAACCTGGAGTTTGGTTGAATTTATAGGAGCTTCTAATGTATTTGTCCCACATGACTAAAATAATGAAATTACATGACTTGTTTGCTGACATGTAGTGAAATTCATATCTCTGCAGAGAGGCAGATGCCTCTTGTGAGGAGAGAGAAATCAGTTGCAAGAGATGGAGGATACTAAAACCTATTGTCATAATTCCCCTCTCGCATGTCTGTTCTTATTTTCCCTTTGCTTTGCTATGCTATGCTTCTTTCCTTAAGCAGTGCCTGTGAACAGAAAAAAAAAAAAATCAAACTTAACTTCACAGACACATTTAGAAAAGTATGTGAAAGATTACACAACTTTTACCTTTTTATTTTTTAGAATCCTTCTTATTCTGAAGGAAAATATGCAAACTCCATAAAAGTTCTTACCGTCTTCAGCGTCAGTAAGCACTAGTGCCTGGAGAATATCTGAAAGAGAGACAATTCCCTTCACCACATCTTGCTCGTCCACAACCACCAGCCTGTGCACCTAAGGGACAGAGAAGACCATCAGTGTTGCCTTCGTCTCTGCAAAATACAATTTATACCACAGGCAAAAGAATGTGTAATGAAGCAGATACATGGCAAAGCTCTGTGCACACACAAGATATAAACAGCCAGAAGTTATTCATGTCAAGAGAGCTGAGGAGCAACAAGACATCACAGTTACAGAATGGCTGGCAGAGATTTTTGTTACTCACTAACAGGAGAAAGCTGAGCCGAGTTCAGTATTATGCAACAGTCATTCAGTTTAGTAATAACACACTGAGAGGTGTGTAGGCACAGACGAGCTCCAAGAGGCAGCTGGTTGGTGACATAAACCAACATCCGAAACCCACCTCAGCCTCCACCAGTCTGTTGATGATGGCCTCCAGGGTTTCATGCCTATGGCAAGTCAAGACTCCTTCAAAGTACTGAGACCGGTGCTGCAAAGCTTTGGTTACAGTCACATCCAGGTTGTTGTACGTCTTCTCTGCTGCCAGGTTCTGTATAAACGTGGAATAATAAAAGGATAGTTACTTCATTAAAAAACCATACTATCAAAGAAATTTTAAATACATTTTCCTCAATGACACCCTTATTATGGCAATTTCAGTTACATGTCTATTAATTGATCGATACAAATAACAATCATACACATACTTGGTGAATAATACTTTTGAAAATAAATGCAGAATGATAATTAAATATAAGAAATAAAAATAGCAATAATAATACATTGAACTTATACAGCCATGTATTTGATTAAATCATGTTTGCCAAAGAGGCAATTTCCAAATTAACAGATTATGAAAAGAATTGATATTTGTTGTTAAACTAAATTTTTTAAAAAAAGGAAAAAATTTACTTTATTTTTTGTGAACAACTAGAAAAAAAATACCGTGAGTAGACCATAAAATATCCTGACTTACGATAACATCAAATTTTGAGTAAATATCCACCACTCGACCTGCAAGAGAAAGTCAGAAACTCAGTGAATAAATAAAACTCAGGAGGCTGTTTATGCAAAAACCGCAAGAATGTCACTTTTAGCTGCCCACATACCTTTGTCGTCCACAACGGGCAGCGCTGACACTCGCTGCTCAACAAAAATACCCAGTGCCGTGTACAGTGGTGTGTCTGAGCGGACCACTGCAATCTTCTGGAATGTTCCAATGTTTAGTTCCTCCAAGGTTTGTCCCAAGAACGAAGGTTTTGGCATTTCTGAAATCTGAAAAGTGACAATAGAAAGCACACGCTTGATTAAAACTGTGTGGGAAGGAGTGTATTTTGAAAGCAGTTGAAGGTAAGTAGAAACACACAGTGTCCTTTACTGTAGCCAATAATCTGTAACTGTCAGACTAAAACAATGAAAAAACAATGGCAGGCGATTTAAACATTTTATGTCACTGCAGTGTCAAAAGAAGCATAAGGGACTTACAAAAAGCTTCAGGAACTTGAGGATCCTCTTGTGCGTGAGAATGTAGAGTGTGTTCCCTGTCAGGGGGTCTATTACAGGCAATCTGTGGATCTTGTTCATCAGGAGAGATGACACTGCATCATACAAACTGAAAGGCAGAGAATTTCAAGTTATTTCAGATGTGGCATGCTGAGAATAATGAATAGAAAACAGATTATACATGTCTGTGCTTCTAATGCTACTTTTTAATGTTGTCAGGAAATGTATTTACTTTAAGTGTTTATACAATACATGTAATGGATACAAACAAAAACTTCAAATCCCCTTCCGACCCTATTTAGACAACAAATGTCTTAGAACCACGAGATTATAATGTTGATGAACTTTAGTTAATGGTAAGCTTATAAAAGTTGTATGCGTTCATAGCAAATTTTCAGTTAGTGTCTGATGGCTGTCAGTTTTAAAAAGAGTCTGGTCATAAGATTTATGCGTGAAAGAATAACATCAGCTGAAATGTTTACACCCACAGGACTTACTAACACAGACTTAAACATTAAACAGCATGGAACAGCCATGCAAACAAGTGACATTTAACACCAGTGTAACACCATCAAAATAACTCACCTTGCATTGGGCGATATGCAAACCAAGGGCTTGAAAGAGTCTTGAAGGTAGAGCTCTATTATAAGCATAACAAACAATATAGTTCACTTTCAAGATAACCAGTGTAAATGACAAGAGATGAGATATTGATTAAACATTCTTACCTCTCCATGTTTCAATTTTGTGTTCCTCCAACTCATATATTTGAACCTGAAAGGTTACAAAGAAACAGTAACTTCATTAAGGTGAGCCAATAAAGTAAACTACAGACAAGCTGATACAAAGGCAGTATGGGCATATTAAACAACATTTAAATCCTACCTACGACAAAATAACCTTGCAGTGCAACTTTAATATGTTAACGAATACTGAACCTAACTTACCAGTGGAGATTTGTAATAGCGATGAAGAATGTTAATGAAGTCTGTGATGGTTAGCATACCTGTGGAGAAGAATCAGGAGCATTTAAACAGACAAATACTCAATTTATTCTTACTCAGAGAGTTAAACTGAGCCAAATGAAAATGACTCTTACCGACAAAGCACTGCTTCTTACTGTCCCACAGAGGTGCTGCTCTTACTCCATTAGAGACAAGTGCAAAAAATGCCTTCTTAACCTGTAACATTGATTAAAATTTAAGTTTCAGTCAATATTGGTAATGAAAACAGATGTTGTAGTTTTTTTTTTTTTTTTCCATTTTCTTTTACCTGAAGTGATGTATCAAAGACCACCAGTTTCGAACTGGTAGGTACAAGGTCATAACACCGGTGGGACTTCATAAACCTGGTGTACACATTGTGCTCTGGGTCTGAAGGAACACAAGAGCCATGATTCTTCACTGTTTTTTTAATTCTACTGTTTGTCATCTTGGTCTCATGAGACCATGCATGTTTCTTACCCTCTATGAGAGGGTCCTTTTTGACCTCTAAATCATCAATAGTTACAGGAATCTGGAAAAAAAAGAATTACGTCGTTAAAATTCATGCTCCCCTCAAGGCCTCATCACATAGAAAGCATGTAGCAAGAATACATAAATCCCAGCCATCAGGATTATGGGCAGCACTGATTGGCCAGCCAAGTCAAACTATGGGCATAACTTTTAAAATGTTTATGATTAGTTTTAACTGTTGATATGGTTGAGTTAATGTAGCTATTATAATACTGATGCGTGATAAGGTTGATTGGTGAGCATTTCCAGTTTACAATACTTGCACCCAATTTAATTTCAAAGAGAATTACTGTATCTCTGACTCCGCTACATTTACTTCATATACAGTGACTAATTAAATTTTGGGGTATTCAGCTAAATCAAATCCATCTCATATATATATATATATATATATATATATATAGCGCCAAATCCGAACAGTTACATCAAGACACTTTATATATAGATCGGGTCTAGACCAAACTCTATATGGAGTTGTTTGAGACCCAACAAATCCGTCCATGAACAATGGGTGACAGTGGCAGGAAAAACTTCTTTTAAGAGGCAGAAACTTCAGACATACCCAGACTCAGGAAGGCAGCCAACTGCCTCACTATCCAGCAGTATATTTAACATTTCATGTTAACACCAGCTGCAACATTGATGCTTATGTCGCAGTTCCACTCCCTAATGTGTAAATAATATTGGTACAACAGTATACATTATATTATTTCCAAATCAAAAATTATTTTAAATTCTGTTAAATTTGTACTCTTACTTGTGCTACAACAAACGCATTTTGATGATAATAGTTTTATCATTTTATTACGTAGAAATAAAAGTAAACGACTTATAATTGTAACAGTGAATTTCTACACCGTGATATCATCATTTCTAAAGTTTAAGTCCTGAGTACTTCCCGATTATTGTCACAGTCTCATTGAACACTTGTCCGTTGTATTATGACCCAGGTCAGACCCTCTACATGATCCTCTTATAATGGCTTCGCCCTGCCAGCTGTACAGTATAGACGTGCTGCGGACAGTCAGACAGTAAACAGCTCTGCTCCCTTCAGTAAACCCTGTAACAATTAGACACGGCTCCTTATATCCGCTGTTATAAAACATTCAGTCCACACTGCCTGTAGAATAGGATACTGTCTGGAGGCCAAACTAACACAGTGCCCTCGTTGCTGAAGTTGCGTCCTCTCAGTTTTAAACACTGTATTGTAGAAACCATGCTATTGTTAGCCAAACATTAGCCTTAGCACTGTCACGGTGTTTACATTAACGACTCAGACGGCGGAGGAACTTTTCTCTTTGCTTCCGTCAAAAACCTCACCTATCCGGAAGCGACATTATGTGCTAAACTTATTTTGGGATTTGTTTTCAGATATTGGGAGTGAAACAGTGTTCGCGTTTTCCATTAATAAGCAGCTAGCCTCCTAACCCCTAACAATTAGTTAGCTTCTTAGCTGCTGCCGTTATCTGATACCTTGACCTAGAGCCGTAGCCAAGCTAAGCCAGGGCTCCTCGGTTTGCCTCGATAATGATAGTAGTTAGACAACTATCTAGTTATAAACGCTTAACTTAACGTGATAACTTACACACTCCATGGTCCATCCGGTCGGTTGCCTTCCTGTAACCGGGTTGGGTTTCCAGAGGCGGATCGAGTAGAGCCGAAGTGCCCCGCTGAAACACACCGCACTGTGCTTACCGTAATACACGTAATGCTGCGGCACCGCAACCTCAAGTCTGAGGCAGAGTTCAGGTTAAAGGGCCCTGCGTTTCTCCACACCGCTCAGCACGGATGTGCAGTCTCAGCCCAACAAACAATTAAACAAGTGTCATTTCTGTACAATCTATGGTCCAGATGCGTCCAAAGTCCACAAAGCCATGCAACACATCTCTGGAGACACACGCTGCACTGGAGCCTGTGCAGTAACATACTGTTGAACTGTTGCTTTATATACCTGAAAAAAATCAGCACAATGACACATGGTATGAGTAACAGATTTATTTATATACAAAACTGTTTACAGCAAGATTTCTGAATTAACATTGACCATAAGGGTATATTGGTGTTCAGGTTCCACCACCACCTGGACCCTTGGTATCGAGTCAAGGGAAGGAAAAAGAAATTCTTATGAGCACCTTGAGTCCCGAAAAGAAGCAGATAATGAAAGAGCTGTAAGGCACAAGACACAGCATCACCAGCTTCTGTTCAACCATCAATCAATCAACCAATCAATCAGTCAACTATTTGCTCAGCCAAGCATTTGATAAAAAGTTACAGCTACCCACTACAGGTACAATATGAGGATTGTGGAAGAAATCCACTGCCTGTGTCTAGATAAGGTTACACAAGCTAAGAAAAATAGGTCAGTAAAGATCTCAAGTGTTCGACAGTGATCATGCCAGTAGACAAAATCGATTAAATAGGCTGCATGGTTTGGACTTGCTTTTCCCAAGCCTGCATGAGTCCTCAAATCAATACCGAGAGTTCAAAACTTACTAAGCTAATGCTGTGGCCACCAGCCACTTAACTGGTCTTACGCAGTGTTAAAATGCAATTTAAAAATTGCAACTCAACAATATTCATAATTATGATGGGCTTAGTCACATACCCATACTGTAGGGGGAGCAAGCTTGCACCACTCAAGATATAACCAATAGTATCAAATGAATTTCTAAGATTCTATTCATATGGTATAAAAAAAAAGGCCATAATCGGTTAATACCAGAGATATTTTCCAATCTATGCTAATTTTCTGAAGTTCATCCATAAGATATCATCTTTATTACAGACTGTAAGGAGAAATTAAACTGCAGAAATGATCAAAGAGGTCTACCTGCTTAGTAGAAAAGCTAAACACCTAAAATCTTGTTGTATATACAAATTCTTCTGTTATGAAGACACATTTCCAGAGGTCATTGGTGAACAGTACCTGAAGATGAGTTGATCAAAATTACAGTGAGAAGAACTGTGAAAACATGGCATAATTTGATATCAGAAGACATGGGGCATTCTAGAAATCAATCATTTGTGATATTTTAACAGCACATTAAAAGCAATGTGAACAGTAGGTCTCCATCTGTCAAAGAAGACCTGCCGAAATAGTATAGTTGTCCACCAAAGGTAACTCACTGTACTTTAACTTCTCGGTAATGAGACATAAGTCAATGATGTCTCAAACATTAGCTTTACAAGTAGCTTTTCCCCCCATAATGTGTTCATGAAAAAAAACTGTTGCAGTTAGTTGGAAAATCATGTTCTACTTTCTGAGTATTTGGTTGATCAAAAAGAAAAATATACTGATTTTGCGTAATCCTAGTTTATGTTTCAATATTTAAAGAACACACTCACTAAAGGTGCTTCATTGTCTAAAACAGATTCATTTTGATCTCATAAATTTCTGCCTCTAGTTGCAACTGGGATAATTTATCAAATGTCTGGGCATATGTCCTACTATGTAAATAAATCTGGTATCACAATGGAGCAGAAGATTTCCACTGCAGTGTCTTAGAGTCGGTGAGGTCGCGACTTGCAAGCCGGTGAAATTGTGCCTCCTGTCTTCAGCAAATGATCTTACTGACATCCTGGATAAACATTTACATCACAGCACATTTCTTCTCTTCTGGGGCTGCATTTCCATCAGCTTTCTCCATCTCCAAAATGATCCGCTTGAAAACCTCCACAGCAGTCTGCATTGCAAGAACATTGCCAGCATTGTGTCAGCCTATGTGAGAAATTTTGTGTAAACTGTACCAACAAGTAGGTATTTACAGAGATATCTACAAGTACCTCATTCTCTTTGGCTGACGACTCCATGAATGCAGCACCCCAGGAATCAGCAAGTTTCTTTCCCTCCTCTGGCTTGATAACCCTATCAACAATGAAACAGAAAACATGAACATACATGAATGTGAGCCGACTCATCCTTTAACTGCCAAAACACTGTAAGAGCAGCATTTATTATATATTTTATGATTAAAAGTAAAAAAAAAATTAAGGATATTGCCAATTTCGTAATATCAAAAGGGGCGGAGTAAAGTGAACGGGAACTACAGTTACCATCAACACTTGCATGGCCATCACCTTTCAATCTCTTTTCGCTTTCCAGACCTGACATCAGATCAAAGCATAAATGGCAGACGCCGCTAGTGCGGAGGGAAAACAGAGTAACAATGTTTTCGAAATTGCAGATGCTCCAGGAAGTTTTAAGTCTGACACATGGAAGCATTTTGGTTTCCCCATGTCAAGGAATGAGAAGGAACAACAGTTTCCAAAGTCAAGCTGATGCAATATTTTAGAATTTAATTTAAAAATGTATTATCATTACCTTCTTTTATGTTATTTTTATATGGTATTGTGGACTCTATATCACAATATTATCGTATCATGAGTTTTTAAAATCGTTACATCCCTGCTACCTACACATGCTGTTCATATTTATAGGACTTTTATTCATCTTTATTACCTTTCCATGTGGAGATCTTTTTTGTTTCCTACAAGGACAGTTGGGACCCTAAAAATAAAATACGGTTAAGCAGAAAATCACATAAAATAACACTTAAAGAAAGGAAACAAAAAAAATTTGCAACTTTTAATTGTAAATAGCCAACTAAACTTACTGAATCTTTCCAACCATGTCTAGCAGCTTGTCATGTAGAACTTGGACAACTTCAAAACTGAAAAGAAACAAAGAAAGTACATTTAAATACTGTCTCACTATATGTCTTCAAAAAACAAACAAAAAAACAAAAAAAAGTCCTACTATATATTTGCTATTTGACTACCTTGATAATTAGAGCAGATTCAAACCCTGTCTGATACAGTATTGCAAATCAAACATTATAAATCTAGTTATGTACAAGTCCTAATGCATAAAATTATACTCTTGGTCTATGTAATAATAAACCTATTAATCCCTATCATTTACAAAAAAAATTATTTGAGCAGTTTAGTGTGCCTATGTTGAAATACAGGAAAAATTCTGGAAGAATGCTACAATGCCAAAATAAATTATAAGACTGTATTGCTAACCTAATGTACAATGTTTGAAGACATATGTGTATCATAATGAATTACTCTCTATTTAACATAAATAAAATACAATAATTTACTCGCCTTTTCATGGAAGTCACTGAATAGACAAGGACATAACCGTGGATGTCCATAGAGTGGGACTGTGGAAAAATTGAGTACTCATCCTGCAGATGGATTAGGGGTATAATAATCTCATTTAGTATGACCTTTACCAAACATAAAAATTTGAGTACACATTACAATATGCACTCAGCAATGTCTTGGCTTTAATATTAGGAATCCATCAAATATGGTGGTAGATCAACTTACTTGACCAGCTGTATCAACTAGCTGAAGATTGAAGTCTTGGCCATGCACACTGACCATTTTATTAAAAGCTGTGGAAAAAGAGTAGCTGGTTATTCAAAACATTTTTATAAGCAAAACCTTCTAAGAAAAATTACTTTTTTTAATGCAGTAAACTTGCGAATCACGTCACACTCACTATTTTCAATGGTGGGGTCATAGGAGTCAACAAACTGTCCTTCCACAAACTGTATTGTAAGTGATGACTTTCCTGTGTAGGGCAAAAATGTGACCGATGAATAATGGCAGGATCATAATTCAATGTTGTAAAACTCCTTTACATTAAAATATCCCACTGTAACAGACAAACTGTCTGTTTACTGACTTATTTGGGACTTTGTCTTTTAATTATTTAAAACCGTTTATTACAATACACGACTACAAGAGTTGTATTCATTTCTGTGATCCATTTCTTTCTTGAGCAGTATTTACATTATCAATAGCTATTTTTTTATTTTTAAGTTAAGTGACTGCCCAGTCCTGTTCAGACTGATGTACACACCATATTCTCTCCAACACGTCTCACAAAAAACGGACATGTCTATCAGCGTGTGCCCGGTAAAACCGGCAATCTGAATACATTCTGTGTCAAGTATGACGGACAAGTTTGCTACAACAACATGGTTGATATTCCTGACTGCGATTACACAATCGTTTTGGGTCACAGAAATCGCTGCAACATCGACCACAGTGACATTTTACAAAAACATTTGGCTGATAACTCGATAAATATGATCAAGGGCTGACCCCTTTACCTTTTCAACATCACACACTGCTTATGTCCGTGATGCTACACTAAACATTTAGACACACGGCAGCTCCATATCAGGACATCAGCGACAGGGCTACCTTTATTTTCACAGCACACGTTGTACCGCTGACATAAAGCTGCAGCTGTTCAGCGAGACAGAGTTCACTTGGGTGATGAACAGTGAGCAGCTACGCAGCAAACACGTGGAACACAAAGAAACATGGCCAAAGGTGAGCTATCGTTACAGAGTCGGGCAGACTCGGGGAAAACAAAGCCAGGACTTTAGCCTGTTAGCCAGTTAGCCGACTAACATTAGCTGAGCTCGTGTGCCTTACTCACCTACAGACCTGTAACCAATCACCGCAATCTTTCGACCTTTTGGTTGAGGCATAACGGCCAAGCGTGATTTAGCGGGTTCAGATAATGTCGTAGGTCGCCAAGTTTTACTACCAAAACAAACTTTTATCGCCACATTCGTCTTGCGTCACGTGACAACAACAAACTTTTCAGAGCCGCCGCTCGAGCTCTCCGCTGGGCCTCGAGCTGGGACTTCAAAGTTTCACTGCGGGGAGTACGGCGAGTACTGTTCCCAAAACTGCCGTCTTTCTCCGTCCGGTGTAGCTGTCGATGTCGACCAACTGTTTGAACTAATAAATATCCCGTTTTCAGCGGGGACTGGAAGAAACAAAAGGATAATTCTGCGCGGTTACGAGTCGCAAGTGAAACTGACGGAAACTGTCATAGTGTAAGCACACCGTCGTAAAACAGCGGGCACGTCGGGACTGACATGGACGAGCACACCGCACAGTAGAGGTCACTCTTTGTGCCTCCCTGTCAGACAGGGGCCCCTACACTCCTTCAGACTGAACCTGGGGCCGCAGTCACACCTCTCCACTTTCACTCAGCATGTGGACCCGATTTGTTTCCGAGCGAACAAATATAAACAAAAGAATTAGATGCTTGGTCACAACCTCATTTCAACAGACAGTGGCGGAAAAAGTCGAAAAAATTCCAATATGTTAGTGAAGAAGCTTTCAAAACATTGCAAGTAAAATAATTTATAAAAATGCATTTATCTAATATGACATTATTGTTAATACAAATGCATCAGCATTAAGCAGCAATTTACTGTTCTACTGGTCAAATTGTACTTAGTTTACTATTATTTAATATTAAATGTTTAAGTGCAGTGGTTCCCAACCCACATGGGTTGGACCTCTAATTTTCACAAGGTTAATCTGGGGGTCATGAGATGAAAATTTTAAAGTAAAATTCTGCCAAATATTTGTATGTATTTGTATTTGATTTTGTATGTATATCTTGAGCCATTGGGGTTAGGGTTAGTCTGTTTTCTTTGTTTCATCTTCCAATTTTTTTTAATCCTCTGGGCCTTAAACAGTTACTTCATCACTATCATGGTGCCTGTGCTATCTGTTCAGACATTGGAATTATAAAAGGAAATGAGTCTTGGACCCATGTGGAGTGAGGTTTACCAAAAAGTTTACCAGGTCTAATTGACCATATTGCACTGTAAAAACTGTACAAAGTTTATAAATGATGATCACTAGCAAAATGTGTCAAAAGTTAAAGACATACATTTGCTGACTGCATGAGAGTTTACAGATAATAAAAGCCAGTATTTTCACTATGTCATACTTACAAAGTAAAAAGTACACCCCTTGGCATCACATTTTTGATGCCTGTTTGACTCAGAATTAATCATCTGAGTCTGAGCCTGATTTAAATGTGCTATTAAGGAACTCATACCATGAAGTCAGTGAACAACAAGTGTTCTCTAGGAGCATAGATATGTGATATGGTGGGCATTATTCCTGAGCAGGCCACAGTGAGCATAATTATTTATATTTAATTATAATTTTTACGTTATTACTTAACTTCTGACTGTAAAATAATGAAACACGGATAAGTTTTACACATAGATGAAAATAACACATTAGTACTGAATATGATTGAAAGCTTTCAACCAACACGGTTGGTTTCAACCAAATGCATCTATATATGATATGCATTTTAAAGCTTTGCCTCATTTGCTAGTGTGTTGAAAATTATTCTCATAAACCCGTTTGTAGCATCAAAGCTGACAAAACTCCAGTCTTTTATTGACACTGGTATGACTCAGTTTCAGAGGATAGCTACCACTGTTTTCAACTGGCCATAATAAATAATTTTAAGGAAGAACAAAGTTACAGAGAAAGGCATTCATACATTTGAGGGAACAGGTGAGATAATTAGTTATTTTGGCACCTGATCTCAAAACTGCCAAAATAATAATTAAAAATACAGTCACTGTGTTTAATCACATTTTAAGACAAATTTATGCACTGTTCATTCCTTTGAAATGCGATTACGTTGTGAAATTTTGCCTGGTGTATGATGATTATGTAGACGTTGACATGTACGGTACAGCTGAGTTCGTCTTGCTTAAAGATTTGTTTTCTTATATTTAATGTAGATATGAGGCTTCGGTCTGCCCGTCCGCTGCTGCTGGCTCATAAGCAGCGACACTCGGGATGTCACCGGAAATTGTTTGGAGCTGGAGGTAAACGCTGCCGGGAGATGTCGCCGTCATAAACAGGCTGATGAAAAAACAGAATAATCTCACTGGAACAGCCCCGACAGCGACAGGTAGCACGACATTTACAAAGAGATCCGAACAACCTTTAAAAAGCACTTCTGTATTTGGCTGCTTTTGCTGTTTGCTGCACTGAAGCTTCAAGGCTTCAGGGGGATCAGGGCAGCTAGCTAGCGCAGCACTAGCTGTTTAGCCATAGCACTCTGGGAGGCGGTGGGTGCCATAGCAACGGTTCAGGAAACATTGGCCGTGGGGCTAGCTAGCTAAAATGGTACAGGCTAACGGTGGTTTGTTATGCTACCGTTCAGTAAGGCGTCACAGAAGCTTCACTGTCCAGTGTAGCTCCGGACAGCCACAAATCAGTGTTATTGACCTTTCATCAGTGCCCACGCACTTAAGAGTAACTTTGCTCTGCGCTCTTTATTGACCTGCCAAAGATGGCAGCCTGCTGTAACGTTTTAGAGATGAGTTGAGCTAACATGGCTAACGGTAATTTCCATCACATGCAGTAAGCTAACGTTAGCCGCCAAGGCCGGCCCGTCAACTTCAGCTCAACGCCACTGTTGTGTAAACTCCATCCCACGACCATTTTTTCAGCGATGGGTTTATGGACACATTAGTTCATCATTAAATTACTTTTTTAATGTTATCACGAGTTAACCCGATTGAGTCACTCAGATGATCCGCAGCAGCTAAGGTTAAAGTTGGCGCTAACTTAGCTGCCAGTTAATTATTTTTATTGTGCAATTAGGTAATCGGCTGGTCTTCATATTTATGGAGAGTGGGTTAATGTTACGGTTAATTATTGATACAGTTCCGACTCAATGGCCTAACTGAAATTGCATCTACAAGTTAATTGTAGTTAGCTAACATTCAAGCTAACTATTAATGTCTGTTTTTGTTAATTACGGTCATTAAAAGTTAGTAATATAATTTAAACAAAAACATGTAATTTCTCTATTTGAACATGCACCAGGGGTTTCATTTCCCACTTAAATGTAAGATTTGACTCATACCTGTAAGTGAATGTCTTCCTTATTTACACAAGGTTTTACACGTATGATTACTTTAGGTTTGAGTAAGTGCATGTTGAACTTGTTCTTCACACAACTTTCATTGCAGGATTCTGTTTGAACTAGTATGGATGTTGATGACTGCAATGGCCGGTCTTACATATCAGGTGGGACTAAGGTCTGTTGCCTCACAGATGTAATTACCCTCAAAGGTTGTTATGCTGTTGAAAAGACTGATCTTGTTTGTGTTTTCCTTTTCGTTATAGCTAGTGGAGATTCATCTATGGAAAGAGAGTTTTCTGGGGCCCTTGGAGGTCCAACAGTGAGCACTCCAAACAGCAAGGAGACCTCTCCTTGCCGCTCCCTCAGTGGTCAGTGAGAAAATCCCATGAAAAGAGCTCTTTAGTGGTCAATCATGTCCCAAAATCTCAGAATATATAATGTAATTGTTTGTCACTTTTACTGTCAATTGACAAAGATTGTGGAAATAATTTAATGACTGTCTGAACGTTTTGTTGTTCAGATTATTCTTGATGCCAAATTTAAGTTATTGAGAAAGCCCTAGTCTATAAGCATATGTAATGACATTTAAGCCAATGCTTATTTGGTTATACCTTTTTAGCCAACTCCATTAAAGTGGAGTTGTATAGTGATGAAGACCCAGGTCGCAGTACTGAAGATGAAAGAGGGGAAAGAGTAGAGGAAGCAGGTCCAGAGCAGGGACCAGAGGCTGTCGGAAGCTACAGAGAGCTCAACAATCCTGAAACCATGCCAACTGGAGCCACCAGGCTGCCAAACGGAAAACTGAAGTGTGACATCTGTGGAATGATCTGCATTGGGCCTAATGTTCTCATGGTACACAAACGTAGCCATACAGGTGAGTGATAGGTTTAGTTCACAAAAATCCCTTTTTGTTAAATAAATTAGCTGAGAGATAAAAGTTGTTTTAGACTCGGGTATTTTGACTATGTCTTGGTTGTTGTATATCATAGACTAGTAACACAAGAATTCGTGCGTATTGATGCAAAGTTACACTGTAGACAAAAATGTTTTAGATAAGAGAAAGCTGTTTTGATAATTGTTAGATTGTTGTGAGAAATTGGAATTATGATTTTTAATCTATCCCCAGGTGAGCGACCATTCCAGTGTAATCAGTGTGGTGCCTCCTTTACTCAAAAGGGTAACCTGCTGCGGCACATCAAGCTGCACTCAGGGGAAAAGCCCTTTAAATGTCCCTTTTGCAGCTATGCTTGTCGAAGACGAGATGCGCTTACAGGCCACCTTCGCACTCATGCAGGTAAACAACTAATTAGTTAGTGAATTTTCTTAATATAAAACAGCTGACATGTTAAGACATTAATAACCCTATATGACTATTTTGTCCCCAGTGTCTTCTCCAACTGTAGGGAAGCCATATAAGTGCAGTTATTGTGGTCGAAGTTACAAACAGCAGAGTACCCTGGAAGAGCACCGTGAGCGTTGCCACAGCTACTTACAGAGTCTGGAGTCACAGCCGCCATCCAGTGCACAGAATGCAGGTATTTTATGACATTAATGGGCATGACCTGTCAGAGGTAAACATTTCCTTTCATATAAGACAAAAATCTAAATGATAATACAGTAATAATTATGAGGGAGGGCTTTGGAAGGGTTTGGAAGTAACATCTAATGTAAAAATCCAGGCCACCCTGTTAACAAAGTACAAGTCCATAAAATCCCCCACTCACGGTCGCATTTACTTTATATCCAAAACTTGGTTTAGAGTCAAATGAAACCCAGCATACAACAAAAACATTTTGGATAAATGTTCTCTGGGTAAAAGGGAAAAAAATCCCCATATAACATTACAGTTTGTCTTTGTGCAGGAGAGGAGATGAGAGAGATAGAATTTATACCAGATTCTCTACTGCAACCCTCCTCAGACAAGATGGCATTTATCGATCGGCTCGCCAACACCATCACCAAACGCAAGAGATCCACACCACAAAAATTTGTAGGTGAGCATTTGGTCTCAGAGTGGATGGATTCAGGAAAGTTAGAAAGCAGCATTCACTGCTTGAATTTGGCACCACATGCAAAAGGACAGATTTTTTTGTCCTACTCATGTCACCACCAGCTCTCAGGGTTTTATCTATATTTGTTTTGTTGAAGTTGGATGATTTGTCTTAGCTTACCACCAATTATCTTGACAAATCTGATTCATCATTATGTGGTCATTATGGTACTCAGAATGGATCCAAAACCAGGATTTTCTTTTCCTTGGCAATTTTTCCAAATATGAATATACTTTTTGGAAATTGCTGTTGGGACACAGACTCCATAGACTTCTATTTTATAATATTGTAATATTGTCTTTCCTAATGGCAGGACAAAAGCACATACGTCTCAACCTCAGAGATGCACCTTATGAGCTCAATGCTGGTTTGGATAGAGATGGAGAGATGCACCCAGGAGACCTAGAATCCCCACACTTTACTGGTCTGGGAGGAGAATATACAGGTTTACCAGGTAATGGAGCAGGGGTTTCAGACAAACTGAGGCCTCTACACCTTCCCACCAATCACCCTTCATGTCTATCAGAACTCAGGCCAATCCACAGTTCCTCTCACGCACCTGTTGCTCTAGGCCCAAGGCTGGATTGTACAGGGACTGGGACTGGACTGGGTGCTGTGGGTGTAGGGGGAAGGGAGGCAGCAGAGGGTCATGAAGACCTGCCTGTTGGTCGAAGTCATATGCCCTCGCCTAGCAATGGTTGCCAGGACTCTACAGACACAGAGAGCATGCCAGATGAGCCGTGCAACAGTACAGCTCCAACTCCAAGCCTGCACAGTAACAATGGCCATCATCTGATCCACTCCAACAACCATAACCCAGTGCCTCCTCCCAATGCACATCACAGGAGTCGGGACAGACACAGCCCCGGTCACGCCAAAGAAAGGGAGGTGGAAAGAGAGGATGGAGGCCACTCAGCCCCCCTGCCTCCTGCCCTCGCCCCTACTCCCAGCTCACCCACAGCACCCTCCTCCACTTCCAGAGAGGCTTTCCGGGTTGTAGATGGTGAGGGTCGGGCTGTGCGTTCTTTTCGTTGCGAGCACTGCCGTGTGCTTTTCCTGGACCATGTTATGTTTACCATCCACATGGGCTGCCATGGGTTTCGCCAGCCTTTTGAGTGTAACATCTGTGGCCACCGAAGCCAGGACCGCTATGAATTTTCTTCACACATTGTCCGTGGAGAGCACATCCTTGAATGAGGGTAAAGGGTGGACTTCACCTATAGCTATTTTTACACTGAGACAAGGACCTGGATGGGTTTGGTCTGCACACAAGATTAAGAAGACACTGACGTTAACCTGAGAAATATTTTGAAGAGGCATTGGTACAGTGCATATAGTAGTAATCCTTATTATTTGTAATGCACTTAGAACAAGAAATCAACTTAAAAATGCACTCTTAATTTAATGTGTTCTAAAGTAGATTTAGAGCCGAATCACTTTTTCACCCACAGATGTGCCTTGCTCCAAAATTCAGAATTCAAACCTGATGCACAAAACAGTTGACAAAAGACAAAACTTTCGTTTCATGCACTTTAACTGAAATAACTATTAAAACACTAATGTGAAAAATGATTAGTTCACCTGCAATGGAAACTGTAGAGTTTTTAATGCCTTGATCCAAAAACTCTTTTTCCTGATTCCCCAGCAAATGTGCTCTGCAAAGCTGTCTCCATCTTGGGGGCGACTCTCAACGATGGATAGCTTTTTAAAATACAAAGTGTAGTGCAGACCAAAATCAAAAACCAGGTCCAAGTTTGATAGATATGCTAAAGGAGTAGTCCATGAATTAGATGCACTTTTGTTTTATAATGGGGGTTTGGTTGTCAGGCCTGATTGTATGTTTGCGAGAGAGCGAAACATGAAATTCCCTGTGTTGTGTGTTTTTTTGTTTTTTTTTTTTGTGGAAGTAAATTGAACAAGTAAGTGAAAAATGAAGGCCTTTATCTGTGTGAATGCTGAGTGAAGCTGTGTATGGATTTTTTTTTTTTCTATGACTGCTTTTGTTGCACTGATACCTGCCAGAATACTATGATTATATTAAACTATTTTGTAGAATACGTTAACGACCTGCACATTTCTCTCAAATGTGAGACAAACTGTTGGAATGTTTTTTGTCCCAACAAAAGGAGTACGAGTATCACTGCCACAATTTTAGAGATTACTGAAGAGGTTAGGGTCTGTAAAGTCCTCAACATCCTCCCTATCATCTCCCCATAAAACGGCAAACCAACATTAATTCTTTGATGTCATATTTAAACAAGATTTTGGTGTTTTTATCTCATTGTGTTGTGCCTTTCTCAACCCTGATTGCAATTTGTTGACTGAACACTGACGTTAGACATCCCAAGTTATAAAATGATTAAGCAGGGAAAGTGTTGTCTCTAGCTTATGGCTTTGCAAAATTCCTATTTCTCTTAGTCAAATATAGTTGATTTCTCTTGTTAAAAAGTTGTTAAATTAGCTATTCAGCAAAATTATCAAGTTCTAAATGTGTATTAGGCCCACCCTGCTATGAATGAACGAAGTGCACAGTGGCAGTTTGCTACCGTCCTCACAGGTTAAATCCAAAAGGATATTTTATTTGTATTTAACTGTCAAGTCATAACTATAGCTATTATCTGTTTACATTTTAAAACAACAGATATTCCTTTCAGCCACTTTTGGTAAGATGGATCTTTCTGTATGCCATTATAAACGACCTCTAGAAAGGTTTTGGACAGGCATTCACGTATGCACTATTATTCAAAAAAAAGTTACTGGCTTGAGCTCATTAACTTTTACGTGGCCCAGAATATGGCTCATGGCTCATCTCCCCTTCATGTTAATCAGAACTGATTTCTTGACAATATTTAATAAATGGGTGATTTTATAAGCTTAGATAAACCTTGCTTTTCAAAAGTCCTTCAAGTCAAACTAAATGGAAACGACTGCACCATCTAAGGCTCTAACTGGATGTTTTAGTTTATTTAGCACCAGGTCATTGGTTGTGTCAAGTATTAAATTTATTCTCACATTTGAAATAGTGGTATAAATGTGCAGAAACTTAAAATTATAATTAACAACTTGGTTTTCATATTATATTTAGGTCTCAGTGAGTGTGGTTCTGTATTGCACCAAACAATGGCTCCCTTGTGGCTCAGCCAAAGAACCACTACTTAAGCACTTTTCCCTATTAGGAGTAGCAAAAAGAAAATTTTGAGTAAATGAATATATTTGTACATAAAGTATAAAGTACAACAGGGTAAAAATTTTCTCTTCAATGCTCTGTCACAAAAATCTTGTAGATATTAAAATTGCCTTTCCCCTCACTTTTCCAGAAAATGTTCAGAAAACATAATTTGACGTTTTTCCTTTGAAAATAAATTATGTAAATGTTTACCTCAGTTCACTTGTTTCAAGGATTGTTAAGTTCTTAAGTGGCGATAAATTTGTTTAAGGAATGATAAGAAACTTGGCTTTGTTGTACATTGGGTCTCTTGTTGGCACAGAGTAATTTGTTGATCTTGTCACCAGTAATAGTAACATGTGAATCCTAGAGGTGGTTATAAAAAGGCTTTCCCAGAATTGTAATTTAATTTAAAAAATCTGATTATCTTGCCTTAATATAAGAATACAGACTGTTAGATAACGTTGGGACAAAAGTTAGTGTGTAAACTAAACATCAAAGAATCATCTGACACCAAAGTTGTCATTGCAAATCACTGAAATTATCACCAGTTTGCAAAAGCAAAAAGATTTTATGACCTAATATATCTTGAGGGTTTTTTGGTTTTAAAAAAGTAAAAGACCCAGGTGTGAATCTTCTCCAGTTGATGTTTTTTGTGTAGTAGACGTTGCTATTGTGCCTTTGGCCTGAGGTCTTTGCTGCAGTTTCTTCTAACAGTTTAAATTCTCACATTTTTAGTGTAAAATTTATTTTTTGCATCCTGTGGTTCAGGTGCTGCAATTACAAAAGGCTCCCTTGTGGTCATTGAATTTTTTTCTCACAAAGAGCTGTAGAGCAGTGTACCTAAAACCAGTGATCAGTGACCATTTAAACCAGTCACTATAGATCCATCAGAACAACTTGGGTAGTGCTGACAGCTAGGAGCCAAAGAAAGTACTTCTAAGAAGGTGTGTAAACATCCTCTACATCTCAACCTGTGGCCATCACAATGAACTTTAGAGAGCTACAAATGTTGTAGAGGAAAAAGCTTGGCAACCCAATCAATGCAAACACAGCTGCGAATTTAGCATCTTAAAGCCCCCCAAGGAAGTTGAGTTTGGATTTGTGTGCCACACCGGGCAGTAATGCGCTTCTAAATTTAATGCATGTGCTACCAATGACTGCTGCCCAACCAACACCCACCTTTCTGTTGTACTCTTATGGACAACCAAATAAACTGTCTACAACCATACAAGACTTTACTTCAGAAAAGAAACTAACTCTAGTTTTGTGGTAATTTGTATTCAGACGTTTTCCTTGTTGCACTATTTGTTCCCTTCCATTTTCCTCTAACACTCCACACACTCCTGTAAACGGTGTGATATCGCTTTAAATAACTGCAGAGCCTTTTCAAATGTATCATATGTAATTATGCTTTTGCGTAATTTGATCTTAAAACTACTGTAAGTTTTGTACTGTAAAAGTCTATTCCAAATAAAATACTTGACAGGCCTGTCTTTCTTAGAACTACACAACACATGGTCAGGCATAATGAGCTTCACACGTTCAAGTTATTGAAAAGTTTTTCAAATTTTATTCTTCAAGTGTACAGCATCTTCAAAACCTTTTCACATAGGTTTAGGATTAGCTCTTGGTGCACCAGCCTGTTGAACAGAAAAGACAGTTTTATATTCATGTGGCTGATGTACAGTCAAATATCAGTATAATCAAATACATTAGTGTTTAGTTGGACATGGTGCCCTGATATTTAACATAATTGTTTCAAATGAGCAGACCAATCATTAGCTTTGGCTTCACTTTTTCTTTTCATGTCATTTTTAATCCATGTATAGACAGTGACCTACAACTCAATTGCATGTGTCAGTAAACATTCAACAGTTTTGTGGATGGTGCTCACCGTGGGCCTAAATCGGGGTGGTGGAGTACGGTCTTTCCTGGCCTCACATGAGCGGTTCCTCACCACCTTACTGTGGATAGCACAGCTGACACAGTAGTGCAGCTTCACATAGAGCTTGGGCAGAGCGTAGGCTGCAACAGAGACAGGCACATATATGATCAACAGTATTTAAATAAACATTTGGCTTGATGGCACACGAAGGAAGAAAAACCAATTACAGTCAAAGACACTGGCCTCCGAGATGTCTCTCACGGCAGCCGCCTCCACTATGTTCCTGATGACAAACTTTTTGATGGCCTTGTCCTTGGGGACACAACGGGCACAGTTGGTGCAGCGGATGGGCTGCACATGCCCACGGCCCTTCTTGGCACGACCGTTGTTCCTCCTCTTCTTAGTCTTTAAAACAGTGGGCAGTTTACATTACAGTTACATGACAAGCCAGAAGTTACTCAACTTTAATACATCTGAATTAGTTGAGTAAATAAAAAGGCCAAGCACCAAATTTGGATACACCACCATTAGTCAATTAGTCAAATCAAAATTTGCAATAAAAGCTTAATTCAGGCTTAGCTTTTGAATAGCTGGTTGTGCTTATACAACATGTCAAGTTTAATATATTTTCTTAAGGGGGAAAAATGTAAAATTAGCTATTTAAATTCTTCCTGTCCTACAAAAAAAATCGATTATCTATATTAACTATTTCAGTCTTTAATCACCAGAAAGCTGTCTGTTTTAACAAACCCAATTTTAAAGAATCCACACCGACACTTACCATCGGGTGACATTGATATTCATTGTTTCATACTCAATGAAAAAAAAAGTTAAAACTGCATTCTAAAATGAAAAACAGTAACTGGCAAGTATTTGCCGACTATTTAACCGTCAATCAACTAATTGATGCAGCTATAACCATTACTACATAAATGTGCACCAAACTGCGGCAGTTGAACTGCTGGTGTTTAAGAGATGAATGGCTGTAAATCTTCAGTATTAACAGAAAACGCCCATATAGAACACATTGAATGTGTCTGCTGACATGAAGTCCCAGAGCTTCGCTTCACCGGAGGACCGGAGTGTTAAAGGCCTTTTCTCTGCCTGTCGCACCGCAGATTGGCTCAACAGGGACCGCCAGGCGCATGTGTTGTTACAAAGCTGCCTCAACGCGGAGGTTGGTGCTTGTCGTTTAGCTTTATCTGCCTTTTTACCGTACACTACCGAAGACCAACATGTTTTAAAGTCATATTTCCTCACTGAGTTTAAGCGCACTCCACCGCCGGCTTCGTTCCGTTTCACAGGAACACATGCACAGCACAGCTAGCCTGCTAACAGCTAGCGCTAGGCCCCAAAACGGTTTTTAATCGCATTGACCGACATCTAGCGCCGATTCGCCACAATGTAATTGAGTTATTTGATAAACATACAAGAAAAGATACAATAATGTACGCGTGGTCGAATTAAATGAAAGTTTATTCTATTTTTGCCACACGGCCGTCTCTGAAAGACACTCACCATGTTGCACGGGAAGCTGGAAAGAGGACCGGAAGAGGTTGTGCCGCGAGAAGTAGAGCCCTCCGCCCCGCCCTCTGAAGCTTTATATAAAGAGGGCGAGTTCATCAATGTCTGCTTTTTTTTTTTTTACTACAAAAATCCTATGTACGCTTTACAATTCAAGGTTTTTCCCATTACAAAAATTTCTTTCTGGAAAATATGACGAAGAAATTTTAAAACGCGGATGGATATGAGTGTAGGGATCTTTTATCCAAACGCTGCCGGAGTGAGCGGAGTCCTCCGTCACTGTGATAACCCGGAAGAGACGCTGTGTCGAAAACGAGCGCACCTTGGAGAGAATAAAGTGTGTATAGATATTATGAACGATTAATGTCGAAAGAAAAGCTGTGACTTTGTGAAAGTAATCGTGCCGTTCTGCTGTTTTATCGTATTAATTTATGACTTTAATATGAAAATGGAAGATATTTTCTTTTTTCACTCATATGTTAATTCTACTGGAAATATGCTACTTGGCTCCTAAGTAGAGAAGAGGAACAATCGAATTACTGCAAATAATGTAAACTTTACATTGATCTTTTGCTTTTGTAAAAGTAACTATATATTCTGAAATAATTCTGTTAGTAAAATAATTATTATTTCTGAGTTTATAATCTAAACTCAGGAAAATGATAATGATAAATAAGCCCTTTATAAAAAGCTGAAAAATAACACTCTCCATGTATGTCAGTGAATTCATTGGGGGTTGTCACATTAGTGTCTTTGCTCCTTAACAAAATATTCTCTTGCAGAATAGAAACCTCTTCTTACCTTTGGTCATACTATCTAATAAAAGTGTCAACTGACTGAGCCACCTTCTAAAGGAGCAGAAATTTAAAATGTACCTGTTTAAGGTTTAAACCTAATCTCTCTGACAAAGGAACCATCAGGTTCCAACTCTTAAGCTTTATAAGTCTACAATTTTGTGCAAATTAGTGCTCAGAAATGTCACTGTAACTGTTACTGTTAAAAGTACAACATGTGCTTTAAACACTAACCACTCCAGGTCCAGTTAACAGATCATGGTCTTAATCCTTATTGAAAGCATGTATTATTAATAAACACAAAGAAGAAAAAAATACAATTAAAAAATTTTGTTTATTTAAATAGTTCTTTGTCTTGTCTTTATTTCTTCTTGATCTTCTTATCCTTTGCCTTCTTTTTGCTAGGCTTCTGGGCATTGGCCTGTTTGTAAAGGTAAAGTCCCACCAAGCCAAGAAGAGTGGGGACAAGGGCCAAACACACGAGGGGGAACACGTCATTGACCAATTTCTGCCATGGCGTTTGCTGTGTTAGAGAAATCACCTCGACCTCAAACTCAAGAGCAGCATCACCTTGGACAGAACAAAGGTAAATTAATTGTTTTCCATGATATATGTACAGCATGAAGTAGGGTGCTCTAGCATTTTCTCAAAACAAAAGTGTAATATAGAAAATATCTGATCTTGTGGAGGTCACCGCTTTTAGATTTGACGATTGATGATTGTGGCGGAGAGCGCTGTTGGTATTTAACTCTACAGTCTTGAACAGCGTAGTGACTCTGACAGCCATGACATATAATCCATATAATTTTAAAACTCAGGATGCCATTCAGTGGCCACTCATGTCTGTGCAAATGTAAAGCAAGTGTAAAATGTCAAATGTATGTGATCATATTAATGTGCCAAGCAACACACTGAAACACAAACTGGGTCTTCAGTGTGTATGTGGGGGCCATACTGAAAAAGAGTTCCACATCAGTCTACAATATGTGCAACAATATCATATGTATACGTAGTGCAGTTTTGTCAAATTCCCAATCACCTCTCATGTCTCTAATTGTGTATTAATTTGTGTGCTCAGTACCTGGAATTGTCGGAGGGTAACCCTTCTTTCCATATGCAAGGTGAGAGGGAATAGTGGCTTTGATTTTTTGCCTGGTTGAGAACAAAAGAAGTACAAAATACAGTAAGTGAGGAGGCATTTCTCAGATTCCATCACAAAGCCAGTAATTTGGATGTTTTTTGAACTATAGTTAAGCCTCCTCTTCCCAATGAGCCTTTAAGTTTCACTTACCCTTCACACACGCCAATCAAGCTTTGTTCCAGTCCTGATAAGAAAATCACACAGAGTATCAGTCAGTAAAGCAAATCACAGTCTCTACCAAACAACAGGCAGTTATATCTGTAATGTGACCATGTCAGTGATTGAGTTAGCAAATTAGCAAAAGCAAAATTATTTGATATTTACCAGCAATGACTGTCCTCTTGCCCAGCTCGACAACAAGAGGGTCCCGGGACAGTGATGAGTCAATCACCTTCCCATCCATCAGTTTACCCTGAACAATGAAACATACAATGAGAAATAAGAGATGGATTCCAACCCTTGACCTGGATCCTTTTTGTGTGGAGTTTGCATCTTCCCTCTGGATAGTCCTGCTGGCTCTCAGTGTCCAAAACATGTACTTCTAAGTTCATTTGTAAGTCTAAAATTTTCTGTAGGGGTGAGTGTGAATGGTTGTTTATCTGTTGTCATATAATGACAATAAAGCCTATTCGGAATAAGCTTAAGTGATTCTGACAATCACATTTATTTAGATTGAGATCATTTGCAATAAAATAATAAAACATTTGTGGTGTTCAGTTAGAGACCAAATAGGTGTGTTATGTTGTTGTAATGCTGCTATTGCAGCTGTATGTATTATGTGTGCAAGCATTTGTCGATTATATTGTATATTTTTAAAAATGGATTCCAGGAAGACTAGCTGTTGCCAAGGTGATGGAAAAGGACCTGTTGTAAATATTTGCTTTGTTATTCCCTGTTCTGTGCTTTAGCCATAGGCCTTTGCTCTATTACTGTTATATTTGAATCCCAGAACTGAGCAAATGACTTTCCAGAAAACTTTGAAATATCCGACAATGTTTTAAAAGCCTAAGGTTTTCCTTTTTCGTTTTTAACATTAATACTGTTCTTTGTCGTTTTTTCATGTATTTTATTGATATGCCACAATATGTACAAATAGCCTTCCATTGTACAAGTTTCTGCTGAAATTCATTTAGTCGAACGGTGAGTTTTTGTGCACAGAATTGAGACCATATGTTTTCCACTATAATGCATGGCCTGAGTGTGTGTAGAGCTGCCCACTGACATACACACACGCACACACACACACACACAGAGCTGTTACTGCTGACGTGTTGCACCGCCCAGTCTCTCCATAGTAAGGGCAGAGGGTCCCCTCTCAGGCATCACCTTTAAATGAGCCACATACACACTCAGAGTACCGTGTGTCCCCTTAGTCCACCTGAGACAGCTGCTGACTAAAGACCTGGTCCTCATCATGTCCCCCCTCAGTGTGGACATTCACAAACACAGCTGGTCCACATGATTCATTCAGACGGTGCCACATTGACAACAACCGCGTTCGTTACCAGCAGGGCCCATTCACAGATCACATACGGACACACACAGACACACACTGGACTGAGGCTGGCTCAGTACGTTCATATGTCTTACCGTGTAGTGGATCTGCAGCGTGTCTCCCATCATGGAGAAGAGAGAGCAAGTTTCTGGTTTCTCCTTTGGTGAGAAGAGTTGGCTGTTAACGCTGTTGCATGTACAGTATATATGATTGTGTGTTCATGTGTCTTTTGTGTGCAGTTTGACAGTAACACGTGTGTCTCTCTCACCAGGATCTCCACCTGCAGCTCTTCGGCCTCGTTTTCTTCTCCCTGAGCGAGTCCGCGGCTGGAAAGTGCGAGCAGCAGCAGAAGGACGCTGGTCTTCATGGTGAACTTTTGGAAAAGAGCCGCCATCCAACAACTTCCGTGAGATCTTCAGCAGAGAAACACAGAGAGGCCGGGCTGCACAGCGTGTCTGTCCAAAATGGCTCAGCTCTAGCTACTGCTGATGTGTTATAGTCCGGAGGCGATAAGGACTGGCAACCCGTGGACGTTGTCCCGGCACCTGGCTCTCCCTGAAGGTCCCGCCTGCATCCCGCCGGCCTGCTGTGGGTGGGAAGCGGAAGCGACGCGGTGCGGCGGCGGCGCCGGGGGGCGGTGCTGTGCGGGCCTGTTGTACCGGGCCGCGGCCGGGCCCTGTTCAAGCCCGGCGATCAGACGCCACGTCGCTCTTGTAGCCCCCCCCCCCCATACACACATACACACACACACATCACCTCCACCCCCACCCCTCCACCCTTCACGCTTCACGCTAATCCACCGCTCCGTCGGGACTCGATCCTGGGGAGATGCGAGTCAAAGTGTTCAGGTTTGGGGTGGATGGAGATGTCCAAGATAAACAACAACAAGCTTGATGGGATTTAGATTTAAAAGTTGCTAAACCCTGATTGGTGCACAAAAACACGTGACATCACCTTTTCCTAATTGAATCCATCCACTTTAAACCAGTGAACAAAGCAAGAACCAATACAAAAGAAATTAATGAATACATCGATAATAAAGTTTGGCAGTATTTTCCTGTTTAAATGCATATACTTTATATACAACTCTTTGGAAACAGTTCATTCATATTGTATTTATATGCGACCACCCATCAGTCTGTTCTACTTGCACATAGTGGTTTATATCTTACACAGGGCCGGCAGACTGGATGGATGTGTGATAACCAGGAATACAGGAAACTGTTCTGGTGCCTCAGACCTTCAGGGAAACTGCAGATTTAACATCTTGGTTTGCTTAATTTACTATTGCTGATTTATTGATAAAACAGTAAGCACCAAGTGAAACTGGCATCAACTTTGAGGCTATTTCTAGAGGGGCCTGAAATTAAAATCAAATTTTAGACCTTCCATCACCCCTGGATTGTGTGGTATTGAATAACAAAAGTCCACTTCAAATCAAATAAAACTTTTTACAAGTAACCATGAATATGCAAATAGAAAAACTATTAAGAGGCCAAATTTGAGGTTGTAACTGTAAATTCAACATACACTGTACAGAATTACTTCTTCTACTTTTTTTAGATACATCAATGCCATTTAAATTGAGGCAGGTTTCTCAACCCTTGACTCACTTTGATCACACCACAGGGACATGAAATGTCAGCATATCAGGAGATATCTTTTGCTTGAACACACAGAGCACTCAACAAACCTAAAAGTCCTATAAATTATATCATTTTTCCTGTACTGACCTTCTCCTCCATTGTCAAATACTCAGCAATATAATTACATCCCCTTCCCCCCATCATCTAATGCCAAATGCATGTCAAATTGATATTAAGATGTTTGCCTAAAGACTCAGCAATGATCAAAAAACTACAAACATTTACATCACCAACAGTCTCAGAGCCAAAGTCTTCTGTTGGCCAGCTGGATATCACAGCAGTATGACTAACACAGATTGTATTTGTACCACATGCTCATATATTAAAATAGCGGAAGGTTTTTTATGCAGAGAGGAATATGTTTATTACTGAGTTCTGCTGATAAAACAAATATACTTTTTTAAAATGTAAAGGCTAGGCCGAGACACCATGTTTGTTAAGGTCATATTATACATGAATATTATCCACATATAGTCTTATTTGAATATTGTGTAATTGTAAAAATTTTCAGAATATTCCAATTCAAGTCAGTATTTAATATGTTTACATTGTTAGCAGAACAAATGGCATTTCATTTGTTGTAAGGGTAGTATTTCAGGTAATGTTCTTCATCTTATATGGCATCGACTTGTATATCTGCAATATCTGTGCTCCTGCCTCTCCTTTTTTCATGTGGATTTTTGAGTTTAGGATACACGAGTCAGAATCTTTACATCCTGCAAAAGATTTTGTATCAACAATGCTCTTTTTGTTCATTTCTAACTATGAAGCAAATTTATTGATATTATATACCAATTTCATTCACAGAAATATACATTTCCTCTACTGAAACAGATGGATGACCAAGAACACTACATTTCAACAGTGTGTGCAACACAGAAACAGAAATGAATGACTCATATTTGTTTGCAAATTAAAGCTACAACCTGCTTCCCCCTCTCAGATCCCAGATTCTCCAGTGTATGCTAGAGAAACCGCTTCATTTTTAAAATTTTGCCTTGTCATCACATTCATCCACTACATGAAAATAGTCTTTGGTTTTAAATATCATAACCCATTAGTAAATGGGTTTGTGTGGTAATAAGTGGTTAAAGCATTCTGATTTTATAGGCCAATATGAGTCTCATAGCAACATTATAAATCAGCACTGTGCCAAACTGAAACTACATTTTTGCAGTATTTCATACTAAAGATTGCAGCCATTTCAAGTCCTTCAACTTTACTTCCTTCCCCATTTGCTGGTGTCAGTACTGAATAAGACTTATGAAATACTGGAAACAAATAAATTAATAATAATAATAATAATAATGATAATAATAAAACAAAAAACAAAACAGGAACTTGATAGATTAGTTTAGAATTTTCAGAAAGGTTTTTTCTGTAGCACCAGGTCCTGTCTTTGAAACCTGTCAAATGGACTGTAGTGTTGATATGGGCAACTAATGATGCTACATAACATTTGTCTTAACTGTTATGGGACCCTGACTTACAAATATACACCAGTGAAAAGATTCCAGTTATATGTGCAAGTCAACTACTGTATATATGGTTACATTTTTTCTTATATGTCTGATGCTGCTGTAAGGTGCAAATCAACCCTTTGAGGGACAGATAAAAGATTATCATCTCATCTCATTATTATCTTAAACAATGTCATAAGTGACTTTAAACATTTTGAATGAATTCAGCTCTGGCTGACTGTTGTGATGGGTGTTTAAAACAAGGGACATTAAAATCAGTGACCTGTACAGAACCTTTACTGTACAGGTCCCTCTTTACAGCTAAATAAACATATTTATGATCCAGGAATCGGATTTATAGGAAATAGACCCGTTTGTTTACGCGGCGAAAAATTACATAGCTGTTAAAATTGTTCTGTTATTAGTTTTCAAATGGAGCGTGTAACCTATTGTCGTTGTGCCCTGTTGTACAATGACAATAAAGACTTAATATTTCTGTTCAAGCGTCCTTTTCAAGGGAATCAGGGCAGCCAAATTTTGGTTTGGGTTTGACATCTACTCTCGCGAGATTACGTTTAGTGCTGAGTTGTTCCGCCAGAAAATATCGTGAGACATTCAGAGGAACGCTCAGCTAAGGTAAGTGTGGACACTGGCACCACCATCGATCCGATAATACGCCCGCAGGTCGCAGCAGGTGATCAAATACTAGTCCGTTTGGTGAGTGTCCGGCGGCAGGTGTGTAGCCGGAGCCGGCCCGGGCCGGAAGCGGCCTGGAGCGGCTCGCTGGCAGCAGGATGGCCGCTGAGGATGGATGAATGGGGCGGATCAGGACGGGAGATACTCGCTAGCTGCAGTCATGTCTCGTCACCTCAGCGATTAAAACTAAAATAACCCGATAAATTAGTTTATAACAGGTCTGGTAACACGACTGTCATCGGGCTCATTGACCATCGTGAAGCGTGAATGTTTATCTGAAGCGGAAAGACGCTCATGAATGGCTTTTACCGGGAGAGCAGCGGTGACGGTACCTACCGTAGCATCCCGGCTAACCTAACCCGGAGTCACCCGGTGCTGGGTGCTGCCGGATCACATCCCCATCCGGAGGCTGATGTTCAGGAAGGCTGTGTGAGAGCAGCCGGAGTCAGACTGGGACAGGAAGCGGGTCCTCTTCAGCACCATGGACAGGGACATTCACTCATCTGTCTTATTTTTAGCCTCCATGTCCAACTTTAGTGAGTCCACAGGATCACAAGACCGGGACACTTCCACCATGAAGCCACAGTATCCTCTTACCTCTGGAAAAATGAGATAATATACTACATTATCCAAAATCTGTGTGGTCACATGCCACAATTTTCAGAATGAAAGAACCACCATGTATTTGTATATCTACAAGACAGTTATTTGGAGCAACAGCAATGTGCAATTACTAATCAGAATATGTTGTAAAAGTAGCAAAGATGTGAAGAGTATGCCTAGAATATCAGTAGAAATACCCCCATTTATATGAACCTCAGCAGTGTGTTGACAGTATAAAATCTAAACTTTCTGTAAGTGCCAAGCAGCACATAAAAGATGCTTGACATCTTCTCTGAGCCATATTTTTTTTATACAGTAAAGGTTTGTTTTCCGATAGCTTCATTCCATCTTGAATTATCTAATTTTACTATTGTGGTCTCATTAGAGACATTTTAGGATGTCTGTTGTGTGTTTGTCCTCCCTCTAAGAGGTTTCCCTCCATGTCACTCTTAAGGTTTTTGTGTCCTCCACTGACTGTATGTAAAACGTTTCCACTGGTGAAAGGTGTTTTATTATCAGGATCAAGGGTGTAAAGACAGGGAGTTTTGGAAGTTGTATAGATAGTAATTTCAACATGGTCGATGTGCTGCTGCAGGGTTAATCTATTTCTCCTCAGACTCAGTGTCTGCTTAAGAGCAGCATTTAGTGGAAGCAATTTACTGAACATGTTCCATTAAGGCCTCCTAATGTAGGACATTTTGTATGTGCTCTGAGGGATTGGCATTGCAGGCTAACATTTGAAGGAGGAAGAAAAAAACAGAAGGCTTGAACAGATTGCTGTATCCTGGAGTCATGGCACTGACATGAATCTCCCTCATCCTGTCTGTGACGATGACTGTGTGCTTGACTTTGTATCTGTTTTGGAGACTGCACGTGGCATAGTGGTTAGCGCTGTTGCCCCACAATAAGAAGGTCGTGGGTTCGGTTCGGTTCTGTGTGGAGTTTGCATGTTCTCCCCATGCCTGGGTGGGTTTTCTCCGGGTACTCTGGTTTCCTCCCACCGTCCAAAGACATCATGTTTAGGTTAATTGGTGACTCTAAATTGTCCGTAGGTCTGACTGGAGTGTGAGTGGTTGTTGGTCTCTGTCTGTCTCTGTATTTTGGCCCTGTGATGGACTGGTGACCTGTCCAGGTTGACCCCGCTGTCACCCAATGTGAGCTGGGATTGGCTCCAGCACCCCCGCAACCTGGAAATAGGGGTGGCTGGATCAATTCTGCTTCTGTAGCTCAACAAAGGCCTTTCAGATCACTTTAATTATTAATAATCCTTTCTTTATTCCAATATGTTTATAATTAGACCAACACCATTCATTTGATGTTTTCTTTGCAGTACAGCAACACATTAATGTGTTAGTTAATGGTTTCATGCTCTGTTTCCTTTCAGCCATCCTTTGTTATTCATCCCTATTCAACAACCAAGGCTGACACCTAGCATCACGATTTTAGCCTGCTGAAGTTTAAAAACCTTATCTAAATCATGGGGAATATTTTTGGGAATTTGCTGAAGAGCCTCATTGGAAAGAAGGAGATGAGGATCTTGATGGTGGGGCTTGATGCTGCAGGAAAGACAACAATCCTCTACAAGCTCAAACTAGGCGAAATAGTCACCACGATTCCAACCATTGGTAGGTGAAAAGGGCAGTAAAATATCCTCATACACACCGCAATGTTTGCTTACGTGTGCTTATGTGACCTCGTTCCTGTTTCCAGGGTTTAATGTGGAGACAGTGGAGTACAAGAACATCAGCTTCACTGTGTGGGATGTGGGTGGGCAGGACAAGATCCGCCCTCTCTGGAGACACTACTTTCAAAACACACAGGGTGAGCAGAGCTAATCGGAGGGTAATCTCTTTAGAAATGCAGGAACACTTTCCTTTTTCTCCTTAGAAAAATGTTTCACATAGCGTGTCCTTGTTGTTTCAGGTCTCATCTTTGTGGTAGACAGTAACGACAGGGAGCGTGTGAACGAAGCACGAGAGGAGCTGATGAGGATGCTTGCTGAGGATGAACTGAGGGATGCCGTCCTCCTCGTGTTTGCCAATAAACAGGCAAGAAACCATTACTGTTCTACATGTACACACACACACACACACACACACAGGCTTGTAATCCCATCTGTCATTAAAATGAAATTCAGTTTCTAGTCTAAGATGATTTCAAGCTTATTTTATGAATTGGAGAAGAAAAAATATGTGTCCTTAATTTGCGGCATAAAGGTTTAGGAAAACGAGAAAGGGGAGAAAATAAAAAGCAGGACTAGAATGACAACAAAATCCATAAAGTAATAGTTTGATCAAAAAGAAAAACCCATAGAATAATCTGGGTCACATTGCTTTAAATCATACCTAACGTGAGGAGTTCCTCGATTTAAACCTCGATTCATCTCATCAATGAGACAACGTCTGAGATTAAAGTATTTTGCCTGTGAAGTAGTTGTGTTTTTTCAGCTTCAAAAAACCTTTGTAATCGCTGTAATGATGGCTAACATAATAAAAGACAGTTAGTAACTGGTAATATGGAGGTTCAGCAATTATGTCATTATTAAATAATCACTGTCTTATTAGTTCATGTTCCGAAAAAACATTTTCTACAAAATGTCTGATAACAGTAAAAGTCCTGTTTCTTATGTACTAGGTGACACTTTCAAGTGCCTTTTTATTTTGGACCAAACTTCCAAAAGTCAAAAATATTTAATATAAATGACACAAATGCAGAATCTTATCTTTGATTGATTGATAAAGTTGTGGGATTATTGTATTAAAGAGCTTGTGCTCACAACATTTCAAACATATAGACTTTGGACATCAAAGTTTAAAGTCACTCTGACCTCACAAACACGTTTTTGGAATATAACTCAAGAATCTAACAATGACATAAGTTTACTGAAATGTCTAACAGGATAAAATGAAGAAACTACATTTTATATACATGTAGTCAAGGTTCAGCTTCACTGTGACATCATTATTTTCTGCAAAAACACCTCCAGTTATTCGTGCTGTAATTCAGGAGGGGGAAAATAGGACAAAAATTATGGAAGCAAGAACCACGGCGCAAAAATTATAGTTCCTATTAATTCATCCAACCCAAAGTGGAGGCTAAATTACATACATCCTCCAAAATCATCACACTCTGAATCAAAGCATCTGCAACACAGTTTCCATGAAAACCAATCATTTTAACCTTCACAAATGTATGGCTTATTGACGTATTTTATTGGACTGCATTACTTTTAGCCCAGTGTATCTAGCAAAGGGATAAGTAGGTGTATATGAGAGCTGGATCAATTGTCTCATCTTCCTTTTGGCAAGAAGGCAGCGTTGTTTTTATTTCCAAAATAAAAACAACGTGACCATTTTATTGCACACCATATGTCTGCAAACAAAGCTGCAACCTTTATCACTAATCGTTGTTTTTACAGACTGACTCCTCACTGACATCTCGTCTCTTTGACAGGACTTACCAAACGCCATGAACGCTGCAGAGATCACAGACAAGTTGGGCTTACACTCCCTGCGTCACCGTAACTGGTACATCCAGGCCACCTGTGCTACCAGTGGCGATGGCCTCTATGAGGGTCTTGATTGGCTGGCCAATCAACTCAAGAACAAGAAGTAATAGGGTAACTGGAAACAGCAGCTGGCAGCCACACCCTTCCACCTTTTTATTTGTTTGGGGAATGGGCGTGTGGGTCAGGCACAAGGGTTTTGGTTGATAGGTGTGAAGCAAGATTTGGGGTCTGGAGGAGAAGAGAGGCTTTCTTTTTCCATCTGTTCAGGTTTCTAATAGTTTTCAGCTCCTGTTGCAAACTGATTCTCACTTACTTCATATTTAGCTGACACACACTCACACAAACGCACACTAACCGTAAGCAATCACAGCAGATACTTGCTTTTCCTGTGTCCTCCTTGGTGCAATGTACTGTATGTTCCTTTCGTAGGTGCCGTGTTGATTTATGTGCGACTCCACCGAGTCTGCATTAAGTCAAATATGGCTTTTTGTTGATGTGGGTGTTTCAGCTGTCTGTCGTCCATGCAAACAACTGTTCTGTGTCATTTGCACTTCCTGTTTTTTTCTGCTCCTCTGGGGAAATAGAGCCATGTTTGAACTTCATGGTTTGCCCTTCTTCTTTATTTGTGAGCAATGCTGAAGCACTTTGATACTCAGATAAAGTGTGTACATGTGTATCGTATGTGTTCGTGCAAGTGGCCCATATAGTCATAATTCTAAACAACACGTTCTCTTACTGCCTCACTTTGGAAATCTATTAATCCCTGTGGTGTCTTTTTATTTACTGTATGGCAACCTGAAGTGTTGACACTGCCCTTTTTAAATAATTTGAAACACACAACACGTCCTCAGCTGCCTGAGCTGCATGCACCCTGGTAGCGCTCACTGACATTGTTGCAAACCTTTCTATCCTTTGAGCTGCATGGATTTTGATGTTGTTTGTAGATCTTCTCACTAACCCAGCTGTGCTCTCGTGCTGTTTATAGTACAATACAGAAACCAATACAGCCACCACTTCCTGCTTATTAGTTGTCAAAATGCACTTAAAACCATATATTCAACTGTAAGGTACTGTAATCTGAGCGCAGTGTCTTGGTTAATCTGCACATAAACACAACACACAACCTGCTACTTGTCTCACTTCTTGTGTGTTTGTATGAGTATTCAAACTGCATCAGGTTGTTCACACTCTGTGTTTTTGTCTTTGTGTGTTATTTAGCATATTGAGGGTGAGGTGATTCTGTTGCTGATAACTCTGTGTCACTGATTGTGAATATCGTTGACTGATCTGTAAAGATATTTATTTGATATGCATTTTCCTTTACTTCTGTGATGTGTCGGCATAATTATAGAGAAAGAAAAGCAGGGTAAGCAAATCAGTATGTTGATGTTGTAGTTTGCAGAGATTCATCAGCACATCCACGACTCACCTCTGAACAGCAGACGAGTTAATGCGTCACCTCTGAAACCAGCAGAATCCACAGATTTCTGTCAGTAAAACAATTTCTGTGTGCCATACATGAGTGTTGCTATTCATGCACCAGTGACAGTACAACATATATGACATGTATATCCACTCCACTGACTAATCAGTGCATTGTTCATATTCAGCATTCAGTGTGTTAAATCATGGTTTTGTGGCCTTATATTTAGTGATGACTTTAAATTGTTTTCTGGCTGGTTTGTTTCTGCTTTTGAGTCACATATATTTATCTACACTATAAAGTATAAGTTACAGATTTATTTCTCTACACCCTGAAAAGGCAGGTTTTGCGCCACAGCTGGAGATGATTAGGCAAAGGCTTTTTCCTATAGTATTGTTTGTTTTGCCAGTATACTTGATTCATATTTGGTGGTAGATTTCTTTGGTTTGTTTTGGGGTGTAAAGAAACTTTGATGTAGATTGTGTCTGTGAAACAATAACCAGTATGAAAAAAAAGTACTTCTGATGATTCATTCTGTACCGTTATAGTTACACAAGTAGATTTAAAAACAGTGAAGACTAAATGACTCGATGCTGAATGCATGGAGACATGTGTATGTGATGTAAGACAACAAACAAGATCCTGCTGTATTACGAATAAACCCATTTTCTGTATGACCTGTGTCATCAGCTGTGAGTGAGTGTTACTCCTGAACTTCATACTTAAACCACACACACTCCGACAGAGAAGATGTTGATGTAACACGCTTTAACCACAAGAGGACAGTCATTAGCAACACTAGCTGTCCCATTGATTTGATTCAGAGCTTAAACTGTATCTACATTTTACTATTCAAAATTACACATATTGGCTTTTTAACCCAAGTGTTTGTGGTTTTGGAGGCTCTTTGCCATGTTCATGACAATAGTAAATTTTTTTTTGTTTATCTTGTGTCTAATTTTTTAAACCTCATTTTGAACTGATCTTTAACACAAGATGATATAATGCCACTGTTGGGATCTCAGAGCTCACACCAGAGCTCCCAAACATGTTTAAGTACAATACATTTTCATTTACCCTAAATGTTTGCAGCTAATTTTCACACATAACCCAATGCAAATAGGATACAGCACATAATTTACATTTCTTGAAGTTGTGACAAGGCATAAAGCAGGTCAATGAAACCGTTTCTAATGCTCGATGAGTGTTTCCCGCATGCACTTTGACAAACTTGTGAAAACTTTGCTCTGTCAACTCTGGGTATAAAACTTGATCCACTTCAAATTGAGCCAGGAGAAATGTTGTGGATGCAAAACCTTTTCAGAGTTCATCATAATGCAGCAGCATCTCTATTTCTGGCTTTTGGACTCCTTGACGAATAAAGAGCAGAGGGATCACTCAGTATTCGTCTCAGTCTCTGGAGCTACTGTATGTCCACAGGCTCGCCACAAGGGTGGGTCCTCTCACCCTACTCTTTATTATATACCCTGATAGATATAAGAGCCATAACGTGATTAGTAAAACCTTCTAATGACTCTGTAACTTCTCCTCAGGATCAGACCATGTGACCATCAGCGTTACTGATTTTCCTGGTGTGATAATAATTTGCTTAAATGCGTCTGGCAGCACAGAACTGATGACTGATTGATTGATATTTTGGGTATAACAGATACACCAAAGAAGGTATAATAATGAATGAAAGTGTAGAAATTATCCTCTCAAACAAGAATCTATATGCTATTTTTCTACCGTGTTTTATTTTACAGGAACACTGAGTCTATTATGAGCCAGATGAAGGCATTTAATTTTGGAATATATTCAAATATCACAAACCAATCAAAGGTAATTGTTGATTGTAAAGGAAGAAACACATTTCCTCAAATGTTTTAGTTCCCCTGAAATGAATCTGTTATTCAGCTGGTTGTTTCTGTGAGGACAAAAAAGAAAGAGACAGTTCTGAGAATAACTTCCTGGTAATAAAGTGAAATATTAACCATTTGTTTTTCACACTCCTTTGGAATTTCAGTTCACTCAACCCGGAAAGGAAGATCACATTTTGCAGGAAAATGGAGGCATTTTTCTGTCAGCCTGTATAATTCTGTACAATTACACCTGTCCAGGGAGAGAGGGGAGGATTTATTTCTTGTGTTTGTGTGTTAGACAGACAGACTGGGGCTGCAGGCAGAGCCAGTCTGTCCAGAGCAGTTAATCTTGTTCACTCACTCTTACAGGTAGATGATGTTTGTGTGAAGCTTAAGTGATAAAATAACAAGATAAGTTTTTCTGACCAAACCAGATGGTGATTTGGGTGGAAAGATTCTCCCTGCTGTGCAAGCTGAAGTGATTTATCCACAGTTACCGGACGCTGATGCACCGGATTCATTCTACTTCAGCCTGAGTACAGCTGTAAAATTATGCAGCAATAAAGTAATCATACACACTCAACTCAAGCAAAAAGCAGTTCCCTGCATTAAACTACAGATGAAGTTTAAATGTTCCAGCCAATTGTGCATGACAGAGTAACAGATATTGAAAGTAGTAGAATGTATTAGTGATGTGGAGTGTGGATGGGAGGAAATGATTCACCTGATCTGACTGTTATGATAAAGTTACTAATACATGAAGCAGACAATTGGGGACTTTATTTTTTGTCCAGTTCATTAGGAGCTGGATTATACTGAGCTTTAGAAATCAGTTTTGTAAAACATAATTTTATGAAATAAAATGGAACTGGTTGACAGAAGTTAGTTATTGGTGGCATAACGTTAGAAACAGACTCCGGAATATATCACTCACTTTATGCATATGAAGTTGCTAAAAATCATATGGGGTCATATTCAAAGAAAAGCTGTGTGTGGATCAAAAATGTCCCTGGGTCATCCCCGACTAGAGACTTCAGTTGCATGTCATCACTCTTGCTGTGTCCACATTCCTTTGTCTCATCTGTCTTGACTGTCACAGTGTGAGACAAAAGGTGACTTTCAACATAATTGTAATGCTGTGTTGCTGTAGAAGCTGTTGAGTGAATAGCCCTTACACACAATTTTAGTAGAACTGCATACAAAACATTTCTTACTGCTTATCTTTATTTTTTCTGGTACTCTGGAATATTCTTCCTTTTAGGTTTCCTAGTTCTCAAATAACTTAAAATGAAGCGAGACCAAGTGCTTGCCTTTGCCCCCTAAACTTTGAATAGTTTAGATCATCCCATTCGACTTAATTCTCACTTATAGCACATCAGCTTTGCTTAGCTAGCTTAAATGTTATGTATGCTTTGTTTTATTGCTCTTTTGTCTTCGATTCGTTTTTTTTTTCTTATCTCTGACTGGAGCTTTTTATGTCCACATTTTACAGTGACAGACTGGCCAGGACTCAAACCTGCAATTCAGGTCTTGTCATATATGCACCTTTACCACCTGGCAACCAGGTTGCTCATATATCATGCTTTCTATTTTGTAGAACCTCATGGGTTAACTTTAAAAAAACACAAATAGATACATGCTTTTTTCCAAAAATGCAAGAAGCTCCTGCGTACTAACCCAAGGCCTCCTACTGGTGAAATATTTGGCACCATTTATGGATCATTTTATTTTTAAAAACATCAAAAGTCATTGACCAGTCATAATATTTCAACAATAAACCAACAAGGAGAAAAGTGATAACTGTCTGCTGTCTAAGGTGCTGCCTGATGTTTCCAGCTGTTTTCACAGTCCCCTCTGAGCCTGTAGCCCTCCTGTTGTGTGAGCTCCTCGGATGTGGGCGGGGCCTGCATCACAAATCAATGCAAGAGCAAGAGTCGCTCCGGCCGCTGATTGGCTGCTTCCTGCGCTCCAATCACTGAGCTGCCGTGGTTCCTCTCACACACACGCAGTAGAGCTCAGAAACTCACGACTTGGTCAAATGTCAAAGAGAGAAATCACAAACCGGTTTTCACTACAGGGTGGATTTTTCTCTTCGGGACGTCGGAACAGGACGGGAAGAGACAAAAGTCTGGACTGATTCAGCCGCAGTTTTAGGGGTCTAAATGGACTCTCCGGGACTGAAGCGCCCGAGGACGACTTTCGACGATAAAAGGACACATTTCTTCTAATATGACGGGGGTGATTGTTTGAGACGCCACCAGCCTGAAGGATGACCCCTCTCAGCAGGAAGGTCCGGCCGGTGCTGCCGTGCGTCCTGCTGCTGCTGCAGTGTGCTCTGCAGGTCGGCAAGGCTCAGACACAAGGAGGTGGGCTATATCTCTCTCTCTCTCTCTCTCTCTCTCTCTCTCACACACACACACGGTGATAATGTCCCATGGATAAATCCCCTTGAAGCTGCTCTGATGAAGGCAAACTTCACCTGTCCTGGCTCTCAGGATTCAGACACCAGAACCTGTTCCACACACGTAAAACTTGTTTGCAGTGAGTCACCAGCACCTCTCCCACGATCCTGTGTTCCTCACCGTGTTGGATTCAGTCCTTCCAAGGTTTTTGCGACAGTGTCCCAGCCTTTCACCGCCTGTTCACTGAAGACCACAGGCAGCACAGATCCCTCTTTGAAGTGGAACACTTTTATGTTTCATTTCTCACCACAGAGTGGGCGAGTCATCATTTCAGTGAAACAATACCAGAATGGGACTTTTACAAGTATTTTGTTTAAAGCGAAATAAAAGGAAAGGATCACATCAGTGTTGTACAGTTATATCATATTTTTCTGAAGTGTTAACGCATGAAAAAAAAAAAAAAAGCAAAAACATTTTAGTTAATGTGGAGCCGTTTGCTCCTAATGGATCACATGTTTATAATGATAAACATTGAATTAATTCACTTTTCAAAATGGATATTATTGATCTAACAATTATTTCTCAATGATCAATTTTATTGGCCTTAAAAATATCAGAAAGGGGAAGAAATATAGAAAACACTTGTTTGTCTAAATGACTCATCATTCATATTTCTATGATCTATGATATTAGTCACAGAAAAGCAACATGTTCTCACAACTAAAAAATCACTTTCTCTTCACAATCTGTTTATTAGTAAAATATCATAAACTTTACACTTTTAGAGGGTCCTTCCACCCTCAGTGTCAAGTCCTAACTATGTGTTACATCATTTAAGTGCCCTAAAAGTGAATTAAAATTGCATTCGTACAAAATTGTGTTCGCCTTGTAAATGTGGCAACACTGATTTTCCAGCACTGAGGGTGGGGATGTGCTTGTAGCAGCGAGAGATGTTGTGATTTCAATCTCGCTCTGACCTTTGACTTCATCTTCTTGTTGCTGTCACCTGTTGGCAGGTGAGCGAAGTGGCCCATTTAGTATGAGGAAAAACAACAAAACAAAGAGCTCATGTTTGTTTGGGCTGCTGATACTCAGATTACAAAGCCTCTGGCATCTGAAATAAACACCTACACACACACACACACACACACACAGGAGCACCAACAGAATAAATGACAAACCATGTCACTGCATGAGTTGAGCTGACTGACTATTTATTCTCAAATGAGACTGACTCCATAATAGAGAGCAACGCATACTAAACCATGTCTTTTCAGTAACAGTAGAAAAATTGTTTATCTTGAGAATGAATTACTTTCTTTTAAAGGTCAAGTCCAGCAACATTAAACAATATTTTGATTAAAAACCATTAAAGAAATTTAAGAGGTAAAACTTAACGTTGTTTTTCCATCAGTCTCTGGTCTCTGATACAGATGGATTTTGATGTGAAGTAGCTCAAAAGTAGTTAGTAGTTCAAAAGAGGAGGTTGTTGTTTGGCAGATGCAGAAAGAAACTGCTGGAGATCAACCACTGGGTTATAATATAACTAGCCAGTCAAAGTCAGATAACTAATGGTAGTAAGGTTTTGTGTAGAGGAGGCATTCATTTTTTCTTTAATTGTAAAACATCAAAGTCCTTTTTTATTACATCTGCCCTGCACCTTATCGTATTACAAAGAGAAATGGTTTTGATTCCTCATTTGCACATAAAGGATCACACGCTATACAAACATGTTCACATAAAAAAAACAAAAAAAAAAAACAATGGTGCTGCCAACTTTTAGCTTTTACAATTTCAAATACAGTCTTTGTGTCATCAACATTTTCACTATAGGTGCTGTCCTTCCCAGCACCCCTTTTACAGGCGTGATTTATCCAAATAACTGATGCATCAAAAAACAGATATGCTGCTGGTCCTGTTGCAAAATTATGAAATGAAGCAACTCTTGCTGTCAACTACAGTGTGAGTTTGAGGGAGCAGCTCTGCACACTGGAAACAGAAAAAAAAAGATCTTCTGGCTCATTTGTACACAACCTCCACAGCCAGTGACTGCACCATTAAATTAAATAGTTCATGTGCTCAGGTGTCAGCCTTTGTGTTTGTGCACACATGCGTGTGTATGCATGTGTGTGTGAGTTCATGTGTCTGCGAAGTTATTAGGTATGCAGTAATCTCTGTCGATCCTGAGCCAAGTTTCTGTTTACTTCAGTCATCGTTTCAACCGCTTTATTGGGCTTGTTTATCTCCCCCTCCCTCTATTGTTTTCTCTCTCTCCCTCCCTCACTGCTTCTCTGGTACTGAAACCGTGGTAACAGACAAATGGAAGTAACAACTGAACCTGATCCGTGTTATGTTTTCGACATGTGATAGTTTACACTGGAACTGCGAGGACAATGACACCATTTTGCCGTGAATTCATGTGCTGGCTGTGATAGTTATTGATGGAGTAATTGTCAGGACTTCATACAGAGAGAGGAGTCACACTAATAGTGCACACTTGAGTGGCAGCGCAGACAGAGAGAGGCTCGGAGGGCACATCTTCATACACTATGACACTTTTCGGGGTTTTTTAAATAGAGCCATCGTGTGTCTCTGTGTGTATGTGTTTGCGTACACTCCAAACCCTCCACCCAGTTCATTTTTTTTCTCCATCATCAATCTGCCAACACTGAAAATCTCCATTTGACAGAGAAAACACACTCAGGCAGTTCAGATATTCAGCCTCTATTACTGTCAATTTTGAATAGTCTTTATGGCTGACATACCATTTTCCCACACTCTGTAAAGCATGCGTACATACCAGTTTGTCCTCCCTCATGGTACATTGTTCCTTTATTGTACATATGCTTTACATGCTGCAAAGTGTGGGAGGTGGTTGAACGTACAGATGCAGGTGTTCACAAGTGTTTCTCAACCGGCAATTCAAACAGTGCAAAGTCAACTGTTCAAGTCATCCACTGATATCATTGAGCTGCTCTCAGGACTTAGCTGAGGTGGGGCTGATAAAGAGCGTCAGCCCTTAGCAGCTCATAAACTGACATCATTGACATTTTCAATTAAGTGGTTTTTAGTGAGCAAAGGTCTAAAAGCAGATTTCAGGCTAGTTATGTTAGTTTGACACAGTATGATGACAACAACAGAGCCTGGCCACGAGGCAAACAGGGGAATCTAATATGAAGAATTGGTTTGTGTAAGAAAACATTTGTTACCCCAATAACCTCCCTACAAATAAGGAATGTTTACTTGTTTGATTTGAAGAATTTGCGGGGCAGCACGGGGGAATAGTGGTTAGAGCTGTTGCCCACAACAGGAAGGTCGCAGTTTCAGTTCCCGGCTCTGGGCCCTTTCTGTGTGGAGTTTGTATGTGCTCTCTGTGCTTGTGTGGGTTTTTCCTCCGGGTACTCAGGTTTCCTCCCACCGTCCAAAGACATCGTGTTTGGGTTAACTGGTGACTCCAAATTGTCCGTAGGTCTGAGTGTGAGTGGTTGTTGGTCTCTGTCTGTCTCTTTGTGTTGGCCCTGTGATGGACTGGCGAGCTGTCCAGGGTGTACCCCGCCCTCACCCAATGTGAGCTGGGATTAACATCCCCCACAACCCGGAAACGGGTAAGTGGTAGAAGATGAATGAATAAATGAAAAATTTGCAAAGGCCTAAAGCAGTATTATGAACTAATAATGACTGTGAGCAGGAAAAACTGAGAGCAGAGAGAAATACAAATACATATTTTTATCTACACTCTTTATCATCCCATGAGCACTCATGTTTATCCTGTGACCCCTCTCTTTTGGCTCTTCCCACTGCCCTAAACAAGTACTCCAGTGTTTTCATTGGCTCAATTGACCTTCAGGAGGCAGAAAAATATCTCTTGATGGACAGACAATTAAATGTTTCGACATAAAACCAAAAAAAAGTACAAAACATTTCATTTCAATGTGATAGATTACGCTGTTTTGCTTCTTTTCTCTGTTTTACCTTCCAAAAATCTGCGAGTCTTTGGGTTTGGACTGTGGATTGCACATTTGTAGATGTCACTATTACTTATTCTGAACAAAGCTCAACATAAACACTGATACAATATTTTTTCTCTGTATCTGGTTTCCTTTGTTAACCTGTGTGGGTTACCATGTTGGACTAATGAATAAGTACAATGGAGGTTTTTGCATTCAAACATCATTAAATTAACACAGTGTTGGAGCCCTTAAATCTATTTCAGTGCCCCTGATTGGAAGACAGAGTTTCTGTTAAAATCCATACCAACATCTCTGGAGCTTTATACAACTGCTTATACATGATGAGTGGTACAAGTGCTCTTCTTCATGTGTAAAATCAGTGTAGTGCCCCTTTCAGGGACCACATCACCTAAATGACAGAAAAATATATTTTAACTTTCCCATTACTGCTGTCCAGCCAGAACAACAATAGCAACAGGACAATGTTTACTTGTGAGTTTCCTTCTGCCAAACTAGAAAAGATATTTTGAGGAGGGGTGTATTTTCTCAACCCACTAAAAAATAACATTGAAATCAGCAATGTCTCTTCACAGAAACAATGTCCTGGTTATTCTTGATAATGCACATCTCTATTATAAGTTCAACATTATTTCTGGAAAGAAAGACATGACTAATATAAACTAAATTCCATTCACCTCTGTTCCTCTGCAGTGGCTGCCTGACTTTCCAAAGTAGACATATAAAAACAGAATGATTTGCAAAGCCAGACAACATATAAGGAGTTGCGTGTGCTTTTGTGTTTTGAGTGAAGTGATCCTTTAGTAAGCTACACTTCCTCTTAACCTGATGTACTCACAAACGCAATAAAATGTTTCTTATCAGGACCTAGATTTATGGATGGAGGACACGCACAGACTCACAAATGTAGCTCTGTGCTTTGACACCCCCCCATTGTGCAATGAGGTTAATAATTATTAGATTTTTATTCCCTTGTGTTTCTGGTTGTTTTTCTGGACTGCTTTTAGAATAAAATGTCCATTGATGGAATGTGTTTGTGAGTCTACCAATGATAATCTATGTGTGTGTGCGATCTTTGTTTTTCATGCGAAACTAATTATGTGATTAGTGTTTCAAAACTACGTTACGTTTATATTATTATAGTAATTATGTTTATTATGATAAAGGATTAGCACACCTAAATAACAAAAAGCAGTTTCAATTATTTCCAAATAGTATCTAGTGTTTTATACAGGTCTGGAATGGCAAAGATACTGCATGAGTTGAAAAGAACAGTTGCATGTTAGTGCGCTGAAAACACCAGGAAGCTAAAACTTCAAGTTTAACTGTCAGTTCTTCTTGTTTATCACAGTCAACATGTGGAAAAAGCAGCAGTGACAAACAGGGATATGAGTTCTGTTAAGGTGTTTTACCGCTGCTGCAATTGGTATACAAAATCATCCTCCCTCATGGTGTGTGATCACTCAGCATAATGAAACACACAGACTTGATACACATGCATGGATTCCATTCAATGTGACCTACAGCTCTGAGGATATAATTGTCTATTATTAATAAACTTCCACAAATATGACTCCAGAACCGGGCAGAGAATCAATGTATTTTTCCATCTGGATCCAAGTGATGCAGTGACAGTTTGATCATCTGTACAATCATGGATATATTGCAGGTTTAATGGAGCGGGTTTGCCTAAAATGTAAACAAATGCGGGATAAAAAAAAAATGTGATTGAAGCTATGATTCATTTCCATGACTTAAAAAACAAACTGATGAACAATATCTGAGATAATTCAATCTCCTTCTTTATTTTCATGTTTTACTATCAATATCAACCAAAGCTCAGAATATCAAACTGTGTTAAAACTGAAGTTAGTTACTATCTTAGTTACTTAGTTAACTATGGTTAAGTCATTTTAAGTATCTCTTGATTGCAACTAAGAGGCCCAAACCATGAAATATGGTCCCAGACCAAAAGATCTTTGGCTATATTGGTCACCTGAACAGCAGATGTGTTTAATATATATATATTAATTCCTTGATTAAATGTGGACCAACAGTCAGGTGCAGTTCTCTGTCCTCTCTGTTTTCTGCTGCTTTCTCCCGACATTTCAATGGCAAAGCAGTTTTCAAGTAAATGGCTGGACGCCCACAGATCATAAACAAGGCCTTGTATATTTGTCTCAGAGAAAGACATGTCCTGTACACAATCCTCAGCCTGTTTCATGCTGTTACAGTACATTCATTGATATAATGTGAACAGAACACAGCGGCTTGTAGTAAACAGGACAAAACAGCCTTTGTAAAAACTTACATTGTTGCTTTGTTAATAATTCATTAGGTTTTCTGTAGGATTATTAGATATTGTGATACCAATTCACGGACATCAGAAAATATTTTTCTTTGGTTCTGTTACATTGTCTTTTGAATGCAATGAAAGTGAAAGAATGAACTGGACTTATGTTTGTCTAAAACAACTCTAAACAAAATGGTCATAGCTCTGAACAATGAGCCCATTTTTTCCTACTGACAATTTACATTTTTAAAACAAAACACAAATGTAATGTAGTTTCATTCATTCATTCACTCAGTAATTCTATTAAACAGCCAGGAAATGTTGATTTTAGCAAACATTTCTCCAATAGGACTTGTGTATTTGTCCGTGATTTTCTGTTGCGGATTAACACACATCTGTTGCTCTGGTGAGTGTTTAAAGCAGCAGGACGGTGTGGGACTGACACATGAACATGTCATCCAGTGCAATACGGTGGCTCAGTTTTCACTTTTGGACACAAATTGAGGCATAATCTTCTCTTGGTTTTGGCCACACAGGCAGTCAAAGTCAAAGGATCAGTTCGTCTTTCTGTTTAGCCTTTTTGTTGCCATTTAGCCTCAGTTGAACTGTAAAACCAGACTAAGCCCAAATTGTTGTGGTTTATCTGATATGCTGATATTAAATCTAAATTCTTTGCCTTTCCAGTGGTCGTTTGTTACGGCACGCAGAATATCCTTAGTATGACGGGGAATTCAGAGAACCAGTACAACCTGATGAAGGAGAGATACACCGGCTGTGAGATTGTGATGGGAAACCTTGAGATCACCATGATGGAGCACAACAGAGACTTTTCCTTCCTCCAGGTGAATTTTGGGAGAAAGTTGATCACCATCGCTCATTTCAAAGAACAACAGTGCATGTGTCACTGAGAACTGGGAACTAGTCTAGACAAGGATTTTAAAAAAATCAAGCCAAGTTGTTTATCACTGTCTGTAGTGGAAGATGTCTCTGTGTCAAAGACACAATGAGTCTCTCTCTACCTTAATCACTGCACCGCAATCACTGTGACTAACAGCATGCTTTGCTGGAAAGATGTGATAAGAGTTAGTCTGATTGATAAAGGCAAAAGATTATATTTTTCTAAACACGTTCTTTAACCCCACAGTCTATCAGAGAGGTCACAGGCTACATCCTCTTTGCCGTCAACGAATTCAGCCGCCTGCCACTGGACCAACTGCGCGTCATCAGAGGCACCACTCTCTACGAAAACGAGTATGCTTTGGCTGTGATGGTCAACTACCAGAAGGAAGGCCAGTACGGCCTTCAAGAACTGGGCCTGACACACCTCACAGGTACACAAGGAGTCACTCAGTGGGATTAAGTGTGTGTAAAGTATGGGAGGCAGATAAGAGCTCAGGTGGGATGTGACACCTAGTTGTGATTGGAGCTCCCACGCCCACACAGAGCAGCCACTCCTTCGTAGTACTGGTTGTTGGAGGGCAGCGTTGTGCGTAGTCGCTGTGATGTGAAGTCCCAGGAATGTCTCAGGTGCTCAACAGACCAACCGCCACTGTAACATGAGCTGGAGCACATTATACTGAGTTTGTATGTGCTGTAGTAAACAGAGAATGGCAGAGTGTGATAGGATGAGTCATAGGCCTGTTTGGACTTGCTGTCCTAATTGTCTCTTGCCATTTACATGCATCTGTGCCGCCCACAGAGATACTGGAGGGAGGAGTCAAGATCATCCAGAATAAGTTCCTGAGCTACGCCATACAGGTGAACTGGCTGGACATAGTAAAGGATGCATCAGCTCCTATCATGATCGAGGGCAACGGGCCGACAAGTGAGTGCAAAGAAGACACATTAAGCATCAGTAACCTTCTTTCTTAGAGGCTTGGTTCACATCAGCTCTGTCTTAGATGATACTCACATGGCCTGACAAATCTATGCATAAAAAGTGTCACTGTCTGCTCTCAGTGTCTCCCTGCCAAAGCAAATTTCACTTTTGTTTTGGAAGGGAGACACTGGTAGCAAAAATAGTCCACAATATGTGTTGAGTTAGACCACTCAGTCTCTTTAGTATAAAATTTGCAGCTTTATGTTACAATATCTTCTTTTTGCCGAAAACAAATGTGAGTTTTAGAAATGTACCATACTTCTTTCTTTTTTTTTCACTTGAATGATAAACATGAACGTACAGCCCAAAAAAAGAAACTTGGATATATAAATGTGTGAATTGTGGTTTAACAAACTTGAAACATGTGAAATGATTATTTTCATACATATATATATATATATATATGATTAAATTAATTTGATTATACCTCAGAGACGTGTGACAAAGCATGTGGGAATGTACCATGTTGGGGTCCAGGAAATGACAGTTGCCAGATCTGTGAGTAACATCAGTATCCCCAGTCATTTCTGAAATATAGTTGATACCAAACAAGCATGGGTGCTACAAGCTGATTTTTTTTCTATTGTTACACATTAGAAAATAGTACAGACATTTATATTTACATATTATTTTATATTTCCAAACATGAGTATTTAGAAAAAATTTTAATAGATATAGTCATCACCTTTAAAAAATCCTGTTCAGTAAGCAGTTACACCACACCATTTAAGACAGTTGGTTTCTGCCTCAGTAGTCATTGTTTCATTCACTGCTAGTTTTGAATTCATACTTACAGCACCCTAAGCCTGAAACTGCAGATTTTTGGTTTTTTCAAGGCCTGTTATAGTGAAGGCGTATTAATTACTGATATTACTTCATGTATGTTATCCTCAACTTTCTTTCAGTGACAAAGACTGTGTGCGCCCCTCAGTGTAACGGCCGATGCTTTGGGAAAAACCCCAGCGAATGTTGTCACATTGAGTGTGCTGGAGGCTGCACCGGACCCCTGGATACAGACTGCTTTGTGAGTTTGCTGCATCAAAAAGCCTTTTAATACTGAAGTCATTTTGGGATGCCACTGAGGGATATGCACACATGTAAATTATAAATTTAGGGACGTCTGACCTCTGTTTGCTTTCTACTGTCATGCCTTTCTGGGACATTTGAATAGAACAGTCATTGTTAGTGTTATGAGGAACACATGTATGTTTCCAACTACATCAGGTCACGATTTCTGCAGCTAAAGAGGCTCATCATTGATGCAAATGCAAAGGGAGCAAAACAAATCTATGGACTGTGTTTCTCACTATGCTGTATGTGATTTATTTATTTTTATTTTTTTACAGGCTTGCAGGAACTTCAACAACTCTGGCCCTTGTGTGCCTCTCTGTCCTCAGACGCTCATCTACAACAAGCACACATTCAAGTTGGAACCAAACCCCAATGCCAAGTACCAGTATGGCTCTATCTGTGTGGCCCAGTGTCCCAGTGAGTCCCCACACAGACAGCTTCATAAGCTCATGTTAACATGGACCTCCAGTTTATGTACCACAGATATACTCCAGTTGTTGTTATTTACATCTTAACATGCTTGTGCACATTTTTGATTCATGCTTTTTAAATCTTTATTTAAGCTAAACTTATTTCTATTTTTTCACAGCAAACTTTCTCGTTGATGGCAGCTCCTGTGTGAGCAACTGTCCTTCTGATAAAAAGGAGGGGGAGAAGAAGGGAGTGAAAATATGTGAACCCTGTGGAGGCCTGTGTCCAAAAGGTATATTTTTTAACTCAACAACAAAATCCATTCAAGAAAGGTGGGTTTGGGTTTTTTTTTTTTTTCCTAACAGAGACAAGCTAAGGAAGCTCTTTCTCTCTTTCCGGGAATCAGCAGCGGTTGGTTATATTATCATGATGTAATCGTCATAATATGTAGACCTATCTGGTCAAACTTGTTTTTGCTATTTTATCTATAGCTGGATAATTTAATATACAAACGTATCAGATTTATTTGTTGATCAAGTAACTATGACTAAATAAATGTGGCTAAATATTTTCCGATGAAATATCGTGTAGGATGGATTGGAAAAAGTTAGACTTTGTAAATATATCAACATTACAGTTAATTGCAGTATTTGAGGAAATATACCCGTTTGGCTCCAACAGATTCTGCAAATTGTTTCCTTCCATTTTTTAAGCCTTTCTCCCTTCTCCTCTTTATCTTCCTCCCAGCTTGCCATGGAACAGGAAGTCCAACGAGACAAACCGTTGATGCTCGTAACATTGACAGTTTCATAAACTGCACCACGATCCAGGGCAGTCTGCACTTCCTAGTAACTGGGATTGAAGGGTAAACAATACTCTTTCTTATAACAATGGCTCTAATTAATAGAATAGAGCTGTTACTGCATATAGTTTAAATATTTCATTATTTACTTTCTGGATGGTTTTTGCAGTTGGCCTTCATTATTTTTGTTTTATCTGTTAAAAGTGATAAATACAACAACATACCAGCCCTCGATCCAGAAAAACTGAAAATCTTCAATACAGTGCGTGAGATTACAGGTAGGTGTGAGACGAGGTTTTTGAACATCGTCAATGTATTTTTGTTTGTTGTTGGTTCAGTTGTGTGGAACACAATGTCTCTATTTTCAGACAACCTCTGTATCCAGTCGTGGCCTGGAAACATGTCTGACCTGTCAGTCTTCTCTAACCTCCAAACAATTCAAGGCAGAACACTTTACAAGTGAGCAGGAGTTGTTTTCTTCAATCTTTCCTCTAACATTGTTTTTGTTCTTTTGACTGAGGTGAAATTCCTATCATGTTGTTGTATCTTTGACTGCATGGTAGACTGTAACTACACCGGCATGAAACTCATTGCCTTTCTATGTTTTGTGTCTCTTATTTCCTCATCATACATCTCATTCACACCAATTAGGGGAGTGAGCTCAAGAAGGTACGTTGAATAATGCACATTCACCTCTCTTCACCTTGTCATGTACAACATTTGAGTTTGAAATATTTTCTATTTGCTTCTTTTTGCTGCTGGGAATGAACAATTGGGTGGTGGGAGACTATTTAATGATTTACTTTCACGTCAAGAAAAAAATACAGGCCACCAAGGAGAAGCAATCAACAGTGACCAGATATTTGTACTAACCCTAAGTCTGTAATTTACAAACCCTAAATGTTTGGAATTTCAGATCAGAAAATGACTACCTGAGCTTTTGGACAATCTGAACAATCTGTTTTCATGAATGTTGAATATGGGTTTTTCCTGAATTTGTGATCAAATAAAATCATGTTTTTTAAACTTAAAATTACACTCACATCTTCCAGCTATAAATTCAGAAGTATTTACACAATTACATTTAATTTTGAGGTCCTTTGTTTCCAAGTATCTAAAAAGTCATCTCAATGTTATTACACTACATTATATACACATATACACATATACACTACACATAACATTTATTATTTGTTACAGGGGCTACGCTCTGCTCGTGATGAGGCTCCCATTCCTCACCTCCCTGGGGTTGCGCTCGCTACAAAAAATAAGTGATGGCAGCGTCTATATCACAGGAAACAAGAACCTTTGCTACCATAATACTGTCAACTGGACACGTATCATTAGCAGCAGTTCTCGCAACCAACGACGTCAGAAACACATTGACATCAAGGAGAACCGACCAAGAAATCAGTGTGGTGCGTGGGGTTGGATCCTATTAATTCATCTGCCCAATACGTAGTAATGTTAATAATGATACATTCATTTTTCTTCCATTGTGTAGTGAGTGAGGGCCATATGTGCGACCCCCTGTGCTCTTCTAATGGCTGCTGGGGTCCTGGGCCAAACCAGTGTGTGTCCTGTAAGAATTACAGGAGGGGAGGAACGTGCGTGCCAACCTGCATGTTCTTAACAGGGTAAGTCTTCCAAAAATGGCGAATGATAGGAATAATAATATCCACACAGTTTGTCTTGTGTGAGTAATGTTTGCTGTGTGTGTAGCTGTTCAAAGTGATTCAATGTTATCTGCAGTCTGTTGAAAGATTTTGAAAGTGAGTGACTTTTTGCCCTGAATGCAGGGAGAGGCGAGAGTTTGCTACTCCATCTGGGGAGTGTATGCCCTGTCACCCTGAGTGTAAGGTCCAGGAGGGGAAGGAGACCTGCACGGGCCCGGTATGCTTATCTTGACTCAATGACTAACTGATGCCTGACTATCAAGCAGATTGGGCTTACTGCTGTAATTTTCACAAGACAAACAAGTTTTTCAAGCTCCAGGTCCCAGTTGTAATAACACTGGGTGTGCAGCTACCACCTACTGGCATCACTTTAGAGATGCACATTCTCCTTAAGTCAATTTTATTGTCTTCATACATGTCTGCGTTTTTTGTTTAATGCTTCATCCTTTTTCTCCAGGGAGCAGATGAGTGTGTAGCCTGTGCCAGCCACCAGGATGGTCCACACTGTGTCTCCTCGTGTCCTGAGGGCGTGATGGGAGGGGAGGAGGTCATCTTTAAATATTCCAACAAGCAAGGCCGCTGTGAGCCATGCCATGTCAACTGTACCCAAGGGTAAAGAATGAGATGACTGGTTTGTTTCTACATGTGTGGATGTTTTTGCTTCGAGCTGATCACGTATGTATTTTGTGTTCAGGTGCTTTGGTCCAAAAATCGATGACTGTGTGGGGTCCACCCATTACATTTCTGGGTATGTGTCCCTTCTCATTCTTACAAATGAGATGATCAACGTTTGATAAAATAGAGCATATTTATTTACAGTTGGATTCAGTATAAAGTACTTACAAATTAGAGATCTGATGTCTTTTTCATCTTTGTCTTTAGACAGGAGACCATGGCCATTGCGCTGGGAGTGATAGCACTTATCTTCGCTTTGTTCTCTGTCTTTGTGCTGACCATTTTGTACCGCCGAGGTATTGCCATCCGTCGCAAGCGAGCTATGAGAAGATACATGGAGCGTGGAGAGGTGAGTGGAACTCTGTTTCTGGGCATCATTCTTTTGTTATGCTCCATTTGAGGTTTGTTAATGTGCCCTGGCTTTGCCCACAGAGTTGTGATCATTTAGATTCTGGAGAGAAGGGACCTCAAGTCCATGCTCGGATTCTGAAGACCACAGAGCTGCGTAAGCTCAAGCTGCTGGGTAATGGAGTGTTTGGAACAGTTCATAAGGTAGCTGTAATTTCCACTGTTGCCTATAAGCTTTTGTCTTGCTGATTTTATATTTATTCAACAAATTAAGCCTCTCTGCTTTCTTCATTTAACAGGGCATTTGGATTCCTGAGGGTGACACAGTGAAGCTTCCTGTGGCCATAAAAACGATTCATGATCATACCAATCAGCAGACCTTCTATGAGCTAACAGATGTAAGAGGACATCATTTGAAGGCAAACGCCATAAAAATAATTTTATTGTATGAAAAGTATTTAGACTTGAATGCTAGTCCTGAAATCCTAGCCTAAATTTTATCATAGAAATTTCATAAATCACCATTAGGGCAAACTTTTCCAATTCTCCAGTGTTGATATTTATAGACAGTGTACTAAGTAACACAGACAGAGTTAAACCTCCTGATTTTACAAAACATGGAGAGGAGAGATAACGCTGTCAATTCTATTTTCACTATTTTCTATTTCTTTTTTTGATGTGATGCTGGATCTGTTAGAAATCCAGCACATCACATGCAACCTTGTATTTAAATGTGGGGAACGCCAACAATTTACACATGAAAATCGAGGTTAACCAGACTTGTTACCAGCACTGAAAACAGACAACCTGAGATTACAGCACAGATGTGACCTTGTTCAGTTCTTTGGACCGTTAATCCACCATATCTTTACATAGAAAATAGTTTTTCTCTGCTGTAAAATAGTTTAAAATCTGGCTTGCAGAAGATTTAAAAATTACCTTTGTATTTTACTTTTAGAATTCTTATCAAATTTTACAATAAAAGAAATCATTAATGATTCAACTATTTGTTCACAACAGCACATGATAGCATTGGGAAGCTTGGACCACATTAACATTGTCAGGATCTTGGGTATCTGCCCCGGGGCCAGCCTTCAATTCGTCACACAACTCAGCAGTCAAGGCTCCCTGTTGGAGCACGTTAGGAACTCAAAGAACAAACTCAGCCCTCAGAGGCTCCTTAACTGGTGTGTTCAAATCTCAAAGGTAAATTACCTTCCTTTTTTATTAGTGTATGGGTCTTTTTTATCAATCATTTTACAATATTTCTCTCTTGAACCAATATTCCAATCGTTAACCATGTTGTTGCCCTTTCTCATCAGGGTATGTATTACCTGGAGGAGAACAAGGTGGTCCACAGGAACCTGGCAGCCAGAAATGTGCTCTTGAAGAGTAATTACACCGTGCAGATCTCTGACTATGGCATTGCAGACCTGTTCTACCCCGATGACAAGAAATACACCTACAATGAGCTCAAGGTCCATATTCTGGCTGAAAAAATATTCCAGTGAAATTAGCATTTGGAAAAAAAAGACCATAGTTCAGTAATGAAATGTTTGACATAAATTTAATTGGCATACTGTCACACTTTGCTCCTGTTTTCTAACATTCAATGACCAATTCTGCCATTTTGACTGAAGTTATCAACTAAAAGAAAATTCTGTTGTGTTTAGACACCAGTCAAATGGATGGCACTGGAGAGTATTTTATTTCGTACATACACACACCAGAGTGATGTCTGGAGTTATGGTGAGTTTTCAAACAACTAACCACTTTATTTAATATCATGAAATCTGTGGTTAAAGTCAGGATGCTCGAGCTTTGCTAGGAGTACTGCTTCCTGCCACAATTAAGACATTGCCCTGATCTAGGTGTGACAGTGTGGGAGATGATGTCCTATGGGGCAGAGCCGTACGCAAATATGCGTCCGCAAGAAGTTCCCGATCTGCTGGAAAAGGGCGAGCGACTGTCCCAGCCTCAAATTTGCACCATTGATGTCTACATGGTCATGGTCAAGTGTGAGTGCCTCTCTTGTGTTCTTTTAAATTTAGTCTGAACTAGAATATAATAATAGTGTTTAACTGTACAGTCTTTTAGCCATGCTTGCAATGTCAGTCTAGGGATGACTCAAAGTCAAGTATTTTGACAACTTATTATTTTTTGGTTTCTCTTAACTTTTCATCATATTAAGTTTTCATTTGTTCAATACTTTAGAATGCTAACATGGTAAACCAAGTTTACTAACATGGTTTGCATCACCATTACAACCATTGTCCAAGTGACGACACAGGATTTTGCATTTTGCTGAAACCAAGCTGACCCTAAATACAATTCCACAGATGCATTATTGTGACTGTAGAGTTAAATTAGTTTCTGATGTTCTTTATTGTAATTAATGTCAGGAACTTTACAGAGGAGAGGCAGCGAAGTATGACTATTGTTCTTAATTTCCAGGTTGGATGATTGATGAAAATGTACGTCCAACATTTAAAGAACTGGCCAATGAATTTACTAGGATGGCTAGAGACCCGCCCCGTTACTTGGTCATCAAAGTAAGAGAGACTACATTAGTCTACATACTGAGTTTGGAATGCACATAGATGGTGCATTGCACTGATCTGTGTATAACCACTGTCCACCAGGAGGACTGCAGCCAACAGGATTTGCCTTTGGATGAAGTTGCCCAGAGGAGTGCAGACCTGGATGACCTGGATGACCTGGATGAGCTAGATGCTGGACTGAAGGACCAGGAGGCAGAAGGCGTAGTAGATGGTGCATTTCCAGCACCCCTCTACATGTCTCCGTCCAGGAATCTCAGTCGTCTCTCCAGGGTGGACACTCATAGAGTAGGGCTCACCACTTCCTGTCAATTTTATAGCCAGTTTATGTTTGGAAAGTAGTTTTCTGTCAACTCTGGAGTATAAATCTCACTCCTTTATTTTCTTGTGAAGGTGGTTCCTCACACGAACATTGCTGGATACCTGCCTATGACGGCAGGTGTTGACAACCCAGGACAGGTAGCTGACACAGGCCTTGGTGGTGTTATGCCACATAACCTCTAATCAGAACAATATATCTTATTATTGCATTTTACTAATACGTTTATGTTTGTGTTGTCTTGTGCAGGCCGCGTGGCAGTCACGCTCTCGACTGAACTCTGCCCGCACTCTGTCTGAGAGCTTGGACGGCCTTGGGACAGCAGTGGAGTTGGAGGTGAATGAGAACTTCTCTCGAACAGGGAGCCTTAAAAGAAGACGTCATCGTGAAGACAGTGCTTACATGTCACAAAGGGACAGCATGTCTGGAGGGCCACCAGAGACTCCATCCCCAGAGATGGAGGAGGAAGACCAGAACGGATATGTGCTTCCTGGTGACAGCCCAGAGAGAGGTGAGATCCTCATTTATGATGATAAAAATGTGGTTTGGCTCCCAACCACCGCTTTAATACTTAATAAGATTTCATATAATGACTAGGACACATCCAGTTTTAGCCTTTCTCCATCTTATTTCCTACCAAACAAATAATTCAAATAGAGAACTGCAAGGATGGAACATATAATAATAAAAATATAATATAATAATAAATTAACATGTGTGCATGTTACTTTCACTTCCTAGTTTAACAAATTACTCTTGTTTGGTGAATATGAAAAGAAAAAAAAATTCCACTTGAGTCATTTTTCTTCTTTCTTTTTTAGATGCACTTCTCTCCTCATCTCGAGCTGCTCCTGGCAGAATAGGCAAGTCTCATTCATCAGGCCTCCTGGATGGCCCAGATGATGAAGAATATGAATATATGAACAATCAAACACCTGCCTCAATCAGGCACAGCAGCAACTGGCTGAAATCAAACAAAAAACGAACTTCCTCACTTTCATCACAACTGACAGCATGCTCAGGTGATACCACGCCTTCTATGGAGGTCAGAGGATTTTACATGAGGAGCAAGGACAACCTTGATTCAGAGCAACAGGGATTTAATGAAGTTGAATATGAATACATGGACATCAGAGGTAACGAGAAAGGGGAAAGCCCTCCAACACATGATCCTCTAACTCCTCCAATGCCTGCAACAGTTAAAGGACAGGTGGACGATGAGACGGAGGAAGAGGAGGATGAATATGTAGGGGACAGCAACTATCATTACACAAACAGACAGCCGAAGCTGCGGCAAGCTCTTCAAGACAGGAAGGAGCTTAAGATACAGGGGAGAGATGATGCAGAACTGTATGAGTACGAGGACATGGACTGCTTTGTTGCTGTGCAACCTGGAGATAAAGTGGTGTACCAAAATGTGCAGAGGGAAGGGGAGGGAGCAGGAAGGGGAGTTGAGGTACATCAATCTGGATTCGAACCTTATGTAAAAGTGCGAGCTGGAGTCGGAGTTGGGGGACCAGCAGCTGGTGACAGATCTTTTGACAATCCAGACTACTGGCACAGCAGGATGTTCTTGAAGCCCAAAGCTGTGCCAACGTGAAGAACATTTTAAATCTCGCAAAACTCTCCATGAGATGTATTCATGAAGGACCTGAAAAGGGAAATGCAATCAAAAGCCATATTAATACTGTAGCCTATAAGACTTTGTCACAGCTTAGTTGTTGCTCTCTTACAGGCTGACATTATATGTTGTATTTAGTCCTTTGATTTGGGGCATCACTAGAAGTAATAGCACTGACTACTGAAAACTACCAGAAAGGAACCGATTACAAGCTATATTTCTCTGTTTACATTTTGAAATGAACAAAGAATGTTATTGAGAACAAAAGGGTTTGCAGTTTCCTTCATGTTTTGAGGCATCCTTGTGTGATTATTCATTCATATTCTAACACTTTTCCGCTTCTGCGTCGCGGGGGGTGCTGGAGCCAATCCCAGCTCACACTGGGCGAGGGCAGGGTACACCCTGGACAGGTCACCAGTCCATCACAGGGCCAACACACAGAGACAGACAACCACTCACACTCACACTCAGACCTATGGACAATTTAGAGTCACCAGTTAACCCAAACATGATGTCTTTGGACGGTGGGAGGAAACCAGAGTACCTGGAGGCAACCCACACAGGCATGGGGAGAACATGCAAACTCCACACAGAAAGACCCCAGGCCCGGGAACTGAACCCGCGACCTTTTTATTGTGGGGCAACAGCACTAACCACCATGCCGCCGTGCTTCCCTTGTGCGATTATTTTGTATATAAAATGAATTTTCTACACAATAAAAATGTTTTGTATAGCTAAAAGCAGAACATTTTATTTTTTATTTTACAGCTTGCCAATCCATCGCAGGGTGTCAGAGGATCAGTGAGTTCTTTTTCCCACGCCATCAGACACATTTCATGGCCTTCAACAGGAGAGACCCAAGTCCAAATTCTTGTAAAAAATTAACCTGTGAAATTGGGCTTTTTGTTTGCTGTTTGTTGTTGTTTTGTTTTTTTAAGTCAAACTATAAACAAAGCCTATTTTCTTGTGATTAAAGAAACTTTATTATCAAAGGATAATATATGAATGGCTTATACATATTGTAGATCTGAAAATTAAAGATGTCCCCCATCGCTAACAGTAGAAGAGCATTAGGATTGGTTCCTGGTCACTGCGTATACAGGGAACTGTCTCAGCAGAATATAAAACATTGCCCACATTGGAGCCAAGACACTTGGATGCAAAGCACCATGAAATGAGCTCAATGATAAAGGGACCTTCTTATTGTGAGGCGACAGCACTAACCACTACGCCATCATGCTGCTCAAGGCACAAGGCAGAAAACAGATCAGTCGGTCTAGTCTCTAGTCTCTGGAGGGGTCTCTGTGGAGGGGTCCGGTGTAGTCTCTAGTGGGTCCGATCTCTGGTCTAGTCTAGTCTCTAATCTCTGGTCGGGGGATCCAGTCTCCGGAGGGCTCTTGTCTGTGGAGGGTCGGTTCATGTTTCTAGTCTCTGGGGGGGGGGGTTGGTCGCTCTTGTTGGGGGGCGACATCACTAACCACTACGTCACCAATTAACCAACATATTCGGGAATCGAACCGCGACCTTCTTATGGGTGAAGGCCAACAGCGGTAGCCACTACTGCTCATTGAGTGATGGGCTGGGCTACAGCACGGAAAAGAGGTTTATGTTTCATTTGCCTTTCCGTTGGAATGAATTCATTCACTAGGGGTCTTCAGTGACCAGGTAGGCTAAAGTAAACAGCCATCATAGAATGAGGATTTTTTAATGATAGGCGGAGCGCTCTGCTACCAGCAAATGAAGTAATCAGTAATTTCAACTTCAGTAGGCTATGGCCCAAAAAGGTGCTCAATAGTTTAACAAAAGCAAACTTGTGTATTATATTATATAAAAAGATCCGAACTTCCCATCACTCTGAGTGGGTGAAACTGTCCCTACTCCAAAATAGGCAGACGATGGGTACCTCCACAGCCTCGGCCTGGCAGAGCGTCATTACGTCCCTGCGTTTTGGCGGGTCCGCGCCGGTGTAACGTAGTGAGCTTCAGAGTGGGAGGGGCTTGAGGCGGAAGTGGGAGGCCCCTGCCAACAGCAGCGGTCAGAGCCAAACCTAGAGACGGGGACCCGCCGCCGTCAGGAGCCGAGCCGGAGCCCTCACCACACTGCCAAGATGTCCGACGACGAACAAGAGCAGACCATCGCCGAAGACTTGGTGGTCACCAAGTACAAGATGGGCGGTGACATCGCCAACCGTAAGTCAGTCAGTGGAGACTAGCGGCCGTCGGTGGACGGACGACGTGTTTTATTTTCAGGCCGTGGAGCAGCTAACGTTTCTTCTCGGCAGCAGAAGCCGCCGCCATGTGGTTTACATGCGAGGCACATATGTCCTACTCCGACAGGCTAGCTAGCAGGTGCAGCGGGTCTAGCTGTGGTTAAAGTTAGCTCCTCTGTTAGCTGCTCTGAGCTGACGGCAGGCTCCTGGGACAGGGCTGTCTGTCTGTTTTACTACTTTGAAATGCTAATTGACAAGCTAGCTCAGACTGAGCTACTACTGAGCAGGCAGGCAGAGATAAGCAGCCAGATGCCGATATGAAACCGCTTCAGAGCCGTTTTTTCTAATATCCTTATTTCATATCTCTGTCAACAGCGAGCAGTTCGTGTTAGCTTCACTGAAACTGACCCCTGCCTGTTGATTTTTCTGTTATAGTATGGCACGGTATGGTGACTGTTCATGAGTATGTTACACTAATGTAAATCAGGATACATCAGTGTGTGCCCCCTGTGCATATTCAAGATCCGTATTAAGGCATTTGTGGGTTATTTGTGTAAAATACATCATGATGGAAAAATGAGTCTAGTTATTCACTGGTAGTAAACAGTGATCTAATCATTTGGCAGTAGGTGTGGTGGATATAGATAAACTCCAATCACTGGCAGTATTTTTTATTTTTATTTTTTTGCCGGAGTATTATTATGTATTGTAATATTCCCTGCTGATACATAAAGATGTTTAAATAACACTGCAAAATCTGTTTTCGGACGCTGACATATATGATCTATTTGTCAGACATTACACATTGTATCATTATAGTTAACATAGTTATTCATTAATTTTATATAGTTTTGGTGCTCTTTGTGCCTTTTATTTAAGATAGTAATTGATAATTGATAAAGAGGCCAACAGGAAACAAGGAAAAGAGGGGAATGCTCTGCAGCATAGATCCCTTAGTCGGATTTGAACCCGGGGCACTGCAATTACATGCCATGCCTTTCAAACACCCGTGCAGTCATTCTTACATATCACATGTCAGAGTTCATTTCACTCAATTCTAATAAATAACAATCATAAGAAATTTTAAGAAAATATTTTGGATAGTATCTGGTGTAATGTCACAGTGTTAATACTACATTAATCTAGCAACCTGCTGTGTTTTGTTTTATTTGAATAATTTTGCTTTTCTCTTTCTCTCTCCTCCAGAGGCTCTTCGTCTGGTTGTGGAAGCAGCCAAGCCCGGGGTGTCTGTTCTCAGCCTCTGTGAAATGGGGGATGCACACATCATGGCTGAGACTGGAAAGGTCTTCAAGAAGGAAAAGGAAATGAAGAAAGGTGAGGAAAAAGATGACCCAAATGTGTCTGAGCTGCATTGGACCTATCAAAAAGAGTCTATTTACAGTCACCGGGTTGATGTTAATGAACTGGTGTGCGATTTCAGACAGCCTTGGTTAGCTTTTGCAAACAGAAGGGTTTTTAAAAACCACTAATATGATGGCACATTTAATTGTGGTGTCATCTGGTGGTCCAAGTGTCACACTCTCCTTCATTGTATAGTTTTCTTGCTAAACTTGTTGATGATTTCCAAATGAAGATGTGGTGGTTCTCTTTTCCCTCTTTTAGGCATTGCCTTTCCCACCAGCGTCTCAGTCAATAACTGTGTTTGCCACTTCTCTCCCCTGAAGAGTGACCCTGACTTCACACTTAAAGATGGAGATCTGGTCAAAATGTAGGCAAAAAGCTCTGCCATATTGTCACCCCACCTCTCCCTCCGTGTGTCTTAACTCTCCCAGTGTGTTGTCCCCCCTTCTTTCTATGTGGTATCTCAGCTTGTATGTGAGGGTTTTCGCCCTGCTGTCAATTGTCTGCTCCATCAATAAGGTTTTGTCCTTCTGCCTGTCCTGTCTGTCCTGTGTGGCAAACGACAAGTAAGCTTGGATGTTTTTAGAACAGGTTTTATTTTTTTCAGATGTTTGTAGGTTGGATTCTTTGGCTTGATGGTCATCCATCTGCTAAATCCTATTTATCACATCTTTCTAATGCAATCTTGTACTCTGAAAGACAATGTCAGCTCATCTTAGTTGTTGTATTGCCACTCATGTCTTTGTCCTCTTTTAATGTCATCTATGTTATATGTGAGTGTTTGTTATTGCTCATGGTGATGTGGTTACACACAGCAGGCTTTTATGTTGATCTATTTTGTCACACTCATTGTGTAACCCTGTGGCTGGGCATGTCTGTTCAATTGATTACTGTCTGTGGTGCTGCTCCTTTGAATTTACAATAAGACATCCACTGTATTCCAGCTGATGCACACCCAAAAAAAAATTCACCTTGGAAGATATGTGCTGTTTAACAGCCATAACGGATGAAGTAGATTTATTTTTATCTGACCTTCTCTTATTGTTTAGTCTTTTATGAGTCTCATTTCCCAAAGTGAAATTTTGTTGACGTATTGTCCTTCCCAAATAAAATTGATTGATTGGCTTCTGCATCAACATTTATAATCTTAACAGCTGTGTGGCAGTTAAACTTGCAATAAATTTGACACATAGCAGGTTTCCTTTGGATTCAAAGTTGAATTTTGATCTCCTCTCCTCTTTTCATCTATTTTATAGAGATTTAGGGGTTCATGTTGACGGTTTCATTGCCAATGTTGCTCACAGCTTTGTTGTGGGAGCCAGTAAGGTAAGGACTTCTTTTTTTTTTTTTTAAATGACCATGGTTTTGTGTCTTTTTGTTAGGACACACCCTCAAGTCCCCTTGTTTGATTTCTGTAGGAGAATCCCATCACAGGCCGCAAAGCTGATGTAATCAAAGCGGCCCATCTGTGTGCGGAAGCAGCTCTTCGCCTGGTTAAACCTGGTAACCAGGTAAATTCAACCAACTCTTCACTGTTTCTTTGGTCCCAGACATAGTACTTCTTCTGTACAGTCACTTGAAATATTTTAAATGGATCTGAAAATGTCAGTTACATGTGTAAACTTTCTTTTTTTAAGCAGATAAAGAAGTGTATTTTGCTTGTCAAAGTAGTGACTTTTCTCTGCCTATCAGAACACTCAAGTTACGGAAGCCTGGAACAAGATAGCTCAGTCCTTCAAATGCTCGCCTATTGAGGGTGGGTGTCTGTCATTTGCTTAAGATCTTCAGTGTATGATGTCTGAAGCCTTTCAGGCAACAATGAGTGGAAATGTTTGGATCTCCTTGACTAACCCTTTCTTGCGTCTGTCCAGATTTGTTCATGTAATGGGAGCATAATGAATATAATGTTCATGTTTCCATGTGAGTTTTTCACTTAACCTGTTTGACTTTAGCTTTTCTGCCTGCCCCAATTTTTTAAAGGTATGCTGTCTCATCAGCTAAAGCAACATGTCATAGATGGAGAGAAGACCATCATCCAGAACCCAACAGACCAGCAAAGGTACAATAACTCACTTATTTCTCATCAAAGGCAAGGAAATCTGAAACTCAAGGTATAATATTAGTCCTGAGATTGAAATTAAAATGTGGAGTTTGATCCTTTTAACTCATATTACATGTAGGATTTTGAAATTGAAATAACAAAGGTGCACATTCCCCCTTATTCGTGTCTTGGCAACCAGCAAGTTTGAGTGTTTCACTCCTTGAGACTTTTGATGCCAATGTGTCAATATTATGGGGGGAAATGTAATGTAGTTTATGGGTACCAAACCAACCAAAGCTATACTTGGAAAAGAGTTCCTCAGAGTAATAATGTAGTTTTCGGTTATCTATTATTAGAGCTGCCCATTATCCTAAGGAACTGATACACTGTAACTGTACTTACGGACTGCAAAATATGTTCCTCATTTATTTCTGATTCAGGAAGGACCATGAGAAAGCAGAGTTTGAGGTACATGAAGTCTACGCTGTGGATGTTTTGATCAGCAGCGGTGAAGGGAAGGTCAGTGTCCTTTCTTTTCTCTCTCCATTCATAGCTGCTGCAAGTGCAAATTTCCACTATAGCCAGTAACCACTTTAGTACTAAGCACAGACTTTTACTCTTTTTGCCCTCTTGCCGTTTATGATTAGGCCAGAGATGGAGGTCTGAGGACCACCATATACAAGAGGGACCCTAGTAAGCAGTATGGCCTGAAGATGAAAACTTCCCGTACATTCTTCAGTGAAGTCGAACGACGCTTTGATGCCATGCCCTTTACTCTTAGGTGTGAGCACACCCTTGAACATGAACTGTGGTTAATTTTTAAACAGATCAATATCAGGTTGGACAGGAATATATTTTAGCCTAAGCACATGGTTTTCATTTTTCACCAGGGCTTTTGAGGATGAGGCCAAAGCCCGTCTGGGTGTGGTGGAGTGTGCCAAACACGAACTCCTACAGCCCTTCAGTGTGCTCCATGAGAAAGAGGGTGAGTGTTTTTACCTAACCTTTTGACATGTTTTTACTTTTTAACAACTCCGACTTTTCATTCACCCTAAATTTTTCTGTGTCTTTGTTCTCAGGTGAGTTTGTAGCTCAGTTTAAGTTCACAGTGCTGCTGATGGCCAACGGCCCTCACAGAATCACTAATGGACCTTTTGATCCAGAGCTCTACAAGTCAGAGCATGAAGTTCAGGACCCAGAACTAAGGGTAAGATTGTGAAAAGACTGGCCTTACATCATCCCTCTATTCCCACGCTGACACAGGCTGTATTAAAAATTATTCTTACTTTATATGGAAATGTCTCCCCTTCAGACTTTACTACAGAGTTCTGCAAGCCGTAAAACACAGAAGAAAAAGAAAAAGAAGGTAAAATATGGTTCTAATGATGAATGTGGTATTTAATTTGGATCAAGTGTATACCATGAACCATTATCTAGACTTAAAAGTATCTCGCTATCATGTTTTTACATCCTTTAGTGTGTTAACTCCAGCTCCAAAGCATTCACAGTTGTTTTAACATTACGTTGTTTCGCTTCCTTCAGGCCTCAAAGACAGCAGAAAATGCAACAGGACAGCCAACTGAGGACACGGAAGCAGCAGGATAAATAAATAAATACTGCCTTTCCACACACACAAGACCCCAGAGAGAAGCAAGAGAAGACAACAAAATGTCCCAAAGTCTCTGTCCACATAGTAGAGTTGATTTCACAAATTAAACTGATGAATTCATGAGAACTTGGGAATCAGTTGAATATTTGATGGATCCTACATGGATGCTTAACCCTTTACTGCATTGAAGAAATGTACCCTGGAAGGATTATTGCTGTGTTTTTCTTACCTCTTAACTCGAGTTGGAAATAAAGACTATTCACAAATAGTTTTACTACTTTGAAAAGACCTGCTGCCAAATGGTAAATGTGTGATTGCTGCCTGTTTTTGTGAATTTAAACTTCATTATGCTTGTGTTATTCACAGCTGAAAATTACTTTTCAGTAAAACTGAATTTTGGCGAGTGAATTGGTTTGATCTTGACATCCATCTAAAGCAGTTCATAAATGGATTCTTGGACCGCACTTGTCATCTCATTGTGAAAACATTGGTCCCCCAGGCACTCTCAAACTTGAATTAGATGTTTTGACCGCAATGTTGCATAGTGCTTCCTTTTGGCATCAAAAAACATTTTCTTTGAGTCAAAATTAATATCCAGATGTTTTTTGGAAGGGTAAGAAGAACCTTTCCACCTTGAAAAGAGTTTCAGTCAGTAAAATGATAATTTGTCATCCATTGCATTATTACACAATTCAGACCTTTAAACGTTTAACAACACAGTATAAATAATATTCTTTCTTGACAATATCATGCAGTAAAGGGTTAAATATAACTTTGTCCTGACCACAAAGACAGAGACTGGAAATTATGTTAAAAATGTCACTCAAATTTGCCCTGACTACAAGGATTGTGTTATAATGGGTGGCCTTTGCTCCTGAGTTAAGATGCAGTGAGATTTTATGGGAAATTATGACCTGCCCACATTTTTGGCTAAGGCTGCAATGTTTTCACCACACACATTTTTCTTTCTTTCTTTCTTTCTTTTACAACAATAAATGAACCAGAAGACAAGGATATTTTTTAAGTCCACAAGCTAAAAAAGACATACAATGTAATCAACTTCACTTAAGGGAACAAATTGCTACATTTACTGCCATTCCCTTTGAACTAAAGGACATAAATTACAATTTTGAAAGACTTTTCTATACATAACACCTGTTACTTGCTTTACTGAATCATCACTTGTGTGAATCACAAATGCTAAAAGTCATCATGTTTTTCAAAAAGGTTTTCTGGGAATTTCCACTGGAGTTCGATGAATGAACTCATCTCAGCTGTGAGATTCATTTGAAGGTTTAGGATAGATTTGTCAGGACATGAATGTGTTGAAAAAGGTAATATCCTGCTTTTAGCTCAGTCAGTGGCTGATATTACTTTACATCTGATGAAATAAAGACATTTTCATACTTTTTGGTTTGCTTTGTGTGAAGGTTCCTGATAAAGTTCTGTATTTGAAATATCTGCATTGCAACATCAGAATTACCAGCCTATGTCCAATTATCATTGTCTTAATTTTAGAGATATAGGCATTAATAAAGAGCACCTGAATTACAGCACCTACAAACTGGGCACAAGAGTAGTTGTCCTTTAATATAGACTATATGATTATATACAATTATTTTTGCATCAAAATTATTTAAAAAGAATACCATAATAGTACAATATGAATTAGACATATGTAGATTGTTGAATTTTCATATCCATATTCTTTTTGAAGCATCAGAATTGTTATGTGCATAAAACCAACCAAGACCATTTTTATTTTGGTGAGTTTCTGCCGGTATTCAGTGATCATTGAAAAATGACAACGGCCTCACTTAAAGGATTCACTACTGGTTTGTCAGTGCTGTTCTGGATCGGACAAAAATTACACCATGACTGGGTTTCTTTGCAAGCACCTCTGGAATGAACTTGATTGATCTTCTTTTGCTCTCTTGGCTTCAACCACCTTGGGAATTTTCTCAAGCAGCATATAAACTTTTTGGTGACCTGTAGAGAATTTAAATCCATCATCACAAAACAAACAACTTTTTGTTCCAGTTGGAACTAATTTGTCCTTTTTATCTCTTTCTTGTATTTGATAATCTATATTTGAATAGCTTCATTGGTTCTTTTACTTTGCAATGTTTTAGATTTTTAACTGGAATATCATCTACATTATTACTCAAGATCAAATGTAGATTCTTGAGAAGAAAGAGGCCAGTGAACTTTTGTGACAGCTTTGAATAATGTAGATATAATCTTAGCTGACATCATGGCGGTGTCACCTGGAATGGTTTTTAATTTGGCTTAATTTTAAGAGAAATTAAAATTCGTTTGAATCAGAAATTTCTTGATGTCCCTTTACTTCATTGTAGAATTTAATTGCCCCTATTAGACAACTGTAGGCTGTTAAAATCGTAAAAGTTCCTCCTTCCTAGTCTTTGAGAAGCCAGGAGGCCTTTCGGGATCTTTCGACTACATTTCCCGTGATTCAACTGCATCAAAATGACGTCAATGGCTGTATAAGAACGGCCATCTTTGGTCGTCACATCCTCTTTCCGTTGCTCTTCTCGCTTTGAGGTACGGAAACAATTTCACCGCCACTACAATCCAAAGTAATCTTTGAATTTTACGAATCATTCGCAGCCACTAACAATTTCCTTTGCTTCATTTTCACAGAAACTTCTCCACACGATGAGAGCCAAGGTAAGAAAAGTGGCCGGTGTTGGTAGATCAGGGACTTTGTTTCCTTCGTGCCGCTTCTCACTGCTGCTGTTCAGCGTGTTTACTAACTCTCATGTCCTTATTTACTGTGTGTTTTCCTTCACTGTGTGTGCGAATGGGTATCCAGACTCTGAATCACTGCAGATATCAATTTATTCAATTTAGTCACAGTGCAACTTGTGCTACATTACTGTAGATGCTAATGCTAACAGCAGGCCTTGGTGCATGCCGCAGTGTTAGAAACAGTGAACCTTTGAACCTTTTGTAGCTCTGACTTTAAAACTAAACATCACCAATTTGCACGAAGACCAGCACTGATATATGGCATGTTCAGTGCAACTTTAGTCTGCAGTAGTTGCTCCACATTTAAATAAGCACCGTGATTGTAAGTGGGAGGGCACACATGTCGCGCTAGCAGGCTCAAAAACGCCCCTTAAATCACGTTCCAGTGTCATATACATGAAAACAACCAGTGAGCTTATTTCTAAGATTTCACTATTCATCTGTAGCAGTCCCATCCTCCTCACCGTTCAATTTTATTTATTTATTTTTTATCTTATCCTTTAAACGTGCCACACACCAAAGTTCATAATTCAGATCTGGTGCATCTCTGCAAAATGCCCTAACTTGATATATTTACATCAAATCGGTTCACACAATTCCCATTTGCCCTTTCCTTAAAATGTGAGCTACAACCTGCAGCTGCAACATTAATTCTGTTTCTGGAATTTAGTTTGATAACTTTTCTGCAGTTCATCTCTCTACATACTAAATCCATTCAACAATCATTGTTTATCTTTCACACAGCCAAACAACTTGTAATGAAATTTAAATCCTTTAACTGCCCCCAGCTTGATTACAGACAGTCAGACCTATGTAATATTTCTTTTGGACATGCTTATGTTCAAAATGACTTACAAGTTAAGACAGTCTAAGCTTTAAATTAGCAAAAACCCTTGGCACGAGTACTTACTCGCTTGCTCCTTGTACTATTTGATAAATGCAGTGCTTCAGGCTCAGATCAGGAGACTTTTTTTTTTTTTTTTTTTTTTTAATAAGCACTGGGTAATTTATAATTTGCTGACCTGCAAACAATTGCTTGCATTTATCTATTCTACATTGTCAGCTGTAATCCCGCATCTTGTCTTATAACTGGAACAAATAGGTATAATAGTATTATTACTGCCGCATTGGCTCCCTGTTAATTATCGGATTTGTTTTTTGTTTTTTTGTTTGTTTGGTTTTTTTTTTTAATTTTAAGGCTTTAAACAGCTTTGCTCCCAATTATATCCTATCCCTAGAGGTGATGACTGAACTGAACTTTTTCTGTTGGAGCTTCCTCACTCTCCTGAACTCCCCTGACTGAAATTAGACAATCTGGTTGACTTTTCCAGCCCTAATGGTGTATCTGTCAGCTTTTGATGTCTTTCAAAATCCCCAAGTCTTTTGTTCTTCTGAAATAATAAAATTATTTCCGTTCTAATTATAAATGGTTAATCTTGTCCTTTATGCTTAGGCTCCATTTTCTAATTTTGTAAAAGTATTAAGATAAATTTGTCTATACATTGTGCAAACTAATGAATTTTGCTTTGTCTTTTAGTGGAGGAAGAAGCGTATGCGCAGGTAAGCTCCACTTTTCATTGTACAAACTCAAAACCTTTTCTAGTATTCATACTGAAAGATGAAAAATACAAATGAAGCGGTTCATAATCCATTGAACATCAACTTGACAAACGTCTAAAATGCTGGATTACCCACTCTCAACAGACTGTGTGCTTAAAAAGGGCAGTGTGCCCAAAAATAATTTGAGTACGGCTTTAGGAGGCAGTATAAAGATTTGAATTGGCAAAAGATAAAACAAATGTGGTAGATGCTGTAACTGTGGTAGCATCCTCACATGGCTTACAGTAGATTGGGATATTTCTTTGCATGATACTTTCTTGAGTGACTTGGTGTTATTTCAACGGTATGTACTATAATGTTACCATGTGAATCAGGTGCCATGAGATGTTGAGTATTTATACAATGCATTTTGGCATTGAGAACAATTGGCTTTAAAATCTCCAAATTACTGGGTTTTAATTGCTATAATACAAAACAGCCAAAAATATGAATGACTTGCAAGGTCCAGTCCAGAAATATGTACTTTTAATGGAAAAGAATCTTCAGTTTTCCTTACAACTGTTGTTTATTCTCAACAGGCTGAAGCGTAAAAGGAGAAAGATGAGGCAGAGGTCAAAGTAAGCCCTCATCTGTGCCAGCTGTGATTCCCGTCTGAGCCTCTTCTGATGACTTGATGCATGTGGCTGAAGTGGATCATGTGGAGCCGCCATGAGCAAAGGAAACCCATGACAGCTTGTCTTGTGGAGCCAGCTGTGGATGTCTGACATGAAGATGGCAAAGATGCTGGACAGATCAACATCAGAGCAGCAGCCCTGTTCATGGACCATAATACATGTTTACCAATAACTGTCATTTGGTGTTTTGAACAATAAATGAACACTGTTTAAAAAAATTAACCACAGGTTTCAGCATCTTCATTGGTCTGTCCAGGATATGTCTGCGGGTACTTTGTATATACTACTTGTGATCATCACTACAGGTGTATAAAGAAAATGTGAACTTCTAGATGGGACTGCAAAGTTTCAAATTAAAAGTTGGTGTTAAGTGAGGTCCTGATGACTGACACAAATATCACACTGCTTTAACCAGTGAGCTCATACTATAAAATGGCAATCATAGCGAACCAAATAGCATCCTGTATGTGACTACATGTCACATTTCACATGCTTCAGGACAGAACAGGGCTGCACTAAGATGGTCACACACAACATATCACAAAGCGATTTGGGGTGTGAGGATTAAAAGACACAAGTTGAGACAAAAATGTTCAAGGATGGAGGAGGAAGTCTTGATTTTAGGAAACAAGATGAGTGGGAATGAAGGGATGTGAAGAGGAACATGAAAAGAGCAGATGTAAGATAGTTAGGGTCATTCAATGTTTTGTTTTGGGTTTTTTTTTACATTCTTGAGGTATAATAGCTTTCTGTATTTATTTAGTGTGATATCCATCCACCTTCATCCGCTTATCCGGGGTCGGGTCGAGGGGGTAGCGGCTTCAACAGGGAGCCCCAGACCTCCCTTTCCCTGGCCACATCGACCAGCTCTGACTGGGGTGGACCGAGGCGTCCCCAGGCCAGAGTGGAGATATAACCCCTCCACCTGGTCCTCGGTCTGCCCCGGGGCCTCCTCCCAGCTGGATGTGCCTGGAACACCTCCGAAGGGAGGTTCCCAGGTGGCATCCTGACCAGATGCTCGAACCACCTCAACAGGCTCCTCTCGATGCAAAGGAGCAGCGACTCTACTCTGAGCTGCTCACCCTATCTCTAAGGGAGCCGGCCACCCTTCTGAGGAAGCTCATTTCGGCCGCCTGTATTCGCGATCTCGTTCTTTCGGTCACAACCAGAGGTGAGGGTAGGAACGAAGACTGATTAGTCTGATAAAGTCTCTTTATTTCAGATTGGACACTGTAAACTATCAGTAACGAACTGCAATTCTAATTTATCTACTTCTCCAAAGGTTGTCTTGGTACTGTGGCATATCGTTTGTAAACTGTGTTCATTCATTTTGTTTTGTGCAATGACTTGTGACGGAAATGTAATTCTTATTCATATTTTGTTTACCCTTTGTTTTGGTCATAATCAAGTTTTTGTTTGTGAGCGGCCCATTGGTCGGCGGGGGGCGCTCGCAGGCCGCCGTAGTTGAACTGCGCGGCCGCCGCAGAAGGGCGCAGAAGAAGAAGTCCGTATTGTAAACAGAGGGATATGGCTGACGAGAGGGGTGGAGGCGAAGACAACAACAACGACAACATGGGGAACCAGTTACAGCTTCTTCCAGGTAACAGTGAAACTCATGAAATCAGCAGTCTGAACCTCAGCAGCTAAGAACGAGCTAGCATGTGTGCTCGGCAGGCCACTGTCGAGGGATCACATCCCGACTGGCACATTTTGGAAACCAACGCTTTCACTTTCATTTTTTGTCTTTTTACTGCCAGAGTCTTGTTAAGGGGTTAAAGCTGCTGTTGTAGTTTTGGTTAGGAGTCCCTTAGAGGACTAGCTATCCCTCTGAGAGCCTTAATGTCTGTGTGCCATGACAGACAACGAGGAAGAGGAGGAAGAAGATGACATGGAGACTGAAGATCGAGATAGTGAGGAGGCAGAGAAGCCTAACATCATCACCTTTGACCCAAGTCTTCCCACATCACATGCAGTGAGTGAGGCCAAAGTGTAACAGACTTTCTCATTGTACACAATGACTGTCTTATATGTGTAGTGTTTCTTTTAGTCATCAGAGAGCTGTGCTGTGTTGTGAGTTCTCTGCAGCTGTTATGATCTTCTTGTTTGTTAACACTGACCCCTGTCATGCCAGTATCTGGGTTCAGACATGGAGGAGTTTCATGGCCGTACAGTTCATGATGACGACAGCTGTCAAACTATTCCTGTGCTGCCCCACACGGCTGTGATGCTGGTGCCAGGCCAGACGCTGCCACTGCAGCTCTTCAGGCCGCAAGAAGTCAGCATGATGAGAAGTGTCATCCAGAGAGACCGCACCTTTGCTGTACTCGCACACAGGTATGTGTCTGTGGAAGTTCATCTGCAGATATCATACTGGATATCCAATGTTTTTGTTTTTGTGTCAGTTGTAAAGAATCCACTGATTCCACTCACAAAAACCAGTTTAATAGTCATCAGCAGCACTACTCAGCCAGCGGAAACTTCAGGCCACTTATTTAGTCTGAGAGTTGTCATCAGGGTTAACCCTGCTTCAGCATGGAAACAGTTTAACAGATATCTGTAGTGCAAGAGGTAGATATTTACCAAGTTTGTAAGTTTTAATTAAAAGGTTTCATCAGGTTCAATTCAATTATTTATGTCTGATTTAAGTCTGATGAAGTCTGAAAGGCTTTATTAAAATTTTGTTTCTGTAGTGATGCTGGTGAGCCGGAGGCAGAGTTTGGGACAACAGCTGAAATCTATGCATACCGGGAGGAGCAAGAGTATGGCATTGAAACAGTCAAAGTGAAAGCTGTTGGGAGGCAGAGATTCAAGGTTCACGAGATAAGAACTCAAGCAGATGGGTAAGTTTTAATTGGCCCTTAATCCATTAAATCAAAGGTCAGGACAAGGGCTTGTTCTTATAATACTTTATGAATACAGACTTACATACTGTCTCATGGTTCTCAGATTGGGTTGAACTTGTCACTTTCTTCAGGACTCAGCCATTCAGATTTTGTTTGTGAGTGTCTGTGAGAGAGAGACAGACACTAATGATAAACTATAGCAAGATATATTCGATAATTTATTTTTTAAGCTAATTCAGGAAAATTTAAGTCTGAAGTGTTATCCTTGAGCTGCTGTCAAGGTCACCTTAGAAGAACCAGTTTTTAATTATTTATGTCTTGGAGCCCATTCCAACAGTTGGACATTGTTCAGAATGACTCAAAAATTGGTTCCATTGTTCACAGCCGGAGGGCAGACTAGAGTCAATTTCAAAAAGTGAACTGAAGATCAGCCATTCATTCATCTTCAACTGCTTATCCGTTTCTGGGTCGCGGGGGTGCTGGAACCAATCCCAGCTCACACTAGGTGAGGGCGGGGTCACCCTGGACAGGTCACCAGTCCATTGCATGGCCAACACACAGAGACGGACAGAGACCAACAACTACTCACATTCCCACTCAGACCTACGGACAATTTAGAGTCACCAATTAACCTAAACATGATGTCTTTGGACGATGGGAGGAAACCGGAGTACCTGGAGGAAACCCACACAGGCACAGGGAGAACATGCAAACACCACACAGAAAGGCCTCAGGCCTGGGAACCAAACCAGCAAACTCCTTATTATGGGGCAACAGCACTAACCACTATGCCAACCAACCTGCTGCCCAAAAACCAGCCAGGTTCTACTAAATGTATTTGTGAATTGCATCTGATATTCCTGCAAAAATTAACTTTCAGGATTTTATGTCAGATTTTTTTGCTGTGGCTTCATTCACTTATCACTCTAAGCTTTAAAAGTCATCTTAAAGGATTCATCCTTTATATATGTGTATAGTAAACCCCTCAAAATGCTTCAGTTTGTTCTTTTAATAATTGTTTGTCATAGCAAAATGCAATACACATTCTATGCTCATCCTTTTGTTAGAGGGTAAATTGTGGGATCGTTTATGGAGAAATATTGCCTGGTAACTGTTGTAATCACACTGTAGTTCATGCTCACATCCTCCACTCCTCAGGAAATCATCAAGTATTATTTATGTCCAGAAAACTGGGTCTTCATTATGAAATATTTCCATATTTATCTTCTTGTTATTATGTAATGCACACAAATAGCTGGATATAATCCTATTGACCTCTCATTGTGCCCCAACTGGCCTTACAAATATATAATATTTAAGATAATACATAATCAGATTGGGTTTGCTGCTGTGGACTCTGTTTGCAGAGACATCTACTGAATAGTTACACATTTTGTGTCCTCCAGTGTCATTCTCCTCCGCTCTGCTATATCTGTTCTCTATTTTCATCCCAAGATTGTGGAAAGAAAGAAATTCAGTATCAGTATATGCAGTATATGAAGCAGTTAGATGCTTGAATTTTTCAACTCAACAGCTGCTTTTTTTTTATATAAGAGCTCCAGAAAATTCATGTAAGAGCCTCCTTGGTGGGGGGGGTTGGACAGAAAATTTGTACAGTGAGCACTTTTCCGTAACCATCTCACATTTTTCAAAAATCCTGTCATACACCTGATAACATCCACTCAGCACATTTGTTTAATCCGTTATTCCTCTTTTTGTCATTGTTTTCCTTAAAATTTTGCCTCCAGGATCAGACAAGCCAAAGTACAGATTCTTCCAGAACGAATTCTTCCAGATCCCCTCTCTGCTGTACAGCTAACACCCCTCTCCAGGCTCCACATGCACCCTTCTTCTAAGCCCCCAACTCAGAGCTACAAGCAGGCCCAGTGCTGGTGGAAAAACTACCAACAGGTCAGACACACAAACATTCATACTCAGCGCGGCCGTGGAGCAGTTGCACATGTAGTATTGCACACAGAATAAGATTAATAAAAACACAACTGTCCTCACACAGTAAACAATTTGGCTCAAACTGCAGAACAAATGTAATAACTATAACGTAAAACAAAGAAAAGCTGCAAAGCTACAGCCAAATTAGCATGAAGAATTGTATTTAATACTTTGCAATCTTTCAAACTACTTTTACACAGAAGCAATTGATTGATCACATTAGTTTTATGTTTTGAATAAGATTATTTTAAAAAACAGAACTAGGAGTAGGAATTATCAAAAATTTGCAAAAGACATCTTGATGAAGGAAAGATAATTATAATTATTTGAAATCTTATTACTGCGGCATAAAATTATTTTTTCTCTCAACATTTTGGCAGCAGGAGAAAGGCCCGCTCCTATTTTAACATATTGCTTTGTGCACAGGGCCATTGACATGTAATGTTTGTTTTTCCACATACTTTTGGCCATTTCGTACTCTGTTTGTCAGCAGAAGAAGTTGAGTGGATATTGCGGTTTATCAGTAATGAACACTCAGGGTTTAACTTGCTAAAGGGTTGTTCTTCACAGAGGAAGTTTCACTGTGCCAGTCTAACAACATGGCCACCCTGGGTCTACGCCCTCTATGACTCTGTGAGTACTGGAGCCTGGTGCACCGCTTATATAAACGCCACAAAGATATGAATGTAAACCACATTTTGTCTTCCTCCTGTGCTTCCCCTTCAGGAGTCGTTAATGAACAGAGTGAAGAAACAGCTTCACGAATGGGATGAGAATCTGAAGGATGACTCTCTCCCTACGAATGCCGTAGGTCAGCTCCTAATCAGCTACCACAGATGGATCACAGACACATGCACACACGCACATCTTCATCCCTTTGTTTTGCTCTTTTTGCCTTCTTTCCTTCCGTCCTTTCCTCTCACCTACTCGATCTTCTGTCTGGTTTCTGTCAGACTTCTCCTATAGAGTGGCAGCTTGCCTGCCAATAGATGACGCTCTGCGGCTCCAGTTGCTGAAGATCGGCAGTGCCATTCAGAGACTTCGGTGTGAACTCGACATCATGGACCGGGTAAGGCAAGGTCGCTTCTACCCCTCCTCTCCACTCCGTCAAAACCGTCAGTCTTTCTCAGCAGCCTCCACTATCATTTCTCCCCTGGTGTTTACTGTGATATGATCTGCTGTCGTACTGAGCGGTGTGGGTCTGTTTTTGGCTCTGATGTCCTTTGCTGTATTTAACCAAGCCAGAGAAGAGTTGACAGATGTGTTGTTGCTGGGAAACAAAGCAGTCTGGCCTCTGTCATCCTAGTTTAACTCAGTCCTGTGTGTCACGGAAGACACAAGTTGTTTTTAGCAGTGCTGTTCTGAAGCCTGGGATACTTTGGTCTTAGTCCTGACTGAAATATCTTAACTATTGGATGGAGTGGCATGAAATGAGTTCTCTTGCAGGTAAAAATTTTACACCAAAGACGTTCTCCTATGATTCTCTGGCAGGAGAGAAGCCGTATTAAAAGTTCTCAATTAGCTCGCCACATTGGTTAAAACACGACCAGCTACGACCTAAAGGAGTCTTCATCAAGGCAGGAATAGTATAAACAGATCCAGTCCAAATAGAAAATACATGAGACATGATCAATATTGCATCACAATGCATGACTATATGGCTCAAGATGATGCAGTCCCTGAAAGGTTCCACTAGACTAGAATTAATTTATTCTGCCTTTCAAATCCAGATATCATAAGGATCAAATTTAATATCTAAAAGATTTTTACACACACAGTTCATTTTATTTTTTCTCCTATCAAAAGACTGTTATTCATAAGTCAAAATAGACTCTATTGTCACACTTTGGAGATATTTTGCAGGATGAAATCTTTTGAAGTCTGGAGTTGCCATAAATATTGAATTTACCTCAAGGGAAGCTTTTTGGAAGTCATCATTAACTTTTATTGATGGAATAAATCCTGTTTAATGTGCAGTGAGTAAAATATAGGTTTGCCTTTTGTTAAAATGAAAATTGCAGATATATCTTTCGTGAAGAAGGCCAGTGTCCCTATTAACTAATCACCAATGATTAGCCGAAACTAAACACACACAGGCATGCACAAGCTCGAAGCATGAAGTGTGACAGTTGTATTACCAGGAGCTGCAAAACCAATACAGAATGTGTGAACCAATGCTTTTTAAATGTGTCCTCGTATCATCTATTTTTTCCTCTGATGAACTCAATACTCCTAGTCCTTAAAGTGCCAGTACAGATTATTAGCTGTGAATTTGTGTGAGGAGTTTATCCATAGTCAGCATATTACAGACATGAGCTTCAGATCAGCAAACTGTAGACCAGACGGACCTCAAAAATGTGTTTCAAACACTTAAATATAAACAAAATATCCACAGAAAAAAGGACATGTCAGTTTAAGTGTATTAAGTGTATTTGATGTTCACCTCCCTTCATCTTGCCCTCAAACAACTCTTTCATTTGAAGTACTGATTTGGTCATGTATTCTCATGTATATCACTGCCAACACTGTATTACGTTTCTTCCCCAGTGCACATCACTGTGCTGTAAACAGTGCCAGGACACTGAAATCACCACAAAGAATGAGATCTTCAGGTGAGGAATTTCATTTTCATTTTTTGATTTGTCCTTTGTTTTTTGGGTTTGTTTGGTTTTTTTTTGTGTGTGTGTGTGTGTGTCAATGTGGTTTTTTTTTCTTCCACTTTATGTAGCTCAGTGAATATACAGTAGCTGTATATTCTGCTTCTCAGCTCAAACTTCAAATTTGCTTGAAATTGCTTATTTATGGTAGGTGACCAAGACAAAGAGCTGAAAATGTCTGAGTAGGACCAGCAGGAGTAGAAGTCCTCCGATGACACACAGACTCATTTATTTCAGTAATATCAAAAATAATTAGATGGGTAATGGAAAAAAACACATTTAAACAGTTTGGGTTTTTCTATTTCTGTGATGGCCTTCACATCAAAGTTGAAGCAGATTTTGTCAAAAAGTTGTGTTATGAACATGAAAGGAATTAGACTCACACATTCACACTGTTATGTAATGTAACCATGTAACTGTCTGTAATGTGTGGTATAAAATGTTTGTCTGTGAGTGACACACAAAATCCCAAACACAACATGAAATTGTACAGTCTTCATTATAGTAGTTTATCAGAAAGGAGAAAAGTTTTTTTTTTTTTTTGAGGACATCAAGATCACCAAATTGAATGAGTGATAATGTATTTAATGTGATTTCTGAGCGAGATATTCAGAAGACTCCTGTATGTTATTCATCTATTATTTTGTGACAACTGGAATAGTGAATTACACTTGAAAAATGACTCGGAGTAGAGTAGTTTTTGGTCAAGATTTACTGAGCATTATGTAAGTGTTCAAACACCTTTTCCTTATATTTTTACAATGTTAAAATGATTCATTTAAATTTGTGGTCTCATACTTTTCACCCTACAACATCAAAGGAAAAAACTAAATGTCATAAACTTGTAAAATTTTATGAAAATATATAAATTTTATAAAAGGAAAAACTGCAAATATCACATTGCCAGAAGTATTAAGATGCCTTGTTATGACACTTGAAGTTTAGCTCAGCCTCTTCTCATTTCTTCAGAGCATCTTTTTGAAGTTTCAACGCCGTGATTGGAGTCCATCTGTCTTTTTGTGTCTAGTTGTATTGTCTGACTGGACCGGATTCATTCTTCTTAGACTTTGGATCAGGACTTACTTCAGTTTACTTGTTTAAACCTGAATCAACACATCTTGGTACCTTGTATCGCTGACGTATCATTTACCCTTAAGTTAATGTAGAAAACATGTTGACAAACAGGTGCTTATTAATAAATTAGGAATAGAATAAGCATTTATTTGTCCCCCCCTCCATTTTACCATGTTTTCACTCTTTACTGGCTCTTAAAGAAGCATCTTGTGCTTTTGCTTAAAAGGGCTCCACAGTGTTCAGTTTGTCTATTTGCTCTCAGTGCTGAGTAGATAGTGTGCAGAGGGCTCATTAAATTTTGTTCACTGGAGACATCTGCCTCACTAATGAAGGTGCCAGCGAGCACTGAACCAGAACAGCAAAGTTGTGAGCTGAAAGACACTGAGAGGCTCTGAAGAGCCGAAGAGCTGTAGACTAACACTTTTATGTGTATTTAGCAGTGACACCTGTTAGATCACAGAATCTAATGTGATCAGTTTTTTGATATAAGAATATAGATAAGAGCATTTTCAGTTTAATGACCATTCCCAGGATTGTGTGTCGACATCAGATAATTTTAGGTCATTATTGCAACATTGACTTTTCAGGCATCATCATGATGGCCATTTTTTGTTTAAACAGTTAGTTCTGATGAGATCTGGTGGATTTAGAGCGGGTGCAGAAGTTGAAATTACAACTTAGGCACGTTAAGGCAGTTTTGCTGCATTTATGCCTGTTATGGTGTCATTCACAGCATCATTCATGAAGTTGTTTTTTTTTTGTCTGGCTGAACTCTTTAATAATGTAATAATCACTGCTGATGTCACACTTTTCTCTGCAGCTTGTCTCTGTATGGCCCCATGGCTGCATATGTTAATCCTCACGGTTACGTCCATGAAACCCTGACTGTCTACAAAGCCAACAACCTCAACCTGGTTGGCAGGCCGTCAACACTGCATAGCTGGTTTCCAGGGTGACTGCTGCACTTCTACCACCTCAGACTAGTGAACATACAACCAATCATACACGCTGCAAACACTGACTCAGACGTCCTTCTGTGTTTCACAGTGCTTTTGGAATTACACAAACCTGTGACCATTCCACTGAATGTCATAAACAAGCTTTAATACTGTATTTGGTCTTTAATCTACTCCAACACTGTTCAGAAATTAAAAGCCATTGACTTGTGTTTCTTCATAAATAATAATATACATTTTATAAATCAATGGGGCATTGCTTCATCTAATAAAATGGTAGTTGTTTCGTATCCTGATCCTGAAAATGGGAAACGAGAAAATTAGTGAGATAATTGCTCTATAATTACAAAATAAATTTGAATTAAATGGTGTGGCTCTAAAGTTAGATCAAGCCCCCTGAGAATGTAAAAAATAGTAGAATTGAATTAGCCAGCTATCAGAGGCGGTGAAACTGCAGTGTACTCAGAGATCAGTGCCTCTTTATAGTACTATGACAAAGACCACATTGAGTAGGCTATTTGTATGAATAATATACTATAAACGATAATGGCAAAGTTATCAGACACAAGAGTATGTTTTGCTGTTATTTTAAATGAGTGTTTGGTCTTCATTCTGCGGAGGAATGTGTGTGCAGACTTTGACAGTAAAAAAGCCATTTTTAGTTTAATCAGCTGAAGAGGGAAAGTTTCTGATTTTGTGACAAACAATGAACCTCATAGACTTAAAATGGACATATTTAAATTGATTAGGATACATACTGTATTCGACAGTTAAACTTTAAAAAAGAAAAATATTTTCATATCTATAGATTCAGGATTTTTTTTAATGAGAAGGGAAAAGTAAATGTAAGATTTTAATATGTTGTTCTCTGCTCTTTCTTCTTAGATATGCCTGGACAATCGCTCAGTGCCGAACCTGCGCGTCTCACATGGGTTGGAAGTTCACTGCCACCAAGAAGGACTTATCTCCACCTCGTTTCTGGGGTCTGACCCGCTCAGCTATGCTCCCCCGCATCCCCCAGGGAGAGGCGGAGGAAGGGAGGGAGGGCTCTCGCCTCTTTTGCCTGTGAAGTGCGACCATCAACCTTACAAAACCCCCCCAAAGCCTGGATCTTCATCCACTCTCTGGCTGTGATTACTTTTAGAAATCAATCCATCACACCCTACCTGTCACCCCTGGCAGCAAATCCATCATATTAGTGAAAAGGTCATGCAGCCTTTAAGTGGCAGTCGGCACGTTTATTAGAAAACAGGTCAGAAGCATTGATTATTCTTAAAGGTCCTTAAATTGCGAAGAAAGTGGTGGGAGGACTCAATGCATTGTAATAAACTGAAAAAGAAATGCAGAATAACAGACTGATTTCATGACACATAGTAGCATCCTAGCATGCAGCTCCCCTGCCCAGCTGTTTTCTTGGTAGCTGCAGATCCTCATACACAAACACACAGAAACAAAAATGCTTTTTGCTCAATCTAGAATTTCTCCTCAAATCCTTTTTTCCACACAGCGCATGTAGTTGAGATAGAGATATCATCGCGTAGGCTGCAATAACCCACTTTCATCAGTCAACTTACAGTAATGTCACTTGAATCAAGCCAGTTTGGGTTTTTCAGATATGTTTTCTGTTTTCTGACCTACATCACTTGCTCTAGGTCACTGGAGGAAGCTGTTCAGTGAAAGTACACTCATGTGTAGATGTATAATGACAGGGTATATTTTGAATCTTGGAATTTATTTGGATGTATTTTTGTATGCAAGAAGGTTGGAAAATAACATATTCATTTGCATGTGGCGAAATTGTGTTTTTTATTATCACATCAGTTTTTGTTAAATAATAATAATTAAAAAAACTGAGGTGAAAATAATGATGATCTGTACCATACTTGACATGATTGTGTCTGTTTTTTATTCAACTATAACTCATTGTCTTGCCAGTTGATGTGCTTCAGGAAACAAGTGTTTTATCTGGTTGCAAAGGTGAAAATTCATGGTGGAGCGCTTCTGTTTTAAAGGTCAAAGCTGGTCGAAACAGTGAGTGAGTTGGAAGACTCTTTACCCTTCCTTGTTTTGTTCGTTCACATTGTATGCAGCATGTTGAAATGGTGTGCTTACCCTCCAACTCTGCGTCCTCTGATAATTTTGGTGAAGCAATCAAACACAGACATGAGTGAAAGACTGTAAATGGCAAAGTGGTGATGAGGCTCTGAATTAATTTATAGGCTGTAGTTTTATAAGGATTCTGTTTAGCTTCCAGTTTCAGAGTTTTCAGAATTCTACTTGTGATTTTGTTGTGAGCTGCTGGCTCACATTTGTATAAATGTAGCTCTAAATAAGAGGCAATTATAGCATTTGCTGCATATTATAATTGGTGTTCTACTGTTTGTAGGATCTGACTCTTATTTCTTATATCTCATCATGTTAGAGAATTGTTGCATTAATATCTTGCCATAACTAGTCAAAGCAAATGAATGCAATGAGGACACATCCTGAGTCCGAAGATGATGATCTGTCTAATGAAATGTATCTGGATGTCCGAGAAAAAATGATTCAAGGCTGCTTATTTTCTTTCAGAGAGCCGGATGAGAAGTTTGGTTCCACTCATATCTTTACAGTAACGTAAAACTAACTTGCTGCTGTCTGTAATTCTAAATTGAATGTTTCATCTAACTCTCTGCATTAAAGCAAAGCATATTTCAAATAATGTCAAGCTATTCCCCTTAAAGAGAAATCATTCAGAGTATCTCATGTGTTATTGTTATGGCGGAAGTACCGTGTGAAATATACAGTGGGTGTACAGGTTTTTTTGCATGAGTACATGATTCACACTTCATCATCTTGAGCAGTTTTTTTTTTTTTTTTAATATTTAATCTCATTGCAGTGGTTATACCTAAAAGTTCTAACTGTAAGCTTCTGCAGAAAAGATTTTCCTTACCTTTTTCTATGTTCATGTTAATTTAATTTCTGGCTTTTTATTTTCATGTTCCATGTCATATAATCCCATAATTTTTTCATTAAGGAAAGTTTTGTTTTTGTTTTGTTTGTTTTTTTTACCAGAAAATTAACTTAAAAATCATGTGTAATAATGATTCTGTTGATTAAATTGTGTCACATCACTGATTCGGTGTTGACCAGGCCGTCAGACTTTCATCCATCCCTGACATTAAAATAGATGCTTCATTGAGAAAATGAACAGCCTGGTACCGCTCATTGGACCACAGACTAAACTTAACATTCAGTTATCCTGTGACCTTCCTCTGATATCAAGTATTTATCACCAGAGATGCTGAGTATATTGCAGCAGGACACTCATAGGGAGTACATCAGATATAGATACAGTGATATCAAAAATAATTGTGGGTGCATTAAGGCTTCATTAAGCTGATAAATTGAACTTTAAAAAGTAGGTAAACAGTTCTATGTTGTCTATAAAGCAGAATTTGTAAATCATACCTACAGACAGATCACCATGTGCCTTCACTCTGTGATTCCACGTGTCAACCTATCATGTGTTTGCAGTGCATTAATCTCTCATGCACATACACGTTGATGGAGGATTATGCTCACCCAATGAGAGTCTAATGAGTAAGTGGGATAGAAAGCATGTCAAACATTGTGCTCCGCTGATGACTTGAACATGAGGGTCCATCAAAGAAGATGATTTATAATACAGAGTATAATAGGTCTGAGACATGCACCATGTGATGTGTCAACTCTTACAGGATCAGCAATAACAAAATTTATCTTGACTTACATTGTTGCTTCAGCACTCCGTGTATCTGTTTCTCTTGACTTAAGTTTCTGATTTCATGACCATATCTGTGTGTTTAAGTGATGCAAGCGCATATTAGGTTTCGTTATTTTCAATTACAGCCCTCACTTAATGAAAAATGGCTGAAGCCAGGCTGATAGAATTATTTGGGCTTATGTAATGTTCCTGTCAATTTACTCATAACTGAAGATCTGTGAGATGTGTGATGTGTCTAGAGTAACGCTTGAATTATTATATTTTCATTTGTGTTGCACATGCTTTTTTATGAGTGTAGTAAATTTGTTGAATAAAAATAGAATAAGATAGTTAACATTTATCCACTTTCATCTACACACTTGGGAATGGCTTTCAAGTAACCGGGCATGAGGCAAAATTACATTATTTCATTAATCAGATTGAAACATAGCTATTTAAAGATTAGACCAGATCAGATGAAACATGACTGATGTCTGCAGGAAATTAGTAATTGTAGCAGCCAATGTAAAAAGGGATCCACAAGGAGAAAAGGTCAGTAATGTATGAAACAACCCAGAGCACTTCCAGCAGGGATGTGTTGATCTATATTCAGTCATATTTACTGCTTGTTTAAGATATAATTATATGTTCATCAGCAGGGATACTGGTGTGACCACATGGGTCTGAAACGTCAGCACCTCTCTATGTGTGGTTAATTGAACCGCAGCAGTTTAAACCTTTCAATCAGCAGTCTGCTCAACAAAAACACTAACTTGTTCCTTTCAGCTTTAAAGTCTCTCCAAAAAGCTGTTTTGGATGGTGGTAGTTTTTGCAATACCACCATCCAGAGATGTTTTTATGTGTTATATGTGATGTGTTTATAAATTTAGGAGTGAATCTGTCTGTAGACGTTTCCCAGGCTGACAGGAGGGTTGGGTCCTTCTGCCTGTCTGTGCCTTGGAGCTCATCGCCCATCCATACGCTCAGTGGATGTAAGAGTTTCACTGACAAGAGAGCAGCAGGTCTTCTGCTATTCAGTGTCCCTGCTTCAGGTGACAGATTAGACTGACATTGGCAGAAAACTGTAAGGTGCCTGGCAGAGGACAACTGTTTCCTCTTCAGGTGCTGATTGGGGTGAATGGGCTCCACCTGAGCACACTGATCATCTACTGAGTGCTGGCTGTCCCAGTGACCAATCACCTGCCTGGAGTCCTCCATATAAAGAGGGCCTGAATGAGGAGCAGGCTAGAGCTGTCTTTAAAAAAAAAAAAAAAAAAAAAAAGAAACAACAAAAACAAACAACAAAAACAAACAACCAGCAACAGCCAGCCAGCCAGCCTTTTTGATAAGATTTGATTTCTGGTGGGAGGAGGGTAGGTAAGTAAATTGGGGGTATCCCATACATTGAATCACCTTGGCTGACTTTTTGACTAGACATGCCAGGTTAGTGTTGGGTGCCATGCCCTGGATTTTTTTTGGGAGGCCCCTTTGTTAGACCAGGTAGTCAGCATTTTGTTCTGTGTGTTTGATTTCCAGAAAGGCAGGTAGACTAGGCCTCATTTTGTTTTATTGATTTAATTTTCTTGCTCCACCACCTTTGCCCTGTCCTCCCTCGTATTTGAGTCCTTTGTTAAACCTTTCAGTATTATTTGAAATAAACTGTCTTCCCCTGCCAGTTGACTCGTTGGTAATTGTTGATTTGTCAGGTTACTGTCCCTCATCACCCCTTGCTCCACCTGAGGGGAAAAACAAATACAAAATTCAGTGTAATGTTTGTTTGCAGACTGCTCTATAACAGGATCTTGGTTCGAGCATTTATTATGACAAACCCCTGGACTGTTAAACTTTTGCCTCGCCCGTCCTAAAACCAGCCAAGAGCACTGACTTATATGTGGGTATCAAAAGGATTCCTCACCAAGAGGAAGCTAAAAACATTTGCACATTTTCTTCAATTTTTTGCTTATTATTCTGACATTGTGGTTAATCACATTCATAAAGGTCTTGAAGCATTTGATAAAGCAGGTGACGTATAACAGCAACAGGGACAAATAACAATAGCACTGCGCACTGAAAAGAGATTATACAACTGTTGTTCATGAGGATCAAAGCAGTGAGTCATATCAACTTTCCTGGAGGAAACTGAAGCTCTCCAGTGACACCTCCAAAAACCATCCCATAAGCGTGTCTCATGCCGCTCTGTTAGCTGCCACTGTCGGAGATATTCACGCTATCCCACAGGAAGCAGACACAAATGACCTGCTCCAGGTTGATCTAATGACAGAGCATCATGTTCCTACATGCAGAAAATAACGGCTGAAAGAAAATGATGGTGACTTGGTCATTTTAAGGTGACCCCAAGTCCTGGTCAGGATCATTTTTACATTGATAAAAGCACCTTCATCCTCACTTGTCCTGACCTGAGTGGAGCTGAAAATAAACAGGCCCTGTTCCCTGTTTATGTGCTGTCGGCTTGTGTGACATTTCTCAGGCTCTGTCAGTCTTTGGTATGCTGCTGCTTCAGTGTTAAAAACGCTCATGTTTAATCTCAGTGTCGCCTTGCAGTTAAGCATACTTATACCTGTTTTGAATCTGTCTACATATTTCCATTACTCTGATAAAAATGTAAAGCAACAGTCATAATTTAGCCCCCACAATCCTTGTTTAAATGAGAATCCTCCCCTCATAATGGATATTACAAGCTAACATCAGGCAGCTCAATACAAACAGCTTTTTTAATTTAGCAATTCTTTTAATTTGTCATTAATGGATGTTCAAAAATGTGTCTTGCATCTAATAATTATTTGGACACAAGAAACATGAGTTGTGGTAGTATGACTTTATTTCACATTTATACCATAAATAATATTTTGAAATACGGTTGCTTATGTGAGACAGTATTTATGGTGTGATATATTTCTAAATGTTGAATTAAATGCATGTTACATTTTTTTGAGGCAGAAACATGTTTTAAACAATGCTTTCATTTTTATTCTCTATTAATGAAAAGACATTTGTGCTGTCTTTCTTTTGTCGAAAATAAAGCTATAGCTGGAGTCCACAGTGCCTTTCCTTAAGGTCTTTCAGCACAGCTCAGGGTGCCTCCGATGTTCTTCCTCTTCCTGAACTGCTTAATCGGAAATTAATTTACTGAATCTGTCTGTAAATGCAAAATGTTTCTGATGTGAACACCCAGATTAAATGTGATGAATACTTTTGTATTTAAAACTATCACAGGCATAATGCGATTACATGACCCAAACCAACAAATTACTACGCACATTATTAGCTTATCTTTCGTCCAACAAAACATTTTCTTTTGTCATTCATCAACATCCAACCACATCTAAAGGGCTCTTCAGTATTTTTATTTCAGAGACACAGTGAGAGACAGTGTGTCTTGTCCTCTGATCCTCTGTCCAGAGAGAGCTCAGAGGCAGGTCTGCCACATGCACTGACTTTTCACGATTCAGGCTCCATCTTGGTATTTCTACACTTGAGCTCTGATTTCAGTACTGTAGATCATAGTATAGTATGAGTGCTTCTGTGGTTGTCATCGTATTTAAAACACCTGACTTTCACCGTTTCCCTGGACAACTACACATCCAACATGTTTAACATGGAGTACCACAAGGTTCTGTACTTGGTCCATTATCATTCAGTCTTTACATGCTCCATCTTGGTTACATGGTGTTTATCTTTGGAATCAACTTCCTGCTGACCTGAGGTCAGGGGGAAGTTCATTTTATTTTTAAAAAAGGCCTTAAAACATTTTTTTGTGTGTTTTCTCTTTATAACGTATTTGTTCAGTTTTCCTGAGTTCATCTTGTTTGCTTTTGTGTATTTTCTTGTGCTTCCTTGCTTTTTTGTTCTGTAAAGCACATCGGGTATACATTTGTATGAAATGTGCTATATAAATAAAACTGAATGGGTAAAAAAGAACTGTTATGTATCCAACAGGTTCTCCTCTTCCCAGCAGTCTCATTTGGACTCCGAAGCATTTTTAAAGCTCATGTACAGGGTGCTGACCAGAGTCACCTCGTCGTGGATGGAGTCTTTACGGTAGGACCGAAAGAGGGCCAGCAGCCTTTTGGGAAACTGTCCGCTGAACAGGAGATAAATGCAGGGGTTGGCACAGCTGTTCAGACTGGCCAGCAGCATCAGGATGGTGAAGGTGGCAGCTGGAATAACGAGAGATGGGCAAAAAGTCACAGAGTTGAAAAGAAGCGTCATTTAATACAAAATGAAGATGTTATGGTTAGTCCTTAGTTGGAACCAATCAGATGGGACGGAGAAAATCGAATTTTAAGTACTTAATGAAGACATACTTAGAAAGAAAATGGGAAAAAAAAAACTCACTTTCCTTTGGAGCGTTTGTGTCCCAGGCCGACCAAAGCTGGACTGTGAAGAAGGGAGCCCAGCAGACGATGTAGGCCAGCACTATGACCACTGTCATCTTCAGCGTCTTCACCCGGGCCTTGGACATGCTGGCCCCGCCGCTGGCTCTGGATGGCAGCGGGAGACCTTGGTAGCTCCGCCGCCGGCTCTTCTGGTACAGGCTGCAGTGGATGGCCCGGCAGATGCGCACTTGGCAAACAACGACTGTGATAACAGGTAAAACGAAAATGACCAGCGTGGTCCAGGATATGTAAGTCTGAAGCCCCCACGGCTGGATGAATTTAGCCCAGCAGTCGAGCACACCGGGGGCCACCTCCACCTGGGAGAAGATGAAGACCTGCGGCAGGCTGCCCAGCAGGGAGACCCCCCAGGCGAAGCACACTGGGACGTTCAGCCTGCTGCGCACCCGCTGGAACTTCACCATGGGGTTACAGACGGCCTGGTGTCGGTCCACCGTCATCACCACGATCATATAGGTCGATGAAAACATGCCCAGGACCTGCAGGTACTTCACCAGGCGACACACCAGGTCCGGTCCGGCGAACCTGTCCGTGATCTCCCACACCAGCTGCGGGCACACCTGGAAGAAGGCGACCACCAGGTCGGCCAGGCACAGGTGGAAGACGAAGACCCGCATCCTGGACGTGTGTTTGCGCTGCCTCCAGAGGACCAGCAGCACTGCGCCGTTCAGGATGGAGGCGCTGACGAAGATGACGCTGAGCAGCGCGATCTCCGCTTTGGCCAAACTCTCATCTCTCGCCAAGTCCATAGAACCACTGTCATTCAGAGGACGCATGGCGCCTGGGCCGTGAAAAGAGTTCACACCTGCCAACCGACTGAAGAACAGGCTCTCAGGGAATAAAAAAAAAATAAACTATGTAGAAACTCCACATTGTTCCAAAACGCAAATTCTTCTGAAAACCTCTTCTGTTTCACGCCTGTCTGTTACATTATCGTTGACACTTTCCATTCTGAAGAAGAGTTTCTGTTGCCAAATGAGCTATAAAAATAACTAAGGCATTTTATCCTTACATACCGTTATACATTTTTCTATTCAAATATGAGGGTGAACTAAAGCTGCTGAGGTCAAGTTCAGGTGGGGAATCATATCTGAGGAGGAGGGTGGTCAGGCTCAGAAAGCTTTCTACAGCAGTGGTTCTGTGTTTTATGTGAGGATGTCACTGGGTGGAGCCTCCTCCATTCACTGATGTGAATATTAGAGGCACAGTTAAGTTTGTTGAAAGCTCCGGTGTAGCTCTCAAGAGGGTTTTTCAGCAGAACGTGTTTCCCGATATAGACTAATATTATGACTGATTAAATAATACCTTCTTTTTTCTTTAGTGTACTTGTTTCATGTATTTAGATGCTTTCACATTAACAGAATAACAATGATCTCTCTCATTATATTATACTATCCAGTTTGCATTCTTTTCCATCTCTTAGTTTGCTTTTAATATACATTCAAGCCAGTGACGCAGTGAAGCGGTGATTTATGCAGAAGCAGAACAATCTCAGCAGTTTCTTTTGGAATTACAATGTTTGGTTTAATTTATGATAAAGTAGTGTTTCTTTCATTCTCGCTGCTGTCACGTATAAAACGTGCTTATCTAGTTAGACCCGTCGTCATTCCTGTCTCGACCAATCACAGTACAGAAGAGCATGACGTCTCATTATCCTACCGGAAGAGAAAATGTCAACAAAATACTTGAGCAAGAAGGAACAAGAGGGCGTCCCTCGGCCTCGGAGTTTTGTTGACGGTGTTAGTCGCTGATTGTAGATGAGATGTAATCTAACTGGACCGCCTTGGGGACAAACGTGACAGTAATCCGACAGTCTTTGGACACACAACGGGCTCCGTTTATGGATATCCTGTCAGCTAGCCCCTAGCTAACATTAGCCGACGTCTAAACTCGCTGTGCTGAAAGTTTGGAGGCGAATTAACTACCGATGCCTCGAGAGGGAGAGCCGTCTCTTCCCCTGGTCCGGTCCCTGAACTCACAGATCCAGATCAACGCCGTGTTCTGTAACAGAACCCCCCGTGTGGTGCGGCCTCTGTGGATAGATTACATCGGGCAGCCGCAGCCCTACCATGACATCCAGCCAGGAAACGGGCGGAGGATGAACACCTTCGTCGGTGATTACACCTTTTCCAGTATCATAAGTAGAATCAGGTCTGATTGCTAAACTGTGGCATCGGAGTTCTGTTGGTGTTATTGACAGTCCTCTTGATGTGTGGACATGAGCAAGTTTGTGGCCGTAGAGTAAAAAGTAGAAGATGCATTGATCTCAGCAACAAGAATACTATCAGGCACAAATCAGTCATTTCAGTGTTGTTGTTTTTTTTTTTCAGGTCACCCCTGGATGTTCAGAGATGCTGAGACAGATGAGCCACTAAAGGTGAACTGCAAAGAGCTGTTTCTTCCCAAACCAGCAGAGGAAGGCAATGTCTCATATGCTACTATCACTTTACCGGGTATGATAAGCCAAATGACTTAAAGTAGATTTCTTTTAAAATGTGCAACAAACCCATTCAACTGTAAACTAACTATCAGCTGCCTATGAGCACATTTAGGCTTGCAGTAAATCCCAGACAAAGGCATATTTGTTTGTGCACGTGTCTGTGGCCATGATAACAGCTTTCATATCACCACAGGGCACACTCTTATTAGTTTCCACTCCCATGGTATAAATGGCCAAGTTACATAAACTTCTACTATGTCCACTTGCACCAACCAGTTTTGCGTGCTCATGCAGATAGACGTGGTCTCAGCACAGTTTTAAGACACACTGCAAGAAAACAAATGAATAGCACTTGGTGTGTGGTGCTCAAAACATTACAAAATTACATAAAATCACCATGACTTTCTTAGATAATCCACAGACCTCCCTGTGAACTGTTTTCACTGAGTGCTACAACAATAGAAAATTTCAAAAGCTTTGCATGCCATAAACCACATACTTTTAATTGACCTTAATTCAGGTACAATTCATATTTGAGTAAAGCGTTTTACATCAGAAGTGATACACAATGATTACATTCAAGTATGTACCTCAGATATTTATCTGTCAATGAGAAGATCCTTACATACATACAAAAACCACTGCAAGTCTCAAATCTTTGGCTGTCAAGAGTGCCTTGTGGATGTTGAATGAGAGTATGCAATGATTCGATTTCCACTTGACACCCAACATAAGCCTGCTATATCTCTATGCACACACATAAAATGTGATTTATTGTAGTCCACTGAGACTTTTACACTAATATAGATTGAATGTTGTATATTTTTAAAGTGAAAGAAAATATATTAGAAAGTTGGCCTTTGCTTAACATATTGTAAATTTAAAATTTTTAAATACAGTTTATAGCCTCAAGGATCGTGCTCTGCAGGTCATTCGGCGTCTTGTGCGACCAGAAGACTACAGGAGGTTAGAAATAGCACAGTGTCTCCATGAGGAGCTGGAAGATCACCCCAGTGTGCTGAAAGATCTCCACCGCATGAACCAGCGAGTAGAGCAGCATCTACTGGAGAGGATCCAAAACCAGGAGGAATGACATGGCTTTGCAGGGATGTTAATCTATATTGGATAGCTCTATTAGTTACTGTCTACGTATAAGAGACGGGACTCGAGAATTGATGAGAAAGAAGATAAAATGTATAAAGTTCCTTCTTCGATGAGTCAGTGACTGCTGCAAATTTGATTTGGTTTGATCTGCTGCCGGTTTATTGATTTCACTCACTCTCTTAAACGGATGTCGTCCTCATCAGATAAACTGCATGTAACTTTTTCCTTTCAATAATAGGATTTGTTTTATAATGTAATGAAAGGCTCCTCAATGGGATAATATTGTTTGTCCTCTGTTATCTAAGGATTTTATTGTTAATTCCTGTAATTCCTGAAAAGAGTTTTGCCTCTGACTATGTTGCATGTTTCTTTACTCGGCAGAACAGCCATGTTCTGTCATATTTTAACAGCCTAAAAAGATCTGATCAGATCATTTGCACAGGACAGAACTTTTAGAATATTTTTGTCATGGAGTCAGTGTTACAGTTCTTCTTAATTTCTGTCACAAATAATACAATTTGTAGAAGAAACTAAAGGTGTTCTCATTTTCATGGAGATGCATGTTGTTAATATTCTTATGGAGGAGGACAGTGGCAATTTACACATCCTGAGAAAATACATGCTACTTGGCGATTGTAGCTATTAAGAGCAGTAGAGACCGAATTGTTGAGCAACTGCTCTTTATCTTTAACAGTTAATTTCTGGAAAACCGGAATGACTACAGATGCATTTTCTGAGGTCGCCTGTTCTATTAAAGACGTACTATTTGTCACAATCTACCAAAACAATCAAGATATACTGATAAATGGAACGAGCCTCTTCTAAAAAAAAAAAAAAAAAAAGATCATGCAGCCTATGTCTTATGAATAAAGCTAAGTAATTTAAATGTCTTAATGTATTTTTAGGGTTTGGTTGGGAAACGCTGAGGGGTTTTCCCTTTTTTTATAATATTATATTTTTCCTCTGTTGTTCTCCTGTGACTGTTTTAAGTCAGTATTTTCCTGCTCTATCTCAAAGACTTAGCAAAAGACTTTCATTGTTTATTTGTGTACAGAATAAATCAACGATATATTTCCTACCAGTTGAAACATGGCGTGAAAAGTATTTGTTTTAGGGATTTGCTCAGTACAGCAAGTGAATGCGAACTATGTAACCATCCATCGATTATATCAGTCATCCAGCTGACAAGAAATAGCTCGGTTGGATGATTGGGTGTATTTAATGATTCGGTCTACTGGTTTGTAATTTAGAAATGGCCAGGTGCACAATACATAAAGTTTATGTTTAGTTTGTGCGACACAGGGACTTATATTTTATTTCAATAAAATTTTTTGGAATGTGTTTATGTCATTTTCCCTTATTGTGTGAGCAAAGCCATACAATGAAGTGACACATTTCTGGTTTAAAAGAAAAACCATTATTTTTAAATGCCATCTGTAATATATAAATCTTTGTGCAAGCTGAATACCTTAATATAATTAGCACTTGTAAAAGCCTGACTGTACAAGGTCACAGACAAACTACATGTGGATGCCTATTCTAAGCAATGTGTCAGAATCTGAAATTATAGCAGCTCCGGGTTATTGCAGCAGGGGTCCTGTTGCTAAACACGTTACCAAGCAACGGAGTAACACAACCCATCTTTGTGTTTGTGAGACAAGCCGGATACAGGAACATGCAGACCAGAGAAAAGAAAAAAACATGGGACACAAATCGTTTCAGGCAAGATCAGTAAGTTGTGTGTCACTGCCAGGAACTTTGTCTTTGTCTCATACATCTACTACATTTGATTTCCACCGGGGATCCAGGGTGGAGGCTGGTGTCTAGTACCTTAAATAAAGACTAATACTCATCATCCTTCTATTTTCTTCACTAGTATGACATTTTGGCCAAAGAATCATTCCGTGATGCTTTCACATCTCCACACGGATCACTGGAGCAAAATGAAAACAATGGTAAGACCATATGCTACAAATAGTGTCAGATATTGACAAATAACACTTGATTGATTAAGAGGAAAAACATTAAACCATTTTGTATTCTAGTTATATTATGCACAGTTGTTCTCACCTAGGTGCCAGGTTATCTTGCATCAGTTCCCATTGCCTTGTTAAAGAGCACAGGTCTGTAAACATATTCTAACACTATAAAAGTGGGAGGCAAGAGGAGAGTACAGTAAAAATAGCATATATCCTTGGATATACACTAAGTTTCCAAGGAATATTTGTCTCTAAATTGGATTTCTTATGTGCCCTATAGTGTATGGATCACATGAAAGTGCTCAGAAAGATAAGCCTACTACCAGAAGTCTACTACCTCCTGTGACTCAGCAAGAAACTGCAACTCTTAATCATATTCTCTCAGTGGTGCAAAGTAGGTACAGGAGTGTGAGTTCAACCATCTATTTTTTATTATCTGCTTGTCTGCCGTTTTACTTTTATATGTCTGTCTTTAGGCACCCAGCACAACACGAAAACCTCACCTCAAAACATGCCACTGTACAGGAATGTGTTTAACGACCATGCAAGAAGGGGCTTCTGTTACTGGAATGTGGAGAAGAGGGGCTCACCATGTAAGTGCTGATCCAAGCTTTGATTGCAAGAACCTGTCACATATATAATAAATATCAGCTTGGTGTGATATGCACATGTACAGGTGGGTGAGAAGAGTGAAATCTGTACTCCATATCCATCTCTGTCATTGCTGATTTTGCTTCTCAAACTTCCCTCCTTTTTAATTCTTGCTGCTTTATTTAATGGTCAGAGGACTGATGCATCTTTTTTTTTCTTATTTACAGGTAAAACACACAGTTTTGGTGCCTACAAGACCTCTCTGGGATTACCTAAAATGTGACAAAAAAGTATTGTTTAAATTACTATCTGTATAAGTTCACTCTATATACTATATGTAATGAACTTCCTACCAGTTCATAGTTAATAAGCTATTAGGATGCAGTTTTCACCTGAAGAGGGAGTTGCCTTTTACTGAAAATATGGTCAGTTTGATGGTGCATCTTGAAAATAAAAATAAAAACATGTCATTACAATAATGTATATATTATCAGCATGTTTGAGTAATAAAGAAACAAACCTTATGAATATCAGAAGGGGAGCTGTTTTGTACATTAGGCCACTTGACCCGCTGCTTTAAGGGGGGGAACATTTATCTGCTGAGATCAATACATTTTCATTAAAATGCTGTACTGTTATTACAATCACAATCTGTGTGGCTTTTATTATAATGCACCATGACCACTACATCAGGTTAATTTTTATATATCTAAGAAGGGAACTGGAAAAATACAGAGTAATCCACTTTCCTATTGTGTGCATTGCACATTTGTAATCCTAATATTTTCTGCAGACTTTTAAACGTTAGTCAGTCCCCTTGTGTACTTATTCATCCACGGCCAGTTCATGATATTGATGATGACATCATGGGGTGACACGATGTCTGAGCAAACTCTTAGTTTGAAATGAAATGGAGGATTTTTGTGTTACATCAATTACATCTGATCAGCTGCCACAGCTGTTTTCAGTCCGAACTACAACTTCGTTCAGTTCATTAATTGAGTCTTTCGACGCGAGATGTTTCCCTTTACCCCCATCTAGCGGTTCCTGTTTTGTTTTTATTTATTCATGTGTATGTGTGTGTTTTTCATTATCCAGTCTAAATTTAAATATCAGTGACACATTTTCAGATTTATTTTTGTTTGAAAGCTCGGCCAGTATGAAAACTTTGTAGCAGAAACTAATTTGTTCAGCCTTAAAGTGACCTGACTCCTTTCTCCGCCCTCAGTCTCTGACCGGTCCGAAGGCGCCGAGCCGGAAACGGTAACTTAACTCACCGCTAACTTAGTTAGTTCAATTTATTCTGTGGTGTAGATAGAGAAGCGTTTTTGTGGTAAGCAGGTGTATGATGTTAATAAAAACAGGCAGTATTCTCGTAGTCGTACTTCGCTAGGACATTTACCACATGAGCTGCAGTTTGAAGCGAGTGCTAATAGCTAATGTTAGCCGTTAATTGGCTCAAGAGCAGGTGCTAAGCTAAAGAAAGGTCTCATCCGGAAACCACCATAAACTCCGTGAGGTTCATCTTTGTCTTTTCAGCCGAGGCCAGCATCAAAATACTCCTGCACACCTTTTTTAATCATTCAAGTTTTACTATTCATCCATCGCGATGCCTTGGCACCGTACAGTGGTGGATATATCCTGGACGGCGTGGTGAACCGTGCTGTTTAGTTTCTCTGTGCTTCATAGCTGTAATTCACTAAACCCCGGACATTCATGTCCTCTACAGTACAGTCTGGACCATTCAGTGCCAGATGATACTAAAGTACAGTCTGAACAAGTAATGCAACTATACAGTTGATATTAAAACCAGATTAATGAGCTGAAATGATAGTTTAAACAAGAACACAACAGTGTTGATTATGAATGGCAGCACAACCAACAAATAAAAAGTCGTCCATGGTTGCAAATCTAGCCTTGGTGATTACAGAAGTTACGTATCTTTTCGGCCTATATTATACATTTACTGATTTTTTGATATTATTTAGGTTGACATTGGCTGAATATTACATTCAACATAGTATCTTTCATTAGGATCTTGAATATGGACAGCAGCAGAAAGAAGGTGTCGTTGAAGTGGCTACAAACTGCAGTCACCCCACCCACACAGCTTCAGAAGAGCGATGCTGGCTCTGGCACACCCTCACCCAGAAATTTGTCATGGGATAAACATTCAGATTCTCGACCCCTCAAAGACTCTCCAGGACCTGAGAGGCTGGGAGATCTAAGTCTGGACACGCCAAAGAGAAAAGCAGATGATGAAAGCAGGCCCTCTTTAGGCAGAGTAAAGCTGAGGAAGCTTTCCAAAAAATATAGTGACACGTTCAGAGCTTTAAAGGTAAATCATAACCATAAATATGCCTCTGTTTATTGTCACAAATGGGCTGTTTGATGCAATATGTTCAATTGGTTTGACAAATTGACCAATTGATCTGTTCTTCTACACCAGCACTGTAAGGAAGAAGCTGTGGGCAACTCGTCCAAGCAACTGGAATCCAAAGAGAGCCAACAAGTGTCACCACTTCCATCTCATTCTTTCATCATGAAAAAGAAAGAAAGGACACCTGAGGAAGGATCAACGGTTATCTACAGGAAAGCAATGATGGCTGCCCTTTGCAGCACAAATGCAATATGCAGACCTACTACCCCTAGGGCTTCAAGTAGCAATGAGTCACTTGTATCTTTGCCTGTGATGACTGAAGTGCCCAGTCCATCACTTGACAGAGCTTTAATGAATATTAACTGCTCCTCAATCAAACATGAGAATGGATGCAGAGGCAGCAGGGCTTTCCAGGAAGATCAATGTTGCACACCTCAGGTGTTTGAGGATACACCAGTTCAAGATGACAGCTTTGTGTCAAACACAGATGGAAGGGTAAGTCTATTAACACCTAAGAGCTGAGCGTCTCTTGTAATTAATCTTGCTTATATATAAAACTTAAAATATTTTAGTTGTATGTCCCATATTTTCTTTGTTTGTGATTTCATTCAGTTTTGTTCATTTAGCTAATGTTATAAATATTTTATTTCCAATCACATGACCACATTTGTATTGATGCACAGAAATGTGTTGTTCTTAATTATCGAGTAATTTTAGAGTTAAAGCCTAAGGGGAAAGTGTTATATTTTTTTGTCTTTGTTTATGTTTATCAGTGTGTTGTGCTGAAAGGAGAAGATTCACACAAGAGTTTCACTGCTCAGGACTCTGTGTTTGTTGAGACAACCTCTCAAGACAAGTTATTTGATACAGAAAATGAGCCAGAGGCTGCAGACTCTGACTCATCTCTCCCTGTGCTGGAGTCTATACCAGACAGTCAACAATACCAAAGTCCCTCAGTGAATTCACTGGAAGGTACTACTTCTTCTCCTTCCTTTTTGTCCACTGATGAAACCACTACCACCATCCATGCAGTTGCTGAGGACATAGAAATGCCTTTCTCACCACCACAGAGGACAAGTTTTGTGTTGCCCAAGTATCGCCACTCATCATACACAGGCCCCTCAAAGGCATCCAGAGTTAAGACTGAGAATTTTCACTCCCCTGACACCACGGTCGATTTATCTGATCCTTTCACTCTTCCACTGTACTCAAATAGAGGCGTATCAAACCATTACTTGAGCTCATCAACCAGTCGCAGGTGGTCAGATTCTGGCTCCAACATCCATTACAGCCCTCACTCTTTCACATGTGGCGTTACTCCTCGGAGAAGATTGTCTCTGGGAGCAAATCCAGTGTGGGACAGTTACCCCTACAACCAGGCCAGTCAAGTTGGTTTCATAGACACACACTGCCATATAGACATGCTCTATGGAAAACTTGGCTTCAATGGGACTTTCCGCAGTTTTCGGAGGTTGTACGAGACAAGCTTTCCATCAGAGTTTCAAGGCTGTATTGCCGACTTCTGCAACCCAGGGATCATGGTGAAGGAGGCCCTGTGGGAAGGTTTACTCACTGAAGACTTGGTATGGGGGGCATTTGGGTGCCATCCCCACTTTGCCAAAGATTACTCAAGTTTCCATGAACACAACATACTGATGGCTATGCGACATCCAAAAGCTGTGGCCTTCGGTGAGATGGGCCTGGACTACTCATACAAAAACTCAACTAACGCTTCCAAACAAAAAGAGGTAAGGTCTTATTTGATTTGGTTGCAGTTTATAAGGATATTGAAGTCCAAAATATGTTAAGTCACATAGAGTAATGATGCTGTTTAAAAAAAAAAAAAAAAAAGTGAAGACTTGTGGTTCATTTTTTTCTCTGCTTCCCTGGGAAGGTTTTTGAGCGTCAGTTGCGTCTGGCAGTAGCTATGCGGAAGCCTCTGGTGATCCACTGCAGGGATGCAGATGATGACCTACTGGTAATCATGAAGAAGTGTATCCCTCGGGATTACAAAATTCACAGGTGTGGTCAGAGGAAAGTAATATGACTGTGCTGATCATTTTGAATCACACTCGCTTACAATTCTTGTGTTCTCATGAACAATGTTACAAAGACCTCTGTTCCATTTGAAGTTATAATCCCTAAAATTGAGATTTTTTTACTATTTGTTTTATTTTTACTTTGATAATAGTTTGTAATATTGGTCCATAATTCATCCCTGTGCTGGATTCAAACTGCCCACCAACGCAGGGTTTGGCAGGAAGTTACGCAGCATGTTATCTTGTGTTATTGTTGTTTGCTTCATTTTAAAACCCTAAAAATGTAAAAAAAAAAAACAAAAAAAAAACAAAAAACACAAAACAAAAAAAAAACTCATGTGGTTTTCAGGCACTGTTTCACAAACAGTTACCCAGTGATTGAGCCGTTCCTGACGGAGTTCCCAAACTTGTATGTGGGCTTCACAGCCCTGATCACCTATTCCAAAGCCAGAGAAGCCCGAGATGCTGTTCGTCAGATCCCTCTTAACCGCATTGTGTTGGAGACAGATGCACCATATTTCCTGCCAAATAGGGTATATTTAAATGCTTCAATGACATTCTGTGACATTTTTCTTTTTGTTTAAAGATAATATCAGTGACTGCTGATGATTTAATTATAGCCTGAAGTCAAACAAGATATTTGAGGAATAGAAGAACATGCAATTTTCTTGCATTTAAAGACCAAAAATAAGCTTTAAAAGATTTTGGTCAAGTGGCTATCAGCCTTGAATAATATATACTGCATCATCCACTTAACATTTTTAATATTAATTGATATAAGGCTGGTGTATTAGTCTACTTTAAAATAATTTAATGCATATTTGAAATATAATAATAAATATATAATAAATAAAAGACTTTCAAAAATTCCTTCCTTTAACTTTTATATGAACATTGTTTAGATTTGAGTTGCTCTCATTGACCCAGTTGGTATGCTTAAACGGGAGTACACATTTTGGCTACATACATTTAAGTATATCTCACTCTTGAACAGGTGAGTAAAGATGTCTGCCGGTTCTCACATCCTGGGATGGGCATCCACACTCTGCAGGAGCTGAGCCTGCTGAAGGGAGAAGACATGGACACAGTCCTCACCGCCGTCCGACACAACACCACTCAGCTCTATGGAATATGAGGTGATAATAAGAACTAGCAAGGTTTTGTTTTAGGTTTATATGCAGAGATCTTGCAGTTTTGAGGGATCGTCTTATTTTAAATCATTCTGAAAGATTCACATTTCGATCTTTCGCTGAATAAAAGAAAAATTGACAAGTGAAAATGTCTCATGTGATAAAGTGTACATTATTGTTTAACCATTCATATTTAATGTTTTTGTTATTATAGAAATCTTAAAAGGTTCTAGTTTTTTTGTGTAAGATTTGGTTGTTTGTGGTGTGTTGCCTTACCTTGTTCTGGTTTGTCTGGATCTTTACCTTATCTGACCACTGCAGGGTCCTGTCAGTGCAGACATTAAAAGGCTTTAAACTTGTATCTTTCTTTCACTGTGTTTTACCGATTTACTCCTAAATGCACATAAGTGCATGTTGAAGAACACTTGGAAATGTGAACTGAAGAGAGTAAAATATCTACAAAGTAGACATGTGTGATGCTTGAAAGCTGAGGAAAAGAAGAAACTGAGAGACTGGTCCATTAGCTTGGTTTCATGCTGCTGTGTTTACCACACATTTGGATAGAGTGCTTTTTATTTGAGAAAGATTAGCCTTGTGATATTTTTGGTGGTTAGAGTAAGTCATCTGAGCAGTTTCTTAATGGTAAATGGATAGATGTGTCTCTTGCATTAGGTTTGATGAGAGCGATGTGTTTCTTCTTTTGTCAGGTTGCTGGTGTTGCTTTGTTTCCAGGAATGTCGCATCCTTTTCATAATGTAGGCCAGAGCACACAGTGTTCATGGTTTTACAAATACATGTTTGTGCTTATTGATGGGACTAACACCAGCACCTGAACAACATGTACATGTGTACAACATTGTAATTGACCTATTTTCTAAGATTTGAACAGGAATTTCAACATATTTTTCTTCACAGCATTTGTACCCTAGAAGGTGCTCTCAAGTTTAAGGGAGTAAAGGATATACTTTTTGTTAAAGATGAGACAAAATTAACTTGATGCTTTAATCTCACATGCGCTGAAGTCTCTGAAGACCAAGAAATGATGTGTTCTATGAAATCATTTTTAATTGTCTACACAGGTATGAATATCATTATAGATTATGAGGGAGAAATTTTATGATGAATGTGGAATTCAGATACTCTCACTTCAGTTTTATTATTATTATTTTATTTTAGCATTTACACATTACTGAGAGGAGCAGTTGGGCAAAATAATTTAAAATCCAATTCCATTTAGAAAAGTTTTAAACTAAAGATTCAGACATGTCACAAGATCAGCTTCATGAGATCATGAGAGGATGGCAGACACATTTCCATTACTGATGATGATGTTGGGAAGCAGTGAAAGCTCCAGGACCATCTTCAGGTGAAATAATCATGTTAAATCTTCCATGTGGTGTCAGATGCTCAACAGTTTTGTGTTTTTTGTATTTTGGTTATATCTGTTAGATTTGAAGTTACAGACAGCTTAATAAAGCTTTAAAGCTAAAGGACAAAATGAGCATTGAAAGAAGTAGGACAAGTAGCTACACAGGTATCTGGTACTATGTGTAGAAAAAAGTTGAAATTATAAAGTGATTTGAGAATCTTGTCCATGATCCTCAAAGATGTGGTGGGTTTTCTGAAACAGAAAGAGACATTATGTTATGGTAGCGTTTAAGGTTGAAGTATAGTTATCTTTCTATTAATAGGCCAAGAGGGGCATAGCTTTCTTTTATTTTTAAAACAGAGAGGTTGGGTGCACCTGCTGTCTCTGTGTTTCCCAGCAGACGCTGAATGATCTCCTTCAGCACCATACCATACTCCTCAAAGTCATCTGGTGTCAGGGTGATACCAATGTCAAAGGGGCCACTTACCTACTCAAAGGAGAAGAAAACAAAAAAGTTACAGGGATGGTTTCTAGGTTGTGGGGTTACGATTAGGGTCATGATTGTGATTTCCACTCACTCTGATCTGGTTATCCTCAGTGGGTTGTCTTGGCTCCTCCATGACCTGACGGCCGACTCTGGAAGATTTTCCTCTGTTCTGTTTTAAAGCCAGAAATCAGTGAAATCTCCCGTTTGGTACTACCAGAATCAATTTCAATCACAAAAAGACAAACACTCAAACTCAAGACCTCTACACGGACTATGGAATAGCGTGATGATAACTTAGATCCTGTGAGGACAAAATTTCTTCAGTTTACATTCATAAATAAATCTCAGACAGACGACACCTTACCGGAGGTTTTTGTAAAGGGCTGAGAAAGCTGGAACCTGCACTGGTTGTCTTGCACCACAGCGTCAGAGAAGACAACAGACAAAACAGCAGACAAGTTTTTCTTGTCCAAAACATGGTGGAACCAAAATCTGCACTGCTTGGTCCGCTACACACAAATGGATGAAGCAGCCTAGAGCGTTAAAAGATTAAACATTAATTCCAGCACTTTAAACCTGACACTGATACCTCATTTCTCTCCTGCTCAATGCTCTGTTTGGAGCCTCTGGTTTCATACCTTTATATACCTTCATCCTCTTCATACTCTTTCAAAAAGAATTAAACAGAATTGTAGCAGGTATTTGTGCTGTTATATCTTGGTAGCATTGGACTGTTCAAATGTTTAATCTGATAACAAAATGAACATTCCTCACTTTTAATGAGGTGATGGAGGTAATACCATTGCAGTTGCATAGATACTGATAAATGTGGCTGATTCAATTTAAACATGTCCTTTAGTGATGGGAAGTTCGGATCTTTTTACTGACACAGGTCTTTTAATCTCATTCAGTAAGATGAACAAATCGTTTTTCAAGTCATTCGTTCATCGGAACCAGTGTGGCGCTGTAGCTGTCATTTGAGTAATGACTGAAAAAGCACAGCTTTCAAACATGGAAGAGCAACATGGTTTGCTTCACTTGGCATACAATACACAAGTTTGCTTTTGTTAAACTATTGAGCACCCTTTTGGGCCATAGCCTACTGAAGTTGAAATTACTGATTACTTCATTTGCTGGTAGCAGAGCGCTCCACCTATCATTAAAAAAATCCTCATTCTATGATGGCTGTTCACTTTATCCTACCTGGTCACTGAAGACCCGTAGTGTATGAATTCGTTCCAACGGAAAGGCAAATTAAACATCCATCCCATAGCTACATAGCTAACATCAGATAGTTCTCCTGACCAGTAATAACTGCCATAATCAGCCATTCCTACACAGAGAATATGCGGCAAAAAGACCCGTTCGTGAACGAATCTGAGCCTGTGGCGCGCATGAGCCATACTCCGAAAGCCACGCCCACCGGAGGGGACAACAATCGGCGGCACAATCTAAAAAACAATGTCCAGTACTTAGCTTAAAACATTATTTTAACACGCTAGCTGTACCGGAGAAAAAACGGTACAATGAAAAACTCACATATATGGGTCTCTCTCATTGTCCCTTCTGTTTACCTTCATTTTCATGGAGAAATGACCCCACTGAATGGCCGGAGGTGACATACATCGATATTTACAACTACCTGATCGAGTCCCCGGTAAGATCATCATTTAACCTAATAGAGATAAAAAGTTAGGCTACATCCACACTACTACATTATCATTTTAAAATAGCTTTTTATAACCCAAACGTTTCAAATTTTCCCAACTTTATGGGGTGAAAACCTGATTCGTCACAGAAGCGGTGCTTGTGTGCCGGAACTAATTCACTAATTAGTCACTAATTCTCGCCTCCATTTCTGCCATCATCCTGCATCTATGACAAGAAGTACTATCATAAAAGGAGGCAGAGGAGGAACTGGACATGTAGCGGACAGGACAGGACAGGAGAGGAGAGGGAGAAGGAGGAAGAGAGAGAGAGAGAGAGCAAGAGGACATTGCTAGTCGTTTAGTTAGATTAGCCAAATAATGTAATTTTGCAGCTGTTTATGAACTCGGATGTAAATGAAAAATATAGATGGAGGTTGCTGATCTACCAGTTTTCTGCCGTGTGCCCTGAGCAGCACGGTGGCGTAGTGGTTAACGCTGTCGCCCCACAACAAGCATGTAATAGGTAATTGGTGACGAGTGGTGGACTGGCTTGCTACAGCAAGGAACGGCGACCCCCCAGGTCCTAGACCAGACAGAGATCGGAAACCCCCCAAGACTAGACCGGACCGGACCAGACCAGACTAGACCAGAGATCGGACCCACTAGAGACTATACCAGACCCCTCCACAGACCAGAGATCAAACTAGATCACCTAGAGAGCAGAGTAGACCCCTCCAGAGACTGACACCCACCGAGACTGGACCAGGGAAAAAAGAACGAATCACCCACTAAGATGACTTGACTAGACTCAAGGACTGTGATGCTGAGCTAATCCCTAATAGTGTTTACTCAGACTGAACACAATTACATTACTGGGCTGATATTGAACAGTCAACATCCATCCCTTATCTATACGACTTATCCACTGTGACGGGGGCTGAAGCCGATCCCAGTTGACACAAAGCAAGGATGGGGTCACCCTGGACAGGCCACGAATCTATCACAGGCACAGGGAGAACATACAAACTCCTCACAGAAAGGCAAAGTCAACATGTTATGTAAACATTTTTTAAAATAGCCCGGTTGTTCATTTTAGCTGTTTAAACAAAGCTAAAAACGACGCTTTTTTTCTTTTCCTCAGTCCACCGCAGTTTCCATGAGCTGTCTCTTTTTCACAGTAAAGTAAATGACTTTGTTTTTAGATGACTCCAGAGCTCAGATTAATTGTTCAGGGATCTATTCAAACAATTTATTGTATGATGTTTCAGACATTTCGCCTTCTGTTTTATATGATCTCATCTTATGGGAAATAAAAGCCTTCACTCATTGTCGTTCTTACATAATTCATGATATCAAATTTATTCCGATATTTAAAACATTATCTTTCCAGTTAATTCATAAGTAATGGCTTAATACTGAATGTACTGAGTATTTAAAAATACAGACTAATGGCTCTTATATGATCAAATGCATGAGTAAGACAAAATACATAATATTTGAATTTCCTCTCTTAGGTGTCAATTTCATAATTCTATAGTAAAAGGCTTGAATTTTGAACACGTACTGCACAAATCTTACACTTTATAGTTGACACCTTTTATTCTGTGTGGATCTCTTGAAATGAAAGCAGGGTGATATTTGACGCGTAGGACAAATAAAGGAAATTTGAATTGAATTGAATGAATTCAATTGAATTCAGTTGATACCGAAGGAAATGAAGGCATCCAGTGGTAGCAACAGTACACAGGACTGACAGAAAAAGAAAGAGAAAAAGAAACAGGAAAGTCCTCTCCCCCTTCAGCCTCAGATGCAGTTCAGGGCAGTCAGATTAAAGATGGCGCTGTAGTTGCAGCATGGCCTCCACTAGTCGGCGGTAGAACAACATTTCACCGGCGGCGGAAACACCAACGAAGAAGACAGAGCAGTGGTTTCCCTTTAGCAACCTGGATGGAGCCGCGATCGAAAAGAAGTAAAAAACATGGATAAGAAGAAAACCCCCTTCGAAGTGACGGCTTCATCGGTTAGTTTCAGAGATTTCCAGCCATTACATTGACGCCGTGTGTATCTGTGTGGCGTTTAAGGACCAGCTAACAGCAGATAACTTTAGCTCACTGACTGTCAGGCTAATCTGCTAGCAAACACAAGAGTCAGGCTCCATTATATCAGTATCTGAGGATTAAACTGTCCATCCCGATGTTTTGTCTCTGACAGCTGGTGGACCTTAAAGCTGAACTGTACAGGAAGCAGGAACAGTTCAAACGGGAGAAACTCCAGCAAGAAAATGCTGGTGATGGACTGAAACCAAAATCCACAGTGAAGGTGCAGGTGGGTGTTGCTGTGTACTTTTTAGCTGCCTGTATTACTATTGACAGTAGCTCTGACCAGCATATCTTTTTTGCTGCTGTGTAGAAATCTAATGTCTGGAGCAAACAAAACACTGGTGTTTCTGCAAGAGCTGAGAAAGATGTGGAGCAACTTGCCGAGGAGCAGAAGAGCCTGGACACATCAAAGTGAGTAAAGCTCGCACACTGTTTACTGCCACAACACACAGGAGACCGAACACTTCTGACTCCTCAATCCTGCTTTGACTACAGACGCAAGCTGGAGGAAAAGGCCAAACTCTACGAACAGATGACTAAAGGAGACTTTCCAGGTTTGTGGAAAAGTATATATGACACCTCTTTGAATGGTGTCTCACACTATAATGTATTTGAAATAATCCTGTCTTGTAATGTGTCAGATGAAGAGACAGAGGGACTGTTCCTGGTTGACTTCACTCAGAAGATCATTGACAAAAAGAGAGAAACATTAGCACAGAGGAACACAGAGAGAGAGGATGAGGAAGACAATTCAACGCCCATACCAGCTCCGCAAAGCGCAGACGAGGAATGGTAATGTCTGATCAGTTTGTTTTTATGCTCATTCTTTTATGTTGAGTGAAAGCATATACTGTACGTCATTCCTTGTACCTAAAAAAAAAAAGAATTAAAAACATGTTTATACACTTCTCTCTTCCTGTCTCATTGCACTGTAGGGTTGACTATGTGGATGCTTTGGGACGATCTCGAAGATGTATGAAAAAAGATCTGCCAGATTTCCAAAAAATGGACCAAGACCTCAAAGGAAAAGGGTAAATAAAGCTGTTTATAAATAGATAGATAGATAAATAGATACTTTATTAATCCCCGAAGGTAAATTCAAAAATAAGAAACACACTAAAGATGCAGATATAGATTTTGATATTACACAAGGAACTTAGGCTCCTTACTTATATGATATTATCATTCAACATAGAAACGCTTCATTTGACAAGACGCTACTCTCAGAGGACATGCGCCGAGAGCTGCAGAGGCAGGAATGGGAGAGGGAGGAAGAGGAAGCAATGAAAAAGCCTATTGGACCAATCCACTATGAGGATATCAGAGGACAAGGTTACTTGAAAGCACCATAAATTTTATGCATACATTTAAAATAAAGGGTATTGTGTATGGGGGATAAAAAAAAACTTTGTCTGTTTCCTCATATCAGAGGCTCGAGAGCTTGGTGTAGGCTACTTTGCATTCTCCCAGGATAAAGATCAGCGCAGAAAACAGAGAGAAACTTTGGACATGCTCAGAGACCAGGTGAGCTGCGGAGATCTCAACTGATTTAAAGTCAGAGAAAGTGGGAATATAATCATGCTAAATGTCCCCCTCTTCACTACCAACCCCATGTATATTCCTTTTTCTCTCTTTTGAATTCACTTTGTCTCACCATTTGGCCAGATTGCTACACACCTCATATTTGTGTGTTTCTTAAATTCAATGAATACAATATTTTATGAGTATTTGCATTTTTATCATTATTGTCAAAACGGATGCTTCATGCCACTTTTGGTTTTGCTCAATATTTGTTTTGTCACTTTCCTGTTCTTCAGACAACAGAACAACGCACTAAAAGAGAACGACTAAAGGAGAAGAGGCAGGCCATTCTGCAGGCCCGACTGGCCAAAGTGAGGCAAAGGAAAATGAAGAAGAGCAAGCTTGATGGCAATGAAGACGCAGAAGAAGAGGAGGAGAATGAAGGTTTCAATCCACCCTATTTGATATTATAGGAATCAAGAAGTCATTTTCCATCTGCATTTTAATGATCTTATGAGCGGTAAGAAGGGATTGCTGTGAATTGCTTCTTTCAGGAGAAGAAAAGGAGGAAGAAGTGACAGGACCCCCACCTCCACCACAAGACGCCCCAGTGGTCAGCAAAGTGGAGAAGGTGGAAGTGGAGATCCAAGAGAGAAGAGACACTAAACCAGGAGTTCCTCATGTCAGAGAATGGGACAGAGGCAAAGGTAAACCTTCTGTGATACCTGCATTTGTTGTTGGGATTTTTAAAATCATGGCTACTTACTGCTGCTGTGTTGCCTCTGAGAATTAGTTTCTTTAACCATTATTGTTTATGTTTTCTTTCAGAGTTTATGTTTAGTGAGTGGAAAACTCGGCGCCGGGATGAGAGGGAGTCAGAATTTGCACCTCCATCTGCATATTTTAATGATGACAAGAGACAAAGGCCAGAGAAGAAGAAAACTCCAGAGAATAAATCTAAAATGTCCTTCAAGTGGACCAAGGGCCCCGAAGAAATGGCTGAAAGCAAAGAGGAATCACAACCTGAGCCTCAGGTGACTCCTTCACCACCTCAGTCTCTGCAAGATCCTCCAAGGTCTTCACTGCCACAGACATCACAGCCACCCTCAAACACCCCCATTGTTTCGGCTCCTGTGTTTGCTCCCCCTTTTAATCCCCCGCATTATCCTCATCCATTTTATCCCCCATTTCCTCCATATCCTGCTCAGTTTGCAGGTCCTCCTCTCTTGCCTCCTCAATTTAGCCCACAGTGCTTCCCCCACTATCCGCCCCAGTATCCCCCACAGCTGCAGCAGCCCCCTGAGCCAACAGACCACAGCCAGGTCCAGCAGCCCCCTCAGGGCTCTTCTCAGAGTCTGGACGATATGCTCTCTTTTTACAGGAACTCTACCTGACTTCTGAAATATTAGGTTTGCCTTGTATTTAGTCAATTTTTTGCTTCAACAATACTGCTGTGTACTTCTGTGAGGAAATCTCAGACACAACAGAACATTAGACCTCATGCAGGAACATTTTCAGATTCTTGTCCTCTTGTTTTCATGCTTTTTTTTCTGAGGTTTGTTTGCACAAATGTTCAGATTCAGACATAGCGACATAAATTTGACGCAAATCAACTATTCATGAACTTTGTTTGTGAGATAATGTGTGAATGTCACAGCTTTTCTCAAATTGCCATGTACCTAATACCAATTTGTTTTAATAAATAAATCTGCATGAGGCCCAATGTCAGTGCTCTGTGGAGTATTAAAGTTTAACACACAGGAAACGCATCAGGAAATTTATGCTTAAGATACTGTTTTTACTCTTTGTGGAAAAATTCTGTAAATCCTTGTTTTGTTTTTGTTTTTTTAGTTGTTCCAGCTCTTATGAAAGAAAATGACCACGTTGTGAAACACAGGTGTAAAAGACAAGTGGGCATGACAAACGGTGATGCCTTTTTGACCTCTAGATGACTATTGAATCGGGGACATCGAGCTGCATAGTGAAAATATCCACTAGATGGTACTGTACACTTTCATGTTGAGAAAAAACTCTGCAAGTGACCAGACTGGTTGTGCAGTGGAGTGATTTATTTCAACTATTAGGGGGAATAATTCTACATCTGCAACTAACAGGCATTTTTGTACTGAAATAATTTAATCAGGAGAGGAAATAACGTTCACCACTAAATGATTCATTATTATTTTTGGCAGTCGTCATAAAAAGTGAAAAATCCACATCATGATCTCTCAGACTGCTTTGGTGTCTTTATTTGTCCCTCCAGCAATCTGAAACCCAGCAATGTTGAATTAAGCTTTATACTAGAGACAAAAAAAACTCACAACAGAGAACCAAGTGGATTTTTTTTTTTTTTTAACTAAATCTTTAATTGATTATTGAAACAGTTCCATCTAATTTTACACATCTGTCCATTTAATTTGAATTGTCTTCTGACCAATTCTACATTTCTTAAGATTTGCTTCTTTTTTTTTAACAAATATAAAAATATTCTGTAAAATGTTGCCCCTTATTTTTTAAACTCTGTGAAGTCGTGGCAGCTGGAAAAAGCCTTGGGCAAGGTTTGAGTGTATTTCGTTTCAAAAATGTCTTTCTGTCAAATGGGTGCCAGGGTACCGTGCTGCTGAAATTGAAGACATTAGTAACCTATAGGGGATCTTCCTCATCGCTGCTGTCTTGACTGAACGGACATATTCTGGTGTTCTGGATCGCCTCCTCCCTCCTTGTCTTCCATCACAGCCCCAGCAGTAGGAGAAAGTATTGGGAAGAGATGTGTGTCCCTGCTTATCTCTGATTATGGTGAGTGTTAACAATAATTGTAACAGTTTCCAAGTCAAGACCATAAATGGACAGTTGAATATTTGTTGTGTCATTGTCTCGAAAATAGCTACTAGACTTATTTCACATTTAATATCATGTAAGTGAGTTTATTCTCAGCTCCATGCCCAAACCCATCCCAGATAATATATGAGCACTCTGTTCCAGAGAATCATTTAAAAGAGGAAAGTGTAGTAAAGGAATTTATAACAGTAGTTGTTGATTTAGTAACTTCTGCTGCCTGTAGACCTTTGCTGCATATCACAGAAGTGAGGCTGTTACATTACAACAATATTTATGGAAATTAGTATGACGTATGTGTTTTTAAGTAAGAAAGGCACAGTCAGTTCGCTGATTCTGGGCTTCAGCCTTGTCCTGACAAGTGAGACACATCAGGAAACAAGAGGGGAGTTATTTTAGAGGGGTTGATAGCTGCTTGTAGTCTTGACTAATACAAACTGGAACTACAACTTCACCACAGATCAAAGACCAGCTCACCCCATCACCCTTTTAATTATGTATCTGGAAAATTGTCTGACTCCGTCATTTCCTTTTTATGGAAGGGAATAGGTAGTTTGCCAATTAATGTGTTGTGTGAATCTCCTGTATGAAGAGGTGGTTCGCTTCCTGGCGCGGTGGATTGTTGACCCCACTGTGGCCTTAAACAGTGTTTTTTCCCTTCTTTGTTCCTGCGACCTCAAGCTGGATCGGACCAAGCAGAGTGGGAAATACATACTCAGACAGTTTCTGCATTGGGGTTTACAACAGAATCATTTACATGTACAGCTTCATAATACTTGTAGTGAATTTTCATGAACAAATTCATGTTATGTAGCTCTGACTAGCTTATTTTATTATGATAGATTTAGTTCAGCACCAGTAACTAATACTGACTAGAGTAAATGACATTTTTTCTTCATATTTTAAGATGCTGACTCACTACTTGGATGGTTTGTATAATTTATTATGAGCTGGAAAGTGTGTTTCGCTGACAGGTCCACCCTCTTCTTGGGGAGCAGCTGTACTGAGAAATTTAGCCATGGCAGATTAATCATGCTGTAGCTGAAAAAATGGAAACCTGCTGATTTCATAATAGAAAAAGAATAACCTTCAACGCTCGGAAGCCCATTCAGATCCACTGTAGTGGCATTTTTAGTAGTTTAGTTTACTTAATAATGTTGCAAAGTTTGGATGAGGCTTAACCAGCAGGCACATCTGTGATGTTCAGACTTATGCTGGCACATAATCACAACGTTGGTTATTATACTTTACTGTTGATATTCCTCACAGTGCAGCTAAACTATCTTTTATGAGACAGATTATGACTTGAAGATGATGTTTTATGTCCTTTAGAACTGGATATGCTGTTGTCTTTATGATGCTGCAGGTCTCTGATTCGGGGGGGCAGACTAAGTTGTCCTGGCATAAAAGGCAAACCAGGAAAAGTTAGATTAGAAGTTTGATACAACTCTTGTGTCTGCCTGTTAAATACAATATGTAGGTATCACAGCCTGTTAGCTTAGCTTAGCATAAAGTCTGTCCAAAGTTAATAAAACCAGCCTAACAACGTCTCTGAAGCTCACACACTTATTTACTCGCTAATTTATTCCAAACACAAGCTTTAGAGATGAAGATTTCACTGTTTTGTGAAGGGCCAGGCCCCCGACCATCTCTGCTTCAAACTGAAACATCACACAGGTTTTCTCTGAACGTGCATACAGTTTACTGCTGGTGTAACCCCACTGGGGCTCACATATGGCACAGCCAGAACTCGTCTGTTAGAGGTTTTTTCATCCTCTGTGCAGTTTTATGATGCAGTGTTTCAATGAGCCAACTGGGGACTGAACCAACAAAGTGGGAGATCAAATCAAACTCATAAATTGTCATACATAGATGTTACAGCTACAAGTTTACTGAGCTGGTTGAATCTTTTGAGATTGGAAGATTTCGTCAACAAAACACTAAGAGTGCAAGTTTAGACTGCATCTATAGAGACAAAAATAGCCTGAGGAGACAAGATTTTAAGCCTTTAAGACCAGTTTCAGTTTAAGATTCTTCTTTTAAATTACAAGCATTAACATAAAAACAAGTGGAGGGTATAATGATAAAAGTCCATTAACGTTAATAGGTCATTAAGAGTCGAACTTTAAAATCAAACACACTGAGTCAACAAACAATAGAAAAGAATAGAGAAAAAGTAGAGGATAATGAAGTTTATAAAAACATGAACTAATAATACAGTACATGGAGGTTTCAGGTTAAGGTTACCCGCACACTACATGATGTTCCACAAAGATTTGTGAGCCGCGGACACAAATACAAAATCCTGTGTCTAAGTTTCCCAACTATCCATGTGTAATGTTTATATCACAAAGGAAAATAAACAAAAACCTGATATGATATGAGGGTGAATGTAAACACACACAGAGTAAGTTTTATCAGATTTTTTTTCGCATGTAAGGAATGGACATACCGCATAAAACATTTTTAACCCAATATCAGACTTTAACTCGGATTTTAGTGCATAGACCTAAAAATAATGTACCAATAACTCATTCATGGGATCCTAAAATCAAGAGACTGTATAGTTTGTCATCGTGGTGTGTGTTGATCAATAGAAATTAAACACACCTAATGTAGCATTAAAGCATCCCTCAGGCGAGGCTGTCTATTTTAAAAAGTAGAAAATTTTTAACAGATTTTGACCTAAAAATCGAGTAAAGCGTATAAAACAATGCTAAATCCCAGTTAAAAGAAATTACCACTGCTAAGAAAGAGTGGCTAAGTTAAGAAGTAAAGTCGCTTTTAGATGAGTTTCTCAGTTGGGTCATAAAACAATGGGGGGCTTTTTGTGGTCTGGCAACACCAAAAGAGAGACAAATGAACAATCTAATATTCATAACAGCTTATTACATTTCTTTTCTGATAAGTAAGCAGCTTCATATAAGTAAATTAATTTCACCTTCTGTACTGTACCACCTGAGATGAACAAGTGGTCAGTTTCATTTCTTTTCACCATGACATGATTCTCGCTAAGGGATGCAAGTTGTTCTTCTGTGTGCTTATCTCAGCTTTGAAGCGCTGCAGGAGTTTCACATGTTATCTGTTGCCTCAAAAAAATTCCACATTGTATAAACTAATTAATAAAGTAATAAAGACAGAGGGAAAACTAAAATGCACAGCTACCAGAAGAAGAGTAGCAACCAGTGCTGGTTTGCACGCCTTGTTTTACTTCTGTTATTAGAGTTACTGCTGATATTTCCACTGGTACAAGTACCGCTTTTACTATTAGTAAAACCCTTGCTGCTACCACTACTATTAAAAATTTGTTAAAATGTCACCCAAAAACCCAGCTTACCAAAAAGTGATCATTTTAAATCCATTTTCATAAATTTGAGATTAAAAAACAAGTAATAGAGAGTAAAGAATGCTGAAAAAAAAATCAAGATTATTTGACCATAAGCTATCAAGTCTGAGCAGTGTCAATTGGCCAGACAATTAAAAAACATTATTGCCTCGACAACCCACACTGCTCAATGAGAGCCCTGTTCTGCTGCTCTAGGCTCCTTTGATGGGCCATCAGTGAATAGCACCTTCCACTGCTGTGCGCCGCCACTTCCACACTGTGAGACGATGTGTTTCAGTTGGAGGCCGAGTCCCTCCATGAGCATCACCCCATTGTGAGCTGTAATGAGTTGGTGTGTGCGTAATGAGAGTTAATGCTGCTACAGCTCCTGAGCCACTCTTGCCACCAGGCCATAATGTCGCTCCTGCTGTGTTGTGTCAAACAGCCACATGTAAAACAGACTGGAGCCAGTGTGTTGATGGCGGGCCTGCTGCAGTGTCTCCCCAGCAGCAGATGGATCAGAGAAAGAGGGACAAAGGCCCTGTGGAGTCTCTAATGACAGCATTTGGCTGTTGTTCAGTTCACAACATGGGGTGGCTGGATTAATGTTGTAAATAACACCTTTGCACTCGATTGACCGCCTATTGTTGGAGAAGAAACTGGGTATCATTTGACTTCTTGTTTTTCTGAAGTCTGTTATAAAACATTTCTCTAATCCCGTCCAGCCACTATTTAAAATACATCAGCTGGCCTCACCATTGCATGGACAGTAGTATTCAGACCCTTTAGTTCAGTAAATGCTCCTTAACATGAATGTAAAAATAGTCCATCACAAGTAAGGTTGCATTGGAAGTCCTGTGAAGGAAAAGATACAGATATTATTAGAAAAATTCACTTGAATTGTTAAAATTGATGAAGTATGAAAAGGAAAATTCCTCATACTATAAAAAATTGCCCCCTGTCTCAAATGTGACATTATTGGCTATTAAGACCAGTCCATCAGTGTTTCTTTTTAGTATTGTAGCTGGTTAAAGTGGAACTAGTCTGAACTTTTTCATAGTGTATATATGTTGTTTTGTCCAGTGGTTTTGTTGTTTGGTTGTTCAGTCAAGCGGTTTGACTGAGTCTTGTTTAAAGACAAATGGAAGAGGTCACCACTTAAATAACTGGCAAAGAAACAATATTCTGCTACATTCATTTGGATTTAGTTTTTTGTTAAATACTGTAGCGTTTCAGCGGATAAAGCAGTCTAAAGAGATTAGAGGGAAAGTTTTTCTGTAATGGACTAACATTTCATCAACTTCTAAAATGTGATCCCAACCACCTGTGAACCACTGATTTGATCTTTAACAGGAAATTTTATTTTACAGAGTTACTCTACACCGATCTCAAAACGTCTGAGAGAACATACCCTGAGGTCTCACACGGATTTTGCTGTAAATATATTGAAATATAAATAAATAAATAATGATGGACTAAGACAGCTCTCTTTGGCCTTTACATAAAATTTGGTGACAGTGAGAAATTAGCAAAAATAGTTATTACACCAGTGTGTAAGAACTTTAATATGAATACACGTCTCAAACTGGCAAAATCTGGATTGACATCAGCAGCTGTGTGATGAAAAACAAATAAAGTTGACATTAACTTTATAAAATGAAAAGTGAACATTCAGCCCCAGTTACCATACACATACCTGAATTTACTTCAATATGTTGGTGTGTTTAAAGATGCAGTACATCGATTTGAATCCTCTGGGCATTGACCAGGTTTCATTTTCCTTATTTAATCAACAGATTTGTAAAAGGGAGGCCTGCAATCATTATTTAAGTTGCTGGCTGCCTCAGAGCCGGCTAATGTGCTATAGCTGCTGAGGCATGTTAAATGTCTTAAGTGTGTGTTCAGCTGAACTGTTTGCTGGGAGGGCAGTTTGTCTCCTGGGCAGCGCATGTGTCGTCTGACAGCCTTGTGTTGGATAAAGATATTAGCTGGGCACTGTTGACACTGCATGCACACTCGTAATGGCCTCATAAATTCTGCTCGTGTGAAAGGGAGAAAGAAAGTGAAAGGGGAAGGAAAGGAACTGAGGACTCATTGGCAGTCCACTCTCATTCTCTGCCTCCTCTAAACCACCCAGCGTGCTCTATACCTGCATTTAACAGATGCAGCAAATAGTGCAAAAAGTAACAAATGACATTTGTGTTTGTGCAGCAGCTCAGTGCGTTTCATGTGATGGTTAACAACCAGTAAAGGAACGGCTTTTTAAATCACTGATTCACAAAGACACTGAATCTTTTATTCCCCCAATATTGGTTTGAATGAAATCTTTTACATTTTTAATCCAACAGTGATGAAAAATACATGTATGTATTATATTCGGGTGTAATGTTATGGAGAGGGAGACGAGTCACCTCCAGTATTTTTATATAAACAACCTGACAACGTAACGCCCTCGTTAATTATCTGTTGATGGAATTACAGCTGTTCATGACGAAGTAGCATGTGACAAGTCGTCCATTATGTTGAAAACATTCGTTTGACAGTGTCACAAGAAGCCATTTATCACTAACCTTCAGAGTCCAGCCTTTCATTTTATCCAGCAGTGACATTTGAATGAAAAATGATCTGATATACATTTTGACCATCTCTTGTCTGAGATACATTATCCTACCATCACATTACTTAACTTTTACCATCCAGTCTTTAAATCATGTTACTCTGCTGCACGAGGGAAACCCTAATTCCTCAAAATCTGGCACCCCTATTTCCGCTGACTTTCCTGGACGTATTTTGTCAAAGGTCTATTTTGTTTTCATTTCAGCTCATGCTCCTCATATTTATCTCTATACTCCCAAATAGCACACTGACCTTTTCGCTGCTGGTTCGGACTGTTCATTTGCTGCTGTGGTCCTTGTGTGGCCATCTCCACCTCCTAAGTAGCCTGTCTTGACTGGTGTTTTTATGTGTTGCAGAAAACAGTGTGAATGTTGTTCAGAAATCTCACCTGATCCTGTCGCAGCTTTACACTGAGCTCACGGTCAACAATGCTTCATTCAGCAGCCTTATTCTTCTTCTCTGTGGATGTTCGTCTGGTGGTAAGCTTCTCAAGGCCTCCACAAATTAGACATTTCTTTAATTAACCTCATCTTCAGCAGCCAGACTGTAAACAGGCTTTCACATCTGGGCTTTCAGACCTGTCTGCTGTTCGGCAGCTCCGCCTCTCTTTACTTTGCCTCACAACATTTCAGAACTGCACCTTGTGTCTTGTTGTGGCTTCAGATGGATGTCACTTTCCTGTCCTGATGATGATAGTCAGGATTGTGGCCAGAACTTTCTGAGACAGAAAACAGACAGCGAATATATTAGCTAAATTTAAACACATGTGGGAGCATCTGAATAACGAAGGTAATAACTAAATCTACTCAGTGTTGTCAGATCAGGTGAATGAGGTGACTTTGACGGTCTTCTATGGTGGCCAGTGACTTTATGTAGATTAGATGCTGTAACGGGAGGAAGCAATGTTTCTTTGACAGCAGCAATGTCAGTCTTGCATGCTCCAGCATCACAAAGACTGTATTGATTGGTAGATCCAGGGGCTGTTAACGAACTACTTGCATCTCAATGTGTCCTTCAGCAGAAGATTAATGTCTCCTGTAAAAAATGGACTCGATTCCACCAGCATTTCTCTTAAATATTAATGCAACTAAAAGGGCTGTTTGCCAAACTACAGTAAGCAGCTGTGTTGTTTTTTTGTTTTTTTTAACAAAGCAGCACTGTCATAAACTCCAACAATAGCAAAAACACTCAATCTCACTTCAAAAAAACTGTGGAAGAACATATATTTTCTAAGTCTATATTAAGACTTGAAGGACAGTACATGTTTCCAAGAGATCTGAGGAAAACATCTCCGATCATCTTATTTTAGTTAAGGCAGTACAGGTTTGACCTTTATCAGCCTCTTCTCTGCTCATTTTTATACTGCATTGTCTCTTTGTCGTAGGAATCTTTGTAATTCATTGTTTTAATAAGGATGTAAAATGTCACACATACACACACACGACACCCACCTAACAGAGGGTCAGTTCAGGTTAATCCAGTATGGTTTTATGAGGATGTGTGATCAGCGCTCACATGAATATGGTCATTGGACTTATTGCTTCCCAGGACAAGAACCTGATGGTGGTTTTGTTCAATTTCAGCTAACAGCTGTCACTTACATCAACAATGATAAATCTTGTTTTAATCGTAATTGTGTTTTAAGTGTTTTCATGTGCATTGTGCTGTTGAGTTCTAAAGATAAACACAGGAAATGTTGAACCCCAGTCCACTACCTATACGTTTGACTGGTAATTTATAAAAGAGAATATAGAGTGAAAATCAAGATTAAACCATAACACACATACTATTGACTCAGATTTAGTTAAAGTGTTTCCTTTATGCACAAATGGTTCAGTTCATATTGTCTATTGTATTTTGTCAACACTATTATTGGTTCCTCTGACATAAAATAACACCAGTATACTACACAGTTTGTGTAAGAATTAAGCACAGGAAGACAGCAAATCTCTATTAATATCGACTAATAAGTACATGATTATCATATATTTGAGATTTTTTTGTATAGGAATTTTCTGTATCTCATAAATTTGTTGTACAGCTTTCCTTGGTAAAAACTATTCCCATTGTAAACCTGTCAGAAAGTTCTCACAGCAGAACAAAAACAACCCTCCAGCTGTGTTTTCTTCCTCGTCATGATGTGAAGAGAAACTAAAATTAGGCCAACGTGACACAAGAGTTTGTTCCTGTGTCCTATTTGTTCAAAAACTCGACAGTTTACGAATTTAGCGTTGCCAAAAACAACAAAGGTGAACAATACTTTCCAAGGACACACACCTGTGTTTTGTCAGTATGTTTATGAGTGAATGTATACAGCAAAGGTCACGTGTTTGCTGGGTTTTTCTGTGAAAGTGGACATTGGTTTAATCTTAGAGCACTTACTCCATCTGTAATTAGTGAAAAATAAATTCTTGATGATTTAGCCTTTGGGAAACAGTTTGAATATGTTTCATTGATAAAACGATGGACTCAGAATCGGAGTAGTTATACTGATATGAATTAAAAGCTGTTTTTATCAAAAATATCAAAATTTTTCTCAACATTAGCTAAATTGAGATAGTTCACATCCTGCACTGAGGAGAAAACAGAGTAAATAGACAATGAATTCTTATGGATTTAGAAAAGCAGGGGATCCCAGCTCTCCAAATGTGTGATTTAAAGGTGCTTTTTGTCAGCTGGAGACAGGTGCAGTGGAGAAAGTGACGTTATTTTTTTAAACATTTTAATACTGCAATGAGAACCATGTTGCAAATAATGGTGATTATTCGTTAACTCTGGTGACTACGCCCTCCTTGCTCTAGTTTTGCTGAAAGACTTGAAAACAGTCACAGGAAGGAGTATATCAAGATGGAGTTCCTTTTTTAAGCCTCAGTCTTATTGTTTCACCTCAGAACAGGAGAGGAGGAGACGCACTCTTTCCTCATCCGATGTGAAAAGGAGACACACAGACAGAGATGAACCTCAGAGTTCAGGCTGCACATTGTGTAGTGTGTTTTTCTAGCCTATAACCAAAAACAGTTACACTACACGGCCCATATATCATAGCTGTATTTATGTCTGAATTGGATCTCAGACATCACAATGATGAGTTTTGCATAATTAAAGGACAATTTGAATCATTGGGGGCTGAAATGCAGCTCAAAGACGTTCATTTTGATTTGAAGGCAAACACAATCCTTTGCATTGCACATCTCCGGGTTGATAGAATCAGCATCACATTTATTATCTGCAATCCTTTTAGACTACTCCCGAGTATTTGGTTTGCATTCACAGCCTCGTGTGTGCTGTAAAGCTCCATCGTTGTCTCAAAACCATGAAAAAAGCATCAGTTAACTGCACTGTTGGACTGGGTGCCATGTTTCTTCATTACAATAAATACCTGCTCTGTGTTTTATTATCAATTAATGCCGCTGGTACTCATTAGACAAACTGTGCATTAATCCACCTGTGAAAATAGTCCATAAAACATTGCAACTGTTTAATGTTTAATGTGTACTACAGTGGACAGCTGTTTCAGGAATTTACCGAGGCTTTTATTTCCACAGGTAGATAATTGGTTAAATGTATACGAAGAGAGAAACTCCATTAGGCAACATCAATATTATTAAAGACATTAAATATTTAAATGCAGAATGACATGAAATGCAGATATTCTTCCTAAATGTACTTGAGTAAGAATGAAAAGAAACCTTAACATGTACTGTTAACAGAGAAGACCGGCACCAACTTTTTTCAAAATAAAAGTAAATAGTACTTGTGAACTGACTTTAAAGATTTACATCCTGTGTCAGTGTGAATGTGGTATTTGGAGGTACCACTTAATTCTAAAACATTTTTTCATACTGTCCATGTTTGTAGGAGGATCTAACCTTATCATTTATGCTGCAGATCACAGAATCCACCTTCCTCCTTTTTATTGACTCAATATGAAAACGCAATTATTGCACCGACAAAAAGGGGGTGAAAGGTGCAGCCACATAATGTTTTTCAATGAGCTAAACACTCTGTTAGGGACAACACTGCTTATGGTCTCAGTGAAAGCAACACATTTGTGGTGTATAATATTCAGTAAACATTTTGTGTGTGTTTTTAAGTATTTTCCAGGTTTTGTGTTGCTGTGTTTATCCAGATGGGAAGTATTAAGAAGCCTATTATGGACACTTTGGAAAGAATCAAGTCAATCAATCAATATATATGTTTTTATAATGGGGCTGAGATAGGTGTTTTGTACAGAGCATTTTTATTTTTATTTATGACTTTATTCATTTATTTATTGTTATTTTATTGCTGTTAACTCATCCACAGGGGCTTTGTATTTATTGAATACCTTTTATCTGTACTTTATCTTAGTGTTTAAGCAATTTTATTTAGTTCATTGTGGAACTGAGTCTTTTCTTCTTGGTGTGTGTAGCCCACCAAAAAAAATTTCAGAAATTTCAGAAAAAGTCCACATGCAATAAAGCATTTAATTTAGAATTTTGAATTGAGTCAAACCTGATGCCATGTGGCTATGGATGAATGTGTCAGGGATTTTCTCATGTAGCTGTGGATTGGTTGTTGACCTTAAAGTGTGACGGACTAGAATTAAAAACAAGAGACTGGTTATCAGAGACTTGTTTGACTCGGAGTAGCCCCTCTGACAATTTGTAATGTGCTGCAACTCGAGGTTTACATCTCAACACATGAACCTTTTATGATCTGAAAATGGAAATCTTTTAGGTGTGAGGTCAGTCCAAACAAATACAAAAGACAAATTGAAAATAGATGGATGTGTTGGGTGTGGCGTCAGAACAGCTAGTACTGGACTCTCGTTTCTTTCTTCTCACTGCCTGCATGAAGCCACTCCCCATCTTTATGCTACTGTTTGTTGCTGTGATACACGGCACAGATATTTTTAGTGTAATAAATCTTCACCAGCTGACTACGGTTGAAGAGTTAAAAAAGCTCCCCTTACTTCACTGCCAGTGAGTCACAGTTAATTCACCAATGAGGTTAAATGTGAGCATGATGTCCATAAGCTGCTAAGGATGTGAAGTTGGGCTGTGCAGGAAACAGGGAGAGCAGTTTCCTGTTATGTAGAAAGGAGGTTGTTGTACACCAATCAGACAGTCAGATGGGTGCGCAGGCAAACAAGGCTGGTTCATCAATGCAGCAGAGTTGATTTAAGCTCCCATGTACTGCCTGATTTTTAACCAGACATGATTGGTAATGTTGAGAAATGCACCTTGATCTATAATATTGATCAGAAATGACCAAAATCTGAGAACACTGTGTTTTAACCAACTGTAACTTCTCATCAACTTATGATTCATAACTAATGGAGTCCCTAGTGTCTATTAATACTCCATGAAGTGACTTTTTAATGGGTTGCCAGGTTGTGACCCATTTGTCTGATGTTTATTCTGTCTGTTTGTAACAAGTGCACAAATAACTGAAGGTTGCCCAGGTGGATTTTAATACAGTTAGTGTGTGTTTTGAAATGCCCCACAACCTGGCAACCCAAAAAGTGTAATGCTTATAACTGCTCTATAGAGTTTTAGTAAATGATTTGTTAATGCTCAGTTAAGACACATGGTTAGACCTACTAAACCATTTCTAAAGACTGAAAATTTATAGACTGCTACTTACTTTACTTTTTATGTGTTGTGAAAAAAACAAAAATCCATTGGAGGTTTCATTATAAAATGCGTGTCTACATGATAGAGCGTTAAGCCATTTCCTTTAGCTTAGCTCATTCACCTTATTGCTCTAAATGTAATTATTATTATTGCGTTTCTATAAGTTCATTAAATTCACTGGTGGTGTTCATATCAAACCTCCCTGCTCTTGCTGCTGCTGCCGCTGTTGTTGTCGCCGGGATCCCATTGTGTAGTCGTGTGTGTTGTTGTGTGTTGTTGTGTGTGATGTGTGTAACACGGAGCGGACCGAGCTCCTTCTCATTTGGTTTCCAGTCTCGTCCTCGGCGCTGTCGGACGCACCAACGATCAGCTGAGCAGCTTCGCTTCAAAGGACGACAGACAGACAGAGCTGTGTCTCCTCTAGTGTGTGTCTGTGTGTGTGTTTGTGTGTGTGATTGTGTGTTTGGACACTTTAACGGAGTTTGGATCCGTTTTTATACTTAGAAAAAAAAAAATCCAGTGTCACGCAGCTGCTGTTGTGAACGAGATGTTGGAGACCGGGGCTTCGCCAAAATGAACCTAGGTGAGTTTATTATTACTATTAATGGGGGTTTTAATGTTGTTGTGGTTTTATATATATATGCCATGTTTAGGTGAATATAGGCTGCTGTATTTTTGAGTAAGTGGGTCAGGCTGCACAAAAAGAGAAAAAAGAGTCAGACTTCAAACTAGTTTACTTTTTTGTCCGTGATTAGATGATGAATCTAGCTGTAACATCATAATGTGAAAGAAACCAGAGTGTTGTTAACACTGTGGTTACTGATGTCAGAGCTGATGGTTGACTTTGACTGATGGAGTAAAGAGATTTCAGTGTTCACCTTATGTGTTCAGCTCATGCTGAATTTAAAAACTCAAGCAAACCTTTTGAATCATCATGCTTTATATTAGATGTCTTTTCATGATCCTTTGCTCTATTTATGGTATTATACCAAGAGCGGTACAAGGAGCCTGAGAGGGGTTTCTCTCATTTGAATCACAGGAAGTGAGACAGGGAAATCCCTTAGATTTTTTGTGTTCTTTCTCAAAGGGTATAAAAGCTTAAAGAATGCATTGTAAAACACTTATTCTTTCAGCGAAGGACCATGTTTTAACATTTAGAGCAGATTTTAAATGTAAAATGCTCCCAGTAGATCTGATTGATTGGTGTAGTGGTCATCTAACAGTCCCTGATCCCCTGGGAAAAGTTAAATATGGCAATTACAAATCCACATGTAAGTTTATATCATGTGAAAATAGACGCTTTGAGGACTTTTAGGTCACAGGGACACAATACAAATGACCTGTAAGCTATTTTAAAGCCCATAATCTTACAGTTTCCTTTTCCTGTTGTTCTTTCAGACTGCACCAAGCCTTCTGTTGCTCCAAAGCCAAGATTTGTTTGTCACGCCAGCCTGAAGCTGCCTTCCCCTCTCATGTCTGCAGCCCGGGGCCCCAAACCTTTCATCGCCCCAAAACCTAAAGTCACACTGGAGCTCAATGGCAACCAGGGAGGTTACAGCAATGGCAGTTTACTCATTACAGACGGTGAGGTTGATGATGAGCAGGAAACTGAGAATGGCCTAAACAAAGTGATGAAGTCAGAGGAACAGTTTAACGGCTGCATCCTGAAATCGCCACTAAAGGATCTCCAGAATGTGTCACAGACGCAGGAGGACAGAGAGGGGACAGAAGAGGAAAAAGACACCATTCAAAAAATGGATGAGGACTGGAGGTTAACTGACAGTGCTCTAACAGAGGAGGTGGACTCCCTGGAAACACTGTGGGTCAGTGATGGCGGGCTCACAGCTGACTCTGAGGAGGCAGCAGAGATGATTGACACAGACATGGCAGAGGACATGGATGCTGAAGGGTGTGATGCGGGCGAGGCATTGGCTGACACAGATGGTCTCTCAGTGGGAGACATTTCTGTTAATAGCATTGATGAGGAGGCAGGCTGCTCCTCCAAAAATCTAGACATGAAGGAGAAGCAGGACAAGCTAAAAGTCAAGGAGGACTACGCCAGTGATGCTACAGCAGAAGATTTAAGTGAGTCTCTCACAGATGAACCTGCCTTTCCCATCAAAAAATACACGAAAGACGCTGATAAACAGAAGGTTTTTCTATCAGAAGCAGAGGAGAAAGAGGAGGACTCTGTCGCTGATTGCGGCATCACGTGCAACATCCTGAAGTTGAGGTGTGGCCATAAAACAAAGGAAAGGGGCGAAAATGTACAGAACATAAATTTTTATGACTTGGTCCCTGAAGAGCAGAATAACTTCTGTGACGCAGCTAAGCCACATGTTGCCTTCGAGGATGATCCATTCCATGAGCCTTATTATGTCTCCTCTGAGGACATTGTTAACGGAGCGATGGTGCCAAGGCATGACAAAGCTCAGGGACTGCCAGATAGTCCATCAACATCACAGAAACATTCTTCTGTGAACACCAGTGGAATATCAGGTGGAGTAGAAAATGCACAAATACACTGTGTGTCCTCTAAAGAATATATGGAGATTGTAAAGAAGGATAAATACAGATGCAACAGCAGTGATGAGAACCATTTAAGACCATGTCAGAGAAGGACTTCATTCAAAACTGAGGAACACAAAGTGTGCGCTGCCGAGGCCTTGTTGAATCACTTGGACTGCCAGCCGAGGTTCAGGCTGGTATCCATCTCAGTGCCGACTGACACGGACACTTCGCTGACCTCCTCTCTTTCAGACAGCCAGCTGCTATCCCCAAACGACTCGGACGTGTTTAGAGATGAGGAGGAGCTGGAAGGTCACATCATGCCATTTCTGGATGACACCACAGATACGGAGCAGGATATAAGCGATGAGCATGTTTATGAGGAGCCAGGCCGCAGTGTGGATAATGTTTTCCCATTTGAGAGGAAGGCCACAGGGACGCAAACCTGTTCGCTGTCGCAACGCATCAACAACAATGCAGCTGAGATGGGACTGCAGTTTGTTCAGAGGCCCTACATGAGTGGATTCGGGCAACCTACCCTGAGCAGCAGTCCCATGCTAAGCTCAGTGCGGCACAAGAGCTACTCCAAACCTCACTATTTATCCCTGTACCCCCGCTCCCTCTCCGTGGAAGGAAAGGACATGTCTCAGAGACAGAGAGAGGCCTTTTGTTCATCTGGAAGCTTCTCCAGGTGCTCACCTTTGCCATCCAGCGGCATGTCCACTCCAACATCTGTGGTGGATATCCCGCCTCCATTTGAGTTGGCCTACATCACCAAGAAACCCATCACAAAGAGCTACCCCTCACTTCTCATTGAGGGGGACTCATCGGAGAAAAACAGGAAAAAGAAATCCTCCATTAAGCGCTTCCTGATGCTTAAGTTCAGGCGGAAAACAGAGAGCAAGCCTGTGGTGGATGTCAAACCGTCTTCCTTCAAGTCCACAGCAGAGTCGAGACATCACACACCCTGCAGACTGCTGGATTTAGACACACACAGTTTAAATAATTCTCCACAGCTCAACTCACGCTCTGCTGGTAAACATCCAGTTTCACCTGAGTCGGCTTCCACCTCCATGTTCTACGATGAAAGCAAAATAAAAGGGAACTCTGTTGCCTTCCTCAATCGCAGTGTTGTCAGAGTGGAGTCATTTGAGGACCGCTCCCGTGCTCCTTTCATACCACTTCCTCTGACCAAGCCTCGCTCCATCTCCTTCCCCAACACAGATACCTCAGACTATGAGAATGTTCCCCCCATCAGCTCGGACTATGAGAACCTCCAGGTCCCCCAGCGGAGGCCTGTTCAACAGGGACCTTTCACAGACTTCTTTGACCGTCCCAGCCGAGTGCTGTCGTCTGCCAACGACACGGATGGTTATGTGGACATGAGCAGCCTCCCCGGGTTCAAGAGTAAAGCTCAGTCACCTCAAGAGGAAACAGAAAGGTATGTAAACAATCATGCTCTAGGTGGCAATACTCGAGGGGGTTTGAGTCCAATGCTAATATCGCAATTTAAATTTCAGGTAGAAACAAAGCTAACGTGCCTTTTAGCAGGTATAATGTTTGCCAAGTCCACTGTGTTTATTTTGCATATTCATTACCACCAAGCCCAACCGTACAGCTGCAGGCCACAAGCCACACAATTTTTTTTGAGAGTTGTTTTTCTGCATGTGTGTGTCAATGATGCTGGACATTATAATAATTATTCTTAACATCTCTTAGCAAAGATTTGCTCCTCATTTATTACTGCTTAGCCAGTGTGCAGGGTTAGCGTTCTCCCTGTTGGCTAACATTTTAAAATATTTATGAGATTGAGTCCTGTGACACTGTGACGACAGCTCAGGTAGATGTTGTGATCAGTCATAGTGAGCAAAGTGTATCAGTTTTTCAGTGCACTGAAATGTTCTACACCCCAACTGTGGTGTGTCTGGATGTTGATGGGGCATGTTGGGTAGAGGAGGAAACATAGTGGTGGTCTCCCCGTCTAAGTTAGCAAGTGGCAGGTGCCATTCATAAATCAGCTGTTTAGGTGCAAAAACAGCATCCTGTGTTGGTTTTGTAAGAGCTTCTCATCTCCCTCCTGTGGCGTTATTTGTTTGTATGATCAGCCTGTGATGACATTAACCCACCCCCCCACATTCCTGTTGGCTGTGCCCATAGCATACAGGCTGCTCAGGATGATTAATAGTCGGAGCATTTTGGAGTCATTGCTCTTCTCAAACTAGTCAGGCACAACGGGCTGAGATATAATCTCAGTATGCTCTGTAGTCAGCAATAGTTCACTGTAGAGCTTCCCTCTCATCGTGTTCGCCATTTTATCATGTGTGCAAAGAATCGGTACAATAATAACTAAGTATGTGAACAAATACACACCTCTGTTGAAGTGACAGTTAGGTTTTGTTATGATTTGTTTGTTGTTTGTCTGATTGTAATAATTGTTATGAACATGTTACGATCTGATGAAAGGTTTCATCACATTTGGCCATAACTTCAAAACCTTTCATTTGACACAAAATAACAACATAGTGCGTCACCTTATGCCTGCATCGAGGTGCAGGGCTATTTTTCTTCGTCCTTAACTTGTTCAGCAGTCAGGAATATATTTAATCATGAATAATTTAACATATCAGTAAATTCTGGTGCAAAAATCAGACAAACAAAACAAACAAAGAAAAACCTTCAGGAATCTACTTAAAAATCAAAAGGTCAGGTATTGGTTAGTGTGCGCACTTTTGCATCCATTTTACTTTCCTTTGATGGCTACAATTTTCTGTATAATGAATGAAGTTTTGATCACAAATAAGTGATTATAACACATACATTTCATTCTACCGCTTTTTGATTCTGTCAAGCTGTGAAAATATGACTTTTGTCATATGTGTATTTTATATATATATATATATATATGTATGTGTGTGTGTGTGTGTGTGTGTGTGTAAAATTTCTGGTGGTGCAACAGTCAGAAATGCTGTGCAGGTTACAACATTAACCTGTCTCACAGTCAGGAGTGTGTCAGCTATGCCTTAAAGTATAGTCTATTTTCTATATAAGTGTATATGCACTCTGAGTTTACTGCCCCTGCTGAATTATTGCACTAAAATCTACTGTATTACAAATGAATCAGCTAAAAGATATGTTTGAATTAGATGTCTTTACCATTGTTTAAGTAATTTATCTTTCACCTATTGGGTGATATTTTTTTTTGTCATTATTATCATGTGCATTTTGCTGGGACTTCAGATGATGTGATCGTGGTCTTAAGTCAATAAAATCTGAATGTGAACCTATAAAAGATGACCCTTTCCCTATACTACTGTCAGTGCAATTTTCATCCATTTTATGTCCTTACTTTTCCATAAGCTGCAAAAGTCACATGCCTATGTGGAAGAGCCCATTGCTCTGTAATGCTTAACAAAAGACAATATAATGATAATGATTGTCTGTTCCCAGTCAATACAGTGATTGTAATCACACTATAACCTACAATTCTACATGGACAGTAGTACCAGTGGTTGGGGGTTGTACTGTAGTTTTGCAGCAGCCCGAAGGAGTAATACCATCAGCTCATTGAAGGTTGCTGGCATCTTTGCCCCATTACTGCTACCACTGGAACAAATGGACTCAGCAAGGAACCTGAGGCAAAAAGAAAATTAATATTTTTTATTTCCTTCTATAATTTATGTCCATAGAATTTGCCCTGAGCATTCATACAATATGACATATGATATGAAAGCCTGATATAGTTTGCAGTTCAAGCATCCCTTGGTGTCTCATCCAAAGTCCAATCCTATGTGGGGCAACAGGCCATGCAGTTTAAATGCATGTAATGCAGAGATGTAAGCTGTTCACATATTTTGTTCATATCTAGCTAATTTGCATCACAGTGGGGTTAACTCAGTCGTTGTGGGGAGTTAAACATGGCAAGAACACATAGCGGAGTAGTGCGTCGCTACTGTAACTTAAAGACCTGATTTTATTTGCATAGCTTGCTAGGCTCTATCTATTAGCATATTCATTTGGGCTCCCTGCAGGATAGAATGTGGTAGCATAAAACACCGACATGCGTCCCTGGTTGGGTACAGTTGTCACCGCGGGCTCTTCAGAATGAGTTTATTGGTTTCTCAAGACCTGCAGTGTTTACTCCATTGACACTTGCCTCAAACACTGAATAACATGCTTATTATAGTGATATTTGTATATAGAGGACCATAAAGACGACCAGAGTTGTTGAATGAATGTCATGAATGTAAGCAGTTTTTATTATACAATCAGTAGGTCACATTTCTGATATTTTTGGAATTATAATTATATGTCAGGTGTAATACTGTCATTTCTGTCATTAAAGAAACAGTTTTATCTTTCAGTGGAAAGTCAGATTATTTACTGTACAGACTTTATACGGTAAATGTAAGGACACAGCTATCTTAGGCAGCTTAGCATAAAGACTGGGCTCAGAGGGAAGCCAACCAACTCCTGGTCATGTTGTCATATTTAATATACAGAAATAAAAATTTGGTCAATCTAACTCTCAATAAAAATAACTAAAAAAGTTGCTATTTCAGAAAATGTCACACTTTTTCTGTAAAATAAAACAATTTAGTTCAAAATCATCAATCACACGGTGGTTGAACCTCTCACCACTCATTCCTGAACTAAGGCTGCGATTTGTGATTTGGAGGAATAGATTGACATTTCTTCATTTTAGGCTGATCACATGACAAAGAGGTTGAAACGAAGTTTCCAACACATTTCCAGGTTGTCTTTGGTTATCATTCAACATTGTTAAATTGTTCCAAAAGTTAAATTACTCATCCACATAACTATAAAAAAAAAAAAAGCTACTCTAGCAGTTATGTTTGTTGCAAGATATTCAGCAGTTATAATTACTGCTCTTTATGTTCCGCGTAAAAGTGTGATTATATACAAGCCATCAGTTCAATATCATTTATATTTGTGTCTACATTTCTGTGGATAATGTGTGTATCCTATATTTACCAATCTGACCCCCCCCCCCCCCCCCCCCCCACAGTGCCTATACAGAAGCCTACAATGTGTGTTCAGTGGCTGTCGGTCCACATCCTTGTTCAGAAGGCGATGCTGAGGGAGAGACGGTGACTGAGGAAGACCAGGGGCGCACCTCTGATGAGGAGGATGGCGGAGCAGATAGCAACTATGACAGACAGGTTAGTTCTGGTAAATGTCACTTGAGTTTGTGCGGACACACAAAAAAGTAGCTGCACGTCCACAAGTATTTTAAATATCCTGTATAGGATTTAAACTTGACTCAGCCAAATAAATGTCTAAGCTTTTAAGTCTTATCAATATTTTCCTGTTTTGCAATTTTCCTGTTGCAACCCTCTATTCTTTAAAATGATTTAATTAGTTTTGTTTTTTACTATTATTTTAACACAACAAAATATAAAACTCACCTTGGGCTGTGGCGAAAATTGCCCTCACAAGCCAGGATTTTAATGTGGGTTAATGGAGGTTAATGAGTTACTACAAGGCTGTCTTCATTATTTTGAATTTGATTGCTGCTTAGAGACAATGTGGAGAGGAGAGCCAGCAACATTTGTTGAACCAGTGCCAAGATACATTAGCTTTTCCTAACCCTGGGCTTAATACTAATAAATGATACAATTGTTTATAGCCTGACGGCCGATCCAGAGCCTTCTACATCGCAAAAGAGCTGGTGGATTCAGAGAGATTGTAAGTTACGTGTTAACTTACTTTTCTTATCACCCATCTCTGCTTATTTTCCAAAACTTAAGAGGTTCTTATTAAAATGAGCAAATATTTCTCTGCCAACAGGCATGTGGCAGCTCTCAAGCTTCTTCAGGAGGTGAGCGTGTTCTCTAAAGGAAGGAGAAATACAAGATCTCTTTAATTAATCTTTGTCCTTTCTGTTTTTAGCATTCAGATATTATCTTGTTATTCTAATGGAGAAGGATGTTGGAAGAAATGCACACTTTTCTTGATTCTTAGTTTGTTAAGTAACAGATTTAACATGTGTGCAAGGACTTTCGGGAATCGGTGGGGGCGGCTGTCGGGGACGAAGGTGAACCTGTATTGGAAGAAGAGAGACTTCGAGAGATTCTCAATGAGCTTCCTGATGTTTACACTCTTCACCGCAGAGTTTTCACTGAGCTGGAGGATCGTATCCATCACTGGTGAGACATGTGCACAGTTTACTAGTAAGGAAAGTGTTTGTTAAAAATTAAAGGAACTCCTTTCCTCCATCCTTCATCTACCATGGCTCGTCAGTGCTTACTACACAGTAATGCAGTTCAGAAAACTTTGAATATGATCATTTGTTCACAGTCACAATCCTCTCACAACTGTTTCTAACCCAGGGAGGAGAGCCAGAGGATTGCAGACATCTTCCTGTCCAGAAAAGTAGAGTTCTTGGTTTTTACCACTTACATCGGCCACTATGACCGTAGTATGAGCCTGCTGGAGGACAGCTGTCGAACTTCACCTGCCTTTGCGGAAATTGTTCACCAGTTCGAGGTCAGGCTCACTGTTTTTCTAACTGCAGTCCACATGGAATAACTTTCATGAAAATTCTGAATGCAAAAAAAAAAAAAAAAAAATCCATATATAATTCAAATATGTTAATAGAAAACTAGTTCACATTAAGAAAAACTGGGTGGGTATTTGAATGAAAATAGCAGTGAAACTTTGGTTCCAACATTTTACATTTGATCAGGAGTGTTCTTAATCTGTGTACATTATCTTTTTTCTGCTGAACTCAATACATGTACATAATGTGCAATGGCAAAGATGAAGTGGTTGTTTTGCAATAGTGGAAATGGTGATGGCAAACTGTGACAGAGAGAAAAAGAGAGTAAAAAAGCTAACACTAAAGTGAATTAAGCACAATTTTAATTTAAATGACCACCTACCCTGTATTCTTTGCTGCTGGTACTCAGAAGAAAAATATAAACTTTATGTATTACAGCACAGGATCAAATATGTTTTGACATGAGCCACTTAAAATTAATGTAGTCTGCATTTCCCAACAGCTTTTTGAGCACTTTAGGGTGGAGTTATAATTAGCCAGCTCAGTTTTATGAATAGTTCAGAGATTTTGTTGCAGAAGATACTAAGTTGGAAAATTTTAACTATAGAACACAAAAAATATAATATAATCACACAATATTATTAAACGTTCAACAGGGAGTTTGCAGCATCCATTCAATATCCACAGTTTATCCACATCCAAAATCAGTGTTCGGGCAGCTGCTAACTAAGCTGCCGAGCCTGGCAGAGATCAGTGGGGAGATTGGCGGGTGCAGATTGTTACACCCTATTGTAATAATCAAGCCAGATGGTAGAAGGAAATCCACTGCCACCACATCCTGTCCTCATTCATGGACAATGGCATTTAGTGTTTGTTAGCGATGCTAGGAGGAAGTCAATGTCAGTCAGGTGGCTTGTCCACCACTTTGGTACTAACTAAAGTGCTTTGCAGCCATTGCATGGAGTGACATGAAATCCAACTGCCTCTGGTGATCTCTCGACTTTTCTTCTTTTGCCACCATGAAGTTGTCAAATGTGGTGTTGAATGAAATTTAGGTACCAGGCAGTTTATCAGAGCATGTGATACAGACATTCACGTCCCCCTCAGGGTGAAGGGTAAATCACATCTAGCGCCACCAGCAGCTGGTAATGTAACTGTGTAAACAGGTTTATGTCCTCACACCCAGAAAAATACCTGAACGTACATACACACACACACACAGTGTGCACGGCGTTGTGCTGTCCAGCAGTCTGTGTTATTGGCCCTTGTTCACACTTAAAATATTAATATGTCTGACGCCTGTACTCAAAGGTCCAGTGTTGCATAAGTCGCCTCTCATCACAAGTTTAATTTTCTTTGTCAAAGTTTTTTACATACTCAGTGAAAACCCTTGCCTGGTTTTATTAAACTGATGTGGATTTCTACAGTAAATGTGGATTCAATTATCAGCAAAATTGTGTTTTTTGCCTCAGCAGCAAAGTACATCTGGGCAGACGGTCTCCCTCAAACATCAGCTCCTGCAGGTCATTGTGCGTGTCGCTCAGTACCGCATGCTCCTCACTGGTGAGTCAAGCGTAAAGATGTAATTAAATATGGTCTGTTCATTTACAGTGATTCTTAGGGAGGAATTAATTTTTTTCACTCCTCCTATAGATTACCTGAACAACCTCTCCCCTGATTCCAAGGAATATGAAGATACCCAAGGTACCGTAAACAAACAGCAGGCTCAGTGTGGACAGAGGCTGCTCACTTTACACTTTGTTACTCACAGGAGAGGTTTATTGGCCTCTGTATGTTGCTATGCGTTTATGGGGAATTTATTATTTGGCATGGAGAGATGGCCATGAGAGAGCCAATTTAGATTTCTTTGTCTGTGGTAACCCACCAGGAAGCTATTTCAGCCCTCTCCTGTGTGAAGACTGCTATGTGTTATTCATGAGAAGGCAAGTCACAGCAGCGCTATCTCGTACTGTATCTTTGATAAAGAAAAAGAGCCATCACGGTGCAGACATGCAGTCACGCCCAGATTCTTGACTCACTTTGTCTTTTATGTTGACTTTCTACACAGACATGAGAAATAAACAAAGATTTCATCAAATATGAATCTTGACTATAAATTTCTTGACTTATTATCATGTTGCATTTTTCCCTGTCTGTGTTTGTCTGTTGCAGCCGCAGTGGTGATGGTGTCTGACATTGCAGATCAAGTAAATGACAGTTTAAAACATGGGGTAAGCGGGTCGTATGTTGGCATATCAAGCAAATGAACATCTGTTGCAGAATTTTATATGCTGTACTGTGTGTCCAAGTCTCTGGTTTGAAAAAGATACACATTCTGTACATCTTTAAAAGCTCAATCCTTGATAACTTCAAGATATTCTCAACTCAGTCATCCAACAAAGTTTAAGTCATGAATGGATCATTCAAGAAGGGAAGTTAATGAAGCATCACAGTTTAGATCTGCCTCGATGTACACAGAGGAAGATATATGGACGTGTTTTAACTTCTCAACTTCTTTACTGAAGGAGACCCAGCTGTGAGATTAGGACTGATGAAGCCTCTTTTTCCAGTTTGACCTCACTACCTTTCACACCACTAAGGCACAGAGCTTTTCTGGCTCATGGCTCCTTCAAACAAAATAGTGTCTACTGTACATCCATTTCCTAAAAATGAAATAAAAGCATGAAAATCAAGCTTCACTTTTCTACTTCCTGCTAAGGTTATCCATCTGCTGACAACTCATACCTATCTGCAGGCAGTTGTTGGGGCGTCCATTCCCCAGATCAGGTTCCCCCAACTTACACATTCACAGCACAGCAACATCCTTTATCCACTCATTTCCTGATAACAGTTATGGTTAAAGCATTTTTGATGAATGAAAAAAACAAGCAAACAAACAAAAAACAACAACACAAGTCTCCTTTATTGAATGGATTTTTATGAAAGCTGGCCCAGACTATCATGATCTTCAAAGCATGATAAGTTATTGAAACCATTGTCAGAGAGTATTCCGAGTTGATGTAGTTTCTGAATAGTCTAGTTGTTCTGAATAAAACAATATTTGACATGCCAGCTTGATCCAGGTGATAACTTTATTTAGAGACAAAGGGAGTCATAAAAATAGCCAAGCAGAAGGAAATAGTTTGGGTTAACTGGAAAATAACTGGCAATGCTTTCTCATCATTTCTCTTATTTTGGCATGTGATTTCTCCCCCCTGCCTCTCTGTTCTTTTCTCTCTTTGTGCCTCAGGAGAACATGTTGCGTCTGGTCAACATAGAATACAGTGTTCACGGCCAGCGAGACCTGCTGCAGCCTGGCAGGGTATGACTCTGATAACAGCATTGTTTCTGTCTGAAGCTTTCCAGCCCACCCTGTCTGCCCTGCACCACCCCTGTGTTGCCCTTTACACAGTCACTCAGCTGGGAATCCCCAGCCAACCAGGACTAAAACAACTTTAATTATTGCTGATCTCCTGTATGTGTTATTAGCAGATAATTTGTTTTTATCTTCTGTATTTTTTTTAAATTTTTTTAATCAGGTTTTTGTTAAGGAGGGCACTCTGATGAAGGTCAGCAGGAAGAGTCGACAGCCCCGGCATCTTTTTTTGGTAAATGCTGTTTCCTGTATGCTGCATATAATCTAATAGATATCTAGGTTATTTTTTTATGTTTCTATGTTCAGACTGAGCTTTTAAGAGCAGGGTTTCCTGGCAGGATATTTCTGAATGCTGACTTCCTGAACCATTTTCTTCATTGACAGCAAGTCAACACCAGCTCCAGATACACCTGTGATCTTTCCCAACTTTAACTGTGTCAGCTAATGTTAGTCTCCAGTACATACAGTGCTTTCAGCTCACTAAGATGATGTGAGAGTAAAACGGAAGCATACAGTTGTAGAAGAACGAGACATACATCCATGTAAACTAAATTAAAATTCCATTCAGTCTTCAATACCTGTCAAAGCCAGACTATGCTAAACATTCCGTTTGTAAAACCATAACAGAGATGAAGCCAAAATATTGTATGTAAGAGAGATGAGAAAATGAAACGCCCTAGCAAATTATCCATAGAGTATCATCAAAGTACTCTGCTTTTCCCTCTTGTGGTATTTTTGAAATTTGTGATCTGGGCTCGACACTAAAAACACTCGTAAATGTCTCTTCTGGAGGAATGTTGGTAATCATCTCTGCATCACTTTTTATGCTGCCAGTTTATCCTCCCAGATGCTGATTGTGTGTTTTTAGCTGTTATTAATGTTGGAGCCAGCACAGTAATACAAGTCTGCAGGAGCTGGAACTCTCCTAGAGAAGACACTAAACCACACAGGGACATTGAGTGAAATGATCCATAAGAAAAATAAATCAGAGGCTAATAATGCAATTCCATACCCATTTGCTGAAGTATCTACTTCATGTATGATTTAATAAAGGTAAAGATTTAAACTGCATAGAGCCCCTTCAGACATGTTTCAAGACAAAAAAGTTAGTACTGAAACCAAGCAGTCTTCTTCTTCTTCTTCACTGAAAAGTCTATTGTCAGTGTATGTGCTTCAAGTGTCCTTGTCACACAGTTTTTCCTCCTTGGACCAAGTGAAATAACATAACACACTCTGTGCTGTTGTTGCCCATAGGTGGAGATTGGGTGTGTGTTTCAGTGGCAGCCGGTGTATGTACAGTATTTTATGATAAAGTTTCCTATATAGCTGTAAATGTACATCTTCCTGATGAAATAAGTAGTGTAGTTTTACCTCTGTAGTCATACCTCTCTGTATGAGCTAAGGGTTCCACCTACTGGAGGTTTTCTGCACATACAGGAATGAGGAAGTCAGAGCTGCCTGAGCAGCAGTCTTAGCCATCTGCAGACTGGAGACAGTCCCTGCAAATGGCCATTCAAATGCCACACAAAAAGGCCCAGGGACCAAGGTTAAGAGACAAATGTTCAAACCCTCTGCTGTGAAGTGACAGCACTTTCCACTGGTCCACTGTGCCGCCACCTGCTGAATCATTTTGTCCTCATCACATTATAACAGATCTGTTTTATAGATAACTTTATAGATAACTTTAAAGATTTATAGATAACTCCAATGTTATTCAGGCATACTTACATACTGAGTTTTAAACTTTTCTCTGTTGTCAGATGAACGATGTGTTGCTCTACACCTATCCTCAGCAGGATGGGAAATACAGGCTGAAGAACACTCTGCCACTCTCTGGGTTGAAGGTCAGTCTTTCATGCAGTCACCAGATGTTATAATATATTTGATTATTACCTTGTTTCTGCCTGTGTCCCTCTGAATTGTTCAGGAGTTGATATGCATTTAAAATTTCACAACACACGCAAACTATTATTTGTTAAAATATCGGTGGCCATTCATACTGCAGCCCATATTTGATAATATACAGTCAATACACATCTCTGAACTTGTTCTTATTCTTAGAGTGAAGTAAAAGACAATATATATTTTTTTACACAACAATAACATTTCTCTCTCTCTCTCTCTCCCTCCTTCTCCCTCTCCCACTCTCTCTCTCTCGCTCTACTTTTTGTCTGTTTGGTTTTTGATGTTTGACATTAAACTGATTGATTACCCAGGTCAGTAAACCCATCATAGAAAATGTCCAAAATGCACTGAAGATTGAAGGCACAGACATCTCCATTACTTTGTCTGCAAGGTGGGTCACATTCTATTTCATGATGTATACATCAAGGATGACAAATATTAATAGCAATGATCAAAATGTCACAGCTGATTAAAACATTTTAATCTGATGTTTTGTACATTTGGTGTTAAAATTCATTCATTCATCTTCTACCACTTACCCGTTTTTGGATTGATGCTGGAGTTAATCCCAGCTCACATTGAGCGAGGGTGAGGTACACCCTGGACAGGTCACCAGTCCATCACAGGGCCAACACACAGAGACAGACAGAGACAATCAACCACTCACACTCACATTCAGACCTACAGACAATTTAGAGTCTCCAGTTAACCCAAACATGCATGTCTTTGGACAGTGGGAGAAAACCCACACAAGAGAACATGCAAATTCCACACAGAAAGGCCCCAGGCCTGGGAATCAAACCCGCAACCTTCTTGTTGTGGGGCAACAGGGCCAAACACTACGCTGCCGAGCTGCCCCTCACTTGCAGTTAATGCCTGTAAAATCAACTCTGTAATAGTGTATTGAGTTTGTATGAATATTTTGCAGTTCCTTCATCGAAAGAGAGGACTGGTTTTACACCTTAAGCCGTGCTGTGACTGAACACATGAGAGGATCTGTAGCATTCAGCAGCTGCTCAGGAGAGGTGAGTTAAAGCCGCTTTTTTGTTCTATCATTTCATCACTTAAGAACATTTTTCTGGCATGTTTATCCTTAACACCAAGACAATCAAACAATGTTACAACATATATCCATATAAGCTCTTACTAGATGTTTGTATGCGTGTGTGTGTGTGTGTGTGTGTGTTTGCACTTGTGTGTTCCTCAGGTCAGAGATCGTCTGCATATGTCCCTTGGAGAGAAAGCTCCCACACTTGTTCCAGTCTCACAAGTGATGATGTGTATGAACTGCACCTCAGATTTTAGCCTCACTCTTCGTAGACACCACTGCCATGGCTGTGGAAGAGTGAGTCACACAGAACTTAAACATGTTACTTTAATATCTGATGGACAGGACTTTGCCCTGAGTGCTCTATGTGCTTCATGTTTTCATTGTGCCTTTGCTGCTTGTGTGTTATTAAATACAGATTGTTTGTCGGAGCTGCTCCAGGAACAGATATCCTCTGAAATACATGAGAGATCGCATGGCCAAAGTATGTGATCACTGTTACAACGAGCTGAAGAAGAGAGGTGAGGAAACTCACTTCCTTTAAACAATCTGACTGTCAGTCTCCCTATCTGCTATTCTTCTTATAACAAGTAAAAGCAATATGGCAACACTTCACTAGTTAACAAAATCACTCATAGGATTAGTGATAGAGCCAACCTCTGGCAAAGTTATTTAGAGGAGGTGTCCTACTTAGAGTGGACTGAAATCAAACAGAGGTGGCAGATGTTTGTGTTACAGGAAGTATATTCAGATGGATAGGAGGTAGTAAAATTAAAAATTAATTTGGTGCACATCAAAAACAGCAATGTGGTTATTTGCTATAGATGAAGACACACTGGTTAAAAGATGACGTGAATGTAAAATGTAATAAATAAGCCCAAACAAAAATATACACAACTGAGTTCAATCTGTTACACAATGGTGATAATATGTGTAATTTATATAAGCAGCAAAACTGAACCTTATACTGACCCCTATTTTTTTTTTTTATGTGATTTTGTCCACATTTGTGTAGTTCTTTAATCCATTTAATAACATTGTATATGTTGTTGAATGTCTCTGCAGGGGGGGAAGTGTCTGCACCGACAGGTAAAGATAGCCCTCGTCCAGGCCGCTCCAGTCGCCCTCTATCTGCTGTGTTTCAAAACATCCATCCTCCCAACATTTGGAGACATCGAAAAGGCACTATGTCCTTCAACCAGGTACACACTCTTGTCTCCATGGAGGAGCCATGTTCACTGCACAGTGCAGTTTAATGAACGGTTGATGATGTGACGGATAGCTATGCAATCATTTTAACACTGCCACTGGTGTGCAGGTGACAGTGTCAGAGGAAGGCTCCATGAGTGGCAGTCTACAGCGTACCAAGAAGAGCAAGAGGAACTGGAAGAGACTGTGGTTCCTACTAAAAGACAAGGTGCTTTACACCTACCGAGCTCAAGAGGTGAGGGGAAACAAGCACTCCCCTTTAACCTGAACAAATATATATTTATTTACTCCACACACTTTACAGCCCGCTGGTCAACTAAAAATAACTAAAAGTGCAGAATATCCTCGTTACATCACTGCATATTTTAACAGACTTTTTCCTGATGAAATTTTCTGTCTGCAGGAGAAAGTGGCATCGGAAAGTTTGCCTCTGTTGGGTTTCACAGTGAAGCTGTCTGACAAGCATGAGGGAGAGGAGGAGGCCAACGTCTTCCAGCTTTACCACAAAAACACTCTGTATTACACCTTTAAAGCTGAGGACAACTACACAGCTCAGAGGTGAGAAGCATGTCCACCTAAACAGTCACGTTTACACCTTTTGTATTATTCACTGTCTTAGAAAGAATTTATTAGCCAACTTTAGACTGAAGTGAAAACTGGAGCATCACCAGATTCGGAGTTCCAACATTGTTCCTTAACTTGTGGATTTTCTCAGAGAGAGAAAGTTAATTAAAGCCTCTCCTCATGGACAGGATACATACATTTTTCATATTCAAGAGCAGGCTGAAAAATGTGTTCAGTTCATAATGGAGGGTAGATGTTAAACTGACAGGCATGAGAATTGTAGTTTTTAGGCAAATCAGAGTCAATTTTTAATTTAGCACAACTGTAGTTGATGTCATTTCTTTTTCCCCAATATAAAATCTGCTCCTCACACAGGTGGGCAAATGCCATGGAGGAAGCAACAGTTTTATAGGATCAACCTTTCTGGCAGGCTGCTGAAAATAGACTACGTCTGCTGTCTTCTGCTATGAAAACTGACTCATTAAAAGACTGACGAACTGTGAACCCGAAAAGGAAAGATAGGGAATTTAAAAAAAAAAAAGAATATTTGATGAGAGATATTTGATTATGTCTCTGAGCTGTGACTTTCTTCATTGGACTGAAGAGAAGAAGACATTTTGTTCTTTGAGAGGGAACACGATCACCTACTTTGTCACTCTGCCTGCTGTTACAGCAGGTGTGTTGCTGAGAAGCAGGAGAGGCTGTGGCCCAGATACTTGCCAGAGTGGAACATCACATTGATGTGACCTGTATTTGTCCTTGCAGCAAAACAATGACATTCCTCCAAATCAATGGGAAGATTGCAGATTTTTCACAAATAAATATATATTCAATGATTACATTTTTTTTTGCCATTCAGTATTTCAAGACCACATAAAACGAACATTTCAATCACACAGATAGTCATCATAATATTGTTTTCACAGAGACATAAGGTAGAACAAACAAATTCAACCTCACTCAGAAATGCCCAAATCTGTAAGGGTCTGCTTTTCATTTTGTACTTGCATTACTAGCTATGTCCTTATTTCAACATGTGCTCTTGCATTACATTTAATGCATCTCTATGACTAATACTTTGAAGCACAGGCTAAATCAAAGAGTGAAATTTGATATGTATAGAAGTGGGTGTAGCTTTGCCATGTACTGTATTGTTGGAAAAAGTTCTGCAGGGAATTAATAGTTTCTGTGCTTTTTTTGCACTGAAAAAGAAAATTAACCTGAAAAGGGACTATGAGTATATCTTCAGCATAGAGGCCAAAAGCTTCGGTTATTGTATTTTACTTAATTTTCTTAACTTACAATTCACTTGGGAAAATATTGAGATAAAAGTTTTGTTGTTTTAAATATATGCTAGAACAAGTATAATGTAAATTCAAATTGTATGAAGACTCTGTATCCAGTTGTGCACAGATGTACTGCCCTGGTTTGGACTATGAATCATTTATTTCACTGATCTATATAATAGTTGTTCTGGAGTTTGTTCTGTACTTGATGATCTGTTTGGTTTATTAACACTATGATCAACTAAAAGAGGCTATAATGATGGAAGCACCCTGCATCTGTGTTTCCTGTTATCTTCAGCATGCCCTCTAGATGGCAGGTGGACTAAACACTGAAGTACATGAGGCTGCCATTGACTTCCTGTTGCCATGTCCTTGCTGATGGAGCTCAGCTTGTTAAAAATGGAAGCACTTCCGCCTTTGCTGTCACAACTGTTCGCTGTCCACTTGTAACCCCCCCCCCATATGAGCATATCATGTCCGCGCTGGCATGAAGTCCATGTGTGGCTTGTTCTGAAGAAACATCATCACTCAATAGCTGCTCAGGAAGACACCAGGGACTGAGTGATACACAGACCAGTGTGCGCTTCGGCCAACAGCAAAAAGGCCATGCTTGCTCTGCTTCTCATCTCCCCCTGAGGCTTCCTGACCCAGAATAATATCAGGCAGAAAGTTTGCTTTCTGGGGCTCCTTAAAAGTTGCAGACACCTCGTCCTATATAAAGGGTAGACCATTCATCACTCTCTTCTCCCTCAAACAGCCCCAATTCTGTTTCTCCCTTCCTGTGTTGCTTTTATCAAATACCTTAGTGTTTTCCCTGGCTTCGCTGTTTTGGCTAAGACACATTATGGATATTTGTTATTACCCTGCACCTGATGTCCCTGTTGTCTCTGTTTTCATCAAAACAGCAAGAGTCAATATTACTGTTTTACTCGTTGAAGATTATTTGGGACTATAATTGGGACTTTAGTTGAAATATACAGATACACTTGTCGTGGTCTTCCGTGCACTATTTAATTAAAAGAGCAAGTGATGAACGTGTTGCTGTGGCTCTGATGGTGAAGAGGTAGGCCTTTTTCCACAGTGGGGCAACAACAGTGTCATAATCCAAGCTTACTTCCTTGCCACAGGCATGAACAATGCAGAGAGAAGCAGATAATCAATCATCACACACAGCCCACTCAATAAGGTCAGTTCTGTTATATGTGCTCTGCATCAGAAATCATTAACAAGTGATAACAAAAATATTTCCTGAGTTCCTGATATGTCCTCATCTATGGCTTTTTTAAAAATACCCATAATTCTCTGCCATCAGAATGCAAACTTGGCTGTTTGTATTTACTGACTTGAGCTGACACACTTTTTGGCCAGCTTCAGTTTTAGTACAAGAGGGCAATGCAGTGTTTGTGTTCATTTGAGTTAGAACAGCAAAGCTTCTCATCTTGGGTAGTGTTGTGTGGGCAGTAGATCCTCAAAGGGAAAGGAAAATGTTTTATTACATAATGGCCAGAGAATTAAATAAGAAGCTTGAGAAACAGCAGCGAGGGAAAAATAGCTGTGTCCACTTGACATTGGCTTGACATTTCAGATTTGCGCCTTGTGTTTCTCAGCACCTCTCAGAGATGGGGAGAGGGAGAGAAAAATGATGTGGACAGGCTGGAAGAAGAGAGAGACGCGCTCTCGTGTCCCACTTTACAAACTCTTTTCAGCCTACACTGACAAGTCAATGTTATACCTATTCCACCTCCCCTAAAGCTTTAAATAACCTACTCTCCTTCAACAGGACCCACAGAAAAAAAACACACAGCCTCCAGAACACTCTGCACCTCCAGCTGAACATTTATTATCTCTGTTGCCTAAACATGGAGTCTGCTTTGTACTCTCCACCGTCTTATGAACCTTCTGCCATCCACAACGATCAGCAGAGAAAGAAAATATAAACACGTGTCAGCAGGGCTGGCAGCTAGCATTGAGGGAGCTTTGAGCTTCTTGGAGTCTCTGCGCAAAGACAAAGACTGTCAGAGAGATGCTTTATATTTTCTCTATATTTAAATGAGCAAATTTACTTTTTCTTTAAAAATATGCACATTTGCCTTCTTGCCAAATGACAGATTAATTATTATAATTAACAAATTAATACCACTCTCACATCTATACTGCTGACGTATAGCTGGAGGCAGCAACTACAGTAATTAGCTTAGCTTCACATAAAGACTAAAGATTGTGACAAACAGCTTGGCTGGCTCTGTTCAAGCATGACAAGAACCTCCCACCTGCAACCCATGCAAAAACCAAAAAAGTAAGAACAACTTTTTCTGCAGGGGTGGTACGCTGAACTTCTGTATTTCTCGTCTTAGAGTAGTTGCCAGGCAACCAGTGGAGACTGGAAACTCCAAGTAATAGTTGGGCACATGATGCATATAAAATGCACAGTTGTGGTTCCTGTGTCCAGGTGTAGTTTGATCATTAATGAATGTTAACGGTATTAATGGATTTTGAAACCTTTTGCAAAGAGCCAGCCAAGGTGTTTTCTGGTCTTTACACCAAAAACTAATCTAACTGGCTTCAGCTATTTCGTTAAATGAGTTATATCTTCTCACATAACTGTGAGGGGAAAAAAAATCAAAGAATTTAGTTGCACAACTCCTTTGAAAGGCCACGTTACCTCAGGCACAACAACATGCTTATCACCAGAGAGATTAACCTGATGTGCCTTTTGTGGTCTAAACGCCCTACTAGTGACTTTCAAAGACTTATTACTTTGTCATAGTTGGTCACAAATTATGGTCTTAGGGTTAACATAGCTGATATGCAATTCAATTGCCTTCTCAGATTAGTTCAGTCCCATTAGAGACCCAGCGGATGTAAAATAATCCTACATTTCAAGAGGAAAGAATACCCTTAATTTTTTTCACCTTAAATCATCTTGGTATGCATCTGATTCATCTTTGCAAACTTGCATGGTCATGAACCTTATAAAATCATAACTATTCATATATTACAATACTACAGTTTATAACTTACTTGCAAAAGATGTAACTTTGTCCCATATGCATCCAAGGAGAGCCATATGTATCAACTCTACATATTTAGTGTATTTTCATTGGGCTCTTTGTTCTGAATTTAACATCTGGCTGTTCTCTAATCCACATCCCACAGGTGGATCATAACAGTGGGTATGTGTTGATGGGTGTATTTGCGAGAGGAAGACCAGATGAAGAGGCTTCTTTGAGCTTTGAATGGTCGTCTGTCAGAGTCTGAGAGGAGTCAGTGAGCAACGAAGTCTCAAGTATGCACAAATACTGACACACACACATGGTCTCCACTATAGACTTCCTGTTCACTGTATCTGTTAGTCACAATCTGTCGGTTATGTAATACCTCTGAACTGAGAGGAGAACAGTGAAACACCTGTGCACCATGCGCCTGGTGCTGGCAGGTTTCACTTTGTGTTAACTTACAGCACCACACACACTTTCATACTTGCACATTGTAATAATACATTGAGTTATGGCTCATTTTAGGGGGACTAATCCTCTGGAGTCCTGATGGAGCGTGCTCCTCATTTCAGCCAATTTAGTGTGGCAATAAGATGAGAATAGCTCAGCTGGTATACATGAGGTTCTTCCCTTGATCATTTGTACACGCAAATATGTGTGTGTGTGTGCGTGTGTATGTCAGTCAGTGGGTGGATACTGGCATGATATAAATACATGATGTGGATAATTTGGAGTGATTGTGTTAGTTTTTAAAAAGAAAAAATCTTTCAAGCTGTCACAGCCATACCTACCACCTCCTCAGCAGCAGAGCCTTGCTCAAACCTCTACACTACCCCCGCAGCCTGCCAACCACGTGACCCTACTGCACAAAATGGAAAATAGTAAGCCCCTCCACACCCCCCATATACTAGAGTATGATAATGTAAAGTAGGGCATGCTTGTACGCAATGCAGATTTTTATGTGGCCCAAATAGTTAGTTACCTGGGCAGTTTTCCGTAGCTCAGGTGAACAGGTTTGCAGGGATGGATGTAATGTTAATCAGTTTTGTTTTGGGTTTTTTTTGGGGGGGGGGTGCCTGGAGGAGGAAGGGGTTGAACAAGTGAACCGTCCAGCTTGTGTGGAAAATGCATTATAATAACTTGACAGGACCTTCATTCAAAATAGGCCATACACCGAAAGTTGTGAGGCGCGTGCCCGTGCCCCTGCGCGCGCGTCGTTAGCAGGTAAACGTCACAGCCTGTGGAGGAGCGTCAGTGAGCTTCGTGAGCTCAGCGAGCAGGCGCCACTTCCTCATCGACCGAATCACTGAGCGGAAAAATCACCGAGGAGAAACTTTCCGTCGCGCTGCTGAGAGAAGGAACCAGCACTTACTAACCAGAGAAGGTGAGGCTGCCATTTTTTTCGTTTTGCAGTCAACATTTCCACAGGAATAGTTTTCTTTAAGTGTTCAGAGTTGGCAGAAAGTTGCCCCAAGATTTAAAAAAAAAAGAAGCGCCCTCCTTTTCTCCCTCTTTGATGTCGAGGGGCAACAAACTAACATTTACTGTCAAACTGGAGCAGCATCAGCCGAATATTTAGTCCAACTGCAAATTTGTGACTTTTATTTGCAAATCATGAAAGCATAGTAACAACTACCGAGCTGTTCTGATTGATTTATATCAATCATCCTGATCAACTTTTTGAACACTGCTGCTTCGTTTTTAATGAAAGAGAAACCGTCAAATTAAAATGAGGCGACTGGATTTGTCACCCATCACATGTTATACTTTCATAATCTGTTAGGTGAGGTTGGGACTGTGTGGTCACCGAAAACCGTCAGGAGGTGTGACCCTGTTTAACTGAAGGGGTCCCACTGTCAGCCGTCAGTCCACCCTGTGAGGCTTGGGTTATTAGATATTAAATCCAATTTCAGCACACAGTCTCAGTGCTCACAGAAAAGGCTTTCATCAGGAGCAGGAATGCGGGCAGGTTTGAACAGCTGAGAGAGGAGTCAGTTTTTTTCAAATAACCGTTTGAATTTCTGACGGCAAACTATGGTCAGACCTGAAGAGGTACCTGCGGTTCAAGCAAATAACAAACGACCACATCCCCCCCCCCCCCCCCCCCCCCCACACACACACACACAGTTGTTTCTGAGATAAAAATCAACAACATCACTTGGCTGACATTGATGCTTATAATCTGGAAAGGATGCTCCTCATTTACATTCTAAATCACTGTCGACCTCAGTGTTTTCACACAGTGTATAGTTTCATATAGTCTTTGAACAGTCTTTGTATGATTAACACTAGAGCTGGAGTTTGCTCACCATACTCCGTACGTGCATGTAACTCAGAGGTACATGCGAGGACATGTTTCCATCAGCAGCAGGCTGCATGGAGCCGGCCCCCAGCAATGGTTTTAACATCCACAGAGCACTATGCATGTTCTGTCTCTTTTCTGGCTTCTACTTGTTTTTTTGCCTGTCCTGCTGTGACAAAGGTGCCCCCTGTATCTTTCTCTTTCATTAACTTTTCAATAATGCTAGGAAACGGTGACCAGCACTGAAGCTTGACCTAAATAAACTAGTAATGCCACTATTACAACTGTATTATCAATGTGCATCCAATATTGGAATTGTGATTGTATTTCTTATATCTTATTTATGATTTTCAAATACAAGGAATGAGTCCAAGTTTATCCTCCTATAGTTACATAGAATCTAAACCCAGATTATGGGTGCAATATTATAACACGATAATATAGCCTTGCTAACAAACACAATTTGGTGTTGCTTATTAATGAACGTATCAGGTAATTACAGTATATGAAGGAGTGATTACTGGGAAATCAGGCGGAAGCTTGAATATTACAGTGTCCTGGTGCATCGGACATAACTGATAAATGAAACAGATGGGGCAAATCGAAGCCGCACAAGAACAGTTTGTGAGGAAATCAATCATGGCTGCCCTCTATCACACACTATGCTTGCTATTTATTAACTCAACAGCAAGTGTGTGACCCCCCTCCCCAACAGACGTACACACACACAGAGTATCATTTTTTTATGTGTCATTTCCCCTCTCAGGCTGGGAGGTTTTGGTTTAAGGATTGTTGTAAAAACTGACTGATACCGATTGTAGAGTGCTTGTATTTTGACATGTTGAGACTTGCTCTGCCTTTGTAGTACAGGCCTTTACTGTTGCAACTGCACCCTTGAAGAAACTAAACATGGCAAAAAGGAACCAAACAAATAAGAAAGACCAAAGTTTCTGGCCAGCACATGAGATTAATGGGCGTCACCTTTTGTATTACACGTATAGAAACTGGTGGCTGTACAAACAGTGTTGTGGCTATATCTGCAGCACATGTTAGCTTAAGCTTGCAATAACTCATGCATGCAAAAACAACTACAGAGTCACTTCATGTTTCACCAAAATGTCCCTCTCAGCATATATCCCCCCCTTTTTTGTCTTTCAAATAACAAGCAAATTGTTTCAGCTACCGAATCTTTCCTCCCCAAAATATGAAGTACAAACCAACTTTGTTAAATTTTACTTCTGCCAACCAGCTTTTAAATCACACAATCACATCATGTCTGTGCCCCCTTTCTTTGGGTGTGACTAAGTTTAAATATTTCAGTGTGACACAGCAAGGTACATGAGAAAATGCAAAGTCATAGTGCAATCATGCAGTTTCATCACAGTGGAACAGGCAGTGACAGGGGATGTCACACCAGTTTTAGTCATTCGTTGTGCAGGTGTCAGCTAAAGGAGAACTATCTCGATTTCCATCTTATCTTTGATATTCTGTGGTCCCAAAGTTTACAAAGAGACCGTGCAGTTTGACATAGATCTATAGTATTTATTAACGCTTACATGTCAGCTTGTGCTATTACTGTACAAGATAATATATGAATGCAATGTAAGAAGTGGAGGACGAACTAAATCTGTGGGTGTAACCATGATGGTTTATTGGTAAACGTCATCAAGGTAACAGTATGTACATCTTTGAAAGCAGGTGACCCTGGTACTTGTCACCATGGCTCCTTTCCTGAGGATCACCTTTAACTCGTACGACTTGGGCATCCTGCCCCCCCTGGCTGACCCTCCCTTCTGTGCAATCAAGATGAAAGAGGCCTTGACAACTGGTGAGAAACACTTTTAGTGGTGGCAATGCTTTGTGGTTGGAATTTGATTTCTAAGCTCCTTCTTATTTCCTGTCTTGGTTTTTCAAGAACGAGGCAAGACTCTAGTTCAACGGAAACCCACAATGTACCCAGCTTGGAAAGCCAGTTTTGATGCACACATCTATGAGGGTCGTGTCCTTGAGGTGCTGCTGATGAAGACAGCTGAGGAGCCTTTGGCCGAGGTCACTGTTGGTGTGTCTGTCCTTGCTGAGCGCTGCAAGAAAGCAAATGGCCGTGCTGAATTCTGGGTAGGACAGATTACATGTCCTCTGTCCCCACAGAAAAACATCACAGACACTCTGTGTGTTTAACTGTGTCTTTGTGTGTTCAGGTGGATCTCCATCCTTCTGGTAAAGTGATGATGGCAGTGCAATATTTTTTGGAGGGAGTGGATACAGGTGAAATGAATACAATGGAAACATCTTTCTTATACACTGCCCTTCCTTTTTCTGGCTTTTTTCTTTAACCTAATCAACTCTGGGACTGTATTGTTTCCTTTGCTTTAAATAATGTAATAATTTGTTATTTCTAAGTGTATAGTTAAATGGTCTACAAACTAAATAATAATTATAATAATAATGAAAAGGAAATACATAAAACAGCTCATTTAAAATCACCCAAACTGAAAACCCTGTATCAAAGCAAGGACCACCCCAACCACACACACACTCACACCCACAAAAAGAAACTGATTGTGAAATAGGTTTTTAGGGCAAGTAGAAAACTAGGTGAATAGTATGAAAATGGGGAAAAAAGCTTTTATTGTTGTGTTGTAACTTAAGATATGCTGATAAAGCTTTATCTGTAATTCCACAACCAGTTTGCATGATTTACAGTCCGTAGTTTTCATTCCTGTCATTTCTAACTCCACCTCAAGCCTATCCTATTCCAAGTCTGTCCAGTCACAGTATTTTGCCCATCAGTCATTCACAGGCAGTTCTCGTGAACACTTTCTGTGGTACCCCTTAGCTGGTTAATAAGCCTATTCATTTGCTGACCTTTGCCTTTTTCCAAAATTAGCTTGTTTTTTTATTGCAGTTTTTGGAATGATCTGTATTTTCTGTGTATCTGGAAGAGAGTAAGCAGGCAGCAAAGGAGGAAGAGGCTCCTACCCTGAACCGCAGACGAGGAGCCATCAAGCAGGCCAAGATCCACTTCATAAAGAACCATGAGTTTATCGCCACGTTCTTCAGACAACCCACTTTCTGCTCTGTGTGCAGAGAGTTTGTGTGGTCAGTATGAAGAAAACAAAAGAAGGAAGAGCTGAGGAGAACTCATAAATGACTGATGAGATAAACTGAAACACTAGATAATAAAAAAAAAAAAGGGAGGCTGTTCTTTATTACTGAAAAGTGATTATTCAGCAAACCAATCACATTCATATGATCAACAATAATACAATAATAAAATTACCCAAATTGTCTCTGTCTCCTACAGGGGACTCAACAAGCAAGGCTATAAATGCAGACGTAAGTGTACAACAATTTACACAACCCCATGTTTTGTACCCTATTTGAAGTAGTAGCCAAATGAAGGAGAAATAGCTTTTCATCGTTTATTTTCAGTGTAAGTGATCAGATATTGTATCACATACATATCTCTTTTGTCTTTGATTTTTATCAGAATGCAATGCCGCCATCCACAAAAAATGCATAGACAAAATCATCGGCAGATGTACTGGTACTGCTGCCAACAGTCGTGATACTGTGGTAAGTATCTCACATTTCTGCAGTACACCATGTACTGTGAGCACTCTCCATATGTCAGTTTAGTGTGGGCTTTTTTCACTCTGGTATAGGCTCTTGTAAAGTATCCTCAACCCGACAAATCAGGATTTTCATTTCATTGGTGTGTGTTTCTGGGTCAGCATCAGATACCAGTTAAGGTCCACATCCATTCTCAGTGATCATCAATAGTAGTAGATAAAGTTAATCAAAGACCAGTCAAAGACTAAAGCCTATTATTTAGGCCAAAAGTGGTTTAGATAATAGTAACACACCCAAAAGATGGGATGTGGTCTCTGAAAAGCACTTATATGAGAGTGAGGACCAGTCTGGGAAGTAATTTTCTATACAGCAGTGTGGTCTTCTGACAATATAAACCTAGAGAGGGAAAAAGAAGACTAATTAAAAGGAAAAGATGAGGCAGGTGCGCATGGCTGTGAAGTATCACAGGCCACTGATCAGGATTCCTTCGCCAGGTTTTCATGGACATGATGAAAACTGTCTGTCCCCACAGTTCCAAAAGGAACGCTTTAAAATCGACATGCCACATCGTTTCAAGACCAACAACTACATGAGTCCCACCTTCTGTGACCACTGTGGAAGTCTGCTCTGGGGTCTCGTAAAACAAGGCCTCAAATGTGAAGGTAAAGTGCACGTATGATTGACTACTCGCTTCACTGTAACTGTACTTTTGTCTTTAAAATACTTACATATTATTTTTGTAGATTGTGCCATGAATGTCCATCACAAGTGTCAGGACAAAGTCGCGAACCTATGTGGTATCAACCAGAAATTACTAGCTGAAGCACTCACACAAGTCAGCCAGGTGAGTTCATGGAGACTTTCTTTAAGTGCATGGTCAAATGAAGTTTTTTTTAAGTATTTAAGCCAAAGTGCAACAAATCAGAATGACAAGTCTGACCTAAGTAACATACCATCTAATTAGATCATATCATGGCTTATACGTCTGATTACCTTATCTCTTACTTAGGACAATAGTTTGCTCAGATAGGTTGGTGAAATCTTACTACAGCTTGATTAGTTCAAACGCAGTATTGTAGATGAGCACATCATATATTTAAACATTTTTACACTGATTTATTTTTAGAAACGTGTTAATATTAAACCAACATTTATACCTACAAAAATGGTTCAAGTGTTAGTCTGGAGTAGAGTCTTTAGTGATCTTGGTTAAACTTTATGTGGAACCTGTCCAAGAGGAACAAATGTAATAAAAAATATGGTGATTTAATTATGATTAATGCAATTAATTAACAACTATATATCTTCATGAATGTTTGACTCTAAAACACACCTTGATTAAGCTTTTAGGAGACAAATATCCTGATGTTTAAAGGAGTTAAATTATTCTAGCTCTGTCTCAATCGTTGGCCCTAACCATCATAACAATTAGACCCACATCATAATTTTAGAAACCTAAACCATAACCATTGTGTACTGACACATTACAGTCCTTTTATATTAAGGTCAAGTGCACCTTGAATGTAAAACTAGATTACTATTTGGGGATTGTTGTTGATGAATTGTTCAGTGAGACACCTGAGTCTGCTGGTCTGGCGTGTTTAAGGATTGGCCTGTTGTAGAACGTCCTCTTCCTCCTGTTTTACAGACCTTTGGTTTAAACCCAAAACAAATGCCTGTAGTTTGTGGGACAGACAATGTTTAACAGAAGAATCTGACAAAATGTGTTCACATTGGATGAGCCGCTGCTAAATGGGTAACCACTGGTGGGAAAGTATTTGTCTGGCTATTTCATGTTTATTTTTTCTTTTTCTTTCTTTATTCCATCAGAAATCATCCACCCGCCGTTCAGATCCCAACCTCCCAAATCTGCCAGATATTGGAATCTATGATGAAGTCAACAAACTTGCAGGACTGGATATCAATGGTCAGTATGTGTTTTTCCATATGTCCATGTGAGTCAAACATAGTCAGCTTGTTACCAATAATAATTCTTGGAGAATAATATTCAAAAGTGTCGACAGTTTAAGATAATCATGTGAATAAGTATTTTTGATGTGTGGTTATTTGTTTCTCTATTAGATGGATCTCCTTATGGCAGACTGTGGGAAGGGTCAAGTCCACGGCCTCAGTCTCGCATTACCCATCTGACCCGCATTAACGTTGACAACTTCATCTTTCACAAGGTGTTGGGAAAAGGCAGCTTTGGCAAGGTACGATGCAAACACAGCCTGTCAGTTTGCATTAAACCATGAGACTGTATGAGAATAACTACACAAAAACACAAAAATGTAATAGCGTAGATTTTATGTGATCAAAATTGGAGCTGAAGCTTACTGAAACTAACCAATAGAAAACCTACCCGTAAGCAATGTGCATGAAATCACATTCAAAAAAGACGATAACAACCAGACCCAATTCAGTTCACCAACACAATCCAAAATGTGGTCAGCCTAAATGGACCCTAACAGAGAGAAAGTTGGATTGATATCCAGTGTCAGCTCTGGAAAATTCCAAAAAACTGATATTAAATAGAAGATGTATGAATTTGTAAGTCCTTTGGTTTCATTTAGATATCAGTCACATTGAGGCATGGCCCCAACACCCACAATTGATCAGATTGGGATTCTGTACTGGGTCTCCCAGATGATTTTATCACGGTTTAACTCCAACACAAGTTAAATATCAATATTAATTTCTCTCCTCTCAGGTTCTCTTAGCAGAGCTAATGGGTCATGGAGAGTATTTTGCTGTGAAGGCTCTGAAGAAAGATGTTGTGCTGATGGATGATGATGTGGAGTGCACTATGGTAGAGAAGAGAGTCTTGGCTTTAGCCTGGGAAAACCCCTTCCTCACACACCTTTACTCTACCTTCCAGACTAAGGTAGTCCCTTTCTACCCGTGGTCACATTTTTCTTGGCACTACATATTAAGTTTAAGTACTGAGGTGAGAGACTTGCTTACAGGAGCATCTGTTCTTTGTGATGGAATATCTGAATGGAGGAGACTTGATGTTTCATATTCAAGAGAAAGGGCGCTTTGAACTCTACAGAACCACGTGAGTCACACCTATCCCACAAATATAACAATATTAAACCTCTCAGGAAATCACATGCACAACCTGTCACTATTACTCAGCATTCACATCTTTTTGTCACTATGCAGAGACTCAATGAACTGATGGAATCCAGACACTTTCAAAGAGGAGACTGTGTTTACTCTTTCCTTATATCACCTTTTTGCTTCTCTTCCATTACTGGTTTTTTGGTTTTCACATGCTACGCTGAAAGCTGATGTGTCGGAGCAGAAATTAGGCCCATCGGCTTCTGCTTACGAACAGACTGTGCATGTAAGGAGAGAGCCGCACTTAGTGTCTGTGTACTCTTTGTAAGGGGCTGTATCTGTTGCTACCACCACACTGACAATCCCTACAGAAAAATAACACTTCGACTGGTGTTATAAAGTCCAGAACTTGGTGGCAATATTTCTTCAGCCAACTTAAGTTTTGAAATGTATCACATTTATGAACAGAGGCAAATGCTAGACTTCATGCCCAAAGACAACAAACAAAAAACTGACACTGGTAACACTTATATGTTGTTTGGGCAAACAAAATAAATTTGTGGGTTGAAGATGATTTATAAGAAGAGGAGAAATGTCTTCTTAAAAAATTGTGCCAAGTTGTATGGATCCTTCATGGAAAATTAGTTATGTATGTATGTTGAACGTTTTTCACTGTCTTATCCACTGATACTTGGAAGGGAAATTAAACTAATTCAGAGCAGAAAATTGCTTTGAAAATAAAGGTTGAAAGGTTAGATTGGTTTGAGTGTAACCTCTGGTCACTGAAATTATTTGGCATTTGACTTTTTGTTTGACATTGTCTTCAATGAATCAAAATATGTCCAAATGACAGGTTTAAGGTTTTTGGGGTGAGACTCAGTATTTGCATTTGTGTTTGTAGCTTGGCTTTGATTTAACATGTTTCCGTATTAGTTGGATGGACTTCTTTTAAGCAGACAGTTCATGAACATGCACATTGGGGAGGTGTTAATTGGCGCAAGTGACATGAGCAAGATTAGTTCAGTGAGAGGTTTTGAAATAGGGTGTTGATACCTTTTCAGATATTTTCCCAGCTATAACTTTGCAGTTACATCTACTAGGTAGGTGAACTAGTGTCTGCCTTTGACCTGATCTTGTTTTGCATCTGCTTAGTTCCTCTTCACTTGGTTGCTGTTTTCAGTGAAAAAGAGAGTGGGCCATTTCATTCCTCTCACGCTGATCTAACACATTGATTAATACAACAAAACAAGTTGGCCAATATATGTTTTTAAATGTAGAACATACGTTTTTATGTTGCTGCACAAGCTGTCACAGTGGAATGGAAAGTATCTCCTGAATGTGGTCATACCATATTTTTCCTTGAGCAGTGACTGAACTGCAGATTTCCCAGTGACCTCCTAATCAGAGCAAAAGGCCATTCTGCTAATGGCTACAACTGACCTGTTGGCCCAGTGTTGTAGAGAGTCAAGTCCATCATCTCAGTCTTCCTCCTCTGCCAACTTACTCCTCATATACACAATCGGTACCAAAACCAGATTTTCCATTGTTCGTCTATAAAACAAGTTTGTATTTAAGTCCTATTCAGGCCATTTCAGTTGGTCATTTATGGGGAAAGAGCAGTTTGTGCATTAGAGTTGAGGCTACTCTGATCTTTGTTCGGGCTGGAGCACTACCCGACACACATGAGAAGAGAAGTGAGACAAAGATAGGCTAATCTTTCGACCCATTGTAGCTCTTAGGTTTCACATTATGAGAGTGTTATTCACCTGCTCCTGCTCCATACAAATGTCCTCCTGAATAATTCAAGTCTACACTGAAATGAGTCTGCAGTGACACCAATTTTTAGCTGCCAACCCAGTAGTGAGATAACTAGAGCCCTCACCTATAGCTTTCCACTAGAGAGGAATAGTTACTATCTGTCTGACTCTGCTATCTCTGTCCTGCAGGTTCTACTCGGCTGAAATCATTTGTGGTCTGCAGTTTTTACATTCCAAAGGAATCATCTACAGGTCAGAGAAAAATGCTTGTTACATTTGGATGGGAGTTACTGTACATACAGTTAAAATGTTTTCACACATAAACTACAGCAGAATATTCTTACACAACAATTATCGCAGATGACTATTTTGGATTATTATCTAATCTTCCACAAGACTTTTCCTTTCAAAGTGCCATGTGCCGAAGAACTTGCAGATTGCTTGGTTAGATAATCCCACGCATATTGACACTTTTTTTAAGTTTCATTATCATTGTGTGGTTGTGCAGTTGTGAGCAGGGACTGTTTAAAAGACTGTTCTTCTAAAGAAAACAGTGACACATGGATGGATATAAAGAGGAAATGGGAATATCAGGAAGAATGTAACTCCTTGCAATTGCAATTGCATAAACCTGAAAATGCAATTCTGGTACATTAATACAGAGATCGGACTTAATATTCACTTAGATGGTTTTTCTAAACCAAAATGTCCCAGTTTCAGCCTGTAAAATTTCATAATCTATCTTAATGTGATAATAAACTAAATGTCTTGGTTTTAAATAGTTGGTTGAGAATGATGAGAAAGTAATCAGCAAATTAACAGTAAAAGTGCAGCCTTCATTCCGAAGAACTTTCAAATGTTTAACTTTTTAAACTCCATATTAGAAGAAAATAAACGGAAAATATTGGTGAGTTGGGGGAAAAATAATTAAAGTAAATTAAACACATGCAACATGATTTAATGCACTAAGTTATCATTGTCACGAGTTAAAGGTCTTTTTTTCTAGCTTTAGTGGTGTAAAACAGTGAGTGCTCCAGATTTCACAGTCCAGCTGGCAAAACTTTTTAGGTTGTTTTTTTTTGGGGGGGGTAAAAATACACAAGCCTTAAATGCTGGTCTAATGTCTTTATTGTGTGATTATATGGAACTTAATAACATATGGTCTCATATTTTTTTCCAAAATCTCTTGTGTTTTCAATGCTTCTGTAAATACTTTTTTTCCAGGGATCTTAAATTAGACAATGTGATGCTGGACCATGAGGGACATATAAAGATCACTGACTTTGGAATGTGTAAGGAGAATGTATTTGGTGAGAACCGTGCCACAACTTTCTGCGGTACTCCTGACTATATTGCTCCAGAGGTATAGTGTTTCAAATGCAACTAAATAGCTTTAATAATAATAATAATAATAATAATAAAAACAATCCTGCATACAAAACACATGTCAATTCCTATTTATAATGCTTCAACACAGATCCTGCTGGGGCAGAAATATTCATTCTCTGTCGACTGGTGGTCATTTGGGGTATTGCTGTATGAGATGCTGGTTGGACAGTCACCTTTCCATGGAGATGATGAGGATGAGCTCTTTGAGTCAATCCGCATGGACACTCCACACTACCCTCGCTGGATCAACAAGGAGGCCAAGGACCTGCTTGAGCGGGTCTTTATCTTACAACAAATACCATCTGTCATTTGACTCCATTTCTGCCTGTGGGAATGGGTGGTAGTTCCATATTTCATTATTCATAACTGGAATTTAGAGACTGTATGTTCCTGTTTTGGAAGATTAAAATATACAGTACTTAAGTTGATGGGAAGTTATTCCAATCCTCTTTGAAATTGTTGATGTGGTTTAATTTTATGTTCTAATGAGCCACTTTTCTATCTTATTCTCCCATTTCTCTCCAGTTGTTTGAGAGGGACCCCACTCGCAGGCTAGGAATAGTGGGAAATATCCGTTCACATCCCTTCTTCAAGTCCATTAACTGGCCGGCCTTGGAGAGGAGGGAGATTGAACCCCCATTTAAGCCCAAAGTGGTAAGTCTCACACACACAAATGAGCTGGGGTTAGAATGAATCTGGTTCAGGTTGTGTTTACATGTATTTAAAAATTTTGTGAGCACTTGTTCAGCTTAGATATATTTGTGGTCAATTATAGAAAGCACCAAACGATTGCAGCAACTTTGATCGGGAGTTCCTCAGTGAGAAGCCTCGTCTCTCCTTCAGCGATAAGAACTTCATAGACTCCATGGACCAATCGGCATTCGCTGGCTTTTCATTCATCAACCCCGAGATGGAGCACCTTTTAGAAGAGTGACCTGTTTTAATGACAGTTAGACTCAGGTCACCCCCTTTCTGCTTATGGGTCAGCTCTCTTACTCTGTTGTAAATGAATGAGATGTTCCACAGTCAGTGCTTGTGTAACCTTGTTTTTAGAACCTTTTGTTCTCCCTGAGTACACACACACACACACACACACACACACATATATATATATATATATATATATATATACATGTGAGAATGTTGTGAGGAGAAAAGGGCCATTGCACTGTATATATTGGTGTTACTGTATATGTGTGCATGCATATTACTTGTCTATGTTGTAAAGGCTTGTATGAGTTTTAATGATAGAGTGTGAGGCTAATAGTCCTTACATTCCGCTTGACGTCACTGCTACCATCTGCAGCCATTTTTTGTCCCTTTTTAGCAACATTCAGCTCGAACTCAGTGAGATTGAAAATTATACAGGAAGGACCTATAGAAATTATTTGTACTGTATACTTAAACTGTAGATAGATTGTGTGAATGATCTGACTGCATGTAAAGAAATTTAAAACAAACAAATATCTGTCCATCTTCAAACATAGCTCAATAATACATTTTATTTGTCGAGGAAATGTCACCTTTTGCATTTGGACCTTTTGCAAATTATGTCTCTTGGTGAAAAAGAGGAATTTGTGGTTGTGTGGTTGACTCAACAGTGCCATGTATGTATGTATCACATTTAAACAGCTACCACTGTATGAAAAGATCTTGACTGTGAGACCTATTGGCTGCAGCCAGTGGTGCAAAAAGTGTAGTAATGGTACGTGAATGAAAACAATGAGTGGGAAGTCACTGAAATGCTGTAAAAAGATGATGTATATGTATAGGATATCATTGTAGCATGTATATTGGTTCACTAAGGATGTACTTTTTTTTACTGTCTCCATCTTTTACATCTAATAATAATAAAAAAACAAAACATCAAGTCTTCAGTCTGTGCTCCTTTTAAAGCATACATTACTACACTGTCCTGTTTCCATGGAGGATTAACTTCTCAAAAAGAAGAGAAAATTTAAATCTCCAATAAGAGAATAAGATTTATTATGCTGGGTCAGTGCAATGAAGTTTTCACTGTTGTATTTTTGTGTTTTAATGCAGATAATTCTTTTGGTTTCTTGAATAATATTTATTGTATAATTTACATTTTTTTGTCTGACTATTATTCTGGGAAGAAGTTGTACTGACTTCAGTATGTTTTTCTTTATATTGATGATATTCTGTAAATCTTAAACTAAATCAATTGCAGCAGACACTTTTTAAGGACAAGGCAGGAGGCACCTATTTGTTCTGCTAGGAAACCAAAAAAATTCTTGACTGGTAAAATGGATTTTTTCTGATGTGGCTACCTGTGTGGCTTTCTTAGCAGCTGTTACCTTGTCACATGACTCAATCAGAATTCACTGGTTGTGTATCAACAACGAAAATGTCATTCTCTATCTACTAGAGGATGGTCCTACAGATTATCACACATTTTAATCATGCAATATTTGACACCAAAATTAAACAGAGCACTATTGTGGCATATTAGTTCCTCTTATTAAAAAGTCAAAATAAAACTAAACTGTCCTTTATTTTTCTTTCACCAGAGTATAAAATGATGTCAGAGAATAATACCATGGGGAGTGGAACATTTGTGCAGAAAAAAAAATTAAAAACCTCATATTCTGAGGGAATCTGTCTGTCCCCTCAGACTTATCTGAGGGGACAGACAATGTGAACGACACTCAACTCCAACATGACTAACAAGACCAGAGAGTGAGTCACGCCCTCTAGCGGCATTGTGCTGAACGTGCGGCCCTGACGTCATCGCGTAACGTACGTACGTAGCGTATGTACGGAAGTGTTGCCGTCTTATCGCCTCGTACTGGATGAGTGGACTGAGGGGCTTCTGTGACCAGGTGGTAGACTGACTAACTGGGTGTTTTTACGGTTTGTCTTTAGAATGAACTGTTTTCGTAAGGAGCAGCTGGTTCTTCGTCTTCAGGCTTAATTAAAGCTTCCATTAGACCAGAAGAAGTTCACCATGAGCTCTGAAGAAGTCCTGAAGAATGCGTCCACCTTAGCGTCCTATAATGTGCTGTTACAGGTACACCGGCACACACAGCTCATCCTTAACAGCACACCACCGCAGTGTTGGAAATGTTTGTCAAACAATAGATTTATCTTGATTTATTTGACAGTTTTCCTTTCACATCCTAGGTGATGTTCCGTGTGCTCACCTTTTTGCTGAATGCATTCACTCTGCGCTTTGTGTCCAAAGAGCTGATCGGGGTTGTAAATGTCAGGTAAAGCTGACTGATGCTGTGATGGGAGCTCAGTGTCAGAGCCAAAGTTTCCATATTTCACTGCACCAGTAGCTGATTTAACGTGGGGTTCTTCTTTCTTGTTTCTTCAGACTTTCTCTACTGTACTCCACTTTAGTATTTTTATCCAGAGAGGCTTTCCGGAAAGCCTGTCTGAGTGGGGGATCTGGGGGAAATCACAGTTGGAGACAAGTTATCAATCTGCTATGGCTGACGTGAGTTGAATTTACAAAATCACTTCCACGTGAATTGTTTGGTTTTGCGTATGCATCTTGAAGCATGACCTTTTTTACCTCCCAGACTGCCTCTTGGTGTGTTGTGGGCCGTCCTGCTGGTCTGTGTGTGGCTCTGGCTCCTCGAGGTCCCAGATCCCCAGACTGTCCCGTACTACGGCCCTGCTGTGGTCTTGTTTGCTTTATCTGGAGTGCAGGAGCTCCTGGCTGAGCCCCTCTGGGTCCTGGCTCAAGCCCACATGTTTGTCCGCCTGAAGGTGGTTGCTGAGAGCTTAGCCATGATCGCCAAGTGCAGTATAACTGTAGTGCTAGTGGTATCTGTCCGTGAATGGGGCCTTTACATCTTCTCTGCTGCTCATGTAAGAAAACAGCTGAAGATTATGTCATTATTTAAAAAAAAAAAAGGGTTTTATTGTTACTAATTTTCAACTTTTCTCAGTTGGTGTACACAGGATTGCTGGTGCTGTGCTATGCTGTTTACTTTATTCGTTTCTTGGGCCCTAAAGAAGCAATCGACAAAAGTTTTCCTCTGCACCGTGTTGCAGATCTCTTGCCCTGTAGAGCAGATGGAGAGGTAGTGGAACTGTGCAGAATGTCACACAAAATGGAAAACAAAAATATCCACAAATTAAAAGTGGAGTTTGCAGAGGTGCACTTTATCATGAAGGACTAATTGTTTTTGTAGCCACTGGTCGATCGGACTCTAGCCCGTCTCACGTGGAGCTTCTTCAAGCAGTCCTTCCTGAAGCAGATCCTGACAGAGGGTGAGCGTTACATCATGACCTTCTTGAATGTTCTTAGCTTTGGAGACCAGGGTGTTTACGATATCGTGAATAATCTGGGCTCAATGGTGGCACGGTTCATCTTCTTACCCATTGAGGAAAGCTTCTACATCTTCTTTGCCAAAGTGCTGGAGAGAGGACGTGATGTCAGAAGTCAGAAACAGGTCTGAATTTTGGAAATAAATTCGAAAGATATTGTTGTTGAAGCCAGATGCCAGTTTAACTTCATACTGTCTCTGCAGGAAGAAGTTGCCATTGCAGCAGATGTGTTGGAATGTCTGCTCAAACTAGTGTTGGTGATTGGTCTGATTATCACAGTGTTTGGCTATGCCTTCTCTCACTTGGCTCTGGATATTTATGGCGGCTCTCTGCTGAGCAGTGGAGCAGGTCAGGAGATATCAGGGCATGGCCCATAACGAGATCTAAAATTTTAAGAAATTGTTGGGTATTTTTATTTATATTATGTTTCACCTTCTTAAAGGACCTACTTTGCTGCGATGCTACAGCTGCTATGTCCTCCTGCTTGCTGTAAATGGTGTAACAGAGTGTTTTGTATTTGCTGCCATGAGCCAACAAGAGGTTGACAAGTAAGAACAAAAAAATATATATATATATATATATATATATATATATATATACAGACACAAATACAGGATTACACAACATCTAACTTGTCACTTGATGCCGTGTTTGTGATTTGTTCTCAGATACAACCTGGTGATGCTGGCTCTGTCTATGTCTTTTCTCTTATTGTCCTACTTGCTGACCTGGTGGGCTGGCAGCGTTGGTTTCATACTGGCAAACTGCCTTAACATGGGCCTTCGCATCTTACACAGCCTGTTTTACATACACAACTACTTCCATTCCTGTCAGTGGAAACCACTACAAGGTCTCCTGCCCTCCCCACTCCTACTACTGGCACTTGCTGTCAGTGCAATTATCACAGCAGTTTCTGAGGTATCACATTGCATTCATTTTGCGGCAAGCCCTGTATAGAAGTTTCAGTGAATTGCAAAGTTTTATATCTTTTTGTAATCTGCGTTTAATCAGGTTGAAATCAGTTGCTCTAACTTGAGCTGTATTCTCTGGTTTCAGAGTGTTTTCTGCTGTGACGGTGGCTGGTTGCTGAGGCTGGTCCATATTGGCATTGGAGCTGTGTGCCTACTTGGTGTTCTTGTAGCTGTTCTTTTCACAGAGACTCGTCTTATTCAGTTTGTGAGAACTCAGCTCTTGCCCCAGTACAGGAAAAAACACACATGAAAGTGACTAAAAAAGGAAAAAGACTTCTGTTTCACTACTGACAGTAGTTAAGAAGTTACTGATAATAGACCTCTTATGTATGTATGTGTGTTTGTGTGTGTGTGGGAGGGCCTGTCTTATTAAATTTGTGTTGTCTGAACACCAGAAGCCCACGATATTTGTGGGGTCAGGACTTATATGGAGATTCAAATCCTAAACCACAAGTTAAAATGGTTGGATGTAGTTTTAGCATCAGGAGCTGAGTTATTGTGGTTCAGGTAAGGGGCTACTGAAAACATTATTACAATGGTTGGTTCACATGAGTGTAGTAAAATATTCTGTGTTCACAATGTTTTCATTCTACATTCCTGTCTTGCTACTTGCAAATATGAAAAACGTAGCAGTTTTGCCATCTAATCGTGGGTGACGGAGAAGATGAATGTATTTTAAGACAACTGAAAAAAAAGATTTTTTCTTTCACAAATAAAACAATGAAATTGAATTAATATTTGTAGTGGTGTTATAAATGAACTACATGAATCGCTGGGATGACATATTTACCTGTTTTTCTGGCCATAAAGGCTTTAGAAAAGTTTGAATGTTGAATGAGACAAAAAATTCAAAATCATTAATAAAATGATTCCTTTAAATTTTGGTTCATAAAACCATTAAAGACTTAGGAGCATGTTTATTTTACCACATAAATATAGATTTTACATACAAGCCTGTTGTCATAGCCTTTTTTTTTTTTTTTTTGTTCTGTGCATTTATGTAATGTTGCATACGACTCAAGTACATATTCTCCATTAAGAAATGTTTTCATTTACTCTGTCCTCTATTAAATCTAAACAGGGGGAACAACAGGACAATTTATTGACATGTTGCTTGGAGACGCTTCCTATTTATGTGCTGGTCTTTTATCTGTACTAATCACTGCTGATTTTAAGGTCCCTGCAGGCTGAATAATGATGTAATCATGCAGAGTAAGCAGGAAAAGGTTGGGACAGCATTCTTTTAAGGCAATGTCACAGATACTGGGATAAAATATGTCAAAGTTGGATGTCTCAACACAGAAAACTTCTTATCTTTTGAGTTAACGAACTTTGAATTCAACCTTCTTGGCTTGCTTGTTGCCACTGCTTTTAGAAATTGGTGGTTTGACCACAGGAGGGAAGAAAAGGATTTACAGACAGGTGTTTATCATATTGTTGCATCTCCCGGATATATTTGGGGAAATATATTACCACCAGCTGTAGCTGTGATCTCATGATTTTCAAATAAAACAGCATGAGACAAAGCAGAGGAAAGGAGGAGTCTGCACCCTCATTACGTCATTTATGAGTCTTAAGAACAGATTTATTGCCCACCAGAGAATCTCTGCCTGGTTGTGTGTATATATATGAGTCTAAGCTTGGCTGGACACACAGAAAAAGAGCAACAGCTGGCAGTGAGGCAAATTTATTTCAAGATACTTTCAACTACGCAGCCATCATGTCTCAGGTAAGTCCACTGCATATATTTTCTCTTGTTGAAAGAATAGTTTTTGCCAGAATTCTCTCATGTGTTATTGTACAACTTTTGTTTTTACTGACTTTCAGCCAGGTCAGAAGGAAGACGAACAAATGCAGCGTCCTGAAGTGAGAGAGGAGGATCTGACTGAAGCAAAAGGCAGACTGGGAACTGAAGGACCAGCAAAGAGCAAGACATTTGAAGTTATGGAGGAATGTGGTGAGGACACACACACACACAAAACAAAATAATATGGCAATATTCCCGCAGATGGGATTGAGAGCAACCTTGTCTTTCTTTCCATATCTGGTTAAACTTAGATTCAGTTTTGGCAGTGAGATTATGTGAAGGGAGTTTCTCATGATGTTCAAGTTTCCACTCCATATACAGAGAGGGAGAGAGAGTTGTAATGATGGGAGATTCCTGTCAAGCTGGGCTCTCTATTGCCCAGTGGGATGTGAAGTGTGTTTGTTTATAAAGACTACACTCACAGTCTTACCTAACTTTTCTCCCTGCCTCATTAATAATGAAATGTTCTGATTGTAGTTTGTCTTCCTCTGCAGAGAAAATGGGTAAAGTTGCCCCCTCTGTGTTCAGTGGGGTGCGGTCGGGGGCAGAGACTGCTTTCAACGCACGATCATCCCGGCCAGTCAAAAAGTAGCAGGGGGCCTGCTGACCATGATGGGGTACCCCTTGCTCAATGTTAGGAGTTTAGTGTCAGTAGCCCTTTTTAGTGGCCTCAAACAACCGCAACAGTTTCATTATGGTATGTTTTTTCATTTACATTAAACTGATAAGTTAGTTCCTAAATGTGCTTAATTTCCATAGACATATGTAATCCTTAACATAGAAAAGTTCATTTATATGTGCTAATATTGTGCTTTCGTAACCGGCATTGACTCACAGTGTAATGGTGTGAGGTAATAAAAAAAGATTACACTACATTTGATATAGTATAAATATATTTAAGAACTGAAAAAATTACATGCATTTCTAAATGTATATATAAGAGACATGATCATGTCTGGACTGTAGTGGCTTATAAAATGTCACAATTATGGTAAAAAATTTAGATAGTAAAAGCTTGAAACTACGAGGAAAAATGTCATTGCCAGTGATGTAATAACATGTCAGTGAAATGTAATAAACCAATACAAAATTATACTAAACAAAACTTGAGTAAATTTTTTGATTTTCCTTTTTATTCAAAAAATTAGCACATTAACAAAGAATGAATAAAACTTAAAATTTACTCTTACTACTACAGTAAATATGGCAGCAGAAAGGACACAAGAATGAGCCACAGTGGAGAGTCACAATGGAAACGAGGAAAGAATCAATGCAAGATGAACTACAAAACAACTGCTGGATCTCCTGTCAAAAGGAAAAAACATTGTTTTATTTCATAAACTTGTGATGTTGGTCTTGGAGAATCTTGGCAGAGGACTTGGCGTCATAGAACAGCTCGTTGATTTCCTCCACCTGCTCCCTCTCGACGGTCTCTTTTCCCTGAACACGCCCCAGCAGACTGGCTGGTGTCAGCAGCTGCACGGCGTACCTGTGAGGAGATGAGTGTCACTCCGTAAGTCCACATGAACAGCACATGGTCTAGTTTGTGAATTTGAATTTCTTCATTTCATTCAGTAACAAGTACAAAGTTTTTGTCTTTACCTCAGGGTGGTCTTTGTGCCGATCTCTGCCAGGTGTGTAAGTGCTTCCTCGCTGATATTGATGCCTTCAGTCTGAGCACGGATCTTAATGATCTGTATATCACAGCTTCATTAGCGACACGTGCGGACGAGATGTTGTACGTCTTACATGGAGACACTATGGATCTCAGACTCACCTGCTTCATTTCCTGGGGCGTGTACAACATTGTGCGGATTATCATGACTCTGTCCAGTAAATCCAGAGGAATCCCATGTGGGGAGCTGATGTCCTCTGTCCCCCTGGTGGACAACAGGAGACTGTTAATACTACGAATCCTTAACTCTAAGCAAGAAAATGACTCTTGTTTCATTTGAAGATAGTATTTCTTTCACATAGACACATTTAGATATCTTACCTAATTAAACAGTTTCCCCTGTTAGAAGCAAACACAACAATGGGGGCGATGGTGCTCTCAAGCGCTCGATGGAGGTAGGTGAAGCATTCTATATCCAGCATGTGCACCTCGTCCACAAACAGCACACCGGGTACGAGCTCAGCTACGCCCTGGTCAATGTAGCGATTCACCACCTTGTTGATCTCTGCACGCAGCTTATCTAAAATTGAAAAAAGGATAAAGGCACATTGAAACAACGAAAGCCAACTACTGGATTGTTTGAACTGGGCATGTTGTAATTTTCCCCACCTGTGATTTCTGTCTTTTTTGGTTTCATCAGCTGTCCCATCATGGAGAGTATATCCTGGCCTCCCTAAGATCGAATAGTGAACAATTATATATAGGGGATATATTGATCTGTGAGAGCAGTGCTTCTATTAATTAGATGCTACAGTACATTTTCAATTATGTACCTGAGGTCTGGCATTTGCCACGTCCAGGTCATGCAATGTGACATCTTGGACTATCTCCTTCTTTTTGTGGACATCACCTTTGGGCAGTGGCACATACTCCTCTGCCTCCAGATCAAACTCTGTTGCAAAGGTGTCACAACGACCTTGTCTCTGCAAAGACCAGTAATAAAAACTTTAGTTAAATAAGAGAAAGCTGTCCACTGCTCAACAAAAATGGATGTCTCTGCAACAGAGCAACAAAGAGAGCACATGAAAAGTGGGAGAGCAGGTGTATAACTGAAGTCAGTGTCCGCCCACTGCAGAGATCAGGCCATGTGGCTGAGGGATCAAAGGGTTTCAGACGGCAGGTCATGTGACGGCTGTCAACAGTTACAAATGTGTTGTCCAGCTCTCCTTCTTTGGCCTCTGACTAGAGCCGCCCAGTGCCTCCCAGCCCACCTGTACTGATTAAAGGAGCCGTTATCACAACCTGTCAACACAAACCCCACTGCTGGAAAAGAGGCATTGTGGGAGATGGTGAGATAGAGGGAGCACGAAGAGGTGCAGGAATGAGAGAGCCTCATTCCACAGTACAGTAGAAATACAGCAGGGCTTTCATGCAGAGCTGAAAGATGAAAGAAACATCACCATGAAGGACAGAAGAGGACAGGCAAGACAAAACACTCAGCTTTGGCCCAACCTATTATTAAAGTATTTACCTATAATAATACTATTTACTTTATGTATACATGTCTGAATATAAATATTTAACTTGTGAGCTAAAAAGAAAAAAAAAATGTTTTAATGAATGTTGTGAAGTAGTAACACATAAAAGTAACAGTAATACCTTGACAGCACCGCTGTTGGCTTCAATGTAGATGACATCTCCCACTTCCACACGTTCTTTGTGAAGACTCTCATAAATACTAGGATCCAGCTAAAGAAAGAGGACAAGAAATTTTATAGGTTCCAACCTAAAATATAATATCATATGATAATTTTATATTCCTGAAGAAATAGAAAATAACTGAAATTACTGAAATCTTTGCCAGAATTGGTCTGTTATCTTAAAAAACAACTATGACATCAACTATTGCACACTAATGTTAAAATTAATGCTAATCAAACAAGTGGAAGACAAACAGATGGATCAGCAACCAAAGTTGTGCTCAGGGGCAAATGGGTAGAAGAGAGATGGTGTTTTTTAAAAAGTCCTTTGTAAGATTTTTGCTGGGGAACATATTAACAGATTTTGAACAGAATCTGGAAAATGCTGATTAAAAAAGGGAAAAGTGGGACAAGTATGAATGAAAGGATGGGGTAAAATGGTTATAGCTCAAAGCTCTGACCTTGAGCTGCTTTGTGCCTTTGCCCGTCTTCAGACCAATGATGACGTGGCTGATGGTTTTTCCGTAGCCGCCCATAGGATTCTCAGTCTCACAGGGGGTCAGCTCTGTCACCTCCCCTTCATACACCTCCTTTGTTTCTTTGATACGCAGTCCTGAAGGAAGGTGATATTACAGTCACATATGCATACAGAGTAATAATTGGGCCTTTATATTCCTGTATCACCTGAACCGCCACATCATTTTGCTACGGGGAAAGGGCACGTGTGCGTGAAATGTCTGTGCATCATTCTGTGTAACATGATCACATTCTTGTTCCTTTCATGCAGCATGTGGCCCTTAGTATGAGCAGCGCACAGGTGGATGATCTTCTGTGGCGGGGTCAGGGTGCATTGCTTAAGGCAGGACTGTCTGTCATGGTGCTCTTATCGGCAGGGTGATGACAACCTTCAAATGAATCCCGCTCCCACTGCAGATCCTGTTCTAGGGGAGGGGCGAAGTTGGTGATGAACACCTCTCCTCTCTGCCTAAGCTCCATTTCCTTTCCCTGTGACAGGTGCCATCAGCAGTCAGACAAGTCCCTTCCCCTGCGCAAGACTTTCTTCTTTCTCAACATGACACTCCTGAATCTGTAGCAGTGTTGCCTTTCAGCTTATGAAGATGGAGGTGAGCATGACAGCTCACTGAGGGTCTCAGTTTAACTCATATATAAGGCCACCAAATGATGTAGTGAATCAAGGAACTTTGTTTTTCCCTTGCACCTCAGGAGCCAAGGCTCAGTTCAGCAAACAAAGATACCTTCTATGTTAAAACTTGTGTTGCCAAGACCATCCAAGTGTGTGGAGTAATGTTTTGTTTTTTCCTTTTTAAGAAACCACATTCCAGGAAGTTAACACTTTTCATTGGTAATATCCAGTGTTAAAACAAAAGGTCTCAGTTTGGTTGCTTTATTTCTAAATTGTATCGATATAATTTAAAGTTAGTTCATTCTTGTTCATTCTTAAGCAACTCCGGCTACAAGCCAGGGGCACCAAGAAAATAACAATGGTCAAAATATGAATATGAAGTATCTGATCTAAATGTAACTATCTAAGGGAGACTCACCAATGGCCCTCCTGAAATTTTCCATCAGTACTTCAGTTTTTTTAATTTCAGATGAGTAGACCTCGCTGCCAACCATTGGACAGAAAGGCACCTTGTTTCCCAGTTCCTGTGCTACACCCAAGGCCAGGGCAGTCTGAGGGGAGGAGAGGTAGAACAATCTGCAGCAACAACAGAAACCACATTATGTTTCTCCTCAATCTAGTGAAACACTTACCTTGCCTGTACCTGGTGGCCCTGCCAGTAACACTGCCCTTCCCGCCATCTTTTTCGAGCGAATGAGCTCAACGATGATGCCACAAGCCTGGACAGTGATTAAAAAATATAAATTGGACACAGTGTGGGCCTTGGAATTGTAGACAGCTTCTGTCTAAAATTAGCTGACTACAACATCCAAGTCAATCCTAGATGCACTTGGCGCAATGACAGTGCATTTCAGTGAAAGGGCTGAAACTAAGAATTGATATCATCATTGATTAACCTGATTATTTTTTTCAATCAACTGTATTATATGTGAAATGTGAAAAACTGAGAAAACACACAGTCTTCCAGAGCTCTAAAAGGACACCGTTAAATGTCTAGTTTTATTTGAACAAAAGTTTAAACCTAAAAAGATGACCATTACAATAGTATGGCAGACAAAAGCAGAAGATTATTGTTTTTTTACTGTCAGGAGCTGGGAATCGACCATGTTTATTTATTTTTTCACGGTTATCATTTTACCTACTAGCTATTGAATATTTTGATACAATCTGTTCTTTATTGTTATTATGTAATCCTTATATTTTGGACTGTGGCGCATTTGGATGAAAGACAAGGCTGCATTTTAACTTTGAATGAATGATTGTGGGTCCTCTCCAGTTGTAAATGCGAAAATATTACCATATTTCAATAAGATCTCCACCGTTGCCGGTACTTTCTTCTATATACAAAATCCATCTTTACATTCATCTATACATTTAGTCTGAAATCAAAGTGGTTAAAATGGCAAAGCTGGAACACTTAACCAGACTTTATAGAGAAACAAACTGTGTTTGAGGTAGACTTTACCCTGAACACACTGACCTGAGTCAGAAACAGCGACACCCCTGTGCTAACTGAGCTAGCTTGCTGCTGATCGGTATCACTTGAAGTTAGTGAAACCTTTTTGAAAAAAATCAGCTTCTTAACTAAATTATATAAACAATGCAAGAATAATACAAATGGGGAAAAACGTGAATATTACCTCTCGAGCAGCTTCTTGGCCGACAAGACCACACGCGCTCTGTTTGGCATTCCCGGCCTCATCTAGCCCCAGTCCTTTGACATGACTGTGAGAGGCGATCCTCTGTGTTTTCGTGGTACTTTTTACTTCCTCGATCTTCATAGTTGGTTTACCTGTATAAATCTGCAATGTAGCGGCTGCTACTAGGTATTCGGACGAATAAAACGTCTCCTTTGTCCTGGATTTTCTCTTACCGCCGCAATCGGCGCCGAAACTCAAAACACAGGAAAATCGGTTTCCATGTGGGTTACTAGGGAACCCCAGCGGAAATGATACCCTGAGGTACCGCCCATTCAAAAAATACAGTAATTTGATTGGATCTTCTGAGTTCGTACAATATATTGATTGGTTAAGACTAGTGTCAAACATTCCAGCCAATCAAAACTCAGCCCATCCGGGTTTTCACTTCCGGTTGTGTTTAAGTTACTTTATCGTTGTAGAAATTGCCAGAAACTTGACAGTGAGTAGATAAGGTTGGCAGATAAACACAGAACTCAAAAATATGTATTTTTTTTTAATCACATCGTCCTTTAACATTTTGAAATCAGGGTTTGATCAAAGAGACTCGACTACAAATCGGTTTTCCTGTTTATTTTAAACTTTTGTTAGCTGGTGTGAAAACGATCCGTGTTAGCGTGTGGTCCCGACTATGGAGTGACTCACAACAGGGAGGTTGTTTCTGTCAAGTGTTGCAGCTATACTAAAGTTATAGTTATAGTCCAGTCTATTTTTTAACCGTCAGAACTGTTAAAAACAACTGAATGTGTCGCCTTTAATTACCGACTGTCAGCGAAGGAAAAATAAGCGAACAGCTAGCAGCACGCTATTCAGTTCAAGGTCCAGGTCAGAAAAACAGAAAAAACCAAACACGCTACGTCACGCTACTGTATACTAGCCCGGGGTCAACATGTCCGACTCCAGTGGTGACAGCCGCGTTAAAACGTTAAATTTCAACGTCGGAGTGCTCGGACATGTTGACAGCGGGAAGACGTCGCTGGCCAGGGCACTGAGCAGCACCGCCTCTACGGCCGCCTTCGACAAGAACCCGCAGTCCCGTGAAAGGGGCATCACGCTGGACCTCGGCTTCTCCTCATTCACGGTGGATCTGCCCGAGCAGCTCCGGGGAGGGCAGCAGCAGCATGACAGCCTGCAGTTCACCCTGGTCGACTGTCCGGGACACGCTTCTCTCATCCGGACGATCATAGGGGGTGAGCTTTCTGAATTCTGTGCAAGTGTTACTGCCAGGTTTGTCTTGTGTTGCCACACCAGCTGTCGAGGAACTCCCATACAGTCCGACCCAAGAACCACTGAGGCCTCCTGCTTTACAAAGGTGTTGCTTCACGCTGGAGGCTGTAGGTTGTGGTGCAGTTTACATGTGTTTTGTTACATAGAGGTGTGCTTAGATCACTGGGAAATCCAATAAGCACTTCTGAACATCATATCTTAATAAAGGAAGTTTTTTCAGCACTTATGATAGATTGCATTAATGTTTGTCAGGTGTAAAAACAAGGAAAATTGAACCATTTGTTGGCTCAGGTGTTTTCAGTCCGTGCAATGGAGTCTAACAGAAATCACACCGAAACACATGACTAAAAAAAACCTTCAAACATTTTTATGTAACACCAAACATAAATACTGCTCGGTGCAAGTATACATGAGAAAGTTGTGTGTGTAGTGATATAAGCACACCCTTTTAATAACACATCACAGGAGAGATTTTATCACTACATGCCTCATCTTGCGTTCTTGACAAAGCTCTGACTGTGTAAATGCAGTGGTCATGGCCAGGTAAGGATGCTGTGTTGTTTGTATATTTCAAGTGACCTCTCCAGCAGGGGGCATCTTCGCTCTGCAAGGATCTAGGCTGATCATACATTGACTTGGATGATTGGGAGCATGAGAAGTCTCTATAGTCGTGTGAGGATTAGGAAAGACAATTACCAGTACTGTCTTTTAATCCTTGTTTGTAACACAATATAACAACCAAAATCCATCTTTTTTAAATTTAAAGAGCATGACTTGGGCAGACTTAATCGTCCTGAGACTCTTGAGTGCTCAAACACAGACTGCTGCCATGTCATGTAACCAACACACATAATGAAACCTATGACCCAGTGGGGTAGCACATGCTGTAGATTAGGGAGGAAGGAAAGTGTGGGGATTATGGTATGTATTAAACTTTCCTTCCTGTCCCAAGTGGGCCTAGCACAGGAAAGAGAGGGAGCCAAATAGAAAGGGAGAAAAGAGAGGAGCACAGGAAAGAGAGACTGCCAAAGTCAGGAAAAGAAAAGAGGCAAAGGAAAGACAACCAAGTGAGCTGCAGCTCTAGTTTCAACCCTCCAGCCTTTACTCTCTCTGCCTGTGCACCCCTCCCCAGTTTCTCTTCTTGTTCTAATGTTATTCTTGGGTGTCTGTGTTCATTCCTGTTTGTGTTTCTGTTATCAACTTCATAGTCTCCTCTTAGGCTCACTTAGAGCTTTTTCTCCTTTTTATGGATTCACAATAGAAAGGCAGGATCATTTTTGACAGTACATTGCTATTGGCCATCAGTTTGCTGTTTTTACTCATGTTAGTAATAATGAGTTGCATTCGCAATTATTCTCCGCATTTTCTGCCATCTAGGTGCCCAAATCATTGACCTGATGATGCTGGTGGTGGATGTGGTGAAGGGTGTGCAGACTCAGACTGCAGAGTGTCTGTTGATAGGAGAGCTGACCTGCCCTCGCATGGTGGTCGTCCTGAATAAGATTGACCTCCTGCCACCCAACAAGAGACAGACTGCCATTGAGAAGATGACCAAAAGACTCCACAAAACACTAGAAAGCACCAGGTTGGCATTTGTAGTATTGAATATCAGCATGTTAAACAATTTAGAGGGATAAATTGATAGAGTACTAGTGGTTGTGAATTAATAGCCCAGAAGACCCACGTTTCAGTCACTTGTGAAATCTCATTTATCAAATTTATCCCATCTGTCTGCCAGGCCCACTTTTATTATAGCTTCAACAATTTTGTGTGATGCATCTGATTAATTTGTTTTAAAAGTTTATTTTTAACATAAAATAGGAAAGCAACAAAAACAGTTATCCACACAAGTTATCCATGTTCAAAAAGGAGTGAGAAGTACTCCTCACCACTACCACCACTTACTCCACAGAACAAAATGCAAAATCTTTTTCTGTTTGTACAGATTCTATTCTATAAAAACATTACTTCAACATCAAAGCATGAAGAAAAAGTGGCACGATTTTATTTCTGTTGGCCAGATTCAAGGAATGTCCAGTGATTGCTGTGGCAGCGAAGCCGGGGGGTCCCGACGCTCCTGACACAGAGGAATCACAGGGAATGCCAGAGTTAATAGAGGTGAAGTCTGGAAACGCACTCAATCAAAGATATTTGATGTATAATGTAACACACCCTGTTTTTAAATTACCAGTAGAAATTACGATATCCTTGGCATTTCTGTGCTGCATCATTGGCCAGTAACAATTTGCTAATATCAATGCATTTGTAATGAGATAATATCAGCTAGGCAGACTTATTGATGACTTTTTTTTTTTTTTAAGTTTCAGATTCTGCAAATTAAGAATGAAATCAAAATATGAATAGACTCTTTGTTGTCTTAGCTTTTGAAGAAACAGACCTACCTCCCTCAGAGAGACCCTGGAGGTGACCTTCTGATGGCTGTGGACCACTGCTTTTCCATCCGTGGTCAGGGAACAGTCATGACCGGCACCATCCTGCAGGGGTCACTGGCCATCAATGATACTGTAGAAATCCCATCTCTAAAGGTATGCACTAAAAATGGCCAGACATTCAGAATCTCTAATATTTACAAGCAAGTGAAATTCCCTAGAGATGGACATGCATTGGCAGACGCCACAGAGGGTCAAATGTTGAGAAGTCGACTGAAAGTCGGCAGACGGAGGGAGGGGGTGGGTTTAGAAGATGTGTTAGTTTAATGTGAGAGAAGGATGAGGGGACTTGGGGTTGACTGGCAGCACCGGAGTTGGTTAATGTGGAACAGATGCAAACTTTCAGCTTGGCTCAGCAGTTTTATCTGCAGTAGTCAAGTTGGCCTCTTGGTGGCAGCAAAGCAGTTTTAAAATGGACTACTGTTGATTTGGTCAGTGTGTGGTAGAGGAAAAAAATAATCCACTTAGAAATCATGATTATCAAACAAACATCAACAACAAGGGAAGCAAATAGATGCATATCTTAATAGTCAATATAGTTGTGTGTTTCTGGACATGTATCATTTCTGAAACAAAATGATGCACATTAACTATCATAAAAAACATTGAATTTTCCAATAGTACTTACAACCACATATTTAAATTTATTTTTTTATGAAATAAATCAACAAATATTTTATTTCCAAAGTATGGCTGGACATTAATTCAACATCAATGCATATGGTGATAGAAAATGTTTCGATAACAGTGATATGGTTTTTAAACTAATTTCTAATACATCGGTAAAAATTATTTACAGTATCTGTCACTGCCTGAGGTTCATTACAGGCTGTTGCCTCCACTTCAATGTATTCAAGGTGAGCAAAAAGCACAGAAGGCAATAGGCTATGTCAGGGGCACCATGACATCAACAGAGTTAGCTGTTAGTTTAGCTGACTGCCAACTGTCAACAGGAGCACGTCAAATCATCTGAAGCAGTTCACCTCCACAGAATAATCTGAGAGCCTGAAGATCAGGCATCATAGAAGTTTAAACCAGTCTGTCCTTAAAACGACATCGCCAACATCCCACATATGTTTTTATTGTTTCTCTCTCTATTTTTGTATTCTATAGAAACTCAGAACATTTTTCATATTCTTTATCATGGCTGAAACACTTTTGTTGAAATATATTTACACAATAAGGCAACCAGCAAATTTGTAGTTTAAAGCTAGTTTAAAGATATCAATTCCGACAAAGCCTTGGTTTTTGTTTATTTGGCAGTGATGATTTTTGTCATGATAAATACGGGGTAACTACGAATAAAAGGTGGACATTAATTTATTTTTGTTTGTTTTAATATGTAAAATATTATATAGTTTTATAGGAGGTTTCATATACTTGGCAAACTAATTTTTCCGAAGTTTGTAGATACAGACATCCATTTTGGGAATTCTTGGCAGTTTTTCTGTGACTTTTATAATATTCATATAAATTTTGTAATATACCTTCATTGATTCATTCATTCATCTTCTATCGCTTATCTGTACTGGAGCTAATCCCGGCTCACATTGGGGGAAGGCGGGGTACACTCTGGACAGGTCGCCAGTCCATCACAGGGCCAACACACAGAGACAAACAACCACTCACACTCAGACCTACAGACAATTTAGAGTCACGAATCAACCTAAACATGCATGTCTTTGGACGGTGGGAGGAAACCCACGCGAACTCCACACAGAAAGGCCCCAGGCCTGGGAACCGAACCCGAAACCTTCTTGTTATGGGGAAAGTGCACTAACCACTTTTCTGCTGTGCTGTCCTTGTCGGCCGGAATTTAGAAATATAATGTGTGATAAAGTTTGTCCATATTGTCCAGCCCTATTCCAAGAAATGAACCATATACAATTGTTTGAATTTTCCTTGAGATTCTTTGATTTGCTTGAAATTTGATCAAGGGGGGGACAAAAGCAGTATTTTGACAAATTGCTCCATTATCCTTTAAAGCAAGAAGGAGGAATTTGTAAGTTGTGCCAATGTAATGAGCTTTTTACTTCCCTGTGTTAATATTTTGTAGAAGGAAAAAAAATCAAGGCTTTTCTCCTTCTCTTGAATATGTCATAAACATTCTTGCGATGTGTAGATAATTAGTTGCGCTCATCCTGTATTTAATCTCATGTTCAGTTTCCAGGTTTTGAGTGTAAATTTAAAACTTGGGCCCAAAAGAATTTCTGCACATGCCAGGAGGAAACATTTAAACATAAATAGTTGTTTAAGTCAAGATTTATTTTATGATTGTGATCTATAAACTTAAAGAAGCAATGTCCCAATATACGCTTTGTATGCTTTCACATGTGTACTTTTTCCAGACTGTTTGTTTAAAACCTGTATAACACTGATGTTAGAATTTATGTTGCTTGTTTCAAAATGTGTTTACACAGAGTTATTGTTTGTATCTCTGATATCAGGTGACCAAGAAGATAAAATCGGTGCAGATGTTTCGGAAACCAGTTACAGGGGCAATGCAAGGAGATCGTGTGGGTGTATGTGTGACACAGTTTGACCCTAAATTGTTAGAGCGGGGTGTGGTATGCACCCCAGGGTCCCTGCGCACACTCCATGCAGCTGTCATCTCCGTCAGGAAGATAGGCTACTTCAAGGGCTCTCTTTCGACCCGTGCCAAGTTCCACATCACTGTGGGACACGAGACAGTCATGGCGAGGGTGACCTTCTTTGGCTTGCCACCTGTGAATGCCTCTACACCTCCCTCCGAACCATCACTGCCCCACTCCCTGGAAACACCCTTTGCCTTCGACAGGGAGTACTTCTACCAAGATGAGTATGTCACAGGTCAGGTAGAGATGAGTTCTGGACTTGAGCCAGAACAATGGGCCTTGTTGGAGTTTGAGCGGCCTGTTACATGTCCCTCACTCTGCCTTGTGATTGGCTCCAAGCTGGATACAGACATACATGCTAATGCATGCAGGTTAGCCTTCCAAGGCCGTCTGTTAGAGGGGTTTGAAGACAAAAGCTACGGCGAGACTGCCCTCCCTCGTCTGCGAATCTATAAGACCAAACACAAGGAGGGACAGGTGGAGAGGGTAAGTGCATACACAGTATTCTCTAATATAGTCTCTTAAAATTGTCATTTTCTCAACTATGAACCCTCTTCATACAATTGAGTGTTGTCTTTGCTCTCATGACCGTTCTATCACCTTGCACTTCTTTTGTCACTGGTCCTCTGGATGTTTGTCATTGCTGGTGGCACTGGACCATGCCTCTCAGACAGAGCCCCTATTGTATATTCATAAACAGACACGTACACACAAACAAGCATGCATATTCAGCCTTGCTGCGCAGTCTTAGAGCATGAAGCAAGGCTGGGTACACATGCCTTAGCATGTACTGTGACACTAAGGAGTGTGTGGGTGGCCGCCTGACGCCAATAGTTCTGTCTGGTTGTCAGAGGCTGACGCTGTTTGGACACACCTGAGTGGCACAGGAATACCCACATGACTGTGTGAGTTAACGTGAATCTGCCCTTATTTCTCTCTGGCTCAGCATCTTTCACCCTTCCACCCTACTCTTCCCCCTCTCTCATGCACTCCATCTTGATTTTCATTTTTGTGTGATTGCTGTTATGTCCTGTTTAAAAGTTCCAAAAAGAATAACAGCTTCCATGGCTTTTTGCAGTTTGCATTTTTTTTAATGAATACACACCATAGTTGTTATGACTCTTGTAAGTCTGGTGTTACAGTTAAGTTTCTCTGTGTACATCCTTGTACATGGTCAGGAGTCAAGTGTGTGAAGTAGTTTCCTGCTGTTAGCACCTCAGGCTGTTGACAGCTCCAGTCACTGACTCAGGAGTAGGACAGCGTGTGCAAAAGGTCAGACCATGGTCATGTGACATTGCAATAGTTGTTCATCTGTTTAACAGAAAGCAGTTATGTCTCAATACTTAAGAATTCCCTTTTGTAAAAGAAGACATTACTTGCATTGCTGAGATATGACAGCCTCTTCCAGTCACAATTCCTGCGGTCTGTCAGACGTGTATAGCAACTGTATTTTTTATGTATTCATTTTTTATCAGGTGATCAGTTGCACTTGAGGGACATTAGGGTCAAATGTTCAAGAATGAATGAGGGCCAGGAAGAAGAGGGAGGAAGAGCTGATGGTGGAGGGTGAACAGGAGACAGAGTGGTGCCCCCCTGGTATCAGATAAGCATCAGGTTAGATAGACTCAGTGATAGATGATAACTAGAAATGCAAACAAATTTAGCATATAATGTGCAGGAAGATGAAAGAGAGAGTGCTAGACAGCTAGGCGACAAACCTGGCAGAATGCAGCTGACAACGAACTGTGCAGTTGATGAGGGCGCAGGACAGAACATCGGCTTTTCCTCATCATCTTGCCAAGATGGCAGAGTGAAATCAGGGTAACCTGCAGGATAAAGAGGAAGGAAGCAGAGGATCGAACTGATATTTTCAGAGTCAAAATGAAATCACATTCTGGCATGTCATTCTCATTCTCGTGTCATTCAAGTACTTCTCATGACATCTGGAGCTTTCATTGTATGAGCCATCAATTCTCCAGTTCATAAGTCTCTTTTTCACTTTCCTGTGCTTAGGTTAGCGATGATTACACCGTGATTGGCCGCAGCCTATTCAAAAAGGAAACCAACCTCCAGCTCTTTGTGGGGTTGAAGGTCACATTGTCGACCGGCGAGGTTGGCGTTATTGAGGGCGGTTTTGGTCAGAGCGGGAAGTTCAAGATTTGGATACAAGGTAAGGACTCCCACATATGTCAAGATGCTAAAAAAACTACTGATGCTGCATATATCTTTCTCATCTAGTGTTTACAATAATTAGTAGTTTGACACTGGACAGCATGCATAGCTATCAGTTTTCATCAATACACAAATCCAGAAAACTTTCTCTATCTTCCATTGACTTTTGGGGTTCTGCAGACAGTTTTCAGGATGTGGTAATAGCGGTAGGCCCGACATCCCGAGCCACATTCCCAGGATTCCTCTGGGGATTGCCTGTGTTCCGGGGGAAGTCTGTTCTCTGTTTATTTTACCTTCTGTTGCTCCAAACCCACAGCTCCACACCGGGAGGGAAGAGAAAACAAAAACATTTAGAAAGAGAACCTCACCTACATCCTCTTCACTGCCTCACACTTGAATACTCAGAAGTCTCAGACATACTGACACACACATCTTCTGGCATGAACATAATGCAGACATTGAGTGGGGTTCATCTGAGACTCCAGGAGGGCATTAGGGCAAAGATGGCACTTCTCTGCTGATAAAGTGAAGGGATACGAGTTAAGTCTCTTATACTTTATTAATACATTGGTATCAATGTTATGATAGGTTCAGGTCTGCCACTTCAACTGATTGCCTGAAGGCAGTTTAGCTAAAATGCAAATTTAGAATTTGAATGATGGCACACATGAGCGTGTCAGTGTGTTATGAAAAGCTGTCAACACTTTGACATTGTTTTTCCTTATTTGAATAGCCAATTCTTCCAAAGTCAAAGCACATGTCATATGGGTATTGATATGAGGTGTAGTGTGACTCATTGCCAGCAGCCAGTTTTGTAAGCTTCCCAACACAACTGCTGGTGTGCATTTGTTTTTTCCACATATTTTTCTCTTTGTTTCCCTTTTATCTTTTCTAAAAGACACACAATTAAGATGAAGACGAAGAGGATGAATGGAAAACAGAAGAGTCTCATTTCATGCACACATTGTCAAGCACTATTTTTTACTATCTATTTTTATACTTTCTTAATTCCTTTCTTAATTACTTAGTAAACCGTTTGATATGTAAAATGTTAATTGGGAAGTAAATGGTCCAAAACTCAAAGATGCTATTGCCTAAGGCATTAGAAAGCAGAAAATTCTCACACAAAGAAGCTGTAATCAGAGCATTGTTTCCTAGGAAAGCTCTCACAACAATGAATCGATTATCTAAATAGTTGCAGATTGGTTTTCTGTCAATCAACTAAGGAATAAATGTAATATAGATCTACTATAACGTAGTCTGATACATGCCTGTATAAGTGACACATACAGTCAGTTCATTTCTTCATGAGCATTTACTGTATATGTGCCACGACATGGCAAGTAATTCAATCTAGCTTTTGTGACAATGACAAGTCAAAAGGACCAACAATCCATCAGCCACTACCTGACACTGTATTTCATTCACTGACATTGAATGTGTTACATTTTCACTGTTGGTGCAGGGGACAAGATTTTTATTCCTATGTTTGCCATATGGTTCAGAGACTTTTTAAACGCAGTTTTATGTTTTACGATCCAAAATAAATGTGTTGTTGACTGCTGACCCCATTTTAATTGTCCACAGAAGCCGATTTACCCATGTTTACTTCTTGCTGAACTTGTCTGATAAACGCTGCTAGATGAGCAGGCCACTGTAAACTCCTGGGACAATCCCATTCCCCTTAAAGTTTTTATTGTATAGTGGGTGTGATGTGATATTTTACAGTTCAATACATAGAAATGCATTTGAGAACAAACTTGTAAAAGTGCAGTACTTTTGTTTCCCTTGTATATGAAAACAAAACATTTGAGTTTGGGTGTAAGTTTGTGTTGTGGTGGTAAACTGACATTTTCAGCTGATTGTAGATAAGAAGAAGCGATTTCTGGCTGCACTGCAACCATAACAACCCTCACATTGGCATAACGATAACAAGAAGAATGCTGGCGCCGTTGTACGTGAAGTCAGACAGCCAGCATGTGAAGCAGTAAACCCCAATCATTTCTTACCTTCCGTGAGCAGCAACCATGCAGCCAGTTTCGTCCAAGCACGCACATTCAGAAAGAAAGATATGATTGCACAGAAGAATTTGTTGTGCACGCACAAGGCACAACGAAGGGACACCCATTCACAGCAAACAGCTCAGTGTGAACGATCAATGCGGCCCACATACAAGAGGAGGGTTGAGTCCTCTCTGATAGAGGCAGATGAGCCAAGTGACAACAAGGCAGAGACTCAAGGAGCAGCTGGGATGTGTTCATCAGTTACATCATGATGATAAAAGCATTAGTTAATCTTGAGTGTGCTGACTCGAACACTGAACAGGCTCCAGTACTGATACAGCACCTTCTGTACACATAGCAGGGAAGACAAGATCTCTATCAGGCATCATAGATATACATACAGTGAGATAATTGATCCTGGTATTACACATAGTGTAGGTCAGTGTACAGTATGTTCTAGATGTATAAAGGCATCTATTTATAAATCATTTCATGTTTTTTTTTTTTCTTAATAATATTCGGCCTGTTGCTTGACATTTCTCTTTATCTTTTCTTCAGAGGGTCTTAGCCCAGAAACCAAGCAGTTGTTTTCCTCCACCTCTAAGAAGAAAGGGAAGGGTGGAGGCAAAGGAGGACCAGGAAACGAAGAGGAGCCTAAAGCTGACTGTCAACCTGTTAGCATTCACTTGCATTTTAAACGGTATGTCTTTGATCCCCATAAAAAGATGGTTCAGTCTTGACCCCTGTGCACACACTTGAGTTTAACAGTGTCATGGGTCAAGCTGAAGAAAGGACAACATCAGAAGTCATTTAGGAATGAAGGAATAGGCGCTTCTGTCTCAGGAGTATAATAACTTTCCTCCGTCAGCCTCTTTTCCTGTGTTGGAGACTGCTGAAATGCAATGACTGTGGACTGCTGATCCATGTGAAACTATGATCATTTTATCTCTCTATGGAGACGGTCTTCATTCTGTTTCCCTCACCACAAGGGTGGAAGTTTTTCTGTTCATTACGCATTTGATTTGTGTTTAAAATCATTATTTTTTCCCGCTTTGTTCATAAAGTCTGAAGTAATTCCCTTGATTAACAGCAAACTTTGTTCTGATTGTTTCCAATTCAACTGAACTTTAAACCTGAAACATTGGCTAGCATGTAATATAGGGAATGAGTTCAAGGTTTTTCATAGCTATGTTCAAATTGCTGTACTCACTGTGTCCTGCTTTTCAGCTGGGATAAAGGTCATTCCAGGTCACATCCGCTTACTTTGGCTACTGCCCTGTGATTTCAAAATTATTTGTCCCAAGTTCAATTTCCTCTTTTCATTTCATTTTCTTTTTGGGATTTTGTCAAGCTGCACTTGAGCTCTGAAGAGCCATTACAGAGCCATTACTCTCGAGTAGTAATGCTTGACAAATAAAGACAAAGATATGCTCTATCTTCAGTTCCGATTGCTATTCTCAAGGACATTACTCATAGCATGGCCACACAGAAAACAGCGAAGGATGTATTTCCCCCAAGTCATTGACAGAAAATTAATTTGTCATTATTTTGTTAATCAAAAAATTGTTGTTTTTAGGCAAAAAGTCAGAATTTTCTCTTGTTAGAAACATGAAATGTGAGGAGTTGTTGCTTTTGTTTGTCGACATTGTGGAATATCTCATTTTCACTTTAATAAAAAACTGTCTGCTGTTAAACAATAAATAACTATTAATTTCATAAATTAATCAAAAATACTTTTTAGATTAAATGATTATGGATATAATAACTTTAAAATATTTTGCAGAACAAGTTGAATTGACCAGTAACTATGTAAGAAATTTTTTTTTTTTTTTTTTTTTTTTTTTCTAAAACCGGCACATTACGGAGAATCCACGTATGTGATATAGCTTACAGTTGAAAGAGAAGCTAAATCCAAGTTCCTTATTACAATTCCTGCACATGATACATATTGAACCCTAAGCTTGTCTAATCTGCAGTTCGGTGTGATTGGTTTGTTCTGCAGTTATCTGTGCTCTACAGTGTAATAGTCACACTGGACCTCACAATTTCCTAAATAAGTTTTCTTGATGTCACGCTCTGCTTCAAGCCTATTTGACACATATACAATCTTAGCTGTAACTAATACCTATAAGAAATGCATCTAACTGTAGCATGGAGTTTGAAACTGCTCACTGAATCATGTTAGACTGTACTACAAAGGAATGATCAATACACAGTTTAAGTTACAGAAATGGTACAGTGATACATTTTTGTTGTACTAAATTAAAACTGATATTACCTAATTACTGAGACCTGCTCCAGGTACAAATGCTCATGACTCTGTGTGTGCGTGTGTGTGCGTGTGTGTGTGTGTGTGCCGTGAAAGTGCAGGATACTCAGTGTGTAGCAGATGCTGTCAGCAAACTGTCCCCGTGAACAGTGACTCTATCTCAGCAGGAATCTGTGGAAATTGGAGAGAGAGAGAGGGAGAGAGAAAAAGAAAGGGAGGGAGGGTAGAGGAGCAGCAGGAGCAAGAGGGGACACTGGAGGGATTGTTCCTCTGAGTGACAGTCCTTTTAGTCTTATCTCCTCCTGTTCCTCTTATAGAAAACCAGAATGGAAAAAATCTGTCGCTTTTTACTCCAGTGTCTCTCCAATTTCTCTTTCTCACTCCACCTCTTTCGTTCATCACCCATTTTACTTTTTATTGAAACCTTTCTCTCTGTCCATTACTGCTCTTACGTCTCATCGTGGATGTGGGAGTGTTTTTATATATAGTTTTATATTTGATCTCTTGATCTATCCATTTCCTTTTTTACCCCAATCTTTTTATCGTTTATATATAAATATATCATTTCAAATAATAATGTAGAACTTTTCTGAAAGTCATTGTTGCCCTCCATGACAACATGGTTTAAAAATAATATAGAACTCTACAGTGTTGTTTGAGATTTTTTTATTTTTTTTTCTTCTCCACCATACCCCCTTGTCTGCATTTTATTAATACAGACACCGGAGTGTGGGCGCACTGCATTTCCCCGTCTATGTTTTAACATGCATGCTAATCCCGTCGTATGTGTGTGTGTGTGTGTGTGTGTGAGAGAGACCCTACAGTCCCCTCTGAGTGGGTTTGGGTGGACTAAATAATCCGCTTTTAGAACTGTAGCTAATTGTGGCAGGAGACAGACAGGGAGGCTATGGGACTGCAGCTGGGAGTGTGTTCTCGCCTCAGCTCATTACACACACACACACACACACACACACACACTCACAGGCACATCACATCTCATCGTCATCAAGCCAACGTGAGGGAAAGAGACCTGACATGGGAAAGTGTTAACAGATTGATCTTTCTGAAACAAACTGATTACAACATTTTGGCCTATAGACGGAGGCTGGTGGTTAAATTCTTAACCACAGTTCCCCATATTAATCCTAATGGGCTTCTCTTTCAAAAGACGCTGACGCCCCTTCTCACCCTTGTTTGTGGCCTTCAGGTCAGCCAGGAGTCGAGGGTCAACGTCTGAGTTCCTGAATGTTTAGAGATGGGAAACAGTCATGATGAGCAGAGATAACAGGGAGGCTTGTGAGAGAAGGAAACAGAGCTCGTGGTGGTTGGATTATTGACAAGTCAAAGGGGGAGTGAAAATGCAGTTCAGGGCAGAAGAGATTGAAAAGAATAATTAGCAGCCATTTGACAGATAAATGGGCGCAGCATTAATTACAATTTAACCAGTGGGGAGGTGGTTAGGCTGCTCTCTTGTGCTCAGATATATTCATAGTTTACTCCAGAATATTAGATTCCTTCCTATCTGACAGTGTATTTCTTTAGTTTCATTACTGACAAAACATTTTTTGTTGATGCTCAAGCCAATTAGATTTGTACCGTATTAACTTTCCTTTACCGTCATCGCTGAAGTTTGATGTCTCTGATGATGTTTATTACTGATTACTTGACGACAGAAGCCATATGTTGCCATCAGACAGTTCCAGCGTACTAATGAGCACAGTGATACAATCAGTCTCAGCCCCCTCACTCCTCTCAACCCTCGCCTGCAAATATAATTAACTATGTGTAAAATGGACTTTGTTTAATTAATACCAAAACGGCCTCTTTCAGTCAGTGTATACATTTCCATAACTCAATTTCCTCCCATGCCCCTGTCAGCTGCAGAAGTCTCTGATCAGTTTTGTTTTTTTTATTCTTACCTTTGACGTAAACACAGACCTGACTAAATAAGAGTTAATGGTTAAAATAGTTGTCACTGCTCCAAGAATAGTTTCAACTCTAGTTTTCTTATCTGAATTTATACGAACCAAACAATTAAACTAATATTTTTCAACTCTTTCATAAACTTTGGTAAATTCATCTGAATCATATTCATCATCTTATTCATGAGATTATGAAATTGTTTGTGTGAGAAATCAATTATCTGCAAAGAAACAATTGATTCAGCCATTTCCTGAATCAAAGTGGGAAAAAAAAAGCACACTTCCCACTTCAGATTTCAGATTCAGACTTCACAAAGCGTATTTGTGTCGCTTATCAGTTTGGCATTACATGTTTCTTCATGTGGGAGCAGAGAAGTAAAAGCTGTTTAAGAATACAGTGAAGGAGTGAATCATAACTACAAGATGAAAAGATCTGCTCAGCTTTTGTTTAGAGTAGGTCGAATAACAGCGCTTTATTTAACTCTCAGCAAGCTGTTAGACTCACGCTTTTTTGTATGATTGTGAAGTACTTTGATGCTGTGACTATATGATCACATGTTGCATATGTCAGTCTGAAAATGAGGAGAATAATTATGCTGTGATTTTATGAGCTTGTATACAGACGATCAAGAGCGGCAGTGTGTCAGCCTTTTTCTTTTGCCTCATACTCATAAATTATTGTTAATCTCATCTGTTAAACTATACTAACTTCTCTTCTGCATATGTTCTGTAACCTTTGGCCATTAAATCTATTTAGAATTTAGGTGCAGACACTTTAAAATAAAATATCTGTTGTGATCTTTTGCGCCCCGAAAAAAGTGTTTGTTTTTCATTTTGTGGTTAGAAGTGATTTTCGTTAATTTTTTATTTTTTTTGAAAACTAAAATGAAATTCTTTATTTCCTTTGCAAATTAAAGACGCTTATTAGCTGATTTGGTCCAAAATGTTTGCAGTACACCCTAATAGAAGAAAAGCTTTTAAGACCGTTATTGTTCTCCCATCACCACTGAGTTGTTTGCATATCTATTCCTGTCTCATTTATGCAGTCAGAAAAAAACAAACAAACATGCAAATTAGTGCTGGAACTTCAATAAAGTAACGTATTGATATACTGTTGCCATCTCCTGACACAAACAGCTGTTTGTTTTAGTGCCACTGTGATTCTCTCATCTCCTGACTCATCACCTCACGGAGGAGGGACAGTGAATGAAAGGTAGAGGCTGATGGCCAAAGAATAACACGTCGATCATTACAGCTGAGCTCAGCACAGTCCAGTCATCCAGGTCAGAGGTCACCTGTAGTGTCACCTTGAGAAATCGTTGGCAGTATTGTGTGCACCTTGCCTTATCATTCACTTTCACATGCATTGGGGTTGTGGGGGGCACATTGATGCACATCTGGCCTACAGTTGGGTCACAAGAGTCCAACGCTATGTCCATGTTAACAAAAATCATCCTTCAGACAAGCACCGTAACTTTGTATCAAAAAAGCTTCCCTTTCCACACCTGAAAACAAAATCATTCACATACACAGGGTGAGCTGGTGTAAACAGGAAGCAGGTTATCTACTCTGTACTTTGTACATAGTAGAAAATGATAAAAATGAGGAGCAGGTGACAAGCAAAATCAACAAGGACAGGGTGTCATTTTCAGTAGCTTTTCTGTAATTTATCTTAATTATTCATCCTTGTTTTCTTTTTAAAGGCACATTGGTCTTGGTATATTTTAAATAAAATAGGATGCTTACTGAGAGGTTTGAGGAATTGATGATGATTGATAAACCTACATCTTTTTTAATTGTCCATTAGAACTAAAGTGAAGAGGTAGTTAAAAGCTACGGGAGAAAGAAAAGGAAAATGAGCAACAAAAGAAAACCTCCATTGTACTTAATGCACTGTGCACTGCACTTGCTTTTTAATTTAATTTTATCCCTGATTTCATTTTTAATTGTGTTTATAATTCCATCACAGCTGCGTATGGCGAGTTCACTATTAGGAAACCGCAGGCTTTTGGTTTGAGTTCCTATATAGGCACAAAAATGTTCCCAATAATTATATTAAAACAACATAGTAATGAATATGAAGGAAAGGCCTGAAGCTGTTCCCTTTCCAGCATTGTGTTACTGCTAAGGAGACTTAAGGCAGCAGGAAGGAGGCTTTAAAACTAGGGTTTCAGTTCATCAGCTAAAATTGCTGCTGCTGGGGTCATGTGATGTGTAGGGTCATGTGAAAAGTCACTTCCACTCTGGACAACCTTGTAAAATATGTCAAAGGGATGTCAACTATTCCTGGATTTTTATGCTTGTTTTAGAATCTGCTCAAATGTCTTCAGGGAGTTTTGGGGAGTCCATTTGCCCCGCTGCAACCCAGAGGTAGATGTTATGTTTATTATATTAGTCACCAAACATGACGGTCCCAAACACAGAGATGGGTTCTAACTCGCTCCTTATGTGTCACTCAGTCTGTGCTAGTGTTACTATTGGTATCATGCTCATGTTGGTGTCTAAATTATCTCAGAAATACAGCAATCAACAGTACTAAAATATATCTTTATATTTCTGCTGTAGTCGCTATAGTTGTCTTATACATAATCAAAGCCTGAGTGAAATGTTGAACACTGCTGAATTAGATTATTGTCACTGATGAAATAATGTATAATCTTATTGTATATATGTATATTAAATTTCAATTTGTAGAATAGTGACTGGTAGCTATCAAGCATTCACATCCTATTGAAGTACAATCGAGTAAAATTGCAAATTAGTATAAATGAAAATACTCGCTAGAGTAACAGAGCAAGAATAATGAAAAATATAACTTGTGGGCTGAGTTTGGCTGGAAACACTGCAAGAGAGAAGAGAGTGGACCAAAACAAAGTTGTGCACCTTTAACAACACACTGAAAGACGCTAAATGCTGAATAAGGGCTTTGGTTTAAATAAGAGTTTCTTATAAATAATTATTTGTTGAAACAGGCTTCACTGATGCATCAGTGCTCTGACTACAGCTACTGTATTTCCATGAAGATGGAGTTGCAGGATGTCCGCTGTTATGACTGTGGAGAGATGCTCTAAGTGTTTTGGAATCGGCCTGCTACGGCACAGCATGTGGAGGGTTTTGGGGAAAAGGAAACCAAACACACACTTAAGAACCCCGCAATCTTAGATTTAGGAAACCACAAATGTTCTTTGAAATTTTTAGTGAAAAACTGTTTACAGATTTAAAGGTTCTTTATAGAGTAATACACTCACAAAATATTTGAAACCCACAAAAACCTCTACACAACTTTCTTTTTTAAGTAAGCGCAAGGTTATCAGATTAGGAGATATTCATTGTGCCCTGAGGTCTTTGCTGTATGTTCTTTAATGGGCCAGTGTGTATACAGAGCTAATCCTGCACTGACAGGCTGGGACAGTGGGGTTCTGACGGGCTGGGGCTCTGTGTCTGCAGGGGACCCAACATGGCTCTGGTTCTGTCTGGGACCCGTCTAAAAGCCCAGCGCTGGCAGGCTGGCCCAAACACTGCCTGATGGGGCTTTTAGAAGAGGAGAGTGAGTGACGGAGGTTTAGAGGAGATCTGACACTGCAGCCTGTGGTGCTGCTGTTTATGTATGTACCCTGGCCCTCCAAAACCTGTGTTTATGAAAACAGTGGCCCGATGCCCATCAGATAGGAAGTGCTGGGCTGGGACAGAGACAAATCCTCTGAGAGAACTAAAAGGAGAAGGAAAGACGGACAGAAAACTACAAGAAACGAGGGACGGCAAGGCAAATGGTGCTCGTGAAAATGGGGCAAATGTGGTCTGATTGTCTTTGTAATTCTTTACTTTCTGAATATCAATTTGTCCCGTCCTCTCTTCCCAAATGTTTGAGCTAAACTCTAGCAAAAGTAGAAAGTGCTTTGCCTCTCCCAGTAATCCCCTCCTGTCTTTAATTTGATTTCTTCCCTCTGTTTTGCCCCTTCGGTTGTCTTTCTCCTTAATTAGTTCATATCCCCCTGGTTTGGCAGATTGAGGGTGTTGACATGCACATGCCTCAGCCCCGAATCAAATATATATATAGAGCCCTACCAACTCCTAAAACACACATACACACACACACACACACACACACACACACACACACACACACACACACACACACAGTCTCTTTTTTGACTCCTTTCAAGGGGCTTAAATTGCATTTCTGTGCCCCTTGTTTTGGTGCTTGCCCACCGGCTGCTGCTGTTATCCATTTTTTTCTGTTTGAAGTGGGAAATGCAAAGTGGAGAACCTGGCTAGTACAAAAAATTTCATATTTTAATTTACAATTATTCTTATTAGCTTTATTTGAAATGAGATTTATTTAATCTTGCACAGAATGAATGTATGTCACTGGACTTTATTCTAGTAATTTATACTTATTTATTGCTGCTGATGTGTTGCAGTGACATCATCCACTTTGTGTACTGGTTTTTGTTTTTTTTTTTTGTTTTTTTGGGGGTGGTTTTGCAGTGGTGCACTCTCAATCCTTTTGTTCAAAGTTTATTTCACTTGTCCTTGATCATTTTGGTGTTATCAAAGCAAAGCGGAAGGAAAACTACTTCTCAAAGTTCACATTTCAAAAATTTTTAATTGTTTTATGCAGCTTTCATTTATTTTTCTAATAATCCCCCGAGGCAGCTGGAGAACTGTTTACTGTCTTTGATTTGCAGTCCTGTAGCTTTAACTCCAAGCGTTAATTAACCTTCAAATGGAGAAATTATAGCAGGCGCACAAGTATGTGTGCGTGTTTGATAACCACACACACACACACACACACACACACACACACACACACAACAATAAAGGGGACTTTTTTTTTTGTTTTTCATCTGAGATCTACCTTCGTATGTCTCTCTCTCTCTCTCTTTCTCATACACACACACACACTTAGCAGACTTAAAACATGCAAGTCGACATTCATTCTGTCTTTCTCCTCCTCGTTCCTTTTGTGCACCAAAGTCTAACTCAATCTCGGCCTCCGGATTCTTTGAACTTCTGTCAGCGCAGAATTAACATTACAGGTTCAAAGACAACAGATATCTGTTTTTCTGCTCATAAGCAGTTAATCTCCCTGCCTTTCACTCCATTTGTCTCTCTCTTCAGCTCTTTTTCGTCCTATATGTCATCTTTGTGGGGGTTTTTTGTGTTCACTTCTTACATTGCTGGTGAAACATTCTATTATTTTGATATAGGCTCTCATTAACGGTTCAGTTTAATTAAAAGGGCTCATTCATATGAAAATGGGAAGCTGATAGTGATTTCCTTCCCTAGCAACAATCACTAACGTTGCACAGCAACTCTTAATTAGAATCAGCTTGATTGACATTTTACTATACACACCTTTACATGCATGCATAAGCATTTTGTGAAACAATATAATATAATCACTTTTCACTTGTGTAAAACAGTTAAAATTGTAGAATATCCTGCTGAATATTTTGAGCAATAAATCTGAAAATATACCAATTTTGGAAAGGTCCATTGCTCTAACAATATTTTATACTATAAAAAAAATTTTTTCTGAATACATCCCATAGTATACTCTTTCCCTCCTCAGCCTTCATTTGTTTTCTGCTCTCACTTCATGTTGTCAGAGCTCTGATAGGTTAATTCATGCAGTGTTTACTGCCCTGAAAAGATTTCCATCAGGCCTTTCTCCCCTCTGTTTTCCTTCTATCCCCCGCCTCTCTTTTCACAGCTTCATCGCTGCATATTAATCATCAGGTGTGTGTACATAACATTGCAAGAAAGCACAGAGCATTTGGGAAACAACAGAGGAGCACAGACCATTTGAGGGCGACACACTGAATGGCAGATACGGTGGCTGATGAAGCACAACAAAATATCCTGCTCTCTTCTTTGTTCATCTGATTTCACATTTGTATTTTGAAGCATCAAATGGCTTGTTTATTATGTTACAACTCTCTGAAGGACGTGTTGTCGGTCTTGATACAATAGAATACAAAAGAGGATGATGTTAGCTCATGTGTCACAGAGAGTTTGCGATAAATAATTAATAATCATTAAACCAGGCTGATGTTAGCTTGTAGATTTATAGTTGTGTATTTGTCAGTCTTGGAAAACTCAGTTATTTGAAAGAGTGTTTTCATTATATGGTGTGTTTGCCAAAGGATTTTGCTCAGACCCCAACAGTGGTAGCTAGTTTTAATGAAAAAAAAAAAAAAAAAAGAATAAATAAATACTGACGTCACTGACTGGTAACTGATTGAATTATAGCTTGATTGGTTTTTCTAATGTTTGACTTTCTTGGCTGCTTGTTTTTCTTTGTAAATTAACAGGCAGTGTTGTGAACTTTGCATCTTTATCGCTTCATTTTCCGATTCCTTTGGTGGCTTTTTCTCAAAAGAGAACTGAGGGAGAAGTCTGAAGACATTGTGAACAAACGATAGCTTCTCTTCATAGAAGGTAGTCCACATTGTTGCCCTGCCTGTATATCGATGACTTTTTGCTTTGCACGCTTCAAACTTTCTGACTGAGTGACCATTTTAAGAGCTGAAATCAAAGCATAGCTGTTTTATTGACACTGTAGTTATTAGGTTTGGATTTTAGCAGTGCTGTCTCTCATCTGACATCAGAGAAATGTAATGTAGGCCCACAGAGAAGGAGGCAAGAAAACAACTAAAGGGATGGAACCAGCTGACACTCAGCAGGATACAAATACCAAGTATCTGCAGCCAGAACTATATCCGTTTGATGATATATTGTTACGATATTTGTCTATCTGGATTGATATCAGCTTAAAAAAAATCCAAAGTTTGGTCATGCTATGATAATGATAGATATAAAGTATGTCACATTTTCCCATTCAAATGAATAGGAAAGTGTGTCACAAACTCCATCAAAGACACGTGTTATTGATGGAGGTTATTAATGTGTAAACATGTAAATTATTAAAGCATTACTGATGTCTACATAATATTTTGGGGGGGGATCCAGTATCGCGTGCTACAGTGTTTCACTGAGCTTTACAAACTCACAACTGTAGGGCTTCCTAAACAAAGTTAGCCTAAACTAATAAAACTATAAATTGATCACAGACCTTCAAAAATTATTATCAGATTCTCATTGGTATCACGTATGAGTCCGAAAATACATCTTCAAATGTAGCATCTGCTTTTTTTTTTTCAATCTGCAAGTTTTCAACATTCACTGTGTTTTCACTTAGTTCGTTTTCCCACAACACAAACAAAGAACATGAGCAAGCATGCAGATAACTGATCATACATTCAGCCTGTGGTAGTTTCACCTGCCCTGCATGCCAGCACCACGTCCAACTGTCTGTCTGCTCTCTGCAAAGGAGAACCAAACTGAAAAATCAGATTAGACATACTCCTGACTCTTATTCCTGCACTGACTCTGCATGGATGGGAAGATTTAATGGAGTGATGGGGGTTGACTCTTTTCTGAAGTCGGGCCCAAGGCTTAAGGGTAGTGTCCCACGGAAATGAGCCATTAAAATTGAGGATTTATTTATTTTCCTCCTACTCCTTTTACTTCTCTGCATTTGGGACAGGGGTGCAGAAGTCAGGAAGACTGTTTGGGAATGATTTGGGGGGGCACAGCCCCCACTGTAGCCCCTCTGTGAGCTGGAGTTCCCTTATGGAAATGTTGCTTTAATTATTATGAATGTATTATTTAATCAGCAATATCTGGGAAGGGGTTGGCTGTCTTGAATGCTTCCCATTTGCCCAGACAGTAGTTTGTGAAACTGGATCTCTTCTTGTCACACTAAAACAGCAAAGTTAAGTGTTCACACAAGCAGCTGTCTTTGTGGCCGCGTCTTTGCTGCTGTAGTTTTCCACCCTCCAGCACTTGTTTGCAGCTTTGTCGTATTTGTCCTGAAAATAAGTCTCAGCCGTACAAGTACAGGCTGGTGCCAAGTAGATACAGGGTGAAAACAGAGAAGTCAGGGATGTGGTTGAGGTTACGGATGAGGTGTTGCTTTATCGGCCGATGTGAGGCCAGGATTGGTGCAATGAGCAGACATTTGATGTGGGCTGTGATGCAGACAGAGAGGAGGTGAGCTATCGCACCACAACAATGCGGGGTGATGAAGAGAGGAGGTCTTGTTTAGACGCAGATGAGCCAAACAGAAACTCCACAACAAACTCAGACCACAACACGTAGATTTAAACCTTGATTTGTTGAGCTTACTTGCTAAAGAAAGTGAACATACGAAATAAAAAAATAATTAAAGCAATTCCCCAAATTTTCTTGTAAATCATTTCAGCGTGAAGTGAGTTATCATGATTAAAAAGCAAAGGTTTGACCGGATCCAGATTGAAATTAAATGCTGTAAATTATACGCGGTTTTTAGAAATCATCTCAGAAAAATACTGTGACAAGGAGGGAGGGAGGACGAGCAGCACAGGAACCATGCTGCATTTATGTGTTGCTAAACACTGCAGACAGATTTTGTTACAGACTGTTTTTGCCATAAACACCATCATTGACACCTAAGTATATGTCAGTGATGGTGCACAGATCAGAAGTTGACACATTTGTACTTAGCTCTGCTGTGTGGTATGTTTTAATTTCGCTACAGTCATTTGGATTCATGCAGTGTAAATACTGGCTCACCGTAGCCATGGTGGCCATCGGCTGGTCTGATCTCTGTGTATTAATCTCCATGATCCCAGAGTTAGTTTGATAAAATGTGTGGTTGTTTTGAGGCCTTTATGGACTCAGAGAGCAGAATAGACTTCATCTCTTCATATGGAAAGGGTTAGCTGATGGAAGACACATCTTGGTTCATTTATTCTTCTTCTTTCCTTTGTTAATCTTTGCTTTCCTCTTCATCCAAATGATCCTAAACTGTTTGAAAACAGGAATGTGGTTTCTGTGAGCTTCTCATCTTCTTTTGTTTTTCCTGTCATATTTGGTAACATTCATATTTGGTGACAAAACATAGACATTCAGTAACATAGTGCTTGACTGTTAGCAATTTTGGGGGGGGGGGGGGTAAAACTCATCATCATTATGTGATTTTAGGTTATTTAAAAAAAAAAAAATCTTTGGCTACACTGAAATAATGACACAGTAGGATGCCAGCTAAAAACTCTTGTTGTCATAAAAACCAAACTATTTGTTCCTTCACCTGGAACCAATCTTGCAGTATGATTTGTCCAGGATTTGCTGGATTCTGGATGTCTATAGGTTTGTTTCAAACTCTGGGCAAATACAAAGACACAGAACTATCTTTTTACAATCTCATCCCATTCCCTCTGTCTCTCAATCCCATTCTCCTGCTCAAACACTTAAACTTATCTGCGACCCTTTATCTAACCCCTTGCACCTCTTGGTCTTTCACTTAGTCTTGGACTGTGTTATTGGTGCTGGGACCTGAGTTTCAGTTCACTGTCCTCTTGCTCAGCTCAGTTACTGTGAAGCATGGATGATTTTTCGCCCCCAAGGGTTTTTACATCTCTTATTTCTTTTATATAAATATGAATGAAGCAGAGTAACTTGGTCATGTGCAATTTTATTCATTAGAACACGGTGGAAGAAAAGTAATTTCGCTCAAATGTGCCGCTTATGAAAACACTGCAGGCAAAGTATGAAGAGACGTGTGCATATCTGACTGTACACACATAAATAGGTATGCTCATAATTACTAACACAGGAGGAATGGACACATGTAGACATTTACAATCAGGTTTTCCCACTTTGATCCACTGGTCCAGGCCCCAAGGCTTTGAAAATCTTCAAGTATCTCGCTCTTAGCTCTGACCATATGGTTATTGTGTTTAGTCTAAGTGTAATATTAAGGCTTGACGACATAACTCCCACCTGGTGAAGGAGGCTTTGAACTGGCATTATTAAGCCTGCTGCAGAGATAAGGCAGCCATTAGCCAGGCTTGATGATTTCATGGCTACTGCAACAATAAGAGTGACAACCCTTTAACGTTAACTGCGCCCAGCGAAATGCGCAGCTTTCTCCTTTTTCGGCATGTCTGGAGGGATGCGGTTGAAGGCATTGTGTGCGGGTCAGAGGCCGTCTTGAATAAGCAATAAATGTTAAATCTGCCTGACATCTTCAGTATCCATTACTGCAAAGAGCATGCTGGGGAGGAGACCGAGATGAAAAAAGCCGCAGTGAAACTGGTAGACGGAGGAGATGAGATCAATAGCAGCAGAATGGAGGATTGATTCAGGCTCTTAGATCTTTCAGATTAGCGGCTCGATTGGAGACAAATATTATTCATGTGACCTTAGCTGTGACAGCCTGAACTAAGTGGTCATAGAGTAATTACATTCAAACCTCAATATCCCAATGATGCTAAAGATTGGATGATTTGGCTCTGGGGCTGGATTTTACAGACTCCTAAAGGACCAAAATGTTTAAATGTTTAGTGTTTTAATTTGATGACGCTGATGCATTCAGCCACTAATGTTGCTTTATGCTGCAATTTGAAGACTTTGCTGCACATTGAAGAGTTTGTTCTTCCATTGGTTAGTGGTTCTATCTTATAAGCAATCCTGTGGAAAACTCCAAGGAGAATTTGTGTTTGTCACAGAATGTGTTTCCATCAGACCCGAGGTGTTCAATGCTGCTGAACAATGGAGGATTCATGCGTTCTGGATGCACCACTATAAAAATAGGGGCCATGCAAATTTAAGCAAATGCACCATGTGAGAGTGTCTGTTGGTGCTTGTGTGCAATCAGAACTGGTCTGACTGGTGAACTCACATCATAAATTCAATATGATGGACAATAAAACCTGGAAATAGGCAATATTTTAGGTGAAGCTCAGATGAGATGTTTTTCTAAACTAGTTTAAATTTGACCTGAAATTTGAATATTCCACACTCCCAGAGTAAAACTCTGCAAAACTCACTCAACTTTGTATGTCCCGAATAATACAAACAAAAGTAGTCTGTCAGAGGTTTCGGTGTCTTTGTGGGTTTGAATGTGGTGAGGACCAAATAACACAAGTGCTCTATTTGTTTGTGATTTAAATGATGACGTGTGGGAACATGCAGAGTAATGAACTCAAAGATGCTTTATGAATTACTTGTACTCCCCACTCACACAGATATTTCACCACAGAAATTGTATTATGCAGTCAGTTATTGCCAAAAATAACACACTGCCTGGAAAATGACAATGTTAGGAGAATTGTAACAGCAGAAAAATAAATGAAGCCTTTACTTTTTGGGGTGGGTTATTATAGTTTTGATAAAAATGTTCATAAGACAAAACAAACATCTAATTTTGGTTCAAATTTTTTGTAAACAAGCTCAGTACTGCTGTTTGTGTTGGCGTGGATGCTGTTTTCCTGCTGTTGTAGTGTGTGTCCTATGTAATTAATGTGGCCGACGGGTTGTTTATGATTGGCAGGTGCTGCCCACACTGATATGACTGTGAGAGATACGACAATAAACAACACTTACAGCAAGAATTAGCACAAGGAATCCCCTTTCTGCCATGCACAATACTGAATGGCTATTTTAAATTAGATGAATAAATTTGGCAGCTTAATTATTTTTGGTGCTTTGAGCTATTAGTCTCTCTATGGAAAAGTGAGGGATGAGATGAGAGAAAAGGAAGGGATATATGATCCCCAGAAGAAAAATGCAGATGTTGCTCAAAATCTCTTTTCTTTCATGATACTTGTGTCTCTCTCTTTCAATCCCCGATAGGCAAAACTTTATTTCTCTCAACCATCATTAGATTGACTCCAAACAAAACAAACTCAATTAACCTTATTTCTACCCCTGAATTCTTTATTTCCAGGAGACTCCATCCAGCATTGACAGATGTGTGTAAATGACTCTGATATTGGCTCTATAGTAGTAATCGAGTCACACACATCTTGACTAAGTAGCTGTAACAGTCTTGATCACTGTATGGAGTCATTATTAACAGCGGCCTGACAGTTTCTCCGCTTTCAGCCCCACACATGGTGTTTTTGGCCGAGTGTAATTCAATCAATTCACACTAACACTCTCCTCCTCCCCTCTTTTCCTGCTGAACTTGCCAGGTCATGTTCTGAGGCTCATGTGTTTGATTGAGGCCTCTCTCTCATGTCTGGGAGAGAGGGGAGGTGGGCTCCACTGGGAGAGACGGCCCAGTCGCATCGGGACTGAACTTCCCTGAGCTGGGAAACAATTACAACTCCCCCACTCTTCGCCCTCCTCTTCCTCCTCCGCCCAACCACCACTATTCTTTACTTTCTGTTCCTTGCTTTAACACTGTCTCTTCCATCCCAGTCCTGGGGCACCATATACCCCTTCATTTATTTGTGTATCAGGAGACGGAAATGGACTCCCACTCAGTGAAGAGGGGTGAGAAAAAGGTGAATTGTGAACGTGTGCACATACTGTAGATGTGTGTGTTTGTGTATGTGTACATGCAGGAATACTGTACATGCAGAAAGTATTGTGCTGGATGGGGTGAGATATATTATTAAAAGATATGATAAGTTTTTGAGCACGAGTAGCAATACAGAAAAACCTTTTCCAAGTACATCTCTATATCGTTTATATAATACACGTGTATGATTGCCAATATATGATACATCATCCTATCACAGAGGCGATGTGACGTGCTGACAAAGGTGACGAAGGAGAGTGCCATTATACCGAGAAAATGTGAATGCAATTAACGCATCATGCAAATTTTGAAGCTATGAAATATTTTATATGCAGTTTTTCTTCTCTACTGAATGTGCTTTTTTTTGTTCCAAGTAAACAGTGATGACAATAGGCCCATGCTGAGAGCTGCAGTTAGAATATGTCTGATGGGCAGCACCACTTTATCCTTTCATGTTGAACTGAATCCAGACTGGTGACTACCACCAAGTGGCCTGGTAACTTCAGTAACTTAGTAGAAGAAAAGATGACACAACATTTTGAGCTTTCATCTGTTGAAGAAAAGCTTTTTGGAGTTTGTTTGTTTTTTCTGACTGATTTCAAATTTGACTCCATTTTAAAGCGACCCAGATGTACTCCTTGTATTGTAAAGTTTTCTTTGACACGGGTGACTTATCGTGCAGAGCACGCCTGGATGAAAAACCTCTGCCAAAAAGTCTCAGCCACTAAAAACACAGAAAAATCAACTAAAATGGAAAAGACAAAAAAAACACACACAGAAAAGTGAGTCAGCCTTGCCATTAGATGAGAAGTTCTGATTGTGTCGAACACTTCCCAGCTCCTTCCTGTACTTGACCTTTGCCTGACCTGCGGGAAGAAGTCAAGGACTTCTGCTCAGCTGCTTTAGCCTCAAGTTGGAGGAAAACAGGGTGAGCTGAGGTTCATAGTGCCAACTTTGAGTTCGCCCCAGAGCACATGTTATCACCTCCATCACTGCAACACGCCGCTGTAATTGCAGCCTGTGATCCTTTTCTGGCCGAGCTTTCATTTTCCTCAGACGAGATTTTCAAAAGTTCTTACAAATGTTCCCCTCCACCCTGTTGTCACCCTTCAACCTTTTCACTTCAGTTACTTCGAAAATCAAAAGAACCCCAACTAAACATTGTCAGGTCTGTGTTTGAACTCCAAGTGTGATTGATTATCAGAATGGCACATAACAGGTAACCAACTCTGTACTTGACCTTTCTTTATTCAGTTGACTCCAGCTCTATGAAGGTTTTGGATGATATGTATTGAGGTGAGTATTTCAGATACTTAGAATATATTAAATGTTTTCCAAAGAAAACATTCTTTGCTGCAAGTTTGTTCTGGCATGAGGCAATGACTTCAAGATGCATGAGAAACCGCATGTTGCACCCTCACGGTGTAAGGGGGAGCAATTTTTTGTTGTTATTCTGCTAAAATGAAATGACAACATTATAATGCAAAGACCAAATTTGTATTTTACATGTGATATGAGCGCACTCTCCTTTCAATCTGGTCAAAGTTACTGTCATCAGGCATTGCATTGTGGGACTTTAAATCAGATTTAAAGATGAAAAGCAACTAGTTTGATAGTTTGGGAGAGCACAGCGTGAGGGATTGTTTTCACAGGGTCACTTTATTTGTCTTGTAAGATGGTGAGGAGTTTGATGTAATAAGTTTTAAATCACAATAAAACGGGAGTTGTGAGATTTCCACTGATATCATTTAAACTACACACTTTGGAAAGAGCATTTCACATTTTTTCTCAGCATGATTTAATCTTCTGAAAAAACTTCAATTTTATTTATCTATTCTTTGCTGATTCCACAAACACACAATTCCACAAGACCAGCTTCCATATTTAAATTTTCAGTGACCTGAATAATGAAATAAGGGCCTCAGCTATAGCACAGTACATTGGTAGCAAAAAGATGCATGGGCTATAGTGTGTTGTGTGTGTGTGTTTGTGTATATTTTGAATGTGCTTTATGTGGCTCTGAGGGCACAGCTCATCACCTGCAGGAGCAGGTTTGCCTTCTTATCACTTTGGATCCTTTTGATTGGTTCTTATCAGCTCTTTGAGCTCTGATTGGCCTTTATCTTTGAGGCCGGCTCTGATTTGGAGGACATCGCCTTACTGCAATGAAGCATGAAAAGCCTGATAGTGCAATGAAACTGGAGTTCAATCCCTTTACACTGATAATATTCAACATTATATCCTGACCCTCATCCTGTTTCAATTAGATCCTTGCCCTTTCGATCCATTTGCTGTCCCACTTACTGCTATATGCATTATCCATACCATAAATCAGTTTCTGAAGTTGCCATGTAAGTATATTGCACCTTCAATTTGTATAATTTAGACTCAATTTAAATTGTCTTCTGTCATAATAAGAGCCTGGATTTCTGGTTGCTATATTGACAAAGCAATTTCTTATGTATTAACTTTGTTACATTCCAGCCAAACTAAACTGTAATTTAATACTGTAAATCCCAAACACCCCACATTTAAAGATACTTTTTTCATAGTATGTTTTGTCTGAGCTTTTTTAAAAAGCATGTGTTGTTTAATGACTTTTTTGTGAAATATTGTGCCTACTTTTGTCACAGCTGTCAGTCACTTCACCCCCAACATTCGCTCCTTTTTGTCTTCAAGATAGATGGAAGATTAAGCATAATCCATCATTGAATGATGCAACGGTATAATTCTGGGCAGTACGCCGGTATAGTGGTTAGCGCTGTTGCCCCACAATAAGAAGGTCGCGGGTTTGATTGCCGGGCCTGGGGCCTTTTTGTATGGAGTTTGCATGACCTCCCTGTGTCGGTTTCCTCCCACCGTTCAAAGACATGTTTGGGTTCATTGGTGACTCTAAATTGTCTGTAGGTCTGAGTGTGAGTGTGAGTGGTTGTCTGTCTCTGTGTGTTGGCCCTGTGGTGGACTGGTGACCTGTCCAGGGTGACCCCGCCCTCACCCAATGTGAGCTGGGATTGGCTCCAGCACCCCCTGTGATCCGGAAACGGATAAGTGGCAGAAGATGAATGAATGAATGAATGAATGATGTACCTCTAGGGGGTAGTAGTAATCAAGAATGGTTGGCTCAGCGACTGATAAGTGATTGTGTGTTTGGGTGTGGGTGTGTGCTGCAAATGAAGGCAGAACATAGATTATGAATACTTTCCTACTTTTTTAAAAAAAGAGAAAGTAGAAAGCAAATCCGTGTTGAAAAAGAGATCCCCTTCTATCTTAGACGGCCCAAACTGGTTATCACTGAATCCGTTTGTTGTAATTGTGTGTTTTATTTTATGGTAATTTAAATCACTATAAATTTATAAATAGTGCTTTATTTAAAATTGATAGTATCATGTGGCCAAAGTGGCTGTAATAAAACCTGACTGAAATATTCTTCCTGTCAGTCCACTCTATACAAAGTGTGTGCACCATTCAAAAATGTTCATAGGATATAGTTCTGTTTGTTTTAATTCTAACTGTTGCTTTTCATACAGATCTTAAATAACATGTTCATAAAAATATCAACAGTTTTGAGCTGAAATCACTCCTACTCAGCTATATTTCATATGAAGTGCTGTCCTAAAATAGATTTGGCTTTTTCGAGATTTTATGAATGAACATGATCAGTCTATAGATTATATGAAATTACCATAGTCCAAACTACCAGTTTGAGTAACTACAGCTTTGAACTACATTTTGGTGACAGTATATCTGTACTTTTCCTAAAGTAACATCTACAATGCAAGTTGTTAACTCTGTAAAGTTTATTTTACATATATTGTTTGTGAATTCAGTTGAGCCTAAACATTACTATTGATTAATTAGAGTTAATGTCTCTTCAGCTTTGATGTTTGATTTAAACATTTTTGGGGACTTGCTTGAACCTATATGGTTTTCTTTCGTAAAATGCGAGTAAATGTTGAGCAGAGTTGAACTGAACTCGATGGTACTTAAAGGTTTTCCAAAGTGGAAAATTTCCTTTGCCCTGAACTCAACTATTCTCTCCCTCACTAACCAGCTCAGACCTTTAGTTTAATGGTGTATATCAAACACATCCAGATCTCAATTATCATTCTTAATGAGGGAATGACTCTAGAGGAATCCCTTTTCCATCTGCAACCTTCAAAGGTCTTTAAAAGAACATCTGAGGGTCTTTATCGGACACAGTTTCTTCTTCATTTGAATAATTCTCTAAATCGGCCGGAGGGAGATATGGAAGTGAAGAGTGAAGTCCTGGAGTCCTGGAACTGAAATGAGATCTGGGCATAGCAGGGAGGGAAATGTAGTAGCCTATGATATGGATTAGAGGTTAGGGATCTGTATTGTTCTCTTCCCCTTTTATCAACCTTTTCTTCTTCCCTTTTTTGCTTTATGTTTCTCTGGTGTTACAGCCTTCACTGTTGCACTGCTGTATATGCTTTCACGCAGCCACAATAACATACACACTTGCTCAGAGGTAAAAGGAGGGTCAGAGGGTGTTGGAGGGGAAGAGAAAATGTCTCAGATATGTGTGCTCAGATGGCCTGTATCTCATTACATAGCAGTGTGATAGCCATCAGACTCAGAATAATATTTAGCACATGCTGCCTGCTAATGAAGCGGTAATGTTCACGGACTGGAAATGAGAACCAGAGATATCTCTTTCTTTTCATCCTCTCGTCTTTACTGCTCCTCCATTCAATCCCAGGCCTGTGTGGTCATTAAATAAGTGAATGCTACTTGCCATTGGTCATTGGTCTGAAAAAGGTGAAAATATTTCAAATCAGAGATGCAACATGTGTTATTCTATATTTACTGATGCAGCTGTTTTTTAATGTTAATTCATGTGATTCAGTTTTGAGTTGAATCACTGTTACATTACATCTCACTTCTGGCCAACAAATTGAATCATAAGCAACTGGACTTTGATTTGTCTGAGAGGACGTTTTACCTCTTATCCAAGGGGCTTCATCAGTTCTCAATGCATCGGTCAGACTAGTCTTTTTCGACAAATCAAAGTCCAGTTGCGTACGATTCAATTTGTTGGCCAGATATGATCGTGACCTGGATGAATAAGAATATACACAGACACATTACATCTCACTGAACATTCACAATGAATGATGATTGTTCCCTGAACACACTAACTCTTTAATATAATTAATTAAAATCTTAACACTTAATCGCTCAGCCTGCTTTAGGATTAGGTATTCAAGTATCTTGCCTCAGGATTAGTTTGTGCTCAGTGTTGATTTGAGCTGAAACAAAAAGAGTTTCTTTATGAAGATGCTCTATGTAAAGATCATTTGTCAATGCAAATCATGAAACGTTGAAAAGTTTGTACATCTGTTATAGGCAAATCAACTACAGGCCAAAAAGTGCACACAGTTGTCTCCCATGCCTTTAAGGTTTTACAAAAAATTTAAAATGATTACAGCAATAACATCATAGCTGGTGTCTATCATTTACAGTTAATTAACAATGAAATATAAGACAAAAATCTCATCTATTTACAGAGATGAAAAGCTTATTATGACATGTTCACTGTCTCTTTTCAACTTCTGCAAGACTTGAAAAAAATAGCTTAATAAATTAACATTAATGCACACACTAAAATAAAGCTGTCATTACTGTTAAATGTGCTTTTAAGACTCTTAGGACCACACTCATGGCTCTGATGGTGGCTTAGCTTTATAGTCAAAGCTTTAAATCATGTTTTATAGTTCCACAGTAAAACAATCTGTACTGACCAAGCTCTGCTAACTTGATTTGGTTTTAGTGGTAATAAAAACAACGACTCAGATTCTTCTTTGTTGCCATTTGTGGGTTATTACAGTTTAACTGTAAATGCAAATGTCATCCAGCTAAGCTCTGGTTTCAACAAAACTATAACAAAAGATTAGAGGAATAAACATTTTACATGAAATCATTAAATGCTTACATGCAAAAGTCTTCAATAAAACTTTTTAGAATGAACGATTCCCTAAGGTGCACCTCTTTCTCTCTCTTTCTCTGTGTGTGTGTGCACGCTTCCCAGTCTCTGTCCTTCACGCAAGTTCTACACATATACAACTATATTCAGGGTGTGTATTTGCTAAAGGGCAAATGCAAATCATCTGAAAGTTAAACTAGAGGAAAAAGAAGATCTGAGCTCATCTTATTTGGTTAATGCTCACTGTCGTTCACCCTTCACATGTCTTTTCTCCCTCTGTCTTTAGACACACATGCGCTCAAAAACACCTGCACAAAAGAAGAAGTGATTGTCTCAACTTTTGCCCGTGCCTCCTCTTTTTTCACTCTCCAGCCCTCTTCCTTGTCAAAAAGATTTACATGCTCTTTTTTCCAAGCTCTTTTATGCAGAGACTGTCCTCTGTGCACTCACCCCCCCCCCCCCCCCCCCCTCCCCCACCCAGTCCTTGCACAAACACAGCTGACAGAAGGTGGAGGCGCTGCCATGACACAGTCGCGTGCCGTTCAACAAATCCCTCTCAATCTACCAGCCAGCAGGCTGCGAGTGCAATTCTGTGTGTGTGTGTGTGTGTGTGTGTGTTCAAATGTTTTGGAGAATGTGTGTTTTATTTCTGTGTTTGAGTGAATGTAGGTCTGTCTGTCATGGCTTCTCTGCGTTACTGTTTTTGTTCTTCATAGTTTTGCCAATAATCATTTATGATTATTGTAATGGTGCTTGTCCTCTTGATTGAGAGGCAAATCAATAGATTACTGCTTTTAAAAGGAAGGACAGAGTCACTGTGATTGACTTGGAGAGCTGGTCAGTGTATCGAACATCAGATACAACTTTTCTTTAGAGCCCGCTTCTTTCATTCCTCAATCTTCTGTCTGCTCAGTTTCTCGGTCTTCATTAATTATATGTTGGACTGTTGGATACGTTTGCAAATCAGAGGATCACCATTTTTATAGGAATTCATTCTCTGTACATCACAGATGTAAACTAAACCCGAGCAAACTTTTCCATCACAAAACTGCATATTATTTTAATCAGAGGCTTGTCTCTGTTCAAAAAGATTTTTTTTCCAACAGATCTTTTCATGCATGACCCTTGCCCTTTCACAATGTGTAAAAAGGTTGCTGTTTGTCTTTGCTGTTGTTAGCATGCTATAAAACCATGAAGGCACACTATTGTTATGTAAATACAGACCGCTGGTGGTCCACTTTGTATGGTCAAATTTAAATTCAAACATTTACTTATTCATGTTTTTCTTTGGTTTGAATCCACCACATTGAGTTTCAGAAATGTATCCACACACACAAATGACAAGCTGTCTTTTATTTCTGTGTTTATATTGTGTTTCAATACATTATGTCTCTGAGATTAAAGTGATGCAGTCAGTGATAGATGGATATGCTTTGCTGTGCAGCATTTTAACCAGGTCTTTAGAAACAACTCTGCAGCTGCCTTCTGCTACATGGCAACATGGGTTGAGCACACACACACAGACACACACACCCTGCTCCAGCCCTCCAGCTCTCCTCAGTCCAGGAGGCAGTAAAGTGGTTATCTCTCTCTTTCAGATCCTAATCTGACAGCAGCTCCTGCCTGTTGCCAGGTTACCCCTGGGGCGTCAATCTCCATTTAAATCCTTGCTGCCTCCCCGCCCAGCCATCAACACCACCTAGACACCCACCACCACCCTCCACTGCCGTCCTTCACTCCCCTCTCCTCCTTCCCTCACCCCCTCACCCCCTCACCCGACGGTCCCCTCTCTCCTCCTCCCTCAACCCTCCTCCAGCCACTGGTCTGATGGTGGCATCAGGCTGAATTCACACAGGGCAGCAGGTGACACATAGATGCTTTGGAATCAGCTGCTGTTGAGGAAAACTGTGCATGTTTATGCGCAAGTGCACATGATGGAGTTTGTTTGACAAGATCAGCGCCGCAGGCTGTTCTTTGGCTCAGGTTCACACACTGTGTAAACCTGGTCTTGTAGAGCAGGGGGATGTGGGCTGAGTGGGTTTGTTTGAGAGAAGGGCAGCAGACATGGGGTCTTAAGCTGCAGGAGGATGTGGGCAGAGTCTGTTCGGCCTGCTTTGCTCAGACAGATGAGGGGAAATGATGGAGAGATGGAACGATACAGAGTCGGATGCCTGAGAGAACGTTCCTCTTCTTCTTCTCCTCGTTCTCTCTGTCCACCCATGACTTGTGAATGGAGGTCCATTGTGTATGCTGGAGGGAAGATCTTAGATGTTGACCCTCACCCACGGGTCACAGGGTGAGCAGGGTGGTTGAGAGAGAGCATATAATTGCAGCACAAACACAAAGACAAGCTCACTGAGAGGCCCTGCCAATGTGCCAGCTCAACCTCAAAGAAGCTGCCAGCCTCAGCTGAGCAGACTGCTGGTTAGCAGGATGTGTTTCCTGAGTCATACATGTACAGTAGTGTGTCTGTCCATTCTGTTGTCACACTTGGATCTTTTTTTTGATTTGCTGTATATTGTTTGATTAAAGCTTAAAGGGAAATGAGGTTTGTAGTATTGTTTCCTGTAGAAGGAAGCACAGATGCATTAGCACAAGACAAGACATTTTTAATCTGTATGAAAACCAACTACATTTTTAATTCTCGATACTAAACTCAACAAACAGAAAAAAACTGGTTGCGCACAGGGTTTCTGTTGCCTGTAACGTCTCCCTGATGGTCTAAATGCACCAAATCTCTTTTTTTCTCACAAGTAGCAGTGGAGCTGTTGCTGAACCTTTACCTGCTGCTGCCATTTCACATATTGTTGTTATTATTTACTCTGCCAGCCTTCTTCATCTCATTGAGTTTGACAGACCAAAGGCTTGTAAGGTTATTGCACTTTCCTTGTTAGAAGAGAATCACATATCGAGTATCTAAGACATCTACAGTACCAACTTTAATCTATTCCTCAGCTTGGTACAGGTTTCAGTTCCTGCGACATCTCTAATACCTTGCAAGATGGAAAACAGATCAATAAATAGAAGCACTTTGTTTATAGTGAGGAAAAGGGCAGTCTGGTATAAAACGAAAGGTTGAAAGTGACTTCATGCACCAAACCCTGTTTCCTCGAATTTACATTTCTGTGCAAATAAACTCCAAAAACAAATACGCTTTGTAGCAAGCTTATTTGCTTTTTATATTAAGCACAAACTGTATTAATGGATGCAGAGGTTCCAGGTGGGGATGGATGTAGACCTGTCACAACAGTGAGACATATTTGTATGACTTATTTCCTGATCAAACCAGACCACAATGTACTGCTTATGAACATTTTACCGCTTTATTCTCCTTTTACATTAATAAAAAACATATGATATGATTAAAGAAATTTGCTGTTGTAATTTAGTTGTATAAGAACACAAATTCAAAGACATAGGATTTAGGATAGTGTTTTATTCATCCTAGTACAAATGATGCATCTGAATATATCCCAGTGTTTATGTTGTCGCTGTGATGTATTTGTGTGAACTGTATTGTTATATGTCAACGTAAAATTCTATAAGACAAGTTTACAGAGACACACAAGTGAAGGATCGTCATGTAAATGAAAACCTACCCAGTGTCCAAGGGGATTATGTCCATAGCATACAGTGCTACACAGGAAACAGTGTGCCCACCATGCAGTGAGGTGAAGGGCAAGGTCGTGGAGGTTAGAGTGATGAGTGTGTAGCATCTATGGCATTCATGCAGGAGACCAAAGAGTTATGGATTTATCATAACTAGATTTCATTTGCTATGAGAAATTTCCTAAATTTAACCACAATGCTGTCGCCAAGTGCAGATGTTGCAGAAAGCAAGACTGAAAAGCAGATGTTAAATGCACCACAGTTTTCCTGAACCATCCAATGTTGAATTATTGTCTGGTAATAGGGCTGCATAAAACATTAGGGGAGGCTCCGTTGAGTCAAGAGATGAGTCTGTGTGTGTGTGTGTGTGTGTGTGTGTGTGTGTGTGTGTGTGTGTGTGCGCCTTGTAGTGAGTTTGACTGTGATCCAGCCTTGGCCCATTCAAGCTGGCGCTGAGTGCCCAGAAGACCCCAGCTTTTGGGCATAGGTGTGTGTAACAGGCCCTGTCCTCTGTTTGTGTGTGTGTGCCTAGAGTCGGTGCAGTCCAGTTGGCTTACTCCTGGCCAGCGTGTCAGTCAGTCTGTCGTGTGAGAGGGCATGCTCAATGCAGCTGAAACCTCTGGGCTGACGGCCGGCGGGCATGGCTCAGCAACCGGTGCTCCACCTGGCTGATTGATGCGGGCCTGTTTGAAGTCCTCTCAGGGAGAATGAGCACCATTCATGAGGCGCTGCACCCTCCACACTCCCGGCCCCACCTCTCCCTGATATCCCTCCACTCTGTTAACAGCTGAAATACTACACTGCTTAGAGCTCACAGTGGTATGAAACTGAGGTGGACAGATAGCAATACGATAGATAACCTCAGGATGTTCTCCATCTGTGTGGTGCTGCAACCTGTTGTGGCTTGAGTTTCCTGCTCTTGAATTTACCGCACTGTGTGTAAAATATGACCATCCCTCGCTCTGGTTACTGTTGACATTCGTCAGTGGATTTACTAAGCATCCCATAGTCTTATAAAGAACTGTAAATACTAATGCAGTTTTTTTAACTACTGTCAATTTTTTGTCAGTTGTTTGGTCATAGTGGTTAGCGCTGTTGTCCACAATAAAAAAATCATGGGTTCGGTTCCCGGCCTGGGGCCTTTCTGTGCGGAGTTTACATGTTCTCTCTGTGCCTGCGTGGGTTTCCTCCGGGTACTCCGGTTTCCTCCCACCGTCCAAAGACATCATGTTCAGGTTAACTGGTGACTCTATATTGTCCGTAGCTCTGAGTGTGAGTGTGAGTGGTTGTTGGTCTCTGTCTGTCTCTGTGTGTTGGCCCTGTGATGGACTGGTAACCTGTCCAGGGTGTACCCCGCCCTCACCCAATGTGAGCTGGGATTGGCTCCAGCACCCCCCACGACCTGTAAACGGATAAGTGGTAGAAGATGAATGAATGAATGAATGTTTGGTCCATAATCATAATTCGCATCATAAAATAGTAAAAAAAAACGTACACAGCATTTTCCACAAGAACAGAGACTACACCTTGAAATTGACATCACCTATACCTTTTTTTTCCTGCCCAATCAGCCAAAACAATATACTCATCATCTCTTGGGAAGGGATGAGTAACACATAAAAAGATCCTTAAAAATTACATAATCTACTGTCAGAGAGATGCAGACATATTTGAGTAAACAACTTAAACCCTGTTCTGTTAATTCTGTAATAATAATAACAGAACATGCTGTTAATAACCAAAGATCTACCAAATAAATCATGTTCACAAAGGACAGTAGCCACAGTACAGTTGGCCCTCTACATGTTATAGATACATGAAATGTGATTCTTTTTTTACAATGGAGGTGCAAAGACCCGACAAGCCTTAGTCTATAGTCTGATATCGAACTCAAAGCGAAAAACAAGATGGTAAAAGTAAACAACGTGAAATTGCAGCAGCAGGTAAAGCTGCAGCAAAAGCTCTCCTTTGACTTGTAGACAAATACACACATACTGGTATGTGGAAATATGTGGTATTTGTACATTATGATCATCAGGGGAACATTAAAGGCTACTAAAAGCCCAGGATACAGCGAAGACTGTGTCTTCTGATGGTACTGAATTTGGTATCTCTGCCTTTCTGCCATCACCATAAGGTATCTGTGCAACATATTATATTTATTCATCTGTGTGTGTGTGTGTGTTTGTTGTTTTCTTGTGTGTGAGTCCCTCACAATCTCTATCAAAAGGAAATCTGCTGTTGACAGGCAGAGCCAGGGTCAGTTCCTGGCCCTATCACCACGCTTTGTCCCCGAGATGGCAGGAATGTGGAGGAATGTGGGCTCCAACAGGTGGAGAGGGACCCACCCAGACACAACCCCAAAGGCCCCTCCCTCCCTCCTCTGCCCCCTCTTTCTCCCCCTCAACCGGCCTACACTAACCTTTGCTTGGTCCTTATGCCTTGTTGAGTCTGGGGCTGAAGAATGAATGTCAGGAAACTGCTCTTCTCTTTTCTCCCTGCACATGGTGAGCTGAAGAGAAAGGGAGCTTAACAAACTGGAGAGAATGGCTTGATTTAACACGAGAACAGGACTCCAGGCGTTTCCTTTTATTTTTTTCCCCTTGGCAATTTTCTTCCTCTGTCTGATTGATTGGGATTGGACACAATTGCCAGCACATTTAAAGAGATATCCCCATTCTCCTGCAGATGGACTGTGAAGTCATTTCAGGAAAGTCCTGATTTCTCATTCTCACTGCTGGTTCATCCACTCAACAGCAAGAAGTGAGACTACAGGTTAAGCAAGAAAAATAACCTACCTCAAATGGCGGTGCTGGGTGAAACAAAAAAAAAAGAAAAAAGAAAAAAAAAAGAAAGAAAAAAACCCCCGACTGTCAGCTTCCCTCATCCCCCCATCCAACCCTCTTCCCTTCACTCAGATTGTTATCGTCAGTTAGATTATTGCTTCCTGTAGAGACCTGGAGCTGCCTCTGCTCTCAGTTTTATGTTCCTCATGTTCCTGAATAAAACGTAGGGCCACATTATTACTATCCACACACAATTAACCCAAAAAGATCCAGTTTACACACTATAATAAGCTGCCCAATGCATTAAAATCAGGTAACGTCTACCTTGTGAGATGACCCAACAATAAATACTGAACAGTCAGTTTATTAGGAACACCTGGCAAAAGCTAATGCCGTCTGCCAGAGCAGTAATACAATAGTAGTGTTGGTTTGAATTACTGCACTTTCGTTTCCCCTTAAGTTTTTATGCACATAGACTTGTATGTTTAAATTTGTATTAATGACTCACACATTGTACATTTTCAACCCAAAGAGGGTCCTGCTCATCCATGCTTTTAAAATGTTCCGACTGTGACTCATGTGAAACTGTCAATGGGAAAAATTGAATTTTACTTCAGGAATAGGTCACCATTTTTAGCAACTATATAATTTTTATGGTAATGTAATGTTTAAAGAATTGTTATATTTGATATATTAAATATATCCATCCATCCATCCATCCATCTTCTACCGCTTTTCCGTTTCCGGGTCGCGGGGGGTGCTGGAGCCAATCCCAGCCAATGTTCTGGGCAAGGGGCGGGGTACACCCTGGACCGGTTGCCAGTCCATCACAGGGCCAACACACAAAGACACACAGAGACGAACAACCACTCACACTCACATTCAGACCTTCAGACAATTTAGAGTCACCAGTTAACCCAAACACGATGTCTTTGGATGGTGGGAGGAAACCGGAGTACATGTGTTAGCCCTGTGATGGACTGGCAACCTGTCCAGGGTGACACCGCCCTCACTCTATGTGAGCTAGGATTGGCTCCAGAAACCCGCCACGACCCGGAAAAGGATAAGCGGTAGAAGGTGAATGAATGAATGAATTATATAGATAGACAGACCAACAGGGTGGGGGAAATACCACCTTAAAACATCCTTTGAGCATATTTGCATTGTCATTTAAATTTTCCTACACGCGGTTATGCACATTATTCAAATATAAAATGTCCAAATCCTCCTCTCTTCCAGCCAACAAGCTCCCAGTCCCCATTACTGGATCACTTCTGGGGTAACCCGAGCCATCCAGGCCCCTCTGACACCACTTCAACATACACTGTCCTGGAAGACTTCTGTGTCCTCTGATTAGATTTGACTCCTCAAATTGAATCTCCCTCTGAAGCAAACACCCATTTATGTGCCTGTGTATACATGCAAACACGCATAAACTGGACACCGAAACCGCACTTGGTTGATTGTTTACACCATGACTCTTATTCTCTGTAAAAGCTGATAATAGGGGCAAATTACTGCTAACAACTTGGAAATATCAAGTGCCTGACTGCTCAGCTGTAATGGAGTTAACTGCCGACCAATCCAATTATGGGCCTGCAAGGGGCTCAGTGTAGCCTGGGGATGGAAGGATGGGATGGAGAGAGGGGTGTATCAGCCTCAGGGAACAAAAGAGTGGAGGGTACCTGGCTCCTTGGCCACTAACTGTCACTGTTTGGCTGTAATTGGATTTGGAGTGGACCATGGGGTAGAGTTGCCCCTGCCATCCAGACCAGTGCAGGAAATGTGATCTCATCAGTCTTTATTAGTGAACATAAAACAGCTCATGGCTGAGCAGTGTCTCTTATTTCTTGTCTATCTCAAAAATTTGTCCTTGTGCGTCTCATTTTACCTGTTGGATCAATGACATTAGATGTACTACCTGAGCAACACTGTGCTGTATTTTCATTTGAGACCAAGAGAAGATTTCATTGAGTTAAAATACTTAAGATTATTGAAGGTTTTTATTGACCACTCCTTAAGTCGAAGACATGTAACACTCCTTTGAGTCGGAGCACTTTCAGCTGTTGAGGGCCGCCTTATGTTTGTTTTTGTTCTGCTTTGTGAGAGACATTAGGCTGGTAGTGACCCAGGAGGTCAGCGGGAATACAGCTCTCAGCTCACTGGGTCAACTTTGTTTGACGTCTGGAAATGTTAGAGCGGTAACTCAAACCAGGCCTGTTAATCAAAGCTAATGCAAGTTTGATGCAGCTGTATTTCTCCCTCTATCTCTACTTCGTTTAACCTCCATTACCTCCGCTTTGCTTCCTCATTCCATGTCCCTGTCCTCCCTCTCCACCCTCCTCTGTCCCACCCCTCTGTCTCCCTGTGCTTCTCTCTTCAGCTGGCCCCATTACCCCCCCCCCCCCCCGACTCTCTAACCAATTCCCCTCAGGCATCCCAAACCTCATTTACACAGATATGTTTAGCCAGCACAGGAAGCAACCCGTGCCCTTAACAAAATTACGGTCCAGCTAGCGAATGAGCCGCGGGGCTGGTCTGCAGGGACCAATCATAGAGGGCCTTGACTCTACCACTTCCTCTTTTGAAAGGAATGGCAGTACTAAAACGCTGACTTTTTTCTATTCCCCCTTTCTGTGAGACGACTTTGGACCGGACGAGCAGCTCACCTCTCGCAATGCGAACTAATGTTCTCCATTACAGCTTTAATATGGGCTTCATGTGTAGCTTTGAATGATTTTAATGATAAGGATGGTAATGATGGTGATTTAAATGCACTGAGTGCTGTGCTAACAGACCCAGGGTGCACAGCCCCACTCTGATCACTATCTCTGCGGCGCCTTAGTAATTTGGCTCTGAAGTTCACTCTATTAATGGGACTATGCTTTTCCTTTTTCCTCTCATGTCCTTTAATTCTCCCCATCCCTGCATTCTTTCTTGAGTCTGCTGAAAATCTCTTGTTCTTTCAGTCTTTAAGAGATTGCATGATTTATATTGAGGTTGATGTGACTATGACAAATGCTCAGAAATATCTTATATATTCAGTGTATTAAACACCCCACAGTAAGCCTCATTTAAAACTTTTCCTTCATTCCTCTTTATTGCAGCAGGGCTGTGGCACTGTGGGAGTCAGCCTAAAGATGACTGTCTCCCTGTGAATCCTGTTTAATATTCCAATGTTGTCTGTGGTCTTTGGGGGACCGTAAGGACACTTAAACAACCCCCCCCTCCCTTTTCCCTCTCCTCCCCCTTAAACTCTGTTTCAGTATGCATCAAGGACTCTGGAGGGTAGCCATGTGAGATATCTCTCTCTCTCTCTCTTTCCAATCACCTCTCCCTCCATGGCCTCTGCTCAGGTAATTAACTTCTCCCTCCCATCTCAAGCCCCTCCACGCCCAGCCTCTCTCCGCTCCTTATCTGGGCTCTTTTCAGACTGTTAAAACTATCAGCCCTCTTCCCCGTCCCCCCTGTCTAATTCCTCTGGCTGAAGGTGGGGAATAGGTAGAAACTAATCCAGACCTGCCATCCGCCCCTCCACTGCCACTACTTCTCCCCTCCTATTCTGTCGTTCCTCATAGCTCACTCACCACCTTCTACCAGCCAAATCACTTTTGCTACCTGGTTTTTACACTTTTTTTTTTTATTTATTTTTTTTACATTTTTCTGGAATTGGGCCTTTTCAAAGATTCGTCTTTCTCACCTTCAGTTTGAATAGAAAATCAAGAGCAAGAGACTGGATTAATTAGGCTTACTCTATCCTGATCACTGAAAGAGAGACCTGATCCCTGTTCACTATATCCTGATTAAGACCACCACACACACACACACACACAAGGGGTGAAGTGAGCAAAGACAGGCCAAATCTTTGACTTTTTGGAATTGCTGAGAATTAAAAGAAGATTGTAATTGCCCCCCCCACTCTCTCAGTTCATTTGTATTGACAACTTGTTATAGTGAGGTCGTAACTCTATGAATAGAGTTAAGACGATGCTTGACAAAGAAGGAGCATGAGTAAGAATAAAAGAAAGCTTTCATCGCTCCTCTGGTGAGGCTTCTTAGGCACTAATGCCAATTTATGATCTGATTCAGAACATCTGTGAAAGGTAATGTGCTGACAATGGGCACATGTGAATGGAGAATGTAAAGAAAGGTATGATCTTTGGCAGATAATCACTGTCATAATTACCACGTTATAATAATGGAGAGAGGTCTGATTGAACGCGAGAGAAATTAAGTGGAGGGACACGCTCACTACTCTCTTCCTTATTTCTCGTCTTCTTTCTTTCTTACCTCTCACTATTTATATCCCTGTGACTTCTAGTGTGTGGTACTGCTCGCTGTGTTAAAGGTCAAGTGTTAAGTGTTGTCTGTGCAGTGAGGATTTGTTCCAGATCGTCTGTTGTTAACTGAGATGAGGTGAAGTGCACTGTTAAAAATGAGCTGAACCCATCAGCACAAGTTGAAGGGGATATTAGGAGGGACTAGACTGTCATCCTGCTTTCAGCTAGAGCATAATTTTGACACTGAATTTGGAAAACGAGACACGAGATGGAGATTGTTTCTAAACGTAGTGCAACTTCTCCGTTGTAGGATTATTTTGGTTTCAAACCAAATCAGAGGGGGGAGCCCGCAAATCTGGATGAGGCGATTTGCCGGCTATGTAAGAAAACGCTTGTGGTAAAAAAAAAAATGCTAGCACAACCAATTTGAGACAGCATCTCAAAAATCACCATCCCTCACAGTCTGCACTATTCAACAAATCAAGCATTGCCCCTTCATCAGTGGATGGCTCCTCCCGGCAGCTGGGCATAGCGGAGTCGTTCAGCTGGCAGACGAAATATATGACAGCGAATGTTCAGCACAGCTGGCACCATTGCAAGCCCACTGAGGTCCAGCCTCGAGCCAGAGAAACTGAACATACTTGTGTTTCTGGCCCAAAATCTGCCCGACAAATAACCTTTTTTTATATATACATTATATATAGAGAGAGCTGTGTGTTAAACTCAGTGAGTGACTCATGTTTGACTTAGCACTTAGTGTCTCAGACGGCCGCTTCGACATGTTAGCATTCATTTGTTAATGGGGGGTAGGGGGGCGTGCATTATTAGTGACCCCCCTCGGAGCATTTTCCCAACAGATGTGTTCGTTTTTATTTTGAAAAAAAGACCGGGGTCCGGTCTCTGTGGAGGGGTCCAGTCTCTGATATAGTTTAGTTTGGTCTGGTCTGTTCTGGTCTGGTCTCTAGTCTCTGGGGGGGGTCCGGTCTCTGTGGAGGGGTCGAGTCTCTCATGTAGTCTGGTCTGGTCTAGTCTAGTCTTTAGTCTGTAGGGGGGTCGGTCTCTGGTCTACTCCAGTCTGGTGTAGTCTCTAGTCTCTGGGGGGGGTCCGGTCTCTGTGGAGGGGTCCAGTCTCTGGTCTAGTCTGGTCTGGTCTGGAGGGGTCCGGCTTCTGGAGGGTTCTGGTCCGGTCTAGTCTCTGGGAGGTGCGGTCTCTGGGGGGGTCTGGTCTCTGGTCTAGTCTGGTCTGGTCTCTAGTCTCTGGAGGGGTCTCGTCTCTGGTCTAGTCTGGTCTGGTCTCTAGTCTCTGGAGGGGTCTGGTCTCTGGTCTAGTCTGGTCTGATCCAGTGTAGGACCTGGGGGAGTCGCCGTTCCTTGCTGTAGCCCCATCCATCACTCATCACCAATTAAAGAATTAACCTAGATATGTTCAGCTGCCCACACCGGGAATCAAACCACAACCTTCTTGTTGGGGGGCGACATCACTAACCACTACTCCACCGTGCTGCTCAAGTCACCACACACATTTACAAGGGTCTCTAAACACATCAGACGCAAAACACGCCACTACTAAAACTTACTTGGTATTTCTACGTTCATGTGCAATGACTTTGAATATTATGTGAAAATACACAATAAAACTTACTCTTCCCACACAGTTTATTTATTACATGAATAACATATATAGTTTTACTCGAATAATCCCAGTTCTCACTGACCATATTAGCTTCATTAACCAATGATTTAAGGGCTAGAGAAGTTTTTTATTTGTATTAAAACAACCCCGAACATTCAAATGTTTAAAATAGATATTATTTTTAGAGAAAATATTTTTACAGTGTGAAACATGCTCTTCATGTCAGGCATCCCTGGTGGGCATTCGTGAGGTGAGAAACTAAAACCTCCACCTGGACATTTACAGCTGATCAAAGGTGCTGTGTCTCTGCATTGTCCCGTTGCTTCTACTTAAACAGCCTCAAAAATCAGTGATAGTTTCAAATTCATTGATTTCTGTCATGAAATCCTCCGTCACGGTCTCAGCACATCCCTGCTAGATGGTATAAATTTGTGAATTGAGGCCTCTTTCTTTTTTGCACTGCTGGTTGTATCATGTTGCCAGGATAAAGCCATGCTGATCCCTCCTCCTTTTACACCTCTGTGTATGGTCAGGGACAAAGACCTGATTCACAGACCCTCTATACACTTTTCCCTCTCTTGGAGTGCTAACTGTTAACCACTCTTGTCCCGGCAGCCTCCAAGGCAGGCATCCTGGATCACATGGTGCTGCAATGAAAGCCAGAGGGTTGAAAAATGGTGGAGCTGGAGGTGTACAGGTCTCAGTGGTTGATCAGGATGGATGGAGTAAGAGAAAGGCCAAGATAAAAGTGAAAATTGAGAGAAGGGGAGCTGGAAGTGAGAGGGTGCAATAGGAGAAAGCAACGCAGGAGATTACTCAGAGTGCTTATCTGAGACAAAAGAAAGGTTACAGTGAACAGAGGAGAAAGGACGATGGAGGGAAACTTAGTGTTTTTGGGCTGGTTTGTCAGTGCTGAGAGGTGATGACTACAGCTCCATTAAAGACCAAGACTCCTGTGTGTCTGATCTCAATGTGTAGTGACACTGCATGAAGATGAAATGTAACCACCTCTTGTCTTAACCCATCACTTTTTCTCTCCCCCACCATCTCTTCAACCCTCACAGAGAGAGTAGATCTGAGTACCAACAGAGTGGAGTGTGTAGGATCTGTATCTGACCCTTAGCAGCACAATGGAGCAATGTGAGCCATTCAACACTATTCAAATGTAAGAGAAGGACACATTTTCTGATGTCCCAGGAGGAAAAGTCGAGATGTAAATCAAATATTCAAAAATTATCCAATTCCATTTTACTATTTCACTGTTGTGTTTTAAGTGTCCCGGTAAAATTGATTTATACACGAGGGGGTGAACCAAAACCTTTCTATTTCCAATTCAGCATCAAACTCTTCCTGCTTATAGCACCCCCACAGTACCTGGCAGACATATTGTTTGTGATCAGCTTATATTTTGCTCTAGGTATAGTTTGTGTGAAGGCTATAATTTGTTAATAAGTTCCACACTTTAACTGATCAATGGCTGATGGCCCAATAAAGTCAGTTTTATGCAGAAAAGGCCAATAACAACACGGACAGTTCACATTTCAAAGATATTGGCTAAAGGCTCTGGAAGAAGAAAATATAATAAGCATTCTTACTAGAGTCCAAGCATAAACAGAATATATTTTGATGAGAAACATAGCATGTTAACAAAACTATGTCTTAAGCATCAAAATCGATTCTTGACCTTGGAAGTGGTTTCTGAAAAAACTGATCCCAGCTTCTTATTTGCTTTTTCCAAAGGATTTCAACCATATCGCACAGCCTTCAGCTGTGGCTGAAATTTCCTCTGTGGCGTTTCAGGCTCGGATGAGAAGTCTAAAAAGTGCTGTGGATGAAATCATTATAGCTACTGAGCTCACATGTCAACATATCCATCTCAGTGACAACGGAGCAAACTACACTTGCTGATGAAGACAGTGTGATACAGCTAAAAACTCAGAAAAATGCTAGTAAGTTAACGTTGAGCTGGGGTTGTTTTTTCAAATGTGTGACTTTTACACAAGCTGTTGGAGGGATTGGGTTGAACCTTGATCCATCCTATATTATCTATTGATTTAACTTCAAAATAAAGAGCAAGCTGCTATCGTCTTATTCATCTCCATTTGCTTTTTCCCTTTGCTTTTACTGAATTGTATTCCATCACTCCTTTTACCTGTTGGCCATTGGTCCCCACATGTACTTACTCTAACAAACAGTCCAGTCTAAGATTACCGACCATACCCCTGCAGCTTTGTTGGCATGACAAAGAGCACAGCAAGCAGTCAAATGACAAACTATGGAGTTGCATAAAACAACCAGCACCGCTACAGCACCGCTATGTACAACCACAAAAATGGCCAGTCATGTAATGTGCCCACTATATTGTTTTCTTAGTTCTGGACATGCTATTTTCCTTCTGTGAATTTTTTCTCCCATCTCATCAGTAGTGTCATCACCAGCTTGCCCTGTTTGCTAGGGCGGTTATCATATCCCTCTCCATTCCGCACCTTCTTTAACGCTTTTGTACATTGTGCAGAAAAGGTGGACGTTATCTATGTGTTCTTGACTTTTTTGCTGTTAAACAATAGATAGCTACCCAGCTTCCGTAAAAATATTAGACATTGTGTGGACTATGAGATGAAGTCTGTTCAGATGGTGCTAAAAAGTGTTAACAAAACACTATTTTGGGGGACTGTTTGAGGTCTCTTGAGTAATTTAAATGCAGGAACCATCACTCATTCATTATGTGACAGATGCTGCAAAGTGCCGTTACAAGCAGCTCCCTGGGGAGGGAACAGATAAGGGTGGAGGATTCAACAGGAAGGAGGAGGAATGGGATGCACAGGGTCAGTAGAAGATACGATATCTGTATCAATGAGCCAGGAGCTGTCCAGAAAATATGAATTTGTGGTTGGCACAGTCACTCGTTCAAAACCGAAATGTCCACTTAACGCATACCTTGAAGAAATAGAAAGGTTTTGGTGACAAAGACAATGGTCATACTGTAGTAATGTGTTTTGGAGGGGTCTGCAGCTGTGCCCCTTTGGGTCTGTTTCATTGTGTCTAACTGGATTAGGATGGATAGACAGAGATGGAGCCAGCAGAAAAATAATGGTATTAGTACCCTACAGACTGAGCTCTTGTGATCTGTCGTCAATCCAAATCCGCTTGGCCGTGATTGACTAGTGATAAAGAGTTTTAAATGAAGAGCACTTTGCCCTCCATGTGATAACCATACATTTTAGGATGGGGCATTCACAGTCTAACAGAGGAGTACACTTTACATGTATTACTATTGGTTGTTTTAATGGTTTGGGTCATTGTAAATCAATCAGATGGAATCTCATGGTAAACCAACTTTCAATTGACCATCTTTGTTTTGTACACCACAATGAAAACTGCCTGGCTGACTGACAGCATGGAATGTAATCAGAAGGGGCGGAGAGGTGCTTTGTATCTTTGTTCCCAGAATAATCTTTTGGCTGTTTCCTATAAATCAGACAGAAATCCTGCTGTAAAAAGTAGAAATCCCACAGACACAACAAGATATCCGAATATAGCTGTAATAGTGAATTTGTGAGCCGCAATCTGCTGCGATCTCCATTAAGTGGCAGTGAGCACAGAGCAAGTCTGATAACCTTGCTGTCTGGGAGCCTGCACTATCTGTTAAAAGTAGGCATCATTGGATTAAGCATTTGCTCCCACAACCCAAAACATCTGATTTTGAACTGATACATGCCATTGTTAATTACTAAGTGCAATTACAGCTGGGCAGATGTTAAAACTGGAATTACACCAACAAATTCTTACAGTAACCTGCACTTCTGTGATTCTTTTAAAATCCCTTTATGCCAATTATTATTTTTGAAAAGGCTCTGCATAAAGTTTGTGTTAAATTGGGTAAGTTCTGTCTGCAGCCACATTGAGCTTTCACTCATTGATAAAACTCAGAGGTCAGATGGAAATTTGTGTATGATCCACTGTTCGTGGAAACTATTAATCACATGCAAATAAGTATTTATGGTTAACAAGATGTCTTCATTGTTATCTGCACAATCAACAAATAGTAAAAATAATTAAGATTTTTTTTTTGTAAAAACAAACAAACACAAAAACTAACCAACCAACCAAACGAACAAACAACAAAAAAAAAACAACAACATGATTTAAAGGTGCACTGTGTAAGATTCGGCTACAAATTTAGTTCAAAATTAACAAACACAATCAACAGGAACAGGAACAGCCACAGTTATATTGTCATGACAGAGACCTTCATCTATTGTATTGCAGAGATATCTAGTGAAATTCACATGCAAACCAGCCAAATGACCTGTCCTATCTTGTCACTACACATGACACTACATGCTATGTGATTCATTGCAATATCTAATCTGCTCTCAGAGGATGAAGAGGAACAGCTTCCTCCAGGGCCTAAAATTACAGTACAGCTCTTGTCCAGCATCGTAGCTTTACACTGCTGGAGATACATCTTGGTGAGTAAAGAAGGAGCTCCCAGCTTTTCTTAAATACCCCAATCTCATAAAAAAAAATTATTTTTGTAAATTTTTTAATGCATGTAAACTTGCTAATAAAAACTGATTGAACCGTTTCCCACCACCAGTCCAGCTTGTCGGGATGAGGACATACATGCAGACACACACACAGAGATAGTGCCAGCCAGCAGTTTGCTGCTGTACAACCTGATAAAGCCTGCCTAGAGTCTCCTCAGATTGATGCTCCTGTAAACGTGTCTGAGCCTCCATGTGAGACACTTCAATCAGGGATTGTCTTTTTAAAACTTAGACTTATTCTATAACTAATGGCTGTACAATAAGGCCGGCTGGATCCAGGAGACTAAGTGAATATTTGTAAGTCAGTTAACCATATTTTATCTACTTTACTTTTATGAGATTGGACAGCAAAGTGTGGGGTCGGGCGCCACAAAGTAAGTAATCTGATTACTTTTTCGGTAGAGAATAATTTAACGCGTTGTAATTTGCAAACAGTAATTGGATTAAAGTTACTAGTCCAAGTAACGACACGTAACCCCTGCCCTACATGCTTGCCAACAGACTGAAGTGTTATTTATGTAGATTCGAAGAGAAGATGTCATCTACCTGAGAACTGAGGTCTCATGTAGATGACGTCACTCACATGCCGGATCGGCGGCTAAAAACATGGAGGAAGGAGAGAAACACGCTGTCTACAGCTAGAGGTAGGCTACAGTCACTATTACAGATTTATTTCTGCCAAACAAAATAACATCATTGACCGGGGGGGTCAAAACAGTTTCAACCGCAAAAAACTAACTTCGTATCAAAAAGCAGCACAGCGCCGTAAAACAGAGGAACCCAAAATACCGAGGCGGGTATTAGTGAAGACTAACATTTCTATAAATAATACAGGAAAACAAGGAGGAAGGTTTAATAGTTTGTATTTAAAAAGCCACAAGAGACTGGCTTTGATTTCTTTGTTATGTGCTGGATTATGTTCTGTATTTAATATATGTAAATGTTGCAGAATCAAAAAGTCAAAAGGGACTGGCTTTGTTTTAATGGTGTATGGTGGAGTATGTTATTAAGTGTCTTTAGGAGCCAACTAAAGAGGTTGTCCATTTTTTGCAGCCACGGGGAGGAGGTACAAGGAAAAGTAACTGGAAAGGTAACTTGTAGAGTAGCTATGAATGTGACTAATTATTTTTGAAATCAAGGCTCGGGGCTATCAATACAGTCATCTTCTTAGTTTTATTTATTTTTTTTAACAGGGTAATCAGTAATCTGACTACATTTCTAGAGTAATTTGCACAACACTACAGTTGTATAACTGGAGGATTGGAAGGCAGGAGATGGGCAGAAACAGAGAACAGACAGCAGAAGATGATGGATCAAAATAAGACAAGGGTGAAAAAAGGAAAAGACCAATCCAATATGACAGTTTATTCAAGAATGACCAACTGTAATCTGTCATTGGGGTGCTGGAAATAAATTTTACAAATGATCACAGCAAATCTATTGAATAACAAATATATTCTGGAACATTTTTTTTTTTAATTCCCAATATTGTGTCTAATAATTTTGATTGATATTAGTATGAATGAGATAATATGCTGCTGGTATCAAAGCTGTAGCTTCAGTGTAGTTTGAAAGGAAGGATACCAGCATGAATGAAGATGTCTGAATGCAGGGAGGGAGAAAACGAGCATGAACACAGTGAAAGTGGCACTGTTCATTTGTCAGGAGATGGATTGCAGCCATTGAGAGGAAAAGCTTTTAATTTGGCTCTGGTGTGGTAATTAGGTTTCAATTCGCTGCACTCACTAAGAGGAATGGGGAGGGTAATGAAGTTAGTCATCTTATTGTGTGTTTAGCGAGAGGAAACGAGGAGGGGGGTTAAGTATGCACTGTCTACATTTTTCAGTGGCCCTCTCTGCCTCTCATACTCTAATTCATTGTCTAATGTTGTTTATGTCGGGTATCACAGTGCTTTTATACATTAGTTAAGAGTCTCCGGCACATTACTGTAATGGCGAGGGAACATGAAAACACGGTGAAACCTGATCCACCACCTCTCCCCTGCTCTTTTTTCTCTATCTTAATAATGTCTCTCTTTACTCTGTGCCACATACTTTTCCGCTTTCTCACTTGTGCGCTATCATTTCCCCAACGTCTCCTTACACTGATCTTTTCGTCCCTGCGTCTGAACGGAGTTGATATTACTAATGGCTTGGTATAATATACAGAAAGGCAGAGCATGGGAATATTGAGTTACATGACCTGGGAAAAAGAGGAGAGCAAGGAGAACAGCATAGTAAAAAGAAGAGGAAATGAACAAGACAGAATCTGAACTGCATGTGTCGAAGAAAGGGGTATACATAAAGGGGTAAATAAGGAGAAGAAATATTTAGGAATAAAATTACATAAATCTTGTGTAGAATTTATGGACATGGGGTCATTTGAAAATTACACTGTGGTCCATCGTCACATTTGTTTTCTCAGTTTGTGCATCGGTGATAATAGATGCTTGTTTACTGTTCTTGTGATCCATGTGCTTTTGTCTCTGTGCACAGATATGCTTTATGTGTGTGCGTGCGTGTGTGTCTGTGAGTGTGTTTTATTATTTGGCAGTGGGCACAGTAGCCACATGACGACCCCTGTGTGACCTCTGAGAAGCGTGTAGGCGCCGAGTTCAGTCTGATTCTTGTCACATGATCCCCTGCTGCCCTCCCTCTCCGTTCACAAAGGAGTATTAAGCTGAACAACATGCTCACACACAACTCAAAAAAGAAACATGCTCAAATAAATACTTTCTTTGTCTCAGCTACAGCGATTTATGAACACCGATCAGCTGTAACTATATGAGAGTAATCAAAATCTGACATCCAGTTTTCTATATTGTTTTTATGTATCGTCTTCATTTAATGGTAGCTGTATTTGTTTTTAATCTTTTAGGCTGAGACAAAGGTGCTGACGTCTGATTGATGCCAACTCCCCCCCCACCCCCCACGCCCTTTTATTTATATATACAAGTCTCATAACATTACAAACATTACTTGTTTTATTTTATTTATTTTTATGTTTTAGAGTGCCTTAATGTCCTTTCTCCCTTCTCTCTCAACCTTTCTGCTGAAACTCGTTCTCATTGGTTTGTCATTAGTGGATTAAAGGGGTGACAGATAGATAAGGTGCCTAAGGTGGAACTGGGTTTAGTTTAAATAGAGGACATGTGCCTTCAGTCAGTCCTGCCATGCTGTGTTTTGCCCAACTTCAATCACAGCCCTTTTCAATGTTTAAGTTTTGTAAACGTTATTTCCCTGCCTTCTTGTCATAGGTTAATATACTGTTAGTTAAGCTGAAGCTGACTTTCTCTCACCTCTCCCGTCTTTCCCATGGCTGGGGCCAAGGGCCTCCAGCATCCATGGGTGTGTGGGTTGATTCCAGACTGGCTTCCTGTTATAGAAAATGAAGGAACCACGTTCCCCCACGCACACGGACACACGCCCCTACTGCAGCCCTAAAGCCATTTGTGGGTGAGTGATTGTGCCTCACTGTGTATGTGGTATATACTGTACATTGCTCCATGCTAACGCAATAGAATGAACACACAAAAAAACAAAACAAAACAAAACAAGAAAGAAGGTCAGTCAGTGGTGTTATGTCTACGATCTATGAAAATGGTTAATTCGGTTTAAAAGTAAACAGTATAGATCAGACATTAACAGACAGTGAATTCACGGGGTGGAAAGAGACAAAACCCAATGATTCATTTGTTTAAAGCAGTAATCAATATGTTTGTATTTATAATGCACTCAGTTATAGTGTCAAACCCACATCGAGGGACTCTCTGTTTTGCTCACATTTACAGAGCATTTTGCGACATTACAGGTCATTGTTTTGGCCCACAATTCACTCTCATTGCTCTCATGGTGTTGTTTTCACACACAACAGCCAGCTGGTGCCAATGAAAAGGTTCCCATTGACCCACATGCTTGTGAACAAACTGGTGCGTTTCGCTTCTTAGGAGGAATTGACTGCAGGAGTTGGTGGAGAGCAAAACATTACAATTGTACTATACGTAAAGTTATACATTAAACTTAGTTTTCTAATTAATTACTTTTTCACTTTAGATAAAAGTGCAAAGTTACATGAATAGAAATTAGTGGGTTTAGAAACAACTTGTGTTTCTTTATCTGAACCACTCGTAGTCATGCTGGTATAACAGGATTACGGCACAGTACAAGGTGTAATTTATAGGCAGAGTGGAGCGGAGAAAGTGAGCAGATTGAGGTTTCAGAACATGGACCAATAATCTCAAAGCGTCACTCAATCCAAGACAATTGTGGTGGAGCTCCTTGGCTGCACTGTAACAGCGATCTGAGTATCACTGTCCTCATATGTGGCCCAGGGCAGTGGTTCATGAAGGAAGTATTTTCTTAAATGACAATAAAAAGCACAATAAGAGGGTGTAAGTGAGCAGTTTGATCATATTTATTTCACAAAAGATCAAGTTTAGCGGAGACCGGTGGATTTTCTTACACTGTGTGCACTTGAATTCGGGCTGGACGCCTGTGAAAATCTCAGACTCGACATCTTTTATATGTAAAAACAATTTTTTACTGGTATTTTGTCCTGTCTGTGCCTTCTATTAGCTTTATTGCGTGTGATTGCCTGTAACTATAAAGGTCAGAGTGTCCCTGCTCAGACTGATCTAACTGCCTAAGCTTGAGCCCACATTGACTCCAGGACCCTCTCAATAGCTGTGGTCTGCCCGCTACACAGTAAAAACATTGTACTAAAGCCATTCTCTGAACCCCCACCCGTCTCTGCTGATGGTGTGGTGGCACAGTACGGAGGGAGGCTGCTCAGATGCTATCTGAGTCGCTCATCAGCAGGTCAAGAGAACAAACCCTGAACAACTACATGAGTGGAGAGGAATGTGAAAATACTTTGGTTGCATGGAGAGTTTGAGAGATTGAGGAAGAAAGGGCAGAACTTTTTGATATTTTTCCAGTAGCTGGATGAAATATCCTACTCTAAGAAAAAATTATATTTATATAGCAATAATTTTCAAAAACATAATCAAAACTATCAATTTTGTTACATTATGGAACAAGAACTTGATTTCTTATCAGCATTAATAGGGAATGCTTCTAGTATATGGTACAACTTTAACTCTGACCCCTCACAAATGTTAGTACTAAATATATCTGCAAAATGTTCACTGACAACATATTATACCAGTCCACTGCTATGTTTGCACACTGTTTGCCAAAAGCAAAGCACTCCTTCAAAAGGTATTTGGCAAAATAAATTATTGGTATATAGCACAGGCAGGAGTGACACACATCATACCGCTCAAGTCAAGTCAATGATTGTAATGATCAATCCCTGTCCACCTTTAAAGCAGTTAAAATACGGTAGTCATGAAAAGTTTTCACATTTTGATGTTTTGTAGCAAGCGTTAGGGTTGCCTCTCAAAAAAACACGCATGTGCATGTGTATTTGTGTGTGTGTATGTGTGCAGACCTGAATGAGGTTAAACTGTTTAGGAAACACACATTGTCTGCACTCTTTTTGAGATGTAGCAGCTCTAAATGCCTGCAGTGATCTCTGTTCACAGAAAATAGTTCTTCTGCAGGTGACAAAACATCTTCATTATATCTGGGCTGTATAAAGGACAATGCAACAGGGTGTTCTGGCCACCACAACAATAGCAGTGAAATTAAAGATGTGAAGAAGCTGTGTGGAATTGGTTACAGACTGCTGTGGTGGGACAGTGCTGGAGGAGGACGGAGGGAGGGGGTCTGCTGGGTCAAGCCACTGCAGAAGCTGCAGATGAGCCAGATCCATGTCCGTCTGTCTCCTTTCTTTTTTCACTGTCTCTTCTTCCCTCCGTGCACACTACCGTGTCTCCAGTTTCTCTTGGCCCGATTTCCATCCATTGCCCCACCTAAGTGTGTGAAAGTCGTCATGATTGCCGTTGCATCTCCCCTTTACAGAAAATTGTGCTGTCTCTCTGATTTTCTGGTTTGGGGGGTAAAACGTTGGGAAAAAAATTATTTGCCTTACTTTTGGAGTTATTAAAGAAAGACACACTGGTGCTCAGCAGGATGTGTGGATGGGTTAAACAGACACACCATGCAATTTTAAAAAAACAGAGAGGGGAAAAAAGCAATAAAAAGGAGAGGAAATGAAAAGCAGCTTGATGGTGGGCTCTGATAAGAGGTGCACTTGTCAAAAACGCAATTATCTCAAATTTAAAAAAAAAAAGTGAAGAAGAGAACTGAGAGGAAAGAGAAGATGTGAGTAACAAGGAAGCTATTGACACACATGTCACATCAGGATACCTTCGCAATTATGAGAGCGAATCAAAGCCTTATGAATCTGTCCGTGTAATACTGTGTATGTGTGTGGGTGCTTGCATATCTGGTTTTGCATATTTAGCTCATTATCAGTTCTGACCGCACTCCTTTCCAGTGCTTTGAGTGAGGTATCGGAGTTTTGATCTTTCTGGGGGAGGTTTGTGCTATAAAACTTGTTGGAGTTGCGCTGTGGAGCGCTTCAATACTGAGCCTCTAATGTTCTTTCAGACTACCTGACCATTAGATCAACAAACACAAACCCCAACACACCTTCCATCTTTATAAGATTGCTGTTATTCTCAGTTCACGGCCCTGCTTATGGTCAACACATGACATTGCAATTTGTTTGAGACATGAGACACAAGTCAGCGTTGACAGCCAAAAAAATGTGTCAGCCGCCTTATGGAGATATTGCATTTTTACAGCAGTGGAGTGAAAGTGGAACTCAGTGATGTGTCAGTACTGGGAGGGTGTGGACAAGAATGAATGCTCCAGCTGATGTGACAGTAAAACAGTTATGTTCCTTCTCAAGGAGGAACAAAGTGTACAGAGACAGTCAGGCAGTAGTAGTAAATAGTAAAGTTAAGTGTAGTGAAGTCTTGACAGTTATTGGAAAAGCAGTGAACCTCAGCTGTATTTTGGGCCACTTAGCAAATGTCAGCATGGTCAGCAGCACCACCAATTACAACCCCAAAAATCAGCAGTTGAATCAATGTCTACCTATCACAATTTTAACAAAAACTGAGTGTAAAAATATTCATGGAGGAATAGTTTATTATAGTCAGGTGTCCCTAGTAAACTGATTACTGAGTGTACAGTATATGGGCTGGCACAGGTGCAATGTTCCTGGATGTTTTGTCCCTCCTTTTCTATATTCTGCCCTCCCGGCCTAGATACCCCGCCTCTCAGATTTCCTTAGGGCAAAGCCCTGGGGTTTTTTGTAAAATGTGTTATAAGATAGTGGGGCCCAGACGCCCAGTCCCAGGGGCTCTAACACACAGGACATTAGCCTAGAGCCTACAGTGTAGCTCTGTAGGACAGATGCATTTCTCCCTCACTCCTGGACCCTCCCTCCTTCTTTCATTGCTGCAACAGGCAGAAGAAAAGAGGTGATTGTTTGAAGACAAGAAGGATGAATTTGTCTGCCTCAGACAGGAGAAGAAAGGCAGTTTCAAAGAGACTTGTCAGTGGTTGTGGATCGGGTGGTTGGAGGTTGTCCCACTTTTCAGAGAGAATGCTCCATGTTCTACCTTTTCTGCAGAGACTGGTCTACATTCATCCTGTGTCTACCTGGATCACGTGTTCAAGTTTGTTGGCGTGTGAGCATTTATGTCTCTGCTGTGTATACATGCTCCATTATCAATATATGGACACATGCCCAGTTTAATTGTTTTTGGTGTAATTTATTGTAAGTCCTTCACTCCAGTTTAGTTTTTTATTTGTTATGAGGTTGCTTTATCTCAGTTTTCATTTATAGAATATGGGTTTGTCGGATAACGATTTTTCCCACTTTAAGGCTTTTTGTAACTTTGGTTATTTTGGTGAAAACTAAAACTCTGCACGACACTATCAAATCCAAAGTCATATGCTCATATGTCAATGACCCACTGATCTCCAGTTATGCCACTGAAAAGATCTTTGTTTCTCTTTGCATATTTTGGTCATCACAGGAGAGACAACCCTGTTCAACCCAGATCTCACTGAAGCTCGACCCGCATTGCAATCAAGGATAGAGTCCCATTGGAGCAGAGCTGACATATCTCACATCCCCTGGTCTTTCTAGAAAGCAGTGTGAGATGACATCAGAGGGTTATTTGTCCATTTGGTTACCCAGGGGATGACCATTTAGGTTGTGATCGGGGTCCTGCAGTCAGGTGGTATCTGGTGCAGTCTGCAGTCTGGTGGTGTAAACCTCTGAAGTTCCTAACTATCTCCATATACAGCTTTTAAAGACAGGCTGGTAACATTACACACCTTTTTTAATGTTTCAGAATATAACCGAAAACAATTTAGCCTGCTAGTTTCTGGAGAGGTACTACAAATCATTAGTCTTTCAGACTAACCCTTGAAACATATAACATACTAACTTCACTACTCAAAGTATAAGAACTGATCCTTCTTAATAATAATATGTATTAATAACAATAATTTTGATGAGTCACTAAGTGTTAGGATTGCATTTTCTACTGTGTATGCCATTCTACAACCATTATTAATCTTTTACTAGTGCAACATTAGCCTGAGTGTTTCGGATAAATAGAATAAGAGACAACAACCAAATTGGTTATCATTGGTTATTTATAATGATTTACTGGGTAATCCTGTGTATCTTACAGCTGTCCTCTGACAAGAAAAGCTATATCAATGAATGAACCTCTCATTACTGCTGACATTATGTCAACACAAATTTTTCTGCATTAAAGCTGATTTATTGCACAACTATCAGTAAAGAAATAATCAGTTAATCAAGTTTGGCAACACATAACATGTGAACACAACTTTCCAGCTAATAACTATGTCCATGTATAATCATGGATACAAAGATTTATTAGGATCCCTGCAAGATCAACAACTTACTGTATGAAAATTAAGATTTTGTTTATTTATTTATTTATTTTAATTTTGAGGAACTGGTTTTTTCAGGGCAGCACGGCGGCATAGTAGTTACCGCTGTTGCATCACAACAAGAAGGTCGCGAGTTCGGTTCCCAGGCCTGGGGCCTTTCTGTGTGGAGTTTGCTTGTTCTCCCCCTGCTTGCGTGGGTTGCCTCCGGGTACTCCGGTTACCTCCCACCGTCCAATGACATCATGTTTGGGTTAACTGGTGACTCTAAATTGTCCGTAGGTCTGAGTGTGAGTGTGAGTGGTTGTTGGTCTCTGTCTGTCTCTGTGTGTTGGCCCTGTGATGGACTGGTGGCCTGTCCAGAGTGTAATCCGCCCTCACCCAATGTGAGCTGGGATTGGCTCCAGCTCTCCCTGTGACCCGTAAACGGATAAGTGGTAGAAGATGAATGAATGAATGAATAGTTTTCTGCCTTAACATTTGTTTTCACAACTGGGGGCAGTCAGAATCTGTAATAGTGCTAAAATATTGGATTTTAAAATCTCTTTGATGTACAAATACATGACCTTAACACTGGCATCCAAGGATCCAGACATTATGAGGACAACTTGTTTTCTCCCACTTCTTGTAGACGTCCTCTCCTTTTATCGTTATTGGAGCTCTTAACTGGCTAAAACTCTGCTCCTTTCCCCTCTCATTTCCGTTATCGCCATCTTTCTACTGACTCACTCGTCTGAAGTCTTTTCAGACCTTGTTTTTAATTCCGTTAATTGAGTTAGAAAAACAAACAGTGGAGGAGGGCGTACTTGTGCAAACGTAGATGCTGTAAATTTCACTTTTGATCTGATTTAGGATGCCCACCCAGTGCTCAAACCCTTCCTCCACAGAAGTCTGCTGGGACATTCACCTCACAAAGCGACTCTTAACTACTTAACTGCTTTTTATCTCCTCTTTATGGGAAGTCTTGTTATTTCACAGTGTAATATTTTCAGGGAGGAGGTGAGGAGTATAGTTGTGTGAGGGCCTGGAAGAGTGACAGAGTAAGTGCTTCCAGGGTAAAGGTCAAGGAAGTCTTGAGAGAAGGTTGCGGCTGCACTTGGGTTGACCTTAATAATGTGTCCTCTTAAGGCTCACTGCTGTAGTTTGGGGACAGAGTCATCCTTTAGCTTTCTGAGGAACTTGCAGACAACAAAAACAGCTTAAATCCATCAGAATTTTTTTGCCAAGTTACAATACTGCTGATCATTTTCCAAATTAACAAGTCCTGAAGAGGGCAGCTTGCAAAACTTTAATCTTTATCCACTAAACATCATCTATGCAAAGCTAGAGGTTCAAGTAGTTGTAAATGTATTGTCCTGAACATAGAGCTTTAACTGAATAAAGGAGAAAAGTACAATGCACAAAAAAAACCAATGCATTTGGTAGTGATGTACCATTTACTTTATTTGTTGAAATCACCAGGTTAAAATCATGTAAAGAAAAAAAGCCTAATGGTCTTTTAAGAAATCTTGTTGGATTAGTTTCATGCAACAGACTGACAATGAGAAGGCCTATTTCATAAGAGTATTATCCAATGGGCAGATGCAACTGGTTAAGTAACTGTGGGAACATATGGCTCAGCCTGCTCAATTTCTGTCAACAGCACTAATCTCCACTCCCCAGTGAAGTAACCTGCTTGTTAGAATGCGATAGTTCATGTCAATGAAAGGGTTACTTAAATACATTGATACAAACACATTTGAGATCGACTGCAAAGGCTGTTCTTAAAAGGAAGGAGATGGACAACTCATTATCCAACCAAGGAGGTCAATCGATGTGTGTGTGTGTGTGTGTGTGTGTGTGTGTGTGTGTGTGTGTGTGTGTGTGTGCGTGTGCGTGTGAGTGGGTGTGTGTGGGCTACGACAGCACCAAAATATCCTTTGTTTTTGATCATTTCTATTGGATTAGTTAGATTTCTTTATTTGTCATTTTCTTTTATTAAGTTTTTTTGACAGAGGCATAACTTCATTCATCACAATATTTTCTCAGTTTTACTTTTTCTCAAAGCCCTAATAACTTCAACTAGGGCCAAATTAAAATTCACTTTAACTGATATATGTAAAAATAGGAAACAGTAGTCCATTTAAACATTACAGACAATATTAGCATTAATTTGAGGTCATGCTTCCGATCAACTGATGGACATTAGTCCAATATTCACTTTATTTTACCTTTGTTTCGGTCTCTACCAACTCCTGGGGGAAATATGGAGCTTTTTATCAACTAAATTCTCCTTTAAGTCACTAACCTCTTCTGTATGCTGCTGTTGTGTTGAATGGATATTGTACCATCAAAGTAAAGGAAAAAAAAAACAAACGAAACAGTTAAAAGATACTAAAACACTGACACGATAAGAGTCAACTAATTGACTTATTATGACTGACCCCAATCACAGAGAAATAGTCATGTGATTTATTGTTAATTTAGAGATTTTAATTAAAACAGCTTTGTACACTCCCATCAGGAGGGAAATAAGTTTTCTCAGGCATCACTGATCAGATTATAAGTTTTGTTTTGTTTTTATTTTCAGCATCATGCAATGGCCACCAGATTTTTCAGCTTTTTTTTTGCGACAGGTAACAAAAAGCAAGCTTATGTTTTCTGACTCCGGCAGGACAGTAAAAGTGTTAGTTGAGTAAAACAAAATCAGTAGTAAAAAGATACATGTTCATTGGCTTCGGCTCTAAAGCACAAAGTTGAAATGGTCCACACACAAAGAAGAAGAATCTTTGCTCTAGAGTAAAACAGTGATGGAGAAAATGATACAGAATATCTGATACACAAACACTTAACACAAGTTAGTTATTATATTAGTACAATCAAATAATTGTTATTGTAGCTTTGATTTGTGTTAGGTGAACTCTCTAATTATATGCTTGCCTCTTGTGTTTCTCAAATAAAACATTGTACTTGGTCACAGTATAACAACACAATAATCAATATGAACTACTGTACCTGTTGTTGTGGTTTAAGAGATTTTGATATTGAATAGACAGAACAGACTGGATAATGAACTTGATCTCTTTATTTCTTAGGAGTATAAATATTGGCCAGCTCAGAGAAAGCACTTCAGCTAAAAATATATTCATAACTGGAGTAACAGTATCCATATTATCATTTGGGTGATATAATCAACGAAAAAAAAGGCAGTGAAAATAAATTATCTGAATAACAATAATACAATAATAATTATAATAACAATAATTATAGTAAACAGTGTCAAATTAGGATTCATAAACCTTTTATTTTGCTTGTTTCTTTTGTGAAAATTCTTTTTAAAATTGTCCATGAGGAAAAAATCCAGCATATTTTCATTTCATGTTGTCAACAAATTTACAGTATTCACAGTTATATAAACCTGTTCGGCACATACTGAACCACATGGCAGACAGTCAGGGCATCAGTAGGGAGCAAAACTATGATGTGTGATGACATTTTTGTGTTTATGCTCCTGGATGACAGGAAGCAGAATTTTCCTCCACCAAAATAGGTACCATAAGGAGCAAAACAATGCTTTTTTTCCCCATACATCTTTTCTCAGTCATCCCACTGGCACAATCAATCAAGAGACAGTCAAGAGGATGCACCAACTGCATGTCTATAGGATTGTACACACTGTCCTCTAATGAGACCCTCATCCCCCTTCATGAAACCACCCCAAGTTCTTGAAGTCGCCCTATGCTGACTCCTGCCTTGGCCCTCTCAGCCCATTGCCGTGACCATGTTAGAGTGGTGCGGGTGGCCGAATGACGGGTGTATTGGGGTGGGCGTGGGGAGCATGTGTCCAGCATGGCTGAAAGGCGGCAAATGGCCCATGGACATGTGTCCAGCCAGAGAGGCGGCACTGAAGGGGGGGCTCTTGTCATGCAGGCTTTTAGAAAACTCCTCATAGCTGTCACTGCCTCGCTTGCTCTTTTTGGATTTGTTGGACATTTTCCGGTTGCGTGTCTGTATTCCCTCCTTTTTCATGGTCAGGGGCCGGTTCACCTGTGTGTGGAGGGAGAAGCGAGGAGATAAATGCTCTGGTTAAACTTATTTTAACACTCACAAGTTATGATATTTTGGAACTTATAATCAAATCATTGTCATAACATGATATATCTGAATTTGTGTTTGTGGTGTGTTGAGAATAGACCAAAGCGCATTCATCCATCCCTAGATTTCCCTCTTCCCTGATCTCATCTGTGCTGCAAAGGCCAAAGCCCAGTTGTTCCTACTGAGGATATGAATCTGTAAAAAGGGGTCACAGTTTATAAATAATAATAATAATAATAATAAAAATAAAAAAGCCTCAGTAATTTCCAATAGCTGGGAACAGTAGTTAATGACATTTTAAGCTACTGCTTCTCAAATAGGAGTTGATCATGTGTTTCTTGACTGTTCCCAGCTAAGGCTTAGTGCACATTCGCTCTATTGAGTATCTGCAGGAGATGGACATGTGTGATTAGTTTAAAATAAACTACTCTACGTACATTCACGCTAGTGAAGGAAAAATTCGCCCTGTGCAGCATTGTGACTCTCTACTGTTTCTTTTAACTATTTGGTAACCGTGAAAATTAAGGTTAGGGCCAGATTAACCCGAAAAAAAAGTAGCACAGATGAATAGTTCCTTAGTCTATGTTGTTAATCTAACGGAAGACAGAAAAAGTGTTACAAACGCTTCCTAAATTCCCCAAATCTTAAATTAACACTCCTAATTTTACAGTGATCCTTAATCCAAAACTTTCACTCTCCCACCACTTAGCAAACATGTTTGATCCATATCACTGCTCTTTTATTGCTTTTACACAACCACCGGAATGTCATCTGATAGAATTTATTCATTGACAAATTTATGTGGTAAACACTCCCAATATTTTGTGGTTTGATGACAAAACCTCACTGACACAGGCTTCCCCCACATCTCCGATGAGCATTGGAGAGACCAACCAGGCAAAGTGAGGGTCTCTCAGTAGCAGTGCAAGTGACAAATATGCTGATGGAGATTTTTCTGAGAGAAGCAGCATTTAAACAATAAAGCACAATAAAGAAAAAAACTGCAAGTCAACCCTCATCTTCTCTTTCTCATATTTCTCTCCTTTCTGCCTTTTATTTTTCAACAATCATTCTAATCTGCTTGATTACTTCCTGTCTACTTGACCTTGCCAGCTTTGCTAAGTCCCAGTTTTGGGGGTCAGAGACTTACGTTATGCAGTTTGTAGTAGAGGCCGCAGGCGTTGCACACTGGATCTCCATTTGCATTGCGTCGCCATAGTGTGGTGGTGGTCGTCTGACAGTTAGCACAACAGGTACCTGCTCGTCTGGCAGCAGACTGTGAAAATATATGGAGTTTTAATGAGAACTCATCAGCCAGAACTAACGATGATTTTCATCGAAGAATAATCTAGAAATTATCAACTAAACCATTCTTTGTTTTGCCAAGAAGGATTTTTTCATATGAACCTCCACTAAAAACTCATTATGATGTTCTGAAATGATTTGTCTGACTACCGGTCCAAAAGAGAAAGATGTTGAGTTTACTGTGATATCAAAGTGGGAGAGACAATCATCACATTTCAATCAGCAAAGCTTTGCATTTGTTGTTTATTTGAGTTCATTTAAAATGACATTCTCTAAACTGATGAGTGAGTAGTCCAGTCAGTCCTTTTGGATTCTTCACACCTGAGCATCTAATACGTTTTTAACAAGGAATACCCCCAATACAGGCAATTAACATAATATTCCACACCATTTCGTAATAAGTGTTGCCTATTATCTTAATAAACGTATTAGTTGCTTTCTAAGACATTTCACAATGATTTTCCCAAATCCAAAATCGGACTGTTTCCCTGCCTGTTTGTCCTTCATCAGCTTCCATAGCTTTCCTAATTTTCCCCTCTTGCACTGCTCCGTCCTTTCTCAGTCATGACCACAAGAAAGGTAGTTCCTAGCGTGTATTTGGGAGGCCGCTGGAGGAAGCAGCACTGCCCCCGCTGCTTTATCTGGACGCTTCAGATATCCGGATAGGAAACAACTGGAAGGCTGCAGCCGCTCCGGTGCAGTGCGAGCCCGGAGAGAGCCCCGCGGAAACCAGCCTGATATATGGCCGCGCATGCGTTTATAGCTACAAGACGCTGACATAAACGTCCCTATATTGTATGAAACGGGTTCTGTGATAAGTGAATTAAAATGATACTGAGCACAATGTCTACGGTTAACCCGCCATAAGAATCAGTCCTCCCTACAGTGTCCTCTGTGTATTAGTCTCCATTCTTTGCGCTCGGTGCGTGTTTTTCGGTTGAACCTCTTTTTTTTTTTTTAAACTCCAGTTGGTGTGGTGTTGCGCATTTTTCTTGCACTTTTTGCATAAGTTCAAATACATCCTCTTTGATTATATTGTTATCTGCAATCATAAAATGCTTCCTCAATGAAACTATTGCTGTATTGTCAGCTATTCTCTCGCTTCTTTCTCAAACGAATTAAAAAATTTTCTGGAGTGTGGCAGATATTTAAGCGTCTACTGATTTAATGAGCAGTGTCTGTTTACTTTGCAAACACTGTCTTCATTTCACAGCTGCCTCCTGCTGCAACGCACTCTAAACACAACTGCTACACAAGGTGACATGAATCCATTAAGCGCAGCAGTTTTTCTATATAATGAGAATCCAATAATCACTTTTTAATATTGTTTCTTAGACAGCCATGAAACTGTTGAGATGGTCATGCAGACATTTCATTGTCTAGCTTTAAGCTATTTGACTAAAAATAGATTTCACCTTTTAAATTTGTGATTCCAGTAACCTTTTAGATTTCTAAACTCATTACTAAATGCATCGTGTGTGTGTGTTATTGTGTAGCGTGCAGATGGATTTGTGTGACATGAAAGTTTAGGCGGACTGCATGGTGGGAAATATTTGGCTTCAACCAACTCCATGTTTGCTCTCATCCCCCTGCACCGAGACACACCTTCCTGCCCTTTGAAAACCATCAAGCTTCAAAATGTACAACAACCTTGAGACAATGTGTTTTCAGACAATCCACTAATGGTTTGTTTAGAAACAGGAGAAATTTCTCAAACCCAAAATTGAACATTTCAACCCTCGGTTTACTTAAAAAAATCCAAAATAACTGACTGAGAAACACATCATTTTCCTTGTAAAGTAGGTCTGTTGCCCACATGTCAAAATAAAAACAAAGCCTTGCATAAATACCTCACACAACAATTTCAAAGGACTCAGAGTCGCACACAACAGCTGGATAATGAGCCATTACGTGTCAGAAATGCATTGTATTGTTTTTCAGGGATGGGGCGCTGGCCCTGCTATCAATGACAGTATTAGAAGTAGCAGTAATAATGATAACGGCAACAACAGAGATTGTCCCAGTCTGCTAACAGCCTGAGCTGAAGGAGCAAGGGGTGAGCAAGAAGTACAATTCCTGGAAACTGATTGGGAAATTATCTTTCCTGGCATTGTACCTCATCCCTTCTCCCCCTCGACCTTACAAGCTTTTTATTTACTACCATTTCTTCACTCACACTCAATCACTCATATCAGAGCCACAGTGATGTTGCAGTGATGGGTACTCACCAGCCTGCGTTTGGGTTTGATGAGTGGTCTGTTCTGGCCATTCATCTTGTGGTACAGCCCACAGGCATTGCACAGGTAGTGTCCAGTGCTGTCACGTCTCCACAGAGGAGTAGATGTGGCACCACAATTTACACACTCACGGCCCTCTGGAGAAAAACGCACATTGACTTTCATGAAATCAATCATGATAGCTCTCTGAGCCAATTTACAAGGATGTCAATGTCATTATTAAACAATAAAAACATAGTTTAGCTGCTTTGTGAAGAATGTTTTTGCTGATCTTCTTTTAAATTGTGTGCATGTGTAGGCATGTAGTTTCTCTGCAGCCAGACTGCTTTCTGTTTGAGCCTCTCAGTCAGTTTTAGGTCAACATTTTTCCACAAACACTTTCAGTCTTAAATTAACTTTTTTCACTCACGGACTCTGTGCTTGTGAGAGTCAAGAGAACTAACAGTGTATATATGTATGTATGCTAATAATATAATAATAAAATAGAAATAATAAAAGTGACTTATTTATAGTTTACATTATTAAAAGCAATGAACAGCTGTAATGTGAAGAAGAGTGTTCGTTGTCATCAACTGCCCCTTCATGCTTCCATCCTCATTTTCTAGCATTTGCTCACTTTTTAAAGATTGTTGCCGAGATAAAACAGTCTGGTGATGAAAATCATATATTTACATATCAGCACAGCCATTTAATCCCACTTTATAAAATAGATAAGTACATTTTAGTTGGATGATTTTGACTCTACACAGCTTACAAGTGAAGCTGCCCATCAAAAAGTATAAGTATAAAATAAAAAATACATACATACATAAAATATATAACAAATTGTAAATAAATTAAAATGAAAACTGTTATAATATTTAGGTCAGTAAAAAACAATTTAGTTTTTAATTTTAGTAACATAAAATATATAACATATTAATGTAAAAAAATACATTTTACAAGCATTAAAAGATGTTTGCTCCAATTTCATGAAAAGCAAGTCATTTAAAATGAGGTTATGTTTCCTGCGGTGCTAATAAGCTGCTTAAAAACAATCAGGTTTGAAGCCGGAAGTCTCCTAGTCTGTAATCAAGTAACAATCAGGACAATGTATTAATGTCTTATGTAACAGAGAAGTGACTCCAGCCTAAATACTGAGGTTTGGCTCAGTGCACCTGCAGATCTTCCTTTCACACCTCTGGGCTGGATCCAGATCAGTGTTCTGCTGGAGCCAGATCAGGTGTAATTATAGAGTCATGGTTAACAAAGGGGATTATCCAAGTCTCTGTGTTGGAGAACAGTGGAGTGCAGGTTTATGCCTTTTGATACCATTTACTAGATTGAAAAATATTAATATCATGATTCATTTTTTTATCCCGATTTCCAAAACTTCAGTGAGGATGGTAATGTTAAGATTAAGAATTTAAAGAAATACCGAAAAAGAAATTAAGATGTCAATATTAGTAATTTCAAAAGGCTTTTATGAGGCTGTTAATTTAAATGGGCTAATATAGACAAAACAATTTTCTCATTTAGGTTTTTGTTTTTTACTGGTAAGCTGATATTTTTCTTTGTCTTTTCTTATTCTTTTGATAATTTGTAATCTCACGAAGATATGTGTGATAATATTTTTATAGGCTATATTTGCCTTATATAGACCGACAATTATCATGGATTTTAATGGCAGTTTCTTTGTGTGTATTAATTTGAAACAAATACGTGCAATAATCGTATTGCAGGAGTTTGAACATAGCCCAACAGTGTGTGGTTTTTACCGTTGCACATAATAAAGCGATAGCGATAAGGTCAATTAAAGTCATCATTGTATCGCAGATAGACTTGCACAAATATGGACTTCATTATGTCGGAACATTTTAAAACGTGTCAAGTTATTTTTTTTTAATTGCCTGGGAGATTTATAGACCCCAACAGCCCCAATAGAAACAAAACATCAGATAAGGCCTCTAAGCATCAGAGCCCCACCGCTGATTTCTTATTTCTTATTTGTTGTGATGTGATTTGATGTAAGTGTGTGTTAGTGTGGTGTGTCTCCAGAGGACTCACCGGTGCAGGACCGTGTCTTGCCTTTGTTCTTGGGGTTGAAGCCGGCTGATGCTCCCAGCAGGCTGCCCGGGTGAAACAGACTGCCGCCGTACTCGTGAGCCGCCGGGAGGGAGTAGGTGGGATATGTGGGGATGGGGTGGTGGGTGGAGGGGGTGTGGGCGCTCATGGAGGACAAGCTGCTCCTCAGCGGACTGGATCCCTCCATCTTCATCCCCTCCGTTAACGACACTTGGTATTTGATAGATTCCTTCTCGTCCATTCTGGTGGCGGAGGAGGAGGGGGACGGGGCTCCCGGGTCCGGCGATACGTCCTTTGGGGGCGTCGGGGGGAAAGTGTACAGATGCGGGCTGGAGTGGGACGGCGGCGTTAACGACGGCGCGGAGACCGCGTTCGAGTTGCTGCTGCACGGGTAGACGGCGGACAGGCCGCCGGGGGACGCGGAGCCGGGGTGGTGCAGGCTGGGCTTGCTGAAAGGACTGACGGCCCAGGCGTTGTGGTGGTGAGCTGACAGCGCTGCTTTCCCCCCGTCCAGCCATGAAATCCCCGGACTGTGTATGAGATGAGGCCGGCAGACCTGAGTCCCCGTCAGACGAGCTGGAAAACGACCAAACGGCAGATTATTTACTGCAGACAGGATGACTGTGACATGCAAATTTGGATGTGAAAATAAGACTTAAAATAATAAGACTTGTTGATTCACACCATACACTGCTCTGCCCTGGACCTGTAGGCTAAATAAAATAATAATCTAAAATAAACAGATCACAACACTAAAATATAAACGACAATTCTAGTCTTATTGCAGGCCTGTTTGTACTTGAGTGAACGTCTTACATAAAATTTAAAACCCAAAAAAAAAAAAAAAAAAAAGTTTGCTGCTGTAAAAAATATGAGCCAGATAAACAAACCTCAGACCGTAGATTCAGATTTACATTAAAGTCTAAACTAACAGAAAACTGTCACAGACACATTGGATGTTTCATAATAATAACAACAATAATAATAAGGACATGTAGAATTAAGACTTGTTTTTTCTATGAGGCAAATATCAATTAAAGCACAGAGAAGATTCTTATCAGAAAATAACAGCCGTTAGCTCTGGCTTTGCTTTGTGTGTGTCGCCAGCTGAGAGTTGGATTTTGCTCCAAGTTGCACCCTTGCTATGCGGCTCCATCTTACCGTGCGCTTGGCTGTAGGACACCCTGGCCCTGGTGGAGTTGTGGTAGTACGGGTTTCCCTGTGAGTCCAGGTGATTAAAGAAAACATCCACCTCGTCCGGAGGCAGCAGCTGCGCCGCGGGCTCCATGTAGTTGTGCCCCAGGCCGGGATGGTGAGAGTCCGGGTGTTGTCCGTTCAGCACGGCGTGATGATGCATCCAGCGGGGCTGATCGGCCGTCATATCCATTTCGATGGCTCTGGGTGGCGCGACTTATAGAGCCAGGAATTATCCAGAGGACACAGGATGATCTGCGATATGTCCCTTATGAGATCCCCACTGTGTCCATTTACAGCTGAGAAGGAATACTTTGTTTTTGTCCCTCTGATTCAAAGGACATCGAGTTCGCCTTTGACGCTGGAAAACCTGCAGCAAGCAAACATCACATGTTAATATTTTAAATACGGAGCTGCTGTTAGTAAACACTGGCTCTCTGAACGCAGAGCTTCTTACACTACTTAGGTTGCAGACAGAGATGGAAGTCGAGATGAAAAAATACTAATAATTTCCACCCACAGTATTTACAGCCACATCCCTTTTTCTCTAACACTTTCACCCAGTGCCAACAGTATGAACGCGCTCTACCTTCTTATTATTAATGTTATTTTATCCGATCAGCTCTCGGCTCTGTCAGACTGTCCCCGGTCGGTCTGCAGGTCTTCCCCGCGTTTGCTTTGCTGTTTGTCACAGTCAACTCCGTCCACTGGGACTTTGAGCAACACGTATAAGTGTGTCTGACAGCGCGGGGCGAAGCTTGTCAGGCTGATGGGCGGAGTCTTAGGTAAAAGCTTTGACTCAGCCAATTGCACAGCACCTCTGCAGAAGCCCGGAGGCTGCACAACTCCGCCGCCGCCGTCACCAGAACATCAGAGAAATTCTCCCACTCTGCTAATGTAGTGAGGGGTGATCTGGATGGCCCAGCCAGGCCCATGTCATAACTTTACAAGGTTTCATCACCAGTCCAGGAAAACAGGCCCATATCAATATAAATACACCAGTCTGTCCCGTGACCATTTCTTTGTATTGCAGTTGTGGACACCACAGGTGATCCAGGGGAAATGTTATGATAAATATGACAATACAAAATGTCACTGGCGCACAACAACAACATGTAGGAACAAGACCTATATGTTTATATTGTCCACTACCGTAGTCTGTGGCATCTTATTTTTCTTTGTGTTTATCTCGGACTCCAGAGAAAATCAGAATAACTAACTAACAATGAAGCCCACCCTTTAAGGAAATATACCTGGACCTTTGTGAAATGGTATCCAGGGTAAGGTAAGAGTCAAGTCACAGAGATTTGCTCTGCTGATGGCTTTTCATAATTCTTTTTATATTTGAATGAACAAAAGTTCATGGTACTCTCTCTCTCCCCTTCCCCCCTCCCACTCTCTCTTTCTCTCTTCATCTCTCTGTCTCTCTCTCTCGCCTCGCGTATGATTGACAGACAATAATTGGAGAGGGAGCGCGTGCAGCCCTGGCCGGCCGGCACTGCCGCCTGTCTGACGCCGTTCCTGACGTCAGTGCGTCTTAGTGAAGGAAAAAAAATCAGAGATCCAGGACATGAACTTTTCAAACAGAGAGAGAGAGAGCGAGCGAGCTTGAGTCCACTGCAGTCCCAGCGGATGAACTCGAGGAAGGACACTGCAACTGATATTTACAATGTGGCAGCATTAATAATACATCAAGTAGCTTTGTCCTCCTGATCCCACTGTGATTTCTAAAACTCAGCCAACTGCATGGCAAACGTATGACAAGGTGGTCAACCCAGATTATAATAGATTAGATTAAAATGGATTATAAATGTTCAAATGTCGCTGGTATATTGTCTTTAACCAGCTGTGTTCAAATGTTCAAATGTGTGAGAGAGAAATCGCATCAGCGGTTCATTCAGCTGAAGCAGATCCTGTCAAACTCATCTTCTCTTCCTCGGTAAGTGTAGGCCTAATGTAGCTCTGGATGTTCAGACAGCAGAAAACATTAGGAACATCAGATCACTGACCCAGAGAGCTTGCAGGGAGAAGGTTGGAAGATTGGCGATCAAACCAGATGCAGGAAGTAACGACAATAATATAAAATTTAATTTAGACAAAAAATCTATCTATCTATCTGTCTGTCTGTCTGTCTGTCTGTCTATATTATTGTTATTGTGTTTTCCTATTGTAACATTTAGCACCATCTAACCAATTGTTCACTAACTCCCGCCATCAGTCAAGCTTCGTGTCTCCAGCAGCTTCAAATGACTAATATATTTAGATAAATCTTTTAGGTTGCTTAGTCAAATGTAAAGAAGCCTACTGACTGACATTGTTTAGATCTCGACAACAATTCTCTCCAAACAGTATTAAAAGCCAATCCACTGTATAGATTGAAGGGAGCCCAATGTACCGGGGGGACAAGTGTTGCAGTATTGGAGCTCATCAGCATGATAATGTGGAAATACACATGCTTTGAGTGTGAGCCCTTTTGATCTGGCGTGGCGATAAAACCTTATCGGCGGCGAACATCCACTTCCATTTTAGTTTGACATTAATTCAATCCGCATTTTTTCTTCTTTTTTACTGCTCTTTTTTTCACAGGGGCCCCGGAGAAAGAGAGGGGTCTCAGTCCGATTTAGCCGAGAGTATCCCATTATGAGACAACCGTTGAAAAGGAAGTTGCTTAAGTTAATAATAAAGATAAATAAAAATGAAATGTCACAAGAGAGGGTGTATAACAATGGGCCAGTAATAAAGGGGGTTGTTAAGCTTTACAAGTACTGCAGCTACTACATTAATAAAAAAATAATCATAATAATCATTGTTTTTATTATTACAATTATTTTCATTATTATTATTATTATTGCTATTAATGTTGGATGTCGGGCTTTATTTCCTCAAGAGGGGTTAATTCATTCCAAAACATTTTTTATTGGTGGTTGTAGCAATAGTATTTTTTCAGTTTTTTTTTTTTTTGTTGTTGTTTTTTTTTTTTTTAAGTCAAGCAGCCGGGTTGTATGAGAAATAATAATATTGTGCACTAAGAGCAGGTTACACTGAGGTGCGTGTGTGTTTACTTTCTCTCTGAGCATGAAAGCTAGAGAGAGGGAGAGAGAGAAATCCAATGCTGCGTAGGATCCTTGGGTCCCACTGATTATAACCCATCCTGGGGTAATTTTTCACCGGTGCTGCCTAATCTTTGTTCCTTGTGAAGATAATAAATAGCCTAATCGTTATCAGCGAGCTGCGGGAGGTGTCGGGGAGAATGGGGCTGATCGGCCCGGGAAATAGGCTCCAAAGTGCCGCGGAATAAATGCCATTTCTTATCTCTCTCTCCCAGATTATCGCCGCCTTTTCAAACTCGCACAACAAATACATCTAATGCAGGGAATGCATCATTTGCTGGACCAGATCTGTGTGAATGATTGATAGATAGATAGATAGATAGATAGGGGGGTAAAAAAGGTGGCGTTGCCTATTATTTACAAGTTTAATGTTCTGCATGTGCAAAGCCTTTATTCGGTGTATTTAGACAGCATAAATACAGCTCCTTTTCCATTATTTTTAGGTTATCTGCGGGAGCCATCTGAGTTTCCGCTTCTTTGTTGCGGTATCTTATTTCTTTCATGTTGGATTTTACTGGATACGAGTTAAACAGAGACAGCCGCTTCCACACAGGGAGAAAAATATATTTGAATATTGTTATCATCTGTTGGAAATTTTGCAAATGGCAAATCTAAGAAATAATAAACCACGGGTATACAAAGTACACGGGTAACAAACAGGCCTTGTTAGATTTACTGGATACTCGAAACTCCCAGGCCAGGAGTGTGGAATTGATTTATTTTTTATTTATCTAATTTCATCTTGGATTAAATCATTTGACAGCATATATTTGTTTATTTGGTTGCGATCTTGAATCATATTGCCCCTCTAAAATAATGAAGAAAGTGCTTATTGCTGTTCAAAAGTGTCATTATGAGCTGTTTCTGCTATATTATATCCTCCAAACATCCACAAATCCAAATTTCAGTGAGGGATAGCAGGCAAAGAAAACTGTTTATTTTCATTTCTGATTTGTCCCAAATTTTGACACAAAGGCATAAATTGAAAAGCAAATGTACATTACCGATAAGATAAATATACTGTTGATAGCAAAAATACCTCTCCCCCTCCACAAAAGCTATAGAATTTGTGCCCCATTCAAAGACTAAAATGAAATAAACTCTTGTGTCCTGTATAGCCACAAAGACTGAAGAAGAATCTGTTTATTGGTGCTGAAGTATTGTGCATAAGGAGTGACCAGTTATGGCAGAAAATGTATTTTTCCAATATATACAAACTGGATACTTAATAACTTGGCAGCTGCAGCAGCCGTGGGTGCTGCTGATGGTCTCCAGGGAAACACAGATAACAGCACACTCATTTTCCATATCTTACAGTCTATTATATTCAAGGATTAGTTCTCCTTCCAGAAAAGGTCAAACATAAAGTCAAGCCAGCCAGGAGTGTTCCTCCTCCTCCTCCTCCTCCTCCTCTTCCTCTCCTCATATAGTGACAGAGCATTTCCCATTTTTTAATATTACCCAGTTAAACCAGTGTGATGACCTTTGCTGACATGCTTTCATAGATGCAACCTGTCTGTCTGTGGTGAACAGAAATCTCCTTTTGTTTTATCTCCACTCACTAGTTTTCCCATGGTGTAATAATGATTTCTCTGTTACACCAATATATTGTTCAACTAAAGTCATAGTACCTCTTTTTTTTTCACTGTCACCCAAATATTGCTTTTTTCACTCAAATGACCAAAATAAAGATAAGATGACATAATACCTTATAAGTGGTATACAAGGATGTACAATGCATCAATCCTTGATCTATAAACCCAGTAAGTTTATGTTTCAGAATAAGCACAGGCTGTATTCAAAAATGTCATAAGGCCAAAAGTAATCTATGATTGCTTTAATCATGAGTAACTTTAAAAAAAAAATGTATTGACTTTTTTTTTTTTTTTTTTTGTGGTTGAAGACTGATTTACAAAGTGTAAGTCTCAGAGAGGAGAAGTTAGGATTTGTCCAGGGGTGTGTCCTTAGTCTATGAGCCCTATTTGCCATCAGTCACTTCTGTGCATCAGCGTGTTGAAAAAAACAAATACAATAATAACCCAATAAAAACAGGTAGGTAATATGAATCAAGTACATTTCTTAAATTAAAAAAAATTGGCCGGAATCTTTTTGTTTTGTTTAATATTTAACAAGAATACACATTAAACATATTGATGCATGTCATCATTGATAATGATCACATTTAATTTACTGGGTTTTATTGTTCATTGGAAAGTATGTATTTATTTAATCTGTTTCTATCAATCAGCATTTAATTTGAGTTTAATCTAGTTTATAATATATCACTAAAATGTATAACAATTAATTATTTCATGTCTATTCAATTTAATCAGTTTCAATATATGACAGATACTAAATTTCATTTAATTGTTTTTAGTCCACTACAATCTAATTCAATATAACCCAGATTCTTCTCACACTCTTCTGTACTAATAAATATTTGATCTTATTCATTGACGCTGAGGGACTGGTTGACAAGCAGTCACTACATTAACACTGAATATATAGATTATATTCATTCAGACATGAAGTCTGAAGCACTTTGCTGTAAACCATTAGTTCATAAAAACATCAAATGGTAACATAAGGCACTTTGTCACAATGCTGCATGTTGAAATAATCAGGCAGACAGTGACACCTAGGGGAGAGCAGGAGTTGGTCTCTTCATCAACTGGAACCTCCAAATGGTTATTTCCTTCCAAATTTGTTGCCTTCCTGTTTATATAACCAGTCTTTGATTTATACAATTTTAGAGTAACAACATTTTGATGTGAGACTTTGAGGTTATACATGTTATATTTAATTCTTTCAAAAACAGAACGCATCTCCTTTTTTATTATAATTGAATACGCGTCATATGACTAAAGGACCTGGATAAGTGTGTGAATAAATATAATGTGGTTGCAGAGCAGAGTATGGGGGGACACTGAATGGTTTGAGTAAGAAAGTAAGATGAAGGTGACCAGATCTCAACTCAGTGAGACACTTTATGTTAGCTTGTATTTAACTTGTGATTAGCTGCAGCAGGAGAGTGGAGGAAGCAGGGGAAAAGTGAAGAAAACTGCAATGTTGTGAAGTAACAAAAAACAAAACATGTACTTGTACCTCAATTTTCTACTCCGTTATGCTTCTATTCAACTACAATTCACAGGTAAATATATACAAGTTGAAACTACACAGTATTTGTATTTCCCTCTAAAATTAGCAAGAGGCATCATCCTGTCACAGATTTTCACACATCTAACTGACTCTGACTGCTTGATCTCTTATTTCACCATGAGTAGTCTTGAGAGGGATCTTTACTTGTAAATAAGAGGTCAGAGGTTCACCACTTCACTTCCTGCCTAAAGAGCTGCAGGAAGAGAAAGTTTACAACACCTTGTCTCAAACAACCTTTCCATCAAACTGTTTCACTGGAGCTTTCCAGGGAGTTGTAGAATTCAAAACAGCCTTTTTTCCCCAACTGTTTCAGACATTGTACTTTTATTTTGTCTCTGCTTGTCCCAGTTCTTGTGCCCTGATTTTAATGTGTTTTTTCTAGTCAATGGCATTATTAGATGTTCATTTATTTCTGTATAGTATAAACATCAAACAATTAGTTTGAGTCTTTCAGACATGTCATATAAACAAACATGTAGAAGTCAATGGTTGACTGAAAAAGTCAGAATATATCCAGATTTTTAAATCTCATTAAAAATAGTTACCAAAACAGTGATATAATGATGAAGTATAAATGATTTGTGGCACTTTGGATAGAACATATGATCTGTTAACAGGAATGGGAAATATGAATGAGCAGGACACAGCCGTGCTGGTGGCTCTGTGTAGGGGACTCAGTTGACACAATGCCAATGTACTCACAATAACCACGCTAACATGTTGATGCTTAAAGGATATGATGTTTACCATCCATATAATTTAGCATGTAAGAATGCTAACATTTGATGATTAACAGTGAACACAGGTTAACCTCAGATGTTGTGTCATAAACCACAGTATTTGAAAAAATGGAAGGGGACCTTAATTTCTTGACAATCCCTGGACAGCCGTTAACATGGCAAAAAATTAGAATGAGCTGATATAGACCAACAGTGCCTGTTGCCTATCTGCACGTCTTCTGTCAGTTGCTGGAAACTGAGGGGCAGTGATGATCTACCAGGGCGCCTGTGGGCTTTATAATGGCTAAAGATTCTGTGTGCACGTTTTAGCACTAGAGTGTGTGTCTAGGCATATGTTTGTGTGTTTTGTTTGTTTGTGTGCATCTCTGCTTATTCTCTGTCTGATCCTCAGTGACTGCAAATCTAGAAATCCCCCACTTTCCTCCTTGTTCTGTGAAAAAATGTCTGCTGCCTTGCTTAAGCTGATTCTACAGCATAAACCTGTCCACACACACACTTATACTTCTATCTTTCTATCTGACATGATACCTTACCTTAACTTTGAACATCACAGTTAAATTCCTGACCTTACCCCAAACCTAACCTGAGCCAAATTCTAACCCTAATCCTAAAACCAATGCTAAACCCCCCAAAAGCCCTTTGATAGAGTGTCACAGTGCGGATGAACCCGAATGTCCTCGCTCAGTTAGGAATCAGATCATAGCATTTGAAGGAATGGGACTGAAGTCACGAGAGCGAACTTACAAAGATGTTCGTGTGCTTGTATGCATGTTTTGTCTCTCTGCCACAACTGTCTGCAGGTGCAAGATGGAGAGAAGAAGAGAAACACAGCTGACCATTAGGCTGCCTTACCACATCCCTCACACTGTTCTTCACATTTTTCCCAGAGCACTCACACAAAGACACTCTCTCTCGCTCTCGCTCTCTTTCTGCATATTTCATAATTGTCTTTACTGTGTGTGTGTGTGTGTGTGTGTGTGTGTGTGTGTGTGTGTGTGTGTGTGAATGTGTGTGTGTGTTGCTGTGTTGCTGTGTTGCTGTGTTAATTAATTGCCAAAGCTTTTCCTGGCATTTCAAGGGGATTTTGATGAGCTGCTTCTGGCCTCTCGTGATTTCCTTTCATGTGTGTTTGTGTCAGTAGGAATTATCAGATTAGATAATCCTGAGATTTGAGAAATAAAGTCTGCCTGATCAGCATTCTCAATATTATCACCTTTCCTCTTGCTATTTACGCCTTCTTCACCTCATTTCAGACTGACAGTCTGGTGGATCCGAATGGAAACAGTCAACACTGGGCCTTCTGCTTGTCGTCACACTTACTGTTACTATAACTTTAATTGTTGTGAAATCACTAAAACAATTATGAAAAGACATAAAAGGAACGGAACTAAATATAATAGAAGAAAAACACAAAACAAATACCGAGAAAATTATGAAAATGATAAAAATGATATCATAGAAAATCTTAGGAGAACCACACTGGCCACAAGAACTGAGAACTGACAGTTAAAAATTATACAAAACTACTACAAAGAACAATGCAGCCAAGCTATCTTCATTTATTTTGCACCTCTTTCAGCATAGGTGTCTTGCTCCCATACAGGAGATACAGCAGACAATTTACTTGTCTGTGCACAGGGCCCTGCTGATCAAATAAATTGATCTAGAACCTGCGATAACTGAGTGACCACTTGGTGGAAGCAGAAACAAGTGAACACAATTTAACCTGATATGATGAGCTTTCAAACAAACATTTGTGTGTTTGTTTCTCGACACATCTTAAAGATTCAGAGCTGTTTCAGACCACCTGGTAAATATAAGTCCAATACTAACTCTCCCTTTTTCTCTGTTTTTGGACTTAAGTGAAATTTATGTCTCCTTAGATGCTTAATGCTCCAAAATGGTCTCCATCTAGTCGTTGACTTTGATGGTCTGCTGTTGGGTGCTGAGCAGGAAGTGAGTCTTTGGAGAGCTTTTTCAAGGAAACTACTTTGAGTTTGACCCAACGTGTCAGCAAAAACAGGCAGAACAGAAAATCATCACCACAAAATGCTTGCAAAACACTTGCATGCAATAAGTCAAGTGATCTTTTGTCCATGCAAAAACTTGTGATAATGAATCAGTTGGAGTGCTTTTCCTACATCAAAACTTATGAGCAGGCCAAAAATATTGTTTTCAACAATGGAAATCAAACATTGTCATGTTTTTAAATAAAATTATGAGGCATATGTCAATACATAAAGAATAATGACATCATTAGGTAACATATACAAGGTGAAAGGACATTTTAAAATTGACTTTTTCTTATTATAATGACTTAAATTTGCAAAGAAATTTTAAAATGAGGATGTGTTTCCCAGGAAGTGCTGGAGCCTGCCAACATCACTTATTGGATTTTTTCTTCTTCATTGGGATATACGACAGAATGGTATGAAAATCTTTTCTGTTGACTCTCAGTCTCTGTGGGAAAAGCCATGGAACAAGCTGACTACAGTAAGGACAGGGAAATGCGGTCTCTCGGGCCGCATGCGTTGCCAGACTATGTGGTCTGCACTTAAACACAGTCTGAGGGCTTACAAAGCATTACTCATATAGCTATATGTTTTACTATATGATCATCAGTCTAGCATCCAAGAAAAGGTTATCCAGGATATTGAGTTTTATGTCTGCAGTGACACGTGGGTGAGTGATAGACAGTATTTACAGCCACATGGAGACCATTAGAATATCAGCATCAAACAAAAAAACAAAAACAAACTGGTGCTACACATACTTGTTAATGACAAACGTTCGACCTTATTAAAATGTTCATCACTGTTACAAAACTACACACAGAGCACATCCTGTGGTGTCTCCTTCCACTAAGTGTAAAACCTTTCCACCTCGACTTTCTTGTATAGATTTAGAAATGGCAAGAGATGCAATGAGGCCTACCACATGGCCTCTTTGTGTCCCCCTCCCTCCCCTCCCTCCTCACCCCAGCTCCTCACCACATCAGGATACACTTGTTCTGGTGAATTCCGGTTTCAAACGGAACGCTGCTTTGGTTTTCAGCAGGACCAGTATTAAAAGCAGGCACATGCTGTCTCACAGTGGCCCTGTGGTCAGGGAGAGGGATCCTCTAACGGCCTGCTTCACTCACACACCTTTCAAACCTCACCCACTCGTTTCCTCCCCCTGAACCTTACTCCCCTCCTCACCCCTGAGAGCCCCTTTGTACAACCTTATCACGATGACAGTAGATTAAAGAATGAGAAGTTCCTTGCACCACGAGGGACCAAGTTCATCACCTCATCTACCTGCCCTATTCATGCTGTCACATGATCAAAGCTTTCTTTACGTATGAAACACTACTGTGTGTCTGTGGTTTCTTTTCTTAACATTATTAATTGAAACAAAATGATAATATCATTTACACAGTTTCTCTGAAATTTCTCTCACTGTAGACTCACTCAGTCCTTTGACCTCCAACCTCTATACGATGCCCCCAGTGTTGAATCAGACAAAATACGGTCAATATTTCTGGTTTGAGATTTAATATTTCAACATTTTGTAAGTCCACCGAATCATGTTTGCAGTGGTTCTGTAAAATGACTTAAAGGAAAGTACACTTATCATTCAGAGACATCAAAACCACAATGCCCTGTTACATTGTTACAGAATATATAGCTTTACTATGCATATGACATCATCTACTGTACTAATCAGCAATTTTCACATAAGCATTGTGTTTGACCCAGTTATTGTCGTTTACTGTTTATTTTCATATTGAGTACAATATCTATTGTCCTGTCATTTCTATTCTCGCCTTTCTGTTGCTTTGTGTTTGAGACAGAGTTAAAGTTTCTCATTTGGAAACACCAGCAGGAAAGGGGAAAAATCTTTTTCCAGAGTTACCCTTTTCTAAGCAACATTGCCACCTGCTGTTAACCAGATAAACTGATTTATGTCAACAACTTCTTATTGTTGGCTGTCTGATAGGTTTGGAACAAAAAACATGGGGGCTTGCTCGGTATGAGACTCCTGAAATAATATTTATTCCCCTTCTTTACTAAAGTGAAGCTGTTGGGTGTATTTTTTTTACTCTGTCTATGATTTTGTTCTTTTGATTGATTACTGGATGTTGATCATCTCTTTTTTCGTCTGCATTTGTCCTCAGTTTAACACCAACAGGTGTGTCAACTTTTTATGAGATGGTTGCACTTACAGTCTTGCAGCTAAATTATTTTGTTATTTTAGTGTGTGTGTGTGTGAGAGAGAGAGAGAGAGAGACCATCACCAGCCCTCCCTGGAAGCTAGTTTGTTGATCTTTATTGAATGGAATGAATTTTGTGTAGCAGGGAGGGCAGTGCTACACCTCAGTGAATACAGGGGGGGATAAAGGATAGAGAAGGTGTGGAAGGATGGACAGGGGAAGGGAAGCAGGTGGTGCTGGTAGGAACTAGTGGAGTGAAGGATGCTGTGCTTTTCCTGCCACTTGACTCAAGATTATGTGACTCCAAAGGGTGAGTTGATTATCTCTAAATTTGGATGCCCTGTGATGGATGGATATTTGCTGAATAAATTAATTATTTGATCAAGCCACAGAAACAAAATTACTTGCGGTGAACATTTGAGATCAGCTTTTGTTTTTCTCTTGTTTCTGTTACCTTTTATACTTCTGGGATAATCATGACTATTAAAATCAGCCTATATATCAAAGGATAGCTTCAGATATTTAATGTGTGTCTCATGCCCATGACCTTTGTTGGCTGGGACTGTAGAGGTCAGAAGCATGCGAAGGATCAACACAGTGGTGTAAAGAATATGTAAGATTATGTTTGCAGATTTTCTTGTGGAAAACAGAAATAAATGACAAAGGTCACAGGGGAAGGAGGAGCACAGTGCTTTTCAGAGGGATGTGATGGCAAACCGCTGCCCAGGCTGGGCTTCCGGCCCTGGGGCAGCAGTGCCTGCGGGTACCCCTCACACCCCACAGCACCACCACTATCACCCCACTCCAGACACTGTGTCAGGATACTGTGGTGACACAACTCTGGGCCTCTGTTCCTCCCTTGTCAACAAGACTGATGGAAGCAGAGAGGAGGATAGGAGAGAAGAGGACAGGATGACTGATTGATATTCAAAGTGACTCAGTCACATATTCAGGAAAGAGGAGACAATTAAAACACTTGGGAGATCATGTTAGAATGATGATGTGAATAAAAGGAAATGAGGAATGTGAGAAGGAATGAAAAGTATAGGCGATGAGTAGATAATGATTTCTTTTTAGTATCTAAAAAAAAAAAAAAAAGTTAAAGTCTCCCTTTAGGTATTTGGCTTTAGTTGAGAGGCTCATTATCAATAACATTTCAAGATTATCTCATAAATACACAAAACATTACCAATGGGGCCATTATCCGGAACCAAATTAATGCAGTCTTTGTTTTTACCAGTTACCTTCAGCTGACATAAAGCTTTTTTTTTTGCAGTTGTCCAAATATGATCAAGACCCACCAGGGGGCAGAACGACCTTTCAACATTGTAATGTTTTCTTCAGCAAATGAGAAAGCTGATAGGTTTAATGGCTTATATGGGCGACTGATCTTGATTACTTACTGTCTGTCTGATGTATAGGTTTGTGCATGCAAGATGGAAGAAATGGAAAAGGAGCTTGTGGTTGTACGACAATAATTAAGGCGGCATGATCAAACTGTCTTTGGTTGAAGCCATTTTATCTGTATTGTTTGCTTGTTTTAATGAAGTCAAGCACATCATGCACCTCCATATGCACATCTCTACTTTGTAGAAGTGTAAGTGTGTGTATGTGCATGCACATGAATACAAGCTTGTCCCAGTGTGTGTATAATTGGTGTATGTGAAATACCAGAGCTGGTGGAGAGTCTGCCTGTGGTGTGTCTGTGTGTTCAGATCAGAGGCTGCTGAGCCCCCTCACTGCCTAATATTAGTCACATTGCTTGTTGGACAGACTGACAGCTCATTATGAAGACTTCTAAAATAAGTGCAGCCATTACACATACACACATACATATAGACATGCACGTACACTCTCTCTCACTGACCATTCTCATTCTCTCTCACTTTCTCTCTGTCTCTCTGTCTCTCTGTCTCTCTCTCTCTCTCTCTCTCTCTCTCTATCTTTCACACACACACACACACACACACAGAGAGATACATACAAACAAACAAACGTCACTTGTGCGAGGCCAAACTCAGAACTCTCACACCACCTCTAAACACCTAGAAAAGCCTTTGTGAAGCACAGCCAGAGGGAGCCGCCCGCCTGGCGCCAACATGAAACATGCACTTGAGGTTGAGTGTGTGTGTGTGGGTTCAACTTGGTAGTAATGGGCAGAGGGTGGTTTTGGAGTATGACGTCAGGATAAACCGCCTTTAGGTCAGTGTCAGTGTGTCAGGCTGGGAAAGTATGAGCCAGGTGAGGTGAGACAAATGGCTTTTCCAAAACTGAGGTTCTCCATGTTTACTGTCAAGGATTTTGTGGATAAATGGAAATTATTTTAAATCTCTGTTTGCCCCCCTCTCACTGGTGGTGATGCAGTTTTAGGAGAATTTTAGGAGCTTTGTAATCACTCAACTGTAACATTTTAGTAAGTTAGACACCTAATGTCATGACATCACCTGACCTATATGTGACAAGTCAATACAACTGCAGACAACTCGACAGGGCAAATTGTGACAGTAAAATCACCCTCGTATAAGCAATGTGTAATGGGTATCTAGCAGTTTTCTAGTGAATATTACACAAATTTTTGGCACTTTTTTAGACTTTGAGACGCCATATGCATATAACACTAAAGAAACTAATGACTATCAAGTATTAGTATTGCAAATGCCTCAGATTCTCCTCAAAATATGTTATTCACTGAGTAAATTTGCACCAAACTGATACAGATCGTGAATTAATTGATACATTTTATAGTTTCGCATCTGGACGGAAAGGTAGTTTTCTTTGTAATCGACTCTTGTTCTCTGCTCTAAAACTGTAGTAGCTTACACAGTAAACTCAGCTGTGTGGCTATTGGCAACTCCTTTGGAGTCCTGAAGGCAGAGGGACTTTAAATAGTTCTGCAGGGGTGACGTATTTTTGTTGGCCAACCAGGAGGTTAGCATGACCCCGGTTCCCTTGGCAAACAGCCAATGGGATTTTTCCATTAGCTTATGGATCAATGCATAAAATAAGCTCAAAAGTTTATGATATTTGCATGTTTTTTTCAGCCAAAAAACTCTCACGGATCAACGCCACTTTTATGTTTTTTGAAGCCTAAATACAACCATCAGAAGCTTATGACTCATTTATTTGGTTGAGAATAGCAAACTCTTTGACAACAGCTTGTCCTCGTAAGAGTTAGTAATATTTTGCACACCATAAATACAAACACAACAAAAGTGTAGAATTGTGGGTACAGATTCTCGAGTTCAGCATAATGATGTTCAGAACAACTCTTCTGGTCTCATTTAGTCAAGTGTTAGCACCCATCACTTTTAACAGACATGAATATTTTTTAATGACCAGTCAGTTATATACTGATGTATTATATGTCACAGAATATAATGTGAAAATATTTTGAGTTTGAATTACATCAGAGACGTTATTTCAGACGTCAAATAACCAATAGACTTTGCGATTGGGAAACCAGAAGTACAAAATTTAGGCCTCATTCCTGTGGCCCTTTATCGAGTAATATTGGCCATCAGCAAATTATGAGCAGTATGGAAAAGTTTTCTACAGGAACAGTCCACCATTAGGAAGCCAAATGTGTACAGCATGCAAGACTTTAATATCAAAGTATGGCGCAAGTGTTTGGACAGGTAGTGTAGGGAGTGTTATTTATTTCAAAATATTTTTTAGGATTGATAATCAAATTAGATCTTTCACATAGAGCTTTCACGTATCTGTTCATAATTTACAAATGGTTAAACTTAAGCCAACGATGACAATCATATGAGTAAAACCATACTGGGATATTTCCATATAAAGTCTGTTTTTCAACTGTTACTTGCATCATTATTATTACAGCAGGTTACTGTAATTGGAAGACTTGTCATCCCTATCTTTAGGATGTGCTCACAAAGTTCCTAGGTCTTGTTTTCATCTCCACACTCTTGAAGGAGTAGCGTTCTCCAGTTCGTCCATCTGTCAGGATGTACCATGTCCCCCAGTAGATACCGTTGGTCACCCCACTATAGCGCCCACGGTAGTACTGTCCATTAAGGTTAGCTGCCAGACAGGCATCAAACCACCAGCCTGCACCATAGTAGTGACCACAGTTTCCAGCTGCATAGCGATCATGGTCTCTGTCAGCAGTACTGAAGGATCTGCCATCGTGGTTGTAACGTTTACTGTAGCTCAAGGCGTTGCCTGCATCTCCAGAGTACTCCCGTGCTGTCAGGCGATACCTGGGAATAACCATGACAGTAACAGCAGTGTTTGTGATGGCTGTGTAATATAAAAGCATTGATTTATCAAACAGGACACCAAATGAATAAACGCAATCAACACACAACTGTCAAAAATAAAACAATCTCCATTTTACTTAATAGATGAAGCTCAGTAGCTTACTTCGTGAGAGGAATAGATAAGCTTCACAGTAGAGGAGTGATTCATCATTTGCTAAACTCACTTTCCAGAAACAAAATTTACTACACAATATTCTGTCTACTTTAGATTAAAAACATTTTTTACAGTGAGTGGTTCTGCAAGAATACCTATTTTTTTATGCTGAAATAAAAAAAGAGTTCATTCTTTGGTTATTTGATGACAAACTACAACCATACAATCCAGAAAGCCACTAGATTGACTTTATGTTAACCAATAACAACCATGACTTTTTCTCTGAACTTTAATATTTACTATCCTAGTCATGAATCTTCTGAGGAAACACTTGAAGTCTTAAAGTTCAATAAGCTTTAAGATTCCGCCCACCATGTAACTTGTGCAGAAAGTCCATATATGTGCAGTGTGTTTCACCTCTGTGCTTCTGAAGCTACTTTGAAATTATTGTAGGTAGCTTGGCGTCTCTGTTGGTGCCAGTCCTCCAGCTCAATTCGGAGTTGATGTTGGCCAGCAGAGGTGAGGGAATACAGTGCCGTGTTCCCTAACCAGTGCTCCCCCTGTGGACTTCCAAAGCCCTCCCGGTATTCCTGCCATGTCTTGTTGAAGTCCAACGAACCATCCTGCCGAATCTGGATCACCGTCCAACCACCACCGACCGTCTCCATGTCACATTTAGCCTGGGCCACCACAAAGACTTTGATATCATAGAGCCCAGATTTTACTGATCCACAGATAGCAGACGCATCTCTAAAAGAGGCTGCACAGGGTGGGGGTCGGACTGTGTGCTTTATGAGTGTGGTGAATCTGAAATACCTCCAGTGCTGGTCTTTGCAGGTCAGGCTGGATGGTGTAGATTCCATTCTCTTTGATGCCAAGCCTGTAAATCTCTGCACAGTCCTGAGGATGTAACTTCTCCAAAGGCGGGACTGAAAACCATACACAATGTGTTTTTATTCAACTTAAACACCAACGACTTGTGTGATCACTCCTCGTGCCCTTACCCGTGGGTGGGTGTTGTGTGATGCTCTTTAGGAAAAGCAGCAGGTCTTTCTCCCCCTCTCTTCCCACAGCTGCAGTCTCTATGAGGCCAGAGAAAGATTAGGTTATCAGTGAAACACATCACACTGGGTCTGAAAACAGAAGTCTCTGTTTTCACTGCACAGGGGGCTTCCAGTTTTTGTAATAACTCTCTAAAGCTTCCTGAAATCAGGAGCCACATGCCATGTATATATGTCTGTGGGAGCGTTTTCCTCATCCTTCTCTTTGCAGTTAAATTCCTATGCACTCACCTATGACCGACACTTAGCAGGCCTCATTGAGGTTCTGTTTACTATGTGTGGGGGAGTGACTATGCTGGCATTTGTGTGTGCATGTTTGTCTGTGTGTTGCAAAGGTGGGGGATATAAATGTGTACTACTCACCAAGTCGTTTGGCCATTGCTCCAAGGGCCTGGCTGTGACAGTGGAGGTCACACTCTGTCAGCACAGCTGCCATTAGTGCCAGGATGGCCCCTAGAGAGTTGCTCTCCTGGCCGCCGTGATTCCAGGGGCCTCCTGTTTCCTGGATAGAGCGCATGCAACGCTGCAGCTGAACCAGGCGTTCTTTGACACTCCCAGTCTGAAAAAATAAAAAATAAAATATACCCACAGGTTTTCTTGAAGACATTGTGTTAAACAGTACGCTTGCATCAGTCACAACTAAACCTTGTAACACTGTTTTTTTACATGATTAAATTGAAATTGAATGATGCATCCTTTAGGGAGGGTATCTCAAAGGCTCACAGCTCAGTGGCATGTTAAGTGTCAGTCTCAATCTGTCTTTTACACTTACATCAGCCATTGTAATCTTGTCCCTCACACACCTGTTGCTGCATGAGCTCAGCACAACCATATGACAAGGACATTTTTAAAGCAGGCCTGATTTTATCCCTTCTTTGATTGGTAACTGTCATTGCTCCATGGCTGCGAGGTGGTGCCAAGTTTAGTGTGCTCACTGTCCCCTGAGAAAAAACCTGATGGCCCGTGTTGTTGGCAAATGTGAATGAACAGCCAGAGGGTCAGCTCCACTTCATCCTGCCACTTGATGTATCTACACTGTTACAGATTACTTTGTACAACATTTTAAGATTTTTAGGTCTGAAGAAAGTTAGAAAGCCTAGCCTATTGTGAATGGTTAAGCACCTGACCTCCCACTCTAAGTGATGTCACTTACCTTTGGCTGAACCGGGGGGAGATCATGCCTGTGCTCTACCCTCCGAGGAGTGTCTGCGATGGCTGGGAGTGAAACCCCCATCCCGCAGGCTGTTGTCCCAGCCTGACCCTCACAGGCCTCTGTACCTACTCCTGCTCCTGCCCCGGGTGGGATGGGTGCAGCCACCAGACTGTCCCTGCAGGCAGGCTGTATGCAGGCTGGTGATGCATCTAAGGACAGCAGTGCTCCCACATACAGTGACAGTAGAGGAAACATACCGATAGACCTGAAAGGAATCATGGGAATTTGCAGGCTTATCTTAAACTTTGTTTTCAGCTCTTGAGCAGTTGTCCGGCCTCTTTTCTCCAAGATGTGAGTTGTTTGTCCTTTGGTTGCTGTTCTCTGCAAACTTCAATTTTTCTTTAAATCTCAATCTGTCTCCTCAGGGAGAAAGTGTTTGCTGACTTCTTCTTTTTGTCTAGATGCTTTTATTGTTCTTTTTCTACTGTCTGTACTTCTTTCATCCTCCCCTTTCCTTTTTTTGCCCCACTCCTTGTCCTCCTCTTTCTCCCGCTCTCTCTCTGTAAGTGAGGTTGCTTGTGCTCAGATTCCTAGATAACTGTGGCACTCTTTGCTGTCTGACACGGACTAATGCACCCACCCCCTGATTTACACACACACACACACACACACACACACACACACACAACCTGTCTTGGGCTCCTACATAGCCACACACAGAGTTTCATGTTTACACACACATGCACCCAGAATGTGAATAGAAACCCCACTATGTCTTGAACACACTTACATCGTGTTACTGCACGCAGTTTGTGAGGCTCTGCCATGTGGCAGTACCTGCTGCGCATCCTGTATGTTAATATTGAAATTTTTAATATTGGAGTAATGTTATTCTTCTTCCTGAGCAATGTGGAAACTCTCTGGACAAGAACTGAACACCTTATACCTTTACCCATCAAGGTGCATATGTGACAAAGTTTGTCAAGCAGAAAATGCAGAAGATGCTTCAAGTATGTGGCTGCTTCTCTGCCGTGTGCCATTTTCTTACTTGGGTCCTTTTGTACTGCCGTGTTTGTGTTTACAAACTGAGCTGCAAAGAAGATAAGACTCAACATTCAATAGGTGCAGGAAAGCAGGAATTCCTCTATAAACACCAGAGTCATCCCACTCATTACAACCCTGCAGAGGCACACTCCTAATAACGAGGAGGACAAACACACATAGACACAGAGACACATTTACACATGAACACAGAGCAGAACTAAACAAGATGAGTATTAGGCTCTGTCAGAGGAAATAACTCTCAACATGCAACAGTTGTTCTGCTTTTCCCTTTTTTTTTTGTTCTGCTTTTTCCACTGGAACTCACCTAAGTGATCCGTTTTGGATGAACATTTTGAAACAGAAATGAAATCTTAATTCTATGTGGCTAATTTCCTATTCAATTCTCTTGGTGGATATGCATCAATATAAAATGAATCTTTTACTAAATATAATCACTACAGATTAACACATTTTTACATTAGCTGTGTAGTCACTGGTCAGCAAATGCTTCAGTCATGTGGCTAAATGTTTAAAACACCCTAAAAATATAACAAAACTACATAATATACACAAAATGAATGATATATATCATCCATAATCTAGTACAGGATATATTTACCAAAACATATATTTAAGTACCTGCTGGAGGTCGAGAAGAAGTGTTGACCATTTTATTTCCTGCATCAAATGTATATATTTTTATAAAATCTCTGCGTGTAGTTCTTACCTGTAGGTATACACTGGCATTTCTATAGTATTTGTAGTTTTTTTCTGTAGTATCAATATTTTGTCTTCTTTTAAATCACATAATGTCAAATAATTCAAAGTATCAACAAACTCACTCACAATTTAAAGATTGATAAGATGACAAATTCATTCACTAAAAAAGCAACACACATACATACACAGTTTCACGCACCACACACATTTCATAATTGTATTTACTGTGTGTATTTCTGTGTTAATTAACTGTCGAATTTTTTCCTAGTATTTCATGTGGATTATGATGAGCTGCGTTTGGCCTCCTGGTGATTTCCTTTCGTGGCTGTTTTTGTCAGTAGGTATGTTCAGATTAAATCCTCCTTACAACATTGAAAACTGAATGATACGAAACCAGATGTGAAGCATTATCACCAGACATCACCTTTGTATGTTCCATTTCATTCATGTGCACACACACACACACACACACACACAGAAACATACACACATTGCAAATGTATCTGTGTATGTCTTTGTGTGCGTAAAAATTGATCTGATCTGGATTCCAGGACAAAGATAGTCATTCAAGCACAGATTTAGATTACTTCCTCAGCATAGTGTCATTATCACAGAGGACTGGATCACTCTACCAAGGCCCAACACCTGAACACAGGCTTACATATAGGGCCATCTCATGGCTTGGCTCATCTGTTTAAAAATGAGATGACAGTGTCCTCTAGTGGTGGATCATTGTAAATTAGTGCTCTATAAAGCAGGAGGTGACTTGCTTGCGCACATTAGCATTCCTTTGTTTTGGATTGTGAGGTTCCAGCATGGCGTTAAGATCAATAAGTCTTATTTTAAGGGGTGTTTTGGGTGTGTCTGTCTTACAACCAGCTTTGCTACAGAGTAACTGTCAGAAGCAGAGACAGTTTTACCATGAGATTACCAAGTTTCTGTGCAGTGCAGTTTTATGATTTTATTGCACATAACCAGACCTAATTTGGGTAATTTGTAGCAAATAATTACATTAACTGTGTGTGAAATTATTTTGGACACTTCAAAAGTCAGGAGTAAGGAACATCAGAGAGGTGATAAGGCTCCACCGTAAAAGTGCCAATGGGTGAAAACTTGTCTTATACAGCCAAAACATCTATTATGTCAGCACTACACAACTTTGCCATGTTTCCTGAAAGCTAAGGGCCCAGAGGCCAGATATTTACAGGAACTGTTCTCATTATCTGTACTATTGTTACATTTATTAATAGTTTTTATCATTGTGTGAGAAAAACAAAACAAAAATAAATACATAAATAAATAACCATGACTTATTTTATGATGATGGAATGTAAAACAAGTGTGATGGTTTACAAAAGGGATTTTTTTTTTTTTTGTATTTGTACTGTGCAGCAGTTTACTTGCAGCCCCCATGTCCGGACAGGATATCAACCTACAATCTGCAATTATTGTTTTATTTAAAAATGAAAAAGAAATGTGAATACAGCCTCTTTTTAAGATCCCTTCTTTTGTTATTGTGTTTGAAAAACAAAACAAATTTACTTTGATTTATTTGATATTTGTTTTGAAACCCAAAGCAAAATCAAATGGCCTTTTTTAGGGTTTTCCCATTTGGCAGAGACAATGGATAGACAGGCAGGAAAAAGAGTTAAAACATAAAATAAAAGCCAAAATGAAATGAAAGCATCTGGTATCTGTCATAGTGTCATAGTCACTTGGAGCAGGGTCAGTGTGTGTGTGTATCTGTGTGTGAATATCTATGTGTGTCTGTCTGTAGTTGTGTGCGTATGTTTGTGCATGTATGTCTGTTCCTCTGTGTGTGTATTTCTGTGTGTCCTCTCTCAATCTAGACAGAGAGAGGATGTTAACTCTTCCACAACTATTTACTTGATTTTCTTCTACCAAAAACAGAATTGATAACATTAGTGCCTTTACACTACAATCTTTATAAATGTACTTGTGTCTACACACAAGAAAAATTATACCTGAAAGTTTAAAATGTTTTGACAACAGACACGATTACTGCCTGACACTGTTTACCATAAGGCAGAAGGCAGAAGAGACTCTTTAAGGTGCAGATAATTTATTTTGGCGAAAACATTACTACTTTTTTACATGCTGTTAATAATTCATTTTGGTGAGATTTGGACATCAAATAAAAATTGACAATTAAGAATGAATTCAGTTTTTTTTTTATTGCATTTCTTTGAAGTTATTTGTTCCATTATTTCGAAAGACTGAACCCCCCCCCCCCGAAAACTGCTGCTAAGAGTGTCATTCATTATTCACTGGCCGAACTTCTACTGTAGACCAAACTGTAAAGACTGTAATAAAGAAGAAAAAATGTGGGCGTGGCTATTAATTAGTTGCGTCTGACGTAAGACGCAGCGTCATTTTGGAGGAGGAAGTGAAAGGGGAAGAGAGAAGCTGGTAGCAGGTAACTAGCTCGCTGGTAGACAAGCCTTTAGACAAAGTGCCAAATTTACACACCAGTTGTAAATAATTTGCCTCGCCACTTTACGACACTGGTTTTGTGACCGTTCGCACAAAGGGTAACTTATTTTTGTAACAGTTTGAAACGAGGCATTGCCAAATTAACGCTAGCTAACGAGTTGAGTGCCAGCGAGCTAGCTAGCTAGCTAACGTGACGCCTAGTTAGCCCCCGACGCTAACTGCTCTGAACAATAACAGCTAGTCAGCTCTCTGCCTGGTCCGGTGCCGTCAACAAGTCTCCGCTCCGCAGGGATTCAAGCTGAAAGTAAGTTTTTTTTTAAGACGTCAGCTGTCTGTTTTTTGTTGGGTTTTTTTTTGTATGTGTGGTATTTGCTCACTCATCATGCACTCAACGTTTGATTAACGATAATGCAGCAGCAGCTAACGTGAAAGTCGGTGCTGGGTTTTTCGAGTAGCTGGTTGGCAAAAACAAGGCCGGCCTGTGGCTCCTCTGGGTCTGCTCCAACAAGGAAGGACAACCTGGGAAATTAGATCGGTCGAACTAAGCATTGTGGAAAAAACCTATACCCCCTTTACTGGATAGGGACAGTGTCTGTATTGATTCTTCTGAGTAGTTTTGTTTGTATTTGGCGTCTATAAACACAGAGGGAGGGGTGCGGGACAACCTCAGCCCTTCACCTCAAAACTACCAGTTTTAGGACTAGTCATGCGTTAAGGTTGGTTTTGGCAACAAGTCCCTATGCTGGCAAGTGTGGACCTTTGCGCCTCTGTTTTCACAGCCGTCTGTCACAGAGAAATGATGAGTATCTGAGCAGTTGTGTTGCCAGGCAGACGGGACTCGTTATGTTTATGTGAAATAGTTTTATTTCGACTGACTCACCGATCACGCAGGTACGCGTCGTTCACTTTGTGTTGATCAAAGGTACATGTTTCTCTGAGACTGGGCTGGAAGGCCTGTTACTTTTACTGTTAAAGCCGCTAGAACTGAAACTAACTACATATTTGTTCCCGTCCTCTCACAAAATCCTGGATTTCTTGTTGTTCGTGTACTAATGTTGACACTGTCATAACTACTACATTTATTTTTTTTCTCTACTGATTAATGGCAGCAGTTGAAAACTATGCCTTTAGCATAAACTTGCTCATCTTGGGATACTTGACACTGTGTAGTTCACTCTAAAGTATCTGTGGTGGTTTGAACTAGCTGTAGTTTGAGTTTTGCACACGTCCCATGACGGGCATGAATTGGTTAATTCTTTAAACATAGATGTTCACTTCAACTTATTTTGTTCTGCCTAACCCCTACCCCCCCCCACTCACAGTCTACCTTGTAGCATACACAGCTGTGTCTCATTTTATGCTGTACGGTGTACAGTTCCAGTTTGTTCTGCTGTACTGGATCACTTCATTGTTCATACCTGAACATCAAAATGTGTGCAAGTTCTCAGGGAAAGCAGATATATGTCTTTCTGTTTGATACTGTCCTGAAATACAGTATCACTGGTTGATGTGTGTGCAACTGTTATATAACACGTACAGTAAAGCATAGTTAGTGCTCTGATGTGCAGTTATTTTAAAGTTATTGGTGTACTATATTGACTCTGAAAATAACCCTTCTGTTATTTACATGGGAACTGGTATACCTGGAAACATAAACATGGCCTAACATTATGACATGTGGAGATGGATAGAAGTCTTGAGAAAAATTTAAACCCAGCTTTCCAAATCTGAATTTAGCCCCATGTTTTATTGTGCCTGTTAGCATGTATGCACGAGACATGTCAGCGGAGATCTTTGAATTTCAATTGTTTGGGATGAAGCTGTGATTTTTGCCTTAAGTCTAATACACAACAGTTTTTAACACATTTCTCAACATGAGTCCATGAAAAATATTATTGTAATAACCAGTACAATCATCATCATCTAATCTAATCATCAAATAAGATACTAACCATGAACAATGTACAGATTAAATATAAAATTACAAATAAAAGAATATGGCTAAAGATGTTTAAAGTTTCAGGATTACACAGATTGACTTTGAAGATCATTAAAAGGCTGATTTGATCATGGCAAGTAGGATATAGACAATTGATGTCAGACAAAAAAAAATGCAGCAAGCTCGTATACACAAGATATGTAACACTATCAGGTGCTGGAGAAAGTTGATAAATTTTACTCTATCAATGGGCAAAAACATCCTTTAATAGCAGTTATCACTGCAATACTAATCTAAAACGTGACTTTCCACAATGTGCAAATGCACAATGATGTAATAAAAATTTGTGTAACTATTTGAACTGTTGCAAATTGCACAACATTGACCAAACAATCAATGGCATATTTTAAGTTTTAAAGCTGCACTTCTCAAACACAAATAATTTCATTTACATTTACCAGTTTATTGAACAGTAGTTGATATTGTCTAAATTATAAAGTTTTTTCTTTATCAATTTTTTTTTATGTTAGTGTTATTAAAATTTGCCAATTCAATATTTGAATGGAACAAGATGAAGTGGTCAGTTTGGCTAGGGAGCTCCACCCCAGATTGAATCTCCAGAGACCAAAATCTACTTTTAAGAGTAACTGTCTATCGCTGTGTTTGTCAAAGGTTTAAGATCTGAGATGAGTTTGTTCTGTAATCATGTGACTGTGGTCTAAGCATGTCTGGACTTCAGTGATATACTGTTGTTCATCCATCTGTCAACTAGTTAGTACCTCACAGTCTGATAGTCACTGGAGTGCTGCGCTTGTTCTATTCAGAAAGAATGCAAGTATACTTCTCCACCCCCAAATGAGAACTGAATTGTTCATGTTTCATGGGCTTAGTTTTACAAGTTGGATCTGATCCAACTTCCAACAATTAACTGTCCCTGTTGAAAGTTTTAGTTTTTCATCATTTTATCTCAATTTTAAATGTTTTTTTTTTGTTTACGATCTCTGATACTCTAAAAGCTTGTTTGGGTTGGTGGATTGGCATGTTTGAAATGTCCCATGCTTATATCTGTTATAGCACAGGGGTTGGCAACCCGCGGCTCTTTCATCCCTCTGCCATGGCTCCCTGTGGTTTTGAGTAAAATAATGTGAATAAATAATGGCTATTTAATTTCAATAAACCCTTATTCCATTTAGCTTTTCTTTTTCAATGTAATAGTCATGATTCTGGAAATTTTGGTGATCTTGTAACACTGAAATAAAACGTGTTTTAATATTTTGTCAATCAGAATATGCGTCACCTGTTGCCGACTGGCTGGTGACTTTTTTTGAGCTCTCGACCCCCAGTAGGTTAACCATGGATATATCCCCAAAAAAAGTTTCTGAGGAAAATAGAATTTAGTTATTTTATTTCATAAATGCAACAATCTTATATACATAGCATAGGTGTAATGAAACTATACATGCAATGTTACCTTCTCCATAACTGTAAAATAGGCTTTGCAGCTCCAGGTGGGTTTTATTTGGTGGGAATTGTGCCCAAATGGTTCTTTTAATGCTGAAGGTTGCTGACCCCTGTTCTAGCAGCTTGCTGTGTTTCATCAAAAACGGTTGGAAGTAATTGTGTTTCCTCTGAAAACAGTTACACAATTACAGCACTGGTGATTAAAATGTGTTTGTGATCAAGCTTCACAGAATAGTACTTTATACAACTGTACATACCAGAGGGGCTGTAATTAGGTAATTAATGGAGTGACAGAAAACTGTTTGGTAACTATTTTGCTTAATACTAATTTACTAAGCAAAAATATTGTATATGATGTGTGTTTTATATATACAGACTGAATATCAGTGGGTCTTGGTCAAAACAATAGATCTAAAATAATATCACTGCAGCTTTTCTGAACTTATTGAGATTTCATTGACAAAACACTCATTCTGTTAATCAGGAGAAAAAAAAGAGCGTAAACAGATGAAAGTTGATGTATGTTGACAACCATATATGTAACTGCCCTAAGTCATAATTGACATCGTTTTCATTTTTTGTGAGGAAACAATGCATCATTCCCTTTTAGACACCTGCTCCTGCCTGCAGTCTTTCAAGCCAATGGTATGCACACATACACAAGGCTTTCTAGGTTTTTATTTTTGTCAATACCGCTGTGCTGCACTGTTTTCTTGGCATAGATAAGACAAATGTGTCAGAAAAAGAAAAACCAGCCTATTATGAAATCAAGGTTTATTTTAGTATTTTCAGCCTATTTGAGTGTGGATAACTGGATGCAGGTTATAAATAAGCTGTGAAGAATGGAACATTGGCATTTTAGTGTCCTCCAGTTTATTTTGTAATGACTTTCTGCCATCATGGAACATTGTAAGGCAGGGACATTGCTGTAAACTAAAAGAGAGTGAAATGCGTATTCATAGGAGGGACTGATGAAGTAACTCCATCATGCCCCATGTCTCTAACACCAATGATTAGGACAGTACCTTCGCCAATCCTTTGTTAGTATGGAGAATTGTTAATGTCACACCATTACCATTACCATCACCATTAGATAATTATAATTTTAAACATGGAAACATTTAAAACTTGGAACATTAAACATGACATAAAAAACCTAAATCCATTTCAGTTCCCGATACCCTTCTAAAATTGCACTGTAGACTTCTCTATCTATTTAGAAACATCATTGAAAGATCATTTTCAAATTGTTTTAAATGAACGAAATTAGCTAAATGGGAACAACACATAATCTGCTCACTCATTTCTAAATTTGGAAATATTTCAGATCATGTTTTGTTTTTGTTTTTTATTATTTATACTGCACCTCAGTGGTCACTACTGAATTCAAGTATTCAGAAATGACATAAAATTAAAAATGATCAACGGCTAAACAAAACACTATTACAATGTTTAATACTGCATTTCTTAATGAATAATCAAAAACATACAGTTTTTTGGCACATGAAAATCTTTTTGCATGACTATTGGAAATTTTAACAAATACATTTGAAGGCATCACAAATGTTTACTTTATTACAATTTCAGATGTTAATTGATTTAAAAAAAAAAAAGATTGCCCCTCTAATAATAATAATATGTGTATATATTAAGATAGTGACGACAGGGCTTTAGCTAGACATGTACAGTGTCCCTCAACTCATGGTGTGTGTGGTGTTGTAACTGCTGGTCTTTTATGTCATTATACTACATTATATTAGAAACTGTAAAGATCAACACATGCTTGCTCCTTAGCGACAGCAATATCAGCAGATTGTGTCAGATGTGTCACTTGGTTTGGAATAATCGGTCTTCTACGAGTAACTTCCTGTAGTGTGCGAGAGGGAATGAGAAAGAATGATGCGTTCCTCGTGATTTGCTCAACAGCTTAGAAAGCACATGACTGGGATGAATGGTCTCCAAACATGTCTAGTCAATGTACAGGAAGCTCTACAAACTAGTTTGTATAGTGCTGCTTTCCTGGGGCTTTGCTTGCACCGAAACTAAATTACTTTTATATTGTTTTTATTGACCCATAGCAATGTTGGTGATGAGGCTGGTATCACAATGACTATGTTGGAAAGGCATTTCTGAAAATGTTTTGCTGTGTCTTTTTGCAGCAGTGGAAAAATGACATCCAGGAAGAAAGTGCTGTTGAAAGTCATCATCCTGGGAGATTCTGGGTGAGTCACAACTTGGCATATTTTGCGTTAAATCCTGCAACAAATCTGTTGTTAGGGACAAAGATTGTTTGGTGGGAAAAGCGTAACTGCCAGGATACTAGCATGTTTTATGTTACATTTTTAAAATCAGTTTTTATTAAGGTTACTTCCTTATTGGCGGGGCTTATTAGCATGCCATAAGCTGTCACTGGGCAGAGTGAGTCCTCTGGTCTTTACTGATGCAGGGCTGCTGTTTTTCATTTGTGCTTCTTACCTGCAGAGCTAAGAATACTTGATCAGTGCCATTATTTTCATTTTCAGCACTGCTCTGGGTTGTTTAAAGAAAATCATTTTGTAGTTATAGAAGGTTGCCAACTCCTCCTGTCTGACTTGTGTAAGAGACAGGATGTAGAACACATGGTAAATAATCTCTCCCAGTTACATCCATCCTGCTGAATGAATGTGAAAATGAATGTAGGCCATATGAATATTTTTTCCTACTATCATTATAATTGCAGTTTATAATTTTCTGCTGCTATGTACAATATTGTTATTCTGTTGTTTGTTCTGCTCTTGCTCAGAGTTGGAAAGACCTCCCTAATGAACCAGTATGTGAACAAGAAGTTTAGTAACCAGTACAAAGCTACAATAGGAGCAGACTTCCTGACCAAGGAGGTCATGGTGGACGACAGACTTGTTACAATGCAGGTGCGTTTTTTTTTTTGTTTTTTTTTTGGTAGCAGTCTTTTTCTCTACTCTATAATCCTAACCAAACTTTTTGTCAAACTTTGGTTACTTAGATCTGGGATACAGCCGGACAGGAAAGGTTCCAGTCCTTGGGTGTTGCTTTCTACCGTGGAGCAGACTGCTGTGTGCTGGTGTTTGACGTGACTGCACCCAATACCTTCAAAACACTCGACAGCTGGAGGGATGAGTTTCTGATCCAGGCCAGCCCTCGAGATCCTGAGAACTTCCCCTTTGTGGTGCTAGGGAACAAGATTGACTTGGAGAATAGACAGGTTGGTATGAGCAGACAGTGCCTCTGTAATGAACAAAGAGTGTCTCCAAATATCAGATCCTTTTAAACCAAAGGCCTTGTTGGCTCTGTAAGTGCTTTTGAGTCACTGATGTCCTAATGGTGTTGTGAAATAGCCCTAAAATATCAAACTGCTGAAGTATTTTTAACTGAGCAGAGGTCATTTGTGTGGCAATTGGTTGGTTCGTATTTCATATTTTGTGTTTGCCACTCACCTTTAGAAATTATCTTAGTTGAGTTGTTTGTTTTTTGTTTGTTTGTTTTTTAATCACCAGAAGCCAACAAGTCAGCACAGTGGTTTCATTGACCAACAGTGGCCCAGTGAAGTTTCTTTGGGACAGTATTTTTCCATCAACCTTCCCTGTCATTTCAGGGATTTGTTTTGTTTTTGGATTTGTTAGGGGATTTGTTAGTTTTTTTTTTGTTTGTTTTTTAGGAAATTACCAGTTGTGGGTAAATTCTCTCAACTCAAAGTGTGCAAGCAGTGCCAGTAGGACAGCCCTAACCCCCTTGTGGACATGAACCAGTCTTAAAGAACAGACACTGAAACACATATTACTACATACTATTGACATAGAGTAATCCCTCTCTCTAAACAATGTTTTTCATATCTTCATTGATGACAAATAATTGTCCAAACCCATTCATAATGAAATCTAAAATGTAAAAAATATGTAAAGTAGGATTCAGTTTAATATCCCAGGCTTAATTAAGGAGGTCATTGTTGTTTAGCACTTCTTCACAAATTTAAGTTCACTATATTGATGAATCTTCTCCTCCTTATACACACAGGTAACCACCAAAAGGGCTCAGGCTTGGTGTCAGAGTAAGAACAACATTCCCTACTTTGAGACCAGTGCCAAAGAAGCCATAAATGTAGAACAGGCATTCCAAACAATTGCACGTAACGCCCTCAAACAGGTGAGTCACAGTGGCTTGAAATTAAAATGAAAGGGAATGAAGATATGCATACTTGTTGTGAAATATCAGTGTAGTTTTTACACAAAAATGGCAGTTGAATTGGGTTAAATCTGTTGGTTTTGTTTTTTCCTTATACTGACTATTTTCTCTCTGTCTGTGTCACAGGAAACAGAGGTGGAGTTGTATAATGAATTCCCAGAGCCCATAAAACTGGATAGGAATGACAGAGCTAAACCTTCAGCAGAAAGCTGCAGCTGCTGAAGGACAACTTTGACCATCTTCTCTCTTGGCTTTCTGAATCACCCCGTCACCGGTTCTGTCATCTGCACCTCACCCTGAGGGAAAGGACTTCCCTATTGGTCTTCCTCCTTCACACCACAGTTCATTCCATCGACACAACCCTTCACAAAGTACGCTGCGCATGGATGTACCCTCCCCCCACTTAGTACACAAAATAATACACTAGCGTACTCTACACTGACAAATCCAGTGCCCAAAGATCACACAAGAGAAGAATGACACCTCTTCTGACTTCACAGTCCCTGACTTGACAGTGAGTGATCTCCTGTCCTGCCCACCCATTGTTGCCCCTGACTCTCACACTGAGGGGGCAAGATGGAGCCATGTTCAAAGAGTACAATTAGGAACTCTAGCTGGACTGGCTCATGTTCTGTAATGTGAGAGGACGTTGGCTAATGTCAGCATCCCAAGTATCCTATTTTCACTTTGTGTTTTCTATTTGCTTTCAATTGCCTATCTGTTAAGAAATAATCGAGTTGAACTATATATAAAAATATATATATATTTGAATTGGCTGGTGTTATTTCTCAAGCCAATCTGAAACACATACTTGTTTTTTTGCACGTTCTTTTTATGTTTTTGCCTTTAAATGTTATAGAGGGATGACTGATTTTGGGCAACATCAGTTACCACACACCTAAGCTTCAAATAATACTTCCTTGCTTGTTTTCCCTGCCAAACATCCTTAAAATATGTCAAACAGTGATTGTTTTGCTTTTTTCCTTCAAGGTTGTGTGCTAATGGGTTTCTAGCGGCCTCACAATGCAGAAGAAATGTTCCGAAGTGGACATTAAGTAAAAGCTGATAACGCAGTCACAGTGAATTAATTCTTGATATATTAATATTTGCCTTTTATGTAACATTACTTGTACTGCTACTATTACTGCTGTATGTGTTACGTCTTTCATCAGACATCTTTCAATGCTATGGAATTACAATATGTGTCACCAACACAGCGTACACCTGTCTTCTGTCATGTCTTTGTTATTGCTGTTCTCTCTATCTGCTTGTAGCTCAGGTTGGCTAAGTACTTAATATTTTTAACGGATTGTGTATTACAGTGTATAGATGGAAACAGTAAAAGGCGTATGGATTGAACTGAAATGGATGTTCTCTCTTTCCATTTAAAAAAGATCCATCTTTTTGCCCTGGTATTACTCCTCCTTATAGAAAAAAATCACTGCAATGCCAATGTTGTCAAAAAAAATTGGGATGTCAAATAATAAAACTCTTGAATATATCAGTGGTCAAGTATTGTTTCTTAGTTTCTGTTTTCTTTTGTTTGACTTGCTACAGTTATGCTGGATGACACTACTGACAGTTCCTTCTCACATAAACGGGCAGGTACCAGTCCTACTGCTGGGTTGATTCATTGCTGCAGCCCTGTCCAGCTCTCCTCATGTAACAGTCACCTATGTGATATCTTGTCCATGCTCTTGAGCCTGTGTTGAGAGACACAGCAAACCTTCTTGTGACTGCACATATGGATGTGCCATGACCTGAGCAACCTGACGGCAGTAGGTACTGCCTCATGCTACTAGAAGTGACAAGGACACTAGCAAATCAAAATCAGAGATGAATCAGTCAAGAAGGATAAGGGGGGGAAGCTGTCTGTAGCCAACACAGCTAAAACATATGCTTTTTGGTGGTTGTCTTGCTTTGGCCTGCCATTGCACCTGTTTTCACTTTCATTTGCACCAAAGCAGGAGAAACTGATTCTCAGTCATTCGTGCTTCCAAAATGGACAGATTTATATTATTTAGTGTTATACTCGCTCTGTCCATTAATGGTGACTGGGAGGAAATAGGTTCACAGCTTCAAATTCCTGGGAACCCTTATCTCGGACAGACTCATGGATAGACAACACTACAGCTGCTGTGAGGAAGGCACAGCAGCTACTGCACTTTCGAAGATTTCTTAAAAAGAACTGTATGTGTGAGAAGTTGTTGATGCTCCTCTACTGTTCCACCATAAAGAGCATCCTGGTGTACTGTGAGACTGTGGTATGCTGGATGCTCTGCAGCAGACAAACCGGCAATAGAGTGATAACACAGCACAAAAAAATCAATAGCAGAGGAATTTGCCAATTCTAGATTCCTCTCTAATGCCACTAAAAGATCACAAGACTGCTCTCCCCCTGGTCACTCACTGCTTGAACTGTTGCCCTCAGGCCACAGTTATTGTACCATTCTGTATTAAATCTAAATATAAAATTGGGCAGTCAGGGACTAACTCAGATTTTAAAAATGCTGATGTCATTAGTCCATATTATTTCTTCAGATTGGTATTTAAAAATAAAAGCCTATGTAATTTTGACTGTGTGCCTGTGCCCAACAGTCCAAGGCTACAAAGTTGAGTCAGCAAAATCCATCTGACATACCACCAAAACTGAAAGAGAGAAATATCTCCCATCATTATTCTGTTCAAATCTACTGTGCAAGATTAGAACTGTAACTCGGATTACCGGAAACTGTTGTACATTTTCATTGATTATCAGACAGATAAATGAGTTCTCCTGCTTTATGTGAATTGCTAACAGATAATATTTTGTTATGTTGGTATATTACAGAGCCGCACCGGCTCGCGGGTAGAGCGCACTTCCGGTATATTCCCGGAAAGAAGCCCTGACAAGTGTAGCTGCTTCCGCCTTTAGCCGCCTCTCCTCAAGCAGAGATATGGTAAGAGCAATTGGACATAAAATGGTCAATTTGAAGAGTTTTTGTAGTTTCATTCATAAAGGCTTGTCGATATAACGCTGTTGTCACCCGTCGACCGGCACCGTGTCCCTTTGTGGGGGCGCACTTTGTGTTTTCCCACGGCTTTCATTGGGACTAGCTAAGCAGGTAGTTAGCCTTCAGGCTAACGTTCATTTTGTTGCTAAGAGAAACGTCGGAGCTGATAGAATTCCTGTACGTCATAAACAGCGATGGAATCCCTGATAGAGTGTTTATTTTGTGGCCCGTCAGGTTGTTCGGACTTAATGAAGTACGGCTGTGCTGCTGATAAAGGTAGGGTGTTAACTAGGAAGGTAGATGAGGAAGTGAAAGCGGTGCAGTTAGCGGCCGGAGCTGCTCTGTCCTCCAGCTGGGAAATGATCTCCGCTGAATCAGGATTAGTGTGCAGCACATGCTAAGACTGTGTGGAGGTATGACACGGGGGTCGGGGCAGCATCATGTCTGTGTTAGGTGTGTCTGGTGTGTCCGGAAAAATTCAAATTAAAAACAAACAAACAAATGTTTTGGATACATTTTTGAATGAAACTTTACATTTGGTTGTCAGACATATAGTACTGAACATGCATTATAGAAGATAACCGCGTTTATCTTCTGATGGACAGAGGGTTATCTTCTGTCCTCTGATGGACAGAGGTTTGTCTCCTGTCTTCTGATGGACAGAGGGTTATCTTCTGTCCTCTGATGGACAGAGGTTTGTCTCCTGTCTTCTGATGGACAGAGGGTTATCTTCTGTCCTCTGATGGACAGAGGGTTATCTTCTGTCCTCTGATGGAAAGAGGTTTGTCTCCTGTCCTCTGATGGACAGAGGTTTTTCTCCTGTCCTCTGATGGACAGAGGTTTGTCTTCTGTCCTCTGATGGACAGAGGGTTATCTCCTGTCCTCTGATGGACAGAGGTTTTTCTCCTGTCTTCTGATGGACAGAGGTTTATCTTCTGTCTTCTGATGGACAGAGGGTTATCTTCTGTCCTCTGATGGACAGAGGGTTATCTTCTGTCCTCTGATGGAAAGAGGTTTGTCTCCTGTCTTCTGATGGACAGAGGTTTTTCTTCTGTCCTGATGGACAGAGGTTTGTCTTCTGTCCTCTGATGGACAGAGGTTTTTCTCCTGTCCTCTGATGGACAGAGGTTTTTCTCCTGTCCTCTGATGGACAGAGGTTTGTCTTCTGTCCTCTGATGGACAGAGGGTTATCTCCTGTCCTCTGATGGACAGAGGTTTTTCTCCTGTCTTCTGATGGACAGAGGTTTATCTTCTGTCCTCTGATGGACAGAGGTTTTTCTTCTGTCCTCTGATGGACAGAGGTTTTTCTTCTGTCCTCTGATGGACAGAGGGTTATCTTCTGTCCTCTGATGGACAGAGGTTTTTCTCCTGTCTTCTGATGGACAGAGGTTTGTCTTCTGTCCTCTGATGGACAGAGGTTTGTCTTCTGTCCTCTGATGGACAGAGGTTTGTCTTCTGTGTAATGGCAGCTTTTCTATATGCAATTGTTATTTGCAGCCAGGTAGCCGTGGACCACAAGGATATTTGTAGCTGGGGTAAAATTATCAATGTGCCCAATAACACCAGGATATGTGTACAAGGTCAGGTGCAAGAAAGCAAGTTCAAAATACCAAGAATATATTTTTTGTCATCTGCCTTAACGGAACCTAATATTGGCCATCATGGTGACCTGTAGTACAAAGCCTGAGTGGTTAACCTTGTGTTGTCCTACTCGGTATGTCCACTGGAAAGGACATTTATGACCTGTGGAGGGAAACCCTGTGTGGCATGTTGTATTAATCTATTTAGATCGAAGGCATGTATGTCCACTGTAGCGAAGAAACTGCATGAAAAAGAAATATCATGACAATCAGTATTCTCACAGTATTGATTGAAAAAAAAAAACAACAACCTGAAATTACTTCACAAATATAATGATTGCATTTAAATGCAAAAATAACTATATTGCCAACAAATTGGTGCCCTGTAGCAATACTGAGATTCCGTGCCATATGTCTTTGCCATATTGTAATGTTAATTTTCAAAAACACACATTCACAGAACAACACATGCATGTAATGATACCACTTCACACAGCAAGGTTAATTTGGTCTTGCAGTGTGAAAGGAGTCAGTTGGTTGTTTACTGGGTTTTAAAAAAATCTTTTACACCAGCTAATTTTGGTTAAAAAAAAAAAAGTGTTAGAGGCTGAAAAATCTGGTGGTACCATTTAATCTGTAGTATACTGCATGAATTCATCTCTTTTGTCATATCAAAGCTACTTTCTTGGAACAAAGGAGTCACTTTCTTTAGGATGATGTTATTTGTAGATCCACAAGACACAAGCAGGTTTTAAACCAGATGTTAGCTGAAGTGAAGAGCTTGTTTTAAAACATGCTTAATGGCAGGACATCAGCTGCATATGTATTTAAATTCAGATTTACTCCCTTTGAGGAATGATTCTCATCTTCTCTTCCTCCATTCTTCCCTCAGACGGCAACCTTGCGCCCTTATCTCAATGCAGTGCGTGCCACTCTGCAGGCCGCCCTCTGCTTGGAAAATTTCTCCTCTCAAGTGGTGGAGAGACACAACAAGCCAGAGGTGGAAGTGCGGTGAGTTTCCCATGGTAGCTTGTTTTTAGTGCCACTTTTCCACAGTTAAAATCAAGTCTGTGAATTGTATGTGTTTCTGTTCATTTCCAGGAGTAGCAAAGAACTGCTCCTCCAGCCTGTGATCATCAGCCGTAATGATAAGGAGAAGGTTCTGATCGAGGGCTCCATCAACTCCGTCAGAGTCAGCATTGCTGTCAAGCAGGTCAGTCTGCCTCAAAACAGATAGCTTTACAGTAATTGAATAATATAAAATTTAAAGAGTAGTTATTATATCTGCAACCTTCAACCTTCTGCTGCTGCAGGCAGATGAGATTGAGAAGATCCTGTGCCATAAATTCATGCGTTTCATGATGATGAGAGCAGAGAACTTCTTTATCCTGAGGCGAAAGCCAGTGGAGGTAAGGGGGCACTAAAAATGGGTCAGGTTTCTCACATACTGATGACATTAAATGAGCAAATTATCCAGTTAAGTAGCTGTCCTTTTTAAATGTTTATGTGACAAAGTCGTTTCTGTTTCCATTGAACAACGATACATTTAATGTAGTTCAAAATGTGGTGAGGTTAATGTTATCAGACAAGATTTATGTTCTGTAAAACTGACCCAATGAATCATCACAGCTTCCACCAAATATTGCAGTTAGTGGAGGAACAAAACTGTCATTTTTAGATTTCAATTGAAAATCAACGATGGTTATGTTAAAGCCACAAATGTTGCCGTATATGTTCGGTCAGTAAATTATAAAATACTGAGGAAATGCCCTGGAAGATTTGGCAGCACTGAAGTACCAGTTACTTTAAGTTTATTGTTTTCAGTTGAAATGGTGACTCAACTTGTCATCCATCTCTTTTTTATTTATTTATTTTTTGCAGGGCTATGACATCAGCTTTCTCATCACTAACTTCCACACAGAGCAGATGTATAAACACAAACTGGTGGACTTTGTTATTCATTTCATGGAGGAAATCGACAAAGAGATCAGTGAAATGAAGCTGTCTGTTAACGCCAGGGCTCGTATTGTTGCTGAAGAGTTTCTCAAAAATGTAAGTTGGTGCTTTTCAAAATGAAAAAAAATGGTAGAATAAGTGAATTTCTTTCAGATTGTGCAGCGTAGACTTTGATGTTGCAGTTTGTGCTCAGTGTGCTTTACTGCATATTGTAAAAAGCGTTTCGTAATATTGAATGATTATCGGAATACTTTTTATATTACAAATTTATATTTTAATACATCTCTGTAGCTGATATATATTTTTTGTTCTACTCTTGCAGTTCTGAGGAAAACATTCCTTTTGTGCTCTTGGCCGTCACTGTGGAGTGTGCAAATCACCAGGTAGAGATGAAAAAGAATACTGACTGCCAAGAGAGGTTAAGAAATATAACATGTACAGTAAAGATGTACTGGCCAATGAGGTTTTGCCCTTTAACCTTAAAATGCCCCTGTGCTCAAAAATATTGACGTTTGTATATAACGAATATTCACATCAGACATTACAAGATGGCAGGGTAGGTTGTTAAAGATATTTGTGATCAGTATTAATGAGCACAGGGTAATATGGAAGCTTTTCAGGTAATTTAATTTTTAAAAAAATATATATTATATGCACATAAATTTTTTTGCTATGTTTTGTTACAACAGACCTTAAATCATGAAGCCAATCAACTAGTTCTCATGTTTTGTTCTAGTAGACCCTATAGACGGACAGATAAATAAAAGCATTATCCTTTGTATTTTAGTCATTCTTTTTATTCAGTGAAGAAAAAACAGCAGCACCGTCTTTCCCCTAAACATTATGTTTATTGAGATTGTGACAACAGAAAACAAACAAGGCATTTGGAATTATTTTTTCAGTGCAGCTGTATACAATATCAAACATATAATTACTTACAGGGCTCTCAAAATGATATAGCACATCAGTACATGTTGATTTTTCTCACAAAACCGACATCAAACAAACATGCGTGTAGTTTGTACAAAACAGATTTTATAACTTCCAATATAAAATTAGGTATTCATTTAAAATGATTAAATCATTCATCAGCCACTGCAAATGTTTTTAAAAGTCAGATGTAAGACAGAAGATATCTCAAAGCATTTACTAACTTTTAAAAGCTGAAACTCCGAAAGTTCATGTCTCAAACACATCTGGGCTTTGAATTACAAAGTACGAGCTACATTTAGCAGAAAAAGTAAGATGCCTTTGTAATGCTGTTTCCAACATTTGGGGGGTTTTGATCAGCTCAGGTGTAATTCGACTTTGGAATGTTTTAAGCTTCATTTTAAATCAGTTTACTCAGAGTAGGTGCATCGAGAACAAAGGGTAGCTTATTTTTTCTGAAAATAGAAGTCAATATCCATCAAAGGAAAACACATAATTAAAATATTAATTTGTGTCTTTTGAAAAGTTTCACAGCAGTCCGGGATAATAGACTTTGATCAGGAGTACTTAAAATCTAAGTAACTGCAGTTTGCTCACAGTCTTTTTAGGGTTATGATACATGATTTTCACTGAAGACAAAAAGCTTCAAAAATTTCTAAGCGAATGGCAACACACACAAAGCACAATACAGTAGATATAAATATAATCATGAAAAAAGAACAGTGAACATAAAGGGACTATTACAGTGATAATAGTGGACCCACGTATAAAAAAAAATGGCATTTTGTGGAACAGTATCGTTCACAAGAAAACAGATGTATAAAAAAAAAAAAAATTACATTTTGTGAAAGTGCTTTAGCTGGAGTGTAGGAAGGTTTTCAATCTTCTTCCCTGATCAGTGAAGATGCTGCTGCAGCAGGCAGGTGAACAATACCGTTTACTCAATACTGTTAAGAAGTCCTAACAAAGTGGGATGAGGTCTTGTCTTGAACAGGAAGTGCAGGAGGTCAGAAGTGAGCTGGGACTGTTTGCAGAGCATCTTGTGTGCTGCGCTGGACATCCACGTTCTGAAACAGATAAGAAAAGAAATGACTGAGTTTGCCCCATATTACTTATCTGACATTTTGTTAATTAAGCTTTGATACACACAGAAAAATGATTAAGATATCTTAAAGTTCTCATGTCAAAGTCAAAGATAGTTTTGCTCATAGGCTGAAAAATTCCAAATGGACCATGTGGGAGCGATTGTTTTTATTGTCATAGTTTTCAATTGTGGACAAAAAAATTACTGAAGTGTTTAAAGCACATAACCATTTTACTGATTCATCTTGAGCAGAACAGCAAAATGTACTGTAGACAGCAGTTTGTATGTTTCTACAAATTATATGGTTGCTTAAAGAGACACTCACGTGCCCATATGAACTTTGAAATAGTTCCTGCTTGATTAGAGCGTTTGTCCTGTTCGTAGTGACCATTACATTTTTTACAACTCATCTAAAATAATAATACGAGTCTTCAGCCGCCTGAATTAAAAGAATGAAAAGACTGTGTTTCTAGACAGAACTTATGAACTTTAAATGGCTGTTTTAAAGCCTCAAAACTTGTTTTCTTTTAGTCAGTTTTGTGGTTTAAAGGAATTCTGACCATGTTTTAATGTCCTTAATCATCAACCTTTAAACAGTGTATAACTTATTCATGATGATTGTTCCATCTTTTAAAGCTTATTCATAAACCAGTCAAAGTTTTAGTGGGACATTTTCCTCAATGTGTATGACAGAAATTTTCTGAGTGCAATGTATCTTTGTCAAAATCATTCATTCATTCATTCATCTTCAACCGCTTATCCAGTCACCGGGGTGCTGGAGCCAATCCCAGCTCACATTGGGCGAGGGCGGGGTCACCCTGGACAGGTCACCAGTCCATCACAGGGCCAACACACAGAGACAGACAGAGACCAACAACCACTCACACTCAGACCTACGGACAAGTCTGCACAGAAAGGCCCCAAAATAAGTCAGTACAGATGTTTTCAGCAAAGTAACAGGAGAAAGTTTTTTTTTTTTTCTATCTTAGATATTTATATTTACAAAAAGTCACGTCTAGTGGTTAGCGCTGTCACCCCCACAATAAGAAGGTCGCAGGTTCGGTTCCCAGCCTGGGGCCTTTCTGTGTGGAGTTTGCATGTTCTCTCTGTGTCTGTGTGGGTTTCCTCCGGGTACTCCGGTTTCCTCCCACCATCCAAAGACATCATGTTCAGGTTAACTGGTGACTCTATATTGTCTGTAGGTCTGAGTGTGAGTGGTTGTTTGTCTCTGTGTGTGTTGGCCCGGTGATGGACTGGTGACCCCGCCCTCACCCAATGTGAGCTGGGATTGGCTCCAGCACCCCCTGTGACCCGGAAGCGGATAAGCTGTAGAAGATGAATGAATGAAGATAAGTCAGTCTTGATAAACACAAGAACATGAGAATAAATTCGTTTGACTTAATTTAATAATTCAAGCATGTTCTTTTGCCAACATCACTATCAATAATGATTAATAAGTAAAAAGTAAATCTAGATTCCAGCAAAATCTAATGATTAGAAATTTAGATGGGATTTGATTAAACAATACGGACTACCCTTCACATTCAAACACAAAACAAGTGTTGACATAGAGGAATAGTTAACTTATAACAAAAACATTACTGTGATAAAATATTATGCAGAAGAAAAAAAAAAAAATCAGCAAAAATGAAGTTGTAGTTTAATTTGTGACATTTGTCTCTTCACAAAAGTGTTTGTTGAATACATGGAAATGATTTCATGTTAATACAAAACAAAATTATGACATTTGATATTTTTAATAAAATGATTGATGTTATTTTTTACGGTGTAAACAGATTTAAGAAATGGTTTTCAGTCAAAATATCTGTAATAGCTTAATCACAATCAATAATCTCCTTTGATATAATGGACCGCAGTCACAGGTCAAAAAAAAGCTGGTCAGGAGCAGCCAAAATATTGCTGTAGTACTCCATTATGCGCACAGGCACATACATGGAGCTGAGCGATTTATCCTGAAACGGGATTCCAGCTACGAAGATCCTACATACAACAGAACAGAACAGCATGATGCTGGACATTTCTGATCTCAGTGAGATAACAAAGGAAGCAGAGAAAAGGTCAGGATGGAGGGAGGAGGGTCATTGTCACAGTTGTCTTGCGGCGACTGAACTCCGCTTCCTCTGTGCCAAACATTTACATTCTCTGTGCAATAAGAAGAAAGGGACAGATCAGCACTGACTGCGGGGCCTGTTTCAGTGTGGAGATGCACAGTGTCGTATGGAAGACTCACATGGTATCTATGTCTGGTGTTTCTGTGAGATATTCTCCTGATGAAACTGGAGGTGACAGATGAGGCTGTCCTGAAATTGCACTGAAGAATTAGCCTTGAAGAAGGTTCAGGCCATGTGGCCTATAATAATATTGTCATATTTCTAAGTTATGTCACAACGCTCGATATATAACTTGATATTTTGAAATCTACCGTAAATCACTTCATAAAAACGTGATCCCAACAGCATGGTGATTCTAATCCTTGCAGCATTTTCCTTCATTAAAACATTTTGGTTTAAATTTGCATACAAAAAAATAAGAAAAATGGCATCTAAGTTAAATGTTGACTCCTAAAAGACAGGCTTCCCAGGGAATTTTTTATTTCTGGGTTATTATAATGAATTTTAGTGGCCTATTTTCCACAAACGACATGCAAAATTGAAAGTACACACCCCTTGAGGAGTTTTCTGCATGGGCGTTGGAGTGTGTTGAAACACCTTACTGCAATCATGCTTTTTGCATTTTATTGCCACCTGAGAATCATTCTGAGAGCTGGCCTGGACACCTACCTCTGGTCTGTCTCTGTGTGTGTTCACAGCTTCCACGCCTAAAAACACAGACTCAACTTTACATCCTAAGAAAGAATGAACAAAACAAAACATTTTAATTATCAGTCTAGATAAATCATCAAGTTTGCATTCTTAAAATTTCTGCCTCCAAACAAAATTGCAAACTGCTTTTTTGACATCACAAGGATTTATATATATATTAGCCTGGAGAAAATAACCTACCATAAGCCATAGGGGTCAACTTCAGCACCGTGTGCAAAGGGCACTTTAGATAAGGCAACTCATCTGGGAAGGTAGAAACAAATGAACCTTAAAATCTTGTTATGTTGCAACTAAAAGCCAAGTTGCATGTTACGTGTTTGTCCAGATTTATTTAACAAAGACTTTCTCAAGCAAAAGAATTCTCAATGGAATTAAGCATATTAAATGTCTTAAATCACAATTATTGCTACATTTATATCCAATCACTTTATCTCTTGTCCATATTAAATACAGAAAGTCCTTCATACCTGCAGTCTTGTCCAAGAAATATGCCAGAAGGCAGCGCATCACAGCTTGGTGACAGATGACTAGAATGTTCTCCTGCCTTTCCAGCTCCATGATCACGGGCTCCAGCCGCTGCACCAGGTCTTCATATGACTGAGAAGAACAAACCAACAAACACACAGTGTTGGAAAGGCCGATGTACATAAAAATACCAATGATATGTGAGGGAATCCCAATCTCACCTCTCCCTTTGGGTAGCGGTAGCGGTACTTGTCTTGGTCTCTCAGTGCAAACTCGAGAGGGTAATGCTCTTGAATCTCCTCATACATCATTTCCTCACACACACCCTTGGTAAAGATGAAAGAAGATGCATCTACCTTGAGAACACAAATTCTTAAAAAGTGCTGCTGTATTTGCTTTTGGCAAATACAGAATTTGACATACAGCATCTATTTCGTTGAGAGACTTCCACTGTTCATATGGCATTCCCAAACACTCTGCTGTCTGCACGGTCCTCTTCATCTGGCTGGTCCACACCTTCAGATCTTTGATATTCTGTTCCTGGATGAATTTACTCAGATTTCTGGCAAACTAGAGAGCAAAAGAGCATTTTAGAAATATACTTAAAACACAAACAATTTTGGTCTTGGGGAATAAACAGGGACATGTAGTGCACATATACTGTCTGAGGTTCACAGCTGCACTGCTCAATTTTTCATTTCAATTCTATTTCATTTGAAGGACTCCTAATCACAACTATCTCAATGGCCTTTAAAGGGAAGGGCCAACGCTTTTCTATATTATAGTTATAACCCAACATTTGCTAGAAAAAACAAGCACTTGGCATCAGTGGGAAAGAAAAACAGGACTGTATTCATGGTGGGCTTTTACCAGCTGGATTTAAGGAGAGAAAGGAGTGTGGAAGGAGAGAGAGACCAGGAACAGCTGCGTATATTGTTGACTATTAACTTCTGATATTTGTCATTTTTTAACTAACACCCAAACTGTCTGGTCTGGTTTGCAGCATCAGTACTAGTTGCTCTCTCTCTCATGATGCAATTAACCTACATACTGAACTATTCCTGAAAGGAGTGGTTCTGCAGATTTATTATATCTAAAACCTAATAAGGTAGTTTGGTCACTTATTTGCTACTGTTGAATACTTATTGAGCAAGTTTAATTTCTACCCGTCTAAACTCGATCAACAAGCCCCAGGAAAATTACTGAAAAGATAAAAACAACAGCTGGAAATCAGGATATCTTGTCAGGACAATACCCCAAAGCCACCACAAGTGGGCAGTAAATTACATGACTCAACAGGTTAGAGCAGCGGTTCTCAAATGGGGGTACTTGAGGGCACTCCAGGGGGTACGAGCGATTAAAAAAAAAAAAATAAAATAAATTATATATATATATATTCAAAATCCCTTAAAAAGGGTTTAGGGTTTTTTAGCTGAGTACCCACTAACTGTTAGGGGGTACTCGGCTGAAAAAATTATTTACGGGGGTACTTCACTGAAAAAAGGTAGAGAACCACTGGGTTAGAGGTCCTTGCATTGTTTTTTTATTTGCCTGTTTAGAAACAATAGCTGTGCTACTCCGGTGCCCTCCATTGTCTCTGGAAAATCACTATCCATGACCTCAAAAGTGTATTATGAGTTGCTTCTGATGCTAGATGCTGATAACTCCAGGCTATGTCACATTATTTTTAAAAATAAAAAATATTGATAGATTATAATTTTTCTGACCCCAACTGTCAAAGGGACAGACAGACAACACGATCCTGTTTCACTTTGTCGAATGCTTTCCTTATGCCAGTACACAACAGAGATACACACCTCCTTCCCTCTGCTGGACAAACCAGAGTCTCCTCCAATGCGTCCCTTGATGTTGAGGTCACTCTCACCATGGCGACACAGGTAGATGGAGCGTGGTGTGATATGGATGTTCATCAGGTAGTAGACAATTCGACTCTGGATGTGGTCGAGAACACGGTTCACCAGATATCGATGGCCCACATCCATGATTTTTATGTAGGACAGGTCCCTGGAGCAAGAAAGTCTGTCAGCTGCTGTCTGCCACCTTAACTAAATAACTTAATCTAACTTCCTTTTTTATATGTCCTCACCTGTCCAGAACCTCATCCAGAGGCTGGTAGGAAGACTCATAACACTTAATTCTCTTCATGAAGTCTTCAATGGCCTCCTCTGTGTTGCAGTGAATATAGTCCGGGCTGCCTAACTTCACTTGCTACAAAGAGACATTAGAGAGAAAGAATGTGGGCAGAGGAAATCTACAGCTAACCTGGCTCTGTCCAAAATGAAATCCTCCACTTCTCAGGACCCATTACTCTCAACATAAGAGTAAGAATGTGGCATGATTGAAATAACCGTTTAACTGGTTCATTTAAAAGTATCACTTATAGAATGCAGCACCACTTTTTATGATTCACACCAAATTTAAAAAAACAATACTGTACTTACCACTATATTCTGTGCAATGACATCTGGGTCCTCACACATAGACTCCACAAAAAACACCTGCATTGACAGGACGAAATAGTAAACTTGAGGCCATCAATTCAAGACAACAGATTCAATGCTTAACATACCTTGAACCCATTCTGCTCAGCAAAGTTGACAATGGTCCCTCTTCTTTCTCTTGTTGTATTTGTTGCATCAAAAACCTGAAAAAAGCATAAAAGAGTACTTCTTTTGCACCTGACTTATACAGTACATAGTGTGTTAATTGTATTATTTATTTGCTGGGCAGACTTAGAGTGCCAAATACTCACTGCCACCTGTCCTCCTTCAACACTCAGGTACTGCCGGACATCATTAAGTGCTGCCATCGCACACTGGCTGTTGAAAGAGAGTGGACAAATTAGTCTACAACAGCCAGCTAAAAATAAAACATTGCAATTATTTAGTCACATATTATGATTTTTGAAGGCTTGAATGATTGATATATTACATTACATATTCAATATATTCAGTGATAATAAGATTTTCGTTGAGGTTTGTCCCAAACTAACAGTGTCCATGATGTCTGGACAACAAAGTCAGTTATAGTTCTCTCCATCTCAGAAAAGCTAGATCGGTATTGACTCCAAGTTCAGCCAACTTTGAGTTGATCCGTTTGTTAACTTTGAGTTTCTGAGATATCGTTACTTTTTAACTAAACATAAAATTTGGGCTACATCATTAACATTGCCTTAAGTGCTTGAGTTGATGGCAACTGGTTTCTTTTGGGTTGCCTTTTGACTGAAGCACTTAGGACTACCATGACCTGGATGACCAAGAACCTACACCAGACACATTGATAATGTTCAATTTCAAAAAAGTACTGTAGTCTGAAAATAAAATGACCCTAAGAACATATTTTTGTCAACAAAATTACTTAAAAATATATTTTGTTGTTGTGAGGTCGATAGAATGATAGAACAACCCAACAAACAATTAACTAATCTTATGTTTACTTATAATTTGACTTTTTTTTGGTATATTGTATTTAAGTATACAAGTATTTTATTCAGTCTTATATAGCCCATAAAGACTGTGGGAACAGTACTCCAGTGTGATGTAGTTACTGTGTAGAGCCACTAGTCTGCACATTTTCACTAAACCAATGAGCTTGGCAGATGACATCCTGCTCGGTTGATTGATTGTCCTTCGACTTGTAATTTGTCCTTGTTAGCGTCCTCTGAATTGCACAACTTGACTGGAGAAATGAGCATACACGCACCGTCTGATTTTTAAACCTTCTTCATTATCTGGACGGAAAAACTCAAAGGACTTGTAGATCTTTAGACATTCTCTCCGGTACTGGCCGACATTGAACTCTGTCAGAAATAAACATATTGCATGTTTAACTATAGAGCATATAGCTGGTTCATATTGCAAGGTAACATGTACATATCTGTGTGTAAGTGTCGAGGAGTCCAGCTCATACCTTTGGTTGGGACACCTATCCAGTTAAGGTATCGAGTGAGTTTCTTTGAAATGTAAGTCTTTCCTCGGGCTGGAAGTCCTACAGTCACAATTAGCGTTGGGCAATTTGTCATACAAACTGAAACAAAAGAAAAAGTAGAAAAACAATAAATACATATGTAAATCAAAGCAGGAAAATTCAGAAAGAAAAGACTTCCTCAGAAAAAACAACAGTTGACATAACATTTCCAAGCTCAAGGAAGTGAAATGAGATCGGCTCTCTGTCCAAAAACAATCGGATCTCAGCCCCCAATTAACAGGAAGCCATGAGCGGTTCACGTGCTGCGTACATGAAACTCAAGCTGAGGAATCCAATAAAAACACAAAACATCTGGTTTTACTTATAGTAGAATCAGATAACTCCTCCCCCCCCCCCCCCCCCCCCCACACGTGTTTCCACGTTAATACTGTTGTTGTTGTAAAAGACCAGATCACAACATGGCTACTGATTGCTGGTTTTGAACCCTTAAATGTTCTTCTGGATCTTCTTCCATGGTCAGACATTGGGACAACAGAAACCAATCATGGCAGGGCATCACAATGGTTGATAATGATAATTAAAGTTAACTTATTATAATGATGAGTTAAAAGAAAAAAAAAAACTATTGCAACTTCAACATGGTATCTTCACAGGAACATAAGTAAATAAATGATAAAAACTAATGTTCACTTTCACATCATGGGTTGTCATCATTGCTCAATTTGGCAAAAATGTAATTAGTCTTCAAGGTCACTCATAATTATATCTGAAAATGAGATCACTTGTTGAGATATACATTACTACAGCAAATCCCTGCAAGAGAGAAGACATATATCAATACTCCAATAACTGAAACAGTTCATGAGATGTGCTTGAGAGCAGCTGTGAATGAGATGGAGAAAACATGAGCAGGTGAGCAGCAGAAGAAGGTAAAGGCGTCAGTTTGTCAACGCTGACCTAATTCAGAAAAGCTGGCCTGCGTCAACTGATGGTTAATTAAAAGACAAGGTGCTGCCATGGAACAACAGAGGTCACTTTGATTTTCACCAGCTAACTACAATCCCTACTTCACTGTAATTGAGACTGCATAGCAGCACTTGCACAACTGTAGAAATGTCTGTTTGTTCACATGTTGTTGCACGTCATCTGACAATTACTGAGAGAATATGGCAAGCAGAGAAGCTATCTTTAATTTTCACATCTTTTTAAATTTACACAATTTAACATAATCACCTTAAATTGTTAGTTTCTATTATTAAAGCTGTGGATTTCAATGCACCATTTGATAAGTATACAAGTAGAAAACACCTCACCAATAAAACCCTCAGCGCCTCCTCTTTATCATCCACGTGTTCACTGGTTATTGTTGAAAATGAGATTTTGAATTCACGTCTACAGAAACTCTCTCAGTGATACTACAAAGCACAAAATGATTAGGATGTTAAGTTTAGAAGGGTCAAGTATTTAGTGCCAGTTAGGGGACTGGATTCGCTGCATCCTTTTTTTTTTAAATAAGGGAAAAGGCTTGAAACAGGGAGAGCCTGACTCAGCAAAAACAGGCTGACCTGCGGAGAGAGAACCAGACTAAGACCAACTGGCCTAAATGGAAAGCAGCTGCTCACTCAAACTCACAGACTAACATCGGACATATTGAATGCTCGGTGTGCTCCGATGTGGTAAATTCATGGATTATTTATCTCCGTGCGTGTAAATGAGCCAGAAAAAGCTCAGCATGATGCAACATTTCCAAAACCATAAAGGCAACAGTAATCAGCACATCATCCCCCAAAACCCTGCGCAAATATCACAAAACGAACGATCTTCCAGTGGCTGTGTGGGCTTTATGTGAATAAAAGACAACATAATGGGAAAAATGAAAGATTCCCATATAACATCAGCTTCCTCCCACATCCTTTGCGGCACTCGCCGGCCGGTGCGTCTCACCCCGTCTCTGCGCTATGTGGCCGTTTCTGCACGGCATCCAGATCTTCCTGAGCGGGTTCTGAGTCAGCTCTCTCGGGAAAGAGTCCAACAGAAAGTCTTCGTTGTCCAACATGCTGGATGCTGGCTCAGTGATGATAGCCTCCTCACTGCAGACTGAGGCGGCGGGCTGTAGCCCCGGAGGTCTGATTCAGCAGGCTGAGGAGGTGGGATGGTCACAAATCAGCCCAGGAACACCAGCTTCTCATTACCGCAGCGAACGGTAAAGGCTCGCAACGCAAATTCAGGGGCAAAACAAAGAACAGGCAGGAAAAGCAGGATGTTTTCTCACTTGACTTGTATTTGGGAACGTTTTCTTTCACCTGACATAATTAGATTTATCCTATTTACAGTAATTTAGTAATGTCACGTTACAGTGCTATCCCAGAGATGTCTCTAATGTCATTTGTCAGCAGCAGCTTTTAACAGCAGTCAGAATCAGAATCTTCTTTATTTTTGTTGTTTGTAACAAAACACCAAGATCGGTGTACAGTCTTCGTAGACGCAGAGATAAGATATATATATAGTATTAAATAGCATGCAATAGAATGTAATATAAGAGAAAAGGGATATCTATAAAAAGAATAGATATATTTATACGATTTACATGGCAGTACTGCTTAAACTACATTGAAGCACAAATGTCTCAGAAGGCTAATTTATTTACCTAAAATATGAGCGCAAGTAAATTTCATCAAAGAAGCAAAGCTCACTGTGTACTTTATTCAGATCATAAAGGAAATTGTCTCATCTGATGGTTGACTCCAATTAGAGAGAAACACAAGTAACGCTCCCATGAGTGTCCAAATGAACTAAATTAACAAGTATACAGTTATTCTCAGGAAAAATGGATACTGGAGATACAGGTTTCAGCAGGAGGATTTGAATTTGTTATATTTAGGTGCATTTGTTGTCATTATAACGTTCAGCTTCATATTTTACTGAATATCCTGTGCCAGGATATGGAAAGTAAAATTCCCTGAAAAGAGTTTTCACAAACATTTCAGCTGCCTCTCTGCAGAGAGAAGTCAAAATCCACCATTTGTAAGAAAGAAGCGTTACCGTAAAGACTCGAGTAGTGAGAGGCGCAGCGAGGAAAGCCGCCGTCGGAATAAAAACAAGCGCCTAACTGTTCATGCGCAGCCCACATGGGCAGTGAATGCAGCGGGTGACTGGACCAATCAGAGAAGAGACGTCAGCAGCGGCAGCCAATGGGAGCGGACGGATGGGAATAGGGCGGGCGTGCTGGCTGCTTTAGTTTATTTACTGCAGCCGAAAGTCTCACACGACCCCATCACGGCCCCGCGGAGCCGCCGCCACGCATCTGTCTTGTGACATCTGTGCTAACATCAGATACACAGACACACTCACTCAGCACATCCTGTCAATGTGGAGATATATTTTACAACAGCAGTATATCCTATGTCATTACTCTTCAACTTTTGTTCAAGATTCTTTATTTTCATGTTCTAAACGTACAACAAAAATGTCCGTGCTCTGAGCATATGTAAAGGAAAAAAGAAATGTGCTTAAAGAAGTGCCATTATTGTTGAATGTATTGTCATTATACTATTACTTTAAAAAAATATCAATTTGCAGTTGTTGTCATTGTTGACACAGCGTGTTTGGTCCAAACACTAAACAAACTGAGCTGAAAGGATGGGTTCACTAACAGACTATACAAATGAACAGAAAATTAATCATCAATTATTTTGATGACTGACAAACTAATTCAATCAATTTTCAATGAAAGACAGCTTCTCAGGTGTTAGAGTTTGCTACCTTACTCTGTTGTAGCTCATTGAAAAGGTAAGGTGTGGGTTTTGAACTGCAACAAGACAACTGAAACCTGTCAGCTTAGTATCCGAGAAACCCTAATGGGAATATCTCACTACTTAGTGAGTTTGACTGGTTGTTATGTCTCTAATTATCAGTGCTGTGAAAGCCTGGTGACCTGTCCAGGGCCTCCACGGCCCTTGCATAATGTCAGATGGGACTGACTGACTTTAACTCTAACCCTATGACCCTGCACATAGTTTTGTAGATAATGGATTGATGGATGAGTAGTCGTTTAGATTAGTTTTTCAAAAAGTCTGGTATTCAATTAAAGCATAAACATTTCTCTATTAATATGTTTGTGCTCTCTCTGCAAGGGACAACAAAGGGAACTGCAGGACAGAAGTAACAGCCTATACAACCTATTCAACTGTCACTTTCAAGTAATGGAGAAATGGTTGGCAACTTGACAGCATTCTGAAATATCTGGAAGGCAGCTTTGAAGTTTCTGTCTTGACAAACCTTGTAGTGACAAGGATGAGACACCAGGTGGCATTGTGTACTTGCTATGAAAGCAAGGTAAATAAACAATGCAATCAAAACAAAGCTGCATTAGAATCAGGAGAAATGACTCTGATGGCAAAAGAGCCCTTCCAGTTCACTGAACCTCATTGTAAGTATGATAAATGAACTACTTTCATTACATTAATCATTATCACTAAAGGAAGCAGAGAAATAACTTAATATAAGGCATAATGAAAGCAGAGAGCGCAAGAAAGGGGGAGTGAAGAACAAAGCCAGAACCAATACTGACCAACAGGAGCTAGCAGATCGGAAAAATAAATTAAAGAAAACACCAAACAATAAGCTCACAGCACTAGAGCAATGTAAGTCCTGTTAACAAATAGCATTATATGTAAATACAGCTGAGAACACAGCACTGTCTTTGTCTTTAAACTTCTGTGTTTAGTGATTTTGTCAGACGACATAACAATTATAATAGTCAGGACTGATTAAGTTACGAGCAACAGGAGCAGTTGTGCTCGAGACTGAGAAAAGATTAACCTCCACTGCACAAACATCCTAGCAATTTACTGCTAACAGATGTAAAACATCAGCCAGGTCAGTAGAGGGAGCAGGCGTACACTTACTGCAGAAGCATAACACATACACATGTGGGCTCCATCTCTGGCTGATGCCTATAATGAGATTCTGGGTGAGCGGTTGAACTTTCCCCCAGATAAAGAGCAGACAGGGGAGGGAGGAGGGAGGAAGGGAGGTGCAGCTGGAGTGTAACACAGAGGAAGAAAGAGAGAGAGTCTGAGAAAAAGGATGATTTTTGATTTTTCTGAATAAGGAAGTGGCCAAAATAAAAGTGGAAAAAAAATGTATATTATTGGACAAAATGAACAGATTATAAGAAGGAGTTAGGAAAGGCTGACTGATTGCAGCTGTGTTTGTGAGGAAGCGTTTGAAGGAATAAGACGAATATCCTGTGGGATATAGTGCGGTGACTGTGAAATTATATAGGGATATAATCCATGTTGGATCTGCTGAATGTGTTGAAGCGTATTTCTCTCCCTCTGCAGCTTTAACATACAGGCTATGTGGGCGCTCTCGAGACACAGTGACCTTGATGCTGTTACAGTCTATTTGTGGCATCATATTCTTAGTATTTTTAACAATGGGAACAGCTTAATGTGCATCGAGACAAAGACAACTATACAAAATCCTAAAAAAAAGGTGCTGGTCAAATTTGTTCACCAGCCCTCTTAGTCAAGTCAAGCGGCCGAATAATCAGGTGGATGTTTTATTTTCTAGTTTGTTTTTCCTGTTTTTCTGCCCCACCTCTCTTGTATGTAGGCAGACAGACAGACAGCCTACTCATCTACTCACTGACACAGCCTGAGCTCTGTTCATCCCTCATACATCTGCCACAGCAGCTTGGACCGATAACATTTACACCACTGTGACCATATTCATAAAAGGAGCAGCAGAAGAATGCTTCCCTAAGGACAGAAAGCTGTCCTGGTTTGTTTTTTCAATGTGGTGATCATCAATATGACAGCACAGTCACACAATGTCAACATCCAGGCTACATGACTAATAGTATTACATAATAGTCCCTCTTATAATAACTTTGGTGGATTATGCAGGCCATGTTATTAGCATAGGTTCAGATGTGATTTATGTTTGTTCACACCTAGTTCTGCTTTGAACATACAGTGTATTCACTCAGAAACTTCAACAGCAGGAAACTAATGTTGGCCAAGTTTGACAGAATGCAAATGTAAACACAGAGCAGTTCAGGCAGCACCTTTTAGACAAGGATTTTGCTCCCAAATTAGCAGGGAAATCTCTTCCCCATCTGCCCCATGTGTAAACACAAAGCACACTCTACTGCAGGAAACATTACTTACAATTGAGTCAAACTAATATTTGGGAAAAACACATTTTTGGGCTGCAAGATATACAAGAATAACTGTTTGTATTTAATTGATAACCACTGTGTGAGCCACAATAGGAGCCCAAATTAATGATGGCCAAGAAGGCTTGTGGAAGAGCAGCAGGAAGTTAAAGTAAAATAGTTAAGTAGGTAAAGATGAACATCTGATTTACTCTCCTGCTACAAAGTGTGTCCTGACATTACCACTACAACCCAATATCATCACTAACTCCACAAATGTCTCCAGTGCTCTTTTCAATGAGTTACAGCAGAGTAAGGTAGCAGATTGGATCTTTAATCCAAAACTACAGATCTCTTTTTTTGAGCTTTGTTTCTCTCCCCCGCCACATCAAAGGGAAAGGACACGTTGTACAAAAAAACAAAAACCACAGTCACGTTTTGTACACAGGAAAACTGTCAGCCCAGCAGCTAGCTTATATGTTAGCTAACCAGCCGCTGCAGACAGGCTTAGCCGAAGACAGGGAGATGCTAACTACCAACACATCTCTATCAGGTGCAAAGTGACAAACTATTTCTTGGTTACAGGAAACCTTCACATACCGAGTGCTTTTGAAACGTGTGTGTCAGCCTGTCCCCCCTCTGCTCGGTGGAAAGCCCTGTCAGCCCTGAAGCCTCTCATGCCTACGTGACACAGACTTGTTTACTTCATCCGCCTGCTAGCGCAGATGCTCGGCGGCTCCAACCGCTCACAAGAGTGGCACAGAAATGAAAAGAGAGCCAAAAGTGGGCACTGAGCCGGAGTTTGGGCCCTACCTGCCCTGTCCTGCGTGTTTCTGGGGCAGCAGGAGCCCCTCATGGTCCCGGTGTGGAGTCCTCTCTTCCCAGGCTGATAAGAGCGTCAGTCTCCGCCGGAGCAAACTGTGAGGCAATGAATGAAGTGAGGGAGAGAGGAGGGGGCATGCGCTTTGTCGGGCACAGACGCACATGCACGTTTATTTTTAGGGGGGGGTGTTGTCCTCGTGCACCGTCGTGTACAGCTAGCACAGGTGCTTTCAGGTGCTTTATGTATTTATCATGCACCAGGCAGGGCAGTACCTTTCCCTGGACCCTAAAATGACCTCGAAGAGCCTCCCGTTTTAATCATTTTATTAACTGCAAATTTAGAGAATTTACACATTTCAACCCACAACGGAAAAATTAGAGAATCCAAAACTGGAAGGGTCGTTTATGCTTATTTATCATCCACCTGTTCCAGAGCAACATAAGCCTTCATTTCAAGTCAGGTCCCAAGCCACCTTTCTAATTAGTGAGCTCAACATTTCACCACTTTTTACACCCTTGTTCACCAGCTGCTCCCTTGTTTGTGTGCATGCTCTTACAACCCGCTCACATTGTTTTGGTGCTTATAAATGTATTGAATATGGCTGCTACAGTATCAGTACAATACTACCCAAAGTGGGTTTGCATTAATTATCTGCCTTCAGGAGGGATCTGTTCAGATGGTGTGTGTTCCCAAATTTGTAATTCCTAAATGCCCTCAACATTTTATTTTATCTGATAATTCCACAGTTTAGCAATGTAGCACAGAAACACTATTGTTCTGCCCAAAGATTCCCAGAATCGAAACCCAGACCCTTCTTGTTGTGGGTCAACAACAGTAACCACCATTCCACCATGCCACCCATGATCACAAATCTTAATTATATCATTCTTAAAGATCAATATTTCTTAAAGGTGCAAGGTGCCATCTTGAGCTATTTCACTTCCATTTGTGCTTGTGTTTTGCTGGAGCAGCTGGTTTTGTTTGAATGCTTTTCTCAGCGCAGTCAGGATGTCGTCCCTGTTTTCTGGATCTGCTGAGGAGCTCACCTAATACCACAAAGGAAAGTGAAGCTCAATAAGATGTACATTGTACATCGTTCTATATCATAGAATTGAAATTACGTGTATCCTAATCTATTTACAAGTTTAAAACTTGCACTCTTTCTGATCATCTCTGGAATGGGAGCAGGTGGAGGAGGAATCTGAAGCTGGTTTTGTCTCTTCTGCTGGGAGATGATGCCTCCTTTGATAGGGACTGGTGGCAAAGGCCCTTTCTTTAGGCCCTTCTGCTTTGGTTACTGTCTTGGACGCAGAGCCTATCAAACATGTCAAAGGAACATCTTTTAAAAGTCTGAATTACTTTTCCTTGACAAAATAAAAATGAAAAATAAACTACATACAGTGAATATAATTGTCCAAAGAAGCACACACTTCACTACATTTGAAGATGTCTTACCTTTATGTCCTAATTCTTTTTGTACAGCTTTTATTCCTCCAAATTTATTTATAATACAGTCGACAGCCTCAGCAATATCTTTGTCTTTCAACTCTTCCAGAGGGAGTTCTGCCTGCTTCAACAGCCTTCTCATGGCGGGGTCCAGATCCTTGAACTTCCCCATGTAGACATGGCACAGAATGAGACTAATTATAAAGTGTATGTGTTTGCTTTAACTTGGCTCATTTTTGAGCATTTCATGCACAAATTTTGACTCACTGCATTGTTGGTTGATGTAACTCTGCTACATGGTTTGACCACAGGGAAGTGATCCTCCGTGTTTGAGTGCTCCACTGGTTTCACTCTTTATGGAAGAGAAATAAACAGTAAACCATCTCTTCAATCCCCCTCTTTTTCTGCACATTACATTAGTAAAGTCTTAATACTGTTACCCAGAATCAGGTGGGTCTGCTACTTCAGTGTCTACCATCTTAATCATGTTTGTAATCATTTCTGCAAATGAAAGGAATAAACAGAAACTAGTGAGAAATGACAGAATAAGAGCTTCAACCACTTTTATTTGGAGCTTGAAAAACATGTTTTACATATCTTAATAAATGAGTCATTTATATCTTGTTATCCTGACCTGGTCTTTGTTTTTGGACAGCTTTTACTACATGATAGAATTCCTCTGCCTCCGTCTCATTTGCAAAATTGAAGCCTATCCTTTGGTGCTGTGGAAAAACAGTCATTACTTTTTAAACTAGCAAATATTCTGATAAGAGATGTTACACACACTGATTCTTTAACACAGTGTCACCTACATCTGCAGGAAACGTGTGGAAGAACATGCAAGGTGCTGTGTACTCGAAGGGGATGTACATCTCCTGCTCCCACAACAACTTGGCACGCTGTGTTTAAGAAATGGCAACAACTATTACAGCGGTTGCATGAGGAAAAGTACAGACACACCCATTATAGCACACTCTGTTGTTACTAAAGGAAATAGTACGTTATTGGAAGCCGTCCATGCTTATTCCATGTGTGCAATACTTTTGACTAGGAAAGAGGACAATATATGAGCAGTCATGTCGTTGAGAGAAACATGTTTCAGTATATGTACTGATGAGGGGGGGTGGAGTGTGCGGGAGAATTTGTGCAGGTCCTCTTACCTTTACACAGTAGAGACGCAGAAAGTGGGACTGATTAGACTCATCCTCAATGAGACACACCACACCACAACCTAAATGACGCCAGCCTGGACTCTCACCTGGTGTCTCACTGGCTTCCAGTACCTGTGCCACAGTAGTTTTTATGAGCTGAAATACACAAGAAGTCCTTTTCAATTTCTTTTGTTAAATATAATAACACAAGTCTTGTGCATATGTACTGAAGCATGGCCTCTAAATTATTTTTCCTTCCAGTTTAAATGAAGCATAAAAATATGAAGCAAAGTTTACTTATCTTAGGAAAATTGACTGTATTATCAATGAATGCACTAAATATTAAAATAACAGTAATAAAGCCCCCGAGAAGATTATTTTTACTGTCGAACTGCTTTGAAGACTAATATCTGTTTGTGCATAAAATTTGGTGCCTACGCATGTTCTTACAAAGATGTTTGGTCATCTGCCATCAGTCTGAAATCAGCTATTTCCTGCCTCTGGTTCTTCCTTCTATAATCAACTTATTACTTAAAAAAAAAGGTTAAGATGAGTCATCAAAATTTCCATTCAACCTGTGAGCTTAAGATGTTAACCGGATCATACTTTTGTGACTTCTGATTATAGTTTCACAGCACTGCAGACCAATTACACTGCTCCTCAGAGAGACCACTGACCTCTTTTTAGCTGCTGCTGATGCTCTGCAAGAAGCATTTTTAACACGTTTCAAAAAACTAGGTTGGTACCAAGGCTCTTCACTGGCTGCGGTACTAACTATATGCTGTTTTATTCACCACAGGCAAATAATCCGCAACCATAGCACACAAATGATGAGATTGCAAGTGTGGTCCTTTGTCTGTTAATGATTCATTTGGACATCTGTTGGAACTGTAACGTTAATGACACAGTTATAGCTGTCTATAAAAGAAACTATAAAAAAAAGAAAAACAAACATAAAAAAACTAAAGCTGAATTCATGACTTCTCTTTGGTTTATTATTTTATTAGAGATAAGTGGGACAGGTATTTGAAAAGTATTTAAAAATCTTTCAGTTTTTGATTTTTAGTGATGTTTCTATTTTTAATGAATGCAACTCTCGGTAATGTAAGAATCCTTTACACAATGTTGTACAAAAAACATGACTAACATCTGACTAACTGTTATTGAACTGTTTAATCCTTTATATGTCATGCTTTTTTTTTAGCCTGTCGCATGTTTATATTGCTATTAATCACTTCCTAGCTCTTTTAAGTGCTTTAAAAATGTGACACAAATCAGGAATTTATTCCAGGGAAAACAAACTTCAAACATTCACGGACCAAACAGAAATCCCATTTATCCACCAGGCCGTCTCTAATTACGTGATGATGCTTTTTCACCTTTTGGTCCAGGATGGTAAATTTGCATAATTTAGAAGAATGACAAAAATCTGTAGTGCTGCCTACAAAAAGTAGAACAATTTTTTGCATTTACAAAGATTATTTGAAGAGACTACAGTGAATTGAACTGACCTTACATTGAGGTTCAACCAGAGTTAGGATGATATTTTTTTCCCGGATTGTCAGTAGATCACTCATCACATGGCATCCAGGAATCAGACCAGATGCCATCACAGCAACGTTTTTTCAGCTTTACTTTCTTCAGTACACCTTTCTACCTTGTCTTCCCATCCTTTCGAAAAGTACGCACTGAACCCACTCCTAACTGTAACCGATGTGAATATATTCTCAGTGCAGGAGGGAACCATGCAAATAAATTTGCCTTCGTGTACACTATGGCTTTGACCAGAGGTCTCCAACTCCGGTTCTGGAGAGCCACTGTCCTGCATGTTTTAGATGTTTCCTGCTCCAACACACCTGATTCAAATGATCAGTTCATCATGAAGCTCTGCTGAGGTCTGATAAGGAGCCACTCATTTGATTCAGGTATGTTGGAGCAGGAAACATCTAAAACATGCAGGACAGTAGCGCTCCAGGACCGGAGTTGGAGACCTCTGGCTTTGACTATCCAAATGAAGCACTATATTGGTTTGTATAGTGGACAGTCAATGGAACCAGCATCAGGATGGTAAGAGGACATTTGTTAATCATATGTATTCAAAGTGAATACATTTGATACATTAGTATTTTCGTTTCATGACAGTTTTACTCTGTTACATGTCAGAGAGAAATATGAGAGAAGCTATATCACACAGATGACTAAGTTACAACTTATATTTATGCTTGATGTAGAAATCACATAGTTGTTGATTAAATATAATATATTACTGAATAAATTCTTTGAGTGCTTTTTGCTGTGGAAACTTTTATAATCTTTTTGCAATAGTGTAATTCTGCCGTACTGGATACATTACAATCATCTACCAAATATCATCACATCAGTGAACTAAGATTAAATATTCTTAAAAAGACAAATAGGAACCATTTATGTATTTCTCCACATTGTGGGGTCACAAAATTTGAAAAGAGGGATGAAATAGAGCACATGCTTACTTATACACTCACAGATACCAGTTGCATGTCCATGTGTGTTACCACTCCACTGACCTTAACCTTAAAAAAGGCCAACTGTCAGAGAGCAGAGCAGTTATATTAAAGTGTCTCAAGCATTTGAAACAAACGAATGCACACAAATTTCAGTGATTAGCAAGCATAATCAAGCACTTTACTGTCACACAACATTCAGACTTTCAGACTGCAGTCTGTCTTAGTCAACAGAAACACCCGGCATGTAGGTGTCTGTATGTGCAGGCCTGCGTTATCAGCAGCACATAGCTGCTCGGTCTGTCACTTCAGACCTGTCCGGTGGGTTAGTGCTCAGGTATGGCAGAATAAATAAAGTCTGTGTGAGTGTTTGTTTGTGTGTGTGTGTGTGCGTGCGCGTGTGCCTAATGAGCGCCACCACCATAAAAAAGAGCTGACACTCTGGTAAGTCATATGCAGACTGGTTGCATGTGATAATAAAAATATCTATATTTGGGGGGAGGGGCTTGAGAAGGCTGGAATGAATGGAGGAAATTATACTTCAAAAATACATTCAAATGCATATATATTCTTAAAATTACGCAAAAAATATTTTTTGTCTGGTCGGCTAAGGGGGCCCTGTGTAATGTTCTTTTTGAGGGCCCAAAATCCCTAGCAACATCCCGGTATTCCAGTATCGATATCTTGCTCTTTTCTGATATTGTGGTATTTCTTCCATCACTAGCTACAGCTGTCCTTACTCTTCACACACAGTGGGTTTAATGACAAAGTTACTGTTTTCATTGTCCAAAGTTTATCCAACATGTTAGTGAAAAATTCACCACCATTTCAGCCAAGAGCTACACAAGTTAACAATGACAGGGAACAATTAATGGCCAGACAGAGCCTCTCAGAGGAAAACATTCCTAATGAGCGAAAATTTCAAGTATTGTTGATGGATCTGAGGCATGGCACCATTTCATCTTTCCATGGCTCTAATGTCCTTTGATTGTGCATGTCACAGAGGGATGCATTAACAGGGTATTATCCTGCATAGTGAATGTCTTTTATGACTTTTATGAACTACCATTCTCTCACACGGCCATAAAACTTGAGGGCATGAGCATCTCCACAGGAAGAGGTTTAGTTCTCTCTGACAAACACAACCAACACAGCTGCAAAACATAAAAAACACACAATTTTATTCAAAATGTTAGTGTCATGTAAATTAAAATAAGACCACTGAGTGATATGAAAAAGAAAAAGTTGGTCAAATACAGTAAATGACATATAGTTGGGAAAATATTCTCAGTCCATTTTTTATGCTTCTTTTGTCAAATCAAAATTTTCCCATGTTCTTAAGAAAATGTCACTTCTTTGTGACTTTTTCATCTCCATCTCATCCATCAGCTTGTTCTCCTTTATCAGGACCTTCGGCCATGGGCCTTTTGCGTCTCTTATTGAGCAGCGGGTTGTTGGACGTGTCCAGGTCTTTGATCTTCACCTGGTCATAGTCCACTCGCATGGTGGCCAGGGCACTGGTCATTTCCTCCTGTTGGAGGACAGAGGTGTTTTATGTGATATATTACTGCCACCTTGTGGTCCAACAATAAACAATATACCAAACCTGACCTTCACATCATCCCATAGCTCCTTGTCCTCTGTCAAAACCCGTGAGGTGTGAAGCGGTGTTGGAGGGACCACCATTGATTGCTGCAATAAAAAAACAAAACAGAACATGAATATTTATGAATATACAGGCAGACAATGACACAATAGAAGGTCTGTACTTGCAAGGTCTATAAAGTTTCAACTTACACTAATCCAGGGATGGTTCATAAACTGTCCAATGGTCATCCTTTCATTGGGGTCAGTCTTCAGTAACTGAATGATCAGCTGTTTGGCTGCAGATGACATGAAGAAAAAAACCTGAAGCACTGGGTCCAATAGGTTTTGGCTAATTGGCATTTAATAAAATACAGTTGTTGTTGTTTTTGTTTTTTTTTTCAGAAAGAAAACACCTGTTCTGAGAATAGGGGACAAAAATACCAAAATTGTTTCCTCCTTCAAAACTGCAAAGGAGGGTGTTGTGATCTATAAACTATTATAACTCACATACCAGAGAGAAAGAAACACAAATTTCCTTTCCCAAGGCAGCAAAGACAAACAATAGTTTCACAATAATTCAAAAGTGCAAATTAAGTGAAGATTAAGCCGGCTGTTTACTATTTCCTGTTTAAACTTTTATTTACACTTTGGATAAAATAGTGTCAGTTAAATCCAACACTGACAAGCAAGCCTCTGACTGCAACCTGAAGAGGAGACTATGTTGCTGTAAATGGAGATTTTTTCCACAGTTCTGAGGGTCACAATTACGTTGGTACAGCATACTTATTAATACTCATTCATGACTTATTATTTAGTTTTATTTCAGGTTAAGGTGTGAATATACCTTTTAAACATTTGCTACATCTTTTACCTTCCTCCGAAACGTCGGCCCACTCAGGGTTGGGGAACTCATATTGGCCCAATCTGATCCTCTGCTTCATGCCTGGAGAAATGGCCTGACCTGTGTTTGAATAGAATGGTGGAAATCCACACAGACTAGAAAACAGAAGAGAAGACTATGTTATTCTGGTGTCTCCTTTAGTGGAGAGTTGGTCATAAATATATATTATACCAGAGTGGGCACAGACAATTCATTTAGGTGAAACAGGTAGACGCACAAGATACTCACAGAATGTACATGATAACGCCCAAAGACCACATGTCACATGATTTGTCATATTTCTCTGGACCAAGCACTTCTGGGGCTAAATATATAAACAGATACAGAAAAGAAACAGCACAATGGTGCAAAGAATGAAGGACATACATGCAGACACACACAGGTGAAAAACAAACATCAGAGTGAATGACACTGATCATATCCAAAATAAAACCTTTACATTTTTATTCCATTGTCACAAATGTAGCATCCACCCTGGTTTCAGCACCATTTATCAATCAAACACTCACCAACATAATATGGAGTGTAGCAGGGGGTTTGGAGGGAGTTATGTAATGTTGTCTCCTTAGCAAAGCCAAAGTCTGTCAGTTTCAGAGTGCCATTACTCTCCTTGGTGGTGTAGAGCAGGTTTTCAGGCTAATTTGTGAATGAAAAATGAGAAGATAAAAATAAGTAAACATTCAAAACAATTCATTTAACTAACTATGTATTATTATGGCTTTGCAGCAGCAGTACCTTAACATCTCTATGAGCGATGTCCATGTGGTGGAGGTACTCAATGGCTGTGCCAATGTCATTCATGATCTCTGATGCCTCTGATGGACAGAGATGGCGTAGATGTAACGAGACATGATACACTATAGAGGCTCATATCTTGAACTACAAATCATGAACTCCAGCTCACCTCTCTCAGTGAAGGCTTGGTCCCCTCTGGCTTGAATGCGACTAAACAGCTCTCCTCCTTCCATACTGGGACAAGATTAATAATGCAATCAGAACTGGGACAGTGAGGGGGACTCTTGGCAACTGACTACAGTCCTCCACTGTAATCATGGTTTGATAACAAAGCAGGTCATTGTTTGTCACTATTTACTGTTCTGATGAGTGCAGTCTTCTGAGCCACAGCAGACTCAGATGATTCAAACAGTGACCCCGCATTACAGGAAAAATCCTCTGAAAAAGTAACATTTGTGCAATGTTTGTGTTATTTTTAAACTTTAATGTTGATGCAAACATATGAGATGAAAGTGGGATCCTGGTGTTCCAGTTAGGGCTTGATTCAAGACACACAGGTTTCAGATATCAGATGTGAGCACAAATCCAAATCCAGATCATTAGTGGACAAGTGGTTCAGGACGTCTGACCACATTCAGTTTAAAGAGATACTTTTTAAGTTGAACAATTGAGCGCAGATCTGCTCTACATTAAAGAAAATGTGAAATCTCCCTCCCAGGTCTAAAATAAGGAGACAATAAATACCATAGTCCTGGTAATGCTCACCACTCCATTATTATGAGGAGACATTTCTTCCCCTGGTGCATGTTCTCATACAGGCTGAGTATAGGGACAATGTGGGGACCTCCAGACACTCGCCAGTGCAGCTCAACCTCCCGTCTGGCTTTTGGAGTATCATACAGAATCTGTTCCAAAAGCAATGAAAACAAGCCACAGCAAAAACATGTTAAAAGTGTGCAGATTTAAATATGCCTAAGTTCATGGGTTTTATACCCGCATCTGTATTTGTGTCCAACTCGGACCAGCCTTGTAGATTTCTTTTTAACAATTGGTTAGACATCTTTGCCCCCCTCCAAAAAAAAAAAAAAAAAAAAAAATCAATAAAGATGCAGACAAAAACACACACCCCAATGTGAGGCCACTTACTGTGCCCAGCACTCTTAACGGGCACTATTAAAAGCCATTAATTTGCAGGCATTTGCTAGGCAGTGATTTCCACAGAGAACATTAAGACTGAAGGCTGTAAAACTGCGCCTAGCAGCGTCATGCTCTATCTCTACAGACCGAGTGCCTAGCAGTGGTATCTCAGACGTGGGAGGAGGATATCCTATTTTTCCAGATATGCAGACCCCAGCCCAAATCCTAGTAGGTGTTAAAATACATTTTGAGCACCGCCTACGATATTCCTGTTTTATGGGCTTATGAACAAACCACAGGATTATCACTTTACATATTTTGATATCTTTTCCGTTTTGAATAGGGGAGAAATTCTATAGAGGAAATATGCAGAGGCCCTCAATGGGCTACTCTTCCTGTCTGTAATTGCGAAGGCTTGTCTGCAACCCTACAATGTGCTGTTTATTTACTTACTAGCTCAGATTTTCTCCAAACACTTATTGCCATAGTTGCCTTTTAAAATGACTGTAATTATAAAATAAACACTCAAACATTTATTGTTTGAGTGAAGAAGACACATTTTTTAATTTTGTTAAATTTCAAGTGCATTGGTGCTTATGTGAGGTATGAACACAGCATATCACTGTTCACACAACAATCATCCCAGCAGAGAGGAAGCTGTGTCAATCATCCCAGCAGAGAGGAAGCTGTGTCAAACATCCCAGACAGCACATCACTTTCTGTCAGGCACCTCCCAGTAACTGAAACTGCTCCAATTCAACTGAACCAGTCAGATAAAGTGGAAACCAGAGTCAAAAAACGGGGAGCACAAAGACTGAAGGCACATGAATAATTGATGGCTTATCTCTTCCAGCGGCAGCAGCGTTCAGTGGACGGGCTGGATCAAACAGGTCACAGAGGCAGACACGCACCTTGAGGGCACATTTCTCTCCGGTCTTCATGCAATAACATTCGAGCACTTTGCCATTGATTCCTAGGCCGAGGACCTGGGCAGTGATTTTGTAGTCATCTGTCACTGCATTCCTCCGAAAATCCAGTTTAGAGTAAGCAGGTGGCTGGAGGTCAGCGGGGTCAGTGTCCAGGCTGCCGGAGTCTCTGTGCTGCGCAGTAATTGGATTTCCCGTCTGCTCCTCCTGGTTATGATGCATTTTGTTTTTTAGTTACTGTGAAAAAGCCAACAGTGGTAAAGAGCAAATGTCACCAGTCTCTGCTACAGGAAACATCCAGTGTCATCGCAGTCCAGAGGACCCGACAGAACATACAGACCCACTTTTAACCCTTTCCGAGAAAAAATGTGCTCTGTAATTGATCAAAAACCTCCTCGATGTGGACGCAACAGGGCGGAGGTCTGAATCCGTACCGTTACATTGGCAGAAAGAAATTCACTAGTGTCAAACCAAACACCGGGTTTAAGTGTGGGGATAACGGAATAAACTAAACGGTAAAAGGCAAAACTAAAAGCTGTAAAAAATGCGGTCCCCCAGCCTGGTCCTCATCACCGTTATCTGCTTCTTTCTGCAGAGCCCTCCAGCCCCTCGGGCTCGTTACGTCAGCGCGCAGCAGCTCAGATTCCTTCTCCATTCACTTCTCTTAAAGGCACAACCGCGCGTAAAGACGCACGGAGGATCCCGGAATCAGCGCCACAGTCAGGACCAGAAATGAGTGTTTAAAGGGACACGGGGGTCTACAGAGGAAGCTGATTAAGTACATTACGTTCCTGGATAAGGAATGTGGAGACTTCAGGCTACTGCTGTTTTTATGTTGTTCGTTTGGTTCCCGGTAATTACACTAACACGCTTACACTTTCCGCAGTGTCTAGATACTCATTGCCACAGTGAAAGCTTACAACAGACACCAAATATAACACTATTTTTTTTATTTTTTTTATTTACCAAAAACCTAAATGGCCAGATATCCAACCGGAAAATGTTTACATCTAAGGACAAATTATAACTTGCTGCTTTGGTATCATTCAGTTTTATGTGTTAAACTAAATGCTTCTTTTTTTACAGCATAAAATATACACAAGGTTTATAGCCTGTTAATGACATCACAATTGTCGGTTTTCCTTGGTTGTGTGTTCACATATGGTTGTTAACATCACTGACTAAAGGGTTGTCTATCCATGTAGGGCCTGGTCCAGCACATGCCCATCCTGTACAGGAAAGGGCATGGTGACTCGCAGCTGTCTGTGTGCCTCCATGGTACGCTGGATGGTGTCATAGGCGTTAGAGTTTCCAGACCAGCAACGACGAGCCACCTGCAACACACAGATTGAAGAAAGTCAGCAAACATCTGATCAGCAATCTGAGCAGACTGCAAAAATGGCTGAGGCAGGAACTAAGCATGACGCTCTTTTCTCTACTCTCTCACCCCATTGGAGACATCCCAGTTGAGCATCAGACTGGCACGCTTTGCTGCCTCCTCTGAGCCATCCAGAAGCAAACCAAATCCTCCATTCATTACTTCGCCCCTACAGGTAAAGTAAAGATGAAATGACATGGTGATGGATAAATATTCAACAAAAAACTTTGGTGACTCATAAAAACATTCCCACACAGCAATGCTCAGGAAGTCTTACCAGCCAACACCACCGCCATTGTGCAGGGCTACCCATGTGGCGCCCCTGAATGCATCACCAACAAAGTTCTGGACTGCCATATCTGTAGGAAGGTGACATTGTGAGCTCTCTGGCTTTTGAAAATTAAGAGACAGAAAAAAGGAAAAGAGACTGTCAGTTCCAAAAGTTGGGAGTAAATTGAAATGGACTCAGAGGATTCAAGTGCTGTTCTAATGTTTGATCATTCAAATCAATAGTCAAAAGTCTTCACTTTCAAGGCGTCAGGTCAATTCAGTTTACAGTCCAAAAACAAAACATAAAACTGGCAAACAGGCATTTTGGTTTTCAATCATCAGATCAGTGTGAAATGACAGTAAAAACTTGCTTTCTATTGTTAGTTAATCAGACTCCTTTAATGCAATTTTGAACACTTGGAGGGGTTCAAAAAAGATTAATCTAAAATAGGCAACCTGCTTTAGTAATGATTAGTTGGATTTAACTTGGAAAGTTCTTAGTTGCATCTAGCTGTAGTGAACTGCATTTACCTGCACAGAAGGCTGATCCATCATAAACATTAGATGTCTCTCTGAAAGGACTGTCTGTGCCACTGACATCATGGTGGTCTCTGCTGATAACCACAGGAGCCTGAGTGAGAGAAATAACAAACCACACTGCTATGTTGAACTGGTATTGAATACTTGGCATTGGACAGAATACTCTAAGAGGACTGTTGAGCCACTTACTGAAACTCTTCCATCAGCGATAGCCTGGTTGATTGCCAAAGCAATGCAAACTCTTCCTCTCTGGTCAGAGTAGAGAATTCTGGCTTGGGATCCAACAACCTTAACAAATACACAAAGGACACGATGCTGTTGTAGAGCATTCTCTTTATTCGTGTGATCTGCTTCAAGAGCACAGATGCAGAAATTGATTACAAGGATAAGGACCATTTTGTGTTTTCCAGCCTCCCTGATCCAGCGGATGTTGTCATTGTATTGTTGTCTGATATTATCAGTCACATTGGCCCCAATTTCCTCCAGGACAGCAGCGGCAATGTTATCTGTTACAGCAAGGTCTTGGGGGTTGCCAGATGTGCATACCCAGCGAAACGGGCCAAAGCCCAAAGAGAAAATATCTCTGCAGTAAAAACAGAAAGAGAGCCAGATAATTGGTAACTCATCACAGGAGGAAAATATTCAGTGATCATGGTTTGTTAATGTAGTCTTTTCTAAACTAATATGAATATGAAAAAGTCTCACCCCATAATGTGCTGCACATAAGAAGGGTAACGAAATTCTGTTGCGCTTCCTCCAACCTTCTCAACCTCTGCTCCTACATAAGATAAATGTAACTCTCAGTATTGTATGGAATCAGTCCAATTATGACACTGTCAGTGTGATAGAAGTTACTTACCAGCTCTCTGTGCTTCCAGGAGAAAAGCATTGCCATAGTCCCAGAAGAACATACCAGCATCGGACAGCTTGTTGATGGCATTTATGTGTCTCTTCAGGCTGTGAGAGTGTGTAATGTACCAATTATAATACAGACAGGAAGAACTGATTTAACCTTAATGTGCCTTTATGTAGTCTTTATGTGTCTACTGATTTAACCTTTCTTGGACCATCATTCGGAAACGGTTAGGATCTGTTGACATAAGCTGGTTTGCCTGGCGGAAGCTCAGCTGTACTGGGTAGTAGCCTCCATTGAATGGATTGTGAAGGGAGGTCTGATCTGAACCCAGATCCACCAGGAGCTCCCCTGTTCTCTCATACTCCAGCAACAGCCTCTCCCTGGTTCAAAGGCAAATAGGACAAAATGACAACAATTATGGGGGCTGCTTTACTGTACAGCAGGTGCAGACATGGGCCACGTCAGAGGGTTGTCTCCACTTACTCACCACAAGTCCACGATGTTGCCATGGTAACCCAGACTGAGAGGACTGCTGGATCTCTTGGCGTCCCTGTATGGCACATAATAGTAAAATAAAATTAAAAAAACAGTAGATAGGTAGAAACACATAAGCAAGTAACTCCCATTGAATCAGTCAATTTCTTTTTTTTAATCCAACATTTATTTGACAGATACTAGTTGCTATACAAATTCATAAATATGTAAAATATGATGAGATTATAAAACGGACACAATGGTATAAATAAACTGTCTGATGATGAATAAAATAATAAAAACTTGAAAAACCCACAGACATTAAAGATTGTCACATTCATACCTTAAAGGTCATCAATAGAGTTAAAGTGAAAACAAATAAGAGGGACACAGGAAGAAAAAAGGAGAAAAAAAAAAAGTAAATAACTACCAACATTATTTTGACACCTTAAATTAATGTCTATTACCTGATGCGTTGAATGCAGTGCTCAATGCTCTTAGTCACCTCCATCAACCAGCCCTGCTCATGTCTCTTTCTAAGAGGAGCCTCATCCACCTACACAGAAAACAAAAAAGTCACACAATCTCATGAACATACAGGTCTTCCTCCATTCTTTCTCATTAGTCAGTATGAATGGGAGATGACCTCTGCAATGACGCCAATGCAGCCAGCAATGACGGCAGCTTTAGCCTGAGCTCCACTCATGCCACCCAGGCCAGAGGTGACAAATACACGGCCCCTCAAGTCAGCAGAGCCAAGGTACCTCCGGCCGGCATTCAGCACAGTCAACTGCCCAGAAAATAACAAGGAAGAGGATAAAAAACATTAAAGGGGCCTCATCCACCAGGAAAAATGTCTACTGGTGCATAAAAATAGTGGCTCTCTGTCTATTAGACTTGGGACCCTGTAAAAGGATTTTGTTTTTGGTTTTTTTTGTATCTCGCTGTTCAGTCTGCATATGTTTATGAGCTGTGAGCAGTTCATCTACTGATTGAGTGCCAAGACTTGAGGTGTTTGTTATCTTGAGGTAAATGTCATCATAATCTTACATGATTTTAAAGTAATCTGTATTTGACATGAATGAAATACCGGAATGTTGTAAGGCCATCTCAATCTTAATTTGACAAACCATAGTGCCATGCACAATCCCTTGAGGGCCAATGTAGCAGTAGCTGCCTGCAGTCATTTGACCATACCTGAAAATGCACAACAGAGGTGAAAAGCACATTTAGACCAGGATAACATTTTCTTAAAAAAATCATTAATCTACTTAATAACAAATCATGGAGAAACCAGAACCAACATGTGAAAGGCACCTTTAAAACTTACATTGATACGCCCAGAGCAAACATCTTTTCATACTGGTCCCTAGAAGAGTAATTTGGAATAACCTGAATGTAGAAAAAGAAAAATATGAATTTGTCACGTATGTATATTGCAAGTTTTTAAGATGTGTTTTGGGCAGTTACCATGCCGTTGGTAATGATGGCCCGAGGTGAGGAGGGCAGGCTAGGGAACAGGCCCAAAGGATGACCGCTGTACATGACCAGAGTCTGCTCTTCTGTCATCTCACTCAGGTAATGCATCACCAGGCGGAACTGCCCCGAATCACACACACAAATCATCAGCATCTGTCCGTTCAGACTCCGTACATCATCACCGAAAACAAAAGGAAAATCAGGACTGACCTGGGCCCAGTTACTAAACACCTGCCCATTGCCTCCATAGGTGACAAGCTCCTGGGGGAACTGTAAGGTAAAAAAAATATAACAAATTTAAAGGGGCAACTTCGCTCTGTGATTCATCAAAAGTAGTCTTGTAAATTTAAGTCAAGCTCTGGAAGAAGCTCACCTGAGCAACTGCTGGGTCCAGGTTGTTCATGATCATTAACATTATAGAGGCTGCTTGTTGTGTGCGGCAGGGGTATTGATCTATGGGGTACGCTCTGAGGGGACAGAGGGAACTGTAACCTTAACAAAACTGTAAACTGTACCATAGACATTTTCAGGACTTGGAGAGAAATTGGTTGGAGACTCAGATTGCTGTGTGTATGTATGTTTTCTTTCTTGTTATTTTAAAAATGATTGACTGTCAGTTTGTAGTGTAACATTGTATGATAAAAAAAAAACCCCAAGATCATATCATTAGATATTAAATATTAAACAAAACCCAGTTCTCAGTTTTACTCTGGCAACCAGGTTGGCTCACCTCATGGATAATGTGGGGCAGAAGCGATACATGTAGATATGTCCATACTGACGCAACTCCTGAGCAAATTCAGGCGCAAGTGTTCCGTGGTGAGAGGGTGGGAAGTAACGCAGAGCATTTCTCAACGCCAACTAAAGTGAAACAGAGTCAAGAAGGTGAACGCAGTGATAATCAGTGCTTTAACAAAAACAGACAGAGCAGTTTTACTATTTTCCATTTGTCCTTATGCATTGTCCGCAGTAGAACAGTGTCTGTATCACCTTTAATTATTGACTTAAGCTTTTGCTCACAGTTTGGGCAATCAGTTGTGAACCTTAGAGAATAATCAATATATTTAGGGCCGTCCACAAGCAAACTGTGGTAATGCAACAAGAGTCCACAATATGGCATAATTCCAACATGTGCATGCACATCTGGCACATAGATAACCAAGCATTTGTCGAACTTGATAGTGAGGTGGGACCCTGTGTGGGTTATAAAGGACTTCATGGCGATGCCAGCAGGTCACCTTCTCTTTCTTTGTAAAGTGTGTTCATACATTTTTTCCACAGAAATCGAATTTCAACGATTCATAGCAGAAAGCTAATTTATAATTGTATACAACAGTGATGACTCTGTTGCATTTAGGTTTGCAAGTATTTTTTAAATGTATGTAGAGTTTTTAGTTACAGTTTTTAGTTTTAGGGTCTAGATGTCAACCAGGATATAGATTTCAGGCTTAAAATGACAATAATGATAATAATAATAATAATAATAATAATAATCCTACACTTGTGCTGTTGTCTGCTTTAAAGTCATCATATCACAAGTTGTAGGATATTTGGGTTTTTTAATGTCTAACAAAGATTATATATAAATGCTAGTGTATTGACTTACTCGCTCCTCCTCTGCTGTTAGGTTTGGGGTTCGGATAGGTGCATGTGGCACACTGGGATCTCTTCCTCGGTTAGGTGGCAATGGGTCCAGAGGTAAACCAGAGCATAAATCCTTTAAATTAGACATCCTGTTGGTAATTTTCTATCACACACTTGAAGAGAAATTTAGAGACAAGAGTTCAGGCTGGAGACTGAAATCAGCTATTCCTGCAGGTAATCCTCCGAGCAGAGGAAGGCTGTGTAGTTTGAGGGTGATCTCTCTTTATCTTTCTGTCCCCTTGCCCTTTTGGCTAGCTTCCTCCTTCACAATCCACCAATGGCATGTTGTGGATAGAAAAGGGTGTTTGGTAATTATTGATCCCTTAGGGAGTTCGGAGCTGCGCACGCTTCAGTGGACAAACATCTCAACAGACCTCTGAGCCCCGATGCGTAGATGTGTAACTCAGTTAAACAAAAATGTGTCCCAGAACCTTTGGACAGGAAAACAACATTTGTGAAGAACAAAGTCATTTCAAAGGCACCAATACCACAGACAACTCAAATGAATCAATGCTTGTACAAAAATCCTACACCTACAACTCAGTATCATTCTCTTTTATGCATGTGCATGTTTGGATAATTTTTGTAATAACATTCTATTTCTGTAGAGCCTCTCTTCTCTTTTCTTAAAGTCTTCAAGTATCATTACATACTAACTTTCTTCTAGGTTCTCGAGTCCTAATGAAATATTTGCTCTCGTTGGCAGTCATTGAAAGATTAGGCCTGGAGAGACGGGAGAGGATCAGGCAGAAAACACAGATGTACCACATTTCATAAAATTTACTAGTAAACTTTCAGCAACATTTACTTCAAGTTACTTTGGTTTTTCTGTGTTACACACAAATGGTTCAGATGAGTTCAGCTGATGTAAAAGTTTAGAAGAAGAAACACAGGCCCGCTGGACAGCAGGCACATGTAGAAATACACTAATCAAGATTCAACAGTGGAGGATTACCACATTTTCAGCACATTCTTGGCCCAGGAACTTTAGCAGAAAAACTGCTGACATAAACTTTGTATAATACACACTGTACATGTAAAATGCTAAATATTTTAACACCACAGGAAAATCCAACAGAGAACTGAAATGGTTCAATTGTTTTAAAATGTTTTTGCTTTAATCTTAGAGAATTACAAAAATGAAGTTAAAAAAAAAAAAAATATCCAAAAGCAGAATTTTAAAATTCTAGATAGTATATTTGGCAGCACCGTGCCTCACAGCAAGAAGGTCGTGGGTCTGATTCCCAAGCCTCTCTGTGCAGAGTTTGCATGCTCTTCCTGTGCCTTTGTGGGTTTCCTCCCACCATCCAAAGACATACATGTTCAGGTTAATTTGGTGACTCTAAATTGTCCATAGGTCTGAATCTTACTCCTATCATACAGCGCTCATAGTTCTTTATTTTCCCAGGAGGGCACTTTGCTCTCTGGATGTAGGTTTAGTTGTGGTTCCTCGAGTCTCCAAGAGAAAATTGGGAGGTAGCTCTTTCAGCTAACAGGCTCCTCTTCTATGGAACTAACTCCCAGTATCAGTCTGACTCTGTCACAGCTTTCAAGATCATTCTTAAAACCTTCCTCTATGACAAAGCCTACAATAAAAAGTTAAACACTCTTTGTTAGGTTCTACTGCTATATGCATACAGTAGACTGCTGGGGGATGCACTGAACGTCACCCTCTCTCCCCAATGTATGTATATCACATCACAACATTACATATCACCTACTTTGTCTCTTTCCATTCCCTGCGTTTTGTCCCCCCGTCCTCTCTTTTTCGGTCCCCACCTCCAGGTAGTGAATCATCGCTGCTCCATGTTCCTGCTCAATACTTTCTGAAAACGACACACTATTCATGAAAACGTTGGAGGTCTTAGTTTGGTAGCATCAGCTTCCCTGTTTCACAATTAACCTTGGAGCAGCACGATGGGCACCACTTCTTCTTCTGCGCTGACACGTGTCCTCCCGTACTGATCAAATAAAAGACCAACTTCCCATTCACAGGATGATGGATCACGACGACGGATTAGCCCTCTTTAACCAAAGTGGCTTTTTCTGCTGCCTCACTGGCAGATTGAATGGCCCTCTGCTTGGCTGCTCCTGTGATGCCCTACCAAGTGAGGAAACAACTCAAAAGTTCAAGTCTTTCTTGACAAAATTGTTGAATGTTTTTAAATAAGTTTGTTGAGAAATGTATTTATTTTTACATATTCAAAAGACTTTATCTTACAGTTCAGACAAATTCAAAGTTATTCAATGCATAGCCTATGTACAGAAATCATAATTTGTTGGGCCTGAAATAGTGATTGAGATTATGCCTGGAGCAGATCATTTAAAAAAATCTAAGCAAATATTAGGAAATGGGTAACAATAATGAATGTGACATGTGAGTTAATACTGTAGCTCCCTGGGAATGCCATACATCGAGAGTGGACCCCTTTTTCTTTTTTTCAATTGTTCTTTTGAATGGCTGGTCACAAAAATAAAATCAAGAAATTTTGACACGTGGAACCCAATGTGAGCTCCACTTCCTCTTCAACCCTATAACAGTGACAAAAATAAGGAAAAGCATACATTATTGGACTCAGTGTCTGACAGTTCAGGTCCCGGTCCATACCTTTACCTGATTGGCAGGTTAACAAAAAATAAAATAAAGATGGAAGCAAAAATAATAATAAACTAAGATAACACCAAGCAGATGGTAGAGTGCTTGTACACACACAGCTGGCGGTCCACCATCTTCTTCCAAGTCGAGTATGCCTGCATACTGAAGCTCTCTCTTGTCAGTTTGAAAAAAAAAAAAAAGAAAAGAAAACCAAACTCCCACAGGACTTCATCTCACAAATGAAGCCTTTAAATGGAACTAAGGGAATCTTAATCTCAAGTCTTGAGCTAGATAACCTGATGAACTGAAATGTCCGACTTTGTGTTATTGTGGAGGATACGTGCAGGAAGCAACAGGCTGTGTAGTCGTACCACCTAAGAACATTGCATTTCAGCTGCGATTCCTGAATAGATTCCTCAAACATCCTGAAACTGGAGAAATTGATGATGCAGGCGCTTCACGTGGATGTAAAATAGATGCAAGGTTGGTGAACCTAATAAAAGTTGGTGGATGGTTGCTAGGTGTTGGCTTTTTTTAGAAGAGCAGGGCCCCCATACTGCCTACTTCACTCTGTTCTTTCACAAAGATCTCAAAGTATTGATAGATGATGGTGACAGCCAGCAGGATACCAGTGCCAGAGCCAATGGCTCCGAGGAAGTCAGCCATCACTGATAAACCACCAATACACAGTCCACCGAAGGCAGCAGCAGTGGGAATGTACCTAGAGCAGAAAACATGGAGAAGGAGGTGAATAATGGTACTTTATGATCTTTCAGTCCAAAGTATGTGACTACCAAGAAAGGTTCAAACAGAACATTCCTGATAATTGTGAGCAGCAGTTAGAAGAAATAGGAATAAAAATTTTAGGAAATAACCTTATTCCTAACCTTAACCCCTAAGATACAGTGAGCAGCTGGTTAGGGAAACATCTATCTTTGAAAAAGGGACTGTTTTCCAAACTGTTCAAACTATTTCTTAAATAGTGTATATTATAGATTCACACCCAAGGGAAGAATGTGCAGACACCAAAAAAGAAGTTCAGGAGTAACAAAAGTAATCTCATTCTTGCACTGCTTTCATATTTTTAATTAGTTTTTAACATTATGGTTGATATTTTTACACTAACGCTTTTGTCAACTTTCTAAAATTTTGTTTGGGTAAAGTAACTTTTCAAAAGGACAAAAATATTACCCATAGAAAATAAACAGGGGTTAATGGAGATTAATGACTAAGACATCCCTCATTTTGCAATTTACACTGCTGCTCACAGATTTGCCATACTCTCATGCTCCATTTGGAAAATCAGAAGAAACATAACTAACACAATAACAATAACAAACTAAATTTTGGAAAAAACCTTTACAGGGATTTAAAAAAATAAATAAATAAATAAAAAAAAAAATCAGACATGGCAATGCAACTAAGTTGGTGAAGAACTGAAATATTGAACATTAACTTGTAACCTAACTGATGAAGTCCAATATGATTTCAGCATCTCATTAGATATGTAAAAATGTAAAACAAATCTGTACATGATAACAATTTGATTTCTACCTGTTCAGTTCATGGACCATTGAGGTTTCTCTGTGTCCCCTCATCACCATCTGTTGCTCCTTAAGCTGTTTGGCCACCTAGATGATAGTGAAAAACAGAGGTGTAAAGCACAGTCTGTCTGAAATGTACAATTAGCACCACCTGCTACTAAACAGGTACAACTTACATCTTTAGCAGAGGAGCCAGAGACTTCAATCCAGGTTTTGGAGAAAAAGGCACATGATCCCAGCATGAAAACAATGTAGATAAGTGCATGGACTGGGTCCTCTAGAACAGAGCCAAATGACTCAGGGGGGGAGAGGTAGTAACACAGTCCACCAACTGGGTAGGCACGGGCTGGACCACCTGATGAAGTGTCCTGCATGACAAGAGAAAAATGTGAGAAATTAAAGAATGCATGCTTTGATGGGCAGACAAATGTTCCCTTATATAGAAAGATAAACAGCCAATAGATTAAAAATATTGATGATCGTAATTTGCATCATGAAAACTAATGCTTTAAGAAACTGAAAATAAAGTTGTATGAAAAACTCAAATGGAATGTATACTTACAGACCAAGTTCCAAGCAAATTAACCAAGAAGTTGCCACTAAAGCGTGTGGAAAGCATCTGAGAGATGACGTACAAGTTGGAGACCAGGGCAGACTGCAGGATGATGGGAATATTGGATGTATAGAAAAGCTTGATTGGGTAGGTGTTGTACTGGCCACGGTAGCGGGCTGACTTGATTGGCAGATCCACCCTGAATCCCTGTGAGAAGAGGTCAATGTGTAGGACAGCTGTGAACAACTGAACCCCATATACGTCCCATCACCCGATTTAGAACTTGGGCAGTTTAGAGTTACACAAAAGAAAAGACAAAATTCACCTGAAAGTATATCACTACAGCAAAAACAAATACTGTGGCGATGAGGTTCATAAGGTTGGGCAGGTTCTGTCTGTAGAAGGCCTCTCTCAGGGCTCGCACTTTGTCTGTCCGAGTTGCCAGCAGATGGAAAAGAGCAATGATTGCTCCCTCAAACTCTGTGCCTAAAAACACAAGTGGACACAAGTGTGATGCATATTTCTTGGAGAGCTACATGACAACTATTCACTGGACATTTTGGGAGTTCTTACCTCTGCCAGTGTTCACAGTCGTGGGGCTGAAGGCCTTCCAGACAATAGTCTCACAGATGTTGGTAGCAATGAACAGTGAGATCCCTGAGCCAAGACCATAGCCCTTTTGGAGCAACTCATCCAGCAGCAGCACAATCAGCCCAGCCACAAAGAGCTAAACGACAACAACAGATTCAGTCATCTTTGAAATCACAGAGTCAGTCATGTGAAATTCTTTAACACTGCTAAGAACTCACATTTGTTTGGAGAGTCTGCTGAGTTTGACAGTACAGGTTGAAACATGAGTTTTCACAACACAACCTTTTACTCCCAACACTTACTGTTTCACTGGAAAATATTTTCTTTTGGTAGGTTGTTGATCATATAATTCTAACAACTCTTAACAAATTCTTAGTTTAAGGGTCAGTAACATACCTTTTATTTCAAAGACAATTATAAGTTGACAAGTACTAGTTTGCTAGTAGCAGAAATGTCTGTTATAAGAGTTTAATATTTGAGGGAACTCTGGGAAAGCAAAGAAGCTTAATTTTTTACTTGTTCTATAGTAATTTATATAATTTTTTTACTTTGTTCTATATATGTATTTTTTCTATAGTTTTTCATATTGTTGGCTGTTGTTTGTTCTTACAAAACAACAACAACCAACTATATAATTTTGGTTAATTTACACAGTCAGATGTGAGAAATTCTTCTCACCTGAATGATGATGAGTAGACAGATTCCAGCACCCATCTCTGAGGGATCTCCATACATGCCAGTCATCACATATACGATGGCCTGGCCAATTGTGATGATCATTCCAAATACTGAAAATCAGGAACAGGGGTTTGAAAATTTAAGGACTTAATAGTAAATTCTCACCAAAGATTTAGAAAATCACCACCCGATGAGAATTTACTTACACTTCTGAGCTCCATTAAAGAGGGCTCTGTCCTTTGGTGTGTCTCCAACTTCAATGATTTTAGCTCCAGCCAACAGCTGCATTATCAGGCCAGAGGTCACAATAGGTGAGATACCCAGTTCCATCAGCGTACCTGGATGTAGACATGGAAGTTGGTTAAACCTGCAGGAGGGCAGGCATATATTTACTCTATATTTCATTCAGGTTTTAGGTCGACCAATACCTCTGTTTGAAGCCAGAATTACTCTCATCCAGTAGAACGGATCTGCAGAGTCCGACGACATGATGCCAAAGAGGGGAATCTGGAGGAAAATAGCGTTCAGTGTGTGTCCACTTAAGCATGAAATTAATGCATATATTATTTCCAAACCTTTTATTCACAAAATAGAACCAAATAATTTATGGAACTGAAAACTACACTGTGCAACACTGTTACATTTATTCATTTGGCAGATGCTTATATCCAAATCAACTTAAATGTTAGGGACATCACTAGAGCTAGAAGGAGGCCTTGCTGCAAGTACTATGTGCTACAACTGTCCAATAAGTGAGATGAGATTAGGTAAAGAAGTGCACAGAAAGCACACAATGAGGGCTGGATAGACATGTTGAGGTACCAGAGGTAAGGAGATGCTCTCAGGAATTATAATGTATATTGCACAATTTTGGCTAAAATGTATGGAAGTCACATTTGGGGTGTCACCCAGGCATATAAATTATGTTGAGTTTGGATTGTTTAATTATGCAGACACAGTTATTACTGAGCAGAGCAAACATGACATGGAGTCTTAATTCAACTGCAGGAGGTAAAGCACAGCCTGCTTAGTTAATCAGTTGATAGACTGATTAACAGAAACTTAATCAGTAAATCGTTAAGTCAAGCTAAAAAAAAAAAAAAAAAAAAAAATCGGTTTGCAACACCTTACAAAATAAGACCGCTTAATTTCACTTTTATACAGACCTTAAGGGACTGCTGCTTCTTTTAGCTTGTAGACACAATATACAAATTTAAGCCATAAGTTTCAGACATGCACTCAAATTTTAGGACATAACTGTTAATGCAATAATTAAGATAAATTGGGATTAACCATAATCATCATTCTTCCAAAGACTTTGTGGTTACATTACATGAATGAAATACTGGGTTGTAACAGTCAATCAGATTCATCACCATATGATTTATTTCCAGTTCAAAAATATGACACCTCTCAGATGACTGGAGCATGAAAGTGTGAGAAGAAATACAGAATAATTAATTAATAGTGACACTTACCTGGCAACACACCAGGAAAATGAAGAGAGTGATGGCAGTCCATAGTACCTTTTCTCTGAACTGGATCTGTTGGTCAAGCACAATATGATGTCAACTTTTCAAAGACATTTTGAGGTTTCGCTGGCAGCATGAAGAGGGTTCTTATCATATGCAAATGTACAAAAAAAAAAAAAAACAGAAACGGGATAAAGTGAAAAATACACACCTTTCTCTCAGGTTTTTGGATCTCTGGCAAAACTGCACAGAATGGCTTTATCACCTCCAAGAACTTGACTGGAAACAAAAAGAAGTGAGTGTTAAAGCGACCTACCTACAGAAATAATGGCTGGTCCTCAGTGGGACGTGGCAGTGAATGAGGGGCGGACTCAGGGCAAATTTAAAACTACATTAACCAAATATTGGATTTCACATCAAAGAAAATACTATTTTTCCTAATGTTGGCAGATATCGTACTTGTCCGCTGACATTATGACAATGTTTAGTTTCCAGAGAGCAGCTGTGAGTGGATCTGGGTCCAGCAGGCAACACCGGTTGTGTTATGCGTCGTCATCACTAGACTGTCAATGTCTTTGAATGAGCGGCTAACAAGTTAGCTTACAGGACACTTAGAGCAAACAGGAAACAGCTCGGCACTTCGTAAAAATCTCACTATAAGCAACAAATATTGCTTCTAAAGAACCCCACCAGGCTTCAATTAAATCTATAAAAGACTTTTCATCCAAAGGGGCTCATAATAGTACAAAACCAACTGCCAACTAGCTGGCTAGCAACATAAGCTAGCCGCTACCAACGCCGGCTCTCAGTTAGCTGATAAGTTGTCAAAAACAGTCAGCGCTGGTTTGGATCCTGGTCCAGAGGATCCAGAGATCAGTCTCAGAGATGGAGAGTGCACAAATCATACTCACTGCCCATGATGTCCTGACAGTCCACCTCAGTGCCCCTGTAATGTGTAAATCTGAGCAGAGTCGGTCTCACTACTGAGCCGCCGGGAGGAAGCAGGAGGAGGAGAAACTTTAGAGACACGTCCCCACTACAGACAGAGCTGCTCCGTTTAAAGACACACACACCAACTCAGCGTTCATTTCATTCATCTGTAGTGGAAGAAAAGTAAATGGTTCTTTTTTAATCAACTGTAGGTAAAAGTAAACCATGTAAGGTTCAGTGTAACATTTTACAAATCTTATATTTATTCAATGGAAGGTGCAGGTGACTTGCAGCAAAATGTACCAAACCTGGCTGGCAGAAAATGTTGATACAACAATATTTATAACTCAAGAAATTTTAGAGGAAGGTTCGTCAAACTTCATTCATATCAGTTTCTCAGATGAATGTAAAGTAAAATTAATTGAAACTTTAAAATTTTTTATCTTCGGGGCATTCTTCAGAAAGAATACAATCTTTTTGATATGTCTATTCAGGCTTTTAATTCTGAATGCACCATTACAGTTGTTCCCTTATGACAGAAAACCATTACAGAAGTCAGAAGTTTCCTCTCCATGTGTGTTTAAGATATCTTCTTCTCTAATGATTTATTCCTGGTTTATCATGGTTTCTCCCCATAGAAGGGTTAGGGTACATCATTACTCACCTCCTCATTCAGAAAAGCGGATCCGGTCTTGAGTCCGGCTCTCCACTGCTGTTGGAAATGATGACAGAAGAAAGGGCAGAGCTCAACACTGGAGAGACTCAGACTCTCATCTTAGCCTCTGTCAGATGCAGACCCAGGAATGAGGAGTTTTTTCTGCTGTAGAGTTAGCAGAACATTAGGCATAGGTTTTTGATTTTGTTTGTGGTTTTTTTTTTTTTTTGTGCTTGTAACTGGCAGTGGCCTGAGACAGCATTTATGGCTGTGTTTGCTGTCTGTAGTGAGAAGGTTTCAGCAAAAGAGTAGTTTATGTCAACACTGTCAGCCTCAGACAAACACAAAGGCAAAGAGGAGTCTGTTTTTAACCAAAATCTGCTGTTGATTAACTCATGTATGTTAGTCACAGTGGGCTATCATTGCTTCTGACACAGTTTTGGGTTCATTTGTGATGTTTCAGAACCTGCAAATTGAGAGGTTAGTTAGTTGTGTTATGTAAGAACCCTTTTATTTGTTCATGCTGGGTTTTTTTTTTAAACTCCCAACAGGCAGTGGCTGACAAAGTGTTGTGCTAATGCAAATGATAGCTTATTGTATGGCCAAGGTTTCATATTTATTTTACCCTCCTATGGAGGTCTGAATCCATTTTCTGACACTGCCATTGGTTCACTGCAGTTCAAAGGTGAAAATGTACATTTTTAATATTGACAGCTTATTTTGCTTATAATATGTCTTGTTTTACAATCATAGGAAAAATCATAGGCCCATGTTAAAATTGAAGTCAAATTTTGAATGTAGGAACTATAAGATATTTCTTTACATTGCTATTTTAAACACATTTTCTAAATGACCGATCTGATTTCTTTCAGGATTTCTGAAATATGGAATAGGAATAGGAATCGAGTCAGTAGTTCTGAATTATTTTCATTACTTCCACTGTAGTCATGACTATCAGAAGCTAAACTTTTGGATTACATAAAAAATAAAACGTCTGTACTATTGAACATGTATTTATTTCTCCAGTATTTTTACTTTTGTGCTTACATAAATATACCCACTAGAGCGCAGCAATAACCTGGAAACCAAAGTTGATGAAATGTGGGATGAAGAGGCCACATTGACTCAGAGCTTCTCTCAAACCAGCCTGACTGTCAAAGGCAACACCACCAGGTTAATCTCAGGTTCAATGTACAATGTTATATGATGTAAGAGCGTTCAGCAAAAAAAAAAACAAAAAACAAACTAAAAACAAACAAACAAACAAACAAAAAAAAAAACAGAACAAACCATGCAAATAAAAAAATCCCAAACCAAAACAAACAAAAAAACCTTCAGTTTTGAATATTACCATATTCAATTTTTTCATTGAGAGATGGCGACTAATATCAAACAATGCTACTAAAAGGTATTAAAAATTCAACTTTACCTTAAGCAATGACAAAAAAACAAGGGCAAAGATCTGTGGGACAGAAAAATTTGAAATTATATATATTTTTTGACCTAGAAATGTCTTAGTTTGTACCTGATACAATTTTTTTTTTTCATTTGAAGTTCCTATTCCTGATACAACAACAATAAAGCTTTCTACTTCTATTTTCCATTCTATTTTTATTTCAGGCATTATTTCTGTTCTTCTTTCTTTCTTTTTTAGTTGAAAGAGAGGGATGACTCACAATGTAAGCTCCCCCAGTTGACACAGCGCCCGCAATGTTAGGGAGCAAGGGAAATGATAGATGAGAAGCTTCTCTGACAGAATAAAACTTTATCTAAGATCTTGTCTGTTCACAGGGTGCTTTGGTTCTCACTCTGGAGGACAGTGTATGAACCTCTGTGAAACTAAACTCACCAACATTTTAAATTTAATTAAAGACCTTCATTTTTTAACAACATAAACTTAAGAAACAGACACAGAACTTAAGCGGTGATCCATAGTAACTGCAATTAAAGGAAAAGATTAAATTCACAAGTTCATAATAAAATGTGGGGAGGGGAAAGATATCACATCATTTGAGCGAAGTCAAAATCTTTCCATCCTCTGAAACTTGACAGAGATGTGGATATTCTTCAACATTAAAAGTAATGTTTATGACTCTCCCAATCTGATAAAATGACTTTAATGGGCTGCCAAACAAATGTCCTTTTACATCTGCCAGAAGTTCAGAGTTGGGTTGATCATGATATTTTTTATGTAAAAATACAAAAGAAATTCCATTATGGGGCTAAGCCAAGCAGATGGTTAACTTACCTTAGTATAAAGTTGGGAAATGGAGAAACATTTAGCTCAATTTTGTCTAAAAGTATCACTATACCAACACCTGTACATCAGGTATAATAACACAAGACATATTAAGGGGGAATAGGTACAGAAAGACAGGTAAGAAAATATAGTATAGCATTTATGTTGGAGTGGTAATTATCGAAAAATGTTTAAATAATGGACACGTGCCTGTGTTTACACAAGATACAGAAAATTTATATGATAGCTGGCATTACATACAAGTCTTGACTTTGCTGTAACATTGAGTAATGTTGAATACTTCATTACCTTTTTAATCTCATTCTTTCTTTTCCTGTGATACAAGAGTGGAACGATTTGCTCTCTTGTTCTGTGACTCACCGTCTATTAAAACCAGGCCACTCACATGGTCCCTTTCTGTTTGCATTAGTGAGATCAAATGGCCTACAGAGGGGTTTTCTGTGAGTTTGACTTGATTTTTGTGTGTGTTTGTGCCTTAATTGCAAGTGTCTGAATAAATCAGATTACTGCACTACAGGGGGATCCTCAAGTAAGAATGGAAAAGCAGTTGTCACAGACCCATTCCAGTCTTTTCACTGACGAGTTAATACTATGTTCCTTGACATTTCCCACAACTATGGGGTCATCTATGGATTTTCTGGGTGGGAAGGGTTGGGTGTAAAGAGTCACAAGATCACTATGAGTCCAGGCAGTGAGTTACTCCAACTCAGCTGTTATGTTATCCTGCTTTTCATGTTTTCCTTTCCCGTGCCTCTCTGAAATAGCCATAATAGCACAATACCAGTGATTTAAACTTGCTGTCAGTTATTTGGCTAGGTCTCACTCTCATTTTCTTAGTTTCTTTTTTTTTCTTATCCTCTTATGAATTCTCCTAATTATTTTCATTCCTTGTTGGATTGTGCTCACCGATGGCCTAGTGGTGACCATCCTGAACAGTATTCACTGCTTTGAGGTCCTCCCAGTGGCAAAGCAGCTGCTCTGGTCTCTTGGTATCACAGAGTGATGATACTTTTTACTATGACTGTGATTCATTGCTTCTGCTGCACTGAAGGTCAGGGGGTCATGGTTGGTGTTTTTTTTTTACTGGTGGATTTAACTCTCCTCGTAATCCAGTATGGTGATCCAGAAGACAGAGGAACATTTTGTTCCCGACCTCATCCCCCAAGTTATATAAACATCTACAGATCCCTAACTCCGCCCTATAGAGATTTTCTCACACTTTATAGGAGGGTTAATGAAGACGAGCTTGTCTTTTTAGCGTTCTATAAATGTCAATTAAGGATGGAAAGTCTGAACATGTGGTTGTGTCATTTATATTCAAATAAATGCAATCAGAAAAGGAAAACATAGCATGAGCCAACATCCACGCTAGCTGCAGATCTCTGTGCATAATCCCATGTGCATTAATCATGGTGGCACCAGAGATAAAATCAGGCAATCAACAAAGTCATTATACATAATTTGAGGGCCATGAACATTTTTACAGAAATAAATAGTATTCTATCAAGCACTTGTTATGATATTTGAGTCCGAATTTGGATCGACGCATCAAAACCACCATCATTGAAAATTTGAGTGAGTCTGAGGGGCATACAGAAAAATGTGATGTGTGATGTTCAAGTTGTAGGTAAGCTTTAAGCACCTATAAATCCCTCTAGAGTAGAGTGAGGAGGGGGATACTGTTTTTGATTTTATTGTCAGACTCAATATTATTTCACTAAAACAGCTGTACTCAGTTCAGCCCCAGTGTGACTGTCTTATGTAACCTGTTTAAAGGTTCCCTGACATCTGTGCTCTTAACGTAAACATAGCAAAATGACCCCAGAAGAGACATCTACTCCCAATGATTTGAAAAATATCTGTTATAAGACACAGAACATGAGGCCACAGCTAGATCTCCAGCGAAATGATAGCAAACTTCATCTGATAAGTTGGTTTTTAAAATACTGTATGAAACGACTCAACATATAAGGAAGGCAACCTACTTTGTCCTTTAAAAGCAACATAACAATCTGAAAACTCCAACAGGAGAAAATAAACAAGACACCAATATAACTTGAAAGCATTTTCAGTATCACTGCAATCATCTTAATCTTACAGTGATTAAAAGGAGGTCAATCTGCTCTAGATGAATGATGGTATGTTACCTAAAGTGACTTGAACACATCTCCTCCTCCTCCTCTCGCTAACATCATGGGCCTTCTATGGCCACTACAATTATTTCAGGAAAAGAGTCTGGTCTCACCACATGTATGAAGTGGAAAATGTTTGGCCATGTTATAACCAACAGAGAACCAAAACAATCCCACTAACAAGAGAGTGACCAACCACAGGATTATTCCACTAAGAGTTAACTGGAGTTAACTGGACTGTCATTAGGTTTAATCCAGATTATTCCAGACTGCAAACTGTACACTCATAGCTTTCTTGACCTGTTATGTCCTCTCTGGGTTATTTTAAGCACACATATCCATACACTTCACTGCAGTTGCTGAGGGGGTATGAGTGTGAGTGTGCTGTGGATACAAATATCTTTTTTCCCCCTGTGTCTCATTGGGAGGTTTGACTATCAGAGAAGGGGTTTCTCTTTTAAAATGTTCACACAAGATTCATTAAGTCTCACTAATTTTTGCATTCACTCATTCATGCTTACTTACTTAAAGCTGTCAGAAAGTTTCTCTTTGCAATGAATGCCTCTGTGGGTTTGACAGCTGTGGTTACATCTGATGAATCATGCCCAATGGTTTCCACACCCATAATCAAAACACCAAATGAAACATGAAGGGTTCAATGGACTTAGAGAACCTATGTCAAGGTTCACTGAAGCTGAAAAAACCTGACATCTTCCTTGGATCCCTGATGAAAATTCATCATCCATCTGTATTACTATAAGGTGCTGTGAACAGACAGACAGGCAACAGTATTAAGTGACATTAACGAACTTCAATAGCAGCTAGTTGATGTCCTGACACAACCCCAAAGAAATAGGACAAAATGGTCTGACACTACAGAAGAGTTATGAAATTTTAGCTCTCACCTGACAACCTTGAGTTGAGGTGATATTCACCTGCAGGGACAAAGGTTCAAATCAGTGATAAGGCACTATATTAAAACAGGGCCAACAGGGTTACTTTAGCTATGGGGGTAAAGCTGCAACCAGTCTGACATGAAAATGGGTAACACGGGACAGAGCACAGTGTGTTCAAGTTCACATGCATTGAGTCATAAACCCACCATCTGATCAACTTTCACTTGATCCCTCTATGTGTTGTTATCAGCTTGAACTGTTAACCAGGGTTCAAAGAGGGTTGCATAACATGTTGTGACATGTTAGTCTTTGAACATATGACACTCTGTGTCTACATTCAAAAGTGAAGGCAAAAAAGTGAATATGGCCTCCATGTTTCCAAAAGGTCTCAGCCTTTGTAAGCTGCCTGCTTTAGATTTGGGTGGGGTAGCTGCTGGTGGTGTACTGTACTGTACATTTTGTACTATTGCAATACAATACTTACCTTTGATTTCTTTGTTTCTGTTCTCCACAGGATTAGTTAAAGGCTGGGATGATGCAGCTCTAACCTGGGGGGGAACAAACCGGGGTCTTTTACGGCTCACGCAGAAAATATCCCACCTCTGAGAATGGTTCATAGATCAGTGGTACCCTTTTCTGTCTACTGTTACTGCTGTGGACAGAATAAGAGTTTATGTGCTGTGCTGGCAATTTTTTTAACAACCTGTTTCACTGGTTTGTTCCTCTGAGAACAAAATGACGTCCTGAAATCAATCAGCCCTTTAAAGAATCTTGAGTAGCTAGAATGACAATCAGAGAAGACATTCCGTTACTTTTGAACAGAGACAGCTTTCTTCCCATGTGTCAAAACACCAGTGTGTATGCAAAACAGGTTTCCTTGGAGTGTACACACCCAGATATACGCCACGTGTATACCGTCACGTATGCCACAAGCACTCAACATTCATGCGTTATCATCACAATAAGACTAATCAGACCAGCTCTTACATCATAACTCACACTTTCTAATGGGCTATTGAGGTCAATCGGGACTTATTAATCTTCTGGGACATTGCAAAACCACTACTTTGATCCAATAACATTAAGCCCAATCACACCTGAAGTAAACCCATGAGTGTTCTGCCACCCGCTAATTTGTGATGTCTTGAGGGATTATTATGAAATGAAGAAAGCTTCCTAATCTAGTAACGACAAAAGGATACTGTTTAGGTTGAGTGTTGTTGTGTTACTCCACAGAAAGACATTAGCATAATGCATTGTCTTATTGTTTTCTGCTAGGTGTCATTTACAGTACTCATGTTATGGGGCTATGTTTATAGGCCAACCTGCATTTTGTGGCAGTTCAGAAATGACTGGTGCTGGTACATAGTTTAGTATTGCTGTTAAGGTCCAGTCACCAAGGCAACTGTCTGTACTTCTCACCACCTGACCCACATGCAAACAACTCAGACATAATGCAGACGAACAAGCTCACTTATTCAAAAACACTCAGTGAAGGGGGGATTGGTTATTCTGTATTTAGGGCCTTCATAATCAAAACAAAATGAGGAAGAAAAACATATGGATTTAAATCTGTTTTTCAGAAGACAGTAGATGGGGAGGGAATGTACAGCTTTTTTTTAGATCCAAAAAGAGGAAATGATAATACCTCTCATCTTCAATTTCATGCATTTTATCTCTCCAAACCCAAAACTGGATTGGATATTGGTTTATACATTCTAGATAAAAAAAAAGAAAAAAAAAAGAAAAAAGAAAAAAGAACAACAACAAATTAGATCTGTAGGTCTGTAGGATATTCATTGATAATGCTGTAGCTGAATATTATGCTTAAATAATGTGCAGCACTGAGTCACTTGTGAATTGTGGCTGTTCTGGTGCTTAGGAACAGCAGTTTCTTTAGGGGGCATCATTGCTGGACCAGCGTGTACTTTATGATAATGTGGGATACGGGGTATCTGCTACAATGTGGTGTTTAGAAAGTGTATCTGCAGCCTCAAATTGACATACCTATCCTATTAGACAGGTACGCTGATGAGTGACGCAACATTCTAGGTATACTTTCCACACAAACATTGTTTCTTTGGACTTACCCTCTTTAGCTCTGAGTGTTTACCACCACTGGAAAGCCGATTAGGCTGACTACAAAGCTGCTGCTTTCGACAGGAAACATTCACTACAGAATTCAGGGTGCATAAAATGTGTTTAACAAATACTGGTCATCTGAGGTTGCTGCTTTGGAGCTGTTGGGATATGTAGTGGCTGGATTACACATTATAATTCTTCCTGATTAGCACTACAGCTTTAACGGAGGTCTTTGAAGTGTATAATCTGAGCCCTGTGCTTCCCAAGTGCAGATCAGGCACTGATGTCACTGCTGACTGGCAACTGGGCCAAAAATTTTATACTTTATACAACTATACTGCTTAACAATAAACTCTATGACTATGATGAGTCATGGATGGGAGGGCTTTCAATCTCTGCTCTGTGAGAGATAAATGTAAAGACAAAGAAAAATTCCAAAGCGTGTTCTGTTGGCATGGAGTTTGCTGTGGATGGAGTTGTCTAAATGAGGTAAATTACACAGCATCAAGTCTTGTTATTTCAGTTCATACTGTGACTTACGTCACTTATACTTTGCCACAACATTAAGGCTACTGCAGCCTTAAAGGCCAAAGTCAAATTCTATTCTTTCAGCCACAGCTGTGTCAAATGTGACAACCTTGCACAGCATCCTCACATTACACATTTCAAGTGCACACAGCAGTTTCATAGGTCTCATAATTGTTAAAAAAATAATAATTATGATGACTCATTTTGGTTTTGAAGTACGTTTAAAGCTTGAACCTTGATCAGTTTTAAATCAAACGCTTAGCCTACTGATTTTATGGTTTTGGTAGCATTCAGGAATGTTTTATAGTGGTTAGACAGCATCATTCTTTCTATTCATTATTTACCCAAATAACTACTAGAACATGTTTTTTTCCCCTTCAGAGTTTCCCCTCATAATTTAATCATCGTCTTGGCCACCTATGGAAGTTGGCCATTACAATGTTTCCCCTCAGTTGATGGGCAGCCCATGTAATGCTTATCAGTTCAATTCAATCAGTTCAGTTCAATCCATGTTAAAGATGAACAATAGAAAATTGTAAAAGTACAAATATCAGTCTTCGTGTCAATGGCAAATCATGATTTGTGTAATTGTTTGTCATGTGTAACATCAACACTGTACTGCTGGATTCAAAGCTCTGTAAACAGAGTAGATGAACACAGAATTTTTTTTTTTTTTATTATCCAAGACACTTAACACACATGTATACAAGAGAGGTATCTGCTCTTGCAATAACAAAATAAATCAAAGTTATTATCAGAACATTTAAAGTGGTAATATGGAATGTACTTTTTTCCATGTTTTTTTTTTTCATTTTCAAACAATACTTTCAAATAAATAGTTTCTCTATATAGTCTTTATAACTAGTGTTTTAATCAATAAATTCTCTGTTTAGTCAAAGTTGTGGGAATGGAGAGGAGAAAATCTGATGAAAACAAAGACAGTGACAAATCAAGGACAACATCCCCTTTGCAATCCCCTTTTCAAAATGCCTTGTGTTTATAGACAAAAATGTACCAGGGAGAACAATTTTTGAAAAAAAAAAAAAAAAGGCAAATCCCTTCTTCTAAACCTAAATAATCTTGTTCTTCCACTAAAATTTGTAAGTCCAAGTGCCTGATAGACACACAAACCATGTTTGTAAAGATGGTCTTCAGAGACACCAATGTGAACACAAAATCGTCTTATCAGAAGCTTAAATTGTCGATTGCTACAAGGCTGCTGACCTAGCCAGCCATGGTCAGCTTGTACAGTCATCTTCTCCACTAATAATATGCTGTTGCAGACTGGCAGTCCAAACTTCATCCAAAAAAAACAAAAACTTAACACAGGTAAAGCACCACATCAGGCTCCTAGAACTACATTCGAGTTTCAGTAATTCCTGCCTCACTCTTTCTCTCTCAGAGAGAATTTTAACAATAAAAAAACTTGTCTGTACCAGAGGAGGAGAATCTGAGGATGCTACAGGAGTCCTGGTGTTTGTTGAGAGACCATTGTCTTGCACAACATTTCTCCTACCACGAATAACAAAGAAAAAGAGCAGTCTCTGAAAGAGAAAAGTGCAAGTAAGGGCACAGACAGCCCTGTCCTCTGGCAGGTAAGGGAGAGTGCACGACGACCACACAGACTCTCCCGTGACCCTGAGGTTCCCTCCAAGCAGAGGAGGTTCAGACCCCATGTGAGCATAAGGACGATGCACCTTGGAGTAGCATGGTTTCAGCTCAGTGAGCCTGTTCCCACCTTAGAAATTCAGACCATGTTGGCACCAGTGCAGCTTCAGTCAGTACTGTGATCCTCCAGTTGGGAAATAATAGTAATCAAGTTCTGGAGGCCGAAGATGAAACCACTGTCCTGGCCTTCATGCACTACACTGTCTTCTCCATAGTGCCGACAGGTGGTGTGAGCAAAGTCAATCATGCGCACATCCACCACGGGGCTGCTGGCCTCCCCTGTGCTATGGGAGGAGCGACCACTGCCACTGTTACCGCTCGCTGCAGCCACACTGGTGCTGCCTCCTGCTGAGGAGGAACAAGGGAACCCAAAGGCCCCCACCTCTTCCTCCTCCTCCTCCTCTTCGTCTGATGGCTCATCCTCATCACCCTCCTCTCCGCCACGGTGTCTTGGTCTAGTGGGAGTTCTGGGCGGGTCTCCATCATAGATGATGAGCAGGGAGCTGGAGTAGAAGCGGTAGGACTCACAGGCCTCCAGGGCAGCTTGCATTTCACGGAGTCTACGCAACACTGGGGACAACAGCTCTCGACGCAGGCGACGCCCATCGTGGAAGAACTGGTAGAGGGCCTCCTTGAAACCAGCGAGGGTCAGCTTCCGACCATGGTACTTGTTCATGAACATCAGCTGTCCTGAGTCTGACTGGTACACCTGCAGAAGTCACACAGAAAAATGAGTATTAAAACTACCCAGTGTAACCAACACAGCTGACTCTAAATGTAGAGGAGCTGGGTTGCATTTCTACAATACCTGCATGCCACAAAGTCGCACCCCAATGGAGGCAGATGTGCTCTGTTGACACTTGCGGATCTGATTGGCTTTCTTCTCCTCTGATGCATCATCCCCATGTTGACGAGTTCCCATCTTCAAATCTAAGACACATGGAACTGTATAGCGCCATGTCAGGTTTTCCAAAAGGATAAATTCTGTGAAAAGCAGTCAAGGATCACACAACAACTAAAGACCTACAAACTAACAGCATGTTCATGAATTTCACTGCACATGGAGAGGACTGACATCCGCTGTTTACTCATGAAAGGATACTGTATTGGTTACGGTGCTTTGCATTCTCCTTCATCCTCTGCAAGTGCTGCTGGTGACATTTAAGACTCCAGGGATTGTGTTTGATCTGTGGCACTACATTCCCTTTCTCCAGGCTGAGGTAGAGTACCTCCGCCTGCTGCTGCTGTTGCTGCTGAACCACCATCTCATCACGGTTGTAACTGTAAAGGGGACAATGTCGAAAATTGTCAACTTTAATGTTACAGAACTTAATAATGACACCTAAACTACAAATGCACAAATGTGCTAAGGCAAGCTTTCTTACCTCATGATCTTGTCCTCTTTACGACTGTGTCGAGATCTCTCTTTGCTGTACTTGTCATTCTCCAGCAGCAAAGTAGACTGCATCTTGTTGCTCCACTTCAGCATCTTGCTCTTGGGTTCACAGTCTGCTGAAGGATCGTTGTTTTCCATATCTCCTGATTCACTGTGGAGGGGGTAGGCAATGAGGCACAGGTTCCCTTCCTCATCCTCCTCAAAACTCACTGAAACTACACCTGTGAGAGGAAAGAAGGACAGTGGTTATTACTTTTTTTCAGGCCATAATTTCCATAATTTCCTGTAAGGAAAATGCAAGGACAACAATTTCCATTTATGTCCAAGTTTACATTTTAAACACATCTAATCATAAGTCACGAGTACACACAAACACAAACTGAAAGATGAAATAGGCCATTAAAAGCAGATGCCCAGGCACAATGAGTGTTGATATAACTCAAATCAGAAAACAAGAGTCAAAAAATACCACAAAAGGATGAAATGTGTCATAGTGAGAGGTCATTTATTAAGCAACTGCAGCATCCTCAAAAAACATACAAACAAAAAGCCAAACCAAAAAAAAAAACAACAACAACAAACAAACAAAAACACACTCAAAAAAAAAAACCACCACACAATAACTCACAATAAAGAGTTACATGCTGTCAGCAATGTCATGAGAAATGAAATACAGCTCTCTTCTGCCACAATCATAGAGGCACATTGAACAGCAGCAAAACAAGATGCAGTAAAGACTCACATAACTACAGTATAATGTGTTAATCAGCCCACACAGTCATCGAGTTGTGCTTGAAAATACATCTTGAGGTAATTTTTTTAATACATTTCATAGTCCGCTTAAAAGTTATTATCAAAACAATAGTACAAATACAAACCATTAAGATGGAAACAGGACTAGCAGATTTTTCTACAATCATCTTAACGATTAAGGAAACACAGTTCAACTTAACCCCAAAGCTAATTTATAACACGATCGACAAACAGGTACCCCTTTATACTCTCCAGCCACAAAAAAGTCCACAAAAGGTGCTGCCTATCTAAGGGTGAGGGAGGTGTTGTACTGAGAACAAATGTCACAGCAGCAGTGGCTGACACAGATAAACCAGGAACCGGAAGAAGTGATGTGGTTGAAAATAGATAAAGTCGCAGAGATATTGACACAACAGCCGAAATCCTAAGTGGTAAACTGCATCCAGCAATACAAGTTTTATGTATTAATATATAAACAACTTTACAATGGGGGGGAAAAAAAAAAAAAAAAAAAAAAAAAAACAGTCCACAAAAGCTCATGTTTACAGAAGGCACAGATGTACATTTGCAAAAAAACATGCCAGGCCTGAGGACCCAGCATCCACATTTCTTCTGCAGCCCAAGGCCTCTCTGATGTCATACTCACTGACATCACTGGCCTGCAGGAGCTCCGCCTCTAAAGTCCACTCTGACAGACAGTGGTGTCTACTCAAAGGTGCACTGTCATCACACCACTGCAACTGAGTGTGGGAATTTATGAGTCATCCGGACTTAATTCAACAGAAAGACTCATAAATGAATAAACCTGTGACACTTCAGATTACAGCCTAATAACATAAATTGACAATAATTTACCAGCAAGAGGTCGGCCTTATTGCAGATCACTATCACTATTGATTTATTAGATTTGAAAATTCTGATTAGCTTATCTCATTCCAAGGTCTACGCATTATAATTAAAATCCTCTGAATAACCAACATGATTGACAGTGAATGCATATAATACTACATTGACTGCATTGATGTCTCAAAGCTTTTAAGTCCATCCCCATATCCCTTCATCCACATCTTCATGAAAGCCTCAGTGTTCCCAGTATTATCTGCACTCATTGTCTCAAGTATGCACTTTATTCTGACTGTTTCTCTCTTCTTATTGTGTGATGTGTAAGAGGCAGGAGAGCATCAGTGGCGAGAAGCATTTTAAAGCCCCACAAGTCCACTATCTGGTCCCCAAATCCTGATGCTGCTCCGGAATCTTTTTATAGCCCCATGCTGCATTACTGAGAAGTCAGACACCTTGCCCGTCTTACCTACGTCACTGGGCCCCATAAAATTATCTGAAGATTCTGCAAAATGTCGGTATCAGCATGTTCTAGGTGTCATTGTCTGGACGGGTTCAGGCCCATCCAGAGGTCTGATATTCCAATTATAAGTGTGAACGGGTACTAAAATGGGTATTTATGTCCATGTGTCTGTAATGGAAATGAAACCAGACCTTGAAATCTCATCAACCAGCTTGTAAATTAGTACCTTAGTGATCAGTCCCATTTATTTTTGATCCCTGTTGAACCCTATCTCATCCTGACACCATAGCCTTCATAAAAGCCAGACAGGCCACTTAAAAGCCCACTGGCCACCTCATTTCCCTGGCAGGAGGCCATCAGCTTGGATGTTACCTGAAACCCCTCTTCCAACATGGGTTTTCTGTATGCAGTGTCTGCCACCAGGAGCGACACTGTACACAAGTCACAAAATAAATGAAAATAGGAATACATCTAGCTATAAATATCAACATACATTACATAGTGTTTTGTTGTGTACACCATATTCTTCAAGCCTATGCAACAACCAAACACCAGCATTCAGCTACAATGAAACTGTCTCCTCAAGATCTAAACAGATGCAATTTTTTCCAGCCATTCGTGATATTAAATGTAGCCAAGAATACACCATACATTACAAACCATCAGCATAAGGAGGAAGAAGAGGCCAGAAAGGATTAATGCAGGGCACTTAACATCACTGATATTTCCCCCAGGTGTGCGATGGAGATCTTACCTTTATACTGGGGGGTGAACTTCCTCATCTCTGGGGGGAGGCTCTTGTAGAACTGGTGCTCCCGGGGGATGAGGGGCTTGCAGATGGTCTGCTCCCCAAAGCGTAGCACGCAGGAGTGGCCCCCCACCTGGTGTACGAATGGCTCAAGCATCACCCCTTTCCCGGGATAAGGAGTCCCGTCCGCCTGCATGAGGGCTTCCAGAGCGGGACTCATCCTCACTCCGCATCGGACAGCTGAGCTGGGGGGACCCACGTCGCACGGGAGGCAAGAAACGCGGCCTCTCGCCTGGCTCCCTATCCTCGGACTGTCCCTGCTGGCCCGGGAGGGGGCGCTGCTGGTCGCCTGCTGGAGCGGAGCGCCGAAAAACAAAAGGCTGAACAGGAAGGACACAGCCGGACTTTGAAATCCCTTATTCCCTTTTTTCCGCTTGTCGTAGGAAAAATCATAAAACTCCACCGGGGTGGATATTCTCCGCGTTTGAATGTGTGATAAAAAAGGCTACTTCTGTCGCCAGAAAACCTGCTTAAAACGTTTTCAGAGGACACACCACCCGTCCGCTATGACAGACTGTTACCGAAACTGACGACGACGCTCATCCTGAGACTGGAAAAACAGCCGTCAGGCCCCGCCCCTCCCGCAGCCAGCCAATCACAGAGCAGTAGTTGTCGCTGGGAGGAGACAAGGCACCTCGGACAGGATCAAGCAGATCAAGCAAACAAAGAGGAAGGAGCGAAAACAGGGGGGATGGTAGGACAGGAAAAGCACCAGGCACAAAAACACAACAGCACGCTTTCCTTTCTGTCTCTCTCGCTCCTCCTCGGAGACCAGCTCCAGGTTGTGTGTTAAGATGAACCTTGCTCTTGCGAAATCTAATGTCCTTGGACGCAAAATGCAACAATTAAAATTGAAGGCAATAAAAAGCTCGAAATTGCCCGGCTTTATTTAATTGTCATTTTTTTGACGTGAGTTTTTGTGTTTCAGTAAAAGGCGTTTGCAAGCTAAACTGAAAGCAATGTAACGAGCGTCAAACAGCTAAGGCTGATACTGTTCACATCATGTGACAGGAAGAGATGGGAGACTGCTAAAATAGAATCATCTATCAAATTTGGTTGAATTTCCCTGAAAATGATGTGACTTGGGTGTTGCTGTAGGCACTATTTATTTACCTGCTGGATATTTATCATTATTGGAACTTAAGTATAAGTCTGAAGCATTTATATGCTACAGTGTATTATAAATATATTTCCAATAAATGTTGGTACTCTGTGGTGATTGTAATTCCCAGTGGAGTTTTACATTGCAGTACATCAATAGTTGGCTACTTGCAAAAATAAATAACATGTCTGGTACACAATACCTTATCTAGTTTTTTATACATTCATGTTATTAAGACCTATTTTGCTGAGAGGCTGCACAATTGTTTCTACTGCTAGTGGGGCAGAACATACGTTTCTTGAAACTTTATATGACCGTAGAAATTTCTGTGCATCTATTGCAAGGATAACAGTAGAACAAGCTGTAGTTGTGTCCAGCACAAATGTACACAGTAGACATCATGGAACATGCAGCACATGTTATACAGACCAGAACATGGCAGAGTTGGATGAGGAAAGGTTTATGCTTTATCAATAAAGTGGAATAATTGAGAAGCCTCTGTTTTTTATTTTCCATAAAGTTTACAAATAGTGACAACATTAAGGCAGCCTAAACTTCCTGTCTTCACTGTGCGTCATCTATATCTCAAAGAACAACATAACATACATCTCAGTAGTTGATAACTGATATTTAGGCACCTAGTAGAAATATTTTTGGATTTGTTATCATAGTTGAACATTGCAAGCCACTGTAAGATAACATGCAAGCGACAATACAGACACTTTCTATGGTGTAGAGCTCTAAACCAATATTTTACAAATGAATGATGGGAGACATGCATCACTGGCTTAGAATAATGTCTGCACTAATACTGTATTGATACCAAACATTTATACTGCAAGTCAATAATGGAGGTCATTGGGTATAATGAGACCGTGCCACATTCTGGTGTGTGGGCCTCCCCTGGCATTGCTCAGTGTAGGGTAAAGGATTAATGCTCAACAAATAAGCTTCAGGCCCAAGCTAGAAATTTCTTTGTGAATGCCATTTGACCTAATAGGTCTGACCTGTTTGCCCGACCAGACAAAGCTGAGGTACTGTAGACAAGCTCAGGTCAGTGGATGGTTACAGCCTAATCATGTACCAATCTCTGATGTTCCAGTTCTGTTTTGGAATTAGAAATGGGAAGAAAGAATCCCAGACCTGGGGATTAAACAATCAGCCCTTAACAGGGCACCCACTCTTGTCTTTCTATTGGGCCTACAGGCAGTGACTCCCTGGTGGTCTAATATGAAATTTGGCTAATAAGAAAATAAATTGTGTGTGTTGCAAGATACACTATGGGCTTCCCAGACACTGTGATTCAAGGATCAACAGAACAATTCATCATCATGCCGGTCAAATTTTACCAGAAAAAAGACACAGTAGTGTCATTTTACCATGTTAAAGATTTTGTTTTGCGATTGCAAAGGTGTTGAGCAGGCCTCAAACGGTCTGCTCAGGGAGGAATTTGAAACATAAAAGACTCTCATCAGATGTAAAGAAAGTAGAGAATATACAAATATATAATTGAAAGTACTTTCAGAATTTAAAAAGACAGGTTTGGTATGCTGTAGATGTTAGAGGAGAAAATGAAACCAGCCCCATAAAGCCATGATTGGATTCTGTGCCTCACTAATCTTGAAACTGAAATAAAACTTTAAACTTTTCTTGCTGTTTTGGACAAACAGCGACTCCACACATTCTGCTAAAAGTCATGCAATTTTGCATACAAAAGGATGCAAATAAGTTTTTTCTTCATGTGCATGGGTTTCTGTCTTTCTAGCCTCATCATCCTGGCCTCACTGATGCGTCAGTGTTGTGTCAGTTTAACATGGCTTCATCTCATGGGTCAATGCCACAGGACTATAGGTCCAGGGCTCTAAATCCAGCTAGGAGACAAAGCAGTGATGCAACATCCAACAACCTCCTCCATGCATGTTAGATAATGCATGGCTTTTTATCAACACAGTAGTCATTTTACACCCACTAGAGCTGCCACACAAGACTAAAGAGCAAGGCTTCAAGCACACAGATGATGGATCTGAGCTGAGCTACACAACTTTCACAATGTTAGACATACTCAGAGAGGACTATCACATCACTTCTCTGAGGCCTCATGTCTGTTTTTGTACAAAATTCCATGATGCCCTGCAGAAGTACGCATGACATCATACAGTACGACAGTGTTGGGGATTTATTTGTGTTGAGGTGAGGTAAGATGTGGAATTCCTATGTGGAAGAAATTACAAGAGTATTATTCTACCAATTTGGCAACTCAGTTCTCAGTGAATCCTTAAGCCCTCCCCCTCAGTCCCAGACACGTGAGGAAGTAGAACATGGGTGTGTATAAGAGTTTGCCACAAGTAGGGGGAGGTGGGCCCATATGCGCCTTTATTTACAGCTATGGGTCACTCAAATTAATGAGTGTGTTGATAGCGATGAGTGTGGTTGGCACTCTGACAGCCAACGGTAAGTCAAGGACAATCTTGTTTACTCTTCCCATCCCCACCACCAGCCCATGCTCTTCATTGTTTTCCCTTTACGTTTCTATCTGGTCAAAAATTTATTTCATTACAAGACGCTTAGAGCTCAATGATAAAAATACAATAAAACCACGTGTTCGTCATCCGTGCCATCATTATAATGACACATCAACAGCAAAGACGTATGAGCCTATTTAAATACTTTAGAGACTGTCTTAGTTTAGAAGAAAAGACATTTGTATCTGACATTGAGTATTGTTAGTGATAAGTCTCAGTATTCAGAAAAATACAATAAATTGCTGTACTTTCTTTATGAGTCAGTGACAAACAGGATTGATTCTGAGTTCCAAGTTAGCAATGAGGATATATGGTTTAAGTAAATACAATCATAAAACGTGAGTCAAAGCAATACAGAGTAACTAAATAACAAAGCTCAAGGGTAGGACTTCCTTTATGGTCCCAGGCATTTCTTTCATGAATACCAATACAAAAGCCTTAGCAATAAACCCACAAACAGCCAACAATCAAGACTTGCCAGTCTGCATATTTCCATGGAAATTAATATTTTGATTTCAATGGTTCTCAGGTTAACTTGACAGTTTATTTTGATTATCAAAATATGATCACATACAGATGGAAGGGAAAAGTTATTGGTCCCTATAAGGCAACATCTTTTATGGGTTACAAGCAGTGGGAAAACTGAAAATACATTTATTTAACAACACTACAAAATGTTACATGTTAAGTGCACATAATTTAAAGTTTATGAACCTTATGGCGTAATGCCAACACAACCTTTACCTTCTGCATATATGGTCTATTAAACAGTCGTTGAAGAGAGCCTTACAAGTGGCAAAGATAAATGCATGCAGTCACCAGGTGCTATGTTTAAACATACTCGGCCCTTAAGTTGTTGGAGATAATACCCTGCTATCACACTCACACCTTCAGCTTTGTCAGTGAACAACCATCTAGACCCTGACCCACTTTGAAGGAAACAACTGACTCCGTCTCTTCAGTCTGCAGGTAGGGCTGGCCGATTCAAGGTGGGGGCCCTCACGCTGCAACCCAATGCATGGAGAATTTTTTGAGAAATGACTGACTGAGTGTGTGGGCAAACAAATCACAGGGAGTGTGACAGTTTACATTTCTGTCAATTGTGCACAGTGCACACATGCTTGTCCAGTGTTGTGGCCCAGTTTCTACACACAGAAGATCACTGCTAGTTTTGCACTAGCACATCACCATGGGAACAGTCTGGCAAGGACAGCATGTGTGTGAGCTGTGTGGGAAGAGACATTCAAGGTTTTATTTGGTTGTGGTAAATTGTAAGAGGATGTAGTATGGTTTGAAAAAGCAGGGAAAATATTTCCAGAAGTAGTCTAATTCCAGCATTCAAATGTCAACTACAGCTCTGTCACCTGCTCAAGCTGTCCACCCATGTCATAAGTCTTCTCTCATAATCCTCCATATAACCTCGAACAGGATGTAGATGTTCATCAGTGTATGTACAGCCTCTGTGGCTCCTGCCTGATGATCCATTAGATCTATGTTTTTTAAATACACCTCCAACCAGTCAAATTTGCCACACCCTCTCTAAATTTACCTTTTACTCCTGACCTCTAGGAGATACTTACAGCGGGGCACTGTGCATTAGTAATGACTTCCCAAACGTGTTCCCCTAATACCTGGAAACATAAATGGGTTAGATTCCACACCCCTAGTCCAGGATTTGGTTTTCCAGGTCTTCATGTGGCCTTGGGGTACATTCCAAGCTGCTGCACCAAGTCTGTTCCACGTGCCCTGCCTCAGACAGACCCCCATCCCGCACCCCAGCCCTCCTGTCTGGCCCACCGTCGCATCTAAGTCCCATTAAAGTCAAGGGATATTAGGTGTCACTCTCGGACAACTGGAGTACAATGAATCATCACTGGCAAGGCATTAATGTGTGTGCAAACCTTTACATATTTCACTCACCCCCTTTTACTTCTATGAACAATTCACCATCCAATCTGCCTTTGCAGTTTATTGTAAACTAAGTAAATTTTTACAGGTGATACCATTTTTTTCCTGAACAGCAAAACTGCCGTTAATGCTAATTTAAGTGTAAGTGTAAAGGGCATATCTTTGTTGTAGACAATGTGTGCATGTACATGTTGCCATACACAGAGGTTTAAATGTAAAGATTAAAAACAAGGTTCTCCAAAATCATAGTAATACTTGTTCTGTGGCCTCTCGCTGTACACCTACAAAGTCCAAATAGCTGTCAGTGCCTTTGCTATTTAGGAGTGGGCTGCAACACTCATGTGGTTTCCTGAGAGCAACTGCTACACATGTGCCTGCACAGATAAATTAAAACAACATGTCTCATCATGTGTGCACTTGAATACAACAAAATAAGGTTAAACTAACACTACTGAGGAATCAGTCATGTGTTTTTCACCCTTTGATATTTCAGATCAGTTGAATCTAAATCGAGTGCCAGTAGTGTGGTTAGAAGTTGAAACCAAACACTCATTATGCTTCTCAAGCCAATTAAAACTGGAAAACCAAAGAAGCCTGGTGCAAATCAAATCAACAACATGGTTCGGTTTTGTGGTACAGAAAAAAAGTAGCACTTATTTAGCTTATTAACAAAGTGAGTGATACAAATTTGATTTCATGCAGTTCAACTTAGTGCTGACTTTAAACCAAAACTGGATTCAGTACAACACTGTTAGGGACATACAGTAGACTCCCACATACCTAAAAAGCTTGGTGGGTGGAGACTCCAAGGAAAAAGAAAACAACCTTTCTAACCTCATGGTATACATGAGTTTTTCATGAAGTTTTTTTTTCCAAGGGAGAAACATGAGCAGCTTTATCTCTGGTATGTTCCCTGAGGCTCTCTAGTTAATAGACAGCAAAGGAGAGAGGTGTAAATAGCCTTCTTTGAGCTAAACCATCAAAAAGCTAATCTAAATAATAATGTAATAATAAGAATAGTCTACTTTGAAACTGAGAGGGGTTTGATAAAGTAGATGAGTCAAAAACACATGATTTGCATTATTATTGTTATGAGTCTGTGAAGTTGTGCAGCTCTGCATTTCTCCCTTTAGCTCACTGTACATTAACAACTTCCATATGACCAAAGTATGCATTGTGAGCAGAAAAAAAAAAAAAAAAGGAGTCAAATTTATGAAAACAATTCCAGTCCTCTTGCTCTCCACGTGTTTCACAAGATGTCACGTGGCACCTGGGACTGCCAAAATCTAAAACCATAATATTTTGATTTTCATGCACGGCCTCTATCTCTCTCTCTCTCTCTCTCTCACACACACACACAATTTATATTCTGAGCTCATGATTTGCACACATTGAAGGTTCAGCCCAAAACAAACAAGGCAAGGAGACATTTACCATTCAAGGACTTCCATGAAACTTAAGTTCAATAGGTCAGATGTTAGTACTCTGGGGTTCAAACTTTCAGCTCAAGCAGAACCAGTTGTATACATTTTATAATTTATAATCGATCCACTTCTCATTTGCTTCTTTCACAGTTTTTGGAATCCTGAACACAACTTGTTAAATTGGATTAAAATTATTGAAAAGTGGATGAGTTGTTGAGTCAAGGGTAGGAGATGCAGTACTGCTGTTGGTCTTTTGTTTGTTTTGGTGGGTGGCTGAAAGTGCAACTTAGATTATCTTTGGACAAAACGGTCACAAACACAAATGTCCTCACCTTTGTACGCACTTCTCTCTCTCACAAGAGACAGTTCTCACTTTCCACAAAAAACACGGTAAACATCATCTGTTGAAAGCCAGAATCAAGACTCCTCTCCACTTGACTGAATTTAGAGAGCATGTTATTGTGCTCAGTCTGCAGATGTGAAGGGCTTCTGCAGTTCCCTCACATATCAATGGTGTGAGAGCATGTGTGTGTATATGGCCCAAGTGTACGCAAGCCCGTGTGTATATGTGCCGAGTGTTTCAGCAAGATGGAGGAGGGAATGTAGGCCTTGTGGACTACCATGCTATTATGTAACAGTCCAGCGAAGTGAATCTTGCTTGTATCTGAACCCCATGACTTTACAGTACATGAACACAGTACAGGACGTCCAGAGGTGGTGGCCTTTCAAATACAAATGCAGATACAATGCATGCTTTCCAATATGCTGAGCATAAAAATAAGGAGACTCTATTTTATGCTTTTAATACATGCTTTATTGCTGAAAAACAGTATTTACATATTGTTGTCCTGAAATATTAACATTTTCACACTTTGAGCGCTTATTTAGTCAGGATTTTTTGGAGGTCATGGGATTAGTATTAGAACCACCTCCTGGCAGGCAAGTATCTCTTGATTTGCATGCTGAGTGGAAATTTTACAGCCATTATAAAGCATAAAATTAGCTTCAGAGAATCACTTGCAAAATCGAAACATTTCTCCAGGTATTTGTTATTTGAAGTCTCTTATACTGGTCAAACCTACCTGTGTTAACAATGCTGCTGCATTCAAGTAAGCTGAAGTGTGACCCTTCATCGTGCACAGTTTGAGGGGAGCAGATTAATAAGTTTCTGTGGACCGACACAGCTTAAGTGCTGCTAAAACACAACTAAGCAGTTCTGGTAAGTGCTGCAATGTTTGTGTTTTAGGTTATGAAGTTAGCTAAGAGCTTGTGGGTTTCTACAGAAATTGCACAAATTGATGATCATCTTATCCCAGAGTTTTATGAACCTACTTCATAAACAGAGATAAGAAGGAAATGGACAGAGACAACAGGCAAACAGGAGGGGCTACTTTCTAGTGAGTCAGTCAGAGGCTGAGCAGAATAAAAACACAACCCAATACAATCCCACACACAAGGTCAAGGTTACGATGTCTTTCTGTTTGTTCTTTGCTTGAGTAATGTACAGTTGGTATGTCAACTCTGATTGCAGGAATGGTCTATTGTCATATTTCCATGAATTTACATCTAATTTTTGAATAATACTTGGGATATCTTGACATTAAGAAATAGAATCACCACCCTGTAGTTGTATGCCTCCACAAAAAACAGTAGCTTAACCAATTTGTAATTTGGACACAATATCCCCTTCTTCTTCCAAAGCTACAGCATTGAATATAACCAGAAATGTTTTTGCAGAATATTATGATTTCACGATTCCAGTTGACTTTTGGATATAAATCTTAATATATAAATTCTTGAATAATATGAAAAAGTGAAAAATGTGATTGGGGAGTTATAGTGACTTTGACCTGTGACCAATGCTCACCAAACTTTAGTCAATTAGTTCCTTGAGTCCAAGTTAATTTGGTACTGGATGTATTACCATTCCCTCAAGGCATGGTGGAAATAATGTGTTCATGAGAATGGAAAGGATAAATGGAGGGAAAGAATGGATGTATGGACATCCCAGAAACATAATGCCTGCAGCCACAGCTCCCACAGGCACAGAGATATTAAAATGTAAATGAGACTGTGTATGACCATAGGTTCTCCTCTCTGTATATTTATATGGGACATTGTGTTTCCTGGCAGGCCGAGAAATACAATACATCTCGTGTCTCTACTCACACTGCTATGCCATAAGAATGCTTTAGCGTGGACACAACAGCTGTCAATATAATACCAGCTTAGACAAAAAAAAAAAACCTTCTACACCAGTGTAGTTTGTTTTTAACTAAGGCCCTTGCCAGTCAGTACTTCCATACTAATGATTAGACAGTTATGACTCTGTGGCTGTATTTACTGTGTGTCCCAAGGAAGTGAGTGCCCAACAACAACAAGCCAGGTCAATGTAGCAGTTCAGGATCACGAGTTTTATTCATCACTTAACGTGGTATATAAATCTGCCAGCATGTGAACCCACTGTTCTCTAGCTGAGTACCTGATGATGTTCTTAAATCATCGTCCAGATGGGTTTGTTGATTTTGAGTGAGTCACTGCCAATTTACATCAGCATCCATTTGGAAATGCCATCCCAGAGTTTTCTGGTGTGAGTTAAGAGGAAAAGAGGTCTGGGTTCATCTGTTCCCAGGACTGCTTATAAGAAATTTTTTTAGTGGAGTGCTCTGGAGCTTCATGTATTCCCAAAGCTACCACTTGTGATCCAAAAACTGAAGTTCCTGTTATGGCATTACTAAGAAATGCTGTTGAGATACAGTTAATGAGTATATAAGGAAACATAATAAATGCAAATAGTCAAGACCAACCTTCAAGGCTGAACAGGAAGTGCCAAAAACTGTAAATGGCCCCTTCTGTCTGTTTCCAAAAGTGAGTCAATCTACATAGACTTCCATTTTTAAAGTGCCCAATTTTATAGCATGGATAAACAAAAAATGAGTTTTGGTCTCTATAGTTAATTTCCCTTTTCATGAGGCAATTTCTTTATATAACCTAATTTTCATAGGAATAATTCAGGGCAGGGCCACTTTGAGTGCTGCATGGGCGTACATTCACTACATACTGGCCCCTAATAAAGCCTCAGCTCCACACACATCCCACCTCTTTGCCCATTTTCAGAAAAGCTGGGAGTTACACACAGCCAGGCATTACCAAGATGTCAATGGTGGAGCAGCCCACTCTCTTTTGTTTCAAAACTATTCTTCAGAAACCTGTCACAGAGCTTATGTCCATGTTTTGATATTACATTTACTTAAAGTATTTGCCACACGACCTGTAAACGGATAAGCCGTAGAATATGAGTGAGTGCGTGAAAGCACTTGAATCCAACTTACAAACTACTTTGCTTAACCTTTTATACATATTACAAAATCATACAATAAGAAGGAATATGAAATGAAGCATATTGACCACAGAGGTCATGGCAAGATCAATATTAAACAAATGTTTCACTTTATGAATCAGTATTTTGAAGGTGGAAAGACAGAAACTAACATTAGTTTTTGATGGGAACTGGAACAGGAGTTGGCTGTTTAGATTTGAGAGTATAATTGAAGCCTGAATAATCTGCAGCTGCAAACTACAGCAGCATGTCAATAAAGCAAATGAGCACACAAATGCCTTTGTAGGACCAACAGACATTGTCTTCAACAGCCACTTCTGTTTTATCTGCTTTCAACTTTTTAACACAAGTCTATACCTCACAGAACGTTTATCCATGGTCTCTATTCAGGAAGTCCTCCAGATGAATTTGAAAAAAACGTATCTGGCATAACTTGAATGTTTGTCTTTCACGTTCAGTTTTTTAATTTGAAAGGTTTTACGTAGCTGAAAGTGCCTTTTATATACTCAAAGAACTCAATCAAATCGCAAATTGACTCAACATTACTGCCTCAGATAATAAAATGAAAATATATAACATTAGGCCCAAGTTTTTCATCCAGCAGATATCCCTCTTTAATTTTTCAGTGTGCATCTGAGCTGCTCTGGACAAACAGTACACAAAGTTTATTTAAACCTTTTTTTTTTTTTTTAAGTTTATTTATTCAAAGTTTTAAGGGCCGACTCAAAAAGCAGACCTTAACCTCTCTGCAGGAAGAGTCACTCTTCACAAATTAAAACAGACCTAAAACAGGAGCACTGTAAAGGTGAATGAGAGGCACTTAGCCTCATTCTAAATAGAAGTATCTAAAAATGGGAACTGAACACAATGAACACTACAATGAAAGTGACAAACAGGACCATCATCTATTCACGTTTCACAACCCTCTCCAGTTTTCTAGCCACTGGCCACACAACTGCAAAATGTGTGTTGTTGATCAATAACACAGTCAGTCTGTGGTTTGAATCAATCTGTATGGAACAGTTCCTGAAGGCGGATTAATTGATTTTTAACATTGTGACGTCTGTTTTGTGGCACTTTGTTCTAAGTTTGTTTCAATGTGACATTGGTATCTAGTCAGCAGGAACCAGAGAGATGTGGGCAATGATAAAATACTCTTTTTTTGCTATAAATATACGGCATTCTTATACATCACCATATAGTTACACTGATAATCTGCATAAATAAGTAGTAAGATGGTATTTAAGCAGACATGGGAAAGCAAAAGGCATACATTAATGTAAATAGGTTTTGGTAATGCTAACATTACAGTTTGTAAGTGGGAATGGGCCAGTGCATCAGAAATGTAGTGTTTCTGGGTGCAAGCTTTAAACAGTGGTTTGGGGTACTGCAGTGCTTTTCTGCTTATTCTCCAAACACGTGATGATGGAAACACGTTTCTGCAGACTATGACCAAAAAACTGCACCCTTCCATCCCTTCTTCGTACCTTCCCTCTTTGTCACCTTACATATCACTGTTCAGTTCAGATAGAGCACTCCCTAAATCCTTTTCTAAGAGGGTTACATAGCCTGTAATATTATAAACCAGACCATTATTTATATTTCTGTCTTCAAAATACAGAATCCTTCATTGCATTAGTATTCCTCATTTTTTGCCATGACAATGTTGTCCTGCTTCTTGGTCATCACGGCAGGAGCACACAGCCTCCCTGTTTTTCTCCTCTCACGCTTGCAGTATTTACATGATTCAAAGGGTTAACATGTACTTCCTCCCACAACATAATGAAAAACTCACATCATCGATTACTCTTTTCAGGCATATTCTCATCTCTTCCCTCCTCCTTTCCACCTGCGTGTCTCTCTCCACTGCCACCCTTCGCTTTGCTGCAGTGTGGAATTTTCTGTGCACAGCAAGCGCTGCAGTGCTGGGCTGGGAGTGATGGTGTAAAGGAAGATGACAAGGAAGGAGGCAGGAGGCAGGATGAAGGTTGAATGCTGCTTAACACACGGCACCACAAAACCTTAGCCACTTGAGATGAAAGATCCACAGCCTCATTTCACCAATTGCATCCAGATATGGAGTCAGATCCCAAAACACATTGTAGCAGGTTTTTGTACATTGCTCTGAACTAGATCTATCAAATGGTGTGCATCAAAAGTGGTTGTATTAGTAATTTTTCTGGCATTATACAAAGCATCTTACTGAAGGTAGTACAATAATATACAAGGTGAAAGAAAGAGTATAAAATGTTCAGGAGGAATTTAATAATAGAGTTGTTCATTTGAAACTATCATGCCTTATTTTGTCATAATTGAACATGATTCTTGTCCAACTCACATCTCCCACATTCCACTTCAAGCAATGATGTATTCTATACACTTTTTCATAATTAGTTTTTTTTTTTTTAAATGAGTCTTGTTATACATTTTCCCAAATGAACTGAGACAGAAATTATTTTATTGCATTTACAAGACTATGGAGTCTCTGCAGGCCAATACATCAAACATGCAAATAAATGATATTATAAAATAAAATTGCAGGAGGACTCTCAGCAATAGACTGATTTACTGTTAAGGACAAATGGTTCTTCGTAGCTGATTTGACCATAGTCGATATGTCCCTACAGGAAAAAAGGCATGCCACTAATATACTGCAGCATTTTTGTGTGGAGGAAGTGATTGGAAATGTGTTAATGACATTTAGTGATTGTGATGACGGCAATGGCTTTGGACTTGAGTGGTAATGGGGTAAATGCTGAAGTAGTCAAGTGACTGTGGCTGGTTTTTGCTACAGCGTGAGAATGGTGACATAAGAAATGTTGAGAGGGAGCCTGGAACTACGTGTGTGCATTACACAGATTACATAGATCATGTGGAGGGAGGACAGCACAAGTGCAAGTGCAGTTACTAAATTGTTAAGAACATCTTACTATTTAACTAGACTACATAAAGGTTCTATTGTTTAGGTTTATTGAAATTGTCTTTGAGATATGTTGATTCAACTTTACTGTCATATTGTGGTGTTTTTGAGCTGTATCGTGTTATACAGAGATATGGGGTAACGAAATAATAGGAATAACTATGTCAATAGAACCCAACTGATCATGCAGCTCAAACTCCCATTACTTTCAACAAAAAGCATGTCACCATGTGAGGGAATGGGGTCAGAGAGTGCTATGCTGGCCAATACTACAGATGAGTGGAGCGATTGGCATCAGGTTGAAAAAAAACATTAATTAAGCTATATGCAATAAATCACAGACACTCCTACCTGAATCCTCCTATCATTTGTTGCTCTCTCTCTGTCACTTCCTAGTGCCAAAGGAAACTTGACCCAGTGAGCCTCAGTTATGGCAGGGGTTTTCTAGGAGTCCCGAGGGGCCTGGGACCTGGGCCAGTGTAAGCTACTGCCACAAGAGCCAGGCTATCTGTCCTTCTATGCACAAGCTCAGGGATACCTTCAAACCAACCAAAAGAGAGGAGGAAGTGGGTCAAAAAGGATCATAGTTAAATACCTTTAAAATGTTGAAATTGTTAACATCGTCAACAAGGAACAAATAAAGCACCTTTAAATCAGAGACTTCTCTAGCACATATCATGGCAGTTTTTCATTAAAAATGTGTGTATGTTCTTCTAACCAGCTCTATAGGAATGTGTCTGAACCACTGGCCTATGTACTGTAGCTTCAGCCTGTCCGACTCAATTTGTCCCATGGAATAATCCGAGGGTTGCATAACCCTTACCCCCAAGCCCACCATCATGACTACCAGCAGTAAATCCCAGAGATCAAGAAAGGGATTAGACAAAAGGAGGACAGAAAGAACAATGAAGGGACGGAATGAAATAGGAGAGGCTGTTTGACTGGCAGGCAACAAAGAGCATTTGGCCCTCTCCACTGAGAACACACACTGTGGCAGCAGACAGAGGGCACTGCCAGTAGAGAGAGGCTTGAGTTGTAAAAACAGAGCACTGACTTCCAATGAATGAATTGTACATTTGCCTTGTGATGTGAGGAACAAAAAGGTCACAGGACTTATGCAAAAGATGTACAATGAAGACTTAATAATGCCAACATGAACTGAACTGGTATGACAGAATTAATCATAGGAGATGAGCAGTTGGAATATTTTCTAAGAAAATCGCATTCCCAACTTCAAGTTATCAGACAGAATCTGTGCCAAAACGCTGAGTCCAGGTGGATGTTTCTGCCAGATGTAATGAAGTTCAATGTTAGGTCACTGTGAATTTGACCACCAAAATCTAATTAGTCTCTGTCCAGAAAGACATTACTATCATACCTGGAGGGCTTGTGTAAGGGTTCCAGGTGTTGCTCTGGATTTTGATGATTGCCCTAATCAGTTCATCCTTAAGTCTAAGGGAATTATTCTGCCATATTTGTAGAAATTCCCTCCATGCATTAATCAGATGTGCTGTTTGTGAGAATGGGACAAATGGGTATTGACAACAACAACAACAAAAAAGCCTGTCTTTAGCTGTCACCAGCAAAAATGCATAACACTGAGCTGTGAAATGGCACAGGCCTCCTTTGGCTTTAAGACAATGTATTAACTCTGTGAAAAGTTGGCAACCCAGAAATTTTCTTAGGTCTTGCAAAATGGAGGCAGGGACAGTGCAAATAACTTTCAGCGATGATGCTTAAAAAAAAGCACAACTCTTTAGCAGGAGAGAGAAAGAGGTAGATTACAGCCCGTCAAGAATATAGGAAGTCTTATTTATGCTTAACTCGAACAGCTTGACTATCGCCTGAGAGGAAAGCAGAATTTGCAATCCCTCCCCACAGATGTCTGGAGAGATTTAATTTCCACCCTCACAAGTAAAAGGCCTATCCTATGTCAGTGACATACAGAGCCTGCCCATACACCCATGCACTGCTGGAGACACTTGAAGCAGGTGGTTAGCATCATTCTGTGACTGTAATAACAATAAAATGTGTTAAGGCATATTACGTTCCTTATCTCTGAGGAAAGATTGTAAACAAACTATAAATTGTATTTGAATAGTAAATACAGAAAACCAAGTAGTAATCCACATGAGTGTATAAAGGCAGTTTATTGCAACATAAGTGCCTGTCAAATCATAAACCAGCATCTGAAACCACTTTTCAAGGCTATAGTGGGCCTTTAGAGAGAGATCAGCCAAAGTTAGGGTATTTACATATGACACCATGTCATCTTTCCAGCTTCATGACTGTATCAATTCCTTCTTCATTCTCTTCAAGCCTCTACCAAAGAGCATGCTCCGTCCAACAGAGGCCTAAAGAAATTTTCCCATACTCTCTCTTGCATAAGACAGACATTAAACCTGACATGTTAGCTACCCCACCACCAGCCAAACTCAACACTCAGCTTCTGCTTACTTTGGCAATAGCAAGATTTTAGAGATAATTATATGTAACACAAAGCCTAAAAGCCTAAAGATACGTATGAACTGTGCTAGACTTAAGAGATAAAAATGCAAATATGCTCCAGTCACATGGGAAAGCTTTTTCCATAATATTATACAAGAAGGTTTGAATTCAGCCTGGCACCTGGCTCACTGTCTGTAATGAGCACTCAATAATAATAATAATGATAATACTAAATGTGTTTAGAAATGTACTGTCACAGAACAGGAGATATTTTTCCCTTATTAAAGTTAACCTATTTCTGACATATTTATCTTTGGGCATCACAGTTATAATCGTGCTACTGAATGAAATATCATTCTCGACAACATTTGCAATTTAAGAGTATTTCACTTGTTTTTGTAGTTCAGTCTGGTTGAAGCACGCACAATTCAGACAAGGTAGTTTATAAAACATTGCCAGATTATCATGAAAATCAAACTTTTTTAAAATTTTATTTTTCTGCCTGCATTTATGGTGTTAAGGTGTGTGTTTGCTTTCTGTGAAAGATAAGAGCGTCTCCTGAATATCCTCATTAGGGGAGAAAACTGAGCTGTAGTCCTCAGTTTGAAAGAATTAGGGTTGCATGTATCATTGAGCCTATTATAAGATGTTACCACAGGGGAAAGGGGACAATCACTTTTCTGTTCATACCATATACTATTTCTGTACATATATTTGTATTTATGATATTAGCATATTGCTTCCTGTACATCTGAGAATGTGAATCTTGAATGTTTGTAACTATTTCCTGCATCCTTAGCAAATGTTAAAAGTAAATTACCCAAATTTAGCCACTGATTTACCTAAAGCTAGAAATCTGGCTATGGACCATGACAATAGGATTTCTACAGATACACAGCACAAAGGCTTTATTGGCTGGGAACAGGAGCGCTGCAGGTGTTACATGATAGTGTGTCTCTGTATGTCAGGGCTCCTCAGCCCTGAATGCTTCACTTATTTATTTTAACGTCCTCGACTTGGGCTCTGAGACTCGTGGAATACAACACGCGGTATCCTCTGATTTCTGTTGGCTCAATGGATCCAGCATGCCACTTAACACCACAGAGAGCCACATGAAATCAATACACATGCATATGCATATGTTAGTGACAGAAAGAAAGAATGAGTTCATGGAGATAATTATACCATCCCAATAGACTTTTTGAGTCCCCCAAGAGAAATTGTAAGACAAGAAAATTAGCTCATCTCCCTGACCTCAGCTTTGGTTCAAAAATTTGCAAAAGAGGCGCTTGAGGGTGTGACAATCACGATAATTGGGACATCACTATGGTCAGTTAATAATCTTAGCTAAGGATGATTTAAAAGAACACACATCTAGATCTGGTCCACGGTCAAATGATAATAGAACCGAATGCAGTAGAGATTTCGCTGATGTGAGTTTAAGAAAAAAACTTCAAATCTAACAATGTTTGTTGAAATATTTGGACATAATATTTGGACCTAATATTACAAATTTCAAGGAGGCAACGCGTTACTGTCTGCTCGAGCAGTGTTGTCCCAGACCATTTGGTAAACTTGACCAAACATAACCAAGCTCTTAGCCAGCTCTCGCCTTCATTTTCTGGCTCAAGAAAATGTCTGATCTGTGCAAAAAGCCAGCAGCACCACTGAATTTATGACCTAAGGACTACATAAACACACAGAGCTAGGAGGATGATTGGTAGGCATGTAAAGATGTGGTTTCTTCACCTGGTGTTTAGAAAAACTCATACCTGCTGAGTTGACAGTCCTACCACAGTTGATGTCGCCTTTAATGCCAAACGCTGACTCCTTGGCCACAGGTGTTTAACAGATGACACGGCTGTCTCTGTGAATCCCTGAAATATTAGAGTTGGAGCATCATTGGGATTTGGTTGGACCAGGTCCCCTGTCATCAGAGGACTTACAGGAATCATCAACCGTTTATCTTTGTTCTGTCAAACCATACGCAGAACTGTGAGGGCTTTGCAAATAATTGCCTTTTTGCTGGAGTCAGTGCTGAGTAAGACTCTGGCTGTCTCATAAAGATACATACAGGCCCTTTGACAACACCCTTGTTCAGTGTCCTTGTGATCTCAACTATGGGACGCAATAATGAGAGGAACACCACGATCCAGGTATCAAAGCAACAGTAACCCACCACCCCTAAACAACACATCTCAGCAGACACTCATGCCATCACTCTTTAAAGGTTCATTCCCATGCTATTAATAACAACCTTCCAATGAGCTGGTCAATGGGAATTCATTTAGAAGGCTTAGTGCTGCGAGTCCCTCTCAGTAAATGTTTGTACCACTGTGGCATGCATCAGACTGGATCATATTACACCTCTGTCCACCAGAAACTGGAATGAAAGGAGAGGAGATGTAAATCACCATTTATGTAAGCCACTAATTCAATACAAAAGGACATCTCTGTGTTTGTGAAGTGGCATTAACAAGTGTGAGACAGATATCTGCAGTAGTTTGTAGATTTCCAAGATAACATGCAAGAGAAGATTCAGACTAGATGTTCTGACATCTTCCCAGTTTCGGCGAGGTGTGCCAGTTACTGCTATGTTCTCTGTAGGGTGTGGTTTTTCCATTATATTTGTACAATGATATTTTTCATATTGAAGTCCTGTCTTGACTAAAAAAAACCTTAATTTACTCACTATATGAAACATTACAAAAGACAAAAGCTCCAGACTCTTTTGGTGTAGGTGATCTTCTAATAATCTGTAGAATAAGAATATTACCTATAATTTCTTTTAATTCAGTCTAAAAGGCCCAAAGACACTGCTGCCATTTAGCCTAATCCCTTTCACTTTGGATTTTCACTTGATATTTATACTTTCTGTTTCATGTTGAGGAAACAAAAGAATAGGAGCAGCAGCTTTACTTAACTACAGGTCTCGCTCCATTGTTTGTTGCAGACAGGAAACATTTATGCTACTCTGTAATTTCCATGCTGAATGTGCTGCACTTCCTGCTGGTTTCCAGAAAGGTTATATGCTCGAAAGTTTTGGGCGTGTTTCCAAAGGCCCCTGTTTAATGCAGAAATAACAGCAAGGACTGCACATTTGTGAAAGAAAGGTTAGTCATTCCCTGGGAAATGGAAGAGAAATGAAATTAAAAGGAAACAGTGGCTGAGATAGTTTGCTGCATCTATACCTGATGAGAAACAGCTCTGTGATGACAGTTGCTAACTAGGAAGAGTAAAGTAACAGACTGGAGTTGATGAAGAAACATCTCTTCTTCTTCTTCTTTTCTTTAACACATACATGAAAAAGGGAGATGGTTTTATTTTCCCCGCATTGGGCCAAATGTAACCACTTTAAAATTTCTGAACAGTCCTGAAGGCACAGGTGATATGGCTGAAACTAATATTGGTTAAAAGAAAACAAACTTACTTGTTTCATCTATCAAACAATGACCTACTAAATCCCCAAATTGCAAGCAATATTCAACATGAAATATTTCTTTTATATGCCTGTTTGTCTGTTGTTGCCATTATGTAAACCATCTAATGGCTATCATTACTGTCAGGCTATACAGGAATCTGACTAAAGCAAAAAATGTTCAAATACATTTTAGGATAATTTCAGTGAGTTGTCATAAAAGGAGGAAATCTCATCTGCCCCCACCCATCGTTGTACTCAGCTACACAGCTGTGTGTGGTCCAAAAGCCTGAGACCACTTTCTGACGTTTTCAGACCACGATGTATAAACACCTGCCAACCTACTCAAAACCACCTACGTGCCTGGTAGAGTAAAAATGAACACACAAGACTCTTGAAAAGGTCGGCAGCAACAGTGTTGAGGGTACTAACCAGCATATTGTTAATTCAGATCACTGAATTAACTTATGCCAAAAACGTCAGCATTATTTGTTATGTCCAAAACTGTAATTTCCAATAAATCAATAAACACAATTGACAGTAAGTAGCAAAAATTGGATTCCAACCAACTTAAGAAACCATGAGACAGTACCTAAACATTAGCTGTCCAGGTCAGGTGGGGCTGGAACAAGTACAGTAGAGAGGCTTCATCTTTCCCTGACATCAGAGAATCTTGCTGGTCTTTGTTTATTTGCCACAAGACAGAGCAGCTACAGTGTGTAGTTAATGAAAGCGCATCTGAAAGCATCATTATCTGTCTCTGGCCGTTTTATGTGCCTGTCTACAAGTTTCAGGTCATGTGTTGCTCTGAGGCGCCATTCATCTTGTTTCCTCCCCAGTTTGAATAGCTATGTGACTTCTTCAGGCCAGTTTAGTGAGAGCTTCCTCTTGTCAACCTGAGGTCTGACAAGAGGAAGTACATTTGGGGATGGGCTACTTGAATAGAGGAAGTTGGCTTATACTGAGTATTAGCAAAGCAAAACAGCGTGCTCATCTTGTCCTCTTCCTTTAGTTCTGACGTGTAAACTCACCATAACTGCTGAGTCTAGGACATCTGAATCATCATGTCTTAATCCCGCCACTGAATAAATATAAGATGCAATGGCTGAGAAATGGAAGCGCAATGGCCTTTTTGCTCAGCAAAGGTTTTCCCCGGGATACTGATGTTTTGGAATTTTTTTTCTATGGTAGCAAATATTAGACTGATATTAAGGTTAGATTTCTTTTTTTTTTTCTCTCCTCAGACACACTGCTATTCCTCAAGTTCAACAGATAAAACTTGAACTTCACTGAAATTTTATAATTAGTATCCACAATATCTGGCCTAAAATCTAAACTTGTAAAGGCTATAGTTTGATTATAAACCATGAAAATGCTCCAAATACTTGTAGAAACCACCGCTTCAAAATATCAGTGTGGCCAAAAAGTGTGACTACGTGAAATCAATGAGTTGAACCTGAATCATCAATTCATAGGAACTTTAACACAGTAATACAGTTACCAGAGACAAGATTAGTGGCCTTATCCTCCATTGTCAATGCAACAATTAATTATGGGTGACAATATCACAAAAACTCATTTCTACAGGGATAACAACATGATTTAGAAAAGACTACCATTATTTTGGAAACACTGCTGTTTACCATGGCCAGAATGTATTATGTAACAATAGTAGAGCTTTATGTTAGAAGCTATACTCTGAGGAGTAGAAAATATGTTTTCTGCAGATAGCTAACAGATGGTCAACCCCTTTGGTTTCTTCTACATTATTCATGTGATGCTGTCGTCAGTAAATAATCAATACTTATCACAAAGTGTGAGTCAACAATTAAACTGTATAATACAGCATTCGGCTTCAACATGTTTTCTGATTATGAATTAGTAGGTTTCTTTAAAGTTTTTCTTGTAAGCAGATTGTGTTAAATTTAGAAGAATGTAAAATCTGTTTCTGTGAATTGAAGACAAGTTGAAACATTATCTTTGCCTTACAAACTCCTGAAAACACACATAAAAAACATGTCACGTGTCCTTTTTAGAGTGCAATGGGTTCAGTCTCCTCTGGGAAAGGTGTGTTTAAATAAACTGAGTGTCTTAAGTGGGGGATATCTGCAGGCTGCGAAACAGGTTTAGTAAGTACTGATATACAGAAACAGGAGTGAAGATGAATAGACAAATCATTTAGATTTACTGTACAAAGTTCAAAAGTTATAAACATGTGGTAGTTGGAGAAACAGGGAGGTAGTTGGTATCAGACTGGGAGCACGTGAGGAGGTCCTGAAAGAACAAATGTACTATACTCTCATTTTGTAATTAAATAGGTATTGTTGAAGGAAGACAAATGGTTTTTATATTTTAGATCTTGTCTTTAAGAAGTTTGCAGAACTTATAAAAGAGAGTTATAATGTAAACTCAATACGTGAGTAAGAGAACTGAGTAAATAAGTAAAGAGAGATGAGAGAGTGAAGAAGTGTCAGGTTTCTGTGAATGGGTAATCCATTATATGAAATATGTGTAAAGCGATGGATTCGTTTGCAAGATAAATGACACACTGTCAATTTTATATCTATATATGATTTTTTTGTTGTAAATTTGATTGCCTCTGCCTTTTTTGCACTCTGTATGCAGTTATACAAACACAGCAGACTACAACTGTTCACTCACCACATTTTAAAATATTCAGAATCATAAACTGTTCAAAAATAGACCAAACTCCAAAAGTCTGCTATAGTAAGATTTTAAAAAAATGCAATTTTCTAATCTACTGAGTCCTCAGAAGCAGTGTGTGATGGTGATTCCCAGCATTTAACTTTTCTTAAATATGGCATCTACAGGAATAAGTTAGGGTGCATAAAACTGCTAAGATGAGAGTGCCTGAAAACCAACAACAAGAAAGTGGGACAAAAGAACATCAAGATGTGTTGCCTTGGGTGACTTATGGGATAAGAAACAAACAGTTTCAGGACTAAGGTGAAGTACGGGATTGTACAGTTCTGGAAAGTTATCACATGGCGCATGGCAAATGTTAAATTAGCATCATGTAACAACTATACATGCTTTAAGATATTCTACCTGATGTGTGCAGGTGCACCTGTTTGTTTGGCCAATGCCAAGGCTGCACAGTGGAGTTTCAAGGCTTACACCTCTCAGGCTGGATAAGAATCAGTTGGATGTCTGCAAGAGTCTATGTGTTTATATAGTTAATACATTCATAATATTTCTGGATGTGCACATTATGGAATAATCAAGGCCAGTGGTGAAGTTAATGATGAGCACTGACACATGCTTATTGATTTATTGGACGAGATCGCCCCCTGGCGAAAATTCATGGGAACATGTGTCCTTTCGGCTATAAATGACATCATTTGATTGTAATATAAGGTAAGCTTTGTTCAGGTAAAAAAAAAGAAGAAAAAAAATTAAATTAAAAACAAATGAGACTACAAAACAAGCAGGGCAAGCAAGCAAACAAACAAACAAAAACTCTCAAACATTTTGTGAAAATGTATTTTTCTAATATTTGTCCCCAAACACGCTGCAGAAGAAGAAAAAAATAGACATTATAGATTCTGGTCAATAGGGTGTTCATGACTTGATATATAGCTTGTTTAATAGTTTAAAAGTCCATCTTAATGTCAACTGTCATTTAAAGTAGATACTATACTTGTATTTCACCGCTCAGGATACACTTTCATTACAAGCTAATAAAAATAACAATTTACCACAGAACACAGCCATGACCTTTGAACTTAATATTCAGCCTAAGTTGACCACTGTTGCCGCTGACAGCTGCTTGTTGTGCCGTCTTAAAGCTGCTATGACATCAGTGCGTTCAGGTCAATGTGTTTGTATGGGATAACGCCTGGTCTTTAATTAGTCCGTCATGTCTCAGCTGGTTGTGTTGCTGAACAATGTGGGACAGTTAGTGGATTTGAAGAGGCGGGAATAAATAAAAACACACCCAGTGCTTGCTGCCGAAACCCGGGATCGAACCAGGGACCTTTAGATCTTCAGTCTAACGCTCTCCCAACTGAGCTATTTCGGCGCAATACACTCGCTTCTCGTACAAAGACTTGATAAATAAACAAAATATGTCATTTCTCATCATATTGTTACTATTTTGATTTCCTGTCGCTGTCGCTCAGGCCTTCTCTTGTGACACCACGCTGAAACAATCTGTTCACGGAACAGCGACTATTCTCGTCTATTCACGTCGAGCTGGAGTCGTTTTGACATTTTAACACAAGATGGCGCCACTGGCGATTAGAAAAGGCTGTTTGGCTTCACTGTGGACCAGTACCGTCTGAAAATACTAATACATTTAAAACAAAATCCTTTAGGATTATTTAATACTACAGTGAGCTTCTTACAGTCGCTTTGACCCAGTGTGGTGCATCCAGGCCTCTACCCATCCTGTGTTGGTGGAATGAGGTTTGTTTTGAAAGCAACTTTAATTATAATGGTTGTTTGCACAGATAAAGTCAAAAGATGAATGCAAAACGTCTGCATCCTCCCCTGAATACCTTATTTATGACTGTCATTTAGAACATACCATGTGTTTGACAAACAGTACAGTAGCCCCTTACATGTAATGTTTATTCAATTGGTTGGTTGGTTGGTACATTTGTAAGGGCATGTCAAAACTAGCATGGCACATAACGCTCCCTGAATACGGCATTGTTTCAGATATTGGACTAATCTCAACTGCGCAAGAAGAGAGACCAACGGGCACATAGTGTCCTGTGAAAGTGCTGTCAGTCTATTGTTCTACATTGCAGCCATTACTGAGATCTGACAATGGCCAAAACATTTTTCAAAGTCACTACTGGATGAATTATTGCCCTAAATCACAAAAAAGAGGAGATTTTGAAGCATTATTATGATTAACGACTTGTGTGTTTTTTGGGAGACACCCAAATGTGAGGACATTTTCACAGGAATACAGAATACAATTCGCTATTCTTATCTTGGCATTTGTTTTTCTCTTTTTTCTAACCAGGTTCTGTGGTGATGCAGTGCTGTCCCTTTATTAGTCAAATGATGATCAATGCCATCTTTTATGTTTCCCTTCCCTTCCCCTTAATCTCCCCTTTAATTCTCTCTCTTTCTCCCTCCATCTATGTCTGTTGTTTTTGTTCCTCTGTCACCCCAAGGTGACTTTCCTTCTTACACCGTCACTGCAGCTGTTCCTTGTTCTGTTCTGGAAGGAGTGAGCGTGGATAAGAGAGATACAGACGGAGAAACCAAGGGATGAAATGTCGGTGTGAAAAAGGACTGATGAGATTATCAAGCAGGACAGAGGGATCTTCAGCGTCAATTCACTGCATAAATCAGCAAGGCATCCAACACTCACATTCAACACATGCACTGACAGATTTGTTCTGGTTAAAAAAAGAAAAAAATAAGTCTCAATATCAAGAGGATGAGCTGTCCTGACAGATGCTTACCTGACTAACAAGTCAGATCTTCATTAGTGTTGGTGATTAGCACAGTTTCCACATCAGAGGCACACAAGCGTACTGAAGGCTCACTACAGTCAGCACTAAATACTGCAACTATCTGGGACAGAGTTTCTAAATTTAGGGATCAGAGAAACAGGGAGTGGATGCAGGAAATGTAGGAAGTGAAGGACAGCTGCAAAAAATAGAGATTTGGACAGTTCATTACAGAGGATAAAGGATGAAGGACATCCCAAGGCACGAGGATGGATTCAAGCAGTTTCCCTTTTAACTATGTTTGGTTGAAAGTTGGCCTGCACATTTACTCTGTAAATGAATTGGGATTTTAAGTCTGTAATTTTAACATGAAAAGGAAATCTCCCACAAAATTAAATCTGAAAACAAGCTGCTCTTTCTTTTTCTCATGATTTACAGTTAGGCCCAGTAATATTGGACAGTGACACAATTTCATGATTTGGGCTCTGCATGCCACCACATTGGATTTGAAATGAAACAACAGATGCAATTGAAGTGCAGACTTTCAGGTTTAATTCAAGGGGTTGAACAAAAATATCCTATGAAACATAGTAATTTGACAAATTAACATTACCATAAATAAAATGTTCATTTTTAATACTTTGTTGAGAATCCTTTGCAGGCAATGACTGCCTGAAGTCTGGAACCAATAAACATCACTAAACGCTGGGTTTCCTCCTCTGTGATGCTTTGCCAGGCCTTTACTGCAGCTGTCTTCAGTTGTTGCTTGTTTGTGGGTATTTCTGCCTTAAGTTTTCTTAAGCAAGTGAAATGCATGCTCGATTGGTTTGACATCTGGTGATTGACTCAGCCATTGTAGAATATTCCACTTCTTTGTCTTAAAAACTACTGGGTTGCTTTCACAGTATGTTTTGGGTCATTGTCCACGTGTACTGTGAAGCACCATCCAATCTTTGCTGCATTTGGCTGAATGAGCAGAAAGTATATCCTTATACACTTCAGAATTCATCTGACTGCTTCTGTCTTCTGTCACATAATCAATAAACACTAGCGGCCACTGCCATTGGAAGCCATGCATGCCCATGCCATCACACTGCCTCCACCATGTTTTACAGAAGATGTGGTGTGCTTTGGATCATGAGCCGTTCCAAGCCTTCTCCATACTTTCTTCTTTCCATCATTCTGGTACAGGTTGATCTTAGTTTCATCTGTCCAAAGAATGCTGTTCCAGAACTGGGCGGGCTTCTTCATATTTTTTTTGGCAAAGTCTAATCTGGCCTTTCTATTTTTTAAGGCTGATTAATGGTTTGCACCTTGTGGTGAACCCTCTGTATTTGCTCTCATAAAGTGTTCTCTTTATGGTAGACTTAGATGCTGATAAACCTACTTCTTGGAGTGTTCTTCAATTGGGTGGATGTTGTGAAGGGAGTTTTTCTTCACCATGGAAAGGATCCTGCGATTAACCACCACCATTGTCTTCCGTGGACATCCAGGCCTTTTGAGTTCCCGAGCTCACCAGTGTGCTCTTTTTTTCTCAGAACGTACCAAAATGTTGATTTGGCCTCTCCTAACATTCCCACTATCTCTCTGATGGGTTTCTTTTTTATTTTATTTATTTCAGCCTAAGGATGGTCTGTTTCACTTCCATTGAGAGCTCATTTGACTGCATGTTGTGGGTTCATAGCAACAGCTTCCAAATGCAAATACTACTTTAACAGGACTCAGCCACTCAACTGTGTTAGGTACCAAGTGGCACAGAATCTACCTCCATCGAACAAATGACTAATTGGAACAGCACATCAAAAATTTTAGGTTCACTCACTGGAGAGATGAGTAAATAAACACTGACAGTTGAGTAGCAAGACTAAAATGACACTCATGAACAGAAGATAAGTTTTAAAGGAAAAACTGTGTTATTTGCTTGATAATAGGAAAAACGCATGAAACGAAAGAACAAAAAAATAAATAAATAAACAAAAGTAAATGTGTTTGGTTTCTTTGACACCATTTCTAGGTTGCATCAAATCCCTTTCACAACACAAGGATCAGTCACCGTCTTATTACCTTTAAACCCTTTTTTGTTTGGTTTGAACCGTTAATTCACCTTTTAAATCTTTAAATGTAGTAAAACTCTTGTTTTTTTAGCTTTTAAGACATTTTAACCTCTTATAGCTTCTTTTAAACTGTGGGTTTGATCACCCTTTATGTTTTCCTACTTAGACAACTCCTTTGTTATTTTTAGAAAAGTTCGTATCACATTTATTCTCAATTGACAATATCAACAACAATCAGTTTCAAAGTCCTTCTTTCTCTCTCTCTTTTTTTTTTTTGTTCTTCTGCAAAATAAAAATAAAAAAATAGTCTGAGGTTGTCCTTTAACACTGGCAATTATTTGTCCTACCAGTTCCAGAGGGTAACACGGTTCATCTGATTCAGGATCGTCTCATCTACCGGGCTTGGCTCGCCACTACAGCCGAACTCCGTCACCACCACAAACACAGAGGAGAGCAACAGCAGAACCACACACAAGGAATCCAACGCAGCTAGCAGTCCGCTCCTCACCGAAGCAACATGACGTACAATAGCGTATCCTCGTCTGCTCCTCATCCACTAACACCCAGGAATAGTGTTCGACTAAAACTGATAATTTGCCAAAGCAAGAATGAAGAACTCAAAGTTCCTCCAGAAAATCCACAGCAATGTTTGAGACAGACACTTTCTCGAGTCGTCTGTATTTCGCTAGCTCAGGTGTGCCGGGAGAGAGAGGAAAAAACGAAGATAACTTCCCGCGGTCTAGCTCGTTAATTGCGCACTAACGCAGATTCCTGATTGGCTGGCTACATCTAATCCCCTGTTGCCATGCGGAAGTCGCATGAGCCATTAGCTAAAGGACAATTTCGCTAAAAATGTCACCCAGTCCCTGCAAAAAGCCGGAAGTAACCACATTTCACATCATTTGACAAAAAAGTCCTTGTAATAAAGATTTTAAATCTTTTATTCTGTTATTTATTGAACCTACAGTGTACTAGTTAATTAATTACTTTCTTTGTTTATTTTTTTAACTCTTATTTATTCTCTTTTTAAAGCAAATTAAATATGAACTGTACTACTGTTACTATTTTATGTCATCAACTATTTATTCACTGTTATAACAAACTCTGGTAAAGCCTGGAATCAACTCCAGGCTTTACCTGCTTAATTGATCATGACATGACGAAGTAATAACTCACACCTGTCCATGAAACAGCTTTTGAGTCGATTATCCAATTACTTTTGGTCCCTTGAAAAAGCAGCGGCTACATATCAAAGAGCTGTAATTCCTACACCCTTCCTCCAATTTGGATGTGAATACCCTCAAACAGTTATATAACTGTATCTTGAATATGTTTTGGTAAACAGCTAAAATAACAAGACTTGTGTCACTGTACAAATATTTCTGGGTCTAACAGTATATAATATTTTCCTTCCGTTTTCATGTCCATTTGGCTATATGCCTCAATAGGAAATAAGAGATATTTTCTTGTCTTTTTAAAAAATATTGTGGCAGATAAGATGCAATGGACTTTCTTGTGTAGTTAAACTTGCTTCTAAATTTAAATATAACAATTGAACAAAGATAGATCAATTCTTAGATAGATCAGCTTTTTAATACAGATTCTGTTCAGTTCTATACAGTACCACATAATATAAATCTTATACAATGCTAATATTTCTCTAAATAAATAAATGTACAGTACAGTGTACACACAGTATCAACACAAAAATGCTTACATGGATCTTCTCTTTACAGTAACTCAGTTGAACCCATTCAGAGTTTATCACAATAGCTGATTTTCTGTCCGGCAGATGATTGTGAACAAGTTTTACTCAAAAGCAAAACACACACTTAAATATTTACATCCCTGAAAAATGTACACCAATACACAAGAATTACTTTGTCATTTGTCTTGCTCATAAATAGTGTAAAAGGGGTGAGGATGAAAGAGGCAATAGTCCAAAGCCCAAAGAGTCCTCCAAGACTTGAGCCCATATAAAGTCTAAAGTGTACCCTATCTACTAATTGACATTAAAGATTACCTACTGTAACATCCATAATACGACAGCTGATTGAGGACTGGTTTATTGTTTTGTCCAGCATGTGTAGATATGAGACATGAAGCCCTGAGGAGAAAGAGAGAGATATAGTGTAACGTGTCCAGGACTCGGCCCAGAAGCGGAAAGAGATGTGTCTAATTCTGCAGTTATTCAAAGTGTAGTCCAAAAGCAGTGACTCTGGAAACAGCCAAAATGAGGAGACATCCTGTTATGTCAGTGTTTTATTTATTTATTTATTTTTCTGTATTGGATGTCTCTGGTTTAATATGCAAGGTAACCTGCAGTGACTACAGTGACATCTATAATGAAGTTTTCACAAAATATTGCCCTTTGATTCCCACTTTAAAACTGAAATGATACAATTTCAGAAATATTACAGTGGCCTGTCTTTATACATATAGTTGCAACTGCTCTACATAATTAGTTTTTATATTATGCCGAATGGCCTTCTGTTGTTAATCAAAAAATTAAGTTCCCTTTATTCTCTCTTCCCCCTGTAATCTAAAGCATGAATAGAAAACAACAGTGCTATCCTCACATTCTCTTTGTTCACATCTTAGGGGTCATTGCTTTGCTCACAGTTTATTGCACATAATCATTGACACATACTAATTTATTCATTTAAACACACCCAAAACATACAAATGCACACATGTAAACATACAAACACAATCACGCAGATACCCTTGCCTACATCGTCATGACTGTGGAAGTTTATTTTTGAGGAAAATGCCTTTTACCTTTGACTTTCCTCTAAAATATGAAGTTTATTGGAAAAGAAATCTGGAGAAATTTTTTTGCAGTTTCCTGGTAGTTTCATGTTAGCCTGTAAACTTAGAATCTGCTTTGTTCTTTTATTACCCGCCATTAATTTGCCATACCATGTACAGTATGCACAAACTCTTTCACTCTATTACATTATTGTAAACATATAGCCAGACATTCAGCACCATGAGAATATATTAATAACTCAATTAAGGCATGAAAAAATAAAGATAGAAAATAATAGACGTCCGTTAACAATTTTCTCACTGAGAATATCTGTGCAGGTAGATTTTGGTGTGCTTTCACAGATAATCGCAAAATATAGATAAAGTTCATTAAATGTATTTAGGCCATTGTTCTGATGTGTCTACCTGTGCATATGTGCATGCACATGCAATTTGAAAGTGTACGCAGGAGCAATAATGTATCCATTTCATATAATCCACAAGTACTTTCAGTAGCCATGGTTATGGTGTTGCCATAATGCTTGTCCTTTGTTACCGTGGGGAAACAGTGGCAATCTTGTCAGTGACGATGTAGACTAATGAAGGTGTGTGTAAAGAGAGCAGAAAGCTGCCTCTAATTAAAGTTCAGGACTCACCTGTTTCCACATCTGCATGGAACCGGAAGTCATGGGATTGGTCCTGATCTTTGTAAACAAACTGGCTCTTACTCTCTCACTCTCATGCATGATTATAAACAAAATCCATCTCCTACAAATTGGTAAAGTACACACAATTCTTCCAATTCATACAGACAAACAAACTCTCACACATGCAAACACACATGTGCACAACGAAGACCAGTATCATTCCCTTACTGCCTCTGTGAGACATCGATCAGTGCAATCACTGGCCTCCACCCGCGGCTTGCGGTTCTTCCTCTGGCCTCCCCCCTCCACCCAGGAGTTATGAATGACTGTGCCCCCACTGATAGTTGGGTCCACTTGCAGCAGGGACACTACCCTTTTCTTAACACGTGTTTTGAGGGCACGCCGTAGCTTTTGTCTGGTGAAAGCATAGAGCAGAGGATGAAAGATTGTGGTTCCATAAGCCATTGCTAGGAAGCAGAGACGAAGCCGCACCAGGCTGTCACTGGGACCTAAATACAGGATCAGAACATTGACTGCAGACAGGGGAGCCCAGCAGCCCAGGAAGGTGGATATGATGATTAGGGACATTTTTAGGACCCGACGTTGGCGTTCTCGCCGGTCTCTGTGTCTGCGCACTGCACGCCTCAAAGCAATTATAGCAGAAACTGATGCCTGGACACCCATTGAGGAGGCAGGCAGTTGTGAGGCGGCAGGGATCCGAGTTGAGGCTGAAGCTGGGGTTGGTGAAGCAGGGGTGGCAGGTGTAGTCGCAACGGGGGTGGTAGCAGCAGTACTCACAGTAGTGACTGTTGCTCCACTGTCAGACATCCCTTGGGGAATGGAGGAGAGCGGTGGGGGTGATGTCGGTGTAGGGGTTGCAGATGGGATGAGGGGAGGATGGTTGAGGTTCTGGTTCTGATTGGAGGACACCACCTCTGTGGGAAGGCTTAGGTCCTTCCTCCTCTGCCTCCTGCAGCGAATCCTGCAGGTGGAGTCTTTTGTACGTGTGCCCCTCATCATGTGAGAGCCAATGCGGATGTTGAGGGCCTGTAGGATCCTGGAGTAGGTGAACAACATGACAGCCACAGCAATGAAGAAGCATGGCACTTGGAGTAACAAGTGGTAATACATAGCCATGCCTGTGTAATACCCCTGCCCTCCGACACACAGCAGTGTCCTATTCTGCCATGCTGGAGGCAGGTGATGTGAAGAAGAGGAGGGGTAAGTGGAGGGCAACAAAGGTGAAGTCAGGGAGGGAAGAATGGAGGTGGGTCCAATGGTAAGCTCAGAGTCATTGTTCTGCTTTACTGGCGTCTCATCCTCACCATCCTCAGCTGTGGAAGAGAAGAAGTCGCCTTCCAGAAAGGGCAGGAAGAAGACTGCCAGAGATACAGCCCACACTGCCGTCAGGAGTAGCGCAGCACGCCGGGGCGTCAGCAGACGACTGGCTGGGCGCACTGAGATGTCATACCGGTCCAAACTGATCACCAGTACATTGACGGCTGTGGCCACACTGGTGAACGTGACACAGGCCTCATGAAAGCAGCACAGAGTGGCCAGGCTGCTGACTCCACTCCCATTAGCTGGTAGCAGGATGACAGCCACAGTTAGTGGCAGACACAGTACACAGACCAGGATGTCCAGAACATGGAGGTTGACTGTCACAAGGTTGCTGACTGAATCCACCAGGTTGGACTGAGCACAGTAGAGCACAAGTACGGTCAGGTTGCTGCTGAAGCCCAACACCAGCTCCAGCATCAGCACAGTGGTCAAAGACACCTGGAAACCCAAAGGGTAGGGTGTGCTCCAGCCCTCCTCCACCCCCACCTCACCCCCTCCATCCAGCAAGCCTACCCCCTGACCATCGCTGGTCTCCAGGAGATCACGATAGCCTTCAGTCTCCATTGACGCCACAACTCTCCTTCACACATAGCAACAATGGTAGCCACGCCAGACCATGCTCTGTGTCTCCCGTTCCCCCAGGTCAAATGAGACAGCAGTTAGGATGTCCACCAGACGTTTGGTTGACTCTACAAGAAAGGACACACAGAAGGAAGGGAAAGGGAGGGACAGAAAGAGGACAGAGAGAGATTGTGCAGTTTAGCAATCAGCTAGTTTCATATTTACTCAGAAATAACCCTGTACAACAAGTACATGCCAACTGTGTCAGTTTTCCCACGTGAAGAGACGATAGGATTTGACACAGTAAGATGAAAGTGATTTTGGCAATGGTGTGGAATCATGGAGGGCAGATCAAACTGCTGCTGCTGACCCACTATGCCTCCTTGGGCTCAGGCAGCTAGACAAAGACACCCTTTGCGTAGACGATGGTGAGAGTTGAGAAGAGAGGGATTGTAGCAGGATGTTTCTTTGAAGGTATTAATGCATTAAACAACGACACAGCAGAGGCTACCCAAGCATTTCTATAGGTTTTAATAAACCAATGGGGATTTATTTCCTGGCTGTATTAATAGTTCCTATTCGATGCTGAATTCCTACAAAGATGTAACCATGCTTCTCGCGAGCATGAGTGGGTGGTAGTTTGACTCATTCTTATGCAACATATATTATATGGGTCAGGAAAGAAGCTTGCAGGATGTAAAAGAATCAACCCAACCTCTACTATTATGATAGCAATGACATATTACATGTTGTCTAGTGAAGATAATTGATAAAGACAAAGCCTCCTGACTAGATTTTTTCCCCAGGCAGCATAAAACTGTCAGCTTATAGCGCCAAGAGGAGAGGTGGCAGGAACATTGGGATGCTGATAGAGAGACTGTGTAGTGCATGTCAACATAGCAGGGATCCAACTGAGGGTGGCAGCAGTTAATAGTTCTCACAGGGGAGATGTAATGAAGACGAATGGATCAATGATCCACAGACAATGCTAGCATAGGCAGAGCGGCTCCCCCATCATCCTCTCTCAACACCCCATTTCTCCTCCACTCTGCAATATCCCTCCCTGCTTGCTGCTCTCTTTTCCCTCCTCTGGCTGAGATAGGCTTCTTTGCATGTCAAGCATGCTGTTCATGGCTGACTGGGTGCTCTCCTGTGCCTTGGAAAGAACCGTGTAAAGTGCTGGTTCATTCAAGAGAAGATCCTTTTGTCTGCAGAAAGGGAGAACGAAAACTATTCTCTCCCTCCAAATAAAAAAAAAAAAAGAGCTCCAAGTGTCTCCTCAGTGACAGCTTTGACCCCAGCCTTTGCTGTCAACCTTTCTTGTGCCACAGCTTTTCTTCGCGCCCTCTTTTTTGCCCTTTTCCCTTTGTTTCATTTCACAGTTTTTCCTCCCATTTGTCATGTGGAACGGGCCTGCAGGCAGGACAGGCCTCAGTGTGGAACAGTGGTCTATCTTAATCCACTAATGGGATCCATGGGGTTTGCAGTATTGCTGGAACATTGATTTAAAGCGTCATCGATCTGCCAATTTAACAAGCCTGAGGCGTGGGAGCACACAAACCACATTCTATCTCACCCTTTCACAGCTACCTGTGGTCTCATTTTGAGCACTCCAACTACTGCTTTAGTTAAACAATTGCATTCTTCATCGACTTTATTACATTATCACAAAGTATATGACTTGAGTAAAGTGACCTGAAAGCTCAAATCACTGAAACTGAAGACAACACTTGCTATTAGACAAAACCCAAGCAAATTCAGAAAACATTTTCATCAATCTGACAACACATGCTTTAAATACAACAAACTCAAATGTTTCTGATGGACATAAAAAAGTGAGAGGGGGCATGCTAGTGGCTAATCCACTGCTAAGATATGAGTGTGACCTGTAGTTTTGCTGCAGGTCCTCCTCTCTCTGTCCTTGACTTTGTCGTAACTATCAGAATAAATACATTGTGAAAAGAGTAAAACTTAGAGCCACTTGGATGCATTATAATACACGTACCATAATACATTCATGCACACTAGTTATCTAACTCTCAACATAGCACATGTATATTAGATTGCGTTGGGAGAATTTGCAACACGTATTATCAACCATATGTTACGTTTTTAAAATGTTGGAAGCAGCTCCAGTATTTGTACTAACATCAGATCACAGAGGCAACACACATCTCAATGTGACATTAACAAAGCAGTGTCCTCAAGCTTATTTGCATTCTGTTTGAAGAATTGCAACAAATTAATGTTGGGGAAAGATGTGTCTGTAGAAATAACTTGGTAAATTCAAGAGCAGTATAACAACGTGAAAACGAAACAATGACATTTTCACCTTAAAGTTGACACGGGTTTACTGTTTTGCATTCACTATCTGATTCGTCTTGTTAAACATCATCTGTTTCTCTTACAATAATTAGAAGGAAATTGTTGTGTACTGGTGAATTTAGCAGGCGCAGAAGCTTTCTGACTGCAAGAGTCATTTATGCTATAATATGACAGATAAACAATGGGCCACAATCAGCACTATGATTACGGATACTTGGTCTTGTGTGAAGACTGGTAAGAGATGCAAAGAACCACAAACAAAAGCAAAAAAAAAAAAAAAGCAGTAGTTTGGGGACAAGACAAAATGTCTGAAGCCCTTTATATGAGCAGCTGTGACTCTGACCTGTCACGATATTCTACTTTTTATAGCAAGAGAGGGAGAGGGAAAATTAAAATGTGTAGACAGGGCGCATAACTTTGGGCTAATAATCACCACTGTTGGTGTGTTTCAGAAAGAGGTTCTTTTGAGGTTACAGCTCTTAGTCACAATGTGTGGTCCTGGTAAGTCAGAAACAAGCTCCGGAGAGGACTTTATCACTGTGCTACATCCGTCGTGATAATGTCTGAGGCCTAATAATTGCTCTGTTACAATCAATACATGTGTATGTATGTGTGTATTTCTGTGATAAAGCAACTCTGAAGTGGCTGCAGATTGGCTGAGTTGTGATGGGAGAAAATAGCTGAAACTTCGGCACCATTGTTGGCTTTCTGTGATTGACAAGTCAGACAGGAGGGAAACGGGGAAAGGGAGCTCAAGGCATTTGCTGCAAAACTATTTTAGGATATAACCCAAACAAACATTCAAATCAAAAAAAGTTTATCTGACAGCTGTGCTTTGTTAGTTGATCTAATGACAGAAAAATCTGAAGCTTAAGTCTTTTAACCAACATTTGTTAAGAACTGGTGAGTCACTGTCAAAGTGTTTCGAAGACTCATATGCTCCCTCCACAATCGCCAATCAACATAATTTGATAGCTGGGTAATGTGACTGGTTGGCTTAGTATTTAATCAAATGGATAATTGTAACCAGAAATGTTTACTTCAATTCGTCTTCGATGACGTTTACATCAAATTTGTCACAAATACAATGGATTGTGTGTATTGCTCCAAAAAACCACAACAAACTGACAATATCATAGACTGCACAACTTCCTGGAGCTGTCAGGGTCATTATATGTGTTAGTTGGAGATGACAGGTGGTCAATCAGGGGATAAATGCTAGAACACATTCTTTTGTCAGTTTAAGACTTCATTTTTTCCTCTTCTGAAATCTTGCATGCACTCTAACCGATCCGTGATGTTTTTATTGTTTCCCCTGAAATAACATTTCCTGCCAAAGGCTAAATTACTTCTGCCAAACACAAAGACAAACACCTCACTTTTCTTAAGGCCCAGACAATATCTAGTGTGAAGAACTTTTTTTCTTGGCCTGTTTATTTGATACTCTTCGGTGAAATAACTTACATATTTTCATAAGGACCAACCATGACAACATGATCAGCACAGTGACAGGATGTCAGAAAACAGAAATGTCATGATGTTCAATCTTGAGTCGGTGGCAGAAGGTGTTGATGGCTTTGATCAGGGTTAGGTCTCCTCTAGACTCCCAAGACAAATTACAGCAAAATGCACTTTGAAAAAGTTTTCACCAGAATGCAGTCAGCATAATGCAGTGAATGCTTTTTATCCTTTAGAAAACAGATTCTTCTTTACAAGACTGGCAAATATACAAATTTCATTTTTGTGATCCTGTCTTTAGTCGATAGAGACACACTTCACACAAGGTGCATCTTAGATGAGAGAGGAGCTGCACTTCTACACCAGTGCACCTGTCTGATAAATAATACACACAGGAGGCGCATCTGAAATGAAGCAGAAACAGTTGATTAAATCTGGCCCTTTGTGCCATTACCGCTGTCCATCGTGCTGTGTGTCAGGGTCTCAACCTGCTGCTGATGAAAGTGCTGACCCTGCACTACGCCTGAGGGCACTCTCCTATTTTCAACTCACTATGACAGTATGGTTGGCACACATGAGAGTTTGCTAACTATTTAAATATAAGCAGTGCCTGTGAAAATTTATCAGCCTGGTTTTTTCTTATTTTTAAGGGTGAAATATTATGAACAGTTCGGCTGTTTGGAAAGTCTTGGTTGGTAGCACACCTCCCTTTAGGTTTGACTCATTTCCACAATGAATTACTTCCTTATTTTTAATCTGCGTACCTGCATGCTGTTAATATTCAGCTGTTGGAAAACATCCAGCTTCTCTCTGCATGCACGCGCTGGGGTCAACCTCAGGGACAGGAAGCATCAGTACTGTTCTGACAACAATAATTAAAGGCGATTTGGATCACTTTGCCCTAAAAGTTTGATTGGAAAACATTTCTTTTGGCAGTGAGCAGACTCTGGTTGTTCAGATAAACCAAAACAACAACAAAAAACCAAAACAAAACAAAATAACAACAAAAAAAAGGGCACTGTATCTGACTATAGTTTTTCTTGGCTTCTATCCATAGAGAAATTGACTGAGACTTATTTTTACTTGGAGAAAAATGTCAGTAAAAATGGTAAGGCTTTGCCTTTGGGTTGGTTAATGTCACCCAAAGCTGACATTTTGGGAAGAAGGGGACAGAAGATAGGGGGTAGAAGAAGACAAGAAAAAAAGGGCAGAAAGCAAAGAGAATGATGGTGCATGCGGCATGCTGACTCATGGCTGTCTTAGGTATTCCTAATGTCTGCAGTGAGACAATCGATCAAAGGCTTAATTTTCCCACTCCATTCACCCGGCAACACTAACAACAAGCAACCACCAGCTGGGCAGAAGCATCCCTGGCAGGCTCCCAACAAACCAGTCTCAACAGGGCAGCAACACAAACCTCTCAGTGAAAGCAACAACATCCCAGCCTAACTAATGTGTTTCTGATCAATTTAAGGACAAATATGAGCTTGGATACAAAAACACATGACAAATTTAGTGCTTTGTCTTTAATACAGGTGGGAGTGGACTCTGGACGTGTTAAAATCATCGCTGCCTCTCTTTATGTGAGGCCAAGAAACACTTAACACCGAATATTTTAAAAAGTCAGCTACCATAACTCCTGCCAAGCTTTCTGAAGACACTCAGGCACACAATGTAGTTCACAATGTATCTCTAACTGTTGCCCACCCACACAGACACCCACCGCCAGCCCACGCCTGTGCTCCCTGCCAATATGCTCTCCAAAGATACAGAGAAAGATGCCTCTGCTATCAGAGGTGAATGACATATCGTGTGCTTGAAAAACAGCTGAACCCTTCTGCACTTATGTCTGAGACAACTTATGGAGAAGGAGTGGTGTAACAGGAGGTGGGTGCTGTGACAGAGTGATGGATGAGAGGGAGGCTCAGGTGCGTGCAGATGCTGAGTTGTATGTTAGCTGGTGGGGAATATTTGTTCCCTGCTCACTACCTCAATCCATCTCTGTTTTGAATACTCCCAAATGTGATGCCTCACCTCTCCTTCTCAACATCCATCTTACACCCAGCACATGGGTATTTACTGTATAATATCTGTGTGTAACTCTCCCAGATTGCAAGCATAGACCATCCCACGATTCTGCATGTTAAAGTCCTGCCACAGCACAACCTTGTATTAGATTGCTGTCATTACATCAGAGTCCTTGTAGGTAAAATAAAAATTCATACGTGCAGTCTGTTTATAGCCCAGAACTATGACAGGCTGCTATCAGGACATCAGTAAGGAAGCTTTAGAGCAGGTTAATTATCACAGCCTGTAATCTATAGGAGCAGCTCTGTGTAAGGGGAAGACCTTGGTTTCCAGACAGCTCTGGTCCGCAGGGTGTAAGGCATCATTACCACTTGACAGTGCGTTCGATAGATTTCATTTGGCTTCACCAGTCATTAAAGACACTCTGTAGCTGATATTCAGTTATGATGTCGCAAGCCTGTAATTTTGCTATTACAAGCGCTACCCATCAATAAGTGCTATTCAAGGCTGCCATGCAATCACAGTTCTTTAAAACAAGAAGAAATCAAAATCAAGTGTGAAAAGTGGAGAAATGAAGTCAAAGTGAGTCATAGCAAGTGAAGACTGTTATATAAATCAGTGCTGTGGAAGGCTGTTCACCAGGCCATTGAGCAGAATACCTATGATTAGCAATAATGACGGTAAGACAATGAAACAGGATAAATTTGGAATTATAACAACGTTCATTATATTTCTTTTATACCAGTAATTACTTGTACATTCCTTGTGCGCAATGTCTGCCTCCATCTCTCTGTTTCAACAGCACTTGTCATCTGTTAATTGATTGTCTGTTTGCAATTATCAAAATGAAATAGTCTATATGCTGCACAGACGTGTGTTGATGGATGTGTTGGAGTGCTGTGAATATATAGTCAAGTCATATTTGGTCCCTTTGCACTGATGATAAAGCACAAAAACAGCTGCTCTTTGCGTGATAACATGACAGCATAATCATGTACACAATAATAGATCCAATATTGTACGGGTTTCTTTATGTTCTTTGTTTACTTTTTTGGTTTATTTTTAACAATTACAAGGGCAAAAAGTAATTAAAAAAATTTGTTCTGGAGAGAGAGAGACTTGTCCAAGTCACGTAAAACAACCCTGATGTGTAATCATCGATTTATTCCATTTCATCTTTATGGAAGCGTGACTATGAGAGTAGTGCAACAACAACTATTTCTTTCTGGTAAGGGATCGGACATTGAAGGAGTAATTCATACTATGACAACCACTCTAATTAGTTTTTTACAGATTGACAATCTCAACAGCGCGTGTGACTACGGGTGTAGACAACGTCTATGGAGAACGTTTCTATTACTCTTACCATCACTGTTTCTTTGTTGTTGTTTTTTTTAACCAAAATGTATCACATGTATCCTTCATTTTCATGTGTTGAATGCGTTAACTTCTTCATAAAACTTATAAAACTTTTAAAAAGCTGATATCCAGAGCTGTCTTTACTTGGTAGGAGTCTTATTTCTGTGTCATCGATGGAGTATTGCTGCTTCTCTCGTTTGATTAGAGTTGTATATTCGTGGTATAGTGTGAAACCAACTTACCTGAACAAACAAAAAGGGAACAACTCATATTTAAACGCTGCAACTACAGATGGAAACAGTCCAAAGGGCACCTTGAAGAAGACATTCCAGTGAAACCGTGTGAAACCAAGCAGAAGAAAAAATTAACCCCACACAAAAAACAAAACAACAACAAGCAAAAAAAATTAAATAAATAAAATCCCAAATGTTAATCAGAAAAGTAAAGATTGGCTAATCTTGCTTCAACTGATCAGTGCCTGCAGAGAGAAAATCTCTGTGTACCAAAGTATCAAGAGGAGTGAAGAGCAGAGGAGGATGTCAGAAGATTTCAAAAATAGATGTGAACAGAATAGAATGAGCAAAAGAGTATGTAGAACTCATGGGGGGCTGAAAAAGAGAGACAAAGTGTCTGCTTTCGGTGAAATGACTAAGCTGTTCCTTTCCTGAAGGCAATTAGATATCAATTAAAGTCATTTATCTCCTACAGACAGCAGATATTTGGCCAAGAGGCATCTGCGCTATCACACAATTATGACGGACAGAGGTCACACCTGAGGGAGGGGAAGACTGACACCCAGATAAACACACATACACAGAGTCAAATCTTATATTCTTTATGTAGCACAAGCATCCGCAGCAAGAAAATATACATCTACTTTTAACATAAAACATACCTAAATATGCATAATGTCAGTGTGAGAGCAGCTGTATTCCTGCTCTACAAGTGTGTGTCCACAGTGACTAAGAGACCTCTGTGCTCTGTGGCATCTGTCTCCTGTTGACAGTCTACTTCACCTTGGTAATTTCTCTCTACTAATCATTTATCATTCACTCTTTCCTCGCTATGCTTCTGTGCGGTGGTTTGCTTGTTCACTTCCTGTTTCTCCTGCTTTAGTTCTGTTGAGTGCTCAGATCTCCTTCACTTCTCTGTTTCCATGCACTCAGAGCACTTCAAGGAACCTTGTTTCCTACTACACTGCTTTCCAAATTATTATGTAAATTCCATTTAAGTGTCATAAACATTTAAGTTTTTGTTTTTCAATTAAACTCATGGATGGTAATGTGTCTCAGGGCTCTTTGGATCACTGAAATAAATCCCAGACACCTGTGATAATCAGTTTGCCAGGTGAGCCCAATTAAAGGAAAACCACTTAAGAAGGACGTTCCCCATTATTAAGCAGGGCACAGGTTTCAAGCAACATGGGAAAGAAAAAGGATCTCTCTGCTGCCGGAAACTGTCAAATAGTGCAATGCCTGGAACAAGGCATGAAAAAATTTGATATTTCACAAAAACTTAAGCGTGACCATCTTACTGTGAAGAGATTTATAGCTGATTCGGAGCACAGATGGGTTCGTGCAGATAAAGACATAATGAGGAAGGTTTCTGCCAGACAAATTCATCGGATTAAAAGAGCAGCTGCTAAAATACCATTACAGAGCAGCAAACATGTATTCGAAGCTGCTGATGCCTCTGGAGTTCTGGGAACCCGAAGGTGTAGGATCCTCCAGAGCCTTGCAGTTGTGCATAAACGTACTATTCACTAACCCCAAAACAATGCTCACAGGCAGAAATGGCCGCAGTGGGCCCAGAAATACATGAAGACTCATTTCCAAACAGTGTTGTTTACTGATGAGTCCCCGTGCAACCCTGGATGGTCCAGATGGACGGAGTGGTGGATGTTTGGTGGATGGCCACCATATCCCAACAAGGCTGCGACATCAGCTGGGAGGTAGCGGAGTTATGTTATGTGCTGGAATCATGGGGAGAGAGCATTTAGGCCCTTTTAAGGTCCCTGAAGATGTGAAAATGACTTTGGCAAAGTATATAGAGTTGCTGACTGACAACTCTCTTCCATGGTACAAAAAGAAGAACCGTGCCTTCCATAGAAAAATCTTCTTCGTGCATGACAATGCACCATCTCATGCAGCGAAGAACACCTGTGTGTTAATGGCTGCTGTGGGCATAAAAGGAGATAAAGTCATGGTGTGGCCCCCATCCTCCCCTGACCTCAACCCTATTGAGAACCTGTGGAGCATCCTCAAGCAAAAGATCTGTGAAGGTGGGAGGCAGTTCACACCATCCTGACATCCTGCAAAGAAATTCAAGCAGAAACTCTCCAAAAACCCACAAGTTCAATGGATCCAAGAATTGTGAAGGTGACATCAAAGAAGGGGATCTATGTTAACATGTAACTTGGCCTGTTAATGCTCAAAAAGAGCACCAAAGTTTGTGAGATGATCTTTGGCTTGGGCCGATCAAGCTGTTTAAAAAGGATGAAGCAATCAAAATACTGCACCAAATGATGAAATAATGTTGCCAGAGGCTTCAACATCAGTGAAATTCTTTCGTGCTATGGAGACTTTGGAGATTTTGAACACATTCAGTATTAACCATAGTCAATTCAGCTATTTGTTTATGAGACAAAATTACAGACATAGTTATGATAACAGCATGAAAATTTTTGATCGCTCCTGAAAAACAGTTAATATCTTTTATGTGCACTTATAGGAGCCTTTTGGGAACATTATAAAACAGAGGGGCTGCTCTTTAGGGCTTATGTTTTTGTTTCTTATGTGCATTTCCACCATTGTTGTTTTCCTGTGGTCCTCACAACAAGACTGTCACCATCTCCATTCAGTTCTAAAATATCAAAGGTAAATAAGACTTCTCAATCAACACTTGAGATCAGCTGAACACTCTTGAGCACATTGTGCTGAAACTAAATACGACAGTGTCTCTCAGCTATGCTGCAGCATCCAGCTAGAGCGTGACACGTGATACATATTTCCCCACCAGCAGCATCAAAGCTTTTCTATAAACACATGCACCAACACAAATACACAATAACTCATATGCAAGGCAAACACATGGGAAGTGGAAATGTGAATACAACAGAACAATTTGCTATAAATCCTTTAGGGAATCATTCATAGCTGGAGAAAAAGAAGAAACATGCTCAAAAAACAACAACAAGCTGGGAACATCACAGAAAGTTGGCCGTTTAGTGTGTTTTCAATATTCAGAATTTTTATACTCATCGAAAAGTTCATTTGGATTAAGTTAAGTATTATGAAGTAAATGAAAAAAACAATGAAAAAAATCGGAACACAAAGGTAAATCAAGCACATGTAGGTTATTATTAAATGTGTTTGATGTAAATAATAATAATTTAAAAAACATAACAGAGGCCATCACATTGCAAAGACAACATTTTTACTGCAAGAGTTTAATTTGTTATTTTTAATTCAAAAGCTCCGTCCGGTTATTCATATACTGATCAACTAATCCACCTGCTGCCATAACTTCAACTATTATTGCAGCAGTGTGGAAGAAGGACACCATCACTGATTCCCTTTCACAGCTCGTGAAGGAGTGAGCAGTGTTCAAAACAATATTCATCACTGGTACACATTTGGAGAGCCAGGCCAAGATAACATGAGGCAATCTACAGCAGCAGTGGGCTGTTTGTAGCCTTCAAAGCCACTACATTCTGTGAGCAAAAGAAATAAATAGAGTTAGCACTATGGATACTGTGCTGCACAACAGCATCAGTTTCCAATTGGCCACCATATTTCAGATTGAATAATTACATAACAGCAGAGGTTAGGAATGCCCAAATGCAAATTTTCTTACAAAGCAAGACGATATGGTTATGTTACCCCCCCCGAAGGCCTAAATAAATGCAGAGGAGCCCATAAACCATCCTTTATGACAGTTCATTTCATCACATGCACCATGGAATAATTATATCTGATCAAATTATCACATGTCAAAAAATAGCTGGAGAAGTGAAACACAGTTCTTAAAAATGATCAGTTGGACACCTTCTCATCAGTCACGGTGTATCCATGTGGCTGAGCCTAACAGCCACTGAGGGTCCCTAAAAAATGGGAGGATTGAGGGATTAAACTGAGGACAGGATCAACTGATCACCCAGGCTGCTGTTACAGTGTAGTAGCCTGCAATGTCCAAACAACATGCAGCCCAGCTGTTTTTGTTTTTTTTTTAAAGGTTTTCTTTTCACCTCTGGCACAACAATTCTGTCTGACTGTTACAGCACAGGACAAGAAAGCCATCATAAACTGCTGGAAGACAGAGTGGCCCCACAGATCGGTCCAATAAATGCCAACAGCAGCAGGCATCACCAGAGGCTGCTGTCAGGCCGCTCAGGTGTTGCAGGTCTGGAGCGTCTTATCCTTCACTACAGCGCAGTGATTATTTCATTTAGCAGATGAAATGCACTGATCAACGCTGAAAATCACCACCCCCTCTAAATAATTCAAATCGTCCGTAAAAACAAACTGTAATCTCGGTGACACTGGCGCTCAGTGAATTAATAGAAGAAGTGCTGTGGTTGAGTGTTGAACTTACCAGTTGTTTGAGGAGGGGGGGTGGGGGGTTCCCTGGACATCTGCAGGTGTCGGTCTCCAGCACTGGACCGGGATTCACTCCAGCGCTCCTCGGGGCAACCGAGCCACTCTTGTGGCTGAGCCACTCTCAGCCACAGACGTGACCGGAATAATCTGCCTCCGTTTTGTCATAAATATTACAGGTGGGGGGGGGGGGGGGGGGGGGGGGTCCAAGGCTGCGGACCCAGAGCGTGGCATTTGCCGGTGCCCGCTCCGAGCACAGGCTATATCATCATGATCTTCCTAACGCGTCCCTCCTCCACCTGTCAAGCTCTGAGCAGCGTCCCGCACACCGAGCGGACCGACGCAGGACAATGATGCGCCAACCGCTCAGCGGAGCGCAGTCGCTCCATCTGCAAGCAGGAGGGAGGGAGAGGGGGAGGAGGAGGAGGAGACAGCGATGCGGGAGGAGGTGATTTTTTATTTTTATTTTTTGTGAAGGGGGGGGGGCTGGTCCTTCACAAGGACGCCCTGAGATTCCTCAAGGGTGACCGTTTCTCTGTAGAGATTCAAAGAGACTTCTTCGCTTGCGCGCGTTTCTTGATTCCCTCAGAACATAAACAGACTTCAGCTGATCCACTGCCAAGGAAAATGACTGGGATCAGACTGGACCTGCTAAATGTCTGTTTCTTTGAAGGTTTCTGTCTGTTTTGCTGCCTGCTGAGGGATGAACAGTGAGTGTCTGCCCTGCACCTGTCAGGCTCTACATTTACCGGCGGTGGGGGGTAGTTGGTAGATGGAGGGATGGATGACGACCAGATTCATGAGGCTTGACGCCACATTTTAGCTGGGATTATCACGTCACTGCGAAGGCGCACTCTTCCATCTGCTATAGACCTTCTATGTCAGAATGAGCCGAGTGCAATGATCAAGGTCAATGATGTTAAAAATGTGACCTTGGATAATGTCACTGCAGTTTTCACTCTGATTCACAGACACTGTGTGACACTGTGCAGATGAATATGCGAGATAAATTGCACAGAGGGAGTGCCACATTAAAGGTGTGAACACCTGTGGTCTCTGAGGAGAGCCAGCTGCTGATGGAAAACTCCCATGGCAGAATCTGTGCTGCCATCAGAAAGATCCACCATTAAGGATTTCATGTCTTTGGTTTTATCAAAGGATGTGTCTCTGAATACTGAACTGAACCTGCACCTGAAATTTCCCAGTATGCTAGTAAATAGACAGTGATTTATATACTGTTTCCAAAGATAACCAACGAACAAGGAACATTTCATGTCTCTGAAAGTTAATTAAATCAGTGGAGACCCTCCTGGACACCCATCCATCCTCAAAAACAATTATTTTCCATTTGAATCTAAGATATGCCTTTTTTTTAATCAACAGCATTAGAATTTTGATCATGTTTTTCCAGCAATTGTACCTTTGCATAGAGTCTTATAGTACAGTTGAATGTACTGATTAAGTGTGATCCTACCTAGATTGTGTTGAACACCTCATGGTCTATGATTTTAGCTGTTTTCTGTACATTTGTTGCCCCTTAACCCATCCACCACCCACACCAGTGTCATCTCCGCATCCCTCCTTTTTTCTTGTAGTGTGGCACAAATTTGCCAGGACACTGATGCCCCCACTGTCAGCATGAAGCCACCTTTTTTTTTTTTTTTTTAACCAACCCCAACACACAGTGTATTGCCCTTGTCACTGATCTAAATCTCCTGTAAAATATTCACACACAAATGCATAGCTAGCCAGTGTTTGGGAGCAGCTGCCAAACACCCACCCACATACCATATGTCTGTGTCATTCAGCCAACAGAAAATACAGAGCAAAATGCACAAAATACTGGAAAGCAAATAAAAACACTGGTCGAATTACTGTTGACGGACAGGCTCAGTGTGATTTATGTGCATACACTAAAACACTCACAAAATGCTCTCACAGGCAACACAATGCTGATAGTGATACTCCAGTGCATATGCATTCAGTGAACAGCAAAAAAATATATCATGATTTTTAGCAGTCTTGCAGTCATCTTGTATTATGTAGTGCCAGACTGTGTGTACTCACTTCAGTTACTTTACAAATGTCAGTGCAATATGCTTTAAAAAAAACCAAACAAAAAAAACCTTTGCTCTTTGATTTTAAGGTATGATATCAAACTGTGACATTTTTCTCTGGTGTGTCAGAAGCAGTCTGTCAAGTGTCATTGTAGATATGCTAGAAAATCTGGTTGTCTCCAATTGTCTATTTTTTTTTACAAGGATGCTTGCCACAACAAGCATCGTGTGGCACCAAGCCACACGATGCTTGTTGATTTTTATTTTTAGTCTGTAAATTGAATCCCTGATCCAAGGATCCATCATGAAAGTATCAGATCTGTTGTGTCTCTGTGGTTTTTATTTCTGTACACTGTAGCGAATGTTAGCAATTTGGGGTTACATTTTCAGAACAATTTATCAGTGTGATAACACATATTACTGTAGCTTGTGCATTTACTCTAGCCTCATTAGTGTGGGATAATGAGAGCCTACCTGTTTGCTGTGTAAAAGCAGGCCTTGGAATGAGGGGGTCTGTGTTTCTAGCTGTTTGGTCCAACATTGAAGGCCCTCATTAACCTTCTGGTAAACATGGACACAAATCAAGGTCAGTCTCCCAGTCTGGCATCAGATCCACTGACCAGTCAGCCAAACTGCTGAGGTTCATTGAGCACACATCAGTAAAAGACAACATATATATGTATTAACAGATATGTATTATCTGACTTTCTCTCAAAAAACTAAAAAGTTAAATTTGAAACCCAAATTTAAACACTGACAACATGTATTAAACATGTATATGGAGAACATAAATGGGATGCAGTGATTTACAGTCATACATCATTTGGTTTGACCTTGAATGTGATACAAATAAGCTGTGAATTGATCATTTCATCTGACCTTAATACAGTCGTAAATGGAAAGATGGCCAGCTGGAGCATCCCATAAAACTGAGACAGCGCAAATGAAAATGTCACAACACCTCGCACTGACACCAACTGACTCAGGTCCATTTCTTGTTCAAATAATAATACGTACAAACATAAGAGGCAGGATCAATTGGATAGACCTGTCAGCAGAGGAAACAATAAGACCAATGCGAAGAAGGGAGTTTGCATCACCAGATTCCAACTGATACAGCAGAGTGGACTGAAGTCCTTCAATGCAGATGTGTAAAAATCAGAAGAGTTGACACAACAATGATACTAGAAAGGAAAGCATCACTATTTGGCTTGATGACTATTTGTACAAGATTGTATGGGAAAGAAGAGGAGACTGATGAGATAGGCAAGACAGGCATTAAAGAGATCTGGAAAGAGAAGGAGAAGGAAAGAGACAGCTGGAGAAAGACAAAAGAAACGAGCTCTAGTTGCTGTTTGATAAGAGTCCACCCAATTACAATATGTATTATGAATGAGGTGAAGCATATTACCCTTTACCAGTGTGAAGGAAGGAAGCACTCACTAAATGCCACCTCTGAAGTGTATTTGTATAAACTCATGGGGCCCTGCCTAAGAAGAAGGTAGAGTGACAGCTTTATCCACTCATTAGTGTGCCCTGGAAGTAGCCATGGACCTGCACAGTGGGTCTAATATTGACTGTGTCACCTGCAGTGGCTGGCCAATTATCTTGAATTGGTATTTGGTGGTGACTGTAAACTATAACTTTCTTGATACTGTGTGCCCACTGTGAGTCCACTCGCTGCTGCTGTTCAAAAAGGTCTAATGGGATGTGAAATTAGTTTATCTCTGCACACAATATAGCTGCAGAACAATTCTGGACTATCATGTATCCCTAAAGGCTGCGGTTTGGAAAATGCATTTTCACTTTAGATTAAATTAAGTGCAGCTGTTACAAAACACCAAGGTCCTCAATTTACACACTCAGTACTTGCTGTATATACAGCAATAGATTTGGCCAGCATTGTAGGGTGCAGTAAGGGGAAGAATCTTTTTTATTTGATTGAATTTTATTTTTATCTGCCTATTTTTTTCTATGCAATACAGGTGGGCACCTGCAGTGCTGCAGTCAGTCAGTCTGTCAAGACATTTCTAGTCTGATGGGACCACAAAGGGACCGTGTGATGGAAGATAAGACAAGCCGACCTGTCACTTTAACCTCCACAGTTCTTCCACCACACCCCTTTCCCTCCTGAACCCTTCCTGGGTTCTCTGTTCTCCCTAGGTGGCATATGACATCCAAGGGTCCTGTCTCAAGCCCAGCCCAGTTGTTCATCCACATGTACAAACCTGCCACTTCCTTCCTTTTCCCACTCAGCTACACTTGACTTCACCAGAACAGCAAGCACTGGTCCACCTGCATGCATAAACACTGTGGTCACAATACTGAGGCACTTTAAAATGAACCACTGCTATTACAAATCTGTTTCCCCTCTCTCTCTCTCTCTCTTTTTTTTTTAAACACCAGAGCCCCAGGGTGCCATTTGATTCGGAATGAAGATATAACTTGAAGCTTGCCAGAGATAATATGGTGAATAAGTTGCAGCCCTGGAGCCTACTAATCCAAACGGATACGCCCTCAAAGACAGCCTCTATACATTCATCTACAGAGACAGGGAGGAAATAATCCTCTGTCCCACCTTGTAGTCTTCTTCCATTTCACTAAATGGTCACTGTTGCTAAGGGGAGTCACTGAGATGCGGTTATGTAATAATTTTAGGGCAAAGGAAGCCTTACTTTAGAGAGTTTTTAATGAATCAATAGGGAATTACTTAGGAAACTGTTGGTGTTACATGAGGTCAGTTAGGGAGCAGAGACCAGAAAATACATTCATCTATTGATCACTTGGATCCAGAGCAGCATCATTGTGGAGTCATTAAGTGAATAAATGCCTTAATTGCAGACTACAGTTTTTAAGCCACCAAAATAAATGGATACACAAAGTCAAATTATAAGGTGAAGACAAGTTTTACTTTACTTGGGCTACTGCAAAATTAAAACTGAAATGTGAGCTTGAAGCTGTAGCAGGATCTCACTGACAGGGAGGTCAGGCAGCTGGCTAGTAGCTAAGCGGGGTTGAAGGTCAAGAGACTGCACTCTGCGTCATCTCTGAGAGAGCACAGTGACATTGATGGCAACACAAACACACAGAGCGATAAGTTTTGTGAATATAACATCGTAAAGGTGAATTAGAGAATAACAGAGTTTAATGTCATGTAAGCATCCCACTGGGGCTGCTAACAAAGTGTAATTTGTTTATCTACTTTGCATTGATTCTCTGAGAGCTTCCTCAAAAGACAGCAGAAACTTTACTGGAAAACATTTACTCTAAATCACTACACTTACGCCAGTTTCTTGGAATAAGTGTATTCGGCTGAAATGGCTGCCATTTGAAAACTTGTCATCAGGGGGTTGATGCTGCAGGGACATAACACAGACCTCAGTCTATCTTGCCACCATGTTACACATTATCTGAAATACATCAAGGTGCACCGGCTCCAGAAGCAGGAAGTGCCCTACATGATGCCATCTTACTGCCATCTCCCCCTCTCCTTGAGTAACCAACAATTTCCACCACTCTCTGCTTCCTAGTCAGCTGCAAAATTACAGATTACAGATTTGCCTACAGTCAAGAGAGGGAAGTGGATCACTGGTGGGGAGAAAGATTGAAGGAAAGTAGCAAAAGATGAGAGAAAGAGGGTATTGGATAGAGAAAACTGACAAACTATAAAAATCTCAGGCCATTGGTTGTTTGAATATATGTTGTTTTAGACCATGGACTTCTGAATGACAGAAGTGAAAGATGAGAAATAATAAGATCATTTATAGGTTTATGCACCTGAGATATCCCATGAAAGCCTGTTAATAAGGCTGAGACACTGACACACTCAGGTGGCGCGTGCTCATCACTGCTGTAATGAAGAGAAAATGCTAATGGCTGACTCATCTGCTGGAGGAAAAATTTAACTAAATAAACAACCACTCCACTGCTCTCTGCTAGTTTATGGTAGGAATGGACAGGAAGGGAGACGAAGGATGGGGCCAAGAGAAAGAGAGGGGAGGGGCTGCACAGATAATGCGTGTCTGACCTTCAGCTTGCATTTTAAAGGTCTCTTTAGATCTTGAATATTTTCCAAACACATCATTAAGCTCAAATCTGACGTGCATATAAATCACGACTTAAAGTCACTGAAAGTGAGTGAGCAGAAACATGATGGTGTGCAAAACCTATTTCTCATTGAGAGACCTATGTGTGCAAGTGTTCAGTACAGCCATGAGTGTAGAGAGGTTATCCCAAATGTTCAGATCAATAGACTGAATAAATGCTTAGACTGGCACAACTTTGAGAGGTCAGGTCAAAGACTTACAGGACGGGAACTTTCACAAACTCCGGGAGATGAAGTAGATAAAACATGGGATCAATGTATCAGGGGAATGTGCTATGGACAGCACACATACGCTTTACAGTAATCCTGCAGTCATTATGTATGTTTTTGTTGTTGTTGTTGTTGTTTTTGTGTTTTTATCCCCACACGGCTTGTATATATAGATGATCAACTGTATATATTTACCTTAAGAGGACCCCCACACAAATTCGTTTGCTTTTCTACATGACCAATATGTGCAAACAAGTGATGCAGATCATATGGTAATATGTCAGAGAGGCTAAAAGTAAAATTGCACACATTTCTAGCATGTTGCATTGCTATAGCAACAGCCTCTGTAATTGTGATGGGAAGTGGGTGGTAGAAAAAAGAGCAGGAGTTGGAATCAGGGGGGTGAGTGGGGGGGGAGAGAGAGAGAGAGAGAGAGACTTTGGCTTGCTCCTCTTTCTTGGCAGGATTTGACCAATCCAGCTCTCTGCCAACCCGAAGGCCCTGGGGCTTTAAACAGTCAAGGTCACTGAAGAGGAAAAATGAACAACTCCTGAATGAGTTCCTGCATACTCCACCTCCACGAGAGGAGGGAGGAGGAGGAGCAGTTCTGTCTCACACAGACAGATGGAGCCATCATCATACTGTCAGGCTCATGATCATCCCACACTCAACCCACCACTTACCAACAGCAGGCTCATGGTGGCTGAGAAATACCCTTGGAAGGTCAAGGATAAAAAAAGAGGGGTTTAATCCTTATTGTGCTTCATTTCAAGGGCTATATTTAGCAGCATTGTCAGTTTTATCAAAATAAAATATTACCTTATATTTATTTTTCCCATTTGATAAATATGGTTGGAAAGAGATCACAAAATGCTCTTTGTTCTATAACCAAACACTCATAGTCTCTCATTAGAATAGAATAGAATTTCCTTTATTGTCATCATACTTGCATGACAAAATTGCAGCAGCTTCCACAGTACAGTGCATAATCAAGTAGATAAAATCTGTGCAAAATTAAATAATATAAAAATATAAATGTTATATTATAGTATAAATATTCCATCCTGGGCTAAACAACCAAGCCAGCAGTACCACTATGATGTGGGGAATTATAATAACATTAACAGATCTCAGTGTATGAATGTAGAGAAGTACTTAGTCCATTTCATAGTACAATTCAGATGTATCCAACATCATTCAGCATCCAACAAATTAGCATGCTCTGGGAAAAAAAGAGGAAGGGAGAGGCTTAACCTAATAAGATGAAGCAAAGTGAAAACTCAATTTGATGACATTATAAAACTCTCCTTTTGTCATGTGACTTAGGTTCACAGTCAGCCTTTTACAGAGCTATGTCAATTGGATATGTAATGCATGAATCCTAAGCAAATTCCCAACACACTCACGTGGACAGGGCTGTCAAGTTTCCATGTTTATGCTACTTAATATTGTACTGCACTATGTTTCAGATAAAAAGAAGTTACACTTTATGCCACAACATTTATTTGACAAATTTATGTCTTAAATCACTTTTCAAAGATTTGACCAAAATTGTATTACCAATATTAAATATTAGATACTCTATAAAAGATTAAACAACGAAAACATATCTAAAATATTTAAATAATTCAAACTGCTAAATTCCACCTTTTTGGAAGTCCATTCTATTTACATTGTGAAAATGAATCCGTTCACAAAGCTAAGTCCTTAAAAAAGTGTTTGGTGGAAAAGAACTTGACAGGTTTGTATGAAGCGAGGATGAAAGCCCTGTCAATTGATGAATTAGACTTGCAAATCTGCATCAGGCCACATCACTCATCATTGTTCCACCTCTTTGTTGTCACACGCAGTTGCAAAGTTAACTCTTTTGACCAATATCAATACTGAAAACCTGAGTATTAAATATTACTTGTGCCAACATTGTAATTCTCTCCCAGATGGTGATGAGATTGTAGCAGAGCAGTTTGCACAATGGCCTGTTTTTATCCATCCCCTGAGCCATTTCCATCTATTTATCTTTCATCCGCAATCACTGTCAGTATGTCACGATTGTGTCCTTGCAACATTTTGCATAATTTTTTAAAACAGTCAAAGAGCCTCTCCCAAAACCATGAGCATGTGTACAACATGATGTGGTGCTGACTGAGATATCCTTTCATATTAAGTGAGGTAGAGGAAGAATAATGAGGTGTCAGGCCTGTGTATAAGGAATCAGTGTTTCTCCCATCTGAGGGAATCAACTGAGGACATGAGAACTATTGAAAACAAAAGGGGAGCAGTCATGGCCAACAAACAGAAAATAGCATCAATAAAATCTTATGGTGAAATCAGAACGTATAAACTAGAAACACACATGCTTATGCATTTAAACTCCTTAACTTGAATTCCTTTCCTTCTCCATTAACACGCCAACTTAAATAGCAAATTTCCATGACTGAAAAGATCACTTACATTATTAATAAAATGCTGAGATGATACTAAGAGAGGGAAAGTCAACATTATTAAATTCAAGCCAAAACATAATCGTTTGATTGAAGTTGTGAAACAGACAGAAAACAACAAAGTCATTCTCCTTCATTTTGTCTTTTGGGTTCTCTCAGGATGAGGTTGAGTGTGTCATCAGGGGGATGAAATCCTCCACCTGTGCCCTCGATCCCTTCCCTACAGCTCTGCTGAAAGCAAACATGTCTGCCATTAGTCCCCTGATCAATACGAGTGATTAATCAATCACTTCAGGCTGGCCACCTACCATCTGCCCTAAAAACGGCCAAAATCAGACCACTTCTTCAGAAATCCACCCTTTATCCTCAAGTCCCCACTAATTACAGGCCCACATCCAACCTGTCCTTTCTTTCCAAGGAACCTAGTTGCTGGCCACCTCCAGGACCACATCAAATACGACAATACCATCGACAAATTCTGCCCACAGCATGGAAACAGCTCTGGTGAGAGTCACTAATGACCTGCTGATGACAGCTGATGGTGATTCACTATTCCTCCTTATCGTCCTTGACCTCTCTATAGCGGTCGACACCAATGATCATGAGGTACTTCTGAACCTGTTACACCACTCCGTTGGACTCATTGATACTCTCCTACGTTGGTCTGATATTACCTCACCAGATGAAGCAGTTTGGTGATTAAATGTAAACCTGACTTTTTTGGTAACTCAAAACGATCTCTTTCCTGCACTGGGAACATAATTATTTCCTTCACTTTTAAGAGGAAAATGCACACAGGTTTCAAGACAACAAACTCATTTAACAAACATTACACTCGTGCAACTGTAAGCATGATAAAAATGGACATAGTAAGAAGCAGACAGTACCTCCAATATGATTGGCAGGAGTGAAGAGTGCAGTTCATGCAGTGGGTTGTCACAGGCCTCAGTGGAGCAAACATGCTCATTGTCTGGTTCCGCGGTGTCAAATACCATAAACACCTTATGACGTGAAAGAAGAGCAGCATCACACAGGTCAGACATCTTTCAACCCAGCCTGCCCACCTCAAAGCTAAAGATGGAGGGCCTCAATATGAAAAGCTGCATATCAGCTGCAGTACGGTAAGTTAAATACCATCTTTAGTGCACCCAAGTACTGGTACAGGAGGGATTACATATCCCATCTGGCCTGGGAATGCCATGGGATTTCCCAACAGAAGCTGCAGGAGAGAGGGATATCTGTTAGTACCTCTACTTCAAATATAACAGGCTCTTATGGTTGAATGCTTTTCATCTGTGCTAATTTTGGGTTCAGGGAGAAGCACCAAAACACTTTGATAAAATCCAAAATAGCAGCTGGGCCACTTACAACCCTGTGTTGGGTCTTGATTTCTCATATTACCAGAATCAAGAAATTTAAAAAGGTTGTTCTGCTGCCGCACTGGACTGGCTCACTTTTCCTCACATCCGGAGCATCACACAGATAGACCACAAAAAAGCAGAAAGAAAAAATAATAAAGGCCAGTTCAGAGTCTTGGTAATGGCCCAGTTCCCCATAGGTTTTTTTATATTACAAAAGTTTAGATGAAACTGTGACTCATATTCTGTGATGACCATTTGAAGTAAAACTTGGGCACAACACAAGAAATTGGAACGCAGGCTGCATTAAATACAGCGCTGACTCATCCCAGAGTGAAAGAAATCTCTGATCTCACCCACTTAAATTCAAGTTAAAGATAAAATAGACAAGACAAAATGGACTCACAAACACAACCCCAAATAAACTCTGTGTATAAGTTTGTTATTTGATGTCTGCTACTTCAGATTGTGCCCTGCAGTAAGGATCAAGCACTGACTGCCATGCCTGGCTCTCTTCTGTCTCCCTTGGCTCCATCTGGGCCCTTTTCTCCCAACAACATAGACAGGTATTAGAGCACACACAGCCCACAGAGAGCCTTGCAGGACATTAATTCATGACACCTTGACCAGGTGCAGCACGATGATTGTAATTCTAGATAGCCAATGTACTTTTAATTTGTTTTTATAAGGTTGTGGCTGTGAAATAAATTAGCACAGTTTTAATAATATTGTGGCTCCTTTTAAATAACCAGTTTTTAGTATACACACATTTTACAGTGAAAGCAAAAAAGCCTGGTGACGAAGGGGACACGAGAGCAACAGAATTAACTCCTCTTGAGATATTTTCTGTATTTTTATGTGCATAATTTAGTGCTGTGTGGAGTTTTCTGGGATACTTCTTGGCCATGACTGTATTTTGACGATGAAGCAGACAGCCCAAGCCATTAAATTGTGCCTGATGTCAATCATTATGAAGCTAAGCAAATAATCAGAGAAAAAACAAGTCAAGTAAAGAGAAAGATGAACAATTGCTGGCAAAGATTTCTGGCACAAACACTTTAGCTTTGTGAGCAGATGTTTCCTGGTTATTTATCAAAGTGAGCTCCCTGACAGGCTCCGTGTGTCTCCGCACCTGAGGCTTTCAACAGGGAGGGGGCTGTTTGAGATGCTCACAGCAGTTTGTGCCAGCGTTACAAAGAGCAGAGGTGGCTGTGAACACTTAGTGCCAGACAGGTAAGCTTCATCATCCACAGGCTTCTGCTGTCAGTGATGAGTTTAACCTTTTTTCTTTTTCTTTTTAATTTTAGCTTCCAAAAGGTTCCCCACGTCGGCAGAATAATAAAAGTTAGTTTGAGGTTGGCTATAGTGGAGCATTTTGTCCTAGGAAACAATCAAAACTTGGTTGTTGCTGCAAATGTCGGAGTTTACGTTAATTATTACGGTCACAAGAAACTAACGTGAGAAAAAAACAATATTAAGTTGAACATTTATTTCATAAATATATTCATATGAACTTAAAATAGTTTATTTACTCAAAATTAGACATCTAAGTCTAACATAAGTCTGATGCTGAGACAGACCGATTGACATGACCTATCACACAAATGTTGTTGACAAAAATGAACATCTGACTGAATCATCACAACGGTTGTTCAGACAATTGTTGTTTAGAAATGCATTGTAAATCCATTATCTATAGGTTATATTTCCTAAATATATATATCAAATAAAAAGGTTTCACTATGTCAGAAACAAGGAAGAAAAACTGTTCACCTTTTGGCATGGTGGATGATCTGTGCCGGCTGGCCATGGTAGCCTGTTTTTTCACGCACACAAAAAAAAAAAAAAAATTATTGCGGAGATGTTAGGCTAGGCCAAGTAATGCCAAGGACATCAATCAATAATTTTAACATGAGCACTTTTTCTACACAGGATTACTTCAGTCTGGGGAGGCTGAACTATAAAATCTATTCAGATGGTTGCTGCCACTCCTCCACTGATGTTGGAGAGATAATTAATATGAATTTGGACATCAAAATAGCATGCTGACATTTGGAGCTCTCAGAAGTGGCTCGCCCTTTAAGGCTAAGCTTGATCATTAGAGGCTAGTGAATTTATATAGCTGCTTCTGAGCAGCATTTTAATGTCAGTGTCTTAACTTACAACTGATGATAAATACACACTTGTGGGTGAAAGTGATGAATAGAAAATAAAGGATGCAAGCTGATGTATAATATGATAATAAATCAAGTAAACACGAATGGCTAATAAGTCAAGGAAGCCAGGATCAGTACAGATAAAGGAAGGGTGCGATAGGGAAGGTTAAGAAAGATAGAATGTGGTGTACAAACAATAGGAACACTTTCACACAAATGAGTTTTTTCATCTAACTGAAATGATCTATTTTCTGTGTTCTGGATAATTAAAAGCATGCATGAATAAAAACAATCGGGCCAATTTGTTGATAAATATCCGGCAATTTACCATTTACAAATCACTGCTTCACTTAATAAATAAGATAAATCTATTTAATTGGAGACATTATTGCTAGATAATTAATGTACTTCATTTTGACTGATAAAGAGCCACAAACTTCTCTCCCATCTTCACCCTGCAAGTCAACAAAGGTTATTATGGTCTGTACAGTCTGCAGCAGAGGCATTTAGATAGTGCCTCTGCTTTAGTGGCCCTTTAAGAACAACCATTATACAGCAGATCTATTGCAGACATAAATGTCTACACTACTTTGGATCAATAAACATGATTCAGAGGACTGAGTACATCAAGTCTGTTACAAATTAAAGAATGATAGAGAGACAGAGGAAACACACAACTGACTATATTAATACTCTGTCTAAACATGCCAAAAAATTTAATATTCCAGTTCAGAAAAGTCTTAATGAGGAAGGACTGTTTTGCCATCTTCACCTGTTTCACCCTGAACATAACAAGGATGACATTCCACTGTCAAGTCAAAACTGAGAAAACAGGCTGAAATGTAAAATAAAAGGATTATGTTAATGAAAGAATACATCAAAAAGCAAAGGTCTTCTGAGTGCTGGTGTGTGTACTCACCATGTGAACAGGCAAAGGGGTCCAAGTGTATACAGATGCATACTCAGCAGTCTACCAGTTCTTTGGAGAAACATTTACAAATTACAAGACTGGGGAACTCACTGTAAACCTGATGCTCCAGGAGTTCCTGCTTAACCTTTCTGACCTTTGCTGCCATGGTTACCTGGGTGGCCATCGGCCTGAGAACTGTTTCCTGAGAAAGCGTTAATTGTTGTTTTGGTTAGTTGTTTTTTAGCTGTGCTGCTTAGCTTCACCCAATTAATTTCAAGGCATGGAGGCTTAATTAAAGAATTTATTTCAGTATAACCACTCTGGTAAGACTGGATATGGAGTTTTAATTATGTATGAACATACAGTCAGAACAATGCATGCCTCCGCTCCTCTCTCGGCTGGCCTTGGACGTCAGCCTATAGTGGAGAACAAACATTAAAAGATCACAGATATTTCTGCCTTTCTATAAGAACTGTGAACAGGAAGTCCAGACTAAGCAGGTTTATAACAGAAAGGACGGACAGGGACATCAACAATTTGTGATTAGACTTTGTGATTAGAGTGAAGTTTGAAATAGGAACCATGTAAGAAATCTACTAATCAGCCATAACATTATGAACAGACAACGAAGCTAACACTGATAATCAGGAACGGTTTGAGGAACACAATTTAAAGGACACTTATACTTATAGGACAGAAAGAATCTTCTGCTAGCTCAGTGGGTCAGGGCTGTTTGGACAGTAAAAAGGTACTCACACGATACTGGGAAGGTGGCTATAATGTTATAGCTGATTAGTGTTCATTCTGTAAAAAATTTCAATTGTCCAAAAATCATGTCAAATGTTTTGGTTTTGGCTGCCTGAATAACATTACATTTCAGCAAATTCTCGCATATGAAAGCCTGGAAGACAATTATTATTATTATTATTATTACTATTATTATTTGGTATTAATGCTAAAATGTATTTCAGTAATTAATTGATTATTAAAATTGATGATAAGATGATGATTGATAAGTGATATGTTAAAATTAGAGAATACATTCGAAGGAAGACTGGGCTTCCCTTTCTCCTCTGGTTCACTGATGTCTCCCTAAAGACATATTCAACAACAGTTTAACAATAATCTCGTCAGTTAATTACAAAAAAAACTGAAAGACAAAGAAAACATAATAAGCCTCTCACCTTTGATACAAGCAGGTCTCTGAGGAAAGAGCACAGGTTTTATGTATTCTCTGAGCTGGAGTTGCCATCTGGTTCTCTAAACTGGCCGCACACTGTTTCAAAATTAATTGCTTTATGTGATGATTTTTTCTTATTTCAGCACTCACACTTCCAGGTTCCCCTCAGTTTCCCTGGGAACAGACAGCTTTGTTTGTTTTTTATTATGTTTGTTATGAAATAGATTCCATCAGATTATGGAGCGTTTTGTGATGGAATCACGTTCCTATTGACCTGCTGCTTTTCATCTGACTGTACTTAATTGAATCAGTCTCACCTTTTCTCCAGGGGGTCCACTGGGTCCTGGTAAAGCCTGGTGCCAAACAAAAAGACTCATTAATGACACCACTGATGCATTTATAACAGTCAGAACATGCAACAAATATGAAACTAAAAAGGCAAATACTAATTCTATAAAGACTTGGTCTGGTCTTGGTCTGGACCTGTTCTATATATAAAGTGCCTTCATGTAACTCTAGTGATTTGGTGCTACATAAATAAAAATAATTTGATACGATTTATGATATACATAGGGTACACAGAAAATGAAAAAAAAAATACACAGCTGTGTACTCATTTGGAAACTGAATTTGTCAGCACATCATCAGTGATTGACAGTACTTAATAGAGAGCCCTTCTTAGTCACTCCACTGCTAAGGAAAATTGGTACAAGAACAAATATGAAGAAACAGAACCAGCAGGAAAATATTAATATTAAATAACAGTGTAAATCTTTGAGCCAGATCTGAAGAAATATTAAAAGTGGCTCACTACTACCATCATGTGTTTGTGTCTGACAGCAACAATTGTGTCCTAAAACTCCCACCACAAACTGCCACCCTGGTTCTACTCAGATTGCCTCTGATCATCTCTTTTCATCTCTGCCCTGAAAAACCCAGCCTTCTGTCCCTAAACAAGAGCCTAGCCTGTGTGCTTTCGTGATCTTACCCACCTGCGGTTGTCTGGTTTTCAACTGGTCTTTTTTCCCGGGACAGATTGCCTGTCGACTTGCTGTCCTCAGAGCCTCCTGCCAAATGAAACCTCTCTCCAGAGGGAGTGCCTCTGGAGTCTCCTGTCCCACATTGGAAAAGAGTGTAATTCACCTGCTCAGCTTGTCTGCTGAGAGTTTAAATAAAGGTCATAACCAACACACATCTATTTAACCTGCTAAGATGTGGCAATTTGAAGTTTGAAGTTAAAGGCTCCAACGGTGTTGAATGATCCCACTGCACTGTGAAATCCAATCATTTTACCTTACTTAGAAAAAGCAGGCAAACCATTCATTCGTTCATCTTCTACCGCTTATCCGTTTCTGGGTCACTGCTGGTGCTGGAGCCAATCAAAGCTCACATTGGGTGAGGGCGGGGTCACCCCGGACAGGTCGCCAGTCCATCACAGGGCCAAAACACACAGAGACCAACAACCACTCACACTCAGACCTACAGACAATTTAGAGTCACCAGTTAACCTAAACATGCATTCTTCAGACGATGGGAGGAAACCCACACAGGCACGGGGAGAACATGTAAACTCCACACAGAAAGGCCCCAGGCCTGGGAACCGAACCTGCGACCTTCTTATTGTGGGCCAACAGTGCTAACCACTATGTCGCTGTGTGGCCGTAATTGCTACGGCATCTCCATTAAGATCCATCCATTAGTTTGTCTAAATAGTCAGCCAGAAGAAATGAGGTTTGTGTCGCAAAGCATCATTGAAAATGCAATTAACTACTTGAACTAGGTTGTGTGAATAAATTCATGTGTAAGCAGCAACCGCCAAGACTGAAAATGTATGTTGCAAACACTTAAGTGCTGACTGCAATTCTTCATATCATCACTTGAGGCTTTCTCTGAAAGCAAATGAATCTCCTTAGACTCCCATATTAAAATTCCCAACCTTTAGAAGGAACAAACAGTATAGCGCAACAACAGTTTTGGTCTGTACAGCTAATTTTGGCCTTCATGACAGTTATAATAGTTATAATGCGTGGTACATGTAAAAATAAAATCCACATGAATGGCAGGTTTCCTAGCAGAGCACTGCCCAAATCATTACCCTGCCTCCACCACCCTCTTCTTTTAGTGTGTCCAAACATACAAATCAGTCCTTTAAGTCAGAGAAAAATATGAAGTCCATCTGCCAAGAAGAAAGTTTAGCTTTCTTTTTCATTAACATTTAGTTTATTAGAAATAGTGAGTACTTACAAAAGCATTCTATCTGGTATAAAAACATCACTTTTTCTTTGGCAAGTGAAAAAGTGAGTCATGATTAGATAATAAAAATGTTCATTGGCAGGTAACAGCTCTTGATTTTTTGTTATAACTACAAATGATAAAACTATATTCATAATAATTTTAAGACAACAAGAAGCACAGAAATATTAGCAGCAGATGTTTTAAATAAAATTGTGTCCAATTAAAAACATAAACCAAGTTGACTCCCCTGATGTATAAAACTGGAGTGATGAAGAACTGGCCACCATCATCATGCTGTCTTCAAAGACCTACAAAACAGATCATATGTCAGTGAGTGAGTGCAAAGTGTGTGTGTGTGTGTGTGGGTGGGTGAGATGAGGTACCTTTGGTCTCTCCAAGGCAGACCTCCTCACACTCCTCCAGGTGGAGGAATCGGTTGTCATTTCCTTCACAGCCGTTGTAGATGAAGGGTCTACAGGCCTGAGCCTGACTGTTAAAGTACCAGCGCAGTGTGTAACGTCCACAGCTCCCCTCATCCATGGGGAGCTGGCACAGGTCTGCTGGAGCTGTAGAGTATACACACACACATACACAAAGATAAAGTGTGTGCACACTGGGGGCTGAGTTCAGAACATCAGGAGCTGCTCTATGCATGTGCTTTAAATTTGGCCTGGTTTAGGATGCTTGTGCACACTGAAATGATCTTTTGTCGCTCAAAGTATCTTTTTTTTTTTTCTTTCCCTTTTTTCAGCTGAGCTCAGAAACCACAACACGCAGTGATGGATTTTGTCTTTTTTAGGCTATGCTGACAATAAAAAAGAAATGTCTCTTATCTTAAGCTCTCACTGTTAAATTATTTGTTAAAATGGGCTATCATGCATCCAAATTCATCCATTCAATAGCATCAGCAAAGCTGAAATCATCTCATAACTGTGTAGTTGCTCACAGCATCATGACTCATTTATGTCAAAAAATAAGATCACACAGATTATCCTCCCTCGTGTGTATTATGGTGACTTTTTTATGTTTATTAGATTAATTTCCGTTAACAATAGCCTGTCACCCATACAATGATGAGTATCATCTAAACTACCAAAATGTTGTACTGTTTCCAAAAATATCAGCTTCATCCAGACTCTTTCTTTTCCCACTCAAAGTATTGAGAGGAAAAAGAAAAAAACTATAACAATAAGCTGCCATGGTTGATGTCATTACACTCAAACAGCTGTTCAAATATTGCTCTAAGTATTGAATGAATGAAATGACACCCAGCCAGCCAGAAGGGGAACAACTACCATGTTCTAGTTAACAAGATATTTTACAAAGTCAGCAACCTAAAACTAAATGTACCATTAGAGTTCATTAATTGCAATTAATTTCTTCTTGTTTGCTTTATATTTACTACTTCCCAAAGCAGTAACCACATGAGCTCTCAGGTCTACCATCCATCATCAGAGAGAAACTGCAGAAAACAGAGAGGGCCAGACACCAGAAAGACAAGAGGCAGAAACAACGTGAATAAACATCAGCTGGTTTACCTTCCTGTTTGAAACTCCTCTTGGACCTGACTGGAGTGGACTCTTCAGTTTTCTCACCAACAACTGTTTCTGTTTTCTTGAAATCATCAATGAGGGATTTCTTTTTGTTCAACTTTGACCATTTTCTCAAAATCTCCTTTGGCAGCCTCACCAGTCAACAGATACCCAGACCACTTTGACTCAACATAAAACCCCATAATCAGGCACAGTGAACAGTCAGTTACATGGAACCCATAGTGTATGCCAATATTTGTATTTGTTTAGATCAAGTCAGACATATGGAATATGTAACACACTAGACAGACAAATGCAACACAACTAGAATCCTGTTTTGTTTATAAGAAAAATCACACAGTATTCACTGGACTAAAGACGCAAGCAAAGGAAATGATGAACATGCTCACTCTCCTCACCCTTCAGGACCAGCTGATGCTTGAGTGCACGTCGAGTCCGGATCGGTCCGTGCAGGCCTGAGGACAAGGACAGGCAGACATGACACCAAAGCAGCAGAAATGTATTCTTAAGAGAGCTGCAGGAAGTATATTGTCTCATTTCTTATTGCTTGTTTCTCTTGGTTACATGGTTTTAAGAATTGCTAATCTCTTTAGCAGCTGACTTCTCTCTCTTTCTCTCCCTCTCTTGTTGACTGTCCTGTTTCCTCTGTTCAATGTGCCTTCTATTCAGTTGTTCCTCTGGCTCCTTTAACAACAATATTATTATTATTATTATTATTATTATTATTATTATTAATAATAATAATAATAATAATAATAATAATAACAAGCAACAATTATAATCATAATCATAATCATACACACATACATACATAATGACAAGTAAACTGCCTATAACAAAATAACTGCTCTCACTACAGACTCTGCAGCAGAATATCTCAAACAGTAGGCTTCCGTGACTCATCCACATCACAGCTCTTTGGTTAACCTTTCTCTCTCCTGCTGCAGTCGAATAGCTCACTCACCTTCACACGCTGAGTATCACACAGATGGAGCAGAAAAAAGGAGAAAGGAAATAATGAGGGTCAGTTTAAATAGCCACGGTAATGTAGTAGGTTTCTATAGTGACAGACACTCCATACACTTTCAAAGAGTTTAACTGAAGCAATTGTTGTGATTACTATCTGAATTTAATCACGGGAAAAAAATGTAATCAATAAACAATGACAAATTAGAAATTCAGGCTGTATGAATGACTCACCACAGTGCTGACTCAGCTCTAAGTGAAGGAAATCTCTCATCTCATCCTCCTGAATTTAAAATTGAAAAAGAGACAAAAACTTAAGAAACTGTGGATGTGTGTGCTCCATGGTTCCAAGGATCAAACACTGACCGTCATGCCTGGTTCTCCTTTGTCTCCCTTGGCTCCATTTTGGCCCATGTCTCCCTGTAACATGGACAGATTTTTTTGTGGGTGAAACATTTTAACAAAGTCATGACACTGGTCCATTTTCCCAACAAATAAATAAACAAGGCAGTACATTTTAGTTACATGTCAATGCAGATTAAGATGAGATAAAGTAACTGAATGAAAAAAATTTAAATTGTGCCTAAGTGAAGCAAAAAACTTATAGTAATATCCATCTGTCCAATATTGTAATAAAGGAAACAGGCACATTATATGTTGCTGACCGAGTTTGATCAAAACTGAAAATACGGACAGGCTGGAGGTGGAAAGGGAACATGAATGCTGCATCAACTAGTCACCCAGTCGCTGGCTTACACCCACAGCTTACATCCTGTGAGTCAAAGTAAGACAGTAAGACAATAACCTGCTCTCCTCTGTCGCCTGGGATGCCTGGGATACCGCGTGGACCAACCATTGAGACACCAATTGGCCCTCTCTCTCCCTGAAAAACAACAGTAATTCCATTACAGAGCATATACTGCAGACACATGTAGCATTAAACTTAGACTCCAAGTAAATAAAAAAGTTGATCAGTAAAATATGGAGTGACAGAAAGACCCCAGGCCTGGAAATCAAACCCAAAAACTTCAAAAACTCATAAGCACCATTTCACCGTTCCGTCCCTTCCTCACTTACGTTCCCTTAATAAATTTCTATTGCAAACATAATTATATAATAAAAAATACAAACTTTATTTCTCTAACCAAAAACCAGATAGCATGAACAAAATGAAAAGATATCAATCTTATAGGTCAAACTATGAATAATCACCTTCTGTCCCTGGAGCCCCTCAGGACCTTTAGCACCATCTGCTCCTTTGGGACCAGTATGACCGGGAACACCGGATGGACCCTACATGAAGAACAAAGACTTTCAATTACATATTATATTTTACATATAAGATTTCCTGCAGTTGGAGGGATGTGTGCTTGTGCTTCTGACGGAACTTGCACTTGAGACACAATGCTCACATAGTGTGACGAGTGTTGTGTTTGTGTTCAGTGATCATTGAATGGATTTATTTTTGATTAATTATGAACTGATTGCATCTGTTTGCAACTAATAAATGTAAAGAAGAATTGTATTTGGTTTTATAATGGTTTACACCATCCAGCATTGTCCAGTGCAGTGTTTAGAGCTAAAAATACAAGCAACAGCCACTGGCGCTGCTGAAGTCAGGTCAAATTTGGAGGACTTGAACAAATCGATGTGGATTATACAAGGTCAAACCTCGTTGCTGGACCTGCATTAAAGAGCCTCATCAGTGAGGAATTTAAAATGACACATTGACTTAAATAATCTCACCAGTCTTTAGAAATAAAATTTAAGACCAACAGCCACAAAGTTTAACCCAATACTACATACTGTACACTCACATTGGTTTTTCTTATCTTTTAAAAATAATCTTTGTCAATTATACAACAGTAATTATTTTAGTAATTAGTTAATTTCTACATTTGCAATCTAAACATTGAGCTGGTTCTTGTTAAGTGTGAGCTTTCAGAAACCTCAGTAGAATTATTATGATATTACTCCTAGACCTGTATGTGTGTGGTGCTAGAGCAGTTAAAAGTTACACACTGACCCTTTCACCTTTCTCTCCCTGTGCTCCTTTGGATCCTGTTGCCCCGTCATAACCACGACCACCCTACACATACAAGGAAAGACAGTTATTTTTCACAATAAGAGGCATTATCGTTCTAAATTTGTTTAAGAAACAATACATACCTTGGGGCCAACTATCCCCTCTTTTCCAGGAGTCCCAGGGGCCCCAGGATGTCCAACATTCCCCTGGAAAGGAAACACGTCTGATGATGACAAATCTTTAAGAAATGCCCAAAGACATGTACAACACATGATGACTGTTTATTAACAGGTAGGTGTTGGGCCTCTCAAGATGGTGGAGACTGAGTATTCATTTGTTCTGCAAAGAACGGAGGGCCACGTGTTTGCTAACAGACTGCTCCACAATACTTTCTCCACAGCATTGGCATGAGTTTCTGGTACAGGCTGATCAGGAATAATGTGACACATTTACAGGAATTTACAGCAAACATTTGCAAATGAGCCGTCTCCTTTCTCAACAGTCTCTGGTCGTACCTGTGCACCTTTTCTTCCTGGTAGGCCTGGTTCTCCATGAATGCCAGCATCCCCCTAAATATAAAACAATTGGGTATTTCAGGCAATATTTACTTCATACAGGTTTGACTCTATCCAGGTCTAATTATAATCACCACAAAGGGATATACTATTTACTCATTCACCAACCTCATGTACCAGTGGTGTTAAGTTACAATTTTCTCTCTCTCAATCGCACCTGTTTTCCTTTGAATCCAGTTGGTCCACAATCCCCCTTTGGTCCTTGGTCACCCTGGAAATATTGGTCATTCACAGAGACACATGAAAAGGCTTGTGACAATGAAAAAGAATATAGACCAGCTATTTAATAGCAACACTGGCAACAGTAGCAAAATTAGCTAATAGATGGGAAAATACTGGTATTCACCTTCCTTCCGTGAGCCCCATCAATACCCGAAAAACCCTGAAATATAAATGCATGCACACACAATGATATATACAAATATACCCCCCAAAAAGTCCATTGCAATTTGAGCATTCCCTGGAGGCACTCCACCAGCCTTCTCTCCCTTTGGTCCAGTTGGTCCAGTTTCTCCTCTCCCCTGAGCCCCTGGAGGACCAGCAGGACCATGAGGGCCTGGACCCCCCTGAAATGTAACTGTTGATGTATGTTGTTTTCCTAATTGATGTATAAAAAAAAAACACTTGACAATTACTTTTGGTCCTTTCTCCCCATTCTGGCCATCTTTGCCCTACAACATATTAGACAAAAAACAAAACAAAACAAAAACCACAAACATCACAGTGTTAGTTTTGCTCCTCCAGACATGTCCATGTCCATATTACTGTAGATCACAACTTCATTAACATAACACAAGACAAATGTCTTACTTTGGGCCCTGGGTCTCCTCTCTCTCCTCTGGGACCAGGGACACCAGCACCACCAACTTCCCCCTAACAAACAAGATTATTAATAATAGACACAAATATGCATACCATAAAAAAAAAAAACACAAAAAAAAACTCTCATTAGCTTTTGAGCAGGTACACAAAAATATGTATCAGTTAAGATAATCACCTTGTCACCTTTAACCCCGACAGTACCAGAAGGGCCCTAGAAAACAACATAACAATCACACATAAAATCATAGCTTCTCTGTCCTTCTGAGCGAAAGTACTTTTGATTTCAACTCACTGCTTGTCCAGTAGGACCAGGAGGACCAGGAGCTCCAACATCTCCTGTGCTGCCTGCGACACCTTGGGGACCCTGAAAATGAAACTCATTAACTGAAAATCACAGAACAGAGATTAAATCTAAAAGATCACAGTACTGTGATCAGCAGCTCCACCAACCTTTTCTCCCTTTGGTCCAGGAGCTCCAGCTTGTCCAGTTTCTCCTCTCAGACCAGGTTGCCCGCCATCACCAGACTTCCCCTGTGGCCCTGGAGGACCAGTAGGACCATGAAGGCCTTGTTCCCCCTGAAATGAGTTAAATATATATATATAGAGAGAGTATGGTGTCTCCTTGTAAAGAAAAGCATTCAGAGTTTTTAATTTGCTGAAAGTTCAGGTGACAAAGAGACAGAGCTTTAGTTGAAAGGCTCTGAGTGTGTGTTTTGTTTCTGGGAGTTGGATGAAAAACTTGACAATTACTTTTGGTCCTTTCTCCCCATTCTTGCCATCCCGCCCCTCATTGCCCTACAACATATCAGAAAAAACAAGACATACAAACATCACAGTATGAGTTTCTTTACTCCAGAGGAATGTCCACATTAGTTCAAAAGTTCAATCATATAAAAGTAAGCCAGTGTCTTACTTTGGGCCCTGCTTTTCCGCTCTCTCCTTTGGGACCAGCTGCACCAACACCACCAACTTCTCCCTGACAACAAAATGATAAATACAAATATACTCTTTAAAAAAAAAGTCATCAACATTTGTGAAGGTGGACAGAAATATGTGTCCATATTTCTTATTGCAAAGTCTAATCAATCTGTGATGATAACAGCGATGAATTTAAATCAGTAAAGATTTGTCCAGCTCTTCATCTGTCGATGCCTCCATACAGACTGTTTCATGGTAGATTAAGTTTTCTTGGGGGGGGGTTTGAAAGGGACCCAAAAACTTGGATTGAAAAACAGTTGATGTATGTTGTTTTCCTAATTGATGGATAAAAAGGAAAAACTAGATACTTACTTTTGGTCCTCTCTCCCCATCGCGACCATCTTTGCCCTACAACATGTTAGATATAAGAAGAAAGGCAGTTAGTTAGCTTTGCCAGACATGTCCATATTAGATCAAAATTTCAATGACATAACAACAGGACAAAGGTCTTACTTCTGATCCAGGGATTCCTCTCTCTCCTATGGGACCTGGGATGCCAACACCAACTTCTCCCTGACAACAAAAGTGATATATACAAATATAACCTTTAAAACAACTCATCAACATTTGTGCAGGTGGACAGAAATATGTGTCCACTGAGATAATCACCTTGTCCCCTTTGACCCCCACGGTACCAGGAGAGCCCTAGAAAACAAGATACCAATATAACAAAATCATAAATTATATTGCTTTCTCTTTTTAACTCTCATTCTGAAACAACAACTTTTTAGAAAACTTCACTGAAACATGCATAAATACATTTTTTTTTAGTTGAATCTTGGCTGAACTTAGCTTCTTCAGTGTTAAACTATGATTTCAACTCACTGCTTGTCCAGAAGGACCAGGAGCTCCAACATCTCCTGTGCTGCCTGCGACACCTTGGGGACCCTGAAATGAAACTCACTGACTGAAAATCACAGAACAGAGATTAAATCTAAAAGCTCACAGTACTGTGATCAGCAGCTCCACCAACCTTTTCTCCCTTTGGTCCAGGAGCTCCAGCTTGTCCAGTTTCTCCTCTCAGACCAGGTTGCCCGCCATCACCAGACTTCCCCTGTGGCCCTGGAGGACCAGTAGGACCATGAAGGCCTTGTTCCCCCTGAAATGAGTTAAATATATATATATAGAGAGAGTATGGTGTCTCCTTGTAAAGAAAAGCATTCAGAGTTTTTAATTTGCTGAAAGTTCAGGTGACAAAGAGACAGAGCTTTAGTTGAAAGGCTATGAGTGTGTGTTTTGTTTCTGGGAGTTGGATGAAAAACTTGACAATTACTTTTGGTCCTTTCTCCCCATTCTTGCCATCCCGCCCCTCATTGCCCTACAACATATCAGAAAAAACAATACATACAAACATCACAGTATGAGTTTCTTTACTCCAGAGGAATGTCCACATTAGTTCAAAAGTTCAATCATATAACAGTGAGCCAGTGTCTTACTTTGGGCCCTGCTTTTCCACTCTCTCCTTTGGGACCAGCTGCACCAGCACCACCAACTTCCCCCTAACAAACAAGATTATTAATAATAGACACAAATATGCATACCATAAAAAAAAACCCCCACAAAAAAAAACCTCTCATTAGCTTTTGAGCAGGTACACAAAAATATGTATCAGTTAAGATAATCACCTTGTCACCTTTAACCCCGACAGTACCAGAAGGGCCCTAGAAAACAACATAACAATCACACATAAAATCATAGCTTCTCTGTCCTTCTGAGCGAAAGTACTTTTGATTTCAACTCACTGCTTGTCCAGTAGGACCAGGAGGACCAGGAGCTCCAACATCTCCTGTGCTGCCTGCAACACCTTGGGGACCCTGAAAATGAAACTCACTTACTGAAAATCACAGAACAGAGATTAAGTCTAAAAGCTCACAGTACTGTGATCAGCAGCTCCACCAACCTTTTCTCCCTTTGGTCCAGGAGCTCCAGCTTGTCCAGTTTCTCCTCTCAGACCAGGTTGCCCGCCATCACCAGACTTTCCCTGTGACCCAGGAAGACCAGCAGGACCATGAGCACCTGGATCCCCCTGAAATGTAAACAGTTAGATATACAGAGTCTGACATCTTATTATACAACAAAAAACACATTCAGATGGTGAAAGATTAAGGGGCACAACTAGCAGCTTCTACAGGAACTACATGGTGGCACATTCTGCAGTCTGTTCAATGACCACATCTGGACCCTGTTTTTGAACATACAAACAAAATGCAGTTTATTCAAATCAATTACATGTCTATTCAGCATCTGTGAGTCCTCTGTTAAAAAAAGCAATAATGTAATTCTTCAATCCCCATACAAGTTTAATTTTCTCAAATGACATATCTGATTATACAGTAAACAAGGGCCCCTTAGTGTTTAAAGTCTAATCAATCTGTGATGATAACAGTGATGAATTTAAATCAGTAAAGATTTGTCCAGCTCTTCATCTGTCGATGCCTCCATACAGACTGTTTCATGGTAGATTAAGTTTTCTTGGGGGGGGGGGGGGATTCTTGAAAGGGACCCAAAAACTCGGGTTGAAAAACAGTTGATGTATGTTGTTTTCCTAATTGATGGATAAAAAGGAAAAACTAGATACTTACTTTTGGTCCTCTCTCCCCATCGCGACCATCTTTGCCCTACAACATGTCAGAAATAAGAAGAAAGGCAGTTAGTTAGCTTTGCCAGACATGTCCATATTAGATCAAAATTTCAATGACATAACAACAGGACAAAGGTCTTACTTCTGATCCAGGGATTCCTCTCTCTCCTATGGGACCTGGGATGCCAACACCAACTTCTCCCTGACAACAAAAGTGATATATACAAATATAACCTTTAAAACAACTCATCAACATTTGTGCAGGTGGACAGAAATATGTGTCCACTGAGATAATCACCTTGTCCCCTTTGACCCCCACGGTACCAGGAGAGCCCTAGAAAACAAGATACCAAAATAACAAAATCATAAATTATATTGCTTTCTCTTTTTAACTCTCATTCTGAAACAAACAACTTTTTAGAAAACTTCACTGAAACATGCATAAATACATTTTTTTTAGTTGAATCTTGGCTGAACTTAGCTTCTTCAGTGTTAAACTATGATTTCAACTCACTGCTTGTCCAGAAGGACCAGTAGGACCAGGAGGACCAGGAGGACCAGGAGCTCCAACATCTCCTGTGCTGCCTGCGACACCTTGGGGACCCTGAAATGAAACTCACTGACTGAAAATCACAGAACAGAGATTAAATCTAAAAGCTCACAGTACTGTGATCAGCAGCTCCACCAACCTTTTCTCCCTTTGGTCCAGGAGCTCCAGCTTGTCCAGTTTCTCCTCTCAGACCAGGTTGCCCGCCATCACCAGACTTCCCCTGTGGCCCTGGAGGACCAGTAGGACCATGAAGGCCTTGTTCCCCCTGAAATGAGTTAAATATATATATATAGAGAGAGTATGGTGTCTCCTTGTACAGAAAAGCATTCAGAGTTTTTAATTTGCTGAAAGTTCAGGTGACAAAGAGACAGAGCTTTAGTTGAAAGGCTCTGAGTGTGTGTTTTGTTTCTGGGAGTTGGATGAAAAACTTGACAATTACTTTTGGTCCTTTCTCCCCATTCTTGCCATCCCGCCCCTCATTGCCCTACAACATATCAGAAAAAACAATACATACAAACATCACAGTATGAGTTTCTTTACTCCAGAGGAATGTCCACATTAGTTCAAAAGTTCAATCATATAACAGTGAGCCAGTGTCTTACTTTGGGCCCTGCTTTTCCACTCTCTCCTTTGGGACCAGCTGCACCAGCACCACCAACTTCCCCCTAACAAACAAGATTATTAATAATAGATACAAATATGCACTACAAAAAAACTCATTAGCTTTTGAGCAGGTACACAAAAATATGTGTCAACTAAGATAATCACCTTGTCACCTTTAACCCCGACGGTACCAGAAGGGCCCTAGAAAACAACATAACAATCACACATAAAATCATAGCTTCTCTGTCCTTCTGAGCGAAAGTACTTTTGATTTTAACTCACTGCTTGTCCAGTAGGACCAGGAGGACCAGGAGCTCCAACATCTCCTGTGCTGCCTGCAACACCTTGGGGACCCTGAAAATGAAACTCACTGACTGAAAATCACAGAAGAGAGATTAAGTCTAAAAGATCACAGTACTGTGATCAGCAGCTCCACCAACCTTTTCTCCCTTTGGTCCAGGAGCTCCAGCTTGTCCAGTTTCTCCTCTCAGACCAGGTTGCCCGATATTGCCAGACTTTCCCTGTGGCCCTGGAAGACCAGCAGGACCATGAGGGCCTGGATCCCCCTGACATGAAAACAAAGTTATATTTTGGCTTATCGCATGTTTTAGCATGAGGTAAAAGCATAAATTATCCTCTGCTGCATCACAGACTTTTACTCATTTTTGAACCTCAAGGTCCAACCTCACCAGGAAAACCTGCCTGGCCTAAGCCCTTATCCCCCTGCAACATGCGATTTGTTTTGTTTTAGGCAAATTAATAGGATAGAAAAAGAAGCTCACCTTTACTCCATTTGCCCCCTGCATGAAAAACAAATAATGGGAGTTAAAATTTTGTCTTTTGTAATTTTTTTTACTGACTGACTGAGTGAACATAGTGACCATATTTCTACCACTGGATCGCTAAATGCTGTATCACTGACTTGGAATTCCCTTTCTGGCATTGATCTCTCAAAATGAATTGAGTCAAACAGTTTATGTTTGATGAAGGCCTGCAGTGTTGTGAACTATAGATTTTTTTTTTTTTCCAAACAAACCTAGGCACAAACTTAGTACATTCACTGTGTATGAGTGCTACAGGCTACCTGTTATTTTCCTGATTGTTTGGGAGCTGTAGAGATTTTATTATATGCACTATCTTTAGTAAAGAAGGAATAGGCTATAATGGCACTAAAATGTTGCTCTAGCTGTCATTTATAGTGACTGACCTGTTCTCCCCGGGGTCCAGTGGCTCCAGTCAGAGCCTGGAAGAGTGCAGGGAAATTGTAATTAGAAGAGAATATTAGGTATTCTTGTTAATTAAAAAAAGACAACTGGGCACTTAAAAGCACTGGGTAATATGTCATCCCATCTATGAGCTCCAAGTTGCAAAGTTTAATGTCTTTGAAAAGGACCAAATTCACAGCCTACTGTAATCTCATTTATTATTTGTACATTAATCAATAAAGGGTAAGCAATATTATTTTGAGGCTTAAAGTTTACCATGAAACCTTCATGGTACATCAGCAAGCAAGGTGCATGCCCGTAGTTTATGAGCCATTAATGAGGATTGAACACCAGCCAGAAAGACATGAAGACGTGATGATTCTTTTTGTAGCATGCACCCAATGAGGTATTTATTTTATCTCTGTAATGCTAGCATGGTTATGTTGTTTGTTCAGTCTTCATGGTAGATTTGGTGAAAACTTTCCAAATATATCAGTACTAAGAAAATCACTTCTACCTACCTGTGCTTTATACAGTCTCTGGTAAATTTAAACTTGCTTATACTTTTAAAGCACTGGCACTTGACTTCTATATTATTCATAATTCTTTATCTAATTAATATTCAGATGAATTAGAATTTTGTGAATCTTACTGTTTCAGATGGCATCTCATTCTGTAGTGGAGATAATTTCATCTAAAAGCTAAAATTAGTAAAATCATTATGAGTAAAACGTTATTGTTAGTGGCTGTGCATAAAATATTCTCACCTTTCCTGGAGGACCAATGTCTCCCTGCTCCCCCTTTGAGCCAGTTTGCCCTGGAGGTCCAATGATTCCCTGAGAAACAAATTACACCGTGATAAAGAAGAAGACCTGATGCAAAGAACAAAAAAATGACACAGCATAAACACTGGCAAAGGCCAGCGTACACAGAAAAACATGCACACCTGTTTTCCTGGTAATCCATCTCTGCCAGGCGCTCCAGGATCCCCGGGTTTACCTGCTTCACCCTGAGGAGCAGATGTACTTCAGTATGTGTAATATTTATTTCACACCATCATGCAAGAGGACAATATCAGGAGCACAGCATTGAGGCAGCTCTACCAGAAACATTAACTTGAGGCATATGGATGCCAAAGGTAGAGAGAGGCACACAACAAACAGCAGCTACAGCTGCATGCGCAATAAGCAGATTACTGTCCATTGGATCCTGATGAGTGTCTAAGATCAGTGTCAACAGCTTCCTTTCCTCTTCTCAAAATGTGTGCTGTTCTGCACATCTATAATTCTACTAAATCCAAATTATCATAGATGCTTTGGGAACAAGTGCTCTTAATTAATATTACACAAATTACCTGAGCGATATTTAAAATACAAATGCATTAAGGTGAAATTTGCCTGGAGGGTTCATGATGGTATGAGCATTGTGATTACGGGTTGTTCTAGTCTCCCCTTGAATTCAGATATCTCTTTCATGCTAACTGTTGCAAAAGCATGGGTATCTCCTCATCTTTGGTCCAAACCCACTTGTGTCTGATACCACAGGGACATGTTCTCCAAACCCTTGTTCCTCCAGACCTCAAACCTGACAATCAGGAGCCGGGGCCCTGAAAAGGGGAAACAAACAACACACAAAAAGAAATGGACAGTGACAAAGAGAGGGACAAAGAAAGAAAGTGAAAGCAGAAACTGCTTATTGTACAAGGATCTATGAGGACTCAGCCAGGCAAAGGGAAAATAGAGCTCCATTGGCTTCTTGCTTGCAGCAGATCCAGTAGGCTTACTCTCTAGGTCAACACTAAGAGAAAGGCCCCTTTCCAGGGTTACTGGTTACTCACTGGTTGCCCTCTTGGACCCTGCTCCAACATGAAAGGAAGGAAAGAAAAATGTGAGAAAGTGTAACATATCTTTCCTCTGTTCTGCTGATAATAATTTATGGATCCACACAAACAATTATGGCATAATGCCCCATGTTTTTTAATAACTAGTGTGGTAGGAGAAAAGATACTGTAACACCTTAACATGTCTTGAACGGTTTCTTGAATTCTGCTGGTGTCATATTTTAATGCCTAAGCAGAAGCAGGTTGTCTTCTGTATGCAACGATTTTCTTATGCTTAAAAAGGACCACAGTCCTTTTTAAGTTCATGGGTAGAATACTACTATTTTAGCAACTGCATTTTATTAATTGGATATGGTTTTCCCATTGTGACCAGGTTTTCCTGCTTCCACTGGTGTCCCCTCCCCCCCCCAAAAAATCACAATTCCATGAGCCATTAAATTGAAACAGTTGAAGGTCTATGTAATTAATAGACCCTTATGAACATTAAAAACACCAAAAATCAGCACCAAACCTTTTGTAAAATCACAACAATTTGCTTTCAACTGAAGTTGACTGAACAAACAAGACAATATGTGTATATGTGTTTTTCCCTGCTTCTGGTCCTTCTAAGAAGCGAAACTAACCACATGCTAGTTGTGATTGAATATTTACTGTAAACAAATTAGTTTATCAATTTAATTTTTGGCAAGAAAGCAAATAAATGTATCTCCAAAGGTCAAGTGAAGAAAGGCATTACAGTGTCATTCAAAGGAGGTATATTTATAGTGAAAATAGTAACAAAATAAAAGTTGAAGTGATCCCTTCAACTGAGAGCTAGCTCACCGAAGAACCATCAGATCCTTTTTCTCCAAATTGTCCTCTTTCACCTTTGTCACCTTGAAGTCCATCAAAACCCTTTAAGACACACATGCACATGACATGATTAATAACATGGATATGTTATCATGATGTGTATAATGTTTAAACCTTACACGTTCTCCTTTGGATCCTGCTAAACCTGCAGCACCAGAGTCTCCCTTTTGTCCTTCAAGTCCTGGAGGGCCTCTGGACCCAAGGGCACCAGATTGTCCCTTTGATGCACACACGTAGAATTTTTTTTAAAACTAGCTTTAGCTATAGACTCCATAATATGAATTATATCAGCAACAAAAGCAACTATTAAGAGGCACAGTTCACCTTTTGTCCTGGTGAGCCAGCTAGGCCAGCTGGCCCTGTAGGCCCAATTTCTCCCTGACAAAAAGAAACTCTCAGTTGAATGTGAAGATGTCACTTTACATCAATCTAACAGTAGCACTTACAATTTCTCCTTTGTCACCTTTCCCTCCCCTCTCCCCCTGAAAAAAAACAGAGGATATAAGTGAAATCTAATTGAGCCAAGGAGAAAATCTTAATTTCTTGACTTCACCTTAACTCCAGGTTTTCCAGCTGTCCCTGGTTTTCCATGAGGGCCCTTGGCACCCGCAGGTCCCTTCTTCCCTTGTTCCCCTTTTACTCCTTTCATTCCAAGAAAACCAAGAGAAACCTAACATTCAACAGCAAATAAAAAGGCAATGATAAAATCACTGTGGCAGAGATACAGCACCATACAGACACAAATGAAAACACGATAGACGTCACTACAGCTACTTGTGAGGGACAATGCTGCTGAATCCGCTCAGTCACACATTACACATTAGCTACATAGAACAGATACAGGAAAAATATAAAACATTGTGTGTTCCTTTGGTGATACATCCATATCATACAAAAGAAAAAACCCACAAGACAGTTCTATGAAAAACTAAATTATATGCAGAGGAATAGTTTTGTGTGTGGGATTATGAAAGTTGAGCCTGAGAGGTCCCACCTCTAATTCATAGCACAGTACACTGTGAGAAAAGCAGTGATGACCGTGTTTAAGTTTAATATGAATTTAAAGATTAACAACATCATTCACCACCCTCGCTCAATGTGAGCTGGGATTGGTGACCCGGAAACAGATAAGTGGTAGAAGATGAATTAATGATTTCACTCTCACAAGGGTTGCCGGAGGCCCCTTTTGGCGTGGTGTCCTTTCATCTTTCACAATAAGGGAGAACTTGAGCACATGGCTCAGTCATGACAAATTAGTATTCCTATTCATTACATTTCAAGTTTGTCTACATCAGATTCACCTCTCCAGTAGCACTACTGGGCTCAGTTAGCCCAGGTAGCCCAGGAAGCCCACGAGGACCAGTTAGTCCCTTATCTCCTTTCATCCCATCACGGCCCTGGAAAACATGTGATGATAGAACTGAAACTTTCTCTACACAAGATTAGTTCCTTCTGCACTAAAATATAGGCTGAACTTTAAAATCAAATCAGGTAATTGCTGGCACCTTTCCATTCACATTCTACAGATAATTAATATGCATTTGCACATGAAAATAGCATGCTGACTTTAGGAGATGTTTTGGATTTCTTTTAGAATAGGTTCACCCTTGAATGCTAAGTTTGATCATTTGGTGCTAGTGAATTTATATGGCTGCCTCTGAGGAGCATTTTGTTGCCAATTTCAGGGCAACCTTTGAAAACATTTAGAAAGCTGATGTGTTATACAATTGTCTAGGAATTCAAGATAAAACGATAAACAAAGAAGGCAAGGCAAGTCAGGCGAAGAGAAAAATGACATGAAAGTGATCTGGCAAACTGACATCTTTTCCAGCTGCTCCAGCTTCACCTTTGTCACCCTGTTGATGAAAGAAAGCAGTGTCAGACTACAAATTACTTTACAGGCATAATAAAGCACTTTTCATATAAATAACCAAAATTTTACTGAAATAAAATGAAGCCGTTCACATCAGTCAGATAATTCAGGATAATTCTACACCGTGGCTAAAGTTAGTGCAAAGCAAGTATCAGTCATACAGCAGCAGAAAGATGTGCCATTTAGGTTGCTGCATTCTGGACCATCTGTAAGTGCCTCTGTTCGTTTAAGAAAAACAATCAAGAGACCATTAAAAGACTCATCTTAAGCTTGTGAGGACCAAAGATCCCTATGACTTTGACCAAGGCTTGGTTGGTGTACAGAATCAGATGGCAGAACTAGGATGGCCTTTCTTTTCTTTTTGCAAAACTGTAGGTCCCCATACTAATCCTTGGGGCACTCCTCTAGGGAGGGGCTAAAACAATGAGATTTGTCCTGCCATCCAGTGAGATGGGAACCAAAACAAGAAAGCACTTTTCCTAAGATGCCCAAAGTCAGAGAGTACACATAGGAGGATCCAAGGCTGCACTGTACCAAGGGCTGCTGATACGTCCACTAAGACAAAAAATAGAGGAGTCAGCCATTATACAGCTGACTAAGAAAAAATTTTTCAAAATTTTCAAAAACTAAATATAATTTGTGGGTGAGTGAGTGGGTCAAGCCCAATACCAGTTAGATGATGGTAGAGAGAGGGGAAACACACTACTGTCAATCAATCTCAAAATATATTTTTACGATAAAATGTCCTATAAAACCAATGAAGGATCAGGCCAATGAAACAATACATATACAGTAATAAAGATTTGCGTGTGGACTCACAGGTTTCCCCGGAACGCCTGGACGACCAATAGGTCCAGGGGGGCCCGTTTCACCAAGGAAACCCTGGTAAAACAGACCATCACACAAGATTAAGTGGTTTAGTCTTACATTCACATTGCATGAATACCTGGTAAGTTAAAACTGATGTCAACTTAGTCACACTTTTTAAAATTTAAAACGGAAGTTTAAAATGTAAAATGTAACATCTTTATTATATTGTTCGATTTACACTCTTGGACAGTAAATTGTGTAGTTGTGGATTTTCAATATACTCTTACAGACCATAGTACAACTTTCTCTGCGGTTGACTTGAACAAGTGGCCCCAGCAGAAAAAGTCTCATTTACAATCTCCACAGTGCCCTCTGCAGTATGTTTGGTTAAAATGTACATGTGTGGTTGCATTTCAGGGAGAGACGAGTGTCATGTGATGGTGACAGAGGCAGCTCTACACATTTTGGTGCCCTTGGCAACACGCAGACACACACAGAAAAAAATATTACATGAAATGACATAAATAAGACCAGGGTTCCTTTTCTCAGGCCATCTGTCCAGGACATATGTAGGGTAGATTAACCTGTTAGTGCACAGTACATGCTAAACGTGAAGTTACAGCAGACAGACCATTACTTAATGTGTTCCAACATATTATAGATTATATCTAGTTGTGATTGTGCATTACTAAAGTAAAAGAGGTTGCACAACAATTCTACAGTTACACAGTTATTATCATGATGAGGCAACTTAGTTTTATCTCCACTTAGCTAGCCTCTAGCTGCTACAAATGAAAAGTCAAACAGCATCTTTCATCGCCAGAAAAGACGCCATACCTCTGTAGTGGGACCTTTTTTCCGCCTCCTGTTTTCTGGAAGCTTTCTGAAAGCAGCACCTGAGGGCTTGGACGGTGATTTATAATATTACAAATATAAAATGTCGACGTCTGTCAGAAGGAACCGCCACCTGAGATGGTCATGTCCCATCCCGGTCTTCCACTGTGCACGGTGTGCGTGTCTGTGTGTTTATTTTTCTGTATGTATGAGGAAAGGGTGCCAGTTGTGGCTGCAAATTATTGTTATTATATTATTGTGTTTTTAGTTGTTTGTTTTTTTTGGGGGGGGGGGTTATAGGTCAACCCCTATAAGTCCTAATACCAAGAGCCGGCTCTGGATGGTGAAGCAGCCGGAGCTGAGCTCCTGCAGGCTGTGGACCTGAGGAGGCGGAGCTGTGGAGCTGAGGAGGCGGAGCTGTGGACCTGAGGAGGCGGAGCTGTGGAGCTGAGGAGGCGGAGCTGTGGAGCTGCGGCCCCGTTTAACCTCTGATGGGATTTGATAGGAAGCAGACTTGCTGAGATCCTCATCAAGCAGTTACCCACTGCTGTGTAAAATGTTTTTAAAGTAACTTCCGAAGCCTTCCTGTAATGACAACACAGCTTTATCTCTGCGCTCACTGTCTATCTGACCTTCTGCCCTGTGTGGCTTCTCACGATGAACCTTTTTGATTTTGAAGATATTTCTGTAACTTCTGTAACTGTAACTGATGTGTCTTTCCCGTGTGCAAAGAGAGGAGAGGCTGTCCAGGCTGATCCGACATCAACTTTCCATTGTTTGTGTGTGTGTGTGTGTGTGTGTGTGTGTGTGTGTGTGTGTGTGTGTGTGTGAGTCAGAGAGAGAGAGAGAGAGAGAGATGGACCGGGACTCTCCCAACCCGACCTCTGTTGCACAATTAAGTTTCGTTACTGTATTTGTAGGTCGGTGACTAAAAGCTACGAATGCACAATTAAACACACACCAAAGTGCTCCAAACACCTAAAGCCAACATTCCCAGTTACTGAGGGTGTAGAAAATGCCTTAAAAACCACAAACTGCAATAATATACAATATACACACGGTGAAAACAGCAGCCACACCCAGAAAGCTGGCATCAATACTGGATTTACAATCCCACGACAAAAGAGATAAACTGCCTTGGTACTGGCCTCTCAGACACCACCATGATCCAGAACAGCTGATATAGTAACTGATGACCACTCACCTTAATTTTTGCAGGGTAACAGATTTCAGAAATTATCTCCACAGAGCACAGCGAAGGGGACCAAAAAACCCCGCAAGCAAACAGCCACCACCAATTACATGCAAACATTTCAAACTAAATGAGCTGGTACAATATCTGGATAAATAACTAAAACCTAGAGGCACAAACTGCGAACTTCACAACCACCTTCACTCAGAAATCACGGGCAGATGAACAACAGGCCCACCAGTCCAAAAAAAAAACAAAAAAACGGAAAAAAGTCACACAGCCTGAGTTTCGTTTTTGCAAATCACTCTCATCATACATACTTGTCTCTTAAAACTATTTGGTTTATAGGATAACTCCAATTGTTATTCTTGGATGAAACATCTCTGGATTATTTGATGGTATATTGTATTTCTTACTAAACTCTTATTGACTAAAACCGACTCTTTGCCTCCAATTTACAATTCTTGTAAATGATTTGCAAATCAGAAGAAATATTTTCTGGATCCACCTTCATGTGGATCTTCTTGAAATCGTTCTACACACATAACATTTCCGAATGCAGGAAAATATTTTTTGGCCTTGCTATGGGTCTTACTGTGGAAAGCCCACACATTCTTAATCAGACATCCACAGGACCTGAGAAGCATCTAAAATGATGCTGCTGGCATCTGCGGGAAGGACCAGAGACAGGGTGGGGTCAGGTACAAAGAACTAGATCCTTCATAAGGGTTTTCTGCAGTGAAGTGAGTACTTCCTGATATTCTCCTGTTCACGGGAATGTCTCCCTCTTTTACAGCAGGCACCTTCTTGTCGTTGGTACTGACGCTGCGTCCTCCAAGTCAGTGGCATAGGAATGTCACCTCAGTCCTCAAGAAGCAGCACCAATCGGTGTATAGTTTGAGTCAGATTTCTGCCACCTTCTCCAACACATATGAGGGCCCTGAGAGCTGACCTGGAGGACCGACCACGAAGAAGGTTACCACCACCAGTGCAGAACAACATGACGTACTCCATCAGTTTCTCAAATGTGTCAGTGGCATTGAAGAGACTGGACCTTAAACTTGCAAAAGCATTTGTGGTTGATGAAAGCAGATTGTAAGATTCAGCCAGAAATTTAATTTTATCTATTTGGCCCTCCATCTGACATAAAATGATAAAAAAAAAAAAAACAGGTTTCCTCCTGCAAGTGAAGTTATGCTGCAGTTCCCACCAGCATTGCAGCTGGTTACAGTTAATGGCACACAACTTTTCAGACCGAAGGTCTAGTGTCCTTTATGTTTAGATCCTTTATTACAGTTTTGGGAGCGCATTGATTTTGCATTGTGTTTTGTGATTGTCTAAACATCTTTCTAGCTCAAATCCAGCATTAAAGCAATTGAGAAAAAAGACTGCGATTAATTCTTTCTTCTATCTTTCATTACATACATTAGTTTTTCTGTCAAAGTTCCATATTTATAATGTAGCTTTCCCCATTTACCTCAATTATATTGCGTAAAATTATAAAAACACTGCATTTCAAATATTATAAGATCTGAAATTGAGTATTTGCATCTTTTTTTAAATTTATATTTTAGAAAAAACCATGTCTGTTGTAAATCTTGTCATTGCATTAAGAGTTGCCAGAGTAAGGTTTATGAAGTGCAAGTTGCATAAAAAAAAAAGTGTTTTCGAAGCTGAATGGGAGCAAGTCTCTGCATTCAGGAGTTGGTTACTTAGAAGTCTTACAACAACAAGCAGAAAAGACAAACATTTTCTCAAACATTTGGTTTATCAGATATGCTTATTACAATGTTCCAGAATCAACACGGTTTGGTCAAAGTCAAGCTTCTATATTCAAGAAACAGTATAAAAATACCATTATTTCCTTCGGCAGTAAACGTACAGTTATGATACACAATCCCTAAATCATAAAAACATCATCTACAAAATGACAGTGTGCTGTGCTTAATTCTTCATATTTAAGGATGTGATTGACCTGACAGTTGTTATTGGGTGGAGACGTATTTCCAGTGTTACCATTCTGGAGGTAAAGCTTTCTGCAGAGATCTAAAATCTGTTGATTCTTAAGAACAAGGCATGGGAATTATCCAGCTTCATTTATTACAATGAAGTATTTAATTGAAAGGTGAAAAGTGGAGGCCTATGTACATAAAAATGATGGGGGAAAAGACTTTTTCAGTTCCTAAATTGGATTAGAATAAGAAACAATTCAATCACAGAATCAAAAACTCTACTGAGTGTGCTAAGGACTGGGGATTACTTTATAAATCATTTTTTAAAATGTATTTTTTTTATGTATTTGGTAGGGCTGATAGTATGAACACCATCGCTAATGATTAAAACGCTGTGATTAACACATAGTTTAATGAAAATTTCCCTGCTGTGTGTGTACGATGTTCATCTTTTCTAATCCAATTCAGAATTTTTAGACAATTTTGAGAACATAAGCTAAATGAAGGCTAAAATTCCTGTGGCTGAGGAAGAATAGACCATCATCATGCTGTCTTCAAGGAGGGAGGATCTGTAAAACAGATCATTTGTGTTAGTGCATACATTGAATATCTACATAGATTAGTGTGTGTGTGCGTGAGATGGGGTACCTTTGATCTCTCCAAGGCAGACCTCCTCACACTCCTCCTGGTGGAGAAATCGGTTGTCATTTCCTTCACAGCCATTGTAGATGAAGGGTCTACAGGCCTGAGCCTGACTGTTAAAGTACCAGCGCAGTGTGTAACGTCCACAGCTCCCCTCATCCATGGGGAGCTGGCACAGGTCTGCTGGAGCTGTAGAACATCAAAAAGGAGAAAAGATAGTGTCATGCAAGCAGAACCAGAACAGAACTAACAACCAACAGGGGATGCAAAACAAGTGCTGATACTCAGATCAAAACCAGTAGGACAGCAGGCAGTAACTCTTAGTAAACCCCGAACATGAAAAACACACAAGTTGGTTTATCTTCCCCTTTGACTCCTATCTTAGTCCTGACTGAGCTGGATTTTGCTGCTTTTACAGGTGAAATTTTGACAGTTTGTTGACCACCAACTCTTGGTGTTTTTGAATGCCAGCATTGGCATGAAATGTTCACTTTACCAATTTTAAACTTTCAAAAGTGAAAGTTGGTAAGTTAAACACAAGGAACTCCAAAAAGAATGCCACAGGAAGGAAAATTTAAAATTTGATTCATCAAGAACTAGTTTGAGGAAAATGCTGGGTTTATGAATGCCTGTTTTGTTTCTCTATCATGTTAATGCAAAATGAACAAAGGCCAGTAAACAAAGTCAAACAATGTGTTTTTTAAATAATCACTTAGTTTTCACAGTACTACCACTATGATTGGAAGGAGGAGTGAAGTAGACCAGTTCATCTAATATGTCATCGTAGGCTTCGATGGATTTCAACCTGCTGACCTCCAAACTTTTAATAGAAGGAATCAGAAATATGCAAGATCTAACATCTGACAAGAAAAACACAAAATACTGAGATCTGCTAATGTAACACCAGCAGCTTAATTCCGTTCAGTCATCAACACACATAAAGACAAACAGGCAAAGAAACTGATGAACACACTCACCCTCCTCACCCTCCAGGACCGGCTGTTGCTCTGGTGCTCGTCGAAACCTGCTGTGTGTGCATGGGCCTGAACCTGGGGGAGCCAGACAGGACAAGGTGGAGCAGACATGACACCAAAGGAGCAGGAGCTCGAACTTTGAGAGCAAAGGGTACCAGGCACCCATGACAATTTTTGTCATTATAAAACATTGAATTAGTTCTAGGGCAATAATAAATGTATTAAGCATGGGTGAAGGCTTTGTTTTGGCCTCATTCTCGATTAAGCTGGGTATTGCTTCATAAGAGTAATGTTTTCCTGCTACAATAAAGAAATTCTTCAAAACTCCATTATCTCCATTATCCAACTCCTTAATTCATTCATCTTAAACCGCTTATCTGTTTCTGGGTCACGGGGTGCTGGAGCCAATCCCAGCTCACATTGGACGAGGGCGAGGTCACCCTGGACAGGTCGCCAGTCCATCACAGGGCCAACACACAGAGACAGACAGAGACCAACAACCACTCACACTCACACTCAGACCTACAGACAATTTAGAGTCACCAATTAACCCAAACATGATGTCTTTGGACGGTGGGAGGAAACCGGAGTACCTGGAGGCAACCCACACAGGCACGGAGAGAACATGCAAACTCCACATAGAAAGGCCCCAGGCCGGGAACCAAACCCGCAACCTTCTTATTGTGGGGCAACAGTGCTAACTACTTTGCTGCCCATTTTTTAAATTGTATATTTAATAATTTAATTTGAATCAACAGGAAAAATCTATTGACAAATTTTTTTCTTCAATTGCACATAACAAAAAGAAGTCAAAACCTTGTATATGTCCAGACCACCTATTGTTCAATTCCAATTAAAGACAAACACTGTGCTGTGATCTAGCTACACTTTATAAAGTCAGAAGATAGAAAATAGCATGGAGCTCAGGGCTCAGGCTGGACTTGAACCTGGACACAGTGGCAAAGACTAAGCCAAAAATGACTCCTGCTGCAAGTGGCTGGTGCTCCATGTGCCTTGACAGTCTTTCCTTCTTATTTGGTCTCAAATATCTCATAGCCTCCACCTTGGATCTCTCTCACCTACTCACCAGCTCTCTCTGCTCATTGTGTCTTATGTTCAGTTGTACCTCTGTCTCCTTTCGTGATAATAATAATAATATAAAAATAATACATGTAGTGAAACGATGACTGTCAATAACAACAGTGATGTACATTTTTAAAACCATTTCTTAAAAACCAAATTTCTTTGAAAAAACTGCCTTAATCCAGCAAAACTGTACCACGTCAGCAACACTGCAGGCTGTGAACCAAATACCCCTTTTACATGTTTGCACCAGAAAGTGATGCAGCACTTGACACTGACTGCTCTCACTACAGACTGCTGCAGAATATCTTGTACAGTAGACTGGTGTGACTCAGCTATATCACAGGTCTTTGGTTAACCTTTCTCTCCTGCTGCAGTTGAATAGCTCACTCACCTTTACATGCTGAGTATCACACAGATGGAGCAGAAAAAAGGAGAAGGAGGAAACAAAGGTCAGTTTTAAAAGTTGTGGTACTGTATTGCAGTTGTTCTCTATGGCTTTTTTGTATCACGCTCTCCTAGTTTAGCAAGTGATAGTTTAGCTGGGACTCAGCTAAACTATCACTACTCTTATTGTGACTCATGATAGTTATTGTTTATAAATGGGAAAAACTCAAATTAGCAACACAGGCTGCACAAACTCACCACAGTGTTGACTCATCTCTGAGCGAACAAAATCTCTGATCTCATCCTCCTGATGTCATCATAAATAGGAGACGGGACAAAACAAATTTAAACAACTCTGTTTGTGTCTGTGTATGTGTATGTGTTCTGTTTGGTGTCAGTGTCTGCATGACTGACCGTCATGCCTGGCTCTCCTTTATTTCCCTTGGCTCCATTTTGGCCCATCTCTCCCTGCAACATGGACAGATGTAAGTCCAACTTTTTTTGGTGAAACATTTGAACATGGGGAGGAGAACACAATCATTACAATGGGCCATTTTTCTTACAAAGAAAAGGCCATTTAAAAAATAAAAAACCCCAAAAATGTCCTGTAAAGTGTCCTTGAGTGCTGTGAAAGGCGCTGCCAAATAAAATGTATTATTATTATTATTAAAACAAACCCATCTGTGCCAACAAAGATCAAAATCGGACACACCCATCCTTTCCAGTCAAAAAGTGGTGAGTTACTCTGTTCATAACTGTAATGTTCCATGCAAAAATGATTATTCATCACTCTCTTCATTTTACAGACATAATCCCATCCTTAAGGCTCTAAAGATATCCTAAAATTGGTTTGACAATTACTACTTTGTCCCTACTTTGTATATTTTTTTGTAGTTTTGTCTGACCCCAACTTTATCAAAACTTGTTATTTCCAGCATGTATGTTGCCAAAACGGAGGTTATCATTGATTCCAGAAACAATTTTGAATGTGCCAACAGTTCTGAAGTGGAAGAAGAGAAGTGTGCTGCCTTAAATAGTATTGTTGGCTATTTAGTCTATTGTTGGGTTACGCCCCCAGTTTACACCGAATGAGTCAAACTAGTGTGACAATAACCTGCTCTCCTCTCTCTCCAGGGATACCTGGGATACCACGTGGACCGACCATGGAAGGACCAATTGGCCCTCTCTCTCCCTGAAAAAAAAACCAAAACAAAAAAACAAAAAACAACTCATTAATATAAACAAATATAGAATGCATTCACTGGGCATGTTACTTCACTCCACACACATCCAAACATGACTTTAGATTTTATGATGATGAATCAAGGTTACAGAGAATACTAATTTTCTTCATTGTCAAAATACAGTACATTTTACATCAATCCATCAAGAGACTAACAAACTAAGGAAAAAAAAACATGCTTTTTATGTCTTACAACATACTCTCTACGTCAAAACAGTCAAAAAGTTTTACCTACCCACATGAAGAGGGTGAGCAATTTTATTTCAATAGCGATTTTCAAGAGCAGATAAAATATGAGAATAACAATTACCCATCATCAAGCCAATGTACAGATAGTCACCTTCTGTCCCTGGAGCCCTTCAGGGCCTTTAGCTCCATCCAATCCTCGGGGTCCAGAAAGGCCAGGTACACCAAACGGACCCTACATGAAGCACAAAGATTGTTACGTTACTCAATATTTTCCATGATTGTGGGAACAAATGAGGCTGTGTGTTGGTGCTTCCGACTCAAAAATATGAAGATGGGATTCATGGTATGATAACTGTTGTACATGACAAAGCGAGTGTGTATTTTTGGGACTGCTAATTTTCAGGATTGCAAGCTTCTTTCAGATTCAAAATTGTGAATAATGATTGTGAACTCGTTCCAAACGTTACACACTGACCCTTTCACCTTTCTCTCCCAGAGCTCCTTTGGATCCTGTTGCCCCATCATAACCACGGGCACCCTACACAGACAATGAAGGACAGTTATCTTTCACAATGAAAGGCATTATTATTCCAAGTTTGTTATAATACAATACATACCTTGGGGCCAACTATCCCCTCTTTTCCAGGAGTCCCAGGGGCCCCAGGATGTCCAACATTCCCCTGGAAAGGAAACACATCTGATGATGACAAATCTTTAAGAAATGCACAAAGACATGTACAACACATGATGTCTGTTTACTGACAGGTGAGTTTTGGGCCTCTCTGAAACTGAATGTGGAGAAAGGAGGGCCATGTCGACTCAGTTACCCATAATCCTTCACCATTCAACTTTGTTTGTGAAATCCAACCAGGGAACTAACAACCAGCTGACCAGCTATTGGTAACTTTATGCCATCTGAGCCACAGTGCTAACAAAACCAAGCTGGGGCCCTTTGATCCGTTATTTTTCTGTCTCTGGCTCTTCCACAAAACAGCTGTGACAACACTTTTAACCTCTGTCAGTGTTTGTGCACTACTTTTGTTCATTCATTCACTCTTGTGATATCTGCTTAATTTGTCAGTTAATTGCAGTGTTAAGTTGATGGGAGTAGATTTCATACAAATACCTACCCTGTGCTGTGTGGTTTCAGTGGCCATGTTTGGTTCTGCTACCTTGTATAGTTTCTTTTCTAACCAGTTTTCAAAGGAGTAAATCATGAATAAATTGATAAATAAGTTGACAGTATAATTTGAGGCAGGAAGTGGTGAAACCATGTGATACAATTCAAGGAAATGTTAGTAAATGAGCCGTCTCCTTTCTCAACTGTCTATGGTAATACCTGTGCACCTTTTCTTCCTGGTAGGCCTGGTGTTCCACGAATACCAGCATCCCCCTGAAAAAAAGATCTTTGTTTATTTAATTTTACCAAGCCAACATTATGTGATTCATAGAAGTCTCACTCCTTTAATCATGTAATCACAACAAAGACATGAGACTATCAATGAACTCATTCAGCAGCCTCATATACAACCAGCTACTCAAATATTATTAAAATAAATCAAAATAATATACATTCATAACAATAAGATGAAAACCCACTTAAATATTAAAGTGGTAGCTGCCTCTGTTTGTTGTTTCTTGTCTTCTTACTCCTAACCAATTTACTTTCTCTCAAACGCACCTTTATTCCTTTGGATCCAGTGCTTCCACAATCCCCCTTGGAACCTTGGTCACCCTGAAAACAAAATAGTTGAAATATCTCTAGATCTTTTGTCACACCTCTACCCGCATCGATTTAAGATGACCAGAGCGAAGAGTTACAGGCCATCTGCACCAAGAAACGTATCGATGAAGCCAAGTTTAACTATAAATATTAATACTTTAAATTAAAAGGGGCAAGGTCTCTCAAGAAGATGGTGAGATCTACCCTAATTATGTGATGACAGCATTATATGATAAAAAATTGAAACACTGACGGCAAACCACAAAACATGAATCATAAAAATGCTTTGCTGTTGAACAGTAATTTCAATGAGCCCTTATACCAAGCACCTCTGCTGTCTGTCAGCTCAATGTAACCTACTGTGCAGCTTCACCTTGTCTCCGACAGACAGACAGGAGAACATACTTATTGCCACCATTAACAGAATGTTATTGTTCATTTGTATAGATACTGGTATTGTTATTCTTATAGCCACACTCATAATTGGTCTTTACAGGGATAGCCTTTTAGCCATCATCAGGCAAAAATAAGAAAAGTCACCTTCTCTCCTTGCATGCCTAGAGGGCCTTGAGCACCAACAATGCCCTGAGAACCAGGCAGGCCAGGGAGTCCAGCCACTCCTCTGGAACCAGGGGGTCCAGGTACAGCAGGAGGACCCTACATGAAGCACAGAGACTGTTAACTATCACAAGGTTTCCTGAGGTTGAATGATTCTGATCTACTGAAAGAATATGAAGTATGGATAGAGTACCTAATGAAGTAATGTCTAGCCCTGTGTGTATATAGTACTTAGAAGTTCAAGTCAGAAACTCACCCTTTCACCTTTCTTCCCCTCATTTCCTTTGGGTCCGGCAACCCCATCAAAGCCCCGGTCACCCTACACAGATAAAGACAAAAAAACAAAACAAACAAAAAAAAAACTTTCAGAGACATTTATAAGACATTTCAGAATAAATGTGAGGATCTGTGCATTGACCAGAGGAAGATGTACAAATGGTAAATGGTAGGAGCTAACCTGCACTTCCATGCTCATTCTACTTTAAAACATCTTGATGAAGTTTAGTATTCTGGCTTTAATTGTCTACAGGAGATAAATAATGAAACATTCACCATTCATTAAATAAAAAGGTTGTTCTCAAGATTCCTCTGAAGATCAAAATAATTGTTCAACAGACCAAAAACCAGGACTGGATAAGTCAGCCACACAAAGAGAAGAAACTTTTCGATTAATAATTTTGACATTTGGGAGAATTAAGTAATCTCTGAAGTTTGCAGGAAAAAAACTACAGCAGCAGCTAATAAACCTTGTTTAGGATAAATGTAACAGTGATGGGAGGGTTTAGTAAAAGCCTTGCACCTTCCTAACCACATGTGAATTGTATTTTCCTTCAGAGACATGTTTATTTTAGATCACAATTTCAATGGTGCAAGAAATATCTTATTTTGGGGTTTCCTCTCTCTCAGACCAGTTGGAAAGCTTCTATGATGCTTGGATTTTACTTATTGATTTTGTTTCAAACATCAACAAAATATATCTCTTGTCCAGGGGTGCATAAACTGTAAGAGATCAAACTTAACTACAGGTCTCAATTCTGAAAAGACTCAATGCGGTAACAGCCGGACCAGTCTTTAAACCAGGACTGAAACTCACTGCTTGTCCAGGAGGACCAGGGAAACCAGGAGAACCAGGAGTTCCAACTTTTCCTGGATGCCCTTCAACACCTTGGAGACCCTGAAAATGAAACTCACTGGTTGAAGTCACATCACAGAGATTAAGGTCATACAGTGTTTTGTGATCAGCAGCTCCACTGACCCTCTCCCCTTGTGGTCCAGGAGGTCCTGGCTGTCCTGGCTGTCCAGTTTCTCCAGCAGCACCAGATTTTCCCTGAGGCCCTGGAGGACCTGTGGGACCAGTAAGTCCTGGATCCCCCTAAAATCCAGACACAGTTCAATTTCGACCTATTGCCTTTCTTCTAAAAACTGATTACAGAGTTCAATACATCAATTTATTTTTATTTGTAGTTGTCAATTAGATGCATTTTTATTTGACATAAACTTGTAAAAAATAAATAAATAAAATAAATCACAAATAAATTTCACCTTATCTCCTTTTGACCCAGATGTTCCCGCTGACCCCTGCATGAGAAATAAGAAAGGGGAATTTAAAAGAATATTTATTTTTGGGAGGGATTTTTTTACTGACTGGCTGATCGATCATGGTCAACATATTTTCACCATTGTTCACAAAAATGCTGCGTGAGGTGATTTGAAGTTTCCTCATTGTACAGAGAGAGAGATATGCTACAATTTCAATGGAAAAAATTTGTCCTAGCTAAATCCACATTATGGCTGTTTGTCACCTTTTTTCCTTTGGATCCAGGGGGTCCTGTCACTGCCTGTAAAAGTGGAGAAAAATTTAGAGTAGCAACTGGCAGTAAACCATTGTAAGGATTCTTATTCATGAAAAGACAAACTTATGGACAGCCCCACTATTGGATTAGTTGTTTGGGTTAAAGGTAAAAGATGCAAAGTGGAGCCCCAACTCTTTGGCTCCAAAGCACCACAAAACAGGTGCCAAAGTTGTATTTAAAAAAGCTTTTGTCATTTGTGTGATCAAAACCAAATGTGCTATAAACTGCAATAATATTTCCTGTGATTGTTTAGGAGTTGAAAGAGGGAGATGTCAGTCTGCTGTGGGTTGAGGAAAGAAAATGTTTCATATATGCACTAGTGCATCTTGGTAGAATCATGTAAGTGAATTTCTTTGAGGGGAATTGGTATTGTGGGATTATTTTGTGTGTGTGGTTTGACATTCATACACACGTTTAGTCTTTCACACAATTGTTACTTAGATCACATCCAACTTTGTCCGATAAGTGATTATTAACTATTATATGGTTTATTGTTCAAATGTATAGTTTATGACATTTAATTGATAGCGCTGTGGCCCCACAATAAGAAGGTCACAGGTTATTCTGGTCTAAGAATATTCTGCCTGTCAAGCACATTGCATTATTTTGTTTTTTTTCCCCAAATCATTCTGTGGCTCAGAGTACATCCAATAATAGTAACCAATAAACAGCAGAGGCTGTGCAGAAAACACAGCAAGTTCTTACCTTTCCTGGAGGACCACTGTCTCCCTGCTCCCCCTTTAAACCAGGCTGGCCTGGAAGTCCAGTTATACCCTGAGGAACAAACGACATAGAAGAAGACTGATCTGCAGTACACACCATAAACCCGAAAACTGTAGCCACAACAAACCACGAAAGTCACAAGAAGCTGACTTTCTATGGTGGCCCCAAATAGGGAAAAAGCCGAGAGAAGAAGTCTCATTACTACTAGTTACTTTTAGTCTGATTTGTCAGAAGTTGTTAAGTGTGACGTGACATGAATTGGAGACAAACGTAAAGTGGCCAGAGAGGAACAGTTACTATCCAACATGACTCCCAGGGTTTTTGGGAAAAGGTTAGAGTAAGGGTTAAAGAGGCCACATTCATGTGGTATATGACAAACTGTCCCATCACAGATGGACTTCAGTCATAGAAAGGCTCATTGAAAGTTAGGATTCCTTGATGCAGATGAATACGTCACAGTGCTAAGCCAAAACTCACAAACAGGGTGTTCATCTTGATGGAACAACAAGTGTAGTTTGCTGTCATGTGCATTTCAGCGATATGACAAGCCAAGACAACAGATATTTGGGACTAGTAGCTTAGTAAACAATGCAATAATGTGTGGAATGATAGTGAACTAGTTTAACATTTATGAACTGAACTTTCAGCTGGCTGTTTGGAAAAGTGAACTTGCTTCACACTGACTGACATTATCAGAAGTTTCCTCTTCAACCTGTGTATATGTGGTGCAAGAGAAATGTTGTACACTGACCTTTTCACCTCTCTCTCCCACAGCTCCTTTGGGTCCTGCAGCCCCATCATAACCACGTTCACCCTACACAGACAAAGAAGGACGGTTGTCTTTTACAGTGAGACATTATTGTCTAAGTTTGTTATTATGCAATACCTTGGAACCAGTTAGCCCCTCCGGTCCAGGGGCACCAGGATGTCCAACATTCCCCTGGAAAGGAAACATGTCAGATGATGAGAAAATCTTCAAGAAAGAAATGTAACATTCACAATACTTATTTTTTGACAGCTAAGATTCACCACACAAAAATGTAGTAGAAGTAGTTGGAATATATTATTGAAACATCACAATATCACACCTCAACCCTAATAAATATGACATTCAAGCAGAAGGTGAAGTCTACACTTCAACTGTAATGGCAGCATTGTTGCTGGGATCACTTTCAGAGCTATTTGAAGGATGACAGAAACACAGAAGATCACAAAATCATTCATTACACCAAGACAGTACTTGGTGTAACGGTCTCTTGGCAGAGAAGTCACCTTCTCTCCATGCATGCCCAGAGGGCCTTGAGTACCAGGTAGGCCAGGGAGTCCAGCCACTCCTCTGGAACCAGGGGGTCCAGGTACAGCAGGAGGACCCTACATGAAGCACAGAGACTGTTCACTATCACAAGGTTTCCTGAGGTTGAATGATGAGTGATTCTGTTCTACTGAATACACGTACAAAATATGCAAGAACTTACTCTTTTGCAAATGCAAAAGGTTTGCTCAAGTGGTGAGCAGAGTTATAATGAGATTAGATTTAGACCTGCATGTGTACAGTACTAAAGAAGTTCATCAGTCAGAGACTCACCCTTTCACCTTTCTTCCCCTCATTTCCTTTGGGTCCTGCAACCCCATCAAAGCCCCGGTCACCCTACACAGATAAAGACAAAAAAAACAAAAATCACTTTCAGAGACATTTATAAAACATTACAGAATAAGTGTGAGGATCTGTGCATTGACCAGAGGAAGATGTACAAGTGGTAAATGGTAGGAGGTAGGGGTGGGAATCTTTTACTATCTCACGATTCGATTTGATTCAAAATTAATTTTCACTTCAAAACGATTTGATTCATAATGATTTCGGCTTCAATCTGTAGGTGTGCAAAGGATCCTCATGATCTACTCCAGTCTGCTTTGCAAGACAGAATGACAAATGGAGACATTAAAGTGTCTTTTTCACATTTATTAAGTTTGAAACATTTATCCATGCTTAGATGGAATTATTGCAACTGTTGCATAAAAGCAATATCACATATTGCTTAAGTAACAAAAATAAAAGTGTCTCTTTATAAAAAAAAAAAATAGTGCAGTTAAACATGGGTTCCCCAAGTGCTTAATCCTCATTTTGCAACCCTTGCACACTGTGAAACTCATGTCAAGCTCAGCCTTCCCGGGCATTCGGTAAAAGAGGGATCACGGAATCACGGAATTAGACATTAAAAACAGAATTCATTATGAACACGGAATAACAGAACTGGCTGACATTTTACATACATTTTTTTTTTTTTTACTTCATTTCGTACTCGAGTTCTTGCCAAGCTGTCATCAGCAGCGCTGCTGAATAAATTTTTATTTATAAACTTCTACCACCACCCAAGTCACGACTTGGCCTGAACATGCAGGTGATAGGCTCCTGCGCCATGACGCGCCTGAGCCCGCCCCCACATCTATATTAGACCCCGAGCACCTGCTATCATCATTCGAGCTTTATTCAGCCCGCTGTAGACATCTTGTCTCACCACCTAGTAAACCACTGGTTATTTTGCAAAGGTTAGCTAACATTATTTTCGTCTAAACTGCTCCAGCATGGACAGCCTAGCCTTCGTTTGAGCGATGAGAATAAATCTCTTCAAGAACAAGGGGCCTACAGCTGCGGTACGGTGTGTTGGTCAGAATTAGCTAGCTTGCTAGCCGTTCCACCAGCTAATCTAGCATACTGTGTAGCTACTGAAGCGGATCATGTCGGATAAGAAGAAGCGTTGCTCCCAGTGTGGGAGGCGCACAGCTGACACAGACAGCCACAATACATGTGTTTTGCGCCTGGGACAGGAGCATGCGGAGTTGGCTCTAAGCGACCCCTTCTTCTGCCTCTTATGCTCCCGGCTCCCTCTCTCCACGCTCCGCCATCGAGCCCAGCTCTACATTCCCGCCACGGACAGCACAGCTCACTCCGAGCCTGCTAGCCCGTGGACGGACTCTGACTTCCCACCCCTCCCTCCCTCCCTCCGGAACACCTGCAGCCTGGTGCGCCCCTGCGGACGACAGCGAGTTTGTTCCACAAAAAGAGGAGCTCTCAGATTTTCATGCCCGCCAGTGGGATGCCATGTCGGGCGTGGAGGAAGATGGCGCCGGGTTTTGCGGCGGAGAAGAGGAGACCCAAAACGAGGAAGGAGCCGCCACAGGGCCAGCACCGAAGGACCCCTTCCACAAGGAGTTTATGGAGGTAATGGCCCGAGCGGTGGCTAAACTGAATATCGCGTGGCCGGGCCCCCCGGCTCGTCCCCCCTCGATGCTCAGCGGTGCGTATTTCCGAGGTCCAGCTATGCAGCCAACCTCCCTGCCGAGGCAGATGCCATGCTGCGACAATATAAAGTAGCAAGTCCGGCTCTCCTGGGGGGCGCCGAACCAGACCAGATCCCCATTTGAAGCTTTCATGGGGTGGCCCTCCATCATCGCTGAGCCGGAGTTAGGCTATTTAAATATGGCACCGCTGGAGGAATCTGTGGCGGCTCACTTCTCCTCCTCATCCCACAAGCCTCAGCTCCCCTCCAAAGCCTGCCAGCTCACGGCCTCGCTAGCTGAAAAATCCTACAAGGCAGCGGGACAGGTGGCTGCCATGACGAATAATCTGGCCATCCTCCAGGCTTACCAGGCCTGCCTCCTGTGTGATCTGGAGGGCAAGGCCACCACTGAGACCTATACGGAGCTCCAGAAAGCGACAGACTTCTCCCTACGCATGATTACATGCGCTGCGCAGGACGCCAGGAGGATTATGGGCTTCTCTGTGGTCACCCAACGCCATCTCTGGCTGAATCTCACCCAGATATCCGACTAGGAGAAGAAGAGGCTCCTTAATGCCCCTGTTTCCACCACGGGCCTGTTCGGCCCGGCGATACAGGACATCGCACATAAATTTGAGAGGCAGCAAAAAGACTCGGCGGCCTTTAAGTCGCTGATGCCTTGCCGCTCCTGTAATCCCTTGCCTGCCCACCGGGCCCCTCCTAATCGGCCGGGTCGGAGATACACACCGGCCCAGCGCTCAGCCAGCGCCTCCCGCTCCCGGGAAAGACCCCAGCAGGCGGCGGTGAGCCAATCCGCAGCTAACCGAAGCTGACTTCCTCATCATCTCCGCCAGCAGCAGCACAACAGCCAGGCAGGCAGAGGGAAAAAGTGTTTTGAAAGGAAAGTTAGTGTTACAGTGTCCCTTGCTTGTGAAAACCGCTTGGCCCACACAGTCGCTAAGTGCACACCCTCATACCCCCCCACCCCACAGTTCCCCCTCACACAGACTGCACAGCTCTGTCCACTCAGCTCTACCAGAGCCATGGTCACAGTAAGCACTCAAATGAGCACGAAGCCCGCTATGGGCCGGGACAGTGCCACACTTTTAAAGCAAGCACAAAGGAGCCCGAAGCCTGCTATGGGGCCGGGACATTTTCAAAATACATTACAAATTACAGCAGGCCCATGGAGGGATGCTTTGCCACAGCGGGTCGGGCTCTAAGGGGAGTCAGCGTGGCTCTCTCATGGCGAGAGGGCAGCGCTGTCCGAGAGGCTGTTAATATGGAAGCGGCTCTGCCATCCTTCCCCGTGGATTATCAGCACTCTGAAGAAAGGCTACGCCTTGCAGTTTGCTTGCAGTCCACCACGATTCACTGGTGTTATTCAGTCAAGTGTACAAGCCCACTTGGCCCCAATTCTGGGACAGGAGATATCCTCCCTCCTAGAGAAAGGAGCCATTCGCCCAGTGAGCGAGGCAGAGCGCAACACAGGCTGTTATCACAGATACCTCCTAATCCCCAAAAAAAAGACGGGTCGAAACGGCCAATTTTAGATTTGAGGGATTTGAACAAATCATCGAGGAAGTTGCCGTTCCACATGTTGACGCACCACCGGCTGTTCAAAGCAATCAGACAGGCAAGATTATTTCACCTCTGTGGATCTGAAAGATGCGTTTTTTCACATTCCCATTGCGGAGAGACACAGGAAATCTGAGGTTTGCCTTTCAGGACACAGCATACGAGTTTTGTGTCCTCCCCTTCGGTCTCTCCCTGAGCCCCCAAACTTTTACGGTGTGCGTAAACGTGGCATTGGCCCCTCTCCGGGAGAGGGGAATATGAATTTACTGTTATCTCGACGATGCGCTCATAGCGGCAGAGTCAAAGAGCGATGCCATTACGCGCACCAAAACAGTGACAGATCACCTTCAGGAACTGGGTTTCATAATAAACTGGAAGAAAAGTTGTCTAGTACCCAGACAAGTGGGGACCTTTTTGGGTCTGGAGTTGAATTCCCTGTCCATGCGAGTGCACCTGTCTGTAGACAGACAGTCGTGCATTCAAATGACAGCTCGAGCTCTGTGCCAGAGTCCCACGGTCTCAGCGCACCAGTGTATGGTGATGCTGGGTCTCATGGCTGCAGCATCAGCAGTGGTCCCGCTCGGCCTGCTGCGCATGTGGCCTCTCCAAAGTTGGTTTATCAGTCAACACATAAACCCAGTAAAGGACCATCACCGCAGGCTCGTGTTTACGCAGCGGTGCCGTCGGAGCCTAACAGCCTGGACGGACCTGCTCTCGCTCTTGGCCGGCACCCGGCTGGGCCCAGTAGCTCTCAAGGTTGTCATAAAGACCGATGCGTCCCTGTGGGGGTGGGGCGCGGTGTGCGACGGTTGCCACATAAACGTGCTAGAGTTTGAAGCAGTCCGCCGAGCTCTTGCATGTTTTATGGACCGGATAGTGGGTCATCATGTGTTGATACTGCCGGACAACACCGCCACAGTCTCGTACATAAACCAACAGGGCGGAGTCTGTTCCCCAGCCCTGAACCAGGTGGCAACTCAGGTGCACCTGTGGGCACACAAACACTTACTTTCCCTGTCAGCGGTGCACATTCAGGGCCAGCTGAATCGGGGAGCAGACCTCCTATCGAGAGGCAACCCTCATCCTGCAGAGTGGAGTCTGCACCCACAGGTGATGGAGGAAATTTGGAGTCAGTTTGGCCGAGCGCGCGTAGATCTGTTCGCATCGCGGCTCGCAACACACTGCCCGCTGTGGTTCTCCATCCACAACGACGACCCACCGTTAGGGCACGACGCGCTGGCGCACCCGTGGCCAAGGGAAAGGCTGTTCGCATTTCCTCCCATCCCGCTGATCCAGCAGGTTCTGGACAGAGTGAGGGAATGCAGGTTGCAACTCATCCTAGTGGCGCCGTATTGGCCGTCACAGATGTGGTTCGCTGACCTGTGCACTATGGCGCATGGGACTCCATGGACACTTCCGAGGCGCACGGACCTTCTGACTCAGACAGGAGGAGAAATTTTCCACCCTTCCCCTCACAATTGGAAGCTGGTGGCTTGGTTCCTGAACAGGAGCGCCTGCTACGTGAGGGGTTGACTTTAGCAGTTGTGGAGACCATACAGAGTGCCAGAGCTTCATCCACCCGTTCTCTGTATGCGTATAAATGGCAAGTTTTTACGCGCTGGTGTGCGGCGCTTAGGGAGGATCCGATATACTTTGGTATAGGGGTTGTTCTGCGTTTCCTTCAGAGTTTGCTAAACAAAGGCTTGTCCCCTTCCTCCTTAAAAGTATACTTATCAGCAATTTCTGGCTGCCATGTCGACATTGATGGAAAATCAGTGGGGTGCCACTCTTTGGCATCTCGGTTCATAAAAGGCGCTCGTCGTTTGCGTCTGCCTGTAAGATGTGTTTTTCCCAGGTGGGATTTGGTGACGGTGCTGGAAGGGCTCTCGGGACCCCCATTTGAGCCTGTCGGCACGGTCGAGTTGAAATACTTATCCCTGTAGACGGCGTTATTATTAGCCCTGTTTATAGCGAAGAGAGTGAGTGATCTGATTGCTTTGTCAGTACAGCGATTATGTATGACTTTTTCGACAGATGAGCAGCGGGTTACGTTGTTGCTTAATCCTGCTTATCAGCCGAAGAATATTGAGGCTAGTTTTAGATCTATGGTTGTGGATCGATTAGCATTTTGCCCCCCTCCCTTTGCATCAGCAGACGAGGAGTGCTTGCAGAAAACCGAAATTGCGACTTTCTTGTTGTGGACAACAGCGCTAACCACTATGCTAATCTGTGCTGCCCACTATGAGAACTATCACAACAATAAATAATTATAAAATGTAATATGCATATTTCTGCAAGTATCTTTCTCTGTGTAAGGCCAGAAATCAAAATCACAATAATGACATGAGTCTTTGGGGCTTAAAATCTAATTTAACTGTGATAGTAGGTGTAACGGTCTAATTAGCTGGGAATGCATTATCCCTGTAAAGAATATTCAATAATAACTGCATAAAAATACATTTTAAAAATGCATTCAACGCCCTTTCCATCCCCTTTTCCATGAAATTTGTTTCCTGGTGGATTAGACATTTTTGAAAAAGAGACTTGAAAGAGAGAGAACTTTGGTTGAGAAACTCTAATATGTATGTTGTGTTACTGATTGATGGATTAAAAAAGGAAACGCGTGATATTTACTGGTGGCCCTTTCTCCCCTTTAGAGCCAGCACGACCCTCCTCGCCCTACAACATGTCAGGAAAAAGAAGACAGACAAACATCAGTGTTAGTTCCTTTCTTACTGAGATATGTCCATATTAAACCACAATTTAAATGTTATAACAGTGAACCAACATCTTACTTTGGGCCCTTGGTCTCCTCTCTCTCCTCTGGGACCAGGGACAGCAAGACCACCAACTCCCACCTGCCAAAAGAAATAGAGAATAAAAAAATGCTCCCTTTGATCCCTAATGGCATCAGAAGAGCCCAAGAAAATAAAATACTGATCATACAACCATACATTATATTTTGTGGGGGTTTTTTTAGTTTCATTTTCAACGGCTTATCAGGGTCATATGGGGGTGCTGGAACCAATCCCTGCTGGCATCCCTGGTGAGTACGGGGTGCATCCCGTACACGTCACCAATTTATTACAGAGCTGGCATATAGAGACAAACAACCACTCACACACACTCTCACCTACAGGCAATTTTAAATTCATGCCCATATCAACCTACGTGCACGACTTTTAGCTGTGGGAGGAAACTGGAGTACTGGGAAAAAACCCACACAAGCAATCTCAGCATGGAAAAGCCCCAGGCTGTGGATTTAAACTATGATGCTCTTGCTGTGGGGCAACCGCACAAAACACCATTTCACTATGCTGTCTACCTGGGGTTGTATTTATTAATTTTGTTTACTAAATAAATAAATAAATAAAAATCAACAAAATATGTAATTTGTCCACAGGTGAACAAACTGTAAAAGATCCAACCTTCAACGTAACTGCAAATTCCAACTCTGATAAAAAAAAGTCTCAATGTGGTAACAGCTGGATGGACCTAGGTACTTAGAGTTACTTTAAACAATGGCTTAAACTCACTGCTTGTCCAGGAGGACCAGGAATACCAGGAGAACCAGGAGCTCCAACTTTTCCTGGATGCCCTTCAACACCTTGGAGACCCTGAAAATGAAACTCACTGGTTGAAGTCACATCACAGAGATTAAGGTCATACAGTGTTTTGTGATCAGCAGCTCCACTGACCCTCTCCCCTTGTGGTCCAGGAGGTCCTGGCTGTCCTGGCTGTCCAGTTTCTCCAGCAGCACCAGATTTTCCCTGAGGCCCTGGAGGACCAGTGGGACCAGTAAGTCCTGGATCCCCCTAAAATCCAGACACAGTTCAATTTCGACCTATTGCCTTTCTTCTAAAAACTGATTACAGTTCAATACATTAATTTATTTTTATTTGTAGTTGTCAATTAGATGCATTTTTATTTGACATAAACTTGTAAAAAATAAATAAATAAAATAAATCACAAATAAATTTCACCTTATCTCCTTTTGACCCAGATGTTCCCGCTGACCCCTGCATGAGAAATAAGAAAGGGGAATTTAAAAGAATATTTATTTTTGGGAGGGATTTTTTTACTGACTGGCTGATCGATCATGGTCAACATATTTTCACCATTGTTCACACAAATGCTGCGTGAGGTGATTTGAAGTTTCCTCATTGTACAGAGAGAGAGAGATATGCTACAATTTCAATGGAAAAAATTTGTCCTAGCTAAATCCACATTATGGCTGTTTGTCACCTTTTTTCCTTTGGATCCAGGGGGTCCTGTCACTGCCTGTAAAAGTGGAGAAAAATTTAGAGTAGCAACTGGCAGTAAACCATTGTAAGGATTCTTATTCATGAAAAGACAAACTTATGGACAGCCCCACTATTGGATTAGTTGTTTGGGTTAAAGGTAAAAGATGCAAAGTGGAGCCCCAACTCTTTGGCTCCAAAGCACCACAAAACAGGTGCCAAAGTTGTATTTAAAAAAGCTTTTGTCATTTGTGTGATCAAAACCAAATGTGCTATAAACTGCAATAATATTTCCTGTGATTGTTTAGGAGCTGAAAGAGGGAGATGTCAGTCTGCTGTGGGTTGAGGAAAGAAAATGTTTCATATATGCACTAGTGCATCTTGGTAGAATCATGTAATTGAATTTCTTTGAGGGGAATTGGTATTGTGGGATTATTTTGTGTGTGTGGTTTGACATTCATACACACGTTTAGTCTTTCACACAATTGTTACTTAGATCACATCCAACTTTGTCCGATAAGTGATTATTAACTATTATATGGTTTATTGTTCAAATGTATAGTTTATGACATTTAATTGATAGCGCTGTGGCCCCACAATAAGAAGGTCACAGATTATTCTGGTCTAAGAATATTCTGCCTGTCAAGCACATTGCATTATTTTGTTTTTTTCCCCCAAATCATTCTGTGGCTCAGAGTACATCCAATAATAGTAACCAATAAACAGCAGAGGCTGTGCAGAAAACACAGCAAGTTCTTACCTTTCCTGGAGGACCACTGTCTCCCTGCTCCCCCTTTAAACCAGGCTGGCCTGGAAGTCCAGTTATACCCTGAGGAACAAATGACATAGAAGAAGACTGATCTGCAGTACACACCATAAACCCGAAAACTGTAGCCACAACAAACCACGAAAGTCACAAGAAGCTGACTTTCTATGGTGGCCCCAAATAGGGAAAAAGCCGAGAGAAGAAGTCTCATTACTACTAGTTACTTTTAGTCTGATTTGTCAGAAGTTGTTAAGTGTGACGTGACATGAATTGGAGACAAACGTAAAGTGGCCAGAGAGGAACAGTTACTATCCAACATGACTCCCAGGGTTTTTGGGAAAAGGTTAGAGTAAGGGTTAAAGAGGCCACATTCATGTGGTATATGACAAACTGTCCCATCACAGATGGACTTCAGTCATAGAAAGGCTCATTGAAAGTTAGGATTCCTTGATGCAGATGAATACGTCACAGAGCTAAGCCAAAACTCACAAACAGGGTGTTCATCTTGATGGAACAACAGGTGTAGTTTGCTGTCATGTGCATTTCAGCGATATGACAAGCCAAGACAACAGATATTTGGGACTAGTAGCTTAGTAAAAAATGCAATAATGTGTGGAATGATAGTGAACTAGTTTAACATTTATGAACTGAACTTTCAGCTGGCTGTTTGGAAAAGTGAACTTGCTTCACACTGACTGACATTATCAGAAGTTTCCTCTTCAACCTGTGTATATGTGGTGCAAGAGAAATGTTGTACACTGACCTTTTCACCTCTCTCTCCCACAGCTCCTTTGGGTCCTGCAGCCCCATCATAACCACGTTCACCCTACACAGACAAAGAAGGACGGTTGTCTTTTACAGTGAGACATTATTGTCTAAGTTTGTTATTATGCAATACCTTGGAACCAGTTAGCCCCTCCAGTCCAGGGGCACCAGGATGTCCAACATTCCCCTGGAAAGGAAACATGTCAGATGATGAGAAAATCTTCAAGAAAGAAATGTAACATTCACAATACTTATTTTTTGACAGCTAAGATTCACCACACAAAAATGTAGTAGAAGTAGTTGGAATATATTGTTGAAACATCACAATATCACACCTCAACCCTAATAAATATGACATTCAAGCAGAAGGTGAAGTCTACACTACAACTGTAATGGCAGCATTGTTGCTGGGATCACTTTCAGAGCTATTTGAAGGATGACAGAAACACAGAAGATCACAAAATCATTCATTACACCAAGACAGTACTTGGTGTAACGGTCTCTTGGCAGAGAAGTCACCTTCTCTCCATGCATGCCCAGAGGGCCTTGAGTACCAGGTAGGCCAGGGAGTCCAGCCACTCCTCTGGAACCAGGGGGTCCAGGTACAGCAGGAGGACCCTACATGAAGCACAGAGACTGTTCACTATCACAAGGTTTCCTGAGGTTGAATGATGAGTGATTCTGTTCTACTGAATACACGTACAAAATATGCAAGAACTTAATCTTTTGCAAATGCAAAAGGTTTGCTCAAGTGGTGAGCAGAGTTATAATGAGATTAGATTTAGACCTGCATGTATACAGTACTAAAGAAGTTCATCAGTCAGAGACTCACCCTTTCACCTTTCTTCCCCTCATTTCCTTTGGGTCCTGCAACCCCATCAAAGCCCCGGTCACCCTACACAGATAAAGACAAAAAAACAAAAATCACTTTCAGAGACATTTATAAAACATTACAGAATAAGTGTGAGGATCTGTGCATTGACCAGAGGAAGATGTACAAGTGGTAAATGGTAGGAGGTAGGGGTGGGAATCTTTTACTATCTCACGATTCGATTTGATTCAAAATTGATTTTCACTTCAAAACGATTTGATTCATAATGATTTCTGCTTCAATCTGTAGGTGTGCAAAGGATCCTCATGATCTACTCCAGTCTGCTTTGCAAGACAGAATGACAAATGGAGACATTAAAGTGTCTTTTTCACATTTATTAAGTTTGAAACATTTATCCATGCTTAGATGGAATTATTGCAACTGTTGCATAAAAGCAATATCACATATTGCTTAAGTAACAAAAATAAAAGTGTCTCTTTATAAAAAAAAAAAATAGTGCAGTTAAACATGGGTTCCCCAAGTGCTTAATCCTCATTTTGCAACCCTTGCACACTGTGAAACTCATGTCAAGCTCAGCCTTCCCGGGCATTCGGTAAAAGAGGGATCACGGAATCACGGAATTAGACATTAAAAACAGAATTCATTATGAACACGGAATAACAGAACTGGCTGACATTTTACATAATTTTTTTTTTTTTTTACTTCATTTCGTACTCGAGTTCTTGCCAAGCTGTCATCAGCAGCGCTGCTGAATAAATTTTTATTTATAAACTTCTACCACCACCCAAGTCACGACTTGGCCTGAACATGCAGGTGATAGGCTCCTGCGCCATGACGCGCCTGAGCCCGCCCCCACATCTATATTAGACCCCGAGCACCTGCTATCATCATTCGAGCTTTATTCAGCCCGCTGTAGACATCTTGTCTCACCACCTAGTAAACCACTGGTTATTTTGCAAAGGTTAGCTAACATTATTTTCGTCTAAACTGCTCCAGCATGGACAGCCTAGCCTTCGTTTGAGCGATGAGAATAAATCTTTTCAAGAACAAGGGGCCTACAGCTGCGGTACGGTGTGTTGGTCAGAATTAGCTAGCTTGCTAGCCGTTCCACCAGCTAATCTAGCATACTGTGTAGCTACTGAAGCGGATCATGTCGGATAAGAAGAAGCGTTGCTCCCAGTGTGGGAGGCGCACAGCTGACACAGACAGCCACAATACATGTGTTTTGCGCCTGGGACAGGAGCATGCGGAGTTGGCTCTAAGCGACCCCTTCTTCTGCCTCTTATGCTCCCGGCTCCCTCTCTCCACGCTCCGCCATCGAGCCCAGCTCTACATTCCCGCCACGGACAGCACAGCTCACTCCGAGCCTGCTAGCCCGTGGACGGACTCTGACTTCCCACCCCTCCCTCCCTCCCTCCGGAACACCTGCAGCCTGGTGCGCCCCTGCGGACGACAGCGAGTTTGTTCCACAAAAAGAGGAGCTCTCAGATTTTCATGCCCGCCAGTGGGATGCCATGTCGGGCGTGGAGGAAGATGGCGCCGGGTTTTGCGGCGGAGAAGAGGAGACCCAAAACGAAGAAGGAGCCGCCACAGGGCCAGCACCGAAGGATCCCTTCCACAAGGAGTTTATGGAGGTAATGGCCCGAGCGGTGGCTAAACTGAATATCGCGTGGCCGGGCCCCCCGGCTCGTCCCCCCTCGATGCTCAGCGGTGCGTATTTCCGAGGTCCAGCTATGCAGCCAACCTCCCTGCCGAGGCAGATGCCATGCTGCGACAATATAAAGCAGCAAGTCCGGCTCTCCTGGGGGGCGCCGAACCAGACCAGATCCCCATTTGAAGCTTTCATGGGGTGGCCCTCCATCATCGCTGAGCCGGAGTTAGGCTATTTAAATATGGCACCGCTGGAGGAATCTGTGGCGGCTCACTTCTCCTCCTCATCCCACAAGCCTCAGCTCCCCTCCAAAGCCTGCCAGCTCACGGCCTCGCTAGCTGAAAAATCCTACAAGGCAGCGGGACAGGTGGCTGCCATGACGAATAATCTGGCCATCCTCCAGGCTTACCAGGCCTGCCTCCTGTGTGATCTGGAGGGCAAGGCCACCACTGAGACCTATACGGAGCTCCAGAAAGCGACAGACTTCTCCCTACGCATGATTACATGCGCTGCGCAGGACGCCAGGAGGATTATGGGCTTCTCTGTGGTCACCCAACGCCATCTCTGGCTGAATCTCACCCAGATATCCGACTAGGAGAAGAAGAGGCTCCTTAATGCCCCTGTTTCCACCACGGGCCTGTTCGGCCCGGCGATACAGGACATCGCACATAAATTTGAGAGGCAGCAAAAAGACTCGGCGGCCTTTAAGTCGCTGATGCCTTGCCGCTCCTGTAATCCCTTGCCTGCCCACCGGGCCCCTCCTAATCGGCCGGGTCGGAGATACACACCGGCCCAGCGCTCCGCCAGCGCCTCCCGCTCCCGGGAAAGACCCCAGCAGGCGGCGGTGAGCCAATCCGCAGTTAACCGAAGCTGACTTCCTCATCATCTCCGCCAGCAGCAGCACAACAGCCAGGCAGGCAGAGGGAAAAAGTGTTTTGAAAGGAAAGTTAGTGTTACAGTGTCCCTTGCTTGTGAAAACCGCTTGGCCCACACAGTCGCTAAGCGCACACCCTCATACCCCCCCCCCCCCCCCCACAGTTCCCCCTCACACAGACTGCACAGCTCTGTCCACTCAGCTCTACCAGAGCCATGGTCACAGTAAGCACTCAAATGAGCACGAAGCCCGCTATGGGCCGGGACAGTGCCACACTTTTAAAGCAAGCACAAAGGAGCCCGAAGCCTGCTATGGGGCCGGGACATTTTCAAAATACATTACAAATTACAGCAGGCCCATGGAGGGATGCTTTGCCACAGCGGGTCGGGCTCTAAGGGGAGTCAGCGTGGCTCTCTCATGGCGAGAGGGCAGCGCTGTCCGAGAGGCTGTTAATATGGAAGCGGTTCTGCCATCCTTCCCCGTGGATTATCAGCACTCTGAAGAAAGGCTACGCCTTGCAGTTTGCTCGCAGTCCACCACGATTCACTGGTGTTATTCAGTCAAGTGTACAAGCCCACCTGGCACCAATTCTGGGACAGGAGATATCCTCCCTCCTAGAGAAAGGAGCCATTCGCCCAGTGAGCGAGGCAGAGCGCAACACAGGCTGTTATCACAGATACCTCCTAATCCCCAAAAAAAAGACGGGTCGAAACGGCCAATTTTAGATTTGAGGGATTTGAACAAATCATTGAGGAAGTTGCCGTTCCACATGTTGACGCACCACCGACTGTTCAAAGCAATCAGACAGGCAAGATTATTTCACCTCTGTGGATCTGAAAGACGCGTTTTTTCACATTCCCATTGCAGAGAGACACAGGAAATCTGAGGTTTGCCTTTCAGGACACAGGACGCAGGACGCATACGAGCTTTGTGTCCTCCCCTTCGGTCTCTCCCTGAGCCCCCAAACTTTTACGGTGTGCGTAAACGTGGCATTGGCCCCTCTCCGGGAGAGGGGAATATGAATTTACTGTTATCTCGACGATGCGCTCATAGCGGCAGAATCAAAGAGCGACGCCATTACGCGCACCAAAACAGTGACAGATCACCTTCAGGAACTGGGTTTCATAATAAACTGGAAGAAAAGTTGTCTAGTACCCAGACAAGTGGGGACCTTTTTGGGTCTGGAGTTGAATTCCCTGTCCATGCGAGTGCACCTGTCTGTAGACAGACAGTCGTGCATTCAAATGACAGCTCGAGCTCTGTGCCAGAGTCCCACGGTCTCAGCGCATCAGTGTATGGTGATGCTGGGTCTCATGGCTGCAGCATCAGCAGTGGTCCCGCTCGGCCTGCTGCGCATGTGGCCTCTCCAAAGTTGGTTTATCAGTCAACACATAAACCCAGTAAAGGACCATCACCGCAGGCTCGTGTTTACGCAGCGGTGCCGTCGGAGCCTAACAGCCTGGACGGACCTGCTCTCACTCTTGGCCGGCACCCGGCTGGGCCCAGTAGCTCTCAAGGTTGTCATAAAGACCGATGCGTCCCTGTGGGGGTGGGGCGCGGTGTGCGACGGTTGCCACATAAACGTGCTAGAGTTTGAAGCAGTCCGCCGAGCTCTTGCATGTTTTATGGACCGGATAGTGGGTCATCATGTGTTGATACTGCCGGACAACACCGCCACAGTCTCGTACATAAACCAACAGGGCGGAGTCTGTTCCCCAGCCCTGAACCAGGTGGCAACTCAGGTGCACCTGTGGGCACACAAACACTTACTTTCCCTGTCAGCGGTGCACATTCAGGGCCAGCTGAATCGGGGAGCAGACCTCCTATCGAGAGGCAACCCTCATCCTGCAGAGTGGAGTCTGCACCCACAGGTGATGGAGGAAATTTGGAGTCAGTTTGGCCGAGCGCGCGTAGATCTGTTCGCATCGCGGCTCGCAACACACTGCCCGCTGTGGTTCTCCATCCACAACGACCCACCGTTAGGGCACGACGCGCTGGCGCACCTGTGGCCAAGGGAAAGGCTGTTCGCATTTCCTCCCATCCCGCTGATCCAGCAGGTTCTGGACAGAGTGAGGGAATGCAGGTTGCAACTCATCCTAGTGGCGCCGTATTGGCCGTCACAGATGTGGTTCGCTGACCTGTGCACTATGGCGCATGGGACTCCATGGACACTTCCGAGGCGCACGGACCTTCTGACTCAGACAGGAGGAGAAATTTTCCACCCTTCCCCTCACAATTGGAAGCTGGTGGCTTGGTTCCTGAACAGGAGCGCCTGCTACGTGAGGGGTTGACTTTAGCAGTTGTGGAGACCATACAGAGTGCCAGAGCTTCATCCACCCGTTTCTGTATGCGTATAAATGGCAAGTTTTTACGCGCTGGTGTGCGGCGCTTAGGGAGGATCCGATATACTTTGGTATAGGGGTTGTTCTGCGTTTCCTTCAGAGTTTGCTAAACAAAGGCTTGTCCCCTTCCTCCTTAAAAGTATACTTATCAGCAATTTCTGGCTGCCATGTCGACATTGATGGAAAATCAGTGGGGTGCCACTCTTTGGCATCTCGGTTCATAAAAGGCGCTCGTCGTTTGCGTCCGCCTGTAAGACGTGTTTTTCCCAGGTGGGATTTGGTGACAGTGCTGGAAGGGCTCTCGGGACCCCCATTTGAGCCTGTCGGCACGGTCGAGTTGAAATACTTATCCCTGAAGACGGCGTTATTATTAGCCCTGTTTATAGCGAAGAGAGTCAGTGATCTGATTGCTTTGTCAGTACAGCGATTATGTATGACTTTTTCGACAGATGAGCAGCGGGTTACGTTGTTGCTTAATCCTGCTTATCAGCCGAAGAATATTGAGGCTAGTTTTAGATCTATGGTTGTGGATCGATTAGCATTTTGCCCCCCTCCCTTTGCATCAGCAGACGAGGAGCGCTTGCAGAAAACCGAAATTGCGACTTTCTTGTTGTGGACAACAGCGCTAACCACTATGCTAATCTGTGCTGCCCACTATGAGAACTATCACAACAATAAATAATTATAAAATGTAATATGCATATTTCTGCAAGTATCTTTCTCTGTGTAAGGCCAGAAATCAAAATCACAATAATGACATGAGTCTTTGGGGCTTAAAATCTAATTTAACTGTGATAGTAGGTGTAACGGTCTAATTAGCTGGGAATGCATTATCCCTGTAAAGAATATTCAATAATAACTGCATAAAAATACATTTTAAAAATGCATTCAACGCCCTTTCCATCCCCCTTTCCATGAAATTTGTTTCCTGGTGGATTAGACATTTTTGAAAAAGAGACTTGAAAGAGAGAGAACTTTGGTTGAGAAACTCTAATATGTATGTTGTGTTACTGATTGATGGATTAAAAAAGGAAACGCGTGATATTTACTGGTGGCCCTTTCTCCCCTTTAGAGCCAGCACGACCCTCCTCGCCCTACAACATGTCAGGAAAAAGAAGACAGACAAACATCAGTGTTAGTTCCTTTCTTACTGAGATATGTCCATATTAAACCACAATTTAAATGTTATAACAGTGAACCAACATCTTACTTTGGGCCCTTGGTCTCCTCTCTCTCCTCTGGGACCAGGGACAGCAAGACCACCAACTCCCACCTGCCAAAAGAAATAGAGAATAAAAAAATGCTCCCTTTGATCCCTAATGGCATCAGAAGAGCCCAAGAAAATAAAATACTGATCATACAACCATACATTATATTTTGTGGGGGTTTTTTTAGTTTCATTTTCAACGGCTTATCAGGGTCATATGGGGGTGCTGGAACCAATCCCTGCTGGCATCCCTGGTGAGTACGGGGTGCATCCCGTACACGTCACCAATTTATTACAGAGCTGGCATATAGAGACAAACAACCACTCACACACACTCTCACGCACACTCACACTCACACCTACAGGCAATTTTAAATTCATGCCCATATCAACCTACGTGCACGACTTTTAACTGTGGGAGGAAACTGGAGTACTGGGAAAAAACCCACACAAGCAATCTCAGCATGGAAAAGCCCCAGGCTGTGGATTTAAACTATGATGCTCTTGCTGTGGGGCAACCGCACAAAACACCATTTCACTATGCTGTCTACCTGGGGTTGTATTTATTAATTTTGTTTACTAAATAAATAAATAAATAAAAATCAACAAAATATGTCATTTGTCCACAGGTGAACAAACTGTAAAAGATCCAACCTTCAACGTAACTGCAAATTCCAACTCTGATAAAAAAAAGTCTCAATGTGGTAACAGCTGGATGGACCTAGGTACTTAGAGTTACTTTAAACAATGGCTTAAACTCACTGCTTGTCCAGGAGGACCAGGAATACCAGGAGAACCAGGAGCTCCAACTTTTCCTGGATGCCCTTCAACACCTTGGAGACCCTGAAAATGAAACTCACTGGTTGAAGTCACATCACAGAGATTAAGGTCATACAGTGTTTTGTGATCAGCAGCTCCACTGACCCTCTCCCCTTGTGGTCCAGGAGGTCCTGGCTGTCCTGGCTGTCCAGTTTCTCCAGCAGCACCAGATTTTCCCTGAGGCCCTGGAGGACCTGTGGGACCAGTAAGTCCTGGATCCCCCTAAAATCCAGACACAGTTCAATTTCGACCTATTTCCTTTCTTCTAAAAACTGATTACAGAGTTCAATACATCAATTTATTTTCATTTGTAGTTGTCAATTAGATGCATTTTTATTTGACATAAACTTGTAAAAACTAAATAAATAAAATAAATCACAAATAAATTTCACCTTATCTCCTTTTGACCCAGATGTTCCCGCTGACCCCTGCATGAGAAATAAGAAAGGGGAATTTAAAAGAATATTTATTTTTGGGAGGGATTTTTTTACTGACTGGCTGACCGATCATGGTCAACATATTTTCACCATTGTTCACAAAAATGCTGCGTGAGGGGATTTGAAGTTTCCTCATTGTACAGAGAGAGAGAGAGATGCTACAATTTCAATGGAAAAATGTTTGTCCTAGCTAAATCCACATTATGGCTGTTTGTCACCTTTTTTCCTTTGGATCCAGGGGGTCCTGTCACTGCCTGTAAAAGTGGAGAAAAATTTAGAGTAGCAACTGGCAGTAAACCATTGTAAGGATTCTTATTCATGAAAAGACAAACTTATGGACAGCCCCACTATTGGATTAGTTGTTTGGGTTAAAGGTAAAAGATGCAAAGTGGAGCCCCAACTCTTTGGCTCCAAAGCACCACAAAACAGGTGCCAAAGTTGTATTTAAAAAAGCTTTTGTCATTTGTGTGATCAAAACCAAATGTGCTATAAACTGCAATAATATTTCCTGTGATTGTTTAGGAGCTGAAAGAGGGAGATGTCAGTCTGCTGTGGGTTGAGGAAAGAAAATGTTTCATATATGCACTAGTGCATCTTTGTAGAATCATGTAATTGAATTTCTTTGAGGGGAATTGGTATTGTGGGATTATTTTGTGTGTGTGGTTTGACATTCATACACACGTTTAGTCTTTCACACAATTGTTACTTAGATCACATCCAACTTTGTCCGATAAGTGATTATTAACTATTATATGGTTTATTGTTCAAATGTATAGTTTATGACATTTAATTGATAGCGCTGTGGCCCCACAATAAGAAGGTCACAGGTTATTCTGGTCTAAGAATATTCTGCCTGTCAAGCACATTGCATTATTTTGTTTTTTTCCCCCAAATCATTCTGTGGCTCAGAGTACATCCAATAATAGTAACCAATAAACAGCAGAGGCTGTGCAGAAAACACAGCAAGTTCTTACCTTTCCTGGAGGACCACTGTCTCCCTGCTCCCCCTTTAAACCAGGCTGGCCTGGAAGTCCAGTTATACCCTGAGGAACAAATGACATAGAAGAAGACTGATCTGCAGTACACACCATAAACCCGAAAACTGTAGCCACAACAAACCACGAAAGTCACAAGAAGCTGACTTTCTATGGTGGCCCCAAATAGGGAAAAAGCCGAGAGAAGAAGTCTCATTACTACTAGTTACTTTTAGTCTGATTTGTCAGAAGTTGTTAAGTGTGACGTGACATGAATTGGAGACAAACGTAAAGTGGCCAGAGAGGAACAGTTACTATCCAACATGACTCCCAGGGTTTTTGGGAAAAGGTTAGAGTAAGGGTTAAAGAGGCCACATTCATGTGGTATATGACAAACTGTCCCATCACAGATGGACTTCAGTCATAGAAAGGCTCATTGAAAGTTAGGATTCCTTGATGCAGATGAATACGTCACAGAGCTAAGCCAAAACTCACAAACAGGGTGTTCATCTTGATGGAACAACAGGTGTAGTTTGCTGTCATGTGCATTTCAGCGATATGACAAGCCAAGACAACAGATATTTGGGACTAGTAGCTTAGTAAAAAATGCAATAATGTGTGGAATGATAGTGAACTAGTTTAACATTTATGAACTGAACTTTCAGCTGGCTGTTTGGAAAAGTGAACTTGCTTCACACTGACTGACATTATCAGAAGTTTCCTCTTCAACCTGTGTATATGTGGTGCAAGAGAAATGTTGTACACTGACCTTTTCACCTCTCTCTCCCACAGCTCCTTTGGGTCCTGCAGCCCCATCATAACCACGTTCACCCTACACAGACAAAGAAGGACGGTTGTCTTTTACAGTGAGACATTATTGTCTAAGTTTGTTATTATGCAATACCTTGGAACCAGTTAGCCCCTCCAGTCCAGGGGCACCAGGATGTCCAACATTCCCCTGGAAAGGAAACATGTCAGATGATGAGAAAATCTTCAAGAAAGAAATGTAACATTCACAATACTTATTTTTTGACAGCTAAGATTCACCACACAAAAATGTAGTAGAAGTAGTTGGAATATATTATTGAAACATCACAATATCACACCTCAACCCTAATAAATATGACATTCAAGCAGAAGGTGAAGTCTACACTTCAACTGTAATGGCAGCATTGTTGCTGGGATCACTTTCAGAGCTATTTGAAGGATGACAGAAACACAGAAGATCACAAAATCATTCATTACACCAAGACAGTACTTGGTGTAACGGTCTCTTGGCAGAGAAGTCACCTTCTCTCCATGCATGCCCAGAGGGCCTTGAGTACCAGGTAGGCCAGGGAGTCCAGCCACTCCTCTGGAACCAGGGGGTCCAGGTACAGCAGGAGGACCCTACATGAAGCACAGAGACTGTTCACTATCACAAGGTTTCCTGAGGTTGAATGATGAGTGATTCTGTTCTACTGAATACACGTACAAAATATGCAAGAACTTAATCTTTTGCAAATGCAAAAGGTTTGCTCAAGTGGTGAGCAGAGTTATAATGAGATTAGATTTAGACCTGCATGTGTACAGTACTAAAGAAGTTCATCAGTCAGAGACTCACCCTTTCACCTTTCTTCCCCTCATTTCCTTTGGGTCCTGCAACCCCATCAAAGCCCCGGTCACCCTACACAGATAAAGACAAAAAAACAAAAATCACTTTCAGAGACATTTATAAAACATTACAGAATAAGTGTGAGGATCTGTGCATTGACCAGAGGAAGATGTACAAGTGGTAAATGGTAGGAGGTAGGGGTGGGAATCTTTTACTATCTCACGATTCGATTTGATTCAAAATTAATTTTCACTTCAAAACGATTTGATTCATAATGATTTCGGCTTCAATCTGTAGGTGTGCAAAGGATCCTCATGATCTACTCCAGTCTGCTTTGCAAGACAGAATGACAAATGGAGACATTAAAGTGTCTTTTTCACATTTATTAAGTTTGAAACATTTATCCATGTTTAGATGGAATTATTGCAACTGTTGCATAAAAGCAATATCACATATTGCTTAAGTAACAAAAATAAAAGTGTCTCTTTATAAAAAAAAAAAATAGTGCAGTTAAACATGGGTTCCCCAAGTGCTTAATCCTCATTTTGCAACCCTTGCACACTGTGAAACTCATGTCAAGCTCAGCCTTCCCGGGCATTCGGTAAAAGAGGGATCACGGAATCACGGAATTAGACATTAAAAACAGAATTCATTATGAACACGGAATAACAGAACTGGCTGACATTTTACATAATTTTTTTTTTTTTTTACTTCATTTCGTACTCGAGTTCTTGCCAAGCTGTCATCAGCAGCGCTGCTGAATAAATTTTTATTTATAAACTTCTACCACCACCCAAGTCACGACTTGGCCTGAACATGCAGGTGATAGGCTCTTGCGCCATGACGCGCCTGAGCCCGCCCCCACATCTATATTAGACCCCGAGCACCTGCTATCATCATTCGAGCTTTATTCAGCCCGCTGTAGACATCTTGTCTCACCACCTAGTAAACCACTGGTTATTTTGCAAAGGTTAGCTAACATTATTTTCGTCTAAACTGCTCCAGCATGGACAGCCTAGCCTTCGTTTGAGCGATGAGAATAAATCTCTTCAAGAACAAGGGGCCTACAGCTGCGGTACGGTGTGTTGGTCAGAATTAGCTAGCTTGCTAGCCGTTCCACCAGCTAATCTAGCATACTGTGTAGCTACTGAAGCGGATCATGTCGGATAAGAAGAAGCGTTGCTCCCAGTGTGGGAGGCGGACAGCTGACACAGACAGCCACAATACATGTGTTTTGCGCCTGGGACAGGAGCATGCGGAGTTGGCTCTAAGCGACCCCTTCTTCTGCCTCTTATGCTCCCGGCTCCCTCTCTCCACGCTCCGCCATCGAGCCCAGCTCTACATTCCCGCCACGGACAGCACAGCTCACTCCGAGCCTGCTAGCCCGTGGACGGACTCTGACTTCCCACCCCTCCCTCCCTCCCTCCGGAACACCTGCAGCCTGGTGCGCCACTGCGGACGACAGCGAGTTTGTTCCACAAAAAGAGGAGCTCTCAGATTTTCATGCCCGCCAGTGGGATGCCATGTCGGGCGTGGAGGAAGATGGCGCCGGGTTTTGCGGCGGAGAAGAGGAGACCCAAAACGAGGAAGGAGCCGCCACAGGGCCAGCACCGAAGGACCCCTTCCACAAGGAGTTTATGGAGGTAATGGCCCGAGCGGTGGCTAAACTGAATATCGCGTGGCCGGGCCCCCCGGCTCGTCCCCCCTCGATGCTCAGCGGTGCGTATTTCCGAGATCCAGCTATGCAGCCAACCTCCCTGCCGAGGCAGATGCCATGCTGCGACAATATAAAGCAGCAAGTCCGGCTCTCCTGGGGGGCGCCGAACCAGACCAGATCTCCATTTGAAGCTTTCATGGGGTGGCCCTCCATCATCGCTGAGCCGGAGTTAGGCTATTTAAATATGGCACCGCTGGAGGAATCTGTGGCGGCTCACTTCTCCTCCTCATCCCACAAGCCTCAGCTCCCCTCCAAAGCCTGCCAGCTCACGGCCTCGCTAGCTGAAAAATCCTACAAGGCAGCGGGACAGGTGGCTGCCATGACGAATAATCTGGCCATCCTCCAGGCTTACCAGGCCTGCCTCCTGTGTGATCTGGAGGGCAAGGCCACCACTGAGACCTATACGGAGCTCCAGAAAGCGACAGACTTCTCCCTACGCATGATTACATGCGCTGCGCAGGACGCCAGGAGGATTATGGGCTTCTCTGTGGTCACCCAACGCCATCTCTGGCTGAATCTCACCCAGATATCCGACTAGGAGAAGAAGAGGCTCCTTAATGCCCCTGTTTCCACCACGGGCCTGTTCGGCCCGGCGATACAGGACATCGCACATAAATTTGAGAGGCAGCAAAAAGACTCGGCGGCCTTTAAGTCGCTGATGCCTTGCCGCTCCTGTAATCCCTTGCCTGCCCACCGGGCCCCTCCTAATCGGCCGGGTCGGAGATACACACCGGCCCAGCGCTCAGCCAGCGCCTCCCGCTCCCGGGAAAGACCCCAGCAGGCGGCGGTGAGCCAATCCGCAGCTAACCGAAGCTGACTTCCTCATCATCTCCGCCAGCAGCAGCACAACAGCCAGGCAGGCAGAGGGAAAAAGTGTTTTGAAAGGAAAGTTAGTGTTACAGTGTCCCTTGCTTGTGAAAACCGCTTGGCCCACACAGTCGCTAAGTGCACACCCTCATACCCCCCCCCCCCCCCCCCCCCCCCCACAGTTCCCCCTCACACAGACTGCACAGCTCTGTCCACTCAGCTCTACCAGAGCCATGGTCACAGTAAGCACTCAAATGAGCACGAAGCCCGCTATGGGCCGGGACAGTGCCACACTTTTAAAGCAAGCACAAAGGAGCCCGAAGCCTGCTATGGGGCCGGGACATTTTCAAAATACATTACAAATTACAGCAGGCCCATGGAGGGATGCTTTGCCACAGCGGGTCGGGCTCTAAGGGGAGTCAGCGTGGCTCTCTCATGGCGAGAGGGCAGCGCTGTCCGAGAGGCTGTTAATATGGAAGCGGCTCTGCCATCCTTCCCCGTGGATTATCAGCACTCTGAAGAAAGGCTACGCCTTGCAGTTTGCTCGCAGTCCACCATGATTCACTGGTGTTATTCAGTCAAGTGTACAAGCCCACTTGGCCCCAATTCTGGGACAGGAGATATCGTCCCTCCTAGAGAAAGGAGCCATTCGCCCAGTGAGCGAGGCAGAGCGCAACACAGGCTGTTATCACAGATACCTCCTAATCCCCAAAAAAAAGACGGGTCGAAACGGCCAATTTTAGATTTGAGGGATTTGAACAAATCATCGAGGAAGTTGCCATTCCACATGTTGACGCACCACCGGCTGTTCAAAGCAATCAGACAGGCAAGATTATTTCACCTCTGTGGATCTGAAAGACGCGTTTTTTCACATTCCCATTGCAGAGAGACACAGGAAATCTGAGGTTTGCCTTTCAGGACACAGCATACGAGCTTTGTGTCCTCCCCTTCGGTCTCTCCCTGAGCCCCCAAACTTTTACGGTGTGCGTAAACGTGGCATTGGCCCCTCTCCGGGAGAGGGGAATATGAATTTACTGTTATCTCGACGATGCGCTCATAGCGGCAGAGTCAAAGAGCGACGCCATTACGCGCACCAAAACAGTGACAGATCACCTTCAGGAACTGGGTTTCATAATAAACTGGAAGAAAAGTTGTCTAGTACCCAGACAAGTGGGGACCTTTTTGGGTCTGGAGTTGAATTCCCTGTCCATGCGAGTGCACCTGTCTGTAGACAGACAGTCGTGCATTCAAATGACAGCTCGAGCTCTGTGCCAGAGTCCCACGGTCTCAGCGCATCAGCGTATGGTGATGCTGGGTCTCATGGCTGCAGCATCAGCAGTGGTCCCGCTCGGCCTGCTGCGCATGTGGCCTCTCCAAAGTTGGTTTATCAGTCAACACATAAACCCAGTAAAGGACCATCACCGCAGGCTCGTGTTTACGCAGCGGTGCCGTCGGAGCCTAACAGCCTGGACGGACCTGCTCTCGCTCTTGGCCGGCACCCGGCTGGGCCCAGTAGCTCTCAAGGTTGTCATAAAGACCGATGCGTCCCTGTGGGGGTGGGGCGCGGTGTGCGACGGTTGCCACATAAACGTGCTAGAGTTTGAAGCAGTCCGCCGAGCTCTTGCATGTTTTATGGACCGGATAGTGGGTCATCATGTGTTGATACTGCCGGACAACACCGCCACAGTCTCGTACATAAACCAACAGGGCGGAGTCTGTTCCCCAGCCCTGAACCAGGTGGCAACTCAGGTGCACCTGTGGGCACACAAACACTTACTTTCCCTGTCAGCGGTGCACATTCAGGGCCAGCTGAATCGGGGAGCAGACCTCCTATCGAGAGGCAACCCTCATCCTGCAGAGTGGAGTCTGCACCCACAGGTGATGGAGGAAATTTGGAGTCAGTTTGGCCGAGCGCGCGTAGATCTGTTCGCATCGCGGCTCGCAACACACTGCCCGCTGTGGTTCTCCATCCACAACGACGACCCACCGTTAGGGCACGACGCGCTGGCGCACCTGTGGCCAAGGGAAAGGCTGTTCGCATTTCCTCCCATCCCGCTGATCCAGCAGGTTCTGGACAGAGTGAGGGAATGCAGGTTGCAACTCATCCTAGTGGCGCCGTATTGGCCGTCACAGATGTGGTTCGCTGACCTGTGCACTATGGCGCATGGGACTCCATGGACACTTCCGAGGCGCACGGACCTTCTGACTCAGACAGGAGGAGAAATTTTCCACCCTTCCCCTCACAATTGGAAGCTGGTGGCTTGGTTCCTGAACAGGAGCGCCTGCTACGTGAGGGGTTGACTTTAGCAGTTGTGGAGACCATACAGAGTGCCAGAGCTTCATCCACCCGTTCTCTGTATGCGTATAAATGGCAAGTTTTTACGCGCTGGTGTGCGGCGCTTAGGGAGGATCCGATATACTTTGGTATAGGGGTTGTTCTGCGTTTCCTTCAGAGTTTGCTAAACAAAGGCTTGTCCCCTTCCTCCTTAAAAGTATACTTATCAGCAATTTCTGGCTGCCATGTCGACATTGATGGAAAATCAGTGGGGTGCCACTCTTTGGCATCTCGGTTCATAAAAGGCGCTCGTCGTTTGCGTCCGCCTGTAAGATGTGTTTTTCCCAGGTGGGATTTGGTGACGGTGCTGGAAGGGCTCTCGGGACCCCCATTTGAGCCTGTCGGCACGGTCGAGTTGAAATACTTATCCCTGAAGACGGCGTTATTATTAGCCCTGTTTATAGCGAAGAGAGTCAGTGATCTGATTGCTTTGTCAGTACAGCGATTATGTATGACTTTTTCGACAGATGAGCAGCGGGTTACGTTGTTGCTTAATCCTGCTTATCAGCCGAAGAATATTGAGGCTAGTTTTAGATCTATGGTTGTGGATCGATTAGCATTTTGCCCCCCTCCCTTTGCATCAGCAGACGAGGAGTGCTTGCAGAAAACCGAAATTGCGACTTTCTTGTTGTGGACAACAGCGCTAACCACTATGCTAATCTGTGCTGCCCACTATGAGAACTATCACAACAATAAATAATTATAAAATGTAATATGCATATTTCTGCAAGTATCTTTCTCTGTGTAAGGCCAGAAATCAAAATCACAATAATGACATGAGTCTTTGGGGCTTAAAATCTAATTTAACTGTGATAGTAGGTGTAACCTAGGTGTCTAATTAGCTGGGAATGCATTATCCCTGTAAAGAATATTCAATAATAACTGCATAAAAATACATTTTAAAAATGCATTCAACGCCCTTTCCATCCCCCTTTCCATGAAATTTGTTTCCTGGTGGATTAGACATTTTTGAAAAAGAGACTTGAAAGAGAGAGAACTTTGGTTGAGAAACTCTAATATGTATGTTGTGTTACTGATTGATGGATTAAAAAAGGAAACGCGTGATATTTACTGGTGGCCCTTTCTCCCCTTTAGAGCCAGCACGACCCTCCTCGCCCTACAACATGTCAGGAAAAAGAAGACAGACAAACATCAGTGTTAGTTCCTTTCTTACTGAGATATGTCCATATTAAACCACAATTTAAATGTTATAACAGTGAACCAACATCTTACTTTGGGCCCTTGGTCTCCTCTCTCTCCTCTGGGACCAGGGACAGCAAGACCACCAACTCCCACCTGCCAAAAGAAATAGAGAATAAAAAAATGCTCCCTTTGATCCCTAATGGCATCAGAAGAGCCCAAGAAAATAAAATACTGATCATACAACCATACATTATATTTTGTGGGGGTTTTTTTTAGTTTCATTTTCGACGGCTTATCAGGGTCATATGGGGGTGCTGGAACCAATCCCTGCTGGCATTTCTGGTGAGTACGGGGTGCATCCCGTACACATCACCAATTTATTACAGAGCTGGCATATAGAGACAAACAACCACTCACACACACTCTCACGCACACTCACACTCACACCTACAGGCAATTTTAAATTCATGCCCATATCAACCTACGTGCACGACTTTTAACTGTGGGAGGAAACTGGAGTACTGGGAAAAAACCCACACAAGCAATCTCAGCATGGAAAAGCCCCAGGCTGTGGATTTAAACTATGATGCTCTTGCTGTGGGGCAACCGCACAAAACACCATTTCACTATGCTGTCTACCTGGGGTTGTATTTATTAATTTTGTTTACTAAATAAATAAATAAATAAAAATCAACAAAATATGTCATTTGTCCACAGGTGAACAAACTGTAAAAGATCCAACCTTCAACGTAACTGCAAATTCCAACTCTGATAAAAAAAAGTCTCAATGTGGTAACAGCTGGATGGACCTAGGTACTTAGAGTTACTTTAAACAATGGCTTAAACTCACTGCTTGTCCAGGAGGACCAGGAATACCAGGAGAACCAGGAGCTCCAACTTTTCCTGGATGCCCTTCAACACCTTGGAGACCCTGAAAATGAAACTCACTGGTTGAAGTCACATCACAGAGATTAAGGTCATACAGTGTTTTGTGATCAGCAGCTCCACTGACCCTCTCCCCTTGTGGTCCAGGAGGTCCTGGCTGTCCTGGCTGTCCAGTTTCTCCAGCAGCACCAGATTTTCCCTGAGGCCCTGGAGGACCAGTGGGACCAGTAAGTCCTGGATCCCCCTAAAATCCAGACACAGTTCAATTTTGGCTGATTATGTTTCTGCTAAACCACAATAACAGATTACAGAAAAATTCCTTGTGCTGTAACTTATTATTTCACCATGCTCTTTAATGTCCTTCTCTTTAGGATATATATTACCAACTATCTCATGGATTAGTTTTCATTTCAGGCTGATTAACCACCCCGTATTGACTCCACCAACTAGTTTTAGTTAAGTAACGATTTTGGCCTGTGGCTTTTCTTGTCAACCACATTATGCTCTTACAGAAGTAAATACATAAATGATCCTTTGCCGCACCACAGTTTACTCACTTTTAAACCTTGAGGCCCAACCTGACCAGGACCACCAGGAGGGCCTGGAGGTCCTGGCTGTCCAATTTCTCCAGCTGCACCAGATTGTCCTTGAGGCCCTGGAGGACCAGTAGGTCCCGAATCCCCCTTAAATCCAGACACAGATACATTTTGACTGATCACATTTCTGTTAAACCACAACAACTGGTTACAGAAGTCAGTATATAAATGGTAGCAGAATAGTCCAACAAAATAAACAATGGCTTAAACTCACTGCTTGTCCAGGAGGACCAGGGAAACCAGGAGAACCAGGAGAACCAGGAGTTCCAACTTTTCCTGCATGCCCTTCAACACCTTGGAGACCCTGAAAATGAAACTCACTGGTTGAAGTCACATCACAGAGATTAAGGTCATACAGTGTTTTGTGATCAGCAGCTCCACTGACCCTCTCCCCTTGTGGTCCAGGAGGTCCTGGCTGTCCTGGCTGTCCAGTTTCTCCAGCAGCACCAGATTTTCCCTGAGGCCCTGGAGGACCTGTGGGACCAGTAAATCCTGGATCCCCCTAAAATCCAGACACAGTTCAATTTTGGCCGATCATGTTTCTGCTAAACCACAATAACAGATTACAGAAAAATTCCTTGTGCTGTAACTTATTATTTCACCATGCTCTTTAATGTCTATCTCTTTAGGATATATATTACCAACTATCTCATGGATTAGTTTTCATTTCAGGCTGATTAACCACCCCGTATTGACTCCACCAACTAGTTTTAGTTAAGTAACGATTTTGGCCTGTGGCTTTTCTTGTCAACCACATTATGCTCTTACAGAAGTAAATACATAAATGATCCTTTGCCGCACCACAGTTTACTCACTTTTAAACCTTGAGGCCCAACCTGACCAGGACCACCAGGAGGTCCTGGAGGTCCTGGCTGTCCAATTTCTCCAGCTGCACCAGATTGTCCTTGAGGCCCTGGAGGACCAGTAGGTCCCGAATCCCCCTTAAATCCAGACACAGATACATTTTGACTGATCACATTTCTGTTAAACCACAACAACTGGTTACAGAAGTCAGTATATAAATGGTAGCAGAATAGTCCAACAAAATAAACAATGGCTTAAACTCACTGCTTGTCCAGGAGGACCAGGGAAACCAGGAGAACCAGGAGAACCAGGAGTTCCAACTTTTCCTGGATGCCCTTCAACACCTTGGAGACCCTGAAAATGAAACTCACTGGTTGAAGTCACATCACAGAGATTAAGGTCATACAGTGTTTTGTGATCAGCAGCTCCACTGACCCTCTCCCCTTGTGGTCCAGGAGGTCCTGGCTGTCCTGGCTGTCCAGTTTCTCCAGCAGCACCAGATTTTCCCGGAGGCCCTGGAGGACCTGTGGGACCAGTAAGTCCTGGATCCCCCTAAAATCCAGACACAGTTCAATTTTGGCCGATCATGTTTCTGCTAAAACACAATATCCAAGTACAGAGGTCAATAAATGACCAACTATCAAATAGATTTGTTTTCATTTCAGGCTGATTAACCACCTCGTATTGCCTCCACCAACCAGTTGTAGTTAACTAGCGTGTAAATCTGTTTGTTTTTGGTCTGTGGCATTAACAAGCTCCCAAGGGTGATAAGGGAGACAGCCTGCAGATTTTGATATTCTGTTACTGCTGTGTTGTTTGGTGAAGACAACTTCATGAGCTACCAACATTCACTGTCATATTTTCATAAGCTCTTTTAACTATCAGGTGCATGTGGAAGAGTTTTATTGCAGAATTTACCTTCTTTCCAGCAGCACCATAAATCCACGGAAAAACAACAGATACACACAAACCTCATTATATCTGGCTTCACAATAAATAAAGATAAAAAGCAATGTGCATCTCTCTGCCAGTAAGTATGTTTCCCTTTGTAAGACAACAAATTGAAATCACAATAATGTCAAGAGTCCTTCAGGCGCAGAATCTAAATAAACTGTGATAGTAGGTATAACGGTCTAATTCTGAAGTGGAAATGCATAATCCTTGGAAAGAATATACAATAATGACTGAATAGAAAAATTAATTTGTTGTTATCCACTATATGTACATACACAATATATAAATTATCATTTGCTGTACCGCATGTTGTTACTCACTTTTAAACCTTGAGGCCCAACCTGACCAGGAGGACCTGCCAGTCCTATGCCCTTCACCCCCTGAAACAAATGTTTTGTCATTTATGTCAATTAGATCTGTTAAAGATTTAAAAAAAAAAAAAAATTGAATAAATCTCACCTTATCTCCCTTTGACCCTGATGTTCCTTCTGACCCCTGCATGAAAAACAACAGTAATTAAAAAGAACATTGAATGTTTTGTTGTTTTTTTTTACTGACTGAGTGACCATGGCGAACATATTTCCACTGCTGTTCATCTTAATGTAATGCTACAGATTGAGAGAGAGAGAGAAGCCTAAATACTACAGTTAAGATGGAAAAAGTTTTGACATCAGTTCAGTCATTTTAATGCCTTTTTTCACCTTTTCTCCTTTGTCTCCAGGGGGCCCAGTCACTGTCTGTAAAAGTGTAGAAAAAAGTAGTGATTTGCTGAACTGTATAATATGGATGCTTTGGCATGAAAAGAAAATAATATGTCTATTAGAAACTTGGTTCTTCAAATATCATATCAGCTCCAAGTACCACAGATGGAAAAGACAAGCAACAACTCCTGCTAGTGAACTATTACACTTCAGTCGCTATTTCTGTTTGTTGCCTCCATCTGAAGAAACAGTGGAACAGTGGAATGCCAAATGTTATTGTACGGGACTTTATGTGATTGCTATTTATACAAAGTTTGGTATTTGTACATATTTGTTTTAACTTTCACTAAACACATAACTTAAAATAGCTTTGTGTAACATAATATTATAGATATATATAGATAACATTTGGTAGCCTAGTGTTAGTGAGTAACATTCTGCCTGTCAACCACAGTGCTTATTTTTTCAGTGTACCTGTCACATGGGGGTTTTTTCCCTCCCCTTGAATCTAAAAATAACACTAAAGAAACATTTTTACTATCTCAGAGAGAAAATCATTCTGTGGCTGAGAGTACATGCAATAAATGTAACCGATAAAGCTTTTCAGCAGAGGCTGTGCAGGAAATACAGCACATCCTCACCTTTCCTGGAGGACCACTGTTTCCCTGCTCCCCCTTTAAACCAGGCTGGCCTGGAGCTCCAGTAATACCCTGAGGAACAAATGACACAATGACACCGAGGGTACTTGATATACAGTACCCACCACATATATTCATGCTGCAACAAAAATACTGGCATATACTGAGGCACACACACAAATAAACAAACCTGCTGTCCTGGTAATCCATCTTTGCCAGGCAGCCCAGGAACTCCTGGTTTACCTGCTTCCCCCTGACGAGCAGGATAAACTTCAGTATGTGAAATGAAATAATTGTTTCATAGCAAGTAGTTGCAATCACATTGACATTTGCATGTCCTAAAATGGTCCCAACATTTCATGTGGGTTGTATAAAGTGTATTTCTTTTTTTGATTTAGCTGTTTGTCATATTTAAGATGGTTTTACTGGTTGAGATGCGGTTACAGACTGTGGATCAGCTGTCAATGAGCGGACAAGGAGCACCTGGGAGTTTGCACCTCTCAGAATTGATAAAGAGCTGAGGGCCTGTGAAGGTGACTGTGGACAATCCATCAGTCAGGCAGCAGCCACCATACGATGACTGTTTGCCTTCTTGGAGAATACTGTAGGGGTTCAGAGTATTCAGCTGTGAACTCACCTTCATACCCAGTGCACCTGGAAACCCTGTGGGACCCATGGGGCCCTGAAAAACAAAAACAAATCTAATTTTTCTCATTTTTAATACAGGTCTGTGAGTATGCCGGCTTTGTCATGTATGACACTTACAGTTGCTCCACTTTTGCCCGGTTCGCCCACATTTCCCTGTAAATGAAACAGATACGCTGTAGATTCATATCATTTGCATTTTTGTTGTGCTAACCTGTGGACTTTGGAAGTGCTCTCATGCTGATGAATTGAGTCAGGGTAAAGTCTTCATGCTATCTTAACTAGTCTGAGCAGCAAGCCAAGTGTGCAGCCTTCGGGTAAACCACTTCTTCATCTGAAAAAACTCTGACAAAGAGAGATGAGCATTTGTTTTGGTCTAAGATGCAGGTGGTCTACTGTGGTATTTGAGGGCACTTAGGATTGTTTAAAGAACAATAAAGTGACATTTATTCACAAATATGTTTCTAAATTTAAACCCTTCAAATATTCAATCATTTACAACGTGGATTTCAGGCTGACATGAGCTTTTTTTCTTGGACAAAAAAATTCAGTATACAAACATAAACATCAAACTCGTCACAACAGGTAGGAAAACACAAACAGAGACACACTCACATGGTAAACTGCAAATCAATGCGATGCAAATAAGATAAGCGCACAACCGAGAGCAGCAACAAGTGCGTGCATGATTTTTGGAGTCCACCCAATTTAGCATCCAGTCATCAGCAGGGAATCTGAAGTGGAGGGACAAGTAGCAGAACAGACATGGCCAGGGTGATTAAAGAGAGGATGTGAGCGATGCGAGCACCAAGAGACGAGTTGGCTCCACAGCGGCAAAAGACTGAGGCCTCAGCCCGGTGGGGGGGAACAGCTCTCCACTGGCTTCATGCTGGCAGCAGATCCAGCAGTTTTACTCTGCAGGTCAAGCCCAAGAGAATGCCCCTTTGCTAGTTTACTGGTTACTCACTGGTCGCCCCGGAGGACCAGGAGGCCCCGATGAACCAACAGGTCCTGATGGACCAGCAGGCCCTGTTGGACCCTGCTCCGACATGGAGGGGAGGAAAAGAGACATATGAGGAAGTGTCCAACATCTCCACAAAATATTACGAGATAACATCCAAAGTGTTCTAGTAGCAACTGTCAATACTTCAGCAACACTCAATGAAAATTTTAAATCTGAAAACATAATATCATCAATACCAGTTTGACCTTCCTGAATAACTTAGCCTGCACCCACTAGTCCATTTATTTACTTATTTATCGGTTTCCCATCCAGACCAGGTGTTCCTGGTTCTCCTGGCATTCCCTGTGTGTGTGTGTGTTTGTGCATGTGTGTACTCACAGGCATTCCTTGAGGGCCTGGTGGTAAACCCTGTTTAAACAGACCAGCACATCAGAATTAATGAAGGGGTGAGTCTCACTTCAAGTCAGAGTAGGTATGAGTCGGAAAAGAAAGGATAAGGATGGCAAAGCCACAGGCTTTCAGTTTCAATACACTGCTGCCACATGAGGGCAGTATATTATATGATGACTCCTTAGACCTGAGTTCAGATGTCACTTTCACTTCAGACTACAGTAATGGAGGTCCATTATATCATTAACTGGACATGTGCTGGTTGATGGCACAACACTGACTGATACAGATGACGTCATTCATAGCAAAGTCCAACGATTAAACAGTTCAAATCCACTGACCACAGAAATATCCCTCCCTACACCTACCAGTGAACATCACACACAACTAAAGAGCAACTGAGCCAGGGACTCCCTTTAGAGAGAGAGAGAGAGAGAGAGAGAGAGAGAGAGAGAGAAATATTCTCACATCCTGGAGATGGAGGCCAATAGACACAGTTTTGTCCACTGAGACAAATATAGTCAAAGCAAAATTTCCTGCTACACTGTAGTACATCAGAAAAAAAGATGTTACCTCTGCTGCTCTCATCTGGACTCTTTTTAAACATTTGCATTATCAAGAAAAATCAATTGAGAGAGAAATACAGCAATAAACCCAGATTACAGTACAGAGGCCCTGATGGTGTTACTGTAGGTACAGGAGAGCTTTGGCTGGGGAGGTGACTTCTTCCATTCATGATTCATTCCCCCTGGCTGCCTCCATCAATATCATCAATATCACACTGACAGGCTGTTAAACGAGGAAAAATCAACATTTATCCCGATTGTGAAAATAAAAGTAGAGAAAGTTTGTTGAGTGTGTGTGTGTGAGAGAGAGAGAGAGAGATGGCTCGGACCACACCCATATACACTTCATTTAGACTTCTGCAGCACATCTATCACCTTTCGCTGCTGCACATTAGCTGAACAGAAACCCTTCACCCTCTCAGACTGCGGCTGGACAATAACAGAGGTGGAAACAGCCGCACCACCCTGTCAGATAAGCTGGGCTGCTCCAGCCTCCTCTGGCCTCCAGCCCACCATCATGGACACTCACCTTAATGTTCCCTCGGACACATATTTCGTAATCTCCGGAGCCCACATGGAGCCAGAGACAGCAGAGGGCCAACACACGCCAATAAAACAGCAGCATGTCACATCAGAGCAGCAGCTTCACTGTCAGGAGATAAGTTAGTCTGAGAAAAGCAGACAGGCCGTGAGCTACAGATCAGCAGCAACAAGAAAAACTGGATGACGACTAATAGTCTTACTTTCGTTATTGCACAATACGGCCTTCTTTTCACCAAACTGAATGTTGAAAACATGCAATTATAAGATAAACACTGTCAATGGGTCTTTTACCGTCTGTCTGGTTTTACTGTCTTGGTGTTTTTATTTTACTTGTAACACACTATATTTAACATTTAAAAATGATACATTTATCGATTTTTCTTTCGATTTAATGTTTTCACTACTGTGTCAAGATAAGGATTTGGAACCTGCCATGGTTTGAAATCAGAGCCAGAACCTTAATGTTACACACTTCTTAAAACGCAATAAACAAATGAATGCACAATAATTTTGTTTCACAAAGTAACGGTACAAATTGTAAATACATGTTTATAGCTTGACTTATGACTGAAAATGTGTAAATCATATCTAAAAATGTATATGAAAGGCAACATTTCCATATAAATACACACACACACACACATATATACAAACATAAAGTTAAAGCCAAAAGCTCTTCTGTGAGCTTACATGTTAAGTTGCTCACATCTTTAAACTTACCTATTTCTCTGCTTCCAACAATTGCTGTCTCATTTGTCCCACATACTGACAGGTGCCATTGTAACGAGACAATGTCTTTCACTTCACTTATATGAGCTCATAATGTTATGTCTCCTCTGTGTTTATACCTTAAATGAAATTATTTTATTTGAATAGTCTAAAATGAATCTGCAAACTGACCATTTGTTTTTTTTATTTCTAAGGGTTACTTCTCATTTTCTTTAGACAAGCTTTTGTAGCCACTCAGTAAGCTTCTGTGTACCTTGTATCTTACAATGTAGTTTCTTTTTCCCATTTAATTCATGTCTAGACACAATGTTCTCTCTCTGGTATTCTCACTTCATTTCACTTACCCATTAGTGCTTGGAAAGTGGACGTTAAAGACTATAAATGAACTTTATAACAAGAGGACCAATTAGTGGGTGTTTACAAAGGAATAAACTCAAAGGTCATGTGTGTCACCATTAGTACCAAAAAATTAAAGAGCACGAAGACCAGAATAACTAAATTCACACGCAGCTTCTACCCGGAGGCTGTTAGCCTGGTAAACTCTGTTCCTCATCGGTCGGCCTTTCACCGTTCTGCCTGCTGTGCTTTATCAAAGTTTAAAGTGAGAAATACTTCACATTTTTCAATCACAGCTGGAGTAATCCTCTTTAAAAGCATGTTTAAAACATAGTCCCCCCCAGCTTCATTAAGTTTGGGCTATTTACCTTTACGATTTTGTGTATTTCCTTTGTTCACTATAGTGTTGTAAATTAACTCGACCCTTTCTTGAACATACCGAGATGTTGAGGAAGCTGTGTGAGACCTGTTGAAAGTTGATGTGGAGTGTCTCTGAACAGAACAAATCAACTGTGGCCAGAGGCCAGAAGTCATGGCCAACAAGCATACAATCCAATTTGGTTTTTGTCAAACACTTGGTTTATTAGAAATGCTCATTAAAATGTTGCAGAAACAAAATTGTTTGTACCACAAAAGAACACAAGCTTCTATTTTCAATACAACATAAAAAAAAAAAAAAAATCCTTAAAAAATAGCACCTTTTCTGTGGCAGGTAAACATGCAGTCATGCTACACAACCCCTAAATAATAAAAACACTATGTACAAAACATTGGCAGAATATTGAGCTTGATTCTTCATATTTAAAATGTAAGAGACCTATATTGAGTAATAACATAATATATATGTGATGTATAGTTTTTATTGGGTTGAGAGGTAAGAGTAGTTACTACCAGGATCTACAGTTCTGGGAGTGAAGGCTTCTGCATAGATAACATCAGATCATAGTCAAAGAACTTCCAACACATGGGAATCATCCAATTTGATCATTTACAATCAAGTATTTCATAGAGAGGTAAAACAAAGAGGCCTGTGTAGGTAAAAATGTTGAGAGAAGACTATTGCAAGATGTATTAAAATAAGAAATGATTCAATAACAGAACCTACAACTCTGCTGTGTGTGTTGCTAAGGGCTGAGACTAATTTTATAAATATTTTATAGAATATTATTTATGTTTTTGGTCTATATTTATATAGATTCAGCTTGAGTTACTTTTTTTTCAAAAATATTTCTCTTCTTTGTAGGAGGTTTTTACTATATTTAGCAGTTTAAATTGATAAATCTATGTGTCATAAATAGATTTGTTCTTTTATGCTTCTGTTTCTTGTTTTTTTTACAAAAGCTCCCACTTGCACCTCAGTATTGTCCTCTGTACAGGAATGGCCATAGAGGATGCCACTATCAACTTAAGATTTAAAGACATTTAATCAGCAAACCAAGAGACATGGTTTATTACAATGTTGAAACACAATGCTTAAACATTGTTAATATGCAGCTCACTCCAGTGTTTCTATCCACATTTGAGCCTATTTTGCCCTCTAAGGGGATTAAAAGTAAGTTTCCTTGTAGAGAAGACTCTTGTATTAACTACAAATTTGGTAAGTGAATAAAGGATGCAGTTGGTCCCATCCTTTAGCAAAATATCCCATTATATGTATTTCATGCAGTGTTGCTAAATGTGGAATTTTTATTTTGTTCTCTTTAATAAAGCAACTTTGTGTTTCATACATTTAGACATTCTCTTTTGTATGTTACATGTTCCAATTCAGACAACAGCTATGTGGAAGCTGACAGAGCATTCACACTCAAAATCTATGTTTACAAAGGCAGCTACATAAGCTGAGCCATACGATCAATATCAGTATGTCAGCTTTAACATATGTGCCACCATGACCAATTTGACTAGTGATTTTTTTTAAGCAACAAGAAACACAGCAATATAAATGGGAAGATTGTTTCTTAAATTTTTTTTCTCCATGATTTTGAAAACATTAGGCTGGAAGGCACACTGGTATCCCCTTTCAAAGTTCAGTTGGGTTTATAGAAACAATAAATAAACAAAATAAAATCATGACCATTGACATTTGACAATATAAAAATCTATAAAAGCCATACGAAGGCTAACATTCCTGTGGCTGAGGAAGAATAGACCATCATCGTACTGTGTTCGAGGAGGGAGAAGCTGAAAAAAAGATCACTTGTTAGAGTGCATACATTGAATATCTACATAGATTCATGTGTGTGTGTGTGTGTGTGTGTGTGAGATGGGTTACCTTTGGTCTCTCCAAGGCAGACCTCCTCACACTCCTCCAGGTGGAGGAATCGGTTGTCATTTCCTTCACAGCCGCTGTAGATGAAGGGTCTACAGGCCTGAGCCTGACTGTTAAAGTACCAGCGCATTGTGTAACGTCCACAGCTCCCCTCATCCATGGGGAGCTGGCACAGGTCTGCTGGAGCTGTAGAGTATACAAACACACAAACATAATAAAGAGTGTGCACACATAGACACAAAGAGACATGCACAGAGAGAAAAAGGCAGGTCAGCCAAAAAGGAAGAAAAGCACAACAGCACTAAGGACCAACATGAGACCAAAAACAAGCATTCATGCCCACTGAGGTCAAATCACAGCTGAAACTGACCTGTTTAGCAGTTCATTTACATATAAAAAGTAGGACATTAACAGTGATGTATTATCAGTTTTTTGCTGCAGGTATATATGCCTAAAAATGAACAGCAGAACAGCCAACAGCCTGAGACAAACAGAGAGGGCCAAACACAAGCACAATTAACCCTCTAAATCCCAGACCAGTGCGATGGTTCATGAGCTGGTTTACCTTCCCCTGTGACTCTCCTCTTGGACCTGACTGATTTGGATTTGACAGCTTTCAGAGGTGCAACTTTGTCAGGTTTCTGACCACCAACGTTTTTCTTAACAGCTGATTTGTTTGGTTCAATTTTAACTGTTTTCTGTGATTCTTCTTTGACATCCTCACCTGTCCGTCCACACACACACACACAAAAGATAAACACATTTAATGGCACAACAAACCGTACAGACACATTCAGAAGAAACAGAAAAGGGAGAAAAAGAAGATGTTAAAGTGATGAGGCCAAAGTGTCAGGATGTGTGTGCTTGTAGCAGGCTGTGGGAAAGATAAGCAAGGCCAACACGATCTTTGATTTTATGGAATGACCACAAATTCCGACAGTACAGTTAATACAGACACTTCTCCAAAAAAATTGGATTTGGTTTCACTTTAACACATTTTTATCTGTTTATTATTTGAGACAGAGAATTTAATAGCATATAATAAACTTAGTTAGGTTATTGTTGGATGACTAAAATGATTTGCGTTAGGAAAAATGTCAACCCAATTTACATTCTCTGATTGTTGTCCATGGTTGCTCGTGATCACAATATCATCCTACAGCATCACAGAGATTTAGAAAACCCAATTTGTCATGGAACCAACACAGCTGACATATTTTCTTGAGGTTTGGTTTTGATTTTTGCTCATGAAGAGAAGGTACCCTGACATAAACTATCCAAACTCACACTCTGGGATTTAAATGTTTACTGTAATTAAAGGCACCCTGTGAAGTCTTTAACCTACTCCATATACTCATCAACAAAACACTTGGCCAGATAACATGTTGTATAAGGTAGCTCTGGCTGAGCATAACCAAAATTATTTACGAGTTTGATTTCTCTTCATTATAAATGAGTTATATGAATTAAATGATTTTGATGGAAAACTTTACTAAAATGTCACTTTCTCCACATGCAGCTGCTGTGTCCTGTTCACATTGTCCTACATATTGACAGCTATAGTGGAGGCTGTTTTATGAAAAGCTGCAAATATGATTATTAACAGGTTTTCTCTATCTATCTTTACTATCTGGAATATGTACGCATCAAACATCAAAATAGGCTGGATCTCAATATTCCCTGAGTCAGGTATAAGTGCTGCTCAAACCCATTAACATGGCCGTTGAAATGAAAACCAAGCGTATGGTAGGTGCCACATACAAGTCAAGCATCCAGTGTGTCCCTGCCCTAAGACTATATACCCTATACCAGGCTGCCCTTGGTAATGCTCAAGGGGTTGGAAATTGTTGCTTCACTGCATGATATCATTGGACAAAGTATGGAACAGATCATACCACCATTCTGACTGGCAGGAGGACTGAAGTCAAGCAGTTCATCCAATGGGTCATCGTAGGCCTCAATGGCGTAAATGTGCTCGTAGTCGGGGTCATTAGTGTTCACCACCACCCGCACCTGACGGCCTGAAAGAACAGCGGAACCGCACAAGTTAGACATCTCTCAACAGCGCCCAAGCTTCAGATAGAGGGAGGGCTCTTGAGCAACACAGCTCATCCAAAAAGCCCCATATCAGGTACAGAACTGTCATTTAAATAGAGCCAAAAGTCTACTTTAGTATTTTTATTTGTTTGGATATAATCAATCATTCATTCAGTCATCCGTCTACTGCTTGTCCGTTTCCGGGTCACAGGGAGAGCTGGAACCAATCCCAGCTCACACTGGGCAAGGGCGGGGTCACCCTGGACAGTTGGCAAGTCCATCACAGGGCCAACACACAGAGACCAACAACCACTCACACTCAGACCTACGGACAATTAAGAGTCACCAATTAACCCAAACAAGATGTCTTTGGATGGTGGGAGGAAACCGGAGTACCTGGAGGAAACCCACACAGGCACGGGGAGAACATGTAAACTCCACACAGAAAGGCCCCAGGCCTGGGAACCAAACCTGCGACCTTCTTGTTGAGGGGCAACAGTGCTAACCACTATGCCCCTGTGCTCCCCTGGATGTAATCAGAGATACTGAATATGTATTACATGAGTTAGATGCATAAAACAAACAAATGGAGTCCTCTGTTTTCTTAATGAGAAAACCACCCAGTATTCAGAGGTCTCCAGTCGTAGCACCACCAGCTTAGTCCTTAGGGACGGACACGCAGATAGACAAACGGACCGACTCCAATAGGCAATGGACGGACACACTCACCCTCCTCACCCTTCAGGGCCAGTTGTTGTTCTGGTGTAGGCCGAGCCCTGACTGTGGGCCGGGACCGAGTGTCAGGGCCTGAACCTGAGAGAGCCAGATAGGACAGTGGCAACAGTACGAGCAAACAGGGACACCAAAGAAGCAGACACAGAATTTGTAAGGCAAGAGGAACCAGTTTAGTGTTAAACAGGAGGAAATAAAAGTGGCCAGAAAGGCAACATGATGAAAAGAGCAAGGACAGAACATTCTGGTAGTAAAACCTTTGGACACATGAACCAACAACAATCCCAGAGCACCACATAAAAATCATTCCACCCGTTCCAACATACACACCAACTAAAAGGATTTACCAAGTTTTTGCAAGGCTGGTTAACAAAGTAGCTTCCAAAAACTGGCTGTAATCCTTTAAGGACTCAGGTTTCTGTTACTCGACTCATACCCGAGTCCAAGTCCACTCAGCGTTGATTCAACAACAGACTATGGACTTAAACCAGTTCATTATGAAACAATTTTTTTAAAGTAATAAAAACATTAAAAACCTTATCTCATGCTCCTGCAACTATTGCTTTACAATACTGACATAAATATGGCATTAGTTTACAGCTTCAACCACAAACTATTGTTTAAGCTGCCAGTTGAGTTTTGAGATTCTCTTTCAAACCTTGCTCAACATCTCAGTATGGGACTCTCCATCTTGCAATAACAGAAAGTCCACCAGCTTGCCCCCCTTTATGACCACTTGCAGCTTTTTTCCTTGTGAAGTTCTCTTGTCAGGGCTCTGTTTGTTTATTCTTTCTTCTACTGGGTTTTTCTTCTGTTCTCTCACTTCCCTTGAAGGTGTGTTTGTCTCCTGCTGTCTATGTTCTCTATGTTTGTATGTCTGGACCTGGGGCAGAGTCAGATGTCCTTCAGACTTCATCTGTTTCACCTGCTGCTCATCTCTCACCTGCGCCTGTTCAAGCAATACAGCACGGCTCTACTCAGCTCTATTACAGACTGTAATTGTGTGCTACCTTGGCATGGTGTCTGCCCGGCTTTGTGATCAAGATTGTGTCGCGTCGAAGTATTAGTTCTTAACTTACTTCTTCTCCTTACCCAGATCTCCTGACACCTCCAGCCAAGACTCAGCTGCTTTGCTTACTTTCCGCAAGTCTGCTCTAGCAATTCCTCCCAGTAGACCTGTTAAAGTGCAATCTATTTTCCAGCCCTCTGCCTCCACTTTACCACATCAAGAATCCAAGGTGCTGCATACTACTCCTGGCTTCAACAATAAGCTCCATCCACCTGTTCCTTCTCAGTCCTGCCTCTGGTGTCTATGTTTAACCTTTTAGTGCAAGTAAGCATCTCTGTTTTTGGGTTTGAGAGTTTCCAAAGTTATGGTGTAATTTTTCATTGTGGTGGATATTTCATAGCAGACCAACATGTTGGTGATTTTGTTTGAATAAAGAGCTAGCTGCATTTACCTGCATTTACCATCTGGGCTTTCATGGATTCTGCTGCTTAGGGGGAAACCAGTGGTGGCCTTACCCTGAATACCTACAGGTTGTCCGGTTGGAGAGATCCCCAACCTGTCAATGAGGTAGATCTATCTCGCAGAACTGCCCTGTTTGCATGTGTTGGGGACATGGAACAAATACAGTTGCAAATGCTGTGTATGGCTGTAGGCACTTATAAAAGGGGGCCTGCTGGATCCTGCATGTCAGAAGACTTACACCATGACAGATTTGGTGATAGTGAAGTTTCTATGTCTGGTCATGTCCAATTATTTCTCATAATGAAACTGTGTGTTACTAATTTAAATTAAACACAGTTGCTTAAACAGAGCAAACGCCCTCCATCTTTAATAAACAAAGTATATAACAATGACTGCTCTCACTACAGACTCCACAGCAGCATATCTGGTAAATTATACTGCTCTGACTCATCTAAATTACAGCCCTTTGGTCAATTTTTCCTAATCTGCAGTGGCTTACTCACCTCCACATGCTGAACATCACACCGAGGGGCCGGAAGAAAGGAGAAAGGGAATAATGAAAGTCAGTTTAAAGAGTCATGGTAATGCAGTAGTTTTCTATAGTGATATGTGCGTCACACACTTTCATAGAGTTTATCTGAGGCCATGGCACAAGTGTATGCAGGCAGCATGAAAGACTCACCACAGTGCTGACTCATCTCTGAGCGAACATAATCTCTGATCTCGTCTTCCTGAAATCAAAAATGAGCAGTAAACACAAGAAGATGTTCTTGGAGACACATACCTAATAAAAACTCTGTATGTATACAAATGTGTATGGTTTGTGCTATCTTCAGATTGTACCCTGCAGTAAGGATCAAGCACTGACCGTCATGCCTGGCTCTCCTCTGTCTCCCTTAGCTCCATCTGGGCCCATTTCTCCCTGCAACATGGACACATTACATTGAACCATTTCACTGAAACCAGGGTCAGTGTACTTTTAACTGCAAAGTAAAAGTGAGAGGTTAAATCAGCAATAGTAAATTCTAGAGTCTAAAACTGTTTAATCTTTATATCTAGTGTTCTTGTACATGGTTCCATTTATATCCTGAAAGAAATTAACATGGCTCAAATAAGATGTTGTTCTCATTTTAAATAACTTCAACTGCATACATATTTAACTGTGAAACTAACCGTTTAGCTGAAGGTCAAGCCTTCCTGATATTTTGCCTCCATTTGGCACATTGAGAAGGAGAGATGAGTAATTTAGTGCTGTGTGATGACTAATATTTTTTCAATATGTTTCACAGAATTTTTCCGACCTGTGCAATTATTATTATTATTTTTTTTTTGTAAAGTTGTGATCATGAAAACAACCAAAAGACAAAGGGAAACTAATGTTACACAAACCTGCTCTCCTCTTTCTCCTGGTATTCCTGGGATACCCCGTGGGCCTGCAATGGCGGGGCCAACTGGCCCTCTCTCTCCCTGACAAACACGCAAAACAACATAACAAGATTTAACATGCACATGCACATTTGTAACTAATTTGAAGAACTTTCCTAAAGGAATTACTGAGATAGCAAAACATGATTTCATTATGAGGCTAACGTCAACGTTACAGAGAAAACAACTTTCCAATCATCATTATGCAGTTCAGATTCATACAATGCGACACTGATGTATTAAACATGCTAAAGATGTGTGTGAATTTTTCAGAAAAAGCACAATAAGTACACATGGCTTTATTAACTGTTTATAATGGAACTAGGTTGAATTAATGCATTGTCTGACAGAAGATGAGCTGATGGGAAAGACTTCAAAAGGTCTTTTCTGTTACCCACTTTGGTGGGTGAAGTGGACAAACCAATCCAATGCAGGGCCCAACAAAGTGGCAGTCATCATGAATAAATACAGAGTAATCAAGCAAAACTACAAGTCAGTTGACAAAGATAGAGGAATAAACTAAGGAGACACAAAGACGACATTATTTTTGGTCTTTCATCATCCTTTCTATGTCTGCCATTGTACCACTTACACAGCTGATATTCTGTATGGTCCGTCTTCTCATGGTTCTACCACACCACTATTTGCTTAGAAGTTATGCTGCACCCAGTTGTTGCTCTTACAAGTGATTGTTCAAATGTCACTACCTCACTATTCATGTTCCCCTTAGTAAATATTAACCGCCATTATAATAATATAACAAAACAAATAATTATCAACCTAATTTCGCTACACTTCCCCAATCCAGATGAAACATCCCCAAAGTTAAGAAACCACCACCATCAGTGTGACAAGTCACCTTTTGTCCCTGGAGCCCCTCAGGGCCTTTAGCACCAGCTGGTCCTTGAGCGCCAGTCAAGCCAGAGGCCCCATCCACTCCCCTGGGGCCAGGAGGGCCAGGTACACCAGGGGGACCCTATAACAAGCACAAAGACTGTTAAATTTTATATCAAAATATTTCCTATGGTCGTGAGGAAAGCTCACAAAGAATATTGACATCAGGTACAGTGCATAGTCTCATTATAGAGGTTCCTTTGAAACTTATAGGCAAAAAGTGCAAGAGAAGATAGTTATAGACTTACCCTTTCACCCTTCTCTCCCTGAGCTCCCTTTGGTCCTGCAATGCCGTCAAAGCCACGGTCACCCTACACAGGCAAAGGAAAGCAGTTAGTTCTCACACTCAGAGACAGATATTGTACAAAGAAAAGTTTGTTATAATAAACTACACACCTTCGGGCCAACCAGCCCCTCTTTTCCAGTGGTTCCAGGGGGTCCAGAAGGTCCGAGATCGCCCTGGAAAACACAAAAAAAAACCATGTCTACTGACAACCAATTTTTAGCATGTACAATACACAGCTTGATTTTAAGCAGATATGAGTTACCTGTTCGCCTTTTCTCCCTGGTAAACCTGATCGGCCCGGAATTCCAGCATCCCCCTTAACACAAAGAGATTTATTTATTTATTTCATTCCATTTTGTTTTACTTTCCATAAACTGAATGATGACCGATTTAACTTCTTCAAAGTTTAACAAATAATAAAAACAAGGGGATAGATAAATAATCCATTCACAAACCTCAAATACCCACAGCTAGTACTCAAATGTTACATATTTGTTTGTTTTTACAAAATAATGAAGATCGCAACAAGTAAAATTATCACAATACAATTTCTTTTCACTTATAGTTGTTACTTGTCCTCCACCTCCTACCATAGACCGATTTTCTCTATGTTCATACATCACCTTCTCTCCTTTGGGCCCATCACTTCCACAAATGCCTTTGGGTCCACGATCACCCTGGAAACACAAAGATTCATCATTAACAAAGACACGTGAAGAAGCTTATGAGTCTCAGACGGACAAAATGTACCATATGATTCAGACAGAGCTCATCCATATACAGCCTTTTTACCTGCCATCTGGGCGGAATCATTATGCACATTTACAAGCACTTGGTGTGTTCCCATAAATTCTGACTGCATCAGTGTAACATTGCGCTAACTTCCTGATAATAATATTAACTCATAATAATAGGCGTTCAGAAAATAATGACAAGTAAAAGCAAGAAAAATGGCAGGGCAGCTGCAGAGGACTCGTTGTTTGGTTCAGCCACTCTAAATTCAGGTGTATGCTTTGTGCTTGCACATTTGGCAGCACACTGGTATTATCCTAAAATGTACACAGAGACAGAACGTGTTCATTAAAGAGTAACTGTAAAACTACAAACATTATTCACACAAATAATAAACAAGTAGAGAGAAGGTTTTATCCTGCACTCCCATGCTGATCATTCTGCTTTAAAACACAGTGATGCCGTTTTCTCCTCTGCATTGTCTTTAATTGCAGAAGACAGATATCACCTCCTTGGCTGTATACTATATAAAAATAAAGGCTATACTTGCTACAAGGAGTTATTATTTTAATTCCTAATGTTTCTTGCAAAAGTTGGCTCACTACCTCACAACTCTTAAATTTAAAACAATAATTCATTAGACCAGGACCTCAGACTGCACAACTAATGGTAATGCTGACATCATAAAGTCAGCAAACTTCAAAACCATCACTGTTATTGCAGTCAGCTTCTGTTGATGTCTCTGCTCCTTTCCACAGCAACCAGATACAGTGGTTAAACCTGATAAAGGAACTGAATGAAGCGGTTTCATGATATAAATTTTTGTTTTTTTCTGATTTTGTTCAGCAAACAGGGGACATCACAGAGCTGCTGCTAACCTATGATTAACATATGTACCTAAGAAAAAGATGCCAAAATAAAAGATGCATTGGGGTGAAATCACACAGAATGAACAATAACTTTGTCTTAAAGTGAAACAATGAAAATACCTTGATTCCCCTCATGCCTATGATACCAATCTCTCCTTTCTCTCCTCTATGTCCCAGAAGCCCATCTTTTCCTGGTAAACCCTGAAAGAAAAAACAGAAATCTTCCACAGTTCTGTACACTAAAACATATAAAAAGAGACCACGGAAGAAAATGAAGCTGTATTTGGATCGAAGTAAAACCACAGACCGATTCACCAGGTACTCCAGGCTGACCAGCTTCCCCCTGCACAGCGGAAACAGAAATACAATAATTATACGAGTGAAATTATTACTTGCACTGACAATTGACTGGCTTCGTTTTTAATTAAGATACAGATATCACAACTAAATACATAGAGTGACTTGCCTTCTGTCCACCAGGACCTCGGGCCCCTGGGAAACCGGTGGAACCTCTTTCTCCTGGCTCTCCTCTGAGACCCTGATGTCAAATAACCACAGATACAGGAATATATTCTTTCAATTTATAGTATCAATTCGACTGCAATTACATATTATCAAGGGCATGCAAAATCAAATGTCATTTTTAGTTAAGCTTGGTTAAATTTAGTTCATTGAATACCTGCTCCCCTGGTGGTCCCTCTTGACCCTTTCCTCCTTTTTCTCCTTGCACACCTTTGGGTCCTCTGTCACCCTGAAAAAGAAGTCAAACATCTGATAACAATAATATACAACATTGCTATAATGCAGATTTTACAATAATAAACAATATGAGACATTAAACTTTTATCTGACTGTTTCTCCTTTGTTGCCCTTTTCTCCAGGAGGTCCTCCGACTAGTACGGTGTCACCCTATGAGTGACAGTAAAGATGTGAACATCTGGCTTCAACAAAAGCCAAAACATCAAGAGATAATTTCACCGTGTTGCTTTTTCTTAAGCATGGTCACTTGTAGCATCACAGTTCATTTGTGTATATTCATAAATTTGTCCTGCTTATACTGTAACATAGTAAATCCATTCAAAGACCTCATTCAACCCAGCCACTGTCAACAAAGCATGTCTTACTTTCCTAATCTCCATTTTGGTGTCACTGTCATCTTTACTAATATATACAAAGAGACAACCAAGAAAGGGAGACAGAAAACAAGTGAGCAGTAATGGAACATATTAGATTAAAATACACCCACCTTCTCTCCTTTGTCACCTTGCAATCCCACATCTCCCTGAAAAACAAAACAAAACATTGAGAGTAAAAGATTTCATTTACATGCTGCACAACCTACATCCTTTTTGAGGCCCATGTATTTAAGAGAACAATCACTCATAAAAATTGAAAAGAACTGGTAGTATTCACCTTCTCTCCCCGAGCACCACGAGTTCCTGGTGGTCCCTGAAGACACATACATCCTCAATTATATATTGTGCCCCAATAAAAAAAAAACAAAAAACCCCGACAACTTATATTTCTACATGAGCATGTCCTCCTTTGTCAGATAGCAAAATTGAAATTACAATGATGTCACCACTCCTTTGTAAGTATTGCTGTTGCTGCATAGTCAATGTTTGCATAGGTGTTTACTTGCCTGTCTAGAGAAAACATTGAGGGTTCAGCGTCAAATCTCATTCCTTAACTCACAAAGAGCTCTATCTGCCGGTAGAAAACAACTTCTCCTTTCTACATTTTTTTTCCTACTGAAGTTATTATGAGAAACCACTTGTCCTTTTCCAGTCAGAGTAACTGTTCCAATGAAGTAGTGCTGCTACTTGCACTGTAAATGTAAAGTTGGTAGGTATATGCCAAGTTCTTGGTAAGACAGGGAAGTAAACAGCTGTTAATATTAACACTGGCTGGGCAAAATTTATGTGTCTGATTAAGCTGTGAATCAGGTTGACCAGACTCCTGAAAATTGAAATGGAGTCAAAATAATCTATTGTATCACTCGAAGGGAAACCTTGGATTATACTTTGTCAAAAGTCTCAGAAAATGAATTGTGCCTATATAAAGAGTGAATAAAGATTCCCGAGATGACATGACCAATAAAAGAGAAGACAACTGATATTACTGTTGGCCCTCTCTCCCCATCCGAGCCGGGACGACCTTCTTCACCCTGCACATGAAAAACAAAAGGATACAAACATGCCAGTGTTAGTTTATATGATCCTGAGTTACGTTCATATTCTATCACAGTTTCAATGACAATATGACAGTCCAACCAATGTCTTACTCTGGGACCTGTGTCCCCTCTCTCTCCTCTGGGACCAGTGACACCGACACCAACTTCCCCCTAGGAACAGAAATCATGTATTAATGCCCTTAAAAAAATCTATTCACATATATGCAGGTAGACATATATACATGTTGGCTGGGATAGTCACCTTATCCCCTCTTGCTCCATTGGTACCAGGGGCCCCCTGGAAATCAATATGTTGGCCATTAAAACAATAAATAATGCTATTTCTATACAGTAGTTCACTTCACAAACCCATTAACATTTTCAAAACAGGATTTACCGAGAGAATCAACATAATATCACTTTGCTGTGCTACATACATCTCCCAAATCAAAACTACAGCACCTGAAACCCACCAAAAAACTTTTCCATCATGATATGAAGTCAAGTTAAAATGGTGGTGGTATGGTAACAATCTAATAAAAACCACAACTTAAACTCACTGCTTCTCCAGGTGGACCAGGAGGACCAGGAGCTCCAGCATTTCCTGCACGGCCAATAAAACCTTGAAGACCCTGAAAATAAAAACCCAAATTTAAAATCACAGCCCAAAGATTTAAGCCAAAACCTTATAATACTCTGTAATCAGCAGCTCAACCAACCCGCTCTCCCTGAGGTCCTGGAGCTCCAGGTTGTCCAGTTTCCCCTCTCTGGCCAGCTGGGCCAGGATTACCAGACTTTCCCTGAGGGCCTGGAGGGCCAGCCGACCCAGGAAGGCCTGGATCTCCCTGAAATGCAGTCAAAGTTAGAATTTGGTCTTTGACATGTAGGTGGAGTCACACTTACTGATTTCAGAGGTAAATATTGTCCCCTGCAGGATCACTTGGTATCACTCACTTTTAAACCTTGAGGCCCAACCTGACCAGGAGGGCCTGCCATGCCAATGCCCTTCTCTCCCTGCAAAACACATATTTGTCTCAACTTTCACACAGATTTGTTTATGACAGGCAAAAAATAAAACACACAAAAAAGATCACCTTATCTCCTTTTAACCCAGGAGATCCCTGCGCCCCCTGCATGAAAAACAAAGAAGAGGAAGTGAAAATTTCATGATTTGGGACAAACACCAAGACTCAAGATTCTCATTTGACTAAGATAGCAAACTAGCTGTTTATGGTGAGATTGAACAATTGGGTTTGAAATGAAAGAACCCCCCCCCCAAAAAAAAAATAAAATAAAATAAAATAAAAAAAATATATATATGAAAGCCATTGGATATTGAATTGAACGTAATCATTAACACCTAATTACATCACATACATGATCTGAACCAGATTTTGAGATTTTGTTCTACGTGTACAGGCGCATCATCAGGAAACTTGATTGGCAGACATACGTTCCCATGCCATAACGCTGCTTCCAATTTATTTGAAAGATGTGCGCTTTAGATAATGAGCTGTTGCTTTCCTTCCCCATACTCTTCCCATCATTTTGGTAAAAGCTACTTTTAGTTTCAATTGTCCAAGGAATCTAAGTAAACTGGATTTTATGTCCTTAAATGTTACTAGCGGTTTCCATATTGTGGTAAACCTTCATATATATTCCATAATGTGCCAAGCTACAAACTACCACTTCAACAATTAAACAATACCTGTAATCCCTTCATTGTTATGTCGCCATCACCCCCTCTGTCCACTGTGCCCTTTCTTCAGAGCTGTAATTTTCCATCCATCCTTCAGTATGCTTTTTTCTCTCTGCTTACTTACGTATTTGTATCACCGTCCAAATACTTACTAACTGTAAATATGTCCAAACAAGACTGTAACATTTTCCTTTAACATTATTTCTAAGTATTAATTTAGTGTTACAATATTCAAAACAATACACAACAAATGAAAGCAAAACAACAAAAAAATTCAGTGAGAAAAACCAGCCAATAAAAATATTACTCACATCTTCTCCAGGGTCTCCGGGCTCACCAGCCACTCCCTAGTATAATAACAGACAGTGCAATGTGACCACATTACGTTATCATTAAGAGTGCATGGTGATCCGCAGCAGGATTATACTCACTCTCTCTCCTTTGAAGCCAGGAGCGCCTTTCTCTCCTCTGTTTCCCTAAATGACATTTAATGACAGAAATCACTTTACGTTTTCACACTTGTGCCCTTTTGTGAGCGTAAACCTCAGTGTTATTAGTCCGGTCAGGCTCACCTTTTCCCCGGGTAAACCTATCTCTCCAGCCGTGCCTGGCAGTGTGTGACCAGGAAGACCCTACATCAATCCGCACCAAGAAAACTCTGTCAGCTGTATTTATGGACTATATTGTATCAAATGAATATAACATATTTAATAATTATATCACAACAGTTAATGGTACAGCTAAAATATCTTATAATTGATATAGCTATGTCCATGTTTCCAGTGCCATTTATTTACCTTTTCTCCTTTGAGTCCAGGGGGTCCAGCCACAGCCTGTTAAAATTAAATGAAGCATATGAAGGCTTCTTGGCAACAAATGTACAGCTTCTTCTCCTGCCCTTCAGACTGGAAGGTCTAAACTGTTATGCTCTATCAATCTTAATTCAATTTTACTTGACAACATAAAAAACATCAGGCTGTGATGGATAATTCAAGGAACAAAGTGTCAGATAGGTACCACTTTATTATTTAAATATCATTTGTTGGTAGTGGGTAGTGATAGGGGTACAGTAGGGTTCCCCACGTTTTTCTTTAGTCATTGAAAATCCACAAAAGTTGTATTAGTCTAGAGTGAATGAATGAAGCAAGGAGGCCTTATATTTGGATTCTGAAAAGGTTCAAACTAAAAAATTAATCATTATTTTAGACATATTGGTCTAAAGTGTATGTGGTGTAGCAGCTGATCACATAAACATGTTTCCTGGTTATTTATTGAACTGAGCTCGCTCAAAGTATTGCTGTAACTCTGTCCAAGGTGCTGAATATGACATCATCAGCAGTGAGGCAGCTGTTTCTGCTCCAAGCTATTTGTTCCAGCATTACAAAGAGAAGAAATGGCAGTGACTGCTGAGTGCCAGACAATCACAACCTTCTGCCATTAATGAGTTTAACTTTTTTTGAATCTGTTACTGTTTCCAGACAGTGTTTCCCCTATTTTGCTAAAATTCAGGAAAATGTCCAGGGCTGTGCCACACCACATTATTTTGAAATGTAGAATGAGTAGCCACCAAATTCTAGAGAATGTGTTTTTCAAATGTTAATCAATAACAACATCATAGCGAGAAATTTCACAGAGAAAAGCTGTATTCTTGTAGTACTGCCTAATCACTGGTCAGAAAGTGATCAATTGGAGGAAAATGTTTATACTTGATACTTAAAATTACAGTAAAATGCTCAATGATATTTATACTCATCTATTTCTTTTAAATCAATAAGATCTATCACCCCCAAGTATTTTGAACTTAAAATTATATTAAACATAAAACGTCCACATTTATAGTGACTCCTGACCAACTTAAACAGGTTTCTAAAATTCAGGGGAATATACTGTACAGCACACCATTTGTAGTAGTTCCAGCCTCAGGTGTGGCTAATTTTTAATTATTTCAGGCAGCCAATCAATTTGTTGCCTCATTCACATTCACTAAAAACAATGTCACTGACAATGCTTTTTGCCAGACGATGCTCCTACAGTATATACACAGGATGTTCTCACCTTTCCTGGAGGACCACTGTCTCCCTGCTCCCCCTTTAATCCGGGCTGTCCTGGAGATCCAGTAATACCCTGAGAAACAAATTATGCAAATGGCATTACCGCTTACAGTTGGCAGTTTTAGGAAATACAGTCATAATTTCATTTCTGCTTGGTTACAGCATTGAATAATAGCCACAGTAAGTTTAAAGAGTATAATTATGTGACCCGAACCCTAACCCTGAGTTATATTATAAAAAGCCTTTGTGAGATCATAAGGGGCTTCAGAACACAGAATTCTATTTAGTTAATCTCCAGTCCAAGTCAATATTTGTGTATGATGTATGATGAAACCCAAAAACATCATGCCTCTGGACCTGGTTGTTGACAGTGTAGAAGACTAGATAAAAACAGTTCAGTGAATACCATGTAAACACATGACACAGCATAAACACCAGCACATACTTAAACACACACCTGCTTTCCTGATAATCCAGGTATTCCTTCTTTGCCAGGCACTCCATCTCTACCAGGAACTCCAGGTTTACCTGCTTCGCCCTGTGTGCAATATGTGCTTCATTATATGCATGTCACATTTATATTTAGATTTTACCAAAGAGGATTTAAAGAATTTAAAATCCATGCCATTTTATTCACTTGGTGCCGAATTTTCTTGAAACACTGCCAATACTGAGAAAACATGGATTGTGAGTGTGGTGCCCAATTAATTAAACTATTGGTTGCAGTGGTCACAAAAAGTCCACTTTGAAGTTTTCATCTTAAGGTAAAACAAATTCTGTAACCTGCTGTTAAAAATGATGAGCATAAAATCTTGCAAAGACCTCACTCTCCATTAAATTACCTTTCCATTTCACTTGGGACAACTGAAATACATCAGGCTCAAAACATTTCCTCATTCTTACTCACTCTGCTCCACAGAGCAGCAACACTAGCAGCCAGATAAAGAGTGAAGACTCACCACCTGCCCCGGCAGTCCAGGGGGGCCCTGTGGACCCTGCAAGGAAAAACAAACACAGTGATTAAGAACAGGAACGAAATGTGGAACATATGATGAGGTTTCCAATGAATTTTATGAGAAAAGAGGGGAGCATTTCTGAAAAAACACTTACTACAGCTCCTGGAGGACCTGGTGGTCCTGGCAAACCTGTGCTCCCCTGTGCACCAGGAGGACCCTGCAGAGAAGGGAAACCAAGTCACACAATGGGCACTTTGTGATACATCTTCACTGTCTAGATGGCTGGCTATATGACCGTGTAAAGTAATACTGAAGATGTTTTACCTGGACACCGACACCTGGTGCTCCTGGATTGCCCTGGGAAACACAAATTTTGTGAGACTTTAACAACTTTAAGGAAGAAACATGCAAAACAATTCATGGATGCAGTAACAGGTATTACACTAAAAAGTTCAAACAAAGTAAGCTCACCTTCACACCTGCTGGTCCTGGAGACCCATTGGGACCCATGGGGCCCTGATTAAAACAGAGATTAACATGTAATCTGCTGTTGTTCATATTTATAATCTCTGAATGTATGCTTTGTACTGTGTGATACTTACAGTTGGCCCCCTTATGCCGGGCTCTCCTGGGTTTCCCTAAGAAAAGAACACATACTGTATTTTCACACAAACATTTTGAAGGTATATATTTTCTCTTGGACAAACATATTTGCCTTCTTGCTAAGAGTCACTGCCTCTCATGTTTGTCATTAAATATGACAAACAAGAAGTACACTTGTTACCCAACAAAATTCGCACACTTTACATATTATCCAATATATAATGTGGTCATTTGTGAACTTTGTAGCTGATTGTAGATGCAACGTGCTACATTTTAAACAGAGCTAGGCCAGCTGTTTCCCCTGTTTTGGTCATTTTATGGCAACTACAGTGTCAACAAGCCAGAGACAGGGGGGGTGACATGCAGCAAATGGCCGAGGGTCAGACTTGAAGTCTGGCCATGATGATAAGGACTAACCCTTGATAGTATATGCTCTTCCAGCATCATTTTTAACAAATGGCATGAGAATGGCATCAATCTGTATGTCTAACTCTTTGCAAGAACACAAATAAAAATGTCTTGGTAGAATGTTACATCATTCCTTTATGTGACATACTTATTTCATAAATATGTTTATAAAAATTGAGCAAAGACAAACTGATTGACATGCGCTTCTATCTTAGAGAAACAAATACCATATACAAAAATAAACATTGGACACAGCATTACAACAGGTAAAACAATACAAACACAAAGACACACTCACATGGTAAGCAGAAAATAAATGCATTGCACACAACAGAGGGAAGGCACAGCTGCATGCCGAGAGCATCAGCATAGTATGTCAGCAGACTTCTGTCTACTACCTCCAATAGATCTGTGCTGTTTTATACTTCCAATGAAATCCATGATTTCACTTCAGATTGACACATATGCTTTGGAGACATATGGTGATTAGTATTACATGAGGAACAAATCCAGGTCTAGCTCTTATCCCACTCCCAGTGTGTAGAAGGTTGTTTAAATGAAAATGAATTAAGATATAAGGTGTGAAATTTACCTTGAGGGTTCACAACAGTGTCAGTATCTTGATTATACATTATAGGTTGTTCTAGTTCCCTGAGGTTGAATACAGATGCATATTTCACCCTGCTAGTAATCAAAGCTTATTACATAACTATCTGATAACACAGGTTCTCCCAAGCTCAAGCATGCCAGCCAGAAGAAAACCTACCGGTCTGCCTAGAACTCCTGGAAACCCAGGCAGGCCCTGGAGAGGATGAAAGAGAGAGGAAGGGGGATGAAAGGACAGTGGGGGAACAGGTGGGTGGAGAACAGTGTTGGAAGAGGGGAAACAAACAACACAGAAAAGGAAATGGACAGCAATGAGGAGAAAGAGAAAGGAAGTGAGAGAGTGAGCTGCAAAAGGTTACTATCAAAAGATCTATGAAGCCTAAGCTCAGCATGGGGAAAAGAGAGCTCAACTGGCTTCATGCTCGCAGCAGATCCAGCAGTTTTACTCTGCAGGTCAAGCCTAAGAGAAGGCCCCTTTTCTGGGTTACTGGTTACTCACTGGTCGCCCTTGAGGACCAGATAGCCCTGATGGGCCCTGCTCCAACATGGAGGGAAGGAAAACAAAAAATGTGAGGAAGAGTCCAATATCTCTTCTATGTTCTTTTTTATATCTATTCATGCATTCATACAGACAAGTGTTACTTACAAATTTCCAGTGTGTTTGGGCTTTTATAATAACTGTGAATATTGTGGTTAGAAAAAAAATGAAACCCTAAAACATCAATTGATGGGAACTGGACAGGAAGTTGATGTTCAGAATATTACGTTATTATTAATTACACATTATTATTGTATGTTTTTTTTATATACAAAGTATGTTGATAGAAATAAAAAAATAAATAGATAAATTAAACAACGAAATTATCTCCCTTTCAATTCAGTACTCTACTTACCGGTTTCCCATCCTGACCAGGTTTTCCTGGTTCTCCTGGTGTTCCCTGAAATTACAAACCATAAAAAGTTTTCTCTAATCAATGTCAAGAATTTGCATGAGGTCTAGCGAGCCATAGTTTAACACGGAAGGTACAGTTTGACAATTTCAAACATTGTTTATTCACTTTTCTGAGGCAGACGAAAAGATTGGCACATAATTCCCCACTGAACCAAAATTTTGCTTTACCATCATTTCTGTACAGACTGGGGCTGATTAGTCCACTTTACAAATATGAGCATGAAAATGTTATTGTTACAGTTTCTGTCATTATCTCTTCATAATTATTTATTCTCAGCAAGTGACTATACCTCAATATTTAAACAGTAGACATACCTATTTTAAGTTGCTTCTCATTGAAGAGCAACTAAATCTAAATATCTCATTGTCATTTAAATAAGATGAGTTTGTAGGTAAATTGCACAATCAAAATTGTACTTTTCACTTTAGTTGGTGATTGTTTAAATATTATATTCAAGACAACATCTGAGAACCAGCTCACCGGTGAGCCATCACGGCCTTTTTCCCCAGACACTCCTCTGTCTCCTTTGTCACCTTGAGGTCCCATAAAACCCTTTAAGACACATTGTGAAACATGAGATGGCTTATAATGAGGATACGTTATATTGCATGATTCGTTTTCTGTGTAAACTTCACCCGATCTCCCTTGGGTCCTGCTGCTCCTGGTGCACCAGGCTCCCCCTTTGGTCCTGCAAGCCCTGGAGGGCCTCTGGCCCCAGGCGCACCAAGCAATACTGAATCAGCAGATGCTCCCTGCAGTTCAAACACCAACCCAATGTGTTTAAATTCCTCTTCTTGCTAATATTTCATCAATATTATCGCAAAAAGATGTTACTACATCAGAAAGATAAAAAGCACTTTACCTTCTGACCGGGTGGGCCAGCTGGCCCTATTAGTCCTATTGTTCCCTGACAAATAGGACAAGCAATTCTCAGTTGATTGAGAAGATGTAAAGATAGGAGGTGAATGTGCTACATAATCTAGATTATGACATCTGACATAATCACTTACAGCTTGACCTTTGTCACCTTTCTCTCCCCTTTCCCCCTAAAACACAAGCAGGCATGTTTTTTGCAGTCAGGATGAGTCCAATTGAGCATTTTAATCTGTTGACATCCAACTCTTTACTTAACCTTGTCTCCTGGCCTTCCTGCTTCCCCCAGTTCCCCAGCTCGCCCTGGAACACCGGGTATCCCTGGTTTGCCTGGCTCTCCTGCTGGCCCTGGGGGCCCCTCTGGTCCTCGTTCTCCAATGGCTCTTCCAGGAGCCCCAGGGGCACCAGAAGGTCCCCGCTCCCCTTGTTCTCCTTTAGCTCCTCTCTCTCCTGGAAAACCCCGAGCACCCTAACATTCAACAAAAAGTTAAAGAAAACTGTAAAAACCAGGAAAATAGGTTCACGGGACTAATTCTGTATCACTTACATCTGCACCAGATGGTCCTTTCTGTCCTGACTCCCCCCTGTCTCCTTTTTCACCTCTTTGTAGGATGTGACTTTGTTCTCTTTCTGTCTTTTCCACAACCAACTTCAGATCAGACACCTGTGTGGAGTAGGGCAGAAAAAAGAAAAGTTTGCCATGAACTGCATAATTTCAGGTGTAGGATTCTGTCTTTGACATCCTTTTGTCCTCATTACATCAGCAATCAAAATCTCTTAATCAGTGTCAATTGTGTCACTTCAATTTCCTAAATCCAAAAAAGTGGTTTCTTGCTGTCATTTTAAAATGTATTATAAGAAATTAAATAAATGTAATAAACCCTTACTGACTCTAAGGACTATTGTTCTTAAAAAAGTTATTCCAGCAGCCTGCAAGGTAACATATTTACATATTTCATCTCCGTTTTGTTATAAATATTACTAGAGGCTGTTGATGCTGTGATAACAATAAGCAAGAATAAATTAATAAACATAACAGAGCTTCAAGAATATTTTCCATTAGCAAGAGCAAAATGCAAAAACATGAAACTATCTATATTATAAAAATATAAGAGTTCATATTAAAGCTGTTTGGATAGTTGTATGTGTGACTGAGGATATAAGCTACAAAAAACAACATTGCATTGCATCATAAAGCTACAGCCTCATGAAGTTCAGCTCCAATATTAAGGTTTAACATAAATCTCTCCTCTTCAAAAAAAAAAAACAAAAACCCAAAGATTCCCAACAAGCAAACATTTGACCAAAATGTTCATCTTTAAAAAATGATTGCATTTACCTGAATACCGAAGCCAGCCAGAGCCCTCTGAACATCCTGGTGAGAGAAATACAGAAACAATATTCAACAGAGATGAAAAATTACTTGGGAAGTCACAGCTCAGACTCATTACCCACTCATGACATCCTATGTTAAATACCAGAAAGCAGTAAAACACATGAGACCAGTGTATTTTTGAATTAAATCAGTTATGTTCTCAATGTGCTGTTTATCTTGCACACAAATATGAAAAGACAGAGAATATTAATTGGGAAAATAATGGGCAGTTGCAAATTTCACCTTATATATGAAAGCTTCCAGCAACAATCTTCTTCTTTTTTTTTTTACATTTAGCTGAATTATTTTTCAAATTACTCTACAAGTGGTCTCGTTATTATATGAGATGCTCCTTGGTTTGACATGTTAGTCTTCTAATCTTTATCAGTTTTACAAGTGTTTGCTCTTGTTTTTCTACATACACTCATTGAACTCATTTGGTCTAGACCTGCTCTATGTGTAAAGTGTATTGATGTTACTTTGTTATGTTTTGGCGTGACATTGAACATTTGTAATCTATCACATCATTCCAATTGAACCTTGTCTGCTATCACTGCAAAAGCCTCTTGCTCTGTCACTCATTGTAATTGTGCTGTTTCTTCAGCCTTATCGGTGGTCCCTGCTGTTTTTAATATATATGCTTCCTCTGAGATCATTCAGACCCTGGTATCTCCCATCTACTCAAATTACATATAGTAAGATGTCCTGCTTAAAACCAATAACTCCATCAACATCCCTGCCAGAAATCTTGGAGTTAACCGATTACATTTTTTATATTCGAGTGTAAAATACTGCATTTTAACTCCTGTAAAGCAATTTATGCTGGCAACAGTCACATCTCCCTCAATCCAATTGATACAGAATGCAGCTGCACAGACATTAACCAGCATCAAGAGATATGAACACATTACTTGCTAACATAAATTAGCCATATGTTACATCCCACATTGATTATAAAATTCTACTCATCACCATTAAGCATTAAATGGCTTTCCTCTAAATTAAATCAGAGACACATTAACTCCCCATGTCCCCTGGTTTTCATTCAGCTTGGTGGATGGACCAAGGGTAAATATACCTAAGCACTTGTAGAACAGTGCACATCTCATGATCTGACAAGCCAGGTTTCTAGTTTCTTTTAAAACTTTTCTCAAAGCAGTCCTTTGTTGGAGTATTTTTGCAATTTTTTTGGTTTATATTTTCATGTATTACCACTGCTGTCCCAGGTTTTCCCGGTGCTCCATCCTCTCCCGGGTCACCCTGCCAATAAAAATGTATTGAAGACATACATAAAACAGTCGGTGCTTTAATCATGTAGCATCTTCACTGCAATAGGAGTGGGAGAACTTACAGCTTCACCTTTAAGGCCAGGAGCACCTCTCTCTCCCTGGGCAAAAAAAGTTATGAGGTGAGAAAAACTTAATAGTAAATAATCTAAACCAAACAGAGATCAATAGAGACAAATAGGACTTACTCTGGCTCCTAGAGATCCTGGGATCCCAGGGACACCCTGAAGGAAAGGAGAAAGTTAAATTAAAAAAAAAAAAAAAAAAGCTAGATAGATACAACTGTGGGAGGAATGTAGTACCCTACAGACATAGATGTAGACAAAATAGATTTTGCTGCTTCTGCATGCAAGGGAAAATGCTTCTCATATAACATTTACAAAGGAAAAATATTACTGGAAAATGTCACTGAACTCTTTTTGATGTGTCTGTGGAATTAATCTGAAGATGACGTTTTATAAAAACATATCAAAATTTGCAACAACTGCAAGGGAGAATGAGGCCATATCTCCTGTGAGCAATGTATGATAAAATTATATTCTGTCAATAATTTAACCAGTTAAGTGGGCTCTCTCCCTTACTGTGAGTGTGTCTTTAATGAGGTTAAATGAAAGTCAACGCAAACTATCTGTAGAAAGACAGAGTTAACAGGAGCAATGTAAGTCAAAATAGTATCAAGTTGCTCATACTCACAGGGGTTCCTGGAGGCCCCTGGGGGCCTGGGATTGCTGGTGCTTCAGCTCCTTTTACATACACAACCTGAGAGACAGTATGCTGATCAGTCATGACAAAGTATCATTCCCATTCACAATACTGTTCAAAAGTGACATCATACTTACTGGACCAGGGGGACCAATGCTGCCTGGTAACCCAGGCGGCCCTGGAGGACCAGATGGGCCTACAGGGCCAGTAAGGCCCCGGTCTCCTTTCTGCCCATCACGACCCTAGAAATCATATAATTTCACAAGTGAGACATTAACTAATTCTGCATTATAGAACGGGAAGATTTAATATGAATTTCCATATGAGAACAGCACACTGACACACTTTCTTTGGATTCCTCTCAGAAGTGGCTCATTTCTACAGTCTAAGCCTGATCATTAGAGGGTAGTGAATTTATATAACTGTATCTAACAAGCCTATTTTCCATTAGTATCACTCACTGTCAGAGGAAGCTATAACTTATAGATACACACTTGTTAGGTAAAGTGATGAAAAAAAAAAAAACTAAAGAGGAAAGCTGTTGTGAAAGGCTATCAAGTCAAAGAAGGTGGGATCATTGCAGTAACAAACTAACAGCATTGGAGAACATGTATGAAAATATTTTTGTAAAACTAACATCTCTTCCTCCAGCTCCTGCTTCTCCTTTGTCACCCTGTGGACCAAAGAAAGCAATATCAGATAACAAGAGTAAACACAATCATCCTATACAATTTTTATCTATTAAAATAAACTCATATCTTTCCTAATGCTTTCTTTGACACACTACAAATCTCTATTTTGCTCTTACATGGCTTGTAGACTAAAATGCACCTATGAGCAATCCAAAACATCTTAAAAAATTACATTACATACATTTTGTTAAAGATGCTGTTTTACAGAAATGTATACATGACAACACTGAGTAAACAATGAAAAAAAAATCATACATTCTTTGCCACATAAAATCATTTTCTTGAAAACATACCTTTCTTCCATCTTCACCTGGAACTCCATCCTCACCCTGTATGTGAAAACAAAATGCATTATGGGTTAAACAGCCTGCAGCAGAAGCATTTATAATAATTCAGGGCTACTGCTTTCAAGGCTTTTAAGACAGCCATTATATAGAAGACCCTAAATAAAATGTCTGCACAACTTTGGAGCAGTGAACATGATTCAGGTAATACATGTAATATGTCAAATCACAACAGAAGAAGAGTATATTATCTTTAAGATGCAAGAATATGCATTATTAAGGTGGTACCATTTTTCCAGGAGCCCCAGGTTTTCCATCATCACCTGCTTTACCCTAGAATATCAAAAGGATAATGAATGACAGACAGACTTTAAAAGGCTAGTGCAAGAAAATGGCAAAAGAAAAATAAAAGCGTGCATGTCTGTATGCATATGTATACTCACAGGTGTTCCTGCAATTCCTGGAGGCCCTACAGGCCCTGGGGGGCCCTGTTCCCCTCTAAGACCTGATAAACCCTAGTAAAACACACCAGCACAACATAGGGAATATTTTTTATTCACACTTTCAGTCAATGTTAGAACACGTTTGTTAAGCTAATATTGATTTCAACTTGGGCAGCACAGCGGCATAGTGGTGAACAAGAAGGTTGCGGGTTCGGTTCCCAGACCTGGGGCCTTTCTGTGTGGAATTTGCATGTTATCCCCTGTGCCTGCATAGGTTTCCTCCGGGTACTCTGGTTTCCTTCCACCGTTCAGACATGCATGTTTAGGTTACTTGGTGACTCTAAATTGTCCGTAGGTCTGAATGGGAGTGTACGTGGTTGTTTGTCTCTGTGTGTTGGCCCTGCGATGGACTGTCCAGGGTGTGTGACTGGGTGTTCCCCGCCCTCGCCCAATGTGAGCTGGGATTGTTTCCAGCAACCCCCATGAAACGGATAAGCGGTAGAATATGAATGAATTAATGATTTCAATTTGGTCATAGTTGTTAATATTTTTAACTTTTTGTCAACAAAATACAATATTTCTGCACTCCAATATTTATTTAATATATTTCTACATTCACTTATCTATTATTCTGTCTCCAGTTGATAGTTTCTTCCTCTAAAGCCAAACTGGTCAGTGCAGTGTAAACTACTGCCTTGACTTGACTTACAGACGAAGGATTTGTCTCTAGCTCACTCCTACCCACTTAGCTAAATTGACATGGATCAGTTTAATTCAATCTTATTTCTATAGCGCCAAATTATGTCACATTATCTCAAAGCACTTGACAAAGTGGCCTTAAAATATTTTAAAGCGAGTCCTGTCAGTTGCCATGAGCATGCACTTCTTGGGAGCATACTTTATCCTGCATTCATTACTATACTTAATTTAAAATTTTGTGCCCTCTGAATGAAAATGGAGAGGCCTGCACAATCCATTTATATAACTGGCCACAGGAGGGAAGACTAAATTTGAGCATGTCCACAGTGCCCTCTGCTGCATGTATTACTGAAATGATACATACATGATTTTAATTAACCTTCAGATGAATTTTTTCTAAAAATGTGTATGATACAAATAGTGTGATCAAAATCTTAAAATAACAGAAGTTTTTTTATTTAGACAATTTTAAACAACTTGATAGTGATTGATTATGATAGGTGCCATAAATGGAAAATGAAACTCACATCCCTCCCAGGATCCCCCTGTTTCCCAGGATCACCCTATAACATAAAGAAAACAACAAATACAGTGCATTAGCCAGACAGTTATCCATGGGGCAAACAACCATTCACAGTCACAATCACATCTATATGAAACTAACAGTCATCAGCCAACAAATTCAGCATTCAATAAGGCTCAGCACGCAATGATTTATATATTGGTTAATAAGTGACTGATATTGACATACCCTCTGTCCAGGTGGTCCAGGAGCACCTACTTTACCATCCAGACCTGGACGGCCATCTAACCCAGATGCTCCTCTTTCTCCCTGATAACATAAAGGTTTAGAGTTATGATAGTCTTAAAATTTAAGGGAATATTTAAAGTGGCTCATTGGGGCTTTCTTCCAGCCCCTTCCACACTTCAATGGGAATATACTGTATTACAATCCAGTGTAATGAAAAAAAGTGAGACCTGCCACTCATCAGAAAATCCCTAGTTTACTGTAATATTTTCAACATTGGTTAAATTACACAGATCAGCACAGTACAAAAGGTGAGATTATAGGGATGACTAATTGACTTCAAACCTTCTCTCCTGGTGCTCCTCTTTCTCCTGTGTCACCCTGAAAATATTGGAAGAGAAAGTGATGTGAATAAATCTAACAGGCAACAGGAACATTTTTAAGATAGTTACAGATTTTGAGCGATAGCTGAAATACAGATGTAGTGCCCAAAAGCAAACTCACTCTTGTGCCTGCAGGACCCCTTTGTCCCTCAGGACCCTTTATACCCAGAAGGGAAAAAGCAAGAAGTCACAAAGGATCATCAGTCACATAGCAAATCAACATTTATATACAGCAGATCTACATCAGATCCTCACAGATAATTGCATGAATGGTTGTAACTCACTCTTAGACCTGCTGCTCCAGGAATTCCTGCTTCCCCTTTCTGACCTTTGCTGCCATGTTCTCCTGGGTCACCAGCATCGCCCTGAGAATCACATCAATTTTAGTTGTTTTAACTTTGCTGCTCAGCTTCATCCAGTTAAGTTTAATCTTCTTTTGACTTTGAGGTTTTCAGAACAAGATGGTTTTGGCATACTTTGTCTCCTCTATCCCCTTTCAGCTGGCCCTGGATGTCAGCCTACAGTGAAGAATAAACATGAATGATCATACATATTTCCACCTCCTTCATGTATTGGATCGGAATTGGATTGTAGCTGACTCCTTTTAGTTGATTAACAGCATGCTGGAGATGTAGTACTAGTTTACGCCGTTTCTCATTTTGTTTTTAGCATACGGTGCTATATTATACTCACTATTTTTCCTGGTGGTCCTGGTGGCCCTTGAGGTCCCTTAAAGCAGAGGAGTTTGTAAAGCCTCCACACAAGATAAGTGACAAACTTAAACAAAACCTCTGTAAAAAAAAAGAAAGCAAGACAACTAACCTGTCCTCCTTTTTCTCCCCTTGGTCCAATAGGTCCAGGGCTGCCCTATGATTCAACAAAGATCAAGAAAGATGCTGAGCAATTAACCTTCTCTCAAGCCCTCAGTGAAGAGGCACAAGATCATATTGAAAAGCAGTCTGTATGATGATACATAAAATGTTGCTCACATTTCGTCCATGCTCTCCAGGATCTCCCATATCTCCTTTCTCTCCTGGACGCCCAGGCTGACCAGCCAGTCCCTAGGGGCAGTCAATAAATGGCTGTTAAGTAAACTTTAAAATTAATGGGTAATTATAAAGTCTTAATAACAAAACCTGACTACAGTCTCACCCTCAGGCCCCTTTCCCCAGGTTTCCCTGGAAGTCCAGACTCCCCCTGAGCAAGTTTAAGGTTAGGGTTAGCAACAGAAAAGATAATGGCAGGGACATCAACACAGACTTTGTGATGAGAATGAATTTTGAAATCGGCACCATGTAAGAAATACTTTCCATCACAAAAGCAAAACAACTGAAACAGAAAAAAAATGTCTAAAAATGGATCTGGAGATAGTGAGAAGAAGAGATAAAACTTACAGGAGTCCCTTCATCACCCTTCTCCCCTCTCTCTCCCTGAAAACAAAAGCATGAATAATTCACTGATTTTGGCAGTGGCAGTAAATTTTCAAAATGAAAATTAACCTGCATATCATACACACAAAGTGTATTTGTTTTTACCACTAAAACAGCATCTTTGTAAAGACATGCATGATGGAAAGGAGAAGAAAAGCTTAAGTGGCTGTTTGATCTTTGATTAGAGCAGAGAGCAACATGAAATAACCAAAACAGCTTTTTATAAACACTCTATAACTTCAATGAGAAAATCAAACCAGTGAAAGAAAGATAGTAATAACTTTTATTTCAATTTTAAAAGTTTGAGTTTGACATTTCATGTAAATAATTGATTATCAAAATTGTTGCAGATAATTTTCTGTCCATACATATACAGATAAATGTAATATTGATAATAAGAATTAGCAAAGCCGATGAAGAGTAACAATGACTAATCACCCAGATCCAATCACTAGCATGGACGATGAATATTACCAAGTTCTTGATAAAGATATTATTTAAGAATTAATTACGTGACTTAACTCAATTTTAAATACACAAAACAACTCTGACCTCTTTCCCAGGAAGACCAGGCTTTCCTGGGATTCCTGGACGGCCATTCTCACCCCTCTCCCCTGGCTCACCGGGGTCTCCCTAAAGAACATTTTCAAAACCAGTTTAACATACAAATAGAAACAAAGGCAAGAGAAAACAAATCAGGCCTCTCACCTTGGCACCTGGCTTTCCACTAATTCCAGCAGGTCCCTGTTGGAAGAGCACATGTTTTATGTAGTTTTGGCTTTTACAATTTTGGAGCACAACTTACATTGACAGGTTGCACAAAGAAATATTTCTGAATATTAGATATTATTGTCAAGAATATAATCTCAGCAGCTTTTAGTATGACTTTAGTGTGGACTTACTCGATCGCCTGGCTCTCCTCTAGGTCCAAGAACACCTGAACCTCCTGACCCGGGAGACCCCTTTTAGAATCACAGAAAAGGAAATGTCATTTGGACATACATAACTGTACATTTTAAAGCATGATCATCCAGTGGCTGCTCACTTTCTCTCCTCTTTGTCCAGGCTCTCCTCTCTCTCCCTTCTGCGCATCATTGCCAGGCAGACCCCGCTCACCCTGAAGGAGAACAGCAAAAGCAGTGCTGTCAGTCTACAGCGAACTTTGTTACAATTCTAAATTTTATAATTTTATTGACACCTTACCTGCTCTCCTTTCTTTCCTGGCAAACCTGGAATCTGCATGATTTGAATGATACAGTAAAGACCATCACCGGCATAGACACTGATGGACATTAATTTCATTTTTAAAATGAAGGATGGGTAAGTAAGTATATGTAATGAATTTTTATTATCACACGACTCACACTTCTTCCAGGCTCCCCTCGTGCTCCATCATTTCCCTGGAAACACAAAGGTTCACTTTTTATTTTATGGTTGTTAAGAAATTCCTAGATTTATGAAATGTTCAGTGATGGAATCACGTTCCTATTGACCTGCTGCTTTTCATTTGACTGTACTTAATTGAATCAGTCTCACCTTTTCTCCTGCGGGTCCACTGGATCCTGGTAAACCCTGATGACAAACCAACAAACTCATTCATGAGACTACTGATGCATTTATATCAGACAGAGCATTAAATGACAGTTTGTCACTCACTCTCAGTCCTGGAGCTCCTTGGAGGCCTGGCTTCCCTGGGTCCCCCTGAGAGGACAACAGGAGTCAAAAAAACAGCACACAAACTACAACTGAATTTAAGAGTATCAACAATTGAACAAATTGAAATCTAAATAATGGAAAAACGCAGCTGCACTCACTCTCTCCCCAGTTTCACCACCTGGTCCTCTTTCACCCTGCAAAGATAATTATGTGCAGAAAGATTGTTGTTTTCAAAGTAAATGTACCCTTTATGAGCACTGGCATTTGCAAACAGCTTTACCTTAACTTGTGGAAATTTTTCTTTGCCTGTCTGATCATAGACAATAATTTATGTAGATGTCAATCGCATTGAAAATTAGTTTTTGAAAAAGTACAATAAAATCAAAAGTATAATAATGAGGCTTTGGCGATGACTCTAGACCTGCCTTTCTGTGCGAATACAAACAAGTTCACTGCAAAACGTGGTTGTCTCTTCCTCCCTCCTCCCAGAATGAACATACACACAAACACACACTATTTCCTGTTGTTTCTTTCACTGCAACTACACTAAAAATCTTTTCAGCCTTCATGACCTTGTTGAAAATCACAGCCAATATGGATATTGCACTCTTTCATTTTGGTGTGATTGATTTTCCCTCTTTCATCTGATGTACTTAAAGTTGGCTTGGCTCTCAGACAGGTTCATACTCGACCCTTTCACTCAAGTCTTGTGACTCACCCTGTCTCCCTGTGATCCAGGCTCACCTGGCTGTCCTCGGTCGCCCTGTTGTATGAGAGAGTAACAGATGTCATTCTTCGATGGACAGCTAACAACACAAGAGATTTTCTTAACTCTATCTTACCTTGTTGCCAATCTCTCCTGGAGGCCCACGTGGACCCTGAAAGACACAACCAAAATGTCTTTATATCAATTTATCGTCTGCACCAGGGGGATTAGGCTTTGGTTCCTTTTGATTTCGTCTGCTGACTATTAATTAGGAGGGTACTTCAATACACAAAAATCACTTATTACACTTGAGCCAATCAGCCAAGACAGAGTGGATAAGATTTAACAGTAGCTAGTGCCACCATGTGGCCGTTTTATGAAGTACTCTGTACCTTTGCTCAACAAGAGCTAACACATTCCTTGTCTCTCTCTCTCTCTCTAAATGTAATGTATAACATTCATCAGATGCACAACTTCACAAACCACCTCTGTAATGGTTTTGTAGTTGATGATGTCTGACCTAAGTTACCCTGAATATTGAAAATACTGTGCATTTGTACCCATATTTAATTCAAATATGTACAAATACTCTACTCTAACATGAAAGCATCATGGGGAATTCAAATACTGCAATACAACCACCAGCTGTCCCATTTAGCTGTACTTAATGGACACAAAATTATGTCCCGAAGCATTCTCAAGATTATATAATTCTGCAAAAAGCTGTAAAAAATGTGACACAGATCTGAAACCACTTACATTTAAAAAAAAATTAGATTACAAATTTATCATAAATGCCATCCATGCTTACAAATATTATTGTATTGATACGATTTATACTACACAAAAACAGATTTTATTAACCATATTCACTAAACTACTTTGTGTCTGACATACCCTGTCTCCAGGCTCTCCTTGCCTGCCTGGAGGTCCAGGAAGTCCATCACCACCATCACCCTGGAAAAAAAATAAATAAATAAAAACACAACCCATTTTTCTGAGATAAACACTTCCCATACTCAACCTTTTGTACACTGAATTACAGTGCAGCTACCTTGTCTCCTTTACTGCCCTGTGGTCCTGTTGGCCCTCTAGGACCTTGAACCCCTGGAAGTCCTGAAGCCCCCTGATAGTAAAAATGCAATTAGCAAATGCAAAACACAGAGCTGTGTGCTCATCCTGAAATTGAATATGTCAGCACGTCATCAGTGATTGGCAGTGCTTACTTGGGAGCCCTTCTCACCCTTGACGGCCACACCACTGCCAACTCCTGGAGGCCCCTGTCAGCAAAGAGAGATAAAAGCTGAGAATTATTATGCTTGCAGGCTCATCAGCATATTTCTGCAGTAAGAGGACAAGCTGGTAATGGAGTGACTCACCCTCTCTCCTGTGCTGCCCTTTTCTCCCTGCAGAAACAAAGGGAGAAAAGCACAAGATAATATCATTTATTGTTCCATGACTATAAATGAATTTGGGGCATTTTTTATATTATATATGGTTGAGCTATGGTTAAAAAGCATGTTATTTGATGTCACAGTGACCTTGCCCTTTAACCTCCAACATCTAAGCATCCTGCAAAAACAGTTATATCTGCCTATGTATTGGTCACAGATGTACTCCAAAGTCCTCTGGCCATAATGTGCTGTTAAGCACCAGCATGGTAAGATGCATTTCTCCAACTGAAAAAGACTCATTATAACTCAGTCAGTTCCTGATTTTACCCCTGATGTCAGTGTCTTTGAATTACTTTGGTAATACTTTCTAAATTGAGTATAATGAAGGAATGGAGGAGGCAAACCTTGATTGATAGCCCTGGTGTTCCTGGTATCCCTGGGCGACCGTCCTGACCTGGTGACCCTGGAACTCCAGCTGCTCCTTTGCCCCCATCACTGCCTGGCCTACCTGGCGTACCCTTCATACAAAACAATAATACTGGTTAGCATATAGAAATGAAGGGTGAAGATTTTTAACTCTGACACTGACATATCTGATGCTGCTGGTAATCAGATATTTATGGAAGCTTTATGCGAGTTAAGCCATAACCTACCATACCATGTGACCATAACCTACCATGATATGGTACCAAATGGTAAGAAATTTACAACTTTAATGATCTGAATTATGGTTGTTTAACATTTTTCATTGAATTTCCAATTTGTTTTTCTTACTGGAATCCCTGGGATGCCTGGTTCTCCTTTCCTCCCTGGAAGACCTCCTCCAGAAATAGCTGGCTCACCCTGAAGCATAATCAAAATACAATGAAAACTGCATTTCAAACCATCATGAACTTGTTCTCTTGTATTTCTCAAATAAAACCAAAACAAAACAAAACAAAAAAACAACCCACATAAACTACTAAAATACATTATAAATGATAACTTAGCTCACCCTTTCACCTTTATCGCCCTTTGGTCCTTGTGGCCCTGTTATACCTGGTTCACCCTAAAACAATAGAAAAACAATTAGGAACCAATGCACTTCATATTCAGACACTGACAGCTCTGCAGGTCAGCAGTTACTCACTCGGTCTCCTCTGATGCCAGGTAAGCCCTGTGAACCCTGCAGCACAGAAGCATCATTAGTTTGTTAACAGTGTTAATATGACAATATGAACACATGTATTCATTTTGTATTTTGGCTCAACTCACTGGGACCCCTGCAGAACCAGGGGCACCTGGTCGTCCTGGCAACCCTGGATTTCCATCAATACCAGGAAACCCCTAAAGAAAAAACGAAGTTATTTCAGATTTTTTTTCTGTCTGGACAAGTTTGTATGATGTTGTCACAGCCTGAGGCATACTCACTCTCTCCCCCTTCTCTCCTTTTCCCCCCAAGTTGTCAATAGAGACAGTTTGGCCTGGTGGACCCGGGCGTCCTTCAGGGCCTCTGGGGCCATCTCTCCCAGGAAAGCCATCACGACCCTACATCATGTGTGCAACATTGGACACATTGTCACAATATTTATACTGAATATTTATACAAAAGATCAGTGTACTGATCCAAAGAACGATCACATTCAGTGTCACTCACAGGCTCTCCCTTGCGCCCATCTGCACCATCTCTGCCCCTCTCGCCCTGTGGAGGCAAACAACAGGTGACACCTTCGCATCTTAAAATATACAAACAATACAAGGAGGAATGATAAAAAACTGTGTAACTTCTGCATTAATACCTTCTCTCCACGATCTCCCTTCTCACCCTGAAAGAAACGTGAAAGATTCAATTTATTTAGAAATAATTCGAAGAAAAACACAAATGTGTACAAAGAATAACTCACCCGAGGGCACTGATCAGTACAATGGTCTGGACCTGGAGTTACCTAATAAATGAACAAATATATAAAAAATTGATAAAAAAGTTTTTTGGTGGGGTCCTGTATCCTAATTTGTAACAGTAATTCAGGTGCATGCAACTTTCCAGTAAAAAGAAAAAAAGAAAAAAAAAATTAGTTGGAATAGGCATCCAAACATTATTCATCGAAAGTCATGATATTGGAAAAATTTGCTGTCTGGTTTTGGTCACTTTAAATTGACTACGACTAGCTTCACTACAAAGCAAGGCTACGAACAAAACTTTATTTTTTCCATGTTCCTTCTCACCTCTGGTATTCTGGCAATTCCACAGAGCAGGTCTGCCAGGTCAGTATGTACTGTGCCCAGCTGCGCTGCAGTACGGCTATATAGGATATTCTGGGTGCTTCCATCCGTAACAGCACGGCGTAACTCCTCAGTGTCAGCCTGGTCAATACCCACAGCTAACACTGTGACACCTGGTAAACACAAACAGCTGTTTTCTGGGTTGTTTTAATCTATATATGGTGTATCTTATACAAAAACTGTACATACAGTTGTGTGGTGAAATGAAGGAAAATTGTGCAAAGGCAACCAATGATCTGGTACGAGCAGGTCGTTACATCCAACCAGATGTAAGCAAACCCAAAGTTTCATTTTCAATAAGACTACAGAACAACTGCTGTCATCACACCTGGAACTCTAAGACTGTTGGCTGCAAGAGTGAGGTTGTCAGCTGATTTCCTATCAGCGATGAGGACAACAGCACCAGGGACACTTGGTCTGCGCCCAGCTGATGGGCTCAGAAGATACTGTCTGGTGAAGGTCACCGCCTCGCCTGCAGAGGGAGACAAACAATATAACAACGGCTAACCCATTAACACCGTTAAACATAAAGAAGGGAAGGTCAATACAAAAAACAGGAAGGAAATATATGAGGAAAAAAAGTAGAAAAAACAAACCAATGTTATTCCCTGGGCTTTCATCAAACGGTGTGGACAGGATCTCTTGAAGTAGTGTGTCAGAGCTACCATGGCGATTAAGCAGGAACCATATTTTGGGTCTATACCCATACACTACAACTCCCACCTGAAACATACAGAGAACAATAAAATGCTGGCAATGCAAAGCAAAAATATCATACCAGCATATCGTGTGAGATATAATCCTGGTAATTCTACATAATCTGTTTATCTGGGATTTATTTGGCTAGAAAAGTACCTGAGAGTCACGGGCACCAATGGTATTGAGTGACCCTGCTGCACTTGTGAGAAGTTCACGCAAAGGTCTTGCAAGGTTAATCCGATCGGTAGATGCCGGCACCAGAAACACCACATCCAGACGCCCACCCACACACACTGCGGATAGAGCAGTATGTACAGATAACTAAGGTACTAAAAAGTAAATTAAATACATGAGAGGGCATGTACAGGTGTGTTACCAGTGCGTTCATCAGCAGAGATTTCTGTTCCCAATCCATTTTCAAAGGAGGGCTGGACACTAAAACGATATCGCTGGCCCAAACGCAGCCCAGTCACCTGGTAATAGCTTGAAGAAGCAGGGAGCGTAACTGAAGTGCCTCGACCAATACCTGATGTGAAAAGTGAAAAGTGAAAAGTTAAAATGATTGAATGTAGAGAATGTATATTGGAATATAAAAAAAAATATTAACATGTTTCACCTGTCTCCTCTCTCCAACGTAGAATATATTCTTTGGCCCCTGGTACTGGAATCCAGTCCAGACGTGCAGAATTCTGGGTAACTTCTGACACTCGTAAAGTTGTAGTAGGTCGAGGGGTAGAGGTACCAGCTGCACATTCAGATACAGGCAGTTAGCAAACATGCAGAAATACACACATTTTGACATTTGGTTTTCCATTTAATGCTATATTTTTTTGAGGTATAAAAGTTTTATAAAAAATTACAATAACAGACAGTATTCACATGCTCAGTTACATGTGAAATTTCAAAGTGATGTTCAATGTTCAAAGTGAGGTTCATTTAAATTTGTCTACTAAATACTGTAAAAGCCATTACTTAAAGAAGGCTTTTAAGGCATTGCCTGTGAGTCTAAGTATAATTTCTCAAATGCACAAAATTTCGAGATACTGAAATATATTGCATATGGGAGGACAGGACTCACGTGTGGTGACTCTGACAGACACAGGGGCCCCTTCTCTGTTTTGAACTAAAGCCATGACCTGCACCTCATACTGAGCTCCAGGGTCTAGTCGCTCTAAATCCACTGCTGTTACATCTCCTCCCACCAACTGACTTCTTTCTTCACCACCTAAAGAGGAAGAATACAGTTACCTCAGAGAGGAATTTACCTCAGACTGGCTGTAATAAAAAAAAAGCCACAACTGAAGAAAAAATCCTTTTCAGTAATACATTTGTTAAGGAAGAATATCTTATTAATACACTAAAATACAATAAGATCTACAAAACGGAGTGAGATCACAGTTAACCTACCATCTGTTCTCTTCCAAGAAACACGATAAGATGTTGCTCCCTGCACACCAACCCAACTGACTCGGACAACTTCCCCTCGCGCCTCCTGGACTTGCAGTGATGTCACAGTTCCAACTACAGACTGGTCAGATTCTGCAAGGCGAGAAAGGGAACGTGTGAAGCACCTATGTTTACTCTCCTACTTTTTGTTAAGTTTCTCCAAAAAGGCAACAACACCAGAAATAATCTGCACCGTTATACCTGTTCTGATACTCAGGAGAGAAGGGCTTCCCTCTCGAGAGCCACTCAGTGTAGAAACTTGCACCCTGTATGCTGAATCTGACTGCAGTCCATCAATGGTGAAAGAAGAGACATCGGCTGCCACCCTACGAACTGTTTCAACCCCTGTGGCGGGCAAATCACAGTATAGATTAAAAAAAAGAAAAGACAAGGCATTTTCATGCTTCTTCAACTACAGATATATGACGAAAGAGGAATGTGACTGTTGGATACCACCCGAAGCACGGTCTTTTAATAATAACTTAGTATAATTTTTTATTACATTGCCCTGTATTCATCTGGGTGGCTAGGTTTTATTTCTGTCAAATGCTCAATTTTAAACATTACTGACCATTATCACTGCGCCAAGTGACCTTGTAGCCAGTTGCCCTTAAGGAAGGTGTCCATGCAATGCGTATCCTCTGAGATGTGACGTCAACGATGCGAAGTCCAGATACTGATCCACTGTGGGGATTAGTTCGAGCTGACAGTGTGACCACCTCCCCAGTACGTTGATCAACAACAGGTGCAACACCAATGACCAGCGCTTCGTCAGGCTGCAGGCCATCTATAGTGAAACTTGTGGACTCGGCTGCTAGAAAACGGAACTGCTCAGCATCTGCAAAACAGAACATAAGGGAAGATAATGTTTTGCGCATAAAACCTGGCAACAAGCTAACAAAAACAAAGCAAAGTAAAGAGATGAAAGTCAGCTTCCAAGTCTACTTTTATCTTTTTTTAGAGGATAATGCAGTAAAACCAAAATATCAATCAAATCCTCAACCTATAAACACCATAAACAGACAAAATCTTTACAAGACATAGCACTTACTGTTGCCTTGTCTCCAAGTAATCCTGTACCCTGTTGCTCCAGTGACACCTGCCCAGGCAATTCGAATTTTCCGACTGTTTGCATTCGTAACTCTAAGGTTAGTCACTCTTTCAACACTTTGCTCTGAAATCAAGAGAATGCCACACGTTATGTGAATAAAATTTAATGTCTGACTATTTTTACAACAGCAACACTGTTGTAGGGATGAATAGTTCAAAAAACTATTTTATGAACTAGGAAATCCATTCAAAGTTGCAGATATTTGGACATATGTGCTTGATGTTTTTGCCTTGAATGGGAGATCCATGGGTTAAAAAAAAGAAAAGAAATATCTGTTAAACAGTTAAAGGTGTTGAAATTGACAGATAGGCGGAAACGCATATGTACAGAAAATCGTGTCCCTGCTAGACTCACCTGGTTTAATGTAGACAGTAACTGGGTCTCCTTCATTTTCTCCCACCAATGCTGTGACACGGATACCATAAGACACTCCGACTGTCAGGTCTCTGAGGTCAAGGGTTGTTAGGTTGCCAGGGATAGTCCGGACTTCGGCAGATCCCACTGACATATGTAAGTAATGAGTACATATGAAAAGTCATGTTTTCATTCATAATTAGGCAATAAAATCAATATAAACTATATAATATTGAATAAAATCACTCAGTGTACCTTCTGTGTTCACGATATTGATGCGGTATTGTGTGGCCCCAGCTACACCTGTCCAGCCCAGTCTGACCGTACTGCCAAGATACTCCACAACTCTCAAGTTGGACACTCTGCCTACTGGTTGTTCCTCTGCAACATCAGATGGTAAAGCCAGTCATGAAAAATTGATACATGTACCAATAAACTTTAAGTTATAGATATTTATATTATAAATATATTTAGACCTGAAGGGAATTCAACCATGTGACATTTATGAGCCATAAATCAATCCAAAATAAATTTAGAATTTAGAGAGCCCTCTGGCAGAGTCCCTGACCTCTGGATGAGGTAGAAACAGGTGTAGCCTCCTCACGACCTTCAAACAGGGTATACAGGGTGATAATATATTCTGTGTTGGGCCTAAGGCCTGCTAACTCATAGCTGGTTGTGCCCCTAGGAAAGGTGAGGGTCTGGACAGCGCCTCCTGCAGGGATGAAAAATAAAAGTTCAGTGGGTTCATATTAATTTAACTTCAGGTATATGGGAGTTTGATGACTGCAAATATAAACAATTCCTACTGTTTGTAACTTAAAACTGGACCTTGTGGGTGATACATATTAGTGTATATTTTAGTGAATCACAAGAAGTTTAGTGGCAAATAACATCTGCTAGTAAAAGCAAATTAAAAATAAAATATTACTGCATCATTTTAATACAATATTTGAGCATATCTGACCTTCCCCCTCTCTCCACTCTAGTCGATATCCTTGAGAGGACTGAATTAGTCTCCAGGTAAGGCGGATAGTGGAGGGGCCAGTGGTAGCTGCTCTGAGGACCTGCTGTTCCTGATGCTCTGAGAAGAATACATGATGTCTTATGTAGTAATTATGTAATATTGATATTATGTAAAGCCCTGTTCTCATCAATCCAATAAAAATGTCAGAGGATGGAGTTAGCTTTTCTTGTTAAAAACAAATACTGTACTACCTCTTTATGCTTCTAAAAGGTTACTACACTATGTGTAATTATTCCACAATTCATTTTAGTACAGGATCTTTCATACAGTTCACACAGTTGCAACATAGATAGATAGTTCATCAGACAGAGATTAGCAAGGAGACATTTTAGACCATTGATCATTTCAAATGAAAAGATGAAACATTTCAGACTTATCTAAACAACTGCAAACCACAAAACAGGCATCCCAATCTGAACACATCATTGTAGTTCTGCCTGTCAAATACACATCTCATATCACATGACATTGCTACATTATAGAATAATACTTAAGGATCAGTGTGTGAGCAGCATGTTATATGTTACAAGCTGAATGATGGTCAAACTTGGACTGAAATAATCTTAGGGAGATAATGGTAAACACTGAGTGTTTACTACAGATGAATGACTGAAGGGAAACAGGGTTGAGATGAGAGGATCTGCAGAAAGCAGCTGCGCAGTCAGGGAGCAGATGCTACAATACAGAAAAGGGAGCAATTTAAGGTACTGGTGTGCCACAGAAAGTAACACAAACATTTATAGCACAACTTCCTGACTCACATACAATGCGCATTTACCTGTGAGGGACATACTCAGCTCATCAACTTTTATTATCTGTTTATCATGTATCACAGGGCTAATGTTATCTTCATAGCCAGGTGTAATAAGGGCAATACAACAAAATCACTATAAATGTGTCTCAAGATATGTGCTTAAGATTCAAATAGGCACAGAGTGATATATGATTTAGATTCACTAAGCAAAGTAACAGTTATGGTCCTGAACAACCAATCAGACATAATGTTGCTAAGATCCACTCTCTCACGTATCCCAGGCACTGACTGCATAATAGCTTTCTGAATTCTAATCCAAAATCAAACAAAAAGAAAACATCTTAGTTGTACTATGGTCTGTATAACAAAACATTGTAATTGGAAATTAATAGATTTTCAATTTTTACAATAAGCTATTCCTGGTATTGTGACATGTGCCGAACCATACCCACATACTCATATTCTCACTCTAGCTGCAAGAGAATAGCTACAAATTGTCATTTCTTTGCAAAAATGATGGTATTATGGCTTATGCTGAAAACAGACAGTTACAATACTGACAGGAAAAATTGTATAACAGTTAGTACAATTGTATAGAGAAACATCAAAATTGGATAACTACTAAAAATGCTGATCTGAGAGATTTTCAAATCCAAAATTAATTTCTACAGCAGCCAGGTGGAATATTATAAGATATAACTATCCAAAACTCTGGTGTTCTTGTCAATAAAGAATTCTCCTGTGAAATGCAAAAACTAATAGTTTGACAAGATTACGATGTTCTGTCATTGACATTATTACTTTTTTTGTGTCAGCATACCTCTGCCCTCAGTCTGCTGGTGTAGTGCACTGAAACTAATGGCTCTCTCTGAGAGAAACAACTAATCACTATGAAACAAAAAAGAAAAAACACTTTCTCTCTGATAATGTAAGTGGGATTCAAACACAACAGTGAGAAACAAGAAAGTGTCAATGTCGCAATGCAAAAGACTAAACACAAAGCCACAGACCACTGGGTCCTGCTTAGTATTGGGCCATTTGGATATAAAATGTCATCATGTTATTATTTCATCCTATGAGCTTTTTTAGTTTGAATGTATTTTCTGCATACATAGTGGATGAATTTGCAATGTTTTGTGAGGTCCCATTAACCTTTGGCCTTTGGCCAGTTCATCAAATTTGATGAAATTCCTTCAATGTAGGGCTGGATAATATGGCCAAAATTCATATCATGATACATTTCTTAATTTTGGCTTTTACATGATAATTCTGACATTGATTCTAAGATTATAAAATTCACAGCAAAACGGCCAAGAATGCCCCCAACAAATTTCTTTACCCACAAACTTCTGAAATCTGGTTTGCCACGTTTATGAAACCTTGTCCTATAAAACAATATAGGATTTTAGATATAAAAGTCAGTGTTCATTTTTTTGTTTTTGTTTTCAGCATTCATATACAAACAAAAAAAAATGACATCACTGTCAAATAAACAAAAACCTTGGCTTTGTCAGTCTTAATCTTTAAACTAACTTTTAACTGCAATATAGGCCAATTATCTTATTCGTGTGTAAATAGATTGTAACAAAAATGCTTCAGCCACACCAAAAAATATGAAAAATACTCTGACTTACTACAAATTGCAGAAAAAAAAAAAGAGTGAGCAACAATAAAAACACATGTGGGGTGATGGTGATGTTGTTTTAAGGGCAGGCTATGTTAAACTTCTATCTTCAGACTCTCAGATTATTCTGTCAAGGTGAAGGCAGAGCCCTGTGATGAACCTTAGTCAGTGAGAGATTAAATTATTTACTAATAAAAGGGAACACACTTCAAAATCACAAACACAGACACAACAAACCTCTACTGGTTTACACGTTAACAAACAAGAGAGATATAAGCTCATATAAAGTTTAAGTTACTGTGATTTACAGCATGTCACAAACAATATACATCTCTCTTGCCTGAGAGCAGAATTTGGGCACACAAATGGTTTCACCATCAGTTCCCACCAGCTCTCTTAATACAGTGGCCCTGCAGTGACTCAGTCTTCATTCAAATAACACTGGTCCAACTGATGTGACACCAAAGTGGTATTACTCATGAGAGACAGATGGTGTGTGTGCGTGTGTGTCTGTGTATAATATAAGTGCGTAGGTGTTCTAGAAATGTTCCCTAAACAGAACTAAACAGTAACATGTGTTTCTTTCTCGGAAGAGACACAAACAGCAGGGAAGACTGTTCACCATCCCTGTCCCTTTTTTTTGTTCTCCTCTGCTTCCTGTTCCAGTGCATGGCAGGACACAGAGGGGAAACCACATACTCAAGAAGCATTCTTTTACTGCAGTTGCTAATTTAAAACACAGGGATCCAAATATAGTAAGTCATTTTGTGTATTGTTTTGCTGTTGATGTATTTGGTGTGTGTAACATTGAGTTTTGAGAAGGAAGAGGGGGACACAGAGAAAATCAAAGAGATGTTTGGTGTTGTGCTGAACTAAAGGATGAAAACTTACCTATCTTGAACCTGGCAGTGGCCCCAGGGCCCTCAGTGTTGCCTTCATACAGTGGGATGATTGTGACGATGTACTCAGTGTCAGGTTGAAGTCTGGGCAGGAGGTGAAACTCACTGTCACCAGCAACTTCTGCGGTCTCAAAATCCCGACCTTTATGAACAAAAAAGTAAAAATCACAAGTAACAGATTTGAAAATACATGTCATAAATGTAGGGTAAATTGTTGGTGTGTTTGATATTGGCTGCTTGGTTCTGACCAGTAAATGGTCCCCAGACCAGACGGTAGGCCCGAGCACCACTGACACCTCTCCAACGCAGACGAACACTGCCCTCTGACTCTGTCTCCACTGTTAACTGCTTTACTGCCTCAAGGCGCACTAACACATAGAAAAATATGAACACACAGACATTGGTAAATATTATCTTAATTTAATAAAACCCCTAACAAAATAGTCTACTATTGCATAATAGTCAGTCTACTTGTACCAAAGGACCACGGGATAGACTCACGTGTTCGAGCATTGAGGATGGACGGAGATGCAGAATTTCGGGGGAACAGAGGATAGAGACTGATGACATATTCTGTATCAGGCTGAAGCGACTCCAAGGTGACAGATGTGGAGTCTGCAGACAGAGACTGCTCCAATATTCGATCCGCTGGCTGACCTACTCTTCCAACCACACAAAATACAGGAAAAACAGACAAACAGCGCATGCAGGAGACCAGTTAGTACACCAACTGTAACCAAAAACAATACTGTACAATATGTCATCAGACATTATAAATGATTCAAAGTGTTTTGCATTTATTGAAGCGCAGAGTCAGAGCTGCACATATACTGAAGCCAGCAGACAGAAAAACAGGTAGAAAGTTCACAAATCTCATTACAGAATAAACCTCATTAAAACAAACTCCCAAACACACGCAAGCCAAACTAGACAGAAGAGGTGCTCCATGTGAAACTGGCACTCCTGCTACATGTTTGGAGCGAGTAATGGTTTATAGCAGCCCCAGGGACTGTTTTTCTTTCCTGAATCATAGTATAAGCACCCAGAGAGCTAGACAATGTTGTGATCTATGCCACACCCTGTCTCTAGAAATTTAACGACAGAATTATTGATGATCAGTAACACAAGTAAAGTTTTTCTCTGAGAACCTAATTTCAAGACTAGTGATGATAAAATGTATTTGATAATTTAGGTAATGACTGGGCAATTGAAGCCTTTAACTGACAGCTAGTGCCTGAGGGAGTTAGGGTGTTATATAACCTCATGTTCCTCAAACTCAGCCTTGGCAAGTTGGAAACATTTTGAGAATGTTTCCAACTTGACACCAACTAGTTAACTGTTATTATCTACTGGAGATTCTTATCATCCTCAATTCTTTCTTCAAAGAGGATGTGTCTGATGTTTTGCATCAGTCCAGGTGAAAGGCACACACAGATACGAAAACAGATACGACAGACAGATGTATGTCTGACCTCTTAGTCCATAGGTGACTTTGTAGCCCTGGACAGGTGAATAAGGCTGATCCCATCCCACACTGAGAGAGAAAAAGCCAGCCTGGATCAGACGTAAACTGGAGACACCCGGCAGAGACCCTGTGAGGAGAGAAAAAAAAAAAAAAGACATTGTCGGTTTATACCTGTGATAAGTTCAAAATAAATGGGTTTGCCTTGTGTGACTGATGTTTGGCTGGTATTTTCGCTCGGATTTCAGTCCTTCACTTTTTACTCACTGGTTCGTTGCTTGGCAGAAGAAGAGTCTCCCACACTGTTGGGATATTGGGCAATAATGGTCACCAGGTAATCTGTCCCTGACCTCAGCTCTCGTGCAGTGAAAGCCCTCTGGCTAGAAGAGACAGTCTCCTGCAGGTAGAGACACACAACACTCTTACAAAAACACATGCCTAAAACAAGTTTTTGCGAGGTGAATAATGGTGCAGTCATGCCACTCTTCTAACTTCATCATATCTGCTAAGATATACAAAGGGAAATTTCACATTAGCCCTGCCAAACTTTAATCTCTATAACCTTTACATGAAGAAGATCCACCCATTGGATAAGTCTAAACTCAGCCTGAAGGCAGGTGTTATGTCTCGCAAAACACAAATGCTTTTGGCTCCTGAAACCACAATAAATTACCTAAATTTAGGTCATGTGAATATGTTAACACAATTTAATTCAATACAGGTCCTCACCTGACGCAATTCTGCTGTAATAGGCTGACCCAGTCCAGAGAGGGGCACATATTGAACTACATAGCCACTCACAGGCCCCCCTGCAGGAGTCCAGCGAAACCTGAGTGAATCAGCTGCTTGTCCAATAAATTGAATGTTGGATGGACCAGAAAATGCCTCTGAGGGGATGGGACAGGAGAGGAGAGGAGAGTTTAAGATAATAGTTTACTCTTGTTTGTGACTGTCAATAGTACCACACATGTACGTGTTAATCATACATACCATCACTTGCATAGATTCCGCCTGCTTTTGAACAAATTCTTGGACTCACAAGAGGAAGAAGTGTGTTCAACAGTTTGAAGTCTCCAACAAATGATGTGAAATCACTGCTGGGTTGAGAGGAGATCTGAGCCAATTCATTCCTGTCTGCACTCTTTATGCCTTAAAACAAATTACAGAAGTAAAAAAGATGCATTAGTTCCAAAACAGGTCTAAAATTATTCTCAACTACTCTGAGTAAAAGAGGCGAAACCGCCAAGGAGATGCCTACCAACTGCAAAAACATGCACTTCTTGACTACGCAGCTTCTGTGCAGGTTCTTGGACACTGTCCTGTGACTTTCCATCCGTGATCAGGATAGTAATCTGCAAGTTAAGAATTAAGTTTAAACTTAGAAACACAATAAATGGTGGGGTAAATAAATGCAGTGTTATACAATTATGACAGATTGTAGAATGGCTGCTTTTCAAACCTTTGGGACATCTCGACTGGTTGAAGGGTTGAAGAAATTGTCAGCGACAAACTTGAGACCAGCACCAGTGCGTGTATTTCCACCTTTATAGTTTAAGTTTTCTATGGCATTCACCAGCTCTGTGCCATTCAGATACGTTGTAAAGGTGAATTCAACCCTGAAGGAGCAAAAATGAATGGAGGAACCAAAAAGTGCATTAAAAAATTGTTATGCAACTGGAGTAAGATCCTGTTACTGCATCTGGAGTGCTTAGGTACATGTTAATATGACAATTACCTGGAGGTGTCACTGTACTGTATGGCCCCAAACCGTATTCCTGACTCACCGACAGAGCTGGCAAATGGTTTGACAATTCCAGACATGAAACCCTTCACCTGCAGGAAGTTAGCTCTGCCAATACTGGAAGACCCATCGACCAGGAAAACAATATCTGCTGCTTGCACATTATTACACCTGCCTGGAAACAAGTGATTAAGGATATGTGTGAGCACATATAATGACAAACAAATACAAACATACTGAATCTCCTGGGAGATATATATATATTATTTATTTATTTATTTATTTTTTATTACCCTGAGCCTCTGTCTGTTTCATGAAGGACAGCAGGAATGTCAAAGTGAAAAGCCAGCTCCACATCTTTACAACCTGGACAAAAAAATTATGAAGACAATTTTAATATACAATAAATCAGTGATCCATTAATTTATTCAAAAATGACTATGAATATACACACTTGTATACTTTGTTTACTACTCCTCATCCATCCTCAGCCTTTCCATATGGCTCCATATCATGTTAGTCTCTGCGTCGGTACCGTCACTTGTTGGATAAAACTGCCATGCCATCATTAATCTATAAAGTAATCATCCCCATCAAATGTCCTCTTCATACTGGTTACCTGATCTTGTCACTTCTCACTCTCGCTGTCATTTTCTACCAACTTTCCATAAGGCTCAGGGGTGTTTTCGAGCCAATCCCAGCCAGCGTTCCGGGTGAGGGCAGGGTACACCCTGGACAGGTTGCTAGGCTATCACAGGGCTTTGTAACTTTCCTGTTCAGCATTATTGCTTCAATCATTTTCTCTTCAGCATATGTTCAACTTAGTTCAACCTTATTTGTCATGTCTATGTTGTCTTAGAGTTCTAGCCATTGTTCTTGCCTGTACCTACTCTGAACCACCTTGTATCCCTGAAATCCTGGCAGCCAGTGTGCATCAGGTCCAAGTTTCATTTGCATGTTATCATTTCAGGGTTAGCAGTGTAAATAATTGCTAAATGAGCATTATGACCAAAACTTGACATTGGAGTCTAAACTACAGCAGAAATATGAAATCATAAATCATAAGCATGGAGCTGAAGGCCTCTACTCATCTGAGACATAGTCTAGATATGATTGCTCCAATCCATGCTATTAGCATTGTTTCTTGACAGGAAAAGTTCATGAAGAGTCAGCATCAAAATTCTGATGGCCTTTCCTTAAAAGCTTCAGCTTAAAAGCTCAATTTTACCAGCGCTAACAAGAGTCAACGTATTTTTCAATTGGATTGTCAGAGATACATTAACAATAAAGCACTGTTGTTACATAATAACTGAAAAGATCACTACAAAAGAAGCATCTCACAACAGCATTGAATAGTATGTAAATGTATATATACACATTTCTGAACTCCGTTTTGTAAGGACCAGGAAATCCATTATGAAAGAGGAACATTTCTTTTCAACCTCTATTTACATTAATCTTTTCACAGAGTTAATATACTAAACAGTGGCTACTGGAAACAGATGTTGCTCTAAATAAAAAAAAACAAACAAAAAACCCTGATGTACTCTGTAGAGCGAGTGTCAGCAATGTCTGGGGCAAAAAGCAAGAAACCATGACAGATGATTAAACCCAATCTATAAGTGGGAGCAGCGGGACAACGGCGGATGAAAGTAATTTTATGAGCTTGCATAGAAATGTAAACAATTTCATCTTCAATTATGTTTTTTTCATTGCTTAAAATTTGGTGGCACACTGACCAGAACCAGACTGACTGTTTACCTCAGTGAGAACTAACCCACATGAAAAACAGATGCATTTCTTGCCTGCTGACAGATTTAATGACATTCACAGCAAACAAAAAACTACATTAAAGCTGACAGTCTGTTTTAGTGTCTTATGTTTATCAGCTGTTACGGTCATTTCAAAAGCAATTCTGGACCCCATTCTGTTAAAAAAAAAGTGGGACTGGTGTCCTCTAAAGGAAGAGTTGTTGTCCGCCTCTGCTGCATGTCATGTCATAAATGTCTTATCACTCAAAGCACTTTACACTTTCAGTCACATTTGTGCGAAACTTGCGATGTACACAGTACATCTCTATCTCTCTCTCTCTCACACACACACACACACACACACACACACACATTAATGGCACATCAAGGGGAAGTTAGGGTTCAGTATCATGTCCAAGGACATTTTGACATGTGGACTGGAGGAGTGGGTCACCTGCTCAACCGGTAGCGCTGCATGTAATGAATTATGCCTGAAGGATCTCTAAAGCTCTCTAAATATTAGGCCATACCATGTTTTGCTAATCAGAAAAAAAATTCAAAGATACAAAGGACAATTTTTCACACTTTGGTTTTTCTATGGATTAAATAAACAAGATATAACATGCTGACATGCCTGGGCTTTGAGCCTTTCCCTCTACTGTACATGACTACTTTTGCACATGGTTTACTGAGTAAGTTTGTGATATGGTACATAAAGCACAGAGAATCTGTGGAAAAATGGCTTTCCCTTGTCCTCTGTTAAGATCAGAAACTTTAGATTGGCTATAGCCAATACTCCGAATTATCCATAAATGTTTGCTCCCTTAGCAAGACACAGGCCAGGAACCCCACAGTTTCAGATTTTTGTCCCAACATGCAGCGGACACACAAAACTTAATATGTTCCAAATGTAACATGCCTCTTCTCTTTCAGGAGTCTAAGTATTTATTTTAAAACTTCACCAATAAAATGAAATTATGTACAATTACCACCTGACAAACCAGTCAGTTCACTCATCTTTCATGTTAATTATCTTTTCCCTGCATGGAACAGAATAAAATACTGTTTATTTTTAGTTTAATTAAGTAGGCCAGGTGTTGAGACCACATTCTTTGCCCAGTGACTATTCTGAGTAATTATATCTTGGTTAACTTACCACATCACAAGTTAATAAACACCAGCTGATGACTAAAAAAAGTGGCAGTAAAAATTGAAAGCATTACAGAAAGTAGATTTCTCTTCCTGCCACTCCCACACTACACCCACAAGCCCAAGTGCATAAAATCCTGCTATTATATTTAAAAAAAAAAAGAAGGTCAAAATAATTCACTTGCTAGATCACATGCCAGGAGAAGGAGCAACCCACTTCCTCTGATAAACTATATTATTACAGCACACGCAAGATGCATGCATGATGTTCATCGTGTCTATATAAAGTTCATTCCTAGGGTGGCCTCAACACCTGGAATTTTACAAGGATGAAGTAACTGGCTCATGGGTACAACCACACCTACCATAGCCCACCTGGGAATTAAACTAAAGACCTGGGCTGAATGACACAGCAGCTAAGTGCTGCTTTGAACAAGAAGCAATCAGGAAATTTATGGGGAAATTTACCCAATGCAACAGCGCTGATACATGAGGAAAAGGACTTTCCAGGGAGAGAAATAAATAGTCATCGACTCATCCCAAAGCTTCTGGAGAAAGATATACTGAGGGTGGGCTGTGCTTTCTAAAAGCTCAGCTCAGGCAGGATCACTGAGTTGTACTTTAATAGAAATGCCATTCTCCGAGGGGGGCGGCGGGCCACAGCCTACTGAAATGTGAGAGAGTGCAGGATTGTGTAAGAGCCAAGCTCCCTCAACATAACATCAGTCCAGAGAGCATGACACAAGTGCACAAAGGGATGCAGAGGACAAAAGTTCTTACCAAAGTTTCCTGGAAAATTTGCTCACACATAAGTTTGGTACACACAGGATATTTGTAGCAAGGACAGAAGAGTAATGCGCCGAGGCTATCTGCTAGTCAAAAGCAGGGTAGATTGAGTCTCCCCTGTCACTTTTGATGTCTAGCCACAGGTCAACTATGGTGTCACACACATCTGCTAATAATGAATTATCAGTTCATCTCTTCATCCAAACCAAACAAAGTACAGCAGTGTTTCAAATTCTACTATGACCCCTTGTTGCAACAAGTTTCAAAGGAAGGGTTGATGTTATCTTTTTATTTAAGCATTTCACAATCCTTTTATTGCTATTAACAAATGCCAGCTGGAATAAATCAGGGAAATAACTACATTCATCAGTGCTTCTCATTCAAAGACATGAATGAACAAAGATAAAGTAAAAGATAAAAGCTGTTTAATTATGTATTAACCTAATAATTGATATGCTAAAATAGTAGCCCACAATTTTGTTTCAATTGTAATATTAAGATGATGCAGATCTAATAATAATATTGTCTTCATAAATCCCAAGTGAATGTGTGAGAAAATATATCAAACACAAAGTACCAGGTAGCTGTCCTCCATAGATGACAGTCCAAAACATCCAATACCAAAGTGGTACATCCAAAACTTCACCAAGCATGGCTTCAACGATGCAGGGAATGAAAACATAAGAGAAAAAGTAGGAGGATAGAAGATGAGGCAGAGCGGAACAGTTTAGTCAGCAACCCAGTCCTAGTAAAGGTTTGAGAAATAATCCAGACATGGCAATAGGGGATTTTTGGCTGTTGGGTGAGCCAAACCACACCAAAGACACAAATGCCGTTAGAAGTGGAACAGACAATTGAAACCAATTAAGATACAAAGACAGAGGAGGAAGCAGAGAAGTAGTAGTGCCCCCTCAATAACTGAGTTCATCTGAGGACAACATGGCATGTTTGCAAGGGATTAATTACAGGTTTTTAATTTATACATATTTGGGATTATGCTTTCATTTCAAATTTCACACAATGTTAATTTTAGTCTAAACCCCCAGAGCAGAATAATCTGAGGTAAACTGAGGTATTGTCAAAATGAGTATTTCAAAGAGGGTGAGAATGAGGTGATGGATGTTCTGTTCAGTCTTGTCCAAAGTCAAGACTTTTGCTGTAGGGAAAGCAAGAGGCTAAGGAGTGTCATACTAGCTGCAAGTCCATAGGCAGTGTGAAACTTTTGTTTTCCACCATGTGTATGCACAGCAAATCAGTGAGACTGAAAATGCATGTTACAAACTGTGCATAACTCATATTGATGGTACTCACTGCAAATCTATCCTCCCTTAGAGCCCAGAGTATGCCTGTGCATCATCTTACCTGCGGATCTCTGCTCCGTACCCGGGGCCTTTCACCTTCCCACCTGTGGCATTTCCAGCATTAGCTCTCCATGCAGTGTCTGGCCACGCAGGAGCTTTCACTGTGTCTTGTGTCACAGTTTTCCCGGAAAAAAGAGGAGGAAAAAAAACATGAATCAACGCCCCTGGAGCTCAGGAACTGAAGTTGTACTGCTGCATCCCTGCAGGAGACTAGTTGTGTTTCTGCCTCCCGAGGCTGCCCGGCTGAGCGCAGACTGAGCACTGCGGCGCAGGAACAGTCCAGACTTGTTCGGATGCCTGGAGGGGGGGGACTCCTCAGCGCTCCCTTTCTGCATTTTTTTCCCCCACAAGATAATTTTCTTTGCCTCCAGTCCCTCCCTGCTCCTGCATGCAAGTAACACATGAAACCATCCGTAGTTGAAACATTACGAACAAAAATTCTGCTACTTTTCAAAATAAGACGTGAACTCACGGTGCCATGTTTTTATGCATTTCCATTACATGAATCGGACTGGTGCTTTCTGAGCATGTGTTACCCACGTTATAGCTTGTTTTTGCCATTTGACAATCCTACTCTTAAGCAGACCTCTGGATATAATTCTTGACACCTAATTTGTTAATTTGGTCCATCACCATTGAGCCTTCTTAGAACAAATCACAGAATTATTAGCACTTAACGGCACTTGCAAAGTTAGCCTTATTATTTGACTAAGAATTAAAAGGGAATGCTTTTTTTTCCGATTTAATGTCTATCAATAAAACTTTTGCGCACCAGTCTGACAAACACAGTGAACAGCCATTTGGTTTCATTGAAAAAAATAAGAGAGATGTTCACAGATTTGGAACCAATGTAACTAAAAGCATACATTATAACTACATTCATCGGTGATGTTTGGCCCCATCTCCTTGACTTCATTGTGTCGTTATATTGCTTTAGCTACATTTAATTCACTGGTTTGCCCACAAATGTTAGCCAGCACTTGCCCAAAGTTAGCTTAGATGGATAAGTTATGGCAAATTCAGCTCTAATGGGATATTACTGTTACAAAGTTTAAATTTTTTGAATGGATAAATGAAAATAGCATATATATTATTAGTCTAAAGTTTCCCATTTGTCGACCCACCTGTCTGAGAGAATTACAGCAGTCAGCGTCTCCTCAGCAAGTCCTTTCCACAGAGGACATCTTGAACTGTCACAGTAAGAAACAGTCACATATTTTTTGGACAACGCTCATTGTCTGTTACTTTGTCACTCAGTAATTATTTTCTTGTCAATAATATGACACCAAGAATTTGGACCTAATTAGACAGTGGGCAGTGAATGTGCACAGTAAAAGTAAATGAAAGTGTGATTTGGGACACAGCCCAGTTGATGCCACTTAACTATGGGCTTCAATTATGGATGCATTTGATTCAAACGCATGAGCACATACACACACTAAGAGTGTACAATATTACATCGTCCACAATAATAACACTTCTGATCCCGGAGCAAAAATGAATATCGCGAGATTAGGAATCGACGATACGCAGTGCAGATGTAGCAGCTAGACAAGACTTAAAACAAGCATGGCGGGGGAGGCCCGAGTCTCTCCTGTTCAGATGAAGGTGTGTGTTTGTCAGGTTTGCCATCATGCCGGTTGATGCGGGCCGCCGGTGGCTCAGCAGATGAAAAAAAAAGCGTCCCGTGAACCGGAAGTTAAAAAGTATCTGTTCGGTTCGGTTCCGGTCGGTGTTACCTGCCGCACGTCATTTCTCACTGTTTCTCCCTCTGTCACTTTTCAAACTTTCCTATCCAGCAAGGTCGGGAAAAAAGTAAAAAACAAACAAAGATTATTGCAGCAAAGTTGCTTTATTGTTTTCTGCAGTACACCTCATTCCAAAAGAAACTCTGTTTGATATTGAATATTTCAGGAGATTTTTGATCACTCTTTACAGTCTTGGGAAACTGTTTATGCATTAAAAGGAATAGTTCATTCAAAAATAAACGTTTTAAATGATTGTTCAATAATATTCATGCTCTCCTGTGCAAATAGCATCTTATAAAAAATAACAATAAAAGAGAAAGATATATTTGTGTTTTATAATATCGTCAATAATTATAATTCTGAGAAATATCGTGATAGCGGTTTTGAGCCATATTGCCCACCCTTAGCAAACAGAACACCTTGAAGATGAATCAGATGAGTGGTATTCAGTCCTGTCTTACTGAACTGTTAGAACCTGTGCTTTTTCTCGTCTTCGCAGAAATACATGTCTTGTCAATGTCACACAATGAAGTTTTCAGTGAAACAATTGGAGAAAGAAAGGGGAAAAAAGGGAAAAATTTTCATGTATGTCAGACTGACCACTTCAAGGCAGCAGAAATGTAATACGGAGGAAGTCCATTTCAGTTTGACCCTCTCAAGCATCTGTGACACCCTTTTTTGCTCCAAACTGAAACCATCAATGTTTTCAGCTCGTGGAGGTGAATGACCATTTATTCTGCATCCTGTCATCTTTTATTTTTTCAGCTGACCTTCATGGAAATTATTTAGCAGAATAACCATACCGTCCAAGAGAGAGCCAAGGAGTTGGGCAGCTTTTTGTCACAAGTCTTGTTAACCAACCTCATAACATTGCTTCTGATTTAATTAATTAAATTTTATCCTCATCTACTGAGGAAGTGCTGGCCTCATTGATCCTTTTGTAGGTTGGCCAACCACAGCATGAGAGTAACCGTTTGCTCAGCATCAACAACAAGCTCTGGATTTGCCACCACATTGTGGGTTTATAGAGTTTCCTTAACTAGAGAGAGAGTCCCTATTGAATTAGAACAGTGACAAGGGCAAAAGTAAGTCATTAAAATTGACAGTTTGTTTTTGATTCTGTGCAGGTTTCACAGTTACTTCATTGAAATGTTTAACTACTTGAGGGATTGCCTTGAAACTTAGTACAGACATGCATGGTGCCCTGTAGCTGAATGTACAAAGAGGAGACAATAACTGGTGTATAGCAGCAGGCAAGCAGGAAGACAGGAGAAATTGGTGTGACACAGATGTGTTGTACTGCTCAGGATCTTTTAAGCCAGCCAACAAAACTGAAACCATAGCCATGCTGCACTAATAAAAACACATTCCAGCACTTGAATATATGTTCTTTTGGCAGTGCTTTCTTTGACTTGTTGGTTAGGTACAATAGAGACAAGCTGGCTTGTGGTTTAAACTGCTTCATTTTGAAATTGTGCACAAATTCCCACTTTATAATCGTCTCTATCGCATAATCTATTTTGACAGCCCTCTGTCTCAATTATAACCAGGCGTCAACAGTAAACAATTCAAAAGTTGAAAGAAAACAATGTTGTGGTTTGAATTCTTAAACCTGTTACATTTTTCAGGCTCATGCTTTGTCTCAACTGTGCCTTTGAGCAAGGCAGTTATAGTATTGGTATTGTTGAACTGGATTTGTTCAGTATCCTATGGGCGCGGTTGTAGAGATCATCACCTTGGTAACATCTTGGTGCTACTGTGGGCATGTGGACTTGAAACAGGGTTGTGTTTTGTTGTTTTTTTAAACCATATTGCATGTTCAGCAAATCATGCAACTGGGCATCAGCTCAGTTGCACAACATTATTTCATACTGTGGATGTGAAGTCAGGTGCAATCACTTCTCATGCATCCATTCAATCTGGACAGGTAAACAGTAGGACCCGATGAACTGCATTTGATTAGGAGCAAAGATGAATGAAGTAGGGCTTAACTGGAATTGAATACTTAAAAATTCAGTTCTGCTAGTGTGCTGCTGTTCAACAGGTGTGAGCACATTTTTGTGAGAGAATTTGTTGAAGATAACTATTTATCTAGTTTCTCTTTTAGAACAGTGTTGTTTTCCAGCTGGTCAGGGGTATGCAAACGGTCTGGATGATGACATGTGATGTCTGTCTTCTGTGCTTTCTGAGCAGATTGACATTGATCTCTCCCTTTTCTCTTTTCCACCACCGGCGGTTCCTTGTGTTTAGCTGATTAACTGGATTTGGAGACAGGTGACAGCATGGGGGATCGGAGAGATTACAGGAGAGAGTAGTGCTTTTTCCTGCAGGGAGTAATTTTCCCCTCCCTTTCAGCTTTATAAACATACTATTGTGTGGCTGGGTTAGGTGTTTTTTCTGTGACTTTGCAGACATACCTGAACACAGACAAGAATAAAATCTGCTTATGTTTATATTGCCTGTGATGGAGCCACAGCCCAGAGTGTGTGTTTGCTTAAAATTATTCTTCAGGACAGTTTTGTCCTGAGAACGGTTGTTTTTTTTCCTAGGGAATTTGAAGGTGAGAAGGCTTAGCTCTAACATCCTTGACTCTGGCAGAGTTGGAGAGGAAAGAGGTACTAAGCCAGGCAGTGTTGTTTTTATTCCCAATGGCCTGCAGATTTCTCTTCAAATACCGCCTGTCTAGGTGACATATAGCACAGTGACCTGCTCTCATACATCCATTACAAGGCAGGTGATTAAGGTAGCTGAAACGAGAGAAGAAAGGAACGTAAAATATGTTTGAACAAGTAAAATATGGTGCAAACACTCATAAGATAACGTGTAACTCAGATCACCTGTAACCATGATTTGGGGTGATGGCTGGAGCTAGCAATTTCAACATATTTCTGTCTGTTAAACATTAATATTTCTCAGTATACAGTTTTTATATTCCTTAGGTCAAGGGATTACACTTTTCATTTCAAAACTACATGGCTGACACGATGGTGATATGTGAGGTTATTAGGTCCATAGGATCAACACATTTTTCCTTTTTGGCAGTTTAAATGTGAAATACAGAGCAGAAAAGAGAAGTTTTAGTATGGATGATGGATCTGAAACAAAGATTACTGTGACTAATTCATTGCTTTCCTGGATCATAAATATGTAGCACAGTTTATTTCATGTCTTCCAAGATGGATATTTAGGTGATACATTGTTCAAATATGCGTCACCTAGGTTTCTTAACGGTCCAATCTAGCAAACTAGATTCATGTCAAATGTTGACCTGTATAAATGACAGGAATTGGATTTCTGAATACTGCTCGCCCTTCCAGTCTTGTGCTTATGCTTGGTGGACCTTGATGGTTGTGTGTCATTGTCATACTTCATCAGGTCATACAGACCTGGGCGGCCTCACCTTAGAAAAGGTTATTACAGAGTCCAGCAGTGCAAGAGACGCTTTATTACAAACATCTACTGTAGCTCAATGTAGAATGATTTTGTTTGTTGCTAATTTCAACTTCAGAGATGTGAAATTCACATCTCTGAATGTGAAATAAAACTAGAAACAGATGAGAGGGAGTGCTCAGAGGCTGTTCTCTGCCGCATATTTGCATAAACCAAGCAACACATGGTCTTAAAAGATACTACAGATGCTGCGCAGAGACAACAAGCAAGAAGGAAAATAGTTAAACTACATTTGGTAAGTCACACATATGAAGATTTCACTTAAGTTAATTAAGTGAGCATGTTGACAATGTGGAGAAAGAGTTGCAGGAAAAACTCAGAAATAAATTTCTGTCTGCCATGGTCTTTTTGAGCCTACAGATAAGAGTTCAATTATTCTTCTCAAATTTTTTAGTAATTGCTCTTATTTTAGACCACAGCATATATTGGCGACTTAGGGTTCAGACAGTGGTTGCATAAATGATCTGCATTATGAAGAAATTAATAAATGTATGGAAAACGAAATATGTGTAACACAAACTGTCATTTGATACCAAAATTGCAATTTGAAATATAATTCCAAAATACAAACTTTATTGCAGACTTCCAATTGTATTCATTACACGAATGTTGAATCAAATTTAGATTAACTACAGTAACCATGATATCCTTTTCACTATAGCAACAAGGAAGACTTCTGTATCCAACATATACACACATACACTAAATTGCATTCAAAAAATTGGACATAGATTACCTATAAGTCAATCTTGCCATACCAGCTTGACAATGCAAATCAGGAATGACAACAGACTTTGGGCTCATATTTTGGAATGGTTCCGTCAGGTTTTGTTTTTTTTAAGAAAAATCATTAAGGTGTTGCATAAGAAACTTCTTTCACATTTTACACTAGAATTATAAAATGATAATATACCTCAGAATATTCTTTAAGTTCATGTAAACACAAGTAAATCCAAGCTGTTCATTCTTCTGCCACATACCATTGTTGTTTCAAAACAAACATTCTGTAGAGACAAAATGTCTCTACAGAATAAATATCTAAGAGATAAAGACTATTATCTGGTCTCAGCACATTTACTGTGACTATGTGAGTTCCACCACATTGTGCTTCCAATTAGTTTCCATTGAACCTCAGTGGAAACAGTGAGAGGGGTAGACAGAGTGCTGCAGCTGATGTTAATACTGAGTTTCTAATAACAGAGTGGTAACATGTCTGAACAAAGTGATGTATACAATGGCACTGTCTTTGATGATTCACCAGTTTGGCTTGATGTTCGTTTCCTCAGTAATAGCACTGGTAGGTAACGCCATTCTTGGCAGGAAGATCTGACATGTTTAAAAAGATTTAAAGGCAAAACCTCAGGATTAAATGAACGTGAGAGCCTTCTTCACATCCGTAATAAAAGAAAAAGCAGCAATATAACACAGCAGGTTCAGCACCCCGTTTATCTTTTGGTCTCAGTATCACAGAGCCAACCAATTTCGTAGGAGAAAATACTTTTTCACTCTTTCAAACTGTTTCAACATTATTTACATATGTTTCCTGCCAGGAATAAATGTGATTACATGTAATCCTTATTCTCTAAGGATTTATTCATGTTCACATTTCAGGTGTGGTCCTGCTTTTATAGGAACCTTTAAAATAACACCCCTTTACTATTTCAGGTACCTCATAACTCTCTATAACAACATGGTTTGTGGGCTTTAAAAGGAGTGTTGACATACAAATGCCACATTGATTGCGGTTCAGTGGTGTATGTGTGTCAATAGATACGAACCGTTTCAATGGTCACTGTGTTTTTGACTTTTACAGCCTATAAATTGGTACAGTATTATGTACTCTGTGAAAGGAATTATTTGAAAATTACGGTTCATGTTAAAGACTGAATACCATCCTCATCTTTATTAGCCAGAAGCTAGTTAGCTTAGCGCAAAGACCAGACATTGCAGAAATATCTAGGCTGGCTCTGCTGAAAAGTGAAAAGATTCACCTTATAGCACCTTTAAAATTCACAAATTGACAAGTAATATCACCTTTGTAACTGAATAGCCAAAGTTTAAAGGCCAGCCAAAGTCAAAAACCAACCAAAGTTCAAAAGCAAACCAAAGTTTAACAACAAAAATGTTCTCATTTACAGAACGCTTACCTGAACATTTCTGCTCTGAGAGGAGTTCACACATAACCCAGACAACCTTACAAGTTATTCCCTTCATTCAGATTATTTCCAGCATTGCATTATACCGTCACTATCCAAAGGCAAAATGCCTTAAAGTATGAGATACAAAAAACTTTTGGTCAGTTTTAGAAAGTGGCTGTCCATGTTCCTGAGGTTTGAATGATTTATACCAACATCGCCCATTCATCATTACATGCATTGGACCCATCTAAGAATATTTATAACTAACAGTTGTCATGGGCACAGGTGGTATCAATCTATTGCCATTTTTTAACAAAGGCTAAAAATATCTTTTATTTACTGTGACTCTGAGGGAAATATCAAAGGAACTATTGACATGGTTAAGACAGTAAATCAACATAGACAAGAAGACAAACATCCTGTACTAAGCTTCTTACACCAGTAAGCAACATGAAAGGAAATCAACATGGACAGTCACAACTGGGAAATATGAAGGTTTAGCCAAAGGGCTATGAGTTGTGACTGTAGAATCCTTCCTTTGATTTTCAGACAGATTACTAAGAAAGTCCTCACACTGCATAGTCTGGAACAGACAATTTGGGGTTTTCAAATAAATCTGTCTCATTTGAACATAATTGGGTTGAAGCAAATGGATAAACAAAACAATTCCCTGAGGTCCTCTAGTGTTCCAGTTCTATATAGAGATATAAATTCATTTTTATTATACAGTGAAACATTTAAGATTAAATAGCGAATCCCACAGAGGAAGCTTGGGATGTCAGTTAACCAGCCTGCCTAAACCATGTCCAGAGTCACAGAGTCTGTTGTGTTGATAACAATAATTATACTTTATTAGTGTGCACAGTTAATTCTAAAATAAATAAAGGCAACAGCGTCTACACTCATATAGTATTATACATATTATTATTGACTGTATACTATTATTACTAGAGGTTAAGTCATGAGAGGAGCAGCACCTCTTGTGCCTGAAAATAATTGTAATTATGAGATGAATTAGGTAAGGAAGAAATAATTTAAATTTGATGAAATGCTTTTGCTATAAAGTTAATGAATTAATGCTTCTAACTTTGTTCTGGGTCATTTTTGAAGTCTGTTTTTATATATACTGCAGCACCAGTAGAGGGAGCCACAGGTCAGCGAGACTGTTTCAGTTTCAGACATGTCGCAAAATTCATTTTGAACTCAATACTGTATATCTCCTGTTTTTATATGGATGTCACAATCATGTGGTGTGAAGTGAATCACAGTTAATTTGTTGGCAATTTATTCATTTATTTATTGGTGTGTGTGTGTTTGTGTGTGGGCTGCTTTGTGAGTTACTGCTTTGCCCCTAGAGAGCGGTAGAGACTCAGCTATAGATTGTGCTATTGATTTTTGTTTCCATATCCTTGTGTGTTCATCAAATATGAAAGAAGTTGTCATCACCAATAAACAAATGTCACATCCTAAAGATAAAGAACAAAAAGGGAAGGTCATGCAGATTAAGCACACGCACCTTAAATGTCAGAGCTCAGTTCTCTTACAGAGGATTTAGATGCTTGAACAAGAATGACAGGTTTTTTTTTCCCAACCACATTGTCTTACTGACCTTTTGTTTTAAACCAACAGAAAGCCCAATCAGTCAGATCAGCTGAGGATGAGTGTGTTGTTCTCTCATCATCTGAAAAACATTTTTATCCCTGTGACAGAATTTAAAATCAATTTTTCAAAAATTAAGCACTTAAAACAATTCCAAATAATAACAACTCATGTACATAGTTGAAGCTTTCCACGGTACAAATCCAAACACCTAAAGTTTCAGTGTCATGTGTTTTACAGCCCTCTATCACATTCATGTTCAGACTCGTCAGTCTGTGGCACTGCAAAAAGCATTGCAATAATGTGAAAGGTGTGTTTACACACTCTTTATTCACGCCCATCCTTGTGTTGTTTTTTTTAAGTCAGTCTGGCTTGTAATGAGTTATTGAATCATCATTATGCAGTATGTCTTCAATATTCAGACATACACAGCTGGTAACTAAACCACTGCTGAGCTTTTATCAGTCATAAATGTTTTGAGAGCAGATGAATATATGAATATAGATATAAATTTTTCTTACTCAGTCTGATGCACACAACCATCAAGATGTGTTTCTTTCATTCATCTGATAAATGAATTCTTCTGTAAAAAGCATGCCATGTAACATACAATGAAGTGGAAAATAGAAAGGGGATTCCCGATAATGGGTGAAAGGTCTTTTCTATCCTCAAGAGCCTTTTGAAAAGACTCCAGCCTGGTCTTTTTTGTAAATAATCACATACACTTCCCCCAATAATCCTTTCAGCCTTGGTGGACACATACAAAGCATATGTGCACACACATACACACACACAACAGACATTTTTCTTTTTTATCCTTCTGCTAAACCATAAGGCAGATGAATGTGTAATAGAGAGAGTGATGGCTGATGTGTACACATTTGGGGAGAGCTCAGATTAATAGATATGATGGTCCATTTTGAAGGTAATAACAGGATCTAGTCACAAGGGATGCAATATTGTGTCTTTTGGACATTTGTGGATGGCAGCTGGTCTTTGAGCTCATACTTGCATCTCTTCAGGTGAGGTATGGTATCGACATGGATGATATGTAAACCTATGTGTCTATCTTGGTCCTAACCACTATTGTTACTGCCAGTTAAACACCGTTCTTTTCAGATCTATCTCAGCATTGACACCACAATTGACTTAAAACCAGATATTAGTGAACACTGTGTACGAATACCGCACACTGATTTTTTATTTATTTTTAAAAGAGACTTTCCCGCCATTTTGAGTGAAAGTAGAATATTTCAATAATTTTTTACTTCCTGATTTGTTTCTGGTTCTCCCAGTCACAGGTGGTGTCACAGTTTTATAACTGGCTCAGGTTCGTTGGAGACATATCCTGTCTGCCTATCCAGCCTGTTTGCCGTCTTCACTGGCAGTTTGTTGGTGTGGCCTTGTTGACAGTAAATACACTAAAGACTAAAGTTACGAGAAAGTGTAATCCCAATATGTGTCATAATATCTTTGGTCAATACCTGTCTCTGCCTTTGAATCAGTATTTCATGATACAATGTAATGAGGTACAATAATATGTGAAATAAATGTTGCAGAAATTGGGAGACAAGTATAGAATTTGCCACTGTATGTGAATTAAGTATGTAAAAAGATGTCTAAGAAGAACGTACCTGAGGTGAGCTTGTGTTCAGCCCTGCTGTTTTCTCTGCCTTTCACGTAGTTTCCTCAGCTCTGCTCTCATATTAAGCACGTTTACATGACACCTAAAAGAAACCGAATTATTGCGTTTGTCCGACCAAAACTGGACTTTTAAAGTACGTGTAAACACGTTAGCTCGACTGAAATCGAGTTTATAATTGTCGGATAACACCCAGATAATGCGACTGAAAGTCGATCTACTGCTGCATGTACACGGACAGTCGGACTGGAGCTGGAGGAGGTGATCTGCGCATGTGCTCAAGTTTCGCGCTAAACTATGACCCGGAAGTCGAACGGCATTTAAAACGTAAACGCAAACGTAGGATGTCAGACAAAAGAAGCTGGCTAACTGCTACGCGTCGAACATGGCAAATCCTGCAGCAAAAGCTCATTTTGGACGGATACAGAGGCTAACTTGCTAGCTCAACGGTCTTTTTTTCTTTCCATCTCTGTTGTGGCCTGTGACGTCATAGGTCACAGGCGAAAGAGTGCATATCGCCACCTATCGTAGAGGAGGCGACATGATTTCAACAAATAAATCGATTTCACTCCCGTGCATGTATACTGGGACAAGGACAGACGTCCGATGAGATGGCTTTATCGAGCTATAACCATAGCTTGACTTAACTGTGATGACACTCAGCACATTTACATGCACATTATCTGGGTGTGTTAGTCCGATAATTTTAAGTTTGGTCGGAAAAACGCAATAATTCGTATTTTTAGGTGTCATGTAAACGTGCTCACTGGACTGATTGTGTTTTTTCTTTGCAGAGGCTTTGGCTAATCTGGCAAAACTAGTGTCATCCATATAACTGGCCTTTGGCTGACTGTCAAACACCCACTGATCTTCATAGGATTGATGGTACATTTCAGTTTGTTTTTGTCCCAGCAGTATAGGTATTCTTGTAAATTTTAATATAGCCTTACATATTTACTTCCAGACTTTTTTCTTGTGAAATGAATGGATCAAAAAGAGAGGGCAGTAATTATACTGTCACAACAATAAAACGTCACACTCTGATGTGCAGATCAACCTCCCCACACACTCAATTCCAGGAAGAGTCACTTAGTGTGTCATAGTTTCAGTGTGTGTGTCTGAGCTTGTCTGAGGTGAATTAACAGCTTCACTCATGTGCGCTCCATCCCTACCTTGCTTTCTGTGGTTTCCCAGTCTTTCTCTATACTTTCCTCTGTCATTCTGCCATCTGCCAAGGTCTTTGTTTGTGCTAGTTGTGTGTTTAGGCTACTCTTACTAGGCAAACATGCTCTGTTTTCTTGAGTGAGGTTTTGTCACTTTGTCAGAGCTCCTGGCCTGACCCTCGCAAGCACATGTCCAAACACACACACACCTCAAACAAGCTCAAACACCCAAAACACCAAGTGCTTTTTTGAGGCTTTTCATTCAAATCGGTCCTAACCATAGGCAGTTAATAAGGATGGATGGATGAATGGATGTAGCCACTGTCATGTCACTAAATGGTAGATGGGCAAAGAGGAGGGCAGCGTGTATCTGCACTTTTATGTATCTCATTTTGTGGCATGACCCTTAATTAGAAAGAAATTGAAACCTTCATAAAATTATAAACCATGAATCACATAGTTCATCCCATTAAATTTGTCATGATGGAGAAAGGTAGAGATATAGGTCAAAACTGTTGCTTGTGCCAACATGTTAGCAGCTGAAAATTTATGGCTTGACTCATGTTTGGAACTAGCTTCAGAAACTCAGTAAAAGATATGTAGTTTCTGTGGATTTGCCTTGGAGGCAGCTGTTTTAATGAAACCAAAACTCTTTCCATACTAGCTGCAAGGCACCAGCAGGCAGGGAAACAACAATGACCAGTTAGATCAGCACCTTTAGTAGCTAAAAGGGGTAAGTGTGATGTTAACATGCCTTTCTATTGCTGGTTTAGTTTTTGAACAAATGAAGATACATTTTATTTCAAAATTCCTTTTGGTCCATAAAAAGTTATTGATGTATATTATATAATATAAATCATCTAAAGTTTAAAATATTGTCTGTGTAGCATAAGCCTCATATAACTTTTTCTTGTCCCAGAGTTGTCTAAAACCTGTCCAAATTAACCAGATGATTTAAGTTGAGTCAATTATTCATCCATTGCCCTGCTGCTGTAAAATTCCACTAGTGTTTAATGTGTGTTTTTATTTGTATTAATCTTAAAACTGTTTGAGTACATTTGCTAAAAACTGCAGTGCCAAACTATAGTTATGATACAAGTACTAGAGCATATTTACACATGACTTGCTTCTTTAAATCATTTTGTTGAATTAGTTGATAATAAGAGAATACATTTAGCCATATTATTTAACTGTATGTGTTAAATCTTAATTTCTTTATGAGAAGTAACACACCTAGCTGTATCGAGCCCTTGGGGAAGAGCTTCATGTTGTAAAATTAAAAACTCTTGGTTTATATATACAAACCGGTGAAACTGTCCTGATGTGTGTACCAGCTGCCTGACCGCTATCTGACATTTGTGGACTCTTGAGCTGCATTGTCTTTGTGTTGGGGGGCCTGGGTCTGGCACCCATCACACACAGGAAACAGATCCTGGCCCTCAGCTTCACATTAAAGACACGAATACACACAGGAAACTGTGTCTCAAGTTGTTGTGCACAGCTCACATACTCCTCTCCCATGCACTCTCTCCCCCAGATCCCAGAGGAGGTCTGGCTGCCAAAGCACTGCTGCACACTCAGCTGACAACCTGTCTAATTTCTCTGCAGTGTGTACAGTCTCCCATTCACTCTTCAACGCCCACCACCACCCTCTGGTAGAATGGTTAGGCTGCAAAGAAAAATATACCTTGCTGAGTTCATGATTGAATTAGCAGCTAAAATAAAAGCAAGCACCAAAAGTCTTGAATCTTGAATCTATGAATGTTTCTGCAAATGTTTCTCAGAATTTTTGAATTGTCTGCCATTGACTCTGACCTAATCCAATTCCTGCAGCCAGAAATTTACCTTATGCTTGTGTAAGAATCGTGCATGGTGATAAATTAATCCTCTAATCCTCTTTGAGTTACTGGAGAAGCCTTTGGGCTGAATTGTGTGGCGCATAATAGACAGAGATGCAACACCAGAGTAAAAAGAACCAACTCAAAAAAACAGTCATACAGATACCCTGAGAATGAATGTTTCTTGCTGTCTGCCTCCTGTGCCGGCTGAGCACAAAGCATCATTAAGTTCTTAAAGACAAGATAATGAAAACCATACATGTTTAATGCTGATTAATCAGTGCCATGATTAAGTCAGCTGCTGTTGAGCTAGATTTTTCCTGGTGGCAAAATTTATTTGCCAAAAGCTGGAGGCCCTTGGAAACAAGTTTATGAATCCAGGATGAATGCATTGCTTTTTTAAAAAATAGTTTCTACTACCAATCTAGACTTCGCATTGTGTATCAGGACCTTAACTTTCATAGTGAAGAGCGTTATTCAGATTTTCTGAGTCAGTACTGTGAATATATACGCGTGAAGCATGGTGTTTGAAAATGATGATTACTAAATCACGCTGGAAAACTTTGTCTAATTCGGACTGAGGGCACACTGGTTAGTCCTGTGACCAGTGAGTGACCTCTTAGTCTTGGTGTGCACATTTAGGCTGCCCATCACAAAAGACACTCTGGCTGATAGTCACATGGTTTTTCTCAGCTAATTGTTTAATGAATTGCAAATATATTCAGCAATGTATTTTTGCTCTGCAGAGGAATGTTGTTATGACGCCAAAGTATGTGTCTATAATGTGACTATGAGGAAGTGAAAAACATTTTTTTCAGTGATTTATATAAGTGATAAATGAACTTAAAAACTGAGTAGGGACAGCTCTAATGCAGAAGTGAGCATCACAGTTATCCTATTCATCCACAGTCCTTTTTGTGTGTTCATCCACCATCTGGTTCATGGAGACATCCATCAATGAGATAGAGTTTTCACAAATTTTTGCTCTTCCTTTAGGATGTCTCTGTTAGTGTCTCTGTCTCCAGCTCTGTCTCTGTGGGTTTCTTTCACTGCTCTTTCTCTGTCATATATAAATATAGGGCCCATGTAAGAACCAATACAAAGGAAATCAACATTAATAACAATTTCTCATGCAGCAGGGATACTGAGTGTAAAAGGTATTCCTGGCAGTAGTAAGTGTAAGTAATATAAACCGTACATACCTCACACACATCATTGCATTAAAACTGGATGATGTGTGGACAGATGTGTTGAAGGTAACATTTTGTGTTCAGACTTATGAAACAAAGCAAAGATCAGACAGCATCCCATGATCAGAGATGAAGAGACACATGGAGAAAGCGCTCTTGTCTCAGAGTGATTAAGTGTGACAAATGGCAGAGTCACGGTCATGTTTGATGGGAGCATGAGCTTTCTTTGATTCCTTTGAACTTTAAATGGAAAGATGGATTAGGAGTTTCATTTTAGGACAAACCAGCAGGATGTCCATATATCCTTATGACACTTTGAGCTGTGACTTAATTGAAAACTGACTCCCAGAGTTTCAGGCCATTCTGCCCCCCCATTAGCCCCCTGAGGTAGAGTGACCTCTTTCTCCAACCCGTGGTGACCTTACACTGGGACTAGTGTGTCTGATACTCACCTGGTTTTTATTACTTATCAATCATAGCATTTCTCAATTTAGCAGCAAATATTAAATCTGATGCAAAGCTAGCCTAAAAGGTCGAATGTTTTACGGACTTCTGACATCAATTGTTAAACTCCATTGGTCTATGTGGTATATGTAACTTGATACCTTGATTGTTTTTTCCTCTTCATGCTCCATCAGGAAGGCTGTATATTTTTGTGCATGACCCAAGAGCTTCAGTCTCCTGACCTGATGTGGAGAATCAGATAAATGACACGTTAGTGATATGTAGAAGCCCACATCATCTGTGCCTGTATTCTGTTACCCTGACATGTGAGTTACCTTGACATGTGGTCAGAGAGCAGGATCCAGATGGAGCCATGACACATATGAATAGGAATGGCCATGAAGATCCCCATTACATACAAAAGCCACACACACCAAACACACACACTAGCATGCATATGCATGCGTGTATACAGAGCCATGTGTATCTGCACTATGCATCTTAGCTCTTGTGGAAAAAAGTGTCTAATGACTGTTCTCAATTTTCCACGCAGGAAAGTATTTCTGCTTTATGACACTGGGGTTGCAGGCGATGTAAGTAAATTGCAAATTACAGCCCTACACTGACTGATGAGCATGTACTCGCTTGCAACTTGTGTTAAGTTATGCTGCCTTGCCCCCTCTCTCAAGGTCTAGCCTGGCTAATGTCCAAGGAGTTAATGATCCAAGGAGCAAAGCAACAGCCTTAACAGGCTCATTACACACCAACACCGCTCTGAATTTACACACAGGCAATGTGACCTGTCTCAAAATCAGTCACACATTCACAACAACCTTCAACCCCCCCCCCCCCAATCACCATTAAATCTAAATGGGTCCCAATAGGACAACAGAGCAGAACAATGATGGTGGTGGAGCTATGGAGCTCACTGCACAGCTGACACTCTCTGTCTTATATTTTCTTTTGCCTAACTAAAGCTGAGTATCACTGTGAAAATGTGTCATCTGGTGTGTATGTGCAAACAGCATGTGCTCTTAAAAAAACACATGTGTTCATGTTCATTTTCTGTATCTGATCCTGTGCCCAGACTGATTGGGTCACTTGGTGCTCACACAGTGTTACAGAGAATTTGTCAGTGTTCTCTCATTTGAAATATGATGAGACAGCTGAGGTAGAATAATGTGCTTGCTTCTCTGTTAAATCTGAGCTCAACATGCATACCAAAATACAAGCATGATTTTTTGACATCACAGCTTGTCAGGGAGGGACATACCACTAAAACTTGTGTAACATTTGTGTTTTCGAAACCTGAACATTGAAGAAGGAATTGGCACAAATTTAAGAATTTTGACACTGTAATTAAAACTTTTGTCAGACACAAATTATTATTCAAAGCGGATTACTTTTATGTTTCAAAACTTTAGAGGGCTATTTTGAAGCTATCTCAAAGAATTGTTTGATAAATCTTGGAGTTTTAATGACCATACAGGATAGACAGTGACACAACAAGCTGAATTTAAATTATTAGGGCCAAATGGAACCAGGTCAAATCGGTTGTCTGAGGGCTGACCTCTGAGCAAACTACCTAGTAAAGTGCTGTAAGTCATAAAACTGAATGTGAGAGAAAGGGATTGGCAATGAGGAGGATTCATTGTTAAGACAGGACGAATGCGGTGAGGCTGTGTATCGCTCAGGTTAAGACCTCTTAACCAGGTTAAGACTCCTTCCCTGTTTCATTATCTCATATCTGGAACAGGATGAAGCCTCAGTAGATCCAGCTGTTACAAAGCCCAATGACTCTGCCTTATGTGGAGCTGTGACCCTGGCCTGACAGATGTTTCCATGGGCTTACTGGCAAAAATAAACTCAAAAACTACCAGCTTTCAGGTGTTAAGTAATCATTTATGCATCCTGTAGAGTGAAGCTGACATGGGGTGAAAAACACAAAAAACACATGGGCTATCCCTAAAATGTCAAAGGACTGTCAATCATACATTTATATATAATTCTGAACAGTAGTTATATTGCTTCCAGTTGTGCATGAGGCCTGTTTCGTCTGTAAAAACAGTCAGGTCATCCGAGCTCAATTTCTGAAAAAAGTCCTGGCTAGCACAGCAGATTTATGCTTTTGCATAAGTAAGTATTTGCCCTGATGATTTAAATGGCAGAGAAAAAGGCCTCTTTGATTCCTGTCAAAACCTCGGGGCTCAGCCTGGAGCCTTGAGGCCTGTTGTGGTATGTGGCTTGCTATGTGCAGTGACGGTGTGTCCCTTGGGAAATATTAGGTTACATTGCTGGTTTTTAAATCAGGGATCAAATTCAGGATCCACTGCTTTTTAGATCAGTACTGTTTTTTAGAGGAATATTGATGTTACATTTGGATAATGGTCCTTGTCGTCATGTGCTGAAACAGAGTAGTCTTGTACTCCCACATAAATTTCCTTCGTTCAAGTGGGCATGCAGTTAATATTCAATTTCTGTGAGATCTGAAACCACAAACCTGAAATGTCTTCATGCAATATTGCACAGGGAATAAGGTTTTCACTTTTCTGATGTTTAATCATGCCATGTGATCAGAAATCTGAACACAAAAAAGCATAACTTTCCTTTACACATCTATTTGGGCTTCCCATTCACTCCCATTCTTTAGAGTTTGAGTGGTGCAGAAGGCTGAAAGGGAGAGAGAGGGGTGCAGCAGCTTCTTGATGTGCTGGGCTGCTTCCTGCGTTCACAGGAAACTCATATTGGAAACAGACTTTCTCTGACAGTCCATTCAAGCCAAAGCCCAGCTGAAACCTCTCAGCTGGTCTTGCTTGCACATAGAAATGAAGGAAAGAAGTGGGGGAGAGTGCAGCTTTGAAAACTCATCCCCCTTGTCCTTCGGGATGTGGGGTACTGTCTACGTTATTTTTCTCTCGTTTTTCCAACATATTTTCTCTCCCTCACTCGCTCTCTATTTCTATGCTCCACACCAAACTGCTGCCTTTCTTCCTTGGGCGGGGCTCATGTTTCATTGCTGAGTGCTGTTTGGTTTTTCAAATGTCAACACACTGGAGCCTGACTGGGTGGAGGAGTTGCCCCAGCCTCAGCAGTACAGTGAGGGTCCATGCAGAGGCCTGGTCAGATGAAACAGCCAGTGCTCAAACGTAAATATAGCATGTGACACACCATAACAGCATGCTTTTAAACCCTCTATCAGAGGAAGTTAACATCTGAGCCCAACAGTGCAAGCAGCCAGTCATCTGTTGGGTATATAAAACTGTCAGGAGAAGCCCAACTGACCGTGGACTCAACCCAAACACGGTCTGCTGTGTGTTGCCTGTGAACACACGTCTTCTGCACCAAAAGACCATTTAAACAAATCAGTCTTACATCTGAGTAATTACAATGTTGTTTGGATCTAAAAGAATAGTGAACTTATTATTCTCAACAACCATTCTTTATTTCTTGTGTGTATTTCGACATCATGAGCCATGGTTGGTTTTTTTAATGATATAAAACTATAACGTACACCTTCATTCAAAGTAATATTTTTGAATACATTTACATTACAATCTTCTAATGAAAGAATAATTCCACTTAGTTTGAGCAAAATTTTTCAAAATTACTATCACTACTTCAATTGATGTCTTTATTGGTAAAACATTTAAATATATATGTATATGATTAGCAATACCTCAACCTGAGAGTGACGGAAGCAGTTACGTTTGCATTGACGACCACACCAGAACATTTGCTGTCCAGGTATCACCCAGTAGCCACTATCATTCCTTATGGGTGCTGTAACCAGGATTACCATGGTGATAACCCACAGGTCAAGGGAAGTGTGCCAGGGCTGGGACCCCCCACGCTGCTGGCCAGGTCCTCAGGGGCCACACTATTGTTTACCTCATGTCATGTTAAAGTGGCTAAATGGACCAAAATGAATACAAATTCAAACAAGACAAAGTTGGTGAAAATTCCTGAAGTCACATGACTGTGTGGGAAGAAACTGGCACAAAATACTGGTCCAAAGGATGATGACTACAGTGCAGCCAATGTCACTGTGTAGCAGTATATATGGTGGCTCACCTTGAATAACGGTAGTGGCAGCTTCTGATGCAGCAACTTATAATTCATTTTTGCACAGATTACTTACAGCATCTAGCAAAAAACACCTCTATACTTTGACTCTGTTATAATTTTCTACTCACAGTTAAGTATTCTTCTGTGATGCTTTTCTCACTTTGATTTAAATAAAGACACTGAAAACACTTTAGACACTGATATTCAATCTCTTGTCTCCACTATCTACATGTGATCGTCCATTGCCATTGAAGCGCTGTATTTCTCTATCACCAATTCTCATCAGAGTTTTTTTCCTTCAGTTCAGTTCAGTTGTATGCATATCTTTTCTGCAGCCATGCTGGTGGGTGCAGCCTCACCTTACCAGATGCTCTTAAGAGCCAGGTATCATGAGGTGCATCTTGGAGAGCCAAGGCAGATGTGCGTGCACTGTAAATTACTACCAACAGTTAAATCACTCAAACCAACTATCCTGGTGTGTTTCTATACTTGAATCATGACACAATACTGTAATCATGACACACACACACACACAAACACACATGCACTGTAACCCACTGAGTACAGAGAGAACCACAGGAAAGAGGAGAGAACACATCTGCTGCAGGCTATGAAAAGAGAAGGCTTCTCCAGCTCTTTATGTGCAAGAGGGAGTCTATGTTCACAAAGCCGCTAACATGTAGTCATGGAGCTCTAAATAGGGGTTAGTGGAAGAGAGGTTTCCCTTCCATCATTTTTTATTCAAAAGAATGCCATACTGCCAAACAATATGTTGATTTTTGGTTGGGGCCTAAGGGTGTGTGCTGCAAACCTTTGGTGGGAAAGAATGTGCCCTCTGTGTCGTTCTGCATCTCCGGTCTTCTCTATATTTGAACATGAGAATCTGCGCTGTGGTGAACCAGATGTTTTGCTCTCAGTTCAGATAGGGAGGCTCTGCTTGGCGTGGCTTGGTGTTTAAATACTGTGGGAGAGAGTAGCAAAGCCCAGTGGGATCTATCCACAAGCCACGATGTCCAAACGGCACAAATGGTCACAGCAATATGTGTGCTATGAAAGTATGCTATACTTTTCCTGTAGAATTTGTTTTAGTCAGGATAAGCAATGAAAAAGCAACATTTCATTGTCCCTTATCTAAACCAATATTGCAAACACTGAGGCATTTGTATGAGTTAAGGAGCCCTTTATAAATAAGATACATCTGTTTAAAATAGCAGTGTAAATATCAACAATATATTCAATTCAGTTCAGCAAAGTGTGTTCAAGAAAAATTACTGAACAGAAATACAGAAGTCCTGATTTACTGCACTTCCTATTTTCCTTCCATATATTCTCTATCATGTATTTACATCTATCTCCAACAACATCCCTGTGCGAACATGCCAGTGGATACAGTTGTGATTTTGTGGATCTAGTCCCAAGGAGGACAGCCCAGTGCCTCACTGCATTCAAAAGTTTTTCACATCTGGGTGTTGGAGAAGGGACAGGTTGTCACACAGCTCAGTGCAACACAACAATGAACAGCTAATGAACTGTTCACCAGCTGAATGTAGTTCTGCACTGGGCCTTATCAGAAGAAAAGATCAATAAACAATTAGAGATACTATTTTTTTCCTCCACAGGGTTAAGACTTATTTCACCCAAAAGTCAGTTAGCTTATTAAGAGTATGAAGGAGGAGGAAAAACACCTGGATCATTCCAAAGATTAAATAATAAAAAAGATAAAAATAAACAACAATAACAGCAACAACATGAAAATAAATTTCATAATAACTGTCAAGATGGCAGGTTTTGCTGCTTCAGTAATTTTTGTATCCTCTTTTAGATTACAGACTAAGGAAATTTGGCTTCTCACCCAGCTGTAAGCAATAAAACAAATGAAAAAACCTTTCTTCCAAAACATTGGAATATTATATGTAATTCCAAAGGATATGGAATGTGTCCATGTAACAGTGTGACCTGGAATTAGATGTCTTTGTGGTCACATTTCTTACCACATACTGTTATTGTTTAGTTAAAAGGAGTAAAAAGGATCTCCAGCTGAAACTGTAAAGTCAATTAGAAGTTGTCTCAGGTCAGTTTAGGGTCGCATGCTCAGCTCTTCCAACAGTGGACAACATCATTTGTAATCATGGATGCCAAAAGATGCCTGGGAACACCTCGGGATCCCCCAGTCAGAGCTGCTTGGTGTGGCCAGGGAAAAGGAAGTCTGGGGCTCCCTGCTGAAGCTGCTACCCCCTCGACCCGACCCCGGATAAGCGGATGAAGATGGATGGATGGATGCCAAAAGATAGAAACAGATGGTACAATATAGTGATATAGGGCAATTCTACATAAAGTTCGGAGTAACTGAGCTTTAATATAATGGATGCCAGCATGATTATTGACCTGGACTCTCTCCTAATAAACACATGAACACCAAAGCAAAGGGAAAACACCGAGCTGAACTGTTCCTTTGTAGGTTGCAGGTCTGGTGCCAATTATCCTGATTGCAGCAAGCCTGCTGTGTGAAGGTGATTACATCCCAACGCACAAGCCACACACCATCACGTATGGGACCACATGAAAAACCTGAAATCAGAGATGGGTAATGAGGGAGGTAAAGGGAGCTGGGCACTGGTGTGGTCCGGCTGTGATTCACTCAACAAAATAAGACTTCAGGGTTCAGACTACTGAAATCTGATTCCTTCACTAAATGGTCCACCACTTTCAGCAGCGGAAAAGCTGAGTACTCTCATTTCCCTGATGGCTGTACGAAACTTGGTTTTGTGAGAAGGTTGGAGGTACAAACAATATGTGGAATGTGTTACTCCTGTCAAGGAAAAGTCTAGTCATCTAGAAAAATAACAATGGGAACACAAAAGATTAGGCTGAAGCCTGATTTAATTTAGGGGCAGTTTAAGCATAAAAGTGGCTCCAGATGCAGCTGGGTTAACAACTCAATAATAACTAAGAAGAAGAAGATCTGCAGCCAAGGGGCAAGTGTTAAGTAAAGTGTTTGCTGTTGTGCTGTTACAACTGTTGTGTATAACAGCTTTAACTGAATGTTAAAAATAGGCACTTCTTTACATACTGTTAATTATGAAGAGAGTGTCTGTTTGGGACCCTGCTGGTGGTGCTCAGGTACACTCTTTAATAAACCCCATGATAAACCACAGCTGTCACGATCATCCAAATATGGTCTTGGAAACATAGAATATAACGTTTGCTCTCCCTGTGTGACACACTTGCTATTGTTTGGACAAGTTGCTGTAAACAAGTGCCCATATAGAGGACCATCAGAGGTTCACTGTGCTGTTTACACTCTGCAGCTTTCTTTAGTTCTCTCCTTATATAGACTTGGCTCATCAGCTTCTTCTGCTGGAGCGTCTCATTTCCCCCTGAGCAGCGGGCAGTTCACTGGCCTGAAAGGGCAGCTTTCAGGGTCCACAGGGTCACTGGATGCAGGCACCTTTTAGCTCGATTGAGCCATTTTGTCTTTGAGCGAGCCTCTGTTCTGTGTAATTAATATTGCCACACTTTCTTCTCGCATTATTAGCAGCTCCAGTCACTGTTGCCTGCAGAGGCCTGTGTTGTAAAATGCCAAGCCACAGTGGGGACCAGTCTGTCCCAACTGACCCTATTGATCTTCTCCCAATTACTGCGACATCTGCTCATCACTAATTGAGAGAAGTTTCATGCATACAACTGTCAGCTGGTATTGTGCCAGAGTGTTGTAAAACTAATTCTCTCAACAGCATTAACAAGGCAGTAGTGTTTACTAACAGCCAGCATGGACGGGGTTATATTACTCTTGTCCATATGGAAACTCAAACTGTTAATTTTCTTACCGATCATTTCATTCACAATACACCAGATTCATTGAATTAACCAAACTGAGAATCCACTAACCATATGATTTTAACTTTTATTTCAGTAAGTACACCTGGGCATATGGCGTGCAACCAGTGTACTGTACTATATAGCATGTGGTTGTTGGAGATCCCAGAGAGCAGACTGAATGGCACACATCACCTCGGGGTTCGGGGGTCAAGAGGAGCCACACTTCCTGTAGTCTGCACGGTCAAACCCCTGCTGACTGCTTTACTGGCTCTCTCATTGTTCAGATTTATCATCCTTGCCAGTGATGTGGCCTCTCACAGAGACCATTAAAGACCAAAGAGCATCACCCCAAACCAGATGTTTCACCCAGCAAAGTCCTCAGTGCAGACTGTCACTGCAAAATACGAAATGCATCAAAGAATGATGGGTTCATGAACAAGGTTCGGAAGTCACTTACCAACAGTAAAACACTCCACCAAATGAGGCGTCCAGGTATATAACATTCTTGCTCTGGTTTTCATTTGTAGCCATGTCCTTCATCAGAAAAATTCTGAATAATGTAAATTATAAACTAGCACATGAGGTGTGCTTTAAATCCCAACAGTGTGCCCTCATTGCTGAGCAAAGCTTTTAAGTGGTTCAGTGATATTTTCCCCGTGGTGGTTACATTTTTCAATAACTGATAAACTACAATATGTTAATCACAACATTGTGAGCAGGCAATAAATGAGCAGTGGCAGCATGCTGGAGAAAACTATAATTACTAAGGTTGGGTAAATTTGAGAAACAGACATTACTTCATTATTCTCATCTTAGGCAGCAAGATTCTTAAAACAGACCAAATATAATGTGTTTTCCAAACCATGGAGCTCAACTTTTTTCTAAAACAAATTTTAGCACTTTGGCATGCTGTATGTATAAATCAATACTCTTTATACTTAAAGTTGTGTGTGAAATTCTAATCCTGTTGACCACATTCAAACCATTACACCATCTTAATAAGAACATTGTAAGCCATTTATACTTTAATGAAAGGTGTTTGAAAAGATCTCTCCTCTATCGAAATAAAAATTTAAGGTACTCTGGCCTTGTCAGGAATTCCAGTAGAAATAATAATTTGCTTCAGGATATGCAGAGTTAAGATGTAGAAGCTTTGTGTGAATGCAGGGGCCACCCAAAAATTAATTTTTCCTCAAAATGAATGAATCCAAGTCACATTGCCTATATGATAACAGTTCCATATTACTGTGCTTCAGGTTTTATGTAATAGGAGAGCAGTTGGCAGGATGCTAAAGATTGTGACATTATGCTCGAGTATGAGATGCTTAAAAAACAATCCACACCTCTACAGAGCCAACAAGCTTTAAGGAAATATTTTTTTCAACCTTAGTAGCTTATCAACTTCATGAAGTAACTTCAGCTCCCCACCAGGACACAGTGTAGATGTAGAGCATGCATGCTACACATAATTTAGCTGTCAGAATCCCGTATGCAAAGTTCAACATGGGGTTACTTTGGTGTTCATTCTGTGGAGCAGCTTTGCATTTGTTGTGGCTGAGACAAAGTCCTGTGATGTCAGAGGAAACAGGGACAGAAAGACAATGATAGAGAAGGATATAGCATGAGGGAGTGGGAAAAAGAGTTTTGAGTCTGGTGTGGTCTGGTGATGTGACATGAAAGCTTTGTGCTTCTCTGGATCCAGGGCCAGAGGATCACTGCGCCACCGCTGCCTGCTGGGGTACAGAGGCCGAGTGAGACTGCGGAGTCGAAGAAGACTAATGTGATCACATCAACCCTATTAGGAGAGTGCATGTGAGAAAAGTAGCAGCACACAAAGGACCATAGTATTCACCGCTTGAGCCTGACAGAAGAGTCTTCATGCCACATGGTCATGTGATAATTACATTAGCATCTAATCAAAGGAAGCATGTGAGGCTGCTGCCAGAGCAGAAGATGGACATTTATGCTTGTGATGACAGCGTGGTTTCTCATTTTTTCCCCACGCAGGAAGTGAAGACGTGCAGTAAACAAGCAGTAAAACTGATTTTTGGTTCCTCTCTGGAAAAGTAAGAAACTATGAGAGATAGGTTTCCAATGAGTCAACATTTTGCTGACTTAAGATGATGACATTTCCCAAGTGAAAATCCTCAACAAGAACCAACTCAATTAACACTTCTGTGTTCCACAGCTGCTGTCTCATGCGGAGTGTGACTGACTAACCATATGTGTGCCAACGGACAAACAACAAAGCATATCAGAACAAACTACCCCCTCAAACCTGTATGTTCTGAGATGAATTATTTCAGAGTTGGCAACAATGTAGGAAAAGGTTTCCCTTCTTGCCAAAACATGTTTGATTGTTTTATCTGTCCAAATACCAGGTTATTGTGTTATGGAGGATTATGTGCTGTAATGTTTCCCCATTATTCACAGTCTTTACATGAAACTAATTGGCTTCTGGTCAATGTCATGCTTATTTAATAGGCATCAGAGCAGTGTCAACCTTCTCATCTAACTCTTGGCAAGGAAATGCGAAGCCATTCTTTTGTAGAAACACAATGGTAATAGCAGAAATTGCAGGTTTAGTAAAAATATCCAACTGTTAAAATATAATTAAGACTGCAAAAGCTCATCTGGGGCTGTGAGAAAATCCACTCCTGGTTTATCCAGCTGAGCGTGCAGTAAAAACATCAAACACAGCATGCTTGTGGGTTTACCACTCAGTAAGAATGTAAAAGTTAATTGCCACTGAGCCAGTCTATTTGATCTGCACCAACTGACATGCATTACTCAGCCTTTCAGAATGTCTGCATCACTGAATGTCAGCCACGAGCACGGCCGGACTGAACTGTGTAAACACAAGCATTATCTCAGGTTTATTTGCACTAGTTTGGCTGATGTGTGTGGTTGTGACAAAAATGGAACATAAATCAACTCCTGATTAGATCACGCTGAGTTTATGTGATTAATAATGCTGATAAGATGATGCAGGGACCGACCAGGGCTGTTATTTGAGCCCATACAGTGCTGAGTAGACCCCAGTGGGAAAATCAATTGTCATTTATATTGTGCAGTGTCTAGATGAAGACCAAGAGGCCTTTTTCCTCGCATATTTTATCATGCCTCAGGTCTGAGTCAGAGCTTCACTTCCCCTGTCAAGACAAATACATTCACTTTTGTCATTTTTGTTGTTATGGGTCAGGTCACTTGCTGTGTTACGGGGAGGGTTGATGGTTGTACGGTGGGTGCGGGGTGACAAGTCACAAGGGGCCATGAGGTGACAGAGCTCAACAACAGAGTAATTAGCAACACAGTGGCCAGTCTGTGTTGTCAGACGTAAAAAGCTGCTGTACTGTTCGACCCTGCAGCTACATAGACACTGAGGTGCCATGTGTGACCCTGGCTGCTGCGGTCATAAAGTGAAGAGGTCTCAGCGTCATTGATCACATGCAAAAGTCAGTGATGTCTGTCATGGTGTCTTCAGTGTCTTTCATGTGTTTGATTTTCATTCTGTTTTTTAGCACATGCGCTTTGCATGACACAAAATAATTTATCATTAAGATATCTGCCAAATATGTATTAATTTTATCTATAAATGTCAGAAAATATTGAAAAAAAATGCCCTTTACTGCACATTACATCTTCAGGAAAGGCCGATTAATTTTAGTGTTCCACCATCAATCCGTAAGTAATTTCAAATCTCAAATAGCTGTAAATATGTGAAATTCAATCAAATTGTCTGGTGAAACAATAAGCCCATCAGTGCAAGCAGCTTGTGTTTATTATTAAGGGAACTCTAGTGGATGGAGTAATTATGACAAACAGGAACACACTCCTATGGGTATGGGTATCCTGTGCGTACAAAACTGGAGGACTTGGCTTTTAATGAAATTGTGCTTCATCAAATCCATTTGTGATCACGGTGTAAACATTAAAACACATAGCAAGACCAACAGTCCTTAACCACAATAGCAGCTCTGTGAGACTCTGCGTTTCTGCATATACCCCAAAGTCACACTTTGAACTAAATGTAAACATTATCTTGCCAACATGCTTTCAACACGCCATGGATATTGTAGGTGCTGATATTTTGTGTGAAAATTTAATAATTAGCATTAAACACAAAATAAAAGTGAGACCAAAGGGCCATTCATTTTGGACAAATCCAACTTTAAACCTGGTCTACTCATTATGCCTTACCCTCTGAGGCCCATGAATTTATAGTAGTTCATGTACTACTTTTTAGATTTATATTTCAGTGAGTATCTAAGGGTTGGAACAGCTATCATTACTAACCACAGGAATCAGCTTCAATGTGGAACATGTCCATCTGGTCTCACACTGAAATCCTCTGATAGCATTGAACTTTGAACTTAGTTGCATGAGTAAAGCAAGCGTGTCACCAGTCAGATATTTTCCCATGCTGCACGCTGCTTGCCGTTTCCCTCGTTAATGGAGCTGGTTCAGCCATTATGAAGTCTGATTGGAGTTCCCACAGTGCTCTGCCATTGATGGAAAAGTGGTCCATCCCGTTCCTTGACTCATCATCCACACCGTGTCGTCTTTTATCTCGCCATTCACAGTCCTTGGTTGGGGACAGAAGGTGCGGCAGCAGGTAGAGGAAGACAGCAAGTTATTTAAAGACTTGTCTGCAGTGGCAGTTTCAAGTTGAGAGGCCTCCAGGCCAATGAATATCCAAAGTGTGTTTTGATTTGAGAGGCACCAGGAAGTTTAATTCCTGCTAATGACTATGAATGGAAATTAGAGCTACATTGTTTTCCACTGAGTAATGAAGGGCTCCATTTCCCAGGAAAATGTTTCCTACGACCCTACTGGAAAAACTGCATGAATGCATCCTCATGATGTTCGATTGTGTTGGTCTGTTCTTTATTTTATATCAGTTTCAGTTCACATCTAATAAAGGACAATATTACCACTGTCATATCTGTGTCTACTTATGAATGTATGTTAACACGTGTTCATGTGATTTTTCCACGGAGGGTTTCCTCTCCATCAAATGCTGCTGTCAGATGAAACCAGTCTGGGTATCCAGCATCAATACTCAATACATTACTGCTTGCTACCATCTGGATCTCTCATTGAGGTCACGTACTAGACAACTGTAAGGAAGAACCCAGTCAGATGACAAAACTTATCAGGAAAATGAAACTAATCACTGAGTTGAGATAGTTCTTTGGGAACATAGTGACTAAGCTGTACAGTTAAAACAATGTTTTTTGTGAGATGCCACCCAACCTGTCTTTTGTTGTGCCGTATTGACTTAGCTAACTGATAACAGCCAAAGTAAGGTGGTGATGAAGCCCTGAAATTCCTGTTATGACCCTGGAAAACTGGTTGCTTTCTTGGTTGCATTTTTACTATTTGTAGTTACACAAAGTCACGTGGAGCAATTAATTCAGTCATCCTGATGGCTTCATGCAGTAAAAATGGAATAATATTATAGTTATATTATTCTTCATTGACTTCAGTTTGAATTGTCTTGATACCTACGCAGCTCACGGCAGTCTTCATCCACAGGACAGTAACATTTACTCTCCTTCTCAAGAGCAGTTGATGAGCTTGTATATCAAGCTGCTATTTTCTAGGTGAAGAATCAGCTTTAATGCCAATAAGAACAATAAGTAGGCCATATCAATAATAATTAAATGAAATGAAATGACATTATAGCACAATAGTAAAATTGAAATGTGCAAAAAAAACACAAAAACCTCCAAACAAATAAACCTTGAGTTGTTATTGTCTTGTTAAACTATATCTGATTTGGTATCAAACTGATACAATTAAACGTAAAAAAAAAAAAAAAGGGCAAACCAGCAGACTTGAACATCAATCTTCTGCTTATCTTTGCAGTAATCAGTGCTGAATGGACTAAAATGAGTCTAAAACTATGAGAACAGGACAATGTGTGCACTCTGAGCGGTGAGTGTCAGCTGTGTGGGAGTGAGAGGTGAAAGGGGGTGAGCTGACAACTCTAAGTTTAATATTTGACTCCATCAGCCACACGGAGGCGGTCACTCAGCCATGCGGTGTGCATTAGGACCGACAGCTTTGTTTAAAATCAACAGTATTCCAGGTGTGGCAGACAACCATCTGGTGCCTGCAGCGGCGGCCTGACTCCAGAGGGCTGTATGTTGACACAGGGGCCACCAGGAGGATACGTCTGTCTGCCAGCCGCTGCCGAACTACTGCTGTGCTGTGGTTGATTTGTAAAGTGACACTTTACGTTTTGGTTCAACACAATGGTGTTATCAATAATTCATTGCATATGTCAATGTTAGTTAGCTAACAGTCACTTTATAGCCACTCACGGTGGTTGATCAGTAGGAATAATTTAAGACTTTCCTTACCGAGCATACGATGAGCTCTGTCCACAGGAAGAAAGTCCATGTCCATCACACAGCTGCAAAGTAATTCAACAGATATAACAGGTTCGTTAATGGTGCTGCTGGGTGAATATTGTTGCCTCTGATGAAGCTCAGTGAACTTTTGATGAACCTTTGATGAAGATAAAGCTGGGCCAACTGTTTACCTCAGTTTCCAGTCATGCTGTAAAAAACAGCAGCGCAGCTCTTCTCATTGAGCTCTCAGGCGGAGCCTGTTGCGTTTTGGGCCAAAAAAACATTTCACCACAATGTTCACCATTTTCTGTGTTCACAGAGAACCGTGAGGCATCTGGTCCCTCACACGAGCATGTTATTACAATTTCTGACCTCCTCTTTACCCACATGATGAAATGCAATCAAACTCACATGCAGCCAAGCTGATCTCCTCTGTTACATGATTTGAGCAGGAACTATACAACACTGCATCTTTAGGGAATTAAAGCACAAATTTACTGCACAAAGCTGAAACAGCTTTAAAGTAATAAGTGAATCTAAATAATTGACTGTATGAGGATCTGCTTTTAATGGTTTCTTGGTTGTTGGGTCAAGATGTCCACAATCTTTTGAAGGAGGTTAACAGTGAGGTTAATGCTTGGAGTCGCACTGCAGTCACTCCTGAATATGAGAAATAAATCTTTAAAACTATAAACAAACAACCCGTGGGGTATCATTATGTGATATGTGCGACTCCAAGGTCTCAAAAGACATTTTCTGTCATTTTTCTCAACATTTCTATTTACATTTGGGCTGTTCTGGCATCCATCAGGATGAGAGGTCACTAAACAAGTTCAGCCATCATAACAAATTATCCATAGCCAGACACAGTGTGAGAACAAGTCAGCCATGACCAACTGGTTAGACAGCACAGTAAAAAAACAAAGTCTGCACAAACAAATCGCACATCTTAAATAACAAATACCTGCAGGGGTCTATTCTGTGGGAGACAGTTGAAAATGCAAATGGTTCATCATTTTTATTGCAGTGAATTGAGAAGACATCAGACAACAGAGGAGATGAGTTGGGGAGGGGGCAGCAGGAAGTGAAAATGTCAGACCAAAAAAAGGCTTGGAGGAAGCGGGAGACTGAAAGATCTTTGAGACCACACAATGTCTGCTTCTGTCTATCTCCTTAGTGTGGCCATCTTGAGTGGAGAAGGACTCTATTGTGTGAACATCTAGTGAGGATTTTCTGTCAGGAGCAGCAGAGCAATGGATTGTGCCATGAGCATGCTGTGGAGCACCACCGGAAGGCAACTTATCAAGGTCACTCTACTGACCTTAGTTTCCTGCCCATCATAAATGAACAACTGTGTGATGCAGGCAGCTTGAAGACTTGCATTCTGATCACTTATTACTGATTTTCATGAGTGTCTTCTCTGCGAAATGCATCTCCGCTCTGGTATTTCAGTCCATTTTTACTTCTTGCCTTCCCTTTCCTCATAGAGCAGGATTTATGTCTGTTCTTTCCACATCTTCTTATCTTTCCACACTTTAAATTCACCCAAATGCAAGCCAAGAAAGTCAACTCTCCCACACCACTCAAGTCTATGATGCTTCCTGTGTCTGCAAAATTTTGGGAAACGAAGACTTTACCTTGCTTTGAAATGTCACTCACATGAGATACTGTCTGCCAAGAAAGATGGAGCAGATATGAGGGGCAAGAAGGGTCAACTTTCTATCAGTCATTTGCATGCTGTTTATTAGAAGGTCACACCCAGTGCACTCTGGGTAGAAAGTCTCCATTATGCCTCAAAAGGCAGTAGGCATTTGCATTTTGCCGCATGCATTTCTCTAAATAAGGCTACATACCAAATGGCCAAGGTTGCACGAGGTTTTTGCCAAGACACTGGAATGTTTAACTGAAAATAGTGTGTTTTGAAGACAATGAGTTTATTTTTTACCCTAGAAATACTTAAACATCTAAAACATCTGTACTCTGGTTTTTGGGTTCAAGGAGGTTCCCCAGAGGAGATTGTGGTTTATTGACTGTGTCCCTCTGTGTCTATTGTATCAAGGTTAACTATGTGACAGTGTTTGTGTACATGCAAGGGTGCATATTTCTGTTTGGTAGTGAAAGGCTGTTAGAGGTGATGCCTCTCCAGTATGACTCTAAACACACACTGGGTCATGTTGGGCTGAGAAAGGACTGTGAATGGCCAAAGACATTCTCACACTTACATCCACAAACAGCAGAAGCTTTATGTGGAGAGTTGGTCACCATATGTGGCTTTGGCGTCCTCCTGACTTTGTATGGAAGGCTTCCTTTGTGGTAGTTGTGTCAAAGAGTTTCATGAAGATTAAACTTTATCTTTAAATTGCCTCAAACTGTTTCCTTTTCCAAATGGATCTTGTGGGTTCTACCTTTTTTTAGACAAAGAGGGGGAAATTGCTGTTTATTGGGATTGCTGAAAAACAAGGTGCTGCCAAAAACAGAAAAGGCATTGATTGTGTTCAAAGAAGTAGGTCTTTTTTCCATTCTCTTTTCTCTGTGTTGTCTCTGTTGTTCCAAGGTACAATGTGGAAATGTCACATTGGCAGCAAACTACAAGCTCTGCAGAGGCCTGCGCTTATTCCACTGAGCCAAATGTAGGTGAAGTGGCACATGAAGTGACACAGGTTCAGGCAGGTCCCGAGATACAGCAAATACAGAGTAAGAATAGAAAGCAGAGAATAGTTCCACATTCCAGAAACACTGGCTGTTTATCAAAGCTTAAAAATGTGCAGCCCAGCAGAAGAGCGCTGCACCTCATTTCTTTGCTTTCTGTCACAGAACAGATTCACCAGAGGAAAACGTTCATGGACTTAGATAAAATGTTAAGACTATAATTATTCTGCATATAATTATTATTTATTTAGCGCAGAGAAGAAACTGAAGGCTGGTAGTTTTCTCTATTGATATTGTCACAATTACTGTGTAAGCAAAAGTGTAATGTGGTCAAATCCTTCTTTCCTTATGTAGAAACATTTAAGAAAAATGGAACCAATATTCATCAATTGGTGATATACCAATTCATTACATTTTTAGCCCCTAAGGAGACCTTTTTATTTATATTATGGGTCTCTGGATTTGCTGCTGAAGCTGTGTGTTGTACTGAACAGAGGAAGTAGGGTTTGACCTAAGAGGCTCTATTTAGCCATGAGAACAGAAGCAAAATCTTCTGGGATATTTCGTCCTCATGTCATCCTGTGTGTTATGATTCCCATGAACCCCCTATTCCGGTTTATAGTAAGTAGAAAAGGAAAGCAGCTGTGTGGTTTCTAAATAAAGTTGTATTATGATCCTCTGATTGCTGGTTCAAAGCACATCTTGTCAAACCAACACAGCAAAGAGGAGGGTATTCTGATTTTAAGGTGAATTTGAGTAGGATCAAGCACGTTACAAAAAGAGATTTACATTGCTGGGGGCTTTTATTATTATTACTGAAAGGTCCAAATTGTTAATAATAAATCACTGATGAAAAATATTATGATTATTCCTTTTAATTCACAAAATTTGCATCAATAGCATACATTAGAACAGGAACAGTTGTGAGTTAATGAAGATGTAAACTGTATTTTAATCTTGACCAGGTTATAAAGGGGGGAGGGGCAGGGGTGGGGGTGGGGAGGGGGGGTTGCATGTTGAGTATGAGCGGGATCTCTGCAAAAGCAGACAAGCGAAGGTCTCATATTGAATGGTCTTTCTGGTTTTATTTAGCTAGCCATGTCCTTGCCAAAAAGAGAGAGAAAGAAAACAAAGAAGGACATTAATCACATTCATGCTTTGTCAGACTGCAGGCTAAAAACCCCCCACTTCACTTCCTGCCACACTCAGTCCATAGGTTAGCAGCAACAGCCTGTATGTGTGCGTCTGCATGTGAGTGTATATGTCGCCACGCACGTCTGAGGAGTCCCTGTTCAGTAAAGACAACATAAAGTGATAAGTTGTGCTCTCTGTCTGTGATGTGCAGCAGACAGACTCTAACTGCTGTCTCCTTCTCTAACAGATCTGGAAGCCAAATGTTGCTTTTAACTCAATTCAGGTCAACAGACCTTTTCTCTATAGAGAAAATCTCCCAAATATTATAAAACAGTTTAACTCTTAAATACGATGCTTTATTTGTGGTTTTCTTTGCAACATGCAAGATTGAAAGAAATCACCAAGAGCATAGTGCAAAGCTCATCCATTCATTTTGTCATCTACAGGCCAGTATCTCAATATCCGTGTGTCATCATTTCCTTGCTATCACTTTTAAACCAACGTTTCTATCTACTGCCATTTCCTGTCTCAAATTATTTAGAGGCATTAAACATCACCACATCGGTTCCAGCAAAATGGCTACTTTATCCCAAATCCTCCGGTGACCTTGTATTGTAATGTTTAAATTCAGCTGCAGATCTGTGTGACCAGAGTGACGCAAAGAGTGGTTCCCTTCTTATCAAACAACTTGCTAAATACGATTAACTTGACAGAAGATTACACAGCTCCCTGTCGTTGATGCACTTCAGACAATTTTCTCCCACTTCATTCAACAGGACAGCATGTTATGTTCATGTGTCTGGTGCAAGAAAAACTTCATAGAGCAGTGAACTAATTATATGACATCTTAATTGCCTTACGCTGAAAATGAGATTAGAACGACAGCAGCCTGCACAACATCCTGCAGTGATCTGGGAAAGTCAGCCAACATAGATTTACAAAATATATCGTTCAATAATCCTGCGAATGGCCTCCTGTGATGGCACAAAGTCACAGGTAGAAGCTCTAATCAGAGTTTCAGTGAGGAAGGCTGTTCAAAAACTCAGCCAGATGACTCATCCTCTGCCTGTGCTTACTGATAATTAAAAGACGGGTGGTGGGAGGGAGGGTTGAGTGAGTTCATGCTCACAGTGGAAGGCAGGACTATCAGTGAGGGCTAGTAACACTTTTAATTAGCAGGAGATTTGTTGTGTGCCCACTGTGTTAGAGGCAGCCACCCTGTAAGTTTGTTATGCCTCATCAGATCTGCTTTAAATCATCTTGGGTGCCAGAGTCATGGAAAACTGTTTATGGCAGCTGACACTGAGAGAGTCTGCAATCAGATTGACTGGCAGGCATAGTTTGTTTTCAATAGATAGAAAAATTCAATCATTTTGAGTGATTCTCCCACAGTAGCATGATATATGGCCCTTGTGACCTAAAGCAGTATGGTGTTCCACAGGTAAAGCATGCAGAGATGCTGTCTGACTTCCACCACGCTCACAAGAGTGCAAGAAAGTGAACTACTAGATTATTCTGCAGGTGGCATGCAGACAAATGTCAGAGCAGTCTGAAGACAAGACATCTAATGATCATGTTTGGAGCTGCCATGAATACCACAGAACTACATTGTTATCACAGGGCAAAATCCATGATTACCTCAGGACAAGCTGTGTGTTGTTGCTTATAAACACTTGAATGGTTATTGGCTCCTGTTCCTCTGCAGCTGTTACCCAAAAGCTCTATGGTTCAACAGATTACACGTGAACTGCTCTATCACGTAACAGGAAACATTTTGCCTTTCATACCAGGTGTTATTCTGTCTTCTTTGGATGCACTGCAACATGTTGGATCATCTGCAGTGAATTATGACACCATGATAAGTTTTGAAGCTGAATTTTGCTGCAACAAATTACCCATTATTTACAGCAGTGTAGTAATACTTTCCTACTCTATTATTAACACAAAAGTGATAGCCCTGCTTGCTCACATGTGCAGATCAGTGGACAACAGTCTGGAGACAATTTGATGTCAGCTTGGTGAATAGTTTGAATAATGTGTTGGATCAATTGCTTCCTCTTTTCTTTTGATTCATTCCTTAAATGTTTCACTGTCAGCTGGGAAAAGTACTGATACATTTATCAACCTGCACACATCTGGGAACCGCTGTGTTTAGCAGTGTGCTGCAGTGAAACACTTCTGAGGCCCAGATAGGCCGGGCGAAGACAAACAGCACCCAGTAAGAACCATCGCTCTTCTTTAGTCTCCCGTGTCCTTGATATCAGACATGATTGGTGAGGGTGGCTCCAGGGAGCATGGGAAATCCCTTTTGGGGGAAAATTTGTATCTTTACAATGTCTGGTGGTATTTCTTCCCTGAATTGATGTTGAAGCTGATATGTAAAGGCAAAGGTTAAGTGATCATTACCTTATCTTGGTGCATATGTCACCTCTTTGTATGAGCGTGTTTTTTACTTTCCTCAGGGAGCCCAGAACTAATAGTGCCATTAACTGATGTGCATGGTCCCACCTGTGAGCTCAGCCAACAGGAGGTTAAATGAGGCAAAGGCCTCTTAGTGAGTTGCTGTGCTTCATAATGTAGAAAGGAGAGTAAATGTGGGCTCCATCTGCAACCAGATGCTTGGCTCTCTGCGTGGACATATGGGGAATTACCTCAATATGCACACACCGCTCTGTGTTGATACAGCCTCTGTTTCTGGCTTGTAAATAGCTTTGTTGACCCGTTTAAAGCCACTCCAAAGGATTCAGCTTTTTTCTGAGTAAGAGCAGAACTTTTCTTTGAGCCCTTTGCTGTCTGAGTGGTAAAGTGTTTTAAACTGTGCTCCAAAAGTTGAGTTGATTATCCTCAAATGCCCTTATTATTCCTGGAATGACAACAAGTCTGCACATCTCAAATATTAAAATGTTTTCAATTTATTTTTCAGACTATAATCCAACTACTCAATTAGCCCAAAATTATGCATTTTGAAACTCAACCATGTTTTCTAATGAAAACAAATGAACCAACATCCAGTCTGTGTAATGCAGACACTGAAAGCCTCCTTTCCAATCTAATCCACCAGTGAAGAGTCATAGTCCGACTGTGATGAAAGTCAGATGATTGTCGCTGAGGATTCGTTCACATGAAAAGGTGTTCATATTTGTTCCAAGAGGGAAAAATTATATCAATCTAAGTCACATGCAACATACAAGACACAGAAATGAGACTGTGCAGATTTCAAACAGAGAGAACATTTTTATTTCCAATATCTTAATCACAGCATATAAAAAGTGAAAAACTGATAGAAAAATTAAGTGTCTCTGAGAATTGTCCATCTGCCTGTACTCTTCTTTACGTACGAAAGAAATGTGTCAGATGTAGCCAATGATGTCTTTGCAGATAATTGGCTGTCGGCTGCCTGACTTCATGAGAGAAGTGAAGTGGTAAAAGTCTGTGTCCAGCTCATTAATGCCTGAGAGTGACTGGTGGAAAAAGGGGACTTTTGGCTGCGATGGCACAACAGGACAGGACAGACGTTTTGGAGCATTTGCTGTTCTATTTGCATGAGAGGACTCTGTGGATCTCATCCTCACTCGGTCTTCCACACTCTTAGAAAAGCCAGCTAGTTTCCTTCTCATGTTCATGAGGAAACCCCTCCCCACTCTGTGCCTTGAGCCTGGCGTCAGTTCAGAGGGTTCAGGGCAATCTGGCAAGTCCATCCAGTTCTGTATGAGGTCTGCAAAGCTGTTGTCTCCCAGAACCAGGGGCTGCCGGTTGCGCCCCCTGGTCAATAAAGAGTTTGTCCAGTCCTCTGGGTCGCTGACCTCAAAGGATGTCCACGTCTCTAGACAGGCGTCAGAGGTGGATTTAGGTCTAACCCGTCCGCTCTGTGCTCTGTTTGTACGGAGACAGGCCGAGGAGGACACACGCACATTCCTCGTCCGCCTGAGAACCACTGCCTCATCCTGCCAGGACGCCTCTGAGTAGCCTGAATCAAAATCCAGACTCTTCTGACTGCTGGGAGAGGCAGGGCCCAGTCTGAGCTTCAGGCCCAGCTGACTGACTGAGTCGTCCTCCTCCACCTCCTCCTCCAGGGGACTTGCCAGGCAGCAAGCGGAGTCATAGGTGCTGGCTGTGCTGGCATCAGAACTCCGAAGCCGCGTCCGCTGCTCTCTCAGCAGTGCTCGCTGCTGACACGCACGTGCCACTGCAGAGTGGTGGGCTAACTCGGGGAGCTGTTTGTTGATGGGAGCGAGGGGGCGTCGGGCGGTGGGGCAATTCTTCCGCAGTTGTTTCAGATCTTGCAGTGACCTCATCATATACTGCATGTGCTCCCGTAAGCAGTCGCTTGAGTCACGTAAGCAAAGCTGAGGAGACCAAAGAGAAGAGTCAGTAAATCACACACTGTGGTACATCAGTAGATGCAGTGAAATTCAAAGCCTGTCAAATGAACTGCGTCTAATAACAACAGAAGTTGATTAAATGCAGAGACCTTCATGGGCACACTCAGACGAGCTGGAGTATAACTTTTATATTACTATAATCTAAAAGGACAGCCAATGTGCAGCTCAAAGGTTGGTCAATAGACACAATGAGTCTGTTAATTCACTTGACCACACCAACAACATCAGTAAACGCCCTTTTTTCTTGTGAAGTTGAAGTGATTCAACTGCACACACAGACATTTGTTATTACAGTGATCTGCACGACTGCCTAACCTCAACATTTATCTGCAGTGAGACAACTCCACAGCCAAAGTAAAAACATCTGTACTGTATCAAGGAGAAACCGGGGTCCCGTGGATCCTGATTTAGTTCTAGGGTCCTGTGTCTTTAAGAGTGCAGCCAACTTCCCTATGAAATTCTCCCATAACATACAAAGGAATATAATACTCCTATTTTCTGCCTGACTCAGTGCTGATTGGTCAGAATCAGCCAGTGAGAGACGGTGGCTCACTCTCAAACTCAAACAGGGCAGAAGAGATCATGTGACAGTCTGTGTGAGAGTTTAGGGGTAGAAATTAAGCAGAAAGAACAAACAAACAAATAAACGACAACAAAAAAGAAACACAAGGCCTCAAATTATTTATAAAAATGGACATCAATATGATTAACATATACTCTGCACTTCAATAGAAAGTGTGCTGTTGTTTGCTGGATTGCAACACAGAGATAACACTGATTTCCAGATGAGGCAAAAAATAAAAATCCTCACGCCAAGTCAGATGCTGCTGTTGAGAAAACATGAGAAGGAGCTGACACATGTAGGTACATCCATCACAAGCCAACCTAACAGCACACCTCTTTCCTCCACTGAGGCCCCCAAACTCACCTCTGAACCTGTCTGACCTCTCTGCTGAGTCTACTCTGTCCATTAAAGCATCTGACCCTGCTGAGGAACCTTCTGCTCCTCGTTCTGTTCTTCTCATATCTCTGTTAGATGTTGCAAGAATTTGAGAAGGCCCAAAGAGTCAAATGGTCAAGAACGAAGCAGTGAGTGATGTGTATAAAATGAATATATTAATGAACGCAGACTAATATGTAGTTAAAAAAATCAGCGGCCTGACTGCTGAACAGTCACATCAATGTGCCACATGAGCATGTTTCAGGATTAACTGACATTATTTATGCAGCGAATGTGTAAACTCGTGAATGTATGAGCAGGAGTGACGGCTCAGCCTTCTGCTGCTCTGCTCCAAAGGCATCTGTTACTCCCATATGTTGGAGAGATCCTCTATTCAAACAAACCACAGCTCAGATTAGACTCTTCAGTTTGTTCGGAAAATAAAAACATGCTGGGCCGATCGTGAATGAAATCAGGAGCAAAGACTGAAGAGAGAGAGAGAGAGGAGGAGGAACTCACCATTTCTTTTCCTCTCATCTGTAAAATTCAGTTCCTGCAAGATAAATTACAGAGCACTTTGAAAACAGGTCCAGACTGACATAATAAGCTGTCAGAAATCACAGGAACCTGTAAAGACACAGCAATCACTGCTGAGGTGAGAGAAAATAACTCGGCCCATGAAGGAGAAGCAGTCCCTGCTGGTGTCTGGGCTCAGTCCGGACTACAGATGTGCTCAGCAGATTTCACTCCTGTCCGACTCGCCTCCTTTTACAGCTGAGCGCTGAGCGGCCGCTCCGCCGACCAATCAGAGCGCAGGAAGCTCCGACCAGTAGCAGCAGACTCATTACAGCTGCAGGGACAACCCTTATTTTACTGAGGGCCACCTCTTCCTCCTGTCACACTCAAACACTCAGTGATGCTCAGAGACCCCAAGAGGCTCTGGACATGTTCACATGTTCATTGAAGTTCAGTTCAAATTCCTCTAAAGAAGGAAAGGGCCAAAAATGAAATCAGTAATAATCTATCTATCTATCTATCTATCTATCTATCTATCTATCTATCTATCTATCTATCCATCCATCTATCTATCTATCTATCCATCCATCTATCTATATATCTATCTATCCGTCTATCTATCTATCTATCCATCTATCCATCTATCTATATATCTATCTATCCGTCTATCTATCTATCCATCTATCCATCTATCTATATATCTATCTATCCGTCTATCTATCTATCTATCCATCTATCCATCTATCTATCTATCTATCTATCTATCCATATATCTATCCATCTATCCATCCATCTATGTATAAATGTGGTCTACTGGGGGCAGTGCTGGTTGTACAGTCTTGGAGGAAAGAAAAGACTGCTCTTTAGTTTTTCTGTAAAAAAAAAAAAAAAAAAAAAAGTCTTTTGAAAGCTAAAACCACTTCATATAGCGTTTCTGGAGTTCTTGTATTTAATTTTTAAGTTATCATCTTCAAATAACTACAGATGATCATTTGCCAATCAAAACCACACTATATCCCAAAGGCCACGCTGCTGGCTTCAGATAGCAAAGAGAGCCGATTTACTTTATACTGATAGAGAACAACACTCACATTTTAAAAACACTGCCAGTCAATTTTTGCACATTAAATGAACCATAAAGTGATTCGTCTTATGATCTACAAACTGGCTGCTTGTTATTTTAGTAACCTTCGCCTGCTGTCAGCTCATTTGTGAATCACTGAATCAGATGTAAATGCAGTAATCAGCACTCTGACTGGGCATTGACTCTGCATTAGCCTAACAGTCACCGAACACTCTACTTTCCATTCACACCATTCAGTGAATGGATGTTTATGTAAATCTGATGGGCCAGCAGAATTGTCTGTGTGTTCATTACTGTCAGGGAGTGATCCAGATCTGATAGGCTGCTGTTCAAGTGCAGATTTATCTCCTCAGCAAGTTCAGCATTAACATGTAAGGGTACTTCTGGCATGTTCTAACCTGCTTGACCAACATGACCAAGTAACACAACTGGAATATGAGTCGAACCGGATGCAACATATGGTTAGATTGAAGACATTTAAGACATTGTTAGCTGGACGCATCAATAAAATAATAAAATCACCCTGTGTCTCTTTTCCTGTTGAATTCTCTGGATCATCTTGTAGCTGTTTTCATACAAAGCAGGATAAGCTGCAGCACAGAGTGCAGTCTGCAGGGTCCTCTGTATTCTGTGCTGCCATTTGTACCCACATCGTTCTTCTTAAAACAAAAGAACAACAACAAAAAAAGGCCCTTTTCAGGATGGAGCCATGCACTCCAATAACCCCCAGCCCACACACTGCACTGTGCATTAAGTAATTACTGCTGCTAATGGAATTGTGATTATTTCAATTTTCCACTCAGTATCTCTGCTTTTCCAAATCCCTGATGGATTTAATCATTGCAGCAGTTTGTGAGCACAGTCCATTAAAGTATCCAATAAATTGGTTACTTTACTTCTTCACAGTACAGATTTTATAATCATGTCAATGTTTTGTTATTTGGCTTCTGTGGGAACTTCAGTTATAAAATACAACTGCTCAAATAACCCGATCTAAGCCATCGATTCATTCCCAATCAATTTAAACCAGAATGGAATCAGACAGACCAAACCTCGAGTGTGCAGAGAATCGAATCAAAGAACAGCCTTCCTGGATTGGTGGTGGATGGTTGAAAGAGCAGAGCTGCACTGCCCTCTAGAGCTGATGGCCTTATCGAGGAGGATTCAATGAATTTTGGATGGCTAAATATATATCCCATTAAAAAAATTCAGTATACAATACATATATTAAATGTTCCTTCTACTTTTATATAAACTTCAATGTATTTTTATTTCTATGTTCTGTGTGTCATTATTACTGGCTTAAGAAGGATCAGAGATTTTAATGACTAAAAACTGTCAGTTGGTAAGATTTAAATAAAACAACTGGACTTTTTCTCATGTTCTAGTTGTAGCAATAACACTATAAGACTACACAACTGGATCTTACAACTCTCTTTACATATAACAGACATTTAAATGGGATATAGTATTAGCATCGTATAAATGTTTTCAACATCAGGTGCCTACTCCCATTTATTTATGTCTAAGCTTCATCTTTGTCTTGGAACTTTTTATTTCAATTGATTTATTTTCACACTTTTATTGGTATTTAAAGATAAATGGTGGAGAGTTAACGGTGACACAAAAGAAAGAAATGATGGGACAAAGTTTTGTAAAAAAAAAAAAAGTGAAAACTAGATACTTTTGTCAAGAACATGAGGTGGATTAATAAGTTTACATTTGGGGTGTTAACAGCTGATAGGAACATACAAGTCAATGAAGACATTTGGCCAGTGACATTGATTTTCGACCTTTTATTTTCCATGATTAACTTTGTATTTGACCAAGCTGTATTTTTGATTACATATCCTCTGCACTCCTGTGATCATCTTCATTGGCTTGTTTTAGTCTACACTCGCCTGTGACCGTTTCCACTGTAGAAATGCAAAACAAGTGTGTGATGTTGCCAGTTTGCCTGATCTACATCTTTGCAGCTCTATGTCGTTCACTCACAGTTCTTATTGGTTCAATCTCCATTCTGCAGAGCGTCTGTAGGAGGCCAGCAGGATGAGTCTGGGAGATCCCTGCAGGGCCGACAAACTGTCATAAAGCTACTAGTCATCACTGATTAGCCCTCTTCACTGTGTGATGTGGATTAAACCAAGAACAGCCTCTAACATAAAGTACATACATACATACTGCATCAGACTGAAGAAGATGGATCTGATATTAAAGAGTAAAAATCTTTCTCTCTTTGAAGCTGAAGTTGGTGGGCAAGAACCTGATATGGCTGAAAGGTTGACATCCTTAAAACAGACCACAGGGCAACTACAACAGACAACTGCAGGCACAGAGACAGAAAAAAAAGTCTGATCTTTCATTTTGTGCTCACTTCCTGTTAAATAGTGAGCTCTTGTCTTAGTTCTTCACCAAGTAATTGATGCTGCCCGTGTGTCCACTAGATGGCGCCCTACACGTGTCTGAACATAAGTCATCAGAAAGAGGCTGGAGTATGTTCAATAAACCTGAAGCATCAAGGGAAAAATATTGGATGTCTCCAGTCCAGTTATGCTTATTTGGTCAAATGTACATTTCTCAAAAGCCAAAAATTCATGTTAACTGACTGAGAGAACTTGATCCTACAGTGACGACAAATGATATTAATGTTCCTGAACAGTCTTCAATTTGACCTTCCAGGGATCGATTATTTATCATAGATCAGCATATTAAACGTCACATTACCTGTATGCAACAACCACTAAACCACGTGCAACTGACAGTATCCAATTTATTTATTGCAACCTAATACTACAGTAGTTAGTTGGAAAGGCATGTTGCCTCCTGGTTGAGGGTGTGGCCATCAACTCCAGTAAAATCTGCTGGCACTCAAGCCCCCCTTGTTAGAAGATTCATAGTTATAGCATCTGTTCACTCACTTCAACAGCCCAGAAGACCAGTCAGACTCATTTTCAGCACGGTAATCATGCTTTCTTGAAAAGTAATGATTATTCGAAACCCAAAGTATCTGCGTTGAATTCAAGATTGCAATTCAATTCTCCTCTAACAGTGCTGGCAAACATGTGACGCTGTCACACAAAGTTAAACAATGTCACAATAATACAATAAAGAAGTAGAAAAAACCCCAAAACAAAACAAAACAAAAAAAAAATACAACAACAAAAAGGGGGGAAAAACAATGTGCAACATTTGGGTGATCTCTACTTTTATTTAAATTAAACCATATAGGACTTTAAAGCATTTTAATATTTACCAAAAACACTAACCTTTTTCTGAATTAGATTTTTGTCTCTCATTAATAATCACTATATATTCATAGTTGCAAGGCAGAAAAACTGGAAAAGGATGCAGGTGCACAGTAGGTCAGACAGCACTGAAAGCATATCTAGAAAATGGTTGTAAACAGAACTCAAGGCACACACATACTGCAACAGACATGGAAAAGGTACTATAAAAGTGAGAGAATGTTAGGTACACACATAAATATCTGTTAGAATTTATTTTCTGTCTGCATGTGAAGCCATTTTTATTTATTTATTTATTTTTTCACTTTTAATTTTTTTTTTGTGTGTTTTGTAGGAATGTTAGATAATTTGTGCAGATTACAGAGCTAATATTTGCCACGTTGAGTCATGCAGAACAATATGTGGCTTGGCTATGAACGATGAACTTATGTAAACATTATATAAAAAGCACTTTCCTTTATCAATCATATTTTCTGTCAATGCCTGTGCTTCATCTCTTAAAAAATAAGCTTCATGTGATTAAAAGTTTTATAATTTTGCACATCAGAATCTCTAAAAGTAAAATGAATGCATTTATATAAAAAAGTTTTCCTTTGCTTCCTCTAGTAATTGAAAACAAACAAGAAATAAAGAACAACAATACAAAATAAATGTTGATTTTTTTTTTTTTTTTTTTTTTTTGTGGTCATAGCCCAAAGAGTTAACAATACGAGCAACTGAATCAGAACTGGTTGAAATTCTGCAGCAGGGCTCGTGGAGTTTTCAGTCTCTTAGGTGTCTTTATAAAAAGCTGATCAAAGAAGAAATTATGGTTGGCCAGTGCAGTCATTCATGATGTGAGCATATTCCTCCGTCTGTACGGTCTTCAGAACTGTTCAAGTAATCTAGGGCAGCAACAGAAATACAATGAAATCAGTCATTTCTGTGGACTGGTTGTTACTGAGTCACTGCGTGAGAATCATTTATCTGAACAAACTCACCTTGACCCTTTCTCAAATGTGTATTTAGAAGAGGCCACAGTCCTTCAGGTTGTTCTTGATGATGACATCAGTGACTGCATCAAACACGAACTGCACATTTTTGGTGTCAGTGGCACAGGTGAAGTGGGTGTAGATTTCCTTGGTGTCCTTCTTCTTGTTCAGGTCTTCAAATTTAGTCTGGATGTAGGCCTGGGCATCCTCGTACTTGTTGGGGCCTTAGGAAAACAATGTAATAAAATCATCTACTGAAAAGGTGAGGTGTTTCCACTTCTGTGATCCTCGCAGAGGTTCATAGAATCACAGAAAAGTTTTATTTTGTGACTTCTTATTTTGCATGAGTAACACAAGCTGATAATAATGCTATTATTTGAGAAGCACAGCCTGAGACTAGACATTTTGTTTCAGGAAGACCAACTCATGACATATTCATAGATTTTTTTGTTTCTCCTGAAAAATGATTTTCAGGGTTACAAATCCTACTGCCCTGGTCAGGGTCTACATCAAGCTGTTCATACTGTACCGGAGTACTCAGGGAAGCAGATGGTCAGAGGGCTGTTGGCGATCTTCTCCTCAAACAGATCCTTCTTGTTGAGGAACAGGATGATGGATGTCTCTGTGAACCACTTGTTGTTGCAGATGGAGTCAAACAGCTTCATGCTCTCGTGCATCCGGTTCTGGGTGGGATGGGCACAAATGTGGAGATAAAAGAGATTATTCGAGGGCACATAAAGGAAATGAGTTCACAGAAACCCCGACCTCCCTCCTCATTTTAAATTATCCTGGGATGGGGTACTGCTGTGAGACTGAAGAAGCAGTAACTCACCATTTCCTCGTCCTCAGCCAGGACCAGGTCATAAGCACTCATGGCTACACAGAAGATGATGGCTGTGACTCCTTCGAAGCAGTGGATCCACTTCTTCCGCTCTGACCGCTGGCCTCCAACATCAAACATCCTGCACAGAAACACACAGTGTGAACAGGCTGTTTTTATGAGCAGATGGGGATGTGGGCCGGAGACACACTTTTTCGTATGTGACAGACAGGCCAAGAAGGTTTAAGGTCATGTCTTCCCTCCCTGTGTCCTGTGATTACTCATCTTCCTCTTCTCTCTTCTGGGCAGATTGTTCGTTGCACCGACCTTAAACTCTCTTGGAATTTGTTAGGATTTTGGTACAGTGGGTTGCTGTGGTAGATGCCGGCCTTAAGATAGGTGGAGGCATGACGGCAGCAGATTTATCACTCAGATCATACATGATTTATTCATAAGATGAGCTTGACCAAGATGGATGTGTGGATGCTTGAATGGTCTGAGCCAGTTCTAACATTTTCTTTAGGCAACATTGGGAGGAAGGTCTTAAACTTGCAGATTAAGGTCGAGTGTACACATCTATTGCTTGTCAGGTTGACGCACATTCTTTATGACACTTTACTCTTCCTGCTAAACAATTTTCACTTTGCAGAATTTGGCTCATTACAGATGAACCTTGACTCTCACAGAGAGCCGGCTTTGGGCTGAGTCAGCAGAGCTCATTATTACAGTGACACACTTTAGACTCTTTACCTCATCTCTTGCACTGCTTACATAAGCTCGATATCTCACAGGAGCGCAGCACTGAACAGACTGCTGCACATAAATATACGCTGCTTGGATTTGGTTCCTGACTTCCACAAAGAAATAGCATCGATCAAGACGTAATGAGACTTGAATATTACAACCAGACACACAGCAGACACAGAAGCACACACCTTCATTTAAACTGTTTTCACAACATAGTTTAAGTGAAGCCTTTTTCAATATACATCTCTGGCATTTCAAAAACATTTCCCGTTTGTTTTCAAATCTTTTGTGGTGACTGATGTCTCCATCAGATTTGTGTGTGACTGTGTGTGTTCCAATGTAGTCTAACAATAACAAATATGATTATCTGTCACCATACACAGAATTATAAACATTTACTCAGACATCTTCTGAGAAACATGGCTGGAAATGGTTGACAGTTAAAGTAACAAAATAAAAAGGGCTAATAATGAGTTTGTATTTCCCAACACTGGTGATTCAGTTGCTAAAATCCCACACATAAGCGTGTTGTTTGTGTGGGATAACAAAATAGAATATTTTGTGTTTTCACTCATGGGCTCCCCATCGCGGCGTTATCTGGTTCCTTTCTGTGAAGTTTATTGACTTTTGAAAAAGACACATGTACCAAATTTTGTGAAAAATAAATGACTCATACATGCTCACTAACTGTGAATCTGTACAAGCTTCCAATGATGGTGGAAGTCTTTGCATAAGCAGCTTAGGTTTTTACAAAAGTAGTTTCACAAAGTTTCATGTCGGAATGTCTTATCTCCTTATAAAACGATTGATGATTCATAGAAAAAGTTTTGCTATTTTTCTCTCTGATGTGGTCATCATTGTGTAAATCCTCATAAACAGCAGATTGCAGAAACTACCAAAACAATGAAGCCAACGTTGTGCTGATTATTTTAGGTGCTGAGCCTATTCAAGTAAAAGCTGTCACCTGCTGAGCGGAGGCTGACCTTGACCCCATCCTCATCCGCTCTGATCACTGTAGTTGCTACATGATGGTCTAAAAAATTATAGCCTCACTATGTGAAACAGGTCAACTGCTTATTTGTATTTCATGCAAGTGTATAATCAGAGGTTGTTGTTAATCTGATGAAGGTGACCCACCTGGGCCATTACATATAACACTGAGTCAAACCAAACAAGTGAGTGAATTAGTGCTTGTTGCCTTTTGCAAGGCAAGTGAAATGTGGGCAGCACAATATAAAGTGATTAAAAACATTTATTGTTGATAATAAATGCAAAGTTATAATCTTAGAAATGTTAGATAAAATGAGCTGATTAAAAACTGTACAGGAGAACTCTTACTTGAAGTGCAGGTCCTTGAAGGTAAAATGTGTCTCCACAATGCCAGTGGTCTTGACGCGAGTACGCAGCACATCTTGCTGTGTGGGGATATAATCTGGTTTGGCTATCCTCTCCAGGTCATTTAAGTAGCTGTCGGGAGACAAAATGACATCAAATAAACTTCAAAATAAGGACCTATTCACTCACTGAGCAAAAGGATAAACTGTTGTCATTAAGATGAAGTGTGCGGGAGGATTGTTTCAGGTTAAAAGTTCATCTGTTCTTTCACACAGACATGAGAAAAACAGGAGACTTATGACAGCCCCATAACAGCACTGGCAGCACTGTGCTGTTGCAACACAGTCGAGTTCAAATTCATAATCACATCACATTAGGAGCCAGGTTAGAGCCACAGAACAACACAGGGCTGCTTTATTTTTTCTTTCTGTGAAAGTTCAGTCATTTTTTAAACATGTTATTGCATTTTAAAACATTAAGCAGTCACAAATAATTACTTCATGTAATGCAATTGGCCAGTGTATGTGTGCACGATCCAGAGACATTTCTTCTTTTGCCAACTGAAAAATGTAATGCGCGGCAAGTATTAAAATTTTCAATGTTGATCAGTGCTAATAATTATAAAATGATGTTGCATGGATGCTTATCTCTGTTTTGCTTTTTCAAATGTCAACACACAAAACAACAAATATAAATCCTTTGATGTGGCTCAAGGGAGTGCAAACTGAAGGCAACGAAGCACAGCTCACATTTCAGTTATAAGTCATTATTGATTAAATGTTTTTATTTTAATTATCATATAAAAAGATATATGGTTAGCTTAATATAGGTCATTCAGTTTCGGTTAGACACTACTAAGAACATATTTTGGATTGCGTTGAATCTATATAGAAGATGTGGCTCGTGCATATGTCAGTGTGTTCTTGTTTGTACATGCATGTGTGCATAATAAAGAAATCTTATTACTCTTGGGCCAACATGCCTCCAGCCTGAAACAAGCACTAAATACATGCTACAATCTACTGCTACACATTATCATGTAAACCACAAAAAAAATTTTTGTTTCTGTTAATCTCTTAACATCATAGTCAAATGTTTAAATAGACTGCTTCATAACAAAGCGTTGGTTGGATCTAATCCCTTATATGCCACAGCCCAAGTGTAAATATTAGAGTGCTCGCACCTTCACTTCATGTCATGCGTCACACAGAGTTTTAGTAGTACACCAATCTGATACGGAGACAGCTCGATTTGGCCTTTGGGTTTATAAGACTGGTAGATTAAATGAATTTAGCCTTCTTAAACTCTAATAAGAAAAGGTGCTCAAAAGTAGTGTGACTTGGAAAAATTACAGACACAGTAGAGAGTAGAGTAACAACAGTAGACTGCCTAAAAGCAGCACATATTGTTGCACATAGAACAATTACAGTGCATTTCATTGTCATACAAGCAGATGGGAAAATGTCAAGCTTGTTTCCACAAATGACTGGGTCCATTAATTTCAGAGTGGATAATGGACAGTACATGTTGCTTTTTATCAAACCTAGAAATAAAAGACTGATTTCTGCTAATGTAAGCCGCATTTTCTGTCTCTCTAGCTCTTCCTTCCTTTCGTTGGCTCTCAGCTTGCACTCAGACATGGATTAAGGTCTAGTACCGGACTCATTTAGCCCTCTCTTATGCCCAGTGCTCTACAAGGACTTGATGAAACATTGCACCTCATATACTCTCCCAGCTACTATATATGAATCCAGGTCCCCATGCCTTTGGTCTTGATTAGTGACACAAAGGTGCAGACGTTGTGATTACATTGGCGAAGACAAACATAGAACAACATCAGTCCCAGTGGAAGTTCAATACCGAACTTAAACACTACTCTTAATATTATTTAAACAATACTCCCCTGACAGTTAAGAGCACAATATTGATGCGTCAGAGTTTTGTTTAAAGGCCTGGCATATCAAATTGAAATAAAATCCTGTTGCTGCTGGTGGTAGATGATGTTGAGGCTGTTTTCTCTAGATTTCCATTGCAGAGCAGCAGTGGGTCCCTGAGGGTCAGGGTGATAACCACCTCTCACATCCTGCCTGCAGCCTCTAACAATTACCTCTGGATGTCCTTGCCATTATACTGGTGCATTAGAAAAATACAGCCCTGAGGTAATTAAGACCTGTACGGAGGGGCTGAGGTTGGCTGTGTCGCTGCAGATTAGTGGCACAACAGGTCTTAAACGTAAAAGACACTGGATAAAGAAAGCTGGATCAAATAGTAATGTCACCTCTATTAACAAGTATAGCTTCTAGTGATTTTCAATGGTTCATTACATGATGCAGTATGAATGTCCAGCACAGAGAAAGATTTTATTCCAGAAAAGCAAGGAAAAAGTGAAAGTGTTGGTGAGATAGGAAAAAAAGATGTAAAGTAATAATCTCAAAGATATTCTGAAGCTGGATGCATATATATATTTACATTAACTGTAACTCAATAACATGATAATGATGATTTTTTTAAACCTCAATTGAGAAATAAAACTTCAAGAAATATGCCTTTCATTAGCAGTGCTGGTTATTTTCCACAAACAAGAGCAGACACATTTCCGCTTAGCAGGAAAACAGCTCTGCATCATATTCTACCAGGCTCCTGTTAGTGTTGGACCAATGCAACTATTTGGGTTTGGTTTCAAAGTGACACTCAGTCAGTCCACTGCAATCACTTTTTGAGCAGCAGGGAATAATCCTATTTCATCATTATCTTTCTCAAATAAAACATTACCCTTGAGATTTGCAATTTCAACATTACATAATTCAAACGCGACGTGTCTTTGTAATTCCATAGTACTTCTCTAAAAAAATCCAGCCACCGTGCTATCAGAGGTCAACTCTGTGTAGTTTTATGATGACACACAATACTCCACACTGTAATCTTGATGTTAATTTATGTTATTAAAGCACTCACTAGGCTGCAGAGTCATTGAGCTGGTACTCTCTGGCCCGTGTGAAGCAGCTCTGGACGCCATTGTCGGCCCACAGTCGTTGGATGATGTTAGCCAAGTCTTCTGGCAGGATGCCCTGCTCCTCTGCTGCTGCTGACAGGGCAAACAGTTGGCGGGCATCATCCTGACAAGTAAAGACAGAAACGCACAACACATAGACACATACACACAGCTGGATATGAGTATGTCTGCAAAAAATCTAATTGTTCTTCATTAGGAAAAACTGATAAGCACTTCAAGGCTTGATTTAGCACTTTTTTTCCTCCAATGGCCATTATTCTAGTCCTGCTGATGGTGGCTTTAAATGCATTTCATTACCACAAAGTGTAAAATCCCAAGAGCTCAGAATAGCAGCAAATGGACTAAAATGATATACTTATAATATTTTTACTATTTTACTGATAAATGGCAGCTCGACCTACCCTCAAAGGAATAGTAGACAAGGAGTGGAATATTGTTGTTTCTGGTGCGGATAGAAGAAAAGCACTTCCTTTCCATGTTTGCATGTCACAGTGCAGCCCTACACACAAATCTGATAATATTTTATGGCTGACCTTTGACATCAGATATGACACAGAACACAGAATGAAATGACACGGATGTCCATTATGTGCATACTTGACCCATGTGAATGTGTCACTGGCTTTGCACTGTGATGAATGCATCCTTTCATGTTTATGAAAAAACACATGAAACAAACAAAATTACAGATAGTGATATAAATAGCAAATGTCTAATGGCAAAAACGCGCTATCCGTTTTAAATCTCCAGATTAGATTTTAGGAAATTATTTGCAGTTTTACCAAGAGCTGCAAGAGCTGTGATGGGTCAGTACGGAGGTGTTTACAGAAACTCAGCATCAACCTTAGCTTTGCTGCTTTAGGATCTCCTGGTTAGCAATTACTTCACCTACAAGGACTGTCCCTCTCTTACCTATTTCAAGACACATACCTGCACATTCACATGACATAACGTACACAAGTTGAAGTTGCAGCTTGACTCACTGGCAGCATGAACATGGCATCCTATACATCTAAAGTCACCTTTATTACAAAACTCTGACACTGGACAATGGTTTACATACTTTTTGATACTAACTTCCATGTGTCAGTTAACCATCTCTCAACCCTCCAGCACAGTCGGAGGGCAAAGCAAACGAGAAGCCTTTTACTGAGTACCACATGGCTGATTCAAACCTATGATATAGCACAAACCTGAAGGATGTAAAAATGCTTCTAACCTGAACTTTACCTTAAAATTGTTGGATGGGCACTTCTGAAGCTTAAGTTCGCAACATGGACAGAAAGAAAAATATCATAGCCTACAGATTTTGATGCAGTCAAAGAAATTATGGCACAGCAAAGATTTGCATGTTAATTAAAGTACACAAATATGTAAAATAGTCATGTTAACCTGGGTGAATTATCATCAGCTGATAAAATGCAGGAAAAAATGAATTTTGATGAAAATCCAACATGACGCATCTACATGAGTACAAAGCAGTACAAAGCAGATATGCACTATTTCCTAACTATGGTGTCATATCTGACTTCCATGGTAGTTTGTTCCACTGAACCATATTAGACCAGAAATAATGACTAATGTTCACCTGGAACTCACTAAAAAGGTATTCTCTTATATGTAGCTGGTAACTTTTGATTCTTAATCCCTAAACTTTAAATTTATATTTGTACATGTTTTAAATTATCTTATACATTTAATATAACATTTTAATTACTGTTCTTCTTCGTATTTTTCTCTCCTCAACATCATTGTAAATGTTTTTGCCTCAATGATTTTTGAGTTTAAATAATAACACCAAGTTTTATTTGGTTATTTTTTTCCTTCATAATCATTCCTGGCAAGCGATCAAAACATCATGTTCTTTATGTATCAATGAAGAAATCAGATATCATACAATAAACTATTGCTGAATGTTGACTGCTTATCTTCTCACGGACTAATTTCATTAAATACTTTTTATATAATCAAAGACATGTAAAGATACCTGGAGGACACTGCATTAGGGGAAGATGTAACTCATAAACAGTAATTCATGAATCACTGCAATCTGTCCACCGAATCTGTCATACAGAGCTGGCTACCTTGGCTGAGTCAAACTTGACATATACCAGGCATTAAAAAAAAAAAAAGGCTCTTTCCACATTGGACCATGTTTTATTGTACTCCCGTAAATTCAAGGTCACCTGGGAGGCTGAAATTTTGAAAAGACAAAATAGTATAGAAACTCCAAAGTAGAGAATATTGGGGGTTATAAAAAATGTCATTGCCATAGAGTGTGCAGATCTGGTGAGCCAGATTTCTTTATGTAGCTTTAACACATTCATAGACACCAATCTGAATATCCATTTATTCATCCATTTTCCACCACTTTTCCGTTTCCGAGTTGCGGGGTTGCTGAAGCCAATCCCAGCTTGCTCTGGGTGAGGGCGGGGTCACCCTGGACAGGTCGCCAGTCCATCACAGGGCCAACATACAGAGACAGACAGAGACCAACAACCACTCACACTCACACTCAGACCTACAGACAATTTAGAGTCACCAGTTAACCTAAACATGATGTCTTTGGACGGTGGGAGGAAACCGGAGTACCTGGAGGAAACCCACACAGGCACAGAGAAAACATGCAAACTCCACACAGAAAGGCCCCAGGCCGGGAACCGAACCTGCGACCTTCTTGTTGTGGGGCGACAGAGCTAACCACTACTCTGCCGTGCTGCCCCCCAATCTGACTATTGTGAGAGAAATACAAGATGAGTTAAAGTACAGTATGTTGCATTACATTGAACTGCTGGATTACGTAAAAGGCATAACAAATCCAGTAGTCTAATTTTCTCAGTTTATTGAGTCAAATCTTTTCAGATGTACTGATGCGCTAAGACTGCTTCGTCCCCTATTAACCAAATATGCTTACTAAGGAATTATCTTTCGTGTGGTCTGTGAGAATAGGATATATATATATATACACAAAAGCAACCTCATTAGCTCCTTGGGTGGTGCCTTGATGAAAAACCCTTCCTTACAGTTTTCTTTCAAGGTGTGCATGCACGCATGCGGCACACACACACGGGGACTGAACCCCCCGCCCAAAAAAAAACAACAACAACAATAAAAAAAAACAGCACTGCAAGAGACTGTCTTAAGCATTTGCTACCCAGAGATGATTTCCAAGTAGAATCCGTGACACTGCACCCGAGATATTCATGAGCTACATAAGGTCTACTGCTGCAAATCATCAAAGCTAGATAGGATGACTGGGATGGAGGCAGAGCAGAAGCTTGGTGGTGATTAGTAGAGATGATATCACTGAACTGCATGCAGCTATATTACACTAACCTTTAATGGGTTTTCTGAAGGGTTGAGACGCTTTAACAGCTTTCTACTCTGGAATGGTGTTACTTTCAAATTGCTTTGGCACAATATGACTCTTCAAACTGCAATGCATATAAAAGTAACTGTAAAGTTTCTCAGATAATGCTCATATACCCATACTTACAGCATTATAAAAAAACAGGAATGTTTAGCATGAGTGGAGACACTCCGTAGCTGGCTTGTTTTGCTGTGATGACAGTCTTTTAAAAGTTATTGCTTTTAATTCCCAACATCATTACACCTTTTGCAAGTTACAAGTAAGTGGTAAAAAGATTTGGATTTCACTGTGATTTTTACTGTCTGAGACCTACCGCTCTAGCAGTTTCCTCATAGTTGATCTTGAGATTTCCCATGGCTTTGATGATGGCCATGATGGACTGGATTGTGTTGCTGTAGACAACTGCTCTGTATTGTTTACACTCCTCTTCTGAGTATCCAGCCTCGTGAATAATCCTGACAAGAACAGACGGAGAGAAAGTGTTAAAAATAACAAAATAACTAAAAGGCTAATGCACCTCTGTCACTTCTGACAGAGAACCCACAACAAATATAACAACTTATTGAAAATACTTGCTCATGTAACATGAAGATTATCTTGTCAAATCATTTTTATGGATATGAAAACTGCTAGGTTGATGTGCTGGGAAAATTCAGAGCTTCTTTTATTAAACATTTATGTGCTTTTGGAGTAGTGGAAAGAGAAACAAAGAGAAAGTAGCATATGGGAGAAAAACCATAGGGCAGAGACAAAACGAGAAACCAAACAGAACCACCTCCCCTGTCACAGCCAGAGTCACACAGCCAGGACGCTCATTGGCGGTCCAATGTCCTGAATGGGACCTTATTGACATGCAAGTGAGCCCACTGTGACACACAGTAATTGAAGCACAGCCAAAAGGACTAAAAATCAACATAGCATAGCAAAATGCAAAAAAATGTTGCTATAGGGACATGTTGACCTGCTTGCTTTTTTTTGGGGGGGGGGGGGGGGGTTTCGAAATCTGTTTATCTAGTTCCTTTGGCCTCCTGTTAAACTTGCACAGTTTTGCATTGTTACCCCGTTGGCAGAATTATGAGAAGGAAAATCCTTCTCATAGTATAAATGAAATCTATAAGTTATCCGTTTTACTAAAGGAGATAGGAGGTCATATTGAAAGTCCCATTCAGCAAAGTTGTGTTTGCTCTCTATGTTTTAAATTAGGGTAATTAGTAAAACTAATCAGTCCTTCACCCACATGAACAAAGACAGTGGTGTTGCGTTTTTAATGAATTCGCTGGAAAACTACAGGTGCCAGCTGCTGCAGCTCTTTAAGGGTAACCAGATCTAGTGCTTCAGTATGCCCTCAGTGGCAAGTCACCAATATTTTGAATGAAATAAATGTGTGAATTATAGTGACTTAAATTAGTAAATAAAAAATGCTAAAAAAAACCCCCCATAAATCCTGACATAAAAATAAACTGGGAATTATTTGTTTCTTTGTGTTGCAATGTTTATATGAATGTGTGTGTGTGAGAGAGAGGAGTGAAATTGACAGTTCTTAATGTAATGCTATATCAATAACAGAAGCATCAAACAGAGAGATTTCCCTTCATGTGCACTTCGAGAACTGTATCTGAGTGCATCTGAGTGGGAAATTGATTCAGTGAGCAGAAAAAACACTGAACGATACAAGAAACTGAACAATGGTCATATTTATTCTCCCATTTGTTCTGTGGAAATGCACATTTAAGGGTTAGGGTCTCTAAGTGGGGAGCGTTTCAGAAAGAAAATTACAAAGCCAGGGAGTTAAGATTTCATTTTTGCTTCAGTGCAAAGACAGCAGAGCCCACGGGATAAGACAGAGCACGAAACAAGTGCTTGTTCTCATCTTAATGTCTTGTCCATTATCAGTTTACTGTTTGGAAACAAACTTATTGGAGATATTGCAGCTTTACCAGTTGCTACTGACCTTGTCAGCTAATGCAATTTCAGCTGTTTCTTAGAAATTCAAACAAAAAATTGTTGCAGTTCAGTGATGCTTGAAGGGAAAGTTCATACTGTGTAGAAATGCACTTTTAGTTGGCAGGTACATGTGGAGAGTGCTGTACACTTTGGCTCAAGACATTATGCACTGGTCTCCCAGACTAATTTAATCAAGCCCTTAACAATTGTTCATTTCCTCCTTAAGGCTGCTGAGAAATGTTGGTGGTACATTAGGCCTCATTGCCGCCTTTTGCTTTAGTGCCAAAGAATGGCATCATCATATTAGTTTGCAATTATCTGATGGGGCACATCACTGTATACAATATGAGCTGCAGTGTAAAGAAAGATACAACTGGCCCATGTGTGTATGTGTCTCAGGTGTGTAGAAAAAGCTGATATTTTCCCAATAAAAACTACAGTGGAGGGTGATTTAAAAAAAAACAAAAAAACAAACAAACAAAAAACCTACAAAAGAAGTCACTGCATCTCAGCGTGAAAAATGACCATACTTAGCCAACGAGATAACACGTTACGTGTCAATAAAGTTTTACATTTGACAAGAGCACAAATGTACTTCCACTTTCAAAGCAATTTGGCTTAATGATAGATTTTACACACAGACAAGTTTTTTGCTCTTCTTCAGCAGAACTTTATCTTTTGCCGCAGCGAAAACCATGTCAGTCTTACAAAAGCTGACAGATGAAATCACATACTAGTATCCATTCTGAGCTTTGTCCCAATTTATACTAAAAAATAAAATAAAATCAGCTTGAGCAAATATAAGAGAATAAACGTTTCCATCCAGTGCAATTCAAATGCTAGAAATTGGACATGTCAGGGTGCATCTAAAGCATTTCTTTATGGGGCAGCACATTGAGATGATGGCATGTGGAAGGAACATGGTATTCATGTATTCATTTGAAGAGAATTGTCTCATTTGCCTAAAATAGTAATCATCATAAATGTTTACATTTTCTTTATAGTGCTGTAAAAAAAAAATAAATAAAAAATAAATATAGGCAGACATGTGGGGAGGAAAAGCAAAACAATTAGCAGTCACTCACTTCATCTGCTTCACAATGGTGCTCTTCCCTGACTCTCCAGCACCTGCAGAGAGAACAAAAACAGGCAGAGGTTAAAAATACGCTCCCGTTAGCTCTGAAATGTAAACAGGCAGCCAGTGTGGCCATGTCACATCTGGACCCTTGCTCCCCTCCCTTTTACCTCACTGCCTTTGCAGTAGCTCTGCAACAAATCTCATGTCTCAATTTCATCCAGAGTTAGTCTACTGTTTTTGCAGGGATTCTACCCCTTTAGCTACTAGTTCTTTCTGTAGTATGAATTCAAATGCTAATAGAATGATGTCTTAGTTTCCCTGTGGAAACATCCCAGACACTCTCAACCTCTGAAGGAACAAAAACCACCTGTCATCCTGTTCCTCTCTTTTTCTTTCAAGACAAGTCACTTTATCGTGGTTAGCATTTTAATGCAAACCTCTTGCACAGACAGGATATTATCTTTTCTTACCCAGTGCTGATGAGCTCTTTCCAGTGCTGGAAAGAGCTCATCTGCCACAAGGAATCTAACACTACACACAGTGACAGACACACATACACACACCCAGGGGTGCCTGTCAGTGTACTCTCCATTTGAACTTGCCCTGGGTGAAGTGTTTCTGGGATGACCCTGAAAAATACACTACAGCATGCAGCACACACATGCACAGTGTAGCCCCTGGGTAGGAATGGGCCAAGATAGTTTCCACAGACAGCTGTCAGCTCATACTCCTCCATGGTATATGAGCTCATATGGACTAATCAGGCAGAATGAGCAGTTTGCCTAGAAATAAAGACATACATAATGTGTGACTCTAAAGCTGAATATATGGCCATAGCTGTAACTGAACTAAAAGGGTGTGACTGAGTGAGCTTGGACACCGGGGAGAAAACACAAATCAAAAAATTTTAACTTGCAGGCTAAATTACATTAAATAGGCAGTGTATAATTGACATTAATCTAATGTTAAGACAGATATGAATTAAAATGCCAAAAAATACTCTAATTTAGAGTTCACAAATCTGGTTGACCAGGCCCAAGCTAGCAGGCTGACGTTTGCCCAAAAACACACCCCCCCCCCCTCCTGAGAGTACTTGGCACGTCCTTTGGAGTGTGTCTATTGAACCTGAAGCTGCTAACAGTTGAGAGCGGAGAAGTTCGGCACATACCTTTGTGCCACTGTTGATTAACAAATGGATAGCAGGTATTTTGTAATAGTAATGTGTACCATACTTAATTAGCTCAACTCAGCAAGAGTTGGAGATTGTACTGAGATTTTTATGTAGACTGGCCAAAAACAATTAAAGAGCAATAAATGTTCTATCTTCAGTATTAGTACTTCAGTTTACACAACGTACATTCACAAGTCCTACACTGCCCTACTTGTCTTTAATATTTCATACTTAGCAGCTGGCAGTAAAAGACTGCCAACGACTGTACAAGCACATGTACTTTAATAAGGATGTTTGCAGAATGACTACAGGACTGGATGTGCTTTGTTTTTGCTAACAAAACCTTAACCGAATAAAACATACATAAAAGGGTATGACAGCTGGAACTGCAGAGAGATTATAGAGGATTCATTTGTCATCATCATTGATGATACATGTGACAATCACTGAAGATTAGGGTATTAAGCATATGTACCTGTTGGTTCTGTGGGGAAAAACTGGGGCACGAACTACAGGCCTGATTACAGTCGGACTGATACCACTGAACCTGTTGCTATTACACGACATCTCTGGTCTAATATTGCATTATCACCACTATCTCCCTTTGACCACTGCCGTCGTATAAACAGAATACACACCGACCCTTTTCAAATGCTCTGTTGATGCTTGCACTTTCCAAAAATTGTTGAAAACTTTTTATGACTCAGTCTTGAGCAAGCAGTAAACAAGATGTGTTGGCCTTGGTGAATGAATAGACTATACAGTCCCCAAGTTGAACAAACCAATTAGTTTCTTTGTTCTGTTTTTCTGTTTCTGAAAAATTTACTGTAGATGGAATGAATCTCGCAGTAAACCATGTATTTTAATATGTTTAAGTGGGATTGGACTTCACAGAGCAGCAGATGAGGAAAAGCTGTGTTTGCAGGAAAATAAATACTGTCCACTGCTTAGCAACCGGGCATCGTGTTCAACAGTTGTGGTCATCTTTGACTCATGGTCGAAAATTAATAGAAAAACCAGCCCAATCTCCTAGTCCAATGAATGAGATCAGTTAAAATTCTGTATGCTCCTCTCACAGAAAAGATGTACAGGAACATCAATGTGTGCATGCTTGCACATCTTTCTGCATATGTGTTGTGGTAGAATAAAGTATTAAAATGCAGATATGTGGCACTAGGAAAAAGAAGCAGGGAAAATCTCCCAACTAGACTGGAAAAATTGCCTGATTACTGATGGTTTACAATGTGACTGGCAGACAGGGAGGGTGAAAGGTGCCAGGGGGAGGCAGCGCCAAGATTAACTGATGTCCAGCTGCAGGAAGACAGAGTGGTGGCGTGTGTGACCCATGATGACTATGATCATCTCTATTCTCAGGTGGTCTGTCATCATCAGTGACACCATCAGCTCAGTCAACAGATGCACTGAGTGTGTTTAAGTCCACATTTTTGGTTGCATTCCCACTGCACATCACAATGGCAGATGCAAACAGAAATATGAACAGCTTTACTCAAGTCCTAGTTGGCTTAAACAAGAGATTCCAAAGATACAAGAATATATTGGTCTCTTCAGGTCAGGTAAGATATCAAAATCAAAGTGTGCCTGTGTCTAGGTGTACCTGGTGGTTTCATTAATTTAATTGTTAGAGAGCTAATAAAGGAAATTAGTCATGTTTGCATTTATAGACAACATGAGACACACTGATTTTGTGCCCGGTACTTCATGTGGATTCATATGAGCACATCTGTAACTGCGTATTTTTGTACTTCGGGGATGAGCCGATAGCTGCTCAGGAGTATGGGTATGAAAAACAATTATTATTATTATGACAAGGGAAACTGGCTATTCCCACTATGCAAACAGGTGGTTTTAGAGGTTGAGTACAATTATCTGGTGTTGGCATGAAGCTAAAAGCTAAAAGTCCAGCAGTAAACATGGGTCAACATTACAGCCATGGACAACAGCTAGTCTTTCAATGCCACATTGCTTGGAGAAATATACCTTTCTAATACTGACAAATGGCCTGCTTTGCACTCTTACAATATATCAACAATATTTGAGCTACCTGAAGCCACATTTGTATTTGGAGATAAAAGTGATAAAGTGGACAGAGAATTATCTACCATTTTGGCCCAGTTTTGTGATAGATCTTTAACTAAAAAAGTTGCTTTATTATCACAGTTATGATCACAAAATTGAAAAACACCAACTGAACATCTACTGACAGCTGGTTTGCACAACCAGCAAATATAGGACAATCAATTGCAATAAGTATCATTTTCATTTTCACTGCAAAATCTACGTCCTAATAAGGAGTTTCACTTTTCTATTGCAGGAAAAAAGGATCTGTGAGAACTGAGATTTATCTACTCCCACATGTGACCAGTGATGAAACCCAATGGGAGAAAGAAAAGTGCCAGCCAGTCAGTCTGTGAGAATTCCTGGCATGCTCATACCATCTCTAGAGTTTGGCTGTTCAGTGAAGCATGACGAAAATGACAAGTCCAGACATAAAAGGGAGAAAGTATAAAGGGAACCTCCCACTCTTTGGGTCAAGAGTGAGGATAAGCAGCTTTAAACACTCTTATTTATTCATCTTTATGCATTGGCCACATATTGCATCAGCATTTTACAGCCACACCCTCATCAAGTCTAAAATGAAACTGTTTAAAATGTCCACCTCCAGCAGTATTAAGGCTTTTACTCGGTATGTGAATAAATGTGCATGTGTTAGCAGCAAGTGTGACCCATTCTGTTGGGACTCGGAGCAGGACACAAAGGCAGCAGTGTGGGCTCTTGCTAGCTGAGAACACAGGCCTGCTGTTGATGTTTAGGCAAGATCCATTTCAATCAGCGCTAAAGCTTCCACAAGTTACTCACTTTGCCCCGCCTCCTCTCAGTCATGACAACTGCCCTTGCCACCCACAGCAAATTGCTTTAGGGCCACCAGTGAGAGAAAATGCTTAACAGGACATGAAGGAAGTAAAATTTCACTGCTGATGAGAGAACATTTGTTCAACTGTGAAATTACTTCAGAAAAGAAGCACTTAAAACCAAACAATATTGACAGGTCTCCTGGCCCCGAGGAGGAGGAAAAACTCAGTTTCACAGCTTTGGCACAATGATTATATCATAAGAGGAAGCCCCTGGAGAAAATTAATTAACATTCCATGGCAATGGAAACTTGGAAATGGAAAATTCCATTTGAGAGTGCACGTTACTGTAATCTTCATTAATAGTGAAACAGCTCTGAAGAGAGAGTGAACACATTGTGATGTGACAAACATGCACAGATGCAATCTGGAAAGAAGTTGTGTCCCATTTAGAGTTCTGTCTCCCATTTAGTTTTTCCACCTCCTAATGAGTTGCAACAGTGTTAGAGTCTGTGCATTCTAAAAGACCAGCAAAAGTCAATGTAATTGATTTCTGCATGCAATTCCCATACAGGCATTCTCTCTTGCAATGCTATAGTCCTGCATACTGCAACTGTGTACTGTAGGTGTTCATGATATTGTGTAGACATTCTGTAAAAGTTGGCTATTGATATTACTTCCCCAATATATTCATTAACTATTAATTCGAATAGGCTTTTCAGTAATGACCACAGTGCAATGTTGTAATTGCGGCCACCATTTGTACTGAACTTTTAGACGTGCAGACAATTTATTGAAAAATTTATAAAGCACTGGCTGTGAGCTGAATTAATGAATTAGTAACATGACTTGGTGAGACAGTTATGTGACTGAGTCTTATACTACTACTGATAAAGTGACAAAGTGAATGTTGAATGACACTGCAGAAAATGAAAGAATATTTTCAATTTAAATCTAGGCTCAGCTATCTAATAAATCTATCATGGGATGGCCTCCCCCTCTTTTCTTTCCCTACCTCAGGGCAGACCTTATAAATAAATCAATGTTTGACCCCTTGGTTACAGGCTGACCCATGAATATTAAGTGTGTGCAGCCTAACTCTGAAGACAATAAAAGCAAACATTGGATGTCATGGGGTCTCCAATCAATATTCACTTAGAGAAACTGAAACTTAATGCCATTTGGTCAACTTAAATTAGATTTTTCCTGCTTCCTTGGAGTGTTGATAAATAGTGGTTACAGTGCACACAAGGCTAGTGCCATAGCAGCTGGAGATACACTGAGATCCAAACAAATAGTAGAATGAAATCTCATTATCTTTCTGGTAATATGAAGGTAAAAGTGATGACGCAGCTTGTGCTAATGCAAAGATTATGACTTATGTGATAAAGGAAGCCATGGGAATTTAAAGAAAAAAAAAAAAAGGTAGAGAAGATGGGGACGAGGTCAGGAAAAGGAAAAACAACACTAGAAGTGCTGAGGTGGCAACACAGCTGCAGCAGCATAAACAAAACAGCCTCACCATAATGGACTTTTTGACACCCACATCTTCCATGACAAAATGACCATTATCACGTCTCCATCTCTACATGGCCTTGCTCTTGCTTTATTTTATAATCTAAGTAATTTCCATCATTTCTCAAACTATTCCTCCCACCAGCCGCCTACTTACCAACCATGAGTGGTCCAATACCGCCTGTTCTTCTCAGCTACACATCAAGTAATGTGCCAATCTAGACTCGAGACCAGGGGCCCCCAGAGACGCATGTGCCACTTCCTATTCTCAGAACCAATCAGGGGGGGGGGGGGGGGGGTGGAAGAAGCTGGGATGGATGTGTATACACTTGTGAACGCAACACACATATACACAGATCTGTCTGTTTGAAAGACAGGGACGGAGCGATTCAGTCTCCCCCAACAGATGGTAACAATGCCTCGGGCAAAGAGCAAGTCTGGACACCATGGTCACAGCTGCTGCCAAAGCAGAGAAGGATAAGAGGCCAGAAGACGTAGTCTGTTTCCTCTATCTTTGCCGAGTGAATATGAAGCTAGACTCATCAAGGTGGTGGAAGATATGAACATTTTATGCATTTTATGCTTATTAGATGCCTATTCTGTGTAAAATGACAATTTCTTTGACCAGTTAGTAAAGTGACAATAATCAATGATTTTATTTAAAAGCTTCTACAGTAAAATATTAATTATATTGATGCTAAAACAGTTGGAGTCAGATGAAAAGATAAAGACTGGTACCAGTTTGGGAGATCTAAAACATTTTGGGATGACCAGCTTTGATCCTGGTTAGGATCAATTAATCATAAATTCTGGATTCATAAAGGGAAAGGAATATATTATAATTCATTACTGAACCATAAACATGCAGACAAGGAAGCGATAGAGCTTGATGGCAATTATTAGTCACAATGTGACTAAACAGTCAATACCTCTCCTCAGCAATTAGGAGTGTATACAATAACCAACATAAATGATGAAATAAAGTGTGAAGAGGGGGTGGACAAAGACAGACAGACACACACACACACACACACACACAAGAATTTATGTGAGAAAAGTCTTCAAAACAACACTAATTTCAGGTGGGAACTCTATGTGAACGGCGTGTCTATAATGTATTTTTATCAGATCAAAGGCCATTCATATATTGAACAGCCCACCATCTTCACTCAAAAGGATGCTACACAGACATCCTCTTCCATTAACAGAAGACTGAAATGTGATGATTGGTAGAAGATGATATGCAAATAATGAAGACTGAGGAATCATGTTTAAAAATGTCTGAGAAATGTTTGGTGAAACATTTAAAAAATTTAAGATTCTGTCAGGATTTAAGTGTACAAGAGGTACAATGTTCTGAGAGCCCACTGGGACCCCTGGAACAAAATGTCTTTCTCTCCTTCCTCTCTCTGAGAGACGTTGTGAGCAGAGCACAAAGACACAAACAGCAGCTGGTTTTATGACAGACTCACAACTCCCTGTTTGCATTCTCTAGACTCCTTCATCCCTTTGATGTGCTGTTACTTTCCCAGACCTAGACTCTTAATCAAACACCTAATCAAGTGACAAACCTCCGTTATAGTCAGAGAAAACTAACATCTTCTTATTTCAATTTCTCTGCAGTAGTGGCAAAAATCCAAGCAAGAAATACTTGAGGCTCCCTTTTACCCTCTGAGGTAACTCAATGGTTTGCCCTATTCATCAATCTCTCTGTGTAAAAGCATCTGTCGCATCTTCCATGGCAACAGTTCCTCCCTTTAAAGCATTTTTACGCATGTAGCAAACACGCACACACACGCGGCAAAACTGCACAAGTAATAAGGAAATTATAAGTTAATAGCTAATTTCTTGTATTATAAGATATTGGGACTTAGAATTGGAAATTATGAATTTGTCTAATTTCATGGATGGGAAAGGGATGCAATAGGGATGATATCTCTAAATTACCTGCTTTCCAGTCCAATGGGAGATAAGGCAGGGGCCTAACGAGACAGTGGTAGAGGTCAGAAGAGCTACAATAAGTTGAAGGGCTGTTTGCAGTAGGGGAAGTAAAGGACAGACAAGGTCACTGTGGGGTTTAGAAAAATCGGAGAGTTTGAAAGACATTGATGGGAAGCTGAGAAAAACAGAACAGTAAGAGATTAAATTGTAACAGACGGGAGAGAGGATAACTGTAGTGGCTGGAAGGAGAACAGAGGCGGTGGGAATGAGAGAGAAGGCCTTTGGAGCCCAGGAGGATAGACTGGACTGAGGTCTCACTGTGTGGGTGACAAATTAACTGCTCATTCCCAGGCTTTAACCGCTGATGACTGAAGCCACCTTGACCTCCACTCAGAAACAGATTGAACCATCATGAATTTGAATCAGCCGACATGTATTACAAATGGCTCAGTGGTGCTCAAATTTGCTGATGAGGAAAAATAAATAGGTGAGGTCTCTCCTGCTCTCATTTATTTCATGGCTTTGATCCAACTGTCTCTCCAGCCTCATTTCATTTGCACTGAATCCTTGTAGTGAAACCATTTGACAGAGCACTGGGCAGGAGTTACAATTAGGCACACTACAGCGCAGTAATCACAGCCTGCCAGATGGACTGAATACATAATTTATGCAGATTTTCAGTGTTTTCAGTGATGAAGGAGCATCAAGCATTAAGGTGCTGAAGTCTGCAGCCTACAGAGCTTTTTGTAATGGGCTGTAACATCTGGAGTGGGCTTCCCCTGCCATGATGCTACTACGAAGCAAATAAGTAAGGTGGTCTTTATTACAAGAGAGAAAACCATTCAAACTCATTACTACTAACAGGTTCCACTATGATGACATAACATATTGTAGGAACTGGTATTCAGTGAGGGTGTAATGGTATGTGCATTTGCACCGAACCGTTCGGTACAGGGTGTCCGATACCAATACACAGTATAGCAAAGCAGAACTTCTCGCCATTCCTTGTTTCCTCTGGGTGACGGAACACTATTGCAAAGCCTCGTATGTATTTTTGAGCCATGCTACCAACCTTGCTTAGCATGTAGCACAGACCATCCTCACTGAGCTTGAGCTACCCAAATTTGACTAATTAATCTAACGGTAGTAAAGACAAGCCACGCAGAGCTATCTGGCTACTCGTTCGTTTTTCAATGTACAAAATTTCTACATTGAAGAATTAAGCATGCGAGTAAGATTTCAAATTTTTTCAACTTGCATAGTAAAGCCAAAGAGGTTTTTGATTTAACTGTGCAGTTTGAATGTGAAGTTGAAAATTCTTACAGTATTTTCTACATGCCGCACTTTAATTGATCTTATTTTATTACTTATTTTTATTTTCCTACCTAGACCCAAGTATGTTTTCATTTAAAAAGAACCATCCTTTGCTCAGGGAATTGTGTTTTGTTTAATGTATCAACTGTTTTATGTTTTCAATTTGACAATAAATGAAAAACAAGATTACGTTGGGGATTTGTTTATTTAATTTTTTTTGCATTTGTTTGTACCAAACCATGATTTCAAAACTGAGGTGACTTTAGCGTACCGTTACACCCCTAGTATTCAGGGATTAAAGTATGTGCTAAAATGGTTGTACAACTGTTATAACCAGTGGACTTGGCCAGCTGCAATGTGTGACAAGACCAGCTGTTGTTTTTGGAAAAATGTTCATAATTTTTTTATATTTGGCATCATGTCTGTGTAAGCTGGTAGCTGCTGAAGACTTTGGTGAGATTGATACAGAAACATGTTTCCATGTTTAATTAATTTTCTCCAGCTGTTTTCTAAGCACAGTACTGTTACTGTCAGCTATGTAGCATTTACTTAAATCAGATAGGCATATTTAGAAACAGGAAGAATGATTTTTCTGCTGGAAGCCATGGTCCACGTGCGCATGCTTGTGTGTTTATGTCTCACCATCTTCTCTCTTTTTTGATGCCTACTTTCTTATAATTTAATCAGTTTACATGTTTAAGGCATCAGGTGCAATCAGGCTTAGGATTGTATTACATGACCTCTGACATGGGGCTGCTGCCCTAGCTAGAGACAAAGATCTAGCCTAGCATCAAGGGTACTGAAAGACAATCCCTCTGCATAAACAAACACACATGCACACACAAATTCCTGCACTACCTACAGGCATACTATCTATCATCTGCAGCAGCACCCAGGTCAGATGATGCTTTAATACCACATGCAGATGTTCAATCTGCTAAGATAAACAGAATACACATAAAACTTAAGCATTCCTTTACAATGATAAAGCACTCAAAAATATTTATTCTACCAAACAATGTGCATGTGCTTTTTTATGTCTTTAAATGACGGGCTCTGCATTATGCAGTTCTGTGGAATACATCACTGATATTCAATTGTGTCGATGATAAGGAGCTGTGTGTAAAGAACAAGCTAATGTTTAAAAAACATAAACACTGGAAACAACTGAACTCTGGCAGCTCTATGTCAGAAATTTAGTGTAGCATGAGGCAGATTTTATGTTAAGATTTAGAGGCATTAACACCCAAAACTATGGAGCAAATTATAGCTCCATAGCACTCCTTGCGTCAGAGTGATTAGTCCTACTTCATACTGTATGCTTGTGTCACCCAGAAAGCATTGCCACTTAGAAAGTTCTCACAGGAGGAGCTACGCCGCAAAATCAATCATTTGAGCTTCAGTCTCACTTCAAGCAGCAAAAAAACAAGCTAACACAAAGGTTTTCACTGACTTTAGCAGCCTTGCAACAGAAGCACTTAGTATTGCATGAACGTACTCAACAGATCCCTCACACTGGCATGTTATTGGAGGAAAACCCTTCTTCATCCCTTCAACTGGCAAAGATAAAGGTATACAGCAACACACAGGATGGTGGCCCTGTGTTCATCTGCTGCATTATGGACTGTGGATGACTAGGAAATGTAATACCGATGCATTATACATACATTCATTACCGGCCCCCTCCAGCACTAACCGGTGTACTCACATTCACATGTTCAGGCGCACAGAGATGGAGGGAAAAAGGGTTCAATGAATTATGGATTTCCACATCAAAATATAAGCAATGAGCTGTGGGAGCGGTTTTCTCACCAACAAAAACTTGACAGCAAGGAAAATGTAAATCATGCTCTTAGTAAACTTAAAAGCTAAATTTAAATTATTTTAATTCAAGTAATTGGGAACCGAATAGATAAATTAAGGATGTTTCGATAAAACTGATTTGATAGTAGAATAGAATAGTAAACAGACCAGCAAATTTTCTTTAATGAGCACTGTATCAATAATGTGTCTATAAAAAGGCACAAACTCTTATTATTGTTGCCCTTTTATAACTAGAATACAAGAGCTAGACAAAAAGCATTTTGTTCACATACTGCATAAAAGAGGGTCTGCACCTCGTCTACTAAATCATTACTTTGGCTTTAATTTCCCTGTCCATCAAGGTTCTCCATAGATTCTTAAATCTTTTCATTTTAAATCTGAAAGAGACAATCTAATTCAGTAGTTCTGACAGAGAAAATCCTTTTTGGTGATGGTAATGTGTAGTTTCTGCCTAGTGTCAGAAACACCTGTCTAGTGTGCCTGAATTGTTAAGCGACAACATTCTGTACCCTGCAGCTTTCCTTCAATTATTTTAAATGTCAATATAGTCAACCGCTGTAATTATGTAAACAGTATCCAGTAAGATAATTTCATAACAATAATACAGTAAATTATTTAACTGTCTTTACAGTGTAGGTGGCATTTATGAGTTGCTATTACAGTAAATCCTTTCTATTTTATAAAGATTCTGATGACAAGAAAAGAAACATCAATTAAGATGTTTGACTGCAGTGAGCAACATAAATGAGAGTTTAAACTTGCTGAGACAGAGATTCTAGATTTCTTACCAGATGACACTTGAGCTATTTCTTTGACATTTCAGGCAAAACAGTGTAACTTTTGAAAAGAATGTGAAACTTCTGGTGTAGATAGTATGGTGTAGATAGTATTTCCACATAAAGTCCTGAATTTTGAGGTTTATGCACCTTTGTGTGGACATGGCAGTCCAAGGAATCACCAGCCTCCCAGTCTGGCCAGGCATAATTACTCAAAACTGAAAGGTCATCGATCAAAGAGCAGACGAGGCAGCCAAGGCTGCCTGCGATGACTGGCCTTCTCACAACCCTAAAAATCAGAAGCTGTCCTGGCCTTGAAGCCTGCGGACATGAAAGGCGGGACCAGACCAATGCACCTGACATGGCCAGAGCAAACATCGACCCTCAGCATTTCAACACAAATTTAAATGAGATACTATGACTTTGATTTCAGTTCCGACCTGTTCCCTTCAACCATTGCAATGTATCATATATATATATATATAAAATAGAGGGCTCTGAAAATTAGTTTTTTTCTCATCAAGCAAAATGATAATCTAATATGTAGATTGTATTTTTCTACATGAAAAGATGACAAGTGTTTGAAAGAAGTTAAAACGAAAGAGCCAAAAGAGGCATCAATTAAGCACATTAAACAGGCAGGAAGTTTATTCCTTCTTTGCATCACTATGGCAACCTCAACTTGCAAGATTAAAAAAAAAAGGCACAGGAAATGAAAGGGGAGGGGTGAAATGGGAGGTTTCTCAACAGTTCACACAATTTCCTCAACACTCACAGGCTGAAACTTGCTTTGCTGACTACTTTCATTGAATGAAAGAATACATTTGACTTCTTACATCTTGGCATATGTAATAAGTATTACAGGCATGTGTAATACATATAGCTGTTGTTGGTTTAAATTTTGAATATATTCTACCAAACTAAGTATTAAGATATTTCATGGTTTTTCGTAGAGTGCTATTGACCTTCTAGTTTTTATCTGGGAGGCTGAACAGAAACATCACAAGTGTGTTAATAAATTACAAACTACATTTGTAATGTGCTGTACAAAATTACATTTTGTCCATGTCATTCTCTTTTGTGAATGTAATGCATATGAAGAGACCCTGTAATAGAAGAGAGGAGGGAAATGTGAAAAGATGAAAATTTCTCATTCGCATACAGCCCTAAGTGCACAAATGAGCAACTGCCTCCTTTCCCCAGTGGAAGTGGTAAAGCTGCCAACATGTGAACACTGAGCAGTGGTGGAAATATCTGCAAACCACTTGAGACTGCATCCAAGCATCACAAAAGCCCAGCAATAGTTCTGAACAATCCAAATTTTGAATTAGAAATCAAGAAATTATGATAAAGAACCTTGGGTTTTATAATTGATTGTTTCCAGCCCATACAGCTGGATAAAAAGCTACCCATGTGGTAGTTTCAGCTAAAACAGAGATCCACTGCCTCAGACAAAAAAAAAAAAAAACCTTGCATGGTTCATTCATAACTGAAATAACCTTTCATAACCCTTTTTCAAGGTTGTGCATCCGTTCAACATTTGTCAAAGTGAAATTCAGTGAATTACACTCAGTCTTTCACTTTTATCAACTGCTTGTAGTTCAAATACAGGCAAGTTTGCCTTCAAAAACAAGAAAGAAAAACTCACATACTGGCCTAAACAGTCGATAAAAATGATTGAAGACTTCTGCCACTACTGAGATGAAACCATTTTTGCTTCAGCCTCAATACTGATAATGAGTATTTGCACAGGAAAGAGATATAGTCAGGTTTTATTCAACTGTTTTAAGCAGAGAAGTATACGTTCAAGTGACCTCACCATTGATGACAATTCATACCCAGAAGAATCCTGATTTCTCATTTGGCCAAGAAAAAAACTTGAGTTGTCCTCACCAGTCACTGGATTGGACAAGCGATTACCTGTCAGCAGCCCACTATCAAGGTGCTGCATGACACCATGAAAGACAAAACAGCAGGGAAGATAACTGGTGACACCAACTGCACTGGCCCACAACAGGTTTTTCTGCTCTGAAGATTTATTAATTTATTAATTATTTATTTATTGATAAATCAATAAATATATTCAGTTTGATATGCCAAACAGACACTTGACTTCCATCCATAATTCTCTCAAAGTTGAGCCCACATTTGGTAAACTCGTAGTAAAAGTGCTTGCAGCTAAGGATCATTCACAACAGAGTCCTTTAGGCTTTATGTTACAAGACTTTTTGAATGTTTTTTGTAGCTTCTCCTTTAAAGTATGAGGAGGTCGAGTTGCATTGCTGCACTGCTGTCAGAAAGAAACTGAGAGACACAAGTTTCGACTTGCCTAAACTGTGTCTTGCTCAAGATTAAATGGATCTTCAGTAATGAAATATGAATGAGCAAACACTGAACTTGTGTCAGCTCCAGGGATGGTGTTGAACAACTTAGCCTGTGCCTTGATCTCCCTGTTGACAAACAAACTTCATTTCATTGATAATCCTAAGACTGACCAACAATAACTTGTTACTGATTTGCAATCTTCTTCCTGGTCAGTGGAGACACTTGTTTATTTTGATTTAGGTATTACTGCATCTAAATCAGTGAAATAATGGCACACCATTGATGATGACTGTTTATTTACAGTGTTTAGGTTAAGGAAAATGATCTGATATCTTAATAAGGGGTGTGAAAACTATTTATGAAGACAGGCCTCTGCAACATCCTAACGTGTTGGCAACTTAACCTCCAATAGGTATACATTAAAGTAGGGAATTTCCTTAGATATTTAAACAGATATGTAAACAGTGACCCAGACAAAGCACACAAATGTGGCTTTTTTTGCACATAAAGTTTGCCAATTAAAACTGAAAATTTCATGAACAACCATGATCCTTCCTGAAAAGTGGTAATTCAATTCACTTGTGACAAGTATAGTCTGTTTATAACAGACATTTGCTGTCATTTAGCAACATTAAAGGGATGAGCAATAAAATCCATGTGCGCTAAAAATTTTAAACGTGGACTAAACTGTGTGTGTGTGAGACTGAGCGAGAACTCCACAAGAATACGGAGCACTACCACTCTCACAGAGAGCTCTTTGTGTGCACACTTTGCCTCTGAACCAGCAAGTCTAGCAGAGCCCTGTTGCAGCTTTGTTTAGCTTGCTTTCCTTTTGTTTATTCCACTTCCTTTCAGGCTCCCCTCTCTGCAGCTGACCAGAGAGATGGCCCTGCACTGCGAAAGAGGGAGCGAAAAGGACACAGCTTGGGAAAGTGAGACAAGCAAACAGGCAGACAGACAGCAGAGCCTTCGGTTTCAAACAGGGCTGTGGTAACTGACATATTACCAGACATACAGTTACCAAGTGTATGACTGCAACGGCACTGAATAGTTGTGATACCAATCTGAAAACTCCTAACATGAATCTGGTCAACAACCCCAATGAGTCTGTGCCAATAAACACAAACGTTGTTTTGTCCACTCTTCGCCAAAAAGTCTATTTCTGGAGGGGTTGTGGCTCGATAGCTGACAGCAGGACATCAGAACTACGTTAATTTCTTGACTTTAACACAAGTGTAACCACTCTGCAGTGACAGCCAAGATAGAAATGGACAAAGCAGTTTTGCACGCATGATAAATATATACAAACAAGTTCATGGTTTGACTGTCATCTGGTGGGGCCAGTCCTAGCATAATTATTAATTTGTGCTTCTATTCCACTCCAATGACACAGATGGAAATTTAGGCTTCAAATCCACTCAGTCTGTTCACTGTCATAATCACTTTTAAGTTTGTAAAGTTTGTGAAACTCTTGGGAAATTAATAATGATCATCATAAAAATCACTATATTAATTTCACACACACACACAAAAAAGAGAAGCCAATGGGAAATAGGGACATTAATTTTCGTTTTAAAGAAACACATGCGGGCACACAGTCACCGTCATTGTCGTCAGTGACATCCTCCCAGCTGGGTATAGAGCCAAAACAGACCAGTTTGCTTTCAAAACAGACTCTGCTCCAGTGATAATCTCCATAGTAACGAAAGAGCTTAAACCCTAAGCTAGGCCTTTCCACACATTAACAAATACAGTTCACTGAGGCTGACACACACAGGACTGTCAGCAAGCACTGGGTCAAAGGTGACCAGATAAAGGACATTCATTCATTAACGCTGTTACACTGGGAGTAAAACCTCGACAACAAAAACATTTCCTTGACAATACACCTTGGTGACAAAACCCTCTGGCTTCATCCAGGAGATGGAACAAAGAAAAGAAGGACATAAAGACAAAGACATTTTTTGTCCTTTTAATCAAAAGGTGAATTCATTATACATCAATCTTCACAGTAAAAACTTGCTTGAACTTTGATCTTCCCTTTGATCGCTTGAAACTTGATCACAGAGAAATATCACAAAGTTGTTAAAATATTGAGTGCTGATGGTGATTATTACTGATTCAAACCCTGGGCCTGGGGTATATCTGTGTGGTGTTTCCATGTTGCTGCTGTGTGGGCTCCCTCTGGTTACTCCTGCTTCCTCCTGCATTCCAAAGACATATGCATTTAGGCTAATTGGTGAGCTCACAAGTGTCAACCCTGCGACCCCTTTAGAGAAGCAGAATAAATATTGGATAGGAATATGGGACCCTTTTGAGGCTTGAATATTATCAAAGGAGCTTTCTGATAAGAATCACTGTCATTATTCGTTTGTTAATTCTTCCAAAACTTGTCTTTCATCATGTTCCTCCTTAATCTCAATCAGTCATTCAGAGTAAACACAAATTTGTGCTACAAAAAGGACCAGACTCGGTGACTAACTCCCTAGCCTTAACAACGACCTTGTGACCTGCCCTACGTGCCCTAAAGATAACTATATCTAACCAGCCCAGTGAGCAGTGATAACTAACATGTCTTTGGGGTCATCAGGTGGGAACCTCAAATTAAATGTGGTTTTTGCTTCCTTTTCATGCAGTGCAAATTATGTACAGTGCTGTAATAGTGTCTTAGCATTTGTTGATGCTGAGAGTTTGATGCAACAGCTTTGCCTGCAAATGGTATGCAATCGTTATTGCCACATGACACTGCCAAGAGGAAATACTCAACATAACATTTGTAAAATTAAATTCTAAAGATGTGAAACTGGGTCTGAGTTTCATGGACTCAGGACATGGTAAGGAGTGAACACAGATGCATAGTGGGCCACAGTTCATTACACCACAGCCCCTTTGACACAGCCTGCTCGAGGTTCGTGCTTGTACATTTAGTCTCTTTTCACCTTGCTGTTCTGTAGAAAAGGGTGCAAACAGGACTTATTCAGTTGAAAAATAAAATATGCAAGAAAAAAAAAAGGAGGAAAGCTGAGTTTGGAGGTCCATTTGCTGACTTCCAATCTGGAGTTGGAGCTCCAAAAACCATGGTTATACTAATTATGGAGTAGAAGGAAGTTGATAAATGATCTTCTTTCAGATAAAATTTTAGCAAATGTATTGAGACAAAAAAGGTATGAACTACATAGCTGTAAATCAACAATTTGTGCTTCAGAAATTAGTTTCTTTCCTCTCTGCTGGAAACTACCAGCAGATCTTACAGAGGAAGAAAGTTATGTTGCTTCTTTTCTATTTCCAGGTTGTCAGTCCATGTTTCACTGTCACCTCCACTACCATCCCAAACTCCCCTTTCTTCAACTTTTTAGGGCCATTGTATTGTTTGTTGAAGAACTGGTTTGTCTGGGAGTGATACTTTGTCTGTTGGCTCTGGTGTATCACAATTTCTTGTACTTTACGATGCTGCAGTAAAGTAGCACAGAGAGGTACAATGTACAATGAAACGAACCATGGTATAAAAATGTAAGAGTCCACAAGGTCAACAATTTAAGACCAGAGAAAGTACAAGGCTGTGCATCCATTTCACAATACTACATGTGACCTATCTGCTTATCAGTGCATTACAACTTCAAATGGGAAATTGAAATCAAGCTTAGAAGAACCTGACCAAGTCTGTAACAATGTTGGGAGTTTCCACATGTTAACATGGTGGAATGGGGTCTCTTCAGTTATTTGTGTATTTATTGTAATAGAAGACAGCAATCCATAGCTGATACGTGGGATTCATGCGGGGAGGAATATGGATAAAAGTCTTTGTTTTTGACTGTTCATATAGATTTGAATAAAAAACCAAGAGAGAGCAGTGAAGAAAATATCCATTCCAGTTGTTAAAGTCAGCATAAACAAATTAGACCCAAACTGCTGAGTCATCTTTCTCTCGGCTCCTTTAATTTTCTTATCCTTTCATGTAAAAGATCACTCTTAGAGCGTAAGATGAATGGCTGGTTGCTATCCTCCTTATTACTGCAGGGCTGATACTATTAGTCCATTTCTATTACACAATGACCTTCAGAAACCTTCTGGAGCCAGAGCAGACCAATCACAGGTGTTTTCAGGGATAGGGATAGAGAAGGTTGGGCTTTTTTTTCTGGTAATTTAAGAAAGCTTGAAGGTGTGAGGCATTTTAAAGACAATTATATAAAACTCCTTGCAGACAACATGCATTAATGGTTGAGCTAAATGGCTAGTAATACAAAACTGAATTAAGCTGTCTCAATGTAATCAAGTACAAAATCAGGGGAATGAGATAGGCACCAATGGACTGTTTATTTTGGATTGCTGCAGCAGCAGTTCAGAGCAATAACTCATAGTGCTTCTGTGGTCTGACCCTGCTCGCTTCCTGCTTTACAGGAAACACACTGCACAGCCCTAGCCCTGCCCTTCCTGTTCCCTGTGCATGAATTCAGACATAGACATATGGTCTACCCGGGTTGAAGATGGCCTCTTCTTCTTTTTAACGTTATTCATGAATCGCCACCTCACCCAAGTAGCTATTATGTCTAATTCATGAACAGCACTCAGGACTACATTTTAACTTGTGTGTAGCATTGGGAAAATGAGCTTTAAAACTATATTTAGTAAGGCCCTGGAAAATAGGACTTTAGACCTCATAACAAAAATTGGTAGACCCTGCACTTCACAGACTGCAAATCCAAACTACCTTGTCTTTGCTCCTGGACCACAACATGACAGTGGGCCAAAGAAAATGCAAGGGCACCGAGCCTGGAAAACATCAGGATCAAACATGTTCCTGGGCTGAGCTGAACTGTAATTGAGAAGTGACAATGTTAACAAAACGGTTCTCCTGTAAAGACCAGGGAAAGCTGTCTTTTGGATCCACTGGAGAAAGCAGGGCGATTTCCCCCCAGGCTGCTCTGGCCCAAAATTTTCTATTGTCTGAATGCACCCTTTCCCCACAGTCTTTAATCAAGTTGGAAGGGGAGGGGCTGGCTTTTTTCCACCATAGGCCTGGGCCTACCATAGAAAGTGCTGAAGAATGAAGATTTACTTTAACAGATTGTAAGACAATGTGCCGATCTACAAAAAACTGAGCCAAATGGAAACCAAGAATGCAATGGCAGTGTGAGGAGCAGTTCTAGCCCACACCTATCTTATGAATCTGACCTGATATTTTTGTGTTTAGATATCCTGCTGTTAGTTTCAGGGCTAAATGCTTGCAGTGCTTCATGAGGGCAAAAAGAAAGAAAGCTGAAAAACAGGAAATCAACCTGCTGCACCTGGCAGTGTCTGTAGGCAAGTTTGACTCAGTGCTCTCTCATTTTGGCACTTGCTTTTAAGGGCAGACTCTGAAAACAGTGATTGATAAGCAGACACACAGAAAGGCTCTGAACCCGTCTGTATCCCACGTTTGACTGAAATCTAGCAATTCACAGGAAGTGCTTTAAAATAATTTACTGTTTAAACAGCCAAACTTATATCAAAATAAAACAAATCAGATCAGACTATTTTAGGCTATCTCTACAGGCGCTGGAATTAAAGGGGCATGCAGGTACAATTTAGAAGAGAAAGACCTTTGGTGAAGCTTCCTGCCCTGTTTTCACATTCAGCTTAGTACAGCTGTCTGCTCTCTTCAACTTAAGTGGCACAGCTCAGCCACTGACTGACAGCAAAACATGTAGCACAGCAATTTAACACTCCAACACTTTGTTATCACCTCTGCTCCTCTCCCAAAGCTCCTTCCTCCACCATCCTGTCCATCATTCCCTTCATTCCTATTCATGTTCAGTCAGGAGATGACTAAATGTGTGACTTCCCTTTTCCTTTTCATTAGTTTTCTTTTTTTTTAGTTTGTTCCACACACTACAGCCCATTTGTCCTTTCTTCCACTTTTGAATAAAGGGAACCTCTGTCAGCCTCCAAAATAGATTCAGGTCTCAATCAGCACACGACTAAGGAAAGCTGAGTTGCAACATCGGACCACCAGCCCTTATGCAAAATCACACAACTTCTTGACCACTCTTGAAACTCTAAAAGTTTGTTTAAATTATAATGATAATTGTTAAAAAAAAAAAAAAAAACCCACAAAGGAAGACATTTGCATGAGGTCCCCAACAAGAGAACTGTCACTGCCAAATATGCCAATAAAGTTACAACCTTTTAAAAAAAAAAATTACCTATAAACATATTTAGAATCTGCTCTCATTTTTCTTCATTGGTAAATTCAATAGCTTGAGCAACTAGCAAACTATTTGTGGTTATATCTGTCCCCATTTTCACTGATACCTGTTAACTTAGAAATCATTTTCACTTGGCACATCTCTTCATCATTCATCTCTCTATGCACAGTACTTTTACCAATGCATAGTTTTATACTATTTAAACATCATACCAACCAATAAAAGAAAAAGTGAAGGCAAGGAAAGCTGTCTTTTTTTTCTAGCAAGTTAACTCTGTATTAAAATATACATCTGTCTGTCTCAGAGTCACAGATTATTCATGGCTCTAGTTTCATTCAACACTCCAGTGGAGCTTCAGTCATGTCTGCTCATTCTTGGTTTAACAGAAATAGTTAACAGTGACCCTGGCCCCACCCTCCCTCTGTTCTCCTACTCAGTATTCCCTGGCTAAAAAGAGCCTCAGTGTGGGAGCGCGCTAAACTGAGGCCCCACAGAAAACCACATAATTACAAATCACAATAAAGCCCTCAGTGCTGTGTCCCTGCCAAAGGCTCAGCTGCACTTTGGTCTGCTCCAACTCCAAGCCTTTGCTTACAGCTACAGGCCCCCCCCCCACCAATCACTTTCTTTTGGTCTGGTAACCCATGCCCTTTCTCTCCGTCTCGCCTCTTTCTCTTGCCACTGCAGTAAATCTTTCTCCCCTGTCTTCTACACCCATCTGTCTGTGCAACAACACACCTTACACAGTCTACACACTATTCGTCACTTCTTTTTCAGAGATAACAAGGTGGAAAAACAATGGTAACAATTCACCATTAGAGATGGTCTAACTTAGCGATAGATACCTATACATGTGTGTGAGCCCACAATGAACATTGATCCAAACTATTACAATAACAAAAAACATTTAACTGTTTACTACTAATCCAGTATATGTATGTGTTTGTTTGTGTATGTCCGTGTGAGATATATGATTGCTATTGTTGTCTGCAATGGCTCAGGTTAAAACCTTTTAATCCATTTTAACAGCTAAGGTTACACTATTTACCAGAAATAAATTTGTCATTGCTGCTCCAAATTAGTAGTTACCAGTGGTTTTACAATGCAGGCTTCTGGGAAGGCTACTGTTTTACAGCAGAGGGGAAGGACAGATTTCTGGGAAAACTCCCAGGTGTTTAACACAAGCATAAAGCTAAAGTTTTAAAATAGATGCAGTATTATCAATCTCGTGTAGTCTGTGATACTGATACAGTATTATTAAAATAATTTCTGATATTAGTATCGGTATCTGAAACCACTACTTAATATCTTGATATGGTACCACCAATAGATAGACATCAGGTATCTAAGAGCTGGACTTTGTTAGGGTAGTTATTAATATAATAATGATTATATAGTATGATATTAATATACAGTTATGGCAAAATTTTATATTCCAGGTATAATTAGTGCTTCTGCTTAACAGCTGTTCTATGAATAGCTGCAGGAATATGCTTCAAATTGCAATACTTGCAATAGCATCAACATCAAGCACAAACTCAAACCTCTGCTTTTATTAGTGAGGGATTGGTGACCAAATACAGCGTAATACAGAGCTAAAGCTCCAGCTTTTAACAAACAGAACTAAGCCAATCAATAAGCTGTATTCAAGTGAAAGGCAAAAATCTCTGCAGTGAGTTAAAAGTTAATTATGGTTGAATTATTCCTTTAGGGCAGCAGTGGTGGTCTGACATGAGGGTCACCTTAAAAGAGTGCTACTTGTAAACTGCCAAGTTCATTAACATGAGATAAAGGAAAGGGCAGAATAACCATTGCTCATTGCTCATTGACAACTTCAGCCTTGCGGTTTAATGCACACAAGTCAGTAATGGAAACATACGGGGAAACTTAATCTAATAGACTGGAGAATCCAGTCTACGAGTTACTTTTATGGTGAAGTTTGTTTCATTTCATGGACTGTTATGGAATAGTTACCACCAAGTACCTACAGTGACAGGTCTTGGTCCAGTAGTTCAAAGTTTGAAGATGAAAGGATGGGGCCATTAAAGGGATAGTGCATCAGACCATACCTGTCTTCAGTTATCTCAAATATTCCTGATTAATTAACCACTGCAGCTCTTCATGTTTTTGCTGGGAGAGGTAGGACACTAAGAGAAGTGTGTGGTTGTCACCATTTCTGATGCTCTTTTCTGAGCACACTCCAAATGTTTGGCATGCACTCAGTTTTATCTCCTTGGTTGAGGTTTTTAATTTAACTCTTGCTCGGTGTGGAGCAAGAGTTAAATTAAATTATGGTTCAGTGGTTTAAAGGACGTGCCATTTAATCGCAGCGTCCCTGGTTTGAACCTGCTTGGTTCGAATATGCTGCAGGTCAGTCCCCTCTGTTTCCTGTCGGCGTCCCTGCCAGTTACTGAGTAAAATAAAAGGTGTAAGAGGCCCATATATATCCAAAAAAAAGTTTTTGTCAGAATGTAATTACTGTGATGACATTGGCACAAGTATCATTTGAACCACCATGAACCCTCCCACCTGTGGGAAGGAATTCTTAATAATGTGGATGGGACTATCATATGCTCTACTTATTAGTTTTCCTAACCTCTAGCTCACTAACACTTGACAACTGTGCTAGGAAAGGAAGAGGTACAGCTTCTCCAGCCATTGGCACAGTTGTTACAATTTGAGTTTATTTAAGTGGAAAGTGCAAAAGAAGTGTCCTATCTAAATTCTATTACAATTGAATCCTATTAAAATAGGATTTAGTGGAAATTATTGGAAAGTGAAGCCCAAAGCAAGTTATTATACAAGTTATTTTACTCAAGCTCTTAAAAATCCTATGAAAACAGCCCATTTGACGTGTTGCACGCTGGAATATCAGCAATGTTTCAGTCGGCGTGTTCACACAGTGTTACACATTCGTGAGATAATTTGATGAAGACAAACTTTGCTTGGACGGGAACCAATAAACTAATTCCCCTGGGAATTTCCCACAGTTATGAGCTCTGGTTTTCTGCTGAACACTGAGCAGAATATAAAATTCAGGGGGACTGGGGACTTATCCTGAGAATAAATTATTTTCACTTTGAACACATGGTGCTTTCTTTCCTCTACACATACGTACATATATTCCTCTACACCCGCACCTCTATGACAAGTTATAACAGACATGAGCTTTGGTTCTAGACATATGCACTTTCTCACATTTGTATACACAAACACACACACACAGCAGCAACAGCAAAGTAAGAGCAGCTCCAAGGTTGCCAACAACTCTGATTCAAAACTTTTTGGAGGACGTAATCTCTGTCAGTGTAACTGCAAGGGAGTCCTTGTTTTCTCTCGTCAACATGGAAAATCTTAAAATGCATTTCTTCTTTAAGTCCTACAATACCTAACTCACTTTAGTCAAACCAAACAGTGTTTGTGAAATAGACTGAAAGTGCTGCATGCGGATGTTTCTTTGTGTTCCTGCGGAAATAAATACTGCTGTATTTAAGGCACAAAATGCCCTGCAAAGTTTCAAAGGAAACTCAGTTGACACATCTTAAAAAAAATGTGAATGAAACTGAGCCAGTTCAGTACTTGTTTTGAAGTTGTTGAGTGACTTCCCTGATGTCAAATGTGTTAAGAAGAATTTTTCTTTGAAGTTAACAGCGTATTAGTTGTGTTGCTGCAGTCTTACACAACATGTTAGAATTTCTGCAGCTTGTTTGACTTTTTATTTCTTTTAAAATGTATTAAAAAAAAAGCATTCTGACGATCAGTTTGTAATACATAATCCAATAATGATTTTATTGGCACAATATTTCCACATGCAGAGTCTTTGCGGGGAGGACACGCAGCAGCACATTTTGACATGCAAAACAAACACATCACCTTTTCATCACTCAATGTGTCACAGCAGTGCCATTAAGTGACAAATTTTCTATTTATGTTGTCTTCTGATCACTATATTTATTTTCCCCTTTGCCTACAAATCATATATCATGGAAAAGTTTTTAAACAGATTTTCAAGTTGAATACTAGTTTGCGTGTCGCTTTCGAGGGCATGCCAGCCTGCCTCCCACATATCAAATTATATACCACACAAAAGTACATGAATGCACGCATGCACACACACACACACACACACACAATTTACTAGTGACACAAACCACAATGCATTGGCTGAATTTCTTTTTTTTCCATCTCAAACTCATTCCTCCGATGGGTCTTGGTGCTTTAACTTTTTCTGAGGTGGAAAACAAAATAACATTGGGAAGCACAAACATATTTTATGGTTCTACAGCATTCTTTCCAAATTTTTTCTTCTTAGCTTGAGGTGCATGTTGAACGACACAAGTGGTGACTGTGTACTATGTGTAAAAGATGAGTTATAACAGCAACAAAGTCCCAAAACTCTGATCATTGTTAGCAGACCCAATAAGCACGTTTACATGCACAGTTAAACCGAGCTATGGTTATAGCTTGGTAAAGCCATCTCATCGGACTTCTGTCTTTGTCCCAGTATACATGCACGGGAGTGAAATCGATTTATTTGTTGAAATCATGTCGCCTCCGCTACGATAGGTGGCGATATGCACTCTTTTGACTTGTGGGTAAAGGGTCACTTCCGATTAAACTATGACGTCACAGACCACAACAGAGGTGGAAAGAAACAAAGACCGGTGAGCTAGCAAGTTAGTGACTCAGAGGTAAACTGGCACGACGATGGACAACCACCTTGTAAATTTGTACATAACTTTGCCATGTTAGCCGGCTGCTTTTGTGTGACCTCCTACATTTGCGTTTACGTTTTAAATGCCATTCGACTTCCGGGTCATAGCTTGGCGCGAAGCACATGCGCAGATCACCTCCTCCAGCTCCAGTCCGATTGTGCGTATACATGCAGCAGTAGATCGACCTTCAATCGCATTATCTGGGTGTGTTAGTCCGACAATTTTCAGTTCAATTTCAGCCGAGGTAACATGTTTACATGTACTTTAAAAGTCCAGTTTTGGTTGGACTGACGCTATAATTTGGTTTTAATATACGCTATAAATGTGCTTAATGTGTTATTGGCCAGTTAAAGAGCATGCCACTTTTCTTCTCACTGTCAAGTCTGCCAGTATCATTGCAACATTCAGACACAGACATGAGGGTTGTTCATAAGGCTATCATTTTGCAAAAAAAAAAAAAAGGCGGGGGGGGGACTTTTTTGCCCATTAAGAAGTGCAGTTAGACTTGTTGGAGGGCTTCACTGGCCAGCAAGAGCGAGTGTCTGTGACAGCAGTACAACATTGACTGAGAATCAGAACCCAACAACTGACACAGGATGGGTGTGTTTGTTTCCTCAACCAGCTGAACAAAAGACATGAATGTACTTCTCTTTTACATGCAGCCATCTGAAAGAGGAAGTGACAAACTGGAGGGGAGGATGCAGCTGAAACAGGAAATGACATCAATTCCATCTGCTACGCACTTAAAAACCATGATCAAAAATTGAAAGTGAGAGAGCCTCTAATTCATTAGATCTGGGACATAAAGTAGGCACAATCACTTACCTTACTGTGTTTGTGGGAAGTACAACAGATCATCATTACCAATTTTATTAAAAACAAGTCGTAAATATGGGAAAATCCAATAATGTAACTGAGCTAAAAAGGAATTATAGTCTAAATTTACTATCCATGTGTGTCGTTCTTATTTAAACACAGTGAAATCAGTGGCACCCATGAAGGGTTGTAATTTGTAGAATAAAAGGAAGCACTGAGTGGGTTTTGAAGGTGAAAAGTGTTTTTGATGTAATTTGCCAAAAATAAACTATATTTCCTTCAAAACCCATGTCCAACTGATTTCACAGCCCCAACTCAAGTATTCTTGTGCTATTGATACTGCTGAGGCCATTCAGCTGCGAGTGTGAATGGAGCAATAAGAAAATTTGATTTGGAAAGCATGCCAGTCTCCACAGCACTAACAACTGCCCGTTCCTGTGTTGTGTATAAGGCATGGATGTGATACAAGCTTAAACAGAGTGAAGACTAAGAACACACTGCCCCCAATCAATACATTCATTAGAAAAGGTAATAAATGTGAGGAGTGCTCATGAATATATAACCAACATTGTAAATCTGAAAAACTCTCAGATTAACATGACCCAAGCCCAACAATATGAGTATAGTTTAGTCTCACCTACAACATTACCGTTAACTTCATTTAACGATCATCGATTTGGTTCTAAAACAGTGAGAAACTCCTACAAACCTGAAACTGACTTTACAACTGATTAAATGTTAGTTAAGTTAGGGTTAGTTTTATTTACATTTCATAGAAAAAACCTGACAACATACAAATATAATTACAGGTAAAAGTTCAAATCCCAGGGAACTGCATGTATTGTATTTGTCCACTTGGCAATAGTGGAACGTTAAGAGCAGGCCATACAAGGGAAATAAATTGACCTCTTGGTTACAGTCGTGACAGCTGTGCTGTCACAACATTATGACCCTGAGCCCCCTGGGAAAAAATATTCCCTTGCCCAGTGTGATATCTAAACTATTCCCTTCATCTATCACCTTACCACGGGCCCATGCTGCTCATATTATGGTAGACACCTCACCTGACACGCTTTCTCCGCAACACAAGAGACATAGGCGACAGCTGCAAGCACATAGTGTGACAGAACAAGTGAGATCCCATGGAAGAGTATCATCTTACATACGGGAAAACTAAAGACAAGTGTGGAAGGACACAGAGGGAGGAAGTTGCATCCATTTTCATCCTGCACTTGAGGGAGAGTGACAGCTCCCCTTTCCTTTGTATCACTACATCACCACTTCAAATCACAGCAGGGCACTGTCACTCCAAACAACACCAAGATATAGTCATCACACCTGTTAACGACACCTTGCAAGATGAGCTCCCTGATGTGGTTCAGCTTCTCATAAGCTAACGAGACTGTGTTTGCTCATGTTTCACCTGAGTTTTCAATCCCACACAGATTATATCTAAACGGCAACTTTACCGAAAGAATGATGAAGAGAGAAGGTCATATCGTGGCCACACAGTGACCAGGGGCAGCAGAGATGGCAGTGGTTAAGTGAGGCTGTCTTGCTGTTCATAAATACATATTAAATCTTCCTTTTTGTTAGATATGAACTGTGGTTCTTGAGCTTTCTAGTAAATTTTTGAGCTACATTTAACTAATCTTTTCTCTTTTCCTCCTCCCCTCACCACCCAACCCACTGCTGCACACTTCCTCTTAAAGGTACCACGTGTCAAAGTTAAGTTCCATAGTTAAAGTTGCTGGTTTGAACATACATGCTAAAAGCTGAGAGTGCAAGATGAACCCCCAGGGAACCAAGAGCACCAGACCTTCCAGTCCAGAAAAATGACAGGATAACCCAATGAGGAGGGGAAGTGAAATGAGATCATTTCCTATAATGGTAAGAAGAAGGAAATGGATTGTGGGAGGGGGGAGAGAGGATAATGGTTTACCGTATGTGTATTTAATGACATGGTCAGACAAAGAAAACCCCCGACTGTGGCCCCCCACTCCCTAGAGGCACTTGAAAACATAAGGATTATAAAAGAGGTGAACTTTGACATTTCTGGTGATACTATGAGGGGGGGTCATGAACTTGGGGAGTGTATTGTGTTTTCAGAGGTCTAACTAAAATAAATATCTTTACAGGGAGCATTGTATGATAATACACAATTATGTCAATCACAATGGGACTTAGAGTAGAACATAAAGGCGTTTTGGCCCCAGGGCACATATGTGTGGACATACATGCACAGCGGCCGGATATAGTGTGTGTGTGGTATGTATGTATGTATGTGTATATATATATATATATATATATATATATATATATATATATATATATATGTATGTATAAAAACATATCACGCACACACAGGCACACACACACACAAAGCTCCTCCTCTCTCTGTCAGACTCTGACAGACAGCTTTTGATTTTGCAACAGTTCCTGTCTGTGCTGGGCTGTCTGCCTGTCTATATGCTGTAATAGCTACTTCCCCTCGTACACCTAATATGAGGGGTGAAGGGCATTCACACTGATTTATGCTCATGATAAGGCTCTACGTCTTCAAACTTTGCAGTGAGCACAACCAAGAACGAACCTGAGGGCTGCACTGACACCAGATACTGCATGTACGCACATGCACATTCGCAAACGCAAACACACACACACACACACACACACACACACACACACACACACACACACACACGCACACACACACACACACAACATACTACCCTTTCACCAAAAAATATTGATTTCTATGATGCTATTGAGTTTTTATCAGGCAGCAGGAACAATGTAAGAATAAAGCTAATATATGAGCTCTCTTTGGTGGTAGGGATGCAGTGGTGAAGGATATTCTAAGCTGTCAGTACTTCCAGAGTAGAGAGGATAGCACAGTCTGGTCCCTGTGGACTCTAACTGAGACACACAGTCTGCAGGAGCGGGCTTTATCTTCAGAGCTCTCCCTGTAATTGCAGGATAATCAGCGCGTTCACATACACATTCACAGATCTGCTGTCCAGTGAGTCACATAGCTAATTGGGCTGCACTGTAATGCAGACTGTTGAGTTCAAGTCAACCAAAACACAGGACAGCAGCTCATTTAATACATTTTATAGAACTGGCACATTTTGCTCATCATGCCTGTTGTAAATATCGGTTCCAATGCCGCTGTTCAGTATCTGATGCCCAGGTGATATTTCTCTGGGGACTGTAAAAGTGTCATCTGCTGCCAGAGCAGGCACACAATTGTAGAGATGTTTATACCTCTGAAGCAGATCAATTTGACCTGTTTTTTTTTAGAGATATCCAGGTATCTATAGTCAGCTTACTGTAATTGTGCATGTAAGCACACTCAATAAAACTCTTCTATTGACTTTTAGGTGCCCAATGTTTCAGCAGTGCTGACCACATGGGCAGACCGACAGCAGAGTGTGTCACTTTATCAACGCTATATGGGTGACTATACTGGAAACTCTAGGTTTGAGCTCAATGTGCTGTTAAAATGTAATCCTTTCATTCTCCATTATACCATAGGAGAAATGTTCAGCAATATAAAAAGATGTAATTCCTCTGAATTTTTGTATTTTTGGACAAATATATGTTAAACACACTCCTATTGGATATACTGTTACTGCACCAACTGGAAAAGCAATGTTAACTGAATCAGAGAGACTGACCTCTGCTTCTCTCATTGTACCATCTCAGTAGCTGCAGCTAAGGTTTCCCAGCTCAACTGTACTTAGACTGATGGGTTTAACAAATAGTAGCAGTGGCTAGGCTAGCCCTCTCTCTCTGATCAATACCCTTTGCAGTGCCACACATGCAGAAAGTTAGCATAACAAAAAATGAAGGACTTTTTCAACCTCATATAATTAGACCTCTTAGTGTGTTTCACTTTTTTCTTTCACTGCAACAGGAAATACAATACAATAAATTATCCACAAAATGTATTAAAGTTATTGTAAAAATTTATTTATAAAAGGGACACTCAGAACAGGCTGTTAGGTGTGTATGCATTTATATTACCAAGCTTGTTCTGTGAAAATATACTTCCCACTTCCTTAAGGTACTTCTGTCAAATGACTGCATAAAAAATATGGTTAAAAGTCATAATGAATTACTTGACTGTCTAAGGCTTTCAAACGTCATTAGAAAGATAAATTATTTCAAGACCAGGCAGCATTGTTCTTAAACATAATTCTATGTGATGTGTCGCAGCAAGACTAGATAAATGCTCCCAGAGAAATGTAGTTCTGACATGAATGGACAGGCTCTAATTTCATAATGCTGGTATGGCTGACATACTGATCAGTCTAGGTTGGGCAAGCTGTGTGAGATTTGAAAAAAAAAAAAAAACACTTTCAAGAAAGTGGTTTTTTTTTTTTAGAAATTGAATATTACAATGTTTCCTATGCAACATGTCATGTTTGAGCATTAACACCAATGAATATAGAAATACCACTGAGAAGAGTATTACTTCTAAGCAGGAAGTGATCTGTGGAACATTAGTGAAGCTGTTTATGAACAATGTTGATTCAGTAGATCAGCAAAGCTAGCAACAGTGGTCATCTTTTTGATCCTCTTGGATTCTGTATGGCAGTAGACAGTAGAGTGTTTTGGGTTGGTTTTTTTATTTAGTTATTGTAATATCCACCATTAGGTATTATCTATACTGCTTTTTATTCTTTGGAGTCCAACTTTCCAAATCACTGCTCAATTCCAATCGTACTCCAGTGTTCACTGCAGGTCCACGCAGGGCCATGGCTTTTAGCTTAGAGGGCAAATTAGTGAGCAACCCTTGTCACGCACACAGCAAAGCTCAGATGTAAAAGAGGAAGGGAAAAATGACTGTTTCACATCATGTACTTTTTCCTTTTTGTCTTTGATTTTAAACAAAGTTGCCATGTTAATAACAATGGTCAAGGTGACCATGTTAGAATTAGACAAGCTCTCTTTTCATCTTTTCTGCACACAAATAATATATTCCAAGCCTGTGACCATTAATAGTGCAATTCCCATCGCATGGCGTAGGCTATGTAATGTGGCTGCCATCTTCATTTTAGGTTAACCATCTAATGCTTTGATCATGAATAAAACCAGCTGCAGGCTAAACACAGTATGTCTGCCTTACTTTGTTACATGTGACAGTCGTACTGCAGTAACCGCATAGAGCTGTGTGATGGAATCCAATGTAACACTAACAACAGCCGAGTCATAAAGACAGCAGTGCAGGCTTTATATATCGTGTCATAAAAAAAACAACACATCTACAATCCTCAATGGAAATGAATAAAATTGCTATCATATCAGCTACACAAAATAGACCCATTTTTTTCTCCTCGAAAATCAAAGTAACGATTTTTTAGACACAGTCCAAAAAACTGTCATTATTTTCCTTAATTAAACACCTTCAACATACCAAGTTGACATGTCAATAAAATGCTGCTATAGATTTTACACTAAAATGTCTATAGCTCCCTTTTTCATCGTGCCCTTGGGTGCATGCATTCAGTATTTACATAACAGAATTGCCTGTCAATCCTCTGAGCAAATGTGTTATATATATATATATATGTACAAGTAATACTGAAGTGTGTATGTGTGTATGAATCAAACATACAGTTAGTCATGCAGATATTTCCTACTACGAGACTGGTGTTCTCATCACAATTTGAACAGAAGGCTGCCAAAAGGAACTTTCATTAGTGCTGAGCTTAAAAAAAAAAACAACAAGATCAACAACTAAAGACATCAAAAATGTTTTTGTTGTTGATGAGGAAAGGATAAAATGTCAGTCAAAGACCAGAATCAGCAAAGCCTGTGAATGAGTGTTTCCCGTTAATGAAAGCTTAAGCCTCAACAGTATGAAGTCCTCTCTGCTACATTAACTGATAGCTTTCTCTAGGGACAACAACACAGAACAACCTACTACAGCCTTCTTTTTGGGAAGGTGTAATTAGAGAAAAGCAGTTTACATGGAAATTTCTAATTGCATTTCTTAGTTTACACCAGCTGAAAAAAGAACTTTGGTGAAACCTTTAGTGATTAGAGCTGTTGAGGAAGGCAGTGTTTCTAAGAAAATTCAAAAAGAGCCATCGTGTCTGCCTCTGGCAACAAGTAGAAACAAGGTTTGCCCTTCTGCCTTCGCCACACATCTCATCTCGTCGTCTGTCGACTTTGCTTTAGGAAGGAAATGGGCTTACAGTTCAGGCGGTTAGGCTTCATCACACACCAGTAAGCAGCCAGTCCTATCTGTCCTATGAAGGAAGCAGTGTGACTTTTCTCAGCTGTTCCAACAGATACTATGGTGGCAGATTTAAGTGCTAAAAAAGCATACCTGGAGGTGTGATGTGACACCTCTGGAAGGATGTCACACCTTTGTCACATATACTGCTGCTGAATAAAAACAATTTCAACTGTGTGTTTTTAATCAGCAGATAAAGCACAATGCAATTAAATCCTTGTCATTAAGAGGATAGCGAGCAGTAAAAATACAAAGGCACTGTAAGAGAGAATCAAAATCAGTCCAAATTTGTTTTGTGCAGTCTTAGAGGTAAGATTAAATGCACAAATGCATTTGTGATTCAGATAACAGGAATGCAAATTTCGCATTTTAAAGGCCAGAAATCCTTTACTAGACATTCCAGCTTCATATCCGGTTGCAGCCATTGCATGTGACGTGATTTTCAAATAGCACAAGCAAAGGGAAAGCTCTTACTTGCATGATCAAAGACTTCACATGGACCTACAGTTCAGATTCAGACCTCTCCTATAATTCCTCCCAACCCTCACATACTGCAGTGGATGATAATTACTGATATGAAACCTGCCTCACTGAGCAGAGTGTGCAATTAGACTTCTAACCAGGAGCAGAATTTAACAACCAGCCATGTCTTCAAAGTGTCAAGAGAGAGATACAGCATGACTTCTCTGCCAATTTATGCAGACTTTTCTGTTTTCTGTCAAGAAAAAGGGAGACAAATCTTTTTTTTTTTTTTTTAATTCTGTGATCACCAAGCTTCTGCTAAATGCATTGGCTGCCAAACATATTAAATACCCCCCATTATGTCAGATTTAAACATCCATTAAAAAAACTGAGTGACAGAAAAAAAACCCCCAAAACAATTACAATTAATCCTCTAAAATGAAGTTACCAGGTGTAAATTACTGTTCCAAAAGACTTTGAATACAATAATCATTTTAACGAAGAGAACAACATCTATTTCTCGTCCTGTTAGATCAATATCAGTTTCAGCCTGATTGTATGTTCAGAAAGGTACCGTCAATAAAATCACTGTACATCTCATTAAAAAATGGCTCAGTGTTAGTTTAGAAAATGGCATTGATTTCCTTAAGGCAATAACTCAAGATTATATGAGGAGGGTAAACTAATGCTATGAAATAAATCACTGGCACAGGAGTTGAATGATCTCAACTTCCAATTCAGAAAAATTATTAATAAAGCAAGTGTTAAGATTTTCTGCTTCCATTTTGCTATTCACTTCACTGCCAGTGTGCTTGTACATTTGCACGTGACAAGTAAATATTCATGAATCCTGCTTCCCTTTTCTTCTGTATCTCTGAACTGCATGTCAGTTGAGGTATTGAAGCTTTACGGACCCCTTTTTCCAGAAAGAAGCAATCAGAATGAAATAGTGGCTCTATCTAAACTAGATAAGAAGTAAACTCAAACTAAAAACCAACTCTTCGGGGAATAAGTTTAGATTAATGAAACAGCTATTTTTCCTATAATTGTATATAGCCAAGCCTGATAAAGAGTAACTCTCATGCTATCAATCAGTGCTTTCAATCGCATGTTTTCTTCCTCTGTTTGTGTGTTGTATGTATGGATGTGCTTCCTGTAGCTAGTGCTGGGAACAGTCAGGGCTGTTCACTCGCTATCCAAACAGCAGCCCACTCATTATCAACCAGACTCTGCCATGTTTGACCCCTCAGTCCAGTCCTACTGGGAGGAAATTACTCCAAATTTAAACATAAGAGCGGTAATATGTTGGCTGCTCTGCTAAATAAACTTTTTTTTTTTTGGCTCTCTAGACTGGGCACATGAGCTCCATGGTAATGATTCAACTCCAAACTTTTCCAAAGCATTCTAAATGAGGCCCATGGGTTTACATCAAAGTAGATCCTAGATAGGACACAAGGATGTGCTACTTTTTCCAACCTGTGAAGAGGCAGTGGCAGGTGAAGTTCACAGGTTTGATGCTGCACTCACACCAACACATGCATTTACTGCTGCTATATTTGTCTCTCCAGGAGGTGGGGAAAGGAAATGGCCCAAACAACTCACAGAGGTGTTGCTCTAACAGCATGAAGGACAAGGTCGAAGGTCACATTTTTAAGGGATAGATACACGTTGCCTGCAAATAAATAAGCCTGCTCGCTGACTTGTAGTCTCTGGTATATCTTGAGTCATAGCTGTCTCTCCTAATGTTGCATGATTAGTTGAGTGTATTGCACATTTGCAGCCTCAGTGTCAGTGTTGTGTCGGACGACTCACCCAGCAGCAGCAGCTTCACTTCTCTGGCCGCCTTCTCTCCATCTTCTCTCAGGTTTTTATCGATCATCTTAGACCTCTCGGCCGCGGCTTTATCTTCCTGACTAACTGTACAACCCATGGTTCCCAGTGCGCGCTTCAGGTCTGCTGCTTAGTGGGAAGGTATCACCTGGGGTAAAAAAAAATTAAACAAAATACCGACCGGGTCCGAAACCCCCTTATTTAGAAGGGAAAAAAAACCAACAAGGGCTGAAGTTGAGTAACTCGACTTCCCTTTTTTTTCTCAACAGTGGTGACGAACGTGATAAAGTCCGTTCATCAACGAGAGGGAATGAAAATCATTAAAAGCCAAAGGTTTGGTTTGTCCGAGGTGAGGTTGGGTTTTTAAAGGCAGCAAAGTCCCCCAAAGGCTGGCTGGTAGTTCAGCGGGTAATGTTGGTCAGCATCGGTGTTTTCTTCTGAGCGTGGAGAAGTTGTCCAGCCACCGAAAAAACACACACAAACACACACAGCTTAGGCAACTTTTTCGAGCACGGTTGACTTTTTTTTTCTTTTTTAGCTAACTGGGCATTTCCTCCCGCAAAACATCTGAGCGGACTAGACACGAAAGCTGGCCACGAAATTAAGCCCAAAAGAAAGTTTAAAAAAAATCCAAAATCCAAAAACAAAAGTATTCCAGCTGTTGAAAACCGAGCAAACGGATTCCTGCTGCCAGACACTCACTGCCTCTCACAGGATTTTCTATTTGTTGTTAATGTTGTTTTCGTTTTTTAATCCAGCCGTCGCTCCGTTTTTTGTGTGTCCACGTTGAGATTTGTATGGTCTGAAGCCACACCCGGAGTCACCGTGAAGTTCTCACCGCCCGACAAACAGCGACACACAACTCTCACCTCTGAACTCAGCAGCGCCGAGGCCCATCTCCACCGCGCAGGAAAAAAAACGCCCACCCACGGTGCTCATGGGAAATGTAGTCAGACGGTTAAAATGCTGCTTCACTCTCGAGAGCTTTCGGAAATATCTGCACCGGGGTTTATTAAAAAACATACAAAATACAAAAAACTAAACTAAACACCGCATTGAGTTAAAACAGCCGTATGTCCTCTGTTAAAATGTGTGAAATTTACCTGTTAAACCCGGTTTAACGTCGAAATTAGTTGTGTTGGCATTAAGGTTGCTATCTTATTTTATTGCCTCTCATTTTCTTGATTTATAGATTGTTTGGTCTGTAAAAAGGTGTGAAATAGTCAACCTGCCTACCACGATTCATCTGAGCAAATGAAGACATTTAAACATTTATATTCTCGTTTTCAGACCGATCGAATCACGTATTTAAAAACTAATTGATAAATGTTTTATAATCACATCCCTTGAACGCAATCCTACTTGACCTTATTGTGAGCACTTAAAAGCAGCAGAAAAGCTACAATACCATTAGCGATCGGTCAGAAATGCTGATCCAATCCAAATTGGTTTATGGAAAAAACTGAGGCTTTTAATAGACATCCAGGGATAAGGATTTTAATACAATGTATAAAGTATGAAGTTAAAACTGAGATCCAAAATAAACTTAATGGAACCTAAAAGATTCATGATTAATAAATACTCACAGTTTGTTACGCAACGATCCACAGCATCTATCCATAGCTCTATGGTGTCCCCTTGTGGACTATCTCCTGGCCTTCTAGAAAAAAGTGTTAATGAACTCTCCTGACTTATTGCCGTGTTTGTAAAACAAACAAACATACAAACAAAAAACAGTCAATAAAGATTAAATAGACAATTGCACTGACATAAATATAATTATATAAGTATGTTAACCAATACAGGATTAAAATCCATAAACAAGTTATTATAAGTGTGCATTTATGTGTGCATATTGTGCATAAATATTTGCCTAAAATATCAGGTTGTCTTGTTGCTGTCATAGGGTTCCATTAAAAGCTGTTCTTACTATGTGTTTTCATCCATATAATCTAAAATTCAATACGCAAATGCAGTCAAAGTACTGAACAAGTGAAGCCAACCTCCAGTTTTTAAGAGCATCATTTTGACGTCCTGATTATCATTTCCAAGAGACGGTAACAGATGGAAGTTATGTTACTTCATTATCTTTATTGCAACATTGTTTACAGTACAGTACTGCCAGCAACATATTAAAATATATAGAGATACAAGAAAATAGACATGAATCGAAGGACAAAAAGGTTTAAAAGCACTTTGAAAATGATTACATTTATATTTTTAATTAGACTAATCCTTGAATTGCTATTTACATTATACAAACTAGATATGCATATACAATATAAAGGGTATACATTTATATAAATTATTTATAAATGCTGGCCGATGTCGATATTTAATATGTGACTATTCAATTATACACATTTTTCAATAAATCACACCAAGAGGGCGAATAACAACACTGAGGTCTACATACAGGGTCTCAGAGATCATCTTGTATCAGCCACTAACACAGGGAGGCTTTGGCACAGGAGGTAGAGTGGGTCTTCCACTCATGAGAAGGTCGGTGGTTCGATCCCTTGCTACTCAACAACACATGGCAAGCAAATCCCCCAAATTGTGCTAAGTTGTGAGCGATGCTGAATGCATAGAAATAGTGCCATGTGAATGTGGCTTGTAGTGTAAATAGTAGTGTAATGTAAAGCGCTTTAAATGGTTGACAATACTAGCAAAGCGCAATATAAGTGCAGTCCATTTACAATTTCATACACTGTATCCCCTCTCTATGTTGCCTTGTGTTTGTTTTTTTGTTTGCTGTGAGGTTTTGAAGCATTTCATGTCTGCACCTTTCAAAAACACTTTATGAAACTCAGAAACTAGGAAACTAGGAAAAACAATTTAGGGATAAATAAAGCCTAGGTTTCTGGTTCAATACCAGACACAAAGTTATGTACCAGTGGCTGATTCAGATGATGCCCTCTGCATATAGATACACGAAGTCACCCAAATGTCTATAGAATCAAATGCATGATTAAAACAGGGTTGTTAAATAACAAATTGACAGGAAAATAATTAGCTACTCATACAGCACTCACTGTAGTCTGGAGTAAGATCTTATCTTTTAAAAATATAACTCAATGCAGGCAAGTACACCAGGTTCACTAACAAATCCAAGTTAGTGGGTTAGTGTCTGCCAACAAGCAGCAAGGAAGTCAGAAATGACGCAAACTGTATCACTGATGATATACCACTGATGAGAACAGACTTATATAATGATAAAAATAAAAAAAAAAGCAATCATCAAGAGGTTTTGCATTTTGACTTACATCACTCAATCAGATTAAGTGGATACACTTGAATAAACAATAAACATGAAGTTTAAAACAGTTGATATATCAATGGTAGGAGACAAATACTTCCTTTATACTTCTGATCAGAGTATAGCTCACACAAACACATATTGGTACGGTAGTTCAAATACAATGGAGCCATGTCTTCAGTTTTTAAACACCACCAACAAAACATTCATCCATTATTTTGTTTTATCCACAAAACAGAACAGAGGAGAAAGCTAATGATGGCAGGGGCTCACAGGAAAGTTAATAATGTTCGAGTTTCAAGAGATGTTAGAGAAAAAATCCATTTCATACCTCTGATATATTTTTAATTTTCTCATACTCAACATTATGTAGATTCATTTATCAAAGATTTAGTCATACAACTGGATATGCTTTCAATTCACAGCTAGCTAATGTGAGACTTTCTTACAAATAATTTCCTTGTGTTTCAGTTTGTCAGTGGCACCCAGAAGTTGTGCTTATTAGAGGAACGTGCTATTGCTAACCATCATCTTCAGGAGACAGTAATCCCACGTCTGTCATTTCTGTTAGGGATCAACCTTGTACTGGTGGATGCACAAATATTTACTGATACCAAAGTGTTGCAAACCATTTCATGAAGAGACCCTGTTGTTAGTTTATACATGTTTTGGTTATCTCTGATTTTTTTCAGTCAGTGTTCAGAAACAACACATCAAATCTTCCCGCTCGATGATGAGGAACACGAGCTTCCTTCTCTTCATTTTATTCATCAGTTGGATCTGATGAGGTCTTCAGTACCATTTATAACTGTCATGTACAAAGCAATGCTGAAAAAAGAAAACTCTGCACAATATAGGCATTCATTTAGACTGTTTGTGATCTGAACAGCCGAGGACAATTACAAAATGCTCCTGACCTGAAACCTGCCACTCTGATACTGATCACCTCAGCATTAACTTGGCATTTACTGAGGATCATCTCATTGGTCAAAACTGCATTGTTTGAAGTTTTCATCAAGTAGAAAATATACATGTTGATCATATTGTCTTGGAATGTAATGATAAATGTGTTCACAGAATTGTACCACATACTTTCAGTGGTTCTGCATCCTGCTGTCAGAAGTGTCAATTTAAGCACCTCTAGACTTTAAAATAAACAGCAGCAGCACAAGTTAGTGGAGCTGGAGCTCAAAGCTTCCCACCTGAAAGGAATAGTTTAGCATTTTCCAGTCTAATGCTAAGGAGAATACACAAAGGACTTCAAGCTTTACACATAGGTAGGTAAAAAGGTAACTTGGCTGTAGCTTAAAATGTACTTATTTATTTAGTGTACAGACATAGGAGAGAGATATTTTTCTTTTTTTTTTTTACTTTTGGCAAGAAAGCTTGTGAGGACAAAATGCTGAACTATTCCTTTCATTTATCTCTCAATCTGTGCAATCAATCACTGCTATCACTTGCCCTTGCAGTTGCACATAATCGCATAGTATTAGAAAATAAAATGATAATAATAATAATTAAAAATAATAATAATAATAATGGCCATTAAGGTAGTTAAAGAATTGTCTACCATCCAATACATTTCATTCAAAAAAATTAAAAGGGAGGTGCCACAGATTTTGATTTCTTATCTGAGTGGCAGTGTGCAGATCAACTGATCAACTTGGAACGAAAAGGGGATAGCAAGGGCTGGTGGAGGCTCACATCCAAAACGGGAGACAACAGCATGCTACATTATTCATTTTTTGATTTTTTTTTTTTTTTTCTTTTCAATCATCCATCTCACAAGGCACAGCCTCCAATCCATATCTTTATGCACCTGGCATCTCAGTGAATAAACTATCAGCTCTCTAAGAAATCCCTACTGGCCTAGATGTACAGTTGCTGTTTGGCAGTACAATGTAATGTCATTAGAGTGAGCGCATTTAAAGAGCAACAAAGAGCTGTCCTGAACTCTAAACTCCTCCTCTGTAGCATATGTTCTCTATTGGAAAAGATAGGGGATCTTTAACATCAAACGGGATCCAAAGTAAAAACAGTAACATTACAACACAAATCTAAATCAAAAAATATAAAACCTGAAAAAACAGAGGGTGGTGCTTAGTGACCACTGCTGGCTTTACTGGTGCCTGAGGTCCAGTCAATGATGATAAAGCTGAGACTCATTATCATAAACAGGAAGCCAATCCCAGCAAAACAGGCAGCCTGGAAGAGAAATGGGAGCAATGGGAGTGACAGAGAATAGTGACAGAGATATTAAATAGTTTCACACACTGTCATGGGACTTATAGTCTCTATAAATACAGTCCTTCACATACTTATATGTGAGGGACTGTATTTACACATCTTATTTCACCTATGATGATTAAAAAAAAGTCTTAGATTTGTGTGGTTTATACTGAGAAACAAATCTGAAAATTATGTATACATTATATCATCATCCCTCAATATGACACTTAACTTCTGAATAATAAACCCCATTCAGTTCCTTCTGGTGGACACAGGTGGCACTGCTGTTGTGTTTTTATAATTTTTTTTTCATCACATATCTTTGGCATTTCAGTGCAGCAATGTCTTGTTATTAAAAATGCAAACATTGGTAAATGTTTTAAACGTGGTGGTAAAATGGTAAAACGTTTAGAAACAATTCAATTCTTTGTAACTCAAAATATCTGGAAGAAAAAAATGTATACTTAGTACAGTTGAATGAATGCAATATCGTACCACGCACCTCAAATCCCTCTCTCTCTCTCTTTTTTTTGGTTTGTTTTGTTCACATATACCATCTGCATATTTATTTCTTCCCTATATGTTTTTCAGAAGGTTCGGTCCAGCTGACCTTGCTTAAATTAACACATCTTTCTATACTGTATTAACTGTACTGAGCATAATTCTCCGCTATACTCATGCTCACCAGGATTTTGGGCACTGAGCGCAGTGGCTCATCTTCTTTGGGTACAATACGAATGTAGAAGACAGCAGGAAAGATGAAGATGAGACAAGGGGCAGATGTAGCACCTGAGAAAAACAACAACAACAACAACAAAAAAACAATAGAGTGATTACTCCATAAATTCCGACTCCCTCATGTTGTCATTGGGAGCTGCTGCTGCTGCTGACATGGCTGTAGTGATGAAGCGGAAAACGTCAGGGAAGGGTAAATTCTAATGATATAATATTTATGTTGGTCCCCTACCAGAAATAAAATGATGACATGTTGTAAAATATATTATACGATAATGATTAATGTTTTAAGTGTAATATCTAGAACATAAATGTCTAAATATTGGAGTTTCGTGTTAGAACATTGATTTAACCTACCAATGATCCCAAAGATACCCAGGATGTTTGGGGCAAAGATTACAAGCAGGTTGATGAAGGTGAGCAGGATGAAGGCAATGGCAATGTGGCGAGGCCAGTTGAAGGTCTTGTTGGGAAACACCATCTGTTGGATTGCTCTCCGTACCTGTTTGTAAGCCAAAACAAATGAAATTTTCATGTCCATGACAGTCCATGTATTTTGAGACAATGTAGATTTACTGAATGAAGAAAAAACGTATCATAATCATGAACTGTAGGTGTTGAAATTGCACTTACAGGAAAGAGCACAATGGGAACAGTGAGTGTGACAGCAGTAAGCACAGCCACACGCACACACAGAATCAAAATGTCGTATGGGTCAATACGACTATAGGTGTGAAGCAGCTCTGCTTCCACTTCACCTGGAAGAGATGAAAAATGTGGAAAATATAGTAGGTCTCAGGATGATATTCTCCCAAACCAGTTAGAAAAACGGCACTTGTCCAAAAAAAACCCTTAATTACTTAATGTTGAAAGCAGATAAATGTAATCTTGATTCATTAGATTGATTTCAATATATTGCAATTAGTAATATTAGAAATAATAAGTGAATATTTACTTGTTTGGAATAAGGTACACATCTAATCAAAACCTTGACAAATCAAGATGCAGATGCAAAAAGTCACTGAGGGATACAGGATGACCACTAGAGGGCAGAGATGTATCATGCAGCTCTTCAGCCTGTAGGTTTACTCTTCTGATAGGACATACTGTCAGGGTTTACACAGAATAATATCTTCATATGGTAACAACACGAATTAAGTCAGGCTAAAAAAAAAAAAAAAAAAGCAGTAACCACTCTGGCTGGCTAGCATAGATAGGTAGATACAGAGGGAAAGGGTGAAAAAGAGACAGACAGCAAGAGAGTGAGAGAACGAGAGAATACCCTTCAGTGGAGGACCATGCCTCACCATAGAAAGTTAGGTATCCAAACAGAGCAGCCAGGAAGTACATGCCGTACATGACTGCAATGGAGATGTTGGCCACATGCTGCATCTTTTTCTTGGTGGCACTGAAATTAGAAGATATTGTCATATGATGTCACACACACACACACACACACACACATACACACACACACTCAAACAACATCAGGATATCCTCTGTTAAATGACAGACTGAAAGCATGTAGCCAGGTTATGATCAAATTTCATCTGTTGCAGGAATATGCCTCAAATAATCTTCTTAATCTCAGGAGAACAAGCAACAGTGGTTCAAAGCGGGATGGCAAATTCAAACTAACAACATGCTACATCATACAACCAGTGCCAACTCATTTCAAAATAAAGTGAAAGCAGTGCATGTGACTAGGTTATGATCAGCCAAGCACGAAGCACACACAGTAACTGTCCTACGTGTTATGATACTGGTTTCTTGTCCAAAACTTAGCACATGTTTTCTGTCATAAGGACATACTTGCGCAGCTCTGTGTAGATAGGCAGAACCTCAGGGTGGCACACAAAGGCGAACGCCAGGATGGGGATGGTGTAGGCCGTCTGAAAATGAATCCCGACATGTCACCATAGATACAGTAGCGCCATCCCAGACGTCTAACCACCAACCCCACGCTTTACCGCCCATTACTCCCTCATAGAAAGCTAATTGTTTCCCTGTGATTAACTTGGGCCTGGCAGTGGCCCAGCCTTATCCTAATTAAGAATGCCTTACATGTAAGCTGCCAAGCAACAGGAATCTGTCTTACTAGCCTGGGTGGGAAAGACTCATATATCTTCAAGGGATGCTAATATTCTGTAAAAATCTAAAATAACTAATCACCATTCGCTAATTCTATGGAACAATTGTTACAATAAAGTAAAGCAGTGTGATGTCATAATTAAACTAATTTAAACAAATAGCTGTGATTTAGGGTCTTTCCAGAGTCTTGTCCTGCTGTGAAAGTATGTACTCTGAACAAAAAATAGGGTACTTAAAGAAATGTCAGGTCTTTCCCATTTCACCCATTAGCTATCTCTTTGGCTCACAAAGGCCAAACTTGAAGAACTCACTATAAGCCAGAGAATGCCAAAGCAATTTTTACACTTCAGCTGACAGGGGTAAGACAGCTCAGGGTTTGCTGTCCTTCTTTGTGACTCCCATTCATCGCAGAGCAATGTCTATAATCAGCAGCTTGATAACAGCCCAAATCTGCACTTGGGTGCAACTCTGTGCTTCAAACCAAGTTTGATCTCCATGCTTGGGTTGTGAACTGTCACTGGCAACATGCTGAAGATGACTATGACATAAGTGGGTGGCTGTCAGTGACCATGGCAGTGAAAATGGACTTCTGATAATGTGTCATGCGCAAACCTACTTGTGAGTTGAGATTGGCCATTTTGGGAATACAAGCAGGGTTTTCCTCCCCACCGGGATCCATAGCACTGACGTTCAGAGCACTGGTGGTGCCATTTAATGCAAAGTCCACTAATGGACAAGCAACATTGAACTTCTTGTAGATGACCTGTACAGTGAAGAGAAGAGGTGCATTAAGCAGAAACAAAGACTACGGGACACCATTAGATTACAGCATAAAAACAGGCAGAAACTACATCACTGAGAGGGCCAGAGGAAGAGAGACTAAGAGAGAGGCGGAGAGAGCAATGTGTGGATTACAGCTCACAGAGCCAAAACTAGGTCAGAGAAAAACAGAGAAGCAATGCAGCCTGGACCTGCAGCATGAAAACATAGTCCATAACAATGAGTAGAGTGAGTGGGGAATCCTAAAAAGGCTAAAAATGAAAAAATAAACATTTTGTTATGAGATAATCCCAGTGCATCTTAATATGATGGCTTGATGTTTCTGCCAAAAGCCAAATAACAAAATGCAAGGTGCATAAATTCCAGATCACATGTTGGTAGATTGTGAGGCAGAGGACTTACAGAAATGAGGAAGAAAACCATGCAGCTCAAGGAGAAGCCACTGGTATACCCCAGGTATCCTAAAACACAGACACTTCATTAGGTTTCCTCTTTTCTGGGAGTACAGTCATGCTTAATCTAAAATATATTACATCAGAAATTGCATGTGTAAAATATGATCAATATCATAGGGGGAGTGATAGTGACAAACGTCCTCTTCTTTTATTAAAGACTATTGGAAATTAACAAGAGGAAATAACACCTGCTTTCTTTTGAATGAACATTTACATTCTTTAGCAACTAAAGATACCACTGCTCAGTCCCAATGGTTCATGGGGACTAATGATGGAATACCTGAGGTAAACACTGTTGTGTTACAATTAATTTGCCAATATACACTCCACTTATCCCACTGTCACAGAAACATATCCTTTTAACTAAATGCTTAACAGTGGTTCAGCATCTAGCCCATTGAAGCCTACACTGAAACACAAATCAGCATCCCAGTGTAAGCGGGACGGGATGTACACACTCACCGAGCTGTTTCATGAGAGCCAGTGGCAATATTATTCCAACAGACACAATGATCACAAGGTAGTTTCCGTTCAGGAACCATTCACTGCAGTGAGACAGAATGACAGAGACAATTAAATATATTCATTCTGACCTACCCAGGTATTATTTATTTAAATCCTCCTCTCAGTCTCACTTATGTGAAGCATTTACACTGTGTCAGATAATGATCTAAGACATGAAAGAAAAGTGTGTGAAAGGCCGGGAGAGTGAGGTTTGTAAGAGTTGAGGCAGAGATACCGGTTGGTGGACAATTTATTTCTCTGTCACAATGCCAAGCACAGGATGGTGTTATTTACAGATAAACACAAACACCTTAGTGGGCATGGGAATATTTTTAACCTTCAAGAAAAGTTAACAATAGGTACAAGTTAAGAGTTTTTCTTCAATAAAATTCTCATGATGGAAACTATTTCAGTGATCTGTATGGCAAAAATAAAAAAGTATAAATAGGTAGACAGTACATTCATACCTATTCAAAACTGTCTGGAACCGGATAAGAAACACCCTGAGATCAGTCTTGGGTGAGGGCTTTGTTTTTAAATCTAGAGAAACAAATTTCATACTGATATAAATTGGTTAATAAAGGGATAATAAAAAAAATATCTCATTCTAGTCCCTTAGAAGCCAGAGCCACTGCCAGGAAAATGCTTGTGTTTTCTCCGCAACACAAGCCCAGCGTGACAGCATATCATACATATAATTATGTGGATGCACGCATGACAAACATTAGATGACAAATGTATAATGTATCATGGTTTATATTGTAAATATCCTAAAAACCCTAAAATAGTATTCTGTATTTAGGACACACATAATAAGACACGTAATAACCTGCATGTTTATATAAAGTAATATATGACCAGTTTCATATTTTAATTTATTGTTAACTGCTGATGCTTGTGCTGCAGTGATGTGGTATTCACAGTCTGACACAGAGCGAGGTATAAACTGATATTAAGTCCAAACAGTGACTAAGCATTTTGAAAAGACAGTTTGGCTACTTTCTACTAAAAAACAAGATTTTGGCTGAGCAGCAAACACAAATATGAGAAGTTTGGCAGATCACAAGACATTGAGTCCTAAATTAGACAGTCGCCAACATGTTACTATCTGATGCGCAGCCCTATCTAAAAACCAAAGCTCTGGGCTATTTTTAGATCAACACAATGAGGGGGATTCAATTGTCTATCACATTGCAAAGATCCAACATCTGTTGCAACCCACAGTGTAGATTTGCACATCTCAAAAAAGAAGCGGCTCATCTATCCTGTTGTCATCCCGCCCTCTGGCCATCTGGACCAGGGGAATAATCTCTTACTGATACACACATGGACACAAAGCAGCGATATTTTGCCCAAGCACATGCAAACACACAGGTGCACAATCACCAATAATAACAGAGAGTGACAAAAATTCGATTAGCAAAACAAATACACACACACACACACACACGTGCGCACCCTCAGGGGTTCATTGTGAGCTGACCAATATCTAGTTTGTTAAAAGCAACACACATTCAGACACATTAACAGTTGCACACTCATGCAGAGGGTTGACAAAACAACAAAAACCCACAACAGGCTGTTGACAGTGAGTCCGTGTACAACAGCAACATGAACTACAGTCTCAAAAAGTTTAGATATAAAACATCAACCAAGGTGAATAAGCATAATCTTTTCATTTTAATTTTTTCTAGATTCTCTCAATAAACAAACAAAACTTTTAGAAGAAGCAGCTCAGTCTCCATCCATCAATCATCTACCCCACTTTTCCATCTGGGTCAGGGGGCGGAGACAATTCCAGCACACGTACAAGTCAAAGATCAGGCTCAACAGAGTTAATTCAGTCAGATTTTTTTGTATATACAGTTAGACAGTCTTGTGCTTCCTTCTGCTTTCCACCGGAATCCGAAACTTTCATGTTGATTGTGTTGTTGCCTTACACATTAATCACACATTATATAACAGGGATCAATCCCCAGAGTGTAAAAAGAAGGATCCATAAGGGCTGTCTACAAAAACCGGTCATTACCAGCTGTCAATCATTGGAATGTGTAACTATATTTATAGTATATATGGTATAATTAGTCGATTCTCTCTTATACAGTGATATTTACAGAGCTATTGTACTGTATTGAGAGGCGTCCCTGTTATTTTGCCTCCCCCCGTACAGTTTACCAATACAAACACACACCCACTGACAGGATGAAATACCACACAGACAATCAAGTCTGTCATTTCAAATAAACAGTGATTGTTGAACATGGCCCACAGCATCAAGCACTGCCACACACACAAAGCAGAGCTGACATTAGAAAACAATGTTGTCACAGTGTATTTATTTCTACGGTGCCTCTACTGTATATGCTGGGACATATCTAAATATTTATGAGGGAATGTGTGGCAGTGGGTACTCTATATTCTCCATACAATGGAGGGAGTCCACGTGTTTGTTTCATCTGTTAGCTCTGTTGTAACTGGAAGCAGTAAAATGTCATCTCCCATCGCCTGAGCATATTTTAATAAGAGGGGACATGTCTAATGTTTAATATTTAATGTCTAAATTAAACCAGAGATCAGATCATTTCTATTCCCTCTGTGTTCCACCGATCAGAAGTGTCCATAGTGTGAGTGAAATATGTTTGACTGAATGATGACTCACCCTGCAGGCTTGTCCACCTTCAGAAAGGCCTGGATGACCAGAGGAAACTCAGACTTGACAATATACAGGTAACTGGACATGGCTGTATAGGAGGATACATACAGACACACAAGTGAGCTATAATCATCATACACAGAGGCTAACATACAGTACAAACAAGAAGGCCACACGCACACTCACACAAATCAGAGAATACAATAATCCCAGAAAACTTCGAGAATATTCATAAAAATAGATGAGCTGAAGGCAGCACAGCAACACAGTGGTGTCTTGATGTTTGGGTTAACTGGTGACTCTAAATTATCTGTAGGTCTGAGTGTGAGTGTGAGTGGTTGTTGGTCTCTGTCTGTCTCTCTGTGTTGGCCCTGTGATGGACTGGTGACCTGTCCAGGGTGAACCCGCCCTCACCCAATGTGAGCTGGGATTGGCTCCAGCACCCCCACGACCCAGAAACAGATAAGCAGTACAAGGTGAGTGAGTGAGTGAGATGAGCTGGATGGTACTGTAGAGTGTGACCTCACCTCCAATGTTCTGCAGTGTGATGGCAATACCTGCCGCCATCTTCCCTGGGGTCCCAAAGGCCCTGTAACCAAGCTGCTCATATGCACGAATACCTGAATCACAAACAAATGAAAGTATCTTTAGTTAAATCTACACTAACAACATTTTGTTATAATGTTTATGCGACAGCTTGTGCAGCTGGTTTTACAGTTTTAATGATCTCACCATTGGACACTAAAAGGCAATGAAGATGTTACATATATATATATATATATATATATATATAAGTGGATACAGTTTATGAATCCACCTACATACCTACAATACCAGATGACTTTAACAGTAAATGGATGGAATATGATGAGAGGACTGCCACCACTGTTAGAAGTACCCTGAAAGAAACAAAACCAACATCAACAACGCATCCTTTACCAATTTCTTACAGAAACATAATTATTCTACCAATGCTATCGTACATTTTTCTGTGGGCTATTTATACAGCTGTAATATGGATATACATTTGCCGGATGCCTTTATAAAGCTTATGTTGGAAAAGGAGAATCCCCGTGGCTCTTCTTCACACTGGATTGTTACTCCAGCTGAGCCACATAGAACTGCCCCATTAGCCCCTCTGCCCTCTGCCATAGTTAGTGAGCACACACTCCAGATGGACCGTTGCAAAGGAAGTTCATTGCTGAGATGGACAAAGTGAGAAATATCCTTTTAGACATTAATCTGATTGGTATTTGTTTGTCTCAGCAATGCAATAATTTACTTTGGTTCCAACAAACACACCTTTCTGCATTTAACAGTCATGGATTCCTCAAATGGACTGTAGTGGCAATCATTCTGTCTCTGATGCATAGTCAAAGTTTTTACATGTTTCTCTTCATTCATCCTGATGCAGCTAATTGCTTCTATCTTGAGTTTGTCTCTTGGGTCCCTACAATAATTCATTTGTAATCCCCAGGCATTGTCAGGCACTATTACATTACTGAGTCTTATGCAAGACACGGCTCATTAAGATTTTTTCATCTGCAACAGTAAATATATGTTATACTAAAGATAACTACGTTGGCGATGAAACTTATCAAATCAGTGACCTCCCTTCAAACTGACTAAGTATGCTACTTGGATTAACATCACACTTTTGAGAATATCAAATCTAAAAAAATGAGGACGTTATGTGAATGGATGTTAATCGATTGACTTACACAGAACCAGCCAACCTCATTCTAACAATTTTTTTGTTGCTACTATTGGCAACATTAACTTTCTTTCTCCCCATTCCTCTCTCCTTTTGGAAAGGCCAAGCAGCATGTCTGTCACCTCGACTTCAACTCTTGGCCAGTGAACAGGTTTCTGCTTTTTTTGTTTGTTTGGATGGCTTTTCTTGGAACTATGTAAGAATGCTGGGCTGATTTGTGTTGGACGATTTAGTCAGTCAAGTGACAGTGGGAGGACAGATCTGCTGAGCTGAGAGACAGACAGACAGGCACACTTGGGTCACTGTAGCTCTCCTCACAGCTTTCCACCCAGCTGCATTCCAGCCCGGGCCACAGCCACTGAGCCACTAAAGGCCCTCCAACAAAAATCCCTGTGATATAAAACATCAAGCCACAAGGGAAACAGAAACAAAGGTCTTTCCCAAACATGTACCAGCTCTTATAAATAATCTAGTACCTTCAATAACATTATGTGCATGCTTTACATTGTGGCACTCACTAAAAAGTGATTGGATACAGGATGTACTGAAGACCATAAACGATCCTATTGTTCTACTAATCCCTAACTAAAAGCCAAAGGCAATAATCTTGACCTTTGAAAATACCTTTATAGTTTTATTCATGTCGTTAACAGTTTCCTATAATAGGCATAAATGTTGAGATGAGTGAATTGGTGCACCTTGCCTCATGTCAGTGTGAATAATAAAAAGCTTGATAATCCTAAAAGGTTTAGTGAACAGGAGATATATGCAGCAACAGAGAGAATGAGAAAGCTATATAACAAAAACAGGCCTATTTTTGCTTGCTATTGTCATTCACCCCTCTGTGTCTGAGTTAACATGGTTGCTTTAGGAGCAGGACCTGAGGTTCAGAATGACACAGTACACTAGGAGATAAAAAAACATGAAATGTTTTTTGAGGAGATTACCAGCCTAGAGTCCAATGTGGAACACAGAAAAATTGCCAGTAATCCTTTGCCAAATATGTCAATGACCCAGCCGGTATTTCTCAGTAGCTACTCTATTGTTTGATAGAAGATCATGCAGATATGCACACAAAGGCACAGCCTTTCATCTATTACAGGATGGATAAAAAATAAATACATGCTATCTGCTTCATTTAGTCACGTACCATTAATTTGCTTGTGATTACTTGTATTCATCAGAGTAAAATGTAGATTAATCAGCTTCATAGTTAATTTCAGCTCCCTTGTTGGATGTCTAAGTGTCAAAGACAGTTTGGTGAGTTTAGCAGGTCCAGACGACAGACAGCTTGAAAAAACGACAGTCACACAACTCAGTTCAAATTGAGGAGCTTTCTCTAACATGAGGGAAAATCCGACTGCTTTGAAAAGGAGTCCAAATAACTTTGCTGAATTATTTTAGGGTTGTGATAGCTCTTGAACATCAACACTAGGTTCCTATTTCTCATAGATTGTTTTGAAGAAGAGAGAATATCTACCGTTTTACACAAATCCACTAGAATGAACTCATAGCAACATTTCAAATATCAAAACATAGTTCCATCTGTCACGGCCACTCTGTATTGTAATTTAATTCACTGAAGCTTATTTAAAATAAACTGCACTACCTGAATTTTCTAAGAAATGTTATAATGCTCAGAAGAATATTGAGCATTATAATACCACCAGTGTCATATACTATGAATACATTTTAATCTACTGTTACAGTTACTCTCAAATGGTTATGCTTCTTTAAGACCACACAGTGCACAGCTGCTGTATATTCTACCAGATTTACATCTTCCACAGGAACCAAAGAGCTTGGCCATGAAAACGGAGTCATAAAGGACATAAACAATGTTGTTCTTGTTGACAGTTAAATTTGCAGACACCTTGTTTAACCATGTTCTTTGTTCAAGCTTGTTTGAGCTACATTTTAAAGTGACTGGTTCAGCAAGAGCTCGTCCCCTGGCTTAAGGGAAGTTCTAGAAACAAGGCTACAATATCTTTCCATCAACAGGGTTTGACCGTTCTGGTACTCTCTATTTCCATAATTCTGTTCCAAGATTCAAGTACTCTCTGCAGTTTAAAGGTCAAAAGACACCCAGTGCATCTAAATAAGACAGAAAAAAGCAAGGATGAAAATATACATTCTGTAGTTGTCTGTTACGTCATTACCTTGACAGACAATGCTGCTGTGGAGGATTTTAAATGTTAAGCCCATTGTACATGCATACACCCACTGGTGCATCAACCTCGCAGAATTAAGGCTGGGTAAGTGTGATGGCAGTTGCATTCATATACCATACATGTAAATGATTTCCAGTACGTTATTAATCTGAGTCTATATCAGCAACCAAATGCACCCTGTATCATCAGTGTCTGTGTCATAAAGTGGGGCTGCTGCCTGGTTAATAGAAGCCAATTAGAAAACAATTTGGTGCTATTTTTGTGTGACGCAGCCCTCAACTGGAAAGATGTCAGCAGGAGGAAAATGAGTCATACAACATCTGTGAGGAGTAATTCTGCCCTAATGTTTCTACTCCGCAGTCATGCAGTTACATATTTATTAAATCCTATGCACTGTAATATGAAGAACTTACAAAAACAGGATGACCCCTGTGTTGGCCATGGCATATGCCAGACCTAGGATTCCACTTCCCATAATTGCATTGCCGAGGTTGAACACTGACATCCCAAACGACGTTTTTCCTTCAAACTACACCGGATGCAGGACAGAGAAGAGGAATGAACATGTTAAATACATCAGTTGTACTTACAGGATGAATGAATACAGGATTGAGAATATTGTAGCCTGTTGGCTTTGTTTGACTTTACATCTGTAAAACGTGTCGTCTTCTTGTCCTCCATGCTTGAAGAGAACTCCTGGCTCTCTGGGAGGTTGGCCCCAGTGCTGTCATTTCCATGAGGACTAATAAGAAGAGAGACTGTAATAAGAATGTGAGGTAGCATATACAAACACTCAGGATTCACCCTAATCACTGCTATTTTTTACTGTTTAAGTTACAAGTTTCTTTTCTGTGCATCTATGGAAATTCTCACAGAAGACACAATGAAACACACAGCACAAATGAGACATCACTGGAACATACGTACCTGGCATTCTGGACACTATTGGGTACAGTTTCCCTATAAACAGTGTAGAGGGAGGTCATCCGTCACCCAACGACAGCACAAAATGGAAAAACAACACCCTACATCATAATATATTGAGGCAAATCCAATTTTTAAATAATTATTTGTATCCCTGACAGAAACATTTCAATTAAACCATAATAGATTTGAAATCTATTACAGGGAGCGAGGATTAAAAAAAACAACAACTACTTGACTGCCAGTGAAATAATCATAATGTATAATTCTTAGAAATGATCCTGCACAAATTATGATGTGTAATGAGTGAACAGGTCATCTTTCATTCATCCATCCTCTCTTATCCGTTTCCGGGTCGAGGGGGGTGCTGGAGCCAATCCCAGCTCACATTGGGTGAGGGCGGGGTCACCCTGGACAGTGAGTGAGCAGGTTGGGTAAATGTATTGCTCAAAGGACCTCCAGTGCATGTTATGATAAAGACTGTAGGACTCTGGAGTTACAGGAAAATCACTCCAGTGACAAAGCTGAACTGCAACAACAGCCTCACCATCACAGGCACCATCAGTTACTGTTTTTTCTCTCTTCCTTATGTAGTTGGACTTTTTAAGCTTCTCATTCAGTTTATACAATAAGATTATAGTAGTCAGTCAAGCTAAAGTAATGTATCATAAAATACCTAGAGACAACCGTTTTTACAAGTAGTGTTAATTTCCCATGCAAATATTTTGTGCTCTGGAAAAATATAGTACATGGAAAACCATGTGCAGATTATGTTGACTTGACTACCAGTATGCCAGGAAAACTGATTTAATGTGTGTATTTTTTTTAGCTTTAACATCTAGGTAAGCTAAAATAAAATGACAATTCATACAAATACAATATCAACCCTAATAATTTACTTTCTTTGGGAAGTAAATTGGGAACGCATTTAAAAATGATTGTTAGCAGAATAATATACTCACTTTTCACTGTCATCTGCTTGAGTTTTTGCTGATGCTGCGATCTCTTCGCCAGCCTCGTGGCCTTTTCCATTAGGAATCGCGTTCACCTCAGCAGGGCTGGTCTCCACAGCCTCAGCTGGTTTATCTTCACTCATGTTTTCTCTTGTGCCTTAGTGTATTTAATAATCTGTTGAAATGTATCACTGTGTGACGCTGTTTGAATGTTTGCAAAGTGCTTTGAAAATGAGGTTTTTATTTTCCCCTCCTGGGATCTGCAGAAGTAAAAATGTTGGAAGTTAGCATCAAATTTTGCAGACAATCAGGCAGAAAACTGTGTTTTCACTTTTTTACCACAACATTCATGTACACCTATTTAGTAAAGGGTTTAAATTATATAGTTATTGCTTTGAGACTATTGACAGACAAAGATTCCTTTGTGATATTTGAAATTAATTAAGATTTCCACTTGACATAAAAAAGTCCTGAAATGTCACAAAATATAGAGTTGGCCATAAACAGATCTTTTCACAGTTCCCCTGAATAATTGACAAATCAGCTGACAGCTCAATGTCTGGAGCTGTGACACACTGGGCTTTGAGTCAGGCCTCTATTTCCTGAGTATCCTGTTGTGATGTCTTAGCTGCCCAGATGACTTGTACCTCCTGGATGTTAGTGACCAAAGCCCCCCTATCTGACTGCTCCTGAATGATCTCCTTTGCTCTGCTCCATAAACACCAGTGGACACTATAGTGGAGAGCACTTTGTGGGACCATAGATGACAAACACACAAATAGTTGAACCCCCAGCATGCAGATAAAAAGAGAAGAACCAGCTAGGACCAGCTGTGAACCAGCTCAAGCCGTCTTTGTGCCTGCATTTTTCTGCTTGTCACTTTTCTCTGGTTTCCTCTTCTACTGAGGAGGGTTCAACATAGAAACAATGCTCAGGGTTTTCTCCACTACCAATCCTGGCAACTGCTGAGCTGTCCTTGTTTCCTCGGCCCTCTTCCACGCCGCAGCCTGCCCTTTTAAATCTAGGTTGGTTTTTTTTTACTATTATTTTAACACAGCAAACACAGTGTAAGGGGAATAAGCCCCGGTCTTCATCTATCAGCCTTCTGAACCTGTCTTCCCGACCACGTTGCTGCAAGCTTCACTGCACAGTCAGGCCTCTTGGTGTCTCTGGCTAAAGCCAAGCAACGTGGTTGGGCAGCAAAGCACACTGCACAATGGCACATGTTGTGCGGTTTCCTGGGAACGGCTTGGAGAACAGTGGTACTATTGTGCCAGGCATCATTATACTGCCAGGGCCCCCTTGGCCATAGTTCGCCAGGCCACTCGAGAGGCTGAAAAGGTATTTCACTGGGCTCTAATTGAAAAGATGCCACCTTGAATTCAGCGAATGCCAGTGTCCTGTATTCATGTGCAGTTGTAGGAGAGTTGCTGACGGTAGCAATGATAGAGGCAGGGCCCCTTTTAGTGGAACAAATCACGGCACAGAACTACACTGCCACTCAGACAGTCTACAAATCGCAAAGTGTGGGGGGGGCATTGGAGGACAACACACGATAGGCTATCTGGCTACAAGAATGCCTCTTCAGTGACCTTGAGCAGCAGAACTTGAAACAGCAGACTTGATTTGATGGCTGCTAAAATAATGTTCAATATCAAAGGAAATACATGACATCCCTGGAAATAGTTACACTCATGATGAAGTCAGAACCTTTGATTTATAGAAAAAGTTCTTGTGTCCTTCAAGTTTGAAGCAAATTGGTGTCCCTTTGAAATAGTACAGTGTCACCAATATTGTTTTAAAATATGAATATATTGTTGAAGCCACTTATGTTATTAACAAGGTTCAAGGGTTTCAAATGCAGTATGGGAATGTTTATGAGAGGATAATTGGAAGTCACCACTTTTACACAGGCATGTTATTTATATAATAGGACTGCCAAATTATAATGTGGAAGTAAAATGGAAACCAGCACAAAGACAACTGAGTTCTTACCCACTGGCTTAAATCCCAGTTACTATAGCACCATTGTAGTATGAAACAGTGGCAGTGCTGTGTGTCCATAAGAAAATGTTCTTGCACACCCCGATTGGAAAACTGGAAAGCTCTGTTGTCTGAAGACACGATGTCATCAAAAAACATGTGCGTCTGTCTGCAGGAGCACTTACTCAAACTCATTCAGTTATTTAATTACCTGAAAAACATAAAGTGCTATTTGATTTATGTGTTGAATTTGATAAAGGCACAGAGCCCCAGCAGCCCCAAGCACAATTACTACACTGCAGTTAAACATTTAAGTAGTTCCCTGTTACATTTAAATAATCCCAGTCAACCACATCTTCCTCAGGAGCTGACACTACAGATACTACTACATTATACACAATGCTCCAATACTACACAACTAGCATGAGAATTGAAGTATTACAGCAACAACAACTTAAGCTTTTAACAACATCTTTGGTAAAAGTAATAGTAAAAGATTAGAGACGTGAAAAAACTCAAGGATTAGTTTTAGAAATCCGTTACTTCTCCACTCACATCCAGACTTCCGAATCCTAAGTAAAAGTTAAAGCCACATTGTAATGCTCTTGGTGGGAGTAAATGAGTCTTTTCACAGCAACAGCAGAGGCTAGGTTTATTCAAGGCCTCATCCAAAACGTCACGCCAGTTTGCCAATACACAGTGAGCGCATGCGGCCCAGCTCTGATGTAAGCAACTCTGCTGAGAGACATCATCCACAAGGAGGCAAGCAGAGCGAAGCGTTTCAGTGTTTATTCCTAAACTGATTCCTGAACAAAACAACACTGTGCATGCTGATTCACCCTCACCCTTTATTATGCATGCATTTGGGTTTAGTGTGTGTGTGTGTGTGTGTGTGCGATGTATGTACCAAGTAATCCCAAACTGTAATACTGTCCCCTCTGCCACGATTTGATGACATTCTCATCCAGCTTTATAAGCTTTCTTAATCTCCAGTGTAATTAATAAAAAAAAACAAAAAAAAAACATGTAGACAGTCAAACAATGATCCTCACTCCTTTCTTCTTACACCAAGAGCTAAAAGAGCACAAAAAAATTTAACATCAGTGATAAGGCTAAAGTTTATAATTAATTTCCCTTAAAATCATCTACAGCGACATTATGTCTATGAAGGTGATTTGGAAAAGAGCAAGCTTAAAAAAAACCCCGAAATAACGTGATTATGAAAGGATGCCAACTTGTGTGATTTTCACAGTCGCTGTACTGGAAAAATAACGTAATCTAAAGCAATTCATTCATCCTTCCTTCTCTGTCCATGAACAGGAAGCAATTTCCTGCAGATTAAAAGATTACACATGACCACAATTTGAATGATGAGCAGCTAACAGATCTACCAGCTAATATTTTACTGTAAAATAGTGGGTTGAGTTGGGATGTCTGATAGTCAGGAGGACAGCGCAGGTCAGATTAAGCTCCATCTCGTTCAGGCAGGACATCAGAATCAAACCACTCAGGTCGGCTCCACACTCCTGTGTAAAAATAGCAGCAGCAATACAGAGGAATGAATAGCCTCACTGTAATCCTACGTCATGTCACACAAAGCTGTGTTTAAGTGCTGCTGCATGTGCCATTGAATAAACAGCAGCTGCCTGAAATAAGCAGTAAACACCCAGAGAACGCATCCGACAACATCTGTTTGTGTTCTGGTTCTTGACATAAGGGTGAACAAGCACATAAATACCCTTTATAACACACACACATACACACAGAGTCCATGCAAAGACGTGCGGCATAATTATGAGAAAACGTTATCCTGTTGGTGAATGAATAAGACATCAAAATCAACTACAGGCAGAAAATAAGAAAATATCATTACCAAAATTTCTAAATTTGAAACTCATATTAAACCTACTGTAGATCTGAGATCTTTGCCAAAGATTTATCTCTCATGCAAAAACGCTGGCACTATAATCTTTACTAATATCTGCATATAGACTTTATATAGCAGACTTATATGAAATAAAGGTTTTAACAGGTAATGGAGTGCACACACCGCTTCAGAAGCCCCAATGAAACTGAAAGAGTCACGGTGCTCAACACTTAACTAAACTGAGTGATCTTTTCATTTAGGCCTACTTCAGACAGAACCTATAATTAAGATGAGTTTTTGGGCTTGCACTCCCTGTTTTTGCAGGGGGCAAATCGCCTCCATGTGCTTTAAATCCCTGCTCTCATGTACCCCATGTCCCAGACCAGTCTGCTTATCAGCTCTTATCAGTCCTCCCATAAACATCTCTAAGATAAAAAACAAACCAACAAACCAAAATGAATAACTAGTGTGAGCTTTAATGGGATTAGTAACTGTAATGTACTGTAATCCCTCACACTGCCTAAGTAGTGCTTGCTTGATCTGCAGTGGGTGAGATGAATTACAGGTCAGTGCATAAACCTAATTAAGCCATGCTCAGGCTGAAGGTGTGTGCTTCTGTGAGTATGCAGGGTCTTCAAAAAAAATTAGAACTGAGTACATGAGGCCACAATAAGTTCTGTGCGATGTGTGGAGTCAGGTTTTATTCTGCTCTTCTGAGATTCGGAGTCTGGTGCCTCTGCAGAGTAGTTTTTAGATTCATTCTGCTACACATTCAAATTTAGGTGGAGATAATATTCAACAGAGTATTTGCAATTATGAATATTCTCATTTAACTGTCTCTGACTTGATGCCACTTGGCCTTTCTATCCTGTTTCTGTTTCCTTGAAGAATTATGTTGCCACATCCACACCTCTCTCTCTCTTTCTCTCTCTCGACATCCCATCTACAGTACCTGAGCACCACTGTGATTAGCCAGCACGGACAATAAGAGATTAACTTCTGACTAAAGATTTGTATGTCAGCTGCTGAGATGTTCTTCATCCCCAGAGGTCCATATAAACTGCTGTGAGATACTTATGTCAGAGATTAAAATGATGCAGGATTTTGGTCTCTGCTTAGCAGTGTATTTAAGTATCCACTATCAGGTGAGAGGCATTATCTCACAGCAAGTCAAGTGTTTCAGACAGAGTCTCTAATCAGAATTATTTTCTGTTCAAAGCAAAAAGAAAAAGATTGCAGTAATTTGCCCTCCAATCTCCTCAGTTGACTTGCTAACCTCCAATCCTTTAGAAGTGGATGGGTGCTGATACCGTATGGACTGGGTAACGGCAAACTGTAAACAAAATAAAGATCTGGCTCCAAAGTCCTGATTTTGAATATTTTTTCATTTTCTTTTCCAGATCTTTTAGAGCATTAGAGAATATGAGAAAAGGTGTTAAAAGGAATGTTAATGCTCTGGGAATTTGGAATTGCAGATGGCAGACTTTAAAACGCAGTTTTGACAATAGTTATCTTACCAAACTAGTTTCCATTGCTCCGCATGCAGCTCTAGTGGAAAAATGCTGTTTGTGGTCCTTTTTCTTGGGTTAAGGTAAAACAATAAAACAGTGATGTGAACCTCTGAGATGCTTCTCTAGCTTTTAAACATAATTACTAACAGATTTCTCAAAAGGCCTTAAAAGAGCGCAGCCAAAGTTAGTATTAACTACTGTTCACTTACCAGGTTTGTCAATATTTTCAGCCACCTTTGCATTTAAATAAGAAGGGTTAAGGTTATAATATAGCTCCTACAAAGTGTTATTTGTTCAGGGAAGATTGGACAGTCCAATTTGAGCTGGTTGGAGCTCGTTGCTGTATCCTACATTCAATGCAATGAAATAGACGGGAAAATAAAAGGGTTGTTTTCCACCACAAGAGACTGTTCTTGGCAGATCAAGATCAGAAAAAGACAAAATCAGGGAAAGGAATAATATTCACCATTGTCAGGACTTATTTGGCTTAAAGAGACCAAAATCCTACCATCTTTACGCTTGACCTAACTGACATGCTAGAGATCGGAGTGATAGGTGTTTGCACTATAAAGTGAGGCTGCACACTGGAAAGAACCAGGCATGAAGCAACGCAGACTGACTTTTGTGTTTTGCAACATGTTCACATGGGAGCATCAGTGTGGTGACTCACTAAAAGTGGGACTTATTAATGGAATTGCGCATGACTTTCTGTCACTACGGCTCAACTATCTCTGGACATCAAACAGACAGAATGGAGTAGTGCAAAAGAAACACACCCTGACCAAACATTAAGGGCGCTAAGTTAGTCTTGGGATCACATCCATCACATGGAAAGTGATGGGTTAAAAACGTGGGGTGAATATCAGGATCATTATGTAACCAATATGATAATTAGTCTTAGGTTTCAAAAAACAAACAAACAAACAAACAAAAAAAAACAGAAGGTTGAGCTTTTACTTTATGCTTAATTATCAAAAAAGGAAACAAAAGAAGACACAGTTGCACGTCGTTAATTTTGCTGTTCGAAAATTTCCATTCATCAACTAAACAAGTTCTAAGGAAATGAAAAAAATGTAATGACATTGTAAAACAAAACAAAAAAAATGTTTGAGAAGATATAATGTTTGTGCTTGTTGGTAAAATGACTTATATTCTGGAAATGGCCAATGGCAGATGTCTGAAAGCTTTGAAATGAATGATGATTGTTGGTATTTGGTATGTTTTACTAGTTCAGTTCCTACTGTGGTGTTCTTTTGAAACAGCTGCGTTTGGCTCTGAAAATATGGAGATATTTCCATTTAACACTGGTCTTGACACAGCACATGAAGGTTATTAAAGCTAGTGGAACCTGTAGTGAAGCAGACTTCCTCTTTCTTTTTGCACGCTCCTCCATTAAGCGCATCTGCATTTGTCTGGGATGACAGTCAAATTAAGACTGCAGACTGCTTTGCGTGTTTTGTGCACAAAATTACACGGATACACACACACACACACAAATCCAGTTACAGCATTCACCTGCAATTATCGACAAAAAGCAAAGAAAATTTAAGCAACTTAAATTCACTGCTGTGGTGGGATATCAGCAAAGACTGAGAAAACTGCTTTACCTGAAGTAATTCAAGGTAGAATCAGTGAGGATACAAACACCGTTTGAACTGTCAAAGGAATGCAAGTGTGCATTGTACCCTTGTGATGCTTCAAACTGTTAGGAGGTTAATAAGATCCTGTACAGCTACAGCTATTTAAACAAATGATTCATTTGATTTGAAAGTGATGGCTCCCTGTGGCACCCAGGCTCATAAGCTGCCTTCATCACCTCTATGCTGAGCTCAGTCACACTTCACTATGGTGATTGAAAGGCAAATTAACTGTGAACAAACATTTTTACTGTACAAGAACTAAGTGCTTTATTAAAAGACGTGTTGCTCTTGATGTTGTTTTTTACAGAAAACAAAGCTTGAAAGTTAGAATTCATACATGTAATAAAGTTTCCAAAGTGCTGAGATAGAGATGGAAGATCTTAGCCTGTCTCAAAGCTGTATAAGGGAAGGACGCTACTGTGTTTTTGATATTTGATTGATTTCTTGCAGCAGGGAGCCTCACACACTGACTTGCATGTATTCATTTTGCACTGATTTATTGTCTTGTTTATGTTTTGTTCCTGTGTTTTCATGTATTTTTTTGGAGCTGCAGTAGCTCAGGAGATGGGAAATTTGTGGTATTCTGAGGACAGCCACTTCGATTTCATCTTATTTCAAGTTTTATTTGTTAGTATTTTGTAAAAATGTTGAGAAGCTGAAGAATAAAACGTTTTTTATCATCGTGTGTAATGTCATCTTGTTTAAACAGATTTCATAAAATTGGTAAACTCTAATTAAAAAAGTATTATTAAGGAACCAGCATCGAAGTCAAGGTATCAGTATGGCTATCCAAAATGTGCTAATGATACCCAGCCCTGCATATAAATAAATGAGGGCTATACTGGCATACTGTCCATTCTGTGTATACAGCTGGTTGTTTATACGGATTTCTGCCCTTGTGTGGTCAAAAATGTATTGTTGTATTATTAAGGGAATATTCTACAAAAAAAATCTTTAAAAAATCCAGCATGAAGAACAGCAGGTTCATTCAGCTTGAATTCACTGCAAATCAAATAAATGCCAATCTAGATGTATACCAAAAAAGAATAATAACATCAGTAAAAAAAACGCTGGTAAAGAATTTTGGAGGGCCATAGTGAATTTGAAACTGAAATGTTTTTGTTTTTTTTGCATTTGAAGTTTCCTTGAAATCGCTAACATAAATTAACCTTTTTGATAATGCCATTTTAATTTTGTTTTTAAATAAGCGCAACATTTTACACTTTAACAGTTATGAGTACGGACAAATTATAAAATGGTGACATTTCAAAAAATTACTTTCGGTTGTCTCATTCACATTAACGTCAAATCAAATTTGTTGTTTTTTTTTACATAAAACTCTTTATTCTTCTATTAACTTTTACATAGGACCACAATAAGTAGCGGATTTTCATCTCTCAGTACCTTGAATCATCAAATGCTTTTGTTTATAACTTAAACTATTCATTATCTATCAGGGCGGCAGTGGCTCAGTGGGTTGGAACTTGGCTGGGAACTGGAGGGTCACCGGTCACTGGTTCACATCCCAGCCTGGACAGCAAAATGTGGAGTGTGGACTGGTGGATGGAGAGGTGCCAGTCCACCTCCAGGGCACTGCCGAGGTGCCCTTGAGCAAGGCACTGTCCCCCGAAAAACCACTCCAGGTGCCTTCACTGTGGAACTTCTCCACATGTTCACATAATATGGGGCCCGTGTGTGTATATATGTATGTCAGAGTGTAAATGTAATTTTGTTGTGTGTACATTGATTTCAGTGTGTGTACAATGACAGTAAAAGATTTTTCTTCTTGTAAATAGGTGCAGATTAACCTCCTCTCTTATTAAAGCTGACTTTATTTTTCTTCCAAAGGGTCAGATGTGGTAAGTTTGTTTTTGTTTGAAAAAAAGTTGTTTCAAGGCTGAATATAAAGGACAACTCTGGCACAGCTACGGGCACAGCCTCTTTTGGAAAACCATTTGCCTGTTGTACATTGATTGGAACAATCACATAATCAAATAGCTGCCCATCCATCCAGACCCTCCTCCTTAGCCACCACACTGTTCAAGGCCAGCTCTGTCTTCTCTCAATCACATGCCCCAGAACAAAGCACCATCCTGCCCTGGCATCTACCAGCAGAGTCTCCTGTCCCCCCCCCCCCCCCACCATCACATGGGGGGAGAGTTGAAAGGAAGAATGAAGCAAGTTCATCATTGGGGAAAATGCATTCATTCAGTCGGAAGTACAACTCATGCAGCGTGTGACCACCATGGTGGCTGTCGCTGAGACTGGATAACATGCCACGTCAGCAAGGAAACTGTTGTGGGAATTTTTTAGTCTGATGGTGTGTTGCACATGGTATTGCATGTTAAAGTACAAGTACTATACTATATCATCACACTGGAAACATACCCTGGTAGGTTCAAAGAGGCTGCAGCCCACAGCTGGAGCAGAGGTCTGCTGATGATTTGGTAAGGGGAGTACCAAAGACTGATAAGCACCAAGGACAACAAAAATAGGTACAGAGGCCACCTGATGTCATCTTGCACAGTCATTAAAGTTACAAATTTGGTGAAAGGTTAAATATAATGGAGGCAAACCAGCTCAAACTACAATTTTAAAAGAACAGGTTGTGGCCTGGGGTGAAGACGGGAAGGGCCTCGGGGATATATAAGCAGGTGTTTTAAGAGATATTAGTCAGGGTGTGATTGGTGTGTATTCAGACCCTGGGGTCCGATCCACTCCGCTGTTTGTTCAGATACTTGCTGTATTTTGAAAAAACTTCATCCACATCAGACTTTGAAGAATCTTTGAAGACTGGAAGATATTAGTTGCTGATTTTTGTAACTATTTGATCATGTTGGGCACTGCTGTCTGTCCATTTCTGGCCCAAGGTCAGGCAGTTTGTCCGCACCAACAAAGCCAAATCTTAATCGTCTGATAGAACTCCTAAGCAGGCCAGGCAGCCACTATCAGCAGATCAGGATAACATTTAAGACACTGTAAAAAAAAATTGTCTGGAATACCAATAAAACTTGCACTTTTAAGCACTTCCACAACAGCCGAGCTCAGCCTTATAATCATGAATATGCCTGATTGATTGAGTGCCACATCACTGAGTTGGGAGTTTCTGGTGTGAACAGGTTCTATTTGGGGGTGTTTATAGTCTACAGTGTTGCCAACTCAACACACTGTCACACCACTGAAGGTTTGCTGGGTATAAACTTGGAAAGACGGTTGATGGACATCAACTGCAGGCTTACGGTTAGGGTTCACCTCTTCTTACAGACACTCTCCCAAGCCGCTCTGGTTTCCTGGCTGTTTGAGAACTGCAGGGAAGCGGAGGAGTGCCACTGAGCATTGCCAAGATCAGAGCAGATAATCTACTTTCATGTGTCACTATTACCAAAAAGGGCAGAGGAAAACCTCAACGTAAGACACACTGAGCAGAGAGAATAGGAGAGGTGGAGGGAGGGAGGGAGGGAACTCATTCATAGCTGCTGAAGACACCAGCAGATCTGAATAGTAAACAACAGACGCATCGGCAAACAGAAATAAGACGCTTACGACAAAACAGCTAGAGAAACTTTTGCCCCCTAAAATGTTGAAGGCTTTAAATGTAAAATGATTACAGGAATGGCTGAGTGTGTATTAATACACAATGCAGTAACTCCAAATCATACTAAAATAACACTGGGGCCAAAACTTCATATCAAACCAAGTCAGACAGACAAACAGACCTGAATCTGATAAAAAGCTTCTATGTTCTGGAGTTGGAAGTAAATATGAGCTGAACTGTTGTGGTTTCCAGCCAGAGAATGTGAGCTGTGTGGTAAATCAGGCAACGTGTTGGCTCACAACTTGAGCTGGCTCCTTGTTGCGGCTGCCTAACCTGTGGCCTTTTGCTGCCTGTCAACTTTCAGATGTCTCGCTCTCATACTGTTGCTGTAGTAAAGGAAAAAGCCTAAAGTGTGCTTCTGTCTTATATACCTGATGTTGCTGTAATGCACAAACGTCCCCACAGAGGGACCAATAAAGGATTTTCTTATCTTTTCTAATAATTTTATAAGTAAATCTCACCAAAATAACAGTTTTTGTTTATTAAATAAAAGTTAAATATATGCACATTCAGACAGCAAAAGAAGAACCAAAAATAATTTTGTATCAGTCTGTTGACACATTTTCCTCAGTCTTCAGTTGCTGAATGGTTTGAATAAACGTAAAAAAAAAACTCACGCTGTGTTGTGCTGCCATGCAGGGTTAGGTTCACCTAACACTGTACCCTGAAGGCTTCAGTGTAAAATGCTCTTTTGCCGACTTGCATTATTCACTTTCCTCCCTGCTAACTTTGGCCTCCTGCTCTGTAATGACCTCACCGTCTGCTGCTGCCGCCATTTTTCCAACAATTCCTCCAGAGTTTTGTCACGCGACCTACACAAGGCTTCCCATTGGTTATTCTCTTTCTACTTCTCTTCCTGTTTGACGGCGGTTAGCCGTTAGCTTAATGGTGCTTTACTGCTCCGGTGGTTTTGGTTAGCGCTCTTCCCCCACATTAAGAACATCTACTCTACTTCTGTGTATAGTAACGTAGACCCAACTAATCCATTATTAAAATAGTTGGCAACTAATTTAATCAATTAGTTGTTGCAGGCAGTCGTACTCAAGCGGCTTTGAATGTGGCCTTAGTGAATGATTCATGGTGATCACAGTTATTAACGTCTTTTTAAAATATATATTTGTCAGGAATCGTAGCTGAACGAATCGATTATAAAAATAGTTGTTAACTAATTTCATATTGGATTTTAATCGATTTAATAAATTGGTTATTGCTCATGCAGAGGCCCTGGGTTCAAAGCCCAGCCACAACGCACACCAGTGACATGCTTGTGCTGTTCCCAAGCCTGGATAAATGGGGACGGTTGTAACAGGAAGGGTATCTGGCGTAAAAAGTGTAGCCAAATCAATCATGCAAGTCACAGAGCTGACTTGCTGCAGTGACCCCAAATAGGGAAAAAGCCAATAGGTGAATAAGTTCACCTCCTCAACTCCTCAACTCCCCCTAACCCCTTCGGCAGCCCCCCCATAAACTATATATAACTACCTCATTTTGCACTACAACACTTTTTTTTACTCCGTCCATCCCAGTCAGCTCTGTTTATTTTTTTATTGCTTGCACGTATTTTATTTCTTACCAATATTCCTACATTTAGATTTGTATATATCTGTGTCCTGTGCAGATTAGTCAGTATTTTATTCTTTTGTTTTGTACCTACCCTTTGTCTTTTTGTAATGCTGCTGCTCTAAGTGCCTTAAATTGCCCCCTGAGAACAAAAAAAGTTTTTTTTATTTGAATTTGAATGATAAAATTCAGCAAAACTAGCAAAACATCTAAGTATTTGCCCCGACATGGATGTAGTATAGCATCAATACATGTACCTTTCACACTATCAGAAAGGGCACGGATTTTGTTCTTCCAATCATTTCAACTATTTGTATGTCTTCTACCCAGCTATTCCAACACTGTCTTTTAGAAACTATAAAAAGAATGAAGCTATTGTGAGGGAAAAATATGGAATGGGACTGAGTTCAGTCATTTATTCTGTCTTCTACTGCTTATCTTTCTCTGGATCGCAGGGGGAGCTGGAGCCAATCCCAGCTGACATTGGGCAAGGGTGGGGTCACCTTGGACAGGTCACCAGCCCATCACAAGGCCAACATGCAGAGATAAACCCCCACTCACACTCAGACAATTTAGAGTCACCAGTTAACCTAAACATGCATGTCTTTGGATGGTGGGAGGAAACCGGAGCACCTGCAGGAAACCCACGCAGGAACGGGAAGAACATGCAAACTCTGCACATAAAGGGCCCAGGCAGGGAACCGAACCCACAACCTTCTTATTGTGGGGTGACAGCGGTAACCACTATGCCGCCGTGCTGCCTGGGATTAACTTATGGAGGGAAAATGAACAGGAGTTTGCTGCCACTATTTATTTCCCCTGTTATTATTAGTTAATACCAATTATTAGTTCCTATACCAATTTTAAAGATTAGTAGATTATGTGTGTTGGGGTTGCTGGGCTTGACATTTTTGGTTCAGGGGGGTTCACAGATAAAATTTCAGAACCACAGCGCTAATGAAATTCTTCAATCAAATCCCTGCAATACTTTAAGACCGGATAGAGGCTCATATCCTTTCATGGTTTCATTCCATTGACAAAGACACAGCAGGGCATACCTTTATTCTCACAGTAAACTATGTTGTACTCTAAGACCAAACAATCCTGGCGTGTTTTCTTTTCATTCCTGCAAAGGTAAACCAATACTGCAGCTGGATCAGGATATACATTCTACAAGGACAAAGAGCTTAAATATAATTATACTGGAACTTTGTAAAACTGTGTCTAATAACGAAGAAAAGAAGAGAGAGGAGAGGCCCATAACAAGCCATGGAAAGGAGAAAAGTCTAAGAGCAGAGGCCAAGCTGGACAGATATGAGCTCTCATCTGCTCTAGCCTGTCAGGTCCAGCAGTCACACTCTCACCTGCCGCCCACGAGGTGACTCATCATGTGAGGGAGAAGGAGACTTTGCTTGCTGTAGATGACTCCAGAAAATGTGCTGTTGTTCAGAGTTTTCTCTGTGTTTTTGCACAGAGTATTGCTGGACAGATAAATGCATTTGTTAAATATAATGCTTGTTTAAAAACAAATCTATATTGCCTTGAATCACGGCAAGCAGACAAAAGTAATGCAGATGCTTTGACCATTTCCTGGTTACACCTAGCATCTGATCAAAAGCTTGAATGTTTGACTCAAACTAGACAGCACCAAACATGAGGACCAGATGGCACCTATAGCCAAGCAGTGACGTGGTGTGAGCCAGCTGTGAATGTTCTGCCTGCCAGACAGGCACTCTGAAAATGAAGCTATGCAGAGAGTGTGCAACATCCAGTGGCTCATTAAGAAGAGTCCAGGAATCTCTGGAGCCACGGAGGAGTTTCCAGCCAGTAGATCCAATGGCCAGGCTTGACTTCAGTAAGCCTCTGCATTGAGGAGGGTGATAAGTTGGATGAGTGTTTTAATCAGACTCAGTTTTCCTCCCGGGTGTAGAGTAAACATTTATCCTGTTGCATGCAAAATTATTCCTGCAGGTTTTTTTTTTTTCAAATAAACCCGAAGATTTACAAAATGAGTCGGTGTAATCAAAAGCAAGGGGGCACTGAATCTCAACAGCACCAAGCTGCACCGGAGGACCAAGTGTCGGCCGATATCTACTGACATCTCTGACATTACGTGTCTTCAGAGGACATCTGGAGGGGACTTTTACCGTCCAACTGAGCCAGATCACGGTTAACGCTAAATGTTAGACTCAGGCTGGTGCCACGCATCGGATACAAGCACAAAGAGCGTAATTCTGTTGTCAATCATACATTCATTCAAAAATGTTGCTTTCCGTGTCTAAAACAAAAAACATAGAAAATAAATGTAAAGGCATCTCATAGGCTACACATGAGGAAGGTTAGGTTGAGCAGTCTTTTGGTGCCTTACCGGAGAAGTCCCGGTGGCTTCTAACTCCAAATATCTCCACACAGACCTCTCCTCCTGTCGGTGATCGGCTGCCGGCAGTCCGCCTTCCCTCCGGACTCTCACACTGTCATGTGTTTCCCTGCAATGTCGTCCTCGTATATTTTCTCCAAATTGTGGCAGACGGGTTCCGCCTACTGCATCCCACGGACCGCGACTCCAATCAAATCATTAATGCTTGTTATGATGCGGAGCCCCGAGCGCGCCGCGCAGAGACACGCACCCTCCCCCCTCCTCCTCCTCCCCGCCTTTGGCACACGCCTTTCCAAAGATCGTTTTGGAAATGATAACCAGCTTAAGATTGATTTCAGGAATACTGCTTTTCTACAATACAGTGACTGCCATCGGTGGGGTAGGATTATTATTATTATTATTATTATTATGTCATGGTGGTGGATTTATCGTTGTGCTTGAGCGCGCATCATGAGGAGACGACGAGACAATGAATGACCACACGTGCCATGCACGGATTTCATACTACTTTATAATTCTATGCCCCCCCCCCCCCCCCCCCCCCCCCCCCCCCCACAAAGAGCAGGACCACTCCAACTCACCAATAAGAAAAAGGAGAAACCAATGCATTTGAAGTGTCCTTTCATAACACGCAATCAACAACGTAAGCAGCTGTCACAGCCATGTGCCACCAAAGCCCACCGTTGCTTACGCACATCGGATACGCAAGCTCCATTTCTAGGTCACCCACGGTAGCGCGTTTTGATGTCACTGCGATCCGGGGACCGTCTCTATTCTCTCCATGTGCACAGAGACACCTGCAGTCAAGTCACCTGTGTTTATTCATGGAAACAAACAGACGGAGCCAAATGCATGTATTTTCCATAGCTCAGCTTTCTAAGTCATTCCCCCCAAACCTGTATTTTAACATACATCTTACACTTTAACTGAATTTGCAATTCTATTCATAAAGAATGAGAGAGTCTGTTTTCAGGTTTTCGGTTCACACACATATATCAGTCCCTCAGCCAGCAACCACAGTTTCCTTTAAAGCTGTCACAGCAAACCTGACCCTTTGGAAAGCAGACTACATTTAACCATCTGCTGGGAAAGAATCTAGTCTGACTTTGACCCAGTGGGGAATGGCTACCCATCGAGGAAAGGGCTAGAGATGCTGAGAAAGTGGCTTGTGCATCCCAGAGGTCAGCACACGAGCTCAACAGATGTATGCTATAGTTCACAGAAAGAATCTCAGGCTTCACTTCCAGAGCATTGTCCTCTGGTTGCTCTCTTTTGTTTTCACAAATAACACATTGGTGTGCTAATTAAAGCGCTGTCAACCAATGAAAAGGAGACATTGAATCCAAAGGACATCCGGCAACTGGCTCTGGAGGCACATCATTTTCATTCAGCTGTATGAGCTCCCCCTGTTCTGTCTTCCCTAATGGTGTGTATGAGCCCAGCCTTGCCTCATGGGTCTAAGAAAGTGATGCTGATGCGTCGCGCTCCAAAAGGACTTCTGGCTCCCGGGAGCTGTGCCAGTGCAGTGTGTCACACACTGCAAGGTGTAGCAAAGGTCTGCTGCACAAGTTAGACCACCACTGAGCAGAGATACTGAGTATGGTGGCCATTCGTGTAAATTAAGTTTATGACTCTGGCATACAAATGTCAGCATGTAGACTGGGACTGCACAAAATGTCTTGGCAATCTATCCGGTAGTGTTTGAGTTATTTTAGTCTGGAACAAATCAGTGGAGATGATTTGTTTCATTTTTACTTTTGAGCAAATCTAGTGATCAAAATTTCCTCATGAGAGGTACAGCTGCTTTGCATACTGTCAAATTCCATTAGTTTGTCTGTGTCAACATTGCATGTTGACTTTTGTGTTACTGTCAGGAATACATAATTTAATTAAATGTGTAATTGTTTACTTAAATCATCAATGTCCTTGAGGGTCAAAATGACATTTTCTCCATGAAAAAAAGAGTAAACAACATCCAAATTAGTGAATAGACATTAATACAGATAGCAAGTGCTGGCAGGAAGTGCATCTTTTCTTAAATTCTGCTTGAAAAACATTCTCTCAGTTTGCACGGACGTGAATATCACACAAATTACAGTAGCACTCTTTGCTCATTACAGCAACAGTGCTACTGTTAAAAAATGCAGATCGTTTGTTTAGTGAAATTCTTTTAATGATCTTCTAGATTTTAAATCATGCTCATAGAAACTTTTGACGATTTGTTGGTGTCCAACTTTTGCTCACTCTCACCAAAAGAATGTAGTGGTGCACACACTCATGGGAAAAAAAGTGTAAGTCATCTCTGTACAAATGGCAATAAACACGCTACTGAACCAAAGGTATTAAAACAACAAAGCAGTACAGCCCTGTGAACGGCTTAGAATGGATTTTTGAAAACAATGGCAACCTGTGACTTCTCCAAGGTCAAGCAAACCTCTGTAATGTGCTCAGCTTAAGTGCACAAATGGATTTAGATTTTTCAAAGGCAGATTTATAAGAAACAGAACTACCCCATAATTTTTTAGACTGCACAGATATCCCTTTATCCAGTGATTGTCCTGTCTCAAAACAAAAAGCTATCATCTCTTGATTGCCTCCAATGAATCATATTTAGAGTAAGATAGTTTTTCTAAATAATGGTATATTTAACTGGAGCTTGATTTGTGACCACCTATCCTCCACAGCCGCACAGCTCCCACCATGCACATAATTGGGAGAGAGAGGAAGAAAGGATCTCCTCACAGAACACTAGGCCCATTCAGTTCATTTTGCTGAGCAATGTTGGAAAAGGCTGTTATCAAACTCAATTAAGGTCAAACTGAGTCCATTCTTCATTAGGAAGGAGATTATTCAAAGCAGAATGACCAACTCATGAACAAGCAAGAAACAGCCATGCTGTGGAAATAACGAGATTATCAAGTCACCTGAGAGCTGGTTTTCAGTGAGGGGCTGTTTTATGTATGCGATAGGAAGCATGGTGAAGGTTTATTAATGCCTTGTGAACTGAGTGTGGGGGTGACTCAAATTCATGCTCTGTGAACATCAGCTAACACTGATGACTCTTGACATGGCACCTTGGGGACTATAGGCAAGAGTCAGTTTGTAGGTGTTAAAGAAGATTACATGCCAGTTCAACAGATCAGGTTTGTTTACGTGAGCGCAATGAGTAAATCAGAGGCAGAGGTTTATCTTTGGTTTGTGATTTGCAGTAAAAAAAAAAAAAAAAAAAAACTCCAGCTGCTACCGTTGGATTTTAAAACCATAACTGAGTCATTGTCTTTATTTCCAATAACAGCAGCTTCTTTTGTAGCTTTACCAGTTGGCATGTAAGCATCTGTAGAACACTTTTTAATTTTGTCTTTGAGTTCAGCATCAACATTAAATGATTCCTCGTTTAATAAATCAAACTCTAGTGTCACTTCTTTGATATTTTTCCCTGGGCTTGCTACCATATAAGTTCAAGGTTCCTTGATTTTTCCTTCAGACAAAACACCTTAGAATAAAAACAGGTATTAAATAATTGATCTCTGTGTGATCTATACGTCCATATGTGATATAAATATAAATATAAATATATTTTTTATATAAATTTGATTTAGCTGTCATGGAGACATGCAAGCTGATTTAATTTAACTTTGGACATTGTCCATTTCAGATTATATAAGATTTTATTAACTTCATCAGCAGCACCAGTTGTGGTAGCAATGAAACACTTAAATTGAGGAAAATACAACATATTGTCAGCAACTGTAAATGTTACATAATGCTACAGTAAGCTGGAGTAGTCAGGGGGTTTCTGAAGTATTTATCAAGAGGAGACATCTGTCATACCAGGGGATTGCTGTTTGTTATTCTCTCCAGACATCAATCACAGTTCACAGAGGGTCCCCCCTCCTACTCACATAAACACATAATTGGGCCACCTGCCCATTCCTCTTTTTGCCATCAAAGACACACACACACACACACCATACACACACACAAACACAAACACAAACACTCACACAACTCTGTAGGACAAAAAAGTCCTGAGCATTATTCCTCTCTGCAGGAGGAATTCCCTGAAGGAGAAATCTTGTCATTACAGAGGGAGCTCAAACACGGAGGCCCAAAGAGGGAAGAAATCAGAGAGTAAAAGAAAATAGGCAGCAATAATGAAGAAAAACACACTCTGAGATCAAAGTTTTTAAAAATACCTCTCGTAGTTGTGGACTTCTTCCTCTTTGTCTTTCACATATCAAGAAAACATTTCTTGTCTGCTGTTGTTTCTTCTCTGGCAACCAATTAGTTTGTTAAAGGGAACAAAATAGGTTTCACGTGTTTTTTTTTTTGTTGTTGTTGTTTTTTGTGCTACTTTGACCTTCACTTCAGATTTTGTTTAAATTGTCAATTAAAGGAGGACATTTAAGATCATATGAACATTCACCGTCTGCCAAAAAAACAAAACAAAACACACGCGCGCACACACAAAAAAACCAAAACATTGGGAACTGTTGTATGTACCACAAACCTGCAGCACCTGCAGCAAAAACTAAAGGCTCATGTAAGTACCAAACAGGAATCTCCTGTGAATGTAATTTAACATAAAAAAAGATAAAGGTGAAAGGTAAAGGGCTACAACTTGTTTAGCGCCTGTGTGGCTCTTTCAGTTACAGTGTTTGAACAACTGGTGGAACAGTCTGCATATGATATTGTTGTAATCCAACCAAAGGTTTGAATATAAATTAAATATAATCAAATCAAGGGTTAGTTAATCAAAAATCAAATAAAAAAAGAAAACAGAGCTTTCTTATGCATAAAACACAGAGTAACCAACTGTGGCTTATATAAAAAGACTACATGAGCAATGGAAAAACAATATAGGGTGTCCATAAAGTAAAAAAAATATATATATATCACGAAGGCAATTGATGAGATATCTTAACCAGATTTGTTGTATATACTCAGTGGCTATCAAAGTTTTTGATCACATTGCGTTTGTGTATTTCAGGTACCCTGTTGATGAAATAGGTACTGTAGTGGTAAATGCCCTAACTCTAACATAACCCCACAGAAAGAAGTCCAGGGGAGTGATATTAGGTGAATGAGGTGGCCATCCCTTCCAAGGGTTAAAGATTTTGTGTATCGAACAAACATATGGGACATCACTGACCTAAAGCAAAAGATCACTGATGCCATTGCAACCACTGATGAGGCGATGCTACAGCGAACATCAAGTACCATCTTGATGTGCTTCATGCAACTAATGGTGCCCATGTAGAGCTGTATTAAATAGGGCAAAAAAAGTCAATATCTACTCCTCATTTTGGAATCATTTCCACATATTTGTCCGTTCATTTGATTTTGTAATACATTTTTTAAGTTATAAAGAGACTTTATGGACACCTTGCATACACTCACCCATCTTCTACCGCTTATCTGTTTCAGGGTCGCGGGGATGCTGGGGCCAATACCAACCAATGTTCTGACTGAGGGCGGGGTACGTCCTGGACAGGTCACCAGTCCATCACAGAGCCAACACACAGAGACAGACAGAGGCCAACAACCACTCACACTCACACTCAGACCTACAGACAATTTAGAGTCACCAAGTGACCCAAACATGAGGTCTTTGGATGGTGGGAGGTAACCGGAGTACCCGGAGGAAACCCACATAGGCACGGGGAGAACATGTAAACAACCTTTTTGCTGTGAGGGTTAGGGTTAGTGTGTGAACAGCGCTAAACACTATGCCACCGTGCTGCCCAAACAATATATCATAAAACACAATCTCTGTTGGTTAATCTGACATTCATCCTAAAGTCCGGAAACTGATTTTTGCAGGAAGATGTTTTAAACATCGGCATGGGAGAGGTACCCAAAACATTTTTGGAATAGCGAACAAATAAAGTGGAAATACCTAATACCTAACCCTAATTTTATGAATGCTAGGATTTTATAATACATCTAAAGTCCCTCTAATTGAGTGTGTGGATCATAAGTTCCTCAGTTATTGAATTCACTTTTGTTCTGTTTGGACAGCTGGCCAGAGTTTTAAACCACTTGCCTGCATGAGACAAGTGTATTACCAGTGTGTGGGTTCTTCTGTTTGTTGTGTATTTGTTCTAAGTATAGTCCTAAATATATTTACTTTCAGATCCCTGAGGAAAGGAATACAAACATTTCAGATGTACACAAAGCTGCACAGTATGCCCTTTGGATCAATGTGGCTTTATCTAAGTCAACCTGACAATATGACACACAGAACTTCCCTGTTTAATCTTAACAGCCTGTCTTCATTCAGAGCAACTCTGTGCTTAAACACAGCTAAAACTCTCTTTCTTTGAAAATAAATCTCAATTCCAATTTCAAAATAAAACTGTCTAGTCTCAGCCACATGAGAAGAGTGTGGATTCTTACAAACTCTCCTTATTAGATGCTGAGTAGGGTCAACAGGTTGGATCAAAGTCTCAACAGTACATCACTGATACTAATTAACAGACAGACTTGAATTTGAGTTTAGACTATGGCATATCTTTCAGGCACAAAAGAAAGAAAGAAACAAACAAACAAACAACAACAAAAAAAAAACAGGAAGCACACAGCTAAATATGAAATCACAAGTTGTTGTGTCAGAGATGTCTATGCCCCATCTATTTTTTTTCCCTCTTGCTTTCATACGGTAATTTTCTTTTTTGTCCAAGAATTTTCAACTCAATACGTATTACAGTAGACACGGGACACAAAACGTAATAATCTTTTCCAATAAAGACTTGACTAAATTTTATTTAAAGCAATATGGTGAATAGGAGAATATACAAGTCACTTGTAAAAATAAACAAAAAGTCCTTTCCAACTAGCTCAAATCTACACACTAAATGATTTATACTAGCTGTACAACTACACACACCCTGCACCGGTTTCTATAACACCTGTACACTGATTATTCATGCAATTATCCATTGGGTGAAGTGAAAAAAGAAACGCCTGAAGGTGTCATGTTACCTTGTGGGGCAAAGGCCATTGTTTGGGTCATCTGGCCTGCACTGATGTATCAAAGCTATACATGACAAAAACAAAAAACAACAACAACAACAATACAAGACCTGTTCAACATAAAACGGATAACATTTTATCTGATGTATTCAGAAAAGTGTGAAGTTTAGGAACGTAGTCTCCAAATATGAGTCCTATTTGTATTGTGTTCTTTAAACATATGGGACATGATGTACACATGCCAGCATCGTCCTCTCACTATTTTTTTCCAGCACAAGTGTGGCCACTGACTGTTATGCAAAACGGCTTAGTCAGCTGACACAGATTCTGTTAAACTGAGCCAATGTCACACTGAAAACTGAGAGTGAACACAGTTGATTTTGTGGCGCAGCAATAAAGAAAATGAGAGATCAAAGCTGTCATTCAGATACTACAGGGTGAGTCAATATGCACAGATGATGGGGTGATGGCATGATGGATGAGACTTTGGCAAGACATTTCCCTCCCCACCACCTGGTACTACATGAGAAATCCCAATGGCAGCAGTTGTGGAGGATTTCCTTCAGAAAAGTACACTTTAAAGCTTCAAATTAACGTCTTCCTGTTTTTTTTTTCTGTCTTCCATTGTGCCTGTTTTAATATGACCCCAACATCAGTGATCACTCCAGCCTGTGCCTGGCAGCATGGAGGACATCATCATGTCACTTGGGACAGGCGGGCTCTGAGGGTGGCTGCTGATGCAAGCAGCTGCACTGAGGACAATTGCAGCAAGATGGAGGAAAGATTTCATCTGTAGTTATACATCAAGGGTGTTCAAATTACATATATATATATATATATATTTAAAAAATTGAAAATTCAACATTATTGATGTACTGTGCATGAGTAATATATTAAATATATAATTTTCTTAAGCTAAATACATTAAAGGATAATGATATGAATTTTTTGTGTTTTTGTAATTTTATCATGTTTAATTTTGTCTAGTTGAATAAATTTCCTCTAAAACTCAGACTGCCCCCTAGTGTTCAGAATGACTGATTTTATTTTCTACAGTACTTGAAATAGCTAAAAACAAATGTATGTGAAAACACACATAGGAAGGAGAATTTCAAGACTGCACTGAAACTTTTCTCCACATGGTATTTATCAAGAAAACCTAAACAAACCCATTCTGGTGTGAATTTTTACAGGGCTGTATAAAATAGACATGAAACAGAGGGCGGTTTCACACTCTCTCTGGACAGTCTCTTGCTCAGTTCATGAAATGCCTGAAAGATGGAATGACCCAAAAGCACAATACAAAGATTTTGTGGGGCATCTTCAAAAGCAATGGCAGCCCTCCTGAGGCAAGAGCAGGTGCAACATGCTACACTCTGAGCCCCAGGAAAGAGGATAGGAAGGCAGCCAAAACGCGCCTGGCACGAATAATAGAACATGTCTCGTGGTAGTTGAGAGATAATCCATATTTTTGGAAGAAATCATAAGCTGCAACTTGTAACTTTGATTAGGAAACATTCGGTAAAAAAAAAAAACAAAACAAAAAAACATGGCTGACATGCTGCAAAGATTACATAAAATAATACTCAAATGCATGACTGAATAGAGTCTGAAGTATAGCAGTCTGTGGATGACATAAAGATACATAAAGCATAACCTCTCAAACCATGTCTCCTTTTTGAGCCTGTATCTGAGTCACAAAGAGAGAGTGTCAAATTGCAGATACAAGCTGAGAGGGGTTTTCAAATAGTGCTGTGAAAAGCAAAGAGTAGCTAAAATAGAAAAACCCACTCAGACTAACCACCCACTGTCAGGTCACGTGGAAGAATTAGGGCTTGCTCTCAAGCTCTCAGGCCACTTTGACGATTCACTAACACCAATCATAGTCCTTGTAGTAAAAAGCCCACTAACTTTTCATATAATTATTATTCTGTGTACCGACTATAGAAGTTTCTGTTGCTTAGCGAAGGGAAGGCATTCAAATCCTAATTTTCACAACATAAAAATGATAATGCAAAAAAAAAAAAAAAATGCAGTGCATTATATTTTTCAGTAAGACAGAATGCTGCTAGATAATATTACATAAAGTGGTCCCTAGCCATTTTCTTTGCTGTCATTTACATTTTAATAGTACATATTTTTAAAATAGAGAAACAAACTTTTGCAGAGATGTGATATGAAACTAATGTTGGTTTTAATGATTGCACCAACTCTTAGATTCTCACACAAACAGAAAATGCAGATGCACATAATTATGTGTTCTAACTTTAAAACAGATATACATTGGACCACATGTAAGGTTATTTTGGATGACAAAATATCAAGCTCTATTAAGCAAAACTACACTTTACATTTTATACATAAAGAATACAAATTACAGTTCATATCTGTACAGAAAAGAGAAAAAAAAAAAAAAAAAAAAAATCCTACTATTCTTCTTGTCACAGTTTGGCCACAAAATTAGGATTTCACAGTTCAGCGTGATTACTTATCTCTCTGTAGCTCACTCTATCTCAGTGAAGCGTGCAAACATGGCCTTACGAACAGCATCCTTGTAGGTGTCCGATGCTGAGAGTTCATATGAGCTCCCTTTAATACCCAGGCCTGTACCTTTGGTCCTTAATGAAGCCTGTGGGGAGAAGACAAAGACAGTTATTAGAGGAGACAGGTGCCCCTAAGGTAACTCCGCTAATTACTCTGTGAGTGAAAAAAGAACACACTGCCATGTAGCTATATTCCATCTGTTAGGAGCTGCTAGGGAGATGAGTGTGGAAAAGAAATTGACCAGTACAGTATTTTCGTTGGCCTTCTTACCGAGATGGGAGCAGTGATGCCCTGTTGGTGGCGCCCCAGACCTTTACCTTCCTGCCAGCCCATTGCTTGCAACATTTTGTTCCCAATATTATCACTTGTTAAGCCATCTTTGGTAGGCTGTTCATAGTTTCTGTGTAAAGCGGATGAAAGGATGACAATAAAGTAAAAGGATGTGGACAGGGCTTCAATTTTATAGGATAAAGGAGAATTCATAGTTTGAAAATTGACAAGTTGCAGTATGACTTTTGCACTTACACTGTCGGGGTCGGAGGTTTGTAAAATTTCTTCTTAGGTGCCGGAGGTTCAGGAACACCATACTTCTCCCTCCTCTCTGCAGCTCTGTCTCTGTATTTCAGCTGTTAAAAAGACCATGAATCCTTACTAACTGTGTGCACATTTGTTAAACCATTGAAGGAGGAAAACTGAAATTAATTCTTGGGCTAAATACCTCTGTTTCTTTCCTTTCCAGCTCCTCCAGCTCAGTTTCTGAAAGCCTTGATCTTCTCTGGATTTCTAAATTTTGCTACAATTGAAAGCACAATCAGGGGTAAACTAAATAATTATCCTTTTTTGCTCAGATATTCATGACAGTTTAAAGATATAAAATAAATCATTCCATTTTCAGTCAAATCTTTATTCACTGAACAGATGATAGTGCCCAGAATATTCATCGCCACCTGCAGATTAAATCCCTGCTGTTTAGCCATCCTCACCTTGTGGAGGTCAGAGAGCTGCTGGTGACGCAGCAGAGCCTCTTTGGTGGGGAACTGCCGTCGACAAAGCAGACAAACCATCTTCTTCCAGTCTGTTATTTTTCCATCCTCGTCCATGGCTCTATCTGAGCTGCCCTCCTCTGGGTCACTGTCCCCATTGTAAGCAGCAACGAGACCACTCTAGAATATGAAAGTGGAGTGTTGTGGGATTATTCTTTAATAACAACTGTGGAATGGGGGAAATAATGGCAAAGGAACAAACAAACCTTAGCTGGGGTTTCCAGTTCGGTCACCTTGAACTGTTCATTCATTAGGGATGGCATCTCAAAAGCTCCCATTTGCTGAAAGGAAAGAAATCTTGTCAACAAATCCATCCATCACAATTAAAAGTTACTAGTTACGAGTTTGCAAATAAAAAAAGAAATTATGGATGTTTTTTGTTTTTCCCCCCCAAAACAGTCTGTAAGCGTTGGACATTAGTGTGCATTTCCAGATGACCTCTATCAGCAGTTTCTCGAACACCATTAAACATTAATATTCAATGCATAACAGATTGCGCTCTGACCAAATCATGATTTATACACTACCTTCTTCTCAAAGAGGGAGAAACCTGCATCAGCAGCAGCAGACTCTTTCTTGTCTTCCTCCTTAGATGATACCAAGCCTTGGAAACTGCTCCTAAAACTTTCTTTTTGCTTATTTAAACTTTTCGCCCATCTTTCCATGTCCTTTGCAATCTGTAATTTGATTAACAGCCATTATCATTTCAAAGAAAAAACAAAAGCCATTAACAAAACCTTTTTTTTTTAAGTAACATTTACCTGCTGTGCAGACTTGCTTTTGGGTTTCTCTTTCTTCTCTTTGGGCTCTTTACTGCCTGTGCTGACTGGGGCTGAGGAACTTGCTGCAGTGTTGGATGTGGATGTTTTTTCCTTGCTTGTGTCTGCCGGTGCAGGGACATATGTCTGCTTCTCACTGTCCCAGTAAAGATACTGCTGAGTCTTGGAGTTATAATAGTACTATGGATGACAAGGACAAGACAAAAACCTCTATAAACTAGCAACTTTTGATAAAATAAATAACCCATAAATTCAGTGTTCATCAGAATATTCTGTACATACAGTAAGACTACAGGGTACATACTTGGCTGCTGGGATCATAGTAGAGACCAGTCTGGGGATCGTAATAGTAACCTGAAGACTCATCATACTGGTATGTGGAGGAATCAGGGGCAGCTACACATAGCAAAAGAAGCACATGTGAAACAGAACATATTTTGTAAATTTCATATCATTGCACATTTATTTTGTAACTGACTCATCTCACCTGTTGTGTTGGCAGTCGGGGCAGCACAAACTGTAGTTGCAACAGTAGAACTTGGAGATGTGACCAGCGATGCAGTGCAAACATTAGCAGCCTGCTGTATGGCATCAACTGCCCTCACTAGTGGATGTGACTGAGAATCGGTGGTAAAAAAAAACCCCAAAACAACAAAAAACAAAAAACAAACATGATTAGATTTTTCATCAGCCATACAATGGACAGTTGCATAATACATTAATCCTGTTTGCTGTATTTAATTGCCACGTTGCTACACTGTTCTACCTGTAAGGCAGGCTGACTGATGATGACAGGTTGATAAACCTGAGCTGTCTGGGATATGACCACACCCGTTGCTGTAGGGATCAAAGTCTTCATTCCCGGAGCGGCTGCAGACAGTGATAATAAGGTTAACAATTTTAGCCTTAGTGTAGAAAGTACCCAAAATATATTATTAGTGACTGACACCTGTAGTTACCTCCGAGCAATCCATCTCCAACGACAGGGGATAATCCTTCTGCCTGCTGTTGCCACACTTGAAAACTCTGGCCCTACATAACAGGAGAGTGTTATTGGCCTTTCTTACTAAAGGTTTCCTTATTAAAATCATTGTCACTATAAAGTAGACTGTGGACTGACCTGTGCTTGCTGTGCAAAGCCCTCTGGAAGAACAATGTAGTCAGTGGTGGCATTTGATCCTTGTTGCAACTGCACAGATTAAAAAACAACAAGGTCGGTCACATCACAGAAGAACCATCAAAACATGCCAAGTTGTATTTAAAACTCAGCCTATATCCTATAAATAAATGTTTCAAATGGGCAAGATTTTTTTTCTAGCTTTAAGACATAATATTTTGCACATAGAGACAAGTAAGCACCATCTTTTAATAAAGAAGGAATCAAATTACTCTAATAGTTAATTTCCATGCATACAACCTCTAAGGAACACACACCATAAATGTTCTTTGTCTTGTCACACCAGGTAGTTGTTGGATTATGCCACAGTATTAAATAGAACATTTTAAAAATACTAACAAACAAATATCTAAAGCTCCAATACCTGGCTGGATGACCACTGAGCAGCCGCAATGGCTGTGCTGGCAACAGAGAGAGCATTGGCTCTGTTCCCATCAGGCTGTGCTGAGTCTCTGGAAAAGACAGAGAAATTAGTTAAACCTTAATTTTGCAGTATATACAGAAGGAAATGGACTCCCATATTTGAGGATAAGTATAGCCATTTTAATTAATTCTGAGGCAAACAAAAAAAAGTATCAAATATCTCTTTAAGTAAATGCATATGATCTGATTTTGTTAACCAAAATATTTTTATAAAAATGTACATGCTTCTAAATTAAAGAAAAAGACTGGCTTAAGAAAGAAATAATACTAAACGCAACTATTGGCACACAAATGACTATTTGGTTGCAGAACATTTGGTAACAACAGAGTCCTTTTTAAAATTCTCTCTGCTGGTCAGTTCATTATTTGTTTGGTGTCTGTCTGTGTGTGTGTGAGATGACTCACTTTCTAGCACTCTTGGCATAATCCACACCAATAGTTTTTCCATCCAGCTTCAGAGGTGGCTGAAGGCTCTGCAGAATGGTGAGCAGCTGAGAGGCTTCCTTTAAAAGTAAAGACGCAACAACACTGTCACATTTTCGTGCACCCCCAAAAGAAACCTAGTGATTTACATGTCAACTGCATCCTGACTACATACATACCAAAGGAGAGGAGAGTTGGACAAAGGCAAAGCCTCTGTTCTGTCCTGTTTGCTTGTCTTTGATAAGTCGAATGTTGCTTGCAGACAGGTTAGCGTAGGGGGCCAATATGTTCAAAATGCCCTCCACGCTCGAAAGGGCGGCAATGTTCCTCAAAATGATTGCTGTTAACAAAAAGACTAGTCGTGAATGCCTAATATTTGCATCGGGTGGAAGAAATGCTTCAATATGTGGTGAAAACTACACTCACTGTCTCCATTGTAATCTCCAGTCTGTTGAGATTCTGCATTTAAACCATTTACTCCAGGTGACTCTCCTTCTATATTCAGCAATGACATGAATGAAAGATGGACAAATCAGTTAACCTTAGTTTGTAAAACCACTAACACAGTGCAGAATACACTGACTGTTCCTGTAGAGAAAAAGAGAGTATAATTTTAGTTTGGTTGTTAGTTCGTAACAACTTACCAACTTTTGCTGCTCCACACCTGAAACACTTCAGTCTCTTCCGAAAATTGTACAAACCACACTGTAATAGCCCAAAGACAACGTGTTAGTTTTATTATACCAAAGCAGAAAACCCAACACACACAAAAAAATAAACACTGGAAAAAAATGTTGTCATTGTAGTGTTGATAGAAAAAACACTCACAGCATTGCAAAGCCAATTTTCAAACTTCTGTCTCCTGTTGCTGTAGTGCACTGCAATGTTTTTCCCCTGGATCACCAACTTGTTCTGTGAAAATAAAAAAATTAAAAACACCAGTCATTTCAAACTCTATCACATCCTAGCCAAAGAAGCAGGTCAGGTCCTGCCATTACCCCACCCCATGAGTGAGAGCAGCTGGAACGGGAAAGAGTGGCTAGGCTTACACTCGCTGCTTAGGTAGAGTGTCTAAAGGAGTAAGAGGGAACAGAGGTAGAAAGAGAAGTTCAGAGAGAAAGCTGGAAATCTGTGTATGAGGGAATGAGTCCTCAAAAAACAAACAAATAAACAAAAAACCCCAAACAAATAAATAAATTAAAAAATACAAAAAATTCTGCTAAGTGTTTGGGACCGGAGTGCTGCCAGCTCATCCCTGTCTCATTCCAGTCTTCGGATTTTAAATGGAGACGAGAATATATCCAAGTGACTGAGCTGGAGCAGAATGTGCTATGAACAACTGGCAGGCAAAACTAAACAAAAGAAATTGGGCCACTCTGTCACAGAAAGTCTACTCTTGGTAAGGACAAGCAAAAGACCTTTTGAGCTAAGTGTTCTTAGGATATGATATTGTCTCGGATAACAAGTAGCACATTTTTTTAATTACAAACACAAAAACCTTGAATCAAAGAGTGATTCAACCCTAAATTCAAAACACACTTTAAGTTAAGCTTATGGAAAAAATTATTAGGTTGAAAAGGCTGCTCTTTGCCTAGAAAATTAATCAACCAAGTGTATGATATCAAAAATATTTACCTTTGATATCACAGTTTTGCATCCATCAACTAAATACAAACAGTTTTCAGCTCTAAACTGATATCATCATCATGATATTGGTTAATTGGGGCTCTAATCTTCAAAAATATTTCTAGACTTGGTGATTGTTGAGGCAACCTGATTGGTCTCCATCCATCGGGTAGAATCTTGCAAGTGATAAAACTCCACGAAGGCGAAACCTCGGCTTATACCTAGAGACAGCATTCAAATATAGACGGGAGGCGTGTTAGTTAGAATGCTTTGGTGCAACATTCAATCTCACAATGGGTTCGTACAGTCCGATTCAAAGTCAAAACGGAAGGGGGAAGACTACTTACAGCGTGAAGGGGATTGTTGTGCAATTTTGTTTACCATAGCTTGTAATTTCATTAGGAGTATGGCAGAGGTATAGTACATAGAGTTCTCCCCCTTAACTCCAGACACCAAGGATGGTTGTAATATGTGGGTTTTTTTTTTTTTTTCAGGGACAGCCATAAAGGAGGTAAAGTGGGATTTAAGAAAGAGCATGTGAGTGAAATGGAGGCACACCTTTGAAAAGCAACACTCACCTGTCCTTTTCTTCATCAAACGTATGTCCACAGGCTGGGGTCCCTGCAGCTGCTCAAGTGCTGTGCGAATCTGACAGACAAAAAAAAAAGAAAAAAGAAAAAAGAGGAATTTACTAAACTCGTCTGTTTCTGTTTACTTTTCAAAAAATAAAGAAATAAAAATAACTTGCTGTCCTACACAAACAGCTTCAATAACATCAAGCATGGTCAAGTTTTATGTTTTTCCTAAAAACCAGACTTAACCCACCAGGTCCCATCAACACCTCCCATAATCAGCTGCTTGATGGAGGATTGTCACGCCAGACTGAATGTTTTCAAACTAGCCTCTTATTTAACATACACATGTATGTACACATATTTAAATTTGTAAAAATATTAAATAGGAGCCATTAATGCATAGTGATTTTAAACCTATTCTGGAGCAGCTGCCTGCAATCCCATCATACCTCTTGCAGGGAATTTACACTTCCTCATGGACTATTAAGAGGGAGATGGCAGCTCAGCCTAATACCAGTCTATATGACTTTGCCTTTAAAAACTATCAGTGAGCTTACATCATCCTCTGTGACATGAAGAGAAAGACCCCTTAACATAATAGTTTTGCTCTCTTCCTCCTGCTCCATTCTGTAGTCCTGGTCTGGATAATCCCCATCATATTCCTCATCAGATCTGTCACTGTTGCGTCTTTTTCGGCTTCTCTGTTGTTGATAAATGGAGGAAAAAATGATATTTTTGTTTGCATTCTTCTGCTCCATGTGTGACATTAAAATGAACTTACAAAGGTGTTCCTGTTCACTTCGCTTACCTCTGGACTGTCCCTTCGCTCATCGAAGCGCTCTCTGTGCCTCTCATCACCCCATCGTCGATCATAATCCCTCTCCACATCTCTATTTCGTCTTTCTTGCCACTCCATATCATCTCTCCTCCCGTCTGAGCCATATCTTCCATTACGTTCACCGCGACTGAGCCTGAAAAAGGAGACATAAAACTCAGTGAAAGTGACATAGCAGTGTGAAAACTGTGAATATGTGCCAATTCACAGGATCCCATTTATTTTACCTTTTATCGGTTCCCATGGTTTAGTGAAGGAGACACACGTTCAATCTTTATCAATGGACTCTCTGGGGAGAAAATACAGCCTGAGCTGTCAGCAGGTATCTCTATTAGTAGAATAAGATAAATTATTTGAAATGTATGTCTTGCCGAGAGAAGATTGTAAAGAAGCAGATTTGTCATTGAAAATGATATCGATATATATATATATATATATATATATATAAACACAACAATTGCTCTCTACACTGTCTTTAACGGCCCTGTATGCTCTGAAGGTCACAGCTGCTGATAACACTGACCTGACCTGAAACAGCTGGCACAAAAACACATAGTCTGGTTAAGCTAAAGTATCTTTCCCTCTCCTGGTCGTTTAGAAGTCAGTAAAATGTTTTTTTTTGGATGTAAAAGCAGCCTTAGCTTTTTGCTAGCAGGCCACTTTAGCTCCGTGTAGTGACGTTAGTTTAGGCATTAGCTGGAGACTGAGCTGAGATAACTTCTCTTATTTTAGCCGAGTCAAGAAGAAATACACCCCCAGCTCTTCAGTCAGACATCGTGTTACAAACCTCTTTAATGGCACATCTTGGCAGATCTGGCAACAATGAGATAGTAAAGCCTTTCTAGATGTTTTTCCAGTCTTTTCGGTCCTTCCTATTCTGCTTCTTTCTCTTATACGACCTTTAGTACAAAGATTTAATGCGCACTACCGCCATCTATTGATCCGGATGATTTACAGGATCCAGCCCAAATGGTGAAATACCAGACAACCAGACACCAAAGAGAGGAACACACAAACATACAGCTATTACCATTGTACAATAAAAGCAAAAGCATTAATGCCAATCAACAATGAACCACACAATACATTATTGTCTGTTAAGACAACATAGTAAAGATAGTAAAGAAGAATACCAGCGTGCAGAAGTTTCACCGATCTTACAGGGTGTTTCAACGTGATGTAAACCTTTAACTCATATCTTCCTAATATCTAATATTTTTGTATGTTTGTCTGTTTATTCATTACCTTAATTCCTATATAGGTATCTATGTCATTATTATTAAAGGCTGTGACTTCCAGACGAATGTGTTACATTCAAACAGAACTGCTGCTAAGATTTCCCTTTAGTTCACATCTAGGAACAATTAAATAATCTGGCTTCTCCTCCAGTCCTCCAGTCTTTGGCTGTAGGAATCTACTATAACATGTATACTAGGGGAAATCATGGACAGATGTAACACTTCTCGTGTTACAATAAATGAAAAAACATTTACACTATACCAGCCAATTTGCTATATAATAAACTTCAATGTGCACAATACAGAAACCTAGTATTAAAGTGGTTTGATGTCATATGTGCAGGTTGCAAAATGAATTTAAAAAGCGGCAGTTCATTGTTAAAATCATCCTAGTGTAAAGGCGTTTCTGACAGAAAATTTCTTTTTTTTGGCTCAAAACAACAAACAAACAAAAAACAAAAACACTTTTGGTGATGACTTTCTCAAACGTGGGTCATTAAACATGTACACAATGAATGCTATCACTATTACTTGTGTTTGATTGGAACAATTAAAGATGACACAACTGTCCCCCCACCAAGTGTATATTTCCTTTAAAGGTGAGCACCCCTAGGTGCCCCTTCGGAGGTCCCGGGCAGACGCTTCCTCCATCACCGCCAGGTGGCACTGGAGTCCCGGAGCCGGAGACGCGGATGAGCAGTAGAGGCAGAAATCCGCTCTCATCCCTGGAGTCAACACCAAATCGCAATGGCCGCGGCAGGAGATATGAACCGATAAGGAGCATTTCTGTCACTGACCAAGCTCACAGTACCTCACATGGTTTGCGTGTCTCTCGGCGGGGAAGGACGCAGACAGCGGAGGCCGCTGCGCTGAGACGTTGCGGCTGCTCCGGCCAACGGTGACCGGCGATCAGGAAGAGGAAGGTAGCCAGCTGGCTAACTAAACATTGGACGGCCACGACCATCAGCAGAGCTAAGCGGCGGTAATTCTCCACTGGGTTGTATCTGGTTGATGAAAAAGAGACGTATTTTTTCCCCTTTACATTATAAAGTGGAGCTTTATGTCGGTTTGTGCGCTTAGTGTGTGATTAATGTTATCTGGGGCTGGCTAGTTAGCTACAGTCTGACAGCCCATCCCTCTGTAATTCACAGGCTGGACTCAGCTTCCTGCTGATTTATCTCCCCTCACTAAATAAACCGTACTGAAGCTGTGTGCTGAGTGGGACTCTAACCCTGTGACTGCTGTGTCTGCTGTGTCTTTGACCCTTCAGTTGATCCATCAGGCTGAATGGCAGAGCCAGAGCTTCTGCTGGACTCCAACATCAGACTCTGGGTGGTGTTGCCCATTGTCTTCATCACCTTTCTGGTTGGGGTGATACGGCATTATGTCTCCATTCTGCTCCAGAGTGACAAGAAGTTGACCTTAGAGCAGGTGTCTGACAGGTAGGCTTTAATTGTTGGGTTGGTCATATTTTTTTTAAATAATAATAATAAGTTTAATGTGTTTTTCCATTGCTCATTCCAGCCAGGTTCTTATTCGGAGCAGAATCCTTAGAGAAAATGGAAAATACATTCCTAAACAGGTAGAATTAAAAAAAAAAAATATATATATATATATATATAAATCTGTCTGTTTTTTGACTCTCTCCAACTCATGTTAAAGCTACTTTCTGAGGTGTAAAAATATATAACACAGTATAGAACTAGTGGCTTTTGCATATATTTATTACAAGTGCAGTGTGAAGGACATTCTTATTGAACATCCCTCTTTCTTTCAGTCCTTCTTGATGAGGAAGTTCTATTTCAATAACCAAGAAGATGGATTTTTCAAGAAGACCAAGAGAAAGGTTGTTCCACCATCTCCAATGACAGGTAATGCTTTTAAATTATGCACGTGATGCAGTCTTAAATACTGTAAATCTACAGTCACATTTCAAGCAGCCTATGACAAAATGTGTCATTTGATTAAATAACATAGGGATGTATACTAGTATTATATAGTACATTAAATATTTTCCTATGGTCATTTCCACCCATAAATTAGTAAGAGAGTTCCATGGTAAAAAACCTACAAGTCAGTTCAATCTACAGCTTGTTGAATCTTTTGACAGATCCCAGCATGCTGACGGACATCATGAAAGGAAATGTCACTAATGTGCTTCCCATGATCCTCATTGGAGGCTGGATCAATTGGACCTTTTCAGGATTTGTAACAAGTAATTATCTCACTGCTTTGCAGACCTTATAACTTATACAGAATATAGTATGCTCAAAAAGAATTTGTATATCTTGTTACCATATAAAATTCTATATTGAGTTCTTTCTGTTCACTCTCTCAAACAGCTAAGGTTCCCTTCCCTCTCACTCTGCGCTTCAAGCCCATGCTACAGCAAGGAATTGAGCTGCTATCATTGGATGCTTCTTGGTAAATTAATAAAACTATATAATCGTTATGAATTACCCTCACAATATTAGTGTGTGACTTTGTCATTTGTTCTGTTTGCCATCTAGGGTGAGCTCAGCGTCATGGTATTTCCTGAACGTGTTTGGACTACGAAGCATGTACTCATTAATTCTAGGCCAAGATAATGGTAATTTTTTAAATATAATATTTAATGTTTTTGATACATCAGATCATAAAGTTTTATAATTACAGGGGTGTTTTATCTACCTTCACAGATTATCAGAAGATTCAGCTGTAATAGAAACCTGTTGTATTCCAAATAGCTAATTAATTCACTCTGACAAAATCTGTATCCTAATTTATGGCAATAAAGAGCTTTGTTCTCAGATCATTTTACATAGCTAGATACTGTTTCTGTTATGCATTGAAATTTTCGCAGGTGCAGATCAGCCAAGGATTATGCAGGAGCAGATGAGTGGTGCTGCCATGGCCATGCCTGCAGATACAAATAAAGCTTTCAAGGTATATATTAATGTCACCATGATTAGTTAATAAGGTTGCGGTTTGCGCAGTTCTACATGTGATGTTTCTCCTTGACCTCAGGCTGAATGGGAGGCACTAGAGCTGACTGACCATCAGTGGGCGCTGGAGAGTGTAGAGGAGGATCTGATGAGCAGAGAGCTGGACTTTGATGGCATGTTTAGCAAAGAGCTACCAAGCGGGATCTTCTGATGGCCTGGTCACATCTACTTGGAGCCTTCAATTTGAATTTAGATCATTGCAGGGATTTGTCTTTGAATAAAGACACAGATGGGACAAATCCCTCCATGTTATGCAAAATTTACATTCATTTTTTTGTGGTTTTTGTCTTTTTCACATGTATTAGATTTTCATTCCTCTCCATAAAGCATCTGAAATGACTCAAAATACGCTGGTCCTGCTGCTGTCTCATGCATACTGGAAAGCATTGTTGCTCTTTTTCACCTTTGAAATAGGGAAACGGTTTGGGAGAGATTATGTTTTTTGTTTGTTTGGTTTTTTTTTGCTTAATGAAAATACATTATTAGTAGCCTTCAACTGTATGCCATCATAATGCTTTTAGGTTGTAAAATATGAACTACGTAGTGCTTCTTTTTGTCTTATGTCATGCACAGCTAGATGAGCTGTCTCCACATGTTACGTCATGTTAAGCAACTATGATGCAGTACCATTTTATGGGTGTGAATGATGTTTTATTAAACTTTTAACAGTCATGAAAATTTCGTTTATTAGATAATAGAGCATCTGCATCACCTCGCCCTGAAGTTGGAAGTATAGAACCAGAACTGATGAGTTCTTGGCGGAGATCTTGTTTGTGTGATTGAAATGTTGTTTTTGAAGTATGTAGACGGTTTATTTTGTAATGTAACTCCCCTGTGTTTTGTACAGTATAAAGCCTGTTTTGACTAAACTCCCAGTTTGATTTGTTGCGAAGCACTCCAAAACCTGAAAAAATAACACAGATGAGTAATTAGACAGATCTTTCAGTCAGCCCTAATGTCTGTGATTTTACACAGGTGAAGTCAGAGCTGAGCCGTTAATGCCCAAAATTATGGAGTCACAACAACATGCGGATGTTTATGTTTTCATTGAGAAGACATGGCTATTTAACGCCACTTTAGCATTACCGGCATTTCATGTGACTGCCTGGTTTGGCCGTGATGATGATGATGGTGGTGATGGTGACAGGATGAGTGCACCAGCAGCTCTGCTCCGCTGTGAGCTGCTCGCGTTTCCCGAGTGCGTCTTTTCCGTCGGCGCGCTCCCGATACCGGCACATTCGCTGCATGATGGCCGAGGGAGGCGGACCCGAGTCGGGTGGCGCGGCAGACTCCGACTCGGAGCCGGTGGCCGCACAAATGCCAGCCCCTTCTACCGAAAGCCAAAAACAAACTATCGGGTCACTTTTGAAAACAACTCTTCGAAAGGGCGACGAATGGTAAGCAGCGGCCAGCGTTACCAGGCTGTTTTAGTTGGCGTTAGCTTGTTAGCGTTAGCTTGTAAGGAACAGGAAATGCTAGCATGCTAAAACTAGCAAGCTAACGACTCGGATGCTTGCGAGTACGAAATCGAAAGCGTCTGTCGTACTGATATTGGTCAGGTTTAACAAGTTAGCATGCTAGTTGCTGAGCTGACTAGTTCCAGACCGGGTCTATAATTTTTCTGTCAACGAGTGGCGCCTGTCGGAACAGCTATGGTCGTTGGGCGTGATCATCAGTCAGACTAACGTGGCTCAATTGTACAATACTTGACGTTAATGCCTGTTTTGTGACAAGTTAGCTGACGTTGGCTGGTAGATTAGGCCCTGGATCCAGGACGTGGATTCCACTGCTGCTCACACCAGCTCATTGCTAGATTAATAATCAGGACCCGGCCCAGTGACAGATTTGCAGTACATTTGTAATGATCAGTAACCGGAGTTATCTTACACACAATAAAGAGGCCTGGGCATAATAAAGCCAGGTGAATATAAGACTCATCTTGACCAAACATGTATTATTACAGGGATCGAAACAAAGAATCAATTAAATTTTCAGTTGCTTTCTTTGTTAATAGAAGTCGGCATCTAAAGAGGAACAATTATTATGCCCGTCAGGAACTAGCTGCGTTGCTAACAGGTTTCAATTGCTGTGGAAATCAAGTCAGTAACTCCTTATGGGTGGTGTTTACTTTATATCGTAGATAAGAATAAACTACGGCCCCGTGGTATGTACCACTGTACATTGTCACTGTTGTACAGCATGTGGATATTAGCCTAAGGTTCAAGACCAAAGATCGTCCACCTTATTGTGACCAGAACATATCAGCTTTGTGGCTTTGAATACATTTTGAAAGTGGCAGCAACAAACATGTTAAGAGTTCCATGACTCAAGATCTTACTAGGTTTATATTTGCTTATAAGCCTATTAACCAAATGAGATCTTGAACTTGAGATTAAGTAAAACTAGCTTGCTGTTACTATATCTGCAAATGCTAAGACAGTGTGGCGTTGCATAATGTTCTGGGTTGGCATGTTGTCCCTCCAACCCCATAGGTTCCATCATCTTTTGATTCTTTTGGGTCATTGCTTGACATCCTGCATGTATCAAGTGACGAAAACTTATTTTTTTAAAAATAAATGTTTTATGCTCAAAGATCAAAGTGTCATCAATTTGTCATTTATTGCTATAAAACTATTTGTTTCAGGTATCTAATAGACAGCCGGTGGTTCAAGCAATGGAAGAAGTATGTTGGATTTGACAGCTGGGACATGTACAATGTTGGAGAGAGAAGCCTTTATCCAGGACCAATTGATAACTCTGGGTTGTTTTCAGGTAAAACTGATTTTTCAAGATTAGTTGGTTGTTACTTTTGGGAACATCAAAACACCTTATAGATTTAAAGAGTAATTTCTTCCAGCCTGTAGTCAAAATGTTTTCCCCCCATAAAGACCAGGATACTCAGGCCCTGAAAGAGCACCTTATAGATGAGCTGGACTATGTCCTTGTGCCCACTGAGGCATGGAGTAAGCTTGTAAGCTGGTATGGCTGCCTTGATGGCCAGAGGCCCATCGTCAGGAAGGTAATTCTGTTGGAAATCTTAAAAAAAAAAAAAAAAATGTATTTCAGCCATTCACTTATAGACAGGTCTCATAAATGTCTTCCTTCATCTTTAGGTGGTTGAACATGGCATGTTTGTCAAGCATTGTAAGGTGGAGGTCTATCTGCTGGAGCTAAATTTGTGTGAGAATGACAACATGGACAATGTGGTCACACGTCATTTCAGTAAAGCTGATACTATAGGTGAGTGTTTACATAAAAGTTCAAGCCAACTTTATTTTGGAAATAGTTTGTTGTTTACACTTTGCTAAAAAATTTATGTATACTATTTTACATTAAATGGGTTTTGCGATAAAAAGTAAGCAAGGAAGATAGTAATTCAGTCTCATAAATTCTCTTTCTGCAGATACTATAGAGAAGGAGATGAGGACGCTGTTCAATATCCCTTCAGAGAAGGAGACTCGGCTCTGGAACAAATACATGAGCAACACCTACGAGCAGCTGAACAAGCCAGACAGCACTGTACAGGATGCTGGTCTCTTCCAGGGCCAGGTAGCATAGAGTTTTGTAATAAAGATAACATTTAGATCACTGATAATTTTTCTTCCTCTTTTCTTTGAAAGAACAACACATCCCAGAAGTATACTGGAACCGATTGTGCATACATAATTAGTTTACAGACTATGAGTAATAAGAGGAGTCTATACAGAACATTATCCCTGAAATAAAATACAGATTTATCTATCAAGTTATTTTGGGCAGTTCTTTATAAGACTGCACCAGAAAGGTCAGGTTAAGTTTCAACTGCCTGGTCATTTTTCAGATTGAAGTTAAGTTAATGAAAGTGTTGTTCTGCAAGGGTAATGGAAGCTATAGTAAATATGTGGTGTCTCCTTTACACAGACACGCCACCATTTCTGTCCCGACAGAAGTAAATCATCATGGATCAGATGCAGTTATTCTTTATATATATTTTTTTTCTTTCTCCAGTTTCTGCAGTTACTGATGCTCAGTAGCATTTGATACATGTATCAGCTCAGCTCACACTCTTTGCTCGTTTTCCCACAGGTGCTTGTGATTGAGCGCAAGAATGAGGATGGCACGTGGCCCAGACAAACTTCCCACCCCAAGTAAGAAAATCACAGCTTTTTTTATTCAATTTTTTTATGTCATATCCGAGAACTGGAGTTATAACATTTGACTAGATATATTTAAAAGTTAACAAACCATTGAAAATTTTAGTTTATTATAGCAATGGGCTTTTCTGAAATATGCTTTTGTTTATGCTCCCCAGATCCAGTACAACCCCATCCAGGAATTTCACTACCTCCCCAAAATTATCCTCTAATTCATCAGCTAGTATCTCCTCAACAGTAGCCAATGGGGACAGTAGTTGTAGCCCTGGATATACACTTAACAACACCACCTCATCTGGCAACAGGCAAGACTTCTTTTTTTTGACCTCCACACACCCATCCACATCCACAGGATACTGTTCTTATCTTACATGTGAATTGATTTTAATGTTTCACTGTTTCCCACCTTTCCATTGTTATTAATTTTCTCTGCTTTCTAATGCACATTTAGTATCACCTAAAAAACCAGTGCATGTGAACAACCTGTTGAAAGAAGGCTTGTGCTTGATGAATACATAAATTTGAGTGCAGCATTCACAAAGTTTTAATCATGCTGCATGCAATCCTTTGGCAACTTGGCCTCATTACAGCACTTTGCTCTGCATGGAGTCCACTGCTGCATAGAGCTTAAATAAGATTACTTGGGAATTGATTGTTTTTGAGGTTTATTAGTTGTTCAATTGAATAGCATTAGTTGTTAATCAAGAATAACACATGGTGCTATAAAACAGCATAAAAAGTTTTTTTTTTTTTTTTTCAGGGTATTTGGATACAATAGATACTGTAGTACAAAAAAATCATATCAAGAACAAGGCATTACATTCAGATGGGAAATAAGATGTAAACTTGATGACCAGTGTCAACTTGATGAAATGGTAATTTTTTTTTATGTTCTCTTGAACTGTGGGAAGAGATGGTTTGACACTTAAAGCAGCATATTTCCCATTCACTTTTAAATGCAGCCTTAGTAGAAAAAAAGTCTACAACATACTGCTATGTATGTGCATCAGACATAGTATATAATACTGTGTCAGACGTAAACATAAAGTAAATATAGAGTAAAAGTTTGGAACTTTGACTGCTTTTGTATTTTATTATACTTCATTCTATCAAGCAAAAGGCAATTCTCTTATTCCATGTGTAATAGGCAGGTGTAGTCCATGATCTGCAGAATTAGTGAGAATTTTTAAAATGCTAGAAAGAGTTTAGTGATCCTAAGATTAGGTGATATCAGCGGTTGACACTTCCTAGACATATAATGATAACTGTTATGTCCAAGACATTTACTCTGGATATTGTGTCCATGTACCGTATTTGACTCTCTCAACACGTATTTAAACAAAACTACAAATTACATAGACTATAGGCCAGAACAGTAACAAATCTGATCCTCCAACAGATTGGGGGGCTACAACTCATACAGCTCTTCCTACAACTACAGAGAGTCACAGTCACAGCCTGGCCTGTGTGGTCTCAGTAATTTGGGCAACACATGCTTCATGAACTCTGCCCTCCAGGTAAAAAACATGGCTAAAGTCAATTTCACTAAAGAAAGAAGCCGCTATCATGTGTTGGGGTATTAAGATCACATCAATGTTTTTCTCTCATCTTCCACCAGTGCCTGAGTAATGCATCTGCACTCACAGAGTACTTCCTCAATGACCAGTACGAGGCAGAGATTAACCGAGAAAATCCCCTGGGAATGAGGGGTGAGATTGCTGAGGCCTATGCTGATCTAGTAAAGCAGATGTGGCTGAGCCGCAGCAGCTATGTGGCTCCACGTACCTTTAAAGTGAGTCAAGTCAAAAAAAGCAGACCTCAAAACAATGTGTAGAAGAACTGACAATAGTTAATAAAACTGACCTTTTTATGTCCAGACCCAGGTTGGAAGGTTTGCCCCCCAGTTTTCAGGCTACCAGCAGCAGGACTCGCAGGAGCTGTTGGCGTTCCTTCTGGACGGCCTCCATGAAGATCTGAACCGTGTCAAGAAGAAGCCTTATCTTGCCCTGAGGGATGCAGAGGGCCGTCCAGATGAGGTAAAGCACATGCACAGAGTTTATGTTATGTTCTCTTTCAGACTGGGATTTTTATGGTTTTCTTTTCAGAGGCATTTTGACTCTCAAAAAAGTAAAAAAACAAAAAAAAACTGTTCGGTGTTGGAATATGATGCCACTTAAATGTCTCGTTGTTGTTTTTAGTTTTATGAAATGTAAAAAGATGACTGCTAGTTTGTGACAACTAGACACGGCATAGAAATTTTTTTAAAACCTTTAAATTGTTGGCCTTCATCTATACTATGTAAAGAAACATGAGCACAAATGGTTTGAAGATTTGTTTTACAATATCAATTCATATCAAGTTGTAAACTTTTAATTTTGTATTGAGTTTTTTATGTGGCATCTAAAGTTTTTCTCCATTGGATGTACAATTACAGATTGTTGCCAAGGAGGCTTGGACAAACCATCGCTTGAGAAATGACTCTATAATAGTTGATATTTTCCACGGCCTCTTCAAATCCACTTTGGTGTGCCCTGAGTGCTCCAAGGTATCTGTCACCTTTGACCCTTTCTGCTACCTCACACTGCCTCTGCCCATGAAGAAGGACCGTACTATGGAGGTTTTCCTGGTGCGCTCTGAACCTCAGTCTAGACCAACACAGGTGAAGTGGAACCAAGCGCTATAGATAATATAAAAACTTGTATAATAAGGCAATCCACTAACTGAAGACAATATGTTGGGTTTTTTGGCAGTTTCGGGTGGTGGTGCCCAAACTGGGTACAGTGACAGACCTCTGTAGCGCCTTGTCCAAACTTAGTGGAATTCCTCCAGAAAATGTAAGAACTTCATTTCATTTCTTTTACACCAAAATTAATGAAATAACATTTTGTTTGCACTTCTAACTTTCCATATTCTTTGCCTTAAAGTTAAAATGAAAATAGACAGCTCTAACGTTGTAATTCTCTTATCTTTTTAGATGGTGGTAGCGGATGTTTACAATCACAGGTTCCATAAAATTTATAGACGGGATGATAGCCTCAACCAAATCATGGAGAAAGATGACATCTTTGTGTAAGTCTTGTTCTTCACCAAAACATGAGATGTCTGGATTTAGTCACCATGGTTGCTGTTTTGATATATGTATTTGCAATGTCACTGGTCTTTGCAGATATGAGGTACAGGAGGAGGACAGTGAGAGGATGAACCTGCCTGTATATTTCAGGGAGCGCCACTCCAAGCATGCTGGAAGCTCCACTAGCACCATGCTGTTTGGCCAGCCTTTACTCATCACCGTGCCCAGACACAATCTCATCGCAGACGTACTATATGACATGATCCTAGAAAGGATTGGGTAAGGTATTACTTTGTGGGTAATGGTGCAGCCAATTTTCCAAAAATGTGATTCAAATGACACACAATTTGTTGCAATCAATTTTAACCAACAGCAGTGATTTTATTTCATGAGCTTCTGGTCCTGATGAAGCTGAAAATCAGGCAGTTAGACAAAGTTGTAAATTGGAAAATGTTGTTCTGTTCAATTTTTCCCCACATTCAACAAATGTTGAAATTTCAAATGTAAAGACATCTCTAGTGGATAACAAGGAATAAAACTACATTAAAATGTAGTAACAGTTTGAATAAAGCCAGTATGAAAAAAGGGGGTGGAAGAAATAGCAGAAAACAAAAAGGAAGGAGCAGATTTAAATTACATTTTTATCATTCAGGTATATGTATGTGATGTGATCACAGCAAACATAGTCTGAAAGATGAAATGGAATGACAAGTGTAACTAAAGAGACTGATAATGTCTTGTCGATGCATGTCAAGCAAGTTCTTCGTGATTGTCTTGGGCTGTTGTCTGGTAATGAATTTCTTCTGGTCTCCCCACTGTAGGCGCTATGTAAAACACACCCAGAGCCCCAGCAGTGAAAGTAGGGCTTCAGCCTCAGCCACCTTTGCCAGCTGCAGCCAGGCTCCCGAATGTTCCACATCGTCTAGTCTCAATGCCAGCCTGGGTGGTTGTGGCAGCCCCCTGTCAGATGGAGCCTCCTGCAGTGCCAGCTCCAGTAATGGCAGCAACTACTCAGGGACCTGCAATGAAACCAATGGGCTTTATGATGGTAAAGAGTTAACATCACTTTACATAAAACATCAATCAGGAAATATTGAGCAGAGGGGCGTTGTCTTTCAGTATATACTCTATAGCTATATTGGGGAAGAATGCCAAGTACATTTAGCCATGAGAAATAGCTTTTGTGGTTGTCTCTTCAGGTGAAGAGGAGGCCATGGACCATCAGGTGAGCCCAGATCCAGAGAATGGCCAATCGGAAGAGGAGGAAGAGGAGACCTCTGACTTGGAAAATGGCTCTAAAGGAGACACAGCCAAGCTGTGCTCTTCGCCAGCCAAACTCTTCAGTTTCAGTGTGGTCAACTCGTATGGAACAGCCAACATCAGCCCGCTGCCTTGTGATGGAAATGTCCTGAAACTTAATCGTCAGTGAATCTTTATTCATTTAAAATAATCAGTTGCATGGATTCATGGTTTTATTTCTCAAAAGCACTTTCTGTTAACGTGACTCATTGTACCTCTTTTTTCTGCAGCGCATTCGACTGTGGCTATTGACTGGGACTCAGAGTCAAAGAAACAGTGTTATGATGAACAGGAAGCAGAGGTCAGTGGGTTAATATTCATCTGGCATCTCTGTGACAGGATATGCAAACAGTTTTTTTTTTTTATTATTATTTTTTTTTATTTGTGTAAATATTGCTTGTAGGCCTATGAGAAGCATGAGAGCATGCTCCAGCCCCAGAAAAAGAAAGCCACTGTGGCTCTGAGGGAATGCATCGAGCTCTTTACTACCATGGAGACACTTGGAGAACATGATCCATGGTAAGGATTCAAAACTACTACAACTACCTAATTCACTGTCAACCACCCCCTTCTTTTTTGAATAGTAAAAACATATAAACCCAGTGTTTATGTTATCTGCAGGTATTGCCCCACATGTAAGAAACACCAACAGGCCACAAAAAAGTTTGACTTGTGGTCGCTGCCTCGCCTTCTTGTAGTTCACTTGAAACGTTTCTCCTACAACCGGTGTTGGAGGGACAAGCTGGACACTGTGGTGGACTTCCCCATCAGGTATACAGCCCGGATTTCTTACTACCTATCATTACATGTTTTAAACTCACTATTGCAGGAAAGAAATGTCTTCCAACAAAATTAGACTAAACACTAAGAGGCACTAAGAAACACAGCATTGTTAACGGGAAGTTTACACCAGAGGGAGCTGTAGTCTGAAATTCACAGAACAAACTGGTTGGATGTAGGAAATGTGTCCTTTTAAGACATGGACTTTAGACTCAGAACTAAAATCAAATGCCAAAGAACAATTAGACCTGTGTTCTCACTGTTCTTATCTGTTGTGACTCTAACTAATAGTGTCAATGTAGCTCCATGAATCATTAACCCTCTAGTTCTCATATTACAATTGTTCCTGTATGTTTTAAAATAGAGACGTTACCTCAGGGTTATGTGGCATAACGGCTGCCGGTCTCACTCTTGGCACTGTGAGCAGGAGATACAGACTTCTTTTGAGGAACTTGATCCGCTTGAAACCAGGAAGCAGAGAAAATATTCCAGAATTTTTGCTTTAAAAAGTCTGACTCAGGCTTACTATGGGTGGTTTAAAGATAGGCCCATATCCTGTGTGTTTCACATCAGTATGACTCTAAAGGAATGCACTGTTTACTGTTATGTTTACATTTTGTTTGTTCTACGGCTCTCTTCTCACGTGGTGAGACGAGAGCTTGCTATTCCCTTGTGATTAACAGTACTGTCTTTGTCAGGGATCTGAACATGTCCGAGTTTGTGTGTGACCCTAAGGCCAGCCCTTACATATATGACCTCATTGCCGTGTCAAACCACTATGGAGGAATGGGAGGGGGTCACTGTAAGTCACTGTTCATTTTTCCCTCCTCTCTCTATCATTTGAATTATTTGAATAATACCATGTTTTCCTCTGCAGTGTAAAATACAGGCCATTATAACACCCCATCAACACGCCATGAACAGCAATTATTAACTTTATTTTTTGTTCATTTGCTGATGTAGTTTGTTTAGTCTTCGAACAAACACACACAATATATGTCTCAACAGATGGTGTGCTGAACACCAACTGTGTCTCCATGGACACTGTAATCAGTTAAAGTTTAATAAGGCAAAGTGCCTCAAACATCATTATTCTCTGCGGACTCTCTGCCAAGTTTTTCTTGTCTCTTGTTGGTCCAGCCATACTAGGTCTGATTATGTATTTTTTGTCGCTCTGGGTAAACAAATTAGCTGAATTGCGGTGTGTTAACACTTTCCCTTCTGTCTGACAGACACAGCTTATGGCAAAAACAAAGTGGATGGAAAGTGGTATTACTTTGATGACAGTAGTGTCTCGTCAGCCTCAGAGGACCAGATCGTGGTGAGCAATGAACCTGTTTACCTTGTAGTTCACCCCCCCTTCTTTTTTTCTTTTTAATTTAATGCCTGGTGTTTGATAGCTAGGACCTCAGCTTTCTTGGCTTTATGTCCTTGGTGTAGAATATCGTTTATTTTTGTATGGTAATCCGATTCTTGTTCTTCCCTTTCAGACTAAAGCAGCCTATGTGCTGTTTTATCAACGCAGAGATGAGGAAGCCCCCTCTAAACCTCAACCTTCAGCCTCGCTGGGAGGAGCCCCTGAAGCAGTTGACGACCACATGGACACAAACTGAGGAGCCCTGACCTGAAAGGACACGCACTGAAATGCATACAGCAAATAGAGACACTTGGACACACACACAAAACTTCTTTAGTGACAGTGGACTCCACAGACTTAACGTTATTAATCCTACCTTCCCCGTATTTTGATTTTTATCTTGTATGTTGTCAACTAGCGCCAACAGCCTTGTCAGCAGAGTGACCTGAGAGACTTCTTCCCTGCAGCAGGTGGCTTACTGATTTCTGAAAATAGTTTACTAGTCTGGAACAAAGAAAAATGAATATAAATATATAGATCCTCCCACAGGATGAACAGAATGTTAGAAGTGCCCTCGAATACACAGATAAACAAATGTTTCTGTTGCCCACAACAACAGTCTGAAATATAAAAAAAAAAGCCAAAGGCACAACTTGTTTCAACCAAAGCTTCTCAAGTTATTTATGATAAAATTTACCAACTAGACATTTGCAAGGTGACTGGCCTTGTGCCTAGATTTATCACTGATCTCACTGTGCTGAGGTAAATGCAAACTCAACCGTGTGGTACGTGCACAGAACAGTAGATGACATGTCTGAAGAGTTTCTGTGACTTTTAGCCACCAATGTAGACTGGATTAAAGAAGGGGATCCTGCTGATGCAGACTAGCTGTGGTAGTTGGCCTCCAAGTCTGCTTGGTCCGCATTACAATCTAAACCACAGAGGGGATGTCTCATTTCAAGGTTTTCAACATCTGGGTCCTGACAGGAGCTGTGGCAGAAGCTGTTTTTCCAGCTTTGCTCTTGATCAGTCATCTTTTTTTTTTTGCTCATTGACACACAGCATGGGGCTCTGCTGTCTGTTGGAACCTAAACTTATGAGAGGTGTCTTACCCTGCTAACAATTTTTTTTTTTCTTTTTTTGCAATCACAATGCGAAAGCGGCCTTTTGATTCCTGCAACCTGACTAAAAAGGAGGCACTTTGAATTCTCCATGAGTACTTTATGTACCTGCTTCTGCTATATCTAGACATTACAGAATTGTATGGTTTGGCCTTTAGCATTAAGCATTATGGTCTGTCATACACTTCCAGATCATTTTAATGTGTCTTTTAAGCATATATGATTGCTGCCTGATTGGACCCCTAGCTCACCTGCAATGGCTTGTCCTTATTAGTCTTGTACATTAATGCAGCTCTGTATTGAAATGGCTATGTTATTTGATATCTTTAAAGCACACTGAGTCAAGCAAAATAAACTAGTATAAAAGTGGTGCTTTATTCATGAAACTTGAACTTGCTCCTGGTCATGAGAACATTTTATCTGTGTCATCAGATGGGGGCAAGATAAAAAATACCTTAATGCCATTTTGAGCCAATGGTTTTCCTTCCAGTCATCTTAGTACATTGCTCAGCTGGTAGCTGTCTCTGGTAATAGCATAAGAAAACAATCCTGTTTTTATAGGCCGAAAATTATCCCAGTTATCCTCAGTGCAGTCTCAACAGATGTCTTGAGTGTGATCAACCGAGTAGAAAATAAAATGCATTCATAATATGCAGTGTCACAGATCTAGTGTAACCAGCTGGCAGTTAGTAATAATGGATCTCTTCCTCTTGTTTTGTGGTGTAAACTCTGGACTTTGTTGCATAACAGCATGTTGACATGTAGGGCCTCCTGGTGCAATTTTTTGCTACTTGGTCCTGCCATCATTATATTCAGAGATAACTACCTAAATATAATCACTTATGCCAATGAGTAGACAAGCTTTACATCATATCTGTAACCCTAGATACCTGAAAACACCATTCAGCTGAAAAATGCAGTAAGGTTTCTCTTCCCCCTAAATCATTACAGCAATTGAAACTAAAAAAAACAAATGAAAAGATGTAAATAATCACACTATTTTAAATAGGTGTATAAATTCTTGTCCCTTATATTTATCTTATTGCCAATACTTACAGAATTTGTTTTTAACTGAGAAATATTTGAATTCAAAGTACAATAAAGTCTGGAAGCCTCAATCACATGGTTTGTTTGGACTAATTGTGTGCACAAAAAAATACCAAAGCTGGTTTAATATTAGTGACACTACGGAAACTCCTTTCTACACCGATTTTTTTTTTTTTTTTTTAAACACATGCAACTTTAACTCCATCTGCCATCTATGCTGACTGGCATAGTATATCATGAAGTGCTATCAACGACATTTGCTACATAAATGACGACTGTATATTTTAGCCACAATGACCTTTTCATTTGGTCTGTGGCATTTAAGGAAAGAAGAATTTGGTTGGACTTCCACACAATTTCAAGGACGCTTTTTCATCATTGATTTGAAATTTTGTAAAACCCTGAACTGTCATCTTACAAATGATGTACGCCAATGTGGTGATGTTGGTCAAAATTAGACTGATAATTTAGAGACAGTGAAAGATTTAAAAAAACATTTATTGCTCCTCTTAATACTTCAAACCACAGCAGTGCTTTACATGCAACCAATGTAGCTGAGACGTTCAGCCTTTTACATTTCATCAGACCCCCCCCTCACATCTAGGTTGGTTTCAGGGGATGCCGTCATAAAGTGAAAGAACAGAACACAGCTATTTAGCACAAGAAAGTACTGGTGTCGAACCAACTACAGGAGCTGTGAGGGGGAAAGAACAAGCACAAAGGTGTTTTTCTTTAGATAGATGTGTTACAAAAGCTGGCTATGTGCTGAGGGGATGGTGCAAGTAGAAGCTTTAAAAAGGCTGAACAGCATTTCACAGGACTGTTCATTAGTTTGCCAAGTTGAGGAGCTTCTTGATGTCTGTCTCGATATCAATGGTGAGGAACCTTCTGCTGTAACGCTTGAACGGCACTCCATCAGGCCCGATGAGGAACTTCTCAAAGTTCCAAGCCAAGTCGTTCCTGCACACTGGGCTCCAGATGATCAGCTTTGGGTCGTTCAACAGGGTGCTTGGTTCATCACTGGGGAATGGGAGCTTTTCCTTCAGGAACATGAACAGGGGATGAGCATCCTTCCCGTTCACATCCACTTTCTCCAGGAGCTGAAATTTTGGCTCAAAGCCATTTCCAGGACGGACATGCTTCAGGGACAGAAGGACTTCTTCATTTTTGCAGTTCTCCTGCATGGGTTGATAATAAGATTATGATAAGGCTGTGGCACCCAGAGGAATTAAAAAAGGAGGAAGATGAAACAAATTATTTGATTGAAAATCCTTTTCCTTTTTAAAAGCAGACAGTCTAGACGTTATCAAAAAATGCTCCCTGATCCAGTTTCTCATATTATCACCTGCCTGTTTAGAAAACAAACAGAATCAAATTTCATCTTAAGAAAAAAAATTCTTTTATACGTGTTGACTTGTGAGGAAGCTGATCACCAGCACCTGTCCTGGACCAATAACTATATTAAATTAAAAAATAAGTTGAGGACTTATCACCAGCATTAAACTGGTTACACAACTCAACACTCTCCCTTTCAGCTGTCCAGCCTTACAATTCCTGCTCCACTTGTATGAATCCACATTCACAAAAAGTTTTAGAAGGTTATGACTAACCTGAATGAATGGCTGAAAAGTTGTGATCCACAGCTAACTTTTGGTTTTGTCAGGCTGTGAGCCTCCAGTTTGATTTGGGATCATACAGCTTGTATAAATCAGCAGGGTCAGCTTTTTTATTTGGCCATAAAACAGGACTGAACCCACAGGCCGTCTGACTTCATTGTTTCAACATTAAGCCTACAGTATAATGATATTCATTAACAGTAATTCTTTATATTGTTGCTCTCAACACTGAGTTGATTCATGACTTTCTGGTCGTTGTAACATAATAAATGTGGGCAGGAGTGCTGGATAAAAATGCATCCATCACAGATAACCATCTTGTCGGCTACTATTTCCTTTTTCTTCCTTGAAAGTCCGTTGTTACTCAGTTTGTGACATGAAATCCCTCCACTGTCGCCTTTTTCCTGAATTTACAGCGTCCTTTTCTTGGACTATAATGAATTATAATGAATTATTCAAGCTACACTTGAAACCCAGATTTTGTTTCCTCGCTATGCAAAAGACAAAAAGCAAATTAAATCCTTAAAGTTGAAAAGTTATTTACAGGGAAAGCGGCAAAATGAAGTAAAAACGTATATAAAAAAATAGATAAAGCAGAGAAAAAGAATGGTAAGTATGGTGAAAGGTGATAAAACAGCACCGGTGCAGGCTGCCGGTCCTCACCTGATGGCCGAACTGGTTGCAGGGCACTCCCAGCACCACGAGCCCCTCGGCGGCGTACCGCTGCTGCAGCTCGTTCATCTGGGTGTAATCCCTGGTGGTCGTCCCTCAGAGAGACGCCACGTTCTCAATGAGGACCACTTTGCCCTGCAGGGAGGAGAAATTAAACATCTCCCCTGTGAGCAATTTAACAGTGAAGTCGTAAAATTTCGTGGCCATTCTGGCGTAGCTGCCTGTTTCCTTCCCCTGTATGAAGTCACCCTCCGCCGCACAGCCAAAGGCTTTCTGCCGCTGCAGCCGAGACGCCCAGCCAGGAGACCTTCACATCAAAGAGCTGCTTTTACCTGCTGAGATAGTTCCCTCCCATCCACCTGCAGGAAGCACCGCGGCTGTCCCACTAAGAACAACAATAATAATAATAATAGTAATATAATAAACCGACTACTGGTTAGTTGAATGGTAGGTCATAAAAATAATGAGAAGAACTGTTGGAAAACAAGTTTAAAAAGCATACATATTCATTATCACAATTTTAATCATTTTGACATTTTTAACTCATCGTGATTCAATTTGTCATAATTCTTACTTACATGTTCTTTTTTCATTCTTTCATATTTTTTATAGTTTTAATTAACGAACTGGTAATTTTGACCCGCAATGTAAAAGTAACCAAAAAAAAAAAGAGGTAAAAATTGCGATTTTGTGAGATACAGGCAGGATAAAACTCTTGATGAATTATATACTCTTTGAAATAGTTTCGCAGGTACAACTGTACGGCCCCGCTTGTTTCATTACTCACACGACGTATCCCGAAATCAGCCTCCATACATAACAATTAACCCCGCCCGACATGGAACAGTATATAAACATAAACATCCATTGGTACTCCTTTTAATAACACAATATAGTTCATTTTACATGAAATTCGTCAAAGTCAGTATGAAACTTTGGGCCTGAGTTAAGTGCCAATCCTGTGGCGCTCATCCGGGGAATAGCCTTGACTTCTGATGACGTAACGACGGCGTTGACGGTAACCTCTTTGGCGCGGAACTTTGTTTTGTGTCTCTAGCTGTAACATTGTCGTCTCTCTCTGTCACTTTCGTCCTTGTGAATTAGTATTATTCTTTTTTTTATACAGCTAACAACAAACCTCGTTTTAACGACACAAACGTGAGGTGAGAGTATTTTGTGTTGCAGTCAGTCAGTCACTTTCCGGACTTGCTAATTCTTTAGCTTCAGTATATTTGTTGTTAAGTAAGGGGTCTATGGAGCTAAGCTAACCCATAACACATAGGCATGTTTGTTGCTGACAGAGTTAGCCTGGTCCTGCTATGAAAATCTGACGCCTTTGAATTTCTTTAGATGCTGCGGAAAAAGCGACGCTCCTCTGTGGATAATGGAGAGGGAGCCACCTCAACCAACAGTGAGTTTTACTCCCATATCAGAACTGATCACAAACACAGATCCGGTTTCACCTGTTCAGCTCCCAAAATAATAATGTCAAGAATAGCTCCATACTATAACCAGCTATACAAGTGGATATGAGAGACGAGAATCTCACTAAAGTAGTAAAGTGATAGGCATGTGTCATATTTCACTGATGGAAGCAGCGTGATACATACAAGAAATTCCTTACATGCAAAGCCTTTCACTTTAATAATTTTTTATTCTCTTCTCTCTACAGAGGCAAAGAAGAGTCGCAGGACTGGTTGTCAGCCTAAAGAAGTTGCTCCGGTGGAGACAAATGAAAGTATCTTTATTGTATTTCTGAGAGAGGCAGGTGTCACTTTGAAACACGGTGGCGCATCCAACGAGATTGGTAAACACACTATTCAAGTTTCAGAACCGACCACAGCGATAAATTAAATCCAAATTTCCACTTGTGATTTTTCTGATATTCATCTTCTACTTTCTAGCTGTCGATCAAGTAGTTTTCCAAAAGAGGATACAGAAACAACTAAGGCAGAGTCCCCGTCACCCTGCAGTAAGTAAATGCACCATCCCTGTGCACCTGTAAATATCAGGACATTTAGTAAGAGAAAAATATTTTTCATTGGCATTTCCTTGCACAGATTGTACAGGAATTCATCACTGGTTTAGAGTCTCACATTGAAGATCCTGAGACGTTTCGGAATTGTCTCCTTCCGTGTGTTCCACAATTGTCTGATGGAGAAGCCAGGTAACTCCTTTAAAAACCTTCCATGCCGTAGCAGCTACTTCCAACAAAGTTTTAATATGCCACAACCTATACTGAGTTCATGTCAGGGAAAGGGACAAACATATTTTCCCCTATGGTCTAGTTCTGTCAGCTCCTTCCAGGAAAGTCTTCTTCGCATGCTGCTGGGAATTGAGATGTTGCAGGTAAGATTTTTTTTTTCTGCAGCATCTGTCAAAGAAAAACACACCATGTTTTTGTTGTGATATGAACCATGTAAATATTTACTGTTAAAGGTAAACATCTGCCAAATACCCAATCTACTTTTCTCTCTCACAGACTCCTGTCATTAACACTTTGCTTGAGAAAATTCCTGAATTTATGTTAGATGGGTCAGTATTTAATATGGATTCACTATACAGCATTTGTGCTGTTTTTTGAGACACTTTTCCTTCTGTCTTTAGTTTTCTAAAAGTGATTTTGTTTTCTCCCTCACAGTACTGGAGATGGAGGACTCAGTATGTCACACCTGATTATTAACCAGCTAAAATGGCTAGACAGACTTGTGGACAGCAAGGTAGTCATTTCTGTGATTATTGGGTTTTGTTGCATGTTCAGTTGTCACAATCATTAACGTTTTAAAGGTGTTTGTTTTTTTTGCTGACCTGCTCCATTTCAACTGTAATCACTTATTTTGTATCAGCCATCACTGAGCATGCAAGCAAGGCGGTGCACAGTGTGCTTGTTTGTCTCTGCTTTCTTCAAGGCCTCTTACTGTATTTGCAGGAGTTGGCTGATAAGCTCATGGAGCTGGTGTCAGTAGCACCAGTAGATGTTCAGCGTGACATCATCACCAGTCTGCCAGAGATCCTAGAAGACTCCCAGCACAATGACGTAGCTAGGGAGCTTAAGTATGTACAGTAAATCTGAACTACATATCTCTGATTCTTTTACTGTGTTGGGTTTTGCTTGTTGTTTATGTATTCTTACAGCTCTCATCTCTGTTTTGTGTAGCTCTTTACTGCAAACAAACACTCAGTTGACTGTCCCCATACTGGATGCCCTATCTAGTCTGAACCTCAGCTCTTCACTACTGGCTGAGGTAGTACATACACTGAATTGGTGTGACAGATGCTATTGTGCAGGCTTCACACTTTTAACTGCCTGTTTTTTCAGGTTCGTGATGCAGTCATGGCCACTTTGGCTGCTGTGCAACTGGAAGATCTACCCATGGTGGTCAAGTTCATCCTGCACTCCGTCTCAGCCTCTGATGCATATGAGGTTAGGTCTTGGACTCTTTTCCAAAGCATTTTGCATTCAAGCAAACATCATATGGCAATCATACAATTTCTGTTACCTTTTTGTTATCGTACCTCTATTTTGAAATAAATTAGTATGACATTTTTTCATCTTTGTAGGTTGTGACTAATCTTCGTAGGAAGTTGGAGCTGGAACAGTGTATTCTCCCTCCAGTGCTGCAGGCCTCTCAAAGCCGCGTTAAGATCAAAGGCGCAGCAGTGTACGATATGGCAGAACGCACTTCACTTAAAATTCAGTGTCAGCATTTGATGTCAGAAATGTATTTTTAAGTAGACCTGTGAGTTCGCTAATAAGTCTGGTTCTTGAGCAGGTCCTCTTCTACACCAGCAGCTAGTAACATCACATTGATACTGGATGGGATCAAGTCAGCAGTGAGATTCCAGAAAACAATTTCTGAGGCTTGGCTCAAGGTGGGGAGTTCATAACCCTGCCTATGGATTTTCTCTGTTTCCAATGATCAACAATCTTTTAATTTTAAATTCACTAATTGAATTTTAACTGCTTTGTTTTTTTTCACGAGGCAATTGAGTCCGTGGACGAAACAGATGACCACAAGGTGAATGACATCCCTTCAGTATTTATTAGTGTGTGTGTGTGTGTGTGAGAGAGAAAATGTGGGTAGATGCACACGTCTCTAAAATGCTTATGCTGTGCCATTTCAGGTAATAGATCTGCTGGTTCTCTTCATCCTCCACTCCACCAATGCCAACCAGAGCCGGCGGGGGGCCGAGAGGGTACTGAAGGCCAAAGTGAGGAATGGACTGATCCAGGATGCTCTGTTGCAGAGGACTTTCAGGGACTATTCTCAGGTGGATCAATCTGCAAACAAACAAGCTTTAGACTTTGTATGAGCAAAGTACTGCAGTGAAATATTTGGTTTTGTGGTCTGATATTTCATTGTTAAGTGATAAATGTGTAGTATTTCTTACTTATGGTTCTTTAGGTCATGCGAGGGTATTTCCCCTCCATCCTGGCTGTTGCTCAGAGTTTGTTACGCTCTCCTGACCCCGGTGTGGTGCCTTTTGGTGGACACATGTACCAACAATCATTCACTGTTTTTGACTCTTACTGCCAACAGGTGGGTTTGTGGTTATGTTCTCAAACACAAATGAGCATATTTCTGTTTCTTGAAGGTAATGCATCAGATTTATTGTCCTTCTGTATAATGTTTTACAGGAGGTGGTGGGTTCATTAGTGGCCCATGTTTGCAGTGGTGTTGGTAGGGAGGTGGACATGGCTCTGGAGCTACTCTGTGGTTTGGTAACAGAAAAACCCTCAGAAATGGCTCAGTATGCAGTTTTTGTAAAGGTAAGCTTTAGATATAACTTTCTACTTTTCAAGCTGCTAACTAAAAATATCTTCAAGCACAGTTCATACAGTCCACTACACCTTGTAGTTCCCAAACAGCACATCCTGGTCTCATTGTGATTTTCATGTCTTACTTTTGTGTTTGGTTTAGTTTTACCCTGGCATTGTGTTTGATACAGGGGAGTTTAGACTACATGGACAACCTCACGCCCCAACAGATCCGCAGACTCTTCCACCTCCTCAGCAGTCTGGCCTTTGGGCAGCAGCAGCAAGGATCTCATATCCAGGTACACAGTCACACATTCATTGGCAAAAGATTTGTTCTGGAATTCAACATATTTTCAGCATTTTCTTTTTGTATTCTTTTTTTCTCCACTGAGCAACCCGTTATTAATTTTTTACCCTCTCAGGATGACATGCACATCGTGATACGCAAACAGCTCTCAAGCACAGTGCCCAAGTACAAGCGTATTGGTATCATTGGTGCTGTCATGATTCTAGGTAGCATGGGAGCTTCTAGGTGAGGGCTATTTTAAATGGTCACATATAGAAGCTGCATTTTTCATGTTCCATCTGTTACTTTATTGCTCCAAGTGTTGATGATGTTGTCCGTCACCATCTAGGCCTAAAGCAAAGGAGTCACAGAATGGGTCATTACCCCAAGAGACCTTCAGACAGGTACATTTCAGATAGCAGCCAAATTAAATTTAAACAAACTTTGTGTCTATTGGTAAGTTTTATCATCGCTAAGAAATTATTTAATGAATACAGTACATTTTAAAAATCTATTTGTGTTCATTAAAATATTTGGTATTATTGCTTTTGAACTGTTTTATAAATGTATCTTTGCCTTCTTGTTTGTTTTGTTCTATTTTATCAAACAGTGGTGTTTTATCAACTCTTACGGTTTGCTTCTAACTCCAATAGTAACCTTTCTATGATTAACATTTGCCATCATTGAGATTTATTATCTACACTCCCACAGTCTTGATTATCTAGTAAGTGCAAGTGTAAATATACCTATCCATGTCTGTTTGCCTTGTACAGGTGATAGCTCTGTTGGAGCTTGTGAGGTCAAGCAGTGAAAGCTCACCTGAGGCCTCAGCTCTATACTATGATGAACTAGCCAATCTGATCCTGAGCTCTACTCTGGACCCAGAGGTGCAGGTGTGAATAATCTGCACCTCTTGCTATTTTTTTAAAATTTTGCCATTTATAACTATGCAGCCAGTAACCTTTCTAATTTAACATTGATTTACTTATTCAAACCATGTCATATACTTCTTTTCAACAGGAAAACATTGCAAAAAGTGTCCTAGATGATTTTCAGGATGAGTTTGTGGTGGATCTGGGTCCAGAAATAACAGGGTTAGTGATAAACAGCAGCATTAGACATTGAAATGCTGTAATATTAATTCATAGTGCCATTTATCCCTTGTACCTGTATCTCAGATCCTTCCCTTTCCCAGCCCATGTCCTATACAACCTTGATGATGAGGAGAGTCAGGGGCACATTGCCATCAACCTGCTGCCTTTGCTGGCCAAAGACATCCAGAACAAAGGAGACCTGCATAGTCAAGCCAAGAAAGCAGACAAGTCAGTCATCCCACTCCACTTCACTCCACTAACAATTTACAAACTGGCTCTGCGTAACTAGTTCTGATGCGAGACCAGTTATGTATTTCATTTTTGACAGAGTCAGAGTCATTTTATTGGGCAATGTATAACCCAAACCAGTGAGATTTAAGGTTTGCTGTATTTTATGCAGGCGAGTGTCTCCTCTCTGTCTGTCTCCATTTTTCCGCCTCCTGAGGCTATGTGAGGAGAAGCAGCATCATGGAGACTTGGAGGAGATTGACGGTCTGCTGGGTGAGCAAGAGGAAGCTCACAGAAACCAGATTATTATCATTTCTATGGCTGTAAAATAATTTTTCTGTGTGTTGACATTTTCTGCTTCACAGGCTGCCCTTTGGTCCTCACAGACATGGATGTAGTGGAGAAGATTGATAGCCTTTCAAAAGCTGAGAAGGAGTTCCTTTGCACTTTGCTCTTTCACACTATCAACTGGTTTAGAGAGGTAGCTGCATTTTGCAATGAAATTGTTTGCCTGGATATAGATTCACTAGTAAATGTCTGATTTATTCCCTGTTTTGTTGAAGGTTGTCAATGCATTCTGTAAACAAAAAGAAACTGATATGAAGATGAAAGTGTTGACCAGACTGCAGAACATCACCTACCTTCAGACTCTGTTGGAGAGGGCTTTGGCTGGTAGGTTTTTGATATATCAGAACTTTGAGTGATCAAAATCATATGCCGTGTGGTGATAATTCTGCTAAAGATTTGGAAAATATAACCTCTGTTTTTTCAGCTACACCTGGCTATGTTCCACCTGTGGCTAACTTTGATGGAGAAAGCACAGATGGAGTGATACCAAGTTCAACTGCTCTTGTGAATAAGACAAAGAAAGGTAGCCAAGGCCAACAGACGATATTTAACTGTGCTCATGTAGATGAAATCAAATACTATTTAATAAATAACTGTTTATAATCTAGCTGTTTAACTTTCATTTAGATGGCTCAGGGAAGAAGAAGAAGGCCCCTGGTAAGAGTTCCTCAGAAAGTAGCTCTCAGCTTGAGGAGACAAATGAGGCGGATGAAACTCTGCAGGTAAGTTTTTGGCTTTGTTTTTCAATCTCTTTTTAGTGTAACATAGCTAAAATGATGATTATGCATTATACTGAAGGAGCAGCCAGAGAAGGAGCAAGAAAAGGAGATCCGACCAGGAGTCAGTCTCGGGTCTTACAGACAGTTTTTCAGGGAGCTGGACATGGAGGTGCTGAGTGTGCTGCAGTGTGGCCTGTTGGCTCGCTCGCTGTTGGACTCTGAGCTCCACACCAAAGTAAGAAAAGGAATATCTTTCTAATCTTATAGAGAAGAGTAGTCCTTAAACAGAATTTCAAAACTAATTTCAAACTCTTTGGGCACTCTCAGGAGAGACATTATTATTATTATTATTATTATAACTTCTGTAATATTAAGGTACAGGAGCAGGTCCTGCTGGGTCCGGCTGAACTAGTCTTTCTGCTGGAGGACATGCTTCGCAAGCTAGAGTTCAGTCTTACAGCCGCCCCTGCCAAGAGAGCTCCTTTCTTCAAGGTACAGAAAAAAGAAAATCTCAAAACATTTAATATAACAATGTGCAGGTGTTTGAAAGGTGTGATTATCAATTCACGTATGGATATATCATCATTGTTTTCCTAGTTCTCTATCTTAAAGAAAACTAAAATACAATATCTGCATCAGTTATCTATAAAAAGTTGTCTGACAGCTCTGAGTGTCTCTGACTGGCCTATATGAGATAAAACTTCATACAATATTTTCTTGTGCAGGGAAGGAGCAATAAAAGTCTGGGCTTCTCCCATCTACAACAGAAGAGCTCCAAAGATATTGCTTACTGCTGTATTCAGCTGCTGCCTGCCATCTGTTCACACTTAGAGGACTGCCACAACCATTTTCAGGTATGAAGTCACACACCCAGGATTTATGAGAGAAAGTAACATCTCTTCCAATAAAAAAAAAAAAAAAAAAAAAAAAAGGGGGGGGCGGAGGGGGTGCTTATCTTTCTTGATATTTGTGTGTTTTCACAGACACTGTTGTCTAACAACAATGGTGTTGTGGATGGACCTGCCACAGATGTGCAGGAGCACCAGTTAATGTCATCTTGTTACCATCTGCTCCTCCGAGTCCTGAACACCACCTTCTGCTGGTGAGGAGGGCAAGCGGCATTAACCTTCATGCCAGACTTAAAATCTGTCAACTTTGTGAAGCATTAAAGCGATATTTCTTCAGTATAACTATCGGCGTGTATGTCGTTGCTGTTTGAGGTCCCTGGTAAGTGCATATCTGTATTTGTCAGGTCTGGATTCAGTCTTCCGGGTCAGCGGGGCTTATTGAAAAAAGCTCTGGGAGTTTTGGCTGAACGGCTCAAAGAACAATGTTCTGATTTGACATTGGAGCAGCTAGTGAAGTGAGTAGCAAACTTCTCAATACTGTTAAGCACTTTAGTTGACATTAGTTTTGTGTTCCGGACAAATTTATCTTTGCCTCCTTTTTTTTTGTGTAGATACAGCTTTGAGTACCTGCTGAACTTCCGCAGCACGATGCCAAGTCTTACCATAGCGCTCTGTCTGTCCCAGCTTCTGTCCAGTGTGTCAGAGAAAGGAGGCAACTCTGCAACCTACAGAGAGCAGATCGGTCAGTTTGACATGTTACTTACATCTATTATTCAGTTGACATTGATTATAATCGACAGGTTTTTCTCCCTAGCTTCCTTAGCAAAACGTTTCCTGACCCAAGAATGGGTGACAGCCAGTGGCGAGAAGGAACGAGGGAGCAAATTCAATGAAGCCCTTCAAATTCTTCTAAGGTGTGTTTGTGTGTCATAAATGGATATCTTGCAGTAAATTTAAAAAATTTGTATGCAGAATCAATAAAGTCCAACCAAAATGCTAAGATGTTTAAGAATGATTTTAGTCATCACACATATGAGTATTAATGTGTAATTTATTGGCCAATTCACTTATTTTGCAGTTGTATAGCCTGGCCAGCACAGAGCAATGATAAGTTAGTCAGTGTGAATCTTTAAAACCAAGTCAATAATGTAAAAAGTGCAAAATGAGCAGTGTCTCTGCAAATCTTAAGACTTTTATTTATTTATTTTTTTTAAAGTATTTTAGAATGCAATATATTTTGCCATATAAACTGCTTAAGGAAAAATTACATATGGCTCTTTAATGTTATATACTGGGTAGTGTAGCATAAGCAAATAAACAGGCATCTGGTGAGACTGAGTAAATGTATGCAGTTCCTATTTTCTTCTGGAATCTTTGTAGTCACACAACACAATGGCAGCAACACATTCATTGAGTCATTTTCAAAGACTGATCTTTTTCCAACCATACAAGTTTCTCCTTGATCCCCTGGCCAATATGCTAATACTTCAACAAAGAACATAGTTGCAAGTTAACGCAATTTATTAGTATTACTGTTATCATACGGGGTAAATGTATATAATTGTGGATCAGCATCTGAGATTTTTTTCATGCTGATACATCTCCTTTGCTGTCCCTGAAGCATCTACCTGGAACATGCTGATGATATTCTGAAGGCAGTGGAGGAAATAGCTGGAGAAGGAATCCCTGAGCTCTTGAACGCATCGAAAGATGAAAGCTCTGCGTCATGGCCCACTCTAAATAGGTAGATCCTCATCTCCATCTTTTTTTGGTGCTTAGTTGTGGAAATCAATGAAGAAGTATACTATAATAAGAGTATAGTCAGAAATATAATAATAATCATTATTATTGCTGTTGTTGTTATCGTTTTCTTCTCTGCCCCTCAGGCAAACATTCCTGGTGTTTTACAAAGTGATGATGGCAGAGCTGGAAAAAGCTGCCAGGAAAATTCCTGCCAGCAAAATGAATGACGACACTGAGGTCAGCCTCTAGGTGTCACACTACGCAATGTTATTCCATGCATATACTGAGAGAGAATGAGAGAACCTGCTGTAGCCAAACACTGCTCGACAGTTCTATTTCAAAGTATTAATCAACATTCATACCATTGGACCGGTTTGTCAATAACTTTACTGTACAACCCACAGAGCCCTTTTGAATGTGTTGTATGAATGTATGATTAATAGTTAGACTATATTATCCATGTCCTCCTAGGCTCAGAGTCAGAAGCTGCTGACATGGAACCTGGCTGTCAGAGACTTTCACATCCTTGTCAACCTAGTTAAGGTATATCTGAAACTGACTGTGACCTTTGACCCAACTGTTTTCTAGGAGCTTGTCAGCTAATGGGTCACTCACTGTTCAATACAATTTATTAGCTTTGAGTAGCTCATACAAAGGCTAAGTTCAAGTGTCATTTTACTTTTTTTAAAGTCATTTTATCTTATCACTTATTCACCACATCTTTTTTTTATTACATTTACTGATCCATATTTTTCAAGTTACGCTCATCTGCTTCACTGTTTGCTCTCTAATCTTTTCATACAGGTGTTTGATTCGAGGCCAGTGCTAAACGTGTGCCTGAAGGTGTGGTGGCTCAGTAGTAGAATTTCAAACTGAAAATTCAGCTGTGGCAATACAATTTTTTTTTCTTAACTGATTATATTGTTGGTATTGGTAGTATGGCCGACTTTTCTTGGAGTCTTTCCTGAAGTTGGGGATGCCGTTACTGGACTACAGTTTCAAAAGGCACAAGGTACTCAGGAAATCCTCTCCATAACAGTTATTCAGTATCACTATGAAATATGTAAAAGAATAGCTTTAATAAACCAAAAGGTACTCTTAAGTAGTTAATGGACCTTAATAGTATTACTTATATTATTATGGAACCAAGTTAAAACTATGGCACATTCTACTCATTGGAATTTGCCCTTTTACTGATTTAATACAAGCAAAAGCCCACTCATGACCTTCTGTAATGCCAATCTAATCGTATTGCTTATTTATTGAATACATACATTTTGATATAAAAAACTTTTACCTCAAGAAAATTATTTAGTAAAACTAATTGTACTAAGACAAACTGGACAAACTAATTCCTGCTTTGCTGTGTATGGTACAGACAGGGCATATTTATACATCACAAGAAAGATTCACGTGTGTGATGCACTGCATTTCAGGAGGATGTCCAGAACCTACTGAAGACCTTCCAGCTCAGTACCAGGCAGCTCCATCACATGTGCGGTCATTCTAAGGTAGCTACAGATCACAGTTTCAAACTCATTCCTGTCAGATGTTTTTTAGCTTGAGACATCAGTCTGTATGCGTTGGAGCCCAAATTTGCCAGTCAGTCCACTTGAGAGAGTCTCCATGGTACATAATGAAATGCTCATTGACTAAGGCTTGTCATAATGTGTTGGTGGTCAGATTCACCAGGATACAAGCCTAACCAACCATGTGCCAGCCTTGAAAAAGAGCCTTGAGCTGTTTGTGTATAGAGTGAAGGCCATGCTGATGCTCAATAACTGTCAGGAGGCATTTTGGATGGGCAACCTAAAGAACCGCAACCTGAAGGTAAAAAAAAAAAAGGGGGGGTATAACTTCGATTAATGTGTCTACATGCATCATGAATTAAGGATGATTTGTCTGCTGCAGGGTGAAGAGATTCTTTCTCAGAGGTCACAAGGAAGTGATGAAGAAGAGGAGGATGAGCAACATTCTCCGCTGCCTCAGGAACAGTCAGAGGACGAGGTAACTGTCATTATAAGAATTCTGACTGGCATTTTATTCCAAATACATTTTTGTGTATTTATCAAAAAAGACATAGTTCTTTTGATATTTCCTTAGATATGCTTATAGAAAAGAAATAGGTTTGATAATTTTTATCATAGCTATTGCTGACCTAACCAAGAAAGAGGCTAGAAAATATAAGGCCCAAGAGATATTGTGTGAGAGATGTAAGTAGAATAATGTCTGAATTGGCTGATGAAAAATGTATTTAATGGATAAGCAGCACACAGTGGTAAAATAGTCCGTTATAAAATACAGTGAAAACAGCCCCTTCCACTACTGCTGATTTTAAGTTAAACCATACCCGTTGGTCACCGGGTAGTACAGCCACTGTAGACAGCAGTGGGCTGATAAGATAACTTAGCTCTCTAACAAGCTAATGATTAGTGGCTGACACAGTTAAGAGAAAAACAGTTTGATCTGGCGTTTGTCCCAAGTTAGCGTGTCCTATAATCTGTCCTATAATATCTGAATTTCTGCCTTATGCAAGCGAACATGGTTTTAATTTGAAATTGAATGTGTGTCAAACCTTTTGTGTTGTGCTCTCCCACAGGCCCAGGAGAGTGACTCTGAAGAAAATAAGAAGATCAATGGAGAAGAGGATGATATTGCAGATGACTCTGAGTAACACTCTATAGATAATTATGGCAAGTTGATGTGTTTAATTTTAAAATAAGGCGTTTCTGGATTACCTTTTGAAGTTTTCTTGTATTTTTATGCAGTTGGCAATAACTTTATCTACATGATAAAAATTACTTGCATCATGTACTTCCACAAGTTTCCTTTTTGGTTTAAGATTAGCCATTGCTAATAATTAGGTGTTTCCACTGTTTGCATAAAAAATGCAACATTAATTGTTGAGTCTGTTTCATTCAGATTTATCATTCTGTATTAAGTATATTTCTCAGTAAATAATAATTTAAAAGATGTCTCTGTTCTTTGATTCTGTAACAAAATGCAACTTTTTTTTTTTTTTTAATCCTGAGATTTTCCATCCTATGTCTTGTGTTTGAACATGGGGAAGATATGATTGGGGAGGGATGTCATTTTCTCATTGGTTTATGACCAAAAAAAACTCTCAAAATGTGTGATATAAAGTACTTGTACAAATAAAGGAGTGGGTGCTCATTTTGTTTTTAAAAAAATCCTAAATTTGTGAAGGCTTGGAAAAGAACACTACTGTACCCAGATGAAACACTGAAGTCTTTGTCCATTAAAAATCCCATGAAGAGGGCCAGCAGTGATTAGCGTAAGCTCTAAACGAAGGCGAACGATCTGCCACACTCTGAGGTCCTGGGGCCTCATTTGAGAGCATGTTAAAACAGGATGACTCAGACTACACAAAAGTCAGTATTTGTAGAAAGCTTGACGGTAGAATGTACATTGGTCTACAGAACCTACCACATATTCGGACCCTGTAAAACCTCAGCTGAAGTTAAAGCAGTGATCTCAAAGTACAATATTTTCATGACATGAGATTTAAGCAGACTTAAATCCAAAATATTACACATATAGAGTGCTTTAGTCAGTGTTTCAGGTTGTATTAAACTACTATAACAACACACAAGCTTCTTTGCACACACCTCAGTTCACCTCAGACAAATCCTGTGGGTCGATGCACTAGCATAAAAGATCTCATGATCCACTGGGTACGCAGACATCCTATATAGATTCAATGTGTCAAAATGTATTCACCACAAAACTAAGATAATGTAGTTGTAACTTTTAAGCCCTGTTCAGTCTCTTTTCTCGAGTTACAAACTTCTAATTGTCCATCTCAGAATACAACAGCATACATGTTATTAATTATTTTATTAAGCTACTATTTAACAAGGAAAACTCATTAAAGTTAAAAATCTCTTTTCGGTGTCCTGGTTAATATTTGATACAATAACAAAGTTACAAAAAAACACAAGGCACATCACAATCATGAATAAAAAAAAAAACTCATTGTAATAACCCTTTGGGGTATATAATGAGAGTTATCCTTCTATAACTCACTCACTCCTTTCTGAAAAAGAATGTATCTGTTTGGGTCCTGAAGTAAACATCTACCATAAAACTGCATAATGCAAACTATAACCAACTATTTGGATAGCACAGTCAACATTTCCAAAACTCTGTGTCTGTAAACTGGAATTCCAGGATAACCATGGATTGATGATGACATTAGTTTCATGGAGGTGGTCTGTTGACATTGCAGTAGTGACCCAGCTGTTTAGGTTTATTGTTTATTTGTTGAAGACTCCCATGGTTCACATTTAAAATGTTGTTATTTTCTGTAATTCTGTTTGTGGACAGCAACACACATTTTGGCTTCTTCAGCCTGTTTTGGATTCTCAGGTAATGTATGATTTGGTGTGAGCTCCCTGCATAAACTCCTCAGGGGTTTGTTGGTGGACAAAACAGAGCTAAAAGCAGCATAAATATTCAATTTATACTTATCAGATAGATAGGCTAGGCATACAGAGCACATCTGAAGGGGACCTAAGGACAGTTATGTTGGGTTGGCACAGATGGCAGAGCTCTTTCTCTGTTACACTGAATATGAGTTGAACCCAGCCTAGTTCAGATCCACAAAGGACATGACTGGATCTTTAAACCAAGCGGGTTAATGAAGAACATCTGTATAAAGCCAAAGTCCCATCTCTGTGCCCACTGGCCTGTTTTGATAATATTCTACTTACTGACAGTCAAATATTCATTAATGTTGCTCTAAATTTTGCAAGTCAGCCATTAACCTGAGAGCACGCACCACTGAGCACTGAACCTATCCCATTAGCTTTTCTTTTTTTTTTTTCTTATTTCTCTCTTAACATTCCCTTAAAAACACTTCCTGGTCTTACACCAGAATCTCCCTGAACACACCCATATCCAACCAATTAAATTCTCTTGACGTTTCTTTCTTATTTTATCCTTAATGGATTTCCATAGTTGATTAACTTGACGTCAGCAGGACTCTGTGTAGTAGGTTCAACTATGAACCCCAAAGGTTTGATCCATGACCTTAAAAGCAGCACCGAAGACACTTCAACAGCAACTTCATTTTTAAACGCAGTTCACAGTCCACAGGAATCAGTGAAAGAAAGTGAAAATATAAAAAAAAAAAAAGCGACAGGACAGTATTTGTATATATATATTTGTACGCCGCTCAATCGTCAATCGCTGTTTGCGCAGACCTCCGGGTTAAACCATAATAATGAGACGTAGGGGTGTCTTTTCGATAAATGCGAATCTTACGCTCACGAGAATAGAGATAAGAATACTTAAATGGATGAAAATGTAACATGTATAAATATTTTTAAGCATTTATATAAAACTATGGTGCCATAATTATAATTAGCAAAGTATGTACTTATAAAAAACCGATTTATACCTCCCTTCTCTGAAGATGGTCCATCCAGGAAGCATGTTTCTCTGGGAAAAAAGCCCCAAACAAACTGTCTGCTCTGTGAACTTGAGTCTGTTTCCTCCTCTGCTTTTAGCTATCGCGACTTTTTAAGCAAAAAGGAAAGATTTCACACTGTCTGCTGAACAGCGACGTTTTTTATGTTGTCGTTTGAACCTTCAGAGTCATAGAGTCTCTGTGTGTGATTTTGTGTGAGAAGAAGGACGTTTAGCTTTGACACATTTGTCTTTCTTTCTTCCTCTATTATTATTATTATTATTATTTTGGGGGGGATAATTGCATCGGCTGCAGCTGCACCGCTTGGAGAGGCCATGTCTGATTTAATTCTGCTGGTCCTGATAGTCGTCTTCCTGCTGTGTCTGCTTGTGACAGTGGGGGGTTTCCTGGTCTACTCGGGGCTTTTGTCCGATGTGGTGATAAAGACCGGGCCCCCTCCCATCAAGAATGTCACCATCGCCTATAAGTTCAGAGAGGGATCATACAAGGACTGCGGAGCAGCCTACACCGAGAGCTGCAGCATCGGGCCCCAGCTGAGCACCATCGGTGTCTTCTACGATGACCCCAAACAGGTGAGCCCCCAACACCTGAGAGCCTGAGACCTACACCTCACATCCCTCACACTGTGTTTACACCTGACCTCATGACATAACCACGGAGACCACATGTACTGTGTTTCCTGATAAGATGTTACGGTTACTGAGATATGTCATGTTTGACCTGAGCAGAGTCTACTAAGGTCACTCGGGCACTGATATTGTGCATTAAACTATGCAACTATCAGCTGTTGATTTCCTGTGTTAAATGTTTCTTTCAACATGAATTACATCCATCACGATTTATCAAGGAGTCCCAGGTGGCATGTCTTTACGAACCAAAAGTCCTTATATGCAGTAAGTTTGCAATCACAAACCTCAGTCGCCAGTAACAACATTGATCATTCATTAATCCTTTCACATTTCAAGCAAAGCTGTCCAAATTTAGTTTGCTACCATTTCTAAAACGTGACATTTGGTTGACATTACATTATAGAAAACTGAAGTTTTCTCTTTTAAACACATCACCTTCAAGTCTAAGAAACTAGTAGCAGTGTATTTATCCCCAGTGTCTAATTACCTATAAAATGAACTCATTACCTGTGAAAATAAGTGTTAGTTTGGGTAAGAAAATCAGCATTTCATCACAATTAGTAAGCACAAAATATTTAATTGTGGCCTATTTACACCAAGAATAGCTAAACTATTAACTAATCATTGTTAATTATTCTCTGTCAAGCTACTGAAGAGATTTCATTTCTTTTTGTATATCTACTTAACAACATAACAGCCCGAAGGTCTTTGAGTCACAAAAGCGTAATGTACTGTATTAATTGATGTAATCCTGTGTAATACAGCAGATGTTGCTCAAGGGGTTAAAAGGAAAAGCTGCCTTCTGGAGGAACTGAGTCTGAATGATGAAACCAGTCAGCTGTTCAATGCCACGTTGCACTGTTGATATTTTTTCCCCTCTAATCTGCGGCTCAAGGGTGCTTCTGCATTTGTCTGCTTCTGACTCAAGCATAGAAACCAGACTCCAAAGCAGAAGGGCAAACACAGCCTCTTCTCTTACATCTGAAAGGAACACTTTTTTTGATTTTAGTTTGATCTTCATCCAGTTACATGACACATTAATTCTGCCTGTGTCAGCCCCATTCTAAGCTAAATTCAAATTTCCTATGAATAGGTCATCCCTCCAATTTGTGGTTGTCACCTGCTTTAACTGCACACACCACCATTCATCATCAATTTTGTTTTTAGTCAACAAGAAATGTCTTTACGGCAGGTTCTTGTTAGACGGGAATGTTGAAGTTCCAAACTGATACGGGAGGGAAGAAAATGGGCCATATGGTATGTTTTTCAGGGGTATAATATCGTCTATTTTACACTTGTTTTGTGTCTTTGTGAGTTTGTGTGTGTGCCAGGGGGGGGGGTTGGTGCAGCGGCAACTGGTGGCTGGTGGAAAACCTGACTGCACATCACACCAGTCTGATCTTGTGGAAAAAGGCTCATTGAGGTTCTTTTTTTTTTTTTTTTTTTAACATTTCTGCTGGTGTCAGTTTGTGGAGAGTCTGGATCATAAGGAGCTCTTACAGGATGGTCAGAAGTCTCTCTTACCATTAGACCAAAGAAAATTTTATATAGACCTGATGACTACTGGGATCTGTGTATATTTGACTTCTACTGAAATCACATTAATAGATTAAATAAAAAAGATTACTTTTGATTTTGTATTTGTTCACTTTTATACAAATGAAGAGCCCTGATCAATTAAATCACCCAATTTTGGTCACGATAGCATGTAGTAAGTTTTTAGTTCATGACTGGCCCTTTATCACTGAAGCCAAAAAGGACAGGAATCATTGTTTTCATTTTTGGTTTGAGCCATTAGAATCTGTTAACCAAAGCCATGAATCAAAAATAACTGAAGATGCAGTTAATATTAATGTCTATCTTGGTGATTCTAAGTCTTGAGCCCTAATAATTGAGCAATTTGAGAGTAAATGTTGTGGACACACTGAGGTCTTCAGGAACTTTTCACCTTTCGCTTTTTTACAGTGGAGTTTCCAACTTGCTGTCTTTGACCTCATTATTCGTGATGGCTTCTGCATCTGATGTCATGCTCTTAAATCCTCAAAGGTGTTCACTGATGCATATAATAATTAAACAAACAGCCAAATCACCAGCTCAGGATAAAGCACAAGCCGAATCTTTTGAAAGAGTTCCTGTGAATCTAATATGTGAGTCTTCATGAGGAGATATTTAAGTTTTTCCGCATCCACAGGTTGTCTAGTAGAGAAAAGTTTTCATGTATTTGATCTCACTTGCTTGAAGGAGCCCACAAGTGTTACAATGCAGGACAGTGGTGTAACTTTAAGTAGTTACATCCTAGTTAACTACATGTGAATATGATCTGAAAATTTGTGTGTTAATTTAATATACTTTGTACTTTTGTGACTATTCCAAGCAGTATGCACTGTACAGAGCTGCTAACTGTAAGCTAGAGACCAGTAGATGGCAGTATTAGCACTGACATTGAGCTTGTGTGGGTAGCAGGAACAGTCTCACACCCCCATTGATCTTAATACTTAATTCACTATCATGGAATAAGTAGTGTGACTCAACCTCATATTATTCATGCAGTCAAAAATGAGTTTCATCACATTAAAGTAACATTTGGATTTTAAACTTGCACCAGCCCCTTTGTTCATCGGTCACTGCCATTGCTGTGGTTTTACTCAAGAGCATACCTGCTTTTCAGAAACTCATCATTTGCATTCATCTTGCATTCATCTTGCATTCAAGTTGGCCATGATCAGTAAATACAATGAAAGCCAGCAGGACCATTTGATCAAAGGTTAGACTTGGGTTGTAGGAACTGAATCCATTGTCTATCTGGCAGGTCAGGCAGCTTTCTGGACATTTGTGTAATATTTGATTTCTGATCTGCACTGATAGAGGGAGGTGGATGACATTGTCACTTGTTCTGCTGAGGCCTTTGTGGCAATACTTCAGCAGCCATTTAGCACTAAATCTAATTGCTTTTCCTGCTGCCTCTTTCCTCTGTGTTTCCATTCATGCATATGTGCGTGCATGCTTTGCCACAGCATATTTTCACAAAGGCCCGAGGGCTTTGACAGTGTAGCAGTTTTTGTTGAAAAGCATCAACTGGACAGTCGCTCACATCATTGAAGCTCACACTTGAGCCTAAACTAACCATTGGAGGCAAAAACTGCCTTAAGCTGAGCTCTAATGGGGATTTGACACAAGCCTCAGATTGGATGTACAGCATTCTGCCTGTCTGCAAAGAGTCTCCAAAGTGAATGTATTAACAAGAGAGGTCAGTGGTGAATGCTCAGAGGCCAAAGTTTGTGTCATGAGGGATGAAACAATAAATTATCAGAGACCAAGGAAGTCAAAGATACAGCCTTTCAGGGTCTGTGTGGAGTTAATAGGTGCAAATTTATGGTTGGACCTTTGTTTTAACCGTGTTTCTGCTTGTATTATGGATATAATGAAGTCTGTCCATACTTGTTGAAACTACACAGCAAGCGCATCTGCTTTTGGCACCGATGATGTGTTGGGTTTGTATTGAGGCTAAACTAGAGCAGCTGTTTGGTTCCTCCTCTGATCTGCTGATTTCCCATTTTGTTTAAGCTTCTGAAGCAAACCTACTCATGGCTCCCCATGATAAGAAGGGGAACATGAAATGTCATGTGTACAATGGATGTATATGGGAGTGGCAGTGAGGGGTGAGATATTAGGTGTGCAACTGCCTTGGAAGAGGAGTGTAAATTGGAGTCTGACTCACCTTGAGAGCCTCGCAGTGCTCCAATTCATCAATCGGAATTTCAGATCAGAGCGCTGAGCATCGCTGCACTCCCAGTCAAATGTATTAGCATTTTACTGCCGTTTGTCTGTCGGCAGCAACAGCATGAAAGGGAGGCTTCTGCCAAGGAGTTGCCTCTTTTAAAGGTGGATATAAAATGAGATATAAATACGCTGATACTCTGAAGTCTGGTCCCAAAGGTCTTCAAGTCAATATTATGTGAAATTGTGGACACGCTGCCTCTCCCTATATTATGACACCCCATTAATGTTTATGGACATTTCCACTATGAGTGAGATAACACAAAACAACAGAAAATATGAAATTGAGAACAACTTTTTTAAAATCCTGAATACAACTGTTGAATGTATTTAATGACGCCATTTCAATCCAATTTTACCAACTGTTTTGGAGAAAACACTTTACAGGCTGACATATGGCCATTAGTCAGTGAAACAATGTGCTGAAGAATGGCTTTAAATCGTTTGCACCATCAATTCTGCGACATGTATTGGCTTTTCAGCCCATGTTATGATGCGCAGGATGTTGGATTACACAGCTGAATATTTATCAGACCAGCTTAGAAGCAGCAGGGAGGTGGAGAAATAGAGCTGAACATTTATAGAAAAGGAAGTAAGCCTATGCAGAGGAGGGAGGAATTCATTCATATCTCTTATTAGGGACGATTATCTCCCTGCTCTTTGATATTTGGCTGGATGAATGCCATACTGTGTCCAGCTGGCCAAGGAGTGGTGAACCAACTCCACAACTGTGGCAAAGGAAAACTGTGTCCTCACTCCAGCAGGCTGCTTATCCTCGCCGGTAATTATACATGCCAGAACTCCCAGGATGCCATCTGCAATTACTAGCTATGTCTGAACACAGCCTAAAGGGACAGAACTGCACTTGGTGAAAGAAATAGAGACAAAAAATACGATTTCCACTGGCTCCTGACTCAAGGGGCCACTGGGGCCAATGCCTCATCACTGCAGTGGGTGTATAATCTGATTTGGACACTTGAGGGCCCCTCTTCCAAAGGAGGACATGTTTGCACTTTGTAGTTTGAATACGTCTTAATTGTGCTTTCGCAGTCAATACAAGCAATGACATATTCATGTGGTGGTGTGCTCACAATCAAGAATGAACCTTCACCATGCCGTGGGTTTACTTTAACTGCCTTTGTTTGGCTTAGCTGACTGTCTTAGCTTTCCCCGTTAATTCAGTTGCAAACAGTCCGTTGCAGTATACCTCTGGTGCCAGTGGTGTGCAGCCCTATTAGTTTCAATTTCCTTTCCTGTGACTTTGTCTCTGGTGCCTCATATGCCTGTGGGGGGGCTTCCAATCGGCTGAGACAGGTTTTTATTCTGACATGCTGAGGAGGAAGACAGCTCTTGTTGAGAGACTGCTCACCCACTTGCTCCTCTTGTTCCCCATGTGTCAGGTTCCTTGCCTGCTCATGGAAGTGCCCTAAACACCATCTGTCTTGGTGTTCCAGAAAGAAAATGATACTGTGAAAAACTGAACTGAAGGAGAGAGCGCTCCAACAAAGGCAGTGATGTGTATTGCTTGTGCAATACATTCATCTGATGCAATTGGATTGTAGATGAAACATGATTTTTTTTTTTCTCTCTCTCTCTCTCTCTTTTTGGGGGGGCGGCAGGGGAGGTTGTTATCTGTTCAACACAAACTTGGTGTGTTCTTTATGAATGCTGCATTTGCTGCTTGTCATGGTTCACAGTGTAGAGGTCTGGAGAGGCTCCCAGTTGGCAGATTTACCAACTGAAGCGCAGTGAAGGTTCCTTGTATAATCATAGCCTTGTAGCTCCTTTTTGGCATAATGGTCATCCCATTTTGCCGATAAAGACGAGGATGACGAGTAAACATAAGATGCTGGGCTGTTTAAATCACCTTTTAATTTCATTCACAAATTATTGAATTCTTTGTGTCTAATTTCTTACAAGTTTTCCGGGTTACTAATGAAAAGTAAAATCAGTCCTTGAATTCTTCCTTGTAACAATGCCGCCTTTCTCTCACATGGTTTGTATGATTATAGTAAGAGAGAGAGCGGATGTTATCCTCTTCCACTGTTAATCACTCTCACTCTACTAATATAACTTAACATTATGTTGATGGGCTGCTTGGTAGTTGTGCGCAGTGATGGTCTTCAGTCAGGCAAAGATGGTCTGCTCATTATGATCCTGTCTTTATACTACAGTTAAGCAGAGCATTAGTCACTTGCCCTGATTGTTCCTATCCTCTCTAGCCTGCTAACGTTCACAAATTGACCAACTGTGATGGGACCAGTTCTAAAAAAAAACAAAAAAAACCAAACCTAAACATCCCAAGTGGTGATAACCAGGAGCGAAGAGATGCAGGCCCAAAACCACGGAAGATGGAGAGGATAAATTGTCTTTATGTGTCTGCTAATAAAAAATTACTTCTGTCAGCTTTACCCTTTTATCGTTGGAGAGCCCTCATCAATCATAAATACCCGTTGTAGCCTCAAGGAAAGAATTGCTTTTAAAATGGCTTTTTCTCCCAACAGGTCATTGGAGACCCGGCTAAGGGGAATCAGGTGTGAGTGGGAAAGGCACCATTTGTGAGGGAAAACCATTTTAGCATCCCGTGGGCCATGAGGTCTACCAAAGTTGGCCTTATATATTTTTTTTTTCCAATTTGATGAGCCTGCTTAGCATGAAAAATTTGGAGCACAGCAGAGGCATGTTCATTTTTTAAATTGTAATGAGACATTTTTGTTAGTCTAGCAGATACCTCAAGTCCACTATTAAATGAAATTTGTGTTCTGCAGCTTGAGAGAGAAACATAATAGTGCAGTGTTTACTTGCTGAAGTAAAAGCTCCACAGTCCTCCCATTATTTGGCTCTTCACTTTTCACCTGGGCCAATCAAAAGCCGCAGCTGGTTTTCCTCAGCTACCTGCAAAACTCAGAATCACATTCTGTCTCTTAAAACAGAGCTTTGGCAGCAGCGGTCTTTTCAAGTGCTGCAGCCGAGCAACTGAAAATGTCTACCTTTTTGTGGTGGTAGAATTTCAGACACAAATAAAACAACAGTGGTGGAGAAGACAAGAAAAGTCAAGTACACGGAGTGGTGTTCCTCTCTCTCTCCTAATTGCCTGCGGTCTATTGGGTGTGTTATTGGGAGAGAGGCAGAGATGCGATGCAGTCAGGGCTGCTGTTTGTTCTTGCCACTGTGTGGGATGTGAATGATAGCTAGAACCCTGAATGATATAATTAGTGAAGTACTGGTTTGGCTAACGCCCTCTAGTCTATCGGTGCAGAGAGCATGAGAGAGTGTGATGACAAGATACTGAATTAAGGCTGTAGGAGGACAGTTGTTATGCTCTTTGTGTTTCAGTGGTTATTGGTTAGAGTTTTATCATAGACCACCAGTGTTGACAGGGAGTAACACAGAGTATGTACACAAGCTGTTTGACAGCCCATACGTTTGATATGTTCATGTAGGAAAGAGGACCATCCAATCTGTACACATAATAATATCTCTAAGATGTCATTTAATTGCTAAGCAAAGCCAATATATTATAAGACGACAAGGCGTGCTGTTAATTCAGTATTAATATTGTGAGGACGCGATTATATTGTTAAATTGTTTCAGAAAAATGTGTTGTTCAAATTGATACTGCAACTGATTTAGGAACAAAATTCACATGAGCATTTGTTTATTTTCCATCCATCCATCCATCTTCTACTGCTTTTTCGTTTCTGGGTCGTGGGGGTGCTGGAGCCAATCCCAGCCAACATTACGGGCGAGGGGCGGGGTACACCCTGAACAGGTCGCCAGTCCATCACAGGGCCAACACACAAAGAAAGCAGAGACGAACAACCACTCACACTCGCATTCAGACCTACGGACAATTTAGAGTCACCAGTTAACCTAAACATGATGTCTTTGGATGGTGGGAGGAAACCAGAGTACCTGGAGGAAACCCACGCAGACACAGGGAGAACATGCAAACTCTGCACAGAAAGGGCCCAGGTCGGGAACCGGACCCGCGACCTTCTTATTATGGTGGGCAGCAGCGCTAACCACTACGCCACCGTGCTGCCTCCATTTGCTTATTTTATTCCTTTTATTCCTTTTTTTTTTTTTTTTTGATATAATGATGAATATACTGTATGTGCGGCAGCACGGCAGCATAGTGGTTAGCGCTGCTGCCCACCATAATAAGAGGTCGTGGGTTCGGTTCCTGGCCTGGGGCCTTTCTGTGCAGAGTTTGCATGTTTGCATGTGCCTGCGTGGTTTTCCTCCGGGTACTCCGGTTTCCTCCCACCGTCCAAAGACATCGTGTTTAGGTGAACTGGTGACTCTAAACAGTCCGTAGATCTGAGTGTGAGTGGTTGTTGGTCTCTGTCTGTAGATGTTGGCCCTGCAATGGACTGGCGACCTGTCCAGGGTGTACCTCGCCCTCACCCAATGTGGGCTGGGATTGGCTCCAGCACCCCCTGCAATCTGGAAATGGAAAAGTGGTAGAAGAAGACTGAATGATCAAACAAACTATCTATAATCAGTGTTATCAGAGCTATTTTTCCATGACAAGAAATATCTACTCTTCGTGGGTTTGATATTACCACTTATAGCTTTCTGCATTTACAGATTCATTCGGTTTATAAACTATAGCAGCCAGTGTGACCAATGGCCATTTGTTCCTTCGGTAAAGACTTGGGCAGGGGAAACAGGGTGTTTGTTCGGAAGACAGATTATTATTTGGCATTGATTACAGCAATACCAACCAGGCCCAATGCATTTGCTAATACTTAGCAATTATGATGACTATGAACTCATCTAAGTCATTCAAAGTGCTCACTCCACTATTATGTTTTTGAATGTAATTCATAACAATCTTTGATAAGGTGTCGCACTTAGTGCATGTAGTGCGTGTATATCTGACCAGAAAATAGAAACTTGGACTTTGCCATATTGCAGCAATCACTTATTCTGTCATTTCTATCACAGCCATAGTGACTGTGTTTACAAGGAGCCGTACAGTTGTAAATAGATCTTGTATATCTCATGCCTTGAATGGATAAAATCAAAAGCAGGTGATCCGTTTTCCCTGACTTGCTGTCTAACATGGTAACAGTAAAGATTATCTGTTCATGTTGAACAGGCATTGTCAGTCATGCTTATTGCAGAACATAATGAAGAGATTAAGAGGCACTAAAGTTTAGGGTGGGATGTTTAAATGGAATTATCTCAGCCTGGGAGCCTCACCGGCAGCCAACAACACTGAATTATGGCACAAAAGCTGCTATATGAACAAAGTGGGACCATGGGAACAGAGAAGTGTAGTAGCAGAACAATGCTGCCAAAAAACAGCCTGAATGTGAGAAATGAGATGGAAAAGAAGCGAAGGTTGAAGCATTAGAAGTGATAATTATACAATAGTGCCAGGGACATGAAGATGAGTGTTGCTGACTTCCATCTGTGCCCCCTCAGTGCCAGCCCTCCCCTGACGGTCAGTGTCATGGAGCAGAAACCAGCAGCAGAACTTAAAGAACTGTACCAGGATTTTTGCACATTTTTAACATCGGACTTTGTGTACCTTTTTGAACTTTAAAGTTTGTTATCTAATCCTTCATCCCACCACTGGTTCCCAAAGTAGTTTGCTTTTATCTGTGTCAAAAGAATATCATTAATCACTGCTGCACGATAATCTCATACTGTACCGATTTAATGAGTGCAGTGTGAAGATACTTTTCTCCTGCTTTTTCACGACTTCATAACATGGTGTACCTGTCCATAGCACAGTACATCCATCCTATTTAGGTGATACTGTATGTAGTTGTCCATCTAAAGTGAAATTTAAAAAGAAGTAAATGTGTTCAATTTTGAGTAAATTGAAAAAAAAAAAAAAGCAAAAAGTTGGTATATTCCTTTCACAATAGATGTTACTTCTCCATCAGAAGCTGTACAGACAGAATGCAAACTGTGCAAAAAAATCTGAGTGAGATAATCTCTTATTAGATCCTTCTCTGTTCTGACTGAAAACTCACTGAGTGATTGTGATTTTGTGTCTTTCATACCTACATGCAGATGTGAAAGAAATCCAAATTTCTATTTTAGCTTATGTCTGATCTCCTAAAGCAAGAAAAAAGATCCCAACTTGTGCAGTTATGTAGCTAAACTTACTATAATATGTTGGTATCAATATCTGTTAATAGGCCATATAACAGGTTTAATATTAGGATCATGATCACATTTACACGTAAATAGACTATTAAATCTGCAAAACATAAGTAGGTTTGGTGAAATCTAAAGCATTTCTAACATTTTAGTATTTGCATGAAGCATTGTGTAAAAATAAGAGCTTTTGCAGCATTAATACAATATGAACCGTCGTGTATGTGACCTGGCCGTTTGATATCTGGAATAGGATGTGTACAGGAGCAAACAGCTTTCTGTATGATGACTTCAGAGTATGTGAAGGTGCAACGTCTCCACAAGTTAAAATCAAACAGACTCAATATTTATTTCCAGTAGTACAAATTAGTACAGTAGTACAAATTTTTTGCAGACAAAATCTCAACCACATCAGTGATATGTCAGTTTCATCCCCCATATTGGGCCTTTCTCTTGGCCTCTGTTTGCTTTAAGGTCCTATAGTTGGTACTAATAATTCATAACAAATTTACGTAGAACAAAACAGGGTTCTACATATAATCAGTTGTAAAATATAACATTCTAAAAGATTTCACACTCTCCGCGGACTTGATGCTCTTCAAGTGTGTCAAGATGATTCTTCATCAAAATCGTCTTTGAACCAGTATCATAGCTAAACTTGACTGAATAAAGTTTTCAGTTCCTTTAATCTTCGTTGAGATGCAGCAGCCTACAGACAGAAGAAAGCATGTAATTTACCTCGAATACATGATCTGTGACTTGGTACCAAATCCTCTTAAAATGAAAGAAACACTTTTTCTACACCCTCAAATTGGCACACTACAATATTAGATTTTTAATGTGTTTTAGTTAACAAGGGTAACTTAAGAGACTGTGATATATTTGTGGTTCAATATATTTCTATCGCAAATCAGCAGGAACTGTGTGAAAAATGCCACATTGTTCTTCCGATAAAGGGTGTTACTTTGCCTTGTGTTTGATGGTCTTTTACATAAGAATGAGTTTCCACTTGTGCTAAATAAATTTTTTCCCTCTTTCTCTCACAGAGGCCATCAGAGAAATGTCGCTACTTGGTGGGAAGTGTCCTGTGCAAGGGTGAAGAGAAGCCAGATGAGGATCTGCAGAAGATGTATGAAAAGTTTGGCTTCAAGGTGTTTTCTCTGCCAGAAGTGAGCCACGCTGTGACCACCAGCTTCCCCTGCACCACACCTCTGTCCCATGTGCTGGGGCCATACAGGGTCTACCCGAAGCTCACTTCTTACATTGAGGTATAGGCGATATGAGATTATGTCAGTCATTCAAAGGGTCATGCTTGAACGCGGAGTATCTTACATTCAGAGTTGCGGCTTGGTGGTGAAGATTTATCTATCTGTTAAAAAAGGATCCCTTTGTAAAGGCCTTAAGAGTGTTTACAAGACATCTTACATTTTTATTAGAAAGCTCGATAGTCATTATTTGTTTCATACCTGTTTTCTGCTGAGAAAAGTGTATGGCATCATATCAAAAATTAAGATGGCAGTTTTCTTTTTTCTTTTTAATCTTGAGTAGAGGGCAACAATCTTGTGCTCATATCTGCCCTCTTTTCTGCTCTCTACTTGTCAAAAGCCCCTCACTTATGTGTTGTTTAATTCATCACATGAGATGAGGTCTTTAAAAGAGATTAAGAATAGATGACAAAGTAAGAAATGAAGGTATGTCGAAGTCCTGCAGCCCATATGCTGTGCTTCATGTCCTCAGGACAGGCCTCAAAAAGCTATTGACATTTACTGATGACATTTACACACATGGATTCATTTAGGGGCATCCCACTGCATGAATAATGCGCCATGTGCGCTTTTGTGTGAGTGCATGCACGTCCGTCCATCTGTTTATTTTAGCTTCTGTCTTGTCACAGGAGGATACGTTTCCTTGTCAAAAATCTAACATCATGCCTATAAAATAAGCCAAGTGGTCTCACTTGCTTTGCGAGTGGACCAAGCTTTTCTTTCTTATATTCATGACTGTACAGTAGAAGATGGGGAATTTACACAGGACTGCTCAATTGCAGGAGAGGTCACATATGAGTGCTTACATTCATCAGTATTCCTCTCTAACTCTGAGAAACTTTGGTTTATTTCACCAGTAAGCTGTAGTGTTTTGAGTTGCCCGCACAAACCCAAAGAATGATCGGTTTAGTAGTAGTAATCATGCAAATGGTGCCATAATGACTTTGGAGTAGTGCTTTACTGTGTTGATTCCCTCTGTTGTTGTGTTGAGCACTGGAAAATAAAAGGGGGGTGGACCCAGCCATGGCATTGCTCATGGATCCAGCAATGTCAGCATATCAAAGTTATGCTAAAGATAGCCTGTGTGTTGTATATGCAGACTGTCTCAGTTGGTTTTAATGTTGATTTTCACCCTGACCTTGTATCAGACTTTTTTATTTGGAGGCCACTGCCCAGTTGTGTATAATATATGAGTTTGTTTAGAAAAACAAAATGAACCCAATAGCCTTGTAGCTATAGACCTATATAATATTAAATTAGTACAAAAATATATAAAATTGGATGTAATCACTAGTTCCTTCCTTTCGCCTGTTCAGGTGACACCCAGCGTTACACCCAGATATCACCCCATCACACAGAGACAGTTCTAGACCTCAACTAACAAATGATCTCCCACTGCTTCCCACTCAGCAAACACTAATAATATGACTTTGGTAAGATACTATATTTTCAAAATATATTTAGGAATGGTTTCTTTTCAAATGACCGCATCCATTTTAGCACCAAACAAGTTGCATTCTTAGGCTGTAGTAATTTTTATCAGCTCTAACCTTGTAAGAACCATTGTCTGTCTCAGCTTTGGTCTGTATGGCAGTGTCCATACCCTAATACATCAGTGTGCAGGGCAAATGTGTGCTGGCAGATGAAACGGTATGAAGGCATGGGAATAGGACCACTCAAGGTTAAAATTTAGTGGCACTCCCTTTTAGATTGTAGTGCTTATATGTAATCATGGCCAGCGTCGTTGTGCATTTCCAGTCAGCCTGCAGCTCTGTCTGTCAGGGAAACTGATGTCACCAAGAAGATGCAGCTTTTTTTTTTTTCTTTTCTACTCCCTTGCCCTTGTCTGCCACAAAGCACTTGTCGCAGTCCATCAGTCGACCTGATTGCTGTTCCAGGTCACTAAGGTGGTGCTCTTTTTACACCAGATATGCTAATAACACACCACCCTCCAGAGCTGTGGAGTTGCGAGGGTGCTAAGCATATGAACTACAGCAAAGCAAATGAATAATGGAGTGTGGTTCATAGAGGCTTGGTTTAGAGGATGGTATGTGAATGTGCTCGAAATGCATATATACTGTTATGATTAATTGAGTAGTTTTGTAGTATGAGGGTCTCTGAATGGTGGGAGACACTAGTGTGACACAACCTTGTACTCTGTGGATTTGTCGAGCTTTTTTACAGCTGCAGCTACAGCAAGGTGATGAGAACAATAAGACTGAAGCAATGTAGATAATTGTGGACAGTAAAGCCGAAGCAATAACAAAATTCTCTGCATCACCCAAAAGCCCTGCTACATATAGTGATTTGACAATTGTTCATATGAAAATATGGATTAGTGCACCTTCAAGGCTTAAAATTCCCATATTAGAGAAACCAGTGCTACCAGTGAGACTCGGGGAAGCCAATCTGGTTGAGCTTATTGTCTGGCCCTGTGCCCAGAAAAGTGTTTTCTCAGGGAGTCTGGTACACCTCCTGGTCTCCTGCAGTGCTTCACTTATCACAGAGCAGGCTAAGTACACAACTGCCCTTTTTAACTTGAACACCCATCTCTCCGCTCCAACAACACCGCCTCCACAGTAGCTTACCTTGCCTTATCCTTTCCGGACACAAACTCATAGAGACATATAATTGCAGCTTCAAAGTTATGAAATAGGGGATCTTTGTTCACTGTATTTCACTCTGATGTTTTTCTGCCCTGCTAATAATCCAATGGCATCAGACATTGGAATAGCAGAGGAAAATCTGAGATCTTTGTAATTTTTGATTGTGTGTTCATATCCGTCCAAATGAAAGCGCTGAGTGGGTGCATTTGACCATTGGATGCTTTGGATTATATAATTTCCTGGTAAAGAAGACCAGTGGGGGAAGAGGGAAAAATGAACAGATAAAGAAGTAGCTTTCACACTATATTAACAAATTTGGGAAAGCCCTTTTTAATCTATTTGAAAGCACCTTCTTAGGCCATAAACAACAAAATCAACTGACCATTTGGGCTTTTTTTTTGGTGGCTGCCTCTGAGAAAACTTCCACTAGTCCCTGGGAGCAGAAAAGGGAAGGCAGTAGGAAGCTGAAAGCTCCCACCAATTTTGTCAACCATTTATCTAAATCAAGCATCATAAAGACATAATAAAAGACATAATTTTTCTCAGATTCTCTCCTTCATTGAATCATGCCACTGTTTTGTTTGCCTTGCTGGTCTCACAACAATTTAAATGTATGTCTTTTATTGCTACCATTTGGGATGCACCGCTATTGCAGAATCTGAATCCATTTTATCTTCAGTTGTTTGTGGTTATAGATGAAATATATTTTGTAGTAGGTGTAGGTGAAGCAATCATAAGCAGTACTTGACAACACAGTCAGTTTCTGCTCACATACTGTAAATAGAGCTGAAAAAAATCTGTATTTAAGAATATTTTTTTCAAATTTTTTTTTCAATCTAATGCTTCGAGGGGAAAAAACTTTCAACAATCTGCAACTGCCATGATGCTAGAAAAAGCTTTCAGCTCACCATCCAAAGTGTTAGGGCGATGGGTGTGTTTTCACTGAGTGTATGGCAGGTGAAGCTGACAACTGTTCTGTGTATTTCCTTCCTGGTTAAACTATTTTAAAGCATTTCCTGTGCAGAATTGTTTGACATGTTTACTAGCCTCCTGGTGTCTTCTTCTCTATCTTTTCTCATGCATTACAGCATATCATCTGACCATGTAGTGCAGTGAAATAGTGCAATGTAACTCATCCTTTTTAATCATACACTACCAGTCAAAAGTTTGGACACACTTTCCTATTCATTTGAATTAGAAAGTGTGTCCAAACTTTTGACTGGTAGTGTATTTAAAAGCTTCATCCTTGTCGAATAATTAGAATCAAACTATATCACACTATGTCATATGATATATGATTTTCAAATTTCTGAAACCATGGTTTATTCAGCAGCCTCTCTTCCCTATCTTTTTTGATGTTATTTGTTACTTGTTAAATTAAATATAGAAAATTAGTTTTGCTTGTCCAGAGCGTCTACATTTCATGCAATAGCCTGATTAGGGGTTAGCCAGTGGAACTGTGCCGATTTCAGGTGCATCCACAGAGTAAGAAGAAGAACTGAGCGGCCCCCTTTGTTCTTGTTAGGAGATTCTGTGGGTGAATAAATCAATGCACCAGTCACTTTTTTGGCACTAACTCTTACCAAAATGGATTATGATCTATGGAGTTGGAGTAGTTCCCTGAGGGTTGCACATCACATCAAACACACACGTCAAACCACACTATAGAAAATTCTCTATTATTAGCATGTCACATTTTACATCTGTCAGTCAAAGGGATCCAGCAGGATAGTGAACAGAAAAAATTTAACTCTTAAAGTAACTGGGCCTCCACCTTTTCTTGTAGTGCAATCTGTGTCCTGTGTTGTGTTCACACAACCATATAGACACAAGCAGATGGACCACCTCTTGGTAAAAATCACATTAAATGGTGGTTACAAAGCCAAATGCTTCCTTCACAAAGTCAGGAAAGGGAATCCTCCCACCTACAACGTTTTTTGAATATCACACTTCATATCACAGCTTTATTCTGTTATGTTGCTGACAGAGCTGAGTTCAGGTACCAGTTTGAGGGTTGAAGCATTATGCAGATAACAACTCACTTTTGGCTTTGTTCTACAGCATGCACCATACACACAGGTTCCTCAGGGCCCATAGATAGCATAGCTTTTTAAAGGCTCTCAAGGTGTTTGGGAACAAGGTTATTGTTATTGGGAACAAGATTATCTATTTATTTTGAGACATTATTCAGAGATTCTTTTTTCCCTTTTGCCCTACCTTTCCCCTCCTGTCTCATTGTACAAAGTATATAATAATGCAGTATGCTAATACACTTTCCTTTTTCTACTTATTTTGGGTGTATGTTGTTAGTTCTCAGCACTGGAAATGGACAGTTGATATTCTGACACAAGAAAAGAGGGCATTGTATTTATTTATTTGTGGACTGCGTAAAATATTTTTTTTAAGTAAATGTAAAGAAAACGTAATTTGCAACTGCTCATGACGCCCTCTACAAGCTCTAACCCAATAGAGTAAATGCAGTATTGTTGGTCCACACTTTGAACACTGTGTTGTCTGCATTATCATCAGCCTGTACACGGTTGTACGTTGACCCTCCCCAGTCCTTTTGTCAGGCAGTGAAAGCCTTAAACCACCCCAAAGGGAAATCGAGACAGGGGAAGGTGTGGCAGGATCGCACCCTCTTTGATCCTCTTCAGCCCCACTGCATCTTTAATGCCACCGAGGTTTTGGGTACAGATTCCCATAACTGTTCTCTGTTCAGCAATGTCAGCATGGAATTGAGCAGAATGGCGGGAGTTCTGCCTTCGATGCCATCAAAGATAGCAAAGTGAGTCGATAAGCGGTGTGCGTGTTTGCACGTGTCCATGTGTCCCTGTGAGTGATTGCTTTGGCGCTTGGTGAAAATTTGAGTTGGACGAGGTAACATGCCTGCCTTTTCTGTGTGTGTTTGTGTCTATGTGCTTTAAAATGCAAGTTGTGGTGAGAGCAAGAGAAGTCTCTTTCATTATTAACGCTGTCATTCCCCCCATTACATTTTTATCGGATAACACAAGGTTTTTGTTTCTTGAGGCCTCTCAAACATAATAAGCTTAAAATAACAGAAAGCTCCAGTCCAGAGCTGTTGGCCATCTCTGACCTGCAGTGCTTCATCTTTTGTGTTTACAATTAATATGCCACATTGTCTCGGCATTCTGTCGTTTGAAAGTCTGCAAGGGAAATGTTTTGCTATGGATGCACAGATCTATATTTAGACAGCAATGATGCTGATGACAGTTTCATCACTTTTTTTTATTTCTTCCCTACAAAGAGGGGGTTGTGAGGTGTCAAAGCCCTATGTACTGTACACACTAGGATTTTCCAAAGATTTTCTTATGATACCTGCTTTCATGTCTGCTGTGTGGGGCTTTCAGAGAACTGTAGCAGCCTTAAAGCTCTGTTATGTGTTTTTCACTCTGAGCTTTGTCCTTGGTTACATTTAAAACCCCACCTACTGCTTAACCACATTATTCCTGAATCTTATCCTCATTCATCATTTGCTGCATCGTTTGAAGGTGTCCATAAATGAGAGTCACTAGTCTGAGTGTCAGTTTGTATGCATTTGATGATTTGAGCATATTTCACAGGTATGTGTAACTTACTGTCCATTTTATGCCACTGCTGCTCTACAATTGAAACGTGTTATTCTCAACCTCATTTGTCGGATAGGTATAACTCTTGTTTATTTTGTTGATTATATCATCAAGTCTTACATTATGCATTTCCCCAGGTTAACACACTACATAAAATTGCTCATTCTCAGCAAGCTGTCACCAATGTTGAACTGCATCTTAACTGAAAGGAGTTATTCTCTGTAAATAGTACTTTTCTTTTTGAAACTTGGAGGGTTTTTTTGTAGTCAGTCAAATGAATGCAAGTTTACAGTACAGTAAGAATTGAATCTTATCTTAGAAGCCTTTACAGTCTGTTCAACAAAAGCAACAGATAAACGGCGCCTCCTGTAGGACGAAAAGATGCTAATTGTTGTATACACAGAGTAGATAGAAGTGAAATTACAAACTGGATAAAAAGAATGGAAATTTTAAATAAAAAAATAAGTATTTAACATACAATATAATAACTTCAAGTCTAAAGGAACATTTTTAAAGATTCTCATTCGATCTCATGCTGAGTTTGTTACTTAGCAGGATAAAAACCTGGAGCAGGGAAAACCCTGTGGCAGTGCTCTCTCAAAAAGAAGAAGTCAGAATATAATTGGCAACGTAACTCCTGATAAAACAGCAACTAGTTGAATTAGTTGAACTAGCGACTGTATGAATTAAAGAAATGAGATATGTTCTGTTAACTTAGAGCTCCAGCAGGGGGTCACGCTTCAAGCTCCCAATTAGGCTCTTTCTTATACTCAGAGGTAGTGCGTTGACTGTTGTGTTAATAACAGTTTTCGTATGGGGTTGAATTGAAATAAAAATTAATAAATTGTACTCTCATGCGAAGCAGCGCTGAACAATGCTATATTTGAATGAACGGGTCTGCCTTCTATCTGCATAGAGAATGGCAGCCAGAGTGTTGGACCAAGACTGTTGGATTCTTGAAAACTGAACAGATTAAACTGCAGAACCTTTCCACATGGTATTTTGTCTTTGTCCATCTGGGCAGACAATACCTCTTTGGAAGTTCCGTTACTCTCTCCACACACATATACACAAGCTCCTATATCCTGTTTTTGTGCGTCAGGTAGATTGTTCATCAGGTAGATTGTTCATCAGGTAGATTGTTCATCAGGTAGCCCAGTGGAGTTTATTGACTTGATTTCAGGTTATTACATCCTGCCAAGTCGGCAAGGACATCTTGGCCTTTAAATAAAAGTTCATGGCCTTTAGGAGTAATTCTCTGTAGGGGTGTTGGGTTCAGTCTCACTCTGTCTGTTTTGAATTGGCAGGTGGTGGAGGGGTGGGTTTGTAAAGATTAGGGATATATTTGCATCATCATCCTCAAAGGGGGTGCGCTGGGCAGTACGCTCAGGTTGAATATGAGTACATAGCAGAGCAAGTAGAGCATAACACCAATACTCTATTATATTGTGGAAATTGAAGGAAATCGCAAAAGACAATTTCTCACATCGAGCACAGAAATGTGTGTGTCGTTTATTAAAACAAAAGGAAAACACTGAAATCAAAATGGCACTGTTCAGCAACAAAACCGGCTTGGCGCTAGATGTCATGAAACAACCAGATCATTTAAAGGATCCCTGAACAACCATACTTATATGACGTGAGTAAGGACAGTAAAATGATATGCATATTACTATATATATATGCGACAAATTACTTTTACAACTGCATGAAGAATTACACTAACAAAGTACTGCGTTTATAATGAACCGTGTGTAGAACCACACTTAAGAACAAAGGTGAATTATGTATGTTACTATGTATGTTCACTAAACACGTCCTCCCAGAATTCACCATTCAGGAGAAAAGTCATCGTGGGGGCAGGCGAATTAACCGGCCACAACAGCTCTGCTGGCTTGTGGTCAACAAAGGCAGTGAAGTGCTGACCTTCCGGCAGTTTGGCCTTATCTTTCAGGGCCTCGTACAAGGGCCGCATGAGCTGGGCAGCTCGGGGGATGAAACGGTGGTAAAAATTCACCATGCTGAAGAACTCCTGCAAAGATTTGACAGTGAGAGGGCGTGGAAACTGTGTGACTGCCTCCACCTTTGACAGGAGAGGGCCTGCACTGTCCTTAGTGACTCTGTGTCCCAGGAAGTCAGTTGTGGAGAGGCCAAACTGGCACTTGGCAGGGTTGACAATTAGCCCATGTTGTTGATATGAATGATATTTTGATTGACAACTGAATGGTCACAATTGGCAGTGTGTGATACCTTGTACAGCACTCATGTCTGCTTTACTCCAGCAATGCCATTTGAGTAATAAACAAGTCCAAGCTGTTCTGTTGGTGGAGATAGTTGCAGAAAATGTTCTATATTCTGCTACTCTCACTTTAATCCAAGGTCTCAGTATTTTCCTACAACTGATGGGCAAACCAGGCAGCACAGCGGCATAGTGTTTAACACTGTTGCCTCACAACAAGAAGATCGCGGGTTTGGTTCCTGGGCCTGGGGCCTGTCTGTGTGGAGTTTGCATGTTCTCCCCATGTTTGCATGGGTTTTTGCGTGGTTTCAGAGGCATATTACCCTTGGGATCACATGAATCTAGTCCCTTCTTTCATTTGATCATGTTGCCACTTTGGCTGTCCTAAAGTGAAAAGGCCACACTAACCTCAAGCTGCGGATGAGCAGATAACAGTAAGTAGATGCCAGGTTACTGAGAAGGGCCTCTCGATGGCACCCAATTCACAAACGTGTGGCCACTGAGACACAGAAGCAATGTGGGGCAGAGGTGTCAAAAGAGATCATCTGCTGACGTTTCTTAAAATGTACTGCAATTTTTGCTTCTCTTACTCTTGATTTTCCAACTGCCATTATTCAACAGCCCTCTTTCTCTTTCTGTTACTGAGTTTGTTTTGCAGTGCATGCACAGTAAGATGCTGGGCTTATGTAAAGTAGCCACACAGACACAGACTGGCCTTTGGGCACTTCTGTACCAACAGCAGTAATATTACTGTATATGGGGAGACAGGGCATGCTGTGTTTATGTCGCAAAAGTGGTATTATTCTGCTAATGCAATGCTGGATGCTCAGTATGTGACGCTTGAGCAGCAAATGTTATCTGATTATTCTCCTTTATTCCATCTGTTCAATAAATGCTTTATGTCTCAATCAAATAATTAATTCATACATTATGAAGATGAGATTAAAATGTGATGTTGTCATATATTATATGATCCTGGTCCTGAATACATTAGTGCTCATGTTGGACACAAGGAGCCCATTACCTTCAGCAATCTTTAAACACCGAAACACTTCAGGTTAAAAAACAAAGCTCACAGCAAACATAAACTAGATTACTATCAGCCCTCGGATTCATCTTCATCTTCAGTTTATAATTGATTCAAACCATCCTACGAACACATCATCAGAGCCTGGTCTATAAATGACATGTCGTTTCAAGAGCAAAAACAAATTCAGCAGTACTACTGATGATGAAGCACTGCTACAGTTATTCATTGTATAGAACAGATATATAAAACCAAGGCTAAATATGTTCTGAAGTTGAATATCCATTTTAAATAAACTGAGCAAGTATGTCAAACTCTTGGTAAAAAGAGACAGTGCATGTGGGAAGATGTGTCAAGCGATCCAGGTTTGAAATACTGAATCCATTACTGATTTGTGGTGTCAAGCTGAATAATTTCACATCTGTCATTCTACCTTTTATCGTACTGTAACTGCTCATTAATTCAACATGAATGCTGATATTGCAGGTGAATAAAACAAATGTAATTTTGAGACTTGTATTGTGCTTGGACAGTAACATTAAATATACGTCCTGGGAAACTTACCCCCCTCAAAAAAAAAAAAAAAAAAAAAAAAGTAGTATATAGTAGTATATTTGGAAGAACACCATAATGATATCTCAAGAGACGGATGTGTCTCACAGGAGTGGGGAGGGAAGACACTATATCTGTACACTGGAGTAAACTCTGAGAGCAATGGCATTGGTGAGTTTCTTCTCACCATGCTGCCAATGAGAAGGTCTGACATGAAGATTGTAGGTAGGTGTTCATAGCATTCAAACTAAGCGTTCTGTGTCTTTATTACCCAACTCTCCTTGTCAACCTACAACTTTTTGAAAGCAGCTCTAGCTCAGACAATATTAAATGAAATGGGATGAATTGACAAAAAAATGCTCAGATAAAACACTGTCTCTTCTATGATCAAACATAGACTTTTATCTCCTTTGTCCTTAGCTGTGTTACACCATGGCCAATCCCTTAGTGCCAACATCACTGCCCACTTGCTGCTCTGATGGGGGGATTTAAGAGCTTCAAAGAGGGAAGAGCTGGCAATAGTTTTTCAAAGTAATTGTCAAATACCTTTTTGGCCCATGTGTTCTTCCTCACCCCATCCCAAGTGGCTTCAGATTTCATTTTACTTTTGTGTTTTGTGCCTGTGGTCCATTCTGGTCTCCACAACAAAGAAAATGTTATTTGGCTTCAATGTCATTAGCAGAAGTCCTCAAGGAAATCTAACAAACAAAGAGACATAAACTGTACCAAAAACTAAATATATCATCCCAAACCTTGTCTGTAAATTTTAAACAGATATTTAACATGTACTGACAGTTTACACTGATTTAACATAAATGGACACCTAGCTCTACTCTTACCAGATGTTTGATGAACTTTGCGACCCAATTTGTAGCTTTACTTTGGTTTCTCATCTTGGGCTGACTGTTTCCTAAAACTGTAGCCCTGTTGCAATAACACCTGACCTCAAAAATACATCCTTCTTAATCATATATGTTCTTCTATAGATGATTCTGGTCTTAGCAAGCTGATGTGCCCCAGTAATTTCACCTCTTAATGAACAGCAGGTCTTCTTTAGAAGTCACTGTAATGGGAGTCTTTATGCTTTCGAGAGTAGTTTGTTCAATTTTAATACCTTTTAATGAAGCAGACATTTACTTCTCTCTTATACTGATTATATGTGTGTGTGTTTTGGTTCTTTATCTGTGTTCTTATTCCCTTGTATGCCTGCCTTTATTTTTGCAATTATTTTCCAAATGTATTTTTGTTTTCTTTGGGGAGCAGGAGGTCACACCTTTGGTAGGTAATTTGAACGCTGTAACAACTGAAACTTTATTTTTACTGCTAAAGTTTATTTTTAATAAAAAAGGAAAATTCATGCAAGCTTCAAAAAGAAAATCTATAGACAGCCTATACTGAAGGCAGTATAGACTACAGGCCATGCTTCAGTTTGGGTTTAATCTTTGAGAGATGCATCCACAGCACCAACATCTCAAAAAACTAATTGCTAAAGCAATGGAAAGCTAGAGTGATGTTGATCACATTTGACTCTTTTCCACATGTGTGTGCATGGAAAACCTGTCTGTAGCTCAACTCCCAAAAAAATGACCCAGCAGGAGTCAGTATATGTGCTTGTGCTCGCATGCTTTATATGTTCACTGTCATTTTAATATTTTAAAATTGTTTTACACCTAAACTCAGCCAGCTTAATGTTCCAAGGCAAGATATAAACCAATTTTGTCAATAGTTAATATAATTGCACATTTAAATACGAAGCTAAATTAAGATAAATAGAGCATATGTGTCAAAACCTAATTTGTAGTTCCTCCTTTCTTAAATTTTTATATGTATGTGTGAATGTACTGTATTTTAATATTTTCACTGCCTTTTTGCATCTCCCTGTGGGCTGCACACTAACTGTACAGTATGTCGCGTTCTAACTAGCAGCAGCCTGGAGCTGCAGTGGTTGGAACAATTTGTGTGTTAAGGACGCCTGGTGAGCCGTCCCTCATTAAAGGAGATGAGACACCTGTGGTTTGGTGTGTGGAGCCAAGAGAAATGCTTGATGGGTGTAAATATTGATTCAGTTTACTCTCTCCCTGTGGAATGAATTTTGTGGGTCCATGTGGTTGAATATTTGCTCTGATTAATGATCACAGACTGACGTCATCAATAAGCTCTGTGTCAACATTAGTCGTTAGTAGAGTTATTATTTAAAAACTTTACACAAAACTGTGCTAATTTATCTGCGCACCTTTTGATTATTAGAAAAAAAACTATAATATAAAAAAATTTCATTTATGCTCATTTGTGCTCTCTCCTCTCTCCATTTTTCTGAGTTGTGCAATTGTGCATTGTTTACCTGTTTACCTGTAAACTTGTTTCTTTTTAATTGCAGAAGGAAAAAACATTTTAGATGTATGGAAACAAAAAAATAGTTTGAATTCATGTCATCATTAAAAAGCTTGATAATTTCTGTTAAAACTGTATATTTTTGAAACAAATCAAACAACAAGCCTTAAGCATTAATTTTTCTACTTGCACTTTGTTTCTGTTAATGCATTTTTCTATCAAAACATTGTCACACTAAGTATTTTAGTTGTTCATTTAAAACAAGTAATTATTAACTGACCTTATTTTTTCATTGACAGTGAGCATTGGATAGTGATGTGTTCACTGCCTGTCCCACTGTGGATCTTTTCTTGCTGCCACCTCTTTGTGAAGCCGCTAAAAGCATGCTTGGGAGATGAATGGTGTTGATTAAGAAGAAGTGTCAACATCCCCTCCTGCTTGCTTTGTCCTCATGGCCTTAAATCTTAAGCAACTCAAAATAAGAAGGCGCTGTGCTCCTGGGAGAGGCAGCAGGCAAATATGTTTATTTGTGGATGTAGGGAAGCATGTACATGTGGATATGAATGTTAGAGGATGAGTTCAAGATGAGGCCTATGTGTATATGTGTGTGCATGTGTCATTGTTTAACAGTAAAGCTCATGTTTCTCATGTCACCAAGTGTGCTAGAAATAAAACAGGGCACAGAGCTGCGTGTGAGCTGCTTGATTAGATTAGGGTAGCAAATTGATTGTAAGTGTGCAGTTGTCTCCATCGGAAAGTGCCACTGATTGCGGAGGAGCGTGAGCGTGCTGGCGCCTAATTTGATCGTTCAACAGCTAATGCAATCTGCGTTACGGCAGCTACTGCAGATTGGGATTAATGTGCCAATAGGCCAAGCAGGAATGGAGAGTTAGAGGAAAGTTAGAAGGCTGGTGAATGCACACAGCGCTGCGATCAATCGAAGTTACAGAATGACATACACCCGAACAGTATCTACCCCCCCCGCCCTGTGGCTGACCAGGCCGTATGGTCTTAGAAAACACAACAGCCAGCCTCCAATCGCAAATATAAGACTCAGTCTTTTCTGAAATGTAATGAAAACAATCCTCTTGATTAAAACAAACATTTTAGTATTTAAAATACATGTGCTTCATTTGTGTCGGCAAAATTAGCATCTTTGACTCTGAATCTCAGAGATGTATCCATGTTAATGCATGAAGCAACCGCCAAGTCCTCTAGGGTTCATTTGCATTGCTGGAAAACGTATTTGCCTCGTAGCCAGCGGATGTGTTAGCACAGCATTTGCATAAAGCACCAGCAGTTAGTGACTTTAAATGAGTCTGAATGTGACACTGATTGGCAGCCAGAAACAAAAGAGTCGTACAATGTGTTACATAGCAAATATTAGCATGCTCGCCACAATTTGTTCATATAGTGTGTCTTGTGTGTCAATTTGTGTGCATCCGATAGATATATTTAGCTCGCTGGTCTTAGAGTCAGGGTTAGACTTCAGCTGCATTAACTTTATTAAATTACATTCACTTTCAAAAAGAAAAAAAGATGCTTATGTTTTTTCAATACTTTTAGTAGAAGAAAATAATTTGCAATCTTTTTGAAACTTACATTGCAGTTTTCTTCTTTTTATCATTTTTTGTTGCATGGCATGATTTTGCGATGCACTGGCTTCACAAATTGCTACTGTATGCTTCACGGCATCTGTCACACATCTGTGTTTGTGTCCCTTCTTGATCTCTGTTCACGTGCAAAAAAACAAGAATCCAGGAAATCCCTTATCAAAACCTTGCTCAGCAAAAAGAACACATCTGGATACCTTTGTAACCTCGCCATCATTTATCAATTTACATCTTTTTAGCTCATATTCATTCTTTCTTTGCGTTGATCAGTTCTGCATCAGAGACTAATTGCATCATAAATTAAGATGGGGTATTTGTATATTGATCATACTCTGTCGAAGCTGTTTCACCTCATGAAATGAGTGACATAGAAAAAGAGGAGCTGGCTATCATAGAGGTGATAAGGGTCCTGCATGTCCCCTGTCCATTCCCATTATCTCCTGTCACATTTACTTTTGAACGCAAATGCCACATTAGCATGCCTGAGATTCCCTCCAGCTGTGGCATAACACTAACAGCCCTCATACCTGCACAGTCTATAGATCATACAGACAGAGCAGCACCTTCCATCATGGTTTATGCATGTCTCCACTCTAATTTGATCTTTAACAGTATTAAGACAGTCAATGGCATACAGTGTAAAAATGACCAATCCAGCTTAGTTTTACATGTAAATATAGACTAAAAAGAACAAGATTCTAGTCATGTATATTATCCTAAACATAATATTATGATTTTGGATTAAAGCTAAGAGAACTGAAAGATATTTATGGGTTTTGTGTACCAAGTTTGAATCAGATACATTGCCAGTTGTGACACATGACATATTACAAAAAGGGCCTTTGTTCCAGAGAGGAAACCCGTGATTCATCCTTCATCTCTCACTGCTAAAGCTCTACTATCAGAACTCAGGCGCGTTTTGGTCAGTGATATCATCCAGATATATTTTTTCTAGAGATGCACGTCACTCAACCATTTGCCTTCTTCATGTCTGTTAATAGAATAAATTGGAGCATAGCAGGAGCCTTGTGTCAGTCAGTAGCTGGACTTTTTTCAGTCCACATTGAATCAGATGGCTAGCAGGCTTTCAGTGATGGGCTTTACCTACTTTTAGAGTGTTCAGTAAGGTGGGGTGAGATTAAATGGATTTTGCAATTGAAGTTAAATGAGTTGTGTTTTGTTTTATCCATTCATGGATAAATCGATTCATCGATCCAGGCAGAACCCAGCCAGTAAAATTATTCTTCTGTCGTACAAAAACAAAGAAATGTGGGCTGATTAATTTCGAGTGATATTGAAAAAAAAAATTGAAAAAATATTTGACACTTTCAGAGGTAGTTCATTTAACAAAGTGTTTCTTTTTGCAGTCATAATGTGAAATATTGTTAGGCACTCATTGCTCTTCAGTTGTCTTTGCAAAAGGCATTCTCCTCTGTAATCAGGTCTTGGTGCAACTAAAGCGTTTGAGCCTTTACACATTAAATTGTTTGTCATGTAATAGATGCTACAGAAATTCAGGCCAAGACAATATAACCTCTGAATCTTTTCACCATCTTTTAACTGCCTGGAAAATGTGCTTAAGATAAGAATTATTTTAAACCTTGGGCTAATGTGACTAACTTTTGTTCAATAGCCAGTTAAAAACACAATATTTGTTTCTTCCCTCTTACTAACCTGTTATTTATTTTATGTCCCCAGTTTCAGTGTTTTGTTGTGTCACCACTTACTATTACTTGAATCTTCTAATAACTAGACAACTTTGCTTCAGCAGTTTATACGTCACAAGTGATGGTCTAAGAGAGCAGTGCAATAGGAATTCGCTCAGGGATAGCATCCATTTAATATGTAAAGATGGGTGCCACAGGGATCAGCACTTGTGTGTTTCTTTAAGAAGCGCTCTGGCACCGATGTTAAATCATTTAGCTGTGGGAGGAGAGTGGGAGAGGGGAGGGTTTCATCTGAGAGGCAGATGTGATATTTTAACATTCAAGATGCCACAGGTTATGGATCAGCAGTATAAGCCACCCCTACTGCCCCTCACTATCCTCACAGTTCCAATCAATGCATGCAGCCCCCCTCCTATGGCCATTTGAATTTATTTGTTTGTCCACAGAGGCTGAAAACATTAAGAGCAGACAGGAAGGTTAATATTATATGGGCCAAATGTCAAAGTATTAGACTGAACAAAACAGCTTTCTGGGTCTCCTGAGGAACAAATGATTAAAATTGATGTTTACACATTTGGTCCACCACTTATAAAGTAAGAAAAGCTCAGACACAGGTGGGTCAACAGTACTTTTTCTGAAAATGGTTCATTGAACAACTGCCGTTAAATAAAATAAGAAATCTGTGAATTTTGATCATCTTCATGTATCTCAGGACTCCATGCAGAATTTAGGGCATGATCAAGCAAAAGCAATGTAAATGGATTATAATTCTATCTTCTCCAAAGGAAAAACTAAAGAGACTCAAGAATAGGTTTATATATATTTTTTTATTGAGTTTTACACACATTTATCGCTAAACAGTTTGTAATTAGTGTTTTGAACTGCCCTTTTTAAATAAAATGTACTATTTATTATAAATACAGACCAGTGTCTTACAAACATGACTGTGTGAACTGTTCTATTAACTAACTAGTATAATAAGAAAGATATAAGAAGAAAGTATAATGTACAGGCTTGCGCCAAACAGTGGAGATTTTACAGTCGATAAAATGCTTCAGACAAACTGACCCAAGGTCCCTCATAAATGCCGACTGAGTGCCTGTTCCTCTGTGATTTGACGTGAAGACAGCTAACAGGGTGACTGAATTTATTAATGCCATTCGAGAAGCTGTCGCTCAGGGGAACGAGGCAGAGCTGGGCAGGGTATTAAAATACCAAAAACATCTTCATGGCGCTGAGCATTTTGCTGGGCTGAATGGCAGGAAGTGATGGGATGCACCCAAGTGCAATGAAGAGTACCGCATGAGCAGAGGAGTGAAGAGTGAGTTTTGCCTTTGGACCAGTGGACCGCTAGACATTTTGCTCCTCTCTTGTCTCCTGTGTGTATATTTATGGCTTCTTATATGTGTGGCTGGGTTCAACCCTTAAGAAAGCAGACACACTTTGCATCAGTACACCAGTGAGCTGTACTGCAAATAAGAGAGGATAAGCGCAAAGGCAGATCTTATTGCTTTTGCAAATGGGATTGTGTTTTCAATTGTGTCAGTTTGTTAGGTTGTTGGTTTTTCTGTTCGTCTGTTTTTCAGGATTATGCAAATAATACCAAAATGTCTTACACTAAACCTAAAGGGATGGCGCATGGCCCATGGGTCCATGAGTCCATTGCGCAGAACCAGGATTATTTGAAGTAACTTCCCTTAAAATTCTCTTCTCTTCTTTTTCTTCTCGTCTCTTCTCTGTTTTTCATTTACAGCAGGGTTGTGCATTTTTTTTTTCCCCCAGGAGGAACAAGTTTAAAAACGGTTGAATTGGAATCACTTACACCACCTTAAATGCCAACTGTAAATGAGGTTTAAGGTTCATCCAAAGCTAATGTGGCTCCTACAGTTTGAGTCAGCTACAGTTACAGTCTCAAAGTATGACATTCCCTCTTTTATCTCACGTTTCCTTCCTGAGCTGTGATGGAGGGCTTGCAACTCTTTCTGTTCCACAAAGACTAAATTGGGCAGCACTGCAGCATAGTGTTTAGCTCTGTTGCCCCGCAACAAGAAGGTCGTTGGGTTCGGTTCCCGGGCCTGGGGCCTTTCTGTGCAGAGTTTACATGTTCTCTCTGTGCCTGTGTGGGTTTCTCTGGGTACTCAGGTTTCCTCCCACCGTCTAAAGACATCATGTTTAGGTTAACTGGTGACTCTATATTGTCTGTAGGTCTAAGTGTGAGTGTGAGTGGTTGTTGGTCTCTGCCCGGTGTTGGCCCGGTGATGGACCGGTGACCTGTCCAGGGTGACCCCGCCCTCACCCAGTGTGAGTTGGGATTGGCTCCAGCACCCCCCGTGACCCAGAAATGGATAAGCAGTAGATGATGAATGAATGAGACTAAATTTGGGAGCCAAACTTCACCATGCACTTTTGCATAAAAAGCAGACTCTTGAATGAAACTGGACTTCATAGCTAGTATGGACAAAAGGGAATAATTACAATGTGAACACTTTAATTCTAACAAAAACAGACCTGGAAAAATGTGAAGCTTTCCTTATATTTAGTTTTTATAATTACACTGTGTATTGTGTAAAGAGAAATAGATAGGAGTTTCTATTCTTTCAGCTCTTTCAGTCTTTTCATACATAATGTAGCCGGTGTGTATGTTGACATGTTGATGAATGACGGTCAACAATGACACACTTCATGGTATACTGTGTAATATGTCTGCCTATTCTGTACATATTTCACTATTTAATGAGCCCGGATATGGTGAACTGATGATATCAGACAAAGGGTTGAATTTATACTGTGCATATGTGTGGGTGGGTTGCTTTGCTTTTGCACGTCTGCTAATTGGAGACTGGATGTACTATAAATAGATTTCTTAGAACCTTTAAACATTGAGTGGGAAGTATAGTTGTCTCATATTCCTTCCTCTAATTGTAACTGTGTATGTGTGTGCGCATGTGTGCACGGTATATCTCTCGTCACTTCATACAACAGTTTTAATCAGTTGATGATTGGCAATTCAGGACGCTCCATGTTTGTTGTACATTAATAACGTGAGGTTACTGCATTGCTGTGCCACCATTGGGAACAGAACAATCTACTGAGGCTTCATTCATCTCCATGCTGTCACCAGGGCAGCCTCTGCAATGAGGAATACTTTCATATGGATCCTCTGTCTCCTGAGACTTGTTGGAAGGTTATTGTTCTCCATATTTTCATGTTTGGGGAACTTTTTCATATTCTGTTAAAAATTAAGATAAATTGTTTCTCTGTTTTAAGGTGGACAGTAGGGAACAGCTTCACATTTTTCTGTCCCTGAAATAATTTGAATACATGCTTATTTTCTGTTTATTTGCTCATACTGTAGGTAACTGGCCTGTCCTTTTCTGATTAGTTTAGCTGATGCAGTATTGTGACGTAGAGATTCAAATGGCCACTTTTGCTTGAAAAAATGCCACTCAGTGATTTAGCATCTAATTCTCATCCGTCCTCTGAAAAGATTTCTTCAAAGGATAACAGTTCCATCCATTTTTATTTTTAATGTGTATTGATACATTTTACATCCTTTATAGGAAGAACTGAAGTCTGATTTCTGTGCCCGTTGATAATTGCTGGAATTCCTTTTTTAAATAGCGTTTTTGATCTTATTTTATGTTGTTTTTGGTAACACCCTAGCACATTGTGAATCATTCTTAATGTTTAATCAGCTCAATGACACCTAACATATACATGCATATTTTTATATCTGTTACAAATCCTATTAAGATGATGAAGCTGTCTCAAGGGCAAACCTCTTTTGAGAGACTGTTGATGAAAACCATTAGCCGAAAGAATCATGTTCTTTGAGGTTGGTCTAACCTCACTTAACAAACTCTATTTCAAATTTAAACTAAAAACAAAAACAACAACATCTAAAGTGGGAATCTGCTCTGTGTTGAATAAACCAGCTTTGATTTTATCAGGTGTTCAAAGTCTTAGGCAGAGAATGATCTTTGTAAATGTGTGCAAATATTAAAGGTTATAGACCACAGAACTTGTAGATGAGTTAAGGTTGATAACAAGTTTTAATTGGTAATGGTCAAAATTTAAGTTAAAACTCAAAGTAAAGTTTAGACACAGTTCAGGTCAGTTTCACTTAAAGTCACTTCAGTTTTTGTTTAAAAAGATCTGCTTTAACATTACAGTATAATACTCCACATTCAAGCTGTCAGTGCCTGTGACTTGAGTTGATAGAAACAGGATCTATATTGTCTCAATTTTCACAGTATTTCCTGATTTTATATTTCTTTGTGTGCTTTCCAACACTGTGTTTCACCATGGAATAAAAAACATTGCAGGTTTTTGACAAAATATTAAACACAAGGTGATGTAATCATTGTAATTTTTAAAAAGAAAAATACAAATGGGTGGGTGAAAGCGGCGAAGGCATCTCAATAACACCCAGTATCACTGATGGCATCTCTTGCTCTTTTTCTAATTTCACTCTTTTGAGAAAACTCTTGTGCTCCAAAAGACATTTGTCAGCCACTCAACACTCCCCCCACATCTTCTGCAATCCCTCAGATTATCAAAGTATCCAGTCTCCATGGAAAACAGAGAGGAGAGATCTCTAGCGAAGGCTGTTGCCCTGGCAACAAGCTCAGTGAAGTCAGTTGCCCAGAGCAGAGGTAAAACATAACTGACTAAACCATATATCTGGAAGTTGGCAGATAGTTGACAGGGTGGAGTACCTACCTGTCTGCACTTGGCAAGATGACCATGGCGAGGATAGTGTGAAAATGAGATGGTGAGACTGATAAACAGTATCTGAAATTTCTTTCCTAAAACACTTTCTCTCCTTTGACTCCTTCTGTTTTCTGACCTGAACTGACTTAATTACAACTTTCATTGCTTTCTAACGGTAACGGATGTGTGAGCCTCTCACATCTTACTCAAGCAGCATTTTGATTTTGCAGCTATCTTTTATGAACATATGCGTCAAAGCTGCTGACATTCACACCATATTGTGTCACGTGTTGTGAGGTGAGCAAGAGGCTGTCATCTGTGCCATGCTGTCAGTGTTGACATCATGTACTGCATGTTCCTGTCAGGAAATCTGAAAATCTATACCTGACAACTTTCAGCTCCCCTTCACAGCCCTTGTTTATCTGAAGCCCCATCTCCCATTCAGATGTGCTACCAATGTTGCATGGCCAAAATATGTTGCCCTAATGCACACAACTCAAAGCACTCTTGTTAGAAGCAACATTAAAAATCTTGAACACCAAATAATGCATATTCATGTGGGTTTGAAAGTGTCTTGAGTTTTGACCTGAGCAGCTCTCTCGAGGCTGCAGGTGTTTGACTTTAGCTGAAAGTAGGTTTGCTGCTGACAAAGTTGTCTTTAGTTTTCAGTGGACCCCACAAATCCAATTAGTAATTTGTTGACAAGTTGAAATTTTGAAATATGGACAAACTGAAAATGTCAGTTATATGAAATGCAGCAGCACTGCGCATGCTGCAAAAGTATCCATCTCATCAGTGTGACCGTGCCCCCTGGGTCGATCTTTTTGTTCAGGGGTATTAGTAGCAGAAGTAATGCAGCATCATCAATATACCGTGTGACTGTAACATTGAAGGAAGACTTTACCATTTGTTTAGTTATTGGGGTATTTTTTTGACATCTTTTTGATAGCAGAAAAATAGAGAGGGATAGAATGATAGGCAAAAGGTCACAGGTCGGAGTCAAACACTGGCTGCTGCAGTTTAATGAAATGAAAAACCAGAGAGGAACTGGGAAAAAACCCACAAATTGTAAATCAGTATCTTTGATTTGTGGCCTTAGTGTCATAAAATCCAGCAGGTATTTAAAAAATGAAAGCTCAGTGAAGTTGAACAATGGAAAAGTATTAGAAGTTAAAATTTTACCTCTGGGACAGCCCATAATGAGTACCTTTCAGCAGTGTAGTGATTAGTTGGAGAGACCGTTTGGACTGAAGGACAGAAATAGTGATGGAAAGGAGTGAAATAGACATGCTAATGGGAAGGTTTTGCTTTAACACAGAGCTTTTCTGATGAGGATTTTCTTAGTTATTTCAATAGTAATTTAGACTCACTGAGGTGTGGCCAAATTGAATAGGCTTTAGGAAGACAGATGGGCTGACTTATGTGCCCTCTAGAGCAAGATGATATGCTCTTCAGAGGAAAGCGTTTGAAGGGACTATAGTAATACAAAAGGTGGGTGGTTCTTTGTAATCTGTGTGTTTTAATATTTTTAATAAGAATACTTTATTAAAATGTGTTTGCGTAAAATGACTATTTAGGCACATTGGATAAAAGGGGCTTACATTTGACATGCTTCATGAAGTAATTACTAAGTAGCCTACATATGATGCAACATGACATTGTGCATATAATGCACATACGTGTCTGTGGCGTATTCTCAGATGTTTTCTCATGTAATATGATCTCTATGATGACAATGATGATGACTTTCTGAAGTCATACATAAACTCAATATGTAACTTCAGTTCAATATGAAAAACTGGATGATGAAACATAGAACCTTCATCTTCCATCACAACTTAGCATCCTCCATCAGCTGATAAAGTTAATAGATCAACACTAATATTAAGTGGTTAGGTCTAGAATCCTTGGCTAGCATGCTGTTGAACTGTAAACTTTCACATGAGATTCTACATTTTTATTCTTATATTGAATTTCAACAAGTTGATGCTGTTTTGTTTTGGGTTTTTTTTTTTTTTAACAAAGAAATAAATGAACAGGGTTAGGGTTAGGGGAGACTTACTCCCCCTGCATTTGTAATACAAGAATTATCTTTCAGTGTTTCGTCTGTCATATTTGTTTAGTAATCTAGTTGATGTAAATCTGACACCATCATTATTCGTACCGTCACCTCAGGTCTGCCTTTGTCAGCTGGATGTTTTTCGAGGCACCAGTCAGATTGTCCGGAGAAAAAAGGATGTGCCTCTGAGATTGGAATTTAAACACTGCCACACTCACATCTGTATGAAGCCAGTCGGTCAGCCTAATGAAGAAACAAACAACATTTTTTTTCCTGATTTTATATTAGTGTTGATCGACTCATATCCAGCCCACTGGTCAACTGGCACACCAGGAAACCTCCTCCAGATGTCTGCTTAGGATTGCCAACATACACGGAAGCAATATTCTGAATAACTCAATCATGAAAACAGCAGCAAACAAATTTTTAATCACTGAGATGGCAACATATCCAACATGAAAACAGATGTTATCAAAGAGCTGTGCTTCATTTTCAGAACCGAAAACAAAGAAGATTAATTGAATTTGTCTCCTGAACTTGACTGAAGAAGGAATCAACCTCATCCCCAGATTGTGTTTTGATCAAGAGAGAGAGAACCAAAGATTGGAGTGAAAACAAAGGAGAGTAAGATTGAAACAAACGACTGATTTTAGTCTGCTTTTTCCTCAGCTAATTTAATGAATGGAAAACATGATATTTTACCTATACCCAAACACTGTTTCTAAAAAAAAAAAAAAAAAAGGCAATATTTTTTCTCATGTTTTTTATAATTATGTAATAATATAATTTTATTTCATTTTATATAACGTTATTTTCTTTTATCTGCAGGATATTAAATTATTCTACTCGAACAACACTTGTTATAACCCAACAGTTATATTCTCTGTTCAGGTCAACTCTCTTCTTTCCTTTTGTTCCTTTTCCTGTATAATGCTCTTCATCCTCTATTCATTGCATTCCTGAAACATCTTTTGGTTCGGGTCTCTCTTTCACTGTGCTCATAAAATACAGTTATTAGGGCTGGATTGAGCTGGGAAGAGCATGGGGGGCATTCAGATAGGAGCCCTGTCAGCAAAGGGGACTGTTAATTGTAACCATTAGGCTGCCGTTGTGCCATGCTGACAGAGCTTTAATGGAGGGTGGGCTGTGGTTTAACCACGGCTCTTGCCCTGTGGACAGCAGCATGGTTTCAGTGACTTAAGCCTAACCCCAATAGCTTCTGCTTTGTAGCGGACCCTGGAACCTCCCTCCCCCTTTGTGGTTTTCAGGGGTCTTCAGGATGGAGGGGTGGATCTAAAACAAAATGTTGTCTTTGGTACCTCTTTAAAACATGCCATTATTTGGACAATCACTTCCAGTTTCCTGTTTTCTTGTGTTTGTTATGCTTACATTGATTGGGGCTTTGGAGTGGAAGTGTGTTTGCCTGTGTGATCACTGCTCTGCTGCTTGTATCTGCAGTTTATGGGTGTTAATTGAAAGACTTAAACAGGATTAAACTCCTATTAGCCACTGTGTTGTATCACAATAATAGATATTGAGAATGCCATTGCTTTGAGAACTATGTATTGTGATGCCTCTCACATTGGTTTATATTCAGAATTGAGACAAGCATGTGCAGTTGCAAGTTATTCACAAATGTTGTAGCTTGGTGTTCAGATGTTGGGCTTGTATTTCCAGCTCAGACAGTATGGAGGTTTTTTCAAATCTTTTTCTGTGAGATCTTAATGTAAATTCAAATGTCTCCTATGGTCAAAACATTTGAGTGTTAATATAAAGTCTGCATTATCTGAAGCAGTCTTTCTAGGTGATATTTTCTGATTGATGACCCACTTATGCACATATTACTCTATCATTTTAGTAAGTAGTAGCATATTTGTCAGTAATTGTTTTGTGAAGGGGCAGCGTGGTGGCATAGTAGTTAGTGCTGTTGCCCCACAACAAGAAGGTTGCGGGTTCAGTTCCCGGGTCTTGGGCCTTTCTGTGCAGAGTTTGCTTGTTCTCCCCCTGCTTGCGTGGGTTTCCTCCAGGTACTCCGGTTTCCTCCCACCGTCCAAAGACATCATGTTTGGGTTAATTGGTGACTCTAAATTGTCCATATGTCTGAGTGTGAGTGTGAGTGGTTGTTGGTCTCTGTCTGTCTCTGTGTGTTGGCCCTGTGATGGACTGGTGACCTGTCCAGGGTGACCCCGCCCTCGCCCAGTGTGAGCTGGGATTGGCTCCAGCACCCCCCCTGACCCGGAAACGGATAAGCAGTTGAAAATGAATTGAATGAAATGTTTTGTGATGTGATGATTATAAAATATATTATCATTTAATTAAGATATGGCAAGACATTTCTTGACTGCACAGAGGTGTCATCAGTAAAAATTTCCTATAAGTTGGGTGTGAAAATTTAATTGAAATATTATCAAAATCATAATTGCCAGTTGTAATATCCAAATCACAGGTGCTGGAACTTTTTAAATAAATCTAAAATATGACACAGCATTACATAAATGAAACTGTAAATGAAATTGTGGTGCTACAGAGATGCCTCTGCTCTCTAGACATAAGGAACCTACTTCTTTGATAAAAGCCCACCGACAGAATGCAATTGAAGGTAATTTAATCATCCAATCACCGATCTAAGTCAGAATATTTTGTTCACTTCTTGGCTAAATGACAGAAACATGATTTTCAGACACAAACTGTCAATCAAAGGTGGTGTGAGACTCTTCAGTTTGGGCTCTTTGTATATTGTCTTTGCAGGCTGTGTCAATTCATTTGATGATCAACATGACCTGGCAGAGGGCATGAATGCTTTAGATTAAGTTCCTATTGGAGACCTTAATTCAGTTTGATAGTCTGTCTAGTTAAACAGGTGCGGTGTTGAGCTTCAAGACAGAAAGAGGATTGTAAGGTATTAGTGTTCTGCTCTGAAGCTTTTCAATCATCCACATGCCAAGCAAGTGAGTGGAGGGCAGGGATAAAAAAACCCCAAAACAAAACAGGAAGACAGAGACTTTGCTGTCACTCAAGAAATACTGAGACCTGTGACAATTAGTTCTGCCAGTTACTAATCTCTATATCAGGGCGTCTAGAAACTCATGTTGTCTTGTTCAAACCCACAATACTTCATTTGAAATTATAGCTGTGGGTCTAGGTTACCAATGATGCCAAATAATGAAAAAATGCATGTAGAAATCAAATGATATGACTTCTGGATTTCTTATTTGATATAATAGATGATGTCAGTATGATATTGATATTGATGCAAGCAGATATCGCGCAGCAAAGATGATAATGGTGTTTGTTAAGTTTAATTTAAATTTGGGTTTAAGATGCTTATAAGTTCTTTTTTGTTGTGTTCCTGTCAGTTGCATTTAATTTGGTGTGTGCACCATGGACGGTGCTTTGAGCGGATGTGTGTGTGTGTGTGTGCCCTCTTCCTGTGTGAATGCCAAGGATGGGTATCCATGGTTTATTCATGGAGGACTGGTACAATGCCTGATGGCTCATTTCTAGGGCTACAAGGCCACTCTGGCTGGGACTTTGGGAGGATGATACATGAAGTGAAGCCTGATCAACAGAATTGTGTGTCTTTCCATTAATTATGAATTTTGATATGTGGAAGCAATGATTTTCATCACCCATTACATCTTTTGTGTATGGCTGCATTCTTTTCTTTAACTCACAGGTCTTGCTGTGGTCTTATAATGTGCCCTGTCTGTCTGTCTTTTTTTTTTTCCGCCAAATCTTGAAAAGCTGAGACAGATCTCATTTCTACTACATTAATCACACCTTTTCCTGTAGCTTTGTTTCTTAACTTTTAATTTTGTCTGGACAAGATGTGAATAAAAAATTACATTGGATGAGCATGTCTTTATAAAGATATCACAGCCATATAGACAGACTTCTAATAATGTACACAAGGTTTTGTTTTTTGTAAAGCTTCGCTATACCTCTGAACCTTAGCAATATACCACTTCCATGGAATTAAGAATTATTTGCTTTGAGAGGTCAGAAATGATTCACTAGTCATTTCTCAGTCCAACTAAAACCTTCCAGGTTTGCCAATGCAGAGAAGCTGGAGAGGTGTGTGCAGACGTATTACATAGTATACAGTTATGGTGCTCTGAACACAAAGGCAGGAGACCAAGATAAATATTCAAGCCTCTCTTCATCACACAGCCACTGTCCTGATCCCCTCTTCTTCATTGTATCTCATTAGAGCGGTGATGTGAACCTCCCTAAAATTAGAGTCTTAGATTAGGATCTTAATTAAAGGTGGAAATCCGTCTGCCTGTTTAAAATGAATTGCCATCCATTTTCATCCATGAAAAGTTGAATTGAGGGCAACTGGACTTTAGAGATACTTCTCATGTGAGAGCACTCATAACTTCAGTCTAACTACAGAGGACACCTAGGTGTTTAACCATGATGTTTAACTGACCTACTGTCATTGGAGATCTTGTATTCTGTGACCAAAAGTCATTTTTGGAATCACATGTGTCAGACTGTGAATGGTTGTTAAATCTCCAGAGATGGGATGACAGGACAGCCTTGTAGGTGGGGGCTAATTGGTGCCATAAACCTCCCTGTGTTGACTATTTCTTTCTTTACTCTTATAAAATATATATATATATATGCTGCTGAAGGAGTGTCCCCTGTCCTTCAGGTGGACACAACCTGCTGAGTCTTGACCTGGGTGGTTGGCCAAATATCTACAACCAAGTTCAGTTTCCCCTCAATTTATTTGGGATAATCATGACCTGGTTGATAGACAACCTTAACACACACCATTCATATTTATGTTTTCCATCTCCTGCTCGTCATGCAAAAATTCACACAATTTTGAAGCTTTAATGATCAGAACTAATTGACTTCATATAGTCCATATTGACCTCATATGGTCTTAATGGCCTTGTGCTTTCTGTAGAGTTGATTTTCAGAGGGAAATCTCACAGCTACTATATAGCTGCTGTTTGCTTTTTTTTTTAGCAAATCTTGCAGGAATATTAAGTTTCTTCTTCAGAAGCTGCATTCAAAGCTCTGCCTCTATGATCATGTTTAGATGCACTCCAATTAACTGGCTACTTTGATTTTTTTCACAGTAGCCTCACTCTGTCATAAATCAGAGTCAATGTTTCTCTAAATTCATTAAAGGATTAAGAGAAATTTGGTTAGCAAAGCCAGTTTTTTTGTTCTTTTTTCATGTAAATGCTGATCTGGATTCAGATTCCTAAAAAAAAAAAGTCCATGTTACAGGACAAATTTCCATTCAGGGAATGAATTATATGTGAATGTGGCAAAACGAAAGAAAAGCTCTTTTACGCTTCGCTGTCCATTACCATACTGTAGGAAATTCAAATTAGTTAGACTAAAACTGAAATGAAATTCTCTAAAATTAAAGTACTCAAAGGAAAATCTCCCAAAGTTGTAGCCTTTTATAAAACAATTTAGAATACACCAATACTCTCAGAATAAGAAGAATACAGTCCACAGTAAAGCTAGAAATTGTATGAATCTTAGAGTACTGAGTACTTCGGCTCATATTATGCTGATGATAAGCAGGGGCAATGTTTACCATATTCAACGTCATTCATTTATCACTAAAACGTGCTTAATTTTGCAAATAGCACTAAACACAAATTGCTACTGCAGCTGGAGGGAATGTCATTAGTTCTGCAGGTGTTTGGTTACAAACCAAAGTACCGGACAATTCAAAAGTTTGATGATAAAACACTATGAAAAGTGAAGGGGTCAGCAGTTATTTTAATTTGTTTTGTTGGGTTCTCAAATGTATATGTCAACAGAAAAAAAAGTAGTGAGGCTAAAGCAGTCAGAGGCTCAGGATTCATGAGAAACGGAAACATGACATTTGATTTCAATCCATTCAAGATTTGTTGAGATATTTCAGTGTGAACCAGAGTGGTGGACGCTCTTTGCTATAATTACACTGTTAGTGTGGCTGGAGATGTGTTTGGGGGCCGGGCAAAAGGCTGACATTTTGATTTCCTTCTTCAATCGGATATCTCACAGTAAACCTGTCTCTTTTCTACATGGAGCGTAATACTTGCTAAACACAACACCATATATTTGTTAGAATAAATATGTCATAGTTTAAAGGTTAAGTGACCTATTTTTCTTTTTGTAATCTTCTTGAACATCTATAAGATTCCAGGTGATGAAGATGAGAAAAGGAAGTTGGGGGAGTTTGTAATTTACAGTTGCGAGACTAGCTGCTCTTATTGGCACTCACCTCTCACCAGTTCACCAGATCAATTGTGGAGGACCTCTGGAGACCAGTAGCTGCTGACAGAGTCACTCTACTTGTAGCTCATCAAGTGTTTCTGCTTATTGATTGCTTGGAGAGGTTGAAGCAAACCCACTGCCCTGCTTCTGCTTTTTTAGCTCCACTTTCAGTCATTTAGATATCATCTGTGTCCTCCCTCAGCCATCTTTGCACATTTCCACCAGGGCATGGAAGCGGGAAGGATGTGGAGGAGGCCTCGGCTTGCTGAGACTGATGCAAAAAATAGCTCCATAGCAGGCAGAAAGAAATATTCTGTTCAAGAGAAGCGTGTGACCATAAGGGACAGTCTGAATTGGACACCTCTGCTGAAGTGTGAAGTAGCGTTTTCACCTCCTTCTACAGATGGGATGGGGAAGAAGAGGTTATGGTGGGTGTGAGGAGGGCGGACTACGTGCTGTAATAGTGCAGTAGGAGTAAATAGACTGGGGAAGAGAGAGAACTCAGGGGATTGTCACCAATTGTCACCATGAGTTGCCCAGCTTTTGTATTAATTTTCCATTTTGTGTGTACGGGGACTGGGATGAGAACACATTCTTCTATAAATAGAAGAGTGAGTGTGTCTATATTTTTGTGTATATATTGAGGAGTGTTAAGTCTATGATCTGTATATAACCCATTGTGACGAAGTGGCTTCCATGCATAGCTGGGCCGGGCCATATCTCCATCTCACTGAACTGTCCATGCTACTGCTAGGTTGTCACTGTGAATAGAAGACTGAATGAACCTTGTGACTGCCTTTTATCACCAACACTCCTCAGCCATATCTCACACCTCTCCCTTGAGAGGGACGTGTGCTGTCACTGATTTTTACTGCTGGCAAGACAACAGTTTTTTCGATCCAAGGATCTGTAGTTTCTTAAAATGAAAGCCAGGGATGCCTAAAGCAGAAACTGACATGCAAAGGCCTTTTGGGTAGTTTCAAACCTGTGATTTTTTTTTTATAGCCGATGCAATCAACCCAATCAATCCAGGACTATCTAGAGTCAGTCATGTATTGGACAGTCAGTCATAAGCTTTGTAATTGCTTACTGTTTAGCAAAATGCCTTTAGATCGATTGGCCTGGCTTTCTAAATCTTTTGAGTATTTATTAATTAGAATGTCGCCTAGTAGGGGTGGGAATCTTTTACTATCTCACGATTCGATTCGATTCCAATTTTTGGGGCTACGATTCGATTCAAAATCAATGTGGTGACTTGAGCGTAGTGGGCACTGTTCGATTCCCAGTGGGGGCACCTGAACCCGTCTAGGTTAATTGTTGACTTGATGTAAATGTATGTGGTGACCTGAGCAGCACGGTGGCGTAGCGGTTAACACTGTCACCCAGCAATAAGAAGGATGTGGTTTGATTCCCAGTAGGGGCACCTGTATGTCTAGGTTAATTGGTTAATTGGTAACGAGTAATGCACTGGGCTACAGCAAGGAACAGCGACCAGACTAGACCAGACCAGAGACCAGACCCCTGCAGAGAGGAGAGACTAGATCAGACCAGACCCCCCCTCCAGATACTGGACCCCCCAGAGACTAAACCAGACCAGACCAGAGACCGGAGCCCCTGCAGAGAGTAGAGACTAGAGAGTAGACCAGAGACTACAGACCAGACCAGACTAGACCAGAGATGGGACCTCCCCAGAGACCAGACCCCTCCAGAGACTAGAGACTAGACCAGACCAGAGACCGGACCCCTCTAGAGACTAGAGACTAGACCAGACCAGAGACCGGACCCCTCTAGAGACTAGACCAGACCAGAGACTGGACCCCTGCAGAGAGCAGAGACTAGACCAGATCAGACTAGATGAGATGAAAGACTGGACCCCTCTACAGAGACCGGACCCCGGTCTTTTTTTTGGTATAAAAAAGTATCTGTCTGGAAAATTCTCTGAGGGGGTCACTAATAATGCACGCCCCCCACCAGTGAAGCGGCCGTCTGAGTGCTAAGTCAAACGAGAGTCACTCACTGAGCTCAACACAAAGAGGTTTACTATCATGTACTTCAATGGAGATGTCAGTAATCGGTGGAAAACCAAAGAGCATGGGGATAAAAGAAATTAAAAAGTATACAGTGGATTTGATATTTCCACCAAAGTTGTGGGACGTATGTTTCATTGTTTTATTATGTTTTTGCTTAAATGTGTGGAAGCATTAAAGTTTTCAGTTATAACTGAAGAAATTTTCTATATTTCATTACTTAAAACACTGTCTCGGGGTTAATTTGCCTAAAATGCTAAAAACGGAATTCTCAAAAATTAAAAACCAAAAAAAAATAAACAAACGAATTTGGCAAACATTAAAACGGAATTTGGGAAAAAATAAAACGGATTTTATAGGGCTCTGGGTAAAAACCAAAATGAGTCCAAATCTTTGCCTTCAACGAGGACGGGGCTGGTTGAATCTCTCTTTCCTCCATTATTGTAGTTTCATCGTCCTGCATACAAAATGGAGGCAGACAGCCTGCGGACTTGTTTTATTTATTTATTTATTTTATCGATTCTGAATCATAGTAAATGAGAATCACGATTCTTATATGAATCGATTTTTTGGCACACCCCTACAGCCTAGTGTGCAATTTTTATTTTTATATTTCCATGGAGGCACAATAAACATACTGAAATTTCAGTTACTGACTGCAGGACTTGTAACATTGTGAAGGTGACAAGCTTTTCAGTAATCAACCTCAATCAGCCCAGTCCGGCATTTATGGTGATACAAGCATTGCCGCTTGTCTTTGTAGACTAAAAAGTATTGAGAATCACATTTTAGTGGCCTTAATGTGGCTCTGCTGCTCCAGTGACTGTAGAAATATAGATAAAAGGGACAAAGATACTTGTAAATTCAATTTGTGAGTTCTCACATTATAATAAACGGGAAAACATCTCTGGTATCCTCTTTTCACCTTGTCCTTAATGAGTGTAGATTTATGAACAAAAAATGCTATGATCTTAATTCATGATTTAATCCACAACTGTGGAAAGTTTGCAAAAAGTAAAGCCATTGTAAATCCTCAGTTGTTGAGGTCAGTTGCATTCCAGGGCTGTGATTAAGTGTTTCCATTTGCTCTTTGCTGCCTTCATCTTCTCTTGGCCTGCTCTGCCTACTCATATTTAAGTAAGTGATTTTCTAAATTTTCTAGAATACCCCTAAGCATCTCCCAGAGACCTCCTGCATCCAGCTGAGTTTTTATGAGTTGGTGGAAGCAGTAATGAATGTATTTGGAGGATGGTGTGTGAGGATAGTTGAAACAAATGAGTATCAGCCTCTTCTTATACGGTGTTTTTGCAAGTTTAAGGCACGTTGATGTATTTTAAATTGATACATTTTTCTTCTGCTGTTGATTCCTGCATTTGCTTTGGTTGAACTATTGTGTTTAACAAAGAAGTGTCTTTTTCTTCAGTTCTGATTTGATCTTTTCATCTTTTGATTGACCTTTTCAGTCTGACGTCTTATCTTTAAAACAGATTAAGCAGAAACTAAGAATTAAGAAAAAAGGTAACAAAGGAGGAAAGGCATTAGCAGTGTAATGTCCAACCTTCAGCATATGCTATTTAAGTTTATCCATGTCTCTGAAAACAGTCACAGCACAGTGAGGTAAAAATGTCCCTCCTGTCTGGGTTGATCTCCAGTTAGACCTCTTGAAATTTGCTGAATGTTTGTCTGTTTGTCTTTCCTGTCTGAAAACACCAATCGAGCTGAAACATGAGACATGAAAAGAATAAACAACTCTAATGCACAGACCTTTTGAAAAAGGCTTTTCATGTCACGACTTTCAAGATATGTCTAGAAGTGGAAGATCGTGTCAGTGTAATTCAGCATTTCTCCTTTGAACGTCTGTAATACTATAGGCAGTGTCAGCACTGATCTCTTTCGCTGTACTTGTGACCCAGTTGCTCCGTGGCCATGTTTATATTTTAGAGTTAGTGATGCAATAAATCATGCTCTAGGGTTTGGTTTTATCCACGTTTACTTTCCTCTTATTGGTATTTTTTTTATTGGAGGAGGGATGCTGTGCACTCACAGAGCAGCTGCTCGGGTGGTCAAAGACACTACAAAGCCCCATGAGACCCCTCCGCTATATCTACCGATTTCTGCAGCCCTCAACCGACCCTTTACCGGTGTCTTTAACAGCACTAATCCTTCCTCACTGTTGTTTGCATTCAGTGATAGAAAATCTATGATGTTAAGGTCACGCAAAAATTTTGAAAACTGTCTATTTGTGGAGCAAGTTTTTTTATTACAGATTTTTTTCTCTGGTTTTACTGTTTTGGGTTTGTTAAAAGCAGTTTGGGTTATGAAGCTCATGTTGACTGTTACAGTTGCAATTAAACCATTCCTCCGAGGCTGTGTAGTCTAAGCAATAATAATGAAAATGTGATACTTCTATTGATTTAGGGGGAAATTACTGCTTTTAAACTTTAAAGAAGGTAAAAGGCCAACAGAGTTGTACCCTGGGGGAGTGAGGGATTCACTGTCTTGGTCAAGGGCATTTCAGCAGATTCCTGGTTCCTTTGATCAGTCTTCACAGTTGGCTGTGTCGCCCTCCTGAACATTACTTGCCTGATTACAATCACATCCTTTTGCCAGTGACTCGTTCTGCAAGACATATATTTGTTAAACTAAGGAGGTAAATATATTCATTGCTTATCAAGCAAGGATAAAAAAGAATTAAGTATTTTCTACCTGATTCCTGTAAATGAAATTTTCCAGTAAGAGTTGGAGGAGATGTACATCTTTTGATGTACAACATCTCTCACAATGGGCTGATATGGCCTTAAATATTAAAATAAAAGTTACCCTTTTACAAATGCTAAAAAACAAACAAACCCCAAAACAAACAAACAAACAGCATGTGACTGTTGACACCTTTCTGTCCCCTTACGACAGGCATGTCCAAAGTCCGGCCTGGGTCCGGCCAATTGCGGCCCGTGGTCATATTTCATACGGCCCGCAGCCTCTGTCATAAAATAAAAAGTTAAATATATTTGGACACATGGAATTATGTCACTTAACGTTTTGCACTCCTTAATACGATGAATGTTTGTGTTATGTTCCTGTTCATATGTCTTCAACTTAAAAGTTGACAGACATCATGAATTACCAATAATATGTAATGTTTAAAATGAACCTGAGATAAAGTTCATCTTCCTGAATTATTTTTCAAGACAGATTTTATTTCATCTTATATGGCCTTCAGATATTAAAGGCAGAGTGAAATTGTTAAGAGCTGTTTAGATTTGTCATACATGTACGAAAGTATATTGTAATATAACTTCCATAAAACTGTTGCAAATTAACAATTTGCATTTAATTTTTAATGGTTCAAAGAATATCAGGCACAATGGTTGGCCCTCACGCATGTTCACCTCATCAAATCTGGCCCTCTTTGAAAAAAGTTTGGACTGCCCTGCCTTATGATATACATTGTCATTTTGTCAAAAAAAGAGGAAGGAATGTTAATTCAATTTCTACATCAGGGCTTCTCAGCTTTTCATCCCAACTAAGCTCCACACTTTCTGATTTCTCCAATTAGGATGCTTTTCTACGTTGAGAGGCTGTAAGCACATGCAGCATGCAGTTTTAAAATCTGCTAGAGAAGTCTTTGTATGAAATGAAAATGTGTACATCTTTATTGCATGATTCCACATAATAATGAAAAAAAAAAAAAAAAAATTCAGCTTAAGTATGGACAGAATTCCTTTACATCCCAATCCCGACATTGATTTTCTGCAGTACAGCAAAGCAGTTTGGAGAATATCTTACACAAAATAAAGGCGGCAATGTTTACGCCAGGTAATAAAGAGAAGGTTGTGTTACATCATAACTACATCACTCATTCTTTATCAGCCACTTACTCTCAATCAATTTATTTAAATATAAAATGTTTAATGGACGAACACTTCAGTTCTGCGAGGTCATTAATTACTAAAAGTGAGGTTGTGTAACACAGATTTAATTCGACACAATTCCCATTGTGTCGAATTATTATGAATGTTAGGAGATGGTAATGGTCTGTGCCGTATATGTGGTGGTGTTACCAATTGGTTGCACTGCTGGTCCTTTGCTTGCAACAATGGATCAGAGTTAAACTAGAATAAGTGACTCTGTGGGGGTCATAAATGTGAAGTCTGCTCAAAGCCAGCAGGAAGGAACGACTGACCTGTTTTTAGCTGATTGAGTGTCATCTCCGCAGAAGAGCATATTTCTATCCCAACAGTTCCCAGACGCAAACATGGGTTTAAATGGATATATGTTGACTGCATGATAGGCTGTCGGGAAATAGATAGCACCCCGTAAGAGAGCAGACACAAGGTGAGAGGCCTGAAAAGGGCGCGGGGAGGAAATAGAACATCTGCTTGTCGGGTAATTAAAACATTTAAACCAGGAGTAAGTGTAGGTTATGGCAGGAGAGATAAATGTCTGCTATTTCTTTATTCATTTGCCTGGGGAAAGCTAATATGGAGTACTGGTCAGTGAGATGCAGCATCCAAAGATGAGACCTACTTTGATCCACTTATTAAAAATAGATATAAGTAAAGTTATCAAAATTCAAGCTTTAGGACATATGTGATTATTGTAATCATGACAACAAAGAAGAGTCCAATTGTTGACCAATTACCTATTTGAACCCAAATCAAAGTCTTTCATATGGGTAAGATGATAAACATAAGCCAGTCTGATGAAAGTTGTGTAAAAATAGGTTCATAGGAAAAGGCCCATGAAGATTCACAAGTCAATATACTAACCAGCGATAAGCAATAAAAAAAAATACATAAAAAAAAACAAAACTAAAATGACATAGAGGAATACTGAGAGAGCGTCACTGACAGCATACACGAGTATGACTCACGATGCAATGGTTTCCACTGGATGACCTGCTTAGCTGTTCATGGTACTGTAATATCAAAGAAGCACCAATTACCTCAGGCTATACCAAAATATCCTGAGTTGGTAGGAAAACGTTCTTTGTCATTTCCTGCACTGAAAGCAAAATTCTTCACATATGAAAGAGGAGGTCTCATGCTGTCACGGAGCACTGAGCAATGTTCAGGTTGTCATTTCTACCAAAGATAATGAGGTGATTCCCTAACCAGTTCTTCCTCTCTGCCTGATGATCCGTTAATCAGTAAAATCACTCCATTTAGTCTCCAGCGAAAATAAAAATCTACAGTCCCTCTTGGCATAAGTGCTGACACCTCTTATGCGGACAGAATATGATTAACACAAACAAGATCCTGTTTTAACATGGTGAATGTGACTGTCAGTTATTCACACACATACTGGGACACATCTTTCTCATGTGCTGTTTTCTTTCTCTTATCTGTGACAGTATCCCACGGAGACATGCATGCATGTGTGTGTTTGAGTGTGTGTCTGTGTGTGCCTACTGTATAGTGAACCATCTTTGTCTCTAGTTCCCTGCTCATTATCGGTATATGTTCAAAGAAATGCGTACTCATTTGCATAGACTGTCCTGGGGCTGGAACCCCTGTGTGTAGCAGCCAGGTGATTCATACCAGCTCCTACAGTCTTATTTTGCAGAGGATTAGATTAAAACCAATCTATCAGCCCAGCTCACTCTGACCCAGTGGAAGATGAGTCACGTGATTGCTGTTAGAATGCCCAACATGTTTCTTGCCCTCTAAAAACTGCCTAGAATAGACCTTTTTGTCACACGGCCAGGGCTACCTTACAAGTGTGCTGCTTGGCTTCAATTTGGAGACTACAGATATTTGAAATTTTTGAGGATGTTCACACAGCCAGAGGCAGACCACTGTAAGCATAAAAACAGGAATTATATTTTGTAATATTAAGGACTGGATTTGTTATTATGTCCATGTGGGAAAGAAGATGTAAAAAAGACCACATGAGATCCCAAACAAAGAAAAACTAAACACAAAAGTTCTATTCAACACATTTTTCTGGTAGTTGTCTTATAAAAATGATCGCGTTTTTCACTTAGATCCAGGAATAGAGAAAGCACTGTATCTGTTCAAAGGGGGGACTTTAGATTTCCAAACTGGGCCTGAAAGGTTTTAAAGACTTAGATATCTTAGATATCTTTTTTGAAGGAAAGACATTCAATAAACCTTGATAAAGATTCTGTGGTAAAGTATAGGGTTATTGTTAGCACTGCACTGTGACCCAGTATTGTTATTCAGTGATAACCTCAATACACTATACGGATATATATATATATATATATATATATATAGCAGAAACTAATTGTGGAGTAAATATATTAGTGTGCTTTTCACTAATTCATTCGTCATTTTGCGACCAATTGTAGCTGAGAGCAGCGTGTGCAGCGTACCCAGGCTTCCTCCAGCTGTACTCTGACAGCCCACCAGAGAGCTCACTTCTCTGCTTTCCCCGGAGAGCTATATGAAAGCAAAAAGGCAAAATTATGCAAGGCTAATGTCCTCTTTAGAGAAAATATGGCATAATATTTATAAGCTCATTCCTGTCCACGCACACCACCAGAGAGTGCAAATGTAGACACATAAATGTGGGTGGTAATACATCTTTAATGGAGTCATATGGGAGGGTGCATATTCATATTAATGTGTCAAAGACGTTGTGTTATGTCAGCAAAGTTAAGGCATTTTCAAGTTACATATCTGATGGCTCTTGTTTGTCTAACAATGCATCTGCTGCCATAAACTCAGTACCGCAGATCTGCCTTCACGCTCTGTGCTGGCTGTCTTTGGTTTGTTTGTTATGGTCCGAAATTTTTAAGTTTTAAGTTTTAAGTTTGGAGTGAAAAGTACATTTTATAAAGTCTTAGAGTGTTTTGAAGCACCTATACCCAGCAACAGAATAACTGTACACGTGAATGAATAAGATAAACTGTGGGTATGCCAGTGACTTGGGGTAGATTTTTTTCCATGTATGCCAGAGTCCCATGAGACACAATTTAAGCCAAATATAAATATGTTTGCAGTTCCGCTGAAAAGAGGTCATGTTATTTCTTTACATAGATCATCAGCAGTGTGTCACTGAAGATAAGTACAGAAATCATATTATTCCCTTTTTCCGACTTTCTGTTCTTTACTTTCCCAGCAAATCTCAATTACAAAAGGCTAAGATCTTCTCAAGGACATCAAAAAGTTTAAGTCCTCAGTTCTGTGTGCTCTACTATGAAGCTGATATGTTCAGATTCAATGCTTCATTGTCATTCAAGTATACACTGCAGTGCACATACAACCAAATTTCATTGCATATGTTCCCCAGGGCCAGTACTTTGAAAATCTAACTATTAATAGATTCAGAACAATAGTTTGGTGACACGTTATGTGTTAAACCTGACATCCAACTCTCCTCTTTGTCTGATTTCTTTCACAGGAGAGAAAGCTGTGTGCATTCCCAACCATTGAGGTCTGTGGCACAGACGTCATCAACTATATGGTTCCACTGTCTCGCCAGACGGACTTCTTTGTCCCAGAGATGAAGGAGGAGGTCAAACCAGATGTGAAAGAGGAGGACTCTGACGAAGACAGAGCAACTGACATTACAGGTAAAATTTTCTGATTTGAAACTTAACACTAGCTACAGCAGAGCTCCACATTTGGAAATAATTGACAGCAAAAACCTAAAAAGGCTCTGCCAAGGAACAAAAATGCTAATAGAAATGTCTCTTTGTTTCCCTACTGGTCAAGTTTTACTTCAATATAGATGAAAGTTGTTTTTCTCCCTTGAGTTAAACAACAACCTACTGGATGACCATTGATCCTGTAGAATATGATACAAAGATGATAGAAATGGCTATAAAACACAATTGAATTGACCAATAGAGCAGTTGTCATTTCCATATTCCTTTTTTGTGTGTGTGTTTTGGTTTTGGTTTTGTTCTTTTGTTTTTTTTTTTCATGTTTGTTTTTGGTAGAGGTAAACACAGCACATTAAAACTGAAAGGAATCTCTCTGTATTTTGGAAAATTTCAAACATCATCTGGGAGATCTTTATCTAATGTAGACACAAATATTGTGGAGTTAAAAGTGCAATATTTATCTTTTAAGTGTAGCTGAGCAAATTTTGAGAAAAAAACAAAATGATTATGCAAGAAAGTTCAGCCACTCCATACATACACTGTTGTCCAGTACCTGAGTAAATGCACTGTCCACCCCTGCCGTTTCTGCTCTGTTAAAACTGCAGCATATGTCAGCTAGATAGCAATCTGTGAAAACTTTTGTTTTGTCCAGTACTGCACTGACTCCTCTCATACCCTTGGATCACAGAGGACATATGATATATGAGTCTCTGTAATTGTTCTGTCACTGCAAGTATGTGTCTTCAAGCTCAACGTCCTTTCTGCTGCTATTACTCTTTCAAACTTGCCGGACCTGTAGGTTGGACCACTGACAGTATTGACTTTGTCATTGTACAAATCACCAGAGAAAGTAAATGATGCTGGGTTGATGGGACAAAGAGGGTGGGGGTGCGTTGATTTACCTTAAGTTCAGTCTGTCTGCAGCTCAGATTATTTGACATCTTTGTTAACACATCTTAATTGTAGAGAATGAATTAGGGAACGGGCCTTAAATGATCTGCACATTTACAGGTTTTGGTATGTTACAACTATGTGTTGAGTGGTGCTACCTGACACAAGTAAAGGCCTTTCTCCCAAGATATGCAGAGCCATGGACATTCTGCTGAACTGAGAGACAAGGCCAGTCACATCTTTAAATTAATTTGTTAACATTATCAGACCGAGACTCCACTTAGATTTTTGCTTGCCTTTCTGACAAATGAGAAAAGACCTAAAGAGTGTTAGTGTTTTACAAATACACGAGGAAAGTCATTTTGTGACATTCTGCAGTACATTTACACATTTAAATTTATATTTAACTTTATATTTTGTAAAAAAAAAAAAAAAAAAGGTTTGTAAATGGTGCAAACATTTTCAACTTGCAACATAACATTAGTATTATCTGAGGTTTAGTGTGAGATGAGACCCCTTTTTCTATGGAGCTATTGCAAAGAAGTAGCTCGCCTATCTTAGCATATGTGGTGGGGGGCATGCGTGGTCTCCCCTTCTCCAAATTTTAAAGACATCTACCAGCACAAATAAAGAATAATTAACACATTATATCTCCTTCCTTTAGTACTTAAGCAAATAGAAGTTTAAAACCAGCAAGTTGAGGTTTTAGGTGTGAGGACAAAATGTGTCTGAGCAGACAGTAAGCAGAGAGTTGCCCCCTGAAAGTGAATTTTAGGGGGCAACCTCATACAAAGTCAATGTAAAATGCAATTAGATCCAAATTCACCCCATGAGTGGGAACTCACATAAAGATGTGTCTTTGCGAACTGAAAATGTTTCAACCTATGAAAAATCCCAAGGTTTTACAGACCCGAGAGGACACGGTAGACAGAATTGAATTAAATAGCAGAAAACTGGAGTCCCTGAGGTCCAGCTTTCACACAGACTGGCACACACACACACACACGCACACAGACATGGTTGCTGCACCCATTGCTAGCTGCAATGCCTTGTGCCTAATACCTAAAGCAGTCAGTAAATGGGTAGCAGCCAAGTCCAGCGACCTCCTGGAGTTTCTGCTGGTTGCCCGGCAATTTTATGTTGACAGCAACACAGCTGTATTTCTCAAAACATCCAACCATTGCTTCCCTACACTATTTAAAATGTTACACACAATGGTCTAAGCTTCATCACAATGAATCACATTTTTTGCACTTGGTCAATGAAAATGAGAATACATACAATAGAAAACACATTGGACATTTGGATCATGTTTCAGAGGATTGGCTGGAATAATTCTTCACTTATGGTTTAGAAGCTCTTTACAGGGGTTTGAGATCCTTTTTATGCTCCCTTAGCAACACTTAACACAGGGTCTGAAAAGGAACAGCTATGTGTTTGATGTTGGTGGAAGAACGAACGGAGTTGATGTGAGTGATAGAAGTTTTATTGTGCAGTAAAGTTTCATCAGACTGTAGAAGGTTGTAAGTTCTACTTCTGCAAAATTTGTCAAATTTGCAAAAAAAAAAAAGTTTACATTTGTGAACTTATTTAAGCAGGTGTATGGCTGTATAAATGTTGACCTGTTTGGTTGCGTTGTTCCTGCACATTAACTGGTAACACTGTATGTTTTTGAATTATTATTGGTCCGTTACTTGGACTTCCATGCATAGGAACCTGTTTCAGACATAGATACTCTCCAGCATTGAGTATGTGTGTGTGCGTGTGTTCGTCATGTGTCTGTGTGTTTGAGTCTCAGAGACACAGCCAAGCTTTCTTGATGAGAGACAGATCAATCAGTGGAGCTAAGCTTTGTCTGACAAGCCGGCTGTGGAAATCCCCCACTGGCACTTGGGAGATTGCCTTCGACATTTCATCCTTCATCCACTGTTCACATTATAGACTGACTGGACCATAAACTCTGACTGTGCCTGAACATTTGTCCTGCCTTCATCACAGCACAGTCAGAATCAGTAAACACTCAAACAAACTAAAAAAAAAACAAAAAACGTCTATGATAATCTGGTGATCACAGCAGCATTGGTCCTGTGGAAAGCTTTAAGGACACAAACCAGCCCTGGTGCCAAACAAGCCCGTGAACTTCATTGCTATACCATCTATACACAGTATAAATTCCTCTGTAACATCTATAATCATTATGACACAGTTTAAACAAATTTCTGATAGAGAAAATTATAAAGAGATTGAATTGTATATCTGAAAAGTTCAAAGGTCAACTTGACAATGTCGTACTAGTGTTCTGCAAATATAGATGAATTTACATATAGAGGGACATGTTCTTAAAGGCCTTCAAAAATTTTACTACATATATTAGTCTGACAGACATGGATATATGGACATCACTGAGACAATAAAATACATATTTTTCAATGATAATGAAAAATTTAGCAGAACATGAACAAGAAAGAAGAAAGCCTATCCCTAAATAAGTTCAGTTTTAGTTATATGTATAGTTAACAACGTCACCATAAACAGCTATTTACTGAATATATTCAGAAGAAATTTTGTGAGTTCAGCATCAAACTTCAGTTCTTACCTCACCAAGAACCATCTCCACTGCTTCTCCTTCCATCAGTTCTTCACCGAAGTTATACTAAAACAATGTGTGGTAGTGAGTCTTGATAGTGTTAAGAATATTCTAACCTCTCATAAACACAGTATCTCTCATCACCACCATCTGCTCCCAGTAAGAAAAACAACATTTGGTGTCAGAGAAAACTAACATAGAGCAGCTTTAAATGTTGCCTCTGTCCTGCCCTCATATATAAACTGGACATTCATCTACTGGGTCCGCTCTTCATTTAGGTATTTCCTGTCACCCTTTTTTCACCATCCACTTAAACTCTGATTCTCCAAACTCTCAGCACGCCTCAGCCATGCCTGCATCTGATTACCTCCTTAAAAATGCTATCCTCTGTTTCAAATAGTTTGAAGAACAAGACCTTGATTTTCTGCTAATAATCCCAATGGGCCCAATTTAGCAACTAATTTAGGCAAATGTTATCTAAAAGACTTTCAGAGGCACAGCTGGCTTCAACCAGGGTAGCAATTTCAGGACCTGCTTGCAGTTGTAGTGGGGGTGAATGTTATCCAATGTGTTCAGGCTCTTTCTTGGGGGCTGTCTGCCCAATTACCCTAAATAGACCCATTATTTCCTGCAAAAACTCCTTCTATCGTAAAACCAGTCTTCACGGAAACGTCGTTTTACTGCATCATGCAAATGAAATATAAATCCGTGCATAATCTCATCCATATGCACTTTAAAGTAATACCCCTGTGTCACATCACTTTCACACTGGACTTGTTCCATTGAAGACCATTCCCAGTGGTTATGTTCGGGCCTGCTATCTAATCAACAGGCCCATAAATAGATGATAAAAATAACCATAATGGCCTTCCCATATATTATATTCTTTATTGCAAAAAAGGATTAGATCGGTTGGATGTGATAATTAGATTCCTGAGTGGCACTAAGATTTGAATGAACAAAAAGAAAAAGCTGACCTTAGACAGCAGCTCCAAGACTCGCTGTTTATTGTGTATGGGTCCCTCATGACATATTTAGCACAAACTCACTTTGATGTGTGGATGGGTTTATTTGGAGTGTGGACATAGTAAGAAAATGGATTCGACATTTGTGTTTCAATATCCTGCGGGATAGTCGAGTCAAGTCGAATTTTATTTGTATGTTCTATATCAAGCTCATTCATTGTAAACAATAAAACAAACGAAAAACTTAGGTAGATTGCAGCAGAATAGGATGGACTAAATCTGAAAATTCCACAGTGGTCAAACCCTAACCCAGATTTTCTTGCAGAACAAATTTGGGCAGATGAGTCATTCATCTGGTCACAATTGTTAGAATAAAACACACACTTGAAAAAGAAAAGATAATCTATAATTTATTTTTATGTTTGGCTTTTTTCTGCATTTTGCTTATGTATTCTTCCACCTCTGACGTGTCCTCTGGAAGCTGGAAGATCAACTGTGGACAGCTCACTGAGTAATATTTGTTGTGTTAGTGGGAGGTGTGATGTGCCTCTTTTATATTTATCAGTCTGGGCTCTGGTTGTCATGTGGAAATTCATGTTTTAATATATTTTATCAACTAGTCACAGTGTTCTCCATTTAGTGAACTGTTGATTGATCAACACAGAATATTTTCACCTTCTTCAAATTTTTTCATACTCTGGATTTTTATTGCAATTAATGTTTCTTATCACAACAGTGCACATTACAACATTTATCTTCTGTATTGCCAGCACAGAAACACTGAAGAATATTATCAGTAGTCAGGGATAATGAATGGTTTTTGAGTCGCAGAAGATCATAGATCAAAGGCCAATTAGAATCAGGTTTAGTCTGAAAGCATTACCAAGCCGATGATGTGGGTGAGGAAATCTCCACCAATTAAGCTAAGTGATGTTTTTCTTGATGATTTCAGATATGTGTTATAAGCTGCAGACAGCACCAGCAACAACATCCTTCCTTGAGAAGCCATAGTTAGCTACACAAAACCGCATTACTTTGGCCATTCACGGTCCTCTGAGGATGGATCTGAGTGACTTTAATTATTTCCTTTCCTTTACCACCCCATCAGGGCAGGCATTTGCAGTTTTAACCTCCTAAGACTCGAACTCTTGCATGGCATGCATTTTTAAATTCTCTTTTGTGTTGTTGGTCATCTTGAATCAACCTGTCTGCCTTTAATCGCTTGATTTCAGTGTAGAGGCTGTTCACAAAGATTTCTTTGTGTAGCGTCTTTCATCTCTGTCTTCCCTGTGTTGCTACAGGTGCTGATTCACACAGTGATGAGAGCTCAGTCAGCGGTGGTGTGCCCTGGGACAGCAGAGAAACATCCCTGGCTGCCTCCACAGCCGCCTCGCTGGCCTCATCCCTGCCTCTGAGGGACATAATGGATGCAAATGAAGACATTAAGCACAGGGAGCACAGCGACAGAGACTCAAACGAGTCTGTGGGCAGCGGCTCGTCTTTTGAGGAGCTTGACATGGATCAGGAAGAGCAGGGAGAAGGGAGGGAGGAGCAGGAGGATGGTGAAGAGAAGGAGCTCCCTGAGGGTGAAGATGGTGCTAGGGAAACAGTTGAACTTGCGGCTGAGAAGAAGGTGGCCTTGGGGGATGGAGAGGAGTAGGAAGGATGCTGATGAGATAAGGGGAAGTGACCACGTAATACCGACATGCTAGAGAGTTTCTCAGTGGTTACAATTGCTGGTTATCTGTCATGTAATCTTGTTGGTGGATCTAAAGCTGTTTATACCATGACCAACATGCCATATTTCTGCGCCTTCTTAGTCTCTTTTTGAAGCCTGTACTTTTTGTTATCATGTAATCTCGTTTCATAAAAATAATTCCTGATCTCATATTTAAACTGTCAGGATAGAGCAACAGACAACCACATGGGGTTAAGTCCCGCGAAGTCAACCTAATTTTCTCTGCACATGGTGTGCGGCAACTGAGAGTCAAGATGGTTTAATTCTATACTTCATTTCAAACTTCGATCTTTTGAACTCGAATCACGACCATTCTTGTTCAGATAAGAAGTGACACTTCAGATTAAGATCCATATCAAAGGAATGACACTGGGTCATTATACAGCACCTTTTTGCCATGTGTGACAGTTGATATTGTTCCTCAGTTTCATGGTCATGTCCTGAGGAAATTGTGCGTCACATGTTTGTGTGCATTACCTGACTTTGGTGTATTGATATACAATAATGATTGGGTGAAAATGTACAGAAGTTAATCTGCTGACATTATGATCAACCTGTTTCATTGTTATTATTATTTTTATTTTTTTCTGAAAATTGGAAGTAAAATCTGAAGCAGCGAAAAACCTTTCGTGAACAGCAGTGAGAGTGCTGACAAAGCAACACCACTCAAGTCTCCAAGTCACCAGGACTAGAGATGATAATAACATTTCAAATGAAAGCGTTTTCCCCTGGATACTGTACAGAATATTTTCTTGTTACTCTGCTGTCAGCTAATTGCTTTAGTTTTCCTGACATAATGTTCTCTCCTATAGTCTGTTAAACCCCTCTGCAGTTCTCTTTGTAGCTGAAATTCGCTCACTTTCACACACTAGTTGTGATGTGTTTGTAGGTGGAACTTGTCGGTGGTGTGAGATGGTAAGTAATGTACAGCACATTGCCATGGTTTTGTCCTTCTGTCTGAAATAAAAATTTCAAATTAAAAGTTGAGTTGACAGGTATCAGTTATGCGTATATGTTTTAGCACAAAAAAAAAACAAACCCTTATTCTCCAAGGATGTGTGTTTAAAGCCAATTTTAGTTTCGAACAAAACACTCAATCATCATCCCTCTGGTCTGAAGTCATTTCATATCCATTCTTATTTGTCTTTTTCCTGAGAAACACAGAGATGGAACAAAATGTGGGCGGCAGTGAGATACACTGAAGTTATTGATGAAGCAGTAAGTGCCTGATAACTTATTAAGCTTGCTCTTACCTGTCAACCACTGTTGTGGGCTCTCGTAATGGCCACCAGTGCCATGCCTCTTTAGCAAAGGCACAGGATTGGAATTCAAAGGCTGGATAAAAGAGAAATGCCGATCAAATGAAACAGTAAATACTGTGTTTTTCAGGGAATAGTAAGAAAAAAAGCCCTGTTTTAAGATTTTCCTGGGTGAGCAATTTCCCAAAGCACAAATCAATCCAAATATGGGAAGCACATGTATGCTGACCATCCTTACAATGTTATTAGTAGTGTACAAATTTACTTTACTTTCACTTTAGCATGAAGCTGAATTTATCTGGCCACTTTTTGACAGAGTGTTTTGGCATTTGTGTCACAATTTTCTTAATCAGCTACATATACAGCAGGAGAACGATAGGAGGCTCTAACAGACTGCTGATTTTTGATGGACACACGTGTTCTTTAGCCAGCGGCCTTAATGAACATCGTGACCTATAAGTACAAATGTTTTCCTTCAAATTCACTGCAGTACAGGCACAGTCATTCTGCTGATTAACACACAGAGACAAAATGGCTCTCTTGATCCTAGTCTGGCTAAGAAAATGTCAAATCAAATGATGTGTTTCATTTTGTGCTTCAGAGAGCAGTGATGAGTTTTATTTTTTATCTGTGAAATGCCCAGCTCTATAAACATGGTCAAGCAAACAAATTTAAGGAACCTTATCAAAAGGTTTTATGTGTTCATGGATTTAAAACACAATTGTGTATTAACCATTTTATTATTATTTGAAATGGGCACATATCACTATAAGTACCCCCTCCCCCAAATAAAACAATATTAGTTTGGCCTTGTGGATGGGTACATTAGCCATGAATCATGTGCTATGTCCTTTAATTTCATAGGAATATCATCACAGTTGAAGAATATTGTGAGATTTCAGTTTTATGACCAACTATATTTTGGAATAATGGTGATCATCCCCTCAGCTGAGGAACATTGAAGGCCTTACAAAGAACACATTAATGTTGGCCTGCTGTATAGGAATGAGGGATCATCTCTCATCCTGGAGAACCTTATATATATATCCACCTATTCAGGTGTTTTAAGCACATGGGAAGGACGGAAGATTGACTTTCATAAAGCTGTGAAATGTTTCACCTGAAAGTCTGTGGCACTTCCAGCCTTATTCCCAGAAGCCCCTTTTGTCCAGAGGCAAAAATGAAAATCAGTCTGGAAGAGTCTGCGCTGACACACTGGGTCAGCAGCTGAATTAATTAATTGTGAGACCTACAGGGGTGTCATGCAGCTTTGAGGGCATGGGGATTATTGCCTTCCCATGATGTTAATTATTAATCTCATTACATTCCACGTGGAGGGAGATAGAGGTGGGAAGAATATTGGTGGGGGGGTGGCGGCTACACATACAAATTTAGATGCCGATCACTACGCGCCTTTTTGCAGGAAAGAGAAGATGGTCGCAGCTCGTCCCGCTCAGAGCGCGCAGCCCTGCACGGATCGCTGCTCCCTCCGGGACTGACCTCACACTCTGCCGGGCCGTGTTACAACTTGTTCGCGTCTCAGAAGTGAAACAGTAAAAAAAAAAGAAAACCCTAAGATAAGTGTCCTCCAAAGCATCCTTATTTTGTGCCCCACCGCCCACCTCACCCCCCCATCGTGACCGCTTGAACAAATAGGGGACGACGCCTCCGGCATTGATATTTACATTCAGTCCAACAGCTTTCAAAGCGGCTGTCAGGCACCGCAGTCTGCACGCTTTGTGTTCACAGTTGCACAATATTAATTTCGCCCCCAGTTGCGATGAGACGGGGGCCTTTCCAGGACTCATCTGCATGGAGAAAACGCGCTTTTGTTCAAGTGTCCAACCCCTCTGAGACTTGAAGCTCCGCCAGGTTTGCGCGCTGATCTGCAGCCTGCGCTCCGGTCTGTCGAGAACATTGTTGCCATGCTGACGATTTCACTCGAGTAACAGGTAGATTTAAAACTTTCTACCTAATTGCCTTCCACACCCGCCCATATCCTGCGCGCTATAGCAGATAATCTGGCATCCTATCAGACTCACAAACCCTCGAGTTTGTTTTCTCTCTCTCTCTCTCTCGCTCTCTCTCTCTAGATCAGTCGTACATGTCATGATTCTGATTCATTCTCGAAGTTCAAGAACATAAACGTAATTCTTAGCGGAACACAGAATTGGATTGGTAAGCGCGTTTTTCGGACTGTGACTTTTGAACCTGCAGGATCCGGCGGTGGGTCTGCAGCGGCAGCACCACGGACAGCTCCGGCTCCGGCTCCGCGGGTCAAACTTGAGCCAGCAGCGCTGAGAAGGATGCTGCTGCTGCGCTGCTTTCTCACAGTTCCTCCATCCAACAGCAGCGCTGGAAACTGAAGATCCCCGAAAAGGTAAGACACTGTTGTGTGTTTTTGTCTCGACTGATTTATTTTAATGTCTGAAGGCGCAACTTGAACAGCAGCCCAGAGGAGATAAACAAATTCGCTTTATGCAGATGTGGATTTGTTGAGTCTTTGCTCTCCTCTCTTTTATTGTAGTTCTTAGCCATAACACAAAGAAGATGGACCAATCTGTTAGAAACGTAATTATTCTTTTGCGTTAACACATGATGGCCGTGTTTTGGCTCTTTTTTTAACCCCACATCTTTGACTACAGTCATGTCTACTTGCTGCACAACCGTCCGCATGTGAGAGGCTACTGAAAAACTACTAAACAGGCGCTGCAGCACACACCGATCGCCATGTCTCCCACAACACCCATTAGAGAAATCACTTTGTGGAACAGAAAGTCCAAAGCACCGGGAGAAAGTCGATACAATGTAAAAACTTGAAAATGAGTTGGTCTGACACAGAGTGTTGGAGAAAAGGCGATGTTCTCCACAATCACGCTTTATCTGCTTTATCTTATCGACTGATTTCTTCAGATAAGGTTTTTGTGTGTGTGTGTGTGTTATTCTCTTCGTCTCAGAAAATACGCACTGTTGTGTTTGTTGCTCTATTAAGTCGTATTAAACATATTAACAGTCCAAATAGTTTGAGCCATATTAACATCACATTGTGCTTCTTTGAAATGTGCTACAGACACAGCTGCTGACTCTGTGCAGTTTTCTTCGATCATCAGACCATCGGAAGCTTAAGATACATTTTTAAAGACATGGGGAATATAAATGAAGACCCCGAGGCGCAAATATTTAGAAGCTGTGTCGCTTCTGCTGGACAAAATCATTAAGGGAAGTAAAATGTAGTGTGGAGGCTTCCTGTTGTCCCAGGGGGATCTGTGCTGCATATTCAGCAGATGGAACACAATAGAAAACCGTCTGAGTGTGCTGTAATCTCACCTGTCAACATAATCATTTACATTTCATTCATTACATTACATTTTACTCTTACTAAACTACACCAAGAACTGTTTAATTGATTAATAGTACACCAGATGCATTTTCCTCCTTTTTTTTTGAGAATTTTTTTTAAAAATATTTTTTAAATGAGTAAATCCTGGTCCTATGAGGCTAAGAGGTAGGATGCGTGAGCTCCAGCATACACAGCTCAGGATGTTGATTGCTGTAAATTATTCAGGTCATGCTTGGCTGAAGAAGAACATACTCCACAGCCATCATCTGAATCCAGAGACAGACCAGAGAGCAGAAAGAGGACGGGGGTATCTGACCTGTGCTACCTCCACGGTTCAGCCCTGCACGCTGTGCCCCTTACCTTTTACTTTCTACTTGATAATACAGGGTGACACGCTGGTAGTACTGCACAAGGATGGGTAACATGTTATTTAAGCAGACTGTGGAGAGGTAGCAGCATGGAAGACTTTATGAACAATGCAAAAAATAGCTTTCTATCTACAAAGGCAAGCCAAACCTCTTTCTCAGGTATATTTGCGAAACCCTAAAACGAAAACCTCCAGCACAGGAAAGTATATGATCACATGAAGCCTTTTCAGAAAGCTGTGGAAGATGCTAGTTTTCCTACAGCTGCTGCCCTGAACCATACTGTGGTCATCCATTAGAGCTAATAGGTGGCTGTCTATGAAAACATTACATTTAAAGGATCATGGAAAAACCTTCTAGTTTGAAGTTCAGAGAAACCAGCTTTTGCTTCAATGTCTCTCAGATTGTTTAAAATACACCAGAGCTGCAGAGACCACAATTAAGTTTCTCTGCGATGAATCCCTCTAGTCTTGCCAGAAAGGACAATTTAACAGCTTAGTTCCTTATGTTTATGCATTTACTTGACACACACAGACACACAGACACATAGTAGAGCAGAGGTCCATCAGTTGGATGTCTGCCAGTATTGTCCATATAAAATCTGGTTTATAGTGTACACCTGACACCTATAACATCTGGTAAATTATTATTTATTCATTGCATTTCTGTACTGCTGAAAATGTGTGTCTTTATGGGCTGATTTTCTGTATACTGAGAGTAAATCTGCAGCAGGGTTTTTAAGACACAACTCTTTACTTTCCTTCACACCGGGTGAATGCAAATTGACCATCACAGCTATAAAAAGATTGGAAACGCATTCAAGTTGTTCATTTCAGATCAAAATTTGTGACAGAATGAGGAAAAAATAATAATTTCAGTGCTGAGGGCACACAGTATTTATCTTTTATATAAGTTGAATTTCAGATCAAATATATATTTGGATGCATCTCCAAAGTCATTGCCCCCTTCACTGACAATGCAGTGTTAATAAAATAATAGTTAAATAAGGCTATATGCCTTCAGAAGAGTTCTACTCAAGTACGATTTAAACATGGACGTACTCAAGCGAAAGCATAGAGAAGTTACTTATTAATTAAAGATGTGTGTACGACTCAAATTAAAATGAACTATTGCACTGACTGTAAATGACTGGCTCCCATCTTACATTTGTTGAGTACATGGGAGGTTGTCCAGGGGAGTCCTGGATCAGCTACAGTACATCAATCATTCTCTTGCTGAGGGATAAGGAACTGTTGTTGATTTCTTTCACTTCTGGCTCTCACTAAAATAAACTGTGGCTTTAGTAACACAGAGAAATTTAGCAGTGCTGGAATTGATGGAAATGATTATAGACAAAGTATTTTCATATCTGTGGATTCACCATATGGTTTTTTGCCACTGTCCCATGGACGTCCATGTTTCCATAAAGAATTGGCACAAACTACCAAAAAGAATCAAATTATCTGGTGTTTGTCTTCACTTGAATTTGGGGTGCAAAGACTGTAGTAACGCAGTACATTCATATTGTAGCTGTCAGGTCAGTGAAGGAGAGGGGTTAGGGATGCTCTCTTTGCTTCTCCTGCTGCTGATGTGCTGTCATGAAATATTAAAAGTGGTGGTAGCTGACCATCTGTTGATTTTACTATTTAAATTATGGAATTACAAGTTGCGGTTTGACTTCAGGTTCAATAATACAGATGCATTAAAGCAGCATTTAAACACTGAATTGCAATTACGATTTGCAAATGTATTATAAAAGAATCATTATAATGGAATAATAATTATTCTAAGTTCAAAAAGAATTTTTGTCAAACCATGATATTGATCTGCAGACCTGCTTATAAAAGACCTCGCCCTGTAACGATCAGGTTGACGTTTCGTATTGGTGAAATATTTGTGGCATAAAGGTTTGATACTGTCGCTCCAACTTCTCGGTGTCCAAACAGTGACCTCAAACACAAGACTGTTTAATCTGATGATCTTTAAACTGTAAAGAGCCTGAAAATCAGTTTTGTCGGACAGGTTCTGATGAGCTTTGGGGACATGACATACATTTGCCAGCTTTATGATTTCACTTGAGATATTTTGTACTTGGTATTTGAAGTGGCAGGGTGATGTCAGGTACTTCAGTGCACCACCGGGGCTTAGCAACATTTGAATTAAATACAATGACAATTGTTTACTTTCTTGTCACTGTCCATTATAATGGATAACACAATCTAAGTTTGAAAATTTGAGTATTTATTGTTGCTAATAAATTATTTTCAGTTTTATTTGGGTGTTACTGAAACTCACTCACTTACTCACTGAAAACTGAGTGGAAAAGTGAAACTAAAATTAAGAATATATCACAAGGTCCTGGTTATTCTTTTATGTATATATAAAAGAATAACCAGGACCTTCTGAAATAATGAAAAAAATACTCCTGTGTAATCTTGCATAGTAGTAACTGATAAATATGATCACAACTTATCCTGAATGCAATCCGTCATTTTGGTGAATAAAAATATTAAAAAACACATAAAAAGAAATTTTAAAACACATAAAAAGAGGCGGGAACTCTTGTTTCTTGCTTTTAAAGTGATTTTACTTAAATGTCATCACTGATATCAATTGTTAGTCAAGAATCAGTCCTTTTAACAATTTCCAAAAATCGTGCTGCTTCAGGCTGCTTTCTTTTAACAGCGTGGTGATGATGAATAATGCAAAGATACAATAAAAACCTTTAAAACAAAAGCACCATACATCCATCATGGTGTTCGAGCTAATCATGGGCCTGGCAGTAATGATCTCAGAGAGACAAAGAAAGAGGATGAATGTTTGATGAGGAAGGCAGAATGTGGCTCTTGGGAAGCCACGAGACGGTTGAACACATATGAGGGAATTCCCCTTCACAGGTGGAGGGGGGAGGAGGAAGTGGATGAGGGGGGAGGGGAAGCACAGTTATCAGATGGGGTAAGGTGTTTATGTTGGATAATGCGATCATCAGGAAGTGATATTAGCTTCGTTTTCCATCGACTGACTGTCTGAAAAGACTGAAGAGACTTCTGATGTGCCGAAAAACAGGTAGAAAGGCCAGGGATCCTCCCAATTGATTCATGCCTTCTTAATTGCAGTAGCTGCTGCTCAGAAAATGCCTTGAAATTCAAACCTTGAGGAGCCCTTTGCTCTATGATTGCTAATTGTATCAATGACATTATCAGCAAAAGGTCAGTGCTTGTGTTTTTGGGAGACATTGCATTGCACTGATGTAACTGCAGGCTTATCATTGATCCAGTCAATCTTCTTTCCAACATTAAGTGAACTGGATTTGTTAATCCATTCAGCATTTCCTGTAGATATCTTACCTTTCACCACTAAGTTCTGTAGATCATGTTAAGAGCAATTAAACAAACATATGTGTAACCCCACAACAGCTCACTGCTGTCAGTGATCATGAGTAATTTATCCCTCTTATTACCTGATCATTTATTTTTCTGTGAAGAGCCATATAAACAACAAAGGTTTGATAAATAACTGTTGGTTTACAGGAAAGTTTAAATGATTAATTAACGCTTCGCAAATCTTATTAATGCATCCTGTAGGAAACCATTTCAGGTACGGTGATTGGTTGATCCAAATCCAAATGAGCAGCAGGTGAACAGTTAACAAATGATTCCAACTAACCCAATTAATTTTGACTGACATGCTGTTCATAGAAGAACATTTCATTCATTTCAAAGAGTTTATTCAACAAAAATGCCAAAAATCACTGACTGCAGTCTCTCGGATCTGAACCCAGTCTGCTCTCTGCTTCCTATAAGGAAAATTATCTCTATTTGCAGTGATAAACGTTTCACATCTTAGACCGAGCAAAAAATTGGTAAGGTAAAAAAAAAAAAAAGAAAAGAAAATCTGTCTCTGAGAGATGGATATTGTAACACACAGTCTATGGTTTTCTTACTGTCAATCAATTCATAAGAGGATTAAAACCAACAGTGTCCTTCAATATTTCCTGACTTCTTTCCTTTGGTTTTCATCACAGCTCTGAGCTGATCCTTTCTTATCAAGAACTGTTGAAGATCTTATAATATTCATTCATTCATTCATCTTCAACCACTTATCCATTTCCGGGTCACAGGGGATCTTATAATATATAGAAATTAAATTAGCATTCACAACAATTTTCTAAACCAGATGCTCTCCAGTGTTTAAGAAAAAGTGTACTCAAACAGAAGTATTGTGCATTTGGTGGGAATTATTTTTCACTGTGGACTAATATTTGGACATTTTGGTGCTTTAGTGGGAAGCTGACAGCGTCCATGTCGATGGCAATGAGGCTCTATCTGCAGCAGTACAGTTCTTTTTTTATAGTTTTCAGTAAAAAAACATACTGTTTTAACATGTTAACAATAAGGAATAATGATGTTAAAAATATTTATTAGTGAACTGTACACAGGAGCTCTCTGACTATCATGTTGTGTCTACCTGGTAATGTGTGTGAGCACTCTTTGGCTTTCCCATTAGTAAGTCTCCTGATGGGAAGGAAGTCTTCCTCCTCTTTCAGCTGAAATGTGATTTTAAGGAAGCCTAGCTTCCATAACCTTTGCTTGTTCTCAGCCCGGCTCCGGTGCATTCCACAGGGATCTCCAACCTGCTCATCCAGGCTCAGGGCTGCACAAACAGTAGATGACCTCCACTCTTCCACACTTGTTATGGCCTGCGGGGATATTACCATATTAATTCTGTAATCTCACTTGGGGGGACAAACGAGTGTCTGAATTGCATTTTTCTCAAACCCCACCCTTATTCTTATCACCCTGTCGTACTTTTCCTTTTTTTTCTCCATGCCCTCGCACATCTGCTGTCTTCACTTGGATTTTTTTCGGCCCCCATCCATTCCTGCCGTTCCTTCACACAGTCTGGTTTGAAGTGCGCAAGAAGCTGGCAGGCTTTACGCTCTTGAATTAAAAAGGCCATCTGGTGAATAGGAAAACAGAGATGGCTGTATATAGGAGAGGAAAGGAAAAATGAGGGGCGTAGTTTTTCTTTGAAGTTAATGTGCAGACAGAATCCTGGGTGGGATTTTACATCTAAACTGTAAATATTGCTCCTAGCATCTGTCGTTTATGCTTACACACTATTTTGGAATTGTATCATAGTCATTTAGTGTGTAATGAACCTAGCAGCACTCAACAGCCATCAGACATTGTGTGAGCGAGTTTTTACGCAGCCATCAAACAAAAAGAATAATTTGACATCTTTGGAAATGCTCTAATTTGTTGTCATGTTCAGAGCTGGATGAATGGAAAGGTATAAACCTCATATCCTCATGTTTGATTTAAAGCTCAGCAGCTGGTTAGCCCATTGCATTATAGCTAAGAGTAAGATTGAAATCAGTTTTGGCTTTGGCAAAAAAAAAAAAATGTGCCCACCAACAACACTAAAGCTCATTTAATTTTAGTTTTAATTGTTTGATACACATAAAAAAAAATGAATTCTGAATTAATTAAATAAAATGTGCTGAAAGAAGTTTACTGAAATTCCTGTAGCTACACACTAAGCTCCCAGGTTAGAGGCAGCAGTGGTGTAAAACACGCTAAGATGTCTGTTTCCCAAGTATTCAAGTGGTCAAGCTATTCCTCTAAGAGTTATTTTCAAATCATTTGTTTTATTACAAAATGTGTACATTCGAGCCCTTCTTGCCTAAAATAATAAGAAGTGTGATTTAATAAAATTGCAACACACATGCAGATGTGGAGTCGCCAACCGTGTTGCATGTGCTCCTTAAAAAGTACATTTTCCAAAAGGAACTGTTGGCCACTGTACGTGTCGTGAACAAAGACATGGAGAGACAGTGAGTCCACTGGTGTGATGGAGTCCTCCTATGGGAGTGCAAGATCCGGGGAGAGACTGACAATGCGTCAGCCAGGAATCCTTTTGTAGCTAGTGTCTCTTGAGGCTGCGTGCTTAAGTGCTCCACCAGTATTATTGCTGACAAATTTCTCCACTGCAGAATTCTATGCAACATAAAAACATTTAGTCAGTTCACAGCTCGGACTTGTAGTTTTCTTTGCTGTTTGGGTATTTATGATACAGCCAGAATCCACTCCCTGAACACCAAGATGTTTCTGTCATCTTCTTTTGCTCTTCTAGGATTACCTTTGTCTTCAAGGGAAGTCAAACTGACTTGGCTGATATGCCATGCTGCTAGAAGGGATTTTATTTTGTTGACAATTTGCTGAGGGAGCAAACAGAAAGACTTACATCAACACACCTATCTTGCGCACAAGAAGAATTGTCTTTCAAGTTTCATCAAATGTAATGTAACATGTCACATCTTATTTCTTAAAAGACTGCAGTGTTTGCACTAAAAGCATTTCTGAGGCTATAAGATTTCATCTGACAACAGCTGAACTGCGAAGCACACTAAAAGATTACAAATAAGACATTCAAGTGATAGCTGAACACACTAGTGGTCTGAAATGGATGTCCGTTTCGTTCACTTATCATTCCTGGGTTTGAAATGCAAAACAAGCGTCATGTTTTGCATTTCATTTCTTGCTGACATCCGACCGGTTTGGTCAGTCCACAGTGTTGGCTTCCCAGTTGTCCCACAGGACCCATGCATGGTCAGACTGGCCCACTTGTCCTGGTCTGTCTTTCACTTCTTCTTCACCCTCTCCATCTACTGGCAAGTTTCCATGGAAACAAGAGGAAGAGGGAGAGAGAGAGGAAGACATAGAGAAACAGAGAAAAATCCCAAAGACGGTAGTCTGCAGTCTGACTCCTGTTGAAAGCTTTATTTTATTCTAATAAATAAATATTTTGAAACAGAAGCAAAGAAATACGAGTATTAATATCCACACGCTCTGTTACTGTTACTTTTTGTCAGCCCACTTGACTTGAAGAGACAACAGATATGATATGCATCATTCTGACTCAATGATATACTGCAATAAACTGCTTCCACATTCAAGACTCTGCCTAATTAAGCCTCTGGGATTTGTTGGGGCTGACACCAGGTCTCAAAAAAAAAAAAATCTTGCCTCGCTGTTATGTTGCCATGAACCACATGAGCTTTAACATTATGAACAAAAAATCCATTTTTATTTATTATTCTCACCTATTAACTTGCTATTTCTGGTTAAGGACCTTCATAGTTTGGGAGATACATTAATTTGATTTCATGCTGAGAGTTATGTGAAAAGATTGCAGCCACCTACATGGCTGTCCATTATCAGACTTTTATTCAGGCTATTCACTCACTGCATATTATGTTGTATAATGGACACATTTTTTTAACCCATTGATCTACAGGTAATAGTCCATACTGACAAAGTGAAAACATGTTGGGGTTTTTTTTCAAATGCATTATGAGCCAAATTTGAAACATCTATTTTACATAAGGTTTTAGACCTTTATTTCAATACTTGTCCAAGACTTTAGTATAAAATGGGAGGACTCCACTGCAGCAGGCAAAGGGCAAACATGTCAACTCCACACAAAAAGGATATCCAAACCAAGAAACGTCTTGAACCAACTGGAATGCAGTCACAAAATAACTTACCAGTCAGAATCAAGCTACAACTTAATAACTGAAATTAGGACACAGCTACAAACCAATCAACCAGAATCTGACTGCAAAACAGCTAATGATGAATGGAAATTTGTTGGAGCAGCTTTTATTTACTTTGGAGAAACCTCAGCACTACAGGATTGAACTGTAAAATATCCCGTATTTTTGGAAGGAAATAAATGTTGCAAGAACACTGCAACCACAATTTTTATGTCTCTGTGGATGGAATAAAAAAAAATAATAATAATCCAATGCATCAAAATGCAGTATTTTCTGTTGCTAGTTGTCTTTTGACACGAACCTCAACCAGGCAGATTAATTAGGTGTCATTTGTTTAAATGACTACATACAATATTCAGTCAAGTGGCAGTAAAATTCATTTGTATGCATGAAATAGATTTCAATGCCTTCTTTGTATGAATTTTTGCTTCTGTTTTGCAAAACTGTTTATAAGATTTGCAAGATCTTCCTTGCAGAAATGATTTCATGTTTCTGGAGGCCTGCAGTGTCCAGGAGCATGTGAACATGTGATTATAAAAGAGTTGTACAATCATCTGCCTTCGACAGAAATAACATGAGGTCAGATAATGAAGCAGGAGGGACAGAGAAAGTACTACACATTCCCCAGATGAAGCATCTCACTATGAGAGCTTGACTGCCTGCTGCTTGGAAATACAAGAAAGCAAATTGGGGGCTGTTTTTGTTGTGTTCAGTAAATGGCAAAGTCTGTCTTCAAGCTCTTCTGTTTATCAGGAGATTTTTTTTGCCAGAATATATTGTATATATGTCTTTTAATATTCTTTCTGCATAACAAAAACATGTCAAATCTTATGATCATGAATTGCATAAACCAAAAGAAGTTCTTGCTGATTAGTTTACTCTCATTGCGTAATCGCACATGTAGTCTTTATTTTATTCTGCCCTGGTTATCAGAGCATTCATCAGTAAGCATCAAAGGATACAAATATTCACTCAGTTGTGCGGATGATGTCAAACATTTCCATAGGACGAGTTGGTCCCTGGCAGACACAATATATGTGAAACAAAGGGCTCATTATACTTCAGCCAAGAGGCCGTGAATGAATTTCTTTCTGTTTAATCTGCAGGCTCCAGTCCACGAAAACTCTGAAGAAGAGAATGACAGAGAGGACGGCAGCCATCCTGTAAATGGCCTCTGTCAGAATAAAATCACTGGTGCTTTGAGATCTGGTGCTGCTGCGCCTTACTGTTCTCCTCTTCGCTGTGGCCTCCATCAAAAGCTGAGCAGACACTGACCGAAACCCAGGCAGGACAGTGACCTTGTTTTGCCAGGGGATATGTCATTGGGGAAATCCCCTGTGTTGGGGGTGCGCCCTCTGCCCCGACCACTCTGGCTGTCCCACCTCAGCCTGCTGTGCTTGTATGTGTCTCTCTTTGCCCAGGCTCCCCAGGGCTTGCCTGTGGTGGGTTATAACACTGACTCCAAGAGAGAGATCACACTGGATGGAGATTTGATGATTGGAGGCCTGTTTCCTGTGCACCAGAAGGGTGAAGGAGCAGAGGACTGTGGGAAGATCAATGCTCAGAGAGGGATCCAGAGACTGGAGGCCATGCTGCTAGCACTAGATGAAATCAACAAAGATGACCACATCCTGCCAGGGATCAGACTGGGAGCTCATATACTTGATACTTGCTCGAAGGACACCTACGCTCTTGAGCAGTCTCTGGAGTTTGTCAGGGCCTCCCTCACAAAAGTGGATGACAGTGAGTACACCTGCCCCGATGGCTCCTATGCCATCCATGACGACGTCCCTCTGGCTATCTCTGGGGTCATCGGAGGCTCTTACAGTGATGTCTCCATTCAGGTAGGAGCCACAATGTACACATTGCACATTGCATTATATCGTAAAGAAAAGAATTTTTATATGTTCCGTTCTTGTTGCACATCATCAACTTTGTCTCATGCTGCAAAAGGAGTCAAGAACTGTATCAATGTAAAACAGGGCAATCACATTCATTCATTCATTTGTCTTCTAATGCTTATACATTTCCGGGTCTGGGGGGTGCTGGAGCCAATCCCAGCTCACATTGGGCGAGGGCGGGGTCACCCTGGACAGGTCACCAGTCCATCACAGGGCCAACACACAGAGACAGACAGAGACAAACAACCACTCACACTCACACTCAGACCTACGGACCATTTAGATTCACCAATTAACCTAAACATGATGTCTTTGGACGGAAACCGGAGCACCCAGAGGAAACCCAGGCAGACAGGGGGAGAACATGTAAACTCCACACAGAAAGGCCCCAGGCCCAGCACTAACCACTATGCCGCCGTGCTGCCAGGGCAATTACAAATGGTGTATTTAACTATCAGCGGCTACTTCTGGTTTGAGAGACATAAAAAGGAGTACGAGCGGGAGAGAAAGTATGATGGATGGTCATATAACTGTCCATTTAGACTCAAGTACCATGTGCAATTACCCTTCGCGAGATGTTAACACAGAGACTTAATGAATATTGGTTCCGCAAGGAGGATCTGTTTACCTGTACACCCATATGCTTGACTGATCTAATTTAGAAGCTTTCTCTCTCTCTTTCCCGGTAATTCACACTTCAGCAGCGGTCCTGTCAGAGGCAGACATGTTACAGATGTTGTGCTCGGGATGGGCTGACAGGATGACTAGTGACGGCATGATTACTCTCAGCAGCAGTGCTCCTTTCGGCTCAGTCAAGCTGATGCGATGAAAGCTCTGCTAATTGACTCCCAAAATCCTCTTCTGTAGTATGGCTGCCACATTAATGTAATTTCAATTCACTGTGAGGGGAGATAGTGTGTAATGGAGGACTGAGATTTGTAAATGTCCACAAATATGCACGCCTCCGAGTATTACAACTTAAACTCATCATCCTGGCTCAGTCAGCCAAAGGACTGTGTCTACGTCTACGGTTCACCTCACTTGAGACATGCAGCTTCATGTTCCACATTTCCCCTTATCTGCGGAAAGAGATGGGTGTTTACCCATCTGTGAACAATGAGTGGCTTCAGATAACTGATGGACCATAGATACTTCTAATACAGGCCCTCTCTCACCAATTGATACGTCAGGACAATTGGCTGGTGGGGGCGTCCTTCCATTTGGTTTAGTCCATCGACATGTTAGCACAAATATGCCAGCAGCTTTTTCAGTAGCTCTGTGAAAACTCATTATTATGCCGTCAACTTTGTAGGCAAAAATAAAGTGAAATTTTTAAGTTCCTTTAAAGGTCTGCTAAGTCTAAAACTCCCTGACTGTACAGCAACTTATAATGAATGAATGAATTATATTTCTTTCTGTCTTTCTTTATTTATTTTTTAAGAGCTACAAAATAAAGGTGTTGGTCTCTTTGCTGAGCAAACACAGTGCCAAAAAATACACTACAGTACATTATACAGGTAGGGAGCCCCTGGGAAATGATGTAAGAGGGGAATTCAGAGCATCTATAAAAAGGGATTCCTGCTGCAAAGGACAGTTTGGAAATAAAGGATTTGATAAACGAGCTGTAATTTTACTGAAACCCTGCATCTTGGGCTCCTTAGAGAATGCCCTTGTCTTGTGGTAATTTATGGATGTACTATTACAAGCCCGAGGTATGAGGTCTGCCCCAGCTTCTCACTGAATCTTCCTCGTCAGTAGGAGTACCCCACAGGCCACTTTCTCACCATGAATTACTCTCTGCATTATCATGCAGTCCACTCCTGGCAGCTCTCGGTGAGCATCTACGACTATATACTCAGCCTGAGGAAAAGTTAACCAGACCTTCATCTCTCACATCTTAATATGATCAATTATGACCCGAACAACACAGAACACAGCTTACTTTGCACCTTACTCATGTTTCTCATGTGTCAGATATGCCTTTAAAAAAAATCACACATACTGCAGTCCTATTATCACACAAAGATATGCATTGGGGCCATGTGCATATTTCTTTGCTGTTGCTAATGGTTGCCCTGCAGATGTCATCTCCACACGATTTCTCTTTCCTTTGTGGCTGCCTAGTTTGTGCATAATCTATAGCCACCAAGACCTTTGAGTGAACCAGAGAAGTCAGATGTGTATATTTCACCCCAAAGGCAAGGCGCTTACTAGAGAACTGACAATATTAGTTTAAATGACCCCGATTGCCATGGTGACATGGTGGAACATGGCGACCTGACAGTTTGCGTGAATGCTGAGTGCTGTCTAAATCTGTCACAATGAAGGAGCGCGTTGCAGAGCTGCTGGTGTCGCAGTGTGACAATCGCAGATATGGGGGTGGATATGGCTGCAGGCCTAGCCATGCTGGCGTTACATAGGCACAGATTGAGTTCAGTGTGGAGGCGAAGTTCTATGACGCTCTTGCAGGCTAGGTCCTGTTTTCCCCATCTGTGGTTGCAGCTGGGCTGTTTGGTGTCTTGTCAGAGGTGTGCATTTAAACTGAGGGTGAAAAGGGATCAAACGAGAGATCATGTTTGACAGAAACACTGAGACAGTGACAGGCAGATAGGATCACAGAAGGAAGGAGATGGAATGAGTCAGATGGCATCATATGGCATCAAACCATTTGACAGTCCACACCTGTATCTTAAACAGTGACTGGGAAATCTGTGATGCCATCTGGAGAGTTTGAATGAATGTACTTGCAGATATATTTATGTGATTCAAGTGCTTAGCCTTGAACGTCTTCCCTAAGGTGTATCTAAACAGCAGGTTATCAGTTTAAGGTGAGTAATGACCTTGTGATATAAAGTCGAGTTCTTTCAGCATCTTTATTCATGTGTGAAAAGCTGGAGCAGTGACAGGATTCATGTTTGCCTGCAAAATATTCAGTAGCATTGTTGCATACTAAAGCACGCTAATCATCAAAGAGCCCCAAAATCTCTTATTCGGCCTGTAGATTTTGGCCAGATGTACCTGGAACATTACCTTCATTGCCCTGTGTTGTCCTGAAGGGCCAGTCACAGATGTATTATATTCTACATTTTCAGTCCAGAAACATCTTGCCTTGGGCTGGCTTCTGATTAATACCTGGATGGGACTTCACTTTTGTTCCAACAAACAGCAGTGTGAGCTGCTAAATATGAGTCACTGCTAAGAGAGCATCCCCCAGGCAAAACATCCTGATTACCGGGGTGCATTAGAAAAACAACACCTCTGGAATGTCAAATAATATTAAAAACCTCCACTAAAGAATAACTGTCAGGCCTGAACAACCGCAGAAATATCTGGAACCGCTCAGTAAACAATTAAAAGCAGGCTACTCACAGAGCTGAGCAAAAATCACCGTCTGGAAGCAGAAACCTTGTTTCTTCCAGGGAATTTGGATGAAAGCTCATATTATGTAATGACACCTGTGTGAATTAATTAGAATATTTTAACACACAGTCTGGGATGTGGTAATTTTTTTTCCCTGATTAACAAGACATGAGAAGACTCACAAAAATACATGCTGCAATTTGAAGATATAGATCCTGATATTTGCAGACTAAACTGTGTGAGCAGAATAATAAGGTAAATTCATGAGCTTTCGGCAAGTCAAGAATGTCATTGTTTCTTTTCATCCACAGATACCCTCTATTTATAGAACTGTCTTCATCTGCAGGTAGACTGTGCCAGTCTCTGGAGCCTACATGAGTCATACAAGCGACTTAAACATGGATACACTCCATGACAGAATTCATGCCAGAGAGAACAATAATGATGAAACATATCAGTAAAGCCATGTGGTGAAAATGCATAATTCATTGGTAAAAGTAAAGAATGTGCTTGCAAAATCGTAAATAATTCATATGTGATTGGATTATTCAGTGGCTTGGCAGAACCCCATATTTGTGCAGTTTCTATACGTATCATGTCCACCACACAGACTCTGTGAATACTTCCAGATATCAGATATGAATGCACCAGATGGCAGAAGCCAGTCGAACCCCACTTTGGTTTGTCATGTAAACTACACAGGTTTTTTTTTTTTTTTTAATTGACCCAATACTAACTTTCTGGCTTCAGTGAGCAGCTCTGTGGCGTTTAAAAAAAAAAAAAGATAAAGAGATTATAATGCACTTTGTGTGGTCGCACAGGAGCGAGATGAAATGAATGGAAGGAAAGATGAGGCCAAAACTGAGTGACTGACTTTGGGGATGAAGGGAAGCTTGACTGGAGCTCAACATGTGCTGCATTCTGAATGGGATTTCCAAAAAAACCACTGCAGCATAAAGGGTTCATATTATTCAGCAGGATGAGGGGTGTCACCCTTGCTCTAGGTGTGTGACAGTTCATATATCCAGCTTTTTAAAGCTGTTGCCAGGCAACTAAATCTTAAGAAATAAACTAATAATGATCCAGTGCATATTCTAACTGTACTTTGTGTGCATGCGTGTCTGCTCCGCCTGTATGTGTTTGCATGCGGGCTTCTGAGCACTGCAGTGGGCCACGTATGTGTGATACTGAGTGGAGCTAAGGACTGCTGCTTTGTGAATACAGTGTTATTGCCGTTAGAAGCACAGTGAGACAGTCTTCTGGGAAGAGCAGATGGGCTTTTCATGTAGAAAAAAAAAAATCATGACATCTCTCCAAAGTAGGCCTGATATTTGCTGGACCAGGACATTCTCTCAGCCTCTTATTTCCGTGTCCTTGTATACACCCAGCTCTGTTATTTGACTATTGGCCCAGCTCCGTCTCTTATCACATCCCTCCTCTCTTTGGGTCATTCTCTTTAATGCTGCTCATCCATTCGACACAATGTTAAGCAGACACAAATCAAAATAAATGCGTGAAGTCTCCAATGGCATCAAACCCTATTTTTAACAATGCAACTCCATTGAATAACCATGCCAGGAAATTTTAGACTTCCAGCATTTGTAAAGGCAACTTATGTCTAGAAACTAAAACACTATTTGGTAATGAGATATACACATTTGTGATCTTGCTCCTGATGTTTGGGCAGCAACCACTTTCACAGTAATTTGTTCAGCATCAAACCCTGCAGTACAAAGCCACGCTGGGCCACTTCCTCATTTTCTTAATGAAATACAATACTGTCTAATGGGGGCTGATCCCTGTAACTGTAGGTGCAGCTCAAACCTTAGCCAGGCAATCCAGAAATGATGGGAACTAGAGGCAGTTTAGCGTTACAATAATAAGATTTTACTGGATGAGCTGTAACACTGTAACACATTTCTTTCCATCATTTCTTCTCCTTAAATCTTAAATAGGAAAAACAAAAAAAGCAGTTTTTTTTAAGTAAACATTAAAAAAAAAAAAGCCATAAATTACTCTTTCAGAATACTTAAACTAAGAAAATAAATCCCAAGTTCACTTCAGCGAAGTGAATGATTTAATTTCATACATACACACTTCAGACATCGACTTTCAGCAAGAGAAAAATGAAATTTACTAAACAACTAAATCAACAAAACAGCTAAAGTAACTAAAATCTGTTGTGTGTTTACTGTATAACAGCAGAGACAATTACACACATGCAGGCCAACACAGTGTTGTGCACACATACTGAACTCTTAACAAGAAAACATATTCTCACTACCTCTGTACAGTCTAAAGCTGTAGGCTGGAAGACAATGCACCCTCCTCCAAACACAAACTGCTGAACCACATGGTCTGAAGGATATAAACTTTAATGCACTGCACATTTTTCCCGCTTCTTGCTCAGCTTTTCTGATGTCATGTGGCTTACTCGTCTTCCAACCTAAGCTCTACAAATTTTGTGTTGGGATTCTTAAGTGAAAAGCCTCCTGCTGGTGTAGCTGGTTGGCCGAGGGCACCATGGTTACACTGAGGGACATTACTGCATTTTAAATAATTAGTTTTGATAACAAAAAACAACATAATGACCGAAGAGATGCGCACAATCACTGTCTTTGCTGATATTTACCAAAGCTCCACGTCCTAATAATGTGTCAGTCAAAGGCTTTGGAACAAAAGGGAGTAGGGTTTTTTCTTAATATAAGCCCAAAAGACATCTAAATAATGATTTCTAAAATGCCCATTGTATCAGACATGTCTGGCACTGCACTTTACAACCTCCCATAAGCCACACATAAGTGGATCCCTCAGCTGGCATAAAGCTCTGCAGATAATGACTTATTCGCTATAGCTAGCACAGCCAAATTTCAGCAGAATAGATTTATAATGTTTTCTTTTTCTATTTTTGGACCTGGACCCAATCCAGATGCAATATATACTGTAAATGTAACAAATAAAATATGAAGCTTAAGAAAGAAAACCTAACATGATTATTAAATACATTTTAGGAAATGCTTTCGATGGACTTTTTAAAAAAATTCCCTTTTTTGTCTGTATCTACATAACTACCATATGAAGCTAAGCTCATATCTGCTGATATGTAAATAGTTTGTTCTTTGCTTCCTTTGTCTAGAGAAGCTGCTCAGAGATGGTTAAGATCTTCTTCTTAACACACCTCATGTGGTCTCAGTGACTAAAGATACCAGGGGAAATCTGAATATGGCCATGATCCTTACGCTGAGTAAAACTTTCTATCACACAATCTGTACGAGTAGGTGTTAACTTAGCCTGTTCAAAACCCTCTTACTGTCCCTTCTTGTTACCTCAAAACACATGTAAAGAGCCTAGGAAGAGGAAAGTTAGGAAAGTTACATGGTAACATAATAATCATGTTAATGCCAACACTGGGTGGTCAGGGATTTCCTGTTACAGCACAGAAACATCAGGGAAAATCATTTGGAGTTTCTGCAATTCCTTTATTTGACTCAATGCATTCATTTCTTATAGCTTCTACAATTAGCATTTGATCTTTGTCAAATATAGGGGAATGTGTGTTTCTGCAATGTACTGATGTCCTCTTGTGACATGGAAATACACCTCAATACTTTGGAAAACTTTGGTACATGGCATGTTTTTCAGTTTGAAAAAAGAAGCCTATGTTATTTTACAAGGCTCAGGGTTACTTCAATTAAATCCAAGAAGTATTTACTGTATAAAAATGTATTCAGTGATCATTGAAAAAATCCATTGAGACTTAATTACAATGCAGCCTGGTTTTGCATTTTAAATAGAATAAAAATGTAAAATTGACTGATTTAAAAAATAATGAATCAGATAGCGTTTGGGGGTCACATGCCACTTTAGATCATGCAGATTGTTTTGAGGAGAGCAAGCACACTGCTCCCAGTTGTTTCAGCACGTTGAGAAAGCTTTAAGTAGGGAGTCAATTTTATGGAGAAATGTGATTACTAGCCCGTCTGCATAATCTGGGCTTCGGCTGACCTGAAACTCTCAGGGGAAACCAACCTTTGAACTGATATGAACATGCTCACTCAAGTGTTGCTCTCACAGATGAGTCAGAAATACATGTGATGTTGAACTGGTAAATTAGTTCAGCGTTCAGGATCTGTATGCCATTGTGTGGAGGAAGAAAAAAAAAAGAAATCCAGGTCTAATCACTTTTGATTGTGCTGCTGCATTTCATTTCTGTGTGACACGTTTTGTCATTAACTCCAATAAATCCAGTGGTCTGGAAATCACTGGAATTGGCTCGTTTAATTGTCATCTCTCTGATCTGGCATCAAAGATCCCATGAAAGCAATGAGGCACATCACGCTATATGCACTGTGATGTCTCACTATATTATCCTGTTTAGACAAGACAATGCATGCCAATCGATGGAGCCACTGTCACATGTTGGTTCGTCTGTATTGGTGGAGAGGTTTATGTTGGATATGTTGAGTTCTATGTGATTTCTGACATTAGCACACTTAAAGTTTTTAAACTGGCTGCGGGCCATTTAAAGGGACTTACTTATTTCAAAGGCAATGCTTTAACTGTGTGAGTAGAATACTGGTGTACATTTTTTAAGCATGCAAAGCAACCATTTACTGTTCATTACTTTGACAACACTTTTTCATTTCCTTTGTCTTGAGGCAGAAAAGCTGTACTACAACAACAAATACAATTGTATGTGGATATCTTGCCAAACTGAAGGGGCACCAGCGAGGACGGGCATTCTAATATTATCATTAAGATAACTTTAACAACAAAATGTACTTTATTTAGAGTGAGAGTTAAATCTGTATACTGTAGGTCAACTGACAAAAGAATGGAATTGACCCATATTATTCTGTATTATGCAACAGATTGCTTTAACTTCCGCCACAATAAATGAAAATACAGGCATTATAAATCAAACTCAGACAGGATGCATGAATATGAATATGAATTTGCTCTTTGACTTTCTAAGGAAAGACTCATTGGAATTCAAGCGGTCGTGCTACAAGTGTGCTGGTGTGAGAGCTAGCATTAAAGTCAACCCGATTTAGGTTGGCATTCTTTTGACTGATCAGGCCGGTTCCCCTTAGGCTTCCACAGAAGTGCCTGAAGCAAAGCTAGTCAGCTGCTGCTTCGGCAAACTGCACACAGTGGCACAACATCAACAGAACTGACTTAACAGAAAGCACAAAATTTCACTTCCCAATCCCTGCCTCACCCCCTCCGTCTCTCCTTGATCGCTCTGAGGATGATTTCATTTTTGTAGTAAATTGAATCCCCTGAGACTAACATCTGTAACTGCTCAGTCCTCTATATAGGATATATTTTTTTGATTAGTTACGTTGACAGCATCACAGATCAGAAAAGATGAGGTAGATGGGCTATCCGCACGAGTGTTACATGTGGGATCCCAGCACTCAGTTAGCAGAGGAGTTAAAGTGTGAAAGGCCCGGCAGGGATCCAATGAAGAAACGAAAGACTGAATGCGGCGAGATTAATTACATCTACTGGGGAATAAACATGTAGTGTCTCAAGTTTCCATGATTTATTTGATGATGAGCAATTAAAGGATTCCCACACAGGACAGGTGTATTTTTTTGTCTGAACTAATTACCACCTATATATCATGATAGGTAGGTGTGTGCAGTACACATAATGAGGGGGTTACTGTTCTTGTTTGAAGACTGATTCAAGTATCATACCTAATTATTCTGGTGTCTTTATCCACTTTAGGTGGCCAACCTTCTGCGACTCTTCCAGATCCCTCAGATCAGCTATGCTTCCACCAGTGCCAAGCTCAGTGACAAGACCCGCTATGACTACTTTGCACGCACTGTGCCCCCCGATTTCTATCAAGCCAAGGCCATGGCAGAGATCCTGCGTTACTTCAACTGGACGTATGTATCAACAGTAGCATCAGAAGGTGACTATGGTGAGACTGGCATTGATGCTTTCCAGCAGGAGGCCAGAGCCCGCCAGATCTGTATTGCCACTTCGGCCAAAGTGAGCCGTTCGATGAGCCGCTGGAGTTACGAGAACGTGATCCGCTCCCTGCAGCAGAAGTCCAATGCCAAAGTGGTCATCCTCTTCACACGCAGCGAAGACGCCCGTGAGCTGCTGGTGGCAGCCAACCGCATGAACGTCACCTTTACGTGGGTGGCCAGCGACGGCTGGGGAGCACAAGAGAGTGTGGTGAGGGGAAGTGAAGCTGTGGCAGATGGGGCCTTCACCATTGAACTGGCCTCCTATCAAATCCCCCAGTTTAATCAGTACTTCACTGCTCTGCACCCGTACAACAACACCAGGAATCCCTGGTTCAGAGAGTTTTGGGAAAACCAGTTCCAGTGTAGCCTCCATGATCTGGGCTGTGGGAAGCATTCACTCCATGAAGTTCCATTTCAACCAGAATCCAAGATCATGTTTGTAGTGAATGCTGTTTATGCAATGGCCACTGCCTTACATAACATGAGGCAGGCCTTATGCCCCAACTCCACCAAGGTGTGTGATGCTCTTAAACCTGGAAACGGAAGAAAGTTTTATAGGGACTACATTCTCAAGGTTAAGTTTGATGGTAAGTACACTCATGGTGATAGAATTATGGTGCTGTTGCTTAATACATTCATTTTCAAGATGTAAATGTTGAAAATGAATGTATCTCTTCGAGATCTATTTCGTCTTATTCATTCGTGTAGAAATCTGTGTCTTATCTCTTTGGCTGTTCTGCATGCTGCCAAACTGGGTTATGTCAACTTATATTTACTGTACCAATTCATCTAAAGTGGTGAATTAGCGCACAAGTAATTCTACATGTTTATACACTGCAGCTTTGGATAAGCTCTATAATGATTCAATTTGGAAGGATGAAACAATTTCCACACCCTAATGCCTGAAGGCTCCTTCTCTCATCTATCTTGATTTCAGTGTGAATCAAGAGGGTTCTTCAGTTTGAATGCAAACAAACATCATATCTTTTGAGAAGGAGAGAGCATATTCATTTTATGCTTGTGGACACAAAGCAGCAACAACATATCATTAAGGATGAACCTACCAGTTCATATCCTCTCACATTCATAACTGAGCTGAACTCTGCTATCCTTCAATCTCACTAGAAAGACAAACCTTTTCAATGATGGGAGATGGAGAAGGATCACTGGATCCAGCCAAGCTTCTCTGTTATTTAAGATTGAACATTACAACACCCTGAGGAGAAAACATATGCACAACAAATGGATTAGTGCTCTATAAATTTGGAAATTATTTTATATAACAGTTTAAATTAAGACATAAATAATAGCTGTTTGTTCTTCAAAAATCATTGTTTGCCATTGCAATCCAATATTAAAGATGAAATCCAAATAAACTATTAGTAAAATGACATTCAAATGAAATGGCAGAAATGTTAACCCAATTTTGTTTACGTAAGATTTTATTGATTTTATCTTACCAAATATGTGAATTTTTCTTTGTATTACGTCATAGGAAATGGAGTCGCTTTATAATCTGGACTGTGTGCTGTATAAAACAATCATTACAGTATGTGTCACCGTTACAACTGGGTGTATTTTCTTACTTTTTCGTAACATTTTAAGGAAAACATGCATCAGTGAACTGATAAAATAACCCAAAGTCTGTTTGATTATGAACATTTACAGCTTTTAGGGCAGTATTTCATAGCCAGGTGTGCAGAAAGTCAACAAAATCATAATTGGTGACCTCAAAAATTCTACTTTTTTATTTCAACCTTGCCTTTTTCTGAGGAAATTGAACATTACTTTATGATACACATAAAGTATTTACCTGCTATTTTCTAACCAAGCTCATTTTTTCATTTTACCTTTAGCACCATTTCGTCCACCAGACACAGAGAATGTGGTTCGCTTTGATACCTTCGGGGACAGCCTGGGCCGTTACAACATTTTTCACTACCACAAAGAGGGTGGACGCTACTTCTACCGTAAGGTTGGTTACTGGGCTCAGAGCCTGACCCTAAACACCAGCCTGATTCCCTGGGCTGGCCAAGTAGCCCCCACCTCCCAATGCAGTGACCCCTGCAAGAAGAATGAGGTGAAGAGCATGCAGCCTGGAGACGTGTGCTGCTGGATCTGTATTCCCTGTCAGCCCTACCAGTATTTGCAGGATGAGTTCACCTGCGCTGACTGCAGCTTTGGACAGTGGCCTCTGGCCAATCTAACGGGCTGTTACGACCTGCCTGAGGAGTACATCCGCTGGGAAGACGCCTGGGCCATTGGACCTGTCACCATTTCTTGTATCGGCATGATGTGCACGCTCTTTGTCATTGGCCTCTTCCTTAAACACAATGAGACACCTGTTGTGAAGGCTAGCGGACGAGAGCTTTCCTACATTCTTCTGCTTGGAGTTCTGATGTGTTACAGCATGACCTTCATCTACATCGCCAAACCTTCCACAGCGGTGTGTACACTGCGTCGATTGGGCTTAGGCACCTCATTTGCTGTGTGCTACTCAGCCCTTCTCACTAAGACAAATCGCATTGCTCGGATCTTCAGTGGGGTGAAGGACGGAGCCCAGCGGCCTCGATTTATCAGCCCAGCCTCCCAGGTTGCCATCTGTGGTGCTCTGATCTCGTGCCAGCTGGTGGTGGTGGTGGTCTGGCTTCTGGTGGAGGCCCCAGGGGTGAGAAAGGAAGTGAGCCCAGAGCGGAGAGACGTGGTCACCCTCAAGTGTAACAGCAAGGACTCCAGTATGCTCATGTCTCTCACCTACAATTGCATCCTCATTATCCTCTGCACAGTCTATGCCTTCAAGACCCGGAAATGTCCAGAGAACTTCAACGAGGCAAAGTTCATTGGGTTCACCATGTACACCACCTGCATCATCTGGCTGGCTTTCCAGCCCATTTTCTACGTTACTGCCAGTGACTACAGGGTGAGTTGCATTGCAGTCATTGCTGGAGGGTCCACCTATCAAGAGTTGCCAAAGAAAAAAAAATCCCTATAAATAGCAAATATGCTGTGGAAACCATTTATAATACAATATTTGTTCAGATGGTTAAAGGCTCTTCTAATCTGAGCAGAATCCAGCAGTTAATAACTTCTTCTGGGGTTGAATTTGAATTTTATATGCATGAAATCACAAACTAATGTCAGCTAGTATTGATGTATATAGATAGATAGATAGATAGAGAGAGATAGTTTTGTTCCTGAGACTTCAGACTAAACGCAGGCTGTTTGTCATTTGTAGACATATGAACATAAACTGAGTTGATAGAAATTTTGAGAGAAAGGGTGGCCTGAGTCGTGCGGGTTTCTCCCTCTGGGGTCTGAACAGCGAGCATCCAGAGAGAGCCAGACGGGAGAAATGGACAGAGGAATCCCCCTGACGCATCCCTTGTTCCTGCCTCTGCAGAAACATGGAGACAGCAAGCAAGACCATGAGCACTGAAAGGGAATTGAACGTCCCTGTGTGTCCCTTTGTGTCCCTTTGTGTCCCTGTGCGTAGCTGTGTGGAATGGAGTGTAAAAGTCAGTGATGCTGCATCCCAGCTGTGCCCTCTGTCCTGGGACTCCAGCGAGGCTCAGAGGAACCCTTCCTCCAGGAAACATAAGCAATTCACAGACGGAACAGGCTCATCAGATAGGCGCAAAACTCCCCTTTGACCAATGAATAATTACTGAAGCAGCTGAGTTGGCACGGCCTCTCCAGTTTTTCACAGCCAGGGACACGTTACTAGTGTTCGCCTAGTTTTACTATTCTTCTCAAATTGTTGCCACAGCCCAATGCAAACATCCAGTTGAATAATAAAATATACGTTTGATTGTCATCTGTCATCAAATGTTAAGGTGAACTAAATGCAACCTACTGAGCCACGTATAACAACTGATTATCATATGAAATATGGAAGATGTTCTGCAGAGCCTGTGGGAGAAGGATTTGCCTTATAGTGCAGTGCTGGTCATCTCATTTCAGGAGCAAACACAACTGATTAAACACTCACTGCAGTGAAAAGTCACAGCACTGATTTCCCATAACAATCACAGCCTGTTATAATAATTGATCCTGCTGAGGGGTGTCTAAAAAAAGGACCTCGTTTTGTCACTTAAGCTTGCTTCACTGACATTAAAGCAGTTCAGTACCGTGACATTTTGTCTTTACAGTGCTATAGAGCCCATCAAGGTTTGAACTGGACAAAGTGCAAACTCCAGCTCCAGCAGCAAAATCTGGCTTAACAAAAAAGCCGAGCCAGGAAAAACCTAAATACAGTCTATGCGAGGTAATAAGAACATTTGATACCAACTTGATAATAAATCCAGTTAATCTTTTTAGTGGTAATTTCGTGGTAAAAAAAAGAAAGAAAGATGAGATTTATTCCATTTGTAAAAAAATCACACACTGGTCTCCATCAGTGGGTTATGTCATTTCACACTCCATGCTAGCTCAGCAGGCCCATCTAATAAAATTTTTCAATAAATGTACAGCACGAAGCTCAATAAGAACTAGGAATCTCCTCTCTGTTGTGAAGTTCTCCAGAGGAACACAGCAGACGTTATTTATGTCTGAAACAGTAGCGCTGTTTTTGGGAAATAAAATATCTTCAAAGGCCAAAACACACACACATGCACACAATAAAGAAACAGTAGAGAGCAGAGACGAGGAGTTACAGTAGAGGCCATGCGTTACATCCTGTTCTCCACACTCGAGCACAATACCTCTGGAAAAATATTACTGCAAAGGCAGGTTCCTTGTCCTCTGCTCTTCCACAGGAACATCTTGTGAATTATTAAAACCACTTAACAGGTCATTCCTATGCAATACTGTCTGCAGCTTTATTCAAAGCAATTTCTGTGTTAAGTAGAGGATGCTTGGCCTCCATTCACTTTGGTGTTGCTTAGATCATTATCAAATTACTAATTAGAAACTAGGAATTCATCTAATTCATGCATGTAACGATCTACTATACAACTAACCTAACAACCTAACAACAATATAATACGGACATTCAGTGATTTAATTTTTTTACATTGCACAGTACACTATGTTCTGTCCAGTAAACATATCAAATATTAGCATTCAATCATATTCTTTTTTGTGCACATTTACTCACTAAGCCCCTGTTGCATTGAACTAACTGAATGTATAATATATTTTATTTTAATTTAAAACAAAAAAAAAAAGATATGTTTCGTGTCAGTGATATCCCTGCCTTAACCCATGGATGCTTTATTTCCTGGTATCATGCAGTCTCTGTTGGGGAACAGTCGGTGCAAGGCACAATACCTGGTGCAGGCATCTTAATACCCATATTAGTATTCTGACAAACACCTGGTGTGACTTGTGAAAATGAAATGCACCTGTCACACACACCACACAATATTGGGCTGTATTCTGTTCAGGAAAGACAAAATGAAGGGAGTGAGAGAGCTGCAAATGAAAGAGCAGACTGGTGACACATAGTGAGACGTGGGCAGAGTGAGGGGAAAAGGGAGCGATGATTGATTGTTGATTGACAATCGCATAAACAGATCACTTAACACCTTCCTTTAGCAGTCCTGGCTGATCAGGGCCTCCTTCCTCCTCTGTTGCATCTGGCTTTGATTCTGAATTATAAAATATGCCCTTATTTCCCAACTAAGCCCCTTTCTTCTGCAAATGATTCTTTTTGTATGTAAAAAATCTTATTCATCATCATGTCAGTGCTAAAAAACATGATTCATTAGAAAAATTAAGACAATTAGAAGCAATTTTCCAGGTTAGAAATTTCACTCAACCCTACACCAACTTCCCCAGACATTAACTAATTGTTTTGTCTGTTTCTTCACTGAAAACGAAGTGGCTATCAGCGGCCAGTTCTCCGAACCTTTCTCAGCACCTCCTTCACTCAGCGTAAGGCTCCAAAAGGTCTAACATATAAAACTCCTACCACATGTCCATCCCAGTCTCCCCAGTTCAAGGATGCCTTTTTCTTTTTATTCACCCCCCTCTGACTGACAATGAAACTTTTGACCTCCTCCAAGTCAACTCCAACCATTGCTATAGCTATGATAAAAAATTCAGTGGCTTGAGGTACATTTACAACTGTTGATCAAGTGATTCCTCAGCACAAAAAACTTTCACCTGACGCTGCACAAATGGACAACTATCAACCCGTCTGTTTCATATCTAGGTGTATTTAATTTTTTTTTTTTCAAACTACCTCTTTAATTCAAACCAATGGGGGTACAAGTGTGGTCACCTCTGAAACCTCCATGTTCTCTCTTAAACCCTAAGGACAGCTCGAGTTTCAGCTCAGTCCTTTGTCCTTATCTTGCTGGACCGAAAGCACCCTTTGACATCTTTCACCACTTTCCAACACGGACATCTTAGGCAAAGCATTTTCTTAGTTTGCAACCCATCTCAAAGGGCACTGCTTCTGTGTGCCGAGACAAGGACAAACATCCTCCAAATTCTTGCCCACAAGAATGGACTGAGCATCAGTACTTGGACCCCTGTTTTTGGCAACTGAACTTTGGTTATCACAGATACGCAGGCAACATCCAACACTACCTATCTTCACCACCGGACAGCCCCATTAAACGCATTCTCTATCAATATCAACCCCCCCTGTTGCCTTTCTGACCATTTGCATCCATCTCAGCTCTTGGTCCGGGGCATTAGCATCCCTTCACAGACAGTGAACCGCTGTAGATAATCAAGAAAGCAGCAACCTGTCTCGTCTTTGATCTGCCTAAAAAGGCGCATGTCACTCTGCTACTTATTGCGCCACATTCACGTGTGAATGAACTCAAGTCACTAGTGATTCACGTGCATTTAGACAGATTATTTCTTAATAAAATAATTATTGATCATTTTTTTGGCTTTGGTTTGGTAAAACTAAATAATCATCTGCCTTAAAGTACATGGACTGTTCCTCCAAGGAGTGTCATTTGGCACTGCCAACCCTGCACACATGGCAATCTGCCCAGACTGCCAAACAGTTCAGACTGATCTCGTCTGTGATATTCTGATGCTGGAATGAGCTATTGGATGCTATGAGAACATGGGGCATCCCTCTCTATGTTCAAGAAACTCTTGGAGAGCAGCTGATCTCTAAAGACCTAAACAACCTAAAATGCCTAACTTCCATTTACTACACGGACTCTTTGTGAATTTCTTACCTGATTTCCTCACATTTATTGATTGGATGTTGTACTTACACCTAGGTTTCCTACTGCACTGAAACTTTCCCTTCCCTGAGAGCCAAACACTAGGACTTGACCTGTGTCAATTTTTTTTTCCAAAATATAAATGTACTGTAAGTTTACTTTTTGGTACATGATGTTATGTTCATCAAATGCACCATAGATGCAGGAGTAAGACCTTATGGCCCGATGACATATTTGCTGATCATGGTTTTTGTGTTTGAAAGTAAATTTCTCACCTCTCTTTACTCCCCAAGGTTCAGACCACCACCATGTGCATCTCTGTCAGTCTGAGTGGATCGGTGGTGCTTGGCTGCCTTTTTGCACCCAAAGTTCACATCATCCTGTTCCAGCCACAGAAGAATGTCAGCACCCTGCGGGCGGCCACCACCCGCTTCAGCGTCACTACTGGCCCAGGCACCAGTTTCTCTCAAGGTACCACCTTATACACACAAACAAAACAGTAACACATAACCCGTTATGCAAATAAAAAGCTAATGTTATGTTACACCAGTAAAACTGATCATTGTATTCAATTTACCTTTTTCAAAATCATTCAAGGGTAATATCAGATATCAGGGAAAACAAAAATGCTTTTGCTTTTGTCATCTCTAAGTATCCAGCTGTGCTTTTTTGCAATTTAAGATGTTAATATTTATTCTTTTTTTTTTTAAATATATTTTGCAGCATCAGCCTCCAGTGTTGTTCCAACGGTGTGTAACGGACGAGAGGTGGTGGACTCTACAACTTCCTCCTTGTGAAGATCCTTTGCTAAGCGTTGTAAACAGAATTATATAATCACTAGTCCCGAATCAGGTGTCTCCATTATTAAAGAGGTCACACAGACGATTGTCCTGACTTAGTTGTCCTCAAAGTGCTGTGAGTACAATGTTCCAATTATTTTATTTTGTTCTTTGACTGGTAGCGATTTTGAATGAGATGCAAAGAAAGTCAAATATAGCCCTTGTTTTTAATGAAGATTCTACTTGCAACGATGGAGTAAATTATGGTAAATCTGTTAAATGTAATATATACAAGACGTTTTTAATGTAGATTTTGGTGAACAAGTTTGTGCTTTCTTGTAATTTATGTAAATAAAATGTGTTTTTTATTAATACCAGAATTACTTACAGTCTGTATTTCTTGAATAAATGATCTTGATAGATATTTTCCTGAGGAAAATATATGCCAAAAGACTTGATGTGTAGATTTGCTTTGCTTGACGGTGTAGACACTGAGAAAAATGTAATATTCCTCTTAGATTTTTTCATTCATTCATTCATTCAACTTCTACCACTTATCCGTTTCCAGGTCGTGGGGGGTACTTGCTCACATTGGGCAAGGTACACCCTGGACAGGTTGCCAGTCCATTGCAGGGCTGGATGGATTTACAGTACATTCTTAAAATTTTTCATCCTTATAGGAAAAAGGCAGTTTATTGGTTCTTTATTTTTTTCCTCATTTGTCCTTTTGCCCCACTGTCACAGTGATAGCAAAGGTACTGCCATACAAGGCAGGAGTTCAGGTTCATGCTCGTTCTTTGCTGCATTATTTTGAAAAAACAAAACAAAATACAGAAAACTGAAAAACCTCTATGTAATAAGTGAGAGTCTGTTAATCAATCCTTGACTATTATTATGTATGTTTGGTTTTAAAAGCTTGGCTGTCTAATATTTATCAGCTGCACCTACACCATCTGCCAAAAACCAAATAGTCTCTACATGGAAACTACCAACTCAAATATCATTATCTGCTGATATGGAGTAAATCCACCAAAGCTGTCCAAAGAATACACGCAGCAGTTAGCACTCTTGTGTACATGAGACAGCTGCTTTGGAAAATAGACCCATACAGGATCCGTGACTTCACACTGCCATCTTGTGTCCACATTGTCTAATCTAATCTTGAAAATTTCATCATGGAGGCAGCCCTGGGGCCTGCTATAAATGGAGTGTTTGCATATTGAGGAAGTGAACTGATAACGGGGGACTGTCTCACTTAATTAGATCTGCTCAGAAGCAATAATCAAACTACTATGATTATATAAGCCAGGTACAACAGGTACGGCCAGCCCTGCAACAGTTCCTAGATGTGGTAGGAAAGATTTAAGAAACCACATTAACCTGAGAATATATAACTAACTAAACTGAATATTTACAGACATGATTTTGACAAAGTAGTCCAGTGTTGTCTTGGGGACAATATATACAGCAAGCTTTACTCTATTGTGTGACTACATTTAAAATATTTTAGACAAATCAACTGTCCTCAGAATCAGAAATCATTGCCATGAACAAACAGGACAGTGGGCATTATTGGAATCAACAACACTAATGATGGTACTTCAGTAAAAGGTATAAGGTGTTGTCTGAATAAATACTAAATATTAAATATTAAAATATGTTGTTGTGGAATATTTTGGAGCAAATATATAAAGTAGCACAAAATTGAAATAACTCAACTCAAGTATAAGCACCCCACATCATAATAAATTATGCGACAGTACTTGTTATTTCCCGGAGTCGGGCCCCGGGGAGGAGGCGCCTGTCGGGGGGATGAGGATCTGGTAGGTGGCGGTGTTGCTGTTTCCTCGGCCTGGCTCTGCACAGGCTGAAGGGAAGACTACAGTGGAGCTCCTCCTCTTCCTCTCACTGTAAACTGATTGTAAACTTCCTGGAAATCACACCGAGCCGCAGCGGTCTTTCTGTCTGATCCGTCTGACAGGTGAGTCCTGCAGCTGCTGAGGGGGGATTCCATTTGTTCACCCTTTAAACTCGGGAGGGCGGGGGTTGCCTTCTCCGTCTTGTTTTAAAGCATATAGATAAACACTATTGCATAATTCCATAGGGTTGTATACAGTAACAGAGTGTGAAGTGCTTAGTAAGTAAATAAATGGAGGATTTGTTGGTTTTGATGAGCAGCCAGGGAGCACTGGCAGGTGAATGTGAACATGTCTGAGCTTGTCCAGGCTTCAGGTCAGCTGACCAACGTGACAAGTTTCTCTGCAGGCTGTCCAGCAGGGAATATGGCACCGAAGAGAAGAGCTGCTTCAGCTGCTAAGGCGGGTGGCAAGAAGGCCAAGGAGACAGCAAAGCCTAAAGACTCCTTCACCTCCGCCAAAGAGGCCCTCCTGGCTGCGGGGTCACAGGTCAAAGGCAAGAAGAAGGTGGATGAACACTGTTCACTGTCAAGCTCTGCAGAGGTGAGAAAGATGTTTTGTAATGTCAGGTACCATATCAAAGTATGCATTTATGCATTTATCAAATCAAAGTAGTGTATTTTAATGATTTTTGATCATATTTAAAGACTGTGCAAACTGTGTGTTTTTGCTCTCCACCAGGTATATGAGGACTATGACTGCATGCTCAACCAGACAAACATTGGACATAACAATAATAAGTTTTATGTCATTCAAGTTCTTAAAGACAATAACAAATACTATTCGTGGAACAGATGGGGTAGAGTGGTAAGTTTGTCCAGCTATAGATTCCTATTTATCTCCTCTTTTTGCTTCATGTCATCGCTCTCATCTAATTCTTAAATGCTGGAAACTCCTGCACTTTTTCAATGACATGCAAACATACATGTGTAATTGTAGCTGTGCATGTTCTGAAGTGTTTGCTTGGACTCGTGTCCTCAGCAGATCACTTGTTAATGTTAACATGAGTGGTCATACTTAATTTACTGTGGTGATGATGTCTGGATAAATTGCCTCATCTCTAATCTGAATTCAGGGTGAAGTGGGACAGTCCAAACTTAATCCTTTTGATAAGCCTGAGAATGCTGTCAAGGACTTTGAGAAAAAGTTTAAAGACAAGACAAAGAACAGCTGGAGTGATCGGATGAATTTTGTGTCTCACTCTGGGAAGTACACTTTGATTGACGTGTCTGGAGAGCAGGATGCTGAGGTTAAGGTAACATCATTGTGCATCCCACTGTTTAAAACTATAAGAAAAAAAAAAAAACTATTTGTTGAAGTGGTTGATGAAGGTTTTTCAGATATTTCAAACTTTTCCACGTCAGTAAATTACATAAATCTCACTGTGTGCACTGTGTGATTTTGCAGGTAGACTGTGTTGATGGAAAGGCAGTCAAACTTATAAAAAACGTCCTGCCTTGCACCCTTGACAAGGCTACAGAACGCCTCATTGAACTTATTTTCAGCAATGACATGTTCAAGGAGGCGATGGAATGTATGAACTTAGGTGAGTGTGTTTGTTTGAGCGAACATTGAAATGAGGCTTGTGTAGTTTGCAGTTCAGTGTACATAAATGTCTATTTTGCTGCATGTCCTGTGAGTGCCTGTTGTATGAAAACATGGTTTTGACCTCTTTGTACATTAAACTAGAGTTTCAGTTTTGCTGAAAGAGAGAAATGGAGGACACTTTGAAATCATATAGTGCTAAATGTACAACGTACAAAGGGTGAAGTCTGCGTTTACACAAGACATGACCTTATCTCAGCATTTTAGAGAATTCTATTGAAATGTATTTCTGTATTTATGTGTTGCTTTTATACAGACATCAAAAAGATGCCTTTGGGCAAACTCAGTAAGCTGCAGATTGCAAAGGGTTTTGAAGTGTTGGAGGAAATCGAAGCAGCCTTAAATAAAAAAAGCAGAAGAGCACGTCTGGAAGAACTGTCCTCAAAGTTCTTCACCACAATCCCACACAACTTTGGCCGAACTAGACCACCAACCATTGACAACAAAAAGCTTGTGGAGCAGAAGAAAGAGATGCTCATGGTTAGATTTTTCCTTTGTGTTACGTGTCGGAGCTTTCTTTCTTTGAATCTTAGACCTCAAGTGACCCCCATTTGCATTCTCTGTAAAGGTGCTGGCTGACATTGAGCTTGCCCAGACTCTGAAGTCAGAGACAGAGAAGGCTCAGGAAGAGTTGATAGAGACAGTTCCTAACCCTCGAGACCAAGACTACAATTCTCTCAAATGCAAACTCACCCTAATGGACAAGGGTTCAGAATATTTTGAGGTATTGTTTTTTAAGTGCTCTGTAATTCAGTGACTACACAACTTTTTTTTGTCATGATTGATTTCAGGCCATCTTCTATTCATGTTGTTTTCTAGTCCCCCAAAATTAACTTGTTTTTGAATTTACAGATCATAGAAAACTACCTGAAAACGACTGCAGCAAGCTACAGAAAACCAAAAATTGTCAATGTTTGGGAAGTCGATCGACAGATGGAGGTAAGGGCTTGACTTTGTTTAAAGCAACACAGAAGACTGCAGTCCCATGACCAAACGCATACATTACATATTATAGGGAGAACGTTTTAACGAGAATAACAGTCTGGAGAACCGTCGTCTGCTGTGGCATGGTACAAACATAGCAGTGGTGGCAGCTATCCTGAAGAGTGGTCTGAGGATCATGCCCCATTCAGGAGGCCGTGTTGGTCGTGGAATCTACTTTGCATCTGAAAACAGCAAGTCTGCAGGTTACGGTGAGGCTGTATGAAAATACTGGCTAAAGATAACAAAAATGGTATTCATTGCGATCACAGTAATACTCATATTTTCTGCCCATGCATTTTTAGTGCATACCTCTAAAAATACTGGAGTGATGTTCCTGAGTGAAGTAGCGCTTGGTAAAGAATATACCATTACACAAGATGACAGTTCATTGATGGAGGCTCCTGCAGGCCATGATAGTGTGGTGGCTCAAGGACGCGTGGAACCAGGTAAAATACTTCAGTTTTATTCGCTCAGTAAAGCATATTATACTTTAACCATATCTTAACCAGTCAGGTCAAAGTTTTAAGTTGTTTTTTTTTTGTTTTTTTTTTGCGGGACCACATTAGCAGGCCCAGTCCTATAATCAGTAATCTTTCTTTAGTTCTGATATAGTTTTTGTATTTTAGAAGTTACTGATTTTAGGATTTTAGCAGCCCAGAGCAGCTAATTGGAAGTTAACATACTAACATTACTATTTCAGACTTGTTCCTTTGCATGACAATGAGAAAGAAAAACATGCAATGGAGAACAGCCTGACTGGAAAATAGTTTGTATTGGAATAATGTGACAACTGTGTCTTCAGTTTCAGACATTGTTTGCACAAAGCGTTTGTGAAGTGCTACGTCGAATTAGGCCATGCAGCATTCTTTTGGTTGATGAAGTTGTAAACTCCTGTGTTGTCAGATCCATTGAAGGACATCTTCATCACTCTGGAAGAGAAGAAAGTTTCTGTGCCTCAGGGTGAGCCCATAGATCAGCCCCAGTTTTCAGGCAGCTACTTCTCCAACAGTGAATATGTCATCTACAAAGAGAGTCAGTGTCGCCTTCGCTACCTGCTGGAGCTGATCATGTAGCACGGATTCACCTCATGAAACCGGCAGGTTTCTACCCCCTCTATACAATGGTCTTCTTAAAACGCTTGGCTATGCTACTTCCAAATCTTTTATTACTCTTATTTTACCAGTCACAGGTGTGATGTTTTTACCAGACAATTACATAAACCTCTCTGTGCCTTATATTTTGCACACTTTTAAGTGACTTGAGTTTGAAACAAGCCACTTAAGGTTTCTTCCAAAGGGTCTATACATCCATTAGAAGAAACACCAACAAAACACTGACAAACCCTGTTTAATTATGCTTTACAATGACAATGTTGTTGTCCGGGGCAGCATGGCGGCATAGTGGTTAGCGCTTTTGCCCCCACAATAAGAAGGTCGTGGGTTCGGTTCCCGGCCTGGGGCCTTTCTGTGTGGAGTTTGCATGTTCTCCCAGTGCCTGCATGGGTTTCCTCCCACCGTCCAAAGACATCATGTTTGGGTTAATTGGTGACTCTAAATTATCTGTAGGTCTGAGTGTGAGTGTGAGTGGTTGTTGGTCTCTGTGTGTCTCTGTGTGTTGGCCCTGTGATGGACTGGCGACCTGGCCAGGGTGACCCCGCCCTCATCCAGTGTGAGCTGGGATTGGCTCCAGCACCCCCGTGACCCGGAAATGTATAAGCGGTTGAAGACAAATGAATTATTGAATTGATGTTGTTGTCCCCTCATCATTGTTCTATTAACGTGTCTTTTCCTGATCTTGGGTTTTAAACATCTCAAAATTCTCAAACTATTTGCACTTCTTTGTTTTTGAATGAAATTCTGCACTTTGTGATCCATTTGATTATTTTCTCTTTTGTGTATTGCATTATGTAATGCAACTTGAAATGATAAATGTGTCCATCAGAGGTAAAATATCTCAGCTATTTAGAGGTCACACACTGTCATTGTTGGTATCTTTAAAATAATAAATAGAACTATAAATGATATCCTATGCAGAAAAATGCTTACCTGTGGAAATAAGAAGTTAGGTTTGTGGCAACTTTCACTGTTAATCTAACATGTTGCACATTTAAAAGCTCTGAAGGTTCTTCTGTTGTGTAATATATTAGTCATGAATGGCCTTGGGCAGATTTCTTGCGCAGTATGTTTTCCAGCTATGTCATGGTGGCCCCACATATCTCCATATGGTGTCACTAGTGAGCAAATCCCCTTTTAATGGCTGTCCCTCAAATGTTACTTGTACCCAGATTGAAACCTGATAAAACTGAAAAAAGACTCACTTTGACAAAACATCCTCCAGCAAAGGCAGGTGGATCTAAGTGTGTGTTGCAGCGAACTTGAGGGATTATGAATAATAATTTTCTAACTCTTATTTGAAAGAACATAACATCTGTAACAGAGTAGTAAATACAGACAACAGCGAAAGACGTGTCTAATAAGTATACAAAAATAAAGGTCCCTCTTCAAATTGGTGCAGCCTTTTTTTCTTTGAATGTCTATAAAGTCATTTTTCACTGTTACTGTTTTTAAAAAGGAAATGTTGAATCTTGCTGGGTGAAATTTGACAGAAAGTTATATAATTAAAGTAACGTAAACATTGTTGTGACAGCTCAGACACTGACAATCAAATTTTAGGAGACTTTCATTATATGAACATTAAGAAACCGAAGGAAACTGGAATACAGAACCGACATACTTCCATTACACCAGATGAATAACTTCTTCGGTCCTGCATGTTCAGTTAGCTTTTCTACTTTCACAGACATATGACAAAAGTAATCAATATTATTTGGCTGTAGAGGGGAAAAGACAGGCTGTTTCTTTTATATTTCTATTTATTTTAGCAAACTGTTGCAGTTGAACACTCTTAGTTTGATAAATAGAGTAGTTATATACTTTTTAAGCATCCTTATTCCAATCCAGAATAAGAAAAAAAACAGATTTTTCGTGTGAAATGAATGTACAAGGAATTACAAATTGAAAACATTAGGGTTTGATATTCAGTCATGTCATTAAAACATTATCCAATGTAAGATAACTGATGCGATGTACACTGATTTATCATTAAGCTGTGTCTACAGATGGGATAAAGGGACCCCGAACTGGCCTGAAATATATCCATTGATATAAACAAGTGAGTGTTTCTGTGGCCACTGAAATAAATGTAACCACTGCCACAGATGAAAAAGAGCATGCATTTTATTGAGGTACATTTATTTTTGTGACTATACCTCAACGGTGTCACCTCCATTATCTACTTCCATCACAACTGGCTCTGATTACAGTAAATTATGCAGTTTGAGCCGAACACTAACTGGAAAATATGCATCATCCCTTGAGGCTGTTGGTTTTTAGGACCCTGGGACGACTGGACTGTGGAAGGGGACAGTAGAGTGTGTGTCTATTTGAAAGAAAAAAAAAAAAAAACCCCACACACAATACAATGTGTGACAGTCACTGCCATACACAGCACAGGACAGGAAGGGAGAGTGTTTCTGAGGAGGGGTGATACAAAAGATCAAGCATCATCTTATGTCTAAAATCATCATGGACTCACCTTTTATAAGAAATGTATGTGGACTTCTGGAGCCTTTATAGAAAATTCAAACTCCACCTGCTGGGTTGGCTTAATTGGATGACATGGATTGTTGATTAGGGCACTGACATTAAAAAAAAAAAAAACTACCTCTGGTTTGGACTGATACAAACAAGATGTGGGAATTCAATGGAAGCGTAGTCAAGTCAGACACCTTGTCAACCTGTTTGGTCTGAATCGTACCACACAAAAAGAGTGGACTATGGGTAAGTACTTTTACGCATAATCAGCTTTATTGTGTTGTTGTTGTAAATACTGTGTGAATTTTATCTGCATTTGTCATAATTCCCCACAAACTGACATATGAAAGAACAGATATTTCCTAAACATGATGGTCTATCAAGTCACAATTGCATTTTATAATGTGTATATATATAAATATTGAATGTCAAGCGTTGATATTTGCAAAAACAAATTTTCTGTTTTTTTCACCTTTTTTTGTAATCTAACCTGCATTGCCTAAATTAAAAAATTAAAAATAAATTGGTGATTTTGAATTAGACAATTCACAGTATTAATGAATTTATTATGTCACAAATAATATTTGCCCAATAAGACCTCATCCACCTGTCCATTTGTGTTTGTCCACTGCCATGGTAACAAAGTTCATGTCAAAGACATTTAATTGCATTAAACAAACAAAGTGGAGTACACCAGGGCTAAACAAATGAATGGCCTCATTTGCTTTTACTGTTTTTCTTACTTACTTTCTCAATTTTCCCACAACTACATGTGTTTACACTTAAGACTAAGATTTGAACTGAAAGTTTTAATCATTTCGATTAGAAATTAGCAGTAACCGTTTATTAAATCACAACACGATTTTGATTCATTAATTTCAAGTCAAACATATTACATATTCATATGACGGCCAAGCACACTATGTATCTATGTAGAGAGAACAAGTTCTGCTAATTTATGTTCATAAACTCAAAATTGAACTTAAGCTTCTGGACTGCCCTAAATGTGTCCGTTTCCTTCTATTTACAGACTGTTTCTGTCTTTTTCTGACAGGAGATCCAGACATGAAGACATTTGAGAAACAAATGGAAGAAGTTGTGAGCAAATAATGGCAGACAAGACCGGTCCCATGATAGCCTCTGTGCCAAGTTCATTAGTTACCAATCTCTCCACTGCCCAATGGGATCCCAATCCTACTGTGCCTGCCGATGTGAGCGTTGTCACAAGCTCCCAGTCGCAGATCAAGGACCTTTTTGGGTTATTTTGTATGGTCACCCTGAACCTAATTGCTTTGTTGGCCAACACTGGTGTGATGGTGGCCATCGGTCGTGCACCTCACCTGAAGAGGTTTGCTTTTGTGTGTCATCTTTGCGCTGTGGACCTGCTTTGTGGCATCCTGCTCATGCCTTTGGGGATCATATCCAGCTCACCGTTCTTTGGCACTGTGGTGTTTACTGTTCTGGAGTGTCAGGTTTACATCTTTCTCAACGTTTTTCTCATATGTCTGTCTATTCTCACCATCACAGCCATTAGCGTGGAGCGCTACTTCTATATCGTACACCCAATGCGATATGAAGTCAAGATGACCATCAACCTTGCTATTGGCGTGATGCTCCTAATCTGGGTTAAGTCCATCCTGTTAGCTTTGGTCACGTTGTTTGGATGGCCAGCTTATGGACATCAGAGCTCCATTGCGGCAGCTCACTGTTCTCTCCATGCGAGTCACAGTCGTCTCAGAAGGGTTTTTGCTGTGCTTTTCAGTGTGGTGTGTTTCCTGGTTCCTGCAGTGGTTATCTTTGCTGTTTACTGTGCAGTGTACAAGGTGGCTCGTTCTGCAGCCCTGCAGCATGCCCCTGCTGTGCCGACATGGGCAAATGCAAGCCCTGGCAAGAATCGGTCTGACTCCATCAACAGCCAGACCACCATGATCACCACCACTCGCACTCTACCCCAAAGACTATCTCCAGAGAGGGCCTTCAGTGGAGGCAAGGCAGCCCTCACTTTGGTATTCATCGTGGGTCAGTTCTTGGTTTGTTGGTTACCCTATTTCGTCTTCCACCTACAAATGTCTCTGACTGACTCCATGCAGAGCCCCGGGGACTTAGAAGAGGCAGTCACTTGGCTTGCGTACTCCTCCTTTGCTGTTAATCCATTTTTCTATGGGCTGTTAAACCGACAGATCAGAGAGGAGCTGGTCAAATTTCGACGCTGCTGCTTGACCCAGCCCATGGAGTTTGGGGTATCCAGCCACGAGGGCTCCTTTCAGGAGAACTTCCTCCAGTTCATCCAGAGAACCACCAGCACAGCTGAGACCCACTCCAGCTGTCTCAACTCAAGTCCCAGAAACACTGTAGACCACGGGGTTAAGATCCCTGGACAAATACCTGAGGAACATGCTTAAACACTGAACAACATGAGGATGGGCTATGGTGCTAATGTAGTGGTCATGCCAATGTGTGCACCATTTTCACTGATTTCAAATCTTTTTTCAAATAAAATGGACAAGCACGGGCAGCACAGCAGCATAGTGGTTAGTGTTGCCTCACAACAGGGAGTTCGCGGGTACGGTTCCCGGGCCTGGGGCCTTTCTGAGTTTACATGTTCTCCCCATGCCTGTGTGGGTTTCCTCCCACCGTCCAAAGACATCATGTTTGGGTTTGAGTGTTTGTTTCTCTCTGTCTGTCTGTGTGTGTTGGCCCTGTGATGGACTGGCAACCTGTTCAGGGTGACCCCGCCCCCGCCCAATGTGAGCTGGGATTGGCTCCAGCACCGCCCTGCAATCCGGAAACGGATAAGCGATAGAAGGTGAATGAATGAATGGACAAGCCAATTTGTAAATTTAAAAGGGTTAGTGTTTTCTGGAATTATTCCTTCTGAGATCCTGCCTTTCAAGCAATTTAATGTGACAGGGAATAAAATCCACAGTCAAACTTCAGTCCCCACTAAATTGGAATAACCCTGAAACCTCAGTTTCTTTTCTGTTTATTTGCCTGAGCTGTTTCCCATCATATTACATCAAAGCTACATGAATAAAGTATGTCTTTGTGGGCATTATATACAAGTGAAACTTTTACAGTTACTAATAATCCTTTTATGTTACATTCAGAAATTTATCATTGTTATTTTAAAAAAGACCTGGAAAAAGTGTATCTATCAAGTACATATTAAATTTCCTGTGTCTTTTACAGTTTCTCATTGGAGGTGCTAAGGTTGTACTGTAATGTGAAATACTTAAATGGTGATAAACGTACTTCTATGTGCATTTTTACCAGTACATGACAGTTGGCCTGGGTAAAGATATGATGATTAATGATGGGTCTTATCTTTTTAAAAATGCTTTATTGCATTCACGTGGGAACGATTTTCCATTTGAATTTGAGTTGGTTCCAGTGTGGTCTTTTGTTCCATGTCAATAACAATATAACTACTGTATATACAAATGTTATATTGATGTTGAACTTTGTAAAGCATTGAGCGTTGATGTTTCCAGACAGAAATCCTTTATATTTGAGGAATAACAGCAGGGAAGGACTGCCACATTATCACCATATTATCCCTTCGGGACACCAACACGGTGGGCTCAGCAGAGGGAAGAGCTGTCATGAATCTGACAATACCGCCGAGTTCCTGTGTGAAGGAGATGTGCTGATAGATGGTGAATGTCATCTCCCCCTGTTGTCATGGAAATAGATTGGGCCTGTGACTCACATAGCAATGAGGGCCTTTTAACTGGATGTATACTTAAGCCTTAGATTCTGGTTGCAGTCTACTAATTCTGGCTCATGCCTGCTTTTCCCATGCAGACTGATTTACACAAGGTCTATAAGTCCAGATAGGGGCTCATTGACATGTGAATAGGGGCTGAGGATACATAACAGAATTCGCTGCAAAGATGGACTGCTATATGACATAGGTACAGTGGGCCAGAGATAGTGAGTTTACAATGGAAATCATTACTGGGCATTGATAATGCTCCGAGAGTGGCAACAAAGTGGTATTTTATGGCCTCTGCTGTTTGTATTAGTCTTTACAAACAGCGGAATAGATAGAATAGTGTGGTTACAGCAAATAACAGCAAACACCATTTTGTTGTCACTAACCGGGATATACTTGCTTACATAACTGTGACTGTGTGTTTAATACTGGGAGTTGAATTCTGCATTTGCCTGATTTCCAGGGTGGCGTGGGTGCTATATAAAAACACACTGCACAGAAACATCTGATATATTTTTATATGTGTGACTCTCTTTCTAGTGCCTGTTCGCTCTGTCTTGTTTCATTTAATTCTTTCTTCACAGATATAAAGTCTTTAAAAAAAATTTGAGTTTTTACACCAACAGGATGCATTTTACAACAGTAATTTAGTGCTGACAGTAAGAAGTAATAACAGTACATAACAGTAACAAGAACACTTTCTGATCACAGCAGATATCCCGGTGTGCATAATTAGATTTGATTTTCACAATCAAACAATGACTATAAAAAGAGATTAGGGCATCAGTTAGATCTAGATATATAGATATAATGCTAAACGTCACTGAGAATACCAACTCAAGATCACCATTATATCTGTCTCATGAATTGTGTCACAAATCACCACATTTCAGGATTCACAACATTCGGGTGGCTTCATTCTTATCCTGAAGACATAATGAAGGGTTAACCTGCTTCTCTGCTGACAGATATTTAAGCTGTGACTGTGGTTTGTACAAAGTGTGGATAACTGAAGACAAAAAGGTGTGTCAGAATGCTTTCAAACGAGTACCCAAATCTCATCAGACTTAATAGCTGCAAAGCCAAGAGCTCTCACTGCAAAGTCAAATGGAGTCAAAAGCCTGATCGGGACAAAAACAACAAACTAAAATGGCAGCATATACACTTTGATGCCTCTTGCAATGGGGAGGAAAATAAAATGAGCCCATGAAGTGTTGGTGCCGAACCATGCAGTAAATGGCTACATGTGTAATCATGAATGAAACAAGTGATTAAAGGATTATGATGTGGAAAAGAGCAGAGGACAGCACCAGAGGACAATCATATTGACAGTTTTATTGATAATATATAACACCCATTTTTCCTCCATGTGGGACTGAGACCGATGCTCTGGAGAGATTTCAAGACATTCATCGTGGATGTCTGGAATAATACATGTAGCCCAAAATGATGAGCGGGCACACACAGCACAGCACAGTCACAGTTTTAATAGGCCTCGGGTTTTTTGTATAATACCATTCAGCATTTCACAGTGACAAGTAAGGTGTTGCCATTGATACTTTCAGTTCAACTGAACAGAGGAGTAAAAATTATGAAATGATTCTTAGTATGTTTCTGTATTTTGGAGGTTAAAAAGCTGTCTGAAACAGTAAATGTGCATCACATCAAACCACCAGTCCAAACACAACTGCCAACAAACACAAGACCAATGCTTGTCTTTGTGGTCTGCTGGTTTTAAAAGCCTTCTCAGGCAGAAGCCCAAGACCTAATCTGGAAAAGCATATAGTTTATCAAAGAGTAGTTTTGTGTTGCCTTTATTTCTTATTTAAATGGCAACCCAACTTATATTACTGTGATGTTTCTGTTTCATTCAACACATGATACAATTTCCAACAATTATTACTGATTTACAAACCAGCAGATGTATCAGATGGAAACTCCTGTCAAGCAGAGGCTCTACAGGCCTCAGCCACAATCACAGCACAGTATGTGGGGCTCTTTATCACCATGGTTTCCCCACACACCGCTAATCATCTGCTAATCAGACCCTGCTATTGCTCTACTATCACCGCAGTACCGCTGGGAACGCAAGTTGTTGGGGAAAAAAAGAAGAGGTTTTTCTTCTATGTGAATGGAAACAGCAGTTGATTTAACCCTAATGAAGATTTATATGACAAAAAAAAAAGAAAAGAAAAGAAAAAACACAACAAACCACCGCCAAAAGAGTGCGCTATATACCAGTGAACTCCCCTCCTCCTCTGTTTGGAAATCTCTGACATGGGGGCTTCTAGGAATTTTCAACAGGCAGTGAGATACATTGGTTATTTGTTAAGTCTCTGGTGATGTTATTTTCAAAATGTGAATGACGTTTCAGGGTTCAGAAGATTTTGGAGTGCTTCTGAGGTTTTTCGGTGGAATGTTTCGTGGTCAGATTTGGGTCAGTGTAAATAAACAGTGACAGTGTAATACAAATTCACTTGTAAGGTTATACAAACCTTACAAGTGAGTGAATAAAACGGTGAGTGGGACTAAAATCAGGAGAGGTGCTGTCAGTGAAAGAGTAAAGGTCAATCAGGAGGACAGCTCTGGGTAAGAAGCTGTAGAAGTGAGAAATTTGGTCTTAATGGACCTGCACTGTCTTCAACATGAGAGGGCTGCATAATCATTTTGGTGGCAGAACAGTCGCGCTAATCATCATCCTTCCTCCCATAATATTGAAGCAAAGGCTGATTTATGCTATTTATGCCAGTGACGGCTATTGGACATTTTGCACGTAGGTCTAAATGAGACTTTCCTTGTACTGTGTCAAATAGAAATTGCTGGTGAAGATCAGCCTGCAAAAACTCATAAAGGCATTCCTCAAGAAGAGGCAGAGCACTCAGCGGTCCACTATGTTCCATCTGGGTGTCACTAGCAAGACTGCAGAGTTTTTAGGGATAAGACTCCAGGTGCACCTTACTCATCCTCCGTGCTCCCAATGACAATGAGCAGAGACGTAGCCCAATCTAGTGAAGATGGACAAGCAGAGATTAAAAAAAAGAAATGGAAGCACATGTACAATGTGACGATTTAGATTCCACCCAGAAACACAAGGCTTTTGATTCATGACCGGGATCCCAAAAGGGTCATGACTTCATATGAATTAACTAACACAAAACACACATTTGAACCCTAACAGGGATCCCATTGGGCAGACCATGTATAATGTAATATATCATTTCTGTCTGGAGACACAGTGAGCTTGACAGGTTAGTAAAATAAACAACCCTACTTCACACTCCACATACCACTCCTCCAGCCTCCAGTGAAGCACTTGATCTGGGTGAGGTGGAGAAGGAATGTGCGGTTACACTCATGCACTTTTTTGAGATGACTCATGTCAACGGAGATAAATGCAGTTCACTAATAAAGTAAAGTGGAAATCAGTTATCCTCTCAGGTAATGCAGGGCAGATGTAGCGACGCTACTAAAATGTTAATGTGCTGAACAATACTGACCTCAAGTGGACATGATCACGCGCACCAGGTGATTCTTTTTCTTCATTTCTGTAAGATCATGAGATATATGGAACAGCCAATAACGATAAAAACCGAAATTGTGTATGATCAAAGACTCCTCAGTGCAATGTCCCTCACTGTCACATATAGGGATTCTTCCACTTTCACATCTGTGTTTCCAGACTATATAGTTCAATGTGTCACATTTTTACAAACTTGGGAAGCTATGTCCAACATCACTTACAGTCAGGTCTTAAAATGTCCTTGCAGAGCCTCCCTTGGTTTGGGGCCTAGATAAATTGTGAGTGCAGACTCCCGCAGACTCCCTCTCTATTTGAAGTGGCCAGCTACTGCTTCATCTCCTTCCTGCTGGCAGGAGGGATTCTTTTCGGATGAAAAGTCAAAGCTTTTGTTGGCGGATAATTCAGTTAAAGTCAAAATGGTAGTTATATGCATTTTCTGACACACAGCTCCTCCCCACCTTTTTAGGAGTCAGTCAAGAATTAGTGCTATTTGTTACTGGTGAGAGAAGCCCATGTTTGTCCACCTCCTGGTATCTCTCCAGGCTGATCATGCTCTGTGTGCTGTTCCTGCTTATCAACATGCAATGGGTCCAGATTGTGTGGCAGTGGCATACTGATCATCTGCATCAACCCCTTCTTTACCACAACTAGTTGAAACACAATCGGTCTGCGAAATCATATAGACGGCTAGAAAAACACTGGGTGTAAATGGTAAACACGCTGTAAATTCTATCCAGTTATTTTGTGATCTGAATCCTAATTTTCCGTTTTTTTAGAAGTTTTTGAATACTAAAGCAGAACCTCATAATTGTGACATGAAAAGCGTGGCCTGTGGAGATACGTTTATTTTGCATTTATTTTCTTTTAAACCATAATTATTAAATTGTTTTTAAAAAAAAACATATATTTTGAGAATCCAGTGCAAACTTAAAATGTTGAAATACAATACTGTGCATGACTCAGATTTCAGTTGCAGGGCTATGACTCATATCTGTGTACATATGTACTGAAACTTAAGATACCTGCATGCTTCAAGTCTTTTTAAAATCTGTTTCTGGCAAGTCTACCAAGTTTACAGAGTGAAAAGTTGTCAAACACTGAAACAGCCCATATAAGATGTCAAAACTTTGTCTCCTAGCACTAGTCACCCATTTTGATGCTCAGGTTAACGCCTTCAGAGGTTACTGTTTCAAAGTTAACTGCATAAATTCAAAATACATCAGTAAAAAGTTACCACATTCAGAAATTACCTTTCAAAAGAGACTAATATGACAAATACTAAGCAGTATTCTGTATATATGTCATGAAAATACCCAGCACTGTGCATTAGCAGTGGGAGCGGCACCCATATTGTGAACTACCCTGAGATACTGATACCCACTCTGGGAATTCTCTTGTATGTCACTCTAAATATAGGTGAGAGAGGCCTCCATGCCTGTCTCCATTTAATAGAGGATAAAAGCTGCTTCAATCTCATTTTGCATTGAAACCCATAGAGACAGAGTTATGTCCACCACGACTCTCTGCTGAGCTATTTTCGTCCCTCTGCCTCCATACCTAACTGGCCTCTACTCTCTCCACTCCCACGCCAAGAATACTCTTCTAATTGGGCATCTGATCACATGCCCTCTGATCCTGTTCCTGATCCCCGTCTCTGCCACCAGAGAACTTGGTCAAGGAATGCCAGACGAGGTTCCAAAATCACGTTTTCTTTTCTGTTCTTACACCCCACTGACTGAGATATAGCTAGCAAGCACTCGTGTGCTATGAGCACTTATATCACTTTGCATATGGACCTCCTCCTCTTCCTCTCTATTTGGCAGCATTTGTTTATACAGTACAACATGCTGATACAGAAGACTATGACTGATAGCAACAACTGCACAGCTTAAGAAGACTGGATCAGAGTTTTATTTTAGAGACGATTGAAATTTATGTGTTTGATCTCGCAACAGACTATGCTAAAATGCATGGGGAGGCTCATGCAATTCAAATGTTGCACTATGAAGGCTGTGATACTATGACGCTGAGACGCTGAGTTATAGTTAAAACTGCACTTTAAATGAATTGACATAAATGATACAGTTAAATACCAATTTATATGTTTATATATCACTCAGATTCTATTTCCTTCATCCTTCATTCAGCCTCAGCTCTCTTGTGTTTTGTGGGATTGTTTGTACAAAGAAAAAATTGTACTTGCAAAGCAATAATCACGTTTGCAAAATAAGCAAATTTCTATTAAATCCTTTTTCAATGACTATGAACAGATAAATAAAACCAGCAGAGCATCATTATGTCTCATCTGTAAGTCTCCAGTGGCAATACTTGGAGTTGTGTAAAATGATGTTTTAAAAGTTGTGATTAAACAAGAGTAAACTTAAAATATTGCGCACAGATCACTTACCACACCGCATAAGAGTTGATAACTGCTGCTACGTCATTTAAAAAAAAATCACATTATACAGTATAATGACAATGTAAACTTTAGATGAATGTTGAAGTTGACAAATCTTTTAACCCTTGCACAGAATTTAAGCTCAGTCTTAGGGCACTAAACCCAATGCCCCAATTTGAGCCTGAGCAGAAGGGTGTGTATGAGCCTCACTCTCTGGTGGAAGTTCGTGCCAGTGTGCAAACTCTGCCCAGTGGGCCCCACAGCCCTGTGTGAAATGTGACACAGCCCTGGGTGCTCCTTTAAGGCATACCTTTTCTGTCTCTGTGCACAACATTGTGTGTGTGTGTGTGTATACACTTCTCTGTGTGTTTCCAGGGTGGGGGGTCAGGCCTCCATTTTTACCAGGAGGTCTACAGCAGCTGTCCACTGGTATGTCAGCGGGAGCGTCACTCTGGTGATACAGGGGTTCAGAAGTGAGTTGGAGCGGCTGTGTGCAGTTTGATCCAGCAGAGTTTACTCTGAGTGTCTCCGGCCTGTCCAGGACCTGCAGCCCCACTGCCATGGCGGACCAGTACCAGTACAACATCAATGAGGAGAAGATTGTGAAGGACAGCCACACCAAAGAAATCGATCTAATTAACAGAGACCCCAAGCAGATCAATGAGGACGTCGTGAAGGTTTGTTTAGCATGAAGACGACATCCTGTGAAAGAAAGGATTAAGAAAGTAGCCCCTTTTTTTAGCCTGTGTGGAAGCATGTGTGGGAAATGCACAATCTTGCTGTTAAGATCAAAGACGGAAGAACGGGTTATTTTATTGTCTGGAAAAGCTCTAAATAGACCAGGAGCTATTCCCATAACCTTTGAAGAATGTGAAGTTTATTTTGGGAATGGAGTAGAAGAGTGTGAAACTGATACACTGCGCCAACGTGTTTTATTTAGGTTTGACCACTGATTGTCTGCCATTTTGACAACCATATTTCCACATATCATTCTCTGAGGAGGCAGGGCCAAATATACATTGAGATTAAATTTAGTTTGACTGAAGGCAGTTCATGTAAACATGTTGGATGAGGATAGTGTATGTTGAGTAATGAGCTGGGCATGATGTTTTGTGTTTGCATGACAACAGTTGGAATGATTACAGATGTGGCCATGGCGGATTTCAGACACTATCACAGATAGTCTATAATGATTTTAAAACTGTAAAATGTTGATTATACTCCTAACTAACTCAAGTTCAAATTAGCAATAGATAATAACAATGACACACAATATAAATTACTGATAATATTTCCACCTTTTCTTTTTTTCTTGATATTCCTTCAATATATATAGCAAATTGGATGTATCCATACCACAACATTTAATGACTTTGGACAGATCTTTTTTCTACAGATCACTGACTGTTCACTTGTAGAACTCAAAAATAAAAAAAGCTTTTCGATGTGCGGTGTGTTTGCTTGCCAAGATTACTGGCAAGTTTTATGGCAAAGTCTCAATTGAGAATGCAATGGCAAAAGTCCAAAACACCAGGTGGCACACGATGAAACCTGAGAACAAATTGGACCATTGTTGCTCCAACGCATTTCCCATGAAGTGAACTGTGAGTAAGATCTATTGGAATGGAGCTTTTAAGGTGATTTGGACGCAGCTTTAAAAGCCACTCCGTAACTCTGCTCGTAGGTAACTGCATTAAATAATTTTTCATTACATGAAGTGCTGCAAAAATCTGACCCTTCACTTTACAGCTTTCACAAGGCATTGGCATGATTTCATGACATTGGCAAATGTGTCCTCACAGACGTGTATTAATGCAAGCCTCTTGAATTTCTTATTAGGTGGAATTTGAAGATGTCATTGCAGAGCCAGATGGTACACACAGCCTGGATGGGGTGTGGAAGCTCAGCTACACCACCTTCACTGTGTCCAAATACTGGTGCTACCGGATCCTGTCTGCTGTCTTTGGTATTCCTGTTGCTCTACTCTGGGGCTTCCTTTTCGCCTGCATCTCCTTCTGCCACATCTGGGCCGTGGTTCCCTGCATCAAGAGCTGTCTGATTGAATCACAGTGCATCAGCCGCATCTACTCTCTCTGCATCCAGACCTTCTTTGATCCTTTCTTCGAAGCCCTGGGCAAGATTTTCAGCAAAGTGCGCATAGTCATGCACAAAGAAGTCTAAGAACTCCCACAACAGGGTTTCTAAAATGATTGGATGAAGTGTGGTATCTTTTTATACACCAGATACTCAGTCCTGGCATCTTGCTTACCTCCTGATACTCCTCCTCCCTTGATAACACATCCATCATCAAGCCCTCTGCCCTGAGTCCTGACATGCCCACTGTGCCTTTGCCACTAAAAGCTCTGCGACAGCTGCAGCAGGCAAGATGGTTCAGTGACAGCTCCGGCACTCCCTGTGGGCTCTGTGCTCCTCAAGAAGAGAGAGGAGGACCGCCCGTAATAAGGGGGTCTGTCTGCCCTCATTTATTTTGTGTTATAAAAATTTGTGCCTTCTAATTCACAGCAAAGTAAATAACTTCCCTACACTGCTGCACCTTTGGATGATTGTTGCTGTATGCATTGCATTTGGCTAAAAGGTTCTGTTGACACTGTACGCTGCTATGTCCAATACTGTTCTTCTTTGTATTTGTCGAATTGAATTTGACACTTATTTGTGGAAAACGTAACCTTATTTTGTTAGAGCCCTAAAAGAAGGAATTGAAGATGTTTACTATTTGTGTCCAAAAATATATTGTGATATATTTTCCTCTGAATTTGTGATGGGTCATCAGCAACTATGAGACTTATTAGAAACTTGGAGATGTATCAATGAACTACGTTGGAAACCAGGTGCAGGTGCGCACCCTTTCCTTTTGTGATGGGTAAAATAGTATTAATTTGCTTGTTTGCATATTCCTGTAGAGTAGGGACTGGACTGTGAAACTCACTTTAATGTTCCACAGTGCTAATTTGATTTGGAAGAAAAGTTGCTATTGTGAACTTGCAGTGTAGAAAAGAATTTAAACTTAATACACTTTACAATTAATGAAACTGTGCTTAAAAATAAAACACCACTGGTTGATTGAAAGTATATATCTGAAATCTTTCAGAGAAAACTTGACAATAAAAAATAAATAAATCAAAGATCTTACTTCAGTCAACTAAACTTTGAACTATGACCCACTAGAGGTTGCTGTTGTATATCTTTCATGTGTGTTGTGTGTGTGATCTGCTACAGACAGTTCCGCTTCACCACACCCTTCTCTGTTTATAACCCCAGCTTGTTTCTTTTGGTTTCATGATGTATGTGCTAGAAAATGTACAGGCAGAGTTTAAATGAGGGAAAATAACACACTACTTCAAAGCCTTATTATAATTAATGAAGCGTATTAAGTGTGCGTGATTAGTAAGTGATTCATCTGTCAGGTTATGTGGTCACATTTCATTAAAAAAAATATCATTAAGTGCTTCAATCACTCTCTTTTCAGTGGAATGTGGCAATAATAACCACACAATCATTTCATCTGAATTACAATATTCTACACAGATTACACAGACTTTATTAAAATGAATAAAACATGCATTACATATGTATATTCCTAGAATTCAGCACCACACAGTAATGAACATGGACAGTTTATCTTTAAATAAAGTTTCATGGTCAGCAAACATTTACTGATTATATTAATTCTGGATCATCTGCTGTTAGAAGCTACAATGTGGAAACAGTTAATGAAGAGGCTATTAGGTTTAATCAAAATACTCCAGATACCAAAATACACCAAAAACATCTTTTGCAAAATAATGAATTAGTGTAATTATGGATATACAGTACAATAGTATAAACATAATTGATCTCCACAGTTATTGGCAACTCATTCGTTTTTGACTATGAAATTCACTGGCAAAGATTTTGTTGTTGTTAAAATATGTGCATAACCAGATTTCTCCTTTCTCATGAAACATCAGTATCATGAGTTGAGTAAAGGAATATGAAGCATGTTATGGTAGAAGCTTTGTTGGAATCAGAAGGACCAACTCGGAAATTCATTAAGCAATCAACATGGTAATAAAATTAGAGCAAAATCTATGCCAGATAACACGGTTAAATATTCCTTAGATACCTAAGCTATGAAATGGTCTGAAGCTGTAGTTTATGGTGTAGTGGCTGTGTAATGTATTGTCAGAGTGCCTGTAGAGAAAATACGATGAGCTGAATAACAGAGCTGAAAAAGAAAGTGGAATTCTGCTCTGCAGCGTCTCAGCTCGCACCGATCATTGGCCTAATACAGACAGTGTTATTGCAGCATATGTTGTTGTGTTGTTTTTTTGTATGTTTGTTTGTTTGTTTGTTTGTTTTTTTTGTACTGCTCCTCAGTACTACAGGTGATTACTGATGTGTAGCCATTATAATTTCAGGCCAGTTATAGCCAGTTAAATGATGGCTCATTTTCTTGAAAAACTGCAAAACTTGCTGAACAGTTTCAGGCTCAATTAGATCTGTTCAAGTGAGTTCACAGCTGGTTGACCTTTATTTTGTCCTGCAGGAAAATGTGTCAGGTCATGCAGCAATGGGCTCCTCGAAATGACTCCAGAGACTTTAGCTTAGTGACCTGTCTCCAGACCACAAGTCTGTGATGGGCTTTGGGTCTGAGACTGAACAGGATGTCAGGGTTTCCATGTGCTGCCAAAACTTCAGAGGAACTCTGTGATTTTACTTATTCAGTGTGGATGAAAATCCCACTGGAGCGCTTTCAGTAAGCAAGCCAAGCATGTTGAGGAAGCTTAAGAGGGTCTAATGAGTACCAGTTAGGTGTAAATTATAGCACTGGCACTTCAGTATAGCTTCTTTTGCTCTTTATTTGTTTTTGTTTTGTCTTTTGACTTTTCAAAAATCTTTACCAGTGATGCTTGTGACAGCTTACATCAAACGGAGCCTCAAGTGACATTTTACATATACACAATCCATTGCAAATGGAACAAAGTGAACCAAAATGGGACACAATATTTACTACAGGTGAGAAGTTTCTTCATAACACACACACAGAATCCACAACCTTTACTGATGACAACAGCTGAAGGAAAAATGTGTCTGACCAAAGATGACAGGCCTTAAAATATTGATCAAACATGTTCTTTTTTTCATTTCCTCTGCCCTTGTAAATACATACAATACATTGAAATACATCAGTGGATTGCTCAGCTTGTTCAATTATTATTGTATTGTTGTTAAACTTTTATTAACAAAATATCGCTCCTTAATTAGTCTATAACATTTTTCATGACACTTCACACTTTATACTGTAAATTACTTTAATTAAAAGCATGAAGACTTTTGTTGTCATTCATCTTCTGGGCCTGAATTGCAGGCCATGGGGCAAAAGATATCTGAAGGAGTCGGACTGCTGGATATTTCACGACGGCATGGGGAAGAGCGGGTGAGTGCTTATGTAGTAGAAGTCTGTGTAATGCTCCTCTGACTGCTAGTGCTCTTAATAACGAAGGTTGAGGAGTTGCTCTTGTGGCTGGAGTCAAAGTCACGCTCACACCGGCACTGGGAGGACTTGAGGTAGTGAGTGGAGCAGCATAAAAAGCTCTGTCTAAGATCCTGGAAGAGATGTCCTGCAAAGCACATGTAGATCCAGGGGTTACAACAGCTGTTGAGACTGGCCAGCAGCATGGAGATGATGAATGGCATGGCTGCAGGAGACGACAGAGAGAGAGAGACCAAACTTACTGTACCATGACATCAAAAATGGGAGACTTAGCTTGCTATAAGGATGATTAATGTCTTTATGGGCTGTCTCCTGCTCTACTTCCATTCTCAAGGAGTACAGTGAGAACATGTATTGACATTCCTGGGTTTGTGCAGAAACATTTAGTTTAATTTGTGATGATTTATTTATTTCTATGTCAAGTAATGCTTTTTAGTCATAGCAGCAATGTGGCTATATGGAAATGATCAGTATCCAAATGGGTTTTTTGCATTCTCATTAACAGATTGTGATTAAATTTACTTCAAAATATGTGTCTCACTGTGATGATCCTTGTTCATTTTCCTTTAGTCAAACAATCATGTCAAATTTCCGAAGGGTCCAGCACTTACAATGTGCAATGCTACTTTAGAGCAAACTACTGAATGTTAATTAATTGCTGAGTACTAATCAGCTCCCATCTGTTAAATTTAGCCATCAGCATTAGCATTGAAATTGCAATCACCTTAGCATGCTGATGATCAGCCTAACCAATTGGCTTGTGCTATTTGCAGAACAGGATTGAGGATACAGAACTCAACTGAATTTGAACTGTGACCTGTTGGAACGAGCCATAAAGAAGAGATTTTCTCAAATGAAGACCAGGACGGGCCAAATTGTTCCTCACACACAGCACACTGTAATACAGCACTGCCAATAACTTGCAGTGGCGTGTTGGATGGCATTTAAACTACGTCAACTCCACTATCCAACTGACATTTGGCAAATGAATTTCAGATTCATGCAATTGCTTTGTTTCCTGTATTTAACATCTGATTGATTGGTAATCTTTCTTTCAGCCTCTGCTCTTGCTATTCTCATGTAGTCGCTAATGACGAGCCCTCCGACGAAAACTGTTTAGCACAAATGATCTCTGGAAGGACATTGGAGTCACAGACATGATGAAAATGAACTGATTATCAGCTGCTTAGAGTTTGAATTGGGAGACTAAAACAGGAGTTTAATTGAGCGTAGATGATTCATTTAAACCCTCTACTACAGTGTCAAAGGTTTTATGAATATGAAAATTATTTTAATATTGAACCAATGATTTAAAAAAAGGGGAGATCTTAAAGGAAATAGAAAACTTTGCATGCATCCTTCAGTATGGACCGGGCTATAATGCTGCTGACACGGAGGGAGTAACACATCACACTGAAGACAATGCCAAAGTCTGTAGGGTGGTTATCAAAGAGTTTTCTCTGGCCAAATGGAAGCACAGCCAGGATGAATTTTGAATAACATTGGAAACTATCATGGGAATGTCTTCATTGAATTTGTTCACAGTCTTTTTCGCGAAGGAATGATGAATCACACAGCCAATGAAAAGGCAGAATAATCATTCCCTGGGTGATACATCCATCTGACTGTCAGGGCTGATACTGGCGAATCCAAAGGACTCCACAGCAATTCATTAATGAGAGCACTACATGATTATTGTTGTTCTTTCTCGAGAAAGAAGATTTAGCAGAAGTCAAATTTCACTTTTTACATAAAATTATATCATTGAAGAGTTTGAAAAAATCTTTCTTCACGAAACCATTTTGCTTCCATAATTGATTGTGAGGACACCATGTAAAAATGTCTTTAAAAACACAGGACGCTGGGCTTTGTGGCTTTTAAGCACTTACTGCGGATCAATAGTAGTCAGAGTGGGGTTCAGCGTCCAAGAGGACCAAGCACAGAATGGGAAGATGTTTGTGTTGACAGATTTTTGAGGTTGTTTGAGTATCTCAGTCAGGGTTTAACCTTCAGTTGTTTTTGTTCTCCACATAATGAAATCTGACTGGCTGAATGTGAAACCACACAGGTCAACTACGTCCCTTTGACAAAGCCTGGAGGAATGGGGTGTTTAACTATTTTCAGATTTTTATCGTATTGTCATATTGACAAGCCCGACGGCGTTCTAAAGATGGAAAACTTCCATTTCACAATTCAAGCTGCTAGATGCAATAAACCAGTCTCAGTTGTTTTCGAGGAACTTGGAGGTATTTGCTATATGTAGTATGATGCGGCATAAAACACATACACTGACTTTCTTTTATCTTAAGGTCAAAATTTCATTAACCAAAAGGTGTGTGTGGCCACTATACCACTGATACATTTTTGGTTAAGAAATGCTTGGAAATATGCTGGTGGTGATCTGGTGATTGAATATCTGAAGAAAAAAAGATGCAAAAAATAATACTTAGTTATGTTAGCTTAGTATAAAGGCTGGAAACAGCCCGACTGGTTCCATTTATATGCAGCAAAATCACCATCAGATTTAAAGCTAAATGATAACATGTTACACGTTGTTTTATTTGCCCTGTAAACAAGAATTTGTTGTTTTTACAGAGCTAATGACAGACCAGCCTAGTTCTTTTCCCCGGTTCCATGTAAAGCTAATAAAGCAGTTGCTGGATGCATTTTTGTGGACAGTACAGCTGTGTGAGTTATATCAGTCTAATTCAACTCCCAGCAGGGGAGAGAATAAATAAATTTCCCAAAATGTCAAACAAAGAACTTAAATAAATTATGCATTTAAAAGTTCTGGGGGATTTCTGAGTAATTCATGGCAGAAGGCATTATTGCTTTAGTAATGAGCCAGGGTGGAGTACGTGTGTGTAAGTGAGTATAAAAACGGGCTAGAAACAAGTATATGTGAATCGTCTTGCTGCTAGAGAGGCCTTTCAAGCAGGCGGTAGCATTTTAAGTAGTAAACTTCAATTTATCTTGGAATACCAATTTCAGAGCTGTGGAAATTGCAGCTTACAGATCTCTTTATTAGGTCATTTGCAGAGGAAACTGTGGAAGTCATGGGGCTGGTCACTCAGATACATGCTGACTTTTTTATACATTAGGGAAAAAAAAGAATGAAAGAAACCTGTTTGGTGGCTCTAATAATTTTTGTCATATGAAAGCCTCCTATAGATATTATATATTATACATGTTTTCCAAAGTAAAATACAAAATCAAATTACATAAAACTGCCAATGCAATAGGAAAATCTGTATTTGACTTTCGTCAACTAAATATTTGTCATAAGTCTCCCTCTCTTATTTGCTTTGATAATCTGTTTTATTGTATATTTTTCCCACTGATACAAACTGTGAACATCCAACAATGAATATTTAAAACAAATGAATAAACCCCATTTTCACTTCCAAACTGGCAACTACAACCACAGAAGCTGCCCCTGTAAACTTATGCCTCCTGAAAAGATTTGTTTACATTGTGAATCATCATCAAGCTTTCTCTTCTGTGCTTTCTGCCCCAGGCTCATTTTGCTGAGTATAATTCTAATGGATGCTTTATCTCCATAGACACAGGTGACACTCCAGTCTATCTATTATACACAAACACGTGTTGCTGCCACTTCTGGCCTTTCTTGCTGCTGCTCACGTGGAAGAAAAGCAGGAGGAATATGCACTCATCCAGGCTCTGCTACAGAAAATGAATTGATCACTTTCATTGTGGGCTGAAACCTTTCTGCTGCTCTTATCTTGATCCTCTGACTTTGAATGCCATTGGCAGATGCCCATTGCTGTCATATCATCAACACATCAAGCAATATGATCTTTCAGTGCTGAAAATGTGCCTGCTTTGTGCTTTGTGCGGCTGTTAAGTTCCTAAGTGTAAATAGCTTGTGTGAACAATACTGCTTGATGAGCTTAACAGCTTTCCACACCCAGTCGGCTGGAACCATTTCCACGGACCTGCAGAAGAGGGACTAAAGCCTGCAACACAAAGCCAGTCTGTTTACTTTCTTGCCACAAAGAAGCTTCTTGTCATTAGGAAACTATTTTTTGGCAAATGTATTATTTCTTTTATTTCAGTCTGCATTTGGCTGAGGGACTATTGCACGTTTTACCCCACAGCTTTGACTGAAGAACACCAAAGAACAGCTTGTGTTCAGTCTGAGAATTACACACTGATACAGACATCATTTGTCAAATGAGTATCGACTGTTTTCAGTTAGATTTATCTGCAAACCAAAAGTCTTCCCCACAATCAAACAAATTACAAGTCTTGAGCTGGACAAATAAAATCTATATCTGTGTCCTCTACGCCTCAAAATGATGACTGATATTGTCAAATCGGGTGATATGGGTGTGTCCAGCGGCCAGGCGGTCTGTGGGCGCACATAGAGTATAGTACATGACTGCTTAGTGGCCTGTTGTGTTTAAATGTCAACGACACACTCCACAGTGCCTCACAGGCACAAACAGGAGCCGCCCGGCGCGCCTCGGCGCACACTAATTAGATTAATGATTAACCGTCAGTCGGTCTGCTCAGTCAGGAAGGCTACAGGAAACTTGGAAATCTGGAAGTTGGGACCCCGATCGAAGCTTTTTGATTTCTTCTTTCTTTTTCTTTTTCTTTTTTTTTTTTTAATACAGCAGGTGTATCATTTTGTAGAGTTTATAAATCACACGTTTGAAAAAAAAAAAAACCCATATGATTGACATTTCAGGTAGATTTCCTAAATATTAACGGTAAAACACTCAAATATCACATTCAATTGTGAACACGCAATACTGAGAAAATGTACCCAGTAATGAAAGAGAAGTTCAGTTGTGTTTTGGTCTCCTCGCTGAGCTGTAGTCGGAGGATGAAGCGCTCATATTATGGTGAGCGAAGAGCCTCGATGCGCGCAGAAAGACGAGACGGAGGCTGTTTCCGAAAACACCCCACCGTTTCTATTACATTCAGATGATGAAGCCGTGCAGAAGGAAGGGCTCGTCAAATATAAGTGTGTTAAGTGTGTTAAATGTGTGAACTGTTGTGAAATATATTATGAGCGCAGCAGCCCTTGCGCAATGCGCGCACTTCAATGCCAACCTACCCTCACGAGGTGCAGCTGGATCCCAGGCAGACCACATCTGGACGGAGAAAAAGGGGGTCCAGCAGACGATGTAAGCCAGGACGATGACAAAAGTCATTTTCACAGTGGTGATCTTCGCCTTGGAGATGAGCTTGACGCTGCTCACCCGGGCCAGCGTGTTGCTTTTGGAGGTTTTGGGCGTCAGGCTTATACACTGCTCCCGTCTGGTTTTCAGTTTAAAGTTTTGCCATATTTTGAAGCTTATCAAACCGTAGCAGATGCTCAGTATGGCCACGGGGATGATATATATGGTGAGGCTGATCCATGTGATATAAGCTTTGGCCCCCCAGGGCTTTATGAAGTCGCCCCAGCAGTCGTAGACTCCTGATCCGGCGGATCCGACCTCAGTCAGGGAAAATATAAACATCTGCGGGATGCTGAAGAGCAGGCTGAGGACCCAGGAGAAGATCACATAGAAACGGTCCTTCCTCCTGTGCAAAGAGCGGAGCGGCTGACAAATGGCCAAACACCTGTCCACGGACATCAGGACTAACATGTAAGTGGACGCGAACATGCCGACGACCTGCAGGTATTTGACCACCCTGCACAAAAAGTCCGGCCCGTAGAAACGGAATGTGATGTCCCAGATAAGTTGAGGGAGAACTTGAAATACGGCCACGACCAGATCCGCGATGCTCAGGTGCTTCATGAAGTAATACATGCGGGACTGGCTGTGTTTGGTGGTGTGGATGGCCAGCAGGACGCACAGGTTCCCCGCCAGCGCCAGAAACAGCACCAGGGCGAGCACCGTCACCTCCACCTTGGCCACCTCCTCGTTGCGCTTCAGGGGATTGGTCTGGTTCGGTCCGCCGGTGGCGTTCAGGAGACTCGAGAATTGCCAAAAGTCACTTTCGTTGGTGACACTTTCCATTGCCGCAGTCGTCCTCTGCAGATGCGTCAGAGTCGTGCAGTCATGCGATTGCCGAGAGCAGCAATTGGAGGGTCTGAGGTTGCCAAAGTCCTCCTGGTGTCCTCACAGGGGACGAGACAGGGACTGACAGGTGACCAGGCTCAAGACATGTTCTTCAAGTGAATAAAAAGACGCCATTCACTTTTTTTTTTTGATTAAACCTCACTCACCCATGAGTCTAAACAGGTTAAAATATTTCCAGGTTTCTCGACAATATGAAGCATTTGATCAAAAGTGGCACCTGCTGGCTTCAGTCCAGACAGACAAAACAGCAAAACTGAGACGATGAGTCAACCTCAAATGGTCAAATGGCAGTCACAGTGAGTTAATCCAAAGAATAACAAGGCTTCTTGTTGAGCAAAAATTAAAAAAATAAAATCTGTGTTTGCTTTCAAACACTGAATCTCAATCTGTAAATAAAAAAATATTAAAAACAAAGAGAAGATGCCTCGAAGACTGAACGCCTCATCACGAGCTCCGGTCCTGGACGGCACCACAGTGCTCAAGACCCTGTTGTGTGTCTCCACTTCAGGGGTAACGCTACTTAGTCTCACCCATGGCCGCCGCTAGGTGGTGATCCGAGCCATTCATAAAAACAACAAAAAAAAACAACCTCCTTCTCCTGCTCTGCAGCTCAGACCTCAGCCCCATGCAGAGCTTGGACTCTCCGGCCTGCTGTGGGTGAGAAGTCGCTGTCTTCTATCTGATGTGACATTGCGACATGGTTTAGAGTCAGAAAGTAGTCCAACCAGCATAATCCAGCTGCACACTGAAACCTGTGATGAAAAAAAAAAAGCACCGACAATATCAGGGAGTTCCAGATTGTATTGAAAAGTGGGAGAAAATGAGACTAAATATGCTTTCTGGAGACATAAAGATGTTTTTAGAGGAATTCTATTGATTTATTAAAATCAATTATCACGGTGATGCTTTTGAAGAACAAATGAAAATCCTTTCTCTGTAAATTGCATGGTCAGTCTTATGACTGCAGTTTATGACAGGACAACCTCAACCATTCTTTTTTAAAGCAAAATTTAAAAGTAAACGTGTTCAACAGTGTGATGCTATCATGGCAGCACTGAAGCGGATTTAGTAATGGTGAAAGGGAGGATGTGTTTGTTGGCACTGGAAGTATTGGTGCTGCCTCTTCCTGGAGAGGCAGCACCAATACTTTTAATTTTGTCCTTATCTAATTACTTCTTTGACTAGACTTATGATTCAGTTGCTTTAACCTGTGGAGAGGTCTTAGGAAACTACTGAGATAACAAGCAAATTGCGAAACAAGACAAGAATAACAAATATCTTTAATTAGGTATAAGTGATAATGAAGTGACTGATGATCACAAGATCATTATAGAAGACAAGTCACAATGATTATCCGTGACCCTCGTACACGTGGGAAAGAACAACCACATGACGCTGGACTTTGATTGGCAGTGGTCTGTGATGAATATGTTCAAGTCCATCTGTGAAATTCCAGTGATTCTTGTGAACACACATTTCTTCGCTCTCTCCCCATGTGTGCTGTGAAGGTACACCGATCCACTGGAGTTCAGGGATTTAAATGGCAACAGTGAGAATTATTACTTCACTGCTGAATGTGATGGTTTAACATATAGTAGGACATTTAAAAGTATGAAAACTGTGATGCATGAATGAAGGGGTCATAAGGCAGATATATTCTTTTGGATAAAACTGGACAGATTATAAGGCTCATAAAAGGGAGCACCCATTGTACTGTAGCCTCCATGTAAAACAATGCTGCTGATACCCCGTGGCACGGAAATGATCCCCACCATAAAACATATGACAACTGACATTTAGTACCTAATGACCATTACCCAGTACTTTGGGTATTGCAACACAACAGTCTTAACAATAACTGTGATATTTATTAAAGAATTGGGTTGTTTTTTTTTATTTTTATGATGCACATTACACAGCATGCAGGCGTTTTGTTTGTTAGTTTGATCGCATTTTCAATTTGTATCAATGACAGTATGACAGTGCATACTTTTATTCAAGCCTCTCAGACTCCCTACACTCAAATTGCAATTCATTTGCTAAAAAGTTAATAATGACTATGACTGATAGAGTTGATCCCCAAATTATTAATAGATTTTACAGTAATATGATAATTTTGTAGTGAAAAACTATGACACCCTGAGTAAGATATTGTACTTATTATATACTCACTCTTTTCTTTGTGTTTGTTAACATAGGAAAATGACAGAAAAGTTATTCAAAAGCGGGATTTGTCTGCTACTGTGCAGCTCTTTAAATTTCCAGAAACACACAGGCACAAATGCTCTGGGAAAAAACCTCTGGGGCAGTTTGAGCCAGAGAGTTAGTTCCCCTTTTGGCGGCTTTGGGTTTCCACTGGAATTTCAAAGCACTGACATGAAGACAGCTGATGATGAAGCACTGACTGGAAAGTGAGAAGAACATGAAGAAAAAGAATAATGATACGTTACAGATAATGATGTGACTCGTGAACTTTCCCATCAGATGTTGAAGTTAAATCTTGGAACTCGTTCTAAAAACTCATTAAAATTTCATCACAGTGCTCCAGGTTTACAAATGGATCTTACCATTACGTCTGTGGTTTGGGTAATTTTGGGGATTAGTTACCTGTCTAAAATCACTTGCAAGGGGTGACAAGGAGACAGCATCAGTTCAGGTCTAAAATAGGACAAAGTTAAATCTCTATGTTGCTGCAAGAAGTGGAGGTCCAATTTGTTCTTTAGCTACCTATATACTTTTCCTTTTAATTTCTCCTGAATGATGATATACTTTCAAAATACATTAAACAAATGCTTGGAATTCAATCTGTGAGAAGTCTCCTTCTATCCTAAAAGTGCTCTTGGTAAATTTCTTCTTCAAGTTTATTGCGAATTCAGGTGTCGAGGTACAGAGCATAAGACTTTTCCTTGAAGTTCCTGCTGATGGATTAAAGGGATAGAGAACTGTGACAGTAGAGAGAAGCAAGTGGAAATTAGGCCAACCAGATCAATGGAGAGGGTTTGTTTGCCTTTGTGAGTTAACATGGCCTACCGCAGGAGTAGTGTGAATAATTCACAAACTGAAAAAAGCACTGTAGGATCTCCTGATATTAACAATGTCGTATAACTTCGAGCCAAGTTCAGAACGAAGAAGGAGAGAACAGTGAATTAAAATCTACAGACATGTAACATGAGTTAAAATGAGTCCAGTGAACATCAAAAAGATGGAAATTTGGGAGGATTGCCATGGCTGACTGGTCTAAGGTGGGGAGCAAACTTTAGAATGGTTGGTTTGATTTTAATTGCAGACCTTTGTTATATGTGATCCCTGCTGCTCTTATTCCATAAGTCCCGTTTGACTCAGTCCTGACAAATAAACAACCATCTGTCTATAAAATGCTGACTAACTAGTATATGTAACTGTAAACGTATTTTACTTTTTAATATATTACTCACAATATCACAATAAATACACCAATTATAATATGATTGTGTTTTTATGTTGTACGCTATATCACGCTGTTCTCCATGCCACCATCTTTTGCAGACATATAAAAATTGAATTTCCTTATCGTTTTATATTCATTCATTTCATTTTAATATGTATATAACTATTCTTACCTGTTGCTTCAATGTGTTACGTCTGAAATGCTGCATCCCATTGAAGGCTTAGCGAGCAGCTAATACTCATAAATATTAAGAAACATCACACACACAAACCAGCGTTAGTTAGAGTTTTTTAGGGAGAGTTACTGTGAGCCCACAGATGTTTTCTGGCATTTCAATGGGACTTCTGCATCCGGCATTATTAAAAGTCATCAATTTGGTCTCTTCTCCATCAGCTGAGAGTGGTAGAGCATATGTACCCAACCCCCACAGATGATTCCAGGGGCACAGCGGTTCTCTGTACCATTCCCACAGATACTGGGCTTTGAGATGACAAGTCTAATTAGAAACAAGGTTCAGGCCCAAGCCCCAGATGAAGTGAGATACCAAGGATCTGCAATGCTAATACTTCTGGCTCCTGCTGCTTATTTCATCACTCAGTACATGACGTATTGAGTCTGCCATTTGCCTCTGAGTGATCTTGTGTCATGGGGTGCACTTAAGAAGTAAACCAATGCACTGTGAAGCTGTGAGGCGCAGAGGGATCCTGTCAGAATGGTGGATGATATATACTTAATGGTAGTGTCACTTGAAATCTGATAACATAACCACACAAGTTTACAGGCTTAGAGTTGCACAATGCAACTTTTGAAAAAGCTTTTTTTTTTTTTTTTTTTTTTTAATTAAAGTTTACAATCGTACCCTGACGACCAATACTTTGTGACAGCTAGTGATGGCTAATGACTGTAGATACTGCTGGATAATTTTCATTACAGTTCCCTTTTGCTTGTGCTGCTGCTGCAGCTGCCTATTATTTTGATGTGTGACCAAAGTGGCTGCTGGGCTCATTTAAAAGACAAAAGAGAATGGGAACAAGTGATGTTCAGTAGTGCTTTGCACCAGCTCAAAACACATCTCAGTCAAGCGAAGAGTTGCACATGTGTTGCAAATGTGAGTCAATCATACAATGAGAGCTGCTCAGGTGGGCCTCACTTCTCAGGGAAGGTCCCGCTTCATTACAGGAGCTTCCTGAGTTCCTGTTTGGGCTTTTTCTTTTTTTAAGTCAAGATCAAATACAGCCTCTTACAAAACAATAACAGGATAAGCCCTCCTGTGGGGCATCAGGAGATGTAGCTTAAATATGGCTTTGCCCGCAATGAATGGCATTTAAAGGAAGTGGCAGTGGATCTTGAATGTAAACAAAGCAAAAAACTCAACAATACCCAAGTATTTCATGCTTGTTTTGAGATTGAGGGGCAGAAATATACTGTAGATTGTTTGAGCCAGTGTTTTCATCTGTAGATCATGTTTGAACTCCTGGGAAAAAAAACACTATATATATATATCTATGGGAACTCGTCCCACAAAGGGGTAAAAATTGGTAGAACATGGTGATTAGAGATGTGTTATTGTAAATCACTTTGGTAATGTCAAATAAAGGTAACAGAGTTTTCCACACGGCAGAATTTATCAAAGTAGGGACTGATTGCACTTAATGACCAGTAAAATATATTTAGTATAGTCTCACTGGTTCTCTTATTGCTGTGATAAGTCAGAACTGTCATCACCACCAACAATATGCCAGCTATTATATTCCCCTTTCAATTGTATGCAAGCACTTCTGGCACTTCTGGACAATGACTTCAAGGAAGAAGTAGAATACACAGATTTATCAAAAAAAAGTCATCAATATCCAAAATCCAAAGATTTCTGGTTATTTAACAAAGATTGAAATTTTTTAATAGTGACATTATATGCTAATTGAATCCTACACTTAGAGTGTTTTTATTAACATTTTATATTAACTGGTTCTGATATTAGTATTTTGGAATTTATATGCCTGCATTTCATCCAGCCAGTGAAGATACAGCTCAGGGTGTTAACACACCCTGACCTTTACATCTGCAGTTTTAATATTGTCTGCGTTTGCTATATTAAAAAGTCCAAATTAAGATTCTTGGCTATTTTACTTCATATTTATCAAGACAAGCAGAGTTGGCAGGTGGCTCAACATGGGGAAGGATAATAGGACCGCTTTAAAATGCCAATAGGTCCCATCTTGAGCCATTACCTCCCAATACAATATTTAGCTGCTGATGAGTGGACGCTTATCTGTATGTGCTCTTGTTGATGGTGAGCTCTGAGTTTAAGGCACCATTAAGTACACATGAAAAGCTGCATACCTGACTTTAATATTCAACAGTGTGCTTGTGACTCTCATTTCAAATCTAATTCATGTCAGATTAATCCTGCCATCAGCCATAAAGTCACAGCGATTTCAGAAACCACTTAAATAGGAGAATGAACCTGTGCATTTTAAAGATTTTACATGAAGTGATTTTGTGCTACTTTCTCCAACAGTGGTTATGATGAAAGGTTTGAATTCACTGCTATCTTAAATTTACCCTCCAAAATGAATAAATGAATAAAAGGCCACGAGGAACAGTTCTTTGTTCTCTTTTATGAGTGACTTTTCTTACTGAAAGTAAGTGTTTTTCAGTAAGAAAAGTCACTGAAGAGCACATAAAGCACACAAGTTTTAGGGACGTGCAATTGAAAATAATATTAGTGCATGTGTATCTGTCAAAGTTTCTATTTGTAAGATACTTGTATGTGTCTGTCCAGAGACATCATGTTTGGGTTAACTGGTGACTCTAAATTGTCTGAAGGTGTGAGTGGTTGTTGGTCTCTGTATGTGCATAAACTATGTGGTGAAAAAATGTATATCTGTCAGCTATATATACATAATAGTCCCCTGACTTTGTTTTATTGAAACAGGTTCATGATTTTTAGATGCAAATATCAACTATGAGGCTGCATCAATGGATGCTTTCTGGCCACTTGATTATTAGCACTGTTCCTCACAGCCAATGAGTTTTAGATTCAATTCCCAGGCCTGGGGCCTTTCTGTGTGCTGTTTGTATGTTCTACCTGTGCCATTGTGGGTTCCCTCCAGGTACTCCAGCCTCCTCCCTCAAACAAAAGACATTTAGGTTAATTGGTGACTACAAATACAGGCATGAGTGTAAATGGTTGTTTGTCTTTGCGTGTCAGCTCTGTTATAGACTGGCAGTCTGTCAAGGCTGTACCCCTCCTTCAACCAAATGTCTGCTGGGATTAGCTGAAGACCCCCAATGGATTGATGGATATTTAGCAGCCAGAAAACAGGATTAGCGTTCATTTGGGGTTGTGTTTTTGGCAACCTGATGAACATTAGTCCAACAGTGACATACAGTTTGGTCCTTGTTTGGTAATTATCAAATAAAAAGTGACCATCAGGCACTTTAACTTTTAAATATATTATAAATATTTATTCAATATATTCTCAATTTTGCCTGCCTTCTCTCAATACACAAATATGCATCATATCAGAGGGAGAAACTGCAGAGCTTGGTGAATTATCAATGGATTTGTCACCATTCGCAGCTGCTTTCACCACTTTATCGGCTGTTAATTTTTTAAATTATTTTTTTTAATTTCCTCTAACTAAAAAAAAAAAAAAAAAGGGTTTGCATACTATATTAGGTATATGACATTGTGAGATCCATCATTTCACCTCTCTGCCACATTTTATAATTAATGTTTGAGTATGGGAAGGAGCCATAAACAGATAGGAGACTTGAAGGGTGTTTGGTGTGTGTGCATGTACTGCTCCTTATAAGACACAACTCAAGGAATGATCACAATCACAGTAATTAATTCCTGAATGCTCCTGCAAATCCCCTCAAATCCAACAAACTAATCACCTGAGATGTGGGGAAATTACAGATTAAATCGTTATTATACTTATTCAGAAGGTTATGTAACAATAGCTTTACTGCACCTACTTCTCCAGATTTGTAACTTCATGCTTCGACAGTCATCTGAATATAATTAAATTACTTTTTAGACAGTCAGTGACAGTCATGACAATTAATTTCTGCTCATGATCCTGTCCAACACCAAAGAACATGGAATCAGTGCTGAATAATCTAATTTAGTTGAAACAAAACATAATCCTCTTGGCAAGTGAAACTTTGCTCATTAGTCAGTCCTCTATCACGTCCTTAGGAGGAAGACTGAGGATTATACTCATTCTGAATTTGTGTCACTTTTTTTTTAAATATAAAAAATATATAAAAAATAAAGAGTTTCAAACTAATTATAACTCAAACATGAGCAGCAAAAGCTCCAAACCCATGAGGGCAATGAGTGTACTTGTTTATTTTTTATTTTTTAAGATAACAATCAACATATTAGATTGTTATCTGAACACCAAGCTTTTGAAAACACTGAACTCCTGTGACTGACAGCTCTCTCTCTTACTTGTGATAAACTTTAGGGGAGACTGGGTATGGTTGTAACATGGGGAGAGGTGTAACACCACCAGTTCCACAAATTAGGGAAGAGACAGGAGTCATACGATCATTTCATCACTTACCCACTTCATCCCCGATCTCACATGGTGATTGTCAAGGCTGGAAACAGGTACATGCAGATTTTATCGAGAAAAAACAGATTTTGAGGTAAGCCATTTTTTTGACCAAAAACTGAATTCCAGATTACAGAAAATAATTACAGATAAAGTGACGTGATTTACAATAGATTAAATCGTAGCTTCTCTGGCAAAATGTGATGTATTTTTCCCCTGCTAATTTCAAACCATTATGCCAATACTATTAAAACAATGGATGACCGAGGTGGGCTGGGTTGTAACATGTTTTAAAAGTGGTAAAACCATGTCCTTACATAAAACTAAAAATACTTCTTTGACTTTAATGATTTTACAGCATGCCTGGGCAGTGGAAAAGAAAGACTGAGAGAGGTGTGGAGGAGTGAAGCTACTGCTCAAAGCCAAAGAAAGTGTGTTCTTCATACAGGTGCATTGTAGTATTCATTTAGCATTCATGCTGTTATGAAAGTTTGTTGTAGTAATCTCATTTACACACACACACACGCTCCTGAGTTAGAGAGTGGGTTTTAGTTATGGTGAGTCATAGAGAGGCAGACGTTGTTCTGGATTGTTCTTTTTTTTCCCAATACAGCTGTTTTGAATCATATTATTTGGTGTGGTCTCAGTTTTTGCTTCTTTTTTTCTAAGTGTTTCAGAACAACTAAAGGGAGTTGGGAATCAAGGGAGCACCACGTGTTTGACATTAACACATGAGGTCTGTACTGTTCTTGCATGATTTTGAATAGGTGCCGTTTGTAGTAAACAAATGTGGGTATTTGTATAAATGTTTTAGAGCTTTAGCTCAAAAATTCAGCGAGTTTCAGGTGCTGAAGCGAAAATGTTTAGGACCCTAATTAAAAAGAGATTTGTGTTAAAACAGCTGATTGTGAAGGCTAATACATTTCTGTTAAAAGGAAGTTTTCCCACTTCAATTACTCACTGTGTGAGCTGCTGGTTGTTTCTATAGAATACTGTTGAAATACGATTCAAGTGTGGAGACTTCAGTTCCTGAGTGTTCTTTCCTGACAGCGCTGCATTTTAAATGTTTCTCGCTGGATGCATGTCTTTCCAAACCTTTGGTGCATTCCATTACAAATTTCCATTTAGAGGAGCCTGTCTCAGTCCTGGATTTTTCGGCATTAGCTCTGGATAAAGGACAAGTCTTCTGAGAAGGAAAGCAAAAGGCAGAATATTCCAGCCGCCCCCATGCATTAAACCAGCTTCTGCTAAATGAGAGTTTTTAGATATTAGTGAATATCTGATGCCCCTCTTTCCCACCCACCTTTGGGGCATCTTAGGCCAATTCGGACCTTGCTTGCCCCCAGGGCATCTTCTATGGCTGGTTGAGATAGCAGACTCAGCGTTATCACTGCTGGAGCTGGAGCTACTGGCCCCAGGTCTCTATGGAGTTATGTTATTTTCTTCTAAGTCTCCATTCTGATAGACTGAACATGGGGAGAAAGAGTCAGTGACAAGCTAACAATAATTAACAGGGAAAACTTTAAAATGAAATAACAGTGTCTTCATCTTGCTGGTCTGCAATATTATTGTTGATTTTGCCATTTGTCTTTATAGGGTGCCTCAAAAATCTATGGAAAACAATGCACTATTAAATGGTGTATTGCTTTTTCAAAATTGGGTCGCTAGCGGTGGAGGTCCTTTACAATTGGGAACGGTTGATTTATGGATGTTACCATTCGGGATGAAGCTGTTTTAATCATACTATTCAAAAGGTATTTTAAAGCGTAAACACTAATTTGATCACCAAAATTGAACCAAGCAAGCACACTCGCAGAAAAGTTTCCCAGAGAACGCGGTCACTCTTTTTTATACCTCCAAGAGCGGAGAGGGGGCTACAGAGAATAGTGTCCTCTTTCTGTACTTTGGTATTAATGGCAAGCCTCTGAAAATATGAAAACAGGATTTTTATCTAAAAACAAATGCTGAAGCATCCTGAAACATGTTGGCTGTTATTCTGAGATAAAAGGATCAGATGAGCTATTGTACCTGAGGCTGTTTGTTATTCTCTTCCTCCATACCCCCTCCTTCCTGAGCCATTTTTCCCTGGACAGGTTCCTCTCATTTTCCATCTATTGCACTTCTATCCTCCTTCTTTCCTCTCTGTGAGCCACCTGCTATTGCTGGCCTGCCTCCAATGCACCATACAGCTGGTTGTCCAATGATCCTTGCTCCGCTTAAGCACGTTGTCATTTTGGGCAGTGTGATGACGTCTTTGTGTGAGTCTGCCTTTTTTGTTTGACTCTTTGGAGGACCTCATTGAGTTTGTCTTAAATCTGCCTCTTTTGTCCATCCATTTTTCCACAGAGGTAGCTTGATCATTCAGAACTTTGTTTTCTGAGTTTATGTCTGTGACTCTAGTGTAGTAGAGGTAATCTCTTTGCGCTGGGCTATTCAACTTTGGGCTGTAATCAGAAAGTACAATGGTGCTCAACACCCTAAAACTGAATGTGGCTCATGGGATAATATGAGAAACTATTTAGGTGATGCATTAACTAAACAGACTATGACTGTATTGAGGCGTTAAATGACCACAATGAGTTTTACCTGGTTTTAGCTCAGTGAAGATACTGAGTGGCAACAGAGAGCACTCATACTCCCCAACTGAATTTTAACTTTAAACTGTGTTCAGACTTTTTATGTATTTTCTGCGTTGTAGCAGTAAATTTAGATGTAGGCATAGATCACTGTTGATGACAGATTTGTACAGTTATGATGAGACAGCTCTCATCGTAGTTTTTAGTTAATGAAAGTTTTATGAGAAATTTTAAGTGTTTTACTATCTCTAATTAATTCTGAAGATTCTTTGGAAAGATTTATTTGTTTGAATACCAACATGTTGTGTTTGTAGTGGTATTGTGAGACAACTTTCCTTTTCAAATGAAAGCCGTAGTCACCTGTGCATATACACGTGCAATTCAACAACAACAACAACAAAAAAAAGTAATGTAAAGCACCCGCTAATTATAATGACTAATAAGGTCTGCCTATAGTACAGACATGTTCCCTCCAGCTTTGACCTTACAGCCACTACGGTCAAAGCTGGAGGGCACTGGCACTGGACTGATTGGAAGGGTACTGATAATATTAGCTTAACTAATTCAGAACCTGCTCCATGTAAAACAGGGATGTCATAGATGGAAACTATAACAATGACCATGACAAAGATTTCAATTTCCATCTGCCACAATGTGACTCACTGCACTTGATGCAGTAGAGGTACACCTTTGAAAGTATTTGATCAGAGCAAGCATCAAAGCAAGAGACACAGAGCAGGATATAAAAGAATAAATTAGCAGTGTGTCTGGTCCAATTTGAAACTCCATATGATGGAATTATACTGCACCATATTTGAAACCCACTGAAAGGCAGCAGACTTTGTCGTAGTTTGTACAAATTGCAAGAACAGCATTAAAAGCCGATTAAATTCATTTGGAGAAAAACAAAGCAAAACCAAACAAACAAGCAAAAACAAAAACCCCCAGATAATCTCTATTTGTGTTTTCTTCCAGTCTCTCTAGCAAATTTCTTAGTGTCCACAGTTAGTGTCTTTTTATGACATGGTTATACAGTACTGATGTGTAAAACAACATTTAACAGCTACCAGTTATATTATAGAATCCAGCTGTATAAGCAAATATAAATGAGACCTTGATGGAGGCTACAGCTCCACAACTCAAGAGTGAATCTTGGCCTCAGATTAATTATGATGTTTTTTGCAAATTATGAAAGCAAATGATATCCACCAAGCAGCAGAAGGCAATACAACTGTGAATTCTCTATCTCTTAAACATGCATAATACAAGCACTGCAAAGGGGGAGAGGAGGCTTGTCTGGCTAAGTGAATACATACACAGCTAATGGGGTAGCCAGTTTCCGGCAGCAACTCTGTGGGGTAAGTCAGGTATATGGACATAACTGACAGCTCTTTTACCTAAAGCATCTGTCTGTACAGACAGTGGGGGATATTTCATATTTCAGTGTATCTTCTTTGGTCCTAAAGAATGAAGCAACACATAGATGACAGCTTCGTCGATATCATAGAAGGTACTGTAGCTGTGGACATGTGGGGTGTAATAGGATTATGAGGCCTCTTGCAGATAACAAAATTGACATGAGCAATATGCTGTCTCCAAGGAACTTTCAGTTACAGGCCGATGTAATGATTACACGCACAATGTTCTGAACTTATTAATGTGGAGCTCATGTTGTCTGTCTCCCTATAGGCCATTTAAAATCCCCTTGAAAACTGTAAGTGCTGTGATCCAGCTCTATTAAAGCTAATTTCACATGCTGACAGAGATTGTTTCAAGGGAAAAATCAGGGAGGAGAGGGCTGAAGAGTCAGGGAAACATTGCAATGGGTTGATAATTAAATCAACCCACTAATATAATTCATTTAGATCTGGTACAAAGACAAACAGCAAGCTTTTATATCCTTGTCTTATTCAATCTGCCAGTTTTTCTGTTACCTGCTGGAAGAAATCTCACAAGTCTGTGTGAGTTGTTTTTGTTACTTAACACAGCTCCCATTTGTAGAAGTTGTCCTGAACTAAGGAGGTCTCAGTGTTCTGTATATATATTTTTTTGTTTTAAAAAGTGAATTTGTCCTCCCACCAGAGCCAAGAGACTACTTTTGTCCTCCTCTGAGCCTCATCCAGCTCACCGGGAGGGCAAGTGCAATTGTTTGTTGTTTGTGTCACATCGGCAGATGAAACATGGTTTTCTACAAGGACAATTGTGTTTGATACTGCTGAAAAGATGCTGTGTGTTGTGCTGGAAACGCACAGACTCATCAGGAAGTGCAACATGCCCCACTTCAGGTGTTTATCCCTACAATGATGTGCTAGATAAGGATTACACTACTGGAGAAAAACAAACAAAGGTACAGTGAGGACAAGTACTGTGAGAAAACCACATCTCTGCTCCAAGTCATGGCTTTTCTGATCGTTAATGAGACAGTATGTTGCAAAACAACAACAAAAAATAGTCCATGTTTTACACCTACTTAAGTTCTTCCATTTTTGGCTTATCAATCATTAATTACTATCAAAAAACCCCCAAAACATTAGAGATGAGTCTAACCATAAATTTCAAACTGAAAAGGCAGCCACTCTCCTCCACTTAAAATGTCACGGTGGTTACTTGTTTGTAACCACACAGCTTCAGATCTTGTACAAAGTACAAGTCATCTGAAAACCAGCTCTTTAAATTTTCCATTTATTCTTTAAACCAAAGTGTGAGAACTCATAAATTACCTCGGAAAAATCCATCTGAGGAGGTACGACAACAACAAAAGGTAGTTTGTAAATAACAGAACTGTTTTCATGAGTATCCGTATCCAGCATCCTGTCTGTCTGCTATACAGACATAAGCCATCAATAAGAATTCAGAGGCTCGATACAAAAGTGTAACTGGTTTCAAGAAATGTATCGCTCATATAAATATGAATATTTGTCAATATTCCACATTGTTCCACGTTACTGATGTCACTAAAGTGATACCTACAGGATAAAAATCCACAGGTGCTCACTCACTGAAATTTACCTTCCCATCAGTAGGAAGCCCACGCACAGCTTTTTATATTTACACAATGGGAGACCATGAGAGGGGTGTAATCCCTTTTGCGAGTCCTTAAGGGTGTAAATCAAAATGCCATTGTTAGACACAAAGCAAAAAGATAAGTCAGTGGCACTGTGGGACAAAGAAACTATCCCATGACCTTCAGCCAAAACGGTTTCAGCCCTGAAGGGCATTCATAACGTGTCTGCTGTTTTCAATCTTTCAATTTGCTATGAGGTTTCCCAATATTTATTTTCCTTTAGCCTCTATTTCCATTTAACCTTTGCATAAAGGCAGACAAAGACATTACTAAAGGTTCTGACAGCTAGCAGGAGAGAAAACAGATAAACAACAACAACATAAAACACACCTGTAGTTAAGAGGTGCAGGCAGTCACATATTTGTGGAGAAATGCTTGTATGTATATGCCAGGAAATGTATTGGAAATTTAGTCTCTGGAGGCTGAGATAGAAATGGAATTACACAATTTTACAGTCTTTTGAAGCCTATTCCAGACACTGCAAGTGGCCAACTACAGCCTGGAATGGCAAACAGATGTGTCAGGCGCATGCTACAGCAGGCTGATGTGATTTGTAATGATGTCATGTTCTACAGGGAGCACAGGGTAGTGCTAAACCCAATACAAGTCAAGCCATTTCTACTGCTTTTATAATAACCTTCATCTGATGAGTTTGGTTTAGTATCAGAGCAAGTTTTTCACCTTTGACTCATACTGATTCCTCAGTGACATTTAGTAAACTGATAAAATAATTGTTATCATATGCAACTAACATAGGTGTTGGATAAAAATCACTCTTATGGATGTAAACTATGGATAGAAACAAGAGAGCAGTGGGGCAGCCCCGCTGGAAGCCTGAGCACTCCCACACCTCTCACTCTGGTTACAGATTAAATGTCTCAGCATCTAATGGACAGAAGGTTATAAAAAATCTTCACTGACACTGATGTACAGTATCTTACATCTATCCTGAAGACTTTGATGATACCCCAAATTTTCCCTTGACACCAGTTTTTAGTGTGAACATGTTAGCATGCTGGTGTAAGTATTATGCTTTCTGTAGTCGCCAGCAACTCTGTAGATGCCTGCACAAACTAAAGCAGCAGCAGTTTTCCTATGTGGATTTTTCCCTTAGTGAGATAAGACCACAAAAATGTTTTAGGAGATCCTGGACACTCACAGTGCCGCACTTCTGTGGCTCTGCATACAGTGATGAGTGCTATCTTCACGCTTACTTAAATAACTGGCTCAAATGACCAAAATGAGTTTAACCCTGAGATTAAAAAAATCACAAAGTGAAAAGAATTACAATTTATCTGAAGCATGACAGAGAATAGTCCAGGAACACATAAAGAGTCAGACAGGAGAAAAAATTGGTACACAGGACAGCATATTTTCTCTCTTCTACAACAAATTAGTGCAGAGAATTGTCCCATTTTGTTATATTGTACCATGCTGAGCTACAAGGGAATGACACTGACTTGTATTACAGTTATTATTGACTTGATTAATTTATTTACATTCTATAGTAAAAGAAATATGAACATGCTATATATCAAAATATTTTAGCTATATGCACTTAAATATAGCTAAGCAGCACAATGAAGTGAATAAAATATCTTTGCCAATGTCCAATGAGAACCAGTAATTGCAGATGTTAGTGAATGAGATTTTTAGATAGTCTGAAGTGTTAGGTTTTCCTTAATGAGTTGGAGGATTCTTAAAAGAGTACTCCATTAATTTGTCATTTTTATCTGCTGGTATCATGATGGATGGTTTAAAACAAAGGCTCAAATCTGATTAGATGGAGCAGCTCACAGCCTCAATTCATAATGAGGAGTGTGTCGAGGTCATTTCCTTCTAACTCCACAGACTCAGAATGTTTTCATCTTTAAACTTGTAATCTTTAGACCCAAAGCAACACTGACTAACTTGAGGATGCACTTCACTATTCTCCTAAATTTAATATATTAAGTGTGTATATACTTTATGCATTTTGCATTCAATGTTAATGCAATACTCTCTAAAAGGAGGCAACCAAACATATTCTGTTGGATTCAATCCAGATACTTGAGATTGTTTAAGACAGTTAATTACAACATGAATCATAATTACAGTTAGTGAAAGCTGATCACGTCTTAATAAAAACATAAAAAACAAAAAACCCTTCATGAAAATGTATTTCACTTTTATTTGTAATTAACCTCTTCTCATTAGTAGGAGGCATGCCCTCTTCTGCAGAAGTGTCCAACCATGATATTAAACATGTTAACAAGCACTGATAGCGAGCAGCTGGGGACTACCCCTGACTGAAACATTTAAAGTAAAGTAGCTGCATTGGTGCTTAAATGCACAAAAATTGTTGGGTAGGATTTTGTGGTCACGCTGCATTGCTTCAACTCACCAAGCACATAAATGGCAAATGGAACTAATCTGTGTTTTTAGTCTACGGATCAATGAATTTTTTTTCTCCTTTCTTACTTTTCCCCACAGGAACTTCAAAGCAAGAGAGTCAGCTACAGCACAATTGCACCACTGCAGAGGATATTCAGTATCTGTGCAGTGACTGTGCGGACCAGCTCTGTCAGGTGGTCCAGTACATCTTCAACCTGAGCCTCAGTCTGGAGAGAGTTCCAGTGATGTGGAAAACTTCCTGTGTGGTTCCAGTGCCCAAGACCGCACACCCCAGGGAGCTCAACCACTTCAGACCTGTGGCCCTAACTTCTCACCTGATGAAGACCATGGAGAGACTCTTACTTAGGCACCTCCGCCCCCTGGTGAGCCCTAAACTGGACCCCCTGCAGTTCACATACCAGACTGGCATCGGGGTAGATGACGCAGTCATCTACCTACTACACAGATCCCTCTCACACCTGGAGAAAACTGGGAGCACAGTGAGGGTCATGTTTTTTGACTTCTCTAGTGCTTTCAATACTATACAACCATCACTGCTCAGAGGGAAGCTGGAGGGAGCGGGAGTGGACTGCCACCTGACTGCATGGACCATTGACTACCTCACCAACAGACCACAGTACGTGAGGCTTCGTGACTGTGTGTCTGATGTGGTGGTCTGCAGCACAGGGGCACCACAGGGGACGGTGCTCTCTCCCTTTCTGTTCAGCCTCTATACATCGGACTTCAGACATTATACAGACCACTGCCACCTTCAGAAGTTCTCTGATTATACAGCCATCATCGGATGTATATCAGAAGGGAACGAACAGGAATACAGGGGGGTCATCATGGACTTTGTCGACTGGTGTGAGCAGAATCGTCTCCACATCAACACCAGTAAGACAAAGGAGATGGTGATTGACTTCCGCAGGAAGAAGCCCCAAACCACACCTGTGAACATCCAGGGTTTGGACATTGAGATGGTGGAAACCTACAAATACCTGGGTGTTCACCTCAACAATAAACTGGACTGGTCAGACAACACAGATGTCCTGTACAAGAAGGGCCAAAGTCGTCTTCATCTGCTGAGGAGGCTGAGGTCCTTTGGAGTGTGCAGGACACTGTTAGGGACTTTCTATGGCACAGTGGTGGCATCTGCCATCTTCTATGCAGTGGTCTGTTAGGGAGGAGGATGCACAGAAAGGGACAGGAATAGACTCAATAAACTGGTAAAGAGGGCTAGCTCTGTCGTGGGCTGCCCTCTGGACTCCATAGAGGATGTGGGTGAGAGGAGGATGTTGGCCAAGCTGACATCAATCATGCCTCTCACCCCCTGCATGAGACTGTGGGGGCCTTAAGCAGCTCTTTCAGCCATAGACGGATACACCCACAGTGCAGGAAGGAACGCTACCGCAGGTCCTTCATCCCAACTGCAATAAGACTCTTTAATTTAATATAATATTTGTCATGTGCAATCCACACTCATGTCATGTGCAATTTATCTACCAGTGCAATAACCATCCATGGTATATCTATATTTATATCTGTATATATGGAGGATGTATATAGTGTATTATTATGTACACAGTGCTTTTATGTATATAGTGTATTTATATTATGTCTTTTATATTTTATCTATTTCTTTTGCACTCTTTTTCATATCTGTCGTACTGTGGAGCTGCTGTGACAGTAAATTTCCCTGATGTGGGATTAATAAAGTTTATCTTATCTTATCTTATCATTCCCAATGACACTTCAGTACCACAAGATGTTTGCCTTCAATTTTCGCACCAAAAATAGGGCTTCTCAAGTCCCTCCATAAAAAGCTGCTGAGTAACCTGTGCACGTACCTCTCACTGAGGGTCAATTAAATTTGTGGTGCTCATTTCACAGACTCAAAAATCACAAAACTGGGTAGCAGACACAGGACATTAATGTCCTTCAAACATACACCAACAGGGATTGGAGTAACTAAATCAAATCAAATCAAATCCAATTTATTCATATAGCCCCAAATCATAACAAAGTTACATCAAGGCACTTTACACATAGAGGGTCTAGACAAAACTATTTATGGAGTTGTTAGAGACCCAACATATCCCTCCAAGAGCAAACACTTGGTGACAGTGGCGAGGAAAAACTTCCTTTAAGAGGAAGAAACCTCGGGCAGAACCAGGCTCGGGGGGGGGGCGCCATCTTGGGGGCAGCCATCTGCCTCCACTGGTTGGGGTGAGAAAAGTAGAATGGACTAGTAAATATTAACAGTAGGGGAGAAGAAGAGAAGAATTACACAAATATGTAAACTTAGAAAAAAAAATAAGAAGAAAATGATGTAAATGTCTTAATAATAATAATAATAATAATCAAAAAAAATATTAGCTGCTTGATGTAACATCAGTCTGAGCACAGATTTGGGATTTGGAGACAAACCAAAAAGCCTCACTCAAAATCCAAAAATCTATCAATGCCAGTTAGACAATCCCCATACGTGGTTAACACACTCGTCAAAGATCAATCGTGTATTTTGCCAGCATAATCGTTCTTCGTATGAAGGGTTCCCTAGTGTATTAGTGTATGCTAATTTTCTTCTTCAGACTTACATTACTTTGATAAAATACAATAATGGGGCCAAATCTCTCCATAGTGTATCTCTGAACATGCCTCTGGGTGTTGGCATATAATTGGATAATTTGTTCTAACACACACATGTAAGAAAAGCCTTGTTAATTTTGCTGATAAAATATGTGACAGCAGATTGAGTTCAACATTGTGTTTCAGGAATTATTCATCTCACGTGGAGTAATTTGATGCTTGTGTACCGACGGCACCGCTGACATCCTGCTCTACCTAGGGATCAACTAAACGATTAGCATGCTCCCATCTGATATGGTAATGAAATGCATCAGCCACGTTGGTTGCTGTAAATACTGTAAAGATGAAATTGGTCTGACAAAATGATTCAGAAAAACCCGAATTCTTCAAATTAAACGTCACGTCAAAGCAATGCAGACTCATTTCACTCTCATCTAAAGAGGCATTTAAATACAAACAGAGCAGCGGATCACAAAGACGCGTGGACACACAATAACTTGTTGACAACTTGCCTATTTAGCCATACATTCATGCAACACAGTTTAGAAGTGTTCGAAGTTTGACATTCCTTAGTTTTTAGTGGAATCAAATTAAACCCAGAGTCTGTTTTCTATAGAATGTCCATTATGAAATAGACATCCTTGAATGAAAGTACACATTTAAGCAGAAAGACTATACAAATAAACTGGACTTTATTACTACCCTGCATTTGTAGCAAATTATAGCTGTAGTAAAAAAAAAAGCTTCCAATCAGTCAACCCCCCAAAAAACCTATTTAATACAGTACATGACAGTAATTTAATCTGTCAGTCTAATTATATACTTCTCTATCTCACCATCAGCGATGTGATAAATCCTAAACTCAAGATTGTCATTTTTTTCCAGACAAGTAAACGAGGATTCAACAGGATTTGCATCAATCAAATAAACAGCTTGCAATATAAAAGATTAAAAAAAAAAAAAAAAAAAGACAAAGCACTCCCAGAAGTCTACTGAAGGGTTTTCGTTTATTTGATGCCTTTTCAACTGAACGTGAACACGTATTCAAGTTCCCAATGTAACAAAATAAATCCGGTACGAAGTGACACTTGAAAATAAAAGCCAAAATATAACCAAACTTTAATCATCTTTAATCCAAATCTTTAAGGGTGGAGTGCTTGTAAGAGTCAAATAGCTCAATAATGTCCAAAGTCAGAAAATTGGGAGTGGGGAAAATAATTCAGGTCCCTCCACGATAATAGCATGTCCAAAAAAAATACAGGAAGAAACGGGAATGTAAACAGATCAATGCTCTCTCTCAAATAAAAGGCCCAATGGTGTTTATTATGGACACATGCTGTCAGAAGATACTTTGTTGATCATGGACTCTGTTTCGACTGTATAAACTTATCACTGTCTCCAATTATATTTAATATAGACTTGGTGGTGCTGAGACCAGGTAGTTATGTGTATATAGGGGAGGCCATTATTTCTTTTTAGACTGCATAGTATGAAACAAGCACAACACACAAGTAGTATTGAACTACTGCTATTGAATCCCAAAAAGTAAAAATATATATATTTTTACTAAACTGAAATAAAAATTGCTTAACCTGAGTTCAAGAAGTCTAATAGAATACAAATCCACAATAACCGACAGTTCCTTATCTTATTTAGATTCAATTTTTTTTTTATTTTTTTTTTTAGAAGAATAAAGATATATCTATTTTCATCTACCTGTACTTGGCAGGTCAGACACACACAATATATACACAATAATCCTGTCAAAAAGATTATGGTTAGTTTCCATTCTGTATTGCTGAAAGACCTATTTTCCGAGTTTGCACTCACACTATTTTGATGTTGGAATGAGAAATCGAAAGTAGCAGAAGAGCAATGCTTGGTAAAATGAAAAAAGAAATGAATATATACATATAGTTTTAGCAGTACAAGTACATACAGTATGTTTAAGATCAGCTATGAAATGTGAATTGTTCTGTCTCCAGCTATGATAGATTTAATTTTGCAGGTTCAATTTCAGACTCTGAGACAAAACAAACAGCACTCAAAAGAGGGAAGTAAAACAAATGTGTGAAAACGATTTGAGAGGATGGAAAATACAGGAGTTGCAGTGGTGAATGTATAAAAGTAATGTCAACTTTACACATTTAGAAGAAAATACCTATTTCTGAAATCTTGGTTCCTAATTCATAAGGAGAGATCTCATGTAACATTGTTTATTTATTACAGATGGATTGGTCTTAATAAATATCTATACATTTTAGAAGCAGGGGAATACCATGTAACTCTGAATGAGTTCTTCTGTTTTGTTGTATATAATTCACGTAATCTAAATCTTACAAATATATCTATCTAAACCACTAACCACTGATATCACAACAATTTATCTTTGTATTGCTTTGGTGATTACAAACTGTAAAAACCAACAGAAAAGTACAACAGTCAGTCCTACCAGGTTATGATGTAATTGATAATCCTAAGAGACATTTTTATAGAGTGTGAGCGAATGGAAATGTCACCTCAGAAGTAAATCTGATACTTAACAAATGGGCATTTTCCTATTTTGCTGGGCACCCTTTCAAAATATTTCAGGGGAATTCCTGGGTCAAGTGAAATAAATCACCCAACTAGTTGAATCTTTTAGTTTTTTTTAGGGTGGAAAAAAGATGTTAAGCCTTAAAGGGCTGTTAACATGGCTGTCATTTGGTCCTGGAGGTTGACTTCATGACAGCCGCAGTCAGGAGTGAAGTAGTTCATGCATAACACTCAGTCCTGCGGGCTGATGTACCCCTACTTCGCTTTCTGCGAAGAATAGGACTGATCCCATTCAGGGACATTCCGAATATTTATCGATTTGAGTTGGAAAGATTTTGATATTATAAAATATTGCCACAGCTGTACAGGTTATTTGGAATATGAGTTAATATTTATTAGGGCCAGAGATGCAGATGTTATGCAATTGGCAGAGATTTATGAGGCTAAAATCTGTTTCACCTTGTGTTTGGACAAACAAATATCCTCCTCAGCCTCACATCTCAGACACATACAAATAAGGGGACTGTTGGTTTTACTGAAAGGTCGATGCCTGTGTGGCTCTCTCCTACAGACTGGGTATATGAAATCAATGACTGCCTGCTTCACTGTTTTCAAAATAGAGGCAGGGATCATGACTCGCTCAGTCCTCTCCTGTGGTTTCAAGAGAAAGTAGCATATCTGCTAATTAGGTTAAAGACAAAGGACATCATTACATAAGAAATAAGAACAGGACCCTGTAGAATCACAGGTATGGGGTATAATGAGTATTCACCACTGATAAAAATCAAGTGATGTCTGTCAATGTGTCCCTGTTTTCTCTGAGGACAGAGACAACAGAGTTATAAGCACCATATCTCTGACTCCAGCCAAGCTTTGGTTTAAATCAAGGTCGACTCCCTAAAGTGTTCTTGCTCACCCTCCCATCCACACATACATAAACACCATCTCTACTTGTTAACACTCTTGTTTGTTTTAACACAAGGTTTTCACAAGGACTGGCTTTATTGAATTAAACTTACCCCGGACACTTCTCTTTTAAAGAAAACAACCAACTTGAAAGCTACAGAGTTGTTGCAAGCTTTGAAATTGTAAAAGAAGGAGGAATCCCATGACCCTGAGTTTCTAGTCCAAGTTGGCTAAACAATCTAAACACAGAAGAAGTTCTTGAAAATGGCAGTAATAAGTTAACAAAGACAGACACCTAGCAATCTAGTCAAAAAATTGTGAATATTAATGTAATTTGGGGGATTGCTTTGATCTGTATACAAGACCTCATACAATAATTATTCTTAGTGTGTACAAAGATTTCAACACATTTTGTCACTACATGGGCGGCTGATGTTAGTGGATTTATTGTGTGACCCAAAGTGTTTGCTGCCAAAATAACTGAACACCACTTAAGTATTGTAAGTTACAACCAGACGCAAACTATAAAGTGGCCTGGACTTAATTTAAATTGCGTGAGTCTATGCTCGAATCTACTCTCAAACAAAATTGCCTTAGATTTTTTGAAAACAAAATCATTACACCACTAAACAGCGATAAAGAATATCCATCCATCTTCTACCGCTTTTCCGTTTCCAGGTCGCGGGGGGTGCTGGAGCCAATCCCAGCCAACGTTCCGGGTGAGGGGCAGGGTCACCCTGCACAGGTCGCCAGTCCATCACAGGGCCAACACACAAAGACAAACATTCAGACCTACAGACAATTTAGAGTCACCAGCTAACCTAAACATGATGTCTTTGGACGGTGGGAGGAAACCGGAGTACCCAGGGGAAACCCATGCAGACACAGGGAGAACATGCGAACTCTGCACAGAAAGGACACAGGCCGGGAACCGAACCCATGACCTTCTTATTGTGGGGCGACAGCGCTAACCACTACACCTCCGTGCTGCCTGCGATGAAGAATATGTAGTACAGTATTTGATCACTGTTGAGTTCAGCTGAGGAAGCAGTCACATCTGATCATGGATCACAGGATGACAAAATATGTTAAAATACTCAACATTTATTCACACCATGATAGATAAAAGGTGCAACTTCAAAAAAGTACAAAGAAATGCCAGAGAGGAATGTGCATGAAAAAATTATTTCTTGAGGTAATTAACAGTCAGTAAAGTGAGCGAGAGTATTTCTCTCCTTTCCAATCCTCCTTCTCTCCTTAAGATTTCCGCTTTCGTTTTCCCAATATGGGTGATGAAACTGCTTGGTCTGAAGAGCTGGTCCTTTTTGTTTGGACTGAGGACTCCTCCATGTCTCTATGATAAGAACATTTTCAGATACAACATACAAACTTGCATTAAAAATTGAAGAGGATGCTGAAATTTCTGCCAATATTTCATTCAACAATTAGCATTTCTCTTGAATTAAAAGGATTTCCTATTTTCCTGAAGTTGTCTTTATGGAACAAATTCATAAGATCCATTAATTACTAACCAAGTAATGCGGAGGAGATATTAATTCCTACAGAGTGCATTCAAGTAAGGGAAAAGGGAAGGTGCAATATAGCCTGAGCACATTTACACTTGATTATCATGCTGCTGAAGTAATAGAAATCATTTTCCCAAGCAACAGTCTGCTTAACCGCCTCTAAAGAAATACGTTAGAGTGGACAGTATGTTTGATCAAGTGAAAACACTTTTTTTTTTTAAACATCTTTATTTTAACAGAAAGCACGCAAAGTTGTGGCTGTTAATTCTGCCAAAATGCTTCCAATTCTAAAGAGTGATTTCTTACCAGAGTATCAAATCATTCACTGTTGTAAAAGCACATCAATTTTAGGCTGAATTAAGATAGCCAGAAGTTGTATACTGTACTGCTTATTATGAATGTTGTGTGAAAGAAACAATGTGTCCGCTAATAATAGCATCTCAGTTGTTTTGTACTGTAAAAGTACACTATTGGTGTTATGCTGCAGGAAGCCCTTTTTTTCTTTCAAAGGAACACATCTGGACTGAGTCCTCCAAGTCACTTTTCATTTATGGATTATCAATGGCCACACCAGTATTCATTGCTGCCATTAAATCCCTGTGGGGTTCCTCAGCTCAGCATGTAGTGTCAAGTTAGAGCCTCCTTGCTCCAGCACCTCTGTCACAATCTGATGGACACTCAGATTTCCTCCATAAGAAATATTCAGATAAAATGGCTATGAAACCAACGGGGAGCCCTAAAACCCCAAGCTCTAGAAACACTTATAGCTTCCATCAAGGGCTGTCTTTATTTCACTGTCCCACAGATGTATATCACCCTTCAGCTAGTAAGAAAGTCACATATATCTTTATCTTGACTCTGTGGACAGGAAAAACTAAATTCCAGCACTGGAATTTGGGTCACAAGTCCACATGTGGGTAGCAGATAGATGGGGTAATATTCAAGGATAATAGATTGCAGGTAAGCAAGGTGAGCCACTGCACAATGTTTGGATCAGGACCAAAACTATTGTCATCGGCAGTTGTCATCTCTGCCAGGGCCTGACAAAGACTGGAGGATGGAGATAAAGCCTTGCCTAATGGAAAGGAAATTTCCTTTCACATTAATTACAAACACAGATTTTGGCTTCCGCCCACTGAAATGATGACACATTTTAAGGTCCGAGAACTGGTGCCTCGTGACTATATGCAGTAAAGAGCTGTAGGTTCGGCTTCAGAGACAAAAAGATGGAAAACAGAGTCGAGATTATCTGCATTATCTGCAATGCAATTGCTTAATCAACATTCAGATGTATGTACTGATCTTTGTTTCATTTCATTCTGTCACAAGTTTGAAAGTTAAGCTTTCTGCCTCTGAAATGTCCTTGAAACAAGCTAGAGTGTATGGGCATTAATTATTCAAATGGAGCCAACTACAATGTTTTTTTAAGGAGTCTTAATTGAAAAGATAAAAAAAAAAGAACCAGGACTGCAATGCATTATGTGTTAAGATGAAAAACTCATAGTGGGTACACTGTTCCAAACTGCTGTAAATTTACAGCAGAATTTCAACAGTATTTCAACTGTTTTTATAAAATACAGTGCTTTACTGTTAATACTAAAGAAAATCTGTTAAATTGCACTCCATTGACTGTTTTTTAACAGAACTGTAATGCATTCTTAAAATACAGCACTTTATGGATAAAGTATCTTAACTAACAGTATCATGCAGTATTTTTGCATTCTGGGAAGATCACCTCAGCTGCACTGCCTTTCCATTCATCCATGTCCACCTTACTATTTATTTGGTAAGTAGCAATTTTATTTGATTTATAAATTGGTGCCAAGTTTTTAGCTACTGTAAGTGATGTTTTGTTTTGTTTTGTTTGCATTGATGATTACAGCACGTGCACATCATGCTAGAAGGATTTAGTAACTAGCTAAAATTTCAAAGATGATTGCCAATTAATCAAACAACACAAGGAGCACGTTTTAATTTCTACTAAGTTGTGTTGTTAATTTGATTGAGTTCAACAACTTGATTTCCACACATTGAAGAAACACTATCATTTTTCAGCCGCTTCATTGGAATAAACCCAGAGAGAGGCACCAAGACTGGACGAGGCAAAGTCATGAACAAAAAGACTACAACAGTCAACCCAAATGTCAACTCGGCTAAGGAGACTAATGGACTTTGAGTCGGACTTCATTTGAGATGGTGAGATTACTCAATCCCATTACTCACATATATTTGTCAAAACACCATTTTGTCTCAATCTTCTAATTCTCTCTACCTCTCCCTCTAAATGTCAGTCGCTTTTTTCCTTCATCTCTCACCCTTACAGTAGTCTGAATCCCTCTTTTCTTCTCTCTCTCTGATATTTTTTATTCTCTCAGTCATTCTTTTACTCATGGCATTTCTTTTTCTTACACCTTGTATTTGTTCTGTCATTCTCTCTGTGTTATTGTGTTCTGTTTCTGAAACTACACATAAACAGTTTGAATGTTTCAGGTTGGAATGTTATGGTTAGCTGTGTTAGTTCATGGATTGTGACATTTTTTCATTATGATAAGAGGGAATGAGGGGCACAAATGTTAATTTTGTATGCGAGAAGTTGCAATATAAGTTGTTTTGAAGCTCATCTCTCTCTCGCTCTCTCTCACACACACACACACACACACATCATATTTGATATATGATGTATGATGTATGTATGTTTGATCTATGATGTAGATCAACTATCTGTTACTGTACAGTAGGTAGCCTACTCCACAAAACAAGGTTAGTATGTTTACCAGATGACTTTGAAAATGCTATAACTTCTGAAATTCGATTTATCATGACTTGAATTGTGAATCATTATTGAATCATATTCAAATAGCCAGTTCAAATTTTGTTTTACATTCCCAAAACACTATCACAATAATGTAATATCTTCATACTTATTGTAGCTGGCTAACTTTCTAATCCTGCTTTGTGGAACAGTCCTCTGGTTAAAAGCTGCTTAACAGCAGTTTCTTCATGTTAACTGTTTGTTCTGTTCTGGTTACCTGGTTTAATTTTCTAAAGACTGTATCATATTTTTTTGATATATTGTTAGTTTAGTTGATAAAATTGATCATGTCAAAATTTCTGAGTCTAAGTGTCTTTTATTGCACTATTTTCAACTAAAAGGTAAAGGCATTTTGAGAGAGAAGGGTCTGTCTCGGGTTTTTGTCAGCACTCATTTAACATGCAATTGTTCTGCATGTGAAGTTTTCAATTTTACATTCAAATAAAAAGTAAAGTGCAATAAGAAGCTGTGATTTTTTTTCTTACATTGTAATCACAGGATTGAAAAATACGTGATTATGTTCTTCATTCACAAAGGACATTTTGTTGTGGTTTGCCTTCTGTGCTTGTAGCCAGGTTCAAACTGATTTTGTGAAGCCTACAATCAGTGAGGTCCATTAACATGTTTTTCTTAACATAGGTGCCTTTAATCGTATGCAATCATTTGAATATTCCTATGTGTATAACCTGTCAGTACTAATTTAGGTTTTTAAAATGGTTTATTAAAATGTATGTAAATAATACAAACTAAATAGTAAAATAGTTAAATTGTAAAATACTGTGAAAGTAATTTTAAAAACCAGTTCATACCGTATTTTTCATTTACAGTACAAAACCATACATTTCAGTAACAGTAAAAAGATGTTAATTTAACAGTGACATAATGGCAACCCTGCTGCCAGTTTAGTGTTTTGGTTTTTTTTTTAAACAGGAAAATTTCTTACAGTGTAGATATTTGGATTTCCATCTGCCTTGTTCAAGTACAGGGAGAGTAGAAGAAATTAAAAGAAAGCCATCAAGTCTGTTTGTTTAAAAAGTTGACAATTTCATTTCCAATTAATAACTTTACTCTGTCATTTTATACATGTTTAACTAATGTCTAACGACATTGCTGAAGTTTTAATGAAGTCTTAACATGATCACGAAACTGAATTTATGCATGCATTATATATGAAGTCTGACTATTAAGACCAGTTGTCAATGTTATAATTAGATCTGTCAAAATTAATGCTTTAATCCAGATTAATTTATATGCATGATTAATTTAATAAAACTTTTTTATGCACTTAACGCATCTCAACGCTTTTTTTTTTCCCCTCGAGAAAACAAAAAACATCTGTGGCGATGCATATCGGCCAGTGCGTTAATGAAGTTTGTCCAAGCAGAGTTGCATTAAGTTGCTGTCCAAGATGGCAGCCAGCGTCGTCTTTTTTTCAAAGGAATAATAAACATTTTTATTGCCTAATTTTGCCAGCACTGTTGTTGACAGGAGTAACGTTATTGTGCTGCCTCTGACAACAAGTGAATCTTTCCAATTTCTGCAAAGGAAAATCCAGGAAATTTGAGCAGTTTACCTGATAAGAAAAAATAACAGTTGCACACACACAGGCAGATATGCTAATATTATATTATCACAGGTTAACACACTTGCCAATAATTAGATGATCAAGAGTTAATCAAGTGCTGACATTTTGAGCAAAAGTGGCCGTTTAATGATCAAACATGGCCACTGGCCATAGACTTTGCAGTTCTGGCTAGCCAAAATCTACCAGCCACGTCTGCTATGGAAACAGAGACAGTCTGCTTTCAGCAGAGCAGCAGTTATCTTCAATCTAACCAAACATTATTATAACCAACAATCTCATCATGGGGATAACGTACAGATAAAGCTGGTGTATAAAAAGTTAGTTTTCATTCAAACTTGACATTAACTTGACAATAATAGAGCATCATTTTATCAACTTGCACATCAGAGAGCAATCCTGACATCAGGAGTATGTTGATATCCAGGCAAGGAATAAACAGATTTTTTTAGTGACAAGCAAACCGGATGGGTTAATACAAGATGTAATGATAACCCTGTAGCACGCATGGAAGCATAGCAGCATAAAAAAAATATATACATATCACATTAGTTTAGACAGTTGTAGTAGACAGTTGCAATGACAGGGGAAACACTTACTCAATGTTTCTGGCAGGCTCAGGACCAAAGATGTCAGAAATAGAACTGCAAGGGGAGAAAGGGGATGAGGACGGAAAGAAAGGGAGCAGATGTTAGTCGCAGAGATAAATTGATACATTTTACCTATAAACACAATAAACCAACTTGTACTTGAATAACCGGCCTGATTGCTTCAGTCAAAGCAGACTGATGCTTATTATTTTCATTCATGAACAGATGTTTTACTGTATCATGCATCTTACAGGCGCAAAGATCAAATAAACTAATAAAAATTTAGATAATTATGTATCCTGCCGAATGGATAGTCACACCCCTGTCTGATTTCAAACTGCAGGTTATAGTTGCGTGATGTTGCCTAAGGCAACTACCTCATAACAAATCAGCATGTGAAAAATACAACTCTCTTTTTTCCCTCCATGCCGTCACTCAGATATGGAAGTTTGAAATTTAGATCTGGGAGAAGGATTTCAAAATAACCTCTGCATTTCCCCCATATTGAACATATACAAATTATACCTGAAAAAATATGTGATATTGGGCAATACAGTAATAACAACAGTAGAGACAACTACTCAGAAATGTGCATTTATGCATTTCATTTGGAATGCCAACAGTTTTAACATCCATCCATCTTCTACCGCTTCATCTGGGACAGAGTCAGAGGGGCCACAGTCTAAGCAGAGAAGCCCAGACTCCCCTCTCCCCAGACACCTCCTCCAGCTCTTCCGGGGGATCCCCAAGCCTTCCCAGGCCAGCCGAGAGACATAGTCCCTCCAGCGTGTCCTGGGTCTTCCACGGGGCATCATCCCGGTGGGACATGCCCGAAACACATCCCCAGGGAGGTGTCCAGGAGGCATCCGATATTGATGCCTGAGCCACCTCAGCTACAGTAGCTCCGTTCAATGTAGATTTCGATTTAACACAATAATCAAAATAAAGTTTAGTGGTGACAGGATCACACGCATAAAGACAGATAAATGGTAACTTTAGCTTTACGTCCAGCCAATACGCAGCTTGAAAATTTTTGGACATTCGTAAATAAAACTTAAGTCAAGCAGGACTTTATAAAAATGATCACTTGTGTGTCAGAAGCAGTTCCACTGTTCAAGTGGTGCATGTACTGTAAAGTCTTATTTCTCAGGAGCATTCAAGCTCTGTTGGTGCTCAAAATAAAAAGTCTTCAACACTACAGCTAACAAAATGGTTATTCTGTTCATATTTAAAATGATGAGGTTGTTCTGCCACACTGTGGTTAGAGTTCTTCTGTTACCATCACCTCTGTACTCTGGGTGACAGGGGCTTTTGATGCCTGGCAATCCTAATCACGTGTTAGTTTTTGTGTGATCACTGATGCCAGCTGTAATTTCAAATAAAGCCAATGCCCTCATTGTCCCTGGGATTGTAGTAGAGTACTACTGTACTATAGTATATGTTTTTTAAGATAAAAGATATTAATTAATAAATAAAACTCGAGTCAGCCCAGTAAACCTGGTGTAAATCCAAAAACTGTTTCAAACTTACATATATAATTTATCCATCCAACAGCACAAAAACAAGAGCTCTCCATTTTAAGAAATTGTATTCATTACACCACCACAGTAAAGAGTTGCAGATTAACATATAGACTCAGCACAAGGTAAAAGTGTATTCATTTAGCAGCTGTTTTTATCCAAAGCGTCTTAAAGTATGGAATATTACTGGAGCTCTGGTGCAGTAGGACACTGGTGTACAAAATCAATTAAATAGGTGGGAAGAGATCAAATACAGAAGTGTACCAAAAGTTGTTCAGAAAGCAAGGGCTCTCAGAAGATATGAGTTTTCGAGTGATTGTTGGGGAATGCCCCTGCTCTGATAGCATGCGCTCATTCCACAGTCCATAGGAAAGCGCAATCTTCACTGCCATTGCTTTGTATGCAGAGATTGCAATGCAATGCAAAACATCCCTTATAGGAAAAAAGTGGCTGAGAAAGTACATCGGGCTGTATGATTAAATACAAGGGTGCAGACCGAAATGTCTCTCTGAAGGCAGGAACTAGTGCCTTGAATTTGATTTGAACGGATATGGGTGGTCGGCGTATGAATTTACTGTGCATGAAGACCCTCGAGAAGAGCACTGCAGTAGTCAAGACAACATATAACCCAGGCCTAGACCAAAAACTGGTTATCCCAAGTTGTCCCTGTGTGGCATCATGGCCTAACATGCCAGTTAGTGCCAGGCCTGATGGGTTAAAAACTAATTTAAGTCTTACTTGACCAAGGAAAAGGACTGAAAGAGCAGAAATGGTTTGTGGTGAATGATATTATCTTACCAGATCTTTGATCCAGCATATAGTAAATTAAATGTGATAGTCAATCTTCTGCATGAAAGTTGATGTTTCGCAAACGATTTTAAGAGACACTTTTGAAGTTTGGCCCTGTGTGACCACTGATCTAACATGAATGAATCCCTTAACAGACAAGGCTTCAACAGAAGAGGGGATGTATGATTATATAAGTATATATGAAAAACAAATTCCACAATGATACAACACACTGACACCATTAACCTGAAAATTAATATTAAATTGTTACTTTGTTGGTTCCTAATTAACATATAGTGGGTGTTTGGCTTGAATCTATTGAAGGAAGCTTTCTGTGGCTGTTCTCAAGAGATAAAAGATTTTTCTATGAATTCCAACATTCACAGTGAAAGTGCAGGTGCACTTAATGCAGACGTGGAGAAACTTGACTTTGAGTCCCTCTATTTCCATAAGCTACACACAAACATTTGATACATGGTTTATCACAGATTGCAACGTAGCTGCATGCAGTTCAAACACCTTTGTATGTGTGTGTGTGTCAACATACTGTATATATTAAATGAGACATATGTTGTATTATTGTTACCATTTTATCTTTCATTTTTCCACACAACATTTAAAATTAACTGGCGATGCCTGATAGGGTTGTGTCTGTCCGACCACCTTATTGTCACCCTGTGAAATTGCCAATAACTGATATAATCAGGTAGAGGAGCAGGGAAGGACATCAACCTATATGTAAAAGAGAAAGAGGAGCAACCTGACAGCATGGTAGAAGCACACAGATTCGGCTGTTTACGGCTTGTTTTCTCTGGGTGTCCAAAATTTATGGACACCCAGAACCGTGTAAATTAGTGGCTAAGAGACTCAATTAAGTGACTTGTTCCCATTATCAATCACTTTCCTCCACTCTGTTTAATCACAGCACCTACATACAACAAGAAGTACTTCAAAGAGTCAGCTGTCAAGAAATTGATTGAATAAGCTGCCAGCAAAGATGCTAATGATCAGATTTAATTCATTAGCACAACTCTAATACCTGAGGAGATGGACACAATGGGAAATGAGAGCCAGATGGGTGTAATGTAGCTAAACTCAAATTTTCAGAACCACTGTATCCCACAGCTGTTTTTCAGAACCAGCTGGCCTAATCTGCAAATTACAAGGGCTGCACAAGAACCTTGACTCCCCAGCAAGTCAAAGTTTACAATTTTGATGAGAGGTTGAAGCTAAATTTCATCAAGGTGTCCACTTCAATGTCTGGGGTCAGCAAATAAAAATCGATTTATGTTTGTACTTAAAATTACAGCACATGCCACTTTAATCTGTCACACATCTCCAGGGTCGTATTCTGACTTTTTGCCCTGCGAATGAACATGTGTTCATGTGCACATGCACTAAATCACACATGTGCTTCCTATGAGCAACATTTTAAAACAACACATTAACTATGTGGTCTCTCAGTCAGTGTTTAGGTGCAGATCTAGAATTGTGGAATATAAAAAGCATTTGATTGAATTTATGGATTGATTATATGAATATATATTTTAATAATCAAAATACTCCAATGTTATAAGGCTTGATTAAAAATTTTAATCAAAAACCTGTGTCTTACTACTTTTGCATCTTTGTACATCTACTTCTAAAAAACTTAAAATGACTAAAATGCACATAGCACATCAAATGGATAGCTTTATGAAGTGGATCAGAGCCAAACATCAGCCTATCAAGTTTTAGTGGTAGCAGTAAAGGCAGTCACGAAGCTTGGCTAGTTTGACTCCCCAATGTAGACTTTTGGCTGTGAGAGAGGTAGTCATCTTTCTTGTTTGAGCTCACACTTCACCTGTGTGATTTCACGCAAATGTTCTTTGGCAACATCTCACGAAGGAAACAGACCGGAGAATAGCAAATACGCATGCAAGATGTCTGCTAATCTGAGCTCTCTGAATACTAAATGACAAAATGAAAAAATTGAGTTAATGTTTACTAGTCTGTCTAATATGTTTTTATTTTCATTCCAACCCTCAAAGCAACACTTGTAGGATACACAACTTTAGCAGTCAAATTAGAAACATACAACAAACAACCTGACGTTTACCTCAATACTCTGATATTAAAATAAACCAACAACAAAAAAATATTAATGAACTAAATATCAAATCAAGAATAGTAATTCTTTTGATGACAGGCATGTCTGCAGTGTCAAAATATAATTTAGGTGAAGAAGTCTTCAAGGTGGCAAAAACGGAAGGAAGAAATTTTGTCTTTCAAAATGATTCACACACATTTTTTTTTAACACCGAGGACACATTACCAACAGATGGATATAATGTAGCTGAGCTCAAACTATCAAACCGTCTGTCACAGAAAGGCCCCAGGCCCTGGGAATCGAACCCAGAAGGTTCTTGCTGTGAGGCAACAGCCATCATGCCTCTGTGCTGCCACACACCCACACCCACCCACCCACCCACCCACCCACACACACACACACACACACACACACACACACACACACACACACACACACACACACACACACACACACACATATATATATATGTTAATCCCCTTTTGTTCAAATGCATTTATTAATGCAATTACCTCAGATATATACCTCATATACCTCATGCATACCATGATATGAGAATCTTTCATTGAAAATTAAATCAACCCTAGATTATCATTATGCTTCCGTATAATGCATTTCTTAACTCATTCTCTTCCACTACAAGTGGATCGAGATGTGTGGTATCTGACTCACCTACTGATGGAGACGTCGCTGTAAGAGGGACTGGGTGACAACACAATCCCTCTTACTAATGGCTCCTCGTCACCTTCTTCACTTTCTGCCTTCACCGCTGAGCAGCTCTTTGATTCTGCGACTAGATCTGAAGGATGCAAAAACATACATCACTATGTCAGATATCCAGGGAGAATCTATCAGTGGAAAAATTGCTTGTCAGACAGACATACATTATATGCATATGTATACTTCTCAATGTCCCTGAGATCCCAAGTCTCTTTTGGCATCCACATTTTCACATGTTCACAGTGTAAAAGCTAAAAAAGGAGGTGTCAGATAGAGGTGCATAATTCATAAAATTTCTGAAGATTTTGCACATTTGCACCAAAAACTCCAAAACAATGAGAAGCATCCCTCTGACTTGTGGTGGAAATATGATCACTCAACCAATCAGTCAGCCAGCCAGCTGGTCAGTAGGTCAGGGTTAATCCAAATAATAGCCAAAAACTGTTGGAACTTCAGACATTCTTTCCACTTGACCCTCATTTATTAAAGACGGATTTCTGATTTGGCAAACTGTTTCCTCCACTGCCAGTTTGATGGATGGAGCTTTAGCCACCATTTACGCACACAGCAGTGGTGTGAGTAATCAAGGTAAGAACTTGAGAAGGATGGAACGAAAAAACTGAGTGTGTGTTATCATCAAACCTCTCCTATACTCACAAGCAGCAGAGACTTACATCTCTGACAAGCTGCTTTGCATGGTTTATTTAAAGAGCAAACTTGACATGATGCAATTCATTTGTGATCATTTTACAGAGGGAAATGTCATTTTGAGACTTAACAGTCTCCCCTGACTAGAGTATATTTTATTCTTCCAGAAATACACTACCAGTCAAAAGAGTGGACACACTTTCTCATTCAAATGTCCAAACTTTTGGCTGGTAGTGTATAATGAGCATTGAAATACCTGCAGAGGGTATCTTTACATCATCACTCTCCACAGTCACTTCCTGTTTGATGCGAGTCTGCCTGGTGGTCTCTAAGCGACCTCGGACTTGGGCAATCAGGCGAGAAAAGTCACTGCTGTGCTGCTTTCCTGTGGGCAAAATAAAAAGGAATCATTGTGGCAAATATATCCTCTTGCTAATGTGAACATAGTCAAACATTCATTTAGAAAACATTATAGTTAACTATAAAAGTAAGCAGGAAGAAAACTCCAATTTTGTCAGTGAAACAAAAATAAACACATTAATGATTCTCCATTGAAATCCATCTGTGATTTCCATATAAACAAAAATTATTAAAAAAAAAAAAAAAAAAAAAGGAACCAGAACGGAAGGACACATAAAAGTGTCCAAAAATTGCAATCAACATTGGTGCTAGAGTATAATAAAATTATCCATTTCCATCCATCCGTGCATTTACATTGGAAATGCATATTAGCATGGTTACATAAAAATTCCATTTGAAATACATTGTCTATTTTAGTTGTGGGTACAAATTAATATAGTGTCCCACAGCTGTCCCATATGGTTTTATTAAACATATTTTATGAATGCCATCAAGGTGTCTGAAAGACAGTTTTAAAACACTTACTGAGACTTATTCTTTGCTACCACCAATGGCAGTTACTTTAGAGGAGACAAAAACCTTTTTTGTGCTGAATGTGGAACGAGCAAGTTAAAATTTTTGAATGTAATGAGGTGAGAACCTTGTAAATGAAACACAAATGATTTGAGGTAATTAACTGAATGGATTTAACCATGGGAGGAAGAGGGGGTGTCTGCAGTCACAGCAAAACAGTGAAGTTCGTAACAGGTCAAACTTCTCAAAGGCTGGTCTCACCACAAAACAGGATTTATAGGCATTTCCTTGTAGCAGGATACAACACATCTCCTGGATAACCAGAATCTGACTATCAAGTCTAAAAGAATATGCCGCCACATCAAGAGAATGCTGCAAGCTTCCGGCTGATTTAATGTGTGCTTGTGTATTTACCACTTTAACCTTCCTGTCTGCTTGTTCTTTATTCCCAATGCAGGCAGAGTGAGTCATGCACATCCTCTGATAAATCAAGAGGCTATCACAGCAGTGTGTCTATTTTTAGAACCATCCTCCTGTGAGTCACATCCATTTTCCAGCCACTTTTTAAGTTATATCCAACAGGAATTTCATCTTGTTTAACTATGTCAACGTTACCCTGGATAATGTTCTATAACACTGCTCTTTTTGTTGATCTCCGCACCCTGAGGAGAGAAAGAAAAATCTGGTCCTTATTTCAAATTCTGATTGTTTATCTGAGAACTCTCGAAGAATGGGGGAAAAAAAAGCTATGACACAGACTTAAAAAGTCAAATAACCCGTGAAATCATAATAATAATAATTAAAAAAAAGTGTAGAATCTTATTTAAGCTCAGGTAAAACCCTCATCAGTTGTACATTTTCTTCCATCTCCTGCTGCTAAATTACTGAGTGACGACAGCAATTCTAGCAGTTTCTCTTCTTGGTAAAGTGTTGTGGAAGGTATACAAGACTGGCTCTAAACGGAGGGCTTCTAGACTGAATAAAGTAAGATCATGATTATGGCTGGATGAAACACTGTATGCAAAATGGTAATGATGTTGTAGGAGGCACAAAAGTACATATTCTCTGAATATTCAATATCCAGTTTTATTCAGCTTCCTCAAGAGTCTCTGTATAGTTGCAGTTTGTGGACACATCAAGCAAAACTTAGTTCCCCTCAAGTGGGTATTCTAACTGAACTACCTGCTCTGTCTGAAAGTCAGTGTTCTGTTTCTGAAAATTGTTGCTGAAAAAGATGCACAAAATTATCTAATCTGTCAACAGTTTTTGAGACATCTAGTTTGAGATAAGATTTTACATTTTTAAAACCATGCTTCTTCACTGCCTTACTCTGTACAGAAATAAATCATTAGGATCTTTTTAAAAATGAACCCTCGAATGAATGAGTGATGTATTCCAAAAGAATATTCAACTCAAATCATCAAACAGCATTTCCTACACTCTTTCAAGCAGATGTGGTCTCACCTAAATAAAAGACCACCTCCACTATCATCAGGGGAAATTATTACACTTTCATGTAGTGACAGCAAAAAATAACTTGAAGGTGAATACAAAATTGGTCCATTCCACTTGAGTTGAAAAACAAATTTGTGTTTTGGAGAAAGGTGTTCCATCTTTGCCTGATGTGTTTTCATGCATTTTTCTTCAATTACAAAGCAGAATTCATAAATTTTGGGACTAAACCACAGTTGTGGACACAGGTTTCTTGTCAAGCACTGAAAGTTAAAGAGCCATATATTCCTTTTTATCAGTGATGAGTCATACATATATATTATAAAGATATTAGATTTTATTTTCTTAATCATACAAGGTTAATTATCACGTAGTATTTCTTTTTTTCCTTATAAACAAGCTTCTTTGTTTTATGAATGGTTAAATGAAAGCTGTTGTTTGTTAATTAGCAGGAAAATTCTGTAATAATAAATCGTTATGCATCCAACTTAGTGGAGAGATGGGGAAAAGGCTAAGGAGGAACCTTTTCAGGTCTGTGACAGACAGTGTGCCCCCTTTGTTAAACTATTCAACAGGAGTCAAAAAATAACACTTACTATAATTTGAATGCATCTCGTCAATTTCCTTCTCAGTCTGATTCTTTGTGAAAACCATGACCTGCAAAACAAGATAGACATTAACCATGAATGAAAATACATTTGACATTCTGACAGCAGGTTACACTAGTATAATTTGTGCTGTTCAATTGGTCTATGTCAATTTGGCTTCAACAAACTATTTTGAATTGCTACTGTAAGTTCTTACATGTAGCCTGTAAACTTTCAGTATAGAAAAAATTTACATTGCCTTTCTCTAACTTTTCTTAAGGACATATTTAATGCATTTTGTATTTTTACCTACATCCAACCTTTAATAATACACTATGGCCAGAGTCTATGGCTGGAATTTCCATCATGATATATTTTTTTTTATTTTGACTGCTATAATCCAGTGCAGACATGAACACTTAGAATGCCATTCTAATAATAATAGATGTCTGTACCTACAAACTTCTGAAAAATTAATTTGCCAAATCTAAACCTTTTCCTATAAAACTATTTAATACTTTAGATATAAAAACAGTAAAACTTTTTTTTTGTATTCAGCCTTCATGTACAAACAAGAAACATTACTTAATGGTCAAATAAACAAAAACCAAGGCTTTGTCATTATTAATATTGTTAAACTAACTTTAAACTGCTAAATATGTTGATCATCTTATTTTTGTGTAAACATATTAAAAAAGCACTGAAGCCCCAATAAAGAACATGAAAAATGCCCCAAGTTGCTACAAAGTAGTAGTAGTAGTAAAAACTACATTTAGGAGGAAAAATAATAATACAACTCAATTGCACAGATATAATTTTAAGCCATTAATACATACAGGTTTGGCTTTCCCCTGCAGCTGGCTCTTGATCCTCTCGTTGGCTTCCACCTCTTTGGCAATATCTTCAGCTGTTGACAGAGGACAGGAAAATCTTAATTACTCCTGAGATCACAAAGATTGCCTGTTATATGAATTGGGGGATCATATCAGGTTTTGACCCACTGTCACTGCTCTAAATTGAGGCATTCCTCGAAATGCCAGTAAGGGAGAAAAATGTGTATAAGATAAAGATCATCTTACTGAAGTGTATTTATTAATGTGTTAAAGAAGAAAATAACTTTGACATGCATTTAAAACATGTTTCCTCAGATTTAATTTAAGATGTTTTTCAAGTTTTACATACACTAAACAATGTGCTTTAAAAGCTTTTTAGTGGAGCTTTAAAATCAAATTTGGTTCATTCTTTCCATTGACAGCATTCTCTGTTACCTGATTTGGGGTTCAGGGAATCACACTGGGAATTGTATATGTGGACAAACTCCTGGTGTCTTTTGATCATCTGGTCTCGAGAGCCCTGCGTTGAGAGGTGGCATTCCTTCAGCCTCCTTTTCAGCTCATGCGTGGAAAGCAGGTTATACACCAATTTGGTCATTGGGCACCTTGTCCTGCTGAGGGAGCTGCAACAGAGAGTTTATTTCAGTAGTCGTCTCATATTATTTGGTATTGCCTGAATAAGGCACAGTTGTGCTTAACAGTAATACATTTCTGTGACTCTACCTGCTTAGTCTTGCATATCTTGGACATCATAAGCAGAAAAGGGCTATGTAAATGTGCTTTAATTGTATATGTCACGTCTGTCACATGAGCCAAGGTCATGACAAATTTTATGAAGAGATGGGAGCTGCCATCTTTCAGTTTGGTCTTAGAATCTAGCCCTCATAACTACATAAGTCAAATGTGTTTTTCAGCTGTATTATATATTTTTGCTTTCTCTTAAGATTGATAGCAAGAGCTGTCATCTTCATGCAGCCTGGCTATGCATGACCAGAATTTTCAAACTGCTACAATCTATCAGTGACAATAAAGTCAACCCCGTAACATAATCCATTTCCAAACAGTCACTCAATCCTGGAAAGACAGATCATCAATTGGTGTTTACCCAAGTTCCAGAGTTGACGCACAGATTTACTGTGCCAAACGTTTGTTCTGTGCCAACTTAGAATCACTCAAGAAACCTTAGGTTGTGTTTTTATATTTAAGCTTTACTAAAAAGCAGCAACCGTAAAAAAAAAAGAAAAAGAAACTGATGAATAGTAAAAAAAAAATTCCACAAACTTTTGACCATTATTCCCAACTTTAAAATGTCAAATGTTTTCACAATAGAGCATTACAGGTTGGGTTAGAGCTCCTGAAATGAGGTAAGGGAGTATTTTACCTCCTCAAACTTTCTTTCTTCTCTCCACTGCTAAGACATGTGTCCAAGTGCTTGTTGATAAACTGCTGTGACACACTGACAGAACACACAGGGCACTCCACTGCAAAAAGATGGACAGGATATTATCAGTAGCATGTTAAAAGTATAAACAAGCCACATTTTATAAGAAAATTTGAATAATGTACAGAAAAAAGCATGGAAGAGTTGGCCTGACGCCACAATGCCTTCATTTAGTAAACAAATGAATCAAATAAAGAAGTGATATTGATGGTGTACCAATAGCCCAACAACAGTAACACAACCCTCTTATCTTTGACTACAAATCTTAACATTTATAACTAATAAAAGTACGAAATAAACTTCTACTTGTTTGATACAAAAACATTTGTCCAATTGTCTTTGAAGAAATGTATTGGTTTTTAAATTTCACCATTCATGATTTTGACACATAATTTTCCATAGTAAATAAAACTGAAGAGGATATTTTCTTCTTTCTCTCGCTTTTTTTTTTTTTTTCCAAATGATATGAAGTTCACACCACTGTCATCAAGCATCATCAAACTAAATTTGGGCACACAAGGTGCGAGGGTCATGACCTGATATTGGTATGAAACCAATATAAACTGAACTCTTGTTCATGTTACTGAAAATTTGAACTATAATTTTCAATTGTTATGATCAAATCTGGTACCTTTAGACAATAAATACTTTCAGACAATTTGATATATAGTCTTAGCTCTTTTATGTTCAAATGTCTGATGAGCTTCATGTTGGCAGATTGTGAATAAATCAACAAGTTGGATGGACCGTGTTACTGGATGATGCAGCATTCTTAATGCACAGATAAGAATGTTTCACCTTTAATTGCAGGCTTTACGTTCTGTGGTGGTGAAGAGGAGGGTGCCACCTTATCTTTGGCGCCAACACTGTGCGAGACTGAGTCCTCCTGCTTGACTGACATCAAATGGTGGACAGATGCCACCTCCACATCCATTGGCTCTTCCTTAACAGCGGCTGGAAGATGAGGGGATGCTAAATGTAGGTCAGCGTCATTTGCATAGTAGGGGAGTGTTGTCTGTATTTTCCCCCGCTGGACCCACTGAGAGACAGAACCATCTCGATGTGTTTCTACAGTGGGAGATGTTTTGGACTTCTTTTGGAAAAAGTGACTCAAAACAGCTCCATTACACTTTTGGGCCCTCTTTCTAGGTGTTTTAGATTTGACATCTGAAGCTGAGGTCTTGGGTGATATTGGAGGAGAGTCAAAATTTTGTTTTGATAATTGCTGCCTGAAAAAAAGAAGAAAAGTAAAGTGTCAGTAATTTAGCGATGTAAAGATGCAGGCATCCATGAAGCATGTCAAAGTTTGAATATATTTTTATACACAATAACAGTTTTTTGTACAAATTATCCACTTTTAAAGCATTATAGGATCAGTGATGCAAAGTATAATTGCAAAAAGTATGACATGCAGAGTAAATAAATAAAGCGCATATAAAGACTTAAGCAAATATTAAGTCCATTAAGAGAGAAAAGAGCTATTTGATAATAAATGCTGCTGACAGTAAAGTGACCCATTTCCAGCAAACTGCACCTGCTCAATTATATCCACCTTTTTTCAACTGAGAGAGAAAATGCAGACACTTTGGCAACAGTCTTGGAAATATGGAAGGCAAACAAACCACAGCAGGGCCATTACTTGGTGATAAAATGGAACCAATGAGGTGTGTGATGTTCTACTTTCCATATTTAAAACTTACTTGTGCGTACTATACCCATTAGAGCAAATTCATGCATATGCACACAAGGGTGTGCGCACGCACACACACAAATGTTTAAACTGCTTTGCACACGTGTGATGTGGAAATCCCTCCTCCCTGCCCCATCAACAAATATGCTCTCCACAAACCATATATTTGTAGTACTGCATACAGCCAAGGATGAGTGTAATGGTGACTTCACAAAATCTTTTGCTATTAAATTTTGTTTTGCTGTAACTTATTTGATTGAAACAAATTTTCCAAGACAAAATATATGGAAAAGCATCTAGAAATCACAAAATGTAGCAAAGTGGAAATTTTCTGTTTCCAAATATTTATTCAGTCAATTCAGTAAAATTAATCTATTAAATCTGATCATTTATTGCACTGTTGCTTTACTGAAGTATTACTCAACACCTTATTCTGTCGTCATTAGTTGTTACGTTTTCTGCGTCATTTCAGCAAACATATTTTCCCACCACTTACAGAATGTCAAAATCACTTTAAATACTGTATCCACGTTATTTACTGCCTATTGCCATAGAGGTGATACCAGCAAAGAATCACAAATGAGGCTCTAAATATAGAACTGTAGTACATGTCTGCTTCACAAACATTTTATTCCAGGATTACATTGTGACAGTGGATTCAGAGATGAACTAACAATTTTGTTACAACTTCTGCATATGGATTCATATTTCTGCGGTCGTTCGTAAAAGGTGTGAACAAGCTGTTCCAAGTGAAAAAAACGTATTTAAAGGACACTTGAAATCAACAAATGGATTACATTGTTAATGAAATAGAAATAACCTTTTGAATAATGAACAGACCAATCATCAGTCTGGCAGATTTAGGATGCAATAGATTGAAGCATTTGCAGGGACTACAACACAATGTTTTAAACATCACCATTTAACACTAAGTGAGGCACAACGCGAAAGGAATCACATCACAGAAGTTACAACAATTAAATGTCAGATTTTCATAAATAAATTAACATGGACTATATGAGTGGGATACGATATGAGGGAACGAATGAGTCATTTAGTTTGAAATCACACTTGTGAACAAAAAGTGATTCAATATCATCAACTTATAAAGAAGCTCTTGAGTTTAAATTGTCTCATCTTATCGATTTTCTCCTCAACAAGAAGAATAATAAAGTTATGAATAAATAACAATTACGACTGAGTGCTTAGTAGACTGACACTGTTGGGGCAGACATCAGTGATTTGATCCACCCACATCTTTTTGACACACATTACTCTGGACACCATCTGTGACAAACGCTACAGTCAGACTGTAGCTGTTAGGTGAGATCAAGACATTGGTCAACTATAAAAGTAACCTGCTCATTTCAAGAAAACTATCTACCACGTGTACAACAGAAAAGGTTACTGCATTTATTGGCTGACTCAATGTACTATTACCAGTGAGACAAGACACGAGGAGGTAGCTGGTCACTGTGGTAACAGCAAACGGTATGTTAGAGATAGAGTCCTCAGATTCAAAAACAGTAAATATCTGCCATCAGCCTATAGCTGCCTAATGTAGAACCGGGTAGAGAAATGCAAATGGCCTGACGGGCGAGAAGAAATGACGAACAAAGCTGATATCAAAGTTAGAACTAAAATTGTTTCAATGTAATAGATTTATTATACAGAAAACTAGCCAATTCAAAATACCCATTAACTTGAGACAAGTCTATTGCGGCAAAACAACACTTCACGTATCCCATTTTTTCAATGCTCAATGTCAGAAAACAGGAAATTGAAAAAGAGAGGAAATAGCAGCTCTGTGTGCCACCCATTCACCACAGTGATGAAAATCAGAGGGTCTACAGTTTGAAGGGAGACCTTTCAGAGTGGTGATAAGTTTGCAGTGATTGATGAAAGAGAGAAACACTGCAGCTTACTTAATGATAACAGCACTCAGATACTATATCGACATCAGCCCAGAGACTGAAGAAAATTTTTTTTGATGATTCTACCTTTTTAATGCACCTTAAAATCGACCACTTCAGAAACTCTGTTTATGAAATGGCAAGAGTAGTGAAAAATATACCTTTAAAAGGAAACGCTTGTTCTGCTGTCATTTTATGTTGGGTTATTCCACAGTAAAACAAACTAAAAACGTGAAAGGTACACAAAGCAAGCAAATATTATATTATCTAACCTTATCTATATCTTGCTGCTGCTTAACACCAGAAGTTCCCCTGTGATTAATAAAGTTAAACTCAGCGCATCTTCATCTAATTTTATGACTTTAAACCAACAGAGATAAGTGACCACAGGGACTGAGGTGAGATGCTGTACCTTTAGTGTGAGTATAGGTTTTTTTTTTTTATCTAAAAATAACCCCAACAGTTATCAAGCTGTATAAGACAACCAATGACTGCAAGCATATGACTAGCTGCACCCATGTAGCCAGTTCTATGCATAACAGGACAATCAATTTATCTTTGGGATAACGTAGTTAATAATATAGTATGTAGATAATAGTTTTACTGGGGGAAAAAAACAACTTTGGATTTAAGTATAGGGAAATTTATTTGAGGTGGGCTCTGGTGACTGCTGTCTACATCCTGCTGTAATGAAAAAATATTAGCCCTGAAGCTACTTCACATTCACATATGTGCAATACGAGGAGAATCTCAAATTTCCTTAGCTGATGAAAACAAAACACCAATTTCATTTACTGAAAATCCCTAAATCAGACGCAGATTACAATAAGGCAATTATTGCCATTTCTTCAATGCTAGTTAGCTGAAATAAACCGATGTTGTCAATAACAACGGGATCCCCAAAAATCACAAAAGTAGTCCTTTTTCTCTTCAGTGTTTAGAAAAATAATCATACAAATTGGACAGGTGCTCAGACAAGTTGCCTGTGTTCAGGGTAAGGGTATTTACATGGCCTGTGTCTCATTTCCTGATTTTTCATCTTCTTTATTCTTTTACTTTACCTCTGAAGCAAAAGAATTAAGTAGTATCACTCTAAAAATAAAAACTACAATTAACTATAAGTGGATGTGTCAACAGAAATTTCTTCAATCCTTATACACAGTTTCAGCTGGTTTGAAAAGGTCCAGAACATACCCGATGGTAGATGCTGACAAAGAGCCATTCATCACTTAGCTGAAAAAACATTTAATCAATAGACCATATCTAACATCTTGTCTAGAGTGAAATGCAAATATTTTAGCTTGTTTTAGGTCACAGTTGTGATTGTCCTCTCCACTGCTCATGTTGTTTAGTGTAATAAATACATATGAAACAATCTGTTCGAATGATAGAAACCTGATAGAAAACCAGCAGTGATGCATTGTGCATTCAGTATGCTTACCGAGCAGCTTGAAAGTTTACAACCAATTCATCCAGTATACGGTTGTTTTGTAGATCTGTTTCAGTTGCTTGCTACAAGTAAAAAGAAGCAACAAATGAAGAATCTGCATCATTTATGAAATCACTACATGAGGATGGTCTGTGAATGTGCCATCATTATTTACATTTTGACTCAAATGGTTATGGAAATGGAACTTGGGAGTGAAATTAGGCTTTAATTCAAGTTCATACTTACTGCATTGCAAACTGGACACTGGGGCTTGTAGGAAAGAAATTTTCTGATGCACAGTGAGCAAACTGTAAAATGTACAAAAAAACTTTTAAGCTTCTCTTCACTTTTAAGCATCAGCATTGTTAGTTGTTAAACTGGTAGTTTAACAACTCGTATCCACTTTATTAAAGAAACAACTTTGCTCAAATTGCAACATTTTATCATGCACTCAGTTGGCATTATGGAGTAAAAAACTTCCACTGCCCTGTTTTGAACATTTTGCTGTTTTCAACAGATTTTAAAATGATGGAAATCTGAACAAATGTAACACATTGATTTGACTTTTCCTTTGACAGTATTTTAACTGTGCAGCCATGTGCCAGCAGCACACACATCATTAAATTAACCTTTACATATCTTATCCAATGTATCCCTTAGGCTCATTTAACACCTGTTTCTGGTACTCATTCCCAATAATACATCAAACAAATAAGCATTTAATTCAGAGCGTGGCATCATCAAATCTGTTGATTTGAGTATCTCAGTGCCATATGCAAAATCTAAACACACGCAGGCACAGATTCAGACAAAGATGCAACCACATTAGATTAACTTGCATCAATTTCAATTTAAGCAGTGGTAACAGTAGGACCTTTGATCCAGAAGATCTTTCTGGTTCTCTCACTTGAGATGACAGTGAAATCTAAGCTAAGTGGTATTTGATAAAGCAGGTAATGCACCAATGGTGGGAAATCAGTGTACTTATGTTAAATTTCAAATCATTCTGTGTTGTGCTATTTAGAGTTGTGTGTAGGTTTATACTGTATTACTTGTGTGCCTCCTAGAGTTTTGTAAGCTGTCTCAAGAGAACAGCATAGGATTTTTTTCATCTGTCACGCCAAACAATAGCAGATGCACATCTCTGGAAGCTGCTCTACTTTTTACTTACAGTTGTGAGAGCATTTTGTCATCATTGAAATACTGAAGAAATCAAAGCAAATCGGGCAGTGGAGTAGGGCGTCAACATTCTGTAGAGGAGAAAAACCATAAACACCAAACACTGATCGTGTTTCAACTCAACTAATAACCCATAAAATATGAGAACAACAACTGGGAAACATTGTAGCCTGGCAATAATACACACATCATCTTTTAAAAACATGGCTGGTTGGAAGCATGAAATTTACAGCTCAAGCAGTAAATAATCCCATTCTCACTAAAATGGTCAGGCATAACAAGACCTGTGTGACACATATTTTAGTCTATTCAAATATTTAAAATTGTTTTGTTTTGTTTTGTTTTATCATGACTAAATCTGGTGGATCAAAATGTTGCTGAATGGTTGAAACACAAAACGTCCATTGCATTATGTGATTGCCCTGTTGGACCATGAAGAAAACTATTTCACATAAATTGTTGTGGGAGCTGTGGGACAATATTTATTAGAAACCACGCTAGTCCTACAGACTGCCTATAGGTTAGAATGAGTAGCAGGACCCAGTTAATGTCTGCTCCAGTGGTCAAGTGTTTATATGGTGTGTGTCACATGTTGGACGGTCACACACTGACCAGATATGACCACTAATTCTGTATGACTGGGTGATTGTTTCAGGGTTGTATATACTTCTTTTTATTATATGTTTAACGTCCCATAAAGTGTGAAGTTACGTGCAAGGCTCAATATTACCGTTATACTATTATTATTAATAATAAACTGTCCCCGTGCTAAGTTAGCTAACGTTACTTCTCCATGAAAGCGGCCCACAGATGACTTCTAGTTTGTCATGTTAGCATCTCTTAGCAAACCACCCGGCTGTATGAGGGAGCTGGATGAGTATGACTTAATTGTATTTTAATAAAACGTTAGCTCGCTTTAGAGAGGTAATCTCTTGAGTTAACATCTGTCCCCTTGTCGTGAGGTTTAGCTCGCAGCTAGTAGCCAGCTTGTTAGCAAAACAGCTACATTCACAAGTCGTGCAGGAACTTACTTTGAGACATGTGAGGCCGGCTGGTAAATCCGCTTCAACCTGACCGGACATGTCCGATAAAATACAAGCAGCAGTTTGGGAAAGCAGCTAAACGTTTTGTTTCTGTGGTCTCTTGTCAAAGTCCCGCTCGAAGATGCATCTGACGTCATTTGACGACTTCCGCTGAGTCAGAGGTTCTGATTTGTCCTGAAAAAAAACCCAAAAACAAACCATACCTCACTGTGTGTTTGCTTATTCTCACACTGTATCAATTTTAGATTAACACAGTGTTCTTTAATCCAATATTGTGTCAGTGATAAATTAATTCTCAAGATAGTTGTAATCTAAATACAATTGTTTTCATTCTTTGGTGGTTTTGAATCAATTGCTTTAAGTGTTAAAACAAAATCATTCCCAAGTATGAGTCTACAATCTGGAAGGAAACAATAAACAACACACACCAACTGGACTCATGCACTTTCTCTTATGTTTGCATTGTAGCCTAATTTAATTTCCATTGGTTTGTTGTTGTTCTTTAAGTCTTTTCGTTGTCTTGTGATTTTAAATGTCTATAACCTTTTTTTGATGACCAGTGATTTTCAACTCAGATATATCACAAATGATGTGTTGCGCAGCGCAGACAGACAAGTTTCAGCAAAGTAATCACCTGAAAGATCCAAAAGGTGTACACACTGTGCACTTTAGTGCTTTTAAAACATCTGGAAAAATATGCCTAATGAAGGAACAGTAACATGAGACCTTTCCAGATAATAGTCCTTCCTTTGACTTATTGCTAGCATTTCTGAGTCCCACAGAGAGAGAGAGAGAGGAAAATTAGTATTCCATAACAGCTGATTTACCTGTGTTCTTTATACCACAAAAGTGCTTCTATTCTTCAGTTTGGCTTAGGACAGAAGTGATATTGGATTGCAATTTTAAGCATGAAAAATATTATAAATACAGATCCAGGATGTTAAAGCAAGGAGCTTTGACAGCTGTTTTCAGGTTCTCAGTAAGGAAAGCCTTATCTTGTGGTCTCTACGCATTTAAAGCATTAAAGGGTAACCATAACATCTCATCTTGAAGCTGAAAAATGCCCATTAGACCTTTGACAGACCTCACAGTCAGTTAGTATATACATTGCACTGTCAACCTAGAAAAGGTGGTTTTGCTTTAAAATTTGATGAAACCACCCGACTTAAAAATTTTAGGCAGTGGATAATCGAGAATGTCATCTGTGAAAATGTTAAGTAAGCTTAAAAGCAGGAGAGATGGAAATAACATAACAAACGTTAGTTTAAAAAAGGTTTATAGAAAAAGAAATTATGTGAGAAAATTATCATAATGAGATAAGTATCATTATAGTCACAATTCTCATCAAAAGTTAACTATTGTCAGTAGGTAGTAGTAATATTAATTGTACAGTCAAAAACATAATATAGCTATAGCTTAGCATTTACTAGTACAATAAATAATTAGTTTCGTACTGAAAAGGTTGTGGGGGCAGCACAGCAGCATAGTGGTTAGCAATGTTGCCCCACAACAAAAAGGTTGCGCGTTCGGTTCCCAGGCCTGGGGTCTTTCTGTGTGGAGTTTGCATGTTCTTCCTCTGTGAATGTTAAAAGCTCAAAAGCAAATGAAATAAAATTAAAGTTGCTCACTGAGATAAAAAAAAATTACAGCCAACTTGAGACATAGCATCAGATTTCTCCCAACAGTAAAAATATATGCACTTCACAAATGACTGATAATCTTGCTTCTTAAATATGTTCATCAGGCTTTTGATGCCCAACTTAGAGAAAAATAAAAAAGAAACTCGGTGATTGCTGTGCACGTAAATTATTTCAAAATGTTGGCAGATTTTTACGCCTGATTGAATGAGTTCAGAGAAGGTAGTTTAACATTTCTCAACATGACAAAATTGCTAAATGGAGGAAGAAATTGTCCTTTCAACCCTGCTATTTTATTCTGAAACTGTGTTTTACTTTACATCCTTTACTTCAGTAATGGCTGTATTGTGCCCACAGCAGAGCATGAACAGAAAAAAAAAATACTTCCCTCAGCAAACCTTACTATAAGAATGACAGACAAGAAATACAAAGTAAATGTTCTGCAGATAAAAATGAGCCCCCAGATGAAATGCTGGCTTTGAAGGTAAAAACACAGCGTATATAGAGAGACATGTCTGAAATGATGTGTGGTACAAAGAGCTAGTGCATTCCTGCTGTCTGATGTGCATATATCTGGCACAATAAGTATCTTAATTAGTTATTTGAGTTGTAGTTGCAGTTGGTGAGAGGTCGGTGTAGTTGACGGTAGTGCTGTTTCAGATAGTTGTCTTGGTGTGAGGAGCGGTGATAGCTGGCATTAGGGGAGTGACTCTGGGACGCCAGTGATCACTGTCTAGCCTCCTGGAGGTGTCGTGGGACCAACTAGACGAAACACCGGTGAAAGGAGGTTCCCACCTGATGACCCCAAAGACATGTTAGTTATCACTGCTCACTGGGCTGGTTAGATATAGATATCTTTAGGGCACGTAGGGCAGGTCACAAGGTCGCTGTTAAGGCTAGGGAGTTAGTCACCGAGTCTGGTCCTTTTTGTAGCACAAATTTGTGTTTACTCTGAATGAGAGTTTCTTTGTATAAAATGGCCATGTGTGTATTATAATATTTGCATGGTCATATAGCTCATATCAACCCTGCTTATGTTGTTCACATCATGTAAGTTTCTGTTGAGGTTGCCCACACCTTAAAAGCCCACTCAGATAAAAGACCATATATTCAGGCATATTTAGGAAATATTTGAATTGGAAATGAGCATTTGCCTGCATTGTGCCAGAATAAAATTCCTAAAAAGCTTGTTTTGCTTGGGTTGTTGTAACCTTATTCATGTAATTTAAACACTTCCTAATACATTGACATAATTAAGGGGGGTGGCAGAGTCCCATGTGATATTCTGCAAGCGGGGCAACCTTTTTGTTTGCATTCAGATTTTGGCCTTTAACATTGTATGACTACACAATTTATGAGACTAAATAAAGACTCTGTACTCTGTCAAACATGAGTGCCAGCAGTGCCTACCAAACAAACTAAGCCTCTTCTGCCTGCCTCCTCATTCTAGGATGTACTGTATCACAAGTGTTGTTGTGAGTAGTGATGTAAGTGTATTTGGTATTTGCATGCAAAACATCTTCCTCTGATATTCTGATGATGGAGAAGCAACTATTTCTTGAGGGAAATATTATCAGAAAGAATGTCCCCATAATCTCTAAATATTGTCATCATGCAAATGTATTTATGTTGGGCCATGTCACATGTGTGCCTGAATGTACTTATTCAACCACATGGATATCCAGAGGCATTTATGTGCGGTAATTAGATTTTTCCTGCTGGTTTAACGGATGCCACCCCTATAGCTTTTGGCCAGTTAAGTCATTACGCAGTATCTATATGGTTGCCATAGTTTCACTAAATAATTTGGTAACCATGGTTCCCCGTAGACAAGAAGAGCAGATTATTTCAAATGGTTTTTTTGGGGGGTTTTTTTTTTTACTTTGATTGACTTAGAATGGAGGAAAGTTTCAGGCATTAATGAAATTGTGAACCTTAACACCAGGCTATCCTAATTCCACTTGCTGCGTTAGGTCGGATTAATTGAACTCATGCAGCCAAAGATAGTACCCAGCTTTGCTTTTCACTAATTAATTGTCTTTGTTTTGTATAATTCCTTCAGTTGTGTGTGTGTGTGTGTGTGTGTGCTTTTAATATTCAGTTGCTCCATTTATTCTCAATTACTGAAACACGAAAGATGTGGTCGATGCGTTGAATTCTGTGGACCTGCACTGGCCAAATGCCTCCACTGACCTACTTCAACACACCACAATAAATGGACTTATGTCTGTGTATTTATCACGTATGCAGAATTCCAGCTTATTTCACACAAACACATTAACTCATACATGCTCATCTGGATCAAAATGGACTCCACTGACCAACCTCCCAGCATTTAACTGGAAACTGGGATATTATTTTTTACTGGTGCTCAGCCAGGTAGTAAGTACATAGTTATATTAGCAAGATGACATGATATACCAAATGGCTGCAAGAGTCTCTCAGGTTTTCAGGAATAATGTTACCAATTAAACTTATTACCAGTTATTTTATATGGTGGTCATTTCATAGTGGAATTTTTGAATAGCACTTTTCAGTGCAGAATTGTAATCCTGATTGTGTATTTTCTGACATTTTTTTAGACTGAATTGACTTTTTTCTTTTTTTGTGTTTCTGATTGTCCCTTCACATTGTCATTATAGAGATAAAATAAACAAATGCATAGTCAGGGACGGCACTAATGAATCATTTTGTTGTACTGAGGCCTGTCACTTAGAGAGAACAGAAGTGACAATTGAGCTCAAGTTTATTTCCAGTGGTTATCCTTTTGTGCGTCATTTCTTAAAAGGGAATCCATTAAAAGCAGACAGATATTGTGATTTAGTAAACATTAAAGACCACTCAATATATGTCCAAGGACATATATAAATAATATTCTGCTACATGTGTTACACAAAAATTTTCCATTAAGTTTTTACAAAAATTATTTTACATTTAAAAGTCCAGGGCATAAGAAAATGAAAATATTTTCGTATTTTGCATATTATTCTCAACAGTTCCTGGAATCTCCAGGTACATGACGGTCAGGGGGACAGGAGCAGCATCACTGATGTGCCAGAGGACACAAGGTTCCAGTCTGAGAGGAAAGGCACTTGAAACACCAGACGACCAAAACAGGTCACTGGCACAGGAGTGGTCTGGAAGGAGTGGGAGATGTTTGATTGCAATGTGAACCGAGTACTGAAGACAACATTGGCAGGAGATGTGGGGAAGAAGTCTAAAGCCATGTCATCCATCATCTGGAACGTACACTACCAGTCAAAAATTTGGACACACGTTCTCATTCAAATGAACAGGAAAGTGTGTCCAAATTTTGACTGGTAGTGTAGGTGCTGAGTGCTTTGGAAAGGAAGAGCCAAAAGCCAGCACAAGCACCCAACCAAAGGAAAACAGACACCTGAAAGAGATAGCAATTCTCAAAAGGGACCTGTGGAGGTTGAGGAATTTTATATTTTGAGAACTTCAAAATGCAGTTCACCTGCAGAAACTTCACCACTGACTGGTAGAGACTGGAGGTACGTATCGTCAAGGGCTGGACGATCTCCGTGATCCTGTTTTCCGCAGCAATGAAACCTTCTCATTCAATCAGCAGAGACACTTTGCCAGGGTGCAGTGCTGTCAAGTGGCATCCAGCAGGTACCGATTAGAGCATTCATGGATGATCTCACTATTACGGCAAATCTCAATGATAAGCAGTGTGTGAAGGAGACCCAAACAGATACCTGGATGAAGTCTCTGGTCAGCGGGGGCAGATCCAAGACACTGGAGCTGCTGTCGAGCCCCCTAAGGTGTTGGGGGCATAAATCGACGAAACATCAGTGAAGGGGGGTACCCAACTGAAGACCGGTTTTATCCACCCAACTCTCTTGCCCTTTCCTTCTTCCTTCTTGTCTTGAGGAAGGAAAGAAAGGTGAGAGCAATGCTGCTGGCCCACAGATGGAACAGGGCAGGGTACCTGTAAAGGTGGGTCAGGTGCGATGTCCCGTCATATTTTGCATATTAGAAATATTTTTCATCCAAAACTGTAAAATATAAGCTCTCTCCTTACGCATTAAAACATCTAATTTCATGTTCGTGTACTGAAGGCGTCAACTTTGTGCACTTTTATAATTGTCTTACATTACACATTTCTGAGTTGAGCAGAACTTTATAATATAGGACAACTCTATCTCATTTGTTACATATTATATCATTTTAGGGTGGGCTCAAATGATTTCAGGTCAAAAAACCTAATCAGACCACTGCTCTTATGCAGAACCATGTGCCAGAGGGGCATCTGTGAAGTAACACGTTACATGAAGGAAACAGCTGTGTGGAAATCTTGTTCAGCTAATCTCCAGTTAAGCGTAGCAGATGTAGCACTTTGATGTGAATTAAAACATACACATACATAAGAAATGCATTAAGGACACTGTAATTGAGGCTTTGCAGTGATGATATCATGTAGCTTTGTGTCACGACTGAACCCAAATGCACAACTCGAGACACAAAGTTCCAGATAAAAATATTTATTATGAAAAAAGAAAACATGAAATCAAAATCACTCAAAGTGAGGAAAAACTATGGCTACAAAATAACAAACTGAAAACCACTCTTAATGAGGAAAACTATTACTATGAACCACAAATGAAAATTTGCTCTTGAAGAGGAAATACCTGAATCTATGAACTACAAAAGTAACAACAACAACAACAAAGTCACAAAACAAGAAGACCTGATCAATGGCAATGGCTCGGAAACGGTGCTGGTTCTCTGACACATGGACAAGATGAACTGGCACAGGACAAATGGAGACGCAGACTATAAATACACCAGGTAATGGGGAGCAGGTGGAAACAATCAGGGCGGGAAGACAATCAGATCAAGGTGGGAAAACACACAGGCGAAGGAGCAAGTCGCCTGGAACGAGAGGAGAGTTAGATTTCAAAATAAAACAGGAAGTCACAAGACAACATGATTACTTATTAAAGTTATTAAATTAACTTTACACATTTTTCTGAACATAACACTTTGTCGTTGTGTTTTGCTGGTTTGACATATGGTTCAGATAATGAAAGTATGCTAGTACAGACAGTGAGGACAGCTTTTCACTTTAACACACACCTGAAGAACCAATAAACATAGGAGAGATCGCTGCAGCATAGTCATCATCTTCCTTATGCCCAGGGAAAAACGGGCTCCAATCAGCTCACCCAAAAAGGAAAACATTAAATGCTTGCATGTGAACATAAAGCCAGGGATATACTGTAACATTGCAAAAGTCCACAGGCTGAGACTTAAGGTCCTTTTGGATTAACTGCATGATCTTTGAGGTGTATTTGTCTGAAACGTCTGCACAGTGACATACATGCTGCTTTGTCTTATCCGCGTTACGCTGTTATCTATTCCCCACAGGTTTATGTCTGTCTAATGAGGCCCTGAGCAGGTGAGGCATCCAGCCCTGTGTTAACCTTTGCACGGGGCAGGACTGCTCTGGGATCTTAACAATGCTTGTAGCTCTTGGAAATGACAGCAGACAGATGAAGCTGGGGTTGTGTCTGCTGTTAAACAATGGCCTCAAGCATTGGTAAGAAATTGTTAAGACAATGGCCTTGTCCTTGAAGATATTGATGAAGGCGCTCTGGCCTTGATACATTTTTTATGACTTATGTGTGCTTTACCTCAAAATGGCAGAAATTGGGCTTCATTTTGAATTAGCAGTAGAAGTAGATTTCAAAACCTTGAGTCTCAAAAATATAACAATTAAACTGTTGTTTACATTTTTTGTGGTAATTCATGTAATTAATTTTAATATTGGTTACCATCGTATATTTTAATTATGCGTCCTATATGCAGGACACTTTTTTTTGTATTCTAAAGCCCACTTTATATAATTACTTGCCTTAATCACTACATGACAAATGTAAGACTGTCAAACTCCAGCAAAATGGACCTGTAACAATGCAAAAATAAATGGCAAGCTGATATCCTTATGACAAATTATATATTCGCACACAACATATTCTGTGTCACATGAATACTTTACACAGAGTTCATTTTAATAACTGAGGTGGTAGATTGAAACTTTTGTAAAAATTAATTCCTACAATTTGTTGTTAATGTAGAATATTAATCACACTCAACCTGATATTTAATTTGCAACCAACAACTAAACGTACATATTAGTTTAATCCATCAGTGATTCATGGTTGATTTTTAATTGAATGTACACTGCCATATCAAATATGACACTAAATTGATAGATATGGCTTTTTCTTTTGAATATAAAGTGTAGGGGAAACATTTTAGTGTTTTTGGTAACACACTCGTATATCTGACACAATGCATTTTCAAGAGACATAAAGGAGCAGAGTAAAACAAAGAGTAATGTAATGTGTCACTTCACTTAACCTTGTCTGAGTCCACTATAAGGACATTAGTTAAAAAAAAAAAATAAAACACGTCATTATAATATAGTTGTGGCAGTGTTTGTTTATGTAAACAGCACAAGCCATGCAGTCATGAAGGATATAACTATAATTATGTTAAATCCACTGTCAACCAGCTACCTGAACTGGGATGTGAAATTTATGAATTAATGGATGCAGATTATTTAATAGGCCTGCTCTCTGGGAATATTAGCTGCAGCCTTAGTGAATCAAAGAAATAGTCAATCAGAGATTCAATCATAGAATCATAGGTTTATTGCCTGCAATTAAGATTGCCTAACCCACATACAGCAGTGGGATGAAAACTAACTGCACCTAATCACATTCACTCACTTACTCACCTTCTACCGCTTATCCATTTCTGAGTCCCGGGGGTGCTGGAGCCAATCCCAGCTCACAATGGACGAGGGTGGGGTCACCCTGGACAGGTCGCCAGTCCATCACAGGGCCAACACACAGAGACATACAGAGACAAACAACCACTCACACTCACACTCAGACCTACGGACAATTTAGAGTCACCAGTTAACCTAAACATGCACGTCTTTGGACGGTGGGAGGAAACTGGAGTACCCGGAGGAAACTGTTACAACCCCTGGGGTCCTGTTGGGGATGCTATTATATTAACCTGTGGTTTTCCAGCAGAGACCTGATTAAGTAAACAGGAACACTTGCAGTGCTTAGGAAGTTCCTATCCTCACATAGTCTGCCTGCAGTGATCACTTGAGCTCTGCTTGCTCCCCTCACAGGCTCCCCAGGTTCTCCAGTCCTTGGTTTGGTTATGTTGCTTTAGCCATATGTTCTGTTTTGCACCTTCCAACACTCACACAAAACATTCTCACTTATGCCCATCTAAATTACTGACTTTACTGATGACTCACTTACATTCTGTAAATACTAGAGTTAAAATCCTTTCACTTTGATCTAAGTTGGTTTAATTTGGTCCTATTTGGTTTAATAAAATATCGGTGTTAAGCTTCATCCACAGTGTGTTCCCCTTCTTTGTGTAGCCTTCCAGCCAGGCCATAACATGGGGGCTCGTCCAAACATTTTGCTTGCCTGTGCAGGTATGTGTGATGATCTCACACTCTCACACTGATTAAGTGAATTGGTCCACGCAAGCACGGGGAGAAAATACAAATTCTGCACAGAAAGGCCCCAGGCCAAGGAACCGAACCTGCAACCTTCATGTTGTGGGGCAACAGCGCTAACCACTATTCCACCGCTAATCACATTATTTGGGCCAGTTGTTTTCACTTGCATCAAATAAATGCAATATGACATCAAAGAAGGGTTGGCTCTGCCCCGGCCTCAGCGCTGGCCTAGACTCCTCAAAAACTTTACTTATAACTTTAGTCATAAGCATGAAGCTACATTTGGATATCTAATGCACGAACATTATGAATGTAAATAAGTGATAAGCTTGAGCTAGAATGTGCTATCTAAGTTGTTGTGCTTTTTGGGCATATACCTCATCTTTCACTTTCCTCATCCCATGTGTAAGTGATTTTTTTTTTCTGGTGACACATGATCAGGAGTTATTTGCACTGATATTGTATGTTCATGCATTGTGATGAATATTTGGTGTGGTTTGTGTGAGACACTTACTCCGCCTCTACGGGTTTCAATACTTCCCTGCAGCATGTCTGCACATCAAAGATACAGGAACAGCTCTAAATGTCACTGATTTCAGTAACCACCATATAAATCCAATTTTTATTTGTTTCTTTCTCTCTATGCTTGAGAAACAAGTCACAATATACTTTGTTTTACAAATAAAAATCAACAAAAAAGATCCCTAAGTGAGTTCAGACATTTTTAAATGAATCAAAGTAAACTTATTGATTGCCCCATAGCCTAAATTATTTTAGGGATAGCTGCAGCACTCAGGTCCCTGTTTGACACACTGAAACAGAAAAAATATAAAAAATGAAAAAAAAAAAAAAAAAATTCACAGAAAAAATTGTCTCTCTGCCAGCAACATCTTGATCTGTTCTGGCCTTTTTGTCAAATGGAAACTCGTTTGGTTCCACCAAAGTTTTTGCATATTGGCAAAGTATTATTTAAACCCCTAGACCTGTAATTTTTGGGGATGAAGGTTCGGCCTAAATGCTGATATCAAACATAAAAGAGAATATTGTTACATGAAACCATGTTGTGATAAAGACTAACATCCCAATAAGGCAGTGCAAGGCAAATGTAGCAAATCTCAACAATGGCGAGGGAGATATTTCTTGGATAATAATATATTATATAATAGTATATTTGTACAAAAGCAATAGTTCCCATTTTCAAGCAAACTATGGTCTTGATGGAAAACAACAACATGCAGGAAGTAATATCCTCTCAAAATTTTTGTGAAGTTCCAGGATAATTAAGGGACTGGACAGACCATTGTCATGCCTCTCCTCATACAAAGTTCTCTGCAACACAAAACAAAATTCATTTCAACTTTCAAGCATTCTTGTACAGCCACCCTGACCCAGCTCTTGGCTGCTCCAAATGACAATTGATAGCTTATTTAACAGCAAATCATATGCATTCTGCTATCATAAATTATGTGTGCCAGCAGGTAAAAATGTAAAACTGTGCACTCTCTATGGTAATTGACCTGGTTGCTATTTCGGCAGAAAAAAATTATTCACATAACATACATACACAATATGGAAAAGCTTGGAGTAAACAAAACATGACTTGCATTTGTTTACATTGTTTTATTCTGATTATGAAAATGAATGTGAGACCAATCAATAGACCTCGAAGGATATCACTCAAAGAGTGTACCTGCTTCGCAACTAATTATTGAAATGTAGCTAAGCTGAATGCAGAGAAGGTGTGAGTTAAAACAGGAAGTTATAGTTACCCTTGCAAAGAAATAATTCTGAATTAATTATAAAGGAAAATGGAGAAAGAGAGAGAAAGGGGAGAGGCAGGGTTGAAAAGAGAAACAGGAAGGGTGCAGAGAGAGAACAAGAGTATTAGATAAAAATGCAAGCAAAAACAAACTGATGCTACACAGGAGAGGTCTTATGTAAGTTATTTTTCAAACCAGCGGTAGCATCTGTTCTTCACTGATGAAGGATTCCTTATTTACAAGAGAGTTATACAAATTATTCCCATGCCAAAGGAGAGAACTGCAGGTTAATTTGTTGGTTGTCACTTTACAGGTTTTCAGTTGTGTTTAGTGATGACAATAATGCATGCTGTCAGTTGATACGTTCATTCTATTCTCACACACAATAGACGATATCAAATTGATTACTGTGGCTTAAAATTACATCTGGGAGTACATTTGCTGTGGTTCCTGAATTATTTTAGAAAATGATGAAATTACATTGTCAACTCACAACACTTTAATGTGACACATCCAGTAGATTTCAATTAGTCAGTGACCCTGGACTTTCCAGACCAGTATAAGTAATGGATACAGTTTGACCTGGCTTTGTCAAACTGGAATTATATCAGATGGGTCAAATTGAATTATGTTTTAGTGCTATCAGTGTGAGTTGCTAGTCTAACAAATTCTGTCCAATATACTAGAAAACTAATTCCAAATGCTATCCCCAAAATTATGCAAAACTCTGTTCTCTGCATATCATCGTCACTACAACGGGGACTCCCAGTGCTGACTGCACATTGAATATGATAAGTTTCCACCAAGTCCACTGCACACCTTCTTTGCTGCAGTTTCTCCATCATGTGGCTACAGAGTGAACTACAGACTGTGTCTCGGGGGGAGTATTAATGTTATTCACTTCGCTTTGTAACTTCTAAGTTTAAATCAAGGTTTCCCTTTACCACAGTCATTGAAGTTAAAAGGAGGGTATATTCTGTGTTGAATTCAGTTTAGTAGGGGGGATATGGTCTATTCTGCTTCCTTACTTTATGATCAGGTGAAGACAAGTTTGGTCTACAGGTAGCCAAAGGCAAACATCACCTTAACAAATATATTTCTAAAACCCCTGAGAGCAAAGAAGAACTGAAATAATATCTTTACTCGAAGAATTCAAAGTGTCAAAAAAGTACTTGTTATTTAGACAAATGGCCTGTGCGGTTGTTGTATTGTGCATATAATGTATCAAGATAAAGATTCATTTTACTATTTCATCAATCAGGAAGCAGCATTCCTAATGAGCTACTCCTAACAGATTATAGACAATTGGGTATCTTAATCTCTAACAGTTTGTCATAGAAGATGACCAACAGCAATGTACTGTGTAATTTAAACCAGCAAAATAGCAAGTAAAAGCTGTCTTATAATTAAGATTAATACAATATTAAACTTTATAGAAGTATAAAGTAACATTCAAGTAAGGTAGACACACATAAAACTAAAATCATAAATAAACTAAAAGATGACTAATTAAGGTTTTTCTGTTGTTGTTCATCTTTTCCATACAACTGTATCTTTGGCTTTCACTACCTCTAAAAAAATCCTTATGACAAATCATTCATAATATCCAGAGCACAGAGCAGTAATGGTTTTATTTGGACGCAGGGATTTTCAACATCCAGTCAGTGGTATGGTGTACAATACATCACAGGGTTTCAACCAACCAGACAGTCATCAACAGACAGCATCACTAGACAAACAAGTAAAGAGAAGGTAAACAGTGTGACAGCAACTCACACTCCGGTCCCCACGACGTGACAGGCGCTCAGCCCGCTCCCACGCTGCAGTGTTCTTTTTGAATGTCAACCTAATGTTGTCTCATGTCAGCAGACAAACAGTGTTACCCTTTTTAGCATTCACTCCTGGAAACAAAGTGTCTGTGTCACATCACATGTAGGGAAAACAAGAGTGCAACAAGTGCCTCCTAACCTCCACATATAGAGGGTCCCACCTCAGTCCTGCTGTTTCCAACAATAATGGAATGATTTCTTTTTGAAAGGGAAGAAGCTAAATGACAAGAGTTACGGCTCAACCACAGCACAGGCAGTTCACAGGGAAAACAAAAACACACACACACAAAAAAAAAAATATTCTGAGATGATTCTACTGAACTTTGCCAGTAGATTGTGTATACAGTAGTTCTCCTATTCCCATGGGATCACCCAAGCACAGACGAGCAATTAATGGAAATTGTGTGATTCAAGTGAGGATATCGTACTCTTTATGGTGGTCTGATGAGTTACTAGCAATAGAAAGTAAAGATAAAAAAGTAACATTAGTTCATGATAAACATGGCAACTAATAGACAACATATTACAAATAAAAAAGTAAATACAAAAGTCCAATAAAAACTGATATTGTGCACAAAAGGCACTCAAATTTTCTTCTCTACTTACACCCTATAAATAAAAAAACCAAAACAGTCTAGTTAAATATAATGATGATAAGTTCATATCTTTTGAAATTGTGTGCTTTCTTCATCTTTCAATAAACAAATGCTTCTATCTTCATAGATTTCAACAGGTGCAAAAACTTTACCAGGACAGATAAAACAAACTATGTGGGTGAACTGAGCCATTGTTATATTAGTCCCAGATCACGCTCATAATGCCCACATGAGGCGACAGTGTCCGCTGGGTCACTACATCAAGCAATACTATCAGGACCCAGCAGAGGGTGTGACTGCGCTGTATGAATTTAAATGCTGTATTATCTCTTTTTGGCTGTAGGAGCGCTCTGCTCTCAAAGATTCTCCCACCCTGTACATTTATATACCTGCCAATGACAAATAAATAAGCATACGATACAATGACCACAAGCAAACCCTTTCAGTTTTCAGCATGTATCTCTGTAACACTGCAGAACGTACACACTGACTGCAGAGGTCACAGTTGGGGTCAGTTCCTGGTTGACATGCTTAACATTTTAGTTTTCTTTTGCTGAATCAAGCATTGTTAGTTCTCTTTCCCTTCAATTACCACAAGCAGATTAGTTCATCATTCCCAACCCCTGTAAATATTAAGGCGCATTTCTTGAAAAAAAAAAAGGTTCCAATACTAAAATTATTTGTGCATTTTACCAAGGCAAGGCACCACGTACAGCCATCGTTTAACTGCTGCATAATATGAGTCAGTCATTACAGCGCAATGCATGCAGAACAGAGCAAGCTTCAAAGGGTGCGTATAACAAAGTCTCTGGAATAGAGCTGTGAGAATGACAGTAACTATAAACACGGAAATATTCTTTTTCAGTTTTCCTTCAATGGAACAAGAAATAGACTACATTCAAAACATAACTGTATCTATCACCAAAGATAAGATAAAAGCAGAAAGGAAGGAAACAGCTTTGATAATAGAATGTCACAACATCTACTCTCAGGCCCCCTCGGGGTGAGGATCACATGTTAAATTTGAAAGAGGAACTGTCAGAGGGCACTTTTCAATCTTTCTTACATAATAATAAAAATCATCCCAGTCAGGCTTCAACAGAAAGAAGCTCAGGTTTTATGCCCTGTCTGAAACTTATCAAGTGTGTCAAAAAACATAGCGGAGAAACCGTTCGAAAGCAATCAAATTTCTACATAACAGTTGCCAAATGCACTCTAAACACACAGTACACGGTAAATGATCTGAGCTATTTTACACAACAAAAGAATATTTTTGTCGTTTACTAAACATGATAAAAATGTGGTCTATGTGTTTTGTTTTGTTTTTTTACAAGTGCCATTCACATTAACCATTTGCCTTTTTTTTTTGTATTAGCCTGTACAAGATTAACACTTAAAAAAGTACTACCTATATATTATGTACAAGTTTACCACAGGATTCCTACATTAGTTGATGCATTAGTTTTCTGCAGGAAGTAGAAAAAAAAACATGGCCCATGCTCACTGCATATGACAGTAGAGAAATACTGATGAACTCCTGATTAGATGCATCTAAGACTTCAGAGATCATCTTTATACCAGGATGTTCTTATCTTTACCAGTAAATAGGATTGACTCCAGGTACAACATCTATAGTACCAATCGCCACATACATAATATCTTTGAAATATATCACTGTAACGTCCTAATTAATTACTCTTTCATGTATATGGGTGTGTGATGTTTATTCATCGGGTTTCAAACAAATCATTTTTTGTTTACAATGAGCCCATGAGAAAACTCTGCATCATTACAAAAAACGTCTTTAATGTTTCCCTTATATCCTCTAAACCCTGCATGCAGAAGAATATAATGTCACTATGTTATTACTTTGCGGAACAGCCACTGAATTATAGTACAAACAGAACTCAGATCAACTTCAAGTAAGTTTATATGTACAGCCATAAGGCCTATGACCTCAGTGATAGATAGACACTCTATTTTTGCCTGAATGTGTACGCTTGTCCAGATGAAGTGCTTCATTCACATTAGCAAGTGAATGGAGCATCAGCTGGACTGCGTAGAAACTAATTTCACACAAGTATTGCTTCACTTGCATTCAATGTATCTCTGAAACGAGAACATGGCCACAGATTTTTGTTGAAATTGAGGTAAAACTGAAACACACGTATTCCTAGAGACGTTTACTGTAGTTAAATCAAGTTTAAAAGAGGTTCTAGCTTCATGCCATCACACCTCCTTCCACCACTTTATCACTATGGTAACAAACTGTAGGCTTGCTCCAGGAGCTTCCTGAATATATTAATTAAGTCTGACAGAAAACAGAGGGAAAAATATCTATATTTGCTCCTCACACATCAGCACCCATTTTCAAAGCTTCTCCCTCACTTGGAAAACTTTACAACCCTCCCATTAGTAAATTCCACCTTTGCTACATGGTACCAGACTTATCGCCATCACTGGACATATTCATATTAGAGCCAGTAGCTGAATTGTTACTAGGAAACATTTTCTCAGTGGGAGTTACAGCAGGGCTGCCGACTCCTGAAGAGCTGGAGCTACTCGAGCGGTGCTGTGTTGGAGGAGGGCGCACCGGTCTCATGGGTGGGGGGCGTAACTGAGACCCGGCCAGGCGGGCGGAGAGAGCAGGTTTGAAAGTGGTCATCATCTCAGAGGTGGAGCTGCTGCTGCGACGCATGGCTGCATCTGGATCACGGATCATAATAGTATGCAGTGGACTGCCGGGCTCAGAGCTAACTGGGTTCTTCATGGGCTCCAGGGTGTCTAGGACCACATCAGGAGCCTGTTTAACCGTATTCTGACGTTCCAGTTCACGCAGCTCATGGAGCGCTGTAGTCATCGTCTTCTCTATGTCCTTGTAGTATAAAGATTAAGATGAAAAGAATAGAACAATAATAACAGGCAGGTCAGCAGAGGATATCACACAGTGAGACATATAACATTTAACAATATGAACCACACTGATAAAGCACGCATCTACAGTTTTAGGCACATATAGGTTTCAGTCAACATCTATTTGAGATAAAATTGAATTGTCTGTAAGAATATGTGTTATCATCACATTGTTATCGTTGTGACTAAGTACACTTTCATCACAGGAGAATTTCACACATCTGCACCACATTACTTCACGTCAAGATTGTAGTCTTTCATAAGAAATAAATGCAGACATAATGTTGCATCCAACACAACTAAACCAGTTCCTGCTTACTGATTTTCACATGGACAGATACTTTGAATCAATTTACATTTCATAAGTAAGACAGCACAGTTCCTTGTAAAGCACTGCATGCATGATTTGCTTTCACTGGCACAGTCCCTACTGTATGTGATTTTACTTGGCTACCTAATCAGTTAATCAGTTAACCTCTTACACAGGAAGTAGTGTGATCATAGATAAACTGTAATTGACAGTGTCTTTGTTTACACACTGAGCAACTAAAAAAAAAAAAAGTTAGTCCTTTCAACCTTGCCTTCAATATACTGTTTACTAGGGTTGGAAATCTTTTACTATCTCATGATTCGATTCCGATTTTTGGGGCTACGATTCGATTCAAAATCGATTTTGATTCATAATGATTTTTGCTTCAATCTATAGGTGTGCAAAGGATCCTCATGATCTACTCCAGTGCTGCTTTGCAAGACAGAATGACAAATGGAGACATTAAAGTGTCTTTTTCACATTTATTAGGTTTTAAACATTTATCCATGCTTAGATGGAATTATTGCAACTGTTGCATAAAAGCAATATCACATATTGCTTAAGTAACAAAAATAAAAGTGTCTCTTTATAAAAAAAAAAAAATAGTGCAGTTAAACATGGGTTCCCGAAGTGCTTAATCCTCATTTTGCAAATCTTGCACACTGTGAAGCTCATGTCAAGCTCGGTCTTCCCGGGCATGCGGTAAATAGGGCCCTAAAAAATCTGTGATCACGGAATCACGGAATTAGACATTAAAAACTGAATTCATTATAAACACGGAATAAAAGAACTGGCTGACATTTTACATAAAAGTTGTTTTTTTTTTTTTCCTGGAATAAAAAGGAACGTATCTGTCTGGAAAATTCTCTGAGGGGGTCACTAATAATGCACGCCCCCCACAAGTGAAGGGGCCGTCTGAGTGCTAAGTCAAATGAGAGTCCCTCACTGAGCTCAACACAAAGAGGTTTACTATCATGTACTTCAATGGAGATGTCAGTAATTGGTGGAAAACCAAAGAGCATGGGGATAAAAGAAGTTAAAAAGTTTACAGTGGATTTGATATTTCCACCAAAGTTGTGGGACGTATGTTTCATTGTTTTATTGTTATGTTTTTGCTTAAATCTGTGGAAACATTAAAGTTTTCAGTTATAACTGAAGAAATTGTCTATTTCATTACTTAAAACACTGTCTCGGGGTTTGTGTAAATTTTGTGTAAATTTTATAGGGCTCTGGGTAAAAACCAAAATTAGTCCAAATCTTTGCCTTCAACAAGGACGGGGCCAGTTGAATCTCTCTTTCCTCCATTATTGTAGTTTCCTCCTTCTTTTGGTGCTTACCGCGCATGCGTATGTTCCAGAACCGGCTCCGTGGTGACGTCAGGATGTCCCGCATACAAAATGGGGGCAGACAGCCTGCGGATTTGTTTTATTTTTTTAAAATTTTTTTATGATTTTGGGATATTTTAAATTGATTCTGTATCGTAGTAAATGAAAATCGCGATTCTTTGGCACACCCATACTGTTTATTATTCTGAAAAAAGATAAATCACAGTAAGTTCTGATAAAGTTCAGTGTTTGTGACTGTCTTTGGACCTAATGGCTGTAGCTGATCAAGAGTTGTTATTTAGTCCAGGCCTATGTGTCCTTGAAGTGTGTCTATCACCCCGCTGCAGTCTGGCTATGACATTTACTGCTTGTCTTAGAATGACAGCTACAGCGGGGGGGGGGCTCTGTTCTACAAAACTTGCCAAATGGCACGCTTTTGTCGTCTCAAATTTCTATTTTGCCTGGTACTAAAAAAAGTCAATGAACAAAAATGTATTAATACAATATTAAATTTGTCTACCACCTGCTTTGTTCTTGTCGGAAATATCATACTTATGAAACATGAATATTACTTGCGATCAATGATTATTTCATAATTTGCCATTTTAATGGTTTATACAATCATGTGTGCATGCAGAGATAGTACAGCAGAAAACAGTCAACGGTCCAGTGAACTTGAAGTCACGCACACGCTGACAATGAAAGAACATAGTAAAAATACAATCTGATGGATTGATAACAACATCTTACCTCAGCCAGTGCCTCAGCCTCAAGTGATTTGTGGTCCCCAAGGCTGCTGTGACGAGTGGCCCCTGGCACTGGTCTCAGGGGATGGCCCTCAGGATAGGCCTTCCTGTCAGGGTAGTTGATGCTTCCTGCACTGCCAAAGGTACCAAGGCGCCTCTTTTCTGGGCTCTCCATTCGACTCTTGCTTATAGACACCTTGTGGGGGCTGCTGGGACAGGCTGCAGCTCGTGGTGGAGTGTCAGCCACTCTTGTTGGACTGTGAGTATCTTTGCTGCCCCGGTGACGTGGGATTGCAGCTCCATCAGATCGTAACCTTACCCTGCGTAACAGGATTGCTTTAGTGTCAAAGTGGAAAGACCTTCTAAAAGTACAAATAGGCCATTTACTCTCAGTGGCCTCTACCTTCCCATGACTCCTCCAAAGTTGTAATCAGGTGACTGTTCACAAGGTGATGGGACGTCATTTTTGGATGAACCCTTATCGTCCAGCAATGGTCCACTGCTTGCTTCACTATCTGCTTTCTGGCTGAGGTTGTCTGAGAAAGCATCATCACTGAAAGACAAAAGAGACTGGTTTGAACATTTGCACACCAACTGCATGTAGACCAAAATGTTCTCGTTAAATTTTGTGACATAATATTCCGAGTTGAGTTACAGTAACTTCATTGCAAAATCAGTCACTCAAATTTGAAAACAAGTCAAGGGAAATTACTAATAATAATACTGCCTACTAAAATACTTTAGAATACAACAGGTTTTACTCACAGGTCTTGCACTACAATGTACTGATGAGGGATGAGACCATCAACACCATTATGACGGCCCTCCCACCAGTCTTCAGACGCTCTGTGATACAGAAGAAGAGAAGCTCCTTTTTTGAAGGACAGCTCCCTGGGGCTGCGTCCCACATAGTCAAACTTGGCAATGGCTTCAATCTGTTCAACCTCTAGAAAACACAAATAAACAAAAAACATTAGTAGAGACACTTGCAGTTTGATTACCAAACTTTATCGTTACTTTGGTTATATTGTAGGTTACTAACACATATAACACAAGTTGACTTTATGACAAATATATGTTACATACTGGGTGGAAAAGATTTTAAGTAAAGACAAGGGTCATCAATAAATACATTTTTCTCCTGTAATTCAGTCAGTTAGTCAGAGTAAACTTTGGCTAACATCAATCATATAAAATTTGGATTAAATTATAAAGCAATACAAGCAGAAAAGCCAAAACCATCACAACTTGGCTAATTTATTCCTAATTTATCAACATCAATGTGTTTTTCCCCAATGAAGACTGAATCATTGCCAGGAACCACTGACTAAACTGACAACAGAAAGTAAGATGCAACAGCAGAGTTGGTGACGTCACACAGGACTCTCAGTATGAAGGCCAGGGAGAGCAGAACCTACAGCAGGCAGTCTGCGTTTCTTCTCTTTTCCAAGTAAGATCAAAAAAAGAAAGTATCAGATGCAGCCAAAAGCATTGATGAAGCTATGAGCTAGAGTTATGTCGCTCTGACCTGAAATACTCCATACTTCAGAGATCTGTCTGTTCATTTTTCACTGTCAACACAGACAATATTAGTCTATGTATTACCCATGTTCTGGCTTTTGTGCCTGGCCCAGCTTTATTTTCAAAGCTCAGAGGAGAAATGGGGAAATACTGCACAAAGGAGAAAGTCCCAAGAGAACTGCTAACTAACACTGAACAAAGAACGAGTAGGGAGGAGGGAGAGGGAAGCGAGAGAGGAGACACACACACACACACACACACACACACACACACACACACACACTGTGAGAAAGATGGATCAAAGCGGCAGTGCTGCATGCCAACACTGTTTACTCAACTTGCCTTCAGCTTCAAACATCACATAAGCCCTAGCAATCATAAGCTGATGCAGTGCAAACTTAACTCGCCTCGCAGTCAAAGGCTCTTAATAAAAAAGGTCAGTACGTACGTGAGGTTTTCTCATCCACAAAGACTTTTAAAATCACATCATACACACTCTCATCTGAAATCTATTTAAGGCTAATTGCAAACATATGAACTACTTTAACCTGCTTCTATTGAAATGATCTAACTCACTGGATCTTTATAGATTTATCTCCAATACAGCTCTAGGATAAAATGTTATAACTATCGCTTTTTGTTTGCAAATGCCCAGTTACAAGTATAATTCTGTGTAATCACTGAAAATAGTGGTGACCAGTACCCCTTGCTCTAGACTATAAAGCACACAGGCAAAACCCTTCTGTGGGAATATACTGGCAGCTTTGTGAAGCAGAAAAAAATGTCAACAATTGTCAATGTTGGAATAATGTGTTAGCATGCTAAAATGTCCCTAAACACACAGCGGAGTTACAGAAAATGATGGGAATGCTATTCATTTTGTATGTAAAAGCTGTGGGCAAATTAAAATGTTACCTAAAGATGGTGCTAAAGTAAGGACACTGTCAGTCTTCCATTGGGGACCCACAATCTGTATCAACTTAAAGGCCATTTTTTGGCCATAAATCTTTCATTCTGTAGTGATGGACATCCAGACACAGCTGTGCTCCTTCAGAAATGACAGTGATGTACAAACCTTCATCACTGGTGTGTGGTTCAGTTCCATTGTCCACCTCATCAATCGTTCCTGGTTCACTATGAGGGCTGTCGCTGCAGGAGCACATGGAAAGTGAAAGTTCACTGACAGATGATACAGACATTGGAAGATGACAAATATTTGCTTTATGAAGAGTAATTATTTTTAAGCAGATGACTATTAATTGAAACTACTTTGCTTTCCTCAGAGAAATGCAGCCAAAACATAATTGCCTTTTGCTCACGTGTTTACTACCTGGTCCAGCCCATACTCACCAGTACTCCTCCCCCCCAGTCATGCACTTCTCATAGACCGGGCCGTCCAGCTCACGTTGACTGGGAAAGATGACTTCATTGTGGATGATGATAGTTTTGATGACCTCGTTGACATGTGCCTGGCATGCTACAGGATCCTGCCCATCTGGGATGGGCATCAGGGTCGGCCCAAAGCAAATAGCCAGATTATATGGATCCATCATGTTCTCGTCACTGTACTGGGAGAGACTGAGGGAATGCATATTTAGTGGATTAAATGCATTAAAAGATTATCAGTTAAGCAGTGATATGACTATAATCCTGGTTTGTTTACAGTTATGGATTCGTATCAACTCTGTTTATTACACTGATTGTTAGAAGCAGTGCATCTTGGGAAACAGGAAGTGAATCATCATGTAGTGATCAGACACTCGTCAGTTCCTCGGCTCTGACTATTCTTCTTTTCCCTCTTGCTAAAACAATGTAAGATTATTCATAAGGCCGTCCAGTTATTTTGTCTTTATATGAATATTGTGATGCTAAAGTATGTTAGCTCTTTAGCCACTCGCTTGGCTAAAGTAGCTGTATTTTCATCATACAAGCTTTGCGGCTAGGACATGTTAATTTCTTAAATAATGCTGTAGCATTTTTATTTGTTAAAAATGCAGATTAATAATGCAGATATTTAGTTTTATTGTTGTTGCAGTTTCACAAGATTGCCAGTAAACTGTGGAAATGAAGCACTGCAGTTTTTTGGGAGTTTTTATCTTCTTGGAAGAAAGGTAAGACAGCATGGCTTCATTAAAGGTTTGCTCAGAAGGACCTCTTACCATTACAACGCCCAACTTAGTTTTGCTGAAGTATGAAATCCAATTCTTTGTTCTGGTAGGCACAGCCAGTAAAATGACCATTAATAACATCTATTGTCAGAGAACAGAGTTTAAAAGGGCTGAAATAACTTCTAAAAGAACACTACAGACAGACCAAAAAATTATGGTTCAGGTTTTCACATATACATATTCAATATATTAAACATGGACTTGAGTTTAATTAAGTAACTGTGCACTTACAGTAATTTTAAGATACAGTGATTCAGTGTCTTATGGTCATCAGCTACGATATGTTGTGAGTATCTGCACAAACTCACTGGTTGAGAAAAGCAAATAGGTATCTCATGACGATCATAATTGTCCGAGGAAGAGTCACAACAATCTGCTGGATGTGATGTGCTCTCTCAGCCCCAGACTCCAGCTCTGAAACAAAGACAACAGAAGTTATTTTACATTGTCAGATATGGGAAACAAATATAGCTTTTTATAGTTCCACATGAGCTATGAGTCCACACAGTATGAACCAGACTACAGCACGGACAAGTGATTAAAATGAGGCAAAGCACAGGAAGCAAAAATCAGTGGAGACTGAATGGTGCCCCCTCCCTTTCATTAGATGCCTTTGGGGCACTGAAGGGTAAGAAATCTGATTGGGGGTCCTGCAGCATCTTCATCTCTATGTTCCCATGCTTCAGGCAGACAGTGAAGGTAAATGTAAGGAGAAGCACAATCAAGCTTGTTAAATATTCTTTATTTTCTTACCGTCACAGTTTCTGAATTATATTATCTCAAGGGGTCTACAGATGAACACTTAAGTTAGCCAATTTCCAATTTTAGCCTTAAATTACAGTTTAGTGAGAGAATATTAGCTTGCTCTGGGCGCTCTCTTTCATTTCCAAAGTTGGCATAGCATTTTAATGATAGAATATATTACATATACAATACAAAATATCACCCGAAGGAGTAGATGTTGTAGAGAAATGTTTTGACATGAATAAAGCTTATTAATTCATGATGTCAGTGTGATTTAGTTACTATTTGACCTTTTTACCTAACTTTTATAATGGGCACCAGTGTATTTTCACTAAGGAAGTCAGGAGTCTTACGTGGTTGCAGAATTGAACAAGATTAAAATAAATTTGTGCTCAAGGCTAAGAAATGGAATTAGCAGCAGTGAAAAGTAATGAGGAAGATTTATCTAAGTAAAATATTTAATTTCTCTTATCTTACTTATGATGTCATGTCACATTGCGAATTTCCATTTTATGCCTCTTTAAAGTACCACTCTTCCACACGTTTCTGATGGAAATATGACCCTTTTTTCATTTTATTTGATAACGTCTGTTAAACAAGTGCAAACGAAAGCAATCCTTTGCTCTCACATGGCAAACCAATGTGACCCACACTCCTCCTCCTGCTGGGTTTCTGTTAAATATCAGGCGGAGAGCTCTGGTGTTAAGATTACTTCCATGTGCTGTCCTGCATGGCTTTCTCTCCTACAGTAAAACTGAGTGTCTACGAAACTGCAAGGTGTGTTTTCTCCTTCCTGTTTGAGCAGTCCACTCACAATGGTGATTGCTGTGAATGTTTCCTGTTGTGCATGACTCACTGATGGTAGAGATGAAGTCCAGGAACCGCTCCTTTGGGAAGAGAGGGTTCTCCAGTCCTCTGAAGTACAGCTTCAGAACCCCAGCCACTGAGTTAATATCATGCTCATTGTGGTCATCAATCAGAGGATCTTCACCTGATACGTAAAAAAATATGTGTGTGCTCTCAGTGGTTGTGCTGAACAACCAAGAAAATGTGCCAAACTGTATTTATCTAATTTACATTTTTTGAAATGAGAACAAGAAATACAAAGCAATCAATGACTCACCTCTCTCAAATGAGTTTTTAATATCATTGACCTCCACCTGTGATCCTGGCACACGAAATATGCCTTGCTGCTGCAACCCTGAAAGAATTATAACCCAGAATTTATAGATTTAGAATTATGCTACCTGCCATTATCTCCAAACCCCAGGGCCAGCTTCATGAAGGTCCATTGGAAACACATAAGACAGAGCAGGAAATGTAATGTGGTCATAAAGGGAGATGCGTATTTTTCCAAGAGAGGGCCCCTTAGTGAGGCTGCAGCATATGGTTTCAGTTAGAAGGCTCTAATCAGTTTTCTGGAGTTTCATTAGGTCCAGATCCAGGGGAAAGGCCTGCAGGCTACTGCACTGAGCTGAAGACAGATGTGAAGGTAGACAGGGAGGAGCTATAAAATGGGTGGGAGGGTTTCGAAGACCACTGATACTTTCAAAATTCTCCCTGTGTGATCTATTGTTATGAGCTTGTCAAACCACTGGCAGGCATCTGAGCGCCTCAGAGACTGAGGGGGACACCAGAGCACGTCAGTCTCCTTACCTGCAGCTATTTGTGGAAATAGATTGCTTTCTCCAACAGCTGCCTTCACTTCTTATGTGGCTGAAGGAGTTTGTCAAAGGACTACATAGTTTTCTTTCTGTTTCTGCCCTTTCATTCAGAAGTAGTCACAGCAACATTATGTGAGACTTACCATACAAATTGATGTACCGGATACAGCTTTCAACTACAAGTGGAATTGGTTGACCTGAATCCTGAAATTAATTTATTTGAAAAAATATTAAAGTGCACAGTAAAACAAGAAACAGCAAAAAGCAACACACTGCTAAAATACAAAATAAATAAGAATATACAAAATACTTTTTTTCTGCTGCAAATTATACAATATCTTGATAAGGTGTAAAACATTATGTATTAACCTTTAAATATATTCAACCTAAAAAGTTGTATCATATTTTAACAAAAACATATACAAAATAACAGCAGCCAAATTCTTCAACTAACCACAAAACAAAAAACAATGCTCACAAACGCTATTTGAAGTAACCCTCTTGAGCATTGAACATACAAAAGAAAATAATAGAAATATGTTGTATAATGCTTAGCATAGGTCTTAAGTACACAGACACAAAACTAGCAGCATGCAAGTGAAGCTGAAGCAGTAGCAAGTAAATCATCAATATGAGTCCAATAGTTTTAGTTCACCTTGTCCCCGAAACTACACACTAAAAACACAGGTACCTGAATGCGAGTACGAGCATTCCTTCTTCCTCTGGGACAGAAAGCAGCAAAGCACAGAGAAGCAGAGGAAGAGAGGGCAGAAAGGCACAAAGTTAGAAAAGCTCAGATGACGAACGTCACCTGCGGAAGTTAAAGAAGGTTAAGCAAAGGGACTGGCGAGAGGAAACGCAGTAATATGGAGATGCATTAAAGGAATGGGTGCAGTGAGACACTGCTGTCTACTGCCTCAAAGTTATCCAGAGACTTACTGGATTTAGTAATAAAGCTAGAAATTGTTCTGGTGAGGAAGGAAGAGACAGCTGACTGCTGCTCTTTCTGTCTGCACTGGCAGAACCACGGAAGGGAGGAGGAGGATTAGAGGTTAAACAGAGGCGTTATATCATGATCAAGGGCAGCTGGAAGAGGGAGGAACAGAAGGCCAATGCTAGGAAGAGAATGAGAGCGAAGGCTTTAGCTGCCTTCCCCTCCTGCACCACACAGGCTGCTCAGTCATACACCACCACCAAAGGGTACCTTGATGAAGGTCTCCATATTGCCGTTAAACAGCTTATGGTTATACACAGAGCGTGGCCTAGGTTTCCGCATTTTCTGTGGTTTAGGGGGGAGGGTGGGGGGCCTAAGAAATGATGGACAAAAGGAACAAAAACACCATATTCTGTGAAACTTGCAAGCCAAATGAGGTTCAGAAATAGGTATGAAAAGAAAAGAAAAATCTTCTGGTTGGGAAAATATTTGGAAAAACAAACAAAAAACAAAACAAAACAAAAACAACCTAAAGTGAGACATTTGATTAAAGAGGTTCTTTATCATTACAGCCTGATAAATCAGCGTGGTTGTATCGTAGTGAACTCGATCTGTAACAACTTGCTTTTCTTGACTTATTTAAAACAATGCACAGATGAATGAACATAAAAAAAAAATGCCAGTGAACTCTATGTTTGATAGTGTAATAGTGATTTAAATTTATTTCTGTTCGGGTGTTCTGAAAATCACAGATGTTCTTTTGTTATTAATAGTAGACTTAAATATTCCACGTCTGAAATGAATGGCATGAGCAGATGCTTTGTGACTGAAAGGATCAGAAACAGCTGATTTATCAAAGGAGATCTTACCTTGTAGTTCCACACTCAGCCCTTTCCCCTGTGGGAAAAAAAAAAACCACAAGGGGGGCGTGTTATATCTTTATGGTACATATTATGCAGACTGCAGTGTCCGGCCTCAGCGAGGGGTTTGATGAGAGAAAACATGACCATTGAGGGAGAAATGAATGGAGCAGTGGTAACACCATTCATTGAACAAAGCTATTGAGCAGTCGTTGCTGGACCCTCAGGGGACCAGGAGGACTCTGTGGGGTTACAGCACTAAGAAAGGGGGACAGGCGGCTGCAGTGTGTGTATGTTGGGGAGGGAGGGGCTCATCACTGTTGGCAATGTCTGTGCTGGCTCACTGAGCCTTTTGTTTTGTTTCTCACAACACATGCACATGGTATAGACAAATAGAGAGCATTTCTAAGGGCAACACAATCGCCAACACAAGTCAGCCACACTCTTTTTGACTAACTAAAGCAAATATGGATGCTTTTTTTTCTTTTTGTGTTCTTTTTGATAGCAAAAATCCTAAAACCAAATACAGCAGATTTGTAAATGAAGTGAATTCAAAGGTGACCCAGCATTTTCTTATGAAGTGATCCGAAAACTATGTCTTTGTGTAGCAGTTAATGGATTATCAGATGGAAGGCAGCCAATCTACAAAAACAAAATGGCTCCAAAGCATTTTAACATAATTTTTGTACACCACCTAAGAACAGGCAGAAAGGGCAAAAGCTGAACCATTTCTCAACGCATCCTGCCAGTAAATGGGACAAGGTTTGTGGAGCACTCATGTGAAGAAACAAGTTTCCCAAAGCATCATTCCTCTAAGTGATCTGCTCTGGCCAACCAACCTCAAAATTACACCCACTTTCTCAAGCATGAACAAAAGAGTCAATGTTGATTTCCCCCCTAATTTCATAGCTGGAGTACATCAATGACAGACGATACAGCACGTATTCTACAAACATAAAAAATGACAAGCAGGGAACTGGTACCTCATTATTTGAGGAACATTGTCTGACAGACATCTGAGCACCTGTGCAGTGCCAAAGCTTAACATTATGTTTTTACTAATTCATGCAGCCAAATGCAAACGCCATGTGGCACTCACCAGTCTGAGCTTGTTATGCTCACACACAACAACGCAAATATACCAACACTCTACTTTGCGTGTGAAACAACAAGCTAATGAGCACGACTCAGCCCTTGATTGATCACCTGAATAATTAAGCATGGGTGGTACCTGGAGACGCCATATGCTGTGTTCATACATTCTCAGCTGCACCACCATGGATAAACAAACAGGTCTGTCCAGAGATTAATAGAAACTATAATGTGTGTTTATGAGTGTCACAGCATGCAGTTGGATGTTTGCCACAGAGTTTAGTTGAAATGACATGGTGAGATCCCAAAAGCTTGCCAAATACGTTACCTTCGAGGACTTGAAAGAAAAAGAAAACCAAATGAATCCAAGGTGTGAAATCTAGAAATATGCATGTATGCTGCAAGGCCTCAGCTGTCTCTGTCTGATGTCCTTTTCTATTAGGTGAGCCCCTGATGCAGGAGCAGCTGCAGAAATGGGCTTGAGCCTGATCCTGCTGATTGATTGGGCGTAAATTGTTCACGGCTGAGGTGACAAGGGGGACCCTGGGGAAGGGTGGGGCTGGAGGTCTTTTTCTTAGTCTTTTTTCTTAGAGCCTTGTAATGGGAACTCTTCCTGCTACTACACCATGTATAGACTAACCGGATAATTTTCACCAGTGGAGATAAGTAGGAAGATGAAATGGATACCTCAGAGTAGATGTGGCTTGCTTTTGGTGTGATAGTTTTCCATTTGAATTTCCACTCTCATTTCCTCTTCCCTCCTCACTAAAATTTTCTTTGTAGCCTCCATACCTCATTCCCCACTACTTATTAGATAAGAACTGTACCACTACAGCCCTTGAGGCAGTGATTTTATAGCTCTATGACAGGACTGTGCAGGTCATAATTGCAGGATAAAAACACTAGGTCAGGCACACACCATTAAAAGACTCCAAAGATATTGAAGACAGATGTAAAGAAAAGACCTTACCTTCACCCAGTGTCTGCTTCAGCAAGTCATGTTTGGCCTGCAGTTTAATGATGAGGTTACTGCCATTCAGGTACTCTTTGAATTTCTAGACAGGCAGAAATGAAAGCAGCAGTGAGTGAAGAGCAGCACTAATTCAGTGTAACATGAGCCCAGTCAAACAACCCAGTGAGGCTCAAATCAGCATAAATTCAATCAGTTCTAGTTATGATTCAATTTCTGTTTTAAGGGCATGCTGGAATGATGACTGATGACTTGATATTGAAAGCCGTGTAATGCTAGATTTCATCACAGGCAGCCATTGAACGATCAACATTTCAATGAACTCACTGAGAAGTAGAACATTTCTGTCTCCTGTTGGTTGGCCCTCCTCTTGGCTACATTCAGCTTGCTCATGTAGGACTCGGAGGCCACAGACTTGATGGATTCAGTGGAGCGGCTGTGCTGGAAGGCGTCTGACACATCAAAGTCCTCCACAGTCAGCATGTCCTGCAGCGTCTGCATGGTGGCATCCAAAGTCTTCCTCACCTGCACAAACAAGCCAACATAGACGGGACAGAAGATGACAAATGAAACATCAAATCTCACACTTCCTTTTTGTGAGAGTAAAAGTTATTTGTTTTTTTGTTTGTATTTGTTTTCCATATGTATATCAAAGACAAATTAACCCCTGAACAATAAATGACCTTGCACTGCACTGAAATGACACCAAGCAGCATCAAAACAGGAGCCTGGAACAAACCCCCAGGTTCGGCATACATCAGACTAAGAGCTGGAAATGAACACTGTCTGGCAAAGACATAAATTGTACGTGAAATCACTAAAGGAGGCTTTTTGTTTAGGACTGAGATTGATAAAGTTCATTTCCAGTAATGACATGGCTCCTCCATTATACTCCAGCACACAACGCTCAGGGTGACAGGGAAGAGGCAGAGCTATTGGCACAGGCAAATCTACCAGGCCACCGCTGCTATTACCAACTCCATTTGCACCTATCTGTCTCTTAATGAGAAAGCCCTCTCTTTGTCATGAAATAGACAATTTCATATATAATGCCACAGAAAACACAACATTGGCATTGTGGTAATCTAAATATATTCTCAGCTACCGCAGAAGAAGGGTCATTGGAGAGTAATTGTAATGAGAACAGATGGCGATGTGGCCCTCCCACTTGTCTCTGGGGAAAAGAAGACGGGGCTTTCTGGTGTTTTAGGGGGTGGAGGGGGGGGCTGAAGGTGAGGGGGTTGGTGAAGCTGGACAGGCAGAACCATCATGACCCCTTACCTCCTCATTTTCAATCTTTAGTGTGGCTAAGCGAGACTGCAGTTGGTGGTAGCGCATCAGGAGTTCTGTCTGGACGGGCTGCTGGGCGCTCACCTGACACACCTCAGGAGGACAACACATGGCTTAGTAGAGACAAATTTAAATGCTTTCTTTAAACAAATAAAAAATGTCCTCAGTCGGTGGTGACAAATCAAACATTTAATGTACCATTTAAAAAAAAAAAAAACTTACCTCGTCCCCCATATGTGGCAGGTACTCAAAGCGCATTGGAGGGCAGAACACCTGGTTATGCATATCCATGATCTTGTGCTTGTCACTGCGAGAGTCCAGATTGTCCACTGCATTCTCTATGATATCCAGTCCCTCGTGGCGGGATGTCTCCAAGTTATATTCGGCAGATAAGTAGGTCCTGAACGTGCGTGCCAAGCTGGCGTGGTAGCCGAGGTCACAGCACTACAGAGATAAAATAATTTCAATGGCCAAAAAACAGGAGAAAAAAACAAAACAAAAACAAAAAAACTCAGTAAATGTGGAAATGAAATAGCAAAGTAGAAACCAGGAGAAAAACTGTGTGTGCTGGTTTTCACAAGTAACCTAAAAGCAGCCAGAAAAACTGTGCCACTCTGCCCTCTGTGTGTGTCTGTCAGGTAGGGTTGGGTTTGTGCATTGTTGAAGACAATAACAGTAATGTCACTGTGTACTGTCTGTACACCTAAGTCCAGGTTTACGCTACTTCAGCAAGATGGGATATTAACCCAAACAAGATATTTTTTAGCTGAGTTGCTTTTTGACTTGTCAAATCATCACAGGATGGGAAAGTATGTGAAAGCCAAAATCTGTTTTGTGAAGTCTGTTAGTTTGAACATCCTCTGTCATGCTCAGACCCAGTTTGCAGATTAATTCCCAAATTACATTCAGACATACCAGTTACCTTTCAAAAATAGAAATAGAGTTCAAAGAATTACAGGAGCTGGCACACAGTGATAATTACAGAACTTTATCACTCCGTGCTGTATGAAGTAACCTAATCAAGCAGAGGATGGTGGTAAGGAGGTTTAGTGGGAAGCTTGAGGCGACCGACAGCTCTGTGAATCACTAAGTAAACGCTCTTTAGTGCTCTTCAAGTACTGAGGAAGGGGTCTTTCTACTTCTACTAACCCTGATTAGAGTACTCAAAGTGGCTCAACAGTATTAACAGGAGTGAATTAGCTTCTTTTTAAACTAACAAACTGAGTGAAATCGCATATCATATTCATATCAGGAACAGCAGCCTTCAGAAGCAGAGGATCAAAAAAGGACCATCAAGAAATGACTAATCCAAATTATACTAACTGCTTTGCTTTCAATATTCTCATCCATCTCACTAGAGCTGTACCAAAATGGATGTAAAGTAATCACAATTTATCAAATTCATAATAATGGTCTTTCTTGCTATACTATTTTCTGTTGGAAAAATATGAAATATTTATTTTGTCATGGAGCTACAGTTATTTAGGGTTCAATTTTCCTGTTACAAGTTTCAATACTTTATCAAAGCCAATACATTTCTTTGGAGTGTCATTGTACAGTTGTAGAGTTGTAAAGTAAAACCAGCATGTTCTGAGTTTCTCTTCAGTTAGAAACCAGTGAAGCCAACTGACAAAGCTGACTTGCTGAATGACTCTCTGGTTTGACATGTGATGGGTTGTGACTTTGAGGTTAATGCCAATCTGGCTCACTATGCCATTCCCTGCGGCTTGATTTTGGGTGACAGATCTTTTCAACAGATCCATCAAAGCTGTTCTGGATCAGCTGATCTGGTCTGGGTCTGGAAATATCAAGCTACTACCAACAAATCCCCTTTCCACTTAATGGAAACTGTGAGAGGTATAGCAGAAATCTCTCTAATGATTGATAGTGAAACTACCTGCAATTATTAATTCATGTCTGCCCTGAAATTGAGCATCTATCACTGTGGTTAACTTGGTGAGATATGGGGATTTGGCCTCAAGCAACAACCAGGGCCATTAGCACAAAGAACGGGGGGGGCAATTGAAAAGCTGTCAGGTTAATATCAGAGCAATATGGGGCCTCTTAAGAAATATGGCTTCACAGAGAACCTTGGTTTTCACTCATTAACAATCAGTGACTTGCAAAATGCAACAAAGAGAAACACAACACACACAAATTTCATCTTGGAGAAGTATAAATGTGTAGCAAAATTACCTAGTCTCTATACAGTAGCATAGCCTACAGAACATTTGAGCTGCAACTAAGGAATGCTTTGTCCATTATCATTATTTTGTCCAAAGAAATCCTACAATTACTTGTTTTGTTGACCCCTAGTCAGAAACCCCAAACTATCCATGTTTATATTGATATTAATACAGAAAAGAAGCAAATCCTGACAATGGAGAACATAAAAACAAAACTACATATTTAGGGCTTGAAAAGTCACTCAAAGGGTTAATTGCATCGCGGTCGACCTTATCTTTAGAAAACAATGGCACTGAGTACTGTGGGAAACTGGAAAAAATGAACTAGTTCAAAGCTTCGGACAATGACAAGTGTGTGCAAGCACACTAAATTACAACAAACAACACAAAGTATCACCTCCCTGTGGAGTGAACAGCACATCTGAACCTCTGCGGTAGAAGAAACAACATTTTCAATTATACTATGTAAAATGGTCAACTGAGGTTTCTTCATCTTAGTCTTCATCTGTCCGTCTGCAGGGTGAATAGGAGCAGGCCACCGAGGGCACAGAGCCCAGTGCCAAACACACTCATGCCTCAGTAAGCACAGACTCTGCTCACCAGCTGACTTTGACTGACTTCCAGCCATTGGCCGTTTGCTAGACACGTAAATCCTTTTAAACATGGGTAATGAAACTCTCCTGCAGTGATACTGGTTCATAATTTGCATTAAAACATGCCTCATATCAAGTGACATATGTGAGTTCTCTGCTGCCTGATTTCCTCACTACTGTAGTTTTAACTTTAGCTAAAACACCTACTGCTTTTAGAAAGGCAGCTTCCTCTACTCTGATCCATGAAAAGAGAAACCACAGAGGGACAGACAACTGAGAGTGTGTGTATGTGTGTCCTGGGCGAATTTTTTTCCTCGGTGACAGTTCGAGGCAGAAAATCACATGGACATGCTGTTTGTCACAACAAAGCTCCAAAGAGCAGCATCCACAAAAAAAAAAAAAAAAATCAATGAATGAAATAAGGAGACAAAAATATCACTCTGTAACTGCATTGGAACTTCAGGGCATCACTAAACTCATTATCATGTCACAACTCACCATTATATCAGTGTTTGCCGAGCAGAAATTAATACTGAAAAACATTACGGCAAATACATTTATTGGGGCCAACAGAACAGCTTGGAAACAAACAGCCAACAGACTGAGAGAGAATGAGACGCAGGAGCAGATGGTGAGAAAAGTGACAGTGCTGTGCTGCCGTTAGATCACCATGAGAAATCCCAGCTGAGAGATGTAAACAAACACATGTGCCTAGTGCATACTTACATCAATCATATCAGAGACGTCATGAATGTAATATTTTGCCACAACTGCATTTGTCGCTGCCAGGTTCAACAAATAGTCATTCCGGGCCTTTGTGCATTTCAGCTTATTTTCAGAGTACTTGGCTTGCCTCTGGGGAGGAGAGAAGGGACAGAAGAGATGAAGGAAAAGAAACATCAGGAACAGTGTGAGTCTGTGTTCAGGCAGCTTCAACGGACCATCATAAAGAAAGAGAGGGCAGGGACAGTTTGGACTCAAGAAGCTTCTGCTGGATATTCATGTGAAACTGTGTTAGTCAGTTTGTGTTCCAGCTAACAGAGATAGCAGAAAATATGACACACATTCCATTTAAAATGTATTTTACCAACTCTTATTTTGGATATTTGCAGTCTTAATGACTTTATAAGTTAAGTTTAACTAACATGGTTGGAAACCTGTGTGCTGGCATGAATACAAATATGTGTGATTGATACTTCTGTGTAATGGTACTTGAAAAAAAATGTAAAGGACATGACAGCATTTCAACTGTATTATCAAACTTATTTCACACAACAATTCAGACATGTCTCAGAAAAACATTAAAGCCGTTTGAAAACCATCAAAACCGATATAATTCTAAAGCAGACACTTTTAGCCGATATTTAAATTATTTATTCGTATATTTCAGTGAACACAGACGTTTTCTTTAAGTTTTCACAAAGCAATTATGAAGCAAATTTCAGTGGTGGGTTAGAGGAAAACAGATTAACTTTTCTTCTTCCTCTTCCAACCTGTTTGTAGCCAGAGTAATGAAACAGAGCTTAGAAGGAGACACAGGCAGAAAGAGGATATATTCATTGGCATGCAGTGCTATAAATAGTGTTGGTTCCTAAGCTGAGCAACATCTCTGAGGATACCAGCCTGAAGTAGGGGAAACGCGGTCGCTCTGTAGGCCTTTTGATATCCTGCGCCTCAGAGATAATGGTGGTCTCGTTTGCATGAGGAAATTCATGAAGGAGATCCAGAATACAAAATGCATGAGTATGTCTAAAGTACAAAAAGGCTCCAGAGAGCATAGAAGATTTAAGAGACTAGAAATCTGCACAAGACGGAAAGTCGGGTTAATGGCCAGGAGTAATGGAGTATGCTCAGTATGTGACCGGCTGCCTGAAAGTTTCTGGCATTAGCTGTTCACCCCACTCTCCAGGTGAACATAACAAAAGCAGTCCACTCTATTCATAAAACAAGACCTCATCATTCAGTGGTGTCTCAAGTTCTTCGATTAAGCCAAACTACACATGTATGTGAATTCAACACTTGTCCCACCTTCTCTTTCATCTTCTCAATTTTTCTGACGGAGCTGCGCCTGGGCTGCCGGTCCTCGTGGCGCAGCAGGTTAACATTGAGATCTCCAGACTTGCTGAATTGCTTCTCCTCCTGCTTTTCTGCATCCTTCAGCTTGCTCTCTGCACTGATGCTCTCAGTGTGGTACATGTGGTATGTTTTCATCACCTGCAAGAGAAGAGAGCCAGATATTTAATAGAGTGACCATTAACAGACCTTCTTGTTATCACATTTTATCATGTAGGCCATCACATATTGAACTAACACGGTCCCATATTTTTATGAACTTCCTGTACAGTACTGAGACGCGCTGAGAGAAACAGATAGAGGGGCTGCAGGTCCTCTGTCAGGTTTGTATCAATGTCTCATGAAATTAGAGCTGCAACAATTAGTAAAAGATTGAAGTAGGCAGCAAATTAATTGTTCTTGTTATTTTTCAAGCAAAAAGGTGAAATGTTCTTTAGATTCAGCTCCTCAGGTGTGAGAATTGGCTGCTTTTCTTACGTCATACATGACAGTTAGATGAATATTTGTTGGTGAAGCACAATGTGGTATTCAATATATTGTTATTTTTGCAAAGATTTTACACTAAACCTTAAATTTATTGAGTAAGAGAATAAACAGTAGATAATGAAATCATTGTTAGTGCCTGGTCTTTTAAAAAATAATGAATACACTGTTGTGTGTATCTGAAATATGTAATAGAAAATGCTTCAGCTGTATTTTTATCAGAAGCCAGATAATACAAAGAGGCTGCCATTTCTGGGAACCAAAGGATATGAGAACAAGCTCTGACTCACTAACTGCCCTGACGAACTTTAAGAGTCTGTATTCAAGATCGATCAACAGGACAAGCTTTTTTTTTTTTTTTTTTCAATTTTGGCTTTACAACTGACCTCTTAGGTCAAAACATAACATTGTAACATTTTACAACTTTACAGGCACATCGCCAAATATATGGTGAAAAAATCTTTCACAGACGCCAATCTCCTCTTTTCCTGAGACCTGGCTTGGTTTGAGCTTTTTCATGATGGCCTGTTGCATCAGTCTTGGCCGTCAATACAGCCGTAACACAGATGTCACCACATGTGGAATATTCCAAGCAGATCCGGTGGCCCAGGATTGTGTGTAGTCAGTCACATTTTGAACTCAACCCTCTGTTCCCCCTTCAGTGTGGCTTTTCCTGGCCTCTACATCATTTCATGTACAGCTCTCCATCACCGCAGGCTTTCTCATTTTCAGCTCGTTCGTGCAGCAAATTGACAGCCTTCTTTTCTGTGCTCTCTGCAGTTACCTTTTCACTTTGATCTCCTCTTAGACACTCTTAGACGCATTTTGACACAGCCACGTCTCCACCCTCTTCCAACATGGTGATGACAAGACTTTAGTGGCAGAAAACCTTCATTAGACAGGGCAGAAATATCCTGCATCTTTCTTAACTTGTCCCAGATGCTCACTGAGAGTCTCTTCTGTTATGGAGCTCATTCTCAGGCCTCGTAAAGGAACGTCCCGACGTGACTTCCATCTTCAAACGTCTCAAATATTCATAAGTTTATATTAACACCTCAGGATGTTACACAGTCAACACAGGCATTTATTTGTTTCCTGTGTTCAAGTCAATAAGTGCTCCACTTGAACAGTAAGGTTACTTTTATCTCTCTGAGTGCTACTCATCAAAATCACATGTTCGTTGTTTGGTCACTCGTAATTATAATCTTTCTCTGACCTCCAAGCCTGTGATAGTAATAGTTACAAGTGCTGCCCCTTGTAAAGCCTCTATTTATTCCCCCGTCCTTGCTGGAAAAAATACCTCCGCTTCACAGGCAGAGCAGGAACAACAAGAACAACACAGTGACAAAGAGCTCTAAGGCAAACACCTGAGAAGAAAAATAAATAAAGAAAATAAAAGACACAGGTCTATCCTCAGTGGTGACAAAGCTTACATCGGTGTAGCTACTCCACAAAGAGAGAAACTAGGCTAACTCTGTTCCTCCCAAGGCAGTCAAAATGTTTCCTTCAAATTCCTTTGAATACGTGCTAGATTTCTGGCCAACTTTGAACCATCTGACTACAGGACCTAAAGACATAAAGCAATTTGCAAGAAGACTGAGCTTCAGCTGCATCTACAGGAGGTATGTGCATAGTTGCGTCCTCTGATGACAGCCCGGGGCTATTTGATGCCTGAGCGGAGTCTGAGCTGATGAAAGAAACTCAGGAGGGAGGGAAGGGATGGAGGTGTTTGTGATGAGCGAAAGGACAGAAGCAGATACTCCATCACCTGTCATCTGTGACACAGTATCAGAGTCAGTGTTGTCGTCGTTAACAATAGAAAAACTCCATATGACACTGAAGGGCAGACAGCAAACACAAGGTGGCGGATCGAACTGATAAGATAAGCTAAAGCTTATATTGATCCCAGTGGGGAAATTAAGTCGATGTAGCAGGATATTAACACAGATTGGAGAAAGAAAAAAAAAAACAACAAATTTCTATGAGCCATGTTGCTGCAAGCAATGTCAGGAATGACTGACTACACAGACATTGAGGCCTTGCTCCCATTTCTCATTTCAGATTCTGTATTACTGCCAAAGCCACAGATAACAGGATCTTCGCTTTCACTAGTACCTGTGCTCATACTTTGAACAATATTTGAATAATGGCTCCAGCTCGCAGTCATACTTCTCCCTCCTTATGTCTCACTGAAGAGCCAAGGATCCAAATGGGATTTCACAGTTTTCTTTCAGGAAAAATTGTTTTGTTGGCAGTCGGTGAACACTGTTAGAAAAATACCACAAGGCAATCACCATGTGGCCGCACAACTGATTTAGCTATTTCTGTTCAATCAAATGTTAACAAGTAAGAAGTAATAAAAACCAATGCTTTTTTCCTCCAACAGACAGTGTTAGTGCTGCCTGAGGGGCCACAGTGACGTGAATTTAGATTATTGCGAGACATTTGAAGCCATTCTGCTTGCCTGAATTCTGTCAAACTTTGCAGCTTGTGGTGGTAATTGGGAATAGTCAATCCCCAGCCAACTACATTTGTGCAATGTTTAATTACAGCTGTTTCACAGCTTGACAATGGCAGCTTCAATAGAGCAATCAATAAAAATATCTGCCACATTGAGGTTTACCAAAACGAAAGTCATTAGACAAAAAAAAAATTTAATCATGCAAAAACAACAGCTATTGAGTATAGTCAAAACACAATTAATTAGAGAAACAAATGTGAGATGTGAAAATCTATTAATTTTATCGACTAAGGAAAGTCCGTCTCATCGCACAAACACATCTTTCACCTTAACTGTGAAGTTTCACACAACTCCCACAGCGTTATTTCATTTATAGAAAGAAGAATGCTATATGTCCACGTTTGGATTTGTAATCTTTAGCCAGACAGCAGCTGAGACCTAACAGAGCCTGGGGGGGGGCAGCATTGTTCTCCATCAGAGATTGGCTGACACTAATAAAAAGTTAAAATGTATAAATAGAGAATAATGATTTATTCCTACGTATTTCTGGATTCCAGCGGGAACCTGACGCTGGAACTCAAACTGAAAATCACTGGCAGGCATAAAATAAGAAAGAATTACTGCTGTTTTATTTATGATATAAAACTGTCACAAGGTAGAGTATGGCAGCCATGATTAGTCTTTAGGTATTTGAACAATCACAGAATCCCTTCAGTAGCATACTGTGTGTGCACCCTTCACTGACACATGCTCCAAATAACACTGTCGGTTTCAGCATCCAAATGTACAGATGGCAGATCAGGGAGAGTTGCTAATACTGCCCTTTGGTAGTTTGACTCTCATCACATTGCTCAGATGAATAAGTCATATAAAGCAGCTCTCCTATTTCTTCTGTCTCACCTTAGGGGGCAGAAGATCACTGAAGCTGCCTGGAGCTTGTCAAGTTCAGGACAGTAAGCTTCCCTTAGTGAGAAACCTTCTCTGAGTGCAGCACCAGTACAATGTGCCCTTTTCCCCGTCATACATTCATCTTTTCTGCAAAAATTCTTATAATTAACAATTCAGTGATCTCCATTTACTGTCAACAAATATAATAAAACATAAATTGTTACTGGGGAGAAAGTGAAAAGAAAGGCTGTTGAAACAGCAATGTCAATTAGAAACATTGATCATAACTAGTTTTCTAACAGTTTTCTAACAACAAAACATAATAACCCCATTTAAAAAACACAAATGTGAAATGTGGAAAAGTGTTTTCGTCATCAGTGCTCCCCTTGATTTTTGTGTAGACAGTGAAGTCCAAATCAAAATGATAAACACAATGAAATATTCATTATGAGGGATTTTTGAGTGCTCGTCCAATGGGAAACATTCATATATCAGTTCACTAGAGATTTCTTATGGGAACATATGGGAAGCAGCTGCAGGATGGCTGAAAAAAATGACTGCTTGGAAACTTGGAAAAAATGTTCTTTCTAGATAAGTGAGCGTGTTGTTATTAACCACAAAGGGGAGTTGAGTATTGTACCAGTGGGGAAACTGGTAATAGCTGACTATCAACAACAAATGCAAATAAGCAACTGAGTTGGAACTGGTGACCTAAAATTGCTGAGTGGTCTATTGTTGTAGAAAGAAGATGCACTGCTGATTATTTTTGCACAAGAGCTCTCTACCTAACTGATCATGCAAACACAATCTAATAAATGATACAATCATGTATTATGACAGGCAGGTATTTCACAGGCCTCCACAGACAGTGAACCCTAAAGCACAGCTGAAGGAGTCACCAGATGTTGGAGTGATTTGTAGAGAGTTGGAGGGAAGTTTAATGTTCCATTTCATTATTTATGATTACGCAACTCTTTTTCTCACTTATCACAATCGTAATCCCTATTTGGACTAAACAAGTACTCAAAAAAAAATAAATAAAAGAAATCACAAGTAAATTAACTTAAAATTCCTTACTTCCCACTAAGGGAAATAAAAAAAATCTGTATGGTCACAAGAATGTAAACATTAGAAAAGAGAACAGGAAGACAGAAGAAAAAGATGTTGATGAATTTAGGATGGGCTGAATAAGGTGGAAGGGATCAACACAGAGGGGAGTGTGTATTACTTACAGTGTAGAGTTCATTTGTCACTTTCACCAGTTCCTCGTGCATCTGGATTCCAATGTCCTTGCTCTGAAACAGAGCGAGCAGAAAGAAATGGGGTGAAAACAAACACTGACTAAACATTTGAGCCATCAACAGTGACCTGCTGAAACAAACTCAGTCTGCTATTGTGTTACTATGTCTTTGGTGAGGCGGAAAAGTATCTCGACAACTTTCAGATGGATGACCATCAACTTTGATTCAGATATCTGAGGACATCAGAAGATAAATGTCAAACACATGAGTTCATGAAAATAAACCTCTAAAGTGAAAGAATGACATTATCATGCCCGCCAGATGATAAAAGCTTCTCCTTTAAGTTTTTATCTTTTTGTTTTTATCCATCCAACAGTTTGAATTCTCAGTGGCTGGTGAATGTTATGGCCTCACAGGGCCTTTAAGAGGTTACAGTAAGTCTTCTAATTAAAATCGCTCTACATTTAAGCAGAGAAAACAATGAACTTCAAAAACATTCCATGAACTAAGGGGCAATGTCTTGACTGAGCTGTTTTTTCAAATATAAAACATAGTTTCAAAAGAAATTAACTTGATTTGGCGTGGTATAATAATATGGGATAGCACTGCTTTTACAACGCCCAGCTTTAACAGCACATATAGGCACAAATCCTCCATGAAGGCGTGTCTCTGGTTGCATGACATTAACTTTCCCTCTCTTTCTCAAATGTCCTACCAAATAATAAAGGCATAAAATAGCCTAAAGATAATAAAACAAACAAAAAAAGACTTCTTAATGGAATAAATACTGAGGGTCATGACTCAAGTTGTGGAAAATCCATACATATTTACACAATCACAATGATGTATCAATTAAAATTTTCCAAAATTAACTGTTCACCCATTACCTATGTATGTGTGTGTGTCTGTGTTCCATCTGTACAATTGTGAATTGAATTTGCATGTGTGTGAAACAATTCAATATAGTATAGTATGTGCATGTTAGGTGCATCAAGCAATTAAGACAGGGACATGATATCTGCAACAACAAAAAAAAAGTCAAGAGGAAAAACAGATCCCTTTTCCATTTTTGTATCACATCTTGATAATGAAAAGCTTATTTAAGCAATTATGTCAGTCAGGCACCAGTTAAATTCATTTCATGTAGAATCACTTTGCTGGATGGTGTCAAGAGACTCACCTGAACTGAACCATTTGGTTATGAGGTCTTAAAACTCGCATTCTGATTTAGCTGACATTACGTTTGATTTAGTGGATATTCAAGATTTGACTTAAAATATAGATTTATCAATAATGTTTCAAGATGGTGATGTGGACAGAAATGTAGGAGTATGATGATGATTTGACCCACATTCAACCTAAAATGAGCCTGGTTTTTTTGTCATTCATGACAGCTACATTTTCCATTTCAATTTTTTGTTCAGCATCAGATGGTTGAGTGGCAAGATGGAGTTTACATGAGCAATTATGCAGGAAGAGGCCAGTGGAAGAGGGCACTGACACAGTACTTTTTTACCTGTGGATCAACGCTTTCAGCTCCATTAACCACAACAAGGATTTAAAAGAACCGTCCCTCAGTCCCCACACACCGAACCATTTTTGAACTTTTAGATTGCAAATGACTTTATAGGTTGTGCAAAAACTGCAAGAAATCTAAGTGGCTGCAAACTACAATCCTTCACAAAGCCTGGCTGCTTTGATGAGTTAAACCTAGCAATGTGAGATGCTCTACAGTTTGACATGGAGGAGAAAAATGGCCCGCAGTGGGGAACATCAGAACTGACCCATGGGGAATAACAGTGAAACCTCTAAAACACCAGAACAAATCCAGCTTGTTGGGGGGATCTTCAGCTGGGGGAGGGAAAGGAAGAAATGTTGAAAGGGAAAAGGTCATGAAAACCGGAGCCAAATTCATAAATTTAACAGCTGCAGTTAAGCTGGGTGGGCTGCTGGGGTCCAGCTAAACTAGGTGATGCATCATTTGATGTATGCACAGTGTGCATCTTGTGACATGGATTCAAATATGACATCATAAAATAATAAGAAGCTGTGAAATTTTCCATGAACCACCATTTACCAGTGTCACCAGCTGACTAATTTCTCCTGGTGCATGCCCAATGTGATGACTCAGAAAGATGCATAAAGGGTCATTTCATATGTGAATCATTATGAGAAGCTTCGTGTTCCGTCAGGTGGAGGAGCTGTCACCTCACAATATGCACAATAACCAAACGCACACACAAACACAAACCCACGCACCTCATCTCCAACCACACCCGTTCACTGTTCACAGGGCTTCACGTACAGATGAAAGTAATATTTTGGTCCACACCCTGATTAGCTGTTGTGAGCATGCTTGAAAAGACTTGCTACTGTTGAGTCAGAAACTAATTTAATCAGTCAAAGAAAACCAAAAAAAAAAAAACCCCCAAAAAAACTGTTGCCTCCTGAAATTAGATTAAGGACTGCATTAAGAAGAGGACAGACTAAATAACCTCAGCAATACAGAGGGTATTTTTTGTTTTTGCTTTTCTCTGGAGGGCCGGCATTAAGTCCTACTCAAACAAGCACTGGATTGAATGTGATAAATCGGGAAGATCCTCACAGGGGCTCAGGCAGCTGGTCAATGCATCTCAATGCATCAGTGGCTCTGAAGTGAGACAGACTGCAGCATGTACTGCAGAGGCTCAGGGGGAGCAGGGAGGGTTCAACCAGAGAGTGAACGACTGTGATGCAATGCACTGTAAGAGCCGTAGCAGGTCATAGAAACACCTACAAATATACAACTTTCAAATCTTACTTCAAAACAGAATGCAGCACATTCTGTTCCCACTGCAGCTTATTAACGTATTTTCATTGCACGCAATTTATATTGAGAGTCACAGAGTAAAGAGCAGACATCAGGGTTAACCTGCAATCAACACAAAAATATACTTATACATAATATACATGATATCAGACCTTGTTGAAACTGTTTTTTCAACTGAAATTAACACCACACACCATTGTGGGAATATGCAGCTACATAGATCACCATATGTAATTTTACATGTGGCACCATAATATATTGAACATAACATCCTAATAAAAACGATTTAGTCAATATGTGTGACACATTCCTACTATAAATCACATTTAAAAAAAAAAAGTTGTGTCGTCAGCTGCACAATTTGATTATCTTGCCATGTCCACAGTATGCCACAGTCGGTCATCTAAAGCTCTTCTATTCTTTTCATTTTACCCGTAACATTTTTGATAAATTATCATTTTTCAATATGTCTTCCATTAAGCAGCAGCTGTGCCATCAAATATAAGGAAAAAACTAACTGAGGGTACCTGACTTAAAAACAGTGAAGTGTTTCACTCTTGAGTTCTGGCGTACACATACACACACACACACACACATACATACATAGTAATATCTGAATGAAGCCTTGTAAGCATAGAGGAGACCACCTACAGGAAGGCCTTTAAGGTGAAAACAGGATTCTGATGTTTGGATAAGACTTCAGTCATCTGTGCTATGTGCTGACAATGAGCCAGACATTGCTCACACAAGAAGGGGTCTTGTAGAGCCTTGGGCCAGATGGGTCTCCCCACGTTGCCTCCACCTCTGTGCAAGCCTAACAGAACTCGTACCACCATTCAGCAGTTCAGAAAGATAGAGGCGAGCTGCATTCAATTCAACAGCCGCAATTTGTACCTGGCCAGTTTGACTGGAAACTATCCACAATGCCTACTGATGAAAACCTGAGTTTGAAAATAAGACCTGTATCTGCATCCTACCTACAGTAGAAAGAACTAAAAAACAAAGAGGGTGAGACGAAAGCTTCACTGACCTTCTTGAACAGGCGGATGACATCCTCGCTGATCTGAGCCAAACGAACAATGACGTTGTTGGTGTAGATGTCACTGAGGGTGGCATGGTCACGGCTCTCACGCCTCGTCTGGTTTAGCACCAGGTACCAGCAGTTTACTGAAGAGAGCAGGTGCTGATCTTTCCTAAAAAAATATAAAAGGAATACAGTATTGTTAGAATCTCCAAATTTAAACCAGACTTTAACAGACCAGACGACATGCTAGCAGCTCTGAGAGGCCATAGTTTGGCTTACTCACAATGACAATGCTCCCATGCTGATGTTCATCAAGTATAATGTTAACCACTACCATTTTAGTGTGTGTGTGTATGTGCATGCTAAGACTGGCTATTTAGCCATAAACTCAAAGTTCAGCTGATGGGAATGTTAAATTCCATGTATTAAGTTATAACCCATAATGAAGAAAATAAATTCTGAAAATGATAAATAATTTCATTTTCCTACCTGCTCCTAAATGTATTTCAGTAAAAGCAGTGAAATGTCCAACCAACCAGCATTGCCATCACCAGAGCAACTATGGTTAAAATTACACTGAATGGTTATTGGAAGAATTGCAAGTCCAACAAAATGGCCAAACAAAACTAATGCCTGCCCCACAGGCAGGCGGCTTTTGTATTGTTTGACCAAGTGTTATTCTTTAAACAGAAAATAAAAAAGTGAAATAAAATGCTCCATTTTTGGTTTTTCTTTCTCTCCTTCCTCAGTTTCTGCCTCAGCAAATGTCTGCCATCATTTCCTATCCATCCCCCATACTGGAATAATGCTGCACTCTAGTAAGGCATCAATTGATTTAATGTATAACGCCGGTGACCATAATGATCCTCAGAGTCGTGATCTCTTATTGCTTCATAATCAGTTTAAACTGTCTCTGCCTTGCAGGCTTTCAAGTAGAAAGACCAAGGCACATAAACAAAGCAGACGGACAGACACATACACACACACAATTCCCTCAATCCCATACCCTTGTCTGGATCCTATCTGAGGATTAATCAATCAAACAACCCCATGGATGAGACAAAGAGAGAGAGAAAAAGGGGGGATGGAGCAGAGGAGGGAGAAAGCCAGAGTGGGGTGGCAGATAGGGTTTCACAGTGGAGCAGAAAAAAGGGATGAGCATCAAAGAAACCTTCAGAGAGAGCCTTCGTAATGCTAGTCGCATCTAATGAAGTTGATATCTTGCTACTTCGCCCCACTTTCTCCATTATTCCTTTAGCTATCTGTGTGCCTAAACACATTTACACTGGGCTCACAGGAAACACACACCAGCACATCAATGACTCCATTCATTGTTTGGCCTGCATTATTACTGACCATGGTGTCCTGAGAGGTAGCTCTTACTCACAGTTAAGTCAATTAATTGATAATTATAGAAATTTAATGGTCATTTGAAAGAGCTGAGGAAATCCAGTCATCAATCTATGTTATATTTCAGGCATGTAATACTAAAATGATTTGACCGAGCATTCATTTCCTGTATCAGAAAGGGATGAATCCATCTGACTATGAAAAGGATGTGTACATTTTTGATTTTATGAACAAAAAGATTATCCTACGTAGACTTCAATCTCCCTCACTTCCCTGGCACGGCCCATTTCTTTTTCTGTCACACCATCCCTCATTTTGTGCCAGTTCAGCCTGACTGACCTATCTGAGTGTGAGGGACACACCTCATTGGAGTAAAATTGCCATTTGTGGTGGAGAGATTTAGGGAACAAACAACTCCACTTTCCCCTAATCCCTAAAAGTGGTGAGAGATTTGTCACCACATCCCAAAACACAACCAGGCTCTCATTCGGACTTTTTATATCCTCATCAGCCTCACACCCAAACACTCTTAAATGTACCCTTTAAGTACATACCCAGCTCTCCTTTGATTATTTTAAAGTACTTATGAACTCGTGGTCCTCAATTTGCTGGTTAGTATGTTGCTTAAGTCGGTTTTCCTTTAAGGTTCTTCATTGCTTCACTCGATTGTACCATACTCTTTACTTTTAATCCCACATTACAATATGAACTACAAAATTTGAAAATAGCATAACAATAATGATAGCATTGAATAGGCCTTATGGGTATTGAATCTACAACAATACACAGCAGGTGCACTGGGCGTAGCTGTGCTCGGAGCTAAAGGGCTTTCAGCTTGTTAGCATGGCCTGAGCACCCACTGTGGGTATGCATTGTGAGTATGCTAATATGGTCACAATGACAATGCTAACTGATATTGAGCACTTACAGTATGATACCCATGTTAGTTTAACGATTTAGCAAGTTAACATTTGCAAAGTAGCACCAAAAACTTGAAAGCACAGTATACACACTATGGCTGGTGGTGATAGGAATACTATATTAACACTGTATGGTGATAAAATGAAGAACAGGGGGAAAAAAGTTTTGATCCCCCAATGTTAATATACAGAAAAACTCCAAATGAAAGGAATAGGACTATCTCAATATGGAAAGACTAAGATTCTTACTAGTGAGTGCTAAAGTACCAGAAAGTGAGACAAGACCTCCTTTTTTCTCCTTGCTGCTGTCCTAATTTCACAGGAATTAGGAGCATAAGGTCGGTAATTAGGCCTGCACACTTGCTGAATCTCTGGGAGCTGGTATTTTAACACAGTACTAAATGTAGCTCTTCACCCGGTTTTAAGGCGCTGATACCAAACCTTTTCTATCTGGCTCTGACACAGAGGCCTCTCAAACAGGACCAACACATTCCTCCATTTCCATTCTGTATCCACTTGTTTGCACTGATTTCCCGTAAAAAGGCTGAGGATCAGTTGACAGTCTGCAGGTCAATTAATCTAGAGGGCTTCAAAAGGGTTGGTTTGGGATGGCTCAGTGCCCTCTGTATTTATACACAGGATATCATTAACATGCAGAAGGCAAACGATGAGCTCTGAGAGTCTCTAGAGAACTGAGAAGGAAGAGGAGGAGAGCAGAGTGCAGCTTCTGGCATCCTATTACATCTGTCTCATCCAGCAAAGCACTGCCTGACTGTATCACTGCTTTTTACAGTTCTCCGCTCTCCCCCACTGTCACTGTGAGACAGAGACACGTTATACTCTGAATCCATGGAGGAGCATGGGGAAGACCAGACACAGAGAAAAAAGAACTGACTGACGAAACAAAGATGGAGTGTGTGGATGAAGAATATTGCATTAATCCTATGATTCAAGGATAAACTGATGTCATCATAATGTGCACATCCTGAAGAAGTAAGCACTGTATAGAACAGTGCCTGTGCTTTAGTCACGGCTGCACTGGATGCCACCATCTAATCACACAGAGTCTGTGATGTGTCTTAGCCAGGATTTCCAGAAGGAAGTGTGTATTTATCAAACCAGGACTTGGCTCTGTGAAGGTCTTTAATCCCCTCCACACTGCCTGCCTGCTGCTTATCAATGAAACAGCTGAGGAAAAAGAGCCAAACAGTTTCAAAAGACACAGGGCATGTGGGCACGTGGCATCAGCTCTACCATTCAAATTTGCTCTGCCCCCATTTTCAAGCAGGGCTTCAAGATGCTTCATTGCAGATTTGCACATAATTTAGTGGTTTTCCTTTTTTTTTTTTTTTCTATGGGACAGGCTGCCAACATTTGATAACACACAGCTGCACAGACACAGGTGCCAGAGCAGAGCAGTGTGTAGTGCAGCACCAGTAAAGACGAGACAAGTGTCGGACAAAATCTCAAAGACAAACTGCAAGCAAGCTAATCCACTGATGCTGTACCTGCTGACTTCCATCAAATGAAGCCATCAATCTGACAAGAGCAAGGAACTGACTGCTCTGTTCAAACAAACAGAGTCTAGAGACATGTAGTATGTAGTTGAGCCTTTTAACTTTTCCCCCAAGACCACAAGAGAGTAACAATGGTTTACCAACACAGTAAGAGTATATGGGACTAAAGCTGTAGTGTCATATTTTATAATTATATTATAACTGAACATGCATTGCATCTCATTCTTTCAAAGAGGCTGCTTTAATACAAATGGGCCTCTGGCACAAGCTGCATTACCCTTAATGAGTAATGATATTAAGTGTATTTCTGAAAAAGAAGGAAAAAAAAAACAAAAAACAATATCAGCATTTTCAAAGCAGCCTCCTGCTGACCATAAAATGAACAGAGACATTATGGCAAATGAGCAGAGGCAACTTTAAGCCTAAAAATGACAGACAGATAAAATGGTCTGGTTACAGGCACAAAGAGATTACTACCAACACACACTAATTTAGACACCACTGTAAGCCTTGTCTTATCTCTTCCAGACAGGTTATTCTACATCAATATTGCATGAGTTGTCTTTGTAATGTTGCTACACAATATCAGTAAATGAATAACACATTAACGATATCGAGCCATTATAATTTGATGAGGTACGTTATAAATCACATGATATACTCTGAAACATCTGCTTCATAGTTAAAAACATGTTAGTTGTTTTCTCTTAGGGATATAGTGCACTGTTTGACACAGAAACAGCAGTATGGAACAGCTAAGTAACCCTTGGCAGTTTCTTTTCAGAGGCAAATTAAGTCAAGTAGAAGAACGAAATGTTTGCTGCGGCGTAGCTGTAGCTGCAGCAGCCTTAAATCATGCTGGCATTCAACTTGCTAATGAATCTGCACTGGGAGGGTTCAGCCAACAGACTGTAGGCTGAGATCCAGCACATATGGAAGTCTGCCTGAACAGGATGACTTGATTTTACTGCTCAGTATTGACGTCGCTCAAAGACATAAAGGTGCAACTCAATGAAAGTTATCAAGTTGCTTCTGAATTTCTGCTTTCCAGAGGAGTTTACAGTGTACAACGTTTGCTGTAATGAAAGACAGCCGCAGGCACGTTGAAGGCTGTCTGAAGATTTATTACAGCTGATGAAATAGCAAGTCAAAGATAACAGAGACAAATCAAGAGCAACTCATATTATACACAAAATATAGAGCTCCGTTGGGCTCAAGGATCTCAAATGTTTCTGTGTTTTTGGATGATGCACGGTGCATGGCTGGGCTCTGTGCCAATAAAACTATTTTATTGCACAAACAGAAGTGCTCTTTTTTCTTTTTTTTTGTCCAAGCCCACTTGGTGTTTTGGTGGCCTGCCACGAACTTAACTACACTAAAGGGGGATGAAAGGCACTATAAAGGGTGTGTCACAGCTGATTACCAGGATTTGTGGTTGCTCACTTGCTCAGACCAGAATCATATGGCACAAGGTGCTATCATGTTACGAGCCTTTTGTGGCTTCTCTAAATTCACTGTGGACGCAGGAAGCAGGAAAAAGTTGAACCACTTTCATTTTAAAGCAAGCGAGTGTATGGAGTGAATGGCAGGTAACAAGGACTTTCAGTCTGACTGAGCGTTACACCCTCAATATATGTTAAACATCAGGAGGTGCCTCATACCTCTCAACCACACTTCTTTTGGGGTCTGCTCTTCAGGAAAAATCTTTACTTCCTAATGTGGAATCAAACATTTTTCCATAATTGGCTGAATGGGTTAAAATAATAAATGGAACATTACATGTATACATAGTAATTGAGTGAAAATGAGTAATGTGCATGGTAGCATGTCTGTGCACTGTGACACTTGGCTAGTCTGTTTAACATGATCTTGACAATATAAAGTGTAGCCAACATTGTCAGAGCGTGCCTGAAGTTAAGTTGTTGTTCCTTTATCCCTCGCTGTGTGGATTAGATCAACTGTACAGTTCAAAGGTTAAGCCATTGTTTTGTAGCAGCAGCAGTTCTGTCTACCATCAGATGCCAGTATGAAACTGGCCTGCACTAACACAGCTGGACTCAATTATCCCGCCAAATCCTCATTCTCACACACACACACACACACACACACTGTATGCACACACTTCCAAATGACCTCACTCTGGAGGGTGTAAATAAATATAGCCAAAATATCTTGCTAAAGAAAAAGGACTGTTGATTAGTTGACAGGAATTTTTTCATAGAGAAATTACCCATAATTGCTACATTACCCACACTGCTGAACGGTGATAGTTAAGTCCCAACATTTAACCAAGGTTATAACAGTAACCTCAAAGCCCCTGACTCTATTGCAGCAGATCAGTGAGTACCAGACAGGCCTCTTCATGTTACACATTTCAGCCTAAAAATAAGATTTAAGATCTGAAAATGTTTGGAATGAAGTCCTGCTGTTTCCATTTGCACGAGTCAGCGCTGGCTTTGGACGACCTATATCATATAGATTCATGCCCAAGATGCGGTGCCAGATCACAGCTGGGTAAGTGCTGGTTTCAGACTGTACTGAACTTCCCTGTTTGCCTGAGGCGTTTGATTTTTGGGAGCGGCAGATCTTAATTTCATGCCCAGTGTGAGTCATGTACCGATGTGTTAGTGGTGGTTTCTGCATCAATGAGTCCTCTTTTCTTCGCCAGCATGCATTTCAGTATTTCCAGGACAGCACATATAAGTGGGTCAAGCCTACAGGTGAGCTGATTTTGAAATGCTTCATTACATGACCGTGCCTTTTTTGCTTTTGTGCGCTTTATTTCATTAAGATATCACATGTAAAACAGGTCAATTCTGTAAGAGTAACTAAATCTAAATCTTTACTTTTGAAATCTGTAAGTGCGCTTCTGTGATTTCAAATTGCATCATTTTATACAGTCAATACTCGGGTATTACATTTAGTCTTTTAGGTTTCCAGCACGGACCATCATCCACTCATTTGATACGGCATAGATTTTACACTGAGCTTCTAGGTTGGGTGGAGCCAGGGGGTCAAACTGATCAAACTATCCAAAACCACAGACCCCTGACATTACAGTAAATACTTCAAACACTCTAAAATTAATCTGTGATAAATAACCCACCTTCAACCTTATATATCAATAACATTGCATTAACAATAGTGTGTTTTTTGCAATTGGTTCTCCAATAACAAACGTTCATTTAGCCATAAAAAAACAAGCATGAAGCCACCGACAAAGGTTTTTTCATACAGTTAAGTGCTAAAATCCAGCAGCACATGAACTCATACTTCCGCAGTCTTCAGCTTTTCTAATTAACTTTATCCTCATCATCACACTGACCTTTGACTACATAAATAACTTGACTTTAATAACAGATTCTGCCTCACAGTACATAAACATAATGTCTTATTTTGTTGGATAGGTCTGTACTGTGATCAAAAGTGGCACTGTGATCAGCAGTAGGGCTGGGTTTTACAGTAAGGTTATAAACAGCATGTTTAGAGAATAGATCCATGTGATCATAATAATAAACTTCAAGTGAAGTTGAAGAAAATGTAATCAAGTAAATCAAATATATATATATATAAATAAAAAAAACAACATAAACACACACAAAGTTTCAAATGCACAGACATTGCACATAAAACATCTGTGAGGGGGACACTCACTTGAACTGTTGATGTTCCCGGGAGCTGCGGATCTTGGAGGAGAACCTCTCAGCCAGCTTCTCTAAGCTGCGGGAATATTCCAGTTCGATCTCAGCTTTTCGGCGGAAGAACTCCTGCAGGTCCTGCAGCAGCTGGATACGAGACTCGGACTGCTGCTCCAAGCATTTGAACTGCTCCACCAGCTGGTTACGGATCTCTGTCCATCAAAGCACCAAACAGAAGTTGCATGAGTTGACTGATTACAACTGAGGTCACAGCAATACACAAGATCTCCTGCTCAAAAACAATGTGCCAAAGATTCACATTATGCTGCTTGGCCATCAACAAGCTCACATCATGTTGAGAAAAGGTTAATGCATTTGCTGTGAAGAGGGGGACGTGCAGCATGTCAAAACAGGTACATTATTTTAAAACTGCAAAAAAAACAAATGATGATTGTTAAACGGTAGTAAAAGTAGTATTGCTCATTTTGTTCCTCAAAATGAAGGCCACTTTTCATATAAGCTTGCTGCTTTGTGTTATAGGGCAAATGTGATCTTTTCGGTCAATGATTTCCGATGTTGATTGGCTAACAAAAATATACTGAGAGCCACTAAATAAGAAACATAAATGGACAAAGGCAACCCAAGAAACATTTGTAAGACTGGTGTTTTCTTTACAGCAACATGAAGCGAAGAGCTTGAACACCGGTGAGCATCCTTGCCAAGTCAATAAGATGAACTGTGTGTATGACCTCCCATAAGTGTGTAACCGGCGAACCAACAGTGAGATCAAATTGATTTTATGAGCACACCCCATCTCAAAGCAAGCAGTGGAGTAACATTTCTCCTGAAGAGGAACCTGATGCTGCCAGGCAGACTGCAGATCCTTCATGCTACTGGGAACCCACACAAGAAACCCGATTCCTCTTTGTAGTGCTGTCATCAGCAGCAATGATGCCTCGACTCAGGAACAGTGAACAAAAACGCAACTGGAAGGATGCAACATCAAATTTTGCTTCGAAACTTTGATGCCACATTAAGGAAAACCTGAAATAAAGTATATAAAAGTAAAATTTCTTCACTTCCAGCAATAAGTTCCCATAAAAGCACAGGATTTCACATACTATTTGCTGTTTCTGATTATCTAAAAATTATTTATTTGATTGGTTCATTCAAGCTTTTCCTCCACTCAAAATGACTTTTTTGGTTTTGTCTTTATTTGTTTTTAAAGGGTCGGCATGGAAATGCACTTGAAAGCGGCAACGGAAAAAAGAACTTCCCAAATGTCACTGCATGTTGTAACACCCATTTGTTGCAACATGAGTCACTGAAAGTCAAAACTCTAAATAAGGACTGAGGATGGATTTGACAAATATCTGAGCCACAGCAGCAGCACTGCAGGCAAGTGAGCTGCTGACTGAACGGTGAAACCGCAGCAGTGACACAGACTGTGTTTTCATGCTGCTGAGGGTGTAATTTGGTCACCCAAGCCTGCCTCATGGATATATATGCAGGCTCCATCAGCCAGGGAGGCAGGGGAGGCTTTTCTCTCTCTGTGATGTTGTGCCACCTGGTCTCAGCCTCGAGTGGCATACTTCATTTTGTGGTTAACCATTGTCCCAGTCCTCCCCTTCATCACAGGGCCTCCCTCTGCCCTGAAGCGCGAAGGGCTTACAGCTCAGTTTTTAGTAGAAGCTCTAAAGCAGCTCGGGGGAGTGATAGTACTTTGCTACATCGGTGCTGTCAAGAATGTTTTTCCTTTCGAGACAAGCAGCTATGCTCCCTGTTTGTAGTGTTTCTTTCTTCTTTTTTTTCTTTCGTTCAATATTTTTACTGAGAGAAACGGTGCCAAAGCAAGCCAAAAGAAATGCCCCAGGAAAATGTGACACCAATGTGCATGAGTGACAGGGAGGATTTCTGAAAACACTCTTGCACAAAAAAGGGAACTCAGAATCACCAGCTGCAGCTCTGCATTTGACAGATGAGTTTGGAAAAATAGGTCATACACACACACAACCGGCAAAGTGGTGTGTGCCCTTACCTCCAAGAAACCATGAGCAATTGGAGAATTATTCCCTAACTATTCCCAGCTCTTTGAGTGAATTCATTCGCAGTGGTTTATTCAAAGTGAGGGACCCCTCTGTAATTCTTTTCAATCTGAGAGGAGGAATTCTGTGAATGTAGGCCTGCAGTAAAAGTTACAATGATTGCACATAAAGAAATCCTTCTAATATCTATAATTGGCTCTGATTTCTACCCAGTGAAGAAGGCAAGTCATGTTTATAGCTCAGATAAAACAGCTAGTGAATAATTTGTCACTAAAGTCTATATTACTGTCAAGAGTGATCAGTAATTCAAATCTCCAAGAGATCAAGAGATTTCAAAGCTGGGAAGATGAATGTTAAATACCATTTTCCTATAGCGAGTGTATAATATATAACCTTCACATGTATGTGCTTCTTGAAAAACACCGACCCCCCACATATATCCTAACCTTCCTACCAGTTTTCAAACAGTTCTTTGAACCCACAAACATGGATGCCCCAGTTCTAGTGTGAGTTGGTGCATCTAAAATGTCATCTAACATACACAAAACATTTCGTGTTCAAATGAGCTTCTTAATAAAAATTCATATACAATGTTGTGGGAAGATGAATTAATGTTACTGATTTCTGGAGAGAAAAGGGGGGGTTTTGGCAGCCAGTTTAACAATATCATTATTGGACACAGACTGTTGTTCAAAAGCAAAGCATTCATTCTGTTAAAGCATGAGCTCATTTGAAGTTGTTGACCTATAATTTGAGAGGAAAATTTGCATTTCAAACAGTGCTTTTGATTACATTGCATACTGGTTTTTGGGATGGGAAGGGAAGTGCTCTCAGTGCAGGTGGGACTTGTTTGGGCAACCTACCAAAAACTCTTCTAATTCAAAGTGGGCAAGTTAAACCTTTAATGTTGGTGCTTGATGAAGCATGTGGTTATTATCTGCGGCAGACCTACTGCGTGTTGCCTCTATGTGTTTCTATTTAGAGATGGAGCCATCTGCTTTTTTTTAAAGGAAGGAGGGGATTATCTTTGGGAGAAAATGGAGAGCAAGACTGGAGCAACATGGTTTTACAACTCATACAATTGAGGCCCAAAAGTTTTTATCCAGAGACAGACTTCCCTTCTAAAGCCTCATTACAGCCTACACTCAAGTGACTGGAATACGTGTAGCCAATAGGATTAAAATAGATCTTTCTTTTTCTCCAATGTGGATGGTTTCTTGCTACCTACTACTATTTACTCTGTAATCCTATATGCAGTTTATAATGTTTATGTGTTGTGCAAACACTGTTTGTGCCTTGTTTGCTTTGGTGTTTCTCGTTAATAAACACTGATTCTCAACTGTGTCATTTTTCATCTATACCAACCCAAATTAAGTTCCCTCCGAAGCATGAAAAAAGAAGTGGCATTAATCCAGTTACATTTCGAGTCAGTGGGTTTAATAAACGAGTCAGCGTTTTTTCTTTTATTTTGCATCAAAGTCATCTGCAGATAACTGAGAACATGTCCATATGTATTGTATATGTAAGTCATTCAAGTTGAAGTATGTTGAGATGGAGATGAGTCTGCATGTGCATGGTAAAATGTGAGCGGAACAGATCAAATATAAATATCGGATTACGTGCAAGATAAGCAACCATCACTCAATGTACAGGCAGGTTCATTACTGCTCATCCCTGTGACATATTAAGAGAACAGTTATTAAGCATCACAGACACTTTACATTCCTGACCTCAAGTCCTTACATCATCATTATTGGTGTCCACTGGACACCTGCTCTCTAGTATTATTTCTCCTGCACTGTTAGGGGACAGGAATTGAAAGCATGGCGGACACTTGCCTTCTCACAGAACAGGAAAACCTCTGAAAACAATAGTAGGATGTCGGAGATCCCTGGCTTTTGACCCTCACAGACAGAGTTCTGGCTCAGCAGCTGTCTGATAGTATGGTGAATGCAGTTGTGCATTGCTTTGGAACTATTACATTAAGGTTTAAGTTGAATGAACTGAAACACATCTACGCTACAGCCCAAATCTTTTGTTCATGGGGGGAAAAAAATGCATTAAACGGCAGCTTACATCACCAGGCTCATGCATTCCCCGGCCAAGCACAGCAGCACTTGTGCACTCACCTAAACAATGGCTATATCCGAAGAAATGGATACAAGATCGATATGGCAAAATATTTGTTGGCTTCCACATCATTAGCATTTTTTGGGCCCATGAAAAGCACAGGCCTTCACTGGCAGAGCCCATGGATAGCATGGACATTTTAGATTTCCTCTGGCTGGGCAGACTGACTTCCTGTCTGCTCCCAGCACAGTTAAAAATTATACATTTTTGCTACTTGAAATTTCATATATTTGTGATGCTCAGAAAAGTTCCTTCATCGTTAATTTCCTTTTTTATGACATGTTTTTAAGGAAAAAGTCTTTTTTTTTTCCAAGGCCTTTGGCTTTTTAGGGTGCATTTTGTTTCTGGAGTTGATGGTTTTGAGTGAATAACGCTGACATGCAAACCTGCTTGTAAGTTTAATGTGGTCAGATGGCTTGAAACAAAGTCAGGGAGTACATTTTGTGAATAATTTTGTTTGTTTTAGACGGACGTGGACATTAGAGTATTGAATTATATTGTTTATATGATGAGATGGAGCTCAGTGCAAAACAACTTTCTGAACATCTACAAAAAAGTAAAATGGATACACGGTAAAACGGACTGACACTGAGGTATTACTGATTATCTTATCATATAAAAACAAACAAGTGTTCCCCACTGAAGTCAATTCAGGACACCAGCAATGATCTGCTGGTGCAGCACTTTACTGCAAGTTTGCTCTTTGGGAGAACCACGTGACATCTTGACGCCATGAACGTTGGAGCGCAGTGAATGAAATTTTCTGCAGAGCATCCTGAGGGGAAGCCAGGCTGCACAGGGCAGTTGCCTGCCTGAGGGGGAGCGGGAGAGATGGATCACTTCACTGCAGGATAATGAAACTCAAATATAAGCTCAGATGTATGCTTATGCTTAATGGTGTTTCATTGGGGCTGTTTTACAACACTGGATGTTGGTGTAGCGAGTGTAGAGGAAAGAATTACATGTCTCTGGGTAATATGGACAAATTATAAACCATAAACAGTCTCAGAAGGCTTTAAACACTTTGAAAATAATGTCTTTGGGTGTTCACATCATCATGCATTAAAGATGCACACACATTCAGCAACTATAGAGACAGACAGACACACACCCACACACACACCAGACAAAAGCAACTCGGAGCCAAATTCACTAACCTAATCCTCAACTCAGCTCTGCAGCATCTGAGCTCTACGCTGCAGAGCAAAATTCACATGAAAAGCAAACACACAGACAAATTCAACCTTTATCTAGACCTTAATTCACTCTCTCCCTGTGTCATAATGCAAGTTCTAGTCATTGAGCTAATCCCCCACTTCTGTTCATGTTTTAAAATCCCCATAATGATGAATGCAATTTTGGATTCACAAGGGCACGCTCCTGATAGTGCAGGTTGTCCTCTGTCCGTCTCGCCTGGTCCCTCATTAGCCAAAGCTGCTGCAGCATGTGTATTCAAAGATAAGACAACAGGAGCTAAGGCCAATCAATGGCTAAGCAGAGGTGAACCGACGGGGTACCTTACAGCAGGATGTCAGCCGTCCCTCACTCTAAACCCTCACATCTCATTATCTACTGCTTCATCCGATGTTCCACTGCTATTGTGTCAAACTAAAAAGGTACATTGAGCTTTATCTTTTTCAGAAGCCTGCATCTTTTTGAGCTTACTCTGGTATATAATAAATGCTATCTAAGCATCAGTCGTTGAGATAAAGCTTGACAATAAACAGCCAGACTGCTCATTTAAGCCTCCCAAACTGTAATGAAAACCTTAAACCACACACTTTGAATAAAACACTCAGCCAAAGATGACAATAAATCAAACATTCAACAGACAGGCTAACCCCTTCCCAGTGCAAGAAGAGGAAAATCATCCCAGACTTCCTCATCTCAATCTCTCCTATTGATTTTCTCTCTGGTGCTTAAATCATCATCACCTCAGCTCGTTACACAAACGTGATGCTTCAGGAAATGAAAAATACACCCTTTCAGACTCAATAGCTGTCCATCTTTTGCTGTATCCAGGATCCAGCTCTGCGGGACCAGGCTGAGACATGTCTCCATGGCAACAAGGGCGTGCACCAGTCCTTTGGGAGCAGTTTATTGGCAGAGAGCTGGGCTCTGGTGGATGTGGATAGGTGGCAGCAGTGAGCCAAGAGGCATGTATGGCTTGTACGTACCGTAACACGTAAAATGGTCTGTGAAGCTGCAGCGTCTCAACACAGCAGTGAACCTCATTTTACGACTTTATCTTATTACACTGATTACATCAAATTAAAATCAAATTCTCCCACATTGCAGCGCATTAAGACACCTGAACTTTTAAATCATTCAATTCATTCAACAGAATTTAGCTTTTGTCAAAGGAGAATGTGTAGGTGTCTGAAACAACAGCTACATGGAACCAAGATCAACGACAAAATCAGCTCTGTGCTCAGAGGAGGTGAAACTGAGTGTAGCATTCAGCTGAGAAAAGACACAAAGAAACAGAGGACAGATGTGTCGCCTTTATGCTTCTGGCTTTGGTGAGACGCACAAACAAAGGAGTGCCTTATTTTCTGCTGGCCTCGGGTTTAAGTTTAGTTTTGGGACACATTCTAGAGACAAAATACCCTACAATTATAGTAGGCTGGAGTTGAAACAGTCAATCAAAAATTTAAAAAATGTAACACAATATCCAGTCAAAGCTTCTCTGTTGTGAGAATTTGTCACTTTCATGTCACTGTCAGTTTCTCAGTGACAGTAAACTGACTATCTTAAGGTTCTGTACTTTTACTCAAATAAAAAAAAAACAAAACAGCTATTTTAGAATATAATTAGGCAAATATCTCATTCCTTAAAATAATCATTAGTTGAAGCCAGGTGAAAAACAATGAAATAATGTGCATATAACAAAACAGCACAGTTTTGTGGTACTAATAATTAACGAGCCTGTGCTACATACTGTGCTATTTCTAACAGAGATGGATGAGAGGGATTTGTGAGCTGCGAAGAGAAACTCTCTTTAATTATCTAAAATTATTTTTTGGGACATGTGGTTCACAGGTACATAATAATGTTCATCTGGTGGGTCCCTTGCCTTCACTGTAATAACTTAATTAGTTCATCAAACAGTGACTTGTTGAAACTCAGGCTATTTGTGAAATCGCCCCGCATATTCTGTTTCTAAGGTTACTTTCCTTCAACAGGAAATGTTTTTTTAAACAGACTTTCATTTTCTCTCTAGATCAGCTATTTCTTCATATCACCATGGCTACCTGATAAGCGATGACAAAGGAAATGGAAAAATGTCCTGTTACATTGTATTTCTCAATTTCTTTACTATATAAATTGCCCTCTTGTCTTCATTTTTCTGTTATGTTTGTTGGTTCATACATGTCTAAAACATGACACTCTAGCCCGTGTCTTTAGAAACTGAAGTCTGAAGACCTAAATCTGCTTCTAACCCTGAGTTACAAAGAGACTTAAAACTGAATCCAAACATTCTCAGTTAACACCCATTTTTCCTATTAGAATTACGATGGCTCTGAGGGCTCAACACACTGCAACTATAACACCATATGCAAATATACAGAACAGAAGCAAACATGGAACCAACACAATCAAGATTCAAAAATGCTGAAAACACTTACAACACAACAGAATTTTTTCCAGCGGACACAAAAAAGGGACGTCCCTGCAGTACCGAGTTTGAGTCTGATCCATAATTCCTGCCAGTTTCAGAATAAATAGCCTAAAAACGGTGATGAGCTCATCCGGGACAAACTTGCATGGAAGAAAGTGTCTCACATTTATACAGCCCATCATAATACTTTCATGCACAACAGTTATTTAATGCTTTTAACAATAAATAAATAAATAAATAAATAAATAAATAAGAAATCACTGAACAATTAATTCTTCCCAGCCAGGTCCCATGGAAGCACTTTAATTCTTTTGTAAGTATTTGAAGCACAAGTTTGTTGCATTGATGAAGTCCTTCATTTGTTTATGTTTTGTAGCTTTCAGGGTCATTGCATAGAAAAACATAGCTATATGAAACATTAAACATATTTTATAGAAACTGAAGTTGGCAAAGATCCCTCTATGAATGTTACGTACAGATTCTTCTTATTGAAAAATATAATTAGGACATGATACAAAGACACAGAGGACTTAAAGCATTTCATGAGCAGGTTTCATGTGTCAGATCAACCACAATTTTTTTAGGTTTTCAAGTTTAACAGCCTTGTAACTAAATTTGAGTTCCTCTGCAAACAGCAGTGCATTACTGGACTTGTAATACAATCATGATTTAGAAAGCTAAACTCCTCTAGACAATGCTGATTAAAAATCTTTCAGCCTGAACAACTGAATCAAATGAGAAGTGAACTTGTGCACTGACTGGCACCAAATTACCAAGAAAATCAAACTGTTTCTTTTTTCTGTTTAAATGGCCTTTTGTATTCTTTATCAATGCTCAGATCACAGACCAAAGAGCTATTCTGAGACTGTGTTAAATGATAATCTACGCCTGGCAGATCAACATCTTCATGAAAGGCAGATTATCTCTCCAGTCCTTGTGAAACAGACAACAAACACACAAACACTCAATTTATCGTGAGGCTATGCTTTCATCATACTTTGAATGAAGTTAGAAGAAATCATCCAAACCACTCTCATATTTGTGCATTAAGTATAAAAACATAGTCAACAAAAAAAAAAAAAAAAACAATATAGTTGAGCTTGGCAGACGAGAAAAAACATAGGAACCTTCAGCAAGATCTAGTTTTTGCTAGAAAACACAGCTGAAATATAATAACAAATTGTTTTCAACTCTTAGTTTCTGTATAAAAGATAAATATTGTGAACTTAAGATATTTTTGTTGCATATAGACAGAGTCATGTCTGTCTTTTGCAGGTTTTAATGTTACACTAAAGGTAGACAGCTACAGGCAGTAGATTCATACTGAGCATACAGGCTCACCACTGGTACTGCTTTTCTCATCTAACTTTTAGCATGAGTGCAAACAGTGTCTTGCCCAGACATTGTCCTGTGTTTTATTTAAGACATACCTGTGAATCAATAATGAAATATTGAGTCAGCAGAAGTAAAGCTAAGATGAGCTGTCTCCACGTTTGATCAGTGAATACCACTCCACACAAAGACAACAGCCATAAATGAAGTCCAAAAATCACTGGAGTGCACAATAAACAAGCTGTCCCATTAAAGATTATCCTGCTTTAATAGTTAATGGATGATTTTTTGTTTTGTTTTGTTTTGTTTTTCTCTCGTTGAACAGCATGTTTGTTAAACAAGCTGGTGATCCTCAGCTGGTGAGTCAGTGTGACCATTTCTTCAACTCCTAGCATGTCAGCTTCCGCACAGCCAGCTCCATGCTGCCCAGCGGGCTACTAACTAAATAACACCATGATGGTGACAAGCTCTGATCTTAAGACAGATTTCCAGCATCAACTGCGCAGCACAATGCAGCACAATCACTGTCAGTAATGAATATGGGCTGGAATTACAAGCAGCAGATTGTTCATACTGCAAAGAGACCACAGGCTGTATACAGTGATGTTGTTACTTAACTAACAAACAACATGAACCCGCAAAGTGTTTTTTGCACTTAACTTCCTCAGCAAGAAAGCTGTCAGTAGCGTGGGGCAACACCTAACAGACACACCTAATGTCTCACATTATGCTCATTCACACTTAACCAAGCCGACCTGACAATGTTTAGGGTTGCATAAGCAAGAAGAACTGTGGTTTCTCACCACACTGAGCATTTGATGAGATCGGACAACTGTTACCAAACGTACTGCAAGCTGATGATCAATGAACACTCTTTAATATAAAGCAGCAGAGGATATATAGCTCAATCATTTCACTTAACAAGCTGTGTGATCATCTACTCCAATGACACTAGGAACACCTTTAGATTGTGAATCAGGCAGTTAAGTTTGGATTCTGCTGTAAAGTCAGACATGCACTCTGCATGCAAATTCATGTGTAATGGACATTTAGCCTACAACCACTTTCAAATGTATGTCTATCAAATTATAATTAGAGCTGCCAGGGAGGTTAATCTTGTCTGTGCTTGGTGTGGCCAGCAATGAACAAGAAGAAGGAAAACAGAAACCATGCTTCTTCTTCCATATTGTGTATGTTGTGTGTGTGTGCACAAATGGGGGAGACTAAAAACCTTCAATGAGCTGCTGCCTACATAAACTCCCTGTTCAGAAGTTGTTTGCAACCTGGATGAAAAGCAAATGACAACACTTCTAGTGTAATGCAATTTTCATCACATCACAAGTATACTTTCTCTCAACAACACAATTCATTAATGTGTGTGACTAAATTACGACCAGGAAATGACCACCATTGCAGGCCATGAGATAATTTGTAAAATCACACACACACACACACACACACACACACAAAATGTTTTAACTAAATTTAAGCTTCACATGTGACACTGAACATGAGCTGTAGAGCTGACCCAACACATTTAAAGCTCTTACTGCTATCTTCTAAACACTGCAGGGATAATACCATTACTGAGAGTCCAGTGTGCCAGAAAAGGGAGTGGGGTGCTGCTCCAGACACAATGAATCAGTGATTCCTTGCAGAGGGGGATTCGGGGAAGCCAGCCAACAGGACCTGCTGGCTCTCAAGCCGAAGTACAAATCAGCAAAAAGATGTAAACATGAGACAACTGTAATAAAAATGGGCCATGCTGCAGAAAACGAAGTCTGCCCTCATGTCTTGACACTTACTATTGTTGTTTAAGTGTTCCACTTTTATTTCAAAGCTTTGTCCCGTGAATGTACTGTATCGTCACCAGCTCTCGCAGCAGCTGTATGTGGGATTCCTCTTAATCTACTGTCTGGTTTCTTCATGTCAGCACCTAATTAAGTTGTGATCACTGGATTTATCACTGCAATTTTCAATAGTGGCGAGGCTTAAAGTCCAATACATCCATGTCCTGCTGATGGGGAAGTATGGATTTATACTAAAACCATATTTTGGCCTTAGAAACTCAAAAGTAAATGTCAAAAAGGCGCTGACAGTTGAGCCCAAGGACAATACTTAACAAGCTGCTTACAAAACTAGCTAACCAAAGGAGACAGAGCTGCAGACCGGCAACCACACAGTGGTTAGGGACATAACAGAGTCCAAGTTCTTCAGCCAGACTCTCTCTGTCCAGAGTATGAACCCTCTCTATTGACATGCAAATGCATGATTTGCCAGCTGAATAGTCTGAATAAAGTGAAGTCTCCTTCAGAGACCAGGTCTTTGGCAAAGAGCCTTGAGGGTCGTCAAGAATTCATTAATGCAGGGTTTGTTTGTTGGTTTGTTTGTTTTTTTTTGTAGAATTAAATTTAATCTAAAGATATGCTTTTGGATCTGTAATCACCACCTTTAAACAAACAGTATTTATGTGTGGCAAAAGTAGGGGTTAGAGTTAAAGTACTGCAGAAACCAAGAGATATTTTATTAGCCTGCATACATAATAAAGCAACTGCGCAATCTTGTTATGGCCCAATCAATGACACACTGATGATTTGGTCCCTGCTGCCATGCACACATTAACCATGAAGCAATAACTCACAACAAGACAAGTGCAATTTCCAATCTGAATGTCATTACAGTTCGCTCACAGTCCGGATCAACTCTTTACATGGCCGTTGTTGGGTGTGAGGAGCAGAGCCCTCTGAGTCTTTAGACTGTGCAACAGGGCAGCTGTGTGAGGAACAAGCAGCAGCCTCCATAAATTAAGATCCTTCCACCTTAAACAGTTCAATGCCCCTGTCAACCACAAAGGGGTAACAGAGGACCTGGACCTATGAAGCAAGAGCAACTCTTCCATTAAGAAAATAATGGCCAGGAGTAAAGGGGGAATTAGAGACAAGAGCTGTTTACATGCATTTTTCATACCATGAGATAAAACCAACATTTACAGGCACAAAATATCTGGTGGGTCAAAATCAGCTGATACATTTTCCACACGAAGGGGGATGGGTCTGTACATCAATCCTACAAATCCGAATTTTGGCACTCTGAGAAAGTCCAGACCTGGGGGACTATCAGCTGTAACCCCTGATGTGTAACATTAGTGAAACCACTGAGAGGGAGAATGCTGGTAAGACTAATAAATCCAGAGCCTTGAAACTGAAACCCAGCTTCACTGAGGGGAATGTCTGCTTTCTGTTTGTTGTTCTACACACCCCCTCATTTTTACACTACACAGCAACACAAACTGTCACTGAGAGCAGAAAATGTACGAGAGTATGAGTTAATGTTTATTTGGGTGGCCTGTAAATCTGAGGTCTTGCTTTAATTAACGCCTGGATTAATTTGGGATGTTTCCAGCGACTATCTACTCAATCACCACAACTGCCTTCATAAAAGTAGTGATATACAAAGGTGGAACATATACCATATATCAAGATAAAGATAGTAAAAACACATTGTATCCCAGCAGGCAACAAACCCACTACTAAGACTTGAAATTGACGTTAGAGATAACTGTGAGGGAAATGATCTCGGAGTGAGTCAGTAACAAGCTTTATGTCCTTTGTCTGTGACATGAGCAGTGATGAGGTGGCAGGTGAGAGCAGTGACAGAAAACAGACAGTTGCTGACAGTAAATCAAAAATAGAAGGTGCCAGCACAGTGTGATTATCAGGGTTTAAGGCTGAGGCAGCTTTGTTGACTGAAGCCATTGGAAGACAAATGGATTGTGAAAATCAGTATTGATTCAATCCAGTAGCTTGCACAAAGTGTACAAAATGATTTCCCCAAATATTTGTTTAACACCTGGAACAAAACAGTGAGCCAAATGCAGGGCCCAGAATGAGAAAGAATGGGGAGGCACAACATTAACACTACCACCTTTTCCTCCATCCAGGAGTAATTGATCATCACAGGGGGCATTATGCCCAGCAACACAACGTGCACAACCGGGATCCAACAACCATAAGACAGATCAACACCCAGCACACAGAGATCCCTCTGGCTGCTGGTGAATTAATAAGAGGAACCTTTGCACATGACAGAGAGGAGGGTGGGGGGGAAATACTGAATGCTCTGGCGCTCCTGTCATTGGACTGACTGTCACGGTTTGCATGTCCTCTGACGGGAAGGTCTGTGTTTTAAAGGCGTATCCTTTACAGAGATGGAAGCACCGTGTTTTACGAGCCAAGAAAAAAAAAAGAAAGAAAGACAGAAAGAAAGAAAGCAAAATCATGCAGGAGTCAGGCTGACAAAGTGGCTCCGCAGAGACAATGCACACAGAGCGGACACACATTACACTCGCACCGCACCTTTCACTTGGGTCTCATAATCTGCTATGATCTCCTTATCCTTCTTGAATTTCGTAGATGACATGGCTCCTCCGGTTTTAGGTGGAGATCCTGGGAGTGGTGGAGACTCTTGGGTCTTAAGTGATGATCCTCGGCTGGGAACGTTGCAGAGCTTTCCTCTGTTTCCTTCCTTCCCTCTCTGGTGTCCGTGCAGAACAAACGCGTAAAAGGTTTGGTTAAAAAAAGATCATATCGCAGAAATCAGTGCAGAGGAGAAACACCGGAGCAGCAGCTGCACACCGACGGTGCATTCTCCTCTGTTTGCTGCTTTTTTTTTTCTTTTTTCTTTTTTTTTTTTTTTGGTGTTTTTATTTTTTGCAAATGGTTTTCTCTGGGGAGCCGAAACCTCCTCCTGGTAGCACCGGTCAACTCAAATGCTCCAGCAGGAAAAACAAAAGACAGGGGCGAGCTCAAAGCTGCAACATGAAACAGAAAGAGAGAGAGCAGCGAGCAGCTCGGCAAGCTCAGGCAGTCAGTCCATGCAGCTCCTGAAGAGACGGGCGGCGGAGGAGCGAAACACCAGCCCGACTCCGACAAATTGCGCTGCAGGGAAACAGGAATATAAGAGACAGTCACGTGAGGCTCCTCATCTTGTCAGCCCCCCCCAACCACACACACAGAGACATATAATTTGAATTTACATATTTTATGATTAACCTTTTTGTATTGGTGAACACATCATCATTATCAATATCATCAATAATGGATAATAATAATAGAGATGACCCCCCCCCCCCCCCATTATCATCTTCAGACTCCATTGCCTTGGAAACCTCACACTTTCATCTCTGCGCTAGTCTCACCATGGCCACTGTTTAGAAGACATCTAATCCCGAGGCTGTGAGGGATGATCTCTAACAGACACACACTGTGTGAAGGGAGAAGCCTGGTGGGCAAATGTGCTCAAGCATCACACCACCGGGAGCACCACACTGATGTGTCCATTGTGAAGAATAATAATGGATGCAGTGCTGTGATGACAGAACATAAACACAAACCATTATCCATTCAATTGTGTTTTTGTGACACCTTCATTTTTGCACACAGCTTCATCTTCGCCCTTCCATTGTCTACTTCTCTTTGTCTTTCCTGTTGGTGAATCCCATTAATGAGGAATGTGTTCGCAAGAATGTCAATCTACTCATGGAAAAAAAAAAAAGAAACATGCTTATTAGGTGCCAGCTTAATCTTTCGAGAGATAAATGGCTCACATGTTTAGACTACACCATTAGAATGGCATTCTCTTTAAAGTTCAAAAAAGAACTTCATATCATGAAGACCAGCAGCTGTTCAAAGCATTGTAGCAACAGGGACTCAGTGTGTATCCTGACAGATGTCATCTGGTGCATTGATGTGTTTGTAAAAGATAAGCCAAGTTAGCATGTTGTCTGCCACTTTAGTTATTCTGAGTTCAGTTCAGGAACAGGCTGGTGACTCACAATGAGGGGGCACAAACCTGCGCACTGCCACACAGTACAAGGCATTAACTCCATTTCCATCAGCGGCGCACAGACTTCAATGTTTATTTCAAGCTGACAGATACGGAGGCGTTTTTTTACAGATTGTAGCTCTGCATCGTGCCACATTTTAAAAAGCTGTTGAAAAGGACTTTTATGACAGCTGCAAACCAAAAAATATTCTACTCATCCCTGATAAAAGGTTGTCACTGACAACTTTATTGAAGTCATTTATTAATGGTTATAGAAGTTTAGAGCAAGTTTCGGGTTGCCATGTTATGAAAAAAAAATCTCTTCCTAGCATTTATCCTCCTCAGGATATTTGCTTTGTCTTCAAGTCATCAGGAAAACTTTTACAGAGGTTTGTAATCATTTTTCCTTTCTGAAAGTGCCTCAGCAAATCAAGAAGTTTTGTTTATGAATCATAAATATACATTTACTTTGTCATTAGAGAGAGAAAATGTCCTATTAATAGAATTTCTGAATGTAGATGTGATTGATAGTAGAGAGAAGGAGACTTCTCATCTATCAATGGGCTCCAAACACATAGCTGCATTATTAATGAAAAAAAGGGTAGAATGCAGCCTGTACATCAACCCAAAAGCTGTTGTCATCATTTGGTTTATAACTGATCTTTAGTAAAGGATCAGTGAGTCTGATATTCACCATTAATGGATACTACACAAAGGCATTTGGGCTGGCTTGAGGCTAATGAAGATCACCTCTTGCTCCTTCTATTCTGAACTGAAGTCATGAAAATCATACTGTAATTATAAATACACTCTGAGCACCGAGAATCACCTAGAAATACCATGACCTGGATGACTAAGGGTTGTCACAGACATTTTCCTGGATATAGCTGAGAAATTGACAAGTACGTAGAAGAACAGACAATACGAGGCGTGGTAGTGTGAGATATAGTGTGTTGTTACTTTGCAATCACCACCAGCAGTATAATGTCCATTCACACAAATGTTGGCATATTCTAATGTCCTGTGGTAGTAAACAAGCTTGAAGAAATCTAAGAAATTCCAACGAATGGCCTTGTGATTTCCAAATACATTTTGTAGCTCTCTCTCTCTCTATCTATCCATCTATCTATCTATCTCTGTGTGTGTGTGTGTGTTTGTGTGTGTATTCCTCTTTATTCCTCCTACCATAGCTCTTTTTTTCACCCCTAACTCTCTGATCAGGCATCTCAAGGGTAAACCCTGAAAAACTGTGGCTTTACTGTCTTTATTGCACAAAGATCCATTGTGGGATCCTTTTACCAATTCTTTCTATGGAACAACAGTGGGAACTGCCCTCAACTCCATACTCACTCAGCATGGGAACAAACAGTGCTCTGGGATACAGTCCTGGACCTGAATGCCCTGACTGAAATAGTGAATTGTATATCTATATAAGTACATTCAAATATTGTTTTTCTTTCTCAGTGAATCCGGATCTGCATAGGAAACCATTTTTTTTGGTTTCCTAATTGCAAGTGTCCAAAAAGAATATATGTTACAATCTGAATTTAATCTTTTTTAAAGATTTTCTTGTTTGTTTGTTTTTGGCATAGGTCACCTGATGACACAGATGTGGGTTGTCAAAGACCACCCAATCACCTGCACTTTCTGCTGAGCATTGCTTTGTCTTCAAACAAATACTTCTTTGGATGTCATGTAAAGGTAATGAGGACCCCTCTCTCATCTCTCTCTCTCCCTCATGTCCTACCACGTATCCATTTCCGGGTCAAGGGGGATGCTGGAGCCAATCCCAGCTCACATTGGGCGAGGGCAGGGTACACCTTGAACAGGTCAACAGTCCACCATAGGGCCAACACTGAGAGACAGACAGAGACCAACAACCACTCACACTCACACTCAGACCTACGGACAATTTAGAGTCACCAATCAACCTAAACATGATGTCTGTGGACGGTGGGAGGAAACTGGAGTACCCGGAGGCAACCAACGTAGGCACGGGGAGAACATGCAAATGCCACACAGAGTGGGCCCAGGAATCAAACCGACAACTTTCTTGCTGTGGGGCAACAGCATTATGCACCGTGCTGCCCGCTGATGAGGACCCATAACCCAAATTATGGTTATTCACATCGGTCTATTTTAATATCTACAGCATATAATTTTTACACCAAAATACTTGCACAAAATGCAGAGAATAGTTGACGAAGGATATAAAAAGTCTATGAGTATAACTGGGAGGAGCTCAGCTAAAGGCTTGTTATCAAAACTCTGGTTGAGTTGGCAATAAATAACTCCATGAGGCTGATTCTTCAAAAGGTTTTTTTCCTCATCATACGGAGGAAGCTCTGCATAGACTTGTGGGTTCTCATACCACTTCTAATTCCACCACACTTAATTTAAAAGATTTCTGCCCTTGGGACTCTTCAAATGTGATGTAACAGGTTTTCCTGTTTTGAATTTACAGCTCTGCCAGATGTGCAGCACAAACCCTTCAATAAGTGATCTGCAGAGCAGTAAATGTTTTGCTGACTCAGTTCAGCTTTAACTTCCAAGTTTGGTTGTTTTTGGAATCAACACAGATTTCTTCATCACGAAACATTCACTGTATGAATAAAATTGAATTAGAAGGAAAGAATTCAAGCATGAAGTAACATGAATACAAGATAAAAATTTGAATGTAAATTAAAATGTATTTTAAAAATGAACCGACACATTCAGTTGTAGTATATAGGGGTGGGAATCTTTTACCATCTCACAATTTGATTAAAAATCGATTTTCAATTTAAAACGATTTGATTCATAATGATTTCTGCTTCAATCTATAGGTGTGCAAAGGATCCTCATGATCTACTCCAGTCTGCTTTGCAAGACAGAATCACAAATGGAGACATTAAAGTGTCTTTTTCACATTTATTAAGTTTGAAACATTTATCCATGCTTAGATGGAATTATTGCAACTGTTGCATAAAAGCAATATCATATATTGCTTAAGTAACAAAAATAAAAGTGTCTCTTTATAAAAAAAAATAGTGCAGTTAAACATGGGTTCCCCAAGTGCTTAATCCTCATTTTGCTAATCTTGCACACTGTGAAGCTCATGTCAAGCTCGGCCTTCCCGGGCATTCGGTAAATAGGGCCCTATAAAATCTGCGATCACGGAATCACGGAATTAGACATTAAAAACAGAATTCATTATAAACACGGAATAACAGAACTGGCTGACATTTTACATAAAAGTTTTTTTGTTTTTTTTCCAGAATAAAAGGGAACGTATCTGTCAGGAAAATGCTCCGAGGGGGTCACTAATAATGCATGCCCCCCTACCCATGAATGAATGAATAAATAAATAAGTAAATAAATAAATAAATGAATAAATGAAAGTGGTGACTTGAGTGTAGTGGGCGCCATTCGATTTCCAGTGGGGGGCTGTTGCCCTGCAAAAAGAAGGGTGTGGTTCGATTCCCGGTAGAGGCACCTGAATTGGTAACGACTGATGGACTGGGCTACAGCAAGGAACAGTGACCAGACTAGGTTAGACCAGAGACCGGACCCCTCCAGAGAGTAGAGACTAGACCAGATCAGACTAGACGAGACAAGAGACTGGACCCCTTCACAGAGACCGGACCAGGACCGGATAGTTATTCAAAAATAACTTTGGGGGATGTGGTGTTTGTGTTTAGTCACCAGTTAACCTAAACATGGACGTGCATGTCCAAAGACATGCAACCCTAACGTGGAGGAAACCCACACAAGCACAGGAGAACATTCAAACTCTGCACAGAAAGGCCCCAGGCCTGGGAACCGAACATTAGCTACGAGACAATGACCTGACTGCCTTGTCTTTGATTTTTATTCATTGATGCAGATTTACATTGTCATTATTTATTAACCATGGCCTCACAGTAAGAAAGGGATGGCTCCTTGGTACATTCTGTATTATCTTCCCTAAAACGTAGACTCTTATTTCCATAATTGTTACTCCAATTTAAACAGGTAACACCCAACTGATAAAAGGATCAGTGTAAAATCCCACAGGATTTATCACGTGACTATTTGGAAATATTTCACCTCTGCTTGTATGCTTGTCCTCATTCCTCATTGAAAATTGAGGTTTAGTTATACTTGAAGGTGGAGACACCAGGTTAGGTTGTGTTGCATGGAAGCCTCTGCAGTGCACATGAGTCAAAGGGAAATGTGGTTGTGTGTCTTTGATCTTCTGTCAAAGCAGCAAAGTTGAAGCTGCAAGATATTTCATTCACTGTCAGCTACTCTTTGCTTATTCTCTTTACAGGAGAAAAAAACATGCATTATGCAAACAGACCACTGTGTTTGTAGGATCACTCAGTTGGCAAAAGTTTTTTGTAGTGTCTGACTGTACTCCAACACTGGCCATCTGTTGTGTAGGAATTTTCTATTCCTGACATGAATGCATGCCTTCTTGTCTCTCAGACTTCACGCTTTTTGGGGGGGAAAAATAAGAAACAAAACTTTCTGTATGCATTGTGGATAGTCATGAGAGAAGATATGAAAAGTGTTTTTTATTCTGTGACTAACAGGACAGGAGAGAAAAACCTCTTTCAAGAACTGAATGCTTTCTTGTTACTGTAATGAAATGCTGTACATAGGAATTTATCATAATCCCACTAAATAATTAAACCTGGGAGAATAATTAGAATTTGTTTTTATTTTCTTCCACAGGTGCAAAAAGGATGAGAATTATCTTCTGCACTCAGATGAAGTATCCAAAGAGCTGTTAGGTCATCTACCCAGAGGTTAAATTAATCATCACTCAACAAAAGGAGAAGACAGTTTCATAAATCCCCAATTTCTAGATAAACTTAATTTATAATAGATGATTAATGATGAAATGCGATTATGTGTGGCTTCAAAGGATTTATTCCTGTTTTGTGTAGCAATGCTGGAATGGTCCATGTTAGTGACTGTAATTTCCCTTTTATTTTCTCAAGCCATTGTACTATGATGAAACCCCAAAAACTACTTATATGTAACATAATCATAATTACAATGTTCACTCAATGGATTTTTAGTGTTGCAGCTGTTGATTACTGTTTGATAAAATGCAAAATTCAACCACTGTGGCAGACTCTTCTTTGCTCTAGCCAGAAGTAGCAGGTCTATACGGTGCCACCACCAAGGAACGTGAATACAACCCATAATCATTGCCTTAAATGCATACAAATGCATTTTGTAGGCTACTGCGAACGGACAGGCAAAAGAGAAAGTACAGCTGCCTTCCTTAATCTTTTTACCTGCGTCTTCTTCCTGTGACAGTACCATGTCTTTTCTCTCTGTTGATTTTTGTTTACAAGTTGGCTGATGTCGATTGGGCGGGTTTGTTAAGCTTTAGCCGCAGCGTGTGGGGAAAACTGTACTTTGGCGCCACCCGCTGATTACTTATGAGAGTGACATACCCGGAAGTAGTAGTTGGGGAGGATGAATGAAAACAACTGCACACGAAATGATCTCGGATAGCAGCCACTTCCTGTACAGGCTTCTGGATTTCAGAATAAATATATAGGTTCTTTACATGACCACTTGAGTAGCTGTGAAATATTCCTCTTACAATTTACAGAGTTTTTGTGATGCACAAGTCGAAAAAAACCCTCATAGTCCTCCTATCTTATTCTTTGTCTCAACTCTTTAATATTGCAAATTTCCAAAATACACAGTTTAAACATTGAGATTTGTTCTTAAATTAACACTGTATGGATTGTGGGGCGTTGATTCATTGATTAGGTAATTTTAACATCTAACATCGTCTGTGTTTCTGTGATGGAATAGCAACTTGCCCGGTATTTTCAGTGTGATAGGAGTCTTACTACATTGATGAAAAATGAACCAGTTTGATAAAGCACAGTGCTAGAATAAATTTGTTAAATACAAACAAAAAAATGGTGTTAATGGTAAACATAGAAGTCTGTAAGATGAAGGACCTTTGCAACTTCATGCGGTACAAACGATGAAATTACTTCCAAATTATATGAAATAAGCGCCTCTGTGCAGTTGCTCTCTTTGGTTGGTTAATCCTGGTTTGTCATTTTAGCTGCTGTGGTGAAAATCCCTGTCGGTCGCCAGAGCTGACTTGAGACTTTTATTCTGTAGGATTGCGGAGCGGAAGTGTGGTTGTTGTCGCTGCTGGGCGGAAGCAGCGTGAGGCACCTCGTGTTTAACAGGTACGTCTGACTTTATTAGCTACCCGGACAAAACAGACTAATAAAACTGCTGTCAGGGCCTGCAGTGTGAGCGGTAGGCTTATTACATAAAAACACACACCATGTGGCTGTAGTTTCATGTAAATGTCGCGTCAGTGCCAAACGTTAGCTTGCTTTTTATTCGTAATCAACTTTTTAGCTCCATAAAGCTAACGTTAGCCAGCTAAGTTACATGGTAATATTACTCACTCATCAATGACATAGTTATTATATGATCATAATTATTATTTCAATATATATAGCTGGTTACTTAGTCGATAAATCAACCGTGTTTCATTCTAACTTAATGAATACTAAACCAATATATATGTATGTGCAGTATTGACAGATTGAATGTACTCCTCCTCCTCCAGGTGCCGCACGTACCAGATCTATAGCTGTGTCTAGTGAGAGGCAGACCACAGACACAATATGTCCTCCCAGGGAGATGAACCTGCAGGAGGGGGCAGTGAACCAGCGGGACCATCATCTTCCCCTTCTACTGAGATTGACACCACCAGCGGGGACATAATCACTGTCACCATTGGAGCTACTGTGCCTACTGGGTTCGAACACACTGCTGCAGAGGAGATCAAGGAGAAAATTGGGGTTGATGCTCGAATTAGCAAAGACCGGGGACGTGTATTCTTTCCGATAACCACTGACAAGCTATTCCATGTAAGTTACATGAGGCCCAGTTCTCTCAGGTATTATACTGCATGCAGAAGACTTTGCCATGGCAGTTTTTTATCTATTTGTGGAGACCAGCCGAATCACCAAGCGTATGATTGCACTTTCTGTCCATTCATTTACTTCCCCAATGTAGGTTCATCTTCTGAGGTCTGTGGACAACCTGTTTGTTGTAGTTGAAGAATACCATCATTACCAGTTCAAGGAATCAAAGGTAACTCACAGCCAACTTGATTCTGTTGTTGCTGAAGTGCATTATTGTCAATGTATTGACACTGTGTTTTGTATTTGTACTTTGTGTAGGAGGAGACATTGATGGAGTTGCAGCAGCTTGCCTCTAAACTCCCTTGGACCAATGCTTTAGAGGTCTGGAGACAAAATGGCACCTTAAAAAAGAAGAAAGGGCACCGGAGGGGAGGAAATACAGCCAAATCAAAACCCAACTGTGAGGGCAGTGGTGCATCTGTGGCTAACACCGAGCAGCAAGAGCTACCTCAGGATGTCTCCGCTCCTGAAGGCTGGGCTGGGGACACACAGGTCATGGAGACGTCCACGCAGGATTCAGATGAGGCCGGACCTGCGTCCAAACTTATCAAATTCCGTGTGACATGCAACAGGGCTGGCGACAAACACAGCTTTTCCTCTAATGAGGCAGCCAGAGACTTTGGTGGAGCTGTACAAGAATTTTTCCAGTGGAAAGCAGACATGACAAAATTTGACATAGAGGTAGGCATGCTTGTTCAGACTTGACTGCCAGAAAGACAATACCGTTGTACCTGCCAAAACACACTCTGCATGTTCAGATAAACTGAGCAGCCCAATTTAGTGTTTAGTTTTGGGTGATCCAGATAATCTCTGCAGAAACAACATTTCTGAAGATAACTTGTTTTCAATTTGGAACCTGCTTTTAAAAAGTTTTGAGCGTCGTTATAGTGTGTAGATGGTGTGAATATTTTTTAAAGACATTTTGTAAAAATCGTTTGATTTATCATTAAAGCCCAAAGATAAAACATTTTTTGTCATCCATGTCAAAGAAATGCGGCAATTGGTTTGTTTTCATTTCAGAACCATGATTATAAAAAGTTTTGCGGCGTCTTGTTGGCTTGTAATCAAGTACTGTCTGTTTCTGCACTATAGGTTTTACTAAACATACACAATGAAGAGGTGGTGATTGGTATTGCACTCACAGAGGAGAGTCTTCACAGGAGAAACATCAGTCACTTTGGGCCCACTACACTGCGGTCTACCTTATGCTATGGCATGCTCAGGTAAGTCTTCTTGAATCATTTCCACCAGGTTTGTCATGTTATCCAGGCTCATATTATACTTTCCTCCTGTCACACTGATCCTTGTGATGTCAATTTATTCATCTGCAGGGATCTGTGTGCAGCATGTCCACACACTGTCTGTCCTGTAGAAGTGCCTGCATGTCTGCTCTCTTCTCTACTTGTTGCCTCTTATTTGAATGTTTCAGGGATTTCATACAAATACAACTGAACTTCTGAATTTAAAACTGAGATGACATGTTAGTCCAAAATTTTATTTGTCTGGCTGATCTTGGTTCAAAAATTACAGAGTGAGTAAAAAGACAAGTAAGATTTTATTGATGGTTTACAATTTTATTTCTTTGGCTTTGTTGTGCTCTAAGCAAGAGCTAAAAAAAGAAGACAAAGCCAAGTAGCCAGAGATGTAGACATGCTCTATCTGACTTAATACAGGTGTATCAAATACAATTGCTTGAAAAAAAAAAATCCTGTCAGTGTCACTACTTACTGTCACTAATTTCGCAATCACCTCATACAGAGGCAATACTCATGTTATCTACGATTGTTTCCTTGTATTTTTCTTTTTAGTAAGTTGATTATTATGGGTAACTTTACAAACATTTCTATTAGGTGTCACCAGTATGTATAGAGTATAGACGCTTAGCATTAGCTGACATTACATTAGCTGAGGTCTGTGGTCTGCATTTAAGTCTCCATTACAGATAAAAAAGGCACTAAATAAGAGATGTGTGTATGGAGATTAATTGTTTGCACAACTTAAGTTGTAACCCTGGATACTATGAGTCATAGCTGGTTATGTGTAATCAGAGTGTCTGTTTCACAGTAAAGACATAATTTCACCAGAAGAAAATTACATAGCTGTAGGTATAGCTGCAGTTGGGCTTTCCAAATTCTGAGATATTCCTTCATTGTATGATCCTGAATGAACTGATTGAATTTTATCAATGTAACACAAATGCATCAGATACAAACAATGACGACAAGTGCTTATGGCTGCAGGGCAGTAGTGACCTTTGAGCAGAACAGAAGCAGGACTGGTGGATACTAATATTGACATGAATTAAATTAGTTAATGTCACTTTCCATTACTGCTATATTCATACTCTATTGTCTGTTGACAGGCTGTGTAAACCTCAGGCATCTGATATAATTTTAGATCCAATGTGTGGGACTGGAGCTATACCACTGGAGGTGAGACATAGCTAAGGACCTTAATGCTCATTTTGAGTGATAAATGACGAAAGGCAAATGAAATGCACATCTTAAAGCGTATACACACTTTAGTGTTTGGATTAAAGCCTTCTGTAAGCCCTCTCATGATTTGTTTTAAGCATGATTCAAACTGTTTTATTGGCTCAGTACTTCATAAAATCTACTCATCATAACACTGCACTAAAATGCTAATAACTCACTACTCTTGATGTATTTAAAATGTACTCTAATGTTAGTAAGTAAGTTGTAAACAGAGCTAATTTTGGTTTGCCAACTTGGATGAATTATCATCCATGGACATTCCCATTTTCCACCATTTCCCTGATTACGACATAGAGCAAAGATACTTTGATTACTAAATATCAGACATGGCTTGCAGAACATTCCAAGGAAGTTAAATTAAATAGCGATTGTGTAAACCTTGCTGGAAAAGCACTTTATATCATAACAAACCACATGCTGCTGATGTACTAATCCTCTTTTTTTTGTTGTTGTTGTTTTTCAGGGGGCCATTGAATTTAACAGTTCGTTTTATGTCGCTGGTGACAACAATGACATGGCAGTTAACCGTACAGTCAATAATATATGTCACATCCAGAAAAGAAGGGCAGACAAGGGCAGGTGAGAGTGAGCAGCTTAACATCTTATAAGGAGTGTAACTGCTGAGCAGCATGATGTTTTATGTTTTTCATTGTTTGTTTTCTTTCACACAGTATGTCTGGCTTACCCATTGACACTGTGCAGTGGGACCTGTGCAGTTTACCCATAAGGACCAGCTCGGTTGACATTATCATCACTGACATGCCTTTTGGGAAGAGGTACTGCAACGTTGGTTTACAGTGCATGGCTGATTCAACCGTGTGTAGAAATCACACTAAATAACAACTTTAATGGTCAAGCAAAGATCTAAACCGACTTTGCTTAAACCACAGTGCTTAAGGTGTTGGCTGGAAATTGTATTTTGAAACAGAAAATACATAGAACAGTAGAGTAATGTCCATGAAGTTAAGTCTTTCCCTTGTTTTCTTAAAGAATGGGCTCAAGGAAGAAAAACTGGGACCTCTACCCCTCCTGTCTGAGAGAAATGGCCCGTGTTTGCAGACCAGGCTCAGGAAAGGCTGTTCTGTTGACGCAGGACAAGAAATGCTTTTCCAAGGTAATTGTTTGCTCTCGCAGATAACAAGCAAGGACATTACAGATTTCTTCCCGAAAAAGATTATATAATTGCACTGGTCCAACAAAAGGCCACGATTCATACTGATGTCTAATTTTCAAACTTTATTTCTCCTCCTTCACCGATGATGTGACAAACCATAACATAACATAACATAAAGGTCCGTGTGAGTCCATTGAGGCCTATACTTGTACAACGTAAATAATAAACACATTTCACTCTCTGCTCTTGAACATATTTCAAATGCTCAAACAATGGTCAAATAAAATACAATTGAAACAGAAGTATAATGTGCACCTCCTGAACACAGTACAAATACTTTGAATAACTCTCCATGCAACATGACTTCCCACTTCTGACCCACAGTTCCACAGTTCAACCCCAAACAGACCTCAACTCACACGACCGTGGTCTTTCAACATAAAATGCCTCACATCAATGTTTTTATCAAACATAAACCATCTAAAACTCTTAATGAACTTAAACCTGCACATGACATTTCTTTACATAAATCGGGAAATCTGTCTCATTGGCAGTTACAAAGAGAATTTAGATTCCTGATGCAATTCTGTCAGCACCCTCCTGACAATGATTCACTCTAGTTGTAAACAAAAAACAAACAAAAGATACCATAGTGCTGTATTAGTGAGAGACATGGAAGGAAGTGCTGCTATAAATAAACACAACACAATGACGACAATGCTGAAAGAAAAGAGAAGCAGGCATGTGTTCCACGTACAGTACAAGGACGCTAACTAAGTATAATTATGTTCTCCGCCCTTTAATAATCAATTGTTCTGCTTTCCCCACATCTTAGGGAGTTTACAATGGGGGTGTGTCAAGACTACATAAAAAAAGTTATGCTTTGTGTACAAATATTGAACTAGTGGTAGCAAAAATGTTTAACTTGCTCGGTTACAGATACACAGTTGGAAGTCACAGGCCAAATTCCATTTATGGGAAACAACTTCACATTCCTTGAGCTGCTTACATTTTTTAGGTTTGCCTAAAGCTAAATGTATTTCTTCCATACATCCATTTTCATCGACTTATCCGGGGTTGGGTCGCCGGAGCTAAATGTATTTTTCCTTCATAAATCTACACTTAGTACCAATTAATGACCAAGGGAAGATAATCAAAAGGCTGAAGATAATCTTCGACATTTCTTAAAATTTTTTAAAACGTGAGAAATTGAATAACACATTGACACAAGCTTTCAGACCCTTTGTTATGACACATGAAATTTCTGTTGTTCTGTTTTGTACACTGATTGGGCTCCATCTGTAATCACTTCAGCTGATTGCACATGATTGGACAAGATGAAGACGAAGCCTGTTGGGGAGATTTTCAGTTGCAGGGACACGGTGTTAGGATTTTACAAAAAATTAAAAGTGAACCAATTCATACAGACACACGGGTGGCTGAAGTTCATCAGTTTTATTGCAGCAGCTAATGGATTTATGTTGAAAGTAGTGTGAATAATGACACGGGGCCGGGTGGTGTCCAGGAAGCTGTCAGGGTCCATTTGGCTGCTGGCAATGAGGCACCTGGAGAATACTGAAGCTTGAGGTGGTTGACAACAGAGGAACTAGACAAGATGGATTCAGGGACACAACTGAAGCTAGGCGTCGCAGGCGCAAGTCCAACAGAGTCCAACAGAGAAACCTGGAGCATAGGAAGGGGACAAATGAGGCAGAGCTCTAGGAGGCAAGACATACAACAAGAATATCATCAGGAGCATAAAGAACAAAGTGGCGAAGGGTTCATGACAGCGGGTGGATTGAAAGGAGAGGGGGAAGGGACTCAGACAAAACTTTGGACAAATGGGGATGATAACAGGACAAGAGCAAAGGGGCAAAACAGGAGAATAGAAGAAAAACATACCTAATGGCTGAGACTCGAAGCATCACCTTCCGATAGGACAGTGGCCTGAAGCACACAGCAGGACGTACTCATGAAGAGTACAGGCAGTGATCATAAAAGTGTTTTAACTAACCACTGAGGAAAGGGTCTGAATATTAATGTTGGTTTTATTTGAATTAAGCGTTGTCACCTTTAAGGAGCCCCAAGTGTGTCAAAACATTCCCCACACTGTTACCTCACCACAGCCAGGACTGTTGATCAGGTTGGGTTCAGGGATTCATGCTCATGAGTCAGTGAACTACTGTTGCAGTCTAGTCATCTTAATGTTTGTTATGTTGCGTATTCTGAGACATTTATTACTCATCACAAATACTGAATGAATTTAAACAAGGATGGCTGTATAGTCTTTGTAAATGAGACTGTTTAGTAAAGTATTGTCAGATTGAGGTTTCAAAAAGATCTCCTCCTTAGTGTGAGCTCATGGGTCACTGTCAGTGATATGGTTTACTATTGACCCCTGTGGCCTTTGGTCTTTCAAGGTATGAGTAGTGTTTAGTGAAACTGTTGGATTGTGAGAGCAAAAATGCCAGTGTTGTTGAGTTTATTTCAGACTGCAATCCTTTAGCTGGCATCTTTTGTAAATGTCACTACTTTTATGTTTATGTAGCTCTCGATTGAGTTTAAACAACCTAATCTGGGTTTCCTGTTTAAAAGCTTGCTTGCAGAATCAATTTATCCCAGAACCCTCCCTAACTAATCTCCCTTCCACAGTTTTAGCCGCAGGTTTAACTCAACTCAGACACTTGATCATGGAAAAAATATTCTACCAGCTGTATTTGTGTGACATCACACAAAACAAATGTCTCATGTGTTAGTTTACCCTCAAAAGATTTATGTCATCTCCAGGCTATTTCCAGGATGGGAGGACTGTGGCGGAAGCAGCACACTGTTTGGGTCAATGTCGGGGGTTTACATGCTGGAGTCTACCTCCTCAAGCGCACTGGGACAGTGTTTGGCCAAACCCCTGAGGATGTCTATGAATCAAGAGGAGCAGTTCATACGCAAGGAGAAGAGAAGGATGACAAAGAGCTCTCTTAGTTCACCACCACATTAAAATGCAGACTTCATATTTGAATGAGTTCATCGTAATATTAGCTATTATTTAATTTATATTTTGGTATTCATATGATTCATATCATGTGCTCAACCCTGCCATGCAACTTTAGCTCTCGTGTCTACTTTCCTTATTTCTACTTTGGTTTAATGTGATAAATGGCCAACTCGTTCAGCTGCAGTTCACTGTTTGACTGAGATAGTTCACTTGTCATGCTGCTGTTCAGAAAACCTTCGAAGCTGCTGACTCCATTTGGCAACAACTGCAGATCTGCAGATCCATTTGTTTTGATCAATAAAGTTTTAAACAAAATCTTATTTTCATCTAAATGTTCATTATACTCATGTGGTGAGTATAACCCAGTGTTCACTTCGTTAGCCCAGTGACGGGTTAACGAAGTGGACACTAAATGGAGTTGGAAGTCATATTTGAGATGTTTTAACAAGTGTAAGTTATACACTTGTTAACAGAAGGAATCGTCACAAATAATAACACGTGAAGTGTTTCATTTATTGAGTTTGTAAAAAGAATACACACGTAACAAATTCTTACCGACTCAGAAGGATTTCAGACTAATCTTTATCATTTATGAAGTTAAGGTTATTATAACTAACGAGTAAAGTAAAGCTGGAAGATACGTTCTCCGTTTGTTTACAGTTCACAAGTGAGCCAATTTTATATTCCGCGGGACGCTGCAAATCTAGTTTGGCGTTAATATGTCTTTGTTATTATTTGTATTATTTCCGTATTAGTGTTTTTCAGCTACTGTGAATCCCTGAGTACGTGTGTGTGTGTGTGTGCGCTCGGTGCCGTACGTATAGTGTGACTGGGTGTGTGTGTTCGTTGCGTCATTGCCTGTGAGGAAATCCCATAAATGCCATGTGAGGGCTGAGGGGACTCCAGAGTCTCTGAGGACGGACACATTTTCACACTGGAGATGATCTTCACCATTTTCCTGCTGGTCCAAACTGCGCTGCTCTATTTCATCCTCACACACAGATCGAGGTAAGATACTGCTCACCTGAGTTAGACCTTAGTGTTATTAGCCTTATTTTTTTTTAATCATATTTAGTGGTGTGTGTTTTCATATTTTACTTTTAACAACGTTTTCGTCTCATTTTTCCTGACAGTAGATTATTTTTTCATTGTGGCAATTGAAATATATGGCTGCTTTAAACACAAAATCTACAGGCTTTTCTAATAACAACACAAAGGTGACAGCAAAGACATTATCATAAATCCATTAGATTCATAGTTTTTTTTTTTATGATGCATTTATTAAGAATGCAGTCAAACTACTTGAGATTAAAAATACTCCTTGATGTGGAAACTTTAAATAAAACCTGTGATGTAATGACACATAAAGTCAAAAGGATCCATCTCATTGTCAAGTTCATCTGTACCTTTGTAGTTATAATCACAAAAGAAAGGGCTGGTCAAACATGCAGAGGCTTGATTGGGAGGATACTGGTAACACCTTAATCCTGATGTTGTTTTAGTTTGGTGGACAAAAGAAAGGATGACATTGAATCAGGACCGAATGTTTAGTCCTGACCTTTACTGCTGTCACGAAGAAAAACACCAAACTAACAGATCAGCCTCTTCTAGCACCTATTTGCAATTTCTTATTATTTGATAATACGTTTAGTCTCAATATTGATTTGTTTATTTTTTCTCTTTTCTTTTTCTGCAGATCCAAGAGAGAGCCACCTCTGGACAAAGGGCTTATTCCATGGCTAGGTCATGCCCTTGAATTTGGAAGAGATGCCTCCAAGTTCCTGAATCGAATGAAGCTGAAACATGGGAACATTTTCACAGTGAGCAGAAATAGTCAACCATTATGGTGTATATTTTCTCATCTGTGTAGATTGTGGTGGATACTGTATTTGTAGAGACTAGATCTTTATGGTAATTTGTCTAAAGACTGTAAGTATTATATTTCTTTAAGTTCAGTCCTTACTGATTACATTCCCGTCAAAACTGGGCAGGTCTGAGGAAGAACATGTGATTTGTATCAAAATACACTTTTCAAGCCAATAAACAGCCTTTGACATCAGATTGTTCTGTAAACTCATGCTTCTAAGGTCTAAATTTCTTTTTACCTTTTTATTATCCAGTGTAACTTAGATACTGAAGGATTATCTGTTTGTTAGGACACCTGAGAAAAGAAAAGTCCTTATTGTTCTGTATGCCAAAAGGAAGTGAATGGAAAGTAAGACTTGCTGGAGTGCAAGAATATGATAATCCTGTAACAGCGCGTGGATCACATTATCCAACGTAAATTTCATTTAGGATACGCAATGATTTACAGTTATCCTGTAATGCAATAGAAATGGTGCCAGCCGTTCATTATACAAGACATTTGATCTTGAATTTTGTGTTGATTCAGAGGATTTAAGGAATATTACAATATACTTCAGAAATATTATGAGAAATGTAGTGTGAATTAATGTTTTGTCATGTTGTGGCTGGTACTATAAATCAGTTGTATATGCACGCAAAGAGAGTTTATTTAGTGGCTGCATTTCAGTGAAATGTACTTCATCCAAACTCACTGATTATATCCAGGTGCGTGCTGCTGGACGTTATGTCACAGTGCTTCTGGATCCACACTCGTACGATGCAGTCATCAATGACACTGATTGCCTGGACTTCACACGCTACGCACAGGCGCTGATGGACAGGATCTTCAATCTGCGGCTCCCAGACCACCACACAGATAAAGCAAAAGAAATGATGAAAAAGTATGTCAGAGTATCTACACTCTAAACTAAAAGCTTCCCTCGTTTGTTTTCATTTCCATTTTGTGGAAGTATCAAAGTGAAATCTTTATGTGAAAGTACACACAGCAGTCTCATGAATAGTAATTGGGGAACTGTAGGTATATTTTCAGAACACCCTTCCCATTATAGGAAATCTATTCTTAGAACTTCTTTTGTTTTTACTAAGTTGTTCTGTACACAATAGATATTTTATAGAGTTGAAAGACGCATATCCCAGTGAGATTCAGGCTCACAGAAAAGATATCAAGGAGAGAAAACTACACTCCCAAAACCATCTTATTTTTTTGGTACTTTTATGTTGTGAACGACTGACACACTTTCCTGCAGAGGCTTAATCGCAGTTATGAGTGTGCAGCTTCGTGTCACCACTTTACCCAGAAATTTGGCTGATGTTACTACTTTTCCTCTGAAACAGTATAGTGGGCAAACAAGTAGACTCACAGCTAATGATATTCCTTGCTTGGTCATACGTTGTTCTAAAGTCATCCCTAAACTCTAACAAACAGGTGTAACACTACCTTTTGTGTCTCCAGGCACTTCATGGGAATGAATTTAGCTTCTCTGAACAGCACACTGAGCAGAAACCTGCAAGCCTTACTGAAAGCTGAGATTCCTCAGAACCAGAAAGACTGGAAAGAGCAGGGACTCTTTGACTTCTCTTACAGCCTACTCTTTAAGTAAGAAAAAGCTCCACTCCCAACAGTCACACACACACACACTGTTGTAACTATGTCAAATGTAACATGTGTTTATGCCAAATGCCTTTAGCTAAACAGTTTACGCACCGGTCCATCCCAAGGGCCTCTGTTTGTAAATGCGACAAGAAAAATGTAAGATAATTCTTTGAAATTAGCCTTTCACACAAATATTCAAGGTCATGTTGCCGGTTGAGGCTCATTCTAGCAGAGTGGATGTGAAGCAAAATGTAAATGTATCTCGTGACAAGAATTGTAATGATAAGGTATCTCCCATAAGAAACAAAGCAAGGGTGTCAGCTGGAATGTGAGTGGTATATGAAGGTAATATTTACTGCGACACTGCGAGTTGACATGACGTATGTTGTTTGGCTTGGTAAGTGGAAAAATACTAGTAAGGAGGAGTCCCTCATGTTTGATGTGTACTTTCACATGGAAAACCATATGGACTGTTTATCTCTCTCCATCAAGACACAAATGGATGTTATCCATCATGCAGGGACTCCAGTACATTCCTTCACTTTGTGTCTTTTCTTTCTGTGCAGGGCAGGGTACCTTACGCTGTTTGGGGGAGAACAGAACAACAACAACTCAGATCCGTCGTTTGTGTATGAAGAATACAAGAAGTTTGATGGTCTCTTAACCAAAATGGCCCGGGGCACACTAAACTGGGGTAATGTATCTGATTAAAAACTTTCTGTAACATCTGCTTTCCTCCACTCACCAGACATCTAACTCTAAGAAACCACGCTGGTCTGAAAGCACGCCTGTCCAAACACACCAGTCAGTGATGAAGTGGCCCACATGAATCGTAGATCATTAGAATTGCAAACCATGAATCAGAGAAAGTCCTACATTTGTCCTCAATGTTTATATTTGTCATCATGTCATCAAATTTGCTCTGATACCATGATCTCATGGTTTTTCTTAAAAGTTTGTTTTGTGGTTGCCATGGATGGTTTCACTTACTCAGTTGCTTGCATATTGTCTGGAAGTGTGTTTGTGTTTTAAGGACTTGTTCTGACAGCAGTCTACCTTGTACTGATATGTCACTTTACTATCACAACATACAGTAGATTTTTTCCCCATGCTCTCAGTTCATGTATCATTAGCTAAATCTGCAGAAAGATTGGCCAAATACAATATTATTATGCACCTCTTTCACTCATGCCTGTTGTACCTGAAATATTGTTCCTGCCTCTTCTCTTACGCACAACAATATGTGTTTACATATCTGGCATTTCATTCACTGACATTCACTTTGCACTTAATTGTTTAGATTTTACCAGTGACTCACTCACTCATTTAGCGATGTTTGTCTATGTGTGACAGAGGAGAAGAGGACAGCCCAGAGGGTTCGAAAGAGACTGTGGGAGCTTTTGGCTCCAACAGGTCTGGCTGAGGATTCCGGGTCAAGCCCTTGGCTCCACAGCTACCGGCGTCTCCTACAGGAGGAGGGGGCGGATGAAGACACACAGGGAAAGGCCATACTGATGCAAGTTTGGGCCACACAGGTAAGCGATACTTCAGATAAAAGGCTTTCTGTATGTACAAAACAAGAATTCCTGGTAATTTCAGTGAGAAATTCTGTAACTTGCTCAATGATTTAAATGAACCTGATGACTCAATGATTCCTCCTCACTTATCTCCAAAGAGATTTGAATTCAAAGAGACAGAACAAGACCAAGATGGAGATAAAAATAGCGATAGGGATTGTGTATTGGTGCAGTTATCTTCTTTGGCACATGAGTGTGCTGTTCACCTCTGTTTTAACAGCAGTCACAGTCTGTGTGTGTGGGCACTGAGGGGATTTAAAATTATAAAACACAAAATCTCACAGCAATTGAGAGCAGTGTCAGTGGTAACACAACTTTCTAATGGTGTTGCACTTTAAGTTATTCATCAAAATCAATTACTCCTCGGTTTGATGTATGTTTAATAGTCTATTTGTTTGACAGTGTGATTATACTCAGCAGCCTGCCTTTTTTTGTGTGTAACTTGTTCTGTCTTGACATCTTGCACACATAAAACAAATAAAAATTTGCCGGGTTCTGCAGCGTAGCTACTCAGGCTTTCTTTGCACTTTTCACTCTGGTTTTCTCTTCTGGTTTCTACTCACTGCTTTTAGTTGTCTCTGTACCAGATTTTCACTCTTTAAAACTTTATTTCAGTTAGAAGAATTTAAACATTTTATTCAATATCACAACCACAGTCAATATTGTTCTGTCTGAGTCTGTATGAAGCTTATGATGCATCTGTCTATGTAATGTCTTGTCCTTCTAAGGCATCTTTTAATGGATACACAGGTTTGTTGTGTTTTTGCTCGGTAATTGGTCGTTACCATTTGTACTGTATTTTTCGGTTACTTAAGAAGCAATTTCAAGGTCATTTTTTCACTGATATAGTTCCATGGTGCTCACTATTTAATGTTTCTACTCCTGGCAGGCAGCACTCTCTTTTGCCATAACATGAAATAGCTTCAACGTCCTGCCCTTGGACACAGGCAGATGGCAGGGGACCTCAGGTTTCCACTTGATTTCCTTTTTAAGTAAACCATTATCAAGCTGTGCTTTCCCAGAAGTGAGACTATCCAGAGCATTGTTTCCTCACCCAAACACATGAAAGGAAGCCGTTCTTTTTCATCCTGCCAGTACCTAAGATTCATTAGGCTTTTTGATTGAATTTAATTGAATTGTAATCAGACTTGTACTTTGTTACAACCCCCACAAAAGATAGCCATGAATGCCATGGGGAGAATGTGTTGTTCACATTTGCTTTTCCTGAATAACCACCTGTGTTGTCACTATGCAACACCAGAGTGTGAGAGCCAACCTTAGTCAACCTTACTCATGTGAGTCTCTTTTGTTTACAGGGTAATGTTGGTCCTGCTGCATTTTGGCTCTTGGGGTACTTGTTGACAAATCCTGCAGCTCTGTCAGCAGTGAAGAAGGAGTTCAGCCAGATTTCACAAATGGAGCCCTCAGAGACCCCTCTGTCGGACAGACTTATGAACACCCCTGTGTTTGGTGAGGGCTTCATCTCAACTTGTTTAAAGAGAGGAAAATGTATTGGTAGTAGTTTGTTTGAACTGTTAGCAAATTATCTACAAATTAGTGCACAAGAGCTACAGTTGAGTGATAATGCTGCAACTAAGGAAAAGCATAAAGAAAGAAAGAACTTTGAACTGTCAAAAGGACCAAGAAAGTAAAGATTGGATGTCAAAAAAAAAAAATATTGCAGACATTTTTGTGAACAGAAATGTTTTGGCATGTTTCTTTTGAACAGGTAGTGCTTTGGAAGAAGCGCTGAGACTCAGTGCTGCCCCCTTTATCACCAGAGAGGTGCTGCAGGAAAAGACCCTTCACATGGCTGATGGCCAGGAGTACCTGCTACGAAAAGGGGATAGGATGTGTTTGTTTCCCTTCATCAGCCCTCAAATGGATCCTGAGATTTACCATGAGCCACAGGTTTGTTGTAGTGTCTTGTTAAAGAAATGGCTTTCACGGTTCCACCATCTCCACTTCATCAACACCTTCCTGTGCTGCCAGCAGGAATAGTAGTAATTGTCTTAGGGACTAGTTGGAGGCAGACTTAAGTGTAATTAGCATTTGTAGTTGTTTATATAAGATAGAATCGACGCCTACACAAAGCTGACCCTGTATTGCCAGTGAGAGGTCAAACCCAGAGCTGCAGACAACTGAGGGATTAGCCAGGCACGGGAACAGAAACACAGCTAATAGGCGTGGGAAGGACACCGCAAGGCTGCTTTAAATAAAATCTGCCCTCCAGAAATTAAACAAACAAACAACATTAAATTGGAGAATTAGGGCCTCTGGGATTTTTTGCATGTGTATGTCTAATTTCTGTTCACTTCCATCTAATATCTGCTGCCGAATCTGCTGTTTTCTTTCCAGAAGTACAAGTATGATCGGTTCCTGAATGAAGATGGATCAGTGAAGGATTTTTATAAAGCAGGGAGGCGACTGAAATATTACACCATGCCATGGGGTGCAGGGACCAATGGCTGCGTGGGAAAGCAGTTTGCCATCAATACTATCAGACAGTGAGTGTCCCAGAATCAGTGCACCATCTAACTTCACTGTTGGATCAGATCTGAAAATATGCCCCAGTGGAGGAGTTTTACTTGAATTTTCCGATTTTCTAATTTTGGGTTTCTTCTGTGTTTGCTCTTCAGGTTTGTTTACATGGTGTTGATGAACTATGATTTGGAACTGTGTGACCCAAATGCTCAGATGCCGGAGGTAAATGCCAACCGTTATGGATTTGGGATGCTACAACCAGAGAGTGACTTGCTTGTCCGATACAAATCAAGGAATGCACAATAAGACTTAAGGACAAAAGGAAAATACATCTTTTATGTACATTTCAACACCTGCACAATATTGTTGTCAATGATACTTTTGTACTTTTATATTATATATTTATATCATACAGTATATCCTTATTTTGTTATTTATCAATAAATGTAAATGAGCCATTGTGTATAATTTTGTAGTAAATTTTGGGGGTTTTTGGAGCTATAAAAAGTTGAGCAATGGAGCCTGATTCTGTATGTTAAATACAGAGCATGAGCATAATGAGGGGATCGTCTGTACTGTAAACAGGGCCATCCACACATCTGTCAGGCTGACATGCCTGCTGTTTGCAGAGTGAAGCTGAATGGAAAGTTTAGATTTATCTGTCGTTTGGATAGCAGCTCATCACTAACCAGCAGGAGCAGATTTACTATAAGCCACAGATTGCATACAGATTTTTGAAGGAACAACAAACAACTCACTTTTATATCTACTCCACCTTTAGCATTTCCATCCTTTGATGTAGGATTTAGGACATGAATGGTGCTTTTATTAGAGAGATGTATTGAAAATATGGCACATTCATGGACAGTCAGGCCTCAGTGAGTTTGGCCTTGGTTTAGTTGTATCCTGTTGTGTGGATTAATGAACCTGTGTGTGTCATGGAACCAAGGCTGCATCTGTCAAGACTGAATCATAGGCCTCACCCAGTGTAAGCTGGGATTGGCTTCAGCACCCCCCGCGACCCGGAAACTGATAAGCGGTTGAAGATGAAGATGAATCATAGGCTATCTTTGACACAAATTTCCTTTAGAACAGATATTGTATTTAACTATCAGTATTTCCCAGGTAGTAGGCTTCACGGGCTGCCATCCACGCACAACTAAGAACACTTGCCTGCTATTTGTAGTAGATACACACACATATCAGAATCAGAAATACTTTATTAACCCCATATATATATATATAAGTAAAGCATTTCTGATTCTAATTGTGCTACAGTGGTGTAGGCACCACTGCAGCACAAAGCTGAGATCCTGTGTGGACGCACTGAGCAGTGGCCGTGTGTGTGCCGGCTCTGACAGGGTTAAACTCACACAGGCTCTGCCGCTGGAGGAGCCACAGTGAAATCAGCCCCTGCAGGATCCCGTTCACAGTCACAGGCGCCAGCCAGCACGCACACTCACTCTGAGCAGTCACTGGAGAAGAGACAACCGACATTATTCCCAGCTACTCTCCGGAGTTTACTTGTTGATTAGCCCCGGGAGGAGACGGGCTGAACCGGGCAGACCAGACATGGTGATATCTGAGTAAAATAGCGGTATCTTCTCCGACATGTCAGTAGGTAGTTCATGATGCCTCCATCTACTCCCAGCAGAGCGCCACAGAGCCGAACGGACCTTCAAACTTTTAAATGCTCTCACTCCTGAAATGTTGCTGCGGACCGTCCATGAGATGAATCGGAATTCACGGGAGATGCGTAAGTGTGATATTTGCTGAGGGTTTGAATCTTTTTTAGCTTCTTTATATAAGATGTGTTGCTTTGTAACCTACTCGGTCAGACTTATGTCTTAATATTTATCAGGACATTACACTATTTACATCTGTCGTCTGATCCAGATCTATTTAATTCCATTTCCCTTAATGCACTTCTGTTGCATGACTCACTTACGCGCAAAATATTGCGGTTGTTATGATATGTTTGCGTCTGATAACTTTATAAGTCATTCTTTTCCCTCCTTTTGCAAATTAATGACGATCCTTTAAAATGTCATGAAGTTGTGACGCTGCTCCACGGACTGCTCTCAGCCGGCGGTGATATAGTACGTTATGGGCTGTTACTCAAAGTTGATAATCAGTGTTAGTCACGGTTTTAGTATAAGTCCAGATTGATACCCCTCTCGAGGGCAGTTCCGATACACATTCGCCTTTATTAAGGATCGATAAATGTTCTGTGCGAGCGGAGACGTTTCAGCACCGGAGAATGTGGACAGCGCCAGACAGCGACGTGTCTTCAGAGTGACGGACAGGCTTCAGCACCGGACAGCTCTCACCAGAGGAGTCCCGTTTATCATTGGCCAGACTCTCTCATCCCTGTCAGCAAGAAAAGCGGCTATGCCTCTTAAAGCTGATTAAAATATCTATTTGGTTCTCTGATGAGTGGATAAACCACCTGACATTGCTGCTGTAGGACACCGGACCAGGCTTTCTCCAACAGTGTCTAAATAATTTCTTCTTTTCCATTTGTCCCGGCCACAGGAAAGGCGGAGGGACCCTGATGCGGTCTGCTACTGGACCATGTCTTCTTAATCTGCCAGACTATTCCAGTGCTTCCAAGTGACTGAGTAAACTGAGTGAAGATGATCAAAACAGGGCCTCGGCCGACCACAACGCTGCCACCAGATACGATGGACATCATCCGGAGTAAGACCCACTCCCGCCGAGTGAGACTCAATGTCGGGGGACTTCTCCATGAAGTCCTGTGGAGGACACTAGACCGACTGCCCCGCACAAGACTGGGCAAACTGAGAGACTGCAACACCCACGACTCTATCATGGAGATATGCGACGACTACAGTTTGGATAACAACGAGTACTTTTTTGACAGACACCCCGGCGCCTTCACCTCTATCCTGAACTTCTACCGCACCGGAAAGTTGCACATGATGGAGGAAATGTGCGCCCTGTCTTTCAGTCAAGAGTTGGACTTTTGGGGCATCGACGAGATCTACCTAGAGTCCTGCTGCCAGGCCAGATATCACCAAAAAAAGGAGCAGATGAACGAAGAGCTCAAAAGAGAGGCGGAGAACATGAGGGACAGGGAAGGAGAGGAATTTAGTACCACATGTTGTTCAGAAAAGAGGAAGAAACTCTGGGACCTCCTGGAGAAGCCAAGCTCATCGTTTGCTGCCAAGGTAATGCCAACCTCAGCATTTCACCACTGCCACTCTGCCTGGGTAGATCAGTGAAAGCAGCAGGTAATCTGAGAGTGCGCAGCACTGGCAAACAGCCAACAGGCCTGTATTACCCGTGTTTGAAATAATGATTATTCTAGACATGGAAAGAAGGTTGCTGAGTATGAGGATCTGATGAATGTGGTTTAAATTTAGAAAATAATTACAGATAAAAACAACAAAAAAGTATGAGAATTTCAGTTTTCAGCACCCAGAGGCTGCCACAAATCTTTCTTTGAGATGGTTTAATCTGATGTTTGACTCGGGATGATGGTGGGTGGGCGATAGATGGATAGATAGAGAGATGTTGTTGTACCCAGAGGTGAATGTTACAGCTGTCTGTAAACTTTTTATCGGTGTGCACCCAAAGGTTGAAGTTGAGAAACTAATTTTGTAACTCCACTTAAGTCAACAATCTCAACTCAGCGCGCCTCCCTGAGATGAAAAGACTTTGCTGTCGCATTTCAAAAACCTTTTTTGTTGTTGCTGTTTTTTCGATGAATACATGACAGCCCACATTGTCTCCTTTCATTGCTTTCAGTCAGATACATATTCCCATAACAGCCTTGCCTGAATGCAAGTCTCCCGGGGAAATTATTGGATGTTTGTTTTTCATTGGCAACAGCATGATGAAAGGGGTGAAACTTATTGTTCAGCAGCTAAATGCATGGCAGGTTTGCGTGGAACCTTCTTGCACAATAGATATATTTTTAGACCATCTAATACCCACCCCCCCTTTTGGCTTCATTAGCCATCCCTGCCTCATTTCTAGTGCAGTATTCAATCATCCAGCTCATTAATAGGCTCATAGCTCACACTCCAGAAACAAAAGTACCTCACTTTGCTGGATCAATGAATATAGTCATGTTAACAGCGTTCTTAAGTGAGCTGATATGACAAAAGATGTGACTGGGTCAATATTCAATTACAATGTTAAATACTTTACCCAACTGTGTATTTCCAATACAACAACTGTTTGCAGAGTCTGCACATTAAGAAATACAGTATTGACTGTTTTAGTCACTTTACATTTAGCAGGCAAGGTGAAGAAGAAAAGTTGAACAAACTTAAATTTTTTGTAAAAATGTGTCTTTGTTGCAACAAAATATCAGAGTTTTTATCAGCAATTGAATTTCTATAACCACAAACATAATCAATGCAGTACTCAGACACTGACCTGTACAGTGGAATTTATTCAACCCATCTACCCAAAGTAGCTGCTCTCAACCGGACTTTGAATTAATAAAGCTCATTTTTGTATTATATTTTTATTTTTTTAATGTTTATATAATATTGAATCTGGCTTAAAGGCTTGCTCTATTTCAGATACTTGATCTTTTTGAAATCATTGACCACAGTCACATTTCACAAAATGTAAATATAAATCTAGATTTAAATGTATATTTAGTTAAGCTACATTTAGGATTTAGTTTGGTATTTATGCTGACTGGCAGAGCATCTTGCAAAAGAAGGACCAGCCTATACCAGCAGAGATTAACAAGAGAGCACACTTTGGTTTTACCTGTTCTTAATAACAACCTTTAAAAAACTGCTACCATCTTTTTTTTAAAAGTTACTATTGTGGACTCACATTGATCATAATGTTATATCTGTTTGGCAACAATATTTCATAATGGAAGAGAGTCAACATAAAAACCAGATCTGGGGCTTTTTTGTCTCCTCAAATGAGCTGCAAATATTGTTTGTGTGTGTTCAGTTGTGTGTTAGTACACCAAGTTAAACTATACATTTTTTACTTGAGGTAGCGTCATGAGACTCAGAACATATATCAGCCAATCCCTTTTAAATATACTAACAAAGTAATTAAAAAAAAACAAAAAACTAGAGACCAAACCAACTGCTAACCAAACCCTGACCTTTAATATTGTTATTATAGTGTTATATTTGATAAATAGTTGATGGTATTAAATTAACCCCCCTTGATATCATTGTTACATTATAAATTTTTTTATGCAGATGATGTTATTTTGAGTACCACTAGAGACAAGAGACACAAGGGAAATCACTAGACACCCCTAATTCTTTCGAAGTTCTTTGTGCATTTACACAAAAACATTTGTTTTAAATGTAATTAGATGAAATGTGTTATGTTAATATTTTCATATTTGCTGTCATTATATTTCGTGCTAACCAAAAAAATAACATAGAGAAAAATTTCGATTCATAAAAAAATCTGAATTTGCCTGGGTAGATGTTTTTGCTTTTAAATCTGGCTGAGATACTGGTTCATAAAAGTTTGTTGTTGTTGTTTTTTTGCTCCTCAAAGATTCCCTTTGAAAATTAAATCAACAATAATTGTTACATTTTCAAATGCTGAACTTGGAAAAATAGACTTTGCATCACTATATGCCTTATGGATGGAATTAATTACACAAGCTTTGAAAAAAGCATATAACCTTATATCACATTTTGAGGTGCTGATTTCATAACACACAGGATTGTTCCTGTGTTGTTGTTTTTTTTAACTTCTTTTAAAAATACTGTTATTTTAGTGAGACAACGTGAGCAAGTCCATTTTTTCATCTAAATATTTACTGAGGTCTGCAGCGAGCTCACAGGACTATGAATTATTAAATAAAGGTCAGGACCAAAGGCATGGCCTTATCTACAAAGCTTCCTTATGTAACAATTTTTATGTTGCAGATTCACAATAAGCACATGTATGAACAGTAAGCAATCATCTCTATGCATTATCCGGCATCATTTGTTTTAGACTTTTCATACACATCAGTTTCATCTAAGCAGTGATTCCTGTCCTTTAAGTGGTTTTTTACATTCATTACTGTGTAGTTTAACATTAGCCTCTGACCTTTTTCTGCTCCAGGTGTGTCATTTAATTTAAATTATGATATTTTATCACCGTCTGATATGGGCACTATAGGAGGAAATAGGGGCATGATTTATGACTGTCTGTCTTGGTCATTGTAACCTGCAAGCTCTTGTTCTTACCTTGGACACAATATCTGTAATAGGTTGCCTAGTGTGAGCAATAAGGAGCACAGTAACTCTGGAATGGTTGACCTGGGAGTTAATCGGCATTTGTTTGACAAATAGGACCATTTATTCAAGGTTTACTTTTCCTTATGAGAAGAAGTAAGAATGTCAAATTGAGGTTAAATGACAGCCGTTTAATGCAATCTTGTTTCTGAAGCATAATTGAAGAGTTGCATCTGTGAAATGGCTTGTTCCCAAACACATATTCTGCCTCATTTATTTTTCAGTGCTGATGAAATTTTAATTGCACATTAATAACGCTTGACTCAACACTGAGAGAGAAGGTGTGATCCAAAATATCTATAACTCCAGACGTCATCTCATCTGGGACCTTCTGGATTTATAACCTCTCCAAAAATATGCATAGACATCAGCGCTCTATCTTGGAAAAGCCATTCTTCATGTCCGTGACACTGTACATCCAGCTCTTGATAGTCTGTTTTTCTGCTTGGGCTTGCTGAATTACTTCTCAAAGAAAACACCAACTAAATACTTTCACTCCAGGATGCATAAAAAACTTGCAGTCAACTTGTAATCATTTCATCAATAAAAGATAGTTGTTGTTCATACAGAACAGCATGTGTTGAATGCCTAAGTTGATTTTTCACCATAGTCTGGCCCAGTAAGAGGAAAGGGGTCGTGGGTTATGAATGAAACCAGGCTATGTAATGCAGCATGTCTCAGCATTCCTCTGTTGCTCACCTCTCCCCAAGGTGTAGTTCCATCTCAGAGGGATCACGCAGTAAATCAAGCTCCCATGACTGTGCTGTTGTGACCATCCCTGTCCTAAACTCTGAAACTGGCTTTAAATGTAATCCAGTTTTTCCAGGGAATTTTCTTGCTGAGCAAGTCTGTCATATGTAAGCGGTTTTAGTTTTTGCACATTTTCTTAACGTCTTTTCCTGCTTAGCTGAAAAACATGAGGTCGCCTAATTCTAACTAAATTACATCAATCTGATGAAATGTTCTAAATATATTTGTTGTTACTTATTTGTTTCAATGTGCATGTTTTAGTTGAGTCAGTATGGATTTGTTAGACTTAAATGACTCATAGACTATATATTCAAGTAATGTTGATTAGTTCAGTCCATTCTGGCTTGTCTACTTTTGGTTTCATTAATGTACGGACAATATATATATACGGTTGCAGTTGGTGTTGAAATTTTTTATCGAGTTGTACAAAATTTAAACTTCAACTGCAACCGTGTAAATACAGTAGACATTATATTTTTGTAACTTTACAGTAAAGTGCCTCTAAAGTTTCACTGTGTCTAAAAAAATTATGTTCATGACTCAAATGCTTTCACTTAACAGACCTCTTTGACACTACCACACTCTGGGTATGTGGATTCCTGCCTCGTAAAATCCCCCCAGCACTTATTCTGCCCACTGAAACTTTGGTGTAGAAAGGAATACTGAGTGATAAAAAGTGACACTTGGTTCTTTTGCCTTGGCAGAGGTTGTTTGAACTAATTGCTTGGATGCTTCTCTCAGTGAGCCGGAGACAGCCATAGCGTGAGGCCACTAACTGCGCTTCTTACAACACATCAGATATGCTCAATAGACTTCATTGTAAATACTTTGCTTTGTTGTTTGAGAGGTATGAGATGACTGCGCGCGCCCCAGCTGTAGCCCTGGGGGGAGAGATCCACTCTGATACCTGCTACACATTCACTACACATGGTTTTGTAAGAATGAAAGGAAATTGATAGCAAAGACATTAAGATGTGTCACAGCCTGGGTTTGAGAGAGGACTCACTCTGATCAGCTGTTGGAGAGGGACTAAGATATGTGACTTTCTACAGATCGCTGTCTGCTGATAGCTTTGCGTGAGGGAGTGCAGTCACTCATTCTTACCTCCAGCAGCGTGTCACAGGGGGTTTAATGGCAGCAAAGGAGATGTGGCAGTAAAGCCACTATGATTTTATACTCTCTGTTGTGATTTTCAGCAGTGGCTCGGTATAATAGAGCAAAGTGTTCCCCCTGTCTCTCTGTTTCTGTCTCTCCTCCCCTCCCTACCTTTCTCTTAGTGTCTTTTGTGTTTCTGTGTATGCTCATAACAATGTCTGGACCCATCCAGCAGTGTACTTCATGAGTTGTTGTCAAAGGTTGTTGCTGGGTGACAGCAACTCTTCCATTGTGCTTTGGTGAGCTCTGAATAGCCACAAATCGATGGCACATGCTTTCCCAGCTGCCAGACTGATTGCAGTTCCATGTATCACCAAGTGAGCCTACATAGAGTCATAAGGACCGTCAGCAAAATGAACAAAAGTCTCCTGTTTTCCATCCTTGTTCTTTTATCATCCTGTCTGACTGTTTCTGTTGCCCTCTGATCCAACCTGCCATTATTCTAAGATGTCTGATCAACATGAATTCGAAGTAAAGATAGAAAGAATTCTATAAATGTATTATTCTTCCGTCTAGTTTGAGATAATGGATATTCTCACATAAAGTAGCACCCCTGGAAAATTTCCTTTTCTAGCTTTTTATAGTCAGCTCTCAGAGCCAATGCATTCAAACTGAAGTGGACCCAAAAGTAACATTCAGGTAGCTGTATTCAGAAACGAGTTGTTTCATAACACCACCACAAAAATCATCTGTATTTTTTCAGATATAGTGGACATATTTGTACAGCTTTGTTTGGCAGAGCATGCACTTCAGTTTTGTTTATTTCTTTGCTCTGTTTTGTGATATCAGTCTTGATGATCGGTATTTAAAAATTTTTCTTTCACAATTGAAAGAAATTGACATTGTTCAAAGGCAAACACATGGGCTCTAATGAAGCCCTGCTCTAGACTGTGAGACATTAGCATTATCGATTGAAAACTTGCCTTTGATGCTCTCTGATCAGAGTGCAGAAATGCATGAATGGAAATTTACATTGGGGATATAATGTGATGTTTTTCCAATGAGTGTCTCCTGATCAATAGAGGAAAATCTGCCCATCTGTGAATTGCAGACATGAGGATTAAATTGTTTGTGTGGAGGTCAGAATGTGTTCCATCTGCATCTTACTGGCTAAGCCTAAATGATTTCCATGAGACTTCAAAGCCTCATGCTACAATCACAGCTTCCACATGGCTGTGAATCAGCAGTTTTCTGCACATTTACTGGAACTTTATTAAGGTTATACTGAAAACTATGTTTGCACTGCCCTCTGTATTAAGGTCTTAAAGAGATGTCCTGATGGATAGGAGCTGAGGTTTACTTGAGCAGGATTTTTATTTTATTTTTTTTAAATTGCATATTTTTTCCCAGAGAGCAGGATTCAGTAGTCTATAAATGAGTTTCTCCGTTGATGGAGGTGCTGTGTTACCTGCATGGATGGACCCCACAGTTCGCCTGCCAGCTACTGATCTATTTTATAAATGCTTGAAATAAGATGCCTTTTGCCCACAACTTCACAATTTAAGCTCACTCCACTTTGCTCAAGTATTTGTTTCCAGTAACAAAGCTCTGATGAACCCACAGTAGTTCACCAGCTCAGCACTAAAGACAGATACACAAAGCAAAGAGACGAGCTGGTGAATAAAGTGAACCATATAGCAGCCAAAGACGCAGATCAGTCGCTCAATGGTTGGTTGGCAAAAGTGAATATTTACTTATTTTGAACTGAACAGTACAATGATTCCAGTCAGAACAAATGCTGACGTTGTTCTGTTGCTCAACTTCATATCATCTTGAAAATAGTCAGCCAGGTTCTTTCCCCCGCTGTCAGGTGGCCAAATCATCCAAAAAAAACCAAAAACCAAAAAAATCAATCAATTAATGCAGGTTTAAAGTTTTGCCTGGAACTCAGGGATTCTTGTCCCTGTTAGTTTAATAATATGATACATTAGCCGTTTTGCACAGATTGGCACATTTGTGTGTTTGCTATATACTGGCACTTTGATTTAAGCAATAATTACCAATAGTCAATAGCTCAATCGCTTTCAGCAGAATAAAGAAGGCCTCATTATACTGTTAGCATTTTGGAGCATATGGCTTAGGAAGAAGGGAAATGTATCCTTCTCAACCCTCTGTTGCCCTGTAGTTTCCATGGAGCGAGGTGATCTAGTTCACTACATTACCTTATCACACCAGCCAGCTGGGGCAATACAGCAAATTACACATGCGCACACAGACACACAGATTTCCACTGCATAGTATCTCTGTTTGACAGACCTACAAAAGCCACGCTTTATTTTTAGTACAAAGCCTTATCTGATTTTCCTTTTATTCCTCACACATTTGTGTAACTAGGCTTGAGGCTAGAGAAGATGCTGACATTTAAAAAGGTCAGAGGTCAATCACAAGGGGATGGAGACATGACTTCTTTGCTGCAGAACTTCATTCATTATTCAGACAGAGAAGAAAACATCACTCTGACAATTTGGAGTGGAGCACACTAAAGCAGAAGTTTCCACAGTTAGACATAACAACCCAAAGCAACTGTGCACTAAAACTGCTTCTGAACCCACAGACGCACACCGCGCCAAGGTTTTCATCGCTCACTCTGCTGGCCAAGACTGAAAAGGTCACTCAGCCACCCAATCAGGAATGGCAGGCATCTTGAATAATGCAATGAAATTTTGTAGTCAGTCCAATACATTTTCTGACAGCAGATATATTTTCTCCGGAGCCTCAGTCTGTGTAATCCATTGCTGAGCTCTCATCTTTATGTGACGCTGCCCTCCACTATTGCTCCCTCAAATTTTCCCCGAACTCAAGTGCTACAACTTGCTCTGTCCCGCTTATCATCAGTTGGTGACAGCACAACAAATAAGGGCTCTTGCATTTTTAACCAGATGCTTTCATCAAGATCTCCTCATCCAGAGCCACTTAGCTGTCAAGCAAATAGTAAACAATGACGTTTTGAGCTTCAGCTATTTGTTTGAGTAGAGTACAAAGAATCAGCTCTTTTCAGTAGACGTTGAACTTACATTCTTGACATCCTCTGTTCATGTAAGTTGGTGGAAAGGAAAAAGTCAGTTGTATTTAGAGTTATGGTATATTGGAATGCTAGAATTTGTTTTGCAAGCTTTTCTGAGGGAATTTCCTTCCAAGAAACAGGATAAGACAATTTCACAAAACTGTCTTTTTTATCCGAATGATTGAATATGTTTTAATCTGCAGAAATTAAAATAGAATTACATATACTGTAATATAATGTGTTGCCTCGCTGTAATTGTTTAAGGATGAGCAAAGTTCTTAATTGTGGTTGCCTCCCATTGGCTTCCTGTTAAAGATGGGGCAGGTCAAACGATGCAAGGGTAGATAAGGTTCAACACAAATTCCAATCAGCCTTTTCTCTTTGCTTTCTCACCATTAGGTTATGTGGTGTGGCTCTGTAGATGCCCTTTGGTCTTTTTGTTGAAAAAAAAAAAGAAAAAATGTGTTCTGTGAGCTGCAACTATGGTGTTTACAGACAATACAGCCAAACGTGTTTCTACATTTGTACACACAGCAGTGTGGGGCAGTCTTTAGACTTTCGAACCAGCACAAACACACTTTATCTATGTTTTCCTTAATTTAAAAACACAGTCATGCTATTTGTAGTTCCATCTCTCCATGACAGCAGGTGTAAATCCACGTGTGTGTGTCTACTCATGCTGCTCCCAGACTGAGGAACAGTAATTACCTGAATTTGATACAGAACCCAACACCTAAAAGCTCCACGGACAGTCAACAACAGAGCTTAATTAACACTGGATCACCTCCAATGTCTCAGTGGCGGACATCACGTCTGCAATGGTAGACAGGCTAAATTAAACAAAGCTTCGGGTTACAGCGGTACCTGACGATAGAGTAAACAACACAGACATTTGATTTTCCAGTGTGTTTATCTACCTGTGAAAAATGCAGCTTTTAAATGAACTGATATACATGACATGAAGAGCCAAGCTCAGGCTTTGAGATAAATGTCAGCAGGAAAACAGGCAGATGGGTGTGAGAGATATGCATTGTTCTTCAGAGATGTCTCATTCAGTAGTTTCTGCTCTTTGGCAAACAGAGTGAGAATGCAAAGCAAACACGGGATCTATATTTAAAAACCATGATCGCCACTTTCACAGTGAGATTAGTTCATTCATCTTTGGAGAGGAAGCCTTAGATCCAGTTATGTGCTCAACTGGAAATGTATCACACAAATGATCCTCTGCAGGACAAGGATGCTGACTTTAATCAGCCCTCACACATGACATTGTAATGTTTTTTTTCTGCTGTGGTTTACAGAGATAATGCACCTCTTGAGGAAAGGTTGGTTTGAGTAGGAAGTTGTGAGAGGTTTTCCCTGAGTCTCCATCTGTAATGCTCACACACTAGCCATGAGAGCTGGAGCCTTCTAATCGCCTCACCTCTCTACTCATCTGTGGACCCAAAAGGAGCAGCTGCTACATTAGGGATCGCTCTCTCTCTCTGTGTATGTGTGTGTGTGTGTGTGTGTGTATATCTACCAAGAGAGAAATCGTCATGGGGGGTTCAGTTCAATTTTTTATCAATTAATCCACCTACTCTATCCAGTTCTTACGGAACAGAATAAATATTCAAATCAAGGTGATCAAAACCGAACGAGAGCATTGAGAACCAGAAGAGTGTGTTTAAAATTATTATTATAATTATTATTATTATTATCATTCCATAAAATCTGTATGGAAAAAGTAGAAGACCAAAGTATGGCACAGGTTATTTTAAACAAGTACCATCCCCAGAGGATTTGTGTGTGTGTGTGTGTGTTTTTATGGTGTTTGCAGATGGACATTTAGTAGGACAATGCAGAGGCATTTAGCATTATACAGGATGTTGCTCATCCTAATGAGGTGCAGTCTGCAAGGAGTGATGAAGCAACCTTAGTGTGACATCCTGTACAGCCCCACTGGATCGTCTACTTAAGCGCAGTGATACCCCCCCGTCCCATGGGGCTTCTATAAATACATATTCTTTCACACATATGTATACACACATACAACCACATATTTATGCACATTTCACCGGAAACAAACCCATTTTGTTTTTTAGCCTGTAATTTTCCCGTACATTCTCTGCAGGACTCAACACACGCATATCTTTAAATGAACACACTGATGTGCCTGGAACCTTTTCATTGGACGACATCAAACTGTTTGGCAGTCCTCTAGTTTTGCCAAAGCAGTTTTTTAAATCAGCAGAAAGTGAGGCAGAAGCAGTCTCCGGGAAAAGGAAAAGGTAGGGAGAGGAAGAGGAAGTGAGTGAGATAATCTGGCACCAAACTGATTGGTGTGATAGCAGAGGGTCAGCAGTGACAGTCAATCTGCAGTAGCTCGTGCTTTTTGTCAGTTCTGCCGCATAATTTATTATTTATCTGTGAGTATGAGCGCATTAAAGCAGCAGAAATTTTTATCTGTTTGAATTTTCAGACTGTCTGTGAAAATTTAATTATTTGTCAAATGTAAGATAAGAGGCTTGATAACATGCTATGAAGCTACAGCCAACTGCTGGCTAACATAGCTTAGCATAAAGACAAGAAACAGAGGGAAACAGCTAGCCTGGTTCTGTCTAACAAAATGCACCTGCCCACATTTGGAAATCCTGGAAACATGAAAATCTTAAATAAGGTCTTAATTTAATTGGTACAAAAACTGAAGTGTAATAACAGTTTGCAGTTTTTTTGGCTGAGCGCTGGCTTCCTGGCAAGGTTACAGCGACAACATGATGAAAACTTTGTTAAATTTTATGTAATTTATTTAATTAGCTTTAGAAGAGCTGTTTGCCTCTTTTTCCATTGTCTGTGCTAAGGTAAGCTAGCTCACTGCTGCCTGTTCTTTGATATTGGACCTGGATCCTGTTCTGACCCTTGAAAAGACTGCAAATAAGTATTCCATGGAAGCTGAATTCATTACTTAATTAAGGATTAATGAGCCATCTGTGCACACAAAGTACTGCATCTTTTATGGACCTCTAATGGCTCTTGGAGCTGGTACCTAATGCATTGTGCACTTAATGGCAAAGACAAATAGACTTCTGAAGAATCTTTGGAAGCTGTGGAAACAATTTTCCACAGTGCAAAAATGAGCAGACTAGATAGGAGACAGTGTAGACAGTATGTGCAAACCACACTGCAGATAATGTCAATCATCAGGGAAGAGAAAAATGCATATCTGCACTCAGGCACAGAAAACATGTTTTCAAAATCCTCAACATTCATTCATTCATTCATTCATTCATCTTTTACCGCTTATCTTTTTCCGGGTCGCGGGGGATGCTGGAGCCAATCCCAGCTCACCTTGGGTGAGGGTGGGGTACACCCTGGACAGGGTCTCCACACCGAAAGGAACCAAACCCGCTTCCTTCTTGTTGTGGGGTAACAGCCCTAACCACTATGCCACTGTGCTGCCCCTCAACCTTCCCTCCTAAAATTAAATTACAATGGCAGATAACAACACTTGTCTACACATTGTGCTGTGCTGTATGTGTGTACTGTATACAGTCGTATTGCAATATGTGGGTGTGTGTATTTATCAGGCTTCTCTGACTAAGAGCGAGTGAGAGAGAGACAGAAGTAATGTGGAAAGGAGATGCTTTTCTGGGTCAACACAGCAAAGATTTACAGCTTCTATTTAAAATTGAACATAAGGACAGGCTTTCGTTTTTGTATGAAAATTTTTCTGTTGTACAAGATTCAGAGAGCAAGTCTGATTTCTGCTGCTTGTCAACTGTGAATTTTACCCTTCAAGTCGGAAAGTTGAAGTTGTCATCCAGGGAGGCAAATGGGAAAATAGCTGAAGTGCCAAGCCAGTCAGTCACTCATGCAGTGATGTAGACATTCAAGTGAAAGCAGTCGGTGTAAAAAGTGAACATACATCAATGTGGCAATGTGAAGTGGGATTAAACAGCAATTCTTCACATTGTTTGTAAACCAATATTTATGGGAATTACGAAAGACTCTTGTGGTTTGCTGACTGAGGAAGAACTAATTTAATTAGTTTTAATTAAATTCAGGAGGAGTGCTTTGGATAGCACAGTACTGAGCTATACTCAGATGATCACCTCAGAGCTATAGGACTCTGGTTGCTGGGTTGAAACCACAGAGGAAGTCCCTGGGGAACAGCTGAAAGCAGTACAACTCCTCAGGTAGCTCACCTGAAACCCTTTTGTACCTCAGCACATGAGATGACTGACACGTGTAGGTTTTCATTAAAAAGTTCCCAGAAAGGTCCATCACAGTTATCTGAATGGAAATGATGTTTTTATCATATGCCACTATGTTACACTAAGAGCCAGTACAGCTGACAGTCTGGCAGTGCAGAGTGGGTGGATTGCGTTCCCACTAATCTGCAGGCAGCAATCCCAGGAGTCCCTGTTTCTCCCCAGTTTACTGACAGAACCTCAGCCTACTCACTGTTCCCATTTCTCTCACTCCTTCCTGCCACCTACCAGACAGCAGCTATGAGCACATCACCTTGCCTCTGTCTGCTCTGAGATATAGGCCACAGAGAGGCATGTTGGTTTAAAGTGGGCCAAGCAGGAAAGGAAGAGCAGAGAAGAGGAGACTATAGAAGAGGAGAGGAGAGGATTGGGCTCTTAAATTCCTTTTACTGAACCACTTCTACACTTTGACAAAAAATCAAAAAATCAAAAAATCCCAAGTCAAAAAAACAACACATCCATAAAGGACTTCTTTAAATAATAAATTAACAGCTACCTCTCCGTCCCGTCCCACAGAATACAAAACCTCTCCCACAGCCCACACTCGAATGAACTCTTGTATTTTGTCCATTGCTTTATCGTACACATATTCTACTTTGAGTCTAGACTTTATCAGCCCCACAAAAAGTGGCACCAGCTCTGCACACCCAGAATTCTGGGTCTTATTTCTCAAATAAGAGTCAACCAAATTGCCAATTTAGCAGAGCCAGACAAGAAATTAAGTAGTTCTTAGCAGAATATCTTGGCCCAAAAATAAAACAATCAAATGAAAAAGTCTCTTCAAAACCCAAAAACAACCTTCTTAAAGGATTAAACAATGATGTCAGTCTGTAGCACTCAACAAATAAATGTGTCAGGGTTTCTGATTAACATGCCTCACCTACCCCAGGATCGATGTGCACTCTGTATCTGTTCGTTGCTGCTGCACCTTGTACAATCCTCCACTTGAGGTCTGCTGTCTGCTTTTCAATGGGCAGCTTGTACAGGGACCGCCAGCTGCCTTTTGGGGAAGCATTGGTGCCAAAGAACCGAGTCCACTTCATCTCTCCAACTCCAGACAATGTCCACTGATTAGGAAACTTAACACAAACCTGGCACAGATCCTTTTTTCCTGCATTATGAAAGTTATCCAAATGTGGAGCTGCAAAGGACAGTAAATGTCTCCCTCCTTCCTTCCAGTCCCCCACAGACAGAGAGGGGAAGCTATACTCAGACCAGTGCTGACATCAGGTTTTATTCCTCACAAACAGCCTCAGAGGCAGCGATAGAGCTGCACAAGCTTCTGCCACTACCTTGTTAATCAGTCTGATGGATGGGGTTCTTCCTCTCTCCTCCCATGGTCCTTCAGGCAAATCGGTTAGTCTCATAAGATGGCCCAGCTTGGTATAACCAGACTCCCTGAGCCTGACCAGTAGGGTGGAAAGCGTCAGAGGTTGGGATCTCAAGAAGCTGTGGCAGAACAAAGTTTCTCCAAAAATCCACATTCCCGGCATTTAATTGGTCGTGCGTTCAGACTTTAAGATTTTTCCATGCCTGCAGGACGGAGCTGTAAAATGGGGTTAGTCCACTTAGCTCAAGGTCCTCACTTTTTATTGGGAATAGATGTCGAGGCTCAAAACCAGCCAGCTTGGACCACGGTTGTAAAGGATTCGCTGGGCTGTCTGCAGTCTGAATCAGCCCCAGGCAGATAAAGTACTGCTGCCTGAATCCCATTTTTCCTAGACCAAAAGAAGTCAACTGTTGCCTTCTGGATTCCATCTGTGAAATCCCTCCATGGTGTCAAAGTGATCAGCCTGTTCCAGGGAGTCAAAGCAACCAGTTTATTGGGAACCAGAACTCTCCCCCATACGACAGCTGTGGTAGCAACCATGTCCACTTAAACAACTCCCTCCCAATTCCAGGGCTGAAAAGCTTTGGTTCCTAGGAAGACAACCAAGAGCTTCAACCCCTCTCTCCCCGACTCAAGTCCTCCAGGTAGAGCGGGAAAGAACTTGACCCCTCCACTGACCTAACAGGACAGCCTCACTTATAGCCCAGCAGAAGTAGCATTTTCATACACGGACAGGATGTCCTGCAATGCCTGAATATCTTTCTGGCTTGTGTCAAAATATTTATATCATCTGCATAAGCAGAAAGAGTCAGAGGACTCTCCATGCTGCAGGACCCAAACAAAGATACCCGACTAAGCCGGTCCCTCAAGTTTCACAGCAGAGGGTCAGTGACCAGGCTGTACACCTGGCCTGAGTTAGGACAACCCGCTCTTATTCCCCTCCATAGTGGGACGGGCTAGCTCAGCCCTGTTCCCATTTTTATCAAACATTGTGTACGTTTATACAGTAAACCTACCCAAGAAGTGAACCCCTCTCCAAAACTAAAAGCTCTAAGTACAGAAAATAAATGCTCTGAAACCACCTCCAAACTTCCGCGCTCCTCCTTGATAGACGGATGGGGAATCTGGGCAGACTCCATCCCTCCTGATGGCACCTCCACTGACAAAACACTTAAAATAATATCACCAAACACCTGATTAGAGAAAGCAAACTGACTTACCTGGTCATACAATGAAAGAACAGTCCAAAACCCAATTCAAAATCCATGCCACTCACACGTCCACCACCGCCGTCACTCAGACGCACAGTCTCCGGAAACAGAAACGGAGAGGAGGAGAGGAGAAGGAGAAAGCTTGTGAGATTATGATGGGGGTGAACAAAACATCATGGTCTCTTCCTCTCTAGCTGGTTCATTAATGTTATCAGTAACCTGTACACCACAGCATTGATTCTTCCTCCACTCCGTTGATTGGTCTTTTTGCTTCTGTCACTAGTGTCACTAGTATCACTCACAATCCCACAGCATGTATCTAAAGTTGCCAGATACACGCAACTTTACAGAGCACATAGTTATAGGAAATTCATCATCTGACTGGCTGATTCTGGGTGTGATATGGATCTGTTGAATTACTTCGGGCCACTCCATCTCCCAGGAGAGCAGAAGAGTCAACGAGTCCTGTGTAAACCGAGCAGCATGATGTAAACTGAAAGAGTTAGTGATCTGTGGGAAACCTGATTCCCTCGCTGTTGCATTCCCTGTGGTTCCAGATGAGTTGACCCTGAGGTGAGCGGACTAATAACTCTTACATTTGCTGGCTGATGAATGAATGACCATTGAATTTAGATGAACCTATTTAACTGTTAGCTGAGTAGTCAATCAGAAACTCTGGTTCAATTTTATACATTGATATTTTTTTTTGTCATATTTAATAGTAATGTTAATACCTTTTTGTACTTTTGTTTTCACACAGGGTGTTTATAAAAAAAACTTTCAGAAATGATTATGGAATTAGTTTTTACTTTTGCTTGACATTTGATGAACTAAATGATTAATTTGTGTTCGCTACGACCATAAATGATTGATGGATTGATTGATACAACTTCATCATTGAAATGAAATAATAACAACGATAGAATTTTTGTCTTAGTTCCTCCTTGGTGTCTCAGGAAAAACAGTAATACTGACAATTTAATAGAATATTCTGTGTTATGTTAAGGGACTTTTAATAACATGGTTTTATATCATCCTTTGTCTTTCCTTCATATAATAAAATAAAATTAGTGGGGAAGGCTGCTTATTAGAGCCTCTTCATCAACCCTCTTCAAAGATCAAAATCGCTATTAAATGGAAATCCTGGGGTCTAGCCCATGGAAACCTTGTTTCTGTGAATAATGTCAACAGCAGGGTTGCCAAATCTCCAAGGATTTGCTCTCTAATCTTGGTGTCATCTCACACTCTCAAAGTCGAGTGACAAAAAGTGATTACAGAAATTCTTGTTGTGGCACATACTCCTGCTGAGCAATGACAATACTATTTGAAGGAAAAAAATGAGTAAATTGTTAAATTGCTCGCAGAGATTTGCGCAAGATAGTTTGAAAATGTAAAATAGATTATTCAAGAGGTTACAGTTATAAAACTAAACTAATGAAGGCTTTTGGTTCAAATGAGAGAGCCAAAGATGACACTTTAAGGGGAATGACTTAGGTTTCTCATAGTAATAGATCGTTTTGCCAGGTTGCATGGTCAACAAATTTAAGATAACTAATTGATGCAAGTGAATGTGTGTGGGGGCACTGAAAGAAAGAGTATAGTATTTAACTCCAAATACCGTTGCTTTGACTGGGAGATGGTGACCTTGGGATAAAGGAAAATAAACATTACTTTTTTTGTTTTTTGTTTTTTTTTTTATAAATAAGTAAATGTGATTTCTAGATGAAGACTGTCAAAACTGTGCAACACTGGAAGTAGGGAGAGGTAGTCTCTGTAACCAGAAGCACACCCTGCAGCCTCTCTTTAATACATCAGCCCACACAGTAGCTGGTGGGCAGGACACCAGATGCAGTAGCGGCAGAAGAAGCAGATTAGAAGTGGGAAGGATAACAGCTGTAAAATTAAAACAGCTCCCTGAACGATTGAAGGGAAGCACCGAGACTGCCCATTGGTCAGGCAATAACATCCTGTTTATTCAACCTAATGCAACGTTTAAATGATAACAATGACTGCAGTGTAGGGCAGCTCAGGTAAACTGAGCATCACCTCTGGTGCTAAAACGGATCATTTGAAAAAAAAAAAAACAAACAAAAACAAAAGTGTTGTTTTGAGGAGAGTACAGTGGTGGTCAGGAGAAGCAGAAGGACGCTGGTTAAGAGTCTCTTAATCTCGGGTCAGAATCTCCATGTATGGCAGGAATAGGCCGGGCCAACATGCTTGACTGTCGGCCAGTTTACAGCAGGCTGGATGGATATAAGCAGTGTGTGGAGCATCACCCACCAGCCTGACATGTGTTTAGCTTTTTTATTAGTCAGTGAGTCTGCTTTCTTCTAGAGCTTCATGGCTGGGAAAGTAAAGTCAGTCCACAAAATATTATATACTATAGTGTATTTTTGTTTGTTTGTTTTTCTTTTTTTCTAGATCGTGATTTTGTCAGATTTCGCCTCCTTATACTGACCAGAGACTCGTGTCTTTCTCCCTGCCTAGTGTCTCAACTCCAGGATGGCAGCAGCATTAAACACTACCTATAATTTAGAGTTTTGTTCCACTTGCAAATCATTGTCACAATCTCTCCCACTTTAAACAACTGGGAAAACTCTGCCCCTCCAGACTGGAAATCCACAGTCTGGTACAGTTGTTACTGAATCTGCAGCCATTTCTCATTCTCACAGTAGCATGATGGCAAGATTTTGTACACTCATTTGTTATACATCACCCATATTTAATATTTTCCTAAAAACACTTGTAACACTGCACCAAACAACATCCTGGAAGCTTGACCTTCTGTTTTTAAGGTTGTGTATTATTATTATTTTTTCTTTTCTGGCTGTTAATAAGGCTCTACCTCAGTATGAGTGGTTTTATATTTTGTTTATAGATAAGACACTCTGTAAAGCCATTTGACAGTGTAATTCATGGCTATATAGTTATTTTGTCATATCATCAATCAATTGTCTCTAGTAGTTATTTATCATTGCCTTAAGGTTATCCTCTCATTGTTTTGTTACGGTGAAGAAAAGAAGGGAATTAATATTTGAAAAATTGGGACCAATTCATGTTTAAAATGTTTAACAAGTTTCACTTTTACATGAAAAATGAAATCAAAAAACTCATATAAGCTGTATGAGTGGGGCAGGAGGATGGACTTTTATGATCAACTACTGAAGAGGCCTAAATTTTGTGTTTTTTTGTTTGTTTGTTTGTTTTAACCAGAAGTCCTCAGTGTCAGTCGGTGATCAGTGCTATATTTTTCACCATGTGCTTATGTATGATTACATGTCCTCTGATCTCTGTTTTGTGTGTCATGTTTTTGTGAATGCCTTGCTGCATCCTCTATGCAAATGCCAAAAAACTCCACATCACCATGGAAACAATCAGCTGAGCTATACGCCAAGCTACTGCAGTCTCCCAACGAGGAGATCTGTGTACACGCTGAGCTGCTGTATGTCACTTCATGTTTGCATGTGCAGGGTAAGTGATAGTACACACATATGGAAAAGAGGAGGAAGAAGCTGTGTGAGGCTGACAGAGGGGGTAAGCCTGTTTTCATTCCTCCACTGTCATTATTCCATGACCACCATTAATCCCTCTGCATTCTGCATTGATGGGCCCAGCTCTGTTTTTGATCATCAGCGTGCAAATCCTGGTTGAGTCAGTCACACAGATCCCTGCTATCCTTTGCATTCGCCACATGTTGTGACAGACAACTGGACATTCTTTCCTGTGTGATAAAAATCTCTGTCCACTCTTATTACAGCATGACTGAAAGGCCTTGTGGCCCTGGTGTGAGCCAAAAATGTCTTGTTCTCACGTTTCGCTAGCACAAACAGACAACGTGATGCATAGTTTACTGTAGGTACAGTACACACCAATCCCTCCATCTTGTGTTTTCACCATTGAAAGGTTCCATCACACAGTCACTTCTTTATTATTTTTGTGTGTCAGGCCTTTAAGCTCAAAATGAAAATTCATCTTTTAAAGGTTAGATCCCTCTCAACTGTTCTTCTCATAAATGTCAGACTGTCTGGTTTCTTTTTCTAACCCTTTCTTTCGTTCATTCTTCCTTACTTTTTCGGTAAAGTAGGTAAAAAACAAAAAAAAAGCAGTGGGCGTCATTGCTCCATTTCTGAAGTTGATCATTACTACACAGCTTAGTTATAGCATTTCGTTGAAGTGATAAAAAAATAAAATAGGTCACTTCTAAAGTTTCTTTTATGCCTGTTGCCTCAGGGAGTCTTAGTGACTGTGCATCTGAGCTGCATACATTATACACTATGCCCTGAACTTCAAACATCCTTCTCTCTTGGTCTTTTTACATTATGTATCTCAGGCCTTGCTTCAACACTGGGGGATGGACGGCTGTGCCAGAGTGCTTTGGCCTCCAGAGTTCTGTACAGTTGGAGAGAAATGAGCAGGCCAGGGAGGCATTTAGCGGTCTGACACTGATGTAGGAGGTGCACTGTACTGACGCATCAACACACACAGATACACAAAGCTGTGGCTCTTGATGGTTAGTTAGGAAATTCTTTGGTCTGCCCCTCCACTGCTGCTGAAACATTTAAAGGGAGACTCTGGTACACAGCAGGTGTTTTACTTCTACATGAAAAATAGATGGTTTTTTGTTACTGAGCATTTGTGTTGAGTGTATAAGAGACGTTTTCTTAGATTTGATTTGGCATGTGTAAAGTCTTACCTGAGCATCCAACATGTAGCTAGTTGTGCAGTAGTTGAAGAAAAGTAATGTGATTGTTGGGATTTTTCATTTAATGTATTTGTACCAGTAAACAAAACTACAAAGCTTCATGAGGCAGAGTCGGCCATGCTGTTACGTCAAGTATTTGATATTTTCTGTGGTGTCAGCTGGATGCTTCATACTCCGTGGGAGTGCTGAGGCACATGTGATTTCAAAATAAGACCCTGGGTCATTTTGGTCTTCGTGCACTCTGTTGCCTCATCACAGATTGTTTTGTATAAAGCTGTCTGTGTCAAATGGAGCACAGTGCATGTGCCATCTGGCACTACAACTAACCATTTGCTAATCACTATCTCTTCAAAAATATTTTCATTCTCAGACAGGAGAGAGGGAAATGGCCGGCACGTGAGGGAAAAGGAAATAGATCCTGCCAGACGTCCAACAGCACGGCACTTTCTATAACTGTAACCTGGTAAATTTGTTGTCATGGCTACACTGAGCAGTGGGCCTGGCACACTGGGACCAGTAAAGACCATTTTACTTTTGATGCATTAGCAGTTTCATAGGCACATACAGAGATGTGAGATGTGAGAGACCAGGGCGTCTCTGGTGCGATGAAAGTGTCAGAGAAGCTTAAGACATGTCCGCCACTGCTGGAGCTCCATGCATCTGCTCACAACTAAATGGCCAAAAATATTGTTAGCCATTATGTTAAAGAAATGTGGCTTTACACTTTGATTCAAAATACATAGTTTGAACACTGAAAATTGAAGGAAACAGTCAGACATGCTCTGCCCATTAGTAACGAAATCCTTCCACGCTTAAAGCCCATCAATCAACATTTTAATTTTTGTTGAATATACTAAAGAACTGATGTTTTAACGCATTTTTTTGTGCACAAATTAAATATAGTATGTTAAATAATAAGGTTGCTAGATCTTATTTGTTTTAAGTGTTTTCCTAAATTAAGGTAAGGAGAGAAGCAGGAAAAAAAGAAATAGGTGTTTCCCAAAATTTAAAACTGTTCCTTTAAACTGCTATGCTTTTTAATTTAACTACACATATCGGACTTATTTGTCTTGTCATCGAGTGCCTGCCACTGAAACTGTAGTGTAGAGGTGATACAGTATGTAGGATTACAGGGAGCAGCCGGGCTTCTCCTGTTTCAGGTGGTGTTCACGCTGGACAGCCCAGGAGATTCTCCCCACTCAGTGCTGACACTCAATCGTGTCACAGGAACCTGGTGACCTGGCCCTTAAGGGGAAACACAGAGGGAGGTCACCGGAGACAGGAAAAAAGTGGATATTAATTAGCTGTCAGCAAACACCAGAGCAAGCAGGCATCTTGTTGGGCTCTGTGTCCACTGCTTGACGTGAGCTCACATGAGACTCAATGAAACCATACGATGAGGCCTTGCACTTAGTAGCCATGGAGATGACGTGGTGGGAAAGTAAATGGCAGATGACAGAAAGAGATATTCCTCTTCATCAGAATTGTGTAACAATGAGCAGGATATTGTTTCTGGGTTTAAAAAGCTTTCACTGGCACCAGCTTAATCATTTGCAATCATTCATTAATTCCCAGGAATCACTCTCTCTGACAGAGGTCATGAACTTCCTCACTGATGTAATCTCATGAGATCTGTTGGCATTGTGGTCATAGTTTACATTAAAGCAAGTAATCTGTCATTACTGAGGCGCCTGTCTCCAGATGTACTTCCTCTGATGTACTTCCTCTGATTGCAATTAAACCTGACTCTATGTAATTGAGTGTTTGACCATATCAATTAAACCACCCTAATCTGCTATAGCTTTATTGACTAGTTCGAATCTTCTTGTGTAATGCACTCACCCCTACATCCATAAGAAAAGATGAAGAAGAAACTATAATTTTGACAAACTGTTTTGGTTGGTGGTGATTCAGCAGGCTATATTCTGCCCTTTGTCTTTCATTTGCCTGCAAACACTGCTGCCAATGTGCAGAGACCATAGCAATCACAGACAGCTGGAGCTCCACTCTGCAAAGAACGAGTATCAAGAACAAAGCCGTATTTTGAGCACTTGTCATTTTCAGCTGTGTGCGATATTTCTTGTGGCTGAGTGGAGATGTGATTATGCTGGAAGGCTTTTGAGCCTTGCCGCTGTGCTACAGTTCAGAACCGCACAAAAATGCCAACTATATATCAGGATTTACCATCTCTGGGGATGATAATTGTTTCTTTAATAGAGCTCAGCCATGAAGGCTGAGTGCCTTCTCTGCAGCCTGCTGCACGAAGGCCTCTCCAGCCTGATGAGGCTTATACAGACAGGCTCATGCTGTGAGGAGAACCTGGTCGTGTCTCAGATTGAGCAGAGAGAAGAGGGAGATGGCACGCAGTAGTTCATCCAAAGCTCATCTTATTTCCCATGATGCTTTTTGATAGGACAGCCATTGTTTTAAAACTGACATATGGCCTATTGAAAAGAAAAATAAAATGTATTTGAAACATTTTAGAATTTCACTTTTACTGATTAATAAATTGACATTTCACTGTGTTAGTGTGTCATGTGCGTACAGCCTGCATGGGCTTTCATGACACTGTATATTTGTATAATTCATGCACTTTCAAACAATGCAGAAACAATGTCCAAAACGGAATAACTGTAGGGTAATTATTTTTTTAAAAGCTTGCATACAATGCAAAGAAAAATGTTGTTCACTTTCTAATTTTGTCATCCACATTATATTTTATTTATATATTATATAATAAATTTGCATTAAGTAATTTTATAAGATATGGAAAAGTGGTAATAACTGACTTTTTTTAGATATATTCTTTTTTAGATCATGCTGTTTTAACTCAGGTAGATAAATTGACAGCAGCAGAATGCATCGTAATTTCTGGAGATCTGGAACAAATTCATAGTTTCAAATCAATAGTCTCACTTGAAGAAGGTGATGTGGTGATTTATAGGCCTCCTTTGCTCTGTCAGTCAGGCAGCTTCTGAGTGGTATTTTATCACTTAATAATCTAGGATCAGTTTTTAATTTCATGCTCTAATGGTTTATATTCCTTATGACTCAGAGGAATCGAGATATCTGCAGTAGCTCAGTGAGCACTCTCTAAAACATCATTAATAATCAGTGCATCCAGGAGAGAAACTGCTATTATAACCATGCAGCATATAGAGTTCATTGTAAACCTGATAGCAGATGTGTTCCAGATGTTTCAGAGTCAAGGTTTCTGTCCCAGGCAAAAAGCTGCCTGCCCTTTTGACTTTTTTCATCCTCTCACCTTTTGTTTGCCACACTTGCCAAAAAGGCCTTCAAGTCCTCCAGAAATACAGATTTGACCTGTTTGGACGTCCAGTGAGGAGCCAGGGTGCAGTGCAGAGTCCCACGATACTAAACACAATCAACAACTTATTTTATCCTTTATGTGATTATTTTAAATACAGAATTAAAGAATTTGCTTAATTTTAAACATTAAAATTAAAACCTTACACCATTTGAGCTTTCATCTAAAACCAACATCATTGACCATTAATATAAAATAAAATGTTCTTTGCAGATGACAGTCTTTTTTGTTTGTTATGCTCATGAATCAATCCTGGATGTGCATACACAATTAATGCTCTGTGGGACCGAGCCTTATGATTTTAGCACCACCTTCATGCTTCCAAAAGGACACATCCTGTGCCTAGCTGCAAGCTCAGCAATCCATCTCGCTGTCACTTCCTCAGCACACGGCACACTGGATGGGCACAGCCACTGTGCTATGGTCCCAAAGGTGGGACTGAAAAGGTTGCAAGGCATGGTGAAATAAGACAGATAAGGTTCAGGACACATCTGTGCAAGCCACAAGAGTGCTTGGCAGTTTGGGCGATGATTAAAGTCATTGTCTATCTGGTCAAGAAACAAGTGGGGAAGTTACTCAGGGAGCACAAATGTAATCAAAAATTGTTTATCCTTCAACCTTCCAATACAAAGTCAGTCTTTAAAGAGTTGTTAAGTCTAATAATGTTATTTCTGTATTTTCTGAGTTTTTTCATCTCAATGTGAACAATGTGTATTACTTAAAAGAAAAAGAGTAAACAAGGCTTCAGAAAATTTTTATTTGAGTCAAGCTAAAATAATGTTCCTAGGATTGCCTACACTCAAAAGACACATTTAAACAAAAAGAAAAAATCAACGCTGGGTGCAAAATGTCAAGATCACATGTAGCCTCTCCATGAGCCTGAGTGTTTGTGTACCATGGCTCATTCCCTAAAGGCAGGATATAATTGTTAGTCCTGCCAGTGTGTTGTTTTAGAAGGATAAACCCTTCAACAAGCAGCAGTCTGCCAGTGAGTCATTAAAGCAAACATTGTTCAAAACCACACAACTTGATTTGAAATGATGGAGGAGATTCTACACTTCAAAAGTAATTTTTATATCTGTTGTGCCACCGAGCTACATTGTTGTCCAAAAACATCAGTGACACCACTGGGTGACATATTTAGTATAATGAACATGGGCACTGTTTATTTGTAGTCAGTCCCATACACACCATATTGCTGCTGTAAATATTCACTTGGGCATCAGATTCACTGCTAAAAATAGTCCCTGACAAATGCACTGTTTGAGTGTTTGTTAAATAAATAATATATAAACTATTTTGTCCAATTGTTTTCAGGAATCAGGGATTCTTTAAAAAGTGGAACTATAAATATGCAGCCTGCTTTAAAAGATTTATGTCTAGGGCTGACACTCTAATTTGTTGTTGGTTTAGGAGATTGTGTTGATTGGCCTGAGCCTTATCCTTTAAAAACTTGAAAGACGAAACTGTATGTTAAGGGGTTAACTGTAATTAGATTATGTATGAGAGTAGTTTTACAGCATCACGGTCCCTATGTGGAACTTTCCAAGAAAATGATTGTAACCCTTGGGGGGGGAGAGTGCAGCTGCAAAAAGCATCTCCATTTACTCCAGCGAGGAAACACTTCTACACTTTGTTTAGTGGCAGGGTAGTTCCATCCATCTTTTCCACTGAAGCCTGTAATAAAAACAAAATCACAGACACTGTATCCAACTGAGGGAAAAATACCACAATCACAATAAGCCCAGTAGGAGGGAGGTCAGCAGTGCACCGGGCCAGAAAACATTATTGGCAAATCACAATAAGAGGATTAGAGATACCATCTTCCACTCAACATTAAAGTGACTGAGTAACGTCAGGGCGACAATACAGCTCATGTTGGGCCGAAACAATCCTCTTACAATGAAGACAAACCAGAACAGTCAGAATTCAATAGACATTTCTAAGATATAGCATAAGACATAATACTGAATACGACAAAAAGATATCCTGTGACAACTAGAAGATGGCTTTGTTTCTCATATCCTTTATTCTCAAACCCAATTGTCATTTGTGTGCATTTCTCTTTTCATTCATCTTTTCCACGCTACCAGTCCCTCTCTGATTTATTTCTCTTTGCCCAAGCTCCCCCCTCCCATCTGTCTTTTCTATTCTGCCTGGTCTCTCCTGATTTCTCTGTCTCTCTATGTAAAGCTCTCAGAATCACCAATAAATGGACATCCTGATTATCCAGGTCCTTTGAAGAAAACCAACTTTCCTAAAATCTATCATCTCATTTTTGTGATACTGGATTCTGTGTCACTATGTGGGTGAGAATGAGTCTGAACTGTTTTCACAGCAAAAACAGAAGAATGACAGAAGATTTGATCATTTCACAGTTTCCAGCAATCATGATCACTCACTGCAGATCTGAACTTGAAGTTGTAGATTAAATGAAAATAGGTCAATAAGGAGCTAAATTCATTTAAATCGATGGGACTGTAATGACAAGTTATACGCACACGTGTTTGGAATTCATGGGTCTAAAACAGAAAATCTCTGATTTTAGGCCATTTTAGGTGATCCCTCTTTTTTCACTTAACAGCGTCGTCAGGTCAACAAGTTTTCCTCTGCACTACTTTGGCTTGTTACTGAATAACAATGGAACACCCATTACTCTCAGCTGGACTTGTGTTCCAATTCATTCGCAAGTGTTATGTTAGCTTTCTATCAAACTAAACTGTGATGGTGAACTTGGTAAAAATGGTGTTTCAAAAAGTTTAAAATCATATTTTTCCTTGCAGACACGTTACTTTTATTTAAACTGCCATAAATCCAGGCTGACTAAAACCCTGTAAAGCAGCAAGTTGCACTTTTTTACGCGATTTTTTACCACCAGGCATATTGATTTTAAAAAATAAGTAGGTAAACTAGTCAAATACGTGACTGTCATCAAGCAATATTTGCACTCTAAATACCGATGTGTTACCTTGTGTGTTGAAAGCAAAGTGAAAACTAGACCACCTCTCTGTCATTGTGGTCCATCATCATGGCCAAATGAGTGTGAACTCACTCTCACCTTTTCCAGGACAATATTGCTTGCACTTCAGGAGGAAATTAAATATTCAGTCTCCTGCCTGCCAGCCTGGGGGGGGAATGGGAGGCTTGGGGCTAATTACTGAGCTGAGAGCAGATATAGATGTTTGTGTTTGTTATAGATCTATGACTAATGGTCGTGCAGAAGTAGCAGCAGGCTTGATCATCTCCAGTCATCTCTAGCATTTTACTTTTTGCAAACAGGGGGTAAAACATTCCGTACCTGTGACTGACCTCAATGCTCATCATTACGAGCTGACGAGGTAACACAACATTAACTATAACCCTCTTCAACAGTGCGTCTGTATTCAAAATAAAATATATATTCACTTCAATGTTTTTGGGTTTTAAAATGCACTGAGAGGACTCACTTTCCATGTCTTACTTTTTCTTCCCAGCGTGCTCTATCTGACGGTTCATTCCCAATTCATCACTTTTGAACACCCCTGCATATGCAAATGATACACAAACACACATCCTATTACATTACCCAACTGTGGAAATTCACAAATGTCTTTTCAGAGTGGGGTTGGCCCATTTCCTCTGTATCTCACTGTGTCGCATGTCCTCTACTCTGTCTACTCTATCTGTGTCTCTGTGGTGAGATCACCTCCCTATAATCTCCTCTCTGGCTGACCGTAGGTTGGCCCGCTACCAGGGTTGGAACGGGAAAGGTGAGTAAAAGAGAGACTTTGGCAGGAAGGCTGAGCAGGTCATGGTTGGGCTGTTCTCCACACAACACACTTAGGTTCAGTTTCAACATTGGCTTTTCTATTCAGCATGATTCATTAGCCTCGCCCAGTCCGGTCAGTGCGTCAAGCTGATTAGCCTTAATCACATGAGTGTGGTTTCCACTGGACAGCCAATTTTAAAAGTGAGCATCGATATAAAGGTACTCTCTCTATTTGTTTCTTTTGAAAGACTGCTGTTAAATCAATGCTCATACTGTAGAATCTCCTTATGACTACTCCAGGTTTTAGGGATTTCTTATGACCTTTCTGACCCTCTCATCCTGAGGAGACACTGAAAATAGTAACTCTACTTATAACCAGCTGTGACTGTTTCACATTGTGTTGACTTTAGTAGTTTTATTCTCTCAGGGGTGATTATTCAGCAAAAAAAAAAAAAAAACTACCTCTAATGGGAATCATTGGGAATTTTCATTCATCACTTTGTGGCTCTGGGGATCCAGATTGGGAGGCAGTCTATTTAAAGGAAAGGTTCTGAAAAGGTTTAAATTTTTTTGTCTGCCCTTGAAATGGCTTTTCAGAAGTCTTTCTCCTGCCGTCTCTTCCCTCCTCTGCAGCAGGGTTTCTCTGCTTTTAGTCACCCTCTTCAAAGGCCAGGGTAGGTGTACAAGCAGTCACCTGTCAAGATAAATTAGAGCTTATGGCTGCTGATTGGAACCAGCTAATAATCCTTCTCGCTAGAAGCCTGGGACACAGCCTCCACTGTGACCTTGTGTTGGATTTCGCACTGACACCAGGACAGGAATAATAGGCGTGGCACACCTACACATCCACAACTGAGCAGCCTCCTTAATCCTCAACACTATGACCAGACTCTATTGTACTCAGCAGATTATATCATTAGTAGGCAGCTCAACGCCTCAGAGGTCTCCGGTTGTCTGTCAGTCAGGCCTGCTAAGCATGTATGGTGTGCTTTGTAAAACAAGTAATACATGGTGATTTTCCTGTAGCCTCAAGCACCAAAGGGTCTCAAGCATACTGAACAGAAATGATGCGAATGGAACAAAGAACAAGTGTGGCAGGGGTTTTAAAAAGTGTATCAGCACAATGTTATACTCGCTTTCCATCCTTCACTGTCTTCCTCAGTAATGGATACTTCAAGACTTGAAATGTTGGGGGTGGGTGGGGGGGGTCTACCCTAGAGATCATATTAACTCTGACCCTGTTTCTTTTGAAATGCTGACATGGCATTTCACCAGTGTTCATGAAGAAAGTAGCCAGAAAAGTTAAATGGGACTTATCCTATCTTATCAATATCATCTGGAAATACAATCACTAGTTGAGATATCTCTCCCAGTTCTCAAATGTAATTTGATACACTGAAATGTGTGTCTGGTGGTGCTCTGACGTTGTTGAAGCACTTTTTCACTTTGGTGGGGCTATTTAACTTTGAACATGTAGTTCAGGGGCAGTCAACTGCTAATTTTAGCTGCACAGGTGATCTGCTGTCATGTTCCCCCTGTACCCTCCAAAAGCTGCAAATTGCAAACAGGTAAAATTGCATCTTCGAATGTATGATCTATGATGCTTTATAAATTCTGTTGGGGCACTTTCTGTTTAATGTTACACCGATTAAATCATTTTTCTGAATAAAAACTTACAATGTGGTTCCAGCTTCAGGTTCAATGTAATGAGAAGAACTGTCATACAAGCATAAAACAGACAGCTTAAGAGTTAGTCTAATACAGTGCAGCCTTTTAATCTGTAAGTCTGTTAATCATTTCATCGGGCCATCATTAGCAAAATGCTGTACAGAAGATCAATCGTTAGTAGCTGATTTTACAAAGATCAAAAGACTAGGCTGAGCATCTTTTATCCTTGTGTTTAATTTACCTCCTGGCCAACACACCTTCAAACTTTATCTAAGAGACCCTCAGAGAGAACCTTTGAAACGAAATCTAATCAAACAAGCAGGTTACCACCATGCTCGCAAATCAGCTGTAAATATTGCCAGTGATTTGCACTGAATGCTAATATCGGTATCTTATGCTTAGTTAAAATGGTAATGTGTTAATATTTTGCAAGTACTGAATGCTGTGTTACTTATACCTATTGTTGTGTTAACATTTTCTAATAAGCACTAAATACAACCTACAGCGGAAACTTATGGGAATGCCGTCGGTTCTGCAGGTATTTGGTCATCAACCTAATGTATATAACTATTAGATTATTCATCCAGTAGCAATTTAGGCATTTCATTTAAGACCACATTTGTCAAACTTATGGTGGTGCTAAAGGAAAAGTCAGAGAGGAGAGGAGGAATGACTGACAATATAAATGTCAATGATGACCAAAGCAGTGGTTTTTGCTATCAGTCTGGGTCAAAGGGGGGAACGAAACAGCCAAAATTTTTATCCCTAGAAAAAAAACGCCAAGTGGTAATACATGAACAGACTGTATTCTACAGGTATTACTATGCATTCCTCTTTATTTTTAATGTCCCTTTTTCCTTCTGTGTTTCCAGATCCTGGCAATTATCTCCATCCTCTTCATTGTGTTGTCCACCATTGCCTTGTCTTTGAACACCCTTCCAGAGCTGCAGGACACAGATGAGTTTGGTCAAGCCACAGACAACCCACAACTGGCCCATGTGGAAGCTGTCTGCATTGCGTGGTTCACCATGGAGTACTTGCTACGATTCCTCTCTTCCCCCAACAAATGGAAGTTCTTTAAAGGTCCTCTGAATATTATTGACCTTCTGGCCATCCTGCCGTACTATGTAACCATCTTTTTGACAGAATCCAACAAGAGCGTGCTGCAATTTCAGAATGTCCGCCGTGTGGTTCAGATTTTCCGGATCATGCGTATCCTGCGTATTCTGAAGCTGGCGCGTCACTCCACAGGCCTTCAATCGCTGGGCTTCACTCTCAGGCGGAGCTATAATGAACTGGGCCTTCTCATCCTTTTCTTGGCCATGGGTATCATGATATTCTCCAGTCTGGTGTTCTTTGCAGAAAAGGATGAAGAGGACACCAAGTTTAAAAGCATCCCAGCTTCCTTCTGGTGGGCTACTATTACTATGACCACAGTTGGGTATGGAGATATCTACCCAAAAACTCTACTGGGGAAGATAGTTGGAGGTTTGTGTTGTATTGCCGGAGTACTGGTCATAGCCCTGCCTATCCCCATCATTGTAAATAACTTCTCTGAATTCTACAAAGAGCAAAAGCGGCAGGAGAAAGCCATTAAGAGAAGGGAAGCACTTGAGCGGGCCAAGAGAAATGGCAGCATTGTCTCAATGAACATTAAAGATGCATTTGGCCGTGGTGTTGAGCTCATGGATGTAATGGTGGAGAAGGCTGATGAAAAGAAGGAGAAGGTGCATGATAATCATGTCTCTCCTTGTCCACCAAAAGGGACACCCAAACTCAAGCCACAGTCCAGTCCAAATTGCCCCACCAAGACCACCGAGTCAAGCTACCAGGAGCAGGCTAAGCCCTCTAACAGCCCTCAGCATCTCAGTGCACAAAGACTGGAGGAGATGTACAACAAGATGGCCAAGACCCAATCACCCTCCAACCTCAACAGCAAGGAAAAGGGGCCGCTGGCCAAAGCAGTTAGGCAGAAAGCTGAAATTGAGATGGGAGACATCCCAGCTGAAGCCATCTCAAGCACAGCGGAGGTGGTGACTGATATGAGGAGCGTGTCCAGCATCGACAGCTTCATCAGCTGTGCCGCTGACTTCCCAGAGGGTGCCCGCTTTTCCCACAGCCCAATCAGCAACATGCCTGGGAAGGTGAGCACCAACCCCAGTCTGGAACCCACCTTGGAAATCGAGCATGAAGGATCCCAGGGCACTGCAATCCCCCTGGCAGGACAGGACACCAAAGCCCCCCTGTATGCTGGCAGCCCCAAGGACCCACACAACAACCCTGTCAAAAGGCGCTCACTCAAAGTCAACTTCAAAGATAGCAAGGACACCGGGACAAGGGCCCCATCAGACAGCTCATCCGTCCAGAGCCCAGAGGCATCCATCTACACAACTGCCAGCAGCAGGACACCCACCAAGAGCCCAGAGAATTTACTGCCCAGCATTTTCACATTCCACGATGCATCCATCAACAAGTTCATCGACGCCGACACGGATGAGGAGGAGCATCTGCACGACGGTTCAGGAACCAGCCCATCCCAAAGACTCCTGGAAAAAGCGAGCCCCAAATTTGGCCAGCACTCCAGCTTCCAGCAGGGGTCCAAATACATGGAGGGCATCGAGAGGAAGCTGGGTAACAGCACACTGCCCTTGGAAGGGCAGGAGAATCATGTGGCTCAGGAGCTACAGCCACTTCAGGGAAAGCAAAGTCACTCTAATGCTTAAAGTCACAGAAGAAACAAACAGTAGGGGAGGCACAGAGAGAGACAGAGAGCAAACAAGAAGCATGATGAACTTCCTAAAAGTACGAAAGGCACTGAAGACATTTAAAGAATTACAATACAAAATACTTACCATGAAAATGAACTAACTGTGGAAGATGGGAACATTTTTGTGTTCTGCTCTCCAACTTTTTCTGACCAAGGACTCCATAAAGACAAATGATTCAAGAGGTTTCCTGGCAAGGAATGCCCGTCTGATCATTTTTACTATTTGTACATTTGTTTTAGCCCAGATTGTCATTGAGAAATATCAACCTAGTTGTACAAGCATAGAATATCATTTTTTTGTAACCAAAAACCTATTTTTTTGACATCCCTGGATAAAGCCACTAGCAAAGGCTGTCCACTCAGTAGCAATCCACAGAGGACATTTAAACATGGCACTGCGAACTGCAAACCCGTTTGAGATAGTTGAAATAACAATGTTGAAGTGTAAAGGTCAAATATACATTTTTCTTGAAGTTATGGTTATGATTACGAAGTGTTGGGAAAATGTATAGTTTGCTTCCTTTAACGCCCTTCCTGAAAACTGGCCTTAGTTCATGTTGTCCCATGTTTTATGTTTGCGTTTTCATAGGTGGGAAACACAAAAAGGGTACGCATACTTACATAGGTGTGCGCAGCAATTACCCTTCAATATATTTATTGTTGTGCAACGTTATGGTCTCTTGTCTTAAGGGTGAACTTGAAAAGAATCAAATGTTTCAGTCTGATACTGCTCAGTGGGGGTTTAGTGTCTTGCTCATCGATTTTTTTACTGCACAGAAAAAGTTTAGACAATTGAGAGACACTGTGAGGCTGCATCCATCGATTTCCTACTTGTTCCCGTCGTGCCCAACTGCTGGCATGAGAGCGCATCTTAACATGATAGTTATTTTTATTATGAGCACAGACAAAAAAAGAAACGGTTTATTCCTGTTGCTTGTTTGTTTACGTACTTTTTTTTTTCTAATTGTCTGCGCGGGTCCCACAGATTGGTATAATTGGAGAAAATCAAAAAGTCATTAGTTTTAATTCCAAACTTTCCTAAAGGTGTTCTGGAGGAGTTTTCATCCTTATTGTAGCTGAGAAACCTAACTTCATATAAAATGACAGAGCTTAAGAGCATCACTAAAAGCTGGACAGGTAGCAGTGAAAATCACAGAAGATTTTCAATGTTGAACTTCCAGATTTGTAGGCGTGTGAATATTATATGTGTAAAACTACAAAAGTAGAATATCACAATTTATTATACAAGATAAATATTCAAAATCATTTATATTTTTAAGATATTTTCTAAAAGAATTGACTCTTCAAGACAAAATATATTGTGCTAGTATAATAGATTTGCATTTTGATCATGTGCTGCATTATTCTGATGGAGTTGCATTTTATTAGAAGATATACAATAGTAAATAGATTTGTATCGTTTGCTACTGTCTGCCTGTAAACACCTTTCCTTCGATCCTTTGTGCAATGTGAAGAACCAAAGAACTGTTCTTTCTGATGACTCGTACAGATGATAGTATGTTATACTGTTTTATCTGAAAATGTTAGAAATCTAAGCATTCCTTTCCTTAATGGCAGAATCCGACATATTTCAGGGAGAGATACTTGCTCATTCAGTACAGACCAGTAAGCTGGAGAAATCACGGATGACAGGAGTGGCATCTGGAGAAGAGAGCTGTTGACAAAGGATAAACAAGGACCAAGTAGAAGGAACATAGCACTTTATTTTACATCCATTTCAAAAAGCTAATTTGATTATTTACACTCTGCGGTTCTTGGTAAGAGGTTTGCTTCCAGGAATTCTGAACATTATGCCCATATGAGTTCACATGACATCTCTTATGAACATAAAGCCACCTCGCAGCAATGTACGGCTCAACGCTAAGGCGAGCAAACAGCATGGAGGTACATCGTGTCTGTAGGCCACTTTAATTCAGCCAAATACCCTGCGTCCTGTTCTTCTGTATGCACATGACTCCAAACATATGACCGATCTGGATGTTGACCATGTGGTGCTCTCGTGCTCTTTGTTGCATTTATCATGCAAGCATGGTTTTATAATATTATTAACTTTATGACATATTATGCAAGCGTGTTACAAAGTATCTGTTTTTAGCAGTAAATCTTTATGTTTAAAGAAAATCTAAGTATTTACTCTGTACGGTTGTTTGCGATCATTAGACATGTGAGCTAGATATTTCTGTGCCTTTGCTTTTAACAAATGCTCGCTGCCCTGCCCCGCACACTCAATCTATTGCTGTGCTCTGTCTAATGGAGCCTGAATGACATTTTAACAGACTGTGCAGTAAGTAACCACACAGAGAATTAGGTCCCCATGATGTCAGACTCATACAGTAGACGTCCACTTGTGTCCTCATACCTAAAAGCACCAAAACATGTATGTGAAAAAGCCCCAATGCACAAAAACAAACAGGTGCAGACTCATCCAGTGGAGTGAATGACCACTGTTTCTATGGTGATGGAAGAGATGACTGGATGGCTCACATTTGATGCCACATGTCGCCTAATTTGGAAAGATTGGGTGCTTAACTATTACATAGCATATTGCAAAAACGCACAAGGTTTACACTGTGTTCATTCTGTCATTTGTGAATTTTTTTCTCCACCGCTCCTGTGGTGTTGCTCTACTGAATTATTAAACAGACAATGGAAACATAGAACCCCATTTTGGGCCTTTCAGTCACTATTACTGTTTTTCAGCGGGAAAGAAAGAAGCACAATAATGTATGGTGCTGATGCTGTGATGTGTTTGTGTGTTCAAGTCAGCTACTTCCTCCCGTGGAGAGGTTGAGTGTGGAAATGTGAATGAAATAGAAAGAAGTGACGTGTGACAGAGAGTGCAGTGCAGCAGCTCCGTCAGCCTGATTAAAACTGGCATTCATAATGATGGCTGTAGCACTCTGCTCCCCTACCTCCTGTCCAACTTCAACTGAAATATCTCTCTTTAACTCACAGAGAAGTTGATCATGTGAAACAGTGTTTGTGAGCTCTGTTCCACTCCCCCGAGAAGGCAAAGCATTCCCCAGGCAAGAGAGCTGACATCCTATCCTATCAGTTAGAAACTGCCTGGCCAGATGAGGCACTCAGCACAGGTGTTTGTTTTTCAATTTCAAGTAGTGTCCCTGTGCCCGAGTCTTTAGTGTAAAATGACAAAGCAAAAGTAGCAGTTGGGTTGAGGTATCCTTTGGAGGATGTTTTAATTTCTGTGATTCTATAAATATCATCGTGGGCAGCCGAAGGAGGCAGCAGAAGAGGCTCAGTTACAGCAATGTCTTTGGTCAGATGGTGTCACAGAATCCTGAGCAACAAACTTTGTAATAGAAGAGACTGGCTTACAGGAAACCACAAAAAATTCACTTGTGTTTGTGTTTTCTTGCTGCAGCCCAGCCGTTCATGCTACGTGGTTTTAGAATAAAAGTGTTAAATAGTCATTTGACTTTCACTACTGATGGTGTTAGAAACAGACAAAAAGCGTAGTTACATAACAAAAAAAAAAAAAAAAAAAGAGTTGAGGAGGTCAACACAGGGAAGCTCCAAAGTTCATTAATATTCATCACACCTCAGTAAGACATGCAGTTAATACAGAGAAATATTTGGAATTGAGCCTCTCAGCATTGTGAATTGTAAAAACAAGCCATAGATTATTTATATGGTTACAACTATTATCTCTGTCGGATGATTGTTAACAATATCTTTATTGCTTTTTATATTTTATTTTTTTGTCCTCTGAGGTGCACTTTATTTATTTTCCCAAATTAAATCCTCTGCTGTCTAGAAGCCATGCAAACAATTGTCAGCATATAGAAGTGTGTATTCAAATAAGGCTTCCTAAAGCACAAATGATAATGTTGTTGAGTAACCATTTTCTTTAAGCACAATATGCCACACAAAAGGTTCAAAGCCAAATACGGATATGTCATTTAATTTTCAGAATCTTCCCCCCTTCTTCAGGGAATGAATCACCTCTGTCCAACTCACACAGGTCTGTATACTGCCCTTACTGTGTCTGGGGGAATGTTTGTTTTGTAAAGTTTCATACTTTGTACCAGTTGACTTTGTAGAATATTATCTTTGTGGTTTCCTGTTGTTAAATGCATGTAGCGCTATCAGAAACTTTGACACAATGAACTTGTAAATATCATCTAAGAAGCTATAGGAACATGTCTATTAATGAGAAATTTCAAAGCAATTTTAACTGACTGACGCTTAATAAAAGACAATACTCCAGAGCTGGTCCCATGAGCTTTTACTTCATCCGCTGAAATGTGCTTTTATAAACCATTTATCCATATATACAAAATAACAAGACCTCACCTCGAGAGAGCTAGCAGGTGAGACTGTGCAGTAACTAGGCTTGATGTTTATGGACAGAGACTCCATATATTAGACAACAGCACCCTCCAGTGTTGTGTTTGCTCCACATATAAAAACTTTCATTCATCTTCTACCATTTATCCGTCTCCAGGTGCCAATCCCAGCTCACATTGGGTGAGGGTGGGGTACACCCCGGACAGGTTGTCAGTCCGTCACAGGGCCAACACACAGAGACAGACAGAGACAAACAAGCACTCACACTCAGACCTACAGACAATTTAGAGTCACCAATTAACCCAAACATGATGTCTTTGGACGGTGGGAGGAAACCGGAGTACCTGGAGGAAACCCATGCAGGCACCAGGAGAACATGCAAACTCCCCACAGAAAGGCCCCAGGCCGGGAACTGAACCCGCGACCTTCTTATTATGGGGCAACAGCGCTAACCGCCATGCCGCCATGCTGCTAACATATAAAAACTGTTGGGGTAAATACCCACCAGGATACATTATCGTAATATTACCTCTTGTGATGATGTATCCTGGTTCTCTTAACTTTGACATCATCATTAAATGTCCAGTAAGACACTCTGACCATTGTGGCTGTGACCTCTGAACTTCTCTGAAGACTTCTCTGTAGACTGTATCCTTTTATGGATTCCTGTAAATTAAAGAAAATGTATAAATTATCTATATTTTTGCCCCTAATATGAAAAGGATTGTAATGTTTCAACAACACAATTGCCATCAGTCTGATTCTCTCCCAAGGCAGCCAAAAGAGTCCCATTTTGACGTCACAACTACAGTTTAGAAGAGGATTATATCACAGTCAATTCCAGTCACAACTTCAGGCTTTAACCAAGATAAAAAAAACATCTTAAGTAGCTGCAGAGATGGAATCCCTCTGCAGCAAACACTTCTACAAAACATGAATAAAGCCAGAGTCAAAGTTACTGTAAGATACTTTAAAACAACATTTGATTTAAAAGGGAAAAAAAGAGTAATTTACTTAAATTGAGAGTTTAATTCCAAATATTAGGGATTTGCACACTTGGTAAGCAGTTTATAAACCTTAACATTTTACTAAGAGGTGGATAATCCACCTCACATCGTGGATCAGGAATATCTCTCTATAATAAATGAAAGGAATGTCTACGTAATAAGTGACCAGTCATTGTTAAAATATTAAAAATAGTAATACTTGTGTGAAAGTAGTTTACTGTGGTTGGATGAAGCAGAGGTAAAACTCTTAAATTCACTATATACTGCTATAGTTACTGTGGAACAAGTTAGCTGTTTGGGAACAGGTAAAACAAGAGGAAGACAGGTAAAGCACAAAGAGGTGATGTGAAAACAAGTCTCATCTAAAGGCCTCTTAAAAGACACATTTTAGCTTCACTCCAATAAAGTGACCTTTTGACCTCTTTGACACCAAACTCCACATTGAAGACAGTGGAAACCAAATAATGAAAATGTGTTTGTTTGTTTAAGAATGTTTCACAGAAGAAAAAATGTAAATCAGTCGCTCAAGCAGAGCTGTCCTCAGGATTAATTAATTAATTAACATGAAACTGTATTCATCTGTATGAAGCCAGGGCATCAGTCAGAGAGCCCTGACCCCTGCAGGCCTACTGGGGGGGGGGTCAGCTTCTTTTTTCCAAACATTTATCTTTCCTGGCACATCACTAACAAACTACTGAGCAAAATTAAGACATGTAAAGCTGCTCTTGTAAAAACACAGGATGCAAGTGCTTAAAGATAACCTCCCCACTCCTAAACATGAGCTATTTGATCTGTCCTGGTTTGTGTCTGTCTCTGTCAGCCTCACACAGTGTTATTTGTGTTTTGGATCTTAATGCGTGCCTCGGTTTTACTCAGCCACTGTTGTGAATTCACGAGTTGTGAATGTGCTCTGGTTATTCAGGCGGCTCCTCGGTCATCAGACAAAAAGCCCTTCTATTGGCGGCAACCATCAGTCAGCCTCTTAATCCGCCACACAAGTTATATAAAGTGTCCATCCCGTCCGTCACTCTGACAAACACAGCTCGGCAGTCCGCCTGTGCTGCTCTTCGGGCACCATGATTGTTCTGGTGGACCTGCTGCTGATGCTCATCGACCTGACCTACTCCATCCTGACTGCCGTCATCCAGACTTTCCTCCGGCCGAGGCTCAAGTGCATCGACGGGGAGCTGTGTCTGATAACGGGGGCCGGGGGCGCGCTGGGCCGCCTGTTCGCCCTGGAGTTCGCCAAAGAGGGAGCGCGCCTGGTGCTGTGGGACTGCAACGCGACCGCCAACGAGCGGACCGCCGAGCTGGTCAGGGAGATGGGCGTCGAGGCGCACGCCTACACGGTGGACCTGTCCGAGCGCCGGAGCATCTACCAGGCGGCGGACAGAGTCAGGGCGGAGGTCGGGGACGTGTCCATACTGGTGAACAACGCGGGCGTGGTGGCCGGCCGGAGGCTGCTGGACTGTCCGGACGAGCTGCTGGAGAGGACCCTGCTGGTCAACTGCCACGCGCTCTTCTGGGTGAGACCCGACGCACGCGCGCACGCACAGCTTTTATATATGGGCACCAGAGCAGTCCACCCAGGACACAGATGATAGGGCCTGTTGGTCTTACATGAATTACATAACATGGATTCTGTCCGCTCAGTGTTGGAGCACTGATGTGTGAAGGGATCGGCCTGTGACACAGCTCAGGGGGCAGGTGTTTGTGTGTGTGTGTGTGTGTATGGGTGTGTGTGCATGTGATCCTGCACTTGATCCTCTTACAGTCTCATGGCCATACAATAAAATGGTATGAGCTCATTAGCACCAAATATAAAGGATATCAGGGACAGACTACAGTGGTCCAGGTTTGCATACTCTAATGGACAGTAACGGCCCCAGAAATTCTTAATTGGGGGAGCTAGGGGGGCTGGATTTTTCATTGGGGGGGGGGGGGGGGGGGGGGGGGTTAAGAATTATAACTGTCTGTCGGTCACACATAGACATACGCACGCTAGCTCTCTGGTATGCGCACATGATCAATCACACACGCACACAGCCACTCTGCGCTCTTGCGGGAGGGTTGGGATGTCTGCGGATGAGCTGTCAGAGCATTCTGGTTGCAGCTTTCTGCTCGTCCAACTCTCCACTAAGACACAAAACCCTCATTTAAATATTTAAATACTGCTGTCTCCACCTGTTGCACCTGTTTTGATTTACACTTATTCTTAGTAGATCACCCGCAAAACACAGTCCATTGCACTGTGCACACAATGTAGTACCATTTACGTGTGATCTTAGTAAATCAGGCCCTAAGTGTATGATTATGCTGTATTATTCTACTTTATAAAAACGTATTGCAGTGGGATTATGCGTGCAGTAGAACCAGAATAGTTGTGTCCGTGTTATCCATGCGCAATTACGCATCCATGTCAAAGAGCAGGGCCTCGCACCCACACACACGCACACAGCATGAGCGGAGTGAAGTGAAATTCCATAGCCTACTCTCAGAGACAAAAACCTGAATACAACGAAACAACTTACATCAGAGTAAATGAACCGCAGTTCAGCACAAGACAATTGTGCGCACACTGCAACATGAACAACTTTCACTCGCCGAAGAATAGGCCTACTACAGTTATAAAATATAGGCTAGTAGAATCCATCCACCTATTCGCAAAACACTGAGCTCTCTCCCACATTCACACACAGGCTAAATGCTGTCGGTAGGGTCGCTAGACAAACATCATATTGACAACAGTATGCCTACATCTCATGTCAATAAAAGCTCATAGCCTACTCACCATGTCACTGCAGAATGATGCGCCTGTTCATGTGGTTCACAGCAAAGCGGTCGATCACTGCATCAACATCCAGTTCTTAGTCCTTTTGTAACATATAGTAAGCAACAGATCAGCTAGCAGTGCTAGCTGATCTGTTCGCTACCAGTTGTTGCAGAAGGTCAGGTCAGCCAGCCAATCAAATCAGTTCAGATTGCTTCGTAAGAAACTTTTTCGTAATGTGTGATTTGGTTGGTTTGATACATATGTTACAGCTTTGACAGCTTTCCCAGCAACGGCATAGCAATGCAGCGGATGATTGTGGATGCTGCTTACAGTATTTTTATTTTTGCTTGGGGGGGCTTAATCCCCCCCGCCGTCAGTGCTAATGGACCTGATAGGTTCCATCCGAACAGGATTAATTTCACTGATACTTTCACTCATATGTCTTAAATATACATTTTAAAGCATAAAGCTAGATTCAGCTTGTTCTGAGGTTTGTGCTTGTTGCCGTGTATTTTGTTGGTTACCTCAGACCAATTCCTACCAACAAAAACAGTCAAACTGGGCCTTTTGAGGTGGCCTTGCCTTCAAGGTCACAGATCATGCTGTTTGAATGTATTCATTTGGTTGCAAGGGAGCCTGCTGCTGTGTCCAACAGGCCTATGTACATAATTGTACAGTGAAATACGCAGGTCATCTGTTGTGGACAACACTTGGCAAAAATTCTTAGATAGTGTAGTTTGAATGGGTTTCAACCTGTGAACAATATTTTTTTTTCAGTTTGACTTGACTGGTCCTATGTGTTTAACAACTCTAATTCTGTTGAATGTACCATTTTAATCTTTTTCCACAGATGACTAAGGCTTTCCTGCCTCAGATGAAAGCAAAGAACCATGGTCAAATTGTAACCATTGCCAGTGCTCTTGGACTTTTCAGCACTGCATGTGTAGAGGTAAAATGTATGATGATAAATGACTTCTTAAAGCACAGGCTGAACAGACAAGCCCTATAGCAGTACATTTAAAGGTACATAATAGCATACGACTTCACTCATTTCAATACTAGCCACTTTGCTATGTGCTTTAACCTCCAGGATTACTGTGCAAGTAAATTTGGAGCCGTTGGTTTCCATGAGTCACTGACACATGAATTGCTGGCAGAAGACCTGGATGGCATCAAAACTACTTTAGTCTGCCCTTACATTGTAGACACAGGGATGTTTGCAGGGTGTGAGATTAGGTGAGACACCATCAGTCATTGGTACTTTTCTGGGTGTTTAATAGAGAAAAACCAATGCTATATAACCCTCTTCTTGTTTGGCATCTTCCAGGAAAGAACTCAAGAGTCTGATTCCACCTCTGCAGCCCCTCTACACCGTGCAGCAGTCCATGAAAGCCATTTTAGCTGAACAGCAGATGATATGTATTCCTCGACTTATGTACATCCCTTTCCTCTCACGAGCGTAAGTACTGATGAGTATTTCTGGCACACATACAGCATAAATTGTTGGCAACTTGGGCAAAATAAATGTGTAACTTTTGCTTTCAACCTCCAGACTGCTACCTTGGGAGGCAAATGTGGCAACATATCGTTTCATGGGAGGTGACAAATGCATGCTACCCTTCATCAAGAACGTTGAAATGAAGTCCTCTAACGGCAACATGAAATCCTCATGAAAATTTGCTGTCAAACTTTTTAAATAATGGTCAAATGCAGACACCAAAGCCTCATTCTCTGTATCATAGTACATGATTTTGTTATCTGAAGGGAGAGCCCAATAGCTTCACTTATTAACACCATTGTAACTTAGTTCACATCAACATTAAAGAGTGATTTTTCATAAACAGCAGGTCATTTCCTGTAATAAATAACCAGGATTGGTCGTTAAGGAAATTAAAGTAAAAATATTAACCTCTGCATTGGAGTTCACTAAAATACACAAAGACAGTAAATAAAATAAAAGATAAATTATTTCACTATATAAAAACAGACTGCAATGGTAGCAGATCTATACAAGTGCCTCTTTTTATTCACATTAAACAATTCAGAAACAAAGACTAAACAAATCTACAGGAAACATGCAACAGAATCATACCAAGCTTTATGTTTGAGCCAGTCTACAGTCTCCATAACCATAAAAAGGAATTCAAACATACGAAAAAGCGCTAAAGATATCCCTCCCATATGACAGACTTGTCCAGCCTTCCACAATCTTGTTGAAAAATATCTCTGCTGATGTTGCTGTTGTTGTTGAAATAAACGGGCGATTGTATCAGCACTTGAGATCAAAGTTGTTGTTAGTCTTTGAAACACAGCTCACAAAAGGCCCAGACACAAAACAGTAATTAACTTATGTCTGCTTTTGGTCATGTCTTTAAAAACCCTTAAAAAAACTTGCTTCAGAGAATACACCCTAAACTCAGGCAAAATGATTATTTCCACGGGCAAATCCATCATATAATTGTCAAGTCAAACCAAATCTGAAAGACTCGAGTTGAGGTGTAGCAGGTCTGTGGTGAGACCTGTGCTGTGGTCTCCCTCTTACATGAACAGCAGCACGACTGTTTCAAACCAACTGCACACTGGCTGCCTGCAAGTACCCCTGCAGGAACTGAAGGGCTTCTGCATTCAGACTGGTGCTCAGCATCGAAGGAACCTGCACCAACACAAAAAGAGACAACTGCAGTTTAGTCAGTAGTGCTGAACACATCCTTTTCCTGACAAAACTAATCCAAAAGCATTATATCTTGTTAAAGAAAGTGACATCAGTTCTAAAGAACATCTCCTCTGTGGCCAAACATACCCTTCCTGGGAAGGCAGTAGAAAGTTTGTGAAGTGACTGTGCCAGCAGGATCTTGGGATTGCCGACGGCATCTCCAATTGGGTCGTGCTCTTTCTTCCCAGCAAAGGCCAGCTGTGAGAATGCTGTCTGATATCCTGGGGTGTCTTCAATGTCAATGAAGTGCTCGTCATCTGGGATGCTGTCGTCTTCTGGTAACTCAAACAGACCAATGAGGGCCTGGAGAAGTGGTGTCCTGAACAGACACAAAGGCACGATTAATACTACTAATAGATGACTATTAGTTTTACACAATGACCCAAAGGATAACATAAAAGATTATTTTCTATCATTTGCAGGTGAATGAAAAAAATGGGAAAGTTCATTAGAGAAGTGCTAACATCAAGCCTGATGAATTCTTGGAGAAATTATAACAAATTATATATTCCATGCATTTTTACACTTTGACAAAATATTCTAAATGTTGTATTAAATGAGAATTGGTCAAAAAAAAGATTTTTTGCTAGTCTCAGTGCTACCATTAAAATATAAAACAATTGTATAGCTTTTTTTAACTTTCTATCAACCCATTTTTAAGAAGGGTAACAAAATATTTTTATTCAACAACAGTAAATGTTCACGAAACCAAAGAAAATAAAAATATTGAATAATAGTGCCAATAGCTAATCTATTAACTGAGCTTTTGTGGCTGAACATTTATGAATTCAAATTTAATAGATGTCTATTATTTTTTTTGAAAAATTCTAAACAGTGCAGATGGATATAAAACAGGATTGATCTGGTATTAAAAGTCCATAGACTGTGGGTGTGTAACGGCTTTGAGCAAACAACCTAGAAAGATAGAAAAGCAACGGTTGTGACTTCACTGAGCCACTTCATTACCAGATTTTAGTGTACTCTGTGTCCATCATTGCAGGACATTCAGTCAGGATTTTTGTAATGCCGACTGCACAGATCTTCTTCTCAACTGCTCCAGACACCTTCTGAACCTCTGGAATAACTATTTTTTCCAACACCATACCAAACATTCTGCAACACAAATAAAGAACATCAAATGAATTTTGCCACCGGCTTTCACACAGAAAGAGATTGGAGACCTAAGGAGTCACCACTTTGCACACAATCAATGATGTCAGTGTGATTTCTGTCAATGTTTTTTGGTTTATATTGAAAATGCCCTTACTTTGGCTGGATGCTGTCAAAAATCTCCTGAAGTGCAATAGCTCCATATTTGACACAATACAAGTTGATGAACACCAAGAAACCTATGAAGAAGAAGAAAAACAGCAAAAACTTGACACTACAGTGGCTGATATTGTCAGTTCTTACAACTTAAAGCAAGATTCTGGTTAAAGTGTTCAACAGATTAATAAATAGAACAGTGAGATGATGGGACTGACTCTTGATGAACTTGGTGGTTTTGGAGCTTTGTAGCCTCTGGAAGAGCAAAATGAAGATCTGTTTCCTGTACTGAGTGATTGATTCTCTGGCAAAGAAAAAAAAGTATAACTAATCAATTAAGCATGTCACACCGTAAGCCAAATCAATTTCACCAGATGCTACATTTCATTATTGATGTACTACAATCAACTTACGGGGGCATGTGCTCTATGATGCTGTTGAGAAGGTAAAATCCTTGGTGGTCGTTGGCCTTAGAGGCATTAAGCTTTTGGAAAACTCCAAGCAAGCCAGGCTGAGGAAGAAAGCAGATTGCTGCATCAGTACACTCATTACACAGAAGAAAAATGATCTTTTATGTATGTAGGGAATTAGCTGACAGCTACAGAGGAGTAAAACCTTATGGTACCGTCTAGCCTGCTGCCATCACTTACTATTTTATCTGCAGCAGAACTGGCAATAGTGGCACCTCCCTTCTCCAGGTAAGCCTGAAGCAGGCGCACAAGAGGGGGGATGTTCCCTGTTCTCTCCCAAAGCACAGGCTGCAGCAGGTGAGGGAATAAAGCCATATAGGAAGGGGGAATAGAGTTGGAGTGGATCTCCAAAAGGAGAGACATCACCTGGAACACGTATGGAAGAAACTCTAGAGGACATGGACAGTGGACACAGAGCAAATGAGTTGATCTGTCTCTTAGTGGTCATCAGCTGAGTTTATCAAAGTATCTTCTTAATGAAACAAATCTATTTCATAGGTAAATAGCACACCCTGCACATCATTCTGAAGGATTTCAGTGAAGACTGGGAATAGAGCCTCCTCGAAGCTGCCAACAGTTGTGGGGTTGGCCTTGCAGGTGATGCGGACAGAGAGGCACAGGGACTCGAACAGGTAGTGGTTAAAGTGAGGCTTACTGGGATTCTGAAAATAGGCGACAGACATTAGACTTGTTGACATGAGTGTCTTCTAGGTGGGCATCTGGGTAAAATGCACCTGTTTCCATAAATGAATTGCAGATTACCTTGCTGACTAATAGGAGCTTATGAGTGAGCTGACCAATCAGAGTTGGAATGTAGGGAACAATGGCCTCCTGCAGCAGTGAGAAGCTGCGCATGATGGCTTTAAAAATTCAAAAAAGAAAATAAAAAGACATGAAGAAACTATAAAATTGACTCTGTAGTTGGTCTGATACTGACTATGGATGCGGCACATATAGATCACAAAGAAAGTCAGGTTTACCTTTCATGATGTATTCATTTTCTACAGAACCCGGAAGAGCCAGTGCCTTGAATAAGTTGTTGAGCAACTGTTCAGTAAAAGGTGCCATCTCTGCAGGGGTGATACTAAAACCATAGGCGAGGATAATAAGCTAATGTAAATGTAGGTAGCTATATTGATAGATGCTAAAGGCTGAGGCTGACTTTTCACACAGGTATATTGTTTAATTTCAGTTGTCCATATAAGACATCTTGTCAAATTAACAGGATCATTGCTGTGATGTGTAAGATAAATCACTATTCCTATTACATTATTAGGTATGAGTAATTACTTCATATATATAGAAATTACAATGTGGTCTTGATGTAGAACTTTCCAGTTATTACCATTAGAGTGTAACTTGCAGGTTAGGTTTTTTTTTTTTATGAAATATATGTGACTTGCAGGTCACAGGGTGATACAGGTCTGTGAAAAGTAACTCTAAGTCATAACCATTGTATATGCTCATGATACAACAACTATAAGCCAATCAGATCGCTTGATTTGAGCTTTCTGTTTTACAAGTGTCATTATATAAACTTGATACTCACAGTGTGGTGTTGTTGGGTCCTCTCATAGTAAACAGCCTCTCCAGAGCATGGGCAGCGTAAGTGTGCTCCACTGTGCTCTCTGCGTGCAGGTGTATAATCAGTAGAGGAACTGCCTGCAGCAGCTGCTCCTTAGGAAGCTGAAGGACGGAGAGAGGCTCTATTTAATAAATGCATTTTGTTTTATTTATCATACAAGTTGCAAAGAATGCAAGAATTTATACCTGGCTTCTAAAGATCATGACATACTTGATGGCATCTGCCTTCAGAACTGGGAATTCATTAACTACAATGAAAACAGAAGTGCTTGATGTTAGTTTATGTATTCCCAAATAAATATGGACGTTCAAGTCTCACCAAAATTGCAAAATAACTGCACAACTGAAAAACTTATTTGAAAATCATCCAAGCTTAATACAATTTCAAGGTTCCCTCCCCCCAACTCCTCGGCAACTTATAAAAAAAAAATTAGTTATTAGCAGTTCTTACCATTGGAAGATTTTAAGTCGGGGAGAATGTGATTGACGAAGAATTCATTTAGATTGACCAACTCATTGGCTTGTGTTATTCCATGCTAGAGGAGATAAAAAGGACAAAACTTGAGCACTGAAAAATAATATGTAATATATAATAAAATATAATCAAACTCAGCTTATGATTCAGTTACAACTAAAATATTTATTTCAACCACACCTTCTGAGTCTGAGCTTTTGATGCCAGTGATGTGACCAAATAGATGGCAGCATCTTTGTGCTTCCAGTTCTCTCCAGGGTTCTTTGCATACTCTGCCAGCATCGAGTTCACATAGCCAGAGAAGATTGCGGTGACTGGGCCCTCAAAAAACTTACAAAGCCCTCTCACCAAATCACATGCTGCCCTACGACGAGTATCAATGTCTGAGGAAGGATGAGAAAGTTTACGATTTGCATGGATTAATTTAACTGACCAGTATATGCGAGGCTGCACGTAGAATTGAAATTCTTTGTGCAAATATTCTAAACAACCATTGGTCCCATTTATTATTCATATCTACTTTGACTCATGTTCTATAAACCAACATGTTGCTAGAATTGCAAACATAAATCAAACATCTGATTTGATGAGAAATAACATCACGTGTTGTTATCACAAAGGAGTTAATTGTATGGAAACGGGCAGTAAGGAATCTAAATCTTTACCAGATCCTTCAAGGTCCCTGCGGATGTATTCCTCAGAGTTATCTTCAAAGGCCTCTTCATCTGCGCCTAGACATTATAAGCATTCTGGTCAGTATCAATGTTCATGTTTTTGTCCAAGCAGAGCCTTGGTGCTGTCTTCTGGTGGAAACATTCTGATGAACAGCACGATGACTTGGAAAACAAAGCATTTTCTTACTTCTGAACTCCATGTTGGGCACAATGACCTTCTCGCAAATGCTAGTGAGTGTATTCTGGTCCTCAAATAGATGCTTGTAGTGTGGCCTTTCACAGACTGATGCCAAGAACTGGATAGCATTGCTTACAAGCTGCAACAAAGTGAAGTGTATCGTTGGTAAAGGAAAAGTGAATAAAAAAAAAAAAGAACTAAACAGAAATGGACATGGATCAGTCTTACCAGGTCATATTTGACTTCCTGGCCAGTAGAAACTAAAAGGTTCCAGATAGCAGTGACAAATCGGGGAAGATAGGGTTGAAATTCTTCATCATACTTCTGAGCGTAAAGAGCAGCATTATCACAGATCTGAGACTTCAGCAGCTCCAGGAGGCCTGCCTCTTCCTCATCCTGCAGAGTGGTCACAACAAGGGTGTTAAGAATCGCTTGAAAGTACAGACACTTTAAACTGAATTGCCCGAGTAGAGATGAAATACAACTCACATCTGTTTGTAATAGTTTATTATCCAAAGTCAGTAGGCCGTGGAAATTGGTCATCCATGTTTCCATGTTGTCTTCAAAAAACTCTGGAAGATCCTGTTTAATAATCCAAAGTATACTCATAAATCAAACTTTCACATCCATCATTGAAATGTAGATTTATTGAAATAAATTCCAGAAGTAACTGATCTAACCTCTACGTAGAACTAATTTAACATGACACTTTACAGAAAATAATATTGCATTGCTATATGGCTGCAACTGTAGTATTTTTCTGAATGAGAAAAATAAACCAAAACAAACTTATCACTTCTAATGTTTAGTTTTAGGGTGCCACATTTTTTTGGAGGGGAAATAAAAAACAACAACCAAACAAACAAAAAAAAAAAAGAAAAAAAAAAAAATACAAACATATTTAGCCAATGGAAAAAAAATATCTCTAAAAGAGAAAATTCATTAAGTAAAAACTAAATGGAACTGACCTGGAAGTTAAGACTGTAGAAAAGCTTCGAAATCAGAGTGAGGGAAGAGAAGAGGACCTTCAAAGCATTGACATCTGTGGCATGAGTCTGACACAACTCAATTGTTGCCTAGAGAAAGCGAAAAATTAACTATCAGCAGTTCCTCATGTCATAATGTTAGCATAACTATGTCATACATTTTATTTATTCAAACAATTATATTTCTATTACAACTGGTTTATTTGCAAGCAAGTGGACTGAAATTTATTACAAACCTTGAACAGCTCAGTCAGAGGGAGAGCAAATGTGTCCAAAACTAGTTTTATCTCGGACCAAAGCTCATTTGATTTGAACTCATGTCGATACCTCGAAAAAAGAATAAAAGGAGGTATTTGAAATGTGAAATTTGAAATTGATGAGTTTAAAAACATTTTTACACCCACAAGTGGTGTCTCTACCTCTTAAAGAGGGAGTGTGCAGTACGAAGCACTCCATTGATGATGTGGAAATCTCCGCTTCGGAAGCGGGTCACCATCTCAGTTAGCAGGTCAGGCCATTTCTGAGGGAAATCTTCCCGCCCTATGATACTGATGGCATCACTCAACTGCAGGAAAAAAAGCATAAACATAACAGGAGGTTGGTTGAGCATTTTCTTTTTTCAACCTTCAACCTCAAACTTTCAACCTAGATTCTTTAAGGCACTGTGTCATGTTAGGACGCACCTGTTTTTGGATCTGCTCTGGGCTGCTTAGCATCAAATTTACGATGTTTGCTTTGATCGCTGTTCGGTCTGCATCAGAGATTTTGTTTGGTTCATCTTCAACCTTTGGGAAACCAAAATACAAGCATTGGACAATAAAGTAACTACACAGATCAATAAATATCATTGCAATATTTCTGTTCAAACTTTGTGCAGGGCTTATACAGTACAGTTTATATACACAGTAGTTTGTTATAAACAGTAGGTGTGATAAACCGTCCAATGCACTTGACTGATGCAAGGCCTAAAAATTACCAATGCAATCAACTAACACCAGACATAAACTAAACACAACCTTCTTGAAACAGGGCTTTAACAGCAATAGAATGCATAAATGTTTACAATATTGTGTCTGATATGTAAGACAGAAGCCAAAAGCTGTTGATATACCAATGCAAAACAAATGATCCCCAGATGAAACACTTTTCAACTATCACTGTAGTAGGGTCATCTACATGGCAGATTACTAATAAGTAGTTCCTTGTCATAAACAGAAAAATAAAAACAATAATAAGAAATCTAATGCAAGATGTGACGGACATGAACCTCATTTGATTCTATTCGACCTGTAAAAACAATCTATAAACAAGGCACTGTATGCATTGAAGATGTACATCTGTGTTATTTTGGGCCACTCACAATGCGCCAGTTTCTTTTGATGTAGTTCTTGAATGTAACAGCTGCACAGACACGGATGACGTTGTCCTGGGACTTCTCCAGCAAAGTGAGTAGTAATAACGGATAGTTCTGGTTTCCCTCAACAGATTCAAGAAACTTTTCAGCTAGAAAAGAAATGGGATAAATTAAAAACAAGTGTTGCAGTGGAGAGATTACGCAGTTGAATGAATGTTTAACAAAATTAGGTCAAGAAGAACAACATTCCATCTGAACTGCATTAATGATACTTGTTTGAGATGGTTTTACCTGGACGTCTGACTGTTGGATCTGGATCCAGTGTTTTCCTCAGGAACTCCGTGAGGGTTTGTAGGTTAGCATCATTCAGTTCCATGCTCAAATCTGAGGACAGGAAAACCTGATAATGTACGGGCAGCAATTTGCTCATGAGAATGACATACTCCCTATGGGTGGTTGGACTTCATCTAAATGCTGAGTAACCCTTGTGTACAAATTTAAGTAATACCTTTTTAAAACGTGGGTATAGGTTCCTTCAAGATCACATGCTTTAAAGTTCCGTGTGTGCCAAGTTTAATGTTTGAAACATCCCCTTTTTTTCCATTCAAACCTCTTGGTGAGGCAGCGCTCACCATTTCAAAGCTAACCTTGACACTAAGTTTACAGCTCCTCTGCTAGTTTGAATCATCCATGCAGTCAGTCCACCGTTTATGTTAGCCTGCTAGCAGCTAACTTAGCTACACTGGCTACAATCTGGCATCAGATCCGATGGCCGCACTGACTACAGATCTGTTTATGCGCTCTTCTGTTTCAGCTAACAGGCTAAGGATGGTCAAGTCGTCCGTAAGTTAAAATATAAGCACACGGTAGTCAGGTTGTCACCAACACTGAGCCGTAGACAATGTTATATTTGACGGAATGTGTCCATAACAAAATTTTCCCCCAAAAAAGTGCTATCCAAAGCTACATGGGAAGTAAAAACCCATCTCCAGTGAATAGTCTGATCCAGTAGCCGGTCTCCTCTAAGTCAGGCTGCTAATGTTAGCGCTAGCTTGCTAATGTGTTCTGTGCTAACCACAAAGTTAGCCATTACCCGAACAACGCGCGTTTACTATCGAGTAAAGGGCAAATAAAACTATTTATCGCACTGAATCTCGCAGTACAGGATATATCTGCTGGTAAAGCGATGGGAAGTCTTACCGTTACCGTATATTTCAGTCAGGATGGGATGGTAAGGCACTACAGCCGACCAGACGTGCTCTCCGTGCCAGCTTTCAAATGTCTGGCGCAAAAGGAACTGCGCGGTCAGTCAACTGCGCAGGCGCAGATGTCAGGCAGACGCGTGAAGACACACCCCTTACTGGGTCAGTATCAGGAGAAATACAAACAAGAGCCCAAGGCGTTAATATACATTCAATTATCATCAATAAAGATATTTCCTATTCACTAAGCAATATGGTTAGTGAAATGTTTTCTCTACTGGGAATATCAGACACTTGAATTAAAAGTTTAAGACAGGTGATTATTTTGGACAGGCAATATATTATTATTATTCAAGTGATGCATCTCAAACATCCACAAACAGTAGATACCTTTAAGTAAATTAATAGAGCCAAACGGAACAGTTCACATTTTAATCGTGAAAGCATGAAGGCATCCATCACAGAATGAAAGTTTTAACAATTATGTACTTAGAACAGTATATCTAAAATGTAAAACAAAAAGTAGCTTCAACACAGAAAGCAGGTATGGATACAAACGCAATTTTATATGACAACACATAGAAAATGTTTTTAGTGAGCGTATCCTTCTTCCTGTCTCACAGGTCTGGGAACAGAGGCTCAAAATATAGGCATGCTACAGATGATGCATCTGACGGATGTTGAGGGTGTCTCGCAGCATCAGGTCACGGAGCCGCCAAAGTGCATCTGCCATTGTTTTGTGGGCCCCCTTACTCTTCAACCAGTGGGATGGAAGTCTGCTCTCTTGTTCTTTCGTAAGGCGGACATCTTGTTTTTGAACTGAGAAAGTACAAATATGAAATTAAAATAATTTTTGTTTGGGGAATTTCAGCATTTGAAAAACAAAAACCAAAACGTATCATCAAACAAGTGAAGTGAATACTGATGTTCTTTTTAAGGTCTTAATTAGGCGGCTGAAAAAATAATAGTTCAATGCAATGTATATTATGTACCTTGCCCTGAAGAGGCCTGTCGAGTCAAGTCAAGTCACCTTTATTGTCAATACTGATTTATGCACAGGACATACAAAGGATCGACATATCATTTATCTCACATCCACATTGCAGTAGAATAAAACCATATAAAAAATATATAAACTGAGACATGCATTGAAATGTATACAAACAGAGAGACATAAAAATTTAAGAAAACCAACAATAGAAACAATATATCTGAGAAAACCCAGATGTAAAAAGAAAAGAGTCTATGGACGACAAATACAGGCACAATCAAATGTTATAGACATTGAAAAAGTAGAAAAGTTGTACGAGCATGACCCACATCTGCAGCTTTGTTAGCATGCGCTATCACTGATAATACAGATTTAGTCACCCCAGAAAAGTGCAAAACTAACCTGAGAGGGCTTGGTCCCACTTGCTAATGGTAGGGGACTCTGCAGTAAGGCCCTCGATGTATCTGAGATATGCTTCAGAGTGGAGCAGCCGTTGAGACTTGGCTGGTGGAGAAACAAACACTGGGGTGGTTGGCTGCTGGAGCGCAGGTTGTCCCATCTGGCCTTGTCCCGGATATGGTGGAGGAGCTTGCTGCCCTGGGCCAATCAAACCCATCTAATGATGAGAACACAATAAGAGCTCTATTATTTCTCATTCAGATTGAAGATTATAGTACATTAATCTTCATCAATATCTTGATCTTGACCTCAATCTGCAACTGTGTCACAGAGTGGTTGTGCATGGCCTGTGGCTTAGGGCTGTAAGCAAAAATTCCAAATTGGAAAGAGTTGAAGGAAATGAAAAAATGACACTATATTTTCACCCTCATCTCTGGAAAGGTTTTGGAATAGCCTGAGCTACCTTTCACTTAAAAAATTACCTGGGATCCATGAATGTTTCCTACTCCAGGTCCACCTCCCATGCCATTGAGGCCTGTAGAGATATTCATCATTAGGAGACTGTCAAAAAGTGTAGCAGGCCACTTGATACTGGTTTAGATCAAAAATACTATATTCAAATGACATTAATAAAATGATCCGGTGTCATCTAAATTAGAACAGTTAAGAGTGCCAGTTATGAATGCATTATTTCACATATCAGGTTTAGTTTGTCATTGGAGACAATGGATTTCTCTCAAGAACAAACTACCAAAAGGCCTATAAAAACCAGGAAAATTAACCAAACCCCAGTTGAGGTTATATGCTCTCAACTGAGTAGTAATTAGCTAAAAGTCCTGAGCCTATTGGTGCAGGTATCCCCTCCAGTAAGTCAGATTGGTAGACAAGAAGCAACTGCGTGGCAGGTGGAGTGGCTATGGCAGCACTCTTACCAAAGAATGGCATTCCAGGGAACCCAGGCATAACAGGCAGGAGATGTTGGGGAAAAGCAGGCATCCCCATGTGATGTAGTGGTATGCCAGTCATACTAACCATGCCTTCAACATGGCCCTGCGGGGGCCTCATAGTTGACATATATGCACCCATCATTCTTTCTTAGGAAGGGACAGTAGTAACACAAACAGCAACATGCATCAACTACTTCAACACCAGGCATGCATTAATAGGTTAATGTATTGTTTATGCTTTAATTTAATCACCATATAATTATGCTGCAGAAGAATGTGAATTAAGAACACAAGGATGAAAAATACACACTCAGAATTATTTGATTCACATGCACTACTCAACATTCATTCATTTCGTGATTCTGAATTGGGCACAGCAACCTACTTAATGTTCTGGATTCAAATATTAATACATGAAAGGGACTGGGATGTTAAAGAAGGTTAAAGAATAAACATTGATCTAAAAAAATATCTACGTTTGGGCCTATCAATTAACTTAAATGATGTTAGACAACTTAAACTTAAATCACAATGCTGCACAATATGAACATGCTGACTTAGTGATGATTAGGCAACTTAATTGCGTGAAATCATTCTAGCAGTTCAGCTTCTTATTCCAGCCTTCTAGTGTACACTGGGGATCCATCTGCATCTATGAGGGGTTACCTGACACAGGCGTCATGCTGGGATTTAGCATCCCCATGGGGGTTGGGGGAGGCACCACCCCCATCAGTGCCCCTACTGGGGTACCTGCTCTAGGGGACGTCTGATGATGGGCTCTGTCACGCTCCTGCTGCTCGGCCACTTTGGCTGCTCGCTCTGCAAAAAAAAAAATAATAATAATAATAATAAAAAAATATATATATATATATATAAATATAAATATATACATATAGACAAATATAGTATCTTAGTTTTGCACTGCAAACAACTGGACCATTACTTGAAGCTATCACTCTGGCTCTTACTAAGGAATGAAGGTTCTCCTCACCTTCATACTCTGCTTTCCTGGAACTTTCCAGGTTCCTCCACTCTGTGCCAACAAGGCGACTCAGCTCCCCAAAAGAGAAGTCTGGGTGCTGGGCTTTGATGACAGCTCGCATCTCACTGCTGAACAGGATATAGCCACTCATGTTGATCTTTCGTTTTGAGCCTTCCTTCTTCGACAAACCTTTTATGGATTTTGGTGTGGACTGGAAACAAACACAGGAGCTATTTTAAATGAACTGCTAACTTGTTACTTGCAGGCAAAACTTTACAGTTATAAAAAAATACTTCTGCTCTGACCTGTGGAGGAGTGTAAGGCATGATATCAATGTCACTAGACATGGAAGATTGCATCTGAGGAAGAGACTGATCCCCTAATTCTCCATCATCATCCCCAAGATCCTCTAGCTCCTCATCCGTCATGTCAGCAAACTTAGCCTCCAGTTCCTCAATTTTCCTATCCAACAGAGGTGATGGCTCCTTCTGGGGCACAATTAGCTTTCTGTATAAGACAATTAGGAAAATAAATGGTGCATTATACCCTTATTTTGCAAATATATTTAGGTAGAATTGGTTGCCAAATTCTTTCATTAACCTGGAAAATTGGCATAGATGGTCCCAAAATAAGACGGAACAACCAGGATTTACGTAAATCCATCTTTGAGTTTTGTTTCGGACAAGTGGTTGTTAATTTAACAGTCCTTTAACTGAGTTGCTTGTCATTCCTTTCCATCAATCAAAGTTGACAGAAACACTTAATTTATAAGTTGTTCACCTAAAATAGTAGATTTCATCCTCCACCACCTTTCCAGAGAGTGAAAAACGCTTAAGCCCCTTGAACTTTTTCATCTGCTTCTCACTCTCGATGTAGCGGCTCTCACAAAGCAGCACATTCTCTTCAGGTACCTCAGTTGGCCGACATGAAAGGTAGTCTTTGAAGGATGAGACTACACACTTTCCTGTGAAAGACAATATCTATTCAATGAACGCAATTACAATTTTCAATGTAACAAGTAGGAACCTTAAATAGTAATGATAGATGTTTCTGGAATTCATTTCAGCCCATTGGACTGTAAGGAAGATACCTATGATGCAGGTCATGGGACAAGTCTCCTCCAGGTTGCTAAGGAACACTTCCTTCTTGTAGAACATCTTGGTGGGCTCATGTTCTGTTTCTTCAGGATGGATGAAAATTGGACCAAAGAAGTACCCTGCTCCATCTCGCATCCACATTTTCTCAATCCTGTTTAACGTATACAAAAATTAAGCTGCATGGGACACAATCGAAGTTAAATGACCTTTCTTTCCCTCAACACACACATACATTGTCATGCAATTGCTAAAATCAAGCTCATGGATTCATGATTGATGGGAGAAAGAATTTATGCATATAACTTTCATTCATAAATTTTCTCTAAAATTGGAACGAAATGAAAAGGCTTGTAAAACCCAAACTAACTGCTAATCATTCTAATATTGTTTACAATAAACAAACATTAACTCTACCTGCCCACTCGGTGGCGCACTAGTCCATGAGAACCAATATAGACACAGTCTCCAACTTTCAGCCACAGATTGTTGTAGCAGAGCTGCTCATAGTACTGGCATCCTGGCTCCCCATTGGTCATATCCATTGGAACATCCTCCTTTTCCTGCTGGCACAACTTAGTTTTGTAACAATAATTTTATATGTGTATTCATTTCATTTTTATAGCAATAATTAAATAACTGTCATTTACCTTCTCCACAATACCCTCTGATATTTTGCTTTCATCAGCAATCTCCGGTGGTTTTTCCTCTTGTTTGGGGGCAAACATGGATGCCACACGGACAACAGGTAGGGGTACTTCTCTGGGAACAAACCGAACAGAGCTGAGGGGCATGGTCCACATCTTGATCTTCTTGAAGGACTTGGATTTGGCAGAGTAGCGTGACTCACAGACAAACACATCCTCTGCTCTGAAGCCTTCGGGGTGAAGTTTGAAGTACTCCTTAAATACCATACACCACAAAATATTTATTCAGCACTCTCTCCACACTCCGAATGGCTACAGCTCAATAACACAGATGGAAAATGGAGCATTTACCTTCACAAACATAACCACACATTTGCCCAGAATCTTGCTGACAGGAGCTTTGTTATAATAGTCGCTCTTAAAGACTTCTTTCTCCAAAAACTTTCTTGTGGCGAGATGAAATGTTTCATTTGGCCTGTAGAACCAGCAGCCATACAGCCACTTCTCACCTGTAATGTATGGAAATAACAAGCTGGATTACATCAGACCTCAATAAAAATTCTGAAAAGAAAATTGATTGCAAATACAGTATAAAATATGAATGCCTTATTTCTTATGAGAACAGATTATTTTGTAGTCAGTCTTAAGAACTAACCTGTATCATCTTGCCAGAGGCGTTCGATGTAGATGATATGAGGCTGGAGGTTGGGCTCCGCAGGCTCCACATACACATAGTCCCCCACATGGTACATACTGTCCTTGAAACTGCAGTCCTGACTGTACGTACGCTGCAAGTTAGACTGCCATGAGCCCCCAACAGAGTCCTCCCTCTTCTCAGCTTCTGTTAATTCAACAGGTACTCAGTGAAACAATTCCAGTACATGTTGAGACAGTGCATAATAGGATGGAATTGTCATTTATTGTGATTATACCCCTTTTCTCCTCTTCCCTCTTGATTTTGTCCTCCTCAAACTCCTTGGGTAACTTCTCTTTCTTTTCCTTTTCCACATCACTATGCAGATGTTTGGCCGTATAGCTAAGAGCAGGTGACATCAAGATTTCTCCATTCTTACAAAGTTCATCTCTGATCCGGATGAGGAACTGCTGCAGCTCCACAGCATCTTCAAAGATCTCAGAGTCAGTCCTACAATGAGCATAGGATGTCAAAATAATTGTAGCTTCTTTGTAATACAATAATCCTGCAATATCAATGCTGCAAGAACATTTGATGGCTGATACTTCACCTATTTAATCGTCTGGCCTTTTCCAGCACTTCAAACATGTGATCCTGAAATACATCCAATCTTTTATAACGCCCTTGGTCTACATTAGTCCTGATGATCTCAAAATTGAGCGGTGACTTCTCTGGATTTGCAGGATCAAGGGCAGGAATCTCAGCGAGTGAATCACTGTAGCAACGGCCCTCGTCATCTTGATGGCTGAGGACGGAAACAAAGAGGCTGCGAATAAGTTCCTGGATGAGGCGGGGCACATCAGGCACATGGGCATCTTCCCCTCCTTCAAGGTCACGCCGCGTCTCTAACAATACCCTGTGCAGCACCAGAGCGTCACGGTAAATCAGAGACTCAGGTTCGTTGTAAGTACAAGCATTGTTGAACATGAGCACCAAGTCCTCCACCAGTGCATCTACATCTTGGTACTTATTAGCCAACATGTGGCTCTTGATCTTTTCCATGTCCACAGGTTTCTTGATAGCGATGTAGTAATCAGGCAGTTCAGCACGAGATGGCAACCGTAGGAAGATTGTGCTGAGACGACGGCCTCTCTTATCTGTATAGTTCTTGACAGCTTCATAAAGCTCATTCAGCTTTTGTTGTAATGGTGTGAGGTACTTGGACTTTTTCAGAGTAATACTGTTCTTTCCTGCAATTAAATAAAGTCTTATTGGTAAGGAATCCTTCAGCTTTTTGACTGGTAACAAACCCACAAATAAATCCAATGAGTTAAAAATGCCTGAATAAGTGACATACTTATTTTCAACTTCGGGGACATCAGGTCATCCTCATCAGTTGCTGGTCCAAGATCCCTACGTCTGTCTTCCATGATTTTCTCCAAGATGTCAGCGTCGTTGTAGACCTTAAAAACAACAAAGAGATTTATCATGAAGACATACTGACTATTGTTAAAACTTTGTCTCAGACAATAAGTAACTCACTGATTCTAACCCTTTTCAACATTCATATTTCCATCCTCAGTAAATGTCATTCACTCAAAAATGCTAGGGGCTGATAAATTAGACCTGACCTGGGAGCCTTCCTCATTATAGTGCCGGGCATTGCGAAACATCAGCTTCATATCTTCAACCATTGAATCTTCAGTCATGTATTTGTCTGTGCGGATGTTATGCTCAATGGTCCTAAGGTCCATTGGTTCCAGGATGACCTTGTAGTAGTCGGGGTAGTCCTTCTTTGAAGGCTTGACCATGAAGAGGTCACACAGTCTCCGACCACTGCCAGCTTCTCGTGCATCAGTGACTGAAGCTAAAAGAGCTTTCATTCTGTTTTTCTTTGTATTCTTCTTATGACTGAAAACAAAAAAACAAGTCAAGGGTCACTTTGCTTCCACACACAACAAAACCAAGTAGCTGTAGAGAGGTAAGTAAAATATAACAGTGCACCTTTTTCTTTTTGTACTACTGGTGTCAGATGTGGCGGAAGACAGCATGCTGTCTCCATCATCATCGTCTCTCTGTAAAAGCTCCTTTTTCTTCATCTAGACAGACAACAAAAGATATAGCTCAAATTCCCACCGTTCTTGATTCTTAAAAATACCAGTAATCTAAATAGACTTTTTCAATTCATATCTGTGATTTTGAAAAAACATACACACAACAAAACCTTCTCAGAAAAAAAAAAAAAAACATAGATTCCCAAAAATGACAAGTGGAAGTTGGGACTCACCTGCTGAATGTGTTGGAGCTTGAGTGCACGCTTATAGATGGAGGAGTGAGGAACATTGTAGCGTTTGGCATTCTCAAACATCAGTGTCACATCAGAGTCAATATGCTCAACACTCTCATATTCATTGTTCTTCATCTTGTTCCTGTGGGGAATTACGGGCTCTCACATTTGGGAAGGAGGGCACAGAATAACTGTACTGTACAGTGAATGTGTGTGACGCCGTAGGGGTAGAAAATAAAAAGAGAGAATGTTGGTGAAAGAAAATAAAAGAAATGAACGATCAATAATGAAAACATGAACAAATTCTTGTAATTTCTGCTGGGGAAACCAAATAAATGATTCCCCACAACATTTTCCATTCTAATTTCAATAGCTACGTGCAACAAACAATTTGATATAAGACATCTTTAATGTTTCTGGTAGATGTGTTATCTGACATATCAATGTAGTAATTTCACTGCATTGATAACACATTTCAAACTAATTAAATGCTTGTCCTGTGTTTTATTTTTGAGAATATTAACCTAGATCTATAATCTCAATATTAACAATCAATCAATAAATCCATTACTCAATACAATCTTAAGTTCTTTTTCCACACTAAGTTAAAGTGGTCATTTATCTTTTAAAATAATGTCATAAAAAATCCGCTTTGAAAAGTATTTGAAACTGAACTGACGATGTAGTTTCTGAAATCACAGAACAGGATGGAAAAGCATTTTGAATATTAGAATTTTCTGCTTTTTGTGGATAACAAAGAAGACAAATGCATACATAAAGACAGGCCAGCTCTTTTCATGCCATACTTGATCTGATGGAGACAGATGGGTTGATTAATCTGGTGGTAATAGTCAGGGTAGTCCTTCCTGGAGGGCAGCTGCAGGAAAGGTTCAGAGATCAGCTGGCCCTGGCTGTTCCTGGCACCTCGCACAGCTTCATACAGCTGGAAGATGGGGTTACTCATTTCCATATTAGAGGTCATACTCTCTGCCTCAGATTCCCCCTCATCGTAGTGAACAGACCCTAAAAACGTACAGGAAGTATATCATGTCCATCACAATGCAGCAATGCCTGCAATAACTCATCAGACAGAGTATCTTAACAAATGCCCAGTGGATGCACAATGTCTGTGTGATTGATGGGAATATCTACCTGACAGTATGCCTTCCTCGTCACTTTCATACTGAAGAGCCATAGTAATAGCTGAGAGGCGGTCTCCCTGTGCAGACCTTCTATTCCTGATCAGGACAGACAGAGTAAGAGGAGGAGCAACAGCATTAAAAACGAAACATAATCTCCTTCCACTTTACTCCCACTGCTGATTGATGTTTACCTGATACGGATGCTGGACTTAATTGGTTCTCCGTGTTCCATCTCAGACTTCTTTTGTGAAAAAATCTTTTTAATGGTGTTTGCATCCTGGAATACGAGACAATGTCAGTGCTACACATGTCAAATGTATGCTGTGTACTGTATCATGTTCTTATTCTGCACTCACCCTAAACACCTGTGATCCAGGCTCATTATATGTTTTGGCGTTCTTGACCAGCAAATCTATGTCTTTGGCCATGGCACTAACACTCCTGTAGTGGCCCAACTAAAAGAAAACACATTTATCATACATTTTATATAAAGTATCGTGTAAATTATTTATGTTTTTTGTAGGATGTGTGACAGCACACCTGAATCTTTTGAGCGATGATTTTCAGATCAATTGGTTCCTTAATGATGGCATAATAATCCGGGTATTGCTGAATACAAAAGGCAAACTTCACATTAAGACCAAGTCAATAATTTCACTGACAATGTCTCATGTCATTCTGAAGGTGTTCGTACCATTTTGGAGGGAAGCTTCTGGAACAGTTCACTGACCAGACGTCCTGTAGGCTCAGTGTGAGACATCACAGCATCAAGCAGCTGCTCAAGCATCTCTTTCAAGCAGCTAGGTGCGTTCTGTCATGTACAAGTAGTTACAGAGATTACATGGGGGGGGGTGAGAAAATTTGATTCTAGTGTGGTTTTGCTTCTTAAGGATATTCTTGATACAACTGACAATATTTTGAGGTGCACATTGACCCCATGAAAAATCAACCAAGTGTATTACAACAAAGGCTAACAAATGGAGATAATTTCTATTGGACTACACGTGACACATAGGAGCCATCAATATGAAAATGAGTTGAACACATTAAGCTTTAATGGCACACTCAATAAAGAAACGATCTATTACACTATTATGCACAACAACATGGCATGGTGCATAATTATCTATTAGTCCTCCTACCATCTATGTAATGATGGTGTTCAAAAGAACACAAACTGAAGCCAGCCATGATAACATGATATCTTGCAGGTCATGGGCCACAATGGAGTTTGAATTAACACCGCAAGATGCTGTGTTCACTGATTTTAACCTGATTGATTGAATAAACAGACAAAATAAAAAGTGTCACCTCATCTTCAGTGGACCCTCCAGGGTTGTCTTGTGCTTCATACCCATCATCATCATCCTCCTCATACTCCCCTCGCTGAACAAACTCATTCTTGGTCCGCAGATAAAGGTCCCACAGTTTACAGGCTGCCCTGTACTCAGGACTGTCAGACTACAAACAAGACATATCCATTTTAGGTGTATAGCCTGAGCCATGCACATATATGTTTTTATTTCCTTTCAACAAATATATGGTCTATTTTTTTTTACCTTGTAATATGTCTTTGCATTGTTAAATAACAGCTGAAAGTCACTAGTAAGTTGTTCGACATCATCATATTCCTCCATCTTTAATTTCTGCTGTATTTTCATCATGTCAATAGGCTGAGATACCACATGGTAGTAGTCTGGTTGATTCCTGTAACAAACAGAGATTTTTCAATTTTCTGTCTCATGTTGTGTTAATGTGTTACATTACTTGACGGATAAAAATGAATTTCAGGATAATTCTTTGCAAATTTCTAATGTTCATTTATTACACTGCTCACCGTCGCTTGGGGGCTCTGATGAACAGTTCACACAACATCCTCCCTTGGTCGTCCTTGTAATCTCTGATTGTATTGTACAGTTCATGGCATACAGCAATCTACAAATCACGTATAAAACAGAAAAATATCCACATCCTTTCCCATTTTAACTACTTCATCAGTGTGTGTGGTGCTTTAATTCTGACAGTATGGTTTAAAAAACAGTAACTAATATCTGTAAAATTACAGGATCCACAGTTGGTATGTTTGAGGTCCTTCTCCTCTTTCTCCCAATTGAAGACACTAACGATGAAGTTTGGCTATCGTCAAAATCTCCTCCACTCACACTGCTAGAAGGGGATGTCGCCCGTCTCCTTTTCAAGGCCATGATGAACCCTTGAGATAAAGACAAATTCCAATGAAGTAACACCTATCTCTATATGGAAAATGGATGATATCATAGTCAGACAATGTTGCATACTTTCTAATATTTCAACCAGAATTTAAAGAGTGCATCAACTGTAGACCATAATAATGGAAATGTATACCAGCTGGTAGCATTGCACAGTGTGCCACATGATGCAGAGGAATTCTCACTAATTTCATAACATAATTTTTGTTGTAAAAAGTGACTACAGATAAGGTCAACCTTCAAACCATATTTAGAGCTGGAATCACCTGAGTGTTCAGAAACAATTCGCAACTCATCGATGTAAATAAATAGGGAAATTGGAAAGTCATAGTTTATTCTTCTCCTATAAATTAATAGAGAACCTCAAATGACTGAATATTATGTCCAATGAAAGGAGGGCCAACTGGAGCACAAAAAATGAAATGATATCACCAGATTTGAGCTTGAATCCCTGAGTATGAACTTACAGACCACTGGACAAACACTATTTTTTTACTGAAACGTAAGCCCTCCTTTTTCAGCCCGTGATGGTGACACCACCCCCCACCCCCCCTCGGCTGACCGCCACCACCCGGGGTGACATCTCTGCCGGAATGTCAGGAGCTGTGGCCGGCTGGAGCTGCGAGCACCAAATGTCGCCGAGCAGCACGGACACACACAAACAGTCACACACACCGGCGGCTGCAGGCAGAGGTCCGGAGCAGCAACAGCCGGCCACCGGGGGGTGTTGTCACTCCGAGCCGATGTGGTAGACACCGGAGTCCGGCTAACGTTAGCTACAGCTCCCAGTTAGCCCGCAGCATCAGTTAACGTTCAGCCGGAACAAAGGCGTCACTGTGACAACGGCTAACGGAGCCGACCGGCGGTGGACCGACACCGATCAGCCTCACGGAAAATGATTATTTCGCTTTAATCCCGTGACAGAGTTCGTGTCTTTACCTGTCTGCTGGTTACTTGATCCACAAAATCTTTACCATCAAGAAAACCAATCACTTATCGATTTTACACAGCACGACAGAAGTATCAAGTAGCAGCAATTCAACTCTTACTTCCGACTATTTGCCTTCAAAATAAAAGCAGAAAACGGTTTAAACATATATAGATGTACGTTTTAATTAGCTGTAATGAATATCTCCCCTCTTGTCACCCCGATTCTGGGATTTTTTTGATAAGCAGGTCACATAACAGTGACATCTTTAGTATGTAATAACCACATCAATGGCACGATTGTGAAATAACGCTACAGCCTTGCTAATAAAACTTGCTGCGTACTTCCTGTTAGTTAAATTCTGCTTTACACATATTTCTTTCTTCCCATTAAACCTCATTTTTTCCAGCTGAACAGACAACGATTCAGCTCTCTGATCTTACAATGCACCATTATCGATGTCAAGTAGCAATTTTCACAGACAAGAATCCCTGTTTGGCTCAAATCATATTATCAATTTGGTATTTAGTTTGTCACGCAGTTTAATTTCAGATCCATTGAAGTACTGATGACAATCTAAAGTGTGTACAGATTGCACATCCAATTCTGTCTCTTCTTTCTTGGAGTTTCATTTACTGTGACCAGCATATCATCTTGAAAATAACATCATATAGAAGCACTGAGGGTAGTCAGAATTGAGGTTGTATTCAAAATAAGTGGTATTTGTAGAGCCTACATAATGAAATTAAGACTATTTCAAGTTGACTTGTTCCCTTCTTGCTGGAGTAATAGCATCCTGACCCATGTTTATGCAAACAATACATATCAAAAATAATAATCAAAAACTGGTAAAACTGGGATGGAACGAACATCATCGTTTATTGTAGGCTGGATATCTACAATAATGGCTCCCAAAGTGCGGGCCAGAACTCCTCTAACTGGGTTACAGGTAGAAAACTAGAAGGTGATGGACACTGAAATAATCAGAGCCAGCTGCACTAAAATTTTAATGAGTGTGGGCAAGACAGAGGAAAGTAAAATTATTTTTGAGGAGGCATCAGAGAGAAACAGAATTCTAAAGGAGATAGCCACCTCTTTATACCGGGGAAAAAAAATGAACAATAATGAAAGGGAAAATTCCCTCCTTTCTTTCGATTCATAATTTCTCCTCCTCCTCATAGCCTTTGGCAGGTTATACCACATTTCTGAAATGTGACATAATGTTTATCGATTAAATAAAAAACATGGCCTAGTATATAATTCATGACCAACTGTTGCAACATTACAATAAACAGGCGAGAGAAGAATTGACTTCCTCATACCATCAAGTCAATGGATACAGTAAGGCCAATTAATGATATGGCACAAATATACAAAATAAATCTGTGTGCAGCGCAGTCTGACCAAGCTGCAGAAAATTAATACGCCACGTACAGTTTTTTCTTAACTGCTGTTCAAGTTCTTTCGCATTATCAACTTAATAAAAAAAATAGTTTATTTCCCGAGGATGGCAGTAACACCATCTTCCGCTAACCTTGAAGCAGCAGCAGAAGAAGAAGAGACCCGGAAGCAGCGTGTTTCTCAGCAAAGAAGACCCGGAGCAGGAAGTGTATGTTCGTCGGCCCCATGTGTAGCCGTCCACTACTTCATTCATTCCCGATACGACAACTTTAAACAACAATACACAGTGTGGTGCTCATACGGGGCAGGGACATTATAGTGTTTTAAAGGCGATATATTACAATCTCCCCCAAATTAAACCAGAGACGTAAACGGTTGTGTCAAAGCAAGCTAGCTAACGCAAAATTCGCGCTGAAGTGCTTTTTAAAATTACAGGAAGTCAAGTAGGACAGCTGAATGAAAAGTGCAGTGGACACGAGCATGATCAAGGAAAACCGATGGAACATCCCCCCAAATGCTCCAGCTTGCATGGAGAAGCATCTGTGCTCTGCGCAGTACAGAGCAGGTAGGCAGTCATCCAGGCTAGCTGAAGGTTACTCTTTGGTAAACACGTGGTGCCACTAGTTGGTTTCTTTAGTCCGACTCCGTCTGTGATTTACATTTACTGAGGTGCATCTTAAGCGTGAGCTTCTCTGTGGGTTCACCGTCAAAACAGCAGCTACAACATTAAGATATAGGTGCTTTGCTGATGTGTGTGTGTGTTCTCTGATTTCTTCATTTCAGATGGCACTCTGTTGCTTGGTGCCTCCAGCCTCACTGGCAGGAGCTGGCAGGGATCAGTGTGGATCTACAATGACCCTGAGCAGGCCCCCAATGAAGGATTCTGTAAAGCTGGTGTGCAGACTGAGGCTGGTGTCACAGATGTCAAATGGGTTTCAGAAAAGGGTGTTGTTGTTGCATCAGACTCGGGTAAGAAACTCTTTCGAAGAAGTTACTGAATGATATGAATGAATATAGATGTGGCTCAAGCTCTGAAACTTAATTGGCTGTACAGGTGCCTTGGAGCTCTGGGAGCTGGCAGAGGATGAACGCCTTCTCGTGAATAGCTTCACCAAACATGAGCATGACAACATTGTTACTACAGTGAGCCCCGTAACTGGAGAGAGCAGTGCCATCACTGGCAGCATGGACTGCAGGTGAGATAGTATTTTATGTCCACAGTTGCATCACTGCTGAATCAAACTGTTTGTTTTCACCTATGCTCTTGTGAGTAGTTATTTTATGATTAGATTTTATATGATTATAGTTTTTATACTAGTTTTAACAGCACCTTTTCCTCTTTTGTTCACTACAGAATTAAAGTGTGGGATCTTAGTCAGGAGACAGTTGTCACTACCTACAATGGTAAGACGTACAACATTACATGTCCTACAATCTGACTATTGCTGACATCGAAATGACACTGTGTAATATATGTATTGTGAAACCATGAACTACAGTCTCTCAATTAATTTCTTCCTCAGTGCACACACAACCAGTCAGATGTGTTGCTTGCAGTCCCACAGATGAGTCTCTCTTCATATCCTGTGGTCAAGTAAGATAATAATCTTATTAAACCTATATTTTGCAACTGTGCATATTGATTAACACGAACTGATCTTGTTTTGTATTACCACAAAAAAGTTACATTAAAGGTTGTGTATCATCAGATAGTCCAGAAGTTGTTTAGACTATAAAAGAACAGAGACATAACTTTTAGACTTATTGTCTCCTCCACCCCTCAGGATGGCCGTGTGCTGATGTGGGACAGGAGGAAGCCAAACAAACCAGCTTCAAGAATAGGTGAGCAGCTTGCCCCAGCTCAAACAACCAGACAGAGACATTTTGCCCAGGTTGATGACAGCACCACAATTAATTTTTCTATGGTGGAAACTGGCACCTGTGACAGATCTACAGTTTACTCTGTGGTGGTTTGTCTGGCTCATTTTACCAACCTTGGAACTGTTGATCTCAAAATCTATTAGCCTGTCTAGATGATTTCATCATGTTACATCCCATCAACATTTATATTCATATTGCCTTTGTTCTTCTTGTCTCAGCTGTAGAGGCCCCAATCTGCTCACCTACTGCTGTAGCTTGGCATCCCCATCACAGAAGCACAATTGCTTTCGGTAAGGCCCAGCAGCAGATTGTTGATTGACTGAGTAATTAAACTGGTGGTCCCTGTAGATTTAGTTGTGTTCATTGTGCCTCAGGTGATGAGTTGGGTCGAGTGACAGTAAAGGATTTCCTGGGGACAGAGCCAGTTCGGGTTGAGAAGGTCCACAGCCGCAGAGTGAATGAACTGGCCTTCTCCACACATAAGTAAATCTTAATTCATCTTAATCTCTACTAACCTCTTATGGTGCCTTTATTACAAATCTGAACATTATTTTTCCATTCCAGCGCCCCTTTGCTAGCTGCTGTAAGTGATGATTGTTCCCTTGCTGTTATGGACTCTGAACTGCGTGAAATGTGAGCATTTGCCCTTCAAATTAGGAAATCTAGTTAGACAAAGTACTTTTGTACCTTAAAAGAAAAGAAAAAAAAGACTAATTATATATTCTTCTCCTGTAGACTGAGAGATCGTCAACACCAAGACTTTGTCAAAGGTGTGAGCTGGCTTTATGGCGGCTCTAATACCCTGACGACTGTAGGCTGGGACCATCTTGTACTTCACCACACAGTGGGTCAAGCTGCTGGAGCTCACAACTCCTCCTCTTAGACTCAACAAATGGTCACACCTTGAAAGAGCAAGATTTAAACTGGCTAAACTCTCCCTTATTTTTGAGGGGTGTAACTAAATAGTTGAGCTAACATTTCAGTGAACAGATATGGATTGAAGTGTTTCATTGCAATTCTGTACTCCAGGTATGTGCACAATATTTGGGCATTTTCTCTCTCTTGGCCTTGGTGCATTACTACTCTGCTCTATAATATTATCTCTTCCTCACTACTTCTGTATAGCATTTCCATTCATGTATCATTATACTTGTGGCAGCCTGTTGGTTTTGCGTAATTAATTTTACATTAAAGGTTAATGTTGTGATATCAATAGCATTTTGGCATTTCTTCTTGTATTTTACTGCATGTTTAAAATTGCGCGCCTATACAAGGAAACTGGAGTTTGAACATACAGGGGATGAGAATTGTACATTGTGCTTATGGGGTTAAGGCTGAGGCCATACCAACCATTTTCATATGTTGTCTACTGGGTCAAACAGGGTTAGATGTGCATGTGTGACCAGGGTCGGCAGGAGGATCACAAGTTCACAAGATTACATGTGATTTGTCAGTGACAGTGTCAAAAATTGCACCAGTACAATGTGTTGCTTGATTAATGATGTATCATCATAATAATTTATGACCGATGATACGTAATGAGACAAACAGCACTGGCTTAACAGTGAGATACACTATAGTTGTGTGTTATTCCATGCATTACATTTACCAACATGTGTTTTAAAAATCACCATAACCTCACAATTCAAATATATAGCAGCAATTTATTTCCTTGCCATCATCTTAAAGAGAGTTGCATCTGAAGTTGTCATTATAAAATGTATTTCACTCTGTCACTAGTGTAATAACATAAATATTCCACAGCAATCACCCTTCCAGTTATTTTACAATGGATAAGTGCATTTGCTTCTTAATTCTGAGGCACATTTTTCATATATTTAACCTTCTCTTAACAGATCCTTGCCTACAACTTAATGAACTCCTTTGTACAATGCTATACAAAAGGTGTATATGAATCAAATTATATGGATATTGTTCAATTCACAATGAATTTTGGATTTTAACATTTATATTGAATTCAGAAGGCTTCTGAATCTTGACAGACATAAATCACGGCAAATAAAACCTACAACAAAATTATAACAATTATTGACTTAAATATCAACAGTCAAGCTCTCTCTTACGCAATGTTCGCTGCACTTTTTGTCCTCTAATTGGACTTTCTGTTGTTCCCCACTTTTCAGCGAAGCTTTTGCTCTTTTGCATCAATCAAAAGTAAGATTCTGATTTTGAGTTCATCTTCTACTTAACCAACTCTCTTTGTAAGAAACAAAAACATAAAAAAAAAAAGAATTCTGTACATTTTTATTAAAACATCTGAATACAAGCACTAAAAATAGATTCCCCTCCTTTCCAGTTTAAAGCTATAAATAACTTGCGCGAAAAGCATTTTATGATAAGATTTTCCTTGTAATGTGAATATTACCCAAGTGGCACTGAACTTGATTATGTGACAGCGACAGCGTGTCGTCTAAAGTTGAGCATTATATTCAGACATAAATCATAACTGCGAATAACATTGCTCTGACATTTTTTACATGCCAACTCAACTTACCAAACATATTTCTGTAACTTATTTGTTCAAAGTGCTTTTTCCTAGTTGCACAAGTTCCTGCTAATGCAAAGTGACATCATACATTTATGTGTAATTTGAAGCGTCTGAGCTCCAAGAAGTTTTAAGATTCTGATCTGGTAACAGGAGTAATAGGCTGTTTGGTTCCAGGCCGAACTGTAAAGGTCATACCGTACTGATGTTTTGACGGCCCGTTGCTGGAAAAGAAGAGAACATTCAGTGAATACTTCACCCAAACACTGGGCTGGTTGATCTGAAAGGTGATTGGGTAATGTCTGGACAGTGATAGTCTTACCTGGTGGGAAGAGACGTCTCTTGATATCTTTTGGCCACTTTACCCTCCAATTCCCGCATATCCAGAGTTGCTAATTTGTTGACAGTGGGGGATTTCTTGCTCTGTGGTGTGGTACTGGAGACAACGGGGATGTTATTGTTCTCGCTAGGTAAGGGCACCTCCCAATCATCATTAGAAGACTCTGCTTCCTTCACCGGAGCCATTCTTTGGTCCATTTCCAACATCTTCTTTTGTAAGATGCTAAGTAGTGTGGCTTGACTCTGCGAAAGATTGGAGGGCATCTGGGTGGGGGCTGTTTTGGTTATTGCCTGGACTTGAGGCTTTGGCTTGACACTGATGTGAGGAGGTGGGAGTTTTGGAGCTGGTGGGGCTTTTGGAGGTGGGGACTTAACTGGAGGAGGAGCCGGAGGAGCCGGAGGAGGCGGGATCGCAGATGGTGTTGGTGCCTTTTTCACCGGAGGGTCGGGTGGACAGATGGAGGGAGGGGTTTCCACAATCTTCTCTTCTAAATCGTCAAACTCTGGAGGAGGAGGGAGTAATGTCATACTGATATCCTCTTTATTGTCCTCACCCTGTGACGTTTGAGTCTTTGGGGGGCTTTGCTCTGCATTGCATTTCTGCTGAACCAGGTTAGTTGCACTTGGGGATGTAGCTGCTGTAATCCTATTTATATTTGGTGTTGGTACTAGTGCAGGACTGCTGGATTCTTCTGAAGTCTGAATTGTTTTCATATGTTTCACAGGACTGTCGGAGTTTGAACTCTCCACGATTCTTTCTTGAGACACGTTTGGCCTTGGAATGACAACAAAGGAATTGGAACTTGAGTCACTTCTGTGAATGCTTGCTTTTGGCTGCTCATCCTTCTCTGCACTGTTTTGACGCGACAGAGAGTGAGTTGATCGCTGTTTCTCTCTTTCTTTGGCTGCCATTAAAAGAGCTAAAGGAGAAGCTGCATGCCCCTCTCGGGACCCACTGGTTTCACTGGCCTTCATTTTGCGTAGTTTGCGATCTAATAGCGGACTGAATTTGGGTCTCTCACTTGGAGATGGTTCAAGTTTGCCCTTGGTGAACTCTGAAGTCACCTGAGAACTGTTGTGTACCTGTGGTGGCTTCTGAGGAGGTGTAAAAGGCACTTTGCTTACTTCTGGCTGTGCTGAAATGGTCGCTGTTTTCGCCTCCTTGTTCGGCTTAGACAGGGGTTCTTGAGAGGGTTGGCTTATTTGCAAGTCCTCCTTCAGCTCCTGTACTTTGGAAACAGGTGTGGATGGTGGCGCCACTTCAGGCCCTTTACCTTCCACATGGACAAGCACTGGTGCAGAGTTGACAGACTTCGAATCTTCAAGGAGTAACATCTGCTTGGGTCTTGTGTCCTGATTCTGGTAGTCCCTTAGAGGGGAGGTTTTGGGAACATTGTAAAGTTTTGCTGTGTTTTGAGGATTAAAGCTGGAGGGTGTTGGTGTTTGCCCAGGAGGAGGTGGGGCAGGAGTCGCTGGTGGGGAGTCAAGGTTTGACATAGAGGACAGTCGAATGGGCTTTGGAGGTGGTGTCTTATTAGTCTTTTGTTTCTTTTCAGTCGGGGGAGGTGGGGGAGCAAATTTGGGATGCTCAGGAATCTTGGATATTGTTGGACTAGAAGAGGGTGTGGATGATACAGAGCCAGAAGAAGGAGGCTGTGGTGGAGCCATTGGTGGTGGTTTTAAGAGTCCTAGATCCTTCTCCATGGATAGTGCTTGTCGAGGGGGTTTTGGAGCAGGCATGGAAGGAGACTGAAGCATTGCCAGTTCTGGACTGTTTAAGTCAACTGAGAAGTCTGGTGGAGGAGGGACAAAAGTCCCTGGAGGGGGTGGAGGTGCCATAGAGGGCGGAGGAGGAACAAATATATCTTCCTCTTGGTCAAGCCCAGATATAAGTGATCCATTGGATAGCTTTTCTCCACCAACTGTGAAAGAAGAGAATAGAAGGAATGAGTAAAGTTCACTTCACTGTCGAGGAGGAGTACTTGGGATTAACAATAGATGCTGCTCCACACTTTTACAATGACGTAGTAAAAAAATCAACAATGTATGTGTGCATGTAAATGATAATAGAATCAGAACATCTTAAAAGGGAAAATTAACTGCAGAGTGTCAGCAAAGTCTAACTGACCAAGTGAAAAGAAAGCCTCATATTAGTAAAATGAGAATTTTTCTCAAATTCAGAAGTGGTCGCACATGAGAATAACACAACCTTAAATCCTACCGATGCAAACACTCCCATTTAGTAAATGGTCTTGCCAGCTTGGACGGTAGTTTGGACACAATCAGAGTGGTTATTGAGCAATCTCCTGGGCAAACATTTACCTGTTGTACATATTCAACCTCTTATGGAGCCATTCTGATTCCTGTGAGCTGTCAGCTGGGTCAGACTAAAGGAACAACAAAGATCTTCATCCTTCAGAATTTAAATAAAAGATTTTCTAGCCTTAGCAATGCTAAACCTAAAGTACATATCAGAGGTAGCTTGGTGCTCACCTGAACCGTTGACCTTTGGACCACTGACGGGGGGAAGCATGGGCACTTTTGGTGTTGGGACAGCAAACCCTTGAAAACTATCAGATGACTGTGAGGAAAAGAGAAAATATCAAATATCAAAAATGTTGATATTTCTGAGGCATATGAAATAAAGTGAGGTTCAAGAACAGAAGTAACGATTAAGCAAAGCCTACATCCTTTCTAGAATTACTGAAAGAGGGTTTTCTTTCAGGCAATTATTTACTTCTGGAGTGAACAAACCAGTTCTCAGTAATTGCAGCGATTAGCCATCATTGAAAACAGATCAACATTTCAAATACTTGTTACACTATTAGTATCAACAGAGCAAAAGTAGCTTTCAAACTATTTTATTTAATCTAATATCTTTACATTGTAAAGACAATGTGCATGAAAGTTGAACCTGTAAAAAAGCATTGAAAAATAATACAATTAAATATATTCCTACATAAATTGTATCTCAGTGTTTGACTGTCATTTTCAATACATTTAAAATTGGGTTAATTTACTATGCCTGTTTCCATTTTAAGTTTAATCCTTTTGGTTGGTCACAATGAAACTGTACGTGATATGTTGCTATGGGATTTTTTTTTTTTTTTTGGTCCAACACATTTTCACATACTTCACTCATGAGCAGTACTTGGTGAATCAGAGGATACACCTATTACTCTTCACATTGTGTGATGCTTAGTGTGGGCCTGGCTGAGAAAATTGCAGGCTGTCACTTAGATACCTCTGTTTGTATGGGTGAAGTGTGTGTGTTGGTGTGAGAGAGGGAAAAAAAGAGACAAAAAGATTTGCTGTTCTCTTCCTGCCCCAAACACTAGCAAAAATAAACATAGACTGTGTTGACACAATAAAATTTTATGAGATTTAGCAAGGCACATGCCCTTCAACAGGGACAGAAACACATAACAAGTTTTCCTATCGCCCAAACTGTTAATGCAGCAGGCCCTTCGAGGTATCTGTTAAGCTCACACCAATTTTGCTTTAAAAACCTTCTATTTAAAAAGCCAGTGATGAATCAGGTCTAAAAGTTGGTGAGATACAGTTTTGCAATCCTTTAAAATGCTTGTTTGCATTAATGTAATAAAACTACTCCAATTCTTGACCAACTAAGTTGTTTATCTAAGAATGAACATCAGTTTGATGTCTGTTTGGTATGACGCTCTCTACTCTCTCCTTGCTAGTGAAACCTCTGGACCTTCCTGGAAAAGTATGAACACTGCTCCACAGGCTGAGGGTGTGTCATTAAAGATGGCGTAGGATCCAGTTTGATTTCATCTGTTCTTTCCCTATGTCGTGACTCATTTTCATCGGTCACCGCAGTCTGAGCTAACCTACCCATGTGCTGCTGGGTGTGCCACATCCAAAACATGCCACAGTGGCATTCATAGGACACTCCCAAACTCTGAGGTGTGTAAGCTCAGAGCAGTGATGAGGTCTTTGTTTATATCTGCCATCTAATGACATAATGGAAGGCCTGACTGTCAAACAGACATGGAGATCTGTAATGCTGAGTAAATATGAATCTCTCCAAATGACTTGAAAATGACAACTTTTATCAGCAGGTGAATAAAACAGCAATAAACTTGCACTAGAGAGTCTTGGATGAAGTATTGGGATATTTTACTTGTATAAAAACAAAATATGCCAATCCAAGAAAATTAATAAAAATATAATAATTTTAATAACTAATATGATGGACAATTTATCTGTATCATTGTGAGTTAAAACTCTCGTTTCCATAATCTATTAGATTCCAAGAAATATATCAGTGTTATCTTTGCCAATATATTATGGGTAGTAGAAACAACAGTGTTTCAGCCATTTACTTTTGTGTTTGAGCAAACAGATAAACATCTCTAAACTCTTGCGTGGCTGTGTGATAAATTTGAATATCTACCACATATGCGCCACTTAATTGTCCTGACATACTCACAGCGTGATGTTTGACAGTGGGTCTGGCCCGCACACTGGCAGTCCCCGACTCAGGGATCGCTGGTGAATCCAGCACCAACTCCACATTGTCTGAGGAAATAAAAAGCAGCAAATTATTATCCTCTTACAGCCAAACAGGTTGTGATGCAAAAATTTGGCCATTGAATTTCTCTTCACATCTCAATGAATAAATTGGCCAGAATGGACAAATGAAGGGAATGAATAAGACACTGAACACTAAAGAGTTGCGCAATTGTCTATTGTTCCTTTGAAGGGATCAATCTAGCTGATTATCTACTATACAATGGATTTGTTGTTGACAACTAAATACCTCTGCACAGCTGAAAAGATGAGTGCAACAATTTTTACATTTCAACAGTTAAACATGTGGCAACGAAACTTAATAGCCAAATAAATGGCATCATGGCAGCCAAACATTGGTTTTTCAATGATTTTAGAGTGGTTTAGATTTTTAGACATGGGGAAAAGTAGTCATACTGAAGTGTTCCTGTATTTGAATCTGACATGGCAGAAATCATTTATATTTTTCTGCAATGTTACCAAAAATGGCCAGAACACTGGCCCGATGGTCTTAATCTTCTTTGCCTGAAGGCAATAAACTCATTTCCATCTACCTTTGGATGTTAGGAATGTAAACAAGATGAAATCCCATTTTGCTGAACTATCTGGTTACTGATAATATCACAAGTCGCTATGGTTGGTCAGGAAAAAGACAATTAGATGTCACACATTCCTCTTCCTGTTTTATCCAGTTTAAGCAACACAGTTTGTTCATGAGTGGCTGACAAGAGACATTTGACACTGACAGACACTTAGTCTGCACGTTATGTCAGCAGTCTAAAGCAATTTTTCATCAGGGGCTTGACATTTTAAACATGTGGGAAAGCTAAGTATTTTTCCCTACATTTTTTTCTTCAGTCAAGAAGTTAAACAAACATGTTGTACCTATATAACGTTCACTTACTTCGGAGTAGAGATATGAAGGCGCCAGTCCAAAAAAAATAAAAAAAATAATAAAATTGCAGGTGTAAAACTAGTCTAACCAAATTGTCTGTGTCTGATTTACATGGGCAAATGGTCTCTCTCTCACGTTGCAGCTTTGCATAATAATCGCTGTCTTTTCCTGCTCTAAATTATCTGATCTGGGTCGTTAATCAGCAGATATCAACATGTGAGAGTAGAGTTTCAATACTGACGTGATGTGGTTTTTGAGTTTTCTGTCCCTGTTCTGGAAGTCTACAGGAATGCTTAAGTGATACAACTTTGGTTCATGGTGAGTTCATTCTGGGAAATCGTTCGCATTGCTGGGGAAGCATTCTAGTGCAATCACTATGGTGTGACCATTAAAAAAAACAAATAAATATGAACCTGGTGTCCATTTAAAGCTCTCAGCCACATCTCGCTGTCTTCCTCATAGGATGGAGTCTGCTCAGTTGTCACAATGCACACAATATGTGTCCTATTACATATTGTCATAGTTCTTATAGTATTAATAAATATCTGGCCTCTAATCCCTTAAATTGTGTATTTTATGTCAGCATACAATATGTCAGTATATGAGATTATATCTCACTTATATTTACATAAACTACATTCAAATTATCTGCAAACAAGCCAGAACTGTAACAATCAGCCAAATAAAGACACCGAAAGCAGCTTTATAGACATAATTATGATCTTCCATCATTGAATCGTCACAGCTGCTGCACCTTCATCGCTTATTTCCTCAATGTATTGTTTTGTTAGCAGCAGTAAGGGAAACCAAATATAGAGGACAGGTCAATGTGAAGAGTTATATTCAAGATCATCCAGATGTAGGCAAAGACTGACTTTTCATTTATAAATGATGGTCTCTTGCTGTCTCTTGCCATTTTATGTCATTTAAAATTGTAGTTTCACTTTACTGGTATACATCTACAGAAGTCTGCATTAGTCACTTTGTCTATAACAGGCTTTGGTACATGTAAACACCTGGTCCAAAGGTCGTGTTAGTCCTGAGCTAACCCTTCACGTAGGTCCTCCTCCACTATGTCAGTACAGGCCCTGGAATCGGACCCAGGTACTCACCCAGGTCTCTGAATTTGATGTTGGTGTCGAACAGAGACTGGTTCCTCCGACCCAGAAAGTTCAGCGCCCCCTTCTTCATGGTTCCTGCTCAGTAAATATGACCGATCGGCTCAGCAGGGACTATTGTCGCATTGTGATCTGCAGGTAAAATCCGAGGCGAAGCGAAGGTGAGCCGCATCGACGGGTCCCCGGCGGTGTTTCAGGTAAAACCGACTCCGGCGGTTTGGTGCAGTGTTTTCGGGAGTGACGTAGAAAATACAGCTGACCCCGCCCATCCCGAGCCTCTGCACTCCCAGCAGGTGAGGTGAGGCTGTGTTGTCTCGGAGCACATTCCAGCGCACAGATCCCCTCCCTGTACCTGCGCACAGGTGATCCATCCACAGGACCGGGTTCACCGTCAGGGGTCCAGCTCTGGACGTGACATCGTGGATAATTTGGCACACAGGCACAATAAACACGTACAGGAAGCTGGCAGCGCCTTTTATTTGGGTCACCACAGATATGGGTCACCGATGTTGTGTCCTGCAACAAGACATGTTGATAGTAAATGAGCTGGCTGTGGACTCGTGGTTATAAATGTGTAACAAAACTGTTACTCTGATCAGAGATAAGGGAATGTTTTGATATAGGCCTATTTGAATTTTTTACATTTTGTCGCCGAGTGCTTGCTCATCGGGGGATCTGTTGGGTCTCTTTAAATAATTTTATAAAGAGTTTGGTCTAGACCTGCTCTATATGTAAAGTGCCTTGATGTAACTTTGTTATGATTTGGCGCTATACAAATAAATCGGATTTGATTTGATTTGATTTGATTTAAACCTGAATTATAAAATGATCCACAGATGGGACATTTACTGTAACATAAATATAACTGTGATTAATTTGAACATGAACATTTCCATTTTATTGTATTTTGTACATGCACACCACCAGAGATTACTTCATCATGTTTATCTGAAAATTCTGTGGCCAAATTTAAGGAGAATATTGTGACATCATTTGCTAAACTGACATTGAGGACTTCTCCCCTACACAGGTTGATGACCTTGTGAATAGCACTATGGCCTCACTGTGTTCAAATCTTGATTCTGTGGCCCCTCTGAAAAAGAAAGTAATGAAACAGAGGAGGCTGAGGCCTAGGTATAGCTCTCAAATTCATGCGCTAAAGCAAACATGAAAATTGGAAAGGAAGTGGCGGTCCAGTAATGCACATGAAGTCTAATTAGCCTGGAAAGAAAGCTTAAAAACATATTTTTTAAAAAGCTCTTGGCATTGCCAGAAGCTCCTAATATTCAGTGTTGATAGAAGAAAACAAGAAAAATCCCAGGTTTCTCTTCAGTACTGTAGCCAGGCTGACAGAGGCAGAGCTCAGTGGAACCACCGATGCCTTTAGCTCTTAGCAGCGATGATTTTATGGGCTTTTTCACTAATAAAATCGTAACAATCAGAGCCAAAATTCAACAGCTTTTATCTACAATTGGCAGCAGTCCACCGTCAAATGTAACAGCTTCTCAAACTACTGTAACACCTGCTTTGTAATTGGAATCTTTCTCACCTTTAAATCTCTCCCAGCTAGTTTCTATAGTTTCATCATCTAAACCATCTACCTGTCTTTTAGACCTGATACCTTCCAGGCTGTTTAAAGATGTTTTTACACTAAATAACACATATATTCTGGATCTGATCAATGTGAGCTTATCTCTTGCTTATGTACCAAAGCCTTTCAAGAATGCTATTGTTAAACCAATCCTTAAACAACTTAATCTTGATCCAGATGTTTTGGCTGATTATAGACCCATATCTAACCTCCCTTTCATTTCCAAAATCTTCAGAAAGCAGTTGCAAGCCGATTATGTGAACATCTGCATAGGAATGGCTTGTTTGAAGAGTTTCATTCAGGTTTTAGAGTACATCATAGCACGGAAACAGCATTGGTAGAAGTTACCAACGACATTCTAGCAGCTTCAGACAACAGGTTGGCCTCCATACTTGTCCTGATAGATCTTAGTGCTGCTTTTGACACAATTGACCAGAATATTCTATTAGAAAGGCTGAAACATGAAATTAAAGCCAAAGGAGCCACACTAAGCTGCTTTAAATCATACTTATCAGACCAATATCACTTTGTTCATGTTAATGACGACTCTTCCTCACGCACTTTAGTTAATCATGGAGTTCCACAAGGTTCGGTCCTTGGACCAATCCTTTTCACCCTATATATGCTTTCCTTAGGCAATACTATCCGGAAGGACAGCATCAATTTTAACTGTTATGCAGATGACACTGAGTTATACTTGTCAATGAACCCCAATGAAACTAATCAGCTAATCAGACTTCAGGCATGTCTTACAGACATAAAGACCTGGATGACCTGCAACTTTTTACTTCTGAACTCAGACAAAAGTAAAGTCATTGCCCTAGGCACCTTAGATAAATGCCACTACTCTGGGTGGCATTACTTTGGCCTCCAGTTCCACTGTCAGGAAATCTTGAAGTCATTTTTGATCAGGACATGTCCTTTGTCACTCATATAAAACAAGTCTCTAGGACAGCCTTCTTTCACCTACGCAATATTACAAAGATCAGAAATATCCTGTATGAACAGGACCCAGAAAAACTAGTCCATGCATTTGTTACCTCTACACTAGACTGCTGTAGTTCATTATTATCAGGATGTCCCAACACTTCTCTGAAAAGCCTTCAGGTGATTCAGAACACTGCTGCACAAATATTAACAGGAGCTAGTAAAAGAGATCACATTCGTCCTGTGCTAGCTTCTCTTCATTGGCTCCCAGTAAAATACAGAATAGAATTCAAAATCCTTCTCCTAAAGTACAAAGCTCTTAATGACCAAGCTCCATTATATTTCAGAGAGCTCATAGTTCCTTATTGTCCCAGGAAGTCACTTTGCTCTCTGGATGTAGGTTTACTTGTGGTTCCTTGAGTCTCCAAGAGTAAATCGGGAGGCAGATCTTTCAGCTAACAGGCTCCTCTTCTATGGGACCAAGTCCCAGTAGCGGTCCGGGGGCGGACTCGCAGCTTTCAAGATAAGGCTTAAATCCTTCCTTTATAACAAAGCCTACAGTTAAAAAGTTAAGGTTTAATTACTCTGTTTCTTTTAGTTGTGTTGCTATGGGCCTAGACTGCTGGGGGTTTCACTGAGCACCCTTCTCTCTCTCTCTCTCTCTGTCTGACTCCCTCCCTCTCTCTGTGGCACTCTCTCTCTCCCCCATGCATGTACATTACAACCTTACAAGTCTCTAACTTCGTTTCTAGCCGTAGTCTGTGTTTTGTACCTCCTGTCTCCCTCCTACAGCTGCTGAATCATCTCTGCTCCGTTTTCCCACTCAGTACCTGCTCCTGCAATAGTTACCTTTAGTGATCATTACACACTACTACTCATTTCCTCCTCTTCTCCCCTACTGCTAATATTTACTAGTGCACATTTAGACGTACCAGGTTGCAATCACTGTATGATTTCTGTATGTTATGCTTGTATTTTCCATGGCATCTTCTCCTCTTCTTGTTCACTCTCCATCCTTCTACCAAGTCCCCCCCCCCCTTCACGCTCGCTCTCACTGCCTATGCTGAAGCAGACTTGATTCATACTCTGTCTAAAACCCCAACATCATAAATCAGCACCATGGTATTTATTCAGGTACTCCATGGCAATATTTACCTAAGGAAGGTGTAGCCTGTGACCTATATAAGCAGGATAACTGCAGAGATGATAATGACGAGCTCAGGCTAAAGAGGATCAAGAATCCTCTAAAGCTCAGGGTGAGCTAACCCATAACAGCAACCAACACCACTCACCCATTTACCTTAAACCTAAATCCTCGGGCATTTTGTGGCCTTGTGGCTGTGGGCGTCAACAGGTGTTTACGGCCTAGTAGGCAATTACATTTATTTCATTGCTGTACTCTTGTTTTAAAAATATACTTACTGTTTCTTAAAACATTAAATACCGTACTATACAGTAGCCAATACATCAAACATTGGAGGCTAAGTAGCGGAGTGAAAAAGCACCCTGTTATGTTTCTACCTTTTCTCGTTCATCTTATCATCCTTTTCATTCCCCAGTGCCATGGGAACCTTTTATGAGTTAAGACTAATCTTTTTATATGGACTCAGGACTCCATCCACAAGTAGCTGAAGCTATCCGGAGTTCTTTGACCTCGAGGAAATACTGCACTTTAAACACTTTTAATGCCTAAAAAAATATTTGTTTGTCTTTACATTAAAAAACATTTTTTAAATATATTTTATTTTATTTACTTTTTTCTTTTTTTTTTTACTTTGTGCAATCAGTACTTCCCCTTAAACAAGGATCTAAATGCCTTTCCCATTACTGGTTTGTAGAGCAATGACTCTTGTTCTTACCTCTGATGTAGTAATAGCTAAATGAATACAATTAATATGTGTCATTGAATTTTGATGAAAGATGACACATTTTTATATCTCAATAGTCATAACTATAGATCTACAGATTTTTAACTAAGTTGAATCTGAGTGGGAGCAGTTTCTGAATAATGCTTTGACTGACATAATAGCAGATTTTTTAGTAAAGGTTTTTTTTTCCCTCCTGGCTACAATCAGTGTGCTCCTGTCAAGTCTGTCTGTCACATCTACATTTCAGATGTCCTGAAGACAAACCAGACTGGTCCATCAAGTTCCTCTGTCCTTGTCATGATGCATGTTGATGCTGGCTGAAATGTAAAGAATGTACTGGCAAGAGCTGTCAGTGCTGTACCTGCTTTTGGTGAATGCTGAACATACAGATCAGCTCCACTCGGGGCTTGAGGCCATAAATGATCTTATTCTGTTCAGTTATTTAAAAAAAAAAAAAAAAACAACCCACCATTGATATTGTTCCTCAACTATTTCAACAATTTGAAACTTTCCCTTCTTTTTAGGACGACTGTTTCCTACACTGCACTATAGATGAACAAAACACCTATGACTCACTCACTTTGTTAACTTGCACTGTCCCTCTTGCTTTATTCACTTCTAATATTGAAAGCAGAAATATTCAGACCTGGACAAGATTAATTGTGCTGGGGAAGAGCATGATTATCCATTTATTTATTTATTTACTGTAAATTCGTTCTGACCCTTTACCATGCTGTAAATCATGCTGTATCAAAATGAATCACCCTTTTGTCTAATTGTTTTCAGGGCCATGAAGTCTTTCAGCAGCAGGACATGTTCACACTGGAGGCCTTTTGCTGTCCTTGTCCAACAAACCAGCAGCCCACTGTGGTGTGTCTGACAGCAGATGGAGCAGCTTTAAGAGGGTCTAAATAGACTAGTGGCTCTCATTACTTCGGTAAAACTACGGTAAGCTGGGAGAACACTTAGGGAAAGAAGATTTATGAATATGGCCTGATATTTTCAAGCAAAGAAATGTGAAACTGTATTTTAAAAATGAAGGGTTGTTAGTCAAACAGTCTATCAACCTACAATTCAAAAGGTTATAGTTGGTTCTCTGCTTCATGAATACACTTCTGGGTTTACTTTTTTCCCCATAGATGTCACTGACCTGCTGGCTGTTGAGGTTGAGATCATGTCAGTGTGTTCAGTAACAGAACAGCTACAGATTCACAGTGTTGTTTGATTTACAGCCTGCAGGGCCTCTGAACTAACTTACTGAACTCCAGCTGAGGCCCATCTCTCTCCACAGTTACAAGGATTGAAACACGTTTACAAAAAGCATTATTACACTAACACCTAACAATAAACTAGATAATCATCAGTAGTAGTCACGTGTTATGCTACATGCTTCATAATTTTTTTTTCTGCCTTGCTGGTTGCATAGCTCTATAGGGTAATGTTTATCTATTATACAACCTCATCAGACCAGACTTAAGTATTTCACTACGGGAAGGATTATTATTCTATCTGCTGCAGACGTTACACACAAACAGACAAGGGGGAGGAACACTGAAATACATTCACAGTGAGAAAATATGCAACTTGAATAGCTAGCTGCAGATCAAGCATTCAAGTATCAAGATCAAGATAATCTCACCAAATTGCTGAGGAGGGACAGTTGTTCCTATATATATGTATCTATGGAGTTCCTTAGATACTTGAATAATATCTATAAATAAGCAATAGTTGTAACTTCTAATACCACACTGAAAAAGGGATTAGATAAACAGGAAGCTAACTATGGAAGAAAGTTACTGATTGTATAATGAGGTGAATACATTAAATACATTGATTAGGTGAAAACATTTTCATCAGCAAAACAAAGCCTACACAGAAATGGAATAAAGTGATCCAGTTGATAAATTTAATTTAATTAATTTGTAAAAAAAAAAAAAAAAGAAAGAAAGAAAAAATAGTAAATCTGAAATATTAGGCTTTCGCCAGCTGGTGTTTTCTGGTAGGCAACAATTTATTTTTGCTCTTTAACAAGTTAAGTCTTTGCTGTCAAGCAAAGTGGATTACAACTTCTGAGCTTTTAACACAGATGCACTGAGAGACGATTGGCTAGCACTCACCCACAGATTCCTGTTATGTGCACATCCGCAGCATTGCCATGTACAAATACTTGTTGGATGCCATATGTTGTGGCCATGGTTTTTATGGGATCCTATGCATCTATGTTTTGAAAAACAGACATGGGAAACTGCAACGACACGACTGTGGAGGAACTACAAGCTTGTGAGAGTCATCAGTGGTACAGGAAATTCATGACTGAGTGTCCATCCGGACTGCTCACTTTCTATGAGTTCAAGAAATTCTTTGGCCTGAAGAACCTATCGGAGACATCAAATGCCTACATTGAGACTATGTTTGCAACGTTTGATATGAATGATGTAAGATTATTTATGATCTTTTAGTAGGGTAATGTATTTATTTTGTTATATAAATGTATAAATGAGCCAGATTTGTGTTGATCACGAGTTGCTTTTCTTTGGTGCTAACTTTGAGGTGTTTTACAACTAAATACTAAGTCAGGCTGAAGTTCAATGAAGTGGATTTATTTTCCTTTGAAACCCTGTAAAAGTTAAGCTAATATGAATAGTCCACATTATACAAATGGCATATCAATAATACTGAAGATTATACCAGTTATAATTGAATTATTTACATTGTTCTCATTCTCATCACAAAATCCCACAGATTATGTAAAGTGGGTTTTCCAACACTGATATCTGTTTCATATCTATGAATTGGTTCAAACTTTTATCAGCAGATGGGTGTGAGAACATAAAATTATTACATTTACATATGTGTCTGCTTGTGTTTTCATTAAAGAAAAGTGCTCATGTTGTGTCTGATAATACAGCAGAACTATTTAGCCTATAAGCCCTTGACCTTATAGTGAATCTGTGACAGTAGTACAGCTTGAATGTGTGCTGCTTTATTTGTTTGTCCTTTTCTTTTGCAGGATGGATTCATTGATTTCATGGAGTATGTGGCTGCTCTGAGCCTGGTGTTAAAAGCAGGAGTGCAGCAGAAGCTCCGCTGGTACTTTAAACTGTATGATATTGATGGAAGTGGCTGCATCGACCGTGAAGAGCTGCTTTTGATAATTAAGGTTCGCAAGAGCCCCTCATGTCATTTTGAAGCTTGTTGAATGGCTTAGGCGCTGACATAAGAAAATCCCAAGTGGTGTCCTAAGAAAACGGCAGTGGAAATCTCAGCACAAGCTTAGTGGAGTGTGACACATACTGGGGAGTTATGGGTGGTGAAGACACAGATAGCTGACATTAAACTGACATCTACTGGTTGAAAAATTATACAGTTGTGCACCAGTGTAATTTTTTTAACAGGATTTACTCTCTCTCTCTCTCTCTCTCTGCATCATGTCTATTAGTCTATCCGTGCGATTAATGGAGTCCCTCAAGAGATGTCAGCAGAAGACTTCGCCACTATGGTGTTTGATAAGATTGACATCGATGGAGATGGTAAGACCCCTGAACTGTATCAAAGAGCACCAGCAAAATGACTGAATCATAGTTGGTGATGTGAATATGTCCTGTATATAGTTAAAAATTATTATTGTTTTTTTTAACACATTAGAAGCCAGTTGTCTCAATGGTAGTAAAAAAAAGTGTATGTTGGTACATGACTACATTATCATTCACCAAATATGCCTTTCTGCCACCTGTCAAGCTGCTCAGTGTTTATATTCTTCTATTTTCCAGGTGAGCTGACCTATGAGGAGTTCATGGAGGGGGTTCAGAATGATGAAATGCTCCTGAAGACATTAACAGAGAGTTTGGACCTCACACACATTGTCCAAAAAATTCAAGGAGAGATAAAGACCGATTCCTAGTGTTTCAATCTTTACAGACTCATTTTAGTGGTACACATTTTTAACCGTGCCACAGCTGAATGAGTTCAGGATGACCCACAAATGGACTTGGACAAGACCTGTAGTGTTGAGGTGAGTGTGTGTGTGGGTTTGTGGGTAATCTAAAAATCTTTCACAGAAACCTGGTTATGCCTGGCAACATTTTTCAAGCAAGACATGGAGAAATGCATTATAGCTTTTGGTAACTTTTTTGCTCAAATGGGCATTAATGCTTCATAATTTTACTAATTTATGATTCCTTGACGTGAAGTCACTCTAACTAAACCTTGATGTGCAGACTACAGTTAGAAACAAATCAGAAAAACGACTGCATTAAAAAGGAATGTGTTTATTTCCTGTTCATTCATTAGCTCTACTCCTCACGTTTATAATGGGATCTCCCTCCTGAGTTTGGGATTTACAGAACAGGTCTGAGTAAACATGTCCCTCATAGACGAGCAAGCATCTGGCGCTAAATTCCACCGCTATAAACATCCTACCAACACTTCTCCCTGCACCATTACGAACAAGTGGCAACTCAGAGACTCACACGACACAAACACTTAGTATGCACATCATACCGAAACCAGAAGAGGATGCGATGCGCACCCGGACGGCGGACACACGCTGGTTTCAGGGAGTGGCTGCTTGGCTGCGGGACCTTCACAAACCGTCATGTCCCATCACATATAAACACTGTTGTTTAGAGGCCAGCTCAGGATTACCGAATCTAGACAAACGCCACCATGCCAATCCCATGACTTTCATCCTCACTCCATTGAAAAGCAAATAACACAAGATGGAATAAATATAAGAGGATGTGAAAATGGGAGAAAGACAACAAAGGGCGAATCAACGCTTTAATTTTCTTATATTATTAAAAGGGTTTTTTTGTTTTTTTTGCCTTTTTTGTTTGTTTGTGTGTTTTTGTTTTCTTTTTTGTGTTGTATGGCTGCAGAAAAGAAACATGTAAATATTGTAAATGCTGTCAGCTCAACTCATTACAATTCCACCTTCAAACAGCCAAAATGAACGTGTCAGATCGTAATGACGAGGTGTGAGACAATAGTTGAAATGATTATCAGTTTTCCCAGCTTTTTTTTTTTTTAATAACTGACGGTTCCTCTAAAATGGAATTACTTTCTACTGATAATAATCCACCTGATCTACCACCGCTGTGCTGAAAATGCGCACTTTTGAAATGCTCACATGTTCCTGGGAAAAATAAGCCGGCCCAGCTGCTCGGGAAAGGTGTGTCCCTGCCGTGACGTCACGCCGTACCTGAGTTTCGGTGAGGGAGGAGGACCAAGTGGAAAACATCAGGACCTCCCGGCTGTCCCGGATTTCAGCTGTCCTCCGGGTGTTGCGGTCGAGCAGCTTCGGCACGGTGAGCCAAGGAGGTCGTTGTTTGGACTGAATCTGTTCAGGTGTGAGATCTGCAGAGAAAACAGGCGGGTGTTTTGTTTTTTTTTATTCCCAGCTGTCGGTTCGCAGGCCAAGAAGAAACCAACTTCCTGGTTCTCCACAGGTAGGCAGTTTGCGTCGTTGTGTAGTTTGGCGTTGTGTTCATTTCAGACTGATCCCAGTTATTTTCGTATTTATATCTTTATAAAATGACCTTTAACGTGGGGCCCGACCTGCAGAGAAAACGGGCTAAATCAAAGTTTAAGTCCCCCCCTCCGGCTGTCAGGGTGAAGCCAGGCACCTTTAAAATGTTCGGAAAATCCGGACTGGCAGGATTTTTCTGAGGGCTGCCGGGTCAGTTTGACTCTCAGTGAGCCCTGATCCGGCTGCAGACTGACCGCTCCGTGTCTTCTCCCGGCAGGATGTCCGTCACCCCCCGACGTGTCCGCCTGAAGCCCTGGCTGGTGGCGCAGGTGGACAGTGGCCGATATCCGGGGCTGGTGTGGATCGACCGGGAGGCCATGCGCTTCAGGATCCCGTGGAAACACGCGACAAGACACACGCCCCAGCACGAGGACGAGGACACCATATTTAAGGTCAGGATCCCAGAGCACCCCCAACAGAAGTCCGGATCACAACAAACCTGTCAAACTCTGAATCAGTCGGTGTAAACACGCACCTCTGGTTCAGACAGGATGTGTCGACGTGATTTGTTTAGCTTACATTTTACTTGGTTTATACCTATAAAAAAACAAACAAACAAAAAAAAAAACCTCCATTGTGTCAGTTCCTTCAGTCTTTCTTTCATACACCTGGTGCCTGTGAGAAAAGAGACACTTTTGCAACATTTACTAAACAAAATCTTCAAATATGCTATTTTGCACATGCTTCATTGCAGAGGAAGTCTTTAGGAGTGACATTCCTCTCAAATGTTTTAGATCTGCCCCAATGCTCATAATCTGGGGCAGGTACCCCACACACTTTACTCAGCAGCACACCAATGAAACTGAATGGACCTAGAAGGATGTGATTTTGATACCTCTGCTCCGTGTTAATGTTCCTCCAGGCGTGGGCTGTCGAGACAGGGAAGTTCCAGGAGGGAGTTGATGAACCTGATCCTGCGAAGTGGAAAGCTCAGCTTCGATGTGCCCTGAACAAAAGCAGAGAATTTAATCTCATCTATGACGGTACCAAAGAGGTCCCCATGAATCCTCTGAAGATATATGACGTCTGTGACATCCCACAGCCCCTCAGTAGCCAAGGTAGAAATCAGATTTTCTGAGTATCTTTGCTTATTTTCCTCAACTTTACTTTCACGTCACAAGATTGACCATCTGCTCTTCACCCCACAGCTTCATCAGATGCTGGTTCTTGGACTCCACATGAGGATGATGGTGGAGAGGAAGATGTTCCAAATACACCAGAGTCTCTTCCTCCATACCCATCCAATGGTGAATATATTCTCCTTTTACTTATATTTACCTATATTTTTAATTTTAAAACAAAAATAAGGGTGATTTCATTTAACAATCACTGACTTCTTCTCTCTTGTAGGCACCAGTCCGTCCCCTCTGATCATGTGGTCTCCCATGGGCTCAGACTCATCCATGCAGCCCCCAAGTTGTCCGCCTTCGAATGAGACCTGGCCCAAAGAGGAACCTGTCAAAAACTGGCCCAAAGAGGAACCTGTGGACGTGGAGATGCAACCTACACCTCTGGCTAACATACCCCCTGCTTCTCTGCCCGATCCCATCATGCAGCCCCCTCCTCTAACCGAAGCCTTGTTTGCTTCTCCAGAAATGTGGATTAGTTCCCTCCCGAGTAAGTACAGGCTTGTTCCAATGCTTTTAAAAAATGCAGAACCCCAAGGATCATAAAAACAGGTTCACACAAACCCAACAATGTAATTTTTTGTGTTCAATAAGTGTAGTCATTACCTTACACAGATTTAATGTGTCAGGTCAAGGTGTGGGCACCTGCTGTAGCATGTTGCTCTACTCATTTTTCTTTCCTCCTTGTCTCTGTTTGTTTAACACTTCAACTGGGAGACGGAAAAGCAGGTACACTGCTACTGCCTTTCTTTCTTAAAGGATAAAGTCAAGCTATTATAGACGTTTGTTATGAATAGCAAAACCAATGAGAAAAACACAGCCATTAATGTGTTGGGCTGCCTCTCAATATTTTGACTTCCCTGTCTGTGGCTGTAGCACCAAGCACGCTGAAGACACAGCTCTCTAAAACCACAAATATGTGGTTTCATTGTTTGCTCAAGCAGTTTTTAGCAAACGCTATGGGGCAAACACAGTTAACTCACAGCGTCTCTTTTATTTCAAATTTAACTTGATCTTTATCTAATATCTCTTCATGTTCAGTGGAATTTTTAAGTTTGTGTTTTTTGGATCAGCTGACCCAATATCAACACTTGCCTGTTTCCCAGTGACAGACCTGGAGGTTCAGTTTCAGTACAGAGGGAAGGAAATGTGTCCCACAGTGACCGTCAGTAACCCGCAGGGCTGCAGGCTCTTCTATGGAGACCTCGGGCCCATGGTAAACCAGGAAGAGCTGTTCGGGCCAATAAACCTGGAGCAGTTACGCTTCCCAACCACAGAACACATTACCAATGACAAGCAGAGGGTCTTTACTAACCGCCTGTTGGATGTGATGGACAGGGGTCTGATCCTAGAGGTCAGTGGTCATGATATCTATGCAGTCCGCCTCTGTCAATGTAAGGTGTACTGGTCTGGTCCCTGTGCTCCAAATCAAGCTGCACCGAATCTTATAGAGAGACAGAGGAGGGTCAAACTCTTCTGCTTGGAGTCTTTTCTCAGCGGTAAGTAGAAACTCACTGCATGGTCTTTCACTCATAAATAGCTGAATGAATTTGGGTCCTACTAAGATTGTAGTTTAACATTGTCCTCCACTTTTTGGAAAATGTTGTATACTGTGCAAATTCATTCTAATGACATTTCTTTACCTGTTGTGCAGGTGTTATTGCCCACCAACGTGGCCAGACACCAAACCCCCCTCAGTTTGAAATCAGTCTGTGTTTTGGAGAAGAGTGGCCTGATGGTAGGCCAAGGGAGAGGAAGCTTATCATGGTTCAGGTGAGAAATAACTGCACATATGGTAACAAGATTATTTGTGGTCATCAAAGGACAAAACAAGTGTGTAAACTAGGGCTTAACCTCTTTGACTGATATTTAAAGGAGCTGGCTGGATAAAGAAAAACAACTAGAGATTCACTTTACAGAGCTGCAATTTCTCTACCCTTAATTACAAAGGAGCTATTCTAATTGTTGCAGAAAGAAAGTTTATCTGCTAAAAATTGTACTGACTTGTTATAACTCTATGTGGATTTCTTTTTTTCTTTTTTTTTTTTGGTACATTAGAAATGAGCAGAAAGTTGGTTCTTTAACATTTTCTTCCAGCAATAAATCAACAAGTTGCATTTTCACCAGTTCTCTTCACAAATCTGAATGTTTCAATGTCTGTTGTTGCTTTTTCAGTCTCTCACTGATACCTGTGCTTCTTCCTTGCAGGTCATTCCAGTGGTAGCTCGTATGATAAGCGAGATGTTTTCTGGTGACAACACACGATCCTTTGACAGTGGCAGCGTTCGTCTGCAAATTTCAATCCCAGATATCAAAGACAACATAGTGACCCACCTTAAGCAGCTGTACTGCCTGCTACAGACCCACCAGGGCCAGGAGGGCTGGGCACTGCCCCCAGGGTCAGGCTTGAACATCGTCCAGGCCCTTCAGGCACAATGAGGCAGCCCACACTGCAAACACTAGTCTCTGTTTGTTTAACACTTCTACTGGGAGTTAGCCACTGGTAGCAAAGAAGTACTTAGTAATCTTATTTAGATGTGTGCACCATATATGTAGGATTCAACTGCTGTTTAGCTGTTTTTTTGTACAACTGTGACAATACTTTTCTGGGCTCAGAATCCCTAATTATTCTGCATGATGCATACAGGAGCCACAGAGAGATGTGCAGCCTGCATGGTTCAAAGTCCTGCTTGCTGTGAGGGAACATCCGACATAGTTAATAAGTAACAGAGCTGGCCCTGTGTCTTATTTATCCAAAACGAGCCAGTGACTACCAAACTCTCTTTGTTAAGATGCCTTTTTAGCTTTTGAACTTCATACATTTTCAGGCAACATTCATATCAGGGGATTTATATATTTTTGAATATTATAGGCCAATATGAATTAATCAGCCCAGTGAATCCCATTTTACTGTGTCCATCTGGAGTTTGGTCTTTCGATATGTTATCAAGTGACTGACAGAATGTCTTCCCTACACTTTTGTTTTTAAGTTGTTTTATTTTTGCATTTATAGTTTAAGTTGTTTTGTATTAATATCTGAGTTTAAGCCACTTTTGCAAGCGTCCAAACAACACTCAGCTACATGGGTCTGTTTTAATATGAATTCCACTGCACTTTGGGGTGCTGAATTATGTTTTATGGCTTGTTGAATGTAAGTGCATTTATCCTGTGATGTACATTTATTTTATCAATAAAAACACCAAAGCAAACTTTGACTTGTATTTATGTATTCAATACATACACTGTGCACTTCCCTCAGTGCAGCGCTATTTTCCTACCTTTACCCTAATACATGTACCCTAACCCTTTGAATTCAGCAGGTTTCCTCCTGCTCACTGTGGAGAGGCAGCGGGACGACAGATTATTTATTATTTACGTGCTGCTTTCTCAGTGTGAATGTAACATGGCTAACCTCTAGTGGTGTTGAATACCATCACACAAGTGATCATCGTCAATCCGGTACATGACATAAATACTATTTATCCTCCAAACTGGTAAATGGTAAAAATCCTGCAAACTAAGTGTTGTTTAAGGAAAAGAAAATAATTATTTCTGAAAGAATCAAAAGTCAGAGCAGCTCATTAGTGTTAGGAGCTCTGTCAGTGGAATTCACAAACTTTTGTTTGACTCATTTTGTTGTATTTACTGTAATGCAGTTGTATAAAAGTAACCATATTATAATATTCACATGTTAAAGTACAGTAATTACAGTCTACTCGGGGCTTTCAACTACTTAACCAGCAGGGATTGCTGTGATTTATTTAGTGATTTTGGCCCCGTTTCTGATGTTTGTGGATATGAATTAAATTTCATCATCATTAGATTGTATGTGAATTGATTGAATGAATAAGTCACCACTGCTATTTAATGAGCTTTATCTAGTTTCCTGCATATCTTGCCTGTGAGATCTTTCTGAACTAAATATGGTCATGGTCCCTGCCTGTTCATTTCATCACGAAAGAATTCGCTCCAGTTAATGTTTGGCGATGTGATTTCGTCCTCAGCCAACTTAAAACCCAAAGGGTGAAACAACTGAGTCAACACTTATTTAATGATACACTTTTAAATGCCTCAATGTCTCATTAACTGCATCAAAGGAACTTTTTAAATATCGCCCCCGTGTACACTGTGTAATCACCAAGCATTTTATCAGGAGCACCTGCATACCTGCTTTTATTGATGCAGTTATCAAATCAGATAATCCTGCAGTGGCAGAGTAGCAGATAAAATCACCCTGCTACATGTCAGGAGCGTCACTTATTCTTCACATCAAACTTCTGAATTGGTGAAAATGTGATTTTGGTGTTTTCTTAAACTCCCCAACAGACTGCAGTATTTCCACAGTGACTGTCTGGTGAATCAGGATTTCAGCAGCTGGTTCTTTCAGAATAAACCTTCAGCAGCATGAATCCCTGAAGCCAACAAGTCTCACATGAAAAGTCCAGTCTGGTGGTGGTGATTATGTGGGGAATGATTACTTGGTACACTTTTGACCCTTTAATATTAATCAATCTGAATGCCCCAACCCATCTGAGTTTTTTGCTGACTGTGTGTTTCCCTTTATGGCCACAGTGTACTGTAATCCACTATCAGCTGCATGATAATGCAGCATGTCATATTCAAATCAAAAGTCATCTGAAACTTGTTCAGTGTACTTCAGTGACCTAACCGGTCACCATATGTGAGTGCAGTAAAACACTTTGGAATTTGGTAGGAAAAACATTTAGACCAAAGGAACAATGGTAGTTCCAAAATCTCCATGTCTTGTAGAAATGACGCTGTTTGTTAAGCATTCCTGATAATGAGTTATAATGTAACGGTGGGATTAAGTTAAACATAATACTTAAATAGAGATTCACCTCACTTTAGCAAACACTTCACATATAGCGAAGACATGACTCATGTCATGACAGGACTGCAAATACGACAAATAGCTTTGTGTCTTTTCTTTCACTATGAAGTATATCTGACGTGTTATTAGCAATTATCTGTGGTGGAACAGTTTTTAAAGCTTTTTCTGACTTAGGATATTGTGGCTTAATAGTCATGTATGGAAAAAATGATAAAATGCTGACAGGGTTATGAATTTCTCATTTATGGAAACCCTTAAAGTTTTATGGGGCGAAGTGATTTCCCCCAAATCTGTTAACCTTTGGTCCAATGGGATGCCGCACTGAAGACCTCACTTGGCTGAGTTGGCTCAGTGGTGTACAGATCATTTTACTACTGACAGTGGACTTTGTCCTTCCTTATATGAGGAAGTCTTAGCTGCATAATGTTGCTGACCAAGGAGCCGCATTAAAATATTAGTTAAACTTGAACTTAAGCCTAAATTATACAGGACATAACAACAAAATTCAACGGACAGACGTCATAGGTAAGAACATGTGAAAATCAAATGAAGACCGAATGTCTTTCCTACTTATCTGAGGTAGAGGCTGACAGGGAGGTGATCCTCAGACTGTTTTAACGATAACCACACAATCTCATTTCCTCCATGTTCTTTACTGTAAATATATCTCTAAGACACTTTTAAAGCACATCAAGCACTCGTTGGACTTAAAGTGTTCTTGAACAGTCATGTAAAGTGTTTGAGCTCTGTCGTCTTCTTGTACTGTCACAAATCACTTACAACTGTTCTCACACATTATTAATCAAACAGTGTCATTTGTCATCAAAATATGAAAAATTTCTTCAGTGCTGGTGATTGGAATATTATAAAGATGCTGTTAGGATGTTCACATGCTGTGTTGCTGCATGATAATAAAGTGTTTGTATTTCCATTCAAATCAATATCAAATGATCTTATTTAACCTGGAAACCAGACAGGCATATAAATAAATGAGTTGTGATTTGTTGTTACAAATGATTCACTGGTGAACCTTATTGAAATTCTACTATGTAAATGTTGTGTTTCTTATTTTAGACTAGTTTTTGCAAGCTCAGTTTTGGAGCTTTGAATAAAAAAATGGTACATAAATTATTTACAGATTTAGTTCTGATGCAAGTTGCTCACTCAACTCATGTTCCTGACATTAAAATCACGTATATATGAATGCTCTGATCCTGCAGCTGTGTCAGCTGAGCACTGAGGATGTTCAGGTCCAACAGTCCGTACAGCAACACCAGCAGCAGCTATGCAGCATCACTTCAGTCAAAGTATGTATCTCCATTTCATGTGATTGATCAATCAGTCGATCGGTTGTTCGTCTCATTCTTTTGATTCATTAATAGATGAACATTTTTTTACTTCATTCACAACAGTGGATATTCCACCATAGATGAGGGATCATCACAGGTTTCAGGTCTGTCAAAGCCCAGTGGAAGGTCAATCTACTGTGAGTTACTCAACTGACCAAGAGAATGCACCTGTTTGGTTTATTTTTATCAATAATAACAAGCTGTGATTTTTGTCTGCACAGTGCAAAGGAGGCTCTATGCTGAGTCTGTAAACAAGAAGATGAGCAAACCTCAGTACAGAGTGGAGGTATCACATGTGGCCTCATCTTTATCCACACCGATGTGGCCAGCTCTGAATCCCAATGTGGATAATGTTTTTGTTTTGTTTGTGCGGCAACTGTTTTAACAGCACTTGTTTACATGTGATCTGGATGGGAATGATTTGAGAAGCATAGCGGACTGTGTGGACCGTCTGAGGCTGCTGGAGGGGATGGGTCATGTGTGGGGTCAGAACATGCTGCTGGAGGTGCGCGGCCTTAACCTGCTTCTCGTGGACATTGAGACCAAGGTAAACAGGAGGGCAACTGAGAACTCATCCAGTCAACATGAAGCGTCCTGAATGCTTCACTAAGCAGACCCTAATACTCTGCTTCTCTGTGGTGTGTTGTTGTTTTTTTGTTTTTTTTTTTCAGGAGGAGCTGGAGAACATGGCTCTCAGTGACATCCTGGAGATCAAATCTGTGCTAGGCGCTAGAGAGTTTAAGTCCCTGCTCATTCTGTCAGTAAAGCTGGGGAGAAAAAAGCCCGCCACCACAGTCTTCATGTTCCAGTGTGAGGATGTTGGGGTGAGGTCACACCCACGGAAAGGGATAAATGGCCCTTAATATGACAGATAATAGAAAAGAAGTGTTTTGGGTTTTTTTTTTTTGTTATTTATAGGCTGAGTATGTTCAGAGAGATCTCTCAAGAGCATTGTCACGCAGTAGGGAGGATCCAGGCTTCAGGTAGGAAGCTGCTATAAAGTCACTGAGCACAGAGCTCCTGTGTGCTGGGAGATTTATGTTTTTTGCCTTTCACCGTATTTGCAGCAGCAGTGCAGGACATATGGCTGAAGGAGTGAAACACTATCATAATGCAGTAAGGACCCCTGAGCCCAGAGAGCAGAGCCCTCCCCTCCAGTGGAACTACGCCCACGGTGAGGCTGTGCAGCCACTGCTCTCATTATTATTCATGGTCAAGTCGCAACAAATCTCTCCATTTTTTATTTTGTTTCTTTGTAGAAGAGGATGAAATCTATATGCCTGAGCTGCTCATCTCTCAGCAGGAAGAGGAGGAGGACAGAGAGACTTCACCTTTCAGGGATCAGCCTCCTACACACCACTACACACAGCTGGACAGGGTTGTGGTTTGTTTCCTTCACATCATGAGACATCATGAAAGTTGTATTTCTTGCAATGACCTTTGACATGTTTCTATCTTTTTATATAGAAAAATGGTTTTAATAGCATTTATGAGGAGAAAAATCTGAATTCCTTTTTTTTCTACTTTTTTCTTCTATCTTTCTTTCTTCACAGGATATCTTGAATCATATTCTAAGTGACATTGAAATGTTCATGGGAAAAGTGGCTGCAGTGGCAGCTAAAAATAAAAAGAAAAAGAAAAAAGGAAAAGGTAATTCAAAGCAGATATATCATCACCTTTGAAGGTTTACAAACATAAATAGATTTTTATTTCGTGTGTGTATTTTGGGTTTGGGTTTTTTTTTTAGTTATACCTGGCATGCCTCCCACAGAAGAGTTTGCAGAATGTTTCCGTAAAATCAAATACGGTTTCAACCTTGTGGTTTGTATCTTTAATTACATTTACACACTGTTATCACTGTGGTCTGTGTTTTTTTCCTGTTCACACTGTGATGTACAGCGTCTGTAACTGTGGTGCTGCTCTGTGGTGTGACAGGCGGAGCTCAACGGCAAGATCAATAACCCCGGTGCTTCTGAAATCATTCACTCTCTCTTCAACATATTAATATTCGTAAGTCGGTGCTTTCCTTCTATTTGAATATTTCTTAACATAAGTTGTAATTTGGAGTTATGTCACATGCTATCATAGCCATCAATAGAAATCATCATATTCAGAATCCTGTCTGGTTTACAGAATACGTTGTTCTGTATGTATGTTCATGTGTGATTTAAATCTTCCTTATGGTGTATATTTTCAATTTTATGATATTTTTTCATGCTTTTCAGGGTGTTTTTCTTTATATTGACTACATATTTGTGTGAATCTGTGTTATAGCAGCTGTAATTCAGTGTGCTTACTGGTCATGTATTTGAATAAATATGCCACCTTGCCCCTCTCCCTTAAAGGACTGGATGTGCACACAGCTGTCACACGGCTCTTGCTGTTGAGAGGACACTGATTATTATTTCCCCTCCAGGTGATACCTCACTGTCCTGAACATCTGCCGCCGACCATTGTGGCTCCGCTGCTGACGCCTCAGTGTATCCACCTCCTGAGTGAAGAGGCATCCACAGAGGAGGATCAGCTGTGGCAGACTTTAGGAGATGCCTGGAACATCCCTAGGTGGGACATCAGACAGTGTTGGACATCATAAATTATTGATCCTAATATACATAATTTATCAGATATTTACAGATATGCTTTTGGCAATATTTCCAGCACCAGATGGCCGGAGGATGGCGAGGACATCCCAATATACACTCTGGAGTTTTCTGACGGCTGGAAGCCCAACAAGGTCTCTGCAGAACCTGCTCATAGTGAACCTGCAAGCAGACAGGAGAGTCCACAGCCTGCACCCCATCAGGTAAACCATCGCGTCAAAAATTCACTGACACCAGCTCAGACACACAAGTAATCTGTGAGCAGTTTGACTCTCCAAGTTAGTAGAAAATTGACAAGACTCTTTACCTTTTACTTTTTCTGTGTAGCCTTCATCCAACTGGAGACCAACACATCACCTAAAAAAAACACGGTATGCCCAATCACTAAAAGGAGGATTCAGCGTAATCAGATCATTTTAAACCTAAAGGTTACACGTTTTTATGTATTTTTTCAGCTCAGATGAGGCAGAACAACGTTGCATGTGTGTTAAGTCTGACTTCATTTCAAGAAACCCCAGAGAGCTCAGCGTCAGTAAAGGAGAAACAGTTCAAGTGAGTTTTAGTGACATCATCATACTACTACTTCTTTTTTAAATAACCAGTGGTACCCAGGCAGAAAATCCCATAATTCCTCCTTACCATAGCTGGTCTGTGCTTTGTTTATTCGCAGCTGCTGGACACAGCGAAGCAGTGGTGGAAAGTGAGGAACAGCAGTGGGGAGGAGGGCTACGTACCCAATAATGTCTTTAGTACTCCTGAGGAACAACCTGAGGAGGTATTCACCACCAAGAGTCAAAAGGAGGTTTAGGTTTAGAATAAACATTAAGTTCTTCAACTGCTGAAGACAAATTTGCTATTTCAGGCTGCACCTCAGTAAATCAGGGGTCACTTCTTATGCTTTTGTGTGATTATGTGTCACTTCTCAGTGATTTTAAACTTTTGGCTAAAATGTAACTGGGTAAATTTTTGTGGAAAAGACAACACATCAGTAAAAAAGCCAGTGTACAGCTGGACTTGAGGGAGAGCTGAATTCCACAAAAAGCTTCTGGTTTACATCTTTTTTTCTGCCTGTAGTCAGGAGGCAGAACAAGTGAGAAATAGGGACAAAAACGTGGCCCTTCAAATCTACATGTAACTCCCAAATAACTCCTCTAACATGCTGCTGTCGTCTGACAAAATCACAAAGTACAAGAGAGATGGTGCCGATGGTCACTCAGTCAGTGTGGGTTTATTGGCCATCACAGAGCTGGCCCTGACTTACTGACTATAGCAATATACTACATGAAAATGTATCTGACTCTGTTTGGAAGTTTTTATCATTTTATCTAATTGAACTCCATCATTACAAACTAAAAGCAGGATCTCTACTATTGTATCATAGAAATGGTTTATTAATGTTATCGTTCTCATACCATTTTCTCAGCAGCCTGGAGGTTCCCCAGTCCTAACGAGGAAGTCAACTCCTGTAGAAGTCAAAGCTTGGCTGGAAGACAAGGGCTTCAGTAAAATGTAAGTACACACTAACTAAATACATGTACCAAATACACATGGACATTGGCAGTGGTTGGCTAAAAACCAGCGTTAGATCTTAGTACAAAAATATTACATTTTATCAAACTGAACAATTGTGACCTTGTCTTATAGACATCCCTCAGCCTGTAAAGATAGATGCAGATCTACGAATCGGTGTAGAAATTTAAATATTCTGATCATCTGTTTGAAAGACGCATGATGATGTGATTTTCACTAACATTATGTTTTGTTTCTCCTTCATCATTTGAGTGAAAAAGGCAGTAGAAACCGTTTAAAGCCTGGGCATACATTTCTGCTCGACTAAACCTCAGTATTGATTGAATGAAATATTATGATCGAGATAACTTAACTTGTAACTAATATATGTCTCGCAGCACTGTACGCTGTCTGGGGGTGCTGAAAGGCTCCAGTCTCCTGGGGATGACCAGAGAGGAACTGAAGATGGTGTGTCCAGAGGAAGGAGGGAGAGTCTTCCTACAGTTACAAGCAGTCAAGTCCGCCGGGTTGTAAGTTATACAACATAATGTTTGTCTCTACAGTCTATCTAGAGATTTCTTATTATCCTCATGATATATGCTGGTGTAAATAATGGGACTTCGTTTCGTGTTTCAATACTGTAGCAAATGAAGCGAGACCAACAAACAGATGTCACAGAAGGAGGAGGAGGAATCATGGACCGAAAAGGCTGACAAGTGGTTAGATATTGTAAACCTTCAATATATTACACAACCAAAATCTGATCAGGTTTATAATGTGTTAGATATATAAAATCCTCTAAAATCTTTTGTCACATTCACAATATATGCTCACAAAATATGCTTCATATCATTTCAAGTAACTTTGAAATGTAAAGTCGTAAAGATGTCTGGAATTATTCAGAAATGTCAACAATGTAATTGATTCAGTAGTGCTGAGCTAACGGTGGGAGTTCTGTCACAAAAAGTGGAGCCTAATTCATGTTGTCATTATTGCAATCTGTAAATAAACATGCTTTATTCCGTTGTTCAGACAATACACATGAACCTTATCAGAAGCATATGAATCTGTAAAACACTGGCAATCAATTCAGGACAATAATATGGCTACAGATCTATGGACACAAAATATAGTCAAATGTCAAAAAAGTGACAAGTCTATGAAAAAACAAGATACTGGGGAAAATGTCAACATAACACAAATGCAACTTTAGTGTGAGCATCAGATTATTTGTAATTAATACACTGTGCAGATATTACACAAATAAAACAAGGTGTATATCATAATGGAACATCTTCATATAGATAGTAAACTATTAATCTGTGGGCATCAGAATAATTGCTGATTCTTATAATGGTATCTGCTTTTCTTTTCTTTTAGCAATAAGAGGAGACAAATATTAATAGATTGTGACTTTTTTTTTTTTTTTTAAAGAATTGCCAGGTTCAAGCCTCTCAAATGTAAAGAAATATTGGTCTAGTTTTATTTTCTATGATGGCAAACCAGATTTTGCTGTTTGTTGGTTGGACAAAACAACTTGATTGTATCACCTTGCAGAACTGGAAGTTATGGATTATTTTCCTATTCATTAACAGAGCAATTGATCGATAAAGTTATCAACGGATTCGTCCAATGTAAAAAATAATAATGAGTTGCACTTATGTTATTGCAGAGCTTAATTATCCAAATTCTTATCAGAGACTAACATGTGTGAGTTAGGGTGCACTCTGCTGTGGGTGGACAGCTGAGTGTCAACCATGAAGTGGACGGAAAGTGGCTGAGTTAGCTATTTTCGGTATTTAAGTGATAATATAACTCAAAAGGATAAAGTGAAGTAAAAAGAAAACCATCTTCATAATTAGCCTACTTCAAAAATATTATGATGTAGTCAACAATATTGTTTAGTAACACAATTAGGAAAGGCAGCATGTATTTAAATCACGTGCTTCAACTGTGGTCGTATTTATCAGGAGGAGTCAATGGAGCTTAAAGTCCCTCAGAAGTTCAGCCCAAAGGACAAAAACTAAAGTTCTCATGTAGTCATGATGGAAATGAGCCTTTGCATTCAAAAGAAAACAGAAAAACTCAACTGTACTGATGTAAATTAAGATAGAATGTGTCTTTGTTAGTGTTAGTGTTGTTGGGTTTTTGTGTCATTGTCTGGCTGGTTACAATACAGACAAATTTCAGCACTGAAATCAGGTATCAATCATTTACCATCATGAATATTAAAGGAGAACTAACAGGACTAAAATAATAAAACATGAGGGGAGACAGCCTCAAATGAAAAACTGTATCCAGTCACCTGAACAAAATAAAAAGGCTTATAATAAATCTCTGTTGCCATGACATAGTACTGACCCACAATTATCAACTGCAACAAAACTGTTGAACTTTGACATCAATATATTGCAAATATAAAATTTCTTATCCTCATATTGCCTTTAAAAAATACACTTTATACATGAAATCCAAGAATCACACATTTTCCACCATGTTCAGATTGCAACTCAAGTGCATCCCTTTAACACTTAGAGGCTACTGTATCTCATCTCATGTTCCTAATCACCTGTAGGGCAATTGGAATATATCTTAAAACATTACACTCCACTACTAAAATAAAGGCAAATATTTTGTGGTTCTTTATTTTCTAATCTTAGCGTCACGTTACTCAACAGTAGCGTCGAGGTTTAAGAAGAATGCTCACAGTTTGATGGGAGGTTGGACAGTGTCCAGCGGCAGGTAGAATGGTCCGATGAGTGTATAATACAAAAATAAGAGATGTGTCCCAGCTTTAATCAGATTTGGGGGGAGGATTGAAAGAAAATGCTACAAGGACTAAGCGACAGTTTAAACCTTGTCCCAGCACGGTTTGTTCATGTCTACACAGTGAACAACGCTGAGTTAAAATCAGTTTGCTGCAAGATTAAACACATTTCTGATTTGGAAGCTAATGGGCAGCCCTGAATAAAGTTAGGATGCTTTATTTACACCTTGCTACAAACGACTCATTCGTCTCCTGTTGTCCATTATTCATGCAGACATGCAAAAAAAAAAAGCACTTATGAGCAGAAAACTAGAAACCACCCAGCTTTCCTCCTCAAACGGTGGCCAAGGCAAAAGCTATTTTATACCAAGCATGCAGCTAGGTGGTTTCAGTTCCATCGGTGTAAATATTACAGCAGCACAGAGGCCTACTGACTGAGGAAATAACATATGCCGTACTTACGTGATAAAGAGAAACCCTTTATACATGTAAACAGTTTGAAGAAACATGGGCATGCGGTGCCCAAAGCTAAAACTGAAAAGGCACTGTGAATCCTGGCTTAGTGCATATGTACAGTGCACTTCATGCAAAGGGTGGGGGGGAACAACAACTTTCTATTTCATTAACTGAGGAAGGAATGAGCAGGACCCTCAGAGGGACAGAGGGTCCAAGTCTCCATGGCCACAGTGAGGTAAAGGTGAGGGCGTTATCAGGTGGTTACTTGTGCTCTGTTTAAAATCTACAATACATTTTTCCTGTTTATATTTGCAATATTAACGCTATATAAAATGATTTTCTACATTTTTTTAGCAGATAAAAGTATTATTTGCTTCTTGGAATGTCTGTGGTCAACCACAGAAGGTCTGCTTCTCTTTTAATACGATCAATATGGCATCTCTCTCTTTTAAGTTAATGTAGGAGCTGATTTAAATCATGGAAGAACGATTCTGTGTGTGCAATTTGGCAAATAAGTCATTTGAAGTCATGCCAAGTACCATGCATGGCTGATTTTCAGCACTGCAGCCGTTACACTGAAACAATCCCCTTGTTTAGTCTCTTCAAGCTTTAAACTGTCATGGTTTGTTGTTTCTGTTTGTTCCGTGTTCACCAACAAACTCAGAATTATTCCAGTGAAACTTAATCTGTATTGATTCTAAGTTTGTATAATGAACAGGAAGGACACATCAAGGTTATTGAAGGGGCATGACTGTAAAGTGGAAGATAAGCAACATTCTGTTAGGAAAGTTTAATCGTGCTGGTATCTCGTGTTTCTGTAAATACAACAGAGATACTGTAATATCTGTGATAAAAACATTCCAGTGAGTGACACAAGATGCTGCAGGGAACATTTAATGGCTATAGCAGGACAGGATGGACAGTCCAGCTCTTGGACTGAGGAATAATCATTTACATATCATGTCTGCTGAGGTAAACACTGGCTTTGAGTGTTTCTGCTGTTCTTTCAAAAAAAAAAAAAAAAAAAGAGGAAACCCTTGGTGCTGGTGCATCCCTGTTAGCCATCATCATGCTGACTCATACTGAACATGTCACAGATGTGTGAAAGACAGACACATTTTCAAAATAATGGATTTGAATTTGTCGCAAAACAGTAATGACACGAGGAGTTAAAAAAAGTGGAAGAGGAAGTTTTCAGGCAAACCTGTATCCTTGGCTTTTTGATACTGGTGCAGCTGGTTAATTTAGCATCATGCTCGGTAGAACCCGGGGTTCTGGGTTTTATGGGATGCAAAGGGATGAATTTCAGCGTTGGCCTGGCAGAGGGCCCGTGGACAGAGAATCCTCCTCATCAGTAGAGTCCAGCTCCTCTGTGTGCACAGCATGAATGATGAGATGAAGCTCCTCAGAGAGTGTCTCACTGCGGTACGCCACGCGGATATCAGGAACGTTGGTGCGACGGATATCATTGCTTTCAGGACCCTCTTTGGAATAACTGGGGCCCAACCAGTAACTTTTGGCCTGGAATCAAGGAAACTACATGAGTGGGAAACTCAGGCAAAGTAAAATAGAGGCTAGAAAAAAGGATCTAACAACTAGTGGATCATTTTTTAGAAAGGTCAGTGCATTTTGAGTAAAGTGTCTTGGTAAAATGTCTGTGACACATTCACAGTGGACACTGTGTCACAGATAAATTACATTTGATTAAAGACACACAATGAGAAGAGCTATGAACCGGTTTACCTTGTGTGAAAACCCACTCATGAGGACACTGTTTCTCGCCAGCTCACACATGTCACAGGAGCTCAGTTTCCACACCTGAGCAGCGATGCTGTACTCCTCCATCAGAGGCTCCTAGGCAGGATATAATGTAATATCATTGTCATTCTGTACCTTCACTGTAAATCATATGTACTTTTAGACAAACCTCCTTCATACTGACCTTGGTGAAGTGGAACTGAAGGGGATCATCAGTGGACAGCGAGACCATGAGGCCTCTGGAGAGGTACTCTGGCAGTGGGTTGCGATGGTAACTGAGGAAGAGGCTGTTGTTACTCAGTGGTGACATGGCGATGCCAATTTGTGCCAGGTAGTAAAGATACTGCAGCACTGGAGCCTAATGGACACCAAAGAGAAAGGAAGAGGTAAATACACACATGCACATATATATACCATAGTCTGTAAGTTAATAAAGAACATCTCAAACTTCTTCACAGCAGCAGACAACCTATCATATTCTTGACTTTTGTCCCAGAGAGGACACAGGACTGTAACCTGCAAACTTTACTTTGGCCTTCATTTATTTATTGTTTAGATTATTTCCACAGTATTATTATGGAATGTTGTTTTATCCTTTGTATTATTTTGTAGGTATTAAAATGTACGTACTATTTAATATTTGTGTGTCTGTAACCAGCACTGGTTGATTAGAACTGGAGCACAGCAACTTCCATTACCATTTTTGTGGATGAACAAATTTAATTTTTAACCTCATAGGAAATTCACCAGTGAAGCTAGGGGGACCAATAATAAGGCATCCTCTAATAAAATAATTTAGGCCAACCAAATTCAATTATCGCTAAAAACTAGAGTTAACTTAATAAAAGCTAAATTGTGTAAAAAGCATATAAAGATATTTAATTAACTGCTCCTTGACATAGTTTCAACAAGAATATTATAGATGTTGGATAGCAGTATTTAAAATTAAGGTGTTATGGTTTTGATCCTTTTCTCAAGCATGAATAAACTACAAGACTTCTAAAAAGGGAATATCAACAGACATGAAAGTTTTTCCATATCAGTTTTAGAACCAATAAAAAAATAGGTATCGTTTCTTGTTAAAAGCAAACATTTCCACAGCAGTCTTCCAGCAACAATGCGGTGTGTCCTGTCCTTACCTTTCTGAGCAGCAGCCCATGGGAGATGTTCTCTGATAACATGAAACCTGAAACCAGGTGGTGGATCGGCCCCGCCTCCCCACAGTGAGGTCGCAGGACAAATGTATGGAAGCCTCGCCGCCTGCGTCGGACAAACAACATCTCATGTGTTTTGTAATTTTTTTCTGAATGTGTTATGGGTTCACAAACATGATGTAACATGAATTATAAATGTGTCCAGGTGTTTCTGTTTACCTTCGCAAATGGTTGAGTACAGTCATATTGGCATAAGTATAGTAGAGGTAGTAGGAGTAGGGGGGGTTTTCTTCTTCTGTCCAGTTGGCTGGCAGCGGACTGTCAAGGTTGAAAATGTGGTGCTCAGGTTTAGACTCATCGTCCACACTGTCAAAACCCACAACCTATTAACACAAGAAACGCACAAGATGAACAATCAACTTTCTATGACTATTAATCATCAGCAGGGTCTGGAGATCTTATGACATGATACTCACATGTTCCAGGAAGAGATGCAGCTCAGGATGACTACGGGGATTGATGGTGACTTCAAACAGAGGTAAGAAGATATTCTCCAACATTTCCTGGAAGTTAGCCAGCTGCTTCTTTGTGTGGTACACATCACTGTGGAGATGATGATCCAACATTGAAAATTGGGTTTATCTTACTGATAATGAATATTTGTTTTGATAAAAATGCCATAAAAAAGGAGTATTTTATTTCTTGTGTTCATTGCAGAGGCTGGAAGTTTCACAACGCATTCTTTTTATTTGTTTTTTTCAATCAGCAGTAGAGCCAATGCTCATCAAACATGGTGGAGATGGGGCCATTTTTAAATCACTTTTCTAAACAGTGATATTTGATATGTTTTCAAGATTTTCATCCATTTTTCAGTAAATATTTTGTCTGACTTGATGTAAGGACATATTTATACATATATTTAATATAATGACAACTATGATTTAGTATAGTTTGTGCAGATCCAGATCTGATGGGTGGGAATGCTGACTCTGCAGTTGTAGATATTAATAATAGTAAGTAATGGTGCATATAGCACCAGAGCCACAGAGTAATGCTTACAACCAGTAATGAATTCACACAATAATGGAAACGGTTGCAAAATAATGATGAATTGCCTAATGCCGATGTCCCCCTCTTACACAACGAGCAATAAAACCGTACAGCTGTCTTATTCAAGAAGACAATAAATAAATATTCTCTTGAATAACCTGGAATCGTGTACGTGGAAGAGGTTTTCTTATACACATCCACTGAATCCATCATTGGATCATTTGTTAGTTTATTGCATTGAACTAACAAATTGGTTGCCAAGTTGGTTTATTATGTAGTTAAAACTTTGTGTGCAAAATTTAGTGAAAAGTAACACTGACCAATAACACCGGAACGAGGACCTTCTGGTGTAAAGCAGGTTTAGGGAGTACTTACAAGAGACGTGGCACCTGGACAAGCCAGCGCACATTATCAGAGTACACTCTGTGTTTGATGGCCCACTGAGCCAGCTTCTCCCATTCATCTCGTGAGCGGCCATAGATGGACAGACGCAACTCAGAGTTCTGGTACTTGCTCTCCTCCAAGTCATACATCACCTCCTGGACAAATGAAGACAGGAGAATCTGATGTATCAGTTTGTAAAATGATACATATGACTAAAAAATAATAAACATCTTTTTATATACCTTGACTATGTGGGCAAAGTATATTCCTTCAATGTGGTTGTCAGTCTTGATGAAAATCTCTCTGAGGATAGATTCACCAATGGGATTGTATTTGGCATTGAACTTGTCAAATCGATGGAACGTGTTACGGTCCTGATAAGCAAGAGACAATAGTTAAATATAAATACCTTTATTTATTTATCACATTTATTTAACAGTATTTCTTTGTACATAATATCTTAAACTCATAAAATTCCTGTTTCTCACCGCATGCACGTCGAGAGAGTCAACACTCAGGTCAAAGGCCGTCAGGTTCATGCTCTCAAACACCTCCTTGAGCGTCTGACCCCGGCCATGTTCAATGTGAACGATCTCTTCTGGATATTTTTTCATGGCTTTCTTGATAAAACGCAGCAGATGCTTCTGGTTCATGCAGGATGTTGCATGTATGTGTGTGTCAACCTTGAGTGGACAGAGAGCAACAAAGATAATCCTCATATTAGTGTTGTAGAAAAGCCTTCTCTTAAGATTTTTGTAGATGTGTGTGTGTCAAAAATAATCCTGTATCTAATCCAAATCAAATCTGCGTCAGTGGGCTCAGTAGCACTGGATGTTCATTACATATAGGTTAAATGAATTAATTAAAACGTTTGCAGCTGTGGAAGCTGTTATTTCATTTGTTCTTGCCTTTCGTATATTGTAGAAGTCTCTATGAGGAACCTTCTTCTGAGCTGCTAACTCCTTCATCTCATTCAGGAGGATGTGCATCTGAAATTTGGAGCTTAGGTACTGTAGGCGGCGGTAGCAGAAAGACTTCCTATGAAAATCATACAGAGAAAAAAAAAGTCTTTTAAACATACAATGATGTGACATTTGAGGATCATTGTGGTTAAAAAAAACACTCACACAGGGCCGTTGATAATGAGGGCCATCATAACATTCATGTCTGCAATATACTCCTTCAGGTCAGGATAGGGCAGATCCAGTTCTGTGCTCCTGAAAAGGAAATTAAAGTTTTAAAAACAGACTCACTTTTGAAAAAGTAATCTGGCGTTCTCCAGTTACTGAAACATACTTGTCCATGTTGTTTTTCTTGGTATAGACATGGACTACTCCATCCACGATCTTGCAACCATATCCTGTGTCTAAAGGCATGTTCTTCGGGTCTTGATTGTCATAGGGGTGTGTCTCAGAAACAGGTGGATGGACCGGGGCATCTGGAAAACGGGGAGGAGAAAAAATTAACAAAGACACAGAAACTGCTCAGGTGAGAGACTAGGTGTGAATTTTTCCCTGTATTCATCTTCTGTAGATGAATTAGACAATTTTAATTGGAAAAAATACTTTGAAACAACAACTGGGAGTGTCTCTTATTCACTTTATTGTCCAGTGTTCAGAGTGTATGTGGCTTCATATCCTTTTACTGCCAACATACCAGCATCTACAGGGGTCTCCGGGATGTCATCATAGACTCTGAGATCCAGAGGCTTCATGCCCAGCTCCTGTAAGGCGTGAGCTGTAGTCTTACAAAAGCTCTGCATGGATCGGTTAATGTACTTCTCCCTGATGAATAACGCCTTCACCACACACTTGGCAGCATCTACCAGGTCGGTGAAAGGCACCTGGAGAATTATCACAAATAAATATTCAAACAGGAGCAAGTGGAATTAACTTTATTAGGATGTTGATTTGATCCCTTGTGAGATCACACAGAAGTCAAGTAAAAGCAATTTAATAAAAGCTCATCACCCCACACTTTTCCTCTCCAGATATTGAGACCCGCTGGTACTCTCTCTCCATTGGCATATCCCTCTCCTTAAAGCCATCATCAACTGTGTCCATACTCTGCTCCTTCATTAACCTGAGAAGATTCACACAGGGAAATGGAAACGGTAGACAAAGAAAAATAGGAGGTAGGATGAAGTTTGGCACCAAATGAAGGAAAACCGCAACAGGTTGTGTGTATTTCAATACTTATGTCAATTCAAGCTTATGAATGTGTATGAATATGTATTTTATGTATGCAATCGACACTTCATGTTTATTCATTACACTATATTGTAGGAACACTACTGCTGTGATCCCAGCTTGAAATATTATTCCAAAAGGCAGCATTTAACATGAAGTCGAACAGTTTTCTACCAAATCCTGCAGGTTCTTTCAGGAACAGAAAGATAAATGATATGAGACGGATGTATGCGTTTATTATTATTTTTATTTTTTATGTAAGACAAATCTAAATGAAGAGCCATTGCTCTTTTAATAATCGTTGTCATTCACCTCGATGATGTATAAAGCATCAGGAAGCAGGGTCATAGCTCTAGCTGATAGGTAGACGGCAAATTAAGGGTCCTGGCCTTTTAACTGATTGTGATTAACAGGTTAATGCTGACAGCCCTAATTTTTATATAATAATATAAATAGCACACAGTTTTATCTCAGAGGTCTTTTGACAGAGACAAAGAGAGACTTTTTGGATTTATTTGAACATATACTGTGGAACCTTGACCAACATAGAAAGTTGTCATTTATTTCCAATACTGTTTAGTGAACCTGAGCTGCAATAGAGCTTAACCTCCCCCCAGTCTTCTAAAGAAGGGAATTAAAGCAACCCAATACTGTACAAAAATTAACTATTTCTCTTGGTCCGTTTTAATACCTCTTGATCTGAAAATTAAACAATCTAAATTTTAAGCTACTTTAAAAATGAGATAACATCTGAAGATGCAGCCACATTATAAATTTGAATAGGGAACCTACAGACTAGGGCTGCCTGAATTTTTCAAGGTTCACAGCAAGTACCAGTTTCATCAGGGCCACACAGGATCTTTGTTAAGGCGAAAAGTGAAATTTTGCTCTCAAATTATCAATAGAAGTCACAAAATTCCAGACATCAGAAACTTATTTTGAAAGGGTTAAAATCAAAAGAAAAAAGAAACCTATTCTAAATTTTTTAATCACCAGCAGGGGGAAGATGTGCTCCACATCATTTTGCTAATAGACTCTCTTTGTGCTTTTGAAGAAATGCCCTTTTGAGTCCTGGGTCACTAAATATTTCAGTCTAAACATTGATAAAATTACATGTTTCTATAAATACAAGAAGGTAAACTAGATGAATGATAATGAAAGAAAGAACCAAAGAGAAAATCACGACACAAAACATACAGACTGAGGCAGAGCTCACTCACTCTAGATCTGCCACACTGTCGATTTTCATGAAGTCCTGTTTGGCGCGGATCAAGATCTCTGGCTCAAGTCTTGGGGTGATATGTAGCGGCACAGCATAGTGCGGGCAAGGCAGGGGGGCAGATGGGCACCAGAGGTAGTGAGAAGAAATTAGGCACAGAAAGGGAGAGAAACCAAATATATGCAAAAGCATACACATGAACGCGCACACACCCCCCACAAACAATATATCAACATTAAAGCCTTAGCTATTAAGTGATCAAGGTGACTGACACAAAAAGAAAAATATCATTAGTTAATGGGGATAAAAACCTGATTGGTAAACAGAGGTTTGCATAGGAAATGTCAGGTAACCACCCATCAGATAATGATTGGGGTAGTGGTGTAGAAAGGGCTGACCCAGACAACCAAGACAGGAACACCTCCTCATTAAAGTTTGTGTACAGAACTGAAAATCAAGACAGATGCTATCTGCTGGCTAGCCCAATTAGCTGATTTTCAGGGTTAATAAGCTCGCACACTGGCACATTGGAAGCATGGGTGCATGGGGGAAAGCAAGACTGTGGGTGAACAGTGAAGAGAAGAGGGGGGCTATTGTGTGTCTGCGTGAGCTCGTCTTTGTTTGTGCGATATGTTTGTATTTCCTCACTTAATGTCCTGGCTGATCTGCCTCTCTAGACGGTGTCGCCGCTCCTCCAGCTGTTCGATAGGGCTGTCCTCCGGAAACTCATAAGGAGCACTTCGCATCTCGCTTTCTGCCATGCTGAGTGTGAACAGCTCCTGGTGTAAACACAAGTCACACCATTTATCGTGTCATAAAATGGTAAATATATCCATGCATATGGATGACACAAACACTCATCTTCATACTTACTACCAGGAATAGATAATTCAAATAACTGCTATTAAGCTATGAATATTCCATGTTGCACCTGGTTTAAGTTTAGTTCAACCAGCTGTGTCAAAACAAGCAATGTCTGAGTGTTTTTCAGAACTTACCTCAGCAATCTCTTTGTACTTTTCTTCCATGGATGTTTTCAGGTCAATGGGGTGGTGTGAGAAAGAAACAGGAGTCCCTGGTAAGGATCGCTGGGGCCTGAGAGGCTTGGAGCCAGACACACCACACAGATCTGTAAGCAGACACAGAGTTGTCCCCATGATATCAAAATCAAAATGATAAATTACAGAGAATTTACATTAACATTCCTTGGCCCTCCAAAGGCAGAGTCAAAGCTCTAAAATTAACATGTAACAACCTGCAAAAAATTTACTTTTTGAATTCAATTGCAGTAAAATCCACACACCTGCCACCATTCAAACTTAAACGAGCCAAAAACTAGCTGAAAAGAGAGGTTAAGCATATATAGTGTGTCACTTCAACTAGTTTTACTCCTTTTAGGCCCACCTCTGCCGTATGTTTTTTAAGAAATTTGAAGAGTGATGTCTTACTCAATAACGTACATTTTCAGTTAATTTCCTTTTGCCAGAAGTAGTTATGTGGTTAACTTTTCTGCATTTAAAGCTACATAAAGCAAATTAACCTACTTGAACTCAATCACTCATCCTTTTAGTGCTGCATTGTAAAGATCACATTTTATCCTATCTTGACAACTTTTCCAATACTTTTCTTAAATGTCTGTATATCATAAGTACATTTGGAAAAGTAAATGTACTTGATGAATTCTAGAAATTTATTCAATTTTACAAATTCAGAAACAACTGTATGACGCTATACTATCGAAGTATTATCAAATGGGTGTTGCTTCATACAGTGCTAATGTATGTACTGAGCGTGCTAGACCAAAGACTTGCTGGGCTTGTAAAACCCGGAGTTATTAAAGAAATCAAGTTTAACAAAATCTGAGTGTCACTGAGTTTATGAACCCTGAGGGGTGAAGCTCTGAGTTCAACTTCAAGCACCTTCACAAACAAAATGCCATCATCCATTGACTTCTCACACCACATAACAACTAAAACCTTAAAAACTGATTTCCCAGCCAACATGATATTTTTCCCACAAACACATGACATAATTAGCCCTCTTTGATTAGCCATTATATGTTAAATGAGTGGTGTGATCAAAAAAGCAAACAAAAAAATTACATTGTGACAATATTATTGCTATATAAACAGACAAACCTTTCTGCCCTGACATGTTCCTACTCTGATGCTGATATATGTACAGAAAGGTCATACCAGTTGATATATCATCCTTGCAAATTTATCAATTTATCTTTTTATACATGGTTATACACAGAACACATTCTAGTGTAGATATAAAGAGGAAGTGCATTCTAAAATGGAGAAAGAGATGACTTCAAGTATACAGACACACACAAACATAGCCTGCCCCAGTATAGCATCCATGTAATCCCCTGGCATTTCCACCACAGATGACTCTAAATCCAGCACCTTAAACTCTGTCAGTGACATCATTGTTGTGGGGTGCACAAAACATCCATTGAGCTGTCAAGCTTGACAAGCTAAGAAGGCTCCAAAATTAGAAATAAAGAAAAAACAAAGAAAGAAATACTGACCAGACCTTTTTTTTATTTTTTGCTGGGTAAGGTTCTGCAATGTGCTATCCTCCAACATGTAACCAAAACAACAGAAACACAGCCAAGAGTCCAAGAGCCAAGCCAGTGACTATCTGACAGAAAGTTTTCAGCCTTCATAAAAGCTTGTATGATTTTTTTTCAGTTCATTGTAAAGTTATATTTTTTAATAGTGCATAGAAAAATTTAATCATGGACCATCAATTAAACTTGTTCATGTTATACCTGAAATTTACCAAACAGCATTTACCAAGGAATGTCTCTGATTTCTGAGTAATACCCCTGTAATATGACAAAGAGGCCACAATGGAGTCAAAACATAATGACTTCTGGTCAAAGTTAGTCTGTACAAGTCATATGTAAAATGTGTAATATGTAAAAAACAGAGTTCATCAATCTATAGCAATTACTTCAAACCTTTTAAGTGAATATAAAGCTTTGATAAAAGAACTTTTTTTTGATCTTGGTCTCAATCCACCTTGCACATCCAGGTTGCAAGAACAGTACAAGAACGCACCAGCTGGTAACCACATTCTCCAGCCTCACCTCAAACACAATAATTACTTAATGTGGTGCTGATCTATTTTTGAATGAAGTGATTCAACCTTCTCATCTTCATGCAGCCACTGATTTCTTAGACCTATGAGTAATATTGACAAAACACTCCATCTCAGCTTTCTCTCACATCCCTGGGTCCTGCGTTTTTTTAAACACTACCATTGAGACAGTCATCTAGTCTTTGTGAGCTGCTTGTGCTCCATTTGGGATCAACACGATCCTTCCAGTCTGTTTTGTCTTTCCTGTTCCTCGGGCCAAAAGCAGCAGTAGATCAGTTTTGACAGTGCCATTCAAGTTCATGTACTTAAGTAGTCAACAAAAACATTTTTCAACACATCCATGAAAATATTTCATGAGCTGAACTAATCTATATACATTTGTCAACTTTTAGTCCCACATAGCAATCAGTAGAGTCTCCAAGTTTGATTTAAACATTTATTGTATCTTTAACTCTAACTTATGAGTAAAGTAATCTTTCTGTAAAGTAATTAGAGTACCTTTACTTGTTTCAATCACCAAATTACAAACTGCATGAAAGCATACTAAAAACAGACCTTGTTGTGACACAACTATTCTCAGCACAGCACGAAATGAAACTACTTTCACCACAATAACAGGATCCAAAGTAACTGTCGTGTTGATAAAAACATCTGGCCTTGCGCCACCTCATCTGCCTGGATCTCAACATGTCATCTCCAGGTGTGCTGGGTACACAAATACCACATTAGAAAAAATACGCTTATGTTAATGGTTTTCTTTTTCATTATGATATAAATGATAAATGGACTGCATTCAAATAGCGCACTCTCTTTCACTTTACACAAGTCATATTTTCTCATTCATTCACACATTTCTACAGCACTTACTACACACGCAGCATGTCTGTCCAACACAAACAAAGCAAGAGCAATTTGCTGTCAGTTTCTGACATGCAGACATGCAGGATTGAACCACATCTGATTAGTGGAGGACTTGCTTAACCGTCTGGGCCACAGCCCTCCCATCTACGAGTACCGCTTCTGATTTGAAAAAAAAAACAAAAAACAAAACAAGAATCTATAACTGTAGCTGGAGATCTATTGCTTTCCTCAATGTCAAATTTTACTTTGTACCCATATAAGATATACAAAAAGTTGTGTATAGCTGGTGATGTGATATAAGATGCAGTAATGCATTACGGGCACCTCAGGATTGAGACATAGTTTTCCTAACAGATTTTAACTTTATCCCCTAAGAGAGAGAGTGATAGCACAGAGTTAAGATGTTCCTTAGCAACCAGAGATGAGAGTAAACCTCTACTTTGGGGCTGTGTCTCAAAAATATTTCAGTATTCTTCAGGCTCTACGAAAGGGAAAAAACAAGGGAGACAAAAAAAAAACCTTAGTTAAGAGCAACTTACTTAAACTGCTAGTTCACATCTTAAGGAAACAAACAGCCTTTGAGAAGAGACAGTTAAGCCTCTGACATCCCATACTCCAACACACAGCCAGATGTCAGGCTGTTCCCACAAGACTGCCCTTTTGCAAGAAGTTCAGTGTGTTCAAACCCAGCAGATTACACAGCAGTCTCTTCACACTGCTCTCTTAATAAAAATGTAATTCTGATTATGCTATGTATTTTTGTTCCACTTACAGTAGCACCTGTATGGCAGTGGACAGGCTGCTGCAACTGTCTCCCTGCTTGACTGCACACTGTTGTAAAAGCTTTGCCATCTACTTAATATAGTTATATGTCAGCAAACACACAATTCTCTGTGATGAATCCATGGGGCAAATATATTGCATCAGGCTAAACTTCAGGAAACAGCACAGAATAGATGCCCCAAGTGTTCACTCACTGCAACAGCTAGATTTTCTCATAAAACATGGACCAAATTAAGCCTTGCAAAGATCAGCATCATAGCAGCATCATAGCAACAGACCGACTGCACATACATGCATCACATATTTTTCTCTTTCATCTGCTTCCCCATAAAGAAAATCGCTCAACCCATTTCTACCTTTTCTCCCACTGTCTTTTCTATGCTGTAAGGTTTATACAATGCACACCAACTGTTTACTGGCACCTCATCTGTCACTATAAGCTTGCTTATGCAGCATTTTCGGAGTAATAAGTCCCATGCCGAACCTACAAATAGTGAAACTTCCTGTAAAGCAACATTGCATGAACAGGCTCTGAAATATAAGTCATGCCAAGTCCAATTTAATTTACACATAATAAGGTGCTACTGGTGATTAATCGGTTACAATACCTCTATCTCCCTGCCTGGTCTTGCTCTCACAGTATCCGTTACGGTCGCAGTGGCCTTGTCAAAGCTCCTGCGGGATGCTGGGACATATAACTAGGCCTGGGACGGCCAATGTACCCTCCCCCGCTGACACAGTGGAAGACAGAGAATGACAGCAAAGAGAGAGAAGAGAGACGGGATAAGCACAAGCTGCTCTAACACTAGGATGACACAACTACCCCTCCTCTATCTTTTTCTTGCTTCTGCTGTTATAACTGTCGTTACCCCCAGTGCGCTGCTGAGGCAGGTTTTTTTTTTTGCCCCTTTTCTATTTCCTTCCCCCGATTCTCTTGGTCTCTGTCTCAGCTGCTTCCTAGAATCTCACCAGTTTTTCAGAGCATGAACAGCACAGCCCTCAAGCTCCCGGATTTAAATACTGGGTTGGAACATACCACGTGGCAGAGAAAGGGAAGGCACAAGGGGTCAACCACTTCATACTCCATTGTGCTGTAAAATGGAGGAGGCCCTGCATCTCTGGCCACTCCCACTTCCTCTCCCCTCCCTACCGCCTATTCTTGAAACGCATGACTATAACCACCATGTTGAGTTAAATTAGCAGTTTCATGTCCATCTAAGACATATTTCACTGCAAATAGATTAAAACATTACCACTGAGTAAATGTAATGTAATTACTTCATTTAAAGCATTATTCATTTATTTGTGTATTCTGTGGTTACAAATGCTAAAACACTGAAATAGGGTTCTTTTATGGTTTAACTCTTATTTGATGGATACTAATTTTACTTTTTACCTTTTTTTAGTCATGAAGATGTTTGTTGTTCTATGCTACAATTTCCATTTCTGCTTCAAATCACCTTTTTGTGGTCACCAGATATTAAGACTAAATGTCTGACCCCTATCATACACTTTAGTATGGACCACTTGTGTTTGTGAGCTCATACTATAGTACACTATATTTGGATACATGATTGTGTACATGCAAGTAAGCTCATTTGCATGCTTCCTCTCTCACTTGACTGCTGCATGGCATAAATAAGGCCTATTTGCTGGATAAAATATGGCGATATCAGTGATATTTTGATATCCTTGATATCCACTGTGCCCTGAGGGAACAGGGCTTTTAAAGACCAGCTGAGGTCTAAGAACAGTCAAGCAAATGAAAAATCTATTTCAAGCTTTTTGCTTCAAGAAAGATTTCATTTAAATACAACTTGCATCAACACTAGCATACTGGTCTTTACTAGATATGTGACATACAGTTCAGTGTGTTACAAATTCAGATATATGATTTGAGGTGAATACCACTATTTGTTGGTGTTGAAGACAGAACCAAGAATTATAAAAGTTCAAAACTTCCCAAGCAAACAAGGAAAAAAATGTTTCCCTGTATTCTTAACATTGTTAAATAGATGAAGTTGTGCACTTAGATTTTTCGGTGCAAAGATTAAAGGTGGTTGGGAGATTCTGTAAATGTGAAAGTGAATTATTAACCTAGTGCAGTTTCAAACACAGTGAGAATTTTGTTTTTTTGCCCCTCTTTTTTTTTAAACACCAAGGGGGCTGTAGTCTTCCCTTCCGCAGTTCAATCAACAGAGACTACTCCTGCACCCAAATCCAGAAATCTAAAATGTCATGCATTTACCTATATGATGTTATCCATGCAGGACAGTAACCATAAACATCCAATTCATAAAAATCTATCACAATAAATATGGTCTCTCTGGACATAATCTTACACTGGGAGAACAGATAAACCCAAGCAAAAACAATACGGCTGAGAAGCTTAACCAACAAATTTATTGGTGTTTAACTACCTCCATGGAATGGTATCTCATTTCATTCACTTATTAACAAACCTCTAGAGGAGCCCCCTGACTTTTCACTTTTATTGTGTATTTATCAGTTACAGTCACTTCAAATGTGGAAGATTTATAAGACCTGAAATATAACCTACAGTACTTGTGGGGGTTTTCTTTCACTATATTTTCATGAACTTCCAGTAGCTTAAGGCTAGTGGAAGGTAGTTTCTTTCTTTGACTTCCTGTGCACATCTGTTAGGCTCAACACATGTCTTTCCCAAGAGATTAATCAACAGCAGGAGGGAGTATCTGTACACTCCCTTTCTCCCTAAGAAAATCAAGAACTGGCAGTGTTGTTGAGGCCACCTCAAGCAAACCTTAATTCTAACCCTGCACAAAAATGTCCATGTGTATAAAATGAGAAAAACTGTTCAACAAAACACTCCAGTTTCTCAGCATTCAGATTGATGCTGTGGCTCTCTATGCAATATGTCCCCAGGGAATGTTTTCAAAACAGCAAGTCCTTTCTGCAGATCACGAACAAACACAAAAACATAGTGTACCTACACATCTGTAGACACAAACAACCAAGGCATATACACACTGGAAGTCACACGCTCCAAAAAAAGACAAAAATACACACATATGCACTTCCCCCCTCTCCAATCCTCTGCAATTATCCAGACTCCATTCTGGTCACAAAACATCTTGCCACCTCTGTCTGTGCAGTTCTCACCATATCTGAATATAGCAAAGAGGAGCACTGAGTGACTTGACACTCAATATGTAACTCACTGTACTTAATACTACATGGACATCAGTGGGTTAATATCCAATTCCTGTGACCATAGGTGTGTCAGGAATCAAGGCTGGTGGTAATAAAGAATATTAGTGTGGGACCCTTCCGATAACACATGTTGTTACTATGACCTTCAACACAAACTCACATGTGCATATTTGCTGTTTTCACAAAAGGAAGCTCTTTTGAGACTTAGCTTTTTAACTTTGATTTAGTGTTTTGTTTGTTTGACTGGCCTGCCATGACAGAATGCCATAAAAGATCAAACTTTTTTTAAAGGTTTTTTCAAACTTTGGAGCTTTTAGTGATTCACTTTGCACTATCCCATGTCTCAATTAGGCAAGTCATCGTTTAATGTACGCAGAAAGTGATGAGCAACCATTACTGTCTACTGATTTATAGCCCACACCTCACCCCTCTTCAAAGCAAAAAGTTTGTTGAAGCACTCTCATGGTCAATAAACTGTGCTATGTGTTGACAGTATGCGTGTTTACAACTATGATGTGCCAGTATTTCTAAAGGAAAATATGATCTGCAAGATTATCAAATGAAGGCAAGTAATTCACTCAGTCATTGGGGTCATTGGACAATAAAAAGCCAGTCATTCACCAAACACTAGTTTTATTGGTGATGAACTAGTAACACTAGTTCATCACCAATAACATGAGATGGATTAAATGGAAATGGATCTTCCCTGGGAGCCATGATGAGAGCAGAGACAGCTCAAAGCAACATACTTAACTGTACCACTGTGATGAAACACAACCCTGATAGCCATGTGTATGAGCAGCCTTTCTGCCTGCAAATCACCCCAGTGAGAAATAGTTTGTCTTGTGGCATGATGCTAAACCTCACACACATAGCTGCCTTGTGAATGTGCATGCGGGAGTGTTGAGATGATTAAAAGGACTGATAAGGCAGCACAGCTGGCTATCTGGCCCACTCTAGCAACAACTGACACACCTGTTAGTGTGATAGCTTTCAGAGCCTTAGTTACAAGTTCCACAATTTCTAGAGATGGCACATTTCCCGTTACATGTAAGCTTTCTTGGCAGAAGAAACTGATGGAATTTTCCACCCAAACACAGGACAAACTGGTCCTCGGTCATGACTGATGGCAGAGCAGGCAAAGACCGGAAACAGTGACAACGAGCCACTTCATTAAAACCTCAAGGTCTAACTTTACACCATGATTCATCTGTACTTTCCATACTTTTGGCCCAAATACTCCCTCTAGTGATGAGATAAAGAAGCACAGATTTATACTTGTTTTGGTCATGTGCTGTGAATAGCACATCATCGTCATGACTAAATAGATGAAACACTGTTATAACTGATTATGCAAAAAGTTTAAGGACTGCTTGGTATAAAAGTCATTACTGGCACACATCGTAATTGTGCTTATACCCAAAAGTGACTTTAATAGCTTCATCATTACTCCTAATTTACAGTTTAATTAGTACACATAAAGTTAGAGCTGCACAGAGATTCTGGTTTATCACTGAGCAGTGAAGACTAAAATCCCACTGTGTCATCTTTTCAGGAAAAGCTGGCCAAAGAGTATAATAAGTTCAAGTGGAGATAACAGCTTAAATGAACCATGACTGGTGTGTTTGGCTCCCTTAACCTCCAATTGATAAGATTCATGATTTTGAGTGCACATCTCAAGGAACACAAAGCATATAGACCAAAAAAAATGTGTTTTTAGTTTGGAATGCAAGCAAAACGTACATGCCAGAATATTTCTATATACACAGGGTTTTGCGAATTTCATCGAAAGCAAGACAATACAGCAAAATCATCTGACAAGTCAGACTCCAAACATAAGAGGTAGCGTCAAGTCAGGGGCCTGTAAGTTAAATGAGGTGAAGCTCAAGGTAAGAGTTCTTGTATCAGATAATATATATATATATATATATATATAGCTGAAAAGCTTGGGCATTACATATTCTGCTTCATGTGATGCAATCTGAGTCCAGTGGGAAAGAGAGACAGATTCCTGCAGATGAGAAAAACCGACTGAGTAATCAATGCCTTCAATGGGGGGAGGTTAAAAAAATCCAACATCCATATGCTACATAGATGTAGCATCATCATATTACTGGTGATGCTACAAGAACTAACATGGGAAATGTACAAGCCTCCTGCCATTCATGACTTGGTTAAAAAACAGCTCATGCTGAAGCTACTGTAGATTTTTCTACAGCAGCAATTTGGCATCAAGAATGCTAATATACTGATGTGATCAGATGGATACTGTGCTGTGGTGAGTAAGCTACATGCGGCTTTTATGGGAGACCTGGAGTGCAGAGGATTCAGCCAAGCAGCTAATTGAGAGGACTTAAATGTCTGCATGGATGGAGAGACCTCTAAGTTATTTATTACTGCAGCAAAGACAGGCCTCCTCAGCAAATACAATATATTGTGCGTCAAGACAAGTTACTGCTTGTGCTCTACTGCTGCATCCCTCCTACCACTACAGATCGGTCCTGTGCGGTAGCATAATGACGAACCAGCTTCAAATTAAATCATTATTAACATTTAATTGCATGATTGATATACTGCCGTTTTACGTTTTGAGTTTCTGTCCCCAGATGAGCTCAACTTGCATCAACTTTAGTTCAGTTGGCCAGTTTCCCACCACGATAACATGTCAATCAAACTAGTGTGTGTATTACATAGTGTTAATCATATTAAATATATTTTATGGCTATTATCAGTGTCCACTTGTACATAAATATGTTCTTCCTACAGCAGAGTTTAGTTACATGCACTTCGTTGTGATATGTTAAATCTTTCTACAGTTGTTGATTCTAGGATGTTGACAGAAGACTCAGACTGAAAACTGCAGTAAAACCTTAACTGTACCTTAGCTTTTAAGACTCAAAATAGGAAGACTATCATGCACACGTTTCACTGATATAGTCATAGTTTTTACAAAGTCACTGCATATTCTACCGAACAAAATGAATGACACTTTGGTCAAACATTACGGGCAGAGCTTTTGCGTCAAGATGAGATGAGCGAAGAAGAACAATAACACCAACCCACTTTTCTGTCCAACTGAAGCTGATAAGCCCACAGCCAGTAGACTGTTGATAAACTGCTGTTGGTACAAAGACAAGATGGAGGTAAAATGAGCCCACTAAGGGGACGACTAACCCTATACAATCCAGCTATGATCCCAACATCTATCCTATCTATATCATGATTTATTGCAAAAATTGACCATGCAAAAGGGGAAGATAAATATTTAAAAATAACTGTTGTATTTCAGTGTCTGTTTTAATACTGGCTTACAACAGCAATTATATCAACCAGCACTAAAGTATCATTACAGCAAGTTTCTCTCTATAGTTAATGTTTCTGTATTTACACACGGATGTTTTTAAACTAGAAATACTATACATATATATATATATACATATACACAAATAATTGTTATGCATGTGTTTTAGTTTGACTGCATTATAGTAAAGTTAGAGTATAAATGTTTTTATGAAGTTTAAATCTAATCTTACTAAAAAACAATGTCTTTCTTTGAATGTCAGTTGTGTGTATCACACTGACAGTTTATTGACTATATACAAGAAAGACTATATTTGAGAAATTTCTCAAATGAAATACCAGTAATAGAGTTTATAACCGTTTTAGGTCTAGCACGTGCAGCATTTTAGATCATATTATCTAATATATATTGATATATTTGACATATCAGCTGACATGACAATGGCAATTATCATCAGATTAATTCAGTTTCTTTAACTTTAACTTTGAAAATTTTCACTGTCCTCGAAGGGCAATATCGTTTGCACCATAAGTAAAACAAGCATTCCTATATCTCTCATACAAGCACTATGAAATTGTCCTATACAGATACAACAGACACCATAAGAATGAATACAAATAAATACTTAAAGTCATCACAATTCCACCGGTGCGTCATTCCCTATAAGCTCGCATACAGCTTATTAAAAAAACCTATGGCAGAAGGGACAAATGATTTAAGGTACTTATTTGATTGGGCCTTGCAGGGAAATGTATACCTTTTCAAAGAAGGGAGAAGCTGAAACTCTGCATGAAGAGGATTAAGAGGGTTTGCCAAAATGGCCCTTGTCCTCTGAGTGGCTTTAGTTTTATAAACAGAGTCAAGATCATTTAGGATAGCGTCAATCGTTCAGCACTAATTTAGTAAATACATGTTAAAGCAAAATAATGGCAAAATAGCAAAATACATCAGTCAATGCTTCAGACAAACTCAACAATGTCTCAAAGAAAACTAACAACCAAGCTGGAGTATCGCTGTAAACTCTGTTCCCTGTCTTATTGCTCCTTCTGGGGCAGCATGGATTATGAAACACCACTGCAAAGCATCTGAAAATCCTCCTGACCCAGCATTCATGTAAAACAGTTCCCTCACTCTTTATATGGGACCCCCTCTCACCCACTCACCAGGGCTGGTAGTGCTCTGCAAACTCCCCCTCTTGTGAAACGGCGATTTGGTTTTAGTTTTCCCTTGTCCATCAGTGGTGGAGGAAGAGGTAGAGGAAGAGGATGACATCTTGCCTTCTGTGTTCTTAGTACTACAAGAGTAGAGCAAGTCAGAGCAGTGCAGCGGCCAGTAGAGGGAGAGAGGAGCACCAGCTCTAATGCTGGAGCTCTGTCTCATGGCAGGGCAGCGGGCGGCGGGACCCATACTGGGCTGGGAGAAGCTCCTCTGCAGAGATGGCTCCTCCTCCCACCCAGCAGCAGGTCAGCAGGCATGCTGCACAGCATCGAGCTGAAAGACAGTGTCAGGCTTCCCTCACTCCTGCTGGGGGCCATCTTCCTTGGTTGCCCTAGCAACCAGGGAATGAGTTTCCTGTAGCCCATGCTGGGGAAAACAGCCACCAAGAAGGGCATTGCAGATCAAAGCTTGTAGCTAGCGTGACAACAGGCAAGCCTGGAGACTCGCTACAACCAGGGTGAGCAAAGGACAAAAGATTTTTCCATCTAAAATAGGAATTACATGCAAGCTAATTCATTGGAACATGTATCCAGCCGAGGGAAAAAAAGTGTAGCTCCAGATGAATGTCAAATGACAAAAAAGGCAAAGATTACAGACCGACCAGTGTGGATAAGCGGAGACAGGAGCTTAGTGTGTAAACTGACTAGTTATCTCCCAATCTGCTTTACTGGAAAATTCTGTTGGGAGACAGAGAGCCTGAACACAGCACAGACCCACCTGACATGAAGCACTATAAATGGGGACAAAACCAATGACCAGCAAGGGGCCAGTAAAGGGAGCCCTTACAAGTGTGTATAGTATGTGCACAGCTTTCTCTCATGGAGTTCATATAGTTCAGGAGTATGCATATTATAAACACTATGCATTTTATTTAAGGAGGCTTGATCTCACAAACCACCAAGAGCCAAGAGACTGATCAAGTCAACAAAGCAGGCTATTATTGTTTTTAGTGGATTTTTTTTTTTTTTGACACATTAATTTGACTTTTCAATAGTGGGCAGTCCAAATATTGACTGCCTGGGCATACAGTACCAGTCAAAAAAACCCAACTACATCACATCTACTGTATATTAAACAGTCTGGGGAATATCTCAGATCGGTCTTGAGTAAAACTTTATTCCATTTGGACTCCATGAGTATCAAGAACACTTCAGAGCAATAGAGGTATAAAAACAAGTAAAGATCCCCATCTAGTGGTATAAAAAATGTATGCCATTAAATGGAAACATCCTTGTCTTTTCTGAATGTTTTTCTGGCATCTTAAGTTCAAAATTGTACTATTGACTAAATAGAGGAGCAAAATTTGAACTCGCACTGTAATGAGAAATGCTGCATTACTGGGGAATCAGTGCACTCTGAATAATGACAGTGTTGCAACGTGTGATCCTTTTTACACATAATATGGGCTTCAACAGTACAGAGCAAACATAAAAGGGGAGGCACTTGGTAGAAAGAGTGTTTAAACTATAAACTGCCATACTAAGGAGTTCCTCAGTGTGTTACCCTTCATCCATTTCCTGTGCAAACACCCACTACCTACATTTCACAATACAACTGAACATCTGGACCTAAAAAAATTGCATAAGAAGACTGATGTCTGAGTTTTTACTATCAACTGTGATTAACTCTCAACAAAAATTGTAACTTCTCACAGCAAATTCATTCCAGATTCAGGTATTGATATGTAAATCAGATATTTAACACATTTGAGTGTGTAATCAGTCTGCAACTTTAAGAACACTCAAATCTCTTATGCTGATCTCTAAACTGATCAAGTAAAACAAAAGCCATTCTTTGTTAGGATTACTGTGAAATTAGGTTGAAATATGCATGACAAAACTAAACATGCACAAATCTATGTCCCAAAGACAACTTGAGCACACAACAATCAAATCACTAAAATTCTAACTCTCTGTTTAATAAGTTTTGCAGTATCTTTCAAAGATAAATTTGGTTTGAAGTGCTCAAAAGTGGAAAATGTCAAAGTTTACCTTTGACAAAGTAAAAAACCAAAGAAAAAAGAATTTTGTTTTCGGGTGTCTTCAGCTTCTTCTGAAATCTGACTCAGTTTTTGAGAAAGCTTACACTCACCATCTGGTGGAGCTACAGCAGCAAAGGCTAAAAAACAGAGGCCTACTTTTGTCTGATAGAAAAAAGAAATAAACTAGCCCCAAAAATATGTTGCATATTTTGCTAAAACCAAATCACTCACATTCTCGAAGTTACTTACCTAGAAAAGAGAGCAGTTACGTTACTCTGATATCTTGTTATTCCTTCTTTAGTTTTGTCTTTGCCTCTGCTGCACAGTCACCCTTTCTGTCTGCACACCCTTTTGCTAAAATGGGTTAGGTTGGGTGAAAATCACTAACTGCTTGCTTGGGGATTTTTTTCCCCCACTCCTTCAGAACAAAACCTGGCCTTTTCATAGAGAAAATAGCTGAACATAACATCATTTAATGAAATCAAATTATATACACTTTGCATGTGAAGGCAAGATTTTTGTATAAAAAAAAAACTAAAAAAGATTAATGAAGTTTTTCACAAGAGACAGTTTGCACTGCATTTCCTATTAACCATGTTTTATTAGTTTGGTATTAAGCTCTTTTCTAAGTTTGTTTGCTTGTTTTGGATGGAAGAGGATTTTTGTCATCTTGTATTTAATAATTCATTATGAGGAGAAAGGTTGAGTGACCTCACACTTCACTCTTACACCAGATCCAAATAACTAATCCAGTGGCATGTTGCCTCTAAGTTCTAAGTTGCTCATCAACATAGAATACTAAGTATGACGTTGCCATTTTGGTCACGTTATAGTGACCTTGTGACTGCAACTGCTACTTTAATAGTTTCTGTGCCATTGGAAATGTACCTTTTAATTAATAAATATTATGTTTATGCTTTTACTGCAAACATAGTAAAAGTTAGGCCAAGGAATGACAAACATTTACTTATCTGAGTCAACATAGAGGGATTCATATGATTATACTGATTCTAAGCACAAAAGAAATGTACTAAAGTACAATAATGATATCATGAAAACTAGAACTGTGCAGGTGAACTGACTTAGTAAAAGTTGGGTAGCATGTTTTTCTCAAACTAGCTGAACAGGTGAGGCCTGTGGAGGATCTTCCTTACACTGCTCTGGTTCTGGTTTTAAAAGGGTTTATCTTTGTGGATGCAAAGGGGGCAGACTTTTACATGAATAGCTGAGGACTATCGGAACTACGTTGTGATGAAGAAATAAAAAAATAAATAAACTAACGGCGCTGATTAATGTACTTAGCAATAAACGCTGCGCCGATACAGACTGTGGACAGATGTTTGTATTGCGTCTCTGCTGACTTACCGTCGGACATGGTGAGGACCAGCCTGCAGGAGACAGGGGACAAGATATGTCCAGTCCAACACAGCTCAGTAGGAAAAACTAAAATAAACAGCCAACCAGCCCAAACGTTGTTCGCTTTCTTAGTTGTGAGCAGCAGTCTGTTTCATAGTTAGCTCTTTAAACGTTACGTTAAAGCTAACGTCAAGTTAACCTCGTTAGCTTCCCTTACACCGAGTTTTTTCTCAGTTTAATGTGAAACTAAACGACGTTAGTTCAACTTTTGACCTATTTATCACTTTGTAACCGACCAATTTTTGCCGTTTAATATGTGAGAACAGTCCGTCAGCTTGAAGTCAGCTAGCCTCCGATGTCCCCTCTGCTCGGCCAGCTCCGCTTTGAAAAGTTTGGTTTCTAAAGGCGCCGCCTCTCTTTGGTCTGAGACAGAGTCCAGAGGCCAGGGTCCAGGGACAGAGACCAGAGACCAGGATCCAGGGTCCAGGGACAGAGACCAGAGACCAGAGACCAGGATCCAGGATCCAGGGTCCAGGGTCCAGGGACAGAGGCCAGGATCCTGGGTCCAGAGACAGAGACCAGGATCCAGGGTCCAGGGACAGAGGCCAGGATCCAGTGTCCAGGGACAGAGACAAGAGACCAGAGACCAAGATCCAGGGTCCAGGGACAGAGACCAGGGTCCAGGGACAGAGACCAGGGTCCAGGGACAGAGGCCAGGATCCTGGGTCCAGAGACAGAGAACAGGATCCAGTGTCCAGGGACAGAGACCAGAGACCAGGATCCAGGGTCCAGGGACAGAGGCCAGGATCCAGTGTCCAGGGACAGAGACAAGAGACCAGAGACCAAGATCCAGGGTCCAGGGACAGAGACCAGAGACCAGAGACCAGGATCCAGGGTCCAGGGTCCAGGGACAGAGACCAGAGACCAGAGACCAGGATCCAGGGTCCAGGGTCCAGGGACAGAGGCCAGGATCCTGGGTCCAGAGACAGAGACCAGGATCCAGGGTCCAGGGACAGAGGCCAGGATCCAGTGTCCAGGGACAGAGACAAGAGACCAGAGACCAAGATCCAGGGTCCAGGGACAGAGACCAGGGTCCAGGGACAGAGACCAGGGTCCAGGGACAGAGGCCAGGATCCTGGGTCCAGAGACAGAGAACAGGATCCAGTGTCCAGGGACAGAGACCAGAGACCAGGATCCAGGGTCCAGGGACAGAGGCCAGGATCCAGTGTCCAGGGACAGAGACAAGAGACCAGAGACCAAGATCCAGGGTCCAGGGACAGAGACCAGAGACCAGAGACCAGGATCCAGGGTCCAGGGTCCAGGGACAGAGACCAGAGACCAGAGACCAGGATCCAGGGTCCAGGGTCCAGGGACAGAGGCCAGGATCCTGGGTCCAGAGACAGAGGCCAGGATCCAGTGTCCAGGGACAGAGACAAGAGACCAGAGACCAAGATCCAGGGTCCAGGGACAGAGACCAGAGACCAGAGACCAGGATCCAGGGTCCAGGGTCCAGGGACAGAGGCCAGGATCCTGGGTCCAGGGACAGAGACCAGGGTCCAGGGACAGAGGCCAGGATCCTGGGTCCAGAGACAGAGAACAGGATCCAGTGTCCAGGGACAGAGACCAGAGACCAGGATCCAGGGTCCAGGGACAGAGGCCAGGATCCAGTGTCCAGGGACAGAGACAAGAGACCAGAGACCAAGATCCAGGGTCCAGGGACAGAGACCAGGGTCCAGGGACAGAGACCAGAGACCAGAGACCAGGATCCAGGGTCCAGGGTCCAGGGACAGAGGCCAGGATCCTGGGTCCAGAGACAGAGACCAGGATCCAGGGTCCAGGGACAGAGGCCAGGATCCAGTGTCCAGGGACAGAGACAAGAGACCAGAGACCAAGATCCAGGGTCCAGGGACAGAGACCAGGGTCCAGGGACAGAGACCAGGGTCCAGGGACAGAGGCCAGGATCCTGGGTCCAGAGACAGAGAACAGGATCCAGTGTCCAGGGACAGAGACCAGAGACCAGGATCCAGGGTCCAGGGACAGAGGCCAGGATCCAGTGTCCAGGGACAGAGACAAGAGACCAGAGACCAAGATCCAGGGTCCAGGGACAGAGACCAGGGTCCAGGGACAGAGGCCAGGATCCTGGGTCCAGAGACAGAGAACAGGATCCAGTGTCCAGGGACAGAGACCAGAGACCAGGATCCAGGGTCCAGGGACAGAGGCCAGGATCCAGTGTCCAGGGACAGAGACAAGAGACCAGAGACCAAGATCCAGGGTCCAGGGACAGAGACCAGAGACCAGAGACCAGGATCCAGGGTCCAGGGTCCAGGGACAGAGACCAGAGACCAGAGACCAGGATCCAGGGTCCAGGGTCCAGGGACAGAGGCCAGGATCCTGGGTCCAGAGACAGAGACCAGGATCCAGGGTCCAGGGACAGAGGCCAGGATCCAGTGTCCAGGGACAGAGACAAGAGACCAGAGACCAAGATCCAGGGTCCAGGGACAGAGACCAGGGTCCAGGGACAGAGACCAGGGTCCAGGGACAGAGGCCAGGATCCTGGGTCCAGAGACAGAGAACAGGATCCAGTGTCCAGGGACAGAGACCAGAGACCAGGATCCAGGGTCCAGGGACAGAGGCCAGGATCCAGTGTCCAGGGACAGAGACAAGAGACCAGAGACCAAGATCCAGGGTCCAGGGACAGAGACCAGAGACCAGAGACCAGGATCCAGGGTCCAGGGTCCAGGGACAGAGACCAGAGACCAGAGACCAGGATCCAGGGTCCAGGGTCCAGGGACAGAGGCCAGGATCCTGGGTCCAGAGACAGAGGCCAGGATCCAGTGTCCAGGGACAGAGACAAGAGACCAGAGACCAAGATCCAGGGTCCAGGGACAGAGACCAGAGACCAGAGACCAGGATCCAGGGTCCAGGGTCCAGGGACAGAGGCCAGGATCCTGGGTCCAGGGACAGAGACCAGGGTCCAGGGACAGAGGCCAGGATCCTGGGTCCAGAGACAGAGAACAGGATCCAGTGTCCAGGGACAGAGACCAGAGACCAGGATCCAGGGTCCAGGGACAGAGGCCAGGATCCAGTGTCCAGGGACAGAGACAAGAGACCAGAGACCAAGATCCAGGGTCCAGGGACAGAGACCAGGGTCCAGGGACAGAGACCAGAGACCAGAGACCAGGATCCAGGGTCCAGGGTCCAGGGACAGAGGCCAGGATCCTGGGTCCAGAGACAGAGACCAGGATCCAGGGTCCAGGGACAGAGGCCAGGATCCAGTGTCCAGGGACAGAGACAAGAGACCAGAGACCAAGATCCAGGGTCCAGGGACAGAGACCAGGGTCCAGGGACAGAGACCAGGGTCCAGGGACAGAGGCCAGGATCCTGGGTCCAGAGACAGAGAACAGGATCCAGTGTCCAGGGACAGAGACCAGAGACCAGGATCCAGGGTCCAGGGACAGAGGCCAGGATCCAGTGTCCAGGGACAGAGACAAGAGACCAGAGACCAAGATCCAGGGTCCAGGGACAGAGACCAGGGTCCAGGGACAGAGGCCAGGATCCTGGGTCCAGAGACAGAGAACAGGATCCAGTGTCCAGGGACAGAGACCAGAGACCAGGATCCAGGGTCCAGGGACAGAGGCCAGAGTCTAGAGTCTACAGACAGAGTCCACAGAAAGAGACCAGAGACAAAGTACAGGGACTGAGTCCAAAGACAGAGGCCTGAGACAGAGTCCACATGTCCTCACAGCACCCCGGAGGGACAGCAGACACAGACTGTTTGTCCATGTCCTCTTTAGATATGTCTCAATCAGGTCCTGTCCCGAGTATTTCATGGATTCAGGGCGGCTGAGATTTGGATTTTGCACTTTGTCATGTTGTAATTGAAATTATCTTTTGATCTATTGCGGCCCACGTTTCAATTTCACTCTCTCACTCTTATTTTTCATGGTTTGGAACGAGCAGCTAAATTTGGATCATCAATAAGGCAAAATAACAAAAGAAAGGGATTGGCAAAGTCTCAGCTTTCTATGTCGTGCAATATCAACTATAAATTCTTCATTGCTGTTGTGGTTCTAGTCACTTTGAGAAACTCTTGTGTCATCACACTGTCAAAACTAACAATTGAAATTGGAGTTTACATCATTCTCATCTTAAGTGCTAAATTTAACTACTTAGATTTTTTCCATGTCAAGTAATTATCAATGCATTTATTTTTCCTGCAACCAACATTTAGATTTTTAGTAAATACACTAATGTTTTTAATTCCCTGAAGACCATCTTAATGTAAGTTTTTCCATCACAACATGTATGAATGAATTAACAATTTTAGCTGTAGAGCACTGGTGGAGTTCTGGATTCAGTGGGAAATAATCAAGCTGATGAGGCCATGAGAGCTAAGCTGTCATCCATGATGACGAACAACTCTCACCCCCTGCGGGACCTTCTAACTGCACCAGGGAGCTCCTTCAGGGAGAGGCTACTCCACCTGAAGTGTGTGAAGGAGTGCTATCGCAAGTCTTTCCTACCTTCATTGGTGAGATTTCATCAGCCACAATGCCCCCAGTACTCTCCACACCTCACACCCCCTCCGCTCAATAGCAGTGTGCAATAACAACGTCACAATGTGCAATTCCACAGCCTATTTTTATACATATTTGTTGGTTAAATTTTGTTTCAATATATATATATATATATATATATATATATGAATTCTGTCATCCATTTTTTCCTTGTTTATTTTTGAGTTTCTATTTTCTTATATGTCTGATGGTTACACTGCTGCTGTCACATGCAAATTTCACCATCTGAGGACTAATAAAGGATTATTATATCATCTTATAATATTAGTAATAGTAGATTTATTAACATGTAACCTTAATTACTTATTAAAAACAAAAGATAAGACTTCACTTACCATGCAACTTTTTGGGTTTGTTTGGTAACAATACTGCCCTTACAGGACGAGGCCGCCGACAATTGCAACAGAACAAACAGATAATTCCTCCATCTACAATGTAGGCAGCAGAATAGATTCAGGACTGCTGTTCAGAATTTCCCCAAAGTACGTTTTTGAATCAAGTCCTCCCATGACGTTTCCAAACAAGAGTAGGAAGAATTATTCCAGCTGACAGTTTACACAAGCAGTCCACAGATTTGGATAAAATAACTTAAACGTGTCAGGTCTGGTTTAGTCTGGACATATATTTTAAGAAGTCACAGATTAGGGTGTCTTGTTGGATTCCCAACACAGCAAGCTGCTTCTATCACCCACTACACCTCAGAAATGTCACTAGGTGATAATTGCCATGAGGATGGCAAAGCTTGGTAAAGCTGGGGGCGGTTTGATTGAAGCCCATCCTTGAGGTGTGAGGCCTGTCACACACACCAAATCTTACAACATTAAATGGACATGATTGAGTACAGTTTTACTATCTATCTGTGTATCTAGCTATCTATCAAGACAGCAATTTATTCTCTCTGATAAAGGTCATATCACTGGCTCTAAGCTTTGAGGTTTAAATGTTACCTTAAGGTCAAAGTGTTTGAACTGTATCCTCCCACCTCCACTTTTTGCAAAAGAATATCAAAGCATAGCAGGGAGATGTGCAACACACACACACTCACAGTGCAGAGCAGAGAGTAATTATACTTGTGAGAGCCACAGAAGCAGCCACAAAAACTGTTCATAAAATCATGAGAATGCATCAAAAATGTTTTACAAACATAGAAACTCTTTATTACAACGGCATCTCTCACTCCAATTTTAGCCGTGTTGTTGTGTTGTTTTTTTTCTGAACACATTCATTTCATTGCAGTACAGAGGAAGTATTTTTTATTTTAATCACAGCATTAAAAAACACTCTGAACAAGTGAAAATCCTAACACAAACATTCAATGTCATTCACAGTTTGGGATATTTAGACTAGTAAAAAGAAGAGTTTGAGCTCTGTAAGCTTTTGATTTTGGATTGGTTTTGTCACTTGAAAAAATATCTTAAAAACCCTGTTTCCACATTAAGAAAAGATCTCATATTTCAATCACACATTGTCATATACAATTTATCATATTAATCCCTAACAATTTCTTATAAAATACTACTTCATCTTATCATCAAACTCAAGCTTAAAAACTTAGCAAAGTCTGCACCCTCATTTCTAATAAAATCTCAGCAAGCAGTAACATCCTCTTTAACCCCCGTATTAAAATAAAGTGTAAAGGAGTCACACTTCATATGGAACTGTGCAGGGCTGTTAAATTATGTTTTGTTTTGTATTTTTTCTTTTCCTGCATCTGAGGTACTGTAAAAACCCTGATCAGCAGGGTCCTCCTAGATCAACATATATGCTCCTTCTGGGCTAAAAATTTCCACAGCTGGAAAAAACTTGAGGAGGCAGTTACTGCATACATGTCAAAATACATCAACCTCTTTGTAATAAAGTTCTTAACAAATACATACACTCGGTAATAATAATGGGTGTGTTGAGTGGCATCACAAGCCAAACTTATATAGCTTTACTCAACATAACATAGAGTTTAGTACATTTAACAAATGCAAAAATTTTGATCATATTTGAATGTAATGAAATGCATCAATAGAATACTGATTTTCAAGATCTATATCCCCAATATGCTGATAAATACATCACATGGCAGAAAGCTGGGTGACTCTTGGGATAAGTTATAAAGCCAGCCTACATCTTAAACTGAGTCGCAACAAATCTGGCTTACTCTTTAGGAAATCAAACAAGAATGTGTGGACAAGCACCAAAGAAAGAAGAAAAAATATAACCATAAAAAACTTGGCACAGTTCCTTGAGAGTTAGGCCACAATATGTCCGCTTCCTATTCTAATATGATCAGATTGGTTTAAGGGTTAGAGTGGCATGATGAAAACTCACATTCCAATCAAAAGTGAAAGTAGTGCTTTTCTTTTAATGCACCACTTAGATAACTTTGTGTTTTATTGCTGTCTTCTTTGACATTACTTACTTAAAGTATTATTCTTACAGTAATTACATAAAAAAAAAGAATCAACTTACCAAAGTCTCAAAATGATTGACAGTTGATAGTTACAAATACAGGATCTGTTGGCATACGGAGCCATTTAAACTGCTTCTGAATAGCAATAGCAGAACATCAGTGTGTAATAATAAAATCATTAATTGAGCAGGAGACAGTGTATTTCACCAAGTATCATTATCTGTGGAGACTTTAAAATTGGCCTACTTAATTCAAATAAACACAAAATGACCTACAAATTTATCAATGAAAGCTAAAAAGGGAAACTCTGAAAACATTTATCTTTGAATAGCATTCAGTTGCCATTATAGGATCAAACGTGTTTAATGTTATTTTTACTTCAATATATTACATTAATATTAATTTACTTAATCTTTTACTGTACAGAGTTCAGTGGTTGTGTGGAAAGCCAAGATACAGCCATTTTTGAAAAATCTACCAGTAATTTCTCTGGTCAACAGCAACTGACAGAAAGGCATCTCAAATAAATGCATTTGCCTGTATCACTGTGATCATTTCCAAAAACTAGGATGGAATTTGATGTGGCAAAGTGCAACGATTCAAAGATACAATTTAAAGTCAGTAGAAATAAAGCAACGTTTTTTTTTTCCTGAAACTGTTTATATCTGAATGACAAAAAGTATAGTTATTTTAAGGAAATTAAGACATTACAAATTTAATTTTCTGTATATATGTGGTTGTTTTTCACCTGTTCAGTCTCAATAAACTCTGAAGTCTCCTCTGCAATCTGTCCAGGAATACGGAAATCAATGGGTATTGGCTGTGCTGGCTCAGTTGTTTGGCACTGAGCCACGGGGCAGCAGGCCTCTCCCTTAGGGCTGGAGGTGCTGTGAGAGTTTTGAGGATCCAAGTTGCAGCCGGTGCCCTGGAGAAACTGAAGGAAGTTTTCCTCTATGGATCCTTCACGGCTGGGCAGCCTGTCCTCCACCTCAATCCCTGCTCGACGAAATAGACACGGCAGATGCTTGCCCAGCTCCTCGCGGATCTGTCTGTTGAGACAGCCATAAAAGAAGGGATTGGAGGTGAAGCAGAAATAGCCAATCCAGGTGACCACTTCCTCAAGAGTGGCCAGTGTGGCTGGAGGGCTGGCAGCCAGAGCTGAATACAGGTGGAAAGTAAAGTAGGGCAGCCAGCAACAGAGGAATTGGCCCCCTACTGCTGCCAACACTGCTGCCGCCTTTCCTCCGCCAAAGGGCCGATGTGGAGTTACTCTTCCTGTCCCTGTTCCCGTCCCAGAGCTGGTAACCATGGTGGAACGGCTGCTGAGCGATTCGGACCGCTGGCGACGAGGTGTTTCCATCCAGGTGGGCAGAGGCCCGTGGTGCATGGCAGCTACCCGAGCCACTTTGAACACATTGCAGTACACAACAAGAATGACTAGTAGTGGACACAGGAAATATACCAGAGTAAAGAGGGCCATAAAGGCCAAGCGGTTTGACCCGCCCCCTGTCCAATGCAGTGAGCAGCGCCGGTGACCCTGAGCAGGGGGAGATGGGACAGCCCCACTTCCTCCTCCTCCAACCCCACTGCTCTCCAGAAGAGGAGTTTTTCCACCTTGCAGGAACCAAGCAAGCAGTGGCAGAGCAGACATGGCCAGGGCTTTGACCCATATCCCCACGAGCACTGACGTAACCAGGCCAACAGTCATCTTCACTTCATATCGCATAGGGTGTATGATATAGTAATACCGCTCTACATTGATGACAGAGATGGAGAGGATGGCAGCGCTGACCAGGCACACGCTGAGAAAGAGGTAGCTCCGGCACAAGGCCTCCCCGAAGAATGCTCGGCTCGAGAGCATGCCAAGGGGCATCAGCACCAGGGCTGCCAGCAAGTCCACCACACACAGGTGGAAGACGAAGGCAAACTTGTGGAGCTGTGGGGCCTTGGCAATGACCGCCATGACAGCTACATTACCCACCACAGCCAGCAGATCCATGAGCAGCATGGCCAGCAGGGCTAACGACTGGGACAGAGCCCAGCCCTCAGGCAGAGAGGAGGCAGACACATTGGACATGAGCTGTGGAGGTGGGTGGGAGGAGTTCCACATCGGCTCCATTGAAGGGTGGAATAAGGCAGGCTGGCAGGATCAGTCACAGGCCCATCACCCATCCTTCAAAGCCAGGAAGTGCGGCCAGAATACAAAGGCTTGAAAATAAGGTCAAAAGCTACCGTACAGTCCCAAGGATGACGCTGTGATTGTCAGGAGGTTCAGTTTATGATTTCTATCCATTTAGAAAATCTTGATGTCAATTAGATACACCCCGCCCTGAAAACAACAGAGAGAGACAGAGGAAGATAAACCATGAGTGTATTTGTTGCTTCACTCAGATGCCTTTTCTTCTCATAGGTGGCCTCTTATTTGCACTTCTGAGTCATATGATTGATACTAATCTTACCAATCAGCTGTGTTTCACTATTGTCCCAGCTACCATTAAGATGAATTCACTCAGATGAAGCCTCCTAAAATCCTTTTAGAAGACTGTTAAAACAATTTGAGTGATAAGGTAATTCAACGACAGTCCTCAAGCCAGTTAACTCAATTAAGTATGTATTATGCAAATAAGGGACATTTGGCACCTTTCTAGCAACTGCAGGAGTAAAAAAAATTGAACAATCATAAATCACCATGCAACAGAGTTTTTATCTTCAAAATACATATTGATGATTACACTGATCATACAAAAAATGCAAATATGTCATCTTGATCTTTTTTTTTTTTTTTTTTTTTTTACAGTTGTATTAATAACCTGTTCCTTCCCAAAGAACAGCAGTTGATAAATACTTTTAAAGCACACATCCTGTCAATGCTAATTCCTTAAAACCAATCCTGTCACTGAATAGGTAATAGACCTTTACCATCACATCTAAACCTGAGAGGGCCTTGATTATGTATATCCAGAGTCTGAACTGATTCTCTATGGCTACTTATTCCAACAATCATCAATGGCAGGAAGGCTTTTTCAATGTGTAGCCCATGTATGTAGGTGCAGGTTCAATGTGTGTGGATTTTGCTTTTGTAACGTAAACCAAAACTGGATATCTGTCTCTAAGGAAGTCCTGACCAAGTATGAGTGAACTAAGTGTTTGAAATGAAAAACCTGAGGGTATTCATAGGTTGCAGAGGCTGTCTGCATATTAACCATGTCTCGCTATTACAGACATCAGAGATGGGTGGCTGCTGCTATATATATGTGTCAGATCAAGAAAGCCCATTTGCTTGCTGCAATGAATGCTCTCCTCCACAGATGCTTCAAAAGCCCCAGATGTTCTGGATCCTGCTTGTATTCATAATTGTAGAAAATGAAGATAATAAGTGAGCTCTAACCTCTGTCATCACCTATGAATGATAGTCCTCAGTGAGCAGTGTTTCTAAATCACACATATGGTTACTCCCAATTCACTTTACCCTCATGCCTGGTTTAGTCATGTCTTGCCGCCTACTCATTTATATATTCATCATTAATGTATTACACCCACTAAATCAAGGCCTACAATCTATATATCTCATCACAATTGAATTAGATCCTTGGGTTGCGCTCAACAGTATGTAATCAGCAGATTATAAGAAGAGGATAAGAATAAGTAGGAAAATGTGGTGAGAATCAGGCAGCATGACTGGCAAGAAACAGAGAAACAAGGTAGAGGGAATAATGAATCTAAATCTGAATATTTCTTCACACAGCTGTCTGCAGCTTTGGTCTCTCAGGATGAAAACCTGGTTTAGCTCCCACTGCTGAGGTACACATTTGATATCAATCACTGTACCTTATGAATGCTGCTGAGGTACTTGCCACTGTAAGAGCCTGTTTCTCTCCTCGTCCCTTGAACTGCCTTGTGCACCATCCTCCATGGATGACTACAGCTGTGGCAGGAGAGATTTTTCTCAAATGATGCTGATGAAAATTCTTGCAAAGCCACCAGCTCACTCTATGCTTCCCCCCACCACTCACACACAGTGACTGCAGAGATGGAGCAGGAGGCAGTGGGAAATAGGACCAGATCTTCTGTCTCTGCAGGGTCCTAGTGCCCCATCTGTATAGTCAAATTTTACCCTCAGAAATTAGGAATTGAATTGGAAGGAAATTGGGAATTGCCTTTTGGTTGCTGATATCATCACCTAAAGTCCCAAATATTGTGATAGTATTCGTGTTTTGGCATGTTGCTGAATTCATTAATATAGGATTTTATTTAGATGTTAATGTCAGCAATAATCATTTGTTAACAACGTGGCCAGCAGATCATTGACACCTCTGCAGTTCTTTTCATTAAATGGGAATATCATAGCTGTCTGAATGATAGGATATGAGCTCATGCCAAATCTTGCACTACAGAGCTAAGACTGAAAAGGTAAATTTGTTACATCCTAAAATGTTTGAATCAGGTAAAAATATGGCCTCTCCTAAACCATAACACTGGCCATAGTCTCCACTTTTCATGAGAATCAAAGAATTCCGAAGTTTCATCTTTTCTGGAATGTGATTTGCACATCCCGCTATTTTATTTATTGGTTGTCTTAAATTACTAATCTTCTTTATTCTTAACGGATGATCTCTAAATTACCTGTTAGTGTTTACTCACACATCCTTGCATGCTCTACACCTCATGTCTAATCCCTTACTTCTTAGTCCCAATTCATTTAATTATGTCAGTTAGCAATGATTCAGGTAGTAATTTCATGGATTAAATTGCCTTCCAGTACAAGATTTACTGAGACAGTGAAGCATTGATTAGGCCAGGCCTCAGCCTCCACTATCCCAGCTCCTCAAACTGGGGCTCCTGTTGCCACGGTGATCTTTTCCATATACAGTCCATCTCATTGCTCTGTCTGTGAAGGACAATGAAATATGGGCTATTATGAGTAAGGCAACTCCACTGAATGATGGAGCTGCTGAGTCGAAGGTGTTTTTCATTTGCATTTGTAAGATCCCCCATGATAATACGCACAGCATTTGCATTTCATGGAAATCATGCTTTCCACCTCTTACATCATTTGAAAAAAAAAAAAAAAAAGCAAAACAAAACCATGTTTTAATTTGCAACACCTCATATGAACTGATAGATTAAGCTTGTTTGGTAATGGCATCATTACAATAAATGTCATTGGATAAACTGTGAGGCTTCAGATCATCTGATTTAAATTGTATAATGTTTGTTCCTTTCAGCCCACTTATGACTGTACTAACTGCATCAGGATTGACAGATGCCACTACAAATAAATAATAGTGAAAGGCACTTTGTACTGGACAATAGGTGAGTTTCATAAGAGTATGTCGTATTAAAGTTTTACTAGCCGCAACTATCATTTGATTGATTGGTTTATATTTGTCATATTTTAAAGAGAAATGTATCTTTACCTTTTGTGAGAGTAAACTCACAATATTTTTTGTATTTATTTATTCATACCCCAGCATCACTGACAAACAAAATTTTTGTAATTAGATTTTGTTGAATTTTGCACAAGGAAGTGATACCCTAAAATCTTGTCGGCCTGACTAAAGAAAGGCTGACCTCATCTGTTTCTTGTCAATCCTCCAAACATGCCTGGACAGCAGATAACATGACGAAGTTGGGTAAAGAAATTTACGGTGCAGCAATTACTACTGTTGTCATGGTGAATAGTGAATCAAGGTGTCTGGCAACACAAAGGAAAGATGGGAAATATACGCTTGCTTTTCTTAGTCATAATGTTTGTCAAACACTCCACTCATACTAACACATCTCCTCAGCAATGCAAGAACGTGGTGTGGTTTTCCACGTTATTTGAGTCCAGCTGTCTGTTTGCATCTGTAACCAGGTATGTACAACTAGTGTGTGTGTGTGTGTGTGTGTGAAAGAGCGAGAGAGAGAGAGTTAATGTGTGTATCAGGTGTTGACTCATGACAAAAATAGAAAATTCTTGCTCGGCCAGCAGCACCAATCACTACCACCACAAATACAATGGTTTCCATGGCAACCTTGAAAATAGACTCCACATTCACACTCAGAAATAGCAAAGGACGCTGCACTAACCCCTCCTGCCAATAATAGCCACCCATATATATGGACACACAAATATCAGCCACACTCAGGAATAAAATCAAGCCATTACATTTACCAAAACATAATTACAGCAACCTACACAAACAATCAACTCAAATTCAAACTCACACACATGGATGTACCGAGGCATAGGAAGACATTAACCAGCTTTTGTGTATAATAATATCAAAGCTAAAGCATAAAGAGAGGCTCTTCAGTCAAGTTGCACAATACCTGACATGACTGAAGGAGAGATTCTTTACAGATATCTAACAAGCATCTGTCACATTGCATTTTTCAGGTATCCTGAGCAAAAAGCAAAAAATGTGTCGGAGTGACGTTACCGGGGTTCAAGGGTAAAGTGATGGATGTTGCCTTGGAGACACTTGGGGAGTAACTTTTATACCAAGGCAGATACTCGGAGGATGGAGGTACAGCTAAAACAAAGTGGCTGTTTGTACTCAAGGCAGAACCATATTCTTATGAATGTTAACCGGTCTGAAGCATCATCACTTCTGGAGATTCATGAACTGTTTGGCTTTGGGTTAGGGTTTTAGTGGATCCTCAGACGTTGTAGGTGATTCATCTTTGGGATGCCAATTTTTTCTTTAAATCATTATGCCATTAAAAAAAAGGTACAAAGAAGCTAAAAAGTTCAAGTTTCCATGAGAATCAATAAATACTAAATTACTGCTCACTGCTTTGATAACAATGTATGCCTTTAGTGTGATTTAGTATGATGATGATGATGATGATGAAGTTTTGTCTCCATATATTTACCACTTTGTAATTCAGTTCTACTGAATTTCAGATGTAATGTCTGCACTTAAGTCTTTTTAAATGAAAAAAATTTTGAATGTGATGCATTTTATAAGTTCATCCAGCCAACAATATGTGAAGTGATTTTACTCTACTATGATTTTACATGCAGGAACTTTACTTGCATTGTGTTATTGGCAGTTTAAGTAAAGCACTGAAATACTTCTGCTGTTTGAATGCATTGCAATAATGATCGATAGAAATGTAAACTGTGATCCAGTGCTTCAGACAAAATGTATCTGAGACAGCTTTGTTTTCTTTGACTGCAGAAATGAATGCAAGAAAAGGATATTATAAAATAGTTCAACAGATGCGCACTGAAAATATTATCAGTCATTGATGTGTGGGTTTAAGAAGCATGTTTATCAATGCATCTGAAAACCACTTCATTTCACATCAGTCCAGAGTTTAACAGAGATCAAAAACATGTATCCACAGAACTCAAATGAACCTCCTTTGCCCCGTACAGGCAAGTGAACATGCTGGTATGCCAGGTGGTGGCAGTGTGTCCACTATAATGTACATGTATTGCAGCAGTTGCCTGTTAAAGTGACCATCAGGTTTATAATGAGAGCTTGTGTCAGCTGCAAGGTATCAGGTGTGGTAAACAAATGTGTGGGATGTCCCAAAATAAGGAATCAGTTTGTTTTTCATGGAGATTTAAACTCATCTTCAAACAGATAAATTCACAGACGATCCAGGAACACATTACACTGAGTGACCTGCCACACAAGCAAAAAAATCTGCATTGTATATGGCTTAGTGTAATAATCAAGGAATGTGTTTCTTATCCTTATTTTGGGGCTTTGAGACAGAGATAGTCAAGTTATTAAATTAGTAACATGATCGTATTTTGTGTGTTTGGGTAGGATTAAACAGTACTGAAGTGTTCCTCTCAAATTCAAAGAAGAATGTGCTTGTTCACATTACATTTTTGCAGAGAGAACTTCATCCTTGGGATTTGTCCTGTCTTTGGCTTTGAGTGTTACATTACACATGATTCATACATCCTCTGCGTGGCTGAAGAATTTTAAATCACAAGTAAATTCATACTTGTATATGAAATATATATGAAAAATATAATAATTGGGAGTATATTGTGAGTGTATTCTGCTTTCACTCCAAATTAACTTGTGAGGTCAATGAATACAAGCATGACACTGCCTGAGGAACCTTTGCCGAACCTGCTGCTTCTAACAAAGAGCAAAGGAACCTCAAGCTCCACTGTATTGATCTCTGACCTGTACAATAGCCAGATATTTATACAGGGCCTGCCATTTGATGCTTCTTTCTGTCTGTGTATACACAACACACTGCATGACACTCACTTGTGTTCAGTATCAGTTCCCGCAAAACGCTTAAACCCATTTATTTTTCCAGCTGTGAGCAGCAAGCAGCACACCTCTTGTGAAGACGTAGTTTAATTTAGCTGATAGAGAGCTGAGGGCTGAGATGGTTATTACCCAAACCTTTCCTAACTCTGCTCCAGAGCTGCAGCACATTTATAATTCACAGGAGAATTGTAAATCTCTGGAGAGCAAGATGCCTCTCCACCAGGCTGCTGCTTTAATCAACCTTGCTATCTGATACGTCGCAGACAAACACACATGAAGTTGAATTGGGTTTGTGAAGAGCCTGTAACAACTGGAAGAGATGATTTTACATGACTCACTCTGGAGTCACTACCACACAATAAACTAGTGATGGGAAGTTCAGATCTTTTTACTGAGTCAGGTCCTATAATCTCGTTCAGTAAAATGAACAAATCTTTTTTGAAGTCATTCGTTCATTTCGTTCATTGGAACCAGTGTGGCGCTGTAGCTGTCATTTGAATAATGATTGAAAAAGCACGGCTTTCACAAACTGAAGAGCAACATGGTTTGCTTCACTTGGCAGATAATACACAAGTTTGCTTTTGTTAAACTATTGAGCACCCTTTTGGGCCAAAGCCTACTGAAGTTAAAATTACTGATTACTTTATTTGCCGGTAGGAGAGCGCTCCGCCTATCATTAAAAAATACTCATTCTGTGATGGCTGTTCACTTTAGCCTACCTGGTCACTGAAGACCTGTAGTGTATGAATTCATTCCAACAGAAAGGCAAATTAAACATCCATCCCATAGCTACATAGCTAACATCAGATAGCTCTCCTCACCAGTAATAACAGCATTAGTCATGTTACTGCTGTAACCACGTGAATAATGAACGACAGACCCAAAGACCCGTAGTTATGAGTCGTGAACGAATCACTCATTTCTACACTGAGCCTGCGCAGCAGCCATGAGACAAGTGAATGAGAGACTCAGACCCGAAGACACATACTTTTGAGTCCTGAACGAATCAGTCACACCTACACTGAGAATGCGCAGCAGTCATGTGACAAGTGAAGGAGAAACTCAAACCCTAAGACCCTATTTTATGAGTCGTGAACGAATCAGCCATTTCTACACAGAGAATATGCCGCGAATACTGCTTCGACCGGACCCCTTCAGAGACTAGACCAGACCAGACCCCCCTGAGACCAGACCCCTCCACAGAGACTAGAGACTATTAGTTCAAAATGAGCATATCATTCACAAACGACACATCACTACAATAAACAGTGTGATGAAGACTGCATAAACTATCTGGATATTAAACTGTGCAGGCCCATCACTGACAAAATGTTTGTGCTTTGTGATGACCATTGTAATGGATTTGAAGGACAGGGTTGGTATGGTTTTTGTTATGGCTCTTGTTTGTTTGTTTTTTTACATATTTGCCAAAGCAAGAAAATATTTCATAAGTTTGAGTCTATTTATTTGGATTAATTCACATTTGGTGAACTAGTGAGTTTCTGCACAACACTGGGCCCAGGTGGCACAGAGGCATGAGAAATATAAGCCTTTGTTTGTGCAGGCTCTTTATTTTAATGGGTTCAATCAACTGTGCATTTGTTTAGCGTACTGGTGTGTGTGTGTGTGTGTCTTTCTAAACTAAAAACACTCTGGTAATGGTGGGTAATTACGACAAGTGTGATCCATGTCAGATTATTATAGAGTGGAGGTTGCAGATGTATTATGCCAATACAGTTCTGTCTCAAAAACACAGCTCCATGTCTCACTGGGCCAAAAGTAAACATGATGTAGCTCCGTATCTTGTCATGTTTAGGTTATTAAATAAACTCTTAGAAGTCAAATGCTCAATATAATGTTCAGAGAGTTTTCTTTTGTAATAGACCAAAAAGAGGACTTTAAATATCAACACGGACATTCAATGTGTTGTTTAAAAGGCAATGATGTGTAACTCTGTACTGCGGAGAGGGAGATTGGCGTTTTAAAATTTCAAGAACTTCAAATCTCAAAAAGGATAAGAAAAGCTGGATTCTGACTGTTTAAATAATGAGATACTCGTAATGGCTCAAACATGTAAACGCTTACAATACAAACAACAATGTAAATGTAAAAAACTATGTAAATACCCATTTTGGTGGTATTTAGGATAAAGTTATTATGCTCAAAATAAAAATGTGTCATGTCCAACTCTAACTAGATGATGAGAACTGATGATCATAGATAATATTTCTCAAGTTACAGCAACACATATGAACTAATCAATACATCTTCAGCTGGAAAATACTAAATAGCTTTATTCTATTTCTAACAACTGTCTTTATACAAGTTCTGACACACTGATCACATCCTGAGAACATTAAGCATTTACATCACGGTAATTTATTCTTATCATGACCTGAGAATAATTTTGTAACCATACAGTCTTCTTTCAGGATGAGGTTAGTGGGGCTGTTTGTCTTAAAGTGTGTGGGATGTAAACTATCTGGATAATATAACATCATCCTGTAAGTGAGACCTCACTGTGCGACTCAATCCTGCCCTGATTTCTTGTCACACTTTAAATCCAAGCCTCGCACGGCAACATCTGCTGCTGCATGCTGACCCTTTTCACTCAGCTGACATCAAAATTCTCTCTGTTTTATTTTCTTTTGGTCTTTTGCCACATTTTTAATCAGCATATGGATGCATATTTGATGTCTGATTGTCCGTATATAGTTTATGGTAAAAGAGATCATGTGCTCAGACCCAATGTGCTAAAAAAAAAAATATAATAAAAAATTACAAGTAAAAATTTTATGCTGCCTGTACCAGTTTAAGAAGTTGCTCTTGTTGTTTAATGTGTATTATATAAATTTGACATCCTTCATTCAAAAACTGACATCCCTCTCACCTTCCAAATGTTTCCATCACCAGTTGGTTGATATTCTCTTCTGCACATGCTCCTCACACTATTTGTTTTCTCCACTCTCGCCTAATTTCTGACCGTGGCGCCCACAGCACTGAGGGTGCTGCAAGACTCCACCTTCATATCTCTTTTCATGTACGGGTTACAGTGTGCTCTGACCTTCTGACCCGCATTTTGATAACAAGATCCATCATGTACAACTATACATTAGCTGGATGATCATCTGGAATGTTGATGTCTGTAAAATCACAGATGTTACTAATAACAATAAGTAACATGAAGGATTGCTCTGTTTTATTCATATTTTTGTAAGGTGTCAAGTTTCTGTGTCAGTAGCAAATATTCACAATGACGTGGCTCATTCAGTCATCTACACAGGACAGGTGTATTCTTTACATTTGTTCTCCCTCTGACCAGTTTGCCAAACTCTCTTCGTCTTCCTGTTGTTCTTCCAGCCCTGATACTGCCTATGTTTCTATCCCCTCAAATGTTTCGATGAGCTGACTTCAGGTGTTTTTAGAAATCTGTCGAATTTCAAGTTTTCACTAGTCAATCATGTTGCCACTCTCAAACGTTATGTTGCTGCATTCCTCCTCCGCACCGTCTACCTATAGTCTGCTTGTTCAGTGCCAGATTGAGGTCAGTAGAGTCCACCGCTCATCACATTCAGATCTCCAGCATTTTCGTCTTCTCCTCATTACCAACACCACCAGTGTCTGCATCCCAATGCTGTTGGGTAGACTCCTATAGTTCACACATCCCCATCCCTTCTCACATTTGATGACATAACAATGGGGTCTAATCAGCACTCATATCTCTCATCTGTCCTCTTGTGTTCGGCAACAAAAGTATATACTGACTCAGAATGAAGTTTCTCCTGATTGAACTGCCAGATCACGTGTTACCTGTTTATGTGCTAGCTTCTAACTTTCCTGTTTTGTCCACTTGATTCTTACTCTTCAAGTGATGCCGTTTAAAATACTCAGCATTTTCCAAGTAATCAACCCATAGCAGTACCCAATGTGCATTGTGTCTGTGTTTACTTGCCAGTTATGCATGGCAGCCAACAATACAATGAGTGTAACCAGAGTAGTTGGTTTAATGTGCAGTCTTTGAATTATGTCTAAATTTACCACTATATATATCCTAAAGCTGCTGGTGTGAATATGAAGGGATTATGGACTTGGGTGCTTTAACAACAACGGAAAGCTGGCAGCTGCGTGGAACCACTGAAGTGCAGAGCCTCCAATAGCACAAGGATGACTTTGAGTCACCTTGTCTGTCCAGGTTAAGTGAATATTAGTTTGAAGATTGGCTTTGTACTGTCTATATGTACTGTGATGAGCCAGGACACATGAGGCTTTGTCTCAAGGACGGTCTCTGTGTGCGAGTCCAGTTTTAAGACATTACCATGTTTTTGTTCTTTTATGTTGCATCTTACCAAAGGATTGTGTTTAATTGGATTACCACACACCAAAGCTGTAGCCTGTGAACAACCCAGTACAAAAAGGTTCAGACTACTCATCGCACAGTGGAGGGAGGAACCAGGGGTTTAGAGTGCAGCACATCATTTTTCTCAACTAGTAGGCTGATGTCACCATGGTGCCACAGCTAAAGGCTGAATTCTGACCAAGTGGTCAAACCAAGATAGATGAATCTGCAAAGAGATGAAATTATAATACTCAGCATCCTGATTACATTTTGTATGTCTTAATCTTGACTTTGAGTGTTTGATTTTTTGCTCAGGACAGAATTCATAGCAAGCTGTTTATGTTAAATGCATGTTGAGTGTAATGCTTTCAATTCTCAGTATTGATCCCCTCACACACACACACACACACACACACACACACACACACACAGAGTGAGCATTTGCCCTGTCCTTCACCAGAAGATGAACCAGGGCTTCATCATTAAACACATCATTGCACTGAATGCGCCACAGTTGATTAATGCGCCTTTAAAGGATAGAGAAATTAAACCATCCCCGAGGACAGCCTACCCCTTACACCCCTCACCCATCCTTTGTTTTATAAAAAAATAGAAAAGACAAAGGGGAAATCAGCTTCCTGAAATCCCTGTCTTCATCTCGAAGACAAATCATTGCTCAGATGTTTACCGTTGCATGACAATCAATATGCTAAACAAAAAGGACAAATGGTTTTTATACTGTTACCGACTTCGTACACAAACATCTATATTGTTGTTGCTGTCAGCTCAGTGAGTATTTGACCAGGTCTAAAATCCCAGTTATAGTAGTCGACCTCATACATTTCAATGAATTATTTTATCTAAACACTTTAAAGTCTTCTTTAGTCTTTCTACATTTTTAGTCCTATGCCTTTTCTGAAATTAGTAGCACTGTTTCAAGAAATGTAAACAATAACAAAAAAACAAACAAACAAAAACAAAAAAACAGTGATTCCATTTGAACTCTTCTCCTTCAAAGTAGATAACCTTCCAAGGTATATTATTGTGAAAAATTCATGTGCAAGTACAACCAGTGTGCTATAAAACTGAATGACCACAGAACAGAGTATTAGGAAGGTACGAAGCGAAACTGCTGTTTAAGTCCTACATCATCTTCCAAACATTTAAATGAACTCACAGACCATTTGGACCATTTAGCAGGTCTGGTCCTCACACACTTGGAGACAGAGATCAGATACCCAATACTGTCATAACTGGACTTTGGATATAAGTTTTAAGAAAATCCAAATTCTGATTTTTAAAGGAAAGCACGTCTTCAACACATTTTTTTTTAACAACAATCTATTTGAACACATTGAACTTACAATTTACTTGAATCAATAAATTTGAATATAGCATTACAGACACTCAAAGAAAAAGCAAGCAGATCAGTGAAGGTTTAAAAAAACTGAAGCAATTGAATCCAGACTGAGTTCAGGCTCAGTGCCAAGAACGCATCGAATGTTGATACTAAAGGAAAAACTTCTCCTGGAGGGAGAGGAGCTATTCTTCTTCTTCTTATTATTATTATTATTATTATTATTATGTTGTTGTTCTTGCTGTATCTAGTTGGGGGGGTGACACAACCCCTGCCCCGCTGTTTGCGCCCCTCAGATCATCTATCACATGGTTTCCTGATGGGAGAGGACTGCAGAGTGTTTTCCGGTCATTTGGATCAGGGACGGCTGATGAAGGAGTCCGCCGTTCTGAGGCGGATCAGACTGAGACTGGACTGTTGGAGACCTGCTCACCTACAACCCATAAACCACAACTCATCTGATTTTCCGCATTTTCTCTTCGGATCTGCAGAAGGCGACAGAAGGTAAAGAGCCAGCGGGCTGTCCGGCTCAGCCTGCCCGGACAGACGCGTCTGACTGCGGGCAGATCTGACAGGGATGTTACTGATCTATTAGTCTGCACTGAATTGGCTTCTTTATTCATTTGATGAAGCGATTGTTGACGTAATCCATTATCGAGATTTTTTTTCAAGCAGAACTTTTTCATTCTGACCCGGCTGCTGCAGTACCCCACCACCTCCATCATTTCACATGATCTTCAGTGAACCAGAGCTGGTTTGTTGATCTCTTACAGCTCAAGGAGGAGGTGAACACATCCAGGATCCTGTGGTTTATGCTCCTAACCTAACATGATGGGGGACTCACTCTGCGTCTCCCATCGTGCCACTGGGTCGCTCCTCAGAAAAGGGGGCTTCATCACAGTGCTACCTTTTGCTTTGCTGCTGCCAGCAGTGAGGGTGGGTGGGCAGCTGATGGGAGCCCCCCTGGACTGTCACAAGACGTGTGTGTGCGCCAGCAACATTGTCAGCTGCTCCAAGATGAATCTAACCAACGTTCCCAGTGCTCTTCCCAAATATACGGCTGTCCTTGACCTCAGCTTCAACTCCATCACCAGGCTGCGTGCTGAGTGGACCCCAGTCAGGCTCAGCAAACTGACCAGTCTGCTGCTCAGCAACAACGGCCTTGATTTCCTGTCATCTGAGGCATTTGTGCATGTGACAAGGCTTCAATACCTGGACCTTTCTTCCAATCGGCTCCACCAGCTGGACGAGTTGATGTTTGAGCCGCTGGAGCACCTGGAGGTGCTGCTTCTTTACAACAACTGCATCTCTCAGATAGATCGCTCCGCTTTCTCCGGCCTCAACAGTCTGCAGAAGCTGTACTTGAGCCACAACCAGATCTCCCGCTTCCCTTTGGAGTTGGTGAAGGAGCGTAGTCGGCTGGAAACTCTCACCTTGCTGGATGTTTCCTCCAACCGAATCAAAGTCTTCCCCCTGCAGGAGCTTCAGGCTTTGCCTGCCTGGATAAAGAATGGTCTGTACTTCCACAACAATGCACCACCATGTAGCTGTGAGCTGTATGATATGTTGGTGCGCTGGCTCCTCAAGGAACTCAGTTCTGTCACTGACTTCGGGAGGAACCACACTTGTGTGTTGCCAGGGCAACAGAAAGAGACAATGTCCATATTGGATCTGAATAAGATGAATCTGAACTGCAGTGAGGTCATGATTACGAATGAAGAAGCCTTTCTGGAGCAGTTCCTGCTGCTGGACTGTGACACCAGGCAGAAGAATGTGATGAAGAGTTGGGTGCTGCCTGGAAACATCCCACTGTCTTCAGCAAACAAGACTGCAGTGATGCGGTCTGACAGCAGGCTCCAGATCGGGCCGCTGAAGGCAGAAGACTCAGGGGTCTACACCTGCTACGCCACAAGTGATTCTTTCAATGAGACGCTGTATGTAACAGTGGTGGTATTTAATTCCACCATGAACGGTGGTCTGGAGAACCTGAAAACAGCCTACACCACCTTTGTTGCATGTCTGGTCAGTCTAGTTATGGTTCTCATCTACCTCTACTTCACACCCTGCCACTGCCCCTGTTGTCCAGGTCATGACCTGGAGAAAAACCAGCCACAAGACAGCCTGCACTCTTCCACCGTCAGCATCTCACAGGCACACGAGGAGATGGGGCAGGAAAGAGTGGCGAGCGAAGGCTTCCCCTACAGACATGTGGGCTTCCTGGATATCAAGGAGCAGCTGGAGCAGAATGGGAGGTTGAATCCAATAGGTGAGGAGGATGAGGGGTGGAGGGGGGACAACAGGGAGAGGAAGAGATCAGATGCAGAGTCTGTCAGCTCTGTGTGCTCCGATACCCCCATGGTGGTGTAACAGCCAGTGGCTGAGCATGCCGGGTAAGACGGTGATGGGCTTGAGCCATGGAGAGTCACAGGGAGCTGATCGCTTTTAATGAGTGAGATTCAAACATTAGCATGTTCCAAACAAAGTTAGTTTCAGTTCCAGTGTATAGATTTATCTCATACTAGACTGAAATTAAAATGGATTGGGGTATTTGTGTGACACACATTTTTGTGAGCAAAAATCACAAATTTCTCCTTTTAGTAATTTCACTAGCATGAAATCAGGGAAACCCAGATGACTAGGTCAATTTTTTTAGTTGAAATATTATTTAGCATTTTTGATGGAAGTTCCCCAGAAAATAATGAATCTACTGACCATCAGCAGTCATAACTCAGACAAACAGAAAGGCTTTTGATGTCATTCACAAGTTTATCTTTATTCTGAATGTCCTGAGGCTGCATGTTGAATAAAAGTGATTTTTTTTTTTTTTTGCATTGGTAATCTTGGCACTGCAAAGACAAGACAAGAAATCTTTATGCAGAGCTCGCTTAAATACTGCTGCAAGCTGTGGAATATTTATGCTGTATTTAACGTTCCTTTGGTTTGGTTGGCTTTTACAGGACACAATACTGTAATGATTACTCTTATGCAATTTTGGCAGTTGTAATTACTTCGTCAATTATTTTCGATTTGAGTGTGATTTAATGCAAAATATATAATCTTTTTATGCAGGTCTAACTTAAAAGCCATTTTCAAATCGCTATAATTACAGAAGCATCAACAGTCTTTAAACTGCAACAAGAAAAGTTAAAGGTTTTCATGCACACACACACACTTTTGTTGGCACTGAAACTGATATCCAGTTGTTTACATCAATATAAATATAATCTTTGACTATTAACAGACAAATTGATTCAAGTTGAGCCAGTTATTTTATCACGACATTTATGACCAGGATGCACTGCAGTACTGCAAAGCAGACTTTTATTATTGCTGAGATTCAGTCTTGTAGAATCATTGCACTCTAATTTTGAGGCAACAAAGGAGCCTCTGCATGCAACCATGTGTAAAGGAAGTTTCTTTCAGAGCACCTGAGTACAGAATCATCATCAGGAACGGAGTCTCAGAACTTTGTCATATATTAACATTACCCAGGGGGTCTGCAGGTACCACTTCTGGCTCCGAAAAAATAAGCATCACAATAAGTCACATTTACATAACACAAATGCAACATAATAACAACATTTCTCAAGTTGCACAGCCACCCTCAGTCAGTGCAGATGCTGCAGGTTTTGTCTCAACACCCACTTATTGACCCTCTCCTCTAGTTGAAACATCTTGAAAATGATTAATCATTTTGAAAAATGCTTTGATGACACTTAAAACACATTGGACTTTTGGTTTTGAGCAAATTTTCCAAAAAGGATCTGCACTTATGATGCAGTTAAAATCAAATGTCATGTTCACAGAGTTAGATTTAGACCAATGACAGATGCAGCCCCTCCCATATTGGACAGTTAATAGTAGCCAGGAAGCATCGCCCAGGGGAAACATCTGAGAGCGAGGACCATCTACTGACTGCTTCTGGGCATTAGTGCCCAACCCAGAACAAATCAACAAATGCCAAGCAGCCGGCCAGAAGTCTCATGAACACAGTCAGAAATAGCAGCTTGTAGCAGAGCCACACACAGCCTGCCTAACACAGCTGAATTATAAATATAGTAATATAGATGTTTTGTGATTTTCAAACTTGCCTTAATCTTTGTTGCATTGTTAAAATCCTTGAAATTGCTGACTTCATAGACTGACAATATAACTTGAATGCTCTTTCCATTCATTGTGTACAAATATAAATCGAGAAAAATTTCTTTAACTTGCAAGTAAGTGACACTTTACTCCTTAAATTTCAGGCTGCACATCACAGATTATACATATGCATAATAACATAAAAGTGAAGCAATTTAACAACACACACCAGTGTCAGAGAATAGATGTAGTAATGAACAGTGCTTTTGGTTTGAAATAACTTTTTTTTTTTTTAATCCTCTCAGTTCTCATGGTGCTTTTTCAAAGTCATTTAGGAAAGTCTGCATCTTAATTCAATGTCACAAATGAAGCCCTGAAAATAATCACAACATGGTGAGTGTTGTGTGATGGCATATTAATGTAGCGATACATCGTAAAGAACATTAAATTATCCCTCTTAAAGGAATGTACATGTTTACTGTTTGGTAATGTTGTACACAATACTGTACTAACCAAAGATTAAGTTATGTAATCTACATGTTCAGTGTTTACAGTACAGTTATATTGTCATTAGTGTGTCAAGGTCATTGACTGTATTTCTGTGTGAAGCCACAAACATAGATTTTAATATATGCAATCCTGTATATAGACTTAATGTATTTTATTATTTGTTGTCTTATATCTTGTCTGTTCATGTGCTGTTCCTGCATTTCATAAACTACAAAAATATGAAAACAATGTTTGATGTCCACTATATCCTGCAAGATGAAACTGTCCAACAGAACTACTTTTTAAAGACTAGATTGATTCCTCTCTTGTTTCTTTATATTAAATATAAAGCAACAGTCAATTAGCTGAGATTAGTGTAGAGACTGGAAACAACTATCTTTGCAAAGCAATGAATAAATAAATAAAAACTAGATTAAAGATTAGGAGGTTTCCTAATGAAATGTGATGGAATATTTTTAGCCTGTAGTGACTTCACCTCTCCAAAATTGATTACTTGTCATTTTTATACTTTGATTGTTATGTGGCTTTAACATAAACTGTTAAAACAGCTTTAAAACAGCTTGTAGGTGCTTTTCATTACCAAGGGACAGAGCCAGGCTAACTGTTACAAGGCATTGTGATATTTACTATTTATACTTTGTGCTAACTTAGGCTACTTATTATCTATTATTTCTACTATGCAGACCTTAAACTGGAATCAATCCTTGCATCTGAATGTTGGCAAGAAAGCAAATAAGGGTCTATCCCAAAATGTGTATTTCTTTGACTTTGTGATGTTCCAGATGAAACCTGGAAAATCCTGATGCTGACATCAGTTGAGGCTAAGATCAGGTTTCAGTGGAAGTCCACCGGATTCAGTTTCTGTTTTACACTAATGACACAACCTTGTTCACTTGAGGGTGAAATGGGAGACCACACAGATCGCTGGAGCAGAAACTGTTCATCCAGGGAGTCATATTTATTGCCCCGTCCCTCAGACTTACTTTCTTCTAGTAGCATTCATTGTTGCAGGCTTTTCAACCTTATTTGGATGGCTGACCACAGGATCTCCCTGAACACAGTGAGCACTGGGATCTGTATGTTTCAGAACAGGCAGTCAGTCATCTCATTATTAGGTCTCAGATAACTTAATGTTAGAAGTACAGAATAGTTCACATTTCAGTTTAGAACCTCTTCTTAGTTGGAGCTATAATTAATTGTATTTATGTAGAGGGTGTGTGTGTATCTGTCACAAAATATTAACCTTCATATTAAAGCAGAAACATTGTTAACGTTATGAGAGGCATTGTACACTTTATTTCACCACAGGGCAGTGCAGGATTAGTCCAGAATCCCTATTTAAGTGAGTTAAGGGTTGTGCAGTCATTTGTCTGTCTTTGTGGGAGATGCTGCAGTGAAACCTCACCTGCTGTCCTGTAACTCCTCTGCTGGATGAATGATTGAAGAGGTCTGCAGTCCACACTCCCCCCGTTTCAGTAGCTGCAGTCTCATATTACCATGTTTACCCACAGTACAGGCAACACCAGTCAGGTGTCTGTAGCTAGAATCAAGCACTTGGACAAAGCAGCACAATAATACAGTAATGAATTGATAATTGAAAAGTACTTTTTTTTTTAAAAGGAATGGAAAAGTAATAGCTCGAATAAAATGTGAGTAGGAGGTATGGGAGTGTCAGTGATAGCTGATCTGTGTGTTGATGGACGTGTTTAAATAGAAAAGAGCTGCATGACACATCCCCTTGGATATTAAACCACAGATTATTATTAGAACAAATGCAGCAGCCTTAAGAAAATCTCAGATCACCAAACATCACTGACACAGATGGTATGAATGTAAATCAGCACCTGCTGAGAATGAATGAGTGGCTGACTGTGTTTTAAAGACTGAATTCTAAGTGAGATGACTCATCCTCTGCTCAGGCCCCTCCCAGGAGAATCACCTGAATGCCGAAGTGACTGAATGTGCAGTTTAGTGAATCCTCTGCCATCTAGTGGCCACTAAAGGCCTGAAACAGATTCATTCAGACCCCTGCCCTCACAAAATATTGTAGGAAGAGTTTACAAGCATTTGAATTTTAAAAGACATATACAACATTTTATTAGCTTCTAATTGGTTTTGCAGTGAATGTTAGTAATAAAAAATAATGTCAATACCTCCTAAATATCGTAGGCGATTAAATGCAGAGGACAAATAAAAACTGAGTTACACTTCACATTGTAACCTGAGGACTTTGAATTTTTCCTATTACAGTGAGATGTGAAGGTATATACCATAGTAACAATCCCTCTTGAAATGTTTATGGACCAGCTCTTGTCCGTACATTAACATAATTGTCCCGTATATTTAAGTTCTCTTATATTTGTACACGTCACTTTATTTAAACATACTCTAAGGCTTAGCTTTACTGAAATATATATCGTTGAAATATTTTTAAAATAACATTTGGTTAGCCTTCTGGCCAGTAACCATCCTCTTTCAAAGAGACATGTTTTGTATGTCTTTAACTCACCCTTATGACCCCTCCATCGTCCACTTACTGGAAAACAGCTGCCAGATGTCCAGACTATAATTCACTTATCTGTTTAGTATGTCAGAAGATTGCTATCTTTAACGTTGTAAAAGTTAGAAGTTATTAATAGATATCTACAAAAGCCAACAACACAAATGCTGTCCTATTATTAATTTTCTATTACTAAAAAAACAATGGTTTAATAAAGTATTAACAAGCAGTAATAGATAGAGCCATTAATTAGAACTATAAACTATATAAAATAGTGTCAAAACCCTTGTGTTGAAATACAACTCTTAATGATATATGCTGATGGGGGAAAGCAGAAGCTGTAGCTGTTTATGTTGAAGACAACATTATGCAAGAGATTCATGTTACTGCAATTGAGAGCGGCCTTGGAGAGTTGAGACATGTTAATAATTTAAAACTTGAACAGTCAATTAAGCATATTTGATGTTAAACTCACTATTACAAAAAACAGCGGAATCACTTACCTCAACATACTGACCTGTGAAGGCTCCAGGGCTCGGGCAAACTAGTCCACAACTGCCTGAGCATGCAACTGTGTTCCCATTAATGGTGATGCTAAATTATAAAGTAAGTATCAGTAAGAAGCTGTGAAAATAAGAATTAGCTAGAAGCAAATATCCCACTAATGTCACTTATTAAGTAGAAATTTGGTACAAAACACAACAACCATTATGAGAGAAAAGTAAAAAATAAGAGTACCTTTGGATTTGGATGTTCCAAAGCATAGAGGGATGAAATAGTGGGATTCAGTTAATACTTCCAGTGTGATATGAGGGGTCTGTTCCTCCATGATCAATACACTGACTTCTACAGAACTGGAGATATGCAGGTTTTTTAAGGCAAAAACCCCTTCCTTTATACAACAAAGCAAATACTAAAACACATTTCTGTTTCTGTTTATGGTTAAATAAGAGAACACCTTTTCTAATTTAAACATGTGCCTCAACACACAGATCAGCTATCATTAAGCAGGCCTCTCTCCTCCAGCAGCTGCCTGGCTGAATTCCCTCTCATGAAGGGGATCCTGTAAAGACAGACTGGATCCATTAGTAGCACATAATTCTTGCCACACATTCATCATTTCAGTTCAGTTTATCCAACAACAGACAGTACACTCACAAACATTTCTGAGAATATGTCAGGCCTCATAACTTATCCTAAAAAGGAGTTTCAGCCTGGGTAGAGCTCCGAGTCAGATAATGTGAAGAACTTTTTTTGTCTCGTTTGGACACACGCACACACACACACACACACACACACACACACACACACACACACACAGTTGGTGTCAAAGTTATGCTGAAATTTATGACGGCTTCCACTGCAAATACGTTGTAACCCTGAGCTATACTAACAACGATGTTATCATTAAAACCTCACTAGTATTAGTTTTGAATATATATTTTTTTTTGGGGGGGGGGCTCATGGACAGATTGACTGAGTCCCTGTTCAGACTTCTGTGGCAAACCACAGCGAATACCTGATGACTTCAGTTTAATGTTTGATGCTTCATTTATTTCATTTTTGAAAAGTTGTTTTTGGTGCTGTGGGATCAGTAAAGCATCAGCATTGTTTGGGAGGCCTTTCTTCTTCTCACAGACTGTGGAACAATGTATTTATAGATGTGGATGGGGGTTTCTTCCTCTTGGAAAGAAAATCTTGTTTAGAGAAATATCAGAAGTCAACCGACTGTGACGTTATATTAAACTGATTGTTCTGTGATGTAATCTTACATTTAAGTTGTTTTAAACACACCAGGATTTAATAATTTATAGAAGAATGTATAATAAATCTCACAATACATCCTCATCAAAGTTCTCAGCATTTATCCACTCAAGATTTTATAACTACTGACACCTTCTGAAAAAGGTTCACATACTAAACTCCAAAAAAGAATATTACAGCATATTTCTACCTCAGCAAAGGCCAATATGGTGGAAGTTTGTTGTACAACTTAACTCAAAAGCTCCTGTGAAATGGTCAGAAAGACCAGCAACACAAAGACCAACTTCATTTTTTCCCAAGGTGACTGTAAACACTGAACCCCTCTATATAAGACTGTCACACCTCACCCACCCCTGTGTGAGAACTGTCTGCAGAGACACTTACCACCTGGATCAATAAGGAGCTACTTAAGAGATACTTTAACAAAAACACTTTGTTAATAATTTAACAGAATGAATGACAGCTCTGCTAACTTTGTCTCTTCACAAGCTTCAGATTTAGAATAAAATATTTAAGGTGATAAATAACACTTCAAGCACGACATCAATTTTAGTGATATTCACATACAAACCTCTTTGATCAAATAATTTAATATAGTCAATAAATTATAAAATGTTTTCAGTCACAGGCCTAATGTGACTTTGGTGTTAAATGTCTAAAGGATTTCTAAGCTGTCAAACATAAGTCAAGTGGATAAGCTCATCACATAACTTATGAAAGATACTGATAGTCAGTTTACGTCTCTGAGCAGGTCCACATCATTCTACCCAAATCTGCCCTCTACAGGACCAGGAGTATAAAGACCCAGTGAAAAACACAGCAACGGGCTATTTCTGCAACAGCTGCCTTTATTTAAGCACATATTTAATATAATTTACAAGGTCAACATAAATTATCACAGGTAGAAATATGATCAGTGCAAATCTTAAATTGTACTCACCGAAGTATCTCTTGTCTGATGAATTCCATGAATGAGCAATATATTTTCTTTGTTCTATGTACTCATCACTTCAGAATTCATTAAAGGTCATTCAGTCATTCAACACAATACACGAGTTTTCTTTCTTCCTCATTTCCGTGTTCAGGAGATGACCTGAAAAACTCAATATAACTGTAATAATAATACAAACATCAAAAGATCAAAAACATACAACTGGTAGGACTTCATTATTGACAGTCTTTGGTACAAGAAGCTTTTTTTTTTTTTTTTTTTTAGTACAAACTTCCTAAATATTGCCATTGCCATTGGTTGTTATGAATAAGATTATCACGACATCAAATGATACTTTTAAACCTCTTAGACTCTAAAAAATTTTGACTCAGTGCACCAATACTTAAATGTAGGTGTTGCAATCATGCATGTTTCTCAAATATTAATATTGATATAAATAAAAAAAATCATCCACAACTTCCTGCCAGACTCACATGCAGCACTCTTTCGCAAACTAAGAACATTCTGGACTGGAGGTTAAAATAAATAAAATTTATTTTCAACTTTTACATGGGTTAGGGTTAGGGGTTAGGGGTTAGGGTTAGTTTAGGTAAGTGCTGCACATTCTGAACTTCCCTGAGGTGAACAATAATGTAAATTCTTACATTGTGCCTTCAGCTACACTGCACTTTGGTAGTTCTGGATGAAAACAGTCATTCATGAACACCTTATATTCCGTAAACAACTCGCTCAGCACTTATGTACGCCATTATCGAACGTCTCTGATCATCCTATTCGGATTGGCATCAATGCAGTTCTAAACTGGACACATCTGACAGCCAACTCTGAAGAAACATCGCTGCTGTGTGTTTATTCAGTGCTGCTACTGATCACTATTTATTTGTCACATAAATCTTTTCTGCCCTGAGAAAAACTATGAGCATTGTGCCTTTCCTGTCTGCAGTGCATTAGAAGCCAATTTATTTTTCAATTAAAATATATAAACTAGATTAGCTAAAACTAGAAATTAATACCGGCCGATTTATGATGCTGAGAAATATCACTATAAATGCCTACAGATCTACCTACTCTGTCACTGTTACTTTTAGTTTCCAATGTTTTGCAAATGATACCTGGATACTAATATTAATTTTGTAGTGTTGGCAATGTGTCAGTGTCTAAACTGAAGACCATCAGGCCTCTTGCCCACATCCCCATTAAAACGCATTTAATTGGATCAGTATTAAAGCTGAAACAGGCTTCTGAAAGCGAAAATACCGGTCAATGGCACTATACTGAGTTGGAAAGAACTGGAGATCTAATAATTTTGACATTAGCAACATTGTAAGATAGCCAAGACACCACAATTAACCTAAGATTACTGTCAATGAAAATTTGATGTTATTTGCTCCTGAATATTATATATTCCAATAAAGTTTAGAATATTCTGCTTTTTTACTCTACCACCTTTATCTGACAGGAATAGTTAAGTTAGAATTTTTCATGGAAAACCTGTGATCACTGTAGAAAGTACAATATAGTTGTTGATATAAATTTACAAGTTAGGAGAAATAAAACAGACATCTAAAACCTTAAATGTTTCTTACATGTTAAAAACCATGTTACATTAATTCTGCAATTTTCTCAAGTGAAATTGGGATTTCAGGGCATTTACTTGCAACAAAGCATCTTTGACAATATGAGCACTGACTCTTATCACAGCTATTTTTGAGATCCAGTCGATGCTGCTTACACTTCTGATGTATTAAGGACAAACACTGCAAAATCTTTCATTTTGCTAAATCCATGACGAAACCAACTAGGAAAATCAAATCAGTAAGCTGTCACTGACAGAGTCGAAGGATTGTTATCTGCAGATGCACAATGGACTCCTATGTCCACCTAGAGGTGTGTTCACTCTTTTACCAGATTTCAACTTGGACTCAGTACTGTATGCTCTTAATAGTCTCCAACATTTAATACATACCTACGTCTGTTGTTTAGGCCATGTTGATACTTCACCTGTGGAACATCAGCCAGCTCAGTCAGGGTGACACTCAAACCTGTTGGGCCTCACAGCTCCAGGAAACCTTGAATCCTAACCATGGCACTGTGTGGAGTGGGGCTGCAGTGAAGCTACTCAGGTCCCTTTAGTCTGGAGACAAAGCCGTGATGAAGAGTAGTAGCACTGTGTCGATGAGATAAATCCTGCAGCAGCTCTTAACTCACTTTGGCGTCATATGCAGTTTGGCACAGAATCTCTAACAAACAGTACGCACATCAGATCAACATATCAGCTAAGATTTGGATTCCCTGTACAGGAGTCTGGCAATTGTTTTCTCTTCTTGTGCTTCCTGTACTTCCTTTTTATGGAAAATAAAGCAGATGCTGTCTCACCGTCTCAACCTCCTCTCCGACACAGGCTGAGACGAACATGACGTCTGGCCCTAGCACAGAGATTGTCTTCAAAACTCCAATGCAAGAACAATATGCAACTTAACAAGTGAACATTGCTCCTTCTCAAGCTGGTGCAGATGCTGAACCGATACTCTGCCAGAGCCAGCCAGAAAGATGACCGGGGCCTGCCGTGCTTCCTCTGAGAGGCTGTCTGGTTGAGACAACCGTGTTGATCGTGGCAAAACTTGGCAAGGTGCAGCGTGGCAAAACAGGATGAGCACTCTGATGGTTCTCAGTCACACCTCCAGACCTGCACAGGCCAAAGGCGACTGAGGAGTAAGCCACGTCTCTGAAGAGACACTGTGACTCTAGATTTGTATTCTAGTATGGCCCAATTTCACATGAAAAGCTCTTCACAAAGATGTCACTCAATGAATATGAAAACACAGAACTGAGAGGATGTCTTCACTTGACTCTCTCACTTCCTCTCCTTTCTGCTGGGACGGCTCCTGCTGTCAAAGTGATAAAGCCTTGAGAGTTTGATAGACAACTCCAAGAACAGAAAAGGTCACAAAAGCTGTCTTCCAAGGCACTTGTGTTTCCCACGAAAGAGTAAATTTATTGAGACAAAATCTATCAAGTGCATGCTGCACTTTGTGATTTTTTTTCTGACAGTTAGGTATACTTCTTAGGCCCATGAGCATTGATGTTGTCCATTTTCTCTCTCCAGATATCCTGAGTATACAGTACAAATCAATTCTTTTTCCATTTGAACCACAATAGTCAAATCAAAGCATGAAGAACAAATCAGCAGTCCTCTGAAAGGAAGGCATGTGAGGCCATTGCAGAACGGCCTCCTCTCCTCTGATGGATTCAGAGGTGTGTATCACAGAAGTCCATTGGTAGTATAGCAGTATTTTTTACTTATTGACTCCTTATCAGCTATTAGAAATGTGCACGGTCCACGTATAGCTCTTAAATTATCAGTTACATCATTTTTTTTCAACAGTACATGCTTTGTTGGGGTAGTATTTGTCATTAATGAGTTATAACATAAGAAAAAAGGGGAGGAACAGTATTAACTTTTCTATTAACTGTTCAAACAAATTGAATGTGATGCTAATAAAACGCAATTATGGGGGGAGGACACAAGAAAAATGAACCCTGTAAAATGTAGTACCATTCAAAACAAGGGCCTTAAATACATATTTGAACAGCAAAGCCTGGGATATTCAGTCTTGTTAAAGCAAAGAGAAATTTCCTCAACTCCATGCTACAAACATAATAAGTGAAATGATAAATAGTATTCCTCAGCTGACTGAGAAGAAATCGATCTGCTTTTCTTTTTTTTTTTCAATTTATAAATGATTTTTTGTATCTACTTTAAGCAAAATATTTTCATGGTACAAGTTAAATCTCACTTGACTTACAGACAATGAATTAAGAGTAAAAAAAATAAGGGAGGCTTTACTGATAATGTAATCTTACATGATATCTGACAATATAATGCAGTCCAATATTACATGCCCAAACCATGGAGGAAAGAGAGCAATATTGTTTGAAAAAATCTCTCTCAAGCTTTACAAAGGCAGAAAAAGCAGTAAATTCAGTGTATTGAACTGGATTATAATGTTCAGTTCTTGATGCTTGTGTCCACCCCATATGGGTTCTTTCAGTTCAATTTCAGAACAAAGACAAGAGAAACTGCATCCATTTCACCTTATAATCTCACAAAAACTCCAGATACGCATCAAAAAAGGGCACTGACATAACTGTTATTTATTATGCTAAACCTTAATGCCCTCACGCTGAAAACAGTATTTAAAAACAAACTATTCTGTGAAGGCCGGATAGTAGGGCATCGAATATAAAAGCACAGTTGAATTATTAGTATAAAGGTTTTACTGCAGCTTTGGTCAAAGAACAAACCTGACAAAAATTGCAAAGCTCTCAAAATGAAACTTTGAATTAGGAAGTACTGAGGACACAAGATTTGTAGTTGTCAGCAAAAAGCAATACAGATGCACATCTGGAAGAAGTCTGATTAGGACCAATGGCTAAACCTTTGAACCTAATAGATTTATGCCCTTAATCAGGAAAAAATGTGAATGTACATAAAGTGGATTTAACTCTTTTGTCACCCAGCACTGAGATACCACATACATGTTGAGACTCAAAGATTAAATGGATGCCAAATGCAGATTAAATGTAGACTAAAGGCTCTGTTTTGGTTCCTTTTTTTTTTTTCTTGACGACATTGCAGGGAAATGATAATTATTTGTTTGAGGGGTTTTTTTTCCAGTGAGATAAGGCAGCATATACTAATAACAAACAGAATTGTTGTTCACTTTTTCAGTAGAGTACCCTTCAAGTAATGTACATTTACATTGTACATTTATCTGTAACTGAGTAGAAGGCAACATGTCACCTATATTATGTAATCAAATCCATCAATTTAGCAGAGTGTATTTAATTCAATGCAACTTTCACTTGTATAAACCTTCAACAGGATGAGTTACAGGCTACCATGCAGGTCAGGGAACTTAAAATCAAAGCCCTGTCATTTGCTCTTACTTTGTTTTGTTACAATTATTTCTCCCTGTTTTTATAACTCACAGTTTAATAGTTCATGGGGATAAAAAGACATTTAGAATTAACACTTGTTTTACGATGCTCCTTTGATAATGACCATCACCATGTATTCGTCCTCTGATTTGGCAAAGGCTTTGGCAGAGGTATCCAAGAACTGCTGTGAGAACTCACATGGGGGGAAAGCATGAAGGACTCCTCCGTTGTCCTTGTCACGACTGCCCCCCACAGGGAGGCTGATAATGCCGGCCGCCTCTTTCTGCGTCAGGTAGGACACCAGGTTCTTCAGTGGTCTCTCAGTGGAGCTGCCTGCATCCTGGACAGGATCGCCATCTTTTCCGGGCACAGCCAGGAGAATGGAGTAACCGCCGGAGCCTGCAGCCTTGATTCGACGAGAAACTTCTTCTAGCTTGGGCTGGTCCAGACGCAGGCGCTGGCTGATCTTCAGCTGAGCCACTTGATCTCCTGTAGAGTCATTCACCAGAAGACTGGTAGCCACATCCATGTCACCTTCCAACATGTGCAGTGATGTAGGAAAGCTGCTATTCTTTAGCAGGAGGACTCCCTGCCAGACCTGACTCAGCTTCTGTCCTCCAGCAACTGTCTTGGACTGCTGGTTAGACTTAGAGGAAGAGGAGTTTGAAGAGGAGGAGGATGAAGGACGTTCTGAGCGATCCTCCTTCTTCACTGGGCTCTTAGAGGAGTCAATTGTTTTACGTTTGTGGTCCTTATCTGAGAATGAGCCTGGTTCAGTGGGGCTAAGCGTTCTCCTTCTCTTGTCCCCAAAGCCAGTGTCCTGGCTGTTTTGCCACTCTCTGACAGGAGAAGGTCTGCCAGAGCGAGGCAGGCGCTCAGGGTCGCTATAGCGTCCCCCATCTCGGCTGCTTCCCCCAGGACTGCGCTCTAGTGAGCTGCCATGCCGACGCATGCCATAGTCACTGCTGTCAGGGGATCGATCCAGCCGCCAGCCATCGTCCAAATGTCTCCTTTTGCGGCTTAGGTCTCTGCTTTGCAACTCCCGCTCGTGATCTATCAACCAGGTCTCACGTGAACGTCTCTCCAGACGATCTATGGGGTCAAATCCTGCCCCTCTGATCCTGTCGTGGACACCAACACCTGACCATTCAGCAGGGGAGTAGAGTTCCCTTTCTCTGAAACGAGATGGAAGCGGGGGGGACCTCTCCCTCACTCTCACTGATTCAGTAAGACGGTGGGCAAAGGGCTCAGGGACTAGATCATAGTGCGGCAGAGGGAGAGGGAGCTGCATGAATTGTTGCTGCTGGTAGCGGTGCTCTGTATCTGCAAAGTCCACCCTGAGTCTTCTGTCAGGGCCACCCAGAGGGAAGCCTCTCATGTGAGAACATGCAGCCTGAGCAGCATCCAGACTTTCATACTGGATGTAAGCCCACACCTCACCTTTCCTGTAGTCTATAGTCCTAATTGTGCCAAAACGGTCAAACTCCTTAGCAAGTGCAGCAAGTGGAACCCAGGGTCCAAGTCCCCCCACCCAGAGCCTGGTCGTGGGTGTGGGTTTCCCATAGCCGATTTTAATCGGGTTGTGGCCCACTACTTTCCCCGACATTGCTACTTTGGCACGATGAGCCATGTCCAGATTCTCAAACTTGATGAATCCATAGGTGCTGCTCTGGCCTCTCACCGCCCGCTTTATGTCCACCTCTGTTATCAGGCCGAATCTGTCAAACGCCCTCCTCAGGTCACTCTCTGTCACACTGATGTCCAAGTTCCCCAGAAACAAAGTCCTGTTGGCCCTCTGGTCGTCTTCAGGGGTCACCAGGTCCTCATCGCGGTAAATTGAGCTTTCAGGGATAAACAGCGGCCTGGTTCTGGCCTCATATATAGAGAACTCCCTCTCTCTCTCCAGGTCTCTGAGGTGAGGTGGCGGGGGAGGAGGGGGGAGACGGCCCAGGGCCAGCTGCTGCAGCCGGTAGTCTCTGTAGCCCATCCCGGTAGGAGACAGGGCTCTTTGAGAGTGAAGATGTCGGTGTCCTGGTGGGAAAGTGTCTTTTAAAACAGGGGAGCGGCTCCTCCGCCTGCTCATGTACACCGTCTCTATTTTCAGAGGCCGGTCGTACAGCACCAGTTTGCCGCGGGCGTGTTTGGCCGCCCGGGCGTCGTCAGGCCTCCTGAAGTTCACAAACGCGACCCTCTCGTCGTTTTCTCGACTTATTTTAACACTCACGTCCCCAAACTTCCTGAACTCGTGAAACAGGCCGTCCTCGATCTCCTCGTCGTTGAGCTGGGAGCCCAGCTCGCTGATTTTGAGGGTCTTATACTCACTTTCGGGGTTTGACTGAGGCCGCGGGTCGCTCCGTGAGCCGGACCTGGACGTTTCCGCTGCGATGTCAGCGCCAACGTGTGGCTTGTTCCCTGAAACAACTCCGTAGTCGAAGCTGCTTCCGGTCCGACCGGACAAAGTATGTCCGTCCGAGTCCCTCATGTCCCTTTTGTCTCCGTGCAGAGCTCGCCTGGAGGAGGTGCCGCTCGGCACGGATCCGTTGCCGTTGTTGCTGCCGACCGTCGGCAGAGCTCCGGTCCTCTTTCCGTTGGGGTGGCTCCCTCCTCGGTCTCTGCTGTCGTCCGGCGCCCGCGAGCGTTTCTTCACCGGCGATCGCTCTTTTCCTTTCATTTCCAAAAGCCGAAATCTGCCGTCAGTAATCCGATTTTATTGTTCTCTCAGCCAGAGAAACCGCCCTCAACTATCTGAACTTCTTCGCGGTTTAAACTGCACTCTCAGGCGAGAGACGGAACCGCCATGTTGGATGACTTACTCTACTGTAGAGGAAGTCCTGCCCCGCGCGCGCCTTTAGCAGAAGCTGATTGGCTCTGCGCACTGTCAATCATGGGTAGTGGCCCAACACCCGCCTATAAGAGAGAAGGGTGCGGTTGCACTGAGGGTCAGAGTACGACGTTGATTCACACACGCACACGCACACGCACACACAGAGCAGAAGAGGGTAGCTTTAACCAAATCACAGAGGTCAAACACACTCTCAGGGCCCACACGAGTTATCCTGAATGTCAGAGGCCAAAGGTCAACATACATGGTTCAATAAGGGAACAACAAGCAAAAGTGAGTAAATAAACAATGTAACACATAAAATAAAAATGCACAACTGCCTTAACTTGATTCACACTACCACATTTAGACTACCCTCTCTTGTTATTTAGGGCCAACCAGCAAAGAAATTAAAAGGTTAGACTTTCAATGAATGATCAGTGAAATTTACATAAATTGGCATCAGAGACATGAAAGGAAAAGAGCTCCAAAGTACCAGCAATTGATTTCTCAGTTGGTGACTGTGAAACTGACACTGTTCCAACAGTATAGGCCTATTTATGCATAAACAATAGAAACATCCTCAACACGTGAACACTAACTCTTGTCCTGAAATTTAGTTCCCTCGTTTTTGATAAATTAAGGTCAATTACACCATCTGGGCAAGGCATGTCCATGATGCGATTCTCAGCTCTGAAGGAGGGACAAGGGCAGAATTTACAAGGTAACTGTCCCCTGAAGAAGTCATACAAACATCTGTATACATAATATAAAGCAAGGGGGGGCAACCCCGAGAGGAGCCTGAATTCAATACCTTGGTCCTAGACATATGTATATTTACCAAGACCCACTGGATTCAATATGGAATTTGCCCCCAAAATTCCAGTTGAGTATAATGATGGTATGATGGTGGTATTCTCTTTGTGGAACTTTAAAACTATATGTGTAGATCAGCAAAGTAAACACCAGACCAAATGAAACAGATATCCTCTCTCAGTAAAGACTGTAAGTACTTCATCAGTATTTAGTGATTATAGTTAGTCAATCGTTCCCCATCACATGCCTTCATGCTGTATCATCCAGGTAATAAACAGAGATAATGATGTTTGACAACAGTGACTGGTGGATAACTACAAAGGTTAAAATACTAACAGAATTCTCTACACTGAAGGCTGTAACACTTTTCTCTGAATTTCATCATTCATAATTACAAGACATGTTATTAGGAAGAAGGAACACTTCTTCCTAATGTTCTTTAAAATGTCACAGTGATTCTTTTTTTATGTCTTATTTGTCCCATTGATTGAGACAACTCTCACCCCTTTTTACCAGTAGGGGTCAGAAATGTTTCTCCAAAGAAACCACTCCAGTTGGAGTTTATCACTGAAACAAGAGGGTATAAAAATCTATCTACACATGTATACTTTAGGCCATATAAAAGCCTGTAAGTAAGTACTACCTGGAAGGAGAAAGCCTCCTGCATTGCTGCCCTCTCCATCCCAATGGACAATTTGAACTGCGTACTGTACCATTAGCACTCTGTGTAAACCATGAATAAACCATTATGAACTTTAAATGCAAAACATCCATGGTGATTAAATGTTGCTAAAAACAAACAAAAGTGTTGGGGGGGGTTCTAAGTTTTTTTGTATCTTCACAAAACATATTTTTCACCACACATGAGAATTATTTGGTCTTCAAATAGACACATTGGCTCATAGTCAAATATGAAAGAGTGATGGGCATGTATGAATGAGTACAACAAAAACATACACACATCAGAAGACACATTCATTATTACATTGCATATAGAAAGCTTTTTCACAGCAACTGGTCTAGTCTAATCCTGTTTGTGATTTGGGACCTGTGCAAAGCCATGACTTCCTGTTTCTATCCAGGTAATATAGCCTCCTGAGTCACAATATGATTCTCTTAGCAGAATTTATTCTCAACGAGATTATTTTTGCAGGTTTTACACTTTAAAACAACTTTTTGTTTGTTTTAATGTCCATTAACCCTGTTAAGGATATTTGTAAATTATGTGTAGGTTTCATTGTTATTATTAATAATACAAAGGACTAAAATTGCTGAAGCATGTATGTAGGTCACACCCACACAGAGGATTATAGCCTGTATGACAGCCGGATGTGGGGTTGTCATCCAGTTTATATAATTTATTGTTCTGTAGAAAAACAAATCTGCTGATTCAGAAATTTCGATCGCCACTTTTATATATGCAAACGTGGAAGAAAATGTCTGTATCATGTGTCTGTGCTTTGTTTCAGTATTGGGTAAGTTTGACCTATTAATTGTTGTACCAACAACACTTACTAAAAATGCTGTGTGCCTTGCTGCAGGGGTATTTTAAAGGATTATATTGTCCAAAAAATGGGGACAAGAGCAACCCTGTGAGCTGGACTGGCCCCTCTTTGAGAGACCATCTGGTGAAGTTCTTCTATAGACTGTCACATGTCCCTGAGTCAGCCCAACAGGGCAATCTGGCAACCAGCATTATAGTATGATTTAAGGAATGTATTCCTTCTTTAATTGGCCTTCCAATATCCAGATCAGTTGTTTGTGCTCTGAAAGTGGAAAAACCAAAATATTCAATTATCTGAAGTGAGTTTAACCAACAAAGTTCTGCTGCGATATAAAATGGTGGATAACTTATTTAAGAGAATTGCTGCATTTTCCAGAAAAAAAACAACATTTGATTGTATTTATACCAGTAGATAAGCAAAAATAAAAGACTTATACTATGATAAATTAATGCTGATGCTGTGACGAAGTCACTGGAAATGTCAAATCTGGAAAAGGTTTTAACAGATAGGTGTCTCATCTGTTAATAACCACCAAAAACAGAACAGCATGCCGAGGTTTTTGTTAATGAGCTGTCAAAAAGGGAACTCTGCAAAGGATTAGTGGGGGAAAACATCTTTTAATGAGTTTCTATTTTTGTGTGCCGCGTTAATGTGAACAGAATGGCCTGATCCACAACATTCTGGATTTTATGTGAGACAGATGTTTGGTGATGAACTGCTAGTCCCACCATCACTGAGCCAAAAGACAACTGATCCCTCACCTTTATAATCTGAGCCAGTATGTAATCATGATGAATTTCATGTTCGTGAAAAATGGATCTGCAAATCCAAAGCTCCCAAAGTGTCTTTAAACGCATTTATCTATTGTGTTTTTAATGGCATCTTTATGCTGATTTAATGACAAAACTGGGATAAAGTCCTCATACAACATTTTTATTCAGTCCTGTGGAAAGAAATACATCATCTTAAAGTGTTGGAATATGTGGCAAAGCACTGCAGCCCAGCATGACCCATTTTCTATATTGTCTGAACACCTACATAACCCACACTGTGCGAAACCAGATACAATAGTATGACAATGCAAGGACAAGTTAACTTGAAAGCCAAGACATTAAATAAAAGAAATTAATTAAGACCACTATTGGGAACTATGAATTAGACATAAGTGCTTTGTTTTTTTTACAAAAAATTATATCTTCTATGTTTTGTTACTGAGTGGTGCTGATATAATGTAAGAGAACTAACAAAGCAGAGCTAACCCCCTTGGCTAAAGGAGTTCATATTATCAGTAAATTGATCACAAAGAACAATATCACACACATGACCTAAAAAACAATCAGACACCAACTACTTTCACTTATCCATTCACATCTCTTCGTGTGGAATTACAGAATAGATCTAATCATGTATGCTCAAGTGCTTGTACTAAGAATAAAGGATTAGATAAACAATACCACCAAGCCCAGTGCACACTACAGCTTTTTTTAGTAGGTGAGAGTGACCCAGACAGCACAAAACATGAGTGGAGAGACAGAGGGGAGGGGTGAGAATGGATGGGATGGGGAGAGAGGAATATAAATGAGACTGGAGTAAAGGAAAAGTACTGGACAGATGTGGCTGTGAAGATGCAGAATGCATGAGCACACGTGAGTGGAAATGTGCGTCGAAAAGCACAAAAGAAAGCGAGGGCTGCAGAGCAGCAAGGAGACAATATGAAGTTAGAGGCAGGTGAAGGTGAACAGCAGAGGCGTGCTGACGTCAGACACTACGACAGAAGAAAAAACTGAGAGGTTGCTTGAAATAAAGATTTCAGAAAGAGATTCTTTGTAATGAAAAGCTATCAAACTGTACTGAGGGACGACAGGAAGAAATGACAAAGATGCCATGATCAAAATGGTCCATAGAGAAAAGACAAAGTAAAAGAATCAAAATCAAGTCTGACAGAACATGCTGTCACTTTAGTTTTTTATGCTTTTTATACTTAGAGTGTATTAGCTCAAAGCATGGCTCCCTGAGCAGCAGTGTCAGTTTCTCAATTAACAACCTTGCTCCAAAGTCACTCAGAGGTCAAATTTTGTAGTTTGGTAGATTTAATGGAATGCCATAAAATCTGGTTCCAATCTCTATAAAGTAATGCCTTTACTTTTCATCACCATTATCAAGTCACTACTTCAATATGCCCAGTACTTTACACCTGTTCCCCATCACCATGTCATCATTGCCATTTTCTGCACATTAATATGCTCACATTAGCATTAGAAATAATTCAAAGAACCATTTTGCTATAAACAGGTTCACAGAGACACTTGCAGAACTGGAAACTTTCAGTCTTCTTAGTTTTCATCAGTTGCTAAATGAACAAGAACCAAGAATAAATCTCCAGAGTTTTACCAAACCATAAAATAGTGGGAGTTACATTGAATGGGCTTCAGAGTATGTAAAAAGAGCAATAAGTGAGACAGCATGTGGTAAATTAAGGCAGAGCAAAACTGCAGCTTTCCAAACCTCAGATGGGAATATTTGGTCACTTGCTAACTAGGAAGGGCAGCAGCTCTGCTGTGCCAACAGTCTCACAGGCTGCAAGGCTGCTGATATAGGTTTAATGAAACCCTGAGCATTTTGCTGAGTGTCACACTATTGTCAGCTGATGCCCTGCAGCATTTGGGGCACTTTAGTATTCTCTACCTTGACTTGCCCACTGCATATAAATCATGATTGTGCTAATTTTTCTTTAAACAAGCATTTTCTCAAATGTTTTATCAGATTTGGGGGAGAGGGGGTCTGTGAGGAGGCCAAAGTGGCGTGATAAAACACAAGATGATGAAATTTGATATATTGAACAACAACAGGGAAAATTTAGAGTTTAGGAAGGAGAGAAAGCTTTCAAGGCAACCAAGAAGCACAGTTGTCCAAGCCGCTCACACATATGTGATGATGTGAGAAAAGTATATATTTCTATCCTTGTTTCTCAATAAATCCCATTACAGTGTGAGGGATACAGAGAGGAGAGTACCGAGATTACACAAAGTCTGTCATATGATCCTGGGGTTGCTGTGGCAACTGCTCCCAGTCGTCAGCTTCAAGAAGGTGGATCAAAATCGTAACAGAGCAAGTACCATGAGAAACAGATTCAACCCTGAGCTCATCTTAGAAGCTGCACTCTGGTTTTACATTCACCTTAAACAGTCTGAGCAACATCTTGCAACGATTTAGCACAAACACAGGGGATATGAAACATCAACTGTGATTCAAATGTCTCTTAAAGGCAATACTTTGTTGCTATTTGGAGTCAGTTCAAACTGTATTCATGTTTTTTAACAGGATTTTGTTCTTACAGGGAGTTTAAAGCCACTTATCACTGAGACCAAACATATGTATTTATAAGTATTTGATAAATAGACGACAAGCAACATGAAGAAGCCGCGGAAGAAATACATCTGATTAAGACAATTTAGGAGCAAGACATGTGGGAACAGGCGACACACAAATCCATTAGGTCAGGATGAAAAATGGCACCTCGATAATAACTTTGCCCTCTATCTCGGTGCTACTAAAGAAAACCCAGGTGGGAGGTGCATGATAAATGGTCCCTGGGATGACTGTGTTTGCTGCAGACATGCTACATGTCCAATATCTCAATGTAGACATGAACCCACCCTGTAAAAGATTTGCAGGCTGTTTGGCCAAGATTACTATAATATAGTCCATGTCCAGACTTGGGTTAGAACATGGGCTATTCATTGATTATAAAATATTGCTCATGTTGAAAGGAATAATATTCATTTATTAATACCTATTCATTGTGCAGTGAAAAACAGCTCAATGAGGACAGCTAAAGCACAGGTTTAATGTCCACTTTATGGAAACACAGACATGACCACATGTCCACTGAAACTGGACTGGTTTAACTGGTTGCTGAAATTTTACTTGGCAACAAAACTGAGGCTTCAGCAGCCAACAAGTTATATCGGACTGTGGGAGCACTTCTTCTTGTTGGACTGGATATTATACACTGGCTCGGTATGGAAAGTGATGAGATGGGCCTACTAGACTGGAGCTAGCTGGTTAGCATGCTAAAATTAGTTAGCACTTGTATATATGAATGAAAGTTTGATGCCGACATGGCAACTTTTATTCTGGGCTCGTAAGTACATGTTAACATTGGTTATTTAGCTAATTTTATTATTGCATTTAACTATAGCTTTGCCACATAGCAAAATCTGATTTATTCTTGTCAGTGATTCATCAGAGGACACTAAAGTGAGAGGCAGCTCAGAGGGCTAACAGTGTGTTTCGTTATTTAGGTTAGCAGTATTTGTAGAATGAAATCCCCTCTTCAGGGTTAGGGGATATGGGACTAACAGGGCACACTTGAAACTTTCCTTGAATCTCATGATGAAAACCATGTTTTTTCCACCATCCACTGTCTCATTACTCTGTGATCTTAGCAAAACCTGAAAAACAACCAGGTTAACCAAGTATCATTGTGTCTTCTCCTCCTGTCCACATGGGACAGGGACTAATGTCTTACATTTTTTAGCAATTGAAAAATAAGATGCAATGACGAAATCTGCGTCAGACTGTCACTTCCTCAGGTGGAGTGAATAACCTTGACAAATCCGCTCACACCTTCCCTCTCTCTCAATCTACCTCCCTTCTTTCTTCCAACACCCCTGCAAATCCAGTCTGGAATAACGAGGCTGTGACAGGAGAGGAGGAAGTGATCATTTGTCAGCGCTGATGATGTGCGGCTCTTTGTGCGGCGCTCTGTGCGTCACGATGCGCTCCGGACTCTCCGCCCTGCCTGTGGACAGCAGGCACAGCAGCATGTGATGCTCCGTCCTCCTCCAGAGTCCTGGGAGAGCTCAGTCAGCGACATGCCAGCTCAGACCTCCGGATCTGTTCGTGAAGCCCACCTCTTCTGCTGTCTGCCTTCACAGTAAACCCTGGATGTTGTTGATTGCTGCCGCAGATTCAAGGTGAGAAAGATTTTTGTTTTTCTGCTTCCCATGTCCTGATTCTCCGTGTTATTTCCCAGATTATTCTCTCTCTCTCTCTCTCTCTTTTAAAGTATATTTCTGTAAAAGTTTACATGCAGTTTTACAAGTAGTTGAAAGCACTCAGTGTCATGTCTGTAACACACACCAACATGTGAATCAGTTATCTGAAATCGTGTAAAATGTGCTTCAGTTTACACAGAGGTCATGAAATAGTCTTATATTGACCTCGGCTGTGTAGTTAAAAAGACACAGCATCGCTCACATTGAGCAGTAAAGCCACAGATGAACAGATGACTTAGACTGAAACTACCAGCATCAGCACCATGATGTGGTCCCAGCTAGTTACTGAGCATCCAAGAGCTTTCCACAACCTGCAGCTGCTCTTTTCACTGATAACAAGCTCTCCATTTCATGTCTAATCTGCATTATTTTGTATTTTAGATCTTTATTTTCATTTTTTTTTACCATCCTTATAAGCACAAGTGACTCCTCAGACTTTTAACACTTTGTTATTATCATTGTGACAGCAGCTGATTGATCATTAACACTGTCTAAGACCAATAAAGCAGGTTAGTAATCAAGGGATCAGTAAATGATTGATGAAGAAGTGAGGACGTTTAAACAAGACTGATTACTTAAGCTGGTCCCGGCTATTTTTCCTCCCGATTTCCTGGTTGTGCTGGAAGCAGTTTAGGAGCTTCATCATTATCTCTTTAAAAACTAAACCCATAGAAATACAGATTAATGTACATATTTCTCTCTGGCCTCCACCTGATTTGTGATGCCTCTAGCCTTCATTTGCATTAGAAGATAACTTTTATCACAATATTCAGGCTTTTGTGACGTGTCTGAAACTGAAAGGGTTGAACTTGTACACTTATTGATGTTCCCAGGGAGAAATATGACTTTTTCTTTTTTTTATATATTTGCAGTTAATGCTGGCTTTCTGGTGAAATGTTGAATATACATTCTTGGTCGAAAAAATTTATACATCAGTGTTCATAAGAACTTGGATTTCCTGGCTGATACTACAGTTATTTTCTTAGTTAAATCCAGTGAAAACCTCCATACTGCAGCCTCTGGTGTTGATGTGATCTTTTTTCAGAATGAGCACAAAAGCACAAGCTATTTGTGTCATTTATGATGCATAGTAAATATACAAAGGGCAGGCAGGTGTTTACACAAATTATACATAGATCTGTTTCCAAGGACAAAGCTGCTGTCAGCTGAGGAGAAAGATGACATTGCCACATGAAGCCTTTTTCCAGACATGGGGAAACATGCATTTGCATAAAATTGCTCCACACATCCGACTCATAGCATCAGCTCAGCCACCTGAAATGTGTGGAGTTGTTGCTTTCTTTTTTTCAGCAGGATTATTGGTTAGGTGAGATGATGTGTTTTCATGTCTCAGCCTTGGCTGGATGATGCAGCCTCTGATTGATATTATGTGTCTTGTATGCTGGGGAGTGGGACTGAATGACAAGACAGAAAAGCAGACGTGGGGGTTTTACAGTTAATGCACACAGGATTATGAAGACTTGTGAATGTACGTGGATGGATTATTGCATCATATGCTCATCTTGACATGCACTATTGGAAGAAATCTGTTGAGGGATGAAAAATGAATAAATGGGGAAAGCAAAAGCACATCCTGAGTACAAATGATTGGATTTGATATATTTCTTGTTGCTGAGTGGGTTTGCATGGAGTTTACAGTCTCCTGATAGTAAGTGAGTTTGCTTTAGGCTGACGTAAACAGCAAGCGTTGTGACGGTGAGAGCTCGTGTGCATCACACTGAAGCCACAGCATCTTCATTTCGCTCTGGAACAGATAGAATATTTTTATTTAGTTCTTCATGGAAATCTGACTCCAAATAACCTACAGCCTTTGGATATGTTGCATTTCAGTGCATGGGCATTTTTTTTTTTTTTATTAAAGGAAAACCATTCACTCAATAAGTAATGAGTCTGCATAGAGGCTTGTGGATCAGGAGAAAACATGACACCACTTCATCCAAAGCATCATGTTCACTCCCGCCATTAGGTTTGGGTTGAACCATCCACTCCCAGAATGAGGGGTGAGGACGGATGTTTCTGCAAGGCTTGAGGGGATTAGAGGAATTAAAGTGGGGATAAAAAAAAAAAGCTCCACTAAAGTTAAGCTTTGCAGAACAGGGAAATTAAATAGAACAATTTGCAGGATTGGAATTTTTTTTCTATTTTATTTTTTTTACCAAAAACACAACGTGAGAGAGGAAATAACTTGTGAGAAATAACACACAGGTGACAAATGATTGCCCGTCTTTTTGTTGACATTCATTAGGGTTCTGTGGCAAGACAACCATGTGTTATAGTCCAGTGTCTTATTATGAGTCTAAACAAGCACAAAATGGAGAAATAATTGTGCCAGAAATTGTGTGAACGTTTATTTAAAGATCAGCCGGGAAAAGGAAGCTTAAAACGACTGTACATCAAACACGCCTTGTTAAGGAGACATTTCTTACATTTCTTCTCTTTAAAGGGTATTTATGGGAATTTTGACTCACAATGGAACATTATGACAGTGTTCATTTGGATGAAGTCATTGAAATACAACTTTCTGCTTGACCTTTCTGTTTTTCTGATGCAGGACTGGGGCCTGAAATCCAGCTGTCACTCTTCAGCTTCTCCCTCATATACTACATCTCTCCATCTTTTCTCCTCACTTTGCCTGTATCATTTCTTCCTTTTCCTGCCAGTCTCTTTCTTGCTCTGTCTTTCACTCTCCACCCCCACCCCCTTCCTGACCCTCAGCCTCACTCATGCCTAAAAACAGCAAGGTGACGCAGCGCGAGCAGAGCCATGAGCACGTCACAGAGTCAGTGGCGGACCTGCTCGCACACGAGGAGCCACTTGACTACAAGAACAGTTCCCTGAACGTCAGAGGGGCTGCTGGGAAAAAAGTTCCACAGATAGAGGTGCCCGAAAATGATGGACGCCCCGCATGGAACAGCAAGCTCCAGTACATCCTGGCCCAGGTGGGCTTTTCTGTGGGCCTGGGCAATGTGTGGCGATTCCCTTACCTCTGCCAAAAGAATGGAGGAGGTGAGTTTGGGGAAAAGCAGTCAGATCGAAAATGATTTCATTTACAGCTCCAATAACAGTTATAGTTGTGTTCAAATCTATTTTTACTTTAATAATATTTATGATATAGTGAAACAGTGGACTCTACATTACCTAAGTTAAATAGTAACCACTCACAGTTCTATCTATCTGCCTATCGATTAAATCTATCCAATTTCTTCTTTTGTCTTCTTGTTATTCCTGGCATTTCTGTCACCCACAATGCAACTGAACCGTTGTCAGATCAGGTACCTCACAGAGATGTGGTCAGCTCACTTCTTTTAAACACACATACCCAGAGTTGTTTATTTAAAAAAGTAAAGGCCTCAGATATGGATGTTGACTCAGTGACATCAATTCAGGACATTAATCAGATTTCTTCTGACTTTAAACTTTTACTTGGATAATATCAGTTATTGTTCAGTTGATCCACTTAATTTAGGGATAGAATGATAATGCCATTGGTTGGTGTCTTTTCACCACTCAAACTATTCAAAGATGGTTTTGTGAGCTTGCATCTTTGCTATATTGTAACATTAAAAAGTACTGACCATCAAAGACTACTCATCCATTACATCCTGCACACAATCTGCACTTCCCTCAGTACAGAACAGTCAAGAGAGCAGCTGTATTGTGTTGAAAATTGCTCTGTCTAAATATAGTTGTATCATTGATTACTGCTGCCAGTGGGGCAGGCCAGGCTCAACTGATACTCGATAGATGATGAGGTATTATTTTGGTAAACATGTATGTAATGCATGAGTAAATCTGTGTTCACTATTGGTGAAAAACACCTTGTCATCATGGATTGACAGACATGCCGCCACTTCTCCAAGTGTTTCCAGTGTCTGATTCACTGCATATATGGAGGGTTTATTGCCTATAAGGAGGATTTACTGACAGTGAACTCACTCCCAGACCAGTCAGGTCATGTAGCCTGGCAAGTGGCCATTTGTCACTGTGTAATTTGCTGTCTGGCAGCCAATTACAGACACATTAAATGTCTGTGTTGTTTGGGAGTTATCACTGTGCAGACCCTCTGCTCTTCCATCTCCCTCCCTCTTTATGTCTTTCAATTTTCTTCAATAACATCCTTTATCATTTCTCCCCCTATTGTCACATGTGAATGCCCATAACTCAGTGATATATGTATAACCGGCACTGGTTTAAATAACCAGTGATGAAGTCCTCACTATGTTAAACCTCCTCTCATACTCCAGACTTGTCAATTTATCCTTTTGCCTTTTCTCTCTATTCTTACATTATATATTAGGCTACATAAAAATGAAAGTTCAACCCTACGATTTTCATTCTTCTGATTCAACTCTGTGAGGATGTTTGTGGTATTTCTCATGTCCTTTGCTATTTCAATGCATGACATTGACCCTCTGCTGAACTTTGTCTTCAACTTCGTCTCACCCAACAACAACAACAACAGACATTGCGATAAAGGACAGATACCATTATTCTTTTTTCATATTATTTCCCTCTGTGTATGCGGTGACAAATTTTCAATTTAACACCCCAAATAATGTGCTGTTTGAGTTCAGCTAAAAGCCTCAATGTTTTTCAGGTGCCTATCTGGTTCCCTACTTCATCCTCCTCCTCATCATCGGGATCCCACTGTTCTTCTTGGAGCTGGCAGTAGGTCAGAAGATCCGACGTGGAAGCATCGGTGTGTGGAACTATGTATGTCCTCGATTGGGTGGGATAGGGATGTCAAGTTTGATGGTAAGAGAAGCAGTAATTCATGTAATTAAAGAAATGCACAGCTGCTGAATGAACATCAGTTCAAGGTCAAAACAGAGATCTATCTGTCTACCTATCTAGATAGATATGTATGTTTTTGGATCTCTGAACTATATGCTCTGTTATATCTCTCCTGGGCGTATGGGAGGTATCGACTTGTTCGAGAGTGAGCCTTTCTCCGAAGTTGTGCGGCTGGCACAGAAGCAGCTATAAATATCTCAAGGAGGATCACTGTTGAAAAGGGAGCATTTTAATTATTCATGCTTTCCTCAACCTTATTTAGCTCCTGAATGTCCTGGCTGGCAAGACTGCTCAGAAGACTGACAGCAACCTGGGACATGCACACAGCATGCTGACTGATTAGCATACATCCATTGAGTACTGATCTAAATTCTGCAGTGAAATGCTGTATAATAAAGTTACTAATCATATGTCTGTCTATCTATCTATCTATCTATCTATCTATCTATCTATCTATCTACCTATCCATCCAACCATTCAGGTGTGTGGCTTTGTGGGTCTCTACTATAATGTGATCATTGGTTGGAGCATCTTCTACTTCTTCCAGTCCTTCCAGTTTCCTCTGCCGTGGAGTGACTGCCCGATCAGAAGGAACGGGACCCTTGCTAGTAAGTGATATCAAGCACTAAGAGAGTTTGTTTGTATATCACCTTTCAAAAACACAGGCTGATTAAAAAAAAAAGGTCAAACCTGCCTTGTATTTTAGCTCTTGGCCTGAAAATTAAGGATTATTGTCCACAGTAAAATAATATCCATGTAGTCAGTCATAGCATCGTGTGTATTATTTCTCACGGTTTCTGTTGCATCAAGCTTGTCAACCTCATAATGAGGCACCAAAACGGATCAAACCAACTGCATTAACTTACTTGCAACTCTCAGTAACAACTTCACGGACATGATCCTCCTCCCTGAGGAGTTCATTCAATTAGTGCTGATAATATAGTAACCCCGGGGCAGCCAAGAAACTCAGCATGTGTATGACTCAGCAAGGCTGATTATGCTGCCGGTAGAGTCAGAGAGAAGAGATTCAGCCCCTCAGTCTGATAGATACTGATGTTGAGGGACAGCAGCAGAATTCAGAAAATTTCACTGTATGTCTTGCTCTTATAGGTCCATGATCCAGTGTGACCAAAGCATCATGATGGAAGCAGACCATAATTAAGAAATACTGAATGAAGCAGTGGAAGTATTGAATTCAGAAGATTTAGATTGTTGCACATCTGTAAACATCTATACATGTCCGGGTATCTGCCTATATAAATCTGCAATATTACACACAGCCAGTATCACTGCTGAGCCACATACAGTTTATATCCTTTCCCCAAGGTAACAAGAGAATATACTGTGTGTGCGCTGAAAAACGTCTCAGCTGGACTGAATTGAAGGTTAATGCTCTGCATACCAAGTGTACAGATGACCTTGTTTAGCTCACTTACATCTGAGGAGGTGTAACTGAGCAAACGTTCTCCATCTTGTTATATTTGTCCTTTTGCCCTCACTGTCTTCCCCACAGGCACATCCCATCCAAGCACATCTTAACACCCACCTCCCTTCCTTCATACTCATTTTCGCCCAAACTAAACCCTCCATCTGTATCTGTCTGCAAAACATACAGTTGTGGAACCGGAGTGTGGCAAAAGCTCAGCCACCACCTATTTCTGGTACCGGCAGACTCTGAACACGACCAGCACCATCGCAGAGAGCGGTGGCCTCAACGTCAAAATGACCCTGTCTCTGTTTGTGGCGTGGATCATTGTCTGTCTCGCTGTCATTAAAGGGATCGCCTCCTCTGGGAAGGTAGTGAAGGGATGATTTGATGACAGAAAAACATGTGGTACGCTCCTGGTTTTCTTTCCCTTAACTAATTTTCCTCCCCTGATTCACAGGTGATGTACTTCAGCTCCCTTTTCCCCTATGTGGTGCTCTTCTGTTTCCTGGTCAGGGGGTTAATGCTGAAGGGATCTGTGGATGGTATTGCTCACATGTTCACTCCCAAGGTCAGGTGGCTTTGATTTTTGTTGTAATATATTTATGAATATATACATATACGTAGATTAATACCTTTTTTCTTGTAGTTGGAGAAGATGTTGGAGCCTCAGGTGTGGAGGGAAGCAGCCACCCAGGTCTTCTTCGCCTTGGGTCTGGGCTTTGGAGGAGTCATAGCTTTCTCCAGTTACAATAAAATAGACAACAACTGCCATTTTGACGCTGTGCTCGTCTCCTTCATCAACTTCTTCACCTCCATTCTGGCCACACTGGTGGTTTTCGCCGTGCTAGGCTTCAAGGCCAACATCATGAATGAAAAGTGTGTCGTAGAGTGAGTTCAGCACCTGCAAACCATTTTTATTCTCAAGCACCTTCCTCTGTATGTGGATCATAAAATCTGTTAGCAAAGAATTAAATCAAACACGAAAAAGCAAAAAGCTTGATCATAACAGGTACTTGTTTGTGCACATGTAATGGTACATACATTTCGATTAATCAAATGATTTATACAGCAGCACAGAGCAGGAGTGAGAGGAAAAGATAATGACAGTGAAGAGGTTACTTAACCACCTGTGATTATATTTCAACCAGTTTTAGACCAGCCCCAATCCATGCCAAATGCTAACATGTGCACATGTTCAGTTTCCCTTCCCTAATTATAACATTTCGTCATATAAGCATTGCTGGTGTTCAGAAATTAGCACTAAACACAGAGTACAGTTGAGGCCTGTGGGGACTTCTCTTTGTTATTTGTTCATAAAACAAAGTATTAGAGAAATCCAACATTTGATTAGAAGAGTTAAGAGTTAAGATGTCACCCATGTTATAAGACCTCATCCTCCTAGAGACAAATTGATCCAACAGTTATCAAGAAGTTTCTGCAGTAAAATGGTGAAAAGACCACAGAGCTGAGTGAACCTGAGTTTACAGAACGTCACATTTGTTTGCAGAATAGGCCAGCTTGTACTGAAATTTCTAGCTCCAGTAGCTCAAGCACTTTAGATGATTATATCTTGTATACTTTTCCTCTTTTTTATCGCTGTAGGAATGCAGAGAAGATTGTGGGATACCTCAACACAAACGTCCTGAGTCATGATCTCATCCCTCCACATGTGAACTTCTCTCATCTGAGCACATCAGACTACACTGAGATGTACGGGGTCATCAAGGCAGTCAAAGAGGGCAGCTTCTCCCAGCTGGGCCTGGAGCCTTGTCTCCTGGAGGACGAGCTCAACAAGGTGAGCACAGATTTCCACAGACGTAAATTTATTTCAAGTTCTGTCTTTGACTTGTTATGTTTGCTGCCTCCACTCCTGACTCCTCGAACTGTGTCTCTGCAGGCTGTCCAGGGCACAGGCCTGGCTTTCATTGCCTTCACAGAAGCTATGACCCATTTCCCAGCATCTCCGTTCTGGTCAGTCATGTTCTTCTTCATGCTGATTAACCTTGGCCTAGGCAGCATGATTGGCACCATGACTGGCATTACTACGCCTGTCCTCGACACCTATAAAGTCCAGAAGGAGCTTTTCACAGGTAAACCTCACGTAATTGCTCCGCCAGGACACAAAATGTTTTTAATAGCTGTAACTTATTACTCAGCATTTGAAAAGGATGAAAGCACATTTGGGATTGGACTGCATTGGGCTTTGTATTATTGTTCTTAGTGCACTGAAAGCAAAACAGTAGAAACCAAAACAGCTCGTTGGTACTGAAAGGCATTTTTCATGTTTTACCCTGAACTATCTCATTTTTCTTTTCTTCCAGTGTGTTGTTGCATTTTTGCCTTCCTTTGTGGCCTGTTGTTTGTTCAGCGCTCAGGGAATTACTTTGTCACCATGTTTGATGATTATTCTGCTGGTCTGCCTCTCACTGTTGTGGTCATCCTGGAAAATCTCTCTGTCGCTTGGATTTATGGCACTAAAAGGTACCTCTATGTTAGCTGCCTGTCTGTCTTCAAACACAAGTGCATCTGCAAGTTATGTTTGAAAGTAGACTAACTGATGTATGTCAGTAATTTTTATAAGGGCATGAGCATCATACTATATTATTCTGGCTCATCTTTATCAGGTTCATGCAGGATCTGGAGGACATGTTAGGTTTTAGACCAAACATGATCTATTTCTACCTGTGGAAGTACGTCTCTCCTTTCTGTCTCATCGTTCTCATCTCAGCCACTGTCATAGAAATGGCCATCATCCCCCCTGGATACAACGCCTGGGTCCAAGAGCTGGTCAGTCCATGCATGTGTGTCTGTGTTGGGGTTTGTGTGTGTGTGTTGGTGTGTGGTTCATTACTTTTACTTCCTTTTATTAGAAGTTGGTAGTGCTATTATTAAAGAATCAACACATCTTCACGATTAATTACTGCATTAACATACAAGATGCATTCTTATATGTATGACTTTATATAATATTGGATTGTTTAATCTATAATAATGAATCATATTTTTATATCTTCCTTTCAAATTTTTGTATAATCCATATTCAAGTCCCAGTGAAAACAATAAATAGAAATGAATAAATAAAACTTTGTCATGTTAATTTTTTGACCTATTTGTCTTTTATAGGTATTGGTTTCTTTTTGTTTGTTTGTTCTAATTTCCTCATGAACATTCTCTGTGTCTGCAGGCTCAGGAGCGTTTCCAGAGCTACCCTCCTTGGGCCCTGGCCATGTGCTTTTCTCTCATCCTAGTGGCCATGCTTCCTCTCCCTGTTGTCTTTATTGCCCGTCACTTCAACCTGATGTCAGACGGCTCCAACAAGTTGTCCGTCTCGTACCGTAAAACCATGATGAAGGACATGTCTAACCTGGAGGAGCAGGACGAGGCCAGATTCATCCTCGGAGCCAAGCCCGGCGAGGCCCCATCGTCAGGGCCAGCAAAAAGAGCTTACCTCACTCCTGGAGGGAACAAACCCCTGGACCCCAACTCTCTGTCTCCAAACAGCTGCTACGGTACGAGCTATCAAAACGCAGCTATCAGCCCCACCACGCCAACAACACCAACCACGCCTGTGACACCAGAGTCTGACTCTTGACTGCCGCCCAGTCGTCCCCCCGGCATCCAATCCTTTAGCACAGTTTACCTTAAAGTCTCCACCAGGGGTCACTCCAGCACAGAGAAAAACCCCTCCAATGCCCATCAAACACAACAAAACTGTATGTAGCCCCATCATTTATATCCCAAAACAAGATTAAAAAAAAACATTAAATTCACTCTGACACACTGTACATCTCCATCTATTCTGTATTTAAAATCACAAATTTTGTGTGCTGAAGATGAAAGTCTGTGGTGCAGTTCTTTGCCTTAGCAGAAGGATCCTCAGACTGACAGACGCCCCCTCCCCACAGTTTATGCACAGTGCAGGGGAGCTGATAGAATGAATGTAGAGGAGCAGTGAACAGGATTTCACTCTGCTCGGTGGCACTGAGCAGCAACACGAATGTCAGTTTGATTCCTTTAAGGTTTAAAGTCTAGCCTTGTTTGCGTCACAGCCCTCTTTAGCAATACTGTGGATCAAAGCCACGCAGTTTAAGTACACAGTGATCTCAGTGTGTACATACAGTATGTCTCCAACGAGCCCGGATATGCACCTCATTTCTGCCACTTTTGAACTACCAAACACTTCCTGTCTTGTTGGATTCCCTTCACAGGAAACTGTCATGTAAACTATGCTTAAGGCTGATCTAAAGATGCCCATTTATCCTCCATTCACATCCCAAATCAACCTCCTACTGTTTTTAGTGTAGCCATTATTGTTCTTGTTCATTCTGTAAATGGTGAGTATAGTAATACCATGAAGGAGGATATCATTTTTCGTTAACTGGTGCAGATAAAGATTACTGCTTCATCCATTACACACACATTGTGTATCTTGTGCTGTAGAAAACTACTCATTTCATACCAAAAAATGAATAGCAAAACACTTAGTCTACCTAGTATATGACAAAATACTTAGTATAATGAATTACATTGAAGATGAAGTGAACTCATCGGACTGATACAAAAGACCTGAAACAAATATCCCCCACTGACACGAAACACTGCTTGTTCATATTATTTTCAAACAAATGTCCAAATTGTTTCTTTGAATCAGTTCTGATGTTCTTGCTTCAAAACTGACAATGCTCCGAAAGCACAAAGGAGATTTTAAACAATTATTTCTGCCCATGTAGCATTGCTGCCATCAAAAATGTCACACACAATAATAATAAAGCAATATATTTATTTTGTAGCACAAATAGCACTGCACAAGCTATGTTCACTTTGAACAGCATAATGAATATGAAATAAAAAAAGACTACAGTGGACCAAAAAATACAGTAATTTAGTCAACAACAAGTCAAATCCAGGAGTCTTAAACCGGGTTTAGTATCTGTATGCCTTAGCTTCTTCAAATAGATGGAGAAACAAATAAAATACACACACATGCACGCACTGTATCTGTATCTGTATTTTTGAAATAGTAAACATCTTGACACAGACAGCATGAATCCAGTCATGCAGTCTGAACAGGTAAAATAAAGAGGATCAACTTTTCTGGGATCATGTTTTATTTTTGTTCACTCTGACAGTGAAACTGAGCACATTTCTTTTCTGTTATAAAAGAGGATACTTTCATTTATTTTTGTATCACAATATTCAAAGCCATGGTGTTCTGGTAAAAAAAAAAGATATTTATATTCCTGTATATTTGCAGTGTATTTAGTTGTGAGGACTAACAAAGATTTATCTTTTAAAAGTGACCAGTAAAAAACAAACTGTACATTTGAAGACTGTAGTTTGTGTAAGTTATTCTTGTTGGGGATGTGAACAAGCTGCTGGCTGGGTGAGGTAGCGTGAGTGTGTAGTTTTGTGGGCAGCTGGTTGTGTTTATTGCAGTTGTGTGGTTGTACCTCATATGAAATAATGTCCACTCACACATCCCCACTTAACCAATACTGGTCTACTTGTTTGTAGCCACACTAGTCGTTTACCACAAAACATGGTACATATTTCCTCTTGTTTAACACTTTGTCTTATGACAGGATACCTATAAAATAATTTGGTCAGCCTCAGATACATTCAAGTCTATGCTATTATAACACGCTAATATGTTAAACACATGTTTTCTCTCTATCTCTCTATCTGGTAACATGGTGTTATTATGACAAGAGAGAGGTTAGGCACTCATAGCAAGTTTCACTACATCTACGAAAGTAGAAAGTATGGAGAAATCAAATTGTTTGCCCTGATGGAAATTTAGATGTATTGCTATGTTAAAATCCTTTTCTAAAGGTTATCTGTGTCACATTTGGTAAGGATTTAACTAAGGTTGCCCGAGAAGTATCAATAAAAAAAACAAACAACAGCTTGTCAAACAAATCTAAAATGGCAGCTGCATCAATCATAAGTACACAATATGCCATGTCTTGGACTTCAAAGCCAACACATGAAATGAGGCAATGATCTTATTATTATTTTCTTATTACATTGCCTCTTGGAGGACAAATGACACCAGATTTCCTGATGAGGTACCAAAGTTTATTTCTGCAGCTGCTGCAGTTTGATCCAAATACTCTCATGATATCTAATTTTTGAAATTCTGGCATTTCATACAAGAATTACATTGTTAAAACGTATCCAAATTTTATTTATTGGTGGCGCTTAATCGATACTGAGACAGACATGAAACTTGGTGATAAACATGGTCATCGTGTCCCTTATTATTTTGCCAAATTCTTTTACTTTCTCCACTGTAAAAAGATAGTGGGTGCCTACGAAGATTCATTTATTGGCCCCTAAATTATTCATCCTTTCAAAAATGTTTTCTGCTGTGGGATAAACGTCACAGTCTCTCTGAATCAATAGTGTGGCTATAAACCTTCAGTTTTCTTTTTGTTTCTTGTGCTCTTTTAGTTTTTGTGAGGCAGGTTCTTCATGCTGAGGGACGTGTAGAGATGGTGTTCATGTTTGTAAATATCTTGTGTAACCAGATTTTATTCATGTCATGTATATCATAAAAAAGAAACTGTTTTAGCAGTTAGTGTAGTATTAAGTAATAATGAATGTCATAATGCACTTTTGGAAATGTGTTTTGTTGTCCTTGTGGAAGTAAATTTAACGTTGGTCTAAGGATACCAACGGGTTATTTCAACTGCAGACTAATTAGGGTAATTATGACTGAGTGATTTGATCACAAAGATTATGATCCAAAGAAATGGTAAGACTCTTCCTTTCAAGTGCTGGCATGTGTGTGTGCGTGTGTGTGTGTGTGTGTTTGTTTTGGGGTGTGTGTAGATTTCCTCTTATGAGCTGCGAGTGCTGGGCCTTATTGAGCACACATTTCAAACACTGTACAGGAGATGCATTTAGAAAGGTCCCTTTACAAGTTCTCTGTATCGCTCTCTTCCGTCATGTTAAGATTGTATGATACTGAAAAAGTATGTAAAAAATGTAAACAGCACCAGAAGTATTAATAATAAAGAGTTGACAAGATACTGTTGGTTTTCTGAATAATTCTTGTTCCAGAATGAAAGCAAATTATTAAATTTAAATTGGAAATGTAACTGTGTCATAGTCAGAAGTCAATCAGTCATTTATAACATGTCCTGTCTTAAATCACTGATCCTGATGCAACTGTTTTTTTCCAGCCAGAAGCCTGGATACAGCGGCTCAGTGAATGTGGCCTCAACCTTGTAAAGAAACGTCATACTATCTGACACCTCATAGAAAGACAGAGTTCCTTCTTTGAACTTCAGATAAATCCCTATCCTGTGGTGGCTGGGGGACACTGTGAGCTGGACACTGTTACCTTTGTGACTCACAGAGTAATGTGTGGATCGATCGAGACTCCAGGAATTTTCATTTGCTCCAAAAGCTGACAGCATCGTGCGTGATTTTCTGTCTATCCCTTTGTAAGTGAGAGCGATCTCAGCCTTGCTTCCTTCCAATTCTATCTCATAATAGCAGCGCTCAGCCTGCAGGCCTTCCTTGCACAGTACCTGTCGGCGGTGGGTGAACCTCCGAGGGTCACGGGGCGCTGTGTTCCTGGCTGTCTGAGGAGGTCTGAGCTTCACTTCTTTGTCCCCCTCAGAAACAACCAGATCTTCATGGGCAGTGCTGGGGTCCAGGGTAAGCTCGCAGGCATCTGAAGCCATGAAAAAAAAGGATGTAAGGTTAGACGAGCACAGCTGAGATTGTCCACGATGGATCAAAGTGCTGATAAATAGGCTGTCAGTGTCTGAAACATGAGGAGATGAACTCACACTGCAGAAACTCTGCTCTGGTAGTCGGCTCGCTGCTCTGTTCTGTTAGTGTGCTGCCAACTCCATAGGAAACTGTCAGACAACATCACAAGATTGGAGATTTACCATTAAAATGAAAAGCTTGGCCTTCTTCACTGAGGTCTAAGCCATGGCACTGAGCCAGCAATGAGAAAAAGGTTATTACAGCTCTGCTTCTCCTGTTATGAAGCGTCAAAATGTCTGCCACATTAAAAGCCTGTACATTAAGGGGTCAGTGCGCCCAAATTACAAAAGACAAATTTTGCTGATAAATTGTGTAACTGAAGTGGCTCCTCTTCAGTCCTATGATTACAATTCTGCTGTGTTAGTTAGGATGAAGATGACATAATTATCATTCCCATAATCCACCTGACATGATGTCACTTGTAACTCGTGGAATACGGGTAATAATCCACCGTGTGCTGTTTCATTGAGTTATGATTGTGCTGTGGCAGAAAGAGGTGGATCAAGAGGTGTGTTGGTTACACAACACTGTGTGTGTGTGTATTGGTGCACTTCTCTCTTACCCAAAACTCCATATGTTTCCTTACTTGTTATGTAAGGTAGTTATGTCTCAGCAAGCTAGATTGTTATGAGAATGATGCTAACACCATATGTTTTGTCTACTAACCCCCTTTATCAAGAACACTATATAAACTGTATGTTTTGAGAGCTCAAGGCTCTCTCACTGACTGTTCATACAGTCGTATGTGTGTGAGTCCATTAGCTGAATGCTATTAAACTCAAGAAAAGACAGCTGACATGTGCAGACTCTTTTCCCAAGATCTTTGTCAACCTTTTGCCACCACAGCCCTAATGTTCTAATATCAAACATAAAACGAAGCCATCAGGAAATAGTTCAAACAAACTATGGGGCTATAGGATACTTTCTTCACATTCATCCTGCATATCAACATCGTCTGCATCTCCACTGCCTGATGCCATAAATAAAAGATCATCTATTCTTAAAAAAAAAAAAAAATGTTAGGAGCCAATATCAACATGTCTTGTACATACCAGTTTCAGAGATTGAGAGAAATTCTTTGTCACAAAATTCCTCCAGCTGCCTCCCAAGTTCATGGACAGCTCCCTTTGTTAACACAAAGGGAAGGAGTGGATCCTCTGGAAGCTCAGGCAGGGGGTGGAGAAAGTCCTTCTGACAGAGACACTGCAATGAGGCCCATTCCTGTGAGAGAGAGAGACTTGGGGATAAGCCCCAGGAGCATGGACACCATCTATGGTTCAGATATAGGTGTGACCACAGTACCTGCAAGAAATGGACATTGTTGTCAGTCTGTGCTAGATGATCCAGCTCAGCATCCCTCTTCTTCATCTCCTCCATCTTCGCCTCCAGAATCCATATGGAGCTGTGAACCTGAGCCATGGCGGCCTCCTCCCGGGCCTTAATCAGCTCCTTCAATGACTCACAATGTCTCTGGAGGGAGCTGATGACATTGACCACCACGCCTTCACAGAAGCCCTGCATTTGTCCTGCCACTTTCTGTTTGGATACACAGGTGAGCAGGATGGATGAACTGTCTTCACTGACTGGAGGACAATCCAAATCTCACAAGCTGACCTCACCTGAATCTGCTTGAGGGTCGCCCCCAGGTTCTTCTGTTGCCTCTCTTGTTCCTTGAGAATATATTTGGATTTCCTCTGCAGGTTCTTGAGCTCCCCCTTTAATGTGGATTGGATGGAAATACAGATGAAACTGATTTTCGTCATGTCAGTGAAATAACACAATTTTTAAAAGCTTTTATGTTACGTCCAGTTTGTGCCAGTTTAAGTGCACCCTCCTCACAGTTTGGTGAGCTCCGTCTGAGGGTGATTTTGCTTTTATGGGTTTGATGTTTATCTGGTGTCCTTTTTTTTCAATTCATTATTAATAATTCCTTCAATTACATTATATCTTATTGCAAAGGTAAGTGACTTTGGAGTGAAATATCTTAGTAACAGTCATACTGAATCTGACATTAATATACACAGCTTCTTTTGGAAATTATTTGTGCAACTTATATTGTTGTTGTTCTTGTTGCTTTGTTTTTGGTTTTTTTTCTTGAAAAGCAAGACAAAGTCCAGTGATTCAGGTTTACTTTGGACGAGGAAGATTAAAGACTGAGTTCATGTTTTCCTCATTCAATGCTCCCATATTTACCACAACAGGTAGTAAAGTTTCCTTCATTAAAAATCAGAAATCACAGCCTGTGTGTTTGTCTGCCTGTTCACTGTACCTCCTTCCTCCTACGCTCTTCTCTCACACACCCGACTCTGCGTCCTCCGTGGTGAGTTGAGGCCCAGACGACCTGTTCATCGGTGCCGCAGGGACATTCCTGGAGGTTTTTGTCTCTCACCAGATTAGCCAGAGCTCTGTTCTCGATCATTTGGGTTTTGGAGGAAACTACTTGACCACAGTCAGGACAGCTGCGGGGTCTATTGCTCCTCTGCTTCCTACTCCAGCTTTCCTGAATGCACTGCATGCAGAAGCTGTGTCCGCAGGGAATAATGACCGGATTCCTGAGGAGTTTGCTGCAGATTTGACAATTAAGGGGATCTCTGTCCCTGACGAGGTTATGAGGGCCTGCCATGATTATGTGCAGTTCTCATTTCCTCATTCAGCAGCACCAAACTTGCGTTGTCTTGAAATCGGGGGGGGATGGGTGTGGCCAGAACATTTCATCAACACCAAAGCTAGTTTCATAATGCAACTCCCTAGAAATGCAAAAGGAAACAGCCTTCTGGTGTCAGGTACATTTTGCTCTCTTCATTTTCTCTGTGGCAGAGTTGAAAAGTTGTTGGAGAACCTTTTTACCAAGTATACAAATGATCGTGTGCCTTTCTTTAGAAGCAAAGCAGAACATAAGGGTTTGTGCAAAAAACCTACTACAACAATATATATGATGCTCAACCCCCAGGATACTGAGGTAGACACTGAGAGAAGAGCTGGCTGAGGTAGACAGTACCAACAGGCAGTCCAGGCCAGGTCAAGGAGAAGTCATACTGCCATTATTACAAGTAAGCCACAGAGAGCAGTGATATAAAAATACATGTACAGCTGAGAAAGGTAGGTTTGCTATCTGGGGAACAAATGAGTTCTATTATCACCTATTTAACATCAAACTCAGTGCACAGGGCAAAATGACCTTCACAGCATATACAGTGGGTTAGTTACATACACTTACTACTGTTATGTCTGGTAGTGGACTCTTCTACACTCTATCACTGGGGCAGGTCAGGTTCACAGACAGACTCCACATGGGCAATAAATGTGATGTCCTTTCAGGCCAGCGGTCTGGTCACAGGACAACCGGTTTTAGATGAGGATAAAGGTTGGACAGCTTTACTGGAGTAAAGGAAATAAGATTTAGGGTGACTGACAGTATTGACACAGGTGGGAAGCTTCTCGACAGGACGAGAGTCTTTCAGAATAAAACGGTAAGTAACACACCAAGACTGACCAAGTGAGGGATTACATTACAAACATGTGACAATGCAGAGTTTGGCGTCCTATTGCAATAAACCCCTGTGCTGCAGACATCTGGACTCCACAATCCCAGTTCCCCTTACAAACATTCTGGTTAAGGCACATAATCTTTACTGATTAATACTTTTAAAAAATTGACCTATGCATCAGGCATTGGTCTATTATTAATGCTAAAAGTAACTTATATGTAACTATAACTAATAACAGGGTTTAGAAACTAGAATTTGCTGACAATTTGCTTTTCATTCATGTGATGATCATCCCAACTATGACCCAAAGCTGAAGAAATGGATTCCACAAGTAAAGGAAAGAAAATGTAACATGACAGTATAGTTTATTACAGTATTTAAGTCAATGTAAAACAGACAAAGGCATGATAAATAGGCTGCTCAATTTACAAGTATACTCATTTCCTTAATCTTCATTATAAAACAAAACAAAGTAAAAGTCAAATAGTAGAAAAAGGCAGAGGAAAATGGTCCTGTAATTGTGAAATTTAGGTGGTTAAAATGCCTGCCTGATTAGAAATACTCGTCTCCAACCAGAGCTCGATGATTTATTCTCTAACCAAACTGCAGCAAAATGTGCAACCATCAACAAGATAAATCTAGATACTTTCTGTATCTCAGTGTTCAAGTCTGAATAGCCCCAGGCCAAATGTGTGCACATAGCACTCAGGTGAGTCACTCAGAAAAATGCAAATAACAAAGGATAAGTCAGGTAAACAGTCACCTTTATGTAATAACTTTTAGAAAGTATTTAATGTTTAATTTGTACATATAGAAATTATGACTAATGAGTTTTGACCCCATTTCCTTCACCTCCCAGAAAACAAACTAACAAACAAAAAAAAAAACCCAAGGAATGATTTATTTCTTAAGGTGTTGAGCCCTGCCACTCTTAACATTTAAGATATTACGTGTCTTCCACATTAATATTTTTGAGCAAGGATAGGGTTATGTAGTGCTTCCAGGCCAAAGTTACTCACTTTCTGTAGCAGGTAAGAGGTGCACAGAGCAAATACCTATAAATCTAAAGTAGGAGTTGAGTCCACAGCTGGGGCAAGATTTAGCACTGAATTAACATTCAGCAATTTCAATATAAAAAAAAATGTGGGTATCATTAGTGTAGGAAAAGTCTAGGTGACTGAAATTACAATATAACTAAAATTCTTAAAGGCAAAGAGCATTTGGTTGGAGCCCTAATCGAACAGTAAAACCACACTGATCTGATGTGATGATTGAAAGTTAACACCGGGTGACTTTTAAGACAAATCCATTTGTCATCTTCAGTCTGTACAGAACATGTAATCTAAACCAAGGGTTTATCAGTGAGAGCACTGATGGTGGTTTCTCTGAGATCCTGACTGAAACAGTTTTATCTTTTAAAAACCATGAAGATGCTGACAGGGGTTGGTTCTCACTGTAGCAGTTCTTCCCAGGAAATAGGTTTGGAGAAGACTTCTCGCTCCAGCCAAAGGTCATAGTTCATTTGGAAATCCTCGGGCAGATCCACCCGCTGTCCCAGAACACTTTGCAGGCAGTTGTCCACAGGTAGGAAGTCTGGATTGCTGTGGCTCTTGTCGTAACGGCGACTATTGAAACGTTCGATGCTGGCCCTCAGAGCGCACTCCTCAGCCTGGAAATCCCAGGGACGAGCATCCAGATCTGCCCCCAGACAGACAGCAAATCTTATTCAGTGTCCTCTTGTCTGAGTATAAATACAACTCAAGGACTCACAGCTGACCCGTGTATGGTCTATTTCATCACCATAAAAATTAATTTGATATTTTTTTATGAGTCTAAAAAAACATAGCAATGATCAATCAGCATCATTCACTGAAATTCAAGTTGAACTCCACTTCGTTTTGTCTGAAGAAAGAAACTTTACTTGTAAGCAAAAAAAAAAAAAGGTAAGATCTTGATCTTGTTTGGCACATTTGCTCAAAAAATTAGAGGTAAATTATTCAATTATTGAAACAATTCAATGAACTCTTTCCTGACTGAGTAGCAGCTACATAATCTGAGGTATATTATATTGGTCGTGTTTGCACCCACCGTTTCCATAAGCCCAGTCATCGTTGAGGCGATGTCGAACCTTCTGATAGATGGCAGACATGGTCTTCATATTGCTCTTCCTCCACTGACGTCCCAAGTATTTGGTCTGCACTTTGAGCAGCTTGAGGACATAGAGCTGCATCATGGCTTGCTTGACCTTCAGTGCTCTCTTGAGGATGGGAGCTGACTTAAACACCACCAGCATCTGAGAGAGATATCAAAGTTGAGGGCTACACCCTTACACTACTTACACACAATTTATGTGTGGTAGTACATTTGATGTGCTGTGTGGTTACCATTGTTCTGGAGTGTTTCCACTTAGTCAACTTGTTGAGAATCCTCAGCAGGTTGATACAGGAAAACAAATTCCTCCAGCAAAACTGATTGTTGTCTCCGGCTTCCTGAGAAATTGTAGATGTTACAATTTACAACTTCGACATTAGTCAACCCTCCTTAACCAGATGGCAGAAATTACAAAAACAACAGAGAAGGGGAAAAAAAACAAAAACTCACCAGACTTTCTGCAGTTAACTCAGGAAGCTCATATACAACACAGGAGGGAAAGTCAAGTACTGAAATGCTATGGTGGAAAGAAAATTGAATAGTATAATAGAAGTAATTCAAGTACACTCCAGATTTTTGTTATTCGAAGAAATTACCTATTTTTAGCTGTGATATAAGACATGATATTCTGGTTGAAGAACTTCAGAATGAGAGGGATACAGTTAGCAAACACCAGGTGTTGAGCCATGTACTCAAACTGTGAAAATGAAAAAGACATACAATATTTAATCCCAAGGGGCAATTTACCAAAGTGAAACAAGAATGAGATGAGCAATTGTGTAAGTTGTTTCAACTACGAGGGAATATATCTATTACAGTTAAAGACTGCGCTGTGAGATGAAACATATGTGACATCCGTACCTGATAGATGTGGTTAAGTTTGAAGTGTTTCAGAAGCAGCAGCAGGATTGCAGAGATGGCCTTTACAATGATCTCTTTGTGTCGATTGACATCAACCCCGAGCTTCATGCTTTGCAACACTGTGGTCCTGCAGTCAAACAGAGGAAATGAGCACCTCTTCACAAAGCCTCACAGTAAAACCTTGGTCAGGTCAGAAAAGACAACCTCCAGTCTTTACTGTTGACTCCAAACTATAATCCCTTTTGACTCAGTGAAAATATTTTTAACCCAACATGTCTGTTTTCAGGTACTTGTTTAAACAAAAATGTCAGTAGTTTTTAGTGATGCTAAGTCACCTCCAAGGATACTTAACATGAGTGCCATTCTGTATTTTTGATCATTACCACCTATAAGAGGAACTTACTGTTATAAATCAGCCAAGATGAGAAATTTTGGCATGGTAATTGATGACTCAGAGAGTGTGGACAGCTGGTGGATTGGACAAGTATGTGAAAACTGATGCACAAAACAGGCAATTCAGTCCATTCTAGCACTGAACTCAGTTTTGTTGCAGTAATTTGATTTGTTAATAGAGCTACATCACAATGAACACAAGAGATTGCTTTTAATTAAGGCTATAACGTTGTTCTTAGATTATTACTTGTTTATATAGTGAGTGTGTTTCTTTAAATTTAAAAGTGAGGCCACGGAAACTGAAACTTCAAATTTTAATAGAAACATTGCTAAAGTTAAGATATTTTCCTCATACAGAGAATAACGTAAGACCTGGTAGAGCTGTTGAAGCATTTTCAAGACGCATCATCACTTACGGCATCTCCTCTGGCAGCACATCTGCCAGGATGTTGATGGAGTCAGTTTTGGCTTTAGAGGTCGGAGCAGCCGCAAGCAGGATCTTCAGCAGAGCAATCTGATATTCCAGGAGACACAACAGGCAGCAATTACACTCCGACATGGATGTTAACACGAGCTTCAAAGGGCTACATTAGCAGCCATGTGTCCAAACAGCCATCTTATCTCTTGTACTGCCCTAAGTATAATAACAGAAGGCTAATGATAGGGACTTGAACTTTAATTGCACTGGTGCTGGTGTTTGTCACATCTTTTTTTATTGTAACATGAGAAATAGGTCAGTTTATGTCCTTGGTTACTTAAAATAAAACTTTCTAGTCCACTGCATTTGAGGGAGCAGGTTAGTTTCCCACATATGAATCATGAACAATAAAGAAAAATATTTTATCTTTTTTTACTTGTTTGTTTGGTTTTTATTTTTCTTTTTGCACCTTTTAATGAGCAAATATTTTCTCATCCAATATTTCAGTTATGGATAGCCATCATTAACTTAATATTGCTATTTCAAAATCTATTAGAGTTGCATACTTGTAAACAATGAATTGATTGAAGGTTTTGGACCATTAAGAGTGTGTGAATCAAACTGTATAGTTGACTGTATTTAGTGATCTAGAGTGATCCATATTAGCATGAACTGTCAACACACTGACCATGTACTGGGGCAAACTGGGCAGAATTCCCTGATAGAGCAGCTCTGTTGCACACATCTCCACTTCTTCTTCACCCTGAAGTCAAAGAAGCAGAAAAGAAGAGACATAAAAGACAAAAACATAAATTGACAGTGGTTGAAAGTTTACTTTGCCATTTATGAAGTCAGTGTTTTGTTATGTTGTTACTTAAACATACAAGTTTATTACTACTGATTATCAAAATGTGTCTCTCTCCATTCAAAACCAGTCTTCTTCAAGAAGAAGTTAATAAACTGAATGAGTTTGTTTCCACTTACACCGGACAGTGGGGTCTTCTGAAACTCCTCCTCCTTTGTGATCTGTGTCTCAGCTATGGAGACGTACTTGTGCTGAAAAGAAAAAAAAAAAACAACTTCAGAAATCAAAGAGTCGTCTAAATATGTTAAGTTTTCAAAAATACTGTAAAAAAAACATCATACCTGCTTTAAAGTCTTGATGCTCTCATGGATTGGTCTGGGCAAGCCAACAACTGTATCTGTATCGCTACAACACACAGAGATAACTGCTTTGGCACATTATTTCAGCACATGTGTTTAGTACAGTGAGATTTGTTTAATGGATAAAGTCATAGCCTGTCTGTTAGGTGAACTATGGTTGTAGCCAACAAATGCAAACTTACCTCCCAAGTGTGTAACCAATGAATTTACTTCTACTTGATTCCAGGAAATTTTCAATGTCCTTTTCCCTGGTGGCACAAAGATAAAAACAAATGAATCTGACAATCACACAATTTTTTTTTAGACATGACAGGGGAATCAATACATTCTATTCCTTCAAATTTCATTGCAGTTGCATGACAAAGACGCATACAGTAGCTAATTACTCTCCTAAATTTAATGTCATTATAAAAAACAAAATTATTAGTGAGTCAGTACCTGACTTTAGGAGCCCATGGCAGACCTTTGGGGAGGGACACCCTCTCTGATGGAGGTTGAGGAATAGGTGGAGGCATCACCTCATCCCTTTCTAGTGGAAAAGTCTCTGCCTCTATAGAGTTGTCATTGTCATCATTGTCATCTTCATCCTCACGAGAGTCATCAGCCTTGTAAGGGTCTTTTTCATTGAATGCGTCGAGGTTGTCCTGTTTGATCAGTGCCTGTGCAGCAACCAAGGAAATGGTTAAGGTTTTGTCATGTTGTGTACATAGGAAATACAGAAATCCACTAAAAACTGTCAACAACAAAAAGGAATTGAGAGTAGGAGGATTTAATATGCTCAATATGTGCAAAAATATGGAAAGAAGGTTGGGCTGTTTCAAAGCAGAAGACAAGACTTCACACAGCTAACTCCCCTTAAGATAAACAGTCAAGTCAGGTACAATGTGAACGATGTACAAATCATTATATTAATTAACCCAATGTATAAATGTTATCGACTCATTTTCTCAGATGACACTCTTATTACTATCGTAATGAAAAATAAACTATTAAATAGAAGCAGCGAAAATGAGCAAAGAACTGAGCAGAACTGTTCAAGTCACGTTACTTTTCCACACAATAGAAGATTCAATCCAATTGATGATTGTTTGTCATGTAAAATACCACACTACCCACTACACACTGTGATTACTATCAAACCTCCAGCTTTGTTTTTTTTATAGTGCACACGACCAATACCTTCATTAGGTTAAAACTTAAATAGTGAATCTCATCATTGTGCATCCCAGGCTGACATGGACTGAGCTATTCCTAGTTTTAACCCACCATGTCTTTGGGGTGAGAGAGAAAGCAGCTATATTGTTTACCTTATGTTCACGGCGGGCCCGTTTTTGTTGCTGTTCTATAAGATCAGATGCAGACGCAGGAGGAGAAGCCGCCCTCATACTGCGTATAACTCGGATGCTGTCCTCTGGAAGAGGAGGGAGACCCAGCTCCTCACGTTTCTGAATTTTAATGCTTTGAAGCTGCTCAAACCCACCAAGTGTGAACTGAAACAGAGTAAAGGAGGATTTTAATGTCCCTATATTTCAGATAGGAGTTTTTTGGTAGGATAATGTGGAAAAATTTCATGTGAGCACTTAGCATTAGTAGTCTTAAACGGCAGATTTCCATCTCTTACCAGTATGCTCTTCCACAGCAGTAACAACACTTTCTTCATTGGGAAGTGGGGGGCATGTCCGCTGCAGAACTTGGTAACCATACCAAAGAGCATGACAGAAATGGGTTCGTTGTTGAACAGTGGAGATCCTGGATTGGAGAGATGGGTGGAATTAGTTTATATGGCCAATTTTAATACGGCCATACTTTAATACAAATAAAACATACCTAGTTCCGTTCTGAAGGTTTCCTTAATAATTTTCCATTCAGGCCTGTCAGCTGGATCATCCTGTTGTATCGTTTCTACCATCAGGTACATTATGTTGAGCAGCACTCTCAGATCTGTGCTATCTGCAAGGGAAATGGCTGGTTTTCTCACAGCACTACTACAAGCAGCGCTGTTACTGAAAAGGAGAAAATGGATCATATAATTAGATTCTCCAAACAGAAAATATGACAACAATGAAATTACTCCTAAAGCCAACCAACATTTTTGTTTTGATTTTTTCCACTAATAACTTGTTGAAAAAAAATTGCAGTTTTAAGTTTCAAGTTAACTCCCAAAAAATTCGAAAATTGATGAAGAACATACTCAATTTCCATGTTAAGCAGTTCCACAAGGGCAGAGAAGGTCCCAACATCCAAGAGCAGAAAGATGTTGTATCTCATCCAGCTCTGTACCTCAGCCTCGGAGCTGCACTCTGCAAAGGTTCCTACAATGAAACAAAATAACCCTGCTCAACACCAATTCCAGAAAAATACAACTGTCTTTAAACCAATTAAATGCCAAACAGGTGATGTGGCCTTACCCTGAGCCATGTACAGAATAGCCCTAGCAACCTTCAGCCTCTTCTCCCGGGCAATCACCTCCAGACTGTCCAACAAGCGCATAGCATGAGCTCTGTGCTCGGCTGCATCCAATTCAATCCATTTATTATCAGACACTAATGAAGAATAAAAGAGGAATGTTTGTGGATTAATTATGATAGACTTAAACTTATTTGTCAGTTTATTAAAAATGCCTTGCTAAAATGAATACAGTCATCACGTAAACAACATGTCCACCCTTCATGACGGTTACAATGCTTAAAATTTACAATGGTTACACTATAAAATGACATTACAGTTTAGTCAATGCATTTTTAACACGCTATTCAAAAACACTGAAAACCTTCATAACCTTCATAATAAGAAGACTTATTGCTGAACTTTTGTCTTAGATTGGATGGTTTTAGTTGTATGCACTTTCTTCACTTTAGATGTAATAATACTGATTAATGATACTGTAACCATACTAAATACCAATTTGACTGTGTGGGTGCAAGTTCAGCTACATACCATGTGCTCTGAATTCCTCCTCAAAGCACTTCCTATTAAGAGCAAATTCTGGTCCTTCAGTGTAACTGTACAGCTCTGGAAAAAAACAGAAACATAAATGACCTCAGCTCAGCATGGATTGCAAATTCTCAAAGCAAAATAAATTCAGAGGAACAAAAAGGAGTCAGAGTCAGGCTGTGTCCACAGTGATAACATGTGACCACACAAACAACACACCTGACAGCTCTGCAGCCCACTTGTCTGTATCAGCATATTCAAACTCCAGGTCTGGAGTCTCCGACAACCCCTGTGAAACATTTTATGGGAGAGAGAATGCTATCAGCTGCAAAATATCAAAGTTTTTTCCCCACTAAATCTAGCTGGGCATAAGTAGTAAAATCACATGGACACACACACAAAGACATCTTTTCCTTCCTACTATGAATGGTATCAAGCCATTGATCAGAGTACTGTACCGACTCTATTTTCTCTTTTAACTGTCCATATCAAAGTGAAGTGGGGATTGGTGGATTATCAGGCCTCTGTTGTGAGTTGGCACTATGCAAACAAAATTGATTTGATATGAATTTGACTGAACACAATCACATACAAGGACACAAGGTGTTGAGACAGCACCCATAATCTTGTGGTATCAGTAGTAATGCACTTAATAATAAAACTGAATGAAAGGGGAAATTATACTACAATCAGTCTGGTTTCACATTTGATGAAGTACATTTTTGTTTTAAACTTACACACTTATATGCTAAACTATTTTGAGTTCATTTTTACCTCGTAATGTGGTGGTTTTATTACATACTGGTGCATCTGCCACCACTTTAGGAGGTGGATTCATAGAAGCTGACTACTCACTGACTCACTGGCTTTACTTAAACCCAAATGGGACTTACTGTTTTACACCTATAGATAAATGACATAAGCACAGCAGGCCGATGCTTTGGCAAACAGCAGCGTTTCAAACACTACCTGACAGACTCAGTTTTTACCATGTCCTGGTTTCTAACACACTTCAGTCTGGCCTGTGATTACCCAAGACTGCTAGCTAGCCTGTGCTATGCTACCATAATATTCAACGTTACATAAATGTAGTGCACATTCAACAAGGCCCAGCTGTAGTAGGAACATTAATTCAACAACTTAAAAATTATTTGTTCTTGTGGTCACTTCATGTTGCCGGGTCGTGTTAAAATCACAGTGAGGTTACATTAGCCTGTCAGAGCTAAGCTAGCTAACGCTAAGTGTTGAAGCAGAGAAGGCCCTGTCTGTTCCCGGCTCGCTGAAAACAGACCACAGACTTCTCCTTACGTACCTCTGAATCTTTCCTTGGGTTGCGGGTAAATTCGCCCCTGGTTTTGTTGGGTAACATGGCTCTCTGTTTGTTGTTTACAGGTAGCCCAGGACCGTTCCCACCGTCCATTATTTTTTGGGTGCAGTGTCCTATCGCGAGAACTCGTCTGCGAGAATTCGGATGTACATCTCTTCTTTTACCCGAGGAGTAAGTAACGTGTACTTAAAAATAAACAAGGAGAAACGAAAACACTCGTTTCTTGTTTGGTGATATTAGATTTGCATTTTACAGTTTCTTTTTTCCCCTCACTCTCCTTTTGTTTGTTCCCAAACAAAAGATGAATACATATCATCAATCCTCTCTGTGAAATAGAACATCATGTAAAACAGCATTACCTCATGTCCAATATCATATTAGGTGATGTCATGCTATCGCAGTCCACACTTCCGCATCTCACAAATGAAACAATACCAAAATTACGAATAGATTAACGAGGGGAAATTGCCAATAATAATAATAAATGGAAGGCTTCAGTGGGGTTGAGGACCTTCCTTATCTGCCACCATTGTCTGGTTGGTACTCGAGGCCTGTCTGTACCTCATACTCATGTGTACACTACCTGTGACACATCACCAGAAGCCCATTTGCAATATGTCTAAAGGGTTTCTGCCTCTCTACTTAATTTCAAATCAATGAAACAATGACATGAGCCATTTTCAAATTTAAACAGCAGTTTATTAAAGGGAATTGTGCACAAAAATAACTAGACACAATGGTGAAAATAAAGACCTACTTATAGCTAATATATCATTTACATAACTTTTATCCACACGAAAAACAACTTCTAACCAGCAACAGTACATAACAGTCAAATCACAGTGGTATCCTTAATTCCTTCAACTTGACAAGAGTATAATGGTCTGCGCCAAAAATAACAATTCATTTGTCTCTGTAAATGAGTTAAAACTAGAGTAAAACAGCAAAATGATTGGTTAAAGCAAGAGACGGTCATAGTAAAAGTAATATATCATTTGTCACAGCAAAAGTAATTATAATTTACGACTGCAAAAGAAAAACTGGGATGAGAGCTATGCATAAATTCAATGGAAAAGTGCATGAAAACACCATAATATGAAGTGTTGCCTAATATCTAAAACCTAGTAATCTTACAGTGATGCATATTTTAGTACTGTCAAACACTGACTGAATATCTCTTCAACATTGCAGAAGTAGAACACTTTTGAATGAAGTGAGTGTTTTGCTGCATAGCTATTACTGTATATTGCAGAATAACAATCATGTTGGGTACCATACTTTGGGGAAAAAAACTGAGTTGGACATGTGAATATAAATTACTAAGTGAGTCACAAGGCACTGTTGACCAGTAACCATGGTTACAGTGCTTATTTTGCTGAAAAATAATGTCCTCACTTAATGTCCTTGGCTGTAATGCCCTTAAGCTGCTAGTGCAAAGATGAAAGCACTTAACAGAAGCACACTCTAAGCTAAGATACAATAAAGAGCAGTCAGAGAAAAAATAATGACTCCACAAATTAAATACAGGAAGTGCATGTACCTGCAGAGATTTTTGAAGAATGATGCAAACAGGTACTGACTGTAGAGCAACACTGTAACAAGGTAAGAAGGTGCTGAACCCTTGGCAGGGACAGTAACACTGTGGACTTTTTGGAGTAAGATTGGCCCGCGGGCCACCAGCATAAAGTACAGCATGTTGAATTGTGTTAAAGAGCTTCAAATTCAACAACTACCTGCACAAGATATATTTTAATTTAAAGAAAAAAAAATAAAATCACTCAACTACGTTTTCTAACGTGTTCATTATGTCAAAAAAATCGTATATATGCACATTGAGAAGTGAATGTGGTTTACTGCATTTGTGCATTTAACAAGCATTGCTAAACAGTGCTCAAGCCTTTTACAGTGAAATAGTTTCAGCTAACAAAACATTGTGGCATTAGAATAGCTATATGATGGTGCAAGAGAGCAAGGTAAAATAGAGGTAAAGTTCCCACATCTTTTGAAGCAAATGTGACAATAAAGCTTATCCATGTCTAGTCCCAGAGAATTTAAGGACTTATGTTTATTTTTCTGTTAAAATCTTAAATGGAAAAACATCCTCCAGACAGAAGACCAAAGTCCTCTAACAAACCAAATGTTGCAATTCAGCCAAAACCACTATTAGTTCATCAGGCACGGTTGGATATACAGTAAAAACATACTGTATATAACAATGCGCATTTCACAGGACATACATAGTTGTAGTAGTCATAAATAATAGCTGTAGATCACAGATGTCATAGATCATAGATTATCAAAATATACAAACATATTTTTCATTTCTACGGTTAAGAGCAATATTTTATAATTACTGAGATTGGACATGGATACAAAGATCAGAAAGGGCAGATGTAGTAAAAATATATTTACAGATAATTTGTCATATTTGAATGCCCTGAGGTACTGATACTATTTATACTGAAACCTCAAAAATGGCTTAGGGTCAAACGTAAATGCCAAGCTCTCCTAATATGTTCGTCAAAATCAAAAATTGCTCAAGCTCTTATTCACCTGGTACTACGGATGTCAGTATATTTATTTTGTCTCTTGTGGATGGAATGTATTAAGCAAATGAATGCTGTCACATCAAACAGAAACTAAAACAATTTTAAAGCTGCAGTGAGCATTTTTTTTTTTAACCCCTGGGGTTAAAAAGACAAAACACAATCCCACATACACAATATTGATTTACAATCAGGTAATCAAGGTCTTATGGCTCATTTGTAAGTATATAATTGCCTACTTTAACACCCAGCAGACACACTGTGACATCTGATTTGTCAAATTTATACACTGGATAAATTTAGATCCAGTGTTCACTGGTCTTGTAGCTGACTTGGTCCATCTAGTCGGGAGAAAAATGTTTGACTCAAATCATAAGCAAAGAGTTAACATCGGCTAATTGTCATTTTTTACTTAACTACACTTGTCTGAGCTTCTTCTCTGAAAATGGCTGAAAATGGTACAATATGTTGGTAAGAAACCAGACAAAAAAGGTTAGTGGTTGAAATGCTTTGGGGATTTTGCATTTCATGTGATTACATGAAGGAATTTAATATAATGTTTGTCAAAACCTTTGTTTACTGTAGGTTTAATTGATTGTACAAATTAACATTTATATTCACTACAGCTGTAACCCTTCTCTGTTACTCTCATTTGGCACAATATATTAACATAAATTTCAATATTTATTTGAACTCTAAATAGCTTTAGAGTCAGCAGGTAATAAACAGAAAATAAACAGCAAGTCTAAGTGCTGTAGTGACACTGACTGAATAGTCAGCTTGAAGCTTTGTTCTTCATTTGTAGGAAGCAGCAAATGAAGCAAACTTGCTGTGGTTAGTGAAATAAAACTAAATATCAGCCGTGAATTCGGTGGAGGGTATAAAATACGAGATACGTAAATATTTTTGTTTGCCTGAAAGATAGGTAATATTGTGTAACATCCACACAGTGCTGATGGTGGTTCCCTTGCAAATTAGTACCTATGGAAAAAAAAAACAGAGAAAATGTCATCAACAAATGTTTTTTTATAATTTTAAATGTGTTTTTGTGTGTTTCTGAAGAGCTTAATAAAATCCATTGGTTATGTACAAATAAACAATGGCACGTTGCAGCTATTCCAGTTTGCAATGGATAATTATTTAACTAAGAAAAAACTCATGGTTTGTAGGCCTGTACCTGTAGTAGTTTGGTTTAAAAGGCCCATTCTTGTTGAGGCCCAGGTATTTTGCCTGCTCATCACTGAGCTCTGTCAGGTGAGCATCAAAAGTGGCCAAATGGAGACTGGCAACATATTCATCTGAAATACACAAACATAGTTAAATAAGAAAGAGATACATACACAAGGCTCAACAGAAGAAGTCAAGTTACATGTGCTGGGTAAAACTATATTTCTCCAAAGTCACAACTTTATGATAAGAGACAAAACCACCACCATAGTCTGCATAATTAAGTTCAGAGGAGATTTTGTAACTTTCACCTTATCCTACGTCTTAAACTTGTAACTTGTAATCTAGGAATTAACTTGCAAGGCAGACTGAGGTAGAAATTAATTGAGTGTTACAATCCACAAGAATTGTTACTCACTGAACTTAAAATACATATATACCACAGTTCATTGTTAAGCATTTATGTCCTCACCCATCTTCTTGGGAAGCAAATAAACATCCTGCTTGTATCGTCCCTCTGGAGCATTGTACAACTCTATAAGGGCCAGGGCCTGAAATCAAACATCAATAAATAATGCTGTAGAAACGGACGCACATTACAAACTTAATGAAGTGCAATAAATGCAACACTGAACTTCTGACTATAAAGCAATGACAGCACATCTAAGAAAAAAGGCAGCATGTGGCTGAAAGTGTACAGTAATGTTTCATTATGTCCTTTGTATTAAGGAATTTATTCTATGTTACTGAGCTTTGGCTTAGATACTTCCTGTTGCTGTCTTTTGTTTTATAATTACTGATGACATTTCCAGGTCAGAGTATCAGGTTGATTCAAAATAATTACACCAATTGGAAACATACATGGTGAACTATATATACTGCTGTATTCAGTGGACCTACTCTGTCATCAGCTGCGAACAACATCAACATGAGTTACCTGAGTGGTGGCTGTGATGGACAAGACAAAGGTAGGGACAGTGGAGCAGCTGAGATTGAGGAGACGTCCCTGTGGAAGGAAACATATTATGGAGAATAAAATAACAAAATTGAATTGTCTTTAAGTATTGTTCAGACATAATGAAATCTCACATTATTAATAAATGTGTGGCTATGCTGCTACATTACAAGGCACAGACATAGTCACCTCTGCTAGAAGTATAACTCTCTTGCCATCAGGCCAGATGACATGGTCCACCTGAGAACGCACTCTCTCCCAGGTCAGCTCAGGGGTCCGAAGACTTGCCTGAAAGAGACCACACAATCAGTTGCCCTTACATTGTCTATGATCATTTAACACAATATGACTGATCTGTCTTAAAAACCTGCCTACAAACTGCAGGATAGATTTAACTTGAAAATCTTCCATCACAAACACTAGTTTACCACATCAATCTCAGTGTTGGAGTGTCCCATGTTGCAGACAATTGAGCCGTTTTTCATACGGTCCAGCTGATCTCTGGTCACCACATTCTTGTTCCCTACAATTAGACACAGTCATTAATCTTGTTTAGTATTTTAAAAATGGAACTTTGTGAGCCCACAGTGAACTACTGTATATAAATATACTATAGATTGAAGACCTATAAAATGTTCCATTATCAATGCATCCCCTATTGGTAGTTACACCACGATGGCTGAAGCCAAGTTACCAGTGCAAGTGATGATGACATCAACCTGGCGAATGACCTCATTCAGCTTGACCACCCTGAATCCATCCATACTAGTCAAACACACACAAGAGAAAGAAGAGATTCAATGGTCACCTCAGCAAGGACAGTGACAAATAGCAAATTCCCTTGTATTACTACAGAGTGGTCTATATATAGTTGACCTTATTTTTCAGATTATCAACAAAACATATCTTATGGCTAAATTGAGCAAATGTGCTATATTGATATCCCTACAGTTGTTAATTGTATTTTTGCATGTCAATACATTCAGCATGCAGATCATCCCAGTTCTTGTTTCCTCACCAGGCCTGCAGGGCACAGATGGGATCTATTTCTGTAACATAGACAATGGCTCCCAGAGCTTTCAAAGCAGCACAACAACCTTTTCCGACCTGCAAAGAAAAAATAATCATGACTATAAAAGTCACCCATATAAGAATTTATACATAAACCACCTTAGCACACAACTAGGCTCTGTTTATTGAATATGACAAGTGTATTCATCTCAATGACCTGCACAGATGGATTCTTTAAAATCATTTTGAGTCAACACAGTCAGACAAATATATACTGCCCTTTTTTATATTTTAATAAGATTACACATATCAGTGTTATGAGTCCATGGACTGTATTGTGTGCCTTCTAAAGATTGGAATACACTGAAGGCTTTCATGGCTGATTATTTTTGAGAGATAACATTATACTTAGTATCTCACCTCGCCGTACCCACATACGACCACCTGTTTGCCTCCAAACATGACATCAGTGGTTCTTTTCAAGCTAGAGAGGTTTGGGACAGGAAGTTAACACATTTTACAGAAGTGAAAAACTGCCATTTGTGTGTTTTCATTTCTAAAATCTGGCACAAATTTACACAGTCTGGAATAAATGCCTTTACTTGTCATATAATAAATTTAAATGGTCTGATGGTGCTGATATTTAACAGGAGAACATAACTCAACAAGACCTTAGTAAACCTTGCAAATAATTAATCACAAAGATTCCTGAAATCCCCAGTGCAGAGCTATGGCCATGTTGTTAAAGCGTTTAATATCATTCATATGTTACCTTGGTGATATTTAACAGCAGCGTAATAAACATAACAGGTTTGTCCTCGGACTTCTTCACTGAGCAGTTAACAGGGTCCAGTGAGTTTACAGTGTGCACTCCACCTAACGCTGACAGCAGCTTCTTAAAAAGCTATTTAGGAGCAGGAATGTGCTGCAAGGAAAACAGTGTTTCTTGGCTTTGTTCACACTCTACAGTTGAACAATGACTGTCATGTCAACAGTTTTTAAATGTTAAGCTCCTATTTTCTTATTTTCACAGCATCTAGTGTCTTCATTAAATGTCTTTCAACCCACTCAACTCACAGCAAATTTATCCAATAAACAAACTGTACCAATGCTTAAACATTAATTGTACTTCTTGACCAAACAAATGCCCCAATTTACTCACCCATCCAGGATTGACTCCCTGCAGCAGTACAAGTTGTCAAACTTCTGCTTTGTCACAGAGTCATTTACGTTCATCGCTGGCACACACAGTTTTCCGGCCTTGGACAGTTGATACAACCTAGAGAAGAAGTCAGAAATATTTCACTTTTTTTTCTAATTCAAAATGTATAAGTATTCAATAAATATTCAATAAATTACCTGTGAACCCCAGTGACACTTTCCTCTACAATGCCCCTGATCTTCTTGAATACATTGGGGTATTTCTTGTACACCCAGTGTGTCAAGTCTCCTCCATCATCAAGGATCTGATAGGTGAGCAGAAAAAGTTAGTGTTTGTAAAAAGAAAATTTTGTAGCATGAAAACTCCAGTGTAAGTCCAGACAAATAAATCATGCATCCATTTTTACGTTTTGTCTTATATTGTCTATAAATTTGTTCACATATATATTATAGTCACATGTCAGTCAATTCTTATAAAATCAAGGGACAGAAACGGGGATAGTAGCCTAACAAAGGTTAAAAAGTAAATAAATAAACTTTTCCACATACCATGTTAGGCTGCCAACCCTCTGTGTTGACACAGCGATCAATGCACCACCAAAAGTCATCCTCAGATTCCCCCTTCCAGGCAAACACAGCCACACCTGACAGATTGTGTAATATTTTCAGAAATTTAAAATCAACAATATCATTACTGATCTTGGTTGCTCAGTCTAGACCAATGAAAATGTCCCCTTTGTCTTTCGGACAGAAACTAAAGAGACTACATTGGTAGTTCTACGCTGCCATTAAAGAAATACTTTCAAAGCCTCAAATGTGACAGTCAATGAAGCAAAATTTAATATTCATTAAATAGTATTCCTAAAATGGCATTTAGGACAGCTCAATAGAAATTCAATGAATGTCAGTATTTCATGGAAAAGTGAGAGACCTTTGAAAAAAAATCACCTCCCTCACCTCCACCAGCACTGAGTGACTGCTTATTGTATAGTAACCTGCTCAGCTTGTGAGATCATTAAAGGTCTACTGTGGAAATTTAGTGCATACTTAAACCATCACACAGCAACCACAGATAAAAGGCTCATGTAGTGCTGTTCATTCACTAAAGGACAAATTCCTATAATTTATCACTGGCATGTATGGGATTTCAAGTAAAATGTGTAAAATAGTTTTGTATAACTTGAAAAATATAAATTCTCTACCATCTCTATGGCTCACCTGTCTCTGACAAGGCAGCAGCCACTTCATTTTGTGTAGAATATATGTTACAGGCAGTCCAGCGGCACTGAGCCCCGAGAGCTACCAGAGTCTCAATCAGCACCTGAAAAGACAAAAGTGCATGATGGGAGAAGAAGAAAATGGTCAGAGAAGAGCTATAAAAAAAAAATACTTAAGATTCATATTATAAAGAATCTTGGTATAAATTTACAAAAAAAAGAAAGTAGTGCAGAAGCTATGATTAAGATTTATATAAAATACTCTACTCCTGATGAAGAGGCACTCTCATACTGCAGCCTGTGCTTAGTCATTGAAGCCCAAATTTAGAGATATCTTACAGCAGTCTGGGCAGTGATATGAGTGCAGCCCACAATCTTGGCACCTGCCAGTGGTTTCTCACTCTGTGCTCGTTTCCTGAGTGAGATCAGCGCTGACATATCTGAAAACAGGACAGGTAGTGTATTCAATGGATGCTTGGTGCAAATATAATGAGGCATAATAGATGTCTTGTAGATTACTGAGACAAATTTCCATGAAATGGTGTGATAAGTGCATCCTCTGTCTTTTTACCTTGTTCAGCAATCTCTATTTCACGTCTGCCAAATTCAGCCTGTTTGATGTTCTTGACACAGAAGTCACTGCTGCCCTTGGAGTTGACCTGTGTTTTGTCCCGTGGTGAAGTCTCATCGTCAGAGCTATCTGTATAAGACGCAGCTGTAAAGAAAATAGAGTTTTCAAAGAACTCAGCAAACTTCACTAATGGGCAAACTATAATAATGATGTTTATATAAATAATCTATAAAATATAAATAATGATAATTCAACATTAAAAAAAAATTGTATTTGAAAAAGAGGGTAATGTTGTTTTATTATTTTATTTTATCATTAAGAATCTAAAATGTGATGAGGATTAGAAGCTTAAACATTATCAAACTACAAGATTTTTGAGAACTCAAAAATGAAAATAGCACGTTTCTGCTTCCAGCTGCCTCTCCTTACCAGAGCTGTAGCTGTCTGTGGATGACTGAGAGATGGAGCGGGACAAGGAGCGACGACCTGTCTTGGTGGGAAACCTGCTGAACTCCTGCTTGTCCTCCACAAACTGAATTTGCTAAAACAAACAAGAGCACAGTTTATTCAACTCTTCAAGGCAGAGGTCCCTCTGAAGTCATTTTAAATAGCTATAAAATGCAAAGAAATGTCCTATTTTAAAGCTTTTATGGTTTAGCTGAAGCTTGGAAAGTGTGAAAGCTTTAAAAGAAAAAGCACTTTTTGTTTGTCTGTGCTACTGTTTACATAGTTTTTGTCTTAACTGGATTTGGATGGAGTGAAGAATAATGTAATTTGCTAAAAGCACCTTTGCAACATGATAATCCTGCTTCTGTGTCTAAACAAGCAGTTAATCAACACTCAGGTAAAACTAGCACAGTGTGTGTCTGTAATAGGAAGGAACTTATATACTAGGTGTGTACCTGGCTTATGCCGAGTCAACTAATTTATTATCACAGTAGTCAAACCAGAGGCAAATTTGTTGACGAGGACTTTGCATGCATCAAAGCAACATGAGACTGTGAGAAAAATCCTCTTGGAGCTGTAATTTCATCTTCTCCCATGCTAGTGAATCCAGGTATGGTAGATCTCTACAATCTGTTATCATTTTCTTTAGCATGTTGGGTTAGATATAACTGCTTTTGTCTCACCCCCCCCAAAAAAAAAAGACTTAAAGAATCAGAGCATGAGTTGATCGGATTAGACCTTAATAGACCTGTGTTAGTGAGATGTCTTTAATGTCACTCACATTATCTTCCTATTTGAATAGGAGCCAGCTCAGTTTCTGGTTTCTAGGTTGAGAACTGGTACAGAAAGCCCTCCACATACCAGTGAAAATAACCCAGCAACAAAGAACAATGTGAATCTGTTTTCTTGAGATTAAGGTGACAAGACACCACATATTTTCTCCTGGACAGGATATTGTGGGTTTCAGGCTCTAAGAGCCTGGTTGATAGTGAAGTGTGGTTCGCTTATATTCACCTATGAAAGAGCTCAGTTAAAGAGTTTATTTATTCACTGCATTACAAAGTGTACTTTTCAGTAAAACCCACTGGGTGGGTGGTACTGAGCTAATTATAACAATGTCACAACCACTGTTGATTGGGATAGATGTGGAAGCTGTAAGTACTCCAGGTTTTATTTTTTATTTCAGGTTATTATTTTTATTTTTTCCTATGCTGGTTGTCGTGGAGGGTTTAATTTTGGTTTTTAAAACTTTAAATTTAAAAGCCTTATTTTCTTTCCTATGTTACTTATCACTCAGCCACTGCTGCTCATTGAATGCTCCTCAAAGAGATTACTGAAACAAATATGATTCAAAGGGAAACATCAATAAAAAGTATCTAAGTTTCAACATAACCATCTCACAAAAACAGGTGCCACACCAAACCCAATAGCTCACCATTATTGACCCACCGACTGAAAAACATGTAACATAAACCAAACATTTCTGTGAAATACGGTTAATATTTTCCTCTCAGCTTTAAACCTGGATCACAAGGGCATGAACTGGATTAGCACAGCTACACTCAACATGGTTGAGAGTACATAAATAAAAATAAATAACCATTATCATTATGTTGCATACATGAATTAATATCTACAGTAGTCACACTCATGAACGAAACAATAAATATTTGGTTTTCTTATAATGACAAAGTAATGACGGCAAGAATATTAGGTTCCTCCCAAAAACAGAATGAGGATATGCAACAGTTTATCTAGGTTAGAACTAGCAAGCTAACAAGCATTTGACTGAGAGTGTTACAGACTGATGATCATACCATAACCAATATACTTGCACAAAGTAAAAACAGATTTTTGAGAAACTGGTTGTCCTCTCCAGCATCAATGAGGCATGCAAATACTTACACCAAAGAATTCAAGATACAAACCTCTTCCTTGTTCCATAATGGAGGAGTCAGGTGACACCCTAATTTTCTAAGTGTTACATGGAACAAATCTTCTAACTTTACGGAGGATATATTGTCAATTCATCAATTTAGGCGCATATATCTGGTTGTATGGAAACACAGATTGAGTGTCAGTCAAGGTGGTTAGTTTCCCTAAAAGTTGACATAGCTATTAAAACTGATGTCTGAAAGAATTGGAGATCGAGCAAGTAAATGATTCCAGTTAATCCAGGTGAAGTGGAGATGTAGAAAAAGATGATTGCCATTTAGAAATTGTATTAATATGTAACATGGGGAATGCAGACATTTGCAGTCAACGAATCCATCAAATGCATTAAAAAAATAAGTTACTATTAGCTATTGAGCTTAACAGTGTAGGGTTAATGAATAGTAGTAAACTGTGGACTGTAACGTTAGTATAAACTGTATAAAAGTATTTCCTGGGATACAACTGCATGTACGTGCAGGTTGCAACCTCGTAAGAGCAACGCCAGGCACAGCATTGGTCACTTTAAAAGCAGTGTGCACATTTCTGAGGCTGAATATCGACCCACAGTGTTTTTCCAACATGGAAAGCTCCGTCCCGCTGCAGACACTTACCTTTTTCACCGGTTTGTGAGTGGGCACGGCGCTGAAAGCGGACGACAGCTCTCCCATGTTCATTTCGCTGTTCTTGCTCACTGTCATGGCTGAATATTTTTCCGCGACGTTCTCGCTCTCTTTCACCTCTTTGCTCGCCTGCTTCATCTCCAGCTTGGTGTCCCCGGCCGGCTCTGACATGCTGACGGTGGATGTGTGTCCTTACCTGGGCACAAATACAGCCTCTGCTAAGCCTCCCCTGGTGGTACCGTCTGAAGCTAATCGCTGCTAGCTGACTTTCTCCGCAGCAAGGAGAGGGGGAGGCGCTTTCAAAAATGAGCCTTAGTTATTAAAAAGACAAAAGCAGCTGCAGGGATTAATATCTGAGAGTGGATGATCTACTTGGGTACGCTGCTGACGAACATCGTCACATCATGTGCCCGGTCAGTACGGTTCCCTGCTGACTGAGCTGTCACCTGTCTGAGTGGGCAGAGAGGGCGTGGTCTTTAGTCTGATACGTTCCCGTACCGTCGGATAACGTCTGAGAGGCTGTGGTGTCCGCTCACGCCGGGGATGTAATCAAGATATATTTGACTTAAACACAATTTGGGATATAATTAATTTTGTCTTTTTTTTTTTAATCAGATTTGTGAAATCGACAAAATACTGCTTTACTATTGTATAGGACTGGCACGATTGTCCAGAGTCTAAACAGCCAATTCCCAGTTGTTGAAATGTAACCTTAAACTCTCAGGAAGCTTCATCCAGTACGCATGCGCCCTTTTATTGTTGCAGATTGCGAAATTTACACTACTGACACTCCGAAATGGCTCATGTTGCAACACAACTATTTGTTACTCTATTAATATTTTACTATCTTTTGTATGTGCGTGTGGTATTCAAACAAAATTGCTGCCAAGTGATGTGTCGTTGGTGAACGATTCGTTTATTTTGAGCTAATCTTTTGTATGACTCGGGAGTAACAAGTCATCTCAGTGGGTGATTTGTTCTTTCTTCCCCATGCGCGCCACAGGCTCAGATTCGTTCACTGACGGGTCTTTCTGCCGCATATTCTCGGTGTAGAAATTAGTGATTCGTTCACGACTCATAACTATGGGTCTTCTGGTCTTTCGTTCGTGGTTACAGCAGTAACATAACCAATGCTGTCTCCAGTCTATGGGGGGTCCGGTCTGTGGAGAGGTCCGGTCTCTGGGAGGGGGGGGGGAGTCGGTCCGGTCTAGTCTCTACTCTCTGTCTGTGGAGGAGGGTCCAGGTGGGGGGGTCAGCCGGGATCTAATCAGTGCGGCTGGGTGACTGTCCAAGACAAAAGGCATAGTCGTAGGCAGCAGCCCAGTTCACCACCAACCTGTTCAAGTTTCCAACAGGTTCTCCCCACTCGGGAGACACAGCCGACTCTAGTGAACGGTGATTCTATTCTGAGAAATGTGAAGTTAGCGACACCAGCGGCCATTAGTGATGTGTCGTTCGTGAACGATTTGTTTCTTGTTGGTTTTTAATGGCGGTTGGCAAAACGTTATGGTGCATTACCGCCACCGACTGGTATGGAGCATGGATTGAGATGCTGGAGATTCATTCCCACTTATTCCTACGTGAGCTGGTATCCAAACTAATGTTATGCTCAGTCCCGTCATTTGAATTCTGTATATTGTTTGTTGAATTTCCAATAAGATATCTTTTCTGCTGTCTGACTGTCCATATTTTATGCTCATCAAAGATGAGCTGGAGTCAGAGAATATTACTATTTTCCAAGGTCTCACCTCTTCAACCCACTGGACTGCTACTGGACGCCATCATCTCTCCTGTATACACTGATAATTCATTGTTGCTTCTCCTGCATCCTTTAATGTTAAATTCTGGAATTATGAATGAAATGCCTATTCTGTTGTCTGAACTTTTCGATGCATCTGTATATATTTGAATTTAATCATTGTAGACCGGCTCGGTCACCTACTTGAACCGTTATTATTTGTTCCAAAAATTGGAAAACAGGCACCCTTCTTATAGTCTATATAAGAATCAGAAATTCTGTATTAACCTCTTGTGAGAAATGTAATGTTAGGCTACAATGCTTCATAGAAAATATACAAATATATATTTAAAAAACTACTACTACTTCTACTACAAATACTACCAATAATTATAATAAGTATTATAATAGTAGTAATTATATATAAATATAAAAATATACGCTGCCAATAATACATACATAAATAATATTTACAACACTTTTTTTCACGTAATCGAGTTTCACATACACAGATCTAATGTCACAGATAAAAATTTGATATTTTGTTATATATCTTTTAAATTAGTCTTTTACTTTGTAAATTAAACTAATGACGTGACTCGGTGGTTTTCAGTGTTAAGTTGAAGAGATGTGGAAACGTTTCTGTTTATATCAATAAAAGTAGACGGACAGCTGCTGACTCCGCCCCTAACCGCGGATAACTCCGCCCCGGACAGCAGCTTCCTGCTCACCGGCCGGACGAACGTATTTTCCGTTCGCCATTTTCCATCGACCCCCGAAGAGCCGAGCAGGCAGAGGAGAGCGGAAAGATTTTCTGTGAATTTCTACAAACACGGTAAAGTCTGAATTAAATTAATCAAAGTGCGTATTTATGAAAGATGTAAAAGTAACCACGGCCGAGTGGATTAATGGTTTCTGTCGTGTGATTTCTCTGGTTATTACATGAATGCGGACTATGTAGGCCCCGGAAGCCGACAGCCATTTTAGCTGTTCTAACCAGCAAACGTTACGTGGTTTTATGCCCTTTCTGTCAAGTATACAACATATTTTAAAGCCGATATATAGGCAATGGCCATTTATTCATGTAAAAAGTTGTTTTTGCATCTTTATGAGTATACTTTAATGAACATTTTTAGCTTTTTGTCTAGATCTCGTTAGCTTAGCATTTTTGTTACGCTAACGTGACTGTAGGCTGCGATTCAGAAAGTAGGCCACAGAATTTATTACAAATATAGACGACTTCCATGGACGAGTCAGATTTTTTTACGTACCCTTTTAATGCAATGTTTATTTAGTGACTGGATATTGTCTCATAACGAATACCTTGTTTGACGTTATTTTGAATGATACGTTGCAGAAAATGTATGTTATAGTTTTTGTAGCATTAGCTCAAGTTCACACCACATGTTCATTTAATTTTGCCTAGAAGTGCAGGGGATATTCTGGGGTGCTTTGTTTTACTACTTGTAGAAAAGTTATTGAAGTGAAGATGTAATAACTTCTCTGCCTTTTGTTTCATTTTGCAGATCTAGTCATGCATCGTGACTGTCCTCTTGACTGCAAGGTCTATGTTGGAAATTTAGGCAACAATGGAAACAAGACGGAGCTAGAGAGAGCGTTCGGCTACTATGGTCCTCTTCGCAGTGTGTGGGTCGCCAGGAACCCCCCTGGCTTTGCTTTTGTAGAATTTGAAGATCCCAGAGATGCAATTGATGCAGTGCGTGAGCTTGATGGAAGGTAAGAGTTGATCTAATCTTCTGTTACAGTCACATAAAAATGACAAGTGGGGCAGTTGTTAATGTTAATGCTGACTGTTTTACAGAACGTTGTGTGGTTGCCGAGTAAGAGTAGAGCTGTCCAATGGTGAGAAACGCAGCCGCACCCGGGGCGCTCCCCCTTCATGGAGCAGGCGACCTCGAGACAGAGATGACTACAGGCGTCGTAGCCCGCCACCCAGACGAAGGTGACCCACATGATGTTGTTTGACAGTGGCTACTTGAGACAACACTTAATATAATCTATATCTATAATCTTTCTGTGGCTTAATGAATCCACTCTTACCCGCAGTATAATTCCTGGTAATGGCTCAGGTTTCCAGCCTAGGCATTTCTACAGTTTTTAATCTTTTCTGCTGATTATGCATTTGTGACTGTCTAAAGCTTGCAATTTCATCTTCATTGACATTGGTCTTTTTATGTACAGAACCAAACAAATTGACATTCACAAACAAATGATGAGATACAATATCAGAAAATGGCATTATAATAAGCCCAATATGCATCTGAAAATTTGGCCTGCAGAGTTTTCTGTGTACACTTTTTGTACACACTCAGGGATTTTCTGTATTATAACATCTTTAAAATCGAGAAATGGGATTAAGACAATTCCTGTGTTGGAAGAAGTATAGTCTGTTAAGCATTATGGGGGAATGAAAGTGCCAAATGTGATGCTTTTTATCCTTTTGTTTGAGGATGCTTTTTTCATCTATATTAATAAGAATGAAACCCGTTGCAGAGCCACCACCATGCCTCTTCTCACCACCCTCAGAGTCAATCAACTAGTCCTCTTTCAGCATCATGTGACTGCTGACCATCGTGCCCCACTCAGCTTGGCTGGTGCTGTCACATGACCCAGGCATGGCCAGTCGTCAGGTTGCACCAGCCCATTGGTTCCTCAGCATGCCGTTCTCAACCTCCTCTTCCTTCAACCTTAACCCAAACGGCAGCGGCCCACCTCACATTCCCGACCAATCAGCGTATTGCGTTTCCAAATGTCTACAACCTACCAGCAGCAGCCTTCGGCTAACCAATTAAAGCAGGAAAAAAGCCACAGCCAGCCCCCATCTGCCTGCCACCTAATCACCTTGCAGCATCTGGCCAGTCCTATTCAGCCAATTCTACCTACCCGGCCGACAGTCTGCCTCCCTTTCGTCATATCTAGCTTGTTGAAAACCAAAAATACTAGTAAGTTTTCCTGCTTCATTCAGTACACTGCTGATTACAGTTTTGCAAGTGAAGGGACAGCTGGTTTGAAAAGGTTGTTCTTTTTTACACAAGTCTATCATTATGTCCTCAACCATTACTTTAATTCCTTGTTTCAAATGGGAATGATCCAACACCAAATATCTGGAAGTTCAAGTTTCCAGAAATTTCGATTATAGATAATCTTGTGGTATGTCTTGGGGCTCTGAGCAGAAAGATAAAATCTCACAAATCAAACTCCTCAACCCCCCCCCCCCGCCCAAAAAAAAAAAATCAAAACTTTCTGTGCTGTGTGGTTGGTTTAAACAGATCTTATTGGACTTTCTTACTAGTCTCTATTTGTCTTACATTCTCCGTTGAAGTGCAGTGGACCAGTTGCATACAGATGGTGGTCTGTGTGTGTCTTTGTCTTCCCACACTAGAGCCAGTCCACAGTGCAGCGTTAGATCCTCTGACCCAAAACAATGTTGCTGGTTAGCTCACTTTGGTTTTGAAATAAGCTTCAAAGCTCAGACACCAGGACAAATCTTATATTAACCATATAACACATCCAAGTTTACCACTTCATGTTATACATTAAAATGTAATTCACACTGGTGACTAAAGGTGCATGTGATTCTGTGGGGTAGGTGAGGGGTGATTCCTAAGCATCTGCCATCTCTATGTGCTAGGTCCATTGCCAGTGACTTACATTTTCTATTAAAATAACTTTTGTGGGGGAAACACCCAGGTCTTTTATTTCCATTTTGAGGCACCAAGATAGACAAACAGCTGTGTTGAAGGAGTCCCATGTCAGAAAGGGGTGAAAGTAGTGTAGAGCTCTGAGCTCTGCGGGTGTTCAGTACATGTATCTCTGTTTTTTAATTCTTGTATTTTTCCTGCGCAGATCCCCACGCAGGAGGAGCTTCAGCCGCAGTCGTAGCAGGTGTGTAAGCAGAGGTTTTCCTTCCCATCCAGCTTTGAAATTTGAATGTATTATGAACATGAGAAAATATTTGGAGAATTAGTGTAGATACAACACTTCAATATTGAAACACAGCCTGACTACGTTAATCTACATGTTGTATCATAAGGATTGTGAGAATATCCTTTCAAGTGAGTCACACTGAAATTGCAATATTTACCTAATGGGATGGTTTGGTTTTTGCAGGTCTTTCTCTAGAGACAGGAGGAGGGAGCGGTCCCTCTCCCGGGACAGGAACCACAAACCCTCAAGATCCTTCTCTCGATCAAGGAGGTACCGATTTGCTCTATTTCAGTGTTAGATTCTTAATTGCATGATGTGAAGTGAAGCCATATTATTCTGATATGATCTGTCTTAGATTCTTAAAAACACTACGCTGAGAGTAATGCTCATAACATCAACAGTTAAGTCTTTTTTGGACTGCAGTTAGATCAGGAATTCCTACTGGCTTTAATGTTTACTTTTTTCCTTCTCTCCTCCAGCCGCTCCAGGTCCAATGACAGAAAATAGAAGAACGCCTATCAGGTGTAATGAGTGCTGAAGATGAACGGTTGTACAGGCTTTGCTGTTCATGGACTTCAACTTGGCCATTTGGTCATTTTTGTGTTGGAGTTGTTTTTTTTGTTTGTTTGGGTTTTTTTTTACACAATCAAGCATTTTAGTGTCCCTCCCCTTTTTGTGTTGTTGTGGTAATTTTCTGATACTTTAGTCAGGGTGTGTACAGGAGTGATGCCTCACTGCTGTTTCTGTTTCCTGTGCTGAAACAGTTTTACCACCCAACATTCCAGTTCACCAGTCCATCTCTTGATAGCTTCATTTCTTTTGTAATGAATGTACTGTGTAGACATAGTGTGAGTTGATCCTCAATTTCGTTGTGTAAAAGCCAGCAGTTTTTTAAGGAAGGACTTGGATGAGGTGTAATTAAGGCCCTTCTTTTGGTTGTCTGTAAAGCCAGCCTGTTTTCAATGTTACTTTCTTCATACTGAAGGTTTCCATCTGTTAATGGTTGGTAATTTGTAATAAAGGAACCCTGCTTCAAGATGCAAGTGACAGCATTTTTTTACAGGGTTAATTAGCACAAGTCTTTGAAGGCTTCTGTTATTTTCTTGTTTGATACTCTGTGAATGGTCTCAATTAAAAAAATGACTGGTTTACAAAATCCCTATATTGTCATGTTTCTCTAATGATGTAATTTTTTTTTATCTACCTAGTCTCTTTCCCACAAGAGGGCACTCCTACAGCATTAGCAAGTGTCTGTCAGAGCCTTGGCTCATACAACTTTACCTTCTTTTTTGACCCATGGTAATGTCACTGAGTAGTGCAGTTAAGATTATTCTTTGAAATCTTCCAAAAATTTTACAAATATTTCAAAACATCCACTTGCTGGATCATAGTGTAACTCATACTTGGTTTTTTTTTTGTTTTTGCTTTTTTTTTATTTGAGCTCCACATAAAAGCACTTTGCATCAACCAAGGGTTGTTGGTGGTGGTGGTGGTGGTTTTTGTTTTTTGAGATTTAAAATTTTGAATATATAACAATTTAAAGATTTAAAAATGTTTAAATTGCAACAATCAACAAATTTAAGATACATCTATGGGGGTTCATTTTATTCAATTTCGTTAAACAAAGTGTGCTTGTTAATCCTTTGATTGGAATACATTTTATATGTATCATGGATTCACATATCAGAGCGTTGTCGGCATTTCGAGACAATTCAAAGTTGTCAAATAGTATGTAAGATTTACCGGTCAGTGAAATAGTATGATTAATTAATAGTTAATAAATAGTAGAATTAATATATACTAAGAGCAAGAGTGACATGGATGGAGGATGTTAGGGTTGTTTATGAAACACTCGATTTAGCCTCCGTAGGGAAGTCAAAGAAAGCAGAATAACCTGGTGAGTTCATTCCCAGGCTGTCCCCTTATTTTCCCTCCTTTCCTGTCGTACATGGAGTCCGGTATGACGTTGTGTAATCCGGAGTTTAACCCTTGGACCAGGATGGATAAACGACAAGCCATCCAAATAATGGGGTCCTGGTACTGCCGATAAACTCACTTATGTGTGTGTAGTCTATTAAAAGTTGGGGATACACGTATTTATCACCATTACATGGATATAAATTATAGTGTGAGGTGTAATTCACCTTGAAGTGTACAATTTGTTTGTTTTTCCAGGATGTCTAGTGTAACAATAAAAACTTTATATTTCGCCTTATGGTAATTCACAGCTGTGGCTCTTTTCTGCTTCCCAAAGACTTTTTTTTTTCTTTATGTCACCCACATCTCTCCCTCTGCTCCCCCACCATCCAATCCTTTCTTCGGTCACACCCCGCACAGGCCCACGGCTGCACATTCACGCACACAGTCCACGTGAACCGTCACAACACCGGGGCGCCGGGCTCTCAAATCTGCGCGCGCTTTTCAGCGAGTTACTCAAGTCCCCGTGACGTCACAGACAGGATGATTCACGGTGTCCATGAAGACTGCTCTCACAGACTCCGGGAACCCGCGGGAACTCACCCGGAGAGTACTCCCGGGTCCACGGAGCCTCACATGAGGAGTGACGGGGCTGAAAACGGCCAGGTGGCTCCTCCGGTTTATTTTAGATCAGGCAGACAGGAGACAACAGAGCTACAACAATGGATTCAGTATAATCTGGTGCCTGTAACTCCAAAATTAGGATGTGCCAATTTTTTTCCACTGGATTTATGCTATTGTAAAGAAAATCTTTTTTTTTTCTTTTTTTGTGTGAAAATGAAATAAAACAGGCATTTTCAAGACCTAAATCTGGTCTCTAAGAAACTCGATCACAGTTTACATTTTTTTAAGCGTTATTACAACTCTCATATTTGTCCTTATAGCCAGCATTCACTTAGCATAGTTTAGCATCAAGTACAGAGAGTCTCACCTTATAGTTAATTTCTGTAATTATTATTATTTTACCAAACTTTGGTTTCAGGTCGTCCAGTTTGAGCAGTGGATCATTTTGTAGCTATGAAAATAGTAACAGCAGCAAGTATTTAATCTCCTCTCAGACTTGAATCCATTCACATAAATGTGAGGACATAGTTTGTGGAGCTGGTGTGTCTACAGCATGAGTACACTCTTAGAGTCCTGCCATTACAATTAAAGCCATATCAGCCCTTATTTGGACATCATGCATGTATGCTGTAGCTAAACCTCCAATATATCATCTCCCAATTCTCCTTAACCCTTTATATATAGTCAGAGCACTGTCACATACTGCAGTAGTGATAGCTATGGGACCGTACTCATGTTAACTGTAAATCAAAATGACGTCAGGTTTGCATGCAGAAAAAATATTTGTGCCTAAAAGTGTTTAATTACTGTTAAACTGCACCCCAGTCTTTCTAATGAATACAGTCCAGCTGCAGGCAATAATCACATTAATATCTTTTCTGTAATTATTTTTCTCATTACTGCTGGCAGTTATACTGTATGAAGCCCATATAATTACACATCAGGGTTGTGTAGACTTTGTAGTACGTAAAATGTCAAGCATTAAGGACGTTATATAACCATAGATGCAGGCAATAAAGTTTAAACCAAGGGTAGACCCACGTTGATGACTCTGTGTCAATAAATAGTTAACTAAGTGGTCATTGGTTTTTGTGGTTCACCTAATTTGGGACCGTTTATGACATACAACTTTTCACAAAAGCTGCAGAACAAAAGCCTGAATAAGATGAAGCTCATAATGAATAAGAATATGTGACTGAGGCTCGCAGGCCCTCTGCACTCTGCAGCTGCCTCAGAGCTGAGAGATAATAAAGTGTCTACTCAGCTGTACAAATGTAGAGCCTTTTGCTCTGGTCACAAAACTGTCACTTAGTCACATACACTATATGCATTCATTGTAGTTTCATATTTAGTTTGAACTTCATTAACTTCAGCACATATCACCACTACCTATAGCCTTACTGTGGATGTATGGCTTCTAAGTGTAGGTACACTTTGCTGATACTCAACAAAGGACTCAGTGTGTATGGTGCCCTATCAGTTTGGGCCTATAACACTGCATCCTACAGTTGGGGCTCTTGTTGTCGTCGTGCTGGGAACTAGGTTGGAGGGCATGATCACAGAGCTGGAAAACAGAAGGGGTTGTCTCCCAGATGACTTGTTGCCGAGATAAACAAACCTAGCTCCTCTGACAGCAGGAACACTGGGTGGAACTGACTTTGTAGAACAATATGTAACTTGTGTGCAGGTTCCCAGGTCTGAAGTGGTTTATGGTAGAAACTTGTAACTGGCATGTTGAGAGTTTTTATAAGGCTAGAGAGTTGGGTTACAACTATCTCAGTAGCCAGTGAATATGAGAACAAGCTATTCTGGATTGCTTAAGAATGAATAAATTAAATTGCCTAAATCTGAGGTATTGTTAGCATTCTTCATATAGTAACAGCTTGTTTCTTCCAAGTTGGTGAGTCACACTAGTTATTATCTCAGTTTGACTCATAAAATAGCAGCAAAAGGGCCATTCATTCAGGGCAGCAAGAGGAGCACAGCGATCGGACTGCCTCCCTCTGAACTCCTCCAAGGTCAAGGATGGTCATTCATTGGTGTCAGTCATTCATTCCTCCCTAGTCATTATTCATGGACTCCCATGTGGAGGCTGATGTAGTGAGCTCATCTGTAATATTGTAAAAATATTTTCGGACACATCTTGGATAATTTTCTCTGCACCTTTTTTTTTATTTCACCATGTATGCAGTATGTGATGGGACATATTGCTTGGTTACTGACTATTGGTTGTACATTTCGTTTCATGATGCATAATGGGATACTTTGAGTATGTGTACTTAATTCTAAGTACACATTTGGACAGCATAATAAAATGCCAACCGTGGACTCTGCTGGGAGGATAGACTTTTGCCAATCCAGACCCAGTCAGTCAGCAGCTCTGTCAATTTTAAAGAGAAAGACATTGAGGTGGTGAAGACTTGTACATACCAACGTGTGCACTTAAACTGGACTGGTCCCTGATCACAGATGTCATCGAGAATAGGCAGAGATGGCTGTTTTTAGTGAGGAATCTCAGATTTAACTTCGGCAGTGAAATGATGCACATATTTTATCAAACAGTGGTGACAAGTGTCCTTTTTTATGCCATAGTCGGACAACAACACAAGGAAACCAGAAAAGCTGGTTAGCAAGGCCAGCTCCTGTGTTTGGCAGGAGTCTGGACTCATTCAGGAGACCCCTGGTCCTAACCGCCATCAGTACCTCAGCCAAAGGCAGCAGATAATGGCATGGAATACATATCAGCCAGGGAGGTATCAAAGAATCTAATTTCTTCATGAGATTAAAGGAGTATGTATCTATTCTGCAAAACTTTTGGAGATAATTATTTTTTCATGTTTCCTTCAGAGAAAAGCTTTGCAGATTGTGACACTGTGGTATTTTCTACATTTAAACAGATGTAAAGACTCTGATATTTGCTGTCCTCCAGCTCCGATGTTAGAGGACACTCTCTTCTGTAGTTGTTGCGGGCTGAAAGTGTCTGTGCTGCGGACATGCGCAGTGAGGAGCGCCGTGCTGGGCCGTCCTCTGCTGGTATTTCCTCCCAAACTTACTACACGTCCAGCCTTCACGTGTGCTCATGTGTTTACCGGGCGAAATCCACGTGTGTGAGCCGGCAGGTCCCGCCTCTGCACGGATGCTTCGGGTCCCCTCCCACCGGAGTTAATAAAAGTTTAGCCCGAATCCGAGACCGAAAGGTTTCTTGGAAGAAAAAGTTCAAGGAGTCTGTGGAAAGGCTGAAGTTTTGTTATAGGTTTGATCGAGAAAGTTAAGTAACATCGGCCTGGGGGGATTTTTCATGCCGGGCTGGATGTGAAGTTTGAAAACCAAAAAACAAGACGGAGGCAGATTGAGAAAGCAGCTTCATTCAACACGTTTGAAATCGGGAGGATTTAGATAATATCGGACCACCGTCTGCTGATAACGTGAGTAAAATCACTCATCTTAATATGTATTCAGACTTTGACAGCTTCTTTATTTTTCATTGATTGAGAAAGAGCTTTAGAAATCCCATGCCAACCTTACTGCCGATATAGTCTACAAATACAGGATGAGTTTTATGTATGAACTTACCATTATTAATAATAATAGTATTAAAAACAAATCGCAATGATACATATATATCAATATCATATATTTCCAAGACCTTCAGGTGACACATTTACAGGACTAATAATTTCCATGATTTCATCTGTTGGTGTATTTGGCCCAGAAACTGAAATAGTTCAGGTTTTAGACTCATTCCCATCCTCAGACTTGTTGGGTTAGTTGGATTTATTTGTATGTGTGTGTTGTTGGAGAGGGCGGCCGGCCAGCCCGGATCAGACAGTGACAGCCCAGTTTGACTGGTCGACACGAGCTCCAGCCTCACGTGGAGCGGGATAGTAAACTGGGCAGGGTCTGTGCCGCAGCTGATCCTGAATGTGAGCTTGACTCTGACTCTGAGCCGGCATGATTCGTTATCCCGCCACAAGCCTTGAATCACTCCGCCCCGCCCCGCCTCGCCTCGCCAAGTCCCGCACCCTCTCTGACGTCGTATCCCGGGAAAGGGGGGTCCCTGTAATGACATGGCAACGCTCCCCCCTATTTCCCTACACGTTGAGTTACGCATAGCATTTCGGGATTTGGAGGCGTTGTTTATCTAAAATAATTTTCTGCTTTATTCTGATACACCCCCGCCCCCCGCCCCCCAGTACCACCTGATCTGAGGAGATGCAGGTCCTCTGTCCTCTGTTATGTAACAGTGGGTATGGAAGGGATAGCTGAGCCCATGAATGATCATCCATTCTGTCTGCCTCGGTCTGTAGTAGGAGTCTTGAAAATGAATCCAAAGTTAGAGATGTACATTATTCAGAAGACCCCCCGCAGGTTAGTGAATCACAGGCACAACCTCTGACACTCCCTCATCCAGTCATAGTGGTGTCATTGACTGTGAAGAGTCACCTGGACTGTAATACAAACAAACAAATAAATACCAATAGAAAACCATTTTAATATTTAAATAACAAACTCTTTTCCTTTTAAATTCTAAAATTAGAAAAATATTCATTCTCATCAAGACAACTGCTTAACACAAATTCTTGTTTTTAAAATGCGTTTTTGTCATGATGTAATGTTAGCTTTGAAATGAATCACAATTTCTGAAACAAAAATAACAAAATGAATCCTTTCAGGTTGAGTGATTGCAGTTTGTGGGTATTTTTGGGAAATGTAGGTGTGTTTGTGTTGCATTACAAACTTGGCATTCCCCTTTTGATTGAATGAGCAGCATTTCCTGGAAAGGTGTTGCATTGCATTACTTCATTCATGTCTGTTACGCTCTGCTGTGGTCTGTGGGAAAGGCCTAGTGAGAACAGGGAGCCTCAGCTGTCACATTTATACATTTTTATTAAATAAATCAACATGGATGGCTCTGTGGCATATGCTTTAAGCACACTAACTTAAAATCAGACTTTGGTGTAAAACAAATTTAAGTTGTGAACGTGAGTCTTAATGATACTGGTATACATCTTACAGATAAAACTATTTGAACGTACTATTATCCGAATTGCTTCACTGTCTGCTCATCCATTAAGAATTGGAACAGTTTCTGTACTCAGATGAAATGCCATGTACTTCATGAGCATTAACAAACATCATTATTGTCCTTTTACTTTATTACTCCCATTAAAATGAACTTTCCTTCCCTGTAGTACTTTAACTGCATAATTAGGGAGTTCTGATTCAGGTTTCGGTTTATTGATCTCTGAAATTGGGAATCTTGGGAATCCTGCCCAGCCCTTCCCGGATGACCAGTCTAATTTATTATTCTCCAGAGACAGAGCCAATTGCTTTGTGCAGTTCTCTGGAAATAGCCTGTGAGTGCCGTCCAAATATATTCATGGGCAAAGCACTCATGTGATCTGTAGATTTATTCCTCTGAAATTTCACAATTTTATATATGAAATATTCCGGCTCACTCAGATGGTCTGTTGCGCTGACTAGCCACAGATGGTCTGACACTGCCACCTAGTGTTGACTATATGTGTCCATAGTGAGGGATGACTCAGCCCATTGCCTCTCCTTACATGTCTGCCTGAGATTATGTCCAGGCATGTACCACTGTTCACACTGGGGCCCAGTGAGTCACTGGCTGCTCACTGTGTAGTTATAAAGGGCTCTGCAGTGACACCAATGCAGATGCTCTGTATTGTTCACTGAGGAAACCCGACTGATTAGAGTCATGGTAAGCCAAGTTTCTACTTTTGTACAGACCTTAACACTGCTGATATAGTGTAGTTACTATACAGATATGTAGTTACTATAGTTACTGTCTTAATAATGAAAGAGTACATTTAGTTGATTAGTTAATCAGTGTTTCATTGTTTTAGTTGTTTCATAAGACAAAATGCCAAGCTTGTCAAATATGATCATTTAAATCTTGTATTTGTCATGTATGATAGAAAACTGATGATCTTTATGGTTGATTTATACAAACTATTTTGATATTCTGGGCAGTGAGATGTTTTCATGGATATTATTTACCCTTTTACAGTCAAAGCAGTTTCTTGATGAATTGTTAGTGAAAGTCATATTTGGTTGCAGTTCTGAAAATTCTGAAGCAACTCACTTACACATATGATGAGAACTGTCACCATCAGTGTCTCACCTCATCATTTGGGATGTCTAGCAGCAGTCTGATGTCTTTTCTCTTTTTTTTTTAACAGTGTAGAACGATGGCTACTCACAAGCGGATTCTGAGTGCCCTGGGGAATGGCCCTGCCCGACGAAACCTGTTCGGCCCAGTTGACAGGGAACAGCTGCACGTGGAGTACCAGGCTGCCCTGCAGAAAGACCTGGAGGAGGCTTCCCGGCGCTGGGGCTATGACTTCATCTCAGACAAGCCCTTGGAGAATAGCGATTTCCAATGGGAGGGCATCCCAGGCACCAAGGTGCCACTGCTCTATCGATCCTGTATGTTTGGCCTGGGACACACAGGAGGCCAGAGGCCAGCAGAGGCAAAGGTAACTCCCTCCAAGGGAGGAAGGGTGGAGTCACCACACAGCGAGAAGGAGAACATCCCAGGTACACCAGAGAGACGTGCATTCAACCTGCAGAAACTGGAGAAAACACCAGAGCGAGGAGAGAATACAGGGATGAAGAGAAAACAGACAAACATTACAGGTATATATTTATATATTCAATCATAACTGTGTAGAGTTGCGATTGTGTTGTGGCGTTGCATGTGTTGATTTCTCGATTCTTTATCCCAACAGATTTCTATCAGGCCAAAAGAAGAGTGGTTTGGATGCCGCGCAAATCCGGCGAGTGAATTTCACTGCAATTTATCACCAAGGTGCCAATCTTCCAAGACAACCACACAGACAGTACTAGACTCAGGAATACACTGTTCTGCACAGACTCAGCAGTCACTCTCCGGGAGGTCTTGCACCCTGTGAATCGTCTGAAGGGACCTCAGCCACACACGATAACTACAAGATAAATTAGGATACTGTATTCACTCTGAGGGTGTTGGTGCTCTTCCAAGTGTTAAGAAGGGGACATTTAAGCAGAGAAGATTAACAGTAATCTCTGGAGTCAGTGGATTTATACTCATTTGGATCAAGGGTATGCCAAAGTGTTGAGTGACATTTCCTACCATACATTCCACAGTGCTGAAAACGCAGTCACCTGTCTGCTTTATGGAAACTTTATGCCTCTGACAGTACAGAGACATGAGGAATGAGCATATCATTTTTACTGTACACACTTGAAGCAGATGAGATGTTGGCCAACATGATTCTGTCGTTTAATCAAATTAAAGAGTGTCTGCAACAAAAGTGCATTATGAATGAAAATGGTAGATAATAGATGAAGCCCTTTGGCTCTTTTGTTCGAATCCACTATTGTTTTTTTCTACTATGTTCTGTCTTCATGTGTATCATTTGTGCAAGGAGTCTTTTTTTAATCTTTACAAGCACTTCCTGTCCTAAGTGTATCAAACTTTATATATCCAGCTGTACAATCATGTTTTTTACCATCTTGCACTTGCAGGAAAAGGCTTGAAAGGTTCTGATATCCAGTATGTGCAGTTGCTTTGCTTAGATCATAAATGACAGAAGTGCCATCATGTCTTCCTCCCTCCACTGTGCTAATTGATTTTCAAAGTAGATCTCCACGTTTGCCTTGACCCGACTCTGACATGTGTACAGCACCAGATAATGTAAGTTAGGAGTGTAGCATCATGTCTTTGGAGCACTTAAAAAAACACTTATATTTAGGGTTATTTAGACATATATCAGATATTTATCAATAGATTTTAATACAGCACTGTTAAGTAGCATATATGAAAAAACAATTCAGTATTGCACAAACATCTGATAGGCGGTTTATCCATAGCGCCCAGTATCAAGTGCCTTTATGGTGTTTGTTTTTATATTTGAAGCTCCAGAAAGGACAATCAAAATACAGCGTTCTCAGAAGCAAATGTATTATTTACTAAGCTAAAGCTATGTGCTTGACTCTTCTATTTGCATGCGTAGTGCAATTTAACAATGTGTTATCTTTTCACAACACTTATATATGTCTATGTTGGCAAATCCTGCTGCTATGGGTAATCTCAATGGATGTCAAATAAGGTCACTGTAATGCAAATCCATATGAACTGACAGCCTTTAAAAGTTTGCCACTGTAAAAGCAAAGTGAAGCAAATTCCAGCATTACCCCAAACAATGAATGCACTTCTGTTTATAGATGCTTGTGCACAGGTCCTACATATTGTTTTTGGTTAAAAGCTACAGATGAAAAGAAATATCCTTATTTATTGTGAGATACTATTCTGTGAGTTAATTTAGTTTTTGTTTAATTATTATAAGAACTCTAAATTCCAATAAAATGTTGAAAATGAATGTGTTTGCTGTGTTGTTACTTTGGTCTTTCTCCTTTGAGTATTTGGGAGAAAGAAACTATATTAATAATTAGTCATTTCTGCTAAACAGTTTTTCTTTCAAATTAAAAATGAAAATATGAGTCACCGTGTCTAAATTTAGTTGTAAAAGAAAATGTGGAAATATGATTTTTTTTTAAAGGTACCAACAGTTTTGTTTTCAGACCAGTCACATATTGTAACATGGTGTTACAAGTGAAAGACTTCTCAAAAATTTTAAGCATTAGTAAACCAAAAGCCCAACCGTTCATAAAGAATTAGAATAAAATACTGCATATGGAAGCAGATTTTGAGTTTATGAGGTGTTTGTTCTCAACAACCAACATTAAAACATCAAATGGGCCGGTATGTTTGGGCAGAATAGTGTTTGTCCCTCTAGTGGAGGTCAGAGACTCCGAAGCTGGTTTGGCAGTACATGATGTCCGATCACTTTACTAACACGCTTTGTGTTGGTTTCTCCTTAGATTTGTCTGTTGTCCCTTTGCTCTTTACAATGAAACTTTCAGGTAATAAAATGTGACACCTTTTTGTGGATTAAATTACTCAGCGGAGAACTGTGTGGTGCTGTTAAAAATGAACTCCAGGTCTTACACTTTCTTTTGTTGTGTTGTTGTGATGTTAAACCTTTTCATTTGTGATGAGCAGCAGGACCAAATTGAGTCACAGCATTACATCACTGCAGTCCCACATCAGCAGCAGCAGCAGCACACTGTGGTTGTGTGATGTATTAATGTTTTAGGGGATGATGGGACGGCAGCATGCCCCGCCCACCTCTCTTCACCCCCCCCCACACACACACACATACACCCATCCCCCGCCCTCCTCCCTCTATCATCTGTCCCTCAGATCCCACATCTATTACAGGGCGGGACATAGAGAGAGAGAGAGCAGCCGAGGGAGGCGGAGGGAGCAATAGATCAGAGAGGGAGAGGGAGTGTGAGGCTGCAGATATCGGTGGCAGCAACGATGGAGCTGTAGGATCCAGAGAGGTGATAGTCAGCCACACAGCGGCTGGGGGGAAAGATATCTGAGGAGGGGGCTCCTCCTCGGTGGGACAGGGGGAGGCGGAGGAGGAGGATGGGCCTCGATCACAGACTTGCAATGGCACTGCAAAAATTGGATTAAAGCAGTATGGTAACGTTTCTCATTTAATTTATCGCTGTGCTGCTTGTGTCTCATCCTCGTGTGTTCGCATCCATCGGCCGTCTCTAACGTCACAGTGTGTCTCCTGTCGAGACAAGAAGGCACAGACACACTCTGGTCCTCTTGGTCTTTTTTTATGCCACATACGTTGCCACCTCCACCCTCATCCTCACAGCCCACGTTTTTCCTCCAACCCCCACGAGCTCCTGATTCATCACCCTGTGTGCTCAAAAGGAAAAAAAAAAACACCAACATTGGATTCTGATGGCTGCAGCCATCGAGTTGTTGTTTTGTTGTGTTGGTTTCCCCCGTGTGTGTGTGTGTGTGTGTGTATGGCTGGACTCTGCATCCTTCCTCCTGCAGGAGCTGCCGCTTTGCTGCTGCAGATCCAACTCACTTTGTCTGACAAGATCAGGAAATGATTAACCACTAGGGACTGCAGTCATCTGTCTCCCCTCCCTCTGAAAATGGGATTTTAACATGCTAAAACACACAACGCACGCACAATACACACGCGCGTGCACGCTGCCTTCTTCGCCTCGCTTGGGATGATGATGATAATAGCGCAGGGAGCTTGAGCTCATTTCACACCGTCAGGCAAATAAAACATAAATAAATCCGTCCAGAGAAAGTGGAGCAACGCCGCAAGTCTCTTTGTCTCATGTTTCTGCCCGACTTCATGTTTTCGGGGTGTGATCACCGTGTTTTGGAGTTTGACAAAGGGTCACTAACAGTCCGCCATCTGCCAAGCTGCACATACAGATATCATACCAGGGAATCCCCTCACGGATCAATGGGAACACAGGACAGGGTCACTGGTTTCAATGGATCCGGCCTATAACATCCCACCATCTTAAAAAAGAAAAAAAATCAGCTTGAGGCCAGAATCACACAATACATAAAGCACATGAGGAGATATAGCCTACAATGGATAATTATCATCATCATCATCACAAATGCTGCTTGCTCCACATTGTTGTTTGAATAGTGCCATGCCGTTTGATTTTAGTCTCTTATCCCTGTTAGATTCTTGATGCATTTTTAAAGGAGAGGTGTGACTTGTTTGTCATGAGGGAGAGTTTTTGAGGCTGTGCAGGACAGGACACAGAACAATTATATCTCGTTTCATTAAAGCATGATGGCCTTTTTGTGTACCCTCTAATGCCTCCTCTAAATCAATTACTGGCATGACCACCAGTGGCGGAAAATAACTAACTCAAGTAGCCTCATTTCACATCTGATCTTTTTTATGTGCTCAGGGATTTCACTTTGGCTGGCACTTTATTTTAAGAGTGTGCGATTCTCTGATGATTTTCAAAGAGTTTCCTCCTTCAAACTCTGCAATGTGATAAACAGCCAAAGTCCTGATCTGATAATGTCATTCCAAACTGTTCAGTTTATCAACATTTGTAGTCCTCAAAATGTATCCCTTTGAAACATGAGTAACTTAATGGAAACAAATGAATTGCAAGTGTCTACAGTATTTTAAAGGGAACATTTCCCAGGAAATAATTAATGTGAACCCATTAATAAAGAATTGCCAGTATGATAACCCTTTATTTTCATAATTTGTTAGAGAGCAGTTCATCTATTGTGGCATAGATTATATTTTATCTCAGGTTGAGATGAATTTTTTTGCCCTTCAGCCTAATTTGACAACAGAAGACAAATAATTAGAGTTAGTCATTGTGAGGATGCCACAATAATGGTATGCAATTCTTCTTTTATATGACTAAAATCGTGTTGGACTTGTTGAATATGCTTTAATTACCTCCCTGTCTTCTCTTGTCCCCTCAGCTGGACAAGAGTGAGGTGACAACTCTAGGCATACCCTCCACAACCAGCCATGGAGGCTCTGACAGTAACATCAGCGTTGAAGCAGCAGGGGCAGTGTCTGGGATCATGGCCGGGGGTGCAGAGGGTTCATTGGCTGGCGAGCCACAGCGGACACGTGCTGCTCTTGAGCATCTGCAGCAGAAGATCCTGAAGGTCACTGAGCAGATCCGCGTGGAGCAGGAGGCCCGAGACGACAATGTTGCAGAGTACCTGAAGTTGGCCCACAACGCAGACAAACAGCAGGCGTCCAGGATCAAACAGGTCTTTGAGAAGAAGAACCAGAAGTCAGCACAGACCATTGCACACTTGCACAAGAAACTAGAGCACTATCACAAAAAGCTTAAGGAGATCGAACAAGTAAGTTTGTGTCTGTTCAGGATGTACACATTTTTCATGTTGTTTCTGTTTCATTATTTCATGACTGACAAAAAACAGATGTTCTATATTTCTGAGGACAGTTGTGTCCAAATATAGACCGATGCTTCTTATCTCCTAATGCTTTTTAAACCAATGCATCACCCCGTGTCTCACCTAATTCTCTAAAGGACCTATTTTCCTTTTCTATCTTCCTACAGTTCTATCCCTTAAACCTAATCACCTCTGTCCCACCTTTGAGATCCTCCACTTCTCTGCTTCCTCATTTCTCTTCCCTCTCTACAGAATGGGCCGGCTCGGCAGCCTAAGGATGTCCTGCGGGATATGCAACAAGGACTAAAGGACGTGCGGGCCAATGTTCGTGCTGGGATAAGTGGTTTTGGAGGTGGAGTAGTTGAAGGGGTCAAAGGTGGTGTGTCTGCCCTCACTCACACAGCCGTAGTCTCCAAGCCAAGAGAGTTTGCCAGCCTCATCAGGAACAAGTTTGGCAGCGCAGATAACATTGCTCACCTGAAGGACACACTCGAGGACGGCGTAGGGGGCCACTCTGAAGACACCCCCACACCTCGGGCATTGAGTGGAAGTGCTACTCTAGTCTCCAGCCCAAAATACGGCAGTGACGACGAGTGCTCCAGCGCCACATCTGGCTCCGGGGCATGCAGTAATTCTGGTGGGGCCGGGGGAGGAGGAGGATTGTTGGGGCCAACGATGGGGAGTCCTAGACTGGACGGGCACCACCACCATCACCATCACATGCACAGCTCTTGGGACTCTTTACTTGAGGGCCTACAGGAGATCAAAGCCAGTCAGGCACATATGGAGGATGCCATCGAGGACATGAAGGGACAGCTGCAGAGTGATTATTCCTACATGACACAGTGCCTGCAGGAGGAGAGATACAGGTAGGAATCACCAAAATACTGACAGCTGCTCCAAACAAACATGTCCATGTTGTTTAATTAGTGAAGTCCTAAAGAAATCCTATGAAAACACTGAAAACAGTGGTGTTTTCCTCCATCCCTCAGTTTTCACAAGGAACAGGAGCAGTGTGTTGTGGATGATTCTTAACTGTTAACTAACAAATATATTTTGCTTCCATTTCAATGGTTTTTGGGAAGTAATGAAGCTCTCATCTATAAATATATATATATCTGTGGGACTTATTTTGAACTGAAAATTTAGGTATGAGCGACTTGAGGAGCAACTGAATGACTTGACGGAGCTGCACCAAAATGAGATGACCAATCTGAAACAGGAGCTCGCCAGCATGGAGGAAAAAGTGGCCTACCAGTCTTATGAGAGGGCGAGAGACATACAGGTAAAAATCTGCCACACTAGTATAAAGACACAAGCAACAATAATCCTAGTGTTATGATAATTCCTGTTCGAAACTGACAGGCAGCATTCTTCTTGTTTACTTTATGTAAAATGTTTACTGTGTTTTTATTATTGTAAACAATTGAAGTGAAAAAAGAAAGCTTTTTTTGCTCAAACCTGATCAAGTTGTTTTTGTGACTAATTGTATCCCCATGTTTGGGGCTATGGGTTGTCAATTTTATTCTGTTTAAAGCCTCTAAACGTATTTATTCATATTAATAAATATTCATGACTGAATAAATAACAACAAGAAGTATTAGGAAAAATGGTAAAATGAACAAAAGTAGTTGTAGATGAGTATCCAAACAGTCATCACCTCTTAGTTAAAAATTGGCTGAGAAAAGTTTTCAGGGCCACTCACGTTGCAGAGATTTTAAATCTGACGGTGTGGGAATTCTCTGTGTGGGTTGGTGCGTGCAGGAGGCTGTGGAGTCGTGCCTGACCCGCATCACCAAGCTGGAGCTGCAGCAGCAACAGCAGCAGGTCGTCCAATTGGAGGGAGTGGAGAACGCCAACGCTCGAGCTCTGCTGGGAAAACTTATCAATATCATTCTGGCACTCATGGCGGTGCTGCTGGTCTTTGTCTCCACTTTGGCCAACTTCATCACCCCCCTGATGAAGACCCGGGCCCGGGTAGCTGCCACCGTCCTGCTGACTTTGCTGCTGTTCATCCTGTGGAAGCAGTGGGACTTTGTTGAGCTGTGGCTGCTGCCCAGCTGAGCTCCCTGTGGGAGACTCCAAAGGGGACCAGAGCAGAAAGACACAGCTGGGTTCAGTTTCGTCACCACCAAAAGGATTTGGAGACTGAAATAGAAAGAGAGCTGCTGCAGTCAGTCCCTTTGAGTTTAAGGCAGAGGGATCTGAGGGGAAAACATGACACTTTTAGTGGAGGACAGGGCGAGAACCAGCCTACAGGGTGTGTTAAGAGCTATTAACAGTGAAGAACAATAAAAGACATCATCTCATCTCACCCAAGTCTGTTGCTGTTGATGACCAACCATCAATTGTAATGCTGTCACCAAAAACTGCGTTTCTCACGAAGCATCTTTGGATCGTCTTTTCTAATTACTTATGATACACGAGTTACAAAGACTAGAGCAAGTGACTGTAAAATGCTGATCATGTCTGCTGCAACCTTCATGTTGAAGTTATCGTATATTTGAGAGGAAAAGTTTTTTTTTTCATGAATGTTATCTGCTCATGCATGTCCTCATATGTTCACTGAGACGCATTTAGCTGGCATGGGTTGACATTTCCTTAACGACAAAATGAACCATCAATAATTGCCATTTTGTTGTCAGAAATACAGTACAGACATGTTGTATGTAGTGTCATTCCTGGTTCGTTTCCTGGTCTGGTGTTGGAGCTTTTTAGGTGAATTTCTTTTTTTCTTGAAGTAGAAGGAACTTTTTTTTTTTAGTCATCACAATAATTCAATTATGTAAAATCTGTTCTGTCCATAAACACAATTTTATGACCACTATTGTAGAACTGCTACTATTCACTATGTCAAAACTAACTGGCATGTCAAATTGTTGTCAAATCAAGGTTTATATCCAGATTGCAAAAAAGAATTATTGCTGTTTTATTAAACAATGAGAAAAATAAACAATTTAATATACTAGTTTAATCTTGAATGTATCCCTATCATCCTTGAATGAGTCTGAACTTTTATACTAAGTGAGTGAAAAACATCTCACATAACCTGATATCTAGAAATAATGGCAATGTTTTCTAATATTGAATCCTTTGCAAAAACTGTAAATATTGTGTTTGCTGAAGTTATAAGGACCATTTAAGGGCTTTTAATAATGGTAACTTAAGAGTTTTCTGGTTGTGAAAAATCCCTTGACTGATATGGACACCTTTGAAAAAATGTTTATTGTTATTATCTACTCATCATTTGGCTTTTATCAACAGTTTAGTACACTGTAGCTGCAACATTACCAAATAGGGACAATAGATAAAAATCACAGGAATTTTTTTTGCAGCTGAAAAACTCTTATGTCTTTTCTATAAAACATTGGTGAAAATAAAGAATTTATAAACCATTATAAAGCCTTTGGTTACAACTTTAATCCTTATGTGCAATATTAGAATGTGCTGCTGAAATAATAATATTAATTAGCAGTATGAATCTGTATGTATGAATCTGCTGTTGACTTGAGGCAGCACAGAAACTTAACTTTGAACATCATGTTTAGCAAAACATCATCCTGTAGAGCTGCAGATAACAGGAGCTACAGGAAGATGCTTAACGCCAACCTGCTGTTCGGCAAACTGGCATTACACACTCAAAGAAAACTGAAGCAGACTCTGTGCAGAGAAGAGAAATAATCCAGAGATTGTTTACATTTAATACCGCTTCAGCAGCATCTCTGTCTGGTCCAAAGTCTTTAAGAACACATTAGAGAAGCAGATTTACATGAGAACTCAGCTCAAATAATCCTGTGGATTAGTTCAATCCTGCTCCACTGTATATCTGTTATGATGCTGAATGATTGAAAGGCTGATTTCCCACACATTTCCTGACTCCATTTATACCCACAAAACATTTGTAACCTCCTGTAGTTTTAGTATTAGATCATTTTGCAGGCTAAATGACTGAATCTACAGACTAAATGCTTGTCATTTTAAGACTCAATCTGTCTTCCTGAAATTTCAAATTCAAAACCACCTTTCATGCTCTTTGGAAAATATTCGTCTTAAAAAGAAAACAACACAAAAAATTATTCAAATTTGTTTTGTCTTTTTAATAATTACTGTCAGACAAAACCCATATGAACATTACATTTATGACAGGTATTGTTACAGTACAAGACAGAACTCAAGGGGATCAGAGCCTGTGGCATGGCCACACCTGACCACTAAAAAGTAAGACATTCATCGTCATTAGATTGTTCCAACTTTTACAGAGTTCACAAATGTGGTTTGCATTTGACTCGTATCAAACACAACAGATTTTTCTTGATTACCTAGCAAATTCTAAAGACCTTGATAGAAACAGCAGAGTAGAAAAAAACATTGTATAATAAGCAGAAGAATTCCTGATTTTATCTCAAATTCCTGTCAAGATGCAAGATGTACAATATATTGCTTTCAGGTGCTAAACTCAAAATGGGTACCCCACGTCTCCCAAAAACACATTCCTCAGTATCACAGTCTGGCCTTTAACTTGTTTCCCTCCTCCTGCCTCTCCTGCTCAGATGCAGTGTCTCTGACCTGGGCTCAGACTAGTCTAACAGTGAAATCGCAGGGGGGAGCTGCCATTGAAAGAAGTTACAGGAGCTAAAACATGAACAATCACAAAAATAGGACCAACAGTAATAGCCCCTCCTCAAAAGTGCAGCTTTCAGTCATTCATCTTTAAATCAAGTGGCTGATACTTAAACTTTTTGCTTCTTTTAGTGGAAGTGGAAAATAGAATGACTACAAAATAAAACAAAAACAATTCCTGTTCACTGAGAGCGCACACCAAGGCCTCAAGCCTAAGACACAGTATCCAGTCACAGCAGTACAATTGAGGAGAGGACATGGTGAAATACAAATGACATGATGAGTATTAAAAGTTTCCATAACTGACATTTCACAATAATTAAAAAAGCTCAACAGGAGGCAACACAGAGCCTGGACTTCAGTCTCCTCTATCACTACACTTCTTTCATTCAAGTGGATCCATGAAGTGATATTGAAAGATGTACCTCCCAAAATATTTAGTACATTGAGATCAAATGTACAGTTACATATAAAACGCACATTGTTAACTTCATTCTGAGAGAGTGCTCCAAACTCCAGAGTCCGTGTTGCCTGTAAAATGTAAAATGCTGTCTCAGGAGAATGCCTGGTTGTTTCCAGACTCAACAGACATAAGCCTGATTGGTTTTAAAAAACATAGACACACAACTTGGTGTTCAGCAGGACAGAGTCGGACCTGCTCCCACAGTCTTCAGGCCATAAACCAAATGCTGGTCCCACAGGGTGTAGAAACCTATTGCCTCATTTATGAAAAGGTTTTTGATTTCTTTTTTTCCACTAGAAAATGTAAATGAAAATCCACCAACTGTAAATTACGGTATACATATCATTGCTTTCACCTTTCTAAATGGGAATATGCTGCTAAAATCCTCATCTTGAGTCATGATTGTGGCTGTCCTACTGCCCTCATTGGGATCTTTTTTTAGTAGATCGTTTTAAAGTGATTGTTTAATTACATCTGGGAAAACATCAGAACATTTTCATAAATGCAGCCCAAAGTTGCCATGTGCAGGTCGACATCACAGCGAGAGGTGCCTAGGCAGACCTCTGGGTATAGAACAGAATATAGGCCTGAGTGTTGCACACTTCCTCCACACTGCAAACCTTCATCTCAGAGTCATTACAGTGGACCCAGAAACCTGAAGATAAAAAAGACCAAAACAAGTCAAAAATACAACAGAACACCAGGAAATCATAAGCTGACGTAAAATGAGCCTGTTTACTTCCTTACCTCCTTCTGTGTTGTAGCAGTATGCGGTGTAGTGCCCTGAGCCAAAGCCTTTACCGTGATGCATGACTACAGCAGACAGATCGTAGGTGTAGCCGCCTCTGTGGACAGGGTGACCTGAGCCTGTACAGCAGTATGGTTTGATGTTCAGAACCTGGTCAAAGGCCACATGGACGCCGATTTTCTCCCTATGGTTCCGCCCCGACCATCTGCCAGAAAACAGAGACCAGTTAGTGTCACGAGGACACATTAGCCTCCAGATAAAAATAAATTCTCATGTACTAAATTACTCTTTTGTCTGCTGAAGAAGACACAATTAGGGACCACTGTGTTTCCAAAACAAGCTCACATTCTCATGTTATCTCATTTCCAGTAAACATGAAAGTGAGCCAGCAGAGAAACTTGCCTGAAGCGTTTGAGGTGCAGCCGTAGAACCTGAGGTAAGCGGTAGATCAGAAGCTGCTTACATGCCTCTGACAGAACTAAGGGTTTGTGAGATGATTTCCGTCTTCTTTCTGGCAAACCATGAAAAAGAAAGATGCTATGTTAATCCACACAAGAATTCAAATGTTTTTACTGAAGGAATACTTTGTTCTCATTCAGAGGTGGCACTTTCTTATAATTTCTTCAGGCTTTGCAAACAGGTAAGAAAACATTTAATGGCTTTCAGAAAGGCTGCTTCCTGCAACAAGTAGGCTGATAACACCTATTATCACCAACAAGGGACTGTCCACAATGTCAATTCTCCAAGAAACATTCAATAAAATCCCATTCAGAGATGTTCAATCGAAAAGCTATGCTATTCCTGCTATCTCTGGCTCTTCTCGCTTTCTCCTGGGAGGTTTTTCACAATCAAAGCCCAATTTCCATTGTGAGGTAACTTAATTTGTATGACAGCAACCTTTATGCAACCACTTATCTAAGAAAGTTGTATTAAGATGTGATGTAAAACTAAAACTATACATGAAGCCTAATCAGATTGATCAATCAAAAACGAATACATTTTAGAGAGTAGAGTTTGAAAAAATTTTCAGCTCTACTCTCAGCCTTCAATCTTAGTGGGAAGTAGGAAAATCCTAACAAAACAGAAATCAAGTCACAAGTGTTTCCAGAAGTTGTAGGAAACTACTCTACTAACTGTTGCAGTGGTTGCAGGCATAGATGCTGCCTTCAAGAGCTTCCATCTCTGTAAACTTGGACAGCATCTCGGTGAGGGTGCAGCTGCGCTGGTAAGCTGTAGAGCCTGTGCCTTTGTCTATGCTGTGATATCGCTCTGGAAACTCCAAAGACAAATCCCAGAATGGCTCAACTGTGTTAGACTTGTGCTTACAGGACAGACACGTCACCTATAAAAACACACAGCAGGAAGAGGGGAAAACCATGTGAGGACACCAGCAATTAATAGTTTTGATGTTGATGTCAGAACATTTTCAGTTTAGAAATGAAATGGCTCTAAGGAGATGATACAATGACATTTGAAAACATCACAAAATCTTACTAGTTACAAAAGATCCTAGCATTTGAATACGCAACAAAATAAAAGCTGGGTTTCTTACTGCTTTAGGGGTGGAGAAATTATAATTATTAGTAGCACCTGAGCCTCACTATTCACTGGGGTATGAATGTATGTTTGTGAATAATAAATAAGGCTGAACAGGTCTCTAGTTCATAATAAAACAACAACAATCTTAATGCCTGTGACTGATTATATCTTTGCTCTGTGAAAGCGATACAAGTCTGTAAACTGTATGTTTTTCATTGAATTTATGACATACAGGGGAAAGACAATCACACTAGAAAATCTTTTTTGGTGTGCTGTCAGTCTCACCTGGCTGAGTAGCTGCCCATGAAAGATGGTGTTAAGGACCTTTAGCACTTGCTTGGATAGTTTCCTCTTTGTGATGGGGATAACTATCCTGCGTTTGGACCCCTCTGTGTCCAGCTCCTGCTGCACCTTGTCCAGCAGCTCACACAGGAACTCCTGGGCATCCTGCTGGTCATACCCACGGAAAGCTGGGATGAGGTTCCACACAGAGTGCAGCATGGCGAAGGGAGATACCAGAGACCACCGGCCAGACCACATGACCCTGAAAAGTGTATGCAACTCATGGCACAGAGACATTTGCTGGCGGGTAGAGCAGCGAGGCTCCTTGGGCTGGACCAGCTCAGCAGCCTGTGAAGACAGTGGAGCACTTTCTTTTTTGCCCACTGGCAAATTCCAACAACCTGCTCTCCCCATACGTCCAAGAGGGCATCCTGACAATGCTGTGTTACCACTGCTGACTACACCTCCTGTTACCCCCTTCATCCCCTGGGAGTGATTGGTCTTGGCCAGCAGCTCCTCAGTCTCACAAAGGTCCAAAGTGAGAAAACACTCCCTGAATTTCTGCAGGTGGCTCAGCACCTGCAATATTGAGTTCATGTAACATGTGTTCCCCAAGTTGCGCAGACCAGTGACGCCCGGAGCAGGTCTCCGGCGGGTTACCGCATGTGTGGAGTAATATCGTCTCAGTTTAGCAGCTCTGCCATTATGAGGAGCCTTACGGGACAAGGTTAGAAGGGAAGGCTTCTTGGGAGGAGGAGGTAGGCGTTCTGGAGGGTCGCGAAATTTGCGAGGAATGAGTGTGATCGTTGAACGTGGAGCCTGAGTAAGAAGCCTAGCACTCTTTCTGGGAGGTACATTGCCAAGCTCTTCCATGAGTCTCCTTTTTACCTCTTTCTTTTGTCTTCGTGCTTCCTCAAGTTTTTCCTTGCGCTGATTCTGCAGCTCCTGATGTTTGCTGATCCACATTTGAAACATCTTCCCAAGGAGTGCTTTCCTCCTGTGACGCAAGGCCAGCTGCATGGGGGGCTGCGGCCCACCTTCCCCAACCCAGGGGGTGCACTCTCCCCCAGTCGAAGAACGTAGTGAACGTCTACCTGGGCTCCGAACAGTAGAGAGTGCCCCTCTGAGGAGTTTGAGGTCTCCCTCTGCATTATCATTGAGTACATAGTCTCCACAAGCAAAGCAGAAGACATCCAACTCACGCACCTCCATAGCCAGTGGGTGGTGTGACTCCTGAAAGTGTTTGAGTGAGTGCTCCTCCATAAAACGTCCACAGGCTACGTGGGAGCACTTGAGGCAGGCCCACACTGAATCTGTGGTGCTGCAGTCCACACAGTGCCATTTTTGTGGATTGAGGATAGAATGATCGTGGCCCAGACGAAGGCGTCCCACGTGCTTACAACGATCCATCTCTCCAGATACACATGTGGCCTCAGTGATAGGACACACGTCCTATAGCCAAGCAGAAACTCATTCTGAGGGAAGAGTTAAATGGAAAAGATAAAATAAGTTGAAGATCAGTGCTTATTATGGTGTCCAACCAAAAAAAAAAAAAAAAAAGTGAAATGACAAAAAATTAAGTTAACTTACTGTAAATGCAGTTTGCTTGATCAGGTTTGGGACAATACATCACAGAACTCAAGAGCAGCATTCAGCTTGATCACCCATGTTCACGGTGAGCGACAGCACCAAGACGAACTTTCTGCAAAATCAGGATGAAATCCAATCAATGAAGGAAAACGCTCTTCTCTTTTAATAACAGTTTATAAATAAATAACAGGGCATGTCAAGCTTCTATTGAGGAGACCAGAAAAACTACACATTGCTCCAGTTCAGGATATCAGGAAAGTTAAGAGTTCAGGCATCCACTAATGCAGCACGAATACTTGAAACTAAATGTCTGTTTTGAAAAATATAATATTCACACATATGATAATGTGAGCTGGTAATAACAAATGCAACAAAGGAAAAGTGGATACTTTCCACCATGTGTAAAAACAGTTAATGAATGCTAGATGTTCAGTACACAATGCTTTCTTCCCTTATGTGTTGAAGGGTTTAAAGAAGTTTTTCCTTCACACACTGCTGGGTGGGTGGTGCAGAACTGATGTTGTCTGCAATACTCCACAAATACAACATCACATTTCATAGCATCAACAAGAGTAAAGCGTTATCAATTGGTGAAAGATGAGAATACAGACAGGGATTATTATGGTGCACCAATGGGATAAAAAATAGCTTTGAAAAAAAAAAACTTTCATACTTTGTCTGCTGATGTTTAATTCGTGTCAATTTATTAAATGGTAACAAAAGTTCTTCAGTGGGCAAACTTAGGGGTGATAGTATTGACAGGAAGGCTAATGGCTGTCCTGTGGCTAAACAATGCGACTGTCTATCACACCGGTGTTGTTCTGTGCACTCCTTTTTGCTTTCTTTTCTCATTTTAAAACTAAGAAAACAATGATGAATTGCAGCATTAACTTGCCAGTCGGTGCAACTGGTTTGTGGTTAGTTGCATGTCGAAATCCTGTTATATTCTGTTCTGTTGTTGTCTCAGTATTAACGCATCAGACGCCGATTATCAGAAATGTATTAAAATCCCAGCTGCCTGTGTCCGCGGTTTGAAGGCTGTCGTCTGGCTCAGCCCGGCCGGCTCTTAACGCCATGCTAGGCTACTCCTCCATCACCATGTTGAGCCAGAACAAAGACCAGTCGGAGCCACTCTCCGGGAACATCCGACAACTTTGTTGGTCCGAGGCTGCCCAGCAGGAAATAAGTTAGCTACCGCCGCTAGCCGCTAACCCGAGCGGCTCGGCACGGGGTCGGCTGTTACCGAGCCTTTTTCCGCCCCTGACCGAATAGGGCACTTAGTTAACCCCCGACGGCTCCCCCTGCTCCGGGGAGCCAACATTTATGTTGTTAGCTCGCCCCGGTGCTAGCGTTAGCTCGGCGGCTAGCAGGGAGCTCAATCCAAGTTAACGCAAAGGCTGCTCTCGGTCGCTAACGTTGACTAACCAGCACGGAGCGGAGCTGGCTAGCAAACTGCTTCGATAATCCTCTAAAAACTCCCGGTGACATTCACAGCGGAGAGCCGGTCAGTGGAGGGAAACGCTGCTCTAACGCCCGGCCTCGTCCCGGTCCGTTTTTAGTACATTTGTAATTTGTGGTAATGTGGAGGGGGGGAGGCTGGGTAACGTTACCGTCGCCAACATCCATCCATCCATCCATCCGGTACTCTCGGAGCTGGTTGTTGTCCTCCTCACGGATTGAACAACCCAACTCCCGATCCGATCCCAGACCCCGCTGCTCTCATTGGACTGGGGCTGAGCGGCAGCCGGGCTCTCATTGGCGGAGTGGCTGAACAACAGGCAGCAGGATGGACCGTCCGACCGACCGTCCACCCACCGAGGCCACATGGAGCACTGACCGAGGCTGGACCCGGACTGCAAACACGGGCAGAGAGAGCAGCTGCCCCCAGAACCTCTGACCCGGTGTCCTGGAAAGCCCTCAGTTCCCCGGAGTCAGCTGCTCTCACCTCATCTGATGAAACACGTGGGGATGTGAAGCTTTTTCTGATGGTCCCGCTGTCATGTTGAAATGACTTACTGAATAAACAGGTTGATACCGGTGCCAAGTATTAATCCACCGTGAGGCTGTTTTTGGAAAATTTGTTTTGGATATGGAAAATTGGCAGACTCTTGAACTTCTCACAGTTTATCGTGTGAAAGAGTTTCACTGGCTATTTGAACAATACTCCATATACTATTGACACACTTTTCTTTGTATGATTATGTTTGTGTGTGTGTATTTTTATATGTGGCGGCGATCTAACACTCACATCCTTTCCTGATGTAAAAGTATCTCACTGAAGTAACAATATCACAATCCAAAAAAGTAAATGCCCTGAAAAGTATTTCTTATATTTATTGCAGAATCATAGTCCCTTAGTGAGGTTTACATATTGCACTTCTGAATAGTTATTGCATTAAAATAAAAGCTGCCTTTCAATTAGACATCTTCTCTGTATTGTGTGGCCATGCACGGAAAAAATAAATGATGAAATGAATGGCGGCTGAAATCCATTTAGCTGTTGACGTGGCTTATCTGAAAGAATCAGAGCCATTTTTAATGTAGTAAAGCCTGTGCTTTTCCAGTTCTGGTAAGTAAAACATCTGCTGTGCTATTCTTATCATCAGCATGACTGGGAAATTTAAATAGAACAGAGACCTTATTTAAGTTACATATGTATTCACTTATCTGTTTCCGGTGATGGTCACCAGTTCATCACAGGGCCAACATACAGAGACAAACAGAGACAAACCACTCACACTCAGACCTACAGACAATTTAGAGTCACCAATCAACCTAAACATGCATGTCTTTGGAGGGTGGGAGGAAACTGGAGTACCCGGTGGAAACCCACGTAAGCACAGGGAGAACATGCAAGCTTCACACAGAAAGGCTCCAGGCCGGGGAACCGACACAGTGGCTTTGAACATAGCTAAATCACGTAATCTCCTGTTTAAAATGCTATCACTACTTAAGCATCAGTCTTTATCCACAACCTGTTCCAAGAAATCTAATGAGATGGGCTAAAAGAAAGGGTGAATTACTTCAAGATAAAAATGCATCTCATACTCCAACTCTTGGAAAGATTATAACCCCACCAGGAGGACATTTGCAGTAATGTGATTATATGGATTATCTTGTTGGAAATGGTAAGAAACACAGATTTTCTGGCAACAATTCTCCACAAGGTCCCTTTAATACAAAATGCCTGTATCACCTTTGTAATGCAACTGACCCTCCACTAATGGAAATAAAAACCAGACACTTTCAAAAATGCCATCATACCCTGCTAATCAATAGGACCAGAGTTAAAGCAACATCAACTCAAACATAAAAAAATAAATCTGTTTCCACTGACAGTTCAACGCACATTACTTCCTGGGATTTGCAGTTTACGAAGTTTGTTAAATAACTCCAGGTACTGTGTCATAGTGTCCACACTTTCTGCTGGCGCAAAGAGTCCTTCAGGCTTGGCAGCAAACACAGATGGCAGTTCAGGCACGCTGGGACCAAGAAAGGACTGCATGAACTCCTTCATGAGATTCCAGCAGTCCCCTGGAACCACACAGGGGCAGTATTCCACCTGAGGAGACACACCAAGAGTTAACACAGTTATACTGGGAAAATGGTAATGTGCCTCCCCCCAACTCTTAGAATCAAACTGTGAGCGCATACCTCTACTGATATTCCTCTTGCACTAGAGCTCATTGTCACTGTACCAACTTTTATCAAGAAGTCACAGTAGCGGTATCGTGAACCACGACACTCCACCTTGTGTCCCTTGGCATTCTGGAAGTGGCTTTTTAACTTCACCATAAGGACATCAAAGTTTGCGTCAGCTACAAGGCAGGGTCCACCTTCAAACAGGGCCAGGCAGCTCAGGGGAGTTTCAGAGTTGTGCATCACATATAAGAGCTTGGACGGCTGACCTGTAACAGACAGGAAAGACTGATTGTGGTTCATGTGGATCATGGTTAAATTGTTAAATAGTTTTACAAGAACACCAAACACTTTCTCCATTGATAACTGGCAGGCTTTCCAGAAGATCAACAGTAAAAGACAGTCTGACTTGAATGCTGTGCTCTTGTCTTGGAAACAGTGGCATGTAGCCTATTCTTAACGATTGAGTTTAATAAAATCTTTAAGGCTGCTTGAGCAAAAATGCATAATTACCTATTTTTCAATTATCTAGAAATTATTTTTAAGAATTGTGTGCTAGGCCCAATTCAACTTCATAAATCTTTGAACAAGTTGTTCACTCAGCTGTACAAAAGGTAAAAGTGTTCAGTTGCATTATCAGCAAATTTTCTCCCTTAAGATGAGAGAATCAGAAAGTATTGGTAAATTGAGTTTGCTAAATGATTAAATGACTATCAAAGTTGTCCTCAAGTTTAATCAATTACACTGATGCATCATATCCATAGGCGTAATTTATGGGGGGGGGATGGGTGGGCTGCAACCTACCCAATAATCCAAACCAGCCACAACCCCCCCAATATCATATCTTAATGATCGATAATGAATGTTAAGTATTATAAACACGACAATGTGTCAGATTCACTCAATTTAGCAGGGAGGAAAGAATAGAGACTTCAGTCCTGTGCGTCTCTCCCCTTATGTAAGCATCAGCGCGCCGGACGGTGTGATGAAGAGAGCAGGAGTAAAAAAGAAAGCCCAACCAACTATCTCAAGTTGTTGGTTGGGCAAAAGAATAAAGGTGTCTTCCCAACAGGAGTTATGCTACTACCATTCACGAGTCCTACTTTCTGCTTTGCCGTGTCTTAGCTGTAATGCTAGCCAGCCAGTTAGCAAGATTCGCTACCCGGTTAATAGGCGACTTTGTCGTCATGGTTACAGCAGACGGTGAAAATTGGAGGGCAACACAGAGTTAGATTTAGTAAACAGTTACATGTCGGATATAAACATTAAGCACCCTCATTTATAATGACGATTAAAGGAAATGTCATTAATCTCTCGTTCCGTCCGGTAATAACGGGTCACTGTGGGTGTGCTTCACAGGTGGAAATCTCAACCCCCCCCAATGTTCGACTCAAAGTTGCGCCCTTGATCATATCAATTAGATCTTCAATTCAATAATTGAGGTTTAGTTTAGCCGTAAACTAAGGCCATACAAATCAATACTTTTATTTGACATTTTTCCACTTTTTACAGGTGAGAATAATTGATCTTTGCTTGTTTACTATTAAAGGCAATGGCAGACAGCTAAGTATTACCGCTGACAGTTCCTGTGGCATGGTATGTCTCACAGTCCACACAGAAGCTGCCCTGTTTCACAGCCCCCAGCTGCTCCAGCTTCTTGTGCAGGATGTCCACTGTCTGCTGCACACTCTTGCCCTCCGCCACGGGCACCTGGCACACACTGCAAGGAAAACAAAGCCCCTGAGCAAATAGCAGTCTGATCTGAGGGAGGTTTGGGGACATCTGGGGAAGTCAGTTAGCATCGTCTGCTTATTTTCGTCCTATAATGTTTTTAGTGCTTTGCAGAGCATCGTGGGAATCAAACAAAGCGATGCAAAATGACATGAACCACCGTCCGGCGATCGGACCGAAAGCTAGAGGGGAGAGTTAAGGAATCACGGTTAAAAAATCGTTAAAAAGGAAAATAAAACATGTAAAGTAAAATCTCACCAAGTGACTCCCATTGATGTTTTACCTCCAATTGTAGTCGACTCTTTTGGTTTAATACATCCGGGTCACAAATTAGTTTTCCGGTATAGTTAAATCAAATTATTTAAATTTTCAAACGGTGGGGATATTTTCTTGGCTCAGTTCACTCGAATGTACTCACATATAAATGTCAATAAGATAATTTCATAACAACAAAGGACCAAACTTTGCTTTAGATTCTTGCTTGTTCTTTCGGTTTCCGTGTTACTACGTCACTTCCTCCTGCTCCAGCCGTCTGCACGTGTCGGACAAGTGACTGTTTACTGTACTGGTCCGCTTCAGACCTGAGCTAACACATGCTAACAAATAACACCAACCTGTAGCCGACTAAAAACCAAAGTGTCGACATGCCGAAAGTGAAGAAAGCGAAAGGCGGAGGAGAGAAGAGCGGAGCAGCGGTGGGGCTGGCGGAGCAGATCCTTCAGGCGGACACGGTGCGAGCCCGCGGCCGGGTGAAGAGCAGAGACAGCCGGGCAGAAAACGAAGACAAGTACGTAGACGAGCGTCTGTCGAGGAAGATCCTCCAACAGGTCCGCATTCAACAAGAGGAGCTGCAGACAGAATATGGCCTGGCCCCGGAGAAGAAGAAAGCCCCAGTCACTGTCCTCGGTAAGGAGCAGACCCCTGACCCCGACCCTAATCAACACTTAAAGTGACTGAGCAAGAGTTAACTGTCCAAAGCCCTTTAATGCCACTGTCCAGGCCTCCAAACATCCTGGAAGGATTTCCCAAAAGAGTTGAGACTGTTGGAGCAGTACAATAATGCAATGTTCATATATTATATATGTTTGTATAATTTACCTCCTGCAGAATCTGGAATAATTTAATCAAAGATCTATTTCAAATTCATATTTCTTTATTTGTCCAACAGTGAGGAAATAGAAATTCTTTCAGCAGCACAGAGTGGAAAAAAACCCCCCCAAAACATAGCAAAGATATAAAATAGGGAACAGAAGAGGTATAAGGGTGGAAGGAAGGGGGAAAAGTCAAATAAATAATATGCAGTAAAATGGGGGAATGAGGAATATTTACAGTGAGATTTTGAAATGAAAAATCCATGTTGATTATGTTTGATATTATAAAGCTCCATCAGCTATTCCAGCACCTCAGTTGACTGAAGTGAGTGTCTCTTATACTGTACAGTTCAAGTGTGACTGATTGTAATTGACCAGTTTTGTCTTGTAATCATTTCCTAGGGTCTGGTTCTCAGGATGCAGATTCAGATGAAGAGTGGCCAGCACTGGGAGAAACAGGTGCTGGTAACAGTGATGCTGAGTGTGAAACTGAGGTCGCGGTTGACCCTGATGATGAGAAGGCCATTGAAATGTTCATGAATAAGAACCCACCGATGAGGCAAGACTCAACATAATTCTTACAACTTCGAAGTGTCTGTGAACTGAAAAACAAACTCAGAGATCACTTTTGTCTGTAATTGCTAAGCCGTATTTTCTCTTTGACTATTGCAGACGAACCTTAGCTGATATTATCATGGAGAAAATCACAGAGAAGCAGACTGAGGTAGGAACAGTGATGTCAGAGGTTTCAGGATGTCCAATGCCCCAGTTGGACCCAAGGATAATAGAAGTGTACAGAGGTGTCAATAAGGTGAGTGTGCGCTGTGGACCTCGCAGTCACATGAGCTCATCTCTACTAAACATCAAAATGATATCTCAGGAGGAACTATAAGACATTGCTCTCCATCATAACCCTAACCCAAACAGCAGCAGTGATGAAAATGAGTTTACTTTTATCAACCTTCTGTTGTTTTTTTTTTCACTGATCTAGTAACCTTTCATGTCCATAGGTACAATTGTTAAGTGAATTTTTGTGATTGAGTTTAAATATGAGGATTTAACTTGTCATTGTTTTTTTTACCTCAGGTTCTGTCAAAGTATCGCAGTGGTAAATTGCCAAAGGCTTTTAAAATAATCCCAGCACTAGCGAACTGGGAGCAGGTACTATATTTAACTGAGCCTGAGACTTGGACTGCAGCTGCCATGTACCAAGCAACAAGGTGGATTAGAATATTACTTTAAGCAAATAGAATAAGTTGTCTTATTTTAACACTGTGCAGTGAAATGTGTTGTCCATGCCTTTGTTACAGAATCTTCTCATCCAATCTGAAAGAGCGAATGGCCCAGAGATTTTACAACTTGGTGTTGCTGCCTAGAGTACGGGATGATATTGCAGAGTATAAGCGACTCAACTTTCATCTCTACAGTGCCCTGAAGAAGGCTTTATTCAAACCAGGAGCATGGTTTAAAGGTGAGACACAAAGTTAAAAAACAGTCGGAAGATTGGTACTCTCTGCCTTTGTTGGCACATTGCTGTGTATCTTGGAGCATTTCCACCACCAGTAATTTAGAGGGATATTGCCTAACAATTGCCTATCTTGTCAACCATTTGTATGTCCCCATGCAGGACACAATGAATCATGACACCCGATGTAAAAACACTATTACTTCATTCTTCTGTGGATTGCATTAAATTTTAACCTGAATAAAAATGTACCTCAGTTCATAGTGATATTCATAGGTTTTGCTAGTTTTATAAATGTGGGCTGTTTTTAGGGTCCCACTGATCATAAATAGATGAATTTTAATTAACAGATGACTGAAAGAGGTTTAAAGCTAAAAACTGCTGAATTTGGCAGCTGGAGTATGAGCAGCAATTTTACATCGCCAGTAGTCATTTAATTGATTGTTGATGTGTGTCAGTGCTGGTCTTCCAGCTTCTGTTTTTCAATGTTTACACAAGTTAGATGGATAATAATGTTGAAAATAAACATTATTGGAATTTGCCATTCATAAGGTATTATTAAAGGCCCAATAAATGTCAGACAAATCTGAGAGAGTGCTCTCACACTCAGTCCTTAGAAATACATGAGTGGATATAGTGAAGAAATAAGATAATTTGACAGAAGGGGAAAATACAAGCATCATGGGATATGTCCCATTTTTAATTTTAGCACTAAATTTAGAAATTTTATTCTGAGGACACTGAGAGGATTAACTGGTGTCCACTGGGTAAATAATACTATTGGCTATGGAAGCACAGTAATTAACATACTTTAAATTTAATTGGTTCAAATCGTTCTTCATATATCCAGAATTTGTTATGGCCAATAATTGTTGAAGATGGTTTTTTTTCCATGAATTTATCCCTGTCAGCTCCATGCTCACAAATTGTACCAACTTGGGGACAATTTTTCACAGATATCCAACAACCTGATAAAATAAAACTGACAATGTGAGGTAACACCACTAAGTGGCAGTGTAGCTCACAAATGGACTGTATTGTGTAATGTGGAATATTAAGAAAACAGCTATTTGATCAGAAGAAATTAGCATTTTATATAATTTTTCTCATTGAGATAATTTTTTTAAAGAAAAGAAATAAATACCTGGTAAAGTAATTGATGTTGAACAAGTTAATTTTTATATGTATGCCTCATAATTTGCTGTAAAATCACGTACAGCCTGTATTACATCTGTGTGTAAATGAAATACTCATGAATGTTTATTCTAAAGGGGCACTACACCAGTTTTCCAGGTGAAAGCAAATAGTTATACAGTGTGCTCTGTGGCTCAGAGAAGAGCTTTGTCATGTTTAACAGTCTAAAATTCATCCCTTCTCATATAACCAGAGTTTCTACAAATGTGTAAACCTTTCAAACCAACATATCATATCTGACTTGTATTATGAAATGGGTGTGTCTGAAAAATGAAATATGTTGTTACATTGCCAACAGAGTTATTTAAACAACACATCCAACTCTGCTCTCCGGAGATGTCAACTTATAGAAACCATAAACACTAAAATGAACCATCCTAACAACCTGAGACAAACACAGCTGAATAAAAGGCATGCCAAGGTTGCATTACTGTAAAAGCAGCACCCAGTGTTTTTAGAGCTGTAGATACTGGAGGCTTTAGGGAAGTGCAATGAGCGATCTGAGCAACTTTTTAATACATTGTTCCTTCTGTGTTACACAGGGATACTGATTCCTCTGTGTGAATCAGGGACATGCACCCTCAGGGAGGCCATCATCATTGGGAGCATACTCACAAAATGTTCAATCCCTGTGCTCCACTCCAGGTAACGTTCCTTTCAATGACACATCCCATCAGACAGATGTCAGCATCTTAGAAAGACTCAACCAGTTGCTCTTGAAAACTTCATTTTGTGCTATCTTGGCAAGTTAAGAAAACTCATGGTTACACAAAATGGAATGGCATATAACATGCACAATCTATGTCTTTCAGTGCTGCGATGCTCAAGTTGGCTGAGATGGAGTATAACGGTGCCAACAGCATTTTCCTGCGTCTCTTGCTTGACAAGAAATACGGCCTGCCTTTCCGTGTCCTAGATGCCTTGGTGGCCCACTTCCTGTCCTTCCGCAATGAAAAACGTGTGCTTCCTGTGCTTTGGCATCAGAGTTTACTCACCCTGGCTCAGCGCTACAAAGCTGACCTGGCCTCTGAACAGAAGACTGCACTTCTGGAACTGCTAAGGATACAAACACACCCTCAGGTCTCTGCAGAGATTCGCAGAGAACTCCAGAACTCAGAATCACGGGATATCGAAATTGGTCTTCCTGTTACTGTGGACATGGACTGAAGACTCAGTCTGATGAGTTGGCACGTTTTAAACTGCACATCAGAAGCGATATCAATGTTGTAATTTCATATCACAAATATCTGGGCGTTTGCCACAATTGCTGTGCAGTGATTGCTTAGAAATACAAAGACTGGTAATTGTGTACATTTGATAATGTTTTACTGCAAAACATTGTATTAAAACCAAACTGAATACTTAAAAGCTGATTGGAGATAATTCATTGTCATCCATAATCATGAAATATTAATTGATATTTGTGTGTTTTTCAAAACATTTATTTGTTTGGCTGGGAATAAGGAAACTTTGATTGGTATATCAGAGTTTCTGCACTGCCCCCCTTCATTTCAATAAACATATCATCACTTAACCAGCTTTTTTTTTTAATCAGTAACTAAATAATTATACAGACTTAAAAAATGGCAAAAATAATCAATTCTATATATTTCTATATATCTGTACATTCCTACGAATGATGGAGGTCTCTGGGTTGTTCTCTGGCTCCCCCGTTCATCTTCCAAGGTCAGTGCAAATCATTTCACTCCAACAAGCATTGGTCAAAACATGACCTCACTGGCAGAAGTAAAAATTGTAAAAAAAAAAAAAAAATTTCATTTTCGCTTTATTTAAAATCTGTCTTTTCAGCCTATTCTTTTGAAAAAGCAATTATATGACAGCTTTATTGATTAATTAATTTCTCTCTTTCTGAATTTTGAAAAAATTTATAAACATTATTCAATTGATTATTGTAGGCTAGAGTTTTGAAGCTTGTTTTTCTTTTTTAGGCCAACCTTGTCTGTGGAGCAGTGGTGGTAAACTCGGTTTATTTTATGGACTCGAGTTAATCTGAGTCACTCACTAAAGTCATCCAGTTCACTTTAGTCAGTGTTGTCATGTAAATCAGTCACTCAAACGAGTCACATAAAAGAGTCAAATAGTCCCTCATATTTCTAACTCAAATGAGTCCCTTGGCTCACTGAAATGGGTCACATAAGTGCAATTGAATCACCCTGGAGTCTTTGTTCAACAGAAACGCCTGCCTGCATGTGGCGATCCAAGCTGATCAACTTGGCCATACCTACAACAACAAACACAAAGAAAGTTAATATTCCCACACATTTTAAGCTGACTCCGGTCAGTGAACCGGTTCACCAGAATCTTCTGGTTCAGGACTGGTTTTGGTGAGTTGTGTACTTAGCAGCAGCTGACCAGAGGACTCATGGGATCCGGGATAATGGAGACCTGGGACTCATGATTCAGTATGAAGACTCGAATCATTAACCTGAGTGATTCAGGAACCGCCTGGCTCCATAGTGATGGGAAGTTCGGATCTTTTTACTGACTCTGGTCTTTTAATCTCGTTCAGTAAAATGAACGAAATTTTTTTCAAGTCATTTCTTCCTATCGTTTATTGGAACCAGTGTGGCGCTGTAGCTGTCATTTGAGTAATGGCTGAAAAAGCACGGCTTTCAAACCATGAAGAGCAACATGGTTTGCTTCACTTGGCATATAATACACAGGAGTCATATCTTGTGCCACAAGTAACATATATTCAGTATAGTTCCCCATTGCTGAGCCTATTGCTGAGAGACTGGACCCCTCCACAGAGCGCTAGTGGGTTCAGTTCCCGGCCTCCACAGACCCCTCCACAGGGACCAGACCCCACCAGAGACTACAGACTAGACCGGAGCCCCCCACAGAGAGCGGACCCCCCAGAGTCTAGAGACTACTTCAAACCCTTCCACAGAGACCAGACCCCCCCCTCCACAGACTGGACCCTTCCAGAGACTAGACTGGATCCCTCCACAGAGACCGGATCCCTCCCCCACAGACTAGAGACTAGACTGGACCCCCCCTCCCCAGAGACTGGATCCCTCCACAGACTGGACCCCCCCCTCCACCAGAGACTGGATCCCTCCACAAACTACAGACAGCATTGGTCATGTTACTGCTGTAACTACGTGAACAATGAACGAAAGACCCGAAGACCCGTATTTATGAGTCCTGAATGAATCACTCATTTCTACACTGAGCCTGTGCAGCAGCCATGAGACAAGTGAATGAGAAACTCAGACCCGAAGACCCTATTTTATGAGTTGTGAACGAATCAGCCATTCCTACATAGAGAATATGCAGCAGAAAGACCCGTTCGTGAACGAATCCGAGCCTGTGGCGCGCATGCGCGGACCAGGAAAAAAAACCGAATCACCCACTGAGATGACTTGTTACTCCTGAGTCATACAAAAGATTAGTTCAAAATGAACGAATCGTTCACGGATGACACAACACCAGGCTCCACTGTGGAGGTCTGTTCGGGTCTGAGGCCTTCTGCTGGGCCGTTAGCCCGCGGACATACACACACAGCAGCAGCTAGCTCATCATCTTCACTTTAAAACCACTTTTAAATCGTGTCCTTGTGGTTTGAATTCACTGGATGGATCTCTGTGAGGATGAAGACCCTCAGGGCGGATCCAGGGACCAGGGGTCTGCTGCTGAAGAGGAGCCGGGTGTCGTGGTCGTCCGGGCCGTCGCCGACCCGGCGATGACCGGCGACCCGAGGGCGCTGCACCGCCTGACGGCCTTAGAGAGGCTGAGCCCGGTGTCCCCCGGCCCGGTCCAGAAGGAGATCCGGCCCTGCATGAGGAGGATCCTGGTGGTGTGGATGCTCCAGGTAGGCTGATCGCTCAGGCTGACCTAAAGCCGTGTGATGAGTCTGACTCTGGGCTGTCTGTCAGGTGTGTGAGGAGCAGAGGTGTGAGCAGGAGGTCTTTCCTCTGGCGGTCCGGTACCTGGACTCCTACCTGAGCTGGTATTCCATCCAGATCTCCAACCTGCAGCTTTTAGGGACAGTCTGCATGTTCCTGGCGTCCAAAATGAGAGAGACTGTCCCTCTGACTGCCAGGAAGCTCTGTATCTACACAGACAACTCCGTCTCAGTCTCTGACATCCTGGTAAATCTCTTTTTATGTAATTTAAGATGAATTAAGCTGGGTTTGGCATATTGCCTCACAACAACACTATTGTTTTCCTCCACCAAGTCTTCCAAAGTCCAGGGTTACCCAAAGTTTCACCCTAACCCAGAGGGGCATAGCACACCTCTGAGGAGTCCTGACATAGTTCACTACATAGAAAGGGAGACATTTTTTAGATGTGACTTGAATACGTTTGCCTCTTTTATTGAAAGGTATTCAAAGAAAGTCACCTGAGATGGGCTAATCATTCCTTGGTCAAACAAGTCACAACATGTTACTTCCAAGTAACCCTAGCTTCCTTTCAAGAAGTGATGATGAACCATAACACCTTAAATCACTTCCTTCAAATTTTTGGCAAACGTTTTGTGAAATATTCACGTGCATGACCAGCTTGTATATCATGTGTTAGACCTCCTTTGGTGGATTGCTTTAGAGAAATGTGTGTGTTGCAGAAGTGGGAGGTGGCGGTGGTGTCCAGGTTAGACTGGGGTCTGGCCTCTGTTGTCCCCTCTGATTTCCTGGAGCCCATTCTTCAAGCTCTCCCCATTGTTCGGCCCCTCCACCTTCCAGACATGCGCAGGCATGTTCATTCCTACATTGCTCTGGCTGCCACCAGTAAGTTACATAACTGAGGTGCCAACACATGAAATGATTTTTGTACTCAAGTATAAAGCCAAACAATGAATCTAATGGAATAAAAGCAGAGAGTCATATCCACTGTAATCTACAAGATAATATTTTTTGGTTTGTGAATATTGAACGTAACTGGTGAAATTGACTTTGCACACAATGAACAATGGGCACAAAGCAGCCATAAATTTGATTGTGATGTGTCAGCAGGTCATTTTGGAGACAGAGAGCTGAGTTTGTGTAATCCTGTATTGTTTGCTGTGAAAGACCTGCGTCCGACTATTCAGCTAACCGATTTCCCACGAATCTCTGTGATGCTGCCTGAGGCAACAGGACACAGTTAGCCCATGCTGTTTTAGACAGACTATGACATTACAGGGCATAAAATTAAGATAATTCCTGGCTCCTTGTAACCCATTCAAAAAGGTGTCTGACTAAGGATTGAATGGCTGACTTTTTGTCTCAGTATTTTTCCTCCCTGAGGCAATTAGGATACTGGATCAGATTATCAAATTTTAGGAAATGTCTGCTTTTGTAATCTCCCTTTTGTCTGTCAGGGTGTGTCTGCAAAATGGAAGTATCCATCTAACCTGTCAACCATCCAACCATTACTCACTTCCCTACATTTGGAGTTGTCTTTAAGTACATCTGTGTAAAGAGTTAAGGTTCAGAGGAGTCAGCATATGTAGGAAATATATATGATTTTTCTCATTTTATCTTTTATCACATTTATCCACAGACTCCAGGTTTTCTGTGTTCTTGCCATCCACTGTTGTATGTGCCTGTGTAAGCATCGCCATGCAGAGACTACAGTCAGTGGATGTGGATGTCTCCTCTGATTCAGCCATGAAGTTTTTAGCCAACCTTTTGGCCATTGATCTGGTGAGGGTAATGTTTAACTGACATTTTCAGATAATATCTCTTTTTGACTTTGACCCATTGTCAGCAATGACAGGCATGCTTGTTATCATTTTAGCAAGCACCCAATTCAAACAGTCTGAATACAAACTGGCAATTGCATGTATAGAAGAGCAGCCATGCATTATTGGTCAAGATCCAGAGGAAAAGTTGGTCCGTGACCTGCTGATGAATTTAGGGTTGTTTTTCTTTTAATCTGACCCTGAACAGAACCAAATCCTCCTTTGCTATGACCAGCTAGGAAGTGTGCTGGAGCTCAGCCTGCCCTCCTGTTTCAAAGATAGTGTTTGCAGATCGAGAGCACACAGTTGCACCACTGCTGAAATTCAGGGTGTTGCATTGACATCAGTGACATCACCCCAGGAAGTCAAGCAGAAACACTCATACCCACCATGAATAGAGGGGATATAAATTGAATGAGGGAGAACAAGAAGCCTAAAAAGCAGACAGAATAAGTTTAACTTCCATTCCTTCTTAATCTTCATTGTTCTTTGTATATTGAGATTCATCTGTGATATGTGTAGGGTAACTACAGTCTAAAAATTGAGATTTGTTTTACATGTCCACCCTGTTATTGGTGGTTTTTTAAGTGTTTTGCAATTGTTTAGTCAGCTTTGAAAGATTTGCTTTTGACTGTGCTTTTCATTAATATTCATACACATCAACCTTTTGTGATATTTAGAGTTAATTTGTGTCCAATCCAAATAGCAATCTTTGCACATTTTAATAGTGATGTTTTCTATTCATATGTAGTTTGCACTTATCTGGACTTGGTTAAAATTGTAACCTTAGCTTTATATATGGACAGTTCTACATGGTTTTAACAAAGCACTGAATTCTCATGACTAATGTAATTCTGTTAAACCACTACATAAAACATTTGGAAGTTAGAAATAAAATTAACCATCACTTGAGTTGTCTTTTTTTTTTTTTTTTTTTTAATTGATTTTCTCATCCCAGTCACAACAGCAGATCACATAGTCACATAAATGGTGAGTCAGTGACTTTGGCAAACACGGTTTTTATTGTAGAGAATAAAAAAATATGAACAGAACCTGCATACCTTCAACATTTGGGACAAGACAGGGACAAAAACAGTGATGAAACCCCCAGATGCAAATGAAATTGTACAAAAGTTAAACCTGTCTCACCAAAGGTTTAAGGCATTTTTACCATGTGACACAGAGTATTTTACAACCCCCAAGATTCCAGTTTAAATGATGGAAAGCATATGCACAGACTTTAAGTTCCAGTCTTACCATAATATCGTGCCATCCAGCTTTTGTTCAATAAATTTAAGACGCAAATGCCAGCTATTAAATTAATTGCATGTTTATCTGGTTGCGATGGTCTGATAAGTGCTGTCCAGGCAAAGAGGTTGATGTTCTCATTTAACAGCAAGACAGCATCATACAGGAAGACCAGCTACATACTGATGCATCTTTCTCCAGGGGGTATCTCAGAAAATAGGGTGTTAACCAGATAACTAGGAGTAGCTGCATTAATCTAAATCAAATCTAATGCACAAGTTTTGTGTAACAAGTGGAGTTACCGGTTTAAAGCATAGTATGCTTTTTTTTTTTTTAAGCAGATGGCTAAACTTCTAATCCAGCTCTGGGAAAATACTGTACCACCCCAGGTGTCTTTTAAATTAAAATGCAAAGTTCAATTTCAACTGAGCTCCATGACTGATCTTCAGAAATTCAGCTGAAAGGTTACACATTAAGTTTGCACCATTGTATATACAACATACACTAATTAAACAGGGCTCATGGTTCACTTTTAAACAAAAGTTTCAACATTTTTACTTGTGACCTTAAATTTTCAACTCAATCAGCCCCTCCTTCCTGTGAAACTCATCTGCAAATGAAAGGCCAAATGTGCTCTTGTATCAGGGTAGGTCTGGGAGCAAAAGCAGGTTCGACTGGTTAAACAACTAGTTCACTCAAAACGTTACCATTATTATCCATTCAAGTCACTATCCAAATTTAGAACAAGTCACTTCAACAACAATTGAAAAAAAATCTTTGAAAGTTGAAGTCCCTGAAATAAACAAACATCTTCTCTGCACTTTTCTTCTAGTGCTTTAAACAAAGATGAAAAAAGAAAAAACATCTGGCAGCATTGGTTCTTTGGTCTCCATGAAATGTAATTTTCCCCACGTCCTAAAACTTTGTGAAATCTGTAGTTTATGATATATGAGCTCTAAAATTTAACCTGTGTGTTATTGCTATCGCAACAAAATTAAACTGGAGCTAGAAGCTAAAAGACTCAAGCCAAAGAAACTTTGTCAAGGTGACCTGTCCACAATATAAGACTGACTTTGTGGCTTTAAAGTATTCTGCAAATGTAAATGAGGCAAAAATATGTATTTAATATGTTTAAAACTCCAGTTCCTCTGTGTCTGTGTGAAAAGATAGTTTTGTAATGTACTGTTACATGTTCACTAAACGAGCATTTTCAGTTTCATTGTGCATTTTTAACATCAGCTATCACTTTTGATAGTTAGCTCTCCTGTTGAGAATTAGAGCTCATGATTGACCAACGGTAGCTCTTGTCTCCTGAGAATAATCTAAATGGATATTTTCATTGCACTTGGATTAGAAAGGCATCATTCGTCTTTCATCAATCCAATAACAATCTGATGGTCAACAGGAAGCCTCCTCCCGTTTTGGTGATGTGCAGTTCCTTTAAACTATCCAAAACAATACAGCGTGCTTGTAATTCCACATAACGCACTTTGGCAGCATGTTTTTAGCAGTTTACAGACATTGAAAAATTCTGACTGGAAAAAACAATCAGCAATCTTTACTAATTACCAATCCTCAGGTTGCTCCATTCAAGACCATGGCCTGTCTGTAAGTCTCTGTCACATTATCACAGTCTGTGATGGAAAAAGCACTGTCAGCCACTCCAGACTCATAGCAGTTCCAGGGACTCAGCATCCCAACCCCAAGAATCCTGTCTTCTTGTATGTCTAGCAGGTTGTCTGCAGACACACATCCTCTCATGCTAGTCTTAGCTGGTTTATCCATTTGTGTTGCAGGCCCCACGCAATCTGGCAGATCCAGCTGGTCAAAGGACTCTGAAGAGAGAATGCTGTCCTCGCTGATAGCCCCACTTGGTCTCGACTTGGTAACCCCACAGGGTAAAGATGCTGCCAACTGGTCTAAAGAGCCAAACTCCTGCAGACCACCTGAGGAGAACTTTCCATTGCGCTTCAGGATGCCCTTCCTGTAGATCGGTGCAGAGGGGCACTCTTTATTTTGTGGTGCCCAGCCACAGTCACTGTTCTCAGGAGAGGAGGAGTAGTATCCTGACTCTTGCTCGGTTGGCTTCTTAAGGATACCTTTGCGAGGCGGCAATGCAGCTGATGGGGCATTAGATGGTGCAGATAAACCCAAAATGGCTGGAGGCTCCACTGGACCAGCAGCTGATATTTCACTCATGACTTTCTGTTTCACACTGTTACGTCTCTTCAGGATACCCTTTGAGGGACGGCTGTCTGTGCTTCCTTCATGAACCGTCTGGGAGACATTGTTTTCCTTTCGTGACCTTCGCAGAGAGCGTTGTCGGACAACGTCCCCTCCACCACCCCCCTGTGAGCGGAGCAGGCAGCGCATCTTGGAGCCATTCTCAAGTAAAGGCCTGGATGTACGACGCAGCCAGCCAGCAACACCGGCCAGCCCAGCGGGGTGCAGCGTAGACGGATAGACTGGTGACAAGGGGTGCTGTGTTGTACTGCTCTTTGTGTCAGACAGTAATGGCTGTTGGTAACCCCAGTTGAGCCACCAGTGTCCTGCAATATCTTCCATTGTAGCTCTGCGCTCAGGATTTACCATCAGCATCCAGCGGATCAGCCCACATGCATCTAAGGGGGGGGGGGGGGGGTCAACATGGTTTAAAATAAACTAAATAATGTTTCAGCTCATTTGAAGAAGTGTTACATTGAAAAACTCACCAGATGGGTTATTTGGTTTGCGGTAGTTTCCAGTGCTGATCTGCTGAACCAGTGTCTTGTGGTTGTTTCCATCAAAGGGCATGGCACCATGAACCATAGTATATAACAACACACCCAGAGACCAGGTGTCCACCTCGGGCCCACGGTACGGTCGTCCATTAACGATCTCTGGGGAGGCATACAGAGGGCTGCCACAGAACGTCTGGAGATATTCGTCACCGTGGTAGAGGTTTGACAGACCGAAGTCTGCAATCTGCCAACAAGAAGAAGAAAAACACAAAACTGAGCTGGCTCAAATCTGTGATCAGATTACTGTACCAAAGCCAACTTCCTCAAAGTTTTCCACACTTATCACTATCTCCACTATTAGTCATAACACGTACTACTATCATTTCAGATATTGAAGATTTCACAGTGGCTTGTTATTTCTTAAAGTTGATTCTGTAATATTAAATATGTTTCTTTACTTTAACTTGATAATAAGCGCCACACACTGTCAATTATAATCCCACCTTTACACAGTAAATCAAAAAAAGATAGAGGAGATGTATTTCTGTGGAGGGACTGTTAGTCATACATACCTTCATGTTGCCTTTGCCATCTATTAAAATATTCTCCAGTTTCAGGTCCCGGTGTACTATCCCATTCTTAAAAAAACAAACAAACAAAGAAAATACAATGAAAAGAAAAGATCAGTTTTCTATAGCAATATTTTTTTTTTAAATGAGAAATTCTCTTACGCATGAGTGTAATGGCATATGTGTCTGTATCATTTGACAGGATTAGTTTTTAGTGGGTCAAAACACATTCTTTGCCAAGTGAAGATTGTTTTTCTAGTGTGTCAGTTATGCTCCATTGTCCTCTACTCTGCAGGGGGGAATGCCTTTGACTTAGGCAGAGTTTGTCTTCAAAATGCAGGTCAGCTATTTCTCATATATGGACACTTGTAGCAGCAGACACATTCATGTTGTCATTCATCCATTTTTAATTGTAATAATGAAAAGAGGCCATTTACTGTGTGCGACCTTTTAGAATTCATCCCCACGCTAAATGTGCATGATACTATGGGTTTAAATGGCTTTCTACTAACTGCTATACAAATGGAAAATAAAATATATGACAGGACCTCAGCACGCAATAAAAGTGAAAAAGGCAGATGGTTAACACAGACTTGACAGAACAACTCACTCTGTAAATATGGTTCTGCAAATATAAATGCTCTGTTAAGTGCTGACCAGCCACACTAAAACAGTGTGTGCTTGAAATGTTCGTCATCACACAGCTACAGGAACAACCGAGTGTGTGTGTGGAGCCTTTCTCTTCCATCACACCCTCATTAAACAGGCTGGCCTTTAGACCTGACGCTGGCTCTCTACCTCTCTATAGACCCAACTGTTCATGCCACCCTGCATCATTCTCACAGGCTCCCTGTTCAGAACAGTAGGCTGACGGTGCACAATGCCCATTATGTAACTTTGGAGGTGCCAGGGCCCTGGAAAAACTCACAAGCTCAGCTGCCAGTCTGAGTGAAGCTCTGCGTCACACACGGTTTGACGTAGCAGTCAAAAGTGAAGATATTTATTATTTATATTAATACATTTCCTGTAAACTATTTCATATGCTCTGCAGGAAGACTTACCTGATGGCAGTAGTGCACAGCTGAAACTATTTGTCTGAAGAAGTGCCTGGCTTCCCGTTCAGAGATGTGTCTCTTTTCACAGATGTACTCATAAAGGTCCCCACGGCTGGCATACTCCATCACAATCACAATTTTGTCCTTGTTTTCAAATACTGAAAAAAGCAACAACAGCAAAAAAAAAAGGAGAACACCTTTAATGAAAAGCTTTCAAATCAAACTGATCAGCTAAATAGAACTGTATAAAATGATCTCATATTTTATCTCTATTTTTTTTTCCTGGAAACCTGCAACTCCACACAGTTAAAGTGGACACTGAAATGAGCAGAGCACCAGACAGCATTTCCACATAGCCCATATCCAAAAGGATGTGCCTGCATTTAAACAGTTACAGGTTTTTATTGTCTTGTACAAGCTTTCATTCATACTGATTAGGACAAATGAGGCCCCCCGATAATTGAGATGGAGAAAGACCACTTCATCAGACGTGGCCAGCACTGGAAGACAATTCTCTGCACATTATCCTGCAACGCTGACGGGGAACAGCAGAGCACCAGTGCTTATATAACCTTGCATCAGACTTCAACAAAATGACTTGCGTGACCAAACTCTGACTCTCAAACAGAGACTCATTGAGATGCATCTTTTTCCAGGTGTCTCATTTCACTCAGCTGGTAGCTCCAGGATACAACCACCTTGGGAAAGTAAACAATGAAACAAACCCACACATGCACACAAAAACTCATTGCATGCTGTACCTTCATATATAGTGATGATGTGTGGGTGGCAGAGTGAGGACATGATTTCAATTTCGCGTCGAATGTGAACCAGATCTTGCTCATCCTTGATCTTCTCCTTTCTTATGGACTTTATGGCAACCTTAAAACAAAAAGAAATAAAGGAATATTTGACTTTTGGAAGAAAATTTCTTTTTTTTTTATACACAAGTGCTCGAAAGAGAAGATCCAAGTGTGATTTACTTCAGCGGCAGCAACAGCTTTACTGTAAGAAGGGTCAAATGGTTAATCCTAACGCTTTCAAGCCCAACTGGTCTCAAGTGAAAATTTCAGGATAATGGTCATTTAAAACTTTAAGAGTAAGAGTAACAAGTAACAAGTAATGTCAGTTACACAGTAAGATTTATACCATTGAGTCTACTGAAATGAGAAAAGATGTGTTTAATTGCTTATGAAATTGACTTTTCATAAGAGAGGACCCATGGACAGTGAACTGAAAACTCAGCTGTGTTGTTTCTGACAAGGCGCAGTGAAACACCACATCAAGTATTGTCTGCTGGTACGTCTGTAATGCCCAAAGAAAACGGAACTTTAAATTTGAATTAGTAGAGCTGTCATATACAGGATTTTGACAAGTCTTTACATGTCTTTATGTTGCATTTGTCTATTTGAAGATCAGATGCCTGGGATTCCTGTGTGCACCCAGTGCGTCATCAGTCTCCTCCAAGGTTAAAGGGTGCTACGAGGCACTGGTGGAGGGGCGTCCTGGTTTCCTCTCCTTTCTAACCCCCAAGGCTACAGACAGGGAAAATGAGTGGAGCAGTGAGTTGTTATATCAGTTTGAACAGACGACTGTCTTCTGTCATGAGTCACTGTCTGAACTTAGTGCTGCTGTACAATATTCACACCACACAGACCTCTCTCCTGATTCTGGGAACTGAAGCTTCCTGCGTTTGTTTGCATAGCTGTCGGATGGGCTGATCTCACACTCATGATGAGTTCACACCCCTGTGAGGTTGAGGTTGTGTGTGTGTGTTTGTCTTTGTCACTGTTGGTTCCACACAGTAAGCACCAAGAGATTAGGTCCACTATCTTGAAAATCTGAAAGGTCTTAAAGAACAACAGTTGTGGTTTTTCTACTTGTGAATAGTGAATCGCTACTACTTAAATGGCATATTTTGGTTTTTGTAAATTGTGTTTGCAATTATTTATAGTTAGCATATTTTTTATATGTTATATACACTTTTGCTTGCAGCTGATTTACAATATCCTAAAGTCCTTACTAAAACATTTGAGGTTTTAACTATGAAACCTGATGCAATCAACTAATAAAGCAACAAGTTGTTCTTAAGAACAGCTTGGATTGCAATAGCTGTCACCTAATGGATCTGCTAATTTAAGGCATCCTCTTAGATGTTGATAGGAACAAACAACATACCTTGCCATGCATGAGTGTGAGGTCAGCCGTACTTCAGTTTATGCTAAAATGTCCTGCCTAACTGGGTTATGTAATCAAACATATGCACTAAGACAATGCCAACAAATGTGCTGCCACAATGCACAAAAGATGAAGCCATCCTTCATGTTGTGTCACTCCCTGTGGTAAGTTCCATGTTTGTCTATTACCTTGTCATTACTGAGGTAGGTGGATGAAAACAGAGCAAATAAATGCTTCAGCTTTTTCTATCCCATGCCAAGTGCTGTGCCTTTGGTGTGAATTGAAAATAGGTATTTGAGCTAATCAGCATTTTGCCATTTGATCCTGGATTTAAGGCAGGGATTAATCGCATACACCGACTTGTATCATTAAGAAAAAAAAAAGAAAAGACATACAACAGCAACAGCAGCCAGACAGTGTGACCACAGTGGACGAGGCTGAACATGAATCACAGCCCGTTTACTGCAGGTACAGCAGGGAAATTCCTGACACATCCTTCATTCACCTCTTAGCACTTTTCACTCACAACAAACATGATCTTTCAACAAACAGCAAATCTTGATAAATGGTACCCTGCAGCTTTTGTGCCAAGTATCTATTTTTATTGAAGCATGGCGGCATTGATTAAACCTGAAACTAGTCCAGCGGTCTGACTCACTGCTCACTGGTTTTTGCTTTTGATCATTTACACTTACTTTCTGTTTCCTGATGGAGCATTTAATACATCAGCAAACATGGTTTGCCAACTTACATCAGTCACCAGTTTATTAGATACAGCCAGCTTAAACTGAAACAGCCCACTAAAACAGGCCTGCAATAAACCCTGCCATTATGAAGGTCACAATCAAACTGCCCAGAGAGGTGCTTTATGGCCATTTTGTAGATTGTAGTCTGCAGTGCTTTTGAACCTCAACAAATTTCTCATGTGTATTGTGTCATTGATATGAACATGCATATTACCCATGTATAGTTGCTTAAAAGGTTTAAACGTTTTTTATAAAATTCTACTTGGGATGATGATAATGAAATATTTTAGAACCTACAAAAAAAACATTTAAACTTTGCTTGCCAACTTGTCCACATCCCCTCTAAAGGCTTATCTCAATCAGTCTGTTTTAAATACCTCCCATTTCCCCTTAGGTCATAGTGAACTGGAATCCACCTGAAAGGCCAGTTGTAATTTCCGTTGCTCCTGTCATCGGAAACTGAAAGAAATTTACCCAACTTTCCTCCAGGGGACAAATTCACTTAAATGTTCCAAAGAAACGCCTTTCCTTTATGCTTCCTTTACGCCTGTTTGAGGTGATTATAGGACACATTTTGTGTAGTGACAGATTAACAGAAATCAAATTTTGGCAGGACTGCAGCAGCAGGGTCAGTCCAATAATCATGAATGTCCCTACTGACGGACCGAGTGATCACATTTTCTCCACAGGTCAACCGAATGTCACATGACTCAGTTGCAGGACAAACAGTTTGTTGATATGTAGTCTCAGTAAGGCGCATGTCACTATTTGTCACTATTCAAACCCCTTAAGTTTTGCATATTGACCATACATGGTCCAGCCAGACTCGGTTGAGATCTAGTCCTGGTCCTTAAATCAGTGAAGGAATACCATGACTTAGTCGCCAACTGAAATTTCATCGTACTTTCATGGACCATAAACCTGTAAAGATAACACAGGCGAGGCCTGTGGACAATGAAATATAAAAAATACTTTCACTAGTCTCAATTCACTATCCCAGAGGATCAAGACAGTGAGTTAGGTCCCAAATCATAAGACACAAAACACTAGAAACGAAATTAGTATAAAGTTAACTTTTTCATCTGAAAAGGTTTACTTTTAATCACTTTTTTAAATTAAAAATTTTTATTTTCCCCAAACTGAAATCCAAATGTGGGACTACCTGTGAGCAAACAGCAGGTGTCCTAAAAATAGTCCTCTATCTGTAAACAACAGGTGGCCAACAGGACGGTGAAGCACACAGACCTTAATAGTGGCTGCAGATGTGTCCACCGTTGATGAGGGAGCAACAGTTGGATGACACAGTTAAAAAACTAAAATATGTCTTCATGCTTACCAGCCTACCGGACCTCTCCTTGGCCTTCTTCACCTTCCCGTAGGTTCCTTTGCCCAGGGTCTCCAGGAACTCGTACCTGTGCTTCAGGTTGTGTTTATGGTGGTGTCTCTTCACGGCTTGTTTCCTCACCGGACACGGAGCTCTCCCTCCGGGGGGGGCTTCATCGGGTGAAACTCCGCCGACAGACGACTTACAGTTGGTCGAACGACGGGCAGCATTTACGCCGTCCATCCTGGCAGAAACCTGAGTGTCCTTTTTTTGTTTTGCTTATTCTCTGCCGCAAGTTTCCTTGTTCAGCCGCATTACCCTGCGCCCAGTTCGGTCTGTGTTTTTCCCAAAGGTGCGGAGGAGCAAGTTCGGAAAAAGGTCTCAGAGTGAACTGGTCTTGAGGCGGAAAAGTACAATTTAAAGTTGAAGACGGAAAGTGAAACAGCCGACCTGCAGCCCTGCAGGGTCTGTCTCCTTCTTGATCACCGGACCGTCTTTTACCGGCAGAGCAGCCGAGCGCACCCGGCTAATACTCAGGGGGCGGGCCAGGTACAGGGGAGCGTTTGATCTGCAGCACCAGCATGTGCCGCTAACTGTGTGCTTTCTGAAACTGGTCAATACGTGTCACAGTAAGTTGCTCTCTGTGGCTTTCTTACTTTGTACTGTATCAGCTTTTCATTACATATCAAGTTAAACCCAAATGCAAGATCAATTATGCTTCATTTTTGTATTATAAGCCTGTGGGGAAAAGCTGATCCATCTCCCCTGCACGATTAAAAGGATTATTTGGTAACAGATTAGCTGCCATTTAATCATTATCTATAGATATATTATGGTCTATATACATATTGATGTGTTTAGTAGTTTGGGTGTAGCAGAGACCGGACAAAGAGACTGATGTGATCAGCGTTTTCGGCTGCTGTGCTTCTGTGAGTCCGTCAGCTCCATCTTGTCTGTACTCCTGTTGGACCACGTCAACTCAGGTCCAGGTTCAGTCCAGAAGATCACCGTTATTTTCGTTTCAGCTCTGAAGCATCAGTACGTTGGTGACTTATTATATTCAAATTAAAGTTTGAAAGAAATTCCTGCTGTGACAGCTGTCATGTTAGATGTGAGAAAGGTCTGTTTAACAACATGACATGTCATGTGTTTCCGGGGATGAGTGGAGGGATTTAAAATAAAAAAGGCAACATAAAGAAAAGTGTTGAAGAAGTTTTTTGAAATACACACACATCGTTTTACGACCAGCTCTAGAGCTATTTACATTTCCAAACAAGCAAATATGATAGAATAAAAAATAGATGAATTCGGCTCCATCCTAACTAACTACAACATTAAAGGGTCACTTAAACATTAATGTATCACCGAGAGGAATACTGAAATCAAATGAAATTCACTTGTTCATATCTTCTTGTTCATCAACTTGTTCAATGCATTGGCTTCATGCATTCCCAATAATGGAACATAACACACATTAATAAAGTGAATTACTATGGCAATTTCTATGAATTATCCACTCATAAAATAAATTACAAAGAGCTGGTGTTTCATTTTTCAGCATAACCTAATGTGTTTACTTCTATTTAGTTAAAAACACAGCTACAGCTAATTTCTACGAGGTAATTAGCAAAAAAGAATACATTCTGACTTTTTTTCATTTCCCCATATCTAGAATTTCATGCAGTGATAATACCGATTAGGTCATTAAAGGTATTTGTCAGCCTGTCCTATGTAAGCAGTCTGTAGATAGTGTAAATGAGGGAGATGTATTAAAAGAAAGTTGGATTAGTTGTGTAATTGCATGTATTGGCCACTAGAGCTCAGCATACATTCACCACCAAGGATGTGGTTTGACTGATTTGGACCAGTGGAATTCACTGAGAGAAAAGTTTTATTATGGTCATTGTACTAAATGCCTCACTGACTGAATTAAATTGTTAAATGTAATATCCAATACACAGTTAAAGTATGTATAATGGACTGATGTTTCAGACACAGGATGGGTACTTATCAGTCGCGACAAGATGAGCAGAGCATACATCCCTGATTCCGAAGATAAAGAAGAAGAGCTCTTTGTACTGTGTATGTTATGCACAGCCCCCCCCCCCCCCCCCCCCCCATGGCTCTGGACTCCAGACCCTGTACACAGAACCAGGTCCAAAGACCAGGCCAACATGGGAAATTAAAAAATTAGGAAGCCTCTAAGTGTCGGTGATGAATCCAACGACCAGACATGGAGCTCATTCAGACCACTGGCCTTTAAACAACAGTTGTTTACAAGCAGTGTGTAAAAGCATTTGTTTCAGAAAAGAGGATTTTAAAAAGTGGTGTTTATATGGACAAAACTGTCAGTCTTTTTCAACAAGTTTGCTTAAATTCACACGATATGATGTACATATGAGCAAATCCCATCTGAGGGTTTTGCTGTTTTATCAACTGACATTACCCAATCGTGGACAAGGCAAGACTAAAGAACCGGTTTAGTGGTGCACTACAGCCTCCTACGGCTGAGATGAGTATTACAACAATAAGCACCGACAAATAATGACAAGTGTTTTTACAACTACCAACACTTATATCTCTACTTGTTTTCACCGATGACATTTTTTTTTATCACGATCATCGTGGGGGAAAAAAACCCTCTTTACCTATTCTTAATTTATAAACACACGAGAAAAAAAATCAGACAAAGTAAATGCATCACCGTAATTTTCCGCCTCGGTGGTTTCTCAGGGCTTCCGTAGACATTGGGGCCCAAGAACATATTTTGTTTGTTTAGCATCATTAGTATAATCTTACATGTTTGTAATGGCATATATGGATCATTTTCACTTACTGAAAAAAGTCGACGACGGGGTGATTACCTTCATCAGTGGGGGTTTATTTTATTTTTTTTTTACCATTTTTGCAGCTTTCCATAAGAACCACACCGGCAGGTATGTCTATGAATATTTTTGACCATGGCTTTGAAACGCTTTTTGTAATAAGACATCTAAAAGCAAAAAATATCACCACATGTGTCAGTTCTGGTGGTGGGATGCCGTGCACCGAGTTTGAGGTCAGCCGGACATTAATTTGATGCTGCACCGACAGTATGAATAGCCCTACATTTCCCAGAGTGCAGTGCGTCTTCCCGGACCCCGCCCATTCCTCTCTCTAACTTTGGTCGACCTTCTGTTTTGCAGTGATTTGATTGCTCGGTCCTCGGCTATGTGATTTGACTCGGACACACCTCGCCCCGCTCCACAACCGACGGTCCTTCTCATCTTCCTCTCCGCCGACAAGGCAGCTTTTTGGAGCGGGCGGGGCCGTCGGTCTCCGGGGTGGAAGATGTCCGCTGGCTCCTTCGGGCCAGAGCCAGTTTAGGAAGATCTTTTCCCAGCGGAGCCTCATCAGCACCAACATCGACATTTTTTATTGTTATTTATTTTTTGGTTTGGCCCGTTAAGGCCGTTGGCGTTAATTAACAGACAGCTGCCTAAGCTGAAAAACAACAACATTTTTTTGTTTTATTTTTATGGCTGTAAAACGGTGCCCCGGTTAGAGACTATGTGTGCCGTGTCAGGCCAAGGCGGGGACGGGCAGGAGATGGCTTTAGGCTAGCGGAGCTAACCCTCTCTGGACCTCAGCTAGTTAGCAAAACACACATTATTGAGCCCAGAAATCAGCAGCAGCTGGTTATCATCCGTTTGTTTTTAGTCTCCTCGGTTTGCGGGCGGTGACTCAGTGGGTTTTTAACAAGAAGCGACTGGAAGCACAAGATGCTGAAGACGAGACGAAGTGGTTAGTTAGTCCACCCTGAAAACCCAACTAGGTCCAGGTTGTCCTGCAGCCGAGACTCGTCCTCAGCTCGGCTAAACTAAACTAGCTGTGCATCAGGAAAGTCCAATGTCAGAAACAGCACACTGTGGGGGCTGTTGTCTGTCCAGCACCGACACAATAATGTTAATGACAGCTTGAAACTGACTAAGGCGGTGAATTATTTAGCAGGCGAGTGGACGGAAAATAAAGGACTGATTTGAGTCTGGGACAACAGAGACTTTAATTTTCAGTCTTTGGCACCTGCATACGTTTCTAAGCAGCAGCAGCAGCAGCAGCAGATCGACCCGCTGACCATGGAGGGACATGTCCAACAACAGAAAACGACTCCCTTATCCCGGGAGCTGACACGGATCTTTAACAGCTACAACAAGCACTCATCTCAGCTGAAGAAGAACCTGAAAGAAACTAATACATTCTTCCGGGAAATAAGACAAAATTACAGTAATGCCTGTGCATCGACCATGAGCTCCGACTTGGCTTCTTTGGAGGCAGGTAGGTCTGATCACATGGAGCCAGCCCTGCACTGTAATGTCCTAAATGGTTGGAAACAGCCACAGATATGTTGTACCTCTGTGGTGAAGTTACCACGACCACCAACACGTACAGTGAGAAATATGCATTAAACGGGGTTAAAGAAAACTAAAGAGACTAAGCTCCCTTTAAAAAGCATGAGCAGACTAAGTGCACCAAATATGCTGGGATTTGTGCACTGACTAGCTGGCTGAGGGAAGGCGTATCAGACTCTGGCTGTTGTCTGTTGCATTAATTGTGCCTTGTGCGTGGGTTGCATGGGTTTGGTCCAACTTTTAAAATGTTCATAATTCATCTATTTCATATTATTTAGTCATATGTCCCATTACAAAGACTACTGATTAAGATTTTTATACAATCTACTGCTTCGCTTTTCCATCATGCAAGTAAAAAATTAGGAAGGCATCGCATCTACAGGAGTGGCCTACTCAATCAGTTGGTATCTTGTGCACACAGAAGGTCAGAATAATTTTCCTCACTGTTGAATCAACAATGTTAATCAAGAGAAAAGAAAATGGAACCATAATGTTGTTTTTCGTCTTCACCTGATAACTATACTTATAAGAAAAAGAAAAAAAAAAGAATAAAAATAAATAAATACAGGCCATGTGATGCAGTAAGATCATACAATAGAGTGAGCTGAGTTTTTGTTGAGATTATGCAAAGGTCTGCATTGATTTCCTGTTAAGTGTAGTTTATCCATTACACACAGGTCATGCGGTCAAATGCTCTGCATGTATTCGTCTGGAAAAACAGATTTTAATGCAGGGTCAAGTGGTGAAGAGTAGTAGTGAAAAGCTACTTTAAAGTTAAATTTAAGTCACATGCACGTATGTTAAGTGGAAATATTAAAAAGAAAAAGAAATAACGTTGCTCTCTGTTATACAGTTTTAGTCTGTTACTCAGCGTCATTGGAGGATTAACTCTGATATCACCCTCCAGAAGTTAAAATTAGTACTTCTTTGTGTTTTCCACATTTAGCAATGGATCTGAAAACTGTAGCCCAAGGAATATTATTGAGATAAAGATTAATAGCTGTATCGTGGAACAGTATGCTATTGTATTGTTTGAGAATTGTATTCAGATTCAAAGGATAATGCGTCACTCGGTACCCTGTCTTTGCCCTCTAGTGCTGACCAAGCGTTCCTAAAAACATTTACTAATCCCAGGACTGAACTTCCTTAGTCAGGGTCACTCACTAAGTTCTAGGTGACCAAGTTTTGGTCTCATTTCACGTGTGAACATCATATACATAATTTCTGTTTCCCCTCCCCTAGGCCAGCTAAGCTGCATTTCTTTTCCAAGCCATGAGGAAGAGTTCCTACGCAACACCGTGGGCGCTGCCCCGTATATCCTGATACTGGGCCAGGACTGTGCTGCTCGCTACCAGCTGCTCAACTGCCTCCTGGGGGAGAGGTTGTTGCCGCTAGGCCCCGAAGCTGGCGAGGCTTGTGAAGGAGTCCAGGGCACTGTCTGCAAGAGGAGGAAGCTGTGTTTCACCCACGGAAGACAGACACGGCTCAGTTTGGCTCTGCCTGGCCAGTATGAACTGGTGCACCAGTTGGCGGCTAACCGTGGCTGCTGGGATACGGTTCCCCGCGAGGACCTTGAGATCCATGAGGAATGTGAGGACCCAGCTCACAGGCTTGCAGAGCTGGAGATCACCCTGCATCACCCACTGCTACAGGTAGGCCTTGGAATAAATGCAAACCTCGTTCACCTTCTTTCTCACCACCCTTTCCCATCTTGGTTTCAATAAGGACTGGACATGGAAACAGGTACTGTTTCTTGTACTGACTCATTGTCCCTGCTTTGTCTCCTCTTAATGAGACATTGACACTTGGGTAATCTGACCCAGTTGCTCACAACTTATGTTAGGCAGAAGATGTAAAAGAAAGGTGACATGTGACAAAATCTTAGAGAAGAATTAGACTGAATAAATTAGTTATATTAGATGTAGTTTTTCTATTTAAATATAGGCAATAGAGCAGGCTGTGGTTAAGGGTTTCTGTGCTCTCATTGAGTCAACATTGTATCCACACAACAATTAATGTATTTGAGAAATTGTAGTATCCATGTCACAATTTGGGGATCTTTGCACATTTGTATAATTTGAAGGAGAACTGCAGGTAAAACTCAAATCTTTGTACGATCCTCCATTTGGTTTTCAACAGGTTACTTGATAATTACAACACTCATATGACGTGTGGTACGTTTAAGTCACGTCCACTAGACAAAAAATTAAAAATGGTCCTTTAATTATGTCACTGATCTCGCTCATAGGGCCAACTTCTCACTGTTTGTTTATTTTCTGCGTGGTGGCATTTCTTCCTGTAGACCTAGATTGGTTTGTTTTTTCTTGTCTCTGGTTTTCACCAGCTTTTGTATTCAGACATGGCTCACCCCGCAAACAGATTACTGAGCAGAGCAACTCATTTTCTGTTTTGATCTGTGCTGCTGTTCAGGAAATTTTTTTATCCTTTCATCTTTCTCCTCCCAGGTTTCAAGTACCACTTAAAAATGGACTCAGATCAGTGTGTAGTTACATGAAAAAAGTAAGAATTAGTGGTCACATGGTCCAGTTATGGTGATCTTCAGCCAGTGTAACCTGAAAATTTCAATATGTTGTGGGAATGAATAGATTTCTGATGGTGTAAGGATTGTAGTCATTCCTTATCATGTGTCGCATATGGAAATTAGTCTCTTTAGTCCAAGGCCCTTAAGCGTCACACAACCCCAGTAACTAGGCCTAACTCGGCTTCAGGGCAGCCCACCCGCCCAGCCCCCTTACGTAATGCCAGTGGTCTGGTGTGATTCACATGACTGGGCCACTTACAAAAAATCCTGAACCATTGACTATGATCTGAAGTTTCCATGGATACCTCTAATTTCTGGGACACTGGCTCATGTTGTTACACACAACATTTTCAATTTTAATTTATTTTATTATTTTTTTAGTTTTTTTTTTTTTAGTAGCTGAAATGGGGATTATGGGAGACTTGTGCTAATAAATACTCATAATTTCTTAAAGACAAGTTGCATCATATATCTTGTGTTTAAGAGGAAAACTCACTAATCATTGTCATTATATTATAAGCAATCAATATGTTGGCATTAAGGGTGTAACGGTACAATAAAGTCACAGTTCAGTATGTACCTCGCTTTGAAATCACAGTTCAGTACATTTTGGAAAATGGGGGAAAAAAGTGATCTTGTTTTTCATTTATTGTCAAATTGAAAAAATAAAGCAGTGAAAACATTAAACAAAACACAATTCCCTAAACAAATGACGGTTCTTTTTAAATAAAAACATACCTGAGTATAGGTAGGAAAATGTAAAATATATTATTTAAAGATCACTTAAAGTGCAGCCTGCAGAAAATACTCTAAGCATTTTGAACTTCACATTCAAACTGCTCAATTAAATAAAAATCCTCTTTGGCTTTATTATAAAATAAACCTGAAATCTTACTCACATGCTTAATTCTTCAATGTAGAAAAACCCAGAAAATAACAGTGCTAACACTGGGTGCTAACACGAGTTGCCAGATGGCTCTGTGTGGCTCATCTGTTCTAACGTTAGACTGAGTCCTTAGTTAGATTAATTAACTCAGACTTGAGTCAGGCTCAGTGAAGGTGCTCTGTGCTACAAGCTAAACGAGGTTGGTAGGATGGCTCGACAACAACATACGGGGCTTTGCGATAGTGTTCCATCACCCGGAGGAAACAAGGAGGGGCGAGTAGTTATGCTTTGTTTTAGTGTGGTAATATTTTCGGTATGTTTGGTAAATGCGTGTATTCGTACCGAACAGTTTGGTAAAAATACACGTACTGTTACACCCCTAGTTGGAATAGTTGATGAAATACTGCTTCAGACAAAAATCAACACCCACCAGAGGCTAATGACAGCAAAACCAGAATGGGGAGGGAAAAAAAAGTCTTTATCAGTTATTTTAGATTTTCATATATGGCTGAAATCTGTGGATTCTTAAGTGGTTCAATAGATCTGAGACAAATTTTGTCATAACTAGGGCCACCATTCTTTTGGCTGAATGAATGAGGGATTAATGTGTTTAGGTGGGAGTAAGTGAAGGTCTAGAATCTCTCCGCTCACTGTGGTATTCACACACTACTGTCATAGTCACAGCACCCTGCTTTAGAGGCCCACAGATGAGAACCAACTTGCTAATTAGCTTCTTTTCATCATTAACCATGAGGAGGACAACAAGGGGACTAACCTATTCTCTTCTCTTATGTCTATTGGTATTGCTCCACAAATTCACATAAGACGGTTTGCTTGTAACACAGAGCTGTGACATTAGCAGCCCTCATAAAACTATGCTAATAGAAGGAAAATTTTAATTTCATAAATGGTTGTTTGTCTCGATTGTGTTACTTTGTACAACTGGGTCAGACGGTGGCAGTAATGGAAGCTCATTCTTTTTACAGACGTGAAAAACAAACTAGTACTTCAAAATACAGTAGCCTACAGACATTCCTTTGATTGTTGCTATGGAAAATGGGATGCATTAAGGCAACTCAAACATTGTATTGATTTTGATTGGTTGTGAATAAATGTTTGCAGGCTATCTTTGTTCCAAAGAGACTGCTCAGATGGGCTCTGCTCTTGTTTCTTGGAGACAGGACTGACTGTCTCCTTTGTGTAGCTGTTGATAATTTCTGCCTCTTTTCTCTCTCTCTCTCTCTCTCTCTCTCTCTTTTTTTCTCTTTCTCTGGAGTCCTCTGCCAGTCTATTTTTGTTAATGTCATTATTTATCAACAGTTGAGCTGGGCATCTTACTTGTCATTTTTCTGCCCTGTTAGAGATTTTCCCAAGACCACAACATATATTTATGTGTGATGTGTTCAGAAATAGCAAGAGCGTGTGATAAGTGTGGATGTTTCTTCTATAGAGGAGATCTCTTTAAACATCTTCTTGCTTTGAAACAATTGACTGAACGCACATGACAGGATTTTTATTTTAGTGTTCAGACGAGGTCCTCTACATTTTTGTGAGAACACTGAAGGGTCATTTTATCTAAATCGAACAAGACCTATTTAACATGTAGATTTTTGACTTATTTCTCTGAAAAGATAGCTGATTATGTAACAGATTTTTTAAAAGATTGCAGAAACGAGCTGTAACCATAGCACTGACATGTTATCCTATTTTATGTGTACGGAAAACTTAACAAACAGTTGCCTATTTATACAGACACAGAGACCCATTATCATTTATTTTGTGTTGTGTTTGTGGCCAGTATTCACATTTTTAAGCCAAATTTTAATCTCCATCAGCTTGTGAGGAAATTTAGTGACTAAATGTTAGCTTGTCTAAATAAATACCAGCTTGTCACTAACTTTGTCTAATTTTCTGGCACTGAGCAGGTTGTATACTATAGGTTTAGCTTTACTTTTTATACTAAAACAGGCATTGAGAGTAAAAGTGTGAGCCCGAAAACCAAAAATGAAAATAGCTAAAATGTTTCTCCTTGGACATCTCGAGATTTTTCACTGAAGTTAAACTCATGTCTGGCCCATCTGCCATATAGTCGAGATTGGTGATGGTTGTCTTTCTGCAAATTTAATGCCATTCCTTCCACCTCATGGTTTGGTAGAGTAGAAACATGTCAGGCATGATCGAGGGATATGGGAGAAACCTGAAGTAAATCTCAAGGACCATAGTAAAAGATCTGAATATTATTTGTATTTTATCTTATGCTAATAGTATTTTGACTGTTTTAAATTAAATTCAGGTAGATTATTTCTGATTCAGTGGCTGATATTTCAGCAAACCCCTGTTAATCTAGTGGTATGTCTACAGATGTTTGATTTTGGTGAACTGTCATTTTTTGCTAACTATTATATTTATAAACCAGTGTGTAATATTTTTGTTGTTTCCTTCTGCATTATCCTCAGGAAGCAAAAGTCATGGTTGTGCCTTGTCCGAGTGTCCAGCCCATTGGAGAGGCCCTGGAGGACTGCACTCGCAATGTGGTCCCTATTATCCTGTATGCTATTAACCAGGACTCCCTAAGCACAGAGCAGGTGGCTGAGCTCTGGAAGGTCAAAGAGCTGCTCCCCTTTCCCATCTGTTTTGTTCGTATGCCTAACACCATGCCAGCAACCTCCCCTGAACCCAACCGCCGCGTGGAGAAGGAGAAAGACAGGGAGAAGAGTGTCCTCCATAAGCAACTTCTGTCCCTCGGCTTCCTCACTAACCCAGCAGGAAACTGCTCCTGTGGCAACCCAACACAGGGACCTGCCCCAGGTGCCAAGCCCCAGAGCATGCTGGGTGAGGCTTTTGAAAGACTGCACCGACTGCTGGTGCCTTTTGCTCGTCAAGTGCTTCAAAACCAACAGGTGGAAGCTGCCAATCTGCTCAATGGACTACACTGTCGCAGTCTAGATCTTTTCATTAACCAGGTCAGATGATAACCCATCATAGCACTGTTTGTCTGAATGTCTGTGATTGTTTTGCTGATTCACAGTCATGTGGCATTTGTTGCTACCACTGCTACCATTTTCTGTCTATTTTGACGCATACGCCCCTGAAAAATCACTATCATACATTTTCCCTTCTATTTCACTTCTATGCAGGCCTTTGACATGCAGAGGGACCTGCAGATAACACCCCGTAGGCTGGAGTATACCCGTGAGAAGGAGGGTGAGCTGTTCACATCCCTTATGGCCATTGCTAACCGAAAACAGGAAGAGATGAAGGAAATGATTGTGGATACGCTTGGCAGCATGAAAGAGCAGTTGCTGGAGGATGCTGCCAACTTGGAGTTTACAGGTTAGTGAGTTGACAGCCTGAATAAATGCCACAGGACAGACAAGGTGTCTTTTCTTGTTGGTAAGAAATAACTTTTCAATTTTATTTCATGATAAATCATCTCAGCTCTTGATAAAAGCTTTAAGAAGATCAGCAGAATTAAATGTTATCAAAAAGTTGCAGCAAAAAGTGAAAATAATGTTATTCTTGTGGCTTGAAGTAAATATTATCAACATTATCATTTAAGCACAACATTATTCTTATTCTGTGTGGGCACTTCCAATTTGAATGTATCTTGGAAAATCCAAGCTAAAAAATGACTCATTTGAAATCTTGTGATTTGAATTGATTTTGTAGGGAACGCACATGGTGTTGTCTCGGCTGCTGTCAATGTATCATTTTACTTTATTGACCACAGTGTTTTACAATTACAAATTTATGAGGGTGGTTTTTCTAGGTTTATTTTCTCTTCAAACAAAATTCAAACTTCCAAGGTGTCACTGCAAACCTTGTAACTTTCGTTCCCAAGCACATCAAATTTTGATTGTCTTTAACAGATCATTCATTCATTAGTCTTCTACCGCTTTTCCATTTCTGGGTTGCGCAGGGTGCGGGAGCCAATCCCAATCCCGAGGGCAGGGTACACCCTGGACAGGTCACCAGTCCATCACAGGGCCAACACACAGAGACAGACAGAGAGAAACAAACACTCACATTCAGACCTACGGACAATTTAGAGTCATCAATTAACCCAAACATGATGACTTTGGATGGTGGGAGGAAACCCACACAGGCACGGGGAGAATATGCAAACTCTGCGACCCTCTTGTTATGGGGCAACAGCAGTTCATATTTCCAAGCTACGCTAAATTAAGATCTAAAGTTTTTCTGCTGAAAAGGATGTGTTGTACATAAAATTGGAGCTATATTGTCCAGTTACATTTTTAAATCTAGATTCTCTGAAGCTGGAAATTGAATTTTGTGGTTTCACATTTGATTATTCAACATACACAACACATGTGCCTTAATTTGCTCTAATAAGGCAATAAGAAAGGATTCCCTCTTTATTTTCAGTCTGTTGACTGAAAGATGGAAGACTTGTGGTACACACTTGTGGTACACACACTGCAGTCTTTTGAAATTATCTTAAATCTGTCTTTTTTGATTATAGCGGATGAGACTAAAGGAGCACTGACTTGTCTTTTCCTCAAATTACTCAAAACCAGTTTTTTAGTGCATGGACATGGCCAACCTGAGCTGCATTTCATATTTCGACTCCTTCTCTTTCAGCCTCTGGCAAAAGCCTCTAATCGGTTATTGTTGTCTTTTTCTTGTGATCTCTTCTCCCGTGGATGCTGCTTGAAGAAGGTATACTGAGATATCTGAATAAATTTATCCAGGAGAACATTGACAATTAGCTTCTCTGGCTCCGTTCAAATCAAGTGTGGACTAATCCTGGCAATGTGAAAGCAGCTCGGATATAAAGAAATAAAAGTAGCCCTGATTTTACCAAACTTTAATATTTTTGTTTTAAACAAGTTAAAGCTTCTCTTCACTGCCTTTGTTTGGACATTCATTTGTTTCTGCTCAAAATGCGTACTGGTCTGAATCTTCACCAAATACAAGTTAGGTAAAGTCAAAAAAATTTTATTTATGTAGCCCAGTATCACAAATCTGCTTTGAGGGACTTGCCAATTCATACATAAAACAATTACTTTTCTTTCTTTTGTGTATTGATAGTATATCATGATTTACATGTGTGAATGCTCCTTGCTATATAGATTATCCAAATGATCTCTGACTTGATGTCTTGTTATACAAAATAAAAATTAAAAAAAAACCTGCCCAGGGGACTGGATAGAGTGATTGACCACACAAACATGCAGAGACACTGCTTGCATGAAGGGACTGTCACATTGTGTCTATTCATACATAATTGCTAAGTGTCTTTAATAGGTAATACTAATATAATTGCAGATTAATTTAACAGAATTTCATTTTGCCAATGAGCTTCATGTGTCACAAATGAATTTGACATGCTGTTTTCTTTGACCTGCAGACATCATTGTGACAACTAATGGAGAGCCTGTATCGTCGAAGGAGATCAAATCTTGCATCAACCAGATCCAGGAGCTGATAGTGGTTCGTTTGAATCAGGCTGTGGCAAATAAACTCATCAGCTCTGTGGACTATCTGAGAGAGAGCTTCGTAGGAACTCTGGAGCGATGCCTCAACAGTCTGGAGAAGTCGCACATTGAATCTTCTGTTCACAATATCACTTCCAATCACCTCAAACAGGTGGGCAAAGTTTGTGAAAAACAGAAACCTTACTTGGTCTGCATGTCCAAAAATTGTGTGCAGATGGTCAAATCTAATTTATTAATGTATTATTTAGATAATTTTTTATTGTAAAATTTATATATTGTAATAATTAAATGAATTGTAATTATAAACATCATTTGTAAACCACTTTTATTAAAAAAATATAAAAAGTATTTTCAAAGGAAAATAAAGCTAGAGACTTGATAAATGTCAGCAACCAAAATTTGGGGCTAGAATTTGAGTTAGAAATTTTAAGTGTTACAACACTCCTCAGCTTTTTCTCTCTGCTATTCATTTATGTCAAGCTTTATTCAATAGCGCTATAGTAAAACCATAGCAATGGGCTCAACATGGGGCGCAGAGAGATACTACAATGTCAGAAGTCAAAATTCTTGTAAGAAAAGAAGTGATGTTTAAACATCTGTTATTTCTATTTGGCATCAATTTTGTGGCCTCCAGACCAATAAATGACATTTACTGGTATTTACAGTTATCTTTTCTTATCCGTCACACACAGTTGTTAAATGCTGCCTATCATGTGGAGGTGACTTTTCACTCAGGCTCTTCTGTCACGCGACTTGTCTGGGAGCAAATCAAACAGGTCAGTGTCTCAAAAATCCAACCTTGGTAATTTTCACTGAAAGTCAGGTGGTGGACTCTGAAGGGGCAGATATCATTTAACCCTGTGTCCTGCTCCTAGATAATCCACCGGATAACATTTGTAAACCCTCCAGCCGTCACCCCAGACTGGAAGCGGAAAGTGGCCCAGGACGCCATAGAGAGTCTCAGTGCTGCCAAACTGGCCCGAAGCATCTGCTCTCAGTTCAGAACCCGGCTCAACAGCTCCCATGAGGCCTTTGCTGCATCTCTGCGCCAGGTTGACTTCCTCTCTCTTGTTCACTATCTGTTTTTCATTTAGCCTGCATCTCTCTTTCCACACCTTGCCTTTAGGGTTGTTGGCGTCCTGTTGCTTTCAAGATGACAAACTTAACTGAAAGAGTCCGTATGGTTAACAGAATTTTAACAATAATAATTTTGGAAAATTAGTTGTCTACAGTGAGTAGTGTACATGTGCTTAGGTGTTTAGAAATGGTAGGTTTGTTCAGAACGTGTCACTTCACATACTAATGTCGCATTAGTGGCATTTTTTTACTGACCAGTCAGTTACCTTCAGTGTTTTTATGTTACCTTCTTTTCTTTTGGTTTGACCTCAGCAGAGAGACCAGAGAAAGTACCAGGTATCAGATAGGTATTATTCCTAATTTTGCCTAATTGAAAACCAAAAAGGCCAGAGTACAGAGTATTTAAGAGCTGCACAGAAGCTCAGAGAATTTGACTGATTGGTATGTTGGCGATTTCCCTAAATGTTTTAAAAATTTCACTCTCTTTGTTCTGGTGGCTGTTTGAAACTGAGGGCTGATAACTGTCCGAAGATGGGGGATTTCTTTCTTCGATTTTTGTCAAAACGCGTCAAATGTCTTCAATGCAGTTTTTCTTGGTTTTTACTCAACTCGTTGGTCAGTTCAAGTCCTTGTTCTTCACTTCAATTTGCTCCCTCTCTTTGACCCACAACCATGAAATCCTTGACAAATCATTTTCCGTCAATTTCCTTTGATGACCATCACATGAGAGACGATGTGCATCACATCAGCAACAACATTTTCACATTCAGTAATTCTTAAATTTTATTGCTGTTAAAGAAGCATATAGATTAATTGTGGTGGCCTTATACAGGGCGTGATATCAGGTGATGGTTTTGGTGGGAAGAAGTTCCCTAATTTGACTTGGGTATTTATCTGAGTGACTGATGCAGTGCAAAGAGATCTACTAACACAATGTTTTCCTGTCATGTTCTTGTGGGAAAAATCAGATTAACAAGCAGAACATCTGCATGATAGAGATGAAAACTCTGGCCTTTAGTATATCCGTATTTAGTCGTATGGACAGAGTTTTCTGAATGTGAATGTAATGTGTGGAATATCAGAGGATGATGAAGTCTTCTTCGTAACACAGGAATGTGAGAGAATTCAAGAGAAAGAGTCAGAACATCAGGTTAATGGTTTGTGTGGCTGATTATCACAAATCAGTCTGGGTCACATTTCTAGGCCCTTGTTTTGTTTAGTTATGTCTGACTCTTCATGTTAGAGTCTATGGGGTCCAGTCCTAACTTGATTTATTGCAGGTTCAGCAGGTCATAGTTTGCAACATGGCCCAAAAATATATGTTAAATCTGTCAAATGTCTGTGCATATTCTCATTCATCCAGTTCATGGTCATATTCGGCCAACAATTGAATCGAAAGCAACTTTTTGACAAAAGGGTTTTTGAAAATCCTAAGTCCTGTTGCTTTCGATTCAATTGTTGGCCGTATACAAATCTGTCAAATCTAAACATTAGTCCCAAATTAGTTACTGCATTAGTCAGTTCATAGCAGACAAAAAAGTCATGTAGATGAGGTTAAACACCCTCATCACATTTTGCAGTGACAGGTTTCTTTGTTGACCATAGCTAAAATTGTAGCAAGATATTAGTTTTGACATCGAGTCAGTTATTTGCTTGGTCTGTGAAACATAAGGAATCCCTACAAAATGTCCATCAGTCTTGGATATTGCTTAATCTGCCCAACAGGCCAAAACCCACAGATATTATTCACTAACTTGTGAAACAAAAACACTTCACATTGAACAAACCGAACCAATTAATTTTGTAACATCAGAATAAAAAATCATTGACATTCTTCAATTATGCTGATGTTACAGCATGGAGGGTTTTCTAATGTACTTCATCATACAGTAGGAGTCTTGACAGACTATTGGATTATATCCGGTAAAAGTTGCATAAATTACTCTTCAGTAATGCCTGTAACATGAAAAGTTGCCTAAAAAACAAGAGATTAAATAACGTTTACCTTCAATGTTTACATGTCAATTACAAAAGAAATTCAGTCAAGCCAGTATACATGGTGACTCAGCCTGAAGCACAGAGCGACTCATGATTGATCTCTACTTTGTATTCGCATTTTTTACACAAATCCCACAGGACTCTCTTAAATTTCACCTTTTGTAATGAGTGCATGAAAACAACTGCAAAGAAAAGACATCCATCTTCTGTCGATCCCTGGTTTAAAAAAAAAAAAAAGAAAACAATCTATCAAAGAGCAGCCACATGTTGACGCAGAACATTTAATTTATGACAAAGGACAACATTGCAGAAGTTAAAGCAGCTGGCCTTTGCTTTTTTTTGCATAGAAATTTGATTTAAAAAAAAAAAAAAACTAACTGAGCTGTTTACACAAAACAGAAGGATTTTGTAAACACAATTTCTCTGTCTAAAGACAGGAGGCTTGATAGTTGCAGTTATGGCTGCTGCCAGCTCTGAAATCTGATGGCTGAAATGTATAATGTTTGGTTGAATCTATGGACCCTGCAGGCCCCAACATTCTTTGAGTAATGCAATTCAGGTTTTTATGTATTCCTTGAAAACGTTTTGTTACATTTTTCTTTTTGTATTGTAAGGAAAACAGTTTTAACAGTGTGAAGGTCACATACGAAAATAAAATGTTTTAGCAGCACCTGGTCGATGCTCACTGCTCTCTGTACTAACCATCAGATGTCATGTGTTGGTGCTTGTAGCTGGAAGAAGGGCATACAGGACGTCTGGAGCGCACTGAGGACCTGTGGCTCCGTGTGAGGAAGGACCACGCCCCTCGGCTGGCCCGCCTGTCTCTGGAGAGTCGCTCCCTCAGGGATGTGCTGCTGCATGGTGAGTTCCCACCAAATACTCCTACTGTTTACACACAGACCAAACTCAACTCGGTGTCTGCTCAGACAATCCTGCAGTAACATGTTTCCGTGAACTGTGGTTTTTGCACATAGCTATTTGTGACTCTGGTATCAATAATAATAGATCGATAAATAGTAATATAAAAAAATAGTAATAGATAAAAATATTCTGCTTTGAATGATAATGTGCATCTGATGTGTAGTTGAAAATTCTATCCACTCCTTTTCTTTCATTGAAAAATCCAGGTATAGAAATGTAAATATTGTTTAATTTAAGAGTTTAACTACTGTGCTTAAGATTTCTCCCAGTCCTCTGTGAAGTTAAAAACTCAGGGTTAAGGTGAGGGGGATTTTAAAAGCGTGTTAATCATAGAAAGTTTAGACAGACTGAGTCTTGAACATGCAACTAATGCAAGACATATTTGCAAACTTGAACTTAAAACTGTAGATTTAACTTCCCAGCTGTATTTGCACTTGTTTCTACTTTGATATAAAAAAAAATATATTTTTTTTTTTCCCCTGACAGGCAAGCCAAAGTTTGGCCGAGAGCTGGGCCGGGGCCAATATGGGGTTGTATACTTGTGTGACAGTTGGGGAGGACACTACCCGTGTGCTCTAAAGTCTGTAGTGCCGCCTGATGACAAACACTGGAATGATCTAGCATTAGAGTTTCACTACACAAGGTGAGTTATTAAGAGCAGGTGAAAGGAAAAAAGACGCGACACCGAGTACCAACCACGGGAATCCAGTTTGTCTCAAAGTTTTATGACTTTATAACAAACGACTGCCCGTGTAAAATGTAACATCCATCAAAGTTGGTTGTACATTTTACTGACACTCAGATGAGCATGGAAAATGTCATATGGCTCTAGCAGGTTCAGAAGAGCAGAGCAGTTTTTATTGGACATGACAGGTGTGTTGTGCTCCAGGTAAACAGGGATGGTGCTACACCGGGGCTAGGGGGTGCTATAGCCCTGTCAAAAATCTGTGTAGCCCCAGTTAAGTCCCTCAAGCTTTTATTGAAAAAACGAGAACCTTCTTATAAAGTAACTGAAGTCATGAAAGACACATATTTTCTTAGCACCCCCATGTATTGGTCAAGCTCCCCCTTAGCACCAGTAGAGAAAAAATCCTGGCGCTGTGCCTGCAGGTAAAACTCCACCCAGTCAAATAGCTTTGACTGTTGAGGCCTGAAGGCTGATTTGTCAATATGTTATTGAAGTGACAGTGACTGATTAATGCTCATTTGCTTTGACTGTCATAAATTTGCGAAGCTGTACAAACAGGGCTTGCATTAATATTCTGTGGCACCAAGTTAACAAAAAGAAATATTTTTAAGATCACAAAACTAAAAGCATCCCTTCTTCCCCTGGGTGTGTTGCCTCAGGTCCCTGCCCAAACACGAGCGGCTTGTCGACCTGCACGGTTCTGTGATTGATCACACCTATGCCAGCGGCTCCAGCATCTCGGTGCTGCTTATCATGGAGCGGCTCCACAGAGACCTCTACACAGGCTTGAAGGTAACATGCTAATCGAGTGCACAGAAAATGAGATATAGTTTTTTATTTATTTGAAAAACATTACAGTCTAGCATTTGTCCTAATGTGTCTGCCTGGTCCCTCTCTACCAGGCGGGTTTATCACTGAGGGAGAGGCTTCAGATTGCACTGGATGTGGTGGAGGGGATCCGCTTCCTGCACAGTCAGGGTCTCCTGCACAGAGACATAAAGCTAAAAAATGTTCTGGTAAGTTCAGACCATCTACTGAGACTCAGGAGGTTTTCTGCAAAAAACAAAACAAAACTGTATCACAACACTTAATTTGAAATAGAATTGAATAGCTTTATTGTCATTGCACAATACTTAGTGCAATTAAATTTAAAGTGCAAACTTTCAAAGGGCTCCAGAGTATAAAAAATAATAAAAATATGATGTATGTTGAAGGGCTGCACCAGACAGGGACATATTTGCAGTTTTAAAAACTAAATATATATCTGTGTGATTTCTATTGCTTCTTTTTTCAGTTTTTACCTCAAATAACCTAATTATCTGTTAGTATTCTGTCAGCTAATCAAACAAAAAACTTTGTCCACACAGTTAACAAGAAAATCAATACCCTCTTAAAGATTTAAAGTTAAATTTTCACTGAAATTGACCCACAATATCATCAGTAACATCATTAAGACGCAAGCAGGAGAAGTGTGTGAAGAACTACTCTGACTAGCTGAGGGCTGTGTAGACACAGAATAAGACTACATTTGCTTTTAACAACTGCTATATCTTACAAGATGTGTTTTGAAAAATACAATCCGGTTGATTATTCAGATGAAATAAGATCACATCTTTCTTTCATTATGTAAATCAGGAAAAAAATCACATGCAATTAAGTGCTTTGTTTGTCAAATAGTAGAGTGTTTTCTTTGATAATCTGGAGCCATGATATTGTGTTACATCTAATGTGGATCTTTTTCTTTGCAACATGTCTTAAAAAAACCTTTCACTTTCTATTTTCTTCTAGTTGGATAAACAAAATCGTGCGAAGATCACCGACCTTGGCTTCTGTAAACCAGAGGCTATGATGTCTGGTAGTATTGTAGGAACTCCCATCCACATGGCTCCAGAGCTATTTACAGGTAATGTTACTGAGCAGTCACACTGTGAATAAGATTTCAAACTGTTTAATGGAAACGGATATATAAAACGGAACTTATTTGTGTCACATCCTTTATTCACCTTAGAGGACGAACTTTACACATTTTGGAATCTGCTGCTACATTTTATGCAAAAGTTAAACCTAAATGTGTCTTTATCAGTTTACTGAAGGTTTCCGCTTCTCCTGACAGGAAAGTATGATAATTCTGTAGATGTCTATGCCTTTGGGATCCTTTTCTGGTACCTCTGCACTGGTTCAGTAAAACTCCCAGAAGCCTTTGAGAAATGCTCCAGCAAGGACCAGCTTTGGAACAATGTTAAAAAAGGTAAACAAAAAAAAAGGTTTTATCCAAATGTGGTTTTTTTCAGTCCGTGGAAGAAAAAAATATCCTCGGTTTCCTTTAGTTCTGGTCTGGTTCATAATCAAAAAAGCAAATAAAACCCACAACATTAATAAATGGACTCACATGGAGAAATTAAATTCCTCTGTGTTGGACTGATTGTAATCATTACGCAAAACTGCAACTGGGCCCTAGTAATGAATAATGACTGAAAAAGACAGTTTACACTGAAATGTGTCAGTTTTTAATGAGGAAAGGCCTTTGTAGCTGCTCATAACTGATTAAAACACACTTTTTTCTCCTTTATTGAAGAACTCTGTTACAAATCAGTGACCACCATCAACTAACAGCATCATATGTCCTACAAGATGTACCATTGTATACTCACAGACTTCATAGTTAAAACACAAATACAAAAAAAAAAAAAATTTCTATTCAAAAATCATTTAAAAGAATCCACTCTTCCAACTCAGCTTTTCCATAGAGCTCTAATATACCATTTAGGTCACTGAGGTCAGGACAATTTAAAATGTTTATCATAGTTTGAGGCAGTTTCAGAATGAGTGAACTGAACTAAACACACATGACTCACTTTCCTCCATTATTATCTTCAGGTGCCAGACCGGAGCGGCTGCCCATTTTCGATGAGGAGTGCTGGCAGCTGATGGAGGCCTGCTGGAATGGAGACCCCTCACAGAGGCCCCTGCTTGGTATTGTGGAGCCCAGCCTGCAAAGCATCATGGTCCGACTTTGCAACTGTGGCTCCGAGCAGAAAAGCAGTAGCCTTGAGGACTCAAACTGAAAACACTCCAGACAAACTAACACACGTGTGACAGGGATTGTGCTCAGAAAAGTATTTTCGTTGTATTTATAAATAGCTGAACATCTGAAGAACAGGTGGCCGATGAAAAGTGTTTTCCTTGTTCACAGTTGTTGGATTTACACTATTTATGGGGAAAAGATACAGACCAGACATTTGCAAATATGTGTGTTTTATTGTTTGTCCTGTGTGTATTTGTATACAAACTCTACAATGCGCTTTTTTGTAGCTGTCATGCTAATCACTACTTGGTCATAGAATTGTAACTAGATGCAAACTGTTTTAAAAAAAAAAAAGTAGCCCATTCCCAATATTATGAAAAAAATATAAATATATAAAAGATTGATTTTAGATTGTATTTAAACTGAACATTTCTGCATCTATACAATACATTTTTTTAAATAAAATTATCTGTTACAACAAATGATTAGAGCTGTTTTTGGTTTGTTTTTGCATTTTTGAGGTAAAGTTTTCATCCTTTAAATCTTCGTAACTGGTTGCATATGCTCAGATAAACCAGCGATATATTTTTTTAAGTCGATTTCTGACTCAATGTTAAGATGTCTGAGCAAAAAGAATTTTTAATTTACACACAAGTGAAAAAAGCAAACGAAGCCTGATATATTTCTGAGGAACTGATTCATTCTGTTTTCTTGCCGCTTACTTATACGTATGTTATAATTTAAACAACTGTAACACAGCACAAACACACAGACGTGGCCTGGGCTGTTGTCACAGCAGAGGCATAATGGGGAGATGTGAGGGGCCTGTCAGGGTTGATGGTCTGCTGACTGTTAGTGATTAAAAAAGAAGAGTTGAGCAGATTCAGCTCCACCTAGTGAGTTTCTTGATGCCTCGCTTCTTTTCATGGCTGGAATGTATTTTAAAAACAACGTGGGTCTTGCTGAGGACTTGATGATGAAAATCACAAAGCATATACTTTATTCCAGAATTAAGATAATTTTGAGGAGCTTTTGCAGATGGTATTCTATTAAACAATAACAACTTATGGAAGTGGTAAGATGTCATTTTTTTAACAAAGGGAATAGTCCATTAAACTACAAAAATGTTCAATAAGATCTCAGAACATACTTGAGACCATTTAAAAATAGTTTGGTTAGTGTAATCAGATTTGGAGTTGAGTCCGTACACTTGATGTACAGGTTTAGGCTGCAGCCTGGTTTGCTCTTCACAGTATATATGAATTATTCTTGTATTTGTGGTGGAAAACGTTTCCAGTTTCGAGCAGGATGTGGTGTAGAACTGTAGCCTTTTAATAAAAATTACCTTGTTAGCTACAGATTTTTAGTTTGAAGCAACTGAGCTGCAATATGTAATATATCTGGTTATGTTCCAAAACAAAACGTTGTTCCACATTTTAAAAGTTACACGTATTCACGTTCTTTCTGAGGCTTAGAATTAAAATAAAATCGCAGCAGCTGGGTAGCATAGGGTCTCCCTTAAAGTCCACCTCTTCCTCTAAAGCTGCTAATTATGTATAATATCATTCGTTTTTTCAATTCTTTTTCAATCAGCTTAAAAATTTGTGAAAACAAGTCAATTTAGGACAAAAATAATTTGTCTTTATAAGTCCTGAAGTGGCCTGAAATCAATTTTAATACATTTGAAAATACTGTAATAATGAATAAAATTATAATAATTTGAAGTTATCAAGTAAAAAAAAGTGTTGATTTCACAAAATTCCTGTGAGTGCACATCTCCACAACTTTTATATTCTACCAAAAACAATTATATTATTTCAGTCAGGAAACGTTTGAGGTTTGGAGTTCCCCTTTTTCCAGTTAAGTTTTTTTTTTGTGCTAAGCTAAGGTGCTGGCTTTGGCTTTATAGTTGACACGATGTGCTATCAATATTCAACATGATCTCTAAATCAGCAGAAGTGAACAAGTGTCATTTTTGTTTTTGTTAAAGTGAAATTAATTGATGCTAAATAGAAATGCTGCTGTTTTCTTAATAAAAGCTTGTTTTAAGGTGGATTTTAAAATGAATATTTGATTATTCCACTTGAACAGTTGTACTTTGATATATGGAAACGTCTTTTATAAAAGAGTTTAAATAAAAGATTTTTTTTTGTAAAGTGATGTTATTGACTTGGCACTGATTTAAAATAAAACATGAGGTAAGATGGAAATGGTAGAAAACAATTTAATGGGTAAAAAGAGGAGCACAGAGTAAAAGTGTCAATCCTCAGTTAGGCGACCAGAGTTTATATGATTGACCTGGTAGTGTTGATTTGTATGGCATGAAATTCATACATTAAATTCATGGTTGGTAAAAAAAAAAAAAAAAAAAATAGCATCCACAAACATCACATCGATTTGACTGAATTTAACAGTCAATTCCTCCAAACTGGTCTGAATGTGTTTATATATTTACTTACATTTAAAGATATGTTCTTGTTTCATTTACAGGCCACTCTGTACAGTAGAAATGGATTATAGCTCAAATAGTATTACAGCACACATTTGCATGTATTTATTTATCTTACAAAAGACAAACGCCCTGTTGCTAATCGATAAAATACAGCTGTTTAGTCACTGAACTCGATTGAATGTGTTCATCCCTCTGATGAAATGATGAAAAATGAGAGCGCTTTCGACGTCCATAAAAATGTGCTCCCATTGATTTACAAAACAAAAAAACAAGAAAAAAAGGATGTATCAAAAGTCTTCTGAGTCATTTTTAGCTCTACACATGCTGGTTTACCCCTCGAAGGCTGAGCAGTCTCTGGAGAAATCCTTCATGAATGACAAGTAGCTTAATGGTACAGTGATTTGATTCTGCGTCTGTGGACAACTTGCACGGGATCGTTCTGTGCCTCGTGGACCTTTCAGGTGTGTCAAACAACATGTGGACATCTTGAGTCTGAACTGCTCAGACCTCAGACTGGCACAAACACTAACAGCTCCATCAGGAACAGAGACAGGCCAACCACAAAGACTAAGTAGTGATGCATGAAAAAAGGAATGTCCCTGAATGTTTGCAAGTCTACTTCTAAATGACCCACCCAAAGGTATTGTTCCACAGTCCTCAAAAAAACAACAACAACAACAACAAAACACATACCCCAGAACAAAAAACACTACACAAAAGTGAACTGCTGATAAATCTTAGCAGTAAATAAAAAAAGTGCATTGCTTCAAGTATGTAAACAAAATGATTTACTAAAGGGAGAGCGAGACTCATGTCAGTGTGCGTGAGCCTGGGCCAGTGCAGTGACTCCTGAGGTTTGGCACACATATATGAACACACAGACACGCACACACGCACACACGCGCACACACACACACACACACACACACACACACCTTCAGAGGATCATGATGACGAGGGGAACCTCCTTTTTCCTCTTTTTTTTTTAAAGAAGAAGCCCGGTGCTCCCTGTTTGCAGTCAGTGTTGAGGAGGGAGGCTCTATTACCTGCAAAGACACACCCCTCCGTCAACGCGGTCACATGGCGGTGTTGCAGTGGCTGCTGGGAAAACAGGATGGCGCATGGAGGCGGACAACGATGAGGATGATGAGGAGGATGGTTGATTTTGTGGATGGAGGGGAAGGTGTCGGAGACAAATAAAGCACAAAACAAGAAAGAACACAAAAGGGAAAAATAAATGTGTGAGGCAATGAAACACTTCCACACAGATACACACAGACACACAAACAGGCTGTGAGCGGTGACAGGTGCTGAAAGGATGTATCAATCTGAGGACGTTGCTGTGTCTCAAAGGTGATTCCACACTCACTATTTTAAATACATATTTGTGTTATTGTTGCACCACAACATCCAGTGCTTTACGAAAACAGTCAAAGGGTCACTTTCAGACCCTATTTTCAGACTTGTAAAAATGTTGGCCCTGGTGGCTGCCTAATTTTCTACAGGAAAGTGAAATGTTCATTCTCATGTTCAGGTCAAGTGAGCAGAGCAGCCCGGTGGTCATGGTCACGTGTTACAATCGTCATTTCCTGTTTGATTTGGGACCAAACTGTGAATTCATGCACTAAGTCAGTGAGTGTATTTAGTTCAGTGTCCTACACGAGTTCACTGACTGACTTTTCAGATTTCAGACACAGCAAGTGATCCTGATTGTTTCTGAATGAGAGACAGAGCTTCATGGGATAAAATTAAAGAATAAAAATCTATGATTTTTGGAAAGAGAAAAGGGGCAAAGAAGGTCCATTAGTAAATTATAATCTATGTATTTTTTTGTTTTGTGCTGTTTTTGCTGCCTGCTGCCTTCAAGAATCACATGTTCTTGTCATAACCAGGCGCTTTAGAGGCATCTCTGTTTGTCTGATCTTACTCTCTGTGGGGAAGATGTTTGGACTTTATACTCACAAAATGAAGGTGTGGTTAAGTGTATTTTATGATGAGCTGTCAGTTTCTTGTTATTAGACATGCATCTGCCACTTTTAATGCACAGATCAGATCAGATCAGATGATTTAAAGAAGGAAAACACCAGCATCTGTTCCAGACAGCTCCTTGAACATTTTTTAACACCACATCATCCTTTCTCCTCAAAGAGTATGTTGCTAAAGTTATGTACTAAACTGCAATACTTTACTGATGGAGAATCAAAAACTTGACCAGGTCAGATTTTCGCTCTTGCTGATTTAATCTTTTATCAGACAATTCTTGATTCAAATCAAATTTCCCCCCAATTTTAGAATTTGAAGTAATTTGTTTGCGTTTGGAAATTTAATTTTTGATAACTTCAGTTTTATTCGTTTGATGTAAAACATGTAGTCCATCTACATGGAGCGGATTCATCAGCTCATCCATTGAAAAAAAAAAAATCTATATATATATTTCAGAATCAAATAATCACATGGCACATAATCCCAGATATCACTGTGTGAATTTGAATGCTTTTGTTTGTCATACCTGAATATATCTGCATTTTACACAATTGGTCATAAAAGAATCACTTAGAAAACTTTATTTCTAAAGGGTATTTCTCCAAGTTTTCAGTAGACAAATTAATCTGTTCAAAGTTATCTTTAACGCAGCCTTTAAAGCCATCTTCATATTTTTCAAAGTGCTTACAAAAGTAATATTGATACTGAAAGTCAGATTCTTTTCATCCTTATAAAAACACTATCTTTGCTGTTTTATTCTACACTGAACCAGGACTGCAGACTCTGTCCAACATTAATTAATTTGAAAGGAACAAAGCGAACTTGACCAGTATCCTGTATGTGCCACATGAGCAGTGAGTATAAACTCGATGGAGCTGCTGTTGTGATCAAACTGACACAGATCCACATTTAGAGTCACTATAGTGGGCACAGTTTAATTGTGGAGTTTTGGATGAGCAGGACTGGAGCTATCATCATTTGGCTTAACAGAAATAGTGAAAACGATTTGAGGTGGAAATGAGACCAACTACACAGAATGAAAACAGCAGTCACTGAGGACGGCAGCACAAACTGTAGCTTGACACAGACAGTTGAAGGAAGCACTGAAGGCTTCAGTGACAAACAGTAACACAACACTGGACACACTGACACTGACAGTGACTTAGCAACAAAACAATATTTGGTTGACATATTTTTTTCTTATTAGGGTCTGAAATAGATTTTCTGATGTTTGTGTATGAGCTTGTGTTAATACTCACTCTGACCCCGATGAGTCTCCATCCACCGTCCCTGCTTTGATGCTCAAGGCGACGCCATTTAGCTGCTCAGGTAGGCCAGGTTTAGCTGGACCAGCTCGACTGTCGCTGGACGAGGACCCCTGTGGTGACCCCATTCCTGGGGCCTTTTCACACAGCTCATTGTGGATACGACTGAGACCATTCCTCTCTACAATAGGAGAAAGCTGCTTCTTCTTTAAGATCCCTACAACGGGTAAAAAAAGAAAGCTCGATGTCATCATGAAAAAGCAACAACAGACATAGAAACTATGTAAATCATTGTTCATATACTTAAAATCAAATAATACAGTGGAAAAAAGATTTACCAAAACTTAAATGTCGGCGTTACATGGAGATTATTGAAAGAGATTTCATACCAAAAATGACATACTTTAATATGTTTAAAAAAAAAAGGTATCTATGTAATGTCCAGGATCCTGCTGGTGTGTGTGCTCAGATGAAACTGACCTTTTTGAGGGTGAGCGTTGAAGTTGGGCAAACTGGGCAGAAGTACTGTCATGGCGTCCTGTGTCCGGTCATCAGAGCAGAGGTTTGGCTCTGGACTGACTAGACTTTCTGTCTTCAGATCACTGTCACTCACTGCTGCGTAATCCCCAGGCCAGTGCATCTTAGTCACACTGTTGTCTGGGGAAACAGATATCAACTGGTTTAATCAACGAAATATATAACTCAGTTTAACCTTACTGACGATGCAAACTGCAAATGGTTAGTTTTAGTGCTTTCAGCCTGGTTGAATCACTTTAGTAAAATATATGACGGGATAAAAATATTCTACTACAACACGGCCAGGTTTTTGCCTCAGTTGCTTGAATTTATCATTATTCCTTCTTTGTGAATGTGTGTTTGTGTATTTGGTCCTTGTAGGTCAAACAGTTCACATTAGTGCCACTTTGTGTTAAAAAAAGAATAAAATAATAATAATAATAATAATAAAAACAATACAAGTGATTGAATGATGTGAAAATATAAATATGTTTTAGGGTAGCTTCAGATGAGCTCCTTTACCATGTGATAGGGACCGCTTGGTCCCATTGGAAACCAGGTTTTCCCAGCATTCCTCTGGAGGGAGGGGACCCTCCTCGTCTTCACTGTCAGAGGAGTGTGTGGAGGCATAGGAACCGCTCTGGTCATCTTCCAGAGACAGGTCGCTGTCCGAGTCACTGTCGTGATCTACACAGAGAGATAAAAGTGAGTCCAGTGACACCTTTGGATGCAGATGAAGAGAATCAGAGACAACAGATAAGAAAAGTACCGTCCAGGTGCTCTTTATTTTCATGAAAGAGTGATGCTTGGTCGTTCAGAGCGATGTGCGCTTGACTGCTGCTCAAGCCGTCATCCCTAAAACAACGTGTCAAGTCAGTTCACACCTTCATTGTCCACCACGGCAGATAAAGTAGGATATTGATTTTAACGCCATACCGGAGAACGTAGGGGACGTAGCTCTGCTGACTCTTCCCGCTCTGCATGGTGCCATTCAGAGACACACTGGACTCTCCAAAGGGAAGGTGGTACAACCTGCTGTCTATGTAGTTAGTGTTGCATTTGTAACCCTGAAAATACAGAAAGTGTTTACAGAATAAAAAAAAAATAGATGGAGATCGGAGAGCAATGACTGGACTTGTTTCTGTGATCTTGTGTGACATCGTGTTGTGTCCCAAAAATATTTGAAGTGGTATTCAAATTTTAAAATCCTATTCAGAAGTGAGTCCATGTCAAAATGCGTGTTTTCTAGATATATAAATATTAAATAAATATTAGATAAATATTTCAAACTCCTAACAGATGTATTGCTTTACTTAAAATAAAAAAAAAAAGGTGTATTCAACAAATGTTACTCAAATACCAGAAAACAGAGGATTTGTTGGGAACCTTCTCAGTTGCTCAGTCTAAATTCTTGGATTTGTTTTGAAGGGTTTTTGGATAAAAATGGAGGAATGGTATGTATCTGGCTTTGGGTGCAGCGACCATTTTTGCACATTTGGCACTATTATATAAGAGTGATAAAACAAAGAGATCCAATTCCAGAAAGTGAACCGTTGAATAGATTAAAGGTTTTTGGGATTGGACAGCGCCATAACATAAAAATATCTAACTGGATGGTCTTCATTCCAGATGGACTGTTGTGGCAGAGAGGGACTCACAGAGGCCTTGGATTTGATCATATGATCGGGGCGCTTGCGGCTGCAGCAGTATTTCATGGCGGTCCTTGCCTCTTTATTGAAGACAATGCGGAAGAAGAAAACAAAGGGACCCTGGGATTGGATGATGGAAGAGAGGAGGGGGTCAGGAAAAAATACATCAAGAAACATCCTTTCACACTGTTTCAGGGGGGACTGAAAGGCTCACCTGCACACAGTTGAAGCCAGCGAACAGGTAGTGGAAGAGGATCATGTCACTGTTGACAGACAGCAGCGCCAGAAAACATGTGACTGAAACCAGGAGCAGGACACCACCTGCAGTCTTCAGGCCAGAGCTTCAGGGTAACATGAGTCACAACACAGAGTGAATTTAATGAAAAGCTGATTTTTTAAGCATTCTTTGATCTGAAGGTGGAGATTGGTGATAAAAGACCAGAGTGTGCTGAGAACACGGTCAGGAGTTCAGTAAGACCAGACTGATAGACAGTGCAGCATAATGTTTGTCCCATGAAAAGAAATTAATAATAAACCCAAAGACACATCAACAACACAAGTGCAGCATTGCAGGTTGTGGTGAAATGCACATTAGCAATAAAAGTTAATTTTCTTTTAATCATAACACTTAATCAGAACTTTTCTCACATGTTTTTCAGTCAGCCCAACAAGGAAAAATTACTGAGCTTCTTTTAGAGATGACCAAAATAAATGTTTGATCTAATCCATCACTGACCTCCTTTACGTGGTTGCTGGTCTGGTTTTTCTAGTTTCTTTAAGTCCCCTGACAATCAAATATTGAGCACCAGAAAATTCCTCTGACTTGCTGTGCATGCAATGTGCTGCTTGTGTATGTCTGAGTGAAATGTTGGGACACTTACACACGAGGTTCTTTCTTCTCAATGCTGTGGTGTCTCGAGGAGCAGGAGGCTCTGGACGACACGATGTACAGAAAGATGTTCATCTGTGGACAAAATATCTAAATACATCACCTACTAATAACACGGCTTGTGAAAGCAAACAACAAAGTCATCTTTGTCTATTACATTCTATGAGGTCAATTTTCCAGTTGGTGAATTTGAATGCATCTTGAAATTAAATCAGCTGAACAGTGACGGGTGTGTTCGCTGTGTCAAGATATCTTGTGCCACTGTGATGAGTCGGCATGTTGAAATGTCATGTAAACTGTGGCACAGGAAAGATGAGTTTGCACACTGACATGATGTGAAAAATACAATTCACATTGTTAGCACATTAGAGTTATACTGCTGTTACTATGAAGTAAATAATGACACAAATGCATGGCAGGGGTCTGCAGGGACTCACCGACACTGCCAGAGCAATGGGTCCAGCAAAGCTCCAGATGAGCGTGTCGTACAAAGACAACCAGCAGAAGTCTGGGTTCCCGTAGCCCTCGGGGTCCAGTCCCACCGCCAAGCCTGGAGACAAACCCAGGAAGACAGACTGTAGCAACAGACTCTTCATTTCCAATTGGTCATCACTTAATACAGTACTTTACTTTTATTTTTGTCCCTTTGACAATGTCAACAAATACGGAACATTATAGACATCACAAAGTGACACTTTGGCAGGACTGTATTAGACAGCACCAATGTGCATTATAACATGGCCTCCTTTATCTCACATTTTTAAGTCTCTGTAAGTTCACTTTTACAACGCACTGACATTATATTAAGTCTGCAGTGTTTAAAGGTATAAGATGCTATTTCATGAATGAACCTCCCAGGCTTTCTCCGTACTGTGAGTGCATTGTTGTGATCTTATTAATTAAAAAAGGGTTCAGACCTGTGATGAAGGCAGGCACTCCCCAGCCAATCAAGTAGTAAAATCTCATGGGTCCATAGTTGATGTCTCGCACTTCACTGATCATGCGGTATACGTGCAGCCCCTCCAGAAAAAGCCAGGAGAAAGTGCAGAGGTAGAAGAAATGGAGCAGGATGGCGATGACCGTGCACAAAAACTACAAGAAGGAGGTGAGGGAGAAATGAAGAGCGAAGATTAAAACATTGGAAGCCATGGAAGGGGGCGTCATGGTATGTATACTGTGAGAGTAAAGTCAGTGGAAATACATGTAGCTTACCAGGTTGTCAGCCTGGTTGATGCCCAGGATGAAGGTGAGCTCAGAGAGGAAGAGTGCAGTGGCCCCATTGTTGATGATACTCGTTTTGTTGCTCTGCATGGCTCTCAGACAGAGGAGGAAGGTGGTGGTGAGGAAGAGGAAGCCCAGTGTCACTCCCACTGTGCTCCATGTCAGGAGTTTGATCGGCAGGATCTCTCCGTTCTGACACAAACATTGTGAATGAGTTTTGAGTTTCTGACAGTGTAAAAAGATATTGGTGGATCTGCTGAAGCTAAAAGGTTTATCATCACTCACTTCTCTCCTGGAGATATCCATGAGCACAGCAAAACTGGTCATGTGATAACACTGACAGCTGATGTGGGTGCTGTTCCTGAAAACCACCTCGCAGCCCTTCGCCGACCACCCACCATTACCAGCACTGAGATAAAACACACAGATCAGAGGACAGTGAGAGTGTAACACAACTAGTTTCATCATCACCAGTGTGTGGTTGTTGTCATTCTCACAGAATAGTGTGGTTCCAGAAGACACAGATGGGTTTGGAGCGCTCCTCAGTGGTCACTAGGCGGAACTGCACGGTGATGGGTTTGTCCAGTGTGTGCTGCAGAAGCTCATCATTGTCGTGCACCGTGATACTCACAACTGGAGTGTTGATGACCGGACGCTTTGGGACCCTGAGGAAAACATAAACAAATGATGCTGTAACAGGTCTGAACTCTACGACTCTACAACATCCATAAGACCAGAGGCCCTACTGGTTCTTGCTGGTCCAGTTCCAACTGAAGATATAAACCTTTAAAACTGGTCGTCTTTTTTTTTTTCCTTTTGTTTGTTTAATTGTTAGTCTAAAGTCTGTTATTTCCAGCTGGGCACCTTAGTTTTTACTGAAAAGAATAAATGATGTGTTCTCTGGACACAAAGCCAGAGAGGTGGAGTAAATTATTTTGTGAAAGTCTAAGATTACTCTGAAGTTAAAAGAAGGTAGTACATGTCTATGGCCCTGAAAATCTATTTTGGATACATTATTATTATTATTATTATAGTAGTAGTATTGTTGTTGTTATTATTAAATTCACACAGAAACTAGACTCATTAAAAAATCTGGACTTTGTGACCATTTAAGGATTTTCTTCAACCAATAAATTAAAGTTTCTTCATTTGTACATTGTTGGGATTTCAAGGAAATTTTATACATGAAATGAAAAGAAAATCCTGAAGGCTGATAGCCTGTTTTCATGCTGCAGTTTAGTTTGTCATTCTCACCGCAGGCTTCTCTTATCAGGATCATAGCTCTCTGGTAACAGCGAGGCCAGGCTGTGGAAGATGATCACACTGGCGACAGCGTCCTGCTGGCTGTCATCAGGGTGGCGCCTCTTCCTGTTAGCTGAGCGGTTCCTCTGTGTGGACTCTGGGAAGACATCCAGGTGCCTGTGGCCCTTGGTGTCCACAGGAGGCTGGAAGACAGAATCAGGCAGAGTGACGGCCGTCTCCAGGTCAACAGGACGGGGACCCCTCAGGGACTGGTACCGCGGGAGCTTGGCTCCGGCAAAATTCATCTTTTTTAGGCGGTCTACAGAGATAACTGTGGAGAACAAAACAGAGCTGTGGTGAGATGAACTGTGATGTTATAAGAGCATTTCTTTGTACTTAGGTTGACTAATCCTGTAATTTCTGTAAAATATGCCTCACTGTAGGTGATCTAAAATAAATGCTGCGTCAAAGCCTTCTCCATGCTGTCCAGAATATGAATCAAAAACACTATCGCTCTGTTTTATTGAAAATTGATTTGATGTATTATTCGTTTGTTTGTCACTTCAATTTTAAATTAACTCTAGATTATTCATATTAATATCATGTTGTATTATAATTAACACTCACTAACTTAAGAGTATTAGCTCTCATTAATACTGTTATATTTTTGTACTACTAATTTCTGAAAAGTAACTATAAATACTTTGCTTCAAGGTTTGTCCTCAATTAATTGCTGGAAAAGTAAAAAAACATAAGAAATTTGCTAAACTTTCAGTTTCAGCCTGCGCTTGCAGAACCTCATTCTACTTAATTAACATGATGTATGATGATATATTGCAGTGTAGTGAAGTTGTCAGCACATCACATCTCCAGCTTCCTGGTAGAGTGCCGACCTATATGTGGTGTGACGATGGTGAAGGGGCTGAGGTAGGTCTTCCTCATGTTCTGTGCCAGTGTGTTTGCATATTCCTCATAGTGGCGCAGCAGTGCCGCCGTGCCGCCCTCTGAATGCTGGATCAACTCCCAGTGCGGCCGAGTGTCTGGGGACAGGATGGCGCTGCCCACTCGGACCAGATTCTGTCAGAAAACAGTGAGAGGTCGGTGTGACAGGATGTCACAGTGGAGAGTGAAATGAAGTGTGATGTATTCCCTGCAGATGGAGCATTAGGGCTGTGATGTCCCACCAAGCAAGACTGTCCTTCTGTTTATACTCTAGATTCATTTCCTACAAAAATTTGTTACAATCTACCATTTTTGATTTTTTCATGCTCCCTGTGTGAGTTTGTGTTTCTAGTAGAGACAGTGTGTGGTTGTTCACCTCAGTGAAGTGGACGTCCTGTGTGGCTGTGAGGTTGAAGCCCTGCTGGTTGCTCTCATGCTGCAGCAGACTCTGTGTGAGCCGATAAGCCACCTTCACATCGCTGCCATAGTATTTTTCTGTGTACAAAGTGGCATTGGCCAACATGGCTGCTGTCTGCTGAACGTATCCAAAGTCCAGGAGTGATGCATTACGGGAAAATTTCTCAGACTGTCGGAAATAAAACACAACCATCAAGTAACTTAAAGCTCCTTATTGATAAATTAGATTTGAGCATGGTGATGTCTGTCAGTTTGTCCTGACTGAAACATCTGAATATCCAAAGTATCTATTTCACTTGTTTATTTGTAACTTTGTTTGCAAACTCAATAACCTCAAGTTTCCCCCCAAGAGATTAATAAAATATATCAGTGAAATCTGGAGAATAAATATTAATATCTCTGACAGACATCAAACCGAGCACCACCAGCAGGTCAAAGGTTTTTCTTTTCCAGTGAAATATCTGAACATCTACAAGACAAACAAGTAAAAGTCTTTTATGCATTCATGTTTTCCTCAGCATGAACTGTATTTACTTTGGATACATGTTTTCATTTGTCCAAACCCTTGACTTTGAACTGAAGCTAACAATATTTTTCTGCTAATTGGCTAAGCTCAAAAGACTGATTGTGCACATTAGCATGCTGCATCTGCACTTGGCTCAAACTACAGCCTCACAGAGCTGCTAGCATGACTGTAGGCTCCTCCACATCCTCCTGAATGGGAACGTTATTGTGGAAGTTGTGTAGTTAGATTTAAATCTGACAGAGGAAGGAGTTACACACCAAGGTTTTCAGCTTGCTGAAGGTAACAGAGGTGCAGTTGAAGAGATTGGGAGGCAGCCAGCCCTTGTGCTCATCACAGTGTCGGATCGCAGTGCCTAGTGTGGAGGAGAGAGAGAGAGAGAAAGAGGGAGTTATCACATGAGAGCTGCGGAGTAGACTGCAGCAGAGAAAGGGCTTCAGGCAAGTTTCATATACTGCCATTATTGTATGGTAATTTGATGATGTGCTGAGAAACCATCATACCAAGCGTTCCTTTGGGACAGGGTACTGCTGCAGGGAGACCAAACTTAGTCCTAGGCCACCAGATCCCAGCTTCGATGGCCTGAGGGCAGCTGTCATAGATTACTGAGGGAGGCACAGGGAGGTGAGCAGAGGAGGAGGAGGAGGGAGATGAGGAGAATAACAATGGAATTAACATTTTAATACATTTATAGCTAAAAAGAAAAGCAAATTTTGTTGAGAAATGAAGCAGTTCAATAACTTCACAACAATCTGTCGCTCTGACCTTCACAGCCGTTAGAAGAAACCTCAGCGAAGGGGTTGTCGCAGCGGTCACATTGGCGTCCAATCACACCCGGTTTACACTGACATTGGCCGCTCTCTCGGTCACAGGCTCTGGAGAAAGAGCCGACTGGGTAGCAGTCACACAGCAGGCAGGTGTCACTGCCGTCAGGTTGGTAGTGGTTGTCCTGGAAACGTGATCAGAGACATGATGTGCTGACTAACTAGTGATAATTTTTCGTGACTTCATTTCCACATAACAACGGGTCAGGACACATACAACAAGCTGCAGCTGTTGGTTCAAAAACATCTGGCAGATAAAAGTTTCTCGCACAAAGTCTGTACGCAGGCTAAATGTGCTTGTATTTCATTTTTGGAAGTCTAGCTTTTTACTGTGTGAGCTGTTGTTGGGAATTTGAATCTGTTCAAACATCTGTTTCCGTACATGTTGCATGAAATGATGGTCAGTAAAATTGTGCTAGTACTTGCTGTGTGTTTTTAGATACATCTATGTATCCATCTAACTCTGACCTTATGAGCCTTCACACAGAATGAGCAAACTCACCTTGCAGCGACACTCTCCACTGGTCTTGTTGCAGTCAGAATCAAAACCCTTGTCTGTCTGACAGTTACACGGACCGCAAGTCTTGTGACCCCACCAACCTCTTGGACACGGCAGGTCAGTCCTGCAGAGAAAACACATCATCCATTTGGATCATTTAACCTGGACCATGATGAACAAACTGTGACTAATAACACATGCAGAACAACATTAATATGGAAAACTGTACTTTTTCTCGCAGTAACGGCCAAAGTAGTTGCTGGGACAGTCACAGGTGTAACCACGAGAGGAACTCAGCCTCCTGGTACACTTTGACTCGTGTTCACAGGGGTTCAATGAACATACATCAGTGCAGTTAGAGCCATAGTAGCCTGTAAAACACAAGAGAAGCAAAGGATGACAAATCAGTTGTTCTGCTGCTACAACATGGCCACTGCTGGTAAACTGTGGTATGCAGGGATGAGATTGTGCATACAAGGACAAGCTAATATAATAATGTGTTACATTTATAGAAAAGGCTTTGAGTTGCATTTGAATTAACTTGAAATATTTTTGTTGGTGAAGCTTCACTGTTTTGTGTGATGGTATTTTGACATAAGCAATTTAAGAAGGTTAATACAATATTCACAGAAACAACTACTCAGGTTGGTGAATGTGACATGCAAGCTGAATGGTTTTTATTCTTTAAGGTAACATTTCTGGTCAGCATTATATTGTGATCATTGCTTTTGGCTTCCAAACTTGTGTGCTGACTGACCACTGAGGCAGGTGCAGGAGAAGCTGTCCCAGTCATCGCTGCAGTAGCTGTTGAGGGGACAGGGGCTGGAGCTACAGGGGTCTGGCAGACTGCATCCCGGCTCCACATTCACCTTCCTGGCCTGAGACAGACTTAGAGCTCCTCCAACACGTAGACCCTGAAGGACAGCAAACAAACAAACACACACGTCAGCACAAAACAGTATCATGAATGGATCTGATCTACTGTGAGTTGAAATGTTCAAAATAAGTCAAACGGCGTGCTTCTTGTCTACTTTCCAATATTATCACATGCGGGAAAGGAAAGCACAAACCTGCATACAGCCACGGAAGCCATGCAGAATTTTCCCATCAGGCTTTGCCAAACCACCGACACTCACAGTCTTCAGCTTGGAGTCCTGCAGCTTCCCATCCACTTCCATACTTGCCTGAATATGTATATGACACTTATTTTAAGACTGCAAAGAAAGAGGAATTTCATTCATAGTGATTTGGTGTCAGTCTCAGACAGAACGCCTCACCAGGTACAGTCCATGGTCCAGAGACAACACAGCTTTGTGCTGGCCTGCTGCTCCTCCCAGACTGCTGATATCCAGCTGCAAATGATGCCAGTCTCCGTCATTCACCAGCACCTCCTCCAGGCGGGAGAGGGTTGAGTCTTCACCTCTGTGAAGCCCCATCAGCACCCTCCCCCCACGCACCTACAACAGCAAGGAGAACAGCAAGAAGAAAGGGAAGACACAGCAGGAGGGCCGATGAACCGATGTTTATAAACAGAAGGGGCCAAAGCAGAGGTGAAAAAAAAAACAAAAAAGAAAAGAAAAATCAATAAGAAATCCGATCTGCATCACATCATAAACAGAAGCAGAGAGCTCTGACGCTCTCTACAGTGATAGTTCAAACCTTTAATTGCTGCCCATCACTGGTGTGCTCAACTGGAAATAGATTATTGGACAGTTGTGTAACATCACAGAGGTGGAAGTCTAGACATGCTCAAACAGTAGCTGCACACAGGGCTGACTCCCCTAATGTTACAACAAGTATTTGGTCCTCTAAGGTGTGTCTGAGTCCTCTGATCATCAGCAACAGTGCTGCAACACAGGAGGCCAAAAGGGGGCGCCTCATTCTTTCTACTGTATCTATCTGATGGGAGGCTTTGCTGAGGACCACTGCCAGGCTCCCGCTGAAGCTCACACATGAAGAAATATGTTTTCAATCTCACTGAATTTAGATGAGATAAGATCAACTGTCCATAAACATATTCACTTTTTGGTCACTTTAACTGAAGTGTCCTGAGTCTTACTCCCTGGAGGATACATGCACATTTCTCTGTATTGCAACATTCCAGTGAATGTAAAACTGCTTATGAAACAGAATAATGCATGATGAGACTTGGGCTCAAGCAAAATGACACCACAGTGTAGAAAGACTGTGTGTGTTTGACTATATACTGCTGTCACCTGTAGTGTGAGGTTGTGCTGCAGGCCAGATGAGATGTGCAGTAGTGTGGCACTGGCCTGACGTGTGCGGAACATGAGCTCTACGTGCCAGGGGACGGACGCCGCCACCAGGTTGGTCCACTGCAACAGGCTGTTACCCAAGAAATGCTGTGGACTGGCCATAACTACACAGGAAAAATGATAAAACCCAGATGAAGTTGAAGGACAGAGGTAGAGATGATGCTTATACATTACAAAAGAGAGGTTAACATTATTGTTAAAGTCTCTGCCCATTTAAATACATAAATACATAAACTATCCTGTGATGTTTGAGCCTCAATGACACGTTGCATCTGTGAAAGGCTGTTTTCACATCCATCTGCTGAAGGTGGGAATGTCTCTCTGTGCTCAGCCTAAATCTGAGGTGAGATGGGAACATGTGTACAGGAACTGAAAAAGTCTGGGAATCACTGTTTGTTCATTCATGCACTGACTCTGGGGTCCAACAGTTTTCTGGCTCGTTCAGTCAACAACATGAAGCATAAGGACACCTTTCCTGACAGCCTCCTCTCATTAGTCTGTCTCTGAGCAAAGTGAGGGAAAAACACCTGAATCACCCAAATCGAAAAAATTGATCAGCGATGGTAAATAAGCCCAGAACGCCCTTTCTGTTGGCTCCAGAGAAGAGCGAGATGCAAAGAGACACGCTGGTGACGCAGCTTCATTCAAAATGTTTGAAATTCAGGTGAAAATTGGAAATAATTTAGGGATTTTATCTTTTGTCATGCTTCAGTTCTAACCATAGTACCTTATATATGATATTTATGGTTCATTTTGCTTCGTATTTAATGTTTCATTGCAGGTTGGATTTATGTATTCTGTCTCATTCATTTTCCTGTGGATATAATTTGTGTTTTTGTTGACCAAACACACTAACTCTCCTTTATAAATTGTATTCGGACTACCTCATCTGATAACCTACTGTCAACATGTGGCCATCAGGTCAGATGAACCATGTTTAACATAACGCAAATATTCTCATGAATGTTTGTGCATTAAGAATTGCACTCTGAAAAGGCATCTGGTGGTGACATTTATTGTTCAGGGCTGTGGTTGGTCATAATAAATTCAAGAAATCGAAGCTCATTGAATCACCTTTGGAGATCAGCAATGTGATCACACAGTTTCACCATTCTCTGTCCCAGTTCCACACTCCCGTCCCCACCTTTTTCTTACTCTTCTGTGCAAAACACCTCTTCTTATTTATATATCCATCTCCACTCCCATGCACAGCAGCTTCCATTCCCCCCTATACTCAATCTGCATCAAAAACACTCTCCAATAAATCCTTTTTTCTGTCTCCACCTCAAGATAAAAACAAAGGTTTGATTTTTCCATGACTGTCGTTAAAATGGTTCACTTCCATTCCTTGGTCTCAAATTGCAGTAAGCCTTATATCACCAGAGAAAACAGCTGCAGCTGATCAGGTGGACCGAAAACAGACACTGGAGAATACGGACAGAAACATAAGATCTATACTATATGTCTTCAAGAGTTGAGAAGCAATTAGTCTGAAACTGGCTCCACCTCTTTTAAAGCAGAGAAAACTCTTGACTCTGTCAGAAATCAGTCATTAAAACTAAAGCAGTGTAATCACCAGGCTGTTTCTTACTGTGTGTCTAAAAGCACTGATTTGACAAACACCAGGAACTGCACTCCAGACAACTAATTCCCCACCTGCTATTTCTAAGAACACCGGTTTATGCATTAGTGAGTTCTTGTTTGTCTGTACTCTGCTCATCTCAAGTACAAAGACAGCGGGTTCTTACTTGATGACAAGTTCAGTCTCAGGTCACAAAGACAACAAAATTGCAGTCGACTCCATGTCATCTCTGATTTCATGTGTGAGTGCTTCCACCCTGATGCACAGCACTTTTTCTGCTCGGCTTATTCACCTCTTTCGCAGTTTTGTCCTCCAAATCCAAGTGGGCAATCACAGCTGAAAGAGCCCCACAGGTTCACACAGGTTCCTCCGTTCAGACACGGGTTGTTGTTGCAGAAATGTCTTTTGGCAGAACATCCTAGGAGGATGAGAAAATAAGAGGTCTCTCCTGTTTGATCTATCCCACCTTGTTATTTCATCAAAGTAGCAGAGTCAGTGGGTAATAAACTATTCATCGCAGGTATAATGATCATTTCCCATGGATTGTACTTCCCCGCTGTGCTGATTATCGACTATTATTCAATCTTTTCTTGCTCGGCTGGTCTAACCATAAACACCATTTGACTGCAAAACATTCCCAGGTTTAAGAGATAAAGTGGAGGATGTTCTTCAAAAAGCAAACAGCAGGTCAAATATACCGCATACCTGGCAGAGTGCCGTTGTTAGCAATGAAGCTGGCCATGTCTATGTGCTGGTTGTCTATCCGCAGATTCTTCATACAGCCCACAAACTGCCGGTTGTGAATGGGAAAATCTTCTGGAAGTTTGGGTACTCCTCCGAGAAGCAGGGGCCCGGTGAGGTCCAAAGATCTGATGAGACAGAACCCGTGAGCGTTTAAACATTGCGCACTCCCAATGAAAAATTTATTACAGAGAGTGTTTCACCCCATAGAGATGTAAACAGAAAAAAGGATAAACATCCCAATGAAGGAAAAAAGCAAAGCTCAGCTAACTCCCTGCAGATGTGGAACTTCATTTCAAAACAAGTTTATTCTTTCACTCAATTAGTGAAGTCAATACAGAAATAATGAGGGTATCTGTAAAGCAGGAACAAGGTTATTTATGGAAGTAGAAACAGATTAATCTTCTCAGAACTCTGATGTACTCACTTTTTGGATCCTGACTGGCTGCCTTGAGCAGAGCAAGTATAGTTTCCGATCATGTGACCAAACCTCAGGGCCACAGAGGCATCACAGTTGTCCACCGTCACGACAACAACCTTCTGGTCGGAGGGCCCCTGTGGTAGCCCGGCTTGGTTTAAGATCGGCTGCAGAGAGAGAGAGGAGCAAACTCATGAATATCAAGATACATTCTTGGGCACTTTCCTTATGTTTCTGGGGAGACTTCAGTCCAAACAATGAGTATTAGGAATGCATTACGCCTTGTTACCTTGGCTCTGTTACGGACACTTCAAGTTTTTTTGTACACTTGAGAATCCAAACTAACTTTCTATAGTTTGTAGCTCCTGGGTTTTTTTCCATCCAAGCGAGGAGATAACAGTCCAATCCTCTGACCCTTGCATTGAGAAAGTGTATCACAGAATAGTATTTTGGTTTTATTTTAAAAATGGATCTGGATTAATACAAATCAGCACATCTTTACAGAGGATATTCTTTCAAGAGTTCCCAAAGGATCTGTCTGACAAATACCAGAAACTGACTTGTTTCTGAAACTTCTATTTTTAAAATGCTTAAGTATTTTGGTGACTGTATTTATAAACAGCACTCTGAAATGCATTGTAATAAAAACATCTTATTCTGCTGCATAAAAAGAATGAAGGTAATGAGGTTGAAAACCTTCTGGCACTCCCAGACACTGCTAATCTGTATTTGCCTCAAAATATTAGATTAAAAACTATGAAACCGGAAAACAACCACCAAATGAATTATTAAATAAATAAATAAATATTTGCATCATAGTTCACTCTATGTTCAACTCCTTGTTGTTGTGCTTTTTAATAATTCACATGATAACAGCACGAGCTAGAGGCAGTAGTAGGGACCCACACACAGGAGAAGGGTTTGCTCTCTGCAGGATATCATCCCTGATGACAAAGGATCTTCTTCATTGTCTGGGAAATCAATAGGAGGGAGGCAACAAAGGGAGGAGTGGTCTGTGGGGCAGAGAATGATGATCTTTTCAATAAAAGGCCATGACCTCTTTTCAAACCAGCCAGTGTGTCTGAGGTCACCTAGAGCTCATATTAACCCAAAGTATAGGTTCAAGCTGGTGCTGTGAGCAGAGAGCAGAGCAGCAACCGCCCTCACACACAGTTGACCGACTCGACCACCTGCAGGCGAGGACGGCTGCTGAGCTCTCAGCTGGTCAGACGGGATTATGCAGGATTTACCTCGTCTCATGTACAAATATGATATGAAGAACTGGCTCACTGGTGATACACATTAGCGTTGATTTTTTGTAGTCAGGCTGTCTCATTCTGCTTATGGTTAAATTAAAATAGATCCCTTGCCATTGTCTTAATAAACTTCAGGCTTTATAATTTCCTAATTTCTCTGCTGTTAGGATTTCTTCCATCTTTGCTGTCTGATCCCCTAATTTAAAACGCCGGCAGAAAAGACACCAGGCTACAGACATAGTGTAGATTCCTTTAGATGGAACAGCATTTTTGGCAGCCCTATGACAATAGATCTATTAAGACAAAATACAATCATCATCAAGCAATACAGCAGAGGCAAATATAATTTTACCCCAAGACAGTGACAAAATTTAATTTCATGCAGATGCTTTTTTAATTCAGTCGGCCCGATAAAATCTCTGTGAACCTCCCATAAAATGAGTGAATCACTGAGAGGCTGCTGTTAGTTACATTTCTGCCTTTACTTTGTGATCACAGTGTTATGCGTTAGTGATTTCAGTGAGATGAGACCAATGTTAACCCAAAACCACTTGCTGAATAATATGTCCTCTCACAACAGCTCACTTGGTTCCTCATTGTCATCATCATCTTTCTGGAACAGAAAATTTTGTTCTCACTGGGTTATGGCAGGTTTTTGCTCAATTTAAAAAAATAATATGTCAAATATCAAATTTTGTGTGAGTCCATCAGACTGAAACATTCAACTAAATAATTGAATATTTTAGCTAACTGGTGACACTACAGGAAAAGTCAAGGATCAAGAAGCTTGAAAATTAGGACTCATCCTCAGGGCATTATCAATGTCTGTACACAATTTCCTGGTTATCTTTTATTTTGACACGTTTCAATAACCCGCAACCCGACCCCGGACAAGCAGATGAAGATGGATGATGGATGCACATTTCAATTAGTGGGACTACTGGATATGTTCCCGAAAACCACAGGGCTAGCTTGAGTCAAATAAATAAAATGTAAATAAAATCATTAAAAGAAAGCACGACGATAAAACACTGCAGCTTTTTTAATTAAAGGTTAATGACTAAAATCGCTGATCGCTGATTGCTGACAACTTCGTAAGTATAATTTTGGTTTCCCAAGGCCTCTTGCCATATCAGAGTTCAGAATGAAAATAGTCTCAATCGAACGCTGTCAGGATGTTTGTGGTTTTCTGTGCTTGCCGGCTTTCTCCTGCAGGTCATGTGACCAAACCAGGATGTCACATTAAAGCTCTTAATAAGAGTTTTGGAAGCCATCCTGTCTGCAGGGGGCTGATTCACTTGAACACTGTTATTTTTCATCTATTGAAAATATGGCAAGTGTTTTCAGACAAGCTCGGTGGCAACGGCTCCAGCTCTACACAAATACTTGAAACATTTAACCAAGTTTTCCCTCAAGAACAACAGACTCTGTTATGGAGGAAAGTTCCCACAGGAAGTCAAATTAGTTTTTCTTGACTGTGAAAAATCTCAGTGTTCAACACCGAAATGTTAAGTAGATGGAGACTGAGACTTGAAAGTGGCTTTTATTTTTCAGTTGATGTTTCTTGCAGCCAATTTGTTACAAATTTGTTGATGATGAAACAAGCAAACACACTGTGTGAATTGCCAAAGGTGAAATCGTCCGACATGCTCTTTTCTACGGTTTCCCTTCGCTGTGAAAGCTGTGAAGCAGGCAGAGCTCCAGATTGGACGCTCCTTTCACTGACCTATGCTGCCATCAGTCACGGCTGTTGACTCTCCAGTAATGACTGTCTGTCAGGTTCCCTCTCAGCCGCACAAAACCCTGTCCTGTCAGTGTTGATTGGAACGCACATATTTGTTCTGGGCCACATTAAACACTGCTCTCACACACCGCTACAGGGGGATTATGGGAGTATGAGTTCCCTGTCACAGAGGTTGACAGGGGTTGCATGGGAAGAGCATGGCAGAAAGCAGCACAAATATGGGGTCTAAGATTGACTGGAAAAACCATAGCAACAAGAGGGGTCGGCCTTGAAGCGCAGTGTCCCCGTTCAAAGCCCAAGTCAATACTTCTCTGGGCTTTTCTTTGCCCTCCTTTCGCTCCTCTCCTGCTCCACTTTTCTGTCTTCGCTGGAGAACAGAGAGAGGGGCACCTTCCCCGGGGCCACATCATTCACTGCCCGTGGTCCCAAAGGAAGCAGAGCCAAACACAAAGGCAGCGGTCATTGCCATTCTCCACAGTCCCCCACCATCCTGAAAGCCACATTTCAATCTAAAAATTCTCCCCTCCCCACCTCATCCTGCTCCACACCCCTGCAGACAGGGACGGGTCAGACTGGGCCACCAGGGCATACCTCAGTGGGAGGAGCTATGTTTCTACCTCAGTGACTCACAGGATGTGGAACATAAGGAGGATGATTAGTTCAGCTAGAGGAGTAAGACGGCAGCTGGACCTCGACACTTTGATACCTTTCTTTTAAAACCAATACCAATATCTATGTAGTAAATATACTGGTTTCAAATCATGATGCAGCTATTTTCAATTCAATTACAACAATAATGCGAAAGTGGTCATTCACAATGATGAGAGCTATCACCTGAATCTGCAGCTCTGTACAGTTTCAATGCTGAGCACAAATGCACATGAATAATTTACTCTACGTCTGCTGAGTGTGAAAATAAGTAGCTATCAAGTCTATGTTATAGAAAGACATTTTTGGGCCATAACTAGTTTCCACTGATCATTTGTGGTCAACATCCCCCACCCCCTCAAACAAACAAACAGAAAAACAACAACCCCAAAACAAAAAAACTAATGAAACATCTACATGACAGACTTGTAGTACCTCACAATTACAGACTCACAACATCCTCCTACATGCAATGCACTTACATATGTATAGCTTCCAGGTCAGTGAAAGAACAAAAGAATCAGAGTTTTGTGGAAATGTGATTGATGAGAATGTACTGTAGTGTCTTATTGACAAAAGGCCAGCTAGTTTTCATGCAAAAGTCAACAAGATTCTCCTTCATCACTTCTGCTGGCTGAAATCTGACAGGGCCATGTTATCATGAAGAGGAAAATGTGTGCAGCAGGGGTGTTGCCTGGCAACATCTTTATGATGCAAAGTGACTTCCTCAATAGAGTAAAATGTGACATGCTGTGCGTTGGTCCTGGGGTAGAAAGTACTGAGAAAGCCGAGACAACAGCTCCATACAGTCCTGCATTGGTGGAGTTTGGATCTTTTCTTAGAGAAAAGCATTAGTCAGAACATATTTAGCTGAATCTAAGCATGTCAAGAAAAACATAGACTTCCCACTCTCTGGCTTTCATTCATTAACTAACTCCCCCTCTCTTGTCTTGTTTGTGTCTCTCCCTCTGTAGGGCTGAATTGGGTAGTTGGATTTACTCCAGATCATCAGCCTGTAAGCAGCGATCCTTCAGTCTCAGAGCAGCAGCATTAAACAGGCCCAACAACAAATGTATGCAGCACTGTTTCCTGTGTGCGTGCCAGTTTACACACACAACAGTTAGTCATCTCAAGATGTCCCAGTTATTACTGAGAACACGTCAGCTGCATCACTGCAGACATGATAACTCTAGTCTGCTGCCTGCAGTGGATTAAACCTGTCACCTGATTTGACTCTGAACATCTTAAATAATTATGTCTGGTGTTATGCTGCCACCTCTGGAGAGGAGAGCACCAGCACAAGGCACAAAGGTGACCGCTATTGGATTCCTTCATTAAAAGAAGCAACTGAATAGAGAGTAAAACCTGAACCTCATTTAATGTACATGAAGTGTTTGGCATTTTTGAAAATTTGCTCACTGTCTTCGTGCAGAGAGTTGGGTGAGATTATGGAAACCCCAGTCACATCAATGTGGCAGAGACAAAAGCCACAGCCAAAAAACAAGCGAAAAAATAAAAAAACAAGGGCCACAGCCAGCAGCCAGTTAGCTGGGCTTCACTGTCTGTCATTCATTTTGTTGAATCGATTTCAGTCATACCTTGTTGTAGTAGTGAACCTCCACCATGTGCCACATGCCGTCGCTGACTCCTCCGAGGATGTATGGGGAAACAGTAGTCTTGGTCTCGCCTGAAAAACAAAGAGGTGAGTTACTGCACAGTACAGAGATCGAGGGGATCTGCAGTAAATCATATTAGAAATAATAATAAAAAGACATAGAATAAGACTAATTAAGCCAACAATTGTTCTACCTGCAGAGAAGGTTAGCTGAATCTGCTCATTGATGATCTCCATGGCAAGGAAGTCGTGTTTTTCATTGAAGCGGCCATTGTAGAGTAACAAACCATTGGGCTCTTTGGTGGCAAATCTAGAAAAATGTATTTAATGCAATGAAAACATTTTTCTACACTTTAATACTATTTTGTGGTTTGCTCTAAAATTTTCTTTGAATCTGTTTTCATTTTATATATTGGTAACAATTTATATCTTTTCAAGAAACAAATGAGCTTGTGGTTTTTCCAGGATTTGTAGACACAAATGAAAATATACAACCGTTGTACATAGGTATCACATGTAAAAGCATAAGCTGTCATCCATGCATGTACTCCACGTTAACAGGGAGAAGATGAGAGAAAGAGGGCAGTGGTCAGGTTTGGCCTATTTAAAACTATTTCCTTTTCACACTGAAGTACCCCCATCATACAGCAATGCAGCATTTAATGTAACTTACCATCGTGAAGAAGAGCTCAAGATTCAACAATGCTGAGGTACTGCAAAGATTGCTGAACAGATAAGGTCAACCTCGACCATGAGGTCAACTTAGTTTAAAAAAATATATATTTTCAGTACAGTCCATGAATACAGATTCTGTGTGACATGAGTACATATCAGAGCCACATTAAACAACACACTACAACACAGAGAATAAAACTGGGGCAATGTCAATTGCACAACTGCAAGTAAGGAGGCAGTGCACAGGAAAAGACAGTTCAAACTAATGATAATGACAGCTTCAAAATACACTTTGTTATGGTGGAGAGACAAAAGCAACAATCTAAGATTCACATCTCTGTTTGCATTATGATGGCCAAGCCAGAGCACCCCGGGCCCTCATATTTCACGATACTTGCATATTAACGCACATTTTAATACATCTGTACACATATAGTTCAAACTGCAGGACAAGACTGTATATGATGGAGAACTATATGCAGCAGGTTAAAAATATCAAACTTTATCTGTCAGCTGTAGTCTGTGGTAGTAAATCAGAGGAAATGGGTCACTAAGATATGTGGAAGTGTGTTGGAAAAAAAAAATCCAGGACTAACTACTGGATTTATTCATTATCCATCCCACAGGGGACCTACAATGAGTCTCCTGTGCACATCTGCCAACTTTAGGGCATGTATGACTAACAAGCATCTGTACTTTCTGGTCACTTGCTCTGTTAACATGCAGCTTATTTTGTCCTCAAAGGAAGTGATGAGCACTGTTTTGATCACAATCTGGCTGTGAAGCATTGAAAACCACAGTGTTGGTGTGTTTTCCTTTCCCTGGACCAAATGGGAGCAACAAACACCGTCATACCGGCCTTTTTTTTTTTTTTAGATGAAGCATGTCATTCCTATATCCAAATACCTATCCATGTGCTCAGATTACATGCAGCTGCCACGGCCCCCAATGCTTTGAGTCTTCAGGGTTTGAGGGTATATTGCATACTGTGCTATTTGTGCAGTACTCCTGAGCTGGAGAGGAGCCAGGGGGCACAGCACTGCTGACCTGCTTACTGAGAAAAACGATAATCACGACCTCAGAGGAAAAGAAGGATCCGGATGCTGCAACTGATAATAATGTAACTGCAGAGATGGAGCACAGACATAGCAGCAAGACAGCTACTATACATCCAGTAAAAAATACTCCGAGGCCAACTATCATTATGATCCAGAGTCTATTCTCTTCAGTGGCTTCTAGTCTTTGACATATCGATTTAAAAGGCTGCTTCACATTGCCCCCCGAGCCCTCCGAACTATGAGAGTAATCAGCCAGAACTAAATACTGAGTCAACTGGCATCACTGCATGTCACATTAGGCACCCATCAGTAAAAATAACAACCAGTCTGCCCTTATGTAGGGGACCGTGTCACGCGATCCTACTGTATCATGCTGCAATGCATATGATGTGTGCAGTGGAGGGAAAAATTAAGCCCCTTATTGATTTTACAACCTGTAAATGTAAATAAGGCTACAAAAATCTCACTATCAGTATTGAAAAATTTTTAAAAATACTAAAAATCCCTCAATTAGTCCTGGATGGATTCTGATTAAATTTTGTGCAGACAAAACTGTGGTAACCGTGGTAATTGTCCAGTATTTTGTGATGAAATTCCTGCAAAACAAATAACACCAGCCTCATCTTGCTTTCTGTTCAAGGCCAAGTAGAAAATTTTAGGATTTTACAATTTGGCATTTAAACTATCAGGATGTAAAAAAGCCGTACAGAAATATCATCAGTTTACGAAATACTGTGATCATTGTCTGTTCTTGTGGTGCTCATCACATGAACTATATTCTAGCAGTGGGTCACTGTGCTTTTTCCTGTAAAATCTCAGCCTTAATTGTAGAGCTCTGGAGCCAAAGCTGTGATAGAAAGAGACTTAAAATTAGCTGTCAGTCTAAGTGAACAGATCCACCTGCCCAGCTCTTCATCATAACAGAAGTTTCTGGTGGGAAACCTGATCGGCGCAGGTTCAGGTAACAGAGTCACTTATTGACCTCGCCTGTCTCAAGCTCTCAGTATCAGCACTTTTTAAACAACAGCTACTTCACAGCTTCTGTGGCCTCCCAATCACATGTAGACTGCTTTGCAAACTGGTTTGAGCAGTTCTCCATCAAAAAACAATGTCATCTGAGCACAGCTTAAAGAAGGGCCGAGTCCTTAAAGCTCACAACGGGGATATTATTTTCACTGGCAGCCATTATGAGTGTCAACCCCTGCCAAGTCCGTCTAAGGTGTCATGAACTACAATAACTAAAGCAAAATGGCAGAACACATTCCCTGTGATACCATTCGAGTGGGGATATTTGTTGTCACTTGTTGTGACAGATATCAAACACAACGGACGGCTTTTATCATTGATTACATTTCATCACAACATGGATTCATTCAGATTGGTGGCCCTGCTGTCTTTGGACGAACTCAGTATTCACGACTCATCTGCTCATATTCACAGCCCCCCCCGCCACACTTCCCCACCAAATGATCAACCATACAGATTAAAAGCTTCAGCTTCTATTTCAACCTCAACCTGCTGTTCCTACACCAATACACCAATAACTGGCTCTAACACCTGAAGGACCATCAAATGGAGACAAATCACACACACATGTCTATAAAAAGAAATAAAGAAATTAAAACCAAGAGGTAAAACAGGATTTATAATTATGTCCACAGCTATTTAATGAGGTAAAAGGAAAACAAAAATGAGAATTTGCAAAAAGAAAAAATCACCCTTAACCATCTTGTCTGCTTTTAAAAACAAAATGAGGGAATCTGCATGAGATGGCATTTTGTATGTGCTCTGCAGAAAAGAGAAGAAACTTTGGGCTCAAATCTTTGCTAATTTTGCTAAATGCTAATTATGGCATTAGGCAGCACCTCCAGCTCTCAGAGAAAGTGCTAGCGTTAGCAATGACATATCTGTTTGCACTTCATACATCAGTTAAATTAAGTGGTTAAAATTAAACTGTCTATACTTGTCCTGCCACCTTTATGGCAGTTTAAAAAAAAGTTGGACATTTTAGAAAATATACTTATTCACTTTCTTGCCAAGATTAGATGACAATATCTGTCATGACTAAATGGTAAATATGAAGCTGAAGCCAGCAGCAGATTACTTTGGTATAAGCACTGGAATAAAGGGGAAATTTCACCTTTTATCTTTACTCATAAATAAAATCCTTTACTGCCGTATCACAGTGTACAACTAGTAAGATTTTCTAGTTAATATAAATGAATATAAACCAAACAATCCAGACCAGGCAGAGAACAGCCCCTGGGTCTGTGCTAACAATATTTTCTCATCACTAGTTTAATGTTGATTTAATGCATCCCAAAAAAACCCAAAAACTTGTCTAAGTGTAAAAACAAAAACTCATAGTTTTATATAATAAACTAAGCAAAATAGAGACTTCACTCTTCTGAGTGATCTAATCTGTAAAATGCAAAATAAAAAGCAAATACATTTTTTGTATTCCCTACAGTGTTGTAATAACGGAGGGAACATGAACGGAAAATTAAACACAAAACAAATATCAAACATCTAGGGAGAAGAACATCCAAAAACAAACAGTGACATTAAAAGGGAAGCTAGCATTTAAACAGTGATTAATACAACTCCAAAATGACAGAGATGTCATAACATGCACACTCATCTTAGATGGCCTTCACCCCGTGTACGAAGACTGTGCTGACACAGGCCACAGTTCAGAGTAACCAGTAACCAGTAACCAGTGAAGGATTAACATCCTCATGTTAAAAAAATCCCCTCTCATTCCCCCTTTAGAACACAGGCTGCTTTTTATTGCTCTCGTGCACAACACACACTATATTTTAGCAGTGATTCTGTATTTTTAGCACAGATGCTATATTGTTCTATTAAAGTGGCTCTCCAGAAGATAGCTGTTGTTCAGAGATCCCATTATTGCTATTAAACACCATTACAGTTACATAAATGTGAGGAGGGGGAGAGCAGGTTAGTGGAGGGAGCATGAATTCAGAGTTGGGATGTGGGGGTGGATGAATCAGATGTAGGTGAGCTGCAGCTGGTTGCATGGAGGCGGAGGTGCTTACGTGAGAGAGAGGGTGAAATGGAAGCGCTGGCGGAGGCCCTTGAAGGTCAGGAAGGAGTGCGGGGGGAAGTTACGTGTGGTCATCTCACAGTAGGGCTTCTCGTAGCCACCCAGTGGACACTCGCACTTAAACCCACCAATCAGCAGGTTGACACAGGAACCGCCGTTCTTACAGACTCCTGGAGCACAGCGGCCGGAGCGGGAGGACAGCTCACAGTGCTCCCCTGGGCAAAGGGGGAAGGGTGGAGGAGAAAGGTGGAGAGAAATGAGGATTAATACTGTTTGTGACAAGCAGCATCACCTCTGTCATCCCTGAGGCTTCCACCTCAGAGACTCACGCTGCCATACACTTTCTTTCCATCGCTGAGCTTTTCCTATATGTGCCATTAAAGAGTGCAACACTGTCCACCTCATATCAGTGAATCTGAAACACACAGCTGCGTTGATTCAAGCGTACAGAACGTGATGAAAAATAAATAGCAATTCTGTTGACAAACAGCGTCCCACTTTAAATGATGAACACAATTTTGTCTTCAACGGTTTTTCAGTTTCAATCTTTTCTGTTTCCTCGATGTGATAACCAGCAGGATGCCACCTCCTCCCACTGGGAGCATGGCTCCAGTTTGGGATGCATTCATATTCAATGGGAAAACATGATGGCTCAAAGCAGTGAGCTGGAAGTGTTTATCCATTCAGAATCAAGCAAAAAAAAGATTGCAGTTTGCACAGACAGTGTTGGTTCATGGTGATTATTTTCAGCTTTTTCATGCCTCACAGATACTTGTAAGATTCGAGATGATAGTACAGATTTTTGTGGCCATTTGCTTTGCTTTTATTGGATGGTAAAAATCCCTTAATAAATACCCGCCAAAGTTGCTGTATCTATGTTTTTGATCAAAAACTGACCTCTTTATAATACTGATGACAAACAGACATCTGATATCTAAGAAGGAGGTTTGTGAAAGCTGAGAACTGCTTTCTGACAGAACAGAACAAGTCATTGCTTACAGAGAAAGTAATTAGTTATCGCTGATAAAGGAACCATTTGTTGCAGCCCTATATCACATCAAGGTGAGCCAGGTAGACTGAGACTTGGGGTACTGAGGTTACATCAGGCCAACAAAGCCAAATCGACCTGCACTGGTATACTGACTGACTGAAACAGTCTCCATTCTTCTCAGTCCTGCAGTCTAGCTCACATATGGCTTGTCTGGATCCTCAGGGGTGGGAGGCTACGGCAGTTGCTCAGGCGAGACTGCTTGCTTTCCCATCCGTGAGCTGGAATTTGTGTCAAAGCTACACAGCCAGCCAGCACTGTGGAAGACTGTGTGCAGCACTACTGTTATACTGGAGCACACAGACCCAACATCTTCATCCAACACTACTGACACACAGACCTTTTATTCGCTCCATGTCTATTATTCAATCTTTTCACAGTCCACTGAAAGCAAGTTTCTTTGTTTTGATGCTGTTGTCTAGTTACCTCTATTTAGTCAAAGTAAAATCAAGACATGCTGGGATGTAAACAGTGGCTGGTAATAACAGAGATTAAGATGCCAAGTTACAACACGTGGTTTATGAAGTTACTTTAGGTGGGTGAATAATGAATTCATGCTTTTGAGTTTAGATGGGCTGTTGCCTGGTTGTAGGTTCATGTTTATTTGGTTTATGTCCTGTGCCATGAAACTGTGTTTCATCTGTTTAGGCAGACACTAAATTCACATGAGAGAACTCTTCCAATGAACTTCTGACCTCCCACTTTAAGGCGAGGGGCAGCAGAGAGGCAGAACAAAATCTCTTGTTAATGATTTGCTGGCATTGCTGCAGGTCAGCTCATTGTTAGTTAGGAAGACCCTAAACCTTTTATTATTGATTTTATCAACGGTCGCTTTCACTAGTTTCATATTGAATTAAAACTCATTTGTACCAATAAATACTATTTAAAAACCTTAAAAAAAAACCATTTGGGACAACTTTGTAAAAATCCTTATTATGATTCCTGATGATAAATAACCAGTGCTGGCTAGCCGGCTGGAAAATAAAGCCCTTCTGTTGCAGTGCTCTCTGTCTTGTTATTAATTCAGCAAGTCGCTGTAAGAAATAAACTACTTGTGTTTCTTAAAGTTGTCGCAGTGGTCAAACACTGAATCGGCAAACAGAGTTATATTAAACAGACATTCTCTGTTTAGGACAGAAAGGCTTTGTTGAAGGGGAAAAAACACGTTACAGTTCATTTGGGTACAGATAATTGATGTAGTGTGTTCTTGTTTAGTTGATTCCTGAGGGACATCTCCACCCAATGTGCTCCTGAACAGCAGCTTTATGTTGCCAGGTAAACAGCACACCGGGGTGGGGGTGGCCTCACAGTTACAGTTCCACTAAATATCCTGATCAATAATTTAAGCACATCTCCTCCGCTCTATTTACGTAACCCTATAAGTGCATCTCAGTACCCACACACTGCGATCCTATGTGCATTCAGACACCATCTGTTCTTTTAAAGTCCATTTTCAAATAATAAATCTATATACCCAAATGAACACACAGACAATATGTAAAATGCTGATAAGCATTTCTGTTCATAATGGGTCAATAAATGGATCAAAAAAATATTCAAAAATTCAGTAAACATTGCTTTGCTTCGAAAACTGAATGAAAAGAAAATGCATATATTAAAGCAAATCCCACCAAAAATCAAAATACTATTACCTCTGCCGGAGGTCTCAAAGACAACATTTTAAAAAGTCACAATTTATCTGTAAATTAATTTGCTGCGATTTAATCACTTCTTAAGTCCATCAAAAATTAATAGCAGGAGCTTTAAAAAAAGAGAGAGAGAATATGAAAAATGTGACAAATAACTGACCAGCTTCCTGAAATTCCAGCCACTGCAACAGAAAATAACACCTCAAATCAACACCAGCTCTTATTTATCTAAGGCCAGTACATAACCAGAAGCACCGTTCGATAATAAACCTCATAAAAGTTGTAGTGCAACTGTGATCCACCCATGGGTGCAAACATTTCCTCCAGACAAGATATCCTCAGAGATGTTAAACCTGAACAAGTACATCTGGGCTGCTTGGTAACAGAAGAGCCTCATCTGTCCCTCCTGAGTGAAACAGAGCAGGTGGATCCCTCCAAAACACCAATATCAAGATCCACATCCCCTACAGCAGCAGCTCAGTTTGTTCAGACAAGTACACTTCCTGTGATGAGGAGGAGGTCAGTGTGAGGACAGTCAAAGACCTTCAGATGAAGCAACCGAGACTCAGGATTACCAGGGTGAATAATGAGATTAAGTGATCAATAACACAATACATGCATGACCTCAAAGGGTATCTGATCACTTCAAAGTTCTGAGGAAAGCACCAAAGGCACCAAAACATCTTTACAGACATGTTTGCAAAACAGCTGTGGAGATAGAACTGTTGGTTTGTCTCACTGTCACATGATCCACAAATTTTAGCCTGATCCTAAAAAACCCCCTTAATTACAAGAATTAATTGCCATAAAATTTGATGCAGATTCAAACAATAATTTGCTGGCCAACCAGGATGGCTCAGAGTGACATGTCCCTTTCCAATGTGAAGTAACTGTTACCTTCAGTTTGCCCCAAAGAACCACTTAGTGGGTGTATTATAACCTTTTGATTTATAAATGTACTGAATCCTGAGATTCTTGGCAAAATAGGGAAGTAAACAACTGTAAATGTTAATGGTGGTGACGTGGCCTTGATAAAACTAACAAATGTCTCCTTTGGTTTATGACCAGAGGATTGGACCAAACAAATACGTTAGCATTTAACTCAAAGCACCACTGTGCCAAAGTACACAAACCAGCATGGCTGCAGACTCACTTTTCTTGTAGCATTCAAGTTTCGTTCTAAATAGTTCAACAACAATAAAGGCATTGAATTGAATTGACTAAATCTTTGACATTACCAGGATAAGCTCTATCTTTATTGATGTCATTCCAAAATTGAAAAATAAGAGGAGAATTCAGTTTGATTGAGAGCATCTGCAGAGAGAGCTCTGAAGAGCCCGTGTATTTATCTGGCATGCAAATGCTGTCACTTCATTTACACACTGACTGTGTGTCTGACATTTTATTTCATTTTTATACATGTCTCTCAGAGGCAAAATCTTGTGGCTTTCAGCACTTGGCAGGTGTTCATTTCTAACATTGGCACGAGGTGATTTGAAAATGGGAGTGTGAACATTCACCAGTTGTTGTTCCAAAAGCATTTATCCACAAACTAAAAACCCACAAATGCATTTGCAAACACTGAATGAATAAAGGAAAAACAATTGAACTATACCTATAACTTTAATATCAGAGGGACTAGGCTGGCAGCTAGACATGTTTCAGCCATTTTCATGCAGACAGTCTTTGAAAAGTTGAGTGTTACACCTGCTGTTTGAGAGAATCAAAGGCGGGTAACATCTTGTTGTTCACAGTCGACAGAATGACTCAGCCGAGCCAAATCACTCACACTCTCTCCTTCTGAGAAATAGCAAAGATGAGGGCTGTTATATTTTTTTACTTTCTTTCCCTCTACCATCTGGCAACGCCTACAGTCCAACAGTTCCCAAACTCACACACACACACACATTCATCTACGGACCATTAACACGTAAATGCCACAGATTGTTCATCCAAATTTCTTACATACATAGCACTTAGCGGCCCACCTGAAATGCATGAACCGAGCAATTTTACACACACTCTCACACATTCAGATGCACCACTTTGCAGAGATCGATGAACTCAACACTCACTGAAGCAGAGGAGTGAGAGTCGTGGATCACAGATAAAATAAAATCTGCCAGAACAACCCTGATCAAACAGCCTATGTGATTTGAACATCTTAAATCATCAACTACAGTCATATTCTCTCTCTGATTTCTGTTCAAGTCCTGCTCACTAGATCTAGGAGCACCTGGGTCCAAAACCCCATCAGAGTTTCATGTATTTGACTGTGGTTGATGCTACTTTCAGTGTAAGTGAACAGAAATATGCCCATTTCACCCACTCATATTCATTCTCCCTGTCTGCTGAATCTTCACATTAGCGGCAGCGGGAGTTCAGCTCCAACACCTACAGCTGTTAACAAGAATATATAAGTGCCACTCAACCTGGACTCGGTGTGACTGAGCCCACACACCCAACACTATTTCAGGCTTCATCAACAGCCACATTGATAGGTGAAAAAGCTCTTTACGTTTCGTAAGGAATAATGGGAGTGATGCCATTACTGTAATACAAACACAATGCAAATGGCTCCAGTTTCTGTGCTACAGACAGGATTTGTGCTTTTAATGAACCAATGATTTTTCATCTCAATTCAGATTTTCTAAATTTTATCTATTAACTGTCAAAGGGCAAAGCTAGTGAGGACCTGCCCATAAAGGACAAGTGTAATGACTCTGTCTGAGTATGACTGTTACTTACAACTTAGTATTGAATATTAGTAATTATAAGTAATATCATATAAACAATAACTAAAAAAAATGAAATGAAATGACAGAAATACATACTCGCTTAAAATTTTCTAAGATGTAAATACAGTTAAATAGAAAATAAATCTGCAATATACCATTGTCCATGAAGGTTATAATGTTTGTGATTAAACTATGAGTATTCTGCAGCTGGTAGTTGGGCTGTGTTTTTGTTATTTAGCTTACACACTCAGTTAATGGTACGTAGTTCATCAATACTAGTAGTGGGGCTATAAAGTAAAGTAACTGTGAGCACACGTAGTGAACCAATCAGCACAGTGCTTCAAAAGCAAAATGAAATCATAAATCCTTAAAAAGTCAGGAATTGACCCAGTTAACCTCTCCACACAAAGATGGGACAGCTACTATAATATTCATGCTGTATAAATTAGCATTTTGAATTCTCTTTTTAACTTCTCCTCAGTCCCCTTAACCATAAACTGAGTGAGTAGACACTCTTTAACCCTTTGAGTATGTGAATCATTTTTGGAACAGTGTCTGAATTATTCCTGCAACTGGTTCATAATTCTGCAGCCAACATTAATAAATGAATTTCCTTCTAAAAAGCTGTCCGGATTGTTGTGTGCTTTGCAATATTCCTTTTTATTTTATTTTATTTCTTTTTCAACTATTTTTTTACTATGGGGCATTTCACAGTCAGGGTGCACTCTCCATCTGTGCTGTAGCCATTTATAATTAATAATTTCCTTCCTTTACTCCACTCAGCGATACTACTGCTGTTTCTTGTTCTCTTCACTACAAAACACTCAACACAGAGTAAATCTCTCACTGACGATCTCTCGTCTCCAAAATAAGTATCAGTGAGGAAGCAGAGCTTGTTATATCATCGTTTTTCCTGCTCTTTGGACATCAGCTTTGAAACACAGTCCACTTTTATTGCTCATGATATTGATGTTGTGAGTTTAGGTGTAGAGGAATAGGCAGGTCTACAAGGTATTCAGTGGCCACAAAGATGTGAACAAAAAAACCCCAATAATAACTCCATAGGCCTGCACTTCTAAAATCACAAACTTGTATAATGTAAACGGTTTTCAGTTTGTGTTGACCTCTGCTGTGGCTGACAACAGCAGCAATAATCAGATCAAGTCATCACTCAGCCTCTGTCTGCAGTCAGTGTTCAGGACAGCCCATATCTGTAAAGAGCCAGGTTCCATACAGAGAGGAGGAGGGCAGTTAATGGGACAGATGTAGACATTAAAGCTCCCATGGGATTTTTGTGAAGGAAAAAAATTAACATTTTGAAGGCTCACATGAAAATAGCTTGGCAGAAAGTGTGGCCTTTCACCTTGTAGCGACACAGACGTGTTACTCTGAAACTGCGCAAACTGCTATATCAAACACCCAGCAAAATTGCAATTGTCCAATTGTGGTTTAGAAACTGGAATTAAAAGATCATTTTTGGTTATCTGGGAAGTTACAGCTGCTAAAATTCAGATGACAAAATGAGCAACTGACGACAAAAAAAATGAGAATCCTACTTCTGTTTACATCTGAATGAAACGCGGGATTTACTTTTTAAAGAAACACCACAAATATTGAGCTGTTGGGTGGTAAACCTGTCAACGCTGTCACCATAGTAACAGTAGCTAAAGGGTCAACGGGTTCATGAAGCCATGAGGTAAGACCCTGAAAAAAATATTGTTTCCTGAATAATTAAAGTCTGTTAAATGGGAGCTCTCACCTGTGTAGTCCTCAAAGCACTCGCAGGTGTAGCCCCCCTCTCGGCTTCGACAGACCCCATGGGCTCCACAGGGCTTCGAATAGCAGAGGTCAATCTCTGTCTCACAGTAGTCCCCCGTGAAGCCTGTGGGACAGCGGCAGCGCAGCCCAGCAATAGGGTGGATCGGCCTGAACAGGATGGTGTCAGATGCAACAAATGGCGCCAGGCTGTCGAACTTGAGCACGGACACGCATTTCATGTAGTTCTCACACGGCTCGCGGAGGCAGATGTTGTCATCAAAGGGAAGGACTTCCTGGGAAGAGATCTGGGCCAGAAGGCTGCGGTTCAGATACAATCGCTCCTGGAGCTCCTCGGAGCCAAAGTACTCTCCACCTCCACTCTCCATGCCTCTGCCAGGCCGGCCAGCTGAATGGCCGAGTCCTTCGGGCCGCTGGTTTCCCTCCCCAAACATGGGCACAGCCACGGACAGGCTGACATTGAGAATGCGTGCACTGACATCCGTGTCATCTTGGATGTTAAAGATCACAATGTCTTGCGGTGCGGCGGACAGCACGCGTGCCACACCATCAAGAAATTGTGCAAGCAGAAGGGAGAGGAAATGCTCCTGGGAGGTGTTGGCCAGCCTCAGCGTGATACTGTTGGACAGCATTTCATCGGTGATGATGGTGACCTGGAGAAGACACTGGGCCGACACAGAGTGGACACCATCTGAAAAAGACACAAGAAACAAAAAACAGGCTGTCAGTATTAATGTAATGAAGGATTACACCTGAATCTCCACTAAACTAAATGTTGAAATTCACTGTGCAATTGGTTCTTTAAACAAACAGAAGAGTGGAAAACGAGGTTTGGGTTGTGCTGAAGTACAACAGAACCCTGAAGAAGCAACTTTGTAGCAAAAAACTTTGCTATTCACTTGATGTGTCAAACTCAGACACCTCAAGCTTCATAATAACATCAGATTAACATTCGAAAACATATTTTGGTAGAAGAGGAGTTTATTTTAGCTCTCACCACTTTCACTGAAAGAGCATTAGGAAGTGTTTTAATAATGGGTGTGAACAGGAGCAGTAATCAGAGCAGTGTCCGTTTGGGAAGCTGGCAATTATTTTAAACAGACAAAAAAAAAAGTTGTAAACCTGTTCTTGATACATAAAAGGTGTGTCCTACAAAAGAATCAACAAAGTGCTGTGCATGAAACCACAACAGCTGAGACATTAACAGATTCATTTTCATGAAAACTGAGAACAACTCTTATGAAGATGAAAGCAGTCATAAGCTCCACCAAGAGCCAGAGAGTGAACCTTAAGTTGTGCCATTTCCAAGGTCACGATTTAAGGATAAATGTGGTGATATTTTCACTCATCAACACGCCAATGATGAAACCAAAACAGTTTTCACTCGCCTTTAATTAAGTTGGTTTGGCCCAACATAAACTACAGTGGCTGTGTTCATTGTCATAAAGCATCAGCGAAATGGTATGTTTCAATGTCAATGTCTCAATGAAGTGTTAGATTTCTTCGGCGTTTTTGGACAACAATGCACTTCTGTGATACAGAGAAGTGGCTACACGGACAGACTTCAGTGGGTTAAATACATTCTTGTTTTTTTGGGGTTTTTTTTCATGAGATTTAATATCAAATACTATACTTTAAATGAGAGGATGTTTTCATCTCCTCCCCAAGAAGTACCATCCTGATCCTGTATTCCAAGTGTGCAAATAAATTTAAGTCCTGCAAAAATCAAAGCAACTGGGATTTTAGCATTGACACATGGAGCAGCTGCAGCAACAGGAGAGATGCAGGTACTTGCATGGTGGAGGATTTACGCAGCAGCTGCTACTGCAACATCAGACTCACGTATTTGCCGTTGACACACAAACTGACCGTCTAGACTTTTTGAAAAAAGAAAGACAGAATAAAGCATAAATGTCACTGATTGTGTATGTGAATTGACACTTTGACACTTTTTTACGTCATATTCTTGGCTCAGATGAGCTTTTCTCATGTTTCTCATGTGCCAGAACAGATGACACATGTATTGCCAAGAGTAAAAGAGAGCAAGTGTATGTATGTTTTCTTTCAATACGTTCCAAGTTTCTAATCAGCAATTTCACACCTCGATTTTTCCTTTCTTTGTCCGGAAGCAGAGATGCTTCTTCATTATACATGCCTTAAGTCTCAAATTCAAAGGCGTTTCTCATTTCAGTACATCACTTGTCTTTTGCCTTGCTATTTTACTATCAAAATAGCATTTTGGCATTTTCGCCTTCATGCATTTAGTTATTTAGCTTGAACTCAGACATTAAGTACTTTCCGGTCTACTATTGTTGGTCTTGTACAAGACATTGTTTGTTTTGTTAGGCCTTTATAAAATAAGTGAGACTGTGACTATAGACATAGCTGTTGGTGAGTTTTATGTGTTTCATCGCATTGCATCATGTTAGGCCTTAAGTAGTTTCATCAGTTTCATTCAGTTTCATTCAGTTTTTTCTACTGTAACCAAATTTAAAATAAAATAGAAAGTGCATATCATTGGGCATCAGCTAAATGTCCCTGACAGGAGCAGTCAGAGATGTCTGGCTCACTGAGGAGTAAAATTATAATGAAAATATGCTCCATCCGAAGCCATCCGATCACAAAGAACAGAAATAATGCACAGGAAAGTTCAGAGTGCCACTAACAAGCAATAACCCTATTGATATGAGTCTGCCACTGAGTCAGATGTGTATTGAGTAAATGTTGTGATGTCCATGGGATTTCTGCTGAACTGGCAATTACAGGAGAACAACTCAGATTCAGAGTTAGTAGCTGTAAATTGTCTTTATTAGGTGATTGAAAGAGATGTCACTGCTAACATTAGCCTCAATAAGGTCGTGGTCATGGCCAGCAAGTAAGTCTGTTGCAGAAATGTTGAACTGACTATTGATGCTTTTTATTCCTTATGAGCTTTTCATACACAAAATGAATACTGTGTAAATTAGCCTTTAAAAGGTAACATAGTCTCACTCAAAGATCACAAAAAGAGATCACTATTATTTTTCTATCTGTACGCTCAGTCGCAAACACTAAACAGGCTCAATCAAATCAGATGTGTGACCAAAACAAGCCCCAGCCTCTCCTTCTGAAATAATCAATGGGCAACTTTGTTTTGGGCGTCTGGATTGTGGCCAAAGAGCAGAACCTGCGAGCAGAGCTTGCACAAACAAACAGCACTGCCCAAAGTTACCAGATCCCTGTTTGGCACTGATGGAGTTTAAACACAGGCTGCCAAACCAGGGGGGACGAAAAGAAGCCAAGGGGGGGGGGGGGTACATAGAAAAAAAATAGGAGGGGAGGGGGAGGAGGTTCATAGGGGAAGTGAGACAGAGGAGCATGTTTGACACGGCTTTAATCCTTCTACTTTCAGTCAAGCGCTTCCAGCACAGTAATAATACAGGGCCTTAACAGAGGAAGTGGGGGGGGGGGGAATCAAAGCAGAGACACAAGGAGGGTTGCTCCACTGTTTCACACTTTACTATAAACACACACACACACACCTGTGTACACAAGAAAAGCATTCGCATATGAGAGGGGAGAGCACAAAGAAAAAAGACTGAAGGCTCTTTACTTTCCCACAGAGACGGTAGAGATGCAACTGATTCACCTGCTGCTGATTATTTTTAGGATTCTCCGTTTACATTTTTCATGCAGTACTTTTAAGTTTGGGGGTAACAGTGACATGGGGTTTCAAGATGACTGGGAAGACAGGAGAAATAAAAGTTATTCTCCCCTGTGTTAACTCAAATCCTTTTTTTGTGATTTGAGGTTTAATTTTATGTACACTTCAAATTGAAGAAACATGGATTGAATTGTTCCCAGTTAAAGGGCCATGGGGTGAAATGGTTAATAGTCACTGGTTTACAGCATGATATGAAGCATTTACACTGTAAAAAAAATCTCAACACAATTAAAGAGCCCATGATGATGTGTTCAGATAATTTGTTTTGTCTGCCTAATTGCATATGAACCAAAGATTATATGTTTTTGTTCACCTGAATCAATGATGGGAAGAGGCTAAAACCAGATAAATATTCCACCAGGGCATCATTTAAATTATTAATCAATTGTCAAATTTGCTGTTTATTAAAGTATCCGTCCATGAATTATTTAAACCATATTCAGATAATCTGATTATTTTAATTTTCATGATTCCTTCTTTTGGGTGTTTAGAGAAATATTTAACAGATGAGCCTCATAGGACACAAACAGAGTATCTATAGTAAAGAAGGGTTATTGCATTTTTACAGGTTTGGTAGAGTAAATCTGCTGCTCTCTGCCTCAACCAGTTCACTCTTTAACTGTTCAAATTATAACAAACTCAGCAGCAACAGTAGCCAGAAAAACACAGCTCTCACTGAACAGGCACTTGTAAAGTTTAGGGCATGTATAAGGATGGACATCACCTTAAAAATGATCTGTGCCAATTCACATTCTTGGTGGGGAGCTCGGGCAGAGCTCCAGATGTAGACGCAGCGCTGGGAAACTGAGCGCGAGGAGAATCTCTCCTGAAAGGGACCAGACCATCCTTCAAAGAGGTCATTCTCCACGGAAGGATACTTCGCTCAGGAACGGAGGGTAAGCAGGCCATTTTGGGCCAAAGAGGAGCGAAAGGGATGTTTAGTTGGTAACGAGTCAAGGTGCCAGCTCTGAAGCGTGACACTGCTTTCAGCCCAGAGCTCGGCCCCCTCTGGGCCTCTGGGTGCCAGGAATGCTCTCAGCTAAGAAATGGCGCCAGGGAAAAGATTAAACACACACTCTGGTTTTAGGACTGCCAATGCTGTGTACGGCATTTGTGTGTTTGTGTATGTGTGTGTGTGTGGGCGGTAGGAGGTATCCATACGTCAATACAAGCAGAGCAGGGATTCCGCTGAAGGAGTGGAAGTTTGTTCATCACAGAAACTCTGTGAGAGTTGATGAAAACAGCAAGACTTCATAAAATCAATTAAACAGCAGAAGCTGTGGGTTAGGGTTAAAAACTTAAAAACCAAGCGACTCATGTGAGCTTCATGCTTCAAATCAGAACACGGAGCGATATATATGAGATGTTTGTCTGTTTTAAAGACTACTACTAACCCCAGTTTATATAGATTGTAGGCTTCTACTTCAAAGAGGTAGAATTTTTTTTTAGGAACTAATTTCATCAAGAATGTAAAGAAAATCCCCTGATGATTCTCATTCATTTTCCTAATTTATACCAGGCAGATCAAAAGAACAAGGAATGTTAACAACGTGACTCAATGGTCATTTACAGAAAAAGCCTCCCAGAGACACAAAGGCCATGTTTGTAGGTTGCAGCCTGCCCCCATTGAGAGAGAACATAAATTATCAGCCAGGATGTTATGGAGGGGAGATGTACTGCTTTTTATCGTTGAAATATTAATGAACCACACTGTCAGGGGAATTATGAACAAAAAATACTCCACAGACACACTATTTTATGAACACAAAGAACCTTTAGGATTGTGTGTTTGCAATCAAACATTTAAATCACATGAAGATATATGAATTCCTGCTTCAAATGGACATGAGGTCTCATTGGTTGGGAATGACTAGACTGCAGAGAGAGAACAAATCGGTGAGACTGGTCTAATTAGACCACAAAGTTGCCATCAAATCTCCCTGTTGAGTCCCAGAAAATGTCAACAAAGTCATGGTGGATAAAGATCAGGAAGACTGTGTGACCAAATTACTGGGGACAGAGACATCACCCACAGCAGCATGAAAGTAACCCAGCCTTCTCCCTCAGACAGTTCCCCTCACTGCTGAAATGACAGTTTAACATTTATTTAGCTTCTCCACTTTTATTTAAAGATTAGATTTCTTTACTGCTTTGGCCAAAGAGTGAAGATGAGAAGGACCAAAGCATTACTACAGGTCTACATTAGGTGTGGTCTACTCAAGGAAAATGATGAGTGTAGGGGTCACCTTCAGAGGGCCAAAGGCTACTGGGCTGAACCTGCACCTCCTCTTAAAATGAGACAGCTGAGCATCTGTGCAGAATCCAGCTGTCTCACAGAGAACAAATCTAAAGAAGCATTAAGTATTAAATGACGAATCTAAGGTACAAAACAGCAACTGAAATTCAAGCTCCAGTTTTGACCATCCGCGTGATGGACAATTAAGAAGCAATGTGTCAGGTAAATATACATTAAGTATTAAACCTACAATTCTTCATTACACTATAATCCCACCTTCAACGTTATATTGTGTACATGATATAACGTTACTGAGCTCAAACGTCTGATAAATGATTAATCCTGACTTTACACATTTATAAGGATTGCCAAAACACACCTTTTGTCTCAATACGGGTTAGCCTTGTTGAAAAACAAACCTGCAGACAAACCAGTAAAGTGTGATATATAATATTTTAAACATCATATTTAAGTCTATGATTAAAGTGCAAGCAGAGAAATAAGTTCTGCTCAACACTCTGAAAAAGCTCAAGCTGTTTAGTATGTGGTCGCCATAAACAGAAAAGCTCTTAAAACCCTGTTTCCCAAACCTTCACCAGCTTCATCGGGGCACTCTGTGGAATCAGAAGGCGTCTTTAGATGGTAAATGGACTGCAGTTATATAGCTTCTCTAGATTAATCGACCACTCAAAGAGCTTTACAATGGAAGCCACATTCACCTATTCACACACACACACACATTCATACAGTGCTTCTGATATAGACACGTCATACACTGACAGAGCCGTCATCAGAGGCCAGTTGGGGTTCAGGGCCCAACATAGAGGAGACTGGGGGATCTGAGGATCAACCCACCTCCCCCATTATCAGAGGACAAACAAACCTGCACTAATCAAATCAAATTCACCTTTTCTTGAGGGTTGAAATATAGAGAAGAAACTAATATTAGATAATTATAGTAACTGATACTGGCCCAAGTGTTTCTTTGTCAGAGTTACCTCGGACCTAAATCCTGGCTGCTCAGCCTCCAAATCCAAATGTACCCGTTAGACACTGAGCCAATGAAACCTTCTCTACTGATGGTGGAGGGTGGGGGGCACTTTAGAGCTACTATAAAAATACTATTCATCATCATGACAGTGGAGAGCTGATAAATAATCGCGCTCCAACAGCTCTCTCAAGCAACCATTCATCAAATGTCTAATGGTGCCACGTTAAGAAGCTACGCTCAAACAAAAATCATGTTAATTCTGTGATCCAGAGGGGCCCATACTCCCTCAGAGGCAACCGAGTGTTTTGCTGTAAAAGTGTGTCATGACGGGGGGGCGACCTCCGGGTAAAAAGGTAATGAGGTTCAGCAAAGCCTGTCTTAGTCGTTCAGCATCAGTTCACTACAGTATGCAGAGCAGAACTCACTGAGTACTCGCTACATCAAAGCCAGGGTGCCGTTTCCAAGATCAATGGGGAGATCATAAATTAAAAATCACACTGGGATAAGGCCTGTGGATGCCTTTACACTTCAGAATGTTTACAATTCCAAGCAAACCTCTTTATAAAGTAACAAGTTTTTAATGAGTTATTATTGGAAAGGAAACATTCAGAGCATTATTTCCTGTTTGGCTAGTTGTTGTTATGAGTGACATCAGAGCCAATATTTATTATACTTAATAGAAGTACACTTAAAATTACTATTAAGAACCAGTTTAGGGGAATGAAATGGTGAAAACAGTTTTCAAGATAAGCTCTCCAGTGATCACATGACCAATCACTTGAAAGCTCAAAATGGAAATATTCATTCAGAGACTACAATTTTACACATTTTCTATATTGTTCCCATTGAAAAGTCCTCATGTAGTCCTTACGTATTTATGTAATTCTGGGATATATCACAACATAAGGAGTTTTATTTTCCATCCTTATTCCTTATTAAATTTGCAGAGTCCATCAACACACAAGGCTCAGTTGCAGGAGTAACAGCCATCTCCGTCAGGCCTGCTGTTGAGAAGTACAGTGAAAAAAAACAAACAAACCAAAACTATGTTAACAAGCTACTACAGCGAGAAACCGCCGTCACCAGTGTGGTGTTTGTCATGCAAACACCACACTGGTGAGTCCACACATGGTCAGAGGACAACACATCTGTACCACTCACCAATCAAGCAAACCACAGAGCCATGACCTGAGAGTACAGCTCCTGTGGGGCCAACAATGGGATATACTTTAATTCAATTAAAATTAAATATTCTCTCTCAGAGAGGCCTGCAATCATGCACATTAATTACTGGAACTCCACTGCAGCATGTGAGTGAGACAGTGATTTTTGTTTTTGATTTCACTTATTATTTCTGAAGCTTGGTTGTGCCATCACTCTGACACATTTATGGCCAGTTTGAGATGAGACTTTATAGGTTACCGAATTGTAAATCTGGTCAGTCTGAGTGAAACCAGATAAAGCTGAAACGCCGAAAATTAGAGCCACAGCTCTTCCAACAGAAAATGTAGAAACATAAAAGACAGGTACATTTTAAAAATGTATTTAATAATAAATTGAAGCCATACCTTTGAGATCTCTATCATTTCATGGGAAACGAGCTCATGTGGACATACAGGAACAGAAAGTTCACAGCAGGACAGCATACCAGTCACCATGCTGGGGTCAATTAACACTCCAGTAAAAAAGAAAGAAGAATATCACACTAATAAGTGCTGATGTGGATCCGCTTCTGCTCCAAGAGAGCAGAAGTTTATCATGATGTTTTAACTCTGGCTCAATGCTCTGGCAGTGATTAACATAGTCCAAAATCTGTTGGATCCAGCTTATCAAATGTCTCCTTCATTAAAACTGAGTGCTCCTTGTTTGGTGTCGATTTAATTTAAAAGCTGGAATCTCAAGTCCCGGTGATCAAAAGGGGATGCAGTAAAATGTGGCTGGGGAGCGACTGCTTGAATTAAACAGGCCTGAAAGGTGAAACACATTCAACGACTGCCTGAATGATGGCTGGTTGGGGGTGGAAGCTATGCATTCAAAGGGAAGAACAGGTTTTTCATCCCATTACACTTAACCCTCCCCTCCCTTCCCCTCCCCTCTTCCTGAACCCCTACCAGACAAGCAATGGTCAAAGCTGACACCCCACCAGCTTCTGCATGAAATGCTGTTACAGCTCCTTCCAGGCTTTCATCCACCGACAGCAGCTCATGTCACCAGCTCGCTATCAGAAATCAAGACTAAGGCTCAACTACAGTAGTTTAGCTTTTTACCCCTGAATCAACCCGTTATGATAAGCTTCAGCTTAAATTGGTAGTTACAACAGCAGCATTATTCATCTCTTTTCTAGAAAGCAAGTAACCATATGTTACATAACTGGAATTATCTTTTGGAAAAGATTTTTGCAAACTGAAAACCAAACACTAACCCGAGCTTTCACTCAGCTTCCACTGAAGTGCAATATTAATTATATATAAGACTTTGTGAGCTATTTGCCCCAAATGATATTTGATTGGGCAGAATCAGATACAGTTAAATTGAAGGTACGGCAGTATCTATGTTTTAGATGAAGAGCTGAAGAGCTAAATTATATTAAATTAATCAAATTTTATTTATTTTTTCAAAAAAACACATTTGGGGAGTGCTATGTTGCCTCAGGTTTAAAAGTCAAGGTTGTTCAGTTATGAGTTGCCTGGATGGTACAAAATGTTATGAGGGATCAGACAATCTAAAGCTTCTCTGATCACCCAAAACATTCCTGAACAATTGTACTGAGGGAATTTTTCGAACACAATGACGGCAGACTGCAGAGGATTTGTGGTTGATTTGGAATAAGAGCTCCCGACCTCCAGCAGGTTGAGAACTGATTTGCCGATTCCACTGTGGGTGAACAGCTGAACAACGATAATTAAACACCAAAAGCTCATGTAACAGAAACCCCACTTGCAAATTTCACCCTCAAAGGAGGGAATGGACAGTACACTCAAACTCCCACGCAGCAGATTTTCTGTTATCTGTGTGTGAGCCATATTGAGGGCTGTTACATCTAGCAAGACAAATTAGACTAAACATCGCAACTTGCATGTTTCAATTCCTCTGTGTGTTCCTTTGATTCAGAGAAAAAAAAATATACAGGTTAAATAAATATTCATACGCCTCTGACCTTGATTGCGAAATAATTGTTGGAAAAAAAAATCTGTGATTAAACTGGATGTCTTATCTTCTTCTTCAAAACAATTAAGCCCAATTAATTGGCTCAGCAGTAACAATAATGATCATAACACCTAATTCCTTCAGTCCCTAGACATTCAATAATGGAAAGTGCTTGTATAGCTCAATCCCATTCCAAGGATTTCAATCCTGAGGGGTCATAGCGAACTCAATATCCCTCTCTTGACTCCTCCAGGCAGGAGAAAAGCTGACCATGTTGGAGAGGGGCTATTAGTACTCATTTGTGGGCGCTGCCACCCCATCCCCTGATGACGCTTCTCTGCTGCATGTTAAAACCAAAAGAAAAGGACATTCTACAGATTCTTCCTCTATAGTGAAGCAGCCTTAGAGCCACAGAAACGGAGCTCAGCTCTACCAATCAGATCATTAGCATATCAAAGCAAAAATGCTGTCAGCGCAAGGGTAAAGAGACATTAGCATGCAAAGACGTGACCAAGCATGAGGCCCTTATTCAAATGCACCAATTGTTGGTTAATAGATATTAGATACTGAACATCCAGCAGCACGATAATGACTGTCACTCATTAAGATGCTTTAAAACAGAGATGGAAACACTTAAAGCCTCAATGCAGTCCTAAAAATGTGAGGACCATCAAACTAACTTATTCTGGCAGTGTGGAAATGGTCTCAAATAAATATAGTTTTGGGAAGACAATTTGGAGAGTATTCAATTAATGTCTCAAAAAAGAAAAAGAAAAGAAACCACCTGTGTCGACGTGAACAGTAGAGAGAGTTTCTCACATTCATCCACCGACACCAAACTGTGACAGCACGATCTCAGCACTGTGGTAGCTGATGACAAAACCAAAGCCATCTGCTGAGTTAGCCTGACGCCCTCCTGTCAGGATTAATATAAATTAGATGGTGGTGAAACATCTTAAACTCCTTCTTGCCAAGGTTCACCACCTCCTCCAGTCTCACATCTTAGCCTCATGTCTGACAGTCTGATGTTGACAGCTTGCATATGAAACCAGGTCACTGTGAAATCTCAGTCTGGTTCAACACTAAATGAACACAATGTAGCGTAAAGGTAACGGTCTGTTAAATAAACATAATCTATCTTGTTCACAGTGTGAGGAGCATGTTCATGTGCTGTAATTATTCCTGTCCTCCAGTGAAGAATTTTTACAACTACACAGGAAGATACAGCTTTTTTGGCCGATGCAGCTGCACAGCCCTGTCAGTTGAACTATGTTACCCATAAACAATATTCAAAGTGTGTTGAATTTAACTGGAAATAGGATGGATTGGATAAAAGGGGATACTGTTTTTTCCCCATATACCTGAATAGTGACTTTTACGAGAGGTTTGGTAATGTTGGTATTCCTACCACTGTGGCCAAACATTTTCACTATATTCATACCCATTTGCTCCATATTTGTCCAGTATTTTTAGCTATCATGAATATTTAAACTTGATTATCCAACCATCCATATCTCTTACTCTTAGCCAACTTTCAGCCATTTATACTTTACTTGTAGTCATGTATTTCCTTTCACTGTGCTAAAAATTTATTGAATGTTTGTAGGCAAGATTTTAAAGAGCATCTGCATCAAGCTGTACAGTACATGGAGCATTTCATGGATGAATCCAAGCCATAGTGAGACTCTCCTGAGGACCACAGTCCTGGTGCAAACAAGTGGACACAAAGACAGAGGGGGCAGACCCAGACATGGGCTGCTTCTATTGTCTGCTGGGATAGTGAAGACAATACAGGACAATGCTGGGTTATATGCAAGCACCATAAGGCCTCACCCCAGTGATGCACCAACCCTAATCCTAAACACAATTTCCCCTCCTAACACGGATGATGTCATCCCAGTCCATCCGGCAGACACACACACACACACACACACACACACACACACCCGCACCCGAATTCTTGTCCTCCAGACCCTCAATGCAGCTATGTGTGTGTGAGGCCCGCAGGAGGATGTCCTGCTGCTGCGAAACAAGGCAGCAGCAAGAAATCGGATACTCTCTGAGCGCATCTGTGTCGCAAATCAAAGAGTTTAAAGATGACACTATCATATCACCATGAGCTTTAAACTCTTAGCTGCTTTCAAAACAGAGGGCCCCTGAAATCTGTCACATGCAAGACTAGACTTTAGCCCTCAAAAACCCAGCAATTGGAAAGTATAAGTCTGCGGTCAGGTGTCGGCTGAGTAGGTGCCCGTCCTGTAAAAATGCTTGCAGAATGAAAGCAGCTGACAGGACAGGTCAGTGTGCCCCAGAGCATTATAGGTCGAAAGAAAGCCTTATATGCTTCACTGCAAAAAAGGAGAGGGGGACAGTTACTCTTTAGAACTTTATGTGCCCCCCCCCCCACTCCACAAAAGGGATCTTACCCCTCGTCCCCACCCACAAGGCATTTCTCAGGCATTGCTGGGTTCACCATGACAACTGGGTGCTTAGACAAAGCATTTCTCTAGGCATTCTTCCTTTCTCAGGGGAGAAGGGGGGGGGGTAGTCAAAGGAGGGAGAGATGGGATGGGGGGTGTAAAGAGGGAGGGTGGAGGAGCTTGAAATGATGGGAGGGAACAGTGAGGGTTGCAGGGGTGAGGGCCATAGACCCGGCCAGATAGGAGAAAAATGGGGAATGGTGACAAGCAAACAAAAAGAGGGAAAAGAGAAACAGGATCAAGGTGAGAGGTGACGTTAAAGGGACAGAATAAAGGAACAGTGCAACAAACATTCCAGGCAAGCCTGCAAGTGTGACTAACGCCATCCAGAGAGAATGAAAGGGCTGCATTAGGGATGACTGCAGTCACACAAAACATGGGTGAGCGCTTGCAAGCACTGACTTTGAATCGTATATATCAAGCATAAGGCAAACAAAGATTCATCAACTGTAAAAGACATACAAATCCAAGACGCACTCCGCTCACTGCCTGGGTGAAATAATTATATGACAGCGAGGCGAAAGGCAATCAGAGTGGTCCAGCTGTTGGAGCAGCCACCCACACATGAAACACAAAAAAGTATTACAGATTTGTGCAGCCTAATGGTTTAGTGTTACAGAAACAAACCTTGAGAAAGTCCCTCCACACATAGTTACAGGGTCTAATAGGTCATAATGAAATTATGCTGGCTGTGAATGTTTTAGCTCTTACATAGAGTAGCACCAAGTATCTTCCATTAAAATTCCAGTCCTGTAGATTTACCTTATGCATGGATGGTGAAGGACAAGCAAAGGGGTTCAAAAGAATTGATAAATATATTCAATACTAAGTCTCAGAAAGTCTTCTTTCTAGTCTACATCTGATAAAAAAAAACAAACAAACAAAAAATAATAATAATTACAGTCTAATCTCTAATCTCAAATGTACAAACATGGTAACAATCTCAGAGAAAACACAAAACCTATTTCATAAGGACATAATTAATTGTCTTTGGTTAGTTAGTTGGGCCAAATGCGAACATGTTTGGCTCACACAAACTTAAAAGGGTCTCCCATCAAGACAGTGACCATAGAGAGAAAATATTTGCCGTCCACCATGTAATTTAAGGATCTGTCTAACCTGCAGTGTGATGTGAGCTGAATCAAACTGCCATCATTAGTTATGGAGGCGTGTTTGTCTGTTAAATCGCTGCATTGCCGTTTTCAAAGTGGGCATGGGCCAAGATATTGGCCTGGACTCAGAATCTGATTAAAACAAGGACAAAATGTCCTCATGGTGTAGTTATAATAATGTATACACTGTATATTTGCCACACAGTGCACACAAAGCTGACTGTAATCCTGAGACAGGATAAATTAACAGTGAAAGAATGTACTGGAATTGACAATTCAACATAATAATAACTAAACTACAGATTGACTTATCATAAATCAAATGTGATCAACATTCAAAAATGTGTAAAACTATAATGAAGGATTAGTTAGATGTTCTATGCATAAATTAATGGGGCTTTAAGGATGAAAGAAAGGCAAGGGGAAAAAATATTTTCCATCAAATGCAAACACCTATTTATGCAGGCTCACGCTTGCCTGGGAGAAGTAGATCAGCCTTTGAGTATGTCAACACTGTGTCTGACAGATCCCAGGATACAGATGCAGCAAATTTAAACCCACAGATGACAACCTAGCTCTCACCCAGCAGTGAGACCACAACTCTATTCATAAAACAGCAGTGCTGATTATTATCATCAGATATCAGTTTTGTAGCGGGAATGTGTGTAGAGTTTCAATCTCTTTTCTCCCATTCAGTATGGAGGCAGGTCCAGTGTCTACACGCCACTGTCAAAAATCTGACTCCTTAACATAATTAGATGGTTATGAGAGCTAATTTATGCCGCTGCACACAGTAAATACACAATGCATAAGAAAGCTCTCCCGGTATGTGGTTGTCAAATATTCTTTTAAGTGCCTGATTTTCAAAATTGGAAAGAAATCAACAGGCATAGTGAGGCATAGTTTCCATATTTTCCAGTATATTATTTGCATATTTATGTTTGGAGTCAATAGCAGCAGTATTAACTGTGTGAGCCAACCTGCTTATCAACCTGATGTCTATTTTACTTACAGAGATAAGATTCTATTCAATTGAATTATTTTGATAGATGTGACTAAAAATGCTTCAAATATGTTCAGTTACATCACTAAACCAAATGGAGTAGGTTACCTAAAGCTCAATCCGTATTTGTTTATACCATCTATAACATAATGCTTGACTATCATATGTATAATGTGTTTTAATTAAAAGTGATTAAAAGTGTTGATCTGGGAGAACTTCGTTATACATTCAATGTTAAATAGAAAAGGATGACATAAAATGACAATCCCTGGACATATAGCATTAAGGTACACAATGAAAGGAAAACATAACATCTTAACTGATGAAAATGAATATAAATTAGAGGTGAAGCATATACATCACATTTTATAGCTGTAGCCGTATTGGAGCTCAGAAAACATGTTATTCACAGTCCAACAACATCAAAAAGAGCCCATCAAAAATTGCCCATCATAAGGGGCTTCTTAAACGGCAGCATAAAAGAAAAGATAATAGGAAGACTTGGAAGGTCCCTTAAGGGAAAAGCCTTTGAAAATTGGGGTCAGTAGCATCTATAGGAGGAGCTCATTTTCCTACCCCATCTCCTCCTTCAACCGTCTAATGACTTCTCTGCTCTCTTACAGTACAACTGTGTTTTCCAACATTTTCCAGTTTACACAACCAGAACTTATCCCGCCAATCCCCACCCCACACCCCCGTCCTCCTGTTTCACTCCATCTCCCCCTGTCTCCTGCAGGGGTGCTGACTCATAAACCCCAGCAGGTGCAGGACGCGCCGGGGAGACATGGCCTCTAATTGGTTCTTGGTAGAGTCACAGCTGTTGCCCCCAACCACGGCCCAGTATGAGCTATTGCGCCTGCTTCTGAAAAGACAGCTCACTATTGTTCTCCAGAGAGGCAAAGCAGGACTCCAATCCATAATAACGACTACCCACGCTAACCATAAAGTATCTTCGTTTCAGTGTCACCTCATCAGCTAAAAGAAAAACACTCAATCAGCTCAGCCACTGTCTCATTGAGCCAAATCAAAGAAATCCTAGGATCTCTGCCAGCTTCATCCTTAACCTTCCCACCTAGTAGCCCTATAATGCCTGACCAGAGAAATAATGGACAGGAAATTCTATTTTTAAATCTGAAGTCTTTATTTGGCCCTTTAACAAAATGTAAAAAAAAAAAAAAAGAGAAAGCATATTTGCCTTTTTGTTTATATTATATTTTTTTTACATCGGGCATTACACCCAATTCAGGCAATAACAAATACTTTTCTCCTTTGTCATCTGTAATATCTGTATCTTTATTTTTTCCAAGCAGCTGCCTGTCAGCTACCTGGGGGTAGTCTCATAAATGTATGTATCAAATATGATATGCATGGCACTATAGGGTTAACAGTTTTCCTTCCTCTTTGGGTATACCAAGGTCAAAAGGAAGGCAAATTTACAGTCACTCTGCATCAAATGAGGTCCAACCAAGAGTAACAGCAACACGCCCAACACACAAGTTCAGTCACATAATTGAAGCAGATAAATCTCTGTAATTTGTGCTGGCATGTATAATTGAAGGTGCATTGAACACAGTAAGTTAAAGGTATGAATGTTAGTAGAACAACAGCAGTAAGACCGAACAACCTAACACTTGGGTTAGGCTCATCTTAGACTAACATGACCCATCATATCACATAAAAGTCAAAAACAGTGGAGGTGAAAAAGATTTACATCTGAACCACCCTGTTATCTTTTGTCTTTAATAGTTCACTCCAATCAGAATCATCAGCCTAAAACACAAATTGTCAGCTTCTCTGTGAAATTACTACAACAAACAACAATCCAGTCAAACAACACAACACCCAATGAAGTAACATTTCTGAAAATGCCAGGGAAGAAGGCTTTCACTGGGTGAGATATTTCATTGTGTGTGTGTGTGTGTATAGAGGCTGGGGGGGGTTGATGAGTGGTTACGGGGTAGGATCAGTCTGCCCACCGTGTGTGGATCTCACAGGATGCAGACATGCTCAGACAAACAGCTATTTAAACCTCAACAATAGGCAAAGCTAAATCAGGCTTGTGTAAACAAGAAAAGTCCTTAATGAAGGAGTAAAAGAAATTAGAAGAGAAGCTCCCTACGAGAAAAAATGAAACAATTTACCTCACTGTGTGTATATATGTGTGTGTGTTTTAGTGGACTGGCTTACAAATATCCTGCAATGAATATAAATCCTCATTCATGAATATTTCTGTCAGGAAAATCACTATGGAATACTAAAGCCAAGGAAGGCTTACTTTAGTCATCATCACTTCCATTATCTAGTGAAGTAAAATGTAAATGAAGAGACAGGACGTGTTAATGTAAGTAGAATTGAAATGCATCTGTGCAGAGCTTCTTCCTTCACTGGGTGAAGTTATCCAACTGCCTCACCTGACACAGAGATCCTCATGGACGCCTCCAGGGGCCGGTTGTTATCCAGGGCCTTGCTCAGCTGGATCTCCCCCGTGCTTTGGTTCAGGAGGACTAGGTTCAATTCGTTTCCCACCTCGAAACTGTAGTGGAGGTGATCCGAGACATCGGGGTCGTGAGCAGGGATGCGGCCGATTACTCCGGTGGGGAAACTGCTGGATTTGTCAGTCACATAGTTGTTGAAGATGATTTGGAAGTTTTTGAGAACTGGCACGTTGTCATTCTTATCCACAAGTTTAATGTGGACTGTGGCGCGGCTCACCAGTGGGGCTGAGGTGGCCTGGACCACAATGATATACTCAGATCTTGTCTCATAGTCCAGGTCAATTAATGCAGTAAGCTCTCCAGAGAAGATATCCAACTGGAAAACTTCTGGGATGTTTCCCTCAACTATCTGGTACATAATCTGTGCATTACTGCCTTCATCTGGATCTGTGGCTGATATGTGTGCAACCACAAGGCCTATAGGGCTGTTTTCCTCCACCATGATGTCAAACTCATCTTTCTCAAACACAGGGGGGTTGTCATTCACATCTAAGATTGTTACTTGAATGTTTACAGGTGTTTTCAGAGCAGGAACACCTTTATCTACAGCAAACGCCTGCAGGCTGTAGACGGGCACATTTTCTCGGTCTAACCTGCGCAGCGTGCGAACAATGCCCGAGGTGGATTCAATGATGAAGTCTCCATCACCATCCTCCCCGCCCTGGAAGGTGTAGAAAACCCGTCCATTGAGCCCAGAGTCTCGATCGGTGGCCGAAACCTGGACCACACTGGTGAAAACCTGTACATCCTCCATTACAGAACCAACATAGTGGTCTCTGAGGAAGCGAGGGGAGTTGTCATTGACGTCATTCACCAATATCTCCAGGTAGGTGGTGTCAGACTTCTGAGGGATGCCATTGTCCCGAGCTGTGATGGCTAGTGTGTAGGAAACTTGGTCCTCGTAGTCCAGCTCCATCTGTGTGGTTACGGCTCCTGTGTCTGAATCGATGTCAAACTGTGGGATGCTGTCGTCCATGAAGTAGGTGATGCGTGCATTCTCGCCCGTGTCTTCATCGGTGGCACTTATTACAACAACAGTGGTGCCCATAGGTCTGTCCTCATTAATGTTGACAGTGTAATGTGAGCTCTGAAACACGGGTCGGTGTGTGTTGGCATCTGTGACGTTAACAAACACTTTGGCGGTGTCAAAGCGAGTGCCGTCACTTGCAGTGACAGTGAGGACGTATTGACGCTCAAGCTTGTAGTCCAGAGGCAGTGCCAGCGTAATGAGCCCCCCTCCGCTTTGACTCGTGATGGAGAATCTGTTGCGGGTGTTTCCACTGGATATCTGATAGGTCACCACACTGTTAATGTCCTGGTCCACAGCTGACACTGTCACAACGCTGGTCCCCACAGCCGCATCCTCATTCAGCCGCATGTAATAGGCTTTCTGAGTGAACTCTGGGTTGTTGTCGTTGACGTCCAGAATAGTCATGCTTATGCTGGCTGAGGAGGACATGACAGGGTAGCCGTGATCCCGAGCCTCCACTCCAAAGTTGTAAAAATCTACACTCTCCCTGTCCAGCTCAGCTGCCACTACAATCCACCCCGTGCTATTGTTGATCATGAAGGGAAAGTTTGGCGTGGTTTCAGTGAGGCGATACTCGAGCCTGGAGTTGTCTCCAGAGTCTGCATCCACTGCTTGGATGTGTATGATGGAGTAACCCAGCGGCACGTTCTCCAGCACGGTGGCCTGGAATGGGGTGCTGACAAAAATGGGAGCATTATCATTTATGTCCAACACCTGCACAGTCACCAGGCCACTGATGTTGGATAGTGGAGGCCTTCCTCCATCCTGAGCCCTAATCCTCAGAGTGTACTCTTTGTTTGCCTCGTAATCAAGGTGACTCACCAAGTCCATTTTACCTGTCTGGGCATCAATATAAAACTGTCCCCGGGTGTTTCCGCTCATGATGCTGAAGTGAACAACAGCATTTCCCCCTCTGTCCTGATCCGTGGCAGTGACTTGCAGGATCTCTGTGTTCGGGGCCATGTCCTCAGGCACCTGGACCACGTAACGTTTCTCACTGAACTGCGGAGCGTTATCATTATCATCCTCCACCACTATGTGGACAGTGGCTGTGGCACTGCGGGGCCCGGGGTCACGACCTTGGTCATTTGCTTCAACTAACAGCATGTAAGCCTCTACCTCTTCCCTGTCTACCAGGCCTTTGGTGCGGATTACACCAGACCTCGAATCAATCTCAAAGACATCATTGGACCCGTTGCTGTTGAGAATGTGGTAAAGGATGTTACCATTTACAGGTGCGTCGCCATCAGTGGCTCTCACAGTTAACACCTCATAGCCTATCTCTAAATTCTCTCTGATGCTCTCCTTATAGTCCTGCTGCTCAAACACAGGGTCATGATCATTTGTATCACTGACTGTGACAGTGAGGGTGGCCATGGCTGTACGTCGAGGTGTGCCATGATCGACTGCTGTGACACGAAACACATGAGTGTCTTTTGTCTCCCGGTCCAACACTTCCACTGTGGACACAGCCCCAGTGGCCGGGTCCACAGCGAAGAGGTTGTTGGAGCGGCTATCAAAGAGAGCCTCTATGAAATACTCCAGCCTGCCCGCCTCCCCCTCATCCACATCCACCGCTTTCAAAACAACAACAGGAGCCCCAGCGGGCTTATTCTCGGCCACAGACACTTGGTACATCGGGGGCTGAAACTGTGGGCTGCTGTTGATGCTTCTCCTCCGCCTGCTCACAATCCCAGAGTCAGACTGAGCCGCCTTTTCCAACAGCTTCCTGAGGTGGCCTTGCCTGAAGGGTCCCTGCCCCACACGCCAGTGGATGACCTGACTGACCTTAGTGTTGAGCTCCTGCCCTGAGAGCACATCACAGAACAGGTCCAGCTCCAGGAGAGTGTCCTGCCTCCAGCACAGAGTCTCAGACACACACAAGTTCCCATCCAAGAAGTAAAAGTCCTGACTGTTAGTGACTTTACATCGGACTATGGGGCCAGGTATCAATCCTCCCACTGGAAATAAAGCAGAACCTGCTTGGTGGCACTGTGAGCGATGGTGGCTGCTGTGTGAGCTGAACAGACTCAGGACCTCCATGTCCCACTGGGGCTTTCTGGTGCGCCTGCTGGAACAGTTCCTGCCGTGGACGTGCACCTCGTACTGGCTGGTGAGTAAGTGCCTGTAGCCGGAGTCCGCGCAGTCCGCCACAGTGTACACGGTGAAGGGGTTCGAGCCCAGCCAAGGGCACTTTATCGAGTCCGACACAAACACTGTCCCCGTCCCGGGGTCAGTCCCTAGAAACCGCTCCGAGAATCTGGGAGCGAGGACCTGATCCAAAGCGCACCGTGCGACGCGCTGCACGCCGGCCACCACCGTCCCCGGTCCGGCATCCTCCCGGATGTGGACACTGTAACAACGAGCCAGCGAAACCAGTTGGCACCACCACAAAATGAACAACAGATCCCAGTTCACGAAGTGCATCGCTCCTCAGTGTTTGTTCTCCGGCCGGGAATCTCTGCAGCTCCTGGTTCCTTTAAACTTTCCGCCTGTGAGTTTCCCTTTGTTGAACGGGAGCCATGCTCTCAGCGGCCGCACTTCTCTCCGCTCACACCTGCCGGTCTGCTCAGGAAGTAAAGCCGCAGTCACCTTGGCCCGAGCCGGTCACACACACTCAGTCCCGTCGGAGGCGACAACAACCGCGGCCGATACAACCTCCGCTCCGTCCGCGCAACTCCGCTTGAATGGTGAAAATGGCTCCTACTCTCCCTGCGCCTCCAGTCTCCTCATTATCATAAACCTGTGTGTGTGTGTGTCTCTCAGAGGAGGGGTTCAGCTTTGTTAGGGTCCTGATAGAAAGCCTGCCACTGGAGATAAAAGAGAACTTCTCAAACTTTCATTTATTAACAAGAAACAGTAACTGAATTGTCACCAGATTCAGATTCAGTGGTGAACCGACTTTTCTATGTTTCTATGTTACTTTACAGCTGGAAATAATCTCTTATAGGTTTAGTTTATCTGCTTTTAGTTCAGTTTTCTATTTTTGTTGAGTCTTGCTCACCGCTACAAAGGTCTTACTGATTAACTGAGAAGCTGACACTGAACTATTCATCATTAAATCTCAATTTGGGGTATTCTTGTTTTAATCCAACACAAATTCTCTATCCTACAATAGTGCTACTATTGTGCGACAATAGTAGTACATATAGTTTTGTTCTTCCTTTTAATGTATTGTTTTCCTGTTGATTTTTATTCATTTGTGGTTTCTGGTTCATTTGTAGTTCATCTGAACAAAGCCTCCTCAGAGATTAGTCCCCTTTCCTTGAGTGCACTGACTCAAACATTACTTTCTGTATTACCTCGATTATTGTTGTGGACCCTGGAGCCGGCTGATGTGTCACTGACACCTAGAGGACAAACTGCAGACTCACAGTGAGAAGAGACAGTCATTCATAGATGGAATTGATTTTTCTGTTCCCGTTTTTGCTTTTTGTCAGCTATCGCATATATTATTTTCATAACATTATCCAGATTATGTGTATCCTGACAGCTCAGTACAACCGTGCCGTTTTGGGTCAGATTTCAGCTTTCAGTTGTGGGTACCCTGAAGAGTTATTTTCTACAAATAGTAGACAATTGTTAATAGCGTTAACAACTGGATTTGTTATATTGTGTTATAAGCTATTTATTAAACGATAATATACTGATTTTAAATACAGGACTTAAAGGGAAGTGTGTAGCTACCTAGACACCAGTGTTTGCAGAGGTAACTGTTCAAATCCCTGCTTTGAAGCTTCTCTCTCTTTGACATAGTGTTTTTGTTTGGTTGGTTGGTTTTTTTGAGCATTTAAAGTTTTATCCAACACAGTCAACAATAAAAGGGAATATTAAAGAGTAAATTTCAGAGTTAGGCGAGCTAGCCTATCGTCTATTGCATGGTGCATGTGGGAAAGCCGACAATTATCCAGACATGAAGTCTGTGTTTTTACTGGACAGACAGGTGATAATTTCTCTTTAACCTGTTACAGTGCAGTTACATTTATCAAGCATGTGCAGTTGACAGTTCTCATTCGGTTCAATCCAATATGTAATCACAACCTCCGACACACAGGGACATTTGGTTATGGGTGATCGTACATGCATGCCAACATTCACAAACCCAGAAGTGCCCCGTTACTTACAGTAAGACTGCATTTTTGGAAAATAAAGGATCATGGGAAAAGATGGAGAAACAAAGGCTTTCTTTGGAGCCTCTTTCAATAGATATCTAATCTAAGGGTATATGTGGTTGAGTTACCATTACGAGTGACTAGGCTGGTCCTCTGAATACCATTTAGACAAGAAACTTTTTTTCACTGCTGTCAGGACCACCTAAAGAAATCAGCCTCAAGTGCTTCTATTTTTTGTCCACAACCTTTACAGTGTGGCCCATCAAATAAAAAATGAAGAAGGAAGAATAAGAACATTAGCTTTTTACTATTTTTATTGTTGCTGGAGGCTCTAATACAATATGAATAATAAGCTTTACAAAATAAAAACAAAACAAAAATACAACAAAAATTTCCCCTCCAAAATGGAAACAGTCAAAGGTTTCCACTGAAACACAAAGACAAACTGTGACCCCCAACAAAGACATAGTAAGTGAGGAGAGAGAATTGAATAAGCCAAAGAGAGGGGAGCCAAACTGTCATGTCATACACAGTTTAAGGTACTGGTTTGACAACAAGGGTAATCCTGGTGATTATAACAGTCCATCCCCCATGTTTGATAAGTATACATCTCCACTGGCTGCAGACCCGTGTCCTAACCAGGCTATTGCAAGCGGACAGGTGGAATAAAGAATTAAAAGCTTTCAACACAAACCGAAGGCCGCCCTCGCATTTGCAAGGCACCAACAGCCAGAAGAATGAAAGTCACACACTGACAGTTATAATTTTATACAAATATATCAGTGGGGTGTTGTAGACAAAAATAGGTGCAAGAAATAAATTTGATGTACATAATAATGACAGCCCCGCCAAGCACACACCACGTATAGCACAGTCTATGTTTGTTTCCTCATGGCAGAGGAAGAGCAGGGCCGAAGTCGCTCATTTCAAACTGACACGTCAGCTGTGAGAACATCAGGGATTATTACTACAATGATCCTCACACTGTAAGATTATCATTAACCGTGGTAATACTATCATTATTTTCATTACAAGGGAGAAACAGATAGAATAGAGGGTGGAAGAGAAACAAAGGGAGTGAATGGCTTCATGACAGATAAGATGGATGAAAACAAAACCTGACAAAAAACGAGGGGGGGGCAGAAACAAATAAAAAGCTAAGCATTTTCTCCTTTTTTGTTTTTTCACAAATAAACAAGAGTGCAGCACTGAAATAGGCTTGGAGGGAGAGACGTAAAGAAACAGAGAAAAGATGGCAGAGAATGAGGCGGAAAGAGTGAGAGAACTTTGAAGAAAAAGAAAAAGCATCTCTAGCTGTTATGTTTGCGTTTGAGTGCCTCCATCAGGTCGACCTTCAGAGCCTCCTGCTTTGACTTGTCAGCCAGAGTCTGAACACTCCTGTTTGGGAGAGACACAAAGGGCAGAGGCAGTCAGTGTCTGCAAAGTTGAATATTAAAAAAAAAAAACTGCAACAGAGGCAGGAAAAGTTTCTCTAGTGAAACCTGTTAAGGTCAGGAGCAAAACTGAGGAACTGAATCTGTGTAAAGATGTTAGTCACATAGCAGCACAGTCCAAGCCGGCTTCTCTGTGAAAACCTTGAATTACCACTCATTAGATGTAGACACAATGGAACGGGAAATCAAAAGTTTAAGTTATTTGTTGTCATGCGGTTGAATCTTGTGATTTACCTGCTTTACATTGTGAACCGAGGACAAATGTATTTTATGTGCAACGTATAAACAAAGGTTTCACGATCATCCTGTTAAACTTGAATACTTGATTATGGTTAATGTGTCCAGACCATCACATTAAAATGTTTACCCCACCTGCACAGCATGCCTACACTGTTTCAAATAAAGTAGTCGCGGAGCATGCAGTTGTTCATACAGAAAACAGTCACTGACACGCACACTTAAACAAAATCCTGACCCCTAACAAGCCACTCGGTGAGACTGGCTTGAATTTTGCCATTTCATAAACAACAGTCCTACAAATGCCAGATGTATTTTTCATATTTAAGCTAATGGGCGACCAATTGGGTAGAAGGCATACTACATGAGCGCATATGCTCTGAGAGGGCGAGACCTGGTACATTGTCGTATCTATTAAAAAGCATGAAGTCCCTCAAAAATGTTAATCTTCATGACATAACCTGGGTCCAGGGCAGACAAGATAATGCTGGTTTAATTAACAAAAGTTTTCAAGATCTAATTTGAAGGCACTGCTTAAAAGTCACAGAAAAAGAACATGCACCTTGTTTCTCCAAAACTTGCCAAAGAATCAAAATGTTTTTTAGGTTTTCTACAGAACCAAGGAAATCCAGATTTCCATATGGTTTAGTCTTTAAGATGGAGGAAAATAACGCAAAAACGCCCAACACAATTTCCCAGAGCCCAAGTTAATATCTTCAAAAGGAACAAACAGGCCAGAACTTAAATATTTCATTCACACAGGAATGAAACTGATAAAAATGGCACATTTTAAGACATAGAGGAAATGTTTAGCATTGTGGTATTAGAAATTACTGAAACAATTGCTCTAATATGCTGAAGTAATGTAATGGAAATCGTGTTGCAGGTGTCTATCCACCCAAAAAACCCCAAAAGATAAATGAGTTGTTGTTTCGATCAAACAGACTTGACTAGGATCAATGTCTGCTCTTTATGTAACCTTTGCTTTTTAGCTGCTTCCTTCTTGAATGTTTGTTAAAACCTCTGAGAGCGAGCAGTAAGGAGAGTTACAGCAATATTTTCTGTAGTGTTTTTCCTACTTAATAATACACACAAAAATACACACACAAACACCATTCTCCATGCTAGGTTGTACCTCTGACCCTAGTCAATGAAGATCTGACGCTGGGTGAGGACCTGCGACAGCTCCTTCTGGAGCTGCCGGTACTTTTGGTTATCAGGCAAAGACTCAATAGATCTGGAGCACAGAGGAGAGGCAGCAGGGCAGGATTGGTGACAGGAATTGACACAGGGATAGACAGTGATAACAATGGCAGTGAAAATCCAAGATGAAAGGTAAAAACATAAAGTAAGATCTGCCAGAGAGGTTGAGGAGAGGGGTTGGGGAAAGAGAAAACTGTGACATGAATATAGAAAATGCAGCTGTAAAGAGAGCAAAATATCCAACATAAAATGACAAAAATGTAAAAAGAGGCTAAAAAAAAAAAGGTAATGAATCAGCAGAGAGGAGCACAGAGATAAGATGACTGCTCTCAAGCAGTACAATTAGAAAAACAGGTTTGGCTGACCACAATTACTGGGAGTACTGTAAAGAAGTTGGTTTTTGTGCTTAAACTGATCTTTAACTTTATATGCATATATTGCATTTATGGGCTCATGTCTTATAGTCTCCTGTACTCTGCCCATTGTTTATCTGGTCAAAATAGTTTTTACCTTTGTGGATTATTATGTCTTTATTACATATTTCATTTCTGGTTTTCCCTGCAAAACAGCTTGTTCTCATTTGCCTTCCCTGTAGAAATTAAGGTTTGAACACTGATCCAGAATTTATTCATGTTACCTTAGGCCATTGACGATATCCTTTGTCTTCCCAAAGTAGATTTCATTCAGTGTGGAGCGAATCTTGTTCTCCATATCCTGCAACAAGAATGGAAATATTTTGCCTTCAGCATGACTCCTGCCTCTGTTCTCTTTTTGAACTTGATTTGGAGGCTGTGAAGCATCCTGAACATGACTAACGGTGAGAGTGGCTCTGGACCGCAGTTGTCATGTAGGTTATAACGTTAAATGGATTATTCAAGACCTATGTATATTAGCAGAACCATGTGCAGGGAACCTGTCCCTGAGCAATGCAGTTTTGTGGATGGGAAGAATCCCTACTTTAGGTAAGTACTTGATTAAGGCAAACAAACAGGATTCAGAGTAAACACAAATTTGTGCTACAAAAAAGGACCAGACTCGGTGACTAACTCCCTAGCCTTAACAGCGACCTTGCGACCTGCCCTACGTGCCCTAAAGATATCTATATCTAACTAGCCCAGTGAGCAGTGATAACTAACATGTCGTTGGGGTCATCAGGTGGGAACCTCCTTTCACCGGTGTTTCGTCTAGTTGGTCCCACGACACCTCCAGGAGGCTAGACAGTGATCACTGGCGTCCCAGAGTCACTCCCCTAATGCCAGCTATCACCGCTCCTCACACCAAGACAACTATCTGAAACAGCACTACCGTCAACTACACCGACCTCTCACCAACTGCACCAGTAAAAGCGGGGTGGGGATACAGACCCTAGTTCGGGTAGGGGTAATGAAAGTATAGAGGGTGCAGAAGGTGGAGGACAAGATACACACTAGCAGATTCAGCAAACAGATTCACCTAAATTGTCCTGTAATCAAAGAAAGACACAAGCCAAGTCAAACCAATACAAACCAACTCACCTGGACTAACCACATGGTGTCAAAGAGGCTCATACAGGCCACACCTTCCACTTAAGTACACTTCCTCTTCCTGCATTTCTTCCTTGCTTCTCTCAAGAGTCTGTTTATTCTAAGTGCTCCCCCTGCTGGGCCCCCAGCTACTATTACTTCTTCTAATCCAAATCCACTGACTGGATCTTACTGCCTCATCTGACATTTCCTTCACTATTTTCCTCACACTCTGTCCCCTTCCTCCTAACTCCCTCAACAAAGAGACAACAGACCTTGCTACAAACCCTCTACATCCTACTTCCACTGGACAAATCTTAACTTTCCATCCTCGCTGCTCAGCTTCAGCCCCTAAGTCTGCATACCTAAGTTTTGTCCTTTCATACGCTTCTACAACTGAATCCTCCCACGGAACAGTCAGCTCTATGAAATACACTCTCATTCTACTCCTAGACCACAAAATTATATCAGGCCTCTGTTTTGTACTGGCTATTTCCTGGGGAACAACAAGCTTTCCTCCTAAATCCACTTGCATCTCCCAGTCACTGGCATCCTCTAAGCTACCTTGCCTCCTTGTTGTCTTATTATCTTTCCCTCCCTCTTGAACAAACTTAATTGCAACTCTCTCTAACTTAGACCCTCCTGAATTTGCCTGCCTCCGTATATCTTCAATGCCTGCAGCTAAGCTTTTTAAAACTTGGTTATGTCGCCACGTATATTGTCCTTGCGACAGACTAACCTTACAACCTGACAAGATGTGCTTTAAAGTTGCAGTACCTGCACACAATGAACATAGCGGGTCTCCATTTACCCAGAGTTTTAGGTTCTGGGGAGTTGGCAATACATCATATGTTGCCCCTATCAAAAATCTAATACTACTTTCCTCCATGTTCCACAGCTCTTTCCAACTAAGCTTTTTCTTCTCTACACCTTCCCAGTTCAACCACTGTCCCTGCTTAGCCTGGGCTACTGCCTTTGAACTCCTTAATATTTCCTACTGTCTACGAACCTGCTCCACAACTAGCTTCCTCTTCTCTTTGGGACCTGCTCTACTCCACACCGGTTTGCCTGAGCCAAGCCCCAAGCCTCCCCGGCCTATTTGTACATTACCCACAAAATATAATATATATTAATAATAATATAAAATAATAATTATACTGACTTCAACAAGGCGGCCAATGTTGGCAATGTGGGGTGAGGATTCTCCAACTGTCTCGTCTTTTTCCATCTGTGAAACAAAGAAACAAATTGGGTAAATGGATGACTGAAAGCCTTCAAAGAATTTCTGCTCAGTTCAACACCATACCTGTCTTGTGAGGCTGCCACCCAGATTCATAGTACCGGAGCCAGTCTTGGTAGTCTGGAGCCAAAGCATGACGGTGGAGGTGAGTTTGTAGTGAGCCGTACGACCACTGGACTTCTCCTGCTCGCACAAGCAGACCACAAAAATCAGAGACAACTGCAAGCAATGTTTTTTAACGTAAACTGAAACTGGTCACCTGACAGCCTGGCCTAATATTATTAGACACTATTAAACTGGCAGAAAACTCTTCCTCCTCATTGTTAACTCTTTATTCAGTGCCGTTTACATTTTACTGTTGCTTTAATGTTTACAAATGTGACAACCTGCGGACTCAAATATTTAGTTTTTAAAATGTTTGAACTTTTTATATGGAATGACAAATGAAGTATAAATAAATACAGGGCAGGAGCAGGTTGAAATGTCAACCTAATGAAATTTCATATTTATGGATCCCCACCTGGACCTCCACCACATGGATTGAGTCCCAGCACCCTTTGATCTTCTTGGATCCATCTCCAGCCTTCTTGATGAGAATAACTCCAGCAAAGCCATGATCCAAGTCCCAGAGGTACACGGAGGATACGCCCCCCTCAAAGTACCTAAATAAACAAATATCAACAGTCACCAGGGACCCACACTGACCGTTTATTAAAAACCTTGCATGAGAAAACTTCACTGGCACTCACAGGTCTCTGTACTGGTCGAAAGCATTATTGGCTTCGACCTCGAGTTTCCTCAGGCGAGCTGAAGGCATTGCACCATCTTCAATTGGAGGTTCATACTTATTACTCCATGGAGATCTGTTGTATCAAAGAGTGCGACAGAATTCAGTGCTGATATGGATCTAAATTAATACTTTGCTGCTGTATTAGTTTGAATGGGCTTTAAATGTGTATTTTTTCAGCTGAATCTGTGATTTAAGAGGCTGTGAAAGGGACAGTCATTTAATACATCAATGTCTATCTGGAGTTTTGTAATATTAGTCATCATAAACTACTAGTCATACTGGACCAAGTTACATTAAAGCAGCAAAACCTCTGTATGTGCAGAATTAGGGCTACATCAGTTAATCATTTAATTTTTAAAATTATTGATTGATAAATTGTTCAGCCTGAAAAACCTCAGAATGTAGAGAAAAGCCAACATCACAGGAACTGAAAGCCCAATATAACAACATCTTACAGTCTCTTTAATCCAATTCAAACCTTATAAAAACAGAAAATTCTCACATAGGAGGAGCTGGAGCCAGAAACTGGAGGGTGAATTGATAATCAAAATACTTGTTTTATAACTGTTTGTTTCAGCTCCCCAATGAATTGAGCAACAATACTTATAACGTCAACTTTTATGACAATTTAAAAGTTGCATATTTTTGTTACTGGCTGGTAACCTCGATTACTTTACTTTTCCACCTTGCCATTTGCCACACTGTCCCTGTTGACCAGAACATTGTCAGGACTGTGTCTCCTACATCAGCTTACATACACAACACCACCAGTATCTGGCTCACACGTTAATTAAAGTCTAGATACTATGGATTTTTTTTTTTTTTAATTTGAGTATATTTTAAACAAAAACACAAGTGACATTCTGTGTTATAAACATGTAGATAAACTATTAAAGAATACAGAGGTATTAAAAGTGTTTCTTTAAACTTTAATTCCTAATAATTTCAAAATCATAACATTATATATATTCTTTTTCTATAATCAGAGTGCAGTCATTGACTCGACCTGTAGGAGTCGCCATCTCGGTTGTAATCACAGAGTAGATAGTCTTTCCCAACCACCTTGTCTCTGGCAATCTTCAGGGGCTGGTCCACAGAGGAGAGGAGGTCCTCACACAGACTGGGCACCTGAACACAAACACAGACAGAACATGTTGAAGATATGAAGAGACTGCCAGAAGCAGGATATCTGAACAACTCAGCTACCCTGATCACAAGCCCTTTTTTCAATAAAGACCTCCTATAACAGATGCCAGTTTAAAACAGAAAAAATCCTCCCAGGATCACAATCGTTGCGACTGATATCTCTTTTTAAGTCAAAAATGATTTAACTTCTTGTCTGTCTCTTACATTCCAACCTCACTCAATAAGCAGAGGTTACTGAGTGGAGTCAGAATAACATTTGAATAGGAAACATAATATCCAGATGATAAGGGGCTACAAATTACTTCTCACAGACAGATATGGACCCCTGCTCTGCATTAGAGTATGACACAAAGGAGGCCCTGTTTTCCTAAACACACAAACACACACACCTGCCAGCCCAGACGGGTGAGATAAGGGAAGCAGGGGCAAAAACTTAGTGAGAAGTGAGAGTAATGCAGGGGGGAATGGAAAACGGGGGGACAAACAGGAAAGAAAGAGGTGATTTCAGTGATTCTTAATTGGGAAGGGAAATGTTGAGAGCAAAGATGGTTGAGCCTGGTCCTGCAGTGGAGGTGATTGACAGCTGTGATAATAATCTCTAACAACCGGACACAGAAAAATAGGTGAAGAGAGAGCTGGGGTTAAAGGTGTGGGAAGAGGAAGGTGCACAGGTGGGAGCCTGGCCGTTAAAGGAACAAATATGCCCATGAAACAAGGTGCCATGCAAACACTGATGAAAGTGTGATGTGATTTGTGTCTTATTCCGCTCAACTTTTCAGACTCCACTAGTGCTCTGCCTTTCAAATATTTTTTGACAGAAAATTGACGCGAAGAACTAAATTATTAATTTAATGGCTGAAATTCAAGTTCTCCTTAATTGAGCCAACTTATGAATCTAAGTTGTTTAGCCATGAATGTTTAGTTTAGAGGTGGCAGAACAATGTGTAGCAACAGCAACATTTGCAAAGTATTGAACAAGAAACTTACAAACACTACAAACAAAACCACAAAGGCCAACACACACTTTGGATCAAGGGCACAATCTGTATTATGATGACTCTATTACGTGTTTAACTAAAAGAAACGCATTCTAAACTAATTGTAAAAATGTGAATGTAAACATACTGTTGCTTTCATTATCATATTTTCTTGCAATCAGCAAAAAAATCAACCCCCAATTTTTATCAAAAATAAGTAACTTAAAATTAATAGTCTGTTGGCAAATGTGTAAAAAAAAATTGTGGAAATAACTAAATGCAATTACACAAGATGATATCTTGACTGGTGGGCAAAAAACAGATTGATTATATGACCAACATTCCTGTCACTGATCATAATTTTCTGTGTTAATGTAACGTTTATTAGGCTACCACAAATTGTCGAAGTCCTAACAACTGGTCATCGCACCAAGGCTAATGATTATGTTCGTCATAATTTTACTTGCTAACTGTTTTTTTCAAATTATCAGTTTATTTTTGTGTATTGCAAAGTGACATAATTAAAATAACTATTGTACAACCAATAGTTTAAATCTAAAATATTCTGTTTATATTGATATAAATGATATCAAACAGAAGCAGCAAATCCCAAGAGCTGAAGGCAGGACATGTTTTTATAAATGATGAAAATTAAATAGATGTTGATTAATTTTCAGGTGATTAATTAATCGAATAACACATCAATCAACCCAACTATTCAATTGTCCTTTGGGTCCCACCTAAGTTTTATTTGGTGTTCAGTACTTTATCTGTTTATCTACCTAAACTCACGTGTTGTGAATTTTTGTTGTGAGTTGTTGTCAAAAGCTTTATTCCTCTTTCATAGAGAAGTGAAGTGAATCAGTATCAGAAAATTGGTTATTTAGTGAAACGCTCATTCACATTATTGGTTTCATAAATCCTTACAACAGAGCCACATTGGTGGCAGTAAACAAACAGGGATTTATCCACATGGAATTTAAATGTTGATGTGACCTATACCCTGAGATGGCTGTGTGTTTTGACTATAAGAAAATCTGACAGGAACACAAAGACTCACCAGGTCAATGAGGTCACTGAGGTTCTTCTCGATCTGCTGAGGAGGCAGACGCCTCATCAGATCCAGAGCACAGTCCAATTGCTGCTCGTTCTGAAACACAAACAATCAGCAGAGACAACACTTTTTACACAGTACTATCAGATTATAGCTAAACACCTCAGTTCAGCTTCTTATCAGTCTGAAGAGTCTGCTCTGTCACGTGTTATACTTTTGTATAGAAAGATAAAAAGGCACAATTCCATCAGTGTAGCTCCAATATCACAAACATATTAGTTTTATAGATTGTTGTGAGATAAAAAAAAAACAAAACAATTTTACCATCTTCTTAACCACTAGAACAAAAGATGCAGCAAATAAAACAAAAATCTGTTTCATGAGGCAATGTAGCTAATATAAGACTTTCATTTAGGAAAGAAGATGATGAAGAAGAGATAACTTTTTAATTGTAATGTAAATGAAATTGGTTTCATTTCGTTGTTTCTAAATCTTGCTGAGATCACGACAAGATAAACAATAGCAGGCACAGAGGAAGTCAGATCTGTCATGTTTAGAAAGACTCATAAAACCTTCAAACCTGCTGAGATCCAGATAATTGTATTATTAAAATGCTGCTTCTGCTTTTCCCCTAGCACAAGCATTATTACAGCTTCTGATAGTTTCTCAATACAGCTGAAGTCAATAGACACAATTATGCAAAATAAAAATATTAATTCAGTGTTTCTAGTACATTTACTTATTTGTCAGTGTAACGTGGCCACACCCACATTGGGTACCCAAATGGGTGCCAACATAAATTGCTGTCTAGCCTGTGGGGAACGTGCTAATCTTTTCATCATTATAACAAATAGGGTTAAATTTAAATTCTGCCTGAAAGCAGCTACTCTCAATGTTTCTGTCCTTAATTTATGCAGTGTATGAATCGCTAAATGAAAATATATTTTTAACAGTACACCGTGTATTTAGTTGTCGGAGCTTAGCTTATACGTTTGCTGTACAGGAAGTATTCACACCCTTGCAGGCAAACTGTGCCTGTACTGCGACACAACAGACATTCTGAGCTCAGTAGACTGAACAGCCCTCATGATTCGTCATGTGAGTGTTTTGCTGAGAAAAGCCATACAGCTGATCAAAATGTTTTTTAAAGTGCAGGAAGCTGTCTGAAATCAGTCAGGCCTGATACATGTCTAATCATATCCAAGTTATAACGCCAAATGTGCTATCAAAGGATGCTCTTCATTTGGCCTTAGCTGTGTGACATGTAAGGATATGGGCAAGTAAAATGCTCATATGGAGGAACAGGGGAAACATGTTACATGAAGGCTAATCTTGAATTGAAATGAAAGAGGAATCATACAACAGGAAGTTGTGGGGCAGTAAAGGTTTTCTAGTGAGGATGAGGTGCATTAAAGTCACCTTCAAACAGCTAATTGTCAGATGCAAAACAATTACCACAAGCAAGCTTGTAAAGGAAATTTGTTCATAAGATATTTACAAAGCTGTTTTGACTGTTTCCACACACTTTAAGAGTGTAAAGTCAACTGATGGGGGACCCAGTTAAACCCTCATACCCTTGCATACACACTCCCTACCAATCTCTGGCATGACAAAACATGATACCTCACAGCCTTGTCACTTAGTCATGACTGTTGTGTCGGAAGTGCAATTACAGTCTGAAATATTTGTAACATAACAAAATTAACTGAACCTATGGTTGCTTAAAAAGGTGAGAAAACCAGGTTTCCTCATAGAAAAGTTAAAACCTGAGCCAAACTGGTCATTTTTAAACTTGCTTCAAATTCATTGTTGCAAACTGAGTGGAAGATGTGATTGATCAGCTCAGCAGGTGATTGAATCACCCGATGATCTGAATCAGACAGATCCTGAAGACTCATCCCTATTTCAATATAGTTACTATATGACACTGTACTAACATCTTTTTTGCGCTGTACACAAAGGTTTAAAAATGTTCTCCATGAAACAGGGCAAGAAAGTAGGTTATTTTGGAGAACGATCAGATATTCAGCAAATTGCGTGTTTTCTAAAAAACAATCAAAGGTGCACTGTCTAGAGACAGTCTACACTCTTCCGTCTGACACTAACTGAAGAGGATTCCTTTTTTGGTTAAATGTTTGAGTTGTTTACTGAGGCTTTTACTGTTGTGTACTTAGGCATTCATGTTTGATACAGTGGTCAGTGTTCCCATTAAACTAGTTTGTGTAGCAACAGGCTCCAGTCCTTTAACTCTTGCAGATCAGGATGACACCATGTGGCATCCTGTATGCAACGTTCCTTGAAAACTAATTCTGCCCTTCTACCGTGAAAGTCTCTTTGTTGTGCATGTATTTCAGGATTAATGAAATGTCAAATTGAACTTTTCTTTAGGGATGAATAGCATAGCTTGCATAGCACAACCTGCCCCAAGGGGTAGATCCGCCTTAAACATGCAGCAGGATATTGGTGAGCAGGGGCCAGGCCAGCCATAACATGAAACTCTGGGGAATGTATAAGAAGATGTAGCAAGGTGGGAAATGTAATGTGGGAAAACACCTTCTTTTTTTTTTTTTTACCCAAACATTACAGGTTATTGGCTATGATACAATCATCTTCTTCTGGGTCTCAGCTTCATTATCAGACTATGGCAAAATCATCTTACTCTGGCCCAAGCCCTAATGGCATACCAGTCAAAAGATGTTTCAAAATGGGTCTTGTAATCACTAAATGTTAATGTCAATGAAGAATAACAACATTTGCCTGCTAAAAACCAGATTATGGGCCTAATTAAGAAAAACACCTGTATCTATTGATGTCAAAATAGATTCACTCAGATTTACAAACACAAACAGATGTGCTCATGAAGGGTAGTAGCCAAAAAGTCAAGTTGTCAGTGCTTATCCAAACCAGTAAGACAGGAACATAAACACATACATACATATAAATTTATGAATCTGTGTGTATACCATCGCATTATAGATCATTCTGAATTGCTTGGGTCAAAATAACGTATAGCAGTAGTTTCTTTATTAAAGCATAGTGCGTTAATATTCATCCTGTTCTGTATGTCTATATATCCCTCCATCTTGTCTTATCTGTAAAGTAACTTAGGGGCATAACCCTGAAAATGTATATTCAATCAGCTTTCAGCTGGTCAAAGGATGTTGAAATGTTACAAAAGAGAAAACCCACTTTTCATAAACATTTTTGTTAAGCGTGACCCTGAACATAACAGCAGTTTCTGGGCACCGTCTACCATGCAATTTCTTTTTTCCCTGAGCGGCTTTTTGCCTGTCTTCCAATCTCTCTCAGCTGATGAATCAGTCCGCTCCATCAGACACCTGCACTCTTTGACGCTGTGTTTACCAGCACTCCTGTCTCTGTGTAAACACTAGCTCAGACCAACAACCCTCGGGGTTAGAGGGAGAGCAGTCAGGCTGAGCCTACAGGATGGATGAGGTGAGGCCGAGGAGAGTGGGCGACAGAGGAAAACCATCTGCACTTCCCAATGCACACATAAGACTATTTGAACCATGTGGAAGCACTAAAGAGCACACTTTTATAAACACCCCAAAAGCACAAGACGGTGCTCAATCATGATAGAATAACTGAAGCTAAATAATACATTTTTCCCCCTGTCAAGCATAAATTAATAAGCAACCACAAGGATGTCACTGGCAGTTTGAGGGATAGGAAAATGTTCACAACACAAGCAAAAACTTAACAATGACTGCAGGTATGTTTTGCAGGTAGTCTCATCATTTCACAGAGGGGGTAACTGGAAAAGTTGTGATCAAACTTGTGTAGCAGGAAAAACTTCGCAGCAGAGGAGGCTGACAGCTTGACATGGTTTGGAACAGGAGGAGCGAGCAGTCTTATTTTAGCTACAGGCAGCCCGGCGCTTGACTATTTTAGCCAGCATGTGCGTGTGTGCGTGCACGGCTGGATGATTGTATCTGTGTGTTATATTAGGACTCCTTTCTAATACTATTCACGAACTTGTGTCAAATCCAAAACATCCTGTGCTTACTTCGTGCCTACGGGGCATCTAGCCTAGCTAGCATGCTAGCTAACCAGCTAAGCTCCGGCTTAGAAACACATAGCTGGCAGCTTAGCCGCGGAGCTAATTCATTCGTATCCGGTAAGCAAAAAGTTTTGCAAACGGGGCAACTTCGATAAGCATCGGTGATTTGTACACTTGGCTCCCTCCGGCTGCCGCTGCTCCTCTCGGGTTACCAGCCAGCTCCCCCGGCTAGCCTCAGCCTATGTTAGCAGCCTTAGCCTTTAACGCTCGTTTAGCAGAAGCAGCACAGCCCTCACACCCCGGCCCCGTCTCTCCCAGCAGCTCCGCCGCGGCCCTTACCATGTCTGCGGCGGTCTACGGCGCTCTCAGCGGGGAAGGGGAGCACGATTTCACCGATGGCTGTACACCTTAGCTTTGCTGTGGGCTATCAAATCGCTCCTCTCGCCTCTTGTCGGTTTGTTGTTTGTGTTTTGTTTTTTATTTTTACCCCCCTCGGAAGATGTTCAGTTCGCCTCTCCCTCACTGAACCCAGCCCTGTCAGCGAAATTCACTTCCTCAACCGGGCTACAGGAAGGAGGCTGCAGGCAGAAAGATGGGCCCGGTTTGCACGTCCGGGTCACTCTGGGCTTTCTCTGCAGCAGCCAATAGCGAAGGAGCAAGAAATGCATTGCCAAGTATGGAAAGAGAGGAGTGGTGCAGTGAGGACGGCAGACACACAACTGCACCGACGGGGGTACATTAAACACAACTGGAAACCACACACTGTTATAAAAAACAAAACTGGGGACGGATAAAAAGTTGAAATAAAAGCATACAATTCTGCACTTTTCATAAAAGCTTTTACCTCTCAGACATTGTGCAAATGCTAATAACATACTTCTGCAGGTTCTTTTTAGATTTTTATTTTTGGCCATATCTCTGGTCCGCAGAAACACATACCCTCCATTATATATTTTGTGGTGAGCGCAATTATCATCTTTTAAATACAAATATGATTTTCAAATATTTTGAAATTCCAGTCACTCTTTTGCAATTATTACAGTCCTTTGTACAAAGGAGTGAGTATGTGATTCTCTTATGGATGCCAATTTTATGGTTTATATATTTATTTAATTCAATGCTTCCATTGTCCATATAATTTATGCTACTATTTTGAACATCCCTTGTTAGCTTTATTGATTTTATTCACTGTAGGGGAATATGAATGTCACTTATGCAAGTAGCAGAGCAGGTGTAATGAGGAAATGTAGGTCCTTTTTTTTTATATTGCTGCTGTTTTTGTGTATTCGGCTGTCATAACCATCGCAATAAAGTGACAAATTCAAGACCTTAGATGGTAATCGTATGATTCTTTTTCAATCTTTATATCTTGTCAATGAAAAAACACTATCTTGTGGATTATTTTGTTCATATGGAGGCTACAGTCACAATACTATCAAATAAAAATTACTGATAGTATTGCAGTGCCCCACCTTGAAGAATGCTTCAGGGTGGGGCACTGCAAAACTATACTAACAAATGTACTTCCATGTATTTATTGATTCACTATTATTTGTAAATGTTTGCAATTAATTTCCTGAAGTCTTCATTTCAAAGCTATCATGATGTACAAATATGCCTTTTTTCCTGAAGTGTGTTCTGGATTGTTTGTAAATGGGAAACCTGCCTGTAAACCCCACCAACATCTGTATATTATTGACAGTGTGTGGGCAGCAGCAGCTTGACTTCGGGCTTTCAGCCTGCTGGAATGTGTGAGAATAGGCATAATTTATTTTACATGTTTATTGCATGTACCATGCAAATGAGTTGCATGCATGCCTCTACCAGTTGTGAAAAGTGAAGAAAAGTTGTGTTGTGAAGAAAAACTTTAGCCAGATCAAGTCTGATGTTTTGAGTGTAACCCTCTAAAGTGTAAACAAAGAGATTGGGTATTTTACTTTTAGACTATTGGCCCATACTTTTTTTAATCATTAAGAAAAAAAGGTAAATATACCATATTTTAACAGCTTGATAAAGAGTTTGGTCTAGACCTGCTCTATGTAAAGTGCCTTGATCTAACTGTTATAATTTTTAAAATAAATTTGATTTGATTTGACTTACCAACACCTGATTAAATATATATGTTTATTCACTCTGGGCAAACTATTAATATATTGGCTGACTTTAAAAAAATTAAAGAAACAAAGAAAGAAAGAATAAAATAAACAATAACCAGGACCTTAGGTTTAACACAGACCGGAAGAGCTTGACGTAGAAGTTGTTCTCACGTCAGTTTATCTTCCTCTCGCGATATTTCTTGGGACTCCCCGAAAGCAAGAAACATGGCAGATGAGCACGGACGGAAATGGGACCGCTGTCTTGCTGATACAGCTGTGAAAACAGGTTAATGCCCTTTCTCATTTTATGTAGATGTGTAACGATGTCACTATGCTTCAGCAAATTAAACCTGCAAATAAACTGCGACACAGGCCAAAGCTGGAGGCGCAGTCCTCTGTCTGACCGTGCTGGACCGCGTCCGGAGGTCGACTGGAAACTCGTCCTCCGAATGGGTGAAACTTCGTCTTTTGTTGTTTATCGGGCATAAAAATGTGATCAGGAGAGACCACATAGTGTTGGGACACAAGCCAGAGTCGGTGTTTCGGATTAAAAACGAGGGAGGTCACGGCCGTAAAGGGCAATTGTGTTTACCTTCAGTCTGACATGTTCCCAATTCTCCAGGCTGTGTCACATCCTGAACCTGAACCTGAACCCAGACCGGTGTTTTTCAATGAAATAAGAGCAGGGAACAAAATAAAATTCTAGAGACACAATGTTTGTTTAGGCTGTCTTAGAAAGTAAATGAAAGTGTGAGTCCAAATACCCTGACAGTGACATTTAGACATGACGATAGTCCACACTAGACTTCTTCAAGTTGAGACCAACCCAGAAACATAAGCCATATAGAAATAATCTGTCAGACCAAGTTGTGTCACAGACACAGACACACAGACACAGACTCTGAAGAGGAGTTTTGTGTGTTTCTTTGTGACTTTAACCTCTTTCCATTCCCATCATCCTGTGTGATCTTATCTTGAATGTTGTCTCTAAAACTGTTAACCAATGAAATGATAATCTGCCATTTCACAATAATGTGGACCAGTTGTCTGTCAAAATAAGTTTAAATACATTGTTGCCTTTGTTGCTGTGACTATTGAGAAAATAAGAAGAGACCAACACTTGCTGAGTTTGGGTTGGGTCCTGGGTTTGTCCTGGCTGAGTAACATCATTGTTTTCCACATTTGACCTGCGACATTAAAATGGCAAGGCACATTTATCCACTCTGAAAAGACGTTTTTAGAAAACAGAAACGCTGTACTGATGGCTCTAACAGTAAAAAGTCACTTATAATGTTCAATAGCAATTCCTTTAAGCCATAAACGGTGTTCTTGTTTGTTGAAATGTTTCTCCACCTTTATTCATACAATGATATGATTTTTAGGAACTATTCTTCTCTGAGTCAATATCGTTAGTAGATGTTTGCGCTGAGGAGATCACCATGGGGTCTTTCAGCAAGGTGTTGTTTCAGATTGATTTTATCTGTGGTGTTTATTTCAGTGTTTAAAATTTTTTCCTGATTCGATTCAGCACTCAAGTTATAAGACTGGCAAACCCGAGACATTAATGACATAAGTTTTGGCTCAATAAAAAATGCTTGCTGGAAGGAAAAACATCTGAATTGTGGCATTTTTTTTTCACAGAGTAGCAAATTGCCAGCTGCGGCAATGTGTCTCTGGTCACCAGAGAAACTCTGTAGGACACATTTTGTTCAGGGGATAGTTTTTTTTATTTGTCCTAATCTTCTATGATATGTCAGGAATGAATTGTGAGTGTGTTAATGGCTTCTGTACCCTACTTTATATTTAGTGTGACAGATTTAGTGGTTAAACTGTTGAACTACAAAGGTGTGGCTTTATAAACAAAGCTCAGAATTTTCCACAGTAGCCAACTGGCCCGTGATAAAAGTGAGGAGGCCCTGAGAAAAGTCAAATACAATGTTTTTACTAATTGGAAATGAAAAAAAAACAAAAAAACCCAAAAAATCCAGACCATTCTGCTCATGGTTTCATACTACAAAGGGCCACATTTGACATTATCCTCTTCAAAAGAGAATATACGTGTGTGTGTGTGTGTGTGTGTGTGTGAATGAGTTTAATGTGAGTGTAAGACTAAATAAGATTTTCAAAATAGTTGGCTCTTTAAATATTTAAGAGTTTTTCTACTTTAGCTTAAATAAAACAGCTAATAATTAAAGTTCTTATTTTACAACAGAGAGAAAACCAAATGTTACTTTAATTACCTTTGGAGATCTTCTAAAATAAAAATGGGATTTCAACTAATACCAGCACACTACCACACGCACAGTAACAATACTTACATGATGTCTAGTAGGTTTAATGTATATCATATCCACAGTTTAGTCACGTCCTAAGCATGCTAACATGTAATAATTAGCTATAAGCACAAAGTTCGGCTGAGGCAAAAGGTATCTTTCTTTCATTAGAGCTAAGCAAATCCTAAACAGAGGCTCCTCCAAAAAACAGTTCTGTGAGGTAATGAGCTCTCGCAGACGTTTTAAAATTGCCGTGCTATAGTTCACAAACTTATGGTGAAGCCTGATTGGTGCTATTTGTAGAAAATAATTGAAGTATGCCAAACAAACAACAATTAACCAGCTCTGGACTTTATTTACTTACAAAACTTAATGTGTATTCTCAGGCCTGCGGGTTATATATTTAATTCTACTCCAGCACAAATGTTTTTGTTAAAATCCATCCCCCTTGGAGATGTCCAGACAAAGGCAAAGAAAGCCAAAAAGAGATTCTGATCTGCCCTCATATTTTGCCAATGCTTTTAGTGTATTACTGTCAGTGGAAAATCAGAGTTTTCAAAAATGCTGTGGCCCAAGAGCAAAGAAAGACAGAGGCTGTACAAGACAGGATCTTTAACTAAATCTTTACATGGATGCAGAGAACAATGATTTAGTTGAACTGCAATGATACTGAGGATGTGCAAGAGGTTTTGTGGTCTTGTTTGACATTTGTACATTTTGTAATAGAGAACAGTCTGAGGGTTCTGGTTCAAGCAAATCGGTCATGCTGCATAGCTCTCTGAATCCAATTAAGAGTCGGAAGGGCCCAAATGGCTGTTTTTATGTGTTTTCTGTGCTGGCTGGCCTGCTGTTGGGTGTGGTATGGCTTGAAGCGAGGTGAAGCTAAGCGCACAAACACATTCCTTGAAATCCCACTCTGCTCCATGAACTTCTAAAAGCTTAAGCAACCTCTGTGGCTTTAACTTGACCACACTGTGTCCAGACATAACTCACCTGTATATTTGTTCACTCTTTGACCATCACCTCTCCTCCCCTTTGCCTCATTGACAGTGTCCTGGCTCCTTTTAACCAAGTTGCCCCTTTCTTGCACCCCTTTTACTGTTTTCTTTTTTTTTCTTGGATGTTAGAACTCTTGCTGCTTTTTCTCTCCCCCTCTTAAACTAATGAGCAATGTCTTGCTAACTTGTGCTATGTACCAACTCTTGCATCAAACATAATAGCGACCCCCCTACTGAGGTCATTACAACAGATTTACATCTATTCCAGAAAATTTTTAGACTGGATCACACATGATTACATTAGCTTTGTACTGAAATCAAATCATTAGGATGTGTATTTTAACTGGGCCACTCATACGTTTTGCTTTCTCTCTGCAGCAACTGGCCTAGGTGTGGGCATTTTACTGTCTGTCCTTTTCTTTAAACGTAAGTGGTCTCTATTAAGTTAAACTAGTGAAAAGTACTATTAACTATTATTAATTTCATTTCTACTCTGAAATGTCATGTATGGGTGTGTTTTACCCCTCAACTAGGTCGCACATGGCCTGTTTCATTGGGTTCAGGTTTTGGACTAGGCATGGGATACAGCAACTGCCAGCATGACTTCAGGTCACCATATCTGATTCATGGACGCATGGTTAAGGTGAGCACAGAGGACTACATTAGTTTTTTGTTAGAGGTTTATGACATACAACACAACCATGACTCATGTTTTCTGTGTGTGTTAATCCTCAGGACCAGTAATGAAGGACTAACGATGATAAGGATTTGCCAAGAAGCTGCTCATCTGTTTTTGTGTTTTCCTTGTTATTTTGCCGCTCATTTCTTTTTTGGCACTGGAGCACAGTGATACATGTCCTATGTTTATCAAAGATCAGTAAACGTATATTTAATAAAATCAAAATGGAAAACTTTCTCTGTTTTTCTGTGTGCATGTTTGAGAAGAATAAAATGTGGTTTAGGGGCTGGGAGGTAATTTTGTGTGTTAATGAGCTGGGAGACTGGAGCTCCTGCTGCTCTGGAATGAAGGCCAGGTTCAGCATCTGCAGTCTTGTTACAGAGTGGGAAGATGAAAAGTTGCTCAGAATGATGGAAGAGAGAAAATACAGGCTGTGGAGGAATAATGATGGCATTGAAAGAGGAATTCAAAGAAAGAAAAAAAAAAGAATGTTTGCTAACATTTGTGTAACATGAACAAGAAGTTTTCTGTTTGTAGTTTTAGTTTTTGTCGGATACAATGCACAGGTAGATTCCCTTTAGACATCAAGAAAAGGAAGAAAAGCAGTCTGGCTTTCATATATGCTTCACAAGATACAGTGTCAGGCTTTGCAGTCCTGTTTTAAGTTCCGTGAGATGGTCAAGAGCGTGACTGGCTGTTCTTGTCAGTGGGAGTTGAAAGCATATGTCTTCATATCAGAAGGAATCTGTTATGTCCTGTGTATTCATTGGCTGTCAGTGAGAGTGAGATTGTTATGGGTGTGATGATTTATGTTTGGTAGCATAGGTCTGCTAGGAGAGTAGGGAGCTTGTTTGTGTGAGCGTGTGCATATACACACGTTTGTCCACCCCCCTGGTGAAGCAGAATCCTTGGAATGCAGAGGAATGCAATTTCTGGACTGGAGCTCGGTGTTATTACTAACAGGTGAGTTTCTGCACTTTGCATGTCTGAACACAAGGCATGTTGTACACTTTCACTAACAGTTTTCTGAGCAATGTAAGCACGTACATTCCTGAAAACGATGGAATTAATCTCATTCTAGTGTGTTCAAAGGCCTATTTCTCCAACTCTGCGGCCCTGTGATGCAGGAGACACAGAGTAACCCTGTCTGAAACTAAGCCATGTCAGTCATCTCCTGTCCATTGAAATATTTGTTTGCAAGTGAAGCGTGAAACAGACAGGGGTGCTTATGGACTCAAGCCAGGCTGCACACCTGTGAGCAAGGGTTCCCCAGTCAGAATGGGATGTATGTCTGTATGTGGGAGGGTGAGGGGGGACTGGTCACACAGATGGGGTGTAACAGGACAGCAGAACCTTTCAACAATGCCTGTCTGTGCCTGTCTGAAAAATTCTTTGTGATGAATCATAAATACTGCTTTCAAAAGACTACCCAATCACATTTGTATGTTTAATGGGTCACCACTGTTTAGTCAGTATTTCTGAGTATGAATATATATTTGAATGTAATGACCAGACATGCAACTGCTGCCTGATTTCAGGCTTAACCTGCTATTGCTGCTACCTCAAAAGGCCACTGAGCCTGATTTAGTATTTTAAGAGAGGACAAATTCTACCTGTACTTAACATTAATTTTGTGCATCAGCTGTATCCTACTACGTTAAAGCTTTCAGCTTAGTTAAAACTTTTCTGCAGATATCATTTTCCAAATGAAACTCAAGAAGTATGCACCAGTCAAATCACCAATCACTTGGCTGCATCCATATGACATCTTTAGGCTTGACAAAGCAAAAGTAGCACCATGACACTTTGAATGTACATATACTGTGGATATCAAAAGTATGAATTGCAGAGAAATGGCCCCTGTGAATGTATATTTCAGCTTGGACAATACCAGCACACGGCAGCATTCTGCCAGGCCAGAGAAGCAGCTCTATCGACAGCCAAATTCTCATCTGACTGTACTGCAGGTCAAGCATGTCACTGGATCCTTTGTTTCAACCGCCATCCAATCATCCAACATCTAAACCAAAAGCACTGTCTCAAATCAAAAAGCATTCTTGCATATACTAGTAAACTACTGGATGATTTGAATTTCCACAAGGGATTAATAAAGTAAAAAATTAAGCATTTAACTTTCCAGTCACATTAGAATTTGATGATCACATAATTTAGATATATGAGAAAATTAATATATGTATGATATTAAATAAATGCTATCAATGCTAGTATAATTCACCATGCGTTAATACTACAATGTGTTACATCTACCTATCTATCTAATTGTATTTAGATATTCAGTTATTCAGACATTGAAATTTATCAGTGAGAAACTTGAGGATCATATTCCAAAGACCAAAGGGTAATTTTATTCCCCATATTCCTATTGAAATAGTAGTGAAACAGAGCAGACTGACAGCTCAGGAGAAAGAGGGAACATACTGCCTTTGAGCAACTCATGTGCTCACGATTTCTCTGCAAACATACTGAGGGCCCTTAATTAGATCAAGTTGTCTGGAGCACATGGTTCCGTAACCTGCTATTCATATTGGTTCATCCAGTTTAACTTCACTAAAGGTGTTTTTAATGTGCCAATTTAAAGGGCTTCACATCTATTTTCCATTTTCTCTGATTTAGTGCGCTTTTTTACCCATGTTTACATTTTTAAAAATAACAACGTGCATGTGAATCACTACCAGATATGTCAGCGTTACCACATGACAGTAAATATGTCCTATCTGTGTCATCTTGTTATAATTGCATATTTGTTCGGTAAATCTGATCTGCCGTCTCGCCTCGCTCCAACTTGGGGAAACATTTGAACCCTTCCCAGCACACTCCCTCCCTCCCTCTCCGTTTTCTTCAGTCCAGAGACGGCACAGCAGGACCCCTGTCTGAGGGCTCAACCGCGCCTAACCTCTGCTGGAGCGTTTCACAGCGAAGGACAGCAGCCTGGGATTTTTTTTGTTGGTGGACTTAGATGGGAATCTAACACTTAACTGGACGGGAACAAAGGGGAGGGACCGTCAGAGCTGATGGACTCCGAGATGAGATAGCGCTCCGAGCCGAGCCCCATCTCATCTCCCCATCCTTCCCCGTGGCCGCACGGACACTTCTTTATTCTTTCCGGATGATGTAATTGTTTTATGGCAGACCGAGCAGCTCGGCAGGAACAGTTCACATTTTCCTTCAATTGTTAGATCCCGGTGAGATCCGACGACAGACCGACCGATCGACCGGCCGGCCGCATCCTCGGCTCTGAAGGAGCCCCAGCTCGGCTCGGCTCAGCGGGACGTTGCGCAGCGCTCAACCGGCTGTTCCCCGAGAAGTTGAGCGGCGGTCAGCGTGTCCACCACGACCTCCTTCATCACCAGACTGAAGGTAACCTTATTAGTGCACTTGTTTGCTAATGGCAGCTGTTATCCGACCCCAGGCTTTCTCTTCACTTTAGCTAGCTGAAGTTACACTTAGCTCGAAGAAGGCTCTCTTACCTGTAACAAAAAAGAAATAAATCTGGAAATCACATTTTGCAATCTATGTGACTAAAAGCTAAAAAGAGTAGATATCCTGATTAATGAAGAGAAGTAAGTAACTTACGTCAACGGTCACGTTACATTACGTTACGTTACTGGAGTTTAACGTCAGCAGACTACACTCAGAATCGTGAAAAATGCAGCATATCTGTTAGTCAATAACATGTTTTAGCTACTATGTGTTTGAAACATAAACTCATCGGTTATTGTCAGAAGTTACTACAGTAACTTCTAATGTGCTGCGTTTGAGGTAACTGAGCCCACAAACTTTTCACCATTGTGAACAAAATCTAAGCCTGAACTCTTGAAGTCTGTCCAAGAGGAGAGACGGAAAGAAAAAAAATCAGATATTTATTAATGCAAGTCCTCCCTCCCTCACAGCAGTACATCCAAACAGACCCTCTATGTTTGAAAACTGAAGTGTAGCCAAGGATGTGTGTTGATTGTCTGCAGACAAGGTCAGCTTACTTGGGTCAGAGGCATATGGAAGTGCTGAAAAGTGTGTGAAGTCAACGTGGGTGACCCCTAGACACTTTTTATAAGCAGCAGGAGAAAAGCATTTTATAGATTGTAAATTCCGTGACTGGTAAAGGCATTTTTAAAGAAGAGAGTGAAAGAGGGCACAGGAAAGCCTTTCAGGTGATGTGGAATAGGTATTTATCTCCCTCCCCCATCTTATTGTCTCTTTTGGGACAGTATAGACCCAGTATAATGCTCTCTCTGCAGCTGATGATTCGGCTAATTAAGAAGTTGTCGCCTTCAATCATTCAAGTATGGCCAAACCTAATAACAGCTCAAAATTTGAGGCACTTGGACCTCTGCATTTCAAGCTGGCAATCGCCAGGAAGTTGTCAATCCACATCAGCAGGGATAGGCAAAGTTCATATTTCATATTATCTGTAAAACCAGATGATATCTGAGCAGTAGAGGACATGTAGAGACTTTGTCAGTACTCTTTTGAGTGTATTCTTTTTCTCAAACAAGGTCAATAGGGCGGTAACATGCTGTGGTTTTCTGCCCCTTTAGGTGCAGTCATGTGGCAGAGGATTCAGATTTGCTGCGCACTGTTTGCACTGTATTCAGCGGCACCGCCTGCACACATCAACCGCCTGGCGCTGTTCCCTGACAAGAGTGCCTGGTGCGAAGCCAAGAATATCACACAGATAGTCGGGCACACGGGATGTCAGCCTCGCTCTATTCAAAACAGGTCAGGATGAAGGCCCTTTCTGTCTCTTTCTCCCTGTCTAATGATCTCTCAGTGCAGCTAAAAGGGGGAATAATGCAGAGATGTCTCAATGTCAATAAGTTGAATTCTCAGTGTTTCACATTAATTTTACCAAGGTGCTATCGATGCTGTAGTTGAGGTTTGGAGGAAGTGAACTTAAAGTTCACACTATAGTGACTTGACATGTTGCAATCATTTACTGCTAACATTTGTATTTTACCCATTGATTGAAAAGCCCTGGTCAAATTAAGTTATTATCATTGCAAAATGTGAAAATTAACTTGCAGAGATGTTAAGTTTTTGTGTTAGATAGCTTATCCACCAAGTACGCTTGTAGCAAAAATACTTACTTACAGCATCGACTGTTTGCACAGTCTGAAAACTGCATTCCAAAATCCAAATAATCATAGATGGAAAACGGCAGACTCTGGTATTAAATGGCAAAGGGTGTTATATACATATTTTTCAACAAATCTCATGAAAAGACTAAAATCAATGAGTCTGTTTCTCAATTCTGTTCTCAAGTTTTTTTATGTGTCTATCCCACTCAGTTCCAAGGCATCTGGTTTCCTCTGGAGATGGAAATCTTTAGACATGGGAAGCATGTCTAACGGAGAAATATTTGGGAAGAACACAAATTTACTTAATATTTATCATGGTTTTCATTTATAATCAGACGTTGACCTGTGATTCACCTCATGACTAATAAGCCTTCAGTTTGCAATTGTGTGTTTTGCCTGAGGCAACCAGACATCCTAAGACTTGGTAAATCAGTTCAGATTTCAGACTCTTTTTTTCTGCAGGTCTCGCTTCCACAAGCATGAGTGCTCGGGCATTGCAGCCGAATGAAGCACACTGTGTCTGTTGGCACAATGGAAATAATGCACTCTCTCCTCGTTTTTGCAGAGCTTGTCTGGGCCAGTGTTTCAGTTACAGTGTCCCAAACACATTCCCACAGTCAACTGAGTCTCTGGTGCACTGTGATTCCTGCATGCCTGCCCAGACACAGTGGGAAGTGGTAAGAGTTATTGCACTTTAGATCATGTAGCAAGCAGACAGCAACCCTGGCTTGTCAAACTCACACAAAAGCCACAAGTTTCCTGGATGAAAGATAGCAAGCATGTTATCAAGCAGTTCATGACTAATTAAGTCAAAATTGTAGTGCTTCTTCGTAAATTTAGGCCTGTATTATATATATTTTTAAAGTTAATTGTCATTTTAACCTCAATGAGTCCAAGTCTTATGATAATAAAAATTGTGTGGTGAGGTGTGTATAGTTTGGAAAGCTGCCAGGAAGATAAGGCAGGTGGGACCCCAGGTTAGGTCACCTCATGTTTCAGAAGAAAATATATTTCGTCTCTCAGAGTATATAGCTATTACCTGAGAAATTTCTTATTTTTCTTACTATTTTTGGGGCATAGCAAAGGCTTGTGCAATTCCAATCTCACTTTACTTCTAATTAGCTGAAAATGGATGTTTACATCCCTGGTTATGATTGTTGTTGCAGGATTTTAAAAAATGAAAAAAAAAGTGAACGCTCATGAAAGTTGATACTGCCTAATGCTGTTTTGGCACTTGTAGTAGACCTTGATAAAAATACTGAATGATCATTTACAGTGGAAACAGTAAAAGAAATCTGTGAGAAAACTTTGAGAGGACCAAGTGATCTTGAGCAACGCTGGGGTTTACAAGGGGAGGTGTTAAGAAATTATCTGTTCAGTTTTTTATCTATTTTATCAAAATGATCTATTGTATGTGCTTTTTTTTAGTATATTTATTCTGTTTCAACACAGTAAAACACTACAAACTAGTACATAACAAATACAATGAGAAAGTACAACAGGTTTTGACAAAAACAAATTAATCTGTAAAAATTTAATTAATCTGCATTTAGCAAAATGTACATTAAAAATAACATTTCTTTTGAGGTACAGGGAATTTACCCACTACATACACCAATGCGTATAAAATACTGACCCAATAAAAAGCCTTTATCAGTAGTTGGCAGTAGATCAGTGTCAGTGTTTCTGTGGTCCCAGCAGATTTATTTACAGTTGTAATAATAACAAAAGAACGCTGGATTAATTTGAATCTTTATTTTTTGTTCAGTATACTTTTAAACATTTTACCTATAAATGAGGGAATGTATTTTTGTCATCTTCAATGTTTTTTGTTTATTATTTTTGTTTAATCTATTTAATATTTTCTTTGTTTTATAGAAAGGAAACAATTTGTAGCTTAACTTCTTTTTTTTCTATACTGAGAGATATTTTGGTTTTGCAAACAAGCGCTTAATGTGCAGGTAACATGAATAGAATTATGAAAATAATCAGAAAAGGACATTGAGAGAAATAGAAAATATTAATATCAAAACTATAATGAGTGAATAAATGAATGAAAAAGAAAACAAAAAATTCAAAAACAAGTAAACTTGTCTATAAACAGCATCACCTTAAGCCAAAAGCAGAAATTTGACGATTGCACTCTATAAATTAAGTGTCAGATTAAGGCCAAATAAAATTCACTTACCATCATTAAATACCAAGTAACTAAATGTGGTTTAGTAACATGAAAACTTTAAATATGAAACAAAACCATTCAACTGTGTTGCTTCCATATGTATTTATGTGCCTGCAGGTGACTCTGGAGTGTCCTGGCAGTGAAGACTCTCCCCATGTGGACAAGCTGGTGGAGAGGATCTTCCACTGTAGTTGCCAGTCCTGCAGTAAGGAAGGTGCACAGGAGGGGGCGGTGATGCAACTTTATCCAGCAGACAACGGCCTGGACGCTCCGTCTTTATCTGACACTCTCAGTGGGACTCGGTCTCACTCTCTGCCCAATTCAGACACACACTCTATTAAGCATGCTCACCAGCACACAGACCATCACACACTACCACACACATCAGATGGAGGGTAGGCCTGTCATCTGTCTGACTCTTTCGATCACTTGGCTCATTGCTTCAAGCTTCTCTACTCTCCTCCACGCTGCATTGTTTGTACCAATCTGAAGTATTGTAAAGGCACTTTGAAAAGTAAAACTTCACTTTGTGTTAAAAACTTTCCCTAAAGGCACACACACACACACTCACAAGTCAATGTATCAGATTAGACTCTGTTGTATATAAACTCCATGCACTCTTTTGTTTACAGATTTACATCTGCATAAATGTGCATTGTGCATCCAGACATGACTATAGCCTGTTAATAAGCTATATTCTCATTACCTTTAATCTGCTTTTAATGCAATAAATTCTGTTGTGATAACTGCCTTTGTTTCTTTTGTCAGTGTGACTAAGCTGTCTGAAGGAAATACCCACATCCTCCTTTCACTGTTCACCGTGTCAATCCTCAATCTGGTCTCTGCAGCATTTTATCAAGACAGACTTGAACATTGTGAACCTATTATTTGCAACCAATTAGTAATTCAGAATGGAAAAACAGGAGGAACTGAAAAGACAGTTAAAAACAGGACCAAAAATGACACTAAAATTAAGTGTTACCAATGTTCTTGGGAACACTTTGTTTTACGGGTCTGTAATTTTCAATTTGTTTCCTTAGAATTTACCTGGAAAGAGGTAAAGCATATATTTTGTTTCCAAATTAATGGGAAACTGATAGTGTTCATTTACTTTCCACCTATTTAATTAATGCAGTTAATTTCTAATTTACACAGGAAGTTGGTCCAGATGAAATACCTTGCCATGTTAGTTTTCAGAGTCTGTGCAGGGCAGCTGGCAGAGCTCTTTACGGACATCTGTAATCCCAGCAGTTGTCCCCAAACCTTCAGGATGCTGAAACACCCACTGCTGCAATCCATATTGACTTCTGCTCTATTGTGTTCACCCTCATCAAAGCAAAGCGCTTTGAGATTATGGTTCTATTACATCCAAAATCCTGTATTTCCAATTCACTGGACCACCATAAGTTACGGTCACAATAGGAAGCCATCTCATGCCTCCTTCACTCACCTAGACAATCCTTATTCTTATGTCAGAATGCTGTTCATTGACTCAGGTCTTGAAGCTTAGCCAGCTCAGGTATCAGCAGAATACCTCTGTAATCAGACGCCGGACTTCCTGACTCACAGACCCAAATTGTTAATTCTGGCTGTGTACAGACCTCTTCATGCACAATTGTTTTCATTCACTGAGAAAGTGGTGTGCAGACAACAACCCGGTCGGCCATGCCACACAAACTTTGAGACTTGTATAGACTAGGAGCTGCTTATGAACCACCATATTGTGTCCCAGGAGGATACTAGTGGACATTTACCACTGTACCATTGACAACAAACTCACCAGCTGCATCTTAGCGTGGTGTTGCAATTATTCTGCACCAGCAAGTGGAGAAAACTTCCCAGATGATATGTCAGACCAATTACCATAAAGGCTTTGGCAAATAGCATTAACAGGCATGCATCCCATCCTAGCTATGGACTTTTCATTCTTCATATCCAGCAGACTCTGAGACTGTGACCCCTTTAACTGAACAATCAAGCCCCTACACTCTTCCTCACAAGACTGTTTACATGGACTTTAACAATTACATTGTGGAAAGTGACATAATGTTACAAATGTTACACATTAAAGTAATAATACATAGTAAACATTATTGACAACATCCATTAAATCACTTGCAGTTATTACTCAAACCTTGAAATGCCAAGTTTGTGCCAAGCACAGAGCAAATGAAATTATGATAGATAGATATATAGATAGAGGGGTTCAGTGATACCACTTGTTGATCTGAAGTACCCCTGAACTAAAATTAAATTATCATGGCAACCTGGAGGATACGTCTGCAAATGGAAGGTGAGTGGTTGGATGTGTTGCACAAAGATGAAAGTGACAGAGTGAGAGGTGGACACACACAGACTGCTGGTCCTAAATGGAGGTTCATGCTCTGAACTGAACCTAAAACCAATAAAGTGCACTCAAAGAAGAAATGGTGGGGGACAACATGGAAGAAGTGAAAACATGGTTAAAAAATGTACAGACAATCCACCAGATGTCACTACGGTAGATGTTACAGGGGAACCAAAGATTATATTTTTTGTACACCTTGTAACTTCTGTCTTGACTTGTCCAAAGCAGACAGCAACCATCAACAAACGAAACATCTTCCCTGTCAGACTCTACAGCACCTTCCCACTCATTCATGAATCATTCCCTCATCTGTATTTTCACATCCAGACAGTATCTCCTTTCTTCTTTGCCCCGTATCCACCCGTCTTTTTGTCTCTTGTTCTGTGTAATTAAATTTGCGCAGTGAAAGGTTGACTGTCTGTCTGTGCTGCAAAACAAATCGATCATCCTCTTATCTCCCAGGCACACGGCTAACAATGCTCCGAGGTTAGTGAGAGGCAGGCTCCAGAGGGACATTTCTGAACATCGAACTGTTTTGTTATATATCAACCAATTTTCCCACTTTAAATTCTGACTTGAGCCAATCACTCTCCACCTGGTGTAAATCATTTCATTCCTGAGAGTAAATACTTTCTGACACACCTTTAGCTTTACTTGGTGATCCTGATCTATGCTGTAGGAGGTGCCTTTACAGCATGTGACTTTTAGGAATTGAAGTGATTCCTAATGTAATTGTACTGAGAGGTTATCTTGTTATCTGACTAACGTAGCATATTTTACCCATGTAAACCTTGGAAAAGGTCACTTAACATGATGAACAAGTCTAGGCCACAAGGAGCCTTTCTAACAATTTAGTGTGTCACATATTTTATGCTGACTTTATGGGCTCATCAGACAAAATTTAAAGAAACAACAGAAACATTTTCCAACAAGCAAAGCGCTTTTAAACTTTACATGTAAAGTAAGCTGTAAGTAACTCAGTGACTGGCTTATGTTTTGTACATCATTCTGGCTTTATAAGAACATGTTTTTGGTTTCCAGGTTGTGAAAAATAAATTTGATTTCTTATGCAATTTGATACACAGGGACATCTTTTAGAGGGGCCTCTTTACATTTAAGGTGTCACATGGGTTCAACAGATTCGAAGGCACAACATCTCACTGTTAAATGACAAATGCCAACACCTCAGAAGTTCATGCATAAATGTTAGTAAGCCATTATGTCGTTATTTTGTAAAATTGTGAATCTTGATTTTGAGCCACAACCACAAAAAAATGAGCTTAAAGCTGTTGACAGTTTCAAAATAAATACTTTTTGTATCGACGTAATACGGTTTATTGTTTGTTTATGCCAAAATGGAACTATTGTGCGGTCGCGTGACCGCGCATTTGGTCGTGCGCGGCCTTGAGTCGGTTGCCTCCACAGACTGACTGAGGCTCCTCAGAGCATCATCACAACCCACAGGTGCCTTTCTCTGCTGCTGTTTACAAAGAGCTGCCAGCTGGACTAAACTGAGCGCTGCAGGTCTCATCACTGACTGAGGAATTCAACAAACAGCGGAAATTAACGGAATTTGTACCTGGAGGTAAGAAAGGATATTTAAAGCTTGTTGTTTAAAGACGCTCTGTCAGAGGTTTTCTGAGGCTAGTCCACTGTGGTCAGCAATTTAAATCAGAGGAAAGCAAATCTAAAAGAAACAATGTGTTTACATCATTTTAGTCATCGAAGCTAAAAGAAAAAGTCTGTCAACCTCCTCAAAAAAACAAAACAAAAAAAAAAACAAAAAACAAAAAACAAAAAGAACGAGTTCATGAAAGAGAAGAAATGAAACTGCTCTGGAAGGAGCATATTATGTGTCCAGTCCAGTTGTGCTGCTGATGTTGATCGCATCTGGATGGCTGAGCTCAGGTTTAAAGGTTCCGGTCACATCCTGCTTAAAACGGATTGTATTGGCATACAGTACAGCTTTATTGACAAAACCCTGATGGATGAAAGCGACGGGAAGACAGCTGAAGTGTGTGTGCGTGCGTGTCTGTGTATGTGTTTGTGTGTGTGTGTATGTCAGCAATCACAGCAGGCTGTAGGTTCCTCATTTACATAGCCTGATGAGACATTGGTTGTCTGGGTGGAAAGAAGAGGAGGGTAATGTGGGGGACATGGCTCTGTAACGTCTCCTTTTAAGTCAGCATCCACACAAAAATGAGATGCAATAGAAGCAAATATCTGCATCTTCATCTGCAGGGGAAAGACAGAAAACTGTTGTTTTTGGGGTGTGAGTCAAAATGAAAGTGGCGATAAACTATCAAGTGGTTTGAATAAGAGGTAATTTAAATAGATGCTGTAATGTTCACTGACAACAGCATCGACCAGCACATCACTCTTGTTATATGTATTTCATTAATTCACTAATTTAACACTACAAGTCTGCAGTGGACAGAAGTAACCCTGCTTTAATCCTTTCCTAAATAAAGCTCTCTCTCTTCTCCAGGATGTGTGGTATGGATGTGGACCTTGATGATGGTGGTTCAGGTGAGGAGGAGAAAGAGGAGGAATTCTGGATCGGGGAAGGTGTGAAGATGCTACCCCCTCCCGTGGCTCACAGTGGGGGCAGCGCGTGGGGCAGCCGCAGGGGCAAATGTGGCTGTGTGGCCTGTGGAGCTACTTTAATCCTCTGGAACCTGTGCATTGTCTTAGCCAGCGCTCTGCTCCTGGCTCTGGTCTTCTCTTTGGTGCTGCTGCCTGCTATGGTGCTGCTCTACGTCGGTTTCCTCTGCCATTCAAGGGTGAGTCACAGCAGAAACTTTGTTTATCCTCTTTGTAGGGAAAACAAGCTTAGAGGAAAAGTTATTCTGATCGACAGTTAATCCATGCCTTAGTCTTGCAATAAACCATGAGAAAATTAATTCATTTTCATTACAGTTTATGTTCCAAAAATAGGTCCAAGTTTCTTTTATCTCACTGGATAGTTTGTCCTTACTCTCTTAGCAGGAGATGTGATTGTCAAGCAGTGTAAACTGAAAAGTTATTATCCTTCAAATTAAACCATTTTGAAAGTCCGGACAGATTGGAACAGCTATTTCCATGTCCTGAGTGCTGCCTGCAGACACACAGACATCAGTGAGTAAATGACTGTTCTTTAAAAATGTGGGGAATGTAAAAAAAAAATATGGCTACATTGTAGCTGATGTTCAGTCTTGCAAAGTGTAACAACACTTCCCTGCATCGATTCTTTCCAGTTGACCTTTAGCTCTATACCGTATGAACTTGTAATTACCACATGTGCTGAAAGGCTGAATTTGGAGCAGCCGTGTGACTTAATGGTCAAAGATGAACATTGAACTACAAGCCCAATTCCAACTACTCTTCTCTTTCATAATTTTATGTGCATCTGTGTGACGTTTAGAATATTATGAACACACATACAATATTTATTCATTCATTCATCTTCTACCGCTTATCCGTTTCTGGGTAATGGGGGGTGCTGGAGCCAATCCCAGCTCACATTGGGCGAGGGCGGGGTCACCCTGGACAGGCTGCAGGGCCAACACACAGAGACAGACCACTCACACTCACACTCAGAACTATGGACAATTTAGAGTCACCAAGCAAAGTAAACATGCATGTCTTTGGAAGGTGGGAGGAAACCCACGCAAGAGCAGGGAGAACATGCAAACTCCACACAGAAAGGCCCCAGACCCAGGAACCGAACACACACACACACAATAACAACTAGTAAGGTGCAGTGTGGTGAAGTTGTAAAACACATTTCTTTAATTTGCCCTCAGTCGAAGCAACATGATTTACAACCTCAACTGTTTGTTCTTTGGAGGAATCATTGATGTATGTCCTGTGTGACCCGACCCCGGATGAGCGGATGAAGATGGATGGATGGATTGATGCATGTGATCTCCATATTAATCTCTGACTGTCTAGACTGTTCGCTAACATGCTCACCATTTCAAGCTAAAAGGTGTTGTCGTTGTGGTTACAGTTTCTTTTTACTGCCCCCAAATGACCCACAAATTAGTCACTTTAGGTTAAGGAGGTAGGTCAGGAGGATGGTATGTTAAATCATTTACAAAGAGGAATTTGCACTCCTCCCTCCTCTAATTTAATCAGAAATTTAGGCAAGTTAGATCTTGTCATTTGAGGAAAGCATGAGGATCGTTTTTGACAATCATGGCCTTAAGGGCAAGTGTTCTTGGCAGCATAATTCCTAATATACTTGACATCTTCTCCACAAACTGTTCAGGCTTATTCTTCATGTTTATGTTTTCACATTTGATAATGGACAGCAAGCCCATGCTAGAAGATCATTACTTTGCTGTAATGAGGCAAAAGGAGTCCAGATGTCATGTCGAATCATGCTGTGAAGATGTTGAGCAGTGTCCTCAGCTCACCTGACAGCTTGTAACGTTACATGACGAAGCAGACAAATAAATAACATGCAAAGTGTGTGTGGATGATTATGGGGCAGAACAAATGTCAGTTCAGTGGAAACAACTGCAGACAATGTCAATGAGGGATGGCGACAGACTGAACGTGGAGAGAGGGACCCACTGAGAAGTCAAGACTGCGTGCTTAGTTGCTGTCACTGGATGTGCACGGACTCACTAACTACGCACCGTGAAAGAAAATGCACTCAATAAAAGCAGTGTACCCTTGACAGAGTGTGTTTGTAGTGTGTGTGTGTGTGTGTGTGTGTCTGCATATCTTAAGTATTACTTTTGTTAGAGTTTATTTTGAGAAAGCTTACAAAAAGAAATTGTGAAGCAAAAAAACCCTGATCTCAATCCTCATGCTTTTTCTCTTCCCGCCTTTTCCTTGATCTTTTCCTCTCTAATTGTCATTTCCTCTACTGTCACATGTGATTGACAATGCAGAGGACTCGTGGCAGCTCTGACACGCTTCTTATCTGAACTGTAGAGAGTGACTAGGAGAAACTCTGTCACACTCCACTACCCACACATTCCCACATCTGCAACCTGAGCATATTAAAAAAACGCTGCTCATTTGCTTTTTGAGAGAAGAGAAACAGCTCCATCAAAAACGAAAGCATTTATTATATGTTGTTTATGATCCCCTCTGGGTTTGCCCTTGTAGGTCCTTGATGCCCCCTCCGCCATCTGCCGTTACCTTGACGACAACAGCTGCTCTGCCCTCATCATCTTGGGCTTTGTGATGATGTCTCCACTAGTGGTTGTGGCGGCTGCAGTCTTCTGTGGGCTGCTCCGAAGGTTTCGACTCCTGCTGCTCATTCAACCCATCTCTCGTGCTTGGTACCGAGGACGACTGCAGGACTGGGTGGGCAGCATCCACGCCTGGGTCTGACTGAGGTGGAACAGGAGGGGCAGCAGGGGGTTGAATCATAACAATCAGGGTGCATCAAAACAATAGATAAGTATGATATCACCCAGAGAAGAACAGGGGGCTACAATTAAGAATCATTGAAGAATCATAGAATATCATACAATTCAATACAATAATCCTTTCATGTCTCTAAAGTGTGACATCAGTTCTTGTTTGCCGGAGAAAAGTGGATACAAATAGTTGGTATGTTGTTAAGGAATAGTTGAGTATGGTACAGGCTGGTTTGTGATGGCAGAATTCAATAAGATTCTGTGTATAAACTGAAGATTTTTGTGACACAACTATGTTGAAATAGTTACATGTGAAATACTCTCTGAACTGTATTGCTGTGATGTTATTTGTAGTTATGCATTAAGCCTAGCAACAAAAAATTCAAAACATAATTGCAAACATCCTAGTTGTTGATCTGTTTTGAGTTTACCTTGTTCCAGTGCATTGGCTCAATTCCCTGTGGCATTCAAACACTAAGAAGAGGATGAATGATGTAATATGTTTGATAAAAAGGAGCATAAAGTGGCTTTGACTTCTCTGTTGAGTGAACTAAATGGACAATGATGTTTGTAACCAAGCAGTTTTAGTTGATGTAACATCCCTAGCAGTCAGGTCTAGTGTAAGGGGAGGACTGACATGAAATCTTTCATTTTAGGTTATATTGGGCCGTAGAAGCACATTTTTCATTTGAAAAAGATAAGGTGGCTGTATGGCAAATTAAATGGCTTTATGATGAGAGCCATGTGTAAATGAGGGGTTTGAATTATTAGACTTTGAGCTCATTCTGCTGCCTCTTTGATTTCAGGTTATTTAAATTCAGCCATGACACACAGATACACACAGAGACACACACAAGCGTACATGCACAAGAACATGCACTGCACATCCTTTTTATCAGTATGTCCTCATGGTGTAATTAAGCGTTCACATTTAAATGTTAATTTCTCAGAAGAAAGTCTTTAATCATTTTTTATGAACAACAGGTATTACATTTCCTTTGCCATTACTATCACATTAAAATGTTTTTATTCTTTATTTATATTTATTTATATTTGTAGGTTTTGTCAGTCTTATCATTTATTCCTCATTGATTTTAAAGTCCATGTTTTCATCAATGGATGCTTGTTGGCTCCAGTTTTTGGAAAAACTGTACAAAAAGAGGGACATATATTTCTTTACATTTTTATCAGGTTGTGATAGCAGAATTTACACCTACAGTAAGGTTTATTTTCGTGCTCAGCTTTTCATTGTAGTGTGTACTCACCTTCCATCAATAAAAAGACTTTTTTTTCCTCAGAATGTCACTTCTGTGTTGTTGGTAGCCTAGCTGGACCATTTTGAGATTAAACTGGACAGGACTGTTGACTCCATGTTATGCTTGCTCACCCACATGTGGCGGCCGTAAAAGTGCTCATTTTGCAAATAGGGCTTAAATTAATGTAAAACTGCAGGTCAGAGTCCAAAATAGCTCTCCAGACAGAGTGATCCAATAACACATGGAATTAGATTTCGCCGAGTCAGTGTTGAGTCTTTTAGGACTTTAATGAGAGTGTGTGTAGTGTAGTGATGGCTCAATGAGCTAATGGGAACTTGGCTAAATAAACATCTTAAGTTGAAAAGATGTTAAGCTGATTTTAGAAAACCTTTTCAATTATTTTACTCATGAAGAAGTAGGTTTGATATGGGTCTATAGTTACTAATTACTGAGGCATGTGGGCTATTCTTCTTTAGTACAGGCTTAATGATTGCAACTTCAAGGACTTTGGAAAAAAATCTGAGGGGAGGGAGATGCTAACTATTAACTCTAAATCTATTGCTTAAAGGCTATAAACTATATCTCAGTGGGTATATTGGGAGTTTGTGAAAGAGGCATATTATTACTTTAAAACATGATACAGTTTCCTCCAGAGTTTTGTGGGTTAGGGACAGTTAGTTTTATGAAGAAATAATGCTGACACATATTAATTTCATGTAGGACCATACCAACAGCTGGTCTAATGTTTTGAATTTTATCATTGGCGATAAAAGCAAACTAATTGGATTTATTGGTGAAAAGAAGTTTAGGGGCAATTTGGGTTAGTAGTCAGCTTGGTCAGATTATCAACCGTGACAAGTAAAAACATGTGTGCTGTTAATGTTTTTGTTGATCATGTCCGAAAGAAAGACTTCCTGGTATATTCAATCATTCAATTCCAAATAACAGGGGTGAAGTCTGTCTCTACAGATGTCAGATGCTGTTATTGAATGTATAGCTTGTTCTTTTTTTTTTGTTCTGTGGAACTTCTTTCCACAGATGCAGCATTTCTCCAAGGAGCTTTTTGTTTGCCAGAAGTGAATTTTGCCGTAACAGCTGCAATGACATCAGCATTCACAGTTTTTGAAGTTATCTGGAAGATCAGCAGTACAAATTAATAAATTGACAGCAGGAAAGTCCCCATAAACTGCATACCAACAACATGATTAATAGGTTAGTGTTAGGATTAATAGAAATGTTCAGGAAAATGCATAAATGATCAGGTAAAGTGACATCAGGAAATGATATAGATCTAGAAACTGAAACATGTGTGCAACACTTACAGCCCCACCCCCACCCCAAAAAAGTTAGGCCTTAGCTGTCCCATTTTCACTGAAACCATTGTGACTGTGGGAGCTTCTGAGTCTGTGACAATGACTTAGACACAGCTACACTTTATGCTAACATTAGCTGGCTAATATGGTCACAGTGACTGTGCTAAGTTACTGATGTTAAAAAGACAGGTTTCAATTTAGATAATGATCCCATTACATGAAACGATAAAGTCAGAGTTAGGCTAATTTGATCTGAGAGTGTGTGAGCTATTTAGTGTGTTACATGCAGTGGATTTGGACTGGCCACAAAAAAATGGCCAACTTTAGTTGGTGTGTACGCTAAATTTTGAATATTTTCTGCCCTTTCATTTGATTGTGCATTTTTAAAAAACATTTACGCACAGGAACATCTTCAGAGCTTTTTTTCCTGCTCCACAGATTATTCATTCATTCATCTTCTACCATTTATCTGTTTCTGGGTCACTGGGGGAGCCAATCCCAGCTCACATTGGGTGAGGACGGGGTACACCCTGGACAGGTGATCAGTCCATCACAGGGCCAACATACAGACCAAGACAGAGATGAACAACCACTCACACTCACACTCAGACCTACAGACAATTTAGAGTCACCGATTATCCTAAACATGTCTTTGGACGGGAGGAGGAAACCAGAGTAACCGGAGGAAACCCATGCAGGCACGGGGAGAACATGTGAACTCCACACAGAATGGCCCCAGGCCCGAAAACCGAACCTGCAACCTTCTTGTGGGGCAACAGCGCTATGCTGCTGTGCTGCCTGCTCCACAGATTAGCTGGTCACAAATCATCCTGATGGAGACATTGATGTGGGTATAAAATGGCAATTATCTCAGTTTAATATTTCAGTCTTTAAAAAAATGTGGACAGCTAATTGAGCCATGTTTCCAACACAGCAAAAGTACAAACCCTCTATACAGTGAAGCTGATATGAATGTACCTTCCTTTCAACAAAGTGGACAAGTGAGCAACAAATGGAGCTGTTCTGAACCAACTCCATATAAAAAAACTACTTGAATCCATTAGTTAGAGGGTCCTTCCAGCTTCTCTCACCAATTGCACACAGTTTTACCAGTGAAAGTGTTTTTTCTTACCGCTAGTGTTTCAAAGAGGACTTTAATGGATGCCTGAGAGCTGCTCATAAAAACAGTCTATGATTCAAAGTATGTTGTGTCAAAGAGTAGAAGAGATGTAAAATACTGACTGAAATGGTTTTCATCTAGTTGGATATTCAGGAACAATTAGTGCTGATATTTCAGCTAAAATACTGCAAGCTGACAATCATTAAAGCGCATTGAGCTAAATATTTACAGACAGTCAGACCAAGTGCTGAGGTTTACTGATGATCTTTTACTTTACTGTGAAGAACTTAAGCTCCTGTGAGTCTCTCAGGTTTCATCACTTTTGTCAAAGTTACTGTACACACCTTCTGGGTTTTGATCATTACTTGAATGTATATTTTTGTACAACTTTCTCACGGACCTATGCTCATTGGTTTCCATGACAGCTTGGATTTTACAGGTATTTTCCATGACAACCAAATGAAGAAATAGTGATTATATATAATTTGTAACTCTTACGAAATAACAGAGTGAAACACAAAGCTGAAGGACTCATATTTATTTATTTGTGGGTATCGTGTGCACTGTTGGCATCAACATTTATAATGTAACAACACTCTACAGCAAAGAGGACAAAGCCCTTTAGGTTGTCAAGATGCCCCAGTGAGATGCAGGATTAAAAAAAGCTTTGAGAGCATATAAATTCGGTATCCCACATCTGCCTCTTTTACGGGCACAAGTTGATCCCGCAAATAACCCTGGTGTTAGCAGAGGAATGTTCACCGGCATCATCAGATTCCTCTTACTGTGTACATCCTGTGGCAGCCAACTGCTAGTGATAAAGCACAGGAGAGCAGAGGGATAATTACCAACACGCAGTGAGGCATGGAGCTCACAGTGGGCTGTCAGAGGGGACAACACTTCCAGGCCGGAGTGGGGGTGTTGAGAGGTAAAAGTTTTTAATTGGCTTAATGAGCTTTTTGTCATATACTGTTCATATATACACACTCGTCCAATTAGCTGCTGCCATGTAGGAGGTATGGAGCCACCTTAGGGATCAGGAGGGGAAGTAGGTTGTCAAGGGCTGGAGTCGGCAGCAGCGAAGCCAAACAGACCACCCAGCTGCCATCACCAACCAGAGACCTTCAGGGTTTCCTGTTCCTGGACAGGTTTTTATTCTAGTATACAACCACTTATGATGGTAATGATAAACAGCAGGAAAAATAAAAGTGAAAAACAGAATATCAAATGTGTTACATAAGAAACAGTCAAAGCTTTGGAGACTGGGCAGAGAACTTTACAGAAATGGGTTCTTTGTATTTTGGGAAACACAAATGTTTCTTTATTATTTCTTGCTGAGTGTTTAGAAGATCACTCTTATTTCTGTCTGATAAACATGAATCTGCTGCTGACTATTGGCCATCTTTCTTTTTTTTAGTTTATGGATGACATAAAAAGGATTTGGATTACCGATGAAACCAGAATCCCAAGAGCGCTCAGGTCTGTTATTTGGCAGTTAGTGTTAAAATGAGTTATCAATGAATATACCCTAGGTGTCCTTCAAATGATTTTATTGTCATGTCACCTCTATGCTTTTATTAATTACAACAGTTGATATGTGGTTTTGTAGTTAAAGTTTTTTATAATCACCTTATTAATAACCATGCTCGCCTTTATACTAGCAGTCTGACATACTTTTCTGAATAGTGGCAGGAAGTTTTTGGCATTTCTCCTTTCCTTTGTAGGAATGCTGCGTTTACTGTATCCATGATGGTAGTTTTTCACCAACCTAATGAAAGCAGTTACTGTGTATGTGTGATCCAGTCCACAGCATTTGGTTTTTGTTTTGGGGTTTGAAAATGTGGTCATCTCTATTAAAGCACTGCCTCTTAAAAGCCTCACACAGCTGCTAGAATAAACCAATGCACAGTTTATTCCAAATATGATGTTGAAGCAGGTTTGCTAATTTTAGCTCTCTATAATAGCCTCCTCATTATCTGTTACTCACCCTTTATCTACAGCTCCTGTAGTTTTAAGTCCTTAGAGATCCATGACTTTAACACCTGACTGATTTCATCGCCTCCTGAGTTCCTCTTCCTGGCTGTTTGTGAGAGCCTAACCCTGTGTGATTTCTAGCAGAGGGGTTGTTTTATTCCTGCTGATTATAATGACAGCACCACATCATCCATTTTCATGTTTCAGGAGTAATCATGGCTAATCACACTCGGTGCCAAGGATCAGTGTATCCTTTAATACAATATGTGCTCTCAATCAAAGGCAGCATCAGAGCACATTTTCAGTGTTGGCTGGTTTAATAAAGCTCATCCAGTTTTCTTGAGCTTTGTTAGCTGTGTGAAGCTCAAACTGGCAGGAGGAAATATGAACATGGTCTGTTAAAATGCTTTAACATATGAAATCACTACTATCAAAGGATAACACTATCAGAGGTAATAAAAGCAGCACAACACCACTGTAATTTCCATCCATCCATCCATCTTCAACCACTTATCCAATTAAAGTCAGGTGACGGAGGTAACAGCTTTAGCTTTAGCTTTTCCCCAGCAACCTCGGCTAATTCTGACTGGGGGATCCTGAGGCGCCCCCAGCCCTGAGGAGATATAATCTCTCCTCCTGGTCCTGGGTCTGCCCCAAGGTCTCCTGCCAGTTGGACATGCCAGGAGCAGCTCCCTAGGGAGACATCCTGGTGTCAATTCCTGCCATCCTAATGATTTCTGCTTCTTCTGTCCACTCTCTCTTTGTCTCTCTCTCTTCTGCTTTCTGAAGCACTCTTGTGAAAATGAATCTCTCCTATGAGCCGTTTACATCAGGCTCTCTATCCATTTTCCACTCATCTACTTTCTCGCTTCTCTCTTTTCTTCTGTCTTACTCACAGAATTTTTCCTCTTGCTTTCCAGAAACAGCTCATTACAGCTCTTTGACAATTTACATGCTCTTAAATTTTTAGAATATTTCTCTCTATATGTCTTTGTTATGTTTTCTTTTCAGATACTTGTACTTGGAGAAGTTTTCCCATGTGTAGCTTTGCTCTTTGCATCTCACATTCACAAACAATGGTCTTGAGATAAAGTGCTCAAAATTGTAATACATCCAGTAAAATATCTGTAAGATGGTTAGATATAACACTTGGATGCATGGTTCCCAGATGGTGTATCATAATAAGTTTAACTTCACCTGATGGCCAAGATCCTGTGACAGTACAGCCCATGCTCATGGCAGAGATGTGTCAAGGAAATGTTGATTTGTGTACATATTCATTATTTTTCAATTTTTTCCCCAAACAGTACGACTTTCAAAGTCTCATGTACAGCCACCATGAAAAGGTATTTGGTGGTGATGGCAGGCGTACAAAGTCCACAGCTGTCAGACCAGAGTCTCGTCTGTAGTTCGGTTTTGGCAATGAAAGCCAAAATTTGTGGCTTGTGGTTTAGTTTGAATAAACACATTATGTCTGAAGTCACTGAATGTTTCCTGCATAAAACGAGACCACAAACTTTCACTAACCTTCAACAAGTGCCAAGAAAGTCTAAACATAATCATAAATAAGTGGAATAATGTTCTTGTCCCGATGAATAGATGTCAAACAAATGACAAAAAAAAAAAGTTTAAAATGCCTGTTTATGACCACATACCTAATTTGTGTTCATGTACAAAATTCAAGAAATTGACATTTCTCAAAACAGGACACAATTCTCTACTTTCTCTACAGATGTGCAGTCAGTCCGCAATTGCATCTCTTGGAAAGATAGAGACCTTGGATGAGATAAAGCTGCACAATGTGTTTTCACAGGTCTTCACTGTTCTCTCCAGACTGAACTAATTATTGTGTCTTGGTCTCAGTAATGACCAATTTTTCACCACCTTAAAGCGTAGATGTTCAGGAACGCTGGAAAGCTTTTCTTTTTGACAAGATCCAACAGCACCTCTTACGAACATGTTTCCAAGCACAATCCTCGCTGCTATTTCAGAGCAGTCAGACTGCTCCTGCTGTGTTCCTTCAGATGTTTTCAATTGAGCACAGAAGTCTTAGCCCCTCTGCCATCTCCCCCCACCTGGGAGGAGAGGATAGCTCCTATTATTACATACTGGTTTCCCTCCCTCCTCCATCTTTTCTCTCATTACTATCCTTTCAGTTTATGGTTTGATACTGTGAGCCTGTTACCAAGTGCTGCAGTCCTACCCTGTCTTGCCTATTTTCAGAAAATTTAAATCCGTTTCCCATCATTCGGTTCTGGTCTCATTATAGCTTTTTTGCCATCTCCTGTGGCGACATGATGAAAAGAGAAATGCACAAAAGCTGCTTGTTAGCACTGATTCCCTATGGCTGCAGGAGACCAGCAACAGTGAGGAGGGGATTGAACTCATATTCTCGCTCAGGCCATAACACTGATATCAGAAATGAGAAATAATCCCTGCACTATAAGTGTGGTGAAGAATGGACAGACTTGTGGATGATCACTGCATAAAAACAATATACCACACATGCAGATAATGTGCTGCTATTCAGTTTAGATCAAATGTAAAACAATCCTGCTTTAGCGGATTTTTCCTGAGGTTAAGACTCTTGATGTTCATTTAGATAAATTATCTAGTTAGATCCACCTAATGAATGACAACACTAATGAGGAGATACTATATAATGGCTGTGACCAGGTAACCATTACATTACCCGTCGCTAGGGTTGCTGTATTTGATTAATGTCTCCTTAATTAAGACCACAAACATCTCTTGGTTTTAGAAGTATGGGAAACATTTGGGTTGACGTAAGTAAGCAATTCAGCGTATAACACACAGGCCATTAAGCATTTTCAGAGGCCTGGGGAAGAGCAGTAAAGGTGGGGAAAGACTGTGGATTGATGCTGCAATCAGCACGGCGCTCTAGCTGCTGACAGCCTCCATCAGAGATTTATCTGCAGTGTTTGGCTGCAGCTGCACGCTCCTCAAAGTCAATCCAACCGTGTTCACACACATTTGCACCATTTTTACTTCATGTGATCTGTAGTGCGCAGTAATTTCACTTCTGTGTACAACAGGGCAGTGAACACTTACCTTCATGCATTATTCAATAACCAGCGCCATGTTGGTGCTGGTTATTGTTGAAGAGTTTTTGGAAGGTTTGACTTTCCAAGTGGACTTTGAAGGAGTTTAAAGGAGAAAAACATTACATTAAGGTGACACGGTGGGGCAGTGGTTAGCACTGCCACTTCACAGCATGAAGGTTCTGGGTTTGAAACCTGGGCCTGTGGCCCCCTCTGACTAAATCTTTGCATGTTGTCACTGTGCCTGGTTCACTGTGGGGCTCCTGCTTCCTCACACAGTCCAAAGACACATGCATCAGATTAATCATGAATGTGAGCATGAGTGGTTGTTTGTCTCTATGAGTGAGATATGCTAATGTGTGTTTCATTGCTGGTTAAACAGGTGCTTACTAGTTAGTGAGGTTTTTCCATCAAGTTTGTCAGGAAACATAATGATTGACAGTGACTGATATCCTCAGAGGACCTCACTTCTTCGTGTAGTTTCACAATGAGACATGGCTGTATCTTCCTGCTTTGACAGGGTGACCGAGCTGCTGCATTAAGATTAGGTACCTCAGTGATCCCTTCGTTTGTGGTCAGAGCCTCTACAGCGCCAGCAGAGGGACAGGGACAGTCTGTGGAATAAAGTAACGGCCTTAACCGAGGCAAATACGGTGGTTTTTAAGGTGGAGAACAGTTGCTGGAGGTTGAGGTTGAAATGTCTTGTGATCAGCTGTTCTGGCAGCTTTTTATGGCGTATTTAATTGGGTGATGGAATATAACTCTACACTTTTGTACATTTTGATATTCATAGTCCCCTGAGGATGATTCCTCAAGAAATTTGTGATCCCAAGCAGCATTCTCTCAAGCTTTTAACTTAGATGTTTCAACAACTCTTTGATTGAATATTACAATGAAATTGGGCCAAACATTCATGTTCCCCTCAGTATGAGGTGTAATAAATGTTTAAATAAATTTTCATCCGTCTTTTATGAACAAGACTTTGGCAGGATTTATTCATGACTTAGCTCAGCAGTATTTCAACAGCTCTGTGTATGTGTGTGTGTGTGTGTGTGCTGCAGGTGCACACTCCACTGATATGAGAGTAGTTTATCACCTGACATGGACACACCCACAAACACACACACACACACACACACACAACCACACCAGCAGCTGTCACCTGTAGCTCCAGGGTTGCCAGGACAACGCCATGAGAGCAGATGCAGAGAGCCCAAACCGAGCTGATTCTTGGCTCAGTGAAGCCCTCAAACTGAGGCCACTTATGACAAAAAGGTCACTTCTATCAGACAGTGACCGCTACAACAAGGTCCTGAGGCAGTGTGTGGTTTTTGGTGCTTCTAGAGCCAAAAATGTGGACAAGACAGCAATGTAAAAAAGAGAGACAGTTCTGCTTTTCTCCTGAGAAATTGTATTGGAGCGAATGGGAGAAATGGATGGTGGACATGTTGTTCAGAGGCTGACAGAACAAATTCTGTTTGAGTCACTGTTGAAGTAAAACAAGAATCTCTACTACTTTGGAGAAAATGGTGTGTCTAGCTCAAACTATGGACCCGTGAGGACAATTTATTAATATATTTTCTGACTATTTTCATCTCAGCTCTCCACTCTAGGGAAACTGCACACCACACTAACTCTGAACATTCCATACACACTCATTATAAACTGAAAAATTTGTCAAAATTGAACATGATACTTGAACAATTGCTGCCCAAAAAGTATGAAAGATATGAAATAGCTGAAAACTGCAATGAATAGACAAGACCTTTGTCAATGTTTAAAAATTTGAACGCACTCTGAAATTAAAAGTATGTGGAAGTACTGTAGTACTCACTGGTAAGTCGCTGGTTTTTCTCAAAACCCCAGGAGAAGTAGCGAATCAAAATTTTGACTGAAAAAGAAACATGCAGGATAACAGTAGTGATTCTGTACAGCGCCCTGAGGTACTTATTAATAAATGTAAATAAAGCATCAGTGGATGCTTCATAAATCATTTCACATTATAGACCCTTTTTAAAGGTTTCATGAGGCTGACATGTAAGAGTTGGTCGTGTTTTTACACTGTCCTCTGTGTGCTCACCTGTTTAATCACAGCTGATTGGAGGCCCATCTCTCCATCTCAGGTATGAGCTCTGATTGGACGCTGGCAGCACAGCCAGGCCTGACTTGATGTGATGTGTTCAGGGTTATGTATTAGGAGGGCTGAAGGATGAATAGTGCCATGGAGTCATGTATTCCTCATGGACACTCTGAGCTGAATAACAATACCTCTGACAGAAAGACAATTGAAGATGGAAAGGTCAGCAGGGAAGGAAGTTTCAGAGGTACAAACATGAGGTCCATGGCCCTACCTGAGGTCACTTTGTAAAGAATACCTTAGGAGTTGTGACATGACAATTTTTGTATTTTAATTTTTTTTTCTTTTCAGTACAGGACTGAAGGAGAAATCCACCAATTGTATTTAACAAAAGGTGTATAGTATGTAGGGCAGCATGTTGGCTGTGTGGTTAGTACTCAAGACGGTCCGGTTCCCGGGCTTGGGGCCTTTCCCAAACCAACAAATGATGTTACAGTGTGCTGCCACCTGGTTAGGTGTGACTTTTACTAGAATGACAGCAGTGAACTCTGGACCTTTTCATCTACCTTACTGGGTATCACACAGCATATGTGTAGAGGAAAAAAGAACAGATTCACCGAACCAGATCGTTTGAAAGGCCTTGTTAAAAAGTAGGGTTCATTGAAAGAATGCCCCTGCGTTCATCCTTCCACTTACAGTTACATGGGCAGACACATAAGCTGCTTTCCAATTATAGTATAATAGGATTTAGCAAATGCATAAGATAATACAGTGCACATGCACAGATGGATTGGGCCACAGGAAAAAGCACTACAGCTAAAATCAGTTGTATATTATATGAAAACTGACTGTAACAATAATTAATGCTGTGCACGATTAATATTCATTATGAGGAAACTTTATGTTTAGCACAGCATTTTCAAACCTTATGACACATTTGGTTCCAAGAACCTGGAAAACTATCAGCTCCTCAAACCCAGGACACGGAGTGTATCTTGTTTTCCTTGTGTCAGTCAACTTGAATGCAGAAAGTACTTTAGCTGCTGTGAATACATTCTCCGTCATACCTGTGTTTTGACATATTGTCTTCCAGTGGTGTACGTGTCAACCTCACCACCTGAAGATACCTATGAACCTCAGAGAAATATCCGGTAATATGGCGCACCAGGCAAAAGGAGAGCAGCCATAAATAAACCATCTCCCTCTTGATGTGCTGCACCGAGAACAGAGCCAGACTCCTCAGTTTGCCCCCAGGGGCAGATGAAAGAGAAATCCTGATGAAGAGGCAGCTGATGGATGCCAGAGACAGCGAGGTAAAGGTGGAAATTGGGAATGAAGTTAAGAGGAGCGAAAGGTCAGACAGGAGGAAAGATGCACAGCCCTGAACAGTATTTACCAAATAAAACAGAAGGTTGTTGTCTGTCTGCCAAAGTTCAGCACACACTCTCTCACCCTGCAGGTATCGAAGAAAACACCAATCCAACATGCTGCCTTAAACACTCATTACCAGAAGAGCTAAACATCTCTGAAATGAGATGACAGAAGAATCTCAGATACTCAACCAGATTCCCAACTGATTGCCTTTTGTATATATATATATATATGCAGCCATGATAACCCTACCCTCAGGTTAATCAGGGAGGTTGGACCTGGGAGGGGTTGGCCTGAACCTGAGATGCTGCGTTCAAGAACCAACAGACTGCTGGGCATTAACATGAATACTGGTCCTCCCATTACAATACACCCCCATTTTTCAATCGATGGCCCAACAATTACCTTATTGCCAATGTCTAAAGATAGCTGCATCAGCAACAGGAACCTGGGAAACAGTAGCCCTGGTCACTTTGCTGCCCACCACCTGGGGAAGATGGTGAATGGTGTATGCTTCCCAGCTGTGGAACAGGTGGTCCTCCTTACTGCACCAGCATCATGTTTGGCTGTCAGGTCGAGGGTGTTGGAGTTCGACCAGCACCGGTCCTCTGTGGCTACGGTGGTTGTTATAGGAGCAATCTGGGGTTGAACTGAGGGTGAAGTGTCTGCCTGGGGACATAAATTCACAGGCACATGTGTCTGGGTGATTTCAGGCCTTATCACACCCAAGTCGCCATCAAATGAGTCCTCCTCTCCGCAGATGCTTCCAGTTTCTAATCATTTCACTTACAATCAATAAAATGGCTTTTTTTTTTTAATCACATGAGTGACACACTCTTTAGATTTAGACTTTTTGTCTTGACTTCAACAGCAGAGCAGGAATTTTGTTTACCTCAACCCCTGAGTTTAATAGGCCAATATTTATTATTCCCTCTGTTTGTCTTTCAGTTGTTGAATCTGTGTAGCCTTTCAAATAACCGATGTCTTAGCCCAGGTTCAAACAAGATATTTCCTGGGGTGAAATTCCCCAGGAGGGGTTGTCAGGTAGTCAGGTTCTGCTGACCTTTATTCACATAGGCCCCGCCACATTAAGTTTGTAGGTTTGCAAAAGAACAAAAGAACGAGGACAAACACAACAAGCCTGTTTTTTTTGTTCAGTGACATCTAGTCTCATTAAGTCACTTGTTGGCAACCTGCATTTTTTAAGAGACATAAATGTTTTTAAAAATCATATCAGTAAATATGCCGGCATATTTTATGCTGTAAAAAAAAACCTGAATAATGTCTTGAGCTTGTATTAATCACAGAGCCAATGTCTGGCGTCTAACCAAAACACATTAACAAAACTAGATGATTTATGATGGAGAAGCCGGCAGCAATTTATTCCACTGGAGACAGTGAAGGTTTGAACAAGGAGTAAGTAAGTCTGAGGAAAAACTGAGACGCCAAAAAAATGCCTCCTCCCATCGCTCCCAGGTTGTCTCACACCAATTCACACCTTGATTTATGTGACGCTGTCAACTTTCACGTGACTACTGTATAGCAATAACCACTAACATGTGTCTCTCATATCAAAATCAACCAGCAGAGGTTTAAAAACTTGTGAATCTTCAAAAAATCCACCACTAAAACTTGTGGATTAATGGAGAAGGGTGAGAAGTGTCTGGAGACAAGAAGAGCTACTGACTCTCCAACACCTAAGCAGGGCGGGGAAAAACTGGAGGGATGAGGAGGCATTTTGGTCCATTCACAGTTCCTGGAAAACCAACTCAGCAAGATGCAATTAAATTATGACTACTTCCATAATTTCTGACAGTAATAAAAATCTATATGATAAATGTAGTCTTACTCTGTTTTTCATCTGCTGCTGGTGAGGAGCATTTCAGTCATTTCAATTTTAGTACATCTCCCTTTTTCTGTTATTGTTTTTAAGGTCATTGTGAACAGAAAAACAACAAGACTCGGTACAAACCTCGTACACAGCTGCATGGTGTGAGTGTAATGGCTTCATGTTGCAGGCAGTCGGGCAGTCCCAGCCACTCTGTACCGGAGCTGAAGGGTGCCTACCAATTCAATGAGTTTCTCCTCCATCATGACAGATGAACTGCATTTAAAACATTTTATGACATATCTCTTCATTACTAAAGGAAGCAGAGGAATATCCAAACAGGAGACACGCAGAGCAGGATAGAGCAGGGGAACAGAAACAACCTGTCGATAATTGCTACACTAAAGCAGTTAATACCTCTAAATTGTATATAAACAACTGAAACACCAGAAACCAAAAATGAAAACATTTGCTGCAGCACAGCAATAAATGCCATGTTAAAAATAAAGGGTTTTTATTTAATTTTTTTAATCTGAAATGATGATGTGTATGAAAACCAGACTTCATACTAAAATCGTGCTACAACCAAATAACAAACAGAGGGAATAATAAATAATGGCCTATTAAACTCAGGGGTTGAGGTAAACAAAATTCCTGCTCTGCTGTTGAAGTCAAGACAAAAAGTCTAAATCAAACAACACATGTGCTGAGTACAGGCCAATACAGACTGGAAACTCTTTCCTTAATATATTTCATATTAATTCATCAACTTAGCTATCTGGCATTCAGGTGACCAATGGTGGAATTATGATCATGAAATGACAACAGAGGAATAATTTAAGAGGCGTGAAAACAGTCTTGTCCCACTCCCAGCACTTCAGTAAACCCTCAAACTCCAAGAAGGCAGTAAATAATATGCATGAGGGGCCCTGGAGACTTGCTATAAACTGAGGACTGAACAGATGTTAGAGACTAAAAGTACCAGTGCTTCAAAAATCGATGAGCTGTGAGATGCAGAAAACTTTGATATGAGCAGAGAGCGTGAATCCTGATGACCCTTGGGGCTTGTCCTCACCTGCCTGTGGATATAAACTCTGATGAGTGACAGCAGTCTGTCGCTGCTGCCATCTTTCCACAAAAAGAATATTTTTGTTACCAATTGCAGACTCATGCCAGAACTTTGATAGTAAAAGGAAATAACCAACAAAACATAAATAAAAACACATTTTCTTTAAATCTCCTGAGATTTTGAATTCTGTACAGGCTAATACCTTCGATTTATAATTTGTCCAGTGTTAATTTATTTATGAAATCTTCTTGAAAATGTGATTTTTTAATAACTTATTGATGAAGATGACCTTTCAGTAAAAATGACCTTTTATCACCATCAGTCCTCGTCTCTCCTTCTACTTTAAACTGCTGTCTGATTTATGCGGTAACTTTATCTTCCTTGTTGTTTCTCATGTTCATCCTATCTGTTGATGTTTAGATCAGGATGGGGGTGTTTGATGGTGGGGGGGTCAATTATAAGTTTTATCAAGGAGGAAGAATAAACACAGAGATGGAAAATGAGAGAGTAAGGGGGGATTTTTTTTTTCTTCTTTTTTTTCCTCACATGTCTTTCAACAAAAATATATTGCAAAAAAGTTAAAGGAAATGAAATGAAATCCACGTGTAATTTACACCCGTTTAAACCGTGCCTATGGAAAGTACCCGTTTCTGATTGACTGGCAAGTGACAGATAAAACTGTAAATAATAAGATGTGTAGGATTTTTCACCTGGGACTAATCTAACTAATAAGTAGACGAGCATCTTGTATATATTTTTTTGAAAACCACAGTGCTCACACTGACATTACGGCACCTGATGCATCTTTGTAAAGCTCACTAGTCTCCCTTTAAAGGCATTTGTGTCACATTTTGAAAGTGTTACTTCCTGGCTTTTGCGGAGTCTTAATATATTTCCATACTTAACAGAAATGATTATAAACCAGCCGCTTAGATAGTTAGAATAATGAAATTATTCAGTGATTCTCAGTCTTTGCAGTTGAATAGCTTTGAGGTAGAATTAGCCAATAATACAAAGAGGAAAAAAACAAGGCTGTGAAGAAATAAATGTAAAAAAAGCTTAACTTTGTGTGGGTGACATAGCTGTTTGTACTTTACTCCAGTCACAGCAAGAGTTTCTTGAAATCGAAGCCAAATTCATTTTTGACTTTTCATATTAAAAGCATTGAACTGAGAAAATGAGGTGAAACAATGAAGGGAAACCAAATAATGTTGAATATCCTTTTTTCATCAGCTGATCATTTTGACTTTCATTTGTGCTTGCAGCTTTGAGCAGTGATTTCATAATTTCATGATTTTGAATTGAGAAAAAAGAAGCAACAGCACCAGTTTAACGTTAGATAAGGTGTTACAGGTGATGGACTTCAAATGTTCAGTACTGCAATGTGTGCAGATTTTATTCTGCCCAGCTAGTCTTAAATCCTGTAGAACAAATTGACAAGTTTAAGGGTTTGTGTAAAATGTACTCTGATCCATCCATTTTTTTCTCTCTTTCTTTTTATGAAAGAAATTTGGGATCTGTAACCTGAAGCTTATCAGCCTCAGTTTTGACCTCTATTTTCTCCCACTTTTCTCTGGTATTCTAAGAGTAATCTTTCCTTTCACTCCAAGTTTTTCTAACTCAGCATAAATCCAAAATTTTTCTTCATAATGGTTATTCTTTTATCTGATGACAAATATGACTGGTAGGTATTAAAGTCAATTACAGGACTTCAGCTGCTCCATTAGCTAAATGGTTAGATTTAGAAACCTGCCATCATCTGTTACACTCCAGCCATCCAAATCAACTTCCAGATGAATGGATGAATGCAATTCGAATATACTTCAGACCAAGCAGTTAGAGTAACTAATTGACTAAAATGCCTATAGCCTTCATGTTCTGCTAAAACTGCATTTATGAAGTGCTGCTCTGTATTTTATGAGGCAGCTGAAGGTTAGTGCTCTCTTGACTGACGCTGAAGAGATTTTTTTACCTCTGCAGTTTCATCTCCCAACAAAGCTTTGAAACTGGTGCTTACATTTTACTCTGCCAAATTTCAAAGATGCTCACACACAAAAAACACCAACAAGATGGTTGTACATAGAAAGCAGTCATTTCACACTTCGGACATTTAAATTTGAGGAAAGACCTATGCTTGGTCTCTTCCCTCAAAATGCAAAATACTGTATCAATGGTATATTGATAAACAAAATTGGTTGATTGAAGCTGAGCATGAGCATTTAGCTCCGAACTAAGGTGCTGCTGGCAGAGCAATAGACCTCTAAGCCACATTCAGCCCTGTGTACAAAAACAAAGCCCTTATCCATTTGAATGGAGCTAGCCTGCCTGTGGAGCAGAGAGTAAGTTGAGACTGGTTCCACTTCTACCACAACACAGTGCGAGTGTGCATTGCTCAGAGAGTATTTTGTGATGTGGATGCTTTATTTCTACAACCATACCTGTCTCTTTATATATGAGTATATGAATCATTTTGGGTTCTTTTGGTGTCTGACAAGCTTAGATATATTGGATCACATTTCACCAACTGCCCCGTACCTTAAACGATACACCCTGTACTGTTATCTTGGAGAGCTGTGTGCTGTCATATATCCCCAAATTATGTAGCAGCCTATTTCTGATAGTGATTAGAAAGGCACTCAGTAAAGTTGGTACCTCCACAGTGGCCATACAATCCACAGTTTTCTGTTTTGCCCATAAAATAGTAATAATAAAAAAAAAAAAGCAAAGGAGTCATAATGGTTTATTCGTCATAAAACTTAGGAAGTAAAGCAATGAAGCAAAGCGATAAAAAAAACACTATAATTGGATTTACACCAAAGTTGAACTGTTTCTTTCCTCGGCCAGATCTCTTCAGCAAGTATGTACAAATCACATAAACCGCACTTCCCTGTACTAATTGGCATCCTTGTTGTCTTAGTCCAAAAACAACAACAAAAAAACCCAAAACGAACCCACTCATGAACACACATTTATTATGTTCACGTAAATGTTTGCCTATGCAAACACAGACAGTTGCCTTTGCCAAAATTGTCTTCATGGGAAATTCCAATTGCCATCTCAGAGAGGGAGGGTTGTGATTCTTCAGGCCTGGACATGCAAGAGACAGCAGATGAAAACAGATGGAAGAAAGGTACTAAGGAAGGAAGGCTCCATAATTATTAATTTGTCCTTTGAATCAGTGCTTTCCAATCAATAACTGTAGATGCAAAATATAATCCATTTTCAGTAGGTTTTTTTGTTTGTTTGTTTTTTTGTCCAAAACTGTCCTTGAGGGCTTCTTTGTGTTCACCTTAACAATCACTGACATGGCTCAAATGTCCAGTCTGTTCATAATGAAAACATTCAGATTTAAGGAGGAAATGGTTTCCACTTCATCCCTGCCCTGTGTGGTCAGTATTATTGAGTCACTGAGTGTGTTTCCATCTTGCAGCAACCGCTGGGGATACAGAATGAACACAGATGAGCCTAAAACTGTTTTTTGAATGGCCTCTTAATGCTGGCTACAGCAAACAAGTCAATCCCTATGAAGAAAAACCACTTGCATCACAGTTGGCATGACTGAGCTTGAAGGCTTCCTCATAAGACCTGGACTGACCTGCAGTGCTCTAAAAGGAACCAGAGTACAGTGACAGGTAAAGTCTAATCCAGTAGGGCAGAACAATAGAAAGAAATCAAAATCACCCATTGGTTTGTAAACAGCTGTTTTCACGCCTTGAGTTTGTAATTTGCGTCGCCATTTAATTTAGGGCTTTTGTTTTTGGAAACCAGAAGAAATTCAATTTTGAGGAAAAGGTGGAACTGAGTGGAGTCAGGATGGATCCTGTTTATTAGGCGGGCCATAATTTCTGGTACAGTCTATCAGTTTTGGGAAGCTACACACTAATACATGTCCTGCTTTACCATGTGTTTAGTTCTAAATTTGACCATTACTTTAAAAACTAAAACTCATGTCATATTGAACTGGAGGCTGGGGCCTTAAACTTGTTAGGAAAACATTTACTGGGATAATATTAATCAAGTGAGAAGAAAGACCCTTTTCCAATAGAAATCTGTACAACTGAACTTTTTTACAATTTGGCGGCGCTGACTCCAGCTGGCGGAGTTGCCCTCTGATGGTCATTAGATACAATGCACATTGAAGGCACTTGAGCATTGGCTTCACTTTTGAGTGATGGGTGGACGTCCTCTCTGTCACACAGTCTGTGGTACCAGCATGTTGCCTTATGTCAGAGAATATGATTTATTGGCTCTCTGGATCTCTCTGGCACCGCAATACTTATGTTACTGCACAACAAGGTTGTGATATTTTGCCTTCTTCAAAAGGTGCAGCCTTATTTATATACTGTATATAAATAAATTGTGCAGCCTTATTATCCAGGGTCGTGAACCATCTCAGTGATTACGACGGTGAGAGTCCTTCACACCTGCAGTCGCACAGTCAGAAACATGGATACTGTTATTATCACGTACTGAGGACCATAAATAACCTGTTTTTCATGTTCCATGTAAACACCATGTTCCAAATGTAATCAAGAACAGGATGAGGCTTAAAATCAGGATACTAATGCATATGTAAACACACTCACTGCGCTGTCGTGATAACGCTGCCTGTTAATTTGTATGGCTGAGGCAGAGAGCTGACAGCACATTAATCTGAAACGTAACCAGCGGGACTGTTCACTGGGGGCAGAGCTCATCAACATGGTGTTAATAAAATGGCTTTTTGATAGCACGTCTTCCTTTAATGTGCAGAGTTAGGCCACGAGGTTTGAACGCTGCAAAGAACAAAGTGATGGTAGTTTGTCACTTATGTAAGTTATCACGCTGCACACAGACAGAATTTATAATACTGCTTGCACAGCTGTCTACAGATGAACTATTAAGTAACACTGCTGGCATTGCTAATATTATAAACTAAAGAATTATAAACAAAAATTGTCAAGGCCTAATAGTAACAAGCTGGGTCCCACATCCTTAGAGAGTACTAATTCATATGTAGGCATTGGCAAGGCAAGTTTATTTATAGAGCACAATTCGTACACAGGGTAATTCTAAGTGCTTTACAGATACAAAAAATTACAGGAAGGCAGGTAAAATCATTACATAAAATGTAAGATAATCATTGAATAAATAAAAAAAAAAAAAAGGCGCAGATAAAATACTTTCAGCTGCCATATGCATACCTAAATAGAACTTTTTTCAGCCTGGATTTAATTTATGTAATGGGATCATTATTGGGAAAGTAGGAATCATCCCCTGGGGACCAGGAATGTCTGTCTAAATATTTAAAAACCTATTTTGCTTGAACTGTGACGGTCACTTTTTGGGTTTAAGTCTGGTCTCCAGTGGCGAAACCAAACAGACAAAACTGTCTTCCAAAGAGAAATGCAGCTGGTTTACCTAAAAATGTGAGGCATGTGAGTCTGTTGAACATATGAGCCTGTAATGTCACACTTTGTCATTAGTGTGCAGTACAACAGTGGGGAAGGCTTATAATAAATCCCTGGAAAGACCTGATGTCAAGTGTGATTATATTTCCGTCTCACAAGCAAAACAACAATCAAGTCAACATCCCATAATACGACACTTGTGTTCCATAAACAGGAAGCTCAGATTTAAATGTAAAATATTCAAGACATTGGGTTTGATCATGACAAATGTTCACTAATACCAAAATGTCACACTTGTGCCCAGTGGTACATAATTAAAGCCTTTATGTGCTACTGTGAGTGTGAGTGTGTGAGAGTGCATGTGTGTAATTTTTCACTTTAATTATGGAGTGTCTGGTGAGTTCAAGAGAGTGGAGTCCAGCAGTTTTTACTGCTTCATACACTGTGTCCTTGGATAAATAATGTATTACCAAACCTCGACAGAAGGAACAAATTGACATTTTGGGAAATGCGCTTATTAGCTGATGAAAAGATCTCACATTTACATTTACAAATGAAGCTACAGCCGACACACAGTAGCACAGAGACTGGAAATTTGTGTAAGGTTACTGCATTCTGTTCTGGGGGTGTTTATCTATTTATTTATTATTATTTGTACTTATAAGTTATGATAGTGTGTATTGTTAGTGGTAATAATTAATGGGATGTTCAAAAAGTGGGTTCATGTTTTAAATACAGTCATATACTGTGTTCCTCCAAAGAGTCTCATCTAACCTTGCCATCCCTTCAAACAGGGCTACTGCAATCGAGATTGTTGTCTGTTGTGCCCTGATGGAGGAACAAGCCATCAAACAGAATAGGAGTGTCCCTGTTCAAGAATCTACTGCAGACTAATCTCTTCTGAAATCACCTCTTATCTGAACACCTCTAACATCCTGACGTGGCTAACTGCCACTTACTGTTGACTTTGGTTGCACTTCCCTAGGGGCAAGATGCATTAGGTAGCTTTGAGTAAAGACAGCAGACATAAGAGAAACAAATATATCATGATGTTAAAAAAAGGGGGGGGGCAGGTCAGATTTCCAAATGTCCGTGTTTTGAGAGAACAACATAGGGATTTATCAGTGGGATGAGAAGGAAATTTGAATAGATATAATAACCCATCAAAACCAGATTCACAAGTGAAATAGAGTTCACTTTATATTAAAGTCCAAGCTGCTCCTGGGCGGATATTGTTTCCATTGTTTATGCTAAGCTAAGGTAATCACTGAGAGTGGTATGAGTCTTTCAATTTGAGTGCTGAGAATGAAAACCAGTATATTTACAAGAATGTATGTCTTGTAATTTAAGATTCTTGGAGACCAGCAGACATTTGCAGTCATTCATTCACTTGGACCTGTTGAAGACTTCAGGATCCATAAATCTGTAAATGATTGTACTTTTGTGTACAGACGCAACTTTTGCTTTGGATCAAAACTATGTGCTGGTTAAACACATCAACCTGGTATGCAAGCAAAAGTGTTTTTGACATATATCAAAAGGCAAATAAAAAATACATTTTCTTTAAAATGGTCTTTCTACTATCTGTTCCTGCCCAACCATTCCACCTTTATCTAACCCAGAACCTCACTCCATATGCAGCATTTGCACCAAATAAAAAAAGGAAAATGTTGTCACATTCAGCAAAAATCTGATCATTCACATTATTTCCACTGAAGTGAAAGATGCGGGCACAGGCTGGTTACCCTCATCTCACACGGACACATCCACCCAGTACGCTCCATTTAGTGAGCCTTTCAGCTTTATCTGGTTACACACACACACACGCAAATGAGGTAAAGATGGAAGTCCTGATGAAGTCAACTGCAATAAATGCATGCAAATAGCCTCCATGTGATCCAATTTTTCTTTCTGATAAGCGCCAGCTGTGTTATTTACTGTAATCTTGTCTAATGGACTGACTGAATGGTTTTCTTAGCTGTTGTTAGAGCCAAAGGGATATCTTACCCCAATGCTATTTCTCAAAGTGGGATCCAGTTTTCTGGGAAGTTTGAGAGGCTTCCAGGGAATCCCCAGAGAAAAATGGAGATCAGATCATATTGACTGTTGTTCCTCTGGCCACGGACAGATTGCTCAGCTGGTCTATGGGGGCAAAGAGGGCAGAAGGGCTGTGAAACAGTCCATCACAAAAAAAAAAGACCACAAAGTACCATTAATTTATCACTAAGAGACAAAATGACCAGTGAGACACAAAAAACAACATTTAGATATTCAAAATAAGCAGAAAGAGACATAAAGTGGCCACATAGAGATGCAAAATAACTACACACAGATACGTTATTTATCATCCTTAAGTACCATTTTCAGTCTGGCTGTTTTATTTTAGAGGGGTGGAGGACCTTTTCTGACCTTATCCTTTGTCTGTGCTTGGAAACCCTTTGTTTTGAAATCTGCCCGTGTTCCTGAAGCAAGATAATGTACATACAAAACAGATGTTATTTTCTTCTTTCTAGCAACCGGAGCAGATCTTTGGCACGATGACATTTTCTTGGTCCCCCTGGTAGATCCGGTCTTTCACATGACAGTGTGGCCCAGTGCCTGCATGTATGATGGAGCGAGATGGACTGTGAAAATGACAACAGGAGGAAAGATAGGAAAATAGCAGTCAGGCTGAAAAACATCCTCAAAGTGCCATCAAAGAGCAGTCCAGAGTCCAGTGGGAGTTTTTTGATTTTATTTCCTGGGTCAGCTGCTGTAGGAGGAGGGATCTGGGTTCACTGCAAAGTAAATAATAGTGAGTGGAGAAAGAATCTTCCATGAGCTGCACAAACTGCAGCGCGGAAACACTCCTGCAGATGGGTGCAGATGACGCAGGTGTTTTCAGAGGAGCAAAGTTTCCTGTTTCGACACAGACAGGCTGGATCTTCTGTGCGATGCTCACCGGAGGATCCACCATTACACCTCGTCGATCTGACTGATTTTAATCCCGCTCGGTGGTTTTTAATGGTGCCCGGAAACGATGCAGGCCGTCTTCCTCCGCTGCCTTTTTCTCGGGGTGATGTTACCTCAAAGTAACCTGCAGGTCGGTTTACCTGCCGCAGGTGAGCTGATCACAAGCTACATTACAGATACGACACAAGAAGAGATTCATTTATGTAGCCGAAGGAAACATTATTACCTTACAGACTAATAGGAAGTTGAAAGATAACTATCCAGCTGGTTTTTGGAGTTTGATAGGGAAAATGTAATGTTTTCTTAGCGGAGTTTGGCTTGAGAGTTTAACCCAAAGAGAAAAAAACGTGTTTTCCTTAAATGTATAAATGTCTTAAAACACGCTCTCTTCTGTGGAAATAGTAACACATTGCCTTTGAAAAATGTTTCTGAGTCAGACGAAGAAAAGAAAACACCATCATTGGCATTCAATAAGCTGAAACAGGCTCAGGATCATTTCCACAGAAAGGCTGCTCTCAACAAGTCGCCACAGTGTTGTTGTTTGGGCAGGTTAATGTGAGTAATGGAAAAGTGATGAGCTGTGGATCATCACTTTTAGTTCAGAACATAAAGGTTTGTTTTTTTTTTTATCACAGTTTAATATCTAATCACTCTAATCACTGGCTTCTTCTAATTAATGACACATTCTTAGGGGGTATGTAATCTAACAAAAATAAAAATACTGGAAATAGTAGAGCCAAATTGGAGCTGAGCCAGTTTATAGAAACATATGCAGGTTAGCAGGTTCCTCTGTCCACACTGGTCTGCCCTGAAACATGTCAGCCTAAAGGAGAAAATCCAGCTGGTTATCACTATATCTGCAAAGGTAAGGGATGAGGAAAGACTGGAGGTTTTCTATTTATTTAGTTTTTTTGTTTGTTTTTGGGTTGGTTTTTTTTTTACATTGTCAAATCATTGAGCCTGAGGTTGAAATAACTTTTGTTCCTATATTTCCCATAGTTCAGCCCTCGATTTCAAACTTTGCCTTTCTGTTGATTATTTCCTTCTGTTGTCTCCAATCTTAAACCAAGACAATCCTGATTATTTTTTTTATTATTTGCCAAGGCTCATCCACAGCCATGACAGCTGTTTTACAGGCCTAGCTGTGGAGGTTTAAGACGATGATGTTATGTCTTTCAGTCTGCCTAACATCTTTATCGACACTCACCAGATCAGTATTCTAGAGCAGACAAGATGTTCAAATGTTGGGTAAACAAGTATCTACAAAAAATTATTATAAATAGTCAAATCATCAGATAAGGGGCAGTTCACTCCTTCATGATATGTGTACAACTCATCAAAAAAACTGAACTAGAGTACAAATCTATTGAGTGTGAATAATGACATTAGCCGCTTTCAAGCTGCATCATACTGAAGACACAGAGCAGTAAAACACAATTCTGTGTATCAACACAATAAATAGAAAACATTCCAATTACATACAAAGTACAATGATATAATAGAAAATTAAGGAGAGAAGCGATAAATGAGCCTGGCCTTTAACAGAATGTGAGGAATGAAGAGGTGCGTCTGCTGAGGTGAATGGACCAAAGAGATTAGAGAGAAAAACTGGTGCTCATTCATGCTGGTTTTGTTTATTGTTCATGTGTAATTTTTCTCCAGGTGCATTACAAAATATAAAAATGCAATAGGAGGTCATACCACTGAACTTCACACAGAGAAAGCTGTGCTCCTTAGAGGTGGTCGCAGCTAATTGAAAGAAAATATTTTGACTGATTAGCCAAGTTAGAGACCTTCCTCCCAACCCCGCAAAAAAACGCCCACATGGTATGTTTGGAATTTTTCCTTAATATGTGGTTTCACTTTTCTACATCTGGAGCAAAAAGCAACACAGTTTACATGACAAGATCACCAATGGTTTAGTAGGCTGGATTGTCTGCCATCTGTTTGATGTCAGCGTATGTTTATAGTGCACTCAGTAAACTTCACAGGAAGCATTAACATATTTTTCATCATTCATTTTATGTGCACCTCTCTCTTGTGTGGCATATGGCCTTGGCACAGTTTCAAACTCATTAAATGACAGATGACATGCTGAAATCTCCCTCTCTCTCTGATGCACATACACTGTCACATGCCCTTTTCATCCGAGCAATACAAAGATCGAGCCACGTTGGTATCACCAAGTCTAACATAACATTTCTCTTTGTTGCATTTCTACTGTGTTCTCTTCTTTACTTTCCTCTTTTAGCTTTATATGCATCCATAAACATTTACATGAATATGTATGTGTGTGTGTTTTCTATTGAAACCTCTGTTGTTTCCCCCTGTAGCATTTGTTGCCTCTTGTAAGTTGAGGCCACTCTATCTGATTGCACCCTTTCTCTCATTTCCTTGCCAGTGTTTATTTTCCTTCTGCTTCAATTTCTTCCTTATTAAGAAAGTATTATAAGGGTTATGGACCATTGTTACAATAGAATAATGGGTGTTTTTGCAGACGAGCTGCAAATGGAAAAGATGTGACTGATAGGGAAGACATGACGCAATAAAACCAGATGTGTACATCATGTAGTGGACTAATGTGTAGGTATTATTCTTTCATTCATTCATTCATCTTCAACTGCTTATCCGTTTCCGGGATGCGTGGGGGTGCTGGAGCCAATCCCAGCTCACACTGGGCGAGGGTGGGGTACACCCTGGACAGGTCATCAGTCCATCACAGGGCCAACACACAGAGACAGACAGAGACCAATAACCACTCACACTCAGACCTACAGACAATTTAGAGTCACCAGTTAACCCAAACATGATGTCTTTGTACGGTGGGAGGAAACTGGAGTACCCGGAGGAAACCAATACAGGCACATAGAGAACATGCAAACTCCACACAGAAAGGCCCCCCTGATCATCAGTGGTGGATAAAGTACACAGCTCCAATACTCCAAAGTACAGATCCTCCTGGTTACATTTTACTCCAATAAAAGTACTCCCCCCTCCTCCGCTCCTTCCCTCTCCCTCTCCTCCACTCTTCTCTCCCTCCTCTTTCTCCTCCACTCCACTCCTCTCCTCCTTCTAGTCTACCGCTCAAACTGGAAGAAGGGTTTGGGTTTTTGTTCAGCTTTAGCAGAAGCTTCAGAAAAAGCTTGGACACAGCTGGGAAGGAAGCCAACACGTAAAATCCAAATTTAACAAATAACTAATTTAAAACGATAAGAATCATTCTTTAGCTCCGTGAGTTCACATATTGAGTTCAGGTATGGCCACGGATGATCAGTGAGAGCAGGAGCAGCTTTGTCTCCGTTGCCTGCCGAAGCCGTGACTTGCAATGCACAGCGGATCACCTTTTCTCTCCCGCTTGAATGTTACCTGCGAGCTCACCTTCCAAACTGAGTGGCGCATGTGCAAGGGACAGCTACGGCAACACCATTTGAACACAAGAGATGCACATGAACAGAGTTTATGGAATTGTCTAACGTAAATGTAATGAGTACTTCTTGGAAATGCAGGGGAATCAAAAATACAATATTTGCCTTTCAAATGTAGTGGAGTAAAAGTCCAAAAAAATAAATCCCTCAAGTAAAGTACAGATCCTCAAAAACTGTACTTAAGTACAGTACCTAAGTAAATTTACTTTGTTACAGTCCATCACTGCTGATCATGTAAGTTAGTGCTTGTAGACTGAATTTATTTAGTTGAGTGAAGTTATTCCAGTAGGCCTTTTGGCTTTTGGAAAATGAAATGGAACATAAATGCTTCTGAGAAATGATGATGGGTGATATGGAGAAAACAGTGGGCGTCCACTGAAGAGGAGGGAGCCTGTGTTGTGGGACAGGCTTTCTCGTCCTCTTCCTGCGTTGCTTCTTTTTTACTGATTTATTTACATAGTAAATCTCAATCAAGTTTCAAATGATAAATCAGCTTCCCAGACCAATCTCTTGGTTTGCCATTTTCATTCATCCTCTGCTAAAACGCAATTTATAGTATTGGCAGAGCAATATTTTTGTCATGGCCAGTATATTACTAAGCTGTGTATAAGTTCATTCTCTGCACTCCAGTGTATGAAAACAGACACCTCATATATCTGTGATTGCCTCTTATTCTTTGTATAAATGCTGTGCACAAGGATTATCAGTCTTGTCTGAGATACCAAAAAACAGGGGGCCTTTTTATATGGCTGAGATATTAATGTGGTTATAATGGGATGATTCATCATTGCCAACAGTTTGTAGTATCTCTTCTGGATGCATTATAGCTCCCTGATAATCCGTCCTTGTGTATAAAATATCTATATTAATGATTTAATTGAAACCTTTCCCATCTGTACTGTGACTGCCTAAATAGGGAAAATTAAACTCTTCCTTAAAGCTATTATTATCAGTATTTTACAATAATTTGAATGAAGTATGAAGTTCATAGTAACAACCCCAAGAATGATTACTTGACTCTGCAGCTATACCACCTTTCAGCTTATTGTTTTTGCTGTCCCATTGTTCTCATCATATTTTCTAGACATCCACAATAAAATAGCCTTCCTGTTTGTTTTTGACAGTGTTGAACTGCTGTGAAGGGGATATTTTCCTGTTGCTGGACTCCTCAGGAAGTTTAGCTGACTACGAGTTCTCACGTATGCTGCTTTTCACTGCTGAGCTGCTTCGCCCCTTCTCATTGGGCCGTGGGCATGTAAGAGTTGGACTGCTGCTGGTAGGCACCAAGCCAAACCTGGAGTTCGGTCTGGACGTCCACAAGCATCAGGAGAGTTTGCAGAAAGCCCTTCAAAGTGTCCGCCACCTGCAGGGAGACACCAACACTGTTGCGGCGCTGAGGGTGGTCCAGCAGCTACTGAAAGAGACAGACAAAACAGTTCCTAAGGTTCTGCTGTGGCTGACTGATGGGGTCGAGCCTGGAGATGTGGACACGCCCATGACAGAGCTGAAGGCGCAGGGTGTTTCTGTATTAGTTGTATCTACAGTGCATGCTAATTACCAAGTGTTACAGCGTGCAGTGACTCCTCCGCTGGAGTCTCACCTCTACTCTGTGGACATTGATAGCATCAACATCATCACAGAAGATCTGAGGGATGCCATCATTAGTATGTGTGTGTGTGTGTATGTGTTTGTTTGAAAAATCAGGCTATGCACTTGGCTCCACAGAAATTAAATGTTAGAAAGCAACTTTTGGATAGAAAATAGTTTTTTGATTACAGAACTATTAATACACTTTTAAAATTTGATCTCTTTTCGCCCCCATCTCTCACATCCTCTCTCTCGGTCCTCACATCTGTCTACAGAAATTATTCGTGCAGAGCGGCTGAGTGTGGTTCACTTGACTTCCCACAGTGCTGTGCTTCAGTGGCGTCCTGTCCTCACAGCAGACAGTGGTTACTATGAGCTCTGGTATAACTCCATATTTAAAACAGACAAAGAGAACAGACAGACTCTGTCAGGTGACTCCAGCTGGATCGAGCTGACTAACCTCCACCCTGATACCACCTACACAGCATACCTCCGCCCAGAGTCCAACCACAGGCTGCTTGACATGCTTTCTGTAAACTTCACCACACTTCCTGGTGAGATTTTTAAGAATTTCCTCTCTAAAACCATATGTTTTTATAGTTTTGTAAAAACATTTTTCAAGTGGGTCACCAATTATCAAGCAGTTTGATGCTCTTTTTTGTTTTTATCCAGATTCTCGCGACATTTAAGAGCAAAATGCAACATGAATGCGCATCTCTGTGTATTGCAATTGCACACTGCCGTCAAATTCTGCCGTTGCCGAGCAATCTAAGGCACTCTTGGCTTTCTGTAAAATGAGTGTTTACTTCAAGTGAGATGTTCAGATAAAGTGGCAATTAACCCTGATATCACCCATTTATTTGTGAACTGCCATTTTGAAATTTATAATATTGCCACAATGGTGAAACATAAAGAAGCCATATTTGGAGGAGAAGGTCTGTTGGTCACATAGTTGCCACGACTAAATTCATACCCTGCTTTATGGTCTATTTTCCTTTAAAAAACTAACATCATGTTTTATTTTATTCAAGACAACTTGATATTAAAGACCCAAACTACAAACTCATCAAGGGTTTGGGTTAACATTTAGTGAGGTAATAAATCAAGTGAGAATTATGACCCATTGACTCTAATATATTCTGAATTCTTTTTGCAACTAGTGGAGTCACCTCCTGACACTCATGATATACGCTAAAGGTTACAGACACTTCAGCCTTGGCTTCATTATTCAGACACAGTCTACATCCCTTTTTATAGCCAATGGTGCAAACAGGTCACTTGAGATTTAATGTAATCCAAGTGCAAATCAATTAGTCTAAATTTGATGTTGTGGTCATTCCTTCACCCTTCACCTGTGTCCCTTCTTCACCTTTCTTCCTGCATTCGCTCCAGATGTTTTGACCCCAGCAGTGGTCTCTGTGTCAGACTCTGGCCCTCATCAGATCCGTGTGAGCTGGGCTCCTCTGCAGCAGTCTCGGGTTCAGAGATACACTGTGGAGTACGGAGCTATTCCAAGTGGACGCGTTCGGGCCGTGACATTAACCAGCCAGGAAGGTTCTGCCTTACTGAGTGGCCTGGAGCCAGGCACTGAGTACCTGGTCACAGTCAGTGCTCTGCATATGAATGGGAAAGAGGTAGCCATGTCAGTGAGAGCATGCACCCAGGACGGTACGCTTTCTGATGAACATTTTAAACCCTGTTTTAAACCATGTGCATGAATGTGAGTTTTATGTCTTTTAAGTGTGATTACAGCTAATTCAGTTTTGGTTTCGTTTTTGGTTTTGTTTTGTTTTTTTTTTATTTCTCTTTTGTGAAAGCTGACCTTTTGAAGTTGCTCGATTCCATTGTGCCTCTATGAACCAAGCTTACTTTCTTGTGTACAGTGTATCAGGCACACTTGACCAAACTACTAAAATCTTTCTATTGTTTTCTTTTATGATCCTTTCCTGTAACAGTTTTGCCTGCTCTGGCCGATCTTCAGCTTACCCCAGTGGAGCATCAGGAAGTGCAGGTAGCATGGCAGGCCCATCAGGAAGGTGTGAAAGGCTACTGGATAAGATGGGAGAGACAAAACTCTCCTAGCTCCTCCTCAAAGTCTTCTGCCTACCTGTCTCCTACCACTCATTCAACGGTTCTCACAAATCTGGCCCTGCGCAGCCGAGTGTGTGTGTCCCCAGTCTATAACTCAGGTCTAGGAGACGGGCTATGCTGCACTGCAGAGAATCATACTGACTCACTGAGCTGAATATTTCATCTGCTTTTTTTCCTAATTTCTGCAATTAGGTTCATACATAGCAGATTTGATTCAGTAGAGGAAGTGTCATTTCCCCTTTCTGTGTCTCTGCTGTCTGATAGATTCCAGTCATGGGGCTTACCAGCTGCAGTCTGCAGCAGAGTTAGCAGCAAAGAACATGGATGAAATCAAGCATTAAATGCTGGATGCACTTGATAATGTGTACAAGACTATTGCTTTAGAGTATAATTTCGTAGAGAAATGAATTATAGTGACAGAAAAGTCTTTATCTCATCACCTCAGCCCTCTTGCCTCAAAATTGCTTAGTAAATACTGACAGGTTTTCTCTCCTGCAAATGAAAAAGTCACCAACTTCGTAGAAAAACTTTCTGACAAACAGCCAGGCTTTTGTTCAAACGTATCAGTTTGTCAAATGAATTCTCATTAACAGTCTATAATATCAGCCTTCTCTTAAGATGTACTGTTACATATTTATAAATATACCTGTATTTACTTGAAATTACATCAAAATTCTGTTACAATGCTGTCCTACCAATCCTGATGTCATCAGAATCACTATTAGTGTCACCTGTTACTAGCTTTGAATCCTGAGCTAAGACTCCACATAGCTGTGAAGCTGCAATAGTCTGAATGGACTTGCAGTGTTTATTTTAAGTTTTTGGATGTTTCACAAATGCTGAACCTTCCACGTGAATTGTAGAACTAAAGATATGCAATTTCAAAATACTGATCTTCTGATTAATTTCAACCTCAAAGGCAGAACTGCAGTAACATAACAGTCAGGCTGACCTGTATTTCATTACCACAACATTAGACTTGTTTATCAAGTCTAAAGTTTATCAAGTTATCAGTACTAAAATCCTCAACCCCAAACCCTTTTATGAGACAGTGTTTTTAATTCAGTGATTTCATGTGTCACAATTGCAATATTTTTCCATGAATGCTGACTATGACCCTGTTAATTTTTTTCTCAGATTAACATAACACCTGCTCTGACTGAGAATGATGCATCCTTTGAAACTGAAATCAGTGTTAATTTGTCAAAATGTATTCATGTAACAAAATTATGTTTCACACAGTGAAATTGTCTGTAAGTTACGGCTTCAGACAACGTATCTTAAGACAATAGACCAAAAAAATTATGCTGCATCATAGTCTTCGTGAATTTGTTATATAATCAATGTTGTTGACCACTTTGTGGCCACTTGAGTGATTCTTCGTGAATGTAATTGGTGATTATGCGGATTGTTGGAGTTCAAATCATTCTGATTTTGAAGCAGATCTTGTTCAGGAGAATGCTTTTGTCTGGAGAGTCAAGCTTCCATCATCATTCTTTGGGTTTTGCTAGCTGATGGACATTTTGCAGCCAACAAATATTAAAGTCACAGTTGGGTGAGTTTCTGCATTGATGCCATAAAATCGGAAGCAAGGAGGATGTGATGCCTGCATAAAGATTACTGTGGTATTTTATGTTGTCATCTCTAGAGATCAAAATATATTCCTTCCTGCATTTGCATCCGGTGTCTGCACTGTAGGAATATGCACTGTTTCACTGTTTGTTTATTGTTTTTGGGGTTTTTTTTTTCTTTTTGTATTTAACTTAATGTGCAACAAAAGTTTTAGTAAGGTTTGTCCAGTAAAATGGTTGCCCAACAAATGAAATTGCAAGATTTTTTCTAAAAATATATTTGCAAAGTATCCATATCCAACTGAATATTTTTGTAATTTGAAAGGAATAAAAAGTTCTGTATTAAAGTGAGTTCTTCTCTCTGATATTGGGTTTTTGGTTGATTGTGGGGCCATCTAGTGGCTTTAGACTGTAAACATATTTCAAACAAATCTCTCAGAGGACGCATTGCTTTCTGTTTTTACTGAAGTATATCTGCATTGTTACAGTGCAGTTGGTATTTTTCCCCTTGTATGTGAGTGTCATTGTATTTTTATTTGTATTTTAAACTGTTCTCCTGGTGAGCTGCACTTACTTAACGTGTTGGTTAGTATTTCAACCAACATGTGAAGATAAGATATTATATTTAATTTCCATTAGCACAGAAATTTGAGTTTGAGCATGACAAGCTCCATAATCTCTCATGCATACACTTCTGCAGTAGATCTGAAAAATGTCTAGTGATCTTTTTCATTTCGAATAAATGAATGGTTTTTGCTTTAACCCTTTGTATCACCAACCTCTCATGAGAGACTTTTTTTTTTTGTATCATTTTGAGCCTGTCACGACAGATGGCAGGACTAGATTTTTTGGTGAATTTGATTAATAAATAAGGTAACTCCTGTAACAAATGTAACAAGGTTTCAGCCCCCATCTCTGGCTCAAGACTTAAAGTCAAATATAGTTTTAAAAGTTAAATCAGTTTGACATTCATTTGTTTAAAACCCACGCGTATGCAAGGGCATACATAGATGAAAACAAAAACGCTTCCCCTTCCCACAGGATAATGGTGTAACAAATTAGGTGGCAAAGAAAGCACATTGCACTCAGGAAAGCTGATTAATCTCTTGTGTTTCATTGACATGTGCCACAGCCTCCCTGAGGCATAAAGAGGCATAATGTTGTTTTGTGGCTTTCTGGGGGCCTGAAAGGGGTTGTCTTACCAGAATGCAGCACATAGACAGGCCCACTGTTAGTTCTTTGTCATGATGACACAACTTTGATCACCTTCTTCCATTGGCCCAAAGAAGGAGTGTCTTAAATAACTGCACCTGCAAAGCTCAAGCAGATCAAAGTGCCAGTGGGGGATTAAACTGGAGCTCAATATGTTGGCAGCATGTTGGATGTTGGAGTTTTGCTCACCTAACTTATATCAAAATTAATGAGAAAGCAGACTCTATGACTTTGTATCAGCTGTTAAAACTGCTTCACAGATAAGGTTGTTAAATCTGTGGCTACAATGAGCACTCCAGAGGAGCAAGATGAAGACCTTGTGGGTATGGGACTACGGGTTTCTGTGTCCCCCACACAAATGGCCTTTTATATCATGTTGGTGGTTCTGGGCATCCTTGGGAACGCCACCGTGATTGGAGTGATTGGTAGGAGTGTGATTTCGGACCGCAGTGGAGGCCGTAACTCAGATATGATTATCATTAACATGGCACTGTCTAACGTGCTGGTGTCTGTGATGAGGAACACACTCCTTGTTATTTCTGACATGGGACTTGAGGTATGTAATATAATATATTTTCAGATTTTTTATGTTTTTAACAGTGAGTTGAACTTTAGCTTGTAAAAAGAGCATGAAGGTTTTGTCACAACAAAATTACATGAGCTTGATTGTTGTTGTTCCAAGATTTTCTTGCAGCCATCTCCTTCTTTTTCAGCTGTACTCCTCCAAAGAGTGGTGTCAGTTCCTGATGGGTGTGTGGGTGTGGCTGCGATCAGTCAATGTGTGGTCAACTCTTTTCCTCAGTGCGTTCCACCTCCAGACTTTGAGGCGTGTGACTCCCACTATTGGGTACCTTAATGGATCCCGGGGCATTTTGAAGCTACTGCTGAGTCTTGTCCTTATTTGGCTGATCAACTTTATTTACTCTATTCCTGCCTATATATTTTCCACTAATGGGGGTGTGAACACCACAGAGGTATGGTGATTCCAGTGGTTTTATATATGAAAAGCCATTTCATTGCCAATCATTTACTCTTCACATTAGCCTACACATCGTCATTTTGTAAACCATCCTCCTTTTTTGTTTTTTTTTTTCGTATTCCATGATGTCATTAGTTTCTGTTTATTTATGTAATGTTTGAATCTGTTTGGCTTCTTTAACCTGCTTGGACACATCATGGTGAACATCAAGTTTGACTTCACTGTTTGTAAATTCTGTCATTTAACATAAACCTGAAGAATAATCCGCTTTAGCAAACAACACTGTAAAACTAAAAAACATTTTGCATGCTTATGTTTGCGGAAATGATTTAGACAAAACCATATTGTACAGAAGCAGTAGTACTATTTTAGAATATAAAGAAGTGTGGTATGGTCCTTAAATTTTTGAACTGCTCAAAAAAGTTGATGGGATCCACTCTCAAATACATGGTAACCCAAAAACAAACAGGGTCAGAATGGACACATAGAGTACAGTACTGTTGGTTTACCAAACCTGTAAATTGAATAATCAGTTTAACTAAATGAGGGACCTTAAAGGTTAATTATCCTCCAAGAAGTCATGCAGAAAATGCTCAAAAATGCTCTTAATCATGGAAACAAGCAATAGCATAATACTTTATTTTAAGAACATTACACTCTAGCTCAAACAGATATAATGTAAATGCATGACTATGTTTCTCTTTCGCTTCTCATTTTGTCCTCATGTCAGACTCTGATGCTGGTCAGCAGCACAACACGCCCCCTGTTGGGCTGTGTGTGGAACTTCCCTTCTACTTATAGTGGCCTGGCCTATGCTACCACGTCCATGGTGATCCACGAGTCAATCCCCATATTCTTGATGGCTTTCACAAATCTGGGCTCCCTTTACACACTCTACACCCATGGTAGGGCGCGCAGCTTGGTGCGAGATGCACCTGTAATCAAACGGGTGTCTGCTGAGCGGCGAGCAGCCAAGGTGAGAAAGAAGAGAGTGTCTAAATTTTTGAAGACCTCACTGAAGCCATGTAGATGAGTATTAAACAATTAAAGTTAAATATTTAATGTGCAGCAAACCTGCAAGCTGAACTACAGGCAATATGACATTTTCCCCAATTCTCTGCTTTTTGTGCTTTTCAGGTGATTCTTGGTCTCATAATGCTCTTCATTGCATCCTGGGGAACAAGCATCATATCTGTCAACTATTACAACTATAACCGCGGCTCCGCAGCTGAGTTCCTTCTGGTTATTGCCCGTTTTGCCAACATTATCTTCATTGCCATGTCCCCTTTTGTTCTGGCAGTCGGACACAGGCGGTTACGTGCTTTCTTGAAGTCTCTGCTCTCTCACTGACAGAGCTGCTGGCTGACAGTTCACTGAAGTCCAGGAGGTGCAGCTCACACAGTTCTGCTAATTATCTCTCAGTAGTTAAAGCAGGTTCATGGGCATTGGTGTGAACATGTCACCACATGTGTGAGTTAGTGAGGGAAGACAGACTCAATGGCAAAGTGACAGAGAGAGGAATACTTTTGAAAAGTCAATCAGATAACAAAGATTTGTGCTACGTGACCCACTGAATTCAACCATGCAAATGGGTGATCTCTGGGTGATGTTGAAGTGATGTCTCTATTTTACAATCCAAGCAAAGGGTCCAAATAAATTGAAAATCTATCAAAATCAGATATTGCAACATGTACCCATTACTTTACCAACCAATATGGGGGTCTACGCTTTTTTCTTTGTTTTTATTTGTTTTGTTTTGTTTGCTTGTTTTGTTTAGTTTTTTTTTTAGTATATCCTTAGCATAATAATATTTCTTATCTCCATAGGCTCTGACAATTTCATATTTTGACTACAGTAACTGCCCAAAACAATACTTCTAACTGCGTCTTAAGGAAATAGACAATAAATCTCAGTAATCATTGGCACACGTTTAAAATATTTAGGTTTGTTTGTTTTTTTGGACACCGTTTTCTCATAAAACATGGGAAAATCATGAAATTTACCTGAATTGATAAACGCAACCAACCTATGCACATGAGATACAATAAACACAATCAAAAATAATCTTAAATAATACTTGAAAACAATTCTGTCCAGGCTGTAAAGAGAGCATTCATAAAATGATGCAGCAGTGCTTCTCTGTAGTTTTTAGTGTTTTAAGAAATATCACATGCAGTCACACATTTTACTTTCCTTTTCTCACTTTAACTTTTTTTCTCAATTTTTATCAGTTCGCCTCTCTTTTTGAGCATTGGAATTTGTTTGTTTTCCCTTTATTTCTTCAATCTTTGGGGATTTATTCTTCTGTTCAGTGTCCTCACTGAGACATTTAAGAACTTTAGACCACCCCACTATCATGTTTGTGATTCTCCTCCTCAGCTTGCCATGACCTAGGGCCACCACCATAGGGCTGAATCCTACAAACAGAGAAGCAGAAAAATGGGACACAGTCAGCAGCCCTTCAGCATGGTGTCCCCCATCATGGTTGTAGTATGTCACTGCAGCAACCTGTAGTGCCCAGCAGACCACGAAGAGCGACACCAGTGACACGATGACGTGAGCTGCTTTTCGTTCACCTGACACATGCTTGTCCAGCTCTCCATGAGTTGCCCCTGACTCTCCTCCTGAGGTGATGGCTCTGATGTGCTTGGCCAGAGCATGAAGTGTGGCCACATTAGTGAAAACCATCAGCACCAGAGGCAGCACCTCATTAAATGCCAGTGAAGTGGATGCAAAAGCTGAGCCCTGCTGTTCAGATGGGAACTCCCAGACGCAGCCCAGCAAAGGCCTAGTGGTGCAGCTGATCACCATCAACTCCACGGTTGCATTACCGTGAACATGGGTGGCGTACACCAGAGCTGGAATAGAGAACACCAAATTGGCAACCCATACCACCCCCAAAATGATCCATACGCGTCGCCTCTCCCTCTGCTGTGCCAGAGGTCCGAAGTTCACATGCTGTCGTTTAAGGGTAGAGCAATGGAAGCCACTAAGTGCCAGAGTCACCCAACAGCCTACAGCTCGCCACCACACCCAGAGCAGCATGAAGACTCTGCACCAGGCCGGAGACAAAGACACATTCAAACCAAGGTCCGAGACAAAGATGGGCACTGTGCGGAAAAGGGAGGTCAGCAAGTTGGCCAGTGACAGGTGAACCAAAATGGTGTCAGAGGGAGGCAGGCCCCGAGCTGGACTCTCACTGGCTGACTGAAACACCTGAGAGTAAAAGCGAGACAGACTGAGAACAAATCTCCAAGAACATTGAGCCTACAAGTACAGATATAATATTTTATATTGTCTCACCACATGGATGACCAAGATGTTTCCCAGTATGCCAGAAAAGACCAAGAGCCCGAACAAAATAGCATCTACAGTGAGGACTTCTGACATGGCATCATCTTCTGCATGGTGCCATTTTTTTTGCTTTTTCTTTGCACAGAGCGTGTGTTCAAGAGTGGAGAGATACTTCAAGGCTTCATTCGTATAACTGTTGCTGCTGCTCCTCTTCAGATTTTATAGATGCACACACAGACGAACAAATAGGTTCATCACACGGCAGGTTTCAGCTTTGCTGACCAGGTTCAAAAATCCATTTACTTCAATATGCTGATGTATTCACTGTGCATGCAAAGGGTGGCATTTTCCACATTTGCTTTCTGCACCACCAACCAATGTATTGTCGTCTCAGTCACATCAACTAGCTTATTGCTGACATTTGTTCTGTTCAACTTTTCATCTGTTGACATTAAATAATTTATTCCAATTGTCACTTCATTCTGCTATGGAACTGCACATTGTGATGGCCCAGTAATTTAACCTGGGAGTTTTCCTTGGTGTCTCAATTATTTTTCAGTTCATCTTGTTGCTGTCCCATTGCTGGCTTCGCTAAATATAAACATATAGTGTCAGAGAGTCAAATAGACAAAAACTACTGATGAGACAGATTTAAGCAATTATCCAACTTCACCTTTGAGGAACAGAAGGTGCTGAGCCAGCCATTCTTATTAGTCAGCCATTCACTCTCCCTTGAGATTTATTGTTTGCTGGGTTGCTAAATTTCTCACTTGGGATTAGGCAATTATTGTTTGGAATAATCTCGCCTAAGCACTTCTTAATTAAAGGTACAGTGGAGACAAATGATACATATTGATTATGTATCAATATTAGATTTACTGATTTACCATGAATGGATTTTCCTTTTTTAGAGTAATTGTAATTGTAACAAAGTATGATCACCAGAAGCTGATCTTAAAGAACATATGATTGTGATAATTTTTTTTTATTTATTAATATCATTGTCCTTTTACCTGAAGAAGTAAGCCTAACTAAGGCATAACCAAATGGGTTTATGTAGCTAAAATATTTTGTAGTCATTTATGGTAAACTTCAAACAAATTTACTCAAGTGAATTTAAACCAGGATAAAATCTGTGTTTTGTAACAAAAAAGTCCCCTGTTGTAGCACATGACTACAGAATAAAGGGCTTGAAATTGTATTTGGATTTTTGGAAGAAACAACCAAATTACAGTTCACATAAAAGATATGCATATTATTTGTAAATTGTATGCAACCAAACTAAATAATGTGGAAAAAAATACACTGCAAACTTGCCACTTATAAAAAGAATCAATTTGAACTGTGTGTTCCTCGTTTTAGATTTAAAAACAGATTAGAAGATATTACTACCGCAGGTTTATGAACAATATTGGGCCAGCATCATTGTTAAATCCGACGAATCAACACAGAATATAACTACCGCTTTCTTTGTTTTCCCTCCACAGATGTTGTGGGTGTTTGCAGCTCTGATCTGGATGTGAGAGACGTGCAAGTGAGCAGCTCAGGTATGACACACTGATGTCAACACTCCGATCGTTGTGTGTGTTACTGACAGACGCCCAAACCGCTGTGTGGGACGATGACTCACGGCTGTGTGTGTAACTGTGTATAACTACAAAAAACGGTGTGCACGCTCCCACGCTCCCAAGCCCTCCGCGGCGCGCGCGCCTCCACGTGCACTCTCACACAGCGGGCATCAAAGCCGTTTACGTCAAAGCGAGCAGGAAGAAGAAAGACGATCCGATGGCGCGATAGCCGGCTCCTCTGGTCCCACCGAAGCAAGTAAGTGCTTTTCATGAATGTCTGTGAGTTGGGACACTTTATCACCTTGTCCTTTTCATGACGTCACCCCACAAGGTCACCCTCGGATCTGTCACTGGCTGCACGAAAGCATGATGGGCTGAATGTTAATTCTGTCGTAGATGAATAGCCGCCTCTCTCGTCCATGGACGCACTATCCAGTTTCACACGGATTTCGTCGAGTGCGCTGAGGCTGAGCTGATCCTATGGCAGACAGCAGTCCGCCCTGTTCCATCGCCAATCTGATCCACTGTGAGAGAAAATAAAGAGGGAGTGAGATGACAAACCACCAAGGACCATCCCTGCTCGCCTTATCGGCACTCCTGCTCTGCACATTACACCAGACAGCCGGGTCCAGCAGATCCCATCGCAGCAGCTCAGCATCATCAACAGTATCCTCATCATCATCATCACCAACATCCGCATCCGCAGGCAGGAATAACCTGGGGACACTCCAAGACCGGCTAAAACAGACTAACATCAGCTCCAAATACCATGGCAGCCGCAGTCATAAAAGTAGGCCATCACCAAAGCTTGAAGCAGTAACAGGCCATGTGAATAGCTTCTCTATTAACACCAGCAGTGGCAATATTAATACTGTGATACCTGAAGAGTCTGGCAGGGCAGCAGGCTGGAGCCCAGAAGAAGGGGTGTCACCACTGTGTGCCTACCGAGTGATTGACAATGGCATTGGGGGGCAGCTGTGTTTTCGAGACACGCTGTTTGGGTACAAGTGTCATAAGGGGGACTGCAGGAGAGTGGTGTCTTTCAGGAATCTGATGGCAAACATTCTTATCAATGGCAGCGTACTGTTACAGTGGACCCAAGAGGGTGTATCCACGACATCCGGCCGAGCTGTAAAGACAGAAGGAACTGCAGCAGGTCAGAGAGGCAGAGGAACAAATTTAACAAGAGAGGAAACTCTGGGATCACACACTGTTTTAGGGGACCGACGTCACAGACGTGGAGGCTACGAGTTAAGCTGCTGGTGGAATGGAAGCTATACTCAGTTTGAGTGTGCTGGTGTCCATCTTGGATCTGGCTGCAGGGACTTTCTCCTGACAGAGCTGCATGAGAACATCCCATACCGACTCTGCCTGCGCTCCCTGGCCCGTTCCGATCCAGCTCAGAGAGCAGACCAGCAGGACTGTGTAGAGTTTACTCTTCCACCATCTGGGATGCAAGACATTGTGATTGCCATGACAACAGTAGGGGGGGCTATTTGTGTGATGCTGGTCATCATTTGCTTGCTGGTGGCATATATCACAGAAAACATCATGAGCCCCACCACGCAGCACACATACTCCTACCGCACTCATTCGCGTCACTGATGCACTGCTAAATAAATAGGATGTCATACATTTAACATAGTCACTCATTGTCCATAATAATAATTTTTCAATCAGCTACATAATATGATATATACATTCTGTTATTACTGGATTGAAGCACAATTTATCATGGCTCTGCAAATAACATGCCTTGTCAACCTCCTTGAGGATGCACTGAACCAAAAGTACTGAAAACATACATTAAGTCAATAAAGTAGTTTACCGTGTTATGTTTTTGTTTAAGATTGTCTATGACTGAGTCTGTCAATGTGTGCTGGCAGAATTTATACAGCAATACAATTAATGAAATTACTTTGACTACTTTAAAAATAGCAGTTTTGCTACATGTGCACCCTGGAAGTCCAGACTGGTCCTGTCCTTACTGGTTCACAGAAAAATAAACTTTATTTTAGTATAATTTTCCATTTGACTAAATCACCATCTTGTTTTGCTTTTAGGTCTGCATATAATATGTATTTGTACCATTTTGTGAAGGGCAATACAATCTGGTGTACAATCTCCAAATACTGTGCCAAAGTTAAGATGAGTTAGAATGCCTTTTTGTCCAGCACTTGGTGAATAAAGAACCATAAGGTCATTTCTAATACATTACAGCTGTTGTTATTTTTCTCCTTGTGTGACTGAGTGTGTGTGCATGCGTTAGCTCTCTGTCCTTGGCCATTTTACAAGAATCACATATGCAGGAATTTAAAACACTTGTAAACAAAAGTCCTTGCAGGGCAATCACAAAACAGAAAGTGGGGATTCATCCCAACACTTAGCTTCTTTTGTTTTAATATGAATAATATTTTTATGGATAGCTAGATTGAAAAAAATGTATCATAAAATATGATCAGAATGCCACAGGGTGATAGCCAGTGGGTGATCACAATACTGGTATGTATAGAGGTTTTTCTGAAAGGATGTAAAAGAAATTTTTTTTTTTAATGTCCATCAAGAAAATTAAATCCAGAGAAAATTAAAGTATGACTCATTCATGTATGAGTCATAGCTAAATCCCATAAAAATTGCTATCTTAAAAGGTAAACAAATAAATATTATGTCACAAAATATGGCATAAATGTTTGCATTCTTTATCCTTATCTAGTACTCCACTTTAACAAATTGATTCATTTAGACACCACACAGGAGTTTGGTATTTAGCATTTTCATGCCTCTGCTGTGTCAACATCCAGTAGTGATGTCATAATGTCTTCCCATCTGTCCAATTCTCATAGAACACAATATCTCTGTGTGTGAAAGATATATCCTAAGCAACCTTAGAATGAGTTAGGACATATCTTTAGTGATGTTCCTGAGGTCATAGGGTATTTTTGAGGGACTCTCTCTAAATTTGTTACAATCATTCACCTGGACTTATGGATGAACTGATTTTAGTGGTCAAAAGTCAAGGATAAAGCTCACGTTGACCTTATGATCTTGTGAATGTGATATGTCAAAACCTCAAGCCAAATTTATTACTATTTCATTATATGTCATTATAATGTTCTTCATATACATTTCTTCATTGTTTTAACTCAGAAAGATGAGATTGTGACCATAAATTCTGCATCATAAGTGGTTGGCAGAGACATGTAACTGCAAGACAGCAATTGTAGTTCTCTCAGGTTTTGCCAGCAAATGTCCATATTTACTTGTGTTATTAGGTTTGACACACAATGGTTGAATTTTTATGTCCCACCACCATGGTGCATAACAGGCAGGACGTTATTTCAACATGCTTGCTCTAAAGCTACACCACAGGTATGGAGTTTATGATTTGATATGATTTTGAACCGTTATCATATGAATGAGTTAACAGATGCATTTCCCAAAAATTGCTGTAATTCCCCAATTCCCCAATTTAAGCTGGCGTGAAAAAATGAAATAAATCAATCTTTGTTAATGAATAAGCTATTTGGCTCTCAAAGGATTAAACAGATTTTCTTGTGAACACAACATGAAGAATGATACACGCGAAGCAACTTCATACACACCGCACAGGTAACCCATGTAAAGTATCAAAATCAGAAATAGTTTTATTGCTTTTTATTTTATCTTGGACAAGAGAAAGACAAAAGAAAAAAAATCCAAAAGAAATATATATATATATATATATATATATATACATAGAAATTAGAAATATAAGAAATATTTGCAGTGGAATACCGTACAATAGTGCAATAGTGCAGTAATGTGCAAATGTTCATGAGCTTGTCGTAGATTAAATTGTTATATTTTGGTGTGTCTGGCTGGATATTATCATATGAGTTTTAAAAACTTGGGAACCTGCCAATAAAACTGTGTTATACGGGAAATAAACACATTTCTCTGTAAACTGTAGAAAATCAGTAAGTGGAAGAAAAGTGTTATTTTTCCGGAACGTTTCTTCAGTTTGTCTGTTCAGTTTGAAGCCCCGCCCACGAGTGACATCACCGGATAAAGCCGAGTTCAAGTCACAAGGTTCCGCCATTTTAACTTCCTGCTTCAAAACGGGACCAACACGTCGCACAGTATTAGTTGTCGAAACGCCCTGTTATTTGGCTAAACGCGGGGTCTCTGTCGTGGTCTTTTTCTCACAGGGATCAAACTAACTTCCTGTGTTAGTTCCTAGCAGCTTGTGTCGGGTAGTTTCAGCCGGAGAGTCGCGATGCCGAGCCACCCGCTTCGTGTAGCGGTTGTGTGCTCGAGCAACCAGAACCGCAGTATGGAAGCGCACAATATCCTCAGGTAAAGACGAGCCGCCGGGAGGAGGACACACGGGAAACCACCGCCAAGTGAAGCGAATCTGTGCCGAGTATCGAGCCTGTTTTCCCCCAAGTCGCTGTAGAGCCATGCCGACAGGGTGACAGATAGTCCATCGGGCCTCAGCGCGTTAACAATGGGCCGGCTGCTATGACAGCCGCACCGGAGTCACGGGGCTGCTAACGCCGCTTTTCACTACGGTTGACTTTTTACTGCTGCCTCAAGTAAAAAGCCAACACAGATCGGTGTCAAGGAGATTTTAAGGTTTTCAAAATTACCGGCCCAAGTTGTTAAGCAGTGGCCCCCACCTCTCCCACATGTTGACAAGAGCGCCCCCATGTAGGAACAAATCCGGAAGGGCGGAACTGCAGCTGCACAACACTGGGGCTTGTCGTCTGATCAATCTCCTCAGTCACACCACCCTGAAAATTTGGGTCTCCTTTTATCTAGCCTTTTTTAAAAATTTTAAACAAAAGTTTGTGCTGTTTTTTTTAGCATTGAACGTTCGATCTCATTTACATATAGCTTTCCAGATCTAATCGGACATCTACTAAACAGGGTGAGACCAGGAACAACAGCCAGGAGTCAGAAGTAGTGATACTGCTACTGCGTAGGATAAAGTGCTCCACAGCCCAAGAGGCTTTGTGATGACGCTGTCATCGATGTGATCAGCCAAAATAAAAAAAACAAAACAAATTCTTTTCCACCTCTACAGGGTTTTGTCTGACTCCAGCACAGGAGAGCTACTGATTAGTGCTGTCTTAATACAACCAGTGATGCACAACAGTCTCAGTGCAGCTTACTCATTCTCCTTAGGTCTTACATCTTTATAGGATACACTGCTGACATAGAACGATGTTGATGAATGCATTCTGTTTGTATGTAATTTTTTCTTGTATGTCAATTCCAGAAAAGGTTATGTAATTGAATCTGTTCTCTCCTCTTTGCAGTAAACGTGGATTTGATGTACGTTCATTCGGGACAGGGTCTCATGTCAAGTTACCCGGTCCTGCCCCGGATAAGCCTAATGTGTATGACTTCAAAACGACATATGAACAGATGTACAACGACTTGGTCCGCAAGGACAAGGAACTGTATCCCCTTCTGACCCACTTTCTCCTTATTCACTCACACACACATGACAGAAGCCAGATAAGTGAATGTGGGCTATGTACATCTTGGTGTTGGAAGGACTCAGCAGAATGGTGTAAACAGACGGGTAAATCATGTGGAGGGTTTATCAAATGGGTGACAGGTTAACTCTATGCTTTCTTATGAAACCTCTAAAATGCTGAAGCAGCACTTCACCGTACAAGAGCTGTGCAACAGTAAATGTAATTTGGTGAAGATCATAAAGGGTTTTCTCAGACCAACTAGATTGAATTTGTGTGGGTCTTTTTGCCACCACTGTTCTTCTCCAGTTTTCTTATATTTTTAATATATTGTAGCTCTGGTCTTTGTCACAATATACACTTTAAAGGTTTCACAATGGCAGTTGACTTTTTTTTTTTCTGGCTTAACCTCTCTTATTTTTGCTTTTTTGAGGGGGGGGTGGCAGGGCTGTTCTTAATTGCACCGAATTCAATCACTGTTGCTTTGGGATAGTATTGACTGTAGTGCCCCAAGGTAAGTTAAAGCTGACCAAAAACAATCACCTGTTCTTCTGTATTCACAAAAGTTGCCATTACCACCACATCAAGAAAACCCAAATTTTGAATTTCACAAAAATTCTGTGATGCATTGAAGAATACAAATTTCAGATAGTCGTGTGTAGCACATAACTGCTGCACTTTATGAGGAATGCCTAAACTGTCTCAAAGGCTCATCAAAACTTTTTGCACTTATTGCTCCTATAAATGAGTCCTAGCTGGTGGTCTTAACTGTCACCATTCAAAGTATTTATCAGTACAAGACTGTCAAGGTGTTTTATAACCTGCCCTGTTGGTGGTCTTAAGTGAATCTTTTTTTCCTGGAGTATCTATATATATTTAGCAAATTGTGTTTCCTTAAAAAGACAAAATGGTGTGACAGGTCACACCATTTTAAGTTATTCTGGTGTGAAACAGCTTTTTCAAAATGGAGGCCTAAAAGTAGGACAAAACTTCACCAGATTTCAACTTACTATTGTACTATTTGCATAATTGCTGTATTGCAGGTCTAATGTTGCTAAACAGTAATGTGTTGAAAGGTCAAATCTGTGTTCTTGCAACTAAAAAAAGTTTTTTAGTTCTGTATGTTTTATTTATTTATTTATTCATTTTTTTAGTTGGGCTCCGGCAAAGTCATGTAAAAGGTACCTTGCTACAAAATTGTAAACAGCAGCTGCAATAATTACTGCATTATGAATAGAAAGTGCATAGAAAAGTGTTGACCTCATTCACATCCACAAAATTTATAGGCAAGCCACCCTAGTAGGGAGGCCATGGAGTGGATACATAGAGCATCTTTGTAAGGAAAATAAATGTCTCTTAGTATCATGTTAGCGCTAATATTAAAACTTTATTGAACTGATCACTTGCAGTCAGTTTTTCACAGCAGTACTGGCAGTGGCTTGATATCTCTTCTGTTGATGACCACCAACAACTCACTTCCCACTAGAGGGTGCTGCAGTTCAACTAATGCAACAATTAATGACATTCAAATATGTTTTCTGAGGCATAACCCCACTAGTACAAGCTACATTTACAATCTCATTCAGAAAAATGTTTACCCTTCACTGTCACACAGTTTTACTGGATGTTTAAAGCCTACTTCAGATTATGTGACAAATGTTTTGTTATACCTTGAAATATTTCTCCTGCTGTTTTCCTTGACCTTCTTGCTGCTCAGATACACACAAAACGGCATCCTGCACATGCTGGACAGAAACAAGCGCATCAAAACAAAGCCAGAGCGCTTTCAAAACTGCAAGGACAAGTTTGACCTAGTGATCACCTGTGAAGAGAGAGTGTATGACCAAGTGCTGGAGGGTGAGGCTTTTCATAAGAAATGTCTATTCACTGAGGAAGTATACTTGGTAACTGTATGCATTTTTTGTTTTTTACTTTCCATGTAAGCAACAAAGAACAAAGTCACTGCATTGTCTCAAACACCTTTTTTGTGTGCAGTTCAAGCCTGTACTCCAACACTGTATCTCTCATCTGTTGTTGCTCCACAGATCTTAACTCAAGAGAGCAGGAGACTTTACAGCCCGTACATGTCATCAATGTAGACATTCAGGACAACCACGAGGAAGCCACGCTGGGTGCCTTCCTTATCTGTGAACTCTGTCAATGTGTGAGTGTCTCCTACAAAGGTTTTCTCCAAATATTCTGTACAGGCACATGGAAAGGGGAAATGAAGTGGCCATAAACAGCCTAGTTATTACATGACAAGCATGTAGGTATAAAGGGGTTTCATTCTAAAATTATGTACATCTATATTTTCAGGCAGTATCACATTAAATGGTCTTGATGTACATAATGTGATCAGATACATTTCTCAAAGATGAGATTGTCTTCACAAAATGAAGATGCTGCCAACGCTATGAGAAGGTGCTATAGATTCATGAATTGTTTATAGGGATTGGTTTTAGTTCACTAGTGCTAATTAGCTGTGTGTTTGCATTTTAGCAGGTTGTGTTTAATTTGCATCCTCCTCCACCCCTGCAGATCCAGCACACTGATGACATGGAGAATGAAATCGATGAGCTCCTACAAGAGTTTGAGGAGAAGAGCAACAGGCCTTTTCTTCACACTGTTTGCTTCTACTGATGCACAATAGAAAACTGCAATAAATAGACCCAGATAACAAGCAACCAAACAATAGGACATGGACACACACTTCTGGCTCCTCAGTCATCTGTAACACAGTACACACACACACACAGTTTTGGGTCAGGACCTGAAGAATGGCTGCTGTTGGACATATTGGTGATGCTGGGTTTTCCCTCTATGCAGAGGACGGACTTGCTGCTCTCGCTCTGCCTTTACTCCATCGGAGCAAGGTCAGGCCAAGGTCCCCCCTCTATCCCAGTTCCATGAAATCACTCAGCCATGTCTCCTCAGGGAGAGCCATAACTCCCACAGCCACAGTCAAACAACTGCTTTAAAATACTCAGATTATTTTGTGTTGAGTACAGCATATTGATGCTGGATTTTATTTTATTTTGTTTTGTTTTTCTTTAGAAGATATATAATTGTAATTCATTTTCAGCATTCAGCCTATGTCAGATTTTTATTTCTGATGGGGGGACAATGTGATTATTTTTTTAATTTTTATTTTATTTGGGGTCAGATAAGGAAGAGAATTATTTGAAATGAATGCGTGTTTTGGAGACTGCGTGTTGTAGATTAGTTAGGATTAAGTTCAAGTGGGTGGGCTAATACTGAATAACCAAATCTAGACCTCTCAGAGGATGTCCTCCAATGTATTTCCAATATAATGTGTTGATTCATATTTAAAGTTGGTTATCTTTCAGTGCATAGTATTTTTTTTCCTTTGTTAATGTTAAAGAATTGAAGCATTGTAGTAATCTGCAAACAGCAAGCTCAGCTGAGAGTGCCTGAATTTTCTGTATGTACATATGAATTCACTAAAGAGAGAAACATCTCTAAGAAACATGCAGTGACTCTTACTTTGCTCTGACATGTGCTTCATTCAAGAGCAGTGATTCACTCAAACAGCATGTTAATACAAAAATCAAGAAAAGCTGCTCATCCTGATCGATTAAACTGGATCTTCTTATTGTGGACAGTAATTTGATTACTTTAAAATATGTGATCAAATTAATATTAAGTTATGGCTAAATATATTTAAAACCATGTTGTTTAGACAGAAAAGAGTCGCTCCCCGTGAAAAGACGAAATAAAACTCATCTAGGTGAAGCACGATAAAATGTGTATGGACACGCAATTTTGTAAAATGGACTCTATGTGTTTATTTAAACTTGATTTATCAAATTAACGGTAAAAATAATAATAATAATGATAATAAAAATAAAAATAAGAGGGTCGTTAAGGCGCAGACTGTTACCAAGGGGACTGATCTCGACAGCCCACAGGAGCGGGTCCCGGCCCTCCTCTGTCCTGGAAGAGGTGCCACCTTTTCGGCCTTCACCGAGGCCTCTCCGGCGGTGTTCCCGGATTAAATCCACCACAGTGAGGGAAGGATTGGGTGGGTGTCCGGAACAGCTACTGGTTAACACAGCGAGGCGTTTAATTTCACTGAAAGCCAGTTAACTGGCATATTAAAGCAGTTTCACCTGATTTTGAGAGGAGGACGCTCCGGTGTCTCCGTGTGTCTCCCAGTGAGGGTCGCTGCAGGACATGAGGGCTCTCCTGAACCGCATCCACAACTTCATCGTGCTGCTGGTCTACGGGGAGGACCAAGTCTGTGCCTGCACCTGCGGAAGGTCAAATACACTTCGACATTACCAGATCAGATCTGAGGGTTTATATTTTGTGGGACAAACTTGGATTGGTGACCACTGTTGTCTTTCAAAAAGCCTGAGGTCACTCAGCTTCTCCAATGACCTAATGGAGCCTGGGTCCTTATATTTTTGTAAGATTTATTGTAATATTTTCGGACTGTTAATATAATTGTTAACTCACAACGAAAATGCTGTTAGCAACGTCTTATTTTAAACTTTGATGGGTGTTTTTACTGCAGAAATTGAGCCACCATTCAGCCAGTTTCCAATTTTTATGGCTTTTCTGTTTGTTGTCATTTCCAGTATGCAGTGATCATAAGAGATATGTTAGGATCAGGCTGACTTACTACCTCTGCTAATATATTTCAGGGGAAAACAGTGGGGCAGATGACAGATCCCGTGGTTTATAGTGGCTCAAGAAAACCCTTTTACCTCTTACTACTTATGAAGCTTTGAGTCCTTATTGCTGAAAAGTTAGCATTTTGCAGATTTTAGTTTTCACATAACAATCACAAAGATACTCACATCATTAGCATCTTTCAGTATCATGGTTTAACTTCGGTCCACTGATGCTTGTGTATTTTTTACTTTTCTGTGTATAAATCTCCCATTACCGGCCACTGCTGTAGGCATGAAGCTTATGTCATTCCATGTTATGGGGATGAGATGGAGGTGGATTCATAAATTATATCAAGGCCCAGCAGGAGTTTGACATGATAGCATGACTGCTCTTGGGCCTCTGCATCAGCTGGTTCTTGTCGTGGCTGGATGGTGTTGGCCGCTCATGGCTCAGGTATTGGAGGAAAAACAGAATGAACGGTGAGTAAGAAGCCAGCTGAGAAACCTAACTTGCATGTGGGGACAGCTTTGGGGTTTCTGAAGAAAGTTTATAAATTTAACATGAGGAAATTTATACCTTTTGTACACAAAAAGTTGAGTGATGTATAGAAGCAAGTTTTTGATTTCCTTCAATCTCCACAGGCAGTTATATCCAAAATACATAGGACTCCAAGGGGAACACTGTGCATGCTGTGTACCACAATGTCAGTGGCATTTAAAATATAAAATGAGAATTGAAGTCAACAGTTGCTGTGTGCTATTTTTTTGTCAAAGTGAATGCCTTGTAGTTCCAACTTAATCTCTTAAATTATTCGTAGAAGTATGATGTTATCTGACCAGGAGTTCTACTAACTTACTGCATAAAACATTTAAATATTAATGATGATTAAGGATTTTTAAAAAAATAACTCTCCAACATTAGAGAACTGTGCCAAGCTGTTCACATATATAAAAAGCCCCAAAAATATACTTATTAAAAAAAATTAACTTTGTGTGTTTATAAAAACAGGCCCATTTAATAATTTCAGACAATCCACTGGGAACAACATTCATATATGGTTATTACAGACACAGAATCTGAGTCCCATGTAAAGTACACTTTTAAAAGTGTATACATATATATTAGAATGAAAGAGTCTCAAGTGTTATTTGTAAATGGATTATCTCCCCCAACCCTGTGAACTCATCTTTTGTCACACAGGTTTTTGAGCATAAACTGAAAGATTAGTTAAAGGGCGGAACACTAATAATCAAATCCAGGCAGCCCCACTGAACAAATCTTGTAATTAAACTGGAGTTCCATCCTTTGGAGAAGATCCAGTCTTTTCCACCTTGCTCTCGTCGTCAGTGGAGGTAGCAGGCTGGGCAAAACTCTCCTCTGCTGTTGTAGCTTCTGCTTTGGCAACACCCTCACAGTCCTGTTTAACAACATTATGGCCCTGTGCCGATTGGTCGATATCAGAAGGAGGTGGTATAATGTCACCATCCACTGCATTTATCTCAAGGACTGGAGTGATTAACTCCTGAGCCTGAGGAGCCTCACTTAGCGGCAGGGTGAAGCCCATTTTCCCTCCACTGCCTGGTGGCCCTGCTGCAGTAGCTGAAAGGGACTTGGCTTGAGCCTCCTCTTCTCCATGCAGCCAGTCCATCTTCTGAAGGTGTTGCTTGACAGCGTCGTCCACCCGAGCATCAATCATAGCCTCAGTCAGGACACCATCCTCAGAGGAGTATGCTGCTGCCTATGAGAACCAGAAGCACAGTACACATTTTACTCATCTGGTCACCAAATCCAATGAAAATTGTACACAGAAATGGATCCACAATGAGTTCAGGGAACATACCTGCCAGGCCACACCCAGCTTGGAGATCTCTCTTCCTGACATGCCTTTTGTCCTCTTTGCTATCTCAGAGCACTTTTTACCATAGTCAAACTGTGCCAATTTCATTCTCCTGCAGAACAGGAACAGAGATGATATGATGTGATGAGTTTCCATCTTGCTAAACTGCATATCATTCCTTTCAGATGTTGTTTTTAGACCTTAGTAGTATATCTCCTAGCACACGTGTGTGCGGCAGGAGTCATACTATAGAGATGGTGGACTGTACCCAGGTTATTTCAGTAATGATGTCTAGTGTGCAATGGCTTTGTTTTGTGCTTTACGTTCATCGCTGTGTTACTGTGTTGCGATTTTACTCACTGCCTTCCTCCAGTGGCAGGCTCAAGGACGTATCTGTCAAAGTACAACCGGACCAGCCTCTCCCTCTCCTCAGGACCCGGTAGAGCAAAATTCACAATTTCATCTATACGGTCATTTATGGCCCAGTCAAACTGTTCTGGTTGGTTACTGGCCAGAACCAGCATGAATCTGCAGGAAAAACCGAAATGAATCATGTTAACAGATGTGTTGGAAAGTGTATGAAACACTTATTACTTAAGGTCAGACCATCAATATGGCACATAATGTGAAAAAGTATTTACTTGTTGCTCTGTTCTCCAGTGCGATACAAGAATGCATTCAAAGTGGCTCTAAGGTCTTCGCTGATCTTCTCCTACAAATGCAAGAATACACATTATGGTCAAGATAGAGAAAGGTACATGCAATCAAAGTAATAAACTTCCATCTGGCATCTGTCTGGTGAAATACAGCAACACTTACAGTGGATCGCTTGCGAAGGAAGGCATCAGCTTCATCAACAAAAAGCAGCAGCCTGTCAGAATAAAAACAAAAAATAACTTCACTGCCTGTTGATGCCTTATCTTGAGTGGATATAAATTTTTTTGCACACCAGATTCTTCACTGAATACAGTAATATACCCCCGTCGGCTTGTGGAGGCCCAGTCAAAAACTTTATGCATGGCGGTCACACCATCCCGGCCCATGGGTGCAACATCACCACCGGTCATGATTGCATAGTCCATGCCAGAATGCATTGCCAGCTTCTACTCAGCGAAAAGAGAGATGGTTCACTGTTAGATAATGCATCACTGGCCATGTATGTGACAGTTAATGTCATTCAGTCCTCAGATGTACCTTAGCAAACAGTGTTTTGCCTGTTCCTGGTGGGCCATACATCAGGATGTTCCTGTAGAGGCCATTATTCTGTCTTGTGTTTCTTGTTGCTATGGCAATGTCTCGCACACGTTCTTCAAGGGTAGGCTAAGAAAAGGAAAAAAGATAAAAGCATTTTTTTTTTCTTTTTTCTTAAATAAATGCAAGTTCCTTTAGTTATCATTTAAGACTGACATCTACTTACACTGAGGACAACTCCTTCAAGTGCATCCTGAGGTTTGTTCTTCAGCCGTTTAGCTGTCTAAATAGTTAAGGAGAAACAGAACAAAATTATTAACTCAATATAATCAGCAGTTACGAAATTTGAAATGGATAAATTGTTTATCAGCTACCTTAATTGGATGCTTGACTGCCTCTCCCACAGTGAATCGGGACGTCTCTCGCACCAATGATGGCTTCCCGAGCCTCGCCTCAATGTAACGGCCCGCCACCGCTGTTGCATTCCGGGCCGAGTACACTCCTACAGCTAAAAGGGTCAATCCTGCTACCTGGTGACATGATAGGGCAGTTAAATATTTAAATATTAATATCATGGCAAGGACCAGATAAACTACTCCATTCAAACCAACTTTAAATTTTGCTTGCCCTTATCAGTTGTCCAGATCTTTCAATGGCTGTATATTAAGGGTGTACATCTGTCCATAAAAGACGATACAATACGCATCTAGATACATGGAGTAAAATACGATTCAAGGAGGGCACACTCCATTGAAATGGAAACATTCGGTTTGAGTCAATGAGATATGATACAATCTGATACAGCTCATAATTTTAAGAAGACAACTAGCTGATCGTGACTATACACTATATTTCAGAGAACTAATCTAGATGTTACAATGAACTCTTATCTGTCACTGTGAATGGAAACAATCATCCCACCGTGGCTGTGACTTTGTCCCAGTCTGACAGAAAGGCCCTGAATCCTTCTCCAAACACAGCACCTGCAGTCCTGAAAGCAAATCCATGTTAATTGCAAGTTGACTTTTACACTGTTGACATTATGCAACTATTGAGTTACCAGTTACTTTATAGATATAGCTGACTATTTCTGTGTCATTTATTGGTGTGATGGTCCTGCATTTATTTTAAACATGCCTCTAACAGCTTCAGTTTCTACTAGACACATGATTCAGGATGCCAAGATCCATCAATACACGACACGTGATCATCACCATTATAAACATTGCAGTGTAAAACCAGATGAGATCTTACTTTATGGACTCCAGGACAGTCTGTCTGTGTTCTGCAGCCTTCAGGCGGATTTGTTCGCGGATTATATCAGCATTCTCTCTCTCCACACGGGCTCGAGCTTTAGATTCAGCCTCTACACGCAGGAGCTCGTTCTTGTGCCTCAGCTCCATTTCATGCTCTATCGTTGCTACAAAAACAATTACACAAAAATAATGTAAACGTAAACAGCTCGACAGATACAAAAACATCCCAATTATCATGCCCCTGGTGGCGTCCATACCTTTCCTCATGGCCTCCTGTTTTTGTACAGACTCCTCCTGTTTGCGGAGGTTCTCCTCATTCAGGGCTTGCTGTTGGTAAAGAAGAACAACAAAACAACGGTCAGTTTACTACTGTTTACAGAAGCTTATTTCAATGCATTTTACACTAAATAAGGAGGATGTAGCTTTACCTGTTGCCTTAGTTGGTCCTCATATCGCTGCCTGGCCAGCTTATCTTGGTACTGAGCTCTCTGTGGTGGGACAGAAATCAGTCACTGTAACCATGGCACTAACTGGTCAGGTTCACTGCTGCAACAACAGCATTTCTGTTCATACCGCTTGATGCTGTTTGGTCTCCTCATTCAGAGTTTTCCTCCTCTCTTCTGCTTGGATTCGTATCTGGTCACCTTTTAGCTGTTCAACTGCTGCTTCATACTCCTGTTACAGTGGCATGCAAAGGACAGCAAAACTTATGAAATCAAAACAACACACTGGAGAACACTTATCATTTACTGGAAGCCCTTCAACCACTGCGTCTCATTAGCATCCATGAAAGTCCCCAAAAAGACACACACACACACACACACACACACTTTAGGCTAGATCAGAATTATATTTGTAAAAATTTGTCGTAGAGCAAAGCTATGTTTACTGTACATTATTTTTTTGTTCTGTTTTTCAAAGTGTAACAGCTCACACTAGAACTTATTTTGGACAAACTCATGTACCATGCAGTATAGCAAGACAGTACTGTTCAGCAGAGTCAAATGTCTTCTTTACCTTCATTTTGCTCTGATGTTCCATCTGAGTGGTCTGTTCCTGCATACGGGCCAAGTCCAGAGCTTCTTTAGCATGTCCTGGATGTGAGGTGAAAGGAAATGACAACAACACAGAGCTGAAAGGTCAGTCTAGATTAATCTCAGTAGCTCTGACTCTTGTATCTCCAGAGTGAAACCATCTCACTCGTTTTCTATCGATTACACCTTTAAGTGTTTAAAATGAAATCATTAACGCATAACACAACATAGGCAGCTGGGGAGAGCTGTGCATTTGGGTGTTGCAAGCTTGAGCACATGGTAATGACCTTTGAACCTAGTCCACTTGAATGAATGAATGAATGAATGAATGAAGGTTAGGGCAGCACAGACTTGCTCTCATGAACAACAGAAAATGCTTTACACAGATGAAATAATAAATATATATGGACGCATGCAGTCTTGGATAATGAGTATGGGGCTGCTAGCATCACTGGGGGGCCCTTAGCCCAGAGAGGGGCCGGGAGCTGAGTACCAGGACTGTCGATTTACACAGATGTAGTCCGGATAAACCTCCACCCCGGTGACCCCACTGAGCCAACAGGCCGTCCTCAATACTTACGGGACTTGTCGAGCTCCTTGGCCGCCTGAGCAGCCCGCTCCAGCCCGGTGGGATCAAAGTTGCTCCATTTGTCCTTGGGTTTATCTCCGCCGCCGCTGGAACCTCCGGCCGGCGGCGGCGGTGGAGGAGGCGGGACCGGGAGGCCGGCGGGCGCCTCGGGCTGCCCCTTATTCAGGCCGAACAGCCAGGACATGTCGGTGAGGGTTAAAAAAGCACAGTTTGTCCAGTTCCGTGTTAAAGAGGTAAGAGGCGGAGGAGGAGGAGGCTGCTGCGGCGGCGGCGGCGGCTACAGGTCTGTCACTGCACACGCGTGTCACGCCGCAGTCTTTTGCGCAGCTGCATCAGCGGGTGCAGGTTTCATTGAATACCAGCGACGTCCATTGGCTAACGTTCAGTATGTTTTATTCTTATTGGACACCGGAACCAGCGCGTGTACTAGAGGTCATTCACGTAGCCCCACCCATAGTCGGTACGGTAGCCGCAGAAGGTCAAAATATCTGCAATTCACATGACCGGACATATTTTTTCTCTTTAGTTGCATCAGGCAGGTTGTGTTTTGTGTAATATGTAATTTGTCCTGTGCATTTTATTTTGTAACAAGAATAAATACTGGGTTTGGTCTGTGCAGGATTAGCAGTGACACATGTTGGACTGGGGCAATGTTTAGATTATATGGGTATTCATGCTTCTCAAATAAGTTAAACAATTTTTTCATAATTTTATGTTTCATATAACGCACGATAAGACAGTAGAATAAAATTTGCTAGAAAAGCCATAGCAGCTACAAATGACTAGAGCAGAACAAAATACTCACAAAAATCACATTTTTAAAATCAATGGGACAGGACAACTGAATATATATATCAAAATGTTTAATGAACTAAACATTATGAAGACCATCTTACCACAATAAAGGGTAAAATATATACAAAACAAAGTCACCATATGATAAAACTTGAGGTAGTCCTCCTCAAGCACCAAAAAGCTCACAATCCAACGGCAAAAACATAACTCAACAAAGGCTGTGTCTGATATACACAAGCACTGTGGAAAATTACAATCACATCCTTTTTAATGGCAGTGGAGGCAGTTAGGGGAGTTGCTTAGGAAAAGAATGGTGGGTAACATTACATCAGGAAATCTCTGGCATATAAATGTGTTGGTTTGAAGTCAGTGAATTTAGCAGGATGTCTATGTTTAATTTTAGCTGCATGCTTGTATGATGATGATGATTCAATTGGGATGATTTAAGTGTGTAGACGTGACTACAGGCAACAATAAATACCAAGGATTTCAATAGGAGCAGAGTAAGGAAATCACAGTCATATAAAGTTGTCAACCTTCTATTCATAGATGCACTTTGCCGTAACAGCAAAATCTCAATATTGATGCAGGGGAAGAATGATGAGTAAAGTAACTGTTTTTCAAGGCCAAGGGTCAAGGCAATTCGACAGTAGTCTATCCTGCCAAAATGTCCTTGAATGAGACATTATGTCCTTCTCTACTTCAGGGACGTCCTCCGTTTGCAAATATTTTTCATGCACAAGGAGTTTGGTGACCCAGAAAATTCTTTTACACCCAAGATTAGAGCAGAGCAGACCTGTGTGGAAAACACAGAGTGTTGAGTCACTGGTAAGCAGGTGAAATCCTCACCATGAACACCAAGAAAACCCAAGTTACACATGGTGGTCACACCCTGGTCTCAATATCAATGTTAGGCTTAGGAGAACTCTGGTATGCTGATGAAGAGAGCACAAAAAGTGAACAAAATCAGCCATGAGCGTATGAAAAATACTTGGAAGAAACATCTGTAAAGCAAAGTGATCAATGTGTGTCTGGACAACTCCTTCATCTGAACAATCCAAGGGCACTGCTTTTTAAACTACATATCAACTGGAAATCCATCACCAACACGAGTCTTCTATTGTAGTAAAACAACACGGGATAAGACACCAGGAGGTTCTTTGCCATCACCCAGGGCTGCAATGAAGCCTTCTTGTTGCCGAGCCTGCGCCAGCTTAGCAAGTGAGAGGAATGACCGAGGTTCTGTGATGGCCAGATCACTAATAACACGTCGGTTCAGCTGAACGCTGGTCTATATGGAGAAAAAGAGGAAATGTTTTACATACGAATACGGTGCAAAATGAATGGCAAAGACATCTCAGAAAGAACTGGTGTGATAATAGGTGACATAACCAACCTTTGTGAGGTTGTGCATAAGGGCAGGATACTTCATGCCATGCTCTCGGGATGCTGCTGCAATACGTGTGATCCAGAGCTGAAGAAATCAGAGCACAGCAAATCATAAAATCCTCAAGGTCAACTTCTTCAAGCACAGATCAACAAATCTATTATTTCAAAGAAGTTTTGTTTTTTTTTTTGCAAGAATACAAAAATGTCCAGTATTGTTCATAAGTAATATCCCCTTATGCTTCTGTTGCTGGAATAGGAACAACAAAAAAAAAAAAACTGACAGCAACAACTACAGCTGGATTGTCTTTGGCCCCCAACACATTGTGATTCCCCAGATTTTCCCTGTCCTGTCTGGGAGACCACTGCACTGAATTGCAATTCACTAAATATAGTATAGTAGAGTATAGTTAATGCTCAATAATATTGGTTTGTCTCGAAGAGAGCAGGAAATCCACTGAATTTATCTATAAAGACCATCAAGACAGGACCAGGTTCTGACTACACACCAGACACTAGACGGATCAGATGGTTGAGTCTTACCGTCCTCATGTTTCGCTTCTTCTGCTTCCTCGCTTTGGTGGCGTAGACGAAAGCCCTCCGGACCGCCCGCACTGCCAGGCTGTAGCAGCGGTTCTTCCGGCCCCTGAAGTGCTGTGGAGGAACCGACAGGGAGGTGACCACAACCAAGTTCACCACGGTGTGTTTCAATATTAGATCAGCGCGATGACAGCGCGCTTTCCTGACACTTAACACTAAAATAGAGCAGCATGACGCAACGAGGTGACTACAACACCGATTGCGGCAGAATGGCGACATGAGACACAGCATGAGTTAGCCCACTCGGCTCCAGGCAATAGTCGCAGCCTTACCCGTGCATGTTTGAGGATTTCTTGAACTTTCCAATATCTGTCTGGCCCACGGCTCCTGATCCAACACGACAGGGTCAGGAACACCATGTCTGAGTCCCAGTCCTCTTTCCACGCAGAGAGAGGACACTTTGATTGGATGACCTTAACCCGGTTCACCTGGAGGAGGCTGAGTATGCTCCTCACGCCGGACTATGACTGACGGAGGCACGCTGGGGTCCGTTCGTTTTAAATCCCAGTTTATCCGGCGTCCCTGCCAACCCGGTAATGAGATATCGGAGACATCAGCGACGTGAGAAAGAAAAAAAGAATGCGTTTACTGACAGATATGAAAAATATGGGCAAAATATGGCACAATGTAAAATAGAAAGGAAAAAGCTGAGTAAAATGTTAGAGGTGAAAACACTGTCTTCTAGCGAAGCCTGTACACTCTTGTAAATAAAACAAGCGCTCCCTTGAGAGCAGTGACGGAGCAGCGCAGTGGATTCTGGGATAGCAGACAGTGGAGGTCAGAGAAGCTCCAAAATGTCTACTGCTTGTCTCACGTCCTTGAGCCGCTGTGGTCTTTTGGCAGTCCGCTCCCCCGCCGGACTGGTGGTAGGTTTGAACCTGGGAGTGTAACGGCTTACTCGGCGTGTCGTTGTCACGGAGCTCCGTGTTTCTGCCCACAGTGACATATGACAGCGGAGGGCCCGTTTATATTCTGGAGTCCGTTACATCGTCCTGCTACAGCTAACTCCCTGCTAACTTTCAGCTGCTCGTAGACCGACTGTGCTTAAACTCTGACTCTAATAATGTTTTTTAACGTTTCAACCTCTTACTTATTACACAGAGACATTATAAATGAGTTTAATGACACCTGTAAACAATGTAGAGCTAATGAAAGCCCGACAGCGTCACGTCATCACCAACCACAAACAAACCGGAAAAAAAAAAAAAAAAAAAAAAATCACGGTCAGTTATTCAGCAGTGTTATCATTACACAGACTTAATCTGCTGCTTTTTTAAATGTAACGACTGTGATTACATATGTTGTTGGTTTTTGGTTTAAGTAGAGGACAAAAGATAAATAGACAAGTCAAAAATATTCAGCTACTTCCGCAGTCCATTCGTCATTTCAGTTGTTTCTAATGAACCAAACATTTGGTTTGCTTGGAAGATTAATTAGTTCATTGTCTCCCTGTATATTATGTCGTATATCAGTAATTGCTGCTGCATTGATATTCACTGATTTATAAAGATATTTTGTAGATATTTTTAGACTAAAGTAATTCCCTTCAGTTTCTATCACACCCTTATTATAGATATAAAAAAAAAAACAGCAGGGTGAGTGATATTATAAAGATGTCGGAGTAAAGTGACTCCCAGGAGCAGAGCGAAGTCATAGATGATATTTCATGGTAAATATGAAAGCATGTTAAAGTTAATACACAGATATGTTTCTTATCACATGAATAAGAACGCTAGATGAAAATATGTTATGATAGTCAGCTAAACTATCGAGGGGAAAGGGAAAACTAGAGAATTTCCATTCTGTCATTCTTTTCATAAACATGCTGGCATTTTTCAGTTGTATAATCAAAACAACAGTGTGCCGGACTAATCTTGATTGTTCTCCTCTTGTCCCTGCTGTCAGGCAGTGCGCTATGCCCAAACAGCAGCAGCTCCAGCAGCACAGCCCAGAATAAAGAAGTTCCAGGTGTACAGATGGGACCCAGACACCGCAGGAGACAAACCTCGCATGCAGACCTACGAGATTGACCTCAACACGTAAGTGTTACAAACTTTGTTGGCATATTTTCTTGAATACAAAATCAACAATGTACAACCGTGTGTCCTGTCTGGCAATAATGGGTGAGATAGACATGAATCTATTGTTTTCTACATCAAAACACTCTGGAGGCTGAGGTTGCATGACAATCAAATTAAGATGTTCTGTTTCTCATCATTTTCACTTGGCTTGGTACTCCGGTCATTGAAAGCATCACCTAAGTAGATGTACACAGAGGGAATGATTAATGAAGTGAGAACAACCTTCAGGTGGATTTAACATGGACTGTTCTGACAATCTTTTTCCTTCATCCGTGCTTCTAATCAGCTTGAGGAGACTCTGACTGTAAAATGCATCAGAGTTGACCCCTATTACGTTTTGATTTTTTACTGAATGATTGAATGGTTGCGTTCTTTTTCATCCAGTTGTGGTCCAATGGTTCTTGATGCCCTAATCAAGATAAAAAATGAGATGGACTCCACTCTTACCTTTCGCCGTTCCTGCAGAGAAGGCCAGTATTATGGAATCTGGAGTGTGTCCCCAGAATGATTTAACTGTTTGTGCAGGTTATCAGAAATTAATTCGATATAAATGGTTGTACTAAAACAAATTTACAGCAGGATTAGTTCTATTTCCTCAGATGATTTATAATAATCAATCCTCAGATTTATAATAATGTATAGTAAATTAATTGTTATTTGTTGAATTTGTGTGCACAAACTAATATTGTGAGAGTAGCAGTTAACATCTGTGTGTGTGAAATAATATAATTTGCTTGTGAGCATGTTTTATCATGCTCAAAACTTTTGACTGGTAGTGTAGATCTGATGCCTTATTAGAATATCACCACAAAAACTACATTGTCTAGTTTTCAGTTAATATTTGTCAGAGCTGGTCAGTGCTCTTTTAACCATGGTAGATAATTCTGCACAATCCCCTCTGCATAAGAGAAAACTGTTCAGATCGAACTCAGTCATCATACTCACAATATTTTTTTTCTCTTAATTGCAGGTATTTGTGGATCCTGTGCAATGAACATTAATGGAGGAAACACACTTGCTTGTCTTAACAAGATTGACAACAACCTCAGCAAGCCAACAAAGATATACCCCCTCCCACATATGTATGTGGTCAAAGACCTTGTACCTGTGAGTAACAAAGAGTCCATTACACTGTGAACTGTTGGCATAGCTCTGAATGGTAACTGATGTTACTCCAGTCATGGTCACAATTTATCAAGGGCATAGTATTCAAGTATTATCATTATCCTGTGTAATTTAAAATAATAATTTCAGCCTTTTGGATTTAGAGAATCTTAGATAATATACTAATGGGCCAAGTGTGACATGTTTTTGAATGTCACATCATCCAGTTAATGTGTCCCACAATATTGCTGATACATTTCTTGCATTTTTTGATCCGTTAGTCAGACATGTTTAAATTCCTTTGTCATGTTTAAGGTCGAATTTAAAACCTTTATTTTTATAAATTAAATGAAGTTTTATTCTGAGTGGATCCCTCATTTCGCTATTGTGTTTGCAGGACATGAGTAATTTTTACGCCCAGTACAAGTCTATTGAACCTTACCTGAAGAAGAAGGATGAATCAAAGGAGGGAAAGGAGCAGTACCTGCAGTCAGTGGAGGACCGACAGAAACTGGTTCATAACTCTTTTATTTCGGGTAAGCGTTGACTCTCAGGCTTTCTGGTGCTCAGACTCACATGTTCTTGCTTTTCTCCTGTAGGATGGCCTGTATGAATGTATCCTGTGTGCCTGCTGCAGCACGAGTTGCCCAAGTTACTGGTGGAATGGAGACAAATACCTTGGACCTGCAGTGCTTATGCAGGTGTGTGTGAGAGAGAAAGAGAGCGCACCCATTTATTTAGTATTTATTCTGAATCAATTCAAAACATGACTATACGTATGAATAACAGGTATCTGTCCTGTTGTCTTTCAGGCATATCGCTGGATGATTGACTCACGAGATGAGTTCACAGAGGAGCGTCTATCCAAGCTGCAGGATCCTTTCTCCCTCTACCGCTGCCACACTATCATGAACTGCACCAAAACTTGCCCCAAGGTTATTTTATGATCTGATCAAAATGTTTCATACTTGATAAAAATATAAAAATAACTACTTTTAAATTCTTTTAAATTCATATCTTGTTAAATTATAGCCTTTTTTCAATATAAGACCATTTATGTTAAAATAAGGAAAATGGGATGTACCTTTTATTTTGTATCCTTAAAACAGAGTACATATAGAATAGAGAATACATGCCACTGTTTGCATTTTACAAATGCAATATCCTTTCACTCTATTCATCAAATATCAGAATGATTCTTACTGATCTCTCCATATCTATCTCCTCACTCAGGGACTGAACCCAGGAAAAGCGATCGCTGAGATCAAGAAGATGATGGCGACATACAAGGAGAAGAAGGCTGCAGCCATCTGAAACCTTAGTTGTCCTTTTGTACAACTTCTCCCTCAATTAAGTTATATTTTGATTGAAAATGCAAAATGAGGTCTGAAGGGCCAGTGCACCAGATAACTCCCAAACCACTCCTCTAAAGACCAACAGTCAGCTAATGGAGATGAGCGTGGCTGTGTGTGGTTGGAGGGCTCGATGCTACACAAATGCACATGTACAGTATGAATGCAGAATAGTGTGTCTGAGTCTTACATGTACCATAGCAGGTATTTATCTTCAACTCCACTGTGTGTGTGTGTGTGTGTGTTTGCACGCTAGATAGACAAAATGAAACATATTATGAAGATGAAACCAAGGCTTTTTATGTGTATTGACATTTTTTAGTTCAGTGTTTTAGAAGTTAGCAGCAGCTCCAACAACACAGGGTGTATATATTCCCTCCGATCTTCTTACATACCTACGCCAGTCTTGTTTTGATGGAAAATAAATAGTTGAAATACAAATCAGTTGTCATTAGGTGTTCCTTGCTGTCATTAATACAACTCATCTGCCTACAGTCATCAGTGTCCACTAGGTGCCATTATTGTGCTGACGTGAGCTGTCCTACCCGTCACAGTGGACATCAAACCTGTCTGTGTTCAAGTGTCACAATCTACCACAAAAGCACCACCGATGAGATTTGTGCTTTTCAAATGACCAAAAATAATCCCGATATGCTGTGCCATCATACTGTGGTAGTTTGGTTACTAAGTGTGTTGAAGAAGAAGGTTTATTTCACCGTATTTTTATCATTAACACAAACCAAAATTCATACAAATGTTGGTAATTGAGGATGAAACAAGGTGGCAACAATATACGGCACTGATGAAAAGTGGAAAAGGGTTCATGCGTGGTTTTTGACTGGCTCTGGTCTAACCCTGCTGGTCTTGCTCGGGACAGGGGATCGGGGGTTGGGGGGGCTGGAGGCAGGGACGGGGAGGAGACTCCAGATGTGGGGTGGTACAATGTGGCGCTGCTCGGTCCCCCCGCACTCAGAGACCGCATGAGAGCTGAGGAGAGCTGGAGCAAGCTGAACTACAGTAAGGTAAGACACCCGGAGAAAGAACATCAGAGTGCATTATTACTTTCTCATTTAACAGGACCAACTTTTTGGTTTTCTTCTTTCATGCATGTGATAATGAAGAAGACTTGTTCTGGGAGTTATAGAGGAAATGAGATATGAGGGGTCAGGTTGCATGCACCCGGCTCCATGTTTCAGGAACATAATCAGAGGGAATAAGTGAGATAATTAGTCAGCATGTTAATGGCCGTGGTCCTGACATGTGGTCCAGTGTTTTCACTGGAGAGACTAAGGAGGAGGAGGGACCTTCACGGCCTCAGCCTGCAGACACGGCACTATAACGGACACACGGTGCCAGCAGGGAAAACCGAAAAAGGAAAAAAGATCAGCTGGCTCTAAAGGTTTGGGTCAATGAGGACACATGGACAGATTATTTAAAATTTAGATTTACATATCATGGTTGGATACAATCAAAAGGCTTAAAATGAAGATGACAGCAGTCTGAACCTCCTGTTGCTGTTCTCAGAAACCCCTGTGTGTGTGGGGGGGGGGGGTCTCTAACTGGGGAAAGACTAAATGGGGAGAGGGGGGCTAATCGCTCCCAGATGTGTGCTGTGAAAACATATGGTTTCCGATCGTCACTGTGATGCAAAAGAAGAATGTGTGTGTGTGTGTGACAAATACACACACACTCATAGATTTATTGTTACATATGCAAAGCTTGTGCAAACAATGTTTCTATCTGCTTTTGTGTTTTGTGTACAGTACAGCCTCACAAAAAGCTGCATGTAGCCACACAGAGAGGGCTCCATAAGCCAATGTAGGATGTGTTCAAAGCACAAATTAACTGCTCCATGTTGTGTGCATGAAGGAGCCTACAGTGCTGCAGCAGAGGAGGAGTGTTCATACTTTCCACAAAGTGGAAAAGCAGTTTAGTTATTCCTGCAGAAGGCTAAGGTAATGGATTTTACTCTGTGTAGTACACTGAGAAAAGAATGAACTGGATTATTTGTCACTGTTGATATTGTCATTGTTCGTATGTTTCTGTCCACACGTCATTTTGACTCAACCTGAGAGGCCCTTTTGCTTGGTGGAGTGAAGAAGAAAGAAAAGGGGGAAAGAAGGAGGAGGAGGGGAAGCAGGGGGGGTTCGAGGAAATGACCAGTGAGGGCGACAGAAGGGAAATGAAGGATGTGGACACAGACGGATAAAGAGAGGGAGGGATGAAGAAATCTCAGAAAGTGGGGTGGGGTTGAGGGGTCCGCTGTTTCTTTTCCTGGAATGCAGCCTACAGACTGTCTGCTGCAACGAGGAAAAGTAGGAAAACAGACCAATTGTTTTTAGGAAGACAAACGTGCCACATTCTTGCTGTCAGAATTTTCTCCCCCTCTTTTTCATGCTGTGGCTGTTTGGGGCCAGTGGAGGGGGTTTGGTGGGAGTGGAGGGCAGAAGAAGAGCAGTGGGGGGTCTGAGCGGTGATAGAGGGCAGGGGGTAAGAGAGGACAAGACAGTTCAAGAGGCTTGGGGTCTATTCAGCTCCAAGCAGTTTGTCGACCTGATGTTGCTCTGTTTTGACTGTTCATCTTCTCCTCAGGTCCTCTCCAGTGTTGAAGTCTGTCTACCTCCCAAAGAGACCATGAGAGTCCTCTTACTAATCTGCATGCCAGGTATCTGCACTGTACTCTCCTTTCAGTTGACTCAGTCCTTTGAAGCCCACCAAAATGTAGCTTCAAATCTGACGAATTAAACACATCAATACATGTTTAACTATCATAGCTAAAGTAGTAGATCATTTGTAATTCAGTTATCTTAGTTTGAGAAAATAGAAAATAAAAGTCACCACTCTGTTCCATGCCAGAAAGAAGAAGCAACAGCCAGTTATCTTAGCTTATTATAAACACTGAAAACAGTGGAAATGAAAAGTTTGGCTCTGCCTGCAGGTAACGAAATCCGTCTCACGCAGAAAAGCACAACAGTCACCTTGTTCAAACTGTATTACACCAACTTTAAACCAGTGAGACAAATACAACTGAACTACAAATACATATATATAACACAATGGTTCCAACTTAGGCAGAAAATTGGTAGTTATTGTAAATAAATCGTTTTTGTAGTTTTTGAAGTATTCAATATATCTTAGAAATGAGTAGCTGTATTGAAAATGAATAGAAGCATAAATAGTTTCTTTATTCATTGATTAATCTTCTACCGCTTATCCGTTTCCGGGTGGCGGGGGGTGCTGGAGCCAATCCCAGCACACATTAGACGAGGGCGGGGGACACCCTGGACAGGTCGCCAGTCCGCAGCATTAATAGTTTCTTTGGAATGTTATGTTGAATGACAGTAAGATTATCTAACTGTGAAAGAGCCAAAACCAAGTTCATACTGTGAGGCCCTTGATGTTCAAAGAAAACAAAACTATGTTTGAAATAAGAATTGTATTAAAAACTCACCTTTAGGCTGTAAAAACAGGGCAGCTGAATGAAGCACCTCATTGTTTAGAGAATTATTATGTTGATGGCATTTGGCTGACTTGATGTAACTTTGACCAACTTTGACCAACTGTGGCCACATGTGGACGTTACAGGATGATGGGTAAGAACCAGTGTGAGTAGCACACACACTTTAAAAACCTTACGTGTGTAAAAGAGGTGAGTATGTGTTCAGAAATTGAAAATTGAAAATCTAAAGTGAGAGCAGATTACAGACACCAGAAAACACCTGAAAAAGGCACTGGTGCATGATAATGTAACTCAGTCACCGTATTCAGAACACTTGCTTTTGTGATTACTCACATTCCAGCCCTGTATCTCAATCATCGCTTCATCTTTGTGATGACTTTATTTGTCTAAAATGTCGACAGTTCTGCTGCTCGCCCAGGGCCAGTACCAGGAACAGTTTCCTTTTTTGGGTGAGTTCATTAAGACAATATTGCCGTGAATTGTTCCAGCTCAGCATCAGTTTATATCAGAGCTCTGCACATCTGTTCCTGATCTCTGCTTGTCCTCTGATGTGTCACCTTGCCTCGGGGAGTTCTCCCTCCTCCTCTGATTGTTATTTACCTCCCACATAGCAACTGTTGTCACAGTGTAAAACTTTGACCACTCTGCATGTTATTATTTGTAAACATCTTGCGTATGAGGTCATGGATTACAGGCGCACAAGCTGCTCATTTTCCTCATCTTTGGCATGCAGGTGGTTCACCTCATATGGAGCGGGGCTTTTTGTGTGTTTGTGCTCTGAGTTTGGGGGGGCAGACTGTAATTGGTTTCACAGTGTTGCTCTCATGAAACATTTTTCTCTCCTGCTTGCTTTATTACTTCACAGACGACTATGAGCCAGATTATTTTCAAGGTAAAACACCTTCACACTCATAAAAAAGATCCTTGATGCTCCTGAAATTGGTGGGATGTTTAAAAGGGATTCCTCTCCTTCTCTTTAGGCAGTCCAGATTCGGAAAACCCTGATTCCTTTGCGGGGACCTTCCAGCAGCAGGTCCGGCTTGACCCGGTTGTCCGTCCAGAGAAATCAGGTATATCGGCTAAATTCTCCTCCTGTCATGTCCTGATTTAAAATAGGCTTATAATGTGCCACCAAACTTTTAAATCTGTTCTCCATGTGGATGTCAGAGCCAGACTTGGAGACGGAGCCAACAGAGCCTGGCCCTCTTGGTAAGAAAACTGCAGTGATGAGAGCAGATAGCAAACTCTTTTCTTTAGGCGGCCATTGTTTTTGTTTTTTATTATTTTACTGTTTGATTTCCAGATTGCAGAGAGGAGCAGTACCCCTGCACCAGACTCTACTCTGTGCACAAGCCATGCAAGCAGTGCCTCAACAGCCTCTGCTTCTACAGGTACACAGGCCCAGCACTTTAAAAAGAGCAGTTCAACACAAAATATATTATCTTTTCTGCCCCAGCTGGAGTCACAACCCTCCTGAACACACTCCCTTTCAGCCTTCTTCCAAACACACTTACATCTCTACCAACAGCTTCTGCCACATAGTCCAGGTGTGAGACCAAAACAGAGAAAATGGGAAAAATATCAATGATTTATGTGGCACATTGTTGATTTGAGGTGGTTGTGTTTATGAAGTGCTGATTGTTCAGGAAAGGGATGTGTAGAGGCTAAGTTGTCTTTTGCTTTAAGGATTGAAACAAAGATCATATTACTGTCCACAAATTCCATTTCAATAATAAGCCTAACAAAATTTTTAGCCTTTCTCTTTTCTCAGTACTCACAGTGACACAACTTTATTTTCAATTCCAAATAAAATAGTTTTGTTTTCTTTTTCAAGAAGAGTCAGCTGTTACTTTAAACAGCTGGGCAATGTGGTTTTTTTGCAAAAATTACGCAAATTAAATAGCATATTTGGTGGGTATTTAGTTTTTCTTTCATTTGGAGCAAATAAAGCACCAGAAGGTTCTTGTCTCGTGTTACTCTGCAGATCAAACATGTCAATCAAAGGCTCATTGTTATGATTCAAATGTCATTTTAAATAGATTTTATGATCCTGATTATTCTTTGTATTTTGTCCATGTTTTCTTTATTTTATCCTGAACTGTAATATAGGCTACTGGAAAGTTTGGCTCAAACTAGATGACAGTGCTCATGTATGTCCTAAAAGGAAACCTGGTCTGTTGTCACTATGTGGGTCACTGATGGCTGTTTGCATTTTGGGGTGAACTACTCCTTTAATGTCACTTACACATTAGTGTTTTGAGCTTCAACTGTTACACTTGTGTTTTTATTCAGTTTGCGACGGGTTTACGTCATCAACAAGGAAGTTTGCGTGAGGACTGTGTGCGCACATGAAGAGCTGCTCAGAGGTGGGTTCAGTGTATTGTGTGTTAATCCAGGTGTGTGTGTGTGTGTGTGTGTGTGTGTTTGTTCGTGTACATTATGATTTTAACTTTGACTCATCTCTCTCTGTGTCCAGCGGACCTGTGTCGTGATCAGTTCTCCCGCTGTGGTGTGGCGGCCCTGAGTGGGCAGTGTGCATCACTAGGGGGGAGCTGTGGAAAGAGCTGTGGTGGCTGCTGATTGAGCCTTGAGATCAGGGACACTACCTGCCCAGATACTGCCGCTTTTCTTTCAACTCATCCACTTCCTCCCACTTCTTCCTCCTCACTTCTCTCTGATTCCTTTGTATGACTCATTACTTTCTCCATTTAAAGACTTTTATTCGATGTGTCTTTTAGTTTTCCTCATGTATGTCTGCCCAGTAGATTGTGTGTGTACGGTTAAATGTACGCCAAAGAAGGTGGATGATTGTATAAATCACTGGTGCTATAAAATCATCACACTGGTGCTATAAAAAGTTAACCTTTAGAGATGCACATAAAACTGCAGAATATCTTTTTTAAAATTTTTGGCATATTGTATCATATTAATCTCATGCTTTTTATTTGTTCATATGTTACTGTACTTGTGTTGGGAAGCAGTCATTGTCACGATGATCAGCTCATCAGCGGTGGCCACTGTGCACTGACATCAGATAAAGCTCAATATCCAGCCTTCTGCCGTCTCATTGTTAAAGATCATGAGATGTGTGAAGAAACAGGTGGAGAGTGACCTCAGCTTTTGTACTCCTGCCACTTGGATCTGTGCTTCATGACCAAGCAGCGAGCTCATATAAATATATTCCAGTGGCAATAAGTGCTCTCAAAAAGCATCTCACAAACGGCCTCTGTTGTACTACTGCTTCGTTAAACTGTCATTATAAAGACAGAGGAAAAAAATAAAACTTTTTTTTCTTACTACAGCTGTTTTTGGTGTGTGATTGAGTCAAACATGATTCATTGCTGTAACGTAATCAGAGGCTGCAGCTCAGTGCTGAAAGGTATTTATGGTGCACATTGTCAGTTTATTCTCCTGCAGACATGTGGTTCCCATGTGTAGTGTCTTATTGCTGTTGTTAATTATCAGTCCATTGCTTCATTCAGCAAGTATAAAGTATATACAGCTAATAAAACTAGTACTAACTAATGAAAAAAACGTACTGTAAGTATACTGTCACACTGCAGCACAGACTGCTTTTGGTCCCTTATAAAATACAGCCTGTGCACATAATCACTACAGTCTGTTTCTAAGAAAAATCCAGTGCAGTTGCCTTATTATGCTCAATTCATCTGTTTCCTGACATATGCACTCAGTGAAGACCTTCCCGATTTCTTTTTCTGTCCTGGACTGCTGATATAAATGAGGAGGAATCAAGGCCAAACTCCAAAACTGGCAGAGTTTCCTTCCTGACACAGTGTCCAGATTCTGAGAGAGGGAGAATCCTGTGGTGATTTGGGTTTTCTCTAAGAGCAGGAGGTTTGTGGAGATGTTGACCAAGTATCAAGTACAGATGTTTGCCAGTAATCAAAAGGCTGTTGGCGTTTTTAGCACAGCTGGGGAATCACATCACGGCAGTCCTGCCAGTTAAGTTTTTGTTACTTTACAAAATATATATATTTTTAAATCAAATCATCAAAATGAAACTTTTCAGCCATTCAAGATGAAGGATTTTCCCTGGATTACAAAATTGGTGTGATGGTGATTCTCAGTTTGAGCTGCATCTCAGTTTCCAGCCAACACTAAGGATGATGGAAGAGGAGGCTGCCGCCGTTTAATCTCCTGCTGGAGCTGCTCCTTCAGAGTGGAGACCTGTGGGAAAACACTGGGCGATCAGAGTATATTTTACATTTCTAATCTAATTTAGATTTCATCGTTACAAACTGATGACGTAAAGATGTGTAAGGTCCTCCCACAGGTGGCCGCAGATTACAGAGGTGAGAGGGCCTAAATGCGTCACATAAAATATACTTTTATTATCTTTGACAGACCTACTTTACATGCACTAATGTTAAGAGATAGGTGACACTACAAAATCAGAGTGAAATGCAGCCATTTTGCTGTATTTTAGTCCGTGTTGATAAGAAGCCATCTAACTTTGTGCGAGTGTGATGACTAATCATCTTCTAATACAGGCTAACTCAAATACTGGTCAATTGGCCTCCTAATGCTTCATTAAATTTGTTTTTAAAAAAGAAAAAGTGTGTAAAATTAGTAGTGATTACTTCTTGAAGCTTTCAGTGTAAAGCTGAACTCAGCGAAAGCAGCTTTAATCTTAATGTTGATGTTTTAAAACCTCACACGGGTTCAACCTGTGAGTGAGTACCTGCTCCTCCAGGCCTTTGACTCGGTGTCGGTGAGCTCGCTCTCTGGTGCCCAGCGTTCGCTCTATGTCCCTGAGGTTGGTCCTCAGTCTCTCGGCCTCCCGCTGAGCTTCGTCACGCTGCCTCCCCAAACTCTCACACAGACTGTGTGACTGCTCCATCTCCGTCAGCTGAGTCTATTCATCACACACATACAAGTGAAACAGAAATGTGAAGGATTGAACAAAACAGACAGGACAACAAAGACTGGAACAATTCATATATAAAAACTAGAGTTTTGTTTGGCTGGAAGAGTCTAACTTAGTTTTTCACAACCACCTTTATCAGACGCAGACAGCTAACCACCCAGAGACCACGATGGATACTCTGGGGGAAAACGATACTCATGATTTCTGCAGTTGGACTAAACTAAAGCCTCTCTGGAACAATATAATTGTCCTAGACGTCATAGGATTTATTTTTTCATTATCTTTATTGTTGGGATGCACCACCAGGGAGCACTGAGGAGACTGTATTTTCCTTGAAAACTCATAACTCATAGACATAATGTTACTCAAAGTATCATTAGTCAGGATGTAATTTCTTTTTTCTTTTTTTGTTGAATGCTGTTATTTGTTACACTGTTTCCAGTGCGTAGCCCCCCTTTGTGTAAGTGTAAGTATAAAAAGTAAGTATAAAAAAAGAAAGATGAGTAAACATGACAAATGCAGCTAATGCCGTGCATCTGTGCTGGTCTGAAGGAGGCGGAGAAAATAGTAAGATCAAAATAGTTCAACGCCAGCTTTCCAGGTCAAATGACACAAAGTGTATATACTCCACCTCTTTGAGTTAATATTACGTGAAGAGGAAACAACAAATCTAAACATATAGTGTAATGTGTTTGGCTTTGTCCTTCAGTGAAAGGCGACACCAGGCTGTGAGCAAGCTGTCCCCTCCAGTGGAGGTGTGAAACAACAGCTAAGAAAACAGCTCTGTGCTTTCCGGGTTTTTTTCCTTTACGATGTGACTGTAAGTTACAGCGGGTGTCAGTGTAAGTCTGGAAACCCCCCCTCCCCACCTGAAGCATCAGTATCTGTTGTTGTGCCTCCTGCAGCTCTTGCTCGATGGTGTTGAGAGATCGATCCAAACGGCTTTTCTCTGCCGAAAGTCGCATGCTGCCTTCTTCAGTCTTCAGCTTCTGACGTTCAACCTAAGAGCAAGAAATGTCACAACACAAAGAGTAAATTCCCTCACAAAAAGAATACAGTTACCACCTCAACACTGTTTCTGACACTCAGAGTAGTTTCATGTAGCAGCCCTGTCCATCCTGAGTGTTATAAAATATTATTATATTTGTACTAAATTTGTAAAATATCTAAAGGCATCATGGAGATTAGTAATATACAAGGCCAAAACCACATTTTGTGGAGTAATAACAACCTGGAACCTTTACCAAAATCTGTTTAGTTCATCCCTGAGCCCTTGTGAATATTTGTGCCAAAGTTAAAGAAGTTTAGGGATAGCATTAATATTGCCATATTCATGAGAATGAGACAGACAGACGGACGGACGGATAGACGGATGACCTGACAACAATATGTCTCAGGTTCTGCTGTGTGTTGATTTGACAATTTCCCAAAAGATTATTTATATCGTCACTCAAATGAAAGGAACTTGGCACAAATTCCAATCGTCATAAATTAATGTCATCAAATTGTTGATTTTGTGGACAAGAGTCCAAAAACTGCAGACCTTGAGTGCCCTTTTTGCTGTATTATATATTAACATGGGATGTTTTTTAAACTTCATATGCAGAATAAAAATTAATGCCAAACTCAGAGGAAAAAGACAGTAAGCTTTGTTTGAAATTACAAAAAAAAAAAAAATACTTACTGCATCCCTCTTCAGCAAAATTACAAATAAATAAATTATATATATATATATATATAAAAGGATCTGATTTTCTGAGCCTCAGTGGCCCCGGCACTCTGTCACCCACACAGCACTCTCTCACTGTGACTCAAGATGTGGTAAATCCTAAAACACTCATGGACCTCTAAATTTTTGAATCACAAAGGGGTCTTTGTCAGGACAGTGCTGACCTTATCCAGTGTATTCCTCAGTGCATTCTTGTCTTTCTCCAGTCTCACAGCTTGTCTTTCAGCATCTTTTTTCTCTGTCTCAAGCATGGCAACTGCTCGCTGCAGCCCACGTAGTCGCTCCTCTACAGCGGCCCGCTCTGTCTGGGCCGACTGGGCGTTACGCTGCGCCTCCACCAGTGTGGCTGAACGCTGGCGCAGAGTCTGACAGAAGGAGGATACAGATCACACACAATGACATCAGGTATGAGACTCATAAACCAGGGACAGCGGTGTAGTAGTTAGGGCCTTTGGGCAGATGTTTGCCTTTCATGTTTTATCTACACCTCTTTAGCATTGCTGAGCTCGGCCTCCAGCTCCTCTCGTCTCAGCTCGCTCTGGTTCAGCTCACTCTGCAGGCTTTGCAGGCGCTCGGAGAGGGCGGCCGTGCTCCTTCTTGCTTCAGCAGATGACGCCCGGACCTCATCCATTCTTTCCTTTGTAACAGAGTGATCATCATGTACACATTTGTGTTTTCATCCAGATTGTTTCAGGTCTCTTCTCCATATGTTTCACTCACCTGCAGAAGTCGTTTGTCCTGTTCAGCAACACTCAGAGTCTTCTGTAAAGCAACCAGGCGACTCTGTGTGCTGCTGTGAGTGGCTGCCGCCTCCTGAAGACTCTGGTTAAGAGAGGTGGTTTTCTCTTTGAGGAACGTTTCAGCTTCCTGAGCTTTGAGCAGAGCCTGGCTCAGCCTCTCCACCTCTCTCTGCAGCAGAGACACACGGGCTTCTCCGTCTGCAACCTGCAGTTTGGAGAAATATATTGATACACAACTCATTCAGCATGTGTGTTCTAAGAAGTGATATAATAAGAAAAAAAAAATTGTATTTAAAGTAAAAAAACTAGATCAGATATGAAAACCATGTGTTAGCCAGCGTTGTACCTGTTTGAGCAGAGAGTCATGACGGTCCTTGGAGGCCTGGCTCTCAGCCTCCCGGTCGCCAAGACTCAGTTTGAGTCTCTGCAGCTCCCCCTCTAGACTGCGCCTCCCTAGCTCCACCCTAGTGGCCCGGGCCTCAGCTGCCTCCAACGCTTCCCGCAGGCGCTTCCTTTCTGCGTCCACACGCATCTCAGCAGCACGTTGCTTATTTAACTGGTCCTGCAGCAATGGAGATGAATGTTACAGACCAGTTTCTCTTTAGTAGAGAACTCATTTCTTTGTATACTGGAGACCTGAGATAAAAGATAAAGTTGCCTGGACCTTTTTGTTCTAGAATATTTTCATGTGACAAATATAAATTTTCCCTCCTGAAGTCTCGTCTATCTGTTTCTTTGCAGTCAGTCCTGTTCCCCCTGAAGTCCAGAAGGTGAATTATAATGAAAGACGTTGGCAATAAACACAGACATATGGAGAGCTAGCGTGGGACACAACAAAAAGTGTGGCACTGTGTGTGTGGCATCTGTTGTTGTTATATTCCCTGAGAGTGATTGCTTCTAGATATTGCTCTTCTGTAGAGCGCTGCCATATGGAGATCATGACTGCTGACTGAGTCATAACACAAATACACTGTGGTTACATATATGAACACAAGTGCACAAGCATGTGTGTACCTGTGTGCATTTCTTATCTGCCTCAGAGGTCTGCAGCGCTCGCTCTAAATCCTTCACCCTGTCGCTGAGAGCTCTCCTTTCTCTGTCTCCTCTCCTCACCATCTCCTCCTGCTGCTGGAGCAAAATCTGAGTGGTGGTGAGACGCTCGTCTACACCCCTCCGTCCTGCAATCACACACAAACACACATCAATACACCACAATTTACTGCAGCTACGGCATCTTTCTACATGGACAAATAACATTAATGTTGAACCTTCTTGATATTCTTGTAAGGTGTTTTGTAGCTGAGTTAGACGACTCTGAGTGGAGTCTCTTTCTTGCGTCAGCTCCTCCACCTCCCGCTGCAGGACCTCCAGCTGACATCGAGCATCATCCTTCACAAAATCAACAAGAAGAAAATGCTTGAAGCAAACAAAAAAAATAACCTTGAATCATAATTTATATTTACTTTTCATTTTTGTGTGTGTGTTCGTTGTGCTGCTCATCTACCCGCCCTCTCTGTGCCTCACGCAGCTCCTGGAGGAAGTCTCTCAGACCACTTCGCAGAGTTTCAGGGTCCAGGTCTGGCTGAGGGAGAGGCAGGGGTGTACTCCCTCTCTCAGGAGACACCGGCCCTGAGCCCAAAGTGTTGTCAGGAGTGCTTCCTCGAAATTCTTAAAAAAGAGCAAAGATGAAGAGTTTTAATCACCTGGTTCTTTTTATGATGAAGTGTATTTGTTGTATCTGAGTGTAGTTTTGTTGGAAACAGTTCGACAGTCTATTTAATTTATTTATTGAATTGTCTGTAAGAGTAAATATTTGCTGATATTTCTGGTATTTCCTTGTTGATAAATGGGATTGGTATAAATGCTGCTCATTATTGTAATCAAAGCCTAAACTTCATGTCGCAGAAGTGAACCTGCATGTTTCATTCAGACCTTTAGGAGGGGAGAGCGAAGAACGGAGGGGTGAGATGCTGTGGTGGCGGGACATGGTGCCGGGTGATGCTGAGCTCCCCCCTGGGCTCCTCCCTCGGCCTCCTCTGCCACCCGCTCCAATGCCGAGTGTTCGCGTCAGTGCTGACTGGAGGCTGCTCAGGCGAAACTCAAGGTCCCTCCTCCCGGCCTCAGCCCGGGCCAGTTCAGCTTCGGTGGCGGTCAGGCGGCCCTGGGCCTCGCTCAGCTGCAGGCTGGAGTGGGTGGCGGCATCCTGAGCTGCCTGAGCGCGCAGGGACAGATTCTTAGCTTCATCCTGGAGCTTCTTCTCGCAGCCACGTGCCTCTTGCAGGTGAGCAGTCAGCTCTCTCTCACAGCCACGCCAGACAGACTCTGACTCCAGCAGGCGCTTTTGAATCAGTGAAAGCTGCAAAAAATAAAAAGAATAAAAAATCACGATACACTTGAGACCATAATTATGACGAGCCAGTGCATCCCTTTTCCCCTTCCTTTACCCTCACCTCTTTCTTGAGGGAATCTCTGGCTGATTCAGCCTCAGTTAACTTCTGTTTGGTGGTAAAAACCTCTTTCCCTCTCTCCTCTTCTCTTTGCTCCTCCAGTGTCAGACGAGTTTGCAGCTCAGCCACCTCCCTCCCTTTCTGCTCCTTCTCTGCATCCAGAACTTTCAGCTGCAAAAAAAAAAAGCAAAAAAAAAAAGCAAAAATCATCAATCAAGTCATCTTTCTACATAAAACTCCAATGTGGTTTATTTCATTCTGCCTAAATATGACATTTGAGCAGTACAGTTTTGTCATGCGACCCTGAGCTTGTTACAAGCTGCATGTGTGTGTTTGTCTGACCTGTCTGCGGAGCTCCTGCAATTCTCTCCGAGCTTCAAGCCGTGACCTCTCAACTTCTCTCAGGCAGCTACGCAGCTCTGCTACTTCCTTCTGAGCAGATGAAAAATTCTCCTCCAGCACAGCCAGTCGCTGCTCCTTCTCCTCACGCTGTCGCTTCACACTGACGAACAGAAAACACACACTTTCTCTTACACACCACTGACACACATTTGTCTTATTTTGTTGTGACTTTCCCATTCGTTCAAGCATTTACCTGATTCTCTCAGATTCTGCGCTTCTTAGAGTTTCTCGGAGTTGGGTGTTTGATTGGCTGAGTGTGTCTCGCTCCTTGCTGACATCACTGAGGTTGCGTCGCAGCTCAGTGCTTTCTCTTCTGGAGTTTTCTGCTGCCTCCTGAGTTTGGTTGAGATGGCGCTCAGTGTCCATCATGTCCCTTCTCATCTGATCTCTGCTCTCCTCACTCACTGAGAGGGAAGCTCTGCATTGGTCTAACTGTGGGGGGGAAACTCATGTGTGTTAATAGAAAATTAAGTTCAGACATATGCCAGGGAACAACCAGCATTTTTTTGAAAAAAAAAAAAGGTTTCAAAGATTTATTGACCGTTTATTTTAATTATCTCATTAATTAATGTGTGTTCCATGATGTGTCATGTTTGTCCATGCAAATCCCGATCCAGAAATACTGAAAGACTGAAATTAGGGATTAAATACTGAAATTTCTGAATAAAAATAACAGATTTAGACAAATGAGCAGCCTCAGTGGATGGAGGTTTTCTCTTTTCTCTACATCACGTCTATGTACTGTTTAATACAGGATCATCTACCTCTTTTAGAGCAACGTCAGCACGTGACTGAAGGTCAGTACAAGTCTCTCGCAGACTGTGAAGTTCACGTTCGTGCCCAGAGGCTGAATCCTCCAGCTGGCAGCGAAGCTCCAGCAGCTCCGCAATCAGAGCCTCAACTCTGACCTGGGTGGATAAAAAAATAATGCAGAGTTAATTTAGTTGATCTTTCAGATGCTTTTGCTGGATAAGACTAAAGATAGTTAAAAAAAAACGGAGGATAATTTCCGACAGGAAGTTGCATCACCTGCTCCTGCTCTTTGGAGTGAGCTGCTTCTCTGGACATTCGCTCAGCCTCCAGCGCTGCAGCTGTCAGCTCGGCCTGCAGACTGGACAGCCTGTCAGACAAGATAGTTTTCTCTGCCTCCTTCAGAGAGAGGGCCTGGGAAAAAAGAAGTGGTCTGGTTAACACAGAAATGAACGCCAGTGGAGGTTTCTACACTGTACTTATTACAAGAACGTGGTGAAAACCAGGCTTGTATAATTTCTGCTTCTGCTTTATTTCCTCAGTCTTGGAGCCAGATCTGACCTGTTGTTTCTCAGTCTCAGCTTGAAGAAGACTTTGATCTCTGTCATGCCGGAGACTCCGAAGTTCAACTTGCAACTCCTCGCTTTCTCTCTGTGCTCTGTGCAGCTTATCCTCCATTTCCTGCCTGAGCTTCTTCAGTGCAACCTCGTGCTCCGTCAGCAGGCTCTGCCGTATCACCTCCTAAGAAACAGGGCAGCAAAGAGGACAAGTAATGATTAGAGAATCACTTCCAGAAGTGAAATGGGCCTACAAATAGCACTTAAAGTGATATATTGATCCTTCTGACCTTTTCTGAGACAAGTCTCTCCACCTCCTCCTGATGTTCAGCAATGGCCTTGCGTAAAGCCTGCTGGGCCTCCAGCTGTGCAGCATTTAGAGTTTGAATCAGAGCCTGTTTCTCCCTCTCAGCTTGGACCAATGTGTTCTCCCCATCTGAGCGAACACGCCTGAGTTCAGCTAAAGCCCATCCAGGAAAACAACACAGAGAGATACATACAAATTTCATCCATCGGGTTCTAGTTTGTCATGTCACCGAGCAACTGGATTTCTCATTATATTAAATATCATCAGTTTGGCATGTTTGTGTCATTGTTTTTTCTGTTTTGCTTTATTCTTCCAGTCATCCTCTATCTTTACATGTTGTCTTCTATGTCCTGTGTCCCTGTCCCTTACCAGCAGCTGTTTCACAGCGTACTCGAAGGTTTTGGTTCTCCGTCTCGAGCTGCTCTCTGCGAGACTCCACTTGAACAAGCTGCTGCTGTATCTCAAACAGACTGGTCTCCAGGGACTCCCGCTCTGACCTGTAGGGTCATACAAACACAAATTACACACACAACACCCCTTGACCCTGTAAAAACATATTTACCATGGACAAACAACAACACACACCTAAAAGCAGCCAGTTCCTCTGACAGCATAGTGTTTTCTCTCTCCGAAGCCGTCAGCTGAACCACCAGAGCTGCTTTGTCTCGAGCCAGTTCTGCCCGACCACGGCCGACCTCCTCTAAGGCTACTTCGTTCCTCTGGCCTTCTCCCCTGGCAACACTTAATTCTGATCCCAAAGAGGTAACTTCGCCGCAAAGCTATCAACCAGAAAACAATGACATCAATAAATAAATAAATAAATAAATAAATAAATAGCAGAAATGAAAAGCCATTCATAAAATGACTTCTTCTCATGTGGTGCTTTTGGAAAATGTTCTGTGATTGTGTTGTTTGCTTTTTTTGGCATTTGGTGGTATTGAGAAATGACTCCTCTTACATGAATGAATAAGCATTTTTTATACACAATTGTGGTTGCATGAAAATGTTTCTTAATGAGGTCACATCCTCTACTTAGAGAGCTTGTGACTTAACTTGAAATTACTGTGTATAATAAACTCATAAATGGCAGGTGCTTTGCCCGTAGCTTTGCTGAAGTGTTTGTAGGTTGGACTGAACCTTTAAATGATGATGTAATATAATCTTTTATGTACTTGGGTGACTCTCTCCTGCAGCTTAAATCTCTCAGCCCTGAAACTTTGGAGCTCTGCCTCCATCCCCACACGGCTTAGCTCGGTGTCCTGCAGTGACTGGTGAAGGGTGATGCGGGCGGAGTCTAGCTCCAGGCGGTCCTGCTCCAGCCGAACCAGCTCATCTCTCATGGTCAACTTCTCCTGCTCTACCTCGCGTTTCTGAGCCTGCAGGAGCGTCTTCTCTTCCTCCATCTTAGAGACACAGGTAAAAGAGAGACTGAACAAGGAGGCCCTAGAAACTCGTTTTGTTTATCGGATTTTTGCCACGAGCAACGACATCTTGCATTCACACACTTTTCTGCCAAAGTTAGAACAGTTTTGATTATTTCATAGGCGTAATTTATGGGGGGGATGGGGGGGTTGCAACCCACCCAATAATCCAAACCAGCCACAACAACCTCCCCAATATCATATCTTAATTATCGATAATGAATGTTAAGTATTATAAACACGACAATGTGGTAGATTCTCTCAATTTAGCAGGGAGGAAAGCATAGAGACGCCATAGGTAACGTCATTAATCTCTCGTTCAGTCCGGTCACTGGACTGAAAAAAAAAAGAAAAAGACGGAATCGATAAGCATATTTATTTACTAATCATATCATATATATATATATATATATATGATTAGTAAAATTAGTGCACAAACGTGTGTATGTGTGTGTATCAGATAGTGGGAGAAAAAGAAAAAAAAATCCCAACGCCCCCCAGTGTTCAACTCAAAGTTAAGCTCTTGGATTATTTCTCATCGATTTCTGCTTTTGTTCTGGTCCTCAGTGGTTTGAAGTGGACAGGACTGTTCATTTGGATCTCAATTCCAATGGGTTGATGGCTTATGTTGCCAGATCAGAATAAAACAATTAAACCTCATCCACACAGTCCTGATGAAGCTGAGTAGTAAGTAACCTTACTGCTTATTAATTCATGAATAGGCTGAAGAGTCAGAAGATTTGAAATTGGGAGCTTCAGTAAGGCCAGGTCTGCAGAGGTGTCAAGGTATAACAGAATTTGGACTTCCTTTCTCTCGTTATTCTATTTTAACTATTACCATGAGTGATTCACTGTCTACCAGCCAGAGGGGGCTATGATGGCAAGTTGTTGTGAATTTGTCTGTTTTGAAATGGGAGAAAAACTAAACATATAAAATGTGATTTAAAACGACACCTAACCAGGTTAATTTCAAGCTTACTGAACCTTGAAGAGGTCTAATACATTTCTTTATTCTCCTTACCTGGCGTATGTAGGTGTTCAGGTCAGCTTTATCCCGGGCCAGGCCTTCATTCATACTGCCCATTTTGGCCAAGGAGTCTCTGAGAGCAGCTTCCTCAGACTGCAGCTTGTTGAGCAGGAGAGAAAGCTCTGCATTACTGCTCTCAGCCTGGAGGGACAATGAGCGTCGTAATACGAGTAACAGACATTTAAATTAGCAAACACTAAATGGGATGATTTTATCTTACCCGAGCAAGTGCCTCAGACAGTTGGGCCCGCTCTTTCTCCAGCAGTTGCCTCTCAACCTCCCTCTGCTGGTGAGTTTCCTTCACTGCTGACAGCTCTCCTCGCTGAGCGGAGGCCCGGTTCTCACTCTGATCCCACTGTCTCTGTCTGTATCAAGGAAATACATGTCTCCACAGGTTACGGCAGGGTTATCAACGCATTTCAAAACTGTGTATTTGTGTGCCTTTGTTTTTGTGGAAAAGTTATAGTCTGGGGGAAACACTGTTTGAGTCTTTAAGGCCCAGTAAAACTGAGAGTTCACAGATAAAACATCACACTTCTCTCATGGGAAAAATGTGTCCAAAACGGCAGTCAGACATGAAGGGAGGAACAGCCTGCGCAGTTCTGCTGTGATGCCTCAGATAAAGGATTATCACTAGATCTGATTAACAATGTTTGTTGGTCAAGGAGTGCTGACAGAGGCCGTAAGGATTTGTATGTGTGGAGTTTTATAAGCTTTTACAGATCTTTTGAATGGTGTTGACTGTGAGTGTAGGCACTCTGTCTTGGCTTCACTAGACTTTGTGGATTAGTGCCCACATCACATTCACTTAATCATGACCAATTAGCCGACTTACATCCTCTGAGTCTCTGCCTTTGCCCGGTCTCTCTCCTGAATGGCAGCCTCCTTCTCCTCCCGCTCGTGATCTCGCTCTCGCTGTGTGGACGCTACAGTCAGCTGCAGCTTCTCACAGTCCATCTGCAGGACCTGGTGGCTGTTCTGTGCTGCCTGTATGACCTTCTCCAAGTTTATCTTCTCACTGTAATTATTCATGTATGATACGTGTAGGAGAGCATGTTGTAGACTTATGGTTACATTATCAACGGGATTCAAGGATTAGACGCAGATTGTTAAAGGTGATGTAACTGTCCGTCAACCTTGCCAGCATGTCTTTCTCCTGTTTCAGACGCTCCTTCTCTCTCTGTGTGGTCTCCCTCTCTCTCTGAGCAATGTCCCTCTCTCTCTGAAGAGCTTGATGTCTCTGTTCTGCATCTCTTTTCGCCAAATCTGCCTCTGAAAGCTGCTTTCTTAGCTGTTGTAATGAGGACTGGGCAGACAGGAGACGTCCTCGAACATCCTGCAAAGACACAGCAAGACATTGGAGGACTGAGTGAATGCTGATGATGATAAGGCAACAGCTTTAAAATGTGGCCCATAGAGTGAAGGGGTTAAGATAACTCCTACTGCAAATGTTGCTTCTTTCAATCAGGATCATTGTTAGACCTCTTTCTTTCTCTATTATACTCTTTCATGTCTCCCTTCTGTCTGTATTGAGGCTCAAAATGCTAAAAAAAGAAAGAGGATGTGCTAAAGGTGCAGATTTCTTTGAAATGACATGTCACCTGCAGCTGGAGCATCTTGTTTGTCACAGCAGAGTGGATAGCAGAGAGCACCGCCTCTGGAAGGGCAGCCAATGAGGAGTGGCGAGAAGGGGAGGAAGGCCTTCGAGGAGAGGAGGAGCGGTGAGTGGAGGAGCCACACATCAAGGCCAGCAGCGGAGCAGCAGAGTTGTCCTGGTCAGCTTCTGATGATGACTCTCCATCTGACAAAACTGTCTAAAAAAGGACATTTGAATGAGGCAGAGTTTAATTAGTCATCTATCATTGCAAATATTCCAGTGGACTTTTTATGCATTCACATCTTTTTTTTTCTTGGCTGTATTCAGTCAGGTTGCATGTCTTTATGTGTTGTGTTGGGGTTTTACCTTTGCTATAAATCAAATTTCCCCTGAGGGACATAAAATTCTGAACTGAAGCTGGAAAACTGTTTCCCAAATGTTATGCCAATTCCAATTTGTGCAGCTTGTTTACCTGAGCAATGTCCCGCAGTGTGTCTAACAATGCTCCAGTGTGAGCTCTCATCATCTGCATGTCAGTTTCATCATGGCCACTCTGCTCCTGCAGGAAAACCAGGGAAATGATGCAGCACCACCTCAGATACCTCAGCAGGGGAGGAGGGTTAAAGCAACAGAGCTTTTACAGTCTTTACGATTATTTTCTCACCTCCAGCCTACTCGTCAGAACAGCAACCTCTCCTTCTCGCTCCTCCATTTGGCCCTTTAGTCTCTCCACTTCTCGCACTGAATCTGAAAACCTGATAGTTGGCATGATAAGAATTTGTCACACAACATAGGAAAAACAGGCCTCAGGGTTATGTTGCGGTCATCAGCAGAACATGGGTTGTCTGTCAGTTTACTGAGGATAGGATGTCCCCCTGTCACTGTGGATGATTTATTTTAACTATCATGGCATTTGGGGAACATCTCCCAGCCCATGTAGGACACTCTGACAACATCAAGCAGCTCTTTCAGAGACAGGCTGTTGCACCTATGGTGTGTGAAGTAAGCACACTGCAGGTTGTTTCCTCCGGCTTCTGTCACACTATATAACAAACACTGCCCTGGTATGACACCAACTGTGCAATATTCCCTAACTGCTGCTATTTGTGTTACATTCAAATATCTAATTGTGCACTTCAAATTCCCCTCAGTGGGATTCAAAAAGGACTATCTGATTCTGTGGTATCTAATTTTACGTGCCTTACTCATTGAAGTACACCTTGGGGGCCATTTCAAACCTTTAAGCGACGTTGTCACACTGACCTGACATTGAGCTCACTTCTCTCTGCATCCGTTCTGATCTGAAGAGTCATCATTTCTGCCACTCTGTCTCTTAGCTGCTGCTCCAGCTGGACCCTCAGAGCTTTCTCCTGTTCCAGAGCCAAAGCGGCTTCTGCCTCACGGCTCTGTAGCGTGGCGGACAGGCCTGTGCAGGACAGCTGAGAGGAGTGGGACACCCGAGCCAGCTCATTACGCAAGTCTGACAAGTCCCTGAGATCAGAGAGAGAGAAGGGGGAAGAGCATCAATGTGAATGTCAACTCTGTAAAAAAAAAATGTAATCAATACATTGTTTACAAAGTGCTGATCTTAACCTTTCAGTGGCACTCTTCATATCACAGACGTGCCTCCTGAAGCCAACCACTTGCCGCCAAAGCATCAGCAAACGACTGTGCTCACTGCTGAAATAACTGTGGAAAGACTGAAGGGAAAAATGGAGAGAAAACAACAGGTAAACTATCCTGATGTCACAATTTCCTTTTTAATTTTAAATGTTTGATCATGACCTCTTCTTCTCTCCTCCAGTCAGACTCCTTTTGTTCCAGCTCCTCCCTGGCTTTGGTCCAGTCAGCGGTGAGCCTGCGGATGTCCTGGCTGAGAGCCTCATTGGCCAAACCAGCCTGTTCCAACTGCTCTCTCAGCATCGCATTCACAGCAGACAAACTGCTGCTCCTGAGAACACACAAGAGCAAAATAAATAATGCTGACAGCAAAAACAATATGATAATTTGAGAACTCTGAAAAAATAAAACTCAGGAGACCGAGGTTTCACCTCTGCTGTTCTTCCTCCAGACGGATCAAAGCATCTTCCAGGTTGCTGCTTGATTCGTCTTGATGGCGTCCGTTTGATGTTTCACTCTGATTGAGAATAAATGTCACCAAAAGTGTGGGAAGTCAATGACATGGTTCCTTCATGCTTAATGAACTCCACTTACACCATGCCTGTTTTTCTCCAGCTCTGATGACTTCTCTTGCAGCATCTGCTCCAGATCGCCACACCTCTTTTTGTACTGAAGCACCTGTTGAACCAGCACAAGTATTATTGTCTGTTATAGCTCAATGAAAAAGAGTAAAATAGAGTCCAACCTTGGCCTGTAACTTTTGCACCAGCTGCGCCTGCCTCTGCTGACCCTCCTGGTAAGCTGTCAGTTTGCGCTTGTAGGCAGCTTGTTCCTCATCCAGGCGTCTACGTAAATCCACATTCTGCTGAGCCAGGCTCCGAGAATCTGGTGACTCATGGTCCCCATCTCCCGTGTCGAAGCGCAGAGCCTGCTCCAGCTGTAGGTTCGATTAAAAGTAAGAGTTATTTAACACTGTGACTCTACATGTATTGAAAACCAAGCATACTTGCTATCTGATACTGAAACTTTTCCTTGATAACAGCTGGTAGGAAAAAAATTTCACCCAAAGTCAATCTATTGCTGTTCAGGAGGTTCAAACTTTAACTGTACTAAATATAGACACTGAAAGTTTCCTCTTTCAGCAACTTATCTCTTGGGGAAATGTAATTATAGCTAGAGAAGTACAATTTTTGAATATCAAGTGTTGTCGTCTTTACTACAAGACACTTACTCAACATCTGAGATTCTTACATCGTTACAACATTGTTAAATGTTACTTTTTGTGATAATGCTTTGGCTGTGAAACTACATCCCTTGAATAAACAGTTTGGGAACTTAGTGTCAACTCAGCTCTGAATGAGCATCTAAATGTTTTCAATGATTAACACAATATTGCAGTACATGCACTGAAAACTAGCTCATGGGCTTTGAGGTTTAGGTTCAGTCTGGCTGTGGACCGTCTTGTATGTCGTTCCCCATCATTTCCTGTCCTTTAATTTGCAAATAAAAGGAAAAAATAAAGCCTACACATATTTGTATTAAAAAAAATAGGATCACATCTACAGGTTTAACAAATGGAATCTAAAACTGCAGCATAATGGTTGATGCATCAAAGTGTTTGGACCAACTATTTGTTCTAACATTGTTAATTTGATAGGAAAAGGAAAATGTCACCTACCACCACTCTATTTCTAGCTAAATGCAGGTTGCAGAGAACATGTACTTTGGCCTACTGCATTTGAAGTGCAGTCGTCAAGTTTTGTAAAGATGCTTTTTGTCTGACAGATTACGGTCCACTATTTGAGGAATCGGCTCTGTGTTTTTCCTTTTGCAACACCCAACCCAAAATGGGACCTACTGCCTGTCCACCATCACTACAGCCCCCCTCCTTTCCACTGAAGCCCCTGTTTACAGTCACCCAGGGTGACAGGTGCCATGGCAACATTCCACTTGAACTCATTCCAGCCCCCATCACCTGGGAGACCAGCAGACAAAGAAACATCTAGAAAAAAGGCAAATGGGAAAAAGGAAAAATGCTCCTATAACCTGGAGGATTTTGAACGTCTTGCATTGGACACAAAGAACAGATGATGGTTAGCGGTCAATCATGTAGAGGAAGCAACCCAAGTGGGGCATCGTATTTTCTGAAATCTAATTCACAGCTCAAAGTTTGGATTTTTTCTCAGTGCACCTCTGTCCATCTGTCCATTAGTGCCCAGTGCTGTTTCTACCATTGCTGTAGTTGTGGTGCTGTGTCCTGCCTCACCCTCTCGCTGATGGCACCGTATTTGATGGCGAGCTCATCTCGGTCTGCTCTGCTGTGGGCCAGCAGGTCTTCCAGCCTGGCCAGCTCTACTTGCAGCACCCGGTTCTCTTCCTGGAGGGACATGACCGAGGACATGGCCCCTGGTGCTGAGAGGACGAACAAAAGCAGACACAAAAATTAGGTTGAAGAAAAGACTCTAACCTTTAATCTGAGAGGATGGAGATCACACTGTAGCCACTCACGGCTGTCGTTGAGGTTTTTAGTGACAATCTCTCGTACTCTGGCTGGTAGACATGTGGGGGGGGCATCAGGTGATGGGCCCCGGACTGTCAGCCTCTTCTCCTCAGACAAAACACTCTCCTCCAGTCTCTGAAGCACAAATCACACACATTTATAATTTCAGGGATGACGACAACAGCCCTGAATAATAGAAGTAGTGCTCTAACTCAATACGCAGGCAATGACAGGGCCTTTAAATTGAAGAATGACGGTGATTATGGGATGCAAAAAACAAACACAGGCCACAACACCAGCTGTATTCGTCACATGCGGGACCAGGCAGCATTCAGGCTCCTGCACAGTGAATGAGCCTCAGTGGATGGATAGAGGAAGAGCCGGTCACCTCACCTGAATCACAGACTCCAGTTTATTGGAGTCCGGCTCTGAGGTTTCTGCAGCGCTCATCGCTGCTGGTCGCTGATGGCTCAAATCCGTTCGGGATCAGGTTTAACACCGATTAAATTACAACCTCTTCACAAAACCCGCGATCGTCTTTTGTTTCTCCAACAGGCGTGAATCATGAGGAAAGGCTCCTCAGCCCGGTTAGTCGGTGCTGTCCGAGCCCACAAAGTTTTCTGGCGGAGGAGCAGAGAGGGAGCGGAGGGAGCGTCCTGCCTCCACCGTGCAAACTGCACAGATTGAGGACGGCGGGATTAGCAGGTTTTAAAATGCCCCCCCTCCCTCCACCAGCACCACCACACTCTCACTGGTGCCTTTCATAACACACCACTGCTGCTAGTCTGCATGACAAAGAGAAACCGAAATGAAACTTTAACAGCGCCCCACTCTCTCTCCTAAGGAACAGAAGCACCGTTTTGACTATTCTGCTGATTTTCAAAATAAACTCCAGGGACAGGGGCAGGGGTGTGTTTTTATTCAGTCCATCATTTCAAAATGATAAGATCAATTCAAAAGCTGTATTTTTTGTCAATAAATCGTGTTTGCAAGTCTTTTTAAATGCTATTAGTGGCTTTGTACTCATGTCCATGTCAGCACTCTCTAACAGTCAACATGCCCTGGGCAAAAAAAAAAAGAAAGGAGCAGCAAATCTGCTCATTTTCCCTAGATTACTGTGGATATCAGTGGATTAACTGCAAATTTATTTAAGAATATCCTCTGTGCCTGAAACATTAAAGGCATTAAAAACTATGAGGTGTTTTTTTTTTTCTAAAAGACAGTAGGACTTCAGGATTGGTTATACATATAGAGGCCTTATAAGAGCACCTTTCCATTAACCAAATACCCACTTTATCAGTCTCACAGTGTGTGTTACCCTGAGATTCAGGGAGGTTTATTTAGCATGACTGATAAAATAAAGACAGCTGCACTCTCAAAGTCTATTTCCTGAAAGGTGTTGTTGTAACCCTGTTTTTAAATGTTATTTTAATTATTACTGCTAGTGCAACAAATACAGCGCACTTTAATAAAAGCAGGAGTCTGTAGTCATGTGAAACTGTGACAACAATGTTAAACATCAGGAGGGTTGTGCTTCCATCACATAGTGTTTGGATTGTCATGGTTACAGACAAGAGGATCATTGTCAATACCAGACACCAAACAAACACACACACACACACACACACACACATCTATATTGTCAATGGTGTCTTCAGCTAACCCCAACTCTTATCCTTGCTTTAACCACAGGAACCACTTCTTGCCTATTTCATGCAGGCTGCTGTTTACAGGAGAAGAATGAGTCAACATACTCTCAAAAAATCTGACACTCAAACTGACCCTCACAATCTAAAAGGTTCAGCAGGTCACTCTGACACAAGTGCACACTTCCACTCAGTCTTACAACATTTTAAGTATGGTATCATCGTAAATGAATGTATTAGATATCAATAAGTATGTATTAATGTTAACGTTCATTATTACAGTGGTCCTTTTTTTAATAATGAAACCATCACAGAGCTCCACTGTCTCAGAACATATACCCAGTTTGAGCCAGCACTGATTTCAATGCCTTGTATGTGATGAACTGTATAAGCTTCAGTGCAACCTGTTGAGCTCTAACTTCCACAGTCAAACCAAATCTAACCACAGCCTGGACTGTTTTCTCTGTATTTCCCTTCAGTCAGCAGCAGTATGTCCAGTCTGTGACCATCAGCCTCCTCTGCAGTTCCTGTTTCATATTCATAAAACTGAAGTGCTGCATATTGTAATTCATCAACCACAGGCTCTGTATTCAAACACAGAAATGTTTGCAGAGAGACGCATCCAAGTTTTCATGTGTCGCTCAGGAGGCGGAGGAAGAGAGGGAGCTGCGTGTTAAACCGTGCAACATCCGTGATGATGAGTTCAGACTTTGATTTACAGAATCGGGCTCAACTTCGCCTCATTGCAAACAACATCCGGGTTATAAAACAAACAAACAAACAAACAAACAATAAAACCTTCATAAGCGACAGCAGCGCCGCGTCTGTGTGGCGTTTGCTGCAGCTTCTCCCAGAGAAAACATCCACACACTTCCCGGTCTGATTTCTCCTCTCACCTCGGCTGCTCGGGCCGATCCGGGTTACTGTGCTCTCCTTCCGTAATCTGGAGCCGACGTTGGGATAAAATAAACTGAGACGATCCGCCATCCACGTCGTGCCCAGCGGGATCATCAGCTGCGACCAGGCGGTACAGCCCGGAGATCCTCCATGCTTCTTCCGGGGAGGGACTTCGCAGCAGCCCGCAGGCCGGTGACAAGATGCTCCTCTGTCATCGGTCATATGATCGGATCTCATCTCTGTCTAAAACATATTCAGTCCATTCATCGAAAAAATCGAGTTGTTTTTGTTTTGTTTTTTGTATAGACCAAACTGAGAACACTCAGATAATATCCATTTTTGTTGTGGAAACGTAATTTCCCTAAAATCTAACATGTTGCACTTTTACAAAATTAAAAACGTATTTTCTTTTTTTGTGAGAAGGTAGCATTTTTAAAGGGATTAGTTGGTTTAGTTTTGTTAATGTACCTAACTTAATACTATATTAAACAAGTTCCTCTGTGCTGGGGAGTTCCTTCGTGAGCAGCAAAGCTCCCTTCAGCACTTCTTTGAATTAAATTTTTTTTTTTTATTAATAATTTTTTTTTAATTTAGTAATATCCCTGAGTCCAGTAAATATAGTCAAGTCTAGTTTACCTGAAATAAATACATGACTTACTGTCACTGGGAAATTAAATGAAATTGTAGTGAGATCTGTAAAACAATGTGTAGGTTTTTCAAAGTTTTAATTACAATGTATGTTTGATGGATCAGCAGATCCCTGTGCTTCAGGTGTTCTATTTTATGTAAAAGACAATTTATTTTAGAGGCTTGTGGAAAATAATTACAATAACATAGTGAAGCAGTGAATGAGCTCAATGAGCTTTGGAAACCAGAGAAACTGCTTACTGATCCACATAACACAAGAGCCAATGAAATTGATTGTTTATTTACAAGAAGACAGGTTTACATTTTATACATATTTTAGATCTTTTTCAGAAAGGCACTTAATCAAATACCCGTTGCTAATTATCGACAAAATTAAGGAAAATCAAATTTGGTAAAAGGCACAGTTTGAAATGCAACAGCACCCAAGGAAAAGGCAAATGAAGGCTGTACACAAACTCAAACATGAAGAGACCAATACAAACAGACAAAATGGCAATCATGACTTTAGTCCAACACTGTAATTAAAAAGTCTTGGTATCTTTGATGAGGGCTTAAGAGCTTTAATGTAAAAGTGATCAACTATGAATGTAGCCTCAAAAAACTCCTAAAACAAGAGCTACACACACACACACACACACACACACACACAGAGACACACAAAACATTGAACCTTCAACAGGTAAATTATTTTACTTTCCCAAATGGTAAAGAAATCCTTGAGATGAAAGATGTTGGTGCAACGAGATAACTATGTTATCACAGAAAGAAAATATATGCATGATGTTGTGAAGACAGAGACCAGAGGGATACAATGAAAACTGGTTTTGAACAGATTGAGAGCAAAAGGAGAAGAAACTGCGTGGAAACTACAAGAACATCTGATTTGAGGCAGCGGATCAATGTTTTCACTTGATAAGTGAGGAGATGACCTCCCACCAATCTGGTGAAAACAGAGAGACAGTTTAGTGGTTACTGGCGACTAAAAATCAAAAGACAGATTCCACTTGCATAGCAAACTGAAAAAGAGAGGAAGATTGCAAAGATTAAGTAAAAAGTGCACTGTACTGTTTGTTCCTCAGAGAGTGTTGGTCAGTGGGATAAAGTTTACATTAACTGGTTCTTTACAGTAGAATTGCAGTAAATGAGCCAGTCTGGTTTTTACTAACAGCTCCACTCTTAGTTTCTTCCTTTTTGCCACAATGGTCCTGTCCAGGGAATGTTTGAAACATCAGCGTGTGCACATTCTCTCACAACTCAACTAAACTGCACCCATCCTGATTTGACAGCATCTTTACTGGAGCTGTGGAGGAGAGTGGGATGGAGGATGAGAGTGATGATGGAGTGAAGAAAGATTCAAAAACAGTAAAACTGAAATGAATTTTACAGATGAATGAGATGATTACTAGACAAGAAAAACATGCTGGGGAAATGCTCTAGGAAAAAAAAAAAAAAAGGTTTACTTACTTGGAGCCTGCAGATGTGAAGTCCCCCCACATGTCAGAGCTGGGCTGGGCTGCAGGGACAGGGGAACTGAAGTCTAAGAAAGGGGCTGCGTTTGGAGAAAAATCGCGATGGAAAGTCAGAATGATGTTTCTATCATATGAAGATGTTTTCAAAAATTATCTGATATAAAAATCAAGGTGTCACCAGTGTTAGTCTGAACAGCTGGGACTGTCTGCTGTCCTCCAGGAGGTGGTATGACCCCTCCAGCCTTTGCTCCTGGTGGAGGTGGGAGCAGACCCCCGCCCACTGGCCGCGGTTTGGCACCACCTGCATCCTTCTTCTTTATGTTCTGTGGCAGACAAGTCATGACAGTTTCTAAATATTCATAACTTTGTGTTGTTTAAAATTTTCCAACAATCTAACTACTCTACCCTCCCACTTTGATGACAACATACTCACCCCAATACTGATCTTGATCGTCTGTCCCTCTTTGAAGCTCAGGTCCAGTTTAGGTGCTGCACTTTCAGAAGCTTCCAGTTTTGCAAGCTCACCTTCTTGCTTGACCCACCTGTAGAAATCAAATTTATTTTATAGTAGTCAACACAAAAATTAGTCATCTGCAAATACTTAATGTCAACATCTTTTAATTAAGTTACTTATTGCATAACTATATATTAATTTGACTTAATGATAAACTTAAATAACATGGACTTTTTAAGCAGTAGTAAATGTGCAAGAGTGTGTATTTAATGCATTAATGTCTACTCACAAAGTGAATTATGCAAGAATGAAAATTCCAGTGTACAAATTAAATAACTAATAATAATAATAATTTAAAAAGTTAGTGTCTACAAACTAGCAGAATGTCTTAGAGAGATACATTTGTGAACAGTTTGTATGTGCAAAAATAATTATCAGGTGCTAAAACACTAATACATCAGAGTATAACTCACTTAAAATGGTCTTGTAAGGCGACGTTGAAATCAAATGAATCTCCGCGATCAGCAAAACCCAGGCCAATAAAAGCATGACGTCCTTCAGTCAAGGTAATTGAGAAGACAGAAACACATTATAATGCATTTGGCATTACATGATAAAACATGTCACTCGTGTAATATTTATAAAATAAACGTATTAAAACGCTTTGGTCACTTGAAAATGCTAGGGTGAGATGACAGGAGCGATGAAGAGATTCTGGTGTTTAGAGAAATGCTATGATGCCATTTTGACGTCATGGTCACAAAAACAAAGCTGTCTTTACAAACAAGGTTGTCATTACCAGCTGCCACAATATACAGGTGTAAGTTGAGTTAGGATGAAGTGTCTTACCGTTTCCGTCCTCTATCCGGATCACAAAATACCTGCTGGAGTCTGTGACTGCTTCAACTACACAGCCTGGATACTGCTCAACAGGAGCTTGTGCAAACAGCTCTCCTGCAAAAAAGAACCACATTGTACCTTAGAAGTATTTTCTGTCTGGTAAATAATCCATTAAAAAAAACTGGTGAAAGACAAAGCAAGATGACAAGCTTATTGAGAGACACAGTGATTGCACTGTGAAAAACTTGTGATGTTAGGTTTACGATTTCGGTTTCAGAACACAAAACATGATAAACGTCACTGGAACTGAAGACGAGACAAGACCTTATCAATTGTGCTGAATTTTATGACATTCTTGGTAACAAACAAAAATAAATGCAGCAATTAAATGTGAAAAGCAGCAACATGCTTGGATTATCTTGTCATCTGCAAAGTCTCCTACCACTCACCTGCACAAGTACACTACAAAACAAGTCACAGGCCAATCAAGCCTGGGGTGCGTGCTGAGCAAACATGAGGTGGAAAAAGGAAACTTGTTTTCAGCTAATCAACTTCCTACATGGCATTGTGTTGAATGTGGAAGACATGGTTTCATTCAAGAGTCATATCCTTTCCAATCAATTACAGGTCCATGGGTGAATGGAACTGCATACATCAAGATGTTTTATCATAATCTGTCTCTCTTTTATTGATATAAGATCTTCCACCATGTGAAAAAATTCTACCCATTGCCTTCTTGCTAGTAGGGTGTTTTGAAAAAAAAAATTCATTCCCTTTCTTCAAGTTTCTCAAGTACTGTGCTACCTAAAAATTACATCAACAAAGCCAGCAGTAACTAACTATTACAGGATCTACTTTCAGTGTTTGTAAGCTCTGGTAATGACACTCTTTCTGTGTTTCATGGCTAAAGTGATGAGCATTACTAGCCTTCTGTCCGGCAGTATTCATTAAGGCTGATCCAATGTTTAGCAGAACTGATGGCTCACTTTAAACAGTGTTTTCCTCATTTCTGAGTCACCTGAGTCATTAAAAAGAATAAGGCAGTTAGTTGTGAAGCAGTTTGGCTTGGTGACATTTACAAACATTCTGAATCATGTTCACATTAACTCTCACTCAGAAAAACACACCCCTGCATTATATTCCAGTGAGAATTATGTACCTGTGTTTTTGTCCTCTAACTTGATGAAGGCCATTTTGCCTTTAGCAGTGATTTTCATCCGACCACTCCATGCAGGTTCATCCAGCTTCCAGTCAGCAGCACTGGAAGAACCAGAAACAAACATTTGTGTGTTTAAATGGTTTGTGTAATTACTCCTCGTTCACACCAACAGCTGACTTGATTTCCAGCTGCTGCATTTCGCAACAGGAGGAAGTGGATGATACAGTTTTAGGAAGACTGAAACAAGACACTTGTGGAAACAGTAAGCTCTTTTGTTCTGCTGTCAACTAAAGAAAAGCAACTCAATGAGAGACTTCAGGTGAAAGGCCTATAGGAAGCAACAATTGTTACTGAAAATCTCAAATATATAATATATATATATAAATAATAATAATAATAATAATAATAATAATAATAACTAGGCATGGTGCATCATATCAAATCATCTAACTTGTCATTTTTTCCAAGCTCCACAAATTTCACCTCAAGTGCTAAAATCAAAAACCATATCCTAAAAATATGGCAGACACTAAAAATCTAAACTCAAGATCTCATTCCAGGGTTTTCACCTTCATTTCTGTCTGCTGTTATTTTCCATGATTCCTGAGCAAACTAAACTTGTAGAGGAAAACTACTGTTTCCAGCTGACAGCTAAAGAAAAACACAGTTAAATCGTTTATTTTTTTAAGTTATTTCGTTTCAGGGTAAAGAATCATTTGACTTCTTCAACAGCCTGCTCATAACAAACAAAGTGACTGTATGTATCTCTTATTAACTTAATCACCAAGAGAACCTTAAATGTAGCAGGTCTCATAGGACACAGCGGTATGAGCACGTCCTTTAAAAACCTGCAACCTTTGTCAGACAGTCTTGCGTACATGGCCACATTAACCAGAATTATTTTGACAGCCGAGTTTGGTTTTGTGGAGGGAAAAGGTAGCAGTAAATCAGATTTTTTTTTCTCTTTTATTTCATCATGTCTGCAGTTTTCTAAGAGGAGAATCTCAAAATTTGGGGACTCTTGAGTTTTGGTAAGTAGAATTAACGATTATAGAGTAAAATACCAATCAGATCAATAAACTGTGCCATTAATTGTTGGTTGTATGATGTAATAATGCTTTAGACTTTAGACTTAAATGCTAAATTAAAACTCTATAGATGTAAAAAGTTGGTTTTGACAGAGTCCCAGTGTGAGGGACGGTGTTAGCAGATTTATAATAAAACTGCAGAGGAGGCGACGCAGCACGCCGGCAGCTATCAGATTATCAGCACAGTCAGCGTTTGTCCCCGGCACGCGCTAACTAACAGTAACCAGGGAAACTGCGCCAGTTCGTCGTCTGTGCGGAGGCAGCGTCCATTTATCTGCCATCTTTGTACTTTCCTGGCGCTGTGGTCCGAAGGATTCCGCTACATTTAACCGAGAGACGGACAAAAATAACCACTGTCCGTCAAACAACCACCTGTCCGATAATGGATCTATTTCCGTTAAATTTTGCCCAACCCGGTGTGTCCAAACTTCGCCCCGCTGTCGGCTAGTCTTACCGGTATCCTCGGTTAGAGGCCCGCGGCGGGATCCGGTACACATGGACCTCCGGCTTTACGCAGAGCATTGACTCGTAAGTGTTGTCTTCTGCCATTTTGTTTACTTTCACCATAAAAACAACTTCCGACTTTCAATGGACACCGCAACTGAGGAAGAACTGTGCGACAACATCCACCGGGTGCCGGAGCGGGAGCGGGGGCCGGAGCGCGGACTGAAGCAGCGCCGCCTCCGGCCGGGATGCTCCGAGCGGCTGAAGGTAACAAAAATGGATGGTACGAGTTAGTTAGCTTCACCAGCAGCACAGAGGACAGTTTCTGGGTTTCAAATATGATGAAATAACTTCTGAAAACAATAAGTACTGTAAATGAATAATCACAACAACGACTGTAAAATATTTTAGATCACTGCTGCACCTTCCAAAACAGAAGAGCTATCTGTATACTGTACAATTTATGTTTTGATATATCAACCTGATATTACTTACCCTTATGCTCATTCACTTTAATTTTTTCTTTTACTTTGTTCTTTATTATTTATTTTATTTTTTACATCCTATCTATATTATAACTCTGGAGCACCTGTAATAGACCCAATTGCCCTGGAGATTTATAAAGTATTTCTGATCCTGGTTCCTATCATGATTATCCATCAAACTCAAAAGTTCAAGTTGAAAAAGGTCAAGGTCAATCACAAAACAACAAAATAAGACTCAGGTTAAAGCACATTAAACTCTGATTGGTGTTACATTAGGTCAACTGACTAGTGATGTTATACTTCACCCTATATGCTGGATATACAGCTGAATAAAATCCCTAACCAAGGTCCATGTGTATACAAATCTCTGAGTTCCGTCCCCTGATATTTATTAATATAATCTGTATTGTTTGGGTGGACGTGCCAACAATGATTTGTGGAAGAAATAGTTGTTTTTCCTTAAGAAGCAGGTATCATGAAGTATAAAACATACACCAGACTCTCTCCTTGAAGTGTGTTTATTAAAGGGTATTCAAATTTCATTTCTGTTTATAAGCTTCAAAATAACAATGACATCAAAACAGCCTGAAATGCAACAGGAGTTGTAAATGACTGAAACAAAGCATCATGGGTGAATTACACATGAAAACATGATCATTTGACTTTAATAGTTAATTTTAAATTATTAAAAATCCCTTTAATTTCATCAAAGAGCCAGGGGGAGTGTATTACAGGCATTAGTAGATATCAGTGATGTAACAACCGTTTACGTCACTCCTCCAAGCAGTGTAAATGACCTAATAAGACAAAAATACTGAGATTTCAGAACTGAAAGATTACTTTGGCTCCCTGTCCGCGAACAACAACAAAACTTCAGTTCAGCTCTTAATTCAAATTCCCAGAGATCATTAGTGAACAATGCACTCATCTGACCTGAAGTTTTTTATTCTTTGGCGGGTAGTGAAGTTTAATAGGGGGAACCAGCCCAGTTTTAACCACACTGAACAGTTTGCAGTATAGCACAGTTAACTTGTGAAAACAAATTGTCCAGTTGTGTATAGAAGCAAAATGTTAAATTTATTGTTTAATTATAGCTTCAGTGACTTACACTTCCTGCAAGTAATCGATGTACCTGGATTTATTTGGAGAAATTACAGTGAATGCAGAGCTGTGGAACATTTTAACTGCACATTCACTGAGTGTGGTTTAGTATTATTTTAGTATCCTAAAACTCTAGCTCAGTGTGACAATAAACTGTTCCTTATGTATGTATGATTTTTATTAAAGAAAATAATTGACCCATTACATGTTCACTACAAGTAAGATTAGAGATCATGGACAAAACTACCCATGGATAATGTAACCAGGGATAATTGTTTTTAAGGCAAAGTATTAAAAGGATCAAAACTTGCTGCAGGTTTATTGTGAACCTTTCAATAACTATCAGTACTAGTGAGTCATCCATATTTGATGACATGATTGATTTCATGATTTGAAAGCAGAAAATGTTGAAAACTGGTGTGTTAAAAGAAAAAAAAAGAAAAAAAAAAAACAAAACAGCACCAAAGACATTCATCAAAACCAAGCAGTTGAATCTATCTTAATTCTAAAGGGCAGATTACAAGGTTACAAGGTTCAAACTATTTTCATAGTTTGAAACACATTTCCCTGACACTGACAGAATATTTGCCAAAAGGAAGCATATGATGATTACCTTATGAACTACTCCATGCTGCACTGTTATTCTGAATTATTAATAACTATTTTAATAGCACACAGCATTTTGTGACAAGGAAAAGCTCCAACTTAACTATTCCCATTAGAAGCAGCAAGACAACGCAAACATACATGATTACTACTTTCAATTCATAGATAGGTCCGACTTTTTCAATTTGATGAACTTTAATGATTCTAACAGTAAAGTTTTCTATGCAGACTACATCATCTACTGATCTCCTGACATACTATGACTAATAAAACCCCCCCACACACACACACACACGCACACACACACACACAAACACAAAAAAAAGGAAAAAGAAAAAAAATTAACTGTTTAAAACAAAAACACAGCACAAGTAATTAGTCAATACCTAAATGACAAACAAAATTCAGGGAGTAATTTCTATATTATTGCTTGAATAAGCTTAGATTTAGTGACACTCTGTCCTTCCGGTCTATAATCTTTGGCCACAGGCTGTGTGCCCACCGGGCATTTCTTCAATAGCCACCAGTGCCAAACAGTATGTTGGAAGTGCTGGTCTGGGCTATTATGGCATAAAAACGCACTTTTCGGCACAGGGCACTTTTACACACTGGGTTTTCTATCACCTCGCCCTGAAGCTCCTGAGCATACAGTAAAGTCTTGGCGCTCTCAAGCACTTAATTTTGTCTGAACCCCACAAACTGAGGCCAGCTCCCCGGTGGACACCCAGCCATGATCCACGGTAAATCAGTGGAAGAGCCAGTTGGTTTGTTTGCACTTTTCCCGTGTTCCCACAGATTCTCAAGCTCTCTTTATTCTCCTTAAAGAGACATACACCTGATGCCCTGGCACTTGGCTGGCCAATCAGATTTAAAAATCGTAGGGCACCTTATGGTACATTGGTGTATCACAGTGTGTAGGGAAGTGAGGCAAAAACCTGTTCCCAGTGTGGAACAGAAGGGGGGTTCAAATCTTGGCTGATCTCTGCCAACCCCTTGCAATGTTCCACATAAGGGAGAAGGCAAGGTGAAAGGCAAAGACCACGCCAATAAGCGGAGAGGAGAGAGGGTGGAGAAGATCATCATCGTCCATGCTACTTCTTCATATTTCCTATGTCAGTCAAATTTAATGTCATGCCACCACTCTGCTCTTCATACCACAGACAACCCCTTTAACTGCCACCCATCATGGCCTCTCAGGGAGACAGCAGTTTCCTTGCATCAGGCAGCTCCAGTTTATCTGCAGAGTCGAAAGCCTGAGGTGCCATCTGGGCCAGTTGGCTGGCGGATCACATGATTGTTTGGACGAACTGGTTCTGATGGTTGTGCACTCAAACGAGCTGGTCTAATGACAAAGGGAAAAATGAGGAATAATCACATCTTTCTCCTGCTAATATGCATCAATGTCTCTTCTTCTCCCCTTTAACAAATGTGGGTTTTGATGTTTCTGCCATAATGATGTCTTACCTGTCATGGCATGGGTTGTCCTGAGGTGTTTCATCTGAAGATGCACTTCCCAAAATCCTTCTCCTGGCTTCTGCATATTCTGCTTCCCTTTGAGCCAAAGACTTCATTTGCTGAGAGGGACGAGATAAGGATGCAGGGTTTCCTGTAGTACCGTTATTTGAAGGACGCTTTAAAATTCGAATTTGAGGTGGGGGTGCTGCAGGTAGAGAGTCATCCTGGATTACTATGGCAGTTTGCACAGGTGAGCCACCACCTGAACCCAAGCTGGACTTCCTGTAAAGGCAAGAAAGTGTGAGAGATAAAATGAATCCGTAGATGTATACATTCATATCATACATTTAAGGTTTGTTTGGTTGTTTTTTTTCTAACAAAGTTGCTGTGTGCTTACTTTGCCGCCTGATTTATTTTCAGCTTTGCCTCAAGTCGTCTCTCTATTTCCTGAGGAAAAGGAAATATTTATTATTACTGTACAAGTTCATTTTCTGTCTTCATGATCTATACAGCAAAGATGTCAAATTTACTGGCAGTTTTGAATGATATTGTGACACAACACGATCATGAAACAAAATCCATCAAATCTTTTGGCAATAGAGAATGCAGAAACACCGCCTGGAGGGTTTAACATTGATTATATTACAGTTATAGATAAACCAATCGGTTTTTCATTGCAACTGCTTCTACTTTGGTATCTATTATTATTATTATTATTATTATTCAATAAAAAATCCATACAAAACTTTAAATACTGAAAAACAGAATTAATTTTTTCAAGGACAGAAACCGTAGCTCTTTAAGCCATGACAGGGTAAGCTGCATACACGGTAGCATCCACCAGACATTTGATATCAGTTGATTAATCATTAAATGCTAATGCTAAGTAGACATAGGCCACTACTGATGATCAATACACTGATTCGATCTTTTTTGTAAGATAATAGGTCAAAGTTTAGTTTTAACTTCTCTTAGTCCAGAAAACAAACAAACAAAAAGCCCAAATTAAAAAAACTCAATTATTTATTAATAACCGATAATAATGTTAAGTTTCAACATGAGCATGAAGGAACTCAGCCATTAAATTACAATGATAGTTACAACAAAAATGTAATTTTCACAGCTACTTTAAAGGTGTGATGTTGAAGAGAATGTAACGTTAAATATGATTATTTTACCGCTACAGATAAATAAACAGACTTTGTCCATTCAAACCCCATTTTGCTTTCAAGAATAAAAGCATTAGCATTGGTAATCATGGGTGTTGGATTGATTGGATAATCAGTTTTACCCACAAACATCTGAGAAACCCCTACTACAGCTCAGTAAACCTGAGTTAACTTTTATTCATTGTGATCATTATTATTATTGTTCTTCCTTTGCTTTATTGTGACAGATGCGGAGACAGGGAGGTCGGGAATGTGAAAGGTCTGTCTGAGATGCAGACCCGACTCAGATCTGAACTCTGCTGCGTTCAAGGCTCAGCTGAGATCCCAGACCTGTCTGTGATTTTATTCTAATGACTCATCTCAGTTCAACCTGCCATTTCCTAAACCACGGTGCCATTATAGGAAAAGCCTGCTTGGGTTATTGGGTTATTTTTGTCGTTACCACTCAGCGGAAAAATAAGAAACAGTATTATAAGGAGCAAGAAGTCTTAACAAGAGGTCAGACTCAGCCCGACGTCCTTATGAGACAGTGCGGCCTGGAGGACTCAGTCCGGAAGAGGCTGCCGTCTTTACTAAGAAAACAAACCCGAATTAATAAAAATAAAAATAAACAACTTGTTTATATTAAAGCACTACACCCACCCAGAATATGAAGAATCCCTCTCAGTGACTGTAGAGCTGAAATAATTTCATAACAAGGTTTAGACCGACATGTGTTTCTCACCCCGCTGTCAGCTGCCTCTTCCCAGCTCTCTGCAACCTCCTCATCCTCCATGTTTAGCAGGGCTGCTGGCCGGTTACCTCTTCCTCTCCGCCGGATAACTACTTGCCATACACGCCGGTGGCAAAATGACGGATGGCAGTGTCGGTAATCGCCTACGGAGAGCTGGATTTAACGAGTTTGGAGGTCCGGGGACGGCTGAAGGACCGGCTTTACCAGCCTTTCCTGGCCGCGTGTGTTAGCCTGTTAGCCTGCCGTTCCACCGTGGACACCCCCTCTGTCCTCCGGCGGCCTGCCACTTTAAATTTGGCGTCACGTCCCCCGCGGTAAATGAACCGTCTGCCCTCAATACAAATACACATAATATTATATAATATTATATTATATTATTGCCTTTTGACATTTGTTTTGTTTTTGTGGACTGTTGGATGTCTCTGTTGAGTGTGTTTAGGGGAAGTAAAATATTGTACTCAACAGGATAAAAGAAGCAAAATCAAATAATATAAGAAATAAGCATTAACACAAATGTTTTAAAACTAAAGTACAAATGTAATGTTTTGGAAGAACCGAATCAAATCTTAGTTAAGTCTTGATATTTCACTTGCCTCACTAACTACAACAAAAAAGGTTGATTTCACAGAAGGAAATACAAATGATAATGCGAATACAACTGATTTCAAACCAAACAAAAACGATTTTCTTTTTTGTGGTTTATTGCACTTTCTAGCAACTTATTTAGTGAATATGGACATAAGTCCATACGTATAATTAAAATTTGGGATCTAAGGGTTGTATTGATGTACAGCAAATTAAAATGTTCAAAAAATGGCACCACAGCATGTAAAATTGTAAAGATATGCTCTGGCGGACTTGTTCTATGGGAGGTCTTCAAGGGTTAATTTTGGAATTGACAGAACATTCTTCCATAATGAATATAACAATAACTCCATTTCCATCAACAGCAAAAACCTTTGATACCTGAATTATGATGTAATGATGTAAAATATGGTTTAAAACTTTTTATATTTTATGGACATACAATCAGTAGTTTTACTTTCGATGGGCATATTTTCCTGATTATAGGCTATATCTATAAACTCTTACTATTTTTAATGTTAGCCTTTTTTTCATGTAACAGATTATTTTATAGTGTGGCACTAGTGTTTGTATTTTTGGTAAATTATCTAATTACTTTCCACACAAACACATTTTCTTTACTTCATATTTGTTTTACCTGTTAACCGCAGCTCACCCCACACCTCCCCCCCGGACAACACTTTCCCCTGCAGCGGCTGGGGGCGCAGTGTCTGGGGCTGGGGACCCACCCTGGTCCACGGACGGTCCGCGGCTGCTGGAGGGTTGCTGTGCTGCGGAGGACGCTCTTCGCGGAGCGGAAGATGGCGACTGTTTGGAGGCTGCAGGGGAACCTCTGGAGCTGATACCGGGGAAGAAAAGAGAAGAGGAGACACATCAGAGCCCACGGAAGACTACGTCTAGAATAACGGTATGAACTAGGCCGGTGTGTGGGTTTTCAGTTTCAGGGTTGAAATCACGACAAAGTGTCTGACATTAGAGGAACCACCGCTAGCAAAGATTACCAGCAGTACACCTGACTGAAGGGCGCATCTAGCCTAGCTTGTTAGCTACCAGGGGTGTAAGTTAGCCTGAAATTTCGTCGTGTCATCTAGATAATTGAGAAGTGGAAGAGTTTCTACCATTTGTGGAGCAGGGGTGTTTAAAAGGAAGCACGTCAACTGTGATTCTTTGCGTTTTTCTCAGGATTAATTCTTGCTAACGTTAGCTAGGGTAGTCATGATAAGTTAGCTCGCGTCGTTAGCCGAAGCTAACTCTTATTCTCTGAGGATCAAGCGTTAAATTCAGCAGCATTTACACGCCGGTTAGTCAGCGAAAAGTGTTTGGCAGCATAAACAACTCCTCAATATACATATAACATATCATACGCTTAATTCATTTTTTGGATGCAGATGTCTCCAGCACATAATTAGCATTAGCAATCCAACATTTCATTTATATGACGGCTAACGGCAGATAGTAAGATGTTCCAAACGATGTAGAAGGGGCATGCTGTGTTCAGGGGCCAGCCGATGTGAAGAAAGGCCACCACCCGTCTTTAACAATGGATCCAACAATTGGGCCTTGCAGTCCCAAAATGTTATTATGGTTACAGCTCTGCAGTGCCATTATGTTTCTAGAGTACGCTCAGATTTCATCCAGTTGTCTTTGAGGATATCTAATTCATTTTGCTTCAGAAATCCAATAACATAAAGGGCAGATGTGAATCAGTGAGTCTAATAGTATACATAGAAATAGAATGATGGACTTCAAAGCTGTTTTCAGAAACAGATTGCTAATAGTAAACATGATCCTCAGCACCAAAATCATTGGTTGATACATCAATATGTCTCCCAATGTCTCAACAGACAATAATGTCCCGCTCCCCTGACAGTGAGGATGGGTACTTTGTTGCCATGGATACAGAGGATGATGGTACAGAGTCTGCTGGGATAACAGAGGATGTAGAGGCAAAGATGGGGTCCTGTCAACAAGAAGGGAACATGGACAGCAGTGCCAAAAGAGGACTGAGGACAATGATGGAGTTGCCAGAGGAAGTTCTTGAATATATTCTGTCTTTCCTCTCACCTTACCAGGAGCACAAGACTGCTGCACTTGTATGTAAGCAGTGGTATCGGCTCATTAAAGGTATGGCTCTTGTATTTGCATAATCTTGTTCAAAACTGAAACATAAGATGGGCCTGTCAGCGTCATTGTGTGTCTGAGAACACTATGAACAGAAAAGTGAGTTAAAGTCGTAAACACATGAGAAAGATAATGTGGGGGCGTTTATTCATTGAAATGTGGTCATGCCTCATTTTGAATATTCTGTAAGTGGAGACATTGAAAAGACAAGACCTCTTTTGTGCCTTTTATTTACTTATATTTTGTCCTAACTAGGTGTTGCTTATCAGTGCTACCATGGCTTCTTGAGAGCTGTCCAGGAAGGAAATATCCAGTGGGAAAGTCGAACATACCCATATCCAGGAACCCCTATAACTCAGCGCTTTTCACACAGTTAGTATATGCTTCTTTACAACAGTTAGGGTTATGAATAATGCCCATCTTTCCAAATAAACTAATGGCATTTCTGAGAAATACAGTACTTTGCTTTTGATTCCTTAAAATGTTTAAAAGCCATTTTGATTATGTCTGCAGCCTAGAGCTGCTCCTGATTTAGTTAAGTAGTGATTAATAAAAGGAGCAACTTTGGATACAGTATCCATTTTGTTAGTAGCTAGACTTCAACATCAGTTAAAGTTTTAGTGTTTGAGTTTATTTTTTTCAAAGTGATCCCCTTAACCCTAACCCAATAATCTAAAGCTTTATATTTTTACATCTCACTTGTCTTTACACCAAGGAGTTTACATTATTCTTCTTTCTTTATGTCCACACATGAAAAGAAAACCTATACAAAAAAAAAAGTAGTAATCCGCAGTCAATATGAAAAACTGAAAGAATTTACAGTTTATTGCAGCTGGCTGTAAGTTTGTGGTTGATTGTTCTTTTTTGGCAATCGCAGGTGCATGTTATTATGACTCCAACCAGTCCATGTATGTGTTTGGGGGTTGTACTCAAAGTAGCTGCAATGCTGCCTTCAATGATCTATGGAGACTTGACTTGAACAGCAAGGAGTGGATCCGCCCTTTAGCCTCAGGTACGAGTACATGGGGATTATGAGGGGGTGAACTACATTTGTGAATATAGTGGTCAGGTACTTACCAGTAGCAGCTAAGTGCATTGTATTTGGATGAGGTGGCATTAAAAAGATAAAAGCAATAGTATAATGACATTGTAATGAAATAATTTTACTGGTGCATTTTATGACTGTGAACCTGAGTGTATTAAGCCTTTAAGGAAATTGCATTTCCAGGATTAAAAGGCTGAACTCAATCTATCATCCTTTTCAGACCTTTAACATGCACTTTTGGTTATATAATCAAACAGCTATAAGAATGTCAGTTCACTTATGGCAATAAAATGTCTCAAGTGGCTACTGGTTATTGGATCTTATGTCCCCTTTCTAGATAAAAATTAAGATTTCCTTTTATTTGGTCCTTCAATGTTGTCCAGGACCCAGTCACATTTAAAAGAATGGTAGAAAAACCACCTGTCCTAGATCACCTCTGAATAGACTCTAAGTGATCAGATGTGAAATGGACAGATGCCATAGTGTGTCCTGGCTGCATTCACATCTGTAATTACAGCTTTCCAATAGTCACTGGGTCACTCAGGGGGCCTGTTAGGGCCCCATCTCAATAGGGTCCAACTCAACTCTGCAAAAACCATATAACATATAGCAGACTGTCAACTAAAACTTTTTAGTCACTTTGAAAAGTCATATTTTCCACTAAATTGACTTGGGGTTATTTTTTTTTTAAATCAAAGATTTTTTTTTAGATGTATAAAGCATTGTGCTTATTCAGCAAAAAATATCTTAAAAATAAAGAAAAATCTATTGCTACTGTCTTTATCTTACAGGCTCTTATCCATCTCCAAAAGCTGGAGCAACTCTAGTGATGCACAAAGATCTGTTAGTGCTCTTTGGGGGATGGACTCGCCCCAGCCCTTATCCACTGCACCAACCAGAAAGATTTTTTGATGAAATCCACACATACTCCCCCTCAAAGAACTGGTGAGATGGATTTCAGTGCTGGGAGTTAAATGTTGCAGTTATGAAAAATGATAAATGTGTTAAAGCTCAGAATTTCTCTGATTTTTTTTTTTTTTTTTTTTTTTTCCCCCCCTCTTTATTGTTTATTATTTCTTTTGCTCTATCAGGTGGAATTGTATCGTTACAACACATGGACCTCCACCAATGGCAGGCCACTCTTCCTCTGTAATTGGAAACACCATGGTAGTGTTTGGTGGATCATTAGGAGCACGTCAAATGTATGAATATATAACTTTGATTATACATTATCTAAACCTAAGCTGTATGAAGTAAAGCTAAAACCTTTGCTACAATCAAACTACTGAAAAGTTGATGACGCCTCTATAGTGTCATGTGTTCAAGTTTCCAGATAATAAAAATGTTATTGACTTTTCAGATGTCAGGTGACCTTTGCTGTATAAATTTGCATCAGCTCATTTAAGCACAGTCCACGAAACAATCACAGTTGTTCAGTAAATGCAAAGAATAGACTAAGCTTTTCACTTAAAGCTGTTTTGTTACTCTTTTAGTGTAATAGCAAACAATAGACCTTCCAGCTTTAAATCTTTAAACTTACCCGTTGCTGGTTGTCACCAGGAGTAATGAAGTCTGGGTTCTGGATCTGGAGCAGTGGTCCTGGTCGAAACCGCCCATATCTGGCCCTTCACCACACCCACGAGGAGGCCAGTCACAAGTAAAGAGTCCTATGTTTATTCAAGCTATAGAAAATAATCCATTGTGGTTTTAACTAACTAGTCTTAGTTTGGGCTATTTTTGCTTGAAAGTTTTTTATGTGGTTCCTTCAGTCTGATAATACTGGAGGTGTGGAGGTGTAAAATTTTTAAGAATTTACTTAGCATAGTTAGCATTAACAGCTGCTTCTTTGTCTCTTTTTAAGAAATGTGAGAGCTGTCTCAAAGTCGTGAACAGAAAACCTGACACAACTCCTTTAAGACCCGAATTATAGTTTGTTAGTCGGTGAGATTTTATTTATTTATTAATTTTATGAAACTAACTGATGCCTTTTTAAATGTTTTCCTACTAGATTGTCATCGATGATCAGACTTTGCTCATTTTAGGAGGATGTGGTGGCCCTAATGCAGTAAGTTTCTTGTTTTACTTTATTTTAGTATTGGAACAATTTTGAATTTCTCAGCAAAGGTTTCACATAATTGCAATTTACTGCTGATTTTTAAATTTTGTTTTGTGTGTAAAAGCTCCTAAAAGATGCCTGGCTGCTTCACATGGGTGTACCACCATGGAGGTGGCAGCAGTTGCAGGTGGAAAATGAGGACCATGGTGCCCCAGAGCTTTGGTGTCACCCAGCTTGTAGAGTAAGCGTCTGTCACAACTGTCAGTTACAGCTTGCATATGAAATCATTAAGTCTGTCACTAATGGGTCATTCATTCTTCTGTCTTCTTCAAGGTGGGCCAGTGTGTGGTAGTTTTTTCACAAGCTCCTTCTGGCCGTGCACCACTCAGCCCAAGTCTTAACTCTCGACCCTCCCCCATAAGTGCCACACCTGCCCCCCTGGGCCCCGAACCACCTTCCTTGCGCTCTCAGTCTCCTGTCCGAAGCGGGGCTGCCGGTGTTGTCCTGGGAGCTGTTGAAGAGGCTCCATGTGTAAATGGCCGATGGGGAACATTGAGACCTCGACCTTCAGCAAGGGGGAGTGCTAGAGATGGGAGCCCATCATCATCCCAACAACCTTCTCCTTCACAAGGCCCAGACAGCCCTCCTCTTCCCCCACTCCCTCCATTATTAAATGGAACCTCCCCTTCACCTCGGACCAGCCCAGCTCAGGCTGCATCTCCTCCCTCTCGCCCTCATCCGCCTGCCTCCACAGACTACGGTTGGGAGTCTCCCCCTTCTGCCTCTCACCATGCTGAGGTGCCCAACACTAATGGCCTACATACACCTCCTGCAAGTTCCCCACGTACTCCCCCAGGAGCAGTGTCCCCTGCTGCCTTACGAAGAGGTCTGGAAGCAGTGAAAAACAAATCTTCCACTTTACCATCTTCTTCATCATCTACCCTTCAGACACAGGGAGCTTCTCCTGGAGGAGGAGCAGGTCCTCCTGGAACGCCTCCCTCATCATCCTCTAGTCCTCCACAGGCCACTGGAGCTGATGGACACGCTATCCCACCTATCGCACGGCGTCTTGGCCATCACCCACCCCAGAGCTTGAACGTAGGCAAACCCTTGTACCAGTCTCTCAATTGCAAGCCCATGCAGATGTATGTGCTGGATGTGTCACGGGCCAAATCTGCTGGGGTGGTGTCCTGGAGAGTTTATGGGAATGGGACTCCCGCAGCAGTTACAGGGCCACCAGAGACCAGCCTTCACACAGTGGTGCAGGGCAGGGGTGAGCTCATCATTTTTGGAGGCCTCATGGACAAAAAGCAGAATGTGAAGTACTACCCTAAGACCAACGCCTTGTACTTTGTACGTGCTAAAAGGTAATGGAGCTCCAGGCGGAATTGGTAAGACAGATACTTCACCATGTGTCCACACAAGGGAACTGTCACAAAGGCCTTTTTCCTATAAAGAAGATTTTTGGGGGAAAAAACATAATCATTATTAAATGTTCCACTTCAGAACTTCACAATCCCCCTTCTGCCGACTGCAAGCATTTAAACATAAAACACTTTAACTACACTTTGATAAAACATTTGGATGAAAGAAAATCTTGACTGTGTGTGTGTGTGTGTGTGTTTGTTTCGAGTGCAGTGATGAGAACGAACAGGACAAATGTTGTTCCCCCAAAAAGTGATCAAGTAAACAATGACATTTCTGGTTTTCTGTCTCCCTCCTCTGAATTGAAAAAGAGAAACTCTGGAAGAATAGACAATTTTGACAGGAACAGTTGACTTTGCTTTTGTATCACTCTTAAAGCCTGCAATGTTTACATTGAAAACTGTGTGTGTGTGTGTGTGTGTGTGTGTGTGTGTGTGTGTGCGCGCGCGTGCGTGCAGAGTGTGCCTATGTGTTATGTGTGCACTGAGGTGGTTAAAAGTTGTTGACTAGTGTGTGTCGGGGGCCGTGGTGGGTGTGAGAGATGGCACTGTACTATAAACATAGTTAAACAATAAAAGCCTCCATGTCTGAGTTGTCACATTCCTGATGTTTGTGCATATGTGTGTTGTCTAGCAGTCATTGCTGCTTTTGTTGACAAAAATGTCTCAAAAGGTCCATAATTAATTTACCCAAAGTAATGGGTATTGAGAGTAAAATTCAAATTAGAATTTTTAACACAGTATGGTATCAGTTTATCAGTAAGGACTGATAAACTACCCAAAAGTTTGTTGACTTTGAAGACCACCTAATTTTATTTTGTTTGAAATCGCCTATTGAATACAAATTTACAAACTTTTTGGTTTGATTTCACATTCAAACAGAAAATTTGAAGCAACATCTGAAGAGCTGTAATTATGTTGTGTGAATTCAATTAAAAGTCAAAATTTGAGATGAGACAGTTATAGGTGGTTTGATTCGGTCATGAAAATTAAAGTTAAAAACATCAGGCCCAGAACTAACCCAGAATGTGAGCATTTTATGCATTTGGGGAAGTTTTAATATTTAATCTTAAATTTTTTTACCTGCGAGTGACATTCAGGTTAAACTGAGAATTTTTCAGAATTTAACTAATCCATCTAACAACTCAACTGTTAAATTTCCAAAGATCCATATTAGACTTTTTTGATATTTGAACATATAGCCTGCAAAGTATTAGGCAGTTGAACTTAACCAACTTCAACTGCTCAAGAAGGCAATGTGATCTGATCAAAAGGTCCAGAGCAACAAATGGCCCCTGTGATGTGATTTTATTGATGTGAGCGTGAAGAATGAACGGAGGCCAAATGCATTATGTTGACATTGTGTTTTATAGTGCTGGTTAACAATGACCTCTAGTGGCTAATGATGACTCAAAAAAATAAAAGCAAATAGATGAGTCATCCCAACTAGAAGTAATATCATTTGTTGCAAATGTTATTAATAGCCTAGACATTTCACAGAAAATACATACTACCGCATATCATTTATCTGTTTATCAAATTAATCTCCATGTCTAAATGTGTTTAAAGTAACTACCTAAATACAAATATTTAATTAAATTATACCATCCCGAACTAAATGTACAGATTTGTATGTTTTGTTTGTGAGATTATCCATGGATTAACCCGGTTTTAACACTCTTCGGAGCCAGCCTTGGGATCCTGGCCCTCACTCCCCCCCCCCTTTTTTTTGACCAACAGCAACCTTTTACCCAGAGAGCTCCTATAGGGCAGGAGCTGGGGCAGTTATGAGCTGGGCTGTTTGATTGGTGTAGACTCAGGGATATGGTGAGGTGGCAGACAGAACTCACTCTGTATTGGCTCTGAGCTGGAGGGGGTGGGGGGAGACTTTGACAATGAATGTGCTGAGGACACATGTTTACAATGATGGGAGAGAAGGGAAGCTTGGAGCTGTGCTGGACAACCAAACACTGTGAGTTTCTCAATGAAGTCACCAAATTCAAGAGATATTTTGTAATCTTTCAAAAGGCAAGGAGTTTTCTGTTACAATGCATTTCTACCTCATGTTGTTAGTGTGCGTGTTTGTGTAGTTGTGTGGGGGTTGAATGAATTTCACCCAAGTTTGTGTCGAATCTATCAAACTGTTTTCTGTTTATGTTGAATATTAAATTTTAGATCCACACCTCTACATACTGCAAATTTAAAGTTACATTGCTGAAAAGGTTTGTTAGGTAATCAAAACCTGAGTGCTTCCAGGAAGACAACAGCTTCTTTCCACACTTGACGCACATTTGAAATGATGGGATATGAAATGGTAAACAGAGATATGCGGGTACAGTCTTGTGTCCTCCTTACAGATGGTGTGTCTCTTTAACAGACTGATAGTCGAGGAAGCTGATGACAGTTGCTGCAGAGAGACACCAGCGTGGCTCAGTGTCCTGTCAGAAACAAGCAGAACAAGTGTTCAATGAATCAGCACAAAAGCAATTTTTTTACGTAATTGATCTGTGCAATACACTGTCCCAGTTCACTAGAAAGTTAAAGAAGGAACACAAGTCATTTCTTAGGTTTGACCGGTGCTCAGCTGCAGGAAACATCATCCAAGGAGTCTGTGTTTGGTGCCCAAACTTCACCCAGGATGGCATCCACTGTGTCTGCAGTTCCCTGTGGTGTGTTCAGCCCATCATCACCCCGTCCAGCTGTCTGGCCTCCTCTGGACTTTGGCTTGGGTGCTCTTGCCTGCTGCACAGCCTGTGTGTTCACCAACCCTCTAGAAGTTGTGAAGACTCGTCTCCAGCTTCAGGGAGAGTTGCGAGCACGGGGATCCTACAAGAGACACTATCGTGGAGTCTTGCAGGCGCTCTGGGTGGTGGGCCGCACAGATGGTTTGCGGGGCCTGCAGAAGGGGCTCTCAGTTGGGCTGATGTACCAAGGTGTTATGAATGGTGTGAGGCTGGGTTCCTACTCCTACTGTGAACTTCTGGGTCTCACCTCATTCCATGGAGGAAGTCTGTTGTCGGGGGCAGGGGCCGGCGCACTGGGTGCCTTCATTGCCTCACCTGCCTACCTGGTAAGTTTACATACGTTTTTCCTGTCTTATTCTGCTACTGTTGGGGTTTATAGTGTTCCTAAAAGAAGAAAATATTAAGGAGACAACGGCTGCTTTGGTGCATGCCACTTTTTCCTAAATATCTACTCTGTTTAATTTCCATTTTTTAAGTTCAGCTCCAGGTGGTGGATGTAGCTGTTACTGTCGGTTCATTGTGCTTAACAGGAGTCAGGTCTTATAATCCTGTTCCATGTTAATATTTTACCTCCAATATTGAGCAGAATGTCGGCCATTATGTTGCTATGCTCATATCTTTCATACTGACTGTGTGTGCGAAGTTAAAAACCGTCAGGAAACTGAAACCCTGTTTACTGTTGAATGTAGCTCTCAACTGATTAGATTACACTCAGCATGCTCAGCCGTATACATGTGAGAGAAAACCAAACAGCAGACAGAAGTGATGATGACCAGAGAGGACACGCTCAGAGATCTGACTGCTAATTGCTTTCTGAGGCAGTGATGTGTGACAATGAAGCCAAAGTCTTTCAGCCCATTACTGTTTTTATGCAAACAGGCAGTTGAATGAAGAACATTGATATACAGAAACCAGTACATGTTTACTTATGTTGGATCAGTAATTGAAGTAGATAGATCAATCACCTTCAAGCTGTCTTCTGTAGCAGCTAAACATGTGTTAGTCAATAGATGTTAGACATTACAGTACAATGTCTGTCCAGAGTTCATTCAGTGAAGTCACCATTTCACACAGCTACAGCAGGACATTTGCACAATCAAGGATGATTTTAAATTTTTCGAGTTTGCAATACTCATTGGTCCATCCGTAAAATGAATCAGTTTTTTGTTGCTGTAATAATTTCTCCTATCCACACTGGCACATGGAAATACCTTATTTAAACAAAATATAGAAGGAACTAGACCGTGTCCAAGCATTTTCATGTTTACCTCAAGCTAATAAGTGGATGTCTTACAAAGTTATGGTCTTTTTTGGTAATATAAGCCTTCCATATTTGATTTTCAGCGTAAATGATCAGAAGCTAATAAGCTTCATGTAATCATATAATAATTTCATTTCCCGTCTGTCCCACGAGAGCCACAACCAGGCTCAGCTTTGCAGATGATTTCTACAAAGACATATAGGCCTATAAAATCAAGCCAGATTTAAAGCATTCATCTGTTTTTGAATGTCACTGTCATCCTTTCCAGATCCTCACATTTTTATGTACATGTTACTTTTTAACACAAAGGGAGTGATGTTGTTTTTCTGCTCTGACTGCCCAACAATACAATTTGAACCATCTAACCTTTTGTTCCATCATGGAAAGACAATCTTGTGTGATGATATATTTGTTTGTATTCTAGGTCAATAAATATACCCCGTGTTTGCTTCAGACAAACTACTACTTCTCCAAGTAGAAAGTATCTTATGTCTTCCTGCTTTGTGCTATTGGCAGTGAATGGAGGAAGGACTTTCATTGACACCATGTATGCGATTAAATGGCAAGGCTTCTTGTTTTTGTGCATACTATGAGTGTGTTCTGCATGTTGACCCTAAAGGCTTGCCACAAATGAATGTCTCAGGACTTTAGGTAGACCACTTTGAGTAGTACGTGCTTTCCAGCTGATTCCTGGTTACATGAGCAGAGTTACTTGTAATTATACAACTCATTGTGGCATCTGATTCAGACATTATCTGAAATAAAGCAACTTTTATCTGGGCATGGTTCATTTTCAGCTCTTTATTTAGAGCAGTCTGGTGGATACAAAATTGAATGCACTTAAACTTTTGTGTGCTGCATTTGAATTCTTAGGTGAAGACCCATCTACAAGCTCAAAGTGTGGAAACCATAGCAGTAGGTCATCAACATAACCATCTGGTAAGATATGCATATTCAAAATAAGACACGTAAATACATTTTAAGTAGTTTTTATATGGGAATCGGATGCTGTACTTACACAAAAGCAGCAATAGCAAAGTGTAAATTTACTAGATTATTGGGAAGTCCTTCATCCATGTCCTTCTTACTAAGTTATGTTTATAGATGTTGAACAGCGTTGCCACTGTTACAATGATATGGCTAACAGGGATCAAATGTAACATTTTTTAAATGAGCTCAATATACCTACTGTGCAAATTGCTCACACAAGGGAAGTCACTAATTTCTGTGACCTACACATAATAGAAAAACATACACAGCACTGTTATCTCTGGTTTCTTATTTACTTTTCACTTTCTTTTTGCTCCAGGGAGTGTCTGATGCCTTTGTTACCATTTATAGAAAAGAAGGTGTCATTGGTCTTTGGAGGGGTGTGAATGGGGCCGTGCCTCGAGTCATGGTAGGATCAGCTGCTCAACTGGCAACCTTCACCTCGGCCAAGGAGTGGGTGTCGCACTCCCAGGTAGACGTGATGAACAGCTAACATTTTCATACTACATGTAACTGAACATCTGCCATCACGCATCAGCCAAAGGACAGTTTGTAAGCTCCTTTCTTTCCTTGCAGTGGCTTGGTTCAAACAGATGGCTCACGGCTCTGATAGCAGCCATGATCAGTGGAGTCGCAGTGGCTGTCACAATGACCCCGTTTGACGTCATCAGCACAAGGCTCTACAATCAGCCGGTAGATGAGTGCCGAAGGGTGAGCTTTGGTATTCTTTAGTATTTCATCATTTTTCTTGATGCACTCAGTGTAGAGGACTGCAGTTAGATTGAGCTCTGTTTTCCTTTTCTTCCTTTTAAGGGACGTCTGTACCACGGATTTTCAGACTGTATGCTGAAGGTCTACCAAGCGGAGGGCCTGTTGGGGCTGTACAAAGGCATGGGTCCTGTCTTCCTGCGCTTGGCCCCCCACACAGTGCTCAGTATGTTATTCTGGGACCTGATGAGGGATCAAGCAGCAAAGGTCAACCAGAGCCAAGGAAGGACCTAAAACATCCAAAATGCCTGCTTAGAATGACTAGGCTCAGTTGTAGATGTCAGACTGGTCTATCAGTGAGTGTGAGGATGAATCTCAAGAAAAGGTTTGACATTTTCTTTAAAAAAAATAAAAATAAAAATAAAAATCCCAAAATGTCAAACTATTCCTTTAAGTGAGACTTGTCCCTGTTGCAGGAAGTAAGAACAATGAAGGAACATTCAAATGATGGACAGATGTTATACAGACTCACAAACATTATGATAAAAAACATCAAAGTTCTCAGATATAAGAAGCGATTGATTGAACTATCAGGTTGTACCTTAAATTACCTCAAATAATGAATTTGAGTAAAGTGACTTCCCTTTAAGCTGTGAAGTGCCGGACATTTAACACAATCTGGATTATTAAAACATAAAAACTCTGTTCCAGTGTGTATAATCCAGTTTGGCTGCTCTAGTCTGTCACAGTTTCATAGCTACGGTTGCCTTTTGTTTCATGTCTGTTTGTTTTTAATGACTGCCATATGAACTGCTCGTAACTAAATGATTTGATGGTTTTATTTTCATAGACAGGTACTTAAAGCCTTTGAACATTTAATAATAATAATAATAAAGGTGTTTTTGTATAAAATGAGTAAATGTGTTTGTTGTTGTATCCCCTGGGGTTCAAATGCTACATCTTTGTGTGATATTAAAGAGATAGGTGATTTTATTCTGACCCATATGAAAGGTGCCTGATTGTTCTCTAAACCTAATCATCTTCTTTGAAAAGACTTTCAGTAGCTTTCATCAGGAAATGGTGACAATGAGAACTAGAGTCAACCACATTTGACCTTTGGATCGGCAGCTGGAGCTCAAATCTGACCTGAGGAAGTGTGAAGTCTTTATAAAGTAAAATGATGTGTTAGTTGCTGCTGTTTCTGTGCAAATGTGTAGATCATAGGGTTTTTCTTTTTTATTTGTCACTGAAAACATAAGACATGTTTTTCCCCTTCTCCTGGATCCTGGGAACTTCTGAATGGTTGCCTTTTGATTTAAACCCAATAGACTGTTTTCTTCAAGGTGAGTTTGATGTTTTTCATCCTTCTGGCAAAAGCCTTTATTTATGTTTCCTCTAGATTCTCAACACGTCTGCAAACAGTCTCTCTAGATATGTGATTATATTTGGTTGTGGTGTTTTGGGTTGGTTTTGTTTTTTTTCCAAAGGTCTTGTTGGTGCCTGTGGAGTATCTGTGCTGTGCAGTCTGACAAGAGTTTATCACTTCATTCAAACATGCCCGTGAGTTTATTATGGCGAAAAGTTGGGTGGGATGTGAATGAAATTTCAAGAGCAGTCTTCACTATCTGATCTTCACACAGTGAATCTGAAGTTGAAACTAAAAAGAGGTCGTCCTCACCCACCAGTCCTCTGAGAGGGAACTGGAAGACAACAGTCCAGTTCTGGTCCCTGACGGTCCTCCTGTCTATGGTGGGCTCAAGGGCCTCCTCTCTTATAGTGCTGGAGTTTTCCCTCAGAGCTGTTTCTGCCTGGCTTTCAGCAGGACTGGCAAGTTCTTAAAACACACAAACGGAGCAGCTGATAACACAATTATTATTATTTTGTGTTTTATGTATATGTCAGGGGTTAACTTCTTTGTTTTTTCAAAAAACACTCTTGGATTTGTTTTAATTTCAGGATGCTGACAGCAGAGGCCTCAACCTCCTCCTGATCCAGTGCCAGTTTTCACTGGGTTGCTGCTTTACCTGTACTCTGGTCTTCCTCCATCAGGGGGCTCCACACAGCTCCTTCAGTTTGTTTCTGGCAGCTGCACTCAGCTGGGCACTGGCAAGTGCTGGCCATGGTCTGTGGATCCATGTGGCCAGACTCTACCCACTGCATAGCACAGAGCGTTACTGTGGGAAATGCATCACCCTCCTGACCTCTGGACACACCATTCTGGCTTCACTGCAAAGAGCGGTTGTCTTGGTTTTTGCTCTAGCAACTGTGGCTTCGACCGCCACGGTTTATGACCACTTCCTGTGTCAGAAGGATGCTCTAAAGTTGTGGACTCCGCTGACACTCTGCTACACTATACTAGTGATCTATATTCAAGGTGATGTTTTGGGAATCTGTGCACTAAAATGAAAATGGTCTTTTAAGAAGACATCAGGACAAAACAAGACAAAGAAACTGTAGATTAGATTAGTTCAAGAGGGAAAACTAGTTTGGTTACTCAAGTACAGTGATTAAAAAAAGAGGCACAACACTTAGTCAAACAACAGTAATAACATCAATACACAAACTAGTACTTATAGCATTAATTAACTTTAAATGACAGAAAAAAAATTTCTGAAAATGTTGTTTAACACTTTTTTTTAATCATTTGAAGCAGAGGATCAGAATCGGCAGGCTTCTTCAGAAACCCTCATGCACATTGTAGCGCTGCGACTGGGAGCCTTACTGGTGCTCATGCTGACAGTGGGCAACTGGTCTGATGTCCTTCACATCCTCTTCACTTTCTTGGGAGAGGCGGCCTGTTTGCTGCCCACTCAGGACCTCCTGCAAGCTGCGTTAAAGTCTGTATGAATGAACTTTCCCACTCAAAATTATGTATTTAATTTTTCCCATATTTGCATTTAAGCTGTCACCTCTATAACATGACTTTTTCCATATTCATTATATGACTGTTACTGCGTAGCATAGTGGTGTAATGTAAAAAAAATACATTTGGCATTCAATGGTCATGCTTCTTTCTTTTTTTTTTTTTTTTAGGAGGAAGAAGAAACAGTCTCCAGTCACAAAACAAATGAATGTACAGAGACCTGAAGTCTATCTCAAAAACCAATCACCTTCTCACATTTTAAGATAGTAATATTTAATATTAACATAAATAATAAAAAGATTATTCTTACCTCCCTAAAGTTGTGCATTGACTGTTACTGAACCTTACTGAACCTTACAGCATAGAGAGTAAAGACTTGTTACTGGGCACATATATATACATATAGATAGATAGATACTATTCCATTTAGTCATGGGAAATGTAGGATCCATGTTTGTTTGTGTGTTTTGTTTTGCTTTACCTTTATTCAGGACTAAAATACAGATTGTTTCAGCTTCTGCTTTGCATTTATCACCATCTCTTTTCTATTCTTTATCCAAAAACTCCCCAGGCCTTATTCCCAAAGTCTTCACTTAACTGTTACCCAAAGGAAAACCAAAAGTTTTCTTTTTCGGATTTCTCTGTCAGTGGTAGTCTTCCCACCCTTGCAGATGTTTACAGTTAGGAAATCAGCATCTGCTGTAATTTTGAACAATTGTCGTTTTTCCTATCTACTGCGTTTCTTCCTGTTTCTCTCTTTATTTCCCTTCATTCATTTAATTCCCTTTTGTTTTCCCAAATATCCAAAACCAAAACTTCTTAAAAGATTCAAAGAAAGCATGACATGATGTTTAAGAGTAAATTGAAAAGTCATGCTGTTAGAAGCAGGGAAGAGTTTTAGAGGGTTTAATGGGGATTTTAGCTGTTGGGGGGGTAGGCGGAGCATGGAGGTCTGGGGATTGTGTCATCAGTAGGCATGCTCCCTCCTGCAGCCATAACATCACTGCAGCATTCCTTTCCACGGAGCTGGAACAACAGAGACCCCCATCACTCTCCTCATCTCTGTCTCCTGTTAACCCTCTCTTGCTCAAGAAAGTTTTACTCAACATCCAGTTCCCCGTTCTATCCTCCTTTTTGAATCCCAGGAAAAGGGGCAGACGTCACCAAGTTTGAGTCCAGAATCTAACCACAATATTTGCTGTTCAGCAGACCTGATATTGTTCTGAGTTATTCTGGTGGAAAGCAGCAAAAACAACAAAGCAGCTTTTTCATAGCTTTCACTGACATCACTTACTGCCCCCCCTTCTCTTAATATAGCAACATCTCCTCTTGCACAATGCCCTGATTCATTGCACTGTAATACTGCTGCTCCTTGTGCAGCTAAATGTAAAAGTATCCCCAGGAGATACTGATAAAGTGAACCACATTTTAACAGACAATGTGCTCTGCTCCAGACAGTTGGTGAGGCTCAAATGGAAGCAATGCCATGAGACGCTGATAGTGAATCAAGGCCAAAGTGATAGTGGGGGAAGGGAAGAAGGAAAGAGGGAGAAGAAAAAAGCAGGCAGACGCAATGAGGGAGGTAGGGAAAATAAAGCTGACAGAACAATAAGGCAGACCTGCACATGAGAGGGAAAGAAGGCCGCCTGAGATAGAGAGCTGTTAGCAAAGGCAGGTACAGTCACATCCTGCTGGCATGCAGAAAGATAAAGAAGTGGGAGGTGACTGTGTGTCTACTTTAATGAGAGACTTTCTGACATGATATTGCATTGTTGCATAACTTAATGCGAGTGTGTGTCTACGTGCATACGTGCCAGTGAGTGTGTGAGCTCCTGCCAAGTTTTCATAGAAGATGAATGTGTCATGCTTTTACAGAACTTTGCCCAAGATTAACTGTTCACCTTTTACGGTTGGGAGGGAGGTGGTATTGTCATTCAGCCAGAGAAAGAGGAGGGGTCGGTGGACGGGAGAGTTGGGGAGGGAGGAACAGAAGGAAAAGGAGTGGCCTTCTGCAGATAGTTGCCCTCTCTGCCGGAGTAAAGTCTTCTCACTGTGGCAGCTTGTAGGAGGGAAAACAAACCAGAAGTTTTGAGATACAGAACAAGAAGGAGAGAGAAGGAAAAAAAGAGAGAGAGAACCGTCTTCAAGCCACATTTTCTCCCAGGTATGTAATGGCAGCTTGCAGCCAGTGTGAGTGGGTTTAAAGCAAACAGAAGATTCATATTTATGCTTTCTGCATTAAAACCATTCATTATAGGTAAAGAGAGCTGTGAGTATGTGAATCTACCTCTCCAAAGTGAGAGTGAGCACTCACACTGAGCTGACTGAGAGGCTGTGTACACTAGTTAAGTGATCAGATAAAAATGTTCACCTCTCATATGCTTTATTCTTATACTCAAGTGATATGACTCTTGGTGCTATGATTTTCCTTTTAAACGATCTGTAAAACAATATCCTAATCATTGTCCTGTCCTCCTGTTAGGCTGTATGTGGGTTACAGAGAGTCATGGCATCAGCAGCTTCACCAAAAAGGATGGTGTCCTCAGTCTTTATCACTCTGGCATCTCCTTATCGAGCCACTGTAACACAGCAGCAGCCTGCCCTCCAGGCTCACAGTGCCTCGGCTCGGGACAAGCAGCATACTGCTGTACGAGTCAGTCCAAACGACAGCATCCCCTCCCTTCGACATAGGAAAGAGGAGCCTTCACTGTCCAAATGTTACAGCAGTGTGGGCAGCAGAGAGCAGAGCCGTGCAGGGGCCCCAGTCCAGGCTTCAGAACTGCAGACTCCCAAACCCGCCCAACCTGGACCCAGTAGAGGGAAGCTAAGAGGAGATGACAAAGGTACTGCATGTATTTATGAAAATGAATTCTCTTTAATCTTGGCTCCAATACAATAAGCACTGCACCAAACCTTCCCTAATAACACCAGGGCCCGGTTGACCTGTTTCTGAATTCCTATGTTTCTGATTCCCAGTTCATGTATTATCAGTCCTCTGCAGTTACAATTAGAATTTATTGCTTTCTTGTCCTTTCTTGAACTCTAGTTTTTCCAGTATTGGAAAACTGGATTACAATATTACTACCGCTGCATATGTATTATATTTGTTTAAAAAGTTTAAGTATGAGGCCTTTGAGAGGTTGTAGCTGAAGATTGCAACTTTGTTGAGCTTGACTTATTTCCGGTAGCCTGCTTATCAATGTTACGTGATGTTAGCGATGCCAGCTAGGTTAGTTGCATTTTGGGTAATTTGGGTCACAATTCTGCTGCATCCATTTTTTAGCAGTGGTGCAATAAATTTATAGGTGCTAAACCGATTCTGTACTTTTTTGTTCTCAGCATTCTCATACTTTTAGTATTTATTTCATCAGTTTGGGAACAATAATGAATCATCTGTGAAAAACAGCTGCTGAATGTGATTGCATTTGGTTTCCTGTTTTATAAACAGGCAGAAAAGTTGCTATCGTAGTGATATTTGTCTAGAAGACATAACCCCATGAGCTTCGCTTTTTCCTCTTATTTTATTATTTTTTCCTCCTTTTTATTAACTTTTATGGGTCCTTGCATTTCTACATGTACAAATACAATGTATATGTGTTTGTGCAGTATATATACAGGGTTTCAACTAAGTGTTATTCTGGATTTCAGGAAACGTAATTACTTACTGGAAACCATTGAGACAATTTTTCTGTGAAAGTTACAATAAAGTGCATAAGAATAAGTATTTTTCTTTCCAAACAGAACTCTTCCCTCCTCCTCCTCCTCCTGCTGCTGCTGCCCTGCCTTCTCTGGGAGCTGGGCTCCACGAGGAATCAGCACCTCTACCACCTCCTCCTACCCAGACACCTCCCTCACACCCTCTGACCCCAGGCCAACAGCCACATTACAACACAGAGGTAAGCAGGCTTCTCTCTGTCCCTAACTATTAATCACATTTTCTTCTGACCAATCTTCATGTTTACCACTGATGTCATTGACTGTTTTAAACATTTTCTATTCCAGTTTCCCTATACATGTGTACATCTTCAGTTTTTCCCACAATGGAGGATTACTCCTTTACACCACTTTTACAGATTCTGTATTATGTTCTGCAGCAGTTGTGAAGAGTCGTCTGCAATACCCATTATGAAGGAAAAAAACAGCTGTCTTTTATGGATAGTGTTGAGAAGGACTGTATACATTTTCCCTCCACAAACACAGATCTTTCCAAACTGTTCATATCTACAAACAATTTTTATTACAGCATTTGTTCCCGTCTTTTCAGTGTGTACGAACTCTGCACACAAAACAGGAAATGAGCTGAGCCTGTGTTTTCCCTATCTTTTTTTTCTCAAAAAAGATAGGGAAGCCTAACCTTCAGCTTTGAGGACTTGAGATGTGCAGTTTTCCTGTATTTGCCCTTCTAATGTTTTGTTTTTTGTTTTTTTTTTTACTATGGAAAAGTCTTAGGGTTTGCAGTGTTTGATGAATAACAAGTGATTCATCCATAAACTGTGAAGCATGGTCACATTGTGTGGTTCATCTTGTGAGGCCAAACTCAGTTGTGACCTGATCAGTTGTCTCAGTCTGAGGTTTAGTTTTACATGAACAGAATTCTTTACCTTCAAGGCAGAAACAAGCACACCATCTAGTGGGTTAAACGAAGATGAACAGTCCCATGGGATCCATAAAAACAGCCAAGATGCCAACAGCAAAGGTAACATAATCTCTATTTACACAGCAACCACACAGGCTTCAAACTGTTCTGCTTTGCCAACACACATATTATTATAATCTGCTCTTATATTTCATGTCTGTGTACAATACAGAGGTGTGTGGCTTCTGCCGGAAACCTGTGGCTCTCTCCGAACCTGCAATAGAGGCTTTAAACAGGACTTACCATGATGGTTGTTTCCAGTGTAGATCTTGTCACATCCCCCTGGCTGGTAAACATTATTACAACAAAGCAGGAATCCCACTCTGTGAAGCCTGTTACCAGGTAGGTCCAAGTAAATACATCCTCCAATATGTTTCAATTATATGTCTTTGTAAAGGATCATTCCAATGTTTGTTTCCAACTATCTGTGTTTTACATCGTTTCTGTTTTCCACATACCACTGTATTGTTTTACATTTTTTTGACTGTGGTAAGCTTGCTAGCTTCACTCCAACATTGAGATCAACCTGCATAGACCTTAAATTTCCTTAAAATTCATCCATTGCAGTTAAGACCGTGTCATCTGTTATTAGTCATTGTAATTTTCGAATGGTATTGTTGCATCTGGAGACTGGTTTTATGCCTGACTGCAATGTAAAAAAGGAGCCAAGTTGGAAGTGTCTGAAAATTTACTTCATTTGACCATTTCTTTCTGTGTCTTAGACCAGTCTGGAACTTTGTTGGGCATGTGGCGATGTCATAACAGACCATGTGATCCGTGCACTAGAGCGAGCTTACCATCCAACTTGTTTCACCTGTACAACATGTAACCAACAAATTGGAGAGCAAGCTTTCGCTCAGGGAGAAGTTGGAGAGGTGTATTGCCTCCAGGACTACTACAGGTATACTACTGATAGAGTAAAATATAATCACAAGCATTAAAGGACAACTTTATTCAAACTATGGAACTTTAAATCTTATATTATTCTATTTCAGTTTTTCCTTTTATTGTGCTTTTAATGTATTTCTTCATGTTGAATAAAGTGTTTTAATTCCCTCTGTAGAGAAAGATGCTGAACAGTTTTTCTTTTGTCCTTGAAGGAAGTATGCTCCCAAGTGTAGCGCCTGTAACCAGCTAATTATTCCAAAAGAGGACGGAACTGACAGCTATACCGTTGAATGTCTGGGAAGCTCCTACCATGAGAACTGCTACAGATGTGAGGTGGGTGCTCTGAGTGCAAACATTGCACTGTACACACACTGAAGTATGCAAGCACACAGACAAACATTAGTCACCATGAGACAATCTTTCATTTTGTCTTCAGGTCTGTGTCATCCAGCTCTCCCCCGAACCAAATGAGCATGGCTGCTATCCCTTGGATGGGAAGATGCTTTGCAAATCTTGCCATCTTAACCTGATTTCTGGCCAGCACTAACACTGGCCCTGATGCCTGTGACAAACTGCAACCAAGGGAAAATGCCACAACACCAGGTTTAAAGAGATGGGAGACTATGCATGTGCATTTAAGGATCTAGCATAGGAATGTCATACATTTTTTGCCAATATAACATTGATGAAATATGGTTATTTTTTAGAATATATCATGCTTTTCTGAAGATCCTCCTCTATTCTTTTTATACTTGATAATTTTGCACTCAATAAACTCTCCAAAATGCACCAAATATATTTATGCAACAGACTCACAGTGAAAATTGTTAAAATGTTTGTGATAAGCCTTCATCAGTATACTGTTTCTTGATCACATTAACGCTTTATATAAAAAAAAAAAATTAAATAATCACAAAACCATTTATATAAAAATAATATATTTTATCTCGAGGAAGACTTCAACACACATGACATTTGTTAAATTACACATAAACTAAGTGTTAGGATGTGAAAAAACATTTAAAATTCTATTCATTCTTGTGTAATTGATGCAACAGACTACAGTCAAAAAACAGGCAATAGATTCAACTCATCATCTAAGTGCATAAGATAATACAAAATATTGATGTAGTTTTTCTGAAATTGTGTATAATAGAACAATAAGTTATTCTGAATCAACCACTATGGACCAAAATCCAAAAATAATTTTAGTTCATGTGATTACATTCGCATTTACCACAGATACCATGTGATATTTTGCCACAAGAAGAAACTATTTGTATTGATTTGACATCACAGTATTAAAATCTCATTTAGATCTCAGCTTAATTACTTGGGATTTATGCTCTATATCTCAAAATGACCTGTTTGTGGAATTATATAATTGTGTAATATAAACATTGATTACAACATTTTTCAAGAAAAAAAGTATTTGTGTTTCTATTCATCATATTTCAGTTTTTCCTTTCTTCTGTTTCTGTAGTTATAGGCCTAAATATTATAATCATATTTTTTGTGCAGAATATTTTCTATCTGGTCTTTAAAGTTGGCCAAATTCACTTTCAAGATGGAGAAATGGCACATTGTTGTTCTTACAAATGAAAAGCTGAATTCATGAGAAATAAAACACAGCCTAACTCAGTTCAAGATCTCGGCTATGTAAATGACACAGTTCAGTCCGTTTGCTGTCTTTGTGTCTCTTTTCTATTTGTGCCATTGTTACATTATGGTATTGCATTAACTGTTATCACACCGTTGTACCATGATGCATTTTTCTTTTTCTTTTTTCTTTTTTCTTTTTTTTTAGATAGGACAGCTTGAAGAGTGACAGGAAACGGGCGAGAGACAATAAGGAATGACATGACACTAGCAGGAACTGAACCAGTGTCACCAACAAGGACCACGTAGTGTCCCATTTATGGGGCGTGTGCTCTACGTACCATACAACTGGCACTCTGCACCAGTGTGTTTTGTTATACAACATTAACTTAGCCTTACGTTAGGTATTCCAAGAATGACATTTGACAAGTTCTGTTTCAGGCTGTTCAGGTTATTCCTGTTTGCACAAAACACTGGTGCAACATCAACATTTCATTTCATTTAAAGTGCAAAATGCTTTCATCAAAGATCATAACTCTACTGTATTTGTATTTCCTGCTGATTTGGACATAAATCAAAAACCTACTTAGTCATACCAGTCATACCAGGGATGGATGAAGTATTTTTGAATGGGGAAACCCATTTTTGAGCAAAGATGGGCACATACTTGGTGTGATTTTTGACTGCCTCGTCTTTGGGTTTTGAAACCATAATTTTGGTTTTGGGGGAATTGTAACACATTTTCACTATTTATTTAGACACTTGTCACAAGATTAAGATTTAATTGCAGCCTCACCTCACTGTGTGCCTCATGTATCAGTTTATGCCTAAATGAGACAGGTCACCATCAGTTCATCTAAAAGACAATGAACAACCAAGATTTGAAAACCCCAGAGTGTTGTTTACTGCTGTAGTGGAAGAGTTTTTTTGTACTTGTTTCCCAAGTTGCAACTTTCTTCCCATCCAGAACCTGCCATTTTTGTTCATCATAATGTATACAAGAGTCTTTGGGTAGTCTAGAGATTTGTGTTGATGTCCATCTGGGTTTCACACATTGTTCCTTATAATCAAGCCTTAATGCAAATTATCTTCTATATATCTGACACTAGCACAATACTTAAAATAACAAACTGCGAAAAAACAGACAAATAAACAAAAAACAAAACATTGTTTAGGGCTCAAATGATCTGGCTCCAATCTAAATTTGTGGCCTAAAAAACTGCATGTTGGCACTAAACTTAGCTGTTGGCTGCTTTTTATCTCTACATTCCAATCATGTGCAATAGCAAGGTCTTTATATTTTCTCACAGACCTAAAAACCAACCAATATTTCCTGCACTGGAACAACTGACAACAATCCATCCCTATAATCCTGGTTTACTTATCATTTTAGGTTTTTTATTGTGTTTTAATGCGGTAACTACACTTCAGTGTGCACCCAGAGTCGATTCGTGACCGGATCTCCTTTAATTCTGTTGCTTTTCTCTCTGATCGATAAATTCAATTACAGCAGAGGAGCTGCAGAGAAATTTTGCTCCGTTTGCGGCGTCAGCTACGACACGTCGCGTGCTTACCGTCCGGCACGCGTGGTACGCCGGGACCGCGCCCCGCGCGCCCAGAACCGTCAGGAGCGAGGCTGGGGCGCGTTCTCGTGAAAGGCTCGGAGACACAGCAGCTAAAGCTACACGAGCGGCGGCCATCGGGCCTATATCATTCACGGAGTCCGCCGTCGTTCATTTTGTCCAGGCGCACCTCCGACCGGCAGGGATTAGAAACGTGCCAGATCATATGTGTGTGAAGGGGGGAAGATTCGCGCAAGATGGTTCGGGAAACCAGACACCTTTGGGTGGGAAATTTACCCGAACATGTCCGAGAAGAGAAAATTGTGGAGCATTTTAAACGGTAGGTTACGCAAGAGGAGATCCTGCGTCTGAGGAACAGCGCGGGCTAGCTGTCGCTCTGCCGTTAGCCGTGTAGCCCACCACTGATGCTAACGCAGCTAACCTTAGCATTTTTAAGTTTTACAACTAATAGGCCCCCGTGTGTTTTGGCTGTGAAGTTTTCCAGAACAGATGGTTTGGTTGAAGCGAAATATCGGGAAATGAAGGGCCGAAGTGTGACTATGTAGAATTTGTGATGTTTAGCTAACTTTTGCGGACGCCAAGAGGCAAGTAGCTATGTGTGCTAGCCGCCGAGCTACCACCCAGGCAACATCCGACCATTTTGTGGGAAGTGGAGACGTTTTCATGATCAGTGCAAGCCAAAAGCCAGTTTACGTTAACTGGACAGCAGAGCAAATAACAACACTTGTTTAATTTTACCCTCTGTTTTAGCCACAGCGTTAGTTCTGTGATCTCCAATGTTGTTCAGGGAAAAGCTAAAACGACGAGCCTCAAATTTGAATCCGAGCTCACGGTGCTGAAAATCAGATGTTAGCAAGTAGTTAAGCAGCCTAACCAAGGCGAACACCATTATACTTAAACTCGGCTCATGTACTTCTTGTTGTCTAGCAAATTCAAAGAAAACTGCGGGTTTTTTCCGCCGCTAGTGAGCCAGTAGCTGGATTTAACAAGTGCTTATAGTCTTAAGTCGTGTGTTTCTCCCTGTTCACAAGAGTAATTTAGTGCTACGTTTCGTTCCATGCCATTATCATTTTGCGTGAAATGCAAAGTCCGCCCATGTAGCTGATAAACTAATCTTGAACATAACAAACTTAACATCCAGCCACTTTATAGGGCCAGCTGTGATTCCAACATAAACATTAAACATTATTAAAACATAAAAATACTTCTTTATGTAGTTGTTAAAAGCTTACGTTTGACATCTGTGAAGCCCCAGAGGAATCTATTAATAAGATGAATAACCTCCAACTGTAATTGTTAAGTATAACTATTTCAAACATGTTTGGATGCCCAAAATGAAACTCTGCTTCAAACTTTTTTTGAATTAGAATTGAAATTCAATCATTAATGTCTTCTTATCATATTGGTGTCTCATCTGTTCTTTATTTACCAGATCCTGGCACACACTGAAATGGTTATACTAGACCTATTCTTAGCTGCTGTGTATGTAATTTCCTTTCTATTTTTATTGTAATTTCCTCTCAGGTATGGGCGTGTGGAGAGTGTTAAAGTTCTGCGGAAGCGGGGTTCTGAGGGTGGTGTTGCAGCGTTTGTGGATTTTGTGGATATTAAAAGTGCGCAGAAGGCTCACAATGCTGTCAACAAGATGGGAGACAGGGACCTGCGGACTGACTACAATGAACCTGGATCAGTCCCTAGTGCTGTTCGGGGCCTTGAAGACAGCTCCCCCTCGAGCAGTCGAGACGTTACAGGATTCTCTAGGGGAACAGTTGGTCCAGTGTTTGGCCCACCTGTGTCACTTCACACCAGAGAGGGACGTTATGAACGGAGAATAGATGGGTAAGTGGACACGGCCTCCCCTTTAAATCCAGGGGAATCTAGGTATTGGATAGCTGTAAGACCAAGACACATAGTGGGGTTCTTGTGAGCGATAGATGCCCCGAGGGGGTAACACAAAGGTAATTTAGGGATCGTTCCACTTCTCATCATAATTGACTCGCCATTCCCACGGGATCTAAATGAATTAACTACACATGATCATTTGGTAAGGTAGCTATAATTCAAGGTTTGACATCTGGTTTGGATATTACATCTGTGAGGAATATCCTAGTGAGTTTTGGATTTATTGCATTTTGTGGAAAACTACCGTGGCAAGTTTTGGATATTTTTTTAACAATTTTCTCTTCAATATGGATCTAACCTTAATTTTTACTCGGAATCGCTTGAAACTGGAAGTAAATCCCTACTACGGATGCACTTTTCTTTGAAGAATCTATAATGATATATAATTACTTAAAGGACCTTCCATCTTGGGTTGTCAGTTTTTTTTTCCTTTTGGCAACAACTGATGGTTGGAGTACTTTAACCATTTTTCCATCTGTGGATATGACTTTATCTGGATTTACGATTTGAGCAAGTGGGTGGAGGAACTATAAATTCATTACGTGTACAAAGAAAGACAGATTAGTGCGTATGTACGTGGCTGTATCAGTCATTTTAGGATAAGTTTTATTATATATCAAGACCACCTTGTTCTCTCAAATATGGAAGCTACTCAAAGAAGACTTTTCAAGATCACGGAGGATCCAAGCAACCTGCCATTCCAAAGTTTGTGGAGCTAATCTTGTTTTGGATTGATGTCCACGAAGACACATGAAGGCTGCAGAGTTGGAATGTAACTTCCTGGATGTACGAAATACAATACCTCATTTTGGATCTACGATGTGGACCCTAGTATGGATAGGTATAGCTGCCAGTCATTTGGATTACTCAAGTGTGGATTTAGCTGTGTAAGGCCTCAGTCAAGAGAATAACACTCCTAAGCATGTTACAGACAGCTGAAGACAACTTTTTCAAACTAACTTGAAAAAAACAAGCCTATCAATGAGTATGCAGAGCTGATGGGATCCATGGATTGTGGAATTATTTATTCTACTGGCCCATGAGGATTTTACATACTGTGATCATAGTGTTTGCTAGTCTACAAGATTGTTTGAAATTTAACTACCCAGCATACAGTGGAATAAATTTTTGACCATTTTTAGTGTAAAGGTTAATTTTGGGACATACTTATCCTTACAACAAGAAGAGACTGATCCATTGGATGTATTTTCCCATTTTGGCGCCATCTTGCCCTATTGTCAGCTTGGAGTCTGCTGAATAACACTGAAGTTCATCACTTTTTTTTAAAATTCATATTTATTTATTGAGGTTCTATGTTCCTATGTTTTTGTTTTTGTTTTTTTTTTCACATGTCCTGAAATCCATAAAGAGGTCCATTTCTGTGGTTGTTTTTGTTTTTTCCTTTTTCCATCCAATGAAGAGAATTAAGTAGCCTAACTGTGGATTATACATCAACAAACTACTGGCCTGGTGCTCCACAGTATTTGAAGATAACGTGCAGTGCGATTCAAGAGAAGCGTTTTTGCCTAAATAGATCAGTTGATTTTTCCCCTTGGTTTTTCATTCGGGCTCTCACATTCTGACCACCTAGATTTTATTTGGATTAGTTTCGGTAACTTCTTTCCCAAAAGGTTGGTATTGCTCTGCCCTCTGCATATTTTCTTTGTCTAACATTCATTAGTGCTTTGTCTAATATGAGGTTATGCACAACCTTCATGCAAATATCAATTTGATACAAGACAGAAAATATTTAGACATATTGCATATATGTGCATATATGAAAATTATCTGTATTATTTGTCACTTATATATGCAGATTTCGAAAACCACAAAAGTAATCCAAACTGTTGTATGAACTATTTATAAGGCCCTGCAAACACTCTTTGACTTATGCCCATGAAAAGTGCCATATAAATAATTTTGACTTGCTTGTAGGGTTTTCGATTGAATACAGCAAATCTGAAAATTTAGGTTTAACCCTCAACAGGAGGATATGGAGAAATGTTTCATCTGTAGAGTTTCTTTTTCTTACCAATAGTTCATGAACAGTCAGCCTCTGAAATTTGCTACCCTGGACACCCTGAGGAGACAAAAATGCTCTGTGTGTTAAGTTACTGAAATAGACCGAGCACAGCTTTCAGCATTACTGAACTATGTGAATGTATGAGTAGATCTTCAGTCTGGGGCGGCTTTGTTTCATGGGACTGTTTATGAATCTACTTTATAGCATGCTCTTCATAAGTCTTATTTCTTTTAAAGAATAAAATGTCATTTTGGCTGCCCACAGTTTAGATACAAGAGCAGCAATTGTAAGTTGTCCACATTTGCACTTACTGATGGTGCCAGTATTTAATTATTTGGAGAGTCCAGTTATTTGGCTATTTGGCTTGGTTTTTGGGGGTTGTTTTCTAACGATTGCTATATGTCTATCTTATGCAAAAAACCCAATAAACCTAAAACATTGCATTCAAATGAAAATATGCTGTAAAGTTTAAAAAGCAGTTGAGCTATTTGACATACAGTAGGAAGAATGACAGAATCATTACATTTGAAATACTGGCACGTCGATGTCTCAGTACTAAGATACTGAAGTTATCCCCTCATGGCATGTTCTCAGTTGTCTCTCAGCTACTGGACATTTGTATATTTACTCATGAGCAGTTAGATGCCAAAACAATTTTAACAACTTTTTTTTTTTCTTCTTTGTTGACTTGAATCCTAATAACACTCTTTTCCCTCTCTGCCCTTTACTTACTCCACAGTAGCTCAGAAACCCGAGAACGTGCATATGATCACAGCCCGTATGGACACCATGACCGCAGTGGAACTTTTGACAGACAGAGGCACTACAACGCTGAATATTACCGTGATCGTTCTCTGTTTGCTGCTGCTGGCCCAGGGAGCAGTGCAATTGGAGGAAGCTTTGAGGCATCAGACCCACATTTTGAGTCTAGAATTCGAGACCCCTTCACTCTAACTAATTCTACACGACGTGACCTCTACAGAGATGACAGAGGGCGACGTGTTGATAGAACATATCACCACCGCCGGAGCCGATCATCTCATTCCTCACAGTCAAGGCACCCCTCCCCACAACGGACCACAGGACAAACTCCCAAAACTCCTCATTCCCCAAAAAGAGCACCTTTGTCCCCTGGGAGAGGCCCAAGATCTCGGTCACGCAGCAGATCTTCAAGCTCTGATTCAGTCAGTAGCACCAGCAGCACGGGCAGTGGCAGGTGTGACATCTCTTTTGTTAAGATATAAGCACTCAGTGTTTCACAGGTTTATTGACTTGATTTGACAGGTGTCATATTGCTGTTCTCCCAGTTTTAGACCGAGTTTTTTCTTCTTTTTTTGTAAATAGTGATTCAAACAGCAGTTCAAGTGGTGGGTCACGTGCACGTTCTGTTCAGTCGTCAGCTGCCCATGCCCCTCCTCAGGCGGCAATGGTGCTTGACTCAGATGAGCCACGCAGAAGCTTTGGAATTAAAGTGCAAAACTTACCAGTGCGCTCCACGGGTGAGTTACTACAAGTTTGACACGCTTCTTTAGGAGTCAAGTCCATGACATTTGTAAATTTTTTCTTGCCTAAATTAGGATTCAGAGACCTTTCGGATAAAACATTAACCAAATCAAAATGATAATGAAAATAGCCACATCCAAAACCTTGTTTAAAGCTCCTGCAAATGAAAGTTTTGTTGCTTTTGCACAAACATTATTTGAATAGGGATATGGTTTTATCAGTTGGACTACAATTTATTGTATCCCCCCCCCACATCATTAGCCTTTGGGCATTAAAAAAGGCCCACAATATGGAAAGCACACCATCTACTACTACTACTACTACTTCATTATTGCAGGATTCAGAGATTAGTTATAATCGGGTATTTAAAGTGACTTTGATTTAGATTGATAAAAAGTCCATTTCACCTTCAATGAGTATTAAATGACAGTAATTCATTTCCCTTGACAGATACAAGTTTAAAAGATGGACTTTTCCATGAATTCAAGAAACATGGGAAAGTGACCTCAGTGCAGATCCATGGAGCATCAGAGGACCGGTACGGTTTGGTTTTCTTTAGACAGCAGGAGGATCAAGAGAAGGCCCTCAGTGTCTCCAAAGGAAAGCTCTTCTTTGGCATGCTCATTGAAGTCACTGCCTGGAATGGTCCTGGTAAGGGATGAGAAATAAAGTTTTTAATCATTTCCCAAAAGTTATTTTAATAGAAGCTGTTTGTTTGCTGGTGGTAGAGAACACCAGCCCGGACCTGAGTAGAATGTCAGTAAAATAAATGCTTCCTACAGAAACAGAGAGTGAAAATGAATTCAGACCCTTGGATGGACGTATCGATGAGTTCCACCCAAAGGCCACAAGGACATTGTTTATAGGCAACCTTGAGAAAACCACAAGTTATCAACAACTCCTTGACATTTTTCAGCGCTTTGGAGAAATTGTGGTAAGCTGCCATTATTGATGTGTACTTAATATGTAAAATTTAAACATAAACAAATGGGAGAACAATACAAATGTAATGTCTTTTCTCCTTAAGGACATTGACATTAAGAAGGTAAATGGAGTTCCCCAGTATGCCTTCGTGCAGTATTCTGATATTGCTAGTGTGTGCAAGGCCATAAAGAAGATGGATGGGGAGTACCTCGGGAGTAACAGACTGAAGGTAGTGTTTTTAATATAAATAATGGCAACATTTTTTATTTAAAGGTTTTCAACCTAATGTACTCAATATGCATAATTTATTTGTTGTTTTTCTTGAAGCTTGGTTTTGGGAAGAGTATGCCCACAACGTGTGTTTGGCTAGATGGTTTGGCAACCAACATTACAGAACAATACCTCACACGGCATTTCTGTCGTTATGGACATGTAGTTAAGGTAAAATATTTTTTATCTTCTTGCTAAATAAATGTTTTCCTTTTTATTTGTGTTTTTATGTGATTTTTAATTTTTCCTTGTTATTAGGTTGTATTTGACAGGTTGAAGGGGATGGCCCTCATCATGTACAACAACACAGATTTTGCTCAGGCAGCTGTCAGGGAAACTAAAGGCTGGAAAATTGGTGGCAATAAAATAAAGGTAAAAAAAATTAAATGTTTGAAAATTATGAAATTTATAAGTAAAACATACTTTATGTGATTGTGCTTTTACTTATTTATGTGTTACATTTTTTTATGGTAGGTGGACTTTGCAAGTCAAGAGAGTCAAATGGCGTTCTACCGATCTATGCAGGCATCTGGTCAGGACATTAGAGACTTCTATGAAATCCCTCCTGAGCGGCGGTAAATTGTGCATATTATTGATTGCTTTGGCCGATTGATTCCTGTAGGATATATATCTGATCTAAGGTGATGGTGTGTAGAATCAATTTAGTTGCAGAATATATGAATGAGTGCACCTTAATGGAAAAAGTGATTTCTTACGTTAACACAATTCCACACTCTCTCCTGTTACTCCACAGAGAGGATCGCAGACCTCCTTATCATGAATTTACCGCAGAAAGGGCTTACTATGAGAACATACGAACACCTGGTCTCTATCCAGAGGATGCTCGAAGAGATTATGCGGCTCGCAGCAGGGACCGCTTTCCTGAACTGGAACATTATCAGGGGGATCACTTTGACCCACGCTATCATGAAGACCCACGAGACTACAGGGACTACAGAGACCCCTTTGAGCAAGACATTCGAAAATACACATATATTCAAAGAGAGCGAGAAAGAGAGCGAGAACGCTTTGAGGCTGACCGCAGCAGGTGGAGTCCCTCCCATCCAAGGAGGGCCTTAACTCCTACAGTATCACCTTCACCATCTGAGCGTGCTCCCAGAGACTCAGAAAGACGGGTTTACAGCCAGTCCTCTGAGCGGAGTGGAAGTGTGAGCTCAATGTCTCCACCACACTTTGACAAATCTGAAAAGACCTTGCTAGAACATGCCTCTAAAAGTGACAAAAGTGAGAAGGGCAGTCAACCAGATCGTGTGACAAGTGCTGAGAAAACCAAGCGTGCAAAGCGAAAAGAGAAGGGTGACAAGGACAAATCTGAGAAGATTAAATCAAGGAAAGCAAAGGGGCCATCCCCATCAAACACATTGCCTGAAACAGAACTTGAGACTGGTTTTGATGGAGGCTCTGGAAGATTAAGGGGATCAGAACAAGATGCTCATGAGAGGCAGAAATGCAAGGTGGATAGTGATGCTGTTTCTGGAAATCAGTTAGCAGCTGCCCATCACGACTCTGCAAAAACAGAAAGATCTGAAATGAGTAAAGGTGACAGTTCAGATTTTGATGGGAAAAATCGACTCAAAAAACATCTGAGGTCAGATAGTGGAAATGATGGAAAGGATGTATCAGGGAATTCAGATCGCCTTGCTGCAAGAAAAAGGCGCTTTGCTGATTCTGGTGGAAGGCCTATTCGACAGAAGAGAAGCAGACATGAGGAGGAAGATGGCAATCAGTCCTCTGACTTTGGTGCTAGTGCCACATATTCAAAAGAGTCAGACACTGACAAACACAAAGAATCACGGAGGGATTCAAGACTGAAAACTGATAAAAGTGGCACTCAGACAGAAAGTCAAGAGGACCATAGAGGACAAAGGGAAAAATTGGATGGATCTTTGGATGCTCTGGACTCAAAACGACATCCAGGGAGCTCTACATCCAGAAGGTTTTCACATGAAGGGATTGCAGAACAAAATAGTACAAGAGAACAAGAACACCATGCATTTAAATTTGGTGCTCAGAATACAGACACTGACAAAAGTGCCAAGAGCAAGGAAGACCATGTAGACATTGACCTGTCTCAGAGTTACCGCAAACAAATGGAGCAAAATAGACGTCTACATCAGCAGCAACAGCAGCGCGAGTCTGACAAACCTGAAAAACCAGAAAGTCCGCAAGGAAGTGAAACTGATGATTTGGAACATCGCAGTCTTGTGCATGAAGTTGGAAAACCACCTGAGGATGTCACCGATAATTTCCCATCTCACAAACTAAAGAAACAAGACCAGTTTGATACAGACTCGGGGATAAAGAGGGAGCGTATCTACAGGAGCTTTAGACAAAAAAGTGAAGATCCTGACTGGAACAGCACCTCCTCCCCAGGACACCAGCACTTCCCTCACCATGCAGATGAAGACTTTCTGGATACTTGTCAGAAAGAGTTGAGTAGAAATGATGAAAAAATTCACCCAGATCTGGAGCATTTAGTCAAAAAGACACATAGCACACAAGTAAACAAACCAAACACTCCTGTACTTAGTGTTGAAGAAGAGCAACAAAAGAGATGGGAGAGCAGGGTTAAACAAGACTTGTTACCTGACCTCAACTTTTCCAGAAGTCTAAGTAAAAACATTCACAATTGCAAGCGTTTGGAATATGGTATTTGGCATGATTTGGAGCCTGGGGAAGTGAGATCTGACTCTGAAGAGGATAGAGAGCCAAAACCTCACTCCCCTGTGCCCTCAACATCTATGCCTTTTTCTGAGAGGCCAAAGGTTGACCGCTTTTCAGATCCCAAACTGGCACATCTTGAAAGAAACAAATTCTACTCTTTTGCACTTGATCAGACCATCACACCTGACACAAAGGCTCTGCTTGAGCGTGCAAAATCTCTCTCATCTTCCAGAGAAGATAACTGGTCATTTTTGGATTATGATTCTCATTTTGCTAGATTCCGTGACAGAAAAGATACAGAAAAAGTAGAATCAACACCAAGACCTACACCTTCCTGGTACATGAAAAAGAAAAAGATCCGAAGTGGTTCTGAAGACAAACTTGATGACAGGAAGGAAGAGTCTAAGCCAGAGGAGCAGGAACGCAGGGAATTATTTGCGTCTCGCTTTCTTCATAGCCCTGTCTTTGAGCTGGACTCCAGGCGACTTCAACATTTGGAACGCAAACATGAAGAACCTGAGCATACACAAACTCAACAACTTTGTCAGCAAGGGACAGTAGATGGTGAAGTTGACTCAGAGCCAGTCGTCCTTTTTCATAGTCGTTTTTTGGAACTCACACGATTGCAACAACAAAAGAATAAAACCCCACAGATACAAGAGGCAAAAGGAGACTCTATGCTTACGGATGAGAATAAACAGGAAAAAGTTCCTGTTCAAGAGCAGCAAGCATCGCAGTCACCTGAAACAACAGGAACTATTACAGGGCCAGAGATTAAACCTATCAGTCCTGCTGAAGAGCTGGTAGCTGAACCTAGACTCACAATTACTTCTGTCACCCAATCTGTGGCCAAGGGCTCTCCACCACCAGAAGACAAATGTGTTGTTGTAAATCCAGTTCCTGATCCGTATCCACTTGTGTCTTTCACAAAGGAAGAAGTGAAGGAAGAGGTAAAGGAAAATAAACATGTTGTACCCATGCACCATGCACCAACTGAGAGGACATCAACACCTGATTCTGAACCTGGACCTGTAGCAGCATGTGAATCCAGTTACTCAGTTGATAGATTTAAACTTTCCCCTTCTGAAGGAAAGGTGGATATTATTGCTGAGAATATTAAACCTCCAGTTATAGAACAACCATGTCTCCGTGATTCTCATGATGAGTTTGTAAGCAGTTCAGAACCAGAGCTGGATCTTGAAACAACACAACCAGAAGTGCCTGAAAACACCAGTCCCATACCATCAAGTCTTACAGATGAAGTGGATGTAATCAAGAAAGAGACACCATCCGCTTTTAAGGCAGTAACAGAGCCAGAAGGAGAGAAGAAACTTCAAGTTAGTAAAGTGCAGATGCCTACCGATGATGATACAACTGATGAGCCAGTCTCCTCTCAGAAAGAGCATAAAACAAAAGAAATGAAAACTAAAAGGTCCAAACAATCCCCTGCTCAAGGTACTCTTGTTCTGGGTATGTCTGCCTCTGGTCCTGAGAAACCAGCTACACGCAAGAGTGAGCGCATTGACAAAGAGAAGTTGAAACGTGGATCATCTCCAAGAGCTGAACTGAAGTCCACAGCGAAATCTCCTGTTCATGGGTCAGATATAGATATGTTAGAGCAAAGCATATCATTAGGTAGAGCAAGGCGAAGAAATGTAAAATCTGTGTATGCCACTCCAGTTGAAGATGATGCACCAGTTCGTTCTGGAAAGGAAATTACAGAGTCGCCACGCTCTGCACGGAAGCGAGTTACAGACAAAGATCCAGCACACCAACAAAATTTTGAACAGGATCAGCCTGTTCCTGCTCCTCCTACTGCAAACAAAAGGGGCCGTCCTCCAAAGAATCGTAAACAAGGGGAAGACAGTTCAGTAGTTAAAGTGGAAAAATCAAAGATTGAAAATAAAGACATTGATTCAAATGAATCAGAAAGTGGCGAACGAATTCCAAGAGTGTCAAAGGGGAAAACATCCCCTCATGCCACAAAGAGTCCTCCAATCCAAATGTCAACAGCTCTAGGATCTGGATCATTAAGGAAGGGGTACAAAACCGACGTGGCAGAGGATGATGATCAGGAAATGGCTTCCACAGATGACGATACCTTGGCTTTGCAAGATTCAGCAATTTCGTGTAGAGAAGATCCATCAACAAAAGTTGACCAAACAAAAGAGGAGAAAGACAAACAAGGTAGCCATTTGGGCAGGGATAAAGATGTTCATGATAAAGTATGTGATGGTAAATCAAATGGGAAAGAGACAGATTCCCAAGTTGTAGAGGAGAAACCCACTCCAGAAAAAGAAAGGAATGTAAGAGGAAAGACGAAGTTGGCAAGAACTCCCAAGTCTCCTGTCCTCAAGAATCTCAAAATTAGACTAAATGTCACAGAGGTGAAGGATCTTCTGCAATTAGGGGAGGACGAGCTTGGAAATCAAGAAGATTCTTCAAAAAGATTAAGACCTAGTGACCACAGTGATCATGTCTCAAAGTGCACTGATGCTACCAAGGGGGTCTCCAATAATGAAGAAAATGAAATTGCTGCCTTGGAAAAAAAGGAGCTCCTGGAAACTTCAAAAAGCCTAATTTCACAGGAGTTGGAATTGGAGCAGGCTGTGGAGAACATTGCCAAACTCACAGATCCTGGTTTTCCCGCAGAGGCACCAGTTCCACCGGTGCATTCAGAAGTAAAAGGTGACCAAGATGAAGAAAAGCCTTCCAATCCTGCTAGTGAAACAGAACTCATGGCTGCTATTGACTCCATAACTGCTGAGGATGTACCTGTATCCTTAACTCAGCCACCTCCATTAACTTCAGATGTAGGTTCTGAACACGAAATGCAAGACTTCATTCAACCTTCTAAAGAAGATGAACCTGAAACAAATTCATCTGTACAGGATGAACCTGTCTTTCCAACAACACTTAAAAAGGGAGCCACAAGAAGACCTAAATCCTTGAAACGTTCTAAGGTCCAAAAGCAAGTAAGAAAGGACTTAAAGGAAGGACATTTAGTAAGTGAGGAACCGACAGCTGCAATAACAGACAGCGTAACCTCCAGTGTCAAGACTGTCACTGAGACAACTCCAGTAACGGCAGCTGCTGCAGTTATTACTCCAACTACTTGGAAGCCAGACCTTGAACCTTCAGTTCTCAAGGCTACAGATGTAAATCCAGAGTCAGAGCCCTCCTCTGAGGAACAGATTCAACATGTTAAATGTGTTTACCCACAGTCTAAGAGTCCAATATGTCCAAAACCTCAGCAGCTGCCATCTGAGTGCATCTCTCCTTCCCTGTCTCCACTAGCCAACAGGCCAAATATCAGACCCATTCCAACAAGCAGAATTCCTGTTTCTCCACCAGATTGGCGCCACCAGTCTAAAGACACGGGTGTCTCTGCTCCACCTGTCATGCCGTTAGCTTCCAAAGAAAACCAACCTTTATCTTCAGACTCTAACGTGGAACCGGAACATGGCACAAGCGACTTGAGACAGATTCTCATGAAACACAAAAATATTTCACTGCCGGGCAGCAGTTCAATTTCTAGCAATCTGCCCACCCTCCATGATCAGAGCCCATCTGAAAGTAATATTCCATCAGCTGTTGTGCCAAATAAGTCGCCACTACCTGATAGTAGAATGCCAGCTCATTCAGCCTCACCTATTGTTCGACCTTCAGCTTCACTGCCATCTCCTGAGACAAAGTCTGTGATCTCTGTAATTGCATCCACTGCAACCTCCGTTATCAGTCGTGTTTGCAACGCTCCTGAGCCTGAAGACAAAGTGAACATGAACATTGGAAATCCCTGTGTGGATATGACTCTACCAAAATCGACCTATAGGCCTAGCAAAGAAGACGCTGCATCTTACCATGGAACAACAGTTGGTGATGAGGGAGGAAGTGCTGCTCGCTGCCTTGTTGAGAGTCCCACTCTTGGGATGGGATCTTGCCCTGGTCTACGGGTAAATACGTCTGAGGGAGTGGTTGTGTTGAGCCACTCAGGACAGAAGACAGAGGGACCCCAGCGTATAAGTGCAAAAATAAGTCAGATCCCACAAGCAACAGCAGGTGATATGGAATCTCAGCAGTTGGTATCAATGCCTCAGATAAAACAGGAAATGTATGGTCACTCTCAGTCAGGACTTCAAAAGGGCCCTTCATCGCAGGCAGATCATGGGCATCCTGGTAAGACACAGTCAGCTTTGTCATCTATTAAACAAGAAAACTCTGGTTTGGAAAAGATGGAATCGGCTTACCAGTCTGGACCTCAAGGAGTAGTCAAGCGTCTTACACCAGGTAACCAGCAAGTATTGAGTTACCATCAGGACTACATGCCATTAAAACATGCGAAGAAAATGGACAGTGCCGATCCTCACAGTACAGATGGCGCAAAAGCACCCTGGACCTCTGCCATAAGTCCAGCAATAAGTCCCCATTTGCCCTCACCACCTGGCAACCATGTCGGATTTGTTTCAGCAGCTGGTGACAGAGCTCCATCACATCTCAGTGGCGTCAAACAGGAACCACGGTCCCCACGCAAGTCAGGTCACCCGCACTCTCCATTTACTAAGGTGTCCTCACCCATAGGGTCATCATCACCCAAGGGCATACCAGTGATGTTATCCACAAGCCTCCCTGCCATGCAACAGTTTATTACGGGTGTACATCATCCAGAGCAGTCTGTTATCATGCCACCCCACAGTGTGCCTGGAGGCTTGGGACGGATGTCCCCACACTGTGTTACCCAGTCAATTCCAGTGGGTCATCTTGTCCAAGGAGATGTCCGCGTCAATACTCCCCCTCTGTCTGTGATGAGTTATGGGATGCACAGTGAGTCTCTTGCCAATCCCTGGTCTGGTCCCATGCAGACCCGACCCACCTCACCCCAGGCTGTTGGCAGAGACAAGGTTCTCAAGGTAAACCCTGGTTCTTTGAGGGGTCATGAGGGGGAACAGGAAGACACAAGACATTTTCACATGGCTGGGAGACAATCGACCACACAGCTGAAACCAGAAACTATGCAATCAGATCCTCGTGGGTCTTTGCGGAGTAATGTCCCATTGGAGTCATACATGTCACAGAGAGATTTACGTGTGCTCCTGCACCAACAAGGAGAGCGTTCAGCCACAGAGACACATTCTGGACACATTCAAGACACTCTTCCCCCTTCTTCAACACCTTCCAACATACCTTTGTCCCTTTCTCCAAGATCACATGTTTTGCCTAAAGGTGTATCTGAAAAGGACATAACAAAGCCATTAGAAGCTAAGAGGTCCCACTCCCCTCTTCCTAAAGATGGGATGATGGGTATCCGACAAACTGGGCCAGCAATGGCATCTCCCCAGCGCGTTCAACTAATGCCACCAGGATCTGGTGGCTCATTCCCAGAGTACTCAGGGTTGTACCCAAACCCAAGAAGCATCCATTCTCAAATGACAGAGGCATCTGCCGTTGGGCTTAACCAGCCACCTTTGAACGTCACACCAACTGTGGTGAGTTTGCTGCTGTTAAATTGGTACCTAGCTCAAATCAAAAGAACACTGCTGCATTAAAAAGTACTCCCATCAAGGTTTGACTTCATTTTACCATTTTATCCCATACTTTGTCCATCCCATTGATGTAAGAATTCAGATTAAAAAGCATCATTATATGGCAAAACGCTTTAATTATAAGTTGTCTGAGTTAATATGCAAGGCTGTTATCCTTGTTTTAAAGAAACTGCTCACAATGCCTCACTATTTTCTTGCATCATTAGGGTGCTGACCTTCAGGCAAAACCAGATGGCAAGATGACACAACCTGTTAATATGGTGCAGTTGCTCACGGTAAGAATAGAACCGAGACAGTTTGAGAACAGAACAGAATAGAATTCTTACTATCAGATGCGTTGAGGATTGTTTATCTGAACAAGACCTAGCTTTGTCTGACAAACCTGGCTTTGTTTGGTCTCATTTAAACAGAAATACCCGATTGTGTGGCAAGGCCTGCTGGCACTGAAGAACGACACAGCTGCAGTGCAGTTGCATTTTGTCTGTGGCAACAAAGCTTTGGCTCATCGATCACTCCCCTTACAAGAGGGAGGCGCACTGCTTAGGATTGTCCAGAGAATGAGACTAGAGGCTTCACAACTTGAGAGTGTAGCCAGAAGAATGACAGTATGTGATTTGTCTTACTGTGATTGAGATATTTTCTGTTTGAATAAACTGGGTCAACCAACACTTACCTTATTTTTCCTTCTTTAGGGTGATAGTGACTACTGTCTTCTTCTTGCTCTACCATGTGGACGCGATCAAGATGATGTCCTAAACCAAACTCAAGCTCTTAAAGCTGCTTTCATCAACTACTTGCAGACAAAGTTGGCTGCTGGTATCATCAATATCCCCAACCCAGGTTCCAATCAGGTGAGACACTTATAGACACATTCAGTGTCTCATTTCTGTGTTGTACTCTCAAATGATGCCCCCATTTCTGCGGTGCAGGTGAAGCTGAACACAGGTAGTTTGTATGAATGAGGACGTTATTCAGTCTCAGAGCTCAGTGCTGAAATCCATTGGCCCTGGGGAAAGACATTAAGTTGTTAAAACTGGGCAAGTTTTGTTTCAGTGTTGTACACTAAAACCTTCATGTCAATGACTTTCTTATCAACATGTAACCAGCTCTACAAGACATGCTCATTACATTTATAAAGGTGCTTAAAAAGTTTTAGTTTGGTTTTTATACTGCTGGGTTATTAGGCGCATCATGAAAATACATAACCAGCTCTCAAATGTTTCTCTGTAACGTCATGTGTGCTTTTCACTTTTTTCCCAGCCTGCCTATGTGCTTCAGATTTTCCCACCGTGTGAATTTTCAGAGAGCCACTTATCCCAGCTCGCCCCCGACCTCCTCAACAGGATCTCCAGCATCTCACCACACCTCATGATTGTCATCACCTCTGTGTAACCTCCACTGCTGGGAACTGCCCCGTGGATGAATGTTCTCACTGATGAACCTCAGGAAACCAGAGGAATATGAGAACTTTTTTTTTTTTCCCCCCTGAACACAATGGGAATGTGTAGGATATACTCTATCAACACTTTTTGCTTTCTCCCCCTTTTTTTTCTCCTTCTGTCACTCCTGTCTGGTATTTTTGTCCTTCTCAAAAGAACTCAGGGATGGACCAAACCAGAATTAGTCTTATTTGACCATCTCTCTGCTGTATATCTATTTATTGGAGTTTTATTTTAATGGTTGGAGATGCTCTGAAGAAAAATGTTTAATGAACAAGAGTGACTATTTGGGTGGCCTTTACTTTCATCTGTCTTTTATTGATTGTCATTCATTTCTTCACAAGAGAGGATCATCAGCTGTTGTACTACAATGGCTAAAAGACATTTCAACGTGTAATTTTAAATAACTATGTACAGACTTTCTCACCCAGGCTTTCTTTAGAGGGAGGAACTATGCCCTTGTAAAACTATGGAGACCCTGTAGAGGACCACGTTCATTTAACAGCTCCTTTAATTCCACCAGCTCTGCTCATTTTCTCACACTCCTGAAGCAGTTACACCTCTGGCATCTGCCTTTGCATCGAACAAGCTACAGTATGATTTGGGAGTTTTTGAATACAAGACTTTGTAAATATTTTAAATATTTAAACTTTGACCATGGAACTTGGACAACAGAGACCTGAACTCTGGGACTTTCCAGAACAGTGTGAAAATTTAGATGGATATCGTTAACTTTTGGGTGTAAATACTTGTAACACAAGAAGGTTGGCAAACTCTCCTGTGGAGTCTGCTGATGGCACTTCATATTTTGTAACTCAAATAAAACAAACTCCAGAAAACTTGAGTATTTAATATACAATCTTTTATTTTTATGTTGTGTGTTAGCAATAATGCCATCTGTTAAAAGATGTAATGTTATTGCATCTAAAATAAAACGTAATGCAGTTCAATACAACAGTCTGGCAATAAGCCCTCCCCTTCAGGGAAGGTTGTAATGTCAGGTTTTTGTGCCTGGAGGTGCTAAGTTAAGATGATCATTTTGGAAGATGTTTTCTATGCAGCTGTTGGAACTTACATATAGATATTTCACTTTAACTTAACCTCACTGATATTGTTTTAACAGATGATCAGGACAATGAAACAGTTACAACATAAACTAAATGCTATAGTATTCACAAAAGAAGGATTTAATGCAGAGCAGCTGCACTAGGCTGCATGATTTTTTTGCAGTGTGTTCTTAATAAAGTGTTAACTGGGTTTTTTAAGGTTTATGTGAACAGTAAACCTGGGCCATTAACAGTTGTGAATGCACAGCACCTTTTTATAGCCAGGGCTAGAAAAAGTTCAGCCCAGAGCTTCATTAAAACTTATTTATTAGTCATCAACCAGTGAAGCATTTAAAGGTCAGGTCCTGTTTAATGGTTCTGGGCTGTACCTGTCACTGAGCTCAGGTACATCTGAGTGTTGGTGGTACATAGACATTGTTCTGGTGATTATCAGGATAGTCATACATGAAACGGTGTCCTCTACTCACAACATATTTACCTTGTATTTACTGCATGGGACATACAAGCCATGCAGTGCTATTATGTTTTATCAAAACCGCTGAGCTGTAATTTTATGTGCTAATGGTTCAATTCTACACTAGAGCCAAACAGAGTTACCAGCTGCTCTTCATACTGGGAGATGTTCCTCCTCATGATGTCCATACATGGGCCCAGTAAACGCTCAAAAGCCTGGATGTCGATTACTGGAAGAAAAGCAAACATTTAGAAATAGGACATTACAAGCTTTGTAGTAAGCAAAGTATTTGTTAACACATTATTTTAAATGTGACTTTGGGTAATGTTCAGTCAACTGCATCACATGGCTACAGCTGAGGTTCTTGCAACTCCTGTACCACCTCATCAAATCAAATCAAATCAGATTTATTTATATAGCGCCACATCATAACAAAGTTACATCAAGGCACTTTACATAGAGAGCAGGTCTAGACCAAATCCCATCTCTCCTTAGCCCTGAGGCTCTTTTTAGCTGCTTCATGTCTCTTTTTCTTGTAACTTTCTTGATTAACTATCAAGCAAGAAGTGACTTGTAACAGAAGCTCAAGAGCCCTGAACTACAGCAACTTACAGTGAAAACAATTGCAGATAGCTAAAATAAATGTCCCGCTTTTCCTGAAACAGAGACAAACCTAAACATTTGGTCTCCCCCACAGCGTAAACCGATGCTGCTCTCGGTTTTTTGGTGACTAGTGCCAGTTCCCCAAAATACTGCCCTCTAGTGCAGCGAGCCACCTCCACCTCTGCATTGTCCTGCTGGCCAGCCTTCGTCTGTAAAAGACAGAGGAGCCTGTGAGTCCTGCAGTTATGTAGGACAATAACCCCACAAATCACAACATTAAAAACAGAACTAACATGTAACAGCAAACATGAGCAAATTCATTTATAAAACAGGAAGCATAAAGAGCTACATTCCCCCCCCCCATCCAGTCATTATTTAACGCCACTTATCCATCAGGGCTGTGAGGGCTGGAGCCAATCCCTGCTGGCGTTTAGTCATGGTTCATGCTCACACTCACATCCTTTGTGCAGTTTACAACCACCAATTAATCTAAACTTGCCCAGTAATCAAACCCAGAAACTTCTCTTTGTGAAGTGCGCACACATGCCTCCCATTATTTATTTATTTTTAAAAATTTTTTGTGGGATAAAATACATTCAAATATAATGTTACCACTGTGCTTACTTTGGTCTTTATCATTATCTTCACCTCTCCTGATTCCACAATATAGAAACAGTCAGCTTTCTCCCCCTGCAGACAGAGAGCAGCAGAAACACTTCGGGTATCAGGTCCATCCAGAACAATAAAAAGTAGAAACACAGCAACTAATGTCCCAACACTGTACTTGTGTAATTATTCGCTCTCCATCTTTGAATCCTCGTCCTCCCAAAACATCAACAATCTTCATTCTTTCAGACAGCTGGTGAGAGGAAAACAAAAGCACACCTGAAATTACACATAAATTGATTGAATGGCCGAAAACAGGTATTTTGCATGTGTGGTGCTTCTGTTTCTAAAACCAACCTCCAGGGAGTTCAGGAGTGGAACACAGTCGATGAAGGCCTCGTACATTTTCCTCTTCTTTGCATTGTTTTTCACAATCAGTCTGTGAAATGTGGCTCGATCCTGAAAGAATATCATATCAAACAAATAAAAAAATTAGAAAAAAAAGGCTGTTCTGGGTTCATTTCTCACCAGTTCCACTTTTCAGTGGTCCTCCAGGTGTACTTGGAAAATGCTTCACATCAGAAGAACATCTTTGTTTGCTTTCAGTAAATGCTTCAGCCAATAAAATGACATTAAGTAGAAATGTACTAGACCATATTTGGCAGGATAGCTAAAACCCTCCTCAGTAGGGATGGGATGTTACATAATTTTATCACATACTCTGATAAAAACACTGAAAATTATTGATCATGGTGAGTTTCCATTGTTGGGATAGTTGTGAATGGGGACAATTATTAATATAATAAAGGACCGAGGTTTGGCACATCTCACGTCCTCTGCCACAAGGCTGCAGGACTACTGGATGTCCAAAGTAGGCCACAAAAGCAGATAGACTTTATATTTGTTAAATAAATAAATAAATAAATAAATCCAAGAAGTAAAAAAATACAGGAAATGTTATGGGAGAAAAACAGACTTGCTGTGTTACTGATCTTTTTTTATTTACACATATTTATTAAGGTGTTACTACAGCTACTACTGCTACTGCTAATAATAACAATAATAACACTCTTATTAACGCTTCAGAGAGCCACAGGTGGAGTAATGACTTAATATGATATGATATGAATATAATATGAGAGCAGCTTATTGCCAATTCACTGACACAGACACACAGGCCTGGCAACAGGCCCTGATAAGGCACTGTTAAAATTTCTGTGAGCAAATTTAGCATTTATGCACTACTATTATAAATGGAATTATTTTTGGCTGTAAGAGAATTATAAAATTAAATGTATACATTGTCCTGTGTCTTTTTCTCAGATAATACGTGATAGTTATTTCCCCCTTTGGACTCACCAAACCCCACAGGGCACCCTCATGAGTTGCAATGATTGTGGCAGCTCGTGGCGTGTTGTACATCAGGGCCAGTTCACCGAAACTTCCCTTGTTGTCATATTTTCCAACTTGAACAGGGACTCCTTCCTTCTGCACAAAAATATCATATACACCCCTGGAAATAATGCAAGACACAGGAGGGGGGAAGGGCCATTATCAAAACACAACTTATTTTAATTTAAATGCTTGAAAAAAAATGTGAAATCTCTCACTCACTTCTCTATGACATAGAAATTATCTCCGTCATCTCCTTGGTCAATGATGTGCTCCTGAGGTTTGACCAGGACCTCAAACATGGCGTCCAAAACCTCAGAGGACTGCTCCTGCAGGACATTTACCAGGTTTACGTGTGTTGCTTCTTCCAAAAGTGCTTTATATAAGGCAGAGGAGGGGATCAAGTATTTAAGACACGTGAAAGATTTAATAAGAACATAAATAGAAGAAAAGAGAAGTTAGAGGAGAATCAAGAGGTGAATCATTGCCTGAGAGGAGCCTTCATTTTTTATTCTTATAATATACAGCCTGCTGTACCTGGTCTAGTGTTTTAAACAGTAAAATGTCTTTGCATGCATCCTGGAGTCTGCGGCGCTGCTCGTCTGTTTTGGGATGCACCACTCGGGGCTCTGCATCATTGTCCTCATCATCATCAGGGTTGTATGCCTCTGCACAAACTACAGCAGGACAAGCAAACTAAAACAATGTGACACTGTGGACGCATTAATAGTCATGACATTTTAGGTTCCAGTTACTGACCTGAAACTCTGCGGTTGTATTTGTATGTGGTGGACTCTGTGGAGAGAGGGTTGAAGGTCATCCCACTGTATTGCTCCAGCTCCTGTGATGTGTGTGTGCTGGCTACTTTCCATTTCTGACCACATTTTTTCCTATTATGTGCTCATTGTAGGTAGAGCCGTCAGTTTTATGCCTGTTTACAGAACAGAGCCTAGTTCTTCTTCACATGGACATCTGCCTGACTGTAACGCTGTAGTTTGAAATGCATCAATACATTAATTTGTTTTATACCGCGTATCCGTTTCAGGGTCGCGGGGGTGCTGGAGCCAATCCCTGCTCACACTGGGGGGCAAGGGACAGGTCGCAACATGCATGTCTTTGGACGATGGGAAGAAGCCCACACAAACATGGGGAGAACATGCAAACTCCACACAGGAAGGCCCCAGGGCCTGGGAATCAAACCCACAACCTTTCTGTTTTGGGGCAGAAGTAAAGATCAGGTTAGGCAACAGTTCTAACCACTAACAAACTTGCAAATCACTTTTCCTTCGTGTGACTTTGAGAGCATGAAGGTTTGTGTTTCGTACAAGATCTCATTGAAGTAATATTTTCCACTAGATCAGAAAACAAACAAAACAATATACTTACTGACAGTATCTTCCTCCTCTTCATCCTTGGAGTTGTGTATTTCAAAGGTGATGCCTTTTCTTGCTGGTTTGCTGCTGCATTTCTTGGCTTGTTGGTCATTTCTTTGGTTTTCGAAAACTTGTGTGAAATACTGCACCGCAAATTCAGCAATGTTTGGTGGCCTGCGGCGAAGCACCTCCACAGTGAATCCCTGCAAGAGCTCTTTCAAACCAGCTGGTATCTCAACATTAGTCATCATTCAGCAGCAGAGCTTTGATTTTGATCATGAACAATGAACCAATAAACTCTAGAGGACCCACATTTCCACTGAGCTCAGTTGTTCATACCAGAAATATCAAATCTTAGTGAGTCGAAAAAATGTCCAACAGATCTAATACGATCTTTTGTCCAGACCTTCATAATGGGAGCAAACTAACTCCTCCCTTGCTCTCATTCAGCAGCTTATTGATTTCTTTATTCAGCACAGCCTGTTGGAAAGTATTGACCTGGACTTTTGACACCACTTGTAATTAGGCTGTCAAATGGGTTGCACATCAGAACTTGGCAAACACACAACATGTAGAGAGGACATCTTATCATTTATGCTGGAGGTCAGCCTGGTGTTGACCTCGGTAAGAACAAGCCTCACTACATGGACACCGTGGAAATCTTTGGTATGAGGAGTATGTTTTCCAATTCAAACTTTAAAACAATACAAGCCTACCAGAAAATAAAGTAACAAATTATTTATTCATTCATCTTCCACCTCTTATCAGTTTCCGGGTCGCGGGGTGCTGGAGCCGATCCCAGCTCTCATTGGGTGAGGGCGGGTCACCCTGGACATGCCGCCAGTCCATCACAGGGCCAACACACAGAGACAGACAGAGACCAACAACCACTCACACTCACACTCAGACCTACGGACAATTTAGAGTCACCAATTAACCCAAACATGATGTCTTTGGATGGCGGTACGTTATCAAAACCAGATTGTTGTTATTTATCTCAGTCTTGGTCACAGGTTCAACTTCTGCAAAACATACTCTGGATAGAAATACTTTTTAAATTCAAGAAGGGTAAAGTTTTTAATTTCACATTTTAAATGCTGGAGGTGAAAAGCAGAACTATCTTCCACTTATGACTGAACTGATATTATTCAAACATTCTTTATGATATTGTGCATTTTCTCTTTTAAATTTTGACAGTTATTCGCTTTCGGTCAATTTTACCATAATCATTTATGGCTTTAATGGCTTCATAGGCAGTAACGTTCATGTCCACAATGTTTTATGACAGGAACAGTATTCATATATGGTATTTTCAGTTAACCCAAATAAAATGTGCTACACAGTCTCATTTTTAAATATGGATTCTGCTTTTTATTTCTATACGTATCAACATTCGAAAACTGTTCAATCAATCTCATGATGACTACTCTGATAGTTTCACATTAAACAAACAGAAAGTGAAGTTAGTATCAGTGGTCACTGATGTGGTGTGTGACCGTACAGGATGCACGGACAATCTGTAAGGCGTGTACTCCTGAGACTGAACACACGGTACGACAAAGTGCACCTTTTCCCTGATATGTACACATGCTTGAAGGTAACAAAAGGTAAGGCACAAAATGTTTAATTTACTCCTTTTCTGTGATAAAAAAAATTTTTTGAATTTGAAATACAACAAAAAGGAGTGCAAACATTCGTTTGTTTGTGTGTTTGTGTACTGGCTTTGATACAGAGTCAGTGTCTCCACTGAACTCTCAGCAGGTGTGATGTGCGTGTTCAACAGTGACACAAGTTATCAAAGATAATCAAGTATATTTTTGGAAAATTACTAAAAACTCTTTATATGATTTGACTCTGTGTGTGTGTGCACTAATAATACCATCGATTTCTTACACACTTCTCTTCCTGGGATTCAGACATGAGGTGATGCTGAGCCGTCATTACAAGTTTGGTGCTAACCAGTTCAGGAACTTCATTGCGAGCTCAAATCCTAAGAAACAAGCCTGAACACAAGAAAAAAAAGTTAGCAGTTTGTGTGTTTATATACATATACCATGAACTATGTTTTTTTGTGCATATTTATCTATATATATTCCATGGTTTGAGCTTAATTAAAAAAAAAAAAAAACATGGCATGTCAATATGTTAAAATGGTTCATGTATGAGTTTGGCTTTCGCTCCTACTCTGATCTTTAAAATGGAAACTTCACTCTTAAGTGCATGTTTTAAATTTTCCTTTAAAATCAGCCACTACAGGTTATGTTACCTTTTCTGAAATTCCCAGCTTAGTGACGCTGATATCTGTGTCCTGTTGACTTGTTCTTTATATCAAATATCAAATCATAGTCAAATCCTCTTCTTCATCTTTGTGCTCGTGCTAATGAACCTTACAGTTACTCACTGTCACAATATTACTGAACTGACGAATAAGAAAAATACACTCACTGCATTTGCAGGGAAAGCTCTAAGCATGACAGCAGTGAATCCTTTGTACAGCGAGCCCACGCCCTCCTCTCTGATCAGCTCCCGCAGAACATCCCGAAAGCCGTTGGGATATTTTCCCTCAGGAGCTAATAAAGACACATTATATATATTAAAAAAACATATAAACAATCAAAAGCTGTCTGTGTAAGTTGCAAAACCAGTCCACCCCTGACTGAACCTAAATAATGACATCTCAGACTAGAAACTACATGGCAAAAAACACACAAACAAAAAATCTGGCCGATCTGGGATTTGCCCGAAATATCAACTCTCTCCTGTAATAGTGGGAATTACAAAAATATAAAAAAAAAAAAAAAGTATGTAACTCAAAACAAATACTGAAATGAATTAAAGAGCAAACCTGTCTGGAAACGAGACTTGAGAACGTCAGGTGGAATGGCGACTGCCCAGTTAAAGATCCCAGCCATTCCTCCAGCAAACAGCACGCTGGGGACGCTGAGTTCGTTATGGCTGCAGAGAAATGACAACAGGATCAACTGCTCGGGTCTTTTTAAAGCAGATTGGTGTGATTACTGAGAGAAAAAACAAATATACACCTTCTTCCTGCAGGTGTGAGGAGGTTCTTCAACCACTCATAAGACATGAAATACATCCCACTCGCTGGAACATCTGAGTATAAAACAACAATTAAACAAGCGCTTGTTGTAAAGCAGGCAGACAACGACCTACAGTGAGTTAGAATCATTGATTTGATTCTAATTATCAACACAGCTCGAAAAAAGGTCATATTAAATCATTCATCAACCAGCAGACAGCAGAAAGGTGTTAGAGCTTCAATTATGAAATATGTCAAAGGGAGAAATTATGACAAAATGACAAAGACAAACTGCATTAGGGAAGAAGAACTGGCAGCAAGAGTGGAAATCCAACACTGTAAATACAGTTGCTGTTCATGCACAGGTTACATTTTCATGAGTCTGAGTCTTTTTCATTAAGTTTTTTTCTTTGTTTGTTTGTTTTTTTTTGTGAGCACACCTTCAACAAAGCTCAACGTGCTTGAAGCATCAAACTCAGCGAGTTGTGATGTTTGCTCAGTTCAGGTTTCATCAAAGTAAAGAAGCACCTCTCATGAGAGTCAAAGCGGTGCCTTTGTAGATTCCTCTGATCCCAGAGTCTCGGTACAGCTGTTTGATACAGTCCATGGGTCCGGCATACTTCACCTCCCCAGTCGATGCCTGGATCTGTGACACAAGCACACACAAACACACTATTTTACACTCTTTTCTAACAATAAATCCATAGCAGCTGTATTTTGGCGAGAGGAATCAATTCCTCATGGATTAGTGCCTGATTATGAGTACAAACACATCCAGTAACCACTGACCTGTAGGAGGCATTTGATTCGCTCTCCAGGAGCCATGATGGCTGTAGTGAACACACCAGACAACATCCCTGCAGCAAACAGCTGAGGATACCTGAAGGAGAAGAGTGAAGAAGGCTGATTCTGATAACAGTGAAAATAGATAACCCCGGCCAGAGCAATGACCTACGTCAGGATATCATCAGGAGTTTTCTGTTGTAGTTTCTTGCCGAGTCCAAATCCAAAAAAACAGACTGCAAACATGGGTGTGACTCCAATGATTGGGGCTGCCATACCTTTATAAAGCCCTTTCACACCCTGAAAGACAAGAAGACAACAAGGAAACATCAGCAGGAGAGAAAAAAAACTTCATCACAGTTTATCTGATCTTTCTTCAACCCTGCAAGCATCCTCACCTCTTTGGCTAAAGTCTTTTTGAAACAGTCAATGGTCCCGGCATAAATGAGGCTCTCGCCAGGTTTGGGTTTGGGCTGAGTCTGTAAACGCACCTGAGAGAAAAACAAGATCTTTTTTAGGACTTCAAATAAAAAATTATAACACAAACGTGATGCCAGATTTTGTTGGTGGGACTTTTTTTGCCTTTATTTTTCAGTTAGTATGTGGCAGAGAGGAAAACAGGAAACAAGGAGAGAGAGGGGGAACAGCAAGCAGCAAGGGTCCTTAGCTGGCTTTGAACCAGGGATGCTACATTTATGGGGCATGCGCACTAACCACTCAACCACCAAAGCCTGCCACATGATGAAAGATTTGAAGTGCACAACAAATGTTATTCAGAACCACCCTGACAGACAAACACACTCCAAGCGGGTTAGAATAAGAATATTCAATATTTGATAACACTAAAGTTGGTCTGTGTCTGATGGATCTGTAAATAGGCAACTGTTTGCTAACTGTGTTTACAGTTTGTTTCTCCAGTCTTACACAAACAAAAAGAAAGAAATCAGTTGGACAGACATGAGTCCTGGACTGTTTGTATCTGTTTGTCATAACAAAGCATCAGGCAACATGTTGGTGCTGATTCAAGTGCAGCTCCAACCTGCAGCACTGAGCTGAGTCAGCAAACACACTGTGGATGAAAACGGTGCAGCAGTGGACACATTAGCATTGGACACAGTCCCTGCAGCAGTGGACACATTAGCATTGCACACAGTCCCTGCAGCAGTGGACACATTAGCAGTGGACAGTCTCTGTAGCTCTGCTGACTGCAGGTTATAGCGACAGATGTGTCCTAGATGAGTGAGTCGTCGTGTGTAAGTGATACACAAACACAGACACAGACACAGACAGACGCTTTATGAAACTCACTTTAATGGTGTCCAGTGGATGTCCAGCGAAGACAAGACAGACTCCTCCAAAACCTCCAGCGAAGAAGTTCTTCAGCGGACTGATCGGCTGCTGCTGTTTGGACATTTTTTCCTTTCTGGTCTGCTGAAAAAAATAAAAACACGGAGCCGCAAAGAAAAAGAGACGACGGAGACAGCAGCTCACCTGGTGGACTCTGTCTCTGCTGCCTGACGGACCTTTGACCCACTTACCAACCGGACCGGTTTGACTGCAACTCACCGCTACTGTGGTCCGTCTCGGTTTGGTGTCCGGGTGGAAACGCCATGATAGACAACGATGGTTAAAGATAAACAAACGGTGTTATAACAACAACAACAACAATAATAATAATAATTGTTAAATGTTCACAATATTATAGTTATTAATAATGTGATTATATGTTATAGCTATTTAAGACGTGTTTGTGTTATTTTATATATACTACATTTGATATAGTTATATAGTTATACGTGTGTGATACACACGGTGGCAGGGTGGTTAATACTTTTTCCCACAATGCAAAGACATGCAAATTACACTGTAAACAAAATATCCTATCATACAACAAGTAATCAGACTACCTCCACTGTTAAAATATATCTTTATTAGTTTTATTACAACACAGTTGTAGCAGTTTTGCAGCCAATGTTAATAATGGAAAGGAGATGGTCACCTCTCTCTCACACACACACACTGTAAACAGACTCACAAACAGGTAAGGAAAGAACTCAGTCATGAACTAAAATCTGATATCAGTTCTGCATTATGTCTACCTTCCTGATACAGACAAGCCATATTGGACAAACACAGATAAGTTAGAGTGTAAAGTGGGAGAACAACATCAATCACTACATCATGAAGAAGAAACAAGGAGCCATACAAGTTGCTGTTAAAATATAAGATCATGAGGAGAAAAAAAGAAATCCCCTGTATTCCTTAAAATAAAATAAGATTATAACTAGACATCAGCAACAATGACTAAGTTATTATTTCAGATAACTGCAGAACACTTTTTCATCACATCAGCGAAGACTTAGTTATTTACAGCAGAGTGTAAAAAGTCTTATTGCAGCACAGTTAGTTTGAATGCAAATGCAGCATAGAGACATAAACCCTTCAGTCCAACAAGCTGGCATTAATCTGTAAACAATCAGGAAGTTCTGATGCTTGAAGAGCTTCGTATATGTAAGTACGGATTGATTAGCTTTAAGAGTCTGAAAAGAAACAGAGAGACAACTGTACCAGACGGAACCACAGGAGAGACTCAATACATAGCAGCAAGTTACTCAGCTAAAAGCTTAGTAGCGATGACACATAAGTCAGTGTGCTTTTTGTCACAATGGTTGTATACTGTTCAACTTTTATTTAAAACACGGTGAAACTGGGGGTAAGTGAAAGAGGAAGTCAGCTTCAGGGAGCACTGTACTCTACAAAGAAAATAATGCTGTCAGTAACACAAAGTAGTTTGGTCCCCTAACAGGGAAGCACATAAAGAATCAACATTTTCTCACAGCAGTTCACTGTAGTGGGTCCATTATTCAAACATAAATTCAGATCTGCTTTTTTACCAAATAACTTTGTATTAGTTATAAGATAAATTTATTTTATCATAAGTCTCTTTGGTTAGCATAAGTTTCAGTCATGGTTGTGGCTACTTTAATTTCTATATACTTTGAGTACACTTAGTTCATGTGTTATTTTTAAGGTAAGAATTCACTGTGAGAATGACTCCATGACTTGGCCTAGATTTTAGCTACATTTATTTTTGTGTAGATCTCACAGTTTTCTTTATTCATTAGTCATATTTTAAACCCTTAATCCATCAAAAGCAACCTCACACTCAAATTAAACTCACTTCGGAGAGGAAAAGCTGTTAAAAAAAAAATAAATCTTTTTTGATATCAATATCACATGGATACTGCAGCCCTGGCTTGAGTCCAGGAAAAAACTGGCAAAACTGATTTGTCTCTCAGTACAGGCTATCACAGATTACTGGACATCCCATCAAACATCAGTTCATTTTTCTTTCAGGCTTTATCGTACCTTCCTGCAGTAGACAGAATCAGGCTACGGTGTGTGTGTGTATGGTAATGATATCATTAGTCCTGGTTCTCGCAAATCTGCGGAAACTCCTTGTAGATCTGTTGTACAATTAGCTTATCCATCTGCTTGGCTGTAGAGCTCCCCTCATCCTCTCCCGGATCTTCCTCTTCCCTGAGAATCCTCTGCAGAGCCCCCTGCAGGTCAGCCAGGCGATGCTGGTGCTTGAAGTAGTCTGTCGAGCGCATTATGGAGTGCATAAGGGAGAGATACTCCATCCGCAGCTTTGGGTGAGGGACAGATCAGGCCAGTTAATGATTTGCTCACATACTGGAGACAACATTAAAGCCTGAGAATGTAAGCTGTACAGCGTCTCACCTTGTCCCCTGGGGAGAGGTCAGATATTTGCCGGACAGCTATGTCAATCATAACCATCATGTCAGTGCTGTAAAAGATGTCAGCCGTCTCTCTGCTGGCAAAGATGTCCTGCAGAAACTTGAGAACTGAGTGCGGTGCAGGTGGGGTGTGTTTGAACATACATACAGGGTCATCTGGAGAGCAGAAGACAAAAGGTCACAATGTGAGTAATAAAAAGTAAGGGTACCTCGAACAAGAATATGAAAAATAGGGCATTTTTTTACCGCCTCTGTTCAGAAGTAGCAGCACTTTTTCTGACAGGATCTTGACATTTTTCTTCTTCACCTCCTGCATGATCACATTGTTGCTGGGTGCTGGGTGACAGACAGAACACAGACATGCAGTACAAATAAGCATCTGTAGTAAGAGTACTGGATTACAGCCATCACTAATTTATCAGTTACTCTTTTGTTATCAATAAGAGAAAAGCTTATTGAGGATGCTTTTACTTGTGTGGTGCAGGTTAAAGGCCAGCAGGAGATTCAGAAAGGTGTCAGGCAGCTGCTCTGTGGGATCAGAGGGAAGCCCGTCCTCCACCACACCCAGCAGGAATTGAACAAAGTCAGCATTCAAGTGCTCTGAAGGCAGGGAGGGGCAAGAATTTGTCTTAACTATTGTACATATTGTCTCTCTAATCCATGCATGTCCTAGCAGAACTGTTTAATTCAAAAGAAAGCTTCAGTAATCTGTGAGACGACGCATTGTTATGAGGCTAAAAAAAATAAGTTTTAATATTGATTTTTATTATTTCAGTCTGTGTTTTAATATTGTTAGGTATTGTGTTATGTGTTGTCTTATGTAACTCCCTTTCTTTTGTGTTCTTGCTGCCATACTGGCCAAGCCATGCTCGTAAAAGAGACCATTTTGATCTCAAGCATATGCTTGGTAAAATAAAGGTTAAATAAAACAGCTTTTGTTTTGGAAGAACTGGCTTTGTTTGCCAATGATTCTATTTTTATGTTCATAATTTTACATGAAGGGTTTCAATTTGCAGGACAGCACATATGTGATGTACCATAGAAAATGTGTCACAAAAAGCCTTTTCCTACCATAGTGATGATATGGCACCTGTTCACCCATTGAGAAGATCATAGTGAGCACCAAAGCCGTGTAACACATCTTCTGGTGCTCTGAGAAAAACAAAACAGAAACAAAACTAAAAAAAGACAAACCACGTTGAGGTCACATCAAGAGGAGACAGAGCAAAGGTGCATGTTTTCACCTTGTGTGTCTGTCTGTAGGTCTCTGGCCAGCTCCATGGGGAGGATGGCATTGAGGAGGGTGGAGATGAGGGCAGCGTCCAGACTGCACATCGCCCCGAACACTTTGAGCAGCAGCAGCCGCAGAGACACACGGTGCTCCTGCATAATTGGAGAGACAATTTTGTTTCCCTTTTTTGTTCATTTTCATTACTCATTATTGTGATCATTGTTATCTCTTACCATCTGATAATATGAAACCAGAGAGAGCACATTTTCATAGTCATTGGCCTTGCACATCCTCTTACAAACTTCTGGATCAGCATCAGTCTGTGGGGGGAAAAACTTCTTTTAGTATGACCAGTAATGATATAATAACATTATAATGTATTTTAATAATCTGTTCAAGTGAACATCCCAAAGGATTATAGGGCCCATTTACAACTCATCAGAACATCCCAACCCTGATCTGGGGTTTGGTTGGGACAAACTGCCAACAAAGAATATCTGGCAGCCTGGAGGGTTTACAGATACAGTCCTTAACCACACTGCTGGATTTCCAGAGTTGGCTGAGTTATTCTGATCCTATCAAAAATGGTTGGTATTTACAAAACAACATCGGGACAGGTCCAGTGGCCACATTGTCAGCAGCAGAAATCGTTGTGTAATGTAATAATGGCCAGCTCCATGGCCAACTTAATTTAATAAGCATATAATATATCTTGAATATAATGATTATCTCTGGTGACAACTTTTTTTTTATCTTCTTTTTTGGCTCCTTTTTTAAACGTAATGAAAACATAAAATAATGCATTGGCTAATCCAATCACTTATGTTGGATTTGAATTTAATTTGAAGTTAATCCGATTTCATTATTTTAATGTTAGGCCATTTGTAACTTCTGCTTTGAAAAGTGCCATATGAATAAATATTACTTAGTCATATGTGACACTGTTAGTCAGGATGAATCATACCAGTATCTTCAGCAGCTCCTCAAGATAGCAGGCAATTAGAGCGTGGTCTTCATGAAGCGCCCAGCTACGCTGCTGAGAATCATCCCGGTGACGGGCGAGGTCACCAAAGATCACCTCCAGCCGCTGTTCATCATGGCACACCTGGCCCTGCGGCAGCGCTGCACTCAAATCCTACAGAGACATAAAAAATTTTAGGGGGGCTTCAACTAGCTATCTTCCATATCAAGCGATGTGGCTGAAACAGTTGTTGCATAAACAGTCTGTAGGTTGGTCCCATTTCACATTACAAACAGTAACTGGATTCACTAAAAATATAATCATCCAAGCTGTAACCCTCAGTTTGGTTTTGTTTTAATCGCTTTCTTTCATCAGAATTTTCTTCAACCCATGTTGGATGTCTAACAGCAGCTGAGGAGGCCTCTGTAACAAATCACAGAGTCCAAGGCTGTTCAGTCTGATGAGAAGGAGACAACAGGATGTTGACAAAAGTGTTCACTGATTGCTGCTTTGCGTTTCATTAAAGGGCTGACTATTAATTTCCTTAAACCAAGAGGAAGAAACGGAAATGTCTGCCAGGAAACGATGAGCAGTTCTTTCATGCTTGGTTTGAAACTGTAAAGTTTGCATTAAAAACAGGAAATGAATAATAGGTGCTGTCCTGTGTTTTTACAATGACCCTGAAAATGTCAGCTAAAAACAAACTGAGCTGTGATAAAAGGCGCAACATTCTCCCCTAAGCTGTCAAGGCCTCAGGATGCTGATCCACATGATGTAATGAAAACAAATCTGACCTTACTCTCCACCAGTGAGACAAGAACTTGCTCCAAAGCAGAGGAGGCTTGAGGTAAAGCACTCTGCAGATGGCCGACGACCACACCGACAGCGACCCGCGACAGCTCATAACTCAGGTCCGTGTTCTTCCGTACCAGCTCGATCAGCTCAGCCCCAATGGTCATTGGAACTGGCTCAGATGTAGTGGGGCTGCCAGGGGGACTTTCAGCGACAGATGGGGGGGCAACAGGCCATTCACTTTCTGGCTCATTCTCCACAGCAAGCTGCAAAGGGGGGGTGGGCTTGGGAGGCTGTGGTGCTGGGCTTTTCTTTGTAGGAACTGGCTGAAGAGAAGAATCAGAGGGAAGGACATCTGGGGGCGTGGCCAAGGGCTTCACACGGGATGGCACGGGGGGAGGGGGGGTGCTGGAAACACTCGGGAAACTGACATCAGAGGACCCCAGGGAGTGGGAGGAGCCTGATTCTAAAGAGGTGGTGCTGATCGAGAGGGAGGGAGCAGGGGACGAAGGAAGAGAAGAAACCCTGGATGGGACCTCCGGCTCTACTGACAGGGAGAGAGAGAGTGAGAGTGATCCTGTTACTGAGGAAGAGAGAACAGGAATGACCGGACTAAGAATAGATTATGTTTGTATCATACAGAGCTGAAGCATATAGCATCAGCTAAAAGCAGCACCAAAACACTTTGCTGAAATGTCCAACACTGCAGCGTGGTAGTTAGTATTGTTTCCACTGCTGTTCACTAACCGGGACGCCGACTGTTTCTCTGTTTCTCAGGGGGAGGAGGGGTGATCGGGGCCGCACGCCGAGGCTGAGGAGGCACCTGCAAGAGGGGACACAGGCAAGGCTGGATTACCAACCAGGAAAAGCAGGCAAAGGCCACAGTGGTTCAGACCCCCAGGGGCCCAAAATCTTAAGGTTCTTTGTAATTCTTTTGACTCTTGGTGAATATTCCCATTTCAGATTTGTGAATGAACATGTACCACAAAACTGCAGATTATTCAATCAATTGCCCCATTTATAAAATGAAAATATTCAAACAGGCCAATCCCATTTTCCTTGGGTCCGTGATGACCTACTCAAATGCTGGCTTTTGTACAATCAGCAGTCTAACGTCTAAATATTTATTAGACAGTGATATAAAAACTGAAAACAGTTGCAGAAGCTGAAGCCAAAGTTACTTAACAGAAGAGATTAATATTCAAAAGACTCATTTTCTTCTTATTGTTATTATTATTATCAAAGCTACTATTACTATTCCTGATATTCAATAACTTAAATCAACTCATCATCTATATTTTTATCCAAAATGGATATGTTTAATACTCTCATAAAATTGTGGCAATTTTAATGATGTTTTTGAAGAGCTGACAAGAAACAGGAAACATTCTTGAGCAGAATTCAACAGAGCACATCAGAGCTCATGGTTGACATTATAATGGCTCAGTTATATGGGTGTGTCTCATTAAGTTGTGATTCATCAAAATTACCACTAAAAGAGAGGGTTATTTTTATACAAGTGCATCGCAGCATGTCTGTAAATGTCTGTAGATAATGATCATGACCACACATGATTGTAAAACCAAAGAAAAACATGAAAAAGTGAAAAATTACCATTTTATAAATATGTTTGTCTCTTCAGAAGGAAAGATTTGTAGGATCTAAACTGTTGTTAGGATGATCTTCTTTGTTTGTTTGAGGAAATTAAACTGGCCCTGAATGTGTCAGTTGCAAATGTGAAATTAACCAAATTTAGGACACTTTGAGGGGAATTTTTAATGACGTGTGTTACCTGGTAAAAGCCTGGTTCTCCTTGCATGTTGTCCATGCTTCCTGATAATGGCACACTTCCCTGTCGTCCATAGTCTCGGTTAAGGCCATTGGGTGGAGGCGTTTGACTGAGAGATATTTCACTGCTGGATGATGGTAAGCCTTTTTTGTGACCAGAGGAGGAAGAACTTCGCCGAGCCAGCGTCTCCTTTCTGTGATGGATCAACTTTCTGTGACAGAGGAGAATGATGACTTACATTACAGCACATGACAGGACAGTGTCTCACTATTAGACACTTATTGTGTGGATCTGTAACTCACTGCAGAACATCTCGCTGTTCCAGATTATATTTGCCTCCATTTTTTAAGGCCACATTGTGAATGCCTTCAATTGCTCTGTCAATAGACTGCAACACCTCATCCTGCTCTGGAGCCTAGAAGATAAAAGAGAGAAAATGTGGCCTGAGAAGATGAACAAATGAAATATGCATTAACACGGCAGCGCGCATAATTATTAAACTTTAAACATACCAGAATAAAAACAATTGTGACTGCGGGCATAAACAAACTAGGGCAGTAATCTAACAGAAACGGGCTCTTAGGCAGAGTCATGGGAGCTCAGCGAAACCTCACATTCAGCCTCATTGAACCTCAAAAGCCAATGTCATTAAAAACAGTCCAAAGCATTCCTGTGAGAGCCTATGATTTTACCAAATACATGCTTGGGCTAGTTCAGTCAGTCCAACTCTGGATCATTGGAAAAGAGGGAGTCCCCTCACTATGGAGCACATGTGGGTGTGACTGGCAGACAGCCCAAAGCTATGTGGAAGGAAGCTACTTATTCAACAATAAGAAGGATAGTTGGGAGTTCTTCCAGATAATAAATTACACAGAGTCACAGGGGAAGATTATTTTAGTGTGAGAAGAAAACAAAGGCTGTTTGTTTGACTGTGCTGGTCTTGTCCTTGTCTCATGTCCTATTCTGTCCTGGACTGAATCTTTGTACCCTGTGTCATCTCATCCTGTCCTGACTCCTTCCCTCTGTCGCAGTCAGCAACTGCAGTGCAGAAGGCCATGACTCCACATAATGCAAGCCCTCCAATCACTTAGGTCCTCTGCAGACCTGCACAAACCAGCCTTCAGCCACAACACGGCCTGCACTGCAGCGCGCGTGCACGTGCGCGTACGCGTACACACACACACACACACACAGAGTCTTGTTTATCGACCCCCCCAACCACACGTCCGAGATTTCTCTGCGCCTCCAGATGCGCCACAGTGTCGTAGGTACAAGAAGCGGTGGTGGGGGGAGGGAGGGGGGCACAAAGTACACTTTACCTGGATCTTCTCGATGTAAGAGGCGGGGATGTAGCCGGTCTCCCCGGAGCTGCAGCGGGACCCCAGCCACCAGTGTTTGTTGCTCCTCTCCAGGATTAGGAAGCTTTCTCCGGCCGCGAAGTGCAACGAGTTGGGCTCGGCGGATCGGAAGGCGTACAGAGACCGGTACATACTTTAAACCGGACTTAAACCCGAACTGCAGCTGGACAAACAGAGTCTGGATCCGGGCAGGGGGGTTCGGGCGGAGAATCTGGTCTTCTGGGGCTGATTTAAAGAGACAGCGGAGACATGGACCCGGTGGATCGCTGCTGTCTATTTACAATGTGGCTCGATCATCTGACCTGCGGCTGTTCCCAACAAACACCGCGGGGGGGCACTGTCACGCCCCGAACACGCCCCCTCCAGGCATTTTAATCAAAGGCAGAGCCGAGAGCTCTTCATAACATTTTTTATCAAATATTTAACATATTTCAATGAATTTTACAAGTTTCTCACCTCTTCCGGATTCATGAACAATCCGGTAGATGTTTGTGTTTATGTGTCGGCCCGCGTGTTCAGTTCAAACTACACACATATGACGCACAAGTTAAATTATAATAACCACATGATATCAAAACATGACGTTTATAACACAACATTATTATTTTATTAACAATCTAAACATTACAGCGTTGATAGGGTTAAATAAAACATCAGATCGACTTTGCGTTATACAACACCGGAAACGAGTTGCTGGTGTCACCCTGAAGTGTGTCCCCCCTGCATGTCCCCGTGTGTCTCAGTCCGTCAACATGTCCACTGCGGTGTGTTCCAGGCTCCTGTCCTCCAGAGGGACAGCGGGGACTGTCTTCATCAGGACGGTGCCCGCTTTCTGCAGGTAGGAAGATATTTTATTCATTTAGACCACAACCCAAAATAATTTGAGGGTTTGGACCAATAAACTGCACTCCCCCTTCTCAGACTGCTATGAGAAACTAGCACATCAAAACCTTTATTATTATTATTATTATTATTATTATTATTTGTAAATTATGAACAGTCGCACCAATTGGTTTCTCTGAGGTAATATTTATAACACAATTTCCATAATGTAGATATATTTACAACTGAAGACCTGTGCTGCAACGAGATATCATTTAACCATCAGTTTTTCTTAATAACTGACCAAAGTGCAGAGGACGTCACATCGATTGGCTTTACATGTAACATTTTCATCAATATTTTTTCTTGTTCTCTCTTGGAGGTTTAATTTTACTGTTTATAAGAGCTGATATCAGTGGTAGATTTGGGTTTTCTAAACCTACAGCCAATGGCTTTTCCTGTCGGTCACCTGTTGTGGGATAAACATCCAACTGTGAGATATTTACATGTGATTATGTTTGTTGGTGGTGTTTTGTGCCTGATGAAGATTTACTTGATTGAATAGTGGATAAAGAAACACTGTAGGAGAATAGAAGAGTTGTTGCTTGTTACTGTTACACCACTTGCTGTGTGTGCATCCTGCTCGCTCCATTGTGACTCCAAAGATTCCCAAATGGACAAACCCTAATCCTTTCTGCCCATCAGACTTTAACTGTGGTTCCATCTGGTGGAGTCCGGTATTACATTCACACTTTGTCCAGGTCAGGGCACAGCATGAACCCTACGTTATGCTGCTTACATAACCATCTGGCGAGACAGCAGCTGAACAGCAAATGCAGAGCTTCACTGCTCTCAAATAGAAGATTGCTGAACTCACTCAGGTTTTTGTAATAGTCAGGAGGAAAGGGTGAGAGAGCAGGAGGATAAAACTTGCTTCAGCTCCTTACACAAGCAGAAATGTTTGTTTCTTGGCTGCCTCTGTTCTTCAGAAACAGGCCTAAAGCTTTTGGCTCTCAGCCCTGTCAGTAGGTTGGCCTTAGCTTCTGGCTCTTAAACTGGGCCATATGGCAAGAGCTCTGCAGTGCTCCCTGTTTTTGTGAAATTTAAAGTGGTGGAGTGCACGGAGATAAATGCAGTAAGAAAAAAATCACACTCAAGCCCACAGTTCTTCAGCCAACTAGCATTCTTTGTGTTGATGATTTTGACAGCAAACAAACAAAAGCTGTGAGAAAATGACCACACTTTGATTTCTCTGTGTTCTTTTCCAGCCCATTTCTTTCTCGTGCTCATCGACTGGGACCCAGTGATGATGAGATGTATCAGCGTACTACAGTGTCTGTCATGCAGAAGGAGCCTGACAGTGGGGTCATGATACACAGCTACAGTCCCAGAGGATTCACTATCGATGGCAATAAGGTGTTTGGACCCTGCGCTGTGCTGCCTCCCGCCATCCTGCAGTGGAATGTGAGTGAAATATCCAGACTCCCTTCACAGATCATGGTGATCCGCATGCTGTTTTGTATTCAATTCACACACCTTTTGAGTTTTATATGGTTTTTTCTACAGGTTGGGAGTTATAAAGACATCACAGAAGAAAGTGTCTCACTCTTCCACATGCTTGAACCAAGAATAGGTAAATTAACAATTGCCAACCAAAATACAGATTTGTGCACGACATAAAATCTCTCATACAGGTGTTGAAAACCATTCTTCCTTAGATAGTCCTTCATTCATTGTTTTGAGGATGGTGGTGTCTGGCCTAAAATGTCCTGTGTGTATAACTTGCCTAATATCTGTTGCATGATTAAATGGTTTAAATCAGTTTCATATTCATCAAACCATTCAGTGACTCCTCATACCCTGCATAGAAGCATCTCCATGCAGTAAAAAAAAAAAAAATTCCACAATATTTAAATTTTTTGAGATGTACATGTGTACAGATGTAAAAACATTTCCTGATGCATGTCATTTTTGATTTTTTTTTCTTTTTTCTGTTATTTATGCAGAGATCCTTGTACTGGGCACAGGCGCACGGGTTGAACGAATTGACCCATCAGTCCTCACTCTACTCAAGAGAAAAGGCATTGCTGTGGAGGTGCAAGATACGGTAAAGCATGCCCACTTAGTAAAATGAATATACTCATCCAGACAGCATGAAACTCTTTAACAAAGACAGGAAGAATTTCTAACTGTCTCAGCAGCAGGACCTCAAACACGGCTGTCCTTATTTTCCTAATTTTAAAAATATCTCTGCTGTTTTTCAGCCAAACGCATGTGCAACCTTCAATTTCCTGACAAGTGAGAGACGCATTGCAGCAGCTGGTCTGATCCCTCCACCTGTTAGCACAGCCCTGGAAGTGAAACAGGAATAACTTTGAGGATAATCTGTAATATGGTTACTTTTCTTGTGCTCGAAGCAAACAATGGAACAGCAACAGAAATCTCCACCTTCAGTATTTGGTTTCAGCAGTTACTTTAGAGATAAATATGTTTAGAACAGCTGTTATCATTCCTTGATCTGAGGCACACAGAACATTGAACTTATATCAGTTTGAACAAGCATTTGGACTGCTTTCAGATCCAAGGGGTAGAATAAACTGTGTGCATTTGTTTGTGCGTGCACAAATGCTCAGGAAATGTAGTCAAGTGAAGACAGCAATGATGGGGAATTAGACCAAGGTAAAGTGCAGCTGTATTCTTGTATAAAAACAGTTTATATAAATTATGTATTTAAATGCTTTACATGTCACTAAATATAACTGTTGTGCATTTAAGGGGTTTCATGCATACCGTAAATGTATAAGAAGACTAACCTAGTTTATTGTATTTTTTTTTTCTTTTTTTCAATTTAAACAGACAGAGAAGAGTTGATTTTGTCTGTGCAGCAGGCAAAAAAGCAAAAAGCAAAATTTTATATGTGTAAATACATTCCTAGCCTTTGCCTGAGGTGTTGGTGGGAACTGTCCTTCACTTGGATAAGCCTCTTATATCTGTTTGTCTCTGCATGCCTCCAGTGTTGCTGGCACCAACAAGCTGCCAGTGTGCAACATATGACATATTTCAGTGGCTTTGTCCTTCTCACCCTCCATAGATAAGAGAATCTACAAATCCTCTACAGATCGCTGTGATTCAGCTCTAATCTTCTACCCCTGTGCCTCATACCCCTCCTCTGTCTGAATGTTTAAATCCCTGTCATTTACATGTATGGTCCTACTTGAATATGCGTCAAGCATAAAAAGGGCCTATTTCTATTCAAACGTATACCTGTTCACCCTGCTTCATTTGGGAGACGATGTGTTAAGTTAGGTCAATTTAGAGTTATATCCCATTTAGACCACATGTGTTTGTGGTCTTTGAAAAATATAGTCAAGTTAATACTCAAAAGAGAATACATGAGACCTTTTTAGACAAATGTATGAAGAAAAGCCTGCATACTCACTACATTACTTTTGTGTTGTTAGTAATAAATCCTAAAAAATGTCAATTTGTATTGCTGTTAGAGATCACTGTAATCATCTATTATTACAAGCAAGAGTTTCAATACAACCTGGTCCCATACCAAAATACTGCAAATACAGAAATATGGATTTTAAAAGAACTGAAACAAAACAAACTAAATTTTTTTCCAAACCATTCCTCAACATCATCACAAAGGGAGAAATTATAGCACAACAAATCAGAAAGGAAAAGAGACACACAACCCTTAAATAGCACACTCACTGTCCAGTCTACCTGCTACTTAAAGCCCTCTGCCCAGTGATCTGGTACAGATGTTGTTATTCATCATCAGAGTTGTGAGACTGGTGCCTCTGTGATCCTCTGAAGCAGAGCTCTGCTCCTGTGATCCGCTGGTACAGGTCTTTGATGTCTTCACATTCAGCCTCACAGTGGTTTGTTGCATCACATGAGCGTGACACAAATATCTAAAGAAGGAAGAGAAGAGAAATTTGTTTCCAGCATTGGGCCCACCATGCTTCACCTGATGTAAAAAAACAAACTTTTTTCTCTTGGAGGAATCTCTGTCATTACCTGACTGTTCTTTCCATCTTCGTTGGGAACCAGCATATTGCTTACTGAAACAAATCTAAGTTCAAAATGGCCACAGGAAATGATATCAATGAAATACAATTTCAATTAAACATTACTTACACAACCATAGCAGTAAAGCGAAAGACTGAAAGGTTTCACTAACTTTTGCTTGATAGGCTCGAGAAGATCCAGCGCAGGCTGCACCTCCTTCTCTGGGTCACTGGTTTCTGCTGTCGTGCTGACTGTGGCGATGTACATCCCATCACAGGCCACATTGTGGGCATAGGACACCACAGATATGTAAATGTCTGCATGGGAAAACAGAGGAGTATTCTGTGCATTATAAGGCATTGTGTGATCTATTTAAAGATTATGTTTATTGACAGAGACTCTGTGGAGTGGTTGCCAGCAAATGAATGACATGTAAATAGTCTGCTAATAAATGACAGCAGGAAATAAGGCTGTCATTCATTTCTCAGACTCTGACAAATATCTTACCTGATTTTCTGTTGACCTGAGCTTGAGGGATGATGATTTGACAGGAACTGGCATCATGGGTGTTTTTAACTGGATGGTTTAATAAACAGATGGCCCTAATGACACGTCCCACTCTCCTCACTCGGTTGGGAACATAGCTGGGATCACAGATTAGCTGTTTGCAGTGAAACAGCTGTTAAAGACAAAATCAGAGTACACCGTTATTCCCGAAGGAAATTTTAATCAGCGCCTTCACCACATTTTTTTTTTTTTTCACCTACTTACCTTGCCCTCAGATTTCACAGCAGTTACTTTACCGTTCTCCATCACAATCTCATCTACTGCTTTGTTCAACAGGAAAGTTCCTCCATACTCAGCACTCAGTCTGAAACACACAAGTGACGTGAATGAAATACGTGTGAGTCCCTGAACCTTTGTGATCAGAACTGGTGTGAGTGTAACCTTGCGAATCCCTGTGGTAGTTCTCCTAGGCCATACACAGGGTAGATGTATGGACTGGAGTTGTGGCGCAACAAGGACTCTGCGTACAGTCTGATTCGTCTAATGGTTTCCACACAAGGCTGGTCCAGGTAACTACAGGGACACCAGGTGACAGGACATGAGATGGGGCAGGTTTCCATTTAGAACAGCACCTGTCATCATCTGTGACTGACCTCTCACTGCTGTGTAAGGCGATGGCATGACCTGTGAACTCCATAACATCTAATCCCAGATCATAGCTGCTGAATAGGTCCCGTGTGGTCGTTTTGTGAGGGTTCACATCCTGGTAAGTGCATGGGTTTCTCAAATCAAAGTTCAGGGTGAAGAGCAGCAGCTTCCTGAACCTTCTCTTGTCAAACATGCCCATCAGGTCTGAAACATTATGTGTTTAAAAAAAAAAACAATGATGAACACAATGCAAAGTATCTATGGAAAATGGGGGAAAAAGAAAAAAACATTACCTGAAGCATGGGCATCTTCCTCTGTGGCAGGGACTTTGTGTACTTTCCCTGCTTTGTACACATAGCTGCCATCAACAACTTTGAAGTCCAGATACCGGGTAACATCAGTGTGCACCAAGATCTTCACCAGCTGACCTAATACAAACAGACAACACATCTCATTTGTTTTTAAAAATGTAAATTTAAGAAAATCAAATAGGATCAACTGCACAAGTCACACTTGGAGATGAATAACACCGAGCTCTCACCATTGGCAAGAAAAAACTTGGGGATGAGGTCAATGTTCCACTCTTTTCCAGGGCGCATAGATTTAGCAGGACCTGGAACCTTAAACTTCTTGTACAGCTGTGAATGCAGAAACATGTTGGATAATAAACAAATCAGCAGTGTCGCACCAATTGTGTTTACGGTGGATACGTTTATGTTAGTCTGCTGTTTGTATGAACACACCTCCTCAAGGGGAGAAATGGATGCACTCTCTCCTCCATAGAATGGATTTCTGTCAATATGAAGAACCTTTTTCCCACTTAGGGACATTAAACCGGACAGGACACATTCCTGAGAGAGACAGGGAGCAGTCAATCAAATGCTGTCAATAACAGTAAGGTGCAGGACAGCAGTTTGCAGTGTAATGTTATTTAAATATTGACAAGTCCTTTAATGGCCAACAGACGTTCAAGACTGTCTATGGAACTGTTGAAAATATGGAAGAGATTTAGCTCATTAACAAATTTCATCAATACTTAAACTATCAAATGTAGTTATAGTCAGAGGAAAAGATGAAAGAATTGATGATTCAGTATTAATATAAGCTCCAATAGCATTAAATGTGTTCTCAGCAAGCTGCATCTGAGTATCAAGAAAGATTTACTGTCTGTAAAATCAATTATTGTGAGATATGATCGTTAATTTTTTAGCACATTCCAATAAAAGACAGGTCTCTGCCATAGCACTGCTTGACTATTTTAATCAAATAAAAAGCTCAAATAACTGAGAAGACAGAACTTACAGTGACAGCTACATGGATTTCAAACAGCAGGTTATATACAGTATATTCCAACAAAGACAAGTTTTCTTACCTTAAATCCAGTTCCAAGTACTATGATATCATATTCCTGCATCATTCCACTCTGTCCACTTCTTTTTCACTGTCTAACTGAGTCAGTGGGTCCCCTTTCCTGACTGTAGCCTGTTATGCGTGTGTGTTTGGTGTGTATATATGGATGCTTATATGTGTTTGTATGTGAGGCATGTGCATGCATACTTACAGAGACACAGGTATGATGATAAGTGCTTTGTGTGCTTCATTAATGCAATAATCCTATTAAGACTGGCACTATACAATCCTGCATTTGTGTGTGAGAGAGAAAGGGAGAGAGAGAGAGAGAGAGAGAGATTAGCTTTAACAGTTCAGGTTTGCCAGTGACTGCAGTTTGAGGTATTAGATGAAGATCATGACATCAGTGGTGAAGGAAGCAGTCAGTTCCTTACTTAGCATTCAAATTAATGCAACAAAGTAAATGTATAGAGCTATAAGTAAAAGTCATTATTTCTAAATCTACTTTAGGTAAAAGTAAAGTAGCATTCGTGGCAAATTATGGTCTACTTCATGTAGCACAAGGAGAAAAAAGTGCTTCTTATGTAAAACACATCTTAATTAATAATTATTGGAATATATATATATATATATATATATATACAATATTTTCTTTTGAAACGTGGTGAAGTGGAAGTTTTTACTATCACAAAATGCAAACACTAAAGTAAAGTATACAAAATTAATTCCTTTTAATCCATAATGAACACCACACCTCATTAAACTACAGACACTAAAACGCTTCCGTTCTGAATAACCTGCTAAAAAAAAAACTTCATTACCCATGATACCTTTAAAAGATGATGTTGCGCTCCTTATGAATACCAGGTCATTCCGGCGGCGGAAAGGCGATAGAGATGTACAACGCTGACTCCGCCCGCCGGGCTCTCTCGGCTCACGTTGTGTAGAAAACGGAGCGGACGTTGGTGCCGAATAAGCAGGTAATGCTGTTGCTACTTCCAGCGTCCGACTTTACTGTTTGACTGTGGAGCCAAAAGAGACAGAGAAATGTCCTCAGCACAGACAGTAAGTTTATTATTTCAAATCTTATGTTTAATTTTACCAACATTAACTACTTCCGGGCGTCACTGTGCCGTTGACGTTAACCGTTGACTCCTCACCGACCGAACCAACCGTTTTTCTGCCTCACCTCAGTTTGATACCGACGGCTCTAACGGCCGGTGCGTTAATAACTTCAACACTTTTGGTTTTTCGGATAAATTAAATTTCTTTGGAAGATTACAGAAGAACCAGGAAAGGAAAAGGAGCAGAGACAAAAAGAGGTGTGTCTTCTGTTCACGCCAAAGTCTGTGACATGGCTCAGGTCCAGGACTAACCTGAATGGAAACTATCTGAACTATAAACTATCTGATGACTTTAGTTAAATGGAGATAAACAGAGTTTGATCACAGCTCATTTATGAAATAGTTTGGGAATATCTGGAGATTTTAAAATGATGATTTGCATCAACATTTTGGTTTCAATGTGTTTTTATAAAGCTGCACCATGACACTTGTCAGTTATAACTGTACCAGAAAGTTGTTTTAAAATCCTAAAATATAGTTTTTTTGTATTGAAATATATAATAATTATTTCGATTTGTCATGACATGACATATCACACACAATTGCTATGACTGAATGAAGGTTTTCTTATTTTAGTGAAGTCAAATCGGAATCCAAAATCCAGATGAACCAGAAATGTCAATTTATTTAAGAAGAATAAATTCAGAGTCCAGTTAAAGTTTCACATGTCATTCATACTGGGATGACTGCTGACAATCTCAGTTGTTTTTGCATGTTTGTTTCAGCTTTCAGGTAAAAACCCAAACCAACACAAGCGTGTATCCATCAAGTCCAACCCTGGATTTCTGGAGCGATTAAGTGAAACTGCAGGGGGGACAGTTGTTGGTGTTGGACTGTTTTTCCTGTCTATTTATGTTCTCTTTACCAATGAGGTAGGAAGCATTGACTCTGTCTCAAACGCTTACGAGAAAATACAGATTGCCTGCTATTTTACTCAGGTTTAAATTGTTGTGTTGTGTTGCAAGTTAATGTCACAACAGACTGAAAACGGTGCACATTCTCCATGTTTTTCTCCTCAGGGACGAACTCTGCAAACAGCATCTTCTCTGGATGAAGGTCTTTCTCAGGTTGTATCGCTTGTGCCCTATGTTAGTCTTGACCTACAGAACAACAACCGTTTGGTTCACCTGTCTGCACAGCTGTTCACTGCACAGGTACGTTGTGCTTGACAATTTGTTGCAGTTTTAATTCTCTTCCTATTTTCATGTCAGTCTCACCAAACTATTATTACAATTATCAAAAGAACAACTGTGAATGGAGTTGACAAAAGTTTAATGTTAACTACATTTCTGATTAACACAATGTCCTACTTTTCATTTTATTTTAAACTTATTTTTCTCTACTTATTGTAGTTCTATGTCATTTTTGTGGTGGAGTGTTGTTACTTAACAAGATCTGCATTTGGAGTTAGACCTTGTGTTTAAACAAGCTAACCACACCTGTGGATTAACTCTCTTTATGTTGACAAAGAAAAGCATGAAGTACACAAACAAAACAGCAGAGAGAAGGGACCCTTTATAACTGAACAGAATTGGTTTAGAGCAGGGGTCCCTAACCCTGGTGTTTGTGGACCACTGCACTGCATGTGCTAGACACAACTCATTTAAATGAGTGGCTCGTTATAAAACCACTGCAGAAATCTAAAACTCCTGTACTAGTTGGACTAGTACTCATATAAGCTTGTTCCAAAGTACATTTTTGTGAAAGGTGCAACCAGGTTGGAGTGTAAGTAGGATGATATCTGAAGAATGTTCTCGATGTTTAGTTGTGTTGCTGATTTGCAAGGTCTTTGTAGTTACATGCTACCACAAAAAAAGCGAATTCCAAAATCAACAGCTATTGAGAAGTAAGTGATACTCAAATGATTCATTTTATTTGTTTGTCTGTGGTTTTGTAGCCTTTGCATGACCCGAACTACAGAGTGTTGGTGAAGGCAGTGAAACTGAAGAGGCAGGTGGAGATGTACCAGTGGGTGGAGTACCAAGAGAGCAAGTGAGTCGGACTGCCATGCCCTGTTGAACACACAGTCAGGCGTAAAAATGTTGCCTGGAATACAGAATATTTTAGAATGAAGTGGGGCGAGTTTGTAAATTAATAATAAATTTCAGGGACTACCAAGAGAATGGCGAAACCAAAACTGAGACAACATACAGCTACAGTATGTTTCTTTTTCTTTTTTCTTCTTCCTTTTTTTTTTTTTACTATTAATACTGTAACTTGATTGTATTTGGTGACAAGATGGCCTGCTTGCCTGAATAAAATTGGGTCTTTTTTTTTTTTTTGGGGAAGCACAGTGATTTTTCTTGTTTCCAGACACTGAGTGGAAGTCAGAGCTGGTCAACAGTCGTAATTTTGATAAGGAAATTGGTCACCAGAATCCAAGGTAACCCAGTACCTCTGTTGTGTTCTGTGGTGTCTCAAAACATTTTCTGTTGACTTCATCTTTTGATTTAATCTTCATTACAGCGCCATGGCGGTTGAAAGTGTTACAGTAGTGGCTCCTGAAGTCAGAGCTGGGCCTTTCATCCTGTCTAAAGGTATCTGAACACTCTGATATCCAAATTTTTCACTTATTATTTATCAGACTGTTGAGCTTCACTGGGTGTTTGTCCTCAGGTTTGGTGGAGCAGATAAATAACTTCCAGACGCTGAGTTTGAAAGATTTTTCTGCCTTAAACATGGATCCTTTTCTTTCCATTTATGATGATTATTTCTACCACACTCAATTCCCACGCAAGCCAGAGGTGAGTATCAAGATGTAAACTTCTCCCAGATACACGAGGTGCAGGTTTTTGCTAAATTATGTCTTCCGTATTGACACGCATCCTGAGCTGGTAATAGTTGTTGGGTTTTATTCACAAGGTTGGGGATGTGCGTGTCAGATTCTCCTATGCTGGACTCAGTGATGAGACATCTCATCTTGGCCCGGCTGAAACTGTAAGTGCTGCAGATGACTTGGTCATTATATTAATCTCAATAATGATGACATGTCACTGTATAATGGACATGTAATTATGAAACTCTAAAAACTGACATACTGTGAACTTTCCCTCTTCAGTTATGAGAAAAACAACTTCTCTTTTTTTAGGTCAGTATTGTGGCCATGCAGAAAGGGGAGCAGCTGATGCCTTTTAAAACCAAGTCTGGAGACATCCTGGAGATCTTGTACCTGGAGGAGCTCTCTGCAGAGGTCACTGGATCTTATTTCTCTTTTGGTTCAAATCTTTCCACTTGGTCTTTGTTCTGGCTCTTCATGTGTTTCTATTGCTGTCTATAGGAGGTTTTTAAAAGGGAACACCAGTACAACAGTATGAAGACATGGGGACTCAGGGCTGCAGGATGGGCTCTCATGTTCCTTAGTATTCAGCTGACCATGCGCATCATCTACACACTGGGTAGACCAACACTCCTTGTCAAACTGTCCATGGATTTCATACATCCCTGCATCAGTTCTTTTTTTAATATTCCATGTATGTTTTGTTCCTGCAGTGGATTGGGTGCCTGTTCTCAGAGAGCTCGTGTCTGTGGGGCTGAAGATCTTTGCTTTGTGTGTTTCCTGCTCTCTGTCCCTTCTCACAATCGGAGTAGGTTGGCTTTTTTACCGACCATTGGTGGCAGTTGCTCTGGCAGCATTATCTCTGCTGCCAGTACTTCTCGCCCGCTCTGGACTTCCGGCCAAGAAGGATGAGTGACTTTTGATCTGATGATCATCATAACACAACACTCTGCTGTCTCTGTGTTGGGCAGTAATGTACAGCTGTTTTTTCCACAGTGGGCAAAGGATTGGCCTTATTATATTCAAACATTCTACAAGTGTGTTTTGCTGAAATAAGTTTAGTCCAACATCATTCTGTGTTTAAATGGACATGAACATTTAAAAAAGTTTTGTATTGCTCACCAGTTCCTCACCATGATAATATGTCTAAGTACAGTAAGAAATCACCTCAACCAAAATGCTTGGCCTGTCGGACACTGGTGGTTAGTGTTTGCTGTATTAGTGTTATCTTCAGATGTGGCCTTTCATCCACCCATGGAGATTTTAACTGCATTCTTACTTGAACTGCTGCTGCTGCTCAGTGAGGAACATAAAGTCACTATTATGTCAGTTTTTTTTTTTTACTACAGAAACCAAACACCAAAGCTGAGGCTCAGCTGCCAGGTTGTAGGTACGCCTAAGAAGGTAATTCTGTCCATTATAAAAGCTCTGCAGCAAACAAATTTAATGAGGGAATAAAGAAAAATAAATTGCCTTTATACATCCCCCTTTTTCCAGTTTTGTCTATACAGGAATATTTTATTTGTATTTTCATCATGGAATTTTTCTTAACTTGAAAACCGAATACAGTAGGTTAATGCAATTCTCCTTTGTAAAGTTATTACTGTCACTGTTTTCAAACCACTCTATTGATAAAAAAGAGACAGCTTGGTCAGCATCAAAGTTGGTATCTACAATTTATTTCTATTGTTTGTATGCAATGTATCAAATAAAGCACCTTTTTGTTTTTCAACAATAGATGACTTCTGGCTCATGAATTCCTTTGAGGAGCAAGTTAAATTAGCCCGCACGTAAAGAGGCAAAAAAAAATATCAGCTTTGCTCAAAGATCAGCAGCTAACAACTAAAAATATTATGTTCAGAAATGTCAATTACTCTTCTGCAATTTAGAAAATGTGGAGTTTATTCACTAGAGATCAAAGAAGTTTATTTTTCAACCGGGTGAGGTTTCAGTAAATATTTTAGTCTTACTTTAACCAGTTTAAAAGATCTTCAGCTTGCATGTTGACAACATAGACTGATTAGTTACTTAGAGATGTTTGTATTAAATAACAAAGCCCACCAGCATATTAACTAAGTCCCCTTGAGCTTGTACTGAGAAATACATATGCAAAAAGACTAATATCAAATTGCATGTTGAAAAAGTTTAATCCTTGTAAACATTTTGCCTGAATTTTGTTTGATGAGGAAAAAAAAAATCTTCATTCAGTTTATGAGCTGGATTATGATTGACTGGGTTAAATGTCACTCAATGATTAGCAAAAGATACAAATTATCAAGATTCTTACAAAGTAATTTATTACACAAAACACTAAGTTTCCATTTGCGTTTTTAACAAAATGAGTTTCCAGTCTCATGTTGTGCATGTGATCATAATGCACATAGGATTTGTATATGAAGCGCACAAACAAATTTCTACTTCATGTGTGCATCAGTTTGTTGAAATTATTCCAAGGACTATGGGTCACAGTGTAGAGGTACTTCACCCTAGTTGGCTGTGGAGACATTCCTCTGATCAGCAGGCAGGGCTTAAGCACTTAACTGTAGTTGGCAGGTATGACACAACAGGTCCCCTGGCTGAACTCTGATTACACGTTGACAAAGGAGGTTTCATTATGGCAAATTTACTCATGTTAAAGTACAAAAAAGTATTTTTCCATTACCTCAAAATTGAATACTGACAGAACCTGACTACTTTTGCTTAAGACCAAAAAAGTAAAAGCATTACACCTTTAGTAAAAACTGGGGAGAACAGTCTTTTTTTGTGGGTGTGTTTGGGGGGCTGGGTTTGACCTAATGCTCCTTCTTCCTTCCCCCGTAGGAAGCAGTCCTTGTGCCCCCATTTACAGTAGGACACATTTACTGCTCTTCTTTCCCCGCCTAGCCTGTAGTGCGGCCCTGGTGGCCATCTCGAAGACTTCCCTCACACCATCCTTTGTTTTTGCAGAGCACTCCATGTATCCAAAGGCACCAATCCTGTTCGCCATGTCCCGTCCGTCTTCTGGTTTCACTGGTTCCTTAAGAGAAAGGCAAAGAGGAGTTTTAGGAAAGGTGTTTCCATCAGTGGGAGACTTTAAATGCACTTTTAAGTTCGACAGTTTTACCTGCTTCATTTTGGCAAGCTCCCTTCGGGTGTGATCATCATTGCGCAGGTCCTTTTTATTGCCCACCAGTATAATGGGAACATTAGGGCAGAAGTGTTTTACCTCAGGGGTCCACTTCTCTGGGATGTTCTCTGAATGAAGGGATGACAGTTGCCACCAGTCACAACAGGCACACAATATATTACTGCAGCAACCAAATGTTTTCATTATTGAATAATCTGTGGAATATTTTCTCAATGGAATGATTAATTTTGGTTTGGTAAAACACCAGAATAATGTAAATGCCCATTTCAATTTCCTACAGTCAATGATAATCAAGCGTATCCTTTTATTATGGTTGTACTCTCATAATTAGTTTGGAACAAATCCCTTGTTGGCACAAGAAAAGAGAACAATGAAATATAAACTTTAAGATACACCTCATAGCTTTCTGTAATCACTTACCAAGACTGTCAGGGCTGTCGATGGAGAAGCACATGAGAATGACATCGGTGTCTGGATAGGAGAGGGGACGCAGTCTGTCGTAGTCTTCTTGACCTGCTGTATCCCAGAGTGCTAACTCCACCTTTCAAAAGAGTTAACAAGTTATTAACTACAGACGACCAAATGAGAAGCAATAGTCTTTTTTTCTATAAGTCTGATATTATATCGACCTAATGAATGCCCCTGTGTTTAGAATTACTGATGCAGCACCAAAAAAACTACATCCTACATTTGCAACGACTGACACACAATTTTACATAAAATGTGTTCTTATATTATGCAAAGATTATTGTGATGAACTGCTTGAAAGCTGAAATAAGTAATGCTGGCAAAATTTAAATCCTGCTTCTAATTATGTTAAACATTAATTCTAGCATACAGATAAATCTCTGGTTGTTCTAAATTGGTCTCCCTCTTACTTATTATAGAGTTAAGGCCGTAATTTGGGATTTGACATATTTAATCTTTCAACAGTTAGTGTCATCACATGCATGGGTACTGTTGTAAAATTATATGGCTTTGGAGATAGACACTACTTTTCTGCTACATTGCAGTGATCTATAGAAATAGTGCCAATGATTTAAAGGGCACCAGGAAAGACAAGCAGGGAAAGACTTTGGACATGGACAGGTTCAAAAATAATCCTTATTACTGTTGAGCATATATAGTGATCCAACTTTTCATACCCCTGTGCACCTGAAGGTGGGAGGAGGATACCACCAGCTGCCTTTCTCTTCTGCCAAATTACATTATGGCGTTTATGGTCTGAAATGGGACAAGACTTAAATAATTCATACCTGTTTGCTATCAACTTCAATGTCAGCAACATAGTTTTCAAAGACTGTGGGCACGTAGACCTCTGGGAACTGGTCCTTGCTGAACACGATGAGCAGGCAGGTCTTTCCACAGGCTCCATCTCCCACTATGACCAGCTTTTTCCTGATCGCTGCCATAGCTGCTGACAAAACCCAGCAAACGGCAAAGGTTACAACGTGAGAGCATTTTATCTTCAACAACAGGGAGGGACGTCTTACTGCATTCATGCATTATGCAACCACAGCCATCGGTAGGACGGTGAGCAGCCAGGAGCTGCAGTAACCTTCAGCTGTGTTGACACAACGCCTGAGCCGTCTGAAACCAACACCCGAGGCTAGCCTTTTAGCTCCCAACGCCGAGGCTGTTTACACTTAGATACCCGATGTGTTGTGTACAAGGCAGGACGTGCGAGCAGTATAAAATGATGACAGTCCTGTTTTCGTTGACTTCACAAAAAAGCTTCTTCTACGATGAGACATTTCCGCCCAAGTATTTCTGACCCACCCCGGCATCAAGCCCGACTCATCCCGTACAGCGTCTGTCCCGCATCACCATTACTTCATCCACTAAACGGACAATAACGTTTACACGCCAGTAGTTGTTACCGACATAAGATTGTGGATCACCTCAGTACAGACTGACCTAGATCTCAGCTAGCAAGGAGGATGTTCTGTTTACAAAAGACATGACGCTAGCTAACAGAGCTAACCAGCTTGCTTTAGCCGGATATGCGGCTAGTGCGCCAAGTTTACATCTTTATGAGTTCGCATAAAGACGATGTGTGCTATATATCTATGTGATACTTATTATACAATTCATCTAACTTCGCACTGGGGTTTTCGGCTCTTTCTAAATCATTCGGTCAAACATCGCTTTTCTCCTTTGAGTCATAAACCCGCTCGGCTAACAAGCTAAACTTAACTTAGCATAACGGAAGTCAATGCGACTTCATCGGGTTGTTAGCTGGCTAAGGTAGGCACGAGATCGGAAGAAAATAAAGGTCAACTAAAACGATTGAACGCTCATATTGCCAGCAGGACAAACTGTCGAGGAGCTGAAAGTCAAATATAACTGTTAACATCATGATCTTACCAACTGATTGGCTTAAAATATGTCCAAAAACTGTCTGAGTAGTGCTTTGTTGGCCTCCGTCGCTTCTCCCTGACTGCGCCGCTGCGGCTGGAGGAGTAACAGGAGGGAAGTGCCGGAGGGGCGGGGAGAAAACAACAATACCCCGCTGTGTCAATACCACAAATCCTACCTCATACCTGCAATATAGTTTTCAAAGAAATACTGTGGTTCATATGATCTGTTCCTCTGACATGCTAAATATCAAATTACAAGTAAAATTGCTAACACAAAACAATGGCCCCTGTGAATGAATAAGGCCAGTATACATCATATACATACCATTAGATTATGATGACTGTTGCATTTTTATTTTTATTTTGTAAGGGACTGCAAGTAACGGCTATCTATATAATTACTATGACAATTATTTATTTATTTGCTGATTATTTTCCAGATTTGTTGATTGATTGGTTTGTAAAACTTCAGAAAGTTATTATAAATATGCTCAATTCACAAAATTAGTCCTACCCAGAGTTCAAAGTAACACAATTGTACATACCTCAATAATGTATATATATTTAAAAAACTAAATAAAAAAAAAACACGAGAGAAGCTGAAACAATTATTAATAAATTTTGAGTAAAAAATAACTTGAATAATCGATAAATGGCAATTCCATATCATGGACAGTGAGATTAACTAATTACTCATTTCATCTTGACTTCCATGACATTGGTAGATTATTTCATCAAGAAACTATGTAGATTCAAGCTGTCGAGTAGTTGTAGTGAATAAAATAAATATAAAGAGCTACATAGAGAGCTAGACAGCCATTTGTTAATTTGATGACTGTTTCATCACACACTAATGATATATACCATGCAAACACAAAGTTCATTCTGTATGGGAGATATTCCAACTTGTCATAGTAGAAAAAGTAAAGGGGTTATTGATAACATTAACAATGTTCTCTCTGAGTGTAAAGCATGCCAGTGTGACGGAGAGCCAGCATGAACAATAATAGGAAAATTAAACTGAAGAAATTAAAAAGAATTCAGCCATCATTCATCCATCTATTTACACCTGTTTTTCCTACTGTGACATGTCGGAGTGTCTCCTTAACTTCAAAAAGGTCTTACAACAAGATTTTGAAACAGGCCCTCATCTGGGCAGACCCACCATGCCATGTCAACAGATGCTTTAGCAGCATACAATCTCATACTTCAAAAACAGAACCCAACATGGTTCATGTTGTAGTGGATCACACTGTATTTCAGTTTGCAGCTCCTGACTATAGCCGAGTTTGTTTATAATGAACCTGGGTCTTGTCAGGCATTTGCCAGTTTTGCCCAATTAGTTATTCAGCCATGTGAGATACATGGAATTGCTTGAATGTTTTTAGAGTGTGGTTGTTTATGACACAAATATATATCACAGCATTTTAGATGGAAATATTGTACTTACTTGAGTGCTATACTTAGCAGATTACAAGTTCACATCCATCTATCTATAACTAGAACTACTTATCTGTGCAGGGTCGCTGGAGCAAATCACAGCTGACATTGGGCCAGGCCGGGGCAGAAACTGACCAGGTCACCTGTCTATTGCAGTGCTGACATAATGAGACACACCACCATTCACACCTCTGATAAAATTTAAAAGTCACTAGTTGGCCGAGTGTACATGTAGACTGTGGGATTAAGCTGGAGTGCCCTGAGGCAGCCAGGCACAGCAAGAGAATGAACGATTCCCCAGGAGAGGACCCAGATCCTTCTTACTTTGAGGCAGAAGAACTGATTTCATCACTATCCCTCTCTTTCACAAAAAATATGATCAGTAAATACGATATATTATTACATAACCTAATCAGGTACATTGAAATGTCTCTTACACATGAATGCATCAATATTTAAAGTCAAATAATTCACCAATGGCCCGCCAAAAGTGGTTTTGGACTTGTGGACCCTGAACATGACATTTTATACTCCATTAACAATATGCAAATAAAATTATAGTTTTAATAATATAAATTTTGACTTCTTAACTTTCACCTGTAAGAGCATTTTTACACTGCAGTATTTTTATTTCAATATTATTCTGAATGTTGTATGTCTGAGTTTGCATGTTCTCCCCGTGCCTGCGTGGGTTTCCTCTGGTTAATTGGTTTAGGTTGCTTGGTGACTCTAAATTGTCTGAGTGTGAGTGTGAGTGGTTGTTCGTCTCTGTCTGTTCCTGTATGTTGGCCCTGTTACAGACTCACCCAATGTGAGCTGGGATTGGCTGGGATTGGCTCCAGCACCCCCGTGACCTGGAGACAGATAAGCAGTAGAAGATGAATGAACATTGGAGATAGTGATTGTCATGAGAAAAGTGCTTTGATATTGATGATAATAATCATTAAAATTTTGACAAGAGAAAAGATTTAAACGACCCAGGTTGGTAGCCTGAGGCAGAGACAGTGCATCTGTTCAACTGGCACAGCCGTGTATTAATAACTACAGCTCTTAGTCTAATCCAGATAAGAGGCTTTCTCAGCATTGCTCAGTTCCTCCTAGCAGAAACCACCTGAGGTATTTTGCCATGAAAAATGTATCACTAATACATCAGGTGTATCTGTATGTTCAAGTGGTCATTCAATGGTGATAAGAAAAAAAAACCTGTTTGTAACAAAAGAAAATATTTGAGGTCAATTTCTTTGAAATCCATGGGCATGTATCATCCAATTCTGAGAATAACAACAAATTTTCAGTCGATGTGCTTTGATTGGCTGATAACAATTTTCCATGAACAGCCTTTGATCTTCATTCAAGTATTGATTTAGTGAGAGGATGTGCTTTACTTTTTTACAGCTGGTGGTAAAGGAGCACAGGCAGCACGAACCGAAGTGAAGAGACACAGGCAGGCTGACGTAATGAAGGACTTTATTAGATTAAGTGATGAGGAACAGGCTCACAGTGAACTCTCTGGACTGGTAGGCAGACAGGTACAGACAAAATGAAGCATGAACAGCACGGAGGGAAACATATAGAGATATTGTAGCATATAATTTGGGGAACAACTAGGGGAAAAGGGTGTAGAATAAATAACATGTAAAAGTATCAGGAAATGAGGAAAACAGGGAAGTTCTGGTAACTGGAAATGGAAAGCAGGTGGATGTGGAGGCTGAAAGAAAGTCTGAGGACATCTGATGGGCGGGTGGAGTATCACAGGAAATCAACAAACAAGGCTAAGACAGTATTTCTAAGTGGGCAGTCATTAAATGGTGAAAAGACACACAAACTAGACAACCCTAAGATTTATTTCTCCAAACGAATGTCTGAGCCCAGAGAACGGCACCCGATTGTAAACAGATTGTTCAATAACACCATGTTTGCCATGAACAGCTTTCACTTTTCACTCTGTTAAGGATTTTGTGAGAAGTAATGCTTCACTTTTGAAAATGGAAACTATCTGATTGAATAAAAGGTTCCTGCATGTAATAAATTGCAAAACACGCATGGTATCCTGACTTTTATTTTATCTTTTAAAATGAGTTCAGCAACCTGTGACCCTCCAGTGTGCAGGTCATATAGTGTCAGTGTGACCTCTATCTATCCAAACATGTCTCAACAGTGTATCCTTAAATATTCTATCTCTTAATGTATGTTCTACTTGTATCAGGATTCCCCATAATAGGAAACCATTAAGGGTGTGAGGACATATTAAAAGGCTTTAGTGTGATTTTTGTGATACTCGTAATGTTTCCCAAACATTGCAAGTTACAGGAGTTCACAGGCTTAGCTGTGGTTCACCAAGTTCATGTTGATTTCATGCATATCACCTCCCAGCTGTCTTTCCAAAGAAGAGGAAAGACAGGCTCAATGATATGGCTGTGCTGTTATGACTGCTGATACAGTTAGGGCTGCTCTGTTGAAAAAACTAAACAAAACAAAACAGTAAAACAGTTTAGGCTGCTGACCTAACAGCATGCAAAGACCTAAGCAACTAGTTGTTACTGGAAAGAAGGAAAAGAAATAACAACAAAAACCAAGAACTTGCATATTGGCATTGTAGAAATAAAATTAATTAATTAATTACAGTAACTGAAACATAAAAATAATCTTATGGATCAACAGTAGCACTGTAATGAGACTGAGCTCATTCACAAGCGAGGGGTTGCAATGAGGTTTATTGCAGTAACATTACAATATTTTCCCTCTGGACCAGACTCTGTTGCCTGGGGGGTCTCAAATTGTCCCAGAGTCACAGTACGCGGTCATGGAGTGTGACCCTGAGCCATGTTTCAGTCTCCATGTCCTCTGTCTGAGGAACAGAGACTCTCATATGTGGAAAGGGTAGTTCTGCAAGTAGTGCAGCAAAAGCTTTGGGAGTGGAAGCTGGTCTGGGCAGTTTGTGTGTCTGTTGACAGTGAGGCGGGCCAGATGCTGCAGAGAAGGGAAGACCTCCGATTTATGTAAGGGGTGCATCAGCTTTAGAGGAATTCCACTGTCTTTAGATGTGTGGGGGTTAGGGTCAGTTTTGGGGTGAATGTCATTAGATGCCTGCTCCTGTGGCGTGTTGCATGAGCTTATGTAGTGTTGTATGAGACTGAGGACATCTGGGAAGGACTGCAGATGAGCCAGACCAGGAGAGATGGAGTCCAGCCAGAAACAACCCCTGCTGTACTCAATTCGTACACTTGTAGGTCCATATCGGGTCTTCACTGACAGGGCCAGCATATACTGAGGGTGACTGCTGTCCCGCACCAGGAATGTACCTTCAGACTTTGTAAGGAGAGCTTCTCGAGCCTCACTTGCAGAGATGGAGCCCCAGTACCAGCCTAAAAAAATCAAACAAACAGGCAAATGGTTTTTAATTTGATCCTCTACATCTAGGTTTGATGGAAATATCCATTTGAATAATGCTTGGGTAAGGTTTAATATAAATCTAGAAAACACTCCGATTTTTTTGACAAAAGAGGATCACACTAAATGACAAGAAAATTTTTATTTAAAGACAAAACAACTGCAGCCATTTTCACTGTCTCAGTTATGTGGTACAACTGCTTTAAATAGCAAGCACACAGCCCATGTTCTCATCAACATAGACTAATAAGAACTGCAGCTCGCAAGGCAGGGATTTACGTAACATGAGCAGCCAGCACTAACACAAGAAAAAAGCTGAACAGATAAAACATTATAGTATCACATTTGCATTAAAGCTAAAAGATGATATTACTGTGAACTGATCAGATGTGAATGCACACAAGCTAAAAAGCAACACACAAAATTAAGAATAGGGTCTGTTGGAAGGAATGAACAAGTGACTACTTCTTATGTGCTGATGTACCTGAGGTTTGTAGATACTGGAAGGTGGTGGTGATGCAGTGAATATCCTCTGCAGGGTCCCAGGGTCGAGAGGAGGAATGTGGGGGGCATGAACCGCTGTGTTCCTCATGATGGAAAACGGTCACTGCTTTGGCAACCATTTCAGAGTGAAGACCTAAAAAGATAATGTTCATGCAGCATTACTTATATTTGTTACATTTAATGTTTGATACAGTGACGGGGACAGGAATAAACTTCTTATGCAAGTGTATGTTGTATTCTCCTCCAAGATTTCCCTCAAGTAAAGCAAGTTATGAAAATCCACACACACATTTATGTTTTGGTTGCTTTTTGGAGGGGGGGATATCATCACAATTTTTGGATGAAAAATAAGCAGCAAACAGACAAACAAACTAAAGGATAAGGGTCAAAAACAGAATATTTTAGGGGACGAGTGGGGGTGGTTGGGCTACGTGGCTCACGTTTACATAAATGTAAACGTTTAGTAAATTTACTAAACAAACAAAAATATAACACACAAAAAAACAACATAAAGTAATGATAATAAACTATAAAGTAACCCATTAATACACCTCTATCGCTAAATGCTAAAACCTCACTGTCTTAAAACTACTCTTTAGTAGCTTTAATATGTTCTATTGTTTACATTATATTTCCTTGAGGAAGCATTAATTAAATACATTAAACTAAATATATTTTTGAACCCAGAAATAAACCAAAAATTATCTCAGTCCTGTTTTTATTAATCCCTACTTTTAGAATAAAAAAAAAAATTAGGCTACTACAACTTTAAGTAATTATATGAACAACACTTAAATGAAATGAAACTTACATACAGTACGCATACACTAGCATTTAAAACAGAAAATAATGAAGAATAAAATTAATAAGAGAACCCTGTCATGATATAGAGGATAAAATAACAAAGTAACTGAAGATACACGTTGGTTAAAACATTCTTACCTTAAATCAATCAAAATCATAGGGACTGGCTGAAAAACCGGCTCGGTGTATAATCCATCGATATATGAGAGTAGAAAAATAAAGATGTGTGCTGACAGCGGCAGTAAACAGTCCTTGTCCCCATCAGCCGTAGTGTCCACCGTGTGTGTGCAGTCTGTGTGTCTTCACTTAAAGGAGTGAAGGACAGAAAACAGTTGAGTTCATTTCGGATCAGACTGTCCGGTTCCTGGAACCTGTTTCCAAGAAAGGTTTTCCGTTTCAGCACAAGTCAACACACTCACACCACTTCCTGTACGGATTTCAAAATAATACCCACAGCCATCAAGCCCAAGACTTTACATAAAAGGATAAATACAAGCGGCATTGAATAAATAAACTTTGTACTTTTTTTGGGGGGGGGGGGGGGCAGAGAGGCCGAAGACACAGACATAAAGACACAAACCAGTGAACCACATTCACTCACTAATAACCACAGTCTCAACATAAAACTGTGTTTTTGCCAAGACATAAAACAACAACTCTAAAATGTTGTTAATACCGAAATTGTTAGAAAAGTCTAAAAGCATTTTAATGTTTAAGTCATGCATTCACCTGACTTCCTCAGATTGGAGCCAGTGCCAGCTGACAGTAGACATAATGAATATTTGGACAGTTTTAAAGCCTCTACTAAACCGGCTGACACATCTGTGCAAGAAGAACGATGAGAAATATTAATGTAACTTCCTCGTTTGTTTCATGACTTCTCCATTCTAGACAGACAGTTTTTCAGACTTTGAAATTGAAGGCAGAGTTTAACTTCCGGTGGTATTCGGGTTACTGCCATTGTCTTGATGCAGTAATGTGTGTGATATTGCATTCAGCTTCAGCGGATTGGAAGCACCGTTTTTCTGTGTATGTGTGCTGTGTATTCTAATAGTAAAATGTATGATTTCAACATTACACCGCCATTATTTCTGACTATCTGTATTCTTCCAAACACATTCATTTCTTTTATTTGCTGTACAGCATCCTGTGTGTTAACTTCCACTCTCTCCAGGCTGCACAGCGTACACGTTTTCAGTCACCGATTGCATCTTTTCATAGATATTACTAAGAAAATTGGCGTGGAAATGACTAATTTATCCTTTCTGAGAAATGAACTAAAGTGTCATGTTAAAAGTCAGCATGTCTCTAAAACATCCAGGTTCATCATCACTCACCTTACAGTTCCCATCAACTGAGATAATGAAAACTACCATTCAGCTCTGCACTGCATTTCCAAGAAAACGTGTTCTCATCAACAGTGTTTCCTGTGAGGCATGAAAGCAGCAGAAGGAAAAGCTGAAGGCTTCTGAGTACAGAGACTTCCTGGAAAACACACACATAACAAATTGACCTCTACTACTGAGCCATGATCCCTGCTGCTGCTGGCCTGCATGACTGCATGACTTCGGGATATCAATGTCTCTCTGTAACTCATGAAACTAAAGAAAATATTTTAATTTTGGTCTATGTAAAAGAGCAGACCTCACCTCAATGTAGTCAAGTTGTGAAAAAAAAAAAATATGGGGTAGCGAGTGAACCACACCTGTGCAATATGGAAGAAATTCCACCATGAAATATAAATTTCATTTTCATGTCCAATGGTCTTGAATAATTTAATAAATATTAAAGATCCTAAAATCCAGTAATTCCCGGAGGGGATACCAAAGACACAAAGGACAACTTAGACAGGGAATATTGATACAAACGTTGAGTAAGATTGGCAATTCTAAGTAAATTCAGAAAATAAAAGCCATTTTAACCCCTTAAAATTGCTAAGATTCAGTCAGGCTCACTGTTCATCATCATCATCATCTTGGATATTGTGTATCAGTTCGTCAGTCTTGACGTTTTATTTGTGTTCATAGACTGACATCCAAATGTACATGCAATGTACAGGTTTAGCTGTGTGGCAGGAGTTTTAAAAGACTGATATACTGGTGGATCAGTAGTAGCATTAAGAAGAAAGAAAACTTTGGATTTTTATCTACGAGGTGGTGTGCCTCCTTCAAAGTATAGTAACTATTCAAGTGTGGAGATTGCTACTTATTAAGTATTAAGTTATTTTTAACTGAGAACTATCAGTAAATCACCTTGAACTTCTATTTCAGTGTTGACAAAGCAGTTCCTGGAACATATGTTGATGCCAAATCACTATCTTGGTTATAGCTTAAAAATTCTCACATTAATTTCACCACAGAAAAACAGTTAAATGAATTCTGCCTTTTGGTGGATTCATTTTTTATTTATCTTCAGAGAGATTTATGTCCTTGGGTAAAAACATAGGAGAAGAGTCTGAACATTCAAATTACAAATCAATTCAAGTTATCTCGGAGTTGTGTCTTTTTAGTGTCTAACTTTCTTCCCCGATCTCTCCTGCACCCTTGATGAGACGTTTGTTGCCCCTTTTGCCTCCTGGCCCCCGGGGCTTGGCAAAGGCCTGCTTTAAAGTGTGCTCCATCGGGTGGACTTCTTCGTACAGGAAGTCTGCTGTCAGGCCATCACCACTGTCTATCTCCATCTATGCACACGCAGAAAGTAATAATCACACACATGAACTGTGTAGACTGATTTATCACTATTTTTCAATATAGAAATTCCTAATGGTCTTAAGCTATGATATTCAACAGGTCCCAGATCATTTAAAGTGATGTACAAACAACTTATTGTGTGCTTTGGTCATGTTGTGTATGATTTTATTGGCAACCTGTACCTTTTTGGTGACCTCCAGCTGGTAGTCTCTCTCCACCTCATCCAGTAGCCTGTTCTTACAGCTGGAGTACAACATCCTCTCCTTGATGCTACAAGTGTACCCAGGCATTGAATATATGAACACTGGAGGAGGCATGAATTTGTCAGTTAGGCAGATGATATTCACAACTTCACTGGATCAGTTTAAAACTATAATTTATGGCGTCAGAGCTATTTGACGCAGAAGCCAGAAACCCCCTTTACGTGGATAGACAACAACATATGAGATCAGTCTATTGGACTTAAGAGAGCTTGTGTTGAATATTGCCAAGCAGCAGCTGCTTTGAAACCAATGTAAGTTATCACTGTGAAAAGGTAAATAAACAATGTCTGAAAGCTGCCATGGATTCATTTTGTGGTTGAAAACACAACAACGGCAGATCATTGACCATTTAACTTAAGCTGTTGTGAAATTATGTTGATGAGAGTGAATAGAACGGTAACGTAAACACTATGTGGACATCAGGAGAGTATCACACTATGAGAGAGACAATGGACCTTTGATCCTTTCTTCATATAAATTAGTGATTAGTGTAGCTTTAAACTTAGAGTTGGGGCCCCACTAGATGCCACTTAACAAAGGGGTGAAGTCATGAGAGTTTTTAGGAAATAGAAGATTACAAATTTTTTTTTTTTTTAAATATCACCCTAAAGATGTCCATTGCTGTATTGCTGCATTTAGTCACGAAAGGATCTTATCCAGATTAAAATCTCTCTGACTGAGAATTTTTTAAATAAAAAGAGATAAATGCATATTTTCTTATAAAAATCAGTCCCTTGAAAACACTGAACAGAATGACAGAACTTCATATCTCCATGTGATACTTTATAAGCAGCAAATTTGATGATAGTTGCTGTCTCTGCCTCAGCCCACCACTGTGCTCACACCTACAGTGAGACTGTGTACTGACCAAGTGCCTCCTGCAGCTGGCCCTGGTGAGAGTGTTTGAAGATGAAGAAGTGGTATCTTGGTGAGTCTGTGGGGATCCTGTAGGGAAGCTCGTGGGTTTCTGTGGGCTTGGTGTGAACCAGCTCAATGGTCTCTTTCTCTATATCCAGTCTCTGTGACACACAACATGCCAACAAGCTTTGTTCAGGAGTCAAGTCATGCACAGCCAATTTCACTGCATTTTAAAGACAAACACTGGAACATACTTTGTTTCTAAAATAAATCCTTGTAGGGGCGTAGGTGGGGGGGGTTACATGCTGTATAAATTAGTAATAACATTTTCTGTGAGGGCTCACCAGCTGTATGTAGTTAATGCGTTTCTGCTTGAGATGCTGCAGAGCTTGTTTGGCCTCTACTTGTAATGGGAATGCAAGACCCTGAAGAGTCTGTGCCCTTTTGTCCAAGCCAAACTCCATTGTAACCTGGATATTTGAAAATCATAAATCATATAAATAAAAGGAATTACTTGAGGGGAAAACTATTGCCTTTGCACAGGACTGAACAAACCTTTGCTCGTGCAGTTGGAGTCGCAATTCTTTTACGTTCTTCCTGTGGACATAAGAGACAGTTTTTAAGTCTCTCTTTGTCTCTCCTCCTCATTCACAGATACTTAAATTTGTGTTAAGAAGAAAAAATGCATACCCATACAACCTTATCCTGTAGGGAAAATGTAAAAGTACAAAGAGTGAGCGTACATACTATGCGTAACATATTAAGTGTGCATATTCACACAGTTTTTGCTTAGACTCGACCTCGGTGACTTTAATTTGTTGTAATTCTTGCTCGGCTGCTGTGAGAGGAGCTGGAGAGGAGCAAGAGGACATGTGTCGGAGGTACCCCTGGAAACACAGGTCATCCTGCAAACAGAAAACACCAGGGTATTTAATTGGCAAAAAAATAAATAAAATATGTCACCAGCTGTCATTCTGGAAGGGTTTACTGACCTCTACTGTACCAAACATTTCATCTTTGATATGACCTCCTCCAAACTCCTTCTTCAGTGTGGCACGGGTTGCTGCGTACATCATCTTTTGCCTCACCTAGAGGAAAGCACCTCAAGATATAATGAGCTTCAAACATATAATTATATGATGCTCAGTTCTTTGGCTTTCTATAGAAAACAGGTTTTACTTGCTTTTATAATTTTTGTGTGTTGATTTGAGGGCTGGGCTTGGAAACATTGACTGAGTGTACACATTGTGCATGCTTTCTGTTGGGTTGCTTTTACCGACTGTATAATCTGGTTAATGTGTGTTTACTAGTAATTACATTCTAACACGGGTTTTGTGTAACACCATATAAGCAAATAGCAATCTGATGATTTAATGGAGCACAAGGCTTCATCACAGCAATAAGGTGAATCTTTTACAGTGTTTCTCCTCTGGTGTTCTGCCCTTCTCCTTGGCAGCTTCGGAGAAACACAATGTCACTGCTTTTTAAGGCAGAGCACCCGTTTCCCCCTATGAAGCACATCCATCCATCCATTATCTATACTGTTTAACTGTACAGGGTTGATGGAATTGGGCTTACACACAAAGACATGACATGAAGAGATAAACATTCATGGTCACATTTACACTTCTGGGTAATTTAGAGTCATCACTTAACCTAATCCTGTATGTCTTTGGTCTGAAGGATGAAACCAGAACAGGGAAAAAAATGTAAAGCCCACACAGAGAGGCCCTGGGCCCAGGATACGAACCTTTGACCAGCACTGTGTCTTGCTGGGAGTAATCAGCGTATGAAAATATATGCTGAAGCCTTTTTAAAAAGTTTAACCACCATCCAAGCATGAACCTAAGTTCTGGTCTGCACATGACACAATAACTCTAAAATATCACTTTTGTCATGCAGTCTCACATGTAGAATAAACTTCATTTTCAGCTGTTTTAGTGGATCTTTCTCATAATCCTTAATCTGTCAATAACAGGGTTTTTTGAGCATCTAGTTTTAATCTAATTCTTAGTTTATAATGTCTTTGTTGTAGTAATACTTTGAGACACGAGGATCTGCAGACATACTGGTGATTGGTCAGGAGACCAGGCGATGAAGAGCCACTCATATCCTTGTGCATTGTGGGAATCCAGACGATAGAGGATGTAGCATGGCTCCCGAGGTGTGAGCAGAGGAAGCAGAGAAGGATCATAGTCCTTGTCCCAGCTGTGTACAGGCTTTCTGTATGTATCGAGCACCAACTCCTCTGCAGATGAAAATGTACAGCAGCCAGTTCATTTCAGGGTTTAAGAAAGTGTCAATGGTGACAAATGCTTTTGATTTCAAGAAACATCCATTGTTACCATTTCTGATGATAATCTTCATTATTCTGATGGCACCTCCCCTCGCTCGGGCCAGAAACTCTTTCAGCTCAGATGTTGCTAAAGTAACCAGATATAAGACAGAGAAGTTAAAACTGATGATGGGGGGTTGAAAGCAAGTAAGTTGGGTAAGTAAGAACCTGAGACTACACTTCAGGGAGAAAATTTGATCCACTGCCAGGTTGTCACGCTATCACCTAACATGCCCCAGATGGGAAACTAAATTTTTGACAAAATAATTTAAACCTTTGAATGTTAGGGATAAACCTCATCATTCCCCACGGCTCAAACTTCTGAGGGATAGTTCGGTACCAAAAACTGGATTTAACTCTTTGTTGAATTCCGTCCTTCTCTCTCACCATGGTTACCAAACACAGCGGTCTCATAAATGATGTAAGATGAAGTGAGAAAGGTGAGAGAGGTATGCTTCCGCCAACCTGTCCCCCTGCACTCGGATTACTAAATACCATAACACACATACGTTTGTTGCATAAACTACCAATAATCACTTGTAGGTGCTTAATATCCCAATTAGTGGTATCACAACATTGGACACATACACTTACACTCTGAATCAGTTGTATACAAGCCCACAAGGTCATGAAGCTGATCCACAATTATTTAAATGATGCAGGTGTATTTAAGTGACCAGCTCAGGATGATTTCAAATGATCCTCTTTGAGAGAAAACATTCAAACACCAGATATCATCATAAAGGAGATGATGAGAATACAATATTTTAAACAGCATTGATCAGACGGTAAAAAGAAAAAAGAGATAAAAGAACCTAAACTGCACATTGAAACAATTTGTTGACAACTAGACTATTATAGTTTTTGAATTTGTTTCCTTTGAAATAAGAAACAATACTTACCATTAATTCCAGTTTGGTGTGACATCTTTTGGCAGTCAGTTGTCACTGCTTCACAATCCTCTCATAAAAGAAGGACCAGCTCCAGGTCTCTGTGTCTTCACTGTTCGCACTCAGCAGGTAGGCTGTCTCTCCACTGATGGCAGACAGATGGACCCACAAACTCCAGTGACATAAACGCTTCGAAGGTGACTTGTGAGAGTCCTAACACTTGAAATACAATCTGCGGAACTGTGGCTGATGAGCAATAATGTGCCTGTCAGTGGATATGCCACCCTAACCACTGATCTAAAACTCTTTGCGTATCAATGACCACAACTTTAAAGAAGCTTTGGTGGGGGTACATCTACCCAATCACACACTGCCTGACACACTCAAGTACAACAGGCTGTATAGAAATCCTTTGTTCATGATGTCAGTGATCCACATGCAAAGACATTTTATTGCTCATTCACATGGAGAGACCACAGCGGATACAAGTAGCATGTTCTCAAATTCCAGCCATCTGGTCACAGAAATGTGACACCAAGTAAGAATCTGGCTGCTACATTTCAACACTCTTACCTGGACCAGGAATTTGGTCTTTAAGGTATGTACCTTTATGTTCATTTTGCTGGACAATGTAACCATTAAAGATAAATAAAAAGGCAAAAATTAGGAAGACTGTTGGGGAACTAGGACAGTTCATCCCAAAGTGTATCGTTAAGACCCCTGAACATTGAATTTGTGTATACAGATCACTGACATACATCCAAAGGTAGTAGAGCATATGTACCAGATACGAATCAAGAACAATATGAGCAACAAATGCTTAAACCATCAGCGTATTCCTCTAATCCTCCATCACACACAGACACAGGTTGGTGAGAAAAAGAAAAGTGTGTACCTGTGAGGTTACCTGTGATGGGATCATCCATTATTCACTCAGTGGTGAGTACATAACCCAAGCATCTATACATTATTCAACAGAGCCCCCACCCACTCTTCTATATCAGGAGGAGAAACTTTATATGTGCAAAAATATGACAAAAACTAAAAATCTAAATGATTGAATCCGCCCATTTCTCTCACAGAGAGAAGACATTGATTTACAGACTGACTGTACTTCTGTTTACATCTGGTAAGTGATGTGTCACTGTTCTGAGACTTAGTAATGCATTGATATTGTACTTCGGTGTATATAGACTGTAATAATCACTGTGTTTAAAGTTGTAATTAGTCATAAACAAAAAGCAGTTTTTTGTTATTCGTCAAACTGATTCTGAAGTTTGATGATTGATTAATCATCTTTTTGAAGGGTTTTCCAAGTGTTGCCACCTGTAACAGTGTACTGCTGTCCTTTGTACAATAAGATAACCTACTGAATATGTTTGCATTTTGGACCATTGGTAGAATAAAATAAAAAGCTGCAAGAAAACACCTCAGACTTCGTTTGAGTTTTCACATTATTAACTATTTTCTTATATTTCACAGTCCCAAATAAAACTTAATTCATTCACTTATTAAAATAACAATCAACAGATTAGTCAAAGGTAAAATAATCACCACTGGCACTTTTATGTTTTTAAAATAATTCAATTAAAATTGTGGCAAATGGAGGGAAACGTAAGGATGGCAATGAAAGAAAAAAATCAAATATTTTAAAAATGGTTTATTATATGAAATATTCTAACAATAAAAAAATTGACCATTGAGTGTTGACTGTTAATAAAGGTATCTAGGCATTTTAGTTAGCCTTTAAAGTTACTGTTAAATACAGTTGGTAAAAGTCTGAAAAAAATATTCTCCAACAATAGATAAGGAGAGTCTTATAATGTAAAAACATAAAAACATTTATGTGCCCTGCATCATTGCTGATGTAGTGAATCCCACTATAAGTCATCAAGACACGGGAGCCAAAAAGCCTGTTAAGAGAACAGGAGAGTAAAGTAAAAATAAGCACACTGTTCACAGCTTGTTCTGCAAAGGCTGATGTAGTGTTTGATCTTTTCACCATGTTAGTGCAGGCGCTGGCAAACGTCATGTATCTGGGGTTGAACTGCAGAGTGTTTATTGGTCCTGGATGTTTCCCATCCAGCACTGCCACCTTCATCCCACTTTCAGTGCTCCAAACATGGATTCTCCCGTCTTCAGAGCCTGTACAGGAAGACACCATTAAATGTCATGAGACCAGAAATCTTACAGGAGGGACACCTGATTATTACAAATCTAACGCTGCTGTATTACCAATCATGACAAACTGTGAGTCTGGAGTGAAGCAGGCCTCCAGAGAGATGCCTCTACTGTTGTTGTAGCCCTACAAGTGAGCAAAAACAGGGCAGCGTTCAGCTACTTAGAATTAAATGTACTGACATACAAACAGATGTAATTCAGGTAGTTTGGGGAAAATATATTTAATCACTGTAAATCTCTTACAGAAAAAGTGTGCAGCACTGATCCATTAAAAGCATTAAGGATGCGGATGATCCCTCCATTTGTGGAGACCAGAATCTGTTTCCCATCGTTACTGAATTTAAGCCCAGTCCAGTCACAGGGGCGGTTAAACCTGGTCTCAAAGGAGGCAAACGGTCCCTGTTAAAGGGAAATAAAATGTGTTAGAAAAATAATGTAAAAGCAGCACACAAAAAGTTGCCACCATCACGCATACAAGTGAAAAATGAACCTTTAACACACTGAATTTGTATTTCACCTTGTCAAAAGCACGAAGGTCATACAATTTGATGGCCTGTGATTCTACCCCTGCAGCAAATATCAGCCCATCGGGGTCAAAAGAGCAGACAGGTTTCCCTAATGGATTAGTCAAACCCTGAAACACAAACACGTAAATCATAACAAAAGGTTGCGTGTACATGTTCATATTCCTCTCTTATTCCCCCATATTCTTCTCTTCCATTCATTCTCTGCTTATGAAATGCTATCTTACAACACAGCGGTGTAGGCACTATGTGCTGGTCTAACAGAGAAGACCGATCAGGATGGTTCCTGAGACATATCTGGGGACACCCTGTGTTCCCAGAACACTCATTACATGGGGATTAGCATCAATTTGATACACAGTACTTTGAGGTCAACAACTATAGCGGTAGCTAGTCACACAGTGAAGTGACTGTCTACAGAGAACAGAGGAAGTGTCCTTTTCAGTCTGACTACGCACTTGACAGTTTGGAGATCGAAGGTCCCAGATTCGGATCGTCTTATCCAAAGAGCCTGAGATAAATGTATCATCCACTGGTGACATGGACAAAGCAATAACCCTGAAACCATGCAGTGATAGAGACATTTTAGAACAGGTAGAAGACAAAAAGGCCAGATGAGACAAAGTGAAACTCAACGACACCTATGGAAAACTGGGTAACTAGTTGCTGAGTAACGTATACGCTAAGAAAGAAGGAGCTTTTTTGTAAAACATGAGTTTAAGTGTGAACACATTTTTGTGAACATATATGGATTAGACATGGTATGAATAATAGAAGGATTAATAGAAGGAAATTTTCACTTTGTGATTATTTTACGACTTGAATATTCAATTTTCCCCTTGATTATATTAAAGAGACTCCCCATGACACTGACAGATACGTGGCTGAAAATGAAATGATCTCATAGAGTCTGATCCAGAATCCAGACCAGCTGATGGCGGTAATGCATCAATTTGTTTAGTGCCAACCACCAATAAAACAACAGAAGTCGCACCATATTACTCGCGTTGATGTCAAACAGTATACAAGTTCTTCTTTTTTGAGTAAAGAGATTCTTTGGTAATGTCTCACGATTTCCTGGAGGGGCTGATTTACTTTCAGCTTTTTAATATTCTTTCAAAGTTTGGGCTGTTGTACCTGTCAGTGTCAATAAATCAGTTAAAGCCACCACATAACAACACTATTAGGGCATGGACCTTTCCCCCCTCTTTTCTGTCTTAACCCAGCTGGTCAGACAGATGATCTCCACCGTCACCAAGTGTTCGCTCTTAATGGGAATGGTTGGCTCTTTGCAAATAATATTATAAAGAGAAAACCAAGACTTGCTCTTTTTGCAAACCACCTTGAGATAACTGCTGCTGTGACTTGCCAGTATACAAATTAAAACTGACTTGACAGTTCTTCTGTTTGCCTTCTCAGCACATGGCATGTTTTCTGAAACACATTCTTCTTGGTGCACCTCTTTGTGTGCTCCAGGTGGACTCACCTGGCAGTGTGACCCGGGAAATACCGGATGTACTTGTTGTCAGTCAGAGACAGGTATCGGATGGTATCTACAGGACATGAAATCATCTTATTTTCCCAAACTAAACATTTTACTATTGTGTTATCATTTGGTACTTCCTGACAGCAGCTGAATGTCTGTGTGAGTTCTTACCATCTAGTTTGTTGGAGCTGTAAACCACCGTCTGTGTGTCTCCATGAGTGTAGCGGATCAGGTCCACCCCATACTTCTTACTGAAAAGGGTCCGTTCAGGTCTGAGAGAAAAGAAAATATTAATATTTGTAATTTATTTGACCACATGAAAACTTAACATGCTCAACATCTCCTTCTCTCTCTCACATACAAAGCACTAAATCCAATATTAAAATAGAAACTGCATGTTTCTGGTTGTAAATGCATCCCAATTTCATCCTATTCACACAGTCAGCTGTACAGTATTCACTTGTTATGTGTTATTTTGGCTCCTTACTTTCCCTCCAGGATGTCATATAACACAATACAGTCGTCGTCGCTGCTTGATATTGCATTCTCCCCATTTGGGCTGTAATCCACACAGTTGATCTTTTGCGCATTTTCTCTGTATGTCCTGGCGACCCTGAAGCTCCGCAGCACGCTGTCGGTGATCTTCATGTCTGCAGAAAAAACAAACGAAACGTTCAAATCCCGAGACTCATTCTTGTTTCCTGGTGGACGTGTAAAAAGTCCCGTGCTGTTCTCCTGAGGCTAATTCACTTCTTACATTTTCCTTAAAACACAAACACACACAGAAACATCACAAATTAAACCAAGTAGTGATAAATCAAACTGGACTTCTTCTTCTTCTTCTTCTTGGATTTTATGGCGGTTGGCAAAAAAACGTTATAGTGCATTACCGCCACCGGCTGGTATGTAGTGTGGATCGAGAATTTGACTTAATCGTACTAAGGGGGACTTATACAATTACATAAAACAAAATTATATTCTTTTTTATCAAACCAGTGTCAAACTGGACTAACAATAATACATTGGTTTTGTTTCTCGTTACCCACCACACAGGTGGTGTTTTGCTATCAATGTATACAACAGCTTTAACGGGTCGAGTGGTGACTTCAACGAGCATATCCATGGTGAGGAAAATGGAAATTACAATACAGCACAGGAAATAGTTGTGTTTACAGGCTCATGCAGTATAAACTGTGCTACAAATGTGCACTCTGAATTTCTGTTTGATTGAAATATGGTTTGAGAGTTTACTAGGTTAATTCAATGGTTGTCAAGTTTTCAAACGTATGCCTTATGCAAACACATTTGATACAGCCATAATCTGTACATAAATTTAAATCTGAAAATTTGTTTTTTTTTTTAAAGTTCAGATTCATACTGAACTCTATTTGAAGAAAACACAATAAATCTGATTGTATAACGAAACAAGAAAAAAAAAAACATCCATCCGTCGATTTTACCCTCAATTTCTCATAGATACACAAAAAAGGGTGTAACTTCTTCACGTGTGTCGTAAAATCAACAAAAAGTCTTACTATGTAAAAAGTATATTATAAACCCATGTACTGACCTTCACCTTGAATTGCGTTTAATCTGTGGGGTTTCTTCACTTATATACGTGAACAAAATAAAATAAGTCGTAAATGCACAGCTGAAAGGTAAGTTTAGTAAAAGTCTCTGTTTTAAGGATTTCTCAATTTTTCTTTCATTTCTTTGTTTTTTATTGTCACAGAACATAAGCTATTTATTGTGAAAGGTAAGACTCGGAAGTACTTCCTTGTGAACAGCGCGTGTTCTACTAGGGTTTGTGACTCACCCGGAAGTAAAAGTGACCTCTTTACAAACACACATCGGGGCAGCATGAGCAGCTGTAGAGCCGTCCGCCGTGCGGCTGACTGGACCTCCGGACTCAGCGCCTTCCTCTCTCGGGTCAAGGCCCGGACGAAGTGTCTCCGGGGCCCGGAGGCAGCGCCATCTCTCTGCCGGAGCCAGGCCACCGTCTCCGGTGAGAAATCCCACCGGAGAGCGATCGACCTGGCCCGTAAGATCCAACAGGAGAGGGTGAAGCCCCGGGCTCCGGAGGCTCCGGTGTCCGCTCAGCAGAGGAGGGTGACGGAGCTGAAACGGTTCAGCCTGCAGCTCCAACAGGTTCACCCCAACGTGCTGGCCAAACACCTGCACCGGAACGTCCTGCACCAGGACGGAGATCTGGTGGTCATCAACAAACCCTACGGCGTCCCAGTCCGAGGTGAACCAACCAGGACACTTTAAACCTCAAACACTTACACTGCTGTGTTTTTGTTTTACTAAAGCCCTGACATGGTTGAACAAACTGTAGAAGGACTTTGTGATGAATGAGAGGGGGGCTCATTCCGTGGATTAGACGTTTTTGAGCAGACAGTTTTAATGAATGGGAGCTACTCAACGGAGCTTGTTCTAAATACACCACGAGCCGGTGTAATGTCGCTTCTGCTTCTTTCAGTATATACAGCTGTCATGACTGTGAGTAGTAGCAATGATCAGCCACTTAAATATGCCAATGACATGGCCTTGGTCAGACTTTTATTAGTAAAGAATGCCATACACGAGGATCCTTATTGATTGCAGGACTGGAGTAGGACAGTAATTTGGAAATTAACGTGGCCAAAACAAAAAAGCTTATAATACAAACAAAACCAAAGGCAGGTAAAAACATCATCTCTGTTGTATTTAACAGCCAGCCTGTGGAGGTGTAATATTTTCTGAATTCAGGCATAATCACTTATCAAACATTAAGTTTTAACGAAAACAAGTGTTTTTACGAGAACAAACCAAGAACTGTTTTATAATAATAATAATAATTATTATTATTCGGTTAATAGTTTAATAGAAATATAAAAGACATCCAGAAATATATCTGTGATGTAAGATGGTATTATAAAATTTGTTTAGTCCAACTAACAGTCCAAAACAGTGATGATCATTATGACTAGACCAACTAAAAAAAAAGCAGCATAACATAATTTAAAAACTGGCACCAGTAAATATTTGGTATGTTTGATTGAATAGCTCAAGGTATTTGCTGCTGGTAAAATTTCTGCTGGAGCTGAAGCTGCAGCATCTAAAGCATTTGCTGTTCTTACCGTCTCTCAGATGACCCCAGAGTCACGTCCATCTCCTCTGTGCTTCCTGTTCTTTCCAAAATGATGGACGGGATGAAGATCAAGTCAGATTCTCAGCTGTTCCCCTGTCTGGGACTGGAGAAGGAGACAACAGGGGTCCTCCTGCTGGCCAGGAGTGAAGCAGCAGTGGAGCACATAGTCAACCTGCACAGAAATAACCAAGTGCAGAGAAAATACTGGTAAAATAACAAATTACTGTTCCTATAATCTTATGAGATTGGTCTTTATGCTGTGTCACATCTAGAGGTGTGTTGGTCATCTTTCTGACCTCCCCTCCACAGGGTCATCACAGTCGGCGTACCTGTACCATCTGAAGGAGTGATTGACATTCCTGTCATACAGAGAGAGGTCTCAGGCCCTCGGCCGCACTACAAGGTGACTCTTTTTCTGTGGTTTGGGTGGTCATAATGACCTGTCAGTTAGTCAACCCACAGCAAATAACTGCTGAATTTCATAATCTACCAAATTGTGGTAGTGAGTTGTTCAAATGTTGTTTCATGCATTAAATTTTATGGTATCTACATCTGTTCAGACTAGTCAATCATTATTAACAGTAATTGGGAATATTGAGGTGCAAGAATTCCCCAATCTTATCTTTTTTTCTTTTTTTTTTACAGATGGCGTTGAGTCCTGTCTTTAGAATGAATGATGCCGGGGATGGTTTAACAAAAGTACGAGCCCATCAGCAAGCTCATCCAGCTGTAACCAAGTACAGAGTCCTGGACAGTAGCAATGGTTGTAGCCTTGTGGAGCTTGAGCCTTTAACGGGTAAGAGGCCTGTGCTTCTGGGAACAGTATCATATTAAATTAGTCACTGTAAGTCACTGTTTTCACTGGGTTTTTTTTTTCTTTGATGTAATTATTTGTTTTCCTCTTGCGGTCACAGGAAAGAAGCACCAGATGAGGGTTCACACAGCGTTTGCTCTGGCATGTCCCATCCTTGGTGACCATAAATATTCCCACTGGAGCAAACTGGCGCCACAGGTAAAATCTGCTCTCATTGTACCACAACGCCCTAAAACTGATCTGGGAGAAAGAAAGCTGACACTGTAGAGGTTGTCTTCATATAAGACACAAGTTAACAGACTTACATGATAAGTAAATAGTTGGAATCGGTGAATGCAATTGAGGACATGAGTGACTCTCACACTAACAGCTAATGGCTCTAAAGTGTGCTGTTTTATTCACTCTGTCAGTGGACCTACCAAGGCAATGCAGGTGTTATTTCATAGATGGGTGGCCCTTTGTATAGATTCAGTATTTTTGTTCTTCACACTTATTTGACTCTTGATTGGTTTTTGCATAAAGACAAGGAGAAAAGTCTTATTAAAAGTCCCAGGAAATGTTAGCCATTAATTAAAACTGATTGTTTGACAGAAAGGTACAATGTTGATCCTTGTGGTCTCAGTGTAAAGAATGTACAGTTGTGTATTCATTAAGTTGTGAGAGTGATACTGAACCTGCAGCCACAATTATACAATAAAAACCCAAACCAAGATTTATTATACCACACATTGTTCTATTAGCTGCTGACAGCTTAGTTTTTGTATGCAATTCTGCAGTGGATTCCCTCAGCTGCTAAAACTGTATGGTTGTCTGACCAACACAACCAGCAGGCAAAGATGGGGCGTTCTGTTGCAGATATATACACTGTGACTGTAATTTTTAACAGCCAATCTAATATTACCACTCCGTAAACTGGGAATTACTGAGCCAATGCCCATCTTGTACTTTAATCTCCCTCTCACACATCAAACATTTTCATTGTCTCAACATTAACTCAATCAGAGTCATAAATATTCTTTAATCTACTTGATCCAATTAAGTTTGGAAGTTGTGTCTTTTCATTTGGGGAGCAATGCGCGTGCATTTATGGAAAGGGAGGAGCCAAATTTCTGCAAATGTGTGGTTCCTAATTTGTCACCAACAACTAAATGATACATCTTGATCCACAGAAATTACCAGAACGTGTGTTGGGAAGGCTTGGACTGGAACAGAGCAAGATCCGGTACCTTCCTCTTCATTTGCACGCTCGACAGGTGACAGTGTCAGGAGCCAGTCATGGAGACATCGACGTGTCCTGTCCGCTGCCCAAGTACTTCGCACAAACATTGAAACAGCTGTATTTAAACCCTCCTGATGAAAAAAACAAATAGCAACATCCTTTCCTTCTTTGCTACTTCTGTTTGTCAGCATGTACAAGGCATCAATTGTGAAAGATTTCAGGTGCCTTCATTGAAAAAAGTGTAAATATTGAAATTAAATGATATTAAAAAATGTGTATAGTTGTTGTGTAAAACCAAACAGACTGTAGGAAAAAAATTGTACTACACAACTCAATTTAGTAATAAATGAAGGAGAACTGTATTAAAACTTTGTCAATGTAGTTTACATGTAATTTCCCTGGAGGTACCACTAGGCTATGATGCAGCTGATGTTAGAAGACATTTTTAAAAGGCCCACAGCAAACCCTCATTTCAAATGTCAAGAGTCACATTTCCACAGACAACACAGCACTAAATACTATTCATTGTTGAAGTGTTTGACATGACTCCTGATAAAAGGATTAACAATCCATTAGCTAAACAAAGATGTTTCCATCGGGATATCCTGTGTAATAATGTACATACAGGACTGAGCTGGCAAGAATCCATGGTGGGTTTGAATCAGTAGCTTTGACCTGAGAAAAATGTTTCCAACCACCTGCAGGAGTACAATATAGCACTTAACTTTGCAAATATGAGGTTCAGCTCCCTCTAAGATCTGCAAGCATAAATTATATATAAAAAAAAAAACCCAAAACAAAACAGGCACAAGTTCTTACACATTACATGATCCAAAATGCAGCCAATATCCAAAAAAGTCATATGCGGTAGTTCCTGCAATAGTCCATTAAGTTATTGTGTATCATAGTGGGACTGAGGAAAAGAAGATGTGGTCAATGGTCTGAGGTGACAAAGTGAAGGGTTAAAGATCTTCACATATTGATTCTACGGGAAAAATGTGCCACCTGTACTCAGCTGAGAGACCAGCAGACCAAGAGACTGATCGTGATCCAGCAGCAGTGAGACTGAAGTCTTGTTTAAACTGTCAGTTCAAAAGGGTTCTAGTGGCGATTGCTGAAAAATTCTTGAGAGTTCAATCACAGTACACTCCTCAGAGGAAAATGACGATTGTTTCAGAAGTTGATCCATTTTATTTGAGATGGTCAGTGATGTCAGGATAGGTACTGCATAGTCAACAATTAGTGACTGGAGAACCGGTTAACATCAGTCCAGTCAGTGCTCTCAGTTTAACCCATGTTCTCTGGAACAGCACCAATGATCTCCTGGATCTCGCGGACCACAATGATGCGAGCTAGCATGTGCTCCACTTGCTGATTCGTGAGGGGTTGTGAAGAGTACCACATCGGGCTGTTTGGGGCAACAACGGGCTCTGGAGTCATGTAGTACGCATCATTACGTCCTTTCACACTTTGAGGACTGGAGATGGAAAAGGGGAGTCAGTTTTTCTATCTTAATGAAGATGAATCCAGTTAAGCATAATTGATTAAGGGTCACTCACCATTTGAAGAGGTAAAAGTCGTACAGTTTAATGGGACAACGAAGAGGATTTTCTGGATCCTCGATCTGCTCTTCATACATGTCATCAGACCCTGAAACAGATGTCATAAAACAGGTCAGTGTCAGCAGTTTCTGCCATCAAAGGCTGTGATTCATAGCAAGATGTCATTGTGAAGCTAAGTGTATTGAACACCTTTCTGTGCAGCATTGTGTGGACCTTGTCCTTTGAGAAGGCGGATACTGGTTGCTTTGTCCTTGGCATTGGTGGGGTTCTTCCTCGTGTGTCTTAGGACTTTAGAGAAAGCTACTTTCATGTGCTGTTCAGGTGTTATCAGGCGGAAATACCTGTAACAAAGAGACCCCTTTACCACACTGAATTTACATGCATGTCCATATCATTAGTGCAGAGCTAATGCAGGTCATTTAGTACTAAGTGGGGGTTACTCACTTTGTATTGAAGTACATCAGAGTTGTGAGCAGTGTGGATGGTGAATGTGCACCAAGTTGTTTACACTCCCACAGCATCTCCTCTGTCACATGACTTGGAATGATGTACCCTTAGATGGAATCAGAGCAAAAGTAATTTTAATAGGATAAAAAAAATTTAATAATTTTTATTTAGGGAAGGGAAAATAAGAATCAAATCTTGATTTGCTCTTACCTAATGGATGGATGCTTGGTTTCCAACCATCCAGGATGTTGTGTAAAGACTCGCAGAAACGTGTGTAATACGGATCAGAGAATATATCATCCACACGTTCATTTTCGGAGAGATACTATAGGCAGAAGCACACATAAGCACTTTCACAAAGCTTTCTGGGATGGTACACAATACTTCTGTTTGAATAGGGAATTACTAACCTTTTGTATACACAAGAAGACATAATAAAGAACATCGGGTGCAAATTGTTCTTCCTCTGATCCACGAGCTTCTGTTGTCATCAGAGAAAGGCCCAGATTTAGCTCAGCTACAGCACTGGACACCAAGTCTTCTTGGAAGCACAGAGGCTGACGACCTGGACATCACCACAGGGAGATGAGCACACGAATGAAGTTATTTTATTTTAGCTAAAAGATATTTCTTTCTTATTTCTGAGTTTCAAGCTGATTTAAAATTATTAAGAAGTACTGCATGAACAGTTACACATTAGAAATTTGAAAGAAATTCGATTATATTGCTCCCAGTAGTTTAAGTAAGTACATGCTATCATAGTTTTTAAAAATGTCAAATATGAAGATATAACAAAACAGGCTAACTTACGTCCTATGGGTGCAAGCTTTTTCTTCTCCTGCTTGCTAAGTTCTTCGTTTTTTCGTTTCGCCCAAAGGCGCCAGACCTCCAAGCCCTCCTCTGGCTTTAGACAGACAGGAACCAGAATCTCAGTGGGTGTTTCAGCATGAGACTCTGCCTGTGATTGATCCTACACAAGACCAAAATGAAAACAAGTAAAGGCTTTGTGGTCAGATGTTCAGCAAGAATAAAACATCTCAATATTCACTTGATGATAATCAGATAATAAAATGATGTGGAAATAGTAAATGTCTTTTCTAAGCACATCTGTTAAAAAAAGGCAAACAAGCACTTTTAATGTTATTTCTCAGCTGTTTTGACTACGAACAAGATGCAATTAAAAAATTTCACACATCTGTAGCTTTGAATTGATGTCTCACATGTCAGTATTTCCTGACTATAAAGATACAAGGTTGCCAGTTTTCATTCTCATCACAGCATCAGGATTACTTTGTTAATAGTTTATCAAACTATGTATTGAGCAGTGAAAAAACAGGCTAAAAATCAGTTCCAGACACACAGTGATACACAGTAAGTCTACAGTACAGCTGCTGGAAAAAGGGTTTTTTTTAACCTGCAGATGGAGCTGCTGTTCTTGTCCCTCTTCTCCTTGGCTCTGCTGTTGATTTGGGTCCCATATGTGTACCGATTGTGTAGTGTTGTAAGTCCCTCCTACAGTCTGTACCGCCACAGGGATGTGAATGTTCCCGTTCATGAACTGTGCAGGGAACAGGGTCTGTACCATTTCTTCCTGGGCTCCAGTTGGGGCCAACTGCCCATCTGCAGACCTTGATGAGCAACTGGGGGAACCTTTGTCTTTACCGTTGGTGGTGGTGGTAACTTGCACTGTGCTGTATGTCTCCTGTGGTATAGCAATGTGAGTTACACCTTGCTGTTGAGGAGCAGAGTACACAGGGATGGTCCAGGTCTCACCTGTGGGACCTGTGATTGTTCCTGTAGTACTGTATAACTGAGCACTGTCAACAGTGAGCAAATCTGGACGTAGGGACACATAGCTTTGCTGCTGCCCTTGTTGAGGGATGGCCAGGACTGTTGCCACCTGCTGACCCTGTGGAACAGCATAGGACACGGCCAGAGGGACATCTACTTTACGCTTCTTGGCAGGTTGAAGAACAGTTGAGGTAGCACCAGACCTCCTTTCTGCCTCCCTGGGAGAGTCCTGTTGCTGGGAAGGAGACATGGCCTCTATGGTCTGAATCTGGATCTGTTGGCCACCTTGTAGTTGAATTTGCTGTCCACCCTGCAGTTGAATCTGTTGCCCACCCTGTAGTTGAATCTGTTGTCCACCCTGTAGTTGAATCTGTTGTCCACCCTGTAGTTGAATCTGTTGGCCAGCCTGAAGTTGAATTTGGTGACCCCCTGGCAGCTGAATATGCTGTGCTCCTTGTAATTGGATTTGTTGTCCTCCAGTTACAGCTGCTACCAACTGTGCCTGAATCTGTAATAAGCAGTTAGCATGGATGAAAAGACAGTAGAAATTAATTACCTTGATCCACTTGATATGGGTGATGGAAATTAATACTGTACCTGCTGTTGTTGCTCCTCTGTGAGCTCTCCTTGCTGGACCAGCTGGGCTGTGGAGATTCCCTGCAGGTCCTGCTGAGAGGGAGAGGCCACTTGAAGAACTTGGCCAACTGTCTGACCCTGCTGTTCTTGAATCTGAACCTGTCATGCAGAGTGAGAGCATCAAAAATAAACAGGCTGATCAGTGAGCAATAACATTTGCTTTACTGTTAAATAAAAATAAAAGAGTTGTGTTTTTTATTAAGTAAATTATGTTTGATGATAAAGTAAATGTATCTCTGACATAATCATGGTATGACCTTTAATAAAACGTGAAACATCTCACACTGTGTCTGCCTGACCTGGATAGTAACAGTGCACATACTTGTCAGTTGTTGGGGGTTTTTTTTGTTTTTTTTTTGTATGTTTGTTGGGTTTTTTTTGCCTAAGAAACAATTTCATCCCAAGAGAAATTTACATTTGTTCCAGGATTTAATCCTATAGTGATATTGATACAATTGAAGACACACAGGGACAAGCAAGGGTGCAGCACTAGGGGAACGGTGCATGACTAATCCCACTTTTATATATGGCCATAGCCACTTATGCTGTCAATGAGTATCTTTCCCAGTGTCACAGGGCTTGTAGAGTTAAGCTACTTGAACTACAGTGACAGCTACAATGAACGCAACTTGAACCAAAGAAATCAAACACCACACTGTCAGCTGAAAGTGTTTGTAACGACACCATTTCTGGGACCTCCACACCCATCAGTTCTGAGACGTTTTAACTTGGAAACACCATATAAACTAACCTGCACTTGAAGCTGTTGTTCCGACCCTTGGTGCACAGACAGTTGAGGTGAAATTTCTGCTGAGGTCACCTGTACCTGTCAAAATGTGTACATGTACATAAATATAGATATATGAACACTGAAGGACACTGATAATATCATTGAACAATAACAAAAAGGATCTTACTGGGCAAGCCAGCTCTAAAAGCGAGCCAGCCACCTCTGTGCTGTCTGTGTAGACACAGTTGTTGCCCTGCTGCTGGTAAACCATGGCTGTGGTGGCAGCTGCTCCCTCTTGCTGGCTGAATTCCTGCAGCACCTCCGGGCCCTTGGCAAGGCACTCCAGGAACTCCTTCATCCTGTGCTGAGGCACAGTCCGGGCCTTCTGCCGCACATATTCATCAAAGGAAACAACCCCACTCTCCTGCTCATTCATCGTCACTCTGACCTGGACAGAAGCAAAGACACAATGGACATTTTAATAAGGACATTATAATCCCGGCCCAAACTGTTTACACTTTGAATGGGGTGTAATCAAATCTATAACGGAGGGTACACTAATGAAGAGGGCTGGTCTAAATTTAACATAGTAAACTGTGAGGGTATGGTTTCAATATTACCAATTGTATAAGAGTTGGAATAGCACAAAAGGACAAAATGCATTTAGTCTGCTATTATAATCGCTTGTCTCTCCAGCACTTCAACTTTCTCCACTAATTTAAACACAAGTTACAACTCTGTGTAAGAACTAAGTTTAAATTTTTACGAAAATAATTCAGTTAAATGTTTATAAAGCTGCTGGGAAGCACGAAAAGTGTGATTTTCAGATTGTATGACTGACTCTCCTACGTTATAGCTTGTCGTTAGCAAGTAGTAGTTAGCTTCACACAGTTAGCAGGAAACTGTTTTGTCACGCTCGGTTTGGATATTGTGCTGGCTAACTGTGTTTTACACTGTCAGATAGTAATGTGATGTGTAAAGTCAGTAACCCCACAGGATAAGCGAACTAGCACACCAGTAACTGCCCATTCATTAAAGTAACGTGACGCTAATTAGCTGGGTAACCATTGTGCTAACGTTAGCTAGCTAGCTAGCTCGATGGCTCCGGATCCTGTCATGCTACCTTAAATAAAACGAAATCCTCTCCTCTCCGCCAAGGCACGGTGTTTAAAACTAAAAAGCCGATAAATGTCTAACAGCTACCGGCAGCACGCCCTCCGCTCCTCTACATAATGTGGCGGCGCTGCTGGTGTAATCCCACAAACAATGCTGTGATTACATGAAATTTAAGCGGCAGCGAGCAGGCGAGGTCTCTCTGACGTCTGCTTGTCTCAGTTTCTGCCGTCCGGACGGAACAAGTTTCCGCAGCAGATTGATTTATCCAGCAGAGTCACCGGTTGGATCTCCGCAGCCCGCAGCCCGCAGCACAAAGCACCACATGCACAAGTGGCTCGGCCGTGTTTATCCAGTGAAACATCTAAATGACGGAAGTAAAGGCCCCGGAAAAAAGGCGACTCCTCTCTGCGCCGCTCTGCCAAATGACGGGCCTGTCCGTCCCGTTCACAGGAGCCCCGTCCCACAGCTGGACCCGGACCCGGACCCGCGTTTATACATTTAATATACGGCTCAGGGCAAATGTCAGAGGAAAATATGCAGCTGTGATGGGCACAAATCAGCATACATTATGTCTGAAACTGGAATGGAGCTTCATCACATTTCATTATTTATCTGTTGAAATGTATCATTACCAACATGGATCCATGAGTCCCTTCGAAGCAATATCATATAATCTGTACACACACATGCATTATTTCTTGCTATTTCATATAAAAGAAATAATGCATTTAGATAGATAGATATAGATACACACACACACACATAGATACATTGCTGGCATCTGGCTATGGCAAAGCCCTGAAAAAATATTTGAACGCATATACCTTTAACAAAATCTAACTTCCCCAGTCTGCCTTAAAGAGCCAGGCATGTGCCACTGAGGGCCTCCCCCTGTTCGCTCCACAACAAACTGCCTCTTGCCCTTCTTAAGGTGGACCAAGAGGGATGTACTGTGTGGATAGGACATGTCCACTACATACTGGAGAGCAAAGAGTTAAATCACACATTTAGTACAGACAGTTTGAAACTTTGCAAGAGCTCTTTGGGGGAAATGGGCCAATATCTGTGCATGTTTATTTATTTTTTTCTTTGATAAAATTATTCATACCACAGAGACAGAGAAAACAAAATTCCTAACAATCTTCAATTAGTGTTATCAGACACTGTGCATCAAGTGTGATATGATGTTTGGCATAAGGGCTTGCTTACTTTTCAGGTCTCTAAACCCATCAGTTGGCATGAAACAATACTGTAGTGCTCATGTCTAGTTGGCTGCACATTATCACTTCATGTGACTTTGCGCCTCTGTAAGAACCTTAATGTAATCCTTTCTAAAGGGATTTACCCTAATACAACTGTTGTAGAAAGAGGTAGATGAGGCATACATTAATAAACAATAATTGTTGTGGGCATTTTCCTTTTTACATCTCCAAACATGAAAACAATAACCTGGCCTGTATTTGCATAACAATTTTTTTTTTCCTGAAGTGACCCTTGGCAGTTGGGTCCTGCTTTTTGTCTCTGCAGGTGACACCTTGATGGGAGGCTGCCAAGTAACCATCCGGTGCAGTAATAGGAATAAGACGTCACCTTTAAAGCTAGATGGCTGTGAGCATGTCTGCAAATCCTGTGTGATCAACCTTCAGTGTGATGCTTGGATGTTCCACATCATTATGTTGCTCACACTTGTACTCCAACTGGAGATGGAGCGCAGACCATGAAGCAATAAAAGGGAAGCAGGGCACAAGAAATCAGAGGTACAGTTGCGTTCTGGCTTTTCTGAAAAAGGTGGGCCTGGTAGGGTGTAACAGAGGTTGCTCTGGAATGGGGATACTGTTTTTTGGTGTGATTTTTTGGTCTGGAAATTGTTGGCAAATTACAAATAACATCACATGCTTTTTCCAAATCTTTGTATTTCATGTCTAATATTTTTTAAACAAATAGTATCATTTCTCAGTGGTAAATTGGTACACAAGGCATGCTTTATGTTTTGAGCAGTGGTAAAAATAAATATCAACAAAAATAAACTTAATTATAATCTGAAAGCACCTCAGGTTGTATTTTGAAAATCAGATCACCTTTAAGAAATGTTTATGTCAGCATTATTAACCAGGGTACTTGGCCGGTATCACTGTAATGGCAACTTGAAATTTGTGAACCAAAGGGCACTAACTGATCAGACTGACTAACTATATGTTTTTGCCCACAGTGTGTTGTATTTTTGTAGAATAAAACCATCCACAGATGTGGGGTGTGCAGCCCTGTTGGATTACACAGGGGAATTATTGTTCTTTATAGGATTGAAAGTCAAGATCAATTATCTGAGAATCTGTGTGACTCTTTACCTCTACATAATCTCTTAAATCTTTATAGTGTCAGCTATTTCACAATCATGTCAATTGTATACTGTAAAAATGCCAAATCCTGGTGATACCGCATTGGTCACAATGTTTGTTCATGTGGCTGAATGATATCACAACAACTCTTGTTCTTCACTACTAATTATACATGCAATTTCTATTTTGTGCAATATACATACACTATCCATTTATTATGTACAATAACAATCTCTGGTATATTAATCAGTACCAACATTTGTCTTGTAAATAATATCATGAGGTTATTGTTTTTAGTACTTATTATTTATTGTCCATATTCTTCTTCTTATCCTAATCTTCGATTCACTGTCCACCTGCTGCTAGAACAATGCGAATTTCCCCATTGTGGGACAAATAAAGGAATATCTTTTCTTCTCTTCTTCTTCTTTTCTCAATGTACAGGTCTTGGAATTTTGATTTTGGCAACAAAAAAAATAAAAAATAAAAATATGGGAGCCTCATCTTTGCTCTTCATCACACTAAGTTTGTCCCTTTCTTCATTTGGAAGTCTTGTTCAAACTTCCCGTTCACCGGGCAACTCTGATTCAGGCCAATTTGTGAAGGGCAGTGGACATCATGTTGACAGCACAGCACCCAAGAAACTCATTAGTGAGACTATCAATTCAGAGGAGGATGTGCAAGCCAACATTAAAAACCGTTCTGGATCTTTAACTACTACACTGACACTTAGTCTACACCACTTACTGGCTCTTGATCAAAGAGCTGACAAAGCTGATACTACAATTACAGGACACACCCACTCCAGTGTACACATCATCTCTGAAGAAGCCTTCTCAGAGGTCAGCCACAAAGCAACTGAGGAAGAATTCAGAGAGAGTAATACATCAGAATTAAATAATGATTTTTTGGATGGTAAGTGAACATGTGATAGTCAATTAAAGTCAAATCTTCAGTCAATGTTCAGATTCTCCTTTATAAACAGTGATTGTCAGTCTGTTAGCCATATATTGAAATATGCAACTGATACCTGATTTTCACAAGACTGTGAGATTTACACTGTCTGTTACAAATTCCAATTTGAATTCTTTTCCTTCACCTCTCTCTCTTTCAGATGGGGGAGTCTCTGGTCTCACTCGCTTAACTGATGTTTTTACTTCTGTGATGAACCAAGACCTATCAGGACCTGGAGGTCCCTGTGTGCTTGGTCTTAGACCCTGTGTTGCTCTCAAAAACCTTAACGGGACCAATCTTCTCTGGGATGACATGAGCCGCACACTTGCATTTGCCTGGGAAATACATGTCTTTGGATCTGCCAGCCTTTTCATACTAATGGCAGTTTTGGCAGTTTTTGGAATGGCAGGTGCATGTACTCTTCCTCATCCCCTCTGTGATGCCATGAGCCTGGCAAATAGTCTCATAATTATGAGTGGTACTTTACGCGGGGTCCTACTTCTAATTGATCCATATGGTACCCGTCAGATCCTGTCTCGTTCTACTCTGGCTGCACTCCATAACATTCCTCTACATCTTCTTCTGTGGGCACAGGTTGCCCTCTCTCTGGTTACACTCAGAGGGTTGAAATTATTACTTTTTCCACTAAAGCTGCAGAGCCCATCGTTGGTTAGGGGGTTGGCTGTATCACATTGCACTATATTACTTGTAGCAGACCTACAGTCCTCAGTTTTATCTCCTGCCCTCCCTCTGTTGCTACAGACTGTATCCCTCTGCTGGGGCCTCCCATTCTGCATAGGAATCCTCACCAAGTCTCTTTCCAACCTACATTCCTTTCTTAGATCGTCTCTACCTCAGTGGTTTCCTTCACAGATGATTGAGAAGCGAGCAAAGAGGGTTACAGCAGTGTGTGCCTTCCTTGGGATCCTCTGCTGCAGCCTTCAGATGTATGGTCTTCTGTGGCTTTATGGGTTATTGGGGAACTGGAGGCGCTTTGGCTGGGGCTGGTGGCTCAGTCAATTTTGGGCAAGAATCCTTGAATTAGCATGGGGACTCTCTTTGCTTGTCCTGGGATCCTGGCTCTTCTGGATGCCCTATAAGGGGCATTCAAGGGCGGAGCATGGGCAGCGCAGAAATGAGGTGTCTAAAGGCGGTGAGGAGAAAAGTTTATGGAATAGGGTTTTGGCCACTGTACAAAAAGGACCACTGAGAAAATCTGAGAAAACCTGGGAAGACCTGATGCCAAATAACTGGGCAAAATATAACCTATCGGGAGCAGGTATCAGCATTAATGTAATGTGCCCATATGGTGATCAGCTATCCACCAGTGTAACAGAATACAAACCTGATCCTGTTAGCAGCAGCAGCTCTGACTCTCAAGCTGCCTTGCTGTGGCAAAAAGTTGGGGAACATGAATGTATTCTTTCACTTATAGAATTTGACATGCGACCCCCATCTCCTATTAATCTCAGGCGCAGCATTGATAATGCCCTTCATCATGGACAGCTTGTAGTAGGAGGTCTGTTCACTCCTCCACCTCCTTCTTGGACTCACACCATGGTCACAAACAGCACTCATGGAAACACTGCACCTGCAGCTCATGTCAGCTCTGGGTGGATGTTGGATACAGAGTCCCTTTCCGCATCTCTTGACCATTTCCAAGCCAAAGAGCCAATACGTTTACCCTGTGTCCCAGTGGAATATGATGGTACCAAAGGGTCACAAACCACTGTATATCAAGGAGAAGAGTTAAATTCAGCGCTCTCTGCCGTGATGCATCAGCACGACTGGTCTGATGATGATGTCACAGACCTCTAGACTTTAGCCCCTTATGTGAGGAGTACCAGTACTTACTATTTTAAATAATCATATCTTGATGAAAAGATATAACCAGATATTGCTGTAATGCTAAGACCTCATCAATGTATAAACTGATGAGAAGTGTCTGCTTTGGAAAAAACAAGACCTCTACTTTCATCAGATCTTGATCTGTTTTCCTATTTAAAGGTTTAAGTGCATAAAAATGGGGGGAGCAAAGTGCAAATTACAAAATGTATTCCTAATGGATGTTGCAAATTGTTAGACACATTTCAAAATTAGAGTTTTACTATGTTTTTTTCCACCAGGTTCAAGTCAATATGGTTAAAATTTAAATCGTGAGTTAACACATCTGCTGTTTGCATCAGATTAGTGAAGATCAGTGTTGTAACAACTAATGGTTAAAATTCAGGTGAGCATTTATTACCAACATTGCTTATCTTTGGTAATGTATGAAGCCATACTATTTACCTTCACAGAACTTTACATGATTTGATGCTTTAATTTTTTGTAAATAAAGAGAGTTTGATATAAATACAGATGTGGGTCATGTGTGTGCATATTGGCAGGACAGGGGAAACACTCCTCAAAACCTTACTCTATAGCAACACCATCAGTCAAAAACTCGTTTTAAAAAGCACATTCCTATATATCTGTTTTTAGAGGAAAATAATGGATATAGTGCAATGCAATAGCAGGGAAAATTGAATTTGTTGTCATGTGGCACAGTTTGATGGAGGTAACACTCAAACACGTTGATCTATCTGTACAAGGCACCATCAGAGCTTTTAAATCTTCTTCTGGACATTGGAGGTTAAGAGTAGGTTGTAAAACATGTAACATGTATGTCTTGTTCTCGACAGCAAGTTCAACAAAAACTAGATTTCCATCAAGATTGTTGATCTCCTGCAACCAGTTTCCAAAAGCCAACTCATTATTCTAGCGCCATCCCCTGAACTCATGGGCTCTAGAGGGGAAGACTAAACACTAAATAATCTATCATCAACTCCTGTACTCACATCAACAAGCAGTGCAGCTACTGACTTTAAGACTGCTACTGAAAGGCCATTTTATTAGTCCCATGCTGACAGCAGTATATTTTACTTCTCAGCTGGCTTCCCATGCTTCATATAGTGATTCTAAAGCCAAAAATCTTCAATCCCTTTTGATCACCATTAACATCTACCCCTTTTTCAAACCAAACCTACATTTTATATCTTTACTTCTCATCACCTGGGGAATATCAGACTCTATCCCATTTGACATTTCGATGAACCTCACAGATTGGGCAACCAAAGCAATAACAAACTCCAAGGAATATTTCCTTTGAAATTGGAATCAATCAGCTAAAGGCCAAACAGCTGAAGTTCTTGTCATGGATTTAGCACTAGGAATTCAAAATGTCAATTGTCTTGTGATGGTGGTTAAATTCAAAGTCAGCTGGATAGTCAGCATTTGAGTTTCTCTTTCTACTTTAGCCTTGAAGCACTTAAAAATATTAAATTATTTGTGATTAATTGAGAAATTATTGCAAAACATGCTCATTCGTTTCCAAAAAACAATGGGTAAAGTCTTCATTTTGCTTAATTTGCCCGACCAACAGTAAAAAAAATCCAAATGGACACATCCTCTTCATTATAAAAAGGATTAAACAAATTGGGATTTGCATTTCCGGGGTCTTGTTTTTACTTGAATGAGAGATAATTTAATAAAAAAAAAATCCAAAATGGATGAATTGAATAATATAAAATTATTTTACTGATGACTCCAGTGCCCCTACAGTGCAGCCAAAGGTCCCAGTTATTAAACACGGCGGTTTTCCGCAGGCTTTATATGTGACGTAGGGCCGCCGGCGCCGCCGCCGCCGCTCAGCTGTTCTGACGTCAGGGCGTTATCTGACGTCACTGTGGGAGTGTTCCACCGTCGGGAGAAATGAACGGTCATCAGCACAATCCTCTCAGCGCCCATGTAAGTCTGAGCCAGCTAAACACTCGTTTTCCCTACAGCTCTATGAATGAAATGCGTTTCCATAAGCTTTAACTGGCCCGGCTCCAGGCCGACCGTTCGTTGGCGTTATTTTTCATTTTGCCGCCGCCGTCTGGCGCTGCGCCCCGGGCGCCTGCAGCTAACCGAGCCTGGAGCCACAGCCGGAGCGGGGCGTCTTTAACCTAGCCTGCTAACTGACAGGCTGGCCGGACGGGGCTCCGAGGGAGCGCTTGCTTTGATAACCTGGATAGTCGGGGTGGGCGATGTTGAGGTGTATGTTAATATGAGCGCTTGCCGTAGCCATTCAATGAATGCACTTTTTTACTTCAAGTACGCAAAGGTTCAACTTTGGGGACAACACCCAGGCCTGATGTGTCAGGGTGATATTTCCTCAGCGATCAGGACTCTACCAGCTTAATTAAATAGCGTCACTTTCAGCTCAGTGAGTAGTTTTGACTTTGTCCTTAAAAAATTGGACACACAGAGGAGACTCTCAGCTAACGCAAACCTGTACTGGGACGAGCTGAAGCGATATACATCACCATGAAATACAAGACTCCCAAGGTGTGATTAAAAAAAGCCTGCTAGGAGTGTGTGACAGATGGTCAGCCAACACCTCCAATCTAAACTCCCCCTGTTTAAGCCTTTCACTCTGTGAGGGCTGCTGGATGCCGGTTGGACAGAATTAGCTGTAGAATATAAAAATGTTGGGTTTTCAGTGATCGAATTGGATCGTAGAGCTAAGACACAATATTTATGACTATGTGACATTTGGTTATGATAGTTGGTACAAGTCACTAATGATTAAGAAAGGAGGAAATGCTGTCGAATTATTAATCATGAATCTGAAGGACTATACTGGAATATCTGTCATAGACTTCAACTAATTCATTTTATATTGAGGTTTGCTAATAAACTTGAATGTTAAAGCAAATGAGCACAGCAGATAGTGTAACAGCTACAGTAAATAATAAGAGGTCATCAGATACGGGTCTCTGTCTCAGGTTAATGACCTTTCAAAATCTATTTCTTTACAGCAGCAAGAAGATAACAAAAGCATTTAGGGAACTGAAAGGTTATGCTCCGGCTGTTTAGCTCTTACAAACACTGGATGAAGGTAATTTCCCATGGAAGGTGGTAAAGCCTGTGTGAACATCGTGTAGACATGATCTTACCACTGGGATATTTTAGGTGTTCAGGTGGGGTCATAATAACCGGGAGAGCGGCCAAACAAGCTGCACCCTGGTAATTGCAGTCTGTTGAGATAAACAGCACAGCAACAACCGGTGTGCACCGCAAAGTGAAATGAACGCCCTCCGATGCTGCACGTTAGCTCGTACTGCTAGCTGCTAGAGGAGCAGACCAGCCATGAAAGCGGGGACAGCGATGTTTCGAAATTTCACCTGAGCCAACGATTTGCTAAACCTCACAGTAAAATTATAAATTATATTGAAGTTTTCACCGAATATTTTTGAGTGTTGTGTGATTGTGAGATCGGGCCTGCGACCGGGGCCAGTGAGATGCTAATGTCATCCTCTTCTTAATTGTTGCTAACGTTAAACCTTTGAGCTCAGACTGTTTACACTAACACCGTAACTTTACTCTTTTATACAACCCAGTGTCTGTGTATATGATTCACTCCATTACACAGCCTGCTCCTTAATATTTGATCAATAGGACAGTAACATACATGTAATGGCTCCGAGTGCACCTGTTACCTCCTCAGTAATGAATCAACCTGAATTGTATGATGACAGTCATACAAGTGTCAAGAAATCTGCTGTTTGAAGCAACAATCTAAACAAAAGAGAACTGCTATCTATTATTAGATGTTATTACTGAAAGGACAATGGCTGTCATTATGTCCTAATGCACCTGCAGCGGTAACATACAGGGAGAGAGTTTTTTTTTTTTTTTTTTTTAATTATTATTAGTTTACCATTTAATGCTGTAATGTCACACGTAATTATTTTATCTCAGTTGTGGTTCTACAAGACAGGCAAATGTGCCATGTCCTGCAGGTATCCTTAAAGGGATTATTGGACACCATTAATTAACATTACACATTAGATTAAGTTAGAAAACTGCGCAGAATAAAATGGAAATAAGTTTTCATGTTGTAATTTTAATTATGACTCTATAAACTTGTGTGAAGTTGTTGTTAAAACTAATGTTATAATTGAGTGTTACTACAGAAAGTTTAGTTTTCCCTAACAACACGTTTAGATCAAATTATTAAGCATTTGTTTTCATCATATACGTGCACTTGATAAATGTAAGTAAATGTAACATTTTATTCTCTTTTTCACTCATTTGTGGCCTCTGTTTAACTTCTAATGATGGTATAAAGAGTTTTTGTTTCTAAGATGCTGCAATATGTTAAAGGGCTATTTGGCCTGTTGCCGCCTGCTGACCACAAGGCTGAGAAGAGGGGAACTTGTAATATATAAGAAAATAATATCTCATTCATCAAAACATTATTTTGTTTCTTTAATGTATTTTGATCCCTATTTACTGTCACGCTAGTTTGCCTTACATTACCTGACTGTGCCATAAGTGGGCAAAAACATATCATGGTACCTTTAACATCAAGCATATGTTGTTCTATCTGTGCAGTAGAAAATTCCTCATGCTGTCTTGTCTGTTTCTGTTTTTCTTTTCAGCATGTGATTTTTCTAAATGTCCTTGGAAACAGCTGACTAAAGTTTGACACCTATCACACTAGATTTGATTTGGAAAAATTACCTTAAGAGAGTGGCGGTGGAATTTCACTTGGATTATTGAGTCTTCGTCTGTAATAACAGACCCACAAATCAACTGCTGATGACCATATCTGAAGGTATGTTTAGCCGACATTAAATTCTTCATGAGCTATCTTTTCACCACACTGACAGTTAATGTTATTCGACTTGGAACATACAGAAGCAGAAAAATGCTATTTTTTTCACTGCACCACACTACAGAATTACAGTCAACTACAGTCAATTTTCCCTTGTACTTTCAAATGTGATATCCTCTTTGTGAGTTCTACTCATGACTGATATAGGAATATTGGAATAATAAGCCTCCACTGTGCCAATGTTAGAGTAGTAAGAGCTGAAATGCTCCTAGACATGCACAGCACTCTATAGATGGTGTGACCTTGGTGCGCTGCATGAACAGAGAGTGATAGGCGAATGTTGGCTGACCCACTTCAAAGAGAACACTTTGCCCTCAGCCTGCAGGAGTCAGACACAATTTTATTTTCAATGTAAAGGAAAGATAGTTCTACACCTGTGTGGATTGTTTGTGTCTGTGTCTTCTTGGGTGGACAGAACTGTCCTTTTCTGAAAGAAAGCCACCCATAGATGAAGCGTACTGATGCTATTGCATTTTGTATTAGAAATTCAGTATGTTGCCTTAATGTCACATAAAATAAATGTTTAAATATGTGTTTTATTCTTGCAGTAGGACCATCACTGAGATACTATGCATCACTAATAGAGTATTTCATTCTGTTTTAGATGGGAGATTGTGCTACGCAGCTTGTTAAATGATACATAGTAGTCCTGCTGACTCATGAAAAAATTTTATGTTGGTCTGCAAAAGTGTGAAAAGTTGTCATGTTTGTCATATTGACCATATGAATTATTGAGGTTTTGCAGAAATGTAGAGCATATTACTTGTTAAAGGGCTGCTTAAAGATTTAATGCATTATTAAGAAACTTGCTGCAGAAAAAAGAAGTTCTATTCCTGTCTTTGTGAACAGTGCAAAGGTTTGTACAGGTGATAAGTTTGTTTTTCATGCTTCATGATATGTAATGTAGAACAAGTGATTGCAAACAAACGGCGCAATTAACATTTTGCTGCTGAAACCAAGGACGGCCAATGTTTTCATTTTGATACGGTGCAAGTGAAGCATGCAGAGATTTATGTTAGTGGCATTTGAAGTGACTATCCTTGAAGCGCTGAATTTCCAAACATGAACTATTAGCATGCCCCTTAATTGGACATTTTGGAGAAAAAGCTTGCTATTAATATTAAAAACCAATTTAACTGTAAATTAGATGGTGCTAAAAAATACCTTGGGTACTTACTAAAATTCATCATCTTGTGTGAGAAATTATCATGAATGAAAAAGTAAAGGAGGATCTTGACAGCTTATAAAAGCAGTTTTACGCAGTTTTCAATGCCATGTTTTTCAGTTTGTTCTATGTCCAACTAGCATCATTACCTGAGCGGTATCGAGGGCTGATGTCATGTATATATAGTTAAAGCATGTAATAAATGTTAAGTGTACAGTAGGTGCTGTATTTTCTAAAGCTACATAAATTACTGTCAACAAAAGTTGTGTCATGCTACAGTGTTTCTATTTTGGGTACCCTTCTCATTTTGTATGGAGCATATTTTGTAAAATGTTGGTTTGTTCCTGCTTCATTTAGCCAATCCTGAGTTGTGAGTCAGCAGAGGAGAGGCCGGGCTGATGGTAAGCTCTCTGTCTCATTTCTGCTCTTGCTTTCTTTCTCATTGTCTCATTACATATTGGTTTACCAAACAGGTTTTACGTAAGCTTTCACCTGAGAGCCGAAAATGCAAAGGGTAAACTGTTTTGATCATTGAACAACTTAGTCAGATAAGAATTAGACAATTTCATCAACATTCACATTCTTTAGTCTTTTTGTTAGCATCATCCAAGCACTCTCAGTTATGTTGATTTTGTTACTTTCCAGAAGGAATACTTTCTGAAATGTTCAACTATCATGAGAAACTTTGTACATTTGGGCTCTAATGCCCAGAATAAAACAATGGAAAATGTTTCCACAAGTTTCAGCCTACAACATGTGCAATATAACAAAATGAAACATTTCAGAAACTCTTCTCAGAAGCATTATGATGTAGATTTATGTTTTTTGCATTACTGGGTTGGCACTGTCATACATGTTAAATGATAATTTCATTTGTGAAGGTTCAAAGATTTTCAGTCATAAACTAGCCAGAAAACGATGATCTAGAATTGACAAATATTATATTGAGCTTAAAAATAAATAAATGTCTGCGTCAACCCAGTTTTTGTTTCTTTGTGTTTGTTCATATTCTGCTGCTGCTTATTATGTTCATCATCCACTGCTGCATGTTATAATCCATTTTATTTTCCTTTTGTGGTAGACAAGCATGACATTCAGCCAAGCCACAGATGCATGCCCACTCAAAAGGCCCACCTGAGCGCCATCCCCTCTGCTACCCGGCTTTCAACCAGCTTCTCAGAGGTGGGTGGTGTCAATGGGACGTAACTAGTCCCTGCACGCCCAAGTAGAACCTCACTGTGAAACTGGAGGTCTCTGATGGATCAGGGTAGTAGTGAGCAGAGTCCAGAGGAGCAAGACACAGGAGGTCGAGCGGAGCATGAGGTCGGTAGGAGGGCGTCAGAGTCAGAGCACGGCTTGTCCAAAATAACCCATAATGCCCTGGAGAACATGGGAGCGTTGGGCCATGGCCTAAAGCAGTTATTCCAGCCACAGCGCCGACGCTCCTCCGTTTCCCCACATGACTCTACATTGCCCTGCACAGGCACCTCTCCTTCTGAACCTACTGATGTAGGGTCAGATGTAGGGGATGCTACAGCCTCTTTGGCCCTCCCTTTGGATTCTGACAACCCTGCTGCTTCCGCCCCCCCTGCAGCTCTGAGCCGTGTTCTGCTGCAGATCCGAGGTGGTCCACCAATGAAGCGAGGCACTAGCCTTCAGAGCCGCCGCAGCAAGGCGGGGGGAACTGGGGACCCCCCCCAGAAAGGTAGTCCACAGATCCACCGGCGCAGCACCCATGAAGCCCTGCTACAGTCTGGACGGCCACGGTCGTCCTCGACCACAGACACACCCAGCAGTCCAGCTTTGGCTGACATGCTGCTAACTTCTGGTTATCAATCCACTGAGGAGCCTGACAAGGTGAGTGTCGAAGCCCTGTCAAAAGCCACGGGACATAAACTAGCCATGCAACAGTATATACTGTAAAAGAAAGGTGATGCTAGTAATCCACAGCAAGAGAGTTATGAATGGGGCTATAACTATGTACAACTATTATTTTCATTCCTGATTTATCTGCGGATGATTGCGTTTAGTTGTTTTAAACACCCATTATCACATTCTACAAACCTTAGTGATGGCAATAACTAATGCAATGTCACCAGTCTGATATGCAAATTTGCCATCTCTACAACAAAGAAGCTAAAAACAGGACTCAGGGTATTTCCTGCAGTTAGCTGTCACTATGGCAGCATTTTACCAAGTACAAAGGCAAGCCTAAACCCCAGAACAGAATAAAACTAGGACCATATGAAACAAACAAACTAAATATATACATATATATTTATGCTGGGGAAGTCATTCCTTTTTGCACACAATACACTTTTGTATTATTTAGAATTATCACCATTCTTTATTTAAAAATATTTGAAAGCATGTAACCACACAGGCAAACTAACCCTCTGGCCTAAAAAATTCCCCACAGCTCACATTACAAGATATGCATTTAATTATTTATTTATTATGAATTTATTTATTTATTGCGGTATCCAGACCTAAGTTTTGTATACACAGAAAGTTTGGCCTTAGGGACATAAAACATTTTGATTCATATTATCATAGAAGGAGGTATCGTGCATTCATGAGGAATTAAAATCCATTATATATGTTTTCACCTTAATGAAAGAACACTCATGTACCAATGTCTAAAGTAAGTGAACTGGGGAAATGTGTTTCCCCAGTTCACTTGAAATGTGAAGGGATTTGTGGTTTAAATGTGCCTGGATGAAGCAGTGAATGGGTAGATGAGCTGTCAGCGGTGGCAGGTCAGAGATTGCCTTTGAGTGGTTGGTCACTATGTGCTTTAAGCCTTTCTAAATTTAGCTTGTGCTGTCTGAGTACACTTCAGGTCAGAGAAGGCTTGCAGGGCTAAACATACTTGTTTCATTAATCCCCCCCCTTTTATTTATGTTGTAAATAATTACAAATAAAATTTAGGAAAACTACACCCAGAGTACTTGTTCAAGCTCCTTGTTCACTAGTGCCTGTGGTCCCATAATGGATGGATGGAAATGGATTGGAGAATCATCAGCATTCTTTCTTTGGTTGTTATATACCATACTGCATATCACAACTATTGATTAGGGCAGATCTTACCAAGTTAAATTTTAATCAAAATTTCTTTTGTATAATCCCAGACAGCACAAATTTTTACTTGCTTTATAGTTAAAGTCATTTAGGTGGCACAAACATACTGTGTTTCCTAGCCAAAGAGTAAGAACTTGAATGTTTTCAATAGTGACTGGTGGCTCTTATTATTGGACCCTTTCATTCAAGATTTATCATTTGTCTTATGTCCTGCCACCTGTTTTTTTGCCTCAGTGTAAACTCCAGATTATCAAGTGTCATAAATCCATCTGAAGCTGTAATTAACTAGACCTGCCACAGTTAATCACTTCATCTTTATATCCCCTGAAACTCGAACATTGAAATATGACCAAGGGTTACTTTTGCTTTATCGCCACCAGCTGCTGTTGTGAATGCCTACTGACATACATATTACATTTTTCGAATGCCAATTCTAATAAAATTAACTTGGAACATGAACAGAAGAAAACTGTTCTGCACCAAGAGAGCACGGTATTCAAACCAATTAACCGTTTCATTGCAAGTGCTGGAATGCTGGAACATTTCATGAGAAAAAAAATCGCTAACGAAGACAACATTACAAAGGTCTTACAGCGGACTTTGAATAAATCTAAGTATTACTGCCGAATGTATGATCTTCTGTTTATTCCAACAGCTGGATCGTTATGACGGATCGGGCCCTGCTGTGTCACCCAATTCCCTCCCGTACAGTGCAGACGGGTACGATGTAGTTGACAGTACTCCAGACCCCCAGCGAACTAAGCAGGCCATCGCACAACTACAACAAAAGATCCTCAAGCTCACTGAACAAATCAAGATCGAGCAAACAGCTCGCGATGACAATGTGGCTGAATACCTGAAACTTGCCAATAATGCAGACAAACAACAGAGTGCACGCATCAAACAGGTGTTTGAGAAGAAAAACCAAAAGTCAGCTCAGACTATCCAGCAACTGCAGAGGAAGCTGGAGCACTATCACCGAAAGCTTCGTGAGGTGGAGCACAATGGCATTCCTCGCCAGCCCAAGGATGTTTTCCGAGACATGCACCAGGGGCTGAAGGATGTTGGAGCCAAGGTGTGTGCTTTATTATGATTTCTTCAGTGTTCTGTGCTGACCAAGTCCACTCTTTATCATTGAAAACATTCCATGTCATTTTACTGGCCAAAGATTAATCCCTCTTCCACCTTGCTAAAAATATTGTCCTGGGACATTTTAAGCCTGTTGATATAAAGAGTATTGACCCGATCTTGCTGATTACAGGTGACAGGTGGCCTATCCAGCTTCTCTCAGGCCACTCATTCTGCAGCTGGAGCTGTGGTGTCCAAGCCAAGAGAAATTGCATCCCTCATTCGTAACAAGTTTGGAAGTGCTGATAATATTGCTGCCCTGAAAGACCCTTTGGATGAAACCCAGGGAGATGAGGGTGTTGGCTCTGGAGCAACGAGGACCCTTGGGACAGGACAGTTGCAGTCCAGCCCGAAGTATGGTAGTGATGATGACTGTTCTAGCGCTACGTCTGGTTCTGCAGGAGCCAATAGCACCACTGGAGCTCCTGGAGGACCCCCCAGCTCCAAAGGAAATACCCTTGATCATGTCCAGGCCTCAGGCTTTGATGCTGTACTACACGAGATCCAAGAGCTTCGGGAAAACCAAGGACGACTGGAGGAGTCCTTTGAAAACTTGAAAGCCCACTATCAGCGGGATTACACAATAATCATGGAAGCCATTCAAGAGGAACGATACAGGTAGCATATCAATTCTTGTAAGAATAGTAAATCTGTATGTTTCGAAGAAGATCTTCTGTTTGTAATGCACTGTTGTTTTCGCTATTCTCTAGGTGCGAACGTTTAGAGGAACAACTCAATGACCTGACGGAGCTCCACCAGAATGAAATTCTGAACTTGAAACAGGAACTAGCCAGCATGGAGGAGAAGATTGCTTATCAGTCTTATGAAAGAGCAAGGGACATTCAGGTAAACCTCACTGGAATGAACGTAATGTTTCTGCTTTATCATCAGAACTATTCCACTGACAGTTTTGTCTCTGATCTATAGGAGGCACTGGAGGCATGTCAGACACGCATCTCAAAGATGGAGCTGCAGCAGCAACAACAGCAAGTGGTTCAGCTGGAGGGTTTGGAGAATGCCACAGCACGGACACTTCTTGGAAAACTAATCAATATACTGTTAGCTGTTATGGCAGTCCTCTTGGTGTTTGTGTCCACAGTGGCAAACTGTGTAGTCCCATTAATGAAAACACGCAGTCGCACACTTTCTACACTGCTCCTTGTAATCCTCCTTGCCTTCCTCTGGAGGCATTGGGATGCCATTTCAGAGTATCTGCATCGCTTTCTTTTGCAACCAAGATGACCAGCTTGGAGAGTCTTATTTAAATGAAGGGACCAAGGGTTTGGAGCTGATGTGTTAAAGATGACCCGTACAGGAAGTTGTATCTCAATAGTCCTACTTTTTTTTTGCAAAGTCTCAAAACATTTTGGAGGATTGCATCAGACATTTGTCACTCTATCACTTTTTCAGATGTGTTTTTGAGAAGGATATCAGAGAATAAGGTAAGAAATGGTTGGATATTTGGTGTCAATTTACTAGCTTGTGGCACAAGTATGCGCTGGAGGGGTGAGTGGGGCTAAGAAAACTGCACACTTGATTTCTCTCTTATGAGTGAATTTGTTTACATGTGGAAAACTTTTTATAGTTTCCCCACAGAAGAAATAGTTATTCAGAGTTTTATTACTTTTGAGCTGATCCAAGTAGTAATTTGAACCCGATTCATTTTCTTTCAACTGTAATGGGCTGACCGCTTTCTGCTAATTTAGTTATCCATGTTCTCTACAGTCTACAGTTTGTTTTTTCCAGTTGGCCATTTCTACCCCTTTACTCAAACTTGTCAAACTTTGTTTTGTGTGACCAACTCTTTGTCTTCTTGCTCACTACACTATGAAGAATGGGGTGCTTGCACATCAGCTACATTGCTCTGGAATCAGACTCATGACTGTATCAAATAGTGCTGGGTTCTTGACTCGTTTCCTTTGGATATGTGAAGTCATTAACACTGGTTCTGCCACATCCAGGATAATATCAAGAAGAATTAGTCTGGAGTTGTGACCCTGCCCTTTGGGCTGACTGGATCCTCCTGTCCTGTGGCTTTTCCACTGCAGAAGAATTATCTAAGAACTGATTTAACATACTTGAAGAGCAGTTAAAGTGCTCAAAGACTCAGTGCTTCCGTACTGTTTCCATTAGTGACAATGATATGTTTTAGTTGATTTTTTTTTTTTTTTTTTTTTTTTGAAAACAATAAATTTGCTGTTTTAAAATGTGACATTTCCAAGATGCATTTGTCTGCAAATGTTGTTGGGATGACAGGGGTACACTTGGTGGCCAATAGTATTTCTTTATAATGCTTAAAGAAAAAGTAAATCTCAAACTCAGTTTGCAGTTTCAGGTACATCCAGCTAAAAATGTCTTGTAAGGGTGATGAATCAAACATAATTTTGGACACTGCAGTGGTGAGGCTGAACTGTATTGCAGTATACTGCCAGCTGTTTCTGTTATGTCCTCCAGACTTACATTATGGGGGGGGGGGGGGGGGGGAAACTTATGTTAGGGGTAAATTTTACTGAACAGATGTTTACTAAGCAGCTTTTGGAGTAGGTGCAGCAAAACCAACTGGAAAGTCAGTTAATACAATCTCAAACACCTACAGTTCTGAAAGGACAGTGAAAAATGTCCAAATGGGTTTACTGTTAGTGTACATGGTCTTTTAAAGACCAATTGCCACAAGTTGGTGAAGCTTTAATCGTAAGTGCAGGTATGACCAATATCATGGGCTACTTGGCCTTTCCAATGAACAGAGCTCATTTTTCACTTGTCCGAATCATGGACCATTTGCCAAACACAAAATCAGTGCAATATTGCTAAATGAAAAGCTTCAATTTAAGGAGTTTACTACAGATTTAAAAGGCCAAGTGGTCAAGTTCTGGTTTTGATTTAAGATTGCATACAAGTAAAATATTTCAGTAGGAGGTGAAAGTGATACCCCATCTAAAAGACATCAAAACAATCCTCACTCAACCGAGTTTAATAGTGAACTGTCTATTACAACTAACGGGGAAGTGTTTGCATTGCTTCAGTTGTCAAATCGAACACCAGTTCTATTTGAAGCAGCATTATTGTAAGTCCTGAGACAAGCATAATGGCTCATATAAGATCACAAGCTCTAAAGGTTAAGATTTTTTTTATTAATACACCAGTATAAAAACAGTTGCCTACAGATTTATTCAGTTTTCTTCCCTCGTTTCCCTGTTGCTTTAGAGACAGGGGCAACAGTGCCTGCTTTAGCAGCCTTGCTCTGGGAAGACTTTCCTGCCTTTGCCTCCTTGATGGCCTTTGCTGGCTTCACTTTGGTTGAAGCAGACATTCCCTCTTCGTCCTTTTTCGCTGCAGCATTTTTAGCTTTTGGCTTCTTTGCTGGTGCAGCCTGTGAGGTAGCCGCTGCCTCATTTTTCTTAGACTTTTTGGATGGCTTTGAAACCTAAACATGTCAGCAAAGTCTTAACCGTTATAACCCAAAGTATGTGCAACTTTGATTTTTTTTTTTTTTTTTTTTTTTATATATTGTAGCCTGTATTTGAGGAGTAGATATTCCCCTGTACAGAAGACATGACAACCTCATCAAGGAATAAAAGTCTTACCTCATTTGACTGGGCCTGTTCATTGACATCTTTCTTCTTTGAGGCAGCTTGAAGGGGGGGGGGGGGGGGAGAGAGAGAGAGAGAGAGACAGAAGCACTTAACCACACAAAGTAAGATTGATTACATTAGTATCAGAGTCAACTTTACAAGTCTTACCTGCATTCGGCTTTTTGGCGCCATCCTTGGCCGTTTTGGGAACTTTTTGCACATTAGGATCCGTGTTCTCAGTTTTCAGCTTTGGCTCCTTCAGTTTAGGTGCGATCTTAGAAGAGCAAATCAAAAGGGCCAGTTAATGGAGTTAGTGGACCATGTTTCTGTGAACTTCAGACCTGTTATCTCACCCTGAACTTGCCCATGGCGCCCGTAGAGACGCTGGAGTTGGCAGGACGCACCAAGGTGCCAGTCTCGATGCCTTTTTGCAGGGCTCTGCGGACCAGGTGCTTCAGCCTGACCAGATCCACTGAGGGGTATTTCTGTTTGATGTAGTTCTGGATGGCCTGGGATGAGACTCCTTTGCGTGAGTCCAGCTCTTTAAGCGCTTCTCTCACCATGATGGCTGTCGATGGATGAGCTGCTAGTTTGCGCAGCGTCCCAGCATCTGAAGGAAAAAATAAAAAATAAAAATAAAAAAATATTCACAAACGTTGAACAGGAACCAGCTTCGGAAACTGACAAATAAATATTTACTACAGTTTTTGTGTGGCGTTTGCCCATCGACCTGCTTTGGCCTCCGGCTTCTCCTCCATCGGGGCATCGCTGGAGGACGCAGCGGTCAAATCAGCAGTCTCTGCTGCTGCTGCCTTTTTAGGAGGCATTATATTTGGAGTAGAATACTCAAACAAAAACCAGGAGACACAAAAAAGGCTCTGTAAAGTGTGCAACGTTACGCTCCCTGGCCGGTATGTGTCTTTATGCAGGTGCCTTCATTAAAACGAGCCCAGGTGAGTCCCATCACAGCAGGTGGAGAGCATTAGGCCAGCAGATTAAAGCCAGTCAGAAGGCCTCCGCTTACCATCCCATAAATACAGTCAGTAGGATGTTTGAACACATTTTATACTAAAGAAATGTAGTATATTTACAATGAAATTTATTTTAAAAAAAATGAATGAAATGTTTACAGGCACACCAAAGTAAAAAGTGCAGTAGATATGGGATGACGGTTCATCTGTTTTGATGGTTGAATCTGGTTAAAAGAGCAACACTGGTGTATACCACAATATTGAATTTTGAAATAGATGGTAGATTTAGACAGTTTGATTGCTAAGTCAGAGAAACATGTTTCTTAATGTGAAACAAACAACTGATTTACTGTAATTCCTGCATCACAGCAAATCAAACATATTAAAATGTCAAAGTATTTCATATAAGAGTCAGTCTTGTATTTGAAATGACTCAGGAAGTTGTGACAAAGAAGCTCTCTTCAACACAAGGAATATGATCCTGTCTGTAATATCGTGAAAGATTGTGCTTGGTGTTCACACCTGGTACTCACTGTATTTGGATATTAGTCTGCATCTAGACAACTCAGTAAACCTGTTAGTCAATGGTTCGACAGAAAAATCCCTCCTAATGCTGTGCTCGTATTCTGCATGAGATGGGAGATAAAATACGTAGTTCTTGTTTTTGGGAACACTTATCCATATCGCCTGTCACATCCCTAACAGCGAATTCATCTCTGTTAAAGCCCACTCTGCATACAACTGTAAAAAGTAAACTTTAGTGCTCCCCAGTGGGGCCATCAAAATGTTAAATCAGGACATTTGTTTTACACTGCTCACATTAGTGTTGTTAGAATCACATATTGTATCAATGACATCCACATGCCATCGTAGATATTAAAGGTCAGTGTCAGTACCTAATTGCGTGATTCACTTCTCATTGTGTGATTCATTTCTCATGGTTTACTTGTTCTGCAAAATGACACACATATCAGCCAGAGACATGCATGTGTTTCTGAAGGACCCACTCAGCTTCATCATGGTTGTGTACCTTTTTGTCATTCTCTTGTGTAAGTTAAATCTTCAACAGATTTTGTAATTATTACAATTAACTATGCAATATTATGTATAGCATATTTTAATGCTTTACTCCACCACTCTTATATTTTGATCTTTTTATGGCCAGAGCTTCAGACTGTATGTTTTGGCACCCTGATTAGACTTTGGTGGCTGAAGATCAAAATCACTGTGAAATTAGATCATTTGGCAGTTTGTAACATGCAATTTTTTTTAACTTATTTTAAAACATCTTTTTTGCTTTTTGTTTAGTCTAGCTCAAAGCATTTGAAGATTGTAGGCCAAGGCATCTCTGTAGCACCATAATCTGTACGGTGCTAACAGCCAACAGCAATTTTATGACATGTTGCCTAAATCAAAAAAATTGTAGCTCCTGTGATTTGGATATTGCACTCGGCCATATTATGATTTTAACTATTTTTTGTGAATTTTGCAGCTCTAACTGTCAACTCAAAAATAGGATAACATGGTGAAGCGATAGCATTTTATATCAAAATGGTCAAATGTCATCTCATTCCAACAGTGTTCTGCAAAAATACTGACCATTACTGAACACTGTGACTGAGGAATGGGAGATTATATTTCCTGCATCTTTTTTGGTTGATAGAGACAAAAGCATATCAGAAACAACAGCAGAGTAATGCTAGTTCAAAATGTTATATTATGTTGTCATACTGCCTGTGTAGTTGCTCTGTGCTGTTTCTTACAGGGAGATGTTTGAGCTTTCTACATTTTGTCAAAATTAATTCACTAATTATTGCATCTTTTTTCTCCTGATAACACTTTGTATTTCTAACAGGTTCCTTTCATCAGATTCAAGCTCAAGGTTAGGCTGATCGCTGTTCATGTCCTTTAGCTTATATATCTTTTGGTGGTCTGCAAATAATTTCTAAACAGTTTGGATGTGGCGTATTATCTTTACTTCCTCTCTATCACATTCATTCTTAAAGAAAATTGTGACATGAAAGCTAAATATTACAAAAGTTTTGACATTTTACTTTAACCCGTCAATCCACTAGTGATTAACGAGACAGACTCCATTTTGTCTAGTAAAATCATATGATTTGATTCTCCATCTTCACACAGTGGTATAGCCAGCATCACCATATACTGTATATAATATTAACCACAGGGATCTGTTGGGTCTCTTTAAATCATTTTATAAAGAGTTTGGTCTAGACCTGCTCTATCTGTAAAGTGCCTTGATGTAACTTTGCTATGATTTGGCGCTATACAAATAAATCTGATTTCATTTGATTTGATTTGAATATTAATTTATAGGTTTAATCTACTGACAGAAAAAAAGAAGGGAGCTGATGATTCAAAAACCTGATTTTCCATTAAAATGTCTGTGGAATAAGGTGTTAAACTCAGCAGTTTTACTGTCACCATTAAGAAACATGAAGACACAAATGGTATGTTGTGTATATATTATTTTTCATTTTACCTTTTGTAGGTGAAAAACCAAAGATGAGTCATGAATATTCTTCTGACACTCTTTTATTCACTTGCCTACTGCCTGGATCTGCCAGTAATGAGACAAAATGTAACCTGTACTTTGGAGAACACAGTCCTGCAGTCCTGTCTACCACCATCTGGAAAGAAAAGTCCTTGACTAAACCGTGGTCCTGTCGGTTTTATGTGGAATTAGATGACTTCTTTAGACATATGAATTTTGTAAAACAAAAGGATGCCAGTTGTGATTTCAGTTTGGGAAATGATCTCAGCCCTTTGTCCCCTCGTAGTGATAGATACAACTTGACTGGTAAGTGAAAGATGCCACACATACCCTGGGACGCTGAAAAGGGGGAAAAAAGGAGTAGGATTCCAGGGGCCCATGATTGAGAGGGGCCCAGAGAGGCCCCTAATAAAATTATAATTTATATAAATTATAAATTGTAAAGATTCTTTTCATGGGGCCCAAAACCCCTAGCAGCGCCCCTGCACACACCAGATTGAGTTTGCTTTTTGCAGAATCTAACCATAAACTTCACTTACAGTGCATCACTAGATCAATCCAAACAGAATAAATCATCTGTGCTAATTAGTTTTAAAAAGTTCTGTATTGAAATGTGAAAATAACAGAAATGGTATCAATTCATGCTCACATAAAACTTACAGGCATAACTCTTTGCCTTTCATGGTAGAGTTTGTGAAAAGAGAATCAGCCCCAGAACCAGTTTTCACCACGAGCAAAGGTAGGACATGTTGTACATTTAACTGTGACTATCATCACAAATGGCCGATACAATAAGTTTATTTTGCTTTTAAATCAACAGATTTGATTGTTATCAGTTCTCACACCTCCACTCCTGTAACTCCTGTGAAAACAGCATCAGGTAACAACATTTTTAGTCTGGTGTGACATTTGTCCCAAATTAAATGACAAAGAACATGTTTAATATTCATCTGTACACATATGACACTAACAGGTCTAAATCCTTATTCTTGTTTTTTAGATAGTGTGGACACATTCACTCGGACACGAGATATTTTATACATCTAAACGCAATTGAAAGTATTTAGATGTATAACGTGTTACTTTTATACACATGTAAATTACGCAGGTTACTTATATCAAATATTTTTCAAGTTTACTATGTTTTTAATCAACAGATTTGGCTGTCAGCAGGCCTTACACGTCCACTCCTATAATTCCTGTGGAAGCAACTTCAGGTAACAAAATTCTACATGCCTTTTGTGTTTTGTACATATTGTGGACACATTTGCAATAGGTAGGAATGTAACGCATTTAAAGCGATATCTAGATATTTTTTCAAAGGACTCACCATATTTGTTATTTGAAAGTTTTAAGTTTTTTCATCACCAGGTTTGATTGGAAGGACTCATTCAACTCCTGGAACTCCTATAAAAGGTAATATTACTGATGCAGTATACGTTTTCCAACCATTGGGTTATAAATATTATGAAATGTCTTTCTTCATTCATTAAGTCTGACTGTTGCTCAACCAAGGAACACCAAAGACTTTTTTTTTGTTACTTCTTCCTTAAGCCAGTAAAACCAGCATATATTCCACAATTACTACTGCAGTAATGATGCAGCATTTCATTTTTTAACGGTAAAACTTGTTAGCACCTTATCTACAGTATGTTTGTGCTGGATTTCAGGATTTATTAATCAGCAGTGTCAGAGTGAAGTTATGATGATAAAGATGTCTCTACCCTGATTTCAATGACTCACCATGTTTGCGTTTACACATTTATTTAGCTGTTTCATTTTGTGTCATTTGCAGACGCTTTTTCTTTGATTTTTGTATTGTGCTGCTTGTACCTGCAGTCCTCCTGCTTTTGTGTTTAACTGACATTTGTTTGTGACCCCCAAAACAGAAATGAGGACATTGAAGTTTGCAATATCTGTGACTGGTTTTGGAGTAGCTATGGGTATCGTCTTACTGGAATTGGCACTTCTCTGTACCAAAAGGGGTGAGAACTATTAAGAATTTGATCTATAAGCATCTCCATTTAAAAAAATCAAGGCATCAAGAGGTTTACTGTTAGTTTCTGAATGGACCTATATTAGTGCCAATACAGCTGGATTCTGCTGTTTGAAGAACCTCTCAAAGAATCACAAATTATCAGCCTTCGTTTTGTAGTGTACTTAATGTATCAAATGTCTGTGAAATAGATAATGACTATGAAGCATCGGAAACTGTTAATGCCAGCTTACCAGTGAAGATGTGATTTAAGTGCTCTGTCTGAATGCTTATTTCTCTTGTTTTGCATTTTAAAGAAACATGCTCTCAAAAGAGGTAAGAAATCATTTGTTCTTCAATCTAACAAAGCTGACTGACTTGGTATTTTTATGAGGACATTAGTTAGTGAATCAGTGGGGAGCTCTCATCATGAGGACACACTCTTAAGTAAAACTAATTTTCCTTTATTTCTATACAGGGCTGCAACCAGAGTCACTGGTAATGAACACATTTAACAACTCTTTCATTCTTAAATGCAATTTGTCGTATGTATTGGATTCAAAGTTTTGTCATTTACTATTCTGAGATGTATTTTGCCTTCTGCAGGTGATGCTATACACCTGAGAAATCTGGAGCGTGGAGAATTGGTAAATTGAAAACTAGTAGAAACCTTTGTTTCTGCTAGTCATGATGTTCATGCCAAGTGAAACAAAACATTCAAATTGCAAGGCCTCTTCAGCCAGAGCTCACACCTACCAATTACATATATCCCCAGCTAAACTGGAACAGTAAAAAGTTTTTAGTGCCCTTTAAGGGAATATTTTTTTGTGATCACTAATGGATTATATTTTCTGTTAATGTAATGAGGATATATTGATATACATTTCTACACAAGCCCTTCCATATGCTGATCATAAAAGCTTTAGCACCATGACATGTATGTGTTTCCTTCCAAAGTATCTGAGTGTCCAGAGTTTCCACTCTACTTATTATTTTATTAAATAATACTTAGAACCCATGTCTTAATTTTAGCCTTCAACAACCTTTTTCTTTCCTGGTACGAATCCGAAACTTTGCACCCAGTTGCATATTATTTTAATTATATATTGCAGTTTAGTTTTATATAAACTCATCTGTAGACAGGGTTGTTCTAGGTGAATTAATGTTTGAAGTTCTCCTCTCCCCTCTTCCCTGTTCTTTAAAGTTACCAGCAGACAACGATGAAGTCTACAGTGTAATCACCTCGGTCACTGGTGCTGATTGTGCAACTGGTGAGCTGTTTTTTGGTTTACACCTATGTGAATGCATAGGTGTAAACTATTGCCTGACAGTTACATTTATTGCCATTTTTAGATATACAATTGCAAAAACACAACACCAGTAGACATCACCCTAGTCTAATCATGTTTTATTTCATATTTTGGTATATTATCTGTGGCTTTTTTTACCTGCAGCTTCTGGGAAACCCAACTGTCAAGAGCCTGAAAATAAGGATGTGAGTGCAACATGAGACACATTATTGAATATATTTGCTATATAGGCTTAAATATGTGTTGTATTTAAAGGACTCTTAAATTTGCTGTGTTTTCTAGGCTGACCTAAACCACGAGTACAGCACTATCTCTGACAAGCCAGCTCAGTCAACCCTGAAGGAAACTGTGTACAGCACCCTGCAGCCACACTAAGACCTTCTCAGAGGAAATGACGGATTAAAAAGAGCTATTTTTGTCTACTGGCCAGTTTTAATGTCCCAAAGTGCACTGAGGAAGAAAATGTGTGACTTATGAAAATATCTGTTCTGCACTTTGCCAACTTCAAAGCTTTTGCACAAAAATGTTGATTTAATGCAAGTAACACAACCTGTATTATTATTATTATTATTATTATTAACCTTTATTTTTACTTACCAACAAGTATCTCCAGAGCTCGTAATATTATTGTTGTCACTAAGAAAGCAACAAAAGAACAGACATCCTGATATTCAAAGAAGCAATAAACAATAATAAAAGTAATAATTTAAAAAATGGTCTCTTTTATTCGAGAAACTTTGACCGCTGCTAACAAAACTTTGAGTCCAGCACCATAAAGCAATTGTAAATGTGAAATTTTGTTTAGTAAATGAAAATTTCTTGTATGTTTTTAAGTGAATTTATTTATCTATTGTTGAAGTTTAAGGGTAAAGTGCTAAACAAAATAAGCAGATCTCCTTGAATATGTTTCCCTTTGTTGCTACTTTAAATACCATACTATATTTTTAATACAATACCTTTAATCATACTTGACAATTTGACTTAATTTACAATAAGTTAGGTTTTGCAACTGTACACCAGTGTCCCATAAATTGGGGGTTAAATTTTAAATATTGTGTCCTTTAGTGCAATATTTGTTCTGAAGTTAAACAAACCTTTTATAATATTTAAGATATCTAAAACTAGCTTTGAATCATCACATTTTTTGCATATAGTGCATTTATCGTTAAAAAAGGAATACCTCGCCCTCCATGTTTTATGTTTGTTTTCATGCTGCTTTAGTGTGGGTACCATGAATTTCAGCCAGAAGTGAGACTCACAATTGGTTTTAACTTTGTTGTTCCAAAATAGAAAAATGGATATGAAAGTTACACATGGTTTTGACTGGTTTAGGCATAACTGTGAGAAACTGTTTGGAAAAAGGCAGTTTCAAAAACCACTGTGATAGATTGGATCACTGTAGTTAAATAGTTAATAGTTAAAACAGGAGTGAGCAAGAAATATTCTTTTCATTGACATGTGCTTTGTTTTTCTTTCAATGAAGAAATCCTCTCCACTTCTGATATAATTGATGTTTCAGCAGTATCTACAGTAGAAAATTACTGGAGTTTAGATTTTTGTGAAAACTATCTGAAACTATTCTCATCAAGATATATGGTTTAATAAATTGCCTCTAACAATGAACGTTTAATAATCTCATTCACTGAATGAAATAAGGTCAAACACAAACCAGCAACCTAATTTAGGCAGTAAAAAGCTGGTTATTGGGCTAATTCAACTATATCATACAGTTTGATATAATTGGAAACGAGTTATTATGAAATAAACTACACACTGAATTTATGTGTCGGTGGGCTTCATAAGATGAATGACACTGAATAGTCCTCTAAAGTTTAAGGGAACATTATTTGGTCTGCTTACCCAAACACACGCCATGGAGCGGAGCCGCGCAGGCGCAGAGATGAGAGAGTTGTCCCGCCGCGCGCGACGGCCTAACTGGAGCGCGCGCGCACACAGCAGTGCCTCGTTTCAGGCGGGAAAACTGGACAGAAACGACTTTGCTGCACCAAGCTGTCTAAATCAGTTCACTTACTCATACTGTCTGTGGGGGCAGCCCATCTGCTTCCAAGAATTACAGAGACTTTATTCGTCTTATTTTTATTCTTTTTAAACCTTCCTGGATCTCTATGGTCTCTGTGGATATGGTATATATATGATATATATATACTTTATTTATCCTGAGGGAAATTCACTTACATGCATCATTCACACAGTAAGACGTACAGAGACATGCTGCCTCACCTTTACACTGAAATGTGCTTTACTTCCAACATGACAGACAAACAGCTCGTTTTTGTAGAGATTAGATGATGAAAGGTTTACAAACACAAAATAGGCTCAGCAATGGGGAACTATATTGAAATGTATGTTGATACTTGTGGCACATGAGACATCGTGCTAAAACACCTGGTTAATATCCACACAGCTCCACTTTAGGGGATCAGGAAAGAAGCAGAAAGCTGGAGTTTGAATTTCTGCTTTTTTGCTTCCTATCCAGCAGGAGTCAGTCACAAAACATATATTATATGGACACAATAAACACATTCTCAAACTCCGGGGGGTTTGGGGGTCCAGTCTCTGGTGGTTGTGCTGTGTGTTACCTCGTGTTTGTCAATAGACAAAAAAACTGATTCGTTCTTTTTTTCCTGGTCCACGCATGCACACCACATGCTCAGATTTGTTCACCAACGGGTCTTTCTGCTGCATATTCTCTGTGAAGGAATGGCTGATTCGTTCACGACTCATAAAATAGGGTCTTCGGGTCTGAGTCTCTCATTCACTTGTCTCATGGCCGCTGCGCAGGCTCAGTGTAGAAATGAGTGATTCGTTCACGACTCATAACTACGGGTCTTTGGGTCTGTCGTTCATTATTCACGTTGTTACAGCAGTAACATGACTAATGCTGTTATTACTGGTGAGGAGAGCTATCTGATGTTAGCTATGTAGCTATGGGATGGATGTTTAATTTGCCTTTCTGTTGGAATGAATTCATACATTACGGGTCTTCAGTGACCAGGTAGGCTAAAGTGAACAGCCATCACAGAATGAGAATTTTTTAATGATAGGCGGAGCGCTCTCCTACCGGCAAATGAAGTAATCAGTAATTTTAACTTCAGTAGGCTTTGGCCCAAAAGGGTGCTCAATAGTTTAACAAAAGCAAACTTGTGTATTATCTGCCAAGTGAAGCAAACCATGTTGCTCTTCAGTGTTTGAAAGCCGTGCTTTTTCCGTCATTACTCAAATGACAGCTACAGCGCCACACTGGTTCCAATGAACGAAATGAACGAATGACTTCAAAAAAGATTTGACCTGAGTCAGTAAAAAGATCCGAACTTCCCATCACTACTCTGCAGCCTCAGCTCTGTAGCCTCTGCCCAACAGGTGGCTGCCTCCTCCTCATGGTTTGGTTTTTGTTCTGATATTTTTTTTCGATGCTTCTGTGTTTAAAGCTTCACATAATCCATTACATTGTATCACTTGTTGAGGCAGATTTTTTTTACTTTCAGGGACATAAGATTTACTGTCCCTCCCTGGAGGCCGGCCCAAATCCTAATGAACAGTTTTTGTTTTTGCTTGTTCTAGTCCTAGTCTCAACTTCAACCTTAAACTGACTCTACATAAATTTTAATGATTTATGTAGTTGGGTCTTGCATTTTTTCCCAACAATGTGACTGTATATGTGCATATACGTCCCCACAAGAACAACACAAGTACACACTCACACCTAGGAAAATAACACAAGATGTGAATGAAGGAAAATATTTCTTTGTATTTATTTATCAGCTTTCTCAGACATGTGGTAAAGAGTATGTGGTCACCTTGACAAATTATGGATGGATGAATAAATGTGACATTCCTACAACTCAGTTAAATCTTCATCATGCATCTTTAGCTTATCTGAAATGTCATCTGACTTAATAACATTCACATTTTTGATATTCTCTCTGATATTACGTGGTCCATATTATTATTAACATTTAAAGAAACTTAGTTACAAAATAAATGTAATCCATTTGACAAAGAAAAGTGTGACATCCCAGTCAACAACTATTGACAATTTAATGCCATACATAGAACACTCTGCCTTTTCTGTTGCTTTTCACATATGACAAAAGTGCATTTTACATTCTGCAGACTTTTACATCAACTTTAATTTTTTTTTCCCCCAACACATCAAAGCAACATGTGATTTACTATCATCCTTCAGGACTTCTGTATGCACAGGGATTTGTTTTGACTGCAGGCAGACAACGTTTTCTTATTTGACTTCAGCACACATTCATGACAATATGGCAAACTTCAATGACGTGTTTTGCAATGCTCTGAACAAAGTCACCAAGCACTTGCATTAAACTCATTTTCTTTTGCTGCACCACATCACTTATGTTTTTTCTACATTAATGGATGTGAGTGTCAGTGCTACAGGAAGAGATTTTTTCTTTAGTGCTGCCTTTTGCAGAGGTATAAGCGAATTCATGTCTTTGTGGCCATGTTCTCTATGTGTTTATAAGCATCTTCTGGTTGAGCTAGTCCTTACTTATGTCTCATCCTGCTGGTAATAGTCACCTGCTGATGGTCGCTGCTATCAGAGGGAGCAGAGCTGCTGTTAGATGACTGGAGAGTCGTGTAGCTGAACCACACTCCATTGCATTTTCCTGCAGAAGACAAAATCTTTTTTATAATACATATGTAGCGGTACAAGGTTCCGTCATTTTAGCTTCTCTGATACAAAACAACTGATTTCACTCTGCTTTATCATTGCATTTATTGGTGAAGTGTGTCCAAAAACTGCTGTATTTTTTTCGCCCCAGCTGGTTTGTAAATGGCTGATTCTCAGTCACATAAAGGGGAGTAGATAAAGGTCAGGCAGTGAAATTTGGACACAAAGTCACAACCTCCCATCATCATCAAAGGACATTGGTGGGCACCTGTGTGCCTGTTTAAAGCAAATTTTTCTTGCCCAGACCTCAGAAACCTCAGAACCTGGATTATGTTACTACTGTTTGTCCCTTCACTGAAGCTGAGTATCTTAATGGGAGTTCACAGATATGCACATATGTTCACATATTCAGATATGCTTGCTTCATGAACGGTATATATGCTATACATTACTCTGCAGCATTTCTAACTGTATATCTGTTCATTTAAAATGCACACACAGGAGCAGTATATAGGCTAAGACCTGTTCTCATACCTCAGCATGGAAAGGATGACATGATTCGGGTTTCTTTCTGTCCTTTTGAAACTTCAGTCTGTGACATTTTAGCGACTCATTGTGTTCAGAGGTGTCAAGGATAAAAATAAATTAACTGAACATTTTTCTATGTTTAAAGCTTCACATATGTTTCACAACAAGTTCAGACTGATGTGAAACAGATTGGCTGAGCTGTGCAAATTAAAATTCCATAAACTCTATGTCTTCTTATGATTAAACTCGTCATTGACTAACAAAATGCTGCCAGACATCAAACATCGTCGTTTCATTTAGAAAGGATATACATGATCTCGATGGGGTCCATAGTTACTGGAGGGGCACTGCTGCAGTCGCACTTATTATCCACAACAACCATGAAGAGGTTGCTACTGGGAATCTGCTGTATGACAAATGATCTGCATCCCAATCACAGACAGTGTCAAAGTATTAGAATATGAGTTGTGACAGACATTATGACAATAATCAATTGATAATTGAAGGTGATTTAAAGCAGTACCTGATGCATCCGCCACAGTCAATGTTGCCTGTTGTTTCTTTGATGGTGCGCTCAGAGACAAAAGCAGGGTATTCTGTGTCACATGGAACCATCATGGTTTTACCCCGGGACCTCTGAGCTGAAAGTGTCACAGAGAGACCACAGCAGTTTGACAAAGCTGAGAGAATAATTCAGCATTCATGTGCGCAGGCCTCTCATTTATCTCTCTGTTATAATCATCATCACCAACAGTTACCTTTAACTGAAAGGTCGACGTTCCACCAGCTGTACAGGTTGAATTCTAGTAGAAAACTGATTGTAAAAAAAACAAAGGAATATTGAGCTGTTGTTGAAAACAGTAATGAGAATTAGTTTATTAATATTAGTTTAAATTTTTCAAGCAATTGTTTCAATAGTGTTATTGTTATTAAATGTTTATATCAATGAACCTCTTAATAAAGTGATAAATGCAGGCAATGACATTTATTGATATTTGTCACCATTTAAGATCATTAACTAACATTAAACAATGCATCCAGTCACTGGTTGTCATTTACTAACTTGTATTGTTGCATAGTTGTTGTGATGATTGTTCTTATATGTGCACGACATACCCATTTTAAACAAATTGATAATCTTTAAAAATTCTTACATGACAAGTTCAGTCAGGAGCCACTTGACTACAGAGAAAGGCTGAGAAAGAGAGACAGAGAAACACATTTACAACTGAAGTTATACAACTCTATAATGATTGTTGTGATTAGACATAACCTGTGAAAGGTACCATGGTCTTTGCTCGTGATCTTACCTCGGGACTTATAAAGGTAGATTCACTATCACACATGATAAAAAATACTGCCTCTAACATCTCTAACATATTCAAGTCTGTCACTTGATATTCTGTCTTGCACACTTACGTCTGATAAAGTTCGCGCACTATCGCTGCTGCCAGCATAATCTTTGCAAAGGGCCTGGTAATCATAGAGCGTGATCCTACAACACAAACAGGCAGCAGTTATAGTCAGAGGGAAATAGAAGCAGCTTCTGAAGCTCTGGTTTTACTGGATCAAAGGTTAAATTGTGTCAGACCTCTTGAAGGAACCCATTTGGAGAAGTTTGTTCATTACAGCACCCTCCACCTCTCCAAAGAAGAGCCCTGTCTGTGAGAGAAATTATGCCAAAGGATACAAACACTGTTCAAAAAATACTGTAGATTGGGGAGAACAAATCAAAAGAAAATGTAAGAAATAGCTGCTCCAAAAGATGATTAAATCTCCATGAACTATTTAAGAAACACATTGTGAACACAACATTGACTTATCATATTTTCATATGATGTTAATTGTTTGTTAACCGTTTTACACAGTTTTACATATTACATATTAACACATGATATAGTTACAGCTTTACAATAAGTTTATTAATTAATTAGACTATTGGTGACACAATAGTTGAGTGGTTAGGGTGCGTACGATTTGGGTGAAAATGCTCTGAGCAGGCAAACCACCAGTTTCTCTTTACTGCATGTCATTTTGCGTTTCTGTGCCATTTCCTGTCATTCAATATTATCTAACTGAACAGAATGGCAAAAAAACCCTTGTAGGTTCATTACAAGGGACCACTTTAACCCTGTCACATTATGGCTGCTTGAAGAATTTGTTTAACTTAATGATCATAAATACAGATTATTCACAGCAGAGGAGCAGACATGCACACAGTACCTGAGACTGCTCTTCCGTAACGAGGATGAAGCCATTGTTATCAATGAGGTAACAGTTAATGTCCTGTCAGAGGGTGAATAAAAAAATTGTCAGCAAAACAATAGCAAAACAATAAAAAATCAGAGCAGTTAAGTCCCTGTTCTTACCTCACTATCACAGCTAATGCTACACTTGCCATCCAGAGCTGTACACTGAGCACAAAACATACAGACTTTATTTTCAAAACCCAATGAGGAGGATCAGTTTCTACAGATTTTACCAAACTATTTGTTGTATAGTTACCTGTCTGCAAGCAGTCCAGAACTTCCTCTGAAAGAACTCCAGCTTCATTTGGATCCCTACAGCTGCAAGACCAAGCAAGAGCCAACACATAAGAAACATTATCTAGTGCAGTATCTAACACTGAACAATAACAGCTTTCTACAAGCCCTCCCTAAAAAGATGTCAAAGTGGTTAAGAGCTTGTTACCTGCAACAATTGGAGACTTCCTATCATCAAGCAGCTGAATTGCTGTGCTGGCCAAAACCACACTTTTATTTTCTAAAGCTAAAGAGAAAAAAAAAACAATGAACAATCTATAATTAATTTTTTGACTTTATACTCTCTGCTCAGTAGATGGCGCCCAATACTCAGCAGTCTCCATCATCTGGCTGAAAATAAATTGCAGCATCAGTCCATTAGTTTACAATGATGGAGTCCAGTCAGAGCTTTTCTACAGCCAGATGACTCTAATATTTCCGAAATGAGAGCTGTGATAGGACATTTCACATTGTGATGGCAAAGCCTGAGTAGATGCAGTTATCATTAAACAGAGGAAAGGTGGTAAATGTCCTGGAGCTGAACTCTCTCTCCTCTCGATGTGGGATACTTAAACAGCAGAAAAGCTGTGAGGGAGGTGGAAACCAGTAAAAACCAAAAACCATAGCAGGAAGTTGAAATGCTGACTTAGTATGGCAAATGAACTCCCAAAAGGTACTTAATATATTGCTGTACTGGAAAGTAAAAAGTATATCGAGATGAACTTAATGTAAGATGCAGACAATACCTCAGCATTAGCCAGAAAACCTCGTGTTTTGAGTAGTTCTGTCTTGTCATTTCAAAAAGCACATTGCACACATTAACTGTTGTGATCACCTGTGCTGAATGGGATGGAGTAGATGAATGTGCCAGGGACCTGCTCTGCTGCTCTCTTGTACCACAGAGGGAAGTGATCTGCATTGAAGACACCTTCCTTGTCCTCCGCTGTCAGGAAATCTCTGAGGATGCACACAGAATGAAATGCAAGTGAGGTGCTAAGAATGACAATCATCGGGCACAATCCCGGCCTGGCCATGTGTAAACGATGATTAGAGAAGTAGCAGCACTCACTGATTGGAGAGCTGATCAATGGGTACAAACAGGTTAGTTCTCGACAGGCCAGTGCGCGTTCCTAGAAAAGCGATCTCCACTCCTTTGTCTGAGTTCCTGTTGGTGTAACGCAGAGCACATTTGTGCTTTCCATGAATATTTCTGACAGATGAAAGCTCAAAATGACAACAGTGTTTGTTTCTCAAAGAAGATTTGATCTGATCTGATCTGATGTTGATTTAACTTAAGTGTGTTAATTCTCTTCTTAAAATAGCTGATTGTCTAAATGTGTTGTGAAAAGAATTATAAAAAGATACAGCTCGTCAAAATAAGGGGTTTGTAGTCATTAAATAGAAATTTGAAATTTGCCTTTGTATTAATGTTTGACAGGCTATGTGGTAAAAATGTTTTATAAGAGATAAATTGATAATGAAAACATCATTAGGTGACAAAATATGTCCTATACGACAAAAACCATGTGATTTAGTAATTTCATACCAATAATATGGACTGCACAACGAAAAACATCAGAATAGAACTCAGTTTCAGTGGTAAACATATGTAGTTTTAATATTTCAATTCAATATGGTACACCGTCTTAGTTTCTAAGTAATAATTGTTCACTGTCTTGCTTAATTAGAGCACCAAAAGGAAATTAGAGATTAGTTTAGTTACATAAGACACATTTCTCCACTCACTAAAAATGTATGACTACTAAAAAAAAAAAAGTAGAACACATAATTTTTCGAGGTATGTCTTGCCAAAGCAATCTCTTGGCCATGGGAGCCTGTGATGGTGCGTGCAATAATTTTCCACAACATGATGAACAGATTAATGAAAAAGGAAATCAATTATTTGATACTGAATATAACAATTAGTTTGTAGCAGCTGCAGATCTACATAATCAACATATATTTCAGGGCACAAATAAATACAAACACACACACACACACACACACACACACACACACACACAGTTTAACAGGACCACATAAGAGGATTAAAAGAGCTTTAGTATCTCCTTTTGAAATGTGGTTACAGCTTTCTTCTAAGGCAAATGTTTATTCACAATTTGAACTATTGTTATATTTGTTGGTTAATTTCTAAGATTTATCATGACGATGGCTCACAAACATGAGCCCTTATGTAGAGCTCAAGATGCTTACTCTGACTTGTTGAGGGTCAGTCCAGTCCAGTAGGCCTCTAGTGGAGCAGTCACCACAGCGTCAAATAAAACTTCCTGGATCAGCTCCCTGTCACCTGCAGAATGGAACGTCAAGACCTGATCAACAAACACAGATCTCTTTGTATAAAAAATTCCCTCCCATTTTTATCTTACTATTACCACACTACACATGATAAGCAGTTAGCCCCACAGATAATACAGACTCCTTGTACTGTAGCACAACTGATTAGGTTGTGACTCAGATACGTCTCACATTTGAGGTGCAGTCGGCGGCCCGTCATGAAGAGTTTGATGGCTTGAATCTGAGTCAGGTGACGATGCTCATGCTGCTCCTCCGTGTTGCAGTAGGTCCTATGGTTCAAACAGAGCCACGCTGTTACATCACAGTCCTCAACATCTCTGGTGAACACAAAGGGATAACCTATATAACGCATGAATGCCCTCTTCCATAACCCCAGTGTTACCATTCATCTGCCAGGGCGACATCTGGCTGTTCCAGATCACGGAGCCCTGAAAAACATAAGTCATTAACGCTTCAGCAATGCCAGCATGGGTAGCCTGCAATAATAAGGCCTCCCAAACAAACAGGTCAGATTGACGTGTATCCCAAGTGCAGTTAGGATTTTGCTAACAGACATAAATACAAATTTGGAGTGACATACCAGTTTCCACTGATACATTTCCTCTAAAGAAGTACTTTCCGTGGCCTCTGGAAAGAGCCACACCAACACTAAAAGCAGCAAGAGAGTTGAGAACAAACTCAGTCAGTCAGTGTTTAACTGGAGCTTAGACATAAATTGGCAGAAAGTCATTTAGGACAAGAATAAAACTTATCTGTCACCTGAATGGAGTTCCTTTGATGTCAGTATAATAGTAGTCATTGTGCATCTTCAGGACACGCCTCTGGAACAATAGAAGAATGTCCCAGATGAGATTTACTCATTTAGTACAGAGACAACAGAAAGAACTACGCTGATCTGGGAGGGAGACACTAAACACCTATATGTCAAGCCTCACCCCTCTATCCACGGTTTTCTTCACCTCCATGGAGAAAGTGCCTGTCCTCCTGTTCACCATCGCATTGCGGAGCTGAAGACAAAGTACACAAAGATGTGAGAAGTCAAGGCTGAGTCACTGAACCAACAGGCTGTCACTGGAAGGAACAACGCAGCAATCGCTCTTAGAGCTCATTTAATTTGATAAACGGGAAGTTGCACAGCTGCAGGGTGAAATTCATTACACCCAAGGTGTCCTATTTAGATTAAAGTACAGTTTATATTTTATATTGTGTACAATATATATTCTTGAAAATAACAGCAACTTTTTTTTTTTCGCAGCATTACTCTTTTTGACCCGTACAATGTCATCTTTGTCCTCCCACTCCACCTCAGAGAGATCCACACTGCTGTAGTTGGGCTTCCTCCTCTTCTTACTGTCCTGGTACTGCACAGAGGAACACAATATACACAACTTAATGATCCCTGTGACATTTATATCGACAAAAATTTATAACCATTGCTCAATCATGTCAACTAATCTAGCTTCATACAACTGTATGTGGAACTTTTTCAAATAAATTAAACACTGTGCTTAATATTAAAGAATTAATTCTATTTTTAAAAAAGTTACACAGTCATCTGTCTTCTTTGTGTTTCCCTGTTAAAAAAGAAGTATATTCATATTTTTAAAGCCCTGCTTTTATGAGTAATTGTTCAGCAAATCATCTGTGAAATTAACACTGTCAGGTGAATAAAAGACAATTAATATGATTGGTAGAAAGTCCACGCTCAAACACATCTACATCAATGTGCTACATTGTACAAGTCATCTACTGCAACTATATGTAGTCTGGTCCACACGAAACAACAAGTCAATGACTATCACAACACAGTTTTAGCCACAAAGACACATAAAAAAAAAGAATAAAGAATAAAGAGTAAAACAGCACAGACCAACACACACAAAGTTGCACAGAGAGGAACAGCACTAACACTGGCACGCACAGATCCACTAGCACAGCCATAGCTCCTGAGGAACCAGCGGTCCCAGGGCGAGTGGCTGTGGTCTCTGCCAGCAAGTGTTAAGTTACCTCTGGGGAATCTCAGGCCAGCCAGCCCTATGAGTGGCCTTTATCCCTGCATGCATACATCAAAGGAAAAGGTGGGCATTACAGACTATACGAGTCCACGGAGCCTCCTAACCAGATAACACATTTTCCTCTGTGTGCCCTTGTCAAGGGAGGTGCTCAGATCAATTTGGTTATGCATACAATTGCATGGACAAAGCAAAAAGTAAAAACAGGGTAAAGTCAGGGAATGCTATGAGACTGTTCAGGAGTAAAAAGAACGTGAAGATACTGTGTTACCAAAGGCCTGAGGTCCGGATGTGTCAGGATGTATCCATTATTTGTGATGGCAAATGCATAACCATGGATCCCCAACTAAAAAAGCAAAAGGAGATACAGAATGTGAGAGATATCTTACAAAATGCAGACAATCGTTCATTTATTTAAGCCAGAGAACAGCTGATCATACCATATGTTTGGGGATGAGCTTCATCAGCTCCTGCAGAGGGATGTCTGTTCCTACGACCCCCAAAAGAATTCCCTGGTTTTTCTGGATGAAAAAGTTCAAAACCCACAGACACAAAACTTAACTAGATGAAAACTGTACACTCTCCAATTTACTTTCCCGTGTAGTCACTCACTCACCGTTTCATTTTTTGTGCTGAAGACAGGCATGGCTACTGTAGTCATCAGACTTGGGCCAGCTTTTTCATTCAGCTAAAAAAATGCAAGAAAAAAGAAAATAATCAGTCCAAATTTGCATTTTTCCTCACTTCATGTGTATTAATCATTTAAATGGAATGCAACTCAAAGGTCTGACCGCAATTTGTATGTAATTTACACCACAGTTTATACATTTACTCAACATTATCTTCACCACTAAACCTCTGAGTTATAAACAATACACAGTTACACATTATACTGTAAATATACATACATACATACATACATATATACACAAGTGTATATACAAGTGCCCTGTTTATCACCTGCTACCACAACTATTATAGCAATCAATATCGAGGTGAAAGAAATACCCATATCTTTATGAGTATCTTGAGTTTAAAACTCAAATGGGGTCCAGTGGAAATACATGTATAAATGATCTTAGTCACAGCTCTCCTCCTGTCACACCCAGACAATGTGATGCTTGTGTGGGCCTCAGAGGAGGAGACTGGGTCAAGTTGAGATGAGGGATAGGCTGACATAATTAAGCACATGAGCATCACTAAAGTAGGTCTGATATTCCCTCACCTCCTGAGTTAATGCAGCTGAGTGTTCCTGTGTTCACGGCGGTGTGTGTGAGGGTGTGTGGCTGATGCTCATTTCTGTATGTGCATGCATACAAAGTAAACGAGCTGTGAACTGCAGGGTGTACTAGCTAGCTTGACAAAATGAAGAATGGTGTGTCCTTAAATTCATCACAACACATAATGGAAGAAAAAACAGACGCATTTGTACGCGCGTGCACAAACACACACACACACACACACACACACACACACACACACACACACAGGCAGGTACGCCCAACCACCAAAACCTCCATCTCTCTCTCTCGCTCTCTCTTTCTTTCTTTCTCAGTCTTGCCTCCAATGTCAGTTTTAATATGGGCTTTAGGAGATAAAATGCAATGATCCACAGAATGATGAATGGTGTGTCTGAGGCTGAGATACAACAGCACACACTCCAGGGGACAATCTCCTAACCCTTCTGTCTGTGTGTGCGTGTGTGTGTACGTGTGTGCATGCTGATTGTCTCCATACTGGAAAGAAGGACAATAAATGCTTCTGTAGTGCGTTTGTGCCTCAGAGGGAAGAGCTTCTCCTTACCTTGGACTTTTTAGGAAATATTCAAGCACAATGTAGAAAGGGAGGGAAAATAAACAGCTTTTTCACTTTAGGAAAGTCTAATTTATATAATATACTACAACTGCCAACAATCTGGTTTAAAGAGAGAGTTCAAAAAGGTGCAGATATATTCTTTTAATAAATCAATAAAACTAAGGGAATGACAGAGAGCTTTTGAAACATGTGCTTTCTTTTAGAAAAACAAAACTTGAGTTTCCTCTTTTCTTGTTTTTTGCTCAACTCCATTTCACATTTTTAAAGTCTCAACCACATTTATAATAAAGATGTTCAACACATCTTTACATTTCAGCAGCTATTATTTTGTCCGTTTCTCTTTGTTTGCCTTTTATAGCCCACTTCCTTACTTATTTTTCTCTGTAGTGCTACTCTTGCATCTCTCTTACTCACTGACTAGAGTCACAATGATTGAATGAAGAGCATCACCTGAGCAGGAGTGTAAAATCCACATATGCTCTCCTGGTTATAGTAGAAACACTCAACAATTGAAATTCTGCACATATATAGATCTTAGCCCAGGCCTTCCACTTATTAACCAACTCTTTACTGGTGATCTTGACCCATCAGCATCTGGCAGCTTCTTTTACATTACAAATCAGTTACATTTTCTGTTAATTTGAGTTTAGGTGAAAGAACTTTAGCGTCTTACCTTATGAGCCTGTGAAAGCTGAAATTAAAAAGGAGACATAAGAGACAAAAAATGTAATTCTCCAGTGAATGAATATAAGCAGATTCTACAGCGAGTTGATGTAGACTGATATCCACTGTAGCGAAGATCCTTGTAAATAAATGGAGGTCATAATGAAGAATCATTCCAGCAGCATGAAGACTAATGATGGCAGAGCAGACACACACATGTGGACACTTACTGTACAGTACAGGGATGGACAAAATAATGGTAACACTGTACGATATGATTCAAGACACGGCATTAACAGTACAAACTACAACTTTGTCGAGCACCTGAACATGGAATCAACACTTCTGTGGTACGTTTTTGTGTGTTTGTCAATGTATTGATGAATGTGAGGAAAAAATAACATGAACACTCACACAAAAAGTCGTGACACTGCTTTAAACTAAACTTACCGCACTGTCCACGTACGCTTCAGTCCACACCGTGTCATGCTCATGGTCGATAACCTTCGGGCGGCTCATTACATGAAGATACCTCATCACGTTTTCCTGAACATCTGCTAAGGTGGAAATTTGACTGAAATATCCTGCAATGAAACAGACACATTTAAACCCAAATTAATATACTTTACACCCACACACAATGTGTAGTCCTATGTCTTTATAGACTGGTTAAATCTTCACACTAAAATATTACAATTAATGTCTATTGGTGGAAGAAGTATCTCATCAACGATGTTAAGTCCTGCAACCAGATAAAAGTGCTATCAACAGGACTGTAGCCAGGATCTTAGAACTATGAGGGTTATGTCTCCCCTTTTAGAAAACTTTGAACATCCACAATTTTTAGCGCCTGAAACATGGTAAAATTCCTACACATTGCATCTAAAGTACCTTAAATCTAAAAGCTCATACTCAGATATAGGTATTTTCTACTGCTGCTGATGTCCCTGTTATTACTAGACTGTGCTGAACCATTTTGGAGCCGTTCTCTTGTGGTTCAGCTTAGAGCGACACAAGAGTCATTTGACTTGGTGTCAGCTCCTGCTGTTGCGGACAATAATTCATATTGGACATGCAAGGTTATTTCACAGCAGGGGTCTGTACGGGGAAGGAGGTAAGGGGCTTGTCTCCCCACAATCCCCCTGTGATCTGTTTTCCTGGCTGTGACTTTCTCTTCCAGAGGGCACTCATCCAGAGCGTTGACATGTTGGACCCATAAGCAGCAAGCATCCAAGAGGGAGACACTCTGACAGGAAGAGGGATTAGTGCAGATTGACCTATGACCCCTAAGTGTCACTTCATTGCCTCTTGGCACAAAGCATCTAAGACACCACACACACGTGCACCCGTACACACGCGCGCGTGCGCAACCACACATAGCATGCACGTAGGCGACCAAAACCACAGAGATACCCACACATCCTCAACCTACAGTATTGTCTTTGTGCACGTACACATCAGCATCAACACTCTGATACTGAGCGGCCTTGGAAAGTGTTTATATAAAAGTCTCAAACCTTTGTTGGCACAAGCCATCCATTTGAGGTTATCAGCGAATGCAGACTCTCGTCCAATCAGGTATGGGAATATCCGCACCTGTGTAGAGGACATATAGATGTTGATGGTTTCAAAGATCAAAAGATTAACAAAACATACAAAGTGATGTGTCTCTTCAGCCCTTTATCATCCATCCTGATTCTATCAGTGCTGGGAGGAAAGATTAGATGCACCCTTATGAGGAGATTAGTTGCTTTTGCGCGTCATCATTTTCACTCTCTAACTCTTTCTGCTCCTCTTTGTCTGTTTTGAACCTTTTTCTTTTTTTTCAGTTTATGCTGTTAAATTATATTAATTTTCTTTTGTTGGGGGTTGGGCAGGAGGGCACGTTCCTCTGTCCTTTTAAAGAACGCTGTGTGACACTTTCACAAACCTGCACAGCTCATTGGCTCCAGATGCTTTGCTAAGCATAATGCACATAGGAAACACTGAATGTCTGCCATATAGCAGCCCTGAGGGTGTATGTGGGGGGGTGGGATACCCTGCCAAATACTGCCCAGTACCCTGCCAAACACTGCCAACACACATATGCTTGAGAGGACGGAACAAAAGCCCCGGAGCTGTTGTTTTTATTGCTCTATGAATAGCACAACAGTCCATTTCATTTCAATTGCTTTTAGGTCTCACAATGGGAGCCTAACAAAAGAGCTTAAATCCAGCGTTGAGTCCAGGACGAAGTGTGGAGCAAGAACAGTAAAGGGGGGATGCAGTCTGTAAACTGAGCTGCTTGTATATGCTCTGCCCTTGAAAGCGGTTCATTTCCCATGTTTTATTCCCCCTGGGGGTAATATTGCTGTGTAATGCGTCAACACATTGGAAAGCATCATATTGAGATGATGTAGATTTTACATTAAACAGCTCCGAGTTGTAATGAACTAGAAAACCAATTCCTCAAAACGTCAAGACAGAGCACCAACTGACATAATATTAAAATGTAAAATTATCCCCAAAGCAGGGAAAGTGCAGTTCCAGCAGAAATTTCAGAAAAAGGACATGTGTAACGTTCAAAATTAAGTACTCTGTGGAACAGAAAAGTAGAGAGAGAAGTAAAGGGTGAGAAAAACAGAAGAACTTGCCTTTCTTTCTGGCCAATTATATTTTTCAAAAACGTCATCGTACATTTCAGTTGCCCCGTCAGTTACAAGCATAATGGCCTGGCTACACACACTGCCACGGCCAGTCTGGTTAAACTGCAGAAAGAAAGACAGCACATGCACACACACACACACACACACACACACACAAAGAAAATAAAAGCCAAAGTCAATGATCAATCCAATCATTATTATTTAAACATTATTTAAACATACACACAGAGTCAATGGTGCCCATTTCCACTGGGTGGAATATGTAACACCATATATTCTGGTGTTGCGGCAGTGTCAACAGCATGTCATGTAGCAATAACTAAATAATATAAATCAACATCAACAAACCCAGTAAATACACCAATGAGAAAATGCTCTATTAATGGTGTAGCAGGTGAGCTCTGGGCGTTTAAAGTGAATCACAGTGGTCTTTCACTAGTATTCATTTTGGTGGAATCACAATCAATCAGATAAAACAAGAGCACAGCATGCATCTTTCTTCTCAATCTAAAGCAGCTTACATCTGCAGCTTTATCTGCAGTGACTGTGAGGTTGTGACGTTACAGGACTACAAACAGCAGATCAGTCAGCTGGTTGCTTCAACTACGACAACAGCAAGAAAACAATAACATGCCTAATCAAGATTTGTTTATTTGTTTATTTGATAAGGATCCCCATTAGTCTTCACCATGTGAAGACTATTCTTCCTGGGGTCCACATATAATCCACATAATCCATATTATTTTAACTCTTAAGTATAACATTTATCCAGAGAATGTTTAGGTTATAAAATATTTTTAGCTTGTGACTAAGTGCTTTTTTTTCACAGCAGATGTTTGCAGGAAGAAATAGAGTTATACTGAACAACAACGACGATAGCTTAGTTCTATTGAAGTGCAAAGATGTGAACCAGCCTGAACCATACTGGGAAAATTAAACTGAGGCAGCTAAATGGGATTTAACCATTAATGTAGACTGTTCCTATCAAGCCCAGGAATAAGAACAGCTTGTGTCATTCATTCGGGGCCTTTGAATAAAAAAGGTAATACTTCTGCTTTTGGTATATTCCCTGTGAAAGGTGTGAAATCTCCTGAGCCTTTTCTGAAAGTGTTCATGCACTCTCTGCTGCTTTGTTTAAACATATATCAGCTTTGCTTCAGCATTTTCAAATAAATTATTTTCTAAATATAAACATTACAGTTTAAAGACATCAATTACAGGGGTTGTTGTAGACTCTGTTAATAAAATCTTATCAATCCAAAGTCCTTCTTACACTAGAGTTATGTCCTTGTTATAAAATCATAAAACAAAAGGATGGACTACATATTCAGTGGCGGCAAAATATAGTAAAATATTTTATTATGTGTGTGCTGTTTTGTGATTCTTTCACATTGTCCCCTGCAGAAAAGCATTGCATCACAACACTGCTCTCCTTCAGTAGACTCCGACTTGATGTGAAAACACTGCAGTGATCTGCCAGGGAATTGAGTGTCTTCTTGATTTGGTCTGTGATTAGTTGTAATCTGACTTAATTCACCAGGCAATGGTGCGACAATGAACATCACCAGTAGGCTACTGGCTAGCTGATTACCATATTCATTGCAGGGCTTTAATTAATCTGACAAATGCAGAGGTAAAAGCTGAGCTCTCTGGGTTTCACCGGCGCAGCCAAAGCTCGCCTGAAAGCAGGGAGATAAAAGTAGTGCGGTGCTGCTCCTGGCCTTATCTGCTTTGTGTTCCAATCAGCCACCTTATTAATCATTGACATTAATTAGAGCCATTAATCATGCTTCAGAATAGATGTGTCTCTGTTTGGAGGGCAGAATGGGGATAGCACTGGAGCGTTTCAACAGGAGACACACCTCCTAGCTGCTCGCATGTATTTGACTGGAGTGTGCTACTTTTTCATGATGAGCTGAAAACATGCAGAACATGTTTCAACACTCTCTTGTCAGGGAAAACAAATGTGGCTGGTAAATTAAAAACCTTCCTAATGTTCTGGTCAAGTGAATCTAAATGAGAGTAGTTTATTTGTGTTACATGTGCATATTCAGTTTATTATGGCATGCAAATAAATAAATAAATTCATCATTCAGTTAAAACTCTTGAAAATATATCCTCAGTTGATCTGCTTTGTGATAAATTATTTCATAAACCGAGAGGATTCATGTTTGAACCACATTCCCATTACACTGACAGTCTCAGTTTTCTGTGCTGGAACTTACATCATTCAGGATTATGAATGCTTCGGTCAGAGCGTCACCGAGGAGTCCGATCCCTTTGGCAAACAGCTTGTGCAGATGTTCATGGAAATGCTGACAGGGGAAAATAAAAGTTGGAAAAAGAAAAAAAGGGTTTTAGACATTACACACACAAACTCAAACTGATATAATCCACATACATTCAATATGTGTCAGTTTAAATAGAAACTCACGTCTTTATTGGCTCTGTCGGCCCGGACCAGCGTGCCATTCAAACAAGGCTCCACATAATGAACCTCCTGATTATACTAACAAAATATGGCATTTAGATAATATACACTCTTTGGTTCTCATGGAAGAATGAGCTTCAGTTATCCCAAAAACATAACAGAAATGGCTAAAAACATTTAATGAGCAGAAACAGATTCAAATTACAGATAAATGTGACTGAGATGTACAAACATTATAAACGAAAGAACACACAAATTCAAACACAAGCTGAGAAAAGGTGACCACAGCTACAACTTACTGCAATGATGTTAAAGAAGTCGTCCTCTCCCAATGTGTCCAATATGGAGGAGACAGTCTGTCTGGCGATGGTCAACCTCAATCCTTTCATGCTTCCACTCACATCGACTAAGATAACCACATCCTTTGGAGACGTTGCTGCTTGGATGTACCTGTGATATGATGTTAAATTACACACTATGACACCTGAGTTATTACAATAAAGAACAAATATTGGGAAAATAAATACACTCCTTCCAAACTATTCGATGTACAACAATATTTTTTCAGATATGAGGATGCTTACCACTTCCGATTTCTACAGTCAAAGCCAATGACACCATGTTCATCTGGATGCCACTTCACTCCTGGGGAGTGGATCAAAAGAGTCAACTGAGAGAAACAGCCAGGGGCAGAAAACTGCAAAGTGTCACAGTAGACAAACTACCACAGAATATGTGAGAAGTGAAGTAAAGCAGCGGACTACGGAGCCAATTGTTATCAGGCCACAAGACATAATGTCAAATTTTAAACTTCAGGGACAAACATAGAAAACAGCATTTAATTTTGCATCACACATGATAAAGTATAGATTCAGATAGTTCAAATTGTATATGTTTAAAGTTTGGTGATATTTTTTTATTGCTAAACTTTCTCCTAACAGGTATTGTCTATATATTTTATACATCAGCCTAAAACAGCTTATTCCTCTGAGCCATTGATCTCCACTGACATCAGTGAACCACACTCTGGGCAACATGTTCCTTCATTTCAATGAACTCACACAGTGTAGTTTATCCTGATCATGTCCCTGATTCACCATCCTGCTGCAGGACATATACACTAGTGCCAGAAATGTGGATTAAAAACACCAATTCCTCAACAAATAACACTACATCGTTTATGCCTTTGATGTGAAAAACTGCTGTTTTAGGGGAAAATAAGATGTTGCTTTTGCTGTTTTTCTGAAACTTGTTGACATAAAAGAATCTTTAACAATGCCCAAACCAAAAAGCTAAGAACAGTTTAATAGTGTGTGTGTAACATTTTTGTAAATTTTTATGACTGTCAGTAAAAAGCTGCCATATGCTGCTGACTGACATCTCTCCATTATAAATTCCCACTTGTACAGCAAACATAAAGAGTGTGAGTCAATACAACAATATTATCAGTTGGTTGTCATCTCTGTGGCTTTGATCCAGCACTGCAGAGAGCTGAGCGGCTGCTTCACATCTTTCTGATAACTCTGGCTGGATCCAGCAGCCATGCACTGTTTCTCAGTACAGCTGTAGGTCCACACTGGCAAATGCTGATTAATTACAGTCTGTGCATACGCATCCTCTCTGATGGTCTGTAAAATTACAACATTAGCCAAATTACCCTTTTTGTAATTCTAAATCATTTGTTCTGATCCTTTTTTTTTTATTATTATTTCCTTCACTGAGGGGTGATGGCACCCATGGGACAACCTTTTCTTTTCTTTCTCTCTCTCTCACACACACACACACACACACACACACACACAGGCATGCAAACACACAAAATATGCACATGCACATATAAACCCAGAAATAGGAAGCCACAGCGACAGACTGATGGCACTCACCAGGGTACTGCCTGAAGAAACCCTTTGCACTCCCAAAGTACTGCCAGATGAGTGTGGGGTCTCTCTCAAAATTATCAACAAATACTTTGTTCAAGGCCTCAGACCAGTACACTCCGTTCACTATGTCGGGATCTGAGGAGGTATACGACGTGGGAAAAACAGACAAGAAACAAAGAAAGGAACAAGCAAATTAATTGGTGATGATGGTGACTGTCCTGCTCGCCATCACAGAGGGCACTGTTGACCTTTGTCTCTCATTGACCCCCCTCCCCAAAGAGATACAATGCCTGTGACTAAATCATCCCCTCCTCTCCTCCTGCTAAACGAGCCTCCCTTTGTGCTGTGAACAGAGACTTATGGGGAGTCCATTACAGCCAAACAAAAGCCCCAGCCGATACACAGGGAGTGGGGACACACTTTATTGTACAACAAGAAGTGACAAAGCAGATACTGCAGATACCCTCACACAATCCACTCTCCTGGCTGCTCCCTTACCTTTATTGTACATGTTGGTGGGGACCTGCACCACACTGAGGCTCAGATTGACTGACAGGTTATTGAAATGATCATTGGGCTCTAGGATGAACTCTCCTCCCAGCTCCACGTTATTGCCCTCCTCATCCACTTCATTGATCAGCACAGCGTTGAAGTATTCATACTGAGGTGAAGAGTGAAAAAATGAAAAAAGTTAGAAGACATTGTAACAACAGAAACTTAACTGAGATCTTTACAGATGGCAAGAGAGCAGTTTTTTTTTCTCAGTAATCTACATCATAGTATTGCAGCGTTTCTATTTCTACTCTGAGAACAGCTTGATACTTATAAAGTCTGCTTATGTGTTCCTATACATGATGCTATTTTGCTGCTGAATTAATTTGTACTGTAAATATTATCCATCACGAGACTGCATCTTTGCATGATTTCACAATAAGTAGTACAAATCTTGCTCTCACCAGATTGGAAAAAAATCATTTGAAGGTTAGTCTAAATTGTCGTAACAACAGATTTTTTTTCAAGCAGATTGTGCCTTTTTTTTGCATTTTTATCAAATGCAGAGTTATACTTGCATCTTCCATGCGCCAATTATCAAACAAGATCAAACATAATTAAATCAGACAAAATAGTATTTAAAAAAAGAAATAGGCTCAATAAAAAATTAAACTTCCCAGAAATTTGCAATTGTCTGCAAATGTTAAGTAGAAATCTTGTACAGTGTATGAATTATAATTACTTCATATTTATGGTATTACATATCTCAGTCTATAAATTTGGAGAACGTATGTATGTACAAGGCAACACTTGTCTGCGGAAGTCCCTGGCTGTGCTAAAAGAAATGTGTGTCCTCCATTAAATGAAAGTCAACAGTTTGTCTGTCCTGTCTTTCACTGCGCACTGCAGCAGGAGGAAGACTACCTCATCCTCTCTGAGCGGCCTCTCTGTGGCCTCTGGTCCTTATTGTCTGCACTGAGTGGGAAAAAAAAAAACGAGAGACTGAGAGGGGAAAGATGGAGGGAGGGAGAGATGGGTGATGGACTCTACAGCATCACACTCTAGGGAGGCCACACGGGCATCACCATCAAGCAGCCGCTGACAGCTCATACCACGCCTGAGCAGCTCTCTGACGAGCTGCGGCGGGGCAGAGGGGGTGGGAGAGAGCTGCTGAGGGGGAGTGGCGGGGGAGAGAAACGTGCACCCTCAGCAGAACTGATAGTGCTGTACTGAGGCACGTTAACCACCAGGGTTATTACTGTAAAGCAGGCCATGGGACACTGCAGCTCTTACACCACTGCAGTTACTAAAGGTGAGGCCTCACTGCAGAGCACTACCCTCCACTACAGTCTGCTGGGCCTCACTGTGTAACCAGGCTCTGATATCTGGACATGATGGTGGCTCTCTCCGAGCTTTACCTTGTAGTCTGAAGCTTTAACAGACCCTACATTTGTCATCACTGACGTTTTCATGGAAACTAATAAGATCAAGTCAGACCACCTTCCCTCAAGTTAAGGTGTGATTTTATAAGCTGTTGTTTGACCAAATATGTGAGCAACAAGATGATACGACATTACACTCCGAGAAAACTATTGCACTATTAATCAACCATTAGAATAATATTGTATGATGTTACAGTGTGCTCACATTTTTACTATGTGTTGGAAGGACTATAGGAGAGGGGAAATCAAAAATAAGAATTTTGAGTTTAAAAATCTCTCTTCTGTTTACTTTTAAATTTGCTATATAAAGTAAGCAAGGATTAGTAAACTACATTGAAACTTTTTACTGATGCTGCAAACAAATTTCTCAGCCACAATAAGAGAAACAAAATTCATACTGTGTTTATTCAGTTTTTTTTTTTATTTAAAAATGCTAAATTATATATTTTGTTTCATATTTCTTTAACTCTTACTTCATGAGCAACTGCAAATATTCATTATTTTCAATATTTTTCTGATCTCTTGTAAATATTGAACGTTTGAGGATCTGTTAAATGACACTAGAAACGATAGTAGATACATTTATGAAGTGGGTCGAGTTGCTTCATCACACCTAATCTGTGCACCTTGAATTGAGGATTACACTAAAGTCAATGCAAAACACCTGACTGTCCTCCTGCGGAGCAGCTGAGATAAAGGCAGCCGTCTTATCTCTTTGTGGTCAGTGAAATGGTGCATGAAAAATGTGTGGTGTCAAAGGAGGCGAGGTTGGTTAAATGATGCCACAAGGAGGAATATCATGACATCACATCATTACTGCAGGTGGGTATTGAATTGTCCTTACTTTTTTAAATAGCCTTTAAAATGAGATGTTTGTGTGATAGGCCTGTGCTGTATAACTGTCAGCTGCTTGAATTAAAATACTCAAACGGCAATTTCACTGTGAGAATTACAGCCAATTCACAATTTATAAGAAAAACATTAAAATAACTTGTTGGTCGAAATATAAAAAGAAAGCAATGCAACTATATGCTGCTTTTATAAAACATCATTAAAATATTCGTAACGCATATTTGACAAATTAAAACAGCACTTCATCCGCATTTAAACTATATTTGTGGAATCGTCATGATATTGTTTGGTGTGAGAAATGTCCATTAGTGATTTAAGATGAACAAATTAAATATAACTAATATGAATATAACTACAGGAAATAAGTAGGCGTCCAACTAAAGCACAAATTGAGTGGTATATTTTTCACAATAACAAATCCAAGTAAGTCATTATTATTATTATTGTCAAAAATATTTCCTTTAAGAAAAAGCGGCCCTTTAAAGCAAAAATATTCGTCCTAATTTGTTAAAGATGCATGGACTCTGGAAACGGAGAACTAAAAAACAAGGTGACTGAAAAGTATTCACATGATGTAAAAGCTTCTATTAAGTGTAAAGTGCTGCCGTTATTTTAGTGTTTTGCTGCTCCGGTGGGTTTCCAATCTAAAGGCAGGAAAATGAAACAATGCGTCGAGCAAAGGAGTTTCATTTGTCTTTGTCCATTGGAGGGAGAGAGAGGGGGGGGGGGGATTAACCACCGACAGAAATACTGCATTCCCTCTGCAGAGACTGAGGGAGCTCTGTGCACCCTGAAAATCAGCAAGAGACGCAAAATGTCCTGCACAGGACATTACAGCAAACCCTGAGAAATATAATAAACATGAAAAAAATCTGTATCTCATTATTCTCTCTGCTTTTAACATCTAAAAAAAGACCAAAGCATTTGCCATAGCTGAGCTCCAAATACAAGAGGCCTACTTATTTCTAAATATTAGATCATGCATTACACCGCAACGTGCAGCTTTATTTCAGCAGGCAGCACTGCTCCCGGTTCAGGCCTCAGCCTGAGCAGCTGCAGGCTGAGCTCACACTTCGGACTGAGTTATGTCTGTGAGGCGCTGCAGCCTTCAGTCTGGGCGCCATCCAACAGGACGTCAGTGCGAAGGACGCTGAGAACCAATGAAAGACTTTCCGGGCCTATTACCCTTCTCTCACCTTGCAGCCGCTCCTCCCCGGCCCAACAAAATACGATTCATCCTGATCCAACCCCACGACAATTCCTACTTTTAATAATTAGCTAATATTCCTCTTTTTCCTTTCTTTCCTTTCTGGTGTTCTGGGACAGAGCTCACCTGCAGGTCGGGATTATCCTCATGCTGATGGTACGCTTCTTCTGCCGCTTCCACCAGCCGCTGAGAAGAGGAGAGAGGTTTGGTTAATAAGAACACGGCTACAACACATATGTGCTGAAAATCACACAAAAGATCCCATTTCACTGCACATGAGCCGCAGTGAAATGGGTTCATTTTGATCAGTCTGTAAGATCTCCATCAGCTTCCCCAGAGGTCTCCGGGAGCCCACTCAAGATAAAAAAAAAATAAATAAAAATTTACTCTCCGCTGCTCTTTATATTTCAGGAACTTTTGGTTTGGCAATGAATTATTTCAGTCTCCAAAAATGTCACCCCCCCGGAGAGGAACTTGATCGAAGACCATGACTTGGCATGAGATTAATTTTTGTATGAAATCGACGGCATGTCAAGTTACTGGTTTAAACTCGATAAAAGCATACGTTGCTCAGAGAATTAAGGCTTTCCTTTTAAAGGCATAATAATAATAATAATAATAATAATAATAAAAACTCATCCAGTGTAGGGCAGTCCTGTGTGAGCTGTGAGATGATTGATGGAGGCAGGTTGGAGAATGTCATAGCGTCAATAATAAGTGGAGTCTGCAAAATGTGCTTGGATGTGTGTTTCCGGGGAAATGCCACCTAAACAAACCCCCCCCCCAGAGCCGAGCAGGTCATTAACATCTGTCACATGTCAAAATAACTGCAAGCCCACATAAACACAACTGGGCTGTGGTCTCCAAATTGAATTGACCTCATGGTGAGTTCTCATGTCGTCAGCAATTGGCAAATTAAAAAATGAAGAAAGAAGAAAAAATGAATGAATGGAAGAAGCAAAATGAAATAAAAGCTCTCTTTTTTCTGATTTAGATGAAGAACAGCCCAGCTGAGGGGAAGTGTTCAGCACGTTATCAAGGTCAGCGACTCTTTTTCTTTTTTAACAACATCCAAAGTCTTGCCTAATATTTCTGCTACATACACTTTGATATGAATCCAATCAGATTTATTATTGTAATTTGCGGGCTGAATTAGTATGAATTGTGGCCCACATGGGATCAGGGAGGGAGAGATAAACGTTATCATTTCCCAGCAGTCCCTGCAAGATGCAGCATTAAAACGGTTACAAGTGCCTGTGAGGTCAGACTGGCTGCTGCTGAGGGTCTGACTATATCTGCCACTATAATAAACCTCACACACACACACACACACACACACACACACACACCAGAATGTCCCAGACAAACCTTTTACATTGACAGTGAGGACACACTGAACAATATCCTGTTTTACCAGATAATTAACCTTCTCGATTGACGGGATGTGTGGAAATTAATTAAAAACAATGCATAACAGTATTTTCAATTAAGAATAATTTATATATTAAGTGATACAATATAGTATTTACACCATATTATTTTAGCACAAAAAAATATCTAAGCCACCATCTTTCACATTTAAAGTAGAATTAGTAAGTCCAAAAATGATAATCAACCAAATGTTGTGACCCGTTTTAAAATAAATTAATGCTACTATAGTTAAATGAGAGTTGTTAAACATTATAACAATCTTATTTAACTAATAACTATGTGCACAGTCACTGGATGAGAAAAATATACACACATATGCTGTTAAGGACTTTAAATGATGCAGTTTCATAAAAGATGAATTTAATCAGATGAAGTTAGTGTGGTGATCAGATGCCAGGCACAGTCACAGTCATATGATGCCTCAGTCGTACAACCAGACTGTTTCACACTTACCCTGGTGGCCTCTGCTTTTTTCCAGAACATCTCCTCCATCTTCACAGCCAGATTTTTGACCAGTTTAAAACCATCAATTTCTTCCACTCTGACTGACTTTTCAAATTCTTTATATTTCTGAAAATAACCAGAAACAAGAAGGTGGCATTGACAGAGAAGACAGCTGTTAATCAGAGACACTGTTTGTTGAATGATAAAGTGGAAGCTGATAGTCATTGAGCTCATGTGAGTGATTAATGTGTTTGTAGTTTAGTCAGAGTCTTTAAAAAAATAACTAAACACAAGTGAGGCAGGAAAAAAACAAAATTTGGATCATGAATTTTGGTCATGTGGGTCTTCTGCAACATTTGGGCAACTCTTGTTTCCTTGTATCCCAGACCAGAGCGATTGGAAATTGTTGAACAAGGTTTATAAGCCTTCACATGTTGGCTGACAAGCCGCCGGTTTCAGATGAATGGCTGATAAACCTGCGCTGCAGCACAGGGTGATTGATAGTCTTTATCTGCTCTCAGTCATGCTGCCTCTTGCTCTCGGATTGGCTGGAGATGGCCATGTTGGGTGGCCAAGAGGGGGGGGACTCTGAAGTCTATGCATGGTAAGAGGGTAATTGAAATGGAGTCAAAGCACAGGAAAAAGATAATAACGTGTCAGGCTTGGCTGATTCTGGGTAATGAACTACACCTCACATAATGCTGATTCTGCTGGATGCACAGGACCTCCAGTGATACAGAACAAAGCCCGCCACAGCTCTGAGGAGTACAACATTACATAATCCAACACCTGCCTGAGACACACTCACACACACATTTACAAAGATCCAAAATAAAAACAAAGGCCTCATCCCGTCATGCTGACCAGTCAGACACATCACACACTTCCAACATCCTTATCTGAAAATAAACACAGCCGCGATGGGCTCGTAGCACACATTCACACTGTGCGGATAAGACGCATACAAAAGCACACACACATCAGTACATGAGGCGACAAATTACCTACTGAAAGGAAGAGTGTGGGCTCGCAGTGGAGCAGAACAGTTCATTTCACGCCTGTCCTCCTTGCCTCAGTGCCCAGTTCCCCCTCCTCCTCTTGACTCACACTCCTCCAGTCATCAAGTGGAGGTTAAGCTCCATTCATCAAAAATACTGATCATGATTACTGATTAGAGAAAAGACCGGTGCAGGAGTGAGGTCTGCCTGCTGGGGGTTTGAGGAGCGTCAGTGTTTCCCCCTTTTGCAGAAATCTTGTTGAAACTGTGCCGTTCACCATAAAAGCACTTAATGATCAGCCTTAATGAGCAGCCTCCTAATGACCCGTCAGTTCCCTCATGGCTCACTGCTTTGTGCTGACTGCTTCAACGCAGCTCTGTCCAGACATGCCTCCATGAACAAGAACACAAGCAAAGTGCTTACGAACACAAAAAAGGGAACAAGTATGTGGAACATAATGCTAAATGATTTTGTGCAATGAATGAAATGAATATTTGGTAACAGATATGATGGAAATGACTCGTAGTGCTTCATTGTCCACCAGGTGATTGAGCTTAAATCTTACATTACTGAAACGGGCTGTCACCTCAGGACAAGGAGGGCTGAGGTTTGGACCCTGGAGTCGCTTTCTGAATGCAGTTTGAATGCTCTCCCCATATTTGCGTGGGCCTCTAGGTCCTCCGCTTTCCTCCCATGCTCCAAGACATGCAGCAGAGCTTTTAGGATTAATCCTGCTACTGCCTTTGACTGAGGAACTGGTCTCAGAACTGGAGTTATTCCCCGGACGAGGCGCTGTGATAGCCCACAGCTCCTAGAACAGTGAGAATGGGTCAAAAGCAGAGGATTAATATGTATGACAGGGGTTGATGCAGTAACTTAACCTGGAAGGAATGAGTTGTTACACACAAATCCAAATTAAAACTGATCCACCATAGTAATAAATCCAACTCTAATAATGAAACCCAATGTTTCTGTTTTTATTCTGATCCAGTTCTGCAGCTCTGCAGTCACTTGGAGGATGCATTTTGTCTTGTTCTCATATTAATATATTTCTTTTACCTTGCTGTGTGTGTATAATTGTTTGAGACAATCATCTAACATACTGGACACAAAAGTCTAAAAAACAAGTTCTGTTGGACATTATATAAATATATACATACACAAAGCAGGGTTGTCATTACCAAAACATGATACATGGCTTCAGCCTTACAAAAAAGGATGTCTGCTTGTTGAGCTGAAACCTCCATATTTGAGTGTATAGCTAAAAACTAGAGCCCACACCAGATCTTTATTTTCCAATACTAGGGCAAGTCCCATGGGTTCAAAAAAATCCTGATATGTTACACTGCATTTTGTGGAAGCTATATACAAAGTAATGCCGCCTTTGATTAACAAGATCAGCCATAAAAACAAAGCATATTGGGTTTGAATCGTTCACTTCAGTATCATGTAGTATCAGACAATCTACTCATATAAGAGGACACATGTAAAACTCTTATAGAGTGGATATTCATTTTTTAAATGCAGGGCTTAAAATAACTTTACATGATCATTTGATATTTTTATGGCTTGTGTAGTTTGTATCATTGTTTTCATTGACTTGTCTATCTCCTTTTTCTGTAAACCATGGTTTTCCGTAATGTAACCTAATGACATCATCAGGCGTTAATGCCTTTTATAATGCCAAAACGCATGACTGTAATGTGTGCACAAATAGTAGCCTTTTTTTCCAGATTCATTTAATATGGATAAAAGAGACTTTTTTAGCGTTTATGTACTTTTAGTGTTCAGTAGTTTCACCTCCAGCTGTTTGTTTCACAGTCTCAGGTTTGGTGATATTTAAGTGGAGTACACAGTTCATCATTCTTCAGCCTAAACTGTCTCTGATCACCCATTTAAACTGGATGCTTGTGAACACAGAGTCCACCTCTGCCATCAAGTGGTCAGAAAGTTGAATCCACTGCTGTGGTTCATCACTCATTCCGTACAGTCTTCACCTGCTCATCGTGTTAACCCCCCCCCCACATCAAACTCCAGCACATGCTTATTTAATTTGTCTCCTTGTCCCATTCATATCAAGAGGTTGAAACTCTTGACTCAAGAGAGTTAACTGGAGGGATGAGATGGGAGAAGAATCAGAGCTGTGGTTAATGGGCCGTATCAAGTACAAACACTCACGTGTACACACATGCGGGCGCGCACACACACAGCTCTGTCTCTGCCAAACACACCTGAGTCTTGTCTAGAATAATGCATCAGCATTCAGCTATAACGCCAAAATGCCTCTGCAGCCATTATAGAGGGAATACAGCATGTGTTCCACTGTGTGTAACTACATGACCATCAGACAAAGAAAAGGAGCTTTTCTTTTCACATTAGACTGGGATGTAAGAATACCTTCTGTAGTAGTTGGGATCCAGAATACTTTGCAGAAATTGATTTAATTTCTCCACCGAATGCTGAGGCCCAGAGCTTTATGCTAAAATTGAGAACAAAAAGACAAATTAAACATTGTGGAGAAATGCAGATAAAAGTCAGTTATTGCCAAAGTTAACTACAGTATTCATTGAATACCCCATGCCGTCATCCAATTTGCTTTTAAATGCATTCAATCTCTTCTCATCTGTCCTTCTCCTGACTTCTTTTCTACTTGATCAATGAAAAGAACGTTGTGATGGCCCAGTGGTCCTGACCTTGACTCTCCTGCAAGATGAATGCTTGTAATCTTCATGATCTATGCTGTAGTTACTAGGCCCTCTGCTATTAAACTGTAAATGCATTTGACTAAGTGTGGCAGTGAAGAACCTAAAATACCTCATATATACAACACAGGTGAATTTCACCATCATGTATAGATTACAGAAAATGTATCTATGCCTGAAAAATAGTTGCTAGTTATATGTTGCAGATGAATTACTCCGCAGAAATAAAGTCACCAATATAGTAAAAAATAAAAGTACTTCTTCCAAGCTCTCTCCCAAAATTTTATAATTCAATCTTAGATGATGTCCGGTTTGCTGTTGGTTTCCAAAATCTTCCGCACATTGTGACTTTTTTCATTCTAGATTTTCTTGCAAGATCTTTTTTTTTTTTTAAACATGGACTCAGCTTGAACATGTTATATAATGTTAGAAAGATTTTGACACCTTATGGAAAGTAGTAGATGTAGAGTTTGATGCAGTGTGTTGCAAAGGGGCTAAATTCACAATTTGGAATTTATGTTTTGAGGATTAGGGTTATTTTTACTTTGTATATTTTACACTCTGACATTGAAACAAAGTCCTCAAAAAGAAGCTAGTCTTTGTAAAAGGTGATAGTCCTCCCAGTTTGCACTAGATAAAATCTAACCTAAAAGGAGATTCACACGTTAAGAAAAGTGTGAGCAGTTCGTTATTGTTATGTAAACAGCTTGGAATGATTTGATCTAAATGCAGAGTTGGGATTTCAACCATTAGAATGTGTATTTGCCATAAACTTCTCCAAAAATCAACAAGAGTCAATTCATTTTCAATTGATTTAGGCTACACTCAAAAAAAAAAAATGATTGTGAGAAAAGGCGCCACTTCTGAATTAATATAAATGATCCCACAAATCTGAAAGATGCAAATGCAGAACAAGCCCAGCATTATTATTTTGACTTCTGATTTATAAAAGATTTAAATATCACGATCAATTGAATGATTGTATACAGGGCAACAAAACAACATAGAAGTTAGGTTTTGATTTAGCAGATTTGTAAAAATGCACAACATGTAGATTTTTTTTTTCTGCTTAGTTGTCAAAAAACTAGTTATGATTGCTTGTTTTTTTTCCCACCAGCATCACTGTACTTCAGGTAGATAGACAGCCTGATAATATTAAATCTGTACGGTGTGTGAGAGCCAGCAGAGCTCTGTGCTTCCATGCAAACCCCACATGGTCACAAGATGAACCAGAAACAACCGACTTTAAGTTTTTAAAAAGGCTGATCACCTGATGGCTACATTAACACACCAGGGCAGTTATTCCATATTGCTGTCAGAAAGTTGCAGAGCAGCTTTGAGACTCACACTGACAAAGGGATCCCCTGCTGGGACCCCGACACATCCACCACCTTCAAGCCGACGAAGATCCAGAGCAGAAGGAAGATGGAGCTGCGCATGTGGGAGAAAAGCATCCTGCAATTTCCCCGCATCTTCAAACTCTGCTACCACAAACGGACACACTCAAGGTAAAGTCCTGATCCTGGAAAAGGACCGTGCCGGACCGGTTAGTCCACCTTCTGCCGGCGCGCTTCTGCCAGCACGTCCCCTACTGTATCTGCCCATAGAGAGAAGGAGGGGGAGGGAGAGCATCAGCCTGGGGTTTTTTTTTGTGTGTGTGTTTGTGTGTGTGTGTCTTTCTCTGGAAACAGACAGAAATACTCGTTCAGCTGCAGGAATCACAGACCTTTCCCACTGAAAACGAAGCCAGGGTTTGTCAGAGGTGGTGAAGTCTGCAGGAAGCTCCGGGCTTCCCCTCTCTGACTGTCCTGCTCCAAAGTCCGGACAAAGGAGCCTCAGAGGAACATCCGATAAAAGAGTAAAAACACACAGATGTGGTTTACCTGCAGCTGAACATGTGAGCAGAAAACAGCCGTGAACTGTTCTCAAGTTGGTGAATGTAACGCTGCCGCTGCACAGTAAGCCGCCTCCAACATCCACAGCAGATATTTTTACAGGAACTGAACTGTGATCACTGAATGTGATATAATTATTCCGCAGGGCATGAAGAGAAAGCCTGGAGATGTGTTTACATAAAATGGCTCTGTGGGCGATAATGAGACTGCAGATGTTTGATGAGGGTAATGGAGGCTTCCGCAGCCCTAATAACACACACACACACACACACACACAGTACACAAAATTACAACAGTTTATCATGGGAGCATTCTGGTTTGGAAAGATGACCACTGCAAAAGGACCAAATAAGAGAAAAGAGCCAGTTTCTGTATGTATGAATAGATTTCATGAGTTTTAGTGAATCTCAACTAAACAGCCTATAATATGAAGATATTAAGTCAGATTAGTGCAATAAAATACCGCCGGAAGTTGTCCTGTTCTCTCTATTCTGAGTAGGAAGTGATAATGATGTCAGGGCAGCAGGCAGGTTGGTGCACAGAGCCCCTCCCGCACCATCATCCCCACCAGCACAGGGGCAGTGTTTTACTTGAGGCTTTTATTAGTTTAGTAATTGCATCATACATCAGAGTTGTGAGGAGCCTTTACTGTCTGGGACATGCTGATAAGCTGTCCTCATGTTGGATGATGGGCAACAACATCCAGTCTCCTCTCCAACAGGCTGCTCAGCAGCAAGGGCTCTGACTGCGTTCATTGACTATCAGCAGAAAATAAAAGCATTTCTCGGTCCTGACACTGAAAGAAAGGCTCACGTTTTATTTGTCTGCACAACTGCCACTCAACACATGCAGAAGTGTCCTTGAGCAAATAATGCCATGAAATTACAAACCATCAGGACACCTGATTTCTGAAATTAAAACACGTTTCCAGTTCAACGGTCAATATATCGTTCAAATATCCGGCATGTTTATCTGTGAAATGAAAAGGTGGGCTATCCAGGTTTGGCTACTAAAAAAGGTGACACTCAGATAAAGGTTTAAAATTAGAGTCAGCCCGCTGTTGAACTGTCAACCCAAACACAGTTGTAATCTCTGTCTTGACTTGATTGGACCTAAACCTCTTGAAAGGTTAAACAGCGGACACCTGTTGTCATGCTGTTTTGTTAAGCTCTGGGATTTAACCCAACCCCGTGGCCTCAGAAGCAGGGATGATTCACTTCACATCAACTCCAACAGTCAACATAACTATCTATCAGTCTATCTGTCCAGATATATATAAAGGATTTAAAAAGGATCTCAGAAGACATAGAAAAGAAAAAAACCTTCCACATGTTTGTCATGTGTTCTTTCACATGCAGTGTCAGTAATCATTTCATTTTGTATGTAAAAGTTCAAATAAATACTTGGAACAATTTGTTTAAATCTTGCATACCATAAGGCTAATTCTTTTGCAGAGACTCTCTGAGGTATTCATTTGACAAGTACTTATTTACACTGTTGTTTAGCAAAATGTCTCAGTAAGACATTATTGGTTAGTGTATTGTACTTGTTTTGATGTAGTTTCATCACTTTAATCCCCGTTTGCTCTCAAGACAAACCACCAAACCATCACCAGTTACATTTAGAATAAATCAATCAAAAATGAATTTACTAAATATGAATTGAATATGAAGTAAACTGTCTTCATACACTGAAACCCATATGTATATAATATTTATCCATATATGTCTCACACTTACTATTGAAATTCATATTTTCACAGAATAATTAGGTATTACAAGAAGTTTAAAACATTCAACTTGAAAGTTTCCTCCATCTCTGTGTAAGGAGGACACTCTTGCTCAGCACTTCTTGGTTTACATTAGTTTTCAGATCTGCCTTCACGTTGCATTTTTTCAGGACTATACAGTGAAACTCGATGGTAATGCCACAACGCACAGAAATATTGAAGTCTTCTTTGTTCATTACATCATTTGTCCTACAAGCGCTCTAAAAATAAACTGACTTGACTCAATAGATACTGAGTAAACTTTCTCTGACCCCTGAGTTGTATAAGGGCAGCAAAAAGACACGAGACTCAAAAACTTAGATAAAGGGTCAGAACACATAATCAGTTTCCATCAATCATTACTGTAGATGTTAAATGGCACACTTCCACCAAACAGTCTCAGAAAGCAAAAATAGCACCCTCTTTATCCCCCTGTGAGGTAGGAGTGGCCAGAGGTTGCCTGTTTTTTGTACTTGCTCAGCGGACTGATCCAGTACTATGTAGTCATCCTCCTTAAGTGCCTTTACAATCAAGTAAAAGGAAAGGGGATCAAGGATCATCATGTGGAGGAATTACTCTCTGTTAGTCCAGATCTGGACATCTTATTCTTAGACCCCATGTATCTAATCTCCCACTTGGAGCTTTCACACTCTGAGTTGTGAGGTATTGAAGACCTGGAGGCTCGAGGTGAAGAAGAAATTATCTCACAACTTTCTAAAGGTTTTGCATCTATGCAACCCTCTGCCTTTTTACCAAACGCGTCCCTGTACCTGGGTCCACAGGGGGAGCCGGCCCTGTCACGTACTGGCTTTATCATCCTCTCCATCATTATGGCCGTTTTCACTGGTCCAGCCATCGTACTCAATGCTACAGTGATTATTGTGTCCCTCATGCACAAGCAGCTGAGGCAGCCACTCAATTACGCTCTGGTGAACATGGCTGTGGCTGACCTGGGCACAGCTATGACCGGAGGGGTGCTGTCTGTGATCAACAACGCCCAGGGGTACTTCTCCCTGGGAAGAACAGGTTGCGTGTTGGAGGGCTTTGCAGTGTCCTTGTTTGGTGAGTGAAAAGAGAAGAACAGTTTAGGTTTTCAATATGCAACATTATAGTACTCATGAACACTCCCTTATGTAAAAATAAAATGTGACTGATTGGATTTACTACTCATATTAAATATAATAAATTGAATTTATAATGTATTTACCATGTAAAATAATGATTCATTTCTCCAGGTATCACATCTCTGTGCACTGTTGCTTTGATCGCAGTGGAGAGGATGTTTGTTGTGTGTAAGCCTCTGGGCCAAATAACCTTCCAAAGGAACCATGCGGTCGGAGGTATTGCTGCGTCCTGGCTCTGGTCCCTCACGTGGAACTTACCGCCCCTGTTTGGTTGGGGCAGGTATGAGCTGGAGGGGGTCGGGACGTCCTGTGCACCAGACTGGCACAACCGAGACCCACACAATGTCTCTTACATCCTGGCTTACTTTGCAGTATGTTTTGCAGTTCCATTTTTCATTATCCTGGCATCCTACACCAAACTAATGTGGACATTACATCAGGTGAGCATTTATATATTTGGTTTCCTTATGATGGAAAGTCATTGAGTTCATTTACTCTTGTAAGAACAATCTTAAGGCACTTTAAATACTGTCTCTTTGTCTTCTAATTGTCTCAAAATATTTTTTTGAGCTCAATTGATCCTACGTTTCTTTAAAAAGCAAATAAACAAAAGAGTTTTTATATTTGTGCGGGATGTAATAGCAGGTATGTAGTAAGACTAGTAAGGTTTTTGAACTTTGGGCTTGTAGTTGTATTAATTCTGTTTTCATTGTGTTTAAGGTGTCAAACATGGCCTGTGTGGAAGACGGAGCAGTGGCCAAGGCAGAGATGAAAGTTGCATCCATGGTGATTCTGATGGTGCTGACATTTCTGATCAGCTGGCTGCCTTATGCTGCCCTGGCCATGCTGGTGGTCTACAGCCCTGAAACAGAGACCCATCCCCTCGTAGGCACAGTGCCCGTCTACCTGGCCAAGAGCAGCACTGTGTACAATCCAATCATCTACATCTACCTCAACAAACAGGTATTGTAAAATCATATAAATTATTTTTTTTATTATTGAATGCAACTATATACGATAAACTGAATGTGAAAAACTTTTTTATTAAAAAGGTTTTGCTCTTTTGGAAACCTGGCACCATCTAGTGTTATTAAAGGACAGAACAGTACTTTGAGTTTGTGTAGCAGGGAACTCTGCTAACATTGGATTAGTGTTAATTTTGAAAGCAAGTTTTAATTTAGTTTTAGTAATAGCCTTTAGATGAAAATATAATTTACTTTAAGTCATAATTTAGTCATCTAAACTATTCTAGTTGCAGTTTAGTTTTAGTCAAATAAATATCATTACAATTTAGTTGATTAAATCTATTGTAGATTAAGTTGACTAAATTCTTATGTGATGATATAAAGGGTATCTGAGGTCTTAACATTGAATTAGATTAAATGAAACTTCTATTAACGTGTTATAGAATGGCATTAAGGTTTGAATGTGTAACAGATAGATTTCACTGGTGTTCGTTCAAACACAAATATATCTTTATTTGCGACAGGCTTCGTTAGGGCTTCTCAATTACAGTAAAAAACAAACAAAAAACTATGAGAAGTAGAGGCCTACCTGTCCTGACTAAGATGTGCATTAATCATCACAGACTGCACATGGCATTTTCCATGAAAAGCAATGCCCGTGGTATATAATAAACCAATTTAAGTATCCATAGTACTCACCTGAAACTATTTCAATGGCTAAAACTCTCAAAAACATTTCACCGGATGTCAGATACAATGCCATAGAATTGAAAACAGATTTCTAAATGCAGCCACCATCTTACTGCCATTGTCTGTTAATTTGGTGATAATCTTGCATGCAATTATCCACACGTCTTAATTAACTGTGCAGTGTGTGGGTGAGGTGCTTGTTCGAGGACCAACAGTGTGTGTTCTGGTTTATTTTGCTCTACACAAAATTAGCAGCAACTTGTGGCCAGGAGTGTTACTGTCAGTGCATAAATCAAGTCCAATGCATGCCCTCCAGGCAGCTGCCAGTCTCTCTTTAAACTTTTTTATTTCATCTTTGTAACATTTCTCAATCAGATTACTTATTTTAGTTTTCTTCAGCACATTCAGTTTGCCAATCTATAGTTCCCTCATCCTCCACTGTGGTGAGGGGCCATCCTGACAGCCAACCCACTGAGCTAAGGCCTCTTACTTTAGCTGTTGTTTGGAATCACTTTGATATTTTGAAGTACTTAACAGAGCTGTTGCTTGTTTGCTGGGACGGTCCTGCTTTCTTTGCACTGGGCCCACTGTTGTCCTCAGAGGTCCTCTGTAACTGTGGTGAGGAAAAAGGTTTAGATGTTTCTCCTGGCACCTACCCTTCTTAAAACGTCGTGCTTTATTTGTGTCACAGATGAACTGGTCAATTGCTTTTCTAGTCTGTAAAGTTAACTTTACAAGACAATGTTAGTGCTTGAAATTCGTAGCTTTGTCAGAAACACACCAGCAGTTCATCAAATAACGTCAGCTTCGGCAAGCTTACCTTAATATCAGGAGGACTCGCCCGCAAAGAGTCGTTTCAGGTTCCTTGTATTCTTATAATGTGTAGAATAACGGCATAGTAACAGTTCACAATGCGTCTTATCGGTCTTGATATGAAAAGTTAAATGTTCCCACGTCTGCTCTTCTCTTTCTCCTGAGTGACGAATTTTTTCGGTTCCCATGTGCAGCTTACTGTCGTCCGCAGCGCTAAGATCAAAACAAATGCACGCGCCTTTCGCCTCTTCCGTGTTGCTCAAAATTCTGAGATCTGATTGGAGCGCTTCTCAGCTCGTGCAGCTTTTTCGACTTTCCGATTGGCTGTTGTTCAAGTAATCCCGCCTCCTCCTCCTTCCGATTGGATGTCGTCTCTACTCCTCTCGCTCCTTCTGTCTCCTGACTGGATCAAACTACTCGACTGGTTTTGATTCGTTGACGGAAGTGTCAGTACATTTAGTCAGAGTTTTTAAATAAACACGTTTTTATTTAGCTATCATCTCGTTTCCGTCAGAAAAAATTTGTCGTTGACGAAAATGATTCGTCAACAAAGTTAACATTGAATTGTGTGTGAGGACTTAAGACAGCCGTATGCATATGTTTGGAAAGCTCTGCAAAAATTACATATAGATTTTTTTTTTTTGCCATATCCAATGTGTGAAACGACTTTAGAAATTGCAGTTAATGTGAACTTTTGAAGTTAAGAGAAAAGTTTCAGATCAAACTTCATGCCTGCTCAGGACAGGAAGGCAAAGCCCGGCATAACTGTGAAGTAGCAGCAGCGATGTTGGCTGGTGGAGGGCTTGTAGTGCACCGCTACACCGAGGAACATCAATCACACAAAGAGTCTTCATCAAAACCTCTGAAGGCCATTTTGATCTTTGGAGCCGTGAATGCAATAGAAATGTCTTGACCCAGATCTCTACCTTGATACAACGCTGAGCTCTGCAGGCAGCTTCTTCCCCTGGATGCTTTGGTTCTTGCTCCCATTGTCAGCTGGGACCTGCTCTTCCAAATGCTGTCCAATCAGCTCAGGTGACCACAGGTGGACTCGAGTGAAACATCTCAGACATGATTAGGGGAATAGAGGGACTCGAGCTAAATCTCAAGTGTAACATCATTTTGTTATTTCAGTTTTTCCTTTTGTCATGGGCAAAAAACAAACAAACAAACAAACAAAAAAACTTAAATTGTTTTCATTTTTTCATTAATGATTTATTAGTATTATTTCCATTTAGCCATATGGCTGCAAAAAGTAAAAAAGATTGAAGGGTCTGAAGTTTGCTTTAAGGAACATAAACTGTTGCATAAAACTGCAACTGTCTTAATGTTAACTGATAATTTTCAAATGGAAAAGAAAAACTTACTCAAATATAAACTGCTTTACGATACGTAATGTAGTAGGGCAAGATAGTCTTTTATTAGTGGGGAAATTGGCATTGTAATAAGAAAATGCATACATGAAAATATATATAAACCATTGAGTTAATATATACACATTTTATATCTATTTCTATACAAGATACAATTTATTTAGGATTTGAATTTATATTTGCATGCACTATAATATACCAGCTATTGTGTGATTTCTGAATGTTAATAATGCATGAAAAAAGAGTAGAATTGGACTTGGATAAATTTATGTTTTGTTTCAATCTGTTTTATTTAGTTTCAAAAATATGCTGTGCCCTTCCTGCTGTGTGGGAAAGAGATGTGGGAGGAGGAGGAGGCGTCAGAGGCAACAATGACCTTGGAGCCCACAGCCAACAAAGTATCTCCTGCCTGAATGACATTCTGTCAAGAACCATCTGTTACCAAGTCTGAAATATGTGTAGTTCAGTTTGTCATTTTATTGAATTGGGATTTGATTTCATAGTATATGTCTTGTGCCTCTTTCTGATGGTGTGTGAAAACTGTGTCCAGTTGTCTCTTTGCTCTCTAAAAGTTGCAGATTACAAAATGAATGAGAACGGTAACTCAGCATAAGTTTATTCAATGATGATCAATAGAAAATAAAATATTGGTATTGATTCAAATAGTCAAGGCTCAAATAAAATGAAAAATACAAAAAAATGTATTGATACAAAACCTAAAGGGTTATAGTAAAGCATTTGCTACTAAGAGAAATTATGTTTACTGAATAAAAACATTAATGAGCAACTATCAGGACTTTCAAGTATAGAACATTACCATGGGTCTTTCAGTACTTTTGTACATATTTTACATTATCATCTATTTAAATACAGCTTTCAGAACATTAATAGTTTTTATAGTAATTAGAATCATAACAATATGAAGAAAACTAATAGAAATGTTCAAATCAATATGTTTCTCTGTAAACTGGTACTTACTTCATATTATTTTTTCCCTACCCACGAACAGAGGAACAGTGCACCTTGAAAATATTTTTTAATACTCTTTCATTCCCAGCATTGTAAGGTGAGGTGTAAATGACAAATATAGATTCCACTAAACCATACACACAGTCACAAAAAGTACAAAATTGTCTCACCTTAATACACAAATCTGTTTTGAAAAAGGAGAAACAATAGCACTATACAGTTACTTGTGCAAAGACAAACAGCTATGTGCTAATATTTAAATACCATTGGTATAGACTGAACCAAATCTTTATTTTCTTTTTTTTTTTCAGGAATCCCTGACATGAGGTAAAAGTAAGTTCTTTTCATCTTTAGTTTAACACAACTTTTAAAAGTCTTTACAAAATAATGCATATCTTCAGTTCATCAGTACTGTAATTGCTACGAATAGTACAATGTGCCTGTTATGTGCATTGGTCCTTTTATATGACAGTCATCAAAAAAAGGACTAAAACACATTTTTTTTTTTTCTCACAAACAATTCAAAGAGCCCTTTCAATGTGCAGACAAAATGGAAAACCTACATTTTCATGACAGTATTCGGTTGAATTAGAGTACATTATGCACTCGCCTACAAATCAAACACTCATGAACAGATCACATTTACCCCATCCTTGGTACTAATTTAAACTCTCTGTGGTAATGCCTGAAAAATGTTCATTTCCGTTTAGTTTTTTTTTGTCCAGTATCCTTATTGTGACTGATCAATAAATGATAACTGATGAAAACGAAAGATATTCTGCTGTTTGTGTTCAATCTTGTGGGTATCTTTTGCTTCTTTTCATGCATCCAGAAGGGCGAGTTTTCCCCTCTGGTATCACTACTAAATATGAATAAAGGAAAAAGAACAAAAACTCCAGTTTCAACTCTACATAATCTTTCTAAGACTCCACTTTGGGATGCTGCGACAGACAGAGAAGTTGAGACAATGATATGTTGTCATCGGGGCCTAACGAGGTATACTGTATGCAGGAACCAGGCGGGCTGAGAGAGAAAGGGGCCGGGGTTTAGTATTGCTTAGCCTCTCTGCAGCATCCTGACACCAGGACACCCTCCGTCCTTCCAACTACAACGCATGTCTACGTCGTCTGTATCCGACCTTTGGATGCTCACGTGTCTCCTGCCACTACAGGCTCTGAGCCCTTGCACACTACATGATGACTAAGATGTGACTGCAGAGATTCAGTATAAAGATTTGATGGAATCAATCACACCATGATCAACAAAGAGTAGTGTATGTCCCAGAAACCCCAGAATGAGCAATGAGAAATATTAATTTATCCCTGTTATTATCATCCTTCATTTTTCGTTCTTTCAGCAGCAAAAAGGCATTTCAGTAGGGGCTGATGGAATCTAGGTTTGTCTCTGAAACCAACTAAATAAGCAGCATTGTTAATGCACTATGCATTTTAAATTCTTGTGCATGCCCTGCACAAAATATGCAAACAAATGTGTTAATCACATCTATATAAAATTTCGGCACTGGATCCTTGAGCTTTGCTTTCTAAAATGCTCCTTTAAAGGGGGCTTAACCTTATGCAACTGGTGTTGGTTTGATGAAGTAACACACGTACTTCTATGCTGAGAAATCAAAGCCATTTGCATATCCTGTGCAGGACTGATATCACACGAGCAGAACCTCTTAAAAATGCTGTTTCATAGGCAAAATAAAGGGTGCATATTAGCCAAGAAAGAAACAAATATTAGAATATTGTACTCAATAAAATAATGCATGTCTGTTTTTATAGCATAACAGAAGTCACAAGGATCCATATTGCTGATCTTTTAAATGATACATAATTACAAAATATAGAATATCTCTTTACAAAGTTTCTTTTGTTGTATAATACAATTTACAGCATATCAACTATGAAATATTAATCAGGCTATTCTAAAATTTTAAATAACCTGCCTGCTAGTGCATTTATCACAAATGCTTTTGTCACTTCAAAAGTACATATCTCAAGTTGAATGATGCTATAAGTAGGACAGTTAGTTCCTGCATAATCTGGTACAACTCTACTGGTGCTGTTCTCTTTTTTACTCAGCTGTATCAATCATTAAACCATCTGTTCTAACGACAAAGGGATCAAGTTATTCTAACCAATAAGGGAGGAGATATGCCTTCCCATGCTTGCATTGAAAACTTGCATGATATGCCAAACCTTAATAAAGTGACTGAGGTAAATGACATCATACATCTGATTGTCATCACCCTTAAAGACCTGCTCCATGGAGTATCTCACACTGTTGCCAATTATCCATCTTTGACTGGCATCACTCTCTTCTTCTCTGATTGGCTGCAGGCTGAACCTGTATGTGAAGGCCTTTGACTGGAGGGTTAAGTCAGTTGTTCTGTGCATAGCCAGGATGGTGTCTGGCCCTGCACTGTGAACTCCATTTACTGGCAGGTGGAGAACAATTAAATGAAAAGGACTAATGTGTCTCTCTTCTATATGCCTTTTGTCTTCAATGTAAAAGGCACTTCTTTTGGTCGGAACCAACAGATGCATTTCTCTTTTATTTTCAGTTGTTGTAGTCTGACACAGGTTCTAATTTGGAGATTTTTCCAGCCACTGCTATAAAGTTGTGATGCAAATCATCTCATCTGCCAGGTCCTCTTCATAAAGAGCTCTGGGTTCTGTCTCTGGCTCCTCGTCGCTGTAGCTGGCTGCTGTGTCCTGCAGTTCGTAGTCCCTTGGAGTCAGAAGAGGAAACACATTGACCCCATTTACACCTGGGGCCATCCCTCCATTCAGTAGGTGGCTGGCTGCACTCTCCATTTCATCTATCGTCATCTCACACGCATCTGCTATCTCGTGCTTTGTGGCAGCAACGAACTTGGGATCCATGGCATATCTCCCAAGCCCCTCTGATATCAAAACCTGTTCAGAAGTATGAAAAGAAAAAATATGTTAGAAAGTAAAATGTGATTTTAACAACCTTGTTTTACTTTTCTTGCTTGCAAGATTTTGTTTTAAGAACTGGATATCAAACATGTCTGGTCACTCTGGTACTTCTCTGCTTTCTCATGTCACCAAATAACCTCGAACTCACTGCTTCCACAAGGCTGGTTGCGCTGCCTCTCTTCTGGTGATACTGGTTATGGTACTCAGGTGGCACCTGTAGGTGGACAGGTGAGTAAGTCCTCTGGGAGTACTCGGGGTCATCTGTGTACCAGGAGCTCTTGCGCACAGACACATGGCTGCTAGCAATGCTCCCTCTGTGTGGGTGGTCCACGTGGATGAGAGGGGTGTAGTATGGTGACTGGTCTTTACTGGCTGGGGTGGCAGGCGGAGTTGCCCAAGAACGGGTGGAGCGGGTTGGGGAGAGGCGGTGGGCTCTGCTGGAGTCCAGGCCTGCTACAGCCATTACCTAAGAGGCAAGGAGAGAGCCAGGAATACTAGTTTCATACAGAGCTGCATAGGAGAAGGTCAGTTTTGCGCTTTATAACGTTGGTTACCTTGATTCGACAAATATCAGTTATTGAAAAGAAATGGTTGCTTGCAACTTAAAATGACAACTCTGATATGATCAGTCAAATAATGATGAAGTTCAGCTAAAACAAGACCAAACAAAAACGGCATATATATAACAGTATTTGTGAGCAAGCAGGACATGTGCCTGCGCTACCTGGTGCTGCATAAGGTGCAGTGGTAGAGCAGTACGCTGATGTGGAAGCTCGTCCTGGCTACTTTGTCTGCGAAGACACTCAAAGTTGAAGGATGGCCTCCTGTGACCTGAAAAAGCCAGCAGTGGATCCTGAGTGACACTGTGCAGGAAAACTGACAACATGCAACCCTAAAACATTATAAAAACTCTGAGAACGGATAAATCATATGGTGAAAAAAAGTTGGTGTGTGAAAACAAAACAGCTTTGTATTCCTGAAGGCTGCATAGGTTACATGTTTTACATCTTCCATAGTGCCTAGTAATATTTATATGATAATTGGATGACTTGATAGCACAGAAACAAAGCACAACAAATGCTACATTACACACAGACAGGAGATACCTTGAGGTGTGGCAGGAAGCAGCCGTCTCTTTGGTGACCTGCGTGAGTCGCGATAGAGAGGCTGCTCATCATCGTCATAGTAACTGTCTGGGTGATGGTAGCCTTTGGGAGTCTCATACTCTGTGTCACTGTTCTGATACCTGGCAACAATTGAATAAAGGGCTTGTCAGGAGATGCACCTTACCCAAAGTCTTTTGAATACATTTTTTAAACAAAGGAGGAAAAATAGCTCAACAAACAGAAACAGGAATTCAGAGGGAGTACTACCTGTCCCCTGAGAGCATGCTATCATCTTCATAAAACTCCTCCCCACTATAATACTCCCCAGAGAAGCGGTCTTCATCAAACTCCTCCTCCCTGCGGATAGTGGGGTGGTGTCCATCCTCTCCATGGGACCTGGAGAAAGGTCAGGACACAAGGGTCACTGCGTGCATCCTGCAGTTAATCAGGGAAGGGGTGGGGGTCACTGGAATAGGGCCATGCATTGCCATGCAGATGCAAGCCTCCAGGGGGCAGCAATGCAAATGACCAACATTAGGAATATTAACGGCAGCCAAACCAATAAAACAGGCAAAAGTTTGGGGTTTCATCAGATTAATTAAAAGACATCTCTTTCTGGATAAAAATCTTGAAGTGAATTAATTAAAGAACTGAGCAATAGGAGCATAAAACGGAACTGGTAGTGACTATTCAAAGGCTTTTTGAAAACATTTTCTTACACCTCTTTTGTTCATCAGGCTTCTGGGCTCTTCTTCAAAGCAAGCACATTTCTTTGACACATGCATAAAGCAGGGCTGTTTCTCAGCAATATGCTGGCCACTCACCTTTACGTTAAATCTCATTCAAAACATCAATAACAGGTGAATAATAACCAGACAAAGGACCGGCCAGAATATAGCTCATAACACTGACTGGGCAAAGGTGCAACTATTCATCCATCCAAAACAAAGTCAAAATTAAGAAAATAAACATGGAACAAAATAGTTCCTCTTTGATGTCGAGACATACTGCTGCAGTTAAACCTAGAAAAACAACATACCGAACATAGGTCTCATAGTAGCGCCTTCTGTCCAAGAAAGCAGAGGGACGGTCAAGAGAAAGCATTTTGGTTAGGAGGGAGAAAGGGAAAAGGAAAGATACAGAGTAAGGAGGAGAGATTGCGACATATATATCGTACAGTATATGAACCATATACAGCATTCTCATATATATGTACGAGGAGGAGAGAGCAGGACATCGACTCCAGTGATGGTTGACAATTCCATTCTCTATCCACATGATAAGATACAAACTGAAATGAATTTCTCTTTTGTAAAGTAGCAGTGATGAAATTGTCTCCCAAATGTATTGGGTAGTAAAGAAAAACACCCAATCCTGGAGTGGTGGACTAAACGGGGCATGGGAACTCAGGAGATAAGTATGCTATTGGTCATTTATGGAGTTAGGTATCAGTATGAGTGATACAAATATGGAATAGAGAATTTACAAAAGCTTTGTGAAATGGGAAAGGTTTGATAAGAGGCCAAGTGCTGACCGTGGAAAGAAACACTTCAGCAATTGATAATGTCCTCAAGACATGTGGTTGCAGCAAAAGCTCAGTGCATTAAAAACTAATCCCATTGTTTTCCCATGTCCTCAGTCCTTAGTCATATGCTGTCATCGATAGCTGCAATCTGAAAAAGCAACTTGGGTAAACAGTGGAACAAGAGGAAATGTAAAAGTTGTGCAATTGATTTTTATTATATATTGAGGTTTCAGCCTTGTACTTCAGGGGAAATTCATAATCCATATCTACACTTATACACCTGCTGTCAGTTCATACAATACATACACAATGATAATGCCTAATTTGCCTAATTTTGTCCCTAAATTCTTTAAATGTCAGATTCTTTCCACAAAATGTACAAAAGCCAAACTTATTAGAAAAACTCAACAAGGGATGGACATTAATTCATTATAATCTTTTTCTCCAAATAGTTCTTCAAAATTTGTGCAAAATCTATGGATCTATAACCAGCACACAGTTATCTTATTGATTTCTCTTCCTCTGTGTGTAACTCTTCAGGTTTGACTTATACAAAGTGATGAGTTGAGACATCAACATCTGGCAAATTATGGCAGCAAGAAAACATCTGCAAACAAAATGGGCATAACCACAAAGCATCAAAGGCTGATGATGAGTGCGTGGATACCTTTGACCCTGGGGTGTCCGTGGTTTGTCATAGTCGTAGTACGTGCTGCGTAGACCTGGGTAGCCATTTGGAGGTGCGTGTTCATAGTAGCGATGGTGTCCTCCGTTGGGCAGACTGGACACGTTGGCATTGTTGAGGTTGATGTTGGTGGATTTGGGAGACTTGCCATAGGAGTTGTGGTGGCGATGGTGATGGTGGTGGTGGTGATGATGGTGGTTTGGGTGGGACATTGCGTTGGCTCGAGACAGGCGTCCCACTGGCTGCTCCATGTGGGCGTAGTGAGGTGGGGGCTGCACCTGCAGGGGTCGCTGTGTGGCGTTTGTCTGGTGGCCATTGGCTCGCCGATGACCACCATTCATTAGATGGTTACCGAAGAGTCCGCCATTTCGCTGTGAAGGAATGTTCACAGTAAAACCACCAGGACCCGAACTTCTTACAGTAAAACACAACCGACGTGCTATTGATGTTAAGTCTGTGAGCTGAGTTTCTTTTCAGAAATTGTATGAGCAAAAATAAGTTCAGAAGCTGATTTTATGGCACATGACATATGTAAGCAAAATGAATGCACTCTTTGTAGTCTGTTGAATTGAAATGGAGGTACAACTTAGGAAGCCAAAATAAACCAAATGAACCATAAGCTACTTATTGTAGCAATATAATTTAGAGACAGCTCATCTACTTTAGCTGAACAATGGTCTCCGAGTACATTTGCTCTTAAGGAGAGGACTTGTATATTACCAGAGAAATGTATCATTTGGCAACTTCATGACATCCACAATATGTTAATTTTGCCACAAACATTCTTCCTGTCAGGTAAAATTAAAATAGTTTACCCTATAAATTTCCTCGTCTTCCTCTGGAATAAAGTCTACTAGTTCGTCATCTTGCAGATCACATGATATCGCTCGGCGAATTTCGGGCCCAATATCATGCAGCGTGCGAAGGCCGGCCTGTAACCATGACATGACAGGGCTAAACACTAACAGCTGGGACCTTCATCTTACAACTCACAGTATGAAAAACTGATATCACACAGTCATGACCACCACACATACTGGGCAGACACACACCTGTCCTGGAGTATGCAACACCTGACATTTACAGAACTGACAGATTGTGAGATGAGAACACACAAGACAGACAAATGTGCTCTCTTGAATGCAGCCTGCTGTGAATATTATTTAGCTAATATGTCTTGTCGAGCATCCAGCTGTGCTTTTGCTCTATAGTAAAACGATACCTTTCTTCATTCTCTCTGGTGCAGATTTACATAACAAAATTTGTACAAAATTCACAATTTATTTATTCAAAATATCCTGAACTCTGCTCATATTTACTGTCTGACAATGATATATGGGGGTACACCGAAGCCATATATCATACAATATAAGGTAACAGAAATGGCAACAAGCTTTGCATGTGACTTTCATGAATTGCTGAGTGAATTGTAATGCACAGTAAACACATGGAATGATGGCTGATGATGAGACACGCTTAACATCAACATATATGATATTTAAAGACACAGAGACACAAATAACATCACACAGTTGCAGATTCATACTCTACATCAAGATCATGAATGTCCTGCTGGATCATAAATCATAACATTAGTGCACGTGATGCCATTTAAATGGAATGTACAAAGACATATTTTACTCAGACTTGACTAAACAACAATACAGTGCTCATAAATTCCACACAGTGTTCAACAATTACTCTTGTCTCTTTTAGGTAACCCACAAACACGCTCTCAGAGACACACAAAAACTCAGTGAGACTCACCTGTAAGGCAATCGCTGTGTTGTTCTGGGAGGGGTGTGCACCCACCAGGCCTTCCTCTTTACGTTTCTTGAATTTCCTAAAGTAGTCCTGTATCAGGAAAGTGGCATAGAACTTCCCCACGGTTACCTCATCATCTGAGTGAACAGACCACACAAATGCCTCCTGTGTCAGCAGGTCACTACACAGAGTAATCTGGGAGAGAGAAGGGGACACTCTTCTCCTCTCATCCATCATCTTTAAAATTCTGGGTTCATCACGTCAAGACTGCAGACAAGCCATCAACCCCAACCAACCAAATCATATACATCCATTTTGATGGCGTATATAAACCGTACCTCAATCAACCACTTGAGATCTTTCACCATATTTGAGTGAGAACAACAAAATCAAATGTATACTTTAATCTCTTGTGTGTTTGTGTGTGTATACTTCTATTTTTGATCCATATGAAACTTTGTTTGCTTATAAAATTGATGTAACATGACCCCTAAAGCAGTGGATAATGAGTACTTTCACTTAGTGGTCCCAGTGTTGTGCTCCTGATAAAAAGGAGTAGGATTGAGATTAAATTAGATTTTGAAACTACTGAACAAATTATAAGTGTAATCTGTACAATGACACACATGCTGCAAGATAAAGTGAGAATAATTTGGTTTGATATCTAATATAAAATAACCTTCAAGATCAAATGTTATATTTTACATGTTTTATGCTGGAAGGCAAGGAGGTGGTCTTTATCTCCAAGAATTACATTTACTTAACTGCTTTAGCACATGCAAGCAAGCAAATCTATATATCTTATATATTTGTGCTCATGTTTGTCTTTTTCTTATGAGTGCCATAGTCAGTAAGAACTATAATTGAACTGCATATGAGCATGTTTGTGCATATACACTTTGTCCCATGATATGTATTCCTTTTACAGCATTTGCAAGAATGCATGAGAATCATTCTGAAGCAGGGGTCTGAGTCACTTTGAACAAGTACGCTGGGGACAGAAATCGGAGAGGCAACACTAGTTCCATGCCACCACCCTAAAACAGAACTGCTTCAGAATATTCTGAAGTGTTTCAGAGTTTGGATACAGAGATATTAAAAAGTGTAAGGAGAAAAAGCTGTGGAAGCCAAGCAGTGAGAAAAGGATAGAGATTAAGACAAAAGAGAGCGTCAGTGATGGAGATAAGACATATAAAGAAGGAAACAGAGAGATAATTAGTGAGAAAGACAGAACATGCACTTGCACAGTGGTCTACAAGGCCATGCAAGCACTAAGCCCAGCAGACAGTCAGTGGCCTCCATCAGCACCCGGACCAGAGAGGAGTGTGGATAAAACACACATGGACAAGAAACACACTGCTGAGGGGGCAACAAGGAGAATGTGAGCAGAGCAAAAACAGCACAATACGCCTTAAAGTGTGTGTGAGAGTGTATGTGTGACTGACTTTTTACTAAGGACATAGTTGTGAGAGAGGAGTTTCCAGTAAATTAATGCAAACAATACGTGGGGAACATATTTTGTGTGTGTTTGAGAGACTGTGTGCAGGCAACTTCAACAGAATGAGGACTAGGAGCTGCATGAAATTCAAACACAAACACAGGCCAATATCACTAACCACCAGCAGGAGGTACCACTTGATCCAGCAGCTTCATGCTGGTCCTTTTCCAGATTTTCTTGATGACAGCTCGCAGCTCTTCATTGGCCTGCTCTAGATTACCTGCATCACAGGGAAACAACTGTCTCTGAGAAACCATCAGTGCAGTTCACAGCGATTTTAAATCCTCACATTTGAATGAACCAGCATAGTGTTTAATGGATTTTTAGGAGGTAGTACAGAGAAATATGATTTATATTTAGCTCATACCTTCTGTTTTGATTTTCAGGGCTGTTCGCACCAGTGCAAACAGAGTGGCATTAAACATGACTGTCCCATCACTGTTCAGAGGCATGTTCATGGCTACCAGCCTCTGAGAGAAAGAGCAAATAGAAGCTTTTATTATGATAGCAAAGGCCACATTCATAACCTAAATGTTTGTGTGATCTTTGTGAATGAAATAATATGAAAAGAGCAGAGACCTTGCAAGCTACTCTGTGAGGGCACAGCTTCCCAAACCCAAGAGGAGGCTGAATACGACGAAGAAGTGTTACAACATCCAGATGCTTAATTCTGCCTCTGCATGAGAGGAAATAACACATGGAAGATGTTAAAAATGACAAATGAATGTGGAACTATGAATGGTAAAATATATACCAGTTACAGCAGATAGTAAAGCACATACTTGGCCTCAGGGTCGTACTCTGACCAGATTCTTTTGAATTCATCAAGGTGGTGAGGACCAAGAATGGACCAATCACGGGTCAGGTAGTCAAAGTTATCCATGATGACTGCCACAAACAAATTGATAATCTGGAAAGAGACCGTAAAATGTCTGACATACAGTATAATGTATGTATGTGTAAATTTAAAAGACATTTGACATATTTTAAACCACTTAATAACTGTAGACATTGACTATACACCATGTTATACAGTGTTGTATACCATGTTGAAATTTACCGAAAATGTCTTAATATTCCATTTTATGGACTTCTAACTGAAAATATAATAAAACATATCACAATCTTAAAGTGATCTTAGGTATGTATGAAGAATGAAATGCAATTTGCAGAGTAAATAGGAAAATTAATATAAAGTAAATTGTACCAAGAAGGCGCAGAGCATGTAGAAGGTGATGAAGTAAACTATTGCAAATCCACTGCCACATGTCATTTCCTCCCCGGGGTTGTAGTCAGACTCTGGGTCACACAGTTTCCCGGGCATACAGGCTAACATGATCTCCTGCCATGCCTCTCCAGTGGCACATCTTGAGAATGATCAGGTAAGACAGATACAAACGCATTGCTTCACATTAAAGATCAATTGACGTAAACACTGGCATCAACACACGAGCCCTGAGCCTGCCCACACCTGAAGAGAAGGAGCACAGCCTGAGGGAAGGTCTGGAAGTTGTTGTTTCTGTTGATGTGTGTGCCATCCACCATTGCAATCTTTCCAAACACCTGAAGAGGAAAAAATATTGTCCGCGTGAATACAACTGCAACCCTGTAAACTTGGCTAACACAGAGAAAAATATTTTCTCTCAATTAGTTACCAACCTGCATGCCAATGACAGCATAGATGAAGAACAGCATGGCTATCAGAAGTGCAACATATGGCAGAGCCTTTAAGGAAAGGGAGAGGAGAAAAAATATGAAAACATTAATAGGAATATCTTCAATATTTCTCTTAGTCACTGATTAGATATATTGTGCTGTGCCTTACTTGGAAGGATTTGATGAAAGTCCAAAGCAGGGTACGAATGCCCTCCCCTCTGCTCAGGAGCTTGACAAGCCGCATGACTCGAAACAGACGGAAGAAGGTAATGGAGATGCGGGCACTGTCCTCTGTGTTCTGTGGAGATACAGTCCACAGTCAGACGAGAGCAGAATGATGATGATTGCAGTGAACACAGAGATCCTGGCTGTGCTTTATGAAATGATCAGGTCCGCACTGAGACCTCAGCACCAGATACATATGGACTGAGAAAGCAGCACTGCATTCTTATGTCATCAAGAGACATTACAATCAAGCTGGTTTTGAATTTTATGAGTTTTCTGTGAACCATGTGTATATAGACCTAACTTTGCACTTTGGGATTCAGTTGCATTCATATTATTTGCAGTTTTTATGAGATTTGGTCTCAAACAGTGCAGCTGCAGCTGATATGTTTCTGTTAGTCTGCATCCAAAGCACTGTCAGGGGCCCTGTCACTGTACAGACCTACAGGGGAGGAAGCAAGGAGGCAAAGCATGCTGGAGAAAACCTTGCCATACTTGACAGGACACATCTGCACAAGCATGGCACCCTTAGTCCAGAGTCACTGCATGCGGAGTCACAGTGGGACAAACCGAAATGGGTCGGCTAGGAGGTTCACAGGTCAGAGCTGGGTGACCTGGTCCCAGGGTTCTTCCATGGGTCACTACCCCACCCAAGAATGGTGGCAGAGACCATGTAGCAGTGTCAACAGTACAAACGTGAGGAGCGGACAGAAACCGCTCCCACCTAACAGGACACACAGCGTCACGTTTGAGTGACACACTCTCCTTAGATATAACTCCAAACATTGAGTAAAATGAAAATCATTTTATAAGAATGTAAGCAAATAAAGAAAAATGAGAGAAGTAAAATAGGTAGAAAAATAGATAAAATGGAAACCTTATCATGAAAAAGTAGACAAAACTGAAATAAGTCATAGATAAAAATGTGTAGTAGTCAACAGAAAAATACAAAACAAAGAAATGCAACTCTAAACATGGCATGGCCCTGACAGGGGAGAGGGAAAGGGGAAGAGGGGGTGGGCGGGAGCGGAGCATCTTACCCCCATCTCATCCACCTGAGGAGCCTCCGTTGGCTTTAAAATCAAAGACCTGCATTAATGACTTGAACAGAGCCCACAGGTCTCACAAACATTGGCCCAAACACGTAAACATTACATTAGAAAAGGCTTTATCACACAAGGCCCGTACACGTCAGTCGAGACGTAGACAAAACAAACTCACTACTCTTCTCATTGATGGGATGAAACTGTCTTTTTGTTTAATTATGACAGAGACAGACATTTATTGACGCCTCTACTGTACATGTTTCACTGTCTATTTAGACTTAATATAATGACAGACATAAAACATTATCTTAACACTTTAAAAGACCGCCACACAACAGGTTTACAGCTAAACACTCCTATGTGGGACTAAACAAGTGCATGTCAGACTGACGAACAACATGGAATTACTTAAATACATGTAGCAAGACGTAAGACTGGCAGACAACTTTATCACTCCCCCGGTGTAATGGTTGTCACTGACGGGATTCAATGGATTTTATTGCTGAGATGTCTTTGGCAAATGTCAGACAATGTTAAGGAGAAGTTAACTGGCTGATTTACACTGTGATCCGTCTGCTATTCTTACACAGCGTCAACTCAAGACTTTGGATTCAAGTAGACACACATGAACAAATGACTTGACTGGAGACAAATCATACATTGTGTGCATAATGTGTCATTAATGGATTTCATCAAGAACATGTTAGACGCCTACTCTCCTCTGACTTATGATATAAAGGTATTATTTTGAAACCAACAGTTTAAAGTGGCAGAAATGAAAATGCTTGTTGATTAAAAAAAAAAGATAAAATAATTGAATCTGTACAGTTGCTTACACAAATCCACACCCATACAGGTTTTTGCAATTCATACCATTAAAATGAAAATATGTCAGTGAGCATTTTTAAAAAGCAAGAGTTTAGAGGTGCATCTTAAAAAAGAAACATCAATCATAGTGGTGGTGGTTGTTAGATTGTACAATGACTATGCTGGTTTTATTTAAAGGCAAAAGGATGAGCATAATTCAACACTGGAAAGAGTAATATCAGAAGGCTCAGCACTGAAATCAAAGAAATACTGCAGACAGATATGGCTTCACTCAATTCCCTCAGCACAATACTTCACAAAACTGTCAGCATGAGGTGCAGAATGAGCATAAATGATAAAATGTAGAATTAGCTTGAGGAGGTTCTTTAGGTAATCCTGGCCACAGCGTTGATGGAGCATGCGTTCGGCATTGCCACATTGCTGGGGAAGTGCTGCACGCACACACTATACATTTGGATGATGAGGGGCCACTGGTGATTTCATAGCAATGCAGCAACTCATGCATTGTGCCCTTCAACAAAACTGCCATAGCAGGGTGCTCTCACAGTCTGGTGCAAAAAGAATGAACATCAGTAAGGGAAGAGAGAAAGATGACAGAGGGAGGAGATAACCACACACAGAGGCCAGTACTATGACAGAAAATAAAACCAGGAAGACTAAATCATACTGAACTAGAAAGAGAGAGGACAGGCAGAGAGGCGTTCAAGAAGGAGAGAGTAGTGTTACTGCAATGTTCATGCACCTGACTGGAGTCTACACACCTGCACTACACAGAGCTCCATTCTGAGCTTTAAGAGCTCACTACAGGAAGACAGAACAAAACACAGAGACAATCACTCACAGAGACACAAATACAAGATCATCAAAGAACCTCAAACTCCAATCTTGAAGCCATCATTAGTGTAAATGTGCAAAAATCAGGCCTACTCAGGGTCTGCTGATGATTTTGGTGCTCACAGAATCTTACCTGATAGCTGTATAATGAGAGGATGCCTAGACATTTTCTTTAACTTTAGGAGCACAACTGAAGCCTAATTTAAGGTTGTGGCAGAGAAAACCTTGCTTTATTTCCAGGACACTGCGGGACTTGATTTGCTTTCCTTAGATTTTATGCATAACATCAGCTGTACTGAAGTCTACACAGTGGCCTAGACAACTTTAAGGAGAGTGAATGAATTAATCTCTGAAAAACACATCTCTGCTTTTGATTAGATTTTTGGTGAGAACAAGTTTCACATATTCTATATCAAAACAGTCCTTAATGTTGTGTGGGATGAACATTTCCAAACTCTGAGCTCCAGGGCTATTCTGTCTGGAGGTAAAGATGAATGGGGTATGGCAAGAAAGAGAAGTAAAACTTCACAAGGGTCTATGGAAACAACTGACCGGAGGGGAATGGAGTGGGTGGCCAAGCGCCATCTGTGAGAGGCGGGACATGGAGAAGATGTTAGGGGCTAAGGTGAATGGTCGATGCTTCACAGCATGCATTTGGAGACATCACAGTGGCCAGATGTCTAACTAATCAATCACACAACTCATAGCTGGGATGGATAACAGCGAGCATGTAGCAAAAACCACCTAATTAAAAAGCAAGCCTGATAGAGATCAGTTATTATATATGATTAAATGGAATAATATAATATCTGATCAAGTCAGTTTGCTACTGTGCACAAACACCAATAACCACATGCAATGCAAACCTCAAGCAATTGTAAATGGTAAGTAGATGGAAGGTGCCTCACAATAACCACTATGAAAGCTTTTGTGAAATCAGCATCATCTCCCCAGCATTCACAAAACATAGACATACTACACAGATAAAGCACACCGTAAAATACATACTATACACGTGTAAAACACATGCATAACAATTAATAACCTAAACACACACCACCACTGTATGTTTTAAACACAGTTGATGCTTGTGTACACACTCATGCAGGCACATCGTTTGGAACAGAAACAGAAAAAACACTGAAAACATGAAATATAACTCCAGCAAAACAGCACTGCAGCTCAGACACCAGAGCATTCAGGAGGGGGAGGAAGGGCAGGCTGATCTGTGGGTCTTTGGCATACTGCACCTACAAGAACCATCATCACTAACTAGTCCCTTGAAACTAGGTCTCAGCATTCCTGGCATTTGTTTGTATCTGACACTTTTCCGTATTTGTTCCAGTTGAACTCATCAAAACTCATCAAACTCATCAAAACGAAGGACATATTTCATTTGGAAATGCTTCTGTGCACAAAAACACTATGAGGAGAGTAGCATTTTAGTAGTAAGTAAAATTAAATAAGTTGTCATCCACCATTTTATCAAGCCTTGAATGGAATTTTCAAAACTTGAGTAAGCACTGAAATAAGTTTTGAATTACAGTGAAGTCTATATGTTACCGTTCCCTACAATTACCCAAATCAATAAAACACTAGACGACTAATCTAGTTTTAATCCATCGCACTGTAAAGGGGTCCCAAAGATAAAGTTGCTAGAAACAACAGATTACACACAAACAACATTTTTGCTCATTGCCATACTTGCCTCTACAAGTTTCTATGGAAACAAAATGAACAAAAATAAGAATTAGAAAACCACGTAATGAATCCTCCTGCCCTGAACCAAATGCAGTCCTCAGAAGGGTGGCTGCCATGTTCAAGGGATACCAATCAGCATGTTAATCAGACATTTGTCATGATTCCAGTAACAAACATTTCTGCAACAATAAAACATTTAGCAGAAGCAAGATCCCAGCAAGACAGACTTGTAGAATTGTTCAGTGCAGATTTAACAGGACATAAATGAAAGTCAAACTGAAGCTTTACAGAAATGACCAATGACACTTAAGCAACTATGAATGCCTCTCTACAGGTAACAAAACACTCTTTTAGCTCGCATTTTAAAGTGTCGGCCGCAACTGAGCACACTTAAGGCTGAGGGAGTCACCACAAAGAAACAGGAAAGATTTTCTTACACAATTTTATGTTTATGTGTTTCTCAGTTTTTCGTTTAAATGTCCCATTTGCGTTTATGAACTACTACTGTACATTGTTCCGACAACTAAAGGAGCTACTGTTTTACTCACTACATAGTCAGCATTAGTGTCAACAGCTGTTTCCAGCCAGTCTCAAATAAAGTAGTGTGAATTCAAGATCAATTTTCATTCTTTTACTGGAGCTGTCTCCAGTGGTGGAAATATTGTTGTTTTGCTTCATCAGCTTGCTTCATTTCTTTTCTTCTTGTGAGGCATGCTAACAAGCCATCTTCAGCCCCAAGTCATACTAATCTCCAATCTGCTGCTCAAAGGATGTGTTACAACCTAAACACACTAATGGCTGAAGCTCTACCCAAGGCTGGTACTGTAAGTAAACAGTTGTAAATGCAAATGCTGTCTATTTAGCCAGAGCAAAACATGCAAATAGCTCCAATAAGGGCTCCTTCAAATAAAAATTTAAATAAACAAATATTACTAATACTGTTGGTTACTATGTGGTTTTTCTGTAAAGTTTCATTTCAACTTGAAAGGCAGGAAAAAGTTATACTTACATTAACTTCAGTGATAGCAATATCGACGACGCTACCAACAACAATTAAGGCATCAAATGTGTTCCAAGCATCAGCGAAATAGTGCTGTTGATGCACGACACAACACGCAAGGGTCAAGAGGGGAATGAAAGAGAGAGGCCATGAAGGGAAAAAATGAGGCAGAGGTTTTAATGGAATGTCAGGGTCAGGGGAAAAGAGAGGAGATAAAATGTTAAGAGGGACAGACAAAAATTAGAAACACTAGACCTGCCATTGAAGCGTAGGTCAGAGAAAGAGGTCAGTGAGCAGCAAGGTCAGTTGTAGCTGAACTTACTTACATCAATTTCACTGAGAACAATGTCTACTATGCTGCCAATCACAACCAGGGCGTCGAAAACATTCCAGGCATCCCCAAAATAGCCCTGAGTGAGGTGGAGTGAGTGGTGGGCAAGTTGGATGCAAGATCAGCAAAAACAGAGTTTTTTGTACTTTAACATTGAAATTTAAATCCACTTTTTCTTATAATCTGAAACACACAGGAATCTCTGTTTGCTACTTCAGCTGGAGGGATCATGATTATATTGCAGTGATTTGCTGTTGCAGAGAACCCAGTGCATGCCAAATTGATGGTAATAGTAATATTACATGCAAAATCACTACAGTCAAATACTTGACAAAGAGAATCAAGTCCACACTCCACCCCAGATTTTGTCTCTTACAAGCATCCTGTCCTTTTTTGCAACACAGAGCTGTTGTTCAGGCAGCACAGGTGAGAGAGAATGGAAAAAAAAAAATAATAATAATAAAACAAATTTGTGAATATTTTAGTTAGTTTTCATATGTTCAAATATGTAGCTCCTTATTTAAATATGAAAACAATCAACATTTTGGGGAATATGCCTTTATATATTCTTGTTCAGTTAAATTAGAGGATCAATACCACTAATATCTATTAAACATGAAGATACAACCAGCTTGACAGAAAGAAAGAACAAGGACAAAAAGCTAACCTGGCTCACTTTGAAGAGAACAAAATTCACCCATACTGCCAAAATGCTGTGAATTAAAAGTTGCACTTTGGTTTTTACTGTGGGACCACTCCCATTTCCAGTCCTTGTGCTAGATGTATGCTATATAGGGGAAATGCAAGTGATATTGATCCTCCCACCTAACTTTGCATGAAAGTGAATGAGAATATTTCTCAAAATTTCTTAAAATTACCATATATCACAATAATAACATATTTTTAATTGTTTGTTTGAGTTTGCATGGATTTGTGATCTGGGCTGAGTAGATGAGTGTGAAGACATCTGCTAGATTACTCACCCTGGGTTTGAAAGCGATGAGTTTAAGAACCATTTCCACAGTGAAAACAGCAGTGAAGACCATATTGAGAATGTCCATTACATAGTTAAACGTTGCTGATTGGCCATAGTGCTGCAGGAAGAAGATCAACACAATTATTTTTTAAGGATGTGGATGGAAATGCTTTTTCAGGAAGATGGAAAAATAAACACTTTTACAAGAATTTGTTTTAAAATGATATAAAACAATCAAAAACACTAATATAAAAGGGTCTATGTTTTTATTGCATTCTTCACAACTCTGCATTATTAACCAGTTTATAATCTGCATGTGCTACATTACTACATACCATAGTATTTAATAGTTTATAAAAGACTCAAATTAATAGTGGTGAGAGGACGTTTAAACATTAGCTACATATTCCGAACATTATGAAGGTAGTTATAAATGATCATACAGAATCACAGTATTATTAAATGTCGACTTAAAGCTTTTTCTCAACTCTTGCTTTAAAATTAAATAAAATTAAACAAAGACTACATTTTAGGCCAATACTGTATTATCGTCACAGCATTGTAAAATGTATCCCTTCAACAGAAACTGAGTAGGTAGAGGTGGCTGGTTTTGGGATGCAAGTTGACTTCTTACCTGTACAGCAAGGCAGAGAGTGTTGAGCATGATGAGCACAAACATGATGTACTCAAACCCAGTGGAGTTCACCACATACCAGAACTTGTACTGGTAGGGGTTCTTAGGGATGTATCGCCTCAGTGGACGAGCCTTTAGGGCGTACTCCACACACTGACGCTGAACAGAAACAAATTTGATTTTCATGTTTAGTTAAATTATACTTTGAAAATAAACCAATTCTTCTGAGCCACCATGCTCATAATTGTCAATGGGACCAATTGAAATCGGTTTTAACTTGCTATTGCTATAACCCAACAGACTTTTCTTTAAAAATGATAAAAGTCATGAAGTCAAAAAGCTTTTTAGGAATAACTTAAAATCCTCAAATTAGAAAACAAATCTCAGTGCTCTTTATCTTTTATCACTAAACATAAATATATAAAATAAAGATCTCTTTAGTTTGTGAACTTAGACACACACACACACACACACACACACACACACACACACACACACACACACAGCTACAGCACACCCTCCTTTTGTGCACCTGCAGACACACCTGGTTTTTGTCCAGTTCACAGTTTTTGTACTCTTTTTCTCCTTGTTCCTGAAATGTGACGATTACAAAACCTACAAAGATGTTCATCATAAAAAAAGCAATGATGATGATGTAGATGATGAAGAAGATTGAAATCTCCACACGGTAGTTGTAAATGGGGCCGAGGTTCTCCCTGTTGGAGTCGATGGCTTTGTATAATAACCTGAGGAGATACAAACAGGGAGGGAGCAGGTGATGGAGCAACATAGTCTAATATTCTTTAAACACAAATATCATAGTGGTGCGGTTCATTTCTCTCAGTGCACTTTAAGTATGAAATGCATCCCATGAACACAGGGAAGAAAGGGTGTGGATCTTACGCAGGCCAGCCTTCAAAAGTGGACACAGTGAAGAGAGCCATCATAGCCATGAGGACGTTGTCAAAATTGAAGTCACTGTTGTGCCACTGTCGTCTGTGGATAGATGGCTGGTTCACATCTCCATCCTTATACAAGATGTAGGTGCCCCTGTGAGAGAATGGCAGGTTGCATGCAGCTTAACACCCAGCCGAGCATTTCAAGAACAAACTGCTATACAGGAACCAGACGAAGTAGACTAACTTGCACTCCTCTGGGCTGGACTTGGCTTCATCAGTGCAGCGATAGAACTTTCCCTGTGGAGAAAAGCAAAAAAAAATTCCCTCTAATGCTGATTAATTCAAAATGATTAACTCAATACCTCCTCTGTTGTGTGTTGAATAGAGACGACATTAAACCACTGGGCTGCTGACCTTAAACAACTGCACCCCAATGCAGGCAAACATGAACTGGAGCAAAGTGGTGACTATCATGATGTTACCGATGGTTCTTATGGCCACAAACACACACTGCACCACATGCTGTAAGACAAAGTTAAAAATGTTACATTGCTGCATTCCTCATGAACATAGAATTGTGAGATTGTGTTTATCAGTAACTTTGTGAAGATGCCACACCTTCAGGCCTTTGGCTCTGTTGATGGCCCTCAGGGGCCGAAGAACACGGAGGACTCGAAGAATCTTCACCACTGAGATGGCTGAAGATCTGAATATGTGAAACAAACATGTATTATGTGTTTCTAAAAAGCATATGTGACTTATAGAGAAGAAGTCAAGAGAACAAAGCAAGTGAACTGTATTACTTTAAAGTCTGAAAATATAAAACACTCAGCAGCTCATCTGCCATGGACACAGTGGTTCCTGTCTTCTTTTCCACCAACTGCTTTACATTTATTCATTAATTATAGTGAAACATCATAGAAAGGCAAAAACTCAACATCGCTGTTTCCTTGTGCTACATAGTTTTTTTTTTTTATTTCATACTCTACAAGGTCTTCTTTTTAGGACACAGAAGGGCAAAAAAGATTGCTCGAGGGGGATGGTAGTTATACTTTAGCATATAACCACCATTACATGCATACTTTAAAGCATACTTTAGCCTCTGAGTTTTGTTCGTGTGGCCAACAGTTCTATGAAACATAACCCATCTGGGTTTGTACTCACTGAATGCCAAAGGAGACAAGAGAAACTCCCACAACCAACAGGTCAAGAAGGTTGAAGTAATTCCTACAGAATGCTCCTTTATGGAGAAAAGCGCCGTACGTCGTCATCTGAGGAGAGGACACAGAAAGTTAGAGGAGCAAATGAGAATGAAAAAAACAACACATTTTTTATGTAATGAACACCAGACCCACACAAGTACAGAGGACACAGACACACATATAGAACAAACATGTTATTCTTGGCACTCGCTATCTTGCAGTCAAATGCACACACGCGCACACATCTCCACACTCTTGTAGATCACTCTGGTTTGGGGTGGTGAGCTCAGAGCAGTGAAAGAGGAGGCTAAATCTACCTTCGCCACCCCCATGGCCCTTAACTTCATGAATGTAGTAGTAAGTCATTCATTTCACAATCTACTATGGAATGAGGCAATAAAACATGCATTTTGTTGCCATGACGTCAAGGATATTTACTACCTCTATCTAGAGCTCTAGTTATAGAGATTGGAAAGAGGAAATGGTCTTACTGTCACATTCATGTGGACCGCCATCTTAAAGCACATTCCAATATGTTCTTTAATAATAAAAAGGGGAAGCAGCTCCCAATTCAAACTTCAGAATTCAGCAAGCAGAGAAGAAAAACCATCCAAAAAAACTCTTCTTCAAATAATAAAAGTCAAGGAATCATGTACCAAGTGCATGTAAATGTGGAGCCCTGCAGAGTGAGAGAGGAGAGTGCTAACTAAGAGCATTGAAGAACTTGGAATCAAACAGCTGCAGACATGACCCCACATTTCTATGTACTCAGTCAGGGAAAGCAGACTGAACCATGCTCGGCAGGAACATGGTTGGTTTTGCCCCCTCTTTTATGGGTAATCTGAAGAGCAGTCAGTACGAGAGGCATGGTGTTAGCTTTGACTGGAGTTGAATTTATGTCTTTGAATGCCCCCCTGAACCCTTTAAACTTTGAAGATAGATGACCTCAAACTCAACTTCAGCCAATGCCCTTATAAATGTCTGAAAGGCCCATTGAATTTTGTTGCATCACACCATTGGTTGCATCATGTTTTACATATCAGCATCATGAAAATCATTTCAGCGATGACTGTCCAAATGACATGAAACCCATGTGAGTATAATGTAATGTTGATGTGATGTTTCCTTCCCCCAACAGGAGTTCTTTGCTCAGTGTAATTTCAACAAATCTTGTGTTTGTGTTAGTGTGTGCAAATAATTACGCCAATATTAGTTTGTTCTTTTTTAAAAGAGGTGCAGTGAAGAAAAAAGTAAATAAGAGAAAGGAAACAAACAAGCCAGGTTGTACTGAGTGGCAAGTGACACACAAGGAGAGAATGCAGCAAGGCTCTCGTTGTCATTTAAGGGGTTACCTTCAATATGATCTCAAATGTAAACATACTAGTGAAGACATAATCTGCATAGCCTAGGACCTGGAAAGCAACAAGACGTTTGGAGTGTTATTGGGGTGTGGTTAGTCACAGCACGGACAGGGGACACAGGCATTTACCTTCAAAACGATCTCAACTGTAAAGATAGCCGTGAAAGCATAGTCAAAGTAACCAAGTATCTGCAAAAAGCAACGTAGATGTTTAACAAAGACAGTTCAATGTGCAGCTTGATACATTATATGAAAACAAATAAGCCGGAGAAAAGCAAATATTTGCATTTTTTCTAAAAAGATTGTCAGAGTAAATGACAGAGTAAATTTTAATTACTGGCATTATTCCCTATTCATTTGTCTTTACTTATGCAATACACTCTAGGTCATGAATGGAGGTAACAATGGTTATCATAATACATTTGAAATCTTTACATTGAAGGGAAATGAAACACAAACATCATAGCCTAAGGGATTATTTACACTATCGTACTGGTGTTTTTGCCTTTTTTAGCTCACCAAATTTTAAAAATTTTTCTATAACTTTCAATCAAAATGGCCAGTCTATATCAGCTCATTTCAGTGGTGCCAAAGATAAAGTGGGTATTTATCACTATGATTAATTCTTTATATAAATTTTTTGTTAAGCATTAGATCCTCAATGAATTAATGCAGGGACCATTTGTAAAAATTCTCCTTTATGATGCATTTAAGGACAAAAGATATCTCAGACATGTGAGTCAGTTGCAAAAGCAGAGCAGCTCATAAGCTTTGCTCACAGTAAAACAAATCCAAGGGACAAGGGACAAAATGAGTTTAGTTTCTTGGTTTTAAAAGGTTGCTGTCACACCATCAAATCACAATTGGAGCAAGAGAGCAGCAAAAAATAAGAGCAGCCTTTATATGTAGACAGGGCATATATTCAACTATTCATCCTGGTGTCCTGACAGGAACAGTCTTTGTCCTGCCAATTACACTGAATGTATCTTCTAGAAAATATCTTCAAGTGATCTTTGTCAAGGACATCGGGATGATGTAGATGATGACCAAGGAAAAGAAACATTTCCTCTCCCTCAATCATTTTTCACTTTCTCTCTCTTTTGCCTTCTGTGTGATGTAATGTACAAAAAGTACAGCTCTAGTCTTTCAAAAGATAATTACTCTTTGACCTATGCGCTGGTGGACTGGTGTTCAGACTCACAAATGAGGTAGAAATCCCTTCTGCATTTTGTATCCAGATGTTTTTCCCATAAAATCCTATAAAATAATTTTGTATGAATTTCTTTGTGGCATATTTTGCTGACGTACTACAAGTACCATATCAGTGTTACCAGTGACAGATCTCATGTATTTACCTTTGTCCTGCAAATCAAACCTGTGTGTAAAAACACAGCCATGATGATAACAATTTACCAATTTATCTATAAGCTTATATGACTGTTCAGTAGTAATGTACAATATGTGCATTAAAATAAATCAGCCAAAACATTCAAACTGTCAGTACGGTCATTTAAAGAGGAAGATTTATGAAACAATTGCTTTTCAATTGATTAACTCCATTATTTGCAGCAAAGTGATAAAGGTTTGTCGACTTACAATATTACGAGCCGAGAAGTTTCGGATGGGATCCTCAGCAGCAAGAGAGACGGAGCTGAGCATGATGAACACCAGGATGAGGTTGGTGAATATGTGATGATTTATGAGTCTGTGGCAAAATACACGAACCCTGGAGGACAAAGGAAACAGAACACACCAGGAGGCCTCAGTGCAATATGAGTAAGTATACATGTTGAAATGATGTTGATGTTTGAAAAGTTAGCGTGTCCTACGGGTTTGTGGTGCTGAAGATGAAGAAGGCACTTCCCTCTGGAATAGGAGTGATCTTCTCCTTCTTTACCAGCTCAGAGATGGCTGGTCGAGGCCCTGATGGTACCTCTGGATCTTCCTCCTCTACTGCTGTATCATCATTCTCCTCCTCCTCATCCTTACAGTCCAATAGAAAGTGTGAAATTTGTGTCAGTTTACATTTCATCTCAAACTGTAAACATTCTGAGATTTGGTGTTTGAAATAAATTCAAAGTACCTTGTCATCTTTATCATCATCCTTTTTGTCCCTGTAAAAAACATAATTTTTAATGAATGATACTCTTCTGAGCATTTAAAGCCAAAATCTATAATTATATTTGACAAATAAAGACAGCAGGAGATGAAGTAGTCACCCTTTCTTGTCTCCTTCATCTGTGTTGAGAGACTCTGCATCTGCCAAGTTGTCCACAGCAATAGCCAAGAAGACATTCAGCAGGATATCTGAGCAAAGTGTTAAGTAAAGGGCACATCTCATTATTAATTAAACCTATGAGCACAACTACACTATCAGTTAGCAGTGATTGTAACAATATTGGCAATGCCCTTAATTTACCAGTAAAATTACTGCAGGAACAACTTAATACCACATTCTTCCCTGGTCTATTTCAACCACAGTGCACATAGACAGATTTAGACTTAATGCCCAGTTTGAGACAGCTATAGTGTAGTTGTGTTTTTATGAGTGAGTAAGGATACAGTTTCCACAGATGAAGAGGATGATGAAGTAAAAGCACACAATCACCCCAGAGGAGGAAGGGCCCCCATAAGCCATTATCCCATCATACATAACAGCATTCCAGTCTTCTCCGGTCAAGATCTATAATCAATCACAAAACTTATTTTAAAGTAGATGCATTACCAGCAGTTAGTCAAATTAAACTGTTACACAGGCAATGTGCCAACAATACTTTTTTGCTGTGGCCTGGTTCCTGACTGGTTGCAGGGAAAGGGATCACATTACTCTTATCCTGGCCTCTTTCCATTGGCTCCTAAATAGCTTTAGGGTAGCCTTTAAGCTTCTATTGCTTTTAAAGTCCTCAGTGGTTCAGTTTCAGCCCTACATCACATGGGCCTCTTTACCACTGCTCAAACTTACCTATAACAGAGGTGCTTTCTCACTGCCAATATCTATCAGCTCTGCTTCATCCACTGATTCTTTCAAATCTCAGTCGAAAACATTTTTATTCTTATTTACCTTTGAGTCAAGATAAGTTGTGTCCTAGTTAGATGGCTCTGGTGGGACATTACACGTAAAAATAAATAAATAATAAATGAATAAAATCTTTTCACTGCTCTCTGTTGACCAAACTAAGCAGTGGTGACACTTTATAAATTACTTAAAACCTATCCTGTGCTGCAGCTTCAGGCAACACATAGAGACATCAATATATCTGCAATGAACAAATATCAGCCTGTTTGATCTATTGGTCCAGTTCTATTTCTCTTCTCTTAAGCCTTCAATGCTCTAAAATGTTTGTTTGTGTACTTCTTCTGTTTGCAGTAAGTGTTTGTTGTTCAGATGGAAGGGACTGTGCTGTAGAATTATGTCATAACTCAAACCTTAGTTGAAAATATAATTACTTGAAACACAGTGAGAAGAGCTTGGGGAAAATTGTCAAAGGTACTCCTCTTGGTTTGAGTTTCGTCAAAGTTGAATTTTCCACCAAACACCTGCATGCCCAGCAGGGAGAAGATGATGATGAAGAGGAAGAGCAGCAGCAAAAGGGAAGCAATGGACTTCATGGAGTTGAGCAGGGATGCAACCAGATTACTTAGAGACTGCCAGTGCCTGCAAGGAAAAGTCGGCCAAGGGAGGAGAGACAGATGATTAGGGGAATGCCAGACACACACTGTCGAAAAGCGCACACACAAGTACACCAAGAGTCATACCGAGTGACCTTGAAGATCCTCAATAGACGGACGCAGCGGAAAACAGAGATGCCGAGGGGAGACATGATTTCCAACTCCACCAGAATAGTTTCAGTAATTCCCCCGCACACCACAAAGCAGTCAAAGCGGTTGAACAGTGAAACAAAATAGGCCTCTAGCCCCAGACTATACATCTTCACCAGCATTTCACATGTGAACAGGGCTAAGAGCACCTTGTTGGCCACATCTGAAAGGCAGAGAAAAAAAAGACGACGATTAAACCTTTATTTTATAGCACAGAGGAGTAACTGCTTGTAAAACACTCAGAATAGCATACAACACAGTTCACATAGGCAAATCACAAAGATGCTTTCAGCTCTAGGCACATACACTTCTATAAATATTTATGTGTGTGTGTGTGTGTACATTGATACATTTATATTGAAATTAAGGCGATAGATCATGTGAAAATACTAAAAAGTGTACTAAAAGTATCATCATGAGATGATAAATAAAGAGAATATTGAAAAAAATTTGCTGCTTTTTGAAAATCTGCTTTTTAGCTTTTTAAAATATCCTAATAATCAGGAAATACATTAAATGTTGACCACAGTCAGATACAAATGGATACCCATTTTTGTCACTGTGGAATAAGATGCTCATGAGCACCAAATTTGTTGTTCATACCCTGCACTTGTGTCAGCCACAGGGGCTGGTTATAATGCTCTGATGATATGGTGAGGGTGTTGAGAAACACCAGGATGATGACCAGCCAATAGAAAGGCACCGATTTGACGGCCAACCGGCACTTCCTGCGGCAGAACCTGTTCCAGCGGCGCCAGCGCCGACTGCAGGGGGAGTCAGGAACATTAATACAAACAATAACACCATTATGACTCATGTTTGTGAATCATAGGAACACAAGTCACAAAACTTGTAAAGTCCAAATAATGGAATAAATACATCACATTCAGGGTAATTTTTCATAATATTTTAAGGAAATCATTTAGGTGCATTTGACTTATATGAAGAATGCATTGGACAAAGGGAGTGGGCCCACAGGGGAACTGCATCAATATATTTTTCACAAGTCATACTGTACAGTTAATGAGCTGAAAAATACTGTGTAAGACTATTCTCTAAAAATACCACATGGTACATGCTGACTCTATAAAAGCTGTTGATTTATCATCCAGCAGTAAAGTCTCATTAAAATGCAGCAAAATGAAAGCCACGCACTTACAAATAAAAATCTGTGTAATCTAAAGCAGGCACAAACTTCGTACAAACATCCTAACAGCTGTATGCAGCATGCAGTGACAGAACCAATGGATGCACTGACCTGAACTTTGACTTTGAAATTTTTTGACTGAAAGACAAAAGGAAGAATTTGACAAATTCTGGATGTTAGTTAAATTATGAAAAAATGTTAGGATTGCCAAATGAAGATTTTTTATTGATCATATCATAAAACAGCATTCTGTTGCAAAAGTCAATCCTATTATAAAGGTATTATAGGTAAAGGTATTATAAAGGTATTATAAAGAAGTTTATATGCACATGTAAGTAAAATGTTTGCTTTAACCGTGAGATAACTTCTCTTTTACCACAGATCAAAAGTTACAGAAAAACTGTTTACAGAAGACTGTAGAAACAGTCACACAAGAAAGCACAATCTAATTCATTGTCATTTAATGTAATAACAGTGCTTTTCTAATATGGGAAAGGTTTGTCAGGTATAATGTTAGGTGTTCTCACCACAGAGGTCCACAGCATGGTGTCTTTTCATCCTCCCCGTTTTGATTCTCCGTGTTGACAGACTCTGTTTCACTAGCTGGGACACTTGCTGCAGCAGCATATAAAGTGGCCAAAAGATCAAAAGGAAAAAACGTCATAAACATCACAAGATCCTTCAGAGAAACATGGCACAGTGCATCCCAGGGGGGTAAAGAAATATGGAAAAAAATAAAACGCAGATTGCTGGCATCAAATCAGGCAAAAAAAAAAAAAAAAAGTTTAAACGTTTTTAAATTTTCTAGGCCACGGTGCAACTACATGACTATACTACCTCACGGAACAGAAGGCACTAAGCACTTTGGCTGTGCATCACTGTCATCATCAGTATTATTTACCAAGTGCTGAAAGGGAGCTGACATGGGACAGGCGAGTGGACCGCTGCTCTACAGGGACTGACTGATGCAGACAGTGAGGAGTGGCGGAAATAAGAAGGAAGATAAGGGTAAAGAGGACAAAGCTCTTAAAGGTATCTCTGAAATGCTGCACTCCGAATACTGCTAGTGAAGATGATGATTAACTGTGTGAAACGTCTCAGCGCTTTAACTTGTATGCGGACGCGTGGTGTGTGTTCTACTGCTTAGCTTATGTAGACGTGTTGCCTTTGATTCCTGAGTGGTCGGACAGCTCTCAGCTCTGAAAATAGTGCTGACTGTCGGAGTAGTGATCTGGGTTTAGCCCTGTTTCCTATATTCACACTGAGCCCCAGCTATGAAATGGGACATGGGAAGGAAACAGGGCGGGCATGCTATCAAATGCAGTTTTATTACTGCTGCATTTCAGACTCACTGAACAGAAACAAGATAGGCTCTTTCATTTAGAACCAGTAAACCGCAAAGAAGGGATAAAACAGGAGGAAATGAAAAAACACAAACTGAAAAGCTGTGATGCTCAAACACAAGGTTTAACACAATAGTAAAGCACAAAGTGAAGTCTTACACACACACACAGCAGTTTTTAGGCACCTGCTGTTCATCTTTAAACCTGATTTCTTACTGTCCAATAACACACTTGGGAAAAGCTCAACAATTCTAACTGTCTCGGCTTTAATCCCTCTAGTACAAGAGTAGTAGTATCATTTTTTATCTTGTAAAAAGTTTTTGGTCTATTTTCAATAAAACCTTTTTTGGGTGAGATAATTTCAAGAATTTCACACTACACACACCACACACACACACACACACACACACACACACACACACACATACACACACACACTAGCTAGAGAACATTGAAGGGAAACACTGGATTTACCATGAGTGTCGGACGACTGGCTGAACCACCCAAACCTTCCTTTCTTCTTCTCAGTAAGGTCAGCCAGAGTCACCCCTTCATGTGTAATGCATGCAAGCCCATGCATTCAGACACAACGGCACAGCAGAGGGACATGGGGGGGGGGGCGAAAATGGGCTGCTATCAAAATAGGTCAGAGCACACAGGCACCACAGGACAACAACAGTATTCAAAATATCAATATCCAACAATGACAAGCGCAGCAGGAGTCACAGGGGCTGCAGACACTTAGGAGGGCAGAAAAACCACATGGAGAGAGGTTAGTCACAGGAAACGCTTGCAGGTGACAAGGCCCTGTACTAAAATGTTACGGTGCAAATTAAAGCATTTGCATGTTAACATGTTAGTAGGGGCTCATGTATTGTCGACAGACACCAAAAGCCAGGATGGATGTGGACGAAAAGCAGTATGGACCTGCCTCCTAATAACACTGTACCTTTACCTGGGAACCTTTATCAACTGCAAATTAGAGAGTAAACTACAAATTATCTGGAGCTATGCCCTACATGAGTTGTAGCTAAAGGAAAAGATAGGTGGGAATGACAACGGTAAATGAGCACAGTACATAAAAACGAGGGGAGTAGAGTGCAAAAAAACAGGCATCTTATGCTAAACGTAAGGTGGAGCAGTTGCACATTTTCTGTTCTGCATCATGTGTGCTGCTTATATAAAGAGGATTTGGATTAAGAGTTTTTCTACTGCTCAAGTAATATGTTTTTTTTCTTTTTTCCTTCAACAAATTCCTGTGGTACACACAGCATGCTAGACTTCCATCTGTGGCATACATTAAGATAAGACCAGTGTGTGCAATTTGCTTCAACTTCCTATCATGTTTATATACAGTACCTATAGGGAAAGACTGTCTCACAACTCAGCACATGGCTCTGTATATTTTAAATTGTGTCTGTGTAGAGCAAAAGAAAGCAGTGCATATGCCACAAATATATCTGATAATCCAACATAATCTTCAGTTTCTTTTTTTTCTCAATAGCCCACTACATGAGTATAAGTACATCGGTGTTCAACCCTACATCCTCTCATTCCACATCAGATATTGATTTCTTACTGTTGCTCACTTAGGTAAACTTTAAATTTCCACTAATTGCATAAAAATCTACTGTTGGAAAAGAGGAAAGTTCTTTTTCAATTTCAATTCTTTCCTCTCAGATGGATTTCTTCCCTGTATGAGTATTAAAAGTTTTTGGGTCTGAAACAAGAGATGACTTGAGTTTAGTTTTGGACTAATGTATTGAATCTTTTTCTTTGTAATTGTTACCCTCTATATCTATGTTGGATTTCTCTCAGCATTACTGCCCAGTTAACTGGGGCAATAAGAAAAACATAGCACATTATACCCAAATAGAGACAGAAATGCAAAGAGAAACGTTTATCCTGCTTAAACAGTGTATAAATATTTAAATTTATCTGCACTAAAGAAAAGAGATCTTTGAGCTTCAATCCATTTTTCTGATGATAAAAATAAATCTAATTATTCATCAAAGGAATCACATCCCTCTGATGGGTAACACGGTTGAACAGATGTGATCAGTCTGAAAGGCTCTTGTGTTACTCTAAACAATGCGAAGGGGGGGTTGGGTGGGTGAGGAAGCTTACGGTTGCGCTTGCTCTCCTCATCAGCCTCATCGTCATTGTCGGGGTCGATGTCTTCAGCCTGAGTAATCCAGTCTAGGTAACCCTTCAGATCCTCCTCCAGCTGCTGCTTCTCACGCAACTTCTGGAAGTCTCCACTAGCTTTGGCCTTCTCTCTCTCCTTGGAGAACTCTCTGTAGTACACAAGTGTGCATAAATGAACAAGAACACACACAAGCAAAGAGCACACTTTCACAGCAAACAACAAAATAGAAATAAACGAGTCTTTCCTCTGATACTAAATGACCAGTAACAACAGAAGTTTTCCACTCAGGCAAATGAAGATGGCCTGTATATATTTGCTACATTTACATATTCACATACTTCAATCAAGCCTGTGTGTTTGTCTGAAACCTAGCCACTGGAGGGAGATGTACACCTTTCAAAGACAAGGGAGTAGCTATATTTAGAACCTGACAATACAGCAGCATATCCTCCAGGAGAGCATCTAAGTCAAATAGAAAAGGCAATTTAAGCAGATGGTTTCAAGAGACACACAACATTTGCAAATCATCTAAATGCATAGATTCTATAAAACATCTACTGCAGAAACAGTAACAATTAATAAGGGTCTTGCTGACAGGAAGTAAATAATGTGTATATGGTGCATATTGAGATATTTTTATTACTAAGAAAATCATGCATTTAAGCTACAATGGTGAAAAAGAGTGACACAAAAACAAAAATACCTGATGGTAATAAAGTTGCAGAATAGTGGCTGTGCTTAGACATTTGATGTAGATAACTGACTGTGCCAATCTGAAGCAGACAAGTGAACTGCAGGAGCGAGTTGATCATTATATTAACCTTGTTGGCTTTTTTCAAAAATTAGACTTTGCCGACTGGTCAACCATCCACAGTTAATTCTACTGTAATATCCCCACCCCCACTCCACAGAGCTGGGAAAGCAAACTGGGGTTTGAGAAGGCTTAGCAGTGCAGAGGGAGCGAAGGGGTGAGGAATAAGATTAATTTCTCTCTCAGGAGGTTGGGTGGGTTGGGGGAGGAAATGCTCACTTTGCAGTTGCTGTGGAAAGGACGTGATAGTTTGACATCAACAGAGGTCAGTTAAGAATATACATTTATCTTAAGGGCCAATCATTGGGTTATTCTCTCAAAATGTTTGTACCAAGAATGTCACAATCTCTTTACTTCCCACAGCCCAAGATTCTTCATCGTAGAACAAACTCATTTATAGGATACAGCTACTTCACAAACACAGCAAGCAGTGCGGGGTGCTCAGCAACGCACAGCACACACAAACTGCAGTCCAACACCACTGCACATGTTGCTTCTTACCCACTTAGCACACCTAACACAAGGTTTAACACGAAAAAGGAGCCCAGTATGATCAGGCTAACAAAATAAATCCAAGGCGTCTCCCATCCGATGGCATCATTGACCTACAGGAGCCAAACAAAGCTGGTTTACAGAGAGAAACAACACAAGGACAGAGAACCTCCAGCTTACAACCACATAGGAGGTCTCTGTCTTTAAAGAGAAGAAGGTGCTTACCCGCTCAACACACCCAAAACCAGGTTAAGAACGAAAAATGAGCCGAAGATCACAAGACTGACAAAGTACACCCATGGAAGCTCAAAGCCCATAGCATCGTTCATCTGGAGTATCAAGCATTGCCACAGAGGAAGGAGAATAAGGGGAGAGAGGAGGAATGAAAAGAAAGAAAAGAGTTAAATAAGTTGTTGAAGCTATAAACTGACAGACAAGAAGAACAGAACATAGGTTAAATAGAAGATTTTTCTTCAGACCAGGAAAAAAATAAGGGATTTTGCAGGAATAGTATTTTTACAAGGATAGCATCGTGCTGTTAAAGTGAGTTGTTGTGTGCATTCAATCATTTAGTCAATCAATCATATCAGAATGATAAGAGCAGCCTCAGAAAATTATCAGCTGCTTCATCATCAGAATGTCAGTCACATTACTGTTGTGTGTCTGATGTGAATAGACATGGCTAAAGGTGAGTGCCAGGAACTCACCCAGTACAGCACGTCTGTCCAGCCCTCCATGGTGATGCACTGAAACACTGTTAGCATGGCAAACAGGAAGTTGTCAAAGTTGGTGATACCACCATTGGGACCTTGCCAGCCTTCCCTGCATTCTGTGCCATTGATGGGGCATTGGCGCCCGTGCCCTGAGATCGCACACGGAGCTGGTTCCTCCTCTGCTATCATATCTACAGAAAGAGACGAACCTATTTTATGTCAACAGAATGGATTATGTGTAATTGCTGATACCTGGATTTCACCTATACAATATTTACAAATTAAATGTGGTCCATATTCATTCCTTTACTTCATGATTTTCCCCCACTTTCTTTTTATATTAATTATTTGAGACAGCACAATAGCTTTTTTACTAATATTTACATATCCATCACATTCACCAGGTATGACCAGCAGCATCTTACAGCAAAAAGATTCTTTCTGGGCCTAAAAGAAAGTGGGAACGGGTTATAATTGTACGTTCAGAGGTATTGTATTTTTAAACCGAGTTAAATTTGACTGCCTCCCATCTCATCTGCTGCTGCTGATTTTTTTACTCTAGTTGATATGCAGCATAATGAGGATCCAAGATGGAAAGTTACTAAGGACATTTACTCAACTGTACTGTACTTTAACACAATTTTACACATTTCTCCAGCACAATACATACAAACCTTTTCCATCTTGTAAAAACTTTAATTCTTCTTTTGTCACCCATTTTGTCACACCAGCTGAGTTTTCAGACCTTTCAGATGGGCTGTAGATTAGAAGTCCTTGGACGCCATCAAATGGTTAAGTAGTTAAGAACAGCTCCACCTGAACCCTTTCTAACAGTAAAACTTGTTTTAAACTTGTAATGAAGTATTTTTACATTGTCTTAATGCCAAGTGTTTAAGCAGCCCCCGTAGGAGAGAATAACCTAGCCAGGTTTACTTGCATTTTATCACCCACGCGGTACGTGCCATCCACAGACATGCTGTGAGAAAATAAACCATGAAGCCAAACAGCAAAATGTAGTTTTAGACAGAAACACACATGCTGTGTAAACTTAGATATTAGCAGAAAATGACATGCTGTAGCAGTGTCTCCTTTTTGTCCTAGTACTGAAACTAGAAATAAACCCAAAGTTTTTTCGACCTTTGACGCAAAGTGATTTAAATAATATCTTTAGAGCTCCAGGGTGGAAAAAGCCCATTTGAGACTTCAGTTTGTGCAAAGTATAGGGAAGATAAGCTATCATGTCAACTTCTCTTGACAAATTCTAGACACAAAAGAATTTGGCTGGTTTCATCTTTAGTATCAAATTTAAATGCTGGTAGGTATTTGTAGAAAATCTGTGCACATTCTTATTTATAGGTTTGGAAATATTTGTCATAAAAGCAGTTTCTCACAATATTTAAAACACATAATATACATGTATATGTCTATACTGAAAGGTTGATTTGATTATATGTAAAAGAGACAATGAAAAGGGCCTACCTGTGCCAGGAATAAAGCAGGTTGCGTGCATTTTGCCAATGAAAAGCTCCAGGCCAATAATGGCATAGATGATAATGACAAACAGGACCAAGAGGGCAATGTGAAGGAGAGGGACCATGGCTTTAATGATGGAGTTCAACACCACCTGTAAACCTATGCAAAGGATGAAAGGGTCATTATATGAGGCCAGGCTGCACTTGTGTATGCACAGCCTCTATCGATCTGTCTCAATGTAAGTATACAATTTTCTTCATCAAATACATTTTCAAAATGTGCAACAACACTGTATTCTGCACGCCTTCTCCTTTTTCTTCATCACTGTCAACATCTCTTTTTATGATAAGTACTGCTTTATTGGTAAAGTTTTAGCCACTTTCAGTCCATACATCATAAGTTCTACAGTACATCCAGAACCACATTTAATTCATAAATGTGTCAGATGTGTTTACACTGAGTTTGTTTGTTTTTATGAAACACAGAGCTTGTGTCTCTAGGGCACTGATGTAGTACTTGAAAAACAGTCCTCAGGGATGGCACATAGACCATCTGGCCCCGACCCTTTCAGGGGAAAATGAGTAAGACCATTATACAATATGTAAAGAAATATGTCCTAGATGTTATGTATTGGTTTGCACTACGTGTGTTGGTGTGTGGAGCTAAGCAGCTTTCATTCTCACTGGGTACTCCTGAGACCAGCCGCAGGGGTCGTAGCACACGGAAGGCTCGAAGGGCTTTAACATCAAATCCACCTGGTTTACCCCCATGCCCATGCATCGACGGATTGATGCTAGCTCTGTCACCTTCTGGCTTCTCCTCTTTGGTCAAAAGCTCCAAGACAACACTGAAGAGTCTGTCAGAAAACAACCAAATTAAGTTATTCTCATGATGAAAACATCAGAGTCTGTACATATGAACTGTGCATCAGAGTAACTCTGTCTAATTTATTAGAGCTGAAGTGAGGTTCAAGTTGATTGATCATTTGGCGGAAAATAATTACCAACTGATGAAATTATTGATTAATTATTTCAGTCCATTTTTAATCAAGAAAATCCTAAACATTCAGCAGCTACAGTTTCTACTTGTCATTTTTTTCCTTTTAAAAGTTCTGTCACTCATGACACTGAACTAATTATTTTTGGGTTTTGGACTGCTAGTTGACATCACCTTGGGCTATACTATTAATACTACTATTCTATATTCTGAGATAATGAGTTCAATTCTTTAAACTCAGTATTTGCTAATGACAAACAGTCAATTGCTCCATTCAGTGATGGATTTAATCTAAAAAAATCCATCATTTGTCTTCCATTCTTTTCTGCAGCTTGTAGCTGACACTTTCAGTGTATTTGTGAAAATAATTGTTTACTAAAAACTCTTTCCTTTACCTTTGACCCATAAAAACCTTTGGGCAAAACAATTTGCTGTGAGTACCTGATATCACAAGCATAGAGTAAGATTACTTCATATATCAAATTTAATGCCAACAAATGGTAAAAAGAATTGGTTACCAAACAAACTAAACAACATATGCCTAGTGTTTTTGAGAGCTTGATAAAAAAAATTACCAGTTATTTCTTTATCCCAAGAAAATTTTTATAGCTACTATGCCATACAAGTCATTATAAAGCCTGGGGAAAAGCTGAAAGTGCTGGCCAATGCAGATACACCAGATAAATGCAAAAGTCTCCCACTGCAGTCCTAAATTAAAATCAGCTGTGAACAAATCTCTCACCATGACAGTGGATGCTTCATTACAGTCAGTTAGACATTCTTCACCTAGCCTAGAGGGGAAATCATCTTGACACATCACATCAAAGCTGTGGACTAAAAGTAGTGAATGAAGCTGCCAATAGGGCTGGAAGGAGTTCTGAGGGCCTATAGGCACAGTCTGCTCAGACTTATGTTACACTGACTCACAGCTGTAAGATCGACCGCTTGCCACTGGGGTTTCATTACTCAAACCAAAGCCGTTCATATACAAACACCTTTTTTACTGAACATACCAAAGCAGAGCCATTTTCACACAAGTGATAAATGTGACTCTGCCACCAGTGAAATCAGATTATGCCTCCCATTATCTCTCCTCGATGTTTATTTAAGTGATTTTATATGTTTTAGCTTCATTATCAAATATCTGTATGGTGCTGGGTAAACAGTGGGTGTAATGTGGAGTGTGAAAAAAACAATACATTCTATATAATCTGTCATTTGTCGACCTAAAATGTCCTTTTTCACTATTAATTACCTACATTTCAAATTATGTTTAAATTTGTAAAAAAAAATAAAAAATGCTATTTTGTGATTTTACTGTTAGCAATTTGTAATTAATGTAATGTAATTATATTGATAAATATAAAACACCTTACTAACCACTTGATTTTGACTTCTTCTCCATAAAAAAAAAAATTATGCCCTGCAAGCCTTTTCCTGCGTTTCCATGTTTTTCTTTCAGTGAATATCAAAGTTGAGAGATTCAGACATACAAAGACATTGAGACAGCTGTGATATGGACTGCACCTTGACCTTTGACATGGATTTATAAAACTGTTTCAGAACCATATTGAGTTACATTTTGACGTGACATAAGGCAGTGATTTAGCAGCAATGGACATTCTCCACAGCAGGAGCAGCAGTCTTTGCATTTGACTGCATGGCAGATCAACTTTGCATGCTGCATAAAGACAGAGATCTGACCCAGCTACCCACTGGACTGTGTATATTAGAGGAGAGATAGAATCAAGAGAGAAGGAGGAAGATAGAGGAGAGAAAAAAGAAGGTGTGATAAGTATAAAGATGACAAGAGGAGAATGTACAGGAGATAGGAATGAGGACAACATGAGGTGGGGGAGTGTAAATCATGAAGGGGAAGGTAATAAGAAAAAGCTTTGGAGACAAAACAGAACAGGACGGGACAGTCAGTGAAAGGAGAAGAGAGAGAATGATGGGAGGGAGTGTTGGAGAAGAGATGAAGTATAGAGAGATGGTGACTCACTCCAGTAGTGGTAAAGCTCTGATTTATTCTCTCTGTCTTTTCTGGGTCATATACTGTGGGTGTATGAGGGTCTCTATTAGCACTTGGCCACTTGGAGCAGAGGCTTAAGCAACTTTAACTGTAACACTTATTGCCTCCCTCAGAAACACTGTAAACTTCAACTGTCAAACTAAGATCAAAGTGCAAATTCAAAGCCATCACTGAAATAAAAGACCTTATGATCTGGTTTGCAAACAGACATATCTGATATGAAATCTAATAAGGCAGATGCTATGTTTCCTTAAAATGAATGAAATAAGTGAACTTAAGGACTTACCCAATGACAACAATGACGAAATCCAGCATGTTCCATCCATTTCTTACATACGCATTCTGGTGCATCACCAAACCATAAGCAATAATCTTCAGAAAGGTCTCAATTGTGAAAATGATGAGAAAAGCATACTCAACTGTTTCCTATGGACACAAAAAAACCCCAGCAGAATAACTTGTTAATAGAAGTTAGATATGAGAGTAAAAAAAAAAGAATGAGCATGGTATGAATACAGTGTGTTAGATGGACAACACACACAGACACAAACACAAAGGACAGCTATAGAAGCACACACATATATGAATGGGAAACATTTTATGATGTGAGCAGTAAAATGAAATTACTTTTCTATGGAAAAATCCCAGGAACAATGATGGAAATAAATCCAAGATCATATTGGGGTACTGGCCCAAACATACAGCATCAGTCTGCCCAATCTATAGTGTTTATATGCATCGTTTTCTGATCCACTGATGCTGAGAATGCATCAGCATGTGTTCTTTAATTCCTCCCAAACACCAGATCATCGCTCTGTTGGTCATAGGTTTAGTGACAAATACCATAGCTGAACTAAACTGTTATGGCCCCAGCTGACCTCCAGGCAGTTTCACAGCTTCCTCAAACACCTAGAAATCAACCAGTGCTCTGCAGATTTAATGAGTCATTTTAATCAAATGAAAATTACATTTTAAGAGAAAAAAATTAAAATTATATAGTGAGCTATTAAGATCAGTTAAGATCAATTAAGTACATCCATCTATCTATCTATTAACACACTTACCCTTTATTAAGCCTGAGACAAAAAGTAAAAAGACGCCTTCAGTTGTAATGGGTCTTGAAGTATTGAACATCACCACTTAAACAGAGCAGCAAAGTTTCACTTTGTCCTGACCTCATTCTGATCTGGTCTGGATTTACAATATCAGAGAGTATTTGACCATATGTGAAAACAGTAAAAGACAAAGAATTTTCATTTTGTGTGTGTGTGTGTGTTCTAATAATCACAGTCTGCTAATGCACAACACAGCAAAATGCACATACAATATATTATCATACACATAATAACCTCTAATAACCTCCTGCTCTGTGTTCTCTGAGGATACCATAAATGCAGGAGCAGTGTGGGCTGCAGGGCTCGTTTTCTCAACAGTTTACTGTCGATTGTGAGAAGCACTTAGCCCAGAATGAGAGACATGGGCCTCTTTGTTACTCAAGTAAAAAGGTTGAGTTAAGCTCACGGCTGCTGTCTGTACAACAGAGCATGCTCGCGTGGTAGAGAGAATAAGACAATTCACATTAGCATGGGTGGAAAGTGACAGAGAGACAAATGAACATTAATACCTCTGGCTCACATTCATTTATTTGTGCTGTAAAGAGACTTACTGTAGTATGTACTCTTTTCTCATTTAGCATATAAATAACATCAAGACCTGATATTCCCTTCACTTGCTGTTATTCTCTTTGGTATACATCATAACATCATAGATGAAGCACTCGTGCATACAGAGACCCACACAAACACGCAACATGTTAATGTCCTAAAAGGCATGCAAACAGCACACAGTAAACACGGGGATAACAGTGTACCACACGATATACGAGACACAAACACAAAGGACTACCTGAGAGTTACGTGTCACATGTATGAAAAGCCACATCTGAGCATGTGGCGACAAGCCCAGAGAAACATGAGTCAGAGTGACCTCATGCATGTTTGATATCAGTATGCAACGAGAGCACTTACAAGCAGAGCAAACACAACAAACTATAAAGCAGTAATACCAATGTCAAAACAAGCCATATGTAGCACAGCAGACAGCACACAGTGCATACAACAGATCAGACACAACACAGAAGCCGATACACAGCTGACTTGACTGTGAACCAAATTAAGCTCTGCAGTTGTCAGTCAGGGGACAGTCGGAGAGCAGATAATTCCTGAATGTGACAGAAATGTAATAATGTCATTTTGGATCTGATTCTACACACAATGAGCAGGCATATATTTTGTAGGACTTCCCACATCACTCTGCCACACCTCCCTTCTGCATGCTCTCTCCATTCTTCACCGACTCTTTCCTTCCCCTGTCTGTATAAATCAGTCAGTGCCATCCGGCCAAGTCAGGGGGGTGAGGGCAGCAAGCATTTAGTGCTTCTCCACCACCCACTCCTGCAGGTTTCTACATTAAATAAGTGTACTTGAGAGTGCAGTCTATATTGTGATGGCTGCACAAGTGTGTGTTATGTATGAGGTTGGTCTTCATCTTTTAATAAGGTCTGGTACATTAACAGCTGATCTTAAAATATGTAAATTAACTTAGAGATAGAGCATTTTCATCCATCCTATTTCTCATTAGGAAAGAGTTTGCAGAAACTTGTGGGTTACAATGTTCCAACAGTTCAATAGCCACAGAATAAAACACTGACTACATACAATAATCTATCAGTAACAAAGTGTCTTGCTGTTTTTGAACGCATCAAATTCAATTCACATCCAGAATCCCCACTGCAAAAAACAAGACAATATACTGCATTTCTGTTGTAACACTGTGTTCTTTACAACTATATAGCTGTGTTCATGCATTTGTACATGTGCACTGTGTGTAGCATATGTGTAGACATCGGCTTTTGTGTTCTGTGTATGTGAAGTACTATGGGGGCGGGCAGGAGTTGTGTGAGGATGTGGATGTCACACTGCCAAGGAAAACACTACAAGTGCGGGTCATACCCACACTACCAAGTAAATATCTTCACAAAGAAAGAAAACATTACGCTGAATAGTTGTTGCATAAGGTGGTTGCTGATGTATTACTTAGTTTTGCCCTGAAGTTACACAACAGTTGAACACAGTCACTGAATCTAGATGCAGTTGGGAGGTTTTTTTTTGTGCCCTAAGTACTGGAGGTGTCAGGGACCACAAACTGTGAGTTTTGACCTTTCATCTATAAACACAGCACAACCTGTAGACAGCAGCTCAGTTTCAGAGATTCTACCTGCTGAGGTTGCAGAAATTTTTAGATGAAGTTTAGACGGTGAAGTGAGAACAGAACTATGTAAAACCATCAAAGCTTCTCTTGATGTTATTTAATTGTGTTAGTGTATTCATGTGACCTTTAAGGTGGATAAAGAAGCATATTTCCACATTTGGTAACCAAACACTGCAGCACCTGACAGAATATTGCTTTTTGGTTGAACCAACATACTCAAATATGCACAGAAAATGATACAATTCTCAAATGCAATGTAGAAGAGACGTGCTCCTTCTTCCACGTCTTTCTTAAATTTGTCTCTCATTTGTGCAATTGTGAATGAGAAGAGCACAGATGTTCGTCTGCAGACTTGTCCATACAAAGCAGTAGGTATGACAAACTACAACAATGGCTGAGCTCAGGAAATTAAAATAAAATCACCAAAAGCCTAACTTTGGCTCTAAAGCACCATGCTGCATATTAACCAATCAGCTTGGTATCTCACCTCTGTTGAAATGTCTTATTATAGATTTTGGCTCAGGGAGCGGATGGACAACACTTCACTTTAGTCAAATATTTTACAGCAAGTATCTGTACTACTCAACACGGAAGTCAGCATGTCATGATTTGTAAAGGACTTTGAAGGGAAACTGTTGAACAATCGAACATGAGCAGAGGTCTCCATCGCTCTCTGGTTTTGTGTCTCATCAGTGTTTAGTCTGCGACAACTGTTCCCATTTTCATTCTGTTTCTACCCGAGTTATTTTGTCTCGCATGATATATTCAACTCTTTCACTATTGAGCCTCACTACCCACACACTCACACACAACCGCACGTCTAAGCATGTGTGCACACGTACATTTGGAGAGACAGCCAAGTAAAAATTACTAATTTAACTAAATATTTTGATGGAAAAATTACAGTTTAGTGTGGGTTTAATCACAGCAAATGATATGCTAAAACATATAATTTCACAAAAGCAGTATAACCATGGGAGAAATGTTGCCATTACTGCAGCACTGTGTTCATGGTAGAATATGTTTTAAAAGCATGCCATAACCCAACCAACCTGTTAAAATTCAAAGCTAAAGACCAAAAAAACATTGGTGTCCACACTCACTGTTTAAACGATGGTTTAGTAATTTTCCTGTGGAAGAAGTGGGTGCCCATTTACCTAAACGTCAGCCAATAGTTTTAGTGCAAACGGTGAGCAAAGCCATAAGACATGGCAATTATTCCTGATGTAAAGTGAGAACAAACTGGCAAAATGGCACTTAAAAAACAAAGTCCTGGACTATTTCACAACAGTATAACTAGCACATTTGAACTATGATGGCTACAGATACACAGGGTAATATAATTTAATGCTTCTTATTCACCTGTTTAATTTGTTTCTGTCAGTAACATTTGTACAAGCTGGAAACAAACCTGCCCCACCAACAAAGACCTTGTAGCATCATCCTGTTTAATTATAAGTGAAATCTATTTTGTTTATCCCCTTTGTGTATTTGGTCTGGTCATATACACACACACACACACACACATATATATATATATAAAAAAAAGTTGACTCATTCTCTGCTTTAAAAATGGCTATTTGAAAGACCTGATATAGATGCTCTCCTGTTGTTGTACATCCTGGAGACATTTTTCAAAATATCCACACAGCTCTGACCCTCCCCCTGTCTGTCTTTCACGCTCGTCTATGTTCCTAATTTACACAAATACACTTGCACACATTCACCCAGAAATAAACTTTCAAGATAATGAGCAGGGACAGTACTATTGTGAGGTGCAAATGAGCAGTTACGTTAAGTGACTAAACACATACTTCTACCATCATCTCTATGGGACTCCACAGTCCAGATGCAACTGCTTGTGCCAGCCAGTAAACATGCACAAATTTACACTTTTCTACAGCACAGCAGTGCAACCAAAACTCTTATGCAAGGACCTTAGCAGGAGTACATATATGCTTCTATAACATCTGTATTCATAGGAGCATTTTAAGGGAAGGAAATGCAATACCATGATGGAAATTACAATCTAATCAGCTAAAAAAATCTTCACTGCATTGTTCTCCAATATTCTTCGAAAAGAACAGCTGGATGCCTCATATGGCTGAATTTCACAATGAAGCACTTAGTGACTGCGATCAGTTAACAGGCACTGGCTTTGAGTCACAAGTTTGGCACTGTGATGGTTGTTTGTATGTATTTATATCCGCAATGTCTTCTTCTTTGTTGATAGATGCTCTTTTTGCAGAGCAGTGTGTGCATCAATAACTCAACAGAGGCTGACATGTTAATGCAACTGTTGTGTTATCGAGTTACTGAGTTAAGACTGTTAGGTTGAGAAGGTAGATTGATGGTTGATTTTTGTGGTAACTGATTTTTCCTGTTTGCCAGTGAAGCTGTTTTATGCTTAGAGGCTGTGATGTGTGAAATGAGGCAATTGACCTGTGACAATTATTTGTGCAAGACAATGTACTTGTGATTGACAGTGTGTTGTGGTGATGGTGTGCATATGTGTGTGTGTGTGTGTGTGTGGTGGGGGGGAGAATGTTGTTGGTATTGTGCTATTATTGCTATTATTGGTGAAGTGCATTGGTAACACTGTGCACTAAAAGCATGTGACCTTTGTTGTGTTGGCTACAGCCTACAGCAGCCTGTGGTAAATCAACAAAGAGCTGTTGAAACAGGCTCCTGTCCCATTTCTTCATTAAGGAGAGATGCTATAATTTTAAAAAGTTTAGTTTTCAATCACAGGTATAACTTTTTATCATCATATCAAAAAAAGTATGGCTTTTAATTTCTTAAGATAGAAATTTGTCTTTTTTGCATATCATTTCATGATAAATTGGAAGTGATCATAATATTCTATTCTCTACAAGAATAAATAAATGAACTGAATATAACATTATGTCTTTAAGCCTTATAAAATACGTTACGAAAGGATCCGTTATGTCTTCCCTTTGTGTCATAGATGATAAACATGTATCTGCTATTATTGTTAACAAGCTTCACTGGTTCATCTTGAACAAGGGAGACAGATGGACACGGGGACCCTCTCTAATCCTCCAACCTCAACGCCCATAACCTGTTTTGCATAAACCACAATTTCCTTCTTAGCACCTTTTTATAACAGAAAATTTAAATCATTATACCAAAGAAAATCAGTTGTCATAAATATCCTGATTCAGTAATAAACCAAGTGTTCACCTTTTTACCAAGTGTGTTTGTATGTGTGCACACTCCTAGTCCCTCACATTTAAAAATGATTCATATTTTATAGATGCTGACATACTTAACTGAAAGAGCGTCTGAATGTGAAACTGATTCAAGTTGAGAGTACTCTGCTGGCATCCAAATTACCTCTCTGTTGGTTTGTCCATGGACAGTTCACTCTTTACATTATGTGTCCTTTTGTCCCCAGTAAAATAAATCTTGCTCTGCAGCTCCAGAGTTATGTATTAACAATCATATAGGCAAATACAACATGAGACCAGACACAATTCATTGTATGCTTCTTTATGAAGGATAAGATGTATGAATCATATTCACCATGAAAAGGTCATTGTTTTGCTCGGCTACCTTCAACAGGAGCTGCCTGGGGTGTTGAGTCTCAGATACACAAGTAAGAAATTACCTTAAAGTAAAGGCAAGAGGGTTGCAGACTATTTGTCTGTCCCCTTGACGGAGTGGATTTCATGGGGACACAGTCATGTGCAAGAATGGGACGTGTGCACTCTTTACTATTACAGTGGAATGACCAAACAAGGAAGAACAATAAAGGAGAGGGCTAAGCAAGAGAGGAATTTAGAAATGATAGTACATTCCTGACAAGGTTTGTTGTCTTCAGAGGCGCGCGTGTTCTTGCTACATCCTCTTACTCACTTGTGCCTCCTGGTGGCGGCAGGACCCCAATCTCGTGCCCTATGTTCTGCCCGAGGAGGAAATTGCTTTCTATTTATAATGAGTTGCTGCATTTAACCAAGCCTTACTAACAAGACGAGCATGCTCATGCTATTAAGGCCTGTATGACTTTGCAGCAATGCACTGTTCTGACAGTATCTCTGCAGCACCTACATACTATCTATAGAGTGCTGCGCAAACAAATGGATAGAAACAGCTTCTACCGTTCAGAAATTAAGGATAACTGAGAATGTGTTATAAGAAAATGCACTAAGTGAACGATTTTCCCACCCACAGACAGCAAAGTCAGTTTGACTGCATTAGAGTTCCAGTGTCTCAGTGTGCTGTAACTTACACCACATCGATACCATGTTTAACTGCGTAACTGAGCCAACATACTGCTGCTGACTTGTAATATAATTTGATCCTTGCTTTACACATCAGAGCTCTCAGCATCCCAGCTCACGTTGCATAGCAGTCCTCAGTCCACCTGTGAGGCAGCAAAGCTAAGTGGTGTGAAATAGGAATCTTCACCATAGTCCTAACTGCTGGCAACTACAGCAAAACTAGCTCAGCTTTTTGCTCTGTAGCACTCCTCCTGTGAGTACAGTGCAGCTTGAGTTCTGTAACACAGCTAAAGCCAAGCTGGCACACCTGCCCTACAAAATATTCCATTGTTCAACCTCTGCTGAAAAGAGAGAGAATGCATTATTCACCCTCTGTCATCTGATTTAATGTTGGAACCGCAGAATTAAACCAAAATCCCGAGGAAGCAATGTCAAGCTGACTGTACTGTTAGACAAAATTCAATCTAATAACTGAAAGCATAAAATATTTATATTGAAGTTAAAGAAGACTTTGTTTGAGCAGACAGGAGATAGTTATAAATTTTTAAATTTTTTAAGTTAGCTAAGGATTATGAAAGAAAGCCAGTATATGATACACTCACCAGCTTGTCCTCTCATCTCAATGTAATGATCTTGTTCATGGCGCATGTAGGCCATGTCAATGACGTTCAGTTCTGGGCCATCTGACAGGCAGTGCATAGAATGTATCATTCCAGGTTAGTTCTTAAATAATGTCTGAGCTGAGATGTGGAGGTACCTTCCACCTTGGAAAGTGTAACAATTTAGCTGGGTTCGATTAAGTGATTGTTAGTGTCAATGTTGTTCTATTGCATCACATTGTTGTATTGCTGCTCTGAGGCTTCCAGGCCTTTCTCTCTGTCACACACCCTCAGATGTGAACGCATGTGAAAGTGAAGCTCTGAAAATATGGATGAAAGTAAATGTTTTGATGCCAATGTGCAAAAGGTCCTAAAGTTTAGAGACAATAAAAAAGTCACCCGTATGAGACAAGAGCCTGTCAACACTATACTCATGGACAATTATCAGTGTGAAGCCTGGCACATATTAGAGAGTGGCATCTGTCACTGAGAGCTATTTAGCTCAACAGCCGTCTAACACACAATGGAGTTGCCATTCAGATGAAAGTAGCTTCTCTAAATAGTCAAATTAACACATTTTTTCTCTGCAGTAAAACTACAACGCCAAAGCCAAGATGACCCAATCTTATTGTTTTCTCTCTTGATCTCTGCTGCTAAAATAGAGTGGTGACCTGTCTATTAAACAGATAAGCGGTATAAATTATGAATGAATAAATGTATACAACAGAAAAAACCTTTTTCAACTCATGGCCGACTTGAAAATATCTTAACAGTAGGCAACAACGGGATTAGATGTCTTTTACTGCACATTCAAATTGCGATAACACTGTATGACATGGTCTGGCATCAACAATAAAGTTTCTGTTACTGGCTAATCATAGTGATGGGCTTTAATACAAGAAACAATGTTCACAACCTGTCCAGGGTGACCCCGCCCTTGCCCAGAGTGAGCTGGGATTGGCTCCAGCACCCCCCGTGACCCGAAAACAGAAAAGCGGCAGAAGATGGATGGATGTACAATGTTCACTTTAATGTTGATTTCATTTGGAACTATTTAAAAACATAATTTAGATAATTTATAATCACATATTTTTATCAAAAATATCTTGCAAATGGTTTGTCAGACCAGCTTTGTAATACCTTTGACCAGCAGGTTCCAGCCCACAGTTTTAGAACAACTATTGTACAGTAATTTTTTTTTTTATTTTTTTTTTAAACTTAAGCATTGATAATTAAGCAGCACTGTTGGTTTCACAATAAAGGCCTCATACTACTACTAACACATAAAACATTAAAGAGAGCTGATTTACTTTCAGTAGTTCTACAAATGTAAAGTAAGTTCACAATAGTATGGTCATAAGGGTGCTGATATTCATCCAATGGGTCAGATTATCTGTAAACTAAAGGCAAAAAGAGCTGGGGGTGTGCACAAACTAATCACTCTTCAGCAAGCAGGCTAAAATTTATCAGTATCATCTTTAAAGTCAGTTTTTGCTGAAGTTAAAGTATAGTGACATTTATTAATGACATTAAAACATTGTTCCACTAATACTGATCCAACTAACCTCACACCATTTCACTTCATTTTTTTCCCCCCATATCCATTAGACAAGTGGGCACATTTTCTTCCAGGCCACTATTTGGACAATCCATTCTTTAAGTTTAATTCCAAACAAAGCTTGACAACATGCTGTAGATGGCACTATATCAGACACTGTAATGTCCCGGATGGCCCACTTTCCTCTGATGCACCACCAAGGTGTAAACAAACACCCTGAGGTCACCCTCCAGGAGGTCAAATTGGGAAGCAGCACACTTCACTAAAGTAGACCAGACGCACTTTTGACCGAAACTGTAACTTATCTTGCACAGCGGGTTTAACAGCATAGCAGTCAGAAAACTTTCCCGCCGTTCTTTTACAGCAGGCTGGCAACCTTTTTCTAACTTGTTCCCACTCTCAAACGAAGCTTTCAAGAACATTCAAATGTCTGCAGACACATTGTATAAGCTTCTCATGAATAATTGAACATGAAAACTAAATTCTGTTCATGTAGGGACAACATTCTGTGTGTTTATAAGGCTTTTGGAGAGTGCACCCATCTTAAGCTTTGGAATAATGCTTACAACACTACATCACCCATAATTTATCACACAGACATACATGCATAAGGTGCACAGTGGTGCAATGATGAGAAAATTCTAAAAATAGAGAGCTGAATAAAACCTCTGAGCAGGAAAACTATGACATGATAAAGCACCAGTGAAGATAGTTGTCAAAGTGTTTCGCTGTGTGGGCACAGCAGATAATGAAGATACAGTCTGTCTACTACTGTAAAATATCCAACAACTTCTTCATTGTGAAAACATGATGCAATCAAACTTTATCAGCACCAGGATTAAGAAAAAAAAAGGCATTTTACATCTTATCTTTAAACGAAATAATAATACAGGTTAAATTTTACCAGAAAATTGACAGTAATAAGCACTTAAAGAAAATATTTCCCTCTTTTTCTACTTATCACAAATAGTCCAAAATGTATTGATTTACAAACCGTGCAAAGAGTGTAGCCATTCATTCAAAGATAATAGCCTTTAACTTAAGCCAGACAACAAGAGGTTTTGAATAGATCCCATGTAAAAACACAGAACAAGAGCAGCCCAACACTGATTGGTTTTGCTGATTCTAAGTACAAACAACAGGCACCCGATGGAAGAATGGATAATATGAAGTAATAAAGACAATAAAAAGGGCTACTCACTAGGTCATGGTTTGTGGAGTTGGAATCATCTTCAGGGAAGGGGACATAGACAGCTAAGGCCATACAGTTGGCAAAAATAGCAATTAATATAAAGATATCAAATGGCCTGTGAAGAGAAATTAAGGAAAACACAGAATATATATAATAAAGTTTCAATGAAATTACCGTCAAGTGCAACTTCTAAAGAAAGCCAGGCATGAATCATATGGAAAAAATAATTAGCTAGGAAAGTAAAATATAAAAATGTGTTGAACATGTGTTGAACATACTGAACAAAAACAATAGTGACCCTCCAACTTGATCTGTAGACGTTTGCCACATGTCAAAGCCAACGCTTCATTTTAAGTTGCTGCATACCGAAACATCTGTAACCCACTTTACTACAATAATGTACAGTTAAATTACTCAAAGTCAGTCTCAAAACCTAAATAACTGCATGCAAAAGGCAACTGCCAGCCTAGAATTTATAATCTTTCATTAAAAGAGTCATCTATTTCACATATTCAAACATGACATTGCATTAGAACAACACAGTAATGATGCCACTGTCGCCAAAAATTCAGGACAACTCTCAGAAAGAAACATGCAGGATTATTGCAGTGTTGCATGCAGAACAATTTGGGACGCCCGACATATCTACAGCTGCATTCCCATTTTAAATCCCTTGTGCCCCCCCCAACAAACACACAAAAGTGGATAATGAAATGTAGCCTTGTGTTTCATATTATGCAATGTCATTTATACCATCTGATGGCTTTTGTGATGACAACATCTTCTTAAGCCACAAACCTAGCAGACCATCACACAGCTGTGTTGTGCCAGTGATGAGCCACTTTGTCTACAAACTATGCTACCGGTATTTTAAGGATTCAGGACTTTGACTATGTCTTTAGTGGGATCCTTAATAAGTTACTTAGAAGGTTAACTATCACAATATCTGTTTGAATTAGCTTTAAATTCTAATCTGTTAATCAACTATTAATGTCATCTTTAAGAACTGCAAAATAATGAAGTCTCAACTCTCCCATGTGCAACCAACACCACATAGAGTCTTTGTTAAGGATACTTCCACTCCACCAGGCTGATGCAGGCCCTTCGTATGGGGTTGTTGAGGTTGAGACAGAACAGAGCCCTCGGTGGCCTGCTGTTGGCATTGCTGCCTTGTTTCTTGCTTTTGGCATACTGCTGCCGCTTCTTCTGTGCCAACGCACCTACGGGTATGGTAGTGGCTGCTGGGGCAGGCGGAGCAGGAGGAGCGGGTTGTGCTGCGGGGGTTGGAGCCGGAGCAGGGGCAGGGGTAGAGGCAGGAGGAGCCTCTGGAGCCGCAGTGGCTGGGTCTGGGGCAGGCCCGTTGGCGCTCATGGTGCGGGCGTGGCTCTGTGAGAAGCATCCAGCAGCATGGATCTGCCAGGATAGACAGGGAGGCTAGAGGAGGCCGTAATGGTCTGACCAATGAGCTGGCACATCACCAGGGGGAGCGACTTTGGTGCTGCTGGCATAATTTGCCTCTAAGAATGAAAAGGTGAGAAGAGATGGCATTAAGACATTTTGCACCTTCTCTAGCATTAAAGGCATAACTGATATTGCCTAGCAAAAGCATAGATAGCACATCACATCTGCCCTCAAAGCACTTCATTGGCCTTGAGCACACTGTCTTAAGTTTTTCAAGGTTCTTCTGGGTGGTTTTGAACCTTTGATTGGCCTTCCCCATTATATCAGACCTGTTTAAAGGCTACTCAGGCATCTCTTCTTAACTAGTTCAAATATTCCTGCTCTACCAAGAGTCCATATAAAGTTTGGCAAAGTTTCTCCAGTTTTTAATTAACTTAGATGCCTCAAAAGTCTCCTTCAGGGTCCAAGATGTTTGCACCCTTTTATTTCTTTGAAATAAATTTAAGACATACAATATACCATTTTTGACAGAACAATATGTGAGTCTTTCTTTATTTTTGGTGTGAATCTTATTATAAGCCAATTGAGATAATGAACTAATCTCTGGTCCTTCTCTTCTCTCCTGTTAACTTTCACATAAAGCACAATGTGTTTTATCCTGTGTATGACATTTGCTGAATAAAAGCAACCTTGCTTTGCGTTAGTTGAATATGTTGTCTTTGAAGTCCAGTACTAACAGTCTTGCTAAAACGCATATGTGCTGATGGGGAGGGTAAATCAAAAGGTGTCTTTGCCAGTGATCTATTGGTACAGCTGGGGTGTACTGAACCAGTAAACAGTGCATAAGCTGCATCAAATGGGCAAAGTCAAATGGCCCTGATTATGATTCATCACTTAATAAAAATCTCTTGAAGTAAAATGTGACTCCTGATAAATGTCCATGTGAGATTTCTACATGGGAAACATGGAGTATCTCTTAAACTACAACAATATGCCCTGGCTTAGGTGGTGCCATCAAGTATAAATTTAGTAAATAAACCAAAATTGCCTTAAAGTGGTCATATTCCATGTGGGAAAATAAAAGCAAATGACATGATGCTCAAGCCAAAAAACACACACACACACACACACACACATACAAAGAGAGATAAATTAAGCGTGTAAATTCAGAGCTGCCACTCTTAAGCATCACTTGGTCACATCAGTTGTGCAAGTCCTTGGACTGCAAGCAGGCCCCTTAGAGGAAGAAACAGAAAAGGTCACATTGCAGTGATGCTCAAAGAAGAATTCATCTTCATAGAATATAGGAGGGAAATGATATCAACGTTATTGTCACGTAAAGCTTCATGTCTGGTGGTGAATTCAGACTGCCAGCTTTTCGTCTTCTTTGTGCTGCATTGCTGCCTCCATGTAGCCGAAGCTAGTCCAAGCTCAGTATGTGAACAATGCGTTATAAATGCGCTTTTTTTATATAATAATGTCATTGCTACATCGACACAGTCAACCGTGCACACATGATAAAAGAAAAAAAAAAATCAACTGGCACTGACATTTCCATGAGCGTTTGCTGACTAAATGACCATGATCGATCGTGTCCATGTTTCTCCCCGGACAGCACCAAGGTAAGATGTGATAACGCCCCCCCCCAAAAAAAAATAAAATAAATAATAATTTTAAAAAAAGACCTCGTGAAATGACAAGCTGAATCCGGGCGCTCATGGAGAAAACTGAGCAACGCGCGGCCGCTCGGCACAAACAGCTGGCAACCTTATTACAACAAACCTCAATCAGTGATGCTCCTCCGCTCCGGGCAGATATAGTGGCCGGTCCACATGACAAGAGCCAGGCTCAGTTTGTAGGAAAGGCTCTGAGCTGTTATCTGTCTGTCTGTGGGGCTCTGATCAAATACAGCTCTGTATTGTTTATGACAAGGCGATCAATCTCCCCCTCAGTCCAACAAACGTGGTAGCATCGAGAGGAAAGTGGCCATTAATGACTGCTGTCCGCTGAATAAAATGAAAAAGGGCATAAGCGCTGGAGAAAACGCAGCTATGCTAAGAGGCTAACTTCAGTTTGTGGAGCAAAAACAGCACCGAGCTGTAGATACCTTTTTTTGTCTGAAGACTTCACAATTCAGCCGAATTCCTCTCCGCTCGGTAAGACACAAGTCCAAGTGAAAAACGTAGGTCCGGTGTTGAAAGGCGGTTTAAAACACACCAACTCCCGGCAGCAGGAGGGACACACCGGGTCTGAGCATCACCGAGGCTCTTCCATGGTGATCGTGGAGAGCTGGAAACGGGAGGAGAGTGCGCATCAGACAACAGAGCATCCTCGTCCGCTGCCTGCTGATCGTCACGGCGCCAGTCGACAGAGAAACACTGTGTCGATCAGAGAGGAAGCTCTCCTCCTCCTCCTCCTCCTCGCCCCGACTCTCCGGCACGATCCCGAGCCCTCATCACATCGGTGCTACGGCCGGTCCACAGTGTCACCTGCCCGGGCTTCTTTAATAGAAGGTGACACCTCTGGAGAGTCACATGCAGCACCTATTCATCACGTGAAGGTCACTAGTGAACTAAAGTCCTTATGAATCCTGTTGTTTTTAGCTTTTACACTCACATCCTGCACAGCATATTATCATATAAAATACACTGGGCTGCTAATGGTTTCTAATGTTTAAAACCATGCATTCCTGGTTTGTAGTTAGTTATAGCTTTCTACTATATGCCTTGTTTTCACTGTCTGTATCTGTGTGTGTATTGTTTGTACTCTGATCTGCTTCAACAGAAGCTTTTCCCCCTGAGGTATCAATAAAGGTTATCTTAAACTTATAAAGGTGTTTTTTTTAATGAATTATTAATAAGAACAAATCTCTTTGGTCGGTTCATTAGGGCCAGAGCACTCTACAGTGTCTATTGCATCCCTTGGCGCTATTATCATTATCATTATTATCCTTCTGCCACTTCAACAGGCTTTTTGGGGACTTTAACATCCCCACAACTCATGAAATGTGGACAGCATGTCAGGAAGGTGTCAAATTTCGATGTACACTGAAACCCCTCCCTCAGGGTTGACGGACATGAACTAAAATTGGTACAAATATGTATCACGACGAGCTGCACAAAAAAGTCTCTTGGACCCATACCCTCACTCCAAGAGGAAGTCGGCCATTTTGATTTGAAATTTCAATTTTTGGCCGACTGTCCCGATTTCCACGCCTCCTACTTTAACGACCTCCGACCATTTTCATCCAAATGGTTTCATATTCACTCAGTATTATCTCAAGAACATGGTGATGTTAAACCACCAATTTCTTTAATTAGTCCAATTTACCTGCTTGGCGCAGCGGTGCGGTGGGTTTTTGAGGCTTCGCCAGTTTTCGCCATAAAACAGGAAGTCCTCCTAACTCAGGCACACCTTGTCCAATCAGGTCTAAACTGACCACACATGGTCAGAGTGCCGCCATGAACACCTCCACCACCACTTCCTGCTGGAAACAGGAAGTCAGCCTCATGACGCAAACATTCTGCGTTCTTCTCGTTGTACGCCACCACCTGACGTAACACTGACAGAACTTCTTTGGCACTTCTTCGCACTCCCCCCATGGACTGCAAAACATAGTGAGTTTTAACACGTTTGTGTTGGGGTCAGTCCGGGGGGCTGTGGGATGCAGAGAGGAGCGAGGGCCTGTTCATTTTCTATTTCATATTAGAAAAGTCGGTAAACCTCGAAATGCTCACTGGAGTCTAATTTTCTGGTAAGTCATCAGTTTTGTTGATGGCTGTTAATGTTAATCATTAATTAAAGACATCATCAAATTAGTTCTAAGTTTCTAGTAAATGAATCCTGTAGAAATAAGGGATATAAAAAAGGGATTGCAACAACTGTCCAGCACAAAAGTCTTTATGGAACTGATACACAATTTTGGATCAGATTTGGTACTGGAGTGGCATCGAAAATGTCTGTAGGCCTCTATGCAGTCCAGTGCAAAGTTTTGGTGCTATGACCTGTTTTCAGTATTCATGTTTAACATGTCAAGTGTCTTTGAACATCTTTAAAAGCACTCTATATTTTCATGGCAGACTCCCCCATGCTGCATATTTAGAATGATTCCTTTAGCTCTCAGTATTTTACCATAGTATTCGCCATGCTAAATTTAGATATGGAGGGCATTGACAGAAATAACAGAGCAAATGTAGCTGGCTGGAAACAGTCATGTAGTAACTATACATCTATAAGGCATGCAGCACCAGTTGTTGCAATGCACTGTTTAATGAGAGCCTTATGTTGGGTGGCATCCTAAATTGCTGCTGCCATCAGGGGCTTAGTAAACCCTATAGCACAGAGGCTGCAGGAAGTTAGGTGAAATGGTACAAACAAAAAAAAATGGAGGAGGTTGTGGTGGATGAATGGACCAAGAACTAAATGTATACTTTACTTATTTCCAGCCTCAGTGCTACATATTAAATTTTATGTCAAAGTTTGGTTAAGTCAAGGGAGCAGAGCTAGGTTTAGGAAAAAATCTTGTTGGGGTTAAAATATACCCTTCCACAATGTTGACCATGTTTTAGACAGCTTTTCTGCCAGAACATTTCCCATTGGACTCATTGAATCTGTCCAGGAGAGCCTTAAATCAGGTGTAACCAGTCACCCTGCTGCAAATAGCATTATCGGCCTCAGACAGTTGGCTAATTGTCTCTGTCACACAAGCAAATAGCTTCTGAAATTAGTTAGTCAATTCAATATACCTGTAGTACCACTGAATTTACTATTTGGGGCTCTGTATTATAGAATATCTGCAACTATCATTCAACCAAAGTTGGTACACCCAGACTAAATATTTCTTATGTGAAAGTGAAAACATGTTTGTTCCCTTGGTCTCACCTTTCAGACTGTTTCCATTTGAAAACTACATTTCCCATTTGCCTCCCGTGCATTTGTTCATAATGAGAAAGTAAGTCAACACCACCCTGCCAGATCTAGTTTTAACATCCACACCTCTCTCCTATTACAGCTGCTCTTTATAAGCAAGCAGATCGTATACCAGATATATCTAAATCCATATACAAATTTACCTGAAGCCTAGCTTTTATTTAACAAGTAGAAATATACAAGGGGAATGTGAATCGTATTCCTTCAGACATAATACATTTGTCTATTAACAGCTTTTGTTCTAGAGATTAATAGAGATTGATGCATCATTTTAAATAAATGTTAGATTTTGGGTCCAATTAAGAACTGTAAAAAACATGGTCATTTCTGGTAAAAACTGTAAATCCTTATCAGTCCAGTCCTTCAGGTTTATATCTCAGTGGACACAGCCCCAATGTGGACATCATTTTGTAAAATCTCTTGCTGTTAATAATTTCCTACCTTATAAAACTTAATTATCAGTCAAGGCCTGTTTTACAGGTGCAACAGCAACAAAAAGTCTTTGTATCTGTTACTGTCAGTCATTAGTCCATCCTTATGAAAAACAAATGGCCCAATGAGAGCCCCGGCTTAGCAGTTTCTTGTAATTCTAAAGTGTTAAAAGTGTTTTAGTTAATGCTTTTACACAAGTACATTCTTTTCAGCATAATACTTTGATTAGTATCAGCAGTCATAGTTTAAACGAAAATAGCAGCTGATAGAGTAAAATGTTTTGCTTGCAGTGGCTCTCATGGCTGTAAAGTTTTGTGTTACTGAGATATTAGTTGTAAAGAAAAACATACCTTGGAACCAAGGCCTCTGCTTCACCTACATGTCCCAGCTGACAACAAAGAGCAGAAAACAACCATCCTCTTCACTGGTGTGTTGGTCACTGAGTGAACTCCAGCAGTGTTGGTGAGAGATGGAGAGCAACTGGGTGAGGAAGAAAGGTCGAGGCTCAAAGTATCGCCTTACCTGTCTGCCCAGGATAATGGTATCTTCTAAATCATCTTAAATTATTCACCTTTGGAGGCTGTGTGTGAGTGTGTGTGTGTGCATGTATTAGCATTTGTACTCAGCACTCCCTCTGCAGGCTGGAGCAGGGACTTTAATGACTCACTCACGTTTGGTGAACTTTCCTGTGACCCTAGGCAGGCATTCACACTCTAAAGGGTGGGGGGTGTTTATGGGTGTCCTAGCTAGTTTCAGGCTGGAAGTGTAAAAAGGCAGTTCAGACCGATAGGGAGGCTCAGTGCTGGGCCAGAAAAGGCCCCTATCCACATAGGATGTAGAGATGTAGAGGTACAGGGTGGGTGAGTATGAATTTAACTATTAATATTTGTTATGTACACAAACACATGTATGTTTGTGTTGCTGCAAAAAAATTGTTTCCTGTGGTTTTCCTGTATTAACCCCCTGCTGTCCCAGTTCAACTGGACCCTCTAAGGAGTCCTTGGAAATTTTGAGGAATTGGGTTTGATTTGTTGTGCCCATTTGTCAGTCCAAGCTAGCCCCCCCCCTCCAGTTTCTGTTTTCTTTGTTATCATCATTTATGTTTAATGATTAAAGTTAGCATCATATGTTATCAGGGAAATTTATTAGTGAAGCTTCTTTTCTGAACCCCACCCTTTCTTTTTTTGCCCTTTTCTCCTGTTGTTCTTCACCTGGTTTATTCTGTACTGATTTCCCTACAAACATCTGTGGTAGTGAGGATGGTTGAAATAAGGGTTACATGTTTCAGTGTCCATGTTTCTCGCTTCTCCTTCAAACACACACAAACCCAGTATATAGTCCCCAGGAGGAAAGCGCAATGCAGTTCTTTTTTTTTTTTTACACTGAAAATGGAGTAAAAACACAGACAGAGGGTGCAGTGGCCCCCAGGGATCATGGATGTCATTTGGCTCAGTACAGCAGTCTGCTCCCACCTCTTATTGGATGTGCTTCTTTGCTTGCTGCTACCAAACTCTCCCAACTGAACCTGACTAAATTAAATAAGGTTCCAAAAATGTAGTTGTTTTTTTTTTTCATTTGTAAATGATAAGATAAAGCTGTCTGTATAATTTCTCTAGGAGTAGAAGTTTTGTGCACAATTCAATATTTCAATATTTCAATATTTCACAATGCACAATTTAGACAAATATAAATCTTCACGATACAGAATTATATTTGGCTCAGAACTGTGCCGGGGTGAAGGTCTTGTGTAAATGTTGTGTTTGGCCAACCTCTAAAGGGATTATGATGTGTTGACTCAATAAAAATGCACCACGTGTTTAGTGTACACATGGAATTCCCTGCAAACAGCTGTTATATTTTTTTAATTATCTTTGTAAATTCACTCAGCTCTTACTCCTGGTCCTTTATCCCTCAGCCTCAGCAATCCCCCTCACCACATCCTGTCTGTAGTACTTTTTAAATCAGATTACAATAAATATATGAGTGCTTCATTTAAGTGCCCCTAAGCTGAAAACTATTATTTTCTTTCAAGTCCTCATTTATTTGCAGTCTTATCCAGCATTTTTGTATTCTGGATTTATGCTGGCTATATTTATTAATTATATTTTTCAAAAATGTGCTCTACAATAGTGGTAATAAAGGCTTTGCAAATTTGAAGCAACTTCAAATTAGACCATGTGTACAACTCAATATCTTATTTCCAGGCCTGAACATGCATAGAAAACCTGGTTATTATTGTAGCACATTGATGTGCACTGATGCAACAATCAGTGCTTTTGCATGTTTATGAGGGCTGTGTGTGTGTGTGTGTGTGTGTGTGTGTGTGTTGGTGGAGCTGCTTGAAGGAGAGTAGTAGTGATGGAGCCTGAAAGCCCTGCAGCGCAGCTGTTCTCCCAGTGCATCGTCAACTTCACTGCTGAGCCCACAACACACGCTCAGTCCTAACCCCTGCTCACACACCCTCCTGTCCTTTCTGGATCTTCTTCTCTTTGTCAAATTTTTTTCTTCATGCACCTTCTTTATTTATCTTTAGCTCTAAATCTGAATCTATATAGCTCAGATTACTTCAAATTGTTCTTTAAATTCACTTTGCTTTAATGAAATCACTTATTCACCATTTCCAGCACCATGCCAGGGCTATATATTCTTTTCTTTTTTCCCTATCTGTGCCCACAACTCAATCCCAAACCCTTACTTCCAGGATGATCACCCAACCTAGCTGTCAACAGCTGTAGGACTGAATGCTCTGTTGATAATTCAATCATAAATCCTATTCTGTTGTGTCATGCACTATCAGGGGGTGGGGCCTTCGGGTGACAGACAGCTCTCAGATAGAAGGGCAAATACTATGTCATCATGGTGACTGCAGAGCGATTTAAGGAAATTGAGTGATAAGAGCAGAGTAGAAAAGGCTCAAGCCTGAAGGAGCAACTGGCATTAAAGCAATGTACCAAGACTCATGGATGTGTGAGAGAGATCCTATGCATATGGGTCAGAGCATATTCCAGGGTTCATCTGTGTGTGCAAGTGTGTATGTCTGCACATGTCAGGATGCACGAGTGCATGTGATGTGCACATATGTGGGCCTGTAGGTACAGTAAATGGGTTTGTGTTTGTACAGTAAGGGTATGTGTGTGAAAGAGAGCGCGTTTACATGTGTCAAAATTTGTGTTGCTGTTAAAAGAGCTTTACTCATTTAAGTCTAACAGTTCTGAGCACATATTTGTTTACCTGAACTCTGCATTGTGGCAGGAGAGCCACACACATGTTCTGTGATATATTAAGGCATTGTTTCAAAAGTGGTTGCTTTGCTCCTCTTTTTCTGCCAGAGAGATTAAAAATAGAAACATTCATGCTCTCTGAATGTACTTTCCCTCCAGGAAGTGTGCAGTTGTGGGTTCCTGACATTGGCTGCACACCATCACGTGCTGTGATCTTCCCAGGATACCATTGGCTGGCACCTATGGGGCTCTGTGACAGAAAGCCTTTCTGACAGGACCCAGGAGCCCAGAGGAGTTGCTGGAAACTGGGAGAAGGACAATGTTGGTGGAACCAGGAAAGCAATGGGTGGGCTTGTGAGATGGTATCACCGTGGCTGTGAGCGTGGAGGTGCTGGGACGTGACCTCCTAGCTACGGCAAAGGGCAGGGATCCACAGAGATGGTCACATGGCTGAGGAGGTGAGGAAGAAATGAATGGAGATGACAGTTTGCAGCAGTGATACCAGAGACCACGTGCCATGAACATAAGTTCACCTAACACCCATGTCCCTGTCTCTGTTGCTAAAAACTTTAACTCACTCTAAATCTGGTTTATTCAGTAAGCTAATGCTTCGTTGAATTTGCTGAGGAAATGAATTTCTCATTGCCACCTGCCCCCCCAAAATAATTTATCATTTATTGATTTTGCCAGTAAAAATTAATTTAAAACTCCTCTCTGCTCAATAACTGTGCTTTAGGTCTAATGTTTTTTCCACCTCAGTTATTTGAACTATCTCATAAACCATTTTTATGGTGGCTATGATATGTTGTTCGTGTGGAGACAGTGCCCTCTGGTGTATACAACTGGCCTGTAATGACAGGCAGCTCAAAATGGAGCAATGAAACAAAGACACATGCAGGAGGATTTTGAATTGCATTCAGTTCAAAACAGCAATTTTTCTAAATAATCGATCCAGACATTTATATTTGTGATTTACAAAAATATCCGATTCACCACAATAGGTGAAGAATTTAATTCATTTCTGTTTTGAAATGAGAATTTATTGATTCTCAATCAGCACTCAAATTAGATTCCTGCAGACTGACTGATGGAAACAGGTCAAATGTAGTATCAAAGATTGCCCCCTAGATGGCAGATCAACCCTTTCCATAATCATTGTCCTGTTCGATGCTTCTTGCGCATGCATTCAATTCTTTGTGCAAAAGGTCAAACCAACGTATGACAAAGCTTGAAAATATAATTAAAATCCCTAAAACTATGATTATATTTGGTGTGGCTACTGTTCTGTATGTATAATATAATGTATAATCATACCCTCAGTTTCAAAGGGTAAATTTGTAATGTACTAACTTTGGTGAAAAATTATTTGATTCATTCTCAAAACTCAAAACTAATAGAGTGTCAGTACTCCAGCAGTGTACTGTAGCTGTTTTATCCTCAAGGTATTTTATGATTATCTCGTATCAATTAGGTCCAGTCATGTCCATATTTCAGGTCCGTGAGGTCTGTTTGCAGAAAGAACACCATGTCCTTGGTCTGTAGAGTCATCAGCCTCATTCAGCATCAAGATATTGGACAGAAACATTGCAAAAGTAAATTTTAACCTCAGGACTCTTTATAATAAAGTATTCAAATTATAAGAAACCCATGCAGCTCTACAGACACTGTAAAATATACACTGCAATACCTAAATACCATAGAAAAGCAGAAAGAAAACCCAAAAATGGAGAAGGAAAAAAACTTATATACTATGATGAAACAAACAAGACTTGTGTTAATGTATTTATTTCTGTTTCTCAGTTGGATGTGAACTTTTGTATTTGCTCTTTAGAAAAATTACTTTATTCAGTTTCTGTATGTGCTAGAAGCAAATGAAGGGTGTTTAATTCTCTAGTGAACTTTTTCCTCTTTTTTAGAAAAATATCTTGGCCTGTTCAGACATGAGCTTTGGCAACAAGAATCAGGTGTTTGGAGCAAATTAATAATAAAGAACAATCAACCATCAAGCTCTGAATTATTAGTTTAGACATTCAAGTCAGAGTAAATCAGGGTGAGATGTTTGAAGTGCAGCTCCCTCCTCCTAATTACCCACACACCCACCCCCCCACCCCCCACTGCCTGAAAACATAGACACCCACACACACACACACCTCTACCACCCCAGTCACACAGTAGCCAATGGGATGAAGGCAATTTGATTTTTAGCAGTAACACCCAGTCCATGTCACTGGGTTCCCCTCTCCTCTGTGTGCGTATGAGTGTGTTTGTGTTTCTGTGTGTGTGTGTGTGTGTGTGTGTAATGTGTACATCTCTGTGTCTGCACACCCACCAAGATAAATCCAGTTTCTCCTCTATGCACCATCTCTTTTGCTCTGCCTCAGCCACTCTCACACCACACACACATACAGGTGCTGCTCTTTGGCAACCCTCACACTTCCCCTCTCTCTCTCACACACACACATTCAACACACAAACTCTGCAGAGGATCTCAGTTGGTCCACTTTTTCTGGTGCTGTGGAACTTGACATTTTGCCTTCATGGAGGATTACCACAAACCTGACCAGCAGACAGTGCAGGCGCTGAGGAACATCGCCAACCGCCTCCGAATCAACTCTATCAAGGCAACGACTGCAGCAGGCAGTGGGTGAGTCTCCACCGACCCTCCACTCTCACATATAACACTAGAGACTGTAAATGAAGCGCCAATATATACTGTCACAATCCATGCAAAACATGGAATTTAATGTTGAATACCCAGATAAACACAAACACTCACATAGCCTCAACTAGATATATTTTCTGATAGACACACTCAGACATAGATGTGTGTGAAGGGCCAAAGGAACAATGTGTCCTCCCTTTGTTCTCCTGCTTTGGTCCACTGACACAATACAGTAATATCAATTTACAGTTATCCATGAATCCATGGATTGTGCAATTAACTATACATTAACTTAATGAAATTAAAAGACCTACATAATTTCCACACTATGGTGCTTTATTGAACATTAAATTTATAAAGTGTTCATCCTGTTGCAGAAATCTCAGTTAATCTTTTTATTTTTCATTCCGGTGTAATTAATAAAAAATAACTAAAATATTTTAACCTGAGTTGTCACTCAAATCAAATAATTTAATCTTTTAAGGTGATTTTCATATTCTGAAGAATGGCTGAAATGTAAATGGCTTTTGGTCTGTTTATATGATTTCAAAATCTGATATTTACTTGTTGTACATGATAAATATTTTATTTCATCTCTGATTTTGGAAAGGTAATGTGCTTCTATGCTTCAGAACACTGCCATGTGCGATGCTGGGGTGTATGTGTTGCAGCCAAATTTAAGTATTTTATTGTGAGCTTTTTTAATGGACAAAGGATTGTTATTGCTTAATCTTTAATAACTTAGTTTAATTAATTTCAGAGCTCTATTGCAGATTACTTATTTATTTTTTCTGGACAGATGTGGCACAATAGCACCCAATTTGTAACAGAAACGTGTCTTCTGCTCCCTGTAGAATAGTAACACAGTGTTAGAAAATTGTTTGCAACACTTATTTTAATTATTATTCCCCAACTGTGTTGACATGCAAGGTAAATTTTTTGAATGTCTCATATTGTAATTTTATCAGATAGACTTTAAGATGAGGGAAAAATGAATAACAACAAATTATTATCAGCGCGCCAAAATACTTTGTCCTAATTCTTTTCCTGAAGTACTGGCTAGAGCACTGAGAAGTGAGGTTTAACAAAATGTATCTGCACAAGCGCAAATTATAAAATTTTTTTTAAACATAATACCAGTGTTTACAGTTTCCCCTTGATTGAAATAAGCAAACCTTAAAGACATTTCAAATAATTACAAGTAATGACTAACACATGTTCATTGTTTTGCACGATTTTCATGAGGCTGTATGTGCATCACTGTGTATTTACATTCGACAAAACATTATTTTTCAACATCATATAATCTACAGTCTCAAATGAGAATATGGTATTATTTGACAGCAGTTTTTACAACTAATATCTTCTTAATGATAAAGCTGTTGAAACCGAAGCAACAGTCCACATTTCTTAATGGGAGTACAGCTGACTCCTTTGTGCATGTGCATTCATTTCAGCACTGTCTCCTCTGTCATACAGACACCCAACATCATGCTGCAGTGTGGCAGAAATCATGTCTGTGCTTTTCTTCCACTCCATGAAGTACCGCCCCGAAGACCCAAGGAACATCAACAATGATCGTTTCATCCTGTCCAAGGTGAGATCTTGGTAGTCCCACTGCTCTGAGCAGGAGTCACTCTTTTCAACTCTTCTAAAATGTACCTGTGTATGTCTGACCTTTTCCTTGGCTCACCTCAGTGTTTCCATTTCTAATTCTTATAAAGCTTAGTTGGATTGGTGATCATTTATCCCACAGGGTCACGCTGCCCCAGCCCTTTACTCCATGTGGGTTGAAACGGGTTTCCTGAAGGACAGCGATCTGCTCAGTTTGTGCCAGGTTGACTCTACCCTGGAGGGTCACCCAACCCCAGTGAGCTATCATGTACTGAACCTTACCTCAGGAATCATTCAATGGAAGGCTGCCAGTGTACCAACTTTCTGTTGATACCACTTTAATCTGTGTGCGTTTCAGAAGCAGCAGTTTATTGATGTGGCCACTGGCTCCTTGGGGCAGGGTCTGGGTGTGGCTTGTGGAATGGCTTACACTGGAAAATATTTTGACAAGTCCAGGTAATCTTTCATACAATTAAAAATATCGCTGTATTTTGAAAGTTGTATTAACTTCATTTGCGGATTTATGCATTTTATTTCACTTGTATTTATGTAAAAAGTCCCACCCTTAACTCGAATTAATTTGACATATAATGCAAACATTATCAGCGTTGTTAAGTGTTTATGTGCTATATATTGTAAGTTTAATGTTCAGTCAGCATCATATTTCATGTCGGTGTCTACCAATGAGGATTTTCCAGATTTGTTGGTGTGTGCTGCAGCTCCATGCTCTGATGTCACAATTCTTCTGCTCTAATAATCACAAGCCCAGCAGTCACATCATGGTTATTTTTACCATCCAAGCAGTTTTCATTTCAGAATCAAATTCAGATATTGTGTTTTTTAGCAATCATTTTTTTTCTCAGTTTGTTTGGCTAATTTTTCATCATGAACTGTTTCCCTTTGTTACAGTTTCCCTGGAAAGATAAAAACTGTTGCCCTGCATAAACCAAAAAGCTATATTGAAATGGCTTGTGATATTTGAAACCAGTTGGTCAACAAAAATAATCAACTATATATTGCTCTTTTTTAAATGAATCTGTAGGGTATATCTTGGAAGTAAATTTTAGAGGAAAGTGAAATATTCAGCAGCCACATCATCAGAGGCTTGAGGAGACTTTTGTCATGTCACATCTGGTAACAAAACCAATTGACAGATAATGCAAAACAAGTCAGTCTATCTGCAACCCTGTCAAACACTATTATCATGACATATACCTCATAGCCCCACCCTCATGCAACCTGCACACAGAGAAACATCCATCCATCCATCTTCTACCGCTTTTCCATTTCCGGCTCGCGAGGCACAGAGAAACAACCAAAGCACAATACACTCTACTGTTATAATCAGAGGCTGCTCTCCACCTCAGTTACCATGTGTACTGCCTGCTGGGGGATGGAGAGATGTCAGAGGGATCTGTCTGGGAGGCCATGTCATTTGCCTCCTATTATCAACTTGACAACCTGGTGGCAATCATGGACGTCAACCGCCTGGGCCAGAGTGACCCTGCACCCCTGCAGCATCACATGGAGAAATATCAAAAACGTTGTGAAGCCTTTGGGTAATAATGCATAAAATTGAAATTTGCAGAATAACAGAAGCAGGTTAATGTGTGTGTGTGTGTGTGTGTGGTGTGTTGAAAGAATATGTAGAAAATGATAGTAATAAGAACATTTTGTAAAAAACTGCAGCGTCTGTGTTCATGCCATCTGATCGTATAAATTACTCCATGTGTGTTTTAATGTGTGGCTTTGATATGTGTGTATGTGTGTAGTTGGCATGCTATAATCGTTGATGGACACAGCGTAGAAGAGATCTACAAGGCTTTGTGCCAGCCACGGCATCAACCCACTGCCATTATTGCTAAAACCATCAAGGGAAAAGGCATTCCAGGTAACTCACTCTTCACTCCTCCTGCTTTCCTCCCCATCTGGGTTACCTCCAAGTGTAAAAAAAGGAAAATCCCCACTTTTCCAACCTGAGTCTGCAGCCCTTTTACCAGTTAGTGTTTGGTAGATTGCCAATGCAGCACAATGTGTATGTGCTTCCAGCTGCGGAAGATAAGCTAGGCTGGCATGCCAAACCTCTGCCCAAAGACATGGCAGAAATGGTTATGAAGGATCTGCAGAGCCGCATCATGAACAGCAGCAAACATCTTTACCCACCTGCTCCCATCGAGGACTCCCCACCAGTGAGCCTGAGAAACATCAGGATGCCAAGTGCCCCGAGCTATAAGGCTGGAGAAAAGGTTTGTTATTTTGGAACAAGCACAGACATCATTCATATCCTCCCTCTCCTTTCTCAAGTATGTTCACACACAAGGCCACAGACACCACAGAAGCAAAGGAACAAATGCATCATAACAATGGCCTTCTTTATGCTGCAGGTTGCTACACGGAAAGCATATGGGATGGCTTTGGCCAAGCTGGGTCGTTACAATGAACGTGTAGTGGCCCTTGATGGAGACACAAACAACCTCACCTACTCAGAGATCTTCAAGAATGAGCATCCTAACCGCTTTGTCGAGTGCTACATTGCACAGCAAAACATGGTATGGCCCTTCGTGAATAAGATATTTTGTAAGATGTATTTTTATTAACAAAGCTATTTATCTGTTTTGTATAACATTCTCATTTATTAGAGAAAACAAAGGAAACATCCCTTTGTCTCTTTAATGTGGTGATTTTGCTGAGTAAATTGTTCCTTCTCAGCTCTGCATCTCACAGCTGTGAATCAGTCTGTGTGACTTAATTATACATGACCTGCTATTCATAACGTATAGATGGGAAAAAGCACAATGATCAATATGGCTGCTGTTGACACCAGTGGTTTGCCAAGGCCTTTTTTGCATTAGTCATTAATTTATCCAACCTTAGATTAATAAGCAGTGATCAAATGTTATTTGTGCTGTCAGACTGCAGCATTTACCCACTCCAATGTAGGTCATGTGTGTGCATGATGATAAGCAGTCATGACAAGTGTATTCTGAAATGAAATATTAATCAGTGTAGAAAATGGGACCATCTGTCTGAATGCACGAGAAAAGTCAAAAGTTAAAGGGTACAATGTGAGTGGTTGAATGAAAATCCACTGCATATTAAATAAGTAGTTTGACCAAAAAAAAAATCAATAATTTGATTTATTATTGATAATGTTTTAATATATGTTTGAGTGAAACAGTTAAATTACACCATTTAGTGAATCAATTATTCTCTTCGATTGTATATAAAATATAAGTATAGATACAAGTATAAAAATGTATATAGCATCACATCTGAACCTTCACAGATTCTTAGTGTTGGTTCTGTCTGAGCATATGAAGAAGTTGGGGGATTGAGGAGATTTTCACAGACAGGACAAAGGAAATTATTTGTAAGACAAAGTATGCCACTGATTCCACCCATATGGGAAAAAGTCTCCAGAGCTTTGAGGAAAAGTTTTTTTCGTTAAGTCTCTACTTAACATGGTCTCTGGTTCAAAGAGGCTTTGAACTATGGCTTTAGCCACAAATATTTCCCCCTTTTTTTTTATCTTTTTGGGATCAAGTACGTGTGACCTGTGTCAGTATAATTTAGCACACCCTGAAATGTTATATCACTTGTGCCCTTGTAGAGTTACTGAGAGAAATTACATTGCTTTCCCAGGTCAGTGTTGCCATGGGATGTGCTGCTCGTGAGAGGAATGTTGTCTTTGCCAGTACTCTCGCATCCTTTTTTACCCGTGCCTATGACCAGCTTCGCATGGCAGCCATCTCAGAAAGCAACATCAACCTGTGTGGCTCCCACTGTGGCCTGTCCACTGGTTAGTAAACACTGGCTAATGAGCCATACACACCACAATCCCTCTCACGCATCTCCCTAACTCACAGACCTTCACAAAAGTCTGTTTCATTCTTTTACACTGAAGCCCGCCACTCAATAGCACCCAGACTCTCAGACCCTATTCACAATATCCCTGATGCCGATCAAGTGTGTTTGTTTGTTTGTTTGTGGATGTGTTTTTGTTTCAATCCTTTCTCACTTTCCCACTAAACCTGTGCTTTCCTTATGTCCCTGACCTTACAGCTAGTGTTAAATCCCCCCTTTCTCTCCCTTCCTGTCTGCCCTGGAAGCTGTCTGAAGGGAACCAGGTGTCCCTCTGTTAGTGAAGGTACACTGCATGCAGGTTCTGGTTTAATGTCTGTTTATATCTGTATAAACCTGCCCACTTAACCTGTCCAGAACTTGTTTTTTGACTCTTTGTTGGATGAATTCAAGTAAATGTGTTCATTTCAGGAGAGGAAGGGCCCTCTCTGATGGGTCTCGAGGACATGGCTATGTTCAGGGCACTTCCTAGAGCAACCATTTTCTATCCAAGTGATGGTGTGTCTACGGAGAAGGCTGTAGAACTGGCTGCCATCACAAAGGTACCTCAAACTCATCAGCACACTTCTGGCACCCCCACAGTATCAAAGGAACATAACCTATTTATGACAGAGGCAATTAACTGTGGTCATTTGCCCCTTTATCCAGGGTGTCTGCTACATCCGTACCAGCCGCCAAGACAGTGCCATCATCTATAACAGCAATGAGGACTTCCATGTTGGCCAGGCAAAGGTGAGACAGTCTTTATGTTAACAAAGCTAGTAAGAAAGTAACAAAATGACAAAAACACACACACACAAACTCAGGGACAAAAGCTCTGTCCTCATGTAAAATGAAACCATAGATATAACCTCCTCCTTTCCAGGTGGTGTACCAGAGCAAGGATGACCAGGTGACTGTGGTGGCAGCTGGAGTTACTTTGCATGAGGCCCTGGCTGCAGCTGAACATTTAAAGAAAGGTACAGCATATTGAAAGAAAGGAAATGGAATAAATGTGACAGCCGATTTTATAATTTATTTTTAAACTAATACTGTGTGTCATCAAATTTGGCTATTTATTTACCATATTAAAAAAAGATTTTCTGAAGTCTCTAGTTAATTCTTTTACTGGGCTCTTAAATCTGAGCTGTTAGCACTTTATATTTCTGTGTAACCAGCAGCAGCACTGATCACGATTGTCAGCAACAAAAGCTTTTAAATTAAGTTTTAAAAATCTGTCTTCTTCCTCTAAGATTTAATGAATCTATCACAACAATCATGAATGTAAACCTGGTTTTTTAAAGCATCTGATATGTTTCATTTTTGATTGCTTATTTGCTGTTTTCCACCTAAATAACTGATTTTCCAGAGAGGATCTCCATCAGGGTCATTGATCCCTTCACAATCAAACCGCTGGATGTCAAAACCATCATTGATCACACACGTGCCACCAGGGGTCGAATCCTCACTGTAGAGGACCACTACTATGAAGGTATGTTTCCATAAAAGTTGCTCATGCTGTTCAACTTCTGCATATTGTATGAGCACTATGAACCTAAGAGCAACCAGCGTCTCAACATAATGCATCTGGGGCCCTGTCATTGGTCCATATCCTTGGGTGCTGTGGTGGCACATTTTTATTGGTGCAGCAATGGAGACGCAATGTGGTGGCATTTCCTTATTGGCTGAGTGGAGGGCTGACTGTTGTGTGCCCTTGGTGTAGGCAAGGTATTGGTGTTGTGGTGCATTTTCTAAGTGTGAGAGCCGGAGAGGCAGAGTGCTGTCAGATTTCCTTAACTGAGTATGTGCCCATGGGGTTCACTGTGACCTACATAGCACAGCCAGCCATACCCTGTGCCTTTAGAGAGAGTGGGGGTGGGTGATGGTATGGACTTGACTGGACAAAGGATGTTTGGCAACTGCAGTCAGTCTGATGTTGAGTCCTTCATTTGTTTTACATCTGGACTAAGAGAGTAAAGGTTCATTGGATACGTATCCACTTGTAATATTTTTGTGTCTTCTTTGTACCATACTTGTCAGTGGTGAACCATAATTATTATAACAGGGACTTCAACACAACACTGCCCATTTGTTTAATTTGCTAGCTACAAATTATAAATGTCCCCACAATGTTGTGTTGAGTAAGGGGTAAGTGAAGGCAGCGAGCCCCTCAACTAAAGAAACTGATGACCATTTCCTTTGTGTGATACCTCTGAATTTGAGACGTCAAGAAGGCCAAGGGCAGTTTGAGGTTCAACCCACTATAATTGACATTATGTTGATTAATTTAGCACTTTCTTAACGCTCACATCTGTGGACCTTCTACACTGGTTAGGGAGTCCTAACCAACCAGCTAGTTAGCTAAACTTTGCGTGACTGCCAAACCAAAAACAAACAAAACTTTTTTTAATTCGATAAATGTTAGGACTGTGACCTCATTTCTGAAGCCAATTTGATAGAAAATGCAAAAATTGACATCATAAAATTTAAATTAGAGGTGAAAAATATTTAATGATAATATGAAATGTTAATAGAGACCCTGACAGTTACCCACTGTTACATATTGTGCCCTATGTTTACACAGTCTTGTTTTCGCCGCAGACATTTTTTTTAGGCAGCTCTGTGTTCTCTGAGATTCAAACATTTATATTCCCTCTTTATTTCCTCATATTATAAATTGCTAATCCGCAGGTGGCCTTGGGGAGGCAGTGTGCTCAGCAATGGTCAATGAGACTGGCGTCAATCTGCATCATCTGGCTGTGTCCCATGTTCCCCGCAGTGGCAAACCACATGAGCTGCTCAAGATCTATGGTATTGATCGTGACACCATTGCCCAGTCAGTCCGCAAAATGCTCAGCAGTTCTACCAATGCCAAGTAACTTTCTTCCTGCCCCACCCATCAATCTGATCACACCCCTGCAGTTTTAGATAAATGGTATGATCTTTGCTTTCCGAGACCCAACTCTTTGAATCCTTCACTGTGAATGCCCCTAAATGTGTATTAAAGTAATGTGATTTTGTGCTGTACACTTTGAAGTAGAGTTCCACATTTACCTTTCTTTCATGCATCCATCACATCACACAGATAAAAACAGATTCACAAATACAAACACTCACATAATCCTCATCTCAGCATTGTCATGGATCCAACTCAGTATTGGATTCTCTTGTAAAAGAGATTCTGAATCTCAATGGGATTATTCCTGGTTTAATAAAAAAAATATATATATATATATTCAAAACACAGCCATAACTAACACACCCAAAACAAATTGTAGGCCTTTGTGTTTTTTTTATATTCCCTTTGATTAACTCATCTGGCGACATTTTCTATTATTCTGGTGTAGCTGTTAATACTGGGTGGGGCAGTTTTACAGCAGGTATTTACCATGATAGCAGTGAGATAAAGAAGCTAACCAAGTTTTTGTTAGTAGTAGCTGGTCAAGAAAAAAAATCAAACAAATGTATGTAGGTCATAAAGAACAGTCGCACAAAACCACAATCACATCTTAAGACAATTACAACTTTTATAGTTTTGAGAATTATATCATTTCTCTTCAGCACTTTCTTTTGTTGTTGACTTAAGTCACTGACCATAAAGCTTCACACATCTGTGCTAGCTGTACAGTTGGACCTTGCTACCAGTGTGACAATAATCATTACGTGGACAGTAAAATCCTCTTTTTAACATAAGACAGAGGATAAAAGGTCCTTCTAGTGCTGATGGAGAAAGTAGTTGGCTCTGACTATGAAGGTAAAGTTACATCTGACTTGTGAACCCAAGATCAAACACTTTCTTTGCTACTTGAAATTTTGTATGTACCTTTTAATGTAATAAAGCCTCTACATTTGACTTTGAGCATCCAAAATAGTCTCTAACTTTTCTCTGAATTTGTGTTGACATGCGGTTCAAACACGGCACAGTGTATGCGCAGGAATCTACACTTGAACTTTTAATTGAAACATTGTCTAACCATGTAAGTGATACAGAACCACAACTGACCACAACACATCTATTATTTCTTTTTACAGGTCTGTATTATTTGTTTCAATGTTTCCTTTGCTGTTTATTCATGCACTCACTAATACAGTTTCTCAAGAAACTAGAAGCTAGACAATTAAACTGCTTATATAAAACTGCCATGGAAACATATGTGGCTCATGGTAGAAATCAGCTCTTTATTACAGTTCAGTCACACTCTGATCTTGGACTTTGTAAGTACCGCAGTATCACTTCCTGAAACTTCACCATCTCTGATTTTAAAATGCTTTTTACCACCAATGTTGTTTTCTTCTTCACAGCTCCCTGTCCAAAAAAGGCAGATGACTTTTTTAGATCAAACAAATACTATTATTTGACTTCCAAGGGGTGTTAAAAATCTATTAATTCAACCTTTAGAAGGGTTGTTAATCCTTCAGAACAATGTACACAATTCAAATCAACTTTTTTCAGCCTCCTTACCTTAGAGAGCAGTATTTCCGTATTGCACCTCTAAGAGCAAACATTATGATTCCACAGCCATAAGACAGTGTATAGACTGGAAAAAAGAAGCATATTCAAGCACAAAATACATTTTTTCCAAGGGTTTTGATGCTATATGCTTGAGGGTCATGTGGATTTACCGTGATAAGAGTTGAGGTTCAAAATGGCCACAAAAAATGCGAAACCAAATCCCCAGAAAACATCTACAGAGTTAAAAGATCAGGTTAGTTTTAATGAAGAATAGGGTTGTGGCATTTATTATAATTTCCTACTTTATCATACAGTATGAATCTATTGAAACTATAACTGAACATTAGATCATGTCATTGATTGATTATTTTTGTGGAAAATTGATCAATACAGTTTTAAAGATTCACTGTCACAACACCATAAACCGTACTGTGGATAAAGAAAAACTAATAACTCCACATAATGAAGATATTCTTGATTATTTTTTTCATCCTGATCACATATTTAGTTGGTATTCTGGCTTAGTTTGTTCATAACCAATAAGTGACCACTGGAATGAACAAATCATAACCATTTTCAAGTGCACACACTAAAGGGATTAAAATTAAACTACCTTTTTTTTCATAGGGATGGCCTTTACATCTTCTAGTATGAGCTGGCAGGTCTGAAGGAAATAGAATGTGATTGTGAGCCATCTCAAATATTTTGGAGAAAGGAGCACCTTATGTTGAAAACAGGACATAATCATATTGGTGTTTCAAAACAAATTTAATCTCACCAGATACAATTCCCACAATCTCAAAGACTATGGTGAAAAAAACAGCAAAAATTGATGGAATCGTCAGTGCTGAAAATACAACACAAAGATGTTTAAATGATTGCAAAGTCTAGCTTATAAACTGAAGATATGAATGGGTCAATTTCTTCATAAATGAGATTATGGAAAATGCAAATTTTCTTTACAAAGTGTGCATTAATTGGTGTCCCTGTTTCTTCTATGTCTACTTACAGCGAAAGGGCCTGTAGAGTGCTGTTCCACATCCCAAACCAAAGCAGATTGCATAAAAATGATAATATTTGTCTGAAAATGTTCAGAAGAATAGATAAGAATTAAAACATAACTTCTAAACAAAGTTGAATTTATTCATGGACATTGAGTATTGTCGCTTGTATAGACAATGAGGTTCTACATACAGTAATGGTAAAAATCAAAAGTGTTAAACCGTCCATATCCCTGAAAAAGAAACAATGGTGATTTCCTGGTAGACAAGATTCAGTACAGAGTTTGACTGATAAAGAAAGAATGAGCAAGAGACAGAGAAAGACAGCAGTACCAATAAAATATAGTATTGAGAATGGATTACCATTGCAGGTGGAAGACAGTGAGAATCGGTGACCAGGCTCAGCAGCAGGTTAATTATCCAGGCACATATACTAAAAACAAAGTAACAAGACACTTATACATAACAAAGACAACTTCCTCAACCTGGTCAAACCACTCTGGCAAGCAAACAAGTGTATGTAAACAGAAGGAAAGTCCCACATGCCAGTTTTTCACTTTCACATTCATTTGTGATGTTTTTTTTTTTTTTTCACACAATCTATCTTGTAGCTTAAGTGAGAGAGACTCCAAGACAGAAGTGATTAGAAACTTAGAAGCAGCAGCACAATCTCATTTGCTTCTCCGCTTGCCTCCCTGATCTGCCAACCATTCCACCAACTCTGGTGTTTCTCTGTTGCAACCTCTGCATCCTGTCTCCCATCCATCCTGTGTCCCACAGAGAGTGAGAAACTAGTTTCCAACTTCAAATTCTTACTCAACTTTTTCCTCAGGCACAAATCTCATAGCCAATCTTTGCCTCTTCCTGGAATTGAAAAGCTGGTGGTGCACCTGACAGAGATAACCAGTGTCTGCTGGTTACAGGCAGGAACCTCCACATCACTGCCTTGTCCTTCTTTGCCTCCTCCAGTCACTACTTCACCATCTTCACTTATTTAATAGATATGGTGTTTGATACATTACAGCACAGAGACTGTTTCACAAATTCCAAAGTATCCTATGTAGGGGATCTGGTTTAAGGCTTTTGCTGGATGAGCAAAAGTAATATAGATCTGAAACAATTAGCAAATTCAAAGTTTGGTGTTGTATCAGAATATTTATTAATCAAATGATTACTTGTGTATCTTGTTAAATTAATGGATAATAGCCAAATAGATAGAATTATAATTTTTATGTGTTAAGGTTTGGGGGTTTAAGTTGGAATGAAAAAATAAGACAAAAAAAATGTTTGTACTGTTACCCTTTTTAAATACATAAAATAAATGATCATTTTAAATACATATTTTAGATTAAACTATTAATGACTTGATAAAAGAAAACAGACAGGATTTATCATTGTTCTGGTGCCTCATAGGTAGGGCTGTAGTTCCTGCATAGATTCTCTAGATGGTGTTTTCAGCCGGTTGTTGGCTGAGACCGCGCAATGCATTCTGGTACTTGAAGTCAACATGGTATTTGGTAAGTATTTGGCCCGTACGATACTGGTATCACACTTTTTATATCGGGATGAAGTGAACCGGCAGCTCTGGTCCAAGATTATTTCTAGGAAATGAAATAAAGACAGAAAAGTTAAAAGCTGTTTATTTTTGGGTTGAGAAGCTCAAAACATGATGTTTAATATTCAGGTTATATCCATGTTAAAGGGGGAGAATGTGTAGATAAGTACAAACTTTTGAATGTATGATATTAGTAAAAATGGCGGAAGGGTACAGCACCTACAGTGAGTGTTCAGTCAAACCAGTTCTGATACCAGTTATATTAAATAAAGCATTTATAAGTGTTGGATTGAAAGCAATGAAATCGTTTTTTGAAAAGACGGGGCCACACTCCAGTTCAGTAGGTGGCAGAAGGGAACCTCCAGGCTGTTGGAGACCCGCTAAAACATGAACAGACGAAGAAGAAGAAGCAGCGGAGAGAGAAGAAGACGAAGAAGAAGGAGGAGGAGGACTCTTTCCAATCGATGATCTCAGCTGAAGTTTCCTCCGTCAGCTTCAGGAGGTGGTCCAAGAAACTGGTCGAGGATGATAAACGTGTCACCCAGGCTGGGTTTGGGAAAAAGACGAAGAAGCTCAAACTTTATTTAAGTCCTAATAATGAGGTTGAAAGAGAGCAGGCAGTGATTTGCAGTGTCGGTGCCCCCCACTCCCCCGCCTCCTCCGCCCCGCTCCGGCTCTCCAGGGCTGGGTCCGTTACACTCCTGAGTCGCCAACATGTCCACGGAGGAGCACGACTATCCGGACGCCGTGCTGGTGACCGAGGCCGGGCCGCAGTGGCTCCGGGCCGAGGTGGAGCGTCTGACCCGGGAGCTGCGGGAGACGACCCACGAAAAGATCCAGGCGGCCGAGTACGGGCTGGCTGTGCTGGAGGAGAAACAGCATCTCAAGCTGCGATTTGACGAGTTGGAGACCGAGTACGAGGCGGTCCGGCAGGAACTGGATCAACTGAAGGAGGTAATCCGAGATCGTAGCTCCGCAGCCCGGCACGAAAACATAGTGTTAGTAATGCTAATAGTGTCGGTGTGTGAAGACCAGATCAAACCTCATTGTTGTGCCTCATAGTGAGCAGCTGCAACTGCAGCTCCTGAACGTGTCAGTCTAGATCATATAATCTGAACTACAGTAAGCTTTCTAAGTGCAAACACTGAGCCCAGTGTTTGAAGCTCAGAAAGAAGTTGACCTTTTGACTGCAGGAGCATTAATGTGTCAGAAAGTGTAATTTTATATACCAAAAGCTCCTTAGGCCTGTTTTAATGTTATGGTACATTATAAAATGGTGACTACCTGCAGAAAAAATGATAATAAGGATATAAAACAGCCTTTACTTCACGCTCACTTGCCTGTACTTGCTCTTGGTATGTTGAGTTCTTTATATCTAACATCTACAGCTACAATGGGTGTCAAATGTAAATGCCTATGTGGCTGAGCTGCTGTTAGTTATCAGAAAGTGGAGAGGTTCAGTTCATTCATCTTTTTTATAGCTCTGCTGTCTTTGAAGATTAGTTTCAAAGCAGCAACAGTAGAATCTGCTTTCTTTGAATTTCTCCTCTGTAAATTTGTGGGATTTTCAACTATTAGTTCAAAAATAGTCATGGTCTCCAAATTCAGCAGCCCTAGTGTGGTTTTACTCATTTTCACAGATGATTTGAAGTCAGTTTATCATGTGCTGCCATTTCTGATGTTTCCAGAAGCTAAAAATTGCACCAATTGAGGAAGAAACTGGACTAAGCTAATGCTGGCTGAGGGGAAAATAGAAACTGCCACAGCTGAGTGTGGGAGGCTAATACATCTGTCAGTGGTATTTTATTATAGTAAAAGATTTGTTGCAATATCTTCTTTATCAAGCAGTTGTTTTTTAAATCCAATGACAATTAGAAGAATATTACAAAAGGCCACAGTGGCTCCAACTAAGACAATGGAAACTGACAGAAGACATTTTACTCAATATGTCATTATAGTCAGTGTTCCTGCAGCCAGTTTGTCAACTCTTTGAGGAAGTGCATCCTAAGACACTTCCACATTGGCTTTACTATTCAGCATTGTGGTCACCACTTGTCATCGACTATGTCCCCATTTTTCAATGTTAATAATTTAGTGGATGTTTTTACCTTCCTCAGCTGAGTTAATACTCTTAGTCTGTGCTTTAAAACCAGTGGCTTATATACAAGAATTGCTTTAAATGCATACTCTTTAGTAAAAACTTGTTTAATTACAGCTGTTAAAACATATGTCTACATGAAACTTGGTTAGGGCAGCAACTGCTGAGTATTTTCATTGCCAGTTAATTTGCAGTTTATTTTCTTGATTAATTGATTAATCATTTGGTCTATATAATGTGATAAAATAGCCCAAGGTTGTGCTTTGAGCTTTTTATGACCAAAAGTCCACATTTTTAATATAATAAGTTTCATATGTGACAAAGAAAAGCAGTGGCTTCTCAACTTAAAGAGGCTGTGATCGGAGGCATTTTTTCTTGAGGAAAAAAAAAACTATCAATCATTGTTTGAAAAATGACTTGGATATGACATTCTGTCCATTTCCTGTGGATCTTTGAATCATTAACACTTAGGTATATTTTTATGTTAACTGTCATCCTCTTCATAATATTAATGGCGTAAATTGCAGTCCAGTCATCAAATTACTCATGACATGGTCATTCTCTTGGTGTGTCATGAATCTGACTGTTGCTTGTCACTGAGGCAGATACAGGAAAATACATTAGCCATCATCACACTCAGCATTTTTAGGCTCTTGATCAATTCACAGCAGCACCGATGTATCGATTTAAAGGTTTGAAGGTGGGGTCTGAGAAGTTCATGGGAAGGAAAGCTGCAGCTCTGCTGTTTCTCTCAGGACTTTCTTGGACAGTAACAGTTACATCACCATTTTGGCCCAGTGTCAGTAGATGTTGGCTGGGTATCTATAAGCCTTTAAGTCAGGCACCTTTGGGACTCTGACACCAGTTTATTCATCCTATTAAGGTGTTCTCACGTTATCCTGATTACCTGTTAATGCTGTTAACCTAAGCCTTGACATTTGGTATCTAGCCATCAGCATATTTAAGACTCTGTTGGTGTTTACTCACATTAGGCTCCATCAAAGAAAAAAGCATTGCTCACTTTTCTGCTGTGGAAAGACAGACCTGAGAATAGAATTGAAATGCATAAGAAATATACTCATAAGTGTCTTGTGAGGGTTAGTGCCACAAAAAAGTAACTATGGATAGAATGCCAGAGATGTCTGCCAGGTTTGTCAGATGTTGTAATAAATTGCAGTAATTTTCAAAAAACAAATATGAATTTTAGAACTGAAAATGCAGTGCGGAGAGTTCTTTCAGACTATGGCATCAGACTATGACTATATCCTCTCTAAAAAGCTCCATAAGTATTTACAAGTGATGTTGTTAAATATATATAGGCTTCTGTAACACAGTCAGTTATAAATGTTGTAACTGACGTGGTTTATTTATTCTACGGTCATGCACTTTATTTATAACCCTGATCAAAGGAAAATTGGTTCTGATGTTTATTCTTTGTCGGTCCCCAGGCTTTTGGACAAGCTTACTCAACCCACAGGAAGGTAGCAGCAGATGGGGAAAGCAGGGAAGAGTCACTGATCCTTGAGTCTGCCAGCAAAGAGGCTACCTACCAGCAAAAAGTCCTAGAGCTGCAGAATGAGCTCCGACAGGCCAAAGCCTCCCTCACTAGCGCTCAGGCTGAGAATGACCGCCTGTCCTCCATTGTCCTGGAGATGAAAGAGGTAATAATGTAAATATATCAATATTTTTGCAGTCTGTGTCATTTTGTAGACTTACTTGTAAAAGAAAACCCAAAATCAAAAGCGTGATTCAATAAAAATAATCGATTAGATGATCTAGCAAACACAGGGAATGTAGTTTGTATTTTGCTCTTGTGTACTTTTTATGTGCTAACTTGAGTTTGTTGTGTATGTATTCTTCACATGCAAAGTCCTTTTTCGCGCTTGTTAAGTATTTTTTCTAGCTTTTTATACACTTCAATGGTAAATGATTTTTAGATTTATATTTAGTTAATAAAAATGCTCCTGAAGTTAGTAAAGTGTGAATTCACCAGTAGTTCTGGTGGAGTTGGTGCTTGTAGTGTGCGAAGGTGTTTGCAATGAGCCTAGGAGGAAAGATGATGTAATGGTCCACTGTGACTGACACAAAGGATGTCCTCTGCCAGGGCTCTCTGTAGCATATATTAGTAAGTGGATCATGTCCTCTTTTCGTCATCTACATTCCCTGCCAATGTCTTGCCCTGGTTGTATTGCCAAACAGCAAACATGTTGATCTGGCAGTGTTTTACTAAATCAAAGACAGTGAATGTTGATTTTAAATTCCTGTTCATGCTTCCTGCCACAGCATGCGTACATTTGTCTCTTGACCCTATCTTCCTGTGTGCAGAGTTCAGAGCTGGCAGACCTTCAGCGCAGTCAGCTCCGTGATGACATCAGAGAATACAAAGTGCGAGAGGCTCGTCTGCAGCAGGACTACAGCGAGCTGGAGGAGGAGAACATCTCTCTTCAGAAGCAAGTGTCTGTGCTGAGACAAAACCAGGTTAGACAAATAAGTGAGAACATGATTCTCACTTTGTTGACCATTTTGAACTGGATGGAAAGAGTGTCATATACTTCCATTGTCATAAACCTAGAAGGCACGTTACAGTCCCAATACTATATATTTGGCTTATAGTAAGAATTACAGTGACACAATGGAGTAAAGTTATTGACAACTTTAATTTATTTTTTTGTGCATGTGCGCAGGTGGAATTTGAAGGTCTAAAGCATGAGATCCGCCGTCTGGAGGAGGACTCTCAGTGCCTGCACAGCCAGCAGGAAGAAGCCATGCGTCTGAGAGAAATCGCTGAGCGACAGCTAACAGAGGCCTTAGAGACAATTAAAACAGAGCGTGAACAGAAGGCCAGCCTGCGCAAACAGCTCTCCCACTATATGACCATTGGCAGCTCTGTGTACAACAGTTCTTTCAATATCTCCATTGACAACCTGAAACTCCACGAGGATCCGTCCACCATTAGTGAGCCTGACAATGACGACCTAATCAGAGGCTTCGAAAACGGTCTGATGAAGACTAATGAAGGTGATGAAGATGGCAGAGCTGCTGGGAACAAAAGAGGGGAGGCCTTTAGGCCAGCTCCCAGTCTGGTGGACGACCTCCTCAGTGAGCTCAACATATCTGAGATTCAGAAACTTAAACAACAGCTTGCACAGGTATGAAGTATGCAAGATGTACTTTCACCAAGACCCAATACTATCAATGTGAAGTGCTGCCTGATCTGTTTTCAGCTGGAATGAGTTGAGAACAATGGATCAGTAAATTTAAATTTAAGTATACCACACATCATACCTTATGCATGCACAGAAAGATATTGGGATAATTGTTTATTACTGGACGCATCTTTAAGTGGTTGTCTGTGAATATTCATCTGCCCTGAAGTTTACTCACTCTGCTCTCTGAAAGCTCAAAGCAGCCTCTTCAGCAGGGTTTTACAAAACAGAAGTATTGGGTTAATTAATATTTTTGTATTACATTAACAGCCCAGACATTCTAGGATATTTCCACAGAAATAGAAAATGCAGTGTCTCAGAAGGTCTTTTTCCATTTTAATATTAGTCACTCTTTACTTAACCAGTAGTCCAATTTTCTAACTATTGGTCTAAAATAGACAAAACTAATTAAATACACAGCATTCATTCTCTACTCAATGATAAATAAATCTGAAGAGAAACCCAAGGATCAGAAAGAAGTATTCAGTGACAGACCCCACATTTTATTTGAAAGCTGACTACTATTATTTTTTGGTTTTACGATAATCCCTGAACCTATTTAATTGATTTTAACCAAAATCAAAACAGCAAAAGCAAAATCATTCAGAACAGCAGACACATCAGACAGCTTCTCGAACTTTCCAGAACTATTTGCTCATTTAATGTGGATGTTTGCTGAAAATTTTTTGTTTGACCAGAACTAATCTTTGGTTGCCTTTTTATATTAGGTGGACCGGGAGAAGGTGGCTCTGATAAACTCTCTGCAAGAGATCCAGAAGCAGCTGGAACAGGCTTATGGGACTGTTTCTGAGCAAAAGGAAACTGTCAATAAACTGACTGAGAACCTTAGTGCGATGAGGAAACTTCAGGCCAGTAAGGAGCGGCAATCTGCCCTCGACACCGAAAAAGACAGAGACAGCCATGATGACGGAGACTACTATGAACTGGACATCAACGGACCTGAGATCCTGCAGTGTAAATACACCGTGGCAGTGTCTGAAGCTGGGGAGTTGAGGCAGGAGCTGAAGACACTGAGGAAGGAGTACGAGGAGTGTCGAACCAGGTATGAAGATGAGCGAGCACAGTTGGACAGTGATGTCCAGGACTTGAGGTCAAAGTTGGCATCCCTGGAGAAGATTAGCCAAGCAGACAAAGTGGAAGTGATTCGCCTTGAGAAGGAGCTTCACCTGGCCAGCAAGGCTGCAGGAGAATCACTTGGCAGCCTTAATGTTGCCCAGGATGAGCTCATAGCTTTCAGTGAGGAGCTGGCCAATCTCTACAACCATGTGTGTATGTGCAACAATGAGACCCCAAACCGTGTCATGCTTGACTACTACAAGGAAGGCAAAGTCATGTTAAGAAGGGGGCCTGAAGGGAAGGAACAACAGTCTTTCATACTTATCAGCAATGAGCTGATCCCTGGGACTGAACCTGGTTCCCTAGCTCCAGTCCCAGAGCACCGCCCCGAACCTATGAACATCTATAACATTGTAGCCATCATTAGAGATCAGATCTGCCACCTTCAGCAGGCAGTGGACCGTACCACAGAACTGTCACGCCAGAGACTTGCAAATCTGGAACTGAGCACAGTGGCGGACAAAGACAAAGAAGCTTGCATGGAAGAGATCCTCAAACTGAAGTCCCTGCTTAGCACCAAAAGGGAACAGATAGCCACTCTCAGGGCTGTACTGAAGGCCAACAAACAGGTCAGAAATCCACTCTGTGTGTGTCTGTGTGTTTGTGTGCTTGTGCCTGCGTACCTGCTGTGTATGTTTTCTCAAAGGAAGGATGTTCATTGTCTCTCTCAGCCTGACACATTAAACAGACTGGGTAATGGCTTCAGATAAAAGTAACCACTCAACTTTACTGAAGTGTGAAAAATGTGTAATTTTATAAGATCTTTTTCTTACCAGACCGCAGAGGTTGCTTTGGCCAACCTGAAGAGCAAGTATGACAGTGAGAAGGCAATGGTGACTGAAACGATGATGAAACTCCGCAATGAACTCAAGGCTCTGAAAGAGGATGCTGCTACATTCTCCTCCCTTCGAGCAATGTTTGCTACAAGGTATTATCATGCATAAGCACTTATTTACAATTATTTGCTGCAAAGTGGTAGTCCAAGGCACATAACACATGTACAATATGCATTACATTACAAAATTACCAATAACATTGATTTACCTTTTGTTGTGCATCAGTGACTTTTCACAATCTTAAAAGAATAATTCAGCACTTCAGTGCTTGTTCTGTACAACTGTTTTTGCAAGTGTCTTTGCATCTTGGTGCAAAAGACACAAAGCATTATGGGAACAGTCTGATGTAATACTTGCTTGAGTCAGCTAGCAGGGAGCTCATCCTCCCATCTGGAAAATGCTGTCTGGGGAATGAAGAAAACATGTGACAGCAGCAACAGCAGCAGCAGCCAAAGCAAACTGCTCCACCTGCTGGTGATAGCGCTTGTCTCTTATTTCTTCCCTCTCCTGCTCTTTTGTCTGCCTTTCCCCTCTCTTTCATTTAGGTGTGATGAGTATGTCACCCAGCTGGATGATATGCAGAGGCAGCTGGCTGCTGCTGAGGACGAAAAGAAAACCCTGAATTCGCTGTTGCGTATGGCCATCCAGCAGAAACTGGCTCTAACTCAGCGCCTGGAAGACTTAGAGTTTGACCATGAGCAGGCACGGCGCAACAGTATTACAGCAGTGGCACCCAAGAGCAAAATAAAGGGCAAATTTGCCTCTTCCAGCCTTCACGTAAGTCAGTGGCTATTTTTATTTTATTTCTTTAATTTTTGCCGAGATTTGTGTTCTAACTTTGCATATACTCATCATTTGACCTCTGAGCTACTGTGTTGCCATTACACAGATTTTATAACTCAGTACCATTGTTACTACCAAATATTTGTATATTGTCATCACAATATATTATGCTGTTCATAGTTAAAAGTAATTATAGAGTACATGTACAGATATGTCATGCTATTTTATCACTTTTGGTTGCAGTGCTTGTCTGTCCTCCACACGCGTGCACACACGCAAACACATGCTACCAGCCTCTTGCTGTAGAAACATAATTCAGAACTAATTTCAGTTTTTATTACAGTTCTCTTCAATTAATTGATTTGATCAATACTCTTCAGCTTTCGTTCCAAATCATATTTTATTCTATGTATTCTTGAATTGTACAGATTTGTGTTTGAGTCTAAAAGTATTAGGAAAAATTTATTAACATGATAAGACATTTCAAGTAATTTGTTGGAAATTATAATATAGTGTTGAGCTGATTAAAACATTCCTTTCTGTTTGCTAACTTTCCTGACTGCTAACTTCATTGATACATTTCATTTCACTAATGTATTGAAAATTTTTAATCAGTCAAACAATCAATATAATGTGATTTTATTTTATTTTTTTCTTGTCTTTTTCGTGTCTTATCTTTCCATTTACAGTAAATCTATCAAGTGAGGTGGCCTAATGGAGGGCCGTCTGTGAAACCTTTGCTCCTGGGTTCTTCAGTCTCTGATCATGGTCTAAATCATGTTATTGCTTAAACAAGAACATATCCAGAAAATAGCAGTATTTACCAAGCGCCTTTTTCAGAGTGCCAAAATAAAAATCTTTAAGTTTTCTCAAATGGTGTGACTGCAGAAAGTATTAGTCATCACATCAGCTGCCCACTGCAGTTCTTCAGTCTTCCAACAATATGCACCACTATTATTAGTGAACTAGAGGAAAACTCAGGATGGGTGTTTTTGCTGATTACTTATTGCCTGTGTTACCCTGACTGAGCACTTTTTGTTTCACTTTTTTGCTCTTAGTTCATTCTTATTTCTTTATTAAGTCATACTAATTGTTTTGAGTAATATACAGTGTTTTACTGTACATGCACATTTATCTGACAGATTCTTGATGACAATTTTAAGTCATTCAACACATTTTTATCCATATTTCTTTCATGACAACAAAACCACAGTATGTGGTATTTCTTTTTAACACAGTACTTTGTGTTGAAATCAAACAAAGGAGAAAATTTTATTTTCTAAAAAAAAATGTCTTCCTTTTGGCCTTAGATTTTGGGGTGCCTTTCTGATTTTTTTGATAATCATGCCACCTCATTGAAACATAATACAATGCCTTTTTTTATGCATTCAATTTGTATGATACTGCAGATGTGGAGTTTCGGGGGTACTAACTAAATTTTGTATAACTGGGTTCCTACTCTGCGGATAAATGGCAGAGCTGTAACAAATTTCTGTATGCTTGTTATGACTGAGGAAGAGTATCAATGCTAAACTTATTTAAAGATTTCTAAGTTAAGGTCAGATGTTAATGTATTCATAAACTATATTCATGAAGGAGTGTTTGAAGTTCCATTATCTTCAAAAAATGAGCCTGCAGTGCCATTTGTGTCATGTGTATACAAGTGCAATTTGCAAGCATGGTATGTTTTTTTGCTTTGTAAGAAAAAAAGAACCATTTTACACAATATTGCTCACATTCTTGGTTTTAATTAATTGATTTTATATGTCTTTACTATAACTGCAATTATATTTATTTGACACTGCTCAGACAACAGGATGTCTTCATCCTTTTTATTTCATAAGGGAGTTTGAATGGAGATGGCTGCTCAGAATTTCATGAAGACTAAACTGTGGTAAGACACTTAAGATTCATGACTTATGACTGTCTCCGCTTCCAGTTATGGCTGAAGAAATAAATCTAACTTTCACAATTCTTAGGCCTCTGTTCTTTTTCAACAAAACACAAGTTAGCTACCAATCCACAATAACCCTTACAGTTTTTCGTCACTAGTGTATGAGTTATGCAGGCTTATTGCAGACAGACTGATCTATTTTACTTAATTTGGTAATAGGAACAATATGGTACCATGGGATGGGTATTGGATGCGTGGTCTATTTTTCACTGTATATTTTTACAGTGTTAGCTGTTTTTGTGGCAAAGTACAAAGTTTATTATGTCCATACATACATAATGTTGAGTATACAATAATATATATCACATCTAACAGAGGACCTATACAATAGCAAGTAATAAAATGAAATTTCAGTTATTCATTTTACTTTATAGGACAGCTGTTTGTTTTGTTCTTTCACATCACAGGTTGTATACTATATAAAATTATGTTAAAATAAATTTTTTGGTTTGATTGTGTGTGATGTGTCATGTGATAAATACACCAACCTATATACTAAATACATTACAATTTATTTATAATCCCTACCCCTCTAAAATAGACTCCTGTATATCTGTGTAGAAGCTACTTACCTTAGCTCCTGGCACATTCGTCATCTTCTGTTTCCGGTGAAAACTTTTTTTTTTTCCGGTGAAAACTCTTCTCTTGACGTCGACGTAACGATGCAAAAGTAATTACGTCAGAGGGCGTGCCTAAGCCAAGGACAGAGTGGACTCCACAATGGGAGGTTCGTGTCTTCATTTTAACTCACTTACAAAGAAATAAGATTGATTTTAGATCATTTTAGACCTTCACTCCGCTTTAACTTCTTCTCATTGACTCCTAAACATGAACAGTGCTAACGACCCGAAAGCTTGGCTCGTTTTACCACTGAAAAAATGTAACGTGTCCTTCCAAACCATGTTGACGTTTCTGAAAAGTTTTTCGGAAAGTATGTTTGACAGGAGACAGATACTTCAATCACTTATTTCATCTCTTCTCAACGTCCAAGTTAAATGGCCACGAAATGTTTTGTCGCTACTTTACCACTCCTGCTACAACTGACAAATACAATCTGGCAACAATGTCATTCTGCTCGACTGTCTTCATATTATATAGTTAGCTTGTTTAGCTAGCTGGTCTGTGTGGATCAACACTTTTGATTAAATGCTGTTGTGCGTCCAGACAGTTTCTATGATCAGCTGATCGAGGACAGCGCCTTCCTCAAAGCTGACCGGAGACTGGACACAGAGCTGGTGGACAAACTCATCCTACAGCTCAACAGGATCTACCCGCAGATCCTCACAGACAAGGAGGCCACCAAAGTAAGTCCTCATAGACTTGAACCTCACAGCCACGGTGGCATGGTGGGAGTGCTGCTGAGTCCCAAATAAAAGATGCACCCCATTGGTACAGTACTGAGCTCAATTTTTGCAAAAGGTTCTTTGCGATGATTATTATTTATGTATCATATAGGTATTCATTGCACAGTAGATGGACCCTGGTTATTGTAATTATTGTTACTGGAGTATCCAAAGGCATCATATTTTATAAGTTCATCATATCTCTCATGGGACCTTGCAAAATCTTGAAAAGTCATTTGTGACTTTAGCTGTGAGATACATGGAATGACGTAGAAATACATGATTTCCTCTTGGAGTTTTTGTGAAAGAATGAAGTATTTGAAGTTATTTACATATTTTTATTGCTTTATTATACTGACTTATGTAAATGTTCTTAGTTATGTTACATCACTACATGTAAAATGATAAAATTGTGGTTGATAAACTGACTGTGTCAAGGAAATGTCTCACATCTTCTAATTATATAATAACCCTTTACTTCGAGCAATGCACATAGAGCACCTTAATACAAGCTCCATTATCAGCACCCTGTGAAAGAATAATTCTATTTGTGGGTTAAAAATTGCCTCTTATGATCAGTATTATTGTTATCCAGTTTCGAAACTTGGATGTGCCCACTAGTCTTCGACTGGGTGAGCTTCTGGCAAATCTGCAAGGCAAAGGAGAGGAAGCATGCAAGGAGTTTTACAGGGCTCTCCATTTGCATATAGAAGAAGTATACTACAGCTTGCCCACTCGGCTTCGACTCAGAGGTTAGTCTCTCAAAACTTCTTTTAATATCATGTATGGTCTCAGTAATGTTCTTCTTATTTAGGAAACCAATAATGGATTATACATGTTTAATTGGGTATTGAGTAACATTTTCTGCTTCCAGATACCTTGGATCCACTTACCTATCCCCGTGCCCACCAACAGAGATATGTTCTGAATGACAGAGGTAAATTGTGAAAGTCAGCATTCAAACTTTTCAACTTATCTAATAAATCCAAAACTGCTAATAAATGATTAACAGCAAAATCTAAAAATAGTATTTATTTCAGGAATAAAATTTGTAGTAAAGTCAGGACCAGCAGAAGATGTCACAAGTAGATATTTAGCAAATACACCAGATAATGAATTACTTTCACACTTGTAATTATTTACTTTTTTCCAGGTCCCCTCTTCTTTCTTGGCTGTTTCAGCATTGCTCTTGGAATGGCTATACTCTATTATTACACTGGTAAGTTGTTTTCTACTTGTTTAGCATCACTTGACTTTGCAATTCTAGTGATTGGATATTGCCAATTTTATTGGATAGTTATTTTTGTATCAGCAATGTCCACGATGTTGTTGAAATTACAAGTGAACCTCATGTTGTTAATGTTGTGTAACAAAGAAAGTTCCCTTTCTTGTAGAGGCCAAAGTGACGAGAGGCAGTGGGGCCCTCGGGATGGCTGCTCTGGGTCTGAAAAGAAAAGCTCAGCAAGTTGTCATTTGGCACACTGAAGAAAGCCTCTTAAATTAGAGGTGATTCCTTCACATCTGGTGTTTCAGTAGTACTGCTCTAAGGAATAATATTTGTACCAAAAATCTGCACACTATCTTTTCAAGGGCTAAATAATAATTTTGTACACAGCTTTAAAAATTATTTTGTTACTTTTTTAGCACCTTCTCCCTCACCTTTTCTCATTTTGTCTATTTATATTGGCATAAAGTAATTAATAACTTCACCTTTAGCCAGAGACTGGAAAACAAGGTATTGTCACTCCCAAGTTTTAAATGTGGTGTGAAGTCACAGTCAGTGTGAAGTAGCCTATTTTGCAGTGTGCTGAACTATATATATGAGTAATAGATAATTGTGCTGCCTTGTTTAGTCAATAGCCACTGATACCAAGCATATGGAAATAATGTCCACCCCGAATTTATTCAGACCAAAACATGGTCGCATGGTCTCCATCTTGTGGCCAGTAGAGGACCGACAGCACTAAGCATACTCTGTCTTGTGTTGTTTTCAGAGACATTTCTCGAAGTCTTGCGATACCCATTTACACAAAAAGTGATTAGTCGTGTTCATAGCCAGAAATTGCATCAAAGAAGCGACTACCTGGTGATATTTGATCGATTTTATGGGGCATTCCGCGCTAAAGCGCCGTCACGTGAATGCGTCGACCAATGATATACCAGTCTTTTACCGCAGTGCATTGTAGGTAGGAAGGATTACGACCGAAACAAATCAAAATATACAAACACAAAACAATTGTAACATTTAAGTGCAGTGTGGGATCAACCAAAAATTAAGGAAATATATCAGAATTTAAAAAATGCAACACTTTCAAAAACGGAAATGCACCATAAGTGAAACTACCACGTGTGAGTCTCTCTATATAAAGTGACGTCGCTCTATACGGAGATGTGTTGTATGAAAGGAGAGAAGGTTAGCACTCCCCTTGACAAGGATGGAATAGGTCCTAGTGACCTGCAACACACATACGGTTAAGGCACTGCCACCTACTTCGTGGCATCTCTAACCAAGTTTTTTATTTTTCACTGTAAATGCGGCCAGATACTGCAAATGACACGATTTTAAAAAGCGAAACTATTTTTCTCATTCTCTCAGACCACTTCTCTCTCTCTCTCTCTCTCTCTATATATATATATATATATGTGTGTGTGTGTGTGTGTACACACACTCCGACACACTAACATAATGGAACAGGAAGCAAGCCTAAATATTCCCCCGTCTGCCTGTTTCCGGTGGGTTCTCTCAGGATGATTGAAACATGTTGGCCTTCAGTATCCTTCAGCTCAGTGGATAGCTACAGATCTTACTGTATTTCGTTCCAAGTCAAATGTAAGTTCAGCGGATCTGTCAAAAGTTGTAAATTAAGTTTGTGAAAGAATTATTCCAGTCCCAGTTACTTATAGATACTGTGTCTGCAGCTGTTGATATACATGTATTTTTAAATCTTACCGTGCCTTTTTGCAGTTAGTATTAGGATGAGTCTATTTAGATATGAAGTTGGACCGGTAAATGAAGTGAATCCATAATGGCAGATTCCTCGGGCTGTGTGTGAATAATATGATTGACCAGTATGACAGAAAGATCTTTAAAACACAACAACAGTAAGTATCGTGATGATGCTTTGTTAAAGTCTTTTTCTGTCTGTTGAAAGATAAGCTTCAGGATTTAAAAAGTAATTGTTAGAAAAATCTCAAAATACATTTGCAACGTGACTTTATTCACTTTTGTAATATTACGTTAAATAGAAATATTTTTGTCAATTGATGTCTATTCATTAAGGAGTGCCTAACAAACACATTCTTCCTCCTTTGCCATGTAACAATGCCTTTTCGTCTGATGATTAAGACTTAAGTCTTTGTACAGTTAAACTATGCATTATGATATTACACAAAACAATAAACACATAAATTTTGTAGTTTTCTTTAAAAATTTTATTCAAAATAGTACTCACAATGCATGGAATAAGATCACTGACCTAAAGCTAAAGAAAATTTTATCCTTTAAAAAACACATAGACACAACTAATATACATGACCATTACATTCATAGATTTTGCATAGAACAAAGCATATTTTAAGACCACTTAATCAAATGAGGTTTAAATGTTCTAAAATAATATATGTGCCCCATAATTAAGCTGTTTTGTAATACTTTGATTGGCAGTAAAGCCAAGAAGGCCCCGGTTGCATTCAAGAATTTGGATTACGCTGTGGTTGTGATTATATTTTCTTCTTTTCTGTAAACATATGTTAGGGTTACAGGCTTTAGTTGACAAATACTAACAAATTTAAACTTTTAAATTGTGAAATGTTGCTCCCCTCGCCAGGAAACATTCACAGTGGTTGTGAGTGATACACAGCATATTGCTCATGTTTCTTTTGTAGGTATCTGCATCAGTAACCTGAGTAAGATGAGGCAACACAGGTGAGAGTTCCCACAGCAAATGGAAACTGAGTACATTGTAGTTCAGAGCTATGTCACTTGACCTGCAGAATACATTAAGTCTCCTGAAGCTTGGGGGATTGATTTACATGCTATTGACTCTTGTGAATACATTTCCATATAACAATAATAACACAAAGGTTCATTTTTATTTGGGTGGAGGTGATGAAGCACTTGGAATATTGGGTCGCTGGACGCCAAAGGCTGTGATGAAGACGTTGACCACGACTATTACAAAGACGAAGGCTGTGGCCAAATTTTCCATAATGTTCAGCTTGTAGTGCATGCTTTCGTCATTCAGGTTCCATTTAACTGGTGACAGAGATGTGACACAAACAGACATGAGTTTTACTTAGTCATTAGAAATTACATCCTTTCTTCAGAAGGTGGCACTGAAATGAAATTTCTTTTCAAGCGAAATAATCATCACTGAAGACTCAAATAAATTAACAGCCTCTGACAGCATTGGCCTCGGGTGAATAATTACCTTTTCTCTCCATTAGAACATTACAGGCTCCACTGGCCTGAGAGAAATACCTCTGGGAATCTTTTAGCCAAAGCCGGCTCAGCTGGGTGTTTTTAAATTCCCCCTTGTTATTTGTAAATATTCTATGACATCATCTATTTTACAAGGTGGATGGCACACTTCTAAGATTAAACTAACTGACAGCAGATGTTTTCTTCCTGCAGTGGTGCTCTAAACTTAACTCTCAACAGTTACTTGTCTTGCAATTGAGGGGCCTAAACCAAATATATTTTTAATATGTCTTAATATTAGAATGTATCACAGATCATCAAAAGTTTTTCTAAGCATACATGCAAATTTGGCCTAATTAACTGACTTTGCTGGCATCATCTTATGGGATTGAATAAAACTTCAACAAAGTATAAGAAAATAGGAAACAATGTCCAAACATACCTATGAAGATGAGTAAAATTCCCACCACGATTTGCAGGATCAGAGAGATGCTAATGAGAGTAATGAGGGGCACATAGAAGGTGAACTCTGGTCCTTGCTCCAGCACAGCCTTCAGCTGTGAGGCATTAGCCATCAGGAGAGCCACATCCAGCATGCTTTCTGCTGCACTCTTCTTATTGGCATAATGGTTCATGTTTAGGGGTCCTTGTTCCCTCCTCCTTGGGCCTCGTAGTGGCATCTGAGCAGAAGCACAAGTCTTGTCATCAGTCTAACACAGAATCACGTAAAAGTGTTATATTGATTTTGATACTGTCTTTTGAGAGAGTTCAGTGGAAGATTTCAGATTCATCTCCTACGATCTTTTGTTAGTTATATTGTAATTTTCATTCACATAACAATAAGGTGGCCAGGTGCCACAGAGTAATTCTATGATAATAACTGTGTTTCTTTATTATGCGGCAAAAGCAAGCACACATTGAACTCTGTTGTAGTTGCCACAATAAGTATTATATTTAACTGACATATTGTGTGGCATTTGTTTTGTAATAACATTTAACATGAATATGACAGTCTGGCATTCTTTTTTAAATCCCCTTTCCAACCTTTTTAATGATTTGCAATTCATAAGAACTGAACTGTCCCAGTGAAATATATACATATAGGGAATTAGATCCATACTGTTCTGACCAAAATTGCACCCTTATGGAAGTTTTGTTTTAAACAAAAGTGGAAGTGAAAGTGCTCAGTAACCACATTCAAACGGGGACTATTTGACTGGAAAGGTCATAGTGGGGGAACTGAGTAAGACTCATTTGAGGAATTAGCTCATCTATAGTGCTTGTAACAGTACACAGTTGCAGTAATAAGATCATTGGTTCACCAATTATTAAACATGGTGTGTTATATCTTGAGCAGAATTTCTTGTGCCTATAACTGCCACACAAGCTGGCTAATCTATCCAGGAAGAGGTCATGTCAAGGAATCCATTTCCTTCCCTATTGTGGCACAGCAGAAAGAAGTTATTTTCTGTTGTGCAAGTGAAGTGAGTATGTGGTAAATGGTTAATTAAGCTTAGAGAAAAAACCGGGGTCAATCCAGAGACCACTCGTAATGCTTGTTAAGAATGTAACACAGTGCTCAGGGTTTCATCTGGGTGGAGTCTACTTCAGCTATCAAATAATGCCTCCCTTGTGCCCAGGTTGGCTCCATCATATCCTGAGGTTCAACTCAGTTTCCCCTTCCTTCAGCTGTGAAAATATGAGAGACCACATAGGGATGAGATGCACTTGTGGTACACCGGAGAATGAGTGTGAGGGCCGCTAGCTGTCACTCTAACTTCCACATGAACCAAAACATTCACATGGAAGTGGTGATTAATTACTTCATTTCATAGGAAATTACATAACTAAGTAACTACATCTGCTTTGATGTGTTTGCTATTATTGTCATAGACAGCAATTGTTATACATACATACTCACTGTATACCGTTTTATACATTTTTTTTTAAAGATATCATTGTAAATCTTTTTGACCTTTTTACTTGTATACAAATTAAACTTTATTCTGTGTATGATACATTACTTATTATTTCCAAGTATAATTTTTCAAACACTGTAGCTGTTGAGTCCTGAAACTAACAATATTTCTATTATTATTATTGCTTAAGATAGTAATCACATTAATAGATGAGAGAAAATGCCAATCATAAGTTCCCAGAGCCCTAAGAAACATCTCAAAGTTCCTTTTTTGTTTTATCAAAAATACACAACACCAAGACACTGATAAAATTTTAACTTTAAAATGAAACATTTAGTAACTGACGAGTTATGTGAAAAAAAAGAGGAAAAAAGAAACCAAACTTGAAAACTGTTAACATTTTTAACTTGACTTCTTAGTTGCTTTGGTACTATTTTGTGTGTTACATTATTTAAAAAAAGGCCCCTAAAAAGTAACACAATGACATCTCATAGTCTGAATTAGTCTACTTTGTCTATTGTAAAATAAGTTCATTTGAGTCCAAGTGCACAGACACTTGGACGAGTTTTCCTGAAGAAGACAAGGATGGATTGTCTGGTAGCTGCAGTTTTAGCCCATTAGCTCAAATCAGAATCCGGACTCGGTCCCAGACGGATCGGTCCTCCTGGATTCCCGTACTGCACCATGATTACACATTGGGCTCACATGGTCCCTGTAATCTGAACCCCGGCAGGCAGCAGCAGAGGCGGCTGACACAGACTCCCACAGAAACACAACAGACTGTGGTCAAACGATCAGATGAGTCTGGAGCTAATCCAAAGGTCGACCCGTTTACAGCATCTCCATGACTTATGCTCCAATTACATACACATGTCTGGATGGAGACGGGGAGGGAAAAGGGGGCTAGACAAACATTTCTGAGGAAACTAATAAGTGTCTCTTTCAGCCCGGACATTAGCGCTGGTCCAACGTTACTGAGCATGAAGCCGCTCCGGGTCTCGGTCTAACGGGGACTGGAACCACCTTACCTCCGCCTCGCCGTGTCGGTCAGCATCCCCGTTCATTTCCAAGCTCTCCGTAGCCATGTTGGAAATACTCTGCCTTATATCCTAAAGGACTTCGGTCGTAGAGCTCGCGGGAGAGTATTTGATTCAGCCGGCGGGCACCAGCTCATTGTTCATAAAGGGCTGCTGTGACGACAGGAGGGCAGAAAGAGCCCCAGACTACCGCCCCTCCAGCCCCGGCCGGGGGTGGATGCCCCGGACCGCTGTGACTGGGGACAGGCTGGGACACACACCGCTCCGTAGACAGATCTGTATTCATGCGTTTATTTCCCCTACCTGGGATTAAAAAAAAAGGGCATAATACCGTATTGTTTGCCATTTAATTTTAGACGTTCACTGACAGACTGTACAGAAACAGGACTTTTTGGCACCACCGTGAGCCTTAACGCGGCACTGCGCCATCAAATGTCCCAACATGCTTCAGTCATGCAAGAGGATGGAAATATGCGGAAGTCTGTCAGAAACACATTCAACAACGATGCTCCAGGCTGTTCACCAAATTAACGACTGATGAAAAAAATGTTTAAATAACAACAACACCCAGTCCTGAGCAACAACAAAAGTAATTCAATTTAGTAGAATAAATTAAACAGTCTAAATAAAACATGTGATTCTAACATGGGGAATATGCTAAAATGACTATATTTTTATGTGATCGTCCCGTTTACACCCACTGCAAGCCAAATTAAAACATTTTAAATAATTCAAAGGTCTTCCGACATAAAGCAACTCCTCCTGATAGGCTACCAGACTTCATGATATCTGTCACTTCAGCAGGAGCTGATGTTATATGCTACTACATCTGTTACTAAAGCTTTCCCAAGCTTGTTTTATACCATAAGTATATCCTATAATTCATATAATTAAACTACTTAAACTATAGGATATTTCAAACAATGTTGACCAAGCCATAGCAGCATGAGCTAGAGCAAGCTTGGACGAGTTAAACACATCTGTCTTTGTGTGACCATAATATGAGGGGTCAGCGAATAGGATGACCAGATGCCACTCTAATTGTCACATCCATGGGGTCACATTGTAAACCCGGCCCTCCCAGGCCTGGCGCCACCCACCAACTGGTTCCCATTATTTCACCAGTTTCCCTGGTGATCTGGATGAGTTTTTCTTCCTCAAAGCGGTCTCCATAAAATTTGAAACATTTCCTTCACATTGGTCCTCGCGGAATACAAGTGTTCTTTTAATGTATTATGTAATAACTCTGATCTCTTCTTGTTTCAGAGTTTATGGTTCTAATAAATGAGCCTGGTCCAGATGACAATATGCTATACTTTACTCCTGTGCCCGACCTTTGTGTTAGCCAGGAATCTGAGAACACCAACTTTGCTTAATTTACATGCATTTTACTGGAAGAGCTCTTGTAAATGATGGAATTGCACAGTTCCTTCAATTTGCAGCCATAAGAAAAGCACCTTTATTCAATGTATAGCCTAAATTATATATTGACCATATGTTCCCTTTTAGGTTGGTTCAGCAGGAAGTGGCTTAAGATAAAGCTTTAGTTGTGACTTTAGTATAGCCCAATGCTTTAAATTATTTTAAAGCATGACACGCATGACAAAATAGGCAGTGACAAGGTATAAAAAACACCCATGGGCGCTCCCGTCGGTTTTAAAGGGTTAATGTTAAATGGAAATAAGTTGCACAAAAACCTTTCAAATCAAAGAAAATGTATTTTGAGTGTGTTCATTACTTAATTTCTGAGATACACATGTATTGATGTATAGCAAATTAAAATGCTCCAAAAAAAAAAAAGGCACCACAGCATGTAAAATTGTAAAGATATGCTCTGGCGGACTTAAGGGGTTAACGCCCAGAGTACAATAATTACTATAATTCAGTTGGTATGTGCGTATTTTAAAGGAGATTTCTTGAGGAAACGAGCCTCTCAGGGCCATGTGGACGACTGAAACTTTAAGATGCCCGGTGATGCCCACACATCCTGTCAGCGTCCCGTTTGGTCGGAAGGTTTGACAGTCTTCCTCCCATTGGAGGCTGAAGGCGGCCGGCTGTGCGCTCCTCACGGCCTGAGTCAGCGGAGTCTGCGGGTGCCGCCGGAAAGCGCGTCGGGTTATTGGATACGTGTTGTTGCTAGGGGCGTGGGTTCCGCCGTGAAACATCTCTGTTTCCCTTAACCATAAAAACAGAGATGAACTCCACTCAGACATCAGCCGTAGCAGCTGGACCAGAGACGCACTGACAGCCGCCTGCTCAGACCTGAGGGAAACTGTGCCGCAGTGAGACATAATCTGATAAGCGCCTGTATCCATCCTCCGGTCCAGGACATCGCTGTGGACAGAGAGGATAAGAAAAAAAGCAATGTGCGGGGATAGTTAAGGAAACAATGCAGAGATGCTGAGGTCACACTTTTGTCAGCTGATTCAGGCTTTTACCCGAAACACCTGACATTCATTTGGGTCGATGAGCGTTTCCAGGCGGTGACAGCTGCGCACTTGGCCGTCCCGTGGTGTCTCTTTGGGGGGATTAATGTGCGGCAGAGCCGAAACATCCTGGCCTGTCCACTGTAGGCCACTGATCTGTCTGCGGATATTATCTTTTCTTTTTTAACGGGCTGGTATCCATTGGAGAGGGGGCCTTATGCAGTGTGGAGCAAAGTGTTTTCGTCAGCTCAAAGGTTAAACTGGCAATGACATCAGGCTAAACTTGAATAGCTCTGTGCTGTATTGCACCAAGGTGCACCCAGGGCGTGAGGTGGCAAGGACCGAAGCACGCACCCTACGAGCCGGACATTTTCAGTCGGCATGTTGAGCAGACTGAAGGCATAGAGCCATCTACACCCTGAGCCCTGAACTGCGTCACTGCACGCCGCTGTTGCAGGTAAGCTGCAAACTCTGCCACCGCCGACAGAGGAGCATGCTCATCATCCTCCCAACACAATGTCTCCGGTAGGATGAGCCTGACAATCTACCGGGGATGGATTCGGCAGACGATTCAAGCAAAGATCCGCCTCTGGGGTCGACATATTCATCAGCACCCAATTTAGACTCGGACATTAATGCAAATGCCCGTAGGCCTATTTATGAGAACGGGACGGACCACCATGTCAACATACAAAACGCAGCCCTGCGGGGAGCCAGCGACCCCAGCGCGTACCTGTCCGCGGACTACCGGGGGCTGGTCCGCCAGAGGTTCATCCGCCGGAGTCTGTGGGTGTCGGACTCTGAGGAGCAGCCGATGGACACGGCGGAGTGTGTCAACAGCAGCCCGGTGCTCAACATTGACCTGCGGACCATCGTCGATCGGAGTCGGACCAGGGTTCTCCACGGAACCCGCCTGGGTCTCCAGGAGACCTCCAGGACGGAGAGCCAGGAGGAACTGAAGGAAAGCGTCACAGAGAGTGCAGGTCCGGGTGAAGAGAAGGGGGACCGGGGCGAAGACAAACCCGAGGCTGAGGTCGTGCCCTCGGACGTCACAGGTAAAGCAGGAAGTGACGAGAATGAAGAGGAGCCCGGGATGAAGGCTGTGTCCACCTCACCTGGAGGACGCTTCCTCAAGTTTGATATTGAGCTGGGAAGAGGGTCCTTCAAGACGGTCTATAAAGGTCTGGACACCGACACCTGGGTGGAAGTGGCGTGGTGTGAACTGCAGGTGAGCTCAGTGACTAGTCAAGTGAAACACCAATCAGCCAGTGACATCCAGTTTTTATAGGAAAGGCCCCCGGTGGGTGCAGTGTGGGGGGCTGGTGACCAACAGTGGAGGTCATGAGGGTCCCCAGCACCACCAGGTCTGGTTTATTTCAACTTACCTGAATTTATTCAAAGTGGAAACATTGAGAAAACAATGATATTGATCTAACCTGACCAGCTCACATCTCGCACACTTCAAGGTCTGGATTACTTTCAGGCTATTTTCTGTATTTGTTGCCTTTTGCTCTCTGCTCTCAGGTTCAGCCAGGCCTCACTCTTGAGTTATGAGTTATAAGTCTTATCAAACGAACAGTTCAGTTCTGTGCTTTTATAACCTCATATTGCTGACGTGCTGTGCTATACAGCACCCAGGTGAGATTTGGTTTTACCCCATTCTGTTTACATCATCTTTTTATGTTTGAGCCATTTTTGAAATATTTGTTCTCCCTGGAAACCAAAAAGAAGTATATCGTTCACTTTATTTTTACAGTGTTGACTGAAGAGAAAGAAGCTGTGTATTGCTCATGGAGCTTTTGACTTTTTGGCAGTGCTCACACCAGGTTTCTTTCTCATAAATGTGACCCTAAATATAATCACCATGTAGTTTTGTGTCTTGTAAATTTAGTTTTTTATTTTAATCTTTTAATTTTTAAAAACATAATGATCAAGTGGTAGAATTGAGTTGTTACCTGAGAGGGAAAGTGTGAACTCTCTCTTCTGAATACTCTCTTGACTCACTTTATATTGCATGTCTTCTGCTCCTCAACAGTTTTCAGTCCTTATACATAATGTCAACATATGAAGATGACTACAAAATATTTTAGCAGGGGTTAATATCAGCAGACACATAGCCTCATAGCAGTGACAGCTTGCTTTATCACTAATCTGTGTATGTGGTAATCTTATGATCAGTTTAGATGTGATATACAGATTAGCCTGGGGGTAGACCTGTAGACAAAGGTTGCCCTTATAGATTTTAAATATGTTAAATTTGCACTCAGTGCAGGGCAATTTGGTGCCAGGAAATTATGTTTGAACACTGAATGAAGTGTGACTGTACTGACTGACTACTCTCGTTGATATGTGAAAACAGCACCACTGTGGACACATGCACATCTTAGATTTCAACAAAATCAGTGTCTCTGCCCTTTTTAAAGTTCCAGATATAGGAGGAGCTTGTCTTTTCAATCATCATTGCGTCAGCCTGTGTTTTAATAGATCATTCATATCTTTTCCACAGCACACACTTTACTCCTTTGTCTTAAGAATAAATTAAACGCTTCTTTTTCTTTCTCTCGAAATTATAAAAATGCATCTATAAACACTCTTTTAAGTCCAAAAACAGATTTGGCAGCAGTATGCAACATTTTTATTTCCAAGCAAATAATTGAACAAACGATAAGAAAAATTTTAATGTTTTTGCCAATGCATTGGCTGGTTCTCGTGTATTGGGATTTAGATGTTTTGTACGTGCCGGATGAGGCAATTAAATGGCTCAGGCTGAGTCAGCGCCCCAACACAGATCTTTAATTTGCCTTAAATTTTCATGAGAAGGGAGATAATCCCAAACCGTTTCAAAAATAATATAAAATAGAGTTCCAGTTGACAAGTTAAAACCATTAGTTCTCTACTTCAGTAACATTTATTGAGTTCGCTATGTTACTCATATTTGACATTTACAGATTAAAATCCAGTTTTAATTGGTGTCTTCATGAAGAATTTAAGGTGCGTCAATGTTTTTCAGTATTTATTTTCACCCATTGGATATGAAATCACAATAATACTTTTACATTATTAACATTAATTTAATGTTTTTTGTATATCAATTAGAAACCGAGAGCAAGTGTATATGCAGAGCATGTGTGTATTTTTGTATTTGTGTGGCATCTGAGCAGGTTCTTAGGAGAGATCTAGTGATGATTCAACCATTCATTCCCTGGAGGCGAGGCCTTGCCCTTAAGAGCCCCTGAGCCGGCGTGGCTCGTGCACAAAAAGCTGCTGTAACTCAAATGCTCAGTGCTTGCATGTGTGTGTGTGTGTGTTTTTTTTTTTTGTTGTTGTTTTTTTTGTGGGTGTTTAAGGGTGTTCCTGGTGTTGAGAAGGCCAGACAACTCATCTTGTTACTTATTCACCAACTAAAGGATGATCAAACATTTTCTAGGCGAGTTGTTTACCCAAAATGAACAAATTATGCAAGATAATTTGTAAAATGCCAAAAACACTTTTCCACTTTGAGATCTGTTTATTTGTCTCGTTTGATGGCTTAGTAATGAATACGAAACAAGGGTTTATACCCCTGTAGTATTACCACACAGATGTGTCGGGAGAGAGAATCCTGCTGATGCAGCCCTCTGCACCAAGACAGGGAGAGAGGGAAAGGATGGGCTCATTTTAGGACAGTGTGTAAGAAGAATAGTACTGGATACACAGCAGAGCAAGAGGTCCATATTCTATATTAAATGCGGTGTCATGCACACTCAATTAGACACAAATATCAATGCTGCCAGTATATTTTTTAAATCCAATTTTACTGTACAAAACCAAAATTGAGTAAAGTGGATTCTGTGTCGTAAATGCCACACCCTGCCTAGATCTCATCTCTGCATTGCATCATCAATCATCTGTTGGTAAATAACGCAAGATGGAGAAAGAGATGACACAAAGTCAAATAAATTTGCTCCGACTAAAAATCAGCTTGGTAATGGTAGATAAAGCAGGAGGTGTATCTTTCATAATACTTCACATAATCTGAGATGTATTAGGTTGCACACATCTTAGGCCTCTATGGGCTGGGAATGAAATCTAATTCCCCAGCATCGGTCAGTAATCAATGCTGAGAGATGTACAGTAGGTCATTCTGCTTCCTAGAAATTTAAATGCACCCTGATTGTTCCCATTAAAACATGTTTCTGCGAAATACAGTAGGAAAGAAGATCTGGATGCCAAGTAGAATTTGTCGTGGAAAAAGCCAGCGGGTTGGATCTGCCGTGCTGATTGTAGAGAAAGAAATGTAGAGGATGTTTGCTGTCAGCTGTTTTACTATTTATACAACAATTCAGGAAAGACGGGGGCCAAAATATTGATCCAGCATACACAGATCCACTCAAGTTCGTACATACAAAGATGCAAGAGTTACACTTTAAATAACTGTAAAACTTTTTTTATTTACCAGCAGCACATTTGATAGATTGAAAAGCTCATGTTTATCTTCCATAAAATCTTCGCCTGAAAATATACTCCCGATTCTCCTTATAGTTCTGAGGTGTTTTAGAGCTATGTGTGTCGTGTGCACAGTGGTGAAAAACAAGGAAACGGTTTAGACCTCCATGTCTATCTACTCAAAATACCAAGATTGTGTTCATTTTAAATTTGAGCCACAGGCAATTCTGAAAAAGTCCCACTCCTCAAGCAACACTGTGCTTTTTCAAAGAAGTCTATCTATCCATTTATCTCCTCATATGAAAAGTAATAAAAATTCAGCCCCCCTCTGTCCTCCTCCACAGTCCCTCAAACTTGATAAATTTACACAAATTGACTGCTCTTGGAGCTTGTTCTCAGATTAGGCCACAGAATACCCAAAACAATGAATAGGTAAATGTGAAAATCATGATTTCTCATTCAAAACATTTTTTTTTCTCTTTTTCCCTAGGAACGGAAACTGTCTAAAGCAGAGAGACAGAGGTTCAAAGAGGAAGCAGAGATGTTAAAGGCTCTCCAGCATCCCAACATTGTACGATTTTATGACTTCTGGGAATCACCTGTGAAGGGGAAGAAGTGTATTGTTCTGGTGACAGAACTAATGACCTCAGGGACACTAAAAACGTAAGGATCACTGTAAAAATGCAGAAGGAAACCCTTTCCTTTAGTTGTGTTTTTGTTTGACATATTTTGGTATGTTTCCAACCTCAGCCTAAGTTCTTTCCAACTTAACTTGAATGTAAATCACTCTCATTGGGTACAAATATTAGCAACTTATTGCGGTTCCCTACCGTAATGACTGTTAGACTGAATCATGTATTTCATATCAACTGGATGGCACTATCACAGTAAATGATAAACTGGCACTCCAGGATAAACCTCATGTAAAAGATAAAATTAATAGTCGTTTGGTTTTAAAAACATATATAATGGGCAACTGATTATTTCTTAAGGCAGCCCAAATGAGGACATTGGTTTGAGAATTGAATTGTCATAAGATATACTTATTAAATGTGTGTCTGCAGCTGATGCTTAATGAAACCAATAACTATTAGCTGAGGTGAAACAGCAAATTGAAAACATTTTATCAACACAGTGTGAAGCTGGGGACAGACAGCAATATGTCAATTTGCCAGTACCATTCAGTGTATTAAGAAAACGCTTGTAAACGGAATGGACTGGAAAATCTCTGTTGAGGAAAATTTGTATTTGTTTTTCCACAGGTATCTGAAGCGCTTTAAGGTGATGAAACCGAAGGTTCTTAGGAGCTGGTGTAGACAGATTCTCAAAGGCCTCCACTTCCTCCACACAAGGACTCCTCCAATCATCCACAGAGACCTCAAGTGCGACAACATCTTCATCACTGGTCCAACAGGCTCCGTCAAAATAGGAGACCTGGGCCTGGCAACACTGAAGAGAGCCTCCTTTGCTAAAAGTGTTATTGGTTAGTCATTACAAAGTGATATTTATTGCAAACCTGCAATTAAATTTAGGGCCATTTGTTCTGGCAGAAAGAAAAATTCAACACAATAATCTCACTTCCTAATATCACTTTACACACACAGCAGATGTCGGGCAGTAGTGGTTTTCATTTAGAGTTGTGATTCTGTAACGTGATGAGTGAAACTTGTGCTCTCCTTTGGCCTCTGTTTGGTGTTCAACTCCTGAACAAACTATCTGACTATTAAACTCACCAGGTGGCTCATAACGAGGCTGCCGTAACTACTCTGTCTTCTGATTGGTGCTGGGCGCGTAGTCCATGGTGGGCTTTTAGAGATTTGTCATTGAAAAGAGCTGCATGCTGCTGCCTCAAGATAACGGTGATGAGATTAGACAAAATGTTGAAAAGTGAACCAATGACTTGACAGATTCTTGGAAGTTCCTTAGAGGTCCATGTTTTGAATACAAGTCTATATGTTGTTAAATTTACAGGAGGAATAAATAGATAATAATCCTGTAACATTTGTGCCATAGAAAATAAATACTTCAGGACAGGTGTTGCAGATAATTCTTCAGACAATCCAGTGAATCTTTGATTCTCTACATTTGAATTATAACATATAATACAGCAAACGATGAATGGTTCATGAACACAGACTGAGTTTAGCTCACAAATGCTTTAAGTCTTTTGTAGCCATTTATATGTTGGTTTCTATCCCCACACTGTCCCCAGGGAAAAATCCCACCACCAAATTAATGTCCTCGCTGGGTTCTTCCTCAACTTATCCTCTCCTTACCCAACCCTGCTTCTGTCCATGTTTCTTATCTAATGATGTCACAAACTGCTCTTTTTTTCTAACAATAGGGCCTGAGAGACCTTTGTGCACTTACCAGCACACCCCATTTCTGCTTACAGGGGACTGCAGAAAACGCTTTTGCACAATCACACATCCCCATCTTAGCCTGGCATCCTGATCTCTCACACAGACACATTTTCAGCTTTAGAGCTGTATGTCGCTACATCTCCTACCATCCCTGCACCTATGTCATGTTTGGGAGTTCTCAGGACATAGCCAATCAACCAGGAAACTAGAGAATACACCATGTAGTCAGCAGCACATATTTGTCTTCTCAGGTAGCTTGATGCTACTGCTAAAAGGTGTTTTTGTAAGTGTAGTCTCTTATCGTGTTCAAGTTGCAAAAAAACAAATTTTCAGCGTGCAGATAATTCTGTTCACTGTCTTTTGGCCAATTAGAAAACTATTGGATCATGATTTTTTTTTTTCTAACGTGTTTGATTTCAGTCCTTGGTGCTGCTATTGACCCCAATCAGATAGGATGAAACTGTGATAACCATGTTGTTATTTCATAATTCATGACTTGTCTTTTGAATGAATTTCCCAGGCACGCCAGAGTTCATGGCCCCGGAGATGTATGAGGAGCATTATGACGAGGCTGTTGATGTCTACGCCTTTGGGATGTGTATGTTGGAGATGGCCACCTCAGAATACCCCTACTCTGAGTGTCAAAATGCTGCACAGATCTACCGCAAAGTCACCAGTGTGAGTTCACCTTCAAAGCTTTTAAACACTTCCATTCCTACGTCAACCATTTTAAGTCAGAGACTAATTATTTTCTATATCAGTCCATCCCTGCCTATGAGAATTGGGAAGGACTTTCCAGTGCAGAAATATTAGCCAACAAATTATTGAATGACTCAGTAATAGCCTAAGGAATATTTTTCCTGCATCAGCTAATTCTTCAACTAAAAACATGTAATGTATGTGACACAGACTGTTAAACTATCATGTGTTAAATGCATGCTGTTTTGAAGGTGTCAGTTGTTAAACTGAGCCACGTCAATGCTGATTTGTTTTGCAGGGAGTGAAACCTGCTAGCTATAGTAAAGTCAGCGACCCTGAAATTAAGGAAATAATTGGGGAATGCATATGTCACAGATGGGAAGAAAGGTAAGCAGACTTAGTGTAAATATGGTTAATCTTTCACTTTAATTCTTTCAACATTGTGTTTTTGGTTTGTTTTTTCTGTTACTGCAATATGACATAAATCCATGATTATAACTCTGACAGTGACATTTGTCTTTTGTGCAGTTGTACTGTTTCTGGGATTTAGTCCAGTTCACTAGCTGTTGTTTGTGTGCCCTCTGCAGGTACTCCATCAAGGACCTCCTGAATCATGCCTTCTTTGCGGAGGATACAGGAGTGAGGGTGGAGCTAAATGAAGAAGATGATGGAAAGAAATTCTCTATAGCTTTAAAGCTGTGGGTTGAGGACCCTAAGAAATTGAAAGGGAAATACAAAGACACTGGTGCCATTGAATTTACCTTTGACTTGGTGAATGAGATTCCTGAGGTCGTTGCTCAAGAAATGGTAAACACATGGACAGTTATAAAATGAATAATTGTATTCTGTGAATGGAAATAGACAGTAACTGTAGGTTTTGGGGTTTTCTATATTAGGGGTTAAATTATTATTATAAATATATAGTTTTCTGAATTGGAAGTTTGAAACCAGCAATATGGAAAATACTTAGCTTACATGTCTCTCCTACTGAGAGATAAGGGAGGAGGATCTCTGGGACGCACACACATACACTCATTCTCTACATCCAGAATCCCACATGCACACTTATTATGCACATGTAGTTGTCTTAATGTTGAAACATAATCTTAGGGTCTTTTAACTAGGAATAATATAAGTTTGAGTTAGTCAGAGGTCTGTAATGATGTGTCTGCTTTGATAAACCTGAGGCATGTACTATATTGATTGAAACTAGAGCTGATCTTTGCTTTTCCATGAAAGCCTTTATGGAAAAGCACGGAAAGGCATTTTTGGTTTGTTGAGAAGAAGTTAATATAGATTTATTATTAAATAAATGGAATAAGGATTGTTATATAGTTTGCTCTGATCAGCATGGTATTTCACCTTTTTCTTGTAGGTTGAATCTGGTTTTTTCCTGGACTGCGATGTGAAGATAGTTGGGAAATCTATCCGAGACCGTGTGGCTCTCATCAAATGGAGGAGGGAGCGGACCGTCTCGCCAGGAAATGGTGAGGCCCAGCAGAACCTGCTGCAGGTGCCCACTACTGGTGTGCCACAGGGAGCCACATTAGCTACAACAGATTCCGAAGACCAAGAGGTGGAGCAGCAGACCCTGATTTGCACTGTGCCAAGCACCTCATCTGCCACATGTGAGAACCTGAGCAAACGCACACATGAATGTATCATCTACCTACATCATGTGTGACTGGTAATAAATCTAACATCTGGTCTAACTCGCGTAAAAAGCATTTAACAGGCACTGGTACTGATGTAGAATGGTTGAATTGGTATACATGAATGTTAGAGAGAAACACAGCCTCTGACTAACAGCTATTAGTCAGCAGCAACACATCATCAAAAAGCTTTTGAATTTTAATGAGATACTACTCCACTGCCTTCTACCCCTGTCCTTCCTTTGTGTCTGTCCTTTCTACAGAGGGCATTAAAAACATTAGTGAATCCTAATGTTTTTTTCCTTCTGTTATTCCAGCCGATAGTGGAGTGAGCTCTACCGTGCAACTAGAGGATCTAAGCAATCAGCAAAATGGGACCTACCAGTCTCTTCCAGAGCCCATTTCTACAGCTCAGATGATCTACAGTCCCCCTGCGCAGGCGAACCCACAGCTGCTCCAGGGGCCCTACCAGCAACCCACAGCACAGCCCTCACATGAAAACTACACACAGACATCCACGCAATTACACCAGGGGGCATATCCACATACTGCAGGTCAACTGCATCCGGGGGCTTATCAACCAACTGCAGCACAACTGCACCAGGGGCCATATCAGTCTCAAACTGTGAGTTAAAGCGCTTCTCGTTTCTGACGCAAATTTCTTACATTTTATTAAATTCTATTTTATTTTCAGATTTGTTTTCTGAAATAACATTTTTATTTTCTTTTTTTACAATGATACCTGATCAGCGTCACTATAGTGACCCCTTTGTATGCCATGACAACCTGCTCATCAGTGAGAAGGCAGTGTGTTTTAGGCGTGGAAGCACCTCCCTGGTTGAGATGTTATGGTGTAGGACACATCCTCTCACCAAGACAAAGAGTCCAAGCCCCTGCCTTTGTTCCTCTCAGGATCTGTGTTCAACAAAAAGCACAGAGAGCTCAGTGTATACCACAGACTACCTATGCTCTAACTCTGCCCGCAATCCATCAGTATCATCTCCTCTCTTGTCCCCCCATCGACACTTTGACCATGACTCAGCAAGTCATTTTATTTCACCTCTCCTTCCAAGAGATTTACAACTTCCCTCAGAGCTCCATCCTAGTGTCCCTTGCAACCCACAGCCTCAACGCCACTGCAAGGCTTGCATGTCTCTCCTGCTGAGAGACAGGACAAAGGGGGGAGGATCTCTGGGACGTACCCACATGCACTCATTCTCCACCTCCAGCCAGTTCACTCCAGTCTGTAAACCAGACTCACCCCCGTGTCCTCATCAATCAAAGCCTCCCTCAGTCACTCCACATTCTCCTTTGGCATCACCCACTACCCCATCATCAAATAGTCAAACGACTCATCTTAATTCAGCTTCACACCTCCCCCCCAACTCACAAATTGGGCTCCCATGGAGTTTGTATGAAGGGGCTGATCTTACTTTGCTCAACCACTGTCTCCATCACATCGTCCGTCGCAGGACCAGTTCTCCCGTCCTCTCAGAGAGAGTACTTAATCATCCAGTCCACAGCCATTGGGAGGTTGCGGGTGCTACCTCCTCCGTATTTGAGCCCATAGAAAAAAGTCCAAGCGTGGAGGTCCCACCTTTCTGTACCCCACATCTGGACAGGAACCTGCTGTCATTGCCACAAAAGAGCAAAGACAGACTGGATGCACTGGTAGGTTAGAGAGGGAGATTTCATTTAGGTTAAATATGGCTATTGTTCATGAATCTGCCAGCTGCTTTGCTCCTATGGCTTTTCCACAGTAATAGTAAAGTTCTACAGTCAGCCCATCTGCTGCTTAATCCCTAATTAAGGATTAATGACCGGCCTCAATTTTAGAAGCCACAACATAATTGAGCAGTGTCGCAGCATATGAAATAATGTGCTTGGAGAGGTTAGAGCATGTTAAGTGGCTGAAGATCAATGCTGTAACTCCCATTTTCTATTTTATCTTACTTTCTCAAACTTTGTCAGCAACATCACTGCTTTGACGCATAGAACCATTTAACCCTGTGCTGGATTTATTGTTGCAAATACACCAACATGATCCTCTGAATATTAAAAAGGGGGTTTAATAGATGCCATCTTTCTTATATGTTTTTGACAGACAGTTTCTGCTCCAGCTACCCCAGCCCCTACTGCACACCTGAGTAGACAGACAGCAAAGAGCTTCCCAGCTGCAGCCCCCACTCTACAGACACAGGTCACTGTGCAACCCAGCCAGGAGCAGGTACAGCATCCATCTAACTGGGAGAGGCTCTGGCTTATCTTATAATATTTATTAGTTATCATTTATCAACATTCCTTAGGGAAGAAGCTATAACAAATTAGAAAACTTTGATAAAGTTGGAGCAAAGTAGTATAGGATATAAATACATACAGTAGAATACAAATTAGTTTTGGTTGTGAGCTGCTTTAAATCACATGGCTGATTTTTTTTCTTTACATGCATGCTTACTGGCTACTCCATTTATGTTGCTTATCTTTCATCCAAAATTACATTAAAACTCAGGTCAGCTGTTGACTCTCCTACAGTCAACTAAAACTAACATGTAAAATGCAATTTAGGGCCATCAACCATCTGAAAATACTCTTCATTGGGCATCTGTGTGTCAGTTGAGTTAAAGGTTCACATGAATTCCCCTTTTAAATGCATCCTCTTATACTGTATGTCTATGTAGACAGACAGACAGACAAACACACACACACACACACACACACACATATATATATATATATATACACTACTAGTCAAGAGTTTGGACACACTTTCCTATTCATTTGAATGGGAAAGTGTGTCCAAGCTTTTGACTGGTAGTGTGTGTGTGTGTGTCTGTGTCTGTGCATGCATGAGTATGTGTATGTGATTGCGAGTGGCTCTTCATTTGGTTTCTTTTTCCTTCCCATTTGTCTTTCCTCCCTGTAGTGCCATCTCCAGGCAGCTGCTGTCCTTCCCCAGGTAGAGCCATCATCTTTTATAACTTACTGTGGGGTATAGTACATACACTGCAAAACACCGAATAATCGAATCGTGCTGTCTACCAACTCTAAACTTTAATAGAATTTGGCTTTTAAACAAGATTTTTTTTTTAACTTGTGGGAGAATTAGCTGCTATATCTCCAAAAAAAAAAAACCCCATACCTTCCAGTCAAAGTGAAAAACACATATTTGATTTTATTCCTTAGCACTTGCCTGCTGACCAGCCTACATCTCATCTGAGTCCTCCTGACATATCTGCCAGTTTTCCACAGTCAGTCTCCAGTGCTCCTCCCCCACTCCTGCCCCTCCAGATCAGCACACAGGTGTGTTGTGGTAGAGATAAAAACGTGACGTAAAACTAAGTTAGAGTCAGAAATTGGTAAAGTTTCTCCAAAGGTAAATACAGGTTACAGGTTTGGGCAATTCATAAAGGGCCAGTGTGAATGTTATTGCTATCGACTGGTTGTCTTTGTTCATTGTATATCCATTTTCCCTCTTTCTTTCCCAGTTTTCCTCTCCATATCCTGTTGTAAAAACAGGGGGCCACAAGCCCCCTCCCTTCTCCCCAGCTCCTCTGCCATCTGCCTACAGCAGCGGTGGCTTTTCTTTGTCAAGCACCTACTATTCATCTTCACCCCACCATCCCTCCCTTCCTCTGACCCCTCATGCTGCCTTGCCCTCTATACTTACTCTAGGCACCCCTCAGACTCCTTTGTCCACACCTCAGCATGTGCCCACTGTGGTACCCCCAAACCCACTTCTTAGCATGGCCATGCCGCTTGCAATGTCTCAGCAGCAGGGCGGCCCTACTACATCTCAGCCAAACCAATGTAGCTTCCATACCACCTATCCCTTACCTCTCTCCCAGGTACGAACCACCCCATACCCTGCCCCCTATCCTGAGCAGGAAATGGCTGAGCAGCCTGTCCAGGTGAATATTTGACTCAGTTCTCACTGTAATGGCTGGTCGTGGAAAATCTGTAACACTAAGGTGGCAATCTGTCTTAATCATTGGTTTAGTGCATGCAGGACATGCGTTTGGGGGTTTAAGGTTGAATAATAATCGTATGAACAGATGAATAATTTCCTAAATGTGCAATTTAAAATTTTTTTTTTTTTTTTAGGTACAGACGATTGCTCCGCAGGGAAATTTGGGAGATGTTCAGCTTTTGGCTCCAGTCCATCCTGCCTTGCCTTCTGTTCAGAGTTCTCTCTGGGGAAGTGGGGTAGATACAGAAACTACTGCAGATGGCCTGGACTTAACTGTCGGGCAAACAGTTCCACCTCCAGTTCCAGCCCCAGCCTCAAACTTAGTCTCGGCTACAGTTCAAGGCGAAACTCAATCATCGGCAGAAACTCAAGCTATGGTTCCAACACAAAATCAACAAGAAGTCCCATTGTCAGCTCAAACTGCAGCCATAGTTCAAACTCCAACTTCAACTCCAATACAGGTTCCAATTGCAGTGCCAGCCTCATCCTCAGCCTCAGTTAAGGCACCAGTCTCTGCTTCAGGTCCCACTTTTGAACCACCAAAAGTCTCATCTACAAGCTCAGACACATCTTCCGTCATTGGTAAACCCCAACACTCCCTCCCAGGATTAGCGTCGGCCCAGGTCCCTGTCACGTTATCAGCCCCAGTTCAACACACCACTCCTGCTCCAGCTCCTGTCACAGCTTCAGTACTAGTTCCAGTTCTGCAGCCTACTGGCCTCCAGACAACAGACTCATTGGCTGAGTTTCCCAGCCTGGTCACGACACAACAAAACCTCAAAATTACAACAACATCTTGTACCCTTCCACAGGAGCCCTGTTCAGAGGTAGGGATAATATCCAAGTTTGCATCTTTTTGAGTGTAAAACCATTTGCTTGAAGAACAATTTCTCTGTATCAGCAACATTGCCTTTCTAATTACATTTAGATAATTTTTCTCCCTCTATGATTGCAGCTAACTGAGATAAGCAATTAGGTTAAAAGCTAATAGTACTCACTAACATTAATATTACTGCTGTACAGAGATTCAATGGTTTCATTCTGTAAGAAATAAATTCTTGACAAAGGTTTTGTTTTGAATCTTACTTTTTTCAGGATGCTCTTCAGGACAAACCGTTATCTTTACCCAACTTTGCCTGTGACAGGTGTGTGTGTTTACAGAGTTCTTCTCTTCCCATGAAGATGTGTCACCAACCAAAAGGTGATTCACTATCTTGATCTTTTCTTTTTCATAGTCTCACCTCTGATGTGGCATCTGGTAAGGAAACAAGTGATGGCTATGAAAGCTTGGTTAGTGGGGGGAAGAGTGACGGAAAACCGAGGAAACATCACCGGAAGTCAGCTCGTACACGTTCCCGGCAAGAAAAGACCAGCAAACCCAAACTGAGCATGCTCAATGTGAGTCGTGTTGTGATCTGTTACAGATGAAGTTAAAACTTCTCTTAGCCTGAATGTTTCTTATTTTTAAGTCTAACCTCTGCCACCATAGGTTTGCAACACTGGTGATAAAATGGTTGAATGCCAGCTTGAGACTCACAATCACAAAATGGTGACATTTAAATTTGATCTCGACGGAGATGCTCCAGAGGAAATCGCCACTTACATGGTTTGTTAATAGTTTATAGCTTTTGTCTTTTTGTTCGGTTATGTTTGGAATATTGTTCAACATCTTTAAATTTGTATGCCTACAGGTAGAAAATGGCTTTATTCTACTATTGGAGAAGGAGATCTTCATCGACCAATTAAAGGACATTGTAGATAAAGCTGAGGACATGCTAAGTGAAGACATAGAGGGTGAAAGGGCCTCTGCCTTGAGCTGTAGTCCTCAACAAGGCCAACTGTCTGAGGGACTAGTGGGAGAGGTAAGGTGGAGGTAGATCCAGATATGGCATATTCACATACATGGATATAAACAAATAAATATGCAGTATTAAGCGTTAAGTGATATAATCATGTTGCTTACATCTATCGATCTCTTTGCAGAGCCAGCAGCCTGGAGTACCTCAGCCTGTCTATCAGCAGAATGGTAAAACACATTTTCCTCTCTAAAATGTAAACTTCGGCTTGTTTAGTGAATCGTATTTGCATGTGACTCATTCACATTGGGTTGGTAACTGTCTGAAATCTTTAATTGTAGTTCTTCATACAGGAAAAAGATGGTTCATAATCTGCCCTGTAGAAGAGACCCCCACATCCAGCCAGGACACACCATCTGAGGGCACAACGACACAGTCCTCTGGCAGTTCAACCACTACGCAGCCTGCTGACAGTGGCATCGCACGGCCTTCTGTATCCAGAGGTGACTTTGTTTCTCCAGAACTACAGCATAAGTTCTGTCAGCTTTATATAACAACAGCACCACTCAGTGGCAGATAAATCAAACACCTATTCATGCTTCTGGCATTTGATGACTTTGTAAAAATGTTTTTTAATGCGCTAATCTTTTATAAATTGCAGAAGAGGGTTCATCCTCAACAATGTCTGGTGGCAGCGGAGGCTTCTCCTATGACGTGTATGGATTCTGTAGTCCCCCAGTGATGTCCAACACGGACCCACTACTTTTCGCTACTCTGTCACCTCCTGTGTCTGCTCCCCCAACTCTTCAGTCTGTATCATCGGTGGAACCTGCAGGCAACTTGATGCAGCCCAGTGTGCATCAGGCTCAGCCAGCCAGGGCTCAGCCTTTGCCCCCGCCATCCCCACACGCATCTTTCCCAGTGGAGGAGTCACAGGGGTCCCCTCTGGGCCCAGTCTCTCCAGTCCATGCCGCACAGCAGATGCCTGACATGGCATGTCCTGTCTCTCTGGCCGACGAGGTGCCCTGCTGCCCTCTGGTTATGCCACTATCTCTGGATGTGAGCAGTTCACAGGCTGGGTCTCCTCTCACGCCACTTCCCCTCCAGGAGCCGGGTTCAGCCAAAGACCAGACGTCTGTCTCCTACACCTCTGCAGCACGAAGTGAGCGACCACAACAGCCTGTGGTGCTCCACCAACCATTTCCCAGCATGGGGGGGACCAAAGTGTCCTCACTACCCCAGAGCCCAGCGCCATCCCAGCAGGGAGCAGCGCCGGGGGAGTCAGATGGCGAAGGACGGATTGGCCGTGGAGGATTTGTGGACAGCACCATAAAAACACTGGATGAGAAACTAAGAAACTTGCTCTACCAGGAATATGCTCCCATGTATCCATCAGGCAGTGCTGCAGAGACACCTGGTTCTGGCACTGAGTACATTCAGTCTCCTCCTGGTCCAGACAGCGCCACAGGAGGGTCAGGAAACAGCACACCAGGGCCCATAGGGGAGGGACGTTACAGAGCAGGAGAGCAGCTGGTATGTATTTTTATGTGTTCATAATGTAAATTACAGATGGTTATCATTGCTATATTACAATATGATAAAAAGGATTTAATATACAACAAATGTGTTGTATTGTGAATATTAAATTTTCTTGAATGTAAATATGGACATGTCTTCCTTTTTATGTTTGCAATGATTATTTGTAACAACAAACTTGAAAAAAACCCCATCAAATATTACAGAACATATTATTTTGTTGGAAATGTAGATATAAATGTTTTCTAGATGTACTCTTTTCAGTCAGTTTTTAAATGTGTTTCTATTCCATCAAGTAAATTTTTTTTTCATATTTCTAACCAACTTTTATTGCATTCATGTTTTTACATTAAGAGTCTGATGGCAATATGGCTATGATATTTATATATGAAAAGCTGAATTTATTGGTGTTGTCTGGATTCTGCAATATGTATTAGAAATATAGTATAATCTATTGCTAAACAGGGACATCAGATTGTTAGACATCCTTGTCACTGATCCTCACCATTTTAGGCAATATTTAAAAAGTATATCACTAGACAATGAATAATTCTTATCATGTGATTTGCTCATCTCTCACCCTGTCACCTCCATTAGCCTCAGATTCCAGAGAGGATGGATAGTTTGAGCACACTCAGTGACTCAGCTGTGTGTGGTATGTACTGCACGTGCTAATCATTAACTTCTACGTTACTTTTACTGCAGCAGCACAGTATTTACTATTGTGCACTTTTGCAGCTTCTCTGTCAAGAAGGCACGTTCCTCATTCTGCTTCCTACACTGGAACAAGAGGTCGATTTAAGGTACAAATGGAAGATTTTCCTTAAATTTAAATGGAACGTATGTCTGTCCTTCCAATACTACACAGGCATCGTGATTCTCTTTGGTTACACAGTCTGTTCTTTGGTTATGGTAGATCATCTCTGTTCCTCCTGAAGTGGCCAACAGAAGAGATGTGAAACAAAGGAGCTGGAGCAGCGCTGCCTCACCAGCACACCCCACAGGACACAGTGGGGACTATGTTCAGGCTGAGGCCATGGTTGCCTCCACCACAATTGGCCGTTTCTCTGTGGTTAGCACTGAGGACGACATCACACAGAGAACACGTTGCAGCCGCTACTCTGCCCCACCTGATTTTTACCTTGACACTCCTCCATCCATGGCCAAAAGGGGCTCCCTGCCTCGTGCCCTAACCTCGACCTCTGTCCCCGTGGATGTCACGGTCCATGCCCGGTTCCTCTCCTCTGACTCAGGCGCTGAGAGTAGCCCAGCAAAGCTGGCTCCTGCCACCCCATCTCAACATACACGCTCAGAGCGCAGAGGAAGTGACCTCATGAAGAGGGCAGTTGCCTTTCTTCGTCGTTCAGGGCGTAGCAGCAGTGTGCAGAGCTCCGACTCACCAAGTAGGCATGGAGGCGTTCACGGCTCAGCCTATGGCAGCAGCGATAATGACTCAGAGATGGAGGACTCAGACATGAAGAGGGAATTACAAAGGCTCAGGGAGAAGTAAGCGAAGGCAGTGGTTGATGCTCAGTTTTATTTTGTCTTTACATGAAAACATTTTGTCATTTGCCTTGTAAATGACCAGCCTTCTCCTTCCTCCATCCCCTCAGACATCTAAAGGAGATCTCTGAACTGCAGGCCCATCAGCGAGGAGAAGTGGAACTACTTTATCGCCGGCTTGGCAAAGCTCCCCCTCCTGGCCTGGGTCTCTCAAACGTTGCACCACATGCTGGCCGCAGAAAGAAATCCAGCAAGCACAAGCTGAAGCCAGGCAAAATTTTAAGTCCTTTGGTTCAACAGTTTAGAAATGTCACGACCAAAACAAGTGACTCCAGCAGATCCAGTCAGTATCTTCTCAGAGTCTCCAGTGTTTTAATATTTATAGAAAGCATAGAAAGATTATAGCAAGATTCTGATGCGCGCGTGTGTGTGTGTGTGTGTGTGTGTGTGTGTGTGTGTGTGTGTGTGTGTGTGTGTGTGTGTGTGTGTGTGTGTTCAGGTGCTGCTACAGGTACAGGTGAGCCAACGTTGAGTTTAAATGGTTCTCCAGCCAAAGGGTCTTTCCCCACTCATGGCAGGGCACGGTCGTGCACGAGCCACATTCCCAGCTCAACCTCTGAGCCTGTGCAGACTCAGCAGCCCTGCTCCCTCAAGGGGTCTTTGTCGTCTGACAATATTTATGCTGGATTACGAAGAGAGGGCACTGACACACAAGCTCCACCCGGACAAGGTGACCCCCAGCAACACAGTGTTTACTCTAATATTAGACTGTAAACATTTAGCTTTGATTATCCTTTTTGTTTTATTTAATAAGGTTGGGTAATAATAATGTTGTATTCCCTGCTCTTTGATTATACTCCTCTACAGGCTGGTCTAATTACCCTCAACCATCTGAGAGAGTGACCCATAAATCCAGTAGCAAGCCACGAGCTAGATTTCTCAGTGGGCCTGTGTCTTTGTCTATCTGTTTGTATCTCCTCTCTTTTCACATAGCATCACGTATTTGTTTTCTGTATCTTCTATTTTTCTTCTATCTCACTGGTATATTTTTTCCTGTCTTTGCCGTACCGTCCTGCAACACCTCTAGGTTTTCTTTTGCTTCACCTCTGTCCCATGACCTGCTTTTACCTAGTATTCTTGCTTGCACAGAAAGATGTTGTTTATTCAAACCCTGGAGAGTAAAGTTTATTTTTGAGGGAGTAAGAATTTTATATAGATTGGAGCTTTTTTCATTTTTAATGTTATATGAAAAGTCTTTTCTACAAACAGAGACCAATAATTTGCCCAAATGTAATAGCCAATATTTTTATTGAGGTTTGGATAATCAAAATTCTTGGTAATAGTAATAATAATAATCTCACATTTCAAGCATCTAACTGATATTGCTATTCATCCTGTGTTATAAGGCAGTGGGCATTTGCATCCCATAAGCATCCCCGTGCATTATTCTAATGTTTCATCTTGAATTCTCTCTCTTTGTGTTTTATCTTATCTCTATCTCTAACAATCCAATACTGGACTTCAGTACGGCTCTCAGCCACTGTCAGCCACCAGGGCCACTGCATGATTTTTCTAATTATTGTTCTTTCTCAGGAGACTTGTTCCTTTTTTCACCCATTTAGTTGGATTCTAGTTTGTTCCTGTTTTTTGTGGCAGTATTCAGTTTTGCACTATGTCTTGCAACTGCTCATCATTACGAGGTGTGGCGAATGATAACTTGTATAAGATCTTTTTTTGTCTTGCAGGGTCAACACTGAAGCGACTGTGTCTTGGCAAAGATCGTGGCAGCAGTAAGTAGAATTACAGTTTCTCACTAAAATCAAAGAATGCCAATTCAAGCTACTAAAGTCAATAAACATGGCATGATGCTGTGTCTGTGTGTGCCCTCTCAGGGTCTGCAGCCGGATCAGGCGCTTTTCATCAACCACAGCAGCCGCCTACCGGTGCAACGCCCCCTCCTCATCAGTCAGTGATGGGACTGGCCCAAGCTCAGGCCAATAACAGCAACAACAAGACAGCCACATACACTGGCACGTCCATGAGTGTCAATGAAAGCAATCTGCCTGAAGACTTGCAATGGCTGATGGACGACTGGGCCCAGGAGGTTCTTATTGTCACCCACAGGCCACGCACTAACTCTGTGAGCATCAGTGGGCAGCACCTATGGGATCAAGTTGTGCCTCGAGCACACAGGCAACTGGCCTGTACTTCAGATGTGAGTTTATTCCTAGTTATGAGCAAGTTATCTTATCTTACATATATAAAGTATATATATGTATATAGATGTGTATACTACGTATATAAATATAATATCAACATTTCACACAGACACAGTAATTTGCTGTCCATATGGCATAAGTTGCATTCTTGCTTAATGATTGTAACTGTTTTTGTAGATGTAATTGACTTCCTAATAGATATTACATACATACTGTAAGATTACAAATGAATTCACACACAGCACAAATGCAATTTGTCTGTTTACATGTCTTGAATAAATTTATGCCCAAATTCCACAAGGAAATCAAATGTACACAGCATTCAGTATAAGTCAGTTTACAACAGTACAACAGTGAAGAGTCCCACAGTATCTCCACGCCAAAGACATGAAACACTAGACTGATGCAGAAAGAACACAGCACAAACCAGCTGTATCTGACCTTAAGCTTGAGAGAAAAGAAACTTCTACAGGTTGGCAGGCAGCACACTCCATACAATATAGTTTCTATATTTACGTATTACATCATTTTATTGTGAAGTTGAATATCTGTCCACTATCTGATCCCTTCAGATATTGTCATGGACAGCTTCTGGCCCAGAAGCCTATAGTCTGTCCCTGTCATGGCCTGACAGCCCTAAGCAAGCAATGAAGACCAGCCCCTCCACAGGGCCCCACTCCAGTTATCCGCCACACTCTCCTGCTCCGATAAGGGCCTTGTCCTCCGTCCCTCTCCCTTCAGGAGTTTTTGCCTTTCCTGCTGTGCCCTCAGCCCAGGACGCCTCCAGTACTGCTCCAGTTCCATCATATCAGCCGCCCGACCCAAAAGCCAGGACTCTCTAACTTGAGTAGCATCGTGTCTTCCAACTCTATTACCAAAAAGAAATTTCATTATACTTCTAGTCAATCTTATGTGCATATATTGTATATATTTAACCAGCATGTATGTAACCATATGTACATACTCGTCTCTATTTTACTTTACTGTTCATTTGCATCAACATACCTCACGTCCATATTGCAGTACATAATTCTTGAGTGCAGTGTAATGGTAGTAGTACATTCAAAGATGTATAGTTATCCCACTCGGGCTTAAATAAGCTGATTTTTGTCATTGCTTATATATATTTCCTCTCACTGAATGTACATAAAATAGTATTCAATCATTATATAAATAGTTCATGCTTGTGTTGCGCATTACACTCCTATATAGAAGCAGCTGTGTGTATATATGAATTCTTGTTAGTCTGTACATAACTCCTGTGTTTGTACAGTTAACATTAGATAATCCATAGGTTGGTGCTGCAGCTATGTGTCTTAATGCAACACCTAGTTAGCCACCATCATGCCATCACTGTGAAGACTTGACATCCTGGTCAAAAGGGCCAGTTACTTTACTCTGCTCTCTCAGTCCAAGGATAGGTTTCATTCTTCATCGATGAAATGCTTCCAGCGCAAGCGCTTGAAATATCCTTAAGAGATTTGAATGAACTTGAACTTTATCTTCAGGTGAAAAAAAAAAAAAAAAAAAAACACCTGCGAGAGTGCCTTGAATTGCAGTTTCAGTTTTCTGAAGAATAGCAGCCACTAGATATTCTATATATGATTTCACCTTCAAAGGTAAATTATGTGATTTGAATAATGAATATGGATTGAAATATATTTCATTGAGCAACAGAACTTAATTAATACAATCTGGTCATGTTGCAGTTGATAAAATATTGCAGATTGTTCAAAAGAAATATCCAAAACTGAGTTAGGTCATAAAATGTGGGTTTTTCCTTGTTCACTGAAGACATTTTCTTGTGGGTTGCACCACAGCCTACATGAATACACTGATATTCTGAATGTTGACAGCTAGATGTGCTGAGTTACAGGTGGATATTGTGAATCACACTGGCGGTGATACCAAACGACAAGGAAGGCTGAAGGACTCGGCATACGATTCAAAATCATAATCATCCCATACCTCTGCTAATGCAGTCTGTAGCTTTATATATTGTTGCCTTTGTGGTTTGTGAAGGATTAGCGTGTGGTTGGGTGTTGCTTTATAAATGCTGATGATATGACAGTCATGAAGAATGTGAATTACTGAGAAGCAGCAACTGCTTGACATGTTATTTGTCCAATGCATAGGTTTAGTAAATTATGATTATCAGACACTCGCCTCACCAACCACTTGGCTCATACATCTTATTGTATGCATAATAGCTTAACTCAAGTATCTCCAGCAAATTTTGCACTTCCATCTTTTCTGTTATATTAATAGTAATGCATCGAAAGCAATTCTTTCAAAATGTACTTTTCCTATACAACCTCTTTAATTTTCTCCTGAAAATAGGTTTTCGAATGCAACACTCAGTCGCAAATGAATCAGACACTCAGAGCAATTGTCGACTTATTGCTGAAGTTCTGGCTAAACTTAAGATGACAGTCACTTTCTATTTTAACGTTATATTTTCTTTTTCAGTCCGCTTCCATATAGTTAGAGTCACACAGAATCCGATTTTAGAAACAGTGGTCAAAGTGATTATTATTTCTGATTATTAGTGAAGTTCCAGTAATGCTGAAACTTGTTTTTCCGGTAATACAACTTAATAACAAGTTTGAGGTCATTTTTGATAGCCACACAAGATATTACACAGCAGTTTGCACAGACTTAGTGTATGTTATTTTCTTGTGCTGCCTAAACCGAACTTTATGTAAATTTGTGCCCCTATAAAATCTACAATGTGACAATATTTTAATTTAAATTGAATATTTGTCTTGAAGGCAGAATTTTTCTCATGATTACAGATAATTCTGTTTTTTCTTGAGAACATCTCTTATACCGTTAATTTTTTTATTATTATTATTATTATTTCGCTTTACGCAGTATTTCCTGTCCTTGACTTCTGTAATGCTTGCAGTGAAGGCTAGTTGTATGTTTGCTTTTGCCTGCTGTTTCTCGCCTACACTCTCCTGACCTTGTCAGTTCGATATTCTCTCACAAAAGCTGTAAATACTTGAAGACAGTAATAATAAATTCATTTTGCTTGACACCATATGTTTCATTGACAGTACACTAAACAGATAAATCCGGGTTGTCTCTATGTATCTCTTTTAGACCTTTTAGAGCTCAGATTTTCCCTGGGAAACTTGTTCAAGCGAGCAAAGACCCTAGGTACTGCCCAGAAGCATGTATTTGCTTGTGTGTGTGTGGGGGTGTATGTGTGTTTGTGTATGCAAGTAGGAGGAGAGAGAAGAGTTTAAAAAGATCTGCAAACATTAATCCTTGATTCAGCTCCCTGGGCTGGATTCTAGCAGTTTCCATCATGGAGAGAAGTTTGGTGAGAGTTTCCCTACTTGGCCTGCTGCTGGTTTTTGTGAACACGCTGCCAAACAAGGTATGGCCAAAAACCTCAGATGCTGATTCATTTTCAGTGACAGAAACAGTGGCTGGCTTAAATGTCTTTGTACTTCAGTACCTTTTGTCATTTTCAAAATGCTGACCACTGTTATGTGACTCTCTACTTTTATTTTTGTTTCATGTTGTGTGTTCAATGTGCATTTGTCATGTTGTCGGAGGATGAATCCATTCAGTCACAGTGGAGATTCTCAAAGCTTTCTGTCAGGTTCATGTGTATTTTAAGGCTAATGTAAGTTTAATTAAAGTGAATGAATATAATGTAATACACATGTTGTGCCCCAACCCATGCATACCCAGAAAGTATTGGTAAGTTTGCAAAGCCATTGCAGTACAATTTAAAAATGGAAATAACAAGAGTGGGGTGTTTCTTTGGTTAGACCAATGGGCATTCACTGATGCTTCCCACCAATACCTTTACACCCCAGTGTGATCTTTGGTCAGTTAACCCTCAGCCACTGATCAATGAAGCCAATGAGATGTGTCTCTTATATTTGCTCAGGATGACTGGAACATCTACAGCTTTCATATCAACTCCACAGTGACCAGTCGTTATGCCACGACTGTCATCACCAGCCGTGTGGCCAATCGCATGAATGAGTCAAAGGAAATTGAGTTCCATGTCCGGATTCCCAAGAATGCTTTCATCACTAAATTCAGAATGTATGTGAAACAAAAAGTAACTTTGACTCTTTACAGGAATTTGCACTATATAAGTATCAGACATGAAAGAAGTATTAAAAAGTATAGATAGTAGAAGTATATACACAAACAAGTTCTTTCTCTTGGTCTTCTTCAGGTTAATAGATGGACAGATGTATGATGGCACAGTCAAAGCTAAGGAGCAGGCTAAACAGCAGTATGCAGAGGCTGTGTCCCGTGGACAAAGTGCTGGTCTGGTCAGGTACATGGATCAATTTCTCACCAAGTGGTTTGAGGGCTCTCATGTGTCCTTACATATAAAGGAGACGTAAAAGTGGGTAATATCTATTTATATATTGTGGCTTCCCTCAAATTCTTCCTTTTTTTGGCAAATAATTGTACATCCTAAGCCTCTTAAATAGTTTAAATGGAAATATCTCAGAAGGGGAAAAAAATCACTCACTACTACTACTACTGTGAACTACTCACAATTCAGATAAACACTGAGGCCAAGGCCAGCCATGAAGAGTCAGCAGAAGACACTGTGCTATATTAAAGGATCAGATTCTATGATTATTACTATGATTGTGGGCTTTATTGCAGTTCTGTAGGGAGGACCCTGGAGGAATTTAAGACCTCTGTGACTATGGCTGCTCACAAAAAGGTGACTTTTGAACTCACATATGAGGAACTGCTGAAACGAACGCTTGGAAAATACGAGCTTCAAATTCATGCTCGTCCCATGCAGCCAGTCAAAGACTTTAAGGTACGTCTGTTCATATACCTTTTTTCTTTTTAATAGCATCTTCAATTGTCAGAATTTTAAATTGTCGCATTTTCTCACTCTCAGGTTGATGTGCACATTCAAGAGAATGCTGGCATCAGTTTCATTGAGTATAAAGGAAAACTGACCACTAACACCCTGGCTAACGCCATCACCAAAACACAAACAGACAAACAGGTAAAGCAAACAGTGACAAACATTTAGCTTATAGCGTATCGTATTTTGTTTTTTGTTAACTCTTAAATGTAAGAAATTATATCATAATGGAAATACAGGCCACATTCTGGTTTACTGCTTATTTTTGTGAATATCATTCACTTTCATGTCACATGTGCATTTGCAATATTTTGTTCCACAAGCAGTAATCCAGGCCCACACAGAATCAATATAGATGAATTGAATAAATTCTTAATGGAAGACAGAAGACCAACAAAAACGTTTTTTGAATCATCCTGTGTTCTAGGCATGGGTGTATTTCTATCCCACAGAGGACCAACAGAAAACGTGTGACGGCTGTGGGGAACACGGTATGAATGGAGATCTGGTTATTGTGTATGACGTCAACAGGGACCCCCCGCTGGGACATATCATGGTACAAAGAGAGTACAGAGACATTTCCTCCAAGGCTGCTGACTTACATTTATTAACGTTGCGCACACAAATGATCTATACCAGCTTAAAAAGTTCTGTAGCCTACTGTACTCCCTTAAAAGGATTCTTTTTTTTTCTGTGTCCTGCAAAACTGATAAAACTTTTTTCTTAATCCTCTCAAGACATCAAATGGCTATTTCGTTCATCACTTTGCTCCAACTAGTCTTCCCCGCATCCCAAAGAATGTTGTCTTTGTTATTGATCAAAGTGGCTCGATGCAAGGCAGAAAAATCCAACAGGTAAAGTGTTAAGATGCATTTTACTTTTACAGGCACAATGTAAGAACACACCAGAAACAAACATTATCATCTTGCTTAAATACAAGCTCTAATATTATTTTTTTCCCTCTTTCCTCAGACCAAAATAGCGTTGGCCCATATCTTAAATGACCTCGCAGAGGATGACTTCTTTGGTCTAATCAGTTTTGACAGCTCCATTTTTCACTGGAAACAAGAACTTGTTCAGGCCAGCAGCGCAAACCTCGATAGTGCCAAGAAATTTGCAGCGAATATCAATGCAAGAGGAGGTGGGATGTTCAATAAATATAGTAATGTTTAGATGTCAACATTCGACAGCAGAATGTCAGAAATGAACCATTCTCTTCCCTTCATTTTAGCCACGGACATTAACATGGCAGTGTTGAAGGGAGCAACAATGCTGAATGCACATCCAAGAGAAGGTTCAGCATCTATCCTAATACTTCTCACTGATGGAGACCCAACTACAGGTTATCATAAAAGACACACACGAATACCTAACAAATACTGTAGATACATTATATGGCCAATGCAGACTTTTAAATGATCTGAATGTTGTTGATTTGACCACTGTCCTTTTCTTAGTACTGTCGCCTTTCAGCATACATAAACCCTTCTGTTTGGGACTTTGATGATCATGGACATTTTCATTTATACAGCACTAAACTATTTACCATTAAGCCTGTACACTTTGTTTAATCTCTAATTACCACACGATAGTTGTTTGAGTTTAGCGTGTTACAGTATTCAAGCGCAATTTGCCTTTTCAAACTATGTGGCTTTTGTTTTGCAGGTGTGACAAACCTAAAAACAATACAATCAAATGTGAAGAAGGCTATTGCAAATAAGTTCCCACTCTACTGTCTTGGGTTTGGCTTTGATGTCGACTTTGACTTCCTTAAGACGTTGTCACTGCAGAACAGTGGTGTGGCGCGAAGGATTTATGAGGACTCTGATGCTGATTTGCAGTTGAAGGTTTGCACACACATTTAATTATTTAATTTAAATATTTCCCCTGCTACATTTTCACAGATGCATTTGAGCATGATCGGAAGTGGACACATAAAGCACTCATGTTGTGTCCACACTGTGTCTCCAGGGTTTCTATGAAGAAGTGGCCACTCCTCTGTTAACAGATGTGACAATGATCTACATGGGTGGGAGCAATCTAACCCAAACTAACTTCACTCAGTATTACAACGGCTCCGAGATCGTGGTGGCCGGTCAGATCACTGACAATGACATTGAGACTTTCATCCCAGAAGTTGTGGCTCTTTCAGTAAGGATTGATCCAAATTGTACATTAGATGTAACCTTCTCAATAATTTTGTCTACGTCCATGTGTATCCTTCACAACTGATTTGAACTACATAACAGGGGACTAGGAGGTTGACATTTTCTGAGTCCAACTCCACTATAGAGCCCACTCAAAATGTAACAGACGACCTCATCCAGAGGGTTTGGGCCTTCCTCACAGTCAAACAGCTTCTGGAAAAAGAGTGAGTCTAATATTATTTGTGTTTTCTGTTTGTTTGTGGCATTTGTTGAATATTGGCAGTCCTTATATTGCAATTTAATCAATTAATTATTAAATCAGTAAATTTGAGAAAATATTGGAAAAAAGCCTTACCTTTCCAAATTGCTGGAATCTGAAAACATTTAGCATGTTTTCAATGGCTTAAGCCATTTAATTATCCCTTCATTAATCAACTATCAAAATTATTGTTGATTGATTTAATGTAAAACATCAGTTAAACCGTGTTGTTGCTATGCCTGTTGCACTTTCCATTTTCTAAAGACACATCTGCAGACAACAGCAATAACAGTGTTGACTTTATAGGAGTACTGGTTGAAATTCTGAATTTAATCTGAATGAAAAAGAATCAGAATTTAAAGAGCTCATTACAAGCTGATTTTCACACAGTAAAATGCACAAACTGGGGGAATGCCAGACAGTTATTGAGGATTCAGCAACAGTAATTTCAAACAAAAAAACTACATAATGAAACAATTCTGTTATGTCAGCTATCGCATTAAAATATACGTGCACACATCTCATGACACAGGTTGCAGTTACCTGTTCCTGAGCAGGAGAAAGTGAGGAAAGAGGCCTTGGAGCTGTCATTGAAGTACAGCTTTGTGACCCCCCTTACATCCATGGTGGTCACCAAGCCACCGGGAGAGAAGACAGATGTGCTTCATAAACCCAAGGAAGGGGAAGGGCCACAGATGGTTTCACATATTTCACCAGCATTACTATCACCGGATCTATATGGGCTCAGCGGACAGGCCTTAGCCCCGAGGGGGGGACAAGTATTTGCTCCACCATTGAGGCATGACCTTAGAAAAAGACTTGGGGGTAAAACATCAAGAAAAGGCCCATCAAGTGAGCGATTCACTCACTTCCAAATCAATAGTATTGAATTTCTCTCTGTGCCAATTATTGATTTTAATAAAAACTACAGGATCTCTGTACTATACAGTACTTAGTGGTGGATATTGCTAAATTAAATTTCAAGTGTGGGGTATGAAACTTAACTTTAACACTTGAGTATGAAATACAGTTAATTAATTAACAAGTATTAACCAATAGTCTTGTTTCACAATTCATCTTAATTTTATGTTCTTTTTTCTTTAGCAGTGAGAAATCTTGGATCTATTTCCAGATCATATGCAGGTGAATTATACTGCTTCAGTATGGAGCCCTCAGGCTAATGCCACAAGCCATTCAGTCTGTATGAGCCGGAGTGGGAGCTGTTTCTGTACAATCAACCATATATTCTCTTTGGTCTCTGCCAAGATAGACCTTTGCTCTGCCAGTGATTTTTAAAACACTGTAGTAAACATATTGGACAGAAGGTTCCTTTGGAAAGGTGCTGTGTAATGCCTATGATATTTTCCTTGACCATGCCCCATAGAACCCTTAACACTGAGTATGTCAATATTTACATACCCAAGGAGAACAATCAGGGAAGATTTGGAGTTTTTTGGCATGTCCAAAATATTATTTTAATGCGCATTAGATGTAATTATATAACTTATTTTAAAACAAAAGACAACAGATTTCCAAAATATAAGTAGATTTGTACATGTAAGATACAGTAACTGACAAATGGCACATTTACATGTTTCATTTTGATTTGTTATTGTGATTTTTCTGAGCATTTAAATCATTATTAGATTACCCTGGCCTGTGGTTAATTTTAACTGGTAGACATTAGATAACCTCTGTAGTAAGTGGATTGTTTTAAAGATGCAGTTATCTGTTAGAATATTAACATCAGTTAATGCCAACTCGTCCTCAATACAATAATCCTATAAAGATTTGTAATAAACTGTAACTGTCTTTACAGCTAATCATCCATCATATGACTATGACATGGCTTTAGTATCGCTGCCCAGACTTGTGCTGCCCACACTATCGCTGCCCATCCTTGTGCCGGCCACAGCAGTCACTGGTAGAGACCTCATAAATCATTGTATACTCAACTCGTAAATTTCTATTTCTGTTCTATAAAAATATGATACACAATGTGTGTTAATTCATTAGGATGTAAAAATATAGGTTGCATAAGACTCATCATAGGACTGTATGATACAAGTGTATAATGATCTCAAACCGCACAAAAGTACATTTCTAGCCAACTAATCACTACCGAAGTCAACTACAGGCACATAAGCAGTTTCTTTTCACATATGTTCCCATCAGCTGTGTGACTCTGTGTGTCTGTCTCCAGTTCCTCTGTCTCACAGGTTTCTGTTCAAAACTGACAATCAGTTTCTTCCACTCTGCTTCGACATCACTGGAAATATCCGCCTCAAGCTACTTCACCATCCCACCAGGGGTCAGTAACTCCTTTTGTGCTATTATGTCTTTTCCTTCACACCCGCATTTGTTCGGTTCCTGGGCCTGGGGCCTTTCTGTGTGGAGTTTACATGTTCTCCCCGTGTTTCCGTGGGTTTCCTCCGGGTATTCCAGTTTATTCTTCATGTCTAATCGAACATTTTTATTCTTACTGTTGTCCCATAATTACTGTGTCTGTTATACAGTGCATTTTTAACAATTTTTATAACCTGGTTTTTAAAGTGATGTTGAGTTGCATTTGTTCTCTTTGTAATAGAGCTTTCTGTGAATGGTGAGCTTGATTCAGTGGCAAATGGAGGCTTCAGAAAAATTGTCATCCGCTCCACTGCTGATCAGTATGTTGAGATTCTCACCAATGAAGTGACTGTACAAGATGGACAGAAGCTGACAAGCCACACAGATGATGTGATCACCACAGCTGGAAGGTGACTTTGGGTCGTAATGATCAGGAATTACAGACAGCTACAGACTGCTGTTATCAGATATCTGATCTTCTCAGGTCTCTATTAGAAACTCCACACTATTACTGCTCCAAAAGCAGCCTCACCTCTTCCCATTACAATCGTAAATAACATTTACCTGAATTACTCTAGGCCTTCTGTCAGCTTCAAGCTGTAAGGCCGTTCTTCTCTGATATCGCATAAATGGGGCATTCCTGTCCACAGACCTGCCGCTTTCTGTTTTTTGACCCCCCTGCACCATTTATAATTGTTATTTAAAAAAAAAAAAAGAAAAGAAAAATCTAAATGAAGTCCATATTTTTCTAGTGTGACAGTGATTAAGAGGAAGAAGGAAATAGATGTGGCAGTCGGGGACATCCGTATTGTCGTCTTAGTTCATGAGAAGCATGGTGAAGAATTCCTCTGGCCGGTTTTAAGACAGAAGCCATCTGACAACAACGCTGAAGGAATTTTAGGTGAGAGATAAGAGTTTTGTATGTCCCTTTTTTGTTTGTATGTTGGCAGTTTAGCAAAAAAAAAAAAAAAAAAAAAGATTAAACAGGAATAATTTCAACTTTGTCTCTTTAAGTGCCAGTTTCCAGTGTCATTAATTTATCAGTTGTCCATTGTATCCAGTTATACAGCCAGCAGTTTATGAGGAGGTGCAGCAAACTCCAACGAAACTGAAGTTCAGAGATCACGAGGTTAACGTTACCAGGTACAATTAGTCTGAATGATAAGAGAGATGAGTGTGCTTTAATTAAGACAAAGGTGCATGACCATCAATGTGTTTATGTCTGTATAGATCCAGTGCTGTTGACTACAGTATCGGCTCTCCCATAACACTGGCCTGTTGGCTCACATCTGCTGAGACTGCCCTGCAGGGACGCCTGGATGATTTCATCGTTGCATAGCTCTAACTAAGCCATGTTTAATCACATGATTTCATTCAGCAAAAGCATTTTATCACTTGTTGCTAGTATAAACAAACAAATACTATCCTGGATTTTTGGTTGTCAGATGGTACAATGTGGATTCGTAATATTATACTAATTTATACTAATTTGACAGTCTTCCATGACAACACTATATCTTCCAAAATAGCCTGAATGCAGAGAGCTGTTAACTCACTCTTTTTTTTTTTCACTTTTTTCACTAAAAGGTTAAAATCGTCTGATGAAATAAATTTGAAATATCATTAAAATAAACTTAATTTTCCAGTGACACATGAACATGGCAAATCCCTGATGTGTTTTTATCTACTAACAAAGAAACATACTGTATAATGCCAACCATGATGATTAACACTATAGTTGGTCAACTGGGTTGAACTCGGTCCAACATTGCAACACTGCTATAGTCTTTGTAAGAGCCTTGCTAAGGCCAGAGTTGAAGAACAAAAATAAAGTCCATATCTATTGCTCAAATAATTTGTACTTCTGATAAGCTTCTGAATACTTTATAGATAAAGATAAATTAAAATGAACCAGAACCCAGTTTACAGATGCTTATAAAGCAGTAAAGTTCAGTGTTGGTACCTCACAGACTCCTCACCTCATTTAGTGAGAAAAAACACAATATATATACTTTTTTGTCTGGGTTGAACAAATTTCCCTGGAGTGACAGAAAGAAAATGGTTGGAGTTGGGCCAGAAATATGTGGTCAAACAAGTTGAGCTGCTATATGTCAGCTGTTTGGTTTTACTTGATATTGTTTGCACTCCTGTGCGAGTTGCATTACTTGTGCAGGTCAAGGTACATGAATTCTACTGAGGAGAGGCCTTAAACTTGTTTGGCAAGGTTTACTGAGTTTACTGGGATTATTGCCAAATCTACATAACAAGCCAGGCAACATATAACAAAATTTTTGCCAACAAACCTTATGTAATGATCTAATATTGTTTCAACAGCAGGTCTGTTTATAAAACCACTTTAATCCAGCATCCCAGGTGGCATCTTGTCTTGATTAAAAAGTCAGTGTCAACTCTAACCCATCGAGGTTGTGGCTGGTTACACAGTAATGAGGAACACAGAGTCAAAGAGTGTTGTGTTAATGATCATCCCAGCAACACCAGGCACTGTGTTGACACTAAATCAGAGACGGACCAGTAGAGAGGGAGTGAGAATGTGAGGAGGGAGGAGGAGCATCTCATGAGTCATGACAGTGTCATGCTTTGCGTGACTCACACTTCCAGGTTACATTGACAAGGTGTTGAGCTGAATACTGAGTAGAGAAGAAACATGTGAAGAGGTTCTCTAAACACAGTAAGTAACAACATATCTTTGAATAGAATTTGATCTCATTACGTTCATTACACATATTCATAACCTAGCAGTGATTACTTGAATAATGCTTGAAAGTTTATTTTTAAAAAGGGACTATCGAGCTCCCAGTTACATTGTCTGTTAATGCATAGAACATGGCACCTTCTCACCTAAATATTCTTTCAGCAGGCGGTTTGTTTTAAGCTTCACTGACAGCAGACAAAACTTTGTCTAGTTCATAGTATTCACAGTATCTCTTTTTTTCCCTAGATCATAAGCAAAGGTGAAACCCAACAGCAGTTTCATTTGGCTCACTTCACGTTGATCTTCAATCTAAAGTCATGATGGTTACGGTGACTCTGGACTTGGTCAACATTTACACATTGCTCTCTGAGAGAAATATCAGCGGAAAACTGATGTAGGACTCAAATCTTCGTGTCCTTGGATAAAATGTTTCTACCAGGATGGTTGTGGTGGATTTCACTGACTGCAAATGTGTTGGCCTGTAGTTTGGAGATGTCTGGTCATGACAGAGATCAAGTCATTTGCTCACAGGTATGCTCTATGGCAACAGTGCTGTAATACACTGAGGCAGACATTTCCTGTGCTGTAGTACAGGACACACACTTTTTGTTGACAGATTACACTTCACTTCCAATGTGGACTGCTCTCCCTACTCGCTGATCAAACATTTCATTAAAAGCAGACAGAGCTATCACAGTCTAGCAGCTTGTCACAATATGGGGCCGTTGTATGTACATTAATCCCAATACAAGCCTCTTCAGACAGATTCAGTGAAATGCTTTGATCTATTTTGCTTTCTTTAAGGGTTTCTCTGAATGCACCATGAAGGATGACATACCATTTCTGTCTGACTCTGATGCTGTGGTTGTTCGAAACCTGAGAGCATATTTTCAGCTCTGTGCAAAGAGCGGTGAGTCATGTACATTATGCCTGGTGATAGACGCAGAGCTCAATATCCGTCTGGATAACAACATGCAGGATGAGGGCAGCTCTGGACTTGATGACGAAGATGACATTGAGGTGACAAGGAATCCAAAAGGTATAGATTTATTATTTACTATTTGCAGCCCAATCTTGTGTTATTTTTAAATGAACATAAAAATGGTTTTGTGTGTTTAAATCCATTAATCAATCCATCAAGTAGTGTGTATGTTACAGACTATGTTGCACTATCCAAACAGCTATAGGAGTTATTTCATACACACATGAAAAAAACAAACTTTTCTTAAATATTAATTTTGTTTGAAAAAGACAAATCATCACAGGGAGAAATGACCCTACTTGACTTTTTTCTTTAATTTTTGTAAAAGTTTTAAACAGCAACAGGGCTACATGTGGACAGTCTTTTGAGCAACACCCAAGATCTGAGAGTGTGCTGTCTGAGAGCGTGTTTTGGGATGTTGCGAAATAATTCTAGAAGAATGAATGAGTAAAGATACTGGGGCTGGTGTGAAGTAAATGGGAAGTGCAAGTGTGGGTGAAGGGTGTTTTAAGTAGTCTGACAGTAACGTGTCTGTTCCAGTCAATTCTAGACGTCATCTCTGACATATTTTCTCTGTTGTAACAGCATCAATGACAGTATGTTACCACACACCATCTACCATGCCCTCCTGCAAGAAGGTGGAGTTTAAAGTCAATCATACAGCTCTTACTAATCACAACCAGGCAAAGGTACTTAAGACTCCCTGTTTCAGGAACATATTCTTACTTTCTTCCTTCAAGAGCTTTACTTTCAGTTTTCTATTTGCTCACTTCCAGCTACTTTGATAAAGTGTGTGTATGTGTGACTTCTTTAGGTTTCCATGGTGATTTTTGAGCCATCTGGGGTTTCATTCAACAGTGAAGTTTTTGTTTATCCCTATGAATTACCAAATCTAAAACAAAAAGTTTTCACTCCGTCTCTTAAAAAAGGTAACGTTTGTATATTCAGATGTTTAAGTCCCTTCAAATATGGCAACACTGAATGACACATACTGACACATGCAGTCTGTCTATCTGTCCTCAGTGTGTTCCCTCAGTGTGAAGGAATGTGTACATGAGTGTCGGGGTAAGAAAAAAAAAAAAGAACATCTATTGGTTTTCCTTTTAGCTGTTAAACATTTGTATTTGTATTTTGGCAATAAATGTTCTATTCCTCTTCTCCTTTTTTAGTTCCTACACTAAACATCTCAGTTGATAAAGAGATGAATTACGTGGAGCTGCTGTTTGATGGTGGCAACAACAGCCTCCCTTCCCTATGCCTCCAGTATGAACAGAACGGGGCATGTCAGGTCGGTGTTATCAGCGCTGTAGTCAGGTGGTAGTTACACTCTGTCCTTTGTTTGGTTGCAGAGGTAGATCAGGTCTTTCACTCAAGTACAAAAAGCAACAGCACAATGTCGAATACTTACCAGTGGAATTTTACTTCAGTCTAAATGTAAAGTGTAAATGTCCTTATTGCTGGATGGCTCTTTTAAGAATCCTATATAACTATGTTGTAATATTTCTAAAAATGCCTTATTGCAGCTGGTGGAGATGGAGCTGATTTTAACATTTTTTATAAAGGAATAGTTCAAAATTTTGGGAAATATGTTCGAATGTATTCTAATTTCCCACATCTTCCAAGACAATCAAATTTTACTATGTGTGAAATGTAAAAACTACCAACTGCTTTCAGATTATTAAAGTAAAAATCGATTTCTCTCTGATATGTGACTTTATAGAATTGGATGAAAAGGACCATCCCACTTTATTCTGTGACCGACTGCATGTGTCTCCAGGTACTGTCTTTTATATAATACCAACAGTGCTGTTTCCTACACAGATGTAATGACAGAGTGTTTGTGGCCTTCTAGGCTTGGTATGACCAGCATTATGTACGCTCTCAGAAGTGCCCCTTCAGAAACATGGGTGAGGAGCTTTCCTTTTTTACAGTTGCACTTCACAGCATCTGCAGCGGGTAGTTAGTCATTGGTATACTGATATTTTTTTGTGTGTCTATTCCAGAGTTATCCAAAAGGAACGTGTGGAAAAATGTGTCCGTGTCCATAAACCAGGGTCACTCAAATAACTGGGGCTCGATGCTGCTGTGGAGCCTATCTGCCCCCTGCAGGCTGGAGGGTGAGGTGTGGCCATGTCACAAAGAGAACAGCTGCAAAGAGATAAAGGGCTTTAGACAACAGCTGGAAAATGGCACATGGAGACAAAATAGCAAAGGATTCTGGGTAAGGAAACCTTACCCAAGTCTTATTATATTATATTATATTAGAAACCTTAGGTTGCTTTACAGTTTAACTTGGATTTCTGGAGCTGTTGAGGACTGGGTAATAGGAGTTTAAGAAAGTAATAGAAGTTGCAATTATGTCCTCCTCAGGAGAAAGAAGGCCGATTTGAAGCCATCGACCTTCAGCGCTCACCATGTGTAATGGTAAAGTATTCTCAACAGCCACACAAACAGTCATATGGTGTAAAGTGCTGATGCTGAAGAACTTAGTCATGTTTATATATTTGTGCAGGTGAAAATAAAGGGAATGGGACATGCACAGGGTCCATTCTGCTTTAATAACAGTAAGTCTTGCATACTTTAAAAAAAGAGCAACTTATACTGTTGAGAAAAAGGTTTCCTGTATTCAGCTAACTAAATGGATATAAATGGGCTTCTATTTTGTGCTTCTTGAAGCTGACAGGTGGAGGTGGAGTCTCCTGGTTGTCGGCATTATGCTGATTGTTTCCTTGACTGTACTTGCATGTTATTTACTTCACGACTTTGTCAAGAGTAAGTTTGTTTTTCTTTTGAGGGTGAAAACACATGCAACAACACAAGGAAAAACTACATGAAAAAATCAGAGCAGTGCTTCATTTAAATCCTCTGGAATTTGTAACCAACTCCCAAAAGAAAAATGTGTTCCCCAATTTGAATTCAATTTCCTTAATTACTTACCACAAAGGCATTTCATTCCACACGAAGAGAAAATCTTGCGTTGTTCTTGTGTGAATCATTTACAACAAATGCATTCATATGTGCATTTTACCCACATGTATCCTGTTTATATCTATTCATTGTTAATCTTCTTCCTTTTATAGAGTGGGCATGGAGCTGGCGTCATGGCAGATTTGTGAAAAGTGAGTTTTTTTGTTTGTCCAAAACAACGTGATGTTTTTCAGAAAATGTTTAAAAACATACAAAGCCCACTCTGACATTCATCCTACTGTTTTTCCTGTTTAAAGTTGGTGGAAAGGGTCACGTGGTGCTGCTGAGCCCCCCAGATTTTGAAGATGATGTTTCGGAGTTAGTTTGTCAACTTGGCTCTGTGCTCTGCAACAAAGGCTTCAACGTGTCTGTGGACCAGTGGAGCAGGAAGGAGCAGTGCACTGTTGGGCTCCTGCCATGGTTACACTCTAAGCTCCTGGAGATCGACAACCGGGGGAGCAAAGTTGTGGTCGTTTTAAGCCGCAAAGCCATAGAGAGAACGGAAGAATGGATGCATCAGCAGAAGGAAGTTAACAAAACAAACTGGGAAGACAAGAGTATTCCTCAGACATGTTCCCCGTACTCGGATCTATTCACAGCCTCTCTGTGCATCATTTATGCGTACAAGCAGCTGGGGAGGGCAACTGAACCTTTTCTTCTGGTGAAATTTGATTCCCATTCCAGCAGCGACTGGAGTCTACCAGAGCTTCTTCAGGGACTGCCTCTGTTCCAGCTGCCCAGTCAGACTCAGGCACTCCTGACTGAACTAACTGTGGGACAGACAGGGACATTGTGGACAAAGACGTGCACAGGGTGGAAATGGAATGGCTCAGATCGATGGAGAGAAAAGACTAAGAAGGGACGGCACGAGGCACCATGTAAATACCTCGGAGTTGAGAAAAACTTTGAGACAAAGCCTTTAAAGAACCCTTGACTGCCATGAAGGACGTGTTCATCCAAATCATGGATGCAATAAGGATCAGACATTCAGACAAAAAGATTGACAGTAATCAGCTGTATGATTCGGTTACTGTCAACCAGTTGTTAATTCTACCAGATATGCTCATATACATGGGCAAAAAACAGCATGGGAAGCCTTTGAAATGGCCTTATGTTCTCCGTTGGTCGGTCAGAAAATGTCCTCTGATCTTCATACCAAGTCACAAATGTAGAATTGTATCCTGAATTTTTCTGATGCATCACTGACCATCTGCATTGTGTGTTAGATTTAGCTTGGATGGACACCCAGCTATATCGTCATTGTGTCATTTTATAGAGTGTCAATTTGACTGTGGATTCACAGTCTTTTTCCAGCCTACATTGTGATTGTTTGATGTTTTAAATAAGGCAGATTATTTGGATATTATTAGTTAACACTGGATGTGTTTGCCCACACATGTATATTGGATCTGACCATATTTTCATATGGAAGTAATATGAAAGATTTTTCTTGATGCTGTAGAATGACAGTGAACTTCTGATGACATCTGAGCCCTCCAGTTTTTGGCAGACATTGGTCAAGCAGGCGGTTTGTTTTGGACAGTTATCAGCAGTGGATTGTTGGTATTTACAGTCCCTGTGAAAATGTCAGCCGGCGTTACAGTGACACTCACTGATGTTTATTAAGTTCTTTTTGGAAAACAAAGAAGCTCTGTATGACACAACGGAACAGGCTGCACCAGTCATTGAATTATCTTTATCAGCTTATTGCTTATTTTCAATCTGGTGTTAGTGAAGCACTAAATGAAACAAGACTCATCCTTCAAAGTTTTACTAAAAACCCCAAGAAATAAATAAATCCATACACCACAGGTCTGTGCGCGCTTGTCTATAAATAAATTTGCCATTTGTGCATGCAAATAAATCTCAGCTTGTGACTGGTCAGCTTCAACTGTGCAGGACTCTGGATCTCATTGGTGCAGCCCAGTGTCAGTTTCAGAGTGGAGAGAAGCGCTTGTTAAATATTAAATCACATTCCGGCGGGGCGGTGATCAGTGGCCTCTATGTGCAACGCCCGCTCAGGATGTTAAGATAAATGAAACAAGGTCTCATCTAGAGAGCTGGAACAAGTGCGTCTGCGGCGGTTCAGCTGCGTCTGGCTGAAACTTTTATTCGAGAAACCACAACCCAGATTCAGGTGACTCTCCTGCAGGAGGTAAACAAATCCCTCCGTCCCTCGATAGATCTTGTTTATAAGGTCCACTTTGTTGCTTGTTCTTTTGTCAGACTTAATGTGAGTTGATTTGTTCCCCCATCTGTTGTGTATAATAACAACAAAGCATAACTGACCTTAAGGGGTAATGAAAGCAGTTAGTTATTAGAATAAATAAATAAACGACAACAGAAAATGACACTTAACTTATATACCCGAAGAAACTGTGTTAACGTCTCAGTTAATCTCTGTGGTGTTTCTAGTTAAACACTGGGAGACACACTATTAGCTAATTGAAAAGAAACAATACCACCATTTAAACGTACTGTTATAGTATAAGTCGAAATTTAACTTCAGGTTTGAAGAGATTTTTTTTTTATGTTACATCCAGTTTTACATTTGATATACAGTAATTCACAAAAGTGAGTACATCCTTCACATTCTGCAAATATTTAATTATATCTGTTCATGGGACAGCACTGAAGACACTTTGATACAATGTAAAGTAGTCAGTGTACAGCTTGTATAACTGTGTAAATGTACTGCCCCCTCAAAATAACTCAACACACAGCCATTAATGTCTAAACCGCTGGCAACAAAAGTGAGTACACCCCTTAGTGAAAATGTCCAAATTGGGCCCAATTAGCCATTTTCCCTCCCCGGTGTCATGTGATTCGTTAGTGTTACAAGGTCTCAGGTGTGAATGGGGAGCAGGTGTGTTAAATTTGGTGTTATTGCTCTCATATTGGTCAATGGAAGTTCAACATGGCATTTCATGGCAAAGAGCTCTCAGAGGATCTGAAAAAAAGAATTGTTGCTCTACATAAAGATGGCCTGGGCTATAACAAGATTGCCAACACCCTGAAACTGAGCTGCAGCACGGTGGCAAAGACCATACAGCGGTTTAACAGGACAGGTTCCACTCAGAACAGGCCTCGCCATGGTCAACCAAAGAAGTTGAGTGCACATGCTCAGCGTCATATCCAGAGGTTGTCTTTGGAAAATAGACGTATGAGTTCTGCCAGCATTGCTGCAGAAGTTGAAGGGGTGGGGGGGTCAGCCTGTAAGTGCTCAGACCGTACTCCGCACACTGCATCAAATTGGTCTGCATGGCTGTCATCCCAGAAGGAAGCCTCTTCTAAAGATGATGCACAAGAAAGCCCGCAAACAGTTTGTTAAAGACAAGCAAACTAAGGGCATGGATTACTGGAACCATGTCCTGTGGTCTGATGAGACCAAGATAAACTTATTTGGTTCAGATGGTGTCAAGCGTGTGTGGCGGCAACCGGGTGAGGAGTACAAAGACAAGTGTGTCTTGCCTACAGTCAAGTATGGTGGTGGGAGTGTCATGGTCTGCATGAGTGCTGCCGGCACTGGGGAGCTACAGTTCGTTGAGGGAACCATGAATGCCAACATGTACTGTGACATACTGAAGCAGAGCATGATCCCCTCCCTTCAGAAGCTGGGCTGCGGGGCAGTATTCCAACATGATAACGACCCCAAACACACCTCCAAGACGACCACTGCCTTGCTAAAGAAGCTGAGGGTAAAGGTGATGGACTGGTCAAGCATGTCTCCAGAACTAAACCCTATTGAGCATGTGTGGGGCATCCTCAAACAGAAGGTGGAGGAGTGCAAGGTCTCTAACATCCACCAGCTCCATGATGCCGTCATGGAGGAGTGGAAGAGGATTTCAGTCGCAACCTGTGAAGCTCTGAACTCCATTAAGGCAGAGCTGGAAAATAATGGTAGCCACACAAAATATTGACACTTGGGCCCAATTTGGACATTTTCACTTAGGGGTGTACTCACCAGTGGTTTAGACAATAATGGCTGTGTGGGGACAGTAAAAAAGCTGTACACTGACTGCTTTAAATTGTATCAAAGTAGAAGTTCAGTTTCTAACATTACATCACAGTTAAAAAGTTTATCACATGATTGTATGTGAATGAGTAACATGAAAAATATTACAGGCAAATGTAGTTAAATTCAGACATACATTAAAGTAAAATAAACTGGCAGGGGCATACGGACATTTCAGTGGCCACATTTGGAAGAATTAGAAGAACTTCAAAAAAAAAAAAAAAAAAAGAAGCTTAAAGGGACATGTGTCTGGTCAGAGGCAAAAAGGGAGTGTGTGCAAAAGTGCGTAATTGTGTAATTGTATTAGTGCACCAACAGTCACACACTATCTCAAGGGTGATGGGATATAACCTAAACTATATTTTGCCCCATATATGACTTTTTTTTTTTTTTCCACTGCAGTTTGTTCCTAATTCTTATGCTCCCACTTTGCAAGCATCATTTCACAAACCTGGATGTCGGATTTTGAAGGAGATAAACAACTTTGCCTTTTGGACCAGACAGGACAGATGGGAGTGAGGATGCATCTTGGGCACCTGCTGCTGTGTTCTCTGTTGGCTGTCCAGGGCCACAGTTGTCCGGGTACCTGCAATAAATGTTCAGGCCCAGAGAACGACCAGTGTGAGGAATGCAGAGCAGGATGGACCCTTCATAATAACACCTGTGTAGGTACTGTATATAAGGTATGAGTCTGGAAATCAACATTTACTATATATGTAAGAAAGAAGACAAGGAAAATAAAATACATATGTGTTTGTATATTTCATAGACATTGATGAGTGTGGGACCAAGCTGGGCAACTGTCCTTCCAACACATACTGCTTCAATACTGAGGGGTCCTTTGAGTGCAAAGGTCGCTGGCTTGGGTTTGGTCTGAAAAGCACAATATGTTTTCATATAGATGGGGAATTAAATATAGTTAAAATAAACAAAATAACCAAAATAATTTAATGTCAGAAAACAATCCTCATTATTTCCTACAGATTAAGATGATGTCTTCATTTTTCTGCATTTTCAAACTTGCTGACAACAAATACAGAGTTTATAAATGAAAATATGACATTGTCCTTCTTTCCTTAGGCTGTGACTCGGCCTGTGTGGGCTGTATGGGTAGTGGACCAGCACGCTGCAGAAAATGTGCTTCTGGGTACCGACTGACAGGCTCCAAGTGTTTAGGTATTTACAAATGAGAGTTAATTTTAAGAATTGTTTCATTAGAATGGACTAATCCGATGTCTCTGAGCCACAGCGGTAATCTACATGTCTCTGATGAGGTTATATCATGTTCCTGCTGTTGTTCTACTCAGATATAGATGAATGTAGTGACAGGGTGCTGGCCTGTCCTGGCCTGGACCAGATCTGCACCAACACAGGCGGCTCTTTCCGCTGTGACTGTGCAAAGGGATTCATCCCCAAGGGCGGTGTTTGTGTGAAGAAGCAGCTGCCCAGTGAGTCTCGACATACACACTGACGTACTGTTACACCCACACCTAACACCTAACTGCATATGTAGCTCACACATCCATTTCCCCCTGCAGACGATGAGGAGAAAGGTCTGTTTGAGGATATGCAAGATGATGAGGTGGAGGTCCTGCAGCAGATGTTCTTTGGGGTGGTTCTTTGTGCTCTGGCCACATTGGCTGCTAAAGGAGATATGGTGTACACTTCTGTATTCATGGGGGCAGTGGCAGCCATGGCAGGGTACTGGCTTTCTGACAGGGGAGACCGTGTCTTACATGGCTTCATAAAAGGACGTTAAATTTCAAACTGTTGTAAAAAAAAAAAAAAGGAATAAAATACTTCAAACAGAAACACACAAAAAAATTTTGTGTCCCAGTAAAACTCCTGAGTTGTTATGCTTTTGCATTGCTTTATCACATTTTATCCTTCTAGGTATTTGTGGTACATTGTGTCTTAATGTCCATACGGACATTCATAAACACTCAAATAAATACTCATCTTATTTATGATAATTGTTATTTTGTAGCTAGGTGCTGCTATATGTTATTTCCAAATAAACTGAATTATTTCTGGCACGCACAGACACTTTCCAGTGTGATGCACTGAATAAAAACATATTTGAATATAATTCTAATACTATGAATATGAAAGAGAAAATCACAGAGACAGAAAGAAAGTCACCTTTATTTTATGGATATAAACAAGCTGGCCAACACTCAATAGTAATATTCTGTTACAGCACATACAATAGCAAACTGGGGCACTAAGGACAGCCTCCTAGGTAAAAAAAAAAAAAAAAAAAGGAAACATTACAGAGTATCCATGCGTCATTCATAATCTTTGCTCAATCTCGCTTTTTTCTCTAGGGACTTCCTTTTAATTAAGTCTTTTCGTCTTATCCGATTTTTCTTTTGTGCATTCATAAACACAGACACACCCAGAAAATAATAAATGCATTGGTCACACACACACACACACACACACACACACACACACACACACACACACACACACACACACACACACACACACACACACACACGTCTCTTTTCTGAATACATTTACACCAGCAACCCCAAAAACATGCTGCACTCTCACAAAACTGCACAGGCTGTCTACTAAGGGGACACAGTAAGTGAGACACACATCACTCTCAAACACAACATCACACCGTCACGATGCATGATGCAGATGCAATTAATGTATGAGGATTGATGCTTCATGGGATATTAGCTCACGTTCACACAAGTAATCATTCAGCATGCTGGACACTCACATTAAACTTGTTCCTAGGTCTTTACTGTAAAGCTCAAAACATTTACTTATACAAATAGTACAGTCTCAAACTGGCATTTTCAATAAATAAAGCTAACTGAAATACAAAAATGAATAATAAAAAAGTAAACAATATTTGTTCTGTCAAACAAAAATGTTTCTGGCATTGGTCACAGTGATTTGTTTAATCCAAAGTTTTTAGTGATAAAAGAAAAACAACCAGTATACAACAATAAAGTGAAAATGTATGTCAGGCTTTTCGTACTTTTTTTTTTTTGAAGGCCTTTTGAAAATTACTGGTGAATCTACAGGCCTTTCAAACTCTCTCTACACAGCTGCTTCTAGGCACAGATGCAGACTTCTGGACTCCACCTCTCACTGAGTGCGATGTTAGTCATTTACCACTAGGATTAGTCTTAAATCTAAGCCCAGGAAACCAGCCCACGCCACTAAGCCCCGCATCTCCTAAACCTTTTTGACACAACAGTTGAGAAATCACTCTGCATAGAGAACAGGAGATTATCCTTACATCATCACCTTCAGTTGGCACATTATGTAAAAATCAGCATGCATGGGCACAGTTGAAATGTTCAACGTTGTCTACCATGTACATCATATATCCTATTTCATGGTAGGAGAACCCCCTACTTCAAGTATTCAGTAGATAAGGACCTGAAAATGGAGGATTTGTACTCAACCCCCTGATGGTAAAGTGAGAGGATTTTTGCTCCTCTGTCTGTTTGCATTGCCATCCCTTTTTCTACCTTTCCCCTCACATCTGTAAACACAAACACCAACTTTTCACACAATCTGTTGATTCTTGGTCAGTGACAAAAGCTGTAAAGTTTCATGGAGGAAGCAGAGACAGAAAAGATGTGTAGATCACCTCTGTGAAGATTGGTGGGTGGGTGGGCCGGGGAAGGGGGGTTGGGGGGGTTGGAAAGACATTTATATACAACAATCAACACTTGGCCATAACAGGAAGACACACAGGCACCATGAGAGGGGAGAGAGCAAGTGGGGAGAGCAACAGTCTAATTAAAATTTTCTGCTATACCAAAACAATGTATGTTGGTTTTTCTACTCAAGTCAGCTGTCACAGTCACACGTCACCACTTCTGTTTACAAGACAACAGCAAACACGCAAAAGAAATGCATCCTGACAGAGTCACTCAAACCTTCACTTAGATGTTAGTAGTGATAGTCCTCACTCACAAGTGCAAGTTTCTGACTGCTGAGTGCAGCAGGCATAATCTCATTGCTACTTATGTGAGCTGCAAAATTATCATCTATTTTTTTGTTGATTTTTTTTTTTTTTTGTTGTTGTTCTTAGTTGTTACCACAGGCCAGGTGGTCTTCAACTGAGTTGTTTTCATATTTAGAAAGGAATGTAATAATGTCATCTTTTTGAGACTTCTAAATAGATTTGGATACACTTCTCTTTTTTTTCCCTTAACTGCTCTAAAGCTCTTTTTTTTCCATTGGGCTGTCCTGTATTTTCAGACAGGGAATGTTACTTGCTGCTGAGGGATTTTCACAATGAACAAATCAGAGGGAAAAATCACCCACTCAACACTCTGAATAAAGACACCTCTCTGACCTCCAGCCAGTTAGAAAAATAACCATGAAGAAAAAACATATAATATATTGTCAGTTTGAAACAATTTTTTAGACCACATATAGACACACTCTATAGATTTCTCTCTATATGTATAATATATGCATATCAATCATATATGTGTACAGTTTTTACAAGGCACAGGCCACCTTGTTAAGAAGGAGAAAACAAGTCACCATGTTTGGGGAGGTCACACAGTACACGGAAGAGGGGAGCAGGGGCACATTGTAGGTCAGAGACTGGAGTGTCAATGGTACAAACAGACCCGCAGGGAAAACATCTATTGAACTTCACCTCCCCTTCAAAGTCTATAATGGGATTTATATTAGTATTATTTATAGAGGGAAATCTCCCCTATGTGGGTCTTGAAGTGATTGTTGCTCACAATGCCCCCAATGTCAAATCATATGTACAAAGTCTTTTACAGTTGTTTGTGAAGCCCGTTGGGATCAAATCCCTCTACTGTAAAAGGACTAAAAGATGCTTGTGACCAGGTCTTTCGACACCATTTAGTTTGAGCACCAGCAGAAGCACCATTAGTAAAAAAAATCCTGCAACACAGAGGAGGTGCATAGTCTCAGAAACTCAAAATACTCTGATGAACATTTTCTGACCTCTTTCTTGGCCACTCTGATTGGACAGTTAATTACACTTTGATTAATACACTTTTAGTAGGGCTGGGGAAATAAATCATCCACTCTACCGTGACATCTGCATAGATTGATTCTTTTTTGACTACTTCTGATTAAAATGAGGTAACATGAAGAGAAGCATCAATGGCAACCACAGCCTTAAGGCTAAGACAAGCCCAGGAACCGAGGGGGGCCCTGCTCATGCAGCCAAGGAAACCCCTTGATGCTGCAGACAAGGCCAAAGGCGCACTAGCAATCTGCTCAAAACTCTTACTAATGCCAACAAGTAATGACAACAACAAAAAAAATAAAAACACTCAAATATGGTGTGTATTAAACATGCAATTGTCAGATTTGGGATAAAACAAGCAAATGAAGGGACATTGTACTATTTCTGAACACGTGGTTCTCTGGGTGGGGTATAAGCACAGGTGGTGGTTCTGCCTGCTTGGCATTTCTGCCCATTGTGCAGGCTGCAGGGTCATCAGCCGGTGCCACAAACAGGTGAATCAAAACACAGAAAAGATTCTACACACTGAGGGTCTTGATAGCCAGGAAGGGGGGTCAGATATCACCAGGTGGATTTAGCAGGGCAGTGAGGATCTAGAAACCATGACTGAGTTGAGTAAGGGAGCCAACCAAAGCCAGAGGAGTCAGTCAGGCAGGTGAAACAGACAGCAAGACCGCTATAATCCTGAAGCAATCAAAAGAGAACGCAAGAGGAAAAGAAAAACTGGGCTGGCAGACACATGTGGCATTTCTGCTGGGAGGATCAAGAGGGCATTGTCGGTCTGAAGCAGGTGAGAGACAGGTGAGGTGACCCCTGTGAGACCTCTGATGCACAGCCGCCATGTCATTCACATGCCTGTTCAAATAGACAATCTGGCAATTCAACACATGACTCTTTCAATCTAATTTAGTCCCACATGTGTGATTTGGTGGGGAGGAAGTGGACGACATCTGCTCCTGTTCTCACAAAGTAGAGGTCCTGGGTCACCCTAAGCAGAAAATGAAAATGATGCCAATTCAAGTTTCAGTTTGAAAATGTATTTCTGATGGAGATAAAATTACAGCTGAAGTTACCTGCCCAGCTGTCAGCCTCCCCACATGACCTGCACACCTGAGCACACCCTCCTTTTCCGCAGAAAATGAACAGAAGTCCCATTGCTAAGTGTTAAGTGGAGATAGGAAATGTTTGATTTGGGTATGTGTTTCAACATCATGGCATGGCTGTGCTCCTCCAGTAGTGACTGAATCATCTGAATGTGAGAGAAAAAGATCATGTCATATCATGCAGCTACTTACTTTGTTAGAAAACACAGTGGACACTGCAGACATGAAATTGTTCATCATAGAGTGGAAAAGTTCATCCCACAAATATATCTCACCCCTCAAAACAACATTAGAGCTTTGGTTGTCACAGCAAGGATTATGCCCAAATGCCCTCCTCATCATCCTGTTGTTGGCGGCGTTGCAGGCCAACACGAGCGATATGCATGAAGAGAATCAAGTAAACAGAAATAGGAGTCAGAGACATCACTGGCACAGCAGGTAGCCATTTGATTAAAAAAAGGAAGTATGGTTAATATTAGAAAAAAATATTGATATGCAAAATAAAAGTAGTGCTAAGGAGTTACAGAGCTGGCTATACTTGGAATGGGGTGAATTTCTATCATTACATCAGATTGGGAGTCTTCATTTTTATTTTCCAAAATGTGCGGCATGGCAACCTGGAGTACCTCTTGAGACTAGAGCTTTTATTTGGTATGCATGCTGGTGGGAATTGTTGGCCATTTTGATCACACAGTGATCATTGTAATGTGCTTTGGTGACCACAAGATGACAAACACAAGTGTCAACAAATGAGGCTCACAGATGTAACTTAAGCAAAATTAAGCACAATGGCAAAGAAAAAGCCAAATGTAACGTCCTCGTATGAGGATGCAGGGTCTTAGGAGGTTCAAAATCCAGCTAAGTTGTTTATATCTATTTACTAAACTTATTCCTCAACATTTTGCCACATAGGATGCCATTTTCATTAGCTACCTTTTGTCATTTATTTTGAAAAACACCCAAACTAAAGAAACTTTTCATAGATTTCAATCATTTAAGACCACTGCCCCCTCAGTGTGAGTACCCACCAAAACAATTACAATCAGATTACACATGAAAGCTACATGGAACACTATGATGGTGGAACACAGATTCAGCAGCAGGGATAACTTTGGATACCTCTCCATCAGCTCATTCATTGTATTGGTGATCTGACAACATCGCAGTTGCTATCTGTACATATCAATAGTGTTCAAGTTACTAAAAATGAAAAAGAGTAAAATTAGAAAGAAATTTAACCTGGTCTGGGGAGGGGCGGTGACCAGCATGTGGTGGTCCTCGGGCTGGCCCTACACGGTGATGGGGCGACGGGTGTCGAGGATGTTGGGCATGGTGTGGGTGCTGTGGGTGCTGAGGATGCTGGGGATGTACATGCTGAGGGTGTGGTCCTTGCTGGGGAGGACCATGTGTGTGTTGGGGGTGAGGGTGCTGTGGAGGGGGATGTCCGTGTGGGTGCTGTGGCATATGCTGAGGGTGTTGTTGGTGAGAGTGTTGGGGTTGCGGGGGACGTGGGTGCTGTTGATGCTGGGGAAGTGTTTGGGGATGCTGAGGGTGCTGTGGGTGAGGGTACTGTGGTTGTGGCTGCTGGGAGTGTGGGTGCTGTGGGGGGACCTGCGGATGCTGGGGGTGCTGAGGATGCTGAGAATGCAGAGGATGCTGAGGATGCTGAGGGTGTTGTGGATGTGCGGTGTGTGGATAAGGAGTCTGCTGGGCATGAGGAGGGTGGGGGTACTGGGGCTGGGGCTGGGGCTGAGCATGTGGTGGCTGAGGCTGGGGGTGGTGAGGACCATGTGGATGATATTGCTCATCTTCATAGTTGTCTGCTATCAGCTTCATTCTGCTTTGCGTCTGTAGGAAGAGAAATGGGTTGGTGCATGAACAGAACATCACCATCGACAAAATAAAGACTATAATATAAATCAGTGCAATAATGTTTCTTTAATTCATCTCTATTGTTGTGTTTAAGTTAATTGTGGCTTTCTTCCAAAGAAAAAGTAGACAGAAAAATGAACTTGAGCTTTCATGTTGTGTTTGATGGGAAAATCTGTACAACTCCGATGCTCGTACACTAATGATGTACTTTAATCAAGTCAGTAACCTATTAGCTTAGCATAAAGACTAGAAGCAAGGAAACAGCTAGCTTCAAGGAAAAAACAAGGTTGCCAAAGTTAACTCCAAAGTTAATTTCAGTCATTTGCATGTTCAATAGAAAAGCTGCTATAGGAGTGACTTTTGTCATGTGATTTATCATTTACCAGTTTGTTCAGTTTAGCAGAAGTCTGACAATCACACTTTAGGTCAGTTATCAAGACAACCTGCAGTAACAGATAGACCAGAGAATCAGGACTGATGGTGTACAAACCAGGTCTTTAGATTTAGGAATTGCACTTGATTTGAGTCTTATCGTACAGGTGGAGTATTAAGTCTTAAGTCTCAGGTATATAAAACACAGTTTAATTAGAGAAGATTGATGGCAAGAAATTATTTGCCGTCACCTTGCAGTCGACAGTGACTGGGCATGACTTCATTTCCCCCAGAAAACAGATCAGCTCTGACTCATGTTGTAAAATTATGAAATGCTTCATTTGGGAGAGGTACCAAAAACTCTCATGTGTATGTACACCCCCGTGGATGAAATGGGAAAAAATGGCTTTCTGCCTTGCAGTATATTTTTTATACTGATTAATGTTGCCTTGGCAATCATGCAGCAGTACTGACGTGTTGTTTGAGCTGGTGCATCAGTTTGTCCCGCTCCCTCTTAAGGGCTAGCACCTCTTCCTGGGTCTTCTTTTTATTAGAGGCAGACAGTTCCAGCAGTGCAATATTAGCATCTTTCTCACTGATGGCTGCCAGCAGAGCCTGTTGTCTGATGGAAAATAATGACAAAAATAAATAATCAGCACATATATTCTACCAACAGAGAGAGAACATCGACTAAATAGTGTCAAGGCATTTTTAAGCTCTTTTAATCACTGAACTATAAGTTACACGTTAACCTGCATGAATTTGGATGAAATTCTGTTTCAGAAGCTATTTTAAAGTAAACAGATGATGATCCCTGCCACAGTACACTTAAAGCTTTGTTGTTCTTTCAAGGGGGGGCTGAGGGACTAAGATTAATTGCACTGTCTATAAAATACAGCTCTGGAAAAAATTAAGAGACCACTGCAAAGTTATCAGTTTCTCTGATTTTGCTATTTAAAATGGTATATGTTTGAGTAAAATGAACATGGTTGTTTTATTGTATAAACTACTGACAACAATACTCCCAAATTCCAAATACAAGTATTGTCATTTAGAGCATTTATTTGCAGAAAATGAAAAAAAATTGTCAAAATACCAAAAAAGGTCCAGTGTTTTCAGACCTAAAATAATGCAAAAAACAAAACAAGTTCATATTCAGTTTTAAACAACACATTACTATTGCTTTAACTAAGTGTTCAGAAATCAATATTTGAATAACCCTGATTTGCAATCACAGCTTTCATGCGTCTTGGCATGCTCTCCACCAGTCGTTCACATTGCTGTTGGGTGACTTTATGCCATTCCTGGTGCAGCTTAGCTTTGTTTGATGGCTTGTGACCATTCAGCTTCCTCATGATCACATTCCAGAGGTTTTCAATGGGGTTCAGGTCTGGAGATTGGGCTGGTGGTCCTTCATCCACACCTTGATCGACCTAGCTGTGTGGCATGGAGCATTGTCCTGCTGGAAAAACCAATCCTCAGAGTTGGGGAACGTTGTCAGAGTCAAGGCAGCAAGTTCTCTTCCAGGATAACCTCGTACATGGCTTGATTCATGCGTCCTTTGCAAAGACGAATCTGCCCGACTCCAGCCTCGCTGAAGCATCCCCAGATCATCACCGATCCTCCACCAAATTTCAAAGTGGGTTCGAGACATTGTGGCTTGTAGGCCTCTCCAGGTCTCCGTCTAATCGTTATACGACCAGGTGTTGGACAAAGCTGGAAATTAGACTCAGAGAAGATGACTTTACTCCAGTCCTCTATGGTCCAATCCTTATGGTCTTTGGAAACTTCAGCCTGGCTCTTCTTTGCTTCTCATTGAGTCATTGATGAAGGGCTTTTTTCTAGCTTTACATGACTTGAGGCTTTCTTCTAGGAGCCTGTTTCAAACCGTTCTTGCTGCGCACTTCACCCCTGCCATTTGCCATTCATTTTATAGGTCACTTGATGTCATCCTACGGTTCCTGAGTGACATTCGAATGAGGTGACGTCATCCTGGTCAGTGGAGAGTCGTTTTCAGCCTCTGCCAGACTGTAGCTTTGTTGTTCCCAATGTCTGCTGCTTGACCTTGTTCTTATGAACCGCCATCTTGGAAATTTCAAGGATGGAAGCAACCCGATGCTCACTGTATCCCTCTGCCAGTAAAGCCAGAATTGAACCCTTTTTTTTCCCCTCACACAAAGCTTTTTTCATTTTTTTGGCATGGTCAATAATTATTTTTTATTCCAGTTACTTTTGATGTACTACTAGCACTGTTTTTGCCATCCAGTTGGTCCTATTGCAAGAGGATAGTGATGACCACAGCAACGGTTCTTATACATTTCCTCGTTAAATAAGATTTGGTTCAGGTGATCACCTCATCAGTACCTTATTAGGTAGAAACAGGTGTGCTTGTGGTCTCTAAATTTTTTCCATAGCTGTATATAGCTGCAGCTTAAAGTTTACTTAAAATGATATGTGAAATTGACAAGTGGAGGTTTTGATTCCTTTAAGTCTTTAAAAATGTCCCCCAAGGCTAAATAAACCTGAACATAATCACAATGGACAAAAACTCAGCAAACTTGGGGATGTAAAAGCTGTCCGTCTTGGCTGGGCTAATGTTAAAGGTCACCGCGACACTAACTTCATCTCCAGGATCTCCTCCAGCTGTTTCCTGCGCTCTTGTCTCATGTTGGTGAGGTGGGTGTCCCTCTCCTGCAGAGACTGCTGCGTGGAGGAGAGACGTTGTTTGGTGGCGTCCAGTTCCTGCCTTGTCCGTTCCAGTGTGTTCATCAGCTCCTCCAGCTTATAATCAACAAACAGTATGTGGGAACACAGAAAAGAGACCCACGTTAAATTACCAAGTATCAAACCCTGTATCAGAAATGTTACATCTTTTTAATAAATAAAATCTGCACCTTTAGGTGGTGGCCACTATCCATGGGGGTCTCCTTGCGAGAGTCCTGTCCTAAGCCTTTCTTGTCCCCTTGTGGTCCCAGTTTGATGTTTGGACCCTTCTTAGTCTGGTCTTTGCCTCCCTGTCTGTTAAACCACAAAGCTTTAGGAGCATTTTCATTTAAATAATCTTTGCATCCCATTCTGTATACCACAAGAACAATTATGAAACACAAACAAGTGTGGTAAATATTCATGTCAGGTGCATTTTGAATATTTGACTTATTTCAAAATACTACCAGTCGTGAGATCACCACAGCAGCAACAAGACATGAGCCCCACAAATGAATTGTTAGCTTCATGGAAAGAGGACCTTGCTGAGATGACTCACAGGTTTAAGCACCAGAGTTAGAATGGGGTAGGTAGAGATGGGAGTATGAGGGGGGTGGGGGCATTGCTTACCTTGGAGCTAGACTGCAGATAGGGAAAGGAAAAGGTAGAAGAGAAAGGGGCGATGGGACAAGTAGACATTGAAAGCAGGAAACAAGAGCACACACAGGAAAAAGTATAAAAAGAGACATTAGAACCAGAACATAAAGAAACAACCACAAGAAAATAATACAGAGGAACCAGAGGAGATCACAGTGTGATTACTGACTACAAAGGCGCCTGTGCTCTGCAGCCTGACGCAGCTAATGCAGGATGCACCTTTTCTGAAAACATGGAACCGTGTGCATCTGCTGCCAAGCCTGGGAGTGGCAGACATGCAGTCAAACAGGCAAAAATTCAGCCGGGCAGAAGGAGAGGTGAGGAGCACAGGTTAAAGTGCAGAGCAAAAGGAGGGAAAGCCGACAGTGGTTTGACCAAGTAGGCAAGAAGTAGTGAGCTGCGGAGAGTCACTTATGGATGCAGGGTTGTTCAGACAGAAGAGATCGACTGAACTGACACACTTCACGGACAAGGGTTCAGTCCAAATCCTACCTACTACAGCACCTCACTCACTGAGTGCTTGTAAACCTGGAGCACAGCAGCTCTAGTCATGCATGCCACTAGGCTGATCATTTCCTCTAGTGTCTGGTAAAGCAAGCTAGGCGGGGTGGGGTGGGGTGGGGTGGGGCGGGGCGGGGCGGGATGGGAGGGTGGCAGGTTGGCCAAGGAGAGCGGGAAGGTGGGTAACGGGAGAGACCACTTGATATGAGAGAATGTTGTTGAAATGATTTGAGGGGGTGGGGGCGAGTGACGGTTAAAGATGAGCAGGGTTCAGATGGGTGGCTGGGAAGCAGGGGAGGCGTGCTCGTGGCAGGAGGAGGCGTCAGCTTTATGTACAGAAACTTCTTACATACAGTAAGCTACAACAAACAGCCACACCAAACACCACAAAAAGAGTTAAACGGGTGTATATGTGTGTGTCTGTGTGTGTATTAATGTGCAAGATATTTTAACAAAGGACAAAAGGATATAAAGTATAGCGTAAGAAACAAAAGCGTACAAAAGAAAGAAAAGGGCAGCTGTGAAAAAAATCACACCAAGTTGTACATACTCCTCAGACATCTAATAATACAGTACAGAGTCAGTTGTCTGCAGTAATACTTCATATTAAATATTTCCATGTAAATTTACAGCTTACAGTTACAAATGTCTTTTTACTGTATAAATTGTGAAATTTGGATCCTTGGTGTGATCCTATTTATGGTGTGACTTTAGCATGCATCATGTGTAAAGTCAGACCATTTTCATAGAAATATGTTCACAGAATATATGCCGACACATATTTCATACTTGATGATCTAATGTTTTGCACTTCATTAGGCCAAGTATAAACCTTAATTATGAAGTTTGTATTTCATATACTGAAATATAATTGTATAATATATCATTAATATTGAAACAGTATGAGTCACAATCGTATAATTAACCTCATCCCTTATGCTGCTTTCATTTGTTACATGATTTGTCCTAGAGCAAAATTTTGGTGGACTTAAATCCTTATTTTCTCATTAGGGCAGAGATTAATGCCTATTTTCCCTTACTGCCACATGCAATAAATAAATGAATTGAATAAATACACATGCAAGACAAACTCTCTCTCTCTCACACACACACACACACACACACACACACACACACACACAAACAAGCAATTAAACAGACATGCTGATCAAAAACCTTACATGGCATATCGGCATTAAGATAGGCGCTAAGCAAACACATGCTAAAGAAATAAAAGCAAAATATGAATCCAGGGATCTTTGTATCATGTGCTTCGGTATAGTAACAGACTAAAAACACAGCTTGTCACTCTGATACAAAGATCTGTGAATCCTTCAGAGAGCAGACAGGACCCAGGCACACGAGTGAAACCAGATGCAGTTGCAGCAGTCGCAGCCGAGCTGAAGTGCCAGGGCAGAGCACTCACTTTCCCAGGAAATCCCACACCATGCCCCCTATCTGCTGGGGAGCAGCGGAAACAGAAGGGAGCGGGTCAGGGGGGGCTCTGCCACCGGGACGAGGGGTGGGGCGAGGGGCAGAGGAAGGGGGGCTGGTGTCGGGGGGGACAACAGAGAAAGATTGCAAGGAAGATGGAGAATAAAAAAAAGGAGAAGAAAGAAACAGAATTGGATGTGAAGAAGTAGAAATAAAAGGAAATTTAAGACCATGATTGGAAATGATCAGTGACAGAGGATAAAGAAGGGACAGATGGGAATGAAACAGAAAACAGAAAGATGAAAAGGACAGAAAAATTGGGGTAAAGATGGCAAAAAAGAACAAGAACACTCAATTAATCGAACACCGAAGAATTAGCATGACACTGAAGTGGTCCTCTGACTGCTATTAACAACTGGGACTGGCACCATAAGAAACAGTGGAGAGGGCGACGGTGTTCATGTGGTTCTCATGTAGTCCGAACGATCTCATCATGTCTGAAATTCTCTCCAGGTGAATGACAAAGATGATGGTCCTCACCAGAAAACGACAAACACACAAACACATCAAAGACAAAAGGCTGCTTCCAGTGTGAAGACTGGAACAAAAACCACTCTGAGGGGTGAGGCCAAATGCTGCTGGGGCCACCAGCTTTATTTATGTGGTCCATTGAAGGAAATCTCTTCCAATAAAAGGACAACTAAAGGACACTTTGTGTTCACTTCCGTAAACAGTATAGGACAGCGTGGTGACAGCCCTATGATGTCACGCATTTGAAAACACAGAGATGACACATGGAGAGATACAGAAGCACACAGAAATTTGCAGTAAATAGAGAGCACACATAAACAGCCCACGTTACGACTGACAAAGCAAACCAAATGGCATTTGAACTTTGGGGGATGAAACTCAGAAGAAGAAAGCAAATATATTGCTCATAACCTCACAGAAACAACCAGTCGCACATGTTTGGAGTCAGTTTAAAAGTTTTGTTCACCTAAACATTTTCTACATTGACTTTCAGACTTTTCTATACAAACAAATTAAGTACAATACCATAAAACTAGCGGATAAAAACAAAACTATCTCTATGACAAGAGTAGATGTTTTTCTCATTTTAGTGAACCCTGAACATTTTCTGACATCTCTCTGTTCTCCCTATTCAATTTGAATGTGCTCACTGTAAGATGGCTATGAAAAGCTTATAAACATGTTATTATATCATTTTTATGTCTCTGTATTACTATCACATTAAATGGGACAAGGAGTAAAAAGGACTAATTACATCAGGACAGGCTAAACTAAATACTAACTTAAGACAATCAGAGTTATTTACCTTTCCAACTCAGCAATCTTCTTGTCCTTGTCGTTCTTTTCAGTCTCCACCTCTCTCAGGATGTCTAGGAGTCTCTCCACCTCCGCCTGAGCTTTGCTGGCCTCGTCCTTGTAGTAGCCAACTTCTTTCTCCAGCAGCTTCACTCTGTCCACATAATCTGGGTTCCCTCTGGGACCAGACTGCTGGTCCACCTCATGGGCTTTCTGGAGCCACACACCAGGGGGAAGACACATACAGACACGCACACACACAAAGATACACTCAGTTGATATTATGATGCCAACACAACCATGCAGCACTGCACTGATAGTTTTAATGCCCATGGAAGAGAGACACATACAACACACTAAGTATCTTATATGAACTGCCCTCCTTGCTCTCCCTCTCTCTGCCCATCTGAATGCGTAAAGCAGAGTAAAATGTTGTGGACAAAGGCATCATTACTTGCTCCGGCTCATTAGCTTTAACAGGGCCATTATTTAGCTCCATTTAACAGCCCTTCAGAATCCCAGTCACTTTCCAGACTTGGTGAGTATGCAAAGTACAGGACTGAGTCTGCATATAAAATGCTGTATTTTATCAAGCACAATTGTAACACATAGGGAAAGAGCGTACTGCTAAATAATAAGTCTGTCTCATTAGTTATCTGTGACTAACTACGTAACAGGGCAATGCTGTTTGTTCAATATAGACAAATCTCATCAATGTCAACAGTTAATGAATCCCCATAGCTGTGGCACACATCAACCTTGACACAATATGCAGAGAGACACAGGTCGCAGAAGTGCAAGAGGTATACAGAGCCATCCACAAAAACACTGCACTACTCTCCAACCACAACTGATACCTCAGCTAACCGCAACACCACACTGAAGAGACGAGAGAGAAGCGTGGCAACACTGACAGTGACAACATGCAACACGGTCCACCAGGTCATGCACACCCAATGAAGCTGCACAGTCTTTGCAATTATCAGTTGAAAACTTTAAGATTAGTTAGGATTTAAGTATATCAAAAATACTTGCTAAATTAGCGCAAATAAATCTGTCACTAGGGGGTTGTGGGAACTCCACTCTCTGGGTGGCTTTTTTTTTTTTTTTTTACCTGATTGTATTCTGTTTTTGTGATTAATTGTATTTATTCATTTAAGTCTCAAAAATTTAACTAAGCTATAATCTATAACTTAATAGTAACTAATTCACTTAATAGTAACCATTCATTTTTCTCTCGCTGCATAGATAATGTTCTACTATAATAATGATGGCTGAAGCTCTTGGAACGAGAAGTATGCAGCTGTTAGTGCTAATACTGGATATGTAGCAATTAAAAAACAAAACAAAAAAAAAAAACAAAGAAACAAAAAAAACAACCCAGAAATGGCATCAAATATTTCACAATTTGACACACATTTCACACAGACAATTATATTTTTCATTCAGTGTTTCACGTGTCAAAACATGAGAGAAATGTAAGTAACCTCCCAGCCACGTCCCTTCACAAGTATAATTTTGAGCTACATTTCCCATTACGAAGTCAAGCTCTGGGATTTCCTAATGTCATCAGGTAAACCAACTTCATGACCAAAGTTGCAAATAAATTAATGTACTGCTGCATATTTGAAATTCCATAGACTGAAAAATAAATACTGAATAAGTAGCACCAGTTTCACCATTCGTCACAAACACAAACAGCTGCAGAATGGGAACGTCACACAGGACTCTGAGTGCACTATAAAGCTCATTGTATCAGTACAGTGCAATGACGCATGCATCTGGGCGGGGCAGTGGGCAAAAGCAGACCCTGTGCTGGGATCACCATCTAGCACATTTGAGTGGCGGTATCAGTGTCCTCATGCTTTCAATATGTGCCTCTGAGAGCTTAAAAAGGGGACTTACAGGATTGTTCATGTGACTGAATAGCTGCTCAGCTTGCTATATTGTAAGGGTTGAGGGAAAGAGTGGAAGGAGGGATGGGAGGCCAGGAAAGTAAGTGTTAGGACTCAATATGAGCCAGAGGAGAGAACAGCAGGGTCACACACACGTTATAGTACATGTTCAATATATAATTAACATTAGTAAGAGCACATGTTGTTACAGGTTGGGGCAACGCAAACATAGCTGAATGCAGAGGATCAGACAAGGGAGTATTCTGTGGATCATGGCGTGGGAGGTTTGGTATTTAATTACTGCCTGCTCCCTGTATATCAAAGCAGTATGTCCTGTTGTCCTTCTGTTTCATACTTGGGAGGTTCAGATGAGAACAAAAGGAACAGGAATTTGTTTCACAGCGTTCACTTTGGTATTTTTTGTGAATTGTTAAATATCGATTTGTTCTGTTGAGTCCAATTTTCAGCTTGCTATCTTTATGAAAATATCACACAATACATGGTGAACTGGTCATTTCTAAGCTTGAAATTTTCACAAAACTAATTGAAACCAATCACTAACCAATCATCATTAGAATTAAATAAATAATGAATCAATTGGTGGATAGATTCCATTCTACTGGTACCTAGACACTAGTTGCTAGTTCGAAAACTTTATGTGGAATATATCTATGCTCTTGTCACTGCAACAGTAAAACCACTGCAAATGTGTGCAACAAAAAGATTAAATCTGTGAAAATTAAAAGACCCTGTGTGGTAGATTTTTTTATTTGTTTTTACAAGATAGAGCACACTTGTAAAACTTCTTCAGCTGATCATTTTATGTTATCCTTTAGCCTATTTATGCTAAAAATAGTAACCGTAAAAATACCTACTGCAAAACAGACACTTCCGCACACTGTGACTCTAGATCAAAGCATACTCTGTGATAATGTTTATTTGAGTCATTCAGAACTGTAATACACAAACCTACCTTCTGTAACTGCGTCTCCAACTTACTACATTCCTCTTTTTTCTGCTCGATTGCGATCTCCAGTGATTTGAGTTTTGAATCCTTCTTGAGCCCAGAAGATGCGAGGGATGAAGCATGTTCCTTCAGATCGATGAGACTAGACTGCAGATGGAAAAACAGCACAGACAGACAGCGCAAGTTCAAACCAGACAGGTCAGCATGGTGTGACTGTTACAAGAGCCCAGTGCCAGAGCTGACAGTTATCACATCATATAGAGGCTTACTGAAAGAAAAAAAGGCCATCCAGACTGTACCAAGAGATGCTGTGATGCACCTTCTTCCTGTGACACACACCATGAATTCCCATTGCTCTAATTTCTACTTCACTAATATTCATTTTTCAAAATGTATTGATCATTCATTACTTATCTTCTGCTACTCTCTGGGGCTTGGATTGATCTAAAAGTAGCCAACAGTAACCAACTCAATGTAGCAGTTACTCTTAACTTGATTCCATCACATGGAATAAAGGTACCTAGCCTGACTGTCTTTATAGTCTCTGATCACTTTCTTATCAAAATTTAACCTGTTCACTTGGCTCATTCCAGTATTAAACATCTTAATTACTTCAAACTTCTGCAGCTCAAATTTGGATTAGGACATTCAGAAAATATTACACGCTACGATTGTAGCCTCCCTTTATTGGTCTCTTCTCCATATCAGATGAGATTTATCATGATTTAATGACATTAAACCCATCTTAAATAACAATCTCTTTGCTCCTTAGTTTTTCAAAACATCAGGCTTTGCACCTGTTATCATTCTACCACTGGTAGAGTTCATGTTGTCCTGTGGACAAGATTTAAGATTCTGACCCCCACTGCATCACGCTGACTGAGAGCACCCAGGCTATTTGCCTTTCTACCCTTCCCTCATTTTCTTCATGTCCCACAACCGAATCAGTCAAAGGCAGATGTCCACCAAACATGTACCAGGTTCTGCTCAAGGATCTGGCCTCTTAAAACATAAGATTTCCAGGTGCTTGTTAGGTCTATGTAATCAATATTATAAAGTGTATACTCACTCTTTAAATAAAAGGTGCTTCAACCCACTCACCTCTTTCTCTGTCAGTTCCATCTGCAGGTTGTTGACCTTCTCCTTCAGATCCTTGTTTTCCTTCTTATATGACTCCACTTCTTCCAGACGTTCTCGATCTTCTCTCTCCCTTTGGTCCTTTAAACGCTCTATAATTCTCTCCTAAAAACACGCACACACACACACACACACAGTTTTGAACTTGAAAAATGCATAACCACATCCCATATTTATCAAACTACTTTGAATTTTATATAAATGTTAATTATTGAAAGCATGAAATAAGACCAATCTATCAACCCGTTCTTAAGATGATCATGTTTTCAGAACAGGAACAGCCAATCAGAGAGATTTACTTGCATCTGCTGTAAACAACATATTAAATTACCAATAATATAATGAAATAATATATAGTATATAATAATTTACAAAAAGGATTGATACATTTAATTAAAACTAACTAATTATCTGAAATAATCAAAAAAATCCCAATCTAAAATTTGTCTGAAATGGAAATAAATGCAGAGCTAAATTGGAGCAGGAAATAAATCACAAATGTGCAAACAGTGCAAAAAATAGTTTAAAAAAGGCCTTCATTTCTGAATCATACATTTTGCTTTAGCTAGTGTTTGTTTTTAACATCAAGTCTGTTGGAACAAGTAAATGTGATTCAAAAATGCCAAAATTTCCCTACAGGTCCTGGCATAAGCCCTCAAGCTTCATTCAGAGTAATCAAAACCTGCAAGGAACTGATCCCATGTGAGGGAAAATGATTTAGTCTTGCAGCAGCTGGTCAAATACCAACTGTAACTGAGAAGGCTCCTCAGTTTGCTGCAATCTGTCACCTTTTCTGACAGCGCCTCCTCCAGGGTGGCCAAGGCAGTGTCTGTGTTACTGGAGTCAGTCTGCAGGGACTTGACCCTGTCCTTCAGGTTTCCTAGCTGCTTGTCTTTGTCACGCAGCTGCTCCTGCAGGTTTTCAATCTGATCCAGGGAGGAGCAGACCAGCATGATGGTGGCGCCACAGGGGAGAGGGGGGAAAAAAAAAAAAAAAAAAAAAAAATCAGAGAAACAGAAGTAACTAGCATGATCCCAAAACCAGTGCAGTAATTGGAATTATTAAACTGGGTGGAGATTAGATTAACACCGTCTACTGACAATGTCGCATCATCAAGTTGAAATATGAGGGGGTTTAAGAAGAAACACTTTTCGTTTCAGGAAGAAACTCATCAAAAACTGTCAGACTTTTAAGAACATTTTTAAGTTTCTAACGTAAAAATCTATAATATAAAAAAAATTACAATTTGATTGAAATGAACAAAACCAAATAAGAACATGAGCAGGCATTTAGAATTCAAAGGGGTCACAAAAAGGGTGATAAAAGTGCATACACGAAGGGGGATAGATGATAAAACAAAAGAGGAATGGAAAGCAAAGGGAATGGATGAGCCACTTGGGGTGAGAGAGGGACTAACACAGAGTATTTATAGCACACACACACACGCACACCCACACACACACAGACACACACACAGACACACACAGACACACACACACTCTAGAGGCAGTGAGGCAGAAATATCTTCTTGCTTGACTTTCTGTGGACACTTTCTCCCTGAAAGCAACCAAGACTCTCACTCTTAATGGAGAGTGTAACCACTCTGCTCTGTAGTTTCACAGTGAGTGGTTTAGTCCATGACAAGAATCTGACAGAGTAACTTGCTCCTTTCAAGTTATATTTCAATCGTAGGACTACATCTGGAGTACACTGATGCACATAGACCTCCACGTACTACTCATAGTTTAGTTTAACCAAGAAATAATATTAGAATAAAGACCACTGGAAAAGTTTTCTTCGTCTTTGATTGTCACCTTCTTCTGCAGGACATTGATCTTCCTTTCTTTGACCTCTAGCATGTCCTTCATGTCCCTGATTTCTCCAGCGAGAGTGCCCTTCTCCTCCGTCAGGTCCTGTAGCTGTTTGGTTTTCTTGTTCAGAAAAGACTCTTTCTCCTCCAGACGCAGACGTAGAGCATCCACCTGAAGTGTGACAGACAAAACACCTTAGAGGAAGTTCATGCAGGGAAACTTTTTAAAAAAGGAGCTATTATGCACAGCAAAAATATATTCCAAAATTAGCTGATTTTAAAAGATCTGAAGGGAAGACAGCTTTCACTAGAGGTGCTTTTCATCTTCACTTAATTTCCATGGAGCGGAAAACAGCCATTTTCTGAGCCAGGATTTGTTAGTGCGCTGATCTTCAGTGAGTACATTACAGTAACTAATACTGCTACAATTATTTTTGGTTGGTACAGCTTTTTGATGTTTTCAGCTGTGACAGTACACGCCACGTTTGGTGCTGCTGTGAGTTACAGTTCAGTTAGTTTGAACTCCCAAAAGTAAATAAAGTGCTGATATGATTTGCAGTAATAAGCCCCGGGCAAAATGAAAGCCTATTATTTGCTCAGTTTGGCTGGGAGGATGAAAACGTTGGTAAGGCAGCGAATAGTTAGGCTGATTTACTGTACGTGTACAAAGACGTTCAGGGGTTTTCATTACCTCTGTCTGCAGGATGGCAGCACGTTGCTCTTTGGCAGTGAGAGACTCTTTGAGCACCTCAATATGCTGTTTGCAGTCCGAGTTTTGGTTGTTGAGGGTCTCTAGTTTTGTCTGTAGAGCCAATAGCTCGGACTCCTTCTTGGACAACTCCTGCTTCAATTGGTCAATCTGCACAAGGCACGAAACGGATGGCACGTCTAATATATTATGTTAGCAAAGTATTGTTTTACCACAGTGGCTCATGCATGTGACAGAGACCGAGCAGGAGAAGACAACACATCAACATGCATCTCTCTCATTAAAAATGCATTTGGGACTGACTCCCCTGCATTCATCATATATTATACATCATATCTATTTATGATTGATGAAGAGGGATCTAAAAATAGAATAAAAACTGTGGCTGGTCTTCGCCTGATTGGCTGATAGGAGGGGCAGTATGTAAACACAGAGTCAAAGCTCAGGAGTGACATATGAGCTCCAGAGAGCAACAGACACCCACAATCAAAGCTTTCTGGTGGCTACATATGCTGAAAGCTGGATAGTGTTGCAGCTAAAGCCAAGTTGTTCTGTTGTCATGGACCGTGGGTTGATAAAAACGCTGACAGGTCTGAGATCTGAAGCAGGTGAAGTTGGTTTAATGAAATCTAATCCATCATTTTGACTTTTCAAGCAGGCTAACACTTTGAACATAATTTACTTGACAACTGTCTATTGGCAGCAGAATAATAAAGTAATAAGCTGTCAGACATAATTAAGGAAGGGAAGTTATGTATTTTATTATGCCACAGTGTGTTCTTGCTGATTTTGCCAGTTTTAGTATTCTAAACACAGAGCTCCTCTTAAAAAAAAAAAAAAAAAAAAAAAACACAGCACACACGCTTCTCTCAGATTGTTGCCAGCAGGACACTTTGCTGATGACATTAAATGCAAAAGCAGCTAATTTAAGTGGCACATCAGCTTCATCTAGTATTCTCCTCTCTGCACAATCTTTCTGTACCCCGAACTGTGTTTTTTTAACCATAGTTTAATTGGATCTATCCATCCACAAGAGCATGTAAAACACAGATGGTACCTACCTTGGTCTTCATAAACTTTGAGTGGTTTTTGTAAACCTCCATCTGTTTGATCTCCTCCTCTCTGTCCTCTGTGTTCAGCAAGCCGTTTGCCTTCAGCATTTGGATCTCATCCTCCAGATCTCGGATGTTGCGCTCCAGAGAGGCGATTTTGGTGTCCTGCACACAAACACGCAGGGGAGAAACACTTCAAAACCTTGACTGGCATGTCCATGGGTTCCATGCTGCAAATAAATCCTAACTGCAGTCCAGGAAAAACACAAGGTAGCAACAAAAAGGTGTATAAACAGACTAAAAGACAGAGTCTGAAAGAGAGCTATATAGTGAGATAAAGAGAGGCTTGAAGAAGCTCTTTGGTGTATCTGAGAGCAACTGCAGCATCTGTTGGTGAAATCAGAAGCTTTCTAGCCAGCTCCTCACAGCAACTCAGACGATTAATCACCATTGGGGAATACTGAGCACACATCCAGCACGGAGAGATCAGCCAGGACCGGAAAGAAACAAGAGGAAGCAAAGGAGGAAAAGTAACACGCTGTAGCTTTTGCAGCAGTTGCTTGCAGATCAATGCAGAATCCAGTCTCTGGACTGCAACTGTGAGTGCAGCTTTAGCTTCACGGCTTTTTAAATAAATAATACGACGTCTTCAAGATTAGGCATGGTCCATCTCCTTCTCCAGCAAAGCACAGAGCAACCTTGCTCCTTCCTGTCTCTCTCTCTCTCTCTCTCTCTCTCTCTTTTTGTGTCTCTTCTTTCCTCCTTGTGGCTTTGAACTTATGAACTTATGGCTGCTGGCAGGGTCAGTCACAGCCCACTGCAGAGGAACATGGGTAATGTATCATGATGAGGAATGATGGACTATCGGAGAGGATCTGAGAGGCTAACATCTATGCATGAGGTGTGTAGATGTACATGCACTTCGCCCTGCCGCTGCATCTCACCTCAGTCTCCGTGTTATGAGACGAACATCGGTGAAATAACATTGCTGTAGTAGACACAAGATACCATACCTTCAAAGGAGGCAGATTTTATTCCATCCACATGCACTCACTGGTACATCGACCTGGTCAGTAAAAATCTTGCTCTTTATCTCACTTCTATCTTTCCCTGCCTCTGTGTGTCTCTCTTTCTCTCTATCTCCCTGCATACTAGCCTCTCACTGTCATAAACAACCACACCTGTTTCCATGGTAGCAGCAGGCAGGCTATATACTGTGCACTGTCTCTGGTGAGTGAGGAGGAGAGGGTGGGAGCTATGTAGAGGCGAGAGGGAGGGAGAATAATTCGTGCTTCCATCAGCATCAACACGGCAGAAGGAGAGAGGAGAGGGGAGAGATGCAGGGTCTTCCTGCACAGCACAGGAGGAGGAGGCGGGTCTTCCCTCGCTCCGTATGCAAATCGACACATAGAGGCTGGACCCCGCGCAGAGCTGATCCAGCCCAGTTAGAGGGCCCTTGTCAGCTCAGCAATGATGTCATGATTTATTTTGAGGAAGTGATGTCAGGCCTCTGCAGTGAGGCTGGGGGTGTCTACTGTGGGTTCAGTAGCTGGATGGCCCGGATTTCTCTGATCGCTCTGCAAGAGCCAGCTGCTGTAAAACAAGTGCTGGTACGAACAGACATTGTTATCCTTGGAATGGACTGTAAGCACATTATAAATATTAGCATTCAATTTTAAAGCTTCATGACATAATGGGATATTAATGTGTGTATACTGAAATGTGCTTGAGCCAGAAACTAAATGCAATCCCATCTGATAATGGTGGACTGAATTTCTAGTCCAAGTCCATCTGCTTAAATACTTCGTAATTTAATATGAATGTTTGCCCCAATACTCAAATCCCTAAAATTTCCCCTGCAGCTTTAAAGTTACATAAAAACATGACATACATATTCTTCAAGTACTTGTTTTTCCAAGGGGCCATTTTAAGACCTGCACGATCAGCTTATATGGCATTAAAAAAAAACTCTACATATCTCGTGTTTCATTTGATAACACATTTTGCTGTGATTCATGCAAGTTTTGTGGCCTCAGAACCTAAAATAGAAATTTGAAAAGAAGTTTTGCATAGAGTGGCCCTTCACAAAATACATTTGAAATTTTCGCATTTGCAACCCGTTATGTTGGAAAGATATTAAACTATTATGATTAAGTTTGTCACTTGTCATGGAAGCGATGTGTCGTACTTTGGCCTGACTGGTGGCTGGACCTTTTCAGTGTTCAACAGCTCTGCAAATGTTGAACAATTATATTGATTCTTGTCTATGTTTACACAACTGCTTTGTGAGCTGACACACAATGTTTCTGCATGTTTGTGTGTGAGAAAGAGAGAGAGAGAGAGATGGAGCAGTGTGTTGACTATTGACTCAGCTGCTGATGGTCACAATGACAACAATAGAGTCGGCCACACGCAGCGGTGTAGGCCTCAGTTTCAACCATGGACTGTAAATAAAAGGGATTGTAAAATGAAGCCAGTGTCTCAAACCAGCAATCTATCAGATGGCCATCAGGGGGCAATGCTTTTGGTTGCCAAAAAAATGTCTTAAAGAAAATGGCTCCATTTCTAACGTGAATTATTATTTCTGTAAATGTTTTTGTAGTGAGCTCATGGTACCAATCTTTAGTTTCAAATCTTTTCTTTCTTTTTTTTTTTTTTTTAACTGGGTAACATTTTGAGGAAAATCGACAGTAAAGCAGGGTGTAAATTTGGGCCTGGTAACCCAGTGAGCCCCCCCACATCTACTCATCTCCATCTTCTCATCCAAAAATGAATTCTTTTTGTATCAAAAAAACCTAAATGGCGACATCAAAATTACAAATTGAGGTTTGAAAGTTCACGAACCAATGGGTGACATCACTTGTTTGAGACATGTAAACATCTGGTTTTGGATAATCTGTCCATGATTAGTTTTGTTTTTTATAGTTGAAGAGAATATAACTTTCCTTCACACACATACACACATCTAAAACATAATAGTAAAGCAGCAGCATAACAAACTACCTATTGATTATTTCAAGAAATGCTCTAAAATCATCACTCTTAAATCATCAATCTTGAGAGTGGTATTTGGGTTATGGTCAGGCTGTTTACTGTGAGTCAGGTTCTTACTTTCATTTCTATGATGGTCTGCAGGGCCTTGGTTTTACTTGGATCCTGGTGCAGCTGATTTCTTCTGTGCAGTTCCTTATAGAAAAGACAACGTTATGTGGTACCTTTACAGCAGAACGAACTGAAAACAGGGCCACTTAACACGACTAAAGGAAAAAAAAAAAAAAAAGAGACCATAGAAGTCTGCCTTCTGTGTCAAATTTGCAATTTGGAGTTCTTCAGTTTTCAGTTCATAATCAATATCTTACAATTTAAGCAGCAGACCAGAGCTTATGGATTTGGTGACACTGTACTGCCCTCCAGTGATGACAAAATATAAAACAGTCAGCTTCAGCTCTTTCAGTGGATCACCTACAGTATATTTAGATCAGCATAACCTTGGTCATAGGATACCTCTCGCAGATGGATGTTCTCCTTCTCCTTTTGGTCCAGAATGACCTCCAGGTGTCCCAGCTGGGCCTCTGCCTCAGCAATGCGCCTGGCTCTCTCCTGCTCCTCCTCCTCAGATGCCCTGCCTGGCCCCGGTGGCAGCCCTTTACTCTGCAGCATCTCCAGCAGCTTTTTAATGGACTCATCCCGAGCACCCAGTGTCTGTTTCTGGGTCTCAATCCTCAGCTCCATCTCTTCCAGCGTCTTTCTTAGCAGGAAGAGTTCCTTGGCCTGCCTGTCATGTTCAGCCTGCAGCCGACGGAAGTTCTCCTCTGTCAGCTCAATGGTGGTGAAGTGCTCAGAGCCGGAGCGGTTACCGCTCTCCTGCTGCAGCAGGTGGTTCAGGTCTCGCTGCGTCCGCAGCTCATCCTGTAGAGCCTGGATGGTCATCTGAAGATGCTGACACACACACACACACACACACACACTTAATAATGATTGGTTTTAAGAACAAACTAAAGTCTGCCTTTATAACATCATACATAAGGATGACCACACACTTCTGAATGCTGTTGAACATCTGTGGAAAAATGCTACAGTGGATCAAACATGGGGAATATTACTCACCTTGGAATATCTTGTGGAGCACATAGAGAGTTAACTGGCATTGTTGAATGACACCATGGCTTATTTGGATTAGACGTGAGAAAAATAAATATTTCTGTTAAAGTTAAATATGAATCCATTGAAATTTTGGAATCACAGCTGTAAATCATAATTCATTGCTGTGCTGTGAAAGGTTGCTCTCTTTTTAAACATATGAGCATGAGAGGGCTGCAAACTTGTTGACCAAAGACCACCTTGATACTTTCCTACACCCCAACAGAGGTCTTTGCTCTCTGGCATTCAATCTAAGAGCCCTGGATAAAAACAAACAAACACTGATAATAATTAAATGGTAATATTTTTGGAATTGGAAATAATATATAATATCCCTATTATAAAATTTTACTTTCAGTATTGACACAGTGTTAAGAGGAAACAGCTTTAGTCAGCAATATGTTGACCGAAGCTGTACAAGTCTTTGAATTAGTATGTGGCCAGAACACACTAATATGCTTTATGTTTGTATGTGTGCAGGGATCTGGGTTCCTGGGAATACAGCTTAGGGCCAAAGGGCCAGTTTCTGTAAAAGGCTGACACAGGCTCAATTTGCCAATTGAAATTTTCTTCCAGCAGAAATCTCCAGAGAGAGAGAGATCAATCCAAGTCCAGAAAACGGCCCAGTCTGGATATAGAGGAGCAAAAACTGTTTCTTACACTGAAATCAACTTTACAGGCAGTTAAAGGTGGCAGGGTTTGTGGTATTACAGGGAGATACAGCACCAGACACATTTAGATTAGCATGATTCAGCAAATTAAATCTCTATAACATTTTTACAGTTTTTATAGGGAAACATATGAGGGTTCACAGGACAAGGAGGTAAGCTGAATTCCTGCAAATCATTCAGCCCCTGGAGTTTAGAGGATTCATGGGAGAGGAGGTTGTACGGTATGGTGCAAAGGGACTGCCAGGTGTCTGAAAATACACGCCACACTGAAGGTGACTCTATGTTGTGCACACAAAAATGTGGTGCAAACATAGGGACAAACCTTGGTTCTCCTGGCATCCAGCAGCTGCAGAGCATGGGCAGAATGAACAGAAAAAACAAACGTATGGTAAAAAACAGAGCGTCAGAGCATGATGCAACAGAGACGGATGATCAACACAAACCAGCCAGAGTTTAAAATGAAAGCCACTCATCAGTGTCTGTCCAGCTGTGTGTTTGTCAGTCTTCAGCCATCAATCAGTACATCCTTTCATCACAATGAACCTTTTTCACAGCAAACATTTTGGCTTTTCATAGCAGGAAATGCTCAGGTTGGATCAGTCATTATAGAAATGACTGTTTTCCATTCAGCTGAGTTTGTCCAAGGGGCTTAGTATATTGCATGCTGGCTCACTGGCATGGCTCACAGAGACACTTAACCAAACTGAACCAGTTTCACCAGAGCTTTCCCTGCTATAACAAGTCAACAAGTCTGCTGGGAGTCAATATAGCAACAGACAAAATATAACTGATAACTGATAAATGACCTTTCTGGAAAGAGATGAAGAAATAGTTTGGCTCCAATTGAACCCCATAGTTTTATAATAATAACAACAACAACAACAACTGAACTCATTGTGGCATTAAAAGAGAAAATAAAATGAGTAAAATGTTGTGTAATTTATTGTGGAGGTGTAAAGATTAGTTGGTTAACTAACTACTTATTAAAAAAAGAAAAAGAAACAGAAACAACAACAACCACCACAACTGAACTATAACTTTTTGTAAAAATATTCTGGCACCAGCTTCTAAAATTCTGTCTTTCTGCTTTTCTCCATCTTTTGCGATAGTGAACTGAATATCTTTGGGGTTCAGACTGCTGAACTGATGTATTTGGCTTGAAAATAAAATCTAAATTTTCAGAGATTTATTGTTCAAACGGTTAATGTAAAGTAACTGGCAGCAATAATGAAGTCATCAATTGCAGCTCTGATCTGATGGTGTAATTAAGGTAGTGGGATAGAGAAGCGTGTGTTTCAGCTCTGAAACAAAATTTAAGGGCAAATGCCAAAGTAAGAAATTAATTCTGTTTTCCCTTTACAAGTCCCCGTCCAAGTTACACAGTTCTCAAGATGTGATGCTGTCATGTGAAGCGTGTGCTCTTCCAACCATCAGAGGGCAGTGTTTGTGCTCGTACTGGCACCTGATAAATTTTCAGCTGACTGCAGAACCTGCTGCCACTTTCAGCAGTTTTTGTTACACCCCCTTATGTGAGTCAGTGGCATTTGGTCCATCACTATAAACTCTAATACAGCTCAAATTCACACTTTATGGGTCTAATTTACATTCATTTGTATGCAAAAACTATTATTTACTCCCATCTTTATGAATATAGACAGGGGAGATCTGGTCACTGCCCAAAGCTTCAAACTAAGAACATGTTCTGACAGCAGAACAATGATTTCTCTAATGTTTGGGATAGTATAAAGCCAACTCCGTTGTATTGAAAATACTTAAAAATATTACTCCGAGCCATTATTTAATATTTATGAAATAACTGTAGGCAGTTTAACTGTTCACAATGAGAGACCAGTTTCCTTCATAAGTTATGACCATGTTGATAGTATCTCTCTGAGCTGTGGTCCCCCCCCCCAAAAAAAAGCTTCTCTTCTGCTCCATATCCTGAAAATGAGCTTCCAGGGGCTTCACAAGTCAAGCAGAGATGTGGGGCTACAATGCTTCCTCCTCTCACTGACACCTGGGGCAGCCAGGAGTAACTGGCTGTCAAAAAGCCTTTTGTGCAGAAACACAAAATCCTTCTGAGAATCGCAACAGACAAGGACCTGGATTCTGACATGCCAACAGCTCAGTCAGCTTCCATGCAGGTTAATTACAAATCCAGTAACACGCTACAGGCCTGATTTTTCAAAAGATTAAGAATCTGCAGGTCGATAGCAGTTCTTTGAGCCTTTACTTGAGTTCAAGAAATCATGTTTATCATGTTCACCCTTTTAGATACACATATTTCACTAAGAATTAAATATGCCTCCCTCGTAAATAACAATTGATGTCAGGAGAATCCCAGAATTTTTAGTTTTGACTTTTCTGGTTAGGAACAAATGGTCTAAATTTTGTGAAAATTCATCCATTAGCAGTCAGGATATTTCAGCATGGACAAACAAACTGGTGACACACCCACTATCCCTCCACTAGTAAGATTTAAAATGTGTTTTGCAATGAGACATGCAAACTACTGGAGCTACTCTCTCCAGAGTTTGATAGTGTAAGGTGATGACATTCAGCTCAACACACAGGCTAAATCCAACACAGGATTAAGTCTCAAAAAGATGTTCACACCAATGAGTTAATATTAAAGGTGTTAATCTTTATATACCATCTATGGTTGAAAACAGCAGCGCTAAGACGTTGATGTTAAGTCTATTCTATTCACTACCTTGAATATACCATAAGATTAATTCTTCACCAAGAAAAACAAACGATTAATGGGCTCTTGAACTTCCTGTCTACACAAGCTCATCATATCATGACAAACATCAATACATTTGCTCATTCGGTATAAATGGCTGTTGCCTCTAACTGACCAGAGCTTAACGCCTATATACAGTATGAATCCCATTTGCAAACAAATTATTGTTTCAAGAACTCTCCCACACAGCATGCAGCCTGGTGGTGGTAAATAAACCTCTGCACACACATTAGCAGCTGGCAGGAATACAAAAGGAATGAACCACTAATCATGCACACAACTCCATCCACCCACACAGCAGGCACCACAAATGCATCATATAAAAATTCACAGTAAGCATGAATGCTTATTCATAAGACGCTTAAATAATATATGCCCAATTAAGAGCACTTTTGTGAGACAAAACAGTCCCATCGGTTGCAGTGACATGTAACAGTCACCAGCTTACAGTAATGAGCAACAAAAATAAAACAACAACAACACGCCATGTCTGAGGTGCAGACAAGGCAGTGTGAGACTGGAAGTGCAGCCTCCATTTTGGGGATTGAGTTGATGAAGGCTGACTGGGTGGCTGAACAGCAGTGGTCATGACTCAGTCAGATAGCGTACGCTCTAGCTCACACTGTTGCCTTAAGCAGCTCTTGTCCAGCTTCAGCACGACAAAAAATTAAACAGAATTCAAGTCAAATGGTTCTGCTTTGTAACGGCCTGATCTGATTGCAGAGTACATTAATAATGTACCACAAAAAACAGTCCTGGGATAACGATTAGCTCTAGTCTTGACTATTGGCTACCTTGACTAAAGCTCTGGAGGTTGATATTTCACTCATAGTTGCACATGCTTTGCTAAACAAACACTAATGCCTGAATGACTGTATTCTTTTCCTATGATGTGTTTGTTGGGGGAGGGAGGGTGCTGTATTTATTTTCCTAGATTTTTTACTTTTCCCAAAATAAATCATGCATGGCATTTGCTCAAAATAATAGAGGCCTGAGGCACCTGATAAAATTGTAAAGGGTGCTACAAACCAAAGTTAATGACTGACCCGAAATGACTCCATTATTAATGAGACAATTTGCTCCTCAGTCAGCCTCTCAACCAGCCTGATGGGTGCGACCAAACCATTCCACCGTAAGTGTACAGTTACGTAAGGCAGCCTCACAGCCCCAGAAATCAAGACAGAAAAGATCAGTTATAGTAACAAGGCACATCTGCCTTTAATTAGCTGACACACTTCATTAATGAACCCTAGCAAAAGTGATAAAAATATAATTCAGCAGAGAGTCAGAGTGAATACTGATGGACAAAGCTAAAAAGGATAAAAAGAGTCTTCTCTTTGTATCGAGCACAAAGGAATAAAAGCTCACAGCTTTCATATTTTGTTGGACACATAAAGCTCCCACTGTGGATGAAGCTAAAAATATATTGTACGCGACGGTTCATACTGAGTATTTAATCACACTGAACATAGGAAAAGTGAAATGATGAATGGCTCTGGCCCTGCCAGTGACAGTGCTGGTTTAGTTTAAACAGGCACATTCTTTCCCACAACAACAAGATATAAAGGAATTAAAGTACCTCTGGCTCCCCTCTGGGGATCGCCAGCAGGTAAAACCGCACAATTGTAAGGCAGAGAGTTCAACATCCTCCCCAGTGTGGCACTGCCTCAGGGACAAGCTGCTAAACAGCAGCGCTTTTAAATTCAAAAGGAAAACCTATACTTTTTAGAGGGAAAAATCTATATACATACATCCAAGCAAACGTCCACATTAGACCTAACCCTGGTCTCATTTAAGGGTCCCACCAATGGTAAAGTGCTGACCTTGAGGGGGTGGAGTGACAACGTGTGCTGCTTTGACTAATGAGTGCCCTACTGGCTAGCCAGTGTCTGACAACATCACTCAGCTAGACAGACAGACAGACAGACACTAAGACCACAACCAGCTGGTAAAATTCAGTCTTTCTGCTGCTTGAGGCATTGAGTAATTTGCTGCATCATGCCACAGCCTGTCTCAAAAATGAAGAAAAAAAGAAAAAAGCCACTGTAGAGCTTCATCAAGCCAGTCAAGCAATACGCTGACCTATTCTGCAATTTATCTCTGTGTATCCTACACTTTTGTCTGCAGCAGAAATATAAAAATAAAGGAAAGGTTTTATTTGCAAATACTCTGCAATATGAGTCAGCTAAGTATTTGATGTTGATGAGGATGATGATGAAATTAGTTTCTTAATTTGATGAAGATATTGTAATCCTGCAACTGAGGTTAAACATGAAAGTCTTTAAGCGGACCCAGAGAACGTTCTTTCATATTGTAAATGACTGCAGCCAGTGATGTTTGGCTGCTTTTCTACATTAGCATTTTTTACAACTATATTATTTAATTTGTTGGTATGATATTTTCCAATTGCTGTTAGAAAAAAGCATGTCGGGAAATTTAACCGAATATTAAGAAAGAGTATACCACAGTATAAATCTACACTTTGCCAGGACAAAAAAAAAGCTGAGTAAACCATTTCTGAAAATAGTGGAGGTCAGATAAACAGGGCTTGACAATCAAAGTCAGACTGAGTAAAGGAAAGAGTGCAAGAAAGCAGAGAGAGCGAGAGAATAAAACAAACATTGAGCGTTTAAATATCAAAGTATCGTTGACAGAAGTCTCTCGGCCCTTGTGCCTACTCACCAGTAACTGATTTAACTGGGCCAAGACTACACCTTGCAATGTGGCAGCAACTTGAATCACACTATGGCCAATTTGATTGCAACAATCAAATGACATAAAGTAAAACAAAGTATTCATGTGGCCAAACTTTACACATAAGATACAATTCATGTGTGAGAAGGTTCATTAGTGGCTTCCAATCAGTAATTAAGCAAACAATGTAGGTTTGTAAGGCTTAAAACTGTGGAGTACACAACAATTTTGTACAAGGAAACAGATTTCAAAAACTATATTATAGTAAACAAGATTAAAGGGTTTTACATTTCCTGTGGCTCAAGGGGTCTCTCTGATATTGATTCTGTACTGGAGTACTCAGCAGGGAGAGTGTTTTAAATATTTATGTCCAAAAAAAACTCTTTCCAGAAAGGTTTCCACATGTACTGAGAAAATGGCGGACTGTGGTGATTTTCCTTTTTTCTTGGGCTGAGGATGGCAGTGGTCCATTGCAGAGAAAAGAATGGCAAAAGCAGAGAAACAGATCAAAAGAGACAATACTTGGGAAAAAAAAAAAAAAAAAAAAAAAGGTTAAAGACAACGTACTGGCAGCAACTGAAATGTACTGCAGTGATGGGAGGATTACCTCAGAGGACTGTTCTCACCTGGTTCTCTTCATGAGTGACTCTCATCTGCTCTTTAAGGACTGATGTGCGTGCAGCCTCTTCTTTCCTCATTATTCTCTCTTTCTTCAGCTCAGGACTCCAGAAGCTCTTGATGCTGTTGGTGGAAGATCCCAACTTACTGTCCTTCAGGTCAAGCTCTCTGCGCAGCATCTCATTCTCCCTCTGCATATCCCTGAGCTGGGCCTGCATCTCCAGCAGCTCCCCCCCACTGCCCCGCACCGCCTGCCTCAGCAGGGCAGAGGGCACCCCCTGGTGGTGGTGGGGGTGCAGCATGGAGAGGGAGCCCAGGTCACTGTAAGACAGAAGGTCAGCATGGGGCAGCCCCACTGAAGCAATGTTGGGGCTGCTGCCCATGGCTGTGACGCGGCCCCCGTACATGGCCCGGCTGGTGGCGCGACCCAGGGTCATAGTGCCTTTAGGGTAGGTGGCAGTGGAGCCCACGCCCTCGTGATCACTCAGGTACATGGGCCCTGAAGTAGCATAGGCAGCGTTGAGGGACTGGATGTTCTCCATGGAGAGCGTCTTGCCCCCCGCACCACCCCCGCCCCCGCTGTTGGCCCTCCGATGGCCCAGTCTGGGGGACCTTGGCAGGCGCGGGGACCGTGCGGGGCTGCTCTCTATATGGCCTACAGCTCTGGCACTACCGTACATGTCCTGTGAATCGGCGGTGTAGCCACCAGAGGGTCCTTAACAGGGGCGCGCTGAAATGAGACTGCTCTGATTCTCTGAACCACACATGGGTGATTTATTTCATGCCTTAAAAGGGGCAGCACATCAAAGTCAGATCTGAGGAAACAGGAGAAAAGCACCTGTTAGGAGAATAACAACTGTCTGAATGTATCAGATGAAAGGTTCAGTAAAAAATGTATTAACTTAAAAAAAAAAAAATAGAAAAAAAATGGTGCAGTCCCCTCAGAAATTGAGCTTGGTAGGATAAATAGATTTGGCCTGTAAGATACTAGAAAGTAGATGAAAAATAAACTGTTAGCTTAAAGACTGCATTAGTCAACATCAGCAGCAAACGGTATGGCACCTTTTTCAAATGGCCCAAAGGAATTTCTAAAGCTCATTGTGCATTTCCCACTGGCCAACAATTATCTAAATCCCATTACTGACTAATCAACAGATTAGCTACAGTATATCTTGTTACACATTTATCTGTACTGGCTGACTTGGGTGGATAACATCCTCATAGAAGACTAAAAACCAATAACAGAAAAAACATATCAGATGTTCAAGACATTTGTGTATTTCAAAATTAATATTCTAAAAAGACACAGACTTTGGTTTCATCATTCATTTTTTGATAAGTTAGCACAGATTCTAAGCATCAATGCATTCTATGCAAGTAATAATGTTTAGACCCAGTTGGCAGTTTATTTGAGTGTGGTATAAATTCTTACTTGCCCAGTAGATTTGCTCCTTTTTATATTTACTGTGGAAAGAATTTTGAAAAGTGGATTTGTTAATTACTTATATCATATCACATACATACAGCCAGCCAATGGTGTACACCGTTACGGTATAAAAAGCAGCAGAGTGCACCAACAAGGAATACTGTGTTGACCCAAGCAATACAATCAACACAATGGCTGTAGCTCAAAGTAATAAAAATCTGTTATGACAGTCAGCTAATATTATGAGACTTGTGGCATTTGACATAGAGTAATCCTCTGCTGCATTATATTGGCTCATAAATATATAAAACTTATGAATTAAAAAGACAAGAGACTTTCAATGATTTAATAACCCCTTGTGTTTCAAAGTATGACTGCAGAGCATTGGTTGAGCACACCTTTATACTGGTCTGATAATACTGAGGTCATTGTTGGGTCGCATGGGGCAGATACTTCACAAATTATGTTTTGAAAAAAAGGTGATTAGCCAAATAACAAATCATAACAATAGCAGACTATTGGACTAAAACCTAACATCTTATTTATCCAGATTTTAATTAAAAATACAAAAAAAAAAAAAAAATTGTAAAAGTGCCAATCCCTCTGGCTAAAAAGTAGAAAAGGAGATGGGCCACTTAATTTTTAATGGTGAAATAATGGCTCCGACATTTCATGCCATCTCTAGCTTCAATATATTGTAAAATAAATCACAGACTATGATTTATTAAAGACGGCAGGTAATGGCAGTGCCATTATCATCCAACGGAAGATTTTCTATGTAAAACAGCGCGCTGTGAACAGAAGGAGTTTTACAACAAACAGACACTAACTCTGGGTATTTAGGTCACAGGCTGAATGAGATGAATAATATCTTCAATCAAAGTGAACTACAACACTTTCTCTCCTCTGGTGACTCTTTCTCAGACCCAGTTGCCATGGTGACTCTGCCTGGACTACCACTGATAAAGCATCTCAGTTGTCTGACACAACAGTAGCAGAAGTTTACGAAAGGTGTGGAGAAAAAAAACAAAAAAACAACTGTGGCCTGATGTAGGAGTGAAAGACGTGAAAGCCTGCAAGCATTATGGGTGCTTTCTTATTTAAAATCCAAACTTTTTGACTTCATTTTAATTTTATTATTTTATGTTGAACTGAGGAAAAGGTGAAATAACAATTCATGGCACAGAAAGCCATGTGTCATATTTTGAATTATACAATCCTTTAGTAAAACTGAAGGATCATCACGAAGAAATTCTGTAGGGACAAAGGCATTGCAAGAGGTTTCACAGGAAACCGTCATCGATGTTACTTATATTCGTAACAGATGTCTGGAAACTGTGTGGAACTGTACAGATAATGGTATTTAGAGGCTTAGACTGACCATGACTTAAATTCTAAATTCATACTATCAGCTATAAAGTGTACAATATTTTTTTTTCACCTCCTCTGAGAGACATTGGCAAATTAAATTCACTTTTTAAATATGCAGACATGTGCAACAACAAATACCGTTGCGCTTATCTTCACTGGTCAGCTTGCTACATTAGGTCTGTGAAGACTGGCTAAATGGTTTAGAAGTAAAGACAGTGATAGCTGTGTAGCGGAGATCGTATAAACAAAACAAATGTTGCCATTGAATGAAGAGAGTGGTAATTTTGAATTGCAGATAAAATTTCCTCTGAAGCTTCTCTCAGTCAGTATTTGTTAGGATCTACCGCACTTCAAATGACTTGGTGACATTAAGTGAGTTGGTGTTTGTCATATGTCATCATATTTAGACTTTGTCCATGTCACCCCTGATTCACCAAAGAACCAGCCAGTGACTCTGGCCCCTCATGTTCTCCCCCATGCTGTCATGAAAACTCATGTTTGTAAGTGTCCTATTGAGCTTGACAAAGTCCATCTAATGGTATTAAATTTCCAACTATATAGCAGCTTTGGAGTAGTGAACTACAGAAAATAAATATGTAATGTAGGATGGGGAATAGTTTCAAATATTATGCCAACTGTGCCATGTGCCTGTGATCTAGGATGTGCACCATGTGACAACCACATCCTGTCCGGGGATGTTTGTTGTATGTCCTCTCCCTCACGGCCCATGTTTCCTGTCTGTCTTCACTGTCATCCTCTGTGTCCGACAAAGACAAACATGCCAGAGGAAAAAATCTTTACATCAGCCGCACAAAGGAATATTGCATTATCAGACTATGGCCTCAAATCTAAATTAAATAAAACACATTGAACTTACTGCTCAGTCAACCTCAACAATATCAAATGTCTTTGTTTTTATGTGCTGCAGTGCGTTTCAATTATATGGAATGATGCTTCTATTTTTTTGCCCATCCAGTGTCCACACTCACCCACAGATGGGTTTGGTCAGATTTACAGTTTGATTTCCTGGTGTCCCGGAGCAAAGGGACAAAAATACTGAATTTATGTGCTTTTATCAAATGAATTCAAGGGCTCATTATCTATCTATATTTTTTTTTTGATTAATTACTTGAAGCCCTTCACTCATGTCTTGACAGAAAGTTTGAAAAACAGCCAAGTTGACATATTGAAACTATGCTATTTTGTTTCTGTCTAAAATCTAAAGACGTTCAATTATTTAAACAAACATAACTAAATAACTATATCTGAAAAGTGTCTTATTTTTGGAGCTAAAATTAAGAAATGTCTGGGTGTTTATATTTGATTAACAGTTTAAAATGAAAAGTATTTTCCAAAATTTTTGGCAGCTACTTTCCTTTGCTGGATTATTTGACGGTGTCCAATCCGTATTTATCATCATTTAATTCTTCCTTTAGCCCTGCTCTGCATTGTAGGATTTCACCACTGCATCAGCCAGATCCACACAACACCAAGGCACATCGCTGAGAAAGCCAGACAGTTGTAAGTGACCAAACTGCAATAACAGTAGACTGTGCTATTATTGCAGAGACTGTGACCATATTGGAGAACCACAAGGGATGCCAGCTGAAAAGGCCAGTTGTGATTCTAATTCCACTGAAATTGAAATCTGATAGAAGGTGCATAAAATTTTACTATTGCATCCTTTTACCACAGTGAAATAATATATATTATTATTCCCCAGATACATTATTTTAGCTCTTCGCAAATACTGAACATGCTGCTGCTGTCAATAATTTGTGGGCAGCTAACTGCTCAGGTACTGATTAGTAATCATAGTTACAAAAAGCACTTTTCAGCAAAGACCACTGAATAAATGATCACTGGCAACTCAGAGATCAGTGGTGCGGAAACAGCAGAGAGAATACAGATTTGACCACAGGCGATGCTGAGTTTATCGGTGGGGTCAGGCAGACTTCTTTCAATACGGCGATCGTGACATTTGGAGAGGCAACATGCAGGCACACTGCCTTCACTCTGACAACACTGTGCAGTGTGACACCGCCACTAGAGACTCTTAGTTACCAGGATAGTGCTGGATTACTAGATCCTCGGCTGTGAGAGCGCACTTCAAGGGTCAGAGCGCATGTCTGGAGTGGACAAAGAAGGACAATCTTCTATTAATAGGCCAGCCTTTTGCAATGGGTTGATAATAGAGACGTGTCATGTGAAAAGAGGCACCAGTCGGGTCTGTGCGGTGCAGTGCCACTTTGGCAAGAGCATGCAACACATGCAGCCTCCTCATCACGTATTCTACTACACAGCCTGAACGCCCCCGAGCCTCACACACTGACTCCACCGGTTGGTTGATTGGATGAGAAAATGGAAATGTGCTACTCCAAACGGCCCGGTTAACCAATGCACACCGAAACCTGCTCGTTACAAACGATCTACCTATAATAAACTCGGAAAACACGTGAGGCGTCCCTGACAGATGTGTGTCTTAATTTGCACGTAAACAGCTGTTTCCTCTCCAAATATCCCCCCTGCTGTCTTGTACACCGAGGTGTTGGCTGAATTAGATGTGATGCAGCAGAGGAAGGCACGACCGAGCGGATTGACAGCTCATCGGGCCTACATTTTTCCCCTGGCTCCGGCGTGCCGCACGTCGAGCACCTGAACACACCACTGAAATAATAGTCTAATCCGAGCCCAAACCTTTTATTTTGAAATACAGCACCGCTCTATCTTTTCGACGCGACTTTAAAATGCAAATTGTCGACTATCAAGTGATCGCTGACTGGTCTGTGTCCATGCAATCACCGAGCACAAAATGAGAAAAGGGGGGTTTTAAACGCACATAGCCGGGTGCTTTTTTTTGCCCGATAAAACGCTGAGAAAACCGGAGGACACCTCACTGATTTTAAGAGTCACTTTCTCTACAATGAAAAGCGAACGGATACGAGTGGAAAACGAAAGAGGCAAATATACCTTTGTCGATGTTAATTCCTCTCCTTGGCCGCTGTAGACGGCATCGTGTCTCCTCCATTCACCCCAGCAGCCTCCCTCAGCCTCTCTGAGCATCCTGCGCTGTCATTGGGCAGCGGCCGCTCTCTCTCCTCCTCCACACTCCGGGGAGCAGCATCAGTGCTGCTGCAGCTGGGCGGAGGAGCTGCGGCCTGCACGGGCTCCACATCACCCTGCTGCTCAGTGGGACTCATTAACCCCGTCCAATCACATTAACTAATCAACTATGCCCCCCCCCTTTTTTTTTTTTACTTTTATTCCAGCACTTGTTTGCATCACTTTTTTAATGCTTATTCACCGGCGTTTGCATACGGTGTTGCAGCTACACGTCAGCATGGGTAGGTGGAATTAGAAATTTTACAGGTGGCTTGGATTAGTAGACAAACTTGTGGAGTAGAATTTGTGGCGTTGTCTCTGAATTTCAGGAGGGAGGAGAGATTTTTGCCCTAAAACTGGACTCTCGGGCAGCACTCTAAGCTTTACTGATGTAATGTAGGTTAAAGAAAGTACCTGTATCTTTTTCTTGGCATTTCTACTTTGACCAGCAAAAAAAAGTCATGCGTTCAAAATGTACTTGGGCACAAAAGTACAAAATTACTACAGCAAAATACATTTAAAGACCAGTAGGCAGTGGGCTGTTCATGTCAAGGCCCCCAACAGAATAAAGTAACTGGAGGGGTTGGCCGCTATTAAACCAAGGAAGACTGTTATTGTACTAAAGTACCGAAGGGATGCAAGCTGACAAGGCCAGTTGGTACCTTTCATTTTACTCTCTAGTTATTATTGCCAGAAAACCAACCTGTGCTCTGTTGCTGCAATCGGAAAGCAAATTTTCTGAGGGGAGAACCAAGCTAAAACTATGTCCAGCTAGCAGCCTAATACAGTGGATGGCGTGACAAAAGCTGCAACCCACCTGGCCCTGGTGTTTAGGGTTAAAGTATTATACTGCTCTCTTTGACGCAACTGTAAAATGTAAATTTTTGGCTATCAAAGTTTCCGTTTCACTCCATATCACTGACTGACTGAGAATGACCATTAAACTAGAAAGATTCTCTCAGCCTTCATCCAATCCAGTCTTGTTTTCTTGGTTTTTTTGGACAGTAAGGTTATGAGTTGGTGTCTTAGGTGATGTAGAGGATGCTTATGTCTGACCAACACAGACTTTCACCCCATCATATAAATGATCAGCCTGCTGCTGAAAAGGGAAACAATAGCAGCTCACCAATCACCAAACAGTGTGAATTTTCTCTGGTCTGTTTGCTTTGAGCATTTAGCATTCTTGGGTTACGGGTTTTCTAGGATACCTGATAACTGAGCCTTCGCATGTGTAGCAGAGTGGACTTCAATGTAATGCACAAAGGGACCAATAACGCCATCTGGGTAGCGGCGCCCCAAGAAATACTTCATTCTCTCTGAAAATGGCTCTTAAACCTGAATGTTTATAAGGCACACAGGTACTGAACAGGCAGAGACACGCTTTAAGGGGAAGTATGTAGTCCTTGTATTGAAGAAATAATACAAACAATACCTAATCACTTGAGCTGGACTGAAGCTCCTAAAAAGGAAGAAGGTTAGCAGATGAATGATTAGGCAAATAAACTGCAATAATGTGTGAGAAAGGGAAAGTATCTTTATTAAAATGCTAATGAAAAGGGCCTCGTACAAAGGTTAAAAGCCCAATATGGATACTAAAATCATATTAAAGATGTCTAACAGAGAAAATTGAGAAAATGAGCTGAGGCCTTACAGTATGTAGAGAGGCAGCCTACCTGGGCGGGTGCTACCAGCTACTCACCTCATTCACACAACACACAAAAGAATGGTGCAAGTCTGCATGTCCCAGTGCCTCTTTCTTTATGCAACAGCATGTTGGGATCTCACCATCCATGTCCCTTCACAATCCAGACCGCTGCTGCACTAAAGGAAAAGGGGAAAACTATTAAAACACACATCCTAGTTGGCCCTAACAAACTCGTAAACAACAAATCAACCAAAGGTAAACAAAAATAAACTACAGGCAAACAAGAAAAACAGAGCAAAACAGCAGAAGGTGAAAATATACAAAAATGAAGCACTGTTAAAGGGCTCACCATGCTGCTGATGACTTTGACTGCATCTGTTAAAAACAACCTCTGGGGGGCTACTATACCCCAAAATGAGGTGGACGGACTGTAAGAGACACAGCTCTACCATCTGCAGCTCAGGGCTACAACACAGGAAATAAACTAAATGTATATCTTCATGATAGATCTGTGCATACTCAAATAATATTCACATACCTGGAAGTCAAATCCAGCTGGCTACGAAGATGGGAGGGGGGCAGCCTGAGCACAGGTGTCTGATCAGCTGGCTCTGATTAGAAGGAGGGTCAAGGAGGCAGCCCGGGCTGCGTTCACTGACACAACTGTTTCTAAGTTCACTTAATGGTTCATCCCCACCACGCATACAATATTAGAGTGGAAGTTGCAGAAAATGTAAATTCCTAACAGTACAACAGTACAGGTTCTTCACAATTGCAATTAATTACAGTACTTGAGTAAATGTACCTAGCTAGTAGCTACTTTCCACCACTGGTTGTGGATAATTGATGCTAGGTGTATAACATTAGATGGTGCTGTGCTTACTCACAAAGAAGAATGCGCACACCTGACAGACACCACTCTGGGTTGACTGTCTCTTCGTCTACCATCTGTCCTGATGATGATTTCTTGCTCAACCACATTTGTATTGGCTGAGGAGAGGCATCCAAAATAACAGGCTTTTAGCACATGGAGCTCAGAAAACACTGAGCTTCCATATTATACAGTAGGAAGTTATCTGCCAGACAGATAATATATTTCAGGGTTGGATTTAGATAAAATAATTACCAGGAAAAGCATTAAATGTTCAAATCATAGACGTTTTGGTAAATGCAGATTGTGTGAGTAAATGAACCTGCTGTGTTTTTGGTTGTGTTGTGTTTGCATCACATGTGGTCTGAAATTGATGATGATATGAATGCTTGCTCTCAGCAAAACATTTAGATTAGCTGGGAACAAAGACAACAACACACAATCTCACTCTGCCCAGAGGTAACAAAACCCACCTCTGAGCAGCCCAAATTTAAATAGCTTATTATTCTTACATAATTGACTGTACAGCCTCTGTTTAATCTTTACAAGAATCAAAAAAATAAATATTTTGTCAGGGTGGCAGAGGGGTGGGATGCCCTCAACATATTCTTGGGTCTGAACCAGCTCCTCTTTAATATTCACACTGCCAGCATTGCAAATCAGATTTGCCTGGGGGGAACCACAGATACAGTGAGCAGGTCTGACAAGGGAACTATTGTTGCAGCATGAATCAATCTATACTCACAACATCACATACTGTGACTTCACCACGAGCTGAGTACATCCTTCAGAAGTATTCAAACACACAGCCCTGCAGACTCCTCCAAAACAGAGCAATGCCCTCCTGGCTTCCTGCTGCATTCGCTTGCCTTCAGGCCTCCTGGAATTTACAGGGACTTTCTCTCACTTTGAATTGTACACATTGATGCTAAGTGTGCTTGACAGGGCCCAAAGGAGAGGCATCAGCATTTCTGTGTCCTGAATGCAATCACACAGACACACACAGACTCTTTTGGTCTCTTCCTTTCTATCAGTCACACGCAAGAATTTTGGACTCTTTGAGCTCCAATTGAATGAATATGTCTATGTATATTCTCTTTCATCCAGGTCATAGTCATATCCGGCCAACAATTGAATCGAAAGCAACTGGACTTAGGACTTAGGTTTGTCAAAGACGTTTCACTGCTTATCCAAGGGGCTTCAGTGAGGACTAGTCAGACTGATGCTTTACAAACTGATGAAGCCCCTTGGATAAGAGGCGAAACGTCTTTGACAAACCTAAATCCTAAGTCCAGTTGCTTTCAATTCAATTGTTGGCCAGAATTGATTGAATATCTTTTTCTCCATCAAAAGATCTCAGTAAAACGCAGTCTGTGAGCAAAGTCTGGTTATTGGAGATGTGCTTCTCCCTTTCAGGCCATTAGCAGAAATTCAAAAACTTCTTTATTTATTTTAATTTTTTTTACCAGAATTATCTATTCTAGTCTATTCTCTTTCATCTGAATGTCCATGAACTGTCCAACAATTTGTTTGCAAAACACACACACTGCAACCACAAACACAAATGTATTTTCACGTTCAGAAAAATCTTTGGTATCATTGGTTACTTTTTTTTTTTAATTACAAAACGGTTTTTTCTAAAGGTCAAAGAGAGGTCCAAACCTCTCTGGAGCCCTGAAAGTATCAAGTGTTGTGCCACTATCAGGCCACATGGGCACGTCACATGATGTGGATGTAATAAATAATATGCTTCATGATAACAAAGTATGTCTATTGAGATGATAGAATATGAATAAAATGACAAGTAATAACTTTCAAATTTGAATAGATTTTTTTCATTCAGGCCAGGGAAAAGACAGCTATCAACAAATAAACCCTTTAAATGCCTGGAAAAAGGACTATTTCATTATTAAAGTGTTGTGCATTGATTGTGCAGTCTGTGGGATTTACAAGCAAGCAGATTAAGATCCTGATTGACAACCTGAGCAGCCACTTCTCCTTCAGCCCCATTCACTCTTCACTTTGTTCAGCAGCCTGATGGATATCAATCTCAGTTTAGTCCCTATAGGGTTGTGGATGTTCTTTGTGCTGGTCTCTCCTGGTGCGGTTCAACACATCAATCTTGTTAAGAGGTTAATTAAAAACCCACATCGTCTGCTTATAGTACGGTAACTCAGCTCAATGCTGATCATGTGTGTGACTCTGGCCGGAACAGCCACACATTTTTAATTTGTAGGATGAGTCGTCCTTGCTTGCTTCTGATCACTCCCTGCTGCCTCACTTCCTCTGCCTCCATATGTCACACTTCCCATTTCCCATTTAAGGATGACTCACAAGCGTTTTCTCTGCAGCTATCATTGAGGAAAATAATCTTCCCATAGAACCTAAAATTTCTGGGAATGCTTTCAGAGAAGTGATAAAACAAGAAGCTCAATCATACTGTACGTTAATGACTTACCATTATGCCCTTATGAGTATGTCGATGTCAGATGACTAATAACTGAGAACAATTATCACAGTCAACCTGCTGTACACAGGGGGTCACCTGCTGTGCAGTAGGAAATGGGAAGAGAGGCCATCTAGACGACCACATCAAATAAATTATCTATATAAGTATTATGAAGAGAGAAACCTGCAGCAAATTATGGCGAGGGAAGGTTTAAAATTTTTTATGTATAATTATGATAAATATTTCCATAGGATTTGATTGTTACAATTCAATCTCAAATTAAAAAACATTTATTTTGGCTTCCTTTTTATTTCAAAGTACTGAGACTGACACCATTAAAGAAACCAATGACCTTTTAGCAGTATAGTTGGGCGAAAGTTCAAATGAATTCAATCACATCCTGTTGTTCCATTTTGCATTTACAGTATCCCAGCTGGTTGTACTATAAAGAGCTCTTTTCTTTCTTTACCATTACCATTAAGATTTAGCTCAGAGTCTTCACTTTTCATAGGGAATCCTCACGCTGAGAATCATTTTGCTCATTAAACAATCAGATGCACCCACAAACAACCATCATGCTGTGAGGTGACAGTGCTAACCACTGCACTGCCGTGCCGCCTTCATGTTTCATTGCACAAACTACATTCAATGGAAAATCCATCTTGTGATTTTTTTTTTTGTTTTGTGTAAATTTAAAACTTTTTTATGGGGTCCACACTGCTCTCTGTTCTGTGCTTAACCAGATGAGGGCAGCCAAGACTGCACTATCTCCTCATGATGGGTCCATCAGTGGGTCCTCCAATTTTGGCTTTAGGTGAAAAAGCATAATATCAGCACCACAGTTTTAGCTTCATTTGTGAAACATTGTTATGAAGCAGCTCGCACCTCTGTTGACCCAAATAAGTGCAATGCTAGATGTGTGCCTGTCTGCTCTGCTGCCCACCTTTTTGACGGGCCTGTTTTTGATTGAGAAACGGGGACATTTTCAAGGACAGGTCAAAAGCTACTTTGACAGTTGAATTTTAAAAAACAGAAGAAACCACATTTGGATGAGATGGTGGAGAAGAGGAGTAGTGAAGGGTGGCTCCTACCTGTTGTGTACTCTATGCTGATCATCAGGTAGGTCATTTGGTTTGGTACAAAAAGCTGAGGCCATAAAGCATACAATGCTTTATTTTCCTCTAAATTAAAAAAAGAAAATCATGTTGCATTGGAGAAGACTTGAAACTAGTAATCTAGTTTGATTCTAGATCTGAAACTCATATGGAAGATGTTTACTGAGGTAATAAACTAAGTGAAGGGCTATTTTCCCAAACAAAGCATTGGTTTCATGGTGAAGCTGCTCTATGTAGCACTGAGCAGTCTTTCAATGGCCAAAACAAGCGTAACTCCAGGTGTCTGAATCGAGCCATTGAAAAGGGGGTTTCAAATGTATGTTGAAGGTCCTAAAAGCACCACCTCTTGGATAAATATAACCAGTTAGTATTGATGTGATTTTATTTTTTTTTAACTCCCTTTCCTTGACACTCACACATACACACACACACATCCTCACAGTTGCACCTCCATCTCTCCTTATGCACTGGCAAACATTTCTCCTGCTGCTCCTGTCTCTCTGCCACCCACACTGGGATAAGTCATCCCTGCTTCAACACCTAAAGCCTGGTCTTCTGAACAGTCTCGTTGTCTTCAAGGTTTTATTCCCGATCGCTCCTCTGTTTGCGGCAAAGCTTCTACACAACTTCTACGAAGTGTCTTTATTTGTAGTGCGAGGAAATAGGTGACACACATATTGACACAGACTCGAGACAATAACCACAATATATTCCTTTTCTTTTTATTCTTTTCTCAGTTTGGAAATTGCAGGGTCAATATTTTCATTAATCACATTACTTGACATGATGCACCAAAATTTACTCTATCTGTTTACAGGAATACACTGAATAGAACACAAGGTTTCACAATGGTTACACGACTGACGTTTTGCCAATTGCACTTACAACAGTGAATGACATTTCCCAGATTTTTTGTATCTTTTTTTTTTGCAGCATCTTCCCATAACCCTCATCATCTTGCAGATCATATCCATCAAATCACAACCTCCTCGTAGTCTGACGAAGAAATTCTACTCTGCAATTGCAGTGGAGGTTTTTTCATCTTGTTTTACAATAGACAATATGTATAGAAACCCTACACAGACTGGATATGTTTCTGAATATGAGTTTTGTTCCACTGTTGTAAACAGTCAATACGAGTCAGCCACATACACTATGCTTGTGCAATAATAATAATAATAATTATAATCATCATCATCATCATCATCATCATTACTTTCATCATCCTCATCATTGTGGTAATAAATATTCTTTTTATACACAAAAATTGGCAGCAAGTACGGCATGGGGATGCACATGACAGCCGTACTCAAAACTCAAGAGCTGTACAGAAGAATTCATTTGTATTTACAGTAAGAATGCGTGTCTGTCTGCCTTTCTGTAAATCCGGACAGTTGCACTGAAGGCTGTTTTGTCTCATGCACCTCATATCGACCCGATAGCATCTGCACATCTTGTTCATATAGATATCACATTAAGTTGGAGGCGCCGTAGCGCAATTTCCACATTTGTTTCATCGAGAAGCAAGTGCTATTAGTCAGGCTTGTGCTTTCGAAATGACATGCCCTGATTTGTGAAAGGTTGGCTGAAGATTTTTCTCCTTAATATTTTCTATGTTGGCCTGTGAAAGTCAAGGTTTTAAACCTTTGTGAAATCATGCCTTTCTTCTTTTTTTTTTAAATTCAGGTACAGCTTCCGAGAATATTTAGTCATGCACCTTTCTGATGTCTTGGCTGCTGAGTGGTTTTTCAACAATGAAATATCTGATAGAAGCATTCCATTCACCCCACAGGTTATACTGACACCCAATATGTACACTGACACGTATTAATGAGAGGTGGTGACCATCTGTATCACAGGTTTAAACCTGCACAGACAGTCACTGCAAGCCAAACACTGAGGTGCCCAGGTCAGCCAAAATGCACAAAAACTTAATGAGGGCTTACAAACAGCCAGATAAAGCCAAGCAAACCCATGCTTCAAAGCGACATGATTGTGGACATTCAAAACTGACAGTCTACACACTTTACCCTTTGGCAACAAGTCCCCTGTGTGGGGTGTGAGGGGTGAAAACATGCCATGAAAATAAAAACAAATCTAGTTCAATATTCAATATTCAAATTCATACAGACAAGTTGCTAAGTAAAAACATTTTTCATGACCATTTCTTTTATTGTTTGAGTTCATAATTTTGTTGTTTTTATGTGAATAGTCATGATAATAAACTGTTGTAGGCTGAATCACTTCCAGGTTCAAAATGAGTCATTGCATAGAACATTTAAATTGATAATTGCTTTCGTCCTCTCCTATAATTATATATATGTGTGTGTGTGTGTGTGTGTGTGTGTTTGTGTGATTTCGTCACATATAGAGGCAGTGGGCCCAGCTTGTTTGTGAGATTATCTTGTTGATGAATTAGTAACCACATTAACCAGTGAGAGGTTAATGTGTCCGTTTAGTGGAGAACTAAATTAACCTTGGCTCTGAAATGTAACTAGGACACAAAGTGTGTGGTGTGACGTTTACAGTGTGTGTGTGTATGCGTTTGTAAGAGAGAGTGTCGGTGTGCATGTGTTTGTACCAGTCTGCATGCTCCTATGCACCTGCATATATATATATATATATATATATATATATATGTACATGCACATCTGGACATGGTACTGTAGTTGTAAACCCTCTGACAAATTGTATTACAGCTATTTATCGACAGAAGTGTTTGATATTTCCCATCACTAATGTTAACAATATTTATACCATTGTGCTATATATCATTTTCTGCATGCTATTGCTTTTAAAAATCAACAAGCAAATTATTTGATGCAAGAAAACAGATTCAAACAAATCAAAAGTGAAAAATATATAGTTTTACCAAAAAAAACCAAAACAAAACAAACAAAAAACAGAACAACAAAAAAAAGAGAAGAAAGTCACCAGAAAGTGATTCCTTAAATACACAAAAAAAACCAAACAAATTTACATAATTATATCTCTGATTTGGATTTGTTTTATATACATACAATAGTATACAGTTGTGTAAAAAGAAATGCATGATATGGATGATTTAAAACATATGAGGTATACAAGTAAAAACATGTACTGAATAAGGCTCTTCCATTCAGTTAATATCAGGCAAAAATGAAAAGAAACTAAAACATGAGACAAATCAATAAGAAGGACAACAACCCAGAAGACTCTGGGACTGACAATAATGATGGCTTTGTGATGGCTAATGAAGAGCCATAGCCACTCTTTCATTTGGTCCTCTCATTGGTGTGATTCTCACACTTGTGGGCACACTGGTAGAAACTTCCTTCCCTACACGCCTGCAGCTAATGACTGGTGGCATCTCATAGATGGTAAAAAATGGGCTTTTTTTTTTCTTCTTTTTTTCAGTTTTTCAAATATTTGTGCGTGCATTCTCATGTCCACATGTACACAATGCATTCTGTAGACATCAAAAGAAAAGGAACTGAAATAAAAACACATTCAAAGAAGGGGTCAAACTCCCTATACTGGAATGTACTGTAGAGACCAGAGGAACGAAGCAATTAAGGATTGTAGTGGAATCATCGGGTTGGTTGTCATTGCCATGATACACCTTCTTCCATCTTCTTTGTGGCATCATAGCAGGAAAAGACTGGTATCTTTGGTATGAGGAAAACCTATGAAAGTCTGTATTATTTCTTTTTCACTGTGTTTTGGCTCTAAGGACATCAATATGGAATCAAAAATCCTTGCTCTACGTGCAATCCTCAGACATGACTTGTTTTCCAGTAAGATCCCTGTAGAGGGCACTTTGGGGCTTCCTTTATTGAGATATTTGGAACCATGAACACGCACGGCCAAACACGTTGGAATTCTCCCATGACATCCAGGTGCCTCAGTTAGCAGGCCTTTTACTATCGCTCAAGGTCCCAGGAGGCTTCTTCAAGGAGAGGAGCAGAAGCAGCATTGGAATCTCCCCTCCCCCACTCTCCTCTGCTTCACTGCTTTCACGTTAATGACCGTTGCTCTCGTCCTGTTATGGAAACATTGAAGCTCTGAATGTTGGCAGAAATAAATTTATCATCAAATCCACCAGACCTGATGCAAGCACAGGATATAGGGCATCCTAACATTATTAAAAATGAAAAACAGTAAAAAAAAAAAATCTATTTTAAAATGACACATGCTAAGACCTTCCGCTATTTATGTTACAGCTCTGCTGGCCTACTCTCCCTTATTTCCTACGATACTCCAGCCAATCACAGCCCTGCTGGTATCGGCAGTAATCCACAGGGCTGAGCAGGCTGGCCTGCTGCTCCAAGAAGCACTGAGTCGGGTTATCTCCACATTTCCCCTCTTAATACTCAGAGTGGCCAGAGACATGGAGAGTACCAACACAGCTGTTGATATTAATCCAAGTGTCACCCTCGTCTACATCAGCAGAATGAATGACTTTCAATTAACTGAGCCCTAACTTCAACCTGTTGAACTCACAGTTTGGCCTTTGACTGAGGCTATATAATGTGCATTGAAATCTGCTTTATTTATGCCTCCACTCCAGTGAGCAGAATTAGTTCATTAGTTCATTCTTCCATCTAATGAGTGAGGCTTTCCATGACTCATGGTTCTGTGCACTTATCCCGGTGTGTCTTTGCGTGTGTGACATTAAAGCCAAGCCACAGTTGGCCTTCTCAGGATAATTATAGCTCAGTGTGCTTGGCCCAGATTATTGCGAGTGTGTGGAGTCAGAAGGTAAAGCCTACTAGTGTTGACCTCCCGCTTTCTTGGTTTTGGCCTCTCACCTCTCCAGCACAAAGTTCAGTCATGTGGTGACTTTTTTTACCTGACCTGAGACAGGTCAACCGATGAAATAAAATAGTAATGCAAACAAAAACACAACCAACAACAAAAAGTTATGAATTTTAGTTACCTACCATTGAGTCATCAGATGTCTCCACAATCATCATTCTAGGACTGACTTCTGCAACTGGGGCTGTTCTGTCAAGGCACTCACTTACTTTGTGGTCATGTCATGCTGAGGAAGCGATAACCTTTATTTGATGCACTTCAATCGTGTGCCCACATCTGGGGAATACAGTGCTGACAAGGCATCCTTTGATTCCATCTGTGTTCAGTAATTTGGGGTAAGTGGAAGGTACAGCTGATCAGTCTGAATATACAATCATAGCATTTAATGAGTCATAACATCACTTGAGTCTTCTCATTACGCAGACATTACACTAATCAATGTAAATATCTATTTGATAAAACACATAATCCATTCTGTGACAGTGTTCTATGTTTTCACAGCTTGGAGTCTGGGGGTGCATTAGGTAAAACTTAGATTCATGTTGGAAAATGGAAAGTATCAACCAGCCATCAACAGTTTGACAAGTCACTCCATCTACTTTACATGCTGTGAATGTCACAAAACAGAATAAACACATTACATAAAAAAAAAAAAATACACAATGACATGGTTTTTACTTGCTTAGTAGAGCAGGTGATATATTATTTATTATAAAAAATTAAATATGTTCTCACTCACTGATGCCCTGAAGATCTTGCGTCCACCATTTCCTCTGTATTGTGAAAGGTAATTAATGCAGTTTCATAGGTTTTCAAGAACAAAGCTACCAATCCATCTTATCTCAACTCTGCATACCCTGAAAAAAGCACAGTTCATTCAACATCAACAAATGAAACAATAAACACATTTATCATGCACATTTTTCTAAACAACGCCATGTCGTTTCACATACCCTCCTTGGTTTAGTTCACCAAAATGAAGTGAACTTCTTCCCAAGGCCAGATAAAGCTGTGAATGACAAGGAGAAAGAGGTAAGTAAAAAACAGATGAAACCACAAGCCCTAGCAGCATCAAAATCTTTATTTAAGGAAATGCAGTGTCTTAACATTAGCTTAATGGATTCTACAAAGGCTGAAAGATTTCAAATTTGCTAAACCCAAAGAGACATGAAATGTAATTTCTTAAACATGAATTTATTCATGACTCTACCATCTCCCAGTTTTCCCGCCTGCTCTGCTGCCCCTCCTTGCAGGATTTTGGTGAGAACGTTTTCCCCTTCAGCAGGTGCCTGTCCCGCTGCAGCACTGCCTATACCTGCAGGTTTGCTACCAATCCCTACAGGGGCGGCCTTGGAGCCTTGGAGCAACGAATAATACAACCATCACATATGTCATCGTTAGCTTGCGGTCATTGAGTGGTTGATGTTATTGATGGGACTGAGACTTACCAATGCCTGTAAGAGGAGGTGTGGCTATTTTGGTAGGCTGAGGCGCTGCTGGGACTCCTGTAGGTTTCATTCCTGTGGCTGCTGCTGCAGGTGTAGAATCCATTTTTGCCTGCATAAAAGCATAGCCATGGATTTTTCTCTTAGTGCAACACTTTATAACCCTTTCCCCCTTTTTTTCTGGATACAGTAGAAATCTATATGAGTCTATATATAATGTACATGAAGCCCATGAGTGCCTTTTTTTTTTAAAGATAGCCATGTAATTTTCTCATTCTACAAACCAAAAGCATCAAATGATTCTTGCTTATTTTTGTGACATTGAAAACTTTTAAATATTAAATAGGACAACAATGACATTTAACAGCTAGATTTATCTGATTTTAAAATATGCTTACAGATATAATGCTATACAGGTTAGATCGACTTAGATCTACGAACCGCTGCAGCAGCTGGCTGCCCAGCTGCAGGCCCTCCTCCGAGCTGGCGTCCTTGTTGTGGGGTTTGGCCGGATTTGGGCTGCTGTTGTGCTGGTCCTGCTCCTGTAGTAGTTGATGTGGGCTGGCTGCTCTGAGGAGTCTGGCTGTGTTGCATTGGTTGCTGCTGCTGCTGCTGCTGCTGCTGTTGTGCACTTAGCTGTTGGGTCTGCTGGGTGCCATCAAGTGGTTCAGAGCCTGGGTGTCTTCCAGACTGACTCTGACCACTTGACCGTTGCTGCCCTGCATGGCCCTGAGGGAGCTGCTGTTGTTGCTGCTGCTGCTGCTGTGGTGGTTTTGGCCCTGCTGCAGAGAGATCCTGCCTCCTGGAGCTTGTGCGATCTCCTTGGGGTCTTTGGCTCCTTCCCCCAGTGCCGTGGTGATGACCAGAGGGTGTGTCACGAGAGAAGTCGCCTGAGTTACGGGGGCTTCCCTGCGCAGAACGAGGATCTGGACCATTCCTTCTTTGTGCAGATGATGAGCCTCTTCCATCAGAGCGACCAGATGGGTCTTTGGGGTGTGTCCTGGAAGATCGAGAGGACCTGGGATCCTCAGAGGAGTGGCGAGAAGAGCTGTGTCTGCCAGAGCTGCTGCCATGGTGACGATGGTCCCGTGATGACGTGGAAGAGGAGTGGCGTTGTTGGTTGTAGTCATCCTGGTGGCCATAATCCTCAGGAGGTTCGTCATAATCATGGTAGGTGTGTTTACTGCGTCTACCTGTCGAATGACCTCCACTTCCATGGTGTTTAGAACGATCTGAACGGGCTTCACGTGGCTTCTCAAACCAGTCCGTTTCCTCTTGGCCCAGGTGATAGGCTTTTCAAAACCAAAATAAACACTATCAGTCAACAGTTTTACGTGTTGGGAGAAGTAGCATGCAGATGGAAGCCATGTAAAGCAACTAGGAAACATGCTCCAAATCCCAGAGCCATGCACATTTTTGAGGAGTCCAACCCAAATAAATAAATAAATAAATAAAATAAAAAAACAGAACAAATTACCTCACACAGAAATTTTTTGTATGCAAAACAGAAATACTTAACAGGCATATTTGGCTTCATTTATGAAAGGAACCAGTCCGTAGAAAAAACAGACAAGACAAACAAAGTAATGGTGCTCCTCTCAAATTTCCACACCAGGCATGCAGTTTCTTTCCAGCACACTCTAAAGACAGCAGGAACGACTTTCATGCAGTATAAATGATTCAGCACCAGTTACCTTCACTGTCAGAAACAGCACAATGCATATCATCTACGAGGTAAGGGTCATCTGGTTTATAGACATGACTCCTGGGCAGATCCTTTTTGTGGTGGTCCTGTACATCTGGCAACGAATGGCTGGAGCCGTACTGATTCCTCACATCATGGGCCTCTGATATACCAGAGGTTCTTCCCATGCCTACAGGCTTCCCAACAGGACTGAGTGGGCTCTCCTCTTCTGAATTCTGGCAGCGCATGGGGGGCCTTCCACTGTGGCTGCTTCTCTGAGACCGCTCCATGGCATCTCTTTCATAGGATTTACTCCTGTGGCCTGTTCCATCTCTGGAGGAAATCTTGTCCATGCCGTATCCAGTAGACCTGGACCTTCCGGAGCTATACATGCGATCTTCCTCTTCAAGACCCTCATGACTAGTGCCATAATATTTCTGCTGGTCATATGCTTTCTTCTTCGTCCCGTAGGTGACATCATCTTGAAGCTTTTTGGTTCGGGACACAACTGTACAGCTGCCTCCTGTTGATGTTGTCATTGTGTAAGAGGCAAGGTCAGATTCCACATCACGTGCTTCCTCAATAGGGGAGAATTTAGAAATCTTCTGCTCCATTCCCTGCTTTCTGTGCTTACTGCGTTTAGATGAAACTACTGCAGGTGCAAGATTCTTGGGTGTGAGCTTGTGGCCACTCGTGCTGCTCCTTGATGTGTGTTTATAATCATCATAGTAATAAGAAGCGCCTCCACTCACAGTGGTGCTGGTGCGACTGTCTACTGTTCCTTGGTAACCCGTTGAGCCTGTAGGTCTGCCATAAGCATCCACAGGCTCATCTTCGGGCCTACCATATACACTGGCACGGGCTGGGCCATTCTCAGTGCGATAACGCCCTCCTACAGGATGACCTAACGCATCGGTCGGTTGGCTAGTGCTGTCTTTTGTCAACTCACTGATGTCGTCAATCATTACATAGTTCCTTGGAATATTCTGCTCCAGGTTAGAAGTATACAGACCATCTGAAGCATAAGCAGAGGTGGGGCTGTCCACAGAGTGAGCCAGGCCAGGCTCAGGCGGGCGGTATTGTCCATATGCATTGCTGTAGACTGAGCCAAAGTTGCTATCTGGAGCTGTTGCCACTGACACTGCCGGGTTGCTAATGACCTCATAGTTGGTGGGGAGTTTTTGCTCAAGATCGGCCAAAGATGTTTGCCTCGGTCGCTGATGGACTGTAAGGATCTCTGCCTGTGGTTGGTAGGACAGGCCAGGTTGGAAAGAGCTGTGACTGGGGTAGGGGAGGGTCTGACCTGGCATGGGTTGACCAGGCTGTTGGAAGCCCTGGTGACCATGCTGCTGTATGCCAAGGTCTGGTTGGTAAGAGGACTGGGCATACATGCGGGAGGAATAGGTTCCCTGGTTCTGGTAGCCAGGGCCTGGTGGGGGATGGGGCTGGAAAGTTCCTGGTTGGGGTGCAGAGGATGAAGGGTACTGAGGGGGTTGGAAGCCTATCTGTTGGTACGCAGAGACTGGCTGTTGTGTGGATGGTTGGCTTTGAGGGTATGAATAGGACATGTAAGATGAGGTTGAGGGATACTGAGAAGCTGCATTGAGGTCATTAGTAAACTGACTCAGTGGTGCAGTGCTGGGCCTTGTCAGCAGACCATTTGCATCAAAAGTTCCTGTTGCAGCGGCCATCCTGAGGTTATTGAGCTCACTGTCTGACATGTAGTCACGAGCGTCACCCATGCATCTCAAGTAAGCCAGCTCTCTCCTCTCCCTCTCTTTTACCATGGTCTCCTTCCGTTGGGTGATGCCTAGTTCTAAGTAACGCAGCTTGGCATCAATCTCTTTTTCCTCTTCCTCCAGTTCAGCCTGCTGCTTACGCAGTTTTGACGACTCTTGTTCCACAGCTTTCAGTTCACTCAGTAGTCCAGCCTTAGTAACTCCCTGGGAGGGTCTGGGTAGGACCCTCTGTGGGATGCCAGGAGAACTGTACATTTGTGCTGGAGTAACAATGGGGAGTGGAGTTTCCTCTGGAGGGGGGCTGGGGAGAGTCCTCTTTACTTTCCTCATCAGAGAGTTCTGCTGCTGCTGCAGGGAGGCCATCTGCCAAGACAGGCAGAGACACATCAGCAAACACTGAGCTATAAACAGACTGTGTTTATGTAAATTAGACTCATTACTATAGACTGGGTAGTCACAGAGGGTCTATGAGTTTCATCATCCCTTGACCTAAGTGAACATCTATACAGGCTGATATATTGTCAGACCGCGAGCTGTTATCTGACCTAACTACAGGAGCATTAGTTGCATAAGTAGTTTCATTAAATAAAATGTTATTTCATTACATTGATTAAAATGTTTCAGTAAAGCTAGAAATGCTAAGTGAAAAATTTCCCCTTTTGCCTGATTAACAATGTAAAGTGAAGTGGCCACCCATAGTGCAGTCAACTCAAGGCATTTCTACTACATAATAATTCTGCTACTTGTTCCTGAGCAGAGCCACTTTAGGGACATTTTGGTCATGTTACTTGTTCCAAATTAGTAATAATATATTGTAACTGCAATGATTAAATTGAATAATAGACAGTTATGTCTCTACCAGCATTAATAAATGCATGTATAGCAATAGCAATGTCATAGTGATGTAAAAGTAAATGTAGTACAGTATCAAACAACATTTTTTTCAAATTGCAAAGAGAGATCTAAATACAAAACAATTGTGTTTTGAGCGTTTATATGTTTTTCATTACTCCTGTGATCAAACATACCCACAGCTTTTTTTACTCCAAATACTTATGAATGGCATGCAGGTAAGAACAGTCAAACATTACAAATAGAAAGTTCTCTGCTAGTCTACTACTTACAAAATACTTGAGTTGGGTGGATCCATGATGATTTTGTTAATTATCCACAAGAGAACCGGGTATCAAACAGTTAAGCTAAAGGTTAGATATATAAATGTTGAAGTAAAAAAAAAAAAAAAAGATATTTGCTCTCTAACTTTGACTCTCTAGTTGATTTTGGTCTAAGCACAGAGCAATATTCATTTACTTTAGCCAGCTGCTAAAAATCATGAAAACAGCAAAGCACCACCAGGACTGCTCCACATTGTGTGTCCCCCTGGCAATATGGTTTGCCAGATATAGAAGACATGATAGAAAGCATGAGAGAGACAGACTGAGAGAAAGAGGGGGGGAGAGAGAGAGAGAGAGAGAGAGAGACAGTTAAAAAAAATAATAGAAAGGGGGAAGATAAGGGAGGAGATACACCAGAACAGGATGACGGGAAATTCTTTTCTGGCATGAGCAGCTGCTCTCATGAGAACATTCTGTCACTTTGTCGATGCCAGATCCTGTGTGATCCTCACATGTCCACACAAAGCACTGTGTGTCTATATATATTTATTTTCTCTCATTTTTATTTTTGAGGCATTAAACAACTTTCCTTTAATCCCTTGTTTTGGACCTTGAACAAAATAGATCAGAAAGGCCTTTTGTTTGAATGTTAAAAAGATTCTTGTATTCATTTTTTATATTGTGTGTAATGTCAGTGCGACCTCTGTTGTTTTATTTTTTTAATTTGATTGATTTACTACTTTTTTCTATAACAAAAATATTATACATTTACATATTTTAATTTTTTTTTCTTAATACACGCCCATAAAATAAAAATTTTTACCTAGATTCCATTTCCTATCATTTGGGTAAACATTTGTGAGTATGTGTAAACACTAAATTCTTAATTAAAAAAATGAAGGTTTCATACCTGACTGTTGGACAAAGCTTGCTGATGATATGGGGAGAACCTATTCTTGGCAGGGTCCTCTGATGTTGGGCTGAGAGGCTTGGGATCTGACATGGAGCGCTGGACACTTTTTATGGGTCTTGGTAGAGTCTGGTGGCGTTGGGGGGATTCAGCAGTAAAAGCCTTCTGCTGGGGTGTAACATGGGCTTTGTTGAGTTTCTCCTGGGACACAAATGTTGTCTCCAGCATGCGATGAGGTGACAATGGAGATACAGGAGAGTATAGCACCTGGGGAGATTTGGGGGGTTGGCGAGATGAAGACTCGTGTTGCTGCTGTTGATAGCCAATTTCCAGTGGATCTGGTTTCCGCCTCTCAAACTTAGCAACCCCTTGGAGTCTTGGAGAGGTTGGATCCGATGTATTTGCACCTACTATATGCAGACTTGTGGAGTATGGACTAATAGTTGTAGGGACACTCAGTTGAGGGGCTACCACTCCCTGAGAATGAGACTCTGGTTCTGTCTGGCAGGCCAGACTCTCTCCTTTGTGGGTCCTCTCAGGGGCGGCAATATAATGTAGCAGGTCAACCTTGGAGGTCTCTGCCATGGTAATGTGGATTGCGGGTGAAACCCTGCCTAGCTGGTCGGGCTCTGTCTGGCATGATGAGTCATTTGTGGTCTGAATGGCTATACTTGTGGAGGCCACTTTAGATGATCCATCTGCTTTATTCTCACCACTTGATTCAGAATGCTTGGATACACGTGATCGCCTGCGCCTTACGGGCTGCTGATCCCACTCTCCCTGGTCCTCCTCATCAGTCTGCACACTGCAATCAGCAATGCGTCTTGTTCTCCGTCGTCTGTTCATGAATCTGTCCTCTCCATCTTCATCATCTGTTTGCACACAGCTGTCTGCAATTCTCTTCACAGAGTCCTCCTCTGAGTCATCCCTGAGCCGAGGCATGGAGTTCTGCTTTTTCATTGTCTTGGAATCAGCCTGTTTGTCGCTGCTCCTCAAAGACATTTCAGAAGCAGAACTATGAATAGGTCGAGCTGCCACCACGGCTTGGACAACTTGGCCATCCTGCCAAAATTGAACACTCTGTCCATCTTGTTGAATGACTCTACCACTCTGGTCACATATAATGAAACCTTGAGGGGTACCTCCTCCAACAACTACCCCTTGTATAGCACCCTGTGCAGATGTTGCTGCTGCCGCTGCTGCTGCTGATGTAGCGGCTGCCTCTGCTGCTGCAGCAGCAGCTGCTGCCTCCACTGCTGCAGTTTTTTGTCTTTTCTGTTCTTCCAGTTGTTGCTGAAGCTGCTGTTGCAGAGACTGAATTTGCTCAAGCTGCATTCTCTGCTGGGCCAGTTGTTCTCTTTGCATTATGAGCTGTGTCTCCCGCTCTGCTTGCTGTTGTTGTAGGACTTGCTGTTTGATTGTCTGTAATTCTTGAATCTCACGCTGAACAAGTAACTGTTCTTTTTCTCTGTGTCTCTGGAGCTCCATACGATCTCTTTCAAGCTCCTCTTGTAGGCGCAGCTGCCGTAATTTCTCGAGTTCGACCCTCTCCCGCTCCAACTGCAGCATGTGTTCTTGTTGCTGACTCAGTCTCTCATCTTCCTTACCTTTCTGTGCATCCATGGGAGGAGAAAGTGTGGAACTTTGTGCCATGGCAGTGCCATGAGGAAGAGCTTGTGTCTGGCCCTGTGGCAGAATTAATGGTTGAGGTTGAGGCTGAGGCTGAACTTGAGATTGGTTTTGAGTCAGAGATAAAGGTTCAGTTTGAGTAGGTAACTGTTGCAGCTGCATTGGAGCCTGCAGTAGCTGGGCAGTTGCATTTTGCCCTTGAGCTTGAGAAAGGGATGTAACACTCTGTGAGGTAAATTGAGTGCAGTCTGCCTCCTGATCTTTTGTGGTTTGCACACCTGGGGGCGGTACATTTTGTGCTCCCAAGTGTACCGCAGGTTGGGTTGGTGGAATTGTTGCAGCTGTTTGTGGAGCGACTGTTGTTAATGGCTTCCCAAGGTACATTGGAGTTTCCTGATGTGTGCTGCTTGCAGCCGGCACACTTCCTGATGGTGTTGCTGATGAAGGATACTGATTTGGAGGAGGGTAGGTGTATGGTCCCTGTGTGGACAGAGGCATTCTAGGAGTCATTTGAGGCAACCTGGTAAGACTAGCCAATGGTACAGCTGTTACACCTGTGGGGTATGGTCTGTAAATTCCCCTGGACATGGGGCGCACAACAGAGGCAGGCTGGGTGGTAATTGGCAAGGTAGAGGCAATAGGAGTATTTATTGTGGAATATATCATGCCATCACCTCCTCTCATTGAAGCAGGGTACAAGGCGCGTATACTTGCTTGTCTGGCATTTATTAGGTTTGTAAGAGTTTGGCCATTTGCTGTTGGTCTTCCATCAGGGCCATACAGTAGGCTTGCTCTTATTGAAGCTAAGCTTTGCTGGAGATTAAGCCTACCTAAAGGTCCACCTCTTCCCGCTCCATATGCTACCAGTTCAGGGTTATTTCCATATCTGCTCCCAAAGTGGTCTGCCGAGTTCAGAGCTGCACACATGCGACTGATCTCCCTGGCAGTGGTTGCACTGTACTGAGCCAGATTGGAGTCCTGTGATACCGTCAGGTCACGTGAAATGTATGCATAGTCAGAATTTATATTTGACATAGAGCCATATCGGCGAAGGGGTAACGAAGGGCCAGCAAAATCTCCTTGGTGACGCAAGTCTGTGTAAGAGCCATACTGTGCTCCCATGCCAAGATATCCACCATCACATGCCTCAGTCATGCTACTAAGATCTACTGCCAGACCCCCTGGGGCATTGCTTGGATAGTGAGCAGCATCAGTCATGGAAGGCAGATTAGTGTCAGACATTGAAGGCTGTATTCTTCCTGAGGAAACTATGGGTGGTTGATATGGTTTACGTTCCTCTGTCACTCCTTGTTGCTGTTGTTGTTGTTGGCTAACATTGTGGTGTGGTGGTTGGGGAGAGTGGGCAGCTTGAGAGGTTTCTGTGGTGGATGTTTTATCTGAGGATACTGCTGGAGGCTTTTGAGTGAATGATCCTGAACAGGAACCAGCAAAGGGCAATTTGTAAACAACATCACAACAAGCCACCTGGTTCTCTGGTTTGATTTGTCCTGTGAGATCCAAGACCTGAGGAGGGGGAGGGGGAGGGGGAGGAGGCTCCTCTCGTTTAACAAGTTGAGTCACTGTTCCCACCTGTGATGTGTTACTCTCATCAAGTTGCACCATCATAACATGGGGTTTACCTGTGGACAAGTTCATTACCATAGGCTTGTTCTTAAGCTCTAAGGCAACTCCACCATAGATTTCATGAGTAATGCTGGAAGCAGGAGCTCCAGACACTGATGGTGGAGTCAAGGGAGATACTCTTGGCATGGCACTGGCAGTCACCACAGACTGGGCACTGCTTGTCTGGCTAACTACGAGGTCTTTTTTCATCAGCAATGGCTGGACCTGATTAGCTAAGTTGTAACGAGCGTAAGAGGATTGCTGTTGGTGTTGCTGTAGCTGTTGCTCAAGAAGTTGTTGTTGCTGCAAGAGCTTCTGCTGCTGTAACTGCAATTGTTGCTGTTGAATACCGAGGTTCTCCAGGCAAGCATCAATTTTGGGAATAGATGGGTCACTAATCGGTGGCTTACTCTGCGTTAAACATACAGCTGATCCAACCCCCTGCCCCAGATCCACACGGTTCTGCAAAGGGTCTCCATACACCACTGGCTGCTTGGGCTGGGACATGAATGTTGAGCCTGCAATAGTGACACTAACAGTGGTTGGTGTAGATATAGATACATGGGGTTGCTCTTGTGTATTCAGGTTCATAATAAGAGGTTGCACTGCAGTGTGTCGACCAGGTGACTGTTCTGATCCTACAGAGTATCTTCTTGTGTCAGAAGCGAGGGATGTTAGATCCATCCCTTGATCTGTCATTATGATTGGTGCAGGCCTCATTGGGGCTCTCAGATCTACTACATTAGTGCTTGGATGGCCCTGGCCCTGACCCACAACCTTTGAGGTCCCTGGAATACTTGAGATTTTACATAAAGATATATTTTCCACAGATCCATGACCATGTGCAGTTGTAGTCACTGTGGCAATGCCTACATTTTGAGTGATCTGTGAAGAATGCTTCGGAGACTGGTGTGATGCTTGCATTTGTGGTGATGTTGGTGAACTTGACGACAGGGGCTGTGAGCTATACAACATTTTACAAGTGACCTGTGTGGGTGATGATAAAGGGGAAGTGGAAGAATTTACAGTCTGTGGCTTAGCAGGACTAGTTACATCTGAGGACATTGTTATCACCATCACGGTTGAATCTTGAGAAGACTGCTGTCGTGCAAGACGAGGTGAAATTGCCCTCTGAGGTGCGTGAGCTCCATGGGGGGCTATAGCCGATGTAGCATCACTGGGTAGGGATGGCAGCTGCCTACCACTGCCACCAGTGGGTCGAACAGATGGCATATGCGTTGGACTTTGTGCTGGGGAAGTTGTAGGCGAGACTGGGGGACTAGGACCCTTGAAAAGGGAAAATACTTTGGAACTTATAGAGGATGTTCCAGGATCAGTTTGTGTATGTGTTGGCCTTTGGGACCCAGGTCTGCTGCCAGTAGGCACTGCACTTCCTGTCTGTCGAGTGGTGGCAGTCTGACTAACTTGGGGCTTGGTTGTGGCACCTCCAACAACACCTTCAATTTTGGCACTCTGTGTCATCATCCTGTTTTGTGTTTCTTTTGATAGATGCTGTGCTGCATGAATTCCTGCAATTCTTGGATCACCTCCTGTTGTGGGGAAGGACACAGGAGCAGTAACCTGTGTTGGGCTTGAGCCAGGGGTTAGGACAGTTCCTGCTTCAAGATTATGTTTACCGTCAGGCTGAGGGACAACTTTCTGCTGACTAACTGTTTGTCCCTGCCTCTGCATGAGTTGTGCTTTCTTCATCATCTCCTCATATACCTCCTCTGCACTTTTTAATGTCTTATCAGACGGTGACACTGCTGAAGTCTTTTCTGTAGGGGAGTATAGTGACGTGAAGGTTGGAAGGTTATATTCATTTCCTGATTTGTAAAGCTTTCCACCAATCATCTCAAAGCCCTCTGCTTCTGAGTCAATAGAAGGTGAGTATTCAGAACATGATGACCTATGAAGCTCCTCCATCTCTGCAGCCTGTCTCAGTTCCTCTGTTGGCGATGCATCCTCAATAGGTGAGAGATTACTTGGGGGAGTCTTGGATCTTTCTCTGCGTCTCTGTGCCCGTAACTCCTCTTTATCCCTTTTTGTTTTGCGAGCAGTACTTCGAATCCTCTGTTGCTCTAGATCTCTCATCTGCTCCTGTTCTCTGAGTAGTTCTTCCTCCTCTCTGAGTTCATCCTCTTCAGATGAGTCCTCTATAGTGGGCAGCAGTGGCCCATGGGAACGATGCCGAGCCTTTCTCTGCTGCTTTGCCTCTTCCAGTCTAGCCCTACGACTGGGGCTGCTGTCACTGTCATCCTCCATGGATGATACAGATGTGGGGGATGTTCCAGAGGTGTAGCTGGGAGTGGTGGCAGGCAAAGTGGATGAATATTCCCCCTTGGACCGCTCCTCTGGAGAACCAGTCAGACTCTCCATCTCTAGCTCAGGCTCTCGTAGATCATGTTCTGTACTGAGCTCCATGTCCCGGTTATAACTGTTGGTGTTATTCAGCTCAATTGTCTTAAAACGTCGAAGGCCTCCGGCTATTACAACATCTTCCTCTTCATTTGCCTTGTATGCATCCTCCGATACTTTGCTGTCTTCCTCAAAACTGTTGGATTGTTGAGAGAGGCGACGCCTGTCTTTGCTCACATCCCCACTGGTTTTATGTCCTTTTTTAGTCTTCTGGTTCCCATACTCCTCCTCCACCTCCTCCTCATCAGCACTCATCTCCATAATTTGCCTCCTCATGTACTCCTCATCTGTTATACTTTTGTGTGACTTCTTCTGTCTTACTGGCAATGGCGAGAGACCACTTTCACTGCTGTCCTCCACATAATCGTGGCGAAGCTTACAACTGAGATCATCTTCTGATTCATCCCTTGCTGCATCATCATCAGGACTGTGGTCTCGGTCCCCTCCAACCAACAATGAACGTGGCCTGGACTTCTGGTCTGAGGAATTGTTAGGCTCTAGCAGAGGCTTCATGGAACTCTCTAGCTTGGTGATTTCAGAGGGGATAGAAGCACCTCTTTCACTAAGCTTAATTTCTTCCTCTCGGATCTGGCCTGTAATTTCCCCTTGAGAGCTTGAGATCCCATCAGAAGAGTATCCAGTGTCACTTAAACTCTGAGTACTTGATTTGTTGCAATCCTACAGAAACAGAGAAAAGGGCAAATAGAGATCAGAAGTGAAAAAAGGCACAATTTACATCATATTAAATCATGGCAAAGTCCATTACAAGCCTCAGTGCACACCTTGTAGCTCACTAATTTATTTTTATGGTAATTGGGAGAAGCATTAATGTACCAGGTCTAATACAGATGTAATAGTCATTAACACTGAAATATTAGTGACTAATTACATAATAAAGAGCAAACAATTTAATACAGTAATACCCAGGGCTAAGGCCAAAATCAACCCAAATATTTAGATTGTATTTTGCATTTTAGTTTTAAAATCTATAACTTAGAAATTCACTGTTATCACAACAAACTTTAAAGATTTTGATTTTAATTGATTATATTCACAAAAGAAAACATAGTCTGAACCCAGAGCTTTATTTTGGCTGCTTTGTGAATGTAATCTTATTTCTTAGTTCATGCAAGATTTATTCCACTGATTTGGGTTGAGTTTGCCTGTAAATGTTATGTACACAGAGATGGATAAATACACTGACACACTAAGTGAATATAACAGACAGCTGAAGATACAAACAACTACAGACAAATGTCATTTGGTTACATGCTTGATTGCCATCTTTGACGCATTCTCCATTGCATTCTTCGAACCGTTGAAGAATAACGAACATGCTTCATCACAAAGTGTCACATTAACAAAAGCTTGCATTTGATACAAATGAAATAAAAGTGTACAAAATAAAGTTGAAAAATGGGAGAATGAGCTGAGATAATGATGACAATAGTGATGGTTGGGATGATGATGATGAAGCAGTGATGAAGATGGTGCTAAAAAGGATATAATTATGAAGAAAATTATACTGATAGGTGATAACAACACAAGACAATGATAACTATTACAAACTAAGTTTAGCTACTTGTGGTCAGGATAAAAATGATATAACGGTGGTATAATAGGATAATGGAATTGATGCTTAAAAGGAAAAGAACAATTATTCATCAAATAAAAGAAACTACAAAAATTAAAATTACAAGATCAACAAAAATCTAACTGTGTTGATCAATGATGAAAATGACATTAATGATGTTGATGACAGTGAGAATGACAAATTAATACAGTAGTTCAAATGGAGTAAAAAATAATAATAAAAAATGTGAATCAAGAGTAACAGGTGAAGGCAAGGAAGTTGCAGGTAGCTCACTTCGTGGTGTCTTGACTTCTGTGCATCTTCAGCTATCTTCTTGTCTTTTGGTGAAGTGACAGTCTCAGACAATGTCTTCTTTGGTGAGGTCTTGATATCTTCTTTCAGAGATTTAGATGCGACTTTAGTCTTCTCCTGGCCCTGCGGCTGTTTGCGGGCCTGGTTGTTACCTGTGGGTTTAGACTGCGTGGGTATTGTTTTTGAAGTGGGAGAGGCCTTGGCGTGGATAGGTGCGGCTTTACCAGGGGTGGATGAAGCCTTGCCACCAGAAGGATAAGAAGGACCCTTCGCCTGAGCAGAGGTCTGGGAAGAACCCTTTGTCTGTGTCTGCCCTTTGGCCTGGCTTTGGCTCTTTACTTGGGTGGCGGACTGAATAGGGCCCTTACTTTGAGCATGGGATTGATTAGGACCTATCATCTGAGGACCCTTACTCTGAGCTGTGGGTTGTGTAGGACCCTTGGTTTGGGAAGGAGGCTGAGTTGAACCTTTCAGTTGAGCAACAGGTTGGGGAGAACCCCTGGTTTGAGGAGATGCTTGGCTAAGCCCCTTGGTTTGAGGGGCAGGCCCTGCCTGTTTCACAGGGGAGAGGGGGCCACTTACTTGGGGACCCGATGGTTTCTGCTGTTGTTGAGGAACTGTGGATCTAGGCCCTGAAAGTTGATTGGGCCCCTTCTGCTGAGGTGGTTGCTGATTGGCTGTTCCAGGTGGTCTAGGGGATCCCACAGGCTGTGTAACAGGAGCTGGAATATCTCCCAAGCTTCCTGACAGAGCCCTCTGCGTCTGGCAGTTCAAGCACAACCATTCTTTCTTCTAGAAAAGAAGCACAATGAAAACAGCAGTCAGAGGTGTTAAATTAGTAATCAGCTGAAAGCAGTTTTCTTCAAACACACTCTGTTACACATGGGCATAAACAAAAAAAAGATACCAATATAAAAACTCAAAATTTTCTTTTTCCACCTGGTGCAAAGAATAAGTAGTTTCTTTAACGGGCAACAGTCTGATTAAGTACATTACTATGTATGATGATTGATGGGCACAGAAAAATAAATGTGTCTTATAGATAAATAAATAAAATCAGAAAGTTGTTGTCTGAATGTTCATGGAGTGCCAAGGACTATAACAAATCGGAACAACTGAATATTTGAAAGCCTGTCCAAACAAGGCCTTTCATCTCCTCCAGAAGACTTAATCATTTGAAAACATTAAGTACTCTCAAACAGGGTACACAGAGGAAAATTACTGTGTGAATACAAATGAACACATCTGTTATGAGATTGGAGGGGTGCAACTGTCATTACATCTCTGATGGGGCTCGCGGCAGATGTATCTGCAAAAGCAGGATTCGTCTTTCACACTCAGCCTCACTGGGCCGTATGTTCTGAGATAGTTATAGATTCTGACACTGCTAAGAATCAAGAACAGAACCCATCAGAGGCAGGATATTAACAAAAGCAGATTCAATTTCAGGTCAATGCAGCAGATTGATGAAGCTGGTCAATGAAAAGAAATGGGTATATTACAGGTCAAAAAAGCTGAAAAGAGAGGTGGCAGCACCATGTTTGTAACATAACCCTCCATTTTGATAATATTCATTCATGCTTTGGGCCCGCAGAGCGAGCGTTGTGTCACAGACTTATAAAACAAAACAAATAACCCCATAAAAATCTCTACTGCTGATCACAATCTAGCCTGAAATCATTTATTTTATTTCAAAAGAATCAATAAAGAAGATGGAATTCAACAACATGGCCAGGAACACAAAAACAATGAAGAAGTTCAAAATTGGTATCAGAGGTCATCTCTACTGCAGTCAAGTAAAGATGCTAGAGAGGGATTTATATGGATTATTCATTTCTTCAAACATTTTTACATCCTCCTCATGTTGCAACCAAATACAAACAGCACTTAGCAAACTCATCGCGATTCTGACCCATCTGTCACATTTCTGACAAAGACGACATCCTAAAATAAGAGCTATCTGCCTGAACGACATAAATCATTGAAGAAAAGACATCAGTGCAAGTCAGAAGAAAAAAAGGTGATAATCATGTAGTTGGCAAAGAATGTCCTAACATTGTGGCATCAACATAGGGATCTCAATCTGGACCTCAGTGACCAGCAATTGATAAGACTCCAGATAAGGTCTGAGAGTAGTGGACACTTCCCCTTCTCACTTGGTCTTAACCTGTTCCGAGAAACCGATCAGGTCCAATGTGGATGAAACATTGATTCTAGGCTTATTGGGTGTCCTCTGGATTCTTTTAAAAACATTGTTAAGTTCAATGACCACAGTAAAGCGTGGATACCATCACAGGACACTTCTGCTTTGTCCAGTAAAACTGACAAATGATTATTCGCAGGCTGAAGTGGGTGGTGGGTGGCAAACCTTTAACAACAAAGGCGGGGGAAAGTGGATGTATTGAACATGATAGCCACAAAATATATATTTCCTATATGTGATCCTAGTGCTGTGTATGTATTAAATTAATTAGCGCATGTTTACGCCTACACGGATGAAAAATTTAAATCCTATAGGCTACCTACTGTTTTTTACAGTGGCCATCCCCATTTGGATGTTTTGTTTGAGATGTTTAGAGTTTCTGTCTGTCTGCTGTTTGGTGCTGCGCAGATACAACGTTAAGACAGCAGGTTTATTAAAGACAGCTTTATCAAGAACACAGTAATGAGGGTATTTGTGTTTATCTTATTACATTATAATGTTTGTAACAGTCAAATTTTATAGAGATTTGCTAAAACAGAAATATGCCTCATGTAGCTCGTGATCAATAGAATATAATACATCTCACAGTCGGAACATGACATACATATAACCTCATAATAACTAAATTACAGCCATTACGCAACTGAAGTGATAAATTATGCAACTCCTGCTTAGAAATGATGCCATCTGAATCACGAATACTGTGAAAATATGCTGTTCACCGTGGATAATGCTGCAGCAACCTTAGGAATAGTGTGGGCAGCTTCAACATTTCCCAGCACAAAGGAGATACTGTAGAATAAGAGCCTGGCAAACACAGTGTCAGTTTAGAAACCTTTCAACAACGGTAGAATCCTGAGTGCTTTTGAGAACTGCACTATATCTTGACTCGGTTTGACAAAGTGACATTCTTAAATACAATAATCTGCCAAAACCAAATATAACACATTAACTATGGGTACTATAACTTCATTTAAAATCTTTGTGTAAACTGTTATTTTTACTGATGCTATTTTTTCATTTGAGATTAAAACCTTTCTTGACATTCCCAAATCCTGCAGGAAACTGTTCTCTCAACTCAGACCATGATGCGTGGATGGAGCCACTGGCATGCCAAACAGACAGACTTGCTTTGTTTTCATCTCTCTCATCTGCTCTACTGAGAAACTATATATAAACAGGTGCAGTACCCTCAGAACTAGCCATCTGTGTCAGCCCATACACACACACACACACACACACACACACATACATATATATATAAAGTTATGTTGAAATGTCTGTGGACAGCTAGTGCCAAAGGGGAAGGGCAAAAAAAAAACCTACTGAAACTATACAGCAATATAAACAGAGAAATCATTCTGTGTGTGTGTGTGTACTGTGTACAAACATACATGAATATGATTATCGTATAATCATCCCAGCAAAAAAAAAAAGTCAACCCCTGAAGTTACTTCTAACCCTTTCAATGCTACTTCTCATCCCGCTTTTCTGATTTCCTAGGTATGTTGATAACAGTACAACCACATTAGATATCTGAATTGAATAGTTCTGAACAGTTTCTTTCACAGTGCAGCTTCCTTCATGCCATTTTGACATTGTTATATTCCCCTCTTTGCTCCTGAATCAGCATAACACTACTGCGTGGGTGAAGGGAGAGAAGAAAAAGGCCAAACTAAAGATGGTAGTAGCAAATTATTCATGTAGAGTGCTTCAGTGTGTACAGCAGTAAGGCTGTGGGCTGTGCTTCCCACCTCTTCCTACACTGTGTACAGAAAATCAGGTCTGTGTAAGGGACTGAGCCTGTGAACTTCCGAGGCAGGCTTTTAATGCACTCTCAAAACAGCACGACCAATTCACTGAAGCAATCTCCACTTTTTAACTGCCCCCTGAAGAACAACCTTCCCACAGCTCAATACTTAGAAATTAAATTGTAGCCAAAACTACGAAGCAGATACTAAAGTAACATGGACTTCTAACTTTTTCATTTTCTTCTTTTTTTTTCCCATGGGGGGAAGGGGGGCCACAATGAGTGTTTGGTTCTGCTATGTGTGTGCCGCACCGTGATGTGGCACTGGTAGGATCAGTTTGTTAGTGAATGAGTAACCTCATTAAATGGCAGGAGGCTGACTTTACTGTTCGGTGGAGATTGTATTTAACCTCTGCTCTGAACTGTAACTCAGATGAAGCGGACAGTGACTGTAATCCATCAATTGCATTTAAAGCATTTAGCCTCTGCACCTATTCACTGCATCATGAAATCAGTTGAACCAAGTGATTTTACAACATATTATTTGACACACATTTTGACACTGGCAATAAATCCTACTCCCTCTAAGCATTTTTCTCCTGCAAGTGCAGCTATGGCATCAGTGGCTTTATTGCTGTAATCATATCAATTTGATGAATTAAACATTTTAGCCTAACCCTTGGCATAAGAGACACAGGGAGAAGACTTGGATTTAACACAAGCTAATGTCTACAGAGTTCCCTGATATTGACAACTACGATACTTCATCGACTTTCCTGTATGTTTGTTTTCATGTTTCTAGCTATTCATTCTGAGAAAATATGTAATCCTACAGTGGCCCTCAATACTCAATGCACTGCAACTTATCAAACAAAAAATTAAGAAATCCACTTGGACATATGTGGTCACTCATGAAGATGTTTAGAGGGTAAAAAATTTAGTTTTAGAAGTAAAAGTAAATGTAGTTCTGTTTGTAAATGCTTTGAGACTGGAACATAACTGGGTAAGCACACATACTGAGATAAAGTTTAACAACTCTTCTCTCTGATTTGCAATAATAATAAAAGCAAGGAGACACTTCCTTGGAATGGCCTTTTCTTAAGCAGCAGTAAATTTAGCTTTCAGAGCAACACTATAATCCATCAGATTAATTTATTCATTCATTCATCTTCTATCGCTTATATATTTCCGGGTCACAGGGGGTCCTGGAGCCAATCCCAGCTCACATTGGGCGAGGGCAGTGTACACCATCCAGTTCACTCCATCGCAGGACCAACACACAGAGATAGACAGAGACCAACAACCACTCACACTCAGACCTACGGACAGTTGAGTCACTGATTAACCTAAACATGATGTGTTTGGATGGTGGGAGGAAAACGGGGTATCCGGAGGAAACCCACGCAAGCACGGGGAGAACATGCAAACTCCGCACAGAAAGGCCCCAGGCTGGGAACCAATCCTGCAACCTGATTGTGGGGCAACAGCACTGACCACTATGCCACTGTGTTGCCCTAATCCATCATATTTATTATAATTTAAATGTATCGTGTGGTGCATTTTTCATTTGCATTTGTCGTGTTAAGTAGTGCGGCGGAGGCGAGTGTTACAGCAAATGTGAATTCTGCTTTGTGGATTTTTCCACATTTAGGTTGACACAGTACCAAGACTGAAGCTGAGGGAACAGTTAGTGAGTAAGGCTGACTCTGCCACAGGAGACAAAAGTGGATACTGTGAGCACCAGCAGTATAGTGATGTCATCCAGTCAGCTCACAGTCGGAAAAGCTGCCCTTTCACTGTCAAAATAATGAGATTGAACACCACAGGGTATCACTGGGAAAAAGCCAGAGGGATTGATCCCATTCCTATAGATTGATCCCACATTCTGAAGAGCTTGATATGACATTACAGCCCTGGTCACTTACACAAAGTTTGTGTGAGAGTGGACTATATGTGTATGTGCAATCTGAGTGCATGTTTGCAAATATGTACAGAGGAATCTGACAGTCTATGCAAGTGCGGTTGGGTATAAAATTCACCAAGTTCTTCAATGAAGCACACTAACAAAGTCAGGAAGGAAAGAAAACATATAAATGATCCACACTGTAAACAGCTAATGTCAAGTTAAACGCTGGTTTGTGCACAACAAATGACACGCACAGATGGAGCTTCTTACTTGCTTATTTGATTAGGAAAAGCACCACCTGAATTAAAAATCTCACCATGTTTACTGACTCTTTTAATTTGGAATGATCCAGCAAAAGGGAAAAAAAATCCTAAAATGTAATGAAGCAAGAAAAGCAAGCACTGAAAACAAGCAGATGATCTCCAGGCTATAAATGTGTTGTGGACGTTGTAAAGAAACAACTATGAAGTACAAGAAGTAGCTGACTTACTTTAGGCAAACTTTCACTGAAAAAGAAAATATAAATTGCAAACCTCTGCAGACTGTCTTCTGGAATATGTCTCAAGGAAGGATTTGAAGCTGGCTTGATTTATTGTTCATACCAATTTACTCTCTTCTACAAGTACACGTCTCAAGAAAGATGTGACAATTATAAAGAACATTTAGGCTGTAGTGGACATTTATTTAATTATTGGTTAATATTGCAATCAAGTATCAAACAGGGAAGAATGCCACATCTCAGCCTCCTTCAATGACTGAATGTTTCGGTCACTTGGGGGCAGCAGAAACATGCTCATAATACAATATTGTCATATTAAGAGCGTTAAAGTTGATATGGAGAAGAAGTTGCATTCAGATTCACGTTTTATTACTGGCCTTGTTAAGTTTCTTCTTAGTGCTGCTTTGTTCTCCTCCACCTCCTTAGAGAGATATCTGGCTCTTCCGCAGCCGAAAGCTTCACCTCCTAACCAGCTAACTTTCTTGGTGTAGCATGTAGCATCCTGAAAGTGACGCTAAGTCAAAACACTGAACTATTCTAAGCTGAACTGCAGCGTCTATGGATTAGTTAGTACAATAAACCTGCACCATGCAAATAAATCACACTGTGTGCATAATGGCAGATATTGCAATCTGAACTATTCTTTTTTGCATTTCATTTTCACAAAAAAAATAAAAGGATGCCATTTTTGTTAGGTCTTGTACTAAACAAACTCCATTGGATAAAATCATTTGTACCACCAAAACGCTTATGTTGCAAGAATCATATATATCATATATATATATCATTTTGTACAGCCCTGTACTCCAAGTGACACTTTTCACTTTCACTTGCAAATGAATGGAATCCTTGGTAGTGTAAAAATAATGACAATAGCTGCTTTAAAGATGTAATGTGTACCTCTACACATTAGTTCAACTGTCAACATGTTGGAAGTGTCTCTTTGACCATTCAATGTGGAAAAATATTATCAGGGACATTTAATGAATTGCGTTGTACCTGCACTGCTTTAGTTCATTATATGTTTGTTCTTGTAGCTATTTATCTTAATTTCCTTCCTTTGAGTAATATTGAAGCATTGACCGGTTATTTGATTATTTCAGTGGTTCCATCTTCTAGGTGAAGTCTTTTTGATCATGGAAGCTTGTCTATATGAGAAGCAGTTTAGGGCGGGTTCCATATTAGAATTCCCAAATGGCAAAATAACAAAAATAACAAAAAAATAACAAAATTTCTACAGAACCAAAAAGCAGAAGAGAAGAGAGGTCTGTGGAAAGCTCTCACACATTTTGCCCATGGATGGAGCCAGAGAGCACAGAATTTTATAGGGAACTGTGGAGTCCTGTGGGAGCATACACACCCACACAACAACATGAACGCGCACAACAGAAAAACAAACTGCGTGCTCACGAAGTCGGATTCAAGCATCCTGCTAAATATTGCACTTGGTGTAGGCTGGATTGGCTTTTAAATACCACTTTAGTTCTTATTCCCCATGCAATTGGCAGTCACATTAATCTGCTCCACCTTCTTTCTGAAGCACACAGATGTAGATTTGAAAATGCTGATCAGCAAGGTGTAGCAACGTGCGAGCAGGTTTACTGTGTGTAAACTACCCAACCCCATAGTTCTCTCTCACTGTCAGTCAACTCACAGCAGGAGTTTGTCTCCCACATGGCTTCTCTGCCAGGAATAAGACCACAAACTGTGAGCAAGAAATGTCAGCTGTCATTAAAAGCAGTCACACACCTGACTGAGATTGAGATATTATATTTTAAGAGACCATTACGATGAAAGAAAGAAAGATAATTGGGGGGGGCTTAGGGCAAGCTGTTGCTGACATGATCATGTCACAGTGGAAATCACAAATATAAAAGAAAACTGAGCCCCTGATAGAAAAGATGGATAAGAAAGAGAACCACTGTAAACATCATATGAGAAGTTTTATTTCTAAATGTCAAACTTTGGCTGTTCCTATTCTTAGAATTTGTATCTCAAAATGATTCGACAACAGCTATCACAACTTTCCCATCAACAGCCATGGTCATTACCTGAATATGGATTATTTTCAACAGTGCACAACCTTTATAGTAGCAGCAAAGAACTGAAATAAAGAAGTTACTTTAGTAACAACAAAGGCAGAAAGACCATAATATTCCTTCAAGTTTTGCTCCTTACAGAGATTAATGAGGCATATGACAGAGGTGGTCATAATTAATTTGTAACAAACGAAGGTTAGGGGAGCACAGGGTCAGTGTAAATTATTAACTACCACGTGCACAGGGGCACACTGCCAAGCAGGTGTGAATGGGGTGAGCTTAAGGTGACTAGAGAAATATGTCAGGCACAGTTTGGTGCTCAGACATATAATCACACACACACACACACACACACAGACACACGTTCACTATTAAAGTAGCACAGGAGCATCTCAACGCAATTTATGTTAAGTATGAAAGTCTAGAAATGTAAACACAAATGCAGTCAAGGTTGAAATTCATTCATTCATCTTCAATCGCTTATCCATTTCCGGGTCATGGGGGGTGCTGGAGCCAAATTCATCAAAGATAAATTCCGCAACTAACAACCATACTCAATGTTTTCAATGCTGGTGTAAAATTCAGAATGAGGATCAATGAGCAGGGCAGGTTAGTCTTTTAAAAGGTCTATTAGTCCCATTTAAATCAGAGTATCCATTTCCATTGTGCACACTCTGAATGAACAGTGGTTTAAGGCTACCAATTGCGCATTGTGAAGCGTGAGCAAGCACATGTGACAGCAGTGTACCAGGCTCTGTCACACCATGCCACGGCTGTGACAGGTCAGTAAGAGTCAGCAGGTATATAGGTCAATCCCCTGGGACTCCTTCAATGGGGACACGTGGTCAGGCCTGTGGATTAGACAGGAAATGAAGGATCATCCACTGACGAAGCAGGCCTCAACTACAGGCCCAGTTTCCCATACACAGTCTAACAGAGTGCATCATGCATGAATATTAAGTATAGTGAGATGAACACTAGAAGGGTTTTGCAGACATATCCTGGTACTGCAGGCATTGACAGTATATCCACATGATGTTGTTCTGAATGAATAGCCGTCTATTCACTCTTCTACCAATTTCCTTGGTCTTCAGGAACAGCGGTGTTGGCCCATCATTGGACCAATTTCCTAAGTAGTGATTGAGATTATTTTAATAAGTATAACATCAAATCACTCTAACCAAGATCCTAATCAAATTGCCCAAGTAAATTATTTTTCGAATTGGAAAATAATATAAGTCTATCCATCGATCTTCATTCCCTTATCCAGGGTCGGGTCGCGGGGAATATAAGTCTATTAATGACTAATTCTAGTCTGAAGTACAAAACATGGCAGATAACAAGCATGTCACCAAGTGTCTACTGTAGAAGTTTATCATAAAACAAGTCTCTATAGTATGGCAGGCTACATGTGAAATAACTGTTTTGTGGGAAGGACTCACAATCTCTCCAGCGCAGTGTGTTGCTGCAGGACAACAGTGGTTCATGTGCCGTTAAGTGTGTGTGTGTCTGATGCCTCTGCAGGGACAAAGTAGCACAGAGTCGGGTCATGTTTTCTGCTCTTTATTTACCTATTCTGTCTGTTTACATTTGGTTCAACAGGGGGCAACAGGTGCTCTCTTTTTGTCCAGTACAAAAGGGCCGAGCTGATTGGTGAAACTGTCCCGACTCAGCAGGGGCCCCTCTGTGCTTAACTATGTCATATCATGAAGGAAGCACCAAAATGTCCAAGTGATCCCACAAGACCTGGGAACATGTTTCTAAGTGAAAAGCTTCTTGTAGTGAGTTGTACTGGTATAGACTGGTGAATGATATCTTTTACTTGTGTCTACTGCTGTGCAAGAATTTGAAATATGAATGGAGCCACCTCCATAAAAAAATATAAAAATATATACTCCTCTATGGTAACATTTTGAATAGTTTTTATTACATTTATTTGATCAGAAAAGCCTCAGTAATATTCAAGAGTGTCACGGCCAAGATATTAGACTCTTGAACAAAGCATATAATAATTCTAATCCATCGCCTCCACAACAGCTAAATATAACTATAAAGTTTCAGGGAGATACAGTAGAGCAACCTCCTTCATCCCTCAAAGAAGTGAAATCTTTCCTAGAGGACAAGAACAATCCAATAACCCACTTCACACACTTCAGGACTTGTAAGACAGCATTCAAAGAAGGACTGAAGCTGTTCTGAAGGCAAAGGGTGGTATTTGACTGTTTCCCTTGTGTTCTCTCCTTTTTTCTTTTTTGGCAAAGCTTTATAGACCAAGCTAATTTGACCTGAGAATATTCTAGATGAATTGCAGTGTTTCTCCCCCTGCAATGTTCCTTAAAAAGAATCAAAAGGAGGAGCACACAGTTTAGTGAATGCACCTTTCTCTTGTGGTCAAACTGTTCAACACAGTCAATACAATAAGAGGACTCTGAGGTGCCTTATTTTTACCTTCCAACCTGTTTATATCTATCTTTCTACGTCTTTGCCTGTGCCGTCGATTTCCAAACTATCATTGTTCTCCACCTTTACGGACTTTAATCAGCAGGCAGGCTTACTGTCAAAAAGATGATAAAACACAGTTTCAGTGAGACTGAGTGATGAGTGAGAGTGATAGTCAATAACAGTATAGTCTGCAGCAGTCCACACAGAGTGGGTGATGCCATGAACAACTTACCGTTCTTCATGGACACAGAAAGATTAAACAGTCAAATGTGAAAAAAGAGCTGAATAAAATCAGCGGCAAAAACAAAAGTCAAATCTGTAAGCATTCATCTTTTGAAAAATGTTAATCATGCTACCACCCAAAACACCCTAATTTAAACTGCGGTTGGCAGCTGAGCCAAACAAGCCAAGAGTCTCATCATATATGTCTGTCTCCAGGACAAGTTAATGAGGCTTTCTCCACAGTTCCTTTTTATTTTAGATGAGTTTCTAATACTCCTGTCAGGGAAATCTACAGCTAGCAGACAAACAAATACAACTGATGTATTACACATTTGTCTTTCAGACAAGTTACTCAAACTGTAACCAATCATCTGGTCAGATGACACTTTACACAAACAAGCCCAGCAAAAATTTTATGTTAATTCATGCTTTATTAATCTTTCAGACAGGTTGATCGTTGCATGTTTAATGTTCATTTTTCAACTTAGTTAGCAGGACTGCATCACCATCAATATCCATTGAGTATATATGGCCTTTGTACAAATGGGACGAGTGATGATTTCTTTAATAATAACAGATAACTCACTATTGAAATGATCAATAGTAGATCAGCAATCACAAGACTGTGGTCAAACACGGAGATGTTAAAAAATATAAAGTTTAAAGGAAATATGAGATAAAGCATTATTTCTAAACGCACAACCATCAAACCTTGACATATTTTAATCTTATCTAAGAGTTTCATTTGTTTCACTCAGACTGTACCCGTGTGATTTGACCAGTTTTGACAACTGAAGCAAAAGTTCCTACCTTTACTTATTCAGGATTGGTTGCACAAAAATGTGGCATCACAGGTTGTAGTCTAAAGATAGGTTACCAAAATATTGTAATTTAAAGCAAAAACAGATGTTTACATTAACATAAATTATCTGGGACTTTAAAGAAAAGAAACTGTAAAATCATTAGAAAGATGACAACATTTCCTGAAGGTGTGTTTATTTATCCATTATCTGTCATCTGTCCATGACTCTAGCTGCATCCTTGTGTGCAAAAAGGCAAAAAGGCTTTTAACTGATCATACAGGCCATTAACTCCTATGGGGGCTATTTAAACCATTCAAGAATCAGACATATCAACATTATTATTTTCGTTTCACGTTTTTGTACCACGGGGTAAGTTGCAGGTACTTTTTAGCAGATATAAATGTTGAAACCTGCAGAGAAACTGATCAAACATCTCTGCTGCATCTTGTGTTGTGTGGGATGTAAGATGTTTATAAGAATGCAGGTAAACAATAGCGACCAAGTGAACCCATTAGGAACCATCAGGCCTTCCTGGAACTGTTGACTCATGCCTCTGGAAGCTAACTGCACAGGCAGTGGAGTCTCAGTGTCCTCACGGATGGGGAAGTGGGAGGACCATCTCTCTGGTTGGGTGTAATGGTCTTCATGCTGTTTTTCCTATTGTTAGTGTTGTCAGGCCAGACCCTCACTAACTGATCTGGTCATCTCCACTGCTGCCTGACAGCTGCAGCACTGAGAAGATTAGCAAGGGGTTAAATGTAATATCTGCACGATCAGTGAGCTTTATCTCTTTCATTTTGTCTTTCAATCTCTTGCTCCCTTTCATTATAGCTGTCTCACTGTGGTTTTTTTTTTTTGTTCCCCTGACATACAACCACGAATCTCTTTTCTATAATCTCACATTTGTGTCACCAGCCTTTTAGTATCTGAAGCCTCTAAGCACAGCACACATTGAACTAACCCCCTCCTTCGTCTTCTAATGCCAGCATTAGGGAGTAGTCGCCTGCCGGAGGTGCTAAGGGGAAGAGAGAGCAAGTGCTTCAATGAGGTGGGTGAAGTGATGCACTGAGGCAGGAGGGTGGGAGGACATGGCCCACCTCTGTCACTCTGACAGCAAGGGAAGACACAGCGCTGCCAGGGGCCCCTGGAGCATTGCTAAAGCTTGTTAGCATAGCCACCAGGCCTTGAAGATGATGAGTTCTGATGAGGTGATTAAGCCAATTCTGCAGTCCCTTCTAGGCTTCAAAGCACATTCGGTCACAAGGTAGGAGAAGAAGGGCATGAGGAGATGAGACCGAAGAAAATGACTAAATGGGTAAATCAAGTTCAATATGGTCACTCTGCTCCTCAGATAGTCATTCATCAAGAGAGCTGATATTACTGCAGGGAAGGGCTTGGAAGAGGGTTGACCTCAAAGATGTCACATGAAAAATGAACTCTTGGTGCACAGACGTTTATCAAAATAAACACATGGAATGCAATCCACGTGTTGAAAGATAATGGGTAAGGGGAAGGTGCTTTTCATCCTTTCACAAAATGTAATGGAATGTAAAAGAAGCTCTGGGAGGATCGCCCCTGGTACTCTCAGAAGACCTGTTATAGACAGGAGTTTAGACAAAGTCAATGCAACTCCAGCTCAGTCTGAGGCCAGACCCTGCTGCCAAACACAAAGGTCCCAGAGATGAGAGTGAGTGGCATTTAAGCCTCCAAACCAGCAAGCCATCTGTGCTGGGTGCCACATAATCTCAGCAGGAAGCAGTTATTGCTGTACATCACATCATCTTCCTGCCGTGGAGCAGCACAGTCACACACTGCATTACATTAGTGAGTCAACTGTGGTGCCAGGATTTTGGGTAAACTTGCTTCATGTAATTCAGATTCAGTGTTTGAAATACTGGATTAGGTTGGAAAACCTTTCAGTCACTCTTACAGTCTCTTCAACACTTATATCTAACAAAGGCAGTATAACTTTGTCTCAGTCTAATCACCCAACAAGGCTGACTATCCTCAGATGGCACTTATTTGTGTGGGTGGATCTTTACAATGGTGTGTTGGGGTTAAGCACCATACTCAAGGGATCACTACACTCCTTCAACATGGATTAGAAACACACTCTACTATTAGCTCCTTCCACAAGACTACCCCCAGCACTGAGGATACACACACACATACATACACACACACTGGCTGCCAGTTATATGTGTGTATCAGTTCCTATAAACATCGTGTCTGGGTTTTAAAATGCTCGTCCTGATCTTGCTGCTAAATCAACAGATCGCAGCCTAAATCAAGAGGGCTGAATACCGTGCTGCAACGTCCATCACAGCTGATTCAACCAGAAGTAATTGCCAATTCAATCAATGTGTCAAAAGCAAGCAGTTGCCAACTAAGGCATGTAGACAGGAAGAAGAGGAATGCCAATGGAGGGAGAAGAGCAGTGAAACATGCAAGGAGGAGGAGAGTGCATATGTAGATCCATCCTCACACAAGTGAAACAAGAGAGGCAAGAGTACAAAACAAACCCACTGTCACATAAAAGAAAAAGTCAAAGGAAGACTTCATGTATCTGGGATGAAGACCTGAGAGCACTTTGAAAAGAAATGCTGAAATATGCTAAGATACAACAGAACAAAGAAACATTTTTTAAGAATCAATTGTTGCCTTCGGTAAAAAGGCAGTTTTACAGCAAGGCAAGCTGGGACCATGCCGTTCACCCATTAAATAAATTTGAAAACAGGACAGTGAAGAAAAATATAGTGAGTGGGCGTCAATGGTCTATGTGGGTGTTTGCAGGCCTGGAAAATTTCTACTTCTCACAAGCATATTAAATGCTACCATTTTGAAAATCTTAGTAGTACAATCTAATACATGGATTACTGAAATAACTAAGATCCAAAGATGTGCATCATGATATCAGCTACAATTAACCTACATATAATTGGGTAATGGTACTAACTACAAACAAACTAATTTCTGTCTAAATTCACAAAATAACCAGAAACAATTATGTAGTTGTGAACTGACAAAGATTAAATCCTTTGTTATAGTATTATTCAAGTGCCATTGACTGTTAGTCCCTAGTATTTCGTTTCTGTGGGTGTGAATAAATGCGTACTGACGTGTTACAGAATGTGTAAAATATATGTGGCTGTGTGATTCTGAATTCTTGTCTCTCAAACCCGTACTATATGCGGATTGAAATGAAGCACACACAGTACACAGGAATATAAAAGTATTAAAAGGAGGCAAGCAGCTGATTGAGGGTGGGTGGGTGTTTGAGTCTGTGATGGTGTAGCATCATCACTTTGGGAGCAGCCAGGCTGAGCGCGGCAGGCTTAGATGCACGATGCCGGCAACCATCTGGCTTTGGATGGGACTCCTGAGGGAGACACAGGCTGGTGCCAACCTCCAGAAAACACTTCAAGCCCATTTGAGAATGAGAATGACATGTTCATCTATATTGTTGCTCTGTGTGTGAGTGGCAACTGATGCTACACATTTACAATGACCACATGTTCTACATATGTTTGCTGTATGCTGTATGTGTATTCAAGGCCACTGCATTTTCAGAAATTTCAGCATCGTAAATGGAAAACAGACATTAATACAATAGAATTTTCACAATTTCTCATTATAAAAATGCCACCATGTCCTAACCACATACTAAATGCAACATGTGTTCCAGCACATAAAACTGAGTCAATATATTCCTGCAAACTGTGTTAAAGACTATTAAAAAGTCTCTCCTTGCACAGTCTCTGACTGTAATTGCCCTGTCACAGTTAAAATTATAAAAGAATGAGACCAAAAGAGTGCACATGAGTGTGTATAATGTGTGTGTGTCCTAGGGGCATGTGTGACTTTATTGTGCACAGAAGAATGAGTGCATGCTGGTGAAGGTAATATGATCAGTAGATTAGCAGCTGACAAAACATAAAATAATGAGTCATTTGTAGGTAAATGTGTCATTGTCAATAACTTAGTTAAACATTGGCCTTACTGCAGCTTTGCGTTGTTGTGACCTTTGTGACAAGGGACCAGAGCCAGGCCAGACCACAGCTGAACTTTACTTTGCTGACACATGACTAGTAAATGCTAATATTTAACTAAGGTTTGTCTGATCCACCTTATTATTCTGGGGAATGAGACAGAGTGCCACTGAGTTGATGAAAAGGCTTGTTTAGGCTGAACAGACAAGTGTAAATGAGGGAATTAATCTGGTATGAGCTGCCAGAATAGTTCAAGTTTGCTCCAGGCAGTCTTAACAAATGTCTAATGTGACAGAACAAATATCATTTCTGAATGAGTTAGTCCAGGTTCTGTAAGTTGAACTACAGTTTAAATCATATCTGATTCTATCATGTCAAATAAATGAAACCTGCTTCCAAAACCCAGACAAATGGCCCCCTGCAACAAAACTAACATGCATCTGCAAACATGCTTTCCTTCTCCAATGCACACACACAGGCATCAACGCACACTGACCTTAACAGACATGACGAATCAAACACAGCTTCCTCACTTCTCTGCACTACATGAACTATTCATAATGTTCTCCCTCACTGAATTATTAATGAGCTATGTTTTCTGTTTCGCCACACTTTTTCTTCACTTCTGTGAGAAATTCAGTGCTTTCACTAATGATCCACTCAGGGCCTGCGCCTGGATATAAACAGTGAGCAAAATTTTATATCATTATAAAAGACGTACAGCTGAGAGTCAGATCAGACCACCTGCACACCACAGGAACAAAAAGTAAGCCATACGGGAAACCGGTGGTGGGAATATAACGTTAGCCTGTCAAACTGCTGGGGACTGAAATATAATACAATGTGTCAAACACCTCTACCTTTATCTAGTCACAAGAAAGAGCTAAGTCTGCATCTGCATCAGTGGGCTGGAGTGTCAGGGCCACAAAGACAGAGCGATGAGGACTGACATGCAGTGTACTGAAAATCCCATTGAAGAGCAGACACTTCTGCAAAAACATTTAATGTTCTATTTACAACCAAACTCTGGGGAGTCGACAATGACACAAGGTTGGTTTTAATCTCCTTGAGAAGCATACTGTGGGAGGAAACAGTCCCAAAACAAGGACATCTTATTTACTCAGTGCCACACATGACTTTCAGCACTAATTGATGTGAAATATTCTGCAATGTAACAAACTGTTGGATTCCTCTCACTCATTATCTCTGATTCTCACTCTCTTCCTTGTCCTCCTCCTTCTTAATCTATCACGTCTTTCCTCTCTCCTCCTTCATTCTTCCACAAGTCCTGGCACTCACCGTCTCATCACATACTAAAAAGCCTTGATTATATGGATGGATGCACACACACACTCACACACAGGATACAACTTGGCTCAAGAGAATGATGTATTTTCCCACCCATAGGGCTACAGAAATTGTATTTTTGTGAAAATGATTTCCACAAGCTACAGATCATCTAAAATTCCATTCCAATGAGTCTAAAACAACTGAGGCTTAAACTGATATAGTAAATGGAAGCAGTTATTTATCAATTCGGTTTTGATTTTGAGAGTGAAGCATCTTTATTCTTGGATAATGTCCTGAAAAAGTCGAAGGTGGGCCACATAGTTTGTATAGAGCATGCAATTTAACTATTGATTGTTTTCTTCATATTTGCAGCGTCACTTTCTAATTGTGGAAGTATTTCTGGAGCTGTGAACATACCAAGAGGACTTTTTTTTTTTTTTTAGCACAAACTGCCTCTTGTTGCAGCTGAAAAAAGAGCAGCATTTCAATGTGAGGCGTAACATTATACAAGTGAAAAGGGGTCTAAACTTTTTTTCTTTTTTCCTATACTTGATTAAGCCTCATGAAGCTTATTCTTCTGTGGCAAGGACTTCCTTTGTTGTTACAATGAATGCATATATTCATTATGTTTTTTTTTTTATTTACACATTTAGTCAGAAGCAATGATGTGAGAACCACAGGAAAGACAGGAGATCCAAGAAGTGCTGAAATACAGATTAATGCATTATTGGTTGTAGGGTTTTCGAACAGTCCTGGATGTTGACAATAACAAGTGTATAGAATATCCCAACCTTATCATTTCAATGCATTTCATATGAGTTCCTTCAGTCGCAGCTCAGTTTTTCGGCCTATGAGTAAAATTTTAAATCAAAGGGCTTTCCAGTCTTCCCAATCAAAATGCTCCACAAAACACATGGATGGACCAGTGGAGCACATGAAGAAAAGATGCACCTACATGCTCTGCCACTGCATTCTCAGGAAAAGGAAGAGATAATCACCATTTTGCTTGCAACAGGCATGAAATGACAAACAAAAGAAGATGCAGACAAACACATTTGGAGAGATTAGATGCGAGAGGATGATGAAGATGAATGTGCCAAACAGGCTGTGGAAATAAAGCTGAGAAACCTAAATTCAAAGTACAAAGCCTCACACTATGTCCAAATGGTTCTCACCCAATCTGAAGCAAGCCACTTGCCAGCTCACATGGAATGACAACAAAAACTGTTCACGGGTCTGGAAAGAATGTCCTTTATGCTGGACTAAGTTGCAGATAGGGCCAGTATAGCAGGAACACGACACACCTAACAACGGAGTGTCATGTGAAAACAGAGAAATGGCAGTCTCAAAGTTTTTGTTGACTCTTCGCATCTTAGCAGCCAAGCATGAAAGGGACGGCTAACAAACAAATTATCTCTCTGTTTCCATAGCAATCTATGAATGGCCTGTGCTACTGCCTGTGACAAGCAGATGCCTGGGAAGACAAGGCGTGCCCATAAAAAGCCAGTGCTCTGCAGAAAGCCTATTATTACTGCTATCTTTCAATTGGACTTGATTTGCATAATTAAACTCAGTTATTACCTGGCTCTGGAAGACACTGCAAGTCACTTTTCTTACCAAGTGGATACTCACAATGTCAGAGGACAAGGGAGGAATATACCTTCAGCTGACCCCTGGATGTGACTAATCAATACAAAAATTATCCATTAAATTAAACTTGATCAGGCTCCATTTCCTGTAGATTGGTCATATAATTCTGTGCAGCTTCCGGGTATATTGCACACTGATGAGGTGAGTCACTCAGACTTCACTTTGCTAACTGCATGAAAGGCCCTGACAGAACTGAACAGTGCTGCTTCTGACTGAGAAACACAGAGAAGGAAAGGCAGGAGGAAAGAGAAGAAGCTCACTGGCTTTACATAAAGTTGTGTGTGTACAAGCTGCATACAGAAACCTGCTGCCAAGAGATCTTGTGAATGTTTTTTGAGCAGTTCTTCACATTACAAATTTTGATAAAAATGTGTTAATCCATCTGTGTTAAAAAGTATTTGAGAAACTATATAGCCAGCACAGCGAGACAATGAAAAGATCAGGAAGAAGCACAGTGAAAATGCAAACAGAGACAATTGTCAATAGTACCTAAAGCCAAATACATAATTGATTCACACAGGAATTCTCTGAAAAATGCACCTATTCATGTCTAGAGCCAAACAGTCAAAATGGATGATTGCAAAACCGAATAAACTACACAGTGACACAGCATCTTACGCAGAAACGCATCAATAAATCATTTCATTTCACAAATCCATGGTCTGCTTCACCAGATGACACTTTGAAATATGCAACTGAAACTCAGGCAATTCGAGACAGTCTTACCTCGACAAGGTGTGGAGTGGGATTGAATCCACACATGTTGCACACTTTGGAGTTGCACTGTGTGCAGGTATTGTAGTTGGGCTGCTCTTCTGTGTTGCCTATGTTGAGGTTTGTCTTACAGAGAGGACAACAAGCTTTGGGCTTAGAGGACTCTGGGAGAGCAGGCTGTTGCTGTGGCTGTTGCTGTTGCTGTTGCTGTTGCTGAGCAGGGGCTCGAGGCCCTTGTTGTACAGGCTGAGGTCCTGAGGTTTTACCTACACCTGGTCCAACCCCAGGAGGCCCTCCTGGTTTGGGGGTTGCTTTTGGGGGCTGTTGTTGGGGTTGGGTGGTCTCAGATATGAGAGTGCTGGCTTGGTTGAGGAGAGAAGCACCAAAGCCAAACAACTTCCCAAATGTTTGCTCTGGAGGCGGGGGCTGTCGTGAAGGGGAGCTCCCTGCACTGCGAGTCTGGTCCTGGCGGGGGTGCTGGGGTTGGTGGGCGGGAGAGCTACGGGATAGATCAGGCTGGGATGGGGCCTTGGCTATGCCAGGGAGTGGGACTGCCCCTGGAGGAAGCTTAGCTTGTTGCTGACCTGGGCCAGCTGGACCAGTCTGTTTAGTAGGGCCAGGCGCTGGATGAGCCTGTGCCGGGGGCTGTGTCTGAGGAGGGATCTGTGTCTGAGGTGCAGGCTGACTGGAAACATCAGGTTTGAGTTCTGGTTTGGCTGCATTAGAAGGTGAATGTATCTGCTGCTGACTCTTGGAGCGTGGTGTGGTCATGTCCATACCCAATGCCCTCTGCATCTGACAGTTCAGACATAGCCACTCTTGTACCTGTGAAGAAAATCATAGAAAAAATTATCATATGTTATAGTATCAAATCCTTACCATTCATTCTAATCAAGAATTAGAGAATGAGTGCTCTGAGGAGAATTTCACTATGTTAACAGATTAAGTTTTTCCATATGCAAACAATTTCCTTCCAAATCAGGCTGTTGATGGTAGTTTCATATTTACTTTGGAGACAAGAAAGTGGTATCAGTCCTCAGCAGCAAAGCACATTAAAATAAAAGCACCTAAATGGGCAATTGCACAACTGTGAATGATTAGGAAAAAGACTCAAATAATTTTGCAAAAAGAGTGTACAACAAATATTTTGGCTTCAGTGAAAACTGGGTTTCTGTTGAATGTACCACTGTCTTTCCAGTGATCAAGAGATTCAAGTAAGAAGAGCTAAAATCTCTTAATTGTCCATGGATGTTAATGTGACAATAAGTGTGTTGGTCTTTTTGTGTGACAGACTGGCACTGTTCCCTTCCCCTCCTCTAGTAAATGCTGGGATAGCCTCCAGCCAGATCTGAAAAAGAAAAATGTGGTTTGGAAAGTAACTGAATGAAAGAATAATTGTGAATGATGTAAAATATCTAATTGAGGAAGGATTTAACAGTCCCTGAGCCTCTGCATGAGCATTTACATACAGCAATACATTTACAACATGGTTCACCCGAAAATAAATGTGTACAAAATAAATGTGACAGATGGGGTGAACTCTGGAGTTCTTCAATAAATCATGTCTGCCCGTGGTTTTCTAATCTTTCCTCGCATCTTTTGTGTCTCTTCCCTTTTTGCTTTCTCTTACTTTCCCTCTCATAACATGTCCTCATTACACGTCCTCATTAAAATCCTCCCACCATTCCTCTCGTTTCTCCTCCTGTTGTCTTTTCCTTTATGTCTTTCTCCTGTCTTCTTTCTTGTTCATTTTCTGAGCCATATAGGCACATAAGAAGGTGAAAGTCAGAAAGAGGCCCTAGTGATGGCACATCGCCATATGCAGTAATTGGCATCCTGGTGCTTTGACAGATGCCACTCTATTGTGGCTGCCTTGGACTTGTTGTCATTACATAATGCCTCAATGTATTATAAATACCATCAGAGTTGGAGAAAGGTTGTGTGAGATTGTGGCTGCGTTGGAGGTCTAGGGTACAAAGAGTGAGTTGGAGGGAGTTGGCTTCTAGCTCTTTCAAAGTTTTCTTTCAGCCTCTAAAGGTGGATTCCTAAAAAAAAGTTTTCACACTTTGAAAGCCAACAAAGCAAGGAGAAGAAATGCATTTCGCTTCTGCACAGTTCACTTCTGAGTCAGGAAATCAGGAAGTTGTTTGGTCATGGGAAGGTGATTTACACATAAGGTCAGACACACAAATGAGACACGCACACACAATAATGCAGATGAAGTACAATTCAATACAAACACTATTTCAACATCAGCCAACACAATATTACTATAATTAAATGTTTATAATGACTGTATTCTGCTGTGTCATACACTATTGATGATGAATCTTGCTGGAGCAGTAATATCATTGGAGTTAAGGGTCTTCTAGAAATGACTGCCTCAAGTAGATGTGATGCCAATTGCATGCTGAACTTGCACTTGCACTTGCACAGATTTCAAATATGTAATGTCATTGACTGCACAGAGTGTTATTCTGTGTTATCCGTTATCAGGCTGGATGTCCACTCACAGCTTAGCTTTAGTTTTATGAGTCACTGGACCTAATATTTAATGTGTTGCAAAGTACTCACTGCTAGTCTGTGACTTTTAGTTAAACAAGAAATGCTTGCTGTTAACATCTCAGTTTGCTTTAGCTTAACAATGAGACTATAGTCATTTTGTTGCACTACATTAATTATTAATAATGATTCACCATTTAAACTGCCCAGGAAACCTGATATATGGACAGTGATTCAGAAGTCTTGGACCAAGCCCATTTTGCTGGCCTGTGATGTGGTATAGAAGTCTACTTAGTATGTTCAGTATGCCCTGGCATGCTTGCGGTGTGGCCACAGGTACAGCAAAGCATTTATCAGGCCACATTGGTGTAGTCAAAGGAGCAGTGACCTGGCTGCAGACTTCAGAGTCAGTCCTTCCTCCAGCAGTATTACATCTCTTGTTGTTCTCAATGATGCCTCTTTCAAAGGATCAGGGAGACATGGGGATTGAAGACCTTCTCTGCCCGAGCCAGTTTACTTCCTGCGTTATGTTGCTGGATAGCAAGCCATTACAGAGTGACTTAAAATCCCATTCTGGTTACAGGCATAGCTGAACACACCCAGCACCACTGATTAGAAGTCAGAAGTGTGAAAGTTAGAGGTGTTTCAGCTCCTGTGGTAATCCAATGTTCAACAGATATAATGTTGCTATATAATTTCCTTTTTTGCACTCACAGCAATCTCTGTTGTTTTATTTCACTGTTTGATTGTTTTAAATGTTTGGAAACAATTCCACCTGCCTTACAGTGTATCTCTAAGCCAGTCATTCAGTAAAGTTGTTGTAAAGAGTGCAAGTCATTATGTCAGCAACATCTAAACCCAGTGCCTGGTCTCAGTCTTCAGTATAAGGAGTGATAAGTTCATGGTTTTCACTGTCAATTTTGGTAAACTAAGAATCTGGAATAAGAGGTGAACTGTGGGGACAGTGAGAGAAATAGGTGAAAATTAAATAAGCCAACACTGACTTAACACCACACCATCCTTTATGGGACTCCATCCAATAAGAGATTGTGGGAATTCCTTGCTATCATTGTTATTGTCTGATTTTTTTCTTTCCAAATTACTGAGTCATATTAATCCCATTGTAAAAAATAAAACAAAGAAAGCAGCTACAAGGAGGGCAAGCAACTATTTATCAATTACATTCTCTCTGTTTGCCTCCGCCTTATCTCTCCATCTCATTCTTCTCTGCATCCCCCCTTGTTATGAGGCAATCATGTGGATCTTTATGAAATCTGATCTGTATCAGTAAAAAAACAAATGCGCTGCAACCTCACTGTCTCATGCTCTCCTTCTCTATCAGATCTCAGTTGCAACTCCCTATCTCCTTCTGCTCCTTTCCTCGTCTTTATTTCTCCTTCTTATCTGCATCTTTCACATCCAATCACTCCCTCTATTTCTGTCCCTCCATCTGAATCGCCATCTCATTTGTACATTTTTTGATGGCTCTCTTCCTGCCCTTCCTTCATACATGAATGTAATTATAGCTTTCGCATGTATGTGTATGTGTATGAGTATGTGCATGCATATGCATGCATTCGTGTGTGGGTGTGGGTGAGTGTATGTGTATAATAGTAATGATACACATCAAAGGTCATGAGCTGGGCCTGGATCCCACAGTGAGCAAGAGCTCAGTGTCTGCCAGCAAGATGCTCAAGCAATGAGGATTCATGAGGAAAGACTTGGTGCCAGAAATAGAACCTTTTAAAAGCAAGGACCCACAGAGACTTGATTATGGATCAAATAATGAGAGCAAAGCATCTTTTACAGCACTCACACATATTTATATTATCAATCTATGCTGATTTGGATAAGAACTAAATATGATTATTTCTTGTCCATGTTGACTTGAAAGCTAAAGCTAAGGGGGTAGACAAAAAATAAAAAGACAAATGTTTACAACTGGCTGACAACTGGGCAAATTCCATCTACCAATGAAGATCATTCTATATGGTTGAAATCTTCACAGCAGCTATGAGGGGACCCTTGTGGTGAGATTGTTTACTGATCTGCTGAATTTGAATGGATTTTGAATATCTTGTCATGAGATTTCCACTCAAAAACTAAACAATTTATTGAATATAAATTAATAATTACAGACAGGAGTTACTCTTAAAACCAAAGAAAAAAACAATGTTAAGATGGATAAGATTACCACTTTAATGACTCATCATGATAATTTTACAGAGTAGATAAATCGAGGCGCAGTTAATGAATACTGTACATGTAATGGAAATATTATTTAACCAGCATAATAATAATAATAATAATAGTAGTAGAACAGTAAAACAGAATTGCTCAAGTTAAGAGCAATTTTACAGGCCTCAAAATGTACTGCACTTGTACAACCACTGAGAAGACCAGAGGATAAATTAAACTGAGTGGATCTTACAGATCAATGATGTCTTCAATTCAAAGTTATGTCGCAGAACTGCCCTGAACAACATCCTTGTTAAAGGAGGTAGAAAGAAACACACAGACACACACACACATAAATTTGATGATGTAACACTGCATGCCTCACACAGGTGCGCAGTGCCCCAATTTTTTCATCTCCAGTTTGCTTTTTGTTGACAAGTGTGCAACATCATATTGTCCATCTTTTCCCAGGATATCTGGGAAAGTAATGCACTCCGAGACAGCACCAAACTTCAGCTGAACAAGGATGCAGACAAGAAAGAAGCTCTGCCTCAGAGATCACAATGCAGTATCACCATGCAGTGCGCACAGCAGCTGAGCACTGCAGTTTGGGGATCAGGATGCTTCTTCCAAACTGGGCCAAAAAACACAGAAATTTCTACAAATACCACTCTCTTTCTCCATCTGTCAATTGAGCTCTCACTGCCTCTGCTCAACCGATACTCAGCTCTATAACTCTGCAACTATTCAAGTACAAGCCTCATATATATATATATATAAAACACATACTGTTTTACTCTTAAATGACTAAAGGAATCTGCTAGAGACTGAAATTCAGCAACTAATGGAAACTGGTAGGAATTACTTTGGGGAAAATCACTGGTAAGTTCTGATTCATGCTGGCTATTAATGTCTATCACAAAGTGTGTTAAGCATTGTCAGACACAGCAAGGAGCTATGGAGCTAATACGGAGCGCAGGGTGTAGTGCATATGATTAAATCCTGATATAAGGAACAGTATCATGTACTGCAATCCTATATCCTATATCCCTGCAAAGGTTATTACAACCTTTGTGAAGCTTTGAGGATTCATTTTTGTGCGACTCTGCAACTTTACTCAGCTGTAATATCGGAGGGAGCCTTTTTCAGTGTTGCTGTCCTAGTTTATATTACTGTAAAGCCGACTTTCACTGCATTATAATGTACTGGACAATAGAATGATACCACTAATACAACTACCACCGCAGATTACTAAAACATTTCTCTCTGCCACATTCAAAAAAATCCAGTAAAATTAATCTTTCAGATAAATGTAGTTTATCTGTTTTTTAGTTAATTTATGTTGTACAACTGTTTCTGTCCATCCATTTTAGTCCTAGCCAGAAGACTTGCAGCCAAAAAAGTGTGTTTATGCTGTAATCAGCCACATTGACATATACAATGACTTCACAAAAAATCCTAAAACTCAAGAAAACATGTCCTTGATTGTTGGCAGATAACACAGAGCCTAAAAAAAAAAGGTGGGGGGGGTGAAGGAATAAACACAATGCATTTGGTTTGAAAATCGAAGGCTGTTATAGACTGTGAAATTTGCAATAGATCATTCTATACTTGAAGCACTGGCAGAAAAAAGACAAACATCACTTCAGAATCTAACTGGGATTTAGAGCATAACAATGATACATAAATCATGTGCCAGATAAAATGTGCTTAACTTACGTGTTGCATTAAAAGCTACAGTCATATCTCTTACTGTATTATAGCAGCTGACTGAGAATGCTCATGTGATGTGTCTGCATTTTGGCACAGACAATACTGGGATGAGTCCAAGTATTCCTTCCTGGCAATTCAATCCAGAATCGTTATAGTGAGCTGGGACTTTAAATGCAATGAATGATGGAGTCATAATTAAACTGGTGTCCCAGATTTAGTTGCTGGCAGTTCTCATTGCAAAATATTTTTATATATGCAAAATTCAGCATATAGTGTCTCAGCTGGATTCCTGACCCATTTCATACTGTTGTCCACTTAAAGTCCCACTTTATGATACAGCCTAATACGCTTTCTAAAACACTGTCAGCCAAACACTAGTCTATTCCATGTATATGAAGAGACATTTCCTTTCCAATCTGTTGAGTGACTAAGAAGCCACGCTGTACAGATATTGACAATAATGTATATGGATACTTTTCAGTTTGGGTGGTCAAAACTTTTAATTTAAATGCTAATAGATCATACAAGCACAAGTATTTCTGTTCAAAATGGGACAGACTACCAAATGTCTCTCAAAACAGAGTGAAACTATGATTCACTTTGTCCTTAGAATTAACTGCACAGCTATTTTCTGTCATCAAAACCTTTGATGACAAGCAGTTGATCTCTATACCAAATTACTGCATTTCTGTACTTAACATATTTTTTTACGTATTCATTTTCTTCAGAATATTCCAGCAAAGGAATGAAAGCAATTCAGACATATAGTTGTAGTTCTGAGCCTGAATTAGAACAGTATTACCAACTATGAAACAAAAATCTGGGTAAGAAATCTGAAGAAAACATATCAGGATGCTTTAATTTAAAGCGTACACAGGTCACATGTTAGATGGGCATGTGCCATCTTTCACAACATCAACACATAGTAATAATAAATAAATAATCTCATTGTCTTCCACTCTGCCAGATCTGAATGCCATTGAACCTTGTATACCACATAATGTAAAGTTAGGAGGGGATTAGAGATGTGTGATGCAAAATATTTGAATTAATTTGAGAGGATTAGTGAGTAGGCTAGGGCTCCCTTGAGGTATAATGGACTTATCCCTCACTAATATGAAAGCATCATTTTAGTTTAAGTTTTATTTATTTACTGAGTTATCATTTGTCCTCGGCAGAATAATTCTGGACTCACTGAGGTCAAGAGCTCTCAGTTTGAGGTAAGTAGTAAAGCTGTGTGATCACAAGTTAAAGTTCAAACTAAGATCAATGCCTTAGCTGAGCAGAGTTGGCCTCAAGTACATTTTGAAAAAGTAACCGAAAAGGCTACTTATGACACGATGAAAAACTTGCTCTGCCCAACTGTCGCATTGTAGCATCTTCAGAAAATCAATTTTGGGCCCTGGTGTTGGAATACTGGTAAGATTAATGTGATAATCTACCTGAGAAACATGGAGGTATCTTACTATACTCTGTGAAGTAACACAGCTGTACGTGTGCACTTTTTCCAGGAGGAGTGAGCAGAAACATTGTGCGACTGACTGGCCAACAGTGTGACTCATAGCAGCTATGAGTCACAGCTTAAAACCCTCATATGAACAAAAAAAATGTTAGTGGGGAAGCTATTTCTGGACTACTCTTGAGGTTCTAAATTTACCCAAAAAGCACAACCTGAAAACAGCAATAACTTTTTTTCTGAACACTTGGGGGCAGTGGCTGCAAACACAACATTAACATATTATCACCTCATAAACTTATTTCTGTGAATTTTTTGGCAAACTGTTGCCTATTAGCAAATCCAGCCTCTATGGAACAAATAAATCCAAATTTAGAATCATGTTGCAGGAAACCTGACAAACATTAGCCCAATATTTTCCTTGTAGCCTGTTTAGCTTCTCCAACTCTCTCTCTTTAACTACTAATTGCGCCACCATGTTCGTCTGCTACAGTCGCTAACTTTGTATGTCTGCTGTTTAGGGTTGAATAGAAACTGATTAGTGTGGGTTATGTTCTTGCTAAATGCAGAATTGCCATTTTCAGACCATAAAATCAAAACAATGCTTTAACTTTCGGCTTACATGTAGTAATGTGATACATTTCAAATATAAATGTTTTATTGCAGCATTCAGTAATACCATATTAACAGGTTTTTAAGATAAAATAACCCATATCAATGGAATATTAATTGGTCTAAACATTGTTAGAAATGTTGTAAAATATTGTTTGGAAAAATAGTTATCACAGTTGTTGGTCAAGTTGCTAAATCTGTCTTGTGCAAGTGTCAGCTGTTGCCACCTACTTGATATATTTTGGACGGGGAGGAGGAGATATATAGAGTGCTCTTTCAGAGTCTCTTGTGTGGGAGCATTTGCTCAAACAGTTCCTCAGCCTGTGGGATTGTTGGTTGAAAGCGAAAAGAAGTAGTTTAAAGGACCTAAGGAACTCTTCATACGAAGGAATTAAAATGTCATTTCATCATCATTACATGATTTCATCAAAGAAGGAGCATTTTAGCAATGTTGATGCCTTCATGACAGAGAAGCATGCCAAACTGCATACAGAAAATGTTTTGTTTTCTAAAGTTGCCAAAAATTACATTTATTTTATTTACTTTTTTTTATTTATTTATAAGTTTTATATTTCATGTATTGTGGCACTGAATCAATCCAATGTTACATAGTTTTAGTATGAACACTGACTGCCATGGTTTATTTATTATGATGCCGTTCTCTCCTGTTCTGTCTCCCCCTCAGACCATGTAACTCTCTCACACCCTGCTTTCCCTCCCTCTTTCTCTCAGCTGTGGCTTTTCAAGACCAGGCCATCGCTGCAGACAGAAGGAGGGTAGGATCTATAAATAGAAATTGAACCAATTATAAAGCAGATGCTCCCCTGTATGATGGTGGGAGAACGCATTCACAGGGGGAGTGTCTGTGGTATTTTCACTATCTCGCTAAGCTCTTGTTCTTTGTTGTTTTAGTCTCTGTCTCAGTTTTGGACTGTCTCATTTCTCTGATTCTGTCAGGTTTTCTCCTCCCTTCTTTCATTTCATTTTAACTGAATCATCTCTTCCATGTTTTTTTTCAAACACAGAGGTCTTTTTTTTTATCTTGGTGTTACCTACATCATAACATATCATTATCACATACTCACAAACCTACATGTGTGATTGAATTCTCAGCCTACATCTTTAAAGAAATCTAATCCTGTCAGCCTGACTGACAACTCCGTAGCAGAGTCTACCATGTAACACCCATTTTTGTTCACTATTTACATCTCTATAAATGTCATTAACATCACAAAGTTGTTTAACACAGTCCTGATCTAATTTATACTTCTAATTCCTGGCTGGAGATATAATTTCGGACTTGTGGTGAATAAGCATAATTCAAAATATCCATATGGAATCGCCACCAGATATCAACGCTTTAATCATCACTGCCATATTTCTGTAATTTGAGAGGAAATCCTTTTCAATAACAGATTTTGCTCACATCATCCCTGTAATCTGAGGCAGATCAATCAGTGTCTGTAAACAGTTTTTAAACAGAGACACATCTCTTACAAAACAGAGCATGAGTCTGGCTTGTATTGTCATCAAGAGACTAATCCGAGGGCTGGGATAAATGCGACACTGTTTTTATAAGTAAATTCCACAAGTGATTTTTCTGTCAAAACACTAGATGTAAAAATGAAAGCAACTTTTTTAATCCTGCAAAATCCATGAAGCCTGTCTTTGAAAGGTCAAAATATCTCTAGGATTTATTCAATTGTTTATTCATGAGAATAATACTTCCTGTTTCATCTTAGGGGGATCTTTTCACCTCCTTATTCTCCTGTCTGCCCTTGCCATCACTGTAATCATAATTCTAGTCATCATCACTCATAGCTTCAGTTGTCTTCAGCATTATCACCTTGATCAGCAACAATGTGACCACCATCAATTTCAGTGATAAGGTTGAGTTAGATATGCTGCAGTGAGGCAGAGGCTCAATCCATGCTAAGTAGGTTAGGGGGGTGAATCTTCAGGTCTCCAGAGGCTGAGCATTTTCCTCTCGTTGTCTCTCTCCTTGTCAGCATCTGACAAGCTCACCAAGGCTAAGCTGAAAAATACCCATAGCATCCACCTCTGCTGTTCTCTTTACTGCTATGCTCCCCGTCATTCCCTGCCATGATCTATTCTTTACTGTCGGTCTCCACTTTGGTCGACGCATTTCTTTCTAGTCCCGCTATCTCCAACAGTTTCGTCTTTCCCATAGACTCCTGTCTTGAACACACAACTATGCATTTATGCATGCATGCACTCAAGCATACCCACACCAATCAGTTCATACATTTGTATGCATGCATCACTGGCAAAAAAACTGAGCATTTACTCTGTATATCCTTGCATTTATTAGGCCTGCAGTTACTTGGATAGCCTGTAGGCCATCTTAACTGACATTGTGCCCTGGCTACAATTTACAACATGACTCACAAGAGCTGATGGGAAACTTTGTGACAGATGACACAGCCACACTTGACTCACAATAACAGTGAAGCATAGCTTAATTCAAATTAGCCAAGTATTTATTTTAGGAAGAAGGCAATAGGCTTTCTCAGCTACCTGTTAGCAGTGATGAGTGTTTAGATGTATATGAAATATTATGAATGAGGGGGAAAATGTGTTGTGTCACATTCAGCTGTGTTATAAAAAGCTTTGTTTGGAAGAGGCTCTGGGCATGATTTTTGATCCTTTTCACCCTGGGGCTGTCAGAACAGATAGATAGAACTTTGTTCAAGTGCTATGTACATTTATGGTGCAAGATGAGCTGTAAAGTGTAGTACTTCCTCAAGGCCGTATGATTCATAACAACTTATAGGAAGTCACCAATATATTACTGGGCACTTCCGCAAAGGACTGAGTGATAACCGAGCATCTTGGGATGAACGCTCATGAGTCCACCAGATCATTTAACACTTCATCCATCAACGTGAACAATGGCTAGAACTAGAAGTTCACTGCTCTTGTGCAACTGATCCACATCATCCTGTCTCCCATTCAGTTGCTGTAGTTGCTTCAGTTGACTCCAGCCTATGAGTCAGCTTCATCTAACCTAGTCATCACCTACATTACTCACAAATGTCAATGAAAAAATAATTACCAAAGGACAAATTAGAACATAACGTAGCACCTGAACTTTCATCATGATTTAATATGTACACTCACTACAAAAGTCTCTGTATTGCTGTTAGTATACTTTATAAAGACACTGCAGACCCTGACTTCACTTTTTCACAATGCCATTTCTCTCACCAACACCTGCTATGGATACTATGAATAGGCAGAGCTGCCATACACCAAAGAGAAAAGCAAAAGGATGTCTGGAATATGACAGGCTGTTAGAATCTACAGCAATCTGTATGATGTACCAGATACTTGATATTCATGTATGACTCGAGTGTTTAAGTAAATAGCTCCACATAGGGGCAACATGACATAGAAGGTCTCTGGTCCTGAGCATAGTTTGTCAGCCTCATCAAAATCATGAGGACTTTGAAGGATATCTTTTTTCTAATAATTATTATTTCTTTATTGCAGTTAGCAAGTGGCAGAGAGGCCAATGGGAAACAGGGAGAGAGCGAGGACAATGACCTCCAGCAAAGGTCCCAGGTTAGAATCAAACCTGAGACGCTGTGATAACGTAGCATGCACTGCCAACCACTCAACTACCAGCGCTGCTGACTTTGAATTATATCGTGGCTGTCTGCATACAGTTGAGTAAGTTATGTGAATTTTATTCAGAAAACAATATGTTTGATTAACACCAACCCATTGCTGTTATTCCCTTTAGCCTTTAAGCAATATGTGAAAATACATGCCTGAGTTCATTCTGAAACTGTTTGTGGGGCAATCAATTGAACAAAGGCCTTTTTTATTGAGTGATGTTTTAGTTGTTTATGTTTTACATTTGCACGCGTCCTCAGCAGATGCTGAGTGTGTATAAGGAGGAACAGTGGTGACTTCAGATCCATGGCAATATTTACAAGGGTTTCATGTAGCTGGTTGGTTTGTTAAGCCCACTATTATGAAAGTTGAAAACCTATATATATAATACAGATAAAAAAAATCTACTAAAGAAAAATGTAGAACATTTGTTCCATCCTTGTGAATGTTTGTTGAGAAGCTCTGCTTACCTCTGTGAGGTGAGGGTTAGGGTTGAAGCCACACTGGTTGCACACCATGGAGCGGCACTGTGTGCAGGTGTTGAAGTTCAGCTTGTCATCCCCAGTGCCCATCAGATCAGTGTTTTTGCAGACGGGGCACAGTTTGCTGCTGGGCATGGGTGCAATCTGAGGCACAGAGTAAGGGGAGGTGGGGACGCTGCCTCGGTCTGGGGACACAGAAGGAGATCTCCCAGTCCTACTGCTACCCACATCCACCTGCAGACTCTTCCTGGCCACATGACCCTGACCCTGCTCTCCTGGAGTTGTGGCGTGCTGAGGGGTATCATGGGAGGCCAACCTGTCCCCTGTCCCATGACCACTCTGGACTCCTGCTTTAGCTCCTGGATCTGATGGCGGTGGTCTACTACAGATGACAAAAAGAACACGGACGAAAGCAGACATTAAACCTGGGACCCCTAACAAATTTTGTTTAGTGATGATTTACAGCAGGGATTCTCAAACTTTTTCAGGCATTCCCCTCTTTGGACAAGGGGCAATTTTCAACCCCCGCCTGTTCCCATCGCCCCAACATAATGCTAATGCTAATAAAATACGCCGAGCTGTATGGCAAATTTAATGAAGTGACATCAAGTAACATGCTTATCCATCTATCACTAACTTTTTGTGGTCCGTGTCAAAAACCAATCACTTTGTCGACTCCCGCTACTTCCCCTCTGTATGAAATTTTGTTTACTGTTCCGCTTCAATTAACATGCCGACGTTGATCATTATTTTCGCACTTTGGTTCCGGGTTACATTTTTCTCTGATCTAATGTTTATTCAGCCTACATTAAGGCCATTAATGATTCATTGGGCGTGTTGAGTGTTTTGTTTTGACTGTGGAATCCCTGTTGTTAATAAAGAAAGGCATTAATGAAGTTAGGCATGAAAAGGAAAATTTCCTCTGTATTCCCCCCACTGGTGGGGGCACACTTTGAGGATATACACTAAGTTAGACGGCACAGTGGAAAAGTGGTTAGAGTGGTTAACTGTCTCTTAACACCTACAAGGTTCTGGGTTCAAACCCCTGTGGGCTTTGAGTCTCTCTTTGCAGATGAGTTTGCATGTTCTCCCTGTGCCTGTGTGGATGACACACACAAACACACTGATGCACACAGAGGTACACTCATATGTTTGGCCAATTTTCTGATTCACTGTAAGATCTCCTTATGATCCAGCTCTCTGATCCAAAGATCAGTGATTATGATCCCACCAACACGCTAATGCTGTGGCACTAGCTGTAATTTCTATTGTTGCTATATTTCCCATATTCATGATTTCTTAAGTTAGAATCCTTTGACTACTTATTTTTCCACAAAATGCCTCTCAGCATTTCATTGTACATCTTTCTTGTGTATCTGAAAAAGAAAATCCTTTAATCATTGAACTCTATTCTTTCTTATTCTTATACAAGCAGAAATGTGCAAACACATGTAGCAGAAATTTCTTATGCCCACAGCAGTTTTTTTCCAACTTAACTTTTCTTTTGTTAGTCTGCATTTACATCAGTAATAACACTGACTGCAAAATGTAACCGCTTAAAATGGGAGCATAAGTGGATTTAGGAGTTTTTGTTTTTTCTTAAGCAATCAGTTTGTAGACCTTGTAACATTTGACTACTATGAGGGAAATGTAAAATATAACTTTTACCTTTTGAAGTATAGCTTATATATTTAAATTAGTTGCATTTAATGTTTTATCAAATATGTCTCTAGATCAGTAAGTTAATTTCAATAAGCAGCATCACTTTTTTGTGACTAGTACATTTGGAGCCCCTCAGCTCTCAGATGCCCTAGGTCCAAATACCATTAAAAGATTTTATTGTTGTTCATTATGTGATATCAGACTACTCAAAACACGATACAACAAGATACTTAATATTTTATATTGCCTCTATCAGTTTCTGTTAAGTTCCTTGTGGGCTGTTTTCCTCTTTGAAGCTGTTCTTCTCTGGACTCAGTTATGTGTTTAGAGGGGACTGAAGGTGGTGTATCAAACAACCGAATTGTAAACTTTTGGTTCTCGCTCATTCTGGCCCTCAGGCTTAAGTTCCAATAGTTAAGTGGGAATGGAGGATTTCCACTGTCATAACAAGTTAGACCTTGTTATGTTATGCCCGTCATCTTCAAAGACAGACTCAGCAGCAGCCCTGCATCCACAGTGAGGGAAGAGTGGGAATAAAAGGAGGAATAAAGGAAGTAAAACAGAGCATGTTAGCAATTGTGAGTCACTGCTGCACAACTCTAACCTTGTTTCACTTTCCACAGGAGTCCTCTTGTCACTGTACCCATCAGAAAAAAATGCATTTTACCATCCATCACTGGACCGTTATATTGGAAATTCAACACAGTCTCGACAGTGTGTTGGCAACTGCCCCCAGTTTGTCTGTGGCTAAAATCTACTTTTGAGGGTATCACTAAAGTAACTAAAATCTAAATCTACCTAGTATCTTCATAAGATATAAAGTAGTTTTACATAATAATTATCACTTGAAAAAGAAAAGCACCAAGCGGAGTCTCTTGTAATATACGCAGTGCCTTGGGTTGTGCATAATGAGACTGTGAAGAAGACTTTAAACAGGAAGACACCTTCTCAAATGAGTTCTTTAGAGATCCTTATGCAACAGCAAACGGGAGTCCACTGAGAACAACTTGTGGTTTTATGTCTAAAGCAGTAGAAGTGGCTTGCCTTATCACAAAGTGGATAGTAAAGGGTTTGTAAGCTGACAATCTTTTGTAATCGGAGCGCTGTGTAAAACTTCCTGTTATAAGGAAGCAGAGAAAGGGTAAAATTCTCTACACAGCCTCAATGCAACAAGTGACAGTATTCCAGTGATACTGCTGAAAAAGTCCACCTATAGCATGCACTAAATGATGCAGCGAACGCAGGATATCAATCTTAAGGGAATTGTTCCCTATTTTGGGAATATTGATATTATACTGTCTTCCTGAGAGTTTGAGCAGAAGCCAATCTTATATTTGGTTGGTTTGTTCAACTTAGGAGAAAGACTGAAAACAGCTAGCCTGGCCTTGCCCAAAGGTAACAAAATCCACCTATTGACACCTCTTAAGACTTATTTACTGTGACTCGGCCACAAAATGCCAGCATACACACATTTAACGTACAATGTGTTGTTTTTACACTTCAGCAGTGGATCCGTGATTTTTAAAGGTGCTGGTAGGCAGATTTTGGAACATTCAAACAAAGCCAGGCTAGTTGTTTCCCCCTTTTTACAATTCTTCTGTTAAGTTAAGCTGTTGGCTATATCTTCAAATTTAGACAATCATAAAAGTGTATTTCAACTTCTCATCCAACTCTAAAATAGAAAGCAACTACATACATGTCCAACTATTCAAATAGAACAGAGGGGATTTATACATTTACTCTAATTGTATGTACAATCATGCATGCTGCTGTATGTGGTAAGATACTAAGTATGTGATCAATTTAACAACACATACAAAATAAATTTCTATCCCTTATCCGAAGTATTCAGTGTTATAAGGGCCACTGATGTGTGCAAACTTCTGCATGTTTTGATTAAAAATTAAGATTCAGATCAATTTTCATCTTTATTACAGAGAGCCTTTTAAAATCAAATAAAAGCTAAGCCAAGTAAAATGTCAGCTGCTAAGGGTGGCAGTGTCTCTAGCATTGTTGAGCAGTACTGCATCAGCAAAACACTTTATCAAACAATATCTCTGAAAATTTATAATAATCTGAGTCAATTAATCAAAGTACAAAGCTTGTACAAAGTACCAGCCCATTACTTTTTAAGTGCTAAATGAACCATTAATTTCAAGTAAATAATTAGCAAATAGTGAACAGTCACGTATAATAAAATGTAAAATGTGTTTTTAGATAAATTAAGACATCAAATAATTAACTATAAAAATAAACATGTCCTTGAAAAGACTTGTTTTTTAAATATGTGCTCCTTGGTATTGAGAGCTGTATCAGTATCGCTATAGTTGAGATACTATATGTTTCTCATTGATTTATGCCTTTGTCTGTTGGAAATGAAACTAAGGCTACTGGGTGAAATCTATTTAGTGCTGTCCATTTAGTTTAATTTAAAGGTCAAAGGAAAGTACCAGATACATCTGGTTTTCACATCCTCAAATGCGCAGACATGTGAAAGGCATCAGGTGCAGCAAATTCATAAAATCCATATCCAATCTCAAAAATGATGACAAATGCATCCTTGCTAGCTTTTAAGCAGCAAAGAGCAGACAGCAGCTTTGTGCTGAATTCACACAAAATGAAATGGAGTCATACAATTACATGAATTTAATTTATTTTTCAATTAGCTAGATGCGTGACAAAGACTCTAACAGGCTCCCATATCAAGACTGTTACAAAATGCTATTACACCGACTCCTCCAAGGTGGATGGCACTGATAGAGGCCGCAGCACTTCACGTTTCATCATTTAGCATAGGATGGGCTTGGCAAATATTCAGAAAACAACTGATGAGCAGCCAACACTGCATAATATGAGAGAGTCTTGTCACATGATGCAGACTTAATAAAAATTACAACTGACCCTTAATAATAACAATAATCTTGCAGACAGGACAGACACTAATGTTTTGTATTTTGTCTCATGTCATTTGAATGAGTAGCAGGAAGCACCAGCGCCTCCAGTTTATGTTTATGTTTACTTTAAAGGCACAGATAGCGCTAAACATTTGGTTTTCATAAAGACAAACACCTGAAAATCTTTGAAAAACCCATAATTTTGTTTAACCGCTCTTGTGATTGATCTGGATTCTCAAAGACTCGTCAAACTAACTGGATGAAAAAATATTACATCAAGAGCTGTGAAGCTATTTCCCAAGTTCTGTCTTTTTTTTCTAAATAAAACTGAAGATGGTGGCTGGAAATTATGTGTTATTGCTCCATTTATCATTAAACTAAATTAAATATCTTGTGATCAGTATTGGTACTGTTGATCTTTCTAAACAATCTTAACATATTTTTGAAAAATCTAAATTTTAGCTGTGATTGTCACTAGCTGTGAATGTGATAATAATACATGAGAGGCTGAACATGTGTCTGACTCCAGCTATGCCAATATGTGTTCTGTGCCACAATACGCAGTGTGGCATGGAGAAAAGTGCAAAGTTCAGTGTCATCACACTTCAGTCCCTGTTCATTTGAGGTGGACCATCTACAGTCTGGAATTGTTAAATGTAATGTTGTGCTGCTTTGGCCAGCTTCACACTGAGGGAGCGAACATTCAGTATAAGAATTTCTTGCACCATTTGGACAGTTTAAAGTTAATCAAAAATTCCATCTGTTTGCCACTGACATATTTATTGAGAACACAAACGTCGTAAATCCACTTGCACAAGTTTAGGTGCCTGATATTTTTTTAATTGTAGTGTGAATGTTTGGGCATGTGGACAACAATGCTACACTGCCAGTGACTCAACATGAATTCTCCATGTCCACAGCGGATTTCATTTTGTAAATAATGAGAACAGCTTTTGCATAATTAGTCTGAGTATTGATCATATTTGTTACTTAATGTTTTACAATGCATAGCTAGATGCTGGTCGGACTGGTATGATCAAGCAAATGCAGGTCATCATTAACTGAAAGCAAGAAGATGACAATGTGGAAGCAGCACATTGCTGTAAAGATGGGAAATATCGGAAGGCTGTCTTCAACAGAAAACAATAGTTTTTATAGTTCTTGTCTTTAATGGTCATCAGGCCAAGATGATTACGCACTTAGTCAAAGCTACTATGATTACAGAAGAACTATTGTGGTGCTTTGTGAAGCACGAGGGGAGGTCGCCTGCCTTTGCTTCATGGACTCCTGTATGGGTTCAGATTTAGCATATATAATTAGCATATGGTCGGAAATAGAAGAAAAAATGCCTATATGGGATAAGGTTATATATAGCATATTATTCCTCCATTCATATTAACAGGCCTACAGATAAAATGCTGCAGCTCATTTTAATTAAGATTAAAGTCTCCTATCTACAGTCACTACCCAGCCATCGTTTCTTTGTTTCTCACGCTCTCACAAGTTCTTTGTGGAAAAGTGTTTTAAGGAAATTTCCAAACTAAATGTACCATGATCTAAAGAAACACATTATATACAGCCAGATAATACACTCTCTTACTTTCTACCCATCTCTCAGCACCCTTTTTCTGCATCTCACAGCAGACTCAGTCTCTGAGCTCTCACCATTACTTTATGAGACACCTTGGGGTGGATCCCAGAGAGAGATCAAGATATAAAAGAATCATGAGGTTACATGGGAGCCATGAGCCTTTAAACCTGCCTCACAGTGAAAATACATAATGAACAGTGAGTCCTTCTCACAACATTAATGGTATGGACGCTTTGCAGAGCAGTAAAACATTATACTGTTCATCACTTTGTATGATAAAATTAATTATGCAATATGTCTGCAAGGAAAGACAGATTTCTTAAATATGCAACTTATCTCGGATTTTATCCCCGACAGGATAGATAGTGTCGACAGATAGATGTAGATCTATAGATGTATATGGACAGCCGTTAAATTGCACTTACAGAGAGACTGTAAACAGGTGTGGCAGATCCAAGATTTGGCCGTGGCTCTGTGTGTGTGCTTCTTGGGTCTACAACTGTTGAACTGTGTAATTAAGGCAATATCAGATCATCCTGGGAGGGTAATCCCTTCCACACACCCTCACAGAAAATACAGACAGGCTAACACGTGATTAAGCAGCAATGATCTGAGCTGCTTTTAGGAATAGGCAAATATATTAACAGCCTACACTGCATTCGAACAAGCCATCTATAGAGGTTTATAATGGAAATATTACATAAGTCTACCATAACATTGCTAACAGATCTGGGCTAACGTCCGGACGGATTTTAGCGAAGTGCAATATCACTCTTTAGGTAGAAATTACAATTTTCTGTGCAAATAGATGAACAAATAATTTCCACCGGGTGCACGATTGAATTGAGATCCGATAAGTGAGACAGCTGTGGCATACTCGTTCCGGTCGTGTGCTCACAATGACGCCGGCTACATCTGATGGCAGCACTGTCATCCTACACACGGCTGTCATCCGGATACATGCGTCTCCGCATCAGGAAGAAGGGGATTTCAGACTGACTAGGTAATTACTGGTATCCATGTCAAATCATGATCGGGAAAGCAACCTGTAATGGAACCCACCAGGCTCCTCAACGTGAGACTCAGAGCACTTTGCATCATTTACATTTCTAATTTATTTATAACCTGAAGCTATGTGGACATTAATATTTCTGAGATCCAGTCCTAAGTGTTTATACATTGACTTGGCACTGTCTCACTACGGGAGCACCAGGGTAGATCTCATTCATGACAGTGAGCCCCTGGTGCCTCAGGACAGACACCGTGAAAACGGGCGGAGAAATTACTGAAAGCTAAATATCCGTATTATCTATTGTACATCGAAAGCGTTGCATATTCAATTTGACTTTGAATCAAACTCGCGTTGACTAACAGGGCGGTGCTGCCACAAAAGCAAGAAAAAATGGGGTTTAAAAAAAGGGGAGGGGGTGAATTGTGTTGACAAGCATATTGAAATAAATAATTAAGCACCCATTCAGGTCTATCTCCACGCAGACGAGTGATCCTATATCTACGCTCCACACCGTACGGAGGTCCGGGACACGCCACGCCGCCGTTGAGCCTCCCTGATTTCCCTCCACACTTGGAGGAAAAGCGTCCTAGCTACTGCGGCTACCTGTTAATCCGCGGCCCGGGTCCGGCCCCGCTCCCACCGGCCGGCGCTCCGTTGCTGGGCTTGATGAGCTGTCCAGAGTCCGGTGGTGCTGAAATGGAAGCCGGAGCCCCCGCTGCAGGGACAGCGGGGCCGGGCTGTCCCGGCTGTCCTTCCCCCTCCATGCTGGCCTCGTTCCCCATCGTCTCGGGATAAGACGTCGACGGAGAGAAGCGATGTTTGTAGGTGCTGCTACAGCTGTGGTAGAAACTCAGATGAAACTCAGCGCTGCTCCCCTTCCGCCATCATCACCTACAATTCAGCATCCCGCACGGAGCACGCGCACTGACGGTGAGGGGGGTAGGGAGCGCGCTGACGCAATGGGTGGGAACTTCAATGGCTCGTACGTGCGCGTTCACGGCGCTCGGCTGTGTCAAATCGACACGCAGATAGTTGTGGGCCACCTGGAGCACATGACAGGGGGCCTCTGGGCCCTCCCCCACTCCACTTGCTTTCTGTTTACAGATGATTTATCTTAAAACCTGAATGATGGATCTTTAACAGATAAACCAAACACTATGGCCTCCATGTTTGAAGCGACGCCATTCATTTAGAACAGAACGATAGGATGGTTCATCAATTGATGGACCCACAGTTTCTAAGATGTACATGGTATTAAATTGAAAACATAACACATTGGGAAATTTAAAATGGAGGGGTTTTATTATTGATTTCTCACAATGTAAAGGCCACGTCAAATATCTTAAATCACAGGTCTTACAATATAAAGACCAACAAATCAAGAAGATGATGATGATGGATGGAAAATAAAAGTACCTGTTGGTTGCTGAAGTAATGATACTGATTCTCCCAAAAGCTTGCTTGATTATGCATATACTAAAATTAAAATGGTCAAACTAAACCCCCCGCCCATATTAACACTGCATACTGACTAATATAATGACAGGGATATTTTACAAATATGCTGCAGGGCTATATGATGACGCCAGCCAACCAAATTACAGGCAAACATTGGTGACATAACAGTACAGCATGGATTTATTTAACTCAAACATCTGCTCCCCTGAAGATGTGTGACAGAGGGGCATTTTTACAGCTCCCACTCTCACAAAGGCTGCTATGTGTATTCTGCAGATCTGCTGAAGAGAAGGGGTCTTTATTATAATACATCATACTAATTTTCAAACATATGATGCAAAGAACAACAGTGTGCGGCAATAAATAAAATGAAACATGAACTGTCCAGATAGCTGGCAATGATCAAAAAGTCATGTCGAGACTGATGGTTTTACCCATCATAAGATATAATGACATTTGCCACAAGAGGAATGCAGCAGAAAAGTGTCTGTAATGAAAACCTGAATGCATGTTACATCAAGAACACTAAATATTCACCTGAATAGGGATGTAGGCAAAAGCCATGCTGCAGTAATCCTACTGGAGTAAACCTCAAATCTTCATTTTATTGTGAATGGCATAGTATTCAGGGGCCATGAGATGGTCCCTGTCCTCTCTGAATTACTGCTCTCCCTAGTGTACACAAACTGCTACTACAATAAAACACTTCAGTCTAATGAACTTTTACACAAACCAACTCAAAATTTGCAAACTTTTCTTTTATAACCAAAATTTACCCACACGGTTGCACTGCAAGATGGATAACTACATCAAGTGATTTAGCTCAAAATAAAATTGGAAAAAAATTCAATCGGGCTTTAACGCTGTAGTTGACATTTAGGTGACAAGAAAACCCCCAAAGCGCACATCTTCACTGACTTTATTGCAGTATGAATTGGTAAGTAAAAGAACAACAACAAAAAACTGAACTCATTGTACAGGTGAGTCAATTAACAGATACATATGTACAAAACACACAACTGCACACATTCAATATTCACTCAAACTGAGATCTAGTGTCAGGTACAAAAATAACACAAGACCTTGTTTTTCATTTACAGGACCTCCAGAAATGCATCCACAGCTACAGACTGTAGCTGTGGATGCAGAAAAAAAAACCCTGATGCATCATGAGTTCTTCAGATTAAAACTGTTCTTGAAGAAAGTGATTAAAAGGTGCTTTATATATTATACAGTGAATTGTCTACACTGAATATACAGAAGCTGAAAGGCTGTGAATGTATAAAACAAACTTTTTTGTGAAATACTTAATTGGCACCTTGAAAACACAAGAGACGCAGCTGAAGAAATTCTGACCTTTGACTAAGTGCATATTTACTGACATATGTTTTAGGAACTCCAACAAATTACTCATTCTACTGACCACTTGATTGTAGAGAGATCCCCTCAATAAAAAGCATTCAGAGATCATTGGGCATACGTTTTATATTTACAAACTGTAGATGGCATTGGCACAAGAAAAACATTTACATTGAGATTAAAATGGAGGTACATATGTACATAAAAGATAAAAGAACTGACCAAACTTGTGGTCGATTTTATGAAGAAGAGGAGGCTCTGATTAAAATACGACACTAAACTATCTTTAGAGCTTCAGGAGTGCAGCAACCTCTGTTACTTACAGAAGTTATGATTGTTTGTAATAATTACTGACGCTTGGCTTTATAAGGCCGGGAGCGTTTCCTGCGATCAGGCTTCCTCTGTTTGTGCAGGCGGCCGATACTTACTCCCTGCCGACGACGCACTGAAATATTTTGCTCCACAAGGCTGGCCAACATTCCTGCAGAGGAAACACAGTCAGAATGAATGATGGACTTCAAGAAGAGCTTAACAAAACACCAACAAAATTAGAGAAGATTTCAGCATTTAAGCAGATTTTTATGAAGCATATTTTCTACTTTCTCTTCAGAAGGGTTATGCAATCCACAACAGTGTGTGTGTCTTTGTGTAGTAACATTATACCTGAAATGCTATTGTGAGTGTTTCGTGAATGCAGTGAGGAGAAATACAGCCCAGTATACATTTCTAATTGGATGGATATATTTTACTGTTTAAATATTAACTAGGGTATTGCATGTCTGTGTGTAGCATACACAGGATGTTGTAATGTTGTAGGAATGTACCCAATTATGTATTTGACATTTTTCTCCTCCTTCCCCCCTTATAGCAGTGCCACCAATTGGCAGCCATCAAATTTCAATGCTACTTCAGAAAAAGTTTAAATTTATTTTTCAAAACATATTACAAAGGACATCAGTGATAGTGGGGATCAGATTTACCTTCTTGAGCCAGCATTGATATAAAGGTGCATATGAACTCATCATAATTATGGGTCCTCCTCTGATCATCAATCTGAACAAATGAAAAAAAAAAAGTTTATGATTCAAACACAGTCTGATCTCTGTCACACCAACTATATTGGATCTGTTACAGGTTAGCAAAACATACTTTGTATTTCTTTCTCTTTTCCACTTCTTCCTTCAGATACACCTCATAACTGGCAATGTCAGCTTCTACACATTTAAGCAGCGCAAGCAGCTCCTGCAAAGCACAGAAGAAGATTAGGGGCTATGTGCATTTCTTCAGCTACTTTAATATTTTCTGCAACATGCTCCCCTGGTGGCAGTACAAGCAAAAATTAGGGTACTGCAAAACAAAAAGAAGTCTAATATGCATAACAAGGCAGTTGCTCCAGTACATTAGAGCACAGGGTATGTACTGAACTTACTTTTGGTGAGTACTTATCCCCTGCAGGCTTGCTGTCAGCAAGAGTTTCCGTAGCACTGAGCTTCTCCTTGCTGGGTTTCACCTCTGCTCCATCTTTACTCTCCTCTTCTTTCACATCCACAGATGGTCCCTCGTCTCCCTCATTCCCTCCTTCCTTTTCTCCTGCTTCGAGTCCTGTTTGCTCCTTCTCTTTTGGCTTCTCAGGAGTACAAGGCCGCTTGGTGCCATCTGTTCCCAAATCTACTGTACAGACCATAATTACGTGACAATCTTAAAATCAGATGGACACAGGGAATCCATTACAAAATGCCATCTCTGTTATGCTAATTACGACTCAAACTGTTTATATCTTCTTCTAAATTATTAATATGCTCTGCCACTAATATCAAGTGATGGGCTCGAAGGCTTTCAGACACCTCAAACAAAACTTTTGTAAATAACATGGATGATAGTAATGATCAAATTTACTCACTAGTTGAGGGGAGAGTGTATATAACTCCATCTTCCTGCAGGTGTAACAAGGATACACTGACAGAGGGACCGAGTTCCCTTACAGCACGGTTATGTCTGGAGTCTAGCCTCAGCATCTCATCTTCTCCGAACAGCACACGAGACAGATGGGATGCAACTGGACTGGATGGCCGTGTGGCAGCCTGGGAGCGAGCAGGTGAGCGCAGTGGGGAGTTGAATGCACTGCCAATCTCAGAGGCTGTGTCAGTGCTTTCATTGCTGGGTGTGGGGGAAGGCTGCGAAGCAGATGTTATACAAATGCCCCCAGTGCGGCCTTCTGTGCGTACAGACAGAGGCGTATTTAGTGCATCTTTCCTCTGGACTTCTTTCTTCAGCTTCTCAGCCAAGACACTCAGGGCAATCTGGCTTTCCATTCCACTCCCACCCCGTCCTGGTCGTGAACGCAGACTTGTTTTCCGCCTGAACCTAAACAAACGCACATATAAAACTAGTATTGAAAACTGATCTGTATTTATACCAGAATTACTACATCCCAGTTGTCTGCCTCCACCAACTGGACAAATTCAAGGTTTTGAATAATGACCAGAAGTGTCATGTAGTTCATTAATTAATTTTAACCAATGGTTGCATATGAATGGTAATTTTATCCTATTAGACATTTATAACTGGGTCATGACGAGCGTGTCAATTTTTGGGTTATGGCTGAAAGCCTGTTTGTCAGGACACAAGTATTTTTGAACTTCCACCATCAAATTATAACTGATCCGTTTTCCTGAACATTTTTGATGAAAATTCCATTAAGATGGGTGACGCGTTTCTGGCTTGTATTTAGGTCAATTTACATTTGACTAACCTGTTTGAATTGCCTGCAGAACCAGTTACTTCCTCCTCATCATCCTCATAGTCATCTTCATCATCAGTGTATGGTTGTTGTGGAGGTCCTGCCACACGGGAGCGACCAACGCCAGCAGCAAGATCCTCTTCCTCCTGTCAATCAGAGACATTTCATAGAACTCCACAAAATGACTTTATGGTTCAACAAAAACCAAAGAAAACATACATTTGAGCTGCCTAAAGTCCAGGAACTAAAAATAAATAAATAAATAAATAAAAAGTAAATATCTGAGGTTATCAAAGAACTGAAAAGAGTAGTTAAATGTTTCTCTGATTGCCAGTCTAAAACAGATCAAATGTATTTCAATGGGGGAGAAAATAAAAAAAAAAAAAAAAATCCCCTCAAATCAAACCAAAACTACATATAGATGGAATATGTAAAATTAACTGGAACACATCTAAAGTAGAAAAAAACGAATCAATTAGCTGATTGAGAGAAAACTAACTGTTTGAAAATCGACTATTCATTCCAATATCAATCCATCTATTCATCTTGAAGCAAAATCAGTCACCTGCATTGGAGACTTGGCGTAGTTGTGGTTGTCAAGGAAGGCAGGAAGGCGTTGAACAATGGGGTTGGAACTGGTGACTTGTTGAGGACCTCCTCCAGTGGGGACTGCTGGTTTGCCCATTACCTTAGCGTTTCCTGAAGGGCTAGGAGCGTCTTTAGATTGACCCGCTGACTCATCTACTGAATCTAAAAGATCAGCACATTTAAATATATCCATTTTAGGGTGTGTAATAGGCCCCTACATAAATTACTGGATGAAATAAAAAACAGACAGTGGGTAAAAAACTACAGTACCTGAAGAAGCCTGATCAGCCCCATGGGATGTAACTGGCTCCACATCTGACTCTTTCTTGATCATTGTGGTGCTTTCTTCAGGAGAGGAGTCCTGATGCTTCTTGTCATGGACAAGGTCTGGCTGGCTGAGCCGGATCATCTGAAGTAATGACAGATTATTTTATTTGTACCTTCATAAAGTATTCCTCTTAATCACTTGTATACTAGTAAACAACATGAGATCCTGCTTGGCAAAGGTTTGGTTTTATTTTCCTTTACAAATTTCCATTGGAACACAGGTAAAAGTTTAATGTGCCCTCAGAGTTATTTGGAATATTAGAAGATATTACATCAAATATGAGTGATGATAAGCACCATAAGTAAAGTTTGTTTCTATATAGCTACATTTAGAATGTCCTCACGTGGAAATGTTGACAGTGCAGTTTGCGTAATATACCACTATTAGTGGGTTTGTCTGTGTATATGTGTAAAGCAAAGTACAGTTTTATCTTCTGTGAATAAATTCCCCTATGGGATGTGTGTGTTTTATGTTATCTCACATCTTTTTACCATCTAATGATACTATGCATGTGCGTGTTGGTATCAAAGGTAACTGGACGAACTAATCTGACATTAAGGACTGTTTGTCCGAGATGAAATTTCTGGCAGCTTCTGACCTTCTGTAGACCTTCAAGAACAGTCTGTCGATTTCTCTTTAGAATTTCCAGTTTGGACTCGTATTTCATCCTACGATCAGGCACCACTGCCATCAGGTTGAAGCGGATGTCATGGTATGGCTCACTGTAAACAAGCAGAGCATTAGCATGAGAATGATGCCTTGAGGGTATGTGTAAATGGTGAATAATCACTTGCTGAGCCAAATGGTTAGGACTAACCCAGCAGTTGCCAGTCCAATCCTCTCCATGATTACCCGTCGAGCTTTATCAGTCCATTCTTCTTCCTCTCCCCAAGGCCCTGAAAAATTTGATTAAATTATTAATTATTAAATTTGTGCATCATGAAACAAAACTAAATGCATTAATAAAACTCATCTGCAAAGCACCGCAGAATAAATAAAGGTCATGATGAGCATTTACTCTAAATAAAATATTTCTTTAAAACCTTTATATTAATAAGAGTTTTACCATGGTCTATGGGGTAAGCCTTGAGTCCATCAAGCTCAAAGAGGCGGTCTTTGATGGGCACATAGCTCACAAAATGGAAAGCTTCCATAGTCCGCACTGCACTGATCCCATTTTGTTTTTCTGGCAGGTGCCTTGGCTCCGGTCTCCATAGAAACACGGAAAGAGAGCTTGAGAAACTTATGAATGCACAAAGCCTGCCATCTTCCACAGTATAAAAGACCAATCCCAGAAGAATTCTTTTCAAAGAATGAGGGACATCGGAAAATTTTAAACACAAACCACAGACTGTTACATACCTGGCATGGCTGTTATGCGCTCTGGCAAGCTCTGGGGCGTTTCCTATTGCGTAACCTTTACTCTGAAAATACATACAATTGCAAAGAGAAAGTTAGAGAGAAGGACAGAGTGGGCATTTCAAGTTAACAGGTGACTGTTTAAATAACAGAGAAATATCCTGATTTGAAGTTTATGCTTAAGCACTTAATACTTCAATAAACTTAGCTAAATCTTTGGGAAATATTTTGCCATAGTTTTTTATTCCCAGTGCTATTTTATTTCATATGTACGAGGGAATTAAGTTTTATTATATATACATACATCTTTTCTTCAGAGTACCAACATAACTTATCTCAATGCAATTTACCACCCAAAGCAACCTTTGCAGTGAATTAAAGGTGTGAATAAGAAGCACACAAATAACAGACCTCAGTTAGTCAGTATAATAAGCAACTTACCTCAGGACTAAAGCCTTTTGTGAAAGCCTTCATGCGACTTAGCGTGGTGCCGAGCTCAACACCGCTGCAGTTCAAAAGCACACTCAACAAGGCGTGGGTGGCACATGAATTTGGTATCAGCTAGAAATAAAAACCAAACAAGTCCAAGTTAGAGTTTGAATTTCATAATTTTTTTTTTTCTTTTATCGATTGTTAAAAATCAGGAGTACACACATAAGGAAGGGCTTAAAGCAGCACAACTCTTTATCATGTCTACTTGTTTCAAGTTTCACACACAGTTTTGGAACAGATGTACACAAACATGTATGATCAATAGAAAACAGATTTAAAAATATCATGATTGTTTTACTTAATTGTATTGTAGGTAGTATTGTACACATGAAAATATTATCAATTAAATAATGTGGGGAAACCCAAACATCTGCTAGCTAGAAGTTAAAAATGTCCATAATGTCTCTGCACAATTTTTATTAATCTTATTATTAATATTTTTACTCTATCTAAGCCATATCTTGTGAACATATTCTTGTAATAGTTCAATTTTTGTTTTGCTTCTATACTGTAGCAGCTGGAATTTCCCCTGGGGATTAATTAAGTATTTCTGATACAGAACCTGCAAAATTTATATTTTTTCTATTTGTCAAAATACAGACATTTGCTGAAAGCACTCGAACACTGATAAATAAGGGACTTTAATGTCAACATTATTACTTTAATAAATAAAGACTAGAAACTACAACAATCTACTGTGATAGACAGCACTAAATATCATTGTTAACCTCCATAATCACATAAACACTTACCTGATGAGCAAAGAACATATCATTTACAATTTCTTCATCAATGACAGAGGTCTCATCCACTAATGTATTAACTTTCCTCCTGGATCGACGTTCCTCAATCCATTTGAACAGGAAGATGAAGCCATAGACGGGACTGAAAAATGACACAAAACACATGTTTTTCACATTTACTGTAAGTCAACAAGCCACAGGAAAAAGAAAGTTTTTACTCACTGAAAAGGATCCAGGTAACATACCTTTGACACTTGCTTTGAAGATCATAAATTTCCTCTACCTGGACACCTTTGACACCTGCAGGACAAGCATGCAAAAGGACAAGTTTAACTGGCTCTCACTACTTCAGGCCTCAAATTTAATGTGCTGGTTAAACACTGCAGCACTGGGAGATTTTAACGACTAGATAAGTGCTACTCACCAAAATCTTCCACCAATAAAGTGAACAGTCCTGTAATTAAAACGGAGTGTGTTTAAGGATTGTATTCACATAAACACAGCAGAAAGCAAATGAGGGGGCAGTGTGTTGTTATTGCAGCTACGCCCTCATATTTCGCCCTTTGGTTGCTTTTAGAAGACTTACACAACACAGTACATATTAGTATTTAGTTTTTCTGTGTGTCAATCCTGTACTGTACCAAATTTATTTTCAGGGTTGAATGAGTCGAACTGCTTGTCGAGTTAGACTGTCCTTCTGGCTTTATGTGGATGCTAACATAAGTTAGCTGTGTTGTGTGTCGAAAAATCTCACCCGGGTCACTCTCGAGCTCCAGCCAGCCTTTGTTCATGTTTGCATGTGTGCACAGCTGACTAATACTTAAGATGTTTTCCAGTCCATGTCGCGATGAGAGGTGAAAAACTTTGTTGGTAGCGTTGCGTCCATTCACGAGACGACTATGGAGAGCTCAACGTAAACACAATAGACGGGACTGGGCGCTTAGAAACTTCGTCATCAGGAAGCGACGCCTGTGCTACCTACAACTTCCTGTAGCCGAAACACACCGTATAAACAGTAAAACACAAATGAATGAAGCCGTCAACTAATCAACATACCTATCTTTCTATTAGGGGTACCAGCATCGGTATAAAACAATACACAGCACTGTCTGACCGTAACCAGGTGAGAAATTGTGTAACACTTTTGTTGCCATACAATTTCCACTTTTCTCCAAAACAGCAAGTTATTTAAATTTTAATCGTATACAGGGACATTTATACATATGTAATACCAAACACACAAGATTGACACAGTTTCGTCAACTGTATTGCTATAGTGGCCCTTGATTACACCAGACTGTTGTGTGCTTCAACTAAACAGAAGCCAAAGATCTGCAGCGTTATTATCAGGGTGCGAATTGCCCCCCCCCCCCTCTGGTTTACACGTCCTACCCTCTGCTGAATTATTTTCATCCTTGGTGGGGACAAAATCCCCCACACTATTTTCACCATTACATCGTAATTATTAACAGCCTAAATACAAAGAGTCCGTGTACTTTCTGGTTGTGTGATTTTGATCCAGCCTCTAACTGGATCTGACGAGTCAGAGGCGTAGCGCTCGGAGACAACGCATCGGATGGGGGCGGGGCTATGAGAAAAACTGTTTTCTTATAGCCTACTGTTCCCCCGTCGTTGTGTGGTAATTTTTTTGAATAAAAGCGTTCCTCAAAATTATCTCCTCCTCTGTTTTTTACACAAATCGCACCCTGGTTATTATTATTATAACTTAATTTAATCTGGGAAGATAGAAAAATAACAGTGAAACTAGTTGGGGTGTTTCACTGGCTGAAATAATTCAAAAATCTGATTAATAAAATTTTTGTAAAAATATAGGTATCTTTTCATACATGCACACAATTACACATATTTATACATAGATGTTTTAAAATACGATGCGTGTATGATTGTGTGTGTATGTTCTCTTCTAATATATCTGATCTGATTCCTTTCCATCAGGTATCAGATATGATATCTGATATCTGATAGAAAGGCAGATTCAGTGATATGTAGCCCACTTTTGTACTTCCTTTTGTGTTGAGCATGTATAAGGCTATGCTCCTCGTGTAATATAACCCGATGTTTTTCGTTTCTTTGATAAATTATAAGTAAAATACTTGATCGTTAACAAAACTAATCACATTTTCACATTTCAGATTCATAATCTAACGCAAATGCAGAGAGGGAAACTATATTTTTCATATTATCATTGTTATAAACATAAGGAAAATAAATTACGTATGCAGTCTATTCAGTTGTTTAACCTTCACTTGCATTGTTTTGTTAATCTATCTACATGTTCCACTCGCGGCTATATTCTGGACCGCATTAACAATATTTAACCATTTTAATAATTTAAATTACTATGTAGTTAACCAGAGGTATGGTGAATGATTAATTTTGTAAGCAAGGCTGTTGATTTTAATTTCTGAACATTCAGACTTAAAGAACTTTAAGAATTTCATTTGACTTTAGTTTTCTTGAAGTTTTCATGGTTGACGGTCTTTTTCACTTCCGGAACCTTAGTTGGAGCAGCCTCTCCGGGGAAGACATTCTTGGTCACGCTGGAAAAAAGATATTGTAAATTAGCAACATTTATCATTTGACTGAAATGCACTCAGTGTCGTTATGAATTGACTCGTCGTTGTTGGCGCTAACAGACTAGGTGATTGAAGACTGAAGCTCAAGTCGTACAAGGTGAGCTTCAAGTCCGACCGACGCGTCTCAGCTAGCCGTAATTCAGGCTAGCATTAGCAATGTGAGCGTTACACCTCCTCAGTATCAGATTGTTATCTCGCCTCGACAACCGACAAAGCGGTCGCTCCGTCGAGGAAACAGTTTTTTTCTTCCAGCTCCAGCTACAACCAGCCGGCCTGTTTTCCCGACACAGATGGGCGGAGGAGGTTTCGTGGTTTCGGTGTTTGAAATTGCGTTTTTTGTGTAAGTAGCTAGCACATTGATGTGCTGACTCAGCCTGAGAAACAATGGTATCCATGTGCATTTAGTTCGGAAGCCCATCAGGTCATTAAGCACCGACAGCCGTTTGCTGCTCATGCTAATGAATAACAACAACATAACCTATTTGATGGAGGGGTGGCTTTGTGCTACTTGCTAGCTCCATCCATCCTCGGCCGTGAGAGGGGGGTCCCCTCCTAAGTGTCACGATCTCAAACTTATAGTCGCAATTTTTGCGTTGTATTCAGCGCTGATCCCCCCCCTCTCTCACTCTCGATTTACTGGCTGATCGCCAGCGCTGATCTGTGTATACACAATTAACTTATGTGCGTAGCTGTTTGGTATTCAGTGACGTGTTAAATGAGCCCAACGACAATCGCCCAAATCGGATGGTCCGAAATGAACAAATGCTAACACAAAGTGTAACATGCATTTCCCCCGAAACTTTTCCTTCATGCTTTGTTGTCAGATCTGCCTACACTTCATCGCACTGTTCAAATGTAAGGTTTCATTTTGATGCCACTATTAGGGCTTTCCAAACGGTTTAACATGGAGTCACACTCGCACACTACCTCTGTTTAAAAACCTACAAATTATTATCAATATAGACCCCAACTTGTGGTCACTAATTACCTGTATTACCAGAGGAGTCTTGAATGATCTCAGAAATACCACAAAGTCTCAATCAGGTTCTGACACACATGCTCACACCTTAATACCAGTTCTTGTTTCACTAAATGTTTATCTGCCCTTCCTGCTTCATGTTGGTGCTTGATTTAGGATGAAGTTAGGTTGGATTTAAACATTGCAAAGATGATCAGTGAGTAACACAGGTTAGTTCATGTAACCTATCAAATGGAGGGACAGACTTTAACACATCAGCTCTCCTACCCCTTTTAATGGCTCCTTTTTTTATATATATTCTTTTTACACCCTGTCTGCAGAGCGCCTATTGATGTAGATATAGATATAGACAAATTTAATGTTATTTGGGGTTGTTGTTTTGTGTGTGTGTGTGTGTGTTAGGGTTCCTGATGAAGGTGTGTAGGTAATACTTTGAGAGCCTTTTAAGACGCCATGTCTGAAGAGGCAATTTCAGAAAGTGACTTGGAGCCTAGCTTTAACAGTGAAGAGGAATATTTGGACAATGAGGAGGAGGAGGACAATGAAGACATGGAGGAAGAAGATGAGGATGAAAATGATGGAGACGACGAAGATGACAGTGTTGGTGAGTGACAAGCAAAATTCTTTCCAGTAACCCTTGTTGCCCTATGTGTACCATGCATTCACAGGCATGGGTTAACTTAGTGAGAGCAGCCGGAAACTGTCAATTTATGAAATGAAAGACTTGTGCCAACAGTGTTTGATCTCCTCTTGCGCAACATGCAATAGCAAATGAGATTTGTGGTTGTTTGAAGATGTGAGCTAACTGCTGTCTCATGTCTTAAGATCGACCCACCAGTGCCCAGAGCAGGACGGATACAGCTCAGGATGGCAGGGACTCAGCTACCTCTGGAGAGCCTTCCTCTGAGCCTCCATCTCGGCCTGCATCCCGCCAGTCGTCCGGGGCTCCCTCCAGACCTGCCTCTCGCTCTGAGCTTCCAACTAGCCCAGAGAACACAAACCGGAGCAAGCAACCTTCCAGCAAAAGCAAGAAACAAAAAGCTTCAAAATTAGCCAAATCCTCCAAGTCTTCAAAAGGCTCCAAACCATCTAAGCCTGCACACATGAGGAAAAATATCAGGTACATATTTTCCAGCAAGTAAATTATATAATATACTTGTATATCAAATCAAATAGAACTGCAGCCTGTTCTTTTTTCTCATGTGCTTGCAGAAAACTGCTGAAAGATGATCAGCTGGAGGCTGGTACAAAGGCTGCTCAACAAGAAGAGATGGAGAGACGAAAACGTCTGGAGCAGCAGAGGAAGGACTTTCCTACACCAGCCCCAGCTCTCCCAGACTCACAACTAGGTTACTGTCACTCTTTCACTGACTCAATGTTTCATATGTTTCTGGTCAGTGTGTTTTTGTAATGCTTTGACCTCAATTTCTCTAACGCCTTCCAATCTTTCCAACAGTGGATGCTTCATCAATAATGGGAGAAGTATCTCACTTGGTCCCTGCTCTCCTGAGCAAACAGGATGTGATCTGTCTGGACAGCAGTGGGGAGGAAGAGGAAAAAGTGGAGCCCAAGTTTCCTGCACATGCCATTAGAGATGGTAAGATATATTGCAATTCTCTGCAACTATAATACTTATGTTTCTATGTTTTTCCACGTGGGCATCATGCAAGCTCCCACATAGTGTTTGCTTCACCTCTCATGACCCAGATATAATTGAGCTTAGTTCTGGGGACGAGGACGCCCTACAGATAAGCAGCGAGTCGGCCGATGAGGATGCTGATGGCACCACTGGCTCAGAGGAGAGCAGCGGGGCACATGTCAACGATGCACTGAACCTGCCTGATTCCCAGGGTCAAGTGCTTGTTAATATAAATCACCCTGCAGAGGAAAAAGACATTTATCTGGCTCCCCAACTGGCCAGGGCGGTCAAACCTCATCAGGTACGCCCAGCATCTCAAACATCAGTAACAGACACCAACAATACAGCTTTTCTTTCAAACTTACTTCCCTTTATCTTTATTTAGATTGGAGGAATTCGATTTCTCTATGATAATCTCATTGAGTCTCTGGAGCGGTATAAAACCAGCAGTGGATTTGGCTGCATCCTTGCTCACAGCATGGGGCTGGGCAAGACTCTGCAGGTCATTTCCTTCATTGATATCCTGCTGAGGAATACTGAGGCTCACACTGTGCTGGCCATTGTCCCTGTGAGTAATCAAGTGGTACAATGTAGTTCACATTCATGTTCTCTGAAGTCACCATTTTATTGCTTTTAAATTAACCCCCCAAATCTCCTTGTCCTCCTCACAAGGTGAACACACTTCAGAACTGGCTGACAGAGTTTAACCTCTGGCTCCCACCACAAGAAAACCTCTCCCCTGACACTGACCCTGCATTTGTTGTTGGTCGCACGTTCAAAGTTCATATTCTCAATGATGAACACAAGTATGTCAGATGCAATGTTGTTTGTGCAAGGTTAGGTATATGTTTTTAAATATCTGAACTGTTAATTACACTGTGTGACCTACAGAACAACACTTGCCCGGGCTAAGGTTGTGGAGGACTGGTCCAGAGATGGAGGTGTGTTGCTCATGGGTTATGAGATGTACCGTCTGCTGTCCATGAAGAAGAGTTTCGTTATGGGCAAGAAGAGGAAATCAAAGAAACCTGCTGGACCAATAATCATTGACCTGGATGAAGAAGACAGACAGCAGGAACTCATGAAAGGTTAGAAAAGGTCATTAGGTTAAGGGAAGCGGTGGCCTAAATAGTCGTTGTGAAGTTGCATATGCACCTTAAACTTTTGAGACTCTGTCTTTTCAGGCATTGAAAAGGCCATTGCGCGTCCTGGCCCGGATGTGGTGATCTGTGATGAAGGTCATCGCATTAAGAACTACCACGCCAGCACATCACAGGCTCTGAAGAACATCCGCTCCCGGCGCAGAGTGGTCCTGACAGGTTACCCGTTGCAGAACAATCTTATTGAGTACTGGTGCATGGTGGACTTTGTTCGGCCGGACTTTTTAGGTACACGTCAAGAGTTCAGCAACATGTTTGAGCGGCCCATTCTGAATGGACAGTGTGTGGACAGCACACCTCAAGATGTTCGACTCATGCGCTACCGCAGCCATGTGCTGCATAGCCTGTTGGAGGGTTTCGTTCAGAGGTGAGTCAAAAATTAGTAAATTAAAAAGAAAAAAAGAAAAAGGGCACTGAAGTGCAGATTGTCTTTCCTTTTCCTTTATGGTGCTTTTCTCCTTTGCAGACGGGGTCACGATGTACTACGGGACCAGCTTCCCTCTAAGGAGGAGCATGTCATCTTAGTGCGCCTTTCTCCCATTCAGAGGGCACTGTATACCGAGTTTATGAAGCGCTTCAGAGAAGCAGGAAACAGTGGCTGGCTTGGTCTCAACCCACTTAAAGCCTTCTGTGTGTGCTGCAAGGTGAGAACGCTTTTTATGTAAAAACTCTGTATTGGATCCACTCATTGAAAATGGCCAGCCTATCCAGATTCATGAGTTACATTTTTACTTTTAAAATCTTGTTTTGATTTTTAAGTGAGTAAACCCTCTTCTTTATTTATCCCTCCAGATATGGAATCACCCAGATGTCCTTTACGAAGCGCTGCAAAAGGAGAATCAGGCTAATGAGCAGGACCTGGACCTGGATGACATCACCTCAGCTAATAACCCTCGTTGCCCTGCACCTGGTCCAGGCCTGAAAGCCAAAGTAGCCGACTCAAGCAACAGCAAAGTCAACAACACACTGCCACCACTCAATCCCTCACAAGATAGAGCCAATCAAGTCATTACATATGAATGGGTATGTCATGAGAACAATCAACTCAAAATTGTGTTATAATGGATTATTTTGTTTAGCACTTACTGCGAGTCCACTGGTCTCTGTGCTTTTTCTCAGCAGCAAAATAAACATCCACAACAGCATACCTCATCTAATAAGTATTTCAAATGAATAAAGGTGTGCCATATGTGCTGACATAATTTTTATTTCCTCTTCAACTACTTGACACGTGACTTTCCAATGATTTAAATATATTTTTGTTGCTGTTCAGCTCATTCATGGTAGATATGTTCTCTCTGCTAACATACAATCTTTATCTTTTCTTTGGACTCAAGATCTCTTTGAGTTACATAGCTGTTATTTAACTGCACTGTTTCCATGTATTTGTTTCAGGCAAAGGATATAATGTCAAACTACCAAACAGGAGTTCTTCAAAACTCTGCCAAGATGGTTCTTCTTTTTCATTTGATAGATGAGAGTGTGAGAAGAAGAGACAAGATTTTGGTGTTTAGGTAAGTCCACCATGCACCATATGTCACATTTTGTATATGCTAAAATAGTATTCTGTAATAGTATTCTTTTTCTTCTTTTTAATTTTAGTTTTGCGTGTCCATTTTGAATGTCACTATAAATAATGAGCCAAATCTTTAATTGTTTGAAGAAGAAGTCATTGTTAATAGAGTTGGCAGTCCTTCAGTGGGGCATTTTACACTGCTAAATGTGGCTACATGTGGCCCAGACAACCTCAAAATGGTGTGACCAGATCTCAAATGTGTCTCAGTCTCAATCAGACGCATCTCAACACCAACTATCTGGAGTGAGTCAGACTTTTATTGTCGAATTTCTCTGAAGAAACCACACAGAGGAAGGCTAATAAGAAATACAGAATTTCTTGGAATTACTTTTTTGGTTTATTTTATGACTCCATAGGAGTTATTAGTTTTCTACCTCTGAGTAAATACTGAAAATAACTAAAAAACATTGAATCAAAATGTGTATCCAAACTTTCAACTGGCATTGTATGTTCTGAACATACAGTGATCGTGTAAAAAAAAAAAAAAAACATCAGATTGAATTGTAAAAACTTTACTAGTAACTGCTATTTATTTCCTTCCACAGTAAACATACTTTGTTGCTTTTCTTATTGTTCTTTATCTCTTAATGTCTGTTTACACCCTAGTCAAAGTTTATCTACGCTGAGTGTCATTGAGGACTTCTTATCGAAGAGACCTATGCCAATAGATGTTACTGCCTCTGACACACTGAACCAAAACTGGGTTCGCAACCTCAATTACTACCGTGAGTCAGTCGTTCTGTGAATTCATTCTGTGCTCTCATTACTATAAAATTTGCATAAACTGTGGGCTTCAGTATTCAAACCTCTGTTATGTTTCTCTTTATTGATTTTTTTTTTTTTTAATTCCTGAAAATCAGCCAATTTAAAACATTTTTTCTCAGCAAATGTATTCTTTGTTCTGAAAACAAGTGCGTGTAGGAGTAATGTATTTGCAAGTCAACAAAGAATTATGAAATTGTTCCTTCTGCTTATACAAAAGATACTACATATTTCCCCAGGGATAGTTACATATGAATGTAAGCACTACTACTACAGGAATTAAGTAAAAATCATTATTACATTTTAAACATCTTCCCTTTGTATTCAATGAAAAATACTATCTGGATACACAACTTAATTTTTCTGCACATTAAAATGCATTCAGATGCTTAAATATGAAGAGATGGTTTATGTCTCTCCTCAGGACTGGATGGGAGCACATCTGCCTCAGAAAGAGAGCGACTTATTAACCAGTTTAATGATGCGGAGAACAACGCAGCCTGGGTCTTCCTACTTTCCACCAGGTCTGTGTCTGTTCTCCATATCCTTTCATTGTTTCTCACATGCCTTCCACGCACTGGCAAGAAGTTTATGATTTGTTTTTCTGTTTTTCTTTCAGAGCGGGCTGCCTAGGTGTAAATCTTATCGGTGCTAATCGCGTGGTTGTGTTTGATGCTTCGTGGAACCCCTGCCATGATGCCCAAGCAGTGTGTAGAGTTTACCGTTATGGTCAAAGGAAACCATGCTACATTTACCGCCTAGTTTGTGATTTCACCTTGGAGAAGAAAATCTATGACAGACAGGTTTCCAAACAGGGCATGTCTGGTAAGACATTTCTACAGATAAAAGATATCCACTAATATTTCGATGATCACATGGGCAAACACTGGGCAATGTTTTGAAAGTTTAAATCCTTGACCAGGCCTACAGACACATTCCTCACCTGATTAGAGAAAAGGATTAATCCATTCAATCATTCATTCATCCATCTTATTTTTCTGAATTGAATTGAGCCCATCTCAAAATGTTGTCTGTGTGTCTTTGAAGATCGTGTTGTTGATGACCTGAACCCAGTACTGAATTTCACCCGTAAGGAAGTGGAGTCACTCCTGCACTTTGTAGAGGAGGAGCATGACGCTGACAAAGCCTCTCTGGGATGCCGGGAGGACTTTGAGGCGGTGATATACCAAGCCTGTCAGTTCTACCCACACCTCATCACCAAGGTACAGCTGTATTATAGGTGTTACTCAAGGATGAGAGAGACGGTTTTGGTTGTTTGATCTTTAAGTATAGGCACTGGAAAATTAAATGTACAGAAAATGCAGTAATAGTTACATTTCTGCATCTGGCATTGTAAAGTTTAGCATATTTGTCTGTGGCAAAGAAAGGAAATGAAAATGAGTATTATTAGGTTCACGTGGTATGTCAGAAATAAAGCTACCACTATCTCAGTTGATTTGTAATTCAATTTCCCTTTTTCCATATGTGTCTGTAGCAACCTTTCCATCACGAGTCTCTTCTGGTGGATCGGAAAGAGTCAAAACTAACCAAAGCAGAGAAAAGAGCTGCCAAGAAGAGTTATGAGGATGAGAAACGAGCATCTGTGCCCTACTCTCGCCCATCCTATGCCCCCTATTATCCAGCCAGTGATCAGGCGCTTACAAATATACCAGCATTTAACCAACGGGGATGGTGAGTTTTTTTCTTACATGCCTTTACTTAAAATACTACTAGATTCTACTGGCTAATCTTTTCATTCTTCCATTCAGCAATACTGGCAACAACCAGAGTTTTCATGATATTCTGTGGTGAAATGTACTCTTCCCTCCATGCATATGGCACAGTGGCAAGAAAAAGCAAGTGAAGCCTCTGGAATTACCTCCATTTATGCCTTCATCAAAGTTCCAACAATGCACAAGCATTGTTTTTGTTTTGGTTTTTTTCTGTGTTTGGGTTTGTTGTAGTTGTTGTTGGTTTTTTTTTTTTTACAAATTACACAGAAATTATTGCATAACTTTTGTTCTTTTATTCCCTTTTTCATTCATAGTTTAGGTTGGAAAAAGACCATTTTATGACCAGTTCATGAAGAATACCAGATAAATAGGCAAAAGAACTTTTGGATTGTCGGATATCACTAATTCCTTTGGAACTCTGGAATTTAACTGTCCTGTTATTTGACAAAAAAGCAAAATAATATTAACATCTGTTTTGTTGTTTCTGGCTATAGCTGGCAACGTTTGTGTCTTATCTTTTTTTCTAATGGGCTTCCGGCACACTAGGCATTGCTGCTAGCATATTTGTGTGAATCTCAACAGTTCATGCTTCATATTTCCAGGCGTCCGATGGCAAGGCCGGATGAGAAGCCTGTGGCAAGTGTTCGGCCCATTCAGTCGACCCCAATCCCTATGATGCCTCGCCAGGTTGGCATGGGCATGGCAGGCTCCAGCTCTGCGGGCAGCTTGCCTGTTAACTTCTTGCAGAAAGCTGGAGTCTATGTACAGAGGATTGTCACCACAACTGGTATGCACAAATCACAGATATTACAACATAACCAAAATGAATAGTTGAATTAACAGTGTAATCTTTCAACCCCAAAATTAAGAATTAAATGCAATGATGAGACATGACCAGCAGCCGTTTTGCCTGTATCTACAGATATTGTAATCCCAGGAGCCAACAGCACAACAGATGTTCAAGCTCGAATCAGTGCAGGAGAGAGCATTCATGTTATCAGAGGATCTAAAGGTAATTGCAACAATTCCTCTCTCATACAACACATTTCAGTAAAAACTTCTGACACCCACTGATCTCTGCAAAACAGGTACCTATATCAGGACAAATGATGGAAGAATTTTTGCTATTCGATCTGGGAAGATTAGTAGGCCGGCAGTCGGAGGTTCAGCTGTTTCAAGAGGTACAAATTCATGTTTATTAATAGTTTTGCTTCATAACCATTCAACATCTCATGACCATAAGTGTATAAAAATAATAATTAAGAGGCAGAGATGATTTTGTGACTGTATATTTGTGTCCCCTCCACAGACACGCAAGGTTCTCTAATCCATCCAGTTAGTAATGGCTGTTCATCCCCTGTGGATCAACAGCAGTGCTCCCCCAACAGGGAACACCGTCCCTCCTCTCCATTAAGCTCTGAGATTCTTAGAGAACTCAGCCGTTACACTTCATCCACAAGTGATACAGCTGCTGGCATGGGGAATGAACTGCCGTCACCCCTAGATGCGTCGGCTGTACCAGCTGGGGATGTGGGCGCTACACAAAACAGTCAGACTGGTGACCTGAGCAGGCACTTCAGTGAAGACCGCCTGGGCTCAGCATTAGAGATGACTGGCACCAAACGGAAGCGTACTGAAAGTCAGGACAACACACAAATAGGAGGCAAACGCCCCCCTGCTGCAACACGTTTCCCCGGAGTGTCCATCGGTTCCAGTGGGCTCAGTTTTCCCCCTGTGGGTTTGAACTCTTCTTCCCTACTGGGGAACCTAGGGCACATGAGTCACCCACTTCTGATGGGTGGCAGCGGTGGATCGTCGTTCCTTCAGACACCAGGACAAACACTGTCTGACCTGCAGTCCATGTTCCCCTCTGCAGGTTCAGACATACTGAGACAGTCTGCCACAGGGAACGGACACCTGCCCACCCCATCCTCATCTTCCCTGTCCACAGTTTTCTCCTCTGCTTCAACCACACTCCCCATGTCATCTACACCCTCAGCAGCAACCTCTTCCTCCCTGGCTCCAGGTTCTCTGCCTCCATACTTGATGAACCCCAACATGGCTGGCCTACTTTCATCAGGCTTTCCTCTCAACTATAGTCAGTCGCTGCTCTCTGAGCAGAGGATGTTCCCCTCCCCTCTCCTATCTGGTTCTGTGGGGTTCCCTGCGCCTAACTCCAGTTCTAGCACATCCAGCTTTGTCTCTCATTACAACAATCCCACCTCCAGCCTGCTGGGGGCAGCTCTGACCCAGCCAGACAGATATCAGAGTACGGAGAACGGTGCCAGTAGTTCTGATGACGATGTTATCGAGGTGACGGGACAGTAGAGACTCATTAAGTCATGTAGAGGCAGTGTCACACACATTCTGGTTGATCATAATTAACATAAAAGACATTAGGGATGGGAGTAATTACACATTGAGCTAACTGAATGAACTCACTTTTTTTTTGTAGAAGTATCTCCATGAATTATGGCAAGATAGATGTTATGTTCTGAATGTGTGAGCATATCAGAATGCAAGTGAGCGAGTGGGGAAAAAATCAGTGTTACTCCTAAAGAAGTATAGGAGTAAAGATGATATATGGGCATCAACCTTGTCGAAAGAGTAGCCATTTGAAAAATAGACATGGGTCATCTATTCACCAGTTAACTAATACTTCAAATCGTCTCATTCCACTTCTCACACATGACACACGAATGGACTCTCATCCACTAATGAGAGATTCAACTTGTACCTTAATGATTTCACAGAGTCAGAGTAACAAATCCTAATGCTGAATATCCCACACTTGTTCAGCTGGAGCATCAGAGCAGTGGGAACAGATATTTGTTTATGGGGACCAGCTGGGACTTTCAGGGGGTTTCTAAAGACAGCCTCTCCTGCTACATTTGTAAGAAAGGCCTCACCTTGCAGTTACGTTTATTTCCTCTGAGTTCACATAGAACAATGTTACTAAAATGTTGGATTTTCTCATAATATATTGCTATGAAACAGTCGAGGGCTTTATAACTTGACCTGCTGTGGCAGCCATCCTTGCGCACTAAAAAGTGATACACTCATTTAATTTTCCTTTTTTAGTTAACAATGGGAAAGTTACGTGCCATGGTAAACAAGTCACAGTGGTTACAAAACAGGGTGTCAATATCTGTCAAAATTTGGACAAAACGTTATATTAAGAGAAAATCCTTCCAGGCTTACCTTTAACAACAGAAATGTTGGGCTGTCAGAGCATATTTTAGTCTTTAGCAATTTGATAGACATTGTAGCATCCCCGGTTGAAAGGATATTACATGTGATACTATAACTGAACATGTTGATACTTTGTAAATACTCATCATTGTTTATATTGCAAGTCAATACTGTGCAGTGTGTAGAATTTGGTTATAGGGAGATGTTTTATTATTACAGTGGCTATCATGACAATACACACACCCTTGCATTAATGCTGGGTAACAAATTTATGTTCCTTGTTTATGTTTTCAGTAGGGGTTTTTTTTTTTTTCTAAACTAAAATGAATGTAATTTAATGTTTGCCTTTGATAAGATGGGCTGGGGCATGGATTCAGACTGTGTTCTTTCATTTTTAGCCTTAAATAACACAAAGGGGTCTTGAGTTTTTGCATTAATCGTAGTACATCCTTTCTACAAGTCTGCTGGAAGAACTACTGAGCATTTAGACAGTCTGTGTCAAACCGAAAACACAACTTTAGACACGTTTAGGGCAGATTCACCACTGTGACTAAAAGCATAGTGTGAGAGCAAAAGGAGAAAACCAAGATACATTATTGTCATTCTCATTTGATAAAGCTAGTTGTCACTCTTTTGTTGCAGTCTTTGGTCTCCCCATCATCTGTTGATTCACTCACACTGAGGCAGCGTACACGCTACATATAGTTTGGCCGAATCATAAATTTCTTATGATTCCTAAACTGAATTTCCTAAACTGTAGAAAACATTGCGTCTATTCCAGCCAGAGTAAATGTAGCCACCAATCATCACATTGCATGTGTATGTATGTATGAACACTTACATACATATATATTAAAATAGGCATTAGAGTCACCAGTGGGTTTGGCGGATGGTGTGGTGGCCTTACCAAACTGACAGTGCCATCATGTGGTACCTTTTCACCTAAACACAGTGCGGTGTAAGTAGTTTCAGTAGTGTCAGTCAGTGTATATCTACAGTGCTTTAGGGAGTTTAGGTCTTTGCTGTTCTCTGTAGCCTTGTGTTCTTGTGACATCTCAAGGTGTTAAGATTTATGAAAGTCCCTTCCCCTTGTCGGTAAAATAGGCTAGATGCAGAGGTTAGCCTTTAGAAAACACTGGATAACCTGAGACAACTGCATTCCCTATGAAGAAACATTTTTTTGTCAAAATGTTTTTTTGTGGGGCCCTTTTTCCTCCATTGTACTGTAAACTTTTTGATTTGTTTGCTACTGGCTCCATCCTTGCCTTTCTGGATGCTTCATTTTTGTCATAAAGGATGTTTCTAGTTTTTTTTTTTTGTTTGTTTTTTCAGCATGTCTTGTGATTTGGTTTGTTTCAGAGTTGGAGTTGGAAGGGGCACTAAGGAGCATATCTGTTTGTGAACTGACCCCACGTCTTTATCCTCAGTCTTCTCAATATGTTGAACTTTTTAACGTTACTTTTTAACCTTATGGATCATTGGTATATAAAAAAAAAAACAGTTTGCCATGCTTGTCAATTGTGTATTTTTGTTTCATGCGATTCTTTTTTTTTTTTTTTTTATGTTTTTTTTATAACTTCTTATTGGTGTTCACTCACCTGGCAGTCATTTCCCTGTTTCCATGTAAGTGTCTTAAATTTATTTATTTATGATGGAAAATATATTGGTTTTTTTGTAATTGTTTTTTAACCTTTTGTTCACTTTGACCCATTGACGGCTGCTCCAGTAAGAATTTCCTATATGCAGCCTAAATCGAAGCAGAACATGACTGTGTTATCAATGTTATTTTAACAATAAAACACTCTTCTATTACAGCGTGAATTATTTGCAAATCCTTTTAATTTAGTACATATCTTTTGTATAATATATTTTCACATTTATTCAAACACATGGCAAAGTCAGTAATGGAAGGCAGGATAATAGAAAAATATAAAACAAAAAACTTTGGACATGTTTAAGTTCAACTTTGTATTATCAGATTTATTTATTTTTTTTTTTTTTAATGATCCTGAAACTGAAATCCTTGACACTGCTTCAGAATATTGAAATACTGGTTAAACCCAGTCACATTTCAGTAGTTAAGTCCAACACCTGAAACATTTAAGGCCATGTTTTGGTAAATGTCACTGCTATTGTACCATTGTTTATCAAGTAGTCTTCCAGATATTTGGTCATTAAATTAAGTTACCATAACTAAAAACATCAGAAATGACCAAAACAAGGTCAATGTGCATCCCAGATGAAGGAAAAACTCATTAAACTCCAAAATGCACGACGTTGGTATCTTCACCAGTGGCTACAAATCTGTGTTTATTATGTAAAAAGGCAGTGAATGGACAGGATTTTATTTTCCACCTTTGGTCCTGGCGCCTCCTGGACAGATTGTTTAAGAGATATCTAGTTGCAGCTCCTTTCATTCTTTTCATGCAAATCAATGTGATTGCATGCAAATGAAAAACATGAACTCTCTTGCATGAGAAACAGTGACCGCTTTGTTAAAGGCTCGATCTGAGTCCTTGGTCAGGACTGCAGCCGTTTCTTAGCCATGTAAGCTCTGGTGACTTGGTTCATGATGACGAGGGCACTGAGAGCAGGGCAGAGAGCTGACAGGTACCAGGTGTGTTCCCTGACAGAAGCAGTGAACCAGGCAGAGCAGAGGCCGAGCAGCAGGCTGACAGTGCCGAGCAAGTAGCTGACGAGTCCGGATGCTGCGTGGTATCGTTTTAGTTTGGCCAGCGACCAGCCTTTTGCCAGGGTATGGTAGATGAGAGGCACGGCTGCCAGGGACTGCAACACAACCACACAAACTGTGAGCAAGCCGAGCAGGCCGTGCCACGAGGTAAAGTGGGCTTTACCATTCAGGAGTTTGTTGTAGGAGATGGCTGCCAGGCCCAGAACTGCACAGGACACAGAGAGGCACTGCAGAATCCAGTGGACACGACCTTTGACCTTGTGTGGAAACCTTTTGAGGAGGGAGCCGTGAGGGGAGAAGAGTATTATGGCCTCAGTCATGAGAAATGAGAACTGGAGGAAAAGAAAACATGCATGTTCAGGTTAATTGGTGACTCTAAATTGTCTGTAGGTCTGAGTGTGAGTGTGAGTAGTTGTTGGTCTCTGTCTGTCTCTGTGTGTTGGCCCTGTGATGGACTGGTGACCTGGTCAGGGTGACCCCGCCCTCACCCAGTGTGAACTGGGATTGGCTCCAGCAACCCCATATTTCTTCATTTGCACTTTTTTGTTTATTTGTTTCATTTTATTATTGTCAAAAAGCTCAAACTTATATTCATATTCACATATTCACATATGTGAGAAACTGGAACTGTTGAATTTTGGGCACAAATTATTTAATGTGAGCTCAATTATCAAAATGGCTGAGTGATTTTTGTCCATCAATCTATCTACCAATCTGCTACTATTTTTTGATTTATCATTCGGTTGAAAAGAAAAAAAATTGTCCATTTAACTATTAATATATTAACTAACTAATAATATATTGTTTCAGTCCACAAAACAACCATTATGGAAACATTGCGTTGCCTGTGCTGAGAAATTGTGGCAATTTTTTCACTTGATAATTTTCTTACACAATGAATAGAGAAAATGATCCAGAAAAACAAATAAATAGATGACCAACTATCTGGTTAAGCACTATAATAACTTAAGACTTAATGAAAAAGTCCAACTTACAGCCAGAGTCATGAGGAAAGGGTGCCAGGAAAACAAACCTGAAATAAATAAATAAATGAGTGAGTGAGTGAGACAGAGGCATAGATGTGAGTCTACAGTCAGATCCTGGACTCACTTGAACCGGGTCGAGACAGAAGTCCGATGAACAGACTGAAGCCGATGCAGATGAGGTGGATCAGCGCTGCTGAAGCAGTTCTGGTCCAGCAGCAGATCCCGGACTCGGGTTCAGACTCTTTGTTGCGGTGAACCATGTTTAAGTCAACTTTGCTTTGCGGCTCACCAGAACCGGACAGGACTCAGTTTCCTGAAGCTGAGGACCTGGTGCCGGATCAGACCCGATTTTGATCTCAGCCGGAGTTTTCATTTACAGACCGAGGACCGGACCCGGAGTTTTTGACACACAGTTTTGGGGTAAATCTGGTCCAAAGTTCCCACTCAGATGTGTTTCAGTGTCAAAACCTCCGCTGGGAATAACCTACTACTTCTGGTTAAAGCTTTTCAGAGTAAGGGTCGTTTCACCAATCCACCAGCGCTCAGCCGTGACCTGGATCATATTGCCAACGAACAGTGTTTCGTAAGTGCTGTACACGTGTGATCATATTACACTAACAGGGACAAACAGATCCTTTTTGCCCAAAGTCTTTGTTGAGCAAATAAGTGATGACAGCTTTGTGGATTTTCTGGGTCCTCAGTTATTTAACAAGAAATAACCAAACCCTCCTGTAGATCTGCACACAGGAGCTGCCGCAGAGAACTTTTCTTTATTATCCTACAGATAATCCTCTTGCAGACCCTTTCACTCAAATCCCTTTCTTTTTTCAGTGTCTTGTTGAATACAGAGGGGTTGCAAAAATGTGAAACTTCTCTGGAAATGTGAACTGGTTTGGTGCTTTTATTTTGGAAGCCAACTCCCAGGAAAGCTCGTTTCTGACAATTTAACGCTCCTTGTCCAGCTGACGTGGAGGATCATGGAGAGACTCCCAAACACATTTAGGGAAGGGAAGGACCTCTGTTATTATGGCCCTGGTACTGAACCGTTATTATCATTATTATCCCTTTTCTCACTGTTTGTCGGCCCTTTGGCTACTTAAACGTCCCCCAAGACTCAGGAAATGTGGACAGCATGTCAGGACTGCGTGAAATGTCGATATTTCATTGGTTGCAGAAATGTTCGTAAAAATTGCTCCAGGGCGCCACCTTCTGACGGTCATTGATGAAAATCGGTACAAATATGTATCAAGAGGAGCTGCACAAAAAGTCTGAAGGACCCACACCCTCACTCCAACAGGAGGTCGGCCATCTTGAACTGAAGGTTTGATTTTTGGCCGTTTTTGCCCATTTTAGCCCCGTACAGTTTCATCCAAATGACTTCATATTCCATCAGTATCATCTCAAGACCATGATGATGTAAAATGTATTTCTTTATTTTTGATCTTTTTTAATAAGTTTTACCAGCTAGGCGTGGCGGTCCGGCGAGTTTCTGAGGCTTCGTCAGGTTTCGCCTTAGAACGCCACCTACTGGACACAGGAAGTCACTCTCAAGGACCACGCCTCTTAGATGAACAGACGCCTCCTACAGTTTTAATCCAAATGACTTCACATTCGCTCAGTATCATCTCAAGACCTCGACGATGAAAAACTATTGAAATCTTTTTTGCCCGTTATTCCTGATGGTCGTGGTGTGTTGCCAATTTCGATGAGTCGCCATAAGAGAGGAAGTCCTCATTACACAAGCATACATCCTCCAATCGGGTTTAAATCCACCACCCATGATCAGAGTCCCACCCTGAACACACCCACCTGTTATTACTGAGTGACGAGCAGAGCGCCACCTCCTGGACACAGGAGGTCAGCATCATTACACAAACATCGTCCAATTCGTGAGATATATACAGGCTGTTTTCTCCACATTGTACACTTCGACATGAAGTAAAACTGATGGTTGCTCTCTGGAGCCACGTAGTGGACACTCATAATACGTTGCACACACACTACTCTTAACAAAACGTTACAAGTTTTAAGGCGTTTGGATGGAGGCCAGTCCCGGAGCCTCCAAGTAGCACAGGTGTGCCAGAGCCCGTTCATCTCATTCTTGCAGCTTAATTTATTATTATATATTTATATTACTTATATTATTATTATTAGGATGAATAGCCCAAGCAGGCAAACCAGTTTGGGTGCATGTCGTACGCCAGGTTTATATGTGATGTCTCAGACTAATGCTGCCTTCCTCATCCTCCAACTCAGTACACTCTCTCTCTGTCAGCTGTTCAGCGTTCATTGTGCCCAAATTACTCTCTAATAAGCTTGTGACTGCAGGGCTACCACACACAGGCCAAACAACATGCTCATTCAGGGTACCGCTCTCTCTCTCTCTTACATAAACTGCCACTGTTTATTTAGCTTGTGTGATTCTTTGTTTATTTTTTCCAGAGCTAGGTTTTGTGTTAGACCTGGGAAATAGGCCTTAATTTTAACCTGTCATCAGGTAAATCTGATCACTTATGTTGTCCAGGTGATGGTACTGAAATTCAACATCACACATTAAATCTTTATAGGAAAGGGAATGTAAATTGTGGTCCAGTACCTTTACTGAAGTATTGCACTTTTCAGATACTTGAGTGATTCAATTTTATGTCATGGAAAATGTATTTATTCATATTTTTCTATGTTTCTTCCATTGCTGGAGTCAAACTAATATGAAATAAGGAAAGTCAACATCAACATTTAAACTCTAAGAATTTAAATATTCAAACATGTTTATCTTCAATACAACTTTGGCAGTTTTGGAGCCACCACCCAAAATATGAAATTGGCATTATTGGTTATGAGAAGTTATATTCATCAGTTATATTCATTCGTTCATCTCTTACCATTTATCCCAAGCAGGGGGTGCTGGAGCCAATCCCAGCTCACATTGGGTGAGGGCGGGGTACACCCTGGACAGGTCAGCAGCCCATCACAGGGCCAACACACAGAGACAGACAGAGACCAACAACCACTCACACTCACACTCCAGAGTACCCGGAGGAAACCCACGCAGGCACAGGGAGAATATGCAAACTCTGCTCAGAAAGGCCCCAGGCCCGGGAATCGATCCCACGACTTTCTTTCTGTGAGGCTATCTACGATGCTGCGCAAATAAGTCATGAATGGGAGAAATTGGTCCCATGACTTCTGTATTGTTTTACTTGCAGTTTTATCAATATCACTCAGACTGTGAGATCTAGCTTTCTCCTTTCTATCAAAAAGACTGACTGAATTTAAGTGGAATTCATTATGAAATTGGTATTTCATAATCTGCTGAGAGGTAAGGTACCTAATCAAAGGTTCAACAGTTTATTCATTTCAAACTGACATAATTGATAACATGTATCGGATCATAAAAGTAGCCACATCATACTTATTTAACTCCCTTTCTGAAAAAATCTTATATCTTGTTTTTGGGATCTAATTTGGGCAAAAGATGATGAAATTTTGTTTATCCAAAGAGATCACAGAAAGATTCTCTCTCTGATATACCACCGAACTATTCAGCTTTCACCTTTGACCCGTTGGAGAATGATATCCTTCTTTTCCTATCCTTCCTGTCCTTCAGTTAGGTGACACTCTGATGCAATCAGATTGATCATTATATAATAAATTTATTCGTGAATGTCTCAGGCATTTTTTAAATAATCAATGAAGAAACAGTCCAGGGTTGTTTCATAACCTGGTAAAATATTATTTTTAGTTTTAGTTTCCTCTATGAAACTTGAGCAAATGATTGAATAATCAGTGATAAAGATAATGTCTTGTTAAAAATATTGGGCCATTACTCTAATGTTGAATACAGTGTGCTCACAGCCTCCATGATGGCTGACATGAGGTCTTTTTCTGAAGTGAGAGAGGGATTGCTTGCTTGCTGCCTCTCTACGGGATGCTTTAACACACATACGGGATTAGACGGTAATCCCGGACTCTCAGTGTGCATGCGCAAACAGTCTGCTGAGAGACGCTCCGATGTTAATTCAACGCCAAACTGCGACCTCTGAAATAATCTGCTCATCTGATGGAGGATCTGCTGAACTGAGGTAAGGTGCCTTTTCTGACGCTTTTCTCTGGGCACATCTGATGATTTGTCGGACTGTTGCTGTCAGATGAGTTTTTTTTTTCAGACTGTCCCGCTGCAGAGAGAGCTGCTTCTGTTAGAACAGGTTCAAGTTCTCTTGGTTTGAGAATAGTTGGGAGTTTGTCACGGAAATGACCAGCCTGCCTGAAAAAGTATGATCCCTGTTACAATGTGCTCTTGTCGCGCTGTGGGAACTAATGCACCGTGTGGTGACCCACTTGGCAGGACCCGCCCGGGTTGTTCATATTCACATCACAATGCAGCTCCACTAAAAACTAAGGAAACTTTCACATTCACCTGTGGCCACTTTGCACTGATTCTTATGGCTCCATCAGAAAAACCCACTCAGTTTAAGTTCTGTTGGCAGAGAAAGTGTTTTGTGTCTCTGCCTGTGCTTTCTTTTTTATTAGTGGAAAAGATTTACTAGTAGAAAATATCACATTTAAGGCTGTTATATATCAGATTCCCACTACACGAAAGATCCACAAAACCCCACATCTGCCATCACTATGTTAATGTGTATTATATCAATGTTAAATATGATCACAGAGGTAACATATCAAAAGTAAGTATTCATTATTCAGTACAGTGAACGGCATCTGTGCTTGACTTTGAACTTATTAAATATTTTATGAATTGCTTATCAATGAATCATCATGTTAGGGTCATTCAATAGGTTTTCTTATTTTCTCAATGAAATGTAAAAAGCAGCATAAATTGGAAATACAAAAATAAAGTAGCTCACATCTACCGTAAGTTAATGTATTTAGTGACGTCACTGCCACTGCTTGCCAGACACTCACCACCTGCAGATTTTGTAGTGAAGAGCTAAAGGTTTTATTTGTTCTTACTGAATTATTAAATTAATAATTGAAGTTTGTTCTGTGTCTTCACAATTTAACATATTAAATTATAGTGACCCACTTTTTCAAATAGACGGTTTTCTGTAGTATACAGGAGACAGAGAGTTGTCCTAGGATTGCATCGGATTATATTTGTCATCTTGTCCTACATTTAACATAATCATATGATTCCTGGTGTCAGATACTAAGGATAATCTTTTGTCTTTCTATTTCTAAAACACATAACATAATGCCACACAGACATCATTTCAGCAAATTCTTGTATGTTAAACTGACCCATGTGTCATGTGCACAAACATTTTCACTGTCTTACAGCCCCTAAGGATTGGGTGGCTGCTTGTCTTCTGCACGGTGTGCAAAGCTATAAGTGGATCAAATTAACGTGGAGCTTTTTGATCCAAGCACATCTCATCAGAGCCTGACATGCACAACATCAACCTCAAGGACAAGTGTGAATTCTAATGCTGTGTTTTGATCAGATCAGAACTGGATCTCCATCCACTGTTGGACTACAAGTTCTGACTTGACATGTCAGCGTCTGTATCCAGGGCAAGATGTCTAAATGTGAGCTGATCGAGCTGCAGGACCTCAGTGTCAGTGATCCCATTGAGCTGGCTGCTCCTGTAGCTCGCACTGCCCCACCATCTGTAAACCTGGGTCAGCCCTGCACCTTCCATGTCGTCCGTCTGGTTGGGGACAGCGTCAGCATTGAGACGCCTGGATGTCACAAACTAGAAGCTGGAGTGGGTCATGACTTCCATCCCTACAGTTACACTCATCTCACCTGGTGTGACTTGTGTGGAGAATTCATCTGGGGCCTTTATAAGCAGAGTTTACGTTGCACCAGTGAGTACTTTACGCTTAAAAGTAATTTAATTTGGGGATGAGTCTGGTAACATTCTGTGGTTGGGATATTACAATATTGTTGGTGTATCCAAAGCTTATTGCACTGTCCCATAGAGCTCCATTGTATTAAAAACAGATGAGTGAGCAACACAAGGCTTCACTAACACACACTGTCATTAGTGTGACCACACATAGGTTGTAGTTTATTTTTAATCAATCCCACACCCACTCTCTCGCTGTTAGTAACCCCCAAAACGACAGTAGCCAGCTGCAGCTGCAATTTATTCAAATTCTTTAAAAAAAAAAAAATGGAAGAGCACGTTTGATATAAATTTTAAAAAATTTACCTGTTTTGAAGTAAAGCATGGGATTGGTGTCATGAGACACAGACATAGTGGGGGAGCTGGAAATAGCTGAAAAATTGGTTAATAGATTATTGGTTGTAGCATAAAATATATTTTCTTCTTCATTGCAATTAGAAAAATGTAGAGTAACACCAGGTTTATGCTATATGTTTGTTGTGTACATGATGGACATGTTTTTTACTGCAGGCGGTGACCTAAAAAGCAAAAGCAGGCAACCAGCCACTGAATCTTCATTGTTTCAGAGGGGACAGCTGGGTTTTTCTGCCTATGGGACTAGCAATGGATATTGTGAATTGTTGCTTATTTTGTAAAGCGAATGGGTGTTAAGATAAAATAATTAACCTAATAAAAATAGCTACAAATTGATCCTCACATTAAATTTAAAGCAGCTCTGAAACCTTAGAACTTTCCAAAGCTCCAAAATAGTCCTCACTTTCAAATGTTGAGCATTGCCAGAATGCAGGATGCTTAATGTTATGTTTTCCAGCCATGAGAAACGTTATCAGTTTTTTTCCAGTCTGCAGGAAGGTCTCGGGGGCTTCATGTTTTAATTGGGTATTTGCACAGACATCTCTGTTTCGCTACATCATTTGACTTTAGGCATTTCTGTGGCCTATTGAAGGGCCAGTACAACAAAAGAAATAACTACTGTTTATTTTAGAAACAAACAGGTGAAGGAGTGATAGCGAACTATAATCAATTAATAATTTAATATCCACCACAAGCAAATATTTTTTTGTCATTTGAAAAATATTACGATGTTTCTAATGTAGCATTGATACTGAATCGTGGTAAATGTGATTTGGGTTATACTTCTAAGCACAGAGACAGATTACTGAACATAATCTAGAGCAGAGGTCTTTACACCGCTAGAGTTGACCTGTAGCCAAAGCATAACTTAGAACGTAAAACCCTCTAATGGTCTCAATCTCCCTCTCTCTCTCTTTCTCTCTCACTCTCAGAGTGCAATTATACTTGTCACTACCGCTGCCGACCGTTTATCCACCTTGACTGCAGCACAGATGGAAGTTTGCTAGCAGACCAGGCAGATTTCTCTGTTGACTCTGTCGAGACAGACACAAATGTGGTGAGGAAAAGAGTTACAATCACAAATTTTTATTTGTACTTGTATGCAACTAGGGCTTTATTCCTGTAATTTTTGTATAAAAGAATTATTTTACACATCATTTTCCAAGAAAAATACATTTAAACTGTGACCAAATGATTAAACTAAACTATGGAACCAAGCAAAAAATTATTACTACAGAGAAAAGTAATTCAAACTCATTTCTGCCTTCGTTCATATTGTGCAGCTGGGCAGGTCAAAGCAGATGGAAACAACCAGATTGTCCACACTTGTCCTGTGGTGTTTGTTCCCGGACATACTGGGTTTATGACCTATTCACTGTCAAGGCATCTATACAGAAGCTAATTTAGGAGAGAGCTGAAGGGAGTGGACAACTTAACAATGTCACAATAAAACAGCTGTCCTTATTATACAACGTGATACAACTTATCATAAAACAGCTAAAAACTGATACCATGGAGGTCTGTGGACAGATGATCAAATAGTTATAAGATAGCTTTACTGTGCATTATTAGTTTCATTAATAAGCTTTTGCTCAAGTTGTGATTATTTTGTCATATTAATATGAGCACATTGATAATTTTTTCTCATCATTATCACAGTCCAACCTTACCACCTGTAACTTTGTACCCAGTCAGATAGTCAGCTAAACCATACCAAAAAATAAGGTTATATGTCACCCTTTTCAATTTTCCAGCACAGAAAAAGTTGGACGCTAGGTGCTGAAGGGAGAAGAGAAAGTAGAATGGTTTTGGTGGAGTCATAATGTGGATAAAATTCATAGGAATGAGAGCAAATCTGCCCTCTCCATATTAAATAGACGATATGTACGCTGAAAAGCATTTTTACTCTCCTCTCACACACATCAGAAAGAAGATCTGAAGATCAGGAGAACAGGCTAATTTAAGCAGCTGTCATTGGGAGTCGGCTGGCCCTTTGGGTGTCTTTGTGAAGTTTTATTGTCTGGGAGGAGCAAACGGGGGTGCTAAAGTGAAAGAGCTGCTCATATGGTCAGTCTTCCACAGACATTCGGATGACTGGAGAGCATAAAAATCTGGATATCATCTTAAAATAGTGGAGATGATTGAAATCCTAGAGCATCCAAATACTGGCTCACCTGAACATTTGAGATGACCTGGGGAAGTAGAGGAAGTGACTCTCTCCGCAACCAAGAGGACGGCGGCTCGGTGCTGGACTTGTACTTTACTGCATCTCCATTTTTCTTTCACACAGTCAGAGCATCAAAAGTGAGGCTATTGAATTGTCCTGTAGTGTACAGTTATCTCTTTGTGTTTGGTGACATTGAATCCTGTGTTGCTTAATTTGAAAGTTATTGATCAAGAGCGTGACTGACTTTGTCTTATTTTTACTTAAACTCTGTCACTTTCATTTTATCCTTCAAGCTCATTAGTGAAGACCTTCTGCTGACAACATGTGGGCCATTTTCTGGACTTCCTGTTCTTTATATTTCAGGATGACCAGATTGAGCTGGGCAAACAGGAGTTAAGTGTTGGTGAGATTCAACAGAAAATTAAGGAGTACAATGCTCAGGTCAACAGCAATCTCTACATGATGGTTGTAAGTGACTAATATTTTTGTTCTCCCACTCAGACATGAAAAATTGCTCCCTGTCCCTGCTATACATCTGTTTTCCTTGCAGAATAAAGATGGATTCTACACTGGTTTCATCAAGGTCCAATTTCAGTTACTTCGACCGATTTCCCTCCCTCCTCCTCAAAGTTTCTGTACAACACAAGAGCAGGTTCAGCAGGATAAATGGATGAAAAGGCGAACATCTTTCTACCTCCCTAAAGACACTGCAAAGCACCTCCATATAAGTTCTCAAACACGGGTATGGGAAGTCATTCAGGCATTGCTCAATAAGTTCACCGTAGTGGACAACCCAGCCAAGTTTGCCCTGTTTGAACGCACTGAGAGACAAAGCCAAGGTAGCACTCTTAATATTATGTGTTTAAATTAAAGAAAACATCCCACCCATTATTAAAACCTGTTTTTTATTTCCATTCTAGTATACATGCGGAAATTGTCTGATGATGAATGTCCACTCTACTTGCGCTTGAGTGCTGGCCCCAGTGAAAAAGTCCTGAGTTTGGTTTTGAAAGAAAATGAAACAGGAGATGTCAACGTAAGTTTCCATCTGCCTCTTAGAATGATCATATTAGTATTTTTCCAAAATATTCTAAACTTGCTCCGGCTATATAGACACCATTACATTTAGTGTAAAAATGCTCTCCTCCACAGTGGGATGCATTTAGCTTTCCAGAGTTGTGCAACTTTCTGCGAATCCTCCAGCGGGAGGAGGAAGAGCATGTCCGGCAAATTGTGAAGCGCTACGGTCTCGCCAGAGAAAAGATGAGACAGGCCATGGCGAGGATTACTACTCCTGGTTGACTCTGAGTGATGCATCTGAGATTATATTTACATCAAGAAGAGCCTTCTGCCATTTGAAAAAGTATCATGGGCCAATGAGAGAATTTACAGCTATGCGAAAAGGAGGACATTTTTGAATAATGGTTGTTTAACAAGCAGGAAAACTGCTGTCTTATTTCATATGATCCTACTAAACATTGTGACTATTTTATGTTATGAACTTAATTTTTTTTTTAAAGAATTACTGTCAGCTTAATTAATTGCAGTTTTCTAAAAAAAAAAAAAAAATGCTGCTTGATTATTTATAGAAATATTAGACACATTTGTGTTTGTTTTTTTTTTGTAATTTATCTGGTTTATCTTCAGGTCATTTTATGTCACATTTAGTTTCATTCACCTTTTTAAGGCTGTTTTTACATTTGATCCGGACAGGTTAGAATGTGAATCACTCACACGATTATCTAATGAGATGATGGCATTAAAACATGTGTCATATATCCTCACTGTGTTGATTTTAGGTTTTACATTAAGCACAGGGTTTGTTCCAAGTTTTGTGCACCAAAGACTCAGGAAGCTTTCACTCACATGTGATCACTGATCATTGTATCCCAATTACATGGTCTTTTATATACATCAATAGCATAATATATAATTTCCATAATATAGAATCCGGGTTAGTTTTAAATCTTTTAATCTGATGGCCGTCTTAGAAGGCCACACCAAACAGAAACGCAGGTCTTTATGGACCTTTTCTCGTACAGGCTATTGCTTTTTAGTTGGAATTGCCTTATTGTGTATAATACCACTGTATGTTGCTGCTTAAAGATTTCATTTACTTTCAGATAATACGTAAAAACCCAAAGCATCTGATCCTTTTCTTTTTAGCTGTTCCTTTAAGACAACGTGTCTGTCTAGGTAGTTAGCAAGTAGCTACGTTCACAACGTTTTTTGTTAGTTAGTTAGTATTTTGTCTTGTTGTAGTGGCTGTACAGTTGCTGTGGTTGTGTAGTTGTACAGTTTCACACTCCTGTCCGTGTGGCGGCGGCAGCTCACCGCGACGTGTCCAAACGGACCAACGGAGACAAACGTCGAGCAGCAATGACGTGCTACGTTAGTTAGCATAAACAGCTAGCGTCATCACCGACAGTGTGTCTGAGCACTGTGTAGATGCAGAAAGACAACACCGAGACAAACTCACACCACCAAATCTCTCACCTGTGAGCAGATCGCTGTAGGTATGTTTCCACCCAGCCTGCAGCGATACACGCAGCTTATTAACGGAGCTAAAGACGGCAGCGTTGTTTAGTAAACCGGGCAGAAACATGTTGACCCGGCTAGAGCTAACAGACGGCTAATTGTCTTTATGTGATGGTAATGTCAGCAGCCGGGACATAAAAGTGACATGACGGAGACTAAACACACGTGTGGGAACATGTCTGCCAAGGTTGGCTAGCAAAATAAGCTGCTCCTCTCTCCAAATATCATAATGTCACCGAGACTTTACGAAGAGCTGACTAATATTTCTCTTCGGTGTTTCATACATGTTCATCAGTCTAACCAATCTGAACAGAACGACACAGGAAACGCTTCAATAAAACTTTATTGTCTGTATTGTGCTGATGTTAGTGGCCCACACATGGAGACACACACATGGATTGTGTGTGTGTGTGTGTGTGTGTGTGTAATAGTAGGTTGACCTCTATTCACTATTGACCATAAGGAAAACATAGATTCGCTGTATATCTTATTATATTGCAACTCATTTGGCTTTTTCTATCTTTCTTTCTTTTTTGTTTGTTAACGTTTGCATAGCTCAAAAAAAACTAGAATTTCTGAGTTAGAAATACATATTTGTCCAACTAATCGTTTTCTATGTATTTCTTTATCCAAGTAGGAAGGTATCTGTAAAGAAAAATGCTAGCATTTGTTCGAATTCATATTACCAAAAGAAAAACAAAGAAACAAACAAAAAACAACAACTGACCTATGACTTTTGTCGTAGGTTTATGTGCGACTTTTATAGGTTTTCGGTCCTGCAGGTGACATCTCATCGAGCACAGTAACACTGTAGAACCACTGGCAGTCCTGAGACCCAAGAAAATAATGTGCTGCAGCTGAAGATGGGTGGCAGCGGCTCCAAATCCAAAGGATTTTGGCCTTTTTCTGGCTTAAGTAGTGTTGATGATCCAACCAAAGACGGAAATGAGCAGTCACTGGCAAGAGTTCGAAGTTTCCACGGTGCAACACCGTTTGTGTTTACTAGACGAAGGTAAATAAAGCCCCAGTCTGATGTAACCTCCCTCATACATTTGAAGCATTCATCAGTAGACTGAGTCATTTTGCCTTACGTTTGTTGTTGTTCTTGTAGTTGTGTCTATGTCAAATACAGTGTATGAAGTCATGAATCATTTGTATAACATTAAATGGTCTTGTAATATTGACAAACCATGACAACCTATCATTTTTACACTTACTGAAGGTTTTTAGTGCACATAGGTCTATTATGTATGAACAATTAAGTTTTTCCCTGTCCTGCAGCTCTATGTTCTTTGACGAAGATGGTGACTTGGCCCACGAGTTCTATGAAGAGACAATTGTGACAAAAAATGGACGTAAAAAGGCAAAACTGAAGAGGATTCAAAAAAACCTAACACCTCAGGTAAGGAAATCATAAGGATAAACTCAGATTTTTGTCTTCAACTACACTTCTCTGGATTATTAGTTTATACAATTTAAATCTCTTTTTTGTGTCGTTACAGGGAATTATAAAACTTGAGCACCCTTGTATTCATGTAGATTTCCCAGTTGTCCTCTGTGAAGCCTGATGACTGCCTGAGGAGTGTCTCAGATTAGCCACTGTGTCAACTCCGTCCTCTGGCTTCCCATACAGCCAGAAGCCTGAACAACCTTTTAAAATAACATGTTCTATTGACATATTTGATGCCCTTCTGTGGACAGGCCAATGCAATGGGTGCTGAGCCTTGCATGTGAGCTGTTTTTGGCTTGTGTGCATACACAGAATAGGTCAGTGTAGGGGATCTATAAGGGTGCCAAGTTGGCAAAAGCTACTCAGTTTACACATCATGATTTGTGTGCATGTATGTGTGAATGTGTGTGTACACATGGATTGAAATGTAACCGTCCTCAGTCCTGCTGAGGGTTGTTTTCTGGTATAATTAACTGAACCCTAGGAGTTCAAGGAGAATGTAACCAGCTCTTTCTCCTATCACAGTCATATGTAGACCAGGAAAGTTTAAGTGCACACTCTAGTTTTTTGACACCGCCATGACTTGCTTTTATTAAGCATGGAACAGGATCTGCTTATTGGTAACAGCAGAAGGAGTTGACAATCAGTGGCCCACAAAATCTAAAGTGGATTAATGTCATATTATCGTTCTGGATGGACTTGCTTCAGTGACCTCAGAGCCACACATGTACACAGCAGCATTGAGTCCAATAAGATATCCTGTTGTTTCTTTGCTGCTTTGGCATACTATGTTTTCCTTTTAATTTATAACAGTTTTTTTCAAATACAATATGAAATGCTAAACTGTGTCACGAGCCTTTTTTATACTCATATATTATCATTGTATAGATTATAAAAGTGCGTCTCCTCCGGGGTGAAATACCTTAGAATAATCTCCGATAATAATTGATATCATAATACCAAAATGTGGATATGGATTAATGTTTGTAAATGTTTTTGATGAAACAATTTTTCTGCCTTCCATATTAATAGTTCCATCACCTGGAGTTTTATTCATTTGACAAGTAATTTGTAATCTGAATCAAAATCCAGGGAAGGTGAAGGAAGTTTCTGAGATCAAACATGGTTTTCCAGGTCAAGCCACTATATAAGAATTGTTTGGCAAACTAATAAGAGCTGCTTGTCAAATAATCTCTTATAGCAAAACACATTTTCCCTTTTCATCAAACATTGCCAATTCTAAAATGAACTGACAAGACCTGTTAGCCCATGTAGTGCAAACAATGCCCCTGACCTCCAGCTGTGATGATCTTATCCACCTGCAGAGGAAATTGTGAAGGCAAACTATTGTTTGGACGTGAAGTATGTGTATGTGTGTATTTCTACTAATGAGGTAGTGACGGCCATCGACAACGTCTCCATGGGAAAGGGATTTCTATAAAGCCTTCTGTTGTATTGGTCTCTTTTGAGGATGAAGAGGACTGTGCCAAAATCCACTCCACTTTATTGCTTCCATGAAACGATTATACTCTGTACTAGTCCTCTGGGCAAGTACCCTTTTTCAGGGGAGACATGGAAGTACCTTTTGTTTACTTTCGCAAAGCTGTAATAATACGTAAGGTAATGAGATGAAATGCAGCATTAGGTAACAAAAAAGGCTTGACCCAGCAAACTGCCCTAGTCTAGCAAAGCTAAATCATGAAATTTAAAGATAAGCTATTATTCACTAGGACCATTTCAATTTTTTAGCTTTTTAAAATAGAATGTGTGAATTATTTTTAATGTTTACAAACCTGTATAGCAAATGTATAGCAATAGCAAATGCAAGCAACAGTCAGAAGCTGTGCATGCATATTTGAAGTTATAAACTTATAATGATGCATTGAGGTAAATTGTTTAAATTATGTACTTTATTAATGTAAGCAACTTTGTTTCTTGGTTAAAACAACATGAGATCTTAACATAAAGTCATTCATGAACTATCAGATGTACCATCAGTTCCATGTTAAACTAATAATACACTTCACAAAGCATTTATACAATATTTACTTACAAGAGGCACAAGTTTTACCATCTATAGTCAAGCTGTAAATGTCTAAATCAGGATTTTTGTTGTTGCTGTTGCCTACTTCTTATGCTTCATGCCTGGAGTAAGAACTCTGATGGATAATTTGATTGCCCTTACAGGCTTTCCTTACACACATCACATGACAAAGGCTCTACTTTCTTAAATACATCAACTAGGACCTAAATATAATGGGAAAGCCTCAAGCAGAGAGTTTTTTATGTTTGACCGGTCAATGAACTTTAAATTGCATATATTGTGTATAAATCTGACCACATCAGAAAGGCAGGCCAAAGGGCCACTCTTTGAAACTCCTAAGCCCTTTTCTAAAAAAGAAAAGTGGGCAGCACAGTGAGGTGTTTTGCATACATTATGTAAAATAGCGGTCAGGCAGAGGTGGAGTCTCTCGGCTATTTAATAAAAGTCAGTGGTGGATTTCAACCAAGAATGTACGACTGGTTTGGTTTCCTCTGTGAAAGGAAAGCAATAATTGGGCAGACTAACAGGCCTGTTTGACCTGTATGCATCCTGGTTCCACACCTGGAGCAGTTTGTATGATCTACTTTCATCTGGAGAGCGGTGAGAAGGAGATTGCTGGTAAGACACACATTTGGGACACATCTTGACTCTCCACCCAATATGAAAATGATGCTTATCTTTAGAAAGATGCAAGTGATCTGGAGAGTTTGTAATTCTCATCTGTATAGAAAATACTTAATTACCATTTGCACTGCCTTGAGCACTAAACTACTTCTTTCAGATGAAGTAAAACTATTATAAAACACTTATCAAAGGGCCCCTTTCTTCGTTTACTTTTTACTTTGATATTTTTGGTTAATTTAACTGGCAAATGCATTTTTACCTATGTATAGTTTTCAAAATTTTATGGAGCACTTGTCACATTCTCAACCATCTCTGTTTACACTGTAATCTATCAAGTCTATTCATCTTAGATTAAATTTCTACACTTTCTCTGTTTAGTGAATGAGAGCAGGACAAAGTTGACAGGAGTGTGAGGGGACCTTTTTTTTCTGTCCTAACTTCTTCTATGGAGTCTACCGCGAGCTTTATTTAGGGGGGTGAGTGAAAGTAAAATGTAATGTACCCTCACATTTCTGACACGATAGGTTATTGTCTTGATCCTAAATTGTGAGTTCATATGTATTACACTGTACAACCTCTAGTTCTATCGGTAAAAGAGCAAAAAGAAGCAAATTGTGTCCTTCCTAAATCCACAACTTCTCCCCATGTCAGTAACCAAATGGACTGACCCGCTGTGAGTGAACATTAGCCCGTCGTCGTCGTAATAGCTTGTCCGTTTGCATGTGGCTGGAGAATTTATCAGACATCAACATGGATTAAAGGGACTGTCACTGTTAATTTTCACATGGCAGGGCTGTGGAAAGGTAATTTATGTGTCGGTTACATGAGTGGAATTAACCCCTGTCGTCGGCTTCATCGGAACAGGTCAGATAAAGTGAAGTGAACTGGATGAAGAAACATCCCGTTAGCTAACTTAGCACGTTTGGCAGTTTCATTGAAACTCTCAGCCAGCTTTCTGAAGTTACGTTGATTTTGGTCTGTGAATGGAAGGAGTTTAAACTAGCGTGAGAGAAAAGCAACTAAGTGATAAACATTTTCCCTTTTCATTTTTTGCCTTACAGTTCACTTTATCAACGTTTACTTCACAGTATTAAGATAAAAGCAATTACATAAGAAAGCTGTCTCTTAAACCGTATCTTGTGATACTGGACTACAAACTAGCACTTTTTAACTCTGTTATGGTTGGTTAGGTTACCCGAACAGTAAAAATGTGTCGTGTTTTTTAATTTATTTTTGATTTCCCCAGTTTCAAGAAGGTAATTAGAAACAACAGGAAGCAAGGAAAAAATATTTTTTTCCAAGGTGAAATGTTTGTGACAGCAGTAGATTAGTTAATTTCATCATCTGTGAGAATGTGTGAAATTAGTTTGGTATTAATTTTTGCAATAAAAATGTCTTCTTGTTTTCTTTTCTAGAGAAAGAGGAGAAAAGGTGAGCAGTGAAAATGGAAACTGGGTTTTACGCTGTCTTCACCACATCTGGCCAGCTGCCCTGGTTGCTACTGACTCTGTTTGCATTGTGGACAGTCTTATGTTCAGCTGATGTAAAGCAGACAAGACGGCCATTATATTCCCAGAAGCCGGTTCTTCTTGCGTGGAATGCCCCAACACAGGACTGTGCCCCGCGACATCGCGTAACTTTTTCTCTTGACCAGTTTGACATTGTGGCATCCCCCAATGAGGGCTTTGTCCGGCAGAATCTAACAATTTTCTATAAGGAGCGTCTCGGGTTGTATCCTTACTATGATCATGGTGGCATTGCAGTGAATGGGGGTCTTCCACAGGTTGCCAGCCTCAGTCAGCACTATGAAAAGATGCCCGAAAGTGTGCAGAAATATATACGTGAGCCAGAGGCAAAAGGTTTGGCCGTTATTGACTGGGAGGAATGGCGCCCACTGTGGATCCGAAACTGGAATAATAAAGATATCTATCGAAATAAATCCCGTGAAATGGTGGTAAAAAAGAATCTTAAGTGGACTCCAGAACAAGTGGGAAAAGTTGCCCAGCAGGAATTTGAGCTATCAGCCAGCAAATTTATGCTGGAGACTCTAAAACTAGCCAAGAATCTTAGGCCCAATCAACTGTGGGGCTTTTACCTGTTTCCTGATTGTTACAACCATGACTACAGGGGTGGCCTAAAGAACTACACAGGCCGCTGCCCTGGTGTGGAGATGGCTCGCAACGACCAATTAAATTGGTTGTGGATGGAGTGCACAGCATTCTTCCCGTCTATATACATGGATTCTGTACTGAAGTCGACAAATTTTGGGCGTCTTTTTGTCCGAAACAGAGTGAAGGAGGCGATGCGTCTGGCATCTGTTGGGGATGGATTAGCCCGTCCTGTTTTTGTTTATACCCGACCTACTTACATCAATAATAAGATGGACCTCCTAACTGAGGTTAGTTGGTTAAAGCAAAAATTCATTAAACATAAGATGTTGTGTAGAATATTTGGTACTATATTTAAAAATACAATTAATCTATCAATTCATTTTGGTCAATCAGTGAATAATTTAATAACTTTAAATGATTGGTTTGGCAAACTGCCACAAAGCTTAAATAGCAATGAATTCATAGTGATTTGGAATTGAGAAGAGTAGTTTTTACTTTTTTAAGACTGAAACAAAAATAAAAGATGTAATCGAATTTTTAATTCAGTTAATTAAAATTATTTCACTGCTTTAGTCTCTTGGGGCGAATTATATGGTGCAGTACTGAACTGTGTATGTAAATGTTTTTTTAGACAGATCTTGTTTCCACCATTGGTGAGAGTATTGCACTTGGAGCTGCAGGTGTAATCATCTGGGGAGACACGTCTTATGCTAGCAGCAATGTAAGTGTTGTAACATTACTGCTCTTATGATGTTTAATTTCCTGATGTTCAGTAATTTTAAGTCAACTCAATTTTATTTATCCTCCAGACCAGCTGCTTCATCCTAAATGAGTATCTTCGAGGACCACTGGGCCAATACCTCCTCAATGTTTCTACGGCAGCAGAGCAGTGCAGTCAGGTAGTGTGTAAATCCCATGGCCGCTGTCTTCGCAGAGTCCAAGACAGCGATGTGTACCTGCATCTTAGCCCCTTAACACACCGCATCACCAATAAAGGTGGCCAGCTGAAGGTTACAGGAGTGCCTGGCCAAGCCGAGCTGGCTCTTTTCCGCACACACTTCCAGTGCCAGTGCTACCAAGGGTACAGGGGTGAGGCTTGTGCTCAAAAAGAAAAAGGGCAGAATAAAGCCGCCTCTGTCTTTGGGACCTGGCCTCTTTGCCTTTTACTCCCACTAGGACTCCTCACACTGCTACACTGAGGAAACAGAAGTCCAAATTATTCACAGGTTCTGCCAGACCTAAAAAGGACAAAACTTTTCAACATAAAGGTTGTAGGATACTGTGCATTAGTAATAGTGATGCATCGACAGCAGCAGTCAGTCACTTCTGTCATCATCTCCCAGTTCATCAGGGCATTTTTATTCCAGCACACATCCAAAAAGAAGAGTGTATTTGTCTAAGAGGTGCACTGGAAGATCTGCGACCTCAGGACATCGAACAATATTACAATTTGGGCTGGGCAAGTTAACGCGTTATTGTTTAACACAATAATTAATCAACAATTATTTTATTGCAAATAAACATTTTTTAAATTATTTTTTTTATCGTACGTTGCTCACTGGCTATGAATATACATACAAACAAACAATGGGTCACAGGAGGTGTTGTATGTTCATCAATACTGGCTTGGGATGGGCGCCATCACATGTCTCAACCAGTGAGAGCATTTGGGGTGGGTGTTAGACTGCTGCAGTGCTCACAGCTGGAACAGAAAAGGCAGGGACAGAAAAATGGAGAAAGGTTCTGAATGGATATTTTCATTCAGAATCTCTTCCATTATGACTCTTTGGCATAACAATACAATTAATAGCAAAAAATTTTGCAAGTAATTGAGTTTTTGAACACATTTGCTGTGCTCCATGCTGGCCCTGGATAGATTTTGACACTGATAGCGTCACCATTGTAAAGACACAGCCACAAAACATTACACATGAGCTCAAAATGAAGACTATTGTGCTCTGGCCCCTAAGTCCTGAGTAGTCATTTAATAATGTACTAATAGTTATGACTACTCATGTATTAATGGAGTAGTGATTACCGAGTAATTTAATGGTTGGAATATAAATATATTGATAATGTGCTGCAGCTAGAGCGAGCCCATCACAAGATGACCTGTTAACCAATGGAACAACTTGATGCCTAAGCAAAGGTTAGAGAAAAAGGTACATTGATGCCCATTACCATTTAATAATGATAAGTTGATGCACTGCAGCAAAATGGTACTTTTAGGTATTGCTGCCTAAAAGTTTGTATCTGTCAATAAATCAAGTTAAGTGTTAGGATATATTGCCTTATGAATAACATAATTATGCCACAAGTGATCAGTTATTGCAGAAGCAGTCTCAAATTTCTTTCATTGTCTTTGACTTATGGACAACATGGCTGGACCTCATGTTTACGTTTGGAAATATGCTTTAACTGGGTTATACCCTTTTCTTTTTATCCAGTTGATTTTGTCTACAGGCTGTGATTATTGTGTTTCGTTTAGTTTTTTGAGTAGAAGTCATCTCTGCCTGTCTGTGGGCACGGTGTTTTATGCCAATATTGACTCCATAATGTCCATCACGCTGGGCAGATCAGTTAAGACAAGTAGAGAAGACAAATGTTACTATTTGTTTGATACAAAAAGTATCTTCATATTTGCGTGGATGTCACTATAAAAAAAATTCATGTTGAAAAAAAAAAGTTCAATTTCAGAATGGGGGTTTTTTGTATCATGTGTATTTACTTTCTTGCATTGTAGCTTGTGTCAGGTGGGCTCCTGCCAGTGACACTGTTAAGAGCAACTGCTGTAGGTGCGTCTTCAGTCTAGTAGAGCAAATATATGTGCCTGACCAAAGATAGCAGAACCATTTCAGATTTATAAAGCAGTTTCTGAATTTAATCTGTAAGTAAGTGCTCAAAAAGTTTTCAGGTACTTAATAATTTTTCATAAACTGGAAAATGTACAATCCCAGAACCAGTATTGCAGTAGAATATTTTATGTAGTTTTACTTTTGAATTCTGCACTTTAACAAATTTTCTATTGAGCTAGCTCTGGATTTAACTTGTGTACATGAGATGAAATTGTTATTTTGTTGGTTACAGAGGCCGTTAATTATACAGTGAGTACATTACAGTATATTTTGTGTTCATCCATTTAATGTGATCAGTGATCTGCTCACTGGGAATCTTGTCTGAACAGAAATGGGTGCTTGTAAGATTGTTACCCTTCTGTGACTTTTTACTCAAGTCATTGTAAAATTATGTGATGTTTCATTTGTCATTAGCTTTAACAATAATTTGTTAAAACAAGGAGTGCCTAACAAATTAATCAAATTAAACATAATAACAGTGGTTTCTGCAGTATGCAAACATGGGAAAGATATCAGCCATGTGTAATAGTGACTACCCACAGAGTTCTCCTTACATTTCGAACAGAAGCTAAATTCATATTTAACGATAAATGAAGAAGTCCTTAAGAAGAGGCATTCTGTGTTTTCTACGCGTTTTATGCTTAACACTACAAGTATGTTAGACACATATTGCCAATCGTTTTCACCAGGATGATGCTCACAACCTTGAATTGGCCCTGATGGTTTATTTCTAAAGATTATGATTCATAAATAACCTTAAAATAAATTTCCATCCACACCAGTAATAAATAATATAGCACCTATTGAGTAACTGAACTAAAACATCCAAAAACTGGTCTGACCCTCTTGATAACGTTGCAGTTGCAGAGTTACAGAACAATGTTAGAATTTAAAGTTTGAATACCAAATTGTAAAAATGTTTACAATTAATACTATGTTAAAGCACCAGTTGAAATACATCAGTGTCTATGTTTAACATAATCCCATCCCACTTCTCAAGTGTTGCAGCGACATTGTTTAAGTGTTAAGGAGACAAATGAGCATTATTTAAAAGCCTTATTTTACCGAAGTGCATTGTTGCTACTTTTTGAGACCAAACTGGAGAAAAATAAATGGGTTTTATATTTAATAATATTTCATAGTCACCTTTTACATGAAAGAATTTCAATATTAAAAAATACCTTTGAAAAAAATGTTTTGTGCTGTTTCTTTTTTTCCTATATCCATATGAAATACAATGTTTATTCAGTATACAATAGTTAGAAACAAAGATGCTTGAAGAAAGGGAATAAAGTAAAATGATAAATCTCACAATGCTTGAGGATGAATCCCATGAATATGGGACAGTGTGTTTTTACAGCAATTTGGAGCTTCAGGATATTCAGATAGATACTGAAAGTTTAATTCTGGACACTGAAATTGGATGTTATTAAGAATTTTTGTGGTACTTAAAACATAATTGTCTAGGAATAATCAGCTATTCCTACACAAATAATTGTGTAAGAATGGCTGATTCGTTCACGACTCATAAAATAGGGTCTTCGGGTCTGAGTCTCATTCATTTGTCTCATGGCCCCTGCGCATTCTCCGTGTAGAAATTAGTGATTCATACACGACTCATATCTATGGGTCTTCGGGTCTTTCGTTCATTATTCATGTGGTTAGAGCAGTAATATGATCAATGCTGTCTCTAGTCTTTGGGGGAGTCCGGTCTGTGGATCTCCCAGTTTGTCAGGGCATTTTTATTCCAGCACACATCCAAAAAGAAGAATATATTTGTCTAATAGGTGCAATGGAACATCTGCGACCTCAGGACCCAACTGGAACTCGTCTCCATTGGGCCTACATGTTTCTGGTTCAGGTCTGGTCTAGTCTCTGGGGGGTCCGCTCTCTGTGGAAGGGTCCGGTCTAGTCTTAATTTCTGGGGGGGGGGGTTCCTTCTTATTTTTTTTTAACCTTCCTGGATCTCTGCCAGGATGCACAGATCTCTGTGGAGGGGTCCAGTGTAGTCTCGTCCGCTCTAGGCCCTGGTGGGGGGGTCCACTTTTTCCTGCTGCCCAGTCTATTACTCGTCACCAACACAACACACTAGACGTGTTCGGCTGCCCACGCCAGGAATCGAACCCGCGAACTTCATATTGTGGGGCGACAGCGCTAACCAATACTACGCCATCATGCTGCTCACTTCACAAGGCAGAAAACTGGTAGATCAGCAGCCTCCATCTGTATTTTTCATTTACATCCCAGTTCAAATACAGCTGCAATATTATATGATAAGGGGTCCATTTCACAAAGCAGGTTCAACAAACTCTGATTTGATCTACTCTGAGACAGGAAACTCCCGAGTTTTCAGTTCCAGAAAAGCTGATTTGAGTTAGTTTGATCAACTCGGAGTAGCTTCACTTGGAGTTAAGCGCGTGCACCACAACTATAAAAAGAGAGGTGGGTGCATGGTCACAGGTGAATTATGTTAATTATGTTAACTATTGGAATATTAACTAAACTAGTTCTTGTATTTGTAGGAAATAAAGAAGACCAAATGAAATGTGTATTACGTCTTACTCAAGTGCTCTGCATCTCCGACATTGTACATAAAACCCATTTTCAAAAAAACAAAACAAAACTGCAGCTCAACACACAATTTCTGCTGGGATGTGAGAGCATGACTACGGTTTGTGATGTTGCAAATGTAAAGACGGATTAGGTTGTGTATGTAGATGATGGACTGTGCCGTAAAACGGTACCGCTCAAAAAGATGATTGTCTGGAAATGCTAGAACACCCATGCGCATTCTGATAACCATCTCTCGACGAATATTTAATTCTCTGCGCAGTAATGCTGCATCTTCATCCACGGCGTTGTTATCAAAAGGACATGCCACGTTAGTGAAAAAAAGTCGCCTAATGGACTTCTAATATCGGCCTACTGACTGATTTTTTTTAAATAACAGACGGCAGAATTATGCTACGCCAAAACTTGCCTGCTGACTGGTGAATGGGGAAATCAAATACCTTGTGTGGCTGACAGAGGGCGGAGTCAGAGAGAAACTCGAGGTTCATTGAGAAAAACCTGTTCCCAACCAGGTTAGGTTCATAGAGTCTGTTACTATGGTAACTGACCGATAACTTAAATTACCTCTCTCTGGGAAACAGGCAGGAGTTACCCCTCTTTCTGCTGTTTGAGTTACCTCCCTTTGTGAAACAAAAAATTCAGGGTTTCCCTCATTTCAGGGTTAACGGGGTTAAAACCTGCTTTGTGAAACGGGCCCCAGGAAAGAGGCAGAAACCTGGAGTTGAATTTCTGCTTTTTTGCTTCCTATCCAGCAGGAGTCAGTCACAAAACATATATGGACACAATAACCACAGTCTCAAACTCCGGGGGGTCTGGGGGTCCAGTCTCTGGTGGTTGTGCTGTGTGTTACCTCGTGTTTATCAACAGACAGTCAACTGTTATCAAACTTATACTTAGCTAAGAATTCAACCTCTTTTCTCTTTCCCTAAACTGTTCAGACGATTCTGTTGCTCCGCTTATCTAATAAAACGATTAGCAATGTCCTCTAGCTCTCTGTCTCCACTCTCTCTTCCTCCTTCTTCTTCTCCCTCTCCTTTCCTGTCCTGTGTGCTACATGTCTAGTTCCTCCTCTGCCTCCTTTTATGATAGTACTTCTTGTCATAGATGCAGAAATGGAGGCGAGAATTTGTGAGTTAGAGTTGCGGCTCCGCACCTTAGCTAGCCCATCTTATGCTAGTGTAGCTAGCCGCCCCCCTGTAGCTGGCGCGGGATGCCGAGAGCCTCCGCCCCCCCCCCCAATAGCTCCCGAGCAGCCGGGATCCAGTCAGGGCGGCTGGGTGACCGTCCGAGACAAGAAGCATAGTCGTAGGCAGCAGCCCGGTTCACCACCAACAAGTTCACGTCTCACGTTTCTCCCCACTCAGTGACACACCCGCTGAAAAGCCGACACTAGTGATGGGTGATTGAACGAGATTAAAAGACCTGAGTCAGTAAAAAGATCCGAATTTCTCAACACCAGAGGATATAGTCGTGATTGTGTGCAACACATAATGTGGTCCGATGGGAAACAGACGGCTGGGAGCTTTTGTTCTGGCGATGCATTAGTGCGTGGTAGATCCAACACAGAGCACACACACAATCAACACATTTTCTTCGTATTTTTCGACATTCCGGTGTGACAGTTTATATTTAATCTTTCCTGTCAGTCGATGGACAGTCCTGCCATTTAAAGGAGACAGGATGTACAGGGAGTTCGTTTTTTAACCCGGAAAAAATGTATAGTTAGCGTCTGGCTCCTATTTGTCTTTATCAGTTTGGATAGCTAGCTCGCATCAGCATCGACGCTTCCTGCAACATTTCCCATCTGTGGACATCAGCGATGCAGAAGACATGATCACAGAGCAGACAGCCTGGTCTTCCTGTCAGTGATCTGTTGCTGTGTGTCGGTATGTCCCCCTCCCATGATGCTGCATCGCTCCATGCGTGCTGTCTGCGTCCTATTGCAAAGACACGGAACCAGCTAACGCTACTTTAACTATCCCCCCTTAATCCCACAGGGTTACTTTCTATTTACATATACAATGTCTCGCGTTTTCTGTATTAATTCTGATTTCTTTTCTAAATCAGATGGTGGGAATGGGATGACAAAGAGTGTTGGTTTTTAACAAAGGCCAAACTGTCTAATTAAGTCTTCACCTGCAATAGACTCAAAAAAGATTACCCAGTATATGTTGGCCAGCACTTGTTTTTGTAGTTTTGGCCGTCACTCTTACGAGTTGGGATAAAATTCAACTAGCAAGTTCATTGCTGACATCTACACATGTAGAGACACAGGTCTATACAATGCTTCTGATTCCTGTCTTTGGTTTTCAACAGTCTAGTCAATATCAAATAGTCAAAATCTTAATGAATGTGAATTCTGTAAGATAAGATGAACCACAGTGTGTCTTTTAGATATGCGGTCAAACAATTCGAAATACTGCAGGAACAGATCTTATATAATCAGATCTCACACATTGCACTGTCTACCACTTTTCCCTAGGTTGTTCATCTTGATAAAATGAATTTCTTGCGTAATCGTCTTGTTGTTTTGGGCCTGGTGTTGCTGGCCACACTGCTGCTGTACCTCCTGCTGCCGTCCATTCGCCAGGGCAGCATGGAACCATCTCTTGAAGCTCAAAGAATGGGGCTGATTGCCACCCCTCCTCCTCCACTGCCAACCATCAACGTGTCCATCCGCACCGGACAGCTTCCCGGAGACCCACCACTGTTCTTCAGAGAGGCTTTACCCATAGATGGGGCTGGGCGACAAATACTGCCAAGGTAAGTCATTACAACCTTGGACATTTTGGGTTATAAAAGGCTTTGAGATAAGAATACCAAACAGGATGATCAATTGATGCGCACGGACACGTCCGCCAATGTACAAGTTTATTTATTAAATTGATTATGAAATCTTGAGTCAGGGGAATGCAAAATGGTTTCTTTGAACAGCTTGCAAGTGGTCCTCCTCCATGGCCAGGCCTTCACATCCAAAACCTGGGAAGAACTTGGCACAATGGCCCTTCTGGCAACAAATGGATATCAGGCCTTAGCAATGGACCTACCAGGTAAAACAGAAGTCAATATGACAGAGAATTGGTAATTTCATATTAATATTATACACCATATTATATATAATAGGTAAGATCAAAATCAGAATGAGAATTACTTTAAAGATCCCCGGGGGGAAATTGTCTGTGTCATAGGTGCCACTGACAGAACATTCAGGACAGAAGTTAAAAGCAGGGAAAGGATTACCCTAATTTGAATCAGGAAAAAATTATATTTCGCAAAGGAAAATATGCATTTTCTACACTGATAACAAGAACTAGTGATTTGCCTGTGAAAAATTTTAGCTAAAATTAACAGATTGCTTTTGATAGGCACAGCTTTGTGCATTTGGTAGGCTCACGTGCCAATGCTGCTCTCTTGTGGCTGAAAGCGATACCTGCGAAATGCAGTGTTTTCTAAGAGAGGACAGGTGCACATCAAGTAGCAACCCAAACCTTGATGTTTGCAAACTTCCATTTTGAATCATTGAGTTTTTAATTTGGCATATGCCATCTTCATTTGGTTGAAATTAGAATAAACCATATTTGGAGGAGTGAGGGGTGGATCTGACCCAACCCTAACCCTGCTAGTAAAACAAAACAAACAACACTGAGCAAATAATTGAAGTGAGAAGGTGGGGTCATTTTCACATAGACTTCTTGTGAATTTCTGTTGTAATATTTCAACTTGCAAATTTTATAATTATATGTACTTGTAAAGTACTCTCTCTTGGACAAATTCTTTCTCTTCTTTGAGGGTATGGAAAATCACCAGACTCTGAATCTCTGAAGACTGACCAGAATCGAGTGGACCTCCTTTCAAGATTCATGGAGTCATTGGGTGTCAGGGCAGCTGTGCTTTTGAGCCCCTCCATGAGTGGACATTACTCCATCCCCTTTTTCATGAGGAACAGTGCTCAGCTACATGGCTTCATTCCAATAGCACCAGTCGGTACAAGGAGTTACACTCCACAGCAGTACCAAAATATTCAGGTGAGGGAAGAACAGATCGTGCTGATGTGACAGTGATGACTAATGAATCAAAATAGAACAGGAGACAGTTCCAGTAGTGTGTGTTATGTGAGGGTCAGGGGTAATGTTTCATGTTGGGTCGACTGTGCCTTTAATGGGAAGTGCATGCTCGTAAGGCATGAGAAAATGAACACTATGGGGCCAGAAGACCCAAATAAACTGTGAGAGCTAAGGACATGGTGAGCCTCCTAAGCTTTGTGCCATGTGCTTATGACATTAAGTTTTAATTCCCATAAAGTTCAATGAAATCCAAATCAAATATTAGTTGTGGTAAATCAAATAACCACAAAGGTTTTCACACACAGTGATGCTCTGGCATTTGAGGTCCCAAAGCATTTCCACCCCTGGGGCAGTGATTGAGTTTGTTCCGCATCTAAGCCACCCTCATAGTGAGGCAAATTCAATGCATGTGTTTTCAGTAATGAAACAGTGGGACGACTAACAATTTTATTTATCGTGAACATTTATTTCTGTGGTGGAATGAAGTGCAATTCATTTTCTTTCTGTTGATTAATTGATTCAACATTTAAAAGTTTTAGGTCTAATCCATTCATGTAAATAACGGCTAAATCATCTGTTCGGTAATCATGGTAAAATGCCAAACATTCACTGCAAAGTGCAGCATCTTAGCCTGTTGCAACTGACAGTCCATTTTTGTAATTTTATATAAGAGATGAATGATAAACCAAAAAGAAACCATTAATTTAGTTAAATCAGTTGCAGCTTTGTTTCAAAGTTTGTCCAAGTGTATTTCTGTTGCATCATTGTTATGCCCATTGGACATTTTGCTATATTTATATGTCTGATTGTCTGTTGGCTTTTATCATTAAGACCCAACGATTTAACCTGGTTCACTGAGAGGGGAGTATACACTCTTACAAAGCTGAACATGTGTGACAACTTTTTTTGAATGTTGGATTGTCTCTCTTCCACTTCTCCCCCCTGTTTGCTTCTCATTCCAGACACCCACTCTGATTGTGTATGGGGCCCTGGACACAAATCTGGGTGCCCAGTCCCACAAGAACCTCATCCAACTTCCAAATCACTCCGTGCTCAAGTTAGAAGGTGCCCGTCATGCCTGCTACATGGAAAAACCCAGAGAATTTCACCAAGGATTGATAGACTTTCTCAGCAAATTAAAATTAAATGTGCAGAGGAAAATGGTGTAGCAAAATGGTAACAAAATAAAGGGAAGGAAAAAGCAGAAAGAGGAACACTGTGATCAGCGGTTTAGTTTGGTGACCGTTCCGCTAAAAATGTACTAAACTCAGCATCATTCACATATTACCATCACGTTCAGGTCAGTCACAATGGAATAGGGTTTCTTACATGGGAAATGGTGTGCAAAATCCTGTAGTCACATTAACAAGTTAATATTTCAGTTGGTGTAATTTTTTTCAGTTTTCTGTCATGTCAGCCAAAAACAAAACTAGTTCGGCACTGCTTACTTTAAAAATAGCATCAGACGTGTATAGTGGTGAGTTTTGTTTCATGTGTTTCATGTCTCTCTTTGCATGTAAAAACATGGAATGTTCTTGCTTTACAGTTACCATTTTTGTAGGTGACATGTAGGTTATTGTAAATATGCTAAAGTAGCAGGTGCCTATGTTTAAAAAGCTTCTGTTCTCTTTACATTTGACAAACAGATTTGTATATTAAGATCTGGTAACCATTCCAGCCTAAAGGAAAACACATGCTGTTCTCAACATAAGCAAAGAGAACTGATACACACTGTAATAAAAAAAAAAGTATGAATTAAAAAGAACCATTTAAAATAAAAAAGTCACATTTATTTGTATAATGATGATGAAACTGTATGTAATATATTTGCAATAATTTTGCACAACCATGCAAAAAAAACCAACAAAACCCCAACAAACGTTAAATAAAATATGTGCATAGCTTGAAATAAAAACATAAATTGTGTATTTTGTATATTGGTATTGATAAATTCTTTTGGGATTTATTTTATAGTTTTCTTCTTGGAAGGTTATTAATCTTTCTGATCTAATACCCTTTTTTTTTCTTTCTTCTTCTTTTTTTTTTTTTTGGATGATATTTTATCCAATTTATCCTCACTATAAAATTTTACAAACAAAGACGATCAGGTCATAAAATACAATGCTTTGTTGCAGAACAACTTGCTCCAAACTGGTTGCATTGAAATGCTGCTTTTATGTTAAGTGTATGATGGATAATTAAATAATATGCAGACAGAAATGCACACATATTGTAAACTGAGAATTTCTCAAAAACTGACCATGATACTTGACCAGTCACTCAAACTTTCACAAATTCATAGTCCAATCCATAAGATCACCTAAAGATGACCCTAACCTCAACTCTCATGAATTATTTGCCCCTTAAAAACAAGTCAACAGTTTTACAGACTTTTTCTCTTCATCACATAGTACGTGATGACATTTTCAGCGGTGGCTATACTTGTACCTCCTCTATCGCACACATATGATGATCCCGAACTCAGAAATATGTTTGTTTAAATAATATATGGTCACATGGATGACTCGACATTTTTTTTTGGTTTTTTTTTGAACAACTTAATTCAGTAAAAGAAAAGATTGAATTGTGCGTCACGCCTTTTATTTTGAAGGGCAGGAAAGGCCCGCTCTGCTCCGTCAGCTGACTGAGTTACCTGAACGTCAAGTTGAAGCAGGGTGAGTACCGTTATTGACCCCAGCATAGAAAAAATACCAACTAAATCCGTGTTTTTCTCTGCTGTGTGTCGTCCTGAACACTAACTGCAGTCCCAGCGTGTTAATCGGGGCTTTAGACGCCGTCTCGGTTTGTACAGCAGCTAAATGGAGAAACGCTAGCTGGCTGTTTTAGCTTCGTGTGTTGCAGCCCGGCGGAGGTTAGCAGGTGGACAGCTCAGCTCAGGCTGCTGTCACCTCACAAACACAAAGACACAACAAGTGTACATGGTGTTGTGTGTCGGCTCGGCACTGTGGATGGTTGTGTTTGTCTTTCCCAGAGGAGGAAGTAGTACTTGTCACCATGCTGCCTGAGAAAGATGGTCCGGGTGCGGGGGGCGGACGGAGCCCCCCTGGGGGAGAGGACCCGGCAGTGAGTCTGTTCAGAGACTACCTCCGACTGAAAACTGTCCACCCGGACCCGGACTATGGTGAGCCGCTGCAATCGAACCAATTCATTTGGAAATGTCACAGATTTATTTATTTAGCATAGGACATGTTTTGTTTTTGTTTGTTTTTTTGTTGGGGGGGGGGGGGGGGGGGGGGTAGGATTGGATTCACCTTGACACCTCCAGATTGCACAATGAACAGCATTTTTTTCATGAAATGTTATACTTGTTTGATGATATTAATATTAACAACCCAGAAGTAAAAATGTTCTCTCTAATCCACTTTTATTTGCCAAAGTCCCATTCTTAGCTGCATCAGTTACACATTACGTGCAAAGTTTGTGGTCTTTGGTAAGAAAGTTTAGTGGTTCAGTTTAAATCTTGTTTTTGTTTTTGTTTGTGTTTTGTTTTCTAATCTTCAATTATTGTCAGAAACTTTGGTATCTAAAAAAGTGAGGTGAGGTTTTTTCATCAGAAAGGCAAACCTAATGATATGGCATTTCAAAAATTCCTTCCACCATTGTGGATTTGTTCAGGTTTTGGTTTATAATAATTGTTGTGCCAGGAGCAATCATGGTAGTTATCTGATAATAGATCCAATGATATGCTCAAGGAAGCAAGGGTGTGGGAGCAATTGGGGTAGTAACTGGAGAAAAGAAATCAAGGATACTCACCTCCCTGCATGGAGTTTAAGTAGAGTCTGAAATATTTAAGAGATTAGATGTCTCTCCTGGTTTTGTAACCTCACTAATGTCCAACAGGACCATCATGACTAACAAAAACAGGGCTATCATTTTTCATTTGTAGATGGTGCTCTTCGTTTCCTGGACAGAATAGCAGAGGAGCTTGGGCTACCAATGAAAAAGATTGAGGTGTGTGTTAATTATGGTAATTCAATTTGTATAGCACCCACTTGTGTACATGTTGTCAGGGCAGTAAAGAAATGTTTAGCACCTCCTCTGACCTGATAAAGAAAAATATTAAAGTTTTCCCGTCTGCTGTTCCCTGTCCCTTTAGGTTTGGCCAGACAGAGTTGTGTCAATCATGACATGGGAGGGAATGAATCCGAGCTTGAAATCCGTCTTACTGAATTCCCACACAGATGTTGTACCTGTTTTCCAGGTATGGTGCATGCTTCTGTTATTGGTATTAAAATAGTGTTATTGCCTGTAATAGATGTGAAAAAAATAGATTTGATATCAATCTCTTCTCCAGGAACATTGGAAATATGATGCTTTCAGTGCTTTCAAAGATGCAGAGGGCAACATTTATGCCCGGGGAACACAGGACATGAAATGTGTAACTATACAGTGGGTATCAACTCTCTTGATAACTTTTATTAAACATGATTTGTGCTCTAGTGTTGTAATATTCAATGACACCTGTTTTAACATCCACTCATCCATCGTGTAAACTGGCAGTTCAGATGACTTAATTTTTTATTTCTGTCCCAACCCTGCTGTATTTACTTATGTTCTCTGCAGGTACATCCAGGCAATCAGAAGACTGAAGGCTGAGGGACACAAACTGATGCGCACTGTTCACTTGATGTTTGTTCCTGGTAAGATATTGGTGTGATTGCTTCCCTCCTCCCTTCCTAATTCCTTCCTAAAGCCTCTACACAGGGCACATGCAGCCACACGGGGGTTTTCAATTTACAAGCACTCTTCTGTACGCTTTGTAACATCTCTTTAGATACAGTCACCTTACCATCCAATGAACTACACAGCCAACATCAAAAAATGATTGTTATAGGTTATACATTTATACTGACCAGTGGGTCCATGAATGTTGAACAGTACACAAGGCTGATGCTATAATTCTGCTTGGTAATGTGATAATGTATTGAATGATTTAATAAAACATGCTTTAATAAAAACTTTGCCAAACACAGTGTTTCAGCGCTGTAGGTTGAGCAAGGGGCTGTTTTGACCTCCAAATAGCAGCAAGTAGTAAAGATAAAATATGATGTTGAATTTAATCTTTTTATAAGATGCAAGTGTGGTAATGATTATTTTCCATTTAGCCAGCGCCACTGCAGGCCATGTTAATTATGTCTTTATTAATCTATTGTTTATGATGCTATTAAATATGTTTTATTTTGTGCATCACAAACAGCTTTGGATTTGAAAGATTTCGTAAGTGGCCTTTGCCATTTTGCCTGCTGTAATCTGTTCTTTATAACCAAACTCTTGTTTAGCAAAAATTAAACTTGCTTGACAGCTGAGAAAATAATAGTAAAAATGGTATTACTAAATACTGAATAAAGGGTTCATAATTGGTTTTGGTTTTTGTGTTTGTTTGTTTTTTCCTTTTCTTTTTAGATGAAGAAGTTGGAGGTCACAAGGGAATGGAAACATTTGTCAAGCATCCAGATTTCCAAAAATTAAACATTGGCTTTGCCCTCGACGAAGGTAAATAAATAACTATTTGCAACATTTTTCAAAAGTTATTGAATAAAACCTAAAGGTCACACAGTCACTTAATAAGTTGAAACTTGAAACTTATTGAATTTAAAGCACCGCCATAAAAAATTCTCTTTAACTCTTATCTAAATCCTAAATCATATCTTTACACCTCAAATAGTATTGTAGTATTATATTAAAGTGTAGCTCACAGATGCATACCTGCTATACCTGCTACTATGTGTTAAAAAACGCCTATTTGCTTTTTCATGCTTATGTGCTTCTTGATACATAATTAGTTAAATCCACACTGAAACTAAGGTAAACTTGGAACAAATAAATGTATTCAAATCTTCATTTTTGTCTTAAGAAGTGCAACAAAAATCTCAACCTGGTCTATGGACTCAAACCACAGAATTCTCTTTCACTGGTTGGCATCTTAATGTCACACACCCCGTAATAACCCTTTTTTAACCAACAATACTTTCATTTACCTTGTTTTGTTGACCGTTGATGTTTGTCCTATTTATTACTAACATTACTGGTTGATATTTCAAACTTCTGGACTTGCGTGTGAGTGAACTGTATTGGATGGCTAAAAGTTTTGGTTACATGTCTTTGAGACAGTTTATTGAAATACATTTAGGTCTGTGAGAAATCCACAATGTATGTAATTTTAGTTTTGCCCCTCTCCAGATGGCCTGACTGATGTGAATACTAGGCTTTGAGTGTGATGACTGAATTTCAAATGTGATCTTATGACTCACTGTGACAGATAACCTACGTTGGTTTTCAAGACAACGTGAAATATGTGCTGGTTTTATGTCTCTGGTTGTGTAGGTTCACAAGCATTGATGTAGTTTAGTTCCATATTATACATCATTCACTTCTTTTCTCCATTGGCTCCCAGTTTGTCCCTTTTTATAGTTATCTTAAACCAAGTTTCATCTGCATGTGTTGTGTAGGTTTGGCTAACCCAGGTGAAGCATTCACTGTGTTTTATGGAGAAAGGAATCCCTGGTGTGAGTATGAAATACATACAATACAGGACAAAAATACATTTGATTAGGCTTCGTCTTAGTTTTCATGCTTTAAACTTAAGTCAACCATCCTTTACAGGGATCACAGTCCACTGCCCTGGAAGTCCAGGCCATGGGTCTAGGTTTGTGGAGAACACAGCTGCTGAGAAAATGGTGAGTGTTCTGCAACCATTCAATAAAACTGTTTCAATCAATTCAACCTGTTCTTATAAAATGTGAGGAGTATTATGTCAGTGATTAAACTGTCTTTCTTTTCCTTTGTAGCGCCAAGTCATAAACTCATTCCTGAACTTCAGAGAGAGGGAGAAGACCAGGTCAGAACAAATATAAGCCATGTACAATGTTATACTGTGTATATTACATATTGTCCATGTTTCAGCTTTTCTTACTAAAATACTGCTTGGAATTAGTTTTGGTTGATATATTTTAAAGAAAACATATCAATGTTGTGACATACAGATGTCCGCTTTTCACATTTATTTCGATTGCTTTCCAAATATACAATATATAACACCTGATTATGAAGGTTCCCCTCTATACTTATTTTCAGATATAAATAATATGCTAAAAGCACCTTATGAGGGCTGTAAATTTTGAACCTGACTTTTCAATCAGAGTAAGGGATGGTTTCAGTGGCTTGTGGTTCTGCATATAGCTGGTTCCTCTAAGAGTAATGCTACTAACATTCTTACATGGGCAGTGACGGTAATAATGCCACATTCATTTTCAAAACTTAATGATAAAGATAGTCCTGATATGCAGGCTACTCTGTTGGGGCAATAATGTGCCACTAGAGCTGCTTTACATTTATTGGTAAAGTAAAATTATGATGCTATTGTGTCAAACTATGATCCACAAATACCTAAAAACTAGTAGATAGTCTCTTATAGCACAAGGACCTGTGGCTTATCTTTATATCTTTTATATTAGAGTATAAAAGGTATAGAGTAGCATAATGTTTTTGCCAAAACACAATTCTACTCTAGAATTCATTACAGTGTAACTGCACTAGAAATTCAGTAATTTCGTGAATACTTTCTGTATTCATTTCAGGCTAAACACGAGTGAGTGTTTCACTCTTGGTGATGTTACCACAGTGAATATGACCATGGTCAAAGGAGGCGTGGCCTACAATGTCATCCCAGCTGAAATGGATGTCAGCTTTGACCTAAGAATACCACCTACAGTAAATCTGCAGGTGTGTAAGCATCAATACCTGTATGTGCAGACAGATTTTATTTTATTTTTTTAAGGTTCATGTTAGGGCTGAGCAATTAATCACATTTAATGGAAATTGCAATTTCAGACGGTGCATTTAGCAAATTGTAACAAGTTGCAACGTAGATTGTGCTTCATGCAGTGAGTCCAGCACAGTCAAAAGTATGGCTTTCTTCCTTGTCAGTCAGTCATACCTAAGCAATGAACTAAGTGCATCTCCGTGCTACCCAATCAGAAGTGGCCCCAGCTAACTGTGTACACACCAAGCTGGGAGGTGATCGATAAAATGCAGCATTGAAGCTCCCAATTATAATTTCTGCAGCTCCCTAATTATTCCGTGCTGTAACGCAGACAAGTATTACAGAGACTTGTTCAACTCCCTGGGGAGATAAAACAGTCTGAAAGACACAGACAGCAGCTCATAGGCTCTCCTGCACACCTTTTTGTGCACTTTGAATTGAGAGGCCCATTTAGTGTCTAGCAGGATACACAGCCCTCCGCTGATGGATCTATGAGATCTATGTCATTTTATTTGGGGTTTGAATTCCACTGTGGCTTTCAGGGAGCCCCACTCTCCAGTGCGCTGGAGCTTTCACTGCTGGCAGACCCGCTAGCAGTGCTGGGCTAGTTGTAGTTACTGCACTGTTAGCATAACTTGTTGACTTTGTGTGTTTGGTGAATCCAAATTTTCTGAGGCTTGGTTGTTTGGCCCACACAATTAAGGTTAAAAAATTAAGGTGCTTATGGATATGTAGGAATTTGAGTGTGGTGCTGCTATGCACACCTTTTCATGCACCCCTTTTCATGTACCCCTTTTCCAGGCACACCTTTTCATGCATTTTGAATTGGCCCATGCAGTGTCTAATAGGATGTACAGTCCACCATCGATGGATCTGTGAGATATCATTTTATCACTGTCTGCCTTTATGACTGTATTTCCATCAAACATGATGTCCGTGCTGATGTCTTGGTAAAGCAGGTCAGGTTACTCTTTACAAAATCCTCCTCGAGTCTAAGATGCACTGCAATTTAGTCAACTTTATTGCTCAGTGATCTGACGTTCGACAGAGTAATAACTGGGAGCCACATCAGAGGAAATACAACAGACCTCCACCAGAACTTGAAAAAGCACAAAATCAAATCACTGTTGTAGTATCTGTCGAAAAAGTTACATTTTGATATTTTCCCAAAATCGCCCAGCTGTAGCTAATGTACTCAGGCAGCCATTTGATCTACAGGCAGATGCTTCAATGCTTAATAGCCTCCAGCTTCATGGTAACTATACACTAACTTCTGAATGATTGTAATCCTGTCAGCAATTTGAAGCTCAGATCAAGCAATGGTGTAAGGAAGCAGGAGAAGATGTCACCTACAAGTTTGCTCAGGTTGGTGCCTTGTATTCGGTTGTATAACTGCTATTTGTTTGCTCCTGTTGGGGATTTAGACTAAATTAGCTGCTATTCTTTGCAGAAACATATGAACCAGGATGTTACATCAACAGAAGAGAGTGATCCTTGGTGGAGCGCCTTCAGTGGAGCCTGTAAAGCCATGTGGGTAAACTGTGGACTCTTAACACACAAGCTGCTCCCTTTTTCACCTTTTTCTTTTTCCTGTTAGATTGCAGATCCAGGTCATTATCATATCATCAAAGGATTTGTGAGATTTTTATGCCATATATTTCTCCTTCTGAATCTTGAATGTTCACACCTTAGATGCAAGTGTTTACTCGGCTACCACAAAATAAGTGTTCTGTCTACCTTGGCTATTACTGATCTGAGGAAAAAAATATTTTTCTCCTTTCTTCTAGTTCATTATCTGACACAGGTTGTAGCAGTCAAAGGGTGGTTTTGGGAAAATATATCCTGATAGCTGCAGCTGACAATACCCTTAAATTACTATAGAGCTGTATGAGTCTGTCCTTGTATTGCGTAAACTCAAGTGTGCTGCCAATATTTTCATTATAGGAATATGAGGCTGGAGAAAGAGATATTTCCAGCTGCCACGGATAGCCGATTTATCCGAGCAGTAAGTTTAGTCCTTTAGTATTAATTTATTTACCTTTTTATTCAGCTGTTTGTAATAACATTTGAATTTGTTGGATTTTCAAGGTGGGCATCCCTGCTATAGGCTTTTCCCCAATGAACAGGACACCAATCTTGCTACACGATCACAACGAATACTTGAATGAGCAAATCTTCCTGAAGGGCATCAGCGTGTACGAGAGGCTCATCCCAGCTCTGGCCAGTGTACCTGCCTTTCCTGATGAGGCTTAGACAAGCACTTCTTTCTAATCTTCTCTAAATCATACATCAATGATGATTTGAATATTTCACTTAATAAAAAGATTACCAAAGATTAATATCATTAAGCCAAACTATTACTATTGATTTTTTTTTTTTTTTTGTGATTCTCAGGATATAGGTGCAGTAAGCTTTGCATTACAAAGTATTGCAGCAGTTTTTCTTGATCAACATAATGTATCAGTATTATTGACTGAGTGTGCCTGTGTGATTGCAGTCTAAAAAAAAAAAATCACCTGTTGTGTAATCCATGTTTTCCATTAGAAAGTATCAGCTGACTGAAAAGAGAAGCTGTGAGTACTTTGATTGATAAACTCATAAATTGTCAATTAATCGCCCCTTTTTAAATTTTGTTTGATTTTAAAATTATGATTCCAGAAATAGAAATTTATTTAATAAGATAGAATTTAATAAATATATTTTCACTTCAGTTGAGTAATTTGTATGTTTCCACACTGACATGCAATTACAAAGACTTTTGTATAAGCTGTTTTCGAACTTCTCCGGTGGCTCCTAACCTGTGGAGTGGGGAGGCTTTTTAAGTGGCCTGACAAATCATTTGCAAAACAGTACAATTTGTGATATATGAGGATAACAATTATCAGAGGCTTAGCTATATTTCCTAAACAATGCAATGACCTCACTTGTTAGGCCTGCTGGGGGAACAACTTCATCTGAACGTACATTTCACTCTATCCTCTTCCACCAATATCACCACTGTCCTATATTTTTAAGATAGACCACTGCATCATACAAGCAACCATGGTTATGGTAAAGTCTCTTATCTGAGGTTGGATAATCCAGATAAAAAGGTGCATCTTACTTTTATGTTAGAAATTTCAACATTGAAGCTACAATTTTTTGTTTTGAACATACTGCCCTTCTGGTGTGGCATCTATGAGGTCAGCAACAAATGTCAGAGGTGGATTGAACACAGCCCCTTCTGTTTAAGTTAACTTGAACAAAAAGCACACCTTTTTGTTTAAGTTGTGGAGTTGTGGAGCTAAACTCATGTTAGGAAAAAAGGTAGACCAACATGTTGAAAGATTTTCAATCAGTAAAAAAAGAATCAAAAATTATGTTTTGAGACAATTTCTAATGGCCAGCATATATTTCTGAATATTGACTCCCATATTAATGCCATAACAAGGTTGAATTCAAATTTTCTTGGAGAAGAGTGAGAGGCCTTAGCTCTATGGAGTGTTCTGGCAAATCCACTCACAATGTTATTTTCATTCAAAAGAACCTGCCCTGAATTTCAAAAAAATAAAGAATAAACACAGATATCATGAAATGGGGTTAAAAATAAAAGTCATTGATTTGATACTGTTTAAACCAGTTAAAGGTCGGTCTCATCTACCGTTCAGTTCCCTTTGGATTTGTCATCCAATTAACAGTATACAGCTCTCTGAGGGGGACTGGCAGGAAGACTGAGCAGTCAGTAATTAGTCTTCTCTCTTTCCAGGACATGACAGCAGTATTAACACATGGTGCTATCAGGGAGACAACTAAAGGCTGAGCCCATATCCCTCCTCTCAGAGGGGGCAGCAATAGGTAGAGTCATCTTGAAAGGTCAACCATTGAGCCTCTAAATGTATTGTTGCATGAAGAATAAAGGTGCTTTTTAACAGTTTATGAGAGAAAATGTTCCTGTTCTACTGCTTCAGCAAGGCTTCATATATTTGACATAACCCAGCCATTTCCACCATTTCATTGTATCTAGTTTTTTCTGTAATGAGGCAAAATCCCGGCACTGTTATTCGCTCTTGCTCTCTCTCCTTCGGTCAGAGGTCAGATTAGATTTAACAACAACCACTCTTTAACAAGGTGAGGTGCTGATTCAAGTCTCAGTCAAGGACACAGAAACATGGGTTTTCGCCCACATGAGGAACATTTAAACCGACTCTTGCAGTCTGCTCACACACCCTGCTGCGGTCTTACGAGCATGATAATCATAACATACAAACAGCTCCCAAAGGCATATTGCTACCAGGAGAATGATTTGTAGCTTGTGTGCTATAAAATGGCCCACTACTGTACGCACACACACACACACACACACACACACATACTGTATCTATAGATATAGATATATATCACACTCTGTAGCTTTGTTCTATATCTTCAGCATCTTGGAGTAGAGTGTCATTTCTCCTCTTTTCCTGCTTCTGGAGAGAGCTGTTAATATTCAAAGATGTTGCAGTGTACGCTGGAACACACAAGTATTTCTACTGTGTTCTCTTGCTTCAGCACTACAACTGTCCTCTGTTGATAATTGCAGTGCCCATTTGAGCCTTCTTTAAGTTGGAATTTTCTGCTTGATGCTGCTGTTAGGGGACCGCAGACCAGCGGTCACTACATTTTGTGGTCTCATTTCTCTTTTTTTTAAATCATATTTCACCTGCTGTAATTTGAGGGTAATTATGGAGGTTTCTTATGTTTTTATCCTTGTAAAAGCCTATTGTATCAGGTTGTCAGTCCATCCATCTGTCTCATTTTCGTGGATGCGATATCTCAGTAATGCCTTGACAGAAACTCGTCACAAATGTCCTTGTGGCCTCAGATTAGATTTTGGTGGTCAAAGTTAAAAACTTAAGGTCAGTGTGACCTCCCAAAATTAAACAGGTGGTTAATATTTTACATGACTCTGGATAAACAAGGGTTGTAATCAGAAACTACAGTGACAGAGGCAGGCAACCATGAGCCTCCTATTATTCAAAGCCCAAATTTTGGGGTTTTTAGAGAGGCTGTGGCTTGACAGGCCATATAATTTCACAGTTGTTTGCATAGTTGTGTCCTCAACGCAACTGGGATATTTTTGAAAATAAAATAAAAAACAAACAAATATTACCTGATTCATGAGTTGTGAATAAATCAGTTTAAAATTTTGCTTTGATTTCCATCAGTTGATAGAATAAATCTAAGTCTCATGTTGCTTCTCATTTGCTTATTTGTTTTCCAACTCCTCTTCATATATTCTGTCTTGTATTACACATTACAAATTCATCCCATACATTTTAGTAATATTATGATCATTTGATCTGAATATTTAACTGATTGTTGTTTTCCTCCTTCATCACTCCTGCATTCACTCTAGTCTGTATTCACAGCTAATGTTTTATCTACTCAAACTGGACATAAGGGACATACTCAGCCATTTCTTATTTTAATATCAATTGAGTAATTCTTCTTTTGAACATAAAAAAGACTGCTATTTCACATTCAAGTATTTAAAAAAATGCCTAAAGGAAGTCTGTTTGTTATGTTTTCAAAAGTCAAGTTAACCTGAAGTAATTTAAGTTTTTACAGTTGATGAATAATCAAAATGAAAAGTTTCGCTCACGACCAGGAGCACAAAAAAATCCACATATTTGAAAAGTAACAGGGGCAGCTGGTCAAAGCCTATATAACTGAATATGAGCCTTCTGGATGGGGGGGGGGGGCTTTAGGGGCAGTGAAGCAGAATTTAAACAGTTTTTTTATGTTTGTTGTTTTTTTATTATGGATTTACTTGCATTCAATGACCTTTTGGTGCTTTAACTGCAGAAGCATACAGACCAGCTGGGGGTCTGTGTTGAATAACATTTTAATTTATGTCGATGACAAATCAACCCCCCCCCCCCCCCCCGCCTTCGCCTCTGTTGCCTGGTGAGCGTGAACGCGCCCGGATCCACACTGGTGGAGTGAGGGGGGCGGGGTGTTATCATGGACGCGCCGGCCTGCGCGCTGAGCCTGTGTGTGTGTGTGTGTGTGTGTGTGTGTGTGTGTGTGTGTGTGTGTGTGTGTGTATGTGTGTTTGTGTGAGAGAGCAGCGGAGACTCTGCAGTGTCGTCGGCGGCCGCTTCTTGCATCTCCACCGTCCGCGATGGCTCCCCGGCCGATGGCTGCCTCCTTCGCGTCCACCTGACCCCATAAGCCGACATGAACTCCTCGCCCGGAAACTGAGCCGGAGCTTCACACCGCAGCTTTCTTTTTCTTTCTTTCTTTTATAGATATATATTTTTGATATTTTACCTCATATCCCCGGGGACAGTCCGGAGAGCCTGATTTACACACGGAAAAAAAAAACCCGCGACGAGAGTCTTTTTTAATGGAAAATGGCGATAGGCAGAAGGTCTTGCAGCATCGTCTGCTTGGTTTCCATCCAGATGGTCCTGATTTTCAGCGCATCGTGGCCTGGAGCGGCGGCGCTCACATTCCCCCAGCAATACACGTAAGTCTCCGGCGTCCTGGGTGAAAACAGCGGGGCTCAGATGGGAGACAACTTTGGGCTGGTCCACTCAGCAGAGACTTCAGTCAGATTTTTTTTAGTGCGGTTACACAATTGGACTGTTGCTGATTACATCAATGTAAACGATGGACATTTAAAGCCCAGGCATCTGTGAGGGGCAGTCCACACTATGACTGGGCATACATGAGAAGGCTGTTCAGATCATGTACTGCCATGGGATATATTGTTTCAACAGAAACAGATAAGACCATAAATGTTAATTGTCTAGTTAAACCAGATATTACATTAGTAGGATTAGGGCAATAATCTGCCCTCTCCATTACTATATTAGATCTGTCTTTGATTTGATATTCCATGAACAGTAAAAGCTTTAGTACATCTCTACATCTGTACATCTGTTTTTATATTATTCAACATTAAACTAAAATACCCATTTTTACTCTATGATTTGAAATCAAGGATTCATTAGTTAATAATTGCAGGCTTTGAATAAATAACACAAGTTCTAGGTGAGGTTTATCATGGCCTTAATTAGTTTAAGCAATCCATGATGCTCATTAAGTTTTGCAGGTTCCATGAAGTCTGTGCAGTAGTAAAACTGAAGAGAGCTTTTTCCCTTCACGTCCCCCGGCTTTACGTGTGGTTCATTTTTCCATGCCGGCTTTCACCAGTAAAGATCAAAACATTTCTTTCATCATGTGAAACATCTGTCGTTCCTACAACCCTCGGATTCAACCATCAGTACTTTAATACCTACTATTGGTACTTGATGCTCAGTTGGACTACATGTAGGTCTACTACGTTGCAAAAAAATTTTAAAAAAGTGGTTTTTATTGTGAATGCTGAATTTATGCATTAGAAACCACATTTGGTTCATCATTCCTAACTTTCAACCCATTACTGTTAAGTACAGCTGGCTCTTAATTTGAGACTGCAGTTATCTGGGCCCACCTCCCGGCTCTGCAATCAGGCTGCTCTGAAGGGAGGAACGGGCCACATGGTCCACTCATCTTCAGGGCACACAGTGAGGGATTACTGACCAATCACAACTGGAGAGACAAGATCCATTTCCCAATTAGGAATGGGGGTTTATAAATCTGGGAGGAGTGGGTATGTGTGTAATTTATGATGAATTGGGTTATTTCAAGTAGGGTATAGCCAGTGATTTCTCCTCTCACAGATTTTCTGCTGAGTGCTCCAAAACAGCTACACAGCCCTCTGCCCTGGTCTCTTCATGTAAGCTAAATGAGGCAGAATCGCTATGCTGAAGAACAGCATCTCGTTCCAATTAAGAATTAATACTGCAGCAGTGAGGATTTATTCCCCTTCTGCCTCTCTCACTTCGCCCTTTTCACTCCCACCCCTTCTGCCTTGACTCTGTCTCTGCAGATAAATAGATACCAAGCACAGTATTTTTCAGTCTAGGAGGTGTGGCATCCTCATGCTGCACACAATACCTATACATTGGAGACAGGGGTTCTGCATTGTTCTCCTATAAACCTTAGCTAAGGCTAAAGTGAAATCACAAATTCAGTAACAAAAACAGTCATCAGTGCATCATGTGTTGAAGTTGAACAAAAGAAGAAAGAAAAATTGCTGATGCTCAATTGGTGATAAACACAAGAAAAACCCAAAAATATTAAAAACTAAATAGCAGCAGACCCTCAAATATTGGTATTTGTGCCTCAAGCCTGACTTGACGTTAATGTTTTTCTGTTGTTGGTTAAGTGCATACTTATTAATACTAATTAGCTTTCTCTCTTTGCAAGTGTTTTATTAGCTGGAAGTGCTTATAGCTAGAAGGGCCACTGAATGTGTTCACTACAGAAGTCATGCTCTTTAAGTTGCCTTAGAACAAATTTAGCAATGTTCATAAAAAATTTGTTTTTGGGAAATGGAAGAAATAGTACATAGCTTACAGGTGTACTGAGGAAGGCCGTATTGTGGACTGTTGCCAATAATTTAATAGCAAGGGGAGTTTAATGAACACAAATGAGACCCAAGTATGCAGACTCACTCCCAAGATGGGACCCACTAAGGCAGTCTTATAATCAGGCAGAGGTCAGTGCACAGAAAACGGTTCGATAGACAACAGCAAAAAAAATCCAAAAGGAAAGGGCCAGAAAAGCAGAAGGTCATAAACAAGGCTCCACTGGAAACTACTAAACTCTGGCCCTGGAGGGCTACTGCCCTGCATGTTTTAGACGTTTCCCTGCTCCGACACCTGATTCAAATGATCAGCTCTTCATCAAGCTCTGCTGAGGTCTGATTAGGGAGCCACTCATATGAATCAGGTGTGCTGGAGCAGGGAACCATCTAAAATATGCAGGGCAGTAGCTCTCAAGGACTGGAGTTGGAGACCCCTGCTCTAAGGAAAATAACGCTGGAATGATTGACTGAGAAGACAAACAAACAGGCAACAAGGGGAGGGGAACATAAACTAAATGCCGTCAGGTATGGGAGACAATGAGACACAGGTGTATCACATCAGGGCAGGGAAGGTAATCACAGGAGACACAGGAGGACAGGAAATGAAGGGACCTTAACAAGACAACGTGTGAGTCACCAAAATAAAACGGGAAGCACAGGACAAACAAATCTAGGGTAAATGTAAAATTCTATATAAAAGCTCAAAGGTCTTTGATGTATTAGTCATACCAGTTCATCTTGTAGGATGTGAAACTCTGAGGACCATGAATGTTAGTACAAAATTTCATACCAAGTAGTTGATGAAAAAATTATGGACAGAGAAACAAAGATGTTCCCATCTGGAGATCTATGCCATTCAGACAGACAGATAGATAGACCGATAGGCCAATAGATAGATGGATAGATGGAGAGATGGAGCACATGGAAATACAGTATTAAATGTCTCTTCTTTGTGTCTCTACCTCGCTCTGCTGCTCCACCCTCTCAACCCCTCACTCTCTCTGCTGTAAGTGAATGTGGGTCACATCTCGCAGCTCTTCTCTCGCTCTTGTCCCAGGGGGGTGCGAGTGAAGCAGGTAACGCTGTAGAAACACAAGTGCAGTCTGTTGTTCAACTTGCTCATCGCAGTACTGTCATACAGAGTTTTCTGATATCCCTCTCTAGAGGAGAGAAAATGGAGTAAACAGTTAAAACCACTTGTGACTCGCATGATTAATTTTGCTCTGTAGTTCTGTGGGCTACAGTCATGTAAGAAAACTTATGCTTAATATTGTTTTAGTTTATGTTAATAACTATCCAAGCAATTTTAAGGGTTAAACGAAAAGCTGAAATCTGGAGTTTCATGAAATGGAACGAGACACTGAATATGCTCTGTGCTTTCCTGAAGTCCTGAAAAATGATAAATTCTTCTGGTCATCAATCCAAAACAATAGTTGTAGATAACATTGTGAGAAAAGTCCATTCGCGACATGCTCTGGCAATTGGATGAAGAAAATTCCAATAATGTCAGGAGAACAAAAATGATCCCATGGCCACAGATCAAAAACAAACCAGAATTACATCAAATGGCTGAGAAACGATAAATTACTATGACAAAGTAAACATCGTTTAAAAACCAGTTTTGCTGCATTTTCGTTAAAATACAGACAGCACACTGATTTTCTGTTCACCAGCTTGAAGAAGGCAATTTGCTGAATGATTCAGAGCATGTGAGGTGCATTGGGATGATGTAAATACACAAAACATTTGTCACATTAAATTAAAATATTTGGTCCCAAAAAAAGAGGGAAAAAACATTTGTCACATGACATGCTTGAAATGATACTTTAATGATGCACAGTCTGACACAGTTTGAGATCAAGATTTCATTAGACCCATATTGTGCAGGGTGATGTGGATGAACCTGCAAGTCTGCATGTAGGAACTTTGTATTCTCAAGATGTTCCTCTGTGAGACTTTTAATTTATCTATAATTGAATAAACATACAGCCTTAGTTTATGGGCCAGAGTAATAGTGTTAATGCATTAGCTGCTCAGAAAAAATGAAGCCCAATATTACTGAAGAAAGTTATTGAAAATAGCCTATCAGGGAATGCCATTTTTCTTGATGGTTATTACATTTGGAGTTGTGATCATGGAGGGGCAATAATGTGCTGCCTGCTGATTGCCTCAAACAGAAAACAATTTTACTTTGACATAGTGCTGTGGTCATCAAAGACTCTTTATCGGGCAGTCAGTCATATCTTAAATAGGCACTCAGAGAGATAGTCTTGATGTTGCAGATTTTCACGATGTTCCCTTTACTTGGTACTTTCCAGACATAAATTTCATCTTCAAAATTAAGAAGTGTATTGAAGGCGCACTTTTTATCTTCAGGTCTGAAAGTGCGTCATGTCTGAAGGTTCAGCTCATACTATCAGGAGAGAAAAGAAGAGTTTGGCAACATTCGATGAAGTTCTGTCTTCTCCTGACAGTTGAGCTGAGATTTGTGGCTGGTCTGACATAAACAACAAGCTTGACAATACTTGAATCTCTGTTTTCCCTGCTGGGACCTGGATGATGGATCGACTCTATGGGCACTTGCAGGATTTTTTGGGTATTAAGATTTATTTCCTCGTTCAAACCAACTGAGGTGAAATATTGAAATAAACGTTTCACCACCCCAAACACTTTTTTTATCTATTTGGCCATGCAGAGTTAACTGCAGGGTCATCTGTTGAGCCAATGAATGAAGGTTGAAATGCTGAGGTGAGGCAGGTGAACAGAGGGATCTGTGAATCTTTATTGAACAGGCTCATAAACAGATTGTGATAAACCTCAGCTGGGACTCAAACACCTGCCCCCTTGACCTCTGACGAGCCTTTTTGCAGGACAGCTTTTCATTTCTTGGTCAAATTTAAAAATTTAGTTTTTTAAATGTGGTTTTAAATTTGACCACAGACAAACTGGCCTTATGGTTGTGCCCTTGAGGTTGGGCAAAATATTCTATTGTTGCAATATTGTTGGGAATTAGTTACAGAATGAACTGACCATGTTGCACGTTGGCCTACACTGTGTTGATTGGTTGATTATTTTATTTATATAACTTTTTTGGAGTGACATTGTTTTCTGTGTCATTTTTTATTCTTGTGATAAATGTGGAAATGGTCAAGGTTAAAGAGCATTGCCTCATTGTCAGTAGATTATTGTCTTGAAACCTGTGGAGAATCTAACATCTGAATAAGTGTATGGCTACTGAAATGAAAGATTATGTAAGTTATTTTATTTATGTAATGTGTGATGTAACTATAAATAACTATGAGACAGGCACCCTTTAATTTTCTCCTGAACACAAGCCCCCCCCACCAAATTATGGCTGTATATGGCTCAAGAACCAGTTGCTGATCCTCAGGGTTTCTTGAGGATAGGACCAAGTCTGGGCATGCAGGGAATCTGTAGTCATAGTGATAAAAGTTGCTGAATTCATCTAAAATTAACACAGAATCCAAAAGGGAAATATTTTTAGCTGTATACAGATAAAGCTATTTGAAATCTGTGGCTGTTGCTGATGTTAGCAATGCATGTAAATGTATCATTGTGACTCTCCAAGGTGGTTAATGGTAACAGCCTCTATTCTCTGGTACATTGGTGTCACAAGAAAATTAAAAATAATTCCAACATAGCACATAAAATCATCCGAATGTATTTATTTTAGAGCTAATATTGATTATTTTTTTAATGTTCCTGCCAGCTATTTAGTGCATTTGCAGTAGCAGCTGTGGGAAATGCTTAAAGGAAGAAAATTGAAACATATTTTCTATATATTTAAATAATTCAACGCAGAGAAACACTAATAAATACTTTTCTGTTGTTTCTATGAACTGGGCATATTTTGCTGACCCTGAAAGAAAAGAGCTGATCTAAAATTTTATCCTCAAATTCCTTTTAAGCCACCTTTGTGCTTGACATTTCTCCTTGAATGGTTGAGAAGGAAAGACAAAATAATGGTGGAAGATGGAGATAAAACATCTATGTGCATTGAACAAGATCTATTATTCTTGTGCAAATGTTTCTGTGTTGAAGTCTCTTAAATTTATATTTATAGTTACAGTACATTCAGTCAGAAACCCTTTATTGGCCTGTGCAGCCTCACATCATTGTTAAGGACTCCTCAGCGTTGAGGAGGCTGTTTGTGTGGGCTGAAAGGGAATTAGCTGCTGGGGCCATGTGCTGATACACTGTAGCTGGTGGTTCTGCTGTTTCTGGTGTGGTGTGTGTTCGCTGGTGGGTGTGATTAATGTGTTGGAGCTGACATTTAAGAGACGTTGGTAGGAGTGCTGCTGCTGTTATAACTGTACTCATTTAATATTCTGATATTCAAACCTTTTGCTGGTTTAAAAAAAGTTTCTGTGTTGATGATGGCAGTTCTCAACATCAGCTGCACCACTCCTTACTATCCCCGATGATTCTGCTGCTGATTTTATTATATTGATAACACACTGTTTCACTACCCCAGTCTGAGGTTCTTTCAATACAAATCCAGCTCATGTTGTAAGTGTTTGTGTGTCCAGCAGCAAATCTTGTGGCGTTACAAAGAAATTTACAATGTTAACATTAACAAAGTCATTTGGATGAAAAATGGGGGAGGGAACAGGCAGACTTCCTATGTTGAGGAGGGTCATCCAGCTGGCTGAAGAAGCAGCTGAATTAGCTTTGTAGTTTTTACTCACCACTGACTTCAGCAAATTGTTTTAGTCCTGTTAATTAGGATGGTCTTAACTATTACGTCTGTAATATTTCTCCCACAGCAAAAAAAAGTAAAATGATTCTGAATTTGCTCTAAGAACAAGTGAATAACCCATTCATGCAGAATGTGTGATATGTATAGTTATATTGGACTATTCTAACCTTTTTTTTATTATATACTACAGATCTCACAGTCTCTTAAGACTTTACAAAGATTATTTCTGAATAGAACAAGTTTTCGTCCTTAGATAATTTAGCTCAGCGATTAGAAGCAGCATGATATTCCATCACGGATCAAACTAATTTAAATATACCAAATATATCACTTAACAGAGCACAAAGCAGATTTGTTGAAAATTAAATTTTTCACCACTGTTACATTACACCACTGTAATGTATTATAATTCTGCACTGTGAAAAAATTAATGAACTATTCCAGAAAAGTTGTGGGTGGATTTTTGTTGGGGGTTCAGAGCTTGTAGGACTCAAACATAAACAGACTGCACTTCATTGTCCAAATAACAGCTTCAAAACTCCAAGACCTATTTCTGCAGAGGCAACAGCTTTTTTTACTGTCTTTAGACATTTCAGCTTTAAGTTGTAGTCTCCAGAGATGGCTAATTACTGAAATGCAGACCCAAATGTACAGTATATCTATCCCTTTTAGCACTAAGATCACAGTGAATGTTTTATTTGATCTGCCTCATTACTTGCTCTGGCTGTGACATTGTGACAGATTCCAGTTACGTGGCTGTCACCACACATTTTAAAAACTTTTTTGACTTTTTTTCTAATAATGAAGTGGAAAATGGTATTTATTACTTTGGCTATTGCTTTGGAAATATCCTTGTATCCAAAATTATGATGGTGAGTTAATAAAGCTGATTAGGTGTTATTACTGAAATCTCAGGTTTTACTCTGAAATTTAAATGTGGATTGGGCTTGTATAAACAAGCTGCTCATATGGTGTAATGAATGGCAATAGGGCAAATGGAGAATTATTTTCATGCTGAGATATTGTTGGTAGGGTATCATGATATGCATAATTCAAAGATACTAAATGTCTGGGTTGTTTAAGGTCCTTTTTTATTGTGTTGGTGGCAGTGTACAGTACAAGCACATTTTTATTCAGTACATTTTAAAACCATATTTATCTATTACAATCAGGGCCAAAAGACGTATTGACAATGAACCTGTGATGTTTATCCACAGGATAATGCACTGGGCGAGGCGCATCGAGCAGGAGATTGACAGAGTCTTTCAGCAGATCACCGGAGCTCAGCAGTTAAAAGGGGTGAGTGTGAAGCCCTTTTTTCTTTTTATATACAGGTATTGCTGAACATTTTGCTGTACAACTCAATTAGAAGTGTAGCAGACGGACCAATGTGCAAAATAACTTTAAATCCATGAAATTTGAGAGTTAAATAGGTGCATAAAATAAGCGACAATCTGCATTTTAGAAACCTCTCTCTTCTTGCAAGATTTTTCTAGGACATCTTGCAGAGTAATGATCTGCCAATAATATGTCTTTGTTTTCCCAGTACTCAGATATAAAACTCTCTGAGATAGCTGGAGTTTCATATTCAGCAGATTTCAGAATATGTGCTCTGCTTTTAGATGTCATCGCCAAATTTTGCTGGCACTTCCATTGTTTGCAATTATTATCAATCTTGAACATATTGTACGAGTCCTTTGAAGAAAAAGAGATGTGCAGTGGTATGGTGGTGGTTGGATTTCCGAGATCTAATATTATATTTCATGAAGTCACGAGTATAATGACTCATGAATATTGATTCAGGACCTTTTAGAAGATAATCATGTAATGTCTACGCTATGTGTTAATGCTACAGTCGATAATCTGTCACTGTTTTTAGAAGTCATTACACATCCAATGCATTTTTCATTGTGTTTTACATTAGGTACACATTCCATCTGATTCCTGCTGCTCTGCAGGGTAAGACAGTGATTCCAATACTGTCTTACCCTGGAAATGAAAAACCTGGTTTCTTTATTAAGGTTAAATGGTGTCAATGTCAAAGACTTATTGGATTTCTATGAAGTCATTGTTTTAGAAAGCAGTGTTTCTGCTGAGAGATGGGATGTTGTCTCACAGCTAAAACCTGAGGCCTGGGGGCCTTTCTGTGTGGACTTTGCATGTTTGCTTCTCTCTGTGCCTGCATTGGTTCCCTCCAGGTACTTTGACTTTCTCAGGATGAATGGCTGTTTGACTCTTTATATCAGCACAGTAATAGACTGGCAACCTCCCTGCCCTTGTTCATAGTCAAAAAGCAATGTGTATATGTGATGTGGGGGCGAGTGGTACTTTTTGATTTAGCCTATTTTCTCGGGTTTTATAGGAAAAAAGATTAATTGATTACACAAGAAAATCATTTGCAGATTCATTGATAATGAAATAATTGTTAGCTGATGTTTGAGGAAGAGACAGTTTTTTCTCACAGCTAACTGGTTTCTTACACTATATATGTATACACTCCATTGTTGGGAATAGATTTTTACTCAACACAATATCATCATTTAGCTGTTGTATCCTTAAATTACTGGGGATATTAAATGCCCTTGCTGTAACAGGTAGCTTGGAGTAAGGGCTGTCCCTGACAAAGCAAATGCCAAAAACAGGACCATAGATGGTTTGCAGGGGGTAAGAGAGCCATGCTCTGGGAAGATGTGTGGGGGCGTTCCCTGGGCTGAGAGCGGCAGCACGTTTCCTCTCTGTTTGTGTCACAGCAGAGCAGATGGTCAGCCTGCAGCCTGCAGTAATGTCTTGATGTGAGATTCACTTGTTCTTTCTATCTTCATTAATCCGTCCTTGCTCTTAAACCTCTTTAGTTCTTTTAAGAAATTGTTCTGCCTGAAATGCCCTGTGCCATCTTCTCATGTTGAGGAAATGCCTGAAATTTAAATTAAATAGCATGTTCAATTCAACTATAACTATTCAACTATAATTGTGATCATCTCTGTGATCCCTCCCACGCCTAACATTAGATTTTTACCACTGCTAATACTAGGGCTTGTGAAACCCAATCAGTGAGTGAGTGTACAGCCATGGTGGTGACTCCGCATGACTCAGGCTAAATGCACATAATGACAATGTCAACAAGCCTATAGCCATTATTACATTTCTCATGTTTGCCACGTTAGCTTGGTCGGTTGAGAATAGGAGAGTGTGAAGGAACAAAAAATGTGCATGTACAAATAAATAAATGCAGAAATAGATAATTTAAGACATGATAAAATAAATGCACCCTTGTAATCAATGCACATTTTTGTATTTCTGCATATATTTATTTATTCACACATAGTATTTATTTATGTATTAATTTACTTCATTTCTATTTACTTCAACATGATGCAATTTATCTGTCTCTATATTTCCCAATTTATTCATGTTTCTTATTTGGAAATGTAGTCCAACCTCAGTCTAAAGCTGAATTATAGTGGCTCGATCAGTTGGATGGGACTACTGCTGTTGCCTTATCTTGACTATAACTCGGAAACAGAAACTGTGCCGTTCCAGTGACATGGACACTGGATTTAATCTGTAGAAATGTTGAAAAGGATTTAGCCACAAATCTTGACTGTTTGGGCCAAATCAAAGACAAAATGCTGCATCTACTGTACTGAATGAGCAGCAGAGTTTACAAAATCATCATTTTAGCAGTTCAGGGCTAGTAAAAGTTAAAATGAGTGCAAGGTAATACACGTTATATTATTATTAATTATCAATATTAAACAAGGTATCTAACAGGGTGTTGGGGTTTTTTTCTTGTCGCCAAGTAATTTAAAGGGAACTTTAAGGTTTTATTAGGTGCAGAAATGCATGAATAAATATATAAGATAAGTAAAATACGGCATAATGCAACATATAATAAACATATTTCCTCATTATCAAAATACATTTATTTTGGTTTTAATTTTATGATTTCTACATTTATTTATATTTAGGTCATTTTTTTTGTACTGCACACACGTTTCACAGAAATACCCTGTTCATCACTGCATGTTCCCCTGTGTGCAGCATGGGCCAGTAAAGCATCTGGTCAGTACACAACTGGAAGGAAATATTCCAGATTATGTCCATGTATGTAGGTTGAGGTCTGTCACGTGGTGTATACACAGGTTTGACAAATGTCTTCATTAAGGCCACTGTCTCTCTTCCTGTCTTGTCTTTGTCCATTTACTCTGATATCTGATACTGAGCCTCAGATTGTCGTAAGATTTTCAAGCCATTAAAGGCATTAAAATGAACTTTCTATTGTTTGTAAGAAAATGTGTCCTCAACTTGTTGAAACTTGCATGCATTTGTAAATATTGCCATCAATTATGTGTAAATGCATAAATAAATAAATATGAGTTCATCTTAAATATCTGAATAGGGGTGTTTACTGTACAGGCTTGTAATGAAATAATTGTTGTGGTACGGTGCCATGGTGGTTAGTGCTGTTCCCCCAATGCAAATAGGTTGTGGGTTCAAGTCCCGGGCCTGGGACCATACTGTGCGGAGTTTGTATGTTCTTCCTGTGTCTGTGTGTGTTTCTTTCGGGTACTCCCTTTTCCTCCAAAGACATGCATGTCTAGGTTCGTTGGTGACTCTAAATTGCCTGTAGGTGTAAATCTAAGTGTGAATGGTTGTTTGCCTCAGCTCTGTGATAGACTGACCGGCCCAGGGTGTACCCCACCCTCGCCTGAGATGCCAGTTGGGCTTGACCCTGATGGATAAGCGGTTGAAAATGAAATTAAATGAAATGGAGATTCTACTATATTGTAAGAAACATATCCTTGAAGTATGATTTCGTTTTTTAATTGGTAATTCTCATTTGGCTTATGAAGTTATAATGTTACTTATACTGAGTAAGTTGTAAAGAGTTTGAGACTAAACTGAAGAAGTACGCCTGCAACAGAAATATTGCTTTACTCCTTGCAGCTTTATCTGCTTTCAGTCCAGTCTCCCTCCCAGATGTATCCTGATGAACTTGAAGCTCTCAAGTGTATGACAGCATGAGGGATGTTTTGCAAGGCCATATTTGAGGTCCTGTGAAGTTAACGGTGATGTGTTTCCATGTGTGATCCAATTTAACTCCATGCCCTCTGGAGAAAAAGCATTAACATCATCATGTGGAGGAGTCTGGCTCTTTCAGTTTGCAGTAAGCTTAAGACTTAAGGACAGAGTTTTTTTCCACAGCCATGAAGGGTTTTATTTAGTCTGCTGAATGCATTCCGATGGTTATGTAGATAACCTAAAACTTTAATGTAAGGTGTTATCAGCAACTTGTATGAAACAATATCACGCTCACTTTACTGTATAAAGTCACGGTTTGTCAGTGTTTCATTTTGCTGATCACAAAAAACGTGAGTGTTTTTTAATGTATCAGTCACATGAATCTATGTGTTGTCCTTGAAATGAAAATACTCTCTTTACAGAGATGTCACAATTTGGTCCCCCAGCAACCAGCTTGTTGTTGTCTGTTGAAGAGTTTGAGTGAACAGCCTTAACATGAGTTAAGATACTTTTACTTTACAGGTTGTGAGGGACCAGACAGACACCAAGGAACGCAGGTTTTCAATTTGAGTAGGGCATTTATTTACCCAAGATGAAAAAAGGAATGACATTATTAGAAAAAATACATGAAAAGAAAGGTTCTGGGCCCTTAAAAGAGGTCAACTAAATAGAACTAATCAAAACTGGACAGAACAAAAACTGACCTAACTACATATGGCACAGAAGGAGTTTTATACTGGCTGATCAGACCAAATAGAAACAACAGGGGGTAGATAGGAACAACTACTAAACAACACATAGAACAGGGCTAAGCTTGAGGAAAATAAGAAATAGTAATATAGAATATACTCTTCATCTCTCCCACAGATTCAGGATAGCTGGACCAACTTGCTCCTCTATTGCCTGTGCCACACCCCAAACTAGAAAGCAACATAAAACGAACAAAGTAAATAAACAAGACAAACCCTTATACTGACAAAGTAACCAGAATGTGCACGCTGCAGACCAGAAACAATGCAGTATACCAATAAAACTGTTAGTATGATGTATAAAATTAACCCTATGTGTCTTATTTTATCTGTATTTTAATATGTGCATTATGACTGTAGGTCCAAGGGGTGTTGGATGCAGGCAATGTGATGGGGGGATACTCATTGTGGGGGCTGCAGGGTAGCCATCACACATCTAAAAGAAAATCTGCCACACGGTGTCAGTGTCAGTTTAGCAATGAAACTGTGATTCCTCTGTGAAAACTATTCCAAAGACAACAGACGTGTGGATAGATTACATGAAAGGAGCCATATTTAGATGTGGATTGAGCACACAAACACAACAACTGACTATTCCCTTGTGTTTGTCTTTAAATATAAAAGGGATTTGTTTTTGCAAATTCACAAGCTTTCTGCAAGGCTGAGTGTTCTTAGAGGAATAGTTATCTGAGATGTAATTCACATCTTCTGAACTCTGCATCTACTTTCTTCAAAGTTTCTTTCTGTAGTTTAACAAAAGACAGCGCTATCAGATAACACCACTCAGATACTGCCCAGAACAATCAACTGCAGTTAATGGCAACACAGCCTTATGCTGAGTCAGCTTAGAAAATAAAAGTCAAAGGTTGTAAATTGACAATAGAACGTCATTAGCTCAGCAGAAACAGGCCTAATACAATATATGTGCAGCTGTTATTGGTCCTGAAGGTTTGAAATTGCCTATTAAAAATGTGCAGATATACAATGAAGAAAGAAGACGATTCAGTTTGGTGAAGAATCAGCCTCGGAAGATTGTGGAGAAGGTGGCCTCGGACATAGAGAAACTCCTGGCTAAGAAGCGTAAAGCCCTTGATGTAAGCATTTCTTTTTCCTGAATATGAAACTGCTATTCTGTGGTATGTGTTGCTTATTTTTCTCTCCTGTTTTTGAAGGAAATGTATGCAATTTTTGCAATTACACATATCCAATGTTTGCATTTACAGCTTACCTACCAGTCTAGAAGAAATTTGATGAAAAACTTTTTACACAGTAAGAACAGTAATCAGGTCGTTGGCAAGCCTCACATTTTGTTTCTGTTTGTATCACTTCTTCTAATGAAGTTAGCGTGCTAACCAGCTAATCCCATAGTAGTAGTAGTACTTCTCAGAGTACGTAATATGGAGTCTTATATTATTTACTATTGTAAACACAACAGTACATGATAATGCCAACATTGGTGATGTAGCAACAGCAAAACCTATGAAATGGTTCTCACAACTGAATAGTAGTACTTAATGATAATGTGAAGTGAATTTTATTACATATTGTTTAAATTTAATATCTTCCCATGTAATAACAATACAGAATTACAGTCATACATTGTATTTTTTAATACAAGTTGTACAAAATTCCTGAGAGACCAAATTTTCTATTAGATAAATTCATTTTGGGGTATAGAAACTTGATTACAGTTTTCATTGTGAAAGCTTTTGATGTGTTTGCTGACAAGGCAAAGCCACTTTTTTGCAACACTTGCATAAAAGTTTAGCCAAGACATAGCCTTAGAATTTAAATGCTTCACATCTGAGCCAAAGATAACACATAGTATATGCATTAAATCATTTTTTTAATTGTTTCAATACCAGGTTTTAAACTGTGTAAATACAGGATCTGCAAAAATAGAACCAAAAACTTGTCATTCATATAACCGTATTTGAAGGGCAGATTTCCTGTCAAAGCAGCTATGGTGTTGTACAAAGTGCAGCACTCTGTGAATTGTAAATACCAGAAAGCCTGTGGTCAGTCATTGGAGCTCAGACTGTTTAACAGAGTCTACATCCCTACTGAGACATGACATGTCATTCACCATTGTCCTTTAACGTCTCTCTGTTTCCAACATTTAGAGATTAGCCAGTGAGGCAGAGCGGCTCCAGCGAGAGCATCTATGGCAGGATGGAATCAAGGTAAGACAAAACTCAGACAATTTCAGGATATTTGGGCTGCAGGAAAGTGTTTATTTGATCGTTCCGGTCATTAACACTAATTTGACTCAAAAGTTTAATTAAGGAGCTTTTCTGACTATGCTTTTTCATGTCTGTGATGGATCGACAGGTACACAGTACAGAATAAATACAGATCATAATAAATTGTATTCTTCTGTCAATCTAATATGTAAATTTAAACCAAGTTGGTTTGTCTCTAAGCACTGTGGCTCTAAACAGAGTGACTTGAGAGTAAACATTTCACCAGTCAGCTGTGCAGACCCCTGAGTGTTAGGCTGGATGAAACAGATGACTAGGTGCACTGAGCCGTGTGGTTCTACACATTGTGGCACTCCACTTTTCCACTCGGCCTGCTTCATACGCCCCAACAAAACGAGACAGGGTTAACCTCATCCTCTCACATCATCCTCAGAGGCACTGACTTGCCCAAGATCATTTCAGAAAACAACAATGGTGGTTTTCCATGTTTTAGCCCATTCTTGGAAAACTGTCTATATCTTGTAGCACTGTCAAGTCTTTCTCAGTGGCTGATGAATGAACACTGCAGTGTGATTTGAATTGTCAGCTGCTGTCTCCAGTTACAAGAACGAACTTTCAATAAAGCATTACAACTTATTATATTAAAAAGGTTAAATATTTGGCATAAGCACTTTTCACAGACTCAGATCTAAAGAGGCTTCTCTCAGGACACATAGAGGCTTGGAGATGTCACTGTTTTGAAATGACTGGTAAAGAGCTCTAGTTGTTGATGTCTGGCTGTGTCAGATCTATACTCTGCTGAGAACAGGAGCTCTGTTACAGCAAAAAGACAACCAACAGAAAGAGGGAAAGTTGACATGTTTAGTGGTATTGTAATATAGGCTAAAGTCGTCTTTGGAGGTATGTTTGGATAATGAGAACAGGCCAGAAATAGAAACATGTCAGCCTTTGAATAGATTTTTTTTGAAGTATGTTGAGTCTCAGTAGAAAGTAAGACTAACAGATGGCGAGGCTGTGCCTGAGCTGGAAGCCTGTCTGCTGATTTGTAATGTAACAGTACAGAACATTAAAATGGCAAACATTTACAGCTCAGCAAATGGGCCGATTTGCTATTCTTCCTTCTGTATCATCATGTTATGTCCTGCCACTGTGCTACATGGGATGGGTGTCATCATGCTGGAAACATCTGTGACTCTCTCCTCCTCACAGTAGTTCATACCTACACCACAGATCTGAGTTACAAAGTCTGATTCATCCGTTTGCATATTAAGGAGGCAACACAGATTTCTGTAACTCCTTAACTCTTCAACAACCAACAAATCTGTAGAGCTGGTTGCTTTCTGGTTATTCTGGCAGAAAAATAACAAAATAATCTTTAGATGCAACCCTTTAAGAATTTCCTTCCAGGAATCAATAAAGTATTTCTGATTCTGGGTTTACTCTCTCCTCTGTTTGTCTAGTTGTTGCACTGACTCATGTACAAATGTTATTCTGTCGTCAGATGGTTTCAGGGTCATATCTGTGTATGTTTTCCTCCAGGAGCTGGATATGGCTTATTATGACTCCAAGGCTGAGCTGGATTATGTGAGTAAGGGACGAATAACCTGATTCATCTTCCATTTTGGCAAAATCAAGATGTTTAAAAGTATCCAGTTTTAAATTCAATTTAAAATACATTTGAATCAGTTTCTCTTGTTGTCTTATAGTATTCTTTGGATGGAGAAGGGGAGGTGGAAAATCCCTCACATATCAAGCTGGAGTTTGTTTATGATCCAAACTTCAAAAACAATGTCAACTATTCGTACACAGCTGTTCAGATTCCCACAGATATTTATAAGGGAGGCAAGTGAATATCTTATTATTCCAGGTTGTGTTTTCCACTGTACCATGTAAACCTATCAAATACCTGTGATTTAATTTCAACTGTTATACTTATTGGATGATGTATGCCTCTTCTCATATCAGCTCCAGTCATTCTGAATGAGCTGAACTGGACGCAGGCACTGGAGAAGGTCTTCATGGAGAACAGTCGGGAGGATCCATCACTGCTGTGGCAAGCGTTTGGAAGTGCGACAGGCGTCACTCGCTATTATCCAGGCAGGTTTTAAAGTGGAATATGGAAAGGGAAGTTTGTATATCACTTTTAAAAGGACTGGATAGAGTCAAATTCAAATGTACTGTATGTAAACAGCATTTTATTTTAGAATTCTTCTCCATTTTACAGCAACGCCATGGAAAGCCCCCGATAAAATTGACCTGTATGATGTCAGGAGAAGGCCCTGGTACAGTATGCTGCTGCTGTGTCTGTTCATGTTGGCTTCTCACATGTGCAGTAAATTTAGAAGGCTGAAATTGCGTATCCTCTTGTCTTTTGTCACAGGTACATCCAGGGTGCTTCATCCCCTAAGGATATGGTCATTCTTGTTGATGTGTAAGTAACTATGTTTTTGTTTTGTTTTTTTATTGCAAGTTGGGAATTCCCTAGCATCCACAAATGTGCTTATATATATGTGGATGTGTTGGCAAAAGTACAATATTTGTATGAAGCTTCTATTACTGCCTGCATCCATCCATCCCGGTTCTTTCGGTCTGGCAGTATTGTGCAAAAAGACTAGATTAGGTGTAATGTGAAACAATGCATCTGAGACTGACTCTGCAGCTCAAACTTTTTATTCAGACAGCCCAAAAGTTAAGTTACAATTGACACAGACAGTAGAAGACACAAGAACAAATGGATGTTTTAAGTAACAACATATTGCAGAGACACAATCTGACGTGGCATTAGATGTATTCAAGACTTTAACTATTTAAGAAATAGAAGGTTCTTCCCATCAAACTCCCTGCCAGAATGCAAATAAGAACATTTACCAAAATGTAAATCTAATAGTTTAAGCTTGAACACAATCTGACATGTTCTCATTCTTGTTCCTGTGCTATATGAGGTAGCAGAGAGTGCTTTGCTGAGTGGACTCAGACTCATGGTCATGTTCGAGTCTCTTGTTGTCATTGTAGAGTACTCTGCTCATGGCTGCTATTCATTGTGGTGATAAAGGGTTATTCATTGAGTCTCTTTGAAAAGTTAATCCTGTTATTGACCGGAATTATGAAACCAGGAGAGTAACCCATCAACAACAGAAATGTTTTTGTTTGTTCATCACACATGCGTTAAGCTTCAGGCAGCCATGTATTCAGGTAAAAACTGGCAACCATAAATAAGGAACAATGGACATTTTCTGACCACATATTTGTTTTCATTATGGTTTCTCTTTGCTATTTTCAACCCATTATGAAGGAATACAGCTGAATAAAGTCCAGGCCAAAAACACATCATTGATATTTATTCATTCACACCAAGGTTTTGTGCTGTCAGTTTTAACAGCAACATCTGTGTTTTGGTTTATGCAAACTTCACATTAGTGCCTTCCTCAGTGGACTGAAAAATATGGAAGGAGAGAATAGAAATACAAAGAAATGGCTGCTGGAAGGGATTTATCAAAACTAGTTAATCACAGCTGCAGGGGAAACTGTGTGTGATTGAACATCTGGAGGTTGTGTGAGTGACATTTTCAGCACTGCTGTGGACTTCAGTCAGGCACTTGTGGGAGAGAGAGTTTGCAATGCAACTGAAGCAGTTACTTATAGTGCACTTTTTAAATATGTGTAACTTCATATTCAAATCTATTTAAGGAGTAGCATGACAGTTTACTAAAAATCTTTGACACATATTTTATTAATTATTAGGAGATTTTTTTAAATGTAACTGCTTATCTTTCTGTTGACTTAACCTTTACACAAATTGTGGAGGGTTTTAAATTAATTGGATAAAAATATGTGCTGAACAGTACAAAACTATATCCTGTTTATTATCTAGTCACTAAATACGCCAGTAAACTGAAACTATAATCTTGCAGGCCTACGTATATGTAAACAACATTTTCTTTTATGATGCATTCTTAGGAGCGGCAGTGTCAGTGGACTCACCCTGAAATTGATCAAAGCGTCAGTGATGGAAATGTTGGACACTTTGTCTGATGATGACTATGTCAATGTGGCTAGGGTTAGTATTACACCCTACATTTAACTTATCGGATTCATTTTAAACCTCTCTATTCTTGCTTTGTTGTACTCGTTTCCTCAAATTTGAAGCCTTTCTGTTTTTGAACTCTGCCTCTGTCTCCTGCTGGGCTTTAGTTCAACGAGAAGGCTGAGGCTGTGGTTCCTTGCTTCAAACATCTAGTTCAAGCTAATGTGCGCAACAAAAAGATCTTCAAGGATGCAGTGCAGCAGATGCAGGCTAAAGGCACCACTGACTACAAGTCTGGCTTTCATTTTGCCTTCAACCAGCTGCTAAATGTACTTGAATATATCACTTTATATCATGTTAACACTAATGCCTGAACACACTGTTTAACTGTATTCTCCAAATATCTTTTTCTTTTTCCCCCAGAAGACAAATGTGCCCCGGGCTAACTGCAATAAAATAATCATGCTGTTTACTGATGGAGGGGAGGACAGAGCTCAGGATGTCTTCATGCAATACAACTGGCCCAACAAAACGGTTGGAGTCTTATTGTTATTTCACCTAAACAGGATGCACTATGGTTAAAACTTGTTTGTGTTTAATTTGCTTGATTTTTCGCCCCTAAGGTTCGAGTATTCACCTTTTCTGTGGGTCAACACAACTATGATGTCACACCCTTACAATGGATAGCATGCACCAATAAAGGTGAGCAAATTTTCCAAGTAACTCGTTCATTTTGCATACTGTACTGTAAGGCTGTGGTTTCCATCCCATCCGATGTTCCCCATCAGATGGACTCAGATTCACAATTATCAACACTACTGGTCATGTTCCAGAAATGTTCTCATCAGTGGATTAAAAGCTCAATGTTATTTGACAATATTTATTATACGAAACCTTAATATAAGGTTTCATATAACTGTTCTTTGTGATTGTTTACATTTTTGCTGGATGTTCTTAAAGTGATAGTTGTTAGAAATTTCAAATATTTATATATAACTGAGCAGTTTCAATAGTTTGTTCATTATTTTAAGATGTTTACTCAACTTCTTACCAAAGATAACCCATGAAAAGAAGATGGCCTGTAGCAGCTCCCCTGTTTTCAGGTGCTGTGAAAATTTTCCTTGAGGCTCATTTAAGTTCTTTCAGTCTATTTTACTATTTGGTTGTTTATTTTTCCACTTTATCAAATATTTTATTAAATCACACTAGTTTGTCTATGTGTTAAATTTTATTGTTGAGTTTTTAACTCACCCTCTGGCAACTGCATATGTATCCCCCGGTGTCCCAGATTTAATATCACTGCATCACTGCACTGAATTTATAAAACCACCCCAAAAAAGGACCCAGTAGATTTTTCAGGGGATCCTTGAGAGTGCTACCAAATAATTATAGCTAATGAAAGAGTTCAATCTGGTTTGTTGTTTTAATTTGGACTTATTAGATGTGGTGGTGTGCATATTGGTTGTGATTTCCTGCTGCATGTTAACTGTTGGCAGTAAATGGAGTGTATGTATTTTTATCCCAGCAAGGATGTTTTAATTCATCCCTATTATTGCTATGAATATCGATTGTCAAAGTCTAGAACTAATAAAAAAGTGCACAAATAAATCACTGAGCCTAAGGTACACACAGTTATTCTGCTAATGGGCTTGGCTTTCAGATCTGTGAGCAGTTCAGTGTCGGTGCTCTATCGGTCCTCACTCTGATTTGATTTGAGACTGTAGACTCAGACTTTATTTGTATAGCAAAAATAAATGTAGCACAAAGTGCCTTACATAGACATAAAGGCAATCCCATTCCCAAAACATCCATCAGACTAAAAACGTAACAATTAATTATTAACTAAATAATAGAAAACAGGAACTGGTGCACTGAGAAAACTCTAAATCAGATTTGCTGTTAACAACATCTTTCCAGAAGAACCCATGTGTGAGGACCGTTGTGGCTCCAGCTGCAGTAATTTACTTACCTTTTAATCTTACAAAGTTGTTTTTGTTTGGTGTGCAGGTTATCCTTTATTTTGACATGACTGGCTGGATTTAAGATGAGGGAGAACTACAGCTGAGGCTTCACTTTCCTGTAATGAGTTGAAATCAAAGTTAAATCTATACTTAGTATTTTCAACATTGCAGGTTATATATGAAGTGTGTGTTAAGGACTGGAAAGATAATTAATTGTTAATTTTTTAAACTAGGACACAAAGGACACTCACACACACAAAAAAAAAAACAAAAACTGACATTATTCCAAATGATCTTGATTCGAGGTCGTCTGATCTAATGGACCTGACTGAACTGGACCAACACAGATTCTTCAGTTTTTTAGCTGAGTGGTATTCCTCTTTAATCTTCCTGTCTGTGGGCTTTAAGTAGCTGACTCACTGATCTAGTAACATCTAGTAAAACTGGAATATTTATGAGCACCACTCCTCTGTTTTTTTTTTTTGTTTGTTTGTTTTTTCCCTTTCTAATAGCATCACGCAGGCATGCTCTTTTTCTCTCTGTGGTTATCTTTTTTTTCTCTGTTGCTTGCCAGGTTACTATTTTGAGATCCGTTCCATCTGTGCTATAAGGATTAACACCCAGGTGGGTTTGTCTCGTGCCTCTGACACAGCTGATCCCTGTTCATTGTCTCTCATCCTCCTCGTGGCCCTTGTGTAGATATCTACTTCCATTTATTTGCACATCCATTCTCCCAACCTGCAGATGTTGTTGATTGTTTCAAAAGTTGTTTGCATGACCAGTTATGTTTTGTTTTTGTTTTTTTTGGCAGGAGTATCTGGATGTGTTGGGACGCCCAATGGTTCTGGCAGGTAGTGATGCCAAACAGGTTCAGTGGACCAATGTGTATCAGGATGCTTTGGTGAGATTCAATTGGATGAATTTTATCCTACATAGTAAATGATTTAAGATACTCTTTACACACACTGAAAAGCTCACAATTCATATTATTCTGGGTTTGTCTTTGCAATCTGCAGGGTCTTGGCATGGTAGTAACTGGGACACTGCCTGTATTTAATCTCACCATGGATGGAAACTCACAGGTAAAGAAAATTTATAGTAACATGACAGGTTAAGTCCAACTTTGTCTCTTATGTTCTATGTGCATTTATGTATGTATTTCTTCAGTTACTAGCACTCTTCGATTAATTTACTGTTAAAACAGCAAACAGCCAAAAAAATTTAAATGTCAGATCATCAGAAACTCAGATCTTAAAATGTCTTTTTTTTTTTTCTTTTTCTTTTTTTTTTTTTGAAAGACAAAAACATTGTAATTGTAAAAGTGATACAGTGGTTATTTGATAGCGAAGTTAACATAAGCTAGTTTGCTTAATATTTATCATAGAGATCTGAGTTGGTTTAACTATGGTTTAAACAATTCCAATGTATTGTTCTCCCACCAGAATCAGCTGATATTAGGTGTCATGGGCGTTGACGTACATCTGGATGAGATAAAGCGGCTGACGCCACGCTACAATGTATGTAAATCACATTAGCACAACTAGTCAGTCACCAATGCCATAATTTATTAATTTACTTGTAATGCAGACATTATGTCTCATTTTTTTTATGTCCTAAACAGCTTGGAGCCAATGGGTACATATTTGCCATTGACCCAAATGGATATCTTCTCCTACATCCTAACCTTCAGCCAAAGGTGACCTGGACTTAACCTGACAAAGAGCATTTTATTTGCACTGTGAGATGATGTTTTTAGAAACATGCGGGGATAGCCATGACATATCCATTTAAACTTTTTCATAATGAGCATGCTCTTTTTTCCTATTTTAATTTAAATATCTTGTTCTTGACTCCTCCCAGCTTGTAAACCTCCCTGAACCTGTGACCCTGGACTTCCTTGATGCAGAGGTGGAGGACCCCAATAAAGAGGAGGTGAGCACTTTATGCCAAGTGGAACTAAAAGATTTCTGGCATCTTCTGTTTCTTGCTGTTTTTGTTAAGCTCATGCTCAAAGGTATTCCCAGACCAGTGAACAAGATCTTTTGCCTTGGGAAAATCTGTACACCAACCTGCAGCATGCTATGCAGAATTTAGTAACATTTTTGTGATTTATAATACTGTATTCCCATGCTCCAGATCCGCCGACAGATGATTGATGGGAGACCGGGTGAAATGCAGGTTAAAACACTGATCAAGTCAATTGATGAGGCATGTAGATTCTCTTTCTTTAAAGCTTGCTTTATTTCACCTCTGTAGTCTCACTGTATCGTTGATATAGACTGAACTTATCAGTTGTAACCTGGATTGACCCAGTTGCTACAATATTGGCCTTAATGTCTCAGTTATAATGCAGCTGATTACCATTAAGAAACCTGGTGACACCGCAGACTCATATAGCTTGATCAAGCTATTGAACAAAATGTGTGGTTTTAGTTTAAACATTGAATATTAAACACTGCAGAGAACTTTCTAGGTCACCTTTTTTTTTTTTTTTTACTTTACTCAGCACTTAACACAATTCCATTTGAACTGAGTCATGTTAGGATGTGAGGATCGGACATATGAGGAAATGATTTTTAACTCTCACCATGGATTTATTTAATCAAGTGGTAAAGGTAAATGTGTAAATAGCAATTCTTAACGTTTTGACATTAACTTGTTAATATATGTGGGTTACTTATTTTAGGTGTTGTCTCGTCTTACAAAAACATACCAGGTTCTGGTCCAGTGTATGTTTGGTGTTTTGTGGGGTCAGCTGGCAGTGAAAGCTTATGATAAATGAGGAAAACTGCATTATGAAACACTAGGTTGCGAAATCAGAGTCACACCTCCACAAAACTACATTACATATAGGTCAAAGTAAAAGTGAATAAGTTGTAGCCTGTTTCCTTTGATTGCTCTGACTGAGTATTGAAATATCTCATTTACTGTAGCAATACATAGATGAGGTGTACAGGGGCTACACCTGGACTCCTATCAATGGGACAGATTACAGGTGAGTGGCCACAGTGTAGTGAATTAAAGACAATACTCAATCCAATGTGGCCTGGTGGGTGTCACACACTCAAGGATGGACTCACTTAAAAGACCCTTCATCTCTCTGTCTCCTAATTCATGTCTCTTCCTGTTTGGATGCTGCCACCTGTAGTCTTGGCTTGGTACTGCCCCCCTACAATGATTACTACATTCAGGCAGACCTAAGTGATGTGATGCTGCAGCTCCAGTGTGAGTACCGAGAACACAGAGCTCTCACCTTTCTGTTCTGTGTGAAAAAAATTATATCACTTCCTCTCTTTATCATAGATATGCAGTCGCTGCTGCCCAGCTCCTTTGAGTCATCAGGACATGTGTTTCTGGCTCCGAGGTAGCTACGATCTCTCCTTCCCTCTCTTCACTCTTTCTTCAGTCTGTTAGTGAAGAGAACACGATTATTTATTTATGTTCTCTCTCTGCAGGGAATATTGCAAGCGTCTCCACCTCTCTGACAACAACACCCAGTTTTTACAGAACTTCCTTTCGCTCATGTTAGATATTTCCCCAGAATCTGATGAGTGTGAGTTTTATGTGCTCTAACACTTTTTAACAGTAGTAGTTGACCTGCCACGTTGCAAATACACCGATGATATTATATGCTTTTCTTTTTGTCCCAGGTGACCAAGGCCTCATCCACAACCTGATCTTGGATTCTCGGATTATTGGGCAACTTGCCTCACGTGTGTGGAAGAACAAGGACCTGAATTCGTATGTTAGCTTGTTTACTTACTTACTTTGGCAAACTCGTAAAAAGAGACACAGCATGTAAAGCGTAAAATTTGCTAAATGAAAACTGATTCTTACAGGTACGGCTTCCTGGCTGTGTTTGCATCCACAGATGGTGGAATAACACGGGTTTTCCCCAACATGTGAGCATGATTGATATACTTACACAGTCGCATAGAGAAATAAGGCTGTAATTGCAGATATGTTGTTTATTTTTATTTTCTGTAAAACAATTCATGATTTGTTTGTACAGAGCTGCTGAGTTATGGGAGGAAGATCCTGAACCCTTTAATTCAAATTACTATAGACGTAGCCTTGACAACAGAGGTTACATGTTCAGACCTCCATTGAAATCCAGTGAGTAACTGAGCAAATGCTCTCTAGCACATAACCATATACAACAACAAAAATACAATTATTATTTTCAGACTGACATATGAAGTGTTGTTTAACATGGACTAATGGGGGGATAGCATTAACGCCAATTAACTGTAGAAGTTTATGCTGTTTTCAGCCTTTAAAAGAAGTTAAACCAGCCATTTTCTGGTTATAGTTTTATATTTGATTGATTGATTCCAGACTCAACTTCTAATGCTAAGTAAGAGAGTGAAAAACTCAAAATCTTAGAAAAAATTCAAGGCAAAATTAATATATTAATAAATGGTGGTAATGTTAAACCTGAACTCAAAATGATAAATTCAGCATATGAGATTTGATATTGACTTGTCATCAGCTTTTTAATCACATGTTTTGTTCACAAACAGCCTTTGAGGATCCTGTAGGTGCAGAAAACGGCACTGTTGGAATTCTGGTTAGTTCTGCTGTGGAGGTTAATTTAGGAGGCAAACTGCTCAAACCAGCAGGTAAGAAAAACACTTCAATGACGAAAATCTCATCTTCATCTGGCGTTTTGCATAACATGGGATTCTAAGCACCACTGCCTTACCCCTTGATTAAAACACTGCTTCTGGTCTTTGGTCTGCTCCTGTGCATCTCATCACTCAGTTGTTGGAGTGAAGCTGGACTTGGAAGCATGGGTTGACAAGTTTAAGATTCTGGCCAGCAACGTGTCAGATAGTCGACAGGGCTCACACAAGGTTATGTTCATTGACACTGTTTTATCATTAATTGTCCACAAAATAAATGTACTAAACAAAAGTGACATTTTAGTCTCATCACATATTTTGTTCAATAGTGTGGACCATCCAGAAGTTGCGAAATGGACTGTGAAGTGAACACTGACGTAAGAGACGATTTTTCTCCAATTATTTAACTCGCATACTCTCCCACACCCGCTACACCCAGACAACACCATGTATTTAGCTTTTTTTTTTTTTTTTGTTTGATCTTTGATTCAGGAAGCCATCTTTAGTCTAAATAAGAAAATGCACCGTACTTAATGAACACATGGAAGATTAAGAGAGCTTGGGTGTTACAGGCTGTGAGGCAATAATACACCTCCCTCTTTTAGTTTCCTGTTCAGGCCTAATTTATTTTTTTTTATTTCTTACACATAGTCTAACGTATTTCAGTCATATTATATCAGTGACTTTCCCTATTCTCTTTTGACATTTAACAAATACAAAATTTGGATTTTATGTGCATTAATAATCACATTTTACAAAATGTTTGCTTTGGCAAAGAGTCTTGAAGGATTATTTTAAGAAATCACAAATAAAGAGAGCAGTTTTTTTGCAATCTTAAATATTGATATATTCTACTGTTAGTTAACATCTTGCAGGATGTGCTAAGTTTCTTCACTTTTCCAAACTACCCTGTTGTTTGTCACAATCTAATGATTTCTCTTTAGTAACGTGATGTCAACTTTTATCCTGGCATTTTATGCTGCTGTTCAGTGATATACTGAACAGAAACTGCTTCTATGCGTTACTCTCTTGATAAAAACTTGGCTGTTCTGTCCTCCATAGGACCTCCTCTGCTATCTCATTGATGACGGCGGGTTCCTGGTTATGTCCAATCAGAGGGATCACTGGAAAAAGGTATGTTTGTATGAACATCTTGACTGGTTTGCATCTTATTCTGATTATTGATGCCAAACAAAGATATATGTCTGTCGTTAGAGACTGCTTGGTTTTTTTCAGATTTGACAGTGAATTTGACTTTTATGAGTATTACATGTTTGTATCATGTTACACTTAGTCAATATATTAATGAACTGAACTCTAGACTTGTGGTGGAAAAGAAAAAAAATGGAAACCGGTCAGAAACTTTGTGTTAAACCACCATGTGATGCTGTTTTTTGACGTTTCCTGTTTTTCCTCTCCACTTCATCACAGATTGGCAATTTCTTTGGTGATGTGGACCCTTACCTGATGCACGCTCTCTACAACAATTCAATCTTCAGCCGCCGTCAGTCTTTTCACTACCAGTCTGCGTGTGAACCGGTCACTAGCAGCCACACTGGTGCAGCGCCGAGAGGCATCTTTGTGGTAAGAGACTGCTGGCAGATAATAGAATTTGGGGAGGTCGAACATTTCCTTTGATATCTTACTTCAGTGTGTTTCTGCGCAGCCGTCCATCGCTGACATTCTCAGCTTGGCCTGGTGGACGTCCACAGTGGCATGGTGAGAATTTGTTTACTAGAAATAAATTGACACCAGGAGCATGTGGACTGTCAGCAATCTTAACTGGGTCCAGACTTCTGCACATGAAACCAGGAAAGAATTTCTTTTTACATGCTTGGCAGCGGCTCCTTTGAATTGAACTATTTTCAGCTCGGTGTTGCTGTTGCCATAATACGTGTTAACACTTATTTATTGATGTTCATTCTTTAACAAGGTGCAATGTTTTTCAGGTCTGTGGTCCAGCAGCTACTTTATGGACTAGCCTACAACAGCTGGCTTTACCGAGGTTAGTCATCAACTCAACCTGCACGTGTAAAAATGTCGGCATGAAGCAATGGACTCATTACTTTCTGCTGTGATTGTACATTGACATGATGGTAATTTTTTTTATTTTATTTTTTTTTTAAGTAAAAAAAAAAAAAAAGACCAAAAAAGTCATCGTTTTAGCATTTTACCTTCAGAATTACTTTTAGGGACTCAAAAGTATAAGCACCAACTTACTGGCATCTTTCTCTCATTTTTCTCATTACTGTTGCCAGAACATGTCAGCCATTAAAATTGGAACAACATAAAATCTATCTACATAGAATCTGTGCAAAAATGTATGTTAATATTCTACAACTAAAATGATGAGCTTGACGATGTTTCCCAAAAGCTGGTTAAAATGCTGAATTTCTGTTTGCCTTTTTAGATGATGTCCTAGTTGAAGGTTTTGAGACAAAAGATAGCAGCTGTGTGACCATCCAAAGCCAATTCTACTTTACCAACACAACCAACTCCTACAACGTGCTGCAGGACTGTGGAAACTGCTCACGGTCTGTTGTATGGAGCGTCAGCAGAATATCTCTGCACTCAGACCTGCACTGTACATATGGTGTAAATGAAAAATCTGTCACTGTCTTCTGTAGGCTGTTCCACGCAAAGCGAATAGAAAACACCAATCTGCTCTTTGTTGTTGCTGAGACTCTTCCCTGCAGCTCCTGTGAGATTGAGAGACTGACCCAGGTCAGGACAGAGTGTATCCTTTCTCGCTCGCTCACTCTGTGCTGAAAGTGGAAAGTTCATCCTTCATGTATGGCAGATTGAGTCCATTCTTACTGTTACCTCCCTTAAGTAAAAAATCAACAGTTCAGGAGGAGAATCCATGTGAAGTGCTGAGCAATGCACGATATCGTAAAGGCCCAACTTCCTGCTTTGACTACAGTGCCTTAGTAAGTACATCAAGTTATCCACTTTAAGTATAATGCTTTAGACGCTCAGTTGGGAAGTTATTAGGTTGACTTTCTTCAATCTAATGAATTAAAATACAACATTTTACAATAAATGCACCAAAGGGTTATGCTGTTAAATTTTTTTGACTTTAATGGTTTTGATTCAACTAAGAAAAATTTTGGTGGCTCGTCTGATGTGCTGTTGAACTATGTTTCTATTATGTTGCCTACCCTCATTCATACAAATTGATTGGACAAAATAATGAAAACACCTGCCCATAAAAACATATTTTTTACAAGCTTATTAATTAAAAAAATTATCTACTCGATAAAATTAGTGACTTAGATGCTCTTTTTGTTAGCATATTCTGAAAATGTTTTATAGTGTTATCATTATTGATGTAGTTTCAGGAAAAAAAGCATAGTGCAGTGTTTTATCTGACTAAATTAAAATTTGTTAAAGATATGCATGTCTTACATCTCATATTTATACACCCAATCTGTTTTTAAAAAAAATTACATTAATGAAATTATCTAAGATAACTCTTATGTACTCCCTCAGTGCAAATGTATTATTTGTGTAAATTAATTTATATGCACAAAAAAGAATGTATTCTTTAGTATGCTGAGGACTGAGGCATCAGTTCAATATAAAAAGATCAAACAAGTATACAAGTGGTGGCTCTGGGGAAAAAAAGGATTTATTGTGAACTCTCTTTGCAGGAAAACACATCAGAGTGTGGACGGGGTCATTCTCTGGAGTCCTCGATAGGAGTCCTTCTCTTCATTCAGCTCATCCTGCCTCTCTTTCATCTCTGACATGTACAAACATCTTTCATCTCTTTGGGTAAAGGCTCGGATCTACTGAAGGTCAGTTTAAAAAGGAGAATACTGCAGAATACCTTTTTATATATACAAATAGCACAGAGCACATTGTGCTAAGGGTAAAATATTGGTTTTGGAACAGCTCTTTGCTTTTTTTTTTTTTTTTTTGGTTTATTGCATATGTGTTTATTGATATTTGAGGGCTTGGGTGCAAAATATAGACAAAGAATGTGTGCATGTTACTTACACTAGGACAAGCATGTTTGAAATTCTTTACACAGGGCTAGGCCACATAAAAAATAATGTAAAACATCAGGGAGGGAACCAAACTACACTTTCAACAAGCCAATAAATAACTGATCTACCACAACAGATGCCATTAACAGTTTTTGATTCTGAATCTGGGTCACAAAAAAACCCTAAAAACTCTGGATTTATCTGTAAGTGTTCATATCTTCTACTGAAATGACATTTTATCATATCATAAACCGCAGAAATACAAGCATGCAGTATTGGCACAAAAAAAACAAAGGTGTTTTGTGTAGTTTGTGCATGTAAACAAAAGCTTTGTTTACAAGAAGTTAAAAACAAGAGCCCACTTTGAAAAGTGTGACTCCATATGGTACCTTTAGGTAGCAAAAAATTGAAATATTTCTGTAAAGTGGAAGCAAACCAAACACAGTACTTGGATAAATAATGATAATAATAACAGTAATGATAAAAAGAAGCAAAAGGATGACATCACATAAAAGCAATTCTATAAGAATTTGTTTTTAGAAGTGATTTAGAATTGAATGATTTTAAAATAATTGTGAGTTTTTGGATCTTTCATTGTAAAGTATTGTTAGTCTTTTTTGGGGGGGAGTTAGGATTAAAATCATAGTATCCAATACAACTGCTGGGTGAAGCTATCCTCAACATTTCCGCAACTGACGATGTATTATCTGCAAATCGCACAATAAGAAAACTGTGGAAGCATGAGCATGCAAATAAGTAGACTATAAAGATTATAAAGAGACAGAATCGGCGGCTGGTTGAGCTTGAGGGTTAGAACTCTGATCTGTAGTTTGCAGATGCTGCTTCTGGCACCTTTTACTTTTGTTGGCTTAAAAGTGAAATTTGTGTTTGTTTGTTTTTTTTTCTTTTCCATGTCCTGTCCTGGTAATTATTCCTGTGTACAAAGGATGCAATACACTTAGAGCTGTTTTTACTTGTTGGTAGATCCGGGCCTGAACCTGTCATTCACTTCAGTGTCTTTCAGTCCACCTCTGACCTTTGCCAAGACAATTTCAGTATTATAAATTCTATTATTTCAGTATTATAAATTGTGTCATACATGACCAAGAATGATTTCCTGCTGCCATCTCAAGTACTGTCCGTCTTTTAAATATTTAAAGCCCCGAAATAATTTTCTCAGAGCACTTTGACATGATACAGCAAATCAAAACGCTTACAAGATGAGTCGTACCAGTGCTTAATTTTATGACTTTTCATGACACATATCTGTGATGAAACATCTGTGAGGTTTCAATCTGTTTCAAGGATGGGTTGAGTCAAAGTCTGTCACAGATACTGGGTGTGATCTTGAAGTGCTTCCATTCAGTTCCAGCAAAAAGTTGGTAAAGGTTTTTAAAATCCAACAACAAAAGACCAAAATGAATTGATTTTGAGTATCCCCAATTGGATATAATATTTAAGAGCAGGTAAAATTAAAGTGTTTAATGCAATAATTCTATACTGATTGGATATTTATTTCAAGGAAAAATCAAATGAAGAGTAATATAAATGGGTTAGGTGTGTTACTTGTCCAGTCTTATAGCACAATACGGGCAGATGTCTGTATGAGGCCAACGTACTCTTCAATATATTTCTTGTCTGACTGATGAGAAGCACTTTGTTCCTGTTTTTGTATCTTGTATCATCGCTGTTTGTCAAATCTGAATTTATGCACTTATGTATGCTTCTGTATGGGGAATGTAGTTTCGGAACAGCTTTTAGTGCTATCAATGTATTATTAGTGTGTGTGATGCTTTTTGGCCCTGGGTTGGGATTCTCCTGATGTCTCATTGAAAGTGATGATTCTCTGTGGCAGAATATTTTCATTTTATCATGCATACTTTGTCTTCACAGTGCGATCAATCTCATACAACCTTTTTACAAAAGGATGAAGAAAGTTCAGCCGTTGAGCCACAATGAGCTGTCTGCTCAGGTCTGAATAAACTGGGAGTGTTAAACACACATTAGTATACAGTTTATTGTATTTTTTCTGAGTTAAAACGATGTATAAAATTCAGTATTGGCCCTATGAAACTATAAGACAACATTTTGATGGCTACTGACGCCGGACTATGATGTCACAAATCTTGTTTGTTTGTACATATGTTAAAGATTTCCAACAAAATTTTTCCTCCTCAAAAATCTGTATGAAATGTAAAAACTGCCCTTTTGCTTCAAACTCTGCACATACATTGTTTTGCACAGTGGACATTGAGGTCACATTAAGAGAATTTATTTAAAATAAAAAATAAAAAAATCTATTTTAAATAACTTTAAGGTTTTGTTACTTCACATCTATAAGGAGTTATGCATGATAAAATCCTGAAAACATTTTCCCACAGTGACTTATCAGCCCCTGACTCCGGTTGCAAAGTTAGTGGGAGATATTTTTAAAAAGCTTTTCTGACAAAATATTTGTAAAATGCAATTGTTGGTTGTTTTTGTTTTTTTTTTCTTTTTCCCTCGTCTGTCAGGGTGCTTTACCCTGCCGTGCCTTGTTGCACTTGTTTTGGATGGCAGGAAAATGTGGTCCTTAGCTGTGGGCATTCCTCCTGCAGGACATGTGAAATACTCACTTAAATTTGAAGGGTTGTTGTGGTAGAGCTCTTAAATGGACTCCTCGTCAGCAGTTATACTCTGTTGTGCTCTGTAAAATGGGTTTGTAACTTCACCAAGAGCATCTTCGAAGTGTAATGAGCAGCTGGCCTTCCCTCCTGCCTTCACATGGACAGATGTTTGTCGAAGTGATGAGAACAGACCCTGCTGCCCTTATGCTATGTGTCGTTTATCTCTACACCGTGGTTCAGCCTTGAATCAAAGCACAGACACTGTCCATTTTCATAGATTTCTACTTTGTCTCATCTGCACACTATATATTCTGTATTTGATGCCTGTTGGAAACATGTACTTTTCCACTAGGACTGACTGAAACGAGTGAATGTTTATGTACAGTAATACCTACTGTCGTGCTTTTCTGCTGTACCCCAGCATGGAGGGGATGTGGAGAAGCAAATTAAAGCTCAACACTGTTTGGAGACCTCAGTAAAAACACAAAACAGCTTAACAACAACAACAAGAAAAAACTTCTACTCTGCAGTCAGGTCATATTGCATTATTCAAACAACACTGTTGTACGTTAATGGAAAAACATTTTGTGAAACTCTTTATAGCTTACAGTATATCACAACTGTTGAGGTCGGTGTTGTAATTTTGCTTTAAATTATCAGTATTTATTTGCATGATATTTTGGACAATTTACAGATTTGTGTAAATAGCCTGATGGATATTTTACATTCCTGTCCACATCCAGCTCGCCATCACTGTGTGGAGAAGCGATGGCGCCCTCTGTGGATATTTCAGATGATGTGGAGGCCTCAGAGCTCTTTACTGTGTGTAAACAAACAAAGCTGAAAGTTTGACTTCAGTGAAGCCTTCGATAATTGTCAGTGTTTGCAACTTAGGTGTTTTGCCAGAAGTAAAAAGCACAGACACATTTAGAGTTATGAGCAACATACTGCCTGATCAAACTTTTGTCATTTATCTATGAAAAATGTCTCCATGTGACAGGAAAAAAACGAACAAAACAAAACAGAAAAGAATAAAAAAAAGCTAATGATGACTTATGAATTTTAAGGCTGTATAACAACCAAACAAGGCAGTGGCATGTGTGGGGATGCCCCTTTTTCTTTGTGGAATAGATTTAAATGTCACTTATTTAAGTAATTTATGTATTCTTTATTTGTTGATTTATTTGGGTATAGTGAATAATATTTATATTGAGCAGAAAGGAACTGAATGTGACTAAGCTTGTGTGGGCACGATATGCAGTTTACAAGAAAATGTTCAAAATAGACAAAAATATATATATTTACTGTATGTCTATGTCCTTTTATTTGCTGAATAACAAAAGATAAGAATGTTAATGTTTTTGCTGTAATTTTATGTTTCATTTTGCTGACGTCGTTTACTCGGGACAATTTCCTCTCTTTGTGTCAGTCCCTAACACCACCTCATTTTTGTACAGACGATGTGAAGCAGTCAGGAGAAGATGGAGGTTAAATTTGTAAAGATTTTGTCAGTCACATTACAAAATAGATATTTAAATGTTTATATCTTTGGTGATTAAATGCTATTGATATTTTTCACTTCAGCTCTGAATTGTTATTGTATATCATTGATTTATGATTTAATTATTTTATTTTATTTCTCACAGCATCTCAATAATTAAAGAGACTGCAAGGGTCCCTGTGCGGATGGTCTCACACGTCCTCATACAACCACAACTTTTTCTACAGTAAAAATTTTCCCTTTAATTGTTAAAATATGAAGTTTTACAATTTTATTTGTTAAGAGTAATCAGACAAATATTCTTAATGGAGATTACTTCTGAACATTATCATAAAAGGCACCACTAAATCCAAAAGAAGTACTGTAGAAAGGATAAAAGAAGTGAGGCAGGAATGACAGAAAGAAAACAAGATGTGGATGTGAAAATTAAACAGGAAATTCAGGGCAGAATAATTTGGGAGGAGGGAGTCTTTAAAGAAGCCCAGAATATTAACTTAGTTAATTGTGTCTGGATCTCATCACTCATGATTGGCATGAGTCACCAGTGTTGGCTGCAGATCATTGGAGCAGCTGATGAACTCGCTATGACCTCCATGACCTCGTGGAGATTTAGTCACCAAAGGAAATGAGGAATCACCACATTTAAGGGAAACCAGAAAATATTTTTTAGAAATGGTTATTCTAAAGATAAAGCAATGATTTATTTTTTTTTTTTTTTACTTCATCCTAACTAATCAATTAATTGCCTGTAAACAGGGCCATCAATAAGACAACAAATTATTTTACTACTAAATGACAATCTGCTGCTGCTCTAATATGGTTCAATGTCAACCTTATTATCCCTGAGGGTCAAATTTTTGTACAGCCAGCAGCAGACACAAGGTTTGACACAATAACACACTGACATATAAATAACATACAAACAGAAGCATAGGTCGCTCATAAAACGTTAATGGCTGCAGTAACAAAAGAGAAGGAAATGTCCAAATTGGCCCTTTAATGAGTTTGGCTCTGGGGCAAGAGTAGTATACAGCAGGTTTTTATAGTCTTAACAAAAGCAGGGATCTGTCTGTGATTCTGTCCTGACAATGGCCTTTTGGTTTACAAAACAGTGATCCATGATGAAATGAGGCGCCTGCAGGTCTTATCAGTTCAGGACATGCAGCAGGAAGGCCTTTCATTATCTAATGCAGAGAGACTTCTGTGTCAGCTGTTCAGGATTAAAACATGAATTTGGGTCAGCCTTGTGAGGACCAGAAAAAGACATCTAAGATTCAAAACATAGTGTCCATTTGCGCCCGCTGTCACACAGTCAGGATATCAGACAGTAGGCTGGTGTCTTCAGAGGAAAGATGAGAGGTCACTGGCTTCTTTCACAGGCACTAACAATTCCAGACGTGTGCTTTTGGGATGATTAGGGATTGTGATTCAATAAACCAACAATGCTGTGGGCCAGCTGCTTTCAATAGCCTCGCTTTGATAAGTGACACCTCCTATCCTGCGGGCCCACTGGAATCATAATGTGGCTTAAATTCAAATACACTGTCTGATTTAGCCATGATATCAGAGCATCAGTGTCTGGCCAAGCAGTTTAAAACTCATTTTCATTTTAATGCATCATGTGAGTTATAACAAGCAAAGCTCAGAAGTTCATGTGTCACAATTTGGACATAAGAGTCAGTGCAGAGATGAAGCTTGCTGGAGAGACGAGCTTTGGTGCAGCAGAATATGACTGTCATTTGGGTAAAACTGCTTCTTATTCATTTGTTTCATTAATAATGAGCATATGTAACTTTAAGATAGATGGACAACAGTTTCTTTAGATACAATAGAATACTGTTAATATGTTTCAGATTATGTTATAACATCATGACAAAAAAAATTACACAATGGTCACTAAGTTGTGTTTGAAAGCTATGATTAATTACATACTTAGAATAATATCTTAATTTAGCTCAGAATTTCTTTTTTACTTATGTTGACAAAGTGATGAACTTTGGTGTTAGTGACCAACAGCACAAGTGTGTGAATTAATATAATGATGCCCTTTCCTGCAGTTGGCATAAATGTTTCTTTTTGTAAACCCACTTTAAGTAATGAACCATATTTGCTTGTTGATGTTCATGCATATCGCATAAATGAACCAAAACACCATTTAAGCAGACAAAACCTCAATGCATAGAGTCTTCTAACAATAACAGCACTAATATAAAGTCTTGTCTGACTCACATGGCACCAAAGATTCAACAGTAAACAGCTGCAATAAGATTAATGGTGTGAGAGAAGCAGCTGTCATCTGTAACAGTATAAATGAAATAGATCTCCAAGGAGGAAATGCAAAATACTGAGCAGTTGCTTTGCGGTGGAGGATTGTGGAATTTATGTCTCTATTTATCTCACTTTGCTATCAGGGAGGGCGACAAATCAACGAGCAAAACAGCCTTCATCTCTCCTCCTGCCTGTCATGGCTCAATATCAACCAAGTGACTACTGTAAAGACATCATGTTTGGGTTAACTGGTGACTAAATTGTCTGTAGGTCTGAGTTTGAGTGTGAGTGGTTGTTTGTCTCTGTCTGTCTCTGTATGTTGGCCCTGCGAGGGACTGGAGACCTGTCCAGGGTGTACCCCGCCCTGACCAAGAGTGAGCTGGGATTGGCTCCAGCACCCCCCCCGGAACCCAGAATTGGATAAGCAGTAAAAGATGAATGGAAAAAAAAAAAAGTGATCTACTATCATAATGTCATAATGTACTTATAAAAGGTTTGCTTCCTCCACATTGTTTATATTGTAAAGTGTGATGATATGTCACATTAGCCGCTTCTTGTGTTTGTGGTGCACAGAAAGTTTTAAAGCAAAAAGACAGCAGACTGGCAACATATATTTATTGAATGTACAGCTACAATATTGACTGAAAGCAGTTAAATGAAAAATCATATTTTATGATTCTCATTTGTTTCTCTCAGAGAATTTCTTGATTATTCTTCGGCCTCCTTTGACTGAATTGGAAAGAAACAAAGATAGTGTATGAGCCAAAGGCAAAAAACATTTGTCATGCAATGCTTGTGTGGTAATTTTCATAATATGCCATTTAAAAAAAATATGATTTAAATCAAGAAGACAACAGTCACAAGCTAGAAATCTGGACCAGTTACCAGGTAACCATGTTATGTTGTGAGGATGTTGAGGAACAACTTGTCACCTTGTTTTTTGAGTTTCATGTTTCACTTACTTTTCCAATTTCCCGGCTTTTTGCCCTCAGCTTGTTGACCTGAGACTCAGCGATGTCAGCTCTTTCCTGAGCCTCCTCCATTTCATGCTGGACCTTCCTGTACCTGGACAGGTGAGTGTTGGCCTGCTCCTCCTGTGAAGAAATTCAGCAGTGAAATCATCAAGGCTGTAGATGAAAGAAATAAACTGATTTGGGCAATTTGCTTATTACTGTCAGACATTTTACAGACATAATGGTATTTCTTGGGAAAGGAGTTATATTTCAGTGATACAGTCATGAAGACACAAGTCGGTGACTCACAGCCTCCTCAGCTTGTCTCTTGTAGGCTTTCACTTTCAGCTGAAGCTTGTCCACCAGATCCTGAAGTCTGCTGACATTCTTCTTGTCCTCCTCAGTCTGCAGTCACATGAATTCATGATTAAAATATATTCACATGCATCCATCATACGACTGTGCCAATCAATAATTTTAAAAAAGGAAATACCTGATAAGTGAGCTCCTTCACTCTTCTCTCATATTTTCTTACACCTTTCACAGCCTCAGCTCCTCGTCTCTGCTCAGCTTCAACTTCAGCCTCAAGCTCACGCACCTGAAATAGAAACAGTCTCCGCTGTTACTTGGAGATAAAAATACAATGAATCTAAAGCTGAGATTAGGTTGGTAAGCAAATTCAACTTTACCCTGGACTCCAGCTTCTGGAGCTGCTTCTTGCCGCCCTTCATGGCCAGATTCTCAGCCTCATCCAGACGGTGCTGCAGGTCCTTCACTGTCACCTCCAGGTTCTTCTTCATCCTCTCCAAATGAGCGCTGGTGTCCTGCTCTTTCTTCAACTCTTCAGCCATCATGGCAGCCTGATATTTTTTAAGAATGTGTATTGTTTAGTCTGTGAGAGTTCTTTCATTGACAGACAAATGGCTACTATATATGACATGTTTGGCTGACTCACATCAGTGATGGCCTTCTTGGCCTTTTCTTCAGCATTTCTTGCTTCCTGAACAGAATCTTCTACTTCGCCTTGGATCTGGACAAGATCGGCCTCCAGCTTCTTCTTGGTGTTGATGAGGCTAGTGTTCTAGTATAAGAAAGACACTGTTAGATTACATGTGTTCAGCTGCAGAAGAACAGCTTTCAACTTTTGTATGTCAGCCCATGAAGGTACCTGAGAGTGCAGCAGTGCCACACGCTCGCTGGCATCAGCCAGCTCCTGTTCAGCCACTTTGCGGCCTCTCTCCGTCTGCTCCAGTGCAGCTCTCAGCTCCTCGATCTCAGCTATCATCAGGTTGTTCCTGCGCTCCACCATGGCAACCTGCTCCTTCATGTCTTCCTGACTTCTAATGGCTTCATCAAGATGAAGCTGAGCATCCTAAACGGTGAAGAAGTGATAGCTTTATAAGCTAAATATTCCACTACTTTCTGAAGCAAAGATTCTCTGCAACTAACCCCACAAGGCCCGTACCTTCAGTTGTCCTTGGACGTTTCTCAGCTGTTTCTGGGCTTCAGCTGCCTGGCGGTTGGCATGGCTCAGCTGAATCTCCATCTCATTCAGGTCTCCCTCCATCTTCTTCTTGACTCTCAGGGCATCATTCCTGCTCCTGACCTCGGCATCCAGAGTGCTCTGCATGGACTCAATAACTCTCTGGCTGTTCCTCTTTATCTGCTCTATCTCCTCATCCTTCTCTGCAAGTTTTCTGTCAATTTCACCCTTCACCTGGGTGAGCTCAAGCTGGACACGCAGAATCTTGGATTCTTCATGCTCCAGAGTAGCCTGTTAAAAATTATGACCTTTATCAACAGCAGTTCTACACCTCTATGAGATGAGTCTCACACAGGATAAAGATTCAGTTTTACCTCTGCCTCTTCCAGAGCAGTCTGGATCTCAGATTTTTCACTTTCCACAGTTTTCTTTCCCTTTTCAAGCTCATGAATTGTCTTCCCAGTCTCACCAAGTTGCTCACTCAGGTCTGAAATCTCCTCTGTTGGAGTAGGTTTATAAAGTTAGAATATTAATATCACCTCAGATCACTGCAGTATAAAAACCTACAGTTATGTTGTTACTTTAGAGTAATTGAACTGCATTTATCTGCTTGGAAAACAAAATTAACTGTCTTACGTTGGAGATTCTTGTTCTCCCTCTTCAAGGTCTCCAGGTGGTCCAGAGCTTCTTCATAAGAGTTTTTCATTTTGAACAGCTCAGTGCTCATTGACCGAGCCTCTTTCTGAGCTCCCTCCAGCTCTGCCTGGCTCTCCTCATACTTCTGCTTCCACTCTGCAAGAACCTGAAAGTATAACAATAAAGTGATTGTTTTTAGTGCCTCATGGAACTAGTAAAAAAAATGTTCATACCAAAAGAACCTCATTCATTCATCCTCTACCGCTTATCCATTTTCAGGTCACAGGGGGTGTTAGCGCCAATCCCAGGGCAAATAGGGCGAGGGCGGGGCACACCCTGGACAGGTCAAAAAAGAAACTAACCTTGTCGAAGTTTCTCTGTTTCTTGTCAAGGTTAGCTGCCAGGGCATTAGCTCTCTCCACATCGATCATCAGGTCCTCCACCTCACCCTGCAGTCTCTGTTTTGTCTTTTCCAGTGAGGCACATTTTGCATTCACAGCCTCGATGGATTCCTCAGCATCCTGAAGACGCTGAGCGAGCTTTTTCCTGTTGAAACGTACAGTAAACAGTTTTTAAGATGATTAACAGAATGAGTGCATGTGGAAACAGCATGACTGACAGGACTGTCCATTACTTAGCCTCCTCCAGCTCCTCAGTGCGCTGAATGGCATCAGTCTCATATTTGGTTCTCCACTGAGCCACCTCGCTGTTGGCCTTGGACAATGCACGCTGCAGCTCAGCTTTGGCCTCCTGCTCCTCCTCATACTGCTCCCTGAGCAGGTCGCAGTCATGCCGGGCTGACTGAACAGCATGAGCCAGGGCATTCTTGGCCTATAGATCCAAATGAGAGTCTGATCAATATCAGATACCCATTTCCTCATGGCCTTGTCTTGTGTTTTCTCTTTCTGCCCGTTTTCATAGGCTGTTACCTTAACTTCCTCCTCTATGTGTCTCTTCAGCTCGTCAATCTGCTGAGTGAAAGCCTGCTTGCCTCTGGTCAGTTGAGAAACAAGAGCTTCCTTTTCTTCCAGCTGACGTACAATTTCCCCTAAATGAAAACACATTATCACTTAGGCACAAATCACAACAAAAGGCCATACAATGAGACAATGTATGAAAAGGAAAGGAAAATGGGTTGTTGTGGAAGACAGACATGGTTTCCATCTTGTTCAGTTGAGCTTTATTTTACAGGTTTGCAATGAGCAAATATCACCATCCCAGAATGTGAGGGTCGTACCATTTTCAGTTTGGAGTCTTGCCTTGTGTGCACTGAAGTCGTTGAGCTGACGGACATTTTCATCATTCTTAGTTTTAAGCTCACTCAATTGATCTTCTAAGGTCCTGCACAACTTTTCAAGGTTTCCCTGACAAAAGAAAACATGTGTTAACATTAATATATCTACCAGTACATTTTTACTCCCTGGATGAAAATGCAGAGCCTTCACCTTTGATTTGGCGAGAGACTCCATGTTGCTGCTGAGGTCATCGATTTCCATCTTGAATTCACTTTTCTCTTTCTCCAGCTTCTGTTTGACTCTCTGGAGGTTGTCAATCTGTTCTCCCAGCTCTGCCACACTGTCAGCCTGCTTCTTGCGGAGAGCTGCAGCAGTGGCTTCATGCTGCAAGGTGGACTCTTCCAGATCACGACGCAGCTTCTGAAACTCAGCCTCACGCTTCTTGTTCATCTCAATCTGAGCTGCAGTTGCTCCTCCAGCTTCTTCAAGCCTCTCACTGATTTCCTCAAGTTCCCTGGAGAGATCAGACCTCTGCTTCTCCACCTTGGCCCGAGCAGCCCTCTCAGCCTCAATCTCCTCCTCCAGCTCCTCAATACGAGCCTGAAACACAAGTTTTAGGTGAAAATTATTCAAAATATTGAATTATCTGTCATTTTACCGGCAATTTTTCCAAAACATACCTGAAGTTCTTTTATCTTTTTCTGTAGCTGGATTCCAAGAGACTGCTCGTCCTCAATCCTACCCAAGAGCTGGCTTATCTCAAAGTCCTTTCTGGAGAGGGAGCGAAATAATATGGCATATTTAAGTTGTGTAATCGAGCCTCTCAGAGAATCTTTACTGTTAGTTGATAAAATCTTATTCTTACTTCTTTATTTTCTCGTCAGACTGCTGCTTGTCATTCTCCAGGTCCATGATGGATTCCTGGGCCAGTTTAAGATCTCCTTCAAGCTTCCTTTTTGCTCGCTCGAGATCCATGCGAAGCTTCTTTTCTTGCTCCAGGGAACCTTCAAGCTATCGAACAAATAGATGTTTAATAAAAATACAAAAGACATATGGTTATTATGTTCATCATTTGCTCCCATAGACCATTTACATACATCATCCACTTGCTGCTCTAGCTTGATCTTGGCCTTTGTCAGAGTGTTGACTTTGTCTTCCTCTGCCTGCAGATCATCAAGGACCTGCTGATGGGCCTCTTGGAGGGCTTTCTTCTCTTTGGTCAACTTGGCAATGGCCTCATCTTGAGAAGCCATTTCCTCTGTAAGGTTCTTCACCTATTGAAATTTACATGGATTTCAATTAATGAAAGGTTTTTATCTGCACAGATATAAAAAATAATTTCTAAACAAAAAATTATCTTATCACCTTGTTCTCAGTAGCATGTTTCTCCTTTTCCACTTTAGCCAGTGTGAGCTCTAGGTCATCAATATCTTTTTTCAACTCAGAGCACTCATCTTCCAGCTTCCTCTTCTTTGCAGTCAACTCAGCATTGATTTCCTCTTCATCCTCCAGCCTCTCAGTCGTCTCTTTGAGTTTGGCCTCAAGCTGGATTTTGGCTTTAATGAGCCCCTCACACCTTTCCTCAGCATCAGCGAGATTTTCACCTTCCTAGAAGTCAAATCAAACACATTCATTTAATCACATCCATAATTTGATGTAGGATATTGAGTAGAAATAGACATAGAGCATGGTGATAATACTTACAGACTGCACTTGCAACAACAGATCATTCTTCTCCTGCAGGAGAGAAACCATCTTCTCCTCCAGTTCTTTCTTCTTAGCCAAAGCTTTTGAGAGATCTTCTTTGGTCTTTTCGAAGTCCTCTTTCATCTGGGCCATCTCTTTCTCAGTCTCTGCACTCTTCAGCAGAGGCTTGATCTTGAAGTACAGCTTCATCCATGGCCATGTTTTGACATTCATGAATGAGCGGATGTTGTACTGGATGGAGAAAATGGCCTCTCTGATCAAAGCAAAGAAAGGATTATCAGTAATCTCTAATTTTACAAATTGAGTTGATCAAATGTATGGGACATGATAACACACACATTACCTCCTTTCCATCATCTTGACAAACTCTCGTCTCATCAGGTAACCTCTGCAGAGAGCCTGAGTCATTGTGACCAGCTCAGCCAGTTTCTCGTCTCTCATCTCCTCCAGAGTTCCCAGCAGACCAGCTTTGAAGAATACCTGAGCAACGCCAAAGTAATCAATTATAGAAGTTATCGTTTACCTCTTTGTAAATCTTTTCCAGGGGAGTGTTTCTTACTCTACCTTTGTGTGGCCGAACTTGTACTGGGTGTGATCCACATCAATGGATCCCAGCAGTTTCTCTGAGGCCTTCTTATTATCGATGAATTGACCCTCAGGGATGACGCTGGCGTTCAGGACCTTATATCTACCAGTAAACATGTTATTCAGTTAGAAGGGACTAGTTTGATTATTAGCCAAGTTAAATTCCTCCAAAAAACATATTTCTGCTACCTCTGCTTGAAGTCACCGTAGAGGATTCTGCTGGGGAACCCTTTCCTGCAGATCCTGATCCCTTCCAGCACACCGTTACACCTCAGCTGGTGGATGACCAGGTGGTTCTCCATCAGACCTTAAAGATATACCAAATTAAATGTTGCACAAAGACATTATACTTTAAGTGCATGCATTAATACTGAAATTAGGATTACCTGGAGTCTTGGATTCGTTGGGAATCAGACAACGTACAAAATGAGGATGGGTGCTCCTCAAGTTGGTCATCAGCTTGCCCAAATTCTCCTGAAAATTTTAAAGGGCATTTAATATTATAAAAAGCAATAAATCAGACACAGTTCAGTGAAGTATGTAAAGCATTCACTCTCATCTTACCCTGAACAAAGCTGACACAGTCTGGAAGGAGCCACCCTTCTTCTTGCCACCTTTCTTGGCGCCACCACCCTCAGCTGTCAGCGGAACAACAGTTTCATTCAAATGCTTGAATTCAACAAGTGATGAGATTTCAGTCTCATAATGTAGAGACAAACAAGCACATACCATCTGATGCAGCATGTGTTGCATACAGGAAGGACAGCAGTTTGACTGAAGACTTCTGGTAGAGCTGAACCACTGAGTCGTTCAGTGGATCTTTGTTCTTGTCCAGCCAGCCACAGATGTTGTAATCAACAGTGCCAGCATAGTGCACCAGAGAGAAATGAGCCTCAGCTTTGCCCTTGGCAGGTTTTGGCTTTTCAAAGGACTTGCTTTTTCCAAGATGCTGGTCATACAGTTTGTTCTTGAAGGTCATGTCTGTGGCCTTGGGGAACATGCACTCCTCTTCAAGGATGGAGAAGATGCCCATTGGCTGTCATGAGGAAATAACTGTTTAAATCAAATGCTTTCAAGCCCTCACTTTTCTGTATTTGTGAATATACAACATGTTTCTCACCTTCTCAATAAGCTCAATGCAGGCAGCCAAATCCATGCCAAAGTCAATGAACTCCCATTCAATTCCCTCTTTCTTGTACTCTTCTTGCTCCAGGACAAACATGTGGTGGTTGAAAAACTGTTGCAGTTTTTCATTGGTGAAGTTGATGCACAGCTGCTCCAAGCTGTTGTACTGAAAGAAGTACAGCAAAGGCCTTAAGTTATGCAAGCAAAACATGACATTATCATTAATCTGTATGAGATCATGTTGTTACATTCAAACATTCTTACATCAAAGATTTCAAATCCAGCAATATCCAGGACACCGATGAAAAAGCTCCTGGGCTGCTTGGTATCCAGCATCTCATTGATTCTGACCACCATCCACAAGAACATTTTCTCATAGACAGACTTGCAGAGAGCCATGACGGAATTGTTGACCTGATTTTATAAATGAACAGCAAAACATATTAATTTCAGGAATTAACAAAATATAATTATAAAATAAGATGGAGACAAAAACTTTGAGAGCTTTGCTAAACTATCAGAAAGAAAGAAAAAAATTTAATCAATGATATGTGTAAATCTTTTTATGTGAAAAAATAAATGTTTGGTGTTGTTTGTGTTTTGGCTCCTATACCTGAGGGACGGTTTGACCTTTGGTCACATACTCGTTCCCGACCTTAACTCTTGGGTAGCAGAGTGCTTTGAGCAAATCAGCAGAGTTCAGGCCCATGAGGTAGGCAATTTTATCTGCCACTATAAAGAGAACATACACAGTCAGTGAAGATATCAATGCAGCTCTAAATCAAAAGTCAAAACGTGTGCTACTACATCGAAGATCATGGTGTGTGGTCGGCATACCCTCAGTGCCGTCAGGTTCAGCCTGCTCTTCACGCTGCTTCTGCTTGAACTTCATGTTTCCATGATGCATCACAGCTCCAGTCAACTTGTACATGCTTGCCTTCTCTTCTGAAGTGAAACCCAGGATGTCAATAGCAGTCTGCGATAAAAAGAAAAAAAGTGTTAAATTTAATATCATTGTGGATATCAACATGAAATAAAACAGTAGAAACCCAAATTCAGATAATGCAAATACATATAAGTGCAAGTACAAGACTACCACCAATAACAACCACAAAAAAGTCCAGACAGCTCTTCCCTGACTCGGAGGGTACAATCAGTGGCAAAAAGATATATATAAACCTGATAAAACCCTGATTTACTGCAGTTTGAATGCAAACATCAAAACAAAGTTGTTCTTACATCAGTTGCAATGAATTCTTCAACATCATCGATACTCTTGACTGAGATTTCACCCTGACTGACCATGTGATAGTCATATGGATTTGTGGTGATCAGCAGAGCCTCTGAAGAAAATGAATGGAAAAAAAAAAACAAAAAACATGTAAATGGAGAAGAAAACATCAGTTACATTAGAATCACTGAAAACATTGTTCACTAATCTCTCACCTATGAGCTCGGGTTTGTGGCCCGTCATGAGCTGGTAGAAGATGTGGTAGCTCCTCTCAGCAGACAGCTGGAACGTCACTCGAGACTTCTCCAGCAGATCTGTTGATCACATAGTTAGACACTGGTCAGATATGTCCAATGAACAGAAGGTCAGAGAGCAAACTGAGGTTTGTCTGCTGTGGCATATCTTGCCTTACATGTTTCAATATCTGCAGATGCCAGCTTTCCGGTTGTTCCGAAATGGATTCTGATAAATTTACCCTATTGAAAAGAAAATTGTGAGTTAGGATTATCACTTCTCTAAAATGAATATTGTGTAAAACCAAAACTGAGCCAAACAAGCACTTACAAAGCGGGATGAGTTGTCGTTCCTCACAGTTTTGGCATTTCCATAAGCCTCCAGCAGGGGGTTAGCTGCAATGATTTGATCCTCCAGTGACCCCTGAAAATGATATCACATAATGTGTATTAGTATTTTCCAAGATTCATTTTCACTAACATAATTATAAAAACAGTAAGTTACATTATTTACCTGCATTTTTCCAGCAGTTTGCTCTGCTTTTTTTCCAGAAGCCACTGCGATTGTCGCAAAGTACTGGATGACACGTTTGGTGTTGACAGTTTTTCCTGCACCGGATTCTCCACTAGGATGAATAATAACAGTTTTTGTTGTACATCAGAGATGACATAGAACAGAAATAGTGAATCCGACTTATACCAGTTCAAATTAGCGTTCTTTAGTGTTGACTTACGTAATCAGGATTGACTGATTCTCACGGTCTGTTGAGAGAAAGCAATTTGAAAGTTTTTTGGTTATATCATTGCATCCATTTATCATAAACTGTAACACTACATCACTTTCTTGTATAACACCAGGAAGGATGTTCCCTTAAACTTCAAGTTTAACAACCAACAGTGTATAATTCCTAAAAATCTAATGCTGGCTTCTCTGAAAGAAATACAATTATAAAGTGATTGATACCTTGGAGCATGAACTGATAGGCATTATCAGAGATGGAGAAAATGTGGGGTGGAGCCTCAACCCTCTTTTTTCCTCTGTATCCTGAGACAACCACTGCGTCATACACTGGGAGCCATTTGTAGGGGTTCACAGTGACACAGAAGAGTCCCGAGTAGGTCTGTGGGGGCAGAGAGGATTGTTGCTCACACACCATTCCTTGTTGACATCTTAAACTTTATGTGCACATATGTAACTCACATAGATCATCCATGCTGCATAGCGCTCTTTGAGGTTATACAGCACAGAAGGCTCACTGAGGTGGGTCATCATGGCCATGTCCTCAATCTTATCGAACTTTGGAGGGTTCATGGGGAAGACTTGATCATCTTTTACAGTTACAGTCTGTTACAGAAACATGAAAGACAAGAGTGGAATGACCAAAGTGGTTACAATTAATAAATGTGCATATGAAAGATCCCAGGTTACGTTTTAGAAACACTCTAAAATTATCTAAAAATCTGTTTAGCTTTCTCTTTACCACATAATTAGAGAGAAGTTACAGCAATGCAGTGAATTCATGCACTCAACTGATCTTACTTCAAAGAGACAGTCACCCAAAAATGATCATTAAACTGCATCATGTTGTTTTATTCCAGTGCCGTCACTCTCACCTTTCCACAGAGGGTCTCCACGGTGGCTTTGCCCCCCTCTCTCTTGGTAAGTTTCCCCTTGAGGTACATCTCAGTGGGCTCAGCCACGAAGTAAGCTGTTTTAGCATCAAAGGGAGTGTTTTGAGCTTCTATTCTCTCTCTTTCTGGCTTCCGGAGGTAAACGGCCGCCGGGCCAAAACACTCCATTTCTGCGTCCCCACTCATGATGAACCTTCAACTGGAAGACAGACAAAACAAGGCAGTTCATTTATTACAGTCTCTCATTTTGCATGAGAAGCCCTACTGCTGAAGAAAAAGGAAACACTCTTCATGTTATAATGAATGTTAACATATGACAAAAAGAGAATGTTTAAATTTAGTTTGATGTCAAAATAATTAGACAAAAATACTACATTTACACTTTACAACTTTGTTATATTTTCTGCACTGTTCTGTTTTGACTTTTGCTTATTTAAGGATGCAAATGTCATTAAAGTGAGATGCACATAACTGACTGTTAATTGTTACACACAAAGTTAAACTTTCAGATCACTCATATGAAATATACTTTTCACATGTCTACTCATCTATTAATTACAAGTCTAGGCTGTCTAGACCAAACCAATGAGTGATAAAAGAAATGACATACCTTCTTCCTTCCCCCTAGAAGAACAGATGGTTATGGTCTAATGAAGGCTCTGGAGACAGAATAATTGGAAATTAATTACTGCAATTAAGATATTTCAAATAGGAAGAAACTAACTGTACACTATGCTGGCAAAACCACAGAGCAGCTCTGTATTCACTTTGTCTGGCAGTAAATGGTCATGCCCCACATTGTTCATTAAGCTGCTGGCTCTCCTCCTGCTAAGAAAAGACTTCAAGTCACTCACCTTGACTGGTCGCCTGTCAGTCCTTGGGGGTGTCCAGCCCTCTTTCTTATATAGAGAGATCAGTGAACACTCAGCAGAAATGACTGACTTTATTAGGTCATGCATATTTAAGCTGTTTCCTTGAGTATTTTTTGCCACCAATATGATCCCAAACATCTTTTTTCACTGATCAACAGTCAGTTTATCACCAGTTAAACTCCTGTTGCTTTGATTCAGGGAGCCATTGAGTTCACAGGAGTGAGTTTCAGACAATGACAAGAATTTAAATGGGAAATATTACAGACTTATTTGAATGACATGAAAGATTGTGGCTGATTAGTGGGTGTAAAAAGTAAATGGCCCTCATTGGTGTATTAAACTGGTTAAATCCGATTTATAAACTAATATAAAATATATAATCAGATACATAAAATTACATCGGCATCCAAATACACACAGATGGGACATCGTTGATAAGAACATTGTTTAGTATAATTTAAGTTTTTGAACTAGAAATAATTGTGTTTTTGAGGGCTGTACTCTATGGAGAGACAAAGCACATTACACCTTCGTCTCAATGTTAAAAGAAGCTGTTAAAAAAGAGGCAGTATGTAAAAATGTATAAATAGATCAGGACATTACAATGCTGCATTTTTTTAACCTTATGCAAATAATTCTCTGGCAGGTGTATTGGTCACTGAAGTTCAGACATTGTTGTGGTCTCTGTTATAATCTCCTTAATGCACCTTGGCACTGCAGACGCTCTGAGTTTAGCCGTGGAGAAGCTCTCATGTGTCACTGGTATTCTGTTGCAGAAGCCTTGCAAGTCTTTCCTATGACAAAGGAACAGAATTGGACTTAACAGTTGCTAATCTAAGAACCAGAGAGAATGATGGTACCTCATGATAGCAGAAACACTTGCTAACGTCTATGTTTTATGAAATCTTGAACCTATTTCCAATCTTTGGGGATGAACAAAAGAAAGAACAACAATCTATACAATGACCTTTAAAGGGTTTTGCCTTCTTCTGTCCTGTGAAATGTTACAGCATGGATCGAGAACTAACATTTGTTAGTTCTCGATCCATGGAGGAGGCATTTGGCTTGATGTTTTCTTGATGCAAAAGCACAATCACAAAGTACTGTGTTCCCCACCTGTCAAAATGTATGTTTGTATGTTTAAAATATTTTCAACATACTCAATTTTTATATAAAAACTGCACTGTAGATTGTGCCTGTCAAAATATTCTAATTATCTCATTTCAACCTATCTTATTGTAACCATCAAGGGAGGATACCTTGGAGCACTGCCTACATTTGAGTTGATGTGATAAAATTAGAAATGTCAAAACACTTTGAGTTAGAAATGTGCGACAGCTCTCGTCAACATGCCGCATTAAGAATCTAGCATTCATAATCAGAAGCCATATGAACAGACTCAATGTGAAATGTTACCAAAATGTGTGTGTAATTATGTCACACATTACTAATGAAGAAGAGTGATGTGCACAGCTTTATATTTTTGTCATCTCATTGTCGTTTTTTAAAAGTTTTCTTTCCTGTTTGGGAACAGAACTGATTTTTGCAAGTATTTAGATTGCTGTATGAGAAGCTGTCATGTTTTTAGACCAATGACATTTTATTTTCAAGACTTTTTACAATTAGTATGGAATAATTCAGGCTCCACAGCAGCACTGGTCTGATTATACTGCGTAAAGAAACAGGTAGGTGATGATTGCAGGGTTCCTCTATTTTTGTTCATATTGCTTCCCAACTGGTTGACAGTTACACTCATTAATTACTATCTTAATGAGTACTGTTCCCATTTTCACATTTAATGTGTCTGTCTGGTGTTCTTCTTGCTTGTCTTCTCTTTTTCCTCTCTCTGTTCCTGTGAGTTTAGCTTGTTTGGTTTAAACATGTTATTACCCTTTAAAGCATTTTGAACTTTCTTTGTATGAAACTGTTCAATGCAAATAAACTTAAACTTGGACTACACAAAAGCTAAGAAACGAAGGGAGCTTGTTCTCTTTGTTGTGTCTTGTGTCATGTGGTCTCATTTGGTCAAATCAAATCGAATCAAATCAAATATTTATATTTATATGGCACTGTATCATAACAAAGTTGCATCAAGGCACTTTACATGTAGAGCAGGTCTAGACCAAACTCTTTATGGAGTTGTTAAAGAGACCCAACATATCCCTCCATGAGCAAGCACTTGTTGACAGTGGCGAGGAAAAACATCCTTTAAGAGGCAGAAACCTTGGGAAGAACTGGGCTCAGGGGGGGCGGCCATCTGCATCGACTGGTTGGGTAGTTAGTAGGTCAACCTGGTAGTTCCAAATGTGCACTGGTAAATATTAGCAGTATGGAAGAAGAAGAGGTTACAATGGGAAGTGAGTAGTAGTGTATAATGATAATTAAAGGTAACTTCTGCAAGAGTTACTTAATCTCATTAAATTCTGTCTAAGAGACAACAAACTTACTTTAAACAAATCTACCTATTTATAACAGAAAATCCAAACATACAAGTGTTTAATAATACGAATATTAAAAGTCATCAACAGCCTGGTCATACAGTGCCATATTAAGGTAAAAGGCTCCCATGGTTATACTCTGACATTGGTGTAGATGAGAAGTTTAAGGTTTCCATGCTGACAGGACTAAGACAGCCTAATGATTGGTTTCACAATTTCTCACCTACATTTGGCCCTAAAATTTCACACTCCTTGTATAAACATACACCGTGCCAAGTGACTACTGATATCCTGGCTCATATTTGATTTTGTTGTAGTTAACCAACTTAGAGGGTCTAGTTGAGGTCCAAGGTCTTCAGCTTATTAGGGACTTGCATTTACACTGACATGAGCACATCAGAAAGAGTCACTTAAATATCACATAAAGGCCATTTGTAAAACATGATTTATAAATTTTTCACAATAACTAAATAAAACAAACACATACCTATCACAGCCTTTGAAAAGCTGATAGCTTATATGTCAGTTTGTTCTACTTATCTATTTCTATTGTATTATATTTCTATTAGTGTTTTTGAGATTGTCCTGTTTTTATTCTATTTTTCTAAATCTTTTAAAAAATCTATATTCTATATTTGCACGCATTCATTGTGGACAGCAAAAAAGAATTTCATTGTACAGGGAAACGTGTTTCTTTACTGTACGTATGACAATAAGCACTTTGAATCTTTGAGTCATGGAACTGAAATAGTTGTAAGGTTTTGATTAGGAGATCTTGACTTTAAAGCAGTATCATCAAGTCATACTAATTTGTTTTCTCATCACTTATGTCGATGACTAGGAATAAATACCTCAATAACTAATAACTTTCCCATTAGCTGTTTGGTGCAGGTGAGAGCTCTACCAGCTCAAATATTCTCCAAACCCACAGAGATGCTACAGTACCATTGAAAAATGCAATCTCTTCCACTGTCCATGAAATTTTTACTGGTATGTTGGATCTCTTTAACAACTCCATTAAGAGTTTGGTCTAGACCTGCTCCATGTGTAAAGAGCCTTGATGTAACTTTGTTATGATTTGATGCTATATAAATAAATTTTAATTGATTTGATTTGAAATCAACAATTGACATGGGACAGTGACAGTAAAGATCTTCAGTTGCTTCTTGTATTAACAAAAGTGATGGTCTCAGATGTTAGTGGCACAAATGATAATGATGGAAAATTTTAAAACAGCACTCATCGCCTCAGTTTAACTAGTCTTTCAGTGTACTTTTTACATTGACAGCTTTTTTTGTAAAGGGTGGTGTTGCTCAGAAAGTGACCTGCTCATCTCTCCTCTGCGTTGCTCAAGGGCAAAGGTTTAAATACACAGACAGCTTTATTCTTGGGTCAAAGCACGTCTGTTGACAAGTCTGCCCTTTGATGTTTCTGACCTTCTTGCATCACCTGCTGTTTTTATGAATTGTCCTGAACATCAAGCTTCATAGCATCCTATTTTATTTGTCTTTGGAACAATAAACACTGAAGTTTTAGGTTACAGCTCTATTGTCCAAAGTGGAATCTGCTTTGAACAGGTGTGAAGATTTGTATTTCCAGGTTTTTTGGGACACGCACTTGTGTTGTCTCAAGGGTGTGGATGTATTTTTAAACCCTTTCTTTAAATGGTCTTGATGTACTGTGTGCCCTGACAGATGAACTGAAGACAGGGCCAGGATTGCAGTCTGACCTTTCTTTAAGTCAAGTGTTTGTTCCCCATATACGAGGCAAGGAGGAGATCATGTTATATGATGTGTAGTAGTTTGCATTCTTTCCTTGTTGAAAGGTGACACTGAACTGGCAAAGATGGGCAGAGGGCATTAGAAGCTACTTATTTGGAAGAAATACAAATATAGCTGTCTCCTCAGCAATGTTCTCAATGCTCTACCATTTGTCACTACTGCAAGTCTTATTGTGGAACAACCTTTGATATAAAATACTCACTTCCTTGGTGTCCATAAGTCTCCTGTTTGACCATGGGGCACTGTTGCTCCCAGCTTTAAGACACGAGGCCAGTTTTTCAGGTAGCAAAAGGATTATTAAAGAAACGGACCGGCATGTGTTGAAACTTTGTTTTTAGATTCTGTTGTGTACATACGCTCTGTCACTTCCTTATCCAAATTCATTATAACAAAATGAAATTAAAAAACCAAATGGGAATCAAGGTGTTCGATACACAGCCATAACATGTGACACATTCGTCTCATATTCACCATCTCCTGCTGTAGCCTGATGAGAATAATTCTTGAAAACTGATCAAGTATAAGAATCTGAACAGAGACATCACCAGTGTGGACAATGCTGTGTGTTGAGGTTTACAACAGCTGACCAGACATGGCTCCACATTTGTGTTGCAGCGCGTAGAAAAACTGTAAGGTCACTAGACTGTCAGGAACATTATCACCACTTGGCAAAGATTTGCAGTTATTGTAACCCAGATGACTTTTGCGTGATAACAGGTGAGAGTCCACAGCCATGTTCCTTTGAAGAAACACATCCCTAAATTAGATGCAAGATACAACACTGGGGATGAGAATTAAAGTCATTAGAAGATACTGAGTTACTACAAATTTATTCCAAGAACATAAAGTTTTGTCAGATTTCTGTAATTGGAAGTACTTTCATTACCCTTACTCTTATTTTCATTGTCTAAGCTTTGACATCTACTGGTCTGAGCAGCAGTTAAAAGCGCATAATCATGTATTAATTTCTAATTATGTGTACTTGGGGAGTAATTGCTTTTCAAAATTATCTGGCTTTCTGTCTCTATATGTGCAAACTTGTCAACCTTCTTCCTTCAACTAAATAAAAAAGTTTAGTGTTCTGTATCACTGTATACATCATTTGAATTATTAAAAAAAAAAAAAAAAAAGACAGTCCATTGCTTGCAGATTTATTTCTTGTTATACACAAAAGTCATCATATTGTATGATTTCTTATGCTGTGTCTCTAGACTGATGCTCATTCTTCAGCCTCCCGTCCCTTTAAATCAATGCAAAGAGACAGACAGAAAGTGGCAGTGAAAAACATGGTCAAAATATTCTGTAAAGACACTGCAGTTATTTGTATCTTTCTGATACAGCAGAAAGTGTAATCAGGACTGAAGGAATCAATGTACCCTGCTGATTTCACGGCTCTTGGCTCTCAGCTTGTTGACCTGAGACTCAGCAATGTCAGCTCTCTCCTGAGCTTCCTCTAGCTCATGCTGAACCTTCCTGTACCTGGACAGGTGAGTGTTGGCCTGCTCCTCCTGGAAAGCATAAAGTCAGGGTGTTGTGGTATTGTGAACCAGCCATTTGCCAGTTGTATGAAATAAAACACCACCCACACATTGAATCTTGTTCCAAGGTACTGTCAGTCCGCTGTGTAAACAGGCTGTTAGTGGTGTAACATGTATTTGTGCTGCATGTGTTGGATATTTCACACTCACAGCTTCTTCAGATTGCCTCTTGTAGGATTTCATTTTGAGCTGCAGCTTGTCCACCAGATCCTGCAGTCGGGTGATATTCTTCTTGTCCTCCTCAGTCTAGAGGTGGTGCACAGTATAATCAGAGTGTAAAAAAAAAACTGCAGAAAGCTCAATCATTGCTTTTCTTATGAATAATTTATAGCCACCTGTGAACACGAAGCTAATTTGTGTGTACGTCTTCCACAGGAAAGACATTTTGGAAAGATAACCAAGGACACGCCCGAACACGCTGTATATATTGAAAATATCTGTACATTTTCTTTTTCCCCACTTGAGAATGTCTAGACAGGATCCTTAAGTGGGACACAAACTGTTATCTCTGTCCATGTCAAGTTGCGTACATTCAACACTTCCTCTGCTTTCCAATTTTTTTGTGGTGAAAATCTGTTAAATATCTTCATAAATGTCACACATTTCAAACCAAATGTCTTTATAGCAAGAGTGTGAGAGCTTCTATTTTTAGCTGTGGTCTACTCAGTATGTCAAGCACTATTGGAGCTTCAGACATATGGCGGCGATTATTGCCCTCTAGGGGTTTGGAACACAATTTACATCCACTTAGTTTTCACAAACAAAAATCACAGAAAAGAATTAAAGTTATAACAGTCCATTGCTTTGATTAATTATTCATTTCAGTTCTATCTACGCTCTAAGATGTATGTATTCAGTTCTAAGTACCTGGTAAGTCAGTTCCTTCACTCTGCGTTCATATTTCCGGACACCTTTAACAGCTTCAGCTCCACGCCTCTGCTCAGCCTCGAGTTCAGACTCCAACTCTCGTACCTAAACAAGAGCCACAAGAAGTCCAGATTTCAACTGATTTAAATGTGACAAACTTTTTTAGTAGAGAGATTACATCTGAAAATTTGAATTTGAAATTTGAAATTGAATTTAACTTTCAAATACTAATGAACATGTACAGTCCTGACATTTAGTTTATGGTGATCTTCACATCCATATAAGGTAAGCAGTGCAAAAATCACAGGTTTTATATTCATGTGTGGGAATGTCTAACAGGCTTCAGAGGTGGATGTTAAGGCTCAATAACTGAATGGGTTCAATTTCAATTTCAAAAGGTTCAATGATACAGAATCACAACAACACCAAAAAAGATGAAGACATACCCTGGCCTCCAGTTTCTGGAGCTGCTTCTTGCCGCCCTTCATGGCCAGATTCTCAGCCTCTTCCAGACGGTGCTGCAGGTCCTTCACTGTCACCTCCAGGTTCTTCTTCATCCTCTCCAAATGAGCGCTGGTGTCCTGCTCTTTCTTCAACTCTTCAGCCATCATGGCAGCCTGATATTTTTTAAGAATGTGTATTGTTTAGTCTGTGATAGCTCTTTCATTGACAGACAAATGGCTACTATATATGAGATGTTTGGCTGACTCACATCAGTGATGGCCTTCTTGGCCTTTTCTTCAGCATTTCTTGCTTCCTGAACAGAATCTTCTACTTCCCCTTGGATCTGGACAAGATCGGCCTCCAGCTTCTTCTTGGTGTTGATGAGGCTAGTGTTCTAGTATAAGAAAGACACTGTTAGATTACATGTGTTCAGCTGCAGAAGAACAGCTTTCAACTTTTGTATGTCAGCCCATGAAGGTACCTGAGAGTGCAGCAGTGCCACACGCTCGCTGGCATCAGCCAGCTCCTGTTCAGCCACTTTGCGGCCTCTCTCCGTCTGCTCCAGTGCAGCTCTCAGCTCCTCGATCTCAGCTATCATCAGGTTGTTCCTGCGCTCCACCATGGCAACCTGCTCCTTCATGTCTTCATGACTTCTAATGGCTTCATCAAGATGAAGCTGAGCATCCTAAACGGTGAAGAAGTGATAGCTTTATAAGCTAAATATTCCACTACTTTCTGAAGCAAAGATTCTCTGCAACTAACCCCACAAGGCCCGTACCTTCAGTTGTCCTTGGACGTTTCTCAGCTGTTTCTGGGCTTCAGCTGCCTGACGGTTGGCATGGCTCAGCTGAATCTCCATCTCATTCAGGTCTCCCTCCATCTTCTTCTTGACTCTCAGGGCATCATTCCTGCTCCTGACCTCGGCATCCAGACTGCTCTGCATGGACTCAATAACTCTCTGGCTGTTCCTCTTGATTTGGTCAATCTCCTCTTCCTTCTCTGCAAGTTTTCTGTCTATTTCATTTTTCACCTGTGTGAGCTCCAGCTGGGCACGCAGAATCTTGGATTCCTCGTGCTCAAGTGTGGCCTAAAAATGAAATGTAAGAACATTTTCAGAATTAAAGTATGACCAATTGGTTGACCACACATTCTAATATTTTTTGTTGGTGTATATATTTTTACTTTGCACATATGTCATACCTCTGCCTCCTCTAGGGCAGTTTGGATTTCTGCTTTCTCATTCTCTACTGTCTTTTTCCCCTTCTCCAGTTCATGAATTGTCTTTCCCGATTCACCGATATGTTCGGTCAAATCAGTGATTTCCTCTGTGGAAAAAGGTAAAAGTGTTGCAATTTGATTATTTCTTAAATTCTCTATCTCACCTCATTGAGTAAGATGAGGCCTGCCAAGTTTGGAGAGTCACGTGTACAATAATTTCACTTACAATCTTGAATGCGTCACGAATGTTAAAAATCACATGCATGCTTTGCTATCTTACGTTGGAGATTCTTGTTCTCCCTCTTCAAGGTCTCCAGGTGGTCCAGAGCTTCTTCATAAGAATTTTTCATTTTGAACAGCTCAGTGCTCATTGACCGAGCCTCTTTCTGAGCTCCCTCCAGCTCTGCCTGGCTCTCCTCATACTTCTGCTTCCACTCTGCAAGAACCTGAAAGTATAACAATAAAGTGATTGTTTTTAGTGCCTCATGGAACTAGTAAAAAAAATGTTCATACAAAAAGAACCTCATTCATCCTCTGCCGCTTATCCGTTTTCAGGTCACAGGGGGTGTTAGAGCCAATCCCAGGGCAAATAGGGCGAGGGCGGGGCACACCCTGGACAGGTCAAAAAAGAAACTAACCTTGTCGAAGTTTCTCTGTTTCTTGTCAAGGTTAGCTGCCAGGGCATTAGCTCTCTCCACATCGATCATCAGGTCCTCCACCTCACCCTGCAGTCTCTGTTTTGTCTTTTCCAGTGAGGCACATTTTGCATTCACAGCCTCGATGGATTCCTCAGCATCCTGAAGACGCTGAGCGAGCTTTTTCCTGTTGAAACGTACAGTAAACAGTTTTTAAGATGATTAACAGAATGAATGCATGTGGAAACAGCATGACTGACAGGACTGTCCATTACTTAGCCTCCTCCAGCTCCTCAGTGCGCTGAATGGCATCAGTCTCATATTTGGTTCTCCACTGAGCCACCTCGCTGTTGGCCTTGGACAATGCACGCTGCAGCTCAGCTTTGGCCTCCTGCTCCTCCTCATACTGCTCCCTGAGCAGGTCGCAGTCATGACGGGCTGACTGAACAGCATGAGCCAGGGCATTCTTGGCCTAAAGATTTTATGATGGAAATTAATTGTCAGCATTTTAACATACCTCTTATGCACACATACAGTATACATTCAACAACAGCTTAATACCTTGACTTCTTCCTCAAGGTGCCTTTTGAGTTCCTCAATCTGATGAATGAAAGCCTGTTTGCTTCTTGTAAGCTGTGAAACAAGAGACTCCTTTTCCTCCAACTGACGACCAAATTCCCCTGATTGGATTCAAGCAAAATCATTTCTTTAAAACCTGAAATTAGTGATTGTTTTTGATCTAGTCTTTTTAAAAGAAATGATAGGGTCAGTTTTTAGCTGTTAATCCAGATGTTGTGCTCACCATTTTCAGTCATTAGTCTTGATCTCTGAACATTAATTTCATTTAACTGACGCATATGTTCATCATTCTTGGTCTTTAATTCGCTTAGCTGATCCTCCAGAGAGCGACAGATTTTCTCCAGGTTAGCCTACAGACATCAATAAACATTATGTAGTGAAGTCCACGATAGTTATAATACTTAGAAAATGAAACATTACTTGCTGTAATTTTTTTAAACTAAAAAATGTATAAATTTTACTTTTGATTTTGCAACAGCCTCCATGTTACTGCTGAGGTCATCGATTTCCATCTTGAATTCACTTTTCTCTTTCTCCAGCTTCTGTTTGACTCTCTGGAGGTTGTCAATCTGTTCTCCCAGCTCTGCCACACTGTCAGCCTGCTTCTTGCGGAGAGCTGCAGCAGTGGCTTCATGCTGCAAGGTGGACTCTTCCAGATCACGACGCAGCTTCTGAAACTCAGCCTCACGCTTCTTGTTCATCTCGATCTGAACAGATGTGGCTCCTCCAGCTTCTTCAAGCCTCTCACTGATTTCCTCAAGTTCCCTGGAGAGATCAGACCTCTGCTTCTCCACCTTGGCCCGAGCAGCCCTCTCAGCCTCAATCTCCTCCTCCAGCTCCTCAATACGAGCCTTTGATACATAAGAGAGTGCATGTCAAGCGTTCGCTTCAAAAACCCATTACTTTATTTGCCAGTAGATGTAAAGGTACCCTTTTTCTTCTTTAAATTAGATTAGTGAAAATGTATCATCGTGATCAATATTATCCTGTCAGATACGACAGGGAAGTGTCCTGTGGTTTGTCAGAGCAGACAGGCTGCTATACTTCCAAGTCATACCAGAGTTTAATTTCATTCAGCATATACATCAGTCACTTTGATAAGAAAGATTAGTAAACAAAGTGGTAAAATTGTATACATTTCTGATATAGACATGATCCCAAGGACTCAAAAAGAAGTGGCACCACAAAGTTCAAATATATATTTCCACTTTACCTGCAGTTCCTTAATTTTCTTATGAAGCTGAACACTAAGTGCCTGTTCATCTTCTATCTTGCCAAAAAGCTGGCTGATCTCAAAGTCTCTCCTTTAATAGAAAAAAATGTTAGCTGTGCACCGCCTTTTTAGGAAGTCTGTTAGTCATGAATTCAATTCCCAACTTTACATACTTTTTTATTTTCTCCTCAGACTGCTGCTTGTCGTTCTCTAGATCCATGATGGATTCATGGGCCAGTTTAAGATCTCCTTCGAGCTTCCTTTTTGCTCGCTCAAGATCCATGCGAAGCTTCTTTTCTTGCTCCAGAGAGCCTTCAACCTGGAACAATACAATAGTGTATCAAGTGAAATATTTTGAGCAGTTTCAGTATCTGTAAAATTTACAAAATGTCTAAACAGTGCATCCCAAATGCACATTTACTATTACTGTGTTTTTGTCCAAAACACAGAGAAACTCACATCATCCACTTGCTGCTCTAGCTTGGTCTTGGCCTTTGTCAGAGTGTTGACTTTGTCTTCCTCTGCCTGCAGATCATCAAGGACCTGCTGATGGGCCTCTTGGAGGGCTTTCTTCTCTTTGGTCAACTTGGCAATGGTCTCATCTTGAGAAGCCATTTCTTCAACCAGGTTTTTAACCTTAAGAGTAAAAAGATAAATAAAAAGAAAGTAATTATTTGAGCAGAATATCTAAAACATACTGTTGAACAAATTGAAATAATGACTGTCACCTTGTTCTCAGTAGCATGTTTCTCCTTTTCCACCTTAGCCAGTGTGAGCTCTAGGTCATCAATATCTTTCTTCAACTCAGAGCACTCATCTTCCAGCTTCCTTTTCTTTGCAGTCAACTCAGCATTGATTTCCTCTTCATCTTCCAGCCTCTCAGTCGTGTCTTTGACTTTGGCCTCAAGCTGGATTTTGGCTTTAATGAGCCCCTCACACCTTTCCTCAGCATCAGCAAGGTTTTCACCTTCCTAATTTTACAAATGACATACAATTGATTAATATTTAGTTAACTATAAAATCTGAATCTCAGATGAAAGAAATTTCCTCTTTCTAAGTAACATACAGACTGAATCTGCAGCTGCAAGTCATTCTTCTCCTGCAGGAGAGAAACCATCTTCTCCTCCAGTTCTTTCTTCTTGGCCAGAGCTTTTGCTAGTTCCTCTTTGGTTTTTTCGAAGTCCTCTTTCATCTGGGCCATCTCTTTCTCAGTCTCTGCACTCTTCAGCAGAGGTTTAATCCTGAAGTACAACTTCATCCATGGCCATGTTTTGACATTCATGAATGAGCGGATGTTGTACTGGATGGAGTAAATTGCCTCCCTGGTGATAGAAGACAGAGATAATTTTTTCCCTATTGCTGAGTTTTATTGAAATATGTATCATGTTATTTATGACAGTTGACTAAAAAGTTTCATACTGCTGCAGTACCAACGCCTGCATCCATTCAGAGGTTAGAAAACACGGTTTAATAAGTTTAAAAATGTAGCATTGGCCAGTGAACACTGACACTCTAGGCTACTGAAAAAAAAAGAGGTGTGGATGTGTGGAGTACCAAAGACATAACCATAGTTACTTGCCGTTGCCATGTGCAATAACCAGCAAGATTTTAATCTGAAATCTGTCCAAAATTATTACTATAAACCATTCATTAGTCAGAGGCCTGAGACCTGCAATGGGAGACACCTCTTTCTCCCTGAACTTTCCTGGATAGTTAAAATGTAGAAATACGTTGCTTCAACAAGTACTTAGGCAGTTAAATGCAATTGTGTGTTTATTCACAACACTTCCAATATGGAATAAAAAGTTTCCTAAAACAAAAATGATGATGAAGGTCCTGTTTATTTATAGTGTGCAATTCATAAGCCTACCTTCTCGCCATCATCTTGACAAACTCTCGTCTCATCACGTAACCTCTGCAGAGAGCCTGAGTCATTGTGACCAGCTCAACCAGTTTCTCGTCTCTCATCTCCTCCAGAGTTCCCAGCAGACCAGCTTTGAAGAATACCTGTTCATACAATGTGTTGGCATATTGTATGAACCATAAAAAAACCTTCCAATGTAAAGCTACACAATTTTACAATCAATTAATTCCAATTAAGACTCTTGTTTACCTTGGTATGGCCAAATCTGTACTGTGATTTGTCCACACTTATGGACTCCAGTAGTTTCTCTGAAGCCTTCTTGTTGTCAATAAATTGTCCCTCAGGAATGACACTTGCATTCAATACTTTGTACCTGAAAGGATTTACAGTAATCAGGTCATATAGAAACCACAATCATCATATGCAGACAAACACGTATGTAAATAGCTCTAGTACCTCTGCTTGAAGTCACCATAGAGGATTCTGCTAGGAAAACCTTTCCTGCAGATCCTGATCCCTTCCAGCACACCGTTACACCTCAGCTGGTGGATGACCAGGTGGTTCTCCATCAGACCTTACATAGTAATAGTTCTGGTCAGCCATCGAGTGAATGATCCTGATTCAATGTATAATCCGTCATTGTAACTATGGCTCAGATTGCCCAATCATTCAGTAAGTGAATGAATTAACAAGTATGCTAGTGAGTTATGGGTTTATGAGGTGAGACATCTCTCATTGGAACCTTTTTTCTGAAAAGAGACTTGCTTGCTATTCATTTCCAGTGAACACATTTCGGTCATATATGCGACCTACCTGGTGTTTTTGATTCATTGGGAATCAAACAGCGCACAAAATGAGGGTGAGTGCTCCTTAAGTTGGTCATCAGCTTCCCAAGGTTTTCCTAGTGACAGACAAAACATTTCAAATTTCTATTTCTATCCCTTCATCTGCAAAATTATGCATTCAGATAATGAAAATGGCCCACTACAAAGTCTAGTTCTATATTCATGTTTCATGTGCAATACAGTATCTTATGCATTAAACTGATTAAACAGTATCATGATTGTTAGTCGGTTAGGGTTTTGTAAAAAATTGTAATTACCCTGAAAAGAGCCGACACCGTCTGGAAGGATCCACCCTTCTTTTTACCACCACCTTTCTTTCCACCTTTGGCATCTGTAAAAAGCATTTTGAGTTATATTTCTAATGTACATCCTCATGCAGTACTTGGGAAAGTATGGTGGTCTTTGTGTTGTTCATTTTAGCATGTGACAGGACCACAACAATGAGGCCAGGCCCTAGAAGCTAAGATGTCTGTGAGTGACTGACTGATCACAGTTGAGCGATATGTGACCGACAAGATCGGCGAGATATTCTGTCTCTCAGCAAGCATTTCCCATTTCAGCAGCACAGGCTCTGTTATTAAGCCATTTGTTTGGCCATTTTTACAGTCAATGTTATGTTTATAAAAATCAAAATTTTAGTGGTGCAGAGCTGCACTTAGGAAATAATTTCCTTCCTTCATTCTTACATGTTGTGTAGCAGCTTACCATCTGCTGAGGCATGTGTTGCATACAGGAAGGACAGCAGTTTGACTGAAGACTTCTGGTAGAGCTGAACCACTGAGTCGTTCAGTGGATCTTTGTTCTTGTCCAGCCAGCCGACCACATTGTAATCAACAGTGCCAGCATAGTGCACCAGAGAGAAATGAGCCTCAGCTTTGCCCTTGGTAGGTTTTGGTTTCTGGAAGGGGGCACTCTTTCCAAGATGCTGGTCATACAGTTTGTTCTTGAAGGTCATGTCTGTGGCCTTGGGGAACATGCACTCCTCTTCAAGGATGGAGAAGATGCCCATTGGCTGTCATGAGGAAATGACTGTTTAAATCAAATGCTTTCAAGCCCTCACTTTTCTGTATTTGTGAATGTAAACATGTGTCTCACCTTCTCGATAAGCTCAATGCAGGCAGCCAAATCCATGCCAAAGTCAATGAACTCCCATTCAATTCCCTCTTTCTTGTACTCTTCTTGCTCCAGGACAAACATGTGGTGGTTGAAAAACTGTTGCAGTTTTTCATTGGTGAAGTTGATGCACAGCTGCTCCAAGCTGTTGAACTGAAAATAAGGAAGATGAAATTTTAATTACCCTTTCACACAGCATGAACAAACACTATTTAGAATTTACTTACATCAAAGATTTCAAACCCAGCAATGTCTAAAACACCAATGAAAAAGTTTCTGGGCTGCTTGGTATCCAGCATCTCATTGATTCTGACCACCATCCACAAGAACATTTTCTCATACACAGACTTGCAGAGAGCCATGACGGAATTATGCACCTAGAGATTGAAACAGAGATAGAGTTCAGGTTATGAAAGACCAGTATTTTCATATTGATTCATATACTTATGATCATACATAAACAGCTTTATGTCAATTACCTGAGGCACAGTTTGACCTTTAACCACCATTTCATTGCCAACCTTGACCCTTGGGTAACACAGGGCCTTGAGCATATCAGCACTGTTCAGACCCATGAGATAGGCGATTTTATCAGCCTCTGAATAAAGAGAAAAAACCAGGAAGTAGAAACATTACCCATATTACTAAATAATGGTAGTTACCAAGGTAAAAGTAATCAGTGATGATGTATATATATATATATATATATATATATATATATATATATATACACATATATACATATATACATATACACACACACTTTTTTGTGGCTCTGCCAATAATCGATATGCCTATCATGTCACGCTAAGCAGGGCATCCTAGACATTACTGACATTGCCAAATCCTCCAGAGACTCCAGAACTATTTCAGGCATTCAGTATTTTCAGGGACTGCCCAAAGGTCTACTGCCAGGTGAGCTGTGTTCAGAAGACATTACTTCAAAGTGTATGTGAGGACTTAAACTGGTGTCTTCTAATACAAAGGACAACAGCTCTACTCCAGCTACCTGACCTCATCATCCAGGGTAAACTCAGACATCCTGCAACACCAACTATTACGCTGCAACTATTCTAATTGATAGGAACAAAATTGAATGTATAAACAGTGTAATTCGTGTATGACTGGATCTAAAATTAAATGGGGCCTGGACTGAATGGAGAATGGAGTGAAAAAAGATGGAGGAAAATAATTTTTCCTCCATTATTTACCCTCAGTGCCGTCAGGTTCAGCCTGCTCTTCACGCTGCTTCTGTTTGAACTTCATGTTTCCATGGTGGATCACAGCTCCAGTCAACTTGTAAATATTTGTCTTTTCCTCTGCAGTGAAGCCCAGGATGTCAATAGCAGTCTGTAAAACAAATCATCAAAAATCCAGATCTGTTGATGGAAATTCTTCTCAGGCTACCTTTAGTATTTTTGATCTTTGGTACAGAAGTCTCATTCTCATCAATTGTGTATTTGTATATTGTGTTTTATAGTTGCTCTAAGGTAACATCAGTGGGGTCATCTGAGAAGTCCTCACATCAGGTGCAGTATTTAATCCCTTAAGGTTACAGGTCTTCCTCATCTACTCACATCGGTGGCGATGAATTCTTCCACATCATTGATACTCTTGACAGTGATTTCACCCTGGCTGACCATGGGAAAGTCATAAGGGTTGGTCGTGATGAGGAGACCCTCTGAAAAATATTCATTATGTTTCCTGATGGAGTCTCAGGTAAAGCATGTATTTATTCTGTAAAATGATTTACTGTATGGCTAAATCTCTCACCTATGAGCTCGGGTTTGTGGCCCGTCATGAGCTGGTAGAAGATGTGGTAGCTCCTCTCAGCAGACAGCTGGAACGTCACTCGAGACTTCTCCAGCAGATCTGGTGGGATGAGTGAAGAAATGGTTAACAGTTTGTTCTTTCATCAAACCTTCTGGACAATGATAAAATGGAAGCTTACATGTCTCAATATCAGCTGAGGCCAGCTTTCCGGTAGATCCAAAATGGATTCTGATGAATTTACCCTACAGAAGAAAGAATTTATCAATGAGGGCATGATTCACATTGCTAGTTCACATACCTTACAATTTGCAGTTAATGTTATTTGCTTGAATCTTACCAAACATTTAATATGGTTTTTACTTCATATTCTTATTCACTGTCTAGTTAAATGCAGGAATTTCCAACTACACAGAAAGTAGAACAGAAGGTTGACCACCTTAATAAGACACAAATTTAAGCCAGGAAGATTTTGATGAGCAGAACTTACAAAGCGGGATGAGTTGTCGTTCCTCACAGTTTTGGCATTTCCATAAGCCTCCAGCAGGGGGTTAGCTGCAATGATTTGATCCTCCAGTGACCCCTGAAAATGATATCACATAATATGTATTAGTATTTTCCAGAATTAAATTTTAATTAATATCATCATATGAACACTAAGTTACGTTTTTTTACCTGCATTTTTCCAGGAACTGGCTCTGCTTTTTTTCCAGAAGCCACTGCGATTGTCGCAAAGTACTGGATGACACGTTTGGTGTTGACAGTCTTTCCTGCACCGGATTCTCCACTAGGATGAATAATTTGTTAAATTATATGAAACATTATTTGTTTCACATCAGACGTAAAACAGTACAGAAATAATCAGTCTGACTTATATCTGCCAAAATTAGTGTTCTTTAGTTTTGACTTACGTAATCAGGATTGACTGATTCTCACGGTCTGTTGAGAGAAAGCAATTTGAATTTTTAAGCCTGATGAATTGCATCTATTTATCACAACCAGTAAGACTGCATTATATTCATATTAACATACTCTCTCTCTCTCACACACACACACACACATATATATACATATTATATTAGGAAGGACTTTCCTACCAACAGTATATAATTTCCAACCCTGGAAATCTCTGAAAATAATCTGATTATAAAGCTATTGATACCTTGGAGCATGAACTGATAGGCATTATCAGAGATGGAGAAAATGTGGGGTGGAGCCTCAATCCTCTTTTTTCCTCTGTATCCTGAGACAACCACTGCGTCATACACTGGGAGCCATTTGTAGGGGTTCACAGTGACACAGAAGAGTCCCGAGTAGGTCTGTGGGGGCAGAGAGGATTGTTGCTCACACACCATTCCTTGTTGACATCTTAAACTTTATGTGCACATATGTAACTCACATAGATCATCCATGCTGCATAGCGCTCTTTGAGGTTATACAGCACAGAAGGCTCACTGAGGTGGGTCATCATGGCCATGTCCTCAATCTTATCAAACTTTGGAGGGTTCATGGGGAAGATGTCATCATCCTTTACGGTAAGAGTCTGCACCAGTACAAAGTAAGACTCGAGTAAGATCCATTTGTCACGATCATCACAGGAATATTTAATCATTATTTGTGTCTTTGCATTTCCATACCTTTCCACCTGTTATTTGTACAGTGGCTTTGCCACCTTCCTTCTTCACTAGTGTACCCTTCAAGTACATCTCAGTGGGCTCAGCCACAAAGTAAGCTGTTTTAGCATCAAAGGGAGTATTTTGAGCTTCCATTCTCTCTCTTTCAGGTTTCCGAAGGTAAATGGCTGCTGGGCCAAAACACTCCATTTCGGGGTCCCCACTCATGGTTCCTCTGTAAAAATGAAAATTATTCAATAATTCAATTTCAAAAAGAATAAAAAATTTGTTTCTACAAAATACATAGTTTATTGACATATTTTGATTTGATTTGCAGTTTCCTTGTAGTCAAGTTACAAGTTGCATGAATATCATTTACCTTGTTGATGCCAAGTGGTGTAGTATTCAAACAGCAACTACAGAAATCAAATTTAAATTAGATGTACACAAAGAACTCACAAAGCAACTTTTCAATTGAAACCGGAGCTTACTGCTAAAGTGTGGCAGGAGACTCACCTTCTATGGCAGCCTGTCAGTCCAAAACTTTTGAGAGACCTCGGAGAGCCTCTTTTATACTCAAAACTCAGGCCACCCTGCAGAAGCAGCCCTCCTGTTTAGGTCACTGAGCTTGTCTCAGAAGGCTGGGATCAGATGCCCTCACAATCCCATCATCACCGCTGCTGTCACCTTATCCCATATAATGCAAAAACAAACACTGAATCCAGATCAAATGGCAAATTCCTGCCAAAAACTGACCTGTGGGATTACTCTGTGCAGTTATCATATGCAGTTTAAATAGGACAAATAAATGGTGTATACAGTGTTTTCAGAAACTGTAGAACAATATTAAATGAAAATTTGGACTTTCTGCTATTACTTAAAGACTTTGTGAGTGTGGCCCAGAAAGTCTTTTTTTATAGGATGATGATTATCATTTGACATTGTTCTCTTTGGAAAATGCCTGTGTGTAGCTGAAGCTAAATTAAGAGCCATTATGGTCCATTATGCTGCTGCGCTTTCTCCCCAAAGAAAGATGAAACCTGGGATGCAGTGAAAGTATTCTCTTGTGATCTGATTCAGTTGCAATAAAAGGTGACATTCAATATGTCCGGCCTATCTTTAAAGTCTTATTAGGACTTATAGCAAATATAGCCTCCACTTCAAAAATATCCAAGCCGTTCTATTGCTATTGTTTACACATGCATTGAACGCTTCAGTTAATTACACCGCAATGTATATCAGCATCTTGTAATTAAGTACCCCAGAAAAATGTGGATGCTATGAAGCCCCCTATTCCTTCTTCAGCAACGTGATACTGTCATAATATCCAGTTTGAATTAGTTTTGTATCATGGTAATTAGATATCAGCAGAGGCTTGTTCTTGGTTCTCTTGCTCTTTAGCGTGATGAAATCTATGGGTCCCTGCTTGGTTGGTTTGGATACTCAAGAAGGCTGTCTAAATTATCTGGGAAAATAGATTTGAGGTATGTCTAACTGTGGTTATTTACATTCAAAGGCAATATAGTTTGCAGATAAAGTAATTAACTTCTGAAGATAATGGTCGTTGCAGGAGGCTGTGTATCACTGGAAGGCAATGTTCACAATGGTAAGATGAACTGCAGTGCTTTACACATAGACCAAATGTAATCTTAAAAAAAATTCAAAAAGAAAAGAAAATTCAATTGGTTTCTTCATTGCTATACATAAACATCATCCTTTACATCTAGTAAAACTCCAGCTCCTGTGTGGCGAGAATAAAAAAATTAAATGAAGAAAAACTAAAATATTCATGTTCAACATTCACGTTCTACCTGTTAATTGTGCATTATGGGTAATATTCTGTTATGACAGTATGATAGAAGGCACAAAAGATACTATTACTATGACTATTAACATCTTTTGCTGCAAGCAATAGGAGATGAGGCAGGGAAATGTGGCTAACACTAGTTAATTAAGACATAATATATTAAACAGGGGAAGTCACCAAGAGAAAGCAGCTGCCACACAGAAACATTGCTAATATAATTCTTTACCTACCACTTGCATTATAATTTCTGAGTTAGTTCACATATAGGTCTTGAATTAAATCATCTTTATACGTATAAAACAAATACAACAGATAAACACAAATACTTGTTTAAATAAGACAATTTAGCACCTTCTTCGCATAATAGACCACCTGTTGGTTTTCTATAAACACTGAAGTCTTCAGGGCGGCCAAGACATTTCTGTACTCAGTGAAAAATCCCTTGAGTGTGATAAATAGGACTATGTTTCCGTGCAGGTGTTACGCAGCACACTGAGAAGTTTGTGTTTGTGTGTGCACGTGTATCTATGTTTGTGTTACCATTTACTCCTGAGTGAGAGAGTGACAAGTAAGGACAGAAACTTAGCGAGGAAACAAGAGATTTACAGTTGCAACTTCCTCTTTTTCTTGAGTCAACAGAAAAATGTATAACTGTGTTTGCAGCAAATGCAGGTAAGTTAAATACTCAGTAGATTTACGAGAGGGCCTTCTTGATTTGTTTTACACCTCTGTAATGTACTGTACTTACTGCAGTGATTGCTAACTGTAATGATTACACTTCGATATGATGGTATTTGTTGATTTGTGGTTACTAACTCCTCCATGTGTAATTAGGTTGTTTATCGTCAGTCTACATCTCATCAAAGCCTGAATGATACTGACATTATAAAATGTTAAATCAACATATTAGAAACTAAAGAAATGTAATGGTTTTTTGTTAATATGAGATGCTGTGATGACACTCAGGGTGATACTGAGCTTCTGTGGAGTGAACGCCTTTAGCTTAACTGTGTGTTTTTTAATAGGGACATCACCTCCAGCTAAGGGGCATTCCCACTCTGCACCTGCCTCAGCCTGTTGGTATTCTATACTAAACCGCACAACTAAATATTCAAAAAGTAAAAGTAAGACGCTATGTGACATTTGATGAAATCAGCATGAGGGTTTGAAATGCAAATCAACAGTTTGTATGTGAATATTTGCAATAATCTTAGTTCACTTTGCCGAACAGAGAATCAGGAATGCCAGGTCACTCCTGCACATTTCTGGCTCATTTTAGACTTCCTGAATTTTTTTGTAACGTCTGCTGGCAGCATCTTTTCTTTTTGATGGCAAAATTACTTTTATTTCCTTTAAATGAATCTCCAGAAATTCAAGTTTTTACTTAGCCACTTGTTATGTTTGTCGTCATATATTTTCAGCAGTGCTGAAAACAAAATTTAAGATTTCAATATTCAATATGCTCATAATACACAAAGGGCATTTCAAAGTAATTTGGCTTGAGTCTAATGGTTAACTGATCTACTACGTTCATTTCATGTTTATTTTCATGTTGTTTAAAGCTTGTGGATGCCCCTGAATTTAGCTAATTTCTTTAGTTCATATTTAGTAATATAATCATTCATTCATATTACTGTATAACATTTGAAAATCTGAATTCTTGTCTCCCACAGGTAAAAGCTTTTTTATGCTGGCATGCAGATCAGCATCATCCTTTACTTCACTTAACTTGGCAGGCTTGTCCATTTCTTTATTTTCAATGTAACCATGGCTTTGATAGTTTTACACCTATACCTTTTCTAAAATCTTTCACGCCCTGTGTAGATGAGGAACAATGGTTTATTTAGTTCTCCATTTTATTAAAATGGTTTCCTAATCAAAAAAAAAAATTAACTATTAGTTGTAGCAGTCAAAAAAAATATCTGAATAAGTTTACTATGTATTTAAATAAGTTCAATTATATTTTACTTGGTCATTATGGTTTACAGCTGAACCTATTACTTGCAAGAGCTCCATGAGCTTTGAAAAGTTTGAAAAGAAAATATCTTCAAATACACTACCAGTCAAAAGTTTGGACACACTTTCTCATTCAAATGAATAGGAAAGTGTGTCCAAACTTTTGACTGGCAGTATAGCTTTGACTTGGCCTAGAGTTAGTAGGGTTGTGAGGTTTCAAAGAAGGAGGCTCTCAGGAGGAAAGAAGAGCTGTGTAATGGGAAATTGCAGGATATGACCAGACTAAAAGTCAGAACGCTACGTTCCACAAGCAGTACTTCATATTTAGTCCATACCACTGCCGAGTGGTATGAACTAAATATGAAAACTTTGGGTAGAAAACAAAAGCAAAATAATGTTGTAATGCACTAGTGAATGGGAAAGTTTGCCCAAGCACTTGGCTGGTCCTGTGTGTAAAGTAAGCAAACAGAAGTCACATTGTTGTGTCTATTTGAGGACAACAATCTGAACTGAAACTTGATCATCCCTGCCCATATTTCTCAGTCCAATTCCTGTGTGATATAGGCTAATCACTGGATGAAATCCAAGGAGCAAAACATTCATGCACACGACTTCCATCCATCCATCTTCAAACGCTCTTAGGGTGGTGGGGGTATTTGCTGGAGCCAATCCCAGCTAACATTTTGGGCAAGAGCGGTGTTTACCCTGGCCAAGTTGCCAGTTTATTGAGGGCCAACACAAAGACATACAGAGACAAACAACCATTCACACTCAACACCCACACTCAGGCCTACAGGCAATTTTAGAGTCACCAATCAACCGAGACGTGTATGTGTTTGGACTGTACATAGAAAAAAATACCAACAATCACAAAAACAAAGACAATCACACTAAGTCAGACTGAACAACAATATAGACATATCGCCAAATCATACCATATTTTAGGATGGACTGGGTGTTTCTCCACCTTCTCTCCAATGTATGGTGGATAGACTCGAACATTTTCTGTGACCCTGAAAGAAAATAAATAAGACAAAACCTGAAAAAAGTGTTTTGCATATATTTGTTTATGTTATTATTACAACATTTACATTGCACTATAAACATTCTGTTTAACATATGATATAAGATGATGTTGTATAATGTTCAAGACAGAAGTTGATACCATAAGTTGCACCTTTGCACCTTTGCAACTTGAGGCTCCCTTGAGTGTTCAGAAGATGCTACTGGTGCCCACCAACACATTTTTGTGGCATTAGCACCGCCACCAGGAACTGACAGCACCCCAAGCATTATAATAAGATATAATAAGATCATCAGCTTTGTTTATTATTATATTATTTACTTTTACTTTTCAAAACACAAGACAACAGAAAATTCAAGAAAAAAATGTTAGAGGAAAAAAAATGAAAAAGAGTGAGTACGAAAAATACAGAGATGAAGAGATAGACCTTTCTCCAATGACTGACATAAATGATAAAATAAGAAACAGGACAACAACGTCATACAATAAAAAATTTAAGAGATTAAAAATAAATGAAGAAGCCTGATAAAATGCATTTGTAAGAAGGATTTGTAAAGGGGCTAAGTGGCAGCCAGTCTAATCTCCAAAGAAGGATGGCTCTTACAAAAAGGGCTAGTAACTGTTGGTCAGCTGAGATTGCAGAATGGATGGCAGAGCTGAGGACCTCAGGGAGCAGCTTGGCACATAAACTATCAGGAAATGAAAAGATTAGATTCAGATATTAGACAGAGATTTAGAAATATTTCCTTAATAGTACTGCACAAACATTGTGAATAGCCTATTAAAGCAGCAGCAGGTGTACGCCGTGCATTTTTTACCATTATTTATTTGATCATCGGCAATGATGATGCCAAATTTCCTCTACACTGGACACTGCTACTGGACACCAGTCCAGGACCTCCACTGCCAGATAAACCAGCAGCCTGGGCCAAAATCCAACAGCAAGACAAATTTTAACCAAGAAACTAGGAAGGCTGTCAAAAACATAACGTTTTTACTCTCTCAAAAATGTCAACAAATACAGTTATTGACTCACAGAGCAGTATTTCAACACAAATATGCAAACATGCATTGTGATATTTCAATATTACAATCTAAAATTTGAACAATGGTATGGCTCCACGAAGGAATTACTACAAAGGCATGAATGAGAAGTTAATTCTGCGGACTGTTGACAACCTTTATGCTCAGTTAATGAGCTTGACATGCACATCCTAGCAAACACGCTGGAGCTAACAATTTTTGGAAATGTTTAAATTTGTGACCATAAAATGCAGAATTTCACCTTTAAAAATAAAACACAGAATCATTATTACATTTCACAAATATAGGAAAAACATTCAAGAAACATGTACATATACAGTACTTACAATGGTAAACATGAATGCTGTGATTTACTGTAAATGAAAATCCATGCTCTTTGGAGCTAGCCACTGGAATATTACTCAAACACACACCTTGGTTCTGTATCCTCAGCACATTTGTTGCTTGACAAATGCAGAAGCTGACAGACAAAGATCAAAGTTCATAAAAACACAATAAGTCTCTTGAGCATGTGGCATTTGGCTTGAGCATCAATGCAAGCCTTGTGCTATATTTGAGTTTTGCCTTAATAAGAAGGATGGTTTCATAGCAGGAATCGTGTAACACACACTATCTGAAGACAGAGGCTCATTATATCCTGAGGGTAACCACTTTAGAATTTCTTCCTCTTATTCATCGGTGTAAGAAGACACTTACCAATGGAAAGAGAAACACTGCTCACTCTTTTAAATCAAACTGGCTGTGTCCAGTGTCCTTGGACACTGGACACTTGTCCTCTTTGACAGCATCCTCTGTCTCATCACATGTTGCAGATAGTTAATGAATAAAACTGCATAGAATTGAATGTATGGAGAAACAATATGAGCATCTATATAAGAGCCTTTTGTGGTAAGGTGATCTGAGAGACATAAAGGAAGTGAAGCTGGAATCCATCACTCATCCGCTACATTTAAGGATTGTCTCACTCTCCCATGCGTACCTCTGAAGAGCAAGAATAAGAACAGCTGCTGGCACTGTTGTGAGAGCTCATCTCTTGGCAATCTTTCCTTTGCTTTCAAGCACATTGGCACTCTTTTTGTTTTACATTACTTTCTGACTTGTATGGACTCTGAAACAGTATATGGGTGACTTTTTAAAGCTTCTACAAAGCATTGCAAGGGGTTACTGTTGTGCCAGAAAGCATTATAAAGAAGTATTACTCATACCTTTGGACTGTCTGAAACTGCTGACTTAACCTTCAGCAAATGCTCAAACAACTTCACAAACAAAGTAAAATCCACAACCAGAACAAACTAATTGCCACCCCGCATTTGCATAAATTAAATTATAATCCATAAACGTTGTTCTAATCCTCATGCTTTCAAACTACAGTTATTAGTGCAGGCAATGTTAAAAACATCGCAACAGCCTTTTTTTTGCTAGTTATAACAGGAATATAGATAACATTTATTTAGTTATTCATATTGTTATTTATTTAAAAACTCAAATTCCAGGCAAATTCTAAGACATTCAATCACGTGACATGAAAGACATCTCAGAAACTGTGTAATGTTACAGCCAGCGGTAACAACTATCACACAAGCATAGTGCCTGACAACATGACCAAATACAGCAGGACCCGTGTGATTGAGTTCAATCGTTCCATATAAAAAGACAGAGCAAACCTCCACTGAGGACAGACACCCAGCAAAGGTAGGTTTCTGAGCTGAACACATGTATTTAGAGTCATTCAACTGCTCCAGTGCAACATATCATAGTTAGTATGAGTCACTATTGTTTCAAATTTAGTCAATGTAGATTTACATCTACACACATTTCCTTTGCCTCAACATTGTCTATTATATGAAAGTATGATAGACTTGATCTAGTAACCTCTGTAAACTTTGCATCTCTTTTTCAGAAGTCTGCACTGAAGCCTGCAAGAAACAACCCTGCTCCCCTGGTGTGCTCTAAGGTAGACTGGGTGACACATTTGTCATGGAGAGTAACTGGTAGTGTCTGAGAAATTGTTTTCAAGGGATATGTATCTGTAAAGCTTGACACTTTTCGAATTAAAACATTTTTGGAGCTTTAGGTTCTTAAGTTCTGGTATGGTATGGTTCTGGTAATGTCGATCACATCTAGATTAAACCAAATTTAATCTTGGACCCTTAAGACTTCAGTATTAACAGATATCGCAGAAGTCACTATTTGTGTATCCGTCCATCGACTTCTTTTATTAAAATCACATAATAAATAATAATGATAATGTTTACAGAAAAAAAATACAGAAATAATAATGTTTTGTTTCCATACTAGCAATAAAGTGTCATCATGAGTGGGGACGCAGAAATGGAGTGTTTTGGCCCGGCGGCCGTTTACCTCCGGAAGCCAGAGAGAGAGAGAATAGAAGCTCAAAACACTCCCTTTGATGCTAAAACAGCTTACTTCGTGGCTGAGCCCACTGAGATGTACCTCAAGGGGAAACTTACCAAGAGAGAGGGGGGCAAAGCCACCGTGGAGACCCTCTGTGGAAAGGTGAGAAGAAAAAAAAAAAAGTAATTTTACAGAGGTTCACATTTGTAATGACTGATGTAGAATATTGTGACAAAGGTGAACTCAGACAACGTGCATGATGGCAAAATGTCTTGACAAAGAAAAGTGTATATTGTTTTCAATTCTAAGAAAAACCTGTGATGAAACAAAGCTAATTACTGTCAAAACTTGTTTGTAGACACAGTTGGAAAATGATAGGTGGTGTAATAACAAACTAAGACCCACAGTTTAACCAGCTGTCCATTTTGATCCCCTTAGTAGGACCCACTTGCAATACTTTTATAATCCCCAGCCCATACGCTGGAAACCAATGTGCTTGATAACTATGTATTTCTGTGCCTTTTCTATCTCGGTAACAGACTATAACTGTAAAAGATGATCAAGTCTTCCCCATGAACCCTCCAAAGTTCGATAAGATTGAGGACATGGCCATGATGACCCACCTCAGTGAGCCTTCTGTGCTGTATAACCTCAAAGAGCGCTATGCAGCATGGATGATCTACGTGAGTTTTGTGCAAGGGAGAGATTATTTTTGGTGTATATACTGATTTTATATTTTCTTTAATGAAAACCAACATTCTACAAAATCTGCACTCACTAATACCCTCTGTGGCAGATATCACAAGTTGTAAGCCTTTTTGGATTAGCTTTTTCTATTTATTGAAGAATTTTTCATCTGCTCTTCAGCGTTTTTCATAGTGAATTTTGACTTTGTCCTGTTTTCAGTGCAGAATTTGTTATTTATTGGTATCCATTCTTCCCTGTTTTCCTGACTGCAATAAAACTCCAAGCAGAATATGTCCAACCACATGTTTAATACTGTAGCTGGTACTGGTGTCGTTTCAGTCAAATGATGCTCCAATTTTTCTACAACCACAATTCAGGAGCTGAGTTCATATGAATTGAATTCATTTTTTTTATGGCTAATCCAGATAGGCACCCTGCAGACATGAGATGTTTTCCTTCAGATGATTCCTTGCATGTACAATTCTGCATATTCACACTAAGTAAATTGCTGCGCCACCACTCCTGTATCAAGCTTGTACTTCCCAGGGGTGTCCAAACCTTAGCTTCACAAAATTGAACTTTTGAAGTAAAAATCACTATTTTTTTTATACACTGTTACAGACCTACTCGGGACTCTTCTGTGTCACTGTGAACCCCTACAAATGGCTCCCAGTGTATGACGCAGTGGTTGTCTCAGGATACAGAGGAAAAAAGAGGGTTGAGGCTCCTCCTCACATTTTCTCCATCTCTGATAATGCCTACCAGTTCATGCTCCAAGGTAAAAATGACTTTGCAAGCCCTTGTGTCCATTAATACAGCTGTTGGACTTAAGGAGAGGTCATTCTTAAGTGGTGATATTTTTGATATCTTACAGACAGGGAGAACCAGTCAATCCTGATTACGTAAGTGCCAAAATTTCCATATTATTTATAAGTGCAGGGAACAGTAGTGATATCAGCCTTTGGAAATATGCAAATCAATAACCTTTTTACACATTTAATTTCATATATTTCTAAAAACCAGTGGAGAATCCGGTGCAGGAAAGACTGTCAACACCAAACGTGTCATCCAGTACTTTGCGACAATCGCAGTGGCTTCTGGAAAAAAATCAGAGCAAGCTGCTGGAAAAATGCAGGTAAGAGTTGATCAATGTTCATTTCACATCTAAAAACTAAAAAAGATGAATATCGCAAAAATGACAAAATGAATACGATGTTTAGGGGTCACTGGAAGATCAAATCATTGCAGCAAACCCACTGTTGGAAGCTTATGGTAATGCCAAGACTGTGAGGAATGACAACTCTTCACGTTTTGTAAGTTCTTTGGTAGTTTCTCTTAAATACTTGCTCTTTTATGATGAAAGTCATTCAACATGAGAGAATTGTAATTAAATGTTAACCTATTTCTGCCTAGGGGAAATTTATCAGAATTCACTTTGGGACAACAGGAAAGCTAGCTTCAGCTGATATTGAAACATGTAAGATTTTTTTTCTGTGAAACTCATTCGAGATTATATGTTTATCATGGTTTAAACTGCTTCAGGGAGATCTTTAATACAACTTCACCCTGTACAGATCTGCTGGAGAAGTCTCGAGTGACGTTCCAGCTGTCTGCTGAGAGGAGCTACCACATCTTCTACCAGCTCATGACGGGCCACAAACCCGAGCTCATAGGTGAGAGATTAGTGAACAATGTTTTCAGTGATTCTAATGTAATTGATGTTTTCTTCTCCATTTACATGTTTTTTTTTCATTCATTTTCTTCAGAGGCTCTGCTGATCACCACAAATCCATATGACTATCACATGATCAGTCAGGGTGAAATCTCAGTCAAGAGTATCGATGATGTTGAAGAATTCATCGCAACTGATGTAAGAACAACTTTGTTTTGATGTTTGCATTCAAACTGCTGTAAATCAGGGTTTTGTTTACATTCATGATTATTATTGGAAACACTCCAATCCACTAGAGTAATAAATCCTATTTTATGTCACTTTGAGGGTTTTTCTTTTTTGCCATTGATTTCTAACTTTCTAGTAATTTCTGAAGCAGTTATCAATGATAGAGTTAGATTTGACTCAATGATATTAAGTGGGGTTTCTAAAGTTTTCCTCAATTTAGGTTGAATTATATAACATAAAAAATCCACATTTAAATACAAAAATGTCTTTAATATGAAACTCCATTTGTTATTTGAGTTATTATTAACAGTTATGTCATTTCGATTTAACTAAGTCTTATGACAGAAAAGCTAAGTAATGTGTATTACCTTCTCAGGGACTATTTCTGATTGCTAGTTTTTAGCAATGGCTATCAACCTCTGTGGATGATTTAAATTTGTGTTTGTGTTTTTCTTTTTATCGCAGACTGCTATTGACATCCTGGGTTTCACTTCAGACGAGAAGGCAAGCATGTACAAGTTGACTGGAGCTGTGATGCATCATGGAAACATGAAGTTCAAGCAGAAGCAGCGTGAAGAGCAGGCTGAACCTGACGGCACTGAGGGTATGCCGACCACACACCATGATCTTCGATGTAGTAGCACACGTTTTGACTTTTGATTTAGAGCTGCATTGATATCTTCACTGATTGTGTGTGTTGTCTTTATAGAGGCAGATAAAATTGCCTACCTCATGGGCCTGAATTCTTCTGATTTGCTCAAAGCACTCTGCTTCCCAAGAGTTAAGGTCGGGAACGAGTATGTGACCAAAGGTCAAACCGTCCCTCAGGTATAGGAGCCAAAACACAAAAACAGTCTATTTGTTTTGTTACCACATTTCAAGACACTTCTGCAAATAAATTATATTTTCTTTACTGATAGTTTAGCAAAGCTCTCAAAGTTTTTGTCTCTAGCTTATTTTATAATTATATTTTGTTAATTCCTGAAATTAATAATATGTTTTATTGTTTATTTACAAAATCAGGTACACAATTCCGTCATGGCTCTCTGCAAGTCTGTCTATGAGAAAATGTTCTTGTGGATGGTGGTCAGAATCAATGAGATGCTGGATACCAAGCAGTCCAGGAGCTTTTTCATCGGTGTCCTGGATATTGCTGGGTTTGAAATCTTTGATGTAAGAATGTTTGAATGTAACAACATGATCTCATACAGATTAATGATAATGTCATGTTTTGCTTGCATAACTTAAGGCCTTTGCTGTACTTCTTTCAGTTCAACAGCTTGGAGCAGCTGTGCATCAACTTCACCAATGAAAAACTGCAACAGTTTTTCAACCACCACATGTTTGTCCTGGAGCAAGAAGAGTACAAGAAAGAGGGAATTGAATGGGAGTTCATTGACTTTGGCATGGATTTGGCTGCCTGCATTGAGCTTATCGAGAAGGTGAGACACATGTTTACATTCACAAATACAGAAAAGTGAGGGCTTGAAAGCATTTGATTTAAACAGTCATTTCCTCATGACAGCCAATGGGCATCTTCTCCATCCTTGAAGAGGAGTGCATGTTCCCCAAGGCCACAGACATGACCTTCAAGAACAAACTGTATGACCAGCATCTTGGAAAGAGTGCCCCCTTCCAGAAACCAAAACCTACCAAGGGCAAAGCTGAGGCTCATTTCTCTCTGGGGCACTATGCTGGCACTGTTGATTACAATGTGGTCGGCTGGCTGGACAAGAACAAAGATCCACTGAACGACTCAGTGGTTCAGCTCTACCAGAAGTCTTCAGCCAAACTGCTGGCTCTGCTCTACTTACAACATGCCTCAGGGGATGGTACATATAACATTTTAAACCAAAATTTAACGTGTTTATATTTTTTAATACATTGTTTCATGTCTAGTATGTTAACAACTGAAATAAAACGTGTAGAGCTTGTTTCTGTTAATAATGAAAAAACAATCTTCACAATGCAGAGGGTGGAGCAAAGAAAGCTGGCAAGAAAAAGGGTGGGTCGTTTCAGACTGTATCTGCCCTGTTCAGGGTAAGTATCACAAGTAACTACAGCACAATATGTATATCACTATATTTTCAAATTCGACTAATGGTACCAAGCCTGGAAACTGAAATTGTCATTTTTCAGTAAGTAATGAGTTGTTGGGCGGGGGGTCTCAACATTTCAGGAGAATTTGGGCAAGCTGATGACCAACTTGAGGAGCACCCATCCTCATTTTGTACGTTGTCTGATTCCCAACGAATCCAAGACTCCAGGTAATCCTAATTTCAGTATTAATGCATGCACTTAAAGTATAATGTCTTTGTGCAACATTTAATTTGGTATATCTTTAAGGTCTGATGGAGAACCACCTGGTCATCCACCAGCTGAGGTGTAACGGTGTGCTGGAAGGGATCAGGATCTGTAGGAAAGGGTTCCCCAGCAGAATCCTCTACGGTGACTTCAAGCAGAGGTAACTACTATGATTGACACATTTTTTAGGCACTCTCCTGACCAGGTATTCTTTAATGATCAATTTACTTTCATTTAGGTACAAAGTACTGAATGCCAGTGTAATCCCTGAGGGGCAGTTCATTGACAACAAGAAGGCCTCAGAGAAACTCTTGGGCTCAATTGATGTTGACCATACTCAATACAAATTTGGACACACAAAGGTAATCAATTTCCTTTTCAAAGTCAGCAAATGTAAGTATTTTCAAATCAAACTAAAGCTACTCAATTAACACTTTCTTTTAGGTATTCTTCAAAGCTGGTCTGTTGGGTCTCCTGGAGGAGATGCGAGATGATAAACTTGCTATCCTAGTCACAATGACTCAGGCTCTCTGCAGAGGTTTCCTCATGAGGAGAGAGTTTGTCAAAATGATGGAGCGCAGGTACTGTGGTGGTCTCAAACACCAAAGGGCTACTGTAATTTTATCGACTTGTTAGGGATTTTTTAACCACATATAATTTTAAAACCCATTCAAAGCTCCTTATCTATACAACTTTTCCGAATTTATATTAATCTGTTTATTTCCTTTGTTACTTCTTGTTACCAGGGAGGCAATTTACTCCATCCAGTACAACATCCGTTCATTCATGAATGTCAAAACATGGCCATGGATGAAGTTGTACTTCAAGATTAAGCCTCTGCTGAAGAGTGCAGAGACTGAGAAAGAGATGGCCCAGATGAAAGAGGACTTTGAAAAGACCAAAGAGGAACTAGCAAAAGCTCTGGCCAAGAAGAAAGAACTGGAGGAGAAGATGGTTTCTCTCCTGCAGGAGAAGAATGACTTGCAGCTGCAGATTCAGTCTGTATGTTACTTAGAAAGAGGAAGTTTCTTTCATCTGAGATTCAGATTTTATAGTTAACTAAATATTAATCAATTGTATGTCATTTGTAAAATTAGGAAGGTGAAAACCTCGCTGATGCTGAGGAAAGGTGTGAGGGGCTCATTAAAGCCAAAATCCAGCTTGAGGCCAAAGTCAAAGACACGAGTGAGAGGCTGGAAGATGAAGAGGAAATCAATGCTGAGTTGACTGCAAAGAAGAGGAAGCTGGAAGATGAGTGCTCTGAGTTGAAGAAAGATATTGATGACCTAGAGCTCACACTGGCTAAGGTGGAAAAGGAGAAACATGCTACTGAGAACAAGGTGACAGTCATTATTTCAATTTGTTCAACAGTATGTTTTAGATATTCTGCTCAAATAATTACTTTCTTTTTATTTATCTTTTTACTCTTAAGGTTAAAAACCTGGTTGAAGAAATGGCTTCTCAAGATGAGACCATTGCCAAGTTGACCAAAGAGAAGAAAGCCCTCCAAGAGGCCCATCAGCAGGTCCTTGATGATCTGCAGGCAGAGGAAGACAAAGTCAACACTCTGACAAAGGCCAAGACCAAGCTAGAGCAGCAAGTGGATGATGTGAGTACTAACAGACAGGGATTTCTGTCTACTTGAAAAATTGAAAACAGAAAAATAATGCCTCATGGTTAAAAACAGCTTGAAGGTTCTCTGGAGCAAGAAAAGAAGCTTCGCATGGATCTTGAGCGAGCTAAAAGAAAGCTTGAGGGAGATCTTAAGTTGGCCCATGAAACCATCATGGATCTGGAAAATGACAAGCAGCAGTCTGACGAGAAAATAAAGAAGTGAGTGAAAGTCATGATCAAAACTATACTATTTTGTGGAATTTCAACATTATGTTTTAACTCATGCAATTGTGATTCTATTAGTAGCATCAAAAATAATAATAGACAGTCAAGATATTCAACTGAATGCTTCATTTATTTACTGTATAGATTTAGTTAAATGTCATTTTGTGACCTGTACTACCCAGGAAGGACTTTGAAACAAGCCAGCTTCTCAGCAAGATTGAAGATGAGCAATCCCTTTCAGCTCAGCTTCATAAGAAGATCAAAGAGCTTCAGGTTGGTATAGTATTGACTTTGGCTGACCCAGGTGTGCTTGACCTGGAAACTGGAAGTTATTAGAATGTGTACTTCTATTTTTTTAAACATATAAATACTAGGCTCGTATTGAGGAGCTGGAGGAGGAGATTGAGGCTGAGAGGGCTGCTCGGGCCAAGGTGGAGAAGCAGAGGTCTGATCTCTCCAGGGAACTTGAGGAAATCAGTGAGAGGCTTGAAGAAGCTGGAGGAGCCACATCTGTTCAGATCGAGATGAACAAGAAGCGTGAGGCTGAGTTTCAGAAGCTGCGTCGTGATCTGGAAGAGTCCACCTTGCAGCATGAAGCCACTGCTGCAGCTCTCCGCAAGAAGCAGGCTGACAGTGTGGCAGAGCTGGGAGAACAGATTGACAACCTCCAGAGAGTCAAACAGAAGCTGGAGAAAGAGAAAAGTGAATTCAAGATGGAAATCGATGACCTCAGCAGCAACATGGAGGCTATTGCCAAAACAAAGGTATCGTAAAAAGTTTTTCCGATAACAAAACTGACCCTGCTACACCTATGTATTTCTTCATCAATAATGCTGCATTACTTCATATTAACGTAGCTTTTGTTTATTTAAGACCAATCTGGAGAAAATGTGCCGTACTCTTGAGGATCAACTGAGTGAGTTTAAGAGTAAAAATGAAGAACATGTGCGACAGCTGAATGATCTTGGGACTCATAGAGCAAGACTGCAAACGGAAAATGGTGAGAATATATAATATGTTTTCTAAAATTTTCTTGATTCTATTTAGTTACACTTCTAATTCAATGTCATCTTTGTGCACCTAAGGTGAAATCAGTCGCCAGCTAGAGGAGAAAGAAGCCTTGATTTCTCAGTTAACACGGAGCAAGCAGGCTTACACCCAGCAGACTGAAGAGCTCAAGAGGCATATTGAAGAGGAGGTTAAAGTACGTGTAAAATAAAGAACACAGAGGATCACAGCACTGAAATGCTGTACAGTTGAAATAGTCCAAAGTTTTATGTCAGATACAGTCTAGTGAATAAAATGAAATGCCTTACTCAGTAAATGCTTTCCCTTCTAAGGCCAAGAATGCCCTGGCTCATGCTGTTCAGTCAGCCCGGCATGACTGCGACCTGCTCAGGGAGCAGTATGAGGAGGAGCAGGAGGCCAAAGCTGAGCTGCAGCGTGCATTGTCCAAGGCCAACAGCGAGGTGGCTCAGTGGAGAACCAAATATGAGACTGATGCCATTCAGCGCACTGAGGAGCTGGAGGAGGCTAAGTAATGGACAGTCCTGTCAGTCATGCTGTTTCCACATGCACTCATTCTGTTAATCATCTTAAAACCTGTTTACTGTACGTTTCAACAGGAAAAAGCTCGCTCAGCGTCTTCAGGATGCTGAGGAATCCATCGAGGCTGTGAATGCAAAATGTGCCTCACTGGAAAAGACAAAACATAGACTGCATAGTGAAGTGGAGGACCTGATGATCGATGTGGAGAGAGCTAATGCCCTGGCAGCTAACCTTGACAAGAAACAGAGGAACTTCGACAAGGTGTGATTTTCATTTCTCCCTTTTAGATTAAAATGAAGGCCACAGAATTATGTATTAATGAAAAATATGGACCTTCTTTTTGGTTTCAGGTTCTTGCAGAGTGGAAGCAGAAGTATGAGGAGAGCCAGGCAGAGCTGGAGGGAGCTCAGAAAGAGGCTCGGTCTCTCAGCACTGAGATCTTCAAACTGAAAAATTCATATGAAGAAGCTTTGGATCAACTGGACACCATGAAGAGGGAGAACAAAAACCTGCAACGTATGAAAATTTTTCAAATTGCAGAATATAAGCCAATAAGAAAAACAGTTATTCAATTTACACTTTGACATTTTATTGATTATTTTATTTTGTGAACCACGGCTTGTACTATTAGGAATGCTTTATATCAAAGTGAAAAGTTAGGAGTAATGTAACCCCCTGTTAATAAGTTTAATGTGCATGGTATACAACTTCAAACTAACCTGCCTAATTAATCCCACATCTACTTTAATACCACATACACTGTGTTTCTTAAAGAGGAGATCTCCGATTTAACTGAGCAGATTGGTGAGAATGGAAAAACAATTCATGAACTGGAGAAAGGCAAAAAGATTGCAGAAACAGAGAAGTCCGAAATCCAGACTTCACTTGAAGAGGCAGAGGTATATTCAAACAAAATTTCTTTTCAGAAATAATTTGTAATAATACTTGAGCTACACAACATTTATTTATTTTTGTCAAGGCTACTCTGGAGCATGAGGAATCCAAGATGCTCCGCATTCAGCTTGAGCTCACCCAAATGAAGGGTGAAATTGACAGAAAACTTGCAGAGAAGGATGAGGAGATAGAGCAGATAAAGAGGAACAGCCAGAGAGTGATTGAGTCCATGCAGACCACTCTGGATGCTGAGGTCAGGAGCAGGAATGATGCCCTGAGAATCAAGAAGAAGATGGAGGGAGACCTGAATGAGATGGAGATTCAGCTGAGCCATGCCAACCGCCAGGCAGCTGAAGCCCAGAAACAGCTGAGAAACGTCCAAGGACAACTGAAGGTACGGGCCTTGTGGGGTTAGTTGCAGAGAATCTTTGCTTCAGAAAGTAGTGGAATATTTAGCTTATAAAGCTATCACTTCTTCACCGTTTAGGATGCTCAGCTTCATCTTGATGAAGCCATTAGAAGTCAGGAAGACATGAAGGAGCAGGTTGCCATGGTGGAGCGCAGGAACAACCTGATGATAGCTGAGATCGAGGAGCTGAGAGCTGCACTGGAGCAGACGGAGAGAGGCCGCAAAGTGGCTGAACAGGAGCTGGCTGATGCCAGCGAGCGTGTGGCACTGCTGCACTCTCAGGTACCTTCATGGGCTGACATACAAAAGTTGAAAGCTGTTCTTCTGCAGCTGAACACATGTAATCTAACAGTGTCTTTCTTATACTAGAACACTAGCCTCATCAACACCAAGAAGAAGCTGGAGGCCGATCTTGTCCAGATCCAAGGCGAAGTAGAAGATTCTGTTCAGGAAGCAAGAAATGCTGAAGAAAAGGCCAAGAAGGCCATCACTGATGTGAGTCAGCCAAACATGTCATATATAGTAGCCATTTGTCTGTCAATGAAAGAGCTATCACAGACTAAATAATACACATTCTTAAAAAATATCAGGCTGCCATGATGGCTGAAGAGTTGAAGAAAGAGCAGGACACCAGCGCTCATTTGGAGAGGATGAAGAAGAACCTGGAGGTGACAGTGAAGGACCTGCAGCACCGTCTGGAAGAGGCTGAGAATCTGGCCATGAAGGGCGGCAAGAAGCAGCTCCAGAAACTGGAGGCCAGGGTAAATGACAAATGGGCCCACCAACAGTGACATTTTATTCTATACCAGAAGAATCTTTTCATTTTAAAAATCACTGTATTCTTCTTCATTCAAGGTTCGCGAATTGGAGGCTGAAGTTGACGCTGAACAGAGGCGCAGCGCTGATGCCATCAAGGGAGTGAGGAAATACGAAAGAAGAGTGAAAGAACTAACCTATCAGGTCAGTTACGATAAAATTGTGTTCGACTAAAAAGCAAAATACTAATCATGATTATGTATTGTAATGAAAATGGCAGATGTGTGTTTCTATCACAATGTCCTACAATTTCCTAATTTACAGAATGAGGAGGACAAGAAGAATATTGCTAGACTTCAGGATCTGGTGGACAAGCTGCAGCTCAAAGTGAAATCCTACAAGAGACAAGCTGAGGAGGCTGTGAGTACACATAGTTTTCATAATGACAAAAATATATATATATAGATATATCTATATATCTATATATATATACCAGTCCAGCAACAGGTTCTTACTTTACTCTGGCTTACTATTCAGGAGGAGCAGGCCAACACTCACCTGTCCAGGTACAGGAAGGTCCAGCATGAAATGGAGGAGGCTCAGGAGAGAGCTGACATCGCTGAGTCTCAGGTCAACAAGCTGAGGGCAAAAAGCCGGGAAATTGTCAAGGTAAACATCACTGTCTGACATTGATCAAGTTTGCAGAAAAAATGTTCCTCTTAAGTGATCTGGCCAAATGTTTTACATGTCAATGTTTTTTCATTTCAGATCAAAGAAGCAGAGGAGTGAGCAGGGAATGACTGTTATTCCAGTAACAAGAAATCATATAATATGAGTATATTGTTACTTGTTCACTTTAGCTTGTATAATATGCCGTGACAGGCAAAAGTAAATAAAAAGTAGAAGTCACTTGCATCTTTTCTGTGTCCGTCTTATCATTTTAAAATGCCTGATTTACTGACTGAAAACTCACAGTTATTATAAGCCTCTCTGACATTCATTATGCAATTTTATATCCAAAACACACAAAAGTAAGTTAAAAAAATTAAATAGAGAATATGGCATGACGTTACACAGGCCAGGCCACTGGTTAAAGCACAGACCACCTTCCAAGCTCTTAGTTTGAATTCCCTCATTCATTATGTAGGTTCCCCTTTTGCTGCTAAAACAGCCCCTGATCCATGTGAGGCATGGACTCCATCAGACCTCTGAAGGTCATCCACCAGCTGGGTCAGCTGGGATTGACTACACTCTGAGCTACTGCTCTGCTATCACATGTTTGCACCAGCATAAACCCAACTGCTTACCTGGCCATTGACCAGAGTCTAGAGACCGGTGGTGTTACAGCACAAATGATCGACAACACCTGCCTGCCTGCCAGCATGTGGAATAAACTCAGAGAGCCCACAGTATCCTCACACACCTCGGCCGGTGGCTGGGGGAGGGGGCAAACCAAGCTGAGTGAGAATCTCATTCCATCACTTAGTCACTGACTCCAAATCACCACTTTGGTTTTTATTTTATTTACTCACCTCAACCTTTGACCTGCATTCATTCATTCATTCATTCATTCATCTTCAACCTCTTTATCCGTTTCCGGGTCGCGGGGTGCTGGAGCCAATCCCTGGCGAGGTTGCCATCGCAGGGCCAATATACAGAGACCAACAACCACTCACACTCACACTCAGACCTACGGACAATTTAGAGTCACCAATTAACCCAAACATGATGTCTTTGGACGGTGGGAGGAAACCCACGCAGGCAAACTCCACACAGAAAGGCATCAGGCCCGGGAACCGAACCCGGCGCTAACCACTATGCCGCCGTGCACCTGCATTTTTGTTCAAGCAATTTTTCATAGTGGTAAGTCGCTTATGACAAAATATAATGGGGATTTGTCACCAGAGGATTTAACCCCAGCAGAGGAGGATTCAATGATCCATGATGTACCATTCCTCTGCCACTTGAAGCTGAACTGACTTCCGCAGTTGTCGCAGGTGAGTGGTCCATGATCCGGATTCGTGGTCAGTTACCAGCGTTAATCTTGTTGTGGAGTTGTCAAAAAAAAAAAAAAAAAAAAAGTAAAGCAGCAAACACAAAGTCCAGAAAACTTAAACATCAGATACAAGTGACACAAAAGTTTAAATGTCCACAGTTCATAACATGAAGCAAAATTCATGAATGTCTAGTATATTTAAGATACAGATAAGTATAAGGCCAACCAGCAGCAGTGCAGCAGCTTCGCCGGTAGTGGACTGTGTTATTGGTTTGGGTCACCAGAGGTCAGCATTGCACAACAGACACGCTGTTGCTGTCAGCATTTAAATAGGCAAAGAATGAGCGGCGCACTGATTTGTTCACGGACGAATCGCTTGTCAGAAAGGGTGATTACTCCGCTCGCTGACGGGGGTTCAGGTTTATAAGGCAGTTTTTATTTCTTTTTCTGAAGGCAGTTCTGCTGCGCTTTGTGATGCGCACTGCGCTTTACTGCCGCCGCTGCTGCTGCTGCAGTGTAAACAAGACCGACTGCGGCTGAGAGCACAAACACACAGTTCACATCACAGCACACCTCCGTCTGAGGCGAAGACACTTTCACCAAGAAAAGGCAGATCTTTGTTAAATGCGCAACGACCACAGTGCCATTTCTGCAAGGAGAGAAACCGGCCCGGAGTGCTCTTTGAGGATTTCTCTCTCTATCTCTTTATTTTATTTATTTATTTATTATCAAACTGGACATCTGTCAGTCAACGCATCTGCCACATTCAGCAAACGTTGATTAATCCGATGGACTTTGCTGCAGGAACTATCGGCTCCCTCTCGGATCTGTCAGGAAGATGAATGCGCAGCAGGACGCTCGGGATGTGGAGGACAGCACTCCGTCCCGGAGCGCGACCTTACCTCTCCGGCCGCCCTGCGAGCGCCTCTCCTGCCATAAGAGCAGCGTGTGCTCCCGCTCCTACTTCGTGGTAGTCATGGTGTTTTTTCACGTTTACATCATCAACGTTATAGCGTTGCTGTTTTACGTGCACTACAGCAGCGGGCAGGAGGACGCGAGCCGGAGTCGTGATGCTCCGGGCACGAACCACCAGTGCCCGAAGCGGCCGCCATCAAAACCAGAGTTTCTGCGCGATGTGTCCCTGACGAGGATCGAGGGAATAAGGGTGAGTAACGTGACGAGGAATCAACCCCACTGTCTTTAATTTAACACACATCTTTGACTCTTCTCTGCAATCCCCTCACTTTGTGCAATTTATCCACCAGGTGGGACATGTCCAGAGGGTGTCCCTGATCCCTGGCACCGTTCATGAGATGCGGACTTTGAGTCTGAAACCTTTGTTGTTTGGTAATATCCAAAACACCCGTGTGGCAAAAGAGTGAACAGCACACCAGCATGAGCCTCTAGTTGCCAAATAGGTCTTCTCATTTAGTGAAAGCAAACATGTTAAGTTCACCACACACTTTCCCCCTTCCTTATATCAACACAAAGCTGAGTACACCTTTTTTTTTTTTTTTATCTCTGAATAAAAGACGGGGTAGGAAGTGGATTATAAAGCCTGGGGCTAACTGCTCCATCAGTTCTGCACATCTGATGTACTTAAGTCCTTTAAGAGCAGAAATGCATCTGTGTCTGAAAAACACATCCAGCCATAGCTGGATCATCATCATCATCATCATCAGTCAATGTGCAGTCACCAGTTGGATCAAATATACTGGACTAATGATGGTTTTCCACTTCACAACCACTGTGAAGTGAAACAAATCTATAATGTGTTCAAAAGGCTTCTGTGGATCTATAAAACTGACACTGATGAAATCATTCTTTATTAGTAATGCAACTTAGAGTTACTGTTGAATAATTTGCTGATAACTTTTTCAACAAAATCCCAGGAAATAGTGAAAAATGTTCAGTGCAATTTCAAATGGTCCATCTTGGTGAGACTGTTAGGAGACAAAGTAGAGAAGAAAACCCTTCAAGCTGGACTGGCAAAAGTTTGGTATTTGGTTATCTACAATATTGTTGTTTTGTTTTTTTTTTGCTTAAACAAGAGAAATCCATAAAATGTATCATTGATGGAATAAAAACATGACAGGGTCACACATCTGAGAATATCAAACATGCAGCACAGAAAATGTTGCAGCCAAGTAAACAGTTTGTCTCGGTTCATTTCTGCAGAGATCCCTGGGTTTCTGTCAGCAGATGAGTGTCGTGTTGTGATGCAGCTGGCACAGCTAAAGGGTCTCATGGAAAGCCAGCTTATGGTGCAAGATGGTCAGGAAGAGCTGGCCAAGGAGCTCAACCTCAGCCCAGAGGAGATCTTCAACCTTCTTGATATCAACCAGGATGGCCAGTTGCAGCTCCATGAGGTGTATGTCAGTTTGTGGATTGTGAAGACTTAACGAAGCGTATGACGTGAAGTGGTTTTGTGGTTCAGTTCGTTAACTTGTCATGTCTTTGCTAATGTACCTCCAACAGATTCTGACTCACTCTCGAGTGAGAGACGGCATCTGGCTCACACCAGAGAACTTGCGAGAAATCTACGCAGGGCTCAAAGCTGACAAGGATGGTAACGGTAAGACATCTACTTTATTTTTTCATGTTAAGTTTTAATCGACACTGTTCTCTTTCCAATTTAACAGCTGCCTTTGGTGAATTGGAATTATTGAAAAATAGTTTTCAAATTATAATAGGAAGATATCATAATTTATATAGTCTCATATTCTGGACAGATTTGTTGAGCCTGGAAGAGTTCAGGCTCCTGAGCAATGATGCATTTCAGCGCTTCCTGCTTCAGCGTGGGGTGAAAAGGAGTCAGCTGGTGAGGAACAGCAGACACACTTGGCTGTACCAGGGGAAAGGAGCACACCAGGTCCTCCAAGACATCAAGGCCAGGTTGGGAAGTCGCCTCATTACTAAGGATTCATTGCGTTCTTGTATTCTTGTGTGACTGCCTTTACTTGTCTTGCTATGAATGAGCAGCACAAGTGAATATAATTTCAGTCAATTGTGATCTTTTCCTTTACCTCTCTCTAACAAGGGTAACTCGCCTCACCCGGCTGCCACCCACATTAGTGGACCTCAGTGAGCCACTTCAGGTGGTCCGTTATGAGGAAGGAGGGCACTACCATGCCCACCATGACAGTGGCCCAGTCTACCCTGAAACTGCCTGCACACACACGCGCCTTGCAGCTAACACCTCCACCCCTTTTGAGACATCTTGCAGGTGAAATTACTGAGGTCCATAGTGTTGAAATTCTCAATTTAACAACAAAAAAGTAATTCATCTGTCTGGTGTGATGACTAAACTTTGACACTCCATTGTGATTGCTGGCATGTTTATGGGGGTGATTCGATATTGTCAATATGGAAAAATAGTGTGTGTGTGTGTGTGCTTGCCTCTTGTTTAGACAGTGTTTGTGTTTTTGTCTAGGGCTTGTTTGCACCATACATGTTTGTGTCAATTTAAATCTGTGTTGCACACTTAGGTACATCACAGTACTCTTCTACCTGAACTCTGTTGAGGGGGGCGGGGAGACCGCATTCCCTGTGGCAGACAACAGGACCTATGATGAAGTGGTGCGTAATTGTGTGTGGGTCTAGAAATGTCTTCGGGGAGCCCTGCGAAAGAATTGTGTACATACTGTGCATGTCTTTCACATCTGTGGTAGCTCACTCGTTTGTCAGTGGGTGCATGAGCCTGATATAAAGCCAACTAAGTCACTGAGTTTAAGTGTTTGTTTTAGTCTCTAATACAGAATGACGTGGATCTTTTGGACACCAGGAGGAACTGTGACAGGAGCAACCTGAGGGTGAAGCCTACCAAAGGGACAGCTGTTTTCTGGTACAATTACCTTTCTGATGGACGAGGTAGGAAACCAAAAAATTACAACACAATTTATGATCATCACTCTGCAATAACACTGAAAATCAGCAATTCATTTCATTCCAACTTCATATCATGTTGCGGTACTGGTTTAACTTTTTGTTTGTAATCCTATGTTGATGACCATTCAAATTTTCCACACGGACAAAAGAATAGTACTTATCTTCTCATCCAACCTTGTATATGAGAATGAATGGATATTTATTTTAGTCTTTAAAATACAGCACACACACACACACACACATATATATATATATATATATATATATATATATATATATTAGGGGTGTAACGGTACACTACACGGTACACAACATGGTTCAGTACAGTAAGTACCTCGGTTTTGAAATCCCAGTTCAGTACATTTTCTATACAGAAAAATGTGGAAAAAAGGTGATTTTTGTTTTTCATTTATTGTCAAATTGAAAAAATAAAACAGTGAAAACATTAAACATAACAATACCCTGAACAAAGGATGGTTGTTTTTAAATAAAAACATACCTACGTCTGGGTAGGAAAATAAAAAGAAGTAATAAAATAAAGATCAATTTAAGAGCGGCATGTAGAAAATACTGTAAGCATTTCCAACTTCACATTCAAACTGCTCAGTTAAATAAAAAACTCTCTGGCTTTACTAGTCAAGTTGAAATAAACTTGAAATCTGACTCATGCTTAATTCTTTAATGTAAAAAACCCAGAAAATAACAGTGCTAACGCTGGGTGCTAACACAAGTATCCAGATGGCTCCGTGTGGCTCATCTGTTCTAACCTTAGATTGTCGTTAGTTAGATTAATTAACTCAGACTTGAGTCAGGTTCAGTGAAACTGCTCTGTGCTACAAGCTAAACGAGGTTGGTAGGATGGCTCGACAACAACATACGGGGCTTTGCGATAGTGTTCTGTCACCCAGAGTAAACAAGGAGGGGCGAGTAGTTCCTCTTTGTTTCAGTGTGGTAATATTTTCTGTACGTTCAGTACATGCATGTATTCGGTAAAAATACACACACAGACCGTTACACCCCTAATACAATATAATATAATAATAATCAATAGTATTCAATTTAAATTCAATTATTTTGTTGTGTAAAATTTTATTTTCATACATTGGATGCATAATTGAGGCAGAGCAAAAAGTTGTAGTTATAGCTCATATTGGTGGTGTTAAATTTTAGCAGATGTTACATAACTTTTATTCAATGACAATTTGTGTCAAATTTAAATTAATAACTATTTAAATTAGTGTTTTGATATTTACTAGATAATTAACATTATCCAAAAAGTAAAGTGAGAAAACAAAACTACTCAAGTAAATTAGATTGACCACTCAGTTGAAACAGTGTGTTTGGTAGCCAAGCCATTTTAAAAACAAATCAAAGGATGTCACTAACTAAAATACATTTTTTCATCTAAATAGGCTGGGTGGGGGAGCAGGATGAATATGCTCTGCATGGAGGGTGCGTAGTCACCCTTGGCACAAAGTGGGTCGCCAATAAATGGATAAACATCGATCCAGACTACCAGAGGCAGGCTCGCTATCAGCAGCTGGTGTCACAGCATCCAGAGGAGGATGATGATGGTCTGACTCTGAACCCTGACATACAGAGTCCCACAATCCACCAGGACTTGTAGCTAATATTACCAAAAAAAAAAACAAAAAAACAAAACAACTACCTAGCCTTCCTCAAACTTGTGCACAATGTTTTGGTAATGTCCTCTGTGACCAGTATGTAGAGATAAGACTTATTCAGGGAATGAGGTCACAGTGGGTTTATGCAATTGTAAAGAGAAGCTTTAGTAAAAAGTTGCTTGGGTATTGTTATCCTGTTATTTTTTAATCAATTACAAGTTCCCATGTTCGGAATGTTGCACTAGAAACTCAGAAGAGGAGTTGAGACAAGAAACCCATTCCTTTGCATGTGTTAGCTTCACAATTTTGCTGTTGCCATGGGCAGGAATTGCACTTGAAAACTGAAATGATTGCTGTAAACTTTTCAATGTTGCACCTCATTATTGCGGCCGTTGCTAAAAAAGACCTGACACACTGAGTGTGACGCATGTTGCCTTGTCTTTGCTATTTGAATTTATCTTTGTTTTATTCTCAATTCAAATGCACAGTTGTTTCGATGTTTCACTGTATTCATTTACTTTTCTCTAAAAATGCAGTGTAACACTCCCATACATGGAATAAAGTTAAACTGAGCTCATGTGCCAGAATTCAAAATTAGTCTTCTTTTACATACCTTAAAAGGCAATATGTAAAAATATCCATGTACGTTATTTATTTAACTATTTAATTTTCTCAATACTAGCATAATTTGATTTAGAAATACAAGTTCTCAGTTTGTGACATTTCCTCTTGCTGCTGTTGTTCCATCCTCTGTGCTGGACGTCCTGTTTGGTTTCGGTTTTTAAAGCTTTGTGCTGCTGTGCATGTCCTGAAATCAAACCAATTTAGTTGATTTGTTGATTTGACGTGACCAAATGCCTTTAATCGGTCATAATATAGTTGGATTGTTCAGTGCTGACAATTAGCTATTTAACAACAGTTATGTGTGTACCCACACAAAGCAATTTATATTTTGTCTGCATTTATCTAGTTGACAGATACAGTACAGATAAAGTTTCACTGTACTCACCACTTTCTGCTCATATTTGGGGAATGATGTTGCTCCACGGTGGTTCAGACAATACAGTACAGCATCATGAACAGTGGTAAAAAGATGCCTTTTTGTAATCGACTCAGAGAAGAAATCACCAAGCTCCAACTGCTCCACTACAGAGGCTGAGGAGCAAACAGCCTATTTGTAGAGGTACTACAATGAGCCTAGAGCCTTAAGAAAATGTAAAGGTGTTCACTTACCTTGACAACCAGCCATGTAGATATCCACATCAATCTCACTGAAGTCATGGAAAATCTGCCAATATAAGAAATGCTGAGTATTTTTTCTTTTCATTTTTTTTTTTAAATTTTTCATCATGATGTGCATCAAACTTCAATCAGCTCATGCTACACCATCAGGGTTTATCTTTGTGCCAAACTGCCAGGACAACATGCATACTTTGTTAATGTCGCTTAAATTACATTTACATTATCTAATGAAATATTAACACCACGATGACCTGAAAATGAAAGGATAATCTTCTTTCAAACAAAGGGGAAATGATTGGTCATTTAGGATGTTTTTATTTATTTCTTGGTTTAAAGAATACCTGTCGCTGTGGTACTTACATTTTTCATGGTCTTTATAGCCACTGTGTCAATGAAGTTAGCTGTGGAAAGGTCGAGAATGATGGAGTGAATGTCCCAGGTCCACTTGCCCAGAGAACCCAGAGAGATCCGCTCCAGGTCACGACTCAATGTGTCCTCACTGCTGGAGCCCAGAGTGGTGGTTTCCCCTTCCTGCAGCTCAGACAGCCAACCTAAACTTGAGCAGTCTGGATCTCCTCCTTTCAGGTATTCCCATCTACACGGGACATCTGCTTCTCTGGGAGAGGTTGGAATGACAAACACTGTCCCGTTCTCTCTCTCAGCCCAGACTTCTTCTTCATTGTTGATGCATGTGTCCATCCAGCCGGGCTGTTCCTCCACAGAGAACGCCGGCGCAGCAGAGAGCTGTTTTGTTGACCTCTGTGCTCGTTTCTAAGGAGTAGTCAGCAAAAGAAGTGATGATATCCACTATCTACTGCCATTGATCACAAACTTCGGTATATATATGACTCACAGAAAGAATTTTTGTACTCATCTTCTCATCACATTTGGATAAACTTATCAAAGGACGACACATGCAGCCAAAGTTACTGCACTACTTCAAATATTCTGATTATGGCAGTAATGTGAAACATTTTTGGCACATTACCTCTCTTTTGGCCTGCCTCTTCGCTCTCCTCTTAGCTCTCCTTTCTCTGCGTTTCTGTTTGGCCTTCTGCCTCCTCTTGTAGATAATCATTTTACTGATGTCAAGCCCGCTCTGAAGTCAGGTGACAAAGAGAAACAAAACATATCCATTATAGAAAAATATGACAAAATTATACAATTGTCAGGCTCTAAACTATAGAATATCAGAGCTTAAACAAATAGTCATTTAATTTATTCATCATCTGACAGAAAATGAATGTACAAAACATTTCAATTTTTTCATTTCCTCGAAGTAGAAAATTTATCAGCCCTTTTAAAATGTGATATTTAATTCAACATCTTTGGAGTCTGGACGGTTAAAACAAGGACTTTGGACTTATGGGAATGTATAATGAATATTTTTAACTGTGTATTTTCATATTACATCATTAATTCATGAGTCAAAAGAAAATATAGTCAGATTACTGGACAATGCAAATATCCAAGAGTCACAGTCCTGGACTGGACAGGATTACTAAGCACTAACCTTTTCTTTCAGGGCTTCAAGGTAGAGTTCAGCATTGGCAAAATATACTGTTGCAGATGAGCGGAATATAGTAACTCCTGGAATCTCTCTCGCCTGCCAAATACAGAAACATCCTCAGATTTTGTTGCAGTCAGCGTTGAAAATCTTTAAATCTTGACTTTCCATCTTTGTGTTTTACCTCTCTGTGTGTCTCTATATCCAAATACAGTTCTGTACCTGGAACATTTCCCAGAACAGAGTATGTCGGCCTAAGAATTAAATGAAAAAAACTCACTAAATTTCATGTGTGCATGGCTTGAGTACAATATTTTATCACACACAATTTTAGTAATTGATGTTGCTAATTGTTATAAAGTAGGAAGCAGTATATGCAAAGGTTAAAGGAGTCTTACATCTGAGTCCTAAAGATAACAGTAAGCAAAGCAAAGGTGATCGATGCAGCCAGACCCAGATCCAAATTCAGGAGCAGTGTTGACACCCAAGTGACTAACCACACCACCTGGGGAAAACAGCATGACATCACTTATTGTTTGGAGGAACAATGATAAGGACACCCAAGCAGATTCTGTTACAATCACTGTTTTCAAGGGATTTTTTTATTCTCTTCATAGTCATTGTTAAAAATTATGAACATAATTTATCCTCTTACCAGATCTATCTTGTTGCGCCTCCACAGTGTTACAACATCAATGTACTGCTTGAACATGCCCTTCAGATTTACAAAAACAATCACTGCGAGGACGGCCTAAAACAAGCAAACTCACATTTCAATATGATGAAATCCATCACCCCTCTTTATATATCATATTTCATAACTTTGTGTATCAGTGTATAGTTTGTCACAACCTTTGGCAACTCCTGGAAGAGTGGTCCAAGTTTTAGTATGGTCACAAACACAATCAAAGCGGAGGCCACTCCAGCCATCTGAGAACATAGAAAAGGTTGCTTATGTTGACATCATTCAGGGGAGGTGGACAAGGATCACATGGTTTTCCAACATTTAGTGGTGGTAACTGATTTGGCATGTAGTTCAGATAGACATAGATTACTTTGGCATGAGAGGCAATGCTGACGCTTCAATTATTTCTATCTGCAATGTTGTTTTTGTAATTGTAGCTTCTGGTCTTCACCCACTTGTGTTTTTCCTCCAGTGGTCTCTTGGACGAGACTTCGAGACATGGAGGGGCACACAGAGTAGCACTGAAAGAAGCCTCCCACCACATTACTGAGACCAAGAGCCACCAGCTCCTTCAGTGGAGTGAGGACAGATGCCAAAATTCGAAGACAAAGTAAAGACAAAATAATTAATTTTGAAAACAATTGTATGTTCATGGTATCAGCATAGCTATTTAACATATTGAATGTGAATTCTGTCTCACCTGGTTACTGTCAACCTTGTATCCGTGTTTTAGTGCAAAGGTTTTTCCGAGTGAAATTGATATAGCATATCCAACAATAGCCAGTGCAAAAGCATCTCCAATAACTTCCCCAAATATGGTCACATCTGGAACTTTGGGGGGACTTAATCTGGTGCACAGATAGAGAATGAGATCAATTAGCATGAAACAAGAATATAACAAATATATAATGAATGCTTAATCCAAATGCTTACCCACAAGGAATTTCTCCAACAACTGAAATTGTGTAGTTGCTGTTCAAGTGGGCGTAATTTGATATCAGTGTTACAGCGACAATCTGAAGCAGTCACACAATATACAAAGCGTAAATACATACATACATACACATAAAAAGAACAAGAACACAAATCCTTAATCATTAAAAATCTGGTATCATATTGTTGATGTGGACTTAATTATTAACCATAAATATCTCCCTTTTGCTGTGAACTGCACAAATGCAAAGGCCCTGACAAAACTGCTGATTCAGCTGCTCGGTTCCCCTGTGCCTGTTTTTTTTTTTTTTAATGCTGCAACATCAGCACAGAACACAAATGTGATAATATAAAGTGAGCCTAGATTGTGTGTCCTCATGTCAACTGACTGTGATGAGCTCCACTGGGATAGGCACTGGCAGCTTTGGACTGAGGAAGGAGTTGAGCTCCTTGGCTGCTACTAGAAACACCATAGACACAGCACTGACTAGCAGGGTGGGAAGATGAGTCTGTGGCAGCAGGGAGCAAACATCCCTCAGAGTCTGATGATAAAGATAAAACACCAAGTGAGTTAAGGCTTGTTACTTTTAAAAAACGCACATTTAAGTTACACGCAGATAATGGATCTAACCCAAATTATACAGTACAGATTACAAAGATAAAAATTCAATGAAAAAATATATCCGACATTCTTATGACAGGGTTAGTGTGCAATGAACGTGAAAACTATGATAGTGAGAAAGTCAGTGGAAGAACGCTAAAGCAATCGTAGCCCAGAAAAACTGTTTGATTTTATGAGAAAAGTTGGTTAAACTCTTTCTGACTGAGAATATTAAACTTAATACATTTAGATCAGTATTGCATCTACGAAAACAAAATACTTGACAGAACTTACATACACCAGTGACAGCGGACCACTGAACCGTGTGGGTGAAACACCAAAAATGTACTTCAATTGTGCTACGACAGCATGAGCTGCAGCAGCCGTTGTGTAAGCCCGCACCAGAGGCTCAGATAGGTACGTTCCCACAAAGCCAAACTTTACCAAGCCCAGTACCACCTACACAAAAACAAGCAACTTTGCTTAAATGAATTTCGCAGCTGTAGTAACATAATTGAAATGTATTGTCACTCTGGGATGCTGTGCCAGACCTGAATCAGTCCTCCTAAGACAGTAGTAGCAGCTGCCACCTGCACCCTGTAGGAGTCCCGGGCAATTATGTCCACCTCTGCTGTTATGTTTGTCTCATTCACTTTGAGGAAATACAAATCTGGAGCAAGTCTTTCTGTCACACTGCCCACCATGATGCTGAGCACAGTGAATGTACCTGAATATAGCAAAAGATGCATGTTATTATTGATTTTTCTTTTTATTGGCCATTGGACAATATCAGGCTCTCTCTGGACTTACCAATGGAGATATGATGTGATGTTCCAAAAAAGAAGTAGATTAATGCTGGATAGAGGGAAGTATAGAGCCCAAACACAGGAGGTAAGGAAGCCAACAATGCATAAGCCATACCTGTGGAAGCAGATGTATTGCTACAAATATTATTACTTGTATGTGACAGGAAAGGTTTCTGTCATATAACTCAAGGAAGTCAGTATACTGCAATCCCGATGACATTTACTCAACTATGATGGACTACATCATACCTTGAGGCAGGTGAATTATACCCACACTAATCCCAGAGATTAGGTCCGGCATGCCATAGTCCCAGACTGAGTATTTGGGCAACCAGTATAATATAGGTAAGATGCTCAGCACCCTTCGTTTCAGCTGGGGTACTGTACATCTGGAAGGGATTTGAAGGAAAAACAGGCAGAAATGAAACACTTAACTTTTGGGGGATATCTTCAAATCCTAAATTTAGTAAAAATATATTTGGTCATTTTAAAGATCAGAACGGACATTTACACACTACAGTACAGTGAGAATCAAATTCACTCATTTATGAAGTTTACTGTACCTTAAGGAGTTTTTAAGCTGTTCAGTTAGAGAAGAGTGAGTATTTTTTCTCAGCGTTAACGCTTCCAATCTCTGCTCATCCAGAACTTCCCTCTCCACTCTATATTTCCCTAACCTCCGTGCAGCATCCATCACTCTCAGTGGCTCAACCTCTGCACCTTCTTTTACACTTTTAATGACGTAGATACGATTTATCCCAAAGATGGCAAGCTTTCCATCCAACTGTCTATCAAAAACAGATGCTTCAGTTCTACTGAGAAAAGAGCAGCTGAACCAGCATATGTAGCCTCATCATATAGTTTAATGATTAACTGTAGTAAGGATGTTGTGGGCAGAGCCTTTTCATTGATGATGGACACTGACCAGAGGACGCACAGGATACAATTATCTGGTTAAAAGAGGGGAACATTTTCAAATGATGTTTAACAGGTGTATTTCCATCTGCTCTGTTTTTCCATTTACTAGCAAAAGTAAAACTGATGAACCACGAAATGTCAAATGGAGGTCAGATTACGCTGGTCAAGTGAGTCTTTATTATGGGCTCAAATTTTCCTCAAGATATTTAAAATTCAAGTGGTTTTTTTTTTCTTAAGAATTCAGTGGGAAAAAAAGTTAAATACATGCCAGAGCTATATTGTGTTGGACACAAAAGTCTCAAGAATATGGATGTTAAAGATCATATTTAATAGTATAATAATAAACAGTCTGATTCTTAAAAAATGTGGGTGCACAACATATACTGGGCCTTTAAGAAGGGACATGAAATCTGAATCCCAGCTGCCAACTTCATTACAGTCATTCCAGGACTTCATGCACGTGACTGAGGCACACAAACTGAACGTAGAATTGTCCAAAACTAAGTACAATATTTTGGAGAAGAGTGAATTTATAAATGTAAAAAGGATTCACAATATTTATTACCGCTGATGCTTTAAAACTCAAAGCTCTACAGACAGTGCAGACCTTTTTGACCCAGTTTCTATCTGGCCCAGCCACAACACTGTCTATTTTTGGGTGAGTGGCTCAGATCTCCACAGCGGCAGAGGGGAACATATCTTTCTCTCTCGCAATTGCTCAGATGCACACTAACCCCCCTGACTCAACATCAACAATACATGTAGCTGGATGAAAAACATGGATATCCACAGGTCTTTTTAGATCGGAGATAACAGAAAAGGCACTGATGACTTTGGTAAGACATGTCCCATGGGGCCTGTGTACTGCATGATATGGTTAGAAGTAGCTATTTGTAAGAGAGCACATGGTACTTTACACAAAAAATGATGTTATTTTGCTATATATAACCCTAACCCTATATGAGAATATAAATATAAATTTTAAGTTTCCTTGTATTTCGCCAGGATTGTTTTCATAAATAGTCTGGTAACTTTTCACTCCTTAGGTCAATAAAGTAAAAATAATTATGAACATTTTGCAAAAACAAAATAGTTGCTAGGGCTTTAATATTGGTAACTAATTCCACACTACTGCATACTTGGGGTTTGTTACAGTGCTGATGGCAGCTCAACTTTGCTTTTATTTTTCTCTTTGTCTTTTTCAGACAGAATTTCTTCTCTAGTTGTTCATAAGTGCATAACAATCTGTGTAAATTAGTGAAGAGCATTGATATTATAACCAAAACATTGAAACAAAATGGATCTGACAGCTAAACATGGGTTGGTGCTGCTCAACCAGTTGAGAAGGATGAGGGAGACAGAGCATCTGACAGACGTGGTACTGGTGGCTGAGGGCATCAGCTTTCCCTGTCACAGGGTTGTTCTATCTGCCTTCAGTCCTTACTTCCGTGTTATGTTCACATGTGGCCTTCGTGAGTGCACCAATAGAGAAATATTCCTGCGTGATACCCCAGCAGACAGCTTGGCTCTTCTCTTGAACTACATGTACTGCTCCGACCTTCCTCTCACTAACTCCAATGTGCAGGGAATCTCCATTGCAGCTTTTCTGCTGCAGATGGATGACGTCTTCTCTCGCTGTCAGCAGCACATGACAGAAAACATGGATGCCTCCAACTGCCTCGGTGTGTATTACTTTGCTCGTGACCTCGGCGCAGAGGAACTGGCTGACCATGCTCAGCGTTTCTCGAGGCAGCACTTTGTCCAAGTCTGCCAGAATGAGGAGATCCTGGAGCTGGAAGCTCATCAGCTGGGGAAGCTCCTGACCTCTGATGACCTTAATGTTTCCAGAGAGGAGACCATCCTTGATGTGGTCTTGCGCTGGGTCAAACACAGCAGTCTGACGGAGGGAGAGGTTCGTATTCTACACCTTCCAGAGCTCCTGAAGAAAGTCCGCTTGCCCCTCATAAGCCCTGGTTATTTACGAGAGGCAATGAATAGAAACACAGCTCTTCTGGCTAATTCTGAGTGTTTGGAGATGATGAATGAAGCCCTGGAGGCCACAGCGATGCATCTTTCAGCCGTGCCACGTAAATTAAAGCTGCGCTATGGAATGGAGACCACAGATCTGCTGCTCTGTGTTGGAAATGATGGCGGAGGGATTCGGTCAAGATACGGAAACTTCACTGAGCGCAGTTTCTGCTATGCCCCATCCACAGGCCGAACTTACTACATGACTTCACCCCGGTATGGAGAGGCTCTGGGGTATGTTGGTGCCGGGGTAGTAACTGAAGAAAATGACATTATTGTTGCAGGTGAGGCAGGTGTGCGCAGAATGGCCCGAGAGAAGGTCATGAATGTTGAGGTCTACAGGTAAGATGAAAGTAAAGCAATACATCTGTCCACGAGTCTGCTCTCCCCACATACATAGCACTGGTTGTTCTCTTGGTTTGCAGGTACAAAGTAGAGGCCCAAGGAAGCTGGGAGCGTATGACTTCAGCAGAGTACCGTGATTCCTATGCTCTGGGATCACTGGGTGACACTCTGTACCTTCTGGGTGGGCAGATGAGACTGAAAAACCAGTTTCTAATCACAAACTGTGTGGAGAGATGGTCCCTGCAGGGCGGACCCTGGCGGAGCGCAGCACCCCTGCCTTTGCCATTGGCCTATCACAGTGTGGTCAGAATGAAGGGTCGTCTGTACGTGATGGGTGGTCAAACCCCACAGGTGACATAAAAAACATGTCTGCTTTTTTCCTAGGAGTTATTCAAAAACTTTCAGCTTGTTTCCTTCTGAAATCTATGAAGAAATCACACATTCAGTATGATCTCTGTACCTATTTCGTTAAACCCTCCTTTGCTCTCAACTACCCAGTCATACCGGACAGATGATGAGCCTGAATGTCTTAGTAACCGTCTTCTGGAGTATGATCCAAATACAAACAAGTGGACAGAACTATGTCCCATGAAGTACTCAAAGTACCGTTGCAGTGCTGTGGTTCTCAATGATGAAATTTTTGTAATGGGTACGATAATTTCTTTAAATTGTTCTATTAAAATACATATTATCCTATTATTTAAATTGCACTGACTTTTATAAGATGTAAAACTGATCAAACTTGATGAAATTTTGCACCAATAGGTGGCATTGGCTGTGAAGGTGTAGACCGTGGGCAGTCACGCCACTGCCTCGATGCTGTGGAGATCTACAACGCAGATGGAGATTTCTGGAGAGATGGTCCTCCTCTCCCATGTGCACAGCTCTCCCTGCGCACAAATGCCTGTAATGCAGGCGTGGTGGGAGGAAAGATTTATGTGTGTGGATATTATAAAGGAGCAGGTAACAAGGCAGTACCCAGATCCAATAAAATACAGACATCCAAAGAGGGTTCCAACTGAAAGTAATGCTCCTTCTTCTTGACAACCCCCAGGTCGCCATGATGACATAACAAAGGACATTTTAGAGTTGGATCCTTGGGAGAGCCGGTGGACAGTGGTGGCCCGTCGTGCTCTGATGCACGACAACTATGACGTCTGCTTGGTGGCAAGTCTCAACCCAAGGGGACTCATGTCCCCCCCTGCAGACCTAGTAAAACTGTGATACACTAGTCAAGTCAGATCAAAGTCTGGTAGAATTGGTGAAGAAAATGAATGATTAATTATTGCTGCACTTATTGCTGGGCCAAAAGCATTTTTTTCTAAGCAGAAAAGGTCTTAGTGCTCTGCATGAAAAAGGATCTGTGGTTAATGAGTAGGATGATAATTTGTAAATAGTCTTTTTGTTCCTTTTTTATTTCACTGGGTATAATCCGAAGAGAAAATTTATCACCTGAAACTGAGTAGTTCATAGCTGATAATGCATATGTAACAAGATTAATAAATGATGCCCTTTGACATTAGGAAATATTTCAATATAAACTACGTTTATGTTGAATTATAGATTTGTCCATTCATACCAACCCTATCCTTACAAGTTTAATGATACTAACACTAAAGTCCTAAATCACTATGGTGAATTAACCATGGAGATGGCAGATCAGGTAAAACTAGTAAAAATGGTTTTACAATATTTTGAATAGTTAAACTTTGAACAAATCAATATGTTTAAACAATGTAATTGATTAAGTTAATCAATGTGTGTTCTTTAGGGATGTTTTCTAAAGCAGCTTTAATAATAGCTTTTGTGCTAATAAATATGCACCTCAATGATATTATGGATTGGTTGTTGTGGTTTGAACACAGAGACTCCATTATTCATCAATTCATTAGGTACAGCTGGTTCCAACTACTGCCGTCTCACACAATAGTCCTAAACCTTCCTTTCATGAAGGCAATAGTGTTGAAATAAGGAGCTTGGTGTCTATTGGTGAACTGTATGTGAGGTGGCAAATTACTTTTAGTTACAAGTACTATAACACAACGCACCCTTAGAAAATCAACACATAACAGACAAAGTATTTGTACGATACATTTGCTTCTGAGTAATTATTTAAGGATTTCAGTTTATTTTCATTGTAAAGTCAGCAGGACATGTAATGAATGAGTTAAATTTTTCACTTACAGGAACTTTACAGTGGCCTATAATATTTTTTCATCAGAAAAAATAATATTAAGATTAAAAATTTAAATGTGCAATTCTCTGCGGGTCATGCTGTCCTTAACTTGTTTGTCATTCAGTTGTTCTTACAACATTTCCCAACTATTCCACCACAAGACAAAAAAAACATTTATCAATGTGTTCATCTTTCGAAAAAATTGATTCCACAGAATAATAACAGAATAATGGTCACATGTAATTGTAAATATAATATTAAATCTTTCTGGCCTGAATTGCCCTAAGAAAGACGGGCTGCAGTGTCAGGAATCCCTCAGTCATCCTCTAGGAGCCTAAATCAGAATCGCAACTCATGTCAAACAACTGCCAGAGGACCCCTGTTTTCAAAGGGGTCCTCGTCTTGGACTCAGCTACCATCTTGTCTAGGATGGATTCAATTCCTGTGAGGCATGAAGAGCTGTTGCTGTCCTGAGACCAGCAGCGGAGAGGGGTCATGATCTGCCCCAAAGCTTCACTGGACCTCTTCTCTCTGTTCAGTGTTATTGGACACTCTGGGTTGAGATTGTCCTGACTGGTTACCACATTAAGATCACGGCGCTCGCAGAGAGGTGCTGAACCATTCAGTTGTTTGTTGCCATTTATTGGTTGACTGTTTTCATCCTGGATAACACGCTTACTCCTCTGTGAGAGCACCGGTGGCCTCTTTTTGCGCTTCCTGTATCCTCTGAGAGTAGATTTCTTCACATTGCTGGAGCTGGGATCCTGAGGGGGGAGCTCAACCTGCTTGTCCTCAGAGTTGTTCGATGTAGATTGAAGCTGCGTGTCTTCAAGTGTGTTGCCCTGTAGGATGTTGGAGAGGGACTGATCCAGCCCCGGTGTCCTTTGGGTGGCACTGTCCATTGAGCTGGGTTTGGCTGAAAGCTGTGAGACCAGGCTGGTGAGCAGCTTCAGCGCCTCTTCAAGTATGTTTTGTTCTTTCTGCTGTTCCTCTTTCAGATTCTCAAGACTGCACTTTAAACTCTGCCAATTTGAACCAAGTTCTGCGATAGTGTCTCCACTCTTAAGGATAAAAATTAACAATTGTCATCATCACTGATAAGAAATGTTTCCTTTTTTATGTCATTGAAAGAATAGTGCTATTTACCTTTTTCACTTTTTCTTCCAACTTTGTCATCACATCTTTGTGGGAATTCAATTCATTTACAAAAGTCTGAAACTGCTTTGAGATGTCATTCTGAAGACCGTTCAAATTATTTTGCACTGGATGAACCAATAAAGAGGCAAAAAGTCAATAGAATAAATAAATAAATAAATCAAATCAAATCAAATCTTAAAACCTCTCACTAATTTTACAAAATTAGATGCACTTTTGTCTGGGAACTATTGTTGGACAAAGTGCACCATCCACTGGTGACATCAAATATTGCACACTGCCTGTTTTTACTGCTTTAACCAGATTAATACTAAAGGCTATTTCAAATAAAAACACATCTGTCCTTCTGTAAACTTACATGTTGATGAAAAATTGTCAAATTTTTCAAGGACAGTCTGGCAGACAGCCATATTTCTCTCTGTGCCACCAAGCATTTGTTGAATCTGAAAAACATTTTTAATGCATCATATCTATCGATGAGACACTGTATAATAGAAAAAATACTATCATCACTTACATCATTAAGAGTCTCTCTCATATGTTGACATTCTTTGGCCAAATGGTCACTGTTAGAAAGTAAGATCATTAACATTGTAATGAAATCCTTATGACCCTTATTATGGGTCATTTTCATGCCTCAATTTCTTTTCATATAATTCCTAATTGTATTTGACTTTAATAGTTCATTAATTTAATCATGTTTACATAGAACTACACACACAAAAAAAACAAACTGGAAATTTTAATTTAAAAAAGATAGCGCACAAAGTTTTTTATCATAAAGGTTATAAATCCAACAAGTACCTGTCATTTTTTTCTTTTGCCTTTTTCTTGTCCTCCTCAAATTTATCCAGTATTGCAAAACACCTGGATTTATCCTTCAGTTCTCCAAACAGGAGAGGTTTAGTGTGGTAACTGACTGAAAACTTTGGGTCGCTACCCTAAACAGAGAAAAATCTAAAGTTAAAAATACATAAAAAAGATACCTTTCTTTCACATTATCTGAAAGATTATTAATATGGACTTATGTTTATATAATTAGTGTAGGTCCTGGTCCTGTATTTAGGTCATTGTAACATGGAAATTACAAAACCAAAACACCTTGTCTTCCTACCAATAGCCAAAGTGGGCTATGAACCATATCTGCTCATTAGTTTTCAAATTTGCACACAACAGCCCAAGAGGGCCTGATATATTAAGGGGATAGATAAATCTGTAAAACAGAGATGGAAACATCTTACATAGGATACATAGTTATGGCCATACAAACATGATATGCATTATGGTTACATTTTATATATTAAACTTACTAAAGAAATAAAATCATAAATATGATAACGCCGAAATAGCATCAGTGGGTTTTTTTGTTTTGTTTTTCTCATAGTAGTGCCCACATGAAAATGCCTAGAGCTTTAGCTGTCTCATTAAACATGTTACTAAGGTCACTTTTAAATACAATGAGAGTAACTACACTACAAAAAGACAACAACACTAAAAGCAATTGGCCTACTGTCTTTGCACACAGACGATCTTACAACCTCACCAAAACCAAGATGAAGTTGATAAATCTCACCTCTTGGGAACTTTGCAGGGAGGTCCTGGATGACAAACTCATATCCTGAGATGTTCCCTGAGAGTTTTCAGGCCAAAATTGAGACCCAAAGAATAACTGAGAGTCTGTCATACTGGAGTAGCCACTGGTAGCCGCATTCCTGCTGAGTATTTTGTCCCCGAAAGGTTTTACAAGTTAAGAAAACACAAATAAATAAAAGCAAAGTGTGGGAATGTGGCATTGAGCTAAATATTGTTCCATATAGGGCTGCAGCTCAGATAGATAACTTTATATTTATCTGACAGTTGTTTTAATTGTTGCCTACCAAATGCTACGACAAATACCATCAAGAAAAGTACAACTGATAAAACTATTACTTTTGACTATCACAATAGCTGCCATTGAATTATTTGTACAATGGTGAAGCAACTAAATGATGTAATGCTGAAGATCATTTTGTATTTCCTGATGCTATAATCAAGTTTAGTGTCTTTCATTTGAAAACTAATAATAACAGCCACATAGACAAAGTTGACATAGTCAAACGTTTGGACGGACTTTTCTATTCATTTGGATGGGAAAGTGTTAATAAGGAACACATTAAAGTTAGTCGCATAATTGAGTCAAAAACCTGCTTCCAGTTTGGATGTTCAGCATTTCCTTTATGTTCCTCAAATGATTCATCGTCTGTGTGGACCTGTTGGTTACAATAACAAGTTAGCAGCAGTTTTGGCTTTTTAACAGCATCAACAGCTGAAAGATGTTGAGTCATGCAAGCTAGCCTAGTTATCATTAGCCTAATGTACAGAATGCATCACTCATTAGTTTACTTTTAACCATCACAGGAAAAATAACAGTTAGCGTTCATTGTTAAACTAGACGTTTTAAATCTGTGCCAAAAGCTAGTCATGTTAAATTTCTAAAATCTGACTCACCATCAAACCAGACATTAAAAACGCAACTCACAGCTTCTCCCGCCACACGTCCTTTCAAAACCAGGCTATGCTGCATTCATGGACCGTAGGGGGGGAAAATCCAGTCCAAGCTAAAGTCGAATAGACACCGTGATGTTATATTGATAATTTATTCATATGCGTTTATTTCTCCAGAGAAGTACAGAGTAAGAACTCAATTTATGTATTATTGTATATGTTTTCTGTCCAAATCCCTTTCTCGTGTTCCTGTAATGACTTAAACAGAAGTGTAAGTGAAAGCATCAGTATGGAGTCCAGTTAATGTCAAAGTGGAGAAGAAGAAACCATGAGTTTATAAAGCACAAACAAAGATGTGGGCAAAAGAGGCGACGATTACGAGCCAAGGGAATTATTAACCTTTGGATTTACACTTCTGTGAAGCAGTTTTTTAAAAAATATATACACACATATTTTTATATGTCCATGGTTGGACAGGTCCGCAGCCTCCATTAGCTGTGAGTGGAGTCACCTGCTAAACTTAAATTACAATGAAGCCTAAAAACAGGCGGGGTTTTATTTTGGAAGTCGTACCCGGAAGTGTATGTTCCTGAAGAGTAAGTGCGCTCCGAGCTGCCGGATCGTCTGTTTTTTCTTTCAGGTGTGTGTCCAGGACAAACCCTCAGCCAAATTAAAGCCAGTCTCCGGTCATATCTCTGCGGAGGAGGACACCTGTCGCTGACCGAGCCGCCCAGAGGACTTTTGGTCGGATCGGAGCAGCCTGGCTCTTTTCGGCTGGTGAGTGAACTTTTTTTTTGTTGTTGTTTCTCCCCGCACACTAATGTGGCAGGTGTTTGGTCCGAGGCAGCAAACAGAGGCGATCATTTCCATCAGATTTAGACCCGATCGGTGCGTCTGTTTCTCTGAGTCTGACGGTGTTATTGTTCATCCTGCTGACAGGTGCTAGCTAGCTAAACACCTCGGTTAGATCTGCATCACCTCACAGCCCCATTCAGCCTCTTTTGTGAGGAAATAGACTGTTCATTTATCTTTACTACTGACATGATTACTTCCCAATCCAAAAGGCGAAGTGACCAGTGAAATCACTTCTGTTGATAAGTGTCCCCTGTTTAATATTTAAGCTGCTGTGGTTTTGCTCCTTTAAGATCAAAGTCTTAGTTTTGTAACTGGACTGATTTTTTTTTTTTTTTTTTTTACCTCACCAAAGAGACAATTAAACTTTTCAATTTTAAGTTGATGTAGTTAAAATTGCTATTCATAATTAAACAAGAACATTTTAAACATCAACCTTAGACATGAGTTACTATGAGCTGATTGTGAACAGATGCCCACCGGTGATGTAGCCCTTGCACTTCCCCTCAACCGAATTAAAAACTCTAGGTGACTTTTAACCAACCCACTTAGCCAGAACAAAATAGTTCCACTTAAAATAAACCTTCTAAGATGTCAAACCAGGTAACAGTTCCACCATAATAAAATGTAGTCTGAAATGAATAACTAATAATTATATCACTACGCACTTGATAGAAGGATAAGGCTGTGGCCAGCCAAGTATTTGAATCATTTCAGGTAGCCAAAATCATGCTGGGTGATTTCTTCATTCCTGTGGTACAAATGGCTAAAGGTCTGTGTCCTACTATATTTGCAGTCAAAGTTTTCTAACTCAAGTTTGTTTGATGTCCAAGGGTTCAAATATGGCTCTGTCATTCCTTTTGGTCCTGGCTGCCACTGTGATTCTTATTAGACCTGAAACACCTGTAACTAAGGTAAGAAGGTGAATGACAGGATGACTGCTGCTCTGCCAAACTGTGTGTGTCTGTGTATACATTTGTATTTTCACACTACACTGATTTGATCCGTGTATGCTGCTCTGTTTACAGGCCTTACATCAAAACTCCCTTGAGTGTTGCGGTGAGAAACAGAAAGTGAACAACTCGTGTTCAAATGACACCCACTGTGAACCAGGTACTGTGAATGTTTTAAATCACTGACTGGGTTGGCAGCTTTATGCAGAACTTGACTCTTTCCTGAGTGTTGACATTGGCACAATAGTTGTTTGATTATTGTTATATTGAGATTGGTGGAAGAGAATAATCATTCTGGTTAATAGTCAATATATCTAATGATTATCTACCACACTGGTCAATCCAACTGCACAGAGCACAGCTTCTGACTGTGCATAGAAATTTTAAATATTCTACAAGAGGTGAGTTACATTTTTTGAAAGACATATCAAAACTGTTGACATACAGTTTATGCCATTCCTTATTATGGAAGTCAAGATGGCTGTACTGCCATTTAAGCTAAAAAAGTGCTGAATAACAAACCAGGCTGGTGGCACTTGGTGTTTTGAACTAGTGCGCTTGTTGCAGTGTTATAAAATGGTTGTAAAAGTGTTGTTTTCATTAGCACTAGATGACTGTAGATCATCAATTTCTCTGGCTATGTGAGTGACTGTACAGGAGCTAGTGGCAGGATGTACAAAGAACAGGTTGAGTGACACAGTATTTACACCTTCACACCTTTTTGAAATGAAAGACAAAGTATGTAGGATGTATTGTGGCAAAAAACCCCCCAAACAATTGCATGTCTGCCGTCTTTGCTGTTATACGCCAGGCACAGGCTGAAACAGAAAAATAGTGAGTGTTATAATTTTGAAATAACCTACTCTGTTCCTGTGCTAATATTACCATTGTCTGTTTTAGCTTGTAATGGAAACACAACATTTTTTATTGATTTGAAACTTTTTAAACTGTATTAGTTGGGGAAGATATTTCACTTTGATTTAACACCAGTAAATCTACTTTGAACACATTTCATACAGCAAGAAACAAACACTTTTGATAAATTAATGTTAATTGTATTTGCCTTTTCGATCGTTTAGGCTGCTTCTTGCGTGTCCTTGAGAATAGCAACACTGTTTGCATTTTCTGTGACTCAGCAGCTGTGGATCTGGAGAACATAACAGTTTGCACCTACAGTAAGGAGTTGGAACTGTTTGCTCACTGTTTTGGAGAAATCACAATTTGAATGTTTTGGAGCATGTGTTTGTTTAATTTGCATGTTTTCTATCCACATTAGACTATACAGTGGAGCGGAGGAATCACACAACTGTAACTACTGTCATTCCTAAAATTGGTAAGATACCATAACTACAGTCAGAATAGACTGAATTCTCAGACTCTGCAAGTCTGAATTATTATAAATGTTTGGTAGTTTGGGTGACAAGAGCAGAATGCTTAACGTTGAAGTGTGCATGTACAAGATAAATTAAATGTCTGAGCATGAGCTAATAGGATATTTGCAATAATTCTCCTCATCTGTTGCTGTTTTGTCTGACGGTTGATCAGGAGGGCCGGGCGTGGCAGCCTCCCTTCTCCTGGGAACACTGTTGATTAGCCTGTTCCTGATTCTATCTGTTGCCTCCTTTTTCTACCTCAAACGCTCTAACCGACTGCCGAACATCTTCTACCGCCGCAACAAGGGCAAGTATTGAAATATGATTTTTATTGCTTTGCATCAGCTATAGTGTTTGTTTTTTCAGTTTGTTTAACTCATATGTAATATTGTGTATTTTTTCAGCCTTCATTTTCCAACCAAGTGAGACAGTGAGTCAGTTTTATTGTTTATAGCTAATTGTGCTCTGCATTACATTAAGAGACTTGTGTAAAGACTGTGAACCTGTGCACTGTGACTTCAGTAATCTTCTCTGGACAAGATATTATTTCTAAGTGTTTGCGTATCCAAGGGACTAATATCATTCCTTTGTTTTATTCCCCTCCTCCAGGCTGTCATGATCCCCTCCACATCAGGTAAGTTGACAACTTACTCCACGAACTGACCTTGCAAAACAGGTTTCCTTATGTTAAGGTAGTGGGAATATGCAAAGCAGTCAAAACAATGCCCAGGGCTGTTTGGTAGTGTTGGTAAGGTGTGCCGCTCTTTTTTTTTTTTTTTTTTTTTTTTGAGGAGTGTTACAGTCATGATGAGCTGGGGTTTGATCCTTTCAGTTGTGTCACAGATACAATGTATGCGTGTGTTTTGTTTTGTTTTTTTCTTCTTTTGAAGTGAGGAAGCCAAGATATGTCAGAAGGGAGCGACCTTCTGCAACATCCACAGTGAAAAGTGCCACCATACCCACCACATCCACCACTCAAGTCTATAATGTGTAGGAGAGGAGTTTGGAGAGTGCTGAGGCAGGTAGGAGAGAAAGCTTAGGAATGATATCAGATTCCCATCAAATGTGAAGAAAGACCAGATGAATCATATAAATGTGGCCAAATTTAACTCTGACTTTTGTTGTAGCATGTCATAGACAATATTTCTTTAGTTTTTTATTTGAAAATAAATAGACACGCAAGAAGTCAAACATCCCAGGAAAAGAGTACAGTATTTCTCTCTTAATTTGGCACATTACCAGTCAATTTGCATTCTCCACCTGCTGGCGCAGCACTTTGGTGATGAATGGATTGACATAACGCTAAACGCCGTTATGTCTGCTCTCGGAGCACGTCTGTTGGGTTTAATGAATGTGTGGACCGCTGTTAAAAGACCACTTTTGAAATTCTCTTATTGGATCTCTAGGCTGAGATTTTAGATGAGAAGATTGGGTGGAAAAAGTATGCTACAGCGGCTTGTTGCTTATCTTTGCACAAGGACTGGAAACGGGGGGACTCAATTACTTCAGTTTAAAAGTAAAAAAAAAAAAAAAAAAAAGCCTACTTGCTTACTCTGTCCATTCATTCACCCATTTTGTTCTGGATTAGACAAATGGGATATCTTTAAATTATTGTGCTTTAGAGGTGAAGAAGGTGGATTGTATATCTGTAGACAGGAGCTGGTTTCTTTAGTTTTCAGTCTTAATGCTAAACTGAGGTAAGGAAACATCCCTTGGCTTCTGCAGCTCTATGTTTAACAGACAGACCTGGCACTGGTATGTGTCAGGTCACGTTTCACAGGTGTTAGAAATAAATGGGACCTGTGTGTTTAATAGCATGCCAATCTTTAGAACAGAGTGACAACCCAGTGACCTTTGATGGTATTTTTTTTTTTTCATCAATTACAATTTTGTTGATGTTTTTTTTACAGGTGTGGTATTTGTTTTCATTTTGTAACAATGCATTGAATTTTATCGAGTAGATTTTTGCCAAAAGAATAAATTATGTATCTGATAGCGTTACATTTCTTCCAGTGGACCAGGACGTCGTAGGGATTTACTGTAGGAGTTGTGCTGACTTTGTATTTTTAATGTTGTGTTTGTATTTATTATTTTTGTGAGCTCAACCAAGGCGAATGGATTTGAAGTAGAACAAATCATGTGTTGCAGTTGAAAGAATAATTTATTGCCTTCCCCAGCAGACCCACTCACACTCCACAGCTAATTTACAACACCAAAAAAACTTTTACAATCCCATTTTTCATGAAGTAAAATTTAATTGCAACAGATTTTTCTCAAAGCAAACATTTTTGAATCCTCCTGCACTTTATATGTCTGAGGTTCTCACTTAATGTTAGATCTTACTTTTTATGCTCAAAGTTCATAATTTGGTGTCATCGAGTGTGTTTGAGTTTGTTTTCTTGCATACTTGGCAACAGTGGTGTTGCATTGTGAACATTACTTGACTACTATAACCTTTGCCAAATGTTGTCTGAAGAAAATGGCTTGTACTGTATGCCATTGCTGTGATTACTGTGCAACTATCAGCTTTAAATGCAGCCAGGAAACATTTTGAGTCCGGATGTGATGAATAATTGGGTATTTTAAGGATATCCAGTGGCCTTTAATGTGCATAATTTGAAACCAAGGCTAGATATCCAAGCTTTATTTGCAGTATTTTATTTGATATATTTTTATATCTTGACAAGACTAATAACATCATTTCCATCTTCAGTATGTTTGGAGCAATCTGAAATGAACCAGATAAAAGATGGCTGATCATTCCTTGAATATTCCCCTTTTTGCTTCGTGTTTGCTGGTTTAAGGACAATAAGCTGAACAAATGTGTAAATATTGTTTTATACAAATGATGTATTGTTTTGTAATGATGTACATATTCTAATTACTCTAATGCCTTGAAGAAAGTTCTGGAGATATAAAAATTGTTTTCAGAAATAAAGCACCTTTCCATAATCACCGGTTCTCTCTGTGCATTTATAAGAACTATAATACAGATGTTTTTATATATACATTATATGTGCTATGTTATATATGGTATTTTTTATATATATGAAAAAAGTTAGTTTAACTGTAGTGTACAACATGCATCTATAATAAAAGTCATGACAGCAAAGTTTGTGGGTCATTATTATAATTATGATTATTATCATTATTAATATTATTGTCTGCTTTACCTCTGTTGAATGTAAGAAGGCTTACATTTTTAGTTGCTGAAATGTCACACCTCTAATAATGTAGGGACAGAAATTCGCATGTGACTGGACATACTGCTCTATTTATAACAGCCGAGTGCAAGGCCCCAGTCTGACATATGCAAGGACAGATCCACATTAGAGCTGCAATGCTCCTGCAAGGAGAAAAGTACTGACAACCTTAAACTGGAAGTCTTGTCCCTCTGCAGCAGGTAGGTCCCTGTTCACTGCAGGAACACACAAACTTTCATTTACACTGAGCTATATGCTTTTTGTTAGATGTTAATTTAAGTAGAAAATACGAGACCTCTCATGACTTTGAGGCTGAAAAATCACAACAGTGCCCGTTATGCTGAAAAGGGCAGCGTGATAGTAATCAAATACATAAACCTGAAAGCTAAAACAAAAGTTAAAACACATTAACCAAATACAAAAATATGACCAATTATTGAATGTGGCATAATTTTTCAATTAGATCTTATTTTGGTGTTTATATTTTTTGTATCAGTTTCAGTTTGTTTACCCCCCCTCCCCCCTGATACAGTTCACATGACATGTTTTCATAGAGCAGGGCCATGGAGTATTTTGGGGTCTGTTTTGAATCTTGTGATCAAGGTGCTGTACTGTTGCTCTGCTGCTCTCGGAGATTTTCACTTGTCAAGCTTTTAACTGATACAGGACCTTATTTGCTTTCTGCTCAATTGTTTCCTACTGACAGCTGATTACAGAGATGCTAAGCTTCAAACAAATGCTTGCACTCTATATTTAACTGCAATGTGTTAATGTATCTTCAAAGCGTACATCCTTGGTGACCCAGAGGTGTAATCCACTGTCACTTATTGTCTTTAATTCAAAATAAATGCCTGAGTCACTGATCTTTGGTCTTCTCTTCTTTTTTTTTCCAGATTGAAGAACGTGTGATATATCAAAATGGATGATTTAGATCACAGCATACACATTGCAGAGTTTGACTGGACCAGCTTCTATGATGAGACTGAGGAATGCAGTCTGCTGCAGCCTTCCTGCGCCTGCCCTGATGACCTCAGCCTGAGTGACTCAGACGACACGGACAAGTCAAGTTCAATCTCCAGCACAGGCCAGCAGGTGAAGCAACAGAGCCCTGATGTAAACAGTGGTGGAGCTGAGGGCACCACTTCAGGCTGCAGTAAAAGAGAGGAGAGCTGTATGAAGTTAATGATGGAGATGGATGAGAGCAGTACTTGGGAAGAAAACAGTGCTACAGAGGGGGACTCTGAAGTATGCCTTGATTCTCCCACAGGAAATACACTGAGCACGAAAGAAGAGACAAATGACAACGCTGTAAATGCACTGCAAACTGATACAATACATGCTCAGTGTTCAGGAGCTCCTAAAGAGCTGAAAAAGGAGGATGGAAAGCTACAAGTCGAGGCAGACAATGCCACTGAACCACCGTGCCACCAAATGGAAAACAATGTGAATGAGCCTCACACCACAGACAGAAATGAAAACCAGGATATTCAGAGTGTCCCTCCCAGAGTGGAGAAAGAGCGCTGGTTTGTGACAGTGAATGACAGTCCAGCACACAAGCAGGTGCGTACCACCTCTGTGAAAAAAAAACAAAGACAAAAAAAACCCAGTAGGAACAGTCACAGTCTGTGCAGCCAAACGGAGGAGAAATCACATGCAAAGGGCTTGGAGATAAACAAAGGGAAATATAAACCAAGGGAGAAGGGACAGTTCCACCAATCAAACCAAAACCTTGCTCAAAACTCAGGAGGGGGTCAAAGTTTGAAAGTAAATCCTGAAAGCATTTCAGATTTGTTGCAAATGGCTTATGAAGAGGAGAGTGAGTCAGAAAACCTCACTGAGGGAGTGATTTCTTATCCCATCCACGATAACAACACAGAGTCGACCACGGACAGAAACAAACATCAATCAGGAAGCTCAGCTTCCTCATCACATGACATATGTACCCCTAAAGACTCCTCACAGCTGGAAAGTGCAGAGTCAGAAGAGTTTGAAGTTGGTGCAGAGTTCTTCTCCGTTCACAGTTACGATTCTGAAAGCTATTTGTCTGCTGCTGAACTGATTGAGGAAAATCAACATGTTCTCAGAGAAAACTTCCAATCTGGGGAAACAACACAGCCACTCTGCTCAGCACCTCTGAGTACAGATACAGTAAGTACACACAACAGACCAATGCATTCTTATGATAGCACTTCCTTCTGCACTGTAGCATTCATCCACCATGAACACACTGATGCTCATTCCACTCTCAAATTTCCACCTGCCCTCCAAAGAGCCAGTGAAATGCCCCATGACAACTCTGCATTGGATAATGACACACACAGCACACATTCACACACTCCTGGACTTGAAAGAGATAAAATCAATCTTTCAGCATCTAGTAGCTCTGCAGGAGAGCAGCTGAATCCTCCCCCTGCTCCAGATTTGACTGTAACGCCTTTGGCTGACAGCCCTGAAGCATACGCCAAAGCTGCAGGCCACACTCAGCCCGTCTATGCCATTTCTGACTTTTGGGACGAAATGGAAAAACTGACAATAAATGACATTTTGCAACTCAGGATGGGTAGAAGCATGCTTCCCTGGGAAACACACGACACAGGGACGGCAGATGGATACGAATCCCGGATGAGTCATGAGGACCTGGTTGGCCCTTTGCTGCATAATATGTCTCCTGATGGTGGTTTAATGGATATGTCAGACAATGCCGACTCGGACTATTGCACACAACCTGACGAGTCCAAGCCAGATCGCTCAAGCTGTGAGTTTTCCATGTCAGATTTTGAAGAGGAGTACTGGCAGTTTATTGGTGCCAATAGGAATCCCAGTCCTGATCTCCAGAGCAAATCCCAACAGAGGACTAACAACTCTCCCTTTTTATCACAGGAGGGTGAGGACGATGATGATGATGAGGAGGAAGAATCATCAAGTTCTGACGGAAAGGAGACCCCTGTACCTTTAGAGGATGGTGCAAAACAGTTTATTGAGAATCAGGAGTCACATAGCAAACCTTCATTGCCAACGCAGACAACAAAAATTGAAAGTATGCACAATTTACAAACTCTCAACCAAGAGGACTTAACTTTACCGATTAGTACTGATGGCTACAGTCAGCTTCTCAGCAGCTGTCTGTCTCAGGAGGAAGACACAGATTTGAAAGTCAGAGATAGCCTGGAAACACTCATGCCAGCACCCTTTTTCTCCAACACAGCCCTCCTGGATGAACAGTATCAAATTTCCTTCCCAGATGTGTTTGAACACTTTTTCACAGAGGATGCGTATAAGAAGGACACCAGTTGTGTTGCTGTCTACGATCCAGAGGACATCTCAGCAGCTTCTGTGTTCAGCTACTCTACTTGTACATTGAGGGATGAAATGTCATACTTTTCTTTCCAAGATTCCCAGTGTAGTGATGGGAAACCAATCCCTATCTTCTCTTGTTCCCGCCCTAAGATTAGAGAACTCACATTCCCAAAATTGAACTATCCTTTCTTGAGTGCAGACCATGAGACACAGGAGGAATTAGAGAGCCTCTCTCCGATCAGAGTCGTTTCTCACTGTTTCATCAGCGCCAATCAATGTGGGACATCCAAAGAAGCCACAGGTAAGTCTCCCGACTGGACAAGTTTTATGTTGACGAGGAAGATTCGCTTCCACGATAAAGGCAGCATCTGGTGCCGAAGGTCTGGGGCCTGGGTGTTTCCAGTTGAGGCTGAGAAGATTGAGAGACAGGAATCACCAGTGACTGCACTCATGGAGAGAAGAGACTCTTCATCTCCGTCAAAGTTGTTCAGAGAGCTGGAGATACAACAGAGCATTCTGGGAACTATCCAGACAACAAGTAAATCAGACCTTTTTGACACACTGTTCTGAATGTACAGCACAGAAAATTGCGTAATTACACAAAATCCACTTTTCTGCACTGTTGTCTCCTTCAGGACAACAGGGCATCTTCTCTACACTGAAGCAAGGTGACATGTGTTTGGTCTGCATTGCCTTTGCATCCTGGGTACTAAGATCTTCTGATCCTGAGGCTGCTGACACCTGGAAAGCAGGTAAAAAGCTTGTTGCACATATATTCCCTATATCGCGAAGTCTAAAATACAATTTTAAATGCCCTGAGAACATATTTCCTCAGCCAGCTTCTTTTACGATAAATACATAAATGAGTAATTAATATTCACTGCAGTTTTTTTGCTACATCTTTCACAAAACAAACAATATAATATATATTATATATTATATATTTTAATGATTATTACTTATTTAGTGAAGACATTTTAGATGAATGAGTTTTTGGGGCCTTTAACAAATGTTATGTATAACTTAATTAATGTAACTTTAATCTAATCTTGTTCAGCTCTGCTAGCAAATGTGAGTGCGCTCTCAGCTATCCAGTATCTGCGGCAGTATGTGAGGAAGACGACGCCTCTTCGTGATGATCCCTGATACGTAATGCAGAGACAAGAAAAATCATTTCCAAACATTTTTCCCCTGGGTCCACTCGTGCAAATGCAGGCACTGCATGTAAATGTCATACAACTATAAATATATGTACACTCTCTTCTTCCAATTTAGGTTTTATCCAACTTAACACTAGTAGGAGTGATGATACTCGGATGTGCAGTAATTATACTTAAAATAAGATTAATAAAATGTAAAGGATAAAATTTTAAGCATTTAAAGTTATAAATATATGTAATATTAGTGTTCTGTGCTATACACACAACTTCAGCTGTTAAATGACTAGACTCTGGAGGGTCAATGTGCGTAAACATTTTCAAACTGCTGTTTTGCATGAATTCCTGATTTTATTTTATTTACATATGCATTACACATATCCAAAGCAACTCACTATAGCTTCTTGTGTTAACTTCACCTGACAAAAATCACCAAATATACAAGTAAGGTCCAAGGTTGTGGTGTGATTTCAGCAATATTTTTTGGATTCATTCAGAGAGAAAGCTAGAATATCTTTATTTTATCTCTCACACAGTAAAAGGCTATGACAAACTGCTGCCTTGACTCTCTGCCACTCACTGAACAGAGGGGAAGAGAGAAAGGTGTCCTCTCGCACTACTAATGACTATAAAAACAAACAAAAAAAATAGCAACGCTTCAGGTTGTAAACAAACTGTGACAGTTAAATCTGAAAGAGCAATTGTGAATGGGGAACTAAAACGCTCGATGTCCTTGATAATTCAGTCTGACCAATAATGTGTGATCACAGAGTCTGACAGGAACAGACATTTGTTGTTACGGAGCTAGTACCACTGTTTGTCCACCAAAAGTTATGTACAAAGACTTGTTTTAAGATTGTGTATCTGAAATGAAAACAAATTACTTCTAGGATTAACTGTCAAAGAATTAGAGGTTAGTTTTGCTCTTTCACAGGATTTGTTAAAGGCTAATGGGCGCCGAAAGCCTGAAACTAATTCAGGTGCATTATAAGCTTTTAATCACTTTGGTTTCTGGGTAAAATGATGTTGATATATGGACCGTAATTCTCAGAGACTGTGTCCTGTTGTGTCTCAAACATGGATTTGTATGTTATACAGCTGCCGTCAAGCCAAGAGCAGCCTGTAGAGTTTGATGTACGGCTGCAGTGTGTTCAGGGTTTCTATTTATGGATGAAAGCCTGGTGTACATGTGGTCTGGTTTGTATCTGTATCAGTTGGAAGACTAAAACAGTGGTTCCCAACCTAAAAAGTAACTGAGAAATCCATTTTCAGACTCAATTTAAAATACTTTACTGACCTGAAGAAATATACTCTACAGTATTGAACAAGAAAAGCGTAAAGAATATAATATATAAACATAAAATGACCATAAACTCAAGAGCCTTTATGCGACTCCACTGGGGGCCAAAAGAAGTCCAAGTGGAAATAACTCTACTTTTTTCCTTGATTTAATTAGCTCAGAAAAGGTTTTCCTGATAAATTTATCATCTCAACCACTAGTTTAAAGTCTTCTTTAACACTGTTCATTTTTAAATTCTGATCCCATTTAGAGGAAAATGGAAATGGTATGCATTAGGGCGTGGCTACCATGTGATTCAGACCACACATGGCAACCGGCCAAAACTTTGATTTTCCATATACAGCAGATTTGGTGCAAGAAGTGATTTGATCCAATAAAACAATGAATAAACAACTCTCCTCTCTGTGTGAATTGATTGTCAGTAAAAAGTAATAGCACTAACAGGAGATGTACTGCTGTTGTCGTTTTCACATAGAAGAATTCCACATGCAAGTTAATAAGGTGTCACTGCAGAAATATTTATTGAAATAAATATACGAAGGATACACTGTCATATCATATCACATAAATATTGAATTTAGAGGCAGTTTTTTTCCATTTAAATGTCAAAGATTTTGTTTTCCCCAATTCACTTATTCTTATCAAAATGAAGGAAATACATTGTTCCAATAAAACTTTTTGTCTGTAGTCACAGATCTTGTTCAAATTCATCATTATTTCACTTATTATATGCTATACTGTTTTTAGCTCATGATTTTCTGCTATACTGCTGAGTTGGGGGTCAGGTGTTTATCTCTGGTGCTAAATCAATAGTACTCATTCATATAGAATAATGTGAGCATGTAATATTTACAGTCTTAAAAATGAGTGAATAAAAGCTTCAGCTATACTGTGAAAAGATATCTTGATATATAAAATTTTAGAATTTAGACAAATATTTAGCAGATTAAAACCAACCCCTACTTTACTTTTAGAATCTAAACACCACAATGCAACTTGCTACTCTAGTTTGGTGAAAACTGAAGACTGCGTCATGCTAGGTCATTACAATCATTCAAACACTGATTTAAATGTCATTCTGTACAAGGAAATCCTTTAGAAATCTTCATAAGTATATTTAAACTTAACACCAAAGCCAGTCTGTTTTCATATCATTTATAAGAGCTGTATTTTAGCAAGTTTAAATCACTGCATATCAAATAGTTTGACAGTTTGTTAGAGAAACTCGGTCTTTTTAAATCCCACAGTAATAAGTGAGATTGTTCATTCTTTAGATAATAAAACTAGTATAAAGTCTTAAGTGATATGAAAATCTCAGACGGACTTTGACAGTCCCATTAAGTGCTGAACAAGGAATGCACAAGATCCACAAAGTATTTTCTAAAATATATTAAAACAAATAAAATGACACACAAATATTCTCTTACAGTCTTATGGGTACACAGTATTCTATTGAGTATAAGTGTATGGTTTCAGGGCATGCACCACCTGACACTCAAGATGGCTTGTCACCTTCTTTCTTCAGACGGCTTCGGAAAACAGGAAAAAATTAAATAAGAGCAATGATGAGAAACATTGTTCAGTTGGTTGTCACAGTTTTGATGAGTGTAACTAAGCAACTTTCATTTTATGGCTGGTCAATTTGACTGTTAGATTTTTAACTATTGGAAATGGGCAATGATTTTCGATTAATTGATTAATGAATGGGCAGCACGGTGCCAAAGTGATTAGCGCCATTGCCCCACAATAAGAAGGTTGCAGGTTCGGTTCCCGGCCTGGGGCCTTTCTGTGTGGAGTTTGCATGTTCTCCCCGTGCCTGCTTGGGTTTCCTCCCACCGTCCAAAGACATCATGTTTGGGTTGACTGGTGACTCTAAATTGTCTGAGTGTGAGTGGTTGTTGGCCTCTGTCTGTCTCTGTGTGTTGGCCCTGTGATGGACTGGTGACCTGTCCAGGATGTAGCCCGCCCTCACCCAGTGTGAGCTGGGATTGGCTCCAGCAGCCCCCGTGACCCGGAAACAGATAAGTGGTAGATGATGAATGAATGAATAATGGATAACTTAAATAAATAAAAATCAAGTAGTTAACGGGATGATCATTTTGTCCTTATGAATGGGGCCATTGTTATTTCCTTGTTCCCAGAAGCACCCGCAAATATGTTATTACCTAATATGAGAAATAAGGCTTTTATTTTCCATATTTGTGCCTTACATGTGCCCTTTCACAAAAATTTTATAAATTTGTGATGCCTCAAGTTAGGGCCAGACTCTGAATTTGTTGTTCGGTGGCAGAGAAATAAACCTTATCCGTCCAGTGCTGTTTTTGGATGGAGATGCTTAGTAGACCTGTCTTCGCCTCAATTAATGAAACAGCTGAAAGGCCTCCCGCTCTGTCTGTATGTCGTGTCAGGTGTGCAGTGAATGTGGAGAGGGTGATCATTGTTCAAAACTCGACTAATTACTGGCAATGATTAAATAACAGGCTCTGCGATGGACTGGCGACCTGTCCAGGGTGTTACCCGCCCTCACCCAGTGTGAGCTGGGATTGGCTCCAGCACCCCCGTGACCCAGAGAGGGATAAGCGATAGAAGACGGAGGGATGGATGGATTAAATAACACTTTTACTGGAAATAACAAGATTTCATGTTTTTTTGTAAAATTGTAAATTGAATACAGTGTGAGCTATGTGTTACCGTTATGTTGAATAACAATTTTTTTTTAAAGAGTTTATGAAATTGCTTAATAAGCTTATTTAATTTGCAGAAATGTCTCATGGCTTGTGGTAATATGGTTTTCTGTCATGGACAAAATACGTGTCCAAACTAAAAGTTAGTTTTAAGTGTCAATATGACTGACAGACAAGGTAAATGGTGTGAGATTTATGTGATGTTATAGAAATACTGAAGTATTTTATGAGTACTTTCTTCTCCTTGACTAAGAGTATCTCTGATAAACTTTACTCAACAGGAAAAACCTGACAGGGTTTCGTATCTTTTAAGACTCTTTGTTTAATCCGGAGTTATGGCTAAACATTCACAACATTCAATGGCCTCACCTGTAGTAATCTTCCTGACTTGGTAGAGGGCCTCCATGCAGGTGATGCCCGTGCAGCCACTGCTGTTCCATCGCCATCCTCTGTAACTCTGCAGACTGAGCATGCATGGCTTGGAGCTGGTGAGCAGCAGACATCTGAGGAATGGGGCCTTGCAGCTCTCGAGGGTAAGCAGCTCCTATGGAAGGCACAGAAAAATTATCACAAACTAATACCATGTTGCTACAGTAAAATTAGGCTTTGACCATTTCGATATAAAATGCCTCACTATATTATTTTATCCTGTTAGTTATTGCGTTAAATACTCTCAGAAGTACAAATTCTAATCAGTTAATCATCTAGTCCAAAAAAAAATCTGTGCCAGATGCAATAAAGTTTTCTTATGAGGTTCCTTTTATACTACATTCATGAGAATGTAACCATGACTCTGATGTTGACCTTTTGCCATGAAAATAAAATCAGTTCATCCTTCAATCCATCTTTGTTGGAAATTTGAGCTGAATTTGAAGGGCTTCCCCAGAGGAATGTTGTCTGTCATGGCTGACACCAGAGCGAGGTCATTAAAAATAGATACGAAAGGCAAAACTCTATGTGAATATGTCAGATTACTAACCAAACAAAGGATGGCGGAGCATCTCATGATCATGAGGAAGATCGCTGAGTAAATGGTTGGGGATCGGACCACCAGGGAAGGGGAATCTGGCCAAACGTGGCCCAGTTGTCAGAGGGTCCACCAGAGGGTGAGGACTTGAACCTGTAAGAAGGAATAAGGTTTAAAGTAAAGATGGCAATACTGTAATACTGCTGATTCATTTCTGAAGCTCCATTTAGTCCGACCTCACCTTGACCCAGGGGGTCCTGTTGGTGCAGGTGTAGGTGAGAGTGAATGTGAGAGTGCTGGTGATGATGGGGTGTCACATTGAGCATCTGCAGCCTGGCAGCTGGGTCAGTCGCCACAGAGGCCATCCTCTCTGCGTGAAGTCGCTCTGCAGTGAGCCGCTCGGCGTAATTCAGCTCCGGGCGAAGCTGAGGTCCAGCTAACGCCATCCTCTCCCGTTCCAGATGGTTCAAACCAGGATGGAAGGGTGCAAATGGGTGGGGGGGCCCAGGTATGTGAGGAAGACCTAGTGCACCATGTCTGGCAAAGTGCTCCATTGGGTTGGCTGAGGGGTGTAAGGTTTCTAGGTCTGGGGGCTTCACCTCAAAGCCTGGCTTCATCCTCTCACGGAGCTCTCTCTCTCTGAGGTTCCTCAGCTCGCGCTCTCTCAGGCTGGGTTCAGCACTGTACAGACCAGGCATGTGGTAGGCCAGCAGGGGGTCTCCAGGGCTCAGGGACACGTAGAAAGGATGGTTACGGTTGGTGGGAGACATGACGTGCGGTCGGGCATATTCGCTCAGCGTGCGCAGAGCTGGTGTATCAGGTCCGATATAAGGGGGCACCGCAGCTACAGTGGTTGGTGGCTGCTCAAAAGAAGGGCGCCCGTGGCCTTGAACTGTCATCTGAGCCTCAGTCATCCGACTGTCATGGGAGGAGCTGCTGGCTCTCTGTAAGCAAAGAGAAAGTGTTAGACAATGGGAATAGAAGATGCTTAAAAAAGGAATGAAAGTGATGTTGCACTTACAGTGTTTCTGTCAGCTTCCCTCTCTCGCTCCCGCTCTCTGTCCTTCTCTCTTTCTCGTTCTTGCCGAGCACTAAGTTCAGCCTCCCTCCTGGACTTTTCCACTGCCTCCTCCCTCTTCTTGGCCAATTTGGAAGATGAAAGTGGAGTGAAGAAGAAGTCTGTTCTAGCACAGGAGTTGTAACCACGATCCAAGTGTTTGATGAACCTGAAATAAATTTTAGGTGGGCATTTGTAGTTTGATTTAAATTTCACTCACACAAAGTTGCAACATGCAACATTTTGGCTCCATGTATGTCTAACACAATGAGATGTACAACCCACCTATGTGCCTTGAAAGTAACTTTGTTATGATTTGGCATTATATAAATAACATTTGATTCGATCTGAAAACAAAATCCATATATAAAACATACCACAGTTTGACAGTGTTTTGTGTTATGCAAGCCACCATTTTGGAAATTAAAACAATAGAGCTGTTTAAATTATTACAAATCTGCTGCTGAAAACAGTCAGAGCTGCATTCTGGTTCAACTTGGACCTTAGTTATGGACACAGGCCATTTTACAGTCCAACAAATGACTATTACAGATTTCTAACAGTCAATTCATTTTGTTAAACTGAGCAATTTGTTCAAAGAATAATGAGCTGTGTGCTCATTCGTGCAGTTTGATGTACTGTGAATGAAATTTTACTGTGTGTGATATACAGTTGTGGTCAGAAATTTATATACACTCATTATGGGTATGGATGTCATATAAATTTTGGGCTTTTAATGATTTATTTGAACCAGTCTTTTTCCAGTGTGGAACGATTATACAACGTATAATGATTAGAGAAAGTCCAAAATAAATTCAAACTTAAAAATCATTGAAGATCTACGTTGTATATTCATTCCACCCTGGAAAAGAACACTTCAAATAAATTACTAAAAGCCCAAAATTATATGACATTTATGCCCGCAAGGCTCATATCTTTTTTAAATGGAAATTTCTAAGAAACAATGTCTCCAGTCATACCTTGCAGACTGGCTTGCATGGCTTGCCATGTTAACAATGGTGGGGTCTGGTGAGGGGCTCCTCGGTGGGCAGGGTGGACTCTCTGCCTCTTCAATCTCATCCAGTGGCTCCTCTTTAATCTGGACATGTGGCACCCCTGCTGTGCTGCTTGACAAGGGTCTCAGGGGAAGAGGCAGCAAGGATGGCTGCAGACTTGGTACAGGACCAGTAGAAGATGTTGTGGAGGTGAGGGAGTGTGAGGTTGCAGCAGGCAGGTGAGAGGAAGTGGCACCTTTTCCATGGTGGGTCTGCCCCTGAGAGATAATTGGAAGTTGGGTGGGAAGTGACTGCACTGGCAAAGGCTGTGGCATGAGCTGAAGAGGAGGAGGTAGAGCACCTGGAGGATGCTGGTTGGGCAGAGAGTTGAGGGGCTTTAGAGCAGGAGGAGGGGGGAGATTGGAGGGCATTTGGGGGAAAGGTGTAGGAGGCTGGTGTGGCAGCTGTTTGTGTGAAGGTGGAATTGGGGTGGTGGGAGGAGGCTTAATTTGTGGGCCAGATAAAGGAGTCTGAGGGAGCTGCGACTCCCTAAAGAAGGGCGGGGGTCGTTGGGAAGCCTGAGACATTTGGCCATGCGACTGCAGAGGCTGTGCAGAGCTGAGTGCAGGAGGGACCTGAAATACTGGAAAAAGAGGAGAATCCTGACCCAGAGGAAGAGGAGGTGGACCAGAAAGAGAGTGAGAGGTGGGTTGTGGTCGGCTGTTTTGACCCCCTGCTGCAGGCGCCTGAGCAGATGTTGGCTGAGGGGGGTCTGGAGAAGGAGGAGGAGGGCTCTGAGCTTGATCAGCAGAGGGGGTGCTTTGTGGAGGTTGGGGAGTGATGGCAGGACCCTGAGAAGGGAGGGGCTGGGGGACCGGTGTGTCAGTCAACACAGCAGCAGAGGCAACAAGATCTGATGTGACACCGTTTGGCTGGACAGATGAATCAGAATCACTCTCATTGCCCTGCTGGGGGCTGGGAATGCTGGGAGAGGAGCTGCGGTTGTCCTGATCAATGTCTTTGGTGTCACTGCTGCCATCATCCTGAGTGCTGCGGCTTTCTGAAGAGCTTTCTTCTTCTACCTCTCCCTCTCCTTCTGACCGTGAACCCTGTGGATCCTAGAAGAACAAAGAAATCTGGATCATTCTGAGCCCAATATCTGCCTACTGCTACCTTACAAAACAAGACGTTTGGCTTCCCTGACACAAAATATCACAAACTACAGCTCACCTGTGTTTTCAGCTTTTTAGGTGTAACCTTTTCATGCTCCTGAGCAGGACTCTCCCGAACACGTTTTGTTGTCTTTGGTGAGGTTACTTCCTCTTTTACTTTCTGCGGATGCAGTGTGATATTTACAAAGTGGTGTTAATTGCTGACGACAATGACTGACATAAAAAAACCTCAGTGTGCGTGACTAACAATATTTCTCTAAATCTAAATGCTTCTTTTAGATATCACGTCTTCACATAAAGCGAAAGGATTCCAGTTTCTGACCAAAAAGACAATGTCGCACAGGTGAATGCACAAATGCATGGGTTACGTTTACCTTGTTTGTCCTCTTAGTGGATTCATTCTTATTGTCTGTGGAAGATGATCTCAGAGAGTTAGATGTTACTCCGCTGGGGGAGGGCTGGTTACTAGACTGCTGATCCTCACTGGTGGGAGAGCCTGTGAGCCTCCTGTGGCCACTTCTTAAACATGATAGCTGCTACAACAAAATAGTCACAAGTTGGCTTTGTTCAAATGCAGGCAAGAAAAATATGTTTTCCATAATGATACAAGGAGGTTTCCCAGCAAAAAGGTGCAGCAATATTTCAAACTCAGGTTCTTGATGTATTTTATGAAATTTTGACTAAATACTAAATTTGACTTAAGTTTGTGCGAAATGGCATTTGCACAAAATGTTTTTTTGTAAATGTTTACGAGTAATAAAGTATGAGTGATCTGCCAGCTTCGAGCTTACAGGTGCTCTGCTTCGTCGTGTCCTCATGCCATGCTTGCTATTCACTTCTTCTTCCTCTTTAACAGGTTTAAACATGAATGGAGCGTTTGCAGATTTGGGAGCGGGTGGCAGACATCCATGTTTGTTTTCATAGTTGCGACAAGTTGTGCACAGCAAAGGATTATCTCTTCCCCCTTGGTGCCAATCTTTAGAACCTGTTAGAAAAAAATTACTTGAAACACAAATTTTACTAACCTTGAAAACTATTACATAAAACACTGAACACTGCCCAGTGGGATGAATCAAAATTACAGACTTGTACTCACTTCTTGTACCACAGTGGCTGCAGCTTTTGATTTCCTGTTCACTGTCTTCACTGTCAAGATCATCCTCGCTAGCAGAACTCATGTCCACTAAGAAGGAAAAGAACAGGTTTGAAAAAAAAAAAAAAAAAAAAAAAAGATAAAATTCGATTGCATAATTCAACCAACAATTTCCCCTTCGGCAGAAATGAAAAGATATTTCTGAGCAACAAAAAGTGCTCACCTGAATAATTTCTTGATGGGGTGTTTACTGGAGCAGCTGCAGAGCGAGTCTTTGCCTTGCGGGAAGACGGCTGTCGGCGTTGTTGTCGATAAGCTCTTGTTCCCGCAGCCTCCGGAGTTTTCTTCCAGTGATAGTAGAAAGTGATCAGCTCCCCCTAATAATAAATATAGACTTTTAAGAAATTGAACTATATAAGCTATACTGTTGAATCACTGCATGCATTACGAATTGGTCTCTTCATGCACACGCACGCACGCACACACACACACGCGCACACACACGCGCAAACACACACACACACACACACACACACACACACACACTAAAAAAAAATCAATTACAGTCTTTTTGCTGGGTAGAAAGTCTTTCCGGATTCGGAAGAAATTCTTTCCATATTGTCTCAGTCCTTTGATGAAATGCTTCTGGAAAGAAAAGGGAGGGAGAATAGTGAGCATAACTGAATAATATCACACACAAAACAAAACTGTATAATAGCGGGTTTGACAACAGTCAATTTAAGTAAGAGGAATAATTTCAGTTTCTCACAATTTTAATGACCAAGGTTTTTATCTCCCAGCTCAATCTTTGTTAATGACAGACATATCAGCACTGACCTTCAGTGCTGTGTTACAAGCAAAAGACGCCTCACCACATCACCCTCTGACCAGCATTTCTCAATGAGTTTTGGCAGAGGCTTCTTAACCAGACGCTGTAGAGCTTTTGCTGCATCATAATGACTTGCATGTAGCTAGAATTAAGAAAGCACATATGGTTGTTTGAAATCTGCAACATTATATTGTGTAGCTGGAAAATTAGTATAGTTCATTTGTTCCACACCATATTGAGAGCGTTCAGTGTAGTGTCATCACGGGAGGCTGCTAAACACCCATCCTCTGTGGATCCACCATCACACATCCCTGCAAAAGCCGCCATGCTCCTTGAAAAAATAAACACAAAACAGATCGGATGTTAAACAAAATCAAAATTCAAAGTGCAATTTTACACTTTCAGGGCTGAATGTTAAATTCCATTCTCAGAAATAATTTTGAAAATCTTATCAATACAGGCTTTGGTTTCTCCAGCACAAAACCAGCAGTGTTAACAATGTTTTACCTTTATATCCTTGATCCATGAAGATAACAGGTCAATAAGCAGGTTGTGTTTAAACACAACAGTTATTTTACTGCTGACATTGCAAAGATGAATTTGAATAAAATCCATTTGGAAACAACAAGCACACAAGCCATTAATTATATTTGCACTGATTTACATGTATTGCAATAACCTTGGACACAAGCTTAAACACACTGGCACTCACATGGTTACATTTGTATTTACTTCCCTATTTGTGACACTTCTCTGATTTCCTGTCAAAACCTGGAGCTGTAGGTAAATTATCAGAGTTCAAAAAAAAAAAAAAAATCTATTAAATCATTGATTTACCTTGTGATACTTTTATGTAGTTGTATATTTGTATTGTGTATATTGTTATCTGGAGAAAATTTCAAGACAAATTCCAAAATATTTCCAACTTAAATGTTAATAAATGGCTGAATTTATGTTTGCAAAGGAGGCAGCCTTTATACGCAGAGAGTGGAAAAGTTAAAGCTACAAAAGGCAGACACTGACCTTGCAGCTCTGAGGTACATGAGGAGGTCACAGTCATTGACCCCTGGCGTCCACATGAGCTCCTCACTCTCTGTCTGAGTCTGTAAACCAGGAGCCGGCCGCGGCTGCAGCTCTGGAAGCTTAGCCTGCAGTGAAACCGGAGAGGAGACAGGAGCTAGTTACACTTACACTTCCTCAAAGGACAACAGCTGTGTGCACTGTTACCATTTATGTTTAATAAGGTGTAGTTAAATAACATAAAATCAAGTACTTACTAACATTTTTAATCACAACACCAATGGACATCCTTTATCAGAAATAAAAAAAACAACAGTATGTTTGCTGTTGTCAAATTTACTGTTAGCTCCGCAAACAAGACACCTGAAGACCTTACAATGTGGCCAAAAATGTTTTAACAGCTTTGTTTTGTTTTCTTTTTTTTTGGTTTAGTTTTTGTTTTTTGTTTTTTTTTTTTACATTTTTCTCTATATTTCGAGGTTTTTCAGAAATAAATAAATTAATAAATAAATAAATAAATCTGGATAAATAGAAACAATGTATTACTTATGGTCAATTTGATTTAATTCAAACATTATATAAATCACATTTCAAATGTAGCAGGTTTTACCTGATGACTTGGCCCCACTCTTATCTCCCCCTGTGTGCTGTTCAGGCTCCTGGAAAACAAATAGATGAATAAATAAAACATCCCAAACTTACTAATCTATCTATCTCCGATAACTAATCACTATGTGAAAGCAAAGTGAAGAAAAGAAGTGGAGAAGGAATACACCTGTCAGATTACCTGCCAAATGCATGTTTAATTCAGCTGTACAGTCTGTAAAGTGACATATAATCTATGATCTGTATGTGTATAGATTGTCAGTGCAGCCTCTCTCGGTATTTTCAGCAGCACATCATCATCCCGCCCCTCCATCACCGTGAGCCAATCTCAGCCGCGACCTGCGACGTTTCCTTATATTACATGAATGAAATCCGATGCTAACCACCGCAAAAGACTGCCAATCAATCATACACAAGCTGCTAATTTTTACGGTCACCATTACAAGAACAGTTTGTGCTCCTCAGCAGCTCATAAGAGGCTGACAGCAGCTCCGGGTGTCTGCTTCGAGCTCGGCTGGTTAATCTCAAAATGTGCAATCAATAATAAATATCCATATTAGCATGCACAGGTTGTCGCTGACATTCCTGCGTGTAACGACACCGACCCATTTAATCGTCGGTGCAGACGGAGGATCTGCTCCATTAACATTGTTTAAGATAATATCAGGACACAAAGCTGTGAGCTGCATCAAACCAAACAGAAACCATTTTCCGACAGCGACAGCAGCAGCTAGCTGCTAACGAGACAGCAACATTACGCTGTTATTTGGCTAGCTCGTTAGCCAGACACGAACTTCGTGACCACTGACACTCCGACTATTTCACACAAACGTCTCTCAAGGCAGCGCCACAAAACACGCAAAGACACGTTAGTTAGCCGTGTGACTAAAATCAGCAGAGAAAAGGCCGAGTTAATGAAGTTACCTCCGCGGACTGAACAGGTCGTCCATGTCGAGGGATGTTTGGATGTGGCTTGTTGACACTACGCAGCGCAGTGGGCGATACACGCAAACTATGCGAGCCCCCGTTTACATGGCTATTCAAAATGGAGGCGGTGTAGTGGAGGGAGTCAGTCTAGTTTTTTTTTTTTTTTTTTCTCTCCTCCTCTCCAGAGCAATGACCTCAGCAGCCACAGCTAAGTCTTCAAAGTTGTCTGGATGTTCATAACTGAGCATGTGCCGCGGATCAGCCGCTGGAAGCTGCTCCCCGCCAGTGTACACACACACCGGCCTCCATGACTCAGACGACACGGCACGGCGGACCGCTGTGGGTCAGCGGCGGCCTTATGTAAGCCATTGCACTGTCCTGCCGCCGACACACAACCCAGCACCGCAGAGATAGACAAAACAACAACTAACAACACTGACATTATGTTGGCCGGTGTATGATGTTAAAGCTCCACACTCAGCGGTTAAAATCACATTTTGTTCCACCATATTTCCATCGGGGCTTCAGCCAGATGCGGTGATTCCCAACAGGCACCTTGACAATAATATATGAATAAATAAATAAATACACCAAATATATGTATAAAATATATTTAAAGATAATTTGATGATCTTATCTTTATTCACATAGACATACTAAATATTATGTGAAAAAGCTAAAAAGCTGATAGTATTAATAATAATGATATTCCTTTAAAATGTATGACTTACAATGTTTATACATAGAGTGGTTACTAAGATTAAAACCGAATTTCATCATTATGACATTAATATTCACCTTTCTGTTTCATTTAGTATTTTTGAACTTAGGCAATATTTCTCATTAATGAGTGCCACTTTTTTTCCTCAGTAACCATTTTTTAATGTAGCAGTCCAATGCCTGTAATGATAAATTTCAGACTTTCTGACACAATCAACAGTTTAAAACAAATCATTTAACAGAGCTGCTTCAGAGCAGTTTTAATATATCAAAACATTATTTTCTGATTATATATATTAATTTTTTTAAGTGCTATATATAGAGCTGAATGAACTAGTAGATTGAAGGAAGTGTATGAAATTCATTCAACGTAAACAAAAACATCCACTACCACAACAGCAAATTAACACAACACAACGGATTTGGTCACAGAGAAAAGTTGTTACTTTTTTATTAACCATGCCCTCAAGTGCAGCCTTTGGGAATGCAATTATTCAGTGCCATACATAAGTATTTCTCAATTTTCAATCAGAACTAGTTTTACACTATATTTAAGAAACGGATAACATCTTGATTGTAAACTATCACAATAACTACTAGTTTTCCTATGAATTGATTGTCACTGTCAGTATGTAAATAATTCTATATTAGCGTCATTATTTCTTTTCCATCATTACCCAAAGGGTCATTATGCAATGTTGAGGGAATCACTTTGTATGTTAATTAAGTATTTCATCCAGTTATTCTCTGACTGGCTTTCTGAAGTTTTTTCCAGCAAAATGAGCCTTGTCTCCCAAATCCTCTTCAATTCTACAGTAAAGAAAAGATTAGATGTTAGTGTCTGCTCAAAAATTTGCAAAGGTAAGTAGGAAAGAACAAAAACTGTAAGTGGTATTTTATTTCTCAATATAAATATAGGGAAGGTTGCATTTCTCATATATGAAGAAGGCACAATTGTGATACAATAACTTACCGAAGAATCTGGTTGTATTTGGCCAAACGCTCAGAGCGACAAGGTGCCCCAGTCTTGATCTGAAAAGATTGTAAACAATTTTTAAGAATCTCAATCCATCTTTATCAGGATGTATTAATACTAATATCACAAGTATGATGTAACATTTTGGCTTTTTTTGCTCGATGTGTGTTATTCAGACTCTTAGTAATGTAGTTAATTGAAAGGAAGCACAGAATGATGCCATTTTAGTAGATACACTGAGCTCCTACAATAAATTCTACATTTATGAAGGCAGAATTAACCAGCATCACCACAATGATCACACAATTAAATCAACACGTATGTACAACAATTTCAACCATTCAATAAATATTTCAATAATCTGAATTTACCTGTCCAGTGCACAAGCCAACCACCAAATCTGCTATGAAGGTGTCCTCAGTTTCTCCAGAGCGATGGCTGACCATCACACCCCAGCCATTCTCCTGTGCCATTTTACACCTATGAGGAGGAGGGAAGAGATTTTGTTTGGAAGTCATCCACTTGTAGATAATCAGATAAACTTGACAACCTGAGTTAATGGCCATTTTGTTTCACCTGTAACATTAAATCCACAAACATAATATCTTGTAAGATTGAAATGTTGACTTACGCTTTCATGGATTCAGTAACGGTGCCAATCTGGTTGACTTTGAGCAGCAGACAGTTGCAAGCTTTCTCCTCCACAGCCTTGCTGATGCGACTGGGGTTGGTCACTGTCAGATCATCTCCAACAACCTGGATGTCTGTGCTGCCAGTGAAGTTGGTCCAGGCAGCCCAGTCATCTTGGTCAAAGGGATCCTCAATAGAAACCACTGAGAGAGAAAGTATGCAAAACCGTTAAAATGATAATTACATTGATAATTAGTAAACAAAAAAACTTAAAATGTCCTGAGAATAAAATGTACCACTGTGGAACTTTTATAGAGGAAAAGAGGGCCAATGGGGGCCATCAATTATTAAATGGATATCAGCTTTTCAATTATACATATAAAGGCCCAAAATAGATGATGAATTCCAACAAAACAAGCTAAAGATTTTGATGGACTGACCTAATATTTCACAAGAAACTAGTGCTAGTGACATCCTATAAACTGTTGCTGAGGTAAGTCTGTCCTTTAAATGTCAAATTCTGTCACCTGCGGATAATTTGACGATCACAGTAGTAACAAGTTGTTCTGTGATACAGACTTTCCATTTAAACTGAAAAGTGAAAGCTTTGAAAGTCAAGAAATGCTTCAAAAATTTGACCAAACACCAAAAAACTGCAGACTCTGCTTTATGAGGCTATATAGCTGCAGACCATTCAGGGTTTCCATGCTGACCCCTGTCAACCAACAAGAGCACCTATAATGAGTATGTGAACATTAGAAGTGGATCACACAGCAATGGAATAAGGTGGCCGGGTGTCCTTCCAGGGCAGACATGGCACCAGGATGCACTATGGGAAGACTACAAGTGGCAGAGGCAGTGTGTCTACCAAAACATGTTTCTCTTAATGTCAGTGGGCTCTTTCAGCTGTATCACGTTCCCTGTCAAAAATGGTTCAGGGGGTGGTTTGAGGAATGTAAAGCAGTATTTATGAAACATATTCTGAGGGTGTAAACAAGTGCTGACACTAGCACATGAAGAATTAGTCCGATCCTCTTTGAGGACAAATAGATTTTATTTACACAACAGCTCGATCCCTTACCCTTATGAGACCGTGTTGATGCAGACATTATTACATTGTGTGTCGTGCTCTACTTGTGCTAATTAATGTGTAAAAAGAGGGTGTCTTTGGGTTACCTGGATAATCCTTCACAAAGCTCTTGTACAGATCAGCCAGCTCGTCAGGAGTGATGTAACGGCTTGGATCGTCAGGAGACTTGAAGTCCAGGTCATATTTTCCCTCCCTGTAAAACTCAGATGCTGCCACATCCATGCCGATCACAACCTCATTTGTATATCCTGCTTTGGCAATGGCCTCCTTTATTAGTTCCAGTGCTGCAGGGTTAAACAATAAATGTGGGGGAAAAAAACCCAACAAATTGCACAGTATTATTTATGATGAATGTTATTAAACCTGCAAAGAGCATCGAAGACAGCAATCCACTAAAGCTACATGAATGATGACGACTTCTACATGTTAAGATGAGAAAATACTGGAAAAAATCCAGTGTCTAGTTGTATCTTTGAAAAACACATTTTTAATTGCTGTGTGAAAGAAGTGCAGATTTATTTTTTTAGTTTTTTTAATTTGCTTAGACACAGTTGTGGTTTTAATCACATTTTTCTCCACTGGATGTGTAAATGAGGTGGATAACACATCCTTTAATATTATACAGGCCAAAGCAACATATAGAAATATATCTATACAAAACCACATTCTGAACCAAGTTAGGCCAAGATTGGTTATGTCCACCGCAAAGCTGTATGGCATTCTGTTTCAAGTACTGTCATTTATATAGTAGCTCTCAACAAACTAACCTTCTTTGTTTTCCAGGATGTTTGGAGCAAAACCACCTTCGTCGCCCACATTGGTGGCATCCTGTCCATATTTCTTCTTGATGACACTTTTGAGATTGTGGTAGACCTCAGCTCCGATGCGCATGGCCTCTTTGAAGGTGCTAGCACCAATGGGCAGGATCATAAACTCCTGCATTGCGAGTTTGTTGCCTGCATGAGAGCCACCGTTGATCACATTGAAGGCCTGTTGGAGGTGGAGAGGTGAGAAATGGGAACAGCCTGTGACTTTACAGTGAACAGAAGACAGGAGAACTGAATAATGGGAAAACGCTGAAAAAGCTAAGTGCATTTCTTTGGTGTGCAGATCCTCACCGGCACAGGCAAGATGACCTCTGGGTTTCCTGCAAGGTCAGCAATGTGACGATAGAGGGGGACTCCTTTCTCCGCTGCACCAGCCTTGCAAACAGCCAGAGAGACGCCCAGGATGGCATTTGCTCCAAATTTGGCTGTTGAGAAAAATTCTAATTTAGTTACAGCAAAAAAATACAGAGAAAAACTGCGACTGTCACTGTTCAGATGGTATGGACCATACAGGCAACCACTCGGTCACTTACATTTGTTCTCTGTGCCATCCATGTCAATCATTATCTGGTCAATTCTCTCTTGCTCAGCCACAGACACATCCTGGTGAGATTAGAGATAGAAGGTTCACAATTATTAACATACAACTAACCCTAACCCACATACTTAACAAAAATGGTGAAAATTTCCCAAAGATGCAATACTACAAATTTTGGAAAGTTAGAGCAGAGAATGAAGATAAGGTCCTTACTTGGCCAACAAGTGCAGGTGCGATAGTTGAATTTATGTGATCCACAGCCTGAGAGACTCCTGTGGAAAAACAAGTCGCTATGATTATTTATGCAACTTCGGCAAAAGCAAAATATATCAAAACACATTTATCAACACATGCACTGTCATTCTTAAATACACATTTTGAACTCTGCAACAGTGTAGATGATTGCTTAGTTGGTTTGAAATCTTTTTTAATTGCTCATATGCGTTCAACCTGTTAAATTTGCAATACTGGAGTGATGGAGCATGCTTTTACAGATAATTCACCATGCATTTCATATGTGGTCATTTCCCAGAGGCATTCAATCAAAGGCACTGATCAACTGTTAGCGCAATCACTGTAACGTCAAACAAAAAACTTAGACAAGACATCAGAATCACACTAACCCTTTCACATCTGGCAATGAGGTAGAGAGAGAGAGACTAGACAGTGAAGGTAACAGAGAAAGATTGAAAACAAGAGAAATGTATGAAATATATTTTTTTTTACCCTTTTAAATGAACTTGGTCTTCAATCTGTTTAATAATAACATTAATAACTTCATCATTAATAACTATATCTATAGCACTATTCCTAACAAAGTTGCAAAAAATCTTAACAAGGAAAACAACAACTGACATTTACCACATTAGTTTTCTCTGAAAGGAAAAAGATTATCTACAAACCTTTCCCAAGGTAGCAAGACTTGTCATTGTCCCTGAGCTCCAAGGCTTCATAGATTCCAGTCGATGCTCCACTTGGTACAGCGGCCCTGAACAAGCCTGAGAAATGTACATGAAAGAAGACATTAGAATTTGTGAATTTAATTCAAATCATTGCTCGCCGTCTATTAGCTGGTCACCTAATGGCTATAAAAAAAAACATGCTTTTTGAATCACAAATCTGATAGAAACAAAGTCAATTTAAACCTACCTTTGTCAGTGTAGAGATCGACCTCTACTGTGGGGTTCCCACGAGAATCAAAAATTTCTCGGGCGTGGATCTTGACAATAGACATGGTGCAGGATCTTGAGATGAGAACGACAAATTAAGGTTGTCTCTACCTGAGGATCCTCTAGGAAAAGATGTAATATAGACTGTCATATGTCAAGACAGACAAAAAAACAATTGCTTAATAAAATAAGTACCAACTCAGAGCTATCTACCTCTATTACTGAAATACACTGGACATACCTCTTTCACTCTCTTTCGTCCTTGGAGATTACTCACAAAAATATCCTGACTTAGCTGCAAGCTTCGGAGTGCTAACAGGAATGCTACCATCCTAATTGGATTAGGTTCTTCATCTGATTAATCACATGGCAGTATGGATGCAGAAATTACTTTTTAGACAGGTTTAGTTTGCAGATACACCATGCTTGTGTTGCAACGGTAAATATATATTTGTTAAATTTATATGTTATAAGTTTTAATGCAGAAGCACAACACTAAAGAATATAGAAAGGCCATTCGGCCATTAATTTCATGACATTGTGTCCTCAATAATCCTTCCTCTCTTTATTCGCCAGATACACAAGCAGACAAATTGACAAATTGAGAAGAGAAGATATTAAGGAATCAGAGACGCTCAAATACTCAGTGGAGAATCTTGAATCATTAGGAACCAAAACTGTTTGATGTGTGTGTTTGTGTTTGATGATAGGATGCAGAGAAAACTTTTATATATATATATATATATTTTTTTTTAACAACAGATCCTTGTTAACGATAGCTAGTAAATAGGTACTTTTTTTACATTACATTTATTAATCCAAATCTACACACAACCATAATTTATAGTGAGGAATGGCAATGAAAGAAAAACCTTTGAACCAGCTGGGGTTTACGTAGAAGAATGAGATTTGGGCCCAGTCTGCAGTGAGGACAGAATTAGACATAAACAGATCAACTATAATGTTGGAGCCATGATATAATTTTCTCTTCATTTCGTTAGTATAATGTATGACCTGACCTATGATTTAAAACACATGCCGTGTTTGTGTTTGGACGTTCGGTGGATGGGAGGCAGCTCTCAAGTGAGGAGGGGCAGGTGTGGGCGGAGAGCAGAAAGATGTTGACCATGACTGTGTCAGTGCTCTGATTTCATATTAACCCTGTGGATCAGGGACGTGCACAGACATTTTGGGGGGCAGGGGCTCAAGTGAGAAATAGGGCACTTCTTATAATTTCACAATTAGAGTCAAAACTACTTTATTAATCCCTAGGGGAAATTGCTTAATTTATCCATAAATAAATAATAGGACATCTCTGACTTACCTATTTATTTCATTACCCTTACACTCACATAATTGTTGAATACAAGAAAACTTACAAAATATACATATTTAGATGGAATTTGTTTGTAGATTTCTCCTTAATTCACGAAACAAACTCCTTGTCCTGTACATATTTAAACATGTCGGGGGAAGATATTCTCTCTGATAACTGAAAATCTGTGATTTGTTTTCCTTCATTCTTTATCCCTGCAATGCCTTGACAATTGCAAATATATGCAAATTAGCGCAGAATTTACATATCAATGTGGTGCATTAGACATGACATACTGAGATAAATCTAACTGTATTCACCTGTAGTGTCCCAGTACATAAGCCTGTATGCCCCTGTTGAAGAGCCTTAGCTAAACCAAACACATTAGGTAGTAGCTCATATGTGCACGTTAGCAAGACACACGTTAACTATGTTTGGGCTTGTCATTTGTGAACTCGAGAACTTCCTTCATCACCACTCACCTCCAAGAGTAAAAAAAAAAAAAACTAGAAACAAAAGCCAAACTGTGCTGAGGGCTGGGGTTTGCTGCTGCCTGTCTCTGCCTCTGTGTTGTTCGCATCCGCGATACCGGAGAAGGGAGAGGGGAGGGGGCGGGGAACGTCTAACAGAGCGCATTGGGCGTTATCTCCCGACCTGCGATTTGGAGTTCTTTTTTTTAATTTATATTTATTTGACAGGGAAGCTATGCCAAAACAGAAATGTATATTTATATAAGAGAGAGAGAAAAAATCAATTATGTAAAAAAAAAAGAAAAAAAACGCCCCAGAAAAAAGGGAAGGAAAGGGGCAGGTGCTCAAGCCCCCTTTAATGTCTATGTGTGCACGTGCCTGCTGTGGACAATTAAATTACCTACCTCACAAGCGCCAAGAATACCCTGGTACTTTTTGGATGTGAATAAATGGGTCGCAGTACTCAAACGTTCACACTGTAATGGACATTTTTTTCACTGTACCCACGACACACCTCTGAATCGGTTCAACCTGCTCCCTCCTCCAGGACTAAATGTAGGTGTTAACTTTGAGTTCAAAACGACTCTCCCTACAATAATTGGCAGCTAAACACCAAATATCTATGGGCGTATGTGAATATAAGACAACGCAGAAATGTTTGGCTTAACTCCGAACACTTTATATCCTCAAGAGGAAGAGTATCACTGAGACACATTCACCCGCATGATAGTATGAAAACGTGTCAATTATTGACCTTGAAAATAGTAAATAACACATTGAAATGAATCTCAACGAGAGCGTGTGAGGAGGACAAAGAAGGTTAGAAGACAACCTGCTCAGATCTCCTCCACAATTTGACGAGATCTCAGCAAGCAGTTTCCTGCTTTAGACTTCAGGGATGTGATCGATCAGGGGAAAGTCAGAAACTTTGAGAGATGCCGGATCTCTTATAACCCCCCCCCCCAAAAAAATGCGTCGTAGTTTAACGGTGAAGCAGGAAATGAACTTAAGCTAGATTGGTTTAGCTAAATAAGAAGATTACACTCGGATAGTTAAACTATACACCCAAACCAAAGTCCCATTTACAGACCGTCACCAAAAAAAGCGAATAAATAACATTTATGAATAAAATTAGAAGATGGACGAAGACAGTGACTGTACCGTGTAGTTCACAGCAGGAGATGTAGAGAAAGGGAAATCCTTCCTCTTCCGTCGGTGATTTAAGGCGACAGTGAAACAGGTTGTAGGTGATTTTACTGCCCCCTCCTGAGGGAGACGGCCGACTACTACTTCTTCTTCTTCTTCTAAATGGCAATTGACATTAAATGTAATATATTAATATTGAAAGCCATATATGCAACATTTAAAACAACAACAATATCCAATTAAATATTTTTATCATTCCAACTTTACTCAGGATTACTTCCTTTATCTCTTGCACTTCCCTGATTCTATATTTTTGTTTCAGACTTTAAATGGTCTCCTGACCTTTGAGATTTTATTTCATTGTAGTCTGCCTCATTAAAGCTTTTTTTGTTTGTTTGTTACATTTTGTTTTGTGGTCATTTCCTGTCCTCTGGGGCCGTTTTGTAAATATTTTTATGCCAATCTCCCCTCTCCGGGGACCATCACCTTATCGTGGTGGAGAGGTTTGCGTGTCCCTGTGAACCTGGGAGCTATGTTGTCTGGAGCTTCATGCTCCTGGTAGGGTCTCCCATGGCAAATTGGTCTCAGGCGAGGGGCCAGAGAAAGAATGGTCCACAAAGACCTCATGAACAACAGAAGAGGGAACAAGAAGACCCTGCCTGGAGGAAGCCCGGGGCCCCCGTTTGGAGCCAGGCCCAGATGGGGAGTCCGTACGCGAGCGCCTGGTGGTCGGGTCTGCCACGGGGCCCGACCGGGCCAAGCCAGAAAAAGCCACGGGGATAATGCCCCCCGGCGGTGGAAGCGGGGGGTCCCGTCGGACCGGACTCAGGTTGCATAGACTGGCCCTGGGGACGTTTTAAAGTGCAGTTAAAAGTAATTGCTGCATCCCTAGTGTTAACATGCCAGGTGGTATTGTCCTGCGGTAAATCAACGCCGTAGACCCCGGCGTAGCCTGACATGCACCTCCCAAAAAATGTAACTAGGCGTCGAGACGACGCAGACCCAGCGCAATCGATTTAAGTCACGACCATAAACCAGGCTTTATGCTAAAGACTAGCCCTGTGTATAGTGGGTCTTTAACTTGAATGCTGTGATCAACTTAAAGGCAGCCTGGGGTGTCCCCCCGTGACAGGCATCCTTACCCGGCCGTAACTCTTCACCCCTTTTTATGAATTATTCTTAATTGTTGTTCAATAAAGATTGTCCTCTTTTGTATGCCGTCCTCCTCTGTGTGTTCATTCAAGGGTCCTGACATTTCTAGCATTTATTGCTCGAAGCAAAACCCACATTTATTACAACACTGATGGAATATGAAGTCATTTGGATGAAACTGTACGGGGCTAAAATGGGCAAAAACGGCTAAAAATCAAAACTTCAGATCAAGATGGCCGACCTCCTGTTGGAGTGAGGGTGTGGGTCCTCATGATTTTTTGTGCAGCTCCTCTTGATACATATTTGTACCGATTTTCATCAATGACCGTCAGAAGGTGGCGCCCTGCAATTTTTACAAACATTTCTGCAACCAATGAAATATCGACATTTCACGCAGTCCTGACATGCTGTCCACATTTCCTGAGTCTTGGGGGGTGTTTAAATCTCCAAAGGGCCGACAAACAGGGAGAAAAAAGATAAAAAAAAAAAAAAAAGAATCGCTACAGATTCAATAGGGCTTTCGCACTGTGGAGTGCTCGGACCCTAATAAATGGAAAAAAAAAAATCCCGAACACACAAAGTTCCCCTGTGAGGTAAGTCCAGCAGAGGGCGGCCATCAGCCCGGGTCTGCCTCCAACTGTCAAGGAAGCCAGCGGACACCACAGAAGAAGAAATCCCCCATGACTTGAATGAACGCGCTCTGCTGGTACAACACGGACATTTTAACTAAGACGTTTTGTTTATAGAAAACTAAAGATACGTTTTTTGGAGTGACTATGTCAGGAATACCACCGGACACATGGCAGCCCTCCACAGTGGCCTTGGAGACGACGTGAGTTTATATTAAAGGCCCTAAATGTTAACTCTGAATGCTAACCTGGTTGGTAATGTTAGCTTTTTGCCACTAGAATTTATTCTTGGGTTTAAAGAAGCCAGCAAATTCTGACACTTTGGTTTTTTGTTTTGTTAGATTTTTTTTTTATTGGAGGTCTTTAATTAGAAACATCGAACCTCAAATTAATTCAGCTTTTTGCAAAAAAAACCTGAAAATACTTCCTGCTGATTTGGACTGGGCATTATCACTGACTGTACCTTGCAGGATGGGGACGGTGGTTCTGGAGCTCTACTGGAGACACGCACCGAAGACCTGCAAAAACTTTGCCGAACTGGCCCGGAGAGGCTATTACAACAACACCAAGTTTCACAGGATAATCAAAGACTTCATGGTGCAAGGCGGAGATCCCACAGGCACAGGTGGGTTCATTCTGTCCAAAAATGAAGGCTGACACATGTGGACGCCACTGTACCATGGGGAGTTTAGTGAATGTTTTTTTTTTTTTTTTTTAATTATTATTATTGCTTAGTGTTTAATTTAACTAGTACTTAATTGGTACAAACCTTGAATTGCTTCTAGTGAATGATTAGTGAAAGTTTTTTTGTTAAATCACTATTATAGAATAGCACTTTCACCAACATAGATTACTATCTCAGGTGATGTTAAGTTTCCATCTTTGTGGGAACAAATTAATAATAAAACAGTTTCAAGAGCACAGTTTTGATGTAGTCTTATTAAACAAGTTTGGGATGAACTGGAACTGCAACAAGCTGCAGCCTCCTAATCAGGTTCCATAAATCTTTTCGAAAGTCTACCGGAAGTGGACACCGTTTTAGCGGCACGTTAACAAGAGGGGATCATTTTATCCTTTTCTATGCCCTATATGACTTAAAATGGGATATTGTTTGTATATTAATGTTTATATATTGATATTGAATATTGTTTTGGTCTTTTGATCATTATCTGTTTCAATACATCATATTAGACTTTGGGAAACAATAGCAGGCATCACTCATCACTATTTTCTTTGTCTTGATCACTTTTGTCAATTGTAATGTATGTTTTCCTAACAGGTCGTGGTGGTGCCTCCATATTTGGTAAACAGTTTGAAGATGAACTGAACCCAGAACTCAAATTCACAGGTGATCACTATGGAAAATTGCAGTTGAACAGAAGGTGGTAGATATAGAACCATGTAAATTGGGAAATAAGAAAAAGTCACACTTTCTTGGCTATGTTATGGTTTTCTTGAAGTCTGATTTAAAAATGGCCCAACATAGCATTACTAATGCGCAACTTTTGGATGTTTGTGATAATTAACAGAAATAAGAAGTCATAAAAATTGCTCCTCACTTTGTGTTGCTGTTAGGTGCTGGTATTCTGGCGATGGCCAATGCAGGACCGGACACCAATGGAAGCCAGTTCTTCCTCACTCTTGGACCCACCCAATGGTTGGATGGAAAGCACAGTATTTTTGGAAGAGTGTACCAGGGGATGGGAGTGCTGAACCGGATTGGGATGGTGGAGACAAATGGTCAAGATCGTCCAGTTGATGATGTCAAAATTGTCAGAGCTAGTGTGCCCAATTAAAGAAAATGGTGATTATAAATGTCAAATTTTTTTTTTTACAATACTTTTTTTAAATAAAGGTCTGCTGAATTTGTAAATATCTTTTTTTTTATCCATGAGAAATGCAGCAAATCTATGAAAAATGTCCATAGATGAAAGTAATGCACTTATTGTAATTAAAATTTAATTTCAGAATTTGTTATTCTTGATTATTATGCTGTAAGTCTGTTACTGACAAATTTTAAAACACTCTTACAAATAAATGTACAGAATTTGTGAGGAAAAATATATAAAAAAAACAAAGTACTCAGCACACAAACAGATTTTCTTATCATATATTACATCATACAGTTCTCAACAGTGGTGATATTTAGTGCTTGTGTCCTCATATAGTGGAAAATGTTTCTGTTGGAACCCTTAACTTACAAATACTTTCTTCACTCAAATGAGACATAAATATCACAATAGCTGAACAGTGAACCATTGTCTGTTAGGCTTGTTATAATCTTAAATGTAGGAGTATGTGTAAGGCCTGTAAAATAATGTTAACATTAAAAGTCAATAAAACTAATTTAAACATATCCCAAAAAAGTAACATTAAACTATAAAAATGAGGTTGAGTAAAAAAAATGTAGGACCCCAATTCTAAAAAGTTGAGACTGTGTAAAATGTAAATAAAAACAATGCAAATCTCATAAACCATATTTTACTCCCAATAGAACATGAACAAGATATCAGATGTTGAAACAGACATTTTATCATTTCATGGGAAATATTAACTCATTTTGAATATGATGGCAGCAACACATCTCAAAAATGGTAAGGTAAAAAAACAAAGATACAATACAAAGGGGGGGGGGGGGGGGCACGTTTTACTGGAATTTGATAATTTTATTTAGTATGCTGTAAAGTGTTGTTTTGCTGAGGCCCCCAGACTGGCCTCTGACCTCTGGCTTGGCAGTTTTTCACGCCTGATAACCATTTATTGTTCACACTTGTCCACATATTGTTTCACCCCCTTACTCGCACGCATACACAAGGAAAATGAACAAACTATGTTGCCCCAGAATGTACGGAATTACACAAATTTCCAGTCATATACAGTTAAAAAACATATATAAAAAACCCTCTCAAGTATCATTAAAATACCTTCCACAAAAATACTGTTTACCTAAAAGAGTAGAATTAGTATAAGGCACTAAAGGATAAAATCACACGAGCATCTTAACAATTACTTTGACAGTCTGAATATGTGGATTTATTTGGTTTAACATCCTCCTCCATATATTTTTTGTACACTATACTAAATTAGGTACAATATAGACTGAATTATAAAATATTTCACAATTAAAAGCATTATTATTTAAAAATATCACTTATGAAGTCAATGACTGTTGCAAAGGAAATTAAGGTAAACAAATGATGTATTTTAAAAGACCACACCAGTGTAATGATTGTTTTCATAGTTCACATCAGTTCAGTATCAAAATCTACAGAAGAGACACGTATGAGAAACCTATGAGAAATGATTATCACGTTGATGCCGTAGTGGCAGGAGATTTAGAGATTTCACAGATGGAATCACATGAATGACTCAGTATTTTATAATAAGAAAACTGGCAGCTTCCCAGACTGTTCAGTTAAAAAAAGACCGGAGACCAAAGAGAACAAAGAGGAGGACTGAGGATTAGAGCTCTGTTGGTCACACTGGTGAAAAACAACAAAGAGGCTTGAGGTCTGAGGTCAAAGGCATCCTATCAGTTCTCTCTCTCTCTCTCTCTTTTTTTATTCAACAGTTTGATTTTTAGGTTTATGACCTCCTCAATGTGGATGGTAAAACAACAACAATAATATGATGCATAAACAATTTTCCTAGTTTTCTTTTTCTTGTCTCTCTCTCCAAAAGAAACTAAATCCATCTACCAGCACCCAAGACACCCAAGGATAAAAACTACTCTTCAGTTGGAGGTAGTAACAAAGGCTAATTTCGTTCCCTTTGGTTGTAGCTGGTCAGGCTGTGTCCATTTGTTTACTGTAGCCTACATCCTAAGATATAATATCCACAGGCTGGCACACTAACCTTAAAGACATGAGAAAGTTGGTTTTGATTTTCTCATTTCTTGGCAAGAAAGTTGGATTTTCCCAAAGCATGAAAGCCTTCAAAGTAACTACACAAAACTTGCATATATTTTGTCTGCAATGGGCATGGTACTATAACATAAATTTTATTCTAAGTTTAAATAATGCATTAGCAGCTTGAGTAGTTGCCCACAGCGAACAGGGAGCAGTGATAGTGAATGAATTCAGAGGTTGATTGTTCTGCTGCGTTAAGAGTCCCTGTGAAGGACTGTAATGCTGTGCCAGATGGTGGCTATATTTTAGGTTAAAAAACAACATCTTCATATTACACATTTGAAGGACTATATTCAGATAGATAACCCCCCCCCCCTCCCAAAAAAAGGACAAATGTTTGGCATTTCATTGAATGTGTCAAATTTTTTCACCATCTTGAACATGCAACGCAGCACTGACGCTTCCCATTTCCTTTGCCATCACTGGAAGGTCCTTTGAAGGCTGGGCGCTTATCTTGATGCGCTAGTGAATAGAATTAATATTGTAAAAAATACAACTTCAGCAGTGGCACCGTATTCTCAGGCAAAAAAAACAACATAGTTTTCAGTGAGGTTAATATATTCAAATAATTTCAGTCTAAATATTCCACTGACCTGACAGAGAGTTCCCTTTCCTTTGGCCAGTTTGCAGAGCATGGTGAGCGGAATCATAGCAAGAGATGACATGGCCAGAAACCAGCCAATCCAGTAAGCCCACCAGGGATACACATAGGAGTTGTTGAACCTCAGGGGGGAGTATCTCATAAGCAAAAATATAAATGTGCCCTATAAAGGGAACCAAATCACAAATATAAAACCAATGTGGGATATATTATTATATCATTATCAACATATTGTATTCTGGTGAAGACACTTACACTACAAACAAGAGGGGTTGTATACAGCCAGCAGTACTTGATCAGTGACATTGGTTTGTACCCAATCATGTCCTCAATGTTGTCACAGAAGCGTTCAGCTCCTAAAACAAACAGATTACATGAGCTCTGTAGCATTGCCGCTACGTATTATGAAGGTGAATTCATCTAATTTTGTACATCTTAAGTTTTTCTCTCATTAATTTGGGCAAGCTAGCTTTTTACTGCCTTAAGCATTTTTTTTCTTTATAAGCACTTTAGGTAGTAGCTGTTTTGTCAAACAAACAACCAAACACACATACAGACATCTTATATATAGTGTACTTAATTTAACCACTATTCGATGCAAGAGCATCATAGATTCGAAGCCCTTAGAATCAATCCATAGTGCAGTAGTAGGACAGTTTTGGTTATAGGTTCAAACTATTTGTATCCTGTCAATGTGGCCTATATATCTAAATACCATATATAGCTGTTTCTCACCATAGATCCATCCTATGATCACGGACTCGATGAGGGCCATCAGAAGGAGAGTGGGACCACTGCACACATAATGATCAAATATCTGCAGTATGTACGCGCCAGCCTAAAATTAACAACCAATACATTGGTCAGGATATCAAATCACTAGTAAGTTTGTTTAAACATTTCAAACTTATTCAAGTCCTCGGGTATATCAATGCTGTGTATTGCTACTACATGATGACTTCCTAATATGACAATGACTGCAACAATGACTGCACCTATGAAAGCTCACCTCTGTCACCAATAACAATCCAAATAGATAACAAATAGCACAGATGAACATTAGAAGAAGCTCTCTGTTGTATCCTTTTCGGATTTGGGAAGGGTAGAGATCTGTTAAAGAGGTCATGATGCTCTCCAGCCCTACAAACTGTAGAGTGACACAGACAAGTTAATATATATAGAAACAATGCTGGACATTTTGTGGGAGAAATGTCAAAATGAGGTGTAGCAGCTGACCTGGCCGTCAATTCCTAACAAGATGATCATTGTGAAGAAGCACACAGACCAGAGCTGGGGCCATGGCAAAAGGGTCACAGCTTGTGGGTAAATGATGAAGACAAGGCCAGGGCCTGCAGAGAGTAACCATCACTGTATTTTTTTTTTAAGCTGTGACTTTGATTAAGTGAAAAATCTTTGAGTTCTGCACATTGTTCTGCACAAGTTTTTAGCAGTTTCAAAGCTGACATGTTTGTTGCCAATGTGAAGATTTTATACAAAGTAATTAGAAAACATCTTAAAAGCATATCCAATCATGAGAGCAGCACAGTTACTGTATATATGAATTTTAACTCCTTTATAAAATCCCAAAAACAACATAAGTCTAATATGTTAAATTCTCCCAAATTTGCATCGGGTATATGTGCATTTATACCTGATTCAGCAACTGCAGAAATATCAATGCCTTGTTTAACTGACATGTAGCCCAGAACTGAGAAGATGGCAAAGCCAGATATAAAGCTGGTCCCACTGTTTAACAAGCAAAGATAGAAGGTGTCTCTGCGAAGCAGAAAAATTGCAATTATTTCTTGATAACACAACCCAAAGAATGATAACGGTGAGATAAAGATGTGCCATGTTCCAGAAAAAATAATAAACAGTACATACAGCAGATGCATACTGAAACAGCTAAATTAAAATGTTACTTAGCGGCCAATAATAATGAATAGATGCACGGATTGCAAAGGTTGACACTGAAATAAAAATCTTACATGAGTGCTTTTGTACATGTCATGTGTTTACTGATACTTATGTACAGGAGTCACACACATAAACAGGAAACTTTCCGGGGCTGATGATGAGCCTACAAAACTACTCACTTATAACAGTTGTTGTTGTATTTGTTGTAGCTTCCAAGCGTGGTGAGGCAGCCCAAACATATGGCATAGGAATAAAATATTTGTGTTCCAGCATCCATCCAAACCTATAAAACAGTGAAAAAATTGGTCAGAGTTTCAACAACTGTCAGCTAAGCTACAGAATAGTCCAGTGCAAAGTAAAAACTAAATGAAACCTGTGGGTCAGTGAGTCGTGCAGGATTGGGATACAGGTAGTACTTGATGCCATTGAGGGCTCCAGGGAGGGTCAATCCTCTGATTAACAGCACTGCTAACATGATGAAGGGGAATGTGGCTGTGAAGTAGGTCGCCTACAATAAAGCAGAAAAACCTTTTGTTACAAATAAAATAACATACTATACATGATCTCACAGTCCAAAAATATTACTGGAAGAGTGACAACTCACTTTGCCTACCAAATCTTAAAGCACCTGCCAAAAACACATAACTACAAGTATTAACATAAGTTAATAATAAATACTCAAAATACACTGGTCACACAGTTTGAAAGTTAAAAGAACAAAACAAAACAGCTTCATTATCCTTGAAGGTTGTCGACAAGGCACTATCAAGGTTTTCACCATACCAGATGATTTACTGCCATCATTTCACACTGAGGCATTTGAATAGAAATAAAAAGACTATGAGTGAGTCTCGTGAGACACAGAGGATTCTTTGCAATGATTGCTAAGGCAGTGCTTCCAGTTCACCTTCTCAGAATAAAGACTCCACACCAGATCATCTTACTGGATGTGTCATAACTGGCTACAGGCTATAGAGTAAGAAACCACCGTGATTAATAATTCCCTCAGTTTGAGAGAAAGTGGCAGGTGAGAATTCGCTGTGTGTGGCAACAGGCCTCAGGTACATGTATATTATGTGGAGATTTCCATTAATCTGCTGGCCCTTCCTGTTCTATTGTGGCTAAAGTTATTTTACTTCTTCCTACTCCTTTTCAAGCATGTTAAGATTGCTGCTGAAATCAATTGTTTTTTGTTGTATTTCTTGTTTAAATATGTTTAATCACATCTGTTATTTTATACTGCCATCATGCTCAAAATAAAGAGTTTTGAATTGAAAGTAAAATACAGATTTTTATTTATCATGTTTTAATTTTTTTTTTCCAAAATTTATTTTAAGGGTGTTATTTGACAAATTGACGATTGCAAATCTGTCCTGAATTGGAGGAGACTGACTTATTGGTTGGGGAGATTTTATTATTTCCAGTCTCAGGAATGTGTACACAGAGTGGAAAACTTTGACAACTGCCTGAAACGGTATGATTCAAACCTGTTGACTGTACTCCAGCAAGCCAGCACTTTAAATCAATGTCTGTACTGATTCATATAACAGAAGTATTTATTTTAGGTCAACATGTAAGATCAGTGTCACCAATTCACTATCTGGCCAAATGTGAACTATATTCTATAACACTGTGTGTATTGTATAAATAATTTGCAAAACATTGTAATGTCTGATGGAAGTTGACCTGACTATTGTTTGACACATATTTGCACCCTTCAAAATTTGTTTCCTTTTTTAATTCTAGACATTTTTGTAAAATGTTGTCATAATTACCGAAATAAATTAATTGAATTTTGGCGAAAAATGTGTGAGGTCACAATGACTTTAATCTTTAACCACAGACATACATGTCAAATGTTAGCGTTCTCACCTGTTTAACGTAACTTCTGTTCCTAAACACTCCGCAGAATTGCAGAGATCGCTTTTCTCTGACCAATTTCGGTCAGATTGTTGGGGGCGGAGTCAGAAGCTCAACAGCACGTGCAGGTAAAGGCCTGCCATTTACTTTATTTTACTATACTTTTTTTTTGTTGTTTACATTTCAATTTGAAGTATAACCTTGAAATCCAAGATAACCGTACAACATAATGAATAAATGTAAAGTCTAAAAGAGCTTCTACAGCAGGCCTAAAGAGCCCTGGACTAACATCTCAGATTCAGTCTCCTAAAGGGCTCCCTCTCTTAAATATAAATAGAAAAAGAAAAAAAAAGGTCAAAAGGAAAATATTTAAAAATTAGTCAATAAATTAAAAATTGCATGACATGACACTTTGTACCCATGACAAGTCTAATTTTTGAGTGAAGAATGGTGATTGCCTTTGTACCTTTCCTGTAGATCTCACTCCCTTCCAGACACAGAAGTAGCAGATGATCCAGGCCAGAAGGAGACACAAGGAAAGGTCCCACTGTATTTTTCCCAGGGCCTCTATCCCGGAGGATATACTTAACACCCGTCGTCTGAAAGTACCAAAGTTATCAGTGTATATGAACCAATATTTTGAGATGATCTATTGTACATGTTATCAAACTTTTCAGTGTCACGCTTTCACTAAAGAAAACAGCTAGCAAAGTAATATCTGAAGCTGTGTGTAGTGGTTAAAATGATAAAAAGCCAGTAAGTATTGAGCATTGAGCACTAGCACTGGTACAGTGAAGCCAGGAGTTAGTTGTAACATATTAAAATGTATATACATAATATATCCAAGTTCACAGTGTAAAATCTGATGATGCCTGAGTTCAGCACACAATAACTGAGGACAATTAAAAGCCCTTCACACCTCCAGCACGTGGGTGTTTTCATTCATTTTGACTGAATGAACTTCTCAAAGAATCTATGCAGTGATCTTGTTTCAGCTGTAAATTAAATGCCACAAAAACACTCATCATAACAAATTAGGTAAGGACCATCCTACTGTACCCTTAGGTACCAAAAGTGGTGTTTTTTACACACCCAACACATTATCAAAACACTTCTTTAAAATAAGAGCAGACTTCTGTGTCTGCTCACAAAGTGTCCCACAATAGCTAAAAAGTCAGACAAGGTGTACAGTTTGGAAAAGATCTGTTTTCCAGTTGAAACTGTAGATGTATATTGTTTTTTGTCTTAATTATTGCAAAGGTCTTTATTATGTTAGCTTTATTCATCCACAAATAATCTGTCATTTTGTAATGATTAAATTAGTTTCACTTACTGCCAAAATTCAACAACTGATGAGGATGAATTAATCTGTGACGTCCAGTTACCAGTGCTGTTATGGTTGTTTAACACCACACAAGCATCTGAAACAAATCAAAGGATTGTTAAAGATGAAAATGCACACTCACTTAAAGAATTAGTAGATCAGTGTCATATGATAAAGTGATATGTTAAATGGTTTACTTGAACCTAAATGCCAAAGGGTCAGATATCATACCTAAAAATAAATGCAATGTATTAATACACGTAACGGTCCATGTGTGTATTTTTACCAAATACATGCATGTACCGAACGTACAGAAAATATTACCACGCTGAAACAAAGAGGAACTACTCGCCCCTCCTTGTTTACTCTGGGTGACAGAACACTATCGCAAAGCCCCGTATGTTGTTGTCGAGCCATCCTACCAATCTCGTTTAGCTGGTAGCACAGAGCAGCTTCACTGAGCCTGACTCAAGTCTGAGTTAATTAATCTAACTAACGACTCAGTCTAAGGTTAGAACAGATGAGCCACACGGAGCCATCTGGATACTCATGTTAGCACCCAGCGTTAGCACTGTTATTTTCTGGGTTTTTTACATTGAAGAATTAAGCATGAGTCAGATTTCAAGTTTATTTCAACTTGGCTTGTAAAGCCAGAGAGGTGTTTTATTTAACTGAGCAGTTTGAATGTGAAGTTGTAAATGCTTACAGTATTTTCTACATGCCGCTCTTAAATTGATCTTTACTTTATTACTTCTTTTTATTTTCCTACCCAGACGTAGGTATGTTTTTATTTAAAAACAACCATCCTTTGTTCAGGGTATTGTTATGTTTAATGTTTTCACTGTTTTATTTTTTGAATTTGATAATAAATGAAAAACAAGATCACACTTTTGTGTTTGTTTGCATTTTTCTGTATCAAAAATGTACTAAACCGTGATTTCAAAAACCAAGATACATACTGTAGCCTACTGTACCGTTACACCCCTAACTAATACCATCCTTTTTGATGACACCTTAGTATACACAGATTTAATAAATGATTTATAGCACATCCTAATCTAGTTGATTGGGATATGTGCATGCACTTTTTAAGCAGTCATTCATGTTAAATAATTGTCACCAATTCTTCTCCTCCCTTATGAACACGTTCTCTTTATCACATTATTTTAGGTTATTGTCATGTCTCCTTACAACAACATTCTATTGTGTTATAAATCTTTATAAACTGCCTTTATTTATTATTTGTCGCATTAAGGAGGATAGATAACGAATTCACCTGTATTCCATGTATTATTACAGGTGATCCATGGCAACTCTCTGGAGAAGGAAGAGAAAAAGTAGAGAAATGCCCAGGCTAAGATCACAACGTAGCTCATACTTCCATAGAGAATGATGATTTGGCTGGCGTATCCTATGCCTGGAAACAGAATAAAATAATATAAAATGTTTACATTGCATCTTTTTGGTGTTTATTCTCCCTTTTTTCCAAATTCTGCTTCTTAGCATCACAGTCCTGGTAGGTGCACCATAGCTCACCTTCAAACAACGGACTGACCTTCCTCCAGCACATGATTCCCCCCTGACTGGTGTACTGGCCCAAGGCCGTCTCCAGTACGAACAGGGGAATACCACAGCTCACAAGGAACAGCAGGTAAGGAATGAAAAATGCACCTGCAAGTGTAAGATAATAATTACATTGATTACTTTAAATAGTAGTTTGTGACATGCTCATTGTTCCCGAGCGCTTTCCCCAGGAGATATTATGCTGACATGTAACAGTGTGAAAAACACAGGTTTGATGGCTGCTTCAGGGTCCTGCTGTCATTCATGCTGGTTGACTGTCACACTTTTACAGGGACACTTGGATAAAATTGAGCTGGTCTTAATATTAACGGTAATCGCCTATGTTTTTTCTACCACAAGAAGTATAATGCACTTCTCAGGTTGTACTTTGTGAATGTCTATATAAAAGACATTAAAAGTTGTTACCCCGCATTATTATTATTTTTTTATACTATGAATGCAGAAAAACATTTTATTTTGAGTATTTATTTTGTTATTATGTTTAGTTGCTTTTGTCTGCTAAGTAATATTTACTTAATTTTATTCATGTGTTATATATAGTATATTTAAAAATGTATGATAGGCTATATGCTCTATACATACATAATCACCTTTATTAGTCAGACATTGAATATGAAAGAGTCTTAATGTTGGTTTCAAATACTATCTTGGTAATGAAAAGTAATCACATCCAATAACTCTTTGCTCACAACATTTTAAAAAGTAGTAAGTGATCAGTAATCAGTTTCATTTCAAAAGACTTCCCATGACAGATGCTGGCATGGCTGATGGTGATATCTGCACCTGAGGACTGCTGTTGACAGGTGTTGTCTTTTTATAATTTGGGTTCAGCCATGGAGCTGCATAACGACACAGATATAAAACCACATGTGGTCATGTCATCTGAAACAGCACATGACCTTTCAAAGGATAGAATACATAACCTCAGCATGGCCACTGACATGTGTCAGCTAACTGTACATGTCTGGGACTGCTGGAAAGGATATGTTTACAAAACCAGCGACTGGAGTAAAGTCAACTACTATAAATGTAGGGTCATAAATAAATAGCCTGGCTGAAATTTTACTGTACACAGTAATGATTTAGGATAGGAGACTGACTAACGAGAAGAAAGATCCATAAAGTATCTATTATATCAAGTTATTTTGGTGTTGGATGTCAAGCCACAAGTTCTTTGGGGAAAGGTGACACATTTTCCTCTAAGTAAATAAAAGTTCATTTCAATATCCCACAGTTGTTGCAGGATACTACGGTGTCCTACAGTTTAAAAAAAAAAAAAAAAAAAAAAAAAGTTTCCTCTCCTGGGACAATATCATCAGACATAAAGTAAAATGAAGGTTGCATGTTCTCCCCCTGCCTGCGTGGGTTTCCTCCCACCGTCCAAAGACATCATGTTTAGGTTAAATGGTGACTCTAAATTGTCTGTAGGTCTGAATGTGAGTGTGAGTGGTTGTTGGTCTCTGTCTGTCTCTGTGTGTTGGCCCTGTGATGGACTGATGACCTGTCCAGGGTGTACCCCGCCCTCACCCAGTGTGAGCTGGGATTGGCTCCAGCACCCCTCCATGACCCGGAAATTGATAAAGCCTGGTTTATGGTCCTGCGTTAAATCACCGCCGTACCTACGTCGTTGCCATAACGCCGTTGTGAACCCTTCAAACTTCTCCGTCACTCCATTTCGTCGCGGTGCAGTTCGCCACCAGAGCGGTAGGAGGCTGCGCTCCTTTCCTGAATGGTTATCGTCGTCTCTAATTGATTATTTCTTTAGCTTCCGACTTTTCCGGTCACAGTGAACCATTACGACCGAGAGAGAGAGATAATCTTGCTGGAGTCGGAGTTGTTGGATGTCGAAAAAAGGTATCTTTACAACACCTGCATCGCAATAGAAGAAGAAGAATCTGGAAATACGGAACCGGAAATGCGTTGCTGAAAGCAAACCAAATGACAGCCCTCTCGGTCTGCGTCGCCTAGTTACATTTTTTGCGCTTCAGGCTACGCCAGTGGTTACGGCGAGCCTCCCTACCCTACTGCGTAGGTACGGCGTTCATTTAACGCAGGACAATAAACCAGGGTTAAGCGGTTGAAGATGAATGCATGAATGAATGAGGTAATATAAAGTAATACCATGACAACAGGAAGTGGAGAAATGGCCTGTTACGAAATGATCAACACTTTCCTATTCTGTGGTCTGTGTAGACATTAGTTAAGAGACAGACTGCAAACACAGTTCAAACACAACAGCATGATTATGTTTGATCTAGAGAGGAGATTATATTGATATTCAAGCTGGTTCACTGCATTGCTAGTCAAATCAATTTGGTTGGATTTTTACAAGAAAAAATCGGAGGGAGTCAGCAAAGAATGTGACTCTGCTCTTCGTATTGACACAGGCAGTACATATTTTTTTAGCCTGTCACAACCTGTCAGACCCGTAATCGTCAAATGTGAAATAGAGGGAGGCACACAAGAATAGGGAGAACATTTTGCAGTGGACACCTTTCATGTTTGGAGACTAAACACAGAGATTTAAAAAGTTTGTATAAACCTCTATTTTGACTTTCAAATGAAATAAATTAGACCTCCTTCAGTCCAAAGTGATTTTATTTTTAAATATTAAATACGAACATAAAACAAAAATATACATCATATACTTCTCATGCAATAAACTAACTTGAGACCGTCCAGATTCAGGTTTCTTCCTCAGATTCCGTTTGAACACACACGTGGAGCAGAACTGAAACTGGACAAATCCTTTCATGTTTGGAGACTAAATACAGAGATTTAAAAAGTTTGTATAAACTTATATTTTGATATTCAAATTTAAGAAATTAGATCTCCCTCACTCCAAAGTGATTTTATTTTAAATATTAAATACGAACATACAAAAAAAATATACATCATATAAAGTTTAGAACGAAAAACACCTAAAAAATAAAGTAAATAAAAAGAGAAATATCTAATAGCTGTCCTTTTGGTGGACAATGAAATATTATCATTAGTTTATAGACTATATAAAAAATTATTTTTTTATTTAATTTTATTTTAAATAGTGTTTAGCACAATAATGCAATATTATCAAGGTGAGGTGAGAATAATAACCTGCGGGTACAACCATGTGATTAATAAACAGAAATACTCACCACCACCATTCTTGTAGCACAGATATGGAAATCTCCACACATTTCCAAGTCCAATAATGGCACCAACGGCAGACAGGATGAACTCCTTTTTACTGCCCCACTTTCCTCGTTCTTTTACTGTTTGTGAAGTCATCTTGGGTGGGAGACGAGACAGTACGCACTGACTGCTTACCATATAACCGCGAAAGGAGGCGTTTAATGGCACGCCTGGCACGGAGCCTTTAGTATCTGATTGACTGTGTGATGCAAATTGGTGTGAGGTTACCTAATTGTCAGACTACAGGATTTTTTTTGGCCACAAGGGGGACCTCTAGAGGCCGAGTAATTTGCCAGCAAGTATTCAGTGTGACTAATTCTCTTTTTGGACATGGTATTGAAGGCTGTGAAAATACGGCTCCCTGCCTCACACTTTGGAGGCAAAGTTGGGTAAACTTACACATCTCCTCACTCTAGGGAGATGTGTAACTTTATTCAAGGCAAATTGATTTTAAAGCAACCATGAATATAAGACAACCAAGTGTTGATTAATATGTAATAATAGATATAGACATTGGTATGGTTTTATATATTAAAACATGCCAGAAAATGACCTTTTAAGGTGCTTAAATGATCTGTTGTCTGGGGGTCAAACATTTCTAAATGGTGCTTATGTATTGATTTATGTGTGCATTGCATATGCATTTGTATGTCGCCTCACTAAACTTCAAGTGCCGAGTGGCCTTCAAGTATAGCACTTTTTATGGCTTAGTTGTATTTATATCCTGGTTATTTTTAGAAGAAAAGGAATTTGCATTGCTATATGATTTCAAAACTGATAATCATAACTTGGGGGTACAGCAATCATACTAAAAGACTGTTCATGTGATGAAGAGACCTGTAAAATAAATGAAATGATACATTTTAGAAACAATACTGGCAGTTCATAAATCTTTACAAGTCGTAAAAGTGTGATGGCACGTAGCCAGTATACTGATATAACCGCAGCAAAATTCACAAAATATCAGTTTTTCATCGTATATCCATCTACGAAATACAGCAAGGTATTTATGAAAGAACACACAAAATATAAAAGACAGTTTATCTATGTTCTTGTGTAAAATACATCCTGCGTACAGCCATAGAAATGTGAGGAGCATACAGATTATGTAGTATACTCTCATTTAGTTCTCCTACCTCAACTTTAAAGTAAAAATATTGCTTACATCTGCAAATCTGCTTCCACATCTGCAAAATGACTGTCCTGCCACAACCCTTTCTGTTCCTAGAGGATTATTTCTGTGTGGCTGAGTATTTTAGTGTCACAGCAGGGGACATTTGGGGCTCTGTAGTCCTTCCTATCAGTGTGAAGTGACAATTCCAGCAGCGACTGGGACATGTTGCTTGCTAATGTCAATGTGCTCTTCCCCGCCTTCACACACGGGCATTCAGTCTTTCCGTCGAAAGCTCTGAAACAATCAAGTTAAACTGGGTTAAATATGGTACCAAAATGTTCAGTCATCCCCAAAGTGTTCTTTCGGGATCCACAAGCAGTACATTAACTCATAAATCTGAATTTTGCTTGTTGTAAAAGGGAGATTGTCAGGGCAGGAAATAGACAGGTGATGAATGAGAGATGATGAAGCCAAAATTGATGAAGTCTGGGTGGAGAGGTGACAGATATAGGCATTAGTGGCTGAATGGAGAGTCAGTGAGTGGCAGGCAGGCATGAGTGGGAGAGAGAGAGTGAAGGGGAAAATGTCTGGGGTCTTACCAAAGAGCAGCTGAAATAGTACTTAATCTTTGTTGGTATTTAAAGTTTTCAACAATAAGGATTCATTATGCTAAATAACCACTGACAGTGATTAAAGGCCATTATTAGATTAACAAATAGCCTGTAGCCCGAGAGGTTTTTCTTTTCACACATCCATCATTGTTACAACTCTTACAAGTCAGTCAGTTTTACCTGCGAGTCACATAGCTCATTCTTAAACGATGAAGTCATGAAAACACCTTTGTCAGGATGACAGCCTTCACACTGATACTGTCTGAAACTTTCTTTAGATATGTATGAGAGACCAAGACCAGTCACACACCCACATCAACAAATCTGTGGATATACCATATGCACTGCTGTTCTAAATTATATTTCCATAGCCTTGGATGTAAGTTTCCATATAATTGTAAAAGTATCAACACAGTAATATAGCCAGCCCCGGGTCCTGTGTAAAGCAGATCACATCAAATATATTTATTTTAATCTTAAAACAATGAATAAAGGCACAATGTTTAAATCAAAACCCCTGAAAGGCAATTTATATTTTATAAATACACCAACTACTACAGAGCTGGAGACATCTAAAATCTCAGATTTAGGACAGAGACACTGGTAAAAGTTCAAAACAGTTCAATTTATTAAAGCTCAGCAGGCGAAAAGGAGTACGAGTTAGTGTTGGTAAGAGGCAGACAAAACCAAAAAAAGCAATGAGAAAAAAGTTGGCGAGTTATGGCATAGAACAAAAAAGAGCCAATCTGCGAATGAATGAGTGGCAATGGTCAAGTAGTTTAAATACTACGAGCTTTTAGGGGATTGGGGACAGGTGTGTAGATCAAAAAGATTATAGGGTGGGAAAGAATCATGAGGCTAAAGCGCAGGAAATAATGAATAACTGAATATTTGGACCGCTGTCCTAATCCTCTCTGGAGGTGGGATACTGAAGTAACATAATCATGCATAGTTAAGGTTTTCTTTGATTAAACATAGATTTATAAAACTTTATAAAGCTTGTTTTCTTGATCCTGTTTCTTGGTTCAGCACAGGGACACAAGGCTCCTTGCTCATTGTGCAGCCCAGCAGAGTTTATTGCTCATCATAATTTTATAAAAATTATCATCTTCATATCATAAAACTACAAGACTTAAAAATAAAAAAGTAATATTTAAAACATTGCTAAACTGTTTAGTGCCTCACACTGGCATATCCAACTCAGATCCACCACTTCCCTTGTATTCAGTGGCAGCAGGTGTAACCTGGGCTCTGGGTTCTGGGTTCAGAGGGCATTGCTCAGGCTGCCTCAGTGTGTTGTTCATCTTGGTTTCAGGGCGGCAAAGCTGTCTGAGGTTCTGTGGAAATAGGGATGTTATAATTACACCAATCAGTCAGTTCACAATTTAAAAAAAGCATAAAGTAATCCCCATCTCTCAACAGGAACATACACAAAAATGCTTACATTCTACTCTAAATATAAAATATCATGTGCTGTATTGTAATCTGTGTGTATGCAAAACCTAGAATCTACCACGTGTTAAAAAAGGGAGATTGTGCTTGGAGTTAGCTGGGTGATAAAAAACAACATATAACATGTCTTATACAGACAATAACACGATGGAGCAACAGTTTAACCAATCGAGAAGAGCAATGATGGAATGGTCCTGTACCTGTACAAGTTGTCCTGAGATTTGATATTCATACCTTCATATTTCCCTCAGGAGGAATTTTGACATCCTTTTCATTACTTCACACTTTTTTCTCCTTCACTTTGAACGGTTCAATCATCAGAAACATTATTAAAATCTTTTGGCAGTTCTCAGGACCATTTATCAGATTCTCACAACAAAAAATCACTTGTGTAAAAGCTATAAAAAATGAAGACATTCTTCCAGTGTGTCAAATCACGGTCAGCCAATAGCTTCAACATTATCACAATTAGTAAAGCTCTCTATGAGTCTGGATCTCTGGGTTTGACGTAGCCCTCAGGACTGTGTTGCCTGGCTCTTGAACCAGAATGGGAACTGTGTTGGGAAGAACTGCATTTAAAATTTAAGTTCAAGTATAACAACCTAAAAGTGTAAATAATTTTTCAGTTAAAGTGGTATAAACTGATTCTGTTAAGAAACTGAATATCTTTTTGGACTGTTGGTTGCACAGATCACGCAACAGAGGTATGTCTCCCCTTCTCACAAATTTGAACCTTAAGCAGTAATGAAATTTAATTTATCTGAGTTATCTGAAGCACAGGTTTTATTATTTTCTTCTTTTCATTAATGTTGGTATTCAGCATGTCCACAAATTCACCTGTTAAAATGGTGAGAAAAACATGACTGAAGCACACACAAATACACAAATATATAAATGTCATTGGAATTAGAGAGCCCTGGCCTTGAGTTTCTTACATTTTTAAGCATTATTAGTGTCAAGTTGAGTTAATTTGCAGTGCACAGGGGCATGTGCAGCCATATCCTTTATTAGTTTCTTTGTCTGGAGGGCCTTGGAGTTACACTTCTCATTTCATTTAGCTTTTAAAAACCATAGCCTGTCTTTGGACTCAGATGGTTGTTGGAAAACAACAGCTGTAAATGTTGCAGGATTTAAACTGGTCTGATTTTTGCATCAACTGTTTCTACTTGAGTGGCAGTTTTATTCTCTGCAGCGTGGGAGAGACCTTTTACCTCACAATGATTCTGAATTAAAAGGCAAATACAATATATATACAAAGCTGATACTTCTTCATGTATTACTATAATTATTATTTACTACTACTAATAATAATAACTCTGTCAGAGTGGAAATATGTTTCAGGGCAGATTTAGTCTGGAGACATTTAGAACTTAATTTGAGTTGATGCTTTTCAACTCAGGATTAGGCATTATTTATTATTCAGGACATTATTTTGATTTGGAATCTTAGGCATGACACACAAACAAAGATGCATACACAAGCAGCTATTTGTCTCGATAAAAGGAGAACAAAGACTACACATGCTTAAAGAAACCTTTACATTGTGTTGTTGGTTGAGTAATGATGGCAGAAATAGTCACATGTGACTTATCAGATCCAGTTATTCAACAATCAAGAGCAGTCGGCTGAGTTCCAACAGTGCACATAAGCTACTGGTATTTCAACAAAGCTCAGTGTCAGGTTTGTTTCGCAGCCAGCTACACAATTTAATGTCAGTCAGCAATAGATATGTTTCATTGTTTGAGCCTCTCGGGACTCTGCGTCTTTTAACTGTTAAGTAGTTCAAAAACTGTGAGGCTACTACACAGTATTATATTTGACTTTGTGTTCCATTCCATAAGAAGGGTACACTTGTAGACTATTGCTAAAATGAGAGCAAAATTAAACTCATTAGAAATGACACACAGAGTTGAAATCATGAAATTTGTTCCCAGTACCTTAGCCTCCCCTTGCAAGTTAAATATTGAGTTTAATTAAAAGCAAACGAAAGGAACCAAAGTACTTTCTCTTATCAAAGCAAGAATTCAAATTAACCCATAACAGGGTTGCATTTAGAAAGCTTTCACATTGATCAAAACAAAATTCTATAGTAACCGTTTAAATCCATCCATGTCCTTACTGTCTCCATACCTGCAACATTGTCCCTTTCATCTGAGTAAGTTTAAAGATGATCCACAGAGGAACCAGGAGAACACAGAACAGTCCAAGGAACCAGCCCAAAGCGTAGGCCCAGGTCGGGTAGACGTAGGTTTTGTTGAACTTAAGAGGTTTGTATCTCACCACTGAAAAGATGAAGGTACCCTGACAGCAACAACAACAAGCACAGCAATCAAGAATAAAATTGGTTATTTTCATCTGGTTCCACTAAAATTTGTTTATGGAGAACAGATGTGTAGATGTGTTTTAGAAACCCAGTGAACCCAGTTCCTTTGTGTAGAATGGGACTAAAACTCCCTGTGATTTGGTGGCTGCTTGTGAATACTGGTTGTGTAACTCATTTCTTAATCCATGTGTTCTGTGGTGTAATCTCCTTCCTTTATTCCTTTCTTTTCCTCCGTCCTTCACCTCATGTATCATTGCAAGGACAATATTTGTTCTGCTAAATTTCTACATTAACCATTATCTTATGTTTCCTTAAGTATATTCCATGTCACGTGCCTCCATATACGTAGGAGGCACGTGACATTACTCTCCACATCACCTCACTGTGGGGGATATTTCTTTTGTAAAGATACACTTGTGCTTTCACCCCAAATAACAAAGAGGACGAATAACAAACCTACTTTCAGAAGGACACCTCGCAGATGTAGTATGTTTGTCCAAAAGAAGTTCTCAGGAAACTCTTTTTGAAATGTACATTTTTTTAAAATCCTAACATCATTCATTTATATCGCTTCCTGATTCCTTGTCTCCCATCCACAGAGGCAGTAAATCAGTGGATTCAATGTTATAATGACCAAAAGGGAGTCAGACAAAATCACTTCAGTTACCATTGGTTCATCCTGTTCCCACACAGAAAATAATCACTGACCTCTTTACTCTTCAGAAACTTACCAAACAAACAGCTGGGGTGATGTAGAGCCAGCAAAACTTCATTAGTGACCTGGGACGATAACCAATCATGTCTTCAATGTTGTCAAAGAGTCGGTCTGCACCTGGAAACAGAAAGGATAATAAACATCTTGTTTAAAGTCAAATCTGTGGAAATAAAAAAGATATCAGTACAGTCACCCAGGTCTTTAGCTTAATGTAACACAAATGTCTTCACAGTTTTCATACGATACAAAATTAAGAATGAGGGTTTTTTTAAGTTACAAATGAAATGTCATCAAGTACTCCAGTTTGAAGCGGGCCTGTATTGTGGAGTAGTCAGCTCAATAAACAAGCAGAAAACTGTAAGTAATTGATGTCCGCTGTGCTCAAGTGTCTCCTGTCTGACTAATGCTTATTATAAGTCAGTTGATTACATTTTTTTCAGTTACATGAGCTCCAGATCAAATTTCCAGTGTATATGACTGTTTCATCATTTATGTTTTGCAGTGTGCGATATTCAAGAAACTTGACAAAATGTTATAGAAATTTTTTTTTACTTTTTGTTCTTTTGGAGAAGGTAGAAGGAAATATTCAAATTACCTTGACATGTTTGCTGTCATGTGTGTTATCATCTGTTAGCAACACGTCAGATGATGTTTTATAAGACTGCAGCTATCAGTCAAAACAAAACAAGGTAATTCAAACATCTCCTTCTACTTTGTCCGAAGAAATAAAAACAAAAACAAAAAATCACTGAGATAACTTAATTTTGCTTTTAACTGGACATGTGATGCTTTTAGGACAGAATGATTTAGGACAAAAAAGCCACAATGTATAAAATCTGTGGGCAAAACTGAAAACCCATGCACACTGACCACAAACCACAAATATACTCAGATTCTAACCTTGCAGCTGTATTTGTAGACTGGATTTAAGACACACTGTTGTGTCTGCTAGATACAGGTTAAATTATTTTCACCACAGCCACATAGTTTTTCACAGCAACCTCAAACCCATGTGAGGCAACATTTCAAGGTTGCTTGAAAAGGAGGGGAGATGGGGGCAGGGTGAATGATGTGTTTTTATAATGTGAGTGTATAGAGCTCTCTGAAATCTTTTGTATTCATTCACATTCACAAGATACCAAACACCCCTCCTCAAGAGGGGTGATTGGTATCTAGTGTCCATCAAGCTTAAACAGGAGTGAAGGAGGGTACAAAGCTGCATGTAAAAGGGAACATAGGACTTAATGTGAGAACAAAATATCTACTCGAAAACAATTGACAAAGTACCCCAGGAGTGAGGTCTGAAGTGCATGCCCCATTGTATGGAGGAATGCAAAAGTGGGTAAGGGATAACATTTACTGAACTTAGCGGTGAATATATGACTTCCAGATTTAAAATTCAATGAAAATCAGTAATAACATGTTTGTAACTGTATATTTGAGAAGATAAGTTCAGGATACGTTTTTTTTTTTTCAACCTAAAAAAAGGGCATTTTTTTGTCATACTGTGTAGAGTAACAGTGGGGAAAGAACTGAACTCGATTTTTGAGGCTGATACTAATGTCAGTATCTCAATTTAAGAGACTTGTCTTTCATGTTTTGGCTCATTTCTTTCGTTCTTTTTTTATTTACATGAACTTTGGTATTTAAAGGGTTATGAAAAACACAACGTGACATTTTGCAGATAAATGTGTCAGTGCTCTCTGGTGGACAATCCATGAAATGGTGTTACAACGTATAGGTGACCTCAAAGATATCTTTGGTATTTCTTTTCAATCGGCTATGGTCATGTTTTAATAAGTTTTTTGTTAAAAAGGTTTTTTTGTTTGTATTTCTTAATGTCAATCTGATGTATTTTATGACATAGAGAGCAGGTGTCATAAAATTTAGAAGCCTTCCATGTGAGCATTAACCAGCTTATTGGGTGGATATAAAGTGGGGCCTCTGGCCCTGAGACACAAAATGACACAACACTGTTTTCCTTTCTGCTGATCTCCCAAGCATCTATAGTGCAACTGTAGACTGGAACAAAGTTTACGTTTGGGGCATGAGAATGTTTTAGAGACCTGCTGTAGACTTTGCTGCCAGCCTCGGCTATCCCACTGAACTCCTCCGTTGAAAGACAACGTTAAATTTATGTCTGTAAGCCCAGCAAAGTCACCTGCATGGAGTGTGACAACTAATTGGATAATACAACTCAAAAAGAAAATTAAAAGGCATCAATTAAGTGACAGTAACCAATTATTTGACACTGTAACAGACAATGTAACACTGCTCACAGACAAAGATTTTTAATCAGTTCATCATATGTAGAGCATCCCATCTTGATCTTGGCTGAGAAGCTTCCCTGCATGTTCAAATTAAGTATGAATCACTGACCTTGAACAAAATGTGGGATAATATGAACCCTGGGCATAAAGGCTGACCAAAATTTTGGGAATGACACCAAAACCAAAAAGAAACAATGCTAACTCCACACCTGATAAATCAAATGCTATTCTTATTGGCTCACAGGACTCTTAGCAGTTACCCTCTATACACCTAAGTGACCTTAGGATTCCTATCTGGGGTGAGTCTTTTACGCGTAATGCTCTGAGATCCTGAGAAAAATTTAGATATTTAGCAGTGACTGCTGATCACAATAGCAGCATAGTGGTTAGCGTTGTTGCCCCACAGTAAGAAGGTTGTGGGTTCGGTTCCCCAGCCTGGGGCCTTTCTGTGTGGAGTTTGCATGCTCTCCCCATGCCTGTGTGGGTTTCCTCCCACCGTCCAAAGACATCATGTTTGGATTAATTGGTGACTCTAAATTGTCCGTAGGTCTGAATGCTGAGTGTGAGTGGTTGTCAGTCTCTGTATGTTGGCCCTGTGATGGACTGGTGACCTGTCCAGGGTGTACCCTGCCCTCACCCAGTGTGAGATGGGATTGGCTACAGCACCCCCCGCAACCCAGAAATGGATAAGTGGTTGAAGATGAATGAATGAATGCTGATCACAAAATGTATTCATCTCAGTCCCCATTTCACTACTGGGGAAAGAAATCTAATCTTTTAAGGCTCTTTGGCCTGAATACATGTTGTGTAGTGGTGTGGGGTAAACTTTATGGACAATTTCAGTATCTTTTGTTCCAGTAGACTGCTTTAATCTGATGGTTTACCTTCAAACAATGCTGGATCCAGACTACTGTGTGCCAACCTACATCATTTTCTTGGGAAACCATATCCGAAAAAAAATTGTGGGTAAGACAGTCTGGATCTCTCTCCTATAACCGTACCCTCTACTCTACAACACCTAACACATTCAGAGGTTGGCTGTCCCCACAGATAACTCAGTCATCCAAAGTCATCTACTGCTAGGCCACAGTCAATCACCTTTGATGTCACAAAATATAACATATCCCCTTTGACTGCTTATTTTTCTTCATTTCTGCTTATCCTTTAACATAATAATTGAAAATAATTATCTTGCTTGTGTTTGAGACATAACTAAAGAAAACAGACAAACTGTAGTGACACTGACAAACCCTTGTCTTCAAACGTTACATTTTATTAGTTAGTCAAAACTGTGTGCCATGACACTGAACTCAGTGAGTTGAATAACTTGCTTCTACCTTCCAGCTAAAAGCTTACAACATAAACCTGGTGGTGTGCATTCTCTGGTTACTATATGAGGCAGCCACAGTGTTTGGGCAGGACATCAATAGGTCCCTCTTTTAGCCCTTAACCATTGTCTGCACACCTACTTATAGAACAAGAGATTAGCTGAGCCTCCTCACCGCTCCTGAGAACCACTCGTTCTGCATACAACAGCCACGTGAAGTCCTTTGGTGAGGTATCTTGTCCCTGCATGCCCATATTAAAATTACATGCAATATCAAATGCGGGCCTCTGATGTGGCACTTATGTTTACTCTCTCAGTCCATCATGACTACCTCATGGCAATTGCACATTGAAAAATTATGCTAAAGGGTTGTGTCATAACCTATAATTGTGTGTGTGGAAACCCTTGTTGTTCAGATTCAGATTTTCAGGAACAATCTGACAGAAACCAGAACGTAACCAACATTTGTCTCAAATCTGTCCTTGAAAAAAAACATTGTCCTTCACTGGTTAGTCGAATTGACTGAATCCACCTCAGGGTAAGAACATGGAGTACCATAAGAGAAAAGCTTTTCAATAATTAGTCACAAAGAATATGTGCTATTGTACCTATTCAAATATTTTTTTAACACTTATTTAACAATATCTCAACCTCACAATTTGACAATTCTAACATTATTAATATTATTATAATGACTCACCATATATCCATCCAATTGCTATTGACTGACACACTGAAAGAAGGAGAAGATTGTTGCCACTACAAACATAATGGTCAAAGAGTTGAAGGAAATACAAGCCACCCTGTGGAAAGAAGAGGTTAAAGTGTTATTGCACAGCAACAAAAAACAGCACACACTTTTGTACAAATTCAGTTTAGCTTCATTACAGTTAGATTAGCACTAAAGTGTTTCAATGTGATGAAGTACAGATTGTACAACAGTTTGTTGAGAGTTCACAGAATACGTTTTATTTAGTCTGAACTCTCCATAACCCTGAAAAGCTCTGGGAGTTCTCACCTCTGTGACAAGCAGGAGACCGAGAAAAAAGCAAACAGAGCAGAGACAAAGCAGGAGTAACTCTCGACGGTAAGCTCTTCGAAACACGGTTGGGAACATATCCGTGACTGACGTCATCAGGCACTCAAGGCTCACAAACTACCAGAAACATAGACAATTAACTCGATTAAAATGAAAGAACTACTCCAATCTGCCATTTGCACTTTTAAAGTCTGGAATAAATTTAATGGTTACTCAATGTATTTTTTAAAATCTCACTTGTGTATCTGCACCCAACAAGATGACCATGATGAAGAAACATATAGCCCATAGCTGAGGGAACGGCATCATGGCTACTGCTCGTGGGTAGGCAATAAATGCCAGGCCAGGTCCTGCAATAAGACATATGACTTTTTCAATTCTCTTTCCATTGAGATTTTTTTTTATATTGAAAGTTCATTTTAAAGTGGTTGTAATCAATATTTTAATTATAATAATATTTCAAAAGTGGGACAATGTAAAAGATGCCAGTCATAATGAAAAATCATCTCAATCTGCTGGTCACCTTCGATTCTATTGAGTTCATATTTAGTAGCAAGTTTCCTGTTTAGGTTCAGTCACAGCTCTCATCCTGCTGCTCTGGCCACAATAAGTATATTTTGTACAAAAAAAACCCCAACTGGTATACAATCTACTCAGCAGACAGTTAAAGACCAGCAAGGAGATTACAAAATATATATCCTGTAAAAAATTTTATTTAATTTTTGTAACAAAGAAGTTGCATTGAGAAGTTGAACATCTTTTATTAGATCTCGTGTCTAATACCAACAGAACACAATAATAAAGCATTCAAGCTACTGGGAAAACGGGCAAAGCTTTATTCTTTCTTTTATTTAACTAGTTGTTTATTTTGTAGATAATTTTCTGGAAACTCTAATTGTATTTAGCTGTAAATACAGAATACTTTTAGTGCAGCTTGACACTACAGCTAATTATAAAGGGAATACTGAGCATAAAATTAAAATCTTCATAGCGAGTTTGTTGATTGCATTGGTTTACATCGGTTTAAAATACCAAAATCATCATTGAAAAGGCAGCTTATAAGTACAAAGGGGAAACACAAAAATCTTCATAGCTTTACCAACATTCAGTTTCTGAGGTTGATACTGTTATGGTATGTAATGGTATGAGACCTAAAAAATCTGATGATAAAATGTAACTATCTTGGGGTAATACTTCAGGTAAACAGATATATAGGTATATTTCATAATGTGACCGTGCATGTATATGTTAAAGAAGTAATGTGATTTTGTGTTTTTATGTGTTTTTACCAGAGGCAGCGACTTCTGATATTGGCAAACCCTGTTCATAGGACATGAAGCCCAAAACAGAGAAGATTGCAAAACCTGCCACAAAACTGGAGCCGCCATTCACTAAACAAAGAACAAATGTGTCCCTGAGGAAGCAAACACACCAAAAACATCAATAATATTAAATAAACAAACCAAGATTGAAAGTCATTTTGCATTCAAATAAAACCTTGTTAGATAACTCATGATTCAATATGTTAAGTAATGTGAATGAGTACTTGATTTTCTTGTTCTTTTCAAAGATGCTTTGATAACTGAAAATGGGTGATGTAAAACGCTGGGTAATAAAGGGAGGTGCAATTATCTGTCTTTAGTACATCCTAGCACGATAAGCATGCATGTTGAAACTAGTGTGTGTCATTTCTTTTTCTTTGTTTTTTAAACTGTCTGACTGTGCAAAGGCATTTGATATACTACACCCTAATGCCTCATTTTAAATGCCCCCCCCCCACTTATCTTCAGACATGAACTTTATGACTACTTTTTTTTTTTTCTAAAGAAATTTGTATATAATTGAAATAATATGACAGATGCTATAATCAGTTGCAATGTATCTAAACAATGTATCTTAAATTTCCTTCGGGATTAATAAAGTATCTATCCATCTATCTAACAAATGTGAGCACCTTTAAAAGTGGAGAAACTGACATCAATTCTCTTTTTTTTCTTTTTCAGATTCCTATTTCCTACCATCTGACGGAGCACCTGACTTTTTGGATCATCTTCAAGTTTGTTTGATGGTGGATGATGAAGTCTTAGTTAACTTGAGGTAACTTAAGGTGGCTTGCATAAAACTAGGTATAATTATCTGTCTTGTGGTTATACAATTATCATGAGCATGCAGGTTGTAACTAGTGAAATGCTTTTAATATACTCACTCATTTTATTTTCCTCTTATTTCTCTGCAGCAGTTTACTTCATGGTTATTTTTTATTTTTGTAACTACATTTGTAAACGGTCAGAATAAAATGAAAGATTCTGTAGTCACTTAAAGAATTTCTACAAACATGGCAGCGTTGGTTGTTGAGTTGTGAAAGCGCGTGCCATGTCATTGCAATGTCCCAGGTTAAACTGTGGCACCGGATCTATGCTCATGGCCTCTCTGCCAAAAGCCTTACCCCCAGCAAAAAAATTGAAATTTCCTAGAAATACTCGAGTGGCTTTAAAAGTTTCCTATTGTAATGGTGATGTAACATGTTAGGTAAAAGGCGGTGTGTTGTAAAAGGCCAGGTGTAATTATTTAGCATGCAGGTCGAAACCTGTCGAAACTAGTCTTAATGCCTCATTTATGTGGCTGCCCCATTTTTCTTTAGCCATTACATTTATAATTCTTTTTTTTTTTTTTTTTTTAAGAAATATGCAAACGGTCAGGATAAGATAACAGATGGTGTAATCTGTTCAGTCACTTTTTGGGTTCTGAAATGTGAGAATTTGTTACATTTCTTTTTTATATAGGACATTCAGTTTAAATATTCTGCTTTTGGACTGTCACACAATTTGAAAATTGAACATGTACATATCTTACAATCTCTAAGATTTTATAGAAAAACTAAGAAAATAATCAACACATAAATGGATTCCCCAATTAAGTCATAATAACAATTAAAAAAACCTTATTGCTGGAGGATCTGGCCAAACTTCTGGATGTTTTGAAAATTCATTTGAATAATGAGGACGAAATGCAGAGAATACTTACTTGTAACAGTCGTTTTTATATTGATTGTAGCTACCCAGAGCGGTCAAACTTCCCTGACAAATCCCAAATGAGAAAAGAACCTGTGTGCCTGCATCCATCCAAACCTAACAAGATTACAAAACATATATATATCAGTAAAGTTTCAGTGTTGAAAGTACTCATGAAGATGTCTGCTAATGTATGTGTACATATTTTTATATGTGGGCTTCTGGCTGAGGTGGAAGTTTGCCTTGGATATTTACTGAAACCTTGAATTTTCACTTACTTGAGGGTCGACCAACCTTGTTGGGTCAGGATACAGGTAGAAAGTTAAACCATCTATAGCTCCTGGTAGAGTGAGTCCACGAGCCAACAGAACCACCAACATGACATAAGGGAAAGTGGCTGTAAAGTAAACTACCTGTAAACATGAAATAAAGACCCATATTTTTGTTTTAACTGCAGTGCAACTCCTCAACTGGCTTCCACAGAGGAATGTTGACAATGACAAACCTAAACCTGTGCTGCTCAAGTATTGTTCAAAGATTTATACTGTAGCATTGTCTGGTGAAGGGAGGCCATGTATGAAGGCATTTGCATTTGTTAGGTTTCTCCTTTCATTTAATAATATGTTTCCTTTTATTTTTTACCTTTTCTAGCTGTGATTGTTCTGCTCAATCGAACTTCTATTTTTGATATTTGTTCTGACATTTTATTGGCCAGAAAATCTAACAGGCAAATGATGAGCTGAAGTTTTGCCCCAAAAGGTAAGCTTGTTTTTTTCCGGGAAGATAAAGAAATATTTATTTATTTATAGGTTTGATCAGGATTTTTTTTTTTTTCGTGACTGCTTTGGTAATACTGATTTTGGCCATTAGAAGGCGAAGTGCTCCACTACCCAAGTCTCCATTGAATTAAAAAGCATAATCACCTCTAGGTGATTTCTAATAATTCCATAAACTAAACACAAGAAAATGTTCTCACAAGTTATGTAATTATACTATTGTCTCTCTTCATGAGCAATGTAAATGCAATGTTTGATGACTTTCTGTCAGAAACACTTTGTTAAGTGAGCTGAAACACTATAACACAATGCTCACTACAGCTTCATCAAGTTTTTTTTTTCTGCCTCTCAGGGATTGTTTATTAAAACATAACAATACTCACTGAAAGCAAGCAAAATTCATCAATGAAAAAAATTCTGATGAAAATCACTCTGAGAAAGATTCACTGCACTTTTTACTAGTGATCAACATACAGAATTAGCATTTGGTTATTCCCATCATCTCCACTGTAAACATTTTTGCTTTGATTACTGTTTTTATTCCCAAAGTGATTCAATCCCCCTCCCATGCCTACATTCAATAAATCTCATGTAATAAATCTTGTAAGCAAATTGGTTTCACCTTTCCAGTGGATCTCACTCCTTTCCAAACACAGAAGTAGCATAAGATCCATGCCAGTAACAGACACAAAGCCAACTCCCATCTCAAATTCCCAATCTCCTCAATCCCCTGAGATATACCCAGCACTCGTCTCCTAAAAAATAAATAAGATAAAATAGTTTGAGACAAAAACACTTCAAACTTTGTACAAAACTATTGTTTGTGTTTGAATAAATAAAGAAAGTTATGACTATAGTGAGGAATGACTGATTAGTGGTACTGGTGATATAAATCTAATATTCTTGGTCATGCAGAAATGAAATTTCACTTTCAGAGGAAAATGAGGTGCACACAGAGAAATACAGCTTCAAAATAAAACCCCAAAATGGGTTTTTGGTTAGATGACTGAAATTGGAAATTCAGGTAATTGTATATTGTCTTCAAAGTGGCATTTATTTGTAAAAAATAATCTTGCTGGAAAAAAAAAGCCATATAAGTATCATAAACATTTTTGTCAAATACAAAAGCCAAAGTGAAAATCCAAAGGTTTTTTGTTTTGGGTGAAGCTACATACATCATCCCCACATCATAACTGTTCACTCCTGACTGAACTAAAGTTAACTCAGTGAAAGGAAAGTTTGTTGTACAGTCATGCCAGCATTGTAAAGTCAGTTTTTTTCTGTTCTGTTTTCAATCCGTCCATCCATCCCCTCCATCTCATCCCACCTGCTTCTCACTTGGCTGCAACTGGGAAACAAAGCTGGTAGGACCACATCATCTGCAAACAGCAGACCTGATCCTAAGGTCGCCGAACCCAAACCCCTCCGCAACTTGGCAGTGCCAAAAAATTCTGAAACGGTGACAAAGGACAGCCCTCGCAGAGTCCTACTCTACCTGGGAATGGGTCTGACTTACTGCTAGTAATGTGAACCAGACTCTCTAAGTGTACTAGGACTGAATGGCCTATAGGAGCCAGCCACTGACACCATACTTGGAAACCTCCACATCCACAAAGCAACTTCAGCTCCAGTGAGGAGTGGCCCCACTGCCAGGACACCCCGCTCTGCTTCCTCAGATTGTCAAAGTATTCTCTCCCCCGCTCGACTACTGTGTCATTTCAATAGATTTCAAGCCATTAGCACATACTGCAGTGTTAAAAAGTCATGGGCAAATACACAAGGTGCTTATCCATCTCCAGTGCCAGTGACAACTAAGGAGAAAACAGATATTATTTTATGATCGTTATACTTACTCCCAGAATTCTGTTGCAGGTGTTGTTGCATTTGCTGTCCAGTTTGAAGACACATTTCTTTTATCAAATTCAACACAATACTCTGCAAAAAACAAAACAAAAAATAAATTTTGTTTGATAGAAGTGTAGATGAAAACATATTTGATAACAAAGAGACACAGGTCTACATACTCACAAAGCACTAAATAATCCCAACATTTCTCTGGTTATTTGAGATATGAAGAACGTTGGAATACCTCTACTACAGGGTTTATTAATCAGCCACTTGAAATATTGATTGATCAGGAATCCAAGCGATTTATAATAAATGTTTGTATAGCTCTGTCAATTTAAATCTAAGCTCACTACCTGTGTTCCAGCTGTTTCTGCAGCTGGCCCATGGGACTTCAGCACTGAAAGACGAGAAGAGGTAGAAGAAGGCCCATGCCTGGATGACAATATATGACACAGCAGCATATGCAATCACCACCTGTGTAGCGTAACCAATCCCTGGGGAGACAAACAGCGTGTGGATGATGTTAAATTATTGACAATGATGGGAAAACTATACAAAAAGCTGTATACTTAAAGAAACAGTATCAGTGGATCACCTCTGTGAATCAGGTGTTGGCTTGAAGAGACAAATGTATGCCATCTGGTCTGATAACATTTCTGCCTGATCAGCGTTGTATGGATTAATAAACTTTAAACACAAACTGTAACTGTATAGTTTGGTCTGACTTATTTTCACCTTGACAGCTGGAAAAACCTACTAGTTCATTTACTGAAGAGGTGTTTAGGAAGTCTGTGATCTTGTTGATACTTGGGAGAGATGGAATTTGGTCTTATTTAAGTGCATGACAGTGTAATAATATTCATGCATCCTATAATTCAGAGGTTTGGCAACCACTATTTCCCTTTTTAGTCTTTTTAGTGAAGTGAAGGGATATTTGTTTATTTATTTTATTAATGAGAATTGAGTTTTGAACAAAGGATGGATTTTCATTGACTAAAGACAACACCAAATCTTTTCTGCAACTCTTTACTTTGAATATGTACGGTTGGTTAACAATGTCTGGATAACATGTGGTACCTGTGACACTGAGGACTTGTATTCAGGTAAAGGCAGACACCTGAGTAAACAAGTTCAGGTTTCATGACAGCTGATTTCACCATTAAGTCCAGCTTCCTTTTTCTACTTATTAAACCTGGTACTAATGTTACACAGAAGCATGCTGTTAATCAAACTACTGAAGTCACAGTCAAATCTGGCAATCCAAAATCAACAGTATGGCAAACTCAACCCAACATGAAATATCTTTATTAACAAGTTGTTCAGTTGAAGATAAAGTTCTTTTGCCTTTAAAATAAGTTAATGTATGTAATTATAGTGCAGTTTGAGGCATTTGTAGAACAAAATAAACAATTGTAACACTGTTCAAACTTACATTTAGACATTTAGACAATATTTCCTAGAATTTAAAACTATCACTACAGTAAATAAATGTCACTAAATACAGTAGACTTATACCAAAATGAGTTGGTTATGCTATAGGGATAATATGTCAGAGCGTGACAGAAAGAAGTGTATTTTGGATTTGTATATTCGAGTTTTATTTTGTATTTTTCAGTTGATTTTTTACATCTATCTTGAAGAAAGTCAATTTCCTGTACAATTTTTTTCGTTCGGATTGGACATAATTGTAGCCTTTGTGAATGTAGTGTCCTTACACTAACCCTCAAACAAAGGGCAGAAGTGTCTCCAGCAAGTGATACATCCTTGAGATGTGAACTGTCCCATGGCCGTCTCCAGGAGGAACATTGGGATACCGCAAGCAAGCAGAAACAAGACATACGGAACCAAAAACGCACCTGAGAGAGACAGGATGAGCGTGTCAAACAAACGCCTCAAAGAGATTATTTGATCACATGAAAGATGTTTGATGTTCTTACATTTGTATTAGATACTGATTTAACTTTCAAACTTTCAGCTGCTATATTTAATTTAATGAACTGTGTCCTGTCCATAGTGTCACAGATTGTGGCCTTAAAAATACCAAACACTGGCGTAAATCTAACATATGTTTAGGGAGTAGCAGCGTCGATGTAAAACCTATGTAGGTGACAACGTCCAAAAATTGACTAGTATATGACTAAAAACAATGGTCTTATTTGTGAGCTGCATTTGATAACATAAAGAAAAAAATTTTCCTTTAACAAACAACAGCTTCTAATTTTTAACCTCTTAGCATCTCAAGGTTATATTTCTACATTTGTTAGCATTGCAGTTTGATTAAATGTTGTCACTTGACTTTGTGCGGGGTGATAAATGCGGAAGCTAAAGTATGACAGATTTTTTCTGGACCTTCTGTCCTGCTTACCTCCCCCATTTTTGTAGCACAGATAGGGGAACCTCCAGAGGTTTCCCAGCCCGACTAGGGTTCCTGCCACAGCCAGCAGGAACTCCAGCTTACTGGCCCATTGGCCACGATCCAACAGCTGTGTCTTTGTCGCAGGCCTGTTATCCTGGCTTGGCATCTCAAGACTGTTTCCTTTGAGGAAGTCAATTGACATGCTCTAAGACAGAAGCAGATGAATTAGAAAATTCTTTTGAAATCTGCCCTGAAGTGTCCTTCCACCTCCTGGAAATTAATAGCACAAGGTATTTCAAACCTTTGGAGCCCCAAGTTATGTAGAGAGACAAAACTACTCAGCTGATTATTTGGCACTGCTCACAAGCTTTTATTTATTTATTTATTTATTTATTTGCTGAACTTTAAGCTTGCTGGATTATCAGGAATGGAAACTTTCCACCAGTGAGCGTGTTTTTATCAGAATGCTGCAGTAACTGGAGCGCAGGCCACAATTGTATGTGATGCAGTGATGCATTTAGCGGCCTTGAATAAAACAAAAACACAGTGAAGTACTTACCCCTCCCCCAAGAGTTGCTTAAAGCAACAGCAAGCTGATCAGCATTCCTCTCAGCCGGGTACACTGCAGCATCTCTGCATAAACTTGTCATAAGCAAAGCAAGAGTAAAAAAAAAAAAAAAGTGTAGCAATGGTTTCCTTTGCCTCATCTGTGACCTGAATACTGTTGAATTGGTTGGCACAGCATCATGTCTCACTTGAACTAGTGTTTGGTTCCAGAAAAGGTCCAAGGTCTACTTCCCTGCTGTATTTTTCCACTGAAGAAGGAGTAGCTTGAGTCATTGAGATTTATGCAGTTGCTAACAACTAAACCCAATCAGCTGAGCTGCCTCGGCTCTGTCAGCGGCTGCAAACAGGCTTCATTTCACTTGCCAATGGGGAATTTGTTTCCTTGGTATGTAAGTTGTGTAAAACAACACCAACAATTATTTCTAGTATAAACACATGAACCTGACCATCAGGATAGATGTAGTCTCTTTTGTTTTCACTCAAGTTATTATTGTAATACTGTATTCTTTTTTTTCCAATAATGATAAAATGATGCTAAATGTTAGTGTTTACTACTGTACTATTACTTCCCAAACCTAATTTATTTATAGTTGTATGTTATAGTTAATGTTATTTACTTCCATTATGTGTAATATTTTTCAACAACAATTTGATTAATTTAAGCACGATACATTTCATTTATAATTATGCTGTAGAAATGGTTAGTTTTTTCTATTAAAAAAAGTCTGATAAAAAAAAAATCAACAAATAGGTTAATTAATCAGTTTGATAGATGTTAAATAAATGTATTTGTATATTAATTTTGAACAGTTTGAAAACAAACTTCAGACATGGAAAATCACAGAGTTAGTCAGAACACACAGTGTAAAATAAACCTTAAACTGTTACTCACCAAGTCTGGTGATGAATCTGTCTGGATGGACAGAAGGAACAACTTCTATATTGACTGAGAGGTTTAGGCTGAAGTCCGGCTTGTATTATGTCTAATTAGTAATGTTCTCTCTGTGGTGAAAAGAGCAGCACGAATATCATTTCTTGGCACACAACCAAATAAGGATCTGTCGTAGAGCGACACAAAATAAGCCACCTCTAGAAAACATGTGAAAGAAACCTTTCATGATGACACTGAAGAATTGATGATCAGCTTTGCCAACACCTGTGAGCCAGCGATTCAACCAGAAACACAGGTTGAAAGCACATACTCCTTTCTAGACAAAAATGTGTATAGTTATTATGTAAACAGTGGTGTTGGAATATAGTGGGTCATTGAGGATGTTGTGGCTGTTGAGGTCGGTTTCCTTAAAACCCATAATTCACAATATTTTGACTACATAAAGGTGAAGTCAACTTGAATAAAAAACTAAAGATAAAAAGTTATACGGGAATTTTGTGATTTCCTCTTCCAATTGGACGTCTTCAGCTCATCATAAATAGGGAACAATGAACTATGAATAATCCCACAACAGTAACAGTGTCTTCTACTGCAAGAAACATACAAACAAACAAAAAACAGCACAGCAAAAGTCCTGCAGAGTTGTTTTCACTCTGTCTTGTTCAAACCCCAAAATCTGATCTGATCAGAGCAGCACTCAAGTCAAACAGCAACTACTCTCTATTGGCATTGCCCTGTGAACACCCCTTCGGTCCACACAGTAATATTTCTATATATTTTTAAAATTTGGTAACTGAAAGAGAGGCTGACAGGAATCAGGGAGAGAGAGATCGGACTAATAGGTCAAAGGTTAAGCATCTCACATCTTACTTCCGGTAACAGTAATAATTATTATGATCCCCTGCTTGTGCCACCACCAGCAGGCCATTAATAAATATTTCATGTGTCACTTTATTTCAGTGTTAGAGTTAGAGCCCCTAACAGCAAAATGGCTCCTGCTGTGTTCACCAGGCAGCTTTAGAAGTGATCCCTTGGTGAACTGCTTTGGGATATGAGCAGGGGTTTGTTGATGATCTGTTTTGGTGAAAAAGAAAACGATTAAGAATCCACAGTTGTTTTTATACTCCGGTGGTTTGGACTTCCTCCCAACTCTGTTTAAACCTGCAATCGATTTTTTGGCATCTCGGGGGCAGTGAAAAGAAATTAAGACAGCACTTAAATACATTAAATATCACCGTATTATTTTAGTCTTATGATATTGTTGGCAAACAGTTGCTTCCTTGCAGCAGAACAACATTTTTGTTTCCATCAACTCCTAAAAGAAACATCTAGCTCTTTAGCTGCTAAATGTCCCAGTATGTTTACCAGCTTAGTCCCCAATAGTGTCTGTCTGTTTGCTGCTGAGCAGATAGTGTGCAGTCCGAGTTTGTTTCTCTCAAAACAGCTGCGTGCTAGAACTGAGACAGTGGGAGTTCACCACAAACAGTGCATTTAAAGAGCAGAGAGCTGAAACTCAAGAAAACCAAGAGGACCTGCAGTCAAATGATAATTCTCGATGGTTTCATTGCTGTAAGCCACCTCTTTCACATCAATATATTGTTTTACTTTTTTTTTTTTTTTTTTTTGCACATATAGCCCATAAACACCATTACACAACCTATGAGTAAAAAAAACACATTGACCAGTTACTCTACAGCAATAATTTAGCTCAATACTAATTCCCTCTTAGAGTGCAGGAGAGGAATTTAAACTCACACATCACAAGGCAACATAATTACATTGCAATTTGCAACTTGCTTATCTCCAGTTCAGGAGTAGTCAAAACCTGCTTTTTATATCTTAACTAACTCTCTTTTCCCATAAATATGCTGCCCTTCCATAACTTCCTGTCACATGTTTGCACAGAATGAAAACAAAAGATGGTTGTTGTTACACACTGAAGCAGCCAAACTGTTTATAGTGAAAACTGAGAACTAGGAAACTGGAAATTCAACAAGATCGAGTTTAACTTTTGCACGTTTCCTGATGTCAAGACAAGGCATCGTCTTAGCTACCTGTGTTCTGTTACAGCAAAATGAATTATTGAGCATTTTCGTTAAGTTAAAACCTCTCCAGACTTAACATTACTGACGCCAAGTAGAGTAGAAATGATAAAAGCTCTGGTTTATTTGTGAGGCTCCTCTTTTGATACAATAATTCATTAACCATAAAACAAGACAGACATACGAACACGAGACAAAACAGCTACTATTTGAGGCATATATTTACAGTCGGCTGTAAATCTCTAGAGCTAACAAGGACCATGCTCTCTGTACATCAAATTATTAAAATTGTTTACACACAGGCAGACACTAAGTACATGCTCAAAGGAAGTTAATATTCACCTTCAAAAACAGTTGTTGAATAAAATCACAAATTAATTTCTTTTTGAAGCAAAAATGGGAAACATGATTATGTTTACTTGGATAATAAATAATTTATCCTGGGCAGGTTGCTGAGCTACAAACAGCTGTGCATGTCTCAACAAGAAGGCAATCTACTTAGTTAACATGATTTCTCTCCTCAGCGTCCAGGCATCCCTCACACAGCTGAGTTATTCTTGGCTGTTAGATCAGACAAAGAATAAATATACAACCAACGGTATGAATATTGTATTAAACACATTCATACTGACCAATTTTATGCCTGTCTTAAAAATTTCCTTTGAAAATAATAAATAGACCAAAGCAAACAAAGCACCCCTCCTCCGGGAGGGATCAAGGTTGACCGACAGCCCAAAAACGATTCGGTGTTCACAAGTGCTCTTTTGACTGACTTCTTGCTTTCTCTCTTAAAAAAAGGATAGATTTTTTTTCTTAAACTCTTGTACTGTTCAGATTGTTGAGCAGTCTGTTCTGGTATATTTATAAAAAAATATTCTAGGAATACCTTAAAAATATCTTGTAAATGCTGTAATGTTAAAAATTGCACATGTTAAGAAGTGAAGAGGCACGTGATCCTGGAGGAAAAAGCTTTCTTTGCTCAAATTCATTTATTGATTCTTTGACACATTAAAAGTCTGACTTAAAGAATAAAAAATGGACACTGTTTAGTGCGCAGTAAGATATTTTCATAGCTTCATTTTAATATAACATTTACTTTTACATTTTGCACAAATCCACACTCTATAATTGATAAAATTCAGGGTAAAATTCACCAAATGTCAGGCTCACTTTGTTTTTGGGATGAAGAGGAGGTCAGATAACATACAATGAATCTCTGTGTGGAATGATTTTAGAATGCAAATGGTGCAAATGTTTTGTTTTTTTGTTGTTGTTGTTTTTTTTGATAGTTCAACAAATGAAGCAAATCAGCTTTTTATATTCACCTCTAATGGCAGCAATGATAAGACCCTCACTGCATACTCATTTATAAGCCATGGTTGAACACAGAAACATACAACACATATTTGAAGAAATTTTTTCAAACCGAGACAAAAACATAAAGAAGTTATCCCTCTGTCAGCAAAAATATGTAGCATGGTTAAACCTTCAGCTGTGCATTCATATCACAGGTAGAGTCTACAACAGCAGTGACTTAGTAAAGTCTCGCTGGCTGAGTCAGAGACTACCTGCTGTTTCTCGTAAGTCCCAGGTTTTGTCATGCTCGAGCACTGTTTGGCACTCATTCAATTCAGAAATTGATATAAGAATCACAAAGTTAGACCAATGCAATCCTTTCTGAATGTAAATACACAAATCTATCACAAAAAATGTACAGCTCAGAGCCGTACATGTACATCACCCACTGGTGGCGATTACACTCGTGCCAGACAAAAACAGAGATTTTAAAAAGAGAAAGGAGAATTCACAATAGATTAAAGAGATGTAACAGTTTTCTGTTACTTACAGTATTTTGACAGAGATCAATCTTGTAGCGTGAACAGGAAGTTAACGTTGTACAATATGTCATTTAAATGGCTGTTTGATGGGAGATATTCCTTTAAACATGATGTATAAATCGCTCAAGAGCTGTTGCTGATGATGATGATGATGATGATAACCATGTGATGTGGCACTATGATGCAAACTGCCTTTCCTTTCTGTTCTTGCTAAACTACTGAAGTTGAATTGCATGTGTGTTTTTGTATTATCTTTTCTCACGCTCTGAGTGTGTAAATTGGGAGTAAGTATACAAAAAACAGGGATCTCTGAGAGGTGATTTATTTCCACATTCTTCAGCACTATGAGAAGAAATGGCAACTGATGAGAGATCAGATGGTCGTCGCCAAATGGCATTACAATAACAAACACACTGAGGTTTTCACTCATGACTAACATTTTATGCTACAGAACTTAAGGGTCATGATTCAACACCTTTTCAGTCACACTGAATTTGGCAATTACACTGCAGCTCACAAACCACTGAGCAAAGGATAAACTTCATGTTCCGTGTCATATAATCTCACAAATTATGATTCATTCAATTAATCTGCAATTTCAAGGAGTAGCTGGGAAATAGGCATTATTGCTGGACAAGATTGATACTACTCACGTCTGGATTTTCAATGTGAAATGGCCAGAACTAATCAGCTTAGTTTAGCATAATGATTAGAAAAAGGGGGTTACAACTAAACTGGCACTTTTCCAGCCCAGTTTAGACCAAACCATGTTACTTCTGTCAATTGAGAGCCGCAACAGGAGGACAAAAGTCTTAATGTTACTCCATAGAGGGCATTGTCTTATTTGAACTCAGCTGGAAAATAAAATACAACTAGCACAATCCCCCCCCTCCAACTAACACCTCTAATCCTCACTAATGAACACATAATGAAAAAATATTTGTCATTTCTTTAAGGTTATTTTTCTTGCCTTGAAGAAATGGAGCCTCCAACTGGTTTTCATTCAACTGCTGTCCAGTCCATCATTGTTTCGACACAAACTGTATTTAATGTGTGAAATACTGAGGTGCTGCTCACTTTTGGACATATTCAGGGTAACAAGGCCAACCTAATCTTCATATTCATCATATAGACCAGAGAGTGGTATCAACCTTATAACCTAACTCACACAAAAAAAAGTGAATAAGCATACCCCCCCCCCCCAAAAAAAAAAAAAAACTGACAGATTTCATTTCTAAATACAGTTTGGTGTAAAACAATCAGGAATTGGCACATTTTTTTCCAAACCCGACTTGAAGTATGAAACCACTTTCCTCAAAAACCCTTCTACCTTTCAACAGGTGGTGACTTTTTTTTTTTTTTTTTTTTTTTTTTAAAAAAACAGGCCAACCTCATAAACAGCAGTGAAATTGTTTTCCAGCTTGAATATGAAAGGCACAGTGAGAAACTTCTTTCAGTGGACATTAAGATGGAGATTAAGGTGGGCATTCATGTTTATGCAGTGAACACAGAACAAGCACTTTTGTTAAGTAACCCATAAAATAAATTCAGATTAGGGAACTTGGTGACAGGAGTTATCTTGATTTGTAGCTCCTTGCTCTGTATATTGCACCAGGGGAAACAGTCACACCCATACCCATAGCATTTAATCATTTCAAACACCTGTGAGGTCATGCCTCGAGCATGAACACTGACTAAGTGAGTTATGAGGATGAAAAGCTTGAGATACCATCAACACTGAACCTGTCACAGTAACACGTGAGAAAGTTGCACTTCATCAGAACTCCAGTGAGTTCACTGAGAGGTTTGAGTGCTGAATTATTTGAAAAACAATGATTTAACATGATCTACTTATTGTTATTATTAGTCAGTAAACAACGGCAATGATGGTAATGATGCTGCAATCACTGCTGACTTGTTTTAGGTGGTGGTGAGGTTACTGCGTTATGAAAAAGATAGCTGACACATTTAAACATGGACTTCTTTTTAAATTACCATAAACCTACAAGTAACAATATTCTGAGGAATTAGATGAACCATCTGCTGCTTCCTTTATGAAACATTGCCACTCGTTTCAAAAGTCTAATACAATAGAAATTAAATGAAGTAGTGGCAATGGTCATCTAATCTATGGCACTGTTTATGTGAGTTTAATCAAACACAGTGTCTGACAATCAAGAAAACAGGCATCTTTTTTTCTGCTTTCGTAGCAAAAATTGCACTGTGAAAGAAAACATTGAACCTGAAACAATAATAATAATGATAATAATAAGAAGACGACGACTGCGGTTTCACAGAAGAACAGGCGAATAAATACATTAAGCCCACAGCTCTATAGACTACTATTTAAATTTCACACTTCACACATTGGTCTGATTTCAACTGACAAAACAATAATTCACCTATTATTGCAAAAATGTAAACATCCCTCCAATGTATCATGACAATATCTTTGCAAATACAGTCAAAAATGTAAGTAGGTCAAGTTAAGAGTTGGCTTATTCGTGTGTGTGTGTGTGTGCGCGCGTGCATGTATAAATATATGCATGCACACACCCACACATATGGGACTTTCTTTAAATCTCATATTGAAATATGACACTCAAGCAATATACACACTATCAACATTTGATTTAAGGTTATTTAAGGCTTCTGTGTTGGAAATGTTCATCTGAAACAGGACAAACATTCTTTGCATTTCTATCTACTACCAATTGGTGGCACTGATGTCACTAGTTAATATATTTATCTACTTTTTTCAAATTTTTTTTTTTTATATCTTTGTTAATTGAATATTTTGATACTTTTAACTGGAGAAAAACTTCACCTTATAACTTAGATAACTCATTTATCAATTGAGTCATTTCTCAATTGATAAATGAATTAACTGTAGTTAATTCCACTGTTAAGAAACAAGTGAAAAATTCACCTTTTCTGTCTTAAAATTTGAGGTTTATTATTTCTATAACAAATTAATCACCTTTGGGTTTAGGCTGTTCTTACATAAAATTAAGATGCCACCTCAGAGAGTTTTTAAGGGATTTTTTTTTAAGAATTTTCTGACAGTATTGGGATGAATGATTGACATTAGTTTCATATGAGGGTTATATTATATGTATAATGTGAAAACGTTTCTCGCCCACAGCTCTATACATCAACCATCCTGTTTGCTCAGTTACCTTACTCATCACACAACACAAAAGCCAAAAAAAAAAAAAAACCCTAATCAGAAGTTGAGAATTTGAATGTGTGTATTATTCTTTTTTTTTTTTTATTTAGATTTTTACTCTCTTTAAAAAGTTCAACTTCAGCTAAATGCCACAACACGTGTGTATTTGCAGGTCTACAGATGTGTAGAAATCTAGAATCTTTTGGCAGCTGGAAATATCAACCTGATATGAGTACTCAACAAAAAGGTGAAAGCATCATCGGGCCTGTGCTTATGTTACCCCTCCCAGCAGACAGCCAGTTTGTCAGGAGAATAATATCAGTAAATTTTGTCCAAATGAAACATTATCTGAAATGGCACAATCCATTTCTACTGCTTAGAAAAAAAATCTCAGAAGAACACAACAATGCTACTTCTATTAACAATATGCTAAGATCTGACATCATGTAAGTTTTCACTTTGACAGGTACTTGTAGCTTACATGGGCTAGTACGTTAGTATGTACATGTAGCAGCATAAAACCACCCTAGCTGTGATTATCAGTCTACGAGATTACCGTTCTTATATCTCGCTCTGAAATGGCTGTTGACGGGGATGAGGTGGAATGAGCACATTTTATCATTTCAACTTCTATTTCCAGGTTTTGTTGTTGTTTTGTTTTTTTTTTTAGTTTATGTCTCGACTGCTGTCCTCTTATGCCTTTCTGTCTCACAAGTCCTAATGGCACATTTGATTTTATTCATCATACAGTTTGCAATTAAGTTTTGGCACTTAAAATATAAATACAGTGTCTCTCTCTCTGTCTCTCTTTTTTGAAATATAACTACACACAGTCATAACAGTAATACACCAGTGTCCAGTGATAATTTGAGGTGAAACTTTGGTCTCCATATTACCAACTGGATTACAAAACGCTGGTAATCACATGGAAAAACAAAAATTATCACAATAAAAAAATGAATAATAATAAATATTGAAATAAATAAATAAATATCTGACCAAGAAGGTTAATAAATAGCCTCACAAAACATCTTGACCGCATGACTTGGCAACATACTGGTTTACGCTTTAAATAGACCATTCACACCTGATCACTGACAAATGACAGATTTATGACATTTTACGTGAGGTTATAGCTTAATGCCATTATTTGAGGTTGTTGATGTCTCCATCAAAACATTGAAATAAACCCTAACTACAATGATGAATAAGAATGTCCATGAAGTAATTGGCCCCCTGCTTTTGGTATAAGGACACGGTCGAACCTGTTGCTCCAGTAGAGTAATAGATACAAAGAGCTTTTCAGTGGCCCAGGGTAAAAAGTGCAACGTGACAAGCGTAAACAGCTGTGGACCTCCTGCAGGTCTGGGATAATATGCAGAAGGTGTGATCAAAGATGATATGCTACCTTTTCTTCTGCTGCATGTAAATAGGAGGGAGCCAAAGCTCAATTAATCCATGTGTGCTACTTTTACCATCATCCAGTTTAAGTCTAATTCTCTACATATCACTAAATATCATTTTTATTCCACTTTTGAATTTGACATAACTATTTCTAAAATATGATAAAATACAATTCCATAGGATTGTGTGCAAAATGCTCCATAGGCATATAGTAACAAAGAATGGTCTCTCCCACCAGCCACAATGTTAGACTTAGGTGCTTGTGATGAGGTATGAACATTGGCCAGTATCTTAGAGGAACCATTAAGCTTCCTGAACACAAACAAACACTATAAGCCTTCTGTAAGGATGGTCATATTTTTCATTGTGTTTAAGTAAAAAAACAAAAGCACATGGGTGTAGCATAACTAAATGAAATTATATCTATAAATCAAGATGGATTTAAGAATTCAAATATGCTAATAGAGTATGGCAATGAAAGCTTCCACTGAACAGAGGTCACTGCTCTGAGCCATAACTAAGCATTCAACCACACATACAGATAGATGTATGATTTTATGCTTATATATAAATATCCATATATCCAACAAACAGTATCCACAGTACTGTATCCAACAATATCTGCAGTAAAAACTGCAGATTTCTTGAGAGAGCTTCAGACCACATATCTAATAAATAACAAAATAAAATGGCAAATTCTCTTCAGAGATTTCTTATTTCCTTTTATATGCACAGATAAGTTTCAGTAAGTTTCTAATTAGGTACCTGTATCGTATTAGTCAGCCCAACAGTTGAATGGATGGATGACAGTGAAGGGTCCAGTGTGCTAAGATGAGGATAAGCCTTCATCTGTCTTCATCGCTCCTCTTCAGTTTGAACTCCTTTTACAGAGGCAGGTCTGTGCTGTTGTGGCGAGTCTTTCTGGAAGTCCCATCATCCCTGGGCAGAGCTTTCTGCAGGTTGGACATGGCAGCCGTTTTCTTCAGGTCAATGACTGCGTAGCATTCACTGCGCCGGGGTGCCTGTGGGCCACATTTTTTGGGTGGTAGGCGCTGGTGCTGTGGCTGGGTCTGGGCAGCCCCACTGCTGAGGGCTTGGCAGGGAGGTTCTCCCTCTAGGTCCACCTGGATGTAATTCAGCTGCCGTGATGGAGGCATGTGGCCGTGATCACAGCCTCCAATCCCTGACCTCGATCGCCTGCCGAAATCAAAGCTAAATATTCGCCCCCCTCTGTCTGGCTGACATGGCCGCGGATGCGGGGGACAGGCGTGTCGGAGCCTGGGCGGCTGAACCTGTTCTGTGTTGACATAGTTCTGCAGGGCATCCCTGTGGATGCCCCGACCATCCTGGTGGTACCCGTTGGGTGTCCCAGGGCCTTCTGAGAACGCATATTCATCAAAGTCTTCCTCTTCTTCCTCATATTCCTCCTCATCCTGCTCATCATCTTCTTCTTCCTGCTCATCATCCCGCTGCAGAGCTCTGTACTCCCACACCGGGGGCAGAGACGGCAGGTTCTCATAGTTAAGCAGAGCTGTCCGCCGATGACCTCCACCCATGCCCCTCTCGCAGGCGTAGCCCTGTGGGGGCAGAGACGATGGGCCGTGGGCATGAGAATGCAGGAGGGAATGAGAGTGACTGTCCCCAGTACTGCTGCTGCTGCTTGAACCTACAGACTGTGACACACTGCTGGGACTCAACCGCTGCTTCCGGCCACTTCTCAAAGCGTTGATGTTCTCGTAGGTGAGCTCGCCACTCTGGCAGCCATCTGGGTGCTCATGGCCTGGGTGACGATGCGCGTGGTGATGGAAATGGTGATAGGAGTGGGAGTTGCACAGGTGCATAGAGGGCTCGTCTCCCTCCGTCTCTGAGCCTGTTGCACCCTCTACTGGCTGAAGGTTGTGAGGATTGTGCCCATGCCTCTCCCTCTCCCTTTCTAGCAGATGACGTTGTGCTGGAGTGGGGCCCAGCATAAATTTAACCTCCTGTGAGGACGGTTGTAAGAACACCTGAGGATCTTTATGCTCCTCCAGGGGACAGCACCGCAGGTTGGACTGCGGGTTTCCTTGGCCCCCGACAGGCATGGCCCCCCGTGTTGTTTCGGGGAAGGTGCTGGGCCGCACCTCAGGTAGGGAGTGTACACAGTGACGCATCGAGAGATCCCCCTCCATGCTAACAGTATTTACATAGGTGTGGGTCTGTTAGGGAGAGTAATAAAAGGGTCAAACTGTGAGCTTCGACAGATGCTGTGAGCTCTAAGGAGCATGGACAGGTCTTACCTGATCTTCCAAACCCATGAGGTTATGTCCATGATCATCAGCAAGAGAAGGTTGGGAAGAATCGCCTCTGATTGGATAACCAGGGTATCCATTGGGAAAAGCCTGGACAGGAAACGCTGGAGCTGCAAACACGGGTATGTGACAAAGACACACACAAACAAGTAGATGATTGCATTTGTTAGTGGAATACTGGTTCAGCAACTCAACAAGTGCAAATATATGTTCAAACAAAATGACATTTTGACCACTATCAGGCCACTGATCTGGAGAGGTAATGTTTTAAGGAGTGCAATAAGAAGATACACTAAATATCCCTTCAATTGATTTTTTCTGAGTTTGTTTTTAGCTTTAAACTTAGTTAGTTTTATGGAGTATAATTCAAATTTTTTGGGTTATAACCATATATATAACCACAGGGATTTCATATAATGTCGGATTATAGGCACCATCTTTTCATTCATTAACATCATCCTTACATTCTGTGTTTCACTTGTTTCAAATGCCAAAAATATCTTACATGAAAGCTGATACAAATCACATTAATAACTTTTAGTGACTCTCATTGTCAGTTTAAAGCTAAAATAAAAAAAAGTTTTGGCCACTTGGGGGCATTGAACATAAGATTGACATCAATTTCGTTATGGGGAACTTGTTACATAACAGCGGCTTATTTACTCTTCCAGCAGTGACAAAGTTATATTCATTAGGAGTCATGTTTAGGACCAACTGTTGAACATGGGCCCAATATTCCCCCCTGTTCGTCTCAGTTTTTACCTCACACCTTCACCTGAGGATTTTAAGAAGGTTCAACCAGAATTCATTTAAATATAGGCAGGATGAATAACAATAGTCCAATATAAAGACTTAGACATACACTCAAGGAAAGAGATTTCAAAACAGCAGGCTTAGTTTCATCTGGTGTTATTTTGATACCTTTGTCTCTGACTCAGTCCAACCTGTGGCTATTAATAGCTGATATATTCTGCTAAATTTGCTGCTGCATGCAAATTCCACAGTTAATCACAAATCAAGTGTATGATTAGCAGCACTGTACTTGTGTTTGTGTGGCTGTGTGGCTCACTGTTAGGAGTCTGTGGTGTGCGAGACATGTCCATCTCTGGTGTGTGACCACTGCGACTCATCATCATCGACTCTTCCACGACGTTGATGCTGTTACATTGCATCAGCTCCTGGAGCAAATTAAAGATCTCCTCTGCCCGGGAACACTTGAATGCAAATATTCCTAATGAAAAAGAGTGAACAAACAATGTAGTTAAGATTGAATCAGTTACTGATAACAGCATACAGTTGTTATCAGACAGTTAAAGAAACTGAAAAGTCTGCAGGTTCAGGCTTATATTGTACAGTCTGAATTAACAATGGCTCAGTTTAAAGCATCCCAGTAACCCAGGAAGCGGGGACAGTTAGCCAGCATTCAGAATCCATGTCAGAGAGAGCTTTTCTCACCCTGCCCAGTTTGACAGCGGCGACCACTCTCAAAAGAAAATAGGTTGGAGTCATAGCCGTAACGCCGCAGGCAGAGATATGGCCACCGGATGGCGTCTCTCTTGCGTGTATGAAGAATGAGCTCGGTCTGTGTGAGCTCCATGATGCCAGAGCCCAGCTCATTGCCCTCATCATCCACATTGGTGACCTAGGAAAAATATAAAACAAGGAGAAGGAATCAAAAGAGTAGATTCATCCAGCGTTAGTGCCCTAAATTTAACTTTATTGAATTTATGATTATGTTGTGATAAAATTTAAAATTTTGCTGTCACAATACAACCACAACACAAGAACTATTTTTGCATCACTCACCTTAAATTTAGTGAGATGGTTGTCTCGGATGGGGTCTCGGTACAGACAGCTCCAACAGCTCCCCATAGCTTCAGCAGGCCAGCTGAAACCTGTCACAGAAGCAACAGATGTCACCTGCTGCTTTGAACATCAACATCTTCAGAGGTAATTATTAGACATAAAACAAAAAAATGATGAATGTCTCCTTCAGGGAATATTCACTCTTAAACTTCTTACCTAGTCCAGGCCATTAGTGTGAAGGGATTCACGTCTCAATCCCAGGATCTTCTACTGGGCATCGGCATCACAAGCCATTTAGTCTGTTGGAAACTAAATGACATCTTCAAGAGAAGCATGATGTTGTTCCCCCTGAAACCATAAACCATATTCAGGTTTAGGGAGAAAACTTTTTTAGACATCAAGTAGAAATTTGGTTGATCTTTGCAGCAATAAATGTGAATTGAGGCCATTGTGGAGTCAGATATTTAAAACGCTGAACCTGTTCCATATCATCCCTCCTTCTATCTATCACCTTACCCTGTCATAGCTCTACCATCCACTGTCAAAAAACAAAACATAAACAGCCCAAAACAAATCAAGACTTCGCAGACATGTCTATCACAGTGCTCTTCATTTTCTCTATCTAAATCAACAACAGCAACAAACATTAAATCTATATTAGTACCAATACTGACATTACTAAGTGGTTCAGGTAACAGAAGTGATGTAATCTTTCACTGTAATTTGATCATAAAAGTAATTGTTTTTTGCAATCTTTTCTATGCAGTAAAATGGAATACATAGTCAAATTAATCCAATTTCCAATGAATAGAAAATGAATCTTTGAATTTGCGCTTCATTTCTTTGTCATACACAACAATAAAGCGAGTAGCTTTTGGCATGGACACTGTTTTCTGACATTATATAAACACACAACATAGACAGAACAGAAAATAATTCACAGTTGAACCAATTGTGAAAATAAACACTAGTTGCAGCTCTAATCCCAACTGTGCTCGGATTTTGATCTACAGCACACTAATGTAGGTAAAGTAACTGAGGAAAAGGCTGCATCCCTGCATTCAAGTCAAAAACTTCAACAAGCAAGTAAGTGAAGTTTAAGTTGACATATTGTCACAGATCTCCTGAGCACTGAAGCTAAAAACACACCAAAGGGCCCAAACTATAAACTCCTCCAACAATAATATATACTCATAAAGAAAGTACTGGGTCCCCTGTAGTTATTCCTGTGAATCTCCAACAACAGAAACAAAGGATTATTTTAGTAGACACACAAAAGAATCCTACAGGTCTGATCTGAGCTCTGGACTGAACACAACACACGCAGAGTCCTGTTGTGTTTTCGTGCTGACTGCTGGACCCCTGACCGTCCTGGGGCTCCCGATCCTTCGGCCCCTGAAACACACCTGAGCCCGCACTGAGGCTGATCTGACCCGGACCTCCTCAGCTCACCTGAGACGACAGGATGGACTCCACACGCACAGGTCTATCAATGCGTGCAGGCTAAAAAGAGCAAAGCTACATTACACACAGTTAGAGACTGAAAAGGCTTCCCCCTCCATCAATTTTTTTTTTGCTCCTTTAGCCGACGCAGAGCGGTCAAAACAAGCCGACGGCCGGCTTCATGTGCCCCGTCAATGTGCAGCGGCTCCGGCTCAGAGATGCTACCAGCGGAGCCGCACACTGACACCAAATGCACAACGACACGGTTCAGTGACCATTTCATCACATCGGTGTGATGGTACAAAAGCTTGAGCACATAGCAGTCAAAGGGTAAGTGCGGAACGGCAGCGATGGTTTGGCTACTCACATGTCTGGCACGGATTTTTTTTTTCTATATTAGCCCTAATGCGAAATAAGCATTGGGTCTGCGATTATTAATCGGCGGCTGCTGCTGCTGCTGCTGGGAGGCAGGATGTGGCACTGGCACGACAGAGACGCGAATAAAAGATGCAGAGAGAGCAGTGGAGAAAAAAAAATGTTATTTTTTCCTCCTCCTATTACGCCCCCCTACTGCAGCACGGGCCTCTCTGCCTGTGTGACATTTCCCAAGCAGCTGGGGTGAGAGTTCACAGCCAGACAACGAGCCTGAGAGGAGCGGCAAGAAGGTAAGAAACGCTGGAGGACCGGAGAGGAAAGGTGTGCCTGCCTGACAGACGGCGAGGAGGGGTCGAAAAAACCCATCGAACTGGGAGGAAGGAGCGTCTCCAGCGGTTTAGTGTTAAATATACATGTTTGGAGAAATACATGTCACATGTCTATCAGTTTTTATTTAATGCTTTCATTTCCTCCGCCAGGGCTTACGTTAAAACAGAGTGTGGATCTGTACCCCCCCTCCCCCGGAAAAAATATAGTTTTAATTTGTATGGATTATATTTGTTATAAATTTGTGTCCCTGGCTCTCAAAATACACTTCAAAATACATGGAATACTGAATTCACTGATCTTCAACATGAACTCAGATGTTATTCCAAGCTTGAAGCTCCCAAGTCTGTTTTTTGTGTTAGAGCATCTTGAATTTTATTTTGACTCCCATCATTTTTGTATAAAAATATAAATGACAGAGAATATTCTTTAAATTTTGTATTTCATTTTGCTCATTGGAACTAGGAAATGGATCAGTGACAAGATCCCTTTTCTTTAAATAAGCTGTTCCAAAATTCAAAGCAACATGTCCACACTGTTGATCGAACAACCCTGTATGTGTTTTTAAGCTGCTCAGAGATACTGTACTTCAACCGCATATTCATGGAGTTACAGCATTATAAAAATAACTAGTTACCAGGGAAAGTAACTATTGCTTTACAATTTTTTAATGTACCAGTATTTTTATTTTTTCCTTTTCATTGGAACTTTAAACTGCATAGTTTATTCAATTATTAATTAGAAACTGAATATTATATGGTTTTGAATGAATGAAAGCGACACCTAATACAATAAATTATTAACAGAGACCATTGTAATGTTTGTACTTCCAGTACCCCCAAACCCTACCTTTGAACTGTCTCCACTCGCCATTGTTGTGTAAATCCCAGTCTTGTCTGTGTGTGTGGATTTGTGATTTGTGTGTAAACAGCCTCCCACCTCTGCCATTTATAGTCTTACCATGAAATTTTACTCTACCTTAGCCAGTCATCATTGCTTATCATGCCAAATCCTAATCTACAAAACAATCATTAACTGAAGTTTTCAAATTTCACAGAAAGTAAAATAGTAGCCTGTGAAATGGAGTAGAAGTAAAGGCAGCAGAAAATAGCATCAGTCCACCTCTCAATACTGTGGAACAGCATACCTCAGTATGTTTATAGCTCTTGTGCCCAAATCCAGCCATTCCTACTGGGGACACAATCTGAAAATGGGATGTAAATAAATTTTTGCTTAAAAAACAAAACAAAAAGCAAACCGATAAGGGTGTCCTAAGATAGCTGGGCAGCTTCAGGAAATGTTAGTCCTACAGGAGTAGGCTGCAATGCATTTCAGGGGACTATGTTATCAAAGGATGAATCCAGATTTAGTGCTCTTGTGAAAATGGAATATTTGAACTTTTCTGGAAACAAACTACAGTGCTCTTATTCGTTGTAATGAATGGACATGATGCTCAGCACATAAGTAATTCATGGAGGGGCTCACTGGATGGACCAACTAAGCATAAGGTCAGCAGGCTTCTGGCCCAAAGTATCTTTTTTGACATTTCTTCTTGTAAAAATTCACAAAAATAATCAACATGACTGCAAAGAGACAAAAACAACTAAAGAGGGTCAAAATGCATTCAAAGACTTGCAACGAGGGTAACAACTGAACAGGATTTTCAAGATTTTGTTGTCAGAAACATGTTTTAACTTTTTCCTGAAACGGGCAAAGATCTTCACAGACGTGTCGGAGCTGGTAATTGTGATGAAAAGTTGGCGATAACTATCTTGACTGTTTGCTGATCTTTGTCGCCTGCTATCCAGTTCCGTGTGTGCGTTTTTTAAGTATTGAGGCGAATTTTAAAAAAATGGAGGAAAAGTACTGAGGAAATACAAAATAAGCCGAAGAGCAGGAAGCAAAGGCCACAATAGCTTCTGTGCTTTTGACCTTTGGAGCATATAGCCTTAATCGCTAAGAGACATTTATATTTAATCACGAATATGTTAAGTGACTAATGACACAGAAGTTAGCTTCTGATTCGAAGGTCACGAAACAGACGACCGATTTACAAAAACTAAGTCAATATTAAATTTTATAGTACGACGAATGATTAGAATTCAGTCACCCCGTTATAATATCAATATAAGCGTTAAAAAAATAGTAAGATCTACATAGAAATTGTCGACCCATATTTTAGATGAAACATCCTAATTGTTTTTATTATGTCATATTACAAAAATTTACTCCAGTAAAAATGTCTTGAGAGTGCCATTTAATCAAATTGGAAACCTGATCCTCTCCACTTTATTGTATTAACGTCAGTAAACTTTATAATGTTGATAAAATTTCCACATCTCGAAAGTTTTTATTTTCCTTCCTCCTACGGTTATCATCGTGCTAGAAACTAACTTCGCTGACGTCACTAACCGTTTAGGCAGAAGGAGCGCTGTGGTTGGCTGGGGCGCAGTGACGTCAGGGTGTTTGGCTCCGGTTGGCAGCAGGCCTGGGAGTGTCCGCTCGGTGACCGCTCCGATAAGACGGCCCTGCCCGGCCGACCGCCTTATATCACAACACAGCAGCATGTCAGCTGACCTCCGTGTGTCCGTCTAACTCTGAGCTCGGCGACACAACGTTAACACTCTGCAGTCTGTCCGGAGGAGCGAACACCTGGGCGGAGGTAAGCACTAAAACCAGGAGCCCACACACTACCTGCAATGTTGACAGCAGCTCTTGACCTTTGACCTACAGCTTTTTATGGCTGTGACTTTGAGTCAACATTTTTAGCTCAAACTAAACCAGATCATTTAAAAAATGTATGAAAGCTTCGCTGTTGTGTTGGGACGAGTTTGCCGAGATTGGCATGTCTGAAAACAAGCGTACCTTCCCGGGTGACTTGCAGTCCTCCAGTCTTTGGTGGCTGTCCCTGTCAAAGCAGCATGAAAATCAACTTCAGGCAACTCACAAGTTACTCGAGATTTTTTGCTGATGGCACTGAAAACGAATGAATCGTTGCATCTGAAAGGTTATGATGGTGATAACATGGCGCAAGACACAAAACAGCAACGACTAGCTGCTAAAAGTAGATTTTTGTCAGGAGTTGCTGGAGGTGAAAGAAACTATCACAAAGGAATCTATCAGCAGATCCAGTTTAACTGGGACACAGCAGGTCATCTGCCAGCAGTTTAGTGTGAAGGTCCCATAATTGAAGGAAAAACTATCTGGATAGAGGCAAAAGTGACTGCTTGATGAATTTGTTGTTCGAATGTTGATACTAGTAGGCCTGCCACAATTATTCCATAATGGCAGTCATGTTGTATAATCGTTAAACTCATCCCCATTCATCAGTATAAAAACAGCTGGATGAAACTCACAGAAATGTTGTATTTCCATCACTATTTCCAGGTCGTTTTCTACCATTTGAGGTTTGATCTGTGCTATATTAATGACATCATCTCGTTGCGCCATCTTCTTCTTCTATGATTTAATGGCACATGAGTGAAAATGAGTGCATCTGTTGACATTAGGACCATGGATTTAGATGTATGTGTATTCGTAAACTATGTTTAGGCTCAGTGAAAGACAATTAAAAGTACAATTAAATCGCTAATTGCAAGTATTTGTATGGCATTTAATTGTCAACTAAAATTTCATGATCGTAGCACCCCTGGACAATAGCTCCACCAGTAGGACAACCTGTCCTTCCTTACATTTTCTGAAAGATGGTTTATAAATTTAACAAAAGAAGCTAAAAATTGTGAAATTAAGATTTAAATCAGGGACCATCTATTTAATTCTAATAACAGTAAATGAAATAGATGAAGAGCAAAGACTGGACATGTATAATGTGTCCTGCTTTGTCAGAACATGGCGCTGCCTATGATTGGAATGACTGCCCTGCCACACCTGGGTGGGTTCTATGGCGGTTACATCACACGTAAAGAGGTGAAGACTTGGTATCCAACCCTGCAGAAACCATCATGGCGCCCACCAAATGCAGCATTCCCAGTGGTGTGGACGTGTCTGTACACAGGCATGGGGTAAGAGTCATTCACTGAGTCCTAGAGTCTCAGATCTACAGCTGCAGTCCTTTTTTTTTTTTTCTTTTTTTTCTGTTGCACCCTCCTTAAACATCTAATTTTGAATTTCATCATTCAGGTATGGCTCCTATCTGGTGTGGAAAGAGCTTGGAGGATTCAGTGATGCTGCTCTGGTTCCCCTGGGACTTTATGGGCTCCAGCTAGCTCTGAACTGGGCCTGGACTCCTATTTTCTTTGGTGCACACAAGCTGAAATTGGTAAGTTTAACTCAAATGTTACAAGTTTAGCAAGCGTGACACCTCAGTGTTGTTATTCATTTAATACTCTTTTTCCATCCAATTCAGGCCCTTATGGAGATTGTGCTACTTACTGGAACTGTAGGGGCCACCATGGTTTCTTGGTATCCCATAAGCCGCACTGCTACGCTGCTCATGGTCCCGTACCTGGCCTGGCTCTGTCTCGCTACATCTCTCAACTACTGCATCTGGAGAGACAACAAAGAGAGTAAAGAAGAGTAGGAGATGGTCCTGGACTTTTGGGACAAAAATTTCAAAGCATTACAAGTTTTTGTTTTTGTTTTTTTTTTCCTATGGAATTCCAGCAAAATTTCCCAACCTTGTCCAACTGATTAAAACTGCTAATATAGGATCATAAATTGTCAATATCCAACACAAAAATCCAAAGAAACCAGGTCACATGATTAAATTGAAGTTAGATGTTTTTCTAATCAAGTCTTGTTTTTATAAATTGTGTAATTTTTTTTATGAAGGCCGTGCCATATATACATCAATGAAGAAATTTGTGTGTTGTAACTATTGCTGTGACTCTGCTGCATTAAAATAAAAGATTTCTGTCCAATCCTTTATGCGACTATGTATTACTTTTACAGAAAAGCCATGAGGCCAGATGAAAAACTCTTAACTTACTTTATATTAAGGTTAGCAGTTTATTTTCTAAAAATTTGTGATTAGAGAAATAACTACTGCAGTCATTTAAGATAATTAATAATATGGGACCAGTAGAGCAACTCACAGACATCCAGGAACTCAGACCACTCCTGAGGCTGAAAAAACCTGCTAAATGTACCTTAGTAAAATAATTTTAAAAATTGTGTGTCTGGATCAGCATTAAAACCAACGTATTGATAAACAATTATAATAAATTCAGGATTATTTTCAATTGAATAAATACTGTTCATGAGAGAAAAAAAAAATAAAAACAGAAAACCCTCAAAAACACCAAATGTTGAAAGTTAGGTTAGGTGCTAAATTTCGTTCCACATTGTGAAAATGTGCCTCTTTGTGGCATCTTTGTATCGAATTCATGTCTACAAGTGTTCATTTCTTCTTGGTCATCTTTTTCCTCTTGTTGTGTCCTTTTTTGCCTCCAAGGTGACAGACTATACAACTAACATCATATTTTTTCATTTCATGTTGTTTCTCATTGTAACAATTCATAAAAAACAAAAAACAGCCCAAAAATTAATGAACAATAAACTTTATTTCTGTACATGCAATGGGAAAAGAGAGGAAAGTTATTTTTCAGGAGCTTTTTCTGGAGAGTCTTCTGGTGATTTGGAGGATAATCTCTTCATAAACATATTCCAAACACCTTTCTTTTGCTCATCCATCTGTTGCATATTTCCTATAAAATTCAAAGAAAAGAAATAAGCAATCTTCATTTAACAAATGAACTGTTATTAGCTGGGGTTATTTTTTTATTTTTTTGGAAAAAGTAGGAAAGGACACACAACAAATGCAGTACCTGAAGAAAGCACTCTGCATTCCTCCACTGTAATGCCAGTAAAGCTTGTGTCTCTTACACGTGGAAACTATGAAGATACATAGATGTTGCATTGAATACACATACAATAAAAGCAAATACACAGGCAAGTCACTGTCAGAAGTTATTCCTGATAGTTGTCAACAAAATGGAGAAATTTTTCTTTAGCTGATGCTTTTCATGTTAATGACAGCTGTGGATATGACAGACAGACTTGTCTTTCATCTGCTGGCCATAAAGGGAAAAAGGACTTGGCCAAATAATTTTAATAATTCCTCCTCATTAAAACTCATTAAAAAGAAGTACCCCACCATATACTTACACGTTGTCTATATACATTGGCATTGATGCGGGCCAAACTTTCATACATCTGATCACATTTCTCCGGATCTGAGATCTATAGGGAAAAAGTTGAAGGTTTAATTGTGAAAATGTAAATAACTAGACAAATGCCAGCAAAGCAATACTGCCTACATCTACAATGCTAAGCTTTATTTCACTTTCACTGTATATGACAATTTTAATCTGAAAAGTAACAAACATTTTTGGTCTGTTCTGCCTCACCAAGTGAAATACTTTGCAAATTACCTTTTTTAAAGTGCTTTAATGCCTAATTTAGATGATCTTAAAATATGTTTTGAGATGTTAATATCTCTTAAATAGAAAGAAAGAAAAAAAAACAGACACTCTCAGATTCAGTAGGTAACATAGAATAGGAATATTAACCTTTAAATAAATAAAGTAAAATGTTTCACACTTCTGTTTGACATGTAGTGAAGAATGTTTATATCTGTAGTTTAAATTGAAGCCATCTGAAGACAAACGGCTGCAGTAAATAAACAATACCCTGAAGAAAACACATTTACATGATCATTTCTTCATCACAGTTCTGTCTCTTCTCTCTAAGTTGGTCTCATTTAGTAGACTATATTATGTTTTCTTTTACCAAGTATATATACTCAGTTTAGTTAGTTTAACCCTGTACAGCTGTATCTACGCAGTTTGGGCCACACAAGGTCGCGGAGCTTAGTCCAGGTTAAACCCGCAGCGTAGCTCGCTGTGCTCGGCAGCTCCGGTACCTGAGTGTTTTCTCCCTCCCGGAAGGCAGAAGCTACTCTCTGCCGCAGGAAAGTGGCCAAATCGCGGCCTTTCTTGGTTTCATCACGGGGCCAGTCTTCGCACAGCTTCAGGAACCGTCGGTATCGAGTGGCAGACATATCTGTGGAGGTTGTAGCTTAAGTAAGACGTAAGAAGATTTGGGCTATATGGCGCACCGTAGCGGTGTTCCATCTAAACTCTTCCTCCCGCTCCGCCTCTCACTCGTTATTAGTTCCGCTCGTCCCCTGTTGCCGCAACAGTGCACATCAGCACGATGGCCGACTCAAACGGTAAAAAGGGCCCATCTCCCGGTGTAGCTGACTGGATCCGTTCAGCGTGTCGGTTTGCGACGGACAGAAACGACTTCAGGAGGTGAGTTAATGAGGCTGATCTGTGATCCCTGATTTAAACCAGTGGTGTTAGCCACATGTTAGCCATACGGCTAACATCACTGATTCCATGAGGAGGTTTGTCCTTGAGTGTGTCGCCTGGATTTAACTACAGATATTATTAGTCGATTAATTGATAAAAATGACAACATTGGCTGATGATTTTTTAGATTTGATAATTATTTATGTGTTTCAGTGACTGAGCATGTTGTGGTCCCTTTTTCTCCCTTGTGCTAATTTGCTGCTATTATTTTAAGTGTTTTTTAAGTATTCTTTCTGTTAAACGGTTAAAGGAAAACACTTGAAGATGTAATTTTGGTTTCTTGGATAATGAACTTAGGAGTTTAATATACTAAATAATAGTTCTCATTAATGAAATGATAGTGAAATTGGACTATCGCGCTTTAATAATTACAAAGTTAGGAGGACAGCTGAGCTGGGCCACCCGGTCCTGCTGGTCCTCTGTATGCTATCTGTTTTTACTAATTTTGACTGTTGGTAATTTGAATTTAAAAAAAAAAAGCAAACAAAACGGCATCTTAAAGATGGCTCCTGTGTCAAAATCAAGTTTAATGAACTCAGTTTTGTGCTTTTCACTGCGATGCCGCATGTTTTAAGTAGTTTTCTACGTAACTGTTTAGATAAAAAGGCCAAAATTTGCATGACTAATTGGCAAATAGCATTTATAAAACTTTAATGTCCTGATTAATAAAATGACCCTTCCGGTCATATATTAAATTTCATGGTATACTGAGCATCCAAATTCCATTGCATTTTCAGACACATGCTGTTTCCAAGTCAGTTTTGATGCTGAGTCATATCTCACTTTACCGCCCATCTGTATATACACATTCACTGACTAGTGAATGCAAACTGGAAATGCTTGCCTTTGACTGTACAAAACAGCAATTAGCTGACTTATAGTTCAATTAGGTTATTTCCCCCCATGGGAGGTTAAACTAGTACTAAACTGTTTTTTTTTTGTTTTTTTTGTGATCTTTTTACTTTTTCAAATGATGTAGAGATGTAATATTTTGTTTCGTGTGTTAAAGCTTGAATTGTGTGACTATTTGACTCAGTGGATGTCAAATCTTTCAGGAATCTTCTGGTCAACCTGGGTTTGTTTGCAGCTGGTGTTTGGGTTGCAAGAAACCTGTCAGATTTCGACCTGATGTCCCCTCAGCCTGTAACATAACCTGACCAAAAATTAAATATCAACAAAACCAGGATGATGGTGAGATCATCTGTTTAGTTTTCATTGGTATGTAAGCAGTGACAAAATTGTTACTAATTCAGGGAATTTATTTACTAATGAGGTGATGCTTCTGTTCCTTTAGGTGTCTTGGACCAACAAAGAAGAAACAAGGGACATGAATAAACAGTCAAAACTTTTATGACGGGTTGAAAAGAAATCATCTTGTCTGAATTTGCATCACTCATCTGTTCTTTGGCTTTTGTTTTTGATATATATTAATCTCACTGTAGATGTTTGAAAAAACATAATTACATTTAACCAGTGTCTCTGTTTTTGGTGTCTTGATTCATTGATCTTGAAATAGTGGTTTTTTTTTTTTTTTTTTTTTTTGTTTTAAAGAGAGCTACATCACATTTTGAAAGTGCATCCAAAACTTGTCCAGTTGTGCAGAGGTGTAACATTTTGGTACAAATCATGTCTACTTGGGAGCTCTTTGTTGCTGCAGCTCGTAAAAATCTGTTCGTTAGTAAAAAATGTCTTTCTGTTTCTAAGAGTCTGGATCTGGCTGCTCAGGTCTCAGCTGTTGATCTGGGGTTGAAACCTGCTTTGTTATATGACAGTAATGGTGCCAGTTCAGAGCAGGTACATCAGTATTTGACCTTTTTGCAGTGTTCCCAGCTTGTGTGTAAAACACTTCTTACACTGGATTTAAATGGAAACACTCTCATTGTTAATCCAGCTGTAGTCAGATCCAACATAGAGCAGGTGCTTCATGATAGCAGCCTTGCTGTTATTGATGTCTGCCACTCACTGGAGAAGCCCACCATTATTGATGTGTTTAGGGAAGATCTGAAAAGCATGATGGAGGATTTACTGCGTCTTCTGAGGGAGTTTGAACAAATGAAGGAGGCTCCCAAACCCCTTTATGCTGGAGAGAAATGTGAAGAATGGAACCTCTGCACTGTCTTCGGTCTTTTATTGGGATACCCTGTCACTTACTGGTTCAATGAAAATGAAGGCTTTGAAAACTGTCTGTCTATGACTCCCCTGATGGTGACAACAGCTACAGCAACATGGCAGGCAGACACTACTTGTCACAGATGTCATCTGTACTCTTTCAGCATCCCAGCTGTTCTTCTCAAAGAGACACAGTCTAACCTGGAGAATTGGAGGCTTTGTTTACAAAAACAGTTTCTGCTGCAAAACATCCTAAAGGATTTAAGTGTATGTCAAACCACAGTAACTCTGCCCTCAGTCTGTTTGTGATTATGAAAAATTTTTCTCTTTGCAGTCACCTGATACACAAAATGTGGACATATTACACCATTAAAATTTGTTAAAACTGGAGTTTTTCCTTTAAGTTCATTCAAACCTTGGGTTATTAGTGGCATCATACTAGACACAGACAACCAGTATTATGGTGGAAGTAAATGATGATGGTGGTAGAAAAAGAATAAATATCTTGAAGCAACCCATTGAGGAAAACAACTGAATTCATTGAATATACATAGTATGTATACAGAAGTGTGGATGTGGATTAATATAGTATCTCTGTTTTGTTACATTGTTGGTGTGAAATGAAATATTTAAAAACCATCTGTTACAGTATGTCTTGTATTAGTTTCTAGTGTATTTGTAACTTGCCCCTTGTACCTTAACCTGCCTTTGTACAACAGCATATTGCACTTCTACAAAGTTATATTAGTTTAATCAAATTAAAACAGACTGACTTGCTCATACATTTTCTTTAGATAAAAGCAGCATTAGGGCACTGTGAGTGAACAGAGCCACCAGAGATGTTGCATTTCTGAGGTAAGCACACATTTTACACTGGAGGACATTCCTAAAATTACCTTCGAAATGTTTTGTAAACAATATGTGAATGCAGACATCTCAAATTTTGCCGTACATGATACAGAAGGCAATACTCGCTTGGTTTTCCTTCTGCCTTTCACAAGAGCAGCTGAGAATATATTCTTGAAGGTGACTGTATAGTTACCTGGTTAAAACTGAGGTAGTTTTCACAGCTTTCTTAACAGCTGGATGCAGAATAGTCAAACTTGGATATCTATGATAGTCAGAGAGGGCAAATGACTGACAGCACTTCACCACAGCGGCCACTCACTTTCAACTCAGCAAGGTGGTCGGCCCTAGTCGGCCCAATGTTCAGGATGGCAATCGGCATTTTCCTGTCACTTGCTGCCATTAGGAACCTGTATCCTGAATATACCTTGGGAAGTAAGAAAAGAGAGAGAGGCACAATTAAATGCTAGAGTCCAGAAATAATAATGTTGTTACCTGGTGTTACTGTGGCTAAGATGCTCAAAAGCCTACCTGTAATGAGGATCCCGCAACTAAAACCGCATCCGACTCTGCCAGTCTATCATGCACAAACTGTACAGTCCCTTTAAACACAGTGTCTCCAAAAAATGTGACCTCAGGCTTCAGTATTCCTCCACAGTTGCTGCAGGAGGGAACCCGGAAATTTAAGACCTGCTCGTCCCCCAAGAAGACATCACCATCCGGAGCCACAGCACCGGCCTGAGCTCGCCAATCTGGATTTAGAGAGATGAATTGTCTCTGGAGCTCCTCCCTCCCTGAAATGGCACCACAGCCTAGGCACATCACCCTGGGAACAGCCATATTTCATTATTACATTTCAGTACTTTGGTGGTGATTTATTTATGTTCTATATTTCTGCAAAAACCCCACTGTAATGGAGATGACATAAATTTGTAGTGTTCGTGGCAAGAAATGTATGAAAAAGCATGTATGTCATGTGCCTTTCATGAGGCAAGTTAAAAGCGAAATCTGTGGATTGGAGAGTAACTGGATTTTTGCTTCTTGTAACTGTAATGTCACTATGACCAAGGTATCAGGTGACATTTTTTTCACCTGTGAGAACAGCCATGAAGCTCAGTCAGTCTCTTCTGTCCTGCTTTTGAGTGAAGCGCATCAACATTTTGCGTGACCAGCCAGTGCAGCTTCTCCCTCTCCTCCCATTGTTGCAGGACCTTGTGTGCGGAGTTTGGCTGATGTGAGGAAAACTGCGGCCACCCGACAAAGTTTCTGGCCCAGTAACGCTGACGGGACTTTGCACTGCGGACAAACTCTGCATGCTGCATAGGTCGTCTGTCAGTGCGGGCGTACAGTCCAACACCCTCTGAACGATAATCAGGGATGCCTGACTCTGTGGAGAGACCTGCTCCACTTATGACAAACAGCCGTCTGGCTCGGGACACAAAATCCTGCAGCTGGTCCAGTGCTTGGGCATCGGTGGTGCTGCAGGTGGGGACAAAGCTCACCATACCTGCAGGGGCTGAGGATGCCCTCCTTACAGGAGCTGAGTGTGATGTGATGGTCCACCAGGGCAGTCTCATCTACATCAGGACAAATACAGCACTGATGGTTATAAAGCAAATCTCATTTGAATGGTGAAGGTCACAAACTGTCAGGTACAGGGTTTAAGCGCGGTCAGAGCTTCAAATCACAGCATGTAATGTAATAACTGACACACAGTCACTCTGCTAATATTTTTAAGCCATGATGTAAAACCAAACAACTTCTTGGCATATTCCCACAGAAATAATAGATTGTTTTTTTAAGCAGATTTTTATGCATCGTCTAAATCGAGCTGAATTTTATAAGATTAGACCCTTTTAATAGCGCTGGAGAAGTTTTAGAGTAAATTTAAATTACAGTTGAAAGCCCGCAGATCAACTGTAGACCCTGTACAGCCACATGCTATCACCGGCGGCTGACATGACGTCTGAACTTTAATTCTCTTCTGGGCTTTAATGCCTCCTCAGCCTGAATATAGCAAGAAGCGGCCAAACTGTCACTTTTCCTTTTTACACCAGTCTAATCTTCAGCCGGCTGTCTATAACCACATCATCAGCTAGCTAAGCTCATGAACGAAGGTTAGCTAACACTTGCACCTGAAGTTACGACCTCACCTTGTTGTTTTTTCTTTCACAGAAAAGTGTCGGCAGCTGCTTGAAGTTGGTTGAATCTTATGAGAAACCTTTAAAAAGATGATATTTGGTCGGAACCTTAGTCGGACAGTGACACGGACGGGAAGGGAAAAATCTCCGATTTCATAAAACACCGAGCCGTCGCAAAGGATTCTGGGAGTTGTAGTCAAAGGGTTTTAGGTAAACAGCGCTTCTTAACTAGTCAATATCTTCTTTGTGTCAAACAAGTCAAAATTAATCGGTGTGTTTTACGTGTTTAAGTAACTTTAAATCTATTCCCTAACAGCAAACATAATAAAATAACATAAAACATAACACAAACACTGTAGGTAGTTAATCAGGTTCACTTCCAATCAAAGTGTGGAAACCAACAGTAGGGAAGTACAGATGTGTATTCACTCATTCATGTTCTCACTGAAAAAAAAAAAAAAAAAAAGAAAAATCTGTGTTAGTGACATCTTTAATATTTAACTCATACTGCTGAGGTATGATCTTTTTTGTACTAAGAATTCTCTTTCACTTTGTAATGATGGTTACGGAGAGTGGAATATGGACAATAATGTTTTTGGGTTTGTTTTTGGTTTTTTTTACATAAACGTGCATTATACGAAAATGTGAAAAAAAAGAGGACCAATGACATTCCAAGTGCACAGCACCTCTTGCAGGTGGCACTATCATGGACATTTATGAAAACAAGACTTGAGGTGAAACCTTGATAAACTTACACATGGATATATTTCCACACTTTCTACACACTGGACTTTACATCCACATTTTTAAGTGTAGAAATCAAAATTTTCTCCAAGATGTAAGGAATTTGTTTTCAGACTTGCAAACATTTGCTGTAGCAAATGTCATGGAATGACTATGATATATATAAGATTATAAATAATACATCACTCACTTATAATGTCATGTCAAAAGTTGGATAAATGAAACAAAGGTAATGTCTGACAAAAAATGTTGCAGTTGTTAAAATGTCCTCCACTTCATTTTACATGAAGCCTAAAACCCTTTTGTGCATAAGCAGTCAACTCCTAAAATATGCTGCACACGTCCTGACTGCAAAACTCCAAGATATCTGTAGTAAGGAAACATAAGGTATAATTAGTATTACAGTGTGTTTTTATCCAAATTTGACATTCATAATGATTAGCCAGCCTATTTGGTTGTAATCATACCAGAGCGCGTGCAGTTGAAGACGGTTTCTGCATGAGTGTAAAACTCCTCTCCAAGGATGGAACGGTAATCCATATGGCTTGTGTGGACAAAACACTGTGTTGCATCTTTAAAGAGGAGATCACTTTCTCCATATTGCTGTGACTCAAAGAGCTTGAACTCTGTATTTGGGTTGTTGGCCAAAGTTTCCTTTATGATAAAAAAAAGGTGTTTAAAACTTTTAAAGAATGAATATCCACTTGCAATGTCAAAGATGATAATTAATTGTCTTTCCTGACTTTCATCAGAGGTTGCAAAAAGTGGATCTCTCTAAAAGGTGCAGCTACTACTAAGATTTTAATTTACTGTGGCAAAGATCTTTTAAAAAAGTGGTTATAGATCTCAAAGTTATGTATTGCTGAAATAACAATTCTCAATGCAGTTACGTGTCCTACAGAGTTTTGGAAACTAACCATTGAACAGCATGAAGGTCTAAATTAGATGTTAAAGGTTCTCTAAAGCCATGAAGATAAGTATATAACTACTGATTGTGTACAAGGCAAACCTGATTTAAAAACATCCATTCATTTTATTAACCTGGCCACAAAAACTGACCTCTGACTTCATGAGAAAGTCATACACTCGTGCTGTGAGCACTGGCCGTGTCATCACAGTATTGGGTGGGATGACACCGAGGTTACAGCTCTCCCACTCTGACAATGGGGCTCGACGACCGTCACCACACAGCAGCTCAAAGTCTGATGATGTCCAGCCTTCTGACCAACCAGTGGAGCTCAAACCTGAAGCACAACATGACAAAAATATGCTACTCAAATAAACACACAACATATGTGAGCATCACTGTGCGTGTTCACAAAAACATTTTCTTCTGAATATCTTACTGAGGATGTTGTCCTGAAGATTGTGTTGCTCAAGGAAGGCCACATCGCCATAGCTTTTTCCACTGGGGTCTCCGACCAGACATCTATGACGAGTGAAAGGGTAAAGAGTCCGTTTAACACAAATAAGACTCATATTAGCTCCAGTAGCATCCAGTAATATAAAAGAAAGTATCCAACCTAATGAGGAATGTAAATCCAAAATGAAGTTGCGGTGGATATTTTGCATATAGCCTAAAGCCTGTATATTCATCTGAACATCATTCATCTTTTCGGCCTTCCAGCCAAAGAAGTAACCCTCCTACAAGTTCTAGTTTTCAGTGGCGCTCAGTTGGTTTCAGTGAAAAAGCTCTAATAAACCCACTGGACACAACCTGATGGACATTTAATCGCAGATTGACAAAATTAGTGGATGAACATAGTGGAGCATTTCACATTTTAGAAGAATTTTTTTGTAAATCTGTAGGAGAGGGGAAATAGCTAAAAGCTGAGTGAATTTAGACTCCAGCAGAAATGAAATTATTTGGTAAAAGCACTGCTAAATAAATAGCTTGTTTCTAAAAACTAATGTGTCAGTGTTATGTTACAAGTGGCCAGAAAATCGGTTAATTCAAGTTTAAATTGAAATTTTAAATTTTTTGAGCACCATAAACCAAACCTGCCAATAACTCAGGTAAGCTGCTGGTCATACCTTAAAGCCCCCATGTTGCCATAGTAACGTTCATTGTGGTTGTCAGCACAGCGTTTGGTTGCAGCCTCTCCAGTGCCTCCTGTACACACTTTACACAAATTCCCCTGAGAGCCAGGAAGACAGCCTTTCCAAAACACCTTGTTGTACACTAATAAAATGCAAAGTGAGAGACCACAGTAAGTTGTGAGGGCTAAAATGCCAGGAAGACAAGCAGCCAACAACAAGAGGACTGCAACTGTCATTACAAAGATGAATAATGTATAAGTTCAGTGAAGCAGGACTCCAAATGAGTGATTGGAAACAGCACCTTGGTCTGGATCACAGGGGGAGCTGCTGTTCTGCTCAGGGCTTAATGAATGTCTGTATGGCAGCAGCCAGCCTGCAGGGCTGTACATGTGGCTCTGACAGGAGCGACGACCTCCCAGGTTCCCCAGGAATATGTTTCTGCTGGAGTGTTTTGCAACTGCTACACCCACCACTGAGGGCAACACTGAAGAGACAGAGAGTGAGGGCCACACACAAAAACAACAATCACATCAGCTTAATTCACTGTAAATCAGACATCTAGCTTGTTTCTGATTTCATCTCACCATCTGTCTCTAAGTGAGTTGATCCTTCAGCAAGCACACATTTTCCTCCTGAGAGTCCAAAAAAAGACATCAGGAATAGGCCACATGAGATAGAAGGATTAAAAACAAGAACTGCAACTAAGGGTTACATATACAACTAACAATTTTGGTTAAAACTGGAAATAGAAAGCCAATTTAAATGTCAGGCCTATTATTTGGTCAAATATTTTATATTTAGGATAAACTGATTAGAATTTGTGCAGGTGAAGTTCAAAGGATCGTTAGCCATGGCTAACAAGATTCACACACTAATATATTGCAAATGCACTGACTGGTTTTTGGGGCTAAAATCACTTTTTTTGTGTGTCAATGAAGTAACCAATTAACTGGTAAATCATTACCTTGGTTTCAAGTTGCCTCTCTGCTGAATGTATGTTAGACATCAGAAAAACAAAATACGTAGATTCTTACCATAATATTCAGTTACGACAGGAACAAGACCACACTTCCCAGCTATGAACGAATGGGTTGCATCCAGGGAGACAGCATCCACCTCGTCCCTCTGTTAAGGTACAGGTTGTTGGAACTTTTATTATAGTACTTTACAGAGTGTGATAGAAATCCAGATAATCTATTTGATTTACCTTAATTTTCTCAATGCAGTTCTGCATCGAGGCTGCTCTAACACACACTAGTGGGTCTGACTTGATACTGAGGGCCCACTGTTCACATTTCTTCTGCTCTGCATGGCTGATGCAGCACCAGCGCACAACACTGTCCTCCAGTGAGCTTCCTAAACACATACAGGTTTAGTGATACCACACATTCACAGGCAGTCTGTTTTGTAACTCAGGAGGTGAGCACCTTCGTGTCCAAGGCCTTTTAGGAGAGCCACATAATCCAACCCCAGCACCTGACTGACATCTATGTCATCTGGGAGAACAGCTAGTCTATCTGTCATATCTTTGAAAAGAAGATCACTTTCCCCAAAAGTTGATGAGTTGAAGAGTTGGAAGCGCTGCCTATCTCTTCCTTGCTGGCCAAACAGCATCTGAAAAATAAGAGTCCTTCAAGAAAATTTTAAGAGGATAAAGCAAGAACAAAAACAGCGATGGAGCACGCAAAGAAAATATGTGTATGTGTGGGAAAAGCAAAGGAATTAATAAAATAACAATAAATAAAAAGACATACCTGTAAAGTCATTAAAAATTTGCGAGCAACCTTGCGAAAGTTAAATCTGGTGACCATGCTCCCTCCTGGACCACGTCCCAGATTACAGCTGGTGTAGTGGCTGAGAGGAGCCTGGGTGCCATCAGTACACAGTAACCTCAACTCATGGCTTTCACTGTCTGAGAGAACACACAAAACAGACAGAGGGTGAAAAAGATTTTTAAGAGCAGGCCACACAGATGCTGGATGTTATAATCATATATATATATATATATATATATATATATATATATATATAAATATATAAAATCATATATATATTATTTTAAGTTGTGTGAAAACTAGTTTTCGCATATTTGTAGTTGCAGCAGGTGGAGCTTAGGCATTACTGCTCACTCTGTAAACCGTATCAGTCAGCTTCACTGGATGTTTATTATTGAATATTAAACCTCACACCAATGCCTGTCACCATGTTGATGTTCTGACCCTACCTTAAACTGCTCCCTGATAACTGGGGGAAGTGATGGCTTAAAGGCTAGAGCATTTATCCAACCTCCACGAAGATGACGGATCCAGTGGAGCTGCTGAGTGACTGATAGATCACACTGATTGTACTGTGTTCAACTACAAGATGTGATCAGGGCATTGCTGAAAAAGTGAGTTAGTCTCTCAGTAAAAGAACCTTGAATGCATAATGGTGTAAGTAAGATGGTCAGTGTTTGAATATCCTGGGCTAAGAAGTCACTGAAGAAAAGTTTTTTAATGGTAACAGAATGACTGAAGAGTAAGATCGTTTACCTTTAACATTTTTAAGAGCTAGATGGTCAACAAATGCGACATCTCCTGCTCCACTTCTGAGACATCTGCCATGGCAAAAAAATTAACATAAGAAATTAATTAGTTCACATATTTCAAATCCAGGAATCATGCGTTCCTGTTGACCGTTTATCAGTTCTGACCTGAGGGCTCCCTGGCTGTTGTAGAAAGGTTCACTATGGGACGTTTCGCAGTGGTAATTTCTCTGACGAATATAAGACTTCTGGCCTTGACACAGTGCACACAGAGGAGGCGCCATGGCAGAAGCTCCAGGAACACAACTGGCACTGAAAAAAGTGCTGACGTCTGCTCGAGAAGAGAAAAAAAAACCTGGGGGACTGAACAACCAGAGGACTAGAAAAGTGAAAACAGAAAGACAACACTTTTCACACTACTAATAATGTCCTCATTACCCTGACTGAGTGGCTGTTCCTTTGACCAGCTCAGGTAGTTTCTGGACAGCAGGAAGCTGAGAGGAAGACTCCATCCAGCTGTCCATCGAACCCCACTGTGACAACTCCTGTGGCCTTGCAAGGATCGTATGTCCAAGCTGCTGTTTCTCACCACAGCCACAGACAAAATGCAGCCTCCTGCAGTGTAAATGCAGATGGATGATCACAGATATAACTGGCTCAGAGCAGTGAAAACATGCTGAGGCACCTCAGAAGTAGAACCTACCATCACTGTATATCTCTTTGGCGATGGCAATGAGGCCAAACTGCTTCACAGCAGAATAAACTTCTCCTGCATCTAATGTCACTATATCAGCACGGTTTCCCTGAGACAAAGAATAGGAGCAGGTCTCAACTTCACATCCAAAGCAGATCTTGACACAGCAGTGTTCAAGAAAGCCCACTGTACAAACTTTTCCAAAAAAGTGTAGGTAATTGAGCCTCTTCACTTTTACAGCTTCCAATTTACTGTGATATTTGACATTGAAATCCTTCATTTTTTAAATGAATTGCAAAGTCCAAAATTTATTGATACATTTTTTTCCCGGTCATCATGTCTCTTCTTTAAAATTACATTTATATTGTAAAATTTGCAATTATTATCAGGTGTTTGCACTACTCTCTGTAAAATGGGATTAGGCTGTAATGTTGCATATGCATATGTAGTTTTGCTGTTTCTTTATATTTAAGGTGAAGGATGGCTCACCCTGATCCTGTCGATGCAGTCAGTTGTGCTGGATGCTCGTATGCATGAGAGTCTGGCAAAAGCTGCCACAGCGGCTGGAGACAGTGCTGCCACCAGAGCTTTAGCTAGCTCTGCACACTTCCTCTGTTCAGGATCAGATACTGTACACCACCGCATTTTCTTGGCTGTCATGCAAGAAACAGTTCAAACAGCCCAAACAAGTCAGACAGAATAATCAACAGTGTATATACTGCAGGTTTTAGTTAGCAACTTTACACATATTTGGGTTTTAGGATGCTGATATTTAATGAATTTCCTTGTGCCTTCATTAATAATTTCATATTATTGCAATATTAAATGACATTATAACATTTATAATATTAAAATCAGTTTTAATGATGTCCAGCAAAAAGCAAAAAATCCACAACCTTTCCAGAAACAATCAAACACCTACATGGAAAAACCAGAGCATTGAACAACAGTGAGATACAAAATTATTATCAGTGTAATTAAATTTACTAGTTCAGTAACAAAACTTACCCCTGATGCAGCAGACAGCAATGAAAATGAGTAAAATGGCATAAAACCCACGCATTTTGGCCTGGTGTTGATCAAAAATTTGGCCAAATCTGTCTTATGCAGGCTGCAGAGCACAACAGTCAGCTGTCCTTTCTTTTGGTTGAAAATACCTGATTTTCATAGATTTTTGTCAAAGTACAAGACTGCTGGTACTAACAGAGAAATAGAAAGCCCATTGCGCAAGGGCTGTTCTGCTGAAAACAGTAAGGGCACTTTTTACACACATATGGAAAATATTTAGCACCATCTGTCACAAGGACGACCTCTATCCAACATTTTGCAGTTCTGAAGCATGGTGGAGGAGGCTGCTTAAGCCTTCTGTGAGTTAATACTTAATGTGAATACAATTACTGACTTGATATTTAATAGCAATAATGTTTTTTCCTCACAACCAGAATGTAGAAGAATAAAAGTTAAGACAAAAAAACAAATAAAGCAAAAAAAAACAACAACAACAACAAAGATAACAGCAACTTATGTATCAGTTTTCTCCTTCAGTTTTTAGTCAGTATTGACATTATTTTAAAAAATATGGCCACAGTGGACAAAAAGCAGGTGTAATCACTTTCTAAGTCATTAAGGGGTTTCACTGCTTCCTGTTAGGTTGTAAATGGAGAGTGGTTACTTTCCATGTCTTTTGTTTTTTGAAAGGAAGAAGTAACTCCTGAAGTGTGGAGGGTACTCTGTAAATGCTGGATTCTCTCTGCGTGCAGCAGCATCACTGGCCTCCGTTTTGCTAGATCGCTGGAAAGGCTGTCAATACGTTCCTCCAACTGTAATTATACAAAAACATCAACTTTGACACAAGCACAAAAAGTGTCAGTGATTTGGACAGTGACATTTTATGTGACCTCAGAATGCTAGAGCCAGACATTTATTGGCCGATTATGTGCATGCAAAATTTAAGCTATCAGTGCCAGTTGGGAAATTACTCTGAAGTGCCTTGACACTGGCACTGCACCCTGTTGCATTAATTCAATATGCCACACTATTTATCATGGTTTTACTTGTTGCATAGAGCAATAAAGAATACAGAAATAAGTTTTTTTTCCTCCATTTGCTATATCAGTTTTTGTAATTGAAAATATCCATAGATTTGAAATGAATGACCAATTTGAAATGTCATTAATGTTTCACCAATATCAACAATGGCAAGAAAATTCTGAGCTTATCATAAAATAATTTCTTAGTGTAACTACATAAAGAGTTTGGTCTAAATCTGCTCTATGTGTAAAGTGCCTTGACGCAACTTTGTTATGATTTGGCGCAATATAAATATATTTGATTTAATATCACAAAGCCGTATATTTGTTCAAAATTAAAAAAAATTTACATTCTACATCTAATCTTCTTACCTGAAGCAACTCCTGACCTACAGAATCTTTGTCCATTTTTTCATCCTCTCCAATGGTCTGCTGCCATGTTTGCAATACCTCTTTCAGTTTTTGCCATCCCCTGAACAGATAAACATAAACCAAACCAAATAACTATGTTGAAAACATGGACATCAACACACACAAAAAAAAAAAAAATGTAGAAGCTGGTCTTTTCTTTGTTTCACCGAAGCTGTTTCCTGTCCTCTTGGAAACGCCTCATGTCCTGCTGAATGCTGAGCAGTTCTCTTGTCAGAGTTGCTGTGGGACCAGTTAATTCCTCTTTTCCATGAAAACCTTCAGTTTCTTCAGTAGATGCTTGCAAAGGTGTCACTTGAAAAGACAAGAGAGCAACTTCTTTTAACCATGACGTTTCTAATCCAACAACAGTAGTTTTTGTAATGTATTAAAAATGGGGAAAATTGCACCACCATACCTGGATATTTGAATTTATGTTTAACAAACTGATGAGAAGACTCAGCTGGGGCATTTCTAGATCTGAGGCTGTGTGTCTTTCCAGACTTTGGGGGAAAAAAACAAAACATGATATAACCCAAGTTGAGTGACTTAATTTAGCACCAAATGCATAGTGATATCTGTCCCAGACAAATAGATAATTGTTACCATATTTTGAAATCCAGTGTGCAAGAAAGCAGAGGGAGGTAAAAGAAGATCTTGGTCATGGATCCCCTGAGAGGAGTCCACTCCAGACACAAGAGGCTCAGAAGGTGTAGAAATGACAGTGCTTTGATGTGTGGAGCTAACAAGGACTTTGGAAGGACGAAGGAAGCATGACAATGTGTGATGTTTTTTTTGTGGAGGGATTGCATTAGTGTTGGTGATGCCACACTGGTTTTGGGTGCTAAAAAGAAAAATGCAAAAGTCTTTACCAAAGTCTTTTTCAAATATGTACTGATATGTAATTTATATGAAATGCAGGTAAAATGATTTACCCTTCATGTGTAGAGACCATCAGTGGGGACTCAAACAGTTCTGCACTGCAGCGCGGCTGCCGTCGAGGCATATGGGTGGGAAGCCTGCAAAACATGACAGCTCTATAAGATGTATATCCATGTGTTGAACACAGATTCCCAGTAGGTCTGGGACTCACAGCTTGCTAAGCAATCCTTCTTCGTCTTCCTGCTCGACTGAGTCAGCCGAGGTCAGCCCAGGGGTAGTCAAACTGAAGGTCACGGTTTTTTTTGATGGTTGTTTTTGGATTACTTGTTCTTGTTGTGGTTTACAGAGCGCCCGCTGTTTCCAGTGCATAGCACAACGTTTCACCACTCTTTGGAGATGACGTGACCTCTACAGGACAGAGAGACTTGAACAGATGGTTTTCAGTACATCTGAAGTGAAGTAAATTTAGTAAACACACACACGTACTTGATCATGTCTCTGTTGTGTGATGCTCGCTGTGAGATCATTCATGTGAGCAGCATATGTGAGAATGCGTGTTACGCCCTCCTTCAGCAGCTGATTTCTGTAGACCAGTGCAGCTCTGGCCGCCTGCTCCTGCCTTCTGTGTTGCTCAGAGACCCACAGTCTCCATCCATACAGAACCTGCATCAGGTTTACCAACAAGCATTAAGACACACTGTACTGAGCAAGTACCAAATCTACAATTATTTTTTCTTTATTTCCTTGTGAAGTCCTGAGAAAACAATGTTACCTTGGCCTGTAGAGTTAGAGACCAGTGCCAGAGCGCCTGCTCAGTCTGGTGAACTTCTCTCTGTCTGTGCTGCAGCTGTTATCAGGAAGGAAATCAAAGTCAGAGCCTGTTTAACTGTGTTAAATCCAACACATATACACGTATATGACTTTGATGTCTGCTCACTGTAATTCTTCATATTGGGACAATTATCTCCTCGTGTTGCATGACATGACAATGAAGCTGATCTTTATGTGTAAATTCTGTAGAGTACCACTTCTAGTGTTCACCATGTTAAACATAACATCAACATACCTTTATTTTCCATTTTTCAAAGTAGGTCTGGTTCATCTTTAATCTCAGCAACAGGATCCCTTGTCGTTTCATCACCTATAAAATAGTCAAATTCTTAAAAATTACTGTCAAAGCATGAGCTTTGTAGATACTTTTGAAGGCAAGTGAATTTCAAACCTTATGTTTTCGGTGTTGAAAGTGATACATGTTCCACATCCTCATTGCTCTGGACAGGAGTTTGAAATTGTGGTGCTGTCTGGCTTTTTCTATATGCATCCTGTCCTTGAAAGCCTCTCTGGTTTGTCTCCTCCACTGTCTGAAATGCCGCAGCTGACACACTAAACAGAATTATATATAGAGTTACATACATACACACGTATTGTCGGAAAATTTGAGTCAAGGACATGACAATGCCAATGAAAATAGTGATAAGCAGATGATATTTGCATTTTTCTGGGAGAACTGGAGGAATTAAGGTTTTCATTCAAACAAGGAACCACTGTAACAAATTAGGATCAAGGATATTTATGTTTGAAAAGAAAGCCTCTCTTGGCTTTATTCAGGTTATGAACTTCAGCTATCCGTTATTTTGTGGATATGGTGTACGGGGGGAATGTGAAAGAAATTCAATCATGTTAAATAAACACATGTAGCCAAAAGTCCAAGAAATGTGCATTACTATTGAAATACTTTGGTAAAATGATCATTTATGTTATGTTATGTTCAATATACAAACTGGAAATTTTCTGGGTTGCAGGGAGGTGATATTCACATAAATACATTTTCAGTTTTTAGTTTTAAGTAAACACTGAAATGAAGTCGAAAAGGTGTTGTTTTATGTAGTCTATGATTGTTACCTTGGTTTATGGACCTTTGAAGCCTGTTGACTGCTTCCTCCTGCTGGTGGCGCTTTGACACTGCACATTTCGTTGCTTCTCTCCATGCAAGAAACACCTTCAAACAATTTAGTGCCAAAAAGCAATGGGACAATGTTGAAAAAATTGAATAGCTGTATTAAGACTAAGAAATCAGACAGCTTTATTACCTTTAACTGAAGAAAGTGCTTCAAGTGATTCTGTGCTTGTTCCTCCATGAGCTGGGCCTCTGCCTGCAGACCTGCATTCTTCTTCCACACCGACACAACCGTCCTGAAGAGACACAACTGAAACTGATGACATACAGTACCTGTAGTTTTTAATTTGAAAAAGCCGGACATTGATTTCAGAGTTTGAAGACTATGGTGTTGAATACCTGAGAAAGCATTGTGTTTTCTGTTTGTGAAGTTCCTCCATCCTTCCATAGACCTGAGACATTTGTAGGTGATGTGTCTGTGAATTCAGCAGGGTATGATAATTCAGCTTTCATGTTTTCTTTATCGCCCCCGACATATGATTTCATGTGATTATACTGCCTGTAACTGACAGTTATGTACCTTCCAAGCCATAAAGGTGTGTCTGAGAAGTTTAGCTTCATGGTAATGTTGTACCTCCTCCAGTTTGCCTTTTTTCACTTTCTGCCTCTGAACAAACTGATCAAACACAAGAGACATAAACTCACAGAGACCAGATGTGGATAACTGCAAATGACTACTTGATTTTCTCCAAAAATATGTAGAGCTGCAGCAATTTTTTAAATTAAAAATGTCAAACATTTCATGGTTTCAGCTTCTCAAAAAAAAAGGCAATATGGAAATTCTTTCTTTCTGAAAGTCATCTGAATATTTTTGGGTTTTTGATTGTTGTCCAAAGTAAGACAAATGAAAATAAAGGGGCTGAGGGAAACTACAAAACTCCATAATTTTGAAATTGTAAAGATTGGAAGGTTTTAATCATTAATTTATTCATCAATTGACCAAGAAAACATATTGCAGATTATAAAGACAGCCCTGACTATATAATAAAAACTTAACATGCACAACATTCTTGAGATATCTCTGATTAGTTTTTGAATATGTAAATTAGCCTGTTATTTTAGTTATATTGGCCAACTTAATTGAAGTAGAGTTAGGTTTGTCACTCCAGCTTTCAGATTGTTTTTTTTTTTCCATTTGAGTTTTAGTTACTTCATCATGAGCCTCTTAAGCCAAAAAACCAAAAACACTGATGTCTGTCAGCAAATTAAACACTGGATAGGACAACGACTGCAAAAGGTACCTTTTTCCATCTGTCCAAGGCCCATTTCATGTGCTGCAGGTCACCTCGTTGACAGGCTTGCTGCTCTTGGTTTCTTCTGATGAGCAACCAGATAAAAAACAACAAATGTGATGTAATTGTACTAAAACTAATCAATCAATTCAAAAGCACCAAGTTTGTTTCACCTTTCTCGAATCTTAGTGCTGTTGTTTTTCCACTGTTGCATTGCCTTGTGGAGAAGTGTGTGCCTATATAGACCATCTGAAGCCTTCTGCTTCTCCTCCTCATTGATCTGTTGCACTGTTCTTTGCCGCCAGTGATCCCAGGCTCTCTGCATCTGGCATCGCTCCTCATGTAGGATTGCCTTTTGACAACAGGTTATCTGTCTTATACACAGCTGTGCTCTTAATCAACAACATAGTTTCTGTTCTGTAGCCGGCATACCATCCGCTGAGAAAGCATTTGCTCCTTGTGCCTCTTTGACCGTCCCCACCAGGTGTAAAACACACAAGTGTACTGACGCTCCCTGATAACATAATGCACAAACAAATCCGGTCACCTCTGCTTGTTTGGACACAAATCTCAGAACAATTTCAAGCTTGGTGGAAAAAGAGAGCAACTCACTGATTATACACTTCTGCCTTGTGTTTCCTCTCTGTATGGCATCTCTTCTGCAGAGTGAACTCAACCCACACTTTGAAACACTGAGGCAGCGTGCGGTCTGCAAACCAAATATCTGCGCGATGCTCCAGTTCCTATAGAGTAGCATGTTTTCAATTCTTTGTTCTCAATAAGTTCACAGAAGTTATTGTGAAATCCTCACAATTTTCACAAAAGGCAAGTCAACAAATTCAAATTGCCATTTTTGTTTCAATAATAGCCAAAGATATTGAATTTTCTGTGACGCAAATGTTTCTTATTTATCAAAATAGTTCACAGAAATAATAATTGAAGCTATTTTAAACTAAGTAACTGAAGGCACTAACATGCTGACAGTTTAAGACTTAGACTCTAAGTGAAATCCCTCTCATTTATTGTAGTGAGAATGCTGTTCTTCCAACAAAAAAATACCTGCATGTGTCTCCATTCAGAAAGTTTCTCCCTCCAAGAGTGAAAACAGCTGCTTAACAGGGATGTGCTGTTAAAGAAGAAACAGTTTAAATAAATATCTAAATCCCAATTAAACAGTTTTTGTTGAACATTATGATGTCAAAGTGAATTTGAACTTGGATTATTTGAAAAGAAGGTGTCATTTTATTATTATGAACATTTTAGTTAAATTATTTCATAAGAATTTTTTTGTTATGTTATGGCCAAAATCACTTTTTGTAAGGTTATTACCTTTGATCACCAAATTCCAAATTGTTTATTCTCATGTCCTAAAGAATGTCAGTACAAAATTTGTGCCAAAGGTCCCTCAAGGATCAACTACTAAGGTTCAGGTCCAGGTTCACCAGAATGGGACAGATGGATGAATGGACAGGAATCCTGTAAATAATCCTTGCTGTCGGCATTGCAGCAAAATAAAAATAAAATACCTGTATTTAGTCTGTGCCATTTCAGTTAGTTGTTGAAAACTCTTGTCTTCAGCCTCTTCCAGGTGGTCTTGCCACAGCTTCCAGAACTTCCTTATCATCTACAAGAAACACAGACCAAAAACTTATATCACTGATACAAAATTTGACTCATAAAAGTATTTAACTTATAATGCAATTTCAGGATGAGTGTTTCTGAATTACATTTTGATAATAATGCTGGAGGGCTATGTTGTTGTTCAACCGATGTGTTTTGTTCCAGATGATATTGAGAGAAAGTCCCTTCAATCCAGCAGTCTGAAACAACAATACACAGAAATATATACATGAAATTAACTCATTGCGTTCTTTTGTTGTTTGATTTTGGGTTCTTACCAATAGATGATGTTGATGGTGTTGAATTGCCATCTGGTTTATTTCAGCTTCAACTTTGCACAGCACCACATCTACTAAAAAGCTCAAGAATCAAATAACTGATAATCATAAGAACTCACTATCTTACAGTGGTCTGTTCATGTTTGTATGAAAAGGAAAGATATTTTAATTTGATGTATTGTTTAGGATACAAGTTTTCCATTGCTCCAGTGCTCTACGTTGAGTGCTTTGTATGGCTAACTGCCCTGCAGCATGCATACGGTCCTCATTCCTCCACTTGCTTTGTAGTGCATTTCGCCAAATACTCCAACATCTCCTCACCAGGTGGAGATAACAGGAAAGCTGAATTTTAGCTGAAACATAAATCAAAACACAAATAATGACAGAAAATTGAGAAATACAGCTTTAGATGTATTTTTTTAGATGAACAAACGTGTGTATTCTGAATGGAATATTAAAATAACCTTGTGACTCTTTTTGGGTTCGATAGCTGGACACATAACTCATCCACTGATGTAGTGTTTTTTTTTTCACTTTGAGAATGAAATGAAGTGAAGCTGTGGATTCTTTCTTTTTCTGGCAACAGGAAGCTGTGTGCCTTCCTTTCCACTGAAGCCAAGCCTATGAAAAATTAAGAGCAGTGCAAACATAAAAGTGGGAAGGGAAATATGACAGTGATCAGTGTTTATATTGAGGCAGGGGACATGAGTTTTGAGTGAGTTGTATAAGATGTTTACCCTCCTCTGTAAAATCAGTGCCTGCTGTTTGAGGGCTTGGTCCTCCAATGTGTAAAGGTCCTGATGCTGCTGGAGCCTAGTCTTCCATAAGTTCCATGCTGAACTGCACACATATCCCATCACTCAGTACCATCAGTAAGGCATCTGTACAGCATTAAGCTTTGCAAATATAGTAAACTTACTGTAGAGTTGCAAGTCTGTTCTGCTCAAAAGCCGATTCCAGCATTCTCGTCTTCAATCGCCTCACCTCTATGAAGACCTCCCAACTGTCCCAAACCAGACGCGTGCGTTGCCTGTCAGCTAGATCATCAAACAAAGCAATAGATGATACAACTGCTGACCAAACATGAGTTTGGATATGTTCTCATGTGACATCATACCATGTAATTGAGCCTTTTGTAATTTGTTTTTCTTCTCCCTCTGCAACAACATAAACATTCGCCAGCTATGGAATGCTAAATTACACAGATAATACCTGTAACACAGAAGTATTCATTAGCATACACAATGCACTATAATCATCTGTGATCATGCTTTCTGGGGCTGCAGAACATTTAAGTCCAGTGGTGTAAGAAATACTCAAATCCTTTACTTAAGTTAAAGTGACCATAAAATGACGTAAAATTACTCCATTTCAGGTATTAGTCTAGAGCTTAAAATCCTGAATAATAAAAAACTAAATTTTGCTGAACAAGTCATAAGTGTTTGAAACATGAGGAGGGGGGCTCCAAATGGAAAATAGTAAATTGGGAGGTTGGGAACCACTATTATATCCATATAATACAATATATCAAAGTACAATAGTGCATTCAGATGAAAAAACAAGATCAAGTAAACTATAAGCACCTGACAACCACGCAGAGCACCTGAACTGACCTGTAATGACACTCAGCCCTCAATGTAAGACTCCACTCATGTCTAGTTGTCCACCACTCATCTCTCCATCCACCAAAGGCTCGTCTCAGCAACACACAGTCATAGTAAGACCTGCAACATGCAACATACAGCCTGTGCTTGAACTTCAGACCTCGGAATCAGATAGGAGGCTTGATAATGACAGATAGATGAAAATGAATTCAGCTTCAAAATCTCCTTTGCTGAATAAATATAAGTTATTACTTGGCTTTATGAGGAAGAAGTCGGCCAAAGGTGTTCCGGATCCATATCTTCAGGAACTTTCTGGCTAGGTGCCTGTATTGATTGAAAAAATTATAACTAACAAGAACAGTAAGCTTGAATACAATAAATCCAATGTCTTACCTTATTCTCAGCTCCTTCAGCCTCCCGCCTTTGCTCCAGCTGTATGCAACTCTATAAGGAACCTTCCTTGTCTGGACTTTACGGTTATGTCTGCTGGCACCACTGACAGGTCTGAGCCGTCCTGCCTCTGTCTTTGTACCGTTGCTCTGCATTGCGTAAAATCCGTCTTGGGCAATAGTTAAAAACCTTTTGGAGTCATATACAATGAAAAAATCTCCACAGTGGCATTTGTATGTGACAATATTAACTTAAAATCGATACGAAGAAACGTTTCAAATACTAACGAAGTACCGCGCATTTAGTTTTCCTTGTCACGTGACTGCGAGTGTAACATGGGATTGTTCCACAGTTGCCAACAACAACAGACTGCGCCGAATCCAAGCTGTGGTGGTTAAATGTTTCTCTGGTCAATAATCTTTGCAGTTTGACACCGGGGTCAATGATATCAAACCATCTCACCAGCTTTACCAATGAGTGGCGTTTTTACTCACTCTGCACTGGGAAGGCAGAAACACAAGCAATGTAAACCCTGAACAGCCCGTGAGGGCGGGGTTTTATAATTTATCCCTACCGCAAGGCAGATGGCTAAAGTGGATTGACAAATCGAACAGACCCCAAGAAAACTTATAGCTGTCCCAAATAATGCCTATTGAGTTTCTGAAAGTATTGTGATTTATACACAAAGCAACCAAGTTTGAATTTTGAACGGTTGATATAGCTTCATATAAATCCATTTTGAGCACCATGTGATTCCCATGTTATTGTTTGAATATCAAAATGCAACACGGCTGACGCACACCAGACTATTAGAGAATTCTACAAAGGCGCAGAGGGCACAATGTAATCTTTCCAAGGACCTTCTTAAAGCGGCGAGCTGAAGAAAATTGGTGCTACGACTTAGAAAACAGAGAAAGACCAGGTTATAATTTGAGATCACACTGTGTCTGTGTGAAATAATTTGTTATTTGGAACTATTTAATCGCGTTGAATTGCTCCCCTACAGTGTGTGCTTGCTGAAATCTCTACAACAGCTCAGCCGGCTTTACATTTGGTGCTCGCTGGGTGGGCATTATCCCCATTGCCCAGCTAGTTAGCTAGCTAGCTAAAAGCTTTACGTTAGCTAGCTAGCTAACTATCGTGAGCTGACGCCGCTCGGCCGTAAGCTGTCGGTCCTCCACACAGTGAACAAAACCAGTAAGTAAGTTTTATTAATGAACTAGTCAGGAAGTCCTCTGTGTAAATTCTGTACAAAAATTAGGTCTAGTTAACTGTATGTGGGACGCTAGCCTGGCTAACCGTCCACCAGTCTGTGTGCTAACTGAAGAAACTCAGTGAAGAGTGGATTAAATTGGACAAAGAGTGTTCAAGTGGCGTCGGAGATCTGTACTATTAGAAGTTTTATTTGTTTCAAACCGGCGTTGTCCAAAACCCAGAAGCTGGAATTTGTTAATTTTGGTAAACGCCATCTAATTTATTGTAATTGGCATGTCATGGTTCACGTCAGCCTTCCTGGCTGTTGCCAATTAACTTGCTAATTACGCAACACATTTTGCCGAAACGTTACCTGTGGAAGTTAGCCCGAATGCTTATGGCTAAGCTTTAAAGGTTATTTTTGATTTTGACTATTTGATTATGGTTTTGTCACGTACAAATATTCGCTAAGTTTCCTATCATCTGTGTCTATTCATACTAGAATGACTGTGTTGGTCCAGCTTGATAAAATAATTGGATTGAGCAACATTAACTGAAATATTCGCTTAACGCTGTTTTGTGACAAAATCATGTAATCGGCACGGCAACCGTGGTGAATGATTTAAAGATAAACCTTAATTATTTTACCAACAGGGACATTGTTGGGAATCTACTTGTTCTGTGGCTGCAGTCAATCATGGAGAACGATGCTTGTGTTGAGCCGAAGACTGTTGATCCTGCTGTGGATCAAGTCAAACAGCAGCCTGCAGCCACAGCACCTTACAGATACACAAAGGTAAAAAAAAAAAAAACTAACTTCATGATCATGTATAGCCCTTATAAAGGAATTCCCTAATGCATTTTAATCATTTTGATATTCTATAGGAAGAGCTTCTGGAAATAAAAGAACTGCCAATCTCCAATGAACGACCACAATGTCTTTCTGATAAATATGACAGGTAAGAATTTATATGCTAAAATGTAAATATGTACACCACAGCGACATTAAAAAGTATTGTCTGTGTTCAAAGGAAATGAGACACATTTTCTCAAAGGGCATCTTGTACGTGCACCACTGAGCAATGAATTAAGATTTTCTGGGTTCCTTTTTGCCGCAGTTTGCTTGATTAAACATTTGATCAGCTGATAGGCTTTCTCGTTTTCAGTTAAAGCTGATGGTGAACATTTACAAATGTAAGTTTATTCTGAGTCTAGAACATTAATGGCTTTTGTTTGGAATGTAACAACATTTTGGAGGACAAAAAGGTTTAGATTTTATTTTAAAGTTACATATAATACAAATAATATTGAACAGTCCTGATTTAAATTAGAGAAGATGATGATTTTTCTTAGCTGTCGGGGGGGGCTAGCAATGTATTAATCCTATACAGATCAAAGCGCCCATCATCACATGGCTCCGAAATTCAAACCACATCTCAGCATGGAGATCAAAGTCTGCATTACGTACAGTTTATTCCAAGTTTATCCTCCTGGAAGTGGGATCAAATGCTTCTAACTGTCATTTTGTATGGATCAGATTCTCAAGTACAGCAGCAAGCAAACCACAATTTAGGCTTTCTTTGTTTACATTCTTAAAGTCAAGATTTTGTTTTTTTCATAACACCCATCTTTCACATGTCCACAGCTTTTGTTTTTTAAATACATTTTTTTGTTTTGCAATGAGATTTTAGATTAAATGAATGTCACGTGAATATCAGGGCACTCCCCCCCCCCCCCCCACCCCCACCCCCCCTTCTCTCTCCTTTTGTTGGTTTCCTCCATTAAATTATTGCCAGTCACTTTATGAGCATGCTGCTGTCCCAATATAAATTTAAGGAATTTTGATGAATTAATTTTTTTGAAAATTCTTGTGTGGATTTCTAAAAGAAAAAAAGTTTGCTATGGTGACTTGGCAAATATTGTTAGATTTGATTGTTTTACTTGCTCTTGCTCAGAAGTGAGAAATGCCGTAATGAAAAAAAAAAACCAAAACATTGGATATGGAGGTTTTGTTTTTATAATTTTTGTGAATTATTTTTTTGTCAGTGAACAGGTCAATATGCCTTTTATTTAAATTGGTTTTAAATCTATGTTTTGATAAAGTGATGGTGTTTGGGACCCTGAGAAGTGGCATGCCTCACTGTATCCCACTTCAGAGCGTAGCTCTCCCGTGGAAGGTTTCAAGAAGGACTATGTGGATGACAGAGTTCCTCTGAAACGAAGAATTCCAGGTAAATGTTTGTTTATACAAGCCATGGGCAGAAATGGGACGTTCTTGCTGCTATGCAATAATTAATGGGACAAACACTAAAGCTGGGTTTCCACAGAGTAGTACAGTTCAGTACTGGTAAGGCATGATATATGCTTGATGGTGATAGCCATGTTGGAGAGATGAGCAGCATGACATCACACCGGTGTTATGACAAACAACAATGGAGGAAAAAAAAAAAATTCATGCCACTCATTTTTTTTCCACGTGCCATGTGGCTGTACAATGACACAAGATGTCAAGTTTCTCTCCTCTGGGAGAAAGCCCTTGTACATCAACGGAAGGGTTTGAGAAAATGGTACCGGTCGGTTGTTTTAGTGCCTTTCAGTACTTCTGAGACTGGAAGCTATATGCTAGAAATTGCATTTCGTACTGTACTGCTCAGTGGAAATGTGGCTTAGGCTGTGCAAAGCAGTGCTCATAACCACTGACTGTGCAGTGGATATCAATTTATGCACAGGCAAATATTTAAACAGCTTATGGTTAGAGGGGGAGTAAGTATATGTCTAGTACCAGTGAAATGGATTAAAGAAATTTAGAAAAGTTTATTTAAACCAGTGGCCTGCACTAGATTGATTTGGTACAATATGACTAGTGTAGGTTGAATATTTAAAACATGTAACCACCCCCTTTGCTGTTTTACTTTCAGATCCCCGTGAGCGGTTAAAGGAGGATGATCTGGATGTAATACTGAGCCCACAGCGACGCAGCTTTGGAGGTGGCTGTCAAGGCAATGCTGCACCTGCACCTCATGCCCGTCGCCCAGTCAGCCCCCTAGAAAATAAAGAGAATGAAACCCTCCGTCTAGGTGGAGCACGCAGAATTGGCAGTGGACGCATAATTGCTGCCCGAGCATTTGAGAGAGAAGCCCGTGCAGAAAAAGAGAGAGAACGTGAGAGAGACTTTAAAGATAAAAGATTCAGGGTTGGTATTTACTGCTTTCAGTCCATCTCTAATTCTCTATCCAGATGTTGAGCCATTAACTGAATTGATGTCCGTTTCTTTAAAAATTCTAAGAGATTTGAAATGGTAACATGTAGCATATACTGTTTTACAGAAAAATTGGTTTTCTCCATACAAGTTTACCTCATGACATAGACTCAAGTATATTCTCAGCAGCATGTAAAGGACTTTCTTACAATTAAATTGTTTTTGTCATTTGCAGAGAGACTTTGGTGACAAACGTGTGTTTAGTGAAAGAAGAAGGAATGACTCCTATGCAGAGGAGGAGCCAGAGTGGTTTTCTGGGGGTCCCACAAGCCAGTCTGAGACAATTGAACTCATTGGCTTTGATGACAAAATCCTGGAAGATGATAAACGCAAGACCAAGCGGTCAAGGAAGCGGACAGAGTCTGTGAAAGAAGGCATGCCTTTTTGTGAAATATTTTCTTTAAGTCCAGTGTATTATTTAAACCACTGGGCTTGTGTGATGGCTGTCACATTAGAGATATTTAATTGGCACTCTTTATTGTCGCATTTATCTTTTTCAGTAGTGGAATGTAATGGTGGACAGGTGGAAGAGCAAGATGCAGGTGTGCAGTCTACAGCTGATCAGGAGGTTCCTCACCCTGATGTCCTACCTGAGCAGTCAGCTGGGGATTTTGACTTCAATGAATTCTTCAATCTGGAAAAGACGATGCCAGGACTCGCTTCTGTAAGTACTGGGGTGCACTGTGTGTTGGTGTTTGAAAAGTGTGAGCATCACAGAATGGCTGACAATTATAACTTTAAAAACCCCAATGTTTCTTTTTCAAGTCTCATTTATGCTGTATACTAATCAGTGTAAGCACAACAGTGGAGGTTTTCAAGTACATTTGCATCCAAGAGGTTCTTAAAACTGTATGAATGCAAAATTGACACTTCAGGTACTGTTTTGATCTGAACAATTAATATAGTTAATATAGGTAAATCTTTTTATACCTAAACATTATAGCCCCAAGAATACTTGGAAGTATGCGATTACCTCTGCTGAACTGGCTTAATCTCACTGGGCTTGATTTTAGGTGGTGGGTATTTTCACTTAATGGAACACTTGCTTTATAACTTGATATGTAGACTCTTGCCCTGGGTTAAGGAGAATTTGAAATGTATCAACAATCCAAATTTATGCCCATCATTAAAACTGCATTCGACTTGTGACCAATCGGATAACTAATAAAAACAATTTAGAAGCTAAATGAGATTTTGGTGTTTTAATCAACACAAATTCAAGCAGCAGTGGATTGTTTGACACTGCCTTCAATCTTCTAGCACATTTTGTGCTAAATCCATGGAATACTCTCGGAACGTAAGTGTCATATTTCGTCTTGCCACCTTCTGTCTTGCTGCTTTTTGTGTTTTCCACTTTGTCTCACAGGCATCTGTGTCTGTTTTATAGATGATAGAGGACGTTTTAGGGGAGGGCCCTGTGTCTGTGAGTCGCTTTAGTCAGTGGTTCTCCAGTAACCTGAGTCCCTCAGGCAGCCGGTCGAGCAGTCTGAGGTCCACGCCTCACGAGGAGTTAGAAAAACTAGCAGGTAAATGATTTGTTTTCCTCGGCACCCTCACTGTTTTTGCTAAAGTTGTAAAAATCAGGGGGGCTGTTCTACAGGTCTGAATGACTGCACCATGTCCAAAATTTCAATACTGCACTCGCTGAATCATCTGGGTAACTTGAAAACCCAAAAACCCTTCAATCTTAAAGGGGTTAAAAAGTGGGTATAGTTTGACACCATACTGATGCTGAGCTGTCAGCCTAAATGTTATGTGGGTGTTAACTCACAAAGCTTTTTTTTTTTTTTTTTTTTTTTTTTAAATGATATGTTTGTACTCCCTAAACATGTTGAATGTTTTAAACCTTGATTTGTTTTTCTCCCCTTTCAAAGGGCTTGAGTCATGCTGTACGTCCTCGAGCCAAGGCCCTGGCTCATACTTCACACCTATTCAATCATCGGAGTGCAAGGAAAAAGTAGACATCCTGGAGCTATTGCATAAAGCAAAAATAGATCTGAAGCCCCTTTTGTCCACCCTCTCTGTCAACAAAGCTCGGTTACGAGAAAGCAGTAAGTTTCAGTTTACTTAAAATACTGAAATATTTAAAATACCAAAATGCTGCTAAGTTGGCTCAAAACATGACACATCATGTACAATACACTAGATGACTTGTTTGTGTACAGGTAGGAAAAATAGATACAAATTTTAACATTGTAAATTTCAATTGAATGTTTTTTTTTTTTGTTTGTTTGTTTGTTTGTTTGTTTGTTGTTTTTTTTTTGATAGAATAATCAGATGGGGAATAATTTTGGCTAATTTAGTGAAATGAATGCCTTATTAGGATATTTCATTTTCCTACAATTCCTATGAACTCCCTCTGTAGTCTAGTGAAATCTGTTGAGGTCTTTTTCAGCCTGTGATGTCACACCCCTATGGTACCAAACTATTATAGTAAAAAAACAGAATACCCACTTTTGAAACTATTCAAAAGATTAGTGTGAATAAAAATGATACCATCTGATCCTAGAATCCCTGATGTGTGTGCAGTGTAAGTTAATTTAAAATCTCCTAAAAACTCATCAGTTCTCCTAATAGTTTGTTTATCTTTTATTCAGCTCACTCTGGGGTGGTGCTTTCGCTGGAGGAGGTGGAGGGTGAGATGAAGGGGATGAAACTGGACTCAGAACCACAGGTGCGAAAGGTGCCGACTCCACAGAGAGGTAATGGCACGCCCTTCATGGCTGAGCATTTAGAGGAGGCTTTAACGGGTGGCTCCAGTGCCCGTCCACGCTCACGTGACACTGACATGTCTGCCTTTAATAAGCTGGTCAGCAGCATGAAGGCAAGTGGAACTCTGCCAACTCACCCAAAAACCAACACAAACAATGTAAGTATTTTTCTCTCTATATACATGTATTTTCATTCATTCAGCCCAACACTTACACTGAGCAATGAACAGCTTTTTGCATGATGAAATTGAACAGGTAACTTTGCAATCAAATCTGTCTCAGTGCAACGTCTGAGGGTTACAAGCAAGCTTTTTAACCTTAAGACTAATATTTTTGCTTTCAACAATTTCAAAGGACTAAAAAGAGATGGGCATAAATTTGCTTCTCAACTATTTTGGAGGGTTTTTTATGTTTGGCACATAAGTATCCTTGTGCATTGGTGTTCAGGTTTCTGCTGAGGTGAACTGAATTGCATGAGGGACACTTTGACTGTGATACAGTTGTAAAAAATCTGTCTCAGTTGGCATGTAGTTACCAAATTAAAGGAGGATTTAGAAAACTCTGTTAAATGCCCACATTCTTTTATGTGGCGTCATTTCGAAGCCAATTTGAATTTGGCAAATTTACAGTTTGCACCTACCAACAGATTTAAACTGTTAAATGCTTACTGGGATCGGTTTTTATGAGCAAAATGTCTTCTCGTTGCATTAATTGCACCCACCACAAATTCTTTCTTTCTGTACAATGCAGCAACCTTCAGACCCAGCTGTGGTGACGCTGTGTGAAGCTCAGGTGCCTGCCCAGCAGCAGAAAAACATATTCCAGGTGTGTATTTGTACATGTACTGCAAGTCTTGGCAACAGGTGAGAGTAAAATAAGCTGAAGGGAGAAAATTGTGTAAATAGCCGATATCTTCAACAGCAACTGTTCAGATTGCTGCCAGTGTTCTGCTTGTTTGGAGTGAATAAATTGTGAATTTCCAGTCTCGTCTGACAGTCCCCGTAGCCGTTTTTGATATTTATGCATAATGTGTTTGGGTCGGTTTTATTCTGGTCAGTTTCTGATCTGGTGCATGCTAAAATTGTTTGCAGGGCAATTTGAATCAAATCATGTCAGTCCAGGTCTCAGATTGGAAAGCCTGATTTGCAGAAAGCATTTTAAAATGCTCCATAATGGTTGTCTTAACCTTGTGTGCTGTATCCAGAAGTGTTGCTTCACTAGGGCATTTGCAGATGGTTTCTAGTTTTCAAATTCCCTGTGTCAGTTTTATGTTGGGGGTGGTTGCTCTTTCCAGCATTCTCACCAATTCTGCATTGACTTAAACTCAAACCAACAGAATCAAAATAGGTGGAATTTATCAAATGTATTTGCATTGCAGGAGCTTTTAGGTGGTCCTGCTCGTAGTGGCTCCCCTACAATACTTGGGAATCTGTTGGGCAGTGCTGAAGGTCAAACAACCTCTGCACCTCTTCACGGCCTGCTGCATAAGGGTCCACCCCCTTCTCTCTATCCTCAGAGGGCACCCTCACCAGACTACTTCCATAGTCGGTTGCAGCCTCCAGCAGGTAAGTTGATTTAAGAGATGAGTTGCAGACTGTTTATCTTTTAATAACTTACCTACAGATGTCATTATCACGTGATAACTGTGCCTTGAAACTTTAGCTGGATATTTGTGATGGTTGCTTTTGAGAAATCTTCATCACTCTTGCAGTCAAAACTTGAATGCAGCTCTTGCATATCAAACTGGAGGAAGGGGGCCAAAATGGCAAAAACTGCATAACTTATAAAATGGTCCTTCTCAGCTTTCTGCATGACCCCAAATGTGTTAAGTCTATGGTTATCTCCTACTATGAGGCTGTTTTGGACATTCAAACACATTGCAACTGTGTGTCATGTAGGACTTCAGTGGCTATTTAAGCAACAATATTTGCCTCTTACCTTCAGCATTTGTTTTGTTCTGGGAAGAGGGTTTTGAACAGATGAGCTGTATCATTTGTCATCTTGCTTCTTTCTTATCAGGTTTTCCTGTTGGTCCTCAGCCCATACTGCCAGAACAGTTTGATGTGCATCGACCCATCAGCCCTGGAGCTTCTGCACAGCAACAGGTAACAGGCAACAAATTAAATGTGTGAACACATTTAACTTGAATGAATAGCTTTGTTGTTGGATAAATAAAGGTAGACTTCACACATGGTGAAGCTAAATCTCTGGTCTGTTTTTGGATGAAGTCGGCACTAAACAATACTAATGGCATGATTTTGAATGACAGACTAAGGCTTTGTATGGGTATAAATTAAAATTCTATTTGAAGCTTATTTTGTAACAGAATTCATGAGTAGAGCCCATTAAAGTCTTGAAAAGAAGAGGTTGTAATGCATTTAGCCGTTCTCGCCTTGCTGACATCTCAGTATTCAGTGGAATGGAAGACCATTAAAAGTAACTCTTGACCTGTGTGTATTGTTGATGCAGATGAGGGCACTCTCAATACCAGTGAATCAGGCTGACCTAGAGGCACTGGCATTCCAACAGGACCTTGCCCTACATGCCCACCACTCATTCCAGTCCAACTACAACAAGCCACAGGACAAGTCATTTCGAAATAGGTTACTTTTACGTTTTTTTTTTTTTGTTTGTTTGTTTTTTTGTTTATTAACCTCAATTCTGAATTATTTATTTTATTTTGAATGCCACCTCTGAAGAACACATTTTTTGGGCTTGTCTTGTTAGTTTTTAAAAACTGTAATAATGGCTGATGCTTTTTGATGTCTGCCATATTATAAATGTATGCATCAAGCAAAGATGCCTCTACTAGTTATGTTAGGCTGGTGTGTCATGTGATGCTGATCGGCTTGTTATCAACAGGACGCAGCGAGTCAATCGTTCCCCTGGCCCTCAGCCTGCTGGGAGAAACTCTCCAAGCAATGCTGTCACCAGCATGGTCAGTATAAATCATTTTCTGCTAAGACCAACCACTCTTTAAATATTCAGCTTTTGAATTTTTTAAAAATATTTTCTTTCTACTTTAGACCTCTTGGTTATGCTAGTATTTTTTTTTTTTCTCTCTCTCTCTTTCTCTACTACAGTTGTCCCCATCGTTTACACCCACATCTGTGATCCGCAAAATGTACGCCACAAAAGATAAAAGCAAAGATGAACCTTTGAGTCGTTCAGAAACCAAGGAGGAGGGAGCAGCAGTACATTCCCAGAATGGTATAAAGTTTTAATTTGTCCTCAAAACAAAGGGGATAATGTGGAAAAGGGGAAAAAGTGTCAAACATAAATAAGAATTGTACATTTGATATAAAAGCACAGTGATTCAAAGGTGATAAAACTCCAACTGAAAATAGGTGTGGCTAAATAGAAATCTTCTTGCAGCACATTTTATAAATTTGTTATCCTTTACCCTACTACTTTTTTTTTTTTTTTTTTTTTTTTTCCTAAGCCCCTCTCACATTCCAAAAGTTGGAGATGTAGTAGGCTGCTGTTCCAACATGGTACTAGTCAAATAAAATGAGCTCTTGGCTTTTTATATTCACTCAAGGCACTTGACATGAACACACTTTGACCCCTGCTGTTATAGTTGTGCTCAACTTGTTGACTTTTTTAATTTTATTTTTACACCTAAGTTGAAGCATTACAAAGCTAAACATTGCACTTTGGCTTATGTTATTAGACAGCAGTTCCCCAAATCCATACCAAGAGCCAATGGATGGGAATGCTGCCCAGCCTGGGGGTGGGAAAGCCAGCTCGCAGACTCTGCCAAACAAGGATCAAGAACGTCTCAGGCCTGGCTCCTCTGGATGCCATACACCAACCATGGTACCTCCAGGGCCATCCTCATCTTTTCCACGACCCATCTATCCTGTACCACTTCTATCTCATGTACCTATGGTGCGTCCTCCTCCCCAGCTCCACCCTAATGTGGTTCAGCGAATGCTGGCACAGGGTATACAGCCTCAACAGCTTGGACCTGCTCTTGTGCAAGCTGGTTAGTGGATACTTGTTTTGGGGGGGGGGGGGGTTGGTGTTGTCGTTGTCCCTTTCACACAACTTTTATCAATGCAGGCCTTAACAATTCACTAAGACATTTGGTTATTACCCCATTTGAAACCTCTTACTCTGATAACTAAGGGATGTCTGAACTTGTACTCTCAGGTATATTTCCACCACACGTTGACCTTGCCCAGCTTCAAGGCTTGCCTCCTACCCTGCTTGGACAACCGCTGTACCCTTTAAGTACAACAGCACATCCACTTCTACCTCCCAGAGCCAGTACTCAGATGCAGTTGGCAGTAATGCAGCAGCAACTTCAGCAACAGAGACCAAGTAAGGTTTAAGCAATGTCAAATATGACTGCTGTTTGCACAAATAAAACTAGTTGTATCTTGCATGCATTTGTTCCACAGACCTTTATTCCTGTAGGTGCAGAATTGGGTCAAGTTAAATGGGCAACACTTGACAAGATTTTTTTTTAATTTTCTTACAGTACATCCAGGTGTCCCAGGCCCTCAGTCACAGAGTCAAGGCCCCCACCGGACGAATGGCTCCCAACAACATGGGGGCAGCCCCCCTTTAGGCCTTGCCAAGTGGTTTGGATCAGACGTCTTAGAACAGCCACTCCCCTCCATGCCAGCCAAGGTCATAAGTGTAGATGAGCTCGAGTTTCGGCCATAAGAAACTAAACCCTGCTGGATAGCAAGAGATATTTTTTTTTTTTTTTTTTCCCCCCCTTTTTTTTACCCCGCCCATCTCCACATCCTCGTTACAAGAAAAATGTGAACTTTAATTTGAAAGACAGTGCACAGAACTGGATAGTCTAACCATGCCCTGCTTTGTCTTCAACCTTGAAGTCACTGCTTTTGAAGAGGCAAATGGAGATGTTTTGCAGCTGAGTGACTTTTTTTTTCTATTAGATTCTGTGAAGTAAATAATGTATATGCTTAATTGTACAGACCTGTGTATAGGTATGGGAAGTTATCCTGCAGTTCAACTAAAAACTGAGACTGTCACCACGAGCTGGTAGCATTCCTCTGACTTGTCCACCATGATTTCCCCTAACCCGCACTGAGAGAGGGCCACTACTAGTGAGAAATGTTTGGTTGATAAGTGTGCGTGTGTGTGCGTGTGTGTGCGTGTGTGTGCGTGTGTGTGTGCGTGTGCGTGCGCGCGTGTGTGTGTGCTTTACTTTGTGACATAGCTAGTGGCCCTTTTCTGTAGAATTAAGTGGCAAGGGCATTTCAAGACAACTCCAGGGGATGGCTGTGCCTTTTTTTTTTTTTTTTTTTTTTTTTTTTTCTCCTCCTTTTTTTTCCTTTGACTATATCCTTTCCCATCCATTCTGTCACCATGAGGGACAGCACTGCTCACACTGTCAGTTTTGGAGGGCGTTTGGGATTCAGTTTATGTGCGATTAAGTTATAAAAAGCACAAATAGAATTAATAAATAAAATCTTGAGTAAAACACTTCTTTACTTGGTTCTTGTTTTTTTATTCTTTTTATACTACCTTTGTTTTACCATGTTCATATAGGTTTTGATGAATATTTGCACCAGCCATTTTATTAGGTACACAGACACAATCAATACAACAGCTCTGAATTGAATTCTTTATCAAATGAATTACCATGACAATACTTTGTGGTGGTGTTATTTTGAACTATGTTAATGCTTTACGTGTTCCTAATGTTGTTCAGTTTCTGCAGGCAGAGCAGAGTATTGAATGCACCTTAACATAAAACAGTTTAGTGCAGCACCACTCACTAAGACCTCTGTAACATTAGCTGAATTAAAACCCTTAATGGACTTTAACTGTCCATGACCAGATTTGTAAAGTTTGAATTTATGGCGAGCACCTTAAATTGCATTACTTTACTCTGCACTAACTCTACTAAAATGCTACTTGGTGCATATAGGAACAATTCTTTTTACTCTTATTAGCTGTAGCCTCTAAGGGAATGCACCAAGGACTTACTGTGAAGATTGTATCTAAGCTCCCTCAAAACAATTGTACAACAAAACTGCAATGGACTATGATATTCAGCACTATTGTGGTGGGGCAGTATAATACAGTTATGATGAGGTTTCTCTTGTGCAGGTTTACAGCTGTCTGTCTCAGTGCCAGAATTTTTTCTGACATTTCATCATTGGCAAGTATGCAGGTCAATAATTGTCAACTGTGTCAGTGCAGTAATTTCAAAGGCACTTTGAGGTCTATAAAAAGAAAAGGTCCTATTTACATTTAAAATTAGCATCTTTGTCATATTTTTAACCATTATTAAAAAAAAATATATATAATAAAAATATATATATATATATTTTTTTTTTTTTTTAATTTATTTTTTTTTTATTCATTTTGGATCAGTGATAAGACCCACCAGTAACTTTCAGAAGAGCCAGGTCGTGAAAACTATGCGGTATGTTTTTGTTTATGATTAAATGAGACTGATCAAATTTTGGTACATTTTTGTCATTTAGACTATAATCTAAATTGATTTTATGATTAAAACGTTATTCCAGATCTATAAATTAAATGGCATTTTTCTAATAACTATTTTTATGATCAGCTACAGATAATTTCTAGGATACTTGGTGTCCTGATTTTACCTGAGGTAAGTTGATGGTGCAGTGTTTTACATGTGTTTTTGTTTATACAGACTGTCCCTACACAGGGAGGGAAGGGGGGGCAGGAAGAAGAGGGTGGGGGGGTTTCGGCTCGGCTGGTGGGGGGAGGGGTTTTACAATAAGATCAGCCAGGAAGAGACCTGCGTATTCACATTTGGCGGAAAAACACGGAGAGACCCCTCTGCTAGTCCGACTGGCGGCCACTGCGATCAGATAAACATTGAAAAAATCTAAATAAAAAACACGCCGCAGAGTCGAAACGCACAGAAACACCCGATTCACAGAACAAGAGCGACCCCCACCCCTCAAGAAACCGGGGTCAAAGTTCACAGGAAGCTGGGGGGCTGCCATCTTTCCCTGCTGCTACTGCTAACGCTTAACGTTAGATGCTAAACCCGACGGGGAGGGGCGGCTGGTTCAGGATTTTGTAGCTCGCTGAAAATCAATTGATCGAGGTCGTTCCACACAATCCGCCATCCCTCCGACCATAGTCGACAACATCCCCCGCTATTGGATGAATTCGGCATGGAGAAAGTAGTGGAGCCGTCTTGGACTTCTTCGTACACCTACCAGGTGAGCAAGCACAGTGCGGAGATGCTACACAACCTCAACGTTCAGAGGAAAGATGGAGGCAGGTTCTGCGATGTGGTCTTACGCGTCGGCGAGGAGAGCTTCCCTGCCCACAAAGCGGTGTTGGCCGCCTGCAGCGAGTACTTCGAGTCGGTCTTCGGCCGCCAGACGGAGGCTGACGGCGACGCCAGGGAGCTGGAGATGCACACGATCAGCCCCAAAGTTTTTAAAGACATCCTGGACTTCGCCTACACCTCCAGGATCGTGGTGAGGCTGGAATGCTTCCCGGAGTTGATGACAGCTGCCAAGTTTCTGCTGATGCGGTCGGTCATCGAGATCTGTCAGGAGGTCATCAAGCAGTCCAACGTGCAGATCCTGGTCCCGACCACTCGAGGGGGAGACGCCAGCCTTTTTCAGGCCACGGCTGCCGCCGAGCTGGGCTTCCCGGTGGCACAGCAGGACGCGGTGAACGGTACGGGGCTGCTGGTGAACGGCCAGGGCTTCGCTATCAATACGCAGATGCAAACGGACGGCAGAGAGGACGCGGCCGCCGCCGTGCTGCTGGAGGACGGCGGTGAGCCGTCGGTGCGGCTGCTGGAGCCTGTCGAGGGGCTGACGGTGTCTCCGTCCGCGGAGATGTCCGGGAACACGCTGCATCACGACGCGGGCTCCCCGGGGTCAAAGAGGGGCAGGGGGAGACCAAAGAAAGCAGGTGGAGCGGTGGGGGCTGTGCACTTCAACCACAGCAAAGACAATGGCTTGTTCCCCTGCGGGACTTGCGGTAAAGCCTTCACAGAAGCGTCCCGCCTGAAGAACCATGAAGCGCAGCACGGAGCCGGGGGCGGCGGCGTCCACAGCGGCGGGGACAGCCTGTCGGCGGCGGGAGGCTTGTCCCTCATGTCGCACTCCGGGCTGGTGGAAAACGGCCTGCAACTCCACGGGGGGCTGACGCTGGACAACAGCCGCAAACGGGAGCGGACCCGGCGGCACGTCGGCTGTGACATTTGCGGGAAAGTTTTCCGCGACGTTTACCACCTGAACCGGCACAAGCTCTCCCACTCCGGGGAGAAGCCGTACGCCTGCCATGTGTGCGGGCTCCGGTTCAAACGCAAGGACAGGATGTCGTACCATGTGCGGTCCCACGACGGCTCGGTCGGAAAACCGTACGTGTGCCAAAGCTGTGGGAAAGGTTTTTCAAGGTGAGCCACAGATTTGTTCCCAATGACAGCATTGTCTTTGTGAGGAATAATGACCGCACCGCACTGTTTGCACTGTTGTTTGCTGTCGTGTACCAAGTTGTTTTTCACCTTTTCACACGTGAACAATAAAACTAGCCGAGGATCAGCTGATACACGATCATTCCTCTGAGATTAAACCATGAACAGAAACAGGGCTGGTTGTGCTTTCAGTCATTTTAAATTGGGTCCAGCTCTCTCTGAGACAGTAACAGTTCAGTGTTGTCATTGGCAGCTTTCACTTTTTGTCAGACAGCTGCAGATGTTACGTTGTGCTATCACTGTTCAACAGCAAAAACACAAACGCACATCGGTTTTTCAGGCTCAGTGTCCTCAGGCCCAACTACAAACTCACTGACACCACCTACTGCTTTGGAGGTGTCACACCGGACACATAAACAAAAAGCAGTCACGTTTGAAAAATCAATGATCTTAGTGACAAAACAAAAATACAACACAAGTATTTGTTGTTGTTTTTTTATGACTCTGCTGTCCAGTTTTGAAATTACCTTGTGTGTTTATACTCAAACACTGACCTGATTCTGACTTTTTTTGGGGGGGAAATCAGTCACCATGTGTTATTTAACAGGACTTGATTAGTAGATGGATGCTGATGGGTTTTTATTGAAAGAAAATAATTTTAAAAGTAGCGCCACACAAATTGAATATAAAATCCAAACACTAAGGGAATGTACAGTAACTAGTGGTGTAATCATATTAGAGGGGATCATTTTATTTTCACAGCAATGTCTACACCATCAGGCAATTTAAGCTCTGGGGCAACACAATAGAAATTCAATGTCACTGATGAGGTTCGCCTGTTCTTTCCTTCCAGACCCGACCATCTGAACGGACATATCAAACAAGTTCACACGACAGAGAGACCCCACAAGTGCCAGGTAACATTTACAATCCATATATTAGAATTAAGTTAGGATAAGAACTCAAAAGGAAGTCTAAGGACGGTTTTTATCATATGTGAGAAAGGTGCCAACATGTGAATTTCTCCATTACAGATTTGTAATGCCTCTTTTGCTACAAGAGATCGCCTCCGATCACACCTTGCATGCCACGAGGACAAAATCCCCTGCAAAGTTTGTGGCAAGTTCCTGCGTGCTGCCTACATGACAGACCACCTCAAGAAACACAGTGAAGGAACACATAACTACTGTGGCATTTGCAACAAAGGTAATCCTTACAAAAAAAAAGTCTGCATACCCCATGTTCTGCAAGCTCCCCTGAGACCCAGGTCCTGACACATATTCAGAGGTTGCTGTCTGTATTCTGGTTGGCAGCGCTGTATGTTGAGCCCCGTACAGCTTCCTTGTGTGCGTTGCCCAAATACCCGCAAGTGCATATCCTAAATTCAATATATTATGCAGTTTATTTGACAAAGAGGCAGTATAAATCGTGTTGGAGTATGTCTTTTTGTCTTCAGATTTAATCCTGCCTCATATTTCATCCTCCAACTAGTGACTGGGGTCCTCCATTGAACCTTGTCGATGGACTACTGTTTTCTGTCTGATTAGAGCCTCACAGGAGGGCTAAGATTGTTTTGCTGGTGCTGATGAACTAGAAAAAATGCAATTTTCTTAAAATGCTGAGTGTGTATGCACGTGTGTGTGTGTGTGTGTGTGTGTGTATTTTATTTATTTAAATTTTTGGGGATCTTTCTCAAAGTAAGAGCTTTTTTTTTGTATCTGTAGGTGCACAAATTGGCAGGGGGTGAGACAAGGGTGGACGTATTGTATTGTCATGTATTGCTCCATTAGACCACACCTTTATGATTGGCATCAAACTTGGCTTTTAAAATATCTCTATTCTGTGTTGAAAATGTTCCATGTGTGTTTGCAGTAGGACCTAGGGGATTGCAAATCATAAGGTTCACTGCTGTGATTTGCAACTTCAAAAATGGATATCAATTCAACTTCCTCTTGATGAACCATCAATCTCCACTATTTTTGATCATGTATCCAAACCAATCGGGGTTGAAACTGGAGAGCCTGTTCCTGTCCACAGGGTACCCCACTCCTAGCCAAGGCTTTGAGTGTGTCAAACATCTGCCTTGTTCTTTGTTCTTCTGGTCCCAGGTTTCTCCACTGCGTCCTACCTTAAGGTGCATATAAAGACACACCATGGCTCTCCACTGCCCCCTTCTGCTACAATGCACACCTTCCCTGAGCCAAGGGGGGGACTGCAGATGCACAACGGCACCCCTTACCACATGGGACGCCAGTGCTCAGTGGAAGGCAAGCAGCCGTCCGCCCCATCCCAAATATTCATGTTTCTGACTTTCATGTGCTCTGCTGCTTTTTGAGAAACATGCTGCTGCATGTGTATGTTTAAGACTCAAGCATACATCAACCTTCGCTGCCAAGCTTTTCCCTTAGCTGTTTACTATAGTGCAATTTCATCTGCTGGTTGTAATTCTGTCATCAGCCAACTGTGCTCGTCTTCTCTTGAGAGAGCATTGTGTACAAAACCTCTGCTATTTAGCTGTTGGGAAACAACTGAAAGTATTTTTCCCATGAACTGCAGGTAGTTCATAATAAGACAGTTCTAATATCTGGGTGAGGTTGCACCATCTATTCACAAATCCAGGTAAAGTCTGAAGTCCATCCTACAATGTTAGGAATGGTTGCTTTTGAACCAGTGATTTAGTTCATCAGGTCGCCCCGTTAAACCTAGATGGCAAAAACTTGTGCACATTTTCCTTTGAAGCTTCTGCTCCACTGTCCTATCAAGATCAATTAACTGTATAACATACCCTCCAAAAATGACAGTTTTAGAAGTTCTTCAGTTATTTTTTAGAAAGATAGCTAAGACTGAGATTTATCATGTTTGCATGGAGTAATCTGTGTTTCAGTCAGTTGTATTCATACAGACCAGAATGACAGGGAAGTATTAGATTATATGATTTAAGTAGATGTTATCAACTTGTGTAGTGACCCAGAACTGTGCTTAACAAACCCCTACATTATAACTTAAAAAGCTCACAGTATTTGCAATAAATCTTCTCTAAGGACAGGATGCAGATGTGGGTGGTGAAAACCCTTTTAGGAAATAAGAAGTACAGCTTTAGTATTGTACAATGAATTTCTAATCATTGCATACAGTAATTGAGCACTTAGACTTTGTAATAACAAGTTCTTACTCATAACAAGGTAAGAATGTGGAGTGCTGAGTCACCTTTGCTTTTGTATGTGTGTGTCTGTCCAGCATGGCCATGGCAGCATATGGTTAACAGTGTGTGTTCCTGCTTGGCTGGTCCATCAGCAATTGTTCAACAATGCACAGTGCTGCATGATTGTCTTAATATGTGCTCCATTTGCCCTGGATTCATTGAAACGTCTTGTAGACGTTCCTTTTTTGGGGGGGATAACCAGTAGAATAGAGACAGTGCACACCACCACAACTGACAAAAGTAACAGCAGAAAATGGTTAAGAATGAATGAGAAAGAATAAATGTAATTGGTATTGATGTATGATACATTTCATGATAGGGTGGCTGAACCAATAAGACATTTTTTGAAGAGGTGGTTGACCTTAAGATGCTTAAAAAAACTGTTGTATCATGTATTCAGTTCTGCACAGTCTAGAGCCAATAGTTTTGTGGTTGAGGCAGGTAACAATTTGCATGAGGAGATGAAAGCATGTAAAATGTGTTTGGAAATATTTCTAAACTGATAAAAACTAGACCCCACACTTTTGAGGTGGGCTGCTCAAAACCTAGTATCTATTAAACCAAACATCCAGCATTAACATTCCCCACCAAAGAACCAGCAGATGGCAGGATTCATTTTACTATTTACTGGACTGCAGTTACACCACTTTAGTTGAGCTGCAGAGAACAACTATGACCTTTGAGACATCACATATTCACAAAGATGTTCAATAGATATGAAAAGAACAAATTTAAGCTCTGTCAGATATTCCCACCAGCACCTCAGTAAGTCAAGCAGGATGCTATTATTATTATTATTATTATAAGCATTAGGTTCACCCATCCAGAGTTATGTTGATGAAGACATGCAGTGTGCTAACTTCACATGTTTTGCCTTAACTTGGCCCCAATATTTGGAAGGTGCAGAGTTGGAAGTCAGTATAAAAACAGGGAACAACAAGCCGTATTTGTGTATTTACCAGCTACACTTCTTGTGGCAGCTGGTAAAAAACTGCTTGTACTTATTCAACTATGTCAAATGATTAGTTGTTTTCACACTGCATGCCATTTGGCAGAATTTTTTAGGTTTGTATCTGCATTTGTGTCCAAATTTATTTTGCTGTTAGCATTCTGAATTTGTGAGACAATTATGGGAGTTAGTTTCAGAAATATCTCAAATTCCCATTTTCTGCTAAAGTGTTATCATTAAATTAAAAATTCTCTTGTACAATGAATGGAAGTGTTTTCCCTCAGCAATTTAAGTTTGTTTCAGACTGTCATCTGTCAGACGTCAGCTAAGCCACCAGCAACTAGCAAGTATTATTAAAAGTCTCAGCCTGATTATTGCAGTTCCTGTAAAGCTAGGAACTGACACACAAAGAGCAAACAGTGATTATTTGAGTTCTGAAATGCAAAAAATGAGCTCAGCTCAACATGATATGGCAAAGATTATTTAATAGAGAGCAACAAAGCTCAATAGATAGAAAAGCTGAAAAAATCATTTCCTCTTGGAAACAGCTGTGGCCTGAAATGTGTACTGTCACTATATTTACTGTAGTTTCCACAGTAGTCTTTAATCAGGGCTGTATGTGAGAGAAACTAATTGTGTGCTTGAACATTATACAATGTTAAACACAATGGGACCTTTTTTTTTCCTTCTTTCTTGTTAGGATCTTCCAAAATTGTGCAATCTTGGAGTGCTCACTTTTTTTTTTTTTTTTTTTTAAACCATTTCAGTGTGTGTTTTTAATTACACACATTTTCGCTCCATGAAACTCCTGTACTCAAATGGGACAAAGTTTGTATGAAGTCATCCGATAAAAGCAGCTTGTTAGTCTTATGGATGATTCAAATGCCACATCACGTCATAGTGTATTTTTTCACAAGCAACTGATCTAGTTCATTATTTTGATAATGATTTCCATTACAAGTAATTTCAGAGATTTGGTATTTGCTGAACGGAGAAGGAGGAAAAGTAAATCCATTCATTGTTGATAGCTTCAGTGATTGGACTCATTCAGCATGGATTTATTTATTCAGTAAAACTGTACAGCACACTGTGTTTACAGACAGCATTTAAAATACTAGAAATGAAGTGGTCATTCCGCCAGCCTGTTATGTCTGTCCTTCCCCCCTTCCTTTCTCTCTGGCCGGGTGTCGTGTAGACCTGTGTGCCAGTCGCCAGCTGCTTCTCACCTCGCCTGAGGCAGAGGGTCGCTTTCATGGGCTCTCTGGACACCCAGTTCTTCCACAGCCTGGCCCCCCAGCCTTGGGCCTGCAGCCTGAGCTGCTCATGGGGAAGCCAGGTGGGACTCCATATTTCTGGGAGTGTCGCTCGGGTGGGGTGCCTGGCTTCCCCGTCCAGGGGCCTGTCGCAGGTCAGTACAGTCCAGTAGGAGGGGGGTTTGGGGGCATGATGCTAGCATGGCCCATGCTTGGATGAGCACAGCACAATTCTCAGTGGATACTGGGCAAATGGACTGAGCTAGATGATTGTATGTTTTAATCCTATAGCCACCGTTTTGAAGGAACTCCAGTTTTGTTTTTGGTTTTTTACCCTCTTGAATTATTGATGTGTAAAAAGTCAGTCCTCCCCACATGTTCCAATTGTAATTGTTGCCTTGTCATTTAACATCTAATGTTTGAAGTTTTTTTTTTTCTTTTTTCTTTTTTTTTTAGCTTTTGCAGGTGTCACCCTACCACTGGATTAAATATGTATTTAACGAGCCATTGTTTATAATCTGTTTATCCTAATTCATGGCTCTCTTCCTTCCCATTTCCTCTCTTTCTTCTTCCTCACTTCCCTCTTCCTATCCATGTGGTGTTTACCTCAGACGGACAGGAAAATGCGGGGAAATGTCCTCATCTGGAATCAGAAGAATCAGATCCTTCATTTGGAGAATTGCCCAACGGTGATGAGCTTAAATCTCCACATAAACCTGATCAGTCAGAGTTGGAGATGCCATCTTTAGCCTGTAACGGAGCCTCTGCTGGGGCATTGGGGTCTCCAGACAGATCCAAAGCCAAGACGGACCCTGAGAAGAAGTTTACCTGCGGGATCTGTGGTCAGGCCTTCCGCACCAAGTCCTACCTCAACAAGCACCAGCACAGAGTTCACAAAGCCCAGAAGGCCCAGGGAGTTTCAGGATCTGGCTTAAGTGAGCTGGCCCCGTCCCTGACCTCTCCCTTCTCCCCTCAACAAAATATGTCTCTGCTCGAGTCCTTTGGTTTTCAGATCGTCCAGTCTGCCTTCGCCTCCTCACTGGTAGATGCCGAGGCAGGTCAAAGTGGACTGGACTTTGGAGGAAAGTGACATATTTCTACAAATATAAGAAAGCTTCACACTTGTTGGACAAAGCCGGGTCACTCACAGAAGATGCTCTGTATTTGGGAATATCTTTGCCTCAAGACTACTTTTTCTGTTTGTTTGGTTGCTTAATGTCTACCCAATATTTTTGTCAGAGGCCGCCATATGATTCCTACTTTTTCTACTTTTTCAGAGTACGGTGTTTATATTTTCTTTGTAAAGAAATGACATGAAGGTTTATTTCCTTTAACTGACGGATCTGTTGAAGTTATGTCTGACAGGCTTTCGGTTGTTTTTGGCTTGTGTGTTATTCCTAGCTGCACATATGTTCTTGACATGAGATGAATTATTTACTGCATTCTTAAAGTAAGAAATGTGTTGTCTGTTGGCCCACTTCAACTGCTCTGATGTCCTTCAATCAACCCTTGGCCATTACAACAATTTTTAATGCTTCATATTCCTTGTTCCCCTAAAGGCTGTAGACGGACGTCTTTACATCAGAGCAATGAGAGGGCTGAGTTCTCTATTTATGTACTTATCTTCTTTTAAAGAGGACTTTGTTTTTCTTAAAAACAGGGATTTAAATTGGCCTCAATTTTGATAGCAGGTTTTGTTTAGAATCTGTGAATTGTGAATAACTTACCAAATTCCCAACATGCTCATGGCATATTTCGTGACTTGTTTATTAGGAGCGATGGCTTTGTACAAAAAGTCACTGATAGTTGTCAGTGAGCTAAGGGAATGGCTATAGAGGGGATTAACAACAGACACTTCATTTAGTTGTTCATCTAAGTGCAGTTGGCTACATAAAAAGAAAAGATCTGGCCTTAAACAAAAGAATATAATTTAGCTACCTCATTGAAAGAATCAACATCATAGTGCTTTGTTCATCAGAGCTTAACTAAGTTTATTTGATCTGCTGACTTCATTGGATAAAGTGTAATTGGGCAATAAAGTTGTTCTTCACAAATGGAAAAAAGGTATTCAAAGCCCCATATAGCATCAAAACTTGACATTTTTTTCAGTATTTTAAGATCCCATCTCTCCCAAGTGCAGACATGCTGATGGAGCCACCTGTGTGGAGTGTTTGTGAATTTTAACCAGAAAGCATCAGTACACTGATGTGACGGCTGACAAGATGTGCAAATCTACTGGCAGCTTATTTGGATGTCAAAGCCCTTCATTGTTTTTTATTTGATGATTTTCTAAATGAATAATTCTGAAAACTGCAAAAGTAAAGAGTAGAAAACTCTTCATTATTATGATTCATTCTGTGTGCAGGAACACATTTTTTTCTCTGTTTATCAAGCCAACATCCATTTTAATTGAGAACTGGTCTTGAAATATGCCCTGAGGTTGTTGTGAATCAACTTTGTACCCCAACCGCCACTACAATGACAATATTTCCAAGTATTGTTTGTTAGGTATCAAACAGGGACCAAGGTCAGGTATATTTTCAGTATATATTTTGAGAAATGTAAATTATATTTTATTAACTTATTCATGCCCCTGATTTTGTGTACAGTTTTTTTTTAAGTCAAACAAAAATTATTTGCTCATTTTGATAATTTTTCACTCTAAATTATGTTAAATGAATTGTGTGTGTGGTTTTTTTGTTTGTTTGTTTTGTTTTGTTTTTTTGTTTTTGTTTTTGTGTGTGTGTGTGTGTTGTGCAGCAGTTAAGGGGTCAGAGGAAGGATTCACACCCTGATCCATCAGCCTCTGGACCAACCAACCTAAATGTGACTTTTACAGTCAAGTGATTGAGCTCACTTCAGTTCGCCACACTTTTTATTTTCCCCATCATCTTCACATTTTGTATTGCTAACCTCCAACGCTAACCCCACCCATCAAAGTTGCTTGTGCCGTTGTGTAGATGATGCAATTTGTGTTTGCACTAATGGCTGCTAAGCCATGTCACAAGTAATCTTCATACAGTGAACCCCTTTAATCCAAATTTCCTCGGATTAGAACGAACATGATCGAGCTCCAGCAGGGTGTTATGGATCGGAAAGAATTGTATAATTTGAGTTAAATTCAGTTTAGGGCTGCAGCAAACCATTATATTCATCATTGATTAATCTAAAAAACTAGTTTTTGAATCGGCATGGCCATTACATTAACCTTATAAAATTATAAAAGCTGAAACAGATTTAATCTCTTATCTAAATAGGCGCCCATTCATTTTCAGTTGATTTCTGTTGTAGGAATGAGTCAAGAATGAGTTTAAACAGTAAAAACTAAATCTAGGAGATTGTTTTCAGTCATGACATTTAGTTACTTTTTTGGTTTTATTTATATTAAAAGCATCCACACTATGTAGAAGTGACATAATTGCAAAGCACTTAATGTAAGTGGGGTTTCACACAAGTTCTCATGCAACATACATCAGCTGATTTACATATTTCTCACAGGTTCATGGTTCATTTGGTTTAAAAATCTCCAACAATAAAGTGGATAGCGGTGTGTGTGTGTGTGTGTGCGCGCGCGCCTGTGAATGTGCGTGTCTGTCTTTGTGGGCGGGTGTTTGTGTGTGTCTGTCTGTGTGGGAGGGTGGTTGTGTCTGTGTGTCTCTGTCTTTGAGTGGGTGGGTGTTGATATGACTTTTAAAAAAGAAAAAGAAAAAAAAAAGAAAAGTGCATACATGTGCATTGTGTGTTTTTGTTTCCAGATTCTTGTTTTAATTATTTGTGATCAATTTAGACTGTTAAATTCAATACATTCCTATATTATTTATGGTTTTATTGTGATTGTAACAAGTGTATATACCATTCATATACACATTCTATAAATATATATATATATATATATATATATAGAAATATATAGAAATATATATAACAAACCAATATGATCAGTGTTTGTCAATGGTGGTCCTGTACATATATAGATTTTTGTTCTTGTTTGTTACATGGAGGGGAGTTAAATCATGGCCGTTTGATTGGAAGTGTAAACTGCATGTTCTGGCATGCGAGCTGAGCTGGGGACTGAATGTCAATCACTGGTTGGTGGCAGTGATACTTTCTCTGTTCACCGTACTGTCACTCTGCTCTGGTAGCCCTCACACTGCCAGCTGCATGACTCGTGTCTTTGACCAAGTTTGTTTTTCCCTTTTTTTTTTTTTAAATCCACTCTGCACTAGTATTTCCTCCTTGAAAGGTAATAAGGGTTGTGTTGTTGTTGTTGTTATTGTTTTAAATCAAGTGGAAGATGCCACAAGGAAGGAGTGTTATTCTTCACTGGGACATATGATTTCGTTTCGCTCTTGTTGGTACGCAAGTGTTAAAGATTTTTCATTGATAATTTGGGCCTACGTGTTTTTGCTTTCTGCTTTTGGTCTGTTGCAAAGTGCCTTCCAAATACTGATTGTGCACAGCAGTGGATTAAAAAATGGTCCTCTTTTCTAAAGGTTGATAATTGTACAAAGTGACTTGCATTGACGCTTTTGTATAAAACAGAAAATGTACAATATCTTAACTTGGTATTTTATCATCGTACTCAACAAGATTGCTCTTAAAACATGTGTGCTACATGTTTTGTTATAAGGTCTTTGGACATATTTCAATATAAGCATACTTTTCTATAGATATTTGTTTTTGTACTCTGTTATTAAGTCTCATCTCTTGTTGGTACAGAGATGGGCATCAAATAAATTGCAATTGAAAAAGCTCCTAATATTTGTCTCAGAATTATTGATGGTAGATAGTCACAGAAATATCTGGTTAATTGACTTACAAACTTGCATTGTAACTGTGTGTTTCAATTCCAAATTGGAGTAGTCAAATTTCTTCAAGTTGTTCCAATTAGTTCACTTTATTTTGTCATAGGTTCAAGTTTTTGGGCTCTAGTTTTTCATAAATTGGTTTAAATTTAGCATACCAGTACCGGCGTTGCCAGTTTAGGGTACCTGGCTGAAGTGATAGTTTGATACAATGAACTTAATCAAACCTCTGCGCACTAAATCACTGGCACATACAGTAGTTGGTGTCAGTTACCCATCATGGTTTTAACAAAGTATGCAGCTGCTAACACACATGAGGATTTAAGGATATGGCCTGACTACTAAGATTGATTGCTGAGCAGCCAATCAGGCTTCTTCCTCCCTTGCAACAACAATCTGAGGTTCTGCATGCTCACTTGGAGCTCTTCCACCATCAGCTTTAACCGGAAAATGTGAGGCTTTTAAAATACTTCCTTGCTTTGGGTTATGTTAAAATTTATCTTGCAAAAGCTGTGATATATAACATATCCTAACTATATGTTATATAACAACTATAACATCACTGTTTACATCATCCTGGTTATTTTCTCACACTTTGCATAATTCCTCCATGGGCCCCAAGAAGTTTTTACAGGCTTATTAGTAATCAGATTAATGAGCAATGATGTAAATCAATAGGTTGCCTCTTTAATGTGTGCATGTATTGCTTTTACATAGTAATATTAAAATGACAAATTCTGTGCAAATCCAGTTTTATGCCAGTCTCTCTCTCTCTCTCTGTGATTAAGATGTCTAACCAGTAGACAGAATATACTTGCAAGAAATCCAGGAATTCCAGGAATCGACCAGACAGACCAGGTTTAATCTAGTGCAGCGTTTGGTGATCCTTGTCGCCCTAAAAATAACAATGGCCAACTAAAGTCTATTGATGTGTAACTTTTGGGGGCGTCCTTCATATATGCTGACCCTTAACTGCCTCTGCAGTCAGCATCCTGGAAGTCTGTGGAGAAAAATGGGTGGATCACCGAAAACGGTAGGTGACTATTATCCCTGCATTGATTGGGGAAAAATATGTTCACTATCTTTGAACAACGTAATTTTGATCATTTTAATACTGATTTCAACATGCTCCCTCATCCAATAAAGATTTTTTGTATTGCTGTTCAGAAAGTGCAAGCATCAGAGGGAGTAATATTCGTCAATTTGTCTGCATTTAAAATTAAACCATGCAAACACAGAAAATGTTCGGAAGAAAAAGAACCATTTAATTTTGTATTTCATGCATTTGCTGTATAAGTAGTGGAGGTGCATGAGTTCCACCTAATTGGGCATTTTATATTCCTGCTTAATAGCAATCATTATTGAAGAGTTCAACTTTTTATAAGTGAATAGTCAGTGACAGAAGAATAGACATATGTATGTATAAGTGAACACATTTGCTGTCATTAATGACATTGAAAATATTCAGATAATATTTGTTAATGAATCAAATCTATCATAGGTTATGATAGATTTTCTGCTTTGTAAAGCATCTACTGTCACACCAGTAAACCTGAGGTGAATGGAATTAGGATTTGGTTTTCACTGAGAATATGTTCATTCAAAGAAACACTTGACTGAAAGTCAAACACATTTGACTTTCAGTAAAATGAAATGAAATTGGACAACATGGCAATTTTGTTATTTGTTTGGGGCTTCTTTTTTGTATTTTTTCAATGCATCAAAACTAAAAATATGTTTGCCTCCACTACACTAAAATGATGGCAGAAGATTTGGAAGTTTTTATTTTCGAAACCTTGACACATTTCTACATATTGTATGGGAAACGAAACTATACAGTAAAAGCACTGGTGTTCAAAAATACGATTGAATGATGATCTGCTCTGTTACAGAGCAGAAATGCTGAATACACAGTGTGATATGACACGAAGCATCATAGATCAGTTCATCACAGGTTAACAGATGTGCAGGTTATCATCCCAGTCATTAAACATGTTTGGCAAATGTCAGTGAACCATTGAAGGAAATCAGAACATCCTTGCTTCCTCTCATTACAATGTCTATTTAACTACTGCCCAGAACGACGTAGTAAGTTCTCTCTGTGACAAACTTCCACTTTATTTTTCAGCTCCAGTACTGGAATCTTTATGTGCTGGCGGGGGTGTTGGGAATTGGTGGGTCATTTCAGTACGGGATTCAAGTGTCTGTCATTGTTTCTCCAGCAGTGGTGAGCTTTCTATTAATTTCTATTTCTATTAGTGTTTTACATCTTACAGTTTCCTTTTTTATTCTTAATTTTATTTTTATGTAATTTTAGATTGAGACTGTGATATTTTGTTGGCCATGAATCGCAGACCTTACCATGTATGACAATCTATAAATGCTAGAGTTAGCTGATGTTATTCACCATAAAGTATACTGATTACTTATCATTGTGATTCTGCTCAGTATTTAATGTAATAACATTGCAATAATGTTGCTGTCACTGAATACCCTCTCCCAGTCCCAACTCATTCATCATCTGACTCTGACCTTCACCTTCCTGCAGCACATTCAGGGATTTGTGAATTACACATGGCTGTGGAGATACGATGCTCCAGTGGACAACTCTACCAACCAGCTCATCTGGTCCTTCATCGTGGCCGTGTTAAGTCTTGGAGCTTGGGTCGGAGCTATTCACAGCGGCAGCCTCCCTGTCACTCATGGCCGGTGAGAGACACACAATAAACAAACATCATGGCTATTTGGCTCAAGTATATCAGTGGGGCTAAAGTGGGAGGTTAATAAGTACCAGATGCTCAGCAATCACTCGCTCTTTTTCCCAAATATCTGTCTTGCCAAACAACTGTTTCACAACCAAAATAATTTCCAGTAAACTGGAAACCAAAAAAGGTTAAATGATGGATGTAAATGTTGACGATTGACATCTAGTAGGTAAAACATAAAAGTTGAAATTGGGCTGTACTCATGCATTGAGTGCATCAATGCAAACAAGTTTATTCAAGTTAAACTGAATAGATCTTTTGTGTACCTTTTTTTTTTTTTTTTTTTTTAGGAAAAAAGCTCTCTTATTTAACAATGTGGTGGCGATTGTTGCTGCCCTGGTCATGCTCTTCAGTCGCATGGCAAAATCTTTTGAGATGATCTTGCTGGGCAGATTCCTCTACGGTTATAATGTTGGTATGTGGTGTTGATGTGTAGTAGGTCTATTATATTGTTGTGTTTTTTTAATTGTCAAGTTTTTCTCAGGACTTTGTCTTTAATTTGTTTTTCTCCAAAGGTCTTGGCCTGAGTGTTCACCTCATGTATGTTGGAGAGAGTTCGCCAAAGAAACTCAGAGGTTTCCTGTCTCTCACGACTTCAATCTTCATTAGCTTGGGAAAAATCTGCGGTCAAATAATTGGCATCAAGTGAGAAATGACAAGTGACGTTTAGATCAAATGATATTTATACCAAAAAGACTTACTTTATCTATTTAATTGTATTTAATTTGGTCTTATATTTTCAGGTGTTTGTACCTTTTTTTAGCAGTTGTCTATTTAACACTTCAGGTCAAAGAGCAAAACCTTGCTAAGCTAGTGTTACCAAGTAGTCAGTATAATGGCACAAAGTCATAATCAATTACTCCACATATTTACTAAAAATTATATTTATTTGACCTTTATTGTTTAGGGAGATAATGGGAACAGAAGAAATGTGGCCATATCTCTTGGCTGTGAGTGGTGTTCCTGCCATCCTGCAGTTTGTGACCCTGCTTTTCTTCCCTGAATCACCTTCATACCTTTACATTGACAAAGGAGACGTGGAAGGCAGCAAAAGGGGTTAGTGGACGGTGGTCTCTGAATTAACATGTCATGTCATGTTGGTTTACAAATATCACAAAATAAAAAATGTATGGAAAAAAGTTTCGATGGCAGTGACTTTTGAGGAAATAATTCCTGAATTAATATACTTGCTATGGTGCCTATTTAAGTACTCTACAGTAATAGGCAATTTGCAATAATGAAATTAATGACATTGACACCACAATGATGGTCATAATGCCACAGATTTACTCCATTTTGTGTGTGTGTTTTGTGCTATAGCCTTGCAGTGGCTGTGGCAGCAGGAAGACTTAAAGTTGGAGCTGCAGGACATGCAGAAAGAGAGAGAAAGCTTGCAGGGAGAGAAGCTGAAGACAGTGAAGGACATACTGAGCTCTCGCTGTGTGAGGTGGCAGCTGCTGACTCTGGCCATCCCCTGCGCTGGAATTCAGTTCTGCGGCATCAACGCTGTACGTTCACTTCAGCAGCTGTTTCACACTGCACTCTACTTTCCTCTCCTGCAGTTTATCAAGTTGAATGGTTTATCTTTCTCTCTCTTGGTCAGGTGTACTTCTATGCCTTTGACATCTTCCATGAGTCAGGAGTACCTGCAGACCAGATGCATTACTTCGCCATTGGTCTTGGAGCAACAGAGCTCATCACTGTAACCTTGTGTGTAAGTATCTCCTGAAAGGACAATGAAACTATGTGATGGAATAATAACTAACCACTACAACGAGCCTAACAAGCTCTTCTGAGAATCTGGGGTTAAAGTTTGGATACACTATCGTGGAGCTCAGTTTCCTCTAATCAGTATCCAGTAGTTTGGTATCATTCAGCCCTAACACACAGTAGTAGTGTTGAAAGACCGGTAGAGACACCAAGGTTCAGACCCACAAGTCAGCATAAATGAACAAAACAAACACAAAAAATAAATATGAATATAAAAATAGAAAACACACTTCTTATTTACTATTCATCAATGATCACTGAAGTAGAAAATTAGAGAGATACCAAATGTGCTGCATTTAGAAAATTGTGAATGGGCTGTATGAAATAACTGCTGAAGAAATTGTGCATGAAGAAAATGTTTTTGTTGGCTTTTTTGACTGATAAGCAGCTGTTGCTCCTCATGATTTTTAAATCTTTTGAAACTTTTACATGTGCATATCAGTCCTTCCTGATAGACCACTCTGGCAGAAAGAAGCTGATGGCCTATGGCTATATCCTGATCGCTGTCACCATGTCTATACTCACCGTCATGCTTTCCATCAAGGTACTGGTACTCCAACACTGCACACCTCCTCCCCTCTGTCTTGTAGAGAAGATATTTTAAAGGCTTGCCCTGTCATGCAGGATCTGAATTCATGGATCCCATACGTGAACATCGCCCTGATCTTTTGTGTCATTGGCATTTATGGACTTGGACCTTGTGAGTTTTCTGTTTTTGGTCCTTGTTCTCACAAGTGAAAAAAGAAGCATAACTATGAATTACTCAAACTTGACCAAGCTGATGATTTGGATTGTCTTCTTTAGCCGGAGTGTCGATGGCTCTTCCTGCTGATCTCTTCTTACAAGCCTGGCGTCCTTCTGCGTATGTGATAAGTGGGACGATCCACTGGCTCAGCTTGTTCCTCCTGGGGATGTCATTCGGCTATATCGTGGTGAGTTACTGTCCATCATGTCATCCCTCTTGTTAAGTTCACTGTGGTTCTGCCATGCTGCTCTTAATTTATACCATCCTATTTCCATATGTTTCCATACAGAATGGACTCGGACAGTTCTGCTTCATGTTTTTTGTGGTTTATTGCATCCTGAGTTCAGTATTTCTGATTAGGTTTGTCCCAGAGACCAAAGGAAAAACAATGGTTGAGATTATGGAAGACTTTAACAAATTGAATTTCAAGAACAGTAGAGCTGACACTGAAAAGTCTGACAATGGTTTTGAAACTAAATTGTAACTTTTTGTTTTTACATTGTTTATTTATCTCTTCTGTCATATTGGTAACGAACCTTTTTGTAAACCCTTTTAAATTCAACACTAAACTTTTTTCAGTTGTTGAATGAAAAACACTGTTGAGTTGCCTTATGGAGGTTGCTGACTCCCTTTTTTTGGTGGACTGTCCCTTTAAAATTATTATTTAAATTGGTTTGGCACAAGAGTTGAAAATCTTGTGTCTTTTCAAAGGAAAGAAAATGACACACATACACACATATCACAACATAATTTTGCAAGTATTTCTTCAGTGTACAAAAAAAAAATAGCTTGACACATCCAGAATTTGCAGTGTTTTTTAGTCAATTAAACACGTCATGCTTATTTTACACTCATCATTCAGTATCTGTTTATTGCATGCCTTTATTGTACAATATTTTTATTTACATTTCCTGTTAATCAGGCGTTTGAAATATTTTTTTCCATACTGAATTTGATCATGACATTCTGTTTGAGTGTTTCTGTGCAACACATGCAATTAGACTAGTCAGCTAATTCCACAATACTTCTCTGGTGAATCAAATCTTTTGGTGCGACCTTATTTCCTTAAACATGATGAAGCTTCTTGGTTGTTTGCTATTCGACACAGTGTAAGGATATTTATTTTGTCTGATGATATGCGTGTAAAATAAATATGAAACATGGTGTCAATGTAATTTCTCATATTTCAGATCACAAAATAATATTTTCATACAGAACAATAAACTGTTTGGAATCATTAATAATTATATTTAAATATTTTTTAAAGCATTAAAGCTCAACATCATAGTACAACTGAGACAGACTGGTGATCTGTCCAGAGGGAATCCCGGCCTGCGACCTTCAAAGATATGTGCTATAGTCGATAATGGATGGATGGATCACAGTACAATTTCAGCGATGTGTGCACAACAATGCATCAAATGTTTGTACTTAATAAGGTGCAAGTCAACTTGACAACATATCTAAGTCTAACTCTAAGTCTTTGTTTACATATACATGCCAACAGAACCATATAGACAAGGTCAAGTATCGACCACAAGAGAAAAAGCACAGTACTCCGTAGAAAGACCTGTATTGCTGCTTTATGACCTTTGAACTCCCAGACATCAGACTAAGGCAAGGATTTCTATTTAGATATAAAAATAGATAAGTATTTTAAAAATCCTTAGGGGAAACTTACATTTGTCCAGCACTTTGCATTTAGTCCTTTGTCACATTAAAGGAGTTCTTTTAGTATCATTACATAGCCAACAGTCATCAGTATCACTGTCTGCTTACTAGTCCTTCCAAGAACCTCGACCATCACTGAGTCCCTATTAAAGAGATTAGAAGAGCAGAGCAGTGCTGTTTTTCAGAGTGGAGTGGACGCCACATTGGGTCAGACAGAGATGAGATGAGCCAACAACAGGGTTGAGGAGTAAAGGAAAGAACTCTGTAAACTTTCCTCTATACTGTTATTAATGCCAAATATTGGGTATTTAGTAATAGCAGATTTTACAAATAACTCATTTAAACAATCAGCAATGGCATCAAAAATCAGCAAAGTTTTCATGTCAAACCACTCTGTTATTTTTCAGTTTATTGAGTAATATTTGTATTTAACACCTGATTTCTTTTCGAACAATTGTTGAGTAAAAGTAACAGAAAATACAAGTTTATACATGTGAAGGTAAATCTTTTAACTGACCACAGAAAACAAACTGCAGATAAAGCAGTTTTAGTAGATCTAATGTTAAAGTGAGCGTTTCCCCGTTGCTGTCGGACTTTCAGTTCGGGCTAGTCAGGTCAAAGTCAGACCTTCAGTGGACATGACTGTTGCAGGAGAAGACACCGGCCTACAACGCTGTGGAAAGACACACTTCACCCAGCTGATATTGAGCTTGAGTCTTTGATGGACACGTCCTGTCCTGGCCCTTGAAGTTGAGCTTGTGGAATTCGCTTGTGATGACCGACAGAGACTTCCCTTTGGTCTCTGGTAGAAACAGGCCAACATACAGTGCAGACAACAGGCAGACTGCTCCAAACGGCACAAAGCAGTACTCACTCAGCTCGCTCTGTGAAGGAGAAGCAGAGGAAAGCAATCAGACTGATGTGAGGAATGATTTAAAACACAAATGTCTTTGTCTAGACCAACTAGAACGCCTGTCCCCATCTGGTGGATTTACACATAGGCAGAACTCTGGAAGGATTTTAATTAGCGGGAATCTAGAGAAGGATTCCCGCTAATTAAAATTACAATTAAAATAATTTTCCTAATCAATTCTTAAGCCATATGTCCAAAAGATGTTGAGTTTAATTTAAGACTAGAATCATGATTTCAAAATCTTCTATGTTTATTTTGATAAGTGTGGACACCTTTTTTTTTGATGCTCACTATGATAAAACCTTAAACACCTGACAGTGCAGGAATTTATGACCATGTTTGAATATTTATGTTGCCTTCAGACTGTGTGATTACAATGGCTATGAAAGTTTACGTCCGCTGTGCAGGATGTGGGTGATAAAATCCTGATTTGCAGTTTCAGTCCTTCAGATATATGGCTGGATGGTGGATGGTTTTGTGGGTGAACAGATTGACGGACTGACCACAAGAAATGGGAAGATCATTCCAATGATGAAAAGATTGAGCCACATCATGGAGCCAGCAATCATGTAGGCTGCAGGCCGAGCGGTCTGATTGAATATTTCCGTGGGTAGAACGCCGGTCACTCCAGCTGAGAAAAAAGAACATGTAGATCAGTTTTACAAATAACATTTAACACTTGATAAAAACAATTGGGATGTGCAGGGAACAATTAATCACCTTCAACATCAAGCTTCAGTTAGCGTATGATATATTTAGCCTTTAGTATTTACAATTGAAACAGTTTACTGTAGCATTAGTACTTAGTCAAATGTGGTGAGGAAATGAGAAAGTCATGAGTCATAAAAAGAGAAGGGAATTAAAATAATATAAATTCTGTACATATTAAGTTCAGAATTTAACTGTTCAGTCTCGACTATGTATATTCATTTGATTATTTGTCTCCACTTTTTGTAAATCCAGATAAAAGTGGTATACTGACCTGGCCCCATGCCAAAGCTGAGAATGTAGGTGAAGATGCAGGCCATGCTCAAGTATGGCATCCAGGATATGTAGTGCTGTTTGCATGTATGGAGTGAAGCAAACTATCAGACATCAAAAAGCAAACCATACCAGCCATTTCCCACTTTTACATTTCACGGATAGAAAAAACCATCTTCCACTCGGTTCTGGACTCAATCCATGAACCCCCCCCCCCAACATAAACTAAAGTGTGTTGACACATGATGCCTCATAGTGGACTGACTCACTAAAATGTATGAGGTGACCAGCAACATCGAATCACTTTGCTCACACTGAATAAATTCCTTTAGACAGTAGCACTGTGTTTTTCTTTAATGTTTATCCAGGAGTCTTCATTTTAGATTCAGTTAGCATCTAATTCTCTGTTGTTCAAAACAAACACATTTCAAAAACATGATGTTGTGATTGAAAAGGTTTATTTTGACTGGGATTATTACCTCAAATGACAGAGCGATTGTGAAGACAACAGCCCAGATGGTCATGAGGATGAACCCTCCCATCAGCATGAACCGCCGACCTTTTCGCTCGATGAGCAGGTTCTAAAAGCATATCAAAATATTATCGAGCTCCAACAATATTATTGTTTCAGCTTGGCTTCCTTCATTTATTGGAAGTTTATTTTTGAACTGTTACTATATCTTGTTTTTGTAGCATTATATACCAAAGTGTTAGACAGAGACGGAGACAGAGAGAAGTACAAAGTTCACAGTGTTGATCTTTTAGCGTGGATGCCAACACCCGTCTCCCTTCGCCTCCAGCTGGTTACATAACACAGTGCCTGCTTTAATGATGGATACTTACACATATGATACAGGCTGTGAATTCACATGTCCCGGTGCCAATGGTTACATATTGGATTTTATCATCAGCTATTCCAGCCTCTTTAAACACATATGATGCATAGAAGTAAATCTGAGAGAAAAAGAACATAAGGAGACACGAGAATACAGCAAAGCATCATTACATATTTCAACAGTTGCTAAGCTGATTAAGCATTTTGCACACAAAGTAATAGTGTTAATTCCTAGGCCCCTCTCTAAAGCTGCCAAGCATGTGGTTAAAAGCCTTGAAACACGGGGTTATTTAGTCAGCATTTTCTGATCAGAGCTGCAACAGCACAGAAAATCAGTCTGGATGGGGTTCTAAATGTGAAAGAAAAACATATATAATAAATTATATAAATTAATGATAAAGCTCTCTGCCCTGTAGTTCACACAGAACATTTCAATCATTGAGCAGTGTCCACACACCATCCACTGTGTACTACAGCGCTCCATCACCAGTGTGCATTATTAATATGACCTGAAGGGATGTATAGAAACACAGACTCGAGGCAAGCCGCTGACGGATCTTCTCAAATTTCTAATCAACTGTTGCAGGAGGAAACAGGCCAAAGGAACACCTGATACTGTTACTGTAGAGCAGCATCATTGAAACTGATGGTCTTGGGTAACAAGATAATTTTCCGTAAAGAGACCCTGCTACACCTTTTGAAACACAAACCATATACTTATGAAAATATCTTTTATCATGACATTAAAAACTGTTCATCTTACCGAGTCATTACCGCAGAGCTGCATGGCGCTGCTGATGATCATGACGGTGATGAGCTGCCAGCGAACTGAGCGGTCAGTGAACAGCTCCCAGGGTCGGCTGGCCCTCATGCCTTTGGTTTCAGCCTGTTCCTGCAGAATCTCATCCAGTTCGCTTCTTTGGACTTCACAGCCACGAAGACGTCTCAGAGCTGATCAGAACAAAAACCATAACCTTACAAAGTGAGACAGTTTCGTTCCATTCTCATATTTCAGGTACTAGGTTGAGAGCGGCGTGAGAAAAATAAAATGTACATTATTTCCCTCTGAAATATAGAAGAGATGAGGGCTAATGTATTCTAAAATGGAAAAACACAAGTACAAGAACCTCAAATATGTTTGACAAGTCACAGTAATAACTTCAGTTTAACTTTGGTTCATATAGCACCTTTTGCAGTACCCACCGTTAATACAAGCCTCCTTGTCCCCCCTGTCAATGAGCAGGTATCTGGGGCTTTCTGGGAACCACGGCAGAGTCAGCAGCTGAATGAAGCCAGGAATGGCATTACTCGCAAGAAGATACTGCCAACATGGTTCACTGCCCAAAATCTCTCTATTAATAAATAAAGAGGAGTGTTACATTGGATATTTTGAACTCTACTACACACATTTTTATTTCATATGGTCCATACCTGAGTCCAACCACTTGCCCTAAAACCACACCAAATGCTGTAAAAACAGCTGATGACAATGAGATAGCCCCCCGTAAGTGCTTTGGAGCGCTTTCTCCAAAGTACATGGGTTGTACGTTCATGCTGATTCCTGCAAAACAAACAGTTGAGTCACCTTTTGTGTTTCCAGGTCTCTATTAGGGCCCAAATCTTTCAGTTCAATTCAGTTCTATTCAGCCTCTTACATGCACAACGATAACAGAATTCACAGAATTGAATTATTACAGTGACAGAAGGCAAACATATTAAATACATCTACTGACATAGCAAACGTACCAGCGTTGATTCCAACCAGGATCCGTGAGATGATGATCATCTCAAAAGACTTTGCAGCTCTGCTTGTTACAGCTAAGAGTGCGCCGCTCATGAGGAAAATGTTGCTCAACAGCAAACATTTCTTCCTTTTGGGAGGGAAATGTAAAAAAAAATAATGTATTGCCATCAACATCTGGTGACAAATTAAGTTGAAGACTCAATGACCATCTCGCAGAATCGCAATGTAATAAAATCATTACGGTAACTTAAAAATCCTCATTGAATAGATCCTATCAATCCACGTGGCTCAGATCATTGACTCTATTGTTGTCTAACTATCGATAATATAATCTGCAGAGTTGAAATGGAAATGTTCCGGGGTACATTTTTTTGTCAGGCCCTCCACACAGTCCTGCTGCCATAACACTTACTGTAGCCACAACTCTGCATTAATTCACAATGAAAAAACACCAAACAAATGCACTGTTTTGTTCCCATCAAAGTAAATTTGGCTGTAAACTTAACTTTTAGGCTCAAATGAGCCTTCTCTAAATAAACATTCACAACTGCAGTAGGTACCAATGGTTTGGAAAATCAGAAAGTTCTGAGATATAGGGAAAAAAATGTTTTCTTTGCTAACTAAAAATTAATATTTGTTCAATGAAACTATTTTTTAGTTCTATTCACATGTATTTTTCTCTTATTCTATCTGGTCTTATTTGCTGGGTCATAAGAGTAAGTGACAAAAACATACTAAGGGTCATGCACACGTATACACATGAGACAAGAAAGTAAATGAACAATCACCAGCCGGTTGATCATTGTCTCCCTGCACGCTGCAAGGAAAATCTCAATTTCTTATCTTTTGCCTCCTCCTGTGATTCACTATATTTATGTGAATGCAGCGTGATGCAGCATCTTATATCACCTTCCAAAGCGTATGGTCATAGGTCCTGCAATAAGAGCGCCTGCAAACCCTCCCAGCGAGAAGATTGAGACAATGATTGTCCAGACCAAGGTCACCTGGTAGTCTTCCAACTGGATGTCCCAGCGCTCCAGGAACGTCTCATTGATAAAGGTTTGAATAAACTGTTGGAGACAAGGAGGCATTTTACTGTTAAAGTCCCACTGAATTACCCAACGTGCACACACAGAGGAAGTTTACCATTACTTCATTTCTTTGTCTGTTTACATTTTGCTATAGGGGGCTGGCTGCAGGGTCAGTCGGCAGCATCAAACCATCAATTACATAATTATTCTGAATGATTGTGATAAAATATGTGTCTATTGACAGATGAGTGAGACAGGCTGTTGTTGTCGGATGTGTGATGTAATTTATGAGTGAAGTTGTTGCTTCATTAAACACTAAGGACAGATCCTGCATCTAGAAATAGTCTCCAAAGAACAATAAAACTCACTATTATCGTGAGAACGGCTAATCGCTGACACAAGTAGCCTAATTCTTGTTTGTGCCAAAATATAAAACTTCTGATGCAGCTTCATCAGTGTTAGCACAGTGCCAGCCTTGCGCCTTATAAAAGCTAAGTGCTATAATAACTTTTTCATGCAAGTTTGTTCATAAAACATCCCCTCATAATATGGTGCAATTGAACAACACTACAAACCGCATGTTATATGATGAGCGTGAACTCAATGAGCTCGAAGTTATCAACTCTTTGAATTTATAAAACAACAACAAACAAACATCATGCATATAGATGTGTATTCAGTGTATAATCACTTGTGCTGCATACACAAACGCACTGAACACATTCTGTAAAGCTGAATTAGAAAGTCAGACACCTACAGTTGTTGGGGCGTTCATGATGGCGAGGTTGTAGCCGTACTGAAGAGTCCCTCCAATGGCTGCAGAAGCAACCATGAGCACCAATATCAGAGAGCTGCCCTGTAGATGCAAATGGGCACTCTTTTTAATAACATTTCATAAAGTACATGTTGCTTTGCTAAATTATTGTAAATCATGCCAGTGGTTCAGTTTTTTTTTGTTTGCAAAACATCTAGTTGTTGTTGTTTTGTTTTGTTTTTTTCAGAACAGTTGCACAACCTGCACCTAGAGCCATTTCATTTTGTCATATAAGATACTATGACAGCAGCAAACATTGCCTGATACACTTCAGTCTGGATATTTTCTTGTTAGTCACCAGTCTTTGTCTGGATTATAGCTGTTTGGGTTTTTTTTCTAATTGGTTTGATGATAAAAGGATTCAAGGAGGCTTTATTGTCGCTGCCACAGCATCTACTACACAAAAATATAATATACCTACTAAAGATCATGTGTAGAGTATAAAATAAATATAAAGAGCAGTGAAACAGGAACAACACAGTCATCTGGTTTAGATTTCTGCAAGAAATCCAACAGTAAGTGAAGTCTGACGGCTCATTGAAAGTATAAGGTGGTTTACCTTCTGTGCACCTGAATGCGACATTATTGATGGATCCGGGTGTTGAAAAGGTAAAAGGTGACTTTAAGGAGTCCGGACAGCCGAGAGCCTCACCAGTCAGCTCACCGCCACACGCACGAACACGCGCCTGCAGCGTGCGCGACACCTTTTACTATTGGCTGCATTTGCGCAATCTGCCAAGTTACGCATGTGTGTTCAACGCAGAGGTGAAGTCTTACCAGGTCTCCTGCCCCCACAATGATTTACCTCCCGGAGGGGGCAGCTCTGCCGTGGTGATGAGATTTAATGCCACATACAGTTTTCATTAAGTTACTAAGAACAACACCTGCGCACTCGGGTTAGTGAGTCTGCCGTCAGACTGAGTGGATGTTTAAGAAAAAGGTGGAGGCTGCTGACGCAGGGTCTGACTTCCATTAACAGATAGAAAGGAAAGGTCAAGTCTCAGGATCCATCACTGTGGACTTCATGATATTCAAGTCTATTTATCTCCCATGGGAGCTTTATTTAAATCAATACATGCCTATTTGTTTATTTATTGCTTTCTGTTTTTATTTTTTAAACAAATAAATGCATTATAATTGAAACCCTGTGCATTGTGCATGTACCTGACCTACCTGATTTCTGTGCATTCTGCTTAAATTAAGTTTAAATATGATAGCATGCAATAGAGACACGTTATAAACTTAAACTATTCAGTTAGTAAACCTAGATTTGGACACAAAATTGGATTACACTGCAGGACCTACTTTTGTTTTTTTTATTGTGCTTACATTATGCAAATTTGGCAACAGTTTCCCATATAAACGCCCTCTTCATTACTATAATTATTATAGTAACATCTATGTCCAGTAGAGGGAGCTGGTTTGAAATGTTGCAGACTGATACAGCATGTCTTCCTTTGTGTCTACCTCAGGTCAATGTGTGTGACAGATCAGTGGCTAGAAATAAATGATAAAAAAAGGTTTTATTTTAATACAAAAAACTGTGTTTGCTTGCCTACATTATTAAAATGGGTGCATCATTATTAAAGTGATCAAACAGCAGTTTCTATTGCATGTTGAGATGAAATGATTTCCTACATAAATGACATTTTTACGGGGAAATAAGAGTAAATCTGAATCCAATTAATTAGGAGGTATGATCAGACAGAGAAGGAGTGAAGGAAGGAAGGAAAGGGGACACATTTTGGATGACTTTGATTGCAGATTTCTGGCACCGCAGACAAATGGTCAGAATGAAGGATGGTCTGAAAATCCCAAAGAGATGATGATGAGATAATCCTTTTGTATCTCACGGAGAGCCCTACCAATTTACACGGAAATCTGGGCAACTTCTATATGAAGATCTCTCAGTCTGTACCAAACAGTTTGACAGATGAATGAACAGACGGACCAGAAAGGCTTTTCTTAGTCCTGCTGCTTCAGAGCAAAACAAATAAACAGGCGAACAAACAAACAAACAAACAAACAAAGCCCTCAACTTTTATTAATTTTGGAACCGAAGGATAAAGAAAATGAAAAGAAATAAAAAAAAAGAGAAATGAAGTCAGGTAAATATATATATATATATGTATCAATTATATAAATATTGAAATTGTTATGTTTATGTATATATAGCAAAAAAAAACAACGTATTAAATTACCTGCTCATAAATTTGAATGAATTTATTTATTGGTCTTATGTAGCGTGTGACTTACATTTTACATCTCATTTTCATAAAAAATGTATATGTTACCTAAAATCATACAGAAGCAGAAAGATAGATAGACATTCACATCACGTATAGACTAAAAAAAAAAAAAAGTCATAATGAGGTCACAATCAGACCCCCCCCCCCCCTCTAATTGGTCAGCCTCTGACAGGATTACACGAGTTTCCTCAATTGAACAGGAAGAAGTTGGACGCTCGTCCATCCTGCAGGAGGAGAGAAAAGAAGAAGGCAAACCCGAGCAAAGTGACTCCTCCACCACATCATCTCCTCCCTCAGTTACTCTGTCTGTCGACCTGCTGTGTGATTGAGTGCGGGTTTTTTTTTTTTTTGTTTTTTTTTGTGTGTGTGTGTGTGTGTGTGTGTTGCTGCTGCTGTTCGGCCTGAAGCCTGCAACACTACTGACTAATGTGGTTTCTGAACACACTCCCGCATTTAACTCTTCAAGCTGCCCTTCAAGTTTCTACCCTTTAGGCTTCAGGCTGGCAGGATGACGCGGATTTTCTGGGACACAATTTTCCTCATAAGCGGTGAGTAGAAAATTCAGCATGAAAATGTCTAAATGGTGACCTGGCTCGTCAGTTTAGGGTTAGAAATTAGAGTTAATATAGTTGAATGTGAGGTGAGGAGCTGTTTCTTAGTAGATATTATATATATTATTTAACATTTATTCAGGAAATTACACTAGCACTCCCAATGGCAACCACATTAATACTCATGATATCAGATATTTTTTCTTTTGTGCTTGTATCCATTGCATTATCCTTTCTGTGCTGAATGTTTTTCTTTCCGTGGTGATAACAGTTTGGCTTTAATAATCTCAAAGTATTGCAGCTGCACTGAATGTGTTATTTTGATGCATTTCTGTACTATCTGGTGGTAAAATGAAATATCATTTATTTCTACATAAATTCCTTTTGGCTTCAATAATTAACCTTTTTTTTTGCATCAAACTTCTCTGTCTCTGTTTTCAGCTGAATTCTGGCTCTAACGGAGATTGCGTGTCTTCGTGGCACCATCTATATTTATAGTGCTTTGGTTTCATCCTTTTAGTGGATGCCTGACCTTGTTGCTATTGTTGGGTAACAGTTACTCAATGAAGCATCAATATCACATTGAAGACCAGGTCACATGATCATAGCAGCATAGTGAGATGAAGATTTTCTGGGTTGTTCATCATATAGTAGAATATGTGACCCCTGATGTCTTGGGGTGGGGGAATCACAATACAGTAATATATATTTCTTATATTCCTATAGGTACATTTAGTATGTCTGTGGTACTCAATGGTGAGTTTACAGTGAACTTTTTGGTATTTCTGTTATTATGATCCTTTTAGGGTTTGTTGTTATATTTATCTTTCCATGTCAGAACCATATGATACGTTAACAGATGGTTTTGCTTTCTGTAGGTTCCCTTTTTACGTTCGGAGCAGGGCCGAGCAATTCGATTATTGAAGCTCATATTTCCATTGATACCAATTCCACCGCTGCTCCAAACGCATCCAACAGCTCTGCAACAACTGGCAGTGCTAGCACCACGGCCACTACAACTGACATCCTGATGGTGAAAAGTGAGTCTGAGCACAGTTGTGAGACTTTGGGGGGGAAGGTTCAAGTTCATTGTCCAGCCAAATGTCTCTGCAATGTTGCTTCCACATCAGAGGTTCATTATGTGATATATTATTTTAGGAGTGTGTTATTCCTCCTGCACCTGTACGAATGTTAACAGCTTTTCTTTTTCTTTGCAGATTCCCCTTTTACATTTGAGGCAGAGCAGACCGGTCCAACAATCATTGATGCTGGCATTTCCGTGGGCACAGAGTCATCTGCAGCTCCAAATACTTTGAAAAGCAGTCCTGCAACAGTCAGCAGCACAAGTACCACAGCCACAACTATTGCTACTGCTACCACAAACATCCCCCCAGTCAAAAGTAAGTTTTCGTGTGGTTGTGCCAAAATGAAGGAAAGAGTTCAAGATGATTGTCACACCCCCCCCCCAAAAAAACCCCAACAACAAAAAAAGACACATACTTGCACACAGCATTTCAGATAAAATGTGCCAGTTGTCCTCATTGCAGCCCTTGATACACTCTCACTGCAGCATTGCTGCCACAGCCCGAACACTAAAGCTTCCCGCTAAGCTGCAGTGCATCAACATTATGCAGACAGTTTGGCGCGCACTGATAATTGATCCTCTTAGTGTGAGTGAGTGCAGCAGTTGTGGTAAATTAAAGATTATGAGCAGTGCATTCAGCATTTTCACAAAAGCTGCACCTACAGTATTGGGTTATTATGTGAAAGAAGCACCTCACTTGCCCTAAAGGCCGGTTTCTGTCTCAGTGTTCTTGTTCGACTGCCTAAATCACATGGATAGAGAGAAGGATTGGTAGGCAGATGCCTCAGGGACAACAGAGGGCTTTCACACAGTCTGAAAGAGGGAGACAAAACATGTAGGCTGCCATCCAAAAGGCCATTTACCTTTGGAATGGAGTGTCTGACGATGGCCGTTGTGCAGCTATCTGTCTGGTTGTTCATCTTCCTTCCCACCCTAAACGCCACACTGTGGCATCTGTTTCAGCTGCTTGGGGGAACACTGACGTTTGTTTGAGTCAGTTATGTAGGAATTTGTATGAATATACAGCTTGTGTGTAAGAAAGAGGGGAGAAAAAAAAAAAAAAAGAATAAAATGTCTCGTATGGTCTGGGTGGTTCATTGAATCTGATATTTTTTTTCAGGTCATTTTGTTTTTCAAAGTGAAAGATAATATAGTTGCTTCAAAAAAAAAAAAGAAAAAGATACAGTGAAGGCATTAATTTCTGCTAAAGAAAGAGTTCCTGCAGGGATGTGCTCTCTTCGGAGTCCTAATGTAGGTTGATGGACAGAGGTTTTTGTTTATAGTCTCTCACTGGGAGTGTTCGGACTTTTCCTGGCTCTAATTGCCCCTCCCAGGTACAGTGAGGGATGTAAGCCATCGCACATCCACACGCAACTGGGAACAAAAGGCTTCAGTCTACTGGTGGTGGCGTGGGTGTCAGCTTTAGGATTTAGAACATGGTGTTGTTTCAGGTCTCTGTGAGATTAGGGCTATTTTTAGGTTTATGATATTTACCTCTGTCATGTTCAGTACACTGACTAATGGCAGTGGCATTAAACCTGATACTGTAATTCAGGGCAGTTAGGACTCCTTACAGTTTTTTACAATAATTCACCTCGATATTTCTTAGAAGACACAGCGTCCCAAAGGAAAAAAAAAACATTTACATATAAGTGAACAGTGTCTTGTTGTGTGTCTTAACAGAGTTCGTGGCTGCAGCGGTTCGGTCTCATTTCGACGACTGTCCAGACTCCCACCGCCACTTCTGCTTCCATGGTACATGTCGATTCCTGATATTAGAGGAGACGCCTGCATGTGTGTAAGTCAACACTTGGTTAAATTTTGAATTTGGTGATTTATTCATCCAATTTTCTATCGAAATTCACATATATACATATTGGATATATATAAATCTAGCATGTTCAGTTACCGCAATGACAACATTTTACATACACTGTACATGGGAAGGTGTGATTCAAAATATTACAGTCTACTGACCTTTATGGCCCCAGCCCCAGAATCCTCATTTTGAAAGGTGTTAAATAATTTGGTTGTCTTTATTCATCAATTCATTAATTTTTTTTTTTTTGGTTTTTGTGTCATGAATATGTTATTTTCTTCAGGACTTTCCACCATTTTTTCAATCTACAGGAAAAATGTGTGCTGAGATTTTACAGTTTCAGTAGTAGTAATAGCATTTCTCAGGGTGTCTATTAGACACAGATCGTTTACCAACTTCTGGAAATGTTTGGAACAAGAACAATTTGGTGGTGTATGTCAAATTATTCTGCACAGTGACTCAGTTTCTTTTGGTGGACTAATTTGACTCCATGTTTCAGTTGTCATCCAGGGTTTGTTGGGATGAGGTGTGAGTATGCAGACCTGCTTGCTGTGGTAGCAACTAATCACAGACAACAGACTGTCGCCACGGTGCTAGTGTTGTGTGTCATCGGATGTGTTCTGATCATGGTGTTGTGTACAATTTTACAGTAAGTAACACATTTTATTATATTTTCCTTTTATAACCCTCAGTGTCCCTGTCCCCTGCACCACTCTGGATACTAATGCCAGGACAATATTCAGCATTTTGAATGCTCAAGTCTTTTTTTGTGTAGTTGCTGGTGGAGACAGGACTGCCGCAGACGGAGCTATGCACATCACTACGTCCCAGAGAAGCACATAGCGTCCTGCTATCCACCTGAGAGCGGTACCTTCCTTTATTTATATTATTAATAAGAAAGAAAAAAATGTGCTTCCAAGGTTGTATTTGTTTTCATTCACAAGCTCCTGGTGATGCAAAATAGCTAATGAATGAGATTAAGGCAATGAATATAGATAGTATAGTGTACATACACATATGAGTGTAATAAAAAGCAGTATTTCAACAAAAAAAACAAAGAATGTAGTTTAATTTTCAAACCTGCTGGTTTAGGGAAAAACAGCAGAGCATTGTTTCAGAGTAAACAGTGTGTTTGTTTTCAGCAGTGGATTGATACCCATGATGCACCAGGGAGCATTTATGGCAGCACAACTTGTGGGCTTAACTTAAAATAGAGTACAATGGCCAAGCTCAAGGTGAACGTATCACCACATATTTAGCACATGTAAATAATCAGGCCGTACTTTCTAGTAGGTTTAAATCGTAATTTTTTGGGGGGCCTTGGATGTGGTTATGGGAATAGTTGGTTAGGAAAAAGACCTTAACTGCTCATTATTTCTCTCTCAGTGGTTTGAGAAGACAGACATCCTGCTGGAGCACGAGCTGTTGGCAAATTTTCCTCATCTGTCTGGTCAGTAAACCCTCAGGATTGTATCCAATGTGATATTCACATTTTCTGCTTAAGTAGACCAGAGGCAAAGAAGCATTATCTTCGGTGCGGCTGAGGTAGGCCCACTTGATGTGGTTGGTAAAATGTTCCATGGCATTTTTCTTTTACATTGACTGGGACTTTGGGACTACAGAAACCTAGGAACACATTTTCTTCACTCTTTGATTCTGTGGAAATGCAGAACTGCAAAAGTCTGTTTGACACTCTGAAGTTGCTGCCAAATCCAACATGTGAAGAGCTTGCTGTGTCCTGACTACTGTTTATGGTTGGCCTAGAGGACATGAAAAGTGATCTGGAGGGTCATGAATCATCCTGTGCAGAGGCTGAATAGGAAAGCTGTTTGTTTTGGGCTGCAGGAAAACAATAATTCATTGATTTAAGTCAGGGGACCCCAATTCCTATTTTTGTCTTTTAATATATTCACACTGTTTTCATCAGAACTATAAAAACACAGCGGATATTTTAAAGAAATTATGGTGACGCTTTAAAAACATTTTAGTGTTTGTTTTTAAAGAAGGAATTCACTTCATCGGACAGGAGTAGGAATTGTAACTGGACTGACTGCTAATGGATAAAAAACCCTGGCTTTACATGGACTTCGATTATTAATTATACAAAAAGGTTGCATCTTTCACATGGGGAAAAAGTCATTCAGGTACATTCAAAGGATTTAATGACTCCTTTATTTCCACTGAAGCTAGAAATATCAGTTTTATTTTTTATTCCTGAGCTGTACTTCAACCAATTTATGCATCAGAAGTTTTGATTTGCAAGCTATAACTGTATTGACACATGCACATTCTGGGTGGCCACTTTTTTTTAAATGTTAGAATTGCAGTTTTCTGCAAGCCTGCTCAATGCACTTACTGTACGTTATAGTCACTTGGAAAAGCGTCCACATAGTGAGAGATGCCAAACACACTTGTTTCTACATTTGCCTGATGAGCACTGACGGGAAGAGGCGTGTGGCTTGTACTCATCCTCTTGAGCATGCACTTAAATCACAGCTTGTATTTTTAAAGAACACAAAATGTGTGTTAATGTGTGTTATAGCATTGCCTCAGCTTTGAATTTAGATATTTTCAAAGGGACAAAAGCCTCTAAATGGCAGTTTAAAACAAAACTATTCAAGATTTCCTTTTAGAAAACTGGACTTATAATTGAAGGAACAAAAAAATTTATAATACAAACTGACATGCATTTAAAGAGTGAGCATGTTTAGTTTGTTTGTTTTTTGGTTATAAGACATAGAAAAGAATCCACCATAAAATGAATGTGATGGCATTTATATGCCAAAAGACTCTGCGGGGATGATATGCTTGTCTTTGTTTACAGTATGTGATGATATTTGCGTTCAAAATATGTGTTAATGTTTGTTTATTACAATGTTGATGTGTAAATATCACCAAGACACAGACGTATCCTGTGTAAATATGTATATATCGTATCTGTACAATCTTAATCTCATCTGAAAAGGGGATCTCGGTGATGATTAACTCTTTATTCTATGTTGTCACAGTTGGAAAGCTTCTGGTATCTGAGTTTGTTTTCCAATTAATTAAAAATGCAAGTATGCATTGGTGTCACTTTATTTCTTATTTGCGTAGCTATTAATGATTTGTCCAGCTTTTTTTTTTCATTGCGTGATCCTCTTTTCATTTCAGAAGCTTGTTCCTTTTTTTTTTCTGTCTTTTCAAATATCCTGATTTTCTGACACTTGGCTCTTCTATTTTTCTCTTCAAGATGGAAATGCCAATGTGAAACTCTGAACCTCAGGCACTGTTGAAGAAAGACTTCAACTCTTGAGTGCTTTTATAGCTGAAGGAAATATTTCAGTCCTCCTCTATATTGCCATTAACTTTTATTCATTTATTTCTCATTTAATGTTCACAGAATTTATACCTATTCATGTCAAAACATTAGCTCACACACAAGCACGTAAATCCTGATTGTTTCTTATTTTGTTATCGGGTTGACATGCTTCATCTCCGCTGCTCTTGGCTTTTGCTCCCTGCATGAAGAGCCTGGTTTTTTGTTTTGCAATCCCATTATGTCTGCAATAGGATTTCAGCGGAGCCCTTTAGAACCGTCTGGCTGAGCTACTAAACCAGCTTTGAATTAAGCAGCTCTTATGGGTGCTTCCCTAAAGATACACAATGCCCTTTAACATACAAAGCTGTGCATGGGGAACCGAGTGAAGAGCAGGCAAACGAAAGGGAAACTTGGATTCACATTCATTTGTAAGTCAAAGGCACTTTTATTAACATTGAGAAAGTCCCTTCAATTCTTAAAATCTGATTTGGACAAGTGTCAATCCCTATTCCCCATAAGATGCAGGGGCTCGGCTTGCAATTGCACTCTAGTGGTTTTCCTCGGCCTCCCCTGGTCCTTTTGATCCTCAGCCCAACATTCTCATTATCAGCCTCTGACCAGATGGTTTGAAATAAGAGTATTTACAAAAGGTATTAGGGTTAAGCAATCCTGCCATGTTCTCCCAACTGCTAAGCACTGAAGAAAGCTAAGATCGACAAAAGCCTGTACTAAAGTTCATAAGGTCATGTCACTAAAATAACCTAAAAGTGAATGAAATTTGCACCTGGAGCTGTTGAGAGCATTGATGTGAATTTATATAATATTTAAGGTAATTTTTCTCAGTGCTTTTCTGTTATTTGCCAATGTCTCCTTTAATCACCAATGATAACGGCTTCTAGTTTTTGGTTAAAAATATTAGCATTTATACTGAAAAATCATATGAAGCCACAAAGTAACAAAAACACTTTGGGACAACCAAAATCATTTCATGAGCCAAATCCAGGTCCTATTTTTTTTTTAAGCCGCTCATTTAGGGCTGCCTCTGACAAATACCTTCAATAATATTTCCAGGTTAGGGCTGTAAAACATCATGTAAAGTTATTAAAAAATTAAGGTCAAGGAAACTCAGTGCTCTGGGGTGATGAAATAAAATTACTCAAAGATATCTTTTATTTTTCTGTGCTGTGATTTCTTGTTATTTGTTGCTTCTTATGTTCACTGATAAGCCATCTGTGATGAGTTAAGAGCAGCCATACTATATACTATAATATAACACTTGTGCTCTTGTTATAATGAAAACCAACTGAAAGCAATATGAAGGAGGGATCCTTCATATTGCTTTCAGTTGGTTTCATATTACAGTGTAATCAGCTTTATAAATCTGTTTCCATCAAAGCATTAACATTTTGACATCAAATGAAAGGAAAAAAAAAAAGACAAGACAGTTTCCTTTGAAAGACTTAGTACAAATAATTGATATTTAACGCTCTCGTTTATTTAGAGTGAAAAACATGATAAAGACATGCTGTACATATCTATATATTATTCTTATTTTCTCTGTATATATATTTGTGTTGGGAACATTAACTGTAGAGCTTTGAAGTGGTTGGATTTACTCAGAAAAGCATGGGTACATCCATGCAAGGAGTTCCTTAACTGCACCGCAGTGAGCCTGAGTAGTTTTGCACCTGAGCCCATGACCGTTTGGCATTAGTCCATGTGCTGCTGAAGCCAGGACTGCAGCTCCTCCAGGGAGCTGAGTCGATGCTCTCGAGGAACATCCGATTGCTCGTGTTTGCTATGTCTGTCTAATAGAAGCCCATGGATGCCTACAGACCGAGAAGCAAGGTAATCATTCACATGGTGGTCCCCAATATGAGCGATGCTGGCAGCTGGTACATCACATCTCTGCAGGGCCTGTTTAAAGATGACTGGACTAGGCTTTGCCACACCTGCTTCTTCAGATGTTATCAAAAAGCTGAAGTGAGACAGCAGCCCACAAACACGTAAAATTGCTTCTAAGCGACTGTCAAAGTTGGAAACCACACCAAGCTCCAGTCCGAGCGAAGAACAACTCTCGAGGGCCTTCTTTGAGTCTGGAAATAACTAAAACAAATGCACATTACATAAAATCAGTTGACATTTTGTGTTTTCTGTTATCTATCTTGTGTCTACAGATAGACAGTTCAAATGGCCCTTCCAGAGCAAAAAAGTTTGAACCCTGACCCAACAATTCAACTAAAAATGTATTTATTTATTTATTTCTTTTTTAGATTAATTAAGCACTGCCTTTTTAAAATTTACTTTGGTATATAAAAAATTATACACTTAAATTTTTATTGCAAACAAGTATATCCTGTGTTAAGTCATTTGTTGTTTACCTCCCAGTTCTCTGCATTGGAGAAATTATGATAAAGTTTGTGAGCCAGTGTATTCAGCAGTACAGGTTCTTGCACCCTGCACTGGGAAAAAGTTTCCTGCACCACACCCATCCACCAGGACTGTCCACCCAGGCCTTGCACGATGCCATAGTTTGGGTATCTGTGGGAATACTTTCTATATGCTTGGCGGAAAGCAGCGTCAACCTCCAGGGGATTGAGGCTCAGGCCCAGCCGTTCAGCCTCCTTACAGTACTGCTCTCCCACAGACAGACGCACCTTCAGTAGGGTGTCCTTCACATCCCATAGCACCCACCTCAGAGGAGAACACATTACACCTGCACAGGTAAGACAGGTAATTTAATGAATGAAAACCAGAAAAGTGATTCATCAGCTGAAATAACGAAGGACTTCATGAGGAACTTGTATTCATACCTAGATTATTATCTATCTGTTTTGTATATAGGATCCATGTAAAAAATATACACACTATATATTCCTAAATACATGTGTCTTTATCCAAAGTATCACAAGTATGGACCCACCAGAGTGTTAATTCAACCATGCATTGTATAATTTCAATTTTAATTTTTATTTCTTTTACCAACATATTAAATTCTCATAGTAGGAAGGACGCAGGTGTTGTTACTAACAGGATTAATAATCCTTCACACAGGTTTTTCAATTATTCAGTTTGACTGGCTTATTGGTGAGGCGGAAGAAAGGTTTACAATTAACAATATTTAATAACTGTTTAAATTTAAACTCAAGCAGGTTTAATTAAATCAATTGTGTGAATAGACCATGGATCTAGATTTGTAATTTGTTTAAGTATTGGCTGTTTTATTCTTTATTCTTTGAACTCTACCGGCATTAATCTATTTACATCTGTCCTTATCCTGCTGTGGCACATTTAAACAGTCAAGTAGTAACCACTGAGACTATATTTGATATTTAATTTGTATGCATGGTAACTTACATGTGATTAAATGCATTTTAAATAGTTTTACCACAACTCTTAGAAATAAACCACTTTAGGAGCAATAAGTTAGACATACACAATTTAACCAAAAAGAATAATCATTAATTAAGCCTTTAAATATAAAAACATAAGAAATTTTAAATATGGAGAATACTCAGTAAATCCATTAGTATAAGCTTGTGAGACGTTTGTGAGACCCATGTTCGTAAACGTCACCGTCGTCTTGGTAACGAGTTCAGACGAAACGTTGACGTAAAGGACCTGGCTGCAGAGTAATGCCGTCAGGTAACTGTGTAATTTGTTGAGTAATGCAAACCTGCTGATATTTCACTCTTATCTCTCTTCTTTGTATACTGTAAACTGTACACTGTAATGTATAATATATATATATTCTCTTTGACAATGAAAAATATCGACGTTAAACAATGTACCAATAAATAAAATGTATTGGATTGTTTTTCAGTGGCTAGCCATCCGCTGGTTTATTGCCAGATAATAGTTAGCGGCGGTAACTGACAGAAAACTACCCGACCACAGGCGTCTTATGACAACGGTTGTACCAGTTTAAAGGTTACCTAAGTGAGGTCTTCACAAATGCCCCCAGTGGTAAACAATTAGCCACGGCTAGCGTCCTCCTCTGTCTTCTTCCGGCTTCTCTTCTTCTTCTGTGGTGTTTACTTTTTGGCAGTTCGCATCGTCTTCTGGCGTTTTAGCTCCGTAGCCGCTCTTTGCTTTGAATTATGAAAGAAGTCAACCACCTCCTACCTTACTAACTTCTCACCACACATGAATCCTGTCATGTTGTTGTTTTAGTGAGTGGTAAACACACCCAGAGCAGAGGAACGTCATCATAACGTCTCTTTAAGTTATCCGCCATTCTTCCTCCGGTCCGGCAGGCGGCGGTGCGGCCGGACAGCAGCTGTCAAGGCTTCAGTGTGTGAAGGACCCGACACATGCGTTCATAGAAGTGGAGTAGAGTTGGCTGTTTGTTTAGTAAAGGTAACCTCACACGGACCTTTAATCAACTTATATATTCCAGGAATCGGGATGAGCTGACGATATTAGCATAATGGTGACCCCAGCTGTTCGCATGTTTCGGAGGTTGGAGGGTCTTTTTTGTGTTTACAAACCCCCCGGTGTTCACTGGAAACTGGTCCGGGACAGCGTCGAGACAAATCTGCTAAAAGGTGAGAATCACGGATCCATAAAGGTCTGTATCTGATAGGAAAAGGTTGCTTATTACAGAGGATGTGCAGATCGACTTTTGAATCCCCCAGAAGCGTTACTTTGCACGCTGCAGTCAAAATACAGAAAACACAGAGTGTCCCATCGACTTGTGTGTCCTCTGCACTGTAGGTCTAAACGCCACACCGTCTCTGCCTGGTCCTCAAGAGGTACGTTTCTTAGCCCAGCCAGGGACTGATACCGAGGCACCCAAGAGACTGACTCTGACTGTGGCTTCTGTGCCTGTACTGTCCAAACATCCTCTTGGTAAGTCTCCAGTCTTCTGTCTCCACTACTTGGTGTCCACCATCACCACACCTTCTATAAAATATGATCAACTATCCACACAACAATCTCTGTTGATTTAAGGGCATACTTTCATTATTTGAAGGCATTCTGTAGTGATTGTGACTGAGTGATCACAGTATTATAGCCACTCCCCATAAAGACAGTGTGTCTAACTGTAGATTGATGAACTCTAAATTCTTTTAAATTAATTTCTTAACCTTTATGCTTCATGTAAATCGACTATTATTGATCATTGGTCTTCTGAGGTCTGCTCTCTTCAACAGATATTTCTCATTTAAAAAAAGGACACTTGAAACATCTTTATAGGCCACAGAAGCTCCAACTCACACCTTCAGTCTCATACCATTGACCAGACTCTAGCTTTGCTAAATCTATCCATCAGGGTCATGAGGGTGCTGTAGCCAATCCTAGCTGACATTTCTATTTCTAGCCCCTAACACTGTAGCTTTCTCATGTATTTTCCTCACTGGGTTCAGTTATGAAAATGATGACAACATTAATGATTGTGTTGGTTCAGCAATGACTAAAATGCAAAAATAAATAATCTGATCGGATTAATGACTGTATATGAGTGCGTAACATATTTTTCTATGTTTCAGTGACTGGACCTGAATTCCAGCGTATTCAGGTTGGAGTGGGACATCGCCTTGATGCCTTTTCCTCTGGCGTTCTAGGTATGAAAGTTGTGTATTATTTTTCAGTCATATTCAGTCAATCATGCCACATTATTTTATCAAATGTCTCAAAATATTCACACTTTCATTTATCTTCAGTTCTTGCCGTTGGTAATGGAAATAAGGTCCTGAATGATTTCTACAGAATACGGACCACAAGGGTATTTCTTGATTTTCACTGGCTTCATTTGAGAAATGTAATGATGAAAGAGATGAAATGATGGTAGGTCTAGACGTGCAGCTGTTTATTATGTTCCAGGATTACACATTGGAGGGTGAATTTGGGAGAGCAACAGATGAATTCTCTCACCTGGGACGTGTTGTGGAAAGGTCTACTTATGGTACGTTACCTCATTTACTAACAAATTTATATTTGCTCACCTTCATCAGATCATCCAGTTCATATAGTTTTGAATGATTGATTACACAGTTCACTGCTCAGTTACAAGAATAGTATTGTCTAATATAACTATCCTATTTGGTTTTATAAATTACATTGTGCACTTATATTTCTTTATGTGCATATTGAGGAATATTTTTTTGCCAAAATTTGTATCTTATTTGAGTATTTGTGTTCAACAGATCACATCACACAGGATAAGCTGAACAGAGTACTTGCCATGCTTCAGGGAGCCAATCAAAAGGCTTTGTTAATGTATGATAACTGCATTTCTTATTTATATTATACTGATAGCTTTTGCTCTTAATTTATTCTCAGACTAAACATTTTGCAACAGCCACAAGTTATTTTTGTCTTCTATACAGGTATTCCAATGTAGACATGCACTCACAGGAAGCCTATGAGATGGCTGCTCGGGGTTTACTGGGTCCGGAGGGGAAATCAGAGCCTATTTTGACAGGCCTGCGTTGCATTCGCTTCCAGCCCCCCAACTTCACTTTAGGTGAATAAACTTGAATTTAATGTAATTGAACGTCTCATTACACAATTTAAAATGCAAAAATTTTCTCTCGTCTACTTACAGAGGTGCAGTGCATAAATGAAACCCAGAAGTTTTTGCGGAAAGTTGTGCATGAGATAGGACTTGAGCTGCGCAGCACTGCAGTGTGTAAAGGAGTAAGAAGGACCAGAGATGGACCCTTCACACTGCAGGATGCCCTGGCACGTCACCAATGGACTGCTTATGATGTCATGCAGGCAATCAAACAATACCACTCCTCCAAGAGAAATAAGAAATGCTCCAAATCACAGATGAAAAAGCCAGAAATGGAGCAACCAGAGGAGGAAACGACATCCTTTCAACAAAATTAGGCTGATGAAGAAGCAGTGGCAACAGGTAAAGTTAATTAACTCACTGTCATCAGCAGATGATGCAAAGCACGCTGGTACATGATCGCAAAAACTGCACAAAAAAGATTACTGCTCTACTGTGACTTTATGAACCCGGACACTGATTCATTCCAAGATTAGCTCAGAGAAAGACCAGAGACACTGTTTCTGAGAGAGAAAGTTGGAATCGAATTTGAAACATGTTGTGCAGATAATTTATGTGAAAGTGGTTTATTTTTATTTTTCAATAAACTGAAAAGAATTTGACCAAAATCTTAAAATTTCTTGGTTTGTGCTACTGTTTGATAATATCAGCTTGAGTCAGGGTGTATACACAGGATGTTGAACAGTGTATTTTTACCAAGTGGTTGGTGCTGTGTATGATGGGGGAAGATAAGTCAACACAGCTGAAGGTTTGTAGATGAGCTGATTCGCCTGCTTTACTAGCACAAATACTCCCCCAGGTGGCTAAATATTAAAGGGGTTTTATCTAAATAGTTTCTTTGATATGATTTTAAACCACTCATTTCGAGGACAGAGGTAATGTATGGTGAACTTGACTGACCCAGCTCACATGTCTTATAAGAACCTTCTGATCCCAGCATTGGTTTAGTGTCTGGCCGTTAAAAATCAAATGAAATCTCTAATTAGCTGTTCGCAAGCTCAGTCACTGGCATAAAGTCCCATGGCTACAGCAGAAGTAAATGGGAATTAAAAATATGGAGGTCTACAAATTGGGTTTTGTCTCTGTTTTCCCAGCAGCTGGTACGAAACTACATTGTAGTTCTAGAAAGAGAAGCCTCTGGTCTTACTTCTGGCAGACTTGCATCAATAATGAAGTTAAAATGCCTTCATTGGTTGGAGCATATCTGAGTAACAGAAGAAAAATGCCAGCCAGGCCATTTCTCTAGGTGTGACTGGAAAGAGGAGTAAACCACAGCAGAAATGTTGGAAATGATCAGAGAAGCCTAAAACAGAATAATCTCAATTACTGGGATTGAGTCATATTCTCCTTGTGTTTAAATGTAGTGAATAAAATGGCAGTGCATCGAATCACTAATATCAGCTACGGTCTAATCATATTGATTGCCTGATGATGTTGGAAGATACTGTCTCAGCATTTCTGTTTCCCACAAAAGCTCTCTGAGGATGTTATGATGAGATTTGAGTGGCGCCGTTGTTGTCATTCTAATCATACCGCCGAAGAATTTGTTCCACTGAGAACATTGTTGTATTTCTCAGAGACTAAACTAAATACGTAAGCACACAAGTCATTGTTCTGGAGGTTCATTAAACATTAAACATGTCATTGGAACAATCTGGGGTTTAGAAGATTTAGTGACAGATGTTTTTCATGGAAATAAACAGAAACAAAATAATTTTACATTTATATAAAAGCCTCTAAATCGTTTTACTACAGCCATTTTTAGTTAGAGAGGTATGACATTTATTCATAATTCTTAAGCCAACCAGACAGCTCTGGGACAAATGCAATTAGAACACCATTTATTGAGAACAAATAATGAACACACAAAATCACACACATTTTTATATTGTTTTTGATAATTCTGCGCATTTAACATTCATTCATTCATTCATCTTTGACCGCTTATTTAACAAATCTGCAAAAATTAAGAGTTACACTTATTCACAGGCACACTGCATATTACAATATATCATTACAAATATTGATTGCTACTATGATCTCTAACCTTTGAGCTAATTTGCTTTTTGAGATGAAGCAAAAGAAGTGAAAATACATCGTATATACAAACTAAACAATATATGACATATGATATGAACAACCTAATTTCCATAAAGTAAAAACATTGTAGAACAAACATTCATTAGTTGCACAATATAGAGGATTCTCTATATTTCTTAGACAAGGACCTGAGAAAGTGCAGAAGTACTGAATGTTTCGTTTTAGATTAATTGATGCATCTTTTAGACAGCTCCTTGATTTCATGTGATCATTTGAATTCCACTAATAGATTACTGCAAGAAAGATATTGAATGTAAATTGATAAAATATACAGTGGAAAACAATATACCGCCGTTCAAATTTCTTGAACAAAGACGTTTGTTCAGCAACATCTTGAGCTTGTTTTCTGTGGCGGCTCTTTATGTAACACCATCACTTCCTCTGTTGTGCCATCTTTTTGACTCAACATCCTGGAAACAACACAACAACACTGCAATCAGCTGATATGATTGAGATTGAGAAAGAAATTGTAGCACCAAGTCAACACAAAGAGAATATAAGTGAGGATGTGACTGTTAACTACCTGGCAGCAGTTTCCAAGGACTGAATGACATTTTCACCCGTGGCAGCGCTGCACTCCATGAATTCAAAGCTGTACTCCTGTAGAGGCAAAACAGCTACCCTTAGTGTAATAGTTTGACAATTATACCCGTTTTAATTTCTGTGCTGATGAAATGAACGGAGAGAGTGAGTGGGTGTGAAGCCAAAGATCAATACCTTGGCGAGAATTTCTCCTTCCTGAGTTTTAACCTGTCGTGCTGCATGATCACTCTTATTGCCCAGAAGTAAAATACTCACATCTTCTGGAGCTCCTTCCTGGAAAGTATGTATTTGTTTGATTATTGTTGGGATTGCCATGCAGACATCTTAAAAGAGTCTTATCTGTCTTCATAGACAGGTACAAGTGTTTCGGACATGTTGCTCAAATTATTGATGTTTGTTTCTGTTTTTTCAACAGTTAGAAGCACTAAATGAACAAAGCTTGTTAGAGTGGGGACATTTTACATTTTAACATTTAAATAGACCATACCTGAATACAGTTTGCCCAGTATCTGACAGCGGTGAATGACTGAGAGGAAGTGATGTCATACATCAGGAGAAATGCCTGGGCTTTATGAAAAATCTGTCTTGTCATGCTGTGAAACCTTTGGAGATACAGATAATATCATGAGAGAGAGAGTTTGCACAGGGTCCTGACCATCCTTTTTTAAACAAGAGCAGTTAAAAACCTTCCCTTAAATTCACTGTGAACACATTTGAGTTACAATCCAGTGAAAAATTTTTTTGCGTGACAAAACATGGACAGCAGATTTCAAAAGTGCCTTTTTTTGTAATCTAATCTAATAATGAAAGTTGAGTTTGCAAAGCATTGCAAAAAAAAAAGTATGTGTACAACATGTCTACATACTCCATGTTTGGTTCCCATCCCTGCTATTGGGACATCAGTTTTGTTGATTCCTTCACACAAAACATTGCTCAAGTGTTCAAAACCAGTTCTAAAACAGTTTACGACCTGGCTTGACACAGACTTCTTAAAACTTTCACGGTTGTTTTCAACACATTCTTTTGACATTAACTGTTCAGTAGGCTTCAACAGTATCTGCCATTGGCTACAATGAAAAGTGCATAGAGGATTATGCAAGCATTGTCACATGTGCTCATCATAATTCTTGTCTGACTGCCGAGATGTGTGCACTGCTGAGAACACACAATGCTGCCTTCAGACTGAGTGACAAAAAAGTCCTCAGGGCAGAGACAATCTGTCAGGGGCAACTTGTCCTGAGTTACAACAGAAACAACACACCACGGCTACTTCCAGGAGTAAAAAGTCCCATGGTACATTTAGGTCATCATAAACTGCAAAATAACACAATATACTTCTGATGGTGATGCTTCCTATTCAGATATGTTGAATTACTTTTTGTGTACAATCTTCCCTCCAGCCAATGACCAGACCTTCTGTCTACCCACAGCAGACATCAGGAGGACCTGAAAGTACATCTGAATATATGGTAAGCAAATGATCTGAACATTGCTTTAGATGTCCTTAAAGACATTTTTCAACATTTCTAACATCGGCTCAAGCAAATAAATTATGTGCTCCAAGAAAACCACCACTGCTCCCAAAAAATGTTATGTGTATCAATGAAAACAGATCTATTGCAACAACCCTGGTCATGATGGAGGAACTTAAGGCATCTGTCACATTTTATGTGTTTTTTTTTTTCTTTATGGCAGCTTCAACATCCACCACAACCTAGTTCAGCAATGACAGACTGACCCCAGAAACACCTCAAATAGTTATCAGTCCATATTATATTATATGTATTATAAATGTTCAGATCTTCATTTTCTTTTTATTACAAATACTAAAAAGGGAGAAAAATATTTCATTCATTTTACTGAGATAGAAAAATGTCAGACATAAGAGGACTTTGGATGTACCTCTGCTTTCCCACAAATATGGGCACAACCTGTATGAATCATGTGATATCAAATGTCACAGAATTCTGATTATACCATTATACCATAAAATATTTCTTAATATATATACGATATACACAATGTTTATGACTCTCCCTCATTAAATAAACTGTTATGCAATCTCACATATTTGCTCTAAAAATGGTAAAAAATCAAAAATGATTTCACCAATTAGTTACCAATTAATCAGAACAAGAACACTAGCACAAACTTACCGCTCTTGACCCGCTGTGTCCCAAAGCTTGAGCACCACAGGCTTTCCATCCACCATCACCGTCCACATGCAGGAATCAAGGCCTACAGAATTCAGTTATGTATCATTATTCCTTATGTTTACTAGTTCTGGGAAAAATAATCCTTTAGAATCCAGATCTTACCAACAGAGGCAGGTAAATCTAAAGAAAACTTCCCACTTGAAGCTCTTTTCATGAAGGAGGTCTTGCCTACACTACTGTCTCCCACCATCAACACATTGTAGGTTTTTGATGAGGCATGTACTTCTGAAGGGAAAACAAAAACACTTATTTGTCACACATGACACCTCTGCCTGCAATCAGCTGAGTGGAAGAGATAAAAGTTTCTTTACCAAAAGAAAACTTCTCTTGACTCTCTGGAACAAGGCGGATGTCACCCTGTGGAGTCTGAACTGGACTCACCCTGTCAGCTCCCCCCTCACTGTAAAACAGCCAGATGCCACATATAACAAATGCAAAATATACAGCACACCACAATGAATACATTTAGTCATTGGCTGAGTTTATATCTGAGAAATATTATTTTTATTATGGAAAAAAAAGTGTTGCTTTAATTTGATTATTTTTTGAAAATAAAACAAACAAACAAAACACAAAAAGGACTGACTTGGACTAAGGCCACACAATTTACACTAGACCTCAGAGAAACAAATGTAATTTAAACTAGATTATTAAATTCAGTTTAGTACTTTTTGCCAAAAAAAAAAAAACAACAACAAGCAGACATGAGTGAAAACACAACCAGAAGTAAAATACAAAGTAGTTTAAAAGCTCAAGTCACTTAATGTGTGAATGATCACATTGGATTATTGTATTGTAGTGAAATTATTATTTTAAGAATATTAACAATGTCACAGTTTTGTTTCACTGTGAAAATTGTCATAGACTGAAGAAGAAAAACTGCCACAAAAGAAAACACAGTTGCAAACACAAAGCAGTGTGGTGTGATCTTACCTCTTTGGCCCTTTGTGCTCTATTGCCTTTGAGATGCTGATGGAAGAGGAGGATTTCTGATTGCTTTGATCAACCTGCGGACAAATAATCAAATTCACGCAGTGAGTGAGTTGAGTAATTAATTCAATAAATTATATAAAAAATACACTAAGTGATGTTTGTTTATCTGAAGTGAAGATTTTCAGGACAATGTTCTGTTTGTTCAGCACGGGGGCATAGTGGTTAGCACAGTTGCCCCGCAACAAGAAGTTTGTGGGTTTGATTCCCGGTCCCTTTCTGTGCTTGCATGGGTTTCCTCCCACCGTCCAAAGACATGCATGTTTCAGTTGATTGGTGACTCTAAATTGCTTGTAGGTGAGTGTGAGTGGTTGTTGGTCTCTGTTTGTCTCTTTGTGTTGGCCCTGCAATGGACTAGCATCCTGTCCAGGGTTTATCCCGCCCTCACCTAACGTGAGCTGGGATTGGCTCCAGCACACCCTGCGACCCAGAAACAGACTCAGCCTTCCATTAGATGCGTTTAGTTCATTTAATGTGCTTCTTCTTCTTTTCACTATGTGAAACTTGTAATGCGGACCACATGTTCCTCATTTTGGTTCTTTGGTCCATTTTGTTTTTGAAACAAGCTCTTGAGCAGTATGCAAGTGTTTTAAGCAAATAGGAAGTGCGGCACATCACAGACAGAGGGAAGTTATTCAAACGTGTAGTTAAGATGAGTTGTGTGGGATTTTGCTGACTTTTCAACTATCACTTTGCAATGTTGAAAAGTTGTAGAATTACATTTCAGAGACGAGAACTACTCAAGGAAATCTGCCAAAGAAAACTGTCCAATAATAAGTAACAGTGAGACAAATATTCACTATATTTACATGATTTCTGACCTGTAATTCATTTGTTTGAGCAAGTTTGACACAAAATTAAATGGACGTGTAAAATGTGTAACTAAAACATCAGATTCCCACAGATAAAATCTTTTGGCTTTGCTGCTTACCTCTGATAATTTGTCCAGTAAGGGTTGATGTCCATGTGACTTCCGATGAGATCCCAGTTTTCGTCTTCTCCCTCCAGCAGCCGCTTCTGCCATAACATCATCTTTGGGAGAAGTGGATGGTGTACCAGGGAGGGCATCCACAGCTGGCTGACGCTCTATTTCTGCTAGTTCCCTCAGAGCATCAGTGGGGTTTAACTGAGATTCACCAATGTAGATGCATTCAGTTGTTTCAAATACTTTTTCTTTCCTTTGCTCAGACTCAGTGCTGTCTTCTTCATTGTGAAATTGAAGCTTTTTTCCTTCAATTCCTGACACACTCTCAGTCAAAGCTTCCCCAACACTTGTGACAGTGGCCTCATTATCCCCCTCCTGTTCTTGGTGTAGGTCCTCTCCTTTGGATGGTGAAACAAGTTTTCTGCGGGTGGAGCTCAATTTTTTTCTCCTGCTCGTCGAACTGAAATTTGGACTTGCATTCCTCTTCTCAGAGTTTGTGTTGTTCGCTCCTTCATTCATATTGTTTGGCTCCTGTTCGCTCGCCTTGTCCCCTCCATCCTCTTCACCAGCTTCTCCCCTGATCACCGATTCTACTTTTTCCAAATCTGTCAGAGCTGCACTGGGTGTTTCTGGACTTTGCTCCTCAGTTTGTGTATTTTGTGTAGTCTCAGAAAAAGACAATGTGTTACCAGAGTCAGGATTTATAGCGTCCACAGGATTTGGAGACAGAAACTGATCAACTGAACGTCTGTTTCTTCTGGGGACCACAGAAGTTGTTTGTATCTCAGTGCTTGCCTGATCATTTGGCTTCAGTGGCTCTGCACCATGATCTTCAGTTCCCTCACTATCTCTTACATCAGTGTGGAGAACCACTGAATCACCGATGTGTGGTTTTATGTTGGTCTCCACAGTCTGCAAGTCTGAGGTGCTGCTACTTTCCTGTTCTCTATGCACAGTTATCAATGATGGCTGTGCGTTTTGACTTTGTGTTACCTCTTTCACCTGCTCCATCCATCTCATATCAGCTTCCACACCGAAATTAGTTTCAATTGTTCTGCCTTGGATGTCCGTTTGTCCTTCTTGTTTTCTTTTGAGTTGGGTTTTGCGAGTGGAGCCAATCTTTCTTTTCTTTTTGTTGACATTTTCCTGTAGATTTTCACAGTCATCCTCCATGTTTCTTTCCTCTATGTCTTGTTGGCTGTGAGATGCAGCTGCTGCTGGAGAAATTTCACTTTCCTCAGGCACATTCACAACTTGATTTCTTCTCAGGTTTTCCTCAACACCAACATCAAATGCCCACACGTCCATTTTATTTAGTGCAGCAGAAAAAGGTTGAGCATGTATGACTTCATTTGAAGTATTTATTTCTTTGCCTGCTTGCTCTTTATTTGTAAGATCTTCAGATTCTTCACTGACCTCGACCTGCCCAGACTCATGTACATCCGTAGCGCTTTCTGCTGACACTTCCTCAGATTGTATCAAATCTACTTTTGCTGTATCATATCCTGTAAATGGCATCAAATTCTCACCCTCTTTAATGTGTTCTGTCTTCTCTCCACTGAGGCCTTCGGCGGATTTGGAAAGTTCAGTCTTGTCTGAGTTTAAAGAAATACCTGTTGTCAACATTGTACTGCTGTCAATAATATCCGCAGGTGCAGCTTTTGTTTTCTCACTGCATGTGAAACCTGGTTCAGTACGCTCTTTTGATCCTCCCTGCCCTGTTGTCTCTGTTCCTAATGGTGTTTTTTCTATTTTGGAAGCTTTATCGACCCAGGTATTTTCTACCACTTCTTCTGGATGTTTGGGGTGTGGTCCATGTTGTCTTCCTCTATTTCTCCTGCTTGACCCCAGTTTTCTTCTGCTGCCTGGGGATTTGAAGCCTGAATGAGTTCCTTCCTTAATACTCTCAGAATCATCCATAGGTTGGCAGTCCTGCGGGGACCTTATTTCTAAGGGCAGAGTTAGTAAATGATGACTGCTCTCTTCAATCGAGGAGTAATCAAATTCATGCATTTTCTGCATTTCCCGAAGCTTCCCCTCCTTTTTTTCCGGCAAAGTATCCTCTGATTGCTGAGTGACTCTGACTTCAGAGGGGTTGAAATGACTGTTTTGTTTCTCATTTGCAGACACCTCCTCTTTTGGTGATGAAACTGTTGATTGCTCAACATTGAATCCACATTCTGTGTGTTGTCTGTAGCTGCTTTTTTCTGCGGTTTGATCTGGTGTTGTTGAAGACTCTGTGTTCTCTGATTTTAAATGTGACCCATCCACCAAGTTGTTGGGCTGTAAAATTGCTGAATGCTTTAACACACTTTCACCTCTTTCTTTACTTTCTGTGTCTGTTACAGAAGAAACGCTGGAAAAGTCTTGATCATCTATCTCCATTACGCTAAATTGGTCAATTATTTCTTTATTACTTGTTAAATCAAAGGTGCTTACATGTGCATCATCCTTTACTTTGTCATGATCTTCTTCAGTCTGAGGAGGGTCAGACTTTTCTTTTCTTTCCACCAAGGTTTCTGTTGATGTTTCCTCGACAGCTGTCTCCAGGGTTGATGAGTCCTTAATATTCTGTCGTCCTTTATTTCTACGACTAGACCCCAGTTTTCTTCTGTTCCTGAGGGGGTTGAAGTTGGTGTCATTTTGCTCTTCTATTTTCACAGAACCATCCTGAATGTCTGAGTCTGAAGGAACATCTGTTTCTGATGGCAGGGTTTGTAGAGAAGATTTGCTCTCCTCTATCTCGGAGAGGAGTCCTTCCTTCTCCCAATGATCTGTTTGTTCAGAAGTTGGTTTTATCTCATCCTCTGCTTGGGCTTCATTCTCATAGACCTGATCTAGTTCAGTGTTGGCTCTTCCTGTGTGACTGGTCTGTAATGTCTTAGTATCATTTACATGATCATCTTCATTTGTCTGGTCTGCAGTCTCCATGTTGCTTTCCTTTATAGGAGGCTCATCCTGTTTATCATCGGGATCTGAAACTTCCGGTATGGAGGCAGGATCATCGGTACTTTTCTGAATTGTCTCAAATTGATATGGGTCACTGACTTCTTGGTCTGCCAGATTTGCAGAACAGATTTCAGTATTTTCTGTGGCACCATGCATCCCACTCTCTGAGGAATAATCAAGATGAATTTCTTGTATTTTTGTTTGCTTCATGTCCTCTTCTTCAAGCACTTTCTTCACAGCATCCTCTGAGTGTTGAGCTCCTTTCACATCAGATAAACTGAAATGATCATTTTGTTCTTCATTTGTAGATGACTCTTCTTTTGGTGAGAAAACTGTTGTTTGGTCAACTCTGTCCTCAGGGTCAGTGTTTTGTCCATGGCTGCTTCTTTCTGTGGATATCCCTTGTATGATTGAACACTCTATTCCCTCAGACTTTAGATTCAACTGAGGCACCTCATTGTTGGCCTGCCTCAACAAGTCTGTGTTCTCGTCTGGTTCTTTATTTTCTGTATCCGTTCCAGAAAAGACACCGGTGAGTTCCTCATCTTGTGTCTGTGTTATATTTGGTTTGTTGATGAACTGTTGATCCACCTCAGCACTCGAATATATACTAATGGTAGTTAACTCAGGGATGCTAACATTTGTTTTCTCTTGGTCACTGACATCAGTTTGAGAAAGGTCAAATCTGTCTTCTCCTTCTGGCCTGATTTCCATTGATGTCTCCTGGACTGCTGTGTCTGTGGTTAATGCCATTTTTGTTGTTCCAAGAAGTTTGTTATCCTGGGTATTTTCTGAATCAGCAGCAGAGCCCTTAACATGCTGTCGTCCTTTACTTCTACGACTAGACCCCAGTTTTCTTCTGTTCCTGAGGGGGTTGAAGTTGGTGTCATTTTGCTCTTCTATTTTCACAGAACCATCCTGAATGTCTGAGTCTGAAGGAACATCTGTTTCTGATGGCAGGGTTTGTAGAGAAGATTTGCTCTCCTCTATCTCGGAGAGGAGTCCTTCCTTCTCCCAATGATCTGTTTGTTCAGAAGTTGGTTTTATCTCATCCTCTGCTTGGGCTTCATTCTCATAGACCTGATCTAGTTCAGTGTTGGCTCTTCCTGTGTGACTGGTCTGTAATGTCTTAGTATCATTTACATGATCATCTTCATTTGTCTGGTCTGCAGTCTCCATGTTGCTTTCCTTTATAGGAGGCTCATCCTGTTTATCATCGGGATCTGAAACTTCCGGTATGGAGGCAGGATCATCAATACTCTTCTGAAGCATCTCAGGTTGATATGTGTCACTGACTTCATCTTGTTCTTTAAGGTTTCTAGTCCAGGTATCAGAATTGTTTCCAGTATCATGTATTATACTTTGAAAGGAGTCATCACTTTTAGGCATTTTCTGGATTTTTATTGGCTGAACTTCCTGTTCCTGGACTTCATTTAAAGCATCTTTTGAAAGAGTGTCTTTAGTCTGAAGAGTGTCAGACTTGTCATTTTCTTTGAGTGTTGCTTCCATTGATTTATCAGACGTGTCCATATTAAAGGAAGGGTCTCTTTCTTTGTAGCTTTCTTCAAAATATTCATTTTTAGGGAGGAAACATTCCAGCTCCTCTTCTGGAGAGCTTGTCATGAGGTTCTGGTCCTCAGATGAATAATTAGATGCAGACTCTGGATTAAGGGAACGGTCATATGTCATAGACATGATACCATCATGCTCACTGTCTTCCTGACCTGTTGCAAAGGACCTTGTTGTTTGGGGAGCTTCATTGTGGCTGTCTTCTACATCTTCCTCTGCAGATTTGTAGTGTGATTCAGCAGCAGAGCCCTTAACATGCTGTCGTCCTTTATTTCTACGACTAGACCCCAGTTTTCTTCTGTTCCTGAGGGGGTTGAAGTTGGTGTCATTTTGCTCTTCTATTTTCACAGAACCATCCTGAATGTCTGAGTCTGAAGGAACATCTGTTTCTGATGGCAGGGTTTGTAGAGAAGATTTGCTCTCCTCTATCTTGGAGAGGAGTCCTTCCTTCTCCCAATGATCTGTTTGTTCAGAAGTTGGTTTTATCTCATCCTCTGCTTGGGCTTCATTCTCATAGACCTGATCTAGTTCAGTGTTGGCTCTTCCTGTGTGACTGGTCTGTAATGTCTTAGTATCATTTACATGATCATCTTCATTTGTCTGGTCTGCAGTCTCCATGTTGCTTTCCTTTATAGGAGGCTCATCCTGTTTATCATCGGGATCTGAAACTTCCGGTATGGAGGCAGGATCATCGGTACTTTTCTGAATTGTCTCAAATTGATATGGGTCACTGACTTCTTGGTCTGCCAGATTTGCAGAACAGATTTCAGTATTTTCTGTGGCACCATGCATCCCACTCTCTGAGGAATAATCAAGATGAATTTCTTGTATTTTTGTTTGCTTCATGTCCTCTTCTTCAAGCACTTTCTTCACAGCATCCTCTGAGTGTTGAGCTCCTTTCACATCAGATAAACTGAAATGATCATTTTGTTCTTCATTTGTAGATGACTCTTCTTTTGGTGAGAAAACTGTTGTTTGGTCAACTCTGTCCTCAGGGTCAGTGTTTTGTCCATGGCTGCTTCTTTCTGTGGATATCCCTTGTATGATTGAACACTCTATTCCCTCAGACTTTAGATTCAACTGAGGCACCTCATTGTTGGCCTGCCTCAACAAGTCTGTGTTCTCGTCTGGTTCTTTATTTTCTGTATCCGTTCCAGAAAAGACACCGGTGAGTTCCTCATCTTGTGTCTGTGTTATATTTGGTTTGTTGATGACCTGTTGATCCACCTCAGCACTCGAATATATACTAATGGTAGTTAACTCAGGGATGCTAACATTTGTTTTCTCTTGGTCACTGACATCAGTTTGAGAAAGGTCAAATCTGTCTTCTCCTTCTGGCCTGATTTCCATTGATGTCTCCTGGACTGCTGTGTCTGTGGTTAATGCCATTTTTGTTGTTCCAAGAAGTTTGTTATCCTGGGTATTTTCTGAATCAGCAGCAGAGCCCTTAACATGCTGTCGTCCTTTATTTCTACGACTAGACCCCAGTTTTCTTCTGTTCCTGAGGGGTTTGAAGTTGGTGTCATTTTGCTCTTCTATTTTCACAGAACCATCCTGAATGTCTGAGTCTGATGGAACATCTGTTTCTGATGGCAGGGTTTGTAGAGAAGATTTGCTCTCCTCTATCTCGGAGAGGAGTCCTTCCTTCTCCCAGTGATCTGTTTGTTCAGAAGTTGGTTTTATCTCATCCTCTGCTTGGGCTTCATTCTCATAGACCTGATCTAGTTCAGTGTTGGCTCTTCCTGTGTGACTGGTCTGTAATGTCTTAGTATCATTTACATGATCATCTTCATTTGTCTGGTCTGCAGTCTCCATGTTGCTTTCCTTTATAGGAGGCTCATCCTGTTTATCATCGGGATCTGAAACTTCCGGTATGGAGGCAGGATCATCAATACTCTTCTGAAGCATCTCAGGTTGATATGTGTCACTGACTTCATCTTGTTCTTTAAGGTTTCTAGTCCAGGTATCAGAATTGTTTCCAGTATCATGTATTATACTTTGAAAGGAGTCATCACTTTTAGGCATTTTCTGGATTTTTATTGGCTGAACTTCCTGTTCCTGGACTTCATTTAAAGCATCTTTTGAAAGAGTGTCTTTAGTCTGAAGAGTGTCAGACTTGTCATTTTCTTTGAGTGTTGCTTCCATTGATTTATCAGACGTGTCCATATTAAAGGAAGGGTCTCTTTCTTTGTAGCTTTCTTCAAAATATTCATTTTTAGGGAGGAAACATTCCAGCTCCTCTTCTGGAGAGCTTGTCATGAGGTTCTGGTCCTCAGATGAATAATTAGATGCAGACTCTGGATTAAGGGAACGGTCATATGTCATAGACATGATACCATCATGCTCACTGTCTTCCTGACCTGTTGCAAAGGACCTTGTTGTTTGGGGAGCTTCATTGCGGCTGTCTTCTACATCTTCCTCTGCAGATTTGTAGTGTGATTCAGCAGCAGAGCCCTTAACATGCTGTCGTCCTTTATTTCTACGACTAGACCCCAGTTTTCTTCTGTTCCTGAGGGGGTTGAAGTTGGTGTCATTTTGCTCTTCTATTTTCACAGAACCATCCTGAATGTCTGAGTCTGAAGGAACATCTGTTTCTGATGGCAGGGTTTGTAGAGAAGATTTGCTCTCCTCTATCTCGGAGAGGAGTCCTTCCTTCTCCCAATGATCTGTTTGTTCAGAAGTTGGTTTTATCTCATCCTCTGCTTGGGCTTCATTCTCATAGACCTGATCTAGTTCAGTGTTGGCTCTTCCTGTGTGACTGGTCTGTAATGTCTTAGTATCATTTACATGATCATCTTCATTTGTCTGGTCTGCAGTCTCCATGTTGCTTTCCTTTATAGGAGGCTCATCCTGTTTATCATCGGGATCTGAAACTTCCGGTATGGAGGCAGGATCATCGGTACTTTTCTGAATTGTCTCAAATTGATATGGGTCACTGACTTCTTGGTCTGCCAGATTTGCAGAACAGATTTCAATATTTTCTTTGGCACCATGCATCCCACTCTCTGAGGAATAATCAAGATGAATTTCTTGTATTTTTGTTTGCTTCATGTCCTCTTCTTCAAGCACTTTCTTCACAGCATCCTCTGAGTGTTGAGCTCCTTTCACATCAGATAAACTGAAATGATCATTTTGTTCTTCATTTGTAGATGACTCTTCTTTTGGTGAGAAAACTGTTGTTTGGTCAACTCTGTCCTCAGGGTCAGTGTTTTGTCCATGGCTGCTTCTTTCTGTGGATATCCCTTGTATGATTGAACACTCTATTCCCTCAGACTTTAGATTCAACTGAGGCACCTCATTGTTGGCCTGCCTCAACAAGTCTGTGTTCTCGTCTGGTTCTTTATTTTCTGTATCCGTTCCAGAAAAGACACCGGTGAGTTCCTCATCTTGTGTCTGTGTTATATTTGGTTTGTTGATGAACTGTTGATCCACCTCAGCACTCGAATATATACTAATGGTAGTTAACTCAGGGATGCTAACATTTGTTTTCTCTTGGTCACTGACATCAGTTTGAGAAAGGTCAAATCTGTCTTCTCCTTCTGGCCTGATTTCCATTGATGTCTCCTGGACTGCTGTGTCTGTGGTTAATGCCATTTTTGTTGTTCCAAGAAGTTTGTTATCCTGGGTATTTTCTGAATCAGCAGCAGAGCCCTTAACATGCTGTCGTCCTTTACTTCTACGACTAGACCCCAGTTTTCTTCTGTTCCTGAGGGGGTTGAAGTTGGTGTCATTTTGCTCTTCTATTTTCACAGAACCATCCTGAATGTCTGAGTCTGATGGAACATCTGTTTCTGATGGCAGGGTTTGTAGAGAAGATTTGCTCTCCTCTATCTCGGAGAGGAGTCCTTCCTTCTCCCAATGATCTGTTTGTTCAGAAGTTGGTTTTATCTCATCCTCTGCTTGGGCTTCATTCTCATAGACCTGATCTAGTTCAGTGTTGGCTCTTCCTGTGTGACTGGTCTGTAATGTCTTAGTATCATTTACATGATGATCATCTTCATTTGTCTGGTCTGCAGTCTCCATGTTGCTTTCCTTTATAGGAGGCTCATCCTGTTTATCATCGGGATCAGAAACTTCTGGTATGGAGGCAGGATCATCATTACTCTTCTGAAGCAACCCATCCAGCTCATCATCTGTAGAGGTTTTTCTTGTAAGGTTTTGAACATCGGAAGAATAATTGGATGCAGACTTTAGGTAATGGTCAAATGCCACAGACATGAAAACATCATGCTCTCTGTCTTCCTGACTTTTTTTTGACATTGTTGGAAAAGCTTCAGTGCACCTGATATCTTCTCCATCTAATTCTTTGGATTTGTCACTCTCTGAAACATTGGCTTGTAAAAATCCCCATCTCCTTAACAAGTCTGTATCATCCTGCCTTTCTTCATCATTTTCAGAATCCAGAAGTAATGGCATGGCAGTTTCAATTGCATCATTACTCACCTTTCCAGCAACGTCTTCTTTGGTTTCATGTGATTCACTAACAGAATCCTGTATGTGCTGTTGCTCTTTATTTCTACGAGAGCCCAGTTTTCTTCTATTTACAGAAGAGTTGAAATTGGTGTTGTTTTGTTTTTCTATCTTGAACGAAGGATTGTGAGTTTGGGAGTCAAATTGTTTGGAGATCTGTTCATTTTGGTTCACATCTGCAGGCAGCTCTTCTGTTGGTAATGAAAATGTTATTTCCTCTATGATGCATTCAGTTGTAGTTTCATCAGTGGTTATTGCTGTTGTGGTAGAAAACCCTTGAACAACTGCTTGTATATGTGGATCACTCATTGAATAGTTTCCCTGTAAATTTCCATCCTGTCTTAGTGGGTCTGTATCTTTGTCTATTTCCTTTTGTGTTGCAGAGCACACTCTGAAAAGCTGTTGTGTCTCACTGCAATCTGAGTTTTGATTTTGTTGCGTTGTCTTTTCCAGGACATCTGCTGCTCTGTTTGCTGTTATAGTTTTCTGAACGTCACATGAATGGTCATGTGTGATGGCTAAAGAGCTGTGTGTTGCTGAGATGTCCTGCCCATCCCCTTTACTTAATTCTTCCTCCTTCTCAGACTGGCTTTCATTATTAACAGTGTTTTTCTCAACTTCCTCTCTGGTTTCATGAAATTCTGAGTCCTCTAGGTGCTGTCCTTCATTTTTTCGTGTAGAACCGAGTTTTCTTCTGTTAAACATGAGTTTTGGTGAAGGTGGGTGTTTGGTGTCAGGTTGTGGATCATCAGGATTAGACAATGCGGTTAATGATTCATTATCTGCCTCGAGCATTTGACACTGTGCAACAGAAGTACTGCCTGTTCCGTACAGCTCATGAGCCTTTGAGGTTTCCTTTTGATTTGCTCCCCTGCGACGTGAACCAAGTCTCTTTTTCTTTGCTGTTTGAGCAGACATGATTTCTTATCTTCTATCCTACAGCATGAGACATTTAATCATGCAACATGCAACCCAAGTTCAGATCTACGATCCATCAGATAACATCTGATGGGAACTAAATGTGGAGAAAATTGTACCTTGTCAGTTTTCTCAAGCCTTTAACCCAGCTGCTTTGAAACACCATTATAAAGAGTTTTTACCCACATGCAGCAGATAAAAACAAGAATGTTGATCATTTAGATTTAGCTATAACCATATTACAAAGAAAACCAAACAAATTAAATTCAATAGAGGTATAAATTCCAATTAAAATTATTTAAAAGCAAAACAGATTAGTTGTTGAAATTAAAATAATGCTTTCAGGCCTTCCACAAAGTTACATGCACTTACCACCCAAATCTGGCCCCTCTTGTCTCCTACACGCTTCTCTTCATAATGTCAAGTCATCTGCCTCAGCTACATGGTAGATTTCACACGCAGAGGCGTTCCTGTGCTGCATCTCTGACAGACAACTTCCTGTGTGGGCAAACCTTACAGCCTTCTTCAGCAACGATGCACTTCATGAATTTAGTCAACCTCTCAGCTCATTTGGTCATCATACATGGATATAAATAACATGACACTTTTTTAGCATCTCAAACATAAGAGAATTGAAAAAGGTGGGACGTTTCACCTGGAAAAACATTTATTGAACAAGTTGTTTAACTGCATCAGCACAAATTGTCAGAGCTCAGAGAATCAGCAAAAAGTACAATAAATGCCTTCTTTTGCCAAAGTGACATTGGTTAAAAAAAAATTACAGATGTTTTAGGCTTCAAGGCCTGCATACCACAGCACCAGTATTTACAACAATTGTTGCATGTCAGCTTTCTGTCATAAGCATAAAGTATGCTCCTTCTACTGGTGACGCATATCACAGTAACCCATCAAAAGTAATTTAAAAGTAAATCAGAAATAAAAAACAAAAACATTACATGTACTTTAATTCAGTTGAACAGTTAAAAAAATAACAGAATAGTAATGTGAAACTAAATCCATGATTACATTTTCAGAACATGCAGGGCATGATGAAATTTGTTTCATGTGGACAATAAATTCGATGGCTGAAAATATTTTTTTTGGGGGGGGGACAAAAAAAAAAAAAAAAAATCTTTGTTATTTCAACAGACTGATACACCATATTTAACAAGCTGATCGTAGTCAACAAAATCTAAAAAGAAAAACATAGCTATAAAAATTTGTATTGTCAAATCATAGCAGGATCCTGCAGACGAGCCATTCTTAGGTCTTCATTTCCTCTCGTTAGATCGTGAACGACTGTGAAATATATGAATTTGTGAATAAATGCAAGACACGGTAGTTTAAATTATATGATGATAGTTGGCACTAATACTCATGTGTACCTCCTTGACTGTGAGAAAGATCTTGAGCGCTTGCGATTCTTGTCTCTGGACAGAGACCGATATCTACGTCTGTCTCTTGAAAGAGACCTGAAAGGGACAAGAAAAGTCATGTCAATTTCATCCTTTATCAAACACACACAACTTGTATTTTAAAAATTGCCATTATAAGCTTACCTGCTGCGGCTGCGACTGAGGCTCCTCCTCCTCGGTGATCTATGTTGTGGGTGAATTTTAAGAAAAATACAAAAAAAAAAAAAAAAACAAAAAAAAAGTTACAAGAGAATTTAATGTTTTCCATCACCAATGAAACCTTCACACGCTTGATCCCTAAAGAGACACAGGTCACACGTGGAAACATGGCTACACGTAGTTCCTGTCTGTTCATAGATCATCTGCATCCATGAACCACGATCAACCCGTTAAAAAGAAACTTTGGCTATCGAGCACCAATCATGGAGTTGGATCTCAGACTATAGAACAAAATTGAAGCTCGGCATTAAAGACTTCTTGTGCGGGATACTTAGGACAAGTGGCGAAAAGCATGCTAATGCTATACTACTATAAAGTTATTGTTGTTGGTTTTTTTTTGTTTTTTTTTTTTTTACAATGTCGCAGGTGGTCAGGTTGTGCAAAATATGTACAAAGCCCATTATAAAAGTAAATTATTTCTTCGAAGAAACATGGATGTGGGATATTTCCCCAACAACTTAAAGTCTACTTAGGGTGGCATCAAAACTATTGCAGGCACAATTGAAACTTGATGAGCTTCATGAGAATGCACCATACAAACCTTGATTAAGTGTATAGTTTATTTATTTATTTTTCATTTTTTGTTTGTTGCCCCTAACTTGAAAGGATATTCTAATTGCAAAGGGAGTTGGCATTAATAAAATTTAGTTCAATGGATATGGAATGACCCATTAAACTAAATTGATATTAAAGTCAAACCATTAAAATAAACTAAGTTTTTACATTTACAAATGAGAAGTTTATGACTGACAGAAGGTTTCCTTGACCACAACTTTTGACCTTCAGATTTTTGCAGCTCTTCACTGAAATTGCTCAACATGATTTAACTGCTGAGGGAAAATTGTCAGGCAGTGTTGAAAACTAGATTAAGCATGAAAACTATAAAGAGCAGGATAAAAGAAACTTACTATTTTGGGGGATTTGGACAACATAGAAATGACGCAAGGAAGCCAGACTGATGGTGAGGGAAGTCGAATTGCAGAGAGGATTTGCCACATGATGCAAATGTTGGAGATATGAAGTTGCTTGGTGGCTGGTTGGAGGGGGTAGTTGTAGATTTTCCCTGCCTTTTTTTGGGGGGGTAGACGGATGGGGATGTAAGCCAAGGGCTGTTCCCGTTGATACAGTAGTTGTATGGAGAATAGAAAGAGTAAAGACGCTGATTGGTTGATAATGAGAAGTGGACCGCTGTCGATTTGGTTAAGGTTGGAGGAGGAACAGGAGGATGCTGAGAACTGCATGCTCAGGAACCAAAAGGTTGGTGGAACCTGACGACTGGTGGTGCGCCTGGGTCATATGACAACACCAGCCAAGCTGATCGGGGCTCGCTGGTCAGCAGTCACATGATGCTGAAAGAGGACTAGTTGACTGACTCAGATGGTGAGAAGCGTGGTGGTGACTCTGAAACGGGGTTCAGTTTTATTAATAGATGGCAACTGAACTCAGGAGAAAAAATAAAATAAAAATTTACACCTGCAGAAAGTAATTCCACAAAGTACCTAGAAAAATGTTTAATGGAAGACGAAACGCTAACCTCTTAAGATGTCCTCATAATGAAATATCACACTCGAGTTTGCTGCCTTACAGTCTTAGTGCTTTAAGAGTTCATAAATAGTCAAGTGCTGACATAAGTTGCCAGTGGACTCTTGCAAACTCTAAAATTGAAACTGATGAATAAATATCATGGTAGTGAAATAATGACATTTTGTTTAGAAAGCATCAATCAAGGATGAGATTTTTAAACAAATGAAAAAAGTGTTGATATATCAAATTCTGAAGCAGCCAGATCCACAGATCATCTATTGATGAACTCGTGTGCCACAGTCAGAAACTGCACTTCCTACTTGGCACTGACTTGAAGGCTAACAAAGCTTTTAATAGGGCTATCAAATATTGATTTTAATGGCTTCACCAGTTAAACTAATCATTTGAAAGAATCAAAACTAATGCTAATGGTGTGTTAGGAGGGTAAATCTGCTTTGTCATTTTTGTTTTTACACAACACTGCAACTGTAAAGAAAGCAGCAAAATTAATTATCAAAGTGGAAAGGCATACCGGCGTCTGACTGGAGGACTACGTCGCCTAAAATCATCTCGGGGGCGTCTGCTCCAGGATGGAGGAGGACCACGGCTCCTTGAGCGCTTTTCCCCAGTGGATAACTCAACACGTACCCGACAGCCGCACATGGTTCTGAACAATATTCAACACACAATGTAGGAAATTGCAAGGAAAAAAAAAAACAAAAACAAGCAAACAAACCAAGCATTACATCAATATTCACTAAATGTGTTGAAATAATTACCTTCCATCCAGTTCTCTCACAGCATCAGATGCATCTCTGGGATCTTCAAATTCTACGAAAGCAAAACCTGGTGGATTCCGAGCAACCCAAACACTTCTTAAAGGACCATAGTAGCCGAAAGCCCTTTCTAACTCTGTCTTATTGCCATTGTTTCCTAGATTCCCAACATAAACCTTGCAGTCAAGGGGACAGTCTCTGTGAAGAGCAGGGTCTGAAAAAGGAAAACACACACACAAATTGACAGTTAAAAAGTGCCGCTGAACATTTGAGGGAAACTGAAATGGCCTAACATTTACTTTCTCTCATTTTTACCCTTCTTGGTATTGAATTGCCCCGCCCCAACAAAAAAATCCTATGTAATTTTGACTCAATTTCATTTATAACCATCATATATCTTTAATCAAGTTTGACAGTACAAGTTTTTGTGAGCTGGTTATCAATCATGGAATAAGAATTGGTTCCTGAGAGCAAGTGTTGGACTTTCTGTGCAGACGTCTACATCAAAAAAGTGAGACCAAATTAATGCATAAATTGTAGAGTTTGTATTAATATTTGGGCTTAACTCTGTAATTGCAATCAATTCAAAGATTGCAATTAATGTGTTATTTATTTATTTATTTTAATGGCTTGCTGCTCTCCTGTCTGTTTGACATATTCTTGCGTCAGCAGCTTCCTGGCGTGGCATACGTCATGGAGATGAATGACAACGATTCACTTCTGATGGTTCGTTCTGAGAAACAGGGCGCTGGCTCTTTGTTTCAATTTCTCATCAATAATATCAAACATTACCATATATATGCCTCCTGTCATTTATCTTCCTGTTCTAACAATATACAGAAAAAACAGGAATCTTTCATTCATATTTAGAAATGTGGATAAATCCAGTGCTACCCTGTGAATCATTAAATCAAAAATTTTAATCGTTTCATAGTCCTGAGATATAGACATCTGCACTGAGGTAGATCTCCTGCTCTGATGACTTTTTGGGTAAAACAACAGTACAACAGAGAAAGCGACCTATAAATGTAATCTTATGGTTAAAGGAACAAAGGACTATTTCACACCAACAATCACACAAAATTAAAAGCAGAAGTCTCAGTTTAAATGAACTGAGTGCAAGCCTAGGTAGTTGGGACAAGTCTTTGTCTCTAAATGCTTCAGCTGAACAATTTGCTTGGAAAAAAAAACCTGTTTTGACAAACAAAGAAAGAAAGTATTACACACTGAAGTAACCAGTTATCATACCTCCCATTTCACCAAACAGCTCCTTGACAGAGTGCTGCAATGTAAGCCTGAAAGAAAAGAAAGACAGACTGTTAAAGCCACCGTACCTGAGGTGTGAGCAAAATGGCTCACAAATATTTTCATGCAATTTACATCCCACTATTCTGCAATACTTTATTGGGCTTAATGATAACTGATATTTGGTTTGGGTTTTACCTTTGGGTCACTGTAGAGCCTGACAACTGACTGTGTGAGTTTACAAACACTGGGCTGACCGTTTTAAAAGGTAACATAACTCAAGAAAACGGCCACTCAGACTTGGGAATAGTTTACTAACAAAAACTAATTAGTCGAATATTGTAGTCCTGCAATAAATGAAGGTTAATCTGAAGGTAGGTGTAGTCTGTGGGAGAGTTGGACTGTGTTGCTTTGTAAAAATTTTGTCTGCTATTTTGTAAACCCCATTTAACCCAGAAATAAATTAAACATACAGTCCACTTTAAATGATAAAAAAGTTAAACATAAACAAAGATGACTTCCTTCGGGACTATCACACAGCTATCATGACAAAAATTAATTTTTTTTAAACAAAATCTAAAAACATTACAACCTTGATGAAAGCATGTTTTAATGCTCGGCTGTTCTATTAGACCACACAAGTTTCGGTAAGGTGTTCCTGATTACTGGGTAAATCGTTCATTGCTGACTCTACTTAAGGGCCATCATTAGCCTCGTGCTAACACAAGCTAACAACCAAAAGTAAGGTAGCTCCATTTCATTAGCTAGTGCGTAAACGAAAAAAAAACGGATAACGCTCAAAGCTGGTTTGAAAAAATATTTTGTGCACGACCCAAATTTCATTGATTAGAGTTCTTTTTTAAAATTGAAGTTGGTGTCTTGGCTGCCACACTTTATTCGGGAATCACAACGAGCCCGCCAGCCATGCAGACATTTAAGCTATGCTAGCGCGCACGCACAATGTGGCGGTTTTTACATTTAGCATTAAACACGACGACGCGGTTTTAGAGAAAATTACCTCCGACGCTAACAAGCAGCAGGATTAGGCTTAGGTAATACAAAACACAGACCGGAGTTTGAGTCAGATCTAGGTATTCAGGACATACAGCTCACCTTTCTTGTAGATACAGACGAACAAAAACGTTAGCAGCAGACTTCACGCCCCCCGATGTAGCAGCTACCTTAACTTGTTGTTAACACCGGCAGCTAAGCGGAAGTGAGCCAAGACAAGCCGTTCTTCTTCTTCGCTGTGTCTGAGGTTGGGCCGCCAACCAGGGCTTGAGCTACAGGCCTCTCCCTGCTGGACCGGAATGAAGCCACATGACACAAAAATGATGAGTCAACCCCATGTCCCCCCTGACAAACATTAATAGACATTCTTTCATAAGAGACGCCAAATGACCACAAGGAAACACAAAATGTCCCAGAAGACGGATTAATCCATAACAAAGTGACACAACATAAACAAAAGGACAAGGAAAAGAGACCACAATGAGACATGAAATGATAGCACAGACACCACACCACAACCGCAAATGGAAACAAAGGGATGACAAAGACACACAAAATGACTACAAAGATGCACAAATTACTACCAAGGGAGACTAAATGACTACATCATACATACTAATCCGTTCATAGCTGGCTCCATCTTGGAGCACACTGTTTATGGTCTTCCTAAATTATACTCAGCATTATCTTAATAGAGAAGTGATCAGTACACCTAAAAAACAAAGACTCAATAGCTGTAATTTGTTGAGGTTATCACACAAACAAGAGAATCCGGGCCTTTTCAGTCCTTATAACTCTGTATAGGCTGTAATAATCATTCAACCAACACCATCCAAACCCACAAAAGTGTATCCCCACAATTTTCCTGCTGATATTTTTTTCAAATATTGCATTTCCACTTGGTAAAAATATTCGAAATATTTGCTTCCTCAAAAAGTCCCTTCTCTCCTTTCATGTCAATATGTGATCTTATTGAAAAGAATCTTAGTCAAAACGAAAAAAACAAAAACCAAAAACAAACAAAAAAAACCCCAATTATGTTTGAAAATGTAACGGGAAGTTTTGAAATGTGAGTGGGTGCATTTACTCAAGAGCTGTACTGGAGTGAGTGAGTAATCCTGAGGTACTTGTCCTTTAATAACTCTTCCAGTTTATTCTGCTTATTCGATTAAGCTTACACCTACACTCAGAATCAAATATATTTTAGTTTGAGCCCCTTGTTAGAGATTCTTCCAATAAACTATTCATATTGTTCTTCACTGCTTGAGGCCTAATCAAATCAAATCAGATTTATTTGTATAGCACCAAATCAGAACAAAGTTACATCAAGGCACTTTACATATAGAGCAGGTCTAGACCAAACTCTTTATAAAATTATTTAAAGAGACCCAACAGATCCCCCGATGAGCAAGCACTTGGAAACAGTGGCAAGGAAAAAGTTCGTTTAAGAGGCAGAAACCTCAGGCAGAACCAGGCTCAGGTGTCACAATCCATTCCGGTCTCCTGCCTGCTTTTCCCATTCACCTGCACCCAGGAACTTTCCACTCACCTCCACTCACCTGTCTGCGCCACCTCCTCATCAGTCACCATGGTTTCTCCCACCTTCCACACCTGCTCCTCATCAGTAATCAACCCTGGATATAAGCACCCACCTCCAGACACTCATTGACAGATTGTTCTTCGCGTCATGCAAGTCTTTCCTGCACCTTTGTCCGGACTGATCTCCCGTTGCCGACTCTGCCTGTTTTTCACCTGCTCGTCTGTCTCAGCCCTGGTAATCACATCAGCCTTTCGTCCCCGACCATGAGTTCTGCCTGAGCGTCTCTGGTGTCTGTCTGCCTGGTTGTTCGGTGATTTTTTATTTTTTTTATTTTTTTTATTATTTATTTCCCCCCCCCGGTGATCTGTTCCCCTGCCCCTGTTCACCTGCCTCCGGATCTGCTCAGCACTCCGCCACGCTTCCTGCTGGTATCCGCTCGCCTGCCATCCTGAGCGTCTTCACAGCTACTCTCCCCCAGAACTCCGGACTCATTCACTCCATCTCATCTGCCATATTTCTTGCTGTGAGCTACTCAATAAAGACCAGTACAAGTTATCTCTTGCCGTTGTGCTGCATTTGGGTCCTACACGAGCCCGTTACATCGGGGGGAGCCATCTGCCTTGACTGGTTGGGTGGGGAGAGAGAGAGAGAGAGGCACGGGGGGGCAAAGTTGGGTAGCGTAGGGAGAGAAAGAGAGCAGGAGGAGGGGATATTCAAACAGGTGTAGGCAGGAACATGATGCTGTATGGAATTCATGAAGATGTGGGAGCAGCAGGCATTGCAGGAACATGGGATGGTGATGATTCATCACCTGCAGGATGAGGACAGGGAGACAGAGACTTCGGGAAAACATGGCTAGTAAATGCAGTACATATGCTTGGAACTGAGAGAAACTGGGATTTCGGAGAAGCATGGTTGTTATGTCGGCTTATGCGAGAGAGGGAGAGGTGCTCAGAGCTTCCCCCAGCAGTCTAGGCTTATAGCAGCATAGCTAAAGAGTAAATGAACTTTAACTTTTTAACTATAAGCTCTGTCATACAGAAAAGTTTTAAGCGTGGTCTTGAAAATTGCTAGAGTCTGCCCCCCAGACCGATACTGGAAGTTGGTTCCATAGAAGAGGAGCCTGATAACTGAAAGATCTGCATCCCGATTTACTCTTGGAGATTCTAGGAACCACAAGTAAACCTCCATCTAGAGAGCGGAGTGGCCTACTAGGACAGTAAGGAACTATGAGCTCTCTGAGATATGATGGAGCTTGGCCAGTAAGAGCTTTATATGTTACGAGAAGGATTTTTAAATTCTATTCTGAATTTACTGGCAGCCAATGAAGAGAAGCTAAAACAGGAGAGATGTGATCCCTTTTCCTAGTTCCTGTTAATATTCGTGCAGCAGCATTCTGAATCAACTGAAGGCCTCTCAGAGATTTGTTTGGACATCCAGATAATGAGTTACAGTAGTCCAGCCTAGAAGTTACGAATGCATGGACTAGTTTTTCTGCATCCTCTCTCAAGAGGATGTTTCTCAGGTGGAAGAAAGCTGCCCTACTGACTTGCTTTATGTGAGGGACAAAGGACATGTCCAAGTTACTCCAAGGTTTCTTACAGTGGAGCTGGAAGCCAAAGTAATGCCATCCAGACTGATTAGATGATTAGATAGGGTTTCTCTATGGTGCTTAGGGCTGAGTACAATAACTTAAGTTTTGTCAGAATTTAGAAGTAAAAAAATTATGGGTCATCCAGACCTTTATGTCTTCAAGACATGGCTGCAGTCTGACTATCTGAGTAACTTCATTTTGTTTCATTGATAAATACAGCTGAGGGTTGTCTGTGTAACAGTGGAAATTGATGCTGTGTTTCCTGATGTTGCCTAAAGGAAGCAGATAAAGAGTGAAGAGGATTGGTCCTGAACCCTGTGGGACTCCATAACTATAGTGTGTGAGGAGGAGCTATTAACATGTACAAACTGATATATCTCTGATAAATAGGATTTGAACCACATTAGAGCAGTTCCTTTAATGCCAATTTCATGTTCCAGTCTCTGTAATAAAATATTGTGATCAATGGTGTCAAATGAAGCACTGAGATCTAAGAGAAGTATGGAGGCTGAGCCATTGTCTGAAGCCATTAGAATATCATAGGAGACTTTAACCAGCGCTGTTTCTGTGCTGTGGTGAGCTCTAAATCCTGACTGAAACTCTTCAAGCAAACCGTTCCTATGCAGATGGTGATGTAATTGGTTTGTTACTGCTTTCTCAATGATTTTAGACATGAAGGTTCGTTATGGGTCTGTAATTGGCCAAAACATCTGGATCAAGATTTGGCTTTTTAAGTTGTGGTTTGATAACTGCAGTCTTAAGAGTCTGAGGTACATAACCCAAAGATAACGCCAAATTAATCAGATATAAAATGAACGGCTCAATTAAGTTGAAAATCTCTTTAAAGAGGCTGGTCGGCACTGGGTCTAATAGACAGGTTGATGGTCTAGATGATGAGACTATAGAAGCTAGCTCTGAGGGATTCAGAGATGAGAATGATTCCAGATGTAAAATAGGCATGAGATATAACTCTGCAGTTTCACAGTAAAGAAAATACCAAAGAAAAGCCAACAAGGTAAATCAAAATTAGGAAAGATGAACAATTATTTTCCATTACTTCCCATTAATTGTCTTATACCTCATAATTATTTCATCAACTTTTTTGAGAAGTTCTCACTACTTTAATTATCAAATTCTTTTTGTTTTATTGGGATTTCAAATACAGCACTTTCACATTCACTTCCATCTCCATGTCATACTTCATCAAATGCTTTTGTTAGCACAGTCATTTAGTTGCTATGTTTTATGCTGTCAGGAAATGTAAACTTTACTGAAACAGTCTGATCTTAAAAACAGAAAAAAAGTTACTGGCTGCCATTTAGTGATTGCTGTGCAGGGAACAAGAGTAAGTCAACAGAGCTGGAGGGTTATTGCTCAACAGGAGGCAACACCACAAACAACCCCTTGTGAGAGTTCAGGTGGGTGGTTAGATACTGTATGTACACTTCCCGTATAGAGAGACATTCAAGCAGTAATGCTGAGCAGGGGAAAAATGCGAGTAACAGACGTGTTTGTACATCTCTGACCATGAGCTGAACTTCCCAGGACACAAAACACTGGGCAGAGTTAAATGGACGGAAAGATGAGGGAAGATATTATTTTATTTTTTAATTTAAGTGTAGCAGACTTGTGGCAGTGAATTGTCTGTTGTCCTTGAGCTAATGCATTTTTTACACAGCACTGGCATTGGTGAATTCATTCTGAACCATTTTAGTGTAAACTAAAATGTCACATTGTTTGGCAATTTTCCAATATGTTTGGACAGGACTCCTTTGTCACTAATCACTCCAGTGATTAGGCAATTAGTCTAATATGTCTCAGGATTTTTTTAATGATTACCTGACATAGCAGACTTATTTATGACATGGTATTAGGCCTTGTAACTGCTGTCAGATCACTTAATTCAGAATAATAAGTTCCGCAGGTTCAATACAATTGTCAGCCCAGGAAGGAGACTTGTTTTAATTTAGTAACTCTTGTGTTATGTGGACATGAACTTCACTTTCTTAATTTATTTGGAGTCCCACAATTCCCACTACTTTATGTGCAACACCTCCCCAAAAAAAAAAACCCAGCAGTTATAATAACGATGACAGCAAAATCAACTAAATTCTTTTCATCTTATCATCATTCAATTTGTTGCTGTTGTTTCTGTTTCAATAGAGTTAATTTTTTTGTTGAAACTTTTTTGGAGATCTGTTCATTGGATTGTATGATCATCTTACTTTCCGTATGCTGATGAACTGTTTTTCATGAGTATTTTTTGCTTACCCTATTTATGTCAGTGATGCTGGCCCACATAACAGAGGCACCTGTAGAAATCCAAAAATACTTTGTGATTTTTCAAGGGCAGTGCTAGACAGAGACTTCTGTCAACATCAATCATAGACACAGAACAAATTAACTGAACCAGTAATGTTTCTCATGTGAGGTCTCTGAGAGTACAAGTTAAAAACCATGTTTATTTGCTATTGTCATAAAAAAAGACAAGCCATTTCAAGTACAGATGACAAAAAATTGTGTGGTTGTGTTTATAATTACAAAGAAATCATTAGAGTTCAGCTTTTGTTTCTGTTTTTGGTGTTTTCAATTGTAAAGAAGTACAGTGAATGATAATATTTATTTTTAAGCAAAATGTCAAACAAGAAATGAATTCATCAAGACAAAATGAGCCACACATCTGGAAGTCTTCCCGTCCTTTAATTCTACTGTGTACCTGTCATTTATGAGAGTAACCCAATGCCAAAGATAGAAAATAAGCGCACTCCCACAATAGTGTGGGGGGAAACATTCACAGAAAAGCATCTAAAATGAGATATCATGCTATGATAGTTTGAAACAAATATAGGCCTCTTGTATTTTTAAAGAACTATTCTTGGTCAAAATTTCTTTCTCTCTCACACACACATAGAAACAGACAGATGTATAAAGACACACTTCTCTACATTTATTCTGAAATGTTGAATGTGCTAGTTTTAACAGAGTATTTTAACAGTATCGCTCTCTCACTATGGGAATTTAAATTTCAAACTTTTATCCGATCACGGTCATGACATTAAATCTGACTTTAAAGGAAAAAGAAAAGCACCACATATGGTGGAGGTTAAAATAAAGTCATTTATTGTCGACATGACAAGAGAAATTCCTCTCACTATTTCACAATGTTTCTCCATGCGCGATCATTTATGTGGAGTCATTAGCAGACACAGCAGCAAATGACTCCTGTCACAGGTCACAAAAGTTCACAGAAAAAAGGGATCACTCAGGAGATAACTCCTATGTACGTAACATGGACGCCTAGAACACAAACAAGGAGCTTTATGTTGCTCAGCTTTATTTTGGTTGCAGTGTGCATGTTTGTGTGAGAGCAAGTGCTTCTCTAACCTTATCTTCACCGCTGGGCTTTTATATGACCAAATGAAGAGTTAAGCTTAGCTTGTTTTCCTTGTATGTATCCCCCCGCTGCCATAGAATTCTCCTTTTATCTGTTTAAATGAAACATCCTTTTTTTTTCATGCATCTACTCAGAGCAGTGTTTTTCAATCAGATTAGTACAGCACATTCTGTTCTGTTTCACTTCCTGATGACTGTGCAGCCTGTATCCCTGTATGAACTCACCCGCATGCTTCTGGTTACACCAAGACACTCATTCAGCCAGACATATTCTAGCAACTGCCTGTTAGATTTTAGTCCTACATACCACATTTAGTATATGTGTGTAGCCAATTATGAAGAGTATCTGCTGTTTATTTTAGCAAAGAAAACAAGCCTTTCTAGTGACAGCTAAAACTGTGTTAAAAGAAGCAAGGTACCCTGGAGCTGTTTTATATATATGTGTGTGTGTACACATATTCTTTACATTTGATTATTGCATGTAAAAGCAGATTTAACCTTTGACCACCTTATTTTCCTATTTCCTACCAGATCTGTGCTTTTACCAGAACAGAAACAAGATGTTCTTGATGTTTCAGGAAGGAAGACTCAAGCCCAAATCGTGAGTCAATATAGAAAGCTATTCATGCATTTAAGTTCAACCGAGGTCAGTGGTACTCACTTTTGACCTCCACAGGCAGGAGACAGAGTTAACAAAGCTACCAGGACACCGCAGTTCAGACAAGGGTGGGGAAAAAACACAGATCTGCCCAAACTAGACTGAACTGTCTTGGCGTGTTTAGAAAAAAAAAGTCTGTGTATTTATTGCTCAAAGCTTCAGGTGGGTGGTGGTGCAAGACCAGTTGTTCCGTTTATGTGCTTTGTTTTGCCTTCAATATGAATTAAATGTTCTAATGCAAGATTGTGTGAAACTACTTTCTTTAAAGAAGTAATTGTTCAACAGATTATGCATTCAGTTGACAACATCCCTAGAGCTTTGCAGAATCAGGTTTACTTCACTGTTGTAATGTCACCTTTATAATTAATGGGATCATCGTGTTCCCTTCAGTAGCTTCCTGGATGTCTGCCAGCAGTGTGGTCAGACAGTGTCCTGATAGTGGGATTCATCCACAGCTAACCTGCAATAAGGTTTTAACTGACTGAGCACTTCAATTTAAACAAGAAGGAGTAGACTGTTAACCTATTGTTAGAGACCACACACCAAGAGGAAGAAAGGGAAGATGTGCCATACGTGTGTTTTAAAACATTTGAATACAAAAAGTTTCAAACAAAGATACGTGCAGCAGCGATAGAACATGCTGTATTGTAAACATTATATATGGATGTAATAACATGTAGTTCCAGCACGCTCAGACCACAAAAAACACAGATGCAAAGTCATAAAATCTTTTATGTGTTTTATGGGAACTTCAGCTGCTCTTTCACACACCCCCAAAGTATAAGTTTTGGTTCAGTGAAAGTGTAACTTCAAAGAGATTCTGAACACCAATTTACATTTATGAACGTCTCAACTCTGGACACCAAATACTCTGCTGAAACACAGTGCAACACATGCTAAATATATATTATTACCCAAATATATATTATTTAAAAAAAAAGGATTTTATTAGCATGCAACAGTTGATTCTAGGCCTTCCACAAGGGGAGGTTAGAAATCTTACACAATCTGCCCAATATTTGGTTTTAAATGAACACAGAGAGAGTCCCAATCATATTTCAACATGTTTTGGAACTGTGACAAGTTTGTTTTACCTAACAACATAAATCAACTTCGAATATTTATATATATACAAATTACAACCAATGCATGAGGTTAAGGGAAAACCAGCTCACAGAGCAATGTAGGTGCAAAACTCAATATAAATGTATTTTTTTGAGGTAAGTTGAACTCATTCTATGATGAGAGGAGGATGGGATGTTGTTGAATACTTTCCTACTAACGGAGGAGAAATTTTGTATTTTAATTTAACTCACTAATAAAATCTCAGTTACATTACTTATTTACTTTAAGATAAAGTAACAGGTGTTGGCTTTTTAGGAAAATATGACTCAATATAGGTTAAAGGTCACATGGGAATTAAGTAAATAGTTAAAAACATTAACTTTACTGTTGTATTTGGGATTTTTGCTCCTGGGTATTTCCTTGCAACATTTCTTGGTCACATATAAACTAATAAAAGTTATAGCAGGAAGCAAATAAACCATATTACACAAATGACAGTTCTGACGTACTTGGATTAGGGTAAGGCATGAGTTAGAGTTGTCTGCTTACATTTTGCACTACTACTGCTACATATTAGGAGAGATTATTGTTTGTTTTACTGTATCATGCCTTAATAATTCTCTCTGCAGATTAATATTTTACTTGTAATGCATTAGCAGCATGTGAGATATGACACAATAGATTATATTACAACATAACAATCAACAATTATACATAACCACACATGGACGGGTTGACTACTTTGAGCTGTCAACACCTTGACAGAGACTTAACACTTCTGAGCACTAAGTAATTTTACTTTCAATTCTTAGTCTTCTCATAGTTGAAATACTTGTCTTCCATAGGTCACATTGGATACCGAATTCAAAGATTTAAACATTGAATATCTGTTTTGAGATACATGCATATTTTTGTTGTCTTACAGAAAAGACTGCTAAATACTAAATACTAAATAATTTTCTTTGCACATGAATAATTAAAATCCAAAAGAGCCTAATGAACTTTATTTAAGGTTTATTTAAAAGCTAAGTTGTCATTAAAGACTAAAAGGAACCATCTCTTTTACTATCATTCCTTTTATTTTCAACACTTTCTTTCTAATACTGGTCACATTGGATAGTTGAGAAACATTAAGGATTGTGGCGCAATCATAGAAAGTACATGAAATAGATTCCTGTAACAGTTTTGACTTACTGATAGTTTATTTAGCAGTCTTATTGCCTATTGTATTATTACCTATTTAAAATTGCTGCACTGAAATCTTTGAAGCATAATATTTGATTTGCACATCAGAAGCTCATTAAACGTAATGCATTATCCTACTTCCTAACATGAGGTAAACATTACTTAATACCAACTAAGGCCTTTAAGTTGTCATTTATCTTTCAACACTATAACAGAGATCCATGAAATCCTCTGTAAGAACTGTTAGTGCTTTCTAGCATTTTCTTATACTGGTCATAAGAAACCTGTTTACCTGTTAACCAATATCAGGGTTTGACTTGCAAAACAAGAGCTCATAAAACTCGATGCATCAAACTTCCCTTTAAATTACATGAAAGAATCACCCACAACCTATGATCCAGGAACCTGCTTGGTTTATAAGTTTAGCATTTAATAGTTTGACAGGGGCTGTTTTCCGCTGTGAGTTTTTCAAAATTGATCTATACTTTGTTAGTGGTAAAATGGAAAGTTTAATTAGGCTACAGTTTACAGATTGGATTAAGAGGTGACAAACTCAGGTTAATGCAAAACAGATATACAGTTTTCTGTGTACATTAAAATTTCACTTGCAAAGCAAGCAGTCCAAAAAGACACTGTCATGCATGACATTTCCAAAAAGTTTAAAGAAATAATTGAGCAACATGAAAAGATTTTAACAGTTCAATCCTTATTAGTGAGTAGCCTACTTTACTTTAAATCCCTAAATGTATTCTATCGCTAAATTAATTTACATTTGGACAAAATGTATAATTTTTATTTTAAAATTACTGTTAATCTCATAATGCTTATAGGAACTGTAAAGTTGTAGGAGTTACAAACAACATTAGTAATGTAAACATTTGTTGTTTCGGGAAAAACAACAACAAAAACTATATAGGAAAACTACGACCAGATCGTAAGCTGAGCATTCAACAAATAAGAATAAAAAAAGTACACAACTAGGCACAATTGTTGAAATTCCTACCTTCTAACAACATCTAGAAACGTCAGAGCAAGTGTGCTTTAACAACAACAACAATGGCAAAAAAATGTCCGTCAAAGAAGAATTAAAAAAAAAAACAAAAGAAAGAAAGAAAGGCGGGGTTTTGACCGTCTCTTACAGAAACAGTAATCCGTCTCACCGCGCGTTTTATCGGCTGGTGAAGTGAAACTTTTAATTTCGGTACTCTGTGTGTGTGTGTGTGTGGTGATAGGCGCGAGGACGGAGGGCTCGTGTTGGTGATATGTGTTTGTCAGCTGAGAGACAGAGAGGACAGCCTGCTGTGGTACAGCCTGTTCCCGGCCTGGCTCGGCACGGAACGGGTTACAGGTCAGGGTGTCTATTGGAACACAGTGTTCTCATCAGCGGCGGCAGCGGTACAGCTACAGTACAGCCGGAACATTGTGTTACTTTGTGGCCGCTTTCCAAGACCTGCCCTTAATTTTAAACTAAACGCCCTCCCACAACTCCTCTCCATTATCTCTCTCTCCTTTTTTTAACCTCTCTACGTCTCTCTGCCTCTCTCCGCTGTGCGCTGTCATTTTGAAGTCTGAGCCCCACGCGGCCACAACACCGGCAGAGAAAGAGAGAGAGAGAGAGAGAGAGAGAGAGAGAGAGAGAGAGAGAGGCAGGAATAAAGGTGGGGAGGAAAACATAGAGGAAAAAACAGCGCTAGATTAGACACACATACATACATACACGCGCGTGTGCGCGCATACGGACGAACAAACACGGGCGGGAAGAACATTGAGTACCCTGGACATGAGAGGAGAGGGGTGGGCTTGAATTAGGAGGAATTGACGTGGTTTTGAAATCTACCGAGTGTAAGCGGGCTCCAGCGGGTCGCCGGCTGTTTTAAGAGGGAGGGGGAAGGCAAATAAAGACAAAAAAGAAAAGAAGGCACACACGGAGCGAGGACAGAGGAAAGGAAGAGACGTGAGTGTTTTCATTTTCTTTTTTTTCCTTCTGGCTGTTGGAAAGACTTAATGAAGGAGTTGATTAAGACGCGAAGCCCGGAGCCCACCGGCTTTCTGCTGCTTTTAGTCCACGCCTGGCTGAGTTAAAGGGACACTTGTTATACACGGTGGGGATTTCTTAGTTAATTTTATTTTTTATTTTTTTACCTTTTGTATGGCATTTTATAAAAACTAATAATGAATGCTAGAACTGAGTCTGATAAAACAGTTTGGGAAATGAAACAAACACCCCCCCCAATAAAAGCTGAAGGTGTCTGTTGTAAATGTAGTATAGGATGAATGCTAAATTTTCCCGTATGTCTGGGTGTACTTCAGGTTACAGCTCTACAACGTGGTGTTCTGAGGCAGATAAGACTCCCCGTGTGTGTGTGTCTGTAGATGAAAGTGTGTGTGAATGTGGCACTTGGCTGCTGTTCCAAGTTGAGGTGGGTGAAGGCAACAGTTTACATCCAAAGTCCTTCTAGGTTTAGGTGTATCTTCAGAAATTACAGGTTTGATATCCCAGTTATTTATTCAGAATTAGTTAACTCCAGTTCAACTATGTGCTCATTCTTACTCATTTTGGACTTAGCTATAAATTACAGGACTGGTGATGGTAGCTTGTGAATAATGTAAAATATATGGGTGTTATACGTGTATTTTAGATTTAGCTGAGAGGCAGAGCTGGCCTGCTGACATGGCCATGGGCTTAGGCAATGTCCCAGACATGAATCAGATTGCGCTGGGAACATAATTTATGGCAATGAATAACTTCTTGCCTAAATACACCAACAAGTATAAAGGGGCAGTAGACTTCATGACAATTTCAAAGGTTTACAAAGTCATCACATGTCCAAAGTATATAGCAAAGTATATAGTATATAGCAGAAAGGATGAACACGGCAGCAGCGTTTCCAAAAAGTAAAGACTTTAAAACAACTTTATTAGCCTTTCCCACATCCCTCTTAATCTCCTTTGATGTATTTGCCAGTCTGACAGAGACGCTCTGGTGTCAGACAATGGCTTGTTTCAGGATTTCAGCCTATAGATGTTGGCGTGTGCCTGCATGTTCACGAGTGATTCAGCAGCAGGGTATACAGATGTGGGACTAAATGTACAGATCGTCTGTGTTCATCTTTGGATGAGGTCTTTACTTATTTGTGTTCTGCTCCTACATTCCTCCTCTGGGTATCTCAGTTTAGCCTACATGTCATATGAATTGTCTAGTTAGTATTTGCAGCCGGTTTCTCTGTCTGTTTGTAGTTTTTTTTTTTTTCATAAAGGAATAGCAAAAAGTTAAATGATTGAATTGACGAATGGACTAACTTTTAATTGTGTGATTCTACTCTATTATAATCATTGTAATTTATCCCAATTAATTAACTTTCTTTATTTGAGTTTAAATGATACATTAAATATAAATGCAGTTTGATTAGTAAAAATCTGATTGCATTCATATAAAATTTGAAGCCTGGTGGTACATCAGGGGGTCAGATTGGTGAACATCAGGCTTTGCAAGCAGAGAATGTTGAATAGAGGGAACATTGTGTTCACACACACACACACACACACATACACACACCTAACACACACACGCACGCACAAGTAGTTCATCTAAAATGAAATCCATGAAATTGAAAAGACACAGGACAAGGTGAAGCTACAGAAGAGACAGACATTTTGTGCAGACTTGTCTTAAAGTAATCGAACACTTCTAAGTGAGTGGCACAAAATAGAAGAAACAGAATAAACTGTGCAGATATCACTAAGCTGGATCTTTATGGTTTGACCCTGTAGGATAACCCGCATGGGTGGTGTCATGGTTTGAGCGCTTTCTGTTCCTAACATCTTATTGCCAAGAAGATGTATCTCAGGCCAAGCACTGTGGCCTAATGTTCATATTTAGAGGCTATTTAAGAACTTACTCAACGTGGCAGAATGCCCCAATGTTAACACATGATAATGAACAGCATCAGGGATGTCCTGCGTCAGTCAGGAAAACTGATGGAAAAATATTGAAAAAGAATGCAGAGAAGGAGATCTGTTGTTCCTCTCTGTCAATACGCATGGCCCTTGAGAAATGCCTTAAACTGTTTTTGTGGAAATGTTAAGTGGCCACAAGATGGCTGTCAGAACAGCGCTGGACATAACCTGTCCTCTATCTCACATTGCTGTCCAGCCTTTGCAGTGATTTATGAATATTATTTTACTCAGGCGATGGAATTAAATATGATTTAAAATTAGATGTAGATCTGAGAAATTTGAACGCAGCCTGTTATATGTCCAGTACAAAGAGTTAAAATTATGGGCCACGCTGAAGATGTGATGTGGTAAAATTTGTGCACAAGATAATCTTTCCTTATTTTTACAGTTAAGATTTTTAAAGGTTTGACAGCATAAAAGTAGCGAAAAATTTAGCTTTTATATAGTCTTGCACAATGGTAATTCAGCAGCATATGACCAGCAGTTTAAGCAAGAGCTTAATATAATTTTAAAATAAAGTACCTTGTTTGTCATTGTGCAAAAACACATTATCTTGTCCAGGCATTTTATCAGCTTAGCAAGACAACACTGTGGCTCCTCCTTATGATATTTAAGTTTGATATACATTTAGAAAAAGCACAGTGTGCCTGACCAGAAGTGGTTCAATACCCATATACCTGATGAGGGGACAGTTGGGTCTCAAATTACTAACTGAATAGTAAACATTTGTTGTTCTGCCTAATATCTCATTGTAAATCTTTAAATGTTTTATTATTGTTACTTTACAGCTTGAGCTTAACATTAGTAACATCCTGATATGGTTCCATCTCAACAGCTGTATGATAGTATGTGAGCGAGTGTTACCGTCACGGCTGTTGCATGGGATAATAATCATCAGATAGCATTTGCCAACATGCTTAACATAACTCACTAGCTTTTACATTGTCTGCAAACACTGTCTAGGTTATTGTGCCAGGGTAAACTGGAAATGCCTGTAGCCATGTTTATTGAAGCAGTAGTAATGGGTGTCGACAACGATTGCTACTGTGATGAGAGAGGCAAGATTCAGCAGATTTAGCAACAACAGGTCTTAACTGTTAAGTTTCTCTAGCAGAGCTGCCAGTTTTTTGTTTGTTTTTTTTTTTGTTTTTTTTTTTGGCCATATGAATGTGTAAGATGGAGGCATCTAGCATGAAATTGTCTCTGAAATGTTTGGCTAGATTCCTAATCATGGTCACATATGCTTACATATTGATTGATCTTGATTTGATTGAAAATGTTACCAGGTTTAGACATTTTCTGTTCAGGCAAAGTTGTTGTAGGGCAACTTGAGAACATCTGATAACTTTGGAAATAGTGCGTCATCTAAGTGCACTTTTCAAATTAAAGAATCAAAAATCTGGAAGTTATTCGGTTCACAATTTAAATAAAATTTGGAAATGAGGTTTTAAAATTTTTCAAAATAAAGTGTCATAACTATGATATCAAGAGTATCAAGAGTGTTAAATCGAAAGATTCCAGGTTCACCCTCTACCTGTCGGTCTGTCTCTCACAGCTGGCTAGGTCATCTCTATATATAGTATTGCTCTGAAATATTATTTTATAATAGCATTCTTCTGAAGACAGAAAAAAAATTGCCTATACCTGGTGATATTTCCGTAATGGTATTAAGTCACTGTTAAGAAAGTATAGTAGTGCAAGGAAATATCTATTGTTGACTGTGGCTGTGTGTACAGTTTTTAAGATGACATTTGGTGCTACAAAAAAGAAGAAAAGTCCAAGAACGGACCTTTTGTTATCTGCAAATAAGAAGTGACAACGTATAAACAACAAGACTGGTGACAACTTAAAGGAAAAACATTCCACACAAGTGAACTTCATATGACAACTAAGCCATAACAGGCACTGTTATAAAAATGCTGAGCAAGCAGAGTTTGTATCAATGCGACATCAGGAGAAGATGCTTCACTTTGAAAGGAGACGTACTGTTGGGGCAAGAATGACACCAGCTGAAGTCAGTGTCAGTGCTAAATTGGCAAGCGTTTCAATAGCAAAAGTACTTAAAGTGACATCTCCATTTAGATCTAAAGCAGAAATATCAATAATTAAGGTAACACCCATTTAATGACTGAAATGCTCTTTGCATTAATGTGATATTTAAGGAAAAACAGAAAAGCAACTCTTTCTCAGACGTCTAAAGAAAGATGTGATTAAACTGTTAGGTAGAACAGTTCATTGATATTTACACAGAGAGGGATATTTTCGTCAGTCGGGTCTCAGTGTGTAAACTTCTCTTTATAAAGATGAAAGCCCCTTCAGGAGTTCATATAGGTATGCAGAAACCATAAGTACTTGTCCAAAGAGACGTGGAAAAAGGGACCTTATTCTCATCAAGGTGGTGGGTGCATGTGTGGGAACATGAAATGAAAACTGAATGGCAGTGAGCTGGTGTGGTGGATCTGTTATGCTGTGGGGGGCAGTTTTCTGATATAGTTTGGATCCACAGCTCACTTCTACAAGTTCTGTATGATCAACTTTAATCCCTGATGAATCAATGATATCCTTATGGGGAGCTCTCTTCCGTAGACCGGGAGTTTGGGCTGGGCGATATATCGATTTAATCGATTACTTCACAGTTTTGGTTTAGCACGATTTGTTTTGAATGAAAATTGGTGTCTTCTTTAACTTCCGTCGTGACACTCCCTCCTGGGCTCCTGTAGGTCAGAGTGGGCTGGGCTTTTAGCATGCTGATGCGATTCGCACCATAGACATACATACGCACAAGTGCAGTGATGTGTAGTCGGGTTTGCCATCTTGGACAGCTCTGTACAGAAACTACACTAGGACAAAAATGGTGCCAGACTTTGTGAAACAACGCAAAATGGGAAGTTTTTACACTCTTTCAAAGGGGAAGTTTTGTTCAATTCCTGGACGTGAAAATTGAATATCTTTGTCATTGCAGTTTGTTTTTAATTAGAACAATTACAACAATTGTATTAAAATTGCAAATAATTTGATGTGAAAAAAATCAGAGATTTTAATTTTAAGGCATATGACCTAGCCCTAGAAGGAAGGGATACTGAATGGGTAGAATAAAATTTTGTGATTCATATGCTATTGCGTTTGCATTTTAAGATTTCAGAGTGATGCTTCAGGCAGACTCTTCACCATCTTTATCAAAATACCAAACTAGGACATATCTTGTACTTGTACAATCAAGGTGGATTGAGGTCGTTCCGATGAGATGTGTTGGCCTCCTGCTTTCCAAAACACATAATGTTGTCTTGTCCTTTGATAGTGTCTGTATATCTCCCCAATACCTGATCAAAGCAGACAATGTGTAGCCTCATATTATGATACTTTACCAGTGTAGCTCTACTGAGTTGAAGAATTGTGATCATTTATCCAAAATTTGTACTGTTTCATCATAAACACTGAGCGATTAAAAACGATCTACGGCTGGTCTGATTGTGCAGGCCTGTAAGCACAGTGTGTGTGTTTGAGCCCACACCTTGTGATGTTGATATATTCATCACAAAATGAATGTAATGAGTATATCAACAGTGAAGATAACTAAATGTGGCTCTGCAGATAAAATATCCAGATGTCATTTATAGATTGTCACATGACCATAATGAAATAGTCTTAGTGAACATACTGTACCTCTGTGAACATAGTGTACCACTTTAAACATACCATACCTCTGTGAACATACTGTACCTCTGTGAACATAGTGTACCTCTGTGAACATAGTGTACCTCTCTAAACATACCATACCTCCGTGAACATACTGTACCTCTCTGAACAGAGCACGTGTTACAAAAGGAAATGATAAATAAGCAACTAGGTGCCGCTTTTTGCATAAAATTAGAGTTATGTAATTTCGTCTATGGGGGGATTAGACAAACTGTGATAGAGCTGAGTGATACTTCAGCTGCATCTAAAGCTGCAGTGTAAAGCTCCTGAGACATATGGCATCACTGGTAATGTGTTTTTTGCTGTATAAAATGTGGATGTACAGTGTGTGTCCTTTATATAGCAACAAGTTATATAATGTGAAGAAAAATAAATCACATTTGCTTATATTGATATTTTTTGTCTGAGATTGTGGTTTTCCAGTCCAGCTCCATATTAATTTTTTTGTGTATTTTTCCTTGTTTCAACTTAGTCCAGACGTGAAAACATATGCGACATAAGGACATGCTATTCATTGTGCTCATATTGCTGACACATAAATGTGTATTCAGATCATTTTCCTGTGTTACTGTGTGAAGTGCAGAAATGACCACTGACCAGGATTTGCCGATGGATGGCCAGTCAGCCACAGCCGCATTTGCTGCAAAGGGCCTTGATGTAACACCTAACAAAGACCAAGGAGTTATCAAGGTATATATTGTCATCGTTTGATATTTTAATGTTTTTATGTTGGGGATCAGGCATAAGTATGACTCTTATGGTATAGTCATGATTCTTTGTCTCTTCCTTTTAGACCTACAAAGTTTTAATATCTTTTAGATTCCCTGTCAAACAGACTTCTTGATTTTTCTGTCTGCAGATTGTGAAGTGTCCGGGGTTAGGTGGAGAACGACCAATGATTGGGGACAGAGTGACAGTCCACTACACTGGAAAGTTGCTTACAGGGAAGAAGTTCGACTGCAGTCGAGATCGCAAGGAACCTTTTTGCTTCAATGTGGGACGGGGTAGGTGATTTTATGCATTACTGGCTTGATTGTTGCGTTATGATTGTCTTTTAGAGGAATAGCCTGACATTTGGGACAGATACTCATTTGCTTTCCTGTTGAGAACTGAAAGGTGACAAGATTGATCCCACTTACATGTCTATCAAATAAAGAATGAATATGAAGTTACAGGAATGATGGGTTTGTTTTAGCTTAGCATACGTACGTCAAAACAGCTAGTTGTGAGTTTTTGGTGTCTTTTGTGATAATGGGTCTTAAGTCTGATTCTTCTTACCTTTGTAACCAGGCTAGCTGTTTCTCCCCTGTTCCCTCTCTTAAATTGAAGATAAGATACTTGGATGTTGTCCTCACCTTCTTATTTACTAGAGAGATAGGGGCATGTCATTGGTCTTCACAATGAATTTTCTACCAGGAAGAAAGTTTCCCCAAATGTTCCTTTGAAACATCATCATCATCATATATACAATATGATTTCATAAGTAAAATGATGATGATGATAATAATAATAATAATAATAATAATAAAACCTTGTCAACAGAATTCAGTATAAAGTAGTAAAAACAGCTTGCACTTAAGGATAGGGCAAAGGGCAAGGGAGAACCCACTAAACATTTAATCCAATTCCATTTTCTTTTCTCTAAAGTCAGGTTTTTAATTTTTGACACTGGCCTTGAATAAGGTCTGATTTCTGAGTGCCCTTGCCAGTACAGATTAATATAAACCCACAAATTTCTCTCTCTCTCTCTCTTTTTTTTTTTTTTTTTGGCTTTTGTTTCCTTTATCCACCCACAGGACAAGTCCTGAAAGCCTGGGACATTTGTGTGTTGTCCATGCAGAAAGGCGAGGTGTGCGCATTACTATGTAAACCAGACTATGCTTATGGACCTGCTGGAAATCCTGATAAAATTCCTCCTAACTCCTCAGTAGTATTTGAGGTAGGTGTGACCCATGAGGGCTGCTAATTTGTGCCACTGATAATTCTGCATCTCACCAAGGGACTATAATAATTTAGAGATGTGTCAGTCTCTTCAGATTGCGCTTCATGGTAATATAATTAACTGGCTTGTCTGTTTTAAACCCTATCAGTCAAATAGCCAGTGAAGCCCAGTTGCCAGTCTCCCCAGTCTGTCTGGAGCTCAGTGGGGATAAAATTCAGGCTTTCTCATTCCACTAACAATCAAATTTCATTATAATTCACTTCTGGAATGAAAATCTAAACATTTCACAAAGTTCTCTGCTTTGCAAGTTGTGCCCCATAGACACATTTTAGTAATTTAATTGCATATATGAGCCCCTCTAAGTTTTCTAATGTTAAGTCTCTCACTGTATCACTGTCGGCAATAATCTGTTTAGATATGACCATTTTGCAATCTGTTGTTCACTGTTAACTGTAAGTCAGTGTTAATCTCTATTCTATAAACAGGGTTTCCGCGGGTCATTAAAAAGCATTAAAAGTCATTAGTAGGATTTGGGCGTCAACACCATCAAATCTGATATGGAATCAGAAAGCCACAAATCAACTACGTGAACTAAGGCACATGCAGTAATTACACACAAAGACACTCATATTTCTTTATGTTGCCACACTACGTTCAGTGAGACAAATGTGGTAAAAACACTTCATGATGCCCTTATAGCATTTTATATGATTGTTAGCAACTACTTAATAAAGTTTTACATACTGCTTATAATAGCTAAATCGATCCCCTTAAACTAAATTGAATTTTGGTGTTGTATCTTTTTACTAAACCCCAACTGGTTGTTAGGGTTTATTAAGTCCTAGTAAAGATACCAAAATCTCAAAAGATGTTTAATATGTAATAAAACCACTGCATCATTTTACTGATAAAAAAGACTGTTTCCATTTCATTGGTGGTGCAGATGGGGCAGCCAAAGAGTATTTCTTTGAGGGTAAATATCATATAGTTAAGGTTGGAATAGGTTAAAAGACTACATATTCATACTAAAGCTATATACTGTTTTTGTGGAATAACATGATTTTTTTCCGTTGAATGATTCTAGTTATCCTAACTGTCTTGTCCAGTGTATTTGTCTTGACTTTTTTTTTTGTTTGTTTTTCTCTTCTCACATCTACATAATGTCATAACATATATGACATTTTACTGTAGAGCTATAACTTTGTATTTGACACCATATCTGATTAAATAAATGTTTGCAATTACACAGATGGAGCTAGTTAATTTTGAAGGGGAGCTGCTTACAAATGATGGAGGCATTACGAGAAGAATAAAGGTTAAAGGGGATGGTTACACCAATCCCAATGAGGGTGCAAGTGTTGACGGTAACAGCATTCTTTCCTTCAAGGATAAATGTTAATATCACACCAGTTGAGCCAAATAATTAAGATACATGTCTAAATCAGAGGTTAAAGTGTGTCACTGTTTCTGTCATGTGTTCCACAGTTCACCTGGAGGGGAGATGTGCTGGTCGGCTGTTTGATTGCAGGGATGTTAGCTTTATTGTTGGTGAGGCTGAAGATAGAGGTGTTCCTCTGGGAGTGGACCGAGCAATGGACAAGATGCAGAAAGGAGAGTGCTGTGTACTTTATTTAAAACCAAAGTAAGTTTGTAACTTATCTAATTTCTTTTGCTCTGTCATGGCACATATCATGATCCTGTCTTGATATGATATTTGTTTGGCACTGTGGTCCTACATTATAAATTTTAAGCCCAAGTACAGTAATTTTCTCAGATTCATTCAAATTTCGTGATTCCTAATGTGTGAGTTCTGTCAGGAAATGATTATAATCATTTTACTATTTCAATATTCAGTATTTCTTTTTCCTCAACTAACTGATAAGATAATACTTTATTGATCCCCATTGAAGAAATTTGAATGTCACAGCAGCACAAGGCATGAGAACAGGTGAGAAATAAAGAAATTAAACAGGACACAGAGGACAGGCGACAAAAAAACGTTAAATAAGACAAAGACAACAATAAGATAAAAAACTGCTCCAGAACAAAGTGATAAAGTTGCAGATAAGGTGACCAGTTGCAGAAAGTGACCAGAAACTAAATGGAGATCAGTCAGCTAGGTCAGAACTGTGTGCTGTCCAAACTGCTGTTGTAGTCTGATGGCGGTGGGCATAAAGGAGCGTCTGAAGCGTTCAGTTCTGCACCTGGGTAGGGTGATCCACTGGCTGAATGAGCTGCCCTTCAGCCACAGCTCGTCGTGCAGAGGGTGAGAGGGATTGTCCAGGATTGTCTGTCCTTCACCCTCCTCTCAGCCACTGTTTCCAAACAATCCAAGTTCAAACCCACCACCGAGCTGGCTTTCCTCATCAGCCTGTTGAGCCTGTTGACCTCACCAGTCTTGGCACCGCCCCAGAAGCACACTACAGCAAAGAAGAGCGCACTGGCACCAATACACTGGTAGAAGGTAGAACAAACTGCCAATCAAGGAGCAATATCACAATTTAAAATTATCTCATTAAATGATAAAGTCAGGCATTCAAAATTTGACTTTTTCTCACACTGGGACCATATCCAAGCAATTTTTTAAATTCCGCTTTAAAGATACATTAAATATACAAAAAGTAGACAAAAATATATATAATCAATAATTTATAACCAAAACTACATCATGGTGGTCTGGCAAAAAAAAAAAAAAAATAACATGAATAAAACTCATGATGGTGGTCATGGTTTTTCTTTTTGTTTCGTTTTTTACAGGTATGCCTTTGGAAGTGAAGGTACAGCAGAGTATAAAATTGGACCAGATGAAGATGTTGTATACGAAGTTACCCTCAAAGACTTTCAAAGGGTGAGCTCTCTTTTTACTTTTCAAGATCTAATATGCTATAAACAGGCAAATTTTACATTACGTTGGACTAGATCTATGATCAGTACATGTTCATTATTTTGGGTAGTTTCCATTTAATCCTATCCCTATTTATCGATGTAGGAAATTAAAAAAGGAAAGAAATTAAACTAATGAGCCCCCCAAAAATAAGTGTTTCCTAACTCTTTCTGATGCTAAATGTTTTAACACAAGGCTAAAGAATCCTGGGAAATGGAGTTGAAGGAAAAGCTGGAAGTGGCTGGTAGAGTGAAGCATAAAGGGAATCAGTATTTTAAGGTACAATGTCTGTTCTGGTCTTCTATTTAATAAACAATTTGTCCTATTGTTTATTTATTTCTAAGTTTCTGTTGTCTTCCTGTAATAGGCAGGGCTTTACTTTCAGGCGGTCATCCAGTACCAGCGCATTGTTTCCTGGCTTGAGATGGACTGTGCTGCATCAATAGAGCAGCAGAAGAAGATACAAGAATGTCTTTTGACGGCCCACCTCAATTTAGCGTTGTGTTTTCTGCGGCTAAAAGAGTTCTCTCAAGCCGTGGATAACTGCAACAAGGTAGGAGGGATACATGACCCTGATGATAGTTCAGATTTATTTTACTGACTCTCCTGTAGCTGCTTATCCTAAGATACATTCTTGCCTAATTACTGCGTGCATGTGTCTTTAGGCGATTGAGTGCGATGGGAGCAATGAGAAAGCTTTGTATCGTCGTGGGGAAGCTTGTCTTCTTCGCAATGAGTTCAACCTTGCCTTGGCAGACTTTCAGCAAGTGCTTCTAGTCAACCCCTCAAATCGGGCAGCTCGTGCTCAGATTTCCATCTGCCAGACAAAGATTAAGGAACATCATGAACAGGACAAGAAGACCTACGCCAACATGTTCCAGAAATTTGCAGAACGGGACACCAAGGTTTGTGAACTCACTGGCCTTGGTTGAGTATAGATAAACATCCACTTCTTTTCTTTTCTTTTTGTTTGTGACATTCTTTTACTTTGGGGGAAGTAATGACAGTTATTAGGACTCACAAATTGGTTTCCATACCACACAGACACACACACAACATAAAAATGATATAGTTCATTCTTTGTGGTCTTTTGAGAAAGCGAGTTTTATGACACAATAGTTGTAGTTCTAGTGCTGATTAATGTATGGGTGTTATTTTGAAAAGTTACCAATAATCAATATCAGTTTCCTGTAATATAAAATTCATGGTGGGGGGCATCACCTTTATTTATAATACAAGTAGAAGTCAAACCATACATTGAGAAGTGGGAACATGTAATTAACACATAACTGTGTAAATTATAAAGGAATTTGCATTTCGTGTGACAACTCTGCAAAGTGGAATCTGTTTTTGGAGACTTTTCACATTTATCCAACATTTATCTAACCTCCTGTCTTGTCAGTGCAGCATTATTTAAGCCATTCAAATAATGTCAATATATTTGACTGATATACTTATGTGTAGGTTGATATTTGACCATTCGTTAGCCATTTTAAGTTATCATAGTGAGAATTACAGAGGCAATTGAATTGACGTACCCTCGGTGTCCTAAAAATGTTTTTAATATGAATATCAAGACATTATGCAACATTTTTTAAAAATATGCACTGACGTTGTAACAGTAAATTGCTTATCCTAAATGGCTTCTGACTGTACTTTCTTTAGTAGTACACTACTGACCTCTAGTGGTGGATGATCTCACCTACTGATACTGATACCACTCTGTTAAACATAAAATAAATTAAGAAAAAAAGTAATAACACAATGTGGAACTAAAACAGCTCCTAATGATCATATTGTCATGAAATACAGAGTTTCATGAGACATGTAAAAGTTGCAGTTTTAGCAAAGTCAGAGTAATTTTCATCCGTCTAAGAAGTTGGCTTATCAACAAATTTCATTTGTCCATTTGTGTCTTTTACACAGACCGGGAAATCAAAGAGGAGGTGGGAGGAAAGCATGAGGAGTGGCATGAATGGTGAGGTGGGCATTAAACGACGGAGGAGTAGTCAGGAGTGCCAGTCCTAACAGTGACATCTAAGGAGAAAAAAGAGAAAGACACACCTCCCTTGGAATGGAGATATTAAAGCCTCTAATCCAAACCTCCTCATCACAAAATCCAGCATAACCATTCCTGCAAATATAAAACAGTGTAAGCAGGGACATTTGCAAGCCAAACAGCATTTCCCTGTCACATGGATTTTACTGCCAGGATGAACCCACCTCGTTAAGCATACTGTTTTCAAAAAACAGAGGATCTCCATTTTGTTTGTCACTTAGCTGGTTTGAGATGTGCCTCCAAAACTGTACCCACTGGATTTCAGATGTCAGACTAGCATTTGGTATTAAGCCTTTTCATGGGCAGCTGCATGCATGTGTCACAAGGTGCTTGGGATTCAGACTTGAAACTTTGCTATTTTTTTCAAATGTGCAATATGTACTTTGCATAAAATTGTATAACAAGTCTGGTCAGCTTAGTAATTTTTTAAAGAAAAACTCAAAACTCAATCAATTCCAAATTGTTTAAATTGCCATCAATTTACAGCATTTTTCCTCTGCATATCTTTACTTGAATTTACTCTCCTCAGCTCTACTCGATTTTGGTATCTGGTAATAGTTTTTCCCGCTGTAGATAGCTCAGCTCAGCAGTGATGAAGAATGTTGGATATCAAAGGGATACCAGACCAAACCAGCTGACCATGCTTTGGTTTAGTGTGTTTTTTCATACTTTAAGTGTGTTACACACTGGAACATAAATATCACAGAACACAGTGATCTACAGTCACTTAGTGGTTTTATTTAAACCGTCCTGTCCTGCGCTAAGGTCACAATAATGACAGTTCTCACTGACCAATGAGTTGTCTGTCCACTGTCTGTCCATATCACCTTTTGGCATAGCCTGCTTGGAGCCTCTGTGGATGTTATACAAAAGAAGCACCAGCTGCCATGATGGGTATAATCCACAACTTTTGCCTAAAAAACTGAGTAGGATTGAGTCAAGTAGAGCTGATAGAATGCAATTGAAAGGAGCCATTTGCCCCGTTTAAAAATGAATATAATGTCGGGAAATACAAAATATTACAAATGAAGAACTCAAAATGAACTCTCCTTCAAAGATGAATCTTCAATTCTGTCAGAAACTACCGTTAAGATCCTCAAATTATCAGAAATAACCAGAAACAAAGGAAAGATATATATTTTTTTTTTTTTTAAAGTAGAAAAAAGCTAAATCTGAAATCCTGGTGGTTTGGAAAATTCATCTGTATTTTCAGTATTTGGTTAGCTATTACTCAGACAATTCAGTACATCCTCTGCCAAGTCTAAGGCAGATTATTTATGGAGATGCAATTTAATTTTAAATTTTTTGGGCTAAGATGAGGCAATCTTTTTCTAAGATGCGCTAGACCAAAGTCATGGACTAAAATCACTCATTCATCAGTACATGCACGCCAGGCAATTATTAATTTGTAGAAGCTTCGTATCTTATCTATGGTTTTAACCAGAAATCCAATCTGCCTTTGCAGTGATGAGCTCTGGGAGTGCATTCATAGGAGTGAAGACTGATTATTTTAAGTTGGTGGCAGCTGCAAAAATGTTCAATGAAAATAAAACAAACACAAACAAGCAAAGAAAACAACAAAAACAGAAAAACTGTCATTGTATATAACAATAATAATATATAGTTTATCGATATAAACTACATATTGAAAGTGAATATTTCTTCACTTGAGTTTTGATGGATTTTGGGAATTGATGAGTCACAGTTCTTCTCTTGCACTCATTGTGTGTTAATTTATCTGCAAACAGCATGGCACAACTGTCAGGCACATAAAATCCTAATCTGAGAAGTGATTGCAAGTAGTATAGCTTCTACTACTATCACAAATCAGAGCAAGTGTGATTCAAGCTTCCGTCAAGAGGATGCACTTGATGATAAAAAAGCCCTACTCCCACCTTTGTATTCAACAGGATACACCAACTTGTGTTGACTGAGTGCAGCTGGGAGAGGGACAGCGGAACCACAGCTATCCTTTAATATTCACAGAACCACAGCTCTTTTTCAATCTTTCACAAATTTTTAAACATATTTCAACTTGGTAATGTGATCAACTACATCATTTTTCATCAGTGTAGTTCTTTTCGCCTCAGGCCCAAAAAAGGTGTCTCTTTATTTTACTGCAAACTTTATTATTTTTTAATTCTTTAAATGTGTGAATGTCAGTGTATAGTGGACAATAATGCACTTTGGTGACTATCAAACCAACACTGTTATCTTGTCATGAAATGTCTGGACAAATATCTGGACAGTATTCTTGAAATGTTTTATCAACATTGGTTGGTTCAGAATGAAAACCTTAGCTGTCTTAAATATTTTGTGTAAAAAAGAAAAAAAATCAACTCTGTGTGTGTGTGTGTTAATATATATTGTTTTTAAACAGCTTGTTGCTAAATGTTTTCTAGTAATGCTGGCTCTAAACATTCAAGCATTTTGTACAGTGGAAATGATCAGTTATACATACTATTTATCCCCCACTGTCCACTACAAATAGATTTATTGGCCTTTTATTGCTAGATTCATCATTTTGGTGACTTGAAAGTGTAAATTTTAGAAATAATTTGGAAAATCTTGACAACAAGAAGCAGGATAAAATGCAGCTGGTTAACTGCAGCATGCTTGATGTGAGTTTGGTTTTATTAGAGTTAGTTATAATGTCATACAAAATGTTTACATGCATTCAAAAGATCATCACCCTGTAAAGCAAAGTGTGATCAATGTTTTAAACTGGCATTTATGCATAAAAAAAAAACAAAAACAAAAAAAAAACCAAACAAATGTATGGTACTTTTGTTCATGTCTTCTTTATATATATTTTTATTTTATTTTTTTTTGCACTTTAAAAGCATTAAATAAATTGAAGAGTGGCAAGAATCATTTCCCTTTACTGTATATTTTTCAGTGTAGCTTCGGACATACAGCAATTCTATCATACCAAATTTCAATGGAAAAATGACGGAGGGGATTTGGTTTTGAAAGTCAGAGATAACTTACAGGATACCTGAACTGCTATCAAAGCTATGTTTGTATTATATTAAAACTTTGTTTCACTGTCTTCAACGTGACTGGTGTAGTAACAAACTGTTCATTTTCTTTAACTTGATTTTCTAAATTTTTCTTAGGTTTTCAAAGTGCTAACTTTCAACAATACATTTTCGGGACACACATGTCCATAACTGAATTAGTGTAACATATACACAAAGGTGTTTGACTGCAACAAACAACATTGGAATAAACCAAACTGAAGACAGTTTATTAGAGGAGAGTTGCAGATCAGGTGAAATGTATGTAGGTTCATCATTCATTTCATATTTCTGTTTATATATCACTATCATAAAAACAATCCCTGTCTTTAATGTTTACTTATCTACCATTATGGGATCTGGTCGGACTGTTTCCCAGCCACCTTTTATATAATTACATGTATTTATTTAGGCTTTTTAGGCCTTTATTTCAATCTTTAAGTGGCAGAGAAGCCAACAGGAAAAAAAGTGAGCGAGGGTAATGACCTGAAGCAACTGCTGCCAAAATATGATTTTATTATTAAACTATTGCTTATCACTTATCTGTTGATTTTTATGTTCAAAAATAAACAACACTAAAAACTAAAACAATGATGAAACACTTTTTTCTTCCACAACAGCAAACTGACAATTAGAATATTGTTTTTGTAAATGATCAATTATACACATTTCTTTGAATTACCATTACAAATCTGATCAGATCTATTCAAGTCAGATCAAAGATCATAAAAATGCAATCATGATTGTTTGGGATCTTGTTACATTATTTAATATTAAGTCTTAAGTCTAAGATTCTTTCACCATTCAGTTCAAAGGAACGAAAACAACAGAAAAAAAATCTGATTTGACGAGGTACCAAGTCGGAAATTTATAGGCTCATTGATATTGACATGTCCCCATTCATAAGTAATATATAAGATGGCACAGTGTTTAATAAGAATGACAAAATAAAAATAATGATACTTTCATTTCAGAGTAACATTATCTTAAGTGGTTCTTCTGAAGGAGTGACTGGAAACATTGAGTCAGTCAAAGTGTGACTTCTCAATCTAAACTTGAATTCCCACAATTTCTCTCACACATCTATAATATAAAAACCACACCTGAGGAAAATATAATCGTATTATCCCTGATTAAAAATATACTTGATACTTGATATAAGTGATTCCGATTCTGACTGGTAAAAAAAGTTTAACCATGTTTCTTTTTTGTATTTGGCATCACATGTTGGTCTTCACTCTTTGTTGAATAGTTGTGTGTCTGTGTTAGTGCGATTAATGTGATTAATCATTAATTTGATTCAAAATTTAATGAGTACTTATCAATCTATCCCTCTAGTGTTGTGATGTTCAAGCAGAGATCACAAGATAAATCTGAGGGGTTCAAAGATTGTTCAGGGAAGAAAAACAAAAACAGACCAAAAAAAACACAAACAAAGCCAACAACAACCAACCAAACAAAAACCAAAAATCCCAAATCTATTTCTGCTACACAAAATACATGTTTAAATACTTGACTGAACGCTTGCTTTTTGTGGATAATGTGCAAACCCTAAAAGAACCATTCAAACTAAACTGACCTCTGCAAACTAAACCTTTAACATTGGGAAGTGCCATTGTTGATGGAACTTTGGGAAAAAGACTTGGAATCATTGCTCAACAAGGAAGGTGGTGTTGACCGCTGTGCTAAACTGTCCCCCGTGTCTATTAATGTTAGATGTGTCCCAACCAACTCCAATTCATCCCTTCTCACAAGGGCACCATGTTTTCTGAGGTCAAGTCAAGCAGTGCTAAAGCCTCTCGCTCTCTGTCTGGTCAAAGGAACGTCTTCAGCTGGAGTACATAAGATGGCAATCCTCTGACAAAGAAGAAGACCGCTGTTAAATCATGAATGTATAAAAACAACACAAACAGGTAGGTTTTTGGAAACCACAGCTCACCTGTTGCAGTGTACCGGGAGTGACACTAATTTTGTACACCATAACGATGGGAATTATGAATGCAGAGGAGAGAGTGAACCCCCAGCCGAGAACGTAGCCCCACCACGGATACTCAACCAGGTTGTTGAACTTCAGAGGAGTATACTTAGCCAAAGAGAAAAGGAATGTTCCCTGAAAAGAGTAAAGGGGGAAAAAACAGTTACACAAGTCACACAAACATAATTCAATATAAAACTAATTCAGGTTAACTGCTTAACCTCAGGTGTAAAACCTTTTGTCTTTAAATAAACGTTTTTAATGATCTTTTCAGTTCACATGCAGTTAGACCACTTCCCTGGACAAACAGAAATTATTTTAACCAAGACATGTTAGGAATGCATTATGGACAGTATTAACCCTGCCGCTAGCTAAAAACTGTAGTTTATGATGTTAATACCAGTACAGGGTATTGCATTATTCTGCTGTACATGAGTTGGTCCTGGATGCTATTGGAGTTTATGCTGATATTGCCATCTCTGTCCAGCAAGCTCACCCAGACTTTGATATTCAAAGTAGCACAACATCAGCAAAACATGAATTAATCCTTAATCTAATAGCCTTTTCTTTTTTAAGGTTAACATAATGTGTTTACTATCTCTACGCTGCAGAGTTAGTTAAGTTTTTTTTTTTTGCAGTGTAGTGTCTATGTAGCTGTTAAGTACATATTAAACATCCCCCTTTGAAAAGGAAGCAGCAGGTGTCCTAACAGCCGGTAAACTGACAGCTGCAGACTGCTGTTGTCAGCCTCTGTCCAAATGTACCAACAATACCGATTATGTTCATCTTGACTTCTTAATCTGCCGTAATTATTATAAACCAAAATGCCTCCTGAGAATTTCAACTTGACAGGCAGCAGTAAAAATGGGTAGCAGAGCTTTGCCAACTTTTACTGACTCACCAGGCACACTAGTGGAGTGGCATATTTCAAACAGTACGTAATGAAGGGAGGAGGCTTGTAGCCAATCATTTCTTTGATGTTGTCATAAAGTCGGTCTGCACCTGTAAGTAGATAGAAACACAGAGATGAGAAAAATAAAATTCACTGTGAGGAGAAATGCACATTCTTCTTATCTGGTAACTCACCGTACACCCATCCGATAGCAACAGACTGCAGTGTGGCAAAGAGAAGGATAGTCATCCCACTGCAGGCATAGTAGTCGAACAACTGGAAGATGTACAATCCACCCTGTGTGTGAGACGAGACTTCAGTCAGCTTTCTCGTACAAAAGTCTTTAATGTACTAAATGTAGTTGTTATGATGTCATGTAATGATTTGACATTTAAATTTGATCTCACCTCTGTAACCATCACAAGACCAATAAAGAAACAGACGACACAAATAGCAAGCAGAAGAAGTTTCCGTCGATGACCGATGAGAAAGAAAGTAGGATTCATGTCAGAAATTGCTGTTGTGAAAGATTCCAGACCTACAAACTGAATACAGACGTCTCAGTTAAACAATAGTTTAACCCCTGATTGACACAATAGAAACATTGCAAAGTTGAAAGTACTAAGTGAGTACAAAAATCATGTAAAATCATTTGATTTGAAACCACATGAAAACATGATGATTCATTCATTTTTTGGAAGTGAATTCCCCAAAGATTCATTTACATTTTGTGACTCACTTTGGAATCTTTAAAACACTAAAAGAGTTGAAAAATGCACCATGACTACAACTTCTTAACTGTGAGACTCCCATTGACCTCAAACCAACAGTCCCTAAATCCTGAAGGATTGATGAAAAGTGCTATATAATGTGCAAATTGAGAATTTCATTATGAACCGAAGCCTTCACTTTGCTCTTTTATTGCCAGAAAGGCAAGTCCTCTTGGACTTGGACTTATCTGATAATTGTATTTCATGTTCCCTCAACTGAAAAATTTTATTAAAGAAGGGAGAAAAAAGAGGCTGTTAAAATTAAATTCTCCTCTAAGTAAGTTTACCTCGCTATCCAGTCCCAGGAGGATAATCATAATGAAAAAGAATATTGCCCAGATCTGAGGAAAAGGCATCATGGAAACTGCTCGAGGATAGGCAATAAACGCCAGGCCAGGGCCTGGAGGGAGTGAATGAAATACAAATAATTAAATTCCAATTTTCATTCAACTAAATATTTCCTTACAGGCACTTACCTGATTCTGCTACTTTTGATATGTCTATGTTTTGCTCATATGCCATGAATCCAAGTACGGAGAAGATGGCAAAACCTGCCACAAAGCTGGTTCCACTGTTCAGAAGGCACAAGTAGATGCAATCCCTGAGAAAAAAAAACATAAATAAAAAAACATTACTTTTATAATGGATTAAATCCATAAGGCTTTCACTTTCATATTGATCCATATATATAAAATAAAACAATTATTCTGGAGGAAAACTGCTTAGGTACACGACAGTTTATCACTTGTATAAACCATTTCTTTGCTTTTACCTAAATTGGTTATTTAGGAAATGTGGTCAAATGTTCTGGAGACCAACTCTAAAGCTCTATTCAGCCGTGTCACTATAGTAGTCTACTTTTGTCTACAAGTTTAAGTTTCATGAAATTTTGTTCTTTCTGTGTGTGTGTGTTTGTGTGGTTGTTTAAATAAATCTAAATAAAATAAATATATGGAACTTACTTGTAGCAGTTATTGTTGTACTTATTATAACTGCCAAGTGCAGTTAGACATCCAATGCAAATAGCATAAGAATAAAATATTTGCGTGCCAGCATCCATCCACACCTGCAAGTCAAATAAAGGGTATTTTTACACGCACAATAAAATACACATTGAAAGCATTTAGTGTGTGATGCAATAATGAGTCCAGACAGAATCACCCTGCAAACATTTGCTAATGTTTCATAGTGCTGTTGATTTTTGTGACATAAGAAAACCAATCATTTGCAGATATAACTACATTGAAAAATATGACACCTCTTGAAGTGAATGAGTAATCCTTTTCGTCTCCTGATTGCCTGATTTTCCTCTGACAGTAACCTTATTGGTAGTTTTGTGTATTCATAATGGGCCACTTTTACACACACCATATTTTTTCCATGTTTCTCCCACAAATTCAAGTCTTTGTTTAACTAAGCTTTACATCTCTGGAAATTTTATAGGTGGTGTAGTATATCTCATCACAACAGGCACACAATGTTGTTTATATGTTCATACTTGGGGATCAGTGAGGTTGGTAGGATCTGGATAGAGGTAGAACTTGATCCCCTCCAAGGCACCAGGCAGCGTAAGTCCACGAACAAGCAACACTGCCAACATTGCATATGGAAATGTAGCAGTGAAGTAAACTACCTGTGGAGGAGCCAGAGTGAAAGGCATGCTCAAGCAGTACTACCAGTCAACACCTTTTACACTGGATTCAAGATTAATTTGATACGAACCAAACACACACTAACAAACCACACTTACACTGTCGTCTGTATACAGGTCAAAGCTATAGGAAACATGGTATGCAAGCCAAAGAGTGATGTGAAAGACTAAGTATGCTCAGCAGTATTTCAAGATAAATAGTCATTTCAACATGCTAAAATGCTAACAATAACAATGTAAAAATGCAAGACTTAATATTTATCATTTAAACCACGTCATGCAAACATTGCTCATTAGTATGAAGCAAAACACACACTTTGATGGAACACATTCATTCCTTCTTCCTGAGGGGGACATGCATTTATGAACCACATTTGATAGCAATCGATCCTGCCATTGTTGAGATAATTTGCTCAAAGAAATTTGAACATCAGTGTGGCACTAGAAGAGCCAGGGGATTATCGTGGTAGTTAAAATTCATCGTGTCGGAATTGATTATGTGATTGTGAATATGTAGGATTCATCGACCCATCAAGAATGAGTGAAATTTCATGGTAATTCATTCAGAAATTATAGATCGGTAGCTTGGAGCATAATTTGTGGTCTGACTCATGTTTCCACTGTTAAAGGCATGACCATGTCCGGGGTTGTGTATTTGCTGGAACATGATAAACACTGATGTTCCAACATACTTTTATTACAATACATGTGTGCCAATTATTTTTCATTTGTTCAGTCACATTAAATTCTTCATCTGTAATTAAAATGTCGTGAGACAGGTTTTCGCAAAAGTAACAGCAAAAAGGTTTTTAAGAGAAGACAAAATGTTGTCCACAGGACAACATTCACACAGAATACATTATCATCCATCTGCTCCAAAAAAAAATCTCCTTTAATTTTGATTACAACCCCAAAAAAGGCCTTATCCTACCTTCCCCGTGGACTTCACTCCCTTCCAAATGCAAAAGTAACAGATGATCCAGGACAAGAGAAGACAAAGAGCCAACTCCCATCTGATGCCGCCAAGCTCATTTGCACTTCTTGTGACTTTCAAAATTCTCCTCCTGCAAATCAGTTTCAGTTCTAATTCATTAATGTCACATCGCTTTCAGCTTTGATTTTGGATTTAGTTTTTATACTCACTCCCAAAACTCTCTCACTGGTGATGTCATGTTTTCTGCCCCAGTCCAGTTGGAATGATTAGCCATTTGATCAAACCCCACACAGGCCTCTGTGGCAAAGAAATAAAAGGAAATGTTACAGGGGATTTAAGGACATCACATTTTTCCTTTATCAAAGCCTTCAAACTTTTAGTCTAATTTTCACATGAAAACCTGTTACCCCAATCTCTTTCTTTTATCAACCCAGGTAAGGGTTTAATCTAATAAATTTAATTGTGGAATTTACGGATCAGCAAATTGATTAGAATATGTTCTCTGTTTGAAATAGGAGTGATTACATTATTTGGGATTTTAGAATCATGTGTTAGTGACTTAAGACACCTGTGACTCAAAATGTGTCATCTAAACTTTAGCACAATGAAAGCAGTTTGTGCCTGAACAGTTAACTTCTGAAATTAACATTGTTTGAATTTTTGGATTTTTCACTGAAGATGTAGTTTAAAGAATTTTACCAATGTATACATGTTTGCGTTCGTATGCCGTTTTGTGACATAAATACAAGCCATCAGATGAAACTTGAATGTTTCAAGCAGCTGGTTTTGCACTGCATGGCTCACTGTCAATAAATTCTCCATTATTATAAAGACTTCGCAGTGCTTTGTCAAAATGCAACTTTTGCAGCAAATATTTGTAAAAATCCACTTATTTTGTTCGCCATGTCTGTGTTTGGTCAGATCTTATATCGGGACATACCTGTGTTCCAGCTGTTTCTGCAACTTGCCCAGGGAAGTTCAGAATTAAAAGAGGAGAAGAGATACAAGAAAGCCCAGGCCAGTATAATGATGTAATAGATGCTGGAGTAAAGAACAACCACCTGACTACTATAACCCACCCCTGAAACAAACAGACAAACATCACTCAGTTAAAAAGGCGTCACTTGAAAGCAAGCAAGCAAATAAAACAGGTGATTTTTAATTGAAAAATCTGGATTATGCATATAAAAAGGTCTACAACTAATTGAAATGAACTAATTACATGAAATGATACCAAAAAAATGTTGGAAGGGAGCGATTGGATAGATTGTTGGATCACTTAATCTATAATACGGTATTTTGTCTCCCACATAAAAAATGCAGTTCCTTTTAGACTTATACTATTAATGAACACATTCAGAGGTAATATCAAAGTTCATTCAAAAGCAATCATGTTAAATATTGTGTTTTATTTTTTGACTCTATACAGACAGGCAGCTGACCAAACAAAGTGTTGTTGCTAAGTAAAGGTAGCAAACTGTAGACAATAATATGTCTACTATTGAATTTGTTGCACATTCACAGAAAAGTCTGCCTCCTGCCAAACATTAAAATGGCCATTGCACAAAAGGTACGTGTATTATATCACTAAATTCTCAAAATTCAGAAATTATACTGGATAAAATCCAAAGCACACATTTTTACTAACACCTGGGTAATATGAAATCAGAGAAAAACAACCATTTTTCTTTCATTTTAAAATCTTTCTGATTAAAATACAACACCTTCAGTACCCTTACCATGATATTCGACTCTTACTTTCCAAACTACCCCATATTCCTTTCAACATTTAGATATTAGTACACCACAGTGAATGATGATGTAACTGCCTAATTTAAAATATTTCTTAAACCTTTTCAAACCTCTTTTCTTAAAATTTTTTAAACCTCTTTAATGGAAACAATGCAAACTGCGCTGATACCACTTGGAGATTTGAACTGATATATGTGTGTACTCAGTGCTCAGTGAGACTAATATGAAAATAGTGCATTTAGTGCATTGTGTCTATAAAAATACACTTATTTTATTTCACATGGATGAATTAAGCAATTTACCTTCAAACAAGGGGCAAATTTTCCTCCAGCAGGTAATGCTCCCCTGTTGGGTGTACTGGCCAAGGGATGTCTCCATCAGAAACAGGGGGATCCCGCAGGTAAAAAGAAAGACTATATAAGGGATGAAAAACACCCCTGCAAAAAATGTAAAAGTATACCAGATTATTTTGTTTGTAGATGGAACACTTTCAGTAATCCAGTAGCAGAAGGACCTTCCATCTAATCTTTGTTTATTTTACAGAGGTTAGCATCGCACCTTTTATGTTTCTTTTGGAAAAAATTGAAATGTGTCCATTTATTTGTTGTGTTGTCTTTGACAGTCAGACTATTTCTAACTGTATGCTGTATGTTACTGTATGTCTGGAAATATGACCAGTAATGGTAATATTAACATAGTACTTCTGTAGAAGGATTTTGGCTGATTACTGTGTTATTACAGCTTAAGTTGTTTTATACATTCTTCATCTATACCGAAAGCATAGTGTCTACATTTGTGTGCACTTTATTTGAAAACATGAAACCTACCACCACCATTTTTGTAGCACAGGTAAGGGAACCTCCACACATTTCCCAGGCCAATAATTTGTCCTGCAACAGCTAACAAGAACTCAATTTTGTTGGACCACTGTCCTCTGGTCACGGTGCTGGGTGCAGCATGGGCTGTACTCATGTCCAGTCTGAACTTGACCTCTGGACCGTGTTGCTTATCCATTGCCCTGTAATAATAGAAATGTTAAAGGGGAAGTACTTTAAAATGTGGTATGTCCAAAGGTATTTCTGACATAAACATTACTAAACATTTAAGTGGCATTCAGTGACCCACTTACAGTGGTCATAATCAGCCATAATGCGCAGTACAACAGTGTAGTGTCTGTACATTTGCATAACTACTTATGTTATCTGTGAAATTCATTTTACTGTATGTCAGGAACAAATTCTCTGGATTTACAGGTCACTTTTCTTCAATCACATCAGTGCAGACAGGCTCACAACACAATCTAGGACCACAAAAGGAACACTGACATGATTTATTCACCACATAATAATATTCATAATCAGCACAATGAAAGCTGTCTTGCTGCAGTAGTTCATGAGGGTCAGTGCTGCTTCACATTATGGTAATTTTTTCATCAATGATTCTTTTGTGCTGCTGCTTTGGATTTATTGTGGGAGTGAAGCAAATAGAGTGGAAAATATGTGTGCTACTACACTGCTGTTGAAAATCTTGAAGTCCTGAGTTACCAAAAACAACTTTCCTCAAAATTTAAGTGAACATTTAGATCCCTGAGAGAATAATTATGAAAATCAACAGAAGAGGTTATATTGTGTGGTACTTAACAGCTAGAATTGTCACGAGCCCAGCACCATGACAGTTTTTGTGTGTCCGTACTGTTTTCTGTTCTGTCACTCTACCTGTTTGTATGTCTTTGGTACCTTCCCCTCCCCGTTGCACTCTGTCACCTGTGCTGAATCTGCGTCCAACTCCACACCTGCCCTGCTGCTGCAATCAAGCCACCCGGTTTCCATCAGCTCATCACCCAGTCCTGCACCTACCTTCAGTCTCTGCCGGATCGTCACTCTGAACACATGGCTTGTGTAGAGTGAGAAGTCTAGCCTAAAACCTGAGAACCATCTCCCCAAGCCCCCCTGCAGCTATCTTCCCCCCTGGACCCATTCACCCGGCCTTCATTCCCCTGGCCCAGCACCCCCTTTTCTCCACACCTCCCCTTGCAAAAAAACTTTTTTCCTCTCTCTCTAGTGAGATATCTAAATTGTTTAACTACTATTATGTGTGAGGGCAAGGGAACTTGAAGTGCAACTGAATTTAAATGCATCAGCGCTGACTTTGTCCAATTAATTTTATATCCAGAGAATGAACTAAACGAGTCGAAAGTGGAGAGCAAATGTGGTATTGATGAACCAGCGCTGCCTACGTAAAGGAGTATATCATCGGCATACAAGGATATACGATGTTCTGTGTTACAAAAAGGACGGATGCTGTCTTATTTTCTGGGCCAGTAGCTCGAGGGAGAGGGCAAACAGTGGGGGCGAAAGAGGTCAGCCCTGACGAGTTCCCTTAGATATCGGAAACTGAGTGGAGCAAATACTGCCTGTGCAGACCATTGCCAAGGGATTCGCGTATAGGACCTTGATCATGTTGATGAATTGTATGCCTAGCCCGAATTTGTTCAAAGTAATTCAGAGATACTCCCACTCTAGTCGGTCGAACGCTTTTTTGGCGTCCAGTGACATAACCGAGCAGGGAGAATCGATACTACTAGCTGCATGGATGATGTGTAACAAACGACGCACATTGTCAGATGCTAGACGAGTCTTAATAAAACTGGTTTGGTCATTATGTATCAGTTTTGTGAGATGTACCTCTAATCGGGTTGCAAGCACTTTCGCATATAATTTAACGTCTCCATTCAAAAGGCACAGAGGCCTATAATTTCCGCATTGAGTCAGATCTTTGTTCGGTTTGGGGAGTACTATAATTATGGCTGTGTTAGTGCTTATGTTGAATTCTCCCTTAGCCATAGCTGCATTGATCATATCCAACAGTGGTTTTCCCAGTACATCCCAGAAAGCCAGGTATAGCTCTGGTGGAATTCCGTCCCACCCTGGGGACTTGCCCTTCTTCATATTAGCCAGAGCCATGCTTAACTCTTCTAGAGAAATGGGGGTATTGAGTGGCTCTGATTCATTATCATACAGAGAAGGTAGATCGAAGTTCTGCAGAAAACCTGTATCGAGTGAGATTTCAGATTTATAAAGAGATGAATAGAATGATTTAAATTCAGAGTTAATATCAAGAGGGTTGCTCAAAGTACGAAGAGGTGTTTAAATGGCCATAATATTTGAAAAATGTTCATGGTTTTTCAGTCTCAAAGCTAATAGATTACTTGGTCTGGCTCCATTAAAATAATATGTTTTCCTGGTTCTGTGCATTAAGAACTCGGCTCTGCGTCTTAACAGAGAATGCAATTCAGTCTTTGTCAGGGCTATTCTACCTTGTAATGCCTCAGAGTATGTAAATTGTTGTTGCACCTCAAGCTGGGTGAGATTATTCTCCAGGTCAGTTATCCTTCTGAGTCTATTTTTATTAAGGTGAGATGAGAACGAAATTGGGGAGTCCCTGACACAGCCTTTTATGACATAAAAATCTTGGGTCATCTACTGAGCCTGCATTAAGATTTATAAAGGTGTTAAGCTTTTCTTTGAGGAAGATACAATTTTTTTCATTTTTGAGAAAAGAGACGGTGAACCACCAACGTGGTGCTCTAGGAGGCGTACCCAGGAGTACGAGTAGAAAGTGTATTGCTTAGATGTGGGGTTGATAGTGCGGTAAAGGTCAGTTAAGTGGAATCTTTCTTTCCTGTGGGAAAAATATAAAACAAACTCATTTATAGAGAGGACTGATGGCTCTTATTTTTGTTCACTTCCCACTGCCTGACAGAAATATGCTGTGAGTGTTAATGCATTAACAATTAATCTGGAAACTCTAATATATGATATAAATATAGTAGCAAGATGGGGGGGGGGAGCATGAAGGAACAAAATTCTCTGAAATTAGCTAAGTAGGCTTGCTTGTACATCAACATAATGTGGCACATGAAAATGATTACATAGGAGCAATAACTGTATTCCTAAGTTCACATTACAAACAAAATACAACCAGATAACAACATCCATCCAATTTAAATTGTGTGCATATTGGTTAAGCACACTGATATTGACTTAAAGCTAACATAAATCATTATGTCTCTTATTCAGTCTTAAAATACACACATACAACACACAGAGTTACCTTAACAAAATAAAACTGTGATAAATTATTGTACAGGTTGAAATGAATGAATTACCTGGCTGAGGTTCCAGGCTGGTGAGTGTCTGAAATGTTCTCAGTATGTACAAACTGCGACACAATAGTGAAAAGCTACAGACGGCGGTCTGTAGCACAGCTCAACTCCTTGAGGAAGTGAAAGCATATTTCAAAGATACCGACACTTGCTGTGATTTTTTTTTTCTCCAATGAAAACACATAAAGACAAACCACATGACAATTCTCATCACACTAACTACACCACGCCGTAGTTTTTTCCATAGGGGAAAAGTATGGCCATACCACACTCCTTTTTCTCTCGTGCATTTATCCGATTTCTCCATCAGTGTTCGCTATTAAGACAACATGCTAACCACTATGCAGTACGGCACGGCATAGCACAACTGGTTAGCCTCACAATAAGAAGGTTGCGGGTTCAATTCCCAGGCCTGGGGCCTTTCTGTGTGAAGTTTGCCTGTGTGGGTTTACTCCGGGTACTCCGGTTTCCTCCCACCGTCCAAAGACACCATGTTTGGGTTAATTGGTGACTCTAAATTGTCCGTAGGTCTGAGTGTGAGTGTGAGTGGTTGTTGGTCTCTGTCTGTCTCTGTGTGTTGGCTCTGTGATGGACTGGTGACCAGTGTTGCCAGATCTTGTGAGAGAAACAAGCAACCAGCTCTAATGAAACAAGCCCAAAAAACATGACTCAAAAAAAAAAAAAAAAAAAAGCCCAACCAGTGACCTAAACCTACGACATTGTGTAAGAAAGAGGCAATTTGATAACAGTATATATATATATTGTTTGCTAGAAAACAGTAAATATCTTTCATCTATTACAAGGGAATACTGGGCACCTTCCCAATAACTCATCAGGCCTTTGAACATGCATGGGTCAGTTGCAGCATTACTCTGGTTACTGGTTTTAGCATTTTGACTTCTTTATCAGTCGAGATGATTGACAGCTATGACTGATGTGTGGCAGGCTGTACGTGGCTATCTTCAGATCACTTGTTTGCCTTAGCTCATTTTGTTTTAAGACAGTCAAACCGATGTCCGTAAGCTTCACAGATGAAAAAGCTGTGGAGTTTTTTTTTTGTTTTTTTTTTCTGTTGTTTTTGTTGATGTTTTGGGTTTTTTGTTGTTGTTTTTTTGCGATTTTCAGTGCCAGCGTGGTCCCGGCGCACGGTTTGTGGACAGACACGCACACTTTAAAAAACAAGCCCAAAAACCCGCAACCGACGATATTTGCAAGCGACTTTACAGAACAACAAGCCCAAAGTCATTTATAACAAGCAGACCTGGCAACACTGAGCCCAACTAACTGTCATTCTTCAGACTCAGCCAGTAGGTCGTTATGGGCGGGACCAAGCAAACTGGAAATCTGCGCCAACTTTGAAATTTGAATCTCAATTATCCGCAGTTTTAAGGAAAACACTTTGAATGACTGGTTTTCTGTAATTTTATATGTCTTTGTTATCATGGAAAGCAATCTTTAAATTAATACCTCGCATATAATGTAAAATTGTATTTGAATATGAAAAAATATGTTAAATTAGCTTTAAAAAACGAATGATAATGTAATATATTATGGTTAATTACTTGCAATTCTAAAGGTAAATCTGTAAATTACTGCTAGTATCTGTTAATTTACAGTTATTACATTATCTTATGGAAAATGGTAATAAACCTGTAAAAATATACAGAAACTTGTATGTAAAATTACAGTTAAAGATGTACAAATACAATAAATTGGCATTAAAAAGCATAATTTTATTGTAATCTTAAATTATGGTTAGTTGACTGTAATTTTAAACATAAAACCTAAAATTACTGAAAATATCTGTAAATCTAATGGCATTTCATTGTTTTATTTGAAAACAGGGAAAATTTGTAAAAAATTACAGAACATTTCCTGTAATTTAACTTTTTTTTTTACAGTGTACGCAGACGCTCTCATGGTCACACAAGTAATTTTAAGTCTGTATGTTTTGTTCTTTCAGAATTGACTAAAACCAATAAACACCAACAAAGACCAATGTCATTTATCAGCTGTGTTAGACCAGCAATAAAAATAACTATAAGGACGTTATTAAACTGAACATGTGTCAATGGTACAAACTAACCAAATCAGAAAAAATATTATACACAGTGATTGTCTTGACTTGTGAAAATAATACTATTTTTTGTACATATTTTTGTGGATTTTTTTATTTTATTTATTTTTTGATAGTGGGGGGGGGTGAGCCATGGTTGCAAGGAAACTCCCTTTAAAAGGTAGACACCTTAAGCAGAACCAGGCTCTGGGTGGGGGGGGGAGAGAGAGAGAGAGAAATGGAAAAAGAGAGAATCTGTTTCAGAGGTCAGTGTGATGTTGGATCTTTTTAGCTCCTTTTAAAGAGCTGGCGAAATCGTTTCCACACGGATCTCCTCTTTGTTTTCTTCTCAGCCTCTTCCACCTGTTCTTCCAGATGTCTTAATTTGCTCATCAGCTCATCTGTAGCTCCAGCTCTGACTTCATTCTGGTCTTTCACAGCCTGATCCAAGGCCTCATCAGACTCCTGGACATTTTCCACACTCTGCCAGTTCCTTTCTATCTCCAGGTCTTCCTGTGCCTTCATCAATGCTGCCTTGAGCATGGAGGTTTCCTGCAGATGTTCTTCAAGGAGACAGGATCTTTCTGCCTCCCATTCAGCTCTTTTTTCCTGCAGGTCTTGTACAAATGCAGCCTTAAGTCTGGAAGATGTCTGCTCTTGTTCAGCCAGGAGATGAGACCTCTCCTCTTCCCACTGGCATCTTGATTTTAGCAGGTCACCCATGATGGTGGCAAGTGCGGACTGGGCTGTGGTTGTTTCCTTCAGCTGAATGGCCAGACGTCTCTCAAGCTCTGCTGTATTTTCTTTTTCAGCTTGAAGAGTTTCCTCTAGCTTGTGTCTTTGTTGGGCAGCCTCCTGTTCCTCTTTTTCCTTTTTGGACAGTGCAGTGCATAGGGTTTCCTTTTCCTGGTTTGCTAATTGTGTGTGATGTTTGATAATTTTTTTCAAAGTGTCTACGTGGGCTTCCAAAAAAAACTTCTCCTTTACCAGCTCTTCTATGATCTCATTTGGTGGTTCCTTTGGAGTTGGGAGGAGACCCTGTTTGGTCCCATCTGTGTTGGTCTCAGATCCAACGTTGGGATAGCCGACAGGAACCTGTTGTTGCTGAAATGTCACAGCCTGCTGTGGTTTGGTATTTACTGCAGGTTGGACTTGGGTGGTTACTGTCGACTGTGGTGTAGTCTGGACTGGAGGCTGCACCTGAGAAATAGCTGCAGGCTGTGGTGTAGTCTGGACTGGAGGCTGCACCTGGGAAATAGATGCAGGCTGTGATCTTGGTTTATATTTAGGCTGAGCCTGGAGAGGAGCTCCATGCCGTGGTGTAGTCTTCTTTCCTGGATGGACTTGGAAAAACGCACCATGGTGTGGTGTAGCCTGCTGTCCTGGCTGGACTTGGAAAAGGGCTCCATGCCGTGGTGTAGTCTGGACTGGAGGCTGGACTTGGAAAAGAGCTCCATGCCGTGGTGTAGTCTGGACTGGAGGCTGGACTTGGAAAAGAGCTCCATGACGTGGTGTAGTCTGGACTGGAGGCTGGACTTGGAAAAGAGCTCCATGCTGTGGTGTAGCCTGCTGTCCAGGCTGGAGTTGTTGCTGGTTGCAGGCATTTATTTGGCAGGTGATGTTCCTTGGTCCTTGCAGGTGGCCATTCCATTGTCTTTGGCGGTTGTTTTTCTCTGGTCTTTGGTTGTTCATATTTCCAGGAATGTGTCTTTTACCGTGGTCTTGTCTTAGTGGGTTAATTTGGCCTCGGTAGCATATGTGACCTGACTTTGTCTCCTCAAAGAGAGCTTGGGGTAATAACGGTGGTAAGGTTCCTGATACCTTTTTAGGCTGTGTTACAGCAGGAACAGCAGTTGTAGCAGCTGCCTGTCCTTCCATTTTTGTGGCAGCTTGTGTGTTGTTTGTCTCTGCACACTGTGTTTCAGTTGAAACAGCTGTGTTGACACCTTCGTTGACCGTGGTCTGGAGGGTCTGGAGGGTCTAGACAGGTTCTTCGCTTTGCTTTCTTGCTTTCTTGCTACACTTGTGTTTGTGTTCAGAAGATTTCTGTTCTCAGTGGTTGACTCCGTAAATGAACTTGGAAACTGATTAATTCTGTAGTGGGGCAGCCTACTTACTGATATGAAAAGGTGACATCACAGATCAAAGGCACAGGAAATGATGTCAGAGATGAAATACAATATTGAAGCCATGCATTGTAGGGGAAATGATGATGTCATGTCAGACCATGACGTCGTTATAAGGAAAATCACCAGGTGCATTATGGGAAATATCAGGGCCCTCCTTTTTTTCTTAAACAGTTTGAGACAAATATGGTAAAGTTTCTGAGCTTCTAGTGGACAGATTCTAAGATGGTTCCATGTGATGAAGCTGACTTTCCTTGTGACATCATTGTCTCTTTGGAATGTTGCATTAAATTTCAATACTGTTGTTCTGTCCAGTGTTCATACTATTAGCGATCATTCCAGATGTTAAACTTTTCATCTTTTATTTGATAGTCCATTCTATAGCACACCATGAAATGCTTAGTGAACAATTTATTCATGATCTGATAATGTCTGAATTTGAAAAAATATGGTAAGTTGATCATAATGGCACCAGTCGTTTTTGAAAGACTTGCATGAGAAACTGTTGGTTTATGTTATTAATAAATGCTTTGTTAACACAAACAACATAAAAAGTCATTAATATGCACATAGACAGTTTGAAAAAAACCCCAGGGAAATTTCCAAATAAAACATTTTATAAAGGGCACAAATGAAAAGTCCTAATAGTTTCCTTATTTTTTTAATCTGAAGTTGTTTCCATATTCAGCGGTGCTAAGCAGATGATGTTGTTTTTATAAAATGACACTGTTGGTTGGATCATGATGATAAAGGTCTGGTAGCAGAAAATTTGAATAAATCTGGTTAAATTCAAAAAATACACAAACATGACACTAAGACAGCCATATTTAATGTAGTTCTTTTGAGGCTGTGTAAGTATTGATTCAATTGTGCAACAAAAACTCAACTCTCACAAGGCCTTGTCAGGCCCAGATTGGATGTCACACCTGGGAGAAAGTTTGTGAACCCTGATGTCTGGCCTGAGAGAGAAGGAAACAGACCTGCTCCCAGGCAGAGGAAGTGGTACAGGAGGTAACACTCACTCATTTTCTACCTCCTATCCGTTTCAAGGTTACGGGGGGTGCTGGAACCAATCCCAGTCCATGTTGGGGGCTAAGAGAGTTCCCCAGTCCATCAAATAGAGACAGATTGAGACGATCAGCCATTCACACTCACGGGCAATTTAAAGTCACCAATCAACCTAGACATGAATGTCTTCGGACTGTGGGATGAAACCCATGCAAACACTGGGAGAAAATGCAAACTCCACCCAGGTCCGGGAATCAAACCCACATCCTTCGTGCCGTGAGGTAACAGTGCTAATCATTATGCCGCTTTGTGACTCCTTGTTGGCAGTGGGATTCAAACCCACACCCCTGAAGGGACTGGAGCCTTAATCCAGCCTTTTACACTGCTCAGCCACACTACCTCAGGGCTTTGGAAATATCAGCAAGAGAAGTGCTGAATCATGTCCACAAAGCCAGACATGCTTTCAGGTCTGTCAGCACCCAAAATATAACACTTGTTGGCAGTGTTGCCAGATCTTGCGAGAGAAACAAGCAACCAGCTCTAATGAAACAAGCCCAAAAAACATGACTCAAAAAAAAAAAAAAAAAAAAAGCCCAACCAGTGACCTAAACCTACGACATTGTGTAAGAAAGAGGCAATTTGATAACAGTATATATATATATTGTTTGCTAGAAAACAGTAAATATCTTTCATCTATTACAAGGGAATACTGGGCACCTTCCCAATAACTCATCAGGCCTTTGAACATGCATGGGTCAGTTGCAGCATTACTCTGGTTACTGGTTTTAGCATTTTGACTTCTTTATCAGTCGAGATGATTGACAGCTATGACTGATGTGTGGCAGGCTGTACGTGGCTATCTTCAGATCACTTGTTTGCCTTAGCTCATTTTGTTTTAAGACAGTCAAACCGATGTCCGTAAGCTTCACAGATGAAAAAGCTGTGGAGTTTTTTTTTTTGTTTTGTTTTTTTTTGCTGTTGTTGTTGGTGGTGTTTTAGGTTTTTTGCTGTTGTTTTTTTGCGCTTTTCAGTGCCAGCGTGGTCCCAGCGCACGGTTTGTGGACAGATCCTTTAAGGAAAAAGGACAAACTGCTAGGTTTAGCTTTATTGTGATTGTGGAGAGCTGGGAGAGAATCAGGAGGGGTTCATACACAGAGCAAAGCAAGCCCAAATAAGCAACCACACTTTAAAAAACAAGCCCAAAAACCCACAACCTGCGACTGACGATATTTGCAAGAGACTTTACAGAACAACAAGCCCAAAGTCGCTTATAACAAGCGGACCTGGCAACACTGCTGGTGACCTGTCCAGGGTGTACCCCGCCCTCGCACAATGTGAGCTGGGATTGGCTCCAGCACCCCCCTAAACGGATAAGCGGTAGAAGATGAATGAATGTGTGTGAATTGTTACTACAAACAAACACAGCTAACTGCATTCACCCCTTCTCTGGTCACATGACATGGATGGACTAGTTCAATTTTATGCCAGCGGAGGCATTTCAGCAAAAAAACGCTGGAGTAGGTTAGTCATAGAGATCCAAAAGACAATCCTATTGTCTCCTCCTGTAAAAGAAGTTCTGCAGAAAACACAGTTTTTTAATTCACATGAAAAATATATTTACTGAAAGAATTTACACACCCATTAATTAGGACCATGATGCATTGCGAATCTACAGCATCTTGCTCTCTCTGTTGGTGTTGCAGTGAGTTTTTTGCCATATACAGTAATACCGCTGTGAAAACTACTGAAACTTGTTACAGTGTTGCAAAGCATAATGTTTAATCTTTCGCGGCAAAGTAAAAAGTGAGGCATTGTTAACTATGAAATGCAATTTTACTTCTATGGCTGATAATATAACACGCTGAAATGATGAATAAGCTAGAAAGTGAGGTGTGTCGACTAGTTCCATGAATGTTTAAGGTGACTAATGCTGGAAGGTAACAAATCAATGAACCTACAAATCAAGCAAAGTATGTTTTTTAGGGCGGACCTCAGAGGACATATAGCTAGGGGGGGCATTTTTGTCTTATCCTTATCTATGAGAGTATTATCCTCAGATCGAAGCATCGCTGTTTGGTTTCTGTCTGGTTTTCATACACAATTTATCTTTTGGAATTGGAGTCTGCTTAGCATGCTTTGATCGGAATTGGAGTGTTGATGGAAATTGGATCTGGTAACTTTTATGTGACTTTTTGATACCAAAGAGTGCAACACCATCTGAATCTGAATTAAAACTGAAATTCTTCATCATGGAGTATTTGAGTATTTAAGTTTTGTTGTGCAATGTTGCAATGTCACAAGGATCAATAAGGATTCTGAGATCAAATCTGACATCTGTCTTTAATGGCAGCCTTTTCAATCTGCTTTCCATCCATACATTATCTACCACTACTACTTGGTAGGTGGAGCCACTCCTAGCTGACATTGGTACACCCTGATCAGGTTGTCAGTCTAACGAACATGTTCGATATACAACATACAATTACATGCATGTCTCTCCCATAGCCAGATTCTAACCCTACACAGAAAGACCCCACAGTAGTGATGGGCGTATTGATCCCACGTCGCCCGTTTTGGTATTGACTACTAATTAATAAATGCGAAATAAAAGTGCATGTGTCTATTCCAAATATTTTTTAGGTAACTTTACTCCAGTGTTTTTTTGCCGAAACACCCCCAGGCCACAGCATATTGAACTCATCCATCTGAGTCACGTGACCAAAAGGGCCGCGAGTTGTGTGTTTACATCCTGCTAGCAACAACACGGTGAGGAGCATGTGCGTTTCTGAGTTTCTGACGGAGCAGAGAAAATTGAGAAATGGCCGACAGAAAGAGAAGCTAACTCTTTTTTTTGAGAAATTTTCTTTCTGTACAAAAGTTTTATACTTACATCTCTGTTAGGACCAAATTAGGCTGGCCACCAAAGGTATGGTTAGTTTGAAAAAGTAAAAGTTCAAATGTGCACTTTTTTGTTTCTTACTGTTTTATTTCATTCATATTTTTGTTATTTATTATTAATTGTATTGATGGTAAATGTATTGATTTACATTTCTGTAAGGATCATTTCATTGTTTTGAAAATAATGCTGCTCAGCAAAAGTTCAAAGAAAGCTCAAATCTGTTTTATTTTATTAATATTTATGTTAATTATTTGTTTAACTTTTATATTTTGAACTGTGCACATTAAAGTTGTTACATGGCCAGTATTTGCCGTGATTTGTTTGAAGGGTACTAATATTATGATTGAGAAAAAATTCACCAATAAGAAATGACCAGTAATCGGTATCGAATATTTTATGAAAAAAGTAATCAGTATCGTATCGAATCTTAAAAGTGTGGTATCACCCATCACTACCCCACACCTCTGGAGTTTAAACCCAGAACCTTCTTGCTGTGAAGTATTAATGCAACACCCTGCTAAGCATATCACAACCTAATGTTTTGTTGCTGTTCATCTCTAGAAATTCACTTTCCGCCATACGGATGCAAGACATCAGAGTGGTGCCAATGGTTGTCAGTGTCTTTCTCAAAGATATGACAGATATACTTCAAACTATGTATGCCTGTCAATGTTGATATCCCTGTTCTTGTTCACTAGAGAAATTCCTCCCCATGGTGTTACATTCAAACCAAGGAAAAAGCTGTACCACTCCTATAAGAATCAACTGAGCCACAACATATGTTGTAGCTGTCATATTTATGATTTTTTCAACCTAGTTATTTTTTTTGGGCACAGTTTGTGTAGGCGTAGGTGTCTTTTTGGGCCTTTAATGCCCTTTAATGCTTCAGTGCTGTGTGTTTGATGGCTCCCAGGTGGAGCCCAGAGCTTTAATATCTGGTAATCCACCAAAAGCTTTAACGTCATGCAGAATAATGCAAACGTAATGCACTTTCATCCAAGCATCATCAAATTAGTACATTTTCAGTGGAGTGACTAAATGAGTATATCCCCTTGGAACATAAATATTTTTTTCCTGAGTGATCATCACAATTCATAGAAAGCTTAAATTTAATGAATATAAACTTAATAACAACAAAGAGCAACCGCGTTGATAGCTGTACGATAAGTAAATTAGGCAACTTTGTTTAAATCTATGGTCGCAAAGATGAGTTCATCCTTGATTCAATCTTTCAAGTATTTAATATTTTACTACTTAGTATGTTCTCCCTTACTTTTAAGTCCTGCACTGACCTGTCTTGGCTTCCTCCATACAAGTTTGCAGCTCATTTCTCAGTCAATCTTGTTTACGCCCGCAGATAAACCCCTGAGTGCCTTGGTGTTTGAGGGTTAGTGTTGCTCAAATTATTCTCCGCAAGTGCTCAGGGGGGTTAAAGAAAGGTTACATACTTGGCCCCTGCAATACTTTCAACTTGTCCTTCCTGCTGAAGGCAACTGTAACCTTAGAAGGATCTTTAGGATCAGCAAAGCAAACCAGTTTCTCTTTCCAGATGTTGCAGTAAATCTTCAAATTCATGATGCACTTCATTCCTCCAGAGCCTCAGTACTCATATATCCTCATACAAGGACATTACCATCACCAGGACCATGCACTTGTCACTATTCTCCTCCAAGTTTTGTGCCATCAGATCTAAAAAGATTGATTTTAGTCTCATCAGACCAGAGAATTCACTCCAGTTCTCATCTGTGAAGACAAGGGTGATTCAAAGGGTGAACTCTGGATAACGTTTGCCATTGTGTTCTTACTTAATAACAATGATTTGCTTACTCTCATTTAGCCTTATTCATATTTATACAATGGGATATTTATTTTTGTCAAGTTCCCAGAAAATCTTCTCCCATGTGTCATCATCGTTGTCAACATTAAGTCAGAGTGATTCAATGGGTTGGCAACACTTAAACTTTCAACCAGTTACACCTGCTTGATACGGATGGTTTAACAGACTCATCTTGTAATCAAGTACTGAACCTTAACAAAACAAAAAAAAAAAGATATCACATTGGAACTACAAATATGTCTTATTTGTGAAGTCACTGAATTTGTTAGGTTTGGAAAGGGGGTGTACTCATTTATGCTGTATACTGTATATTTTGTACTGTTTATGTGCTAACATGGTGTGATTGTTTCCTAGAAGACAACACTCTATAGGGACAGAAATAATCAACATAGAGTTGAGACTCACAATGCTTCTCTTTAATTTTGGTTGTTTAGAAGATATCTACGTTCTTTTGTGCAAATAACAAATTTTATACGACTAATAAATCAACACTAAATGAAGTATTAATTATGTATCCATAATTGACAATGTCCATGAGATGAAGACCAGATATTCTACAGCGACAACTGCCTGAAAACACTTGTAGCATCCTTGTGGGTAAAGATGGCAAATAACAGATCCAGACACATAGCAGCAGCCTTGGATTTGGTAGGCATTCAGTATCTCAAGGACCCAGAAATAGACTATTTCAATCATAACACGACCTGCTACCCAAAATATTTTTTCATGTATCACACATAATAGTACTAATTAATGGGACAGTGTGTTTTTGTCCCAGAAATACTAACGAGGAGATGTTAACATTTAACATCCTGGTTTACACAAACATAGAATTTGAACAAGCTCATTTGTTTGCAAAGTAGTTATTCAAAAGGCAAACTAAGTTTGAACATTTTATAAGGGGACAGGTTCTGCCTTTGCATCTTATACAAATAAACCATTAATGATCACCCAGCAGACAACTTTTATTAGTATTAGCTTCCTAATTTTAAAATAAAATATTTATTCTCTGGCTGAAGCCATCCGGAATTAGTTGCACAGGAATATAATTCCGAGGTGACAAGGTAACAAAGGGAATGCATTCATGTACTAGACATGCACCTAACTACCTGAATTGACAAATGGGTGATACATCAGGTGTGCGTTAAACTCCACTACCATATATACTGAGAGCAAATTCTGTCAAAAACTTATGATGGTTTTTCAGAATTATCTTAGATGATATTTTTGTTTCTCAGGGTCTCATGTGATGAGACCCTGAGAAACTTGGAACTAGGAACAGTTGTTGGTCGCTGCCAACCACAAACTATGCTCTGTGGTAAATATGTTCGATAAGTCTAGTTTTGTTTTGATTCCTTGAACAGGTATAAAAAGCATGTTGGAATGTATCTACTTTGTATCTGTCCATTTCCATCAGGGAGTGTTTAGCTGCACAAGCCTAACATTTTTTCAGACAAATACATTGCTTTTCTCTAAATATTAGAACTTTTTCAAATCTGTATCTGGACTTTTTTTTACCTGCTCTAAAAGTATGGGCAAGAAAAACGTTGCTTTTTGCAGCCACTTAACAAAACAGCCTCAAGAGACTGAGTACTAAACAAGGGAAAGCTGCAGAGTTGCCAGTAACCTTTGCCCTACATAATACAGCAAGCTCCAAGTCTAAGTGCCGCTACAAAAGCCCAGCTGTCCTTTAAGTGCAAGGACATTGTTTGATTCTCATTTGAGAAGAAAGCCACAGTAGATTTATGCAAAGCACAAACATAAAGGCAAAGAAAACTGTGTGTGACCATGAGGGAAAGGTATTGGGAAAGAGTACCTGAGAAAATAGCCTCACGGCAGAAGTCTCTGGATTTGGGTTGCTCTTCCAGTGAGGGCTCATCTAGTTCCTCCGAGGAAAAATACAAGTCTAGATCTCCAGGTCTCTTCAGCACAAGTGTTCTTCCTGACTCTGACAATGAGTGAGTCCATGAGCATGAAATTGAGAAAGTTGATTGTATGACAATGACTAAAAGAAAAAGCAGAAGAGGTACCCTCAGAGACAGAGGGAGGGTGTAATGTGTTTCTGAATGGACAGCTTAAGGCGGAGCATGTTTCAACGACCACATGGTCTCACATTAAAGAGGAGGGGATTGGGTCTGCATATTAACCACGCTTGCTGTGTGATTCCATGGTGACGGTTGGCACTGGCTGGTCAGAATGAAATGAAAGAATGAGAATATTAAAAGTTTATTATTATTTGTACAGTCTCTGATGAGCAACAGGAGGAGTCTTCATACCTTTCCACTGGTCCTTCTAAAACTTACTCACTGACTACATATCTTTTTTTTTTTCTTTCTTTTTTTTTTACAAATATGTAAAAGTGGGCTGAACATGTTGTTCTTACAGTTAGAACGATAAACAAACGATAAATACTTTCTTAAGGATTAAGACTGGAATAGGATTAATTGTTTTAACTGTTCCTGAGTAGGTAAACAATCTGTCACTGCCAAAAAAATTTTTATGAGTACAAAGACACAGCTGTTGCCCAAAGATGTTTTTTGTCTCCATCCATCTGTCAGTTTCTTTCCCACACAAGCATCCTGAGGTCCACCATACACGGTCCTTGGTCACCAAGGAACTTAAAAATACCATAAATAAGAAGAAACGTATCTTTTATACAGGGAACACTCAGGAAACGAAATAAAATTAATAGAACAGTAAGGAGTGAGATAAGGAAAGCTAAAAGAGCTTATAGGGACCGGGTGGAGCACAAATACACCAGTGGAGACCTTCGGGCAGCTTGGAAAGGAATTGAGTCAATGTCCTCCATCTCTTAGGGTAGTAGTGACAGGAATCCTATTAAAATTGAGGGAATAAACATGGCTGACCTTCTGATTGCTTTTAATAGTTTTTACTCGTTTACTAGTTTTGAAATGCATGACTTCTTTGATAGGATCTCCCTCCTCAGAGAGTCTCTTACCTCTGATTCTAACATCATCATTGAGCAGGATCATGTTAGAGATCTTTTAAAATGGGTCAATATAAGGAAGGCCCCTGGTCCAGACCTTATTTGTGGGCGTACATTTAGATTTTGTGCTGACCAGCTCTGCAGTGTCCTCCAGCATGTCTTTCAAATGTCTCTTGATTGTAACCAAATCCCTGACATGTGGAAATCTTCTACTGTTATTCCCATCCCAAAAACATCTAATCCTAAACAATTAAATGATTTCAGACCAGTGGCATTAACATCCTTAATAATGAAAATCCTGGAGAAAATCGTTAAAAGCCTGGTCATGTCTTCTATAGAGGGACTTGATCCTCTACAATTTGCCTGAGGGGCTCCATACTTCCCATCTTTATAATGCCGTTACCGTTACTGCCAAGAAATGCGGTGCGTTACTATCATTGAAGCTGTGAGAGGCAAAGACTGTTTTTACTGTTCCACTTTGGTTAGTGGGAACAAGACAATCGTACGGAGCCCCTAAAGTCCCAAAAGGTGGTATTTTTTTATCTTGTGCGCACAATTTAATATTTTGTTCCCTCGCGATAATTATCATGTACGCACAAGATAAAAAAGAAACAAAAAAACTTTTGGAACTTTAGGGGCTCCGTAATCTTCAACCATCTCACCCACCAAAAAAATTGACTACTCAAATAAAGCAATGAATGCTGCCATGTTTCAAACATACCTGAGAAATCAACGAACTATTAAAAGCTATAAACGCAACTTACCCCCGTGGTCGTCAAAGCATAGGCCTATCACGCTTTTAGCCTACTGTTAACCTGTTCCCACAAGATAATTATCTTGTTCTCACAAGATAATAACTTGTTCCCACAAAATATTAACTTGTGCGCACAAAATAAAAACATTAAAAAAAACACCTTTTGGGACTTTAGGGGCTCCGTACAATCGCATTGGCTGAGTTAGAGTAAAATTTCATGCTGAGCCAATCAGAGGTCGAGGTGGGCGGGTGTTGTTTACAGAAATTCGAAAGCATACATAGTCGGTCACACAACGAACGACACAACTGAGTCAGTCAACAAGAAACAGGAATGGCGAGCCCAAATAATCCAAAAGTAGCATTCTTTACATGGAAGTATTCATAGTTTTTAGTCACATGACTCGCGCTGACCCCTGTAGGGAAAAAAAACCTGGTCCAAGATGGCGGCTAACAACAACGCGAATCTGTCCATTTCCAAACGGTTTTAATCCCCGAATATTTAGATCATCTTTCTAAAGAAGAAAACACAAAATATAAGATTAAACTGCAGGTTTTGGGCACTTGTGACCCATACACGGCACCCACCGCCGTATTACAGCCGTTAAAAACAGAGAAGTCCCTGACGGCGATGTTTCCATCTATCTTGAGGAGAATCCCTCCCCTTACACTGCCGCCAGGATGAGAGCATCAAAAGTACGGACAGTTATGAGTATTTTCAATCTGGATTGGCCGCCTGGGAGGTGAAGGACAAGAAATACTTCATTGTCAAAGCAAAGGTGAGTTTTTTGGGGGGTTTTTTTAAGCAAAGGTGAGTGCTAGCGTTAGCTAACGTTGATATGGGTCGTTAGTGTCAGTTCACTCCTTCAGTCAGCATTCTGGGGCAGTAGTGATAAAGCATGAATATTTTGGTCAGGTTGACACGGTCCCTTATAACATAAATCTAATCCCCTCCTAAATGTCAGGTAAACCATTCCTACAGGGGGCAGCTTGAGTTGCTGTGGAGAAAGAAGGATTGGTGTGATTTGGCTGCTGCACCTGTATGGCAGGTTTGGGGGAAGTGGGTTTTCTTTCTCAGACGGGATTCTGTAAAAGCACCACCCAGGCTTGTCTCCTCGATTTGTGCAACCAATTGCACAGCAACCATCCGGCATTTTGGTAAAAGTTAAGCCAAAACTAGTGTTAAAAAAAAAAAATAGCTGGTGGGCAGCGGACAAGCAGAGGAAGTGGCATCTTTTGCCCTCCAGGGGGGCGTTCCCACAATTGCGTGACGTCACGTGAAGAACTTGAATAGCCATTACTTTTCCCTCCAAGCAATTAAAACAGTGGTTCTCAACCTTTTTTGAACAAACGCCCCCCCCCCCAAAAAAAGTGCGCGTGTGTGTCTGACAACAACATGAAGTTCTACAGCCTTTGAGGATTTTTGAATTTAACGTTTATATCATTTCACAGTATCAAAACATTTGAAAATAACTCCAGGTGTAGGTATTAAGCAACATGGAACTTGGTAAGAAAAATACCACCACAGCAGAATTTGTTGAAAATTTGTTTTATAGGTATTTAGAGATGCCAACAACATCATGCACACTTCCCGTGAACAAAGGTGAATTAACCAATAAAAAGACTGGAACCACTGGTGCATCAATTAATGCGCCTTAAACATGAAATGGTCATTTTCTGAAGACTGACAAGACATGGCCTGGCAACAAGAAAAAAAGAAGAAAAAAACGATTTTAAAAGAAGGGAACTAGGACTGTTCGTGCTTATAAATTTTAGTGGGAGCCCTGCGCTTGGTGGGCCGCTGCCAGCTTCTTCACGTCTGGACACTTTGACGTGAGCTTTAGCCTGAGCGCGCCAGAGCTCACCAGTTTCCGACGATTGCGATATTTTGTCTGCATGTGAAGAGCTTGGCTGAATCCCTGTTCCACGAGATACGATGATTTGGCCCATAAATTTTGACCCAGACCGATAGTGTTAATGTTATTGTTGGTCGCTGTTTTTTTTTTTTTTTTGTTTGTTTTTTTCCTCAAGCTTATTATGCATTTATTTTGAAAGGAAAGCTGAGCATAACATTTTATCAAAATTAATTTAAAACCTGTCTTTGTCCGCTTCAGCACTTAGTTGAGGACAGCGACACAAAGTGCTGAAACGGAGATGCGGGAAGCAGTTTTTGTTTTTTGTTTTTTTCTCTTTTCTTTTTTTTGTTTTGTCTTATTTTAACTAGCCCATCCAGTTTTCTGGTGGCCCAACCACAATCAAAATCCTGACGGCGCTGTAGCGTATAGGCCTACTATGTTTTCCCTCTCGACCGCTTCTACTCTCACTCGCTCACCTCTCTCGACCACACACAGACACACACCGCTCTCCCTCTTAAAAGGACACACCAATCTCATAACATGCCTACTAGCCCAGTAAAATGTATTGAAACACACATAAAGTAGATTTGCACAAAAAAAAACCTGGGAAACCATGAAAGTTTAAAATGTAGAGTTCAAATTAACTTTGTAAAAGTCAAGTTGTTGCGCCCCCCATTTGTGCCTGAGCGCCCCCTGGGGGGCGGTACCACCCCCGTTGAGAAACCCTAAATTAAAAGAGCACATTATGTCCTGGACAAAAGTGCCTCTCAATGTCGGTGTCAAGTAATTCAAACTTATTCAAACATCTTAGAATTGAACATGCACATGTATTTTAAGTTCTGTTAAAGAGGGGTGGAGGTGGCTCCACATTCAGACACAACTGAGCATTTAAACATTTACTTTAGAGTTACGCAATAGTTTTTTTCTGCAGTAACTAGTTACTTTTATAATTTGTAACCAATTTAGTTACTCTTTGGGAGGAGTAACTAGTAACTCTAACTAATTACTTTTTTAAAGTAACTTGCCCAACACTGCTTGTAGTGTTGTATAGCCAATTCCTTCGCTCCACTTCTTTGTTCCAATGCTATTTTGCAAAAGGGGATAGTTGTACCACGCAAATACATGAGCAAAACAAACCAGGCAAGGATTCATTTTTTTCACTGCATATCAAGGTAAGATAAAAGGCCCCGTTGATGTGATAAAGGTGTCAGTCAGAGCATTTAAAGCAGCACACTGACTGTTGACTTGTCAGCTCCCTCCATCCATAAATTAACATCAGTTGGATACTTACAAGTTGTCATCATTTGAAGCAGGTTGGTATTCCTGTTGGGGTCCATTTGGTTGTGCTTCAGCTTTTTCCATTGCAAAATGCTTGTTTTCAGGTTTGCACTACTGTGTCTGTCTGCACATCTGGATATGATGTTTGTGGGAAATGTTTGTAAGGCAGTGTGCAAGTTACTGGACAAATCATTACACTGTTGATGTTAATGAATCATCTTTGGCAATTCTTTCGAAGTAGGACTGCCTGGGGGCACTCAAGTTCAAAGAAAGAGCTGTGTCCTGAGTTTCTACTTTATTAAGCATAAAGTGATATTTTAAATATGATATTCAACAAACAAACAAACAAAATAATATTTATGCTTTCAAAAATGAAGCAAAATGTTTTGTTCCGGCCATCAATTTTAATCCCCTGGGTGGGTTTCTTCCGGGTACTCTGGTTTCCGCCCACCATCCAAAGACATGTTTCGGTTAATTGGTGACTGTGAGTGTGAGTGGTTGTTCGTCTCTGTCTCTGTATGTTGGCCTGCCCTCGCTACAAATGAAACTTATGCATGCCTTTTATTATCTACAAACCTTTTGTCTTTTCGTCTCTGTCTCTGTATGTTGGCCTGCCCTCGCTCAGAGTGAGCTGGGATGACTTACTGTATAATTCAAGGTCATTCGGGTACAAATGACCTTTAGAGCTGGCTGGGTTGGTCATGTTAAACCATAGGTGCCTTCAATGCAGCATCACAGCAAACCAGCTGTTTGGGTTAACACAACCAATCTGCCTGTACATTACATTTGTGTGGAGACATGAGAAAGCAATTCATTAGCTCCCTCTAGTGTCTGCTGACCTGTAATATTTGACTTGTTATTTTCTGAACAAAAAGGATTCACTGTGAATCTCTTTATTTGTTTTATAATCGACTAAAGCTTCAGTATTTGGTATCAGTAATAAGTGACATGTATCACACCAAAAATGTGTGTGGTGTGGTGTGGTGTTTTGTTTTTTTTAAATTTGGTTTTCTTAATTTTAATGTTAATTTCAGTATCTCCTGGGGCCTCTGTCCTCCATCGCTGATGATAATGTGTACAAAGTGAGCTGACTGCCCTTAACTGATAAGCACTGAACTTGGTTAGGGGATGGTACAAATGCCAAGGAGGAACTATATGATTTTTTTTTTCAGATCCAGATCATTTGTCTACTGCAGTTTAGTCCTCTGCAGCAGCAGCAGACCACACCAGGGCAAGAGAAGCTGTATAAGTTTGGGAAGACAGCTGTTGGTGAGTCCCGTTTTACAGAGTAATCATAATGGAGTACATGCTTTGAATATCTTAGATATGACAATGCACTTTAAGTGGACTGGAAATTCTCTTGTTTCAACCAATGGACCTGTGAGCACCTCTAGTGTTTTGATGATGATATTCGATATAAGGATCCAAGCAGGATGGCTGATTATCAGGATATACAGATTTATGACCTTAAAATGATCACAATTGCATTATCTGCAATTTTCATCGCAAATAATGTTTTTAGATCAGAAAAATGCTCCATTAGGCTTCATCATGGTATCAGAAAAGCTAAAGCCTTAAAGTACAAATGAAACTTAGGTTCATATGAGATGTTGAACAAAAGCATGTTAAAACATTTCTACTTAAAACAAGCATTTATTATTTGTAAATGAGTTGGAAAACTTATGCATGCCTTTTATTATCTACAAACCTTTTGCCTTTAAAATCTTCTGTCGTACACTTCTGACAATTCTTTATGTAGCTTAAGATATTAATGTCTGAAATTGACTCTTTATTTTACTCCTATTTATTTATAAGATCAATTATTATTTTGGTATTACATTTTTTTTTTATATAATTTTTTGAATTTCTGGCTGAAGTTTCTTCAGAGAACAATCAAACAGTGAAAGGTGAGAAATCATGATCACACTGTTAAACTATAATGTGATACAGATGTGAAGAGATGGAGAACAAGATGAAGGACATAAAGATGGCTTTGTAGTAATATATACATATGTGCTTTACAGAGCAAGTGAGACAAGACACTTACTCTGAAGCCTGTTGTCCTACGATAATAAAGACCCCCCCTTTAAAATTGTTATCTGGTTTATCAAGGCAAACAGACAAAATAGACATTGGGTCTCACAAGTGCATTTAGGGTGTGTCCATAAATATCTTTGCTGCTTATAGCAAAAAACAACAACAGCAGCAAAAAACAGGCTTTCAGACGAGGAGCAGGCCGCAAAAGGCTTTCAGGCTCTTTATCTGTTTAATAATACGGTTTTGGTTGTAAAATGCAATAAACCAATCAGTGCCACCTCCTTTTATCTTTAAATGCCAAGCATTGTTGCAAATGGGTGGATATCTATAGTTGCGGTGCAGTGTTTGTGGTAATATTGTCACTGAGCAGATTTGTTTATCCAAAGCGGTGGGGAAGAACTAAACTGCTCTACAAGAAATTAACACATAAATGCAAACCATGGTGCATTGTGGGAGGAGTAAATACATATTGGTTCAGTAATTTGCTAATTTGGTTTGAAGGTGAATAGGTAATATGTTCACAGAAAGAAAAAACACTTCACAGTGGAGTCTCATTTATGGAACATGAGGAACATGATTCATTACAGCACAAAACATTTTAGAAAGGTATTCTGACAATCTGAAGTGTGTATTCTATTGTAATTTTCAATCTTACTAATCAAAAAAACATCTGATGTGCTTTTTGGGCACATTTTGTTTGTGTGTTATGGGCAGAGTGTGTGCACTGTCAGTATTAACAGTGAAATACTGAGGCATTGAGGGTTCTTGTTAAACTTAACTGTAACACAGAACGCAGACTCAGAGAAACACTAGTGTATTTACCGTTAAAGCCTTAAAGGGGCCAGTGAAAGCTGGTCGATTTGCCTTTGCTTCAATTTGCACTAGTCCAAAAACAAGTCAAAATGACACCCAACAACATGTGCGTGCATGCAAGTGTCTCTTCAATTGGTTTCGATGGGTCCGATGGAAAGGGCTGGTTGTGTTAGTTTCAGTGGCCACTCCTCACAGAAACCTGTTTAAGTCAACTTCCTTGGTAGCAGGCTTTTATCAATCAGGAAGCAACTTTTGGAGTAAAGACTTCAACTGCTTAAGGTAAATTCAGCATCTTTCACATTTGCTCTCTAATTTAATATTATAGAGTGCTTTATGGAAATTGTTGGTAACATAAAGACTTTGAGTTAGATCTTTCTTTCTTTACTTCTTTCTTTAACAAAATGCTTTAGTGATAACATGAGGATAGATTGAGATGCTACAATTAAAAGTAATTAATTTTACTTTGAAGCTTGAAACTGATATTCACTGCTGTGCCCTCAGATCAAGTAGGACTGAGATCACCATACTGTAGTCACATACACTGAATTTAAACTCAAACTTGCTTAAAACATCAGCACTGGAGGTTTTATTGTTGGCCATGTCAGTAGCTCGAAGTTATTTTTACAAGTGACTTTAGTGATTCACTGACTTTTCTTGTAGCTCCACAAAGAGTTAGACTTTTGTAATTTTTTGTGTTTAGTTTTATCTTCAGTGTTGCCAAAATAATTTTCAAAAGGCATTCATGTCCCCTCAGGAATGAATTCTAACAATTCATACTCACTCAACATTTGATCTGGAGTGAAACTTCCGAATATTGATGGGAACCCCGCATGTCTCCCTGTGTACTGCATAGTAATGCCTTTCTCTCCTCTTATAAACTATCAATAATATATAATATATCTATATTTCTTCTTACTAGGTTACAATGGACCAAAAACAAAACTCACAGAAAAAAAAAAATCTGATGAAGCTTGGAACCAGACCAGGACAAACTCAACCAAAATTACAGGAGAGGGACCAGTGGGCCAGTAAGGTGGAGTTCATCCTGGCAGTGGGTGGACACATTGTTGGTCTCGGAAATGTCTGGAGGTTTCCATACCTTTGTTACAAAAATGGAGGAGGTATTACATATCTTTTATGTCCTGGTGTACGACATGTTCACACACAGGGCTGCAGGTCTCAAATCATAGTTTGCCTGCAAAAATCTGTGCATATTATAACAGTCTATTTTTGTTTTGTTTTAAAGGAGCTTTCTTCATTCCTTATGTTCTGTTCTTGTTTACTTGTGGCATCCCACTCTTCTTCTTGGAGATATCTTTGGGCCAGTACACCAGTCAGGGTGGTATCACATGTTGGAGGAAAATCTGCCCTCTTTTCGAAGGTAAGTTCTCACACTAGTTGTAACTTCAATATTTTTATATGTTGAAAAAACATGAAAAAACACACACACACACACAAATAGGTATTTAGGTATTTTCCATTATTCAGTTGGCTAAATGTGGCTTTGTCTTTTCAGTTGGCCATTAGTAGGAAAACTTTATACATCAAATCATCCAACTAATTTAGTTTTCCACATGACTTATAAATTAAATCGGTGTTATTGAAAGTACTGTATATAATATTATTGGTCTCTTTTCATTGTCAGATGTCTTCGTATTATCACATTTCTTTTATTGTAGTCCGACATCACCTCATCTCAACAGGTTTAGGTTTTGGAAGCCAAGTGGTTGTTTTGTACACTGGAGTGTATTACATCATCATACTGGCATGGACATTGCTCTACCTGTTTTCATCCTTCAAGTCTGAACTTCCATGGGCAAGCTGTCACAACAGCTGGAACACAGGTACAGGATATCAATACTTTCTTTGTCCGTTATGGTGCATACACCTGTATGGTGTCTGTAGTTCACTGAGTGGATGTTACAACTTCTCCTGTTCTTTAATCTAAGATGGCTGTTATGAGTACAGTCAGAATCAAACATCCTCTCTGCTCCTGTATGGAAATACTACATCTTCAGTAATTGAATTTTGGGAGTAAGTAGCGTAAATTTATTCTTGATTGATCAGTCATCCTCTAAGGGCTGGTGGGATGGTGCCCCACTGTGTTTTTAGTGTGTGTCTTAATTAAATGTCATTGCAGGCGGAGAATCTTGGGCTTGTCCAGCGGTATTGAGAACATGGGAGATATTCGTTGGGAATTGGCCCTTTGTTTACTTCTTGCCTGGGTATTGTGCTACTTCTGTGTCTGGAACGGAGTGAAGTCCACAGGAAAGGTGCAGCACAATCAGCCAAACTTCATATTTCCCTTTGTATGTCATTTTAAAGGGTCACAAAAATTGGCAAATGTTTTTTTCTTAGGTTGTATACTTCACAGCCACATTTCCGTATGTAATGCTGGTGGTGCTGCTTGTTCGTGGTCTCACGTTACCGGGGGCCAAAGACGGGATCATGTTCTACCTCTACCCAGATCCATCCCGCCTCACTGATCCAGAGGTACAGCTATCATAAATTCAGTTGTTGCTGTAAACATCATCATCATTCAAAGTTGGTAAATTACATTTATGCATTACCATTTTGAATTCCAATGAATGCTTTGACTGGATGAATTCACTCACTTAACACCAGCTGGGGCATTGGCATATGTAAATAAAGTCTGGCCAGTGTTGTGTGTCAAAGGTCTAAGCAACAAAAACTGTGTTTCAGAAGATTAAGGGTAAAGAAAGAAGGTAATATCATGAAGACATTCAGTTCCCTGCTTTCAAGTATATTTTGACAGACATTATTTAATCCCTCAGGTATGGATGGATGCAGGTAGCCAGATTTTCTACTCCTATGGAGTTTGTACGGGTGTTTTGACCTCATTAGGAAGTTACAACAAGTACAGCAACAACTGTTACAGGTTTGCATTATAACGTATTCAAAATTTTTATCAAACCTTCTGACTACCTGTGCTTTTAGGATTAAAGCAGAGAACTAATAATCTGTGTGTCTCCCTACAGAGACTGTATCTACCTGTGCCTGTTGAACAGTTTAACCAGCTTTGTTGCTGGCTTTGCCATCTTTTCTGTGCTTGGTTTCATGGCGAAGGAACAAGGTGTGGCAATATCAATGGTGGCAGAAACGGGTACGGAGTTTTTCTGATACTTGGCTGAAAATCAAGATTAATGCTGAACCTTTTAAGTGTATCACAAGTTTCTTCTTATATCTTTTTAGGTCCAGGTTTGGCATTTATTGCCTATCCTCGAGCTGTGGCTCTGATGCCACTCCCTCAGCTCTGGGCTGTTTCCTTCTTCATTATGATCATCTTTCTAGGATTAGACAGTGAGGTAAAGCCATGCACTTTACCAGTTCTGCATGAAATGCAATTGTTAGACTCAGACATCATAACAAAATATTTTGTCATAACAATAATTTATTTATATATATCACAGTTTGTTTATCAAGAGTCACTGGTCACAACCATCTCCGACATGTACCCTTCACTCTTTCAAAACAACTGTCGGCGCAAAGTCCTCCTTCTATTCATTTGTGCTGCAAGTTTCTTTATTGGCCTTGTGATGGTAACGGAGGTGAGTCATCTGGGTTATGATTTCAGTCTTTATTTGTAATTTATGTTTGTGTAATCAATACAAATAAAGCTGCTTCACTAGTATTAGACACAGAAACAATTGCGAGTGGAAAAAAAGAGTCGAGAGAGAGAGAGTGAAGAATGTATCATGATGAACTAAACAAAAACACTTCACGATGTGAAACTTTAAACAAAGGAAATGTTTGTTGCATTTTTGTCATAGCTGTTTATAGTTCATGCTCCCAGAGTAACACATCAGACAAACAATTTGTGGATGACAAACACACTGGAAGATTCAGTTTCTTTTCATTTGCAGGGCGGCCTCTATATTTTCCAGTTGTTTGACCACTATGCCTGCAGTGGGACGACCCTCCTGCTGTTTGCTATCCTTCAGTCTCTCTGTATTGGATGGGTCTACGGTAAGAGACCGCTCCCAGTTTGCTACCTTTCTGTCAGCTGATTTTGTACAACCTTGTGGTTTTAAAACAAGCGAGTACCAAACAGACATTTTATTTCACGCTGAATATAGTTTTATTCTCATTCTTTTTTCTCATGAATTGCTATAAATTTAAATTAAATTTGAAATCTAACTGTAACCCTAACCTGTGTCAAAAGTAGATGGATTTTTTTTAAGTTTATTTTGATATTTAAAATACCAAATTCAAAAGTTTGTACACATTATTTTATGACATTTTGCTAAGCTGTAATGTTTTTCTAAATTTGAACAACTGAAGTAGCAAACACTCCCTGTTCTTCTCAGGTGCAGATCGCCAATATGATAATATAGAGGACATGATTGGATACAGACCATGGCCTTTTATGAAATACTGTTGGCTGTACTTTACACCAGCTGTCTGCACTGTAAGTATATACAGTACACACAGGCCTGTCCACTAACTTTGTTCATGATTTACCAGCGAGCAAGTGTATCTGACAGCTGCCAAAGGCTTCTGTCCTGAAGTTGTCTCACTCAGATGGAAACCAGTAACTGTTAAGTCCTGTCCACTGTCATTTTCAATTAACTCTAAGTTGTTTAGCTAAACACTGGATTGTCCCTATTAAATCATCGTACTGTGTTTGATACTGTATTACTCTGTAGTTCTCAAAACCACCTTTAATTTAAAACAAAGGATTTAGCAATTAAAGTAGCAAACACTGAAGCCATGAGCTATAATGCAAACTGCTGCTTATTATTCAACTAACAATTGATGCATGTTTGACTTTTACTGGATGTTTTTCTTCAACCAAATAATGAGCTTCTTTTTTCTTTTATTTTAGTTCACATTGTTCTTCTCAATAGTAAAATATACTCCACTAAAATTTAACAACACATATGAATACCCCTGGTGGGGCTACGCCATTGGAGGATTTTTTACTCTCTCGTCAACACTCATGGTGCCTCTGTGGATGGTTTATGCTGTGAGTGTCACTCCGGGAACACTGAGACAGGTATGAGCACATGCATAGCATAACAATAAAATAAATAAAAATAGCTTAGAATTATTTCAAACTAAAAACCGTAGCAGTGTCAGTTAGTTTTTGACCTTAAAGAGGATAATTCACCAAGGGAATGTGAGTATATAGAGCCTTTGACAGAAAACTATATTTTATATCTGTATTGATCACAGCTAGGTGACTCTCAGCCTACAGAAAGAGATGAGTATTGGCATTGATAAGCTGATTTATTGGATGTATTCACCCCTATTCTCTTTCAGTTCATGTTGAAGTAAAGGTACAGGAGCAATCATCCATCACTTACTAGTTAAAATGAACCATAGTTTGTACAGATTACATTTCAAATATCTTAAAATGTTTTCCTGATCAGAAACTATAAATGAAATGTTTGTTTTTATTCAAACCTCCAGCTAAATCAGTTGTAAAGTCATTTAAGATGACACCTGGCTGGGAGATCATGCTTTTGTTGCTGCTCCAGCAAACACTCCAATTGGTCAGCCCTGTTTGCATTGTCTACTGTATTGCTAAATGCTATGTGAAGGCAACACAATGTGCTTGAGGCTCTTTTACTGCTCATGCAAAAAGGTGTTTTGATTTCTAATGGACTGGTGAAGAACCCTGTTCCTGTCTGCAACAATCCAACTTGTGATGACAAGGATATTGCTAGTGAGGTCCTCAAGTGCATTGTACTTGTTATTAATTTTGAGCCTTGAACAGTGGCCTTTCTGAACGTTACTAATGATGATTATTAGAATCAGAAATTGTTTTATTGCCAGGTATGTGTAAACATAATAGGAATTTGACTCCGGTGATTCAAACTTGGACAAGGGAAAGACAGAAATATAAGATATTATGGATCAGTCGATTTATTATTTTATAGATCATTTTCATACTTTAATGATATTAACTGCACCTTTTCTGTCTTTTCCTTCCCACAGAGACTGAAGATTCTGTGCACTCCAGCAAAGGACATGCAGACTGCAACATGCAGCAAAACATCTACCTGTGAAGCTTTTCAGACTTTCACAGATCTGTACACACTATGCAAGACAGAAAAGCTTGATGACAGCAATAGCAGAACTCAGAGAACATCAAATATTTAAACAAGAAACAAGAAATAAAAATCACTGAAAAGAAAAGCAAGACTTGGGTTTTTCTCCAACAAATGTGTGCCTGATAGCATATTTCTGTCAGTAATGTTATCGAATCTTAAAAGTTGCATTGTTAGAATTATTTAATGTTCTTATTATTTAGTGTTCCTGTTAAATAACTGCACAGTGGACTTAATGATTAATGAGAATCAATACAAGAAGTTTACAACATAATAAATTTCTTTATATTTGAGAAAGGAAAGAAGTATTTTTCCTTTGATTGCAAACTGCGTTATAAACAGAATCTCCTGTGTAACCTCAATGGTGGTACATGAGCTGATGTGTTACTGGTGAGATTTACAGTAATATTAAAATTGTCATTATGATTTTTTTAGGCAACATGCATGAGGTGATGAAAATGTTGATTAACTATTAAAACCTGAAGGAAAATTTGTTGATTCTTTTGAAATTCATGTGTTAACAAAAATTTAACTACAGATTTTAAAATCAGTATGTTTTGTACTCAACAGATATTGCAATTGTAATTTGGGAACATACAAAACATTTGAGAAAGTGGGCCATTCTAATATAGCTGTGTGAAATATTTGAAAATATAGGTAAAGGTAAACAGAAGAAAGGTTTTGTTTTTGGGCAATCAAAGCACTCTGAAGTGCGTCTGCAATGCAGTGACTCTCACAAAAAGAACAAATCACACCTGTGTCTCTGTATGAAAGCTACGCAGGTTGTATTTCAACACAATACACGGTAATTATAGAGTAATATAAAACTGCAGTGTTCAGAGATTACCTGGGTTGGACCTGTGTACTTCCTTATCAACTGCCACTCTGTCCTATATGCATGTTTCCAAGCTGTTTAAGTTTAAACTGCAGAGGGACTGGCCTAAACTTACTAACTTTACTTCCTATCTCATAACTATGTTATTAGAGATGCAGTTTACGTATTTTTTTCCTTCCAGGCCTTATTCACTCTATATTTCACATCTTTCAATGTAATTGTGCCATGATCCTGCTCAACATCTGCCGCTGCAGTATAAATTCCCATTATCATTTCTTCTGCTATTTTTACCTTCTGCTAATATTTATTAATAAACATTTATCTGCATTTTTATTATTATTATATTTTATTATATATTTTTTTATTTAACTATCATGACTACATTCTGTGTCTTTGAACTTTTTCCTGTATTTCCTGTTTTGATGCTCCACACCACTGTACTGTGCTAGGTGGTACAAAAGGGAAGGTAAAGGTCATGTTTGACTCTCATCATAGCTTATTCCAAGTTTTGGCCTCCAGGAGGCACTGCAGGTCTCTGTTCAACACACCCTGTCTTCCAGCTGTGCTCCTCAGTGTCAGGAATACAACCACAGTTTTCTAAGAGTGTGACTCTTTAGAGCGCAGCAGTGTTTTCAGTAATATGTTATACTGGTGCCGTAAGATGCTGCTCACAGTGAACTCGGCCTAACCACAGTATCACATAATTTCAGCCGAGCCTTTGTGTGATTTAATGTAAATTGCAGGACTGAGTAGTGGAGCTACTCTGCTTTGGTTTATTGAAACTGAGAGTAGGACACCTTGTGGCTGGACTGTCACATGACACAAATACAGGAGGGACCCTGAAAGTTTAGCTTTGGTGTTTTGTAATGTCTCCACAGAGGGTGGAGCGCTGAGAGAAACTTAATCCTTTGGTGCACATGAGTGTCTGGGTCACTTTTGAGTAAAGGCTAGACAACACGGATTTCCTTGGTCTCTTCAGAGAGACTACGGCGGCAGGGCCAAGAGAAAGTGTTCACTTATCTAACATTTAGCCCACTAACACCATATGCTGCCGGGGCATTTAACCAGGATGTCATTATGTTTTATTTACCTTTAATCACTTCTCAGGCTCACATCACATCTGGCAATTTAATCTGTTTTGATGTTTTCAATTAGACCTGAAAGGAAATAATGACCAACTGCTGTCTGAAACATCTCAAATTTTGTTTCAGAAAATAAGCAGGTCAGTCTAACCAGGTACGCAACCAACAACATTTATTATCCATTCAGTTCTTCTATTGGAACTGTTTGGTAAAAATGATTCAGTTCTCCTCTTACTCATGAAAAGAACAACAGCAGGAGACACCAGGGATGATTGTAAAACTTTTGTGATTTTTCCAATAAATCCAAAACTGTTTGCCCTGGAATAGCCAATTTTGCTACAATATAAACTTCAACTTGTCAGCTACTAAATTATTGTATCTAAGCCATTTTATGAAATATGTACAGGTTGCAAAATGTACTTGAAATCAGCCACTCCACTGTTACAACCATCCCAGCATACAGGCACGGTTGTGAAATGTATAAATACATATAATTAGTCAATCGAATACTCAAAAAGGAAAAAAAAAAGAAAATGTTTTTTTTATCATTGCCACAGGATTAGGCCACTCCCCTGACTGATTCAACCTGTCTTATTTTCACCTGTAGGCCTCTCCAGCAGAGGAAGTGGGCCCCCCCCCCAGCTTCCTGTCTTCCTCTCTCTGATATGCCGTGAGCAAATGTTTCCACTGACTGTTAGCATGCAACTGTTCAAGAACATGACAGGAAATCTAGTTTATGTAGGCCTAATACATAAGCTCATTGCTCCAGGTGCGCTGAGCAATGGCGGCGCCTTCACTCTGAAACCTCTCCGCATGTTCGCATGTTTGCATGAAAAATCCTTTGGCTGATAACTTTCTCTGGTAGTTTCAAATGTGGCTTCTTTTTTGTTCGCAAGAAGACAATCTGAGCACAATGAGTGTTATCACTCTAACCTATTTCTGAATGGAGGCATTCAAAGTGTTACAAGTGTTTCCCTTATTATCCGTGGACTCCCCGAGTAATCACAACAAAGACCTTCAATGTTTTGTATCTTACTTTAAAATTATTCTAATCATAAATGCTTTCCTTTTAATCAACTTAGTGACTAAATGTCTCTTTATAGGCTCTCTCCTTTTTTTCAGTTGACATTTAATTTGGTCTTAAAATAATGTAGATCAGTCACATAATGTGTTGTGCTGACCTAGTAATAGATTAGCTAACAGTTCCTGTTGGTCACAAATACAGGAACTCCTGTTACACTTTCAACACACTTAACCTACACAGGAGTGTGTTAAGTACCTGTAAAGCAGAAAGCTAATTCCAATTACTGGCTGTGTACGTGTGACTTTAGGCACGAGGAAGACACCCTATTGATCTAAGCTTTTTCAGACTTCTCACCTGCGTCAGGCTTATGTACATCTTCAAGCTTCTGTATCTCATTTAGAGCTCAGCTCTCACACCTTCACCATACCAGATGTCCCACATGAAGACACCCCATTCTGACCTAGCATTCTGAAACCACCTTTCATACATACATACATGTTTAAAAAGTATGGCATTTGGACAATAACACAACTGTACATCTGCATGTTGCCACAAAAGCTTACCATTTTGAATCAGTGCCTGGCTGAACTTAAGTTAAGATGGACAAACCATAGTTTTTTAGAAAAACAATTTAAAAAAAAAACTTCAGCTAGTTTCAGTCTGAATATATTTTTCAGCATCTTTATTGCATTTTTCTTTTCATTTTTAATTACACTAACCTTCATTCTATTGTTTTAGGACACTGTGTTAATCTGTTGTATTTCACATATTCAACATTCAAAAATCATGATGCCACATAGTAACTGACGCAACATCATTCTCACCTCACGTTATGCAGTTCTCACTGTTCTCACTGTGTTTATACAGACCAAAGTCTTCTTGTTGCTTTTATACATTTTTCATCTGATTCTCATCTCTTAATCTGACTGAGAACTCATAAAAACAAGTTTTTCTTTGGTCGGTCATAATTACAATCATATCACCCAACAATAGGGAATACATTTCATCATTAATTAATTAATAAACGCCTTTCAGTTTCAGAGACAATGTGAGGTCTTTGACCTCTGGAGTCACTATGTAGTTTCTGTAATCACCATGTGAAGACTATGTGAATTGAGGGAGACAGGTGTCAGCTCTAATGTGTGACCTGAGTCCCAGACAGCCTACTCAACACCTCTGAGTTGCGTACAAAGTGTGGTGAATCCAATTTGTAAGGATTGAAGATTACAATGAACAAACCCCACCAGCTTAACAGGTTGCTTGTGACAATTTTTGGATACTAAGCAGATAAACACAAGCTCCTTGGTCTGGAAATCCCACTTGTGGGAATTGGCACACTTGAAAATTGTGACAGATGGTTTCCTGTTTGTACATCCAGGACATAGCCATATGTGGCTGTATTATCAGTAGCATTTGTACGGATGGATCACTTTCCTTTGTCAACAGGTTGAATGTTTGATTAAAGGAAATTAGTTTACCTGCTGAACTTGGAATACAGTAGCTATTCTTTATATGCATGTTAGTTGTTCCTTTGTGTATAAACTGCTGTCAAATGTATGGATGAGATATCACTGCACACCTCACATGCACTCACCCACTGTAGGCCAAGAGGAGGAAGAAACCCTTTCAAGATTATATTCCATGCATATAATCCTCAATTACATTTCATTTTCAAACACCATTTGCATTTTAAAATACTCTGCATGGCATGCTGATCAAATCGGTGGAAATCCATCATGATGCCAAACATAGTATATTACTGTTTTTCGCAATCCTTTTGACTCACACACAAGGAATACAGCTCTCCACTCTTCATGCAGTTCTAAAAAAATGCCCTACATATATTAGCCTTTGTCATTGTGTCCACACATATTTGACAAAAAAATGCATTTTGTCATCTGACCCTTACAACTCATGAGAACAGTTTGTATGTTGGTCAGACCTCCTTTCCCTTGAACCGAAAACTGTAAATATATGCTCTGAGAATAATAGAACAGGAAGGTACAAGAACCAGACCTTTTTAGAAGACCTGAGAAACTGAGGCTGGTGACCTGCTGGAAGCCTCATGTGATTATGAGGGATCGACTTGCTATGTGTGAATTTAAGATGCAACTTATTAAAATATTGAATATTTTCTTATCTTTTTGTAACTGTACAAACACCATTGAAATTGTTGCACTTATTCAGCATTACATACTGAATATTGATATTTAATAGCAGCCAAGCAACCTCAAGAATATCTGGCAAGCACCCCCCTTAAAACACATGGATAAGACTTTTTCATTTAAAAATAGACAAATTTTCATATATCAGCATTGTTGCCCGATAATTACACACCATTTGTGTAAGCAAGCTAATTTTGATTTAATCATGTGCGTGCAAAATTCTGTAATATATCGTAAAAACATCTCCTTAAATTCAACCAGTTAGTAATCCAAAATTTAGGCTCCTCTGAGTTCAAGAAAACCCAAATTTTGAAATCTTTAATCATAATAAACCTTTTATTTTTGTCAATTTTATGGGACTAGAAGCTATAATTGGACAACCATATTTAATTCAAATATACAAATTTAGTACACCAAATGATTTACATTTCTCTGTCCATTGCACTTTGGATTTACAAACTGTTCCCCGCCACTAGCGTATACCAAGAGTCTAGATTAAGGTAACAGTTTTCATGTTCTCCCCGTGCCCGCGTGGGTTTCCTCCGGGTACTCTGGTTTCCTTCCACCGTCCCAAGACATCATGTTTGGGTTAATTGGTGACTCTAAATTGTCTGTAGGTCTGAGTGTGAGTGTGAGTGGTTGTTGGTCTCTGTCTGTCTCTGTGTGTTGGCCCTGTGATGGACTGATGACCTGTCCAGGGTGACCCCGCCCTCAGCCAATGTGAGCTGGGATTGGTTGAAGCACCCCCTGTGACCTGGATACAGATAAGCGGTAGAAGATGAGTGAGTGAGTAACATAGCTTATCAAAAAGTCAACTTTTTATAATGCGATTTTGGGAAGCATAATTTACGACAGGAGAAACAATTTAACTAGTAATCTAGTTATCTAAAATGAACTTTCTGAAGATGGCTCTTGTACAAATGTCTAACTCAGTTTAATATTTCAAACAGCACACTAAGATGTAAAATTAGAAGGCAGATTGATCTAGTATCACTTCAACAAAGCCTTAAAATGAGTGAAACAGTGCTTGTTAGGTCTCTTGTGTTATATGAGGAAAATGCTATCAAGCTGTACAAGCTGATGTTGGCAGGGTTTTAGTTCTTGCTTTGGCCACAGTTGCAGCTGGAGCTCATAAATCTTCTGAGCAAACAATGATTGATTCAGTCTCGTCTCTGGGAGGGGAGGGTTCTAGGTTCAATTCCTGGGCTTGTGGAGTGCATGTGGAGTTTGCAGCTTGTAAATTGCAAGCCAATAATAAATCAAGGCAGATGGCTGCCCTCCCTGAGCCTGGTTCTGTCTGAGGTTTCTGCCACTTTAAAGTTTTTCCTTGCCACTGTGTAGTTTTTGCTCTCGGAGAGACATGTTGGCTGTCTTTAACAACTCCATAAAGAGTTTGGCCTGGATCTGTTCTATATATGAAGTGCTTTGATGTAACTCTGTTATGATTTGGTGCTATATATATTTCAATTGAATGTAGAAATGAGGAGTTGAGCAATACTGATATATTTTGCAGTTTCTTGTTTAAATATAAATGAATTGTTAATTCTGTAACTGGGTTGTTATGTAGGGGAGTATTATTATTGCAGCTAGTTTCATTATTCCTTCATTTTCTATTGTTTATCCTTATTATACTGCTGGAGCCAATCCCAGCTAATATTCTGAACAAGGGGGGGGACACCTTGTACAGAATGCCAGTTAATCGTAGGGCCGACCTACAGAGACAAGCAACCATTCACACTCACATTCAGGCCTACAGGCAATTTTCAATCACCACACAGAAACAGGGAGAACATGCAAACACCACACAGAAAGGTCCCAGGCCCAGGAATCAAACCCAGAATCTTCTTACTGCTGGCCAGTGTTATATCTTATACAATTAAATATTTTTTTTCTCGACAAAGTGATCTTGTAGTACAAAAACAATGTTGCTCCTCTTTTATATGAATCAGCTGGTGAGAACATGTGGTACCTTGTGCTACCTAGCTTTAGCCATCTCTAATATCTGGCTGGACTGGACAACAGGAAAAAAAAACTGTCAGGTAAAAAAAAAAAGAACTTTCTCCTTTTGAGTCCCAAAATGTATGGAAAAATGTCACTGGAAACTCGCTGATTTCAAGGGTGGCAAAGCTACGATATCTTGCTAAGTGGGTACAGTTCTCTGCCAGGACAGGGCCCATTAGTGTTAGTGACTCTTGGCTGCACTTTCAATTGAACAACGTTCTATTGTGAAAAACCAATCTCGTATTATTTGTTTGCTTTGATGAGCTGGGTGGATTAACCTGGGATAGAAATAAGTAATTGAGGACTAAAGCTTGCCAGCCTAAAGCTGCAGTAGGAAGTAATTTTGCCGTACAGAAAAAAGGATAAGTCACTCATAATACACTCCACACAGGTGCAAGATTCAAAGAAAAGTTACGTTTTATTGACATTGTTGATATATTGAGGCCATTTATTTTGCTCATCCCGATGTCTGTCAGATTAGGGTTAGGGACCCCGAATACTGCCCCTATAATCTCCAAACAGTCACAGATGTACCTATGACCTTGTTATATTGCTTTTACCGTATATTTTAATACTCACTATTTGTCAAATATTTTTAATTTCATCTATACATCTGTTTCTCTATCTATCTACCTACCTACCTACCTACCTACTTACTGACCTACTTTTTATGAACAACATACTGTCTGGCATTGACTGCCACCGTTCAGTGTGGCTGTATTTTAGCTTTATCACACAGACTGGCTTGAAGTCTGAAATCCTGTTAAGTAATTGCTGCCCTGTTCAAAACCGAAAGGATGGTGACCTAATGAAATTATACGAGCCGGTCTGGGTCTTAATTTAATTGAGTTTAGAACATAAGAACATTTTATTCATTTAAAGCACTTTGCTATACTGAAATTTGCGCATTCATCCACACCTTGTATTTGAAGTGCAAGTCTTTCAGTTCCTTTAAAGGAAGTGTCATACTGGAGTCAAAATAAATAAAATATGGGTGAATAGGAATTCCAAGTCCGAGCAGTTCATGTCTACTGGTTGGTGGATGTTCCATCACGTCCCAACAAGGCTGCAATGTCAGCAAGGAAGTGGCAGAGTCATGTTTTGAGCTGGAATCAGGGGGAGAGAGCTGGTAGGCCCCTTTAGGGTCCCTTAAGGTGTGAAAATGACAAAGTATATAGAGTTTCTATCTGACCACTTTCTTCCATGGTACAAAAAGAAGAACCATGCCTTCTGTAGCGAAATCATCTTCATGCATGACAATGCACCATCTCATGCTGCAGTTCACACCAAAACAGTAGCTCTGGGAGGCTATTCTGACATCCTGCAAAGAAATTCAAGCAGAAATTCTCCAAAAAATCACCAGTTCAATGGATGTCAGAATTGTGAAGGTGATATCAGAGAAAGGGTCCTATGTTAACATGTAACTTGACCTTTAAAGATGTTTTTTTTTTTTTTATTGAACTAGGTTTTGAATTCAGTAAATATGTAAATAATACCTCCTACTGCTGCAAATTCAACAAATGGCCATTTTCAGTTCTTTACAACCTATACAATTTTTCAAAGCTGTGTTTTACATAATAATTTGGAACACAGCATTTTGAGTTTTTTATTTTTGAAAAAATACTGTAATCACTGGAAGGTTTGTTCAGTAAAATTCGAATTGTACTCTAATGGTTGATGACTTGAAAGTTTTACTGACTGTCATTTGCATCGACTATTTGGGAAAATCTGATAAAACTATCATTTGCATAATAATTTGGAATACAGTGTAAATGGTGATAGCTTCCAAACGTTGAAAAGCAGACTGTTGACTGCAGTGCTCTAATCCTCTGATCTGTGTTCTTTTTTTTTTTTTTAAAGTACTTTGGTGTCTTCCTACATTTGTGCCCATTTACTCTTTCCTTTAAGCTTAAAAAAAAAAAAGAAGCAGTAGTAGTTGTCAAATAAGACCTATATGACTGCTACCTACAGTTCCTGGTCAATATTAAGGATAACTTTTGTGCAGATACTGCATGTGGAAATTTCTTGCTGTCCACCAATGCACCGTGACATAGACCTGAACATACTCCAGCTCAGGAGTTTGAGAAAAAAATAACTCATTAAATACATATATACATGAATGAAACAATACAGTGACAAAACGTGACTATACATGACAGATGTATACATGTAAAGAAGACCATTTATCATTCCGACTTCCAGTCAATGTTGTTTTTAAACGACTTACTTTTCGTCTGCAGATGATGATTCTACGAAGGCGGAAAGTGGAAGGAAGTGTGAGATTATCCTGGATAATCAGGTAAAAAAAAATGGTTGTCTTTCTGTGTTGTCTGTTTGTCTGACTTTCATTACTTGACACCTGACCAACTTGATAATTATGTGGTGTTAAGATGAATTACTGAGGCTTACCCAAAAGACTTCTCAATCCCCCTGTAATCCACCTTTTGGACAGTATAAAGCCAACACTGAGACCTGCAATCATCTGCAGAGGGTTTCAGCGCTACATTGGGCAAACAAGACACACTGTCATTAGGAGAAGATGGAGAATGGCACCGAGGGAAAGAACTTCTACATCCCCATGAACAACAGGACGGGGATTGTGAGGAGTCCTTTTGAATATCAACAGTACTACCTGGGGGATCCATGGCAATTCAAATTGCTGGCTATGTACATGTTCTTCTTGATCTGCACTGGCTTCCCCATCAACGCTTTGACTCTGGTGGTGACAGCTCAGAACAAGAAGCTCCGGCAACCTCTTAACTTCATCCTGGTCAACCTGGCTGTGGCTGGACTTATTATGGTCTGCTTTGGGTTCACCATTACATTCATCACTGCTATCAATGGCTATTTTGTTTTCGGACCGTTGGGTTGCGCAGTTGAAGGGTTCATGGCTACTTTGGGAGGTACATGCTCAATGTTGTTGCATTTTAGTACATTATTATAGAAAAGTGTTTCACTGATAGTACTTTGAATAGTGCTAGATTGTCATAAACATATGGTTCCTATTCTTTCACCGCCTGATAGGCCAAGTCGCTCTCTGGTCTCTGGTTGTCCTGGCTGTTGAGAGATACATTGTTGTCTGCAAACCCATGGGAAGCTTCAAATTCACTGGAAGTCATGCAGGAGCTGGAGTTCTTTTCACATGGATCATGGCTCTAGCTTGTGCTGTCCCCCCACTGGCTGGCTGGTCCAGGTAATTTACATATCAAACATCTGCAGCAATGCATTAACACTCTGAACCATTCAGAAGAACAACACAACAAATATTATTCACAACCTTTGAAGCCACTTTGAAACAGTAGTCACCACACATACAGTAAAACAGGGCTTGGTCATTCACACTGCTAAGCATTGCCAAACAGAGACGACAATATACAAACACACATTGAAGTGGTGTTTGAAGACAGGCTTGACAAAATGGGAGTCTATCCTCTTTTATCAATAAAATTTGAGTCAGTTTAAAACTACAAAATAGAAAAGGGAAAAAAGCATAAAAGCTTTAAATCACAACTAATTGTAATAATCACAACTAAAAAATCTTGAATTCTGATACACAATGAGAAAAATTCAACAATATAGCTGTTTAAGTGTAATTATACTAGCTATAGACTTTTTGACAACATCACACTCTGGATTATCACTGTATGTTGATCCTATTTAACCTACATGGATATTGTACATGTAAACAGGACCACAGCTAATTCCGTCTAATTATGGGGAGACTTTGTGACTACTTTGTGAAAAAAGTTGGCAGCTTAGAACAATGCCTTTTGTTCACTTTCTTCAATGGTGGTAAATGGCAACAAAATAAAATAATCCCGTTTTAGTCCCTTAGACAATCGCAAATAGTGAGAATGTTAACTTCAGTTAAACTAATACTGTAGTTACAAATGACCCCATAAAATGCATTCAAAATGATATCAAAAGTTTCAAACGTAAAAAGGTTAGTGTTTTAATGTTATACATTGCAATTAGGCTATTATTCTTACTTATTAACATCTAAACAGTAATGTTTAGATGTTATACATTAATATACTGAGCTCAATAATTTATTCCTTTAGTCCTGTTTGGTAATTTAATCACCAAAAGTACATTATATTTTATCAAACTCTCATGCATTTTGATGAAAGACTACACTCCTTCCCTTTCCACCTTCCTCATGTCTTATTGATTCTGAATGGCAATCTTGAAATAGAAATAAGCTTACAGATATAAACTAATGTTCTTTAATGCAACAAATGTTAACGATGTCAGTATCATCTACACCACAGCTGCAGAAGCTTTGAAACAGCTGTTCAATACTGAATGATTTTCAATACTGTACTCCTCTGTTCTTTTAAAGGTACATTCCTGAGGGTCTGCAGTGCTCTTGTGGACCAGACTACTACACTCTGGCCCCAGGCTACAACAATGAATCCTACGTCATGTATATGTTTGTCTGCCACTTCTTTGTCCCAGTTTTCCTGATCTTTTTCACTTATGGGAGCCTTGTGCTGACAGTCAAAGCCGTAAGTCTTACAATCCTGTCTTTAAGACGCTATTATATGTAAAGCAATAGTCTGCGTAGTGTGATTGCCATCCACATATAAACTCCCCAAACTCCCATATTAATATATGTGCAATATATCTTATTGTTTTCTCTATTGTAACGAGTCCTTGACTACACAGAAAAAGCATATAAATCAGATGTACTGTTATAAAATATTTTTTATTAGGGCCCGAGCACTTGCAGTACGAGAGCCCTGTTGCATCAGTAGGGTTTATTGTTTATCTTCCACCAGCTCAACGGCCTTTTTGGGGATTTAAACATCTCCCAAAACCTGAAATCCGGACAGCATGTCAGAAATGAGTGAAATTTCGATATTTCATTAGTTGCAGACATTTATGTCAAAAAATGGCTTCATGGTGCCACCTTTTGTTGAACCACTTGTTCAGGATTGACGTACATGGACGAAAATTGGTACAAATATATATCATGACGAGCTGCACAAAAAAGTCTATTGGACCTATACCCTCACTCCAACAGGAAGCTGGCCATTTTGAGATTTTTGTGATTTCTAGCCTCGTACTTTAATTAACTCCTCCTTATCAAAATCTTTTTAATTACTTGTCCCTGCTGGGTGTGGAGTGCGGCAAGTTTTGGGGCTTTGCCATCAAAAAGAAAATCTCAAGCATACATAGTCCAATCAAGTCTAAAATCACCAAACATGATCAGAGTTCCGCCCCCGAACATGTCTATGTATCAATATTGTGTCAGAGTTAGAGCGCCACCTATGGGACAAAGGAGGCCACTCTCAAGGACCACACCTCTTAGATCAACCCTAACCCTAACCCTCCTACAAATTTCCTTTTTCACAGGGTAAAATATAAAAGGCTATTCTTTCTCAAACATTCAGTCTATTGGGGGATGCAATGTGGCTGCATTGTTTTCTAAGCTTTAACTAACAACTGTCGTTATCACTTCGTCAATTCATCTGATCATAATATCCGCACTCAACCACTTTAACCCAAGATGTTAGAAAATAAGATGTTGTGAGAAATAATATATGTATATATATATGTATATATGTAATATAATCTAATGTTGTTACTTCTGCTCAACACATTTTAGGCTGCAGCCCAGCAGCAGGACTCTGCATCCACCCAAAAAGCTGAGAAGGAAGTGACACGTATGTGCGTGCTGATGGTGCTGGGTTTCCTTGTGGCATGGACACCATATGCCACCATGGCTTCATGGATCTTCCTCAACAAGGGAGCTGCCTTCTCAGCTACAACCATGGCTATTCCTGCCTTCTTCTCAAAGAGCTCCGCTTTGTTCAACCCTGTCATCTATGTGCTGATGAACAAACAGGTCAGTTTATTACTGTAGTGTTACTTCAGAAACTGATAACTGATTCTGATCAGGGAAGCTACCTCTTCACTTATTAGCAATTGATCTTTTTCACTTTCTAAAAAGCAAATGGCAAAATGGGATCATCAGTAATCAGAAAATGCTATCGTCATTATCGTATGCTTCTATAAGAAATATAATTTTATAATTTACTGTTCCACAAACAGAAATGATTAAACTACACGTAAAGCTTATTATAAGGTATATTATCTTTTAGATAAGACCACTTATTGTAAAATACTTTCAAAGTGTATTTTTTTTACATTACTTATAAGAAATTAAATTTTTTTCATGTGCTTTTTATGAAACAGTTTCTCATATAAGGGTTTATAATTTCATTGATTTGTTGAGTTATCCTGATTTATTCTAATTGGTTAAATGGTGATATTTGGTTAGTTGTTTTTACATTCATTTACATTCCCACTGACCACACTTTTTACCGACACCGTGCATCTCTATAATTCACAATGTATGTATAAACTATATTGTCTGACATCTTATCTGCTTCCTCATTTTCAGTTCCGTAACTGCATGCTCTCTACAGTTGGAATGGGTGGCATGGTTGAAGATGAGACCTCAGTATCAACCAGCAAGACAGAGGTTTCCACTGCCTCTTAAGAATAAGAGTAACAATACTTTTTCAGATATCCACATTCCTGATGTCATCCTGATTCTAAATTGCAAGAGTGAAAAGGAAATAAGCAAATGGATACAGACAAATGAGCTTTCCAGCAAAAAATGTACATAATACATAATACAAAAACCAAAGTTCATAATACCTGCCAATGTGTGTCTCTCAAACACAGCATGCAGTTTTTCTTGAACAAATGTTGATGGAAATTTTGTGCTGTGGGTGGATGAGTGAGTGTGTAAGAATCACCTTTGTATATTTATGAAAGGTTAGCATATTTGTTAGCCTCTGTCATAATATCATGTACATATTTTGTAAACAAAAAATGTCTAGAAAACAGATATTAAATGCATGCATAAAAAAGACTACTGGCGTGGTTGTTATGTTCAGCACATTCACAACATTCAAGGAGACTTTAATCCATGAGCCAGGGGAGACGGTACAAAATCAAAAGCTGTTTAAGAGGGATAAAGTCAGGTATCCTCCAGAAAACTAACGGCAGTACAAAATCCCAAAGGCAAGGCTTGAGGTTGTTACACAAAGGCAACCGTACACTGGAGTTCACACAATGACAAAATCAACGGCTGGTGTCAGCTGATGAAAAGACAAGATGGTCTAGTACAGAAGGGGAAGGGAAGCACAACTTAAATACACTAGGGGGAGGGGATGGCAACAAGACATGGGTAACACACATTAAGGAAAGTTAGGCTATCATACAGGAGGGACACTTGACAGGATGTGAACAGAATGAACAGCATTTCAAAATAAAACAGGACATACCACATAGGAAAGGAATGAAAGTAAGCTGAACCTAAAAAAATACACAGCTGGTACAAATGGACCCTTCTATATATATGTGTGCGTGTTATTGCACATTACTGCATTAATGCTGTAGTGTATAGACTTTGGTATGCTCATAGCTTTAGGAGAGAAACTGTTCATATACCTTGTAGTGCTTGTTTATGTTTCCTGGAGGCAGCATTTCAATCTGGTGTATTTTCTGAGGGCAAAAGGAGGTGAAGATGCTGTCCAGGGCAGGTAGCTGTTGATTTATGATTCTCTGCACTTTTTTATCAGCTGCTACACCAGGATGCCTGTTTGAAGAAACTCTCAATGGAGTAGTGGTAGAACATCAAAAGTTGTTTACCTTCCTGAGTGTTTTCAGGAAGCACAGCCAGTTTTGTGCCTTCTTAACTGGTGCTGGGGTGTTTGTCGTCCGTGAGAGGTCCTCAAATGTGCATGCCAAGGAATTTAGTGCTGGACCTCCTCTGGACCTCTCGTTGATTTGCAGTGGTGTATAGAAATCCTGCTCAGGGTAGAAATAATGAGTGATTCGTACATGATCATCATCATAACTATGGTTCTTGATTAGTCACAGTAACATGACCAATGCTGTCGCTAGCCTCTGGAAGGGTCCAGTCCCTGTGGAGGGGTACGGTTTGCTCTAGTCCTAGTCCGATCTCTGGAGGGGTCCCGTCTCTGGTGTAGACTGCTCTGGTCCGGTCTAGGCGCTGGGGTGTCCGCCTTTCCTTGCTGCCTAGTCCATTACTCGTCACCAATTCACCGGGAATCGAACCCGCGGCCTTCTTATTGTGGGGCGACAGCGCTAACCACTATGCCACCGTGCTGCTCACTTCACACAGCAGAAAACAGCAATAGATCAGCAATCTCCATCGGTATTTTTCATTTAGCTCCCAGTTCATATACAGGTACAATATTTTTATTATATTTTGTAAGCATTATATCCTGCTGACTTTTATTTATTATTATTATTTTTCCTTAAGTGTGTTTGATTATAGCGCGGATGGTAACTATAGTAACCGGAAATCGTCAGTTCGGCCCTTTTGCTGCTGACAATTTCGACGGAGGTATGTACTGGGAATAGTTCCGTGGTTTTTTAAAATACTGAGTTACAAAACGAACTTTCCTCATGCTAAAATGTATATTAAGTGACATAAATAGTATCGGCACATTTTGCACGTGACTTAAGTTGTCATTAGTAAGTGTTCATTCTGTGTTTCTACTGTTTGTTCTGAGTGAAGCTAGCTCCTGTGCCACACACACTAGTGTTTTGAAGTGTGTGCGCAGCTAATATAAATGGTGGCTGCTTCAGTTTGTTAATTGTGTGAATGTTCTGATGTGCAGGGGCAGACCTGTATGTACCAGAGTGTCCCGTCCCTTTTCCCTCCTGCGATTACGTCTCTAGTCAATCAGAGCTACCTGCAGCGGAGAGAGGTGTGTGTGGCTGCAAGACTGGGTGGGAAGATTTGCTCAACCAACAACCAAAAAAAAAAACACGTTGGTGGCAAAGCTGGTGCCGAAAAGCAGACGGAAGACAAATTGCTCGAAGCAAAATGCCTAAAATGAACCAAACTTAGAGCGGAAATCCACCAACACCGAACACAGCAGCTGACCGACCCGGTTCGACCTGCAGACCCGCTCAGTCCAACGAGACCACAGACCGGATCGGTGGCCAAACACCAGAGACATGAAGGTGAGGTGGACATGAGCAGTGGGATTATTTCACTAAAGCTTTTTGGCCACATATGAGAAAATGAGCTAGCTGCCATGAAGGCGGTCACTATAATAAGACTGTTTAGGCTGCTGTTTGAAACTATCAACAAAGCAGTTGTTTTTGTCTTTATTGAATATTAACGTTAGCTGCTTAAGCTAACGTTATCGTCTAATTGAAATTATCCTCCCTAGCCCCATCTATGACCTTAGCTGCATACTACAGTACTACGCTAGTCACGCTAGTCTGGACATATTAACATAAAACATAACCAAAGGTAATAAATGTGACAATCTTTGGAAAGGTAGAGAACAGTCAACAAGTTGACTTAATCCTCTAATACTACCATTTTAATATTTTGTAGTGTTGTTTGAGAGATGATTTAGCATACTACGTCACATGGTACCTCCACTAATCTGCTATATTATCATTTTGAAATCGATCTCCTTTTAGTGCACTTCATTAGATACATGAAGCTACCTTGCTACTTATTCACCCTTTTCATACAAAAATATAGACTATGACAGTCCTAATGGATTCAAGTGCTCAGTAGGTAAATAAACTTTTAGTCGCTTCAAAATTAAAATGTGAACACATCACTGCATCACAGAAATAATAATTCTGTACTACAATATGTTGAATCTGACGGATTATTCTTCAGACAGGATTAATGCATGCCAGACCAGTAGGTTGCTTGTATACAAGTCTTATTTAGATTTATTTATTTTATTCCTTAAGTTTTTGTTTGCTTCCCTTAACTTCCTAGAATTAGTTTTTCATATGGTAGGCGATATGTGCCCCCCCCCCTTCTTTTCAGATAAGCCCAACAAGTATTGCAGGCTGCAAATAATGACGCAACATGTTTTCATTAAAGCTTATTTGTTTCTGTACTTTTTGTTTGGTTTAGCCTTCCTTAAGTGATGGATATTTTATGTTGTGATTATGAAAATAAAATTCCGGTATATAGAAACATGGAACTGGTGCCAGAGTTTTAACTTAATTGCCCCTCACTTAAGAATGTAGTATACACTATAGATAGCAAGGACTTTAAAATACTCTCTCAGTCTTAACTTTTCTCCTTCAAGTATAAAAGAAATGGGCGATCAAACCAGCTACAACATCAGTTCAGTAATTATTAATCATGTCTATAATTTTACATGAGTCCCAGCAGTCATGGATCATACCCATCTTCAAACTTTGACCTACATTTTGAGCTCAACTTCACATCTCTAAAGTTTCAGTACTATTCTTTCCCAAGATGCTGTTCTGCTGCATGCTATGCATTACCACTGCAAATTGTTTCAACGGTCTATTGTGACCACTGTCATATAAATTAATTTGTTTGGTCATTGGTTGGTTCGTATTTCAACTTCCAGTGGACATTAGGGGAGTAAGACTTTGAACGCTCATGTTTCTATCTCAGCATTTTTCTGGGACCTGAGACTTATAGCCATGTGTTCCTGTTGGTGTTAGTGCCTATATAGAGCAGAAGCATGTGTTTGGATAGCTTTAGACAGTGATGAGTCAAGTATAAAATGTGTTCCCGCTGATGTAAAAGATAAAATATAAGTTAGATATAAAATTAAACATCTCAGGGATATCTGTGCTTCAGGAAGTCAAAATGAGCATTCATATACATGTTCACAGATCTCAGCAGTATTTGCATTGATTTTGAATTCACATTGATTTCCAACATCCTACCAAAAAAAAGAAAAAAGGTGAAAAATACAGTTCATGAGTTTGTTCATCATTGGTCAAGTAGTTCAGATGTGCCAGAACTTCACTTCCAAATATAAGATTATTGAAACATGGTCTTAGCGTCTTATATATTTGTGTAACATAGCAATGCTAAAATTTATTTCAGTTATTTTAACTTATCCTTATTTTTCTTTTATTTGACCAAACACTTTCACCTGCAGCCCAGCAGCAGAAGTCAGTCACCCAGAAGGTGCTCAGTTTCAGACTTTGCTCTCTTTTTTTGACCTTTTCAGCGCATAGCTGCATGCTGAGCAGTGTTTTAATGGGGGGCATGGTGGAAGATAAGCCTGAAAGACTTAAGTGTCCTCTGTGTCTTGACTTTGATGAAATAGTCAGTAGACATTTCCCTTACTGAGTTCTTGCCAATTTTGAAAGATGTCATGAAAATAACTTTTTGAAATTTTGCCAAATGGGTTATGGAAATGATGAATGGAGTGTGGCCCAAACAAACCAAGCAATTCTATCTAATCAGGTCAGCTGTATAAATGAAGAGGGTAATGAAAACGTATTTCATTGTAGTGGATTTGGGTGTGTGTGTGCGCAAGTGATTATCCTGTGACTACTGATGTAACAACACCCTCTTTTATGATGAGTGTATAGTCACACGTGGGACATTTTCATGTAATTGTGTAGGGGATTATGATAAATATAGGAAAACAAATGTGCTGTTCATTTAGGACTGAAAATTTTATTTTACACTTTGTAGTCACATAATGTTTAAACCAAAGAGTAAATTCATACAATAGAGATAAAGGACATTTTTAAACTTAATTACCAGTCTGTACAACAGCACATTATGACACACAGTACTTTTACATGAATCTAAAATCTTAATATTCAGCTTTTCCAAGAAGGTTGCAGGATATGCTGTGTAGGTTTTTATTATCTTTAAAACAACTTATAGCCTCAGCCCTTGGAGTTGAATAAAAACACTTGAGCAGCTACAGATATTGAAACACTTCAGAGAGATTATAGATAAAATCTAAAAATTTAAAACTCATGGGTCAGCTATTCATAATATTCTCATGGCGTATCCTCTGAGGCTGCTCTTTTGTCAAAACAATCACATTTGTGTGGGTAGGTCTGTCAATGAGGTGCCTCTGAAAAGACGTGGACATTTAATGACACAATAATCCCTCTAAAGGCATTCAAAGATTTGCTGCTTCACCAATTAGTCCTGGTGGATTCCTAGCACTTGTTTTTATGTTACTTTTGGCAGTATGAATTTAACATGAAATTGGCAACAGTGGATAACTACAATATCCTTAATAAATAGTAATTCAGACAACAGTCCAGTGCCAAATTCTGACACATTTTAGAGTACATCAAAGATCGAGAGTGTTTTCCTCTACCTGCATTTTTTTATTCAAAAAAGCCTGATTAAGCTGACCTCATCTGAAGCTGTCCTCATCAAAGGAAAATCCATTACCTCGACAATCAACTGTTTAATACGCCATGGGAATAAGCGTACTGCATACCTTTTAGGATCATGTGTATTATTAACATGTAAAACAAACAAATCCATCCAAATTTCAGTTCAAAGGTTTCTTCATGGTTGGCAGTGTATATGATTGTCATTTTACAGTTGAAGGGAGCCAGTGAGGGAAGCGAATTGGATGTGACATTGCAGAGAGACACTGTCGCCACTTCACTGTTATGAGCAGGGCACCTGAGCTGTGAGAATTCTCTAGTCCATATGGCACAAGTGTACATGTTGTGATGTTATACCGCCCCCTGAGGCCAAAGTTATTGCTGACATCTGTGTAGTGAGGGACTTACAGAGATTTCATGTTCAAACAATATAAATGTGGCAAATGTGCAAAATCAAAAACTTAAAAGCTTAGAAATGAAAAGCAGCAGGATTCTCTGCTCCAGAACTTTCAGTTACTGTTATAAGACAGGTGGGTAATGCCTCCTGCAGGAGAGAAGTAAAAAATGGGCTCCATATGTGCATTAATACAATCTCACAACACTCTACACAACATGCAATGCCCTGCATATTGTACATAATCAGCAATGAATGCAACACACCAGTCTATAACATGTTAGAGCTCAGAGGGCATTAATTACATGTAAATACACCCTTCTTTTATATCCAATAGGCCGTCCATCTCGTGATGTAAGGGTTTATCTCCTGTTGATAACCTGACCCTAATTGTCATGCTGTGGGCACACACTGTAATTTTCTTCAAAGAGGCTGCTCGGGACACCTGCATGTGCTTAGTCTCTCTGTCAGGGGGCCGGCAGGGATGAGAGTCGCCTCTCTTTGTTCTAATTGCCCGGATCAGATAGGAGGAGCGGTAAATAGAGGCCCTAATGACAAATTTGGCATGTACTGAATATATTTCCAGGCATTCAGATCTCCTGGAAGAGGCCAAGAGTTCTGCTGGATGCAAATTGGTAAGTGGTTAAGCTTCACTGATGAGGTAGTGCACTGATACATTTTTAATATAATATATCAATATTGCTGTTATGGTTGTTGTGACACATTAACCAATGCAAGTAACCCACCGGTTCAGAAAAAGATAAAAGCTCTGTGAAACTAAACTTATATCAGCTTGTCATAGTGGGAAAAATTCATAGGAATGCAAGAGGCCCCTTAAGGAGATTCCTCTTTTAGGATAGACAAACATGTTTCTGGTGTCAAATGGTAGTGATTCCATGTTATTTGTGCTACTCTTATAGTGGTGGTAGTACTCTTTATGATTTTCCTTTTAAATGAATTCCTCATAGATGGATTTTTGACAATCATCAGTACTAAGTTCGACAGTTTTCATGTTATGAAATGTTAACTTTGCTGTTGGTAAATGTTGTCTGGTGGTTAGTTTAGGTTTGGACCCCAAAGCAGAGACGGACACTGATGGACAGTGTGAGGAAGTTTTAATGTTGACAACAAACGGGCTGAGGAGGCAGGGAGCTGGCGTGGCATAGTTTTCAGGGCAGGAAACAGGTTTAGCACGTAGAGAGAGCACAAACACACTGAGGCACTGGAGCAGCAATGGATAGCTCATGGAAAGACAAATGGAATGGAATCATCTGGCAGAGCAATGGAGTGAAGACCAGGCTTATATAGTCACTCTGTCTCTTTGCTGCCCCAGGAGAAACCAGCCACGCCCTCTGCCACACACACATGGTCCGTAAAAAAAAAAAAAATACAGAAAGGAGAGGGGGAAGGAGAGAAAACACAAAACCAAACCACTAACAGAATCATAACAGCAAAGAAGCAGCTTATTTTTTAACATTAAGCCAATATTTAAATACAATAATTATTTTTTTTTATGGTTCAAGTCCAAATAACTAACTGCTTACATTTCATGTTATGAATTACTGAATTTAATCTTAGGCTTTGTTTGTATTAAAGAACCCAAAGCCTGACGAGGACATGACATAAACCTAACTGACTGTTATCAACAGATTTTAAACCATTCAATTTGTGTAATAGTTTGAAGTGATTGTAAATTTTTAAGTTAACTGCCATGGACAGGATGAAACGAACACGCTGAGAGATGATCTCTTTGGCATTTCCAGTTGAGATAATCCTGATACACAGTATGAAACACACTTTAATGTCTGCACTGCTATCTCCATGACAATGAATAATCATTAGTGATTTCTCATAAAGATATCAGTGCTTTTTCAGTATTCTGTGCTGTTTTTTCTTTCATAAACGAGAAAAGACTCACAGCTCTGATGATACTGAAAAAACCATGGAGACAGCAGCCCCACAGTGGATATACTCACTTTGATGTGAGTTGTTAAAAACCTGAGTATGCCTAAAAAAAAGTTTGCAAAGCAAAACTTCAAATTCAATACATGAACTGATCTTATACACCCAATATCCTACACCCCCAAATCATTGCTCTGGTTTTGAATTATGTTTCATGAATTTTATGCAGTTGACATTTATTTTTAAATTACAGCTTTAATGAACAGTGTAGTGCAGAGGAATATGACAAAAGGAGTGACACGCAATATTTGCAACAAACGCACTTAAACATATTGCACAGCTAAATTATGCATCTAAGTTTCTTTTTAGTATAATAAAATTTGAAAATAGATGTATTTACAGGAAAAAAAGCATAGGATATAAAGATCCACTGAAATAGCATACGTTGTCCATTTGAAGTCAATTTTAAAAAGAACGGACAAAGTAAATGAAGAAACCACGTGGATTATAATATCAGGAAATTCATGAGCAATGACAAAGGGAATAAAACATACAATCAAACATGAAATGTTTATAGAAAGAACTCTAGTACATTCATTAAATATATTTCAGTACTTATAATATACATAAATAATATGTACAATACAATAAAATACATAGCACAGGCAAAAAAATGAGAAAGACAATCTATTTACTGTTCTTTGAAAATTTAATTTGATGTTTTGTCATTTTGCAACAACTGCGCTACTACTGCTTCTGAAATTTTTTAATTATCAATCATTACATTTTTTCGAACACACTAATGTATTTAAGCAGTATGAAAACTTAAATTTAAGAAGTAAAAAGTAAATACATTAAGCAACAACCCATTTTTTCTCTGTTGCATACACTACTTACTGATTTTGTGTTGTATCATCATATCCCAGTATGGATATTTGCCAGAGTGTGTTGCATTTATTCTGTGTACTTCTACGGCAAAGTAAAATACTGCAAGTTACATTTAACATTGTTCCGGTGTAAATATTACTCATTATTTTTATATTGATCAACCTTGATTATAAAGATTTGGAATAATTAATGTACTCAGTGGCAAAGGCATAGTGGACTAGCTGAAATACACAAAGAATAAATATTACATTATGAACACTATGCATGTCAAATTATTTAAATTTTACATTTAGATCATAATTTTAAATTGGAAAATGACAATGAAATTTATTTTATTTTATAGTCATGCAGGAATGCCAAATACCAAATCAAAATTACATCTCATTGACAAATATCATTGGTCCTTGTGAGACCACTTTATTCTCCCTGTCACAGTTTACTGGTTGACAAGATTTATCTGGGGTAAACTGAAGTCTGCATGTGATTGGTTGAGGCTCGCTTGCCTGTGGACCTGCTGACCAAAATTCCCCAATGACTGTTTTAAACTATCTTGTCCGGAGGACTGAGGACCAACACTCTCCTCGGGCTGGTCGAAACTGCTTTCACTGTAGAGTCGCTGTCGCATTTCACTAGATCGTTTCCCAGAAACACTCCTGGTCGGGTATCTCTGACCTGTCTTGTACCAGCCTGTCTCTTTGAAGACAAACCAGATATTTCCAATCCAGAGGATCACATTAACAAAACCAAAAACCTGGAGACAGAGTAGGGGCGTGGATGAATGGTTTGTTATATTGAGTTTTGTGTTTGTGCAGAGCTTCATTTATCGCCTGAATACCTACCGCAGATGTATTAAGACGTGACCAGAGAGGCTCCTGGATAGCTGTACATTTATTTTCTTGAGCTTTGCAAGCTGAGATGAGCAGGAGCACCTGTGGTGGATTTGTGGCTGTCTTGATATCAGAAAGACTTTTGGCCCAACAACAACTGCTTGCGAGCCACATGAAGGAGAAGATGATTGTCACAATAAAATCCTTCCAGGAACAAAAGAAAAGGAAAAGTCATACAGACTCAATATTGTCACACTTTATAGTACTGAGTTAAAACTAAGCACAGAAATTAAGAGGAGGATGAACACACTCACCACAAGTGGACCTCTGTTGTTTCTCAGGTACTTGTTCTGGTAAAAGACATAGACAATGGTTGCCAGTAGAGAGTAAAGGAAAGCAGTAACACCCACAGTCACAAAAAACTGAGCAGCTGAAGAAAAGTCGCCATCCAGGAAAATAATCTCCTCTCTTTTGGCCTCGCATAGGGAAGCTTTGAAATGCACTTGTTGTAACCTGCAAGAGAGAAAGGGGAGGTTAACAGTGAGTTCAAAAAAAGAGATGGTTGTAAAGTGACATATGTGACCGGCTCTGAGGGAATAATGTCACGTTAGCTGCCTGCTGTTCAACTGCACTTGGAGAGCACTTTTCAAGAAAAATCTGCGCTAGAACCAACAGAAGATTGCAACTTTGCCATGAGGTCATTGTGAATTTGATGGGGCAGACATAAAACTCAAAAAGGACAGCCAAATTGTCGGCTACACACAACCTGTAATACAGTACTGGTAAATGTAAGAAACAATTTCTGGTTGGTAATGGCACATTGTAAGTAAGACTCTAACAGTAGATACTGCTTTGTTCCTCATATTATTGTAATAGATCAATGAAAACTGCTGGATTTCTATCTAAATACTCTACTCAGGAGCCGCCCTCTTTGTATTATTGTACAAATGTAATGCTATTTATACTGGTTTCCTCTGAACTAACAAACAAGCGCCAGTGTCAAGCCAGATGAAGTGTTAATTAGACACTTGGCCGTCACTTGAAGACTCTGAAGCATGGAGCACAGGGGATGGTTAATCCCACTGTTACACTACTGCGCCACAGAATCATTGAGTTTGTATTTAAAAATAATAATAATAAAATATATTTTATATTTCACCATATACACTTATAAACACCTTTTTTTGTTTGTTTGTTTAGTGTTTTTATTTTTGTGTATTTGTATGGGACATTTCAGACAGAGTTAAAAATGTAATAATCATAGATGTCTGCATTCTTCATTTCACTGTAGAGAATAAAAGTAAAGCACTTTTTATCATGTAGAAATAAGTGCATGCGCTCACTTATTGTTTTTTCATCCTCCAGAAATTAGTCTTTGTAAGTCTGAGGAGGTTGTGCAGTACACACAGTAAATGCAAATGGAGTAAAGGTTTTCTGTTTGATATTAGCTTTTTAATGGATCTCCAGCCCAACACATCAAGTTGCAGACACATGCTGCCAAGTAATGTGTGGTGGTAAATTAGTGTAATATCACAGGGATCAGTCCTGACTGAAAGGACTCCTCACCACTCAGCCTGACAACCTGCAGCAGTGCAACATCTTCTTCTGCTGCCTAACCAATCAAAGATACATTTGAGTGTCTCATAAAATCTTCACCCATTGTCTGTCAGTTTTATCAAACTGTCAAATATTTAATTAGTGCGTAAAAACAACAGTATTTTATAGGTCATTGTTACTCCTGAATTAAATATTCAAAGGAAACAAATTATCTGGGTGGATCAAAGGTCAGAAAAAACATTTATATGACGGGAGTTTACCTGAAAGGATAACCGAAATCAATGTTGATGCTGAGGTTACTCTTCCTGTCTGCACAGTCCACTCTAACCCGGAGATGACCACTGTATCCTCCACATGTTGCAAAAGCACAGATGGCAAAAATCTATGAAAACAGACAAAAATGAGACAGCAACATCATTAACTGGTAAGTCACTGATTTACTTAATCCAGTCTGAGTTCTGTAAGTGGCTTTCTGCATAATGTATAACTGTCACTAAATTGCAGGCAAGGCTATTAAGATTTATAATTTGTTTGAAAGCAAAAGATGAATAATTTAAAGGTTAGAAGAAAACAAACAGAGCTCCTCGCTGTGCCCTGGAGGGTGGCCACAGCGGTACAGTGAGAGGCATAAATCATAATAAAACTCACTTGGAGAATATCCATCTTAAAAATGAGAGGTGTGACTCTGTGTCAATTACTATTAACAACTTTTCTTTACTCTTGAACAGATGTGAAATGTTGCTCGGACAAAGTGCAGCGGTGGCTTTACCAGACATATTTTAAAGACCTCTTTCTTTTTGCAAAACATGAAATGATTGAATCAGTTTGAAATTTTCAAAATCCCATTTGATTGTTATTGATACAATGTAACACTCATTACAAAGCAAATCAAGCAGGGTTCATTTAAAATCAAAACAAGTCATCCGTGATTACAGCAGAGAAATGAAACTTACCGGAGCAAATATAACCATACACATTTAAAAATCACAAAGCTCAAGTCCAAGTCCACGGAGTGCTGATAGCTTTTGTCACCAGGCTAAAATGCCTCTGATGTAGACAAGAGAAAAGGTTGACTCTTCCAGCAGGGGGAGGACTGATAGGAGGTATCTCCCCTAAGGAGGAGTCTCAGATCTTCTCTAATTTAACATTTATTGGAAAATAAACAGTAAATACCCAAATCAAGTACATATACAGTGTTATGTACTTTATATTTGCGTTGCAGTAAATAGCACATTCATGGATGACTGAGAACCTTCATAGACATTCATTCATTCTCTTTGCATCCAAACAATTGCTTTTTGAGTCCAATGGAAACTGCTCTCAAAATATAAATTCCGAAAAAAGAGGGGAAAAAAAGGCTGCAAATAAGCAGGAGACAATAATCAGAATATGAGTTATTTCCCTAACTTAACTTTTAAGTGGTGGCCACGTGCAGTTTATCTTAATACAACAAACAAGTGAACAAGAGTTACAAATGCCATAGTGTACAGTTTTAAACTGATCTGATTTAGTGGAAGAGTCAGCAGGAAAACAATTCAGCAAAAAATTTATTTGGTGAGGTTTGATGAGGAAAGCAGGTCATTTCCTTTTCCAAACCTGTTCCCATGGTAACCAAAGTGTAATTTAAATTAATCTACTGCGTTGGAAAAAATGCTTTTGTCCTTCATTATGCTTTCATCAACAGTATAATCATCTTCCTTTTAGTTAATGTTTCTAAAAACATCAACTTATGTAACACAATTCAACATGTTTATTATTGGGATGAATTTTGATTCATTAATAATACATTTTTATTTTGCAGATCCCATCCCATAAATATAATCATATGGTTTTAAATAATGTATCTTAAATCTACGCAGTAATGTCAACTAACAGACTAACAGCTAATATACTAGCTTTGATTGATTTAAAAATAGAACCAGTTCAGTACTATAATTTAGACTATAAGTGCATATGATAAGAATGTAAATGGATTGGAAGTAATAGTGCTTTAATTTTATCTTGTTTTTGAATGAACAAATGATGATGAGTTGCCTTCCTGTAAAAAGGAGTCTGCTGACCTCTTTTGGTAGCAGATCTCCATTACAGATTGTGCACATTATTCATTGGCATAAATAATGTAGTGCACTGTAACTTGGATTTATTTTGTGGGCACTTCTATGTCTGTTTGGAAAGGATACAGGTCCAAGTCTTTTTAGGGACTACCACTATTCTTTGCTGTTTTAATGTAAAGGCATTATTGTGTGTTAAACTGTTTTACACTCACCTGACTGTTAATTCATCAGCACCTACAGGAGTTAAAAAAAAAAAAAGAAAGAAAAAGGTTCATTCAGAATATTTGTCGTCCGTGTGGCTCTGGGGAAGACAGTGACTCTAAATTGCACGTAGGTCTGAGTGTGAGTGGTTGTTCGTCGTGTGTGTTGGCCCTGTGATGGACTGGCGACCTGTCCAGGGTGTAATGAATGTAGACCTAATGCTGGAACATGAAGACTGAAGTCACAGGCACCCCTTTCAAAACCACTTTGTATAAGTCAGAGGATGCGAACGTTAAACTGAAAACAAAATAAAAAGTCTTTCAACTATCAGCTGAGCAAAACAGTATTCAATTCAAATTCTGTATTGAGATCTAATAATATATTAAAGTTGTTGCAATTTGGGTTTCAAGCAGACAGTCACAAATGTTTTTGTGTCTAATATCCTTTGTAATTATGAAAAGTAACCAGTAATTTTAGTGGTGTGGCCATAATTAAGCTAAATAAAATATTTTTCTCTGGAATGTAGTGAGATATAAACTAGTATTAAATTAGTGTACATAGTGCGACTAACTTACCACAAAATACTAATACCATACTTGAAAAAAGTCCAAAAAAGTATTGCTCTTTCGTACAAACACACTGATTTAAAACTGGCATCAGTAAATACGTCTGCTCCAAGAGAGAGCCTTGTAGATTTATGCAACCAGACAATGTAGGCCACTGCTGGAGACCAAAAATCCCAAAGTTCACTGCATGTCAGCAAGTTTAGCTAATGGGATTGTTTTAAAATCTGTCGGAGAAGCTGCTTTCATAGAACATAGTTGTAATTAAGGTTGACCATTAGATAATTTGGTGGCAGACATATAGAAGGGCCCTGGATCAAGGTATGTTCCATGCTACAGAGCACATGAATCAGGAATCATTCCTGCAGGATAGCTAGCTGACTCCAGTTCTATCACCTTGACCAATGCTGATAGTCTTAGAGCTGATATATCTGACTTTTAAACTGACATTGATGCAGAAGCTAAATTTGGTCACACCACAGCTGATACCCTGTATCTTATGACTCACTTGGAACTTGGAGGTTACAGTGCACATACAGGTATGTAGTGGGTGTGTAGGAAGGTGAGGCCTCACAGGTTATGATGATGTGTTTGTACATGTTTGTTCCTGTTCCTAGCTCAAAAAAATGTTTTGGTCAAATTTATAAAACAAAATGAAACAAAATTATGTTGGCGTAATCTGAACGTGTGTATGTGTGTGTGTGTGTTGTTTTTTTTCCCATTGGACTCCAGCCAAGATTTTTATCTTGTTAGGAATGCAGCCAAACACTCACTTCGTTTGCGGCCTTGATTATTTAATTGCTTCAATTGTTTTTTGATTATTCAGCCAAAAGAGGGCAGTACTTTGCTGTGCAGATTGAGATGAAAATCAGAAACGCTGCAGTGGTGAGGACTTCTTACTTTCTCTTTGCATTTTGTCTTCCTTTCTTCTGCAAAATGCAGTTGACACACACGTCTTCTGCATGTACAATAAAATAAACACACAGCAACCTATGGAGTGTTATGCTCGCTGATTGGATGAATGGAGAACACTGTGCTGGTCGAACAGCTGTAGGGTTTTTTTCATCTTGTTAAAGTGGTAAGGATCCAGCCTCTCACTGCATTATTAATGATTCTTTTTCTGGCACCATCTTCCCTCTCTACCCTGAAAACTGTTGGAGCAAGAGAGGAGCATGAATGTGGTGGTTTTTAACTGTTGAGGCCAGTAAAGAAACAACCAATTCATATAGTTCATATAGTTTTCATTATTTTCTCAATGGGAAAAACCCAGAATATATCATTGAAGCTGAGTGGATGTAACAATGTGACTGATCATTTTGGTGCAGTCTGAAATAATAAAAAGGAACCTTCCATTGTGGAAATAATCTGTAAACGTAAACAGCTTTTAAGTAAAGGGACGTCAACAAGAATCGAATGACTATATGTGTTCTGGGATGCCATGCCACTTACAGACATATCTATCTATCTCTCTCTCTCTCTCTCTCTCTATATATATATATATATATCTATATATATATATATATATATATATATATATATACGTCTGGAAATGATGTTGATGATGTGTATATATATATATATCATCAACGTCATTTCCAGACGTGAAGCCTGGAAATACTATAGTGAGTGTCAGCAATGCTGACACTGACCCTATTCCATCAATCTTACATTAAAAACGCTCCAAGCATTTAAATATTTCAAAGCGCTCCTCAGCTAAAGCCAGAGGAGCTCTGAACCTCTGTGTGTGTGTGTGTGTGTGTGTGTGTGGTGTGTAACTGGATGCATCACTTTCCTCTGTCAAACAAGTCTTTAAACTATTTTTAAAATGTGGTTTGACTTATAGCTTCTGACTGAACATCAAGCTAAAGTGAAAAAACAAAAACCACTGAGGTAACATAAATCTTTACTGCAAAAACCCCACATTTCCGGCATCTTACACTCTGTCACTCTTCAAACATAAACTGAATGAAATGCACATGGTCTGTATACATGGAGACAAAGTAAGGATTTATAGAATGAAGATATGTGAGGGAGGGGATTCAAGGATTGTTCCAAAGGCACAACCGCGTACAAAAAACCCATGCACATTTTAAAGCACAGAACACAGCTCTACTGAATTTTTGATGTAATTGGGATTTCACGATTTTCCTTTGACCAAGGGCATTGTATTCTTTATGGTTTTAAATTGCTCTGCGTTGTGTGGTTTAGACATTTCAATATATTAGCCACTTTGAGGAGACTTAACAAATGAACAGAAAGATTATTAAAAAGAGATTCAGAGTGGCACCAGATGTGATGATAAAGTCAGACTGGTCCCCATAGATCATGACTGCAATTAATAATGAATATCTAGGGCAGGGTCAAGGGAAGTTCAGATGATTCTTTTAATCTGCCATTGGTAGTCAAATATCTAGTATAGTAGAATTTCTTAACTGTTCATTTAATTTCTCCAGGTTGGAACATGTCTTATATTCGTTCTCTTCTTGTTCTGTTTATATTTGTTCTGATATTTTGACATTATTTTGCACATTACATTACATTTTATTCAAAGAACATCATTTTGAATTCCTTGAGCACTGAATCTGTCATTTTTGATCTTTACCACTTTTAATAATTTCTTATGTCACATGATCTTCATCAGTACATGACTTTCGGTTCGCTATCTTGAGGTTTGAAGTGGATGAAGCACTTTTAAGTAGCTGTGATTCATATTTTCAGACAGCTATTAGATGACATTTTGGTTTTCCAGCCCAAAGCCACACTGTTCTGATTACTCAAAGTACTCAATCCACAGCTCTCAACATTGCTTAACATGAACCACACGTTTATTTATGTAACCATGATTAAAGACCCATTTATCCCACTTCAGCCTTAACAAAGCACTTTTTTTAAATCCCCAAATAATATTATTCCCATGAGCAAACTATATATTTTGTTGTTTAATTTCAGTAAAGTCAAATTACGGACTCGCTGGTGAACACACTGGAGCATTTAGCAGCTGAAGAGTCAAATATTTCACTCAGTGGTTTGTGAAAATCAAATGGCTGTAAACGACAGTGGATATTAGGCATCTTTAAGGCTCCGCATTGATGAGCTCAATCTTTATCAATATTGTGTATGTGTATGTAAATAGATATTTATTTGCTAACATGTTTGCTATATCATCTTTAAAGTGGCAAGAGTTTGACCTTGGAAGCAGCAGTAGAGAAAACAAATCTCACCCTGAAGTCTATTGTGCAGCTTTCAAACCTATCCCATTTATTGAAACATTATTGTTTTTCCGTTTCAAAGTTCAAATATGCCATAAAACCTCATTACTTAATGGAGAGTACATGACATGATCAAAAGGCAGGTCTAAGTAAACATCATCAGGCTGTTTTCTGAATGTCATATTTTAATGTAACAATGGGAATTGAACACAAAATTAAGCAATTGCTGTTCCCTGCAGAGAGATCCCAGACATCATTCTAGCTCTTGTCACATGGAGAAACTTGCTTTTTCTTCCACACTGGGCTTTGTGTTGTCGTACCCTGAAGAACATCAACATTTAATGTGTACACTCTCCAGATGAAGCAGAGAAATGCGGCAGAGAACATCAGTCAATTATTGATGTTTAAAAGGTTTCTTGAGTTGTGTTGCTGAGGTTAGTGCAAGACTTTTCCAGTGGTTGTCAGGAGTGTGCAAAAAGAACAGAGGGGTGTCAGTCTGCTTGCTTGCTCACCCATTGGGGACTGGAGGTGGCCTGTTGACAGCATAACCAGCTGAGGTCTGTGGGGAGCAAGTCAAAACTGATGAATGCCAAGTCAGGGCAACAGGAGGGCCTCAAGTTCATAATGGTGGCCGAGGAGTCCTTGAAAGCATTGTAACCTGCAAGGAATTTGCTGGTCAGACACATAAAGAACATCTGGAGCAGCAGCTAGTCCGTCCAGCTGTCAGATTCAATTTAATCTCAGAGGTGAAATATGCAGGCCTGCTTAGCCTCTGTGCATGCTGAGCTCACAGTATAAAGACTGTGATGGGCACGATGCTACTGTAAGAACTCTGAGGGTGGGGGAGATGAGCACAATGCAGGGTCAGAGAGGTGATTGCTGGGAAAATAGCTTCAAAATGCATTCTTTAGGAATGGTATAGATTTTAAAAGGCATCATCTATAAGGATTTAATGAAATAATTGATGCACTTTATAGTTTTAGTCAAATTTTCACAGAGACTTGATCAACAAAACAGAATCCAAAATAACAGAGAGCTAGACTCAACACATTTTCCACTAATTCCAAACTGAGGCAACTTAATGGAACTGAACAATTCAGTGTTGCAGAGAAAACACAGACTGCAGGTTATGTTAAAATCTTGAGATGGCCCACCGCTGATAAATGATTGATTGAGCTCACCCTTATTCATATTTACAGGGAGGTAATGGGAGCAATAGAAGAATGGTTCCAAATTTGATTTCAGCCACCCACCGGAATTGAAAAATATATTAAACAGTTTAGGAAACATGTTAGCCCCATTGCAGCTCAGCAAGAAGATTGTTAGTTCGATTCCCAGGCCCTTTCTGTATGTAGTTCACTGTGCCTGTGTCCCTCTGTGGACTCCCGATTCCTCCCACAGTCCAAAGATATGCATGTTTTGGATAATGGATGACTCTAAATTGCATGTAGGCATCAGTGTGAGCATGAACAGTTGTTAGTCTCTATATGTCTCTCTATGTCTGTCATGCCATGGACTGGCGACCTGTACAGGATGTACCCCACCCTTGCCTGGAAAGTCAGTTGGAATTGGCTCTAGCACCCCGGCGACTCTGATGGGTAAGCAGTTAAAAATAAATGATTGGTTGAGGAATAATAAATAAGATATGATGTAAGGCAAAACTGTTTCCGTCACACAAATTGGGTTTTCTTTTGCCAACTCGTCAGGAGGGTAGTTGCTGTGTTATAATGTCCATACATAGGTTCTCTGCACTCTGAGCATTAAGTATTTGGAGTAAGATGTATCAATTCAACAACAAAGGATATTTGTTCCTCATGTGTCTTTGCAGGGGAGGTCTGTTTCACTGTATCTCTGCCACATATATCCATTCAGACCCAGAGTGGTTTGCCTGTGAGTTTAAGTAAGTCACAGTAGAGGTAACCCAACAAGGTCACACTGGTGGGGGTTAGAGTGTAGGATAAACTGTAGGTGTGACAGCTAGTTCATTATTATTATTATTGTAGCTACTGTACTCGTGTAATGACATAAATCAAAGTACACTTTGAAGTACATCTTGCATTTATGTTGAATTTCTTTGCCTTGATGCCATCTTAATGTGTTTATCTTTTGGATAAACAAAATGTTTTCATCCTGTAAAAATTCATAATTTATATGAATTGTTAGGAACGAACTTATATGACATGCTAAATATTTAAAAGAATATGCTGTCTACAAACAGATACACAAAGTGTGGAAAACAAAACTGTCTTTATGGTCTGTTTGTACTTGTTAGACCATATTATTAGGTTATAAGAGGCCAGTTATTTGCAGGTTGCACTGGAAGGTATTGAAAGGTCATGTGACCATATTATTATTATTCATTATATTGCAAATCATATTGGGTATGATATATAAAACACTCCAACCTTCTTTTATTATCACATTTAGATGGTATACACCTGATTTTCTATCAAGCCAGAGGTTACTGCCAGACCGCAAGATTGTGTCTAACACTATATATTGGACATTTGTACTTTGGGGCAAAAAAGTATTTAGTCAGCCACCAATTGTGCAAGTTCTCCCACTTAAAAAGATGAGAGAGGCCTTTAATTTTCATCATAGGTATACCTCAACTATGAGAGACAGAATGAGAAAAAGAAAATCCAGAAAATCACACTGTCTGATTTTTAAATAATTTATTTGCAAATTATGGTGGAAAATAAGTATTTGGTCAATAACAAAAGATCATCTCAATACTTTGTTATATACCCTTTGTTGGCAATGACAGAGGTCAAACGTTTTCTGTAAGTCTTCACAAGGTTTTCACACACTGTTGCTGGTATTTTGGTCCATTCCTCCATGCAGATCTCCTCTAGAGCAATGATGTTTTGGGGCTGTCGCTGGGCAACACGGACTTTCAACTCCCTCCAAAGATTTTCTATGGGGTTGAGATCTGGCCACTCCAGGACCTTGAAATGCTTCTTATGAAGCCACTCCTCCGTTGCCCGGGTGGTGTGTTTGGGATCATTGTCATGCTGAAAGACCAAGCCACGTTTCATCTTCAATGCCCTTGCTGAAGGGCAAGGAGGGAAGGAGGTTTTCACTCAAAATCTCACGATACATGGCCCCATTCATTCTTTCCTTTACACAGATCAGTCATCCTGGTCCCTTTGCAGAAAAACAGCCCCAAAGCATGATGTTTCCACCTCCAGCCTTCACAGTAGGTATGGTGTTCTTTGGATGCAACTCAGCATTCTTTCTCCTCCAAACACGACAAGTTGAGTTTTTACCAAAAAGTTCTATTTTGGTTTCATCTGACCATATGACATTCTCCCAGTCCTCTTCTGGATCATCCAAATGCTCTCTAGCAAACTTCAGACGGGCCTGGACATGTACTGGCTTAAGCAGGGGGACACGTCTGGCACTGCAGGATTTGAGCCCCTGGAGGCGTAGTGTGTTACTGATGTTAGCCTTTTTTACTTGGGTCCCAGCTCTCTGCAGGTCATTCACTAGGTCCCCCCGTGTGGTTCTGGGATTTTTGCTCACCGTTCTTGTGATCATTTGACCCCACGGGGTGAGATCTTGCGTGGAGCCCCAGATCGAGGAAGATTATCGGTGGTCTTGTATGTCTTCCATTTTCTAATAATTGCTCCCACAGTTGATTTCTTCACACCAAGCTGCTTACCTATTGCAGATCCAGTCTTCCCAGCCTTGTGCAGGTCTACAATTTTGTTTCTGGTGTCCTTTGACAGCTCTTTGGTCTTGGCCATAGTGGAGTTTGGAGTGTGACTGTTTGAGGTTGTGGACAGGTGTCTTTTATACTGATAATGAGTTCAAACAGGTGCCATTAATACAGGTAACAAGTGGAGGACAGAGGAGCCTCTTAAAGAAGAAGTTACAGGTCTGTGAGAGCCAGAAATCTTGCTTGTTTGTAGGTGACCAAATACTTATTTTACCGAGGAATTTACCAATTAATTCATTAAAAATCCTACAATGTGATTTCCTGGATTCTTTCCCCCCATTCTGTCTCTCATAGTTGAAGTGTACCTATGATGAAAACTACAGGCCTCTCTCATCTTTTTAAGTGGGAGAACTTGCACAATTGGTGGCTGACTAAATACTTTTTTGCCCCACTGTATATGGGCAGATACAGCCTGAATGTTAGTTTATCACCTGCTCATTTAATTTAGTTTTTTTTTTCCTTCAAGAAATTTGCGTTTGCTCGGTAAAGAGCTTGTGTGAATGGAGCCTGGCCCAGTTTCCTGACAATGGATACCAGCACATGCTGCAACAATCAATTTCTAAAAGACTACAGGCTGAGAGCGAGCAGCCGGGTCCTCATGGCCACCCCACCCATCAGCAGCAGGCAGCGCGGCCATTCCGACACTGTTTACACCTACACTCATCTGCGTCCAATGTGCAATGCACAGAAACAAATAATGCTCCCCATTTCAGTGACAATATCCGAGAAATCTTGTGGCAGCCATCTTAGGTGTACCACAGCTGCAGGACGAGAGGATGAAGCAGCGAGCTTCCTTCAGTCGCTGCTCCGATCAGCACCACCGACAGCTCCCGGTGCGTGCGCCTGCGCTCTGGCCTGGCAGGCAGGGAGAGGCCATCACCCGGTTCACCTAAAAAACAGAAGAAAGGATTAAAAAAAAACATATTTCCCTTCCTCTCATCTGTACAATACAACCCCCCCGCCCCCGCCCGATCCCTGGCACTCCGCCTTCTCACCTCCCCCTCTCACATCCGCAGCAGTGACTGGCCAATATAATACAGAAAGTACGTAAGCAGCGACGAGTGCTCGGCGCAGGCGGAGAAAGCCCGGTGTGAAGCACACTCAGCCTCCTCCAGCTCCACTGCTGACATCTCTCAGCCAGCAGCTACAACCGAGGCCTGACATATTTATTACACCTTATAGGGCACGGATTCGACAACAGCACGGCCATCACCAGGGGGCGACGACAGTGAAATCCTCCTTCAGTAGGTCACCTTATCTGTTAGGGGCGCATCACCTCAAGAGAGAAAGATGTTAGATCCGTCGTCCAGCGAGGAGGAATCTGATGGGATAGTGGAGGAGGAAAGCAGGGAGGCGATGGCACCCCAGGCCGGATCCCGCATCTCTCCGAGCAGGACCAGCGAGAGCTCGGGTGGACTAGCGCCCAGCAGCAGCCGCAGCAGCGCCCGTCCGACCAGCCCGAGTCCTTCGGCCGCCAGCGAGGAGAAAGAGGACCTGGAGAAGCTGCAGAGGGAGGAAGAGGAGCGCAAGAAGAAGCTGCAGTTGTATGTTTTTGTGATGCGATGCATTGCTTATCCATTCAATGCAAAACAGCCCACAGACATGGCAAGGCGACAGCAGAAGGTAAGGGCCCTCGGTGCAAAGACATAATTAATCACCACATGCTGACGAAATGTCCCCCTTCATATCTCAGATGTTCTCTTTGATGACCTACATAAACCGGAACGGGGGGGGGGGGGGGTTCGCCACCAGGCCTATCCTGATAGCGCATGGATTCAGCACAGTCCCGGTGAAAGCACTATTTGATTTTTGTGACGCAAAATGCTGAAATCCTCGGAGCATGACAGGAGCACATAAAGGCTCTCCGAGCTTCGGATAGTGAGAGGACACATGGTGGCTCACTGCAGAGCTGCATCCTGTGAGTGCAGTCCGTGCTCATCCACTATACTCCAGCTCACAAGTGAGATCAATCCCAGAGCCCAGCAAGCCCATTAGCTGGAAGGGCGTCCACGAGATGGTGGATGGCAATTTCAAACAAACACAGTATATCATTGTCCTTATTGGCCCACATCTCCCCCAAAAAGTCCTGCTTCCCATTTAATATGCAGCTATATGTTGCTCCATGTCCTGCCTTCTTGGCAGATACCCAATTCCAACCCGTTTGCGCCATCACTTATCCTGTCAATTTGGCCTCCCAAGGTGACTTTTGGGCACAGACCTCTTGAGGAGGGATGCTTAATAGCCCTGCTCCGCTGCAGATGAGCCAAGCTCCTCAAGGTGTTTTTCAGTTAATTAATTGCATTTTTCTAAATCCATGCATTTAATCATTAGTGCAATTTTTTTAGAGCAAGGTCCAGCTTTTGAGTTTTCTATAAATGACTGTATGAAACAAGGCCCCCACCCTGGTTTCACTCTGCTGCTGCTGTGTTGCCCCATTGATGGTGAAACCAGTTTTGGGTCATCATGTCCTTACTTTCAAAGTCACCATGCGCAGGCCTTACTGTGCTAAAGGAAATTGATTGTTCGTCAGTACAGTGGCCCCAGTTTATGGTTTTTTGATTTATTGTTTTTTGCACTTAATTGTCACAGCAGGATTAGACCATCAAGTGTTTGTAATCCATGAGTGCCACACAAGTTGGCTTTCATTTATTAGATGAATGTATGGAGTGATGGGTATGTTTTGTATAAGCTTCACATTGTCCATGAAAACACTGATCACCCTGTGAGACAGTAGTATTGGATTCTTGTAGCTCCCCTCACAAAGCATGAGTTGCCCTTAGTGTGGTTCTTTTGACCTGCAGAAGATTCACCCAGCTCTCTTCATCTAAGGCTGATCATGAATAATTTGCACAAGGAAAAACTGAAAATGACAAAAAATTTAGCTTGTGATTCTTTTTTTTTTTTTTTTTTTTTACCTGCAGACAGTTTGTCTTCCTCTGGACACAGTTTTAGCCATATGGTCTGTATTTTCTGCTGACTCGTGCACAAGAGCATGTGGGAGGCATAAATAAGCCTTCCATCTATTTGTTTGTGGTCCCGTTCAGCATGGGTTACTGATAGTCTGATGCCTGCTTAGTAATGCACTTTCATATCTGGTTGTGCAGGCAGCCACAATCCTCAGCTGTGGGTAAGTGAGTAGCTGGACAACAACAAGACAAAAATCCAGACCGCAAAATCAAAGTGTGTATATCTGACTCCAGACTGCATCTCTATTTTCATTCAGTACAAATGTTTTGGAATAAACGAGTCATGGTAGGAAAAATATTGTGCAGCATTAAATAAAAGTTTAGCACATGTAAGTAATTTGATCTTAATGATATGAAAAATATAGTTAATTATACAGAAACATTGACCAACAGGGAGCAATTAAAGGTAAAATGATAATTTTCTAGCAGTTTTGTGCACTTATAGTATCATGACACTGTGAAGAAATTGTAATTTCTCTAGTTTCTTAGTAATTTCTTGATTTAATGTCATTTAATTCCACTCCATCCCCGTGTGGATATGAATTAATAGTTCATCACACAACACAATAATGAAGACAGAACAGTGGTCCAGTATCCTATCTCTGTTTTAATCCCAGCCATGTACCTCCTGTGAATGTAGACAAGTCAGAGGTCCAAAAACAATATTCTACAAAGGAAATTCCTCACAGCGTTTGGCTACACCATCTAATATGTAGCCTTTTACAATTTTGGCTATTATAGATTCATCACAGAAATATGATGAAGCAATTTCTGTAATGAAAAGACTTAAATGCCTCAGGAAAACATGTGTAGCAGCTCCCTGATAATCCATTATTAGAGGCTCTGGCACACAAACAGCAGTGATGGGCTATCACAGAAAAACAGACCAGGCTGCATAGTATGCAAGCTTCGCTGCTGCTTTTTGAAATGTATTGCTTTAACCTTGCTGACGGGAAACACAAAAACACAGTGAAGGCAGGCGATTCCTTTTGAGGCTGAGGGAAATATTTTCTCCTTCAAATGTCTTCACTCGCAGCAGCGTGAAGGCCGTTGCTTTTGTTGGTGGAGCGTATATGCATATTTAATTGATGACATGTCCTTGTTTGTCTTGGGACACATTTACACAAACAGTCCCTTTCTTAAGAGTCTGACAAAGGTAAATAATTGAGGTTATTCAAAGATATAGACTGTGTATAAAGACTGTTGGTGAAATAGTCTGTTAGGAGCCCTGCTGTGAATTTTAGCACAGACATTCATGGTCTCCAAAAGATGAAACCTGCTGAGCTTGAAGATTTCCTTTACTTATTATTTCGTGATACAAGAAGGTCAGAGTTTCCCCTCATCAGATGAAATATCTCAGCATCTGTTTGGTCCCAGTAGTTTTATCCTAACAACTTCCAAGCTTTCCATATTTTTCCTCTGTTGCCTGTAAATGTGAATGAGCTTCACATTTACAGTTTTGTGTGAATTAGCCTGCCTTCTGAATGCGTTGTTATGGAATTTGGTGCATTCATTTATTACCTGCTCAGGATGAATTGTCATCAGGTAGTTGCTGACATTAGTAACTACCTGAAAACACTGACCCTGGTCCTTATTTAGTCAAATTTTGCTGGGTAAAAAGGATAACTAAAGATTTTAATAATAAATTCAAATAGTCATAAATATGAAAACATTAACAATCCTACAGCAAAAAAATGGAACTGGATAAATCCATACAACACAATGTAGTTTTGAGAGCTGAGCACTCTCTCTGTTTGAAGATTCTTTTAAATTGGAAAGTGTGATGCCCCCAAAGATCATCAGACCCAATAAACACATCTGCAGGCAGGTTTGCTCAATAAAGCCCCTCTTTGCTTGTTGTTGATAGTGTGAGGGAAAGCACCTGTGAACTGCACAGTGGAGTTTTTTATATGAATGTATGTATGTGAAGTCAATTGATATTCAAATTAAAATGAGTGATACTTGGATGAAGTTAACCGCTTGTCGTATTGTGGGGTTGGTTATACAGTACATGAGTGTTATTTGGTATTTTCTTGTAAAGAGACATAATAACCTTTTAATGAATGCAAAAACGCTAAGACTTAATGATAACAGTGTATTTGGAGTATAACTGTCCATACCCAATAAGGACAAAGATAGTGAGATGGTAAATGTTGTTTCCTGTAAGTTGCTGTTTGTGTTTGTAAAAGAGCAGCAGCGATGGCCAGGCGCTATGAATTAAAATGTGAATGAAAGTTAGTCATTAGATTGTAAAGGCCTGTAGTGCGTCAGTTTGGACACCAGAAAAACAGGCAAGAGCCAAAAGAACTGGACCAGCTGCCCCACATACAAGGGCACATTTGGACTTTTTTATTTATTCTTTACTGATGACAGTCGATTTGTTTGTTGGTGAACATGACACTATGCTGTGTGTAATGATTCAGGCATCTGTGATATTTGAGCTGGTGGATAATAGACAGATATTGTAGATACATGAGGATAAAAAGCAGATGAAGAAACTCCGGCGAGTGTGAGGTCAATGTAACATCACTATAAAAAGCATGAGTGAAATTAACAACGTTAATAAAATTAGTTGGAACATGCTTATATTGGTTTACGTGCTTGGATTTAAAATTCATAATGTTTCTAGATTCTTACCCCTTATGTCATTGGAAGGTTATTTGTCCACTCTTTCATTTTGCAAGATTTTATTTGAGTAATGAGCACATAGATAAGGAGAACCGATGCTAAACTGCCCAAGCTCATTATGTTCATGAAACACGCTTCTCATGTGGACGAAGAGGGAGCCGTGAATGGAGAGTTGATGTGCGGCACTGAAATCGTTTGCATTATTATGTAAGATCTTTAAATGCTGTTTTGCCTGAAAAAAGGCATCCTTTGACAATAAATAGAGCTCTGCTGTCAGTGTCAGTGTCAAAGCTCTGAGTTAACAATAAAATATGCCAATCAGTCTTTGAAAGCTGCTCCTGAAAACTGTTTGTCTCTCTCGCTACGTAGCAGATGTTTTAGCAACACTTGGGTTGAAGGCCAAAGGTGTTCATTGATGGTGCAGTTATGAAAGTGCATTCAAAAGGTGTGACAGCTGAGAAGCAGCAGGAACAATACCCCCCTCACCCCCAATCTGTGTAGCAGCATGTAACATATAAGCACATCACAAATTAAACATCTCTGTCCGCAAACAAGCAAAAGGCAAAGCTAAGATGTTATTTTTCAAAATATTAAGAGCGTCCTTTATCACAGGTTTGGCTTCTTTGAAAGCAGCAATCACAGCCCGGATCAAATCAACTCATATTTGAATAATCCGGCAGTGTGATTTGATAGATGGTTTATAGGGCAGTCATACACTCAGAGACGTGACTACAGAAATGTAAATGTTACAGCACTGAGTTTCTGCATGTAGATGTGCAGTATTTTATGTTTGAAGGAAACATGGTGGAAGGGACTACGCCTTGTAAGAGGCAAAATTGCATCACTGACCTGGCTTGAAAGCAACATCTCACATACAGTTGTTTTCTGGATTACAGAATGTACTGGTTAATTATAGTCGCACCCACACTACCCCACATAATCTATATAATACTGTCTGCTGGCAAAAGCAAGGTCTTAGTTTGGGTGGACAAATATTAACCACCTACAGTTATTGTTCGCTCAACCTCAATCCTGCTGGTAGAACATAAAACAATCCCTAATTTTGTAAGGATTCAGTATTTGGACATGTAGTAGAATAGTACAATTGGAGAAGCAATCTGCAGAATGCCTGTCTTGTTTTGGGTTTTGTTTTTTTTTATTGCTTAAAGGCCTAATCCCTGTTTTCAATGTTCTACACTTGTCATATTCCAAAAAAAAAAAAAAAGGAAAACGAAATGTTGTTTGAGACATCAGCAGCCATGGTTGGCAAGGCAAGTAAAAAACACAGATAGTTTTTACTCTGATTATTTTAAATGTAATAAGAATCGTGAGGACCTAAAATTAGGAATAGAGCTGCAACTTTTGTTTCCATTAGTAATTGTATTTGGTCAATTACTAATTCTACTGAATTAAATACCAGAAATGTTAAAAGTCCCCAACACTGTCTGAAACTTTTTCAAGTTTTGTCCAACCGACTCTCAAAAAATTCAAATGTTCACTTAAATCATATAGAGTTAAGAAAAAGCAGCAATCATTCTCATAATATCTGACGCAACCACAGTTTTCTTGAATAGAATGATTTATATTTCTCTGATTTAAAATAGTTGCCAATTAATTGTCAGTTCATTGACTAATTTATTACTAGATTAATTGAAAATCAAAACTCTGATGGGACGAAGGGACCATTTAATTGAAATCATGCTGAAAGAATCTGTGTCCCAGGGTGACTTCACTTCCTGTCAGATTTTGATATCAACACTGCGTCGATTAAAATATTTATTCTCAAATAGATCCGTGTGTTCTACATGCTTGTGCTTGAACACCAGCAGCAACTCAAACTCAACTACTGAATGAAACCAAAGGAAATTCAAGTTAAATCAGCTAGTGTCACCATTTTCCTCTAATAATCACAACCCCTTTTTCTTGTGCTCTAATTATGACTTTTTCTCATGATTACAGGATAATTGTGTCATAATTAGGAGAAAGTTCCTAATTAGTATGGAAATATGTAATTACTGTAAAACAAAATTTGGGGAAATTGTATATATATTTGATGAATATACAGTACATGAAAACCCCACTATAGATATAAAGCAGGCAGCTGGCATGACATGTTTGTGCTATTATGTTGAACCATATGAAAGACTGCTTCAAACAGGAAATCACTGAATAAGGAAAAGAAAAAGTCTATAAATATAGATGCATAAATGGATAGAGAGAGAGAGAGACAGAGAGAGAGAGTGAGGAGGAGATTAGTGTCTATTTTCCACATTAAAAAAGGAGACACAGGTAAGAGCTATAGGCCGATCATTACTGCTCGCCTCTGGTGAACCTGACTTTGGCTCTAACTGAGGTATAAGGAACACAAGCAGCAGCCTGGAGCAGGCATGATGATGTACATCACACAGACACTCCATCAACTTTCTCTCACGGGTGTCAATTGTTGCTGTGCCACCTGGTGAGAGCAGTCACAGCAGCACTCGACTCCTGTCAAACACCAAATAGAAATCCGAAAACTATCTGATTATGGCTCAAAGTTGCTGCAGTGAATTAGCATCCATATACAGTAGGAACGAAGTAAGACAGTAATCACTGGAATAATAAATATGCAAATGCAAAAACAAAGCTGAGGACTTAGTTCATTAACTCTAATTTTAAAAAGGGAAAGTAACACCTCTCACATTATCAAAATTACGAAACATGTTGTGGTTTTTAAAACTCAACCCTTAAATATTTCTGTCTTCTTTGAAACCCCAGTCCTCTGCTTTTCTTCCATAATCATAACGTCTGTTACGAAACACTCAAATAAGAGCCTGGCTCTCTAATTAATGTCATCTGTGTGATCTCTAAGGCACAAACTGTAGTTTCCTGACCATGAACCAAGACCGACATACAGGCACAAACAAATATTTGAGCTGAGTGCCTTTAAAAGAGAGAGTGAGCGATGTGAAAAAGGATTTATGTCTTAGACTCTTGATGAGAGTAATGCACCAGCAACCCACAGTATGAAGTAGCATTGCAGCAGTGCAGTATTTCTTTTCCCCCAAACCAGAGTAACAGCATCACAAAGGGAGTGCTAATTGAAGAAATAAAACATGATTCAGGAAAATCATCAAACACATTTCAAGATTGGCTTTTTTTTTTTCTCCGTTCTTTAGATTTAGGGAGACAGCCTTAACCCTTATACAACACATTTGAACAGTCAGTGATTATTGTGCTTGTATATATATATAAAACAAAAACACGCTGAAAAACATTTTGCCACACCCAACCCCTCTGAGGAAGTACAGGACAGAAATATTTTTCATCTCAAACTGAAGGGAAATGATTAAGTATCTGATTTAATCTTATAAAATGTCAAAAATGCTCAGAAGGTCTGAAAACTAAAGCTAACATCTTTGTCCTTTTCTAACTTAGAGCCCATATTTATCGATCTAATGTCTGAAGATATTCTATCAAACGCAGAAAATGTATGCAAATGTTCCCATTGATTTTATCCTCTGAGTACCATTTATGTTCCATCAGATTTGGGACCAGAGCTTCCTGTTTTATCCCTGTTTGCCATTTGTCAGGCTCTGTCTGCAGAGTATACACCTGGCTGTTGACTAACCCAGCCAAGTGCTATTTACTCACACAATGGCTTATGTGTGTCTTTAGGATGAATCTATGGGAGCATTTCTGATTGGGTATAATAGCTTGTGCATCTGCCTTTGTATAATTGTACTTTTGTGACCACAGTCACTACATAATGCTGGTGTTTTGTGTTTGATGAAGTCTGTTGCTGGCAGATTTTGTGCAGCTGTCATGCAGCACTTGCTCCCGTAGTTGTGTTTGCTGTTTACTCAGATGTAGGCGCGCGGTGTCATCTGCAACATGAATTAAGCTTGCTTTGTCTAGTTGGAGGACTCAACCGTACCGTGCATGCAGCACTGAAAGTAATTCTTTCCTGAACAAACAAATTCAAACACAGTAATAACAATACATTACAATATACAACACAATATAACACAATATAACATTTATCCTCCAGATAAATCTTCGTAAGGTTAAAACTCAGAGTACATTAAGTTTGACAATTAGTCTTCATTTAATAAGATATTAGATCTTTTAGGAGCATTTCTTTTTTTTTTTGTCCTTTGAGTAATGTCGGATTTTGGTCTTTTTTTATGAATCATTTAGTAGTAAACCAACACCCAGCACAAAATGCTGCACATCTAATTTTCAGCTGTTTCATTTTAGAAAACACCTTAAATTAACTTTCCTTCAGTGTTCTGCTAAGTGTGAGTCAGCACAGCAAAAGCTTTACTGCGTTGAAGAGTACCCTCAGTATATACTGCATTCAATTAACTGATTAGTTCACTCATCACGGCCCAGCAAGGACAGCCGCTATGCTTCATACCTCACAAGTCATACTGATTAAATATTTCCAAAAGATAAAAATGAAATGAATATAAACGGTGATTATATATAATCATATGATCTGCTACATTACTTGTTTACGCTTTCTTTCTTTGTAAACTCACAAATGCAGGTTTCTTTACTGTTCGCACACAAACACACATACACCAAAAAATATATATGATATTTGGGCATGACCTTTATTCATCTTCCTCTCATCACCTTGGAAAACAAGGGACCAACTGATATTGGGCAGTAGTTACATGTAATACATGAAGTGCCATAAAGATACAAAGGTCTTTACTGTGTTTTTCTTCCAGACTTTAGGGAGCTGCAGTGAGGAGTTTATTTTCATTCTATGTTTAATAAACTCACACTTTGATATTTTGTAGAAATGATTCCAGTATATATTGTACGTAATTTATTCAGGTTCATACCAACCAATAAAAAAGAAATGATTAAAGTTATATAAAGTATTGAACCTTTCTCCACTAGTCTCAGCAGTATGGAAAATGATTTCTGTGTTTACACCCTGACTTTAGACAGTTGCATTATGGGTCTTTCAGTACCCATAATGCAATTGTCATTTAATTCTATAAAAAAAATCTATCCTCTTTCATCTACGCTGTTGTGTAGGACAGACTAATAACAAAACAACCCCAAATGCATTGACTTTTTCCTGCATTTATAAAAAAAGACAAAAAACTAAACTGCAGCAAAACAGACAAATAAATAAATAAATAAATAAAATCTTTTTCAGTTAACTGAAGAATCACTAATGTCTGCTTATTTTTTTACAAGATATGTGCCTGAGGGGAGCTTTATACTAAGAGCCTGCATTAGAGGCTCAATGGGCTCAAAGATGCAGGACACAGGCCATATTTTGAAATTATGTACAGTTGAAGCTGACAGACTTTTACTGCACTGAACATGATTATTTTTATGTATATTTTTTATAAAGCTAGTTTTTAATTACAGATCATTGATCATTAAATATTTTACAGTAGCTTCAGCACTGTGCCACAGAGTCAAACTATAAACTGTAATCCATAGTCATTTTGGACCGTAATGAATTTACTGTACGTCAAGCCCATGCAGCACGCACCCTTCACGTATCAATAGATAGATGATTAATGTCGCCGCCTCCTTCTTTGCAAGCCAACGAATAAAAGTGTAACACTGCAATCTTGATAAGAGCCACAGAGAGAATCAATACCGGCAAAGCAAGAAAGTACGTCTTGGGAGTCTGGCGATACTGATGAAAATGGAGGCGTTTGGTTTGACTGTCATCCATCAACAAGGTTACTAATCAGCAGTTTCCCAAACAGTAATGAATACCAGAAGTACACTGAACCAACAGTCATACATACTTTATAGAGTTGAAGTGATTAGGAGAAGAAGTGAGAACATTTTACCTGGTTTGCTCCGTTATGTTGTACCTCGGTGTCACCTTTCCACACACACACACACACACACACACGCTTGCAAATAATCATATCAGCAAAGAAAAACAAGCAAATGCATTGTTCTTCCAGTGTCTGCGCTGCTGTGAGTGCCCCGCTGCCACTATTCACTCTAATGTCATTGGAATCCGTAGAGGTCACGCTGTCCTTGGTCACATGAATTACAACAATGAAAATAATTGATTAATTGATTAATCTGCCAGTTACTTTCCTGATCAATCAGCAAAGTGTCAGAAAAAATTGTGTAAAGTTACAATTTTCCCAAAGGTGATGATTTCATAGTTTGTTCTATCCAACCTAGAATTGCTTATTTTAACGTCATAAAAACAAAGAAAAGCATCAAACACTTTGAATATTTAGTGTTACTAGTGTTTTTCATTCATTCATTAATTTGTTGCTCAAGCTCTGATTAAAGGTTTTTACTAAAGTACAACTAAACTGGTCAGAGTGCTAATCTGTCAGAAAAGTAATCAGTAACTATTCTGATTTGGGTTAGGGTTAGGTTGAGCCTTTTGAATTCTGGGAATTTGAGATTTGACTGTCCTAACAATAGTAATGGCAAATTTGAAATGATGATTAGACAAAAAAACATTTTTGAAGAATTCTATTTGGACTTTAGGGAATAGTAATGGCCATATTTCTTTGGTTTCTGACATTAAATGGACCAACCACTAAGTCAGAAGAAACAGAAACTCAGTCAGCATGTGCTCGTTTTGGATTATATTCAGGAAACCTGCAGTCAGTCACCCCAGGCCAGTGCTTACTTTGCCCAAAAACTTCCAGTCAGCAAAGTTCAGGTCTATTTTCAAAAGCACAGCAGGCCTTTAACAGAAACCAGCCCAGCCTTTACATAGTGTGTCATGTTGTTTTTCTTTCCCTCTTTTGGAGGTGATTGTTGCTCATCATATGCCTACACATCAGTCTGAGCATGTATGAACATTTTTAGTTAAATTATTTTCTCTATGCAAAAAATTCTACTTAGAATGAATGCAACTCAGGCAAGTCCCTGTATTATATACGCAATCATCATCTGCAGAATAAGCTACATATCACATTATAGAAATTTGAACTATTAACTCATGCAGGGTGGCACGGCAGCATAGGAGAAGGTTGTGGGTTCAGTTCCCGGCCTGGGGCCTTTCTGTGTGGAGTTTGCATGTTCTCCCCGCGGCTTTGTGGGCTTCCTCCGGGTACTCTGGTTTCCTCCCACCGTCCAAAGACATCATGTTTGGGTTAATTGGTGACTCTAAATTGTCTGTAGGTCTGAGTGTGAGTGTGAGTGGTTGTTGGTCTCTGTCTCTGTGTGTTGCCCTGTGATGGACTGGTGACCTGTCCAGGGTGTACCCCGCCCTCCCAATGTGAGCTGGGATTGGCTCCAGCACCCCGTGCGACCTGTAAATGGATAAACGGTTGAAGAGGAATGAATGAATGAATAAATCATGCACATTACAACAAAAGACATTCCAAAGCAAGTTTATCATGTGAATATAACTAAAACTAATGCTGGCTCATGCAACAGTCCTGCAATAAATCCTTATGAAAGTATAATATTCAGCTTGTCTCAAAACTCTTTTTGAGAGTTGTTCATTCAACTTTATAATCCTTTTGGAGGCAAATTTTCTTTCCATTATACGGATGAGTATTTGTACTGTTTTGTCTCCTGTACTTAATATATCAGGGTGTGATGAATATCAGAAATAGTGCGTATAATTTAAAGCAGTTGAAGAGCACTGTATTAAAACTATGGGACAGTTGGATCGGTACTACCAAAGACAAGTATGTGGATTTCAGCTTCCAAGTGTCCCCACAGAACACATTCATTTGCATAAAGGTGTTAATATTAACGTGTCTTGCTGCAGGATATTTCTTAAACACTGTGGTCTAATAAACCATTTTCCAGGGATCCTCCACAATTTCTCTTAAATCTCACAATGTGCTGTTGTCAAGATGCATACACCTGAACCCTCGAAGCACAAGCATAGCTCTCTAATCTTGATGTAGTGAAGTGTTATAAGTGGATCTTCTGAATTTTTTACGTTTGGACATGAATTCAATATGAATCCTAAATTTGAAAAAGGTGAAATACTTTGTGATATTTTCAGTTGGGGTTTACAACACTTGCATTGATAGCCAGACATAGGTCATCCCATTCCCAGCCTCCTCTGTATGTCTATCTTGTATTTATTTCTATCTTTGTAAGAGACAAATTAGACAAAGTGTTTCTACTACTGTTTTAATCAGGGTAAGATGATAGAAATGCAGATGGAGATTGCCATTCAGGCATGTGATATGTGGTACTTTTCCATCACACTCCTACACCACAGGCTGTCACTTGAAACTTGAGGCTGAACACTCATACACAGCAGGTCGTTGTGCTTGTTTGATATATACAACAGCTTGAACTGTAAGACTGAAAGCAGTTTTCAGGGGGGAGATTGTCAGTCTATTGACTGTTGGGTCACTGACTTCGTAACCAGGTTTGAAATCAATCCAAGGACATGGAGATCTAAGTGATGATTGAAAGGAGTGAAAAATATCACACATTTGATTTGCAATATATATCAGACTGAGAAGCATACAGTGCCAATGCCAGCGTACTGGTGTTTAGCAGACATAATGTTCACAATTTTTAACATCTTTCTTTTGCATTTTATCATGCTAACATTTCATAATTAGCAGCAAGCCTTACTTCATAGTTTGCAAGTCTGAAAGTTGTATGATGAAAGCCAAACTGATAACAGTTTGAAAGTCACCTTCCACCAGGAGAAAGATTTTTCACAGAAACAAAAAAAAATATGATAAAAAATATAATGCTTCCAGTGCCAAAGATTTGCTCGCACTTGAAGTACGGACATGTGATCATTAAAGCCTTTGTAATTCATTATCAATTGCAAAGTTCAGCCGCAAGTAGCAAAAGCTGTCATATATGTGCTTCTTCTTTTGTTTGTCAAATTCAGATGTCAAAGTGCAGCTGATGAGTGGAAAGTGTCCAGTTCACAGATATTACTGTGGCCTCTCTTCTATTAGTGGAACTGGAGCAGTTTGCTGTGTGATGTGGTTGGGGTGGTGGAGTGCTCAATTCAGATTAGGAGGGTATCCAAGTGGAATAATTCAGGTACTTTGGGGTTTTATTCATGAGCAACAGAAACTGGGATTTTAATCATGACTGATGGCAGCACCGGTTCCAATAGCGAAGGCTTGGTGTTGGACTGTAAGTAGTAAAAACAGAGCTGAAGCATAAAGCATTCAGCTTTCAGTTTAAGAGTCAAAATCTCTTGGTAGACTCAAAGAAGGGCCAGTCAGCTGAGATAATGTTGCTGGAATCACTCCATGGGAGAGCAGGCGGATATCAGAGATTTCAGGGGAGTTGCAACTTGAGTGGATTTGACTGCAGCCGACTGAACATCAGAGAATGAATATTTTAAAACAGGATCAGATGACAGGTGTTTTGGGGGCAAATTATCCCCAATCACGCTTCCTGATGATGAAAGGAGACATCAGGTCTGGGATCTTAGTCAGACCCAGATTATTTGGTTTTATGAGAGTTTAACAGATCCAGTTTAAAAACCTCTTGTACTGCTTGCAGATTCTTTGAGGCTGCTTTGATTATATCAAATATGCAAGTTCTTTAGGAATTATAATATGCATGCTTTTAAATTATGACGTAATACTTTCATGGTAGCCAAAGAGACCAACAAGCCTACGAGGAGATGAAAGATGGTGACAGGGAAACAACAAACCGCTTTGCTGCACAGTGAAGGTACCCAATAGCTGGAAGAGATAACAAATTCAGTGAACTTACTTCACTCTTAGCTTTATTTTCTGGTTAGTGCTTTTACAGTTATATGCACCCGGTCTGCAGCTGTTGCATACAGCAGCAACATTTCCAGCCTCTATGTTGGAGTGTAGCAGCATCAGTTCTTGCTGAAGAATGGACCACCCGTGTTGAGTGCATTGCCCCAGCAATTTCCTTATCCTTGACTTTTGTTTTTTCCCCGCTGCTAACATGACCAACATTACTGCAAGTGGTTCGCCAAACTCTCCTTTGTGTTTACATCTGCCTCTCCATGATATCACAAGGTGGTGCATTGCTCCCTGATTGCTCCTTATGGTATGAGAATCTCAATATCCTGTGGCATGTGATGCTTAATTTTTTTCAAATTTTGTCGTGTGATCACGTTTGAGAAAATTTGTGAAGTTTCTCTTTATGTGTGTGATGCAACCTGATATTAAAATGTTTAGAATTGAAAACTCCTGTAGTACGAAAACATACGTCTCAAAAGCTGATGCAAAGGCAGACTTTGAAAACACCGGAGGGATTGCATCTGGGAGTGCTGAATATTTCTGCAGGAAGAATTGAAGGAAGTTTCTGGGGAAAGTGATGTTTGTGATACTCTGCTTACCCCCTGCCTAGAATAAGCCGTTCAAAATGGATGGATGTTACTCATGCTTAAACTAACATGTGCCTCTTTTGACACATTTCTCTGTCCTGGCTTTAACATTGAGGTGTCCCCTGTTTGATCTTTCTTCCACAGATATCCAAGCAACAGCTTCAGCAGACTAAGGATCGCTTCCAGGCCTTCCTAAATGGAGACACACAAATTGTGGCCGATGAGGCATTCATCAACGCTGTGCAGAGCTACTATGAGGTATGAGCTCGCCATAAGCATAGCAGTACAGTTAGAGTCACTGCCATTTTGTTATCCAGGGACATGATGCTTACAAATCAGTAACTGAATATCCTATGTATACGCATAATTTACATTTGTGGATTTGTGGCTTTTTTCATCATAAAAATACAGTTGAATATTGATAAATTATGAATATTGCAGCTATTTTGACATGCTATTCACAAAATACATGAATACATATGCATCATATCCTCCTTATCACTTTTTTTAGCTGGTTAAAAAAAATGAGATCGGCAAGCCTCCAGTTTAAAAGGTAAAAAAAAAAAGAGGAATAAAAATTGTTAGTCCTATCAATATTCCACACCAAAATGCTTGTATTCGAGCAGATGAGTGGTAAAATGATGGCTGAAGCTTTTCACTGCACAGATTATGAGTCAGACCATGAGGCTAACACAGCCGTCTTTTTCAACCGCACTATTCAATCTGCAGATGAAAAAGTTATTATTACCATGCTTGCAGTACAAAAGGCATAACAGATAGAGGGTCACATTAGAGGCCAAATCTATGATGGAAAAACAAGCGCAGGCATTATGAAAAACTGGATTGGAGCCATCAGCAACACACATACATGGACCACGGAAGTTAATTTCACCATGACCCTGATGGGATACATGGTATTTCATGTTAAAATGAAATATACAAATTTAAAACCTTGCTTCAAAGTTAAACGCTGACAGCGTTTCCACACTAGATGGATCTAATCTTGTGTGATGCTCATTTGCATAGTGCACAAAATGGGTTTGACTGAAAAGAGCAGTTTGTGAAGATGCCTCTGTGGTAATATGACATAGTTGTGATCCATTTTCTCACTTGACCTTTGTAAACTTCTGCTATAAAAACAGAAAATTACTTCTCCATCTATGTGAAATAAAGCTGGTCCTCGCACCGGGCGATGACCTTACCTTTCTGAATAGCAAGACCTGTGAATGCGGCTGTTGAAACAATTGCTTTGAAGTACTTCCGACTGATGCCTTGTCATGATGATAACTATTTTTGCACTTGTGTGGCTAAGAGGCCATGTGTGATAAGAGAATACTAAACCATCCTGGAAATCATCCTGAATGATAATATAAGTGGAAACACTTGAAATCAATATGGCTCACTTCTTGTTTTAAGAAATCTGTTTGCTTAGGTTAAATAAGACACCGAGTGACAAAAACTTCAGCATACTGTGATATGTAAACATAAGGTTTAATGAAAAGTTTTACGTTAATTACCATTTTGCACAGCCAAAATACAGGCTCACCAATATGCCAGTATCATTATCGCTAACGTGTAGGCTTCTATCCTTAATGAAATCAGAAATCGGAAATACTTTCTTCAGTTTGGTGGCTTTTCTTCTAATAGTTAAGGAGTTACGGATTATCATAAATTGTTCTGTGTGTTTTCTCTGAGACCAACAGATTCCAACATTTTTTTATTTCAGCTGCAACCCTTTGAACACACTGCTGTGCAATTTCACCGGAATGTTTTGGTCCAGTTGCGGTTGCTTTTTGGCCATAATGGATGCTAAGAACAAAATGTGTCTATCAAAGTGACAAAATAGTAAGCGGTGATGTGTACTCCAGTCAATGCTGTGACAGTGTAACCTTGTCTGCCTCTGTCCCTTGTCTCTCTGTCATTAGCAGGAGCAGAATGCAGCCTTGAATGCGTTGAGTCACAGCTGTACATACTGAATAAGAATCAGATTTTTTTCTCTTCAATAATATCGCAAACAGAATCAGTTTAAGTGTTTCCTAATGCAGACCAGAACACACATTTATTGTTTGAGACAAACTATTAGGCTATAAAAACTACCTTAATTTCCTGAATGAAAGGCAACCAGACTTCTCCAAGTAGAAAAGAGAGATTATAGCTCATAACATATAATTTGAAACAACATTCTTCTTTTAATGAATCTTTAACTCTTGCAATAGTGCTTTTAGTGACATTGGTCTCTCACAATGTAGGTGTTCATCAAGAGTGACCGTGTGGCTAAAATGGTCCAGAGTGGTGGTTTCTCGGCCAATGATTTCAGGGAAGTGTTCAAGAGGCACATCGAGAAGCGTGTACGCAGCCTGCCAGAGATCGATGGTCTGAGCAAGGAGACAGTGCTCAGCTCCTGGATGGCCAAGTTTGACACCATCTACCGTGGTGACGAAGATCCACGCAAGGCACAGCAGCGCATGACTGCGAGCGCGGCCTCTGAGCTGATCCTCAGCAAGGACCAGCTCTATGAGATGTTCCAAAACATCCTTGGCATCAAAAAGTTTGAGCACCAGCTGCTTTACCAAGCCTGTCAGGTGAGTTTTTCAAGGCTACAAGTGACACATTTCATCAGGTTTTACATTTAGCCCAAATCCTTGAGTGCTGGTCCACTATTGCTAATGTTATCATTAGTTTGGGTTGGGCTAGGTTACAAGTTTCTGTCTGTCATTTTTTTCACATAATCTTTTTAAAGCCAAAAGCTGATTGATTTTCAATCAATGGCATATTTTCCATGAATGCCATTTTTCTTTATCTGAAAGTATCTCCTGAAGATGTATCTCATACAAGGCCAGCAATATTTTATTGTGGGGGAAAAATGTTGGGCTATCAGGTGGATAACAAAAGATAATGGTGTACTCATGTCAGACGTAGATCCCCTTCCCACGATGTCTTCACTGCTTTACTGTTCTCTATGGGAATGCAGAAAGCTGTACTAACATATTCTCCCTTCAGGAGCTTGTTTAAAAGTCTGATCATGGCAGGATTTTGGTAGGAGCCTCTGACACATTTACATTTTCTGATCAAATAATGCATAAGAAACTTACCTCTTCATTTCAGTTTTAATCAAGTGGACACACCTCTGTATCATCCTGCTGACAAAAGGTGTCATCCTTTTGTCAGCAGTTTCTAATGTATAAATCTGTGCAGATGGCATGAGTTGCTGTAACAAATTAGATTTCTTCACAATTGTTCAAACGTCTCAGTTGGCACGATTCGATAAAGGCCCTATTCTGTGGAGTGTTCATTAGTTAGATGCCTCTAATGTTGAGGTGCAATGCATTGCCATAGCTTCCAAATCCAGTCTGCATTATTCCTCCGAAGCCTTTGAAGATGCTTAACCTAGTTTTTTTTTTTATTTGCTGGCAGCCGAACTGCTAGTATAGGATTTGCTATCTGCATGCAGAGTTAATAGCATTTCCCTGAACAAAACCCACACTGAGCAACACAGAGCTACTGAAGAAAATTGACTTGATTGCAATAAACTATTATAATGCATACGTGCTGCAGAAAAATTTGTATACTATTTCATGCTGTGGTTCATTGTTAGTTTTGAATTGATAATTATCATTGAACAAGCTGGACAGTATTTTTTATAGGAAAACTAATATTTCTGTTCTGCTGCTGGATGTCGTCTCTGTCTCTTCGTGGTGCTGTAAATAATATATCAGACTATAAAATGGTGACTTGGATCATCTTCTCATGAAGTGACCAGTTGCCATATATTGCCTTGTAATAAATGATGGGATCTAAAAGGAGACAGTGATAGTCCAGTTGATGTGGCTCTGAGCTGCTGGGGTTTGAAAGGCTTTTATGGACCAGCTAAGATACAGAGAAAATCTTTTTTTTTTTTTTTTTTTTTCAGCAGTTATTTTTGGAAATTTCCATTTCAACAGTAGAAAAGCAACATCGGTCTATTTCTGCCTCATGCTGAAATAAAGGCAGCTCCCGAAAATGACTAACAGATTGATTAGAATCTGGCTGGTATGTCCAGCGGCTGCACCAGTCTCAGAGCGCTGCTCTCTGATGGCTACACCATTATTTAGGTGTGCTGACAGCAAGCATGACTATAGAGATGGAAGAAAGAGTGGATGGCGTTGAGCCTGCAAAACCATAATAGGTTTAACTATACTAACAGCACCCCTGCAACCCTGATGGATAAGCAGTTTCGAAAGTGAATGAATGATATCTTAATCTTTTCACATTGCAAATAGATACAATTCCTAAAATAAGAGATATTTGTTTGCGGGCTGCGGTGTGACTCACAGTTTGTTGTAGTTCGCACTCAGTCATTTAACTGCAGAGAAAACGTAGATGATCATGGGAAAAAAATATTCAGTATCTCCTTAATATTTTGAACATAATATCTTTGCTATACAGACATTTCTGTGAAAGTACAGCACATTCTGATCAGTGCATTTCAGACAGAGCAGAGATTTACCAGGTTCTTCTTTTTTTCCCTTTGTTTCTACACTATGTCAGCTGTGTTCTGTGAGCGTTAAAAAACCCAACTCAAACATCCAGTGATTCTTTGATCAGGGCAAAAACAGCCTTTTTCGCTTTTTCTTCATCAGAAGTGTTGGACACTTTCACATTAATGTTGCAATCACATATTGATCACCAGTTTTCACTCTGTATCGCAAAGAGTTGACATCATCTATCAGAAAACTGTAACATTTTAATGTAATATGTGGTGGGACAACATGTAAAAACCATTTTTTCTCCAAAGGTTTGACACCAAATAAGTGATAATTAGAATATATGAGTAATGTATTTCAGCTCTTTGTCATACATACTAAAGCAATTCATTGATTTATATCCCGTCTATCAACTGATCAATCAAATGATTTGTTTAGACTCTAGTAATGTTAACACCAGGTTTGATGATTTTATTTATTGATATTTATTTGCACCAATGGATTATCACTATCTAATATGATTCTCTAATCTCAAGTGGCTGATTTAATTATTCAATGCTGGAAGTCAAAGGAAGGCACAGCCACTTGAGAGGGAGATTTCTCCCCCTGCAGAGCCATAAATCACGGCCTGTGGACCTGCTGGACGAACAGGACCATACTTAAATCAGCTTTCCCTCTTATAGGCTTTGAGGGACCCCCCCACTCCCCCGCCAACCCCCAACCCCCAATTCCATTTTAATTTGTCTTCCCAGCAACTGTTAGTTGGGAAATGAGGCCTCAGCTCTTCCTGGTTCAGCCTGTAGCTGATATAATTGTGTAATGGAGCTTCTTAACTGCATGCGGGATGGCAAGCGGATGAAAGCATTTGATGTACCTGCCCGGCTACCTCTAGACTGAAAAAGCAGTGGAGCTGAAATGCAGGCTGCAATTTGCAGAAATTGGACAATGTTTATTACAAGGAAAAATAAAAAGCCGAAGTTTGTCCTTGCAAGGGATGTCATGTTAACTCTGTTAAAAAAAACAAAACCTTTATGTCCTCTTACTCCATAAATCCCAAATTTCTTAAAAATAATTGGCAGAGGATTGTTGAGCCCTTCTCTTGAAATGTTAGAGATAATCCTTTTGAAGAAATGTTTCTTTAATCCTGTAGTAACAGACTTTAGCTTTTGGTGAGCCTATGAAACAATTGTCTGTATATACAAAGAGCAGACAGAGCAACAGTAAAAATTCTTAGGAGTTGTGTTTCAGTTCTGACAATATAGAAATGATTTCTGTTTTGGTTCCTACCAGCTCCTTAGGGAAATGTCTTCTTTTGCTGGATTTTATGGTCTTTGTTCGGCAGCTGGTTGCCACCGTAAAGGCCTGTGGTTGATAGTGAGCAGGTTGTGCACACAGTAGGTGTATCAGAACTTTTCTGCTGCAAACAGCTGCCTGCTGTGTCTGGCATTGATGCTACTGAGGGTGAAAATGAGCTGAAAGTCACCGAAATGCTGCATTGAGCTGAAGAGCACCATGAAACTGAATTATGATTCCCTTCATTTGAAGTTGAGGTTGAGATTTTTCTACAGTGAAAGATCATGAGCAGGTTTTTAAGTTACAACAACCAATGAGAAGCATTTTCTCACACTGCACACTTTTCTTTAACACACACAAACACAAACGCACAAAGTCACAAACAGCAAGTCTAAATATAGACCAGCTGCTTCAACTCCTCCAGGTCCCATCCTGTTCAGATGTAGCCCTGCCCGCCTCGTCTTTGTTCTCTACAAGAATCTGCCCCTGGCTGGGTGGGCTGTCTGTTGCTAATGTCCCAGCATCCACCTGGGAATCTGTCATCAGCTGGCTGTTAACTACCAGCCTGCTTCTGCTCCATCACCTTTAACCTCCTGTCGGCTTGGCTCACACAGAGGCAGCGTCACATTTATTTAGCTGCTGTGTCGCTGTCAGCTTCACTAACGCAGAGAGAAACTTACCTTTTAGCCAGTCCTGTTTCATATGAGCTTGTCTGTCCACCTATATCGCTCCTGTTGGCAGTTGACAACAGTGACCTTTCAGTGGCGGCAGGGCCGTTAAAATTGGGGTGCTGTGGGGCTCAGTAGGTGGCTGTTAGTTCACACATACACTGACCTCTAGCTTCAACTCCTCTCACAGCCAGGATGGTTTTTGCTTTTCACTCCTGTCAAGGCAGAATTTTGAGCAATGGAAGAAACTGGCCCCATCCCCCCCTTCAAGTTAGAGGCTCACATCAGAGTCCCACTTCTCATTAGCCATTTAGCAGACGAGCAGCCATGCACACGTAGTCACAATAACCAATATTGGCTGTAGGATTAAATTTCAGCTCTGAAATGTTGTGGAGGATGTAGCAGTGTTGAGAATTTGCAGAGATGCATGGATTCAGGTCTATTGTGTGGGGTTTTTTTAGAGAGGGGGGGGCAAAATAGATGAGACTATACAAGTGCAGTGTCAAACACTGACGGGTCAAGCTGCTTGACTTCTAGGAATGGCACTGGCAGTTCTTTTGGGATTGCTGGCAACGCAGAGCTCTGAGTGTTTGACACACAGCACAGAATTGCCACCAGCAGGGAAGAGAAGCCATTCACATACAGGTCAGGGAGAAATGCAATCAGTATCAGCTCGGGTTATGTTTGCGGATGAGCCAGGTTTTCTGCTTTCAGACGTGCGGATGAAAAAAAGAAAAATACTTGGGAGGCCATCATAGGATGCTCACCGTTGTTCAAGTGTCACTGCATGACAGCACAACAAAGTGCTACAGTGCTGCAATTCTGCTACAGCTGGTGGCAAAGTCTGATTATGTGCTCTACTAAACAGGAACTCTTGGTTATGTAGCAGGGTGGCTGTTCAGTAGCCAGCACTAGTAACACACTAGACTCTCCATAACTGTCCTCCATTGAAACTGCCATCTGGTTGACATAATTTCATAATGTGCACACCAGTTAACAGAATCAATTCCAGACATTGGAACTACTGGAAGGATCCATTTCAGAAACCAATCTGGATGTTAGACAACAGCAGTTGTAACAGTTAAAAAAAATCCTCTATTACATGTTTGACCAAGATGGTCTTTATTCCAGAAGACTACTGTTTTCATGCTCATCGATGTGCAGATCATTTCCCTTGTCTGTGTTCTCAGTTGCACTTGATATAAAACCAAGCTGAGTAGTGCCTCTAACTTGTGCGCCGCACCCCCTTCCTTCCACTTAACAGCTGTACTGTGACTTCTGTTCACTCTCCCTATAAAAGAACGGCCGAGAATCAATACAATAAAGCCTGAAAGATGAGGCCCGTTAATGTAATAGGAGTGGGAGGATTACAACGAGGCACAGAGAGGTCAGCTCTGTCGCCAGCTGTGTCCAGGTTCTTATTATGTCCAGTCAGTCATTGCAGATACTAAACATACCAAGCAACACCCCCATTTTAAAAAAATATAAACATGCACAGTATGATAGCCAACCATTTGCTTCCATTTGTATTGTAAAATTAAGATTAAATGTTTGTTTAATAACTGTGTTTAACTACAGAAAGTCTGTCCTTGCACTGAAAATCACACTAGTCTGCAGCTTCTCCGTGTCTACTAAAAATGAGATGATATTAAAATGTAATAAATGTTATAGACTGAGTGAGACTGGGAAAAAATATCTTGCAACTTGTTAGATTTGTTAGATTTTTAGATGCCTTTATTGTCACTGTGTTCCAGACACAACGAAATTGTGAGTGCTCATCACAGCAGATGACAACTGCACATGTATCACTCACTCAGTACTTCAAATATCACTAACAAAAATACATAAAAATCCATGTAGACATTTTTACATGAAAAGATCTCAAATCACAAATTAAAAACACATAAAAAGATATATTGCAGCAATCCTGGGAAATAACACACAGCCCATCAATGTATTTCTCAGATTGTCAGTTCAAGACCATCAGAATTTAGTGTGTCACTGTATAGAATTAAGTGTGCTGATGGCTTTGGGGAAGAAAATGTTCAGGTCCGAGTTTTTATGGACCTGTATCGCCTCCCAGAGGGCAAAAGGTCAAAGCACACATGACCTGGGTGGAAAGAGTCCTTGACAATGTTTCTCACTCTGGAGAGATAGTGAGCATCAGCAATGACCTCAAGGGAGGGAAGAGAGCAGCAAATATCTGGATTCCCAGATATTTTATGTTTATTAGGAGAGGATGGTGGTCAGCTCTGCCTTTCCCGGATGTCCAAAATCAGTTCTTTTGTTTTCTTTATGTACAGAGCACCATGAGGACAGTTTGTGGATTTCATACTGGTAGGATGTCACCCCCACGTGATGAGCCCAACTAATGTTATGTCATCTGCAAACCTTATTATGGTGTTTGAGTTGGAAATGGGTATACAATCGTAGGTGTAGAGTCAATATGGTAGTGGGCTCAGCACGCAGCCCTGTGGGGAGCCCGTTCTCAAATATGTTCCTTTTACAATCTAACACATTTCCAAAGATTCACTTTTTCATGCACCTACACACAGGAAAAACCTAAATATGTGCTCCACAAAAATAAAAGCATCATCTTTTACTTCAGTTCATCCCTGAAAACTGAAGGACTTTGCAACACAACAACTCCAGTGTAAACCAGGCTGATTTTTATTTTTCACCAATAACTCATACAACATGGAAAGATTTCTGACTCACCATGTAAAACTGCTGCAGCAATGTCTCAATGAAACAGAAAGTTGTCATACAGGAAAAGGTGCTGACTGGTGAGTCACAGCATCACATTTGACAGGAATTAGGTACACTGGCTGAGAGAATAAGTGTGAAGCATACAGATTTAGAGAGCACAAGAGACATCGGCCCTCTCTCCTATTTCCTTGTGTCAGCTAATATAAAACTCATTCATTATTGATGTGAGAGAGCCATGAATTTCTCTGAGTTTTTCATTACTCCTGGGCAAAAACAGATGTCAGACGTCTTTTGCCCAGAGCTGACATTGTCCCGTTTTCAATAGTTCATTTTCTTTTCTTTTTTTTTATCAGTTTGAATGTATTTTATGGTCTGAATTTACAGATATTCTTATTGCTTGGCTCTCATCTTGACCATTTCAGAGACCTAAGTTTTTCTCTTGCTGAGTGGAATCAATAGGAAAAGGCCCAAGTGCTAGACACTTCAAAAAATACCCTGCCACAAACTGTGTGTGGCCCATTCATAGTGCAGCAGGGTTCCTATAAAGTAGTGATGGATTTAGTCATGCCACTCCATGCCACAGTGATTTCAGCCCATTAGAACAAACTTAGGCCCCAGGTAGGCTTTTTATATTCTGTAATAGCAGTCTGCATGAGCAAATCTTGAGCCTCATAGGAACTTTTTTTTGTACCCAGTGTCATGATTTGGTTTAATTTTGGTATACGTCATTTAAATCCAATCAGACTTCAGAGTTGATATGAAGAGAGCCTTTTAGAGTTAGAAAGTTATATATTACATTCAGTGTTTCTCACCATAATGGTGCCTTCACAAATGTGTTGATTCATTGATCATCTCACATTCAACTTTTACATTCATGTTTGCAATCTTGCAGTCTTCTTCACTGCCTTAGCAGACACATTTTTATGCTTCTTTGCAAGTTGCCACCAGCAACAGTATCAGCTGATAGAGTGAATCCAATGTCAGTGTGTACTTTGTGTCACCTGCATCTGTCATATGTTGTTTAAAATGAAAGAAAAGGATACAATCTTAAAAATGTTACTTCATCGTGCTTTAGGTGATCAATAACCTCTCCTCATTTTCTGAAATCTCATTTTCATATATTTCATACACCAGAAAGTAAACATTTATTTAAGTTATCATGATACCCATTAAAGGAAAAAAAAGATTTTCAGCTAATTTCCCTGCCGGTCATAAGAGGGTGGACACTATGTCAACATGTATCCAGATATATATTTATATTTAATATTCAAATTGCTATTTTAAACTGTATTGTGACAAAAGTCCCAAATGTATCTTAGCATCATATTAACAAAAGATGTAACTGAAATATTTAAGTTGTTCCATCTTATATGGTGAGATAAATGAAGTTGGGAGATGTCAGTGACCTTTGACCGTCCAGCTAAAGTTGCAAAATCATTAATGTGTTGCTCTTTGTTTGTCAATAGCTGGATAACCTGGATGAGCAGGCAGCACAGATCAGAAGAGAGCTGGATGGTCGTCTTCAGATGGCAGACCAGATTGCCCGGGTGAGTCAGACTCTGCGGGGATTGTTTTTAATATGTTTTGTTGTATAGTTAGTGTGTCACTATATTGTTGAACACCATAGTGTGAGATATCACCCTCGAACAAAAGCATGGAGAAACCTCAGCTCTGGCTACTTCTGAGATTTCGGTCTTTGTCATTGTAGCTCTAGTTCTTTGCTGAGTCTTTTCTGCTTTTGTCAACAGGGCGGTAAGTTCCCCAAATTTGTGTCTAAAGAAATGGAGGCCATGTATATTGAGGAGCTGAAGTCTTCAGTCAATCAGCTGATGGCCAATTTGGAGAGCATGCCTGTGTCCAAGGGTGGAGAGTTTAAACTCCAGAAGCTCAAACGGGGACATAATACCTCCATCATCGACATGGGACAGGAGGACGAGAACACACTGTCCAAGTCTGATGTGGTTCTGTCCTTCACTTTGGAGGTATGCTGCACAAGGCCGTGGTGTATGCAGGAGATGGGCTGTATGCTGCCACTGCACAGCATCACATAGTTTTAAACATTGTGACGTGTTTCTAAGAAATCTAATGTACCCAAATGGAGCTGACATCCAATTAGAAGATCTAAACTCATACACCGGAGCTGTCAGCGACTTCTCATCTGCTCCAGACTAAGTATAGAAACAAATAGCAGACCTGCAATGGGGGTTGAACAGACGCTATGTGAAGAACAGACCAACACACACACACACACACACACACGCTCGCACACAAACTCATTTACCTGCTCTTTAACAGGGGATGTGAGTCATCCTGTTTTCAGCTTGTCTGAGATGAGCTATCGCCACAGAAAAAGGAGCAGTCACACCTCATTCCTTATAATGTGGTGCTATTTCAGAACCATGAAGAACATAATGTGCGATGAATATGGCACCATTATTATGTTCCCTAACACATAAGTGGGCATAAAAGTTGGCAGTTTTTTTGCATAATAGAATTTGGGTGACGTTTCTGCTGTGTTTTCGTAAAACCTAAATTTCAAATCTGTTAAGTTTCAATTTGATCAGTAGCAGTAGCTGCCAGAGTTCCCTCAGGGAGACACCAAAAAAAAAAAAAAAAAGGAAGACACCAGTGAACCTTTAGAGAATATAAAATAAGTCATTTAGATATTTTGATCCCTGTTGATAAGAACATAACAATTTTAGTAGCATAATGATGCTGAGGGACATTTATTGTATAATTCAACTATAATCGCAATGATTTTTTAAATAATTTTTTAGAAATCTTTTTCTTTTGATGAACCTTAAAATTTTTTACCAATTATAGGTGTATTTAATATTTTTTTAAACCTTCAATTCAATAATCCTTCCATTAAGTGTATAAACAGCGATAGCCAAACTAAATACACCACGCACTTTGAAGACATGGGCAGATGTGGTGGATGCTTTCATTCAGAATGGACACTTTCTCCTGATATGCATATTTTTGCGTATTTTGGTTTTCTTGCTGAGATATCACAGTTACAATATAAAAGCTACCCCTGGCAGCATTCACAGTATTTTTACTGAGGGATGAAATACTACATAGGAGATTTGATATGGTAGATTATACCTGAGAGAAGCTTTCATGACTGTATAGAGGACTGTATAGAATGCTGGCTACAATTTTTATGAGCAGTTTTATTAGAAAATATACATTTTGGAACATGTTCTCACCAGCGACAAACGTGTGATTTCTATCTACATCTACAGAGTGGATGTCTGCCTTGAACTTTTAGCTCTGTGCAGTTTTTTAAAAGATGACTCACTCGTCAGCTACAACCTTCACTGAGGTGTCTGTGCTTCTCAGGTGGTGATTATGGAGGTGCAGGGGCTGAAGTCGCTGGCTCCGAACAGGATTGTCTACTGCACCATGGAGGTGGAGGGAGGCGAGAAACTCCAAACCGACCAAGCAGAAGCATCCAAGCCAACGTAAGTTTCCTAAGTACACTCGCGTACACACACACACACAAAAGTTTTTGTGTTTTCCACACTGCATTATTTGTACAATTGATCTACTATGCTCTAATGTTTATCCAGCTTTCAAAAACAGATTGAAGGAGACCAATAAAACTATTGATCCTTACTAGGAATGTACACAATATGCCTGCATGTGACACACCTTTATTCTTTTCATGCAGACTTTAAGCATAAATAGGATATTAGTGTTTTACCAATACTTACATTCTTCAGACAAATGAATGCAAACTGCTTCCATTAAGTGTAAGATGATTTGTTTGATGTATCTTTATTCTTTCTATTGCAGAAAAGTAACAAGCTCAGATGTGTTTGTTTTTTGCCCTCCCCTGTGTGCCAGCAGGGTGCATTGACTTTTTGTGTATCAGAATATATTTCAGATATTTTCATACAGGGGCAGCACGGCAGCATAGTGGTTAGTGCTGTTGTCCCAAATAATAAGTCGCAGGTTTGATTCCCAGGCCTGGGGCCTTTCTCTGCCGAGTTTGCATGTTCTCCCCGTGCCTGCGTGGGTTTCCTCCAGGTACTCCGGCTTCCTCCCACCGTCCAAAGACATCATGTTTGTGAGTGAATGTGAGTGTGAGTGGTTGTTTGTCTCCGTCTCTCACCCAGTGTGAGCTGGGATTGGCTCCAGCATCCCCGCAACCTGGAAACAGATAAGCGGTTGAAGATGAATGAATGAATGAATGATTTATCTCTGTTTCTCTTAAACCTGTACAGCTGAGATTCTCTCCCATTCTTCTATTGTTCTTTTGCGCCCTCTGTGATTTATCCTGAGTAAAATGTGCTCACAAAGAAAATACACACAACTTTTTGAAAGCCTACGCTGCCAAATTTCCCTGAGTCTCATTGGGTTTCTGGGTTATAGAGAGAATTCAACATTTTTTTTCTAGTATTCCCTGATGTCTCATATCCTTTCAAAGGCACTTTGCATGTAAGACATTGTTTAAAAAGAAATGGGACTGTGCAGTTGAGCAAAACTTCAATTTCCTTCTTTGAACTCGACCAATTATTTGGTCCACAGCAGCAGATTCTGCTTTTGCAGTCACATAAACCCTACCTGTCCCTGAACCAGCACTTAAAGAAATATAATTTTAATGAGAATATGGGTGTGGTGAGTCCCAACAGTAAATCCCCAATCCTGTGGGAGAACAACACCTTATAGTATTGTGTTAAAGCAGTTTGAGTCACCCATTAATCAGAGCTGAGAGATTTCTGACTCAGCTGACAGAGGTGTGAAATTTCACTGGTTTGCAAAATTTCTGCCTTCCTTTGTCCATCCAATCCAACAGCTTGCATGTATCATAAAATTCCTGGTAACCTTATGTTATACCGTTTCATTAAATCCCTTTTAAAACAGTGATAATGTCCCTGTGAAAGAAAATATGTATCTTCTACTGAACACATTAACCTTTTTTTTGGTGTTTCTCAGTAAGAAAGAGGAGAAAAAATGTCCATGAACCAGCAATTTTGAACTACTTTAAGGCTCAGATGTCTTCCTCTGAATTCCTCCCAAATTCAACAGCCATTTTATACAGAGAGAGAGATGGAAGGACATGAATGAGAGAAGGGATTAGATGAGAAGAAGGCGAGAGCAGTGTGTGTGTGTGTGTGTGTGTGTGTGGAAGGTAGTTATGAGCACAGATAAAATACCTAAACACACATGAGATGTGAATTAATGCACATAAAACTGGAGGTTATTTGCACACAGTAATTGCTTATATTTGGTAAATTTGCTGAGACTCACATTTAGCTATTGTATATTTGCACTTTGGTCATTACTTATTTAAAGGTTGACATAGTAAATATTATTCTGTTACATTCTGGTAATTGTAATTTCTTTATTTGCATCTTTGGAGCACATAAAAGGCTTTCATATATTTTGGAGAAAGAGCTGTTGGCGCACAGCATTGTCACGTCCAGTAATAGACCTCAGATTGATCCACAAGGTCACCTTCATGCCAGCACAGTCAGTCCATCTGAAATCAACACACAGCTCACCACTCGCTCCTCAGCCTCTGTCAGAAGCCTCTCTCCTCTCTGCATGTCACAGCTGCAGCATCTTTATGAACGTTAAGTTGCAATTAATTATGAATGTTCGAAGTGGTTACAAGAAAAACAACTTTGCGAGGCTGGAAATTGACACCATGTGCTGCTCAGCTCACTGTGGGACGAAAAGTCAGGCCTTTGTAATTTACCCCTGAGGCTGCGCATAAAGGCATGGCATGATGGCAACAACAGATGTAACATATATGTTTCTATAGTTTAACGTTGTAAAAGTAAACTGCATTCTCGCTGTGTTTTTTGCTTGTTTTAAACGCTGCAAAGACATTTGTCTGTAACGTCAAGTTGTTATTACAAAAAAAGATATGAGCTTAGTGAGGAAACACTGTCTGTGTCAGCACCAAGAGTTCATTTGATTTAAAAAGAAATCTGGAGCTTAACACAGTTACTCAGACTTCTTAAGATGCTAGTTTGACGGTCACAAGGGAAGCTGCTAGTTTTTACTTTCAAAGGCATTTTCTTTATTAATAAAAAGAAAAAAGCATATGTTTTAAGGCACGAAAATGTGATCACATTCTTTAAGTTTAAATTCATAACCTGGGTACAAAATTTGAGTGTGGTCATTTGTAGTTTTGTGTTATTACATTAAATTAAAAAAAATGTAGCTTTATGCTATTAGCCCAGCACTTTGAATTAACTTTTGCATTTTAAGATGCTACATAAATTAACTGACTTGGCTACTGAGACTTTCCTTTTATATGTGTTAAATGAATACAGTACCTTAATTTTAGCAAGTCTGCAGCATCCCTCTGTTGCAAACAACCGAATAATTCTGGCTGTTAAAATAGGTGTTTTGTTATGAAAAAAATCTGGCAATGTGCAGCTTTAAGGACGTCTGGTATATAAATAGCAGAAATGCACAAAAAGTGACAGTAAGGCAGAGGAATAAAGTGTCTGTGCTATCTTTGGTTGCTTTATTCTGACTTTGATACACGGTAGGTCTGTTTGACTGTGAGGAATTTTGTTCTTTACAAAATAACTCGTCAGTCCCCCATCCTCTCTCTTCTGTGATTAAATATATACTGCTGTGTGCACGTGTGTATGTGTGTGTGTTTCCATTAACAGTGTATTGTCTCTCCATTTGTGTATACCAATCACTGTGGTCTAAACTGCCATTTCAAAGCTCTATTAAAGTATCTAAGACAGGGATTTTATTTGTTTATTTGCTGTAATTTTGGTCTATTTAATGTAGTTTGTAGAGCTTTTGCATACGATTAAAGTTGGAATAAGCTGAATTCGACCCTTCAGACATCAGCTTTTACTATCAAACAAAAGAGTAGCAGTGATGGCTGCAGATGAAGTTAGCATGGGGGAACACTTACTACTACGCTGTCATGGAAGCAAACTTCCGGAGTGTTTTTTGTTGTGTCTTTCAGCTGGGGGACCCAGGGGGACTTCACCACCACACACCCTCTGCCTGCTGTCAAGGTGAAACTGTTTACAGAGAGCACAGGGGTGCTGGCGCTGGAGGACAAAGAACTGGGCAGGGTAACACCTTTTTTTTGTTGTTTGTTTTTTTTCTATTAGTACCAACACAGAAATTCTCCGATCTCATCACACAGCCATGAAAGTCAGTCGTATAAGGATGAAAATAACCGTAGAAATACATACACAGTCAGTCCTCGCCAGCACTGTGTTGTGGATTTGTGAATGTAAGTTCAGTGATCACCTAAATCTATCTTTTTACTACTTGAGATTTTAGTAAGTTAAACTGAGCCTCAAGGCCACTACTTCCAAACTGTTAATCAGAGATAACCATTAGATTTGTTTTCAAGTTAAACATGAGGTCAGTTGTCAAAGTAGGAAGTACTTTTGCTTATCGAGACTTTGCTGTAGTCCCACTGAATTTTCATTTTTGCTTGAGGATTTAAAAAATACTGAAGGACCAAACATTTCCCAGCAAACTTTTCACTTTTATTTCTTATGTTTATACTTTCACATGCTGCTTGATTGATTCGACCTGTGTGCGAATCCCTTCTCCTGCTGTACTTATCTCATAGGTACAGATGTAAGCTGATTTAAGAAAGAACTTATTTTTTCCATTCATCAGAACGGATTAAACTAAATGTGTAAGGTTACTGTGATCGTTGGTTAAGAAAGGTGATGATGCTGATTTGGGTTTGGGGTGATCTCTCTGTAATAGCAGTGACCTTGTCTGTGACAAGGTTCTTTGATCTCCCGCTGCAGCAGCATTGGCAGGAAGGCAGGATTCCTCAAAGCTCTTTAACTCAGCAAAGAGAGATTAGGCCTCCTCTTTGGGGAGACCAAGCAAAAGCGCAGTTCTGTTTCTTCCCACCGACTCACGTTATACATACAAATAATGTGAAACACAAACACGAACGTTCAGCAGGCCTTGAAAAAACACGCACCGATTGGTGTTGCTTAATGTTGCACAGGACGAGATCAAAGATTTACCTCCTGGCTTATCAGCATTGATAATGAAGGTGTCTGACTTTATGCGGTCCTTTTTTTCATTTGAGTGCAGGTTGTCCTCCACCCAACCCCAAACAGCCCCAAGCAGTCAGAGCTCCATAAGATGACGGTGACCAAGGCTTGTCCCGATCAAGATCTCAGGATCAAACTGGCCATACGAATGGATAAACCACAGAACATGAAGCACTGCGGGTAAATGTTTCATTCATTTCCCATTTCTTTCCTATAGATTTCCAGCCCTCTCAGCTTCTTGGCCTCATTTCTTCTCATGTACCATGGAAAAATACTGTGAAGGGCACTACTCCCCCTGGTGGACACTAGTTTGTATTTTTTAGTTTATTTTATGAGAAGCTGCCAAAATTTTTTTGAAAGCACCATTAATCAAACTCCATTAATCTATCCTTCAAAGAATGTAGATCTACTTTTCAAATTTCTGTCAGACATAATGAACCTTTTCTATGGACCTGAAAGATTCACTAATGTATGTTTATTATCACTGGCAGCCTGAAGTTTATCTTATTCTCACTTTTGACAGGTATCTGTGGGCTTTTGGGAAGAATGTGTGGAAGCGCTGGAAGAAGCGTTTCTTTGTCCTTGTGCAGGTCGGTTTCCTTTGACACAAAACTGTGTTAAGCCAAACTGAAGACATAGCGGACCTCTTAGCTGGGGTTATTTCTGTTGAGGTTTTTAGCCCATTAGTTGGCTTAAAAGATTCCTTTAAACCCGATGAGTCACAAAAGTGAGTGCTCCTGGAGGATAAAAAGAATATTTGTACATTCTGCATGTACTGTTATGCAAGACTATATTAGAACATAAGGTCAGTTTAAATTTCACTCGTGGGAAATATCGAAATCAACAAGACAGCTCTTCTTGAATAATAAAAAAAAAGACTACTACTACATTTTTTTATTCAAGCATAATACAGATTTCAGTGTCTTAATGTTTTTCAGTGGCTGTCTGGAGTGAACGTTAATTCTTTGCTTTGTAGGTGAGTCAGTATACGTTTGCCATGTGTAGCTATAGAGAGAAAAAGTCAGAGCCACAGGAACTTCTCCAGCTGGATGGATATACTGTGGACTACAGTGACCCCCAGCCAGGTGAGACAGCACACTGTCAGAACTACAGCTACGTGTTTGCACACACTGTGAAAAAAAAAAAAAAAACGAAGCAAAAACAAGTTGATCACTTCTCTTGGTCGTCCCTCTTTGTCAGGCTTGGATGGTGGCCGGGCATTTTTCAATGCAGTGAAAGAAGGTGACACTGTGATCTTTGCCAGTGATGATGAGCAGGACCGTATCCTGTGGGTCCAGGCCATGTACCGTGCCACTGGCCAGTCCCACAAGCCTGTCCCACCCACTCAGGTCCAGAAACTTAACTCCAAAGGGGGTGCCTCAGCCCAAATGGATGCCCCCATTTCTCAGTTCTGTAAGTAGCTCAAAACACAACACGATCACCTAAGCAGAAAGCAGTTTCCATCCACAAAGCAGTGAAAGCTCTAAGCCATAAATGTCTCACGCCATGCGCTCCACACTGCAGTCACAAAACGTGCTGGTAGAACTAACACACAAGCACGCACACACATGCCTTGATCTCTCACAGATCCCTCCAGCATCTGATGGACTTCCACTCATTGTCACCACTCCCGCAGTGTTTAAAGGTGCAATTCCATGCTATTCCATCAGTCTGTCCACAAGGACCAGCCAAGTCAAAAAAAGACCATCATACAGCAGCAGGGCATGTCGTGCAAACTTTGTCGAAAAGGCTAAATAGGTCACCACACATAAGGTTTGAACATTCAAGCCTGCTGGGGTTGAATCCAGGCTGACAGTGCCAGGGTGTGCTGCTCTTTTCCCAGCCATAGGCCTGTGGTAATCCATTTGTAGCACTAGAGGGCAGCTGTGAAGGCAGCCGTGGCTCTGAGATTGCTACCTTGTAACTGAATGATAGCCAGGCCTGACATGTCTAAAGTTTTAACAATCTGTCACTGTACTTGCACCTCTAAGCAGCCCACAGCTCAGGTAGCAAAGTGAAGGTAAGGCTGTTACAGTAGTGTGGTATCTGTACCAACTTCTCTTGTAACTGTCTCCTGTGTCCCCCCTCATTAAAGAAGGGAATACGATATTTTTTGTAAGTATCACCACAAATTCAGCCAGCAACGCTTCTCTCCACACATTTCTTCTAGTTGGTTTTTGGCCTATTATTGTTATTACGTCAATTATTTTCTTTCTCATTTGAGGCCAAAAGTTCAAACTAGTGTGTTTGCTCATAATAACACTAGCCTTTCTAACTTAATGTTGCATACTGCTTAACAATCCACTATAATAGATCCTGCTATTCAGAAAAAATCATATTTTTTGTGTGCATCTTTTGACTCAACAGATGAAGAATTTTTTTTTTTTTTTCTCAGAAGGAGGGTAGAAAAATAATTGGCATATAGTACAATCTAACCGCTATGGTTACAACAACAACAACAACAACAACAATAATGATAATAACAATAATAATAGTAAACCAATAAAAGCCCCAACTTTATAAGAGAATGACTACATGAAATATATAAACTACATGATTTGGACCAGTTACTCAGAATCCTATCACATAAATTCTATGTTGTTTCTCCATTGGTTTCTTTGTCCAGTATGTGATCGTTCTTGTGGTTAGTTGACGCCTCTGATGCCAGCTGTTGCCATTCAAAGCCTCCTCACAGTGGCACAGACCTTCCTCCCATCCCCCCCGCCCCCTGAAACATTGTGGCACACCACACGTACATGTTTCACCCCCTGGTGGTCTGAATGGCACTGGGACCATAACATACACAGGCCTCCTGACTCTGCTGCAGTGGACTGATGAAAAAAAAGAGTCTCATGAAGGTCCTGATTGATCCTTACGCCCTTTAAATAATTCTTCTTTTCTTGTGAGTATATCACGTCCATTGTGGGACTCAATCTCAATATAAGTAAACCCCGATGACCACTGATCACTACGGTAACTTGTTTAACTTGTCAAGTCTCCTCCAAAAACACCAAAGACATTATACTTTGGATTTCACAAGGTTTGTTTGCATGGACTTGTTTTCATAGGAATTCTCTCATCTATGTATAGGAAAATTTAATGTATGGAAGTTTAATGCCTGAAACTTGTAAAAGTGAGAATGCTTGTGGAATAGAAATGGAAATAGACTTAACGATAGATACACTAAATCCAAAGGTATATTAAGCATCTTTCTTAAACATGACTGAAGCTTCTTTTCCACTGGGAATATAAAAAAATGACAGATGAAAATATCAGATCTGTGGGGAATTAAGATAAGATGTTCCAGAGACTAATAAACATCAAAAAAAAGAAAAATGTTATATGTTTATCACACTTTTTAACTTTTGGTTTATTCACCATTTGCCTGATGCTCTTTTAATTATATCATCTTTTTGGGTCTTTGTCTTCCACAGTATCTTAACGGCAGAAAACAACCCAGTTTCTTATCCTAGTGTTCCAAGATAACAGGACTAAACATGACCACGTCAAATGGAGTGGAGTGCTCCTTTAAAGCAGGTCAACAATTGTTGTTGAAATTGCTAAATTTATGGCTACCATTTTCACTCGCAGTGCATCCACTCTCTTTACTTTAAACCTACCAGGACCTTCATAGACTCTTTCCTTTTAAAAAAGACACAGGCATTTCTTTTGCACATAAAATGTTACAGCTGGAACTTACTTCATTGTGTATGTGTATGTGTTTGCCAATGTCCCTTTTAAAAGTGAGCCCTCTGTTTGATCTGCAGTTAGCCTGACTGACAGTACTTAACGTGTCGCTCTCAACTCCTTAAGTACTTGTCCAGAATCCAGAACAAATAAACTGCAGCGGAGTGATGAGGATTGTAAAATCTCTCTTCCTCTCGCTGTCTCTTTTTCTCTCTCTCTTTCTCTCTCTCTCATTTTCTTTCTCTGTCTCTCTCTCTCTGTCTGTCTCCCCCTGTCTTTCTCTAATATGCCTCAACATCTGTTGTGAAGTTCACTTATCCTCACATGTACCCACACACCACCACCCACAAACTCTCATGTTAGTATAGGTTGTTGTTTTTCAGTTGTGTTTTCTTCTTCATGCTTTGCCTGTACCCTTCCTGAGTAATGCAGCTGCGAGGTCAGGGTCTTTCGTGATTGCTCTCCTCCAGCCTTGTTGCTAGTCTTTATGTTATTCTGGTTTGTCCCTTCTTACCCTGCTGTCTTCTAGCTGGACTCAAGGGTAAGTGCTTCCCTGTAGCCGGCACAGCTCAGATAATCCCCGCTGATTATCTGACAAATGCAACGTTCTTTCTCTCTTCTCTCCCTCTTCTCCTTTTTCACGTCTCGCTTCATGTCTTAGATATTAGTTGATATCTTTTTTCTTTTTTTTTTTTTTTTGATTTTGACATTCTCTATTTGAGGATCAGAATATAAGCATCCATTCGTGCCAGTATAGGATGCATGTATTTATAAGAACATATTATTTGACTCAGTAATGGTTAAAGTTGATATTAAAGTTGTTACTGCATAATTGCCTTCTCTTTTTATTCATATTGGTGATGGGACCCCTCACAGTAAAGCAATGTGATAGTAAAATGTAAAATCTTGTTAGAAAAGCAAATAATGTTTTAATGTTCTGAGAAAGATCTTTTTTATTTAAATTAAAAATCAACAGATTTTTGATAAAGTGTGAATGGTGAAGGCAGTCTGGCATGTTTTGTTTTAAATTATGAATTTATCTGTATGCAATGGATGTGAGAGAGAAATAAGTTTTGACTCTTCCTAAACGTTGATCATGCTTTACTTCAGAGGGCTCAATTGCTTTAGCTCTTATTCTTTGAACTTTTCTCTATGTGAGTTGGCAAATATGTAAGCGGAGTATTCTGAATGCCCAAGACAAGGAATAGTTATTGCCGCCCCTTCTTCAGCTAAAATACTCCGGTCCCCCCTCCCCCTCCCTTCCTTCCTCCTACAGTAGATGGGCTTGTAGATAGAGGCTAGACCGGTGTTACACCCCCAGAAGGGAGAGATCTCATTTTGATTTCTTTGGATTGCCTTTTGTTTTGCCTGAATAGGAGAACACCTGTGTCATGTGTCCATACTTTTGTACAAATACAGGAGTTTTCATTCATTTCCCCCATCTCCCAGAGAATGATACAGTTTTGCCTCTGTCGGCTTCATGCTATTTACCCATGTACTTGCACCAAATTGTATTGCTACCCTATTAGAGTTCTCCGGTAGTGGTATGCCTGTTAGTGTGCTCCGTAGAGATCATGAATTACACTGCAACATACTCAAGTATTGTCAACTTGCAAATGCGTAGAGAAAAAAAAAAAGGAATGCCAAAACAAGGGAAAAAATGCAAATTTGGGTCTGCAGATGTGCATGACATTTAAAAGCTCAATGAACAGTCACAGTGTTCTCTAGCATGTGATAATTTCCAAATGTATGCAAAAGTACCATCTATTCACGCTGGTAATTGGGTTATTTTTATTCATGGTTGAACTAATTATCAAGGCGTTATTGTGAGTTATGATAATGTTAATGTAGCAGTGAGTGCATTCTGGACTTCAACTCCATTTCCCCACATAATCCAACGAAAGGAGATAAAGCCCACTCACTGTGTGTCACAGTCAAACCCCAGGCACCTTCTGTTCACTCTTTGGATGTTTTCTCACTCTCTTAACACTCCTCCACAACATCACTTCCTGTGTAACTTCACCCCCAAGTGAATCTTCCTGTTGTGGTCATCGGTTTCCTCCAACACCTGTCTGACCACTGTCTTTGTGGTCTCACCCACCAAACGCTCTTTCATCCTGTCCTGCACCATCTCTGATCCAGCACTGGCCTTACCTGTACAGCCATCAACTATCTTTGCTCATTGTTTCTAGACTTTATTTGTTAACTGCCCTTTTACATTATGACTTACTGTACCTGTCTTGTCCTTCTACCTTGAACGACCTCCGTTCCCATCGTCCGCATTTTACTTGTTTTCTCACAGGTTATCCTTCTCAGATTGGAGTAGAAAAATAAAATTTCCTGAAGTGTTACCCTCTGTAGGTTCCTTCCTTCTCCCCCGCCTTCTTTCTCACTGACCTGGGGGATGACAGATGTGTTCTGTTTCAGATTAGGCCTCCACTTCCCACCTTCACCCCCGAATCACCGTCACTCATGTCAATGTCTCATGGACATGACACCTGTCTCTCACACAGAGGACATTAGGTCCACCTTCTATCTATTTTCAGTATTGTTTGTCCCCATGATTTCATCTCTTACAGATTTGTTGTTTACAGAGCAAGAAATTAAGGTCTGGTTAGTTAGCTCATAGATGTTATCTGTTTATGTAAATGGATTTTAAAACAAATATGAAAAAAAAAGAAAGAAACAAAACCAAACTGTTTATTCCAACAGTTTTTTCATCACCCATATTTATGGAGTTTCATCAAAGCTTACATTATATCTTTTACACAATTTGATGTTACTAGTGTTCTTTCTTAATTGAATTTCACAGAGCAGGATTAGTGTTTTCAAAATCTGAACATCCTCTTGCTTCAGAGAAGGTTAATGGCAAAAGTTATGAAGCAAGACAAACATTTCAAACAAGACAGAGCTTCATTTTCCAGAACTGTAACTGGAGAGAAATATGCAAATCTCCAGTCCATTACTTTTTTTTAATAACTTAGCTTTTTTTCTTGAATTAGCCCTTGATATTACAGCTATAAAGTGTGTTCAAAGGAATTACACTTTTGCTATGTTTGTGCCTTTTTTTACTAGCACACATCTCAATATTTGTCAGGACCTGAGTGACGTTCAACAATCGCGAATGGCAGAATCTATTGAGTACATTAATCAGAATGAATTTGATACTATCCAGCAGCACTTTTTCAAATATGCTTGAGATATTTAAAAAGTATTTCCCTTTTAAATCATCAGGAAACGGGATATATATCAAGATTCATGCATGCACATACAGAAGAAACACCCTCTGAGCTTAGATTCAGATGAATAGAATCTCATTCACTAATACATAAAAACTCTTTACGCTGTCTGACACAATGCAAGTTGACAATGTAAGCTGTAAGTGTTTATAATTTGCCCTTAGAAGTAGCCCCAAAAAAAGCCTGATTTTTCTGTGTTGTGCTGAAGATGTGCGTTTGCCAGTGCCTCACTGATGTCCTCTCCTCTGAATCGTGTGCTTTTCCCTGTGCTGTTGGCTGGATAGACGCTGACAGAGCTCAGAAACATGGCATGGATGAGTTTATCTCCGCTAACCCCTGTAGCTTTGACCACGCTTCGCTTTTTGAGATGGTGCAGCGGCTCACGTTGGATCACAGGCTCAATGACACCTTCTGCTGCCTGGTGAGTGTCCCCCCAATGCACCAACGACAGGGGGCCGCTGTTAGCAGCTGATGTGCACTAATGCAATCCCTGTCTGTGTTTGTGTTGTACAGGGATGGTTCAGCCCGGGCCAGGTGTTTGTTCTGGATGAGTATTGTGCCAGGAACGGGGTCCGAGGTTGTCACAGACATCTGTGTTACCTGCGCGATTTGTTGGAAAGAGCAGAAAGTGGGACTATCATTGACCCCACTCTTCTCCACTACAGCTTCGCTTTCTGTGCTTCCCATGTCCATGGGAACAGGTGTGCCCTAATCCCTTTTTTCAAAATGTTTCCACTTTGTAAGTAACCTAAAGGAACTAAACCTGAAAGCACGTGAACATCACGTGATAGTAAAAACTCAAAAACTACAGGAAATGTATACCTCTCATTTATCATGCAGAGCAGACAGGCACACTGAATCTCCATCTGTTTGTCTTCCATTGTTGTAATCTTGTCACATTTATGTTGATGTTTTTCTGTTATTTTTTCTCTGTTTATTTCTGCAGCATTTTGTGTTTTTAATCAATTTTATATCTCTATATATTTCCTTGTTTTCTATCATTTTTCTTTGTTTTCTTTTTTCTTTTCTCTCTGTCCTTTGTTGCCATAGTCTCTTACTGTCCATATTATTCATCCTCCCATGCGTCCGTTAAAGTCAGAGAGGGCAGCAGTTACTGGGGGCCGCTAGGCTATGAGGTCCTTGTGTCCCCAAAGAGCCCACAAAGTCCAGATCCTCGCACTGCCTCAAAACGAGTACGCATATTCAAGTTTAGAAAGAGAAAGGATTCCAATATAACTCTCTTTCAAGGGCAAAAAAGGTGAGACATTGTCAATTATTTGTATGTGTGACACAAATGGAACTCAAGAAAAAGATTTCACACTATTTTCAGACAGTTCCTGGATAGCTGATAGCTTACAGACAGTGTGCTTTTTCTTTTTTCTTTCTGTTGTTGCTCCTGTTGGACTCAGATCAGAGGTTGCATAAGTTGAATCTCTGCAGGGTTTCAGCTGGGTTAAAGTGTGTGGGTGTGATCCTCATAGGCCAGACGGGCTCAGCACAGTGAAAGTGGATGAGAAGGAGCGATTTGAGGACATCAAGGAGCGGTTGCGTGTGATATTGGAAAACCAGATTGTAAATTTCAGGTGATTTCCAACTCGCCAATTGCACATTATGTCAAGCTGTAAAATTTATTGCCTGCACGTCTATACATTTTCTATCTACATCCTATCTTGTAGATATTGTTTCCCATTTGGTCGTCCAGAGGGTGCACTGAAGGCCACTTTATCTTTGCTGGAGAGGGTTTGTAAAGAATAAATAATAATAATAAAAAAAACCTCTTTTCCCCAAAGAGGGACAATTGTGATGTACATAATTCCTCTTTAATGTGCCTTGCAGGTACTGATGAAGGACATAGTGACCCCAGTTCCACAAGACGAAGTTAAAGGAGTTATCCGCAAGTGTTTGGAGCAGGCCGCCCAGCTCAACTACCAGCGGATTAAGGATTACGCTAAAATTGAAGGTAACAAAAAAACTCACAACCCGTCATTTAACTGAATACAATGAAAGCTGGAGTGAATGTCTTAGTGATATTATGTTTTAAAAAAAGATCCACAAAACAACAACTGTCAAGGCTGTGTGAAATGCGTTCATATTGTGCAGTTTCACATGGAAATGTTGCGTCAGTGATTGTGTGAGAAAGCAAACAAGAAAGAAAAAAGCTTTTTTATTAAAAAAAAAAAAAAAAAAACAATATATTTTTTCCTTCTCCAGCATGAGATTGTATTTGTCATTGGCTTTATTTATGTATTTACATATGGAGAATTCTTTTGCTATATTGTATATTTGTGTCCATACTGTATCTCAAATGATCTGTGACAGTTTGTTGGACACTTTTTGTCTCGGTCCAATAACTCTCTCCTTTGTTTCAGGCCTGCTTTAGCTCTGTGCTGTTTCTGTAGGTCAAGTTGGGTTGGGTTTTTTTTTTTTTTTTGTAGAGTGTGAGTAAAAATGCATTCAAATCCAAAGCCCTGAAATCTGTTGATGTGCTGATCTCTCATTGTGCCCTAACTGTTGAAGCTGTGCAGTATCTTGGCCTCTCACATTTTGGTAGTTGGAGTGTGAGTTTAGTCGGACTGAGTGGTCTGACGATGTTGAGGCACACTCGCCCTCTCCTGTAATTTTATGCCAGCTTTTACTCTTCTGGTTCCTCCACCTGATGCTACCTGCCCCCCCTTAACACCCCCCTACCTTGAAATACTAGCAACCCCCCTGTCACCTCTGACTAAAGTACTTACTGAAGGCCACTATCCTCCACTCCCTGTTCCTTCCTCACTTCCTTCCTTTCTTTCTTCCTCTGCTTTTTTTCCTTCCTCGCTCTCAGTTTTTGGCTTTGCCACATTATCGCATCATTGGACTATTTTTACTATGCGATATGTGGCTTTAACCAAAGGAAGGCTGGGACTGAACAATCACAAACCAGCATCAGACCCCTGCATGTGCTTTGAGACAGAACCACGTGGCCTTTCTTTATTGGCATGGATTACATATCAGAAATAACATCAGCAACAAGGCATTTAAATAATGTCTTGTTCTCCGTTGCTCTGTCTTATCTTCCAGTATGTTCATTAAATGTATTGGATGCTGCACATTCACATGGAGAACTCTGATGTTGTTTATCTTTTGAAAAAAATCGCCCAGGGTGCTAAAGATACTAAGGATTTAAACCTTACTATCTTGCCATGCAATGTCAATTCACTTTCCACTGTCCTTGTGAGATACCTGCTTCAAAACAAAACCAAATATTTTACTTTGTTATGTGGCCTCCCGCCCAGCAAAGTATGGTTTTCACCTGGACAGCCCTCTTCCCATCAGCCTGTGAATTTTAGCCTTCCCACCTCTGACCCCAGCCTCTTGCATGACCCGATCCTTTTTTATAGGGAAAAAGAGGGAAATGTATGAGCACCCTGTCTTCTGCTTGGCGTCTCAAGTGATGGATTTAACCATCCGTGAGTACCTTCATCATCCTCTCCCCAGTATCCCCCCCCGTTCCTTTTCATTCACCTCATTTCCCCCCTCTGCCTCTCCTCTTTCTCCAGAGATGTTGCTCCTGTCACGCTTGTTTTTATCTGTGCCTTTTGTCTGTGAGAGTGAGTGGGGAGCGCACCAGTCGAGAGATCTGAGCAGTACCACACTGAATCAGTCGGGGTCCTTTTTTTAGTCCCATCTGTTCGTGATGGACATGAATGAGCAGTCTGGTCTGTAAGCTTCTTTCTTTTGGTTGGATGCCTATTCCTTTGAATTGAATGCATTTTTACATTGCTTACATTGTTATCTCCTCCAGTCATTTGGTCTGATCATGTGTCAGTGGTGTGCTGTACCAAACAGGTAGGCTTTTCTTTCACTGTCACACAAGAGATAGTGAAGGAGCATCTGTCAACAGAGCTATTGTATGGGGAAAAAAGTTAGGGTGTCTGGATTGAACAGCTCCTGTTTGTGTTTTTAATTTCTTTTCAAATCAGTCCAAGTCACTCAATGTGTCTTTGGGTCTATTCCACACAGCAGGTTTAGTGAAAACACAGTGTCTCCCCCCTGAGATTAGGGAAATGCTGGGTTTTCTGTTCCGGATACTAACATCACTTCAACGCTGAGTTGAAGTTTCTGTCTATGTCCATCCATCCAGCTTTTTTAGGAAGCCTCAAACTGTTAGGGCCATTTTGTTGATCACAGTTTAGGCAACTGAGAGGAGAGCTCATGATGTCTTGTGCTGAGGATGCTTATTGAAGCAGAGGAAACACTGATACATGCTGATCTCTGTGACTCCACCTTAATTCTAACCAGAAGAGCCCCTATCCTCCCAAAACAACGCTTAATCATATCTCATTCATGGCTGTGCAGGGTACAGCCTATTCTGACAGAACTCTCACCTGATTTGGGATAAGTGAATATTTTAGAAAACTTCCTCACAATAACACGGCACGTCATTTCATCTTTAAAGTATCAAAAGACGGATCAGGAAGGATACATTTAAAGAAGCTTACAATGCGAGAAAATAAACTGATTTTGAATTAGCTTTGTGACCGAAGCCTTTTCTTTATCCTTTAATATTTAATCTATCCTTCTAAACAAACTGAGAAATTCAGTGCACTTCTGCACTCAAACTCTCCTGATTTATATTAATCACTGTGAATGACAAAAAAGTGTTTATCATGGTTATTTAACAGTCCTGTCATAGCTGCAGTACCATATCCATGATTGATAATGTTATGTATTTGAGTGAACACCTGAAGATTTGAAATCTGGACTAAATGTAAGCCAGTTTAAAATTGGGTTCGTGAATATAAGCTGCATTTAGGCTGAAATTGTTTTGGCAGTATTTTGGTTACTCTATATAAATTTAAGCCACATTAAATATAGGTGGATTTCATTGAGCAAATTCAGATTTTAACCTTGATAGCCATAAAATCATGAAGCTGTTCCTGGGTCGCAATCACAGATATATTGTGATCTACAGTGGTCATTGTGTGTACTGAGCATCTGGATTATCTGATCAGTTTCCTCCATATTTTCATGTTCAGCCGCAGTAGAACTTGCCCCCACTAGGTTACAGCTGAATGAATACACTTTACACTATACATTTCAGCAACATTTCATTTCAACAAATAGTAAGTATAAAATAGTAAATAATGGATCCAAGAGGCTGAGTAAATATTGTGGTCCAGTGGGCTACACTGGTTAAATACTTTGAACTTGCAGTATTTCAAGGCAACATTTTCTTCAAAGCATACTCATTAATCTTTTTGGATGAGAAAAGAGGCTCTGCTGTTTATTCAGCATTCAGATAACTTTGTTCATCTCTTCTGGAACTGAAAACTCACAGCTTCTCACTCAGAGCACAGTGTTTGAGTCTGAGTTTGTTAAACCTGCTTTCTGGACGAGAACCCTGTCTATGATCCTGGCAGCTGTTTGTGTGTCCTTCCTGTTTGCAACAGTTGAAGCTTGTGTCTGTTTGTTAATAGACATCTTATCACTGTTTTGATTTCTAATTTTCCACAGGGTAATGTTTCAGTGTCTCTGTTTTTTATTCTGTGTTTGTGACATCTGTCTGTTGCCTAGAAACCTCCGTCCCCGGAGCTGAAAACCTCCCAGCAGATTCTTTGAAAGGGTCACATGGTGATGAATAACAACTCTGAGCTTCCCCCCCTGTATCGTGACAGTAATCCTAGGACCGTGCTAATGCTCAACATCTCCTCTTTATCTTTTTCTCTCCTTTTTTTCTCGCTGAAGTTGAGAAAGGTCAAAAGGATCAAAAGGATCCAGGTGAACTCATGTTTAGCTTGTGGTTTAGCCACAGCGCACACAAACACGCACATACACAAAAGCCTTAACCAGTCACAGCCCTTTACACACATAGATATTATCCATAGGTTCACTAAATAATGCATGTCTGCACAGAATTTGCCTGCAGAACAGTATTTACTGCTAATATACACAATTATTCAAGTTCTAAAGTGTCTTCCCTGTTGCAAGCATCCCTTTATATAAGATTAATGCAGTAGATATTGTATTACTTTATGTGCCAGATATAGTAAAATAAAAATATATATATATTTTTTAAGTTTCTTCTGGAAGGTTTGCTTTCATTTTGTTCATATTTGATCCGACATTTAATCCTCTTGTGGTGGTTGTCATATCAAATTTATCAAATCTATTAATTATGATTATAGAGTAATACAATCTCTTACTCACAGAATACATTTTTACCTAAATGTTAAATTAAAATGTAAAAAGAATTACATAAGCTATATATTAGACATAAGCAACAAATTCCTTTAAACCTCATCAGCAAACACAACACAAACATTTGACCTAAAATCGTATTTTTGTCAAGTGTATACATACATGCATTATCTTAATGTCATGTATTACTTCACACCATTGCGCAATTAAGTACTAATTCTCATTTGCGATCCTTAAAGAGCCCGTTTTTACCATACTGAAAAATAAACAAAGTAACAAATCTTACTTCGGTGCTGTGCAGTCATCCAGATAGTCTTTTTTTTTTGAGTCCGCTTCATCTAAATGTTTACTTTAATGTCCCTGAGATGAAACTCGTGTTGAAACACAGAACATACATAGACATAAAAAAGTTAATCTTGAAAAATTTCATTCAACATAAAAATCCAGGGCACACACGTCCAACCAACCGTACTGTTTGCAGCTGGTTGCAGACATCTGCTTGTTTGTCTCTACCTGAAACAATGCAGGTAAACTGGAGCTATGTGCATGACTGAGCCCCACCAGGGAAATGATAAAGATTTGTTCAGCTTGTTTGCATTGTGTTTATTGTAATTATGGTGAAAAGGCTCTTTGATATTCCACAGTAGTGAAACACAATGAATATTGGTTTCACTTGAACTGCCATGATGGACATAATCCATCCAGTTTCTGCAGTACTGTAATGTTTCCCGGGGAACCTCAAAGACGTGCCGTGCTGCCTCTCTTGGACCAAAACCCAGAGACACGGTTTCAGAGAGCTCTCTCTTACAGGATGTTATGACCACAGGCTATATAGCTCATGTAATTGAAATCCATGTGATCCATCCATTAGTGTTGATCGAATGTCCCTGAAGACAATGGCTGAAGTATTACCTCAGCTCTGTAGAGATCTCAGATTCCCCCTGATGCTAAGCTTTAGATGAGAATTGAAAGAATAATCTGAAGTGGCCGACGTAGATTTCTTAAATTGTTTACACAGTGCGGAAATTTCTGAGGAAACTTTGAAACCGACATAACCTCTTCTCCTACCTTGTAGAAAAATTGTGAAAACATTAAAACCCAAACAGTCAGATGTGCAGCCTTTATTAAGATCGCTACTGTCTTATGTAGATTTATGTATTTATGTGCTTTTGATTTCAGATTTGTTTATCCACATATCATTCCATGTAGTTCTGCTGTTTCAATATTTCCATTTCATGACATTTAAGTGTCTTATCAGATCATTGTGTCAGCAAAGGGAAGAGCAAGTGATTTGGAGCTTTTGCAAATGATAGACAGCTGCTGATAAGTGAAGGCAGAAACCGTTTTAGTGCATAAAACCGTAGTTGATGGCAGATAGAGAACAGAATCACACTGTAAAAATATTCATCAAAACATTGATTCTTTCAATCAATTGATCTGTAACTGACTTATTGCTTGAAGAAAACTTCTTAGCATCTTGGGAGCCAAACACCTTTGGCATTATGCTGAAAGGAGGCTAAATCTACGGCCTGCTTCATGCAAGTAGTCAAAAGTCAATAGATTCTGTAAAATGAAATCCATCAAAATTCATAAACACGTCAAAAATGTCTCTAAGATCCCTAAAAATTGCTCGTACATGTATACTTGTAAAAGTGACTCGAAATTAACTTTGAGTAAATATGGATATGTTTGTTTTTAAACATGTACTGATATTGGTTGAATTATTGTTGATTTTATCAATTGGACTCTGTAATCACACAAGTTTGCTATCATATCATATAAATATTATATTTGGATATGATTTGACTGAATGAATCACGTTTACAGTGTGTGTTCAGTGAGAGACTTATGACCATGCCATGCAACAGCTCCTCACACAGATGACTTATTCAGTACCACTTCACAAAATGCATGTTTTCGACACCACACTGCACTTCCATGTCAACGTCACTATTCTTGCGCCTGATACTCTCTCGACATAAATCTGATTATCCTACAAACACATCACTTCTGTTGCTTTATGTCATGCAGCTCAAAATGCATGTAAATGAGAACAGGCTTTAGTTGTTTAGGGGTATGATACATAAAAATCACAGTGTAACTACTGTGTTTATACTATTATCGAACAGTCAGAGATATAGACAGGACAAATCTTCTGAATAATCATAAAAATCGCCCTGGAATCCTCTGTGCTTGACTAACCACTCATCCCTCACCCTCATCCTTTTGTCTCAGAGAACGTAGGCCGCTTAGTCACACCTGCCAAAAAGCTGGAGGAAACAATTCGCCTGGCGGAGTTAGTCATAGAGGTCCTCCAGCAGAACCAGGAACACCATGCGGAGGTGAGTGAGAACCCTCTCCTCCTCTCCTCCTCAAAACACTCTCCCTCTATGCTCTCCCTCTTATCTCACTCCGCCCCACAGAAGGGAGTTAGTCTTATCATCAGCCCTCTATAAATAAAGCTGCTTTCATCTATGGGTAACTAAAAAAAAACAAAAAAAACAAAAAAACCTTCACAGATTAATTTCATTTAGGAGAGCTCTAATTGGTATCTTCAATGGACCATGGCTATATGGAATCAGAGCTCTATGTTTGAACGGAGGCTGCAAATTGCAGAGAAAAATGATATAATGTGTGCACTTCTTTCCCCGCATCACAGTTAAATTATTACAGTAAAATTATTATGCTAATATTAATTCAGTCCGATATAAAACAGAAGTCAGGAAGGTAAATAGGACGCAAATCGGAAATACAGGCCAGTGCATCCTCCTGATGACTTCTGCAGGCTCATCGTGTTTAACTTTTGCCAGTTAGAAGATTAAATAGAAGGAGCTGGGAAGAGAATTCAATTATTTTACTTATGTCAGAGTCAAAAATCCACAATTATAAAAACACACAGTCTGCAACCATTACAACCAAGTACAGAACTATTAGCAGCAAACTTAAAAATCTAAAAAGTAATATTCTACATAATTATACTGTAAATGTTAATGCAGTAAGAGAAACAAAACTCTGAGATGATTAATGAGGTGGTAAAGAAAAAACGAATAAAGTTCTGAAAAAAAAAAAAAAGAACATGAAATGAAAATGATTTTTTTCTTTTTTCCAGGAAAAAAATGCTCATTCTGGCCTCTGGAGACTGAAGTGTACTGCTACGCAAATATAGATTAGACTGAAAGGATTCTTACATGATTCCTTCTGGGTGATTTTTAATTTCTCTATGCACTATAAACATAGTGCATAGTGCAACATTTTAATTGTCAAGTGCTGCTCTGGTAGCAGCCCTTTAGGTGAGATATTATTAGAGGTGTATTGTTAAGCATATAATTTTTTTCACAGATGGGAAAAAAAAAATTATTTGCCTGGATAAAGTTTTCACTTGTCTTTCATGACTTCCAAACTTAAGTGAACCTTTTACAGTTGTTGAAGTGGAACTATAGAAATTTTAAATTACGTAAGAGTCCAAAAAGATGAGAAGATAATTTTGCTTTCATATTTTAATTGATAACAAATTAGCTTAGTGGAGTAAAATGTGAAATATTACCCTCCAAAATGTGCTGGAATACAAACGTAAAGTAGTGTAAAGTATAAATAACAAGGTAAAAAAATCTCAAAATTGTACTTAAGTTAAAGCAGTCAGTTACTTTCCACGGTGGAAAATGCTTTTGCTGTTCTCCTACTTACTATTATAAATACTGAGCTTTGGAAAACATGATGCACATGTATAGTTGTGTAGATCTGAAGGTGATCCAATATGATCTCAGTAAAATGCAGATAAAGCAGATTTATTGTATCTCTCTGAATATGCTTGACAGGCGGCAGTCACAAGTTCTGGAGATCAATCGGTACAGTATTTTTATTTCTTTTTCCTCTTCAGTTCCCATCATGACCCCCCTCTTTGGCATGTGCGCCACTATGGCAAGAGGCACCTTTTTAGGCAGGGGATGAACTCATAGGCACTGTAGCAGTGGGTGGGTTTGTAGGCATAGAAGTGAGAGCAAACTTGTTTAAAAATTCAAAGGCACTGTAGCTTGCGCAACATAATTGTGATCATAAAGCATGTTCATTGGGCCATAAAGAAGTTTCCTTTCTCTCCAAGCATGCTGAACCAGTAAATTTCCCAAAGTATGCTCCATGTGAACCTTTAAAGTTTGATCCACCATAAACATTTGTTTCCCCCTCCATCCAACGATTAATTTCACAGTCCGCACTTGTTCAAGCATTACCTCCCCCAGCTTCTCCTCTTCCATCCCTCTCTGCTGTCTATTCTTAGTTTATAAACCCTCTGAAGAAATGCCTTAAAATACATTACTGTTCTGTACATCTTCCTGTGTCCTCACTGTCATATGATTGGTGACTGTCCAAGCAGGGAAAAGAGGTATGTAGTCAAGTTGAATGAGAAACTCCCATAATGCTCCGTGCATGTCCAATAGATCATGCCTCGTCTCCTTACCCCCACCCCCACCCCCAACTCCCCAGCATCAGTACACTCCCTGAGGTTTGGTCCCTTAACACAGTTGCACTGATGCAGCACCTTAAGCCTGTCTGACTGAACTCTGTGTCCGTCATGGACCTCTCAAGGTCCCATATGTGACCCTTTACCACCATCGAAGGTTGGAGGCCTCTCCACATAGTGACTTTCCAGCATTTCCCCCCCTCCCTCACCTGTCAGAGACTTTTAAGCCCCCTCCCCCCTCTTTTTAACACTCCTTGTCCGTAATAAGAGTCTCTCCTTGAATGTGATGGAGAAGATGTTTGTTTGCTTCCTGTTTGTAAATACTAGAGCTGTCAAGCTTTTTAACATTTTGGGAGTGGGCAGGTAAGTTAACAGGTAAGTGAGGTTTTGCTGCTGTTTCGGTGGTTAAGCCAGAAGGGATGAAAACAGACCCCCCCCCCCAAAAAAAAAAATCAATAAAAAAAAAAACCAAACAAACAAACAAACAAACAAAAAAAAAAACGTGAAAGAAAGCATGCAGCGTAATTTGGAAATATTCAGCTTTTATTGAACTTGGCGACTTGTTAACCTGAATGATAAGCAAATAAGCCAAGCCAAGACTGCCAGCAAAGCAACTACTGTACTTCTGCTGTCAAAGGCCGAGGAAGTCCCGACGGTGCTCGAAAACAGCCTGCTGAAACTCAGAGACGCACTTTACTAATTGGAACAGGCGGACTCCAACACAAGAGATGCTGTGTGCTGCAGTCTTTGGCGGCCTGGTGGAGGATGTGCATGAGTCACATTCACATCTAGTGAGATATGGATATGTTAGCGATGTGAATGGTGGAGCCCCTCGTCTCTTAGCTTAAGAGAAAAGCATGGAGGGAGAACCACATTTGCATGAGAAGAGCACCTTTCTTAAATCTATAGTTACTGTCATGAATATAACAATGCACAAACACGCTGTGTGACTTTTCTGCTACGTATAAACTGGATTTATAATTAATCCTGCCTTTAAGACCGGAAAAAACAAAACAAAACCAAAAAACCACTGTCAGAGTACGTGGTGGGAAACACACAGACATATACACACACTCACAAACACAAGTGGTGCAGATAGGTGTGAAGGTGTGTCCTTTTCGTCCAGTGAAACTATTTATGGAAGGAGATACCCCACAATTTCAGGATCTGTATAAAACACAACTCAACACACAATTATTTCACAATACTAGACAACAAATAACATCTAACGCCCACTTTAAGAAAGAGTCTGACATTGAAGAAATAGGCTTATTCATTCCGACTCTTGCAAAGAGGTCAAACAATCGAGCCGGCTGATTAGCTTAGCTTAGCATAAAGTGGCGATTGAGACTCTAGGAAGTTGCTCTGACTTCAGAAGTTGAGCTTTAAGCATTTGTCATTTCAGAGCCAGAGCAGGTGCCTCCCTATTTACAGTCTTCATGCTAAGCTAAGCTAACTGGCTACTGTTTCTAGCTTCAAAGTTCACAGACCAACATGAGAATGTTATCAATGCTCGCTTCTTCCTCTTTGCGAGGAATCAAATAAGCCTATTTCCCAACATATACAGAGTGCACAGCAGTCCTGGAGTATTCCCTCCTCAGGACCAATCAGCTCCAGTTGTGTGCATTAGCTCCTCCACCCTCCCTCCCCATGCCCACGTATTGCTTTGACAGGAGACCTTGTTAACGTGCGTCCGTCCCCTCCTGCTGTGTCTCCAGGCGTTTGCGTGGTGGACAGACCTCATGGTGGAGCACGCTGAAAACTTCCTGGCCCTCTATGCTATCGACATGGATGCTGCCCTGGAGATCCAATCCCCTGAGAGCTGGGACAGCTTCCCTCTCTTCCAGTTGCTCAACGACTTCCTCCGGATGGACTGTAAGCCTCTGTGCTCGTTCCTCATCTGCTCTATAGGTTATTTGCGTATTTTTGTGTATAAGCGAAACCACTGACGTCTTTCTGTCACTTCCTTCTTTGCACAGATCATCTGTGCAATGGAAAGTTCCACAAACACCTTCAGGATCTCTATGCTCCTCTGGTGGTTAGATATGTGGATCTGATGGAGTCCTCCATCGCACAGTCAATTCACAAGGGCTTTGATCGAGAGTCCTGGGAGCCTGTAAAGTAAGGAGCCTCTGTGTTTATATCTACGCTGTAGGATGGTTGGAGGTGCAAGGCTTTTATTTCAGATGACAGACTGACTACATGGAGACTGAGAAATCTGTGAGAGCAGCTGTAATGTTTACGCAGGCTTCCTGTGGGCTCACCTGATCAAAGTGTGGGCTGAATAACCTATTTTTTCTGCTCATCAAATAGGTTACTTATTTGGAGGACAGTCTGACTAATGCGTGTGTCTGACACATTGGGATCAGGGGAACAACGAATATTTCAAATATTATTTCTCTTGTTTTCTTTTGTGAACTAACCTTCATAACATGTGCTTTGACGCCGAATCCAAAGGCCTCCAGTCTGTTTTGTTTCTGTTATGCTATTTATTTGTCGTGTCTTCCACACTTTTGCGTTGGCATCTTTTTATTACAAAGATTATATATTAGATGTGTTAAGGTAAACAGCAATGAAATTTAGTTTTCTCTTGATCTTTCTTTGTGTTTATTCTCGTCAGTATTACGTTGCTTCACTGTCACTGCATTTTAAAACTGTATATGTGTTCGTGCTGAGTCTAGCCCCCGTTATTCTGTAGGTCTTCTCATATAATGTGTGTCTTTGACGATGACTGTTGGTCTTGTTTATTTGTGCTGTACTGTACATACCTGTCTTATCCTGATTTCAGATTTTCTGTTCCTTTTATGATGAGTGTCACATGGCTTTCTGCAGCTCCCACACCACTGTTATGGATTCTTTTTTTCTTTTTGTCTGTCTTTTCTGCAGGAGTTTAACAAGTAATCTGCCCAATGTGAATCTACCAAATGTGAACCTCCAAATTCCCAAAGTACCAAATCTGCCAGTGCCAGTAGCAGGACTATCAGTTAATCTTCCACAAATGCCTAGCTTTTCTACCCCGTCATGGATGGCTGCTATATATGACTCTGAGTGTGTATTCAACTAGTTCACTTTAGAAATTGATAAGCAAGCAGAGACTGCCTTGGTATGAAGATGGCCTCAGATAAAGACTTTTAAAAAACCAAATATGCAGAAAAATGCACTCTGTGTGGCTCTAACTAAAAGGAAAACATTACAAATGAAGACCAAGTAAAACGATGAATTTTACCATCAATTGTCTCCAGAGTGAATACTGTTCATGTTCATGCCAAGGGTACTCTGAGAGGTGTTAGAGTAGATTCTGGGTTCTGCTTCCTTAAATGAGAGGCTGAAATACTCTCATTTGTCTCAACATGCATGCTGTTGAGCTGAGGTGTGGAGATACAGGCCAAAACTAAAACATAAACGTATTACTCTGAGGCTAACTGGGGATTTACTGTGCAGATAGAAAAAAACAGTATGTCCCATATGATGTATCTCCTTTGAGTTGTTGTCTAGAGATGTTTGCTTTAGCACACTGTAGATTGTTCATGGCTGTAGGGTCGTCTCTGACTTTGGCCACCTGCTAGTAGTCTGACTGGAAGAGTAAAGAGTGGCTTGGATCGGAGCTGATAATGTGGACAGGTTTGGCCTCAGGTGTCCAGTCCTGTGCCTCTCTGTCTTATCACCCTCCCAACAGAGTCCACATCTTTTCTGCAGTGCTCTCCCAATCAGCTCTACTCAGGATGCCCAACAAAGGTCTGCATGGTTTGTTTGGTAGTTCTTCCGGGGGCCCCACCAGCCTGGGGAAATGGATGTTGAGAGAGGGCCTGTGATGGCACAAATCAATTTGGATAAGTTTATTTTCACCAAAACAGGCTTGGACAATAAAAACACGCCCTCCCTCACTTCTCCATTCCCTCTTTTGTCTTGACACAGTGTTGATTAGCTCTTGTATCTGCAGTGACTTTACTTGCATGTGGCCACCAAACATCCCGGTCAATAACCATACTCTGCAGCATGGTTATTGATTTGTTACAGTAAACCCTGCCCACTCCCTTTCCCCCCATACACTGACTGTCCACAAACACCTGAGCCAACAGGAACGTATAAACAGGCCTGTCAGTATATGGTCGGAGTGAAGCTGGACTGTGTTTAGGTGTAGAGGAACAGCATCTTCCTCTGCACCTGCCACATCACCCCCTCTCCCACCCCCTCCCACCTTTTTCACACCATCTCTCCAGCAGTGACCTTTGTCGTCTTACCTGTGTGTGTGTGTGTTTTTGGCAGTAATGGCTCTGGGACATCAGAGGATCTCTTCTGGAAGCTGGATGCCCTCCAGACTTTCATCAGGGACCTGCACTGGCCTGAGGAGGAGTTTGCCAAACACCTCGAGAGCCGCATCAAGCTCATGTCAAGCAACATGATCGAGAACTGCGTCAAACGGCGAGTTTGTTTGTTTTTGTGGATGGAAGGATTGACAGAAATGGAAATACTTTATGGCAACACCAGAGTGGATAGTCTACTGCATTTTTAAGTTGACTTCTGGAAATGTATTTTATTTGGTTTACAGCACCAGGATGGCATTTGAGTCCAAGCTGGCAAAGAGCAGCAAGACCACAGATTTCCGCATTTCTCCAACATTATGCACCATGTTCAATGTGATGGTGGATGCCAAGGACCAATCAGCTAAATTGTGCGCTATGGAGATGGGCCAAGAGGTAAAAACTTTGGAGTGGAACAGCGACTGCATATTAAAAATTACAATAAATTAGATTTATATCTACTAGCATGAAATGAGTATAAAAATGTTGCCATATCTTTTTTTCCAGAAACAGTTCCACTCCCAAATAGACGATCTTATCGAGGAAAGTGTGAGGGACATGATTCAGCATCTGGTTGCAAAGGTACATCTGCACATCTCTTTATAAATCTCTCAGTGGAGGAAACAGAGGTGTGACTGTAAACTGTCGCCTTTCCTTTGTTTCTCAGTTTGTGGCCATTCTGGAGGGAGTTTTGGCTAAAATCTCCAGATACGATGAAGGCACCCTCTTCTCCTCATTCCTCTCATTCACGGTAAGATGAAGCTTCTTCTTTTTTGATGCCTCAGTGTCATTTTCTTCAACCGTTTTCTTCTTTGGAATCACTCAGTAAATGAAGGTTGAATGTATATATTTTTTTTCTGTTGACCAAGGTGCCAGTACAAAACTAAAGTAGAGAAAACTGGCATTGAATGATTCCTTGGATTTATGCCGTTTTTTTTTAGATTGTTTATTGTATTTTATTTAGAAAAAAGCTTGAGCATCTTTACATCTTTCCTCTCTTGTACTATTTTGGAACCAAAATTCATTGACGTCAAGTTGACACCAATATCAGAAGTTTTTCCTCCAGAGACGTTGGTTTACATCCAGTTCTAATAACACAGCTGACAATTTCTTACATAAATTATTTGCGTTTGTTTGATAACTTTGTTCTCATTCCAGGTGAAAGCTGCCTCAAAATATGTGGATGTACCTGTAAGTTTAATAATAGCCTTCCACTCTGTTTGCTTATGAGCTTGTGTGTGCTTCACAGTTAAATTAAACTGAACAAAATGCATTGAATCTTAATGGAGCGCTCTGTTTTATTTTTCTGTCTTCTTGGATCAAGGTTATTTCTGATCCAGCCAGTGTTTGGTTATTCACTCCCTAATGGCTTACTATGTTCTGTTTTTTGTTTTCCAGAAACCTGGCATGGATGTGGCCGATGGCTATGTGACCTTTGTGCGCCACTCTCAGGATATACTTCGTGATAAGGTCAATGAGGAGGTGTATATAGAAAGGTTATTTGATGTAAGTAAGATGCCGTCTCCTCCTCTCAAAAAGGGAGGGACCTTCCACAATGTGGCAAAACAACAGGGCAGGGAGGGATAAGTCCCATTTTGTGACCAGGACTTATATATTTTAGCCTGGCTGAAGAGGCTTTTCTGATCCTCTACCCTTCTTAACCTTTCTCTTTCTTCCTGTTTCTCTTCTCTCTAAACTGTAGCTGCTGCCCTCTGCATTCTGGTGTGCATTGCCACAGTGCTTTTGGGCCTTTGTGTGTTTAAAAAAAAGGAAACTTTTATTTACAAAGAGTCCATAAAAGCATCCTCAAAAGGATTATCTGAGGCAGTGCTCTCTGGGAAGAATGGAAATATCCACAGTGGTCATCTTTCAGCACACAAACTAACTGCTGCGCTCAAATACTTTCCAAACAAAGCATGTCAGCCTCCTGAAGGAGTGACACTCAGCCCACTTGGTCCAGTCCACAGGGGGGCACCCATGCAGTTTTTCTACGTGAACTGAAAATGCTGGGTGTCAGATGCACTGCTGGATGGGCCATGGAGACACAATGATGTCAAACTCAGATGCTGACATGTCATAGACCCTTGGTCCGCTAGGGCAGTGGTTCCCAACCTGGGGGTCAAGATTTATCCCAAGAAAAATCTGAGAGGCAATCTGAAATGGTTTACAGAGCAGAGTTCACTAAACTAAACCAAGTTGTGATGTCTTCTTAAAATCCCTCTGAGGCAGCTTGTTGCGCCAGTTTCAGGACGGCATCAGCAATACCCAATATATAACTATTTAAGTCCATTATTTAAACTACTCTTTAACTAAGTCAACCATAAAGAAAGGAGTGAGATTTTTACCTCTTTTATCTATCAGATGAAATGGGACAGAAAGCCATTTACGTAGCAGTTACAGAAATTAAGCCGACAGAGCGTTTAATTAAAAAGGGAAAAGTAATTTTGTGTGATTTATATGTAAACTATCTCACAGACGACGACTGAATTTTGTCTTTACCTTGTTAATCAACCAATAATTGCCAATAATTATTTCATTATTGATTAAAAAGGCAGTTGTTGTTTTGATTAGTCAATCATTGTGTCAGTCATTAGGAATATAATTAAAATATCTAATGTTTGTTGTTAAACAACAACCCAAATCCCAAACATATTCAGTTTATACTGATGTCAGACAGAGAAAAATAATAAAAGCAGTTACAGCTATTAAAAATTACATCGAATGTAAGTTCTTTTATAAACATGGCTGTACTCATGATTGTGGTTTTATACATTAACTGGAGCTACAAAAATCTCCCCCATCAGGCACCAGACGTCAGCGTAACGTGAGAAGGATGATAGATTTTGGTTGGTGTCAAAGAGAACACCGGCTAGCTGACATTTTGACATTTAGCAGAGAGCAGATTTTGCTTATGACTAGAATGCCTGTATGGTATTAGTCAACATGGCTTGTGACATTTAGAGGTCGTTGGATTTTGACCACTTAACGACACAAATTAAGACCAGTCAGCCATTGTCATTATTCTGTGTCAAATTGATGTTGGCTTTAGACATTGTCCTGATATTGAATTAAGGTCACCAGATGTAACAACTCACATCCAATCAAACACAGAAGTCTAATGAGTCTGGCGGCCAACGTGCCTGTCAGCTCAGCATTAACCTTGCTGCTGCTATCAAAACCTCAATATGGAATGAATATATAATTTCGTACCGTTAACTGCACCTGCAGCAAACTCTGTGTTCGATTAATGCGTCTGTCTCTGTTCCTGGTAGCTGTCAGTGTCATCAATACTGTAAAGGAAGACATAGTCAAAGTAATGTAAAAAAGACTTTTCCTCATCCATTACTCTCTCTGGTGACTCATACCTTCTTGCTGTAGATGTATAGTAACTCCATCCTGAATAAGCAAAATTTTTTGGTGCAATTTAAGTTTCATTTTATGAAGCACAATGACAATAAAAAGGATATAAGGAGAAGAGGAAATCTCCAGGAACTGGTGCAATTAAAGCTTTAAAAATGAATAAACTTCTCACAGACAGACAGTCTATGGAGAAGAAACACCGTGGACTTGGCTATTTAAGGTCTCAGGCCCAAAAGGTTGGGAACCACTGTGTTAAAGGGTGAAGAGAGCACTGTCTTAAGAGCACATAATCCTAACAGGATACATTGACAGTGATGTGTCCTCCATGTGTGATTTGAACGACACATAATGCTGTGATGTGTGCTCCATGTCATTCAAGAGACTATTTGTATGGACCTGTGTCCCCACAGCTGCGTGATGGCTTTGTGTGCTGGACACATTTTGTGAGGAAGTGAGGTGAAGTTTTTATATCTGAGAGACACTCAGAAAGCCTCCCTTTGGTTTTCTATTTTTGTGTCGGCTTCAGGAGCAAGAGTCTTGTGCCAGATAAAAACAATTTATTTGTTCTTTTCTTATTTTTTATTTTTTATTTCTTCTTCTTGTGGGTTGGGAGTGAGGAATGATGCTGTTGTGAAGTGGGTCTGCTTTTGTCTTTGAGGTCCACACTGGCTCCCCTGTCTCCTTCTGTGTTGTCAGTATTTCTAATGTGGACTCCCCCAACCCGTCTCCCCCCCTTGTGTCCTCTGTGTGGCCCCAAAGTTGCACTGAAATCCTACTCAGCACTGTCATGTTAAATGAAATATTCCTCCAGCTGTTAATGTTTCAGTTCGATTCGAAGATGTCAGTGTTATTTTCTTTCCTTTTAACGCATTTCCATCAATCCATCCATCCATCCAGCAATTTGCATGCATGTGGAATTTTTCTAGATGTTGCATAGGCTCTACTTTATCTCTCTTTCTTCCGCTAATTTATTTCAATCCTTTTTATCTCCTCCTCTTTTCTGATTAACGCCATCCCTGCTGCCTCCTCTCTTCAAAAAAAAAAGAAAAAAGAAAAAAAAAAGTGGCACTTATCTCTAGTGTTGCATTGCGTTGTTTTATCACATTATGTTGGTTGGCATGATTTTAGAGTCAAATAATCTTCCTGTGTACATCTTCTAGCATGACCCTCCTCCTCAGAGTTCTGCCTCATTTGCACATAGAGCAGTTCTTCCTTAGCACGTACTCTTCCACCCACCCACAAGGTCTGCATGCACTGCACGCTCAACTCGCTCAACTCGACTGTGAAGTGGACAGGCATCTGCATATCGGACTGAAAGTCTTTCAACCATTCAACTAATCCAGACCTAAATAAAACCAAACACTAAACCAGATGAATTCTTTACACATCTAATTTGGGCATTACAAACTTGCGTTCCTGCCTACTCACATGGTTAAAGTTGACTTCTTTTTTCTTGATATCGGCGGTATGACAACTGTTTCTCTATTAGACTTTGGTGCTGTTCTCTTGTAACTTTCAGTTGTCTTTAAACACAGTCTGGCAAACTACCGCCCAAATCGATGTAGGGAGAAGATACAAGAAAATAGCACCGCTGCTCCCTGCCTGCTAACCATTTACTCACTCTCATTCTATTTTTCTTTTTGCTAATGAACTTGTGTCAAAACTATAATTTCAATTCCCCATGTTAGTTTTCTCTTCACCCACAGTAGGGTGTTTTAAATGCAGCTCGGGTTTTCTATTGAATAAATTATAAATAAAGGCAAAGTAATTGCCTTCAGGGATTGATGGGCCATGCAGCTTTTACAAAATATTGACTTGGCTTTTTTTAGTATTTCAAAGGGTAATTACAGTTCAAAACAGATAAATCTGTCAACACTTTATGACTCCCTTCTGTTTCATTTCATTCATTCCCTTTTGTCAAGTAGATGTAGTCAGTGCGCTGAGTAAATTACTCTAAAATGCCTCCTTTCAGCTCTTCAGAGTGCTCTGAATGTGGTTTGGATGTGGATGTTAAACCTGTGTGTGTCTGTGTGTATGTTTGCGTGCGCTTGTTAGGGAAACACTTACTGAAACCAACTTTAAGACCCAAACTGAACGGCTTGATAACTCAGTTTAGTAAATGTATTGTTGTACTTGTCATGTCACCGATAGTTTAGACCAAGTTTCATGTTTAACTAACACAAATCTGAGGGAGGAGCTATTTCATGATTATCAGAAGGTAAGTCTCTGTTCAGTACATTTAAAGACCCTGAAAACCTGTTTCCTCAATCAGCTTGTTAGGATGAGTGAACCGCTTCCAACATTTTGGGAAGTCCACTTGTTCTCTTTCTGACAGAGATTGCTTGTTTACAGTGAAAAGTCTTCACATCTAAGTTAACTATCAATACTCCAAACTCCAAACATAGTACAACGTCCTGTGATTTACATTTTTATTTAAGCAAATGCACAGATGCATTATCAGCAAAATGCATATAACGTAACTATTGTGTTATGCCATGATATATATTTTTTTATTACTGGGCTGTTATATATAATTCATAAAAATGGTATATATGTGTATAAATTATTTGGGCAGTGTGATCTATGAGGCATCTAATGCAATATTTAAATGTTAAGATGCTAAAGTGTGGCAAGTAAAGACTAAATACCAAAATACAAATAAATACTACAGTAAAGTACAAGTACCTGAGAAATGCTACTATCATTGTTATTATGTAGTGCAATACTTGAGTAGATGTCCTCAGAGTTTGCAGTCTTTACGCTAAGCTAAGCTATCAGGTCTTCGGTCCTCTAGAGAACAATCTATTCCTCTACAGCTCGTCCCTCTGCAGCCCCCACCCCCCTCTGAGGAAAGGACTCATTGAGAAGAAGTTGATGTCCGTTGCCTGAATTAACCAATCAGTATTTAGAGCCTATCAACAATCCGGTCAAAGCACCCACAGTCCTGTTGAAGCAGAGTGGATCAGTAGTAAACTTTTAATAAACAATGCACAAAGAGGGAAAGTATTCCTAACCTTTAACTTTGATTTATTAGCAGATTTTTACTGTAGAAAGTATCAATAGATCTTTAAAATTGAAATCAGGTTCTCAGGGGCTTTAAACCAGATGGAAAGAAATGAAAATCTGGGTCGTAAAAGTGAAACATAATTTTTACTAAAACCTAAGATGAATGATTTAAAAAAAAAAGGAACAGTTGAAACAAACAGTGTTACTGCTGTGACCTGTGTCCCTTTTGTAGCTTTTCAGATTAATTTATTTTGAACATGACTTCATTCTGTCTTGCATTGATTTCTTATTTTGGAGTCATAAAATGCAAAAGTTTTGAGGTTTTTGTGTGGCGAGACAGACACATGACATGAATCCTCACTAACTGTGCATTCAAATGAATGGAAGACCTCTGATGTTTTATTGATGCTGAAATACACACACGGCAGGCGGATGTTATTATCATGTGTAGTGCTTGATGTGTGTCTTCAAGGTTAGCTTTATGCTATGATGTCTTGAGTATGTGTGTGAGTGTGTGTTTTGCTGGAGAGTGTTGTGTTTATGTGTTTCAGCAATGGTACACTGCCACTATGAACCTGTTGGGGACTTGGCTCACTGAACGCATGGATCAGCAGCTCCACGTCTACCAGCTCAAGATCCTCATCAGGATTACAAAGGTAAGGGGGGCAAATACCTGACAGCTTGATGAACCGTCCAGAAGTCCACGGTGTCCACGCTGCACTCATGCTCTGCTGTCCTCTGCAGAAAAAGTACCGGGACTTCCGCCTGCAGGGCGTCCTCGACTCCACCTTGAACAGCAAGATGTACGACACAGTGCGCAACAGGCTGACTGTGGAGGAGGCCACTGCTTCGGTCAGGGAAGGAGGCATGCAGGGCATCTCCATGAAGGACAGCGATGAGGAGGACGAAGAGGATGACTAGAGCCCGTGCACTGACACTCCAGCCCTCTCTCCCTAACCTTTCTCACCCCAACTCCCCCCTTTAAACACTTTTGACTTTAGCCTGGTTACCGATGCATGTACCAACTCAGATAGCCACTCTAGGACCTCTTCGTCAGCTCGAAATGCCTATGAAGGAACTATTAACTATAAAAATAGTACTTATACTGAGGAAAATCTACATAAAAATATGAAAAAATAACCATGATTGGCAGTTTAGCTGTGTCATGATAAAGATAGCACCTTTGTTTCATTCATTTTTAAAATTCATTTCTGTGTTACTGAGCAATATGGAGAATCATTTGTTTGACAATGTTGAGTGAGATTAATAGGTGTGTCCCTGTCCAATGCAAACCTATATGGCGCTTCTTTGTCGTATTCTACATTCATTAATGGTACATTGTCGTGATGATGAGTGTGTGGACCCTTTTCTTTGTCTTGTCTGTTTCTAAGTGAATGCCAACTGCTTCAAACTGAAAATAAACCTCGTATTTGTTTACGGCTGTTACAGATAAACTGTCGTCTACTCACTGTTATCAACATCAACAGTAAGTCTAGACCTGCATTTTTATCATGTGTCAATGCTATGTGATCTCATCTCAATTACTAATTAGATATGATTCAACAGGAATCTTGAACTTCAACAAGTGGGTATTCTAGAGATGCAATATTCTCATAGCTCCATTTTGATAACTTGGGAGATTCTATTTTTATTTCAACATTTAAAGGCCTTGAACAGGTTCTATTTTAATTGAGTTGCACTTTTACAGAGAAAAGAGCAAAAATGATTTTTTTTATTGAAAAAAAAAAGTTGGTCTGTCTTTGTTCTGTAATTGTGTAGAATGAGATGTCTGGCATTTGTTTGGGTCTCACTGTTGTTTTGTATATATTATATAAATATATATATAAATATAAAATGCTGTACATTGCATTCTGAGCCATCGCTGCATGCCTGTGGGTTCCCACCCTCCCTGACGCTTTCTGTTTTTTGTGTGAATTAGCTGGTGGATTCATTCTTGCTTTTGCCTTATGAAAGCCAACAGTTGTAATATGCAAGAGCTGTGGCCTCTAAATAAAAATTGTTGTACATGTGCATCTTGTCTTGTTTGCATTATATTTACTTGTGTCTTCTACTTAAGGTACATCAGATGCTTCCTCTTAAAAATAACTCAGAGTTGAACACAGGTACAACACGTCTTTGGATTCAGTGTGATTTACACACCCTGAATAGTTCATCAAAATGGTATTTGTTTGTGCATCTATGTACACATTGCAAAGAACTATGAGATGATGGTGTCAAATATCCAAAAAATTAAAACAAAGCTAAAATGAATTATATTTAAAAAACAGTTTATGAAGTAGTTAAATTCAGCTCCCTTGCCATGAACAACAATTTAAATGCTACTTCAGCTGCAGTCTGCTGCAGATACTCCTGGAAATTACTGTTATTGAGTGTTTTTATTTCTATCTTTCCATCTTTTTCTATTTTTCCCTTATTCTAATTTACCCTATTTTAATAAACCAAAATATTTCCTTTAACACTGTTGCTTGATGCCTAGCAGATGGGGGGAGGGGGGGGCAGGATGAAGTAGTTACTAGTAGGGATGTCCAATAATATCGGCCCGATATTAGCATAGTTATGTAATATCGGTGAGAATCGAGATGTTTACCGGCGCGCGATTGATGACCTCATTAAACCGCACCTGGAGGCAAAATAACAGCAACACTGTGTGGCTAGTCGTGGCTAACAAGCTTGCTCACTTGTGTGTCCGTGGTCTGGAATTTTTTTAAAGTTTCACCTGCGGATAACAAAAATGCAATTTCTAATGAATACAAGGGGCTTGTCAAGCGACAAGACTTTGTCCTTCAACACTTCAAATTTAATCGCTCACATCAGGAAGAACCATCCTGACGCACACGGATGATCTCAGGAAGAGCTGTTGTTTGAGACGAAATGTTAAAAATAAATATGGCACTTTTCCATAACTTAAGTTGAAGTAGTGTTCTTATTTTGTACAGACAATGTTAATTTGTGGAATCCCTCTAGTGGGGCATCACAATAAAAGTAGGTAATGTGTTAATTCCACGACAGGAGATATGTGATGTGACCTAAAAATAGTTTGGGGGAAAAACGGCTGCATATATCAGTATCGGTTGATATCGGAGATCGGAAATTAAGTGCTTGGACAATATCGGATATCGGCAGAAAGTTAATATCGGACATCCCTAGTTACTAGTTTAGTTTACAACAAAACATAACAAATAAAAAAACTCATCCGTCAGTGGTTGCATGTAATACAAGGATGCTGTGCACCCAAACCCAGACTTTATTGAACGTATATAGCAATACAGTTTACCTATTAAATAACACTATGACACTATAATGATATATATAACAGTATCATAGAGATACATTGCTATGATACTATCATATAAACAGGTGATATGAAGGACAAAACCAGTTTCTCATTTATTTACGTTACAAATCAAACTCTTAACACCACCCAGGCTGAAATCCACTGAGAATCATCCCCCGACCACTGAGCAAATATCATGAAAATGCGGTCTACACCCCAGAATGTACCCCTCGAAGGGCAGCTGTGACTGGAGATTTAGCAGTGAAGGTTTGAATAAAGTACAATCTGTCACAGGGCCACTATACAATTGAAATCTTTGTATGAAAATACAAACGTATATGGTCACAAAGGTTAAAGTCAAAGTCATTTGTTTTTGAAGCAACAGCACTTGTGTTTTGAATGACTGTAGAAATATCAAACAGAGAGTATGCTGGCATTCATACGAGATAAAATAACCATAGTTTCTGCAAAGAAATCTTTTGTTGCAGACCTTAAGTGTTGAGCAATCTGGACTTTTCTCCAAATGTTGGAGTTTTTACTGGATTTAGCAAACTCCCCTTTATCAGAGAAGTAAATGTTATCACCAAGAAAACAGAATTTAAAAATAATAAAAATCAATATAGAATACACACAAATCAATTAGGACAAGGGTGACCCCAGGGTTGAAAAGGGCGTATAATTAATAGCCACAAAATAGTGCAGAGACAATACTAGCCCCCCCCCCCCAAAAAAACAAAACAAAACAACAACAAAAAAATAAAAATAAAATAAAAAAATAAAATCTATTTTACAGTCTGAATTTGGAGTATTTTTGTATAATGTGAGGAAAGCATTGTGTTCTCTGATTATTTACTGTAAGGTGAGTTCCTGAGGCTCAAACAGAAACATGCTTAAATCTGGTTAAATTCACACTTTGACTTCACACTTTGAAATCTGTACTGCAAGATTTAAAAATTGGATTTTAAATTCTAGTTGATTAAATAGATCTCAGGACAAACCACTTACATGTTGCAAACTGGAACCACATCTTTGGTTACAAATAAAGCATCAAGCCACGAAAAAAAAAAAAAAAAGAGAAACTACACTGCCTATAAAAAGCAGTCCCTACCATTTGGACTTTTTCATGTCTTAGCAACGTTGAAACACAGTGGATATAATTAGATTTTTTTTTTTTTACTGTCAAAGTCAAAATTTCTACAGTAATGACCTGATGATAAAAAAATAAAGAAAGAAAGAAACCAAACAAACTGATTTGAGGTCCAAAAGCTACAGTATTTCACTCAGTTTCTTTGAAAACCCAAATATGAACAAATTTACTGAAAAGTAGCAGTAAAGTGAGGACTTGAGAATATTACCAAGGCACTGAATATCCCTAATACGATCAGAGCAACAAAAAATGTTTGGCGAGAGCTCTAAATCTGCCAAAAGCAGGTCATCCTCAAAAGAAAGAGAAAAAGCAGTGAAACTTGTGGAGTCACTGAGAGGTCAAGAACTGGAAGTGTCTGAAGGTTGAGATACAGCAGGAGATGTTACTGCGAATCCATGACAAACTGTCACGAGTGAAAAAGCCCACAAGAAAAACAGAAACTGCAGCAAGGTCAAAGGTCGTATGTTCAGCTTAAGTCTTTGTCTATACCCATATCTCATGCAGCAGGTTACACAAGGCGTGTGAAGGTGAAGAACAAAACTATATACTATATTATTTATACACACACACACATATATATATATATATATATATATATATGTGTGTGTGTGTGTGTGTGTGTATGATTCCTGTTAGAAATCTAAAAACTGCAGATTTTATTTCCTTCAAGACAAATAAGAAACCAAAACTAAGCAGTAGTGTTTTTAAGACATTTTTAATGTCCTCTGTGACAGAATAAGAGTAGAGCCCTCAATCCAGTAATAGCTGGACCTGATCTCTGCTGCTGAAGGAACAGAGATTGAAAGAATAATGAGAGAAAAATGGACTGTTCAAATGTACAAGGCTGATAAAGAGCAAAATACAAAGATAGGAAATGTAGTCATTTTCAGTTTCTAGACTAAATATTGTCATGTAGGTGGTCAACACTTGAATGATCACTTTTGTAAATGCATTTAATTTCAATCCATGTTCTCACCCACTGACATTATTTTCTTTTTTTAAATAGGTCCCAGTCATATCCACCATGATTCAATGTTGCAAAACAAAACATGAAAACTTTGTGTGGGATGAATACTTTTTGTAGGCACTGTGTTGGGTCAATATAGATAGTTTTTACAAGTGTTACAACAGCTGAACTTTGATAGCTGACGTTAGAAGCATAACATAAAATATATGGAGCTGTGTAGGCCATTTGTGATAAGCTACAGAAGCTCCGAAAATATGAATCTAGACCAAGCCCGGGTGACCATTAGGAAAAAAGACAACCCATTAAAAAAAAAGAAAAAAAAAGTTGTTGGCTGGCTATAATAATATAAATCCCTGTAAAAAGCAATAAATGTTCACATTAGATGTTGTAACACACTAACAAAATAAGCCATAAGTACATTATACAAGACAACAGTGAGATATTTGGACAATATATGGATGTTAGGCAGGTAGGAGTCTCTTCATGTGTGATAAGTCACTTCACACGTGTAGTGAAGCCTGAAAACAGTTAGTTCGATCAAGGTGAGAAAGTGACGTAATGCATGCTGGGCTTCGTTTTGATGCGATCATTTTTGAGACAATATTGTAGGTGGATCGCCTTAACTCATCCTGGTCGTCATGCTTCAGGTTCGTCTCATTGCGGTCCAAAGATCCCAGTTTTGTCATGTAGCCAGGATTTAACTCGCTGGAGTTTTAGGCAGTAACACTGATAGTATAGTGCAAACTGGACAGAGCTGCTTTTTCCTCACGTCAACTTAAACAGGTGCAAACGCTCAGCAGGATAACATTTAAGACAAGAAAAAAAGGGCAAAAACATAAATATCAAAAAACATTTATCAGTATAAAAAGTAATAAGGTTATTCATTTAATCAATAGTCTGGCAAAAAAGGCCTCAGAAAAGTTTTCAGATTTTTACAAATTAAGTGCCCATGAGAATGTCCTCAGACGAGCGACTCCAAGCTCTCTGCAGGGTCCGACTCGTCTGCAATCACCACCACTCCATTAGTGTCCATGTGCATGGGGCTCAGGCCACACTCTCTGTTACTGACCAGACTGAGCATGGCTTTGTAAAGGTACTGGTACTGCTCCTGTTCACACAAACACAAACATGCAACAGTTAACCCCACAGATCACCAACTATCAAAGAGAAGAAAAGCAGAACAGATGAAAAAATTATTTTTTATCAATTTCATACTAATATTGAATCTATCATAGAAACAATCCCCCTCCACCAAAAAAAAAAAAAAAAAAAAAATCCAACCCTCTTATGTCCATGGAATCAAACACTGAATCAGACAAACACAAGTAAGAATTCACAATAGCATAGTTTGATAGATGCTATGATGGATGTCAGTGGCGATCATAAATCCCTCTGTAAACTTACGATATCAGTGAAGACTCCTGGCCTCATGAGATTGATCATCTTAGCCACCTGATAAATGTCGACAACACCCTCATTCTCCAGCTGCTGGGACAGTGTGGTGAGAGCACAGAGCATCCCTGCTGACACTGCTCCACACCTGAGAGCAAATATTCAAAATCAGCTCCACAGGAGACATTTCTGTCTGAAAGAACATTCCTGTTTGCATGATATCCAACAATATCAATGTCACACCAACTAAATCCTCTTCTAAACCCATTCACTCCCAAAGGACAAGTTTCTAATCTGTAATTTCAACGATCTCATGATCACATAAGCTATTGTAAACAGTTAAAGTATTAAGCATAGTACTCCTCTGTAACCAGCATGTAACTATTGAAATAGAATAACCTGCAGTAGAATGAATGGCTAAAATGTGTCATGCAATCAGCTTCTTTCACGCAGAAATGTCTATACTGTGTTTGTGTTACACAAGCATGATGCATAATTGCATCATGTTAGTGTAACACAAACACAAAAAACAACAAAGGTGAAATAAATTGGTCAGGAGACAACTCCAGCTCAAGCCGCAGCATTCATTATCTCAATGAAAAGATGTTTTGTTATTGCGAGAAACCCAACAGTGATAACCATTAAAAAGCACTTGGCTAACTGGAAGAGGAAAAACTCCCTTTAACAGAAAGAAACCTCCAACAGCACTGAAATTAGATTGGGAAGCGGTAGAGAGGGGAGAAACAGAAGATGCAGTGATGAAGAGTATTCAAGTCACTTATGTTTTCACTAACAGCAGCTGTGGTGTTAAGCACAGTGATCTGTAAGAAAGACATCAGCTGGCAACTGCTGGAGGAGCTGTTATGATTGCCTGGTTACTCAGAGAATTTAGTGCTGTTGTTTATCATGGAAGCTGTCTGTAGATTCTCATTGAAGGACCCAAAGTACTCCAAACTCAGCCCACAGTCGAGTTTATCAAGGAAAACCTACAAGCAATTAACAACTTTCTTTTATCACTATGAAACCTTAAAAATCCACACCCAAATGCAACACAAAAATATACATGTATATTCATAAACAGAGTCCTGGATTAGTCTGTGAATAGGTCTGGAACGACAGAAACATGACAACAACAAAGCCCCAAAATACTCCCGACCATTTAAATTCCTTGATAAAATTATTTTGCGTTTGTTCTGTGTGGACATATAATAACAGAGGTAAACGCAATCGTACTCATCGTGCACGATGGTTGGACCGTCTCGAGTCATCGCCTCCTCCTTGATGACACTGATGAGTTCAAAGGTGCTGCTGAGCGGGGCGTCAGGGTTAGGCCATTTAGGGCACTGAAAATGTCTCACTTCAAGAACGTAGTCGTCCTGTAACACACAGAAGTGCAAGCACATGACGTGACGTAAATAATGAAATGGATGATGCTCTTTCAGGCCACAATGATAAAAAGTGGTCTGTTTGGTGTAACAGAGGGAAGCAGGCACCTGTGTGGCCTCTAAGATGAAGTCGTGGATGATGATCTGCTCCTCGTTGGAGAGGCACAGTCTGTCCTTACTGATGAGTGTGACAGTGAAGGCGATGCAATTCATTGCCTCTTCCCGACTTGGCCAATAAACAAATTCATCCTCAGCCTGCAGAGAAACAGCGGCACAGGTAGATTTTTTTGCTTCAACTCTTTCACTAATGCTTAATTTTACTCTACTTGCACTTATGTGTGTAAATGTGTGAATGTCACTTTATTAGATGCTCCAGAACTATAAGCCAAATAAAACAAAGACACTTGGAACATACCAGTCCCTGGTTGTCAGGCAACATCACAATAATTTGAGCGTTATGGTCCCAAATCATTCTCCAGAAGTCAGTGGTGGTGTGGGGCAAGGGATGCTGGGTAATGATGAATTCGTTACTCCTGTAGTAACCCTGAGGTGACAGAGATGATCTGTTAGCCTTTCTGAGACTAACAAAGGCCACTTGTACTGAAGGTTGGATCTGGAAGCTAACAGACAACTACAAATTTCTCAATAAATTTTGATAAAGTACAATTACACCTGTCAATACATTTCTCCAATAAACACACAGTAAGCAGGGGAAAAAAACTGGACAGGGTACCATTATGTAGGATGCATTTATGTAATCTGTTCCCTTCATTCCAGGCAGAGTAGTGAGTCCGACCCTTGCTCGCTCCGCTGTAGAGAGGCAGAGATGGAAAAACACACTTTAAATGAGAAACCAGGCCTCCATAATATTGCACTGGCTGATAATGCACACATTCATTACTAGTCCTCACTGTTGCTATAGCAACAAGTATCTCTGTTTCCCCTGTCAGGGATCCAAGAATGCACATAAGGATTAATTTATAGGATTATGGAAATAGATTCTAATTTTGGAAAATGAGCTGTCATTAATAATTTACCGACTGGAAAATGTAGAAAACTACCTTGGAAAATTTCCTGATACTTGTGGTTAATAGAAAAAAAACCCCAAAAAACTAGAAGAAGAAGAAGAAGAAGAAGAAGGAACATAATCAACATTTGGCAGATTTTTTTCGTAACAAATTCATTTTGTGCATTCTTTTTTAATTAAACACATCATTGCTTTACAAATCTTTTCAAGACAGCTGCCCGTACTAATTATTATGCAAACCCTCTCTAACCAACCCTCGTGACACCCATGAATGCAGACTGTGGCAGCTGTACATGTTCAATATGACCTTGCTTGGTCAAAGCCACAACTCAGTTGCAAGGCTGCTGTGGTAAAAATGATAAGACACTCACAGGGAACCACTGAGGAATTGCGGTTCTTCTCCTTGTTGCAGTCTTTGTGGGCACTAAAGCACTCCACAAAGCGTGTGTTGCACTGAGTCAGCAGCTGGTGAGAGAAAAGTCAAAGACCAGAAGATTAGAAAATTTGAATTTAAGCCTGAGAGTCAAAATCTGACATGAAAATTAAGATGTAATGGTGTTTAACGCGAAGATTAATAGCAAGTCTTTCACACTAATAAAGAACCTGTGAAGGACTGGGGGAATTGACATTATGCAGGAGCAATTAGTTTGTCTCTGCTGAAGTTGAAATAGCAGGAGCTTGATGAAACATTCATCAAGCTTTGCATAAGGCAGCAGGGGTGACAGACACGACTTTATTATAGCCAACATCAGAGACACTCTCAGTCTATTCCTGTCAGGAAATGGAATGCCTCCGTGCACTCTGCTAACAAGCTTCTGATCCAAAGACTGCCTCACTTTCAGCCGGTGTTGCCACTGTAGAAGGTGACAGCTTGTCTAACCAGACCGGTCAGTTGCCCAGAAGGTTTGCTCACCCTGAACTGCTTTTCCAGCCGTGTGCGGCCAGTCGAGTTGGGCATGAAGATGCTATTGACATAACTGTGGAGCTGCCAGGCAGGCACCTCTGTTTCTTTGCTCAGGATGGCCTCCATCAGAGCATCATGGATGAAAACATACTGCTCCTATAGAGGGTCAGAGGATTAAGAGATCCAAAGTGGTTAATATTATAGAAAAAAAGAATTTGAGATAAATAATCATCCAAATAAAAACATAATATCAATAGTGAAAGATTTTCTAAATTCACTTTATTATGATGGAATATACTTTGTTAAGCTTTCTCATTTTAACTTTTTCCAGCAGTAACACGAAAGCAAATCACTTTCATTGAGTCTTCATTTACAGACAAAGACTGTTAGGAAAAGTGTCATGATGAAATAAAATGCTGTTGGGAAATGAAAACAGATATTGGAAAACAAATTAATGTAAAAACTTAATTAAAAGCAATACACACTATATGACGTTACATTGAAAAAATACTTTGTTACATGTAAAATTATTCTGTATTTAGAATTTATGTCATTAGTTGCGACCCAATTTATGATGATAATTCATTGGTTGATAATTAAGTTTTATTGGATCATTTCAAAATGCTAGGTCTGTTTGGGGAACAGGGAAAGGGAACATGCAAGAAGAAAATAAAAACAACAAACCCCCCACCCAATAAAATACTTCAGGTCAATTTTATACAATGCATTCATTGAATATATATAGTAAAAAAAAAACAAGTAGAAGAAGTATGAAGTTTAAAAACTATTGAAATATTAAGTTAAGTTATAATTAATAGAGAAATACCTAAACAAGACCCAGAAAACATGATACATCACACAGTGATAATTTATCACACATTAATTAAGGAGGACTAAAATATAACAGTTCTGCTATAATTGAGGTCCAAAAGTCTGAGAATAGGAAAGTGAAAGTCAGACTTTTGGAGCTCTCTGTACAAAACTGACCTGATGAAAGCCAGTGTGGCACTATTCTAGTGTTATAATTCATCTCTACTGTGATGACTATGAGTAACAGTTTGTACTGTGCTGCAATTAAACTGCATCAAGTGTGACCTTTACTTGAGCCAAACTGAGCAGCTTTTATGACTTTCTATCCATCTTTAATCCTAGATGACCTTTTTTAATGTAAGAGAAGGAATTCAGTCTCACAGGTGAAGTGATGATTTAGGGTTTTCTCACCTCAGTCTGCACTAGGTAGTTGCGTTGTGTGCGGATATGTTTGAGAAAATCCAGGACACTGACTGTGCTTTTGTCCTTGATCTGTTGCAGCATGCTGTCAATGACAATGTACGTTCCTGTGCGCCCAACCCCTGCACTGTATAGCAGAGAGCAAAAAGCAACATGAGCATAATGGCATGCCCATAGAGGAAGCTGTAAACCAGGTCAGCAAAGAGGAGAGTCGAACGCTCATTTAGCTCAGCAACAAGGAACTCTACCTGCAGTGCACCAGGACAGGGCCCATGTCTTGAGTGCGAGCTGCTGATGAGCGATTGATGAAAGTGAGCACAGGGAGGGTGTACTCTGGCACTCCCATGTCAGGCCACTGAGTGTAGTGATACTGCACCACAATACGTTCATTTAGCCTCCCTTTAGGATTCCCCTTCTGGCCCTGAAATATAAGACATTGGTGAGAATACAATACAGACCCTTCAGCTAATGGCCATTTGATTTTCACCACCTCAACTAACTACCAACTACTTTAACTTACGACTAAACTAATTACTTTCTTTCACTGAAGTTGAAGTCAGGTTTAATAGTTTTATAGTTGACTGAAATAGACAAGATGCAAACTATTTCAAGCCAACAATTCCCACAGTTCTCAGCTCTCCAATGAGTTCATGTTGTATCTTGATAACACTGTGGGAATCATGATGCACTTTTAAAACAAAGAGTAGAACCAGACCTATTGTCTTCTTTCCCCATACAGTCTTCAAAGCCTTTGCCTTCATTATCGACAATGCGACCTGACTGCCAATAGTTCAGTGGAAGACTTGGGTGTGTTATGCTGGAAGCAGCTAATATAGCCAGAGTCCATAGCATGAAGCAAGATACACAAAAGTCTTTAACAACAGTAACACATCAAGACGTTATTTCCATTTTCAAATTGGTAGTCTTCAGACCCAACACTTGACATCACTTGAGGTCATTTATCTGACTTCACACAGCTCCAGCTGGAGCCACACAAGGATTTATAAAACTTTTCACATATTCTCCCAGACTCCCCAGATTTTGATGTTTAAAATCAGAAGAGTTTTAATCAAGCAACCTGATTTAGTTAATCACCATTTTAAAACTGAAGAGTAGATCCTTACAACTAGGGAAGGACTATACAGACAAACTTACTAACCAATGCAAGAATAGCTGATGCAACCAGGTTCAAAAAACAATAACTCATTAAACCAAACAGTTCTGAAGATGATTCAGCAATGAGAATAAAGTTAATCTGACTTTCAGTTACCTTTTTGACTTTAGTATTCCTTATAAGGAAACGCCGCAGTGTGTAGCAGGCATGCACTTTGGTGCTTTTCAGCGTCACTACAATGTTTCCATACTGCTCACTGTTCTCTGTGGGCCAGTACTGGTCACATTTCCTCTGAGGGACACAAGACACACAATGAATGTTTTTTAACGCACATCTGGAACCCAGTTATAGTCATCTCTGTTTTCTATTTTCAATGATGGAAGTGAACCTACTCTCCCCTTCTCCACTAGGTTTGTGATCATGACGATGATTCCAGTGTTCTGCTCCCACACCATCCTCCAGAAATCCTCAAATGTAGACTTGAGAGGACCCTGAGCAGCTATATAAGCTCTGGGATGGTTGTAGCCCTGAAATGAGAGAGTGGTGAAATTGATACTAGTAAGGTTTAGAAAACTAAATCTTGAATGATTGAACATGTCAAGTTGTTTGTAAAACTCACGTCCACATAGTTTGCGTTGATGTAATCTGAATGTTTGGCATCTTTCCCTGCCAGAGCTCGTAATTTCACTCTGCTGTGGTCATCTAAAGAGAGTTTGACATATTTGGGTGAATTACCAAAAGGATAACAACATGTTATTAAAACCTTATTGGATTCTGAAGCAGTAGACATCTTAATCATGTTTGAAGCTGACTCACAGGCCACAATGTTGATATATCTGTTTTTGTGCTTATTGTCAGGATGATTGGAATGTTCTGCTGTGATTTTCAGGTCTGCTGTTGAGCGCTGGACCTCCTGGTGAGAGAGAAACAGGCAGTTGTATTTTATTTAATGAGTATAAAGGAGGTAACGGAATTATTCTCTGTTAGTAAATTATAATAACTTAAACTAACAGTTTTCATAGGAACTGCAGAATTTAGTAAAACTTCTCAGATTTCATCCATTTGTGATATTATTGATTGGAAAATTTAACTTCTTTCTTTTTCTTAACTCACTCGCTGCATTGGGAGTTCAGAGCTTAGTATGAACTGCAAAGCCTAAAGACTGACAGGGATTCAGTGACTCAATCAACAGTGATTATACAGAGCAGATGCTAGCTACCACTGGGGTTTGAACTTAAAGATTAGTAGGACAGACATATTCTCCTCTATTACTATTACTATCCTCTATTACTCACTAACCCACATCTAAAACGGCATAATAATTTCTAACACACTTTCATTCTGGTGCATTTGAAAAAATTATGCACACAAGCTTCACATCAAATGACCCTAATTAAAAGGAGCCCTTTCAGGGGTGAAGCTTTTCCCTGATTCCCTAACCTGGCTGCACAGTAACTGTGTTTCTACCCAGTCAACCAGCAGACAGACCTTCTCTAATTACCCTCGTCTCACTTGATCTTTCTCTCCATCTCTCTCACAACCATCTGGTCAAAATTAGCAACAATGCACACAAACACAGGGGGAGAATGATCTCTGGCTTCTGCTCAGATGCAGGCACATTTGCAGGCTGCATTTGCATACAAGAGGGGGACATGGACCGTGCTGAATAGTCTTGAACATCTTACTTAAACACAGAGAAGAAAGTCTTCAGCCTTGCGAAGAGCTCTGTGAGGCTATACATAGTCGAAGCTTTTTTTGAACCATTTGTGAACACTGCTGATGCAGACACGATGATGCTGTGTTTATACTGTTGGCCATGTTAAGCATCTTAGTGTTTACACGTACAGTGCAAATTAGCCGAATAAGAATCAGAAAGTCTTTGTTGCCAAGTACGTTATAAACATAAAGGAATTTTGTCTTAGTTTTTTGATGTGGGAATTAACATTTAATTAAAATTTAAATAGCTAAATATAAAACAGACAAAAAAAATTTAATTTGTGAAATTAAAAATATTTACAATAAGATAAAGTACATGCAGTTGTATGAGATGTGCAGAGTTTTCAGAGTCCAGAAAGGGTCAGTATCACACTCTGAACCTAAGTACAGTTGTGGCTGATAGGAATGTCAGCAGATAAACTGATTTTTGGTGATAAACAAAAAATAAATTAAAAAAAAATTTAAAAAAATTAATTTTGACTTTGAGTTATTCCAATGAGTCCTGAGGCAGATATGAGTGCGAGTACCAAATTTTATGGAAATCCATCTGACGAATGACGATAGATAATGCTTTTATTTTTTCTGCAGCCCGAGTTAAAAGCCGTATCAAAGGTTAACAATGTCACATTACTGACAAGAAAGTGTTGATGAAAGCATACCTCAAATTCCTCAGCAAAACCTTGTAGGGTGTTCTTATAGAGCTCAATGATGTGTTTAACAAACTGCTTAACGGGGATGGCCTCCATGTCATCTGCAGGAGTAACAGAACAGTTAGCCAAGTCTCAATTACATGGAGCTTGTACAGAATACATACATTATATGTAGTCTGTGTGTGTGTGTGTGTGTGTGTGTGTGTGAGCCTGCAGTATTTATAGACTATACTGGTACCACACACAAGGAAACTAATGTTATTCATCATTTTTTAATGGATCTAGGTTACAAATCTGGTGTGAAGCTTGTTGACTTTAATGCAGTCATCCAGGCAGGCAAAAAAAATACAAGGAAAAGGAAAGTGTTTTATATTCCTCTGTCACAAATACATAGCATTAGTATTTTGAGTATTTATAGCAGGCAGCATCTGTCTTATCTGGGCCAAATCAGCCCCAAATCACACACGAGGGATCTCTGATAAGGCTGGTAACCATCTCAAAGGGACAATAGTGCAGGGCCCCAGCTGTTTTCACTGCTGAGCCTGGCCACTGTCTAAACTAATACACCCTTGCAGCTGGGTCCTTTAGGGCTCTTTCTTGCTTCAGTGGTTACAATGTGAAGTCGAATTCTGGATTGTTAATCTGTTCATTTATCAACATCTCTTTCCTCCCCTGTATTAGAGTCAGTAGACTTATCTTCAGTCTACTTGTCATCAGAATGGTAATGGGTGAAATGTGGCTTTAGGATGTAGAAATTTCAATTAGGCAAGGCTGATTAACCATCACGACAGGAGATAAAGTTGTACAGAGGTATGTTCACACACACTTTAATTTCCCATATATGACACTCCATGCTACATCAAAAATTTAAACCATGCATGCATTTTCACATTTTCCAATTAAAACATTTAAATAATAACTGAATAAATATGGAGATAAATAGATTGAAACACACCTTCAAATATCTGTGAAGATACATTATGCAAATAATGAGCCCCTCAGGAAATTCATAGCACAGTGACTTGCATGTTTCAATTCCAAACATTTCAAACAATCAACTACATGGTCAGTCATTTAGTCATGTGTGCTATCAAAAATACACCACAGTATCTTAAAAACTAGAGGAAAAAAAGAAAAGAAATGAGGAACAAGAAATAAAGGGAGGAATATCGAAAAGCCAAGGCAATAAAAGCTGAATGAATGCAGAGCCAATACCGGCGTCAACTGTGCTCTTTAACTACAATATCAGAGTCTTGAAATGTCCCTGAGCTTCAAGCAACTGTGAAAGTGTTGTCCGATATCGACTAGCTGCCACTGCACTGCTGCCTGGAACATTAAAGGCAAAGAAAAGCCAGTCACACAACTCCCACAGAACTAGTACCAAGTCATTTCACATGTAAATGAACAGAAACTGGGTGAATGCAGACATCAAGGTAATGGAAAAAACATTTGAAAAGAGGTAACAGTGGGTTGTGAATGTGTGCTGTATCAGTAGACTTCAACAGTTTTGTGATTTTCTCCAGTTCTAGTGATAGATTTAATGGAATGGACAGAATAATTTCATTGTCTTCAACGGGGTACTATTGAGCTAGCATAACTATTTACATTTCTTTAAACAGCACTTTCAGATGAATTCACGAGCCCCTTCAACACCACAATTGACAACCACTAATCCATTACCCTCAGCTATTTCACCATTTGTTCTCCACTTTAAGTTATTTTATTGTTTATCCACCACTTTAAGATAACTATTTTAACTGCTTCATCAATACGCGAAAATAACTTCTTAATAGTTTGCCCTACATTTAAAGTTAATTATTTAACTATTTATCCCACACTTCAAGCTCCTCTTAGTTTAACATTTACACTTTAGAACTAGCCCACAATGTTTTAGCATACCCCAAAGGAACTGCACAGGTAATCTGGGGCGCAATTATGCATTTGGATTTGAGCTTTACTTATATGGATATCTTAATATGATGAATAAAAAATGGCTCACCTGGTATGGGGATGACAGGAATGTTCTCATTGGCCACCACCCGCGGAGAGCTGCTCTCCTCCACATAGAAGTGAGCTGTCTGGAAAAATCTCCTACAGGGACACAGAGAGAAGCACAGTGGGAGGCACCACAGGGAAACCACACGCTATTACCGTAGATAATGCCGCAGTAAAGTGTATTAAGGAGTCATTGTTCCATTGATCTTAGGTCTGGTCTGTGAACATCAGCATCCAAATGCTGAATAGAGTGACAGAAGAGGGGCAGAAAACTGTTAATGAAAAGTAGTTGGGACACAGTTGATCACACACAGATCGCTCCTTCAAACACAATCTGAGCTGACTAAAGGGAACAGGTAAACAACTCTCAGTGACACAGCACAGCACCAGACTTAGCTCTTCTCAAATTGAACACAACTTATCTAAACACATTCCCTCCCCCAAGATTCTGTCTCTGGGACAAGATACACCAACCTGAACTATCCTGCTTCATTATAAATAAAGCTAAATCAACATAGGTGCATTTCCATTAAGCTTTTTTTTTCTCCAGCATGTTCATGTCACAGTAAAAACTTGATCTTTATTTTGATATTTTGATCAGATGAAAGTTTTGAAATCCAGCACAGCCACAGGTCATTTCCAGTGCGCACACTAACGGCTCCAATTTAGAAATTTCAAACTCCGGGCTTCACTGAAAGTATTGGCCGGTCACTCCCGGTACTACAAGCCTGAAGGCACCTATGGTCTTTTTGTTGTTATAATTTTAGATATTACAGATTTTGAAAAGATAATTTTTTGCTAGATTCCAGCTTCAAGATGACCTTTTTTGCTTTAAGGACAACAAAAAAACGACAATTTTAACATGAAGTGAGAAAGAAAAAACTCAAATTCTTTCATTTTGCTGACCCCTGAAAAACAAAGATGCTGAGGAGGAAGGTCCTCCCTGCACATCCTCTCATTTCCTCATCACAAGCTGCACACACTTTACCCACATATACACAATGTCTATAAAGGAATGCATATAAAAAGACCCATATTTCACACCAGTGCCAGCCTATCCCAGATTTGATCCTACCTGTACTTGATGCAGATGAGTGAACAGATGCTAGTCATTCTCTAAGACTGATAGAACAAACATAAAAAAAAGCTGCACTGCACTTAAAAGATGCGGAAAGAGTGATGGAGGGAGATAGAGAAAAAGGGGAAAGGGGAGGGTTAAAAACAAATGGGGGAGGAGTGATCTCCCCTGGCTTGCGTCACACCCTCCCAATTTAATGACCACCCCGTGGGTGTAGATGTGGTGCAGGTAACGAACCAACATTGTCGACACCTTCTCCCTGAATTCCGCCCAGAGTCTATAAGAGGAATAGTTTGCTTTGGGGAAATGGGATCACATTAAGGTTTTTAAATAAATGTCAGGTGTAACAAAACTGGAGTTAGGCATTCCATTTAACACAGGCACCACTGAGCTGCCAATGCAAGATGGGATTTTTTCTCACTTCAACATCTGTGAGTTATCAACACACCTCGAGCCTCAGAGAGTTCCAGATGTGTTCTGTAACTGCAGCAATTAATTCCACTGTAGAAAGACCCATAGCCCAAGTTTATCCAAACAAGCAAAAATAAAAAAAGCTAAAAGGAAGACAACTGTATTAAACTTCAGGACATGGTTCATTGATTATGCATTTCAAAATAAATATTTAGAAAACAAATGGGTTGCAATTTTAAGTTGTTAATGACGAAAACATCTGTGAACGGATACATTCACTTGCTCTAATAGCTGCACTGGCACCAAGAGAGACTACACAGAGCATGAAGAGTAAAGACGTGTGAATGGGTTGATTTCATCCTCCATCACGGCCTTTTCCCCAGGGAAAGCAGAGATTGTCTGAACTGTCTGAGTTGTCACAACAACAGCTGGGATGGCCATTTCTAATCTCAGAGCTGCTTCTGCTCCGCTCCTCAAATACCACAACTTTTCAGTAATTCATCCACCAGTGGAACTGCTACAGTCACCTTGTTTTCAGCTGTCTGCGTTTTTACATCTCTGTGGAGTTGATAATCAGGCTTTTATTTATATCATGATCTTGTATGGCACCACATGATGGTACAGGAAGGTGTTGTTGGCTTATAAGCATTAAAAAACATATCCCGAAGAATTTCACATCAAACATGTCAAGTTATAACACCCCTACCCCTGCCCCATCAGACTGTAAATATTCCTGAGACCAGATAAGGAAATGGTCCACAGTGCTGTTTGTAGCTCATTAGCCATCCCACATGTGCCAATGGCCCTGCTAGTGCAATTACTGGAGCTCCAATGGCGTGGCTGAAAATTAGCCCAGCAGATGAAGACACAGCTGGGACCCCTGCTGATACTGCGGGGCCTTCAAATCACTAGCCCCTTACTTGGATGGGTGATGGGTCTGATGTACAACGTGCAGGCAGGAAAGCAAGCTTACAACCAGACTGATGTGCACAAAAACAGCCATTTCCAAATTAGACAGGGCTGAATGTCAAGCAGACAGACTGGAAAATCCAGACATGCACGTAATAGTCAATTAGTCTAAAATACGAGAGTGAAAAGATGTATGAATGAGGTCTGTGTGGGTGAGGGGCAACTCAGTGATTCATCATCAATGATAGGCTTATCAAGATGAGATATGTCTGCATTTACTAATGCTTGTTGTAATGACAATTTACCAGTTAAATTCTATGACTTTTAACAGTAAATTGTACCCTCCGGATTAAAGTGCTCACCTCCAGTAGACCATGACAATCAGCAGCATTATGAGGCAAAGCAGAGTGAGAGCCGACACCACCACTAAGGGGACAATCCACACCATCCTTCCCATCCCTGGAGGAGGACTTCGGGTAACATTGGACAAAGCGATCCTGTCTGGAGCATAATACATGGATATGTTACTTAGTACATAAACAGTACTACTGAGTAAACACCTACTAATATGCCGAAATTTAACTACATATGGGAAGCACTGCTAGGAATGGAAGAGTGTGTTGGCATGTAGTGATGTCTGACAACACCACTGGGGTCCCCAAAGTCTGAACAGGAATTTCAAGCTTTACCACTAAACCAATAGATCAAAAAATGTAAGACTAGATAGGGAAGATCCTGCAGAGAAAGTTGTTGTTAAGTTAAGGCTACTAAACGGTCACACTATTATAATTAACTGCTGCATCTTGATGTGCCGTTTGCTCAACAGCAGATCAACTGATGTATGTTGTGGATGTGAGTGTGCATGAATATGAAGTTTAGCTAAGTGTTTGTGGGGTAGATAACACCAGTCCTGTTCATTTTTTTAAGATGACAGAATTAAAACATCAGTTGGAGTGATTTTGTCTTTCCTAGAATGTAACATAACAGAGACCTGGGTACCATCACAACATTTGCACCTACATACTGTGATGACAGCAATGTAATAATTATTTCTTTACTCCTCTGAGTATCTTTCATTAAGACCAAACACAGAGAAAGAGATTTTCAGGCAAACACAATTCAACTAGTAACCTTCATGGACTGAAAATGCAACCAGTCTGTGGTCCATCCTGATGATTAGGCAGGTCACAGTGAGTTGTACATCAGGTCACAGTAGATAAGCCTTAATGTATGTCTTGCTTCATCATCTATTTTCATCTAAATAGGGTGGTAAATAAAAAAAAAAACTAAAACAAAAAAAAACATTTTGTATTGAGAAGGACTTGAAACTACTGTTAGAGACCTCAAATTCACTAGTATGAAGCTAATAAATCAGGTGAGAAGTAGTGTCACTTTCCCATTATAGACTTCTACACAGTGACACTTGGAACCAGTGGAGTTGCCCCCTCATGGTCATAAGGTAGAATACAGGTTTAAGAAACTTTGGTAGGCCTACAGACTTCCATCTTTTATATAAAGTCTTTGGTTAAGACCCATCAGGTTCAGGTGAGCATTAAAAAGTGTAGTTGCTCCACTTGTGAAGAACATATTGATTAATTTAGTTAATGCTGTAATGAAGCATAAACATGGACTCCCTGATAGTTCACAAACAATGTGCTATTTCTAATATGACGATGGAGATAGCAAAAGAATCTAGCAAAAAGAATCTAAAAAGAAAGAAAGGAGGAAAAAAAAAAAAAACACTCCCTTGAAGCAAACTCTTTTGAAATATGCTTAAAGGAATTCCTCGAGGTGGAAGCCCTCCGGCAGACAGCTCACTTCTTCCTTCAGGCCTATGTGTTGTGCTGACACAAAAGCCTGAAGCTTTGTCTTTGCCTGGAGATTATAACCATGGTAGTTATTGTCTTAAATCAATTTATTTGTTATGTTAAATTGGGCTCCATAACTGTTAGTAGTGTTTGTTGAATTGTGCTTTGGAGAGAATCTTGGCTTGTATTATATCTGACAACATGAAAACAAGGTTTATGAAGGATTAAAAAATGATTTTTCTCTTTGGAAGGTATTCAGAAATGAAAATGAGTCTCGACTGTGCAAAAGAAAAAAAGATTACTTACCAGTGTGGACAGAGAAAGGCCAGACATTCTTCTCTTCATCACTGATCTTAGGGGACAAAGTAAAGCTCTGGGGAATCTGCATCTCAGATGTGTCTTCATGGGGCTCCTGAGTGAAGACTGCATTTACATCTGTGGGATTCTTCTCTGCATTGATCAACCATTCATCGCCGGTGCTTGCAGGTATTGAGGTGCCTTTAACTGTAGAGTTCCCTTCTGCTTTCTCTTTGGCTGTGGATGTGGGGCTGGGGACTAAAGCCTCTTTGGCCAAAGAGTTGTTCCCTTGTCTTTCCTCATTATTAGGTGTTGTCTTGCTTTTTTTCTTCTTGTCATCCTCTTCCTCGTCCGGCTCGCCTTCTTTCTCCCCCTCCTCTTCCTTCTCCTTACCTTCACTGGCAGGCTGGTTCTCCTCAGCCAGGGAGTCTGTCTCAGAGACCTGGGGCCCTGCCTGCTCAGTGCTGGACTTCTCAGGTGCAGCTGATGGACGGCTGGGGTTCTGAGTGGTTTGAGGAGCATGTGTAGGCCAAACTGAACTGGGCAAGGAAGAGATGACCCCTCCGCCAACACCTAAGCCTGCCAGGAGGGAACTTGTCACTACTGATGCCACTGTGGCCTGGCTGCCACTAGAGGAGGGCCCCATCCCTGTTGCCATGGAGACAATGGAGAAGTGGATGCCAGATGATGTCCAAGTGGAGGAACCAGAGCTTATTGGAGCCATGTCTGCCGAGGATGCTGGCGAAATCGTGGGCTGAGGAGAATGAGCGGAGAAACAGTGGTTAATCAACAGTTCTGCATTGATGTCACTAAAAATAATAAAATTACATTTGCGCTGCCATCTTCTGGTCAGCTCACCATGCCGGTCTTCACAATACGAGACCCTTCAAATATTCTTGTGGTATTTGCTGGAAAACAAAAGAGGAATCATTTCAAAACAACTATTTCATGTGTTTCAGTTGTACAAATTATTGAAAAAATATTTTTGACTATGGTCTACCTCTGAACAGCAGTGTTTGGCTGAAATCACTGCGCAGGTCATGTTGACATACTGCCTGCACTCTGAATAGGTACAGGATGTCAGGGGATACGTTAGTGATGACTGCTTTCTGCAACAGAAAGACACATAAAATTCAAAAATATTGCAACAAAATTGAATTAGTAGTGAAAATACATTTTAAGTGCGGGTGATTTTAATTCATTTTACCAAAAATGAAAAACTGCTACAGCCAGTGTTCTGCCAAAATTAGCTTCCATCCCCAGATTCAATGTAGTTTAAAACCTAATTTCCTGCTTAATTCAATTGTGTTGTGCAGTTTGCAGATGGCTCTATTTATATAAAATTGTTCCCCGGAATGGATGGGTGATTGCCTCTGGTGTTGCAGAGGTAGTATTTTTCTAAAATAAATTTAGATAAAAGGTGTCCTGAGATACAAACTGAAAATTGAAATGGAAATGAAGTGGGCAAAATAAGAAAGACTAGCAGCAGAAAGGGAGAGAAGTGGTAAAATGCGGTCAGAAAAAAGACTTATTGACTGTATTTATGGAGGGATTCTACAAAGACCGAGCATCTTATGGGCACAGTTTTTTTAGACAGTCAGGTAATAAATATGCAATAATAATAATCATATAATCAAACAAAACCCTTGAAAGTCCCCAAAGATACAACCTGCCATCAAAAACTAAATGGGGTTATATTGATCAGCTTTTTAGAAAACAGCCAATTTCTAAATTGTAGAAGACATCCTCTTAAATCACATCAAACAAAGCCTTGCCCAGTATTTCATGTTAAAAGTTGAACTATGGATTTGAGCAATGACTCTACTCCATATTTAACAACTACGCTTCTGAAACAAGTTATCCAACAGTATTGGGTCCTGATAGAGGATATTCTTCATTTTCTGTCTCACACCACAGACTACAGAATAAGGAAAATGAGAACTAGGCTGCAGTGATATGACAGCTCTGCCAGAGGACCTCAGGGTGCAGTATGGCCGATGGGGAGTAAAAACTAGCAAATGTAGTGGAAGGACACCAAAGAAATTAACCAGCACACAGGAACAGAAGTAGTTTCTATGTTTATCATGCATAATTTTTGAAGCAGTTTTCTGAACAAGCAGCTGGGGAGGCATAGATTTCTATGGAGTTATATGAGCTATAATAGTTTCAAGCAGAGGAAATAAATGTTAATCCATCTTAAACTGAAGACAGCCTTAGTTTAATTCATGAGGTAGTTCTTAACTGTACTGTAGGAGGCCTGATTACATTTGCATTTCTACCACCACATCCATAGATGAACTACAATCAAAGGACACACAGTTACTAACGTCTAAGTTAATTTTGATTGATCGGTTATTAGCTCATGCACTTGCTGATTTCAATCAGTAGTAACTAGTTCGTTATTACATAAATGCAACTTCCCTAACCAGCCTACCACCTATGAGATGAGAAGTCATCCCGGTCTCTTAACTGGTGTGCCAGTGTTTCGCCTAAATGTCTAAAGAGGTGTCTTAGATTTTCAAGACAGCAGGGAGTCAGTGGGCTTCACAAGACATACACAGCTGGGTATTAGCTTCCCACAAATGGAAGGATATGTGACCAGGGAGGGGAAAAAAAAAACGGCGTGAAAAAGAACAACCTTGTCAGTGTAAATTCCTGCAGCGTTAAGATACATTTCTGCAGAGACGGTGTACGTTATGTAGGAGAGATAAAGTACAGACTGGAATGATAACATAACATGTAACACAGATGAACAGAATTGTATATTAATGGTGTCTGAAGCTGCACAGAGATCTAGAGAAATAGACTTTCACAGTTGCCTGCATTTATTACAAAAAGAAGACAGTTTGTTTTCAAAGAGCTGTCTTCACTGCCTGAAATCAGACTAGAATTTATCAAACGAATAAAAAGAGCATATCTTATTTTGTTTATACTGCTTTTGTTTGAACTAGCTTTTGGTAAAAGCTATTTTTGATCCTATAATAATCAGACATACTTTGGAAAATGATCATTTTTCTCAGCTTTCATTTAGATGCTAAATAAATAGAAGATAGAAAGCTCTAAGACTGACAAAAGGCCAGAGGTGTATCTGTCAACTCGTTGCACATACACCAGGAGAGTTGTTAGTGTGTGTGACAGGTGTGTGTATCTTCTCTCAGACAGGAGATTGACAGGTGTTGTCTGGATCCTCATATCAACCAACAACCACATGCAAAGTTCATCACAATCTGTCACCTTCAATACACACTGTCACTGATCCAGCCACCCTCTGATCCTGACAGATTTAGTCGAGGTTGTGAAAACCAATCAGACCTTTTTAAACTTCATACATCAGAGAAACGAAAGCGAAAAGAGAAAGAGAAATAGACAGTCCTGAAAAACTGCCCTGGTCCCATATGAGCAGCTGATGAAAATACTCACCATGCTCTGGTCCCCAGTCTTGGTGAAGGTATTTTCATCTGCAACATCACGTTTCACCCAACTGTATGAGACCATGTAACTTTTGATTGGTGGATGGTAGACGATCAGAGGGCTTTCCCAGCTCACCATCAATGCCGTCTGGTTCAGTGGGTGGATCTTCATGCTCACTGGAGCACTGCTGCACACTGAAGAAGAAAAAAATTAAAGAAATAAAACACACACCCACCAAAAAGAAGAAGAGGAAGAAGAAGGAGGAGAATAAAATAAAGTCTGCCCTTTTCATTGCCTGAATACAATTGGATCTAACTGAATACTTTTTTTTTGGAAGGACTGCTTCACCACATGTATTTTAGTGTGTTGCTGCGTGTATGTTGCCTTTCAACAAACATATTATTACTATCTGCTCCTGACATGAGTAAAAGCCATTTCCTGTCAAGATACAACTAAAAGGTTGAGATATTACAGTAACTCAATAATGAAAACACTCCTGGGGTCCTGATCAGGGTTAGACATGATCTCCGTCTGTCTAGACAACTGTCTTTCTCATGCTACAACACTGCAAGGGATTCTAGTTAGAATACAAAGCAGCCAGGTATAGTGAACATGTGGTGCAGATGTTACCGCAACTTCCTGTCCATATCTAATTTGCAAGATCTTGTCTATGCAGCATTTAACAGGATGCAGGAGGAGGGTGAACGAAGTGCTATAAATCCGCCTCAAGGTGGCAGTGTAGGCTGCACCATGGATATTTACAGAGGGATATTTCATTATGTGTATGGGACAATCTGGACATGCTTCTCAGCACATTGGGGCAACAGCAATCAGGATCTAGCATCGCCTGACTGTGCGCTCACAAGGTTTCTACCAAATTGAAATTGTCACCACAGTTCTCCATTTGCACAGAGAAGCTATGGTGCAAATAACGCATCATATGTGACAGGGAGACGTAGTGGAAAAAAATCAGTCAAAGGGACCCTGGGGGTGGGGGTTGCCATAGCAGGAAAATCTTGGGGTGTTGATGAGGTGTGACAAGTGTGAAACACATTATAACCCATCGTTGCTCATTGTCAACTTCAGTGACTCAACAACAGACATTTAACGACTGTTGAACACGTTGCTGTGATATTAAAGGATATATCATTACTGTCACGTCAGTCAAAAACATTTTCACTGTCAACACTAGAGCACAGGTAACGTCAAAATCAACAGCAGATGAAAACTTACAAGATGAATAACTTTCAGAAGCCATTTATTTTTGATTTTTTTTAAACATTTGGTCTATCGATCTGCAAACATGTCATCTGTGTTAATTAAAAACCTCAGTGACTTATGCCGCTGTTCATTTTTTAAAAACCTTTAACATACAATGGCAGATTGGCAGCAAAATTAATCACCTCTATTTTGTAAATGTAAATGGGATTTTGTCACATCATCTCAGGTTTAACTGAAAATATAAACAACATATCTTCAACTGTGATACACTATGAATCAAATCATAAACAGTACACAGTGTTTCACCAGCAGCAAAATTACACAGCGTGCTAGAAACGCTCTAGAAAAAAAATCTCATTATTTTTCTGTGAATACAAAGATACATACAGATTGTAACCTCCCATAATAAGCCTCACAGTGTTTTTACCCTTAGCCTGCAGTAGCACTCAGAGCAAAACATGAATCTCTCTTCTGCCAGTTTCTGCATGAAGGGGATGAATTGACTCCAGTCAACAAACAGCAGTTCCACTGCTTTTCACCTTTCAAGGCTGAAATTTTTTAAAGAAACTGCGTACAGACATTGGAATAATGATTTGGAAAAACAAGAATTTGACTGAAAGCACAAAGGAAGAATTAAAGCTGATTTTAACATACACTACCGGTCAAAAGTTTGGACACACTTTCCAATTCATTTGAATTAATAATTAGCATATTTTAAGGTTTCCAAGAATGTAAAGCTACAGTGCAGTAAAGTATTTACTATTTTTCACATTTTGTGATATGGCACCTTTCTGCCACCATAACAAATGTTTTTGCCTCATTAATCTACACCAAACAGAACAGCCCATAATAAGCAGTAATATAATTTCAGTTTTTGAAAATAGTTGACTAAAAACTGACAATGACAAAACCTTCACAATGGCAATCAGGTGCCTGAGATGTCTATTGAGAAATTGAACTCCACCTGAGGTAAATTCAACTGATTGGACTTGATTAGGAACAACACACGTGTCACACTGACATTTCCTAACAGCGCAAAACCCAAAACCACAAGGTGGAAAGAGGTGCATGTAGAGTTCAGACACAATATTGTATTGAGGCACAGATCTAGGGAAGGTTACAAAACCATTTGTTCTGCATTCAAGTCTCTCAAGAGTACAGTGGCCTCCATAATTCTTAAATGGAAGAAGTTTGGAACAACCATGACAAAGATGTTGCACAAAGGTGGCCTTTAGGGCCGCTTGGCTAGACATTGACGTCAAGATGCTTGGATTTTGCAAAAAAAAAAGAATAAAAGCATCTTAAGAATCCTCAGACTATTATTCTCTAGTCCAATGAAACCATGATGGAACCTTTTGGTGTCAGTTCTAAGCATTGTGTCTGGCCTTCATGTGAGAAAAAGGTGAGCATGCGCAGTATGAAGGAGCTTGTTATTGCACTGGTGGTACAGGTATATAGTATTGGAGAAAACACAATCGTTATCATAATTAATGCCTTTTATATCGTAGCATTATCATTGGGCAAACAATGAATCTGCAACATGGAAAACATATCTGCGACCTGCACTCTACATCAGAAAGGTTAGCATGTATCTTTAATGGCAAAGCAACCCTCTTGGCTTTAATAGCTACAGTGATGGAACATTCAGTCAAGGTGTGGCCCTGACTCCCACAACATTTACAAGAAAGGTCATCATTTACTGTACGCAGATAAATATTACACACACACACGCTATTGACAGATGCCACTCTAGAAGACTGACGCCGTTTACTTCCAGCAACTCCTATAAACTCTGAATTCTTCCTTTGTAACACAGAGAAATACAAATTCAAGAGACAGAGAGTAAATGAGCAAGAGGGAGGGGAAGTGGAACAAAAAAAGCATTGAGAGATACTGGTCCACATTTATTCTGCTTACTGACATAATGCAACAAAAGCAATTTCACAACTTAATTTGTATGAGTCGGTTTTAGCTGTGCCACATATTAATGATGATTGCTGATCGGCTCTGTTAGAGTGCTCCAACTTCATCACAGGCATTCCCAATCAATTCTCCCCACTAGTCACCAACAATACCACTTTAAGGAGCAGCAGCCTTTCTCATTAGTCTCCACATTTCCTGTACTTTTCTGTTAAAGCAAATGTTGTTAGATGTATAAATAAGGGAGAAAGGCAAACAAAAATGTTTTAATCAAGCCCTGCATGATATCTGTACTTATCATTAATACTGTGCATCCTTTGGCACAAAAAATGAGCTCTGATGAAAAGAATGATGTGAACTCTTCTGACAGGACCAACTTTACCCCAAAGAAATTAGAATTATTACAGTAATTTTAATCACATAATGATGTGATCTCTGTCAAACAAAGAAAATTACAGATTTCCTTCTAGGGTCCTACTATTTGAAATAACCTGTTGATTTGAACTCGAAACGTTTGAGTTCTCATCTCCTGTTAAGCAGCAAGATGAGTTTCCTTAAAGTTGGTTCCAAATTACAATGAAAAGAGCTCAGTAAGAATATTCACTGCAGCCACAGAAACAAACTAGTCAAAAAAAAAAAAAAAAAAAAGAAAGAAATAAAGCCTGGAAACGAATCAAATCTCATTTTACGAACATAAACAATATCTGCAACCACTTAGAACAGAACAACAGATAGCACAGGACTTCAATTTCAGCCCACTCAAGAGCTCTTATGAAATTGGTGTTATTTACATACAAACACGGATAATTTACAAAGACAAATTGTTATTATGTAGGCAAATTTGTATACCATTTATTTGGTCACATAAGCAAGGAAGATAAAGTGGAACCTTTTTAGCCATTTGCCAAACCCCTTCAGTACAGTGACTGTCCAGTCAATGCTCAGCAAGGTACGTGCTGAGTACTGAAAGAATTTAAAGGTGATGTCTATTTAAAAATACAAAAGATTTATTGACTTTCTATCTATCTATCTATTTATCTATCTATTCATCCTTAGTCACAACCTTACATTAAACCTTTGCCAAGATTTAGCTGGTTCTACACTACAATCCAACATCAGTGCTGTCTCATGCATAAATCATCAGCTTGGAATGACCCTTATTTTTAACTGACCAACATTAAGTGACATTAGCTAATTAGATGGAACTAGTAAAACCTGCTAGTGACAGTTATCATTACCATCATTGGGCGTCAGCTAGAAGTAAGGAGCTTGCCTTGTCCTCCACTGTTAGACATCAAACATCAATCCTTTGAAAACCTCACTAAGCATGTGCAGTTGTAAATGTGCCACAGTTCAATTACAAATGTGTTGTGCAAGAATGGAAAAGATTATATGCATGAAAAAGGTAATAGAGCAGGGCTCAGTGAATTGTCTGTTAACGTTGAAGATTGGAAACTGGTAAAACTAGACAAAGATACATGGCTTGTGTATGATTTTTGGGAGCTTTTGGATAAAATGTGATGTATGATATAAGCTTGTCCTGAACTGTGTGCGTTGTGTAATGCTGACAACCAGGGCCTTAGTTTTACAACTAATTCGTACTACTTCACTCATTTTGAAACAAGACATAAAGAATCGTATGTAATGATTGTCACTACAGGAGCTCCTTTGGTGGTAGCAGTCATGCTCCAGCACAAAGCAAACACAGGGAAAATCTGACCCAATGCAGAATAAGTACCAAATGTAACTCACCTCTTGAAGCCTCAGTGCTATGAGGACTTCGACTGATCTCAGTCAAATCTTTCTGCCAGGCATCTTTCACAGCTGATTTAAAGACTTTCCTATTGTCCAGGTCCTGCAGGGGTCGGAAGTTGTTCCTTAGATACTCCACAGCCTTGACATGGTCCTGTTGCTCCGTTGTAAAAATGGAGTAAAAAGCCTCCAGCTACATGAAGAGAAGCAGAGAATAGCAAATTGAAGCAAATTGAAGCGCTTTTGTTACCATGTCTGTTCTTGTTTGAATATATGTGTGCTGAATATAATATATCACGCGGGACTGCATTTGTAACCACTTGCCAGCAGCTGACTGTTCACAACTGGAGCTCAGTATTTGCAAGAGACATTCACACCACAGGCACCAGCAGGCACAGACCTCAATCATCATCCTGGCTACCTACCAAGTTGTAACTTCTCAATGGGGCAAAATTTGTGGCCATTGATTGCCATGAATGATCTCCTGCCGCGTGCAGTAATGACTACACATTACAGATACTGTGGAATCAATGTGTCCTATGTGTGTTTGGAGAAATGAATTACAGGTTCATAAAGACTATCTTTGAGCGTCGCAAACATTGTAGCGGTGGTCAATATTCTTGCAGCATGAGTCATTTTGGAACAAAAGATTTGTTCTCTTGCAAGCTGATAGAAATTCCACTAAGCCTTGCAAATTTCCACAGAATGTTCAAGAGGATATGCAGCTGGTAACCCTAGAATTGTATGTATAAAAAATGCTGTGCATGGGATCAGCAAAAAGCGTGGGGCGTGATTTGGCATACATTATCTTTTAAGATCACAATTGCTAAACCAGTAGGAGGTAAGTTGTTGTACAGTACATGGGTGGATTCTGCAGAATGCTTCATTTTCATTTAACACACGTTAAACTATTAGAGCAATAATTCTGATTGATGAACATGTAAATCCATGTGCAGCAGTATTCCATTTAAGAACCTAAAGTCACTGTCTCACACTAACAGTATGACATATGCGCAAGACCTATCTCCCACTTACTATCATTCAAATAACTGTAATTGGCTCCCCCTTCCCACTTAATCATACTCTACATAGGCAGTTAAGGCTTTGTATGCAGAGTAGTTGAGGAAGGAGGGTGAGGAGAAGAAAGGGGAGAGGTAGATGAGGGGAAAATTTCTTGTGCAATGAGTCTTGTGCAGCAAGTGATCCACTGACTTTGTGCAAATGGGATATGACTGCATACAGATTCTAGCCGCCGTGCATGGGTTTGTATTCGTGTGGGTGTCTGCGTGCATGCGTGTGTGTGGACTGGACATACCTGTGAGGGGGACAAATACACTGGCCTGGAGAAGATGATCCACTCCACTACCTTACTGCAGGGTGGTGTGGTCAAAGAACCAGTGTATCGGTAATAACTATCCACTGATGATGGCAGCAGATCCCTCAGGATGAAAGACCTGAGGTTGGTCTCCTTTTCTGTGAAGTGCATGGGATCAAAACTCTTTAATAAACAGGGATGAAAAACACAGTCTTCCGTAAGGGTAGAAAAATACCAAATCTGGCACTCTTTTTTAATGCTCTGCTAAAAACCCTGCATATTTTGAGTTACATTTACACCAACATTTGCACGGTCTTTTCAATCTTTCTTTTCTATCTCAGAGTTGCATTTTTGCTGCTTTCCTGAAGCCTCCACTAGTGGAATGGTGGAAGCAGTTAAAAGCATTACGACTTGTTATCACTGGGCCAGATCTCTGAACTAAGATGGGCTGAGAGAGGAGCAAAAGAGGGCGTGGCTGATACAATGGCCTCCTGTAACACCTGATCATTGGCTGGTTGGTAGTGTGTTCTGCTCCGTGCAACAACCATAAAGGCTACAGGGATTGAGACGGATCCAAAATTAAGACTGATCAAGACAGATTCATGCAAAACCAAAAACAACAAGCAGCAGTTTGTGTTGAGGATAAAGGTCCCTTTATCTCCTATAAATACATGTGGATTATGTGAGCGGGCTTGTTTTTTTTTTGTTTTTGTTTTTTTTAATATGACATGAAAAACCTAAATAACGCTGAACTTATGTCAAATACAATCTCTCACGGCTCATGACCTTATCTAAAAAGAAACAGAGGTTTGGGGTCTGGTTTACATTCAATTGCGCTGCTGAGGCACTGGAGGGCTTGCTCCCATGCCTCATTTGTACTCAGAGTCAAATTCAGTATTCACAGCCTGTCTTCTACCCGTCTTCAGGCAGTGTACGTGCCCTATCGCTCATGGGCCGCCAAGATGCTGATGGATGGATGACTGTGGGATAACGAGCTAGTGGAAAACGAACCACCCAAATGGGGGAGGAGGCGAGGAACATTTAGCAGCCAGCAGGAAGACAGTCCAAAAACCACCACACCCACACTGAGATAAGAGATACTGTGGTGTTAGCACAAACATCTGTGTAGCTGCACAGCAGAGTCCAGTTCTCTTTTGGAGACTGGGGTCATGAAATAAACTGGCATAACCAGCATGTTTGGCAATTTGCCTTCATCAAGGTTATATAACAAAAGTGGATCTTAAATACCCGAGGGAAATGAAAATCACATTCCCTGTGTGGCCGCACAGCTGATAAGAGACAAATCACAAAATTGGCTATTATTTCAATTACTACAATGAAATTTGAAGTCTGGAAATTTTACTGAGCAAAGTGAGCCCTTTTGGGTACAGGGCAATTACTTTATATCATGGTTTTGAGTTTTAGTCTGGTCATTCTTTTTTCAGTCATTCACTGTAGTTGTTTGTGGATACAGGTTCTAATTGCGCCGTCATTTCAGACCCTGCTGGGTCTAGAATTGAATCCCACAACCTGCTCCTCGTCTTTCCCATTCACAGCCTCATCTGTTGATCATTCCCTCAAAGGTTTCCTGTTACATATACTGGTCCACTTCCATTTGCCCTCTACCTGATTGTCTTTGTGCTATAGCTTTTTCTTGGTTCTCTCCCTGTCTGTTTTGATCCTATTTGTGTCTTCCTTCTTTTTTTTTTTTTAAATTATATGTGTTTTTGGGATTTTACTTCAGCCCACCCATTTGAGCTTTGTTTGCCTGTCTGGATTTTTGTATCCCATCTGCCTCCTGAGCCATGCTCTTGTGTCCCTTTCCAAGGACTGTGACACAAAGCTTCTATATATCCTCATCCATTTACATGTTCTTGTCAGTGTTTGATTATGCTCACATAAAGAGCATCGGCAGCAGGTTGTAAAACAAGTCATACGTGTCCGTGTTAACAGAGCTGCTGTGTCCCAAGTTGCAGTAAAGGATTACACAGTCATGCTAAAACATCTGCTTATGGTCTGCATAAGTCATGCAAGCAGTGAAGCCAGCAACGCAGCAGTAATTGAAGACATTATGCCATCAGGAATAGTTCCATGATTTACAGCACAAGACGTTAATTGTTTACATGTGAATATGAGTCTTTGCAAGAGCTGTGGGGTGTGAAAGTGTATATATGTACATCAGAGTCACACTAAAAGAGTGTTAACTAATTGAGACTCAGAAGTAATTAATAGTTCTATCTGTGTGAATGAAGCTCCTTGCTGGTCTCCTACTGTGGAGCTACAACAGTGAGTCAGTATCTTGCAAATTTAGCCTCCTTTTGAAGTTAAATGCTGCTTAAATCTTGTGTTTAGAGTAACTGGAGATAAAAAAACAAAAACAAAAAAACAACAACAACAACACTAAAGCAGTAGAATAGAAAAGTGTCACTCAGTTCTATGGCGGCAGGGAGGGGCATCTCGTCTGAACTGTCACAAGGAATTTAGACTCAACCAAAATATCAACAGGAACGTCAGAGTGCATTAGAATGGGATTATTTCTTCTTGTGTATTTCAAATAATTCTTAATCCCCACAGCAATGTTTAATGTAGAGGTCTTTGTGTGACAGATAGAAAAAAAAAAACAAAAACCAAAAACCCACAATCGGATGAAAAAAAGATTCTATCCATTTTGTACTGTATCTATGCACGTTATATATAAATGCATTCACCACATGAATAGTACAAAATTATTCTATATGATTCACAGTTTGTAAGTAGCTTTTTTCCCCCCACAGCTTACCATGATGCACTACTCCTTTCAGTCCCTGGATGATGGGGTCAACAGCTGGATTGTCTTTTTGCCCCAACTGCAGAAAATGCCCAGAGACAACAGATTACAAAAGGGATTACAAGACTAAAATAATAACGTAATATAATGACTAAAGATTATCAATATGATAAAAATTCAGGGGATGACTGAGAAAGGGCAACAGCTCTACAACACAAAGCAATCTTAAGCCATCTGTCACTCTTTTGAAGTTAATGATATAAAATTTTTGCTAAGAATTTTTTAGTCTTGGCTGTGTAGTCCTTTGGTCATTTTGGAGACTGATGATTGTGTTGTTGTGCCTTACAATATTTTTATTGTCTTAGTACAGTATACATGTGCCAACAAAATAAAACACTGTTAATAAAACCATTTATTTGATCACTGCTCTCTGCTTTCAAGTCGTTAACTTTTACTGTGCATTACTGTGCTTCGATTTTTATGAGACATTGAACCCATCGGATGACTTTAGAGGCTTCGTGTCCTTTGATAGCTGTTTGTTATCCAGAGCGACCTCTATGACTCCATGAGGCTTTCTGACTTCTAGCTATAGTGTCCATAGACAACTAACAGTGTTTCATTCATTCATCTTCTACCACTTATCCATTTCCGGATTGCGGGGATGCTGGAGCCAATCCCAGTTCAAATTGGGTGAGGGCAGGGTCACCCCGGACAGGTCACTAGTCCATCGCAGGGCCAACACACAGAGACAGACAGAGACAGACAACAACTCACACTCACACCTACGGACAATTTAGAGTCACCAATTAGCCCAAACATGATGTCTTTGGATGGTGGGAGGAAACCCACACAGGCAGGGGGAGAACATGCAAACTCTACAAAGGCCTCAGGCCGGGAACTGAACCCGGCACCTTCTTGTTGTGGGGCAACAGCGCTAACCACTATGCTGCCGTGCTGCCCCCAATAGTGTTCATTCCCTCCTTATTTGTTGGGCCAACTGTTAATTCTATGCACTGACTGAAAACTAGTAAATATTCAGCCCAACATTCTACAATATTCCCAATGTCCTACTTAGAGACAAGACTGGACAAAACAGTGTTGGGACACAGGGACTAATCTTACCTTACTCATCATTTATTCAGGTCAGTCAGAGGAGAATAATTTTGTGGAACTGAATGCTGAATGTGGATAATATGTGCACCTGAGAGGCCATTAATAGGCCTTAAGGGAGATGAAGAAGTACTCTTCCCATTGATTAGAAATGGTAAATCTGAGCCAATGTGTTTGTGTATGTGTGTGTCCACTTCAAACCCCTCCTGCCGTAAACTGCTATTCAGCGGTTTGTGCACAGTGATACTAATTGCAGTAAGCAATAGGGCTGTCAGGACCCAGCGGAGCCATTTAAGTCCTCTCACACACACGGTTCATCACTGTCTGAGAAGAGACCTACATTGCAAACACCTGTGTCCCCATTCCGGTCTGCGTTTTCCTGAGAGCTGACCCTTGTCCATATTATATTAAGCTGAATGTTAGTGAGCATTGATCACCTGCCATCAACTGCATAGACAGTGCTAATAGAAAAACAAAAAAGAATGTAACTGGAAGAGGGGCCCTGAAGGTGTCACTGCTGGTGGTGGATGCTTTTTCATGGTTCATAACTCTCTGATGTGTTTTTACAGTTAACAGAAATTAGGACTATTCTTGTCCATTAAAAGCTTATGTGTGCAGACCTTCAGGGGGCAATTTGTAGTATCTCAGTCAGCAATCTGCAGTTTGCCACAGACCAAGACAAATAATCAGCAACCAGGTGAAGCGAAAATTTCCTACTACAACACAGGCGCTAAAAGATTATTTTTATGAATTATTTGTTACGTACTGACCTCAAAAATGTATCAACAATTTTACCTGTTTCATAATTGGACAAATACAATTCCAACTATCCCCCTTAAGTCATAATTGCCCCACAGCATTACAACATCCTGTTTCAACACTGAACGATTTTCAGCATTTCTCAAAAGCATCTTTTTTTTCCTGATCTGATGATGCCGTTGCATGAAAAGTCAAAGGCTCACCAGAGCGATTTCAACTCAATCAGGTGGACACAAATGTCATTACCAGATTTCAAGGCCATCTATCCGTTGGTGATTAATTTCTTATGCATTTCCTTTTTCATACTTGTTTTGACCTTCAGTCTCGGTGATACTGTACCTCAAAGAAGACCGCCATGGCAGCGATGATGCGTCTTTCCCTTATGGCAGCACTGAGGCTGTCAAAGTCATCTGAATTGTAAAGGTAGATCTGCATCTGTGATGGGAAACAGAGCATAAACAGCTTGAGGAGTGGACAAGGGGAGAAAACAGTCCGGTCATCAATCACTTGGACACACTGCTGAGGAGCTGATGAAAAGCTGTTTTGAGGGGCATAAAAGAGGGTGTATTTATCACTCTCATAAATCTCCCATAATCTGTGTCATTCCTTTTTGTGTGCTGCCACTCCTGGAGGATGGTAGAGAAATACAGCAGCCCATTCCTCAGAGCGACTACCCTCGCAGAGACAGTTCCGAGCATAAGGGAAGAACTGGAGAAATGAGATCTTTTCCTGTAGTGAGATCTAAGAGAATGGCGCTCTTTTAATCATTGCTTCCAATTACCTTGAATCTCCCACAACATTACTTCTGATTCCACAACAAAGCTTAGGATATGGGTATAATCCAGAAGCCATCATACACACAATATATCATACACCTGCAATGGCACTGGTTTTACAGGAAAAAAAGTCTTTCATTTCAAAGCAAACATATTATGGTCGTGCCGATCAAAATCAGTAAATGATTCTAAAAGTAGCAATAGGAGCTGTCCATCATCTCACTGTCTTGAGCCGGTTTAAATTAGAAAATGCTTTCATGTCATTGAACCAAGTTAATTGGCAATAAGAAAAAGGTCCTAGATGGTGATTTAATTAAAGGCTATGCTTGCCTTTATTTTTCTCAAAGGAAAACTAAGAGAAACCCCGAGCTACAATTGGATGTGCTGACAGCATATGCAAAAGGTTTAAGTAAATAAACGTATAAATAAGAATAAATCCATTAATGTGTACCGCAGGGCTAAACCAGGTACAAAATTACTCAATCCAGATAATTTAAGTTACTCAGTTTCCTTCAGAGTTCCTTTAACTGCAGCCTTTAATGGAGCTAATTTGTTGTCTGAGAACTCAGCAAGAAAGAGCTCTGGCCATTCATCACCCTTCAGATGTTATTAACTACATTACCCAATTAAGCTGGTCTCCTTAGGCTTCATTTAGTGACTGAGATTGGCTCATGTGACCCACTTTTGTTAACGCTACAGTTTGAAAAACATGATTGTCAAACAAATTATCAACTATGAAACACATTCATGGCAGCAAATAAATGTTGCTAGCAGTGATCAATCGACTTCCTGACCCAGTTGACTGTATGTTTTTGAGATCTGACGTCAGACACCTTGTTAGAGTAAACTTCACGCAGATATACCCTCCTCTGAGATGTTGCTTTTAAGTCAGTCAAAGCTCAGATATTTTCAGTAATCCTCTACTTTTATTTTCATCAGTACCATTTACAGTAATGTTGTACAGCAAAATGTGTTGAGGCCGATGTGAAAAATTGAAGTTCCAGTAACAGTTTCCCAGAGAACCCCTTAGATGTCTTTACTCACTGATATCACTCAAAGGAAACAGGTAGAAACTAAAATATAACAAAATACTATTTGAGCTTCACACTTTACCTCCACTTTCCTCTGTAAAGCTGACAGACCATGTTGCCCACATCTCCTGAGACAGTCTTTCATTTGAATTCAGTTTATAGCCCAAGTCCCCCCCCAGTTTTCCAACACAAATTAAGAAAAAACAAAAGTGCTAAAAACTATTCTGCATTCCCAAGTTCAACGAAGTCATGTTTGGCATGATTTCCCAAGACAGAAAAATACTGGCGAGACAATAAAATGAAAAGAAAAAGTTTGTGTGCAAAGAGGTTTTAGATTTAACACAGTGGCACAAGTGTTTTCTTCTTTCTTTTCTTTTATTCTTTACAACAAATTTGCTACTAGAGCATTTAGTTTTTTTTTAAACAGGTGAACGTGTCTAATTTTTAACACAGTGATTATCTCACTCGAATCACACATAACCACCCAGTTCATTCTTTCACTTGAGCACCAACAAAGTGCTAAGAGTATTCATCTTGAAAAAGAATTAAGTGTACTGAAATTTTTATAGTGGGTGTTGCAGAACAGGTATATTAAAAATAACACAGTAGGAATGCAGACTTAACAAAAAAATTGAAATTTGCTTGACAATTTTTGTATTGACCCACTGTGGGTATTACCACATAATAGCACTAGACAACTAAGTGGAACTTGTCATCGACACTAATTCTAGGGCTACTGCTAACCTTTCAGGCATTTTTCAGTATAAGAAAAATCATCAATATCAAAAGTTTTCTTCATATCCTGTCAGTTAGCTTGTTGTAAAAACCAATTCACAAGGTTGTACATGTGTTGCTATGATGCCTGATAGCTAGACACAGTAATCAAACATAGTTAGAGCTCAACCCATTGAAACTTAAGAATACACTGGAAGATAGGTAGATAAGAGAAAATTTTCACCAGGTCTGATTGCACGATTCAGATATTTTTGCACATAGCCATACAAGCCACCCAATTCATCATCCATTCATTTTCCAGCAGCACTGACGCAGTGTTGACTTCAGTAATTCCATGCTCCAGCAACCAAAGGAACACTCACTCACTCTCGGGTGTGTTCGACAGTTTTTAGTTCCATCATGTTTCAGGTATTTTGTTGTGTGTATGTAGATATTCTGTCGTTATTCTCATTGTATTTGCTACTTATGGCTATATGGTTTGTATGTACAGGACACACACCTCATTTATTAGTTTTTTTTGTCCAAATTCGTTGTGAAAGAGGTGAATGCGTTTACATCCTTTGCTTGTGGTCAGTATGTCTCCATGAGTTTCGTTAGGTTCACAGAAATGTTGCTTCCATCCCCGTTCGTCTTAGCTCACCATTTTTTCTTAACTTTCTGTTCCAGTGATATTGGATGTGTTCTTTCTTAAATGTGCTGTACTGTACACCCATTCTAACACTTCATTCAGCAACAGTGCTGTGTGGAAAAGCGTACCCTTCCGAGGTATGATTTGTAATCCATGTATAATTAATTTAACCTTGGTGACACCCTAATAAATTATTAGAAAAGATTTCCCTATGGTACCCTGAGGCAGGAAAAATTCCTCTGTTTCATTTTTCATTTTTCATTGTGCTATTTGAGTGAACAGGTGGTCCATCTATCGATTTCTCCACTTCATTCCCATGAAAAGGACCCTGGTTAGATTAATGTCAAGCTCAGGAGCCACAGGCTGAGCAGGCCATCAGTTGTTTTTTTTTTTTACATGATCATGTTACAGAGACAGAGCAGTTCCATAATACAGCTCACTGAATTTGTCTTTCCAATCCCTGTACCCATGTGTGAACTGTATTTGTGAGTTTTCAAGCTCCTGGGCAGGTGGGTTAAACAGTTTGGAGGATTAGTTTTTTCCCACTGTAAGAGTAAATGCTTTGTGCTATATGCAACTCAAGGTTGAGTGTGACTCATTTGTAGTGGAGAGATAATTAGACAACAGATTGAAAAAGTCTCTGTTTAGAGGAGACAAATAAACCATGAATTGGAACCTCCAAGGTCATGCTGCTCAATTCTCATACACCAAAACATGTACAAAACAAAACAGAAGCCAGCTCCTGTTATTAAAGATCAATTGGTATGTGAAACACAAACATTTAGAAACGAGTTGTGCTTTGCTGCCCACTGTGTCAGTTGTAATATAATCTCAAACACATCAAATGCAGTCAAGGCATAAGTATGAAAAATGAACATGCCACATCTTACGTGAGGGAACACTTGAATGACCAAAGCGTAGATCTTAGCCATATTCCCCTTCAGCTAAAAAAACCAATCACCGTTTGTGTTTCACCTTCTGATCTACGCTGTGAAATAACACATCATCTTTGATACATTGGGTCTTACTTATTGGTAAGAGTATAATTTTCCTTGAAAATGTCTCCCTAGAGCCACTTAAAAAACTGTGTTGAGTCACTCCCGCCTGGGCTGCATGCTAACACTTCATTTATGATTGCTGTCATTTGCTCTCAGCCTTGCATGTGCATAAATACTCTAAATGATGAGTAATGATTATGATATAGCCCACTAAATTATACACATGAAAAGGCTGCATAATTTTTTCATTATGTTAAGTATACAGTAAAAAGGCCATAGCTTCAGCCTTGTTTTTTTTCCAGCACATTTGGCTAAGGTTTACTTAAGATCATCAGCATCAACTATTTGTTATCATACACATGTATTAATTTTAGCACAATGGACTGATATATATATTTTGTGAAATTATTGTTTGTGGCTTCTTTTTTCTTTTAATTAGCTGGGCTATTTCAGAGTGTTTCCATACACCCACAGGCAGGTAAGGGTCCTACATTATATACTCATAAATTCTTTTAAGCAAATTACTTTTGAGATCCATGATCTTTGACTCAGAGGTCAATGGAGAACCCTTCATCTATTCACAAAGGAATACTCTGCAAAATTCACAGTAATTTGCATTTTAAGAGCACAGAGTTGTTTTTTTAACAGATGCACCAAGTGGTCATTAAAGTGAATTCCACCATCTTATTTATAAGCACAGCATCAAAGCAAACATATGCACAGCAGCTTTGTAATGGCTGTACATAATCCGGTGCCCTTTAACACTGTGCTGTACACAAAATGATATGGCAAAAATAAATCTAATTCCTCACTCATTCAGCATCAAAAGCCATGCCGAAAAAAAGGGCTCCAAAGAATATGGCTGAGAAACAAACAAGGAGGACTCTAGCTGTGTGTTTGGAGATAGGACTGAGAGAAGCACTGACAGCTATTTCCTGTTTTCATGCACTGTTATATTTTCACAAATTATTTGACAATACAAGGGGTAAAAAACATTTTAAACAACATCAAAAAAAAAAATAAAATAAAATACTGGCACATTTGCAAATTAATTTTAGATAGTCACTGGTAATGGCATTATAAATGATAAAATTTGAAAGGCAGTAATAACCAATTCTCCGCACCACATAAAAAGAGTGGGATTTCTGCCTTAATCCATGAGCTAGAATAAATAATACCAAAGGTTTCAGAGTTAATACCCTTTATATCACTGCAATGAATTGGTTATTTTTTTCTGCTTCCCTTTATTACTTGCAGTCTGTTCTCCGTTTCCTTTCTGTGTTCTAACCTTTGTCTTTTGGCATAAATAGCATTGACACTTCAGTAGTGACCTTATGGACAAGCATGAGAAAAATACCAACTTTAAACTTTGTCGTCCACAAAACTTGTTTTTGCACACACTTTGATTGCTATGATAATCAAAAAAAATTATTTAAATTATGGGGTCATTGTTGATCTTGTGAATAGAACACGCGCCTGATGCGAACCGTCAAAGGCCCTTGTTTGGTTCCAGATGAGGTCATCTCCGCATGTCATTCCCTACTTTCTCTCTCCCATTTCCTGTCACTCCTCAAGCTGTCCTATCTAAGACAGAAAAAAATCTTTAAAAAACTAATTTTAATTAGGTTTGATTGTTTTTTGATTAATAACTTTTTATTAAAAGTGAATTTTTTTGTTTGTTTAAAGTTTTCACTATTGGTTCATTCATGAATTACAGAGTGAAAAACCTACTTTCCTAATTTCGTTTTGCACAAATTACATTAAGGAAATCACAAGTATTTAAACACTGGCTCCAACCCTTGAATTAATACAACTGGAATAAATTTTTTGGCATATGCTTTACCAGTTCCACTTTTCTCAAACTGCACACCTCCATTGGTTTTCTCTTTGGCAAATTTTGAGTCTCCAAACGGCATCATTCAGTAATCGTTTGAAAACTGCAGTTTACCTGAAAATAACTGTGGACCAAGATAGATTTTATTTTCTCTGAAAGTCTGAAAAATCTTCAGCCTGCAACTCACCAGAGTTTCCTGGAGGAGTTGAAACTAGATTTTAGAGGCATCAGTGTGCTGCCTCAATTCTACCACCAACTCTATTGACACAATTGAATTTGTGGAGACTAAAATACCTGCTGAATATTTAAAGCCCTTCTGAATTCAACCAAATCTACAAATAACAATGCGTCTCAACCTTCATTACAGAGTTCAGAATCATATTATATCATATTTAATTTCCCAAGAATCAAATACCTATTGGCTTAAAATGCTCTGAACAATTTGTTGGTCTCTATAAAAACTCACCTTTATAAATACTTAAGTGACTTGCTGCTTTCAGGGGTGACCCTCAAGGCCCAATATCGTACATTTGTCAAAATGTAGTGTAGCGACAAGATGTTTTACCTCCACAGGGAACCTTCTGCCACTTATGCTGTGTTCTGAGCCTGCCGATCCATTATTCTGGCCCCAGTGAAACTCCATCTTCTCAGCCTTGAAGCGGCCTGGCAATCCAGCGCCTCTCACAAAGTAGTCGTCCTTCAGAAGAACAGCAACTGAAGACAAAAAGACAATAAAGCATGAAGAAAAAAATTAGATGCAATCAAACAAAGAAGGAAAATTAAGAATAATCATGCAACTGCAGCAGAATGTAGATTAGATTCTAAAGATGCTCAGTGCTTTGGATGCTCACCTTTTACTTTTGCGCCCACAATCTCAAGATCAGAGCTGGATTCCCATTATCTAAACTCTCATCTATTTTGATTGTAATGACAGCTCAATCACTGCAAAATGACACTTTTGAATTCTGTGGCATTCATGTTTATCCTATCCAGAGATTATGCATTTATGAGTGAAATATCAACCATAGCATCTGAATATTGTCCACAAAAGACTGACTCAATACTGTTCCTACCTGCTTCAAATATTAATCTATTCATGAGTCCATGTAATCTCTGTGATATTTGTCAGTCTGAACAAAAAATTTGGAAAAACTTTTGAAGAAGATAAACATGGTAATAAAAACTTTGCAATGACAAAGGAAGCCTTTTTTAGATTTAATGCATGCATTAGTTTTCAAACTGCATATTTCCTGTTGTTGATAAAATAGAATTTTCATTAAGTTCTCTTGATCACAGACTTGATCATAGAACTTTGTTCTATTCTAAAATTCTTAAAATCTTAAAAAAACAGCAAAATGCTTTTTCCAAGAAGCTATAAAACCTCAAATGATCTGGAATATGAGGGGAGTGAGCATTGCTGGAGGGTATTCTGCTACCTGGCAACCCACAGTCTGAAATGCTTTGCATAGTGTAGATATTCTATGTAGGAAATAATTTCATCGCAGGATCCCAAGTCAGTGGTAGCCACTGATGTGCCCTTCAGACAGAGCACCTGCCTGCCTCCTCCTGTGGTCTTCACGTTCCATCAGTTGACAGTGGGAAGCTGCATCGAGAATGACTTCAAACAAAATCCTTCTCTCTTTAACTTGTTGTACCATTCAGTAAGAAAGCATGGTGACATCTACCTGCCTTGTGATCTTCTTCCACCTGATAACCTTTTAAAGGCTATAATGCCATCACTTCTGCATGTGAAAAGAGGCACGATAACATTCCCTCTCAGGGCAGATTTTTTTCTCTTTTCGCATTACTTAGCGTTTCCAACATTTTGATGCATTTTTAAGCTGTGTCACTATTAATCATTCATTCCAGCCCTTCGTAGACTATGATTTAAATATAACATTTTGCACAATTCACATAATGCCTTGTGAAAATCACACAGCTATAGAGCCTTGGGTTCCCGTCATTACAAATTTGTTGTGGAAACTGATTTTATTTCTGTGAGCACCTCCTCTGAGTTCTGATAACCAAAATATACTCAAAATTAAACTGAAACTCAATACTGAGAATTATTCAAAAATTTAGCTTATTCTGTCAGTTTTTCAATGAGCTTGATATATCTGTTGGGTTATTTACTTACTGTAGGATGTACAGTGGATTCAGAAAATGTTCAGGCCATTTACTCCTTTTCCCCCATTTTGCTATTTTATTAGTGCTCTGACTACTTTTTTAATATACTGTAGTTAGGGCTGGGCGATAAATCGATTTTATCAATTAATTCGAATTTGTACTTTACTTTGATTTGTTTTAATGAAAATCAATTTTCTCTTCAATATCCACCACCAACGCTCCATGCTGGGCTCCTGTAGTTCAGAGTGCGCGTGCCACCCACGCGTTTGATATACAAACAACATGGCGGCAAGCGGTGAAGAGCTCGTTCCGAAGAAAGGAAACGTATCTTCGGTTATTTGGAATTGGTTCAAGTTTTCAGCGTCAGACATAGAACAAACAACACCTTGCTGCAAAGTTTGTTTAAAGGCTGTTGCTACCAAAGGTAGCAGTACTACTAATTTACTGCAGCACCTCAAACAGAGGCATGCTGCCGAGTGGGAGAGGTGGAAGACCGCAGCAGCACAAAGCACCGCCACCAAAACACAACCTTGCATCCTGTATGTATGAATCAAAATAGTGACCAAATACTTTTTGTATATCACAGGCACCTTTTTGAAGGAAAAATCAGAACAAAACAAAATTAATACTTGTTTTGAACAATTTATTTGTCATCTGTAAACTGATTTTAAGAAGGGGGGGGGGGTCGATTTAAATTGTGAATCGGATTTGTTGTAAAAAAAATCTCAGATTTTTGTTTTAGGCCATATCGCCCAGCCCTAACTGTAGTTAGGTAAGTATTCAATGTAGATTTTTTTTTCTCTAAACTGCCAATCAAAAACTTAAAGTTCAGGTCCACTATAATCAAATGTTTTTGCAAAATGAAACTGACAAACTCTGACAATCAACTGACCTAAAAATTACAACTGCAAGATATTGGTGTGTATTTCAAGAGCAGTGACTATATAAAATACTAGTTTTGCATACTCTCTGCCAAAATAAAGAAAAAAAAAAAAGAAAAAGAAATGAAGACTGAACTTCTTCAACATAGCTAAATTTTGTTACCATGCACTTCAGAAAACTCTGCAATAGCCTCGAGGATGGTTTTTAATGGTCATACGCTTCTCAAAATTCATAGCATCCCATGTAATTCTTTCCTGGAGGCATTTCTGCTGTCATGAGGTTTTCATTTGCCAACAGCAATTTGGATTCACCTTAAGAGTTAAGTCTGTCTGCTTCTGTGCAGGCCAACGTTTGTAAATGTACTGAACAGTGTCATGTAAGGGTGAATCTGAGCTCTGCAACACCACCATGACAAGGCAGATTATCTTCCTTCTGTTGTCCTGGCCAAGGTTACATGTTAATGTATCTGTAACCATTTAACCATGTCTACGTTTGACATCATTAACCAGATTAGACCTGGTGCTCTATCGACTGATCCTCCCTCGTTACAGAGATTTAGTCAGCCTCTCTGGAGAAGGACAGCCCATTTTTAATCATATCTCAAAGCAAACCAAGAGGATGATCATGTACAAGCAAACACAGACTGTCAGTAAACATAGTCGACATGACAAACAAGCTGTGCGGAGAGAGTGAATGATATCAAGGCAACGGAAACAGACCATTTGATATAAGGCCGCAAGAACAGTGACGTAAAGACAAGGTCCAGAGAGAAAGGAGGGAAGACACAAGGAGATGTAAAGGGGGGTGGGTGGGTGGGGGGGGGGCTTTATGTGATGAGGGATGAGCTGAGCCCCTGTCGTGAGGCACGGAAGAATCTGCCAGGAGTATTAACGTGCCGGCGCTGCTTAAACTGATGGCCCACAGCAAGAAGGAAAAGGTCTTAGATGCAGGAAATTCCCAAGATTGAAAGCATCAGGTCAAAGTGAAAATCATCCTGCACAGGAAGGAACTACCCATCATATGATTCTAATTGAGCAACTCATTTACAGACACTTAAAACATTTACAGCAATAGTAATAAATCCCTGCTATTGCTGTTGTTGAAGTGGTATAATCCCGTGTGCAGCCCAAGGAAAGTCAAGGATAGGGGGTGCTGGCTGACCCTGGGAGTTTCATTAGAAATGCGGCCCTGGGTGTGTTTGAACCCTCTAACAGCAGAGAAGGAATTAGAAGCTTAGCCAAAAAGACCTTGAATCACAGCCTGTGAAAGAAGAGGAGTATGTGTGAAAGGAAATCCTTGATCAATGCAAATGTCTCAGGGGCCCTCCACTTCCTCATGAATTTGGTTGAGAGTTGTTTGAAATTTTACTGAGAAATGTTTTGTTGAGAATTGCGCCTTGAATGGCGGCCAATCAGCTCCATCTCAAAGCGGGTCAAGGCACGGGGGAGCATTGTGAAATCAATCGCACTGAACTTTTAAGATCTATTCACTCAGTTCTTAATTAAAACATTGATTTTTACATTGCATGAAGTTAAAGCGCCTCTGTGCACGATCCAAACATTTCCACTCCAGCACCTCCTACTGGCACCATCAAAAATAAAGACATTGGAACATTGAACCATGCCAATGCCACATTACCATGAGTTCCTGTTTTTTTCCCTAATACAATATGGAGCTTTCACTTTCCTTAACTCTATCTTGCCTACAATTATGAGTGCTACAGTAATCACTCCTGCGCACAGTAATTGAAACTTACCAGGCAAGTTCACCTGTGGAGCAGCTTCCTATAACACAGTAGATGAGTAATGCTTTAAGTATAAGCTGCCATTTTAATGTCTTTGTTCCGTATTTGTGATGTGAGACAGACCATCTTACCTTCATGGCTGCTGACTAGTTGGCCAAGTTTAGCCGTCACTGCTAACGGGCAGAACCAGAGCTGAGAGTACTGAAGCAGTAAACAAAAATGAGTTGTACAGCTCTTTGGGTTTTTGTTTGTTTGTTTTTTTTTATATCTTCAAGACAAGAATAGATATCACTAACTTGAGCAATAAATAAATTTCATGTATGTGTAAGCCACCCTTATGTGGCACCCACTTGACAGTCCAACACTCAGAGTCCTAGAGATAACTAATAGGATTATTTCAAGAACATGAAGGATGAATTTATGTTAGGATCAATAACTAAATCTGTCTTCTAGAAAATTCGATCCCCAGACAAATTTGCCCACATTTCAAGGGCAGAGAGAATGAAATCCAACATTAAAAACTGAGTAAATTGTGGAAAGTTTATATATCACTGTTCAACTAAGTTTTTTTTTGTGTATACCGCATCAGCAAAGCAATAATGCCAGCAAGCTGCAAAAATATCCAGCCAAACATAATTTACCATATTTAAATGTTATTCAAAGTTCTTAAATATTTAAAAACATAAATATTCTAAAGCACACTTGGGCACTTGATAATGTAGTCTTGCTTAATCATTCAATTACATGTTATGCTTCAATAAGAAATTATGTCAACTTGTCTCGTAATAGTAATTCCAAAAGCAAAGACATATAATGCCAAATTATAATTAAGATTCCTTAAAAAGGACAAACTAATATTGAATTAATTTGCCAATGTTGTAAGTTGAATTTGCTAAATATTACTTGACCTCTTCTAAATAACCTTTGCATGATAATATTTTGTGGTAATGTCGTTACATTTTCCTACTTTTCACACCAATTTGAAATTCCCTCTCTACTTAATGTACCCTGCATTACAGCAGGACCTAATATTTCCATCTTTGTAAAAAGGCAGCCCAGAGCATTACTCAGCTGTCCCAGTGGCCTTGGTTGTCATGGAGGCTAACAACTCTCATTACGATCATACGCAAAAGATGACCCTACTGTCTGAGAAAAAACAGCACAAAATGCAGAGGAGCTCAAATAAGGTCAGCGTTTTCACACCAACTGTCCACGGATTTCCTGATCGTACACACAAAAAAAGGCAATATGTTTGAAGCAGCAATTATTCAAGTAGGCCTCAAAATATTTCTGTAAACAAGGCAGGCGTGTTGTATACAAAGAAGATGGTGAGTGACAGGGGCACAACACAATGAAGGCAGATAATAGTAGAATTACTAAAACACAAATGTATAAAATTGAGGCAGGCTGATACTATTATGTGTGGTAGTTATGAGCTCTCCAGAAACGTTAGAGCTTGGTATTGCAACTTGCCATCACAAGTACCTAAAAGCCACGAAGAGGGAACGTTTACAATTTCTGTGTGATGTTCTGTAGATGTGCTTGATTTTCAGATTACGATGTCATTAGACAGCGTGTTCATAGTATGTGTGCGTTTGAGTTTTTTGTGTTGTGGTCTTAATAAAAGAAAATCCTATTATCCTATCATTGATTTTTATTTCAGCATGAGACTGCACAATACAAAATGTCACAAAAGAGCACACTGCCAATGAATTGTTTATTGAGGAATACGAAACCTTCTGGAAAGTCAGTTATAACCCTGATATCTATCCATCCATCTTCTACTGCTTTTTCGTTTCCGGGTTGCGGCCAATCCCAGTCAACGTTCCGGGCGAGGGCAGGGTACACCCTGGACAGGTCGCCAGTCCATCACAGGGCCAACACACAGAAATGGACAGAGACCAACAACCACTCACGCTCGCATTCAGACCTACGGACAATTTAGAGTCACCACTTAACCTAGACATGCATGTCACTGGACGGTGGGAGGAAACTGGAGTACCCGGAGGAAACCCATGCAGGCACGGGGAGAACATGCAAACTCCGGACAGAAAGGACCCAGGCCGAGAACCAAACCCATGACCTTCTTATTGTGGGGCGACAGCGCTAACCACGTGCTGCCCCCCTGATATCTATATCTCGAAATAAATACACTGAAATTTTGAGTCTATTGCAGTGATACAAAATTCATGTAAATCCAAGGTCTGCTAAACTGTAATTAATGCTCTCAATGCAATAGATATGAAAGGAAAGGAATCTCTCGTGAAACTTTAAAAGTAACCGTTACATTTTCATTGTCTCAGTATAGTGTGATTATTTTGTCATATTTCTCCCTACATATCATGATGTCTTTTGAAACGAACAATTATTTAAATCATTAACCTATAAACAAATCAGATTTTATTGTCATTGTGTTATTATTTTGAATTTAGTGAAGTCTATAGAGCTGTCTAATTGTATTATCATCTTATCAGTCATCATCATCTCTAAAGCACTTTGAACTGCCCTAACCAGTATGCTACACACACATTTTGATTGACAAAACAAAACTAATTCTTTAATGCAGACCTGTTTTTCCAGTGTTTTTCATGGTGGTCTGGTTGGAGGACTCAGTGTTGAACTTGTCAAGCACCAATTCTTGGTATTCATCTGAAACCAGAGCTTCTTCATCTGCAATGTCCACAGGCGATTGGTTCTTCGCAGCACAATCTGGATATGAGGTTGCCCAGCCTCGAGGTCCATGGCTTCCTGCAGGAGCAGAAGACAAAATAACATTTTGAAAAATGTCGACTAGTCCCCAGAAATCACATTAGTTTAAAAATACACACACAAAATAAAAATAATTAATTATACTATACTGGATGGTATGACAAAAATTCTATATCACGGTATTTTTCAAAATTACTTCGGTTTCACTGTATTTTTTTTCATGTGTGATTCAGTGTTGACCACATTTCCTTCTTCTTCTTCACATTTATTGGCGGATTGCAATACCAGCTTATAGGTGCATACCACCACCTACCCAACCGGAGTATGTAGAACGGGATCCTGTTTACAATAACGCACAAAAAAGGAGTTCATTCACCTACTAAATTCTGTTAAACAATCCGGTGTTTACTAAGAATTTTAATACCTCTCTCTGAATTTCCCTCACCCTATCACCACTAGTTCCTAGTATTCCTTCCAAATTCCAACCCCGTTTGCTCTCTCTCACCCCTTGTTGTAACCTAATTCTTTCATCCTGATATCCAACAGTGCATCAGTACGTGCTCAACATTTTCCGTTCTATTACAATGTGCACCACCACATTTTCCACTGATTGAGAGAAGATTTACTGCATAGTTATGGTGACAGATTGGTGCAAAAAGCACTGGCGCAATAAAACATACATTCGGGCGTATTATATTATTTCACACGTGTAGATATTAACTGCGAACGCGCACTCAGAGGAAACTGCTCCCCAAGCGAGGCGGAATATGTGACCAGTGCACCAAACAACCACTCAAAAACCACCCCGCTCTCTTGAAGTTGATTTCTGCTCTCTCGCTCGAAACTTTTGGCACGGTGGGGGAGGGAACCATAAGTGGCGCGCTGGTCACATATTCCTCCTCACTCGCAGTTAATATCTATGCGTGGGAAATAATATAATTTGCCTGAATGTATGTTTTATCACACCAGTGCTTTTTGGCACTAATGTGTCACCATACCGCCTGTTCAGAGCTTCCTCTATCCATGTCCACCATGCTCAGCAACCCCACTATTATTTCCGCTCTGTTCAATGCGTGTTTAGCGGCACAGCAATGAAAAGGGTCCCTCGTGAAACAATTTACCAGTGCGCTGCGTTCCAGACATGTTTAGGCTATTTAAACCGGTGTTACCGGTATATGAAATTTCATATCATAACAAATATAAAAACCGGTTTTCCATATGAACCGGTATACCACCCAGCCCTAACTGTGACAATATTACTGCTAAAGCTCTAGCAGTGACAATGATTCTTTCATATTAATTTAGCGCCATTATCACCTCTTCTCCAAAGCTGGAAAAACATGTAAACTATGAAAATTCATCATCTGGACACGGGTAATTCCAGTGTTAATTATCCATACATGGCATAAATATCCCAATGAGCCATATTTCTGCAGTCCAACACCTACTCAAAATTTGCTGAGAATGGATACAGCATTATTGCCTGTGATGTGGTTAAAAAAACAAACCAAATAGACTATTGAATAGAAATGACTCCACTTTAAACAATTCATGTGCAGTGTGTTCTGCAAACCAACTTCCTGTAGAATCCCCTTCCACTGTCTGCTCTTTTAATCCTTTATTCCCTACAGTGGCACTTCTACAAAGGAATAATCCACAACCGACAGGGGTCCCCTTGATCTCTTGGAGGGTACAATGGGCCAGTGCAACAACAAAAGCTGAGGGATCAGGGGAACAAGGAAGCATGCGTGGATTTTAACTTTTCTGGGTTAACACAATATTCATGATCCCATTCCCTACAGATATAGGGCAACTTTGCTACTGGCATAAAATGATACGAAAACCTCTCTTTATGAACACACCCTGGATCAAGGATGACTTTATGTTGTGCTACGTATAAACACCTTGCAGCCAAAGGCCCTGCGTGTGACTCGCACAAAAAGAATAAATATATAAATAAACAAAACACCATGTTTTGGGATTACTTCGAAATATCCAGTGCTTTACCGTGTCAACCAGTGAACAACCATAAACATGTACCGAGGGGCATGCAGTTGTCTCATCCACCTTTCTACTGAATATACCACTATCTTAGGAAAAGAGTGCACTATGAAATGTCTCAATTTGGTCCAGTGACTTAAATTAGCATGAATTGTCTTCTAAATACCACCTGCAAGATTATGGATTTATACAGTCTGGAAGCAGGCAAACATTGGAATGGATTTGAGCTGCATTTCCAGTGAACGACAGCATTAAAAAGTGGGATTAAAATTGTCAGTCACGGCTTTACACGTACCAATATGTCTCTACCAGTAAAATCCTAATATTCCGTACCCTGGAATGGCGTCAATTATGAAGCCAATGCTAATACTATAAGGCAACAGAAAGCTGCTTGCACAAAGGATTACATTTTTTTTTAAACGTTCACTCCAGAACGTTTACCATGTTCAAAATAAATTACTTTGTAAGAACAAATAATACTTTTTTTTTTTAAAATATCAGCTTAGTCTTTCTGTTGAAACATTTTTTATGTTAACAACGTTACCATCATCATGGAAAATGTCTTAAGTTGTCTTAAATGGAATAGCTCCATTGAAGAATACCGTTACTTTTTGTACTAAACCCAGTTGATAAATACAGTACTGATATCACAGAATCAGAATATTTAAATAACTCCATTTTGACAAAAATGTAAAATAGAAACTTATAATTTCAAGGGGATGATATGGGCAAACCTCACAGAGAATCAACAACCTAATGACAGATCTAACAAACTAAAGAGAGGGATGTATTAGGCTTGGCTAAATTGTACACCATCAGTCAAAAATGAGGTAACAATGGGATTCCCATGACCATAGAACCAAACCAACACTTTATTCAATATAAGCTAGCTATCAGTGTATATAATTGGCCATTTGCTTATGACAGAAATCCATATGGGGATTCGTGTCAGCCTTGACCTTTGAACACCAATATTTAATCAGTACATCCTTGAGTTCTGATGAATATTTCGGAAAAAAATTTGGATCAAATTCTATGAGGTATTATTGAGGTATAGTGTCCACCCAAAAACAATGCATACTCTGTGAAGCCAACAAACGTATATTAACTTTCAGCAAAAGTCTCTTACTGTTTCTAGGACAAACATTAAGGCATATACTAAGACTCTGTAGGGCTAGCCGTGCGTTTATACAGTTCTGGGAAATACTGTTGATAAAGTAGTACACACTTGAGGCAGTTGTACCATTGGTTTTGACTTACTTCCATCCCATTTGGGTTACAAAAAATATGTATTCTCTTTGACAGAGCTGTCTGAAGTGTATTGCCTCCAGTCGCTTCAAATATTTGCCATTTCCCTAACCAACCAAGAGCGCTATGTGGACTACCAACTATATAAAACACTAAGAACGGTCCTGGATCTCCAGTGGGCAATTTCAACCCCTATTTTCTTGCTTTTTTTCTTTTTCCTCTTGAATGAACTGTGGTAAATGACAAAAACTTTCTCAAATGTTGCTCCAATAAATAAAGTTTCATGAAACAAATCTTAGAACAAAGACAACAACAAATTCCAGGGGTCAGCTGTGTAAAAACAGATTAAATGTTCACTTAGGACATGAAAAGAGGTTACAAAAGAAACAGCTGAATGTTTATTATGGGTTTGCCCAGCAAACACATATTATGACACATATATCATCAAAAAAACAGATGTAATTTTATCAATTCAGAGATAGACATTAGTTGAACACACTGAAACCACTGCAGTCTTTCACAGGTCACTTTTATTTCAAGTGCTACAAAAAAGTGTAATCTTTTGCTAATTTTCCATTCAAAAAGACATTACATGTACATCTCATTTACTGCTGGAGAAATAATTCTGCCTTTCAAGAACAAAGAGGGAGGAGCAGTGGTAAAATCAGATAAGTGAGGGTTGCAAAGCAGTCAATTAATCTGTCTCATTGCCATTCACCAGAATCCGAGTGGTTACGCCTTTCCCAGCGCAGCCCTGCTGGACTTTGAATGCTTTGTTTTCTAAAACATTACCTGCCAGCAAACACACTGGCCTGCACGACACACCATTACTATTCTAGTGAAATGCTTTATTGGACTGAGGCATTCATTTAGAGGGGTGGACAAAGTTGGATAAGGTATCCTGATGTCACAGCTGGGCTACCAGGATTTATGATAACATTATAAGAATTTATTTGTAAACACTTCTGCATCCTCCTAAAAAAAAATAAAAAAAAATAAAATTCTTCTGCTCCATCAGTTATTTAACCTAGTTCAAGATTACTGGAATACCACTTACATCTGTGTTGCGCAGTGACACAAAAAGAGTGAATGAACATCATCGAAATCAACTTGGTCTGATAGTCTGGCTTGTAGCTTTCTATACATACAAATTAAACCAATTGTAGGTAGGGAGAATAAAGTTACTCCAGTTCCTCAGTAACTACAACTATTGCCACGGTACTTGATACCAAGCTGTTTCACATGAAAAGCTTGGTGGTAGTACACTATAACTGTACACAGCAACTTGCACAAGTCATTGTATGGTACAGTATGATTAAAGGAGAGAATTTCACAGTAAATAAAGCCAAACTGTAACACTGAAAAGGGAGGAAGAGTGTTTTTTAAAAATATATATTTGTGTTATACTTTCAACAAAGACAGAGGTTTTACAGATCATGAACAATTGAAAGCTGTAAGGAAAGAATGGAAAATCCTTGCAGCAAATCCTACCTTTGTAGGATTGTCTTTACCGTTCTATATTTGCGGAGTGTTTGAAAGCGAGGTGCGATTCCATTATTTTTGAGGAATTAGCTCGCTGTGTTTTTGGTGGATTATATACTGTTACTTGTGTTATATTTGTAGCTGCTGTACAAAATGCTGCATGCAATAAATTCAAGTTCTATCATTATGGGGACCAGATGGAAAAATAATACACCCAAAAGTGCTAAATAAACATTGTAGACAGATCCATCTTGTCAGCCATTTACAGAAGAAGCAACAGCTTCTAATTGCAAGAGAAAACAGAGGTGGCTCATTTGTGCGGTCCTGTGCCCTTAAATGTTTCCCAGTGTTGTATTTGCAAGGGTATATACAATATGTTTTCATAGTAACACTTTATACAGAAGATCAATTCAGGGCATTTCACAAATAGGGCGGCAGCAGCAACAGCGCAGGCAACCGGCCATAAGCTATCGGAACAAAACATTCAGACTCAGATGGGTTTAAGCAGGTTTGATGCTGAAATATCTATAAGCCTGCATTCATCCCTAGTTCTCATAAACAGCTTTTATTGGTTTCAGCATTTTACTACTTCCTAAGTCTGATGAATAGACGTCACAAGAGGATTTTCAGATATTCAATCAATCCTTGCTGCATTTATCATCAGCGCTACAAGTAGAATGAGTGATGTTTGTAATGTCCTTTTGGATTGTTAATCCAACCTTCTCCAGTCTCTCCTCTGTGTGATATGACACTGCTCTCTGTTATCTACTTGTTTTAAGTAAAACAGGCACATGTTTCTCTCAATATGGTACTTTCATTTCCAGGTGTCATCCCATTAACCTTGGGATAAACAGCTGTGTCTGTGCTACCATGGCAACGCTGACAGAATGGCGATTGCCTTGTCATTTCCGTTTTGTCCCTCCGAGAGAAAGCATCCACTCCGTATGTTGCCTGGCAGACCTCCCAGGATTGGCACACAAGACCTAGCAAAAAGCTGCGCTGATCAGTCCATATGTACAAGTAGCATTGACAACAAAACATGGCAAAATTTCAGCAATTATGTGTTAAGACAATGTTATCACTTTTTTGAAAATGAACACCCATTTCCGTCTGCAGTATTAGTTTAATAGCTGGTGAATATTTTTTGCATTTGATTTCTGTTGCTTCAGTTTCAACCTTTGCAAAATGATGATCCCTTGTAGTAAAAGTGTGTTGATCCTGTTTGACAGTGGATATTAATATTTATCATAAAAACCGTTCTGCAAGACTAAAGCAAACCAAGGCGAAGACTAACAAGCCTGGAAACAGTTTCACTGGGATGCACTGGTGTGCCAAATTGTATGTAAACATCAGCATGATGGTAGGTTTACAGTGACACTTGACGTGCTGACTTTTGGCAGGGATAAGTTTTACATTTTCACAATTTTGGTATAGCATGCTACAGTTGTAGCAGTGGAGGCATATCAATAGCACAGCAATACTTGTCTTTTCACATAAACTGGTTTTGAAAAAAATAAAAAAATGCGCCTCAAATTACTTTCAAAGCATTATCATTCCCAAATTAATATTGACACGGATTAGATAAGCCTCTATATTTTATGATAAGACATGACACAAGCATATTATAGTCCCATCTTTAGTAAACTACAGCACCATAGCGCCTTTGCACATTACAAACTGACAGATTTTGTCCTTTCCTCCACAATCACTTCTTCACACTGTCTCTGGGTTGCAGTCTTATATACATACAGTGCTGCTTGAAAGTATGTGAACCCCTTGAGCAGTTCAGATGTTTCGGTTGTTTTCCCATGATTTTCTTATTTTATCATCACCAGTTTTTATGTATGAAATGTCAGATAGATTTTTATCAATTACATGCATTTGTTTAGTGGACTTGTTTAAGTAGCCCAAAAACTACATGAGGCATGGAATTAGTGTATGTGCAAAAGAAAGTGAACGTCCAGCTACATTGTTTAAGTCAAGCAGGTAACAGACTCAGATGAAACACATTTGGGTGCTTAATTAATCATTTAAGCAGACCAATGAAATGAAACAATCTTGGGAAAGGGTTTGGCCTACACTAAATAAAAGAGAGGAAACCAACCAAACCACCGTGGTCCCATACAAATCAACAATGCCGAGAGCAAAGGAGATATCCGAGGACATGAAGAAGAGGGTAGTGACAGCCCATCAGTCTGGGGAGGGCTATAAGAACATCTCTGAAAGATTCCAGCTCCATCCATCCACTGTAAGACAAATAATTTACAAATGGAGGGCCTTCAACATGACAGCAACTCTGCCTAGAAGTGGACGCCCATCAAAACTATCACCCAGAAGCACCTGAAAAATAATAAATCAGGAAAAGGCCAACACACACATCACCTCTAGAGAGTTGCAGACCTCTCTGGTAGCATTTGGGACAAATGTGTATGCGTCTACAATCAGACGAAGATTGAATAGACATGACATTCATGGGAGGGTTTCTAGAAGGAAACATCTGCTCTCAAAAAAGAACAAAACTGCCCGTTTCAACTTTGCCAGAGATCACTTGGACAAACCCAAGGCCTGGAAGTCCATTCTCTGGACAGACGAGTTCAAAATAGAATTATTTTGTCACAATCAACACCAACATGTTTGGAGAAAAGCCAACACTGCATATGAAGAAAAGAACCTACTCCCAACAGTGAAGCATGGTGGTGGAAATATGAAGGTCTGGGGCTGCTTCTCTGCTTCTGCACCTGGACGACTCCATATTATCCAAGGAACCATGAATTCTCCGGCATATCAACAAATTCTTGAGCAGAATCTCCTGCCATAAATCAGGAAGTGTTGAAGCTGGGATGAAAATGGATTATGCAACAAGACGATGACCCAAAGCATTCCAGCAAAACTACAAAGGAATGGCTTCAGAGAAAGAGGATTTGTACTCTGGATTGGCCCAGTCAAAGTCCGGACCTTATTCCAATTAAAATGTTGTGGTGAGACCTGAAGAAGTTCGTACATACCAGATGTCCCTCCAACCTCTCTCAACTGGTTGAGTTCTGCAAGTGGACAAAAGTCCCCGTAAGCAGATGCGAGAGACTGGTTAGTGGTTACAGAAGACGTTTGGTTGAAGTAATGGCTGCAAAAGGAGGAGCCACAATCTACTAAAACAATGGTTCACATACTTTTACACATGTTAAATTTTCCATTTTTGTGAAATAAACCACTTTTGTTGAATTAAATAATGAAATAATAAAAATGTGTGTGTGTGTGGGTGTCCATTATTTGGAAGGTGTGCTTTACAAATTGGGATTTGGATGTATTGGTAATAAGCTTATTTTCATGTTTTTTACAAAAACAGTGACCATGCCTGGAAGGTTCACAAACCTTCAAGCAGCTATCTATCTATACATATTTCAAGGCAGGTCTTTGATCTAATGGCTGGGCTGTGATGAAGGAATAAGAGAGCGAGAGCTCAGAGCATGTCTGGATCAATTGAGGACAAGCAGATTAAGTTGACGGTGTGACAGCAACTGTAAGAGTTAACAATAATAATTCTACTCTCATTGTATCTGGTATACCAGACACCACACAAGGATGCTTATGGTCTGCAAATTCAGTCAGTTGACCATAGTGCCAAAATGTTATTGTTTCCCATATAACTTCTGTGGGGCTAAATGTGGATTATTTGTAAGCATTTGTAAAATGAAACCCAGCAACTGTTTTTCTGTGTGATCAGCAAAAAAAAGCTTGAAAAGAGGCAATTGAAATTTGTATTTTTACTCAACTTCTGTTTATAAATGTGTCTAAATAGATTTGATTCTGCATCAGACCACATTGAACTACAGTAGAAAGTGAGAGAAATCGTCCTGGCAAAATTAGGGGAGCCAATTTTGGTGACTGACGGTTCTGCAGTTTAAATGAGGTCATGCTGCCAAAACTACAGAACATTACCTCATAGCAATACATTGAGTACCTGTTTTTTTTTTTTTTGTTTTTTTTTTTTAAGATCTCTAACAGAACAATAGTTCAACTGCAAACAAGGCCTTATTTTTTTTTAATTTTTTTCCCCGTTGTTACTGTGCTGGGTTAATTATTGTTATTAAAACTTTTGACAAGCCCACGAAAGATCATACCCACACAAACAGTGAAAACTTGCACATAAATGGAAGAATATTTCTGAAAGTGAATCATCAATAGCAACAATTATCCTTCTATCGCATGTATAAGTGATCCTGCATTCACAAGGAACTGTAATGTACTTTCAAAGGAGTTTTTTGTCAGATTGCTTCCCTGCTTTGTCTGCATAAGACGACTCAATTATTAGTGAACCATGAAGGTAAAAACCATAATGCCCTCAGTGGGCGTCAGTAGGCTTCAAAGACAAGTGAGGGAATGTGCAATAAAGAACAGTGAATCATTTTAACCTCGAAATTATAAAACTACAAAAACAATTGTGTATACTGGTTCCATGCGTTTCAAAGCTTCTTTTCCAACATTGTCGATCATCCATTTGTCAGCAGAGAACGGGGCAGAGGAACAGGTACTCAATGTTTTATAGCTCGCAAGAATGGAAAGACCCACCTGGGGTCAACATGACGAACATCAGAGGTGATGCATGAGTGAGTCTTCAGTTACCAAAAGTCACCAAATTAAAGCTGCATTTATTTGACCTTGTCAGTTTTATGGTGGACAAAGAAGGAAAAGGCAAGAAAACAGGAAAAAAGTGCATTTGTAGTGCAATTGGAACATCAATGACAATTAAGCTAACATAACTTAACTATGGTTTTCTTGACAAGAAGCCAAGAGGATTTTTTCATTTGGTGGATTACAGTATGTACTTTAGGATTAATGTTGAGAGCAATTTTTGAAACATAAACAGCTGAAAAAAAGCTCATGTTACACTCTGAATTTCAAAGGCTGTAGTCTCATTTGCCACTTGTTAGAAAACAGCCATATTCAGAAGTTATGACTGGCGTATTAACTGCTGCATTTTATGTTGCAGAATAAAGTATTAAAACGTCTTTAGCTTGTGTTAGCCACGTATCATATTTAAGGCCAAAATAACAAATCCAGAGAATTCAGTAGTTGGGAAGCAGAGGTCCCTTATTGTAGACAGACAATGAAGGCTTCTGTGCACTCAGCCAAGTATAGGCTCGAGCAGCTCCAGTCAGCGAGTGGATCTGTTTTCTGAAGCTGTAATAAAAACATTGCAGTTTTTCTACATTGAATATGCAAAAACACCAGTTAATTTGGTCACCCAAGACAGAGCAAATACAGTCACTACTCTACTTAAAAACATTCAGAGATACGAACAGACAGAGCCGCAAGTTAAAATTGTGTTCGGAACGCTCCACTTGCTGGCGGTGAGATCAAATTTTGTTCTGCACGCCTCTTCTGCCGAGAACGAATTTCGCTGCTACCAACTAGAGCTGGTCGGTTCCTCAATCACCCAGGTTAATAATCTGAATCTTCGTACTGAATCACAAATCACAAGTCCGAGGTCTCCATTATCCCGGATTCTATGAGTCCTTTGCTTTGGCTGCTGCTCAGTATACATGGCGAGTCGGCAGACACGGCGGAAACAGGGGCGTAGTGGTTAACGCTGTTGCCCCACAATTAGAAGGTTCGGTTCCTGGCCTGGGGCCTTTCTGTGTGGAGTTTGCATGTTCTCCCTGTGTCTGTGTGGATTTCTTCCAGGTACTCTGGTTTCCTCCCACCTTCCAAAGACATCATGTTTAGGTTGATTGGTTACCCTAAATTGTCCGTAGGTCTCAATGTGAGTGTGAGTGGTTGTTGGTCTCTGTCTGTCTCTGTGTGTTGGCCCTGTGATGGACTGGTGACCTGTCCAGGGTGTACCCTGCCCTTGCCCAGAGTGAGCTGGGATTGGCTCCAGCACTCCCCGCGAGCCGGAAATGGAAAAGCGGTAAAAGATGAATGGATGGGGAACCAAAGTGATTCGAGTGACTCAAGTGAACCAGATCACTTTAGTGAGTGACTCAAATTAACCCGAGTCCATAAAATGGACTGAGTTTACCACTACTACTACTACCCATGCAGCACAGCACCGTAGCCTACGCCACCCCAGCATCACAGATTTTTGTACCTGCATTAGCATATAGAGTTCGGTACCCTTAAAATGACGAACAAAAAACAACTTACGAACGGTCGTTCATAACTTAACTCTTTCATAAGTTGGGGAGTATCTGTACACACAAGTGTGAAGCCTTTAGTAACAGCTAAATTAAAGTGACCAGCAGGTCAGAATAGAGGGTATACATTTAAATGCACTGTGTGTTGTAATAAACGAATTAGATTAGATTTCTTTTTCATTAACTGTGCTCCTGTGGACATAAAAACTTAAATTCCATTCCCTTCAGCCTGTATCAGTACGAGTGAAAAAGATGACAATCAAGAAAAATTTTAAAAAGATCATTAATAATTGTATTCATCCTTAAATCCCTGAGTCAGTCATGGGAAGGGAAAATGTTGCTGGTCCTTTATCCGGATGTAGCTGATTAAGTAACAAAATGTATATATATGTTGTTAATTATTAAAATTTCCACCAGATATCCAAGTGTGCCAATCTGTTTTTATGTGTTTTTTAATATCTATTCCTTCATATAAATTGCTTTTTATCTATCAAATAATACCACCTTTGTTTGTGGATCTATGGCATGAAATATCATATATGATACATATACATTAAATACAAACTTGGCAAATAGTTGTATCTTTCCATCATTTCATTCAATCCAGGATCAGCTTCCTTGGAGTTTCTGCAGACAGGAGCTGTGAAAGGTGATCAAAGATTCTGCTGTTCTGTAAGATAACTGGCAGGGGGTTCGGATAAGATGACTACTTTCAGCCCAAGTGCTGTGCCATAGTCCAAGTGACACAAAAAGCAGACAAGATCCAATGAATCAGCAGAGCCAATGGATCATCAATAATCCTCTCCTATCTCAACCATCAAAATGAAACTCCACTGGAGTCATTTTGAGCTTACACGCCTTACTGCCCTTTTGAGTCTGAGGGACAATTACTGACCCATGTTACATAAGTTCAAATTGGTTTTTGTACAAGGTGGAGCCAGCTACAATTCTGGTGATAACTGATATAAAACACAAGTTTTGTTATTCTGTCATTTCAGCTTAAATTATGAGTCAGATTTCCAGCACTCCATCTGCTTGTTGGGGTCATCTGTACTGGTACTTCACTTCAATATTAATCTGCTTTATTAGTCTGGAAGATGTGGATTCATCTATCATTCCCAAAAGCTGCAGCCCAAGTTATCACTATGCTTCTAGCACAGAAATGAAAGCTGCACTATGCTGCTGTCTGCTTGCTATGGAGGTTGTAGGCCAAATTAATTTCTTGTAGAGTAGCAATCTTCCAACACAAAGAAGGTTTCTAACACTACATTAGACATGGAGTGTTTTGGATTTAACTTGGCTTTTCTTAGTAGCTTTAGTCTCTTTAAGACAGTCTTTCCTGAAATGGTATAAATTCCCACAGCTTAAAAGAAAAATCAGATGGGGGGGGGGGGGTCCTCTCAGAGGCAATGAAGCAAACACAAAATTAAAGAACATTTTCGTCTCTCTTCTTTTGGTATTTTACCCCAAGCAATCCAATGCCCAGTTAGCAAGACTGAAGCTAAATGATCTAAAGATATGACTTATTTGGAACCAGTTTAAAACTGCTCACCTTTTCAACTGATTTTGTGTATTTCTTGTTGCGAGCTTTGGGTTGCTGTCCTACTGAGAGACCCCAGACCTTCACCTCTCAAATCGGGCAAAATATTCTGCTCTAAAACTGATTTCAACATTACTTATAGACTACACTGGCTCCATTAGCAGAGGGAGCAAAGCAGTCCCACAGAATAATAGAACTTTTACTGTAGAGCAAATACTTTTCTTTATGTTATTCATGTCATCACCTGTGAACAAACTGATGCAGAGCATTCCCAAAGAGCTCTGCTTTGGCTTCACATATCCATTGAAAATTACCCCAGAATCTCAGATTTCAGGGTTATCTATGAAAGTTTTTGCAAACGTTACTCTTGCCCTTTCGTTCAATAGTGGACTCCTCCTTGGCTTTCACCCATGTGTTCCAACTTGGTTCTTTATGCAGTATATGGTGTGGGCTGAAATCACCACACCATATTGCTCCATGTCAGCCTGAAGCGCTTTAGATGTCTGTGAAGGTTGTTGCTGTAGAAAAAAAACACTACTCAAGACTTCAAGTTTCTTCTTAGCACCGTGTCCTGGAAACGTTTTGATAACTCTAGGAACTGTTGAAAGAGGGATTACTTCTTTTCAAATTTTTAAGGTCTACAATTACAATATTTGTGATGATCTCAGATTGGTTTAATTGGTTAATTTAGGACATATGAACTAAATTAATCACAGGTCAGTCTTATTTGTTTCAATTTAGTTTAAGGAGCCAATTTAAATTCATGCCAATAATTGTACATTTTGTATCTGCACATTTTGTCCAAGCAAGTAACTGGAAGATAAATGTTTTACCTCTAGAGAATGTGATAATCACAACCTGATATTTAGGGCTGAGCAATTAGAAAATGGTTGATGATCACAGTACAACCAAGTGTGGAATAGCAAAATTATGCTCCAGCCAACAAACCATGTTCTTGTTCTGCTGTGGTATAATCCCCAGAAAACCAAAACATTTATACCTTTTTTCAATGAGAATTAAACAAAAGAAAAGACCATTCTATGGTTGCGACTCGTGTAGAAATTAGATTAGATTTATTAAGTAAAATTTGATGGCATTCTGGTAGGAAGAAGCTCAGTGAAATCACGTTCAAATGCTGCACATAACAATGAATGAAAAAATTCCACTAGCTCATGTGTTGATTTGCATATTTGTCACATTGTCACACATTTATTGATACATGTTTTTTTTCCCCATTTCCCCTTTTTCACTTTTTGATTTAACTGATTTAACTTTGACATTCTGTTATCTTTTATATCTGTTTCAGCAAGAATTCATTTACGGTGATAAATTCAACCAGATAATAATTAGGAGCTGCCCAGGCAAATATTGGGTACCTGCAATTAGCCATCAAGTAAGCACATTCACATTTCCTGCCTTTGGTCAAATGAATGTTTTGCTGTTCTCCTGAAGCACAGCCCAGACAGAAAGAACCACAAGACAACGTATCCATGTAAAATACTGTAAAGTCACAATGGAAGTCTTTACAATAGTCAAATTAAGCCTCAAAGTCACTAAGTTCACAGAAAAGTTGGACCTTGTTACCTGGAAACACTGGACACTGTCATGTTTACTTCAGCCTTTACAAAAACTTGAAGCCTAGATGTCTTTTTAACTACAAGAGAATACAATACAACTAACCACTTTCTGTTATATTAGGTAAACTAGCATAAACTGGGGAGCACACAATGACCATCTAACACTGGAATGGCACAACATTGTATGACATAAATTAAACAATCTAATCTGGAGACTCTGTCTGCAAAGCAAGCAGGGATGTTAATGTTGATTTTATTTGATCCCTTTATGGGTTGAGATAATTACAGTTTCCCTTTACCCATTTCCCTGAAGAAACAACAAAACTGAAGTACACCCTTCAAAGACGGTACATATGTGACAAAGCATGAGTGAAACAGGGACAATTTCCTAGTTTGGTATAATTGAATTTTAAGGATTAGAATAGTTACAGTGCTAAAAGGGAATTCTTAATCCAAAGATGGTAGTAACAAGTTACATTTACTTGGCAAACATTAAATGTGTAATGTGCCTCAGCAGAATTGGCTTGAAACGAAACAACAATGTTGAGATTTGAAGGTGTTATAATCCCTTTAAGGGAAATGCATGACTGTTGTAGAGCACAACCCTCTGGATTTAAAAGCAAAAAGTGATCATGTTACACTAAAAATAAGGAGCATTTTTTTAATCATTGTTTGTAAAACCTTCTGCAATCATTGACTGCCTAAAATCTGTAACCCCAAGCCAATCAGCGTACACTTGACACCTCCCTGGTAGAGCTGGGCGGAATGACCAAAATTCTATATCACGGTATTTTTCAGAATTACTCTGGTTTCACGGTATTTTTTTTTTCATGTGGGATTCAGTGTTGACCACATTTCCTTCTTCTTCTTCGCATTTATTGGCAGATTACAATACCATCTTATAGGTGCATACCGCCACCTACCGTACCGGAGTATGTAGAACTGGATCATGTTTACAATAACGCACAAAAAAGGAGTTAATTCACCTACTAAATTCTGTTAAACAATCCGGTGTTTACTAAGAATTTTAATACCTCTCTCTGAATTTCCCTCACCCTATCACCACTAGTTCCTAGTATTCCTTCCAAATTCCAACCCCGTTTGCTCTCTCTCACCCCTTGTTGTAAAGTAATTCTTTCATCCTGATATCCGACAAAGTGCATTAGTACGTGCTCAACATTTTCTGTTCTATTACAATGTGCACCACCACATTTTCCACTGATTGATAGAAGATTTACTGCATAGTTATGGTGACAGATTGGTGCAAAAAGCACTGGCGCAATAAAACATACATTTGGGCGTATTATATTATTTCACACGCGTAGATATTAACTGCGAACGCGCACTCAGAGGAAACTGCTCCCCAAGCGAGGCGGAATATGTGACCAGCGCACCAAACAACCACTCAAAAATCACCCCACTCTCTTGAAGTTGATTTCTGCTCTTTCGCTCGAAACTTTTGGCACAGTGGGGGAGGGAACCATATGTGGCACGCTGGTCACATATTCCTCCTCACTCGCAGTTAATATCTATGTGTGTGAAATAATATAATACGCCCGAATGTATGTTTTATCACACCAGTGCTTTTTGGCACGAATGTGTCGCCATACCGCCTGTTCAGAGCTTCCTCTATCCATGTCCACCATGCTCAACAACTCCACTATTATTTCCGCTCTGTGCAATGCGTGTTTAGTGGCACAGCAATGAAAAGGGTCCCTCGTGAAACAATTTACCAGTGCGCTGCATTCCAGACATGTTTAGGCTATTTAAACCGGTGCTACCAGTACATGAAAATTCATATCATAACAAATATAAAAACCGGTTTTCCATATGAACCGGTATACCACCCCGCCCTACTCCCTGGCAATGCTCTGCGGGAGCTGTACCACAGCCATCTTTACTTCTTACTGGTCTCAGTGGCGTTTTGCCTTCAGTCTGGTCATTAGCAAGTGAATTGCATGCTCATTTAAGTGATTTGGCCAGTCAAGAGCACTCCACTGTTTGCCCGTGAAAACCTCCTTGGGGTATGAAACCCTTGTTATACCCCACTGTCCTTAAATTGATGGATTATTCATATTAAGAGCTGCTGCATCTTACACTGTACACCAAACATGAACATGCCCAGAGAGAACACTCTAAGGTGATGGTAACTGTACAATCTCATAATCATTCAACACACAGTCAAAACAAAAAATAAATAAATAAATACCAATTAAGGTTAGTCCTGCACATCTTTATCAAATTTGAGGCGAGTCCAATTTTAGGTTATGTAACTGTTCCTTTGAGGCATTATCTTAACCCAGACGCATTTCATTATGCAATTAACTGAGTGACCTCATACCTTTCACTTCACCCAGCCATTCAAGAGCTGGGCTTTACTTCCGCTCATGTCTGCAGGAGAGGGTGGAGTTAACACAAACAATCCATCTGTCTCTTCGCATATACAATACAATGTGTCACAGTAAGTAAAGACAAAAGACACGTAATACTTAGGTAGTGACTTCTTGACACACACAGTGCATTTTCTGAGTTAATTATTGATCTAATGTAATTCATAATTTACTGTGATGACACTTTTACAGGTGAATAGTAGCAACCAGCATATGTATCATATTTATACCTCGAGCATAGCAAGCAGATCAAATATTGTGGAGTGAATTAGGTGCCTGTATGATAAATTACATTAAAAACCAGATGTAGCACCAGAATCACTGGTATCACAATGGATTTAATTATATGAAACTGACAATATTTAAAATAAAGTCCAAGTCCATTGCCTGTGAGGGTGTTCATTGTAGCAAACTAGACAACCATTGATTTCAGGTGGCGTTTTCTGAGAAGGAGGCATCTGATAAGAATGGCGCCACAACTGTCTCATAGCCTGAACTCAATCTTTAATCAGGGGTCATTGTGTTCCACACAGCAGCCCCAAACACATAAAAGCAGGTAGAGGAAGTGGTAAATCACACAGGCATTGGGGTCTAATTGGCCACCAGAATGAGCGCCAGCCAAAATATTGTTTTCCCTTGATGCTATCTGCTTCCATCTCGTGGACTTTCATAGAAACTGTGGCTTCCTGTTCTTGGGTGTTGGCCACTGCATAAGTACAACATCCCCTAGTCTGTAAAAATAATCTCCAGGACCTTGTGTAAAGAAAAAGAGGGACAGAAATACATTCTGTCCCATGAGGAAGAGCTTCCTCTGCAATTCAAAAGCTTTGGCGGCTTCTCCTTCAATATGGCAGGAGGCCAACAAACGTTTCAGAAGCTTCGCTGCAGATTTACCATCTATGGTGGTCAGACAATAAATGTGACAGAAGTCTAAAAACGTTGATTTGCATTAGGTTATACTACCCAATTAGTTTATGCTACGTATAGTTTCTGCTAGATCATTTTAACTTAATTGCAAATATAACATTTGCATTTGATGTCAAAACTCCACTTGACCTGCCATTATGTTTATGGAGATATTTACCAACATAACCTGACCAACGCTGCCCCATTATACTCATTCAGAGTTTGACAACACCGTTATTGAATACAATGGGCCTTACACAAGCGTGTGGAATGCTCGAGAAAGAGGATATTGGTGCAGTTTGGACGGCCTCGCTCTCTGTGTGTCCCCCGTCCATCTGATCTGCCTAAGAGCACAGCTGCTGTTCTGTGACGGGCGATACAGGTGATTGGAGCAGCCACAGCAAGTGAACAACTTACTATATCACATCAAACAGCTGTAGACTGTAGTGTCTGTACTCATGTCCAAACTCTGATCTCCATTGTCCATTGTGCAAGACAGTTTTACGTAAACCTATTTATTTTATCAGCTACATTTTTAACATCATATGATCTGTGAAGCTTAAACAGCTACTAAATGACATCTCTGCTGAAGTAATTTAAAAAATTGTTACACAGGGTGAAATTGAAAGAAGCAAAAATGAAAATTCAATGAAAGAATATGACACATTTTCCCCGAGCACCCAGACTTTTCACGCCTGCTTTTAGATGATAATGAGGAGAGCAAAAACAATAGCAATACTTAGGGGGTAATTTTATCTGACTGAGAAATTCGGCTTCATGCCCTTTATTTTAAAAAGCCCAAACTCATTCTTAGAAATAACTACATATGTATGTAGTGTTCACTGTTGGCCAGAGTTTGAATGTGTTGCTAACCAGTGAATCTTAACAGTGATTGATACTATGACTGATACCTGTATACCCCTAACTCCCCAAAGAAAATGTCAATTTGTTTCCATTTTCCTACATAAAAAATAAATAAAACCACAACAATATTAGCAGATGGGAGCTTGACAATAATCAAAATTTGCGACATATGTTACCTACAGCAGTTTTTAGGTGATGCATGAAAGTGTTATGAAGTGCCCAGAATGTTTAGTAACTTCAAGGCTTTGCTGGGCAACAAAGCCTGTGAGTAATAAAGATTACATTTTATTATTTGTTGTTTTGTTTGGCCCTTTGTTAAATCACAAGATGCAATTTTGAGTGCTGACAATATTCAATTGATGCTTCAAATAGTTATTAGTTTGTATTGATGTCACTTGGAATTTAAAGTCAACAGGCTAAATAAATGTTCACTAAAGATAAAAGGGCTTCTGTATTTGTATGTGTGTGTGTGTGTGTGTAGATGAGAGGTGACAAAAACTGATCAGACGGCCTTTACTGGCACTAGTTGACTGAAGCCTGGATTGTCAGGGCCCTTAGTTGTGGATTAAATTTGATCAGTTTTTGAGCAGAGAATACATACAATTTGAATGTCTGTTAGAAAAGTTGCAGTGTTTTAAGTAGACACATTTACTTATTATTTCTGTGCACTCACTGTGTCAAGAGATAAGCTTCATACAAACAAGCACAACATTCTCTGATAGCATAAAATATGCACTCATTCTCATAATCAAATTATCAAACTGTAGTTGTAAATAACTGACCGGTAATTGCATTTGGGATGAATATAAAACGCATGAATATTGCATGCCTTGTGGACGGCTACACTGAAACAGGCAATTATATTTATTGTTCCAAGGATGAGTTTAACCATTCAGCTATGCAACTTAAGTGTGACTGCATCTCTATACTGCTGTAATGTGATAATATCTAATCATAGCTATGTATGACGTATGTAACAGAAACCATGCTGATGTAAAGTAAATCTTAAAATGTCAAAGTTTAGTCAGTATGAACCTTCATTCATTCATTCATCTTCAACCGCTTGATCTGTTTCTGGGTAGTGGGGTGCTGGTGCCAATCCCAGCTCACATTGGGTCAGGGCGGGGTACACCCTGGACAGGTCGCCAGTCCATCACAGGGCCAACACACAGAGACAGACAGAGACCAACAACCACTCACACTCAAACCTACGGACAATTTAGAGTCACCAATTAACCCAAACATGATGTCTTTGGACGGTGGGAGGAAACCAGAGTACCTAGAGGAAACCCATGCAGGCACAGGGAGAACATGCCAACTCCGCACAGAACCAAACCCACAACCTTCTTATTGTGGGGCAACAGCGCTAACCACTACGTCGCTGTGCTGCCCTGTACGAACCTTTTATTTTGTCAGGTATACATCACCAAATCAACAATCGTTTAGGCATAAAAAGCATTTTGCTTTTATCTGAACAATCATGAAAACAGAGTAAAATATATTTCTAATGAACATCTCAATCAGAATAATTGCCCCATTGTCAAAAAATCTATTTGAAGAGAGCAGCTAGCGTAAGGAATAATTCATGACATCAACATAAAGAAACCGTAAGGTTTCAAACACAAAATACATCTTGTACCTGTGTTCTTTGTTGATGGGCAAACTGTAGTTTATCAAACAGCGTCTCCTCAGCAGGAATATGTTTTGGGTTTGTTTTTTTGGTGAATTTAAATGATTTTGGTGTCAGAAATTCAAAAAAGGACTATATTTGACATAGAAGATGCCTTGTAACACACTTAGTGCTAATTTGCATAATTTAGCCAAGGATGTTTGCCTGGCTAATGACCAAGTTCAAGGAGATAGTGTAGAGCAAGTAAATAAAAATATAAGTTTTTGATTGCTTTTTCATGCATTTAAAGAGCAATTTTTGTCCCAGCAGGAAGGGCCAAATGTTTTCTCTGTAGGTTTTATCCTCATTGTGTATAAGTGAACACTGACACCAATCCAACACTGCATCAGTGAAAGGAACCCTCTTGCTAATTGTAAACAGGAGATAGAGGTGAGCACGCTGTCAAGCAGAACACAGATCTCCTCTGTAGAGCCGCAAAGTGAAACACTGATTAGTGCCGCTACATTACTTCGCTTTGTCCAAGGGCAACTGTTTCATATCAGCTAACTGTCAGAAACACAGAGCTAACCTCAGCACTCATGAATGTCCTGCAGCTGCCTGTGATGGACATTTTAATATCAGAAAACAGCACCTGTGTTCAAGTCACACTCAAATTTATATTAAGCTATAATTACTGAGTATTTCAGTAGTCATTTAAGTCAGAGGGCCCTTTAAAATGTTAATAACACACTGAGGCTGAAGTAAATAAACGTGTTGGGACATTATCCCAATATGTCTCAACGTTAATATTGGTCTCACAGTAAAAAACAATATTATAAATTCCCCATTTCTTGAAATTTAACGAATCACAGTTCAATTTAGTTAAACTGTGCCACATGCATACAACAACACAACAGAAAAGAAAATCTCTATCCATTCAAATCTCTTGTACTTCTTCTCAGACAATATCCTAACTAACTCCAAACCGTCAATTCTTTATGAAGTGTCATACTTTCAAATTACAGCTATGCAGCTTCGTCCATTAATTTAGTTATCTCCTCCTTGGCTGCAGGAACTTCCACTAAGCTGTGACTTCAGCAGCTGACTATTAGGGCAGGGAAACTGTGACCACCATGTCGACCCTGTATACAGAGTGCAAAACTTTAATGATGATAATGCTGGCTAGTCCATGCATATCACTTTAGTTTATTCCATGTAAGAAGAAATGCAGTCCTCCAGGGGAGCTCGTTTTTGCCCTGTTTTACATACAAATTAAGATTATAGTGGATTGAAAAACAAGGTCAACATTGTAACATATCATATATGTCAATGTGGAGTTTTGTACTGAACAAAATTTTAAATTTCAACCTAATGATGGCGCTTTGTGATACTTCCAAAAGTCATTATTTGGACCACAGAGGTGGAATAAGAGACAGACTGACAGCACAGCAGTCATTAGGTCTTAAAATGCCAAACACATCCTAGATTACAGAACCAGTTGTTTAATTTTTCCAACTTCAAACAGCTGGCCATCAGTGAGGGCAGAAGGAGCCATGGTGGATGCATGCCAGAGGGCCTTCAACCCCAGGACTGAGGTACAAAATGGCAGGACGAGTTGACTGTGGGTCACTGCGAAATGACAAGCCAGGGCAGGCATACGGAGACAGACAAGCTGCACTCTCCCAGGAGGCAGGGGTTGTGAGATACACAGAAAGCTCTCACTTACTTGCCTGTCATGGCGTCAGGATAACCCCACAGCATGAGGTCACCACTAAGCAGACCATTATCCACAGTCAGCCGGTGGAGGAGAAAGATCTCCACCCACACTGTGAACCCTCAGATGACATGTTATCTTGAATTTATATCGCCAGCTTGTACATGTTCTTCTACAAGAGCAGCTATTTTAAGTGCTTGGTCCAACAGCGTCAATTTATACTGTGAAAACCTGAAAATGCCTCAATAATCCCACCTAAATTGCCCAAAATATAGAGGCTTATCGCCACTAAAATGTTTTAAGAGGGACATGGCAGTTACAGACACTATGCAGCCCATGTCTCCTTCACAGATTCCTTGAATATTAGTTGTGAATTTCAGATACAGGCTGGGAATGACATTGTGGACATCATGCATATGAGATTTTATCTTTCCTCACTAAGTGGATATCAGCTTTGCATGGACATGTACACAAGCACTCTGGGAGATCGATGCTTACCTCACATTGTTATTATCTCCCAAAGGCTTAAGAAATACACAAATGTTTAGAAACACACACTCAAAAACTAGAACAGAGATTTTATCACGAGGAAAGATTAAATAAATTAAATGACATGAAGTCCACAGTGATGTAGCAGTAGCTGCACCAGTTAAAACGACTTTTTACCTTCCAAATCAGTTTTGTTTTTTTTTTTTTTATAAATAAAAGTGAATTATTGTACCACATTTATATCCCCGAGGCATTACTAAGATGTTGCATTTAAAATGTGTTTTGTGAAGCCACAGTAACCTTGACCTTTGACCTTATCAGTTCAACCTTGAATCCAAGGCCATGTTTGTGCCAAAGGTGATGAAACTCCCTCTGGGTATTCCATATCCATCGTGCTCACAAGACCATGAGGTTACAGTGACCGAATAATAACCAGTTCATCCTTGAGTTTGTTTGTACCAAATTTGAAGAAATTCGCTCAAGTTTTTACTGAGATATTGTGTTGGGGAATGGGAGAGATGGACAGTCACCCAGGGGAAAAAAAAACAAAAAAACAAAAAACACCACATTTGGCTATTGAGGCATAAAAAGTTAAGGCATTTTGCAAGTTTATTGTTGAAATGGTGGTTTGGTTAAGAAGTTATAATCACCTTTATCTACTTACCTACTTATAATTTGGCCAGGGGTGGTCAAACTTTCACAAGTAACTGTAAATGAATGTCTCCTGGGGGATTAATACAGTAGAATATACTGTATACTCAGATAGTGATTTTACAGGATATGTCACGACATCACCACATTTAATAAGTGCCTTCTTCTTTGCTGTGTTTTGCTGTCATCTCTCCAGAGTCTGTGCACTTTGACATAAAAAACTAAAGATATGTACTTATTTACCCACCCAGATGATGAAAAATAGGCAGTAAAGAGAAGATTTTATCTGCACAGCTAAAATCCCACGTCTGCTTCTTGCTCACATGGTTTCACAGTCATCCTTTAGTTGTATTTTTACATCTTAAGAGTAGGAGAGAGTTTGCATATGTGGGTACATGTGTCAGTCAACAGATGCAGAGGGCGAAGAGAGTGGAAGGAGTAAAATCTGAAGGCAATTGAAAAACAAAAAACCTCTGCAGGTTTTTTTTTTGTTTTTTTGTTTTTTTCTAGTCCTGGCTACCCCAAAACTGCTAATTGGGTCACAAATCACAACCTAGCACATGACCACATCCTCTGTTGAATGCTGTGCTAAGAACAGCAAGCAGCGATTTTAAATCCAGCCTTAATCTCAAACTCCTCACTAGCCCCATAGCACATCCACACGCAAACCCCCACTCAGAACTGAGTTGTGGGCAGCATTACGAAAGATAGTTGAGGAGGGAAACTAAAGAACAGAGGGGAGGGAGGAGCTCACAGAGGAAAAGAAAATTTATTCTAGAGGAGAGGTGAACGCTGGTGAAGAGTGGTTTAATACATTTAATAATTAAAGCTGCTTTAGGTAAGTCTTTGCTAGGCATCGACAAAATGAATAAATAAATAAATAAATAAATAAATAAATATATATATATATATATAAAAGAAATGCCAAATCTAAATTCTCAGCTGTCTTTGTGTCAAATTCACAAAATGTATACAAAAGCAAAAAAAGCAAAAAAAAAACAAAACAAAAAAACCCCAACTTTATAGACTTAGTGGCAATACCAAAGCAGCTAAGGGCTAAAACTCAGAAAACAGGGGTGTGCACACCGATGACTGACAAAGTGGTCTTTAACCCCCGGTTTCAAAGTTCCTCTGCTTCCTGCTGCTGCTGAATGATAAGTATAATTTCTCAGGCTTTAGCATAAAAATAGATAATATCTGAAAATCCATGAGGATGTTTGCATGCTGCACAGAAGGTTTAGACTATCACACATTTTAAAATGCAAGAGACGGCTTCTACTCCAATAATTTCATGATACATTTACATTATTTATTACCCCTTGCAGGTATATGAGTTCCCACTTAAATGAGTCATGAGACTTTACAAGATAAAGGATGACAGGCCCGAGTGATATTCCTTCTCAAATTTAAAACTAGAGAACAATGGTTGTGACCGATAGACCATATTATCAACCCAATGTTATGCAACTTCCATATAAAATTCCAGTTGTCCTGTTTTTATTGTATTTTTTGAAATCTTTTTGAAATTTTTTATTCTATTTATCTATTTTCTATATATGTACGCATTCATTGTGGACAGCAAAAACATTTTCACTGAACAGGGAAACATGTTTCTTTACTGTACATATGACAATAAACACTTTTAATTCAAATTTGAATTGAATTGAATCAAAAAGCAAACTATTCCACACAAATGGATTACATTTTCTCTCTCTTTTTTTTTTTTTAAACTAAACCACATCACCCACTCCACAGACACATTAGTCCACAAAATAACACTGAAAAAAGGCCTGAAACACTCAGATCTATTGCCCTCTCTAACCTTAGCTCACCCTCCCAGCAGTGATTATTCTTCTATGTTGCAGTTGTTCTGCAAATGAAGCAGGGACAATGGCCACATGTTTACACATTAATTGTCCTTATAATTTAGAATCCAGACAGAAATCAATAGTTAGCCTGCAATTGAATAAGCTACAGATAGTAGTGTAAGATAAACACTCTAACAAGCCTCGATTGCCAACACTCTACAGGGACGCCATACTGAATGCCATCAGTTGCTTCTATACAGTTAACTTGCTTTATTGATCCCCTGGGGAAATTGTTCCTCGGCATTTGACCCATCCTATTCATAGTTAACCTTAACTACACATAATAGGAGCCGTGGGCTGTTGCAGTGCAGCACCCAAGGATCAGTTGGGGGGGTTAAGGGCCTTTCTTAAGGGCCCACAGTAGTGGTGATGAGGGTGGGACAAGCAGTGGCTTTCCCTTTCCCCACCCAAAGGTACTATCCAATAATCTAAGTACCACTTAATGCTGACATACGTTGCAGAATTTGAACATAAACATTGATGATGTCTGATTGATGATATATATCATCAATCAAACATTGCTTTAAAATTCACATGAAGCACTGCATATCTTCCAGCATTGTGTCATTATGCTACTAACACATCCTTGGCCCCTACAGTTACCTCCTCACCTCTGGGGGTGTATGTACCCATTACAAAGTAAGTAATCATGATTATGAGTTTAAAAATGTGCTGAGCTGCTAGCTAGCTCATTCCAGCTCATCAGCATAACCACATTAGAGAGAAATCCTCTGCTCTGGCCATCACACGCTTCCTCAATACTGCAGTCCCAGCAGGCTGAGCATGACTGCATCTATTACACTGGACAAAAGCCACCAACTACACTTAATATGCTGCCACGAGGAACACTGACACCATGTGACACCGGAAATATAATTAATTAGGTTTACACAACAAACATGTTGGCCCTGTACATCAATCTGCCCTAAATGGAGAAACCAGAACATTTCGTTGCACCTATCAAAGTTGCTGTGCATGAGGGCCCAGCTTTGTGTATCCTGGTGCCACCTGCCTGGAGTACTGTTCTGTAGACATGTCAATATGACATTACAAACAATGAACTCCAACAAAAAATACGTGATGCTGTATTAGCTCAGGGTGTGGGAATCCTTAATTTATTTCCATCCTTAACGTATTTACCACATCTAGAGAAAGGAAACAGATTGTGGGAGGCAGTGGGAAGTAAGATGATTTGGAGCTCAATTCTGCTAAATTGGTTGCTGCCAGCGTGATACATCATGGAGAATTAAGATGCCTCTCCCCCAGCACAGAACTTCGGCAGCCATATTGGCACATCTGTCAAGGGCCAACCCCTGACAGAGACAAATGGACCAATTCTGGCACAAGAAGGCTGATCCAAAGTGCTAGCAATAACCAAGATGAATAATGAGTCAGCTTGGGCCCCAGGAAAATTCATTTTTAATAATTAGTGTTCCTGCACCCCTCATTTTCTGAGAAAATGAGTGCAGGTACAACTATAGGTTGCTACAACACATCAGCAAGGCAGGAGGAATATAGATGATGTTGTGTTAAACTTCCATCATCACAGAGAATGGCTGGCACTATAAATGCAGGGTGTGAGACAGATGAATCCCCCTCTCTCTCCCAGCAACAGAAGATTAATCAAGTCCAGAAAGCACTTAGGCTACAGGAGCCAATAGAGGAATGTTACATGAGGAGCACGACAAAGTTCAAAAGGCCTAAGGCTTTTACCCCAGTCATGTGACTGTTTCTGGAGGCTGTTTACATTGTCAGAATAAATGGAAAAGGAGCAAAAAGATGGAAGACTTACACCAGTTCTGTCATGTAATAAGCCCATGGCAGGTACAGGTGCCAGCAGCATGTTCTGGTGCTCAGTGTGTCAATTCGAGGGCAGGAAGTGATAAAACTTCTTTTCTGAACAGCTGCCACATGTCAGCTGCCAGTGAGCTTGTCATGATGCTTCCTTTGTGCAGGTTTACATGGAAAACAATGGATGTAGGTGTCATAACCTGCCCTGAGAAGTGTTGATTTAACTCGTTAATTGAGTATATTATAACATTTAGGAAAGTAATTGACAACACTATGAAAGCCACTACTATGTCAAAAAGAAAATCCTAAAATATGATACTTTATAGGCTTTCAAAAGTGCATTTGGCAACTGCACCATTTTGTGGTCACTTAAAAAGTACATTTGTTTGAAAAGGATTTACTACTGGTGTCAATGGGAATGACTCATCAGAATCAACCCAATCGGGGCTGCAGACAATCACAGTAATAGAACTGAACAGGAAAACATAATACTTAAAAGGCTTAACTAGATAGTGTTTAGTGTTTAGGGCCCGGCAGTTAGTGAAGCACAAATGAGTAAAATGTTTCATTTGAATAGACTAGTGGAATTTACATAGTGATTAGATGCCAGATATGAAGGCTGCAGCAGTGTCCTCCATGAACTAATTTGAAAAATGTGTTGAAGCATTGGCATTAACATATGCTTTCAAAGGACCTACATCTTTGGCAGGGCGATGCAGAAAGACTGTGATAATTAGTACACTCCTGTGCGATTGATTTTATCTGGGGTCACTTTGTTTGGAATATCACATAACACATGACTTTCAGGTGTCATCAAGTTGTAAATTCATGCAGTAATCTCATTTAACAACTTTTAGTTGAGAAAACAAAAATATGTATAATAAATCATGATAAAACAAATCCCACATTGGTTATAATATCGAATATTTGATTGTCTCATAACAATCTGGAGCAAAACATCATTATTAACTACAAATCAAATTCCATTCATAAGAGTACAGCCAGATCTCTGGAGTGCTTGTAAAAATTACCTATATTTATTGTCATCAGTGTTGGGTTTTGTTTTTTTTTTGTTTGTTTTTTTTAAATCTTTATCACTGAGTACCGACTGCCTGTAATGACCCTTACTTCACCCTCCTTCCTTGCCCCCTGTACGCCTGTACAGTCAGGGAGCTTTGCTTTAAAGTCAAGTGCTTCTCATACGTGGAGGTCTACTGGGAGCAATCCCCCTCTCTCTTCATTACCTCCAGGAGGCACAGCTGCTTCTATTGGGCACCATGACAACATGGCATTGCTCTTTTCCCTCCAGTCTTTGTGAGGAGATGTCAAGCCACAAGAGACAAAGTGCAGTACCTTCACAAGCACCTAGCTAATTTAAGTTAATATAAATCATAGGGTTCAACATGTCCAATCCAAACCAACCAATTTGAGAGGGATAGCCACATTTTGAAATCAAACCAGAAAATTCTGCTCTGAGAGTCTCTACATGTGCTCCATCAATTGTGTCTTTTCAAAGATTTATAATTACAAAATCATTTATAGCCCGATAGAGAAATTGACAAGTATATCTTAAAAACTAGGAATAGCTAATCATGCCTTTTTTTCGCTACCCATATTTTGTAAAAAATTAAAAGAAAAATGTGACAGATCTGAAGCTGCAAAGGAATATGCATTGAAGATGAATTAAATATGTGGTGTGATACAATTCAGGGTTAATTGAAAACCAAAACAAACAGCCCTGGCAATCAAGAACAGTGAGTTGCCTAATCTTGTTTTGTATCCTCTGAAGTACTAATTAAGTTTGATCAAGGTAGCAATTGATTGATTATGACTTCATTCACTTCATTATGTGTGACATGAGTGGAAAGAGTGAAGTGGAATAAAATAGTCTGGCTGAGGGGAAATATAATCCACACGTATCAGACAATCTCAGCCTCGTTCAGCAGCTACAACTGCTTTTCAGGGCAGCTTCCATCAACGCATCTACGACTGCTGGATCAAAACCTGACAGCAGAAGCTCCTACCATATGATGCGCTGAGCTAGTACAAAGCTATCAATTCACAACAATATTAATTTGTGGAAGTGGACCACCATATCATCCGGAGGATTTCGGTTACTCTGTTCCTCACAGCATGTTTAAATTTCTTAAAAACACAAACTTATCTTGTCTAATCAAAAATACAAGTTCTTAAAACGAAATTCATCTTTTCATTAAATACTTTCATCTCAGTGTGGAATAACAGGTGACGTAATTTGGGGATTTGCCAAAATCTCATAATGCAGTAAAAATGAAAATCAACGCAACGTTAATCTATATTTTTCCACATCTAATTTCCGTTGTTTTTCTTTTTTCATGCTACACACTGTTACGGCAGCTCAAGCATAATGCTTCTGCAAATGCACATTAAGTTACTCCAACTGTTCTGCTGTAATTAAACTAGAACAATAAATCAACAGGAGCACAATCAAAAGAAAGCTACTGAATATATTGGCCCAAAGCATAAAAGTACTGATAAAGGAAGCCAGAGAAACTAACGGAGACAGTGTGCAAACCTGCAGAGATATAAAAAGGGGAAAAAATGATGCATAGCCCTGCTCCTGTGGGAGTTTAATGGTGAGATGATATCATCCCTCTTATGAAAAATGCCATGCACGCGTGCACACATCCATGCATGAACCCACACATGCATACACGCACTCATACACGCCCACACACACAGCCTGCCTTAAATAACTTTTAATCAAATTTCAGGGAGTAGGTTTCAAGGCTACTTACATCAAGGTTCATAACCAACACTCACATGAAGGTGACATGTCATGGAATGATAAGAGCTATCATTGCTCTGTGTGTCTCATTACCAGTGCAGTGCACTAAAATAAAAGAGCGCGTTTCTTATCATGGAAAATAAGGGATATATTCCAATAATACAAATATTTATAATTCGGAGTAACAGAAAATTCAAGTCACTACATATATTAAAAGGCTAAAGCATGCTATAAACTCAACAGTAATGCAGAAAATGTTCATTTTCAATGTGTAGTGTACGTTTAACCTTCACAAGTGAAAAAACTAATCTGATTGAAATTTAGAATTTCAAAACTGTAGCTCAGTTTGCTGCAGTTTGTAATTGGTGCACGTTCGTCTTAGCCCTGGAGCTGTCTTCACTTTCTGTATACACCCTGTGTCCTCAGGGTCAAAAATGACCTGCCTTCACTAAACCCCTACAATGCAGCAGCTTAATTGAATTTTAAGACTCAAATCTATTTTGAATGATGAAACCACCTGTCATTTAACACAAACTTTGTGAATATCTGGGTTTTGCCTCTTCACACAGCAGAAAGACTGCATTTAATCAGTGGACACCATTTGTTTTTATTACAACACACCTGTCATAATAAATACAAGTTAATTATTAATATTATTATTTTTGCTAAAGGTACTGCATAGGTGTAAACATTAATTTTGCAGCAAGAGAGGGCACTTATATAGCCTAGTTATTCTATTTAATCTTATGTTGTAATTTTTTATAACAAAAATTTGGCTAAAAAAATTCAATCTTATCTTAGTAAGCAATTAGAAATGTTTGTTTTGTTGTGTCTGTGAACTTAAGTCATGTGTGGGGTCATTGGAGGGTAGAAGCTGCACATGTGGAGGAAAGTTATAGTTTTGTCTGAAATATGAACAAAGGGAATGTTTCACTTTTTCTAATGTTTGGATCACTGGAGGATTAGTCATCAACTTTCACGATGAAAAAAGGGGATGTGGGGGTTTTCTGTGTTGTTAAATATGGTCTCAGGTCATTTTTGACCCCTAAGACAGCACCAGGGTTAAGCATCTCACAGAGACATCAGTAGACTGTGGGATTCATAGTGATGGGAGTGGAAAGTCTGTGTGAAACAACAGGTGGTAAGGTCCTCAGTACAACATGTCCTCTAATCTATGAGTGCGAGGCAAAAAGAGATGACGTCTGTTTTGCATCAGTACCCTTCAGCTTCAGGCAAACCTTATGTGTGCATTTCTTTTACACTCACTTGCACAGAGCAAATGCCCTTAATAACCATTTAGCTGCTAAGGCACGTTTGTCTGTCCCCCATTCGCAGTCTTAGCCACTAATTACCTTTCCAAAGCAATGGACATTTCTGTGTTCCCTGAATGCTTCCCTTTTTCTCCATACAATCAGACAGCTGCCTTCACTGGTGAGAATTAGTGCTCAGCATGGTCTGGCCTGAAGTGAATGTCCGAAAATCAACCCATGTCAGCCAGTTTCCTAACAGAATGGTTCGGGGTGGGTGGGAGTTGTCCACTCTGTCTAAATAAAAACATTAAAACATTGAGAGATCCTACTGCTTTCTAAACATAAATACAAGCTAGTACAAACACATAGAGCATTAACACAAAGCCAAATATTTTCCCAGAAGAGTTACAGAATATAAGTATTAATTCAGCCTGCAGCTCAGACAAAGACACACAGAACAGCATGTCAAGTAAAAAACATATGGCCCTAAAACATATTTGACCAAACCAACCAAACCAAACTGAGTCCTACTCATCCTGATGTCTTCATTAAAGAGTGAAGAGCTGAATATTCAGACAAGATCAGGAGGGCGGTCTGAAGGGAGGTTTAGTCCTTCTACTTAGAATACGATGGATGTGATCATTAGAGTTGGCAGTGCCAACTAAAATCAAAGATATGATGGTGTGTGTGTGTGTGTGTGTGTGTGTGTGTATATATATATATATATGTGTGTGTATATGTGTGTGTGACTATATATTTTTAATTATATTTCATATGCAATGAATTAATTTGATTAATGTGAAGCTATCAACGAAACCATCAACTGCAATCTAAGAGGAGCACAAGTGAGTCTGCATCACTTTTTCAGTAGACACACACACGTTACAGGTTTTCTGTGCCTACTTTAACCAACAATGAAAACATTTCAGCCAAGAGCTGAAACAGTTCAATCTGATGAAAAGAGGATCAACTATATATTAAGTTTTAATGTTCTTTGAGGCTTTCAGCAAAAGACAGTCCATGTTTGAAATGATTAAGATTCCCATAATGGGCTTCATACACCTTCTAGATAGTGGAAAAGCAATCATACTTTGATAGTCCAAGCAGGCACTCTTTCACTGCCTCTGCATGACAACTGGGGGAGACGAAAAGCACTATGAAGAGTGACAAGAATACCAAACAAACTTCAGTTCAAAGTAAGCACAGTTCATTTTTTTCTGTTATTTGCACCATTTTCCTGCCTGAAACCACAGCTTTCCGGGCCCACAAAAGCAATGCTGAAGACAAAATATTCCAGCAGTAAAAATAATTTTCAGGTCTGTGGTGCACCCAAGCAGCGGAGGGACCGAGTTAGTTATTTGCTGGGTGGTGTTTTTGGACCTTGGAACCTGTAAATATAATTTTACTTCTGCTCCCTCCCTTCTTGAGCTCTTCCAGCAAAGTGCCCTCGATCAAAGCACATAACCCCTATTTCCCACTGGAGCTGCTCAATGGCCAACAGAGGGTTATGTTTGCACTGGGGTGCAAGTGTGTATGGCTGAATGTGAAGCAGCGCACTGAAAGAACATATGTGCTTATCGGAGCTGTTCCAGTGGAAAAAAAAAAAAGCCCTGGTCTTAATACACCTGAATACATTTAGAAATATCACACTCTTGTACAAGAACACTCATATAAGAAATCATCACAACATGTGGATATGTTATTTTTCTTATTAAATACTGTCTATCAATGTGCTCCTTTAAGTACACTGATGACAGATGAGCCACTGTATTAGAGATAGTAACCCCCCTCACTTTCAATGAGGAAATCTTGGAATTTCTCCATGTGTACTGAGTAATCATAACAAGAAAATGCTACATTAAAAAAAATATTTAAAAAACCCTTAAAATACCATGTTTAAACTACCAGCTTTTGTAAGTAGTAAGTGGCTTCATTATTAAATGTTAATTGCTGTGTAAATTGTACACAGAAAATGCACGCCTCTGACAGTTTACCGCATCTACTCTGACATGCCTTGTTGAAAGAATTTATTTTTATCTGTTTTCTGCTACATTTGTACTCTGAAAACAACTTTCTAAAGCTTATAACTCAGCCCCTGCTTTTCACATCAATTGCCACTTTCCCTTGAAAAAACACATGCTAACTTTTCTAGTCATATGCAAAACACATAGCGCACTGAGAATACTTTTAAGCATAAAAGCGCACATAATTAATCATCCATTAGAGCATACATCTGACTGTGGGATGCCGTATTCGTCCATCTTTCCAATTTGTTAAGGTAGAAGGTAAATTAGAGGAGGAGGTAAGCCTCAATTCGCAGAAGCACTTATGTTGGCATTAAAAGCATGCATACTATCAAAATTGGAGGCAGGAATTAAGTCTGCATACAGTTAAGCCTACTGTGCTTCTGATTAGGGCTGCAAAGTGAATCGATATATAATCGAAATCGCACTAAGGCCAAGTACAGTATCCATATTGCAAAAGGAAAAATATAAATACTAATAATAATATAAATATATAAATATTTAAAAAATACTTTTTCAAGAATTACACACTTTTCAGTTTTAGCTTCTATGGCTGAAATTAAAACTTCATGCCAAGTTATTTCATCATTATTGAAATTGTTGAATTATTTCAAATGAAATCGTTTCACAATACCTGCCAAAATAATCATACTTATATATCGTGGAAACTAATAAATGAAAGCACCTCTGGTAGACTCCTGTCTACTAGACAGCGGTGGCGGTGCAACCTCCCTTGTAAGCTATAATTCTAAAAAAAAATTCTGGAAAATCTACCATTTCATCCAGGTGTGAATCTATAAAGTTTATGAATTAATTACATGGTATGGGACAACCGAATAGATTTGTGTATTCGCCGACCGAGCGTTCTAGGCTGCATCCAAGGCATTTCCAATACTAGTAATCACAACAACTCTGCTGCCCTCTGCACCTACTGCTCTAACAAATGTGACACAATCTTCTGTGCATTCATACTGTGAATCCTGCTGCCCTCCGACATTCATTGTAAGCTGGGAGACTTTATAAAGAGAATTGTGTCAATTAATTACTATTTACACGGGTGGAGTCAGAAATGTGATGTACCTGAGCTAAATATAAACGTCCCTTTTTCAATATATGTGCAAGAAGTGGAAGTACAATTCAGGTTTTGTGGAAAAGTGGAAAGGGCCTGAAGATTTTCTCAAAGCACTATATACACACACACACACAGCTTGATCCTTATGTACTTCAAAATTTGTAATTCTTATCCATAACCGCGACTAAATACATTTATATATGTTTGATTCCAATCAATTCGTTATTTGTGGTTAATCACAAATGGTTACGGCATAATCTGTACATCTACCCTCATTGTTCTATATTAGTGCTTTTTCTCTCAGTGCATTAGTATGATTACTGTCATTAAGAACAATGAAAACATCCACACATAGGTATACTGTTATATGAATACTAAATGCCTAACTCAATGATTCAGATTACTGCCGTAGGGAAGGAACAGGGGTTACTTGCAAGAGCAGAGGTGAGAAAGTTAAATAAATGCATTTCCTCCTAGTGAGGGCTTTGGTAAGCACACAAATGAGAACTCACCTGAATAGGACCAGTAAGGGTCATCAGCTGCTCTCCTCTCCCTCATTACGCCTGTGCTCCCATGATGACCATCTCCAGCACAGTTAAGCTGGTCACCCGATGTGACTGTGGGATGCATAGAAAGGGAGACAGGTTAGAAAATTCACAGGGGAAGAAAAGTTTCACATGAAAAATATATATACCATGGCCACTTATTCAACCATCTATTAAAATGGATGAGGCTGGTGTCAAAGGTTAAAGATGTGTATATTATATGTATATATATCTCAACTCCTAAAAATGTATCTAATGAATACAAAATCCAATGCAGAAAGAAGTAAACATCTAAGAAATGGGAGGGGTGGCAGATGGGTGTATAATGTGTGCAACTTTGACACTGCAGAGTAGGATTCATGCTACATCTCCTTTCCGCAAAATCATATTTATTTTATAAGGGTGTGAGCATAATGTTACCAAATTCATGATTTAATGATTTGATTAACTGTTAAACTATAAACTATGACAAAAAAGATCACTGCATTGAACATTAGTTTACCCATTTTGCATTATTCTTGAAAATTAACTCTCTGTGTTGTGGTATATAGGTGTTGACTATGGCACCTTAAGCCATCATCTCAAGCCATTTTCAGAAATAGTGGGAAAGGTCTTAGCTCTAAGCTCTTCAACATGCTGTAGTTGTTGTGGAATGAAACTGGAATGAAAACTTTTACTTGTCGGGGCACTGTGCAGTTATGGAACAAGGAGCATATGGGCGTACTTAGCCCTGAGAAGGAGGCCGCCAGCCTGATTCCCAACCAGACAGACCATTTGCTGCATGTCAATCCCCCACTGTCTCTCTCCACTGTCTTTGTCAAATAAGGACATTAAATTGTCACGAAAAATAAATGGAACAAAAGAAAAGAAAACTTTAGCTTGTCAGCAAAAAATTTTTTATCATCTGCTCCAGTGCAGATGGCACTATAAGGCAATGGTTAATAAATACAATGCTGAAATTAATACAATAAAAAAAGGCATGCTTAACTTACAGTTTAAGTATCTCTACACTTAAATTTAGTGGTCACATTCAGACTAGAAGTGCTTAAATCTTCTCCCAAATTGCAGCTGTTGTAGCTGCTCTCAGTGGGGACTATAACACTCTGAGGTGACAGGGACAACTTTAACAAGGTTGACTTTTGTCTCCAGCTCCCTCTACCCACCTAGAAACTGTTAGAAATTATGGTTTGCTGTACTTCACAGCCTCACAATCTGAACCAGTGGAAAAAGAAGCTGCAGCAACAGTGGTGATTCGGTACCTAAAAGGCCAGGTGCAGTCATTTGGCACCAAGCCTTAATGGGTATTAATAATGGGATCCACAGAAAACAAGAGGAGCTTCTGCTATAGTCCTTACAATGTTTCCTGTTCTCATTTAGTTCAAATCAATCAAATCCTTTCCAGCAGTGGCTTTTCTTGGAAAGAAACTGTAAATGGACTGGATGATCAATATGTTTGTGATGTATGGATGAAGTTAAGCCATAACAACCTTCCTGCTGAGCTCAGATGTTGAAACTTAAGTAAAATGCAAACAGTCTGTTGGAACTGCAGACAATCCAATCCATGTGTTCTTAGAGCAAATATTCCCAAAATAATTCAAACATTGTCACCAAAACTATAGCAAATGTGGGGGTACAAATTGTTCTTAAGCATACCCAACTCCCGAGAGCTCGTAGGCCCAGGCTTACAGCAATCAAAGTCACACAACATACAGAGGATGTTCTGCACAATGGATGCACCCTACGCCAGTGGAGGAGACACTGTCAATCAGGTGAACAAGTAAGACTGAAGTGTTTTTTGTTGCATTAGGCAGTCAGCCCACAGTGGCATTGAAAACCCAGAGATGTATTGGCTAACAATGGCTCCCTGTTGCCAGAGAGATCCAAACAATTGGATGAGTAGATTGTTTCTGTGTAAAATGGGCACAGAAGGAAAAAGTAAAACATAACCACAGATGACAATTTCCCACAACTGAAATAAAAGCAGAAATCACTCTTACATGATGTAATACATTTTTCAACTCCATTCAGACAATCCATGGTGTATCACAGTTTCTGATTGCATCTCGTCCTCAGCAGCATTTTAAATGGTACAACATTTTCTTTACCTTACATTAAATCATGCGGCTTGGTACAGCAGTTGATCTCTCATTAAAAATCCACTGAAGTGCCATAAAAGACTATTCAAATGTGTCTCAAAATCAGGTCATAACACCACACAGATACAGTGCTCTACCAACCAGTTTTGGTTCTAGTTTCTAGCGTGTATAGTGTCCTGTGTGAACACCCAGGCTTATTTAATATTGATGACAGCAAGGCCAGATAGTTGTTCAGAGAAATGATATATCTGTACATTTACAGTACTATCAGCACTGTTGGGCACAATACTTTAAAAAAAAGTAGTTAGTTACAGTTAGTGGTTAACAGGCAAAGTGACTATTGCGTTAAATTTTTTTTTTATCGTCTCGACTCGCCAGTGTTGTGTTTGTCACAACTGTTTGTGTATGTGGGTTTGTGGTTCTAATACTCACGCACCTCTGCCTCTGATTGGCTTGCTACTGTATGATATTTTATCCTACCTCAGCCAATCATCATAACTTATGCGATTGCCCTACCCCAAAGGAATAAAAACAAACTATCTTTTCAGCTCCTCTCAAACTGAGAGAGCTGGTGGTGACAACAGTTTAATAAGCTCAATTATAGTAACACACCCCATGTAATTGTGGGTAACGGCCTTGTAACAATGGAAACAGTAATTAGGTAGATTACCTGATACTGAAAGAAGTAACACAATTAGTGATGTGAACTGTGGTCTATTAGGTAGTTTTTCCTGGTTGGACTGAATATCTAATCCACCTCTGCAGTCAAAAAAAATTTCAATCTCTTAATAATGATGTAAAGCTCTTAACCATTACAGCATATTAATCAGCATGTACACACTATATTTGGACCTCTACAAAGTAATTCAAATTCTCTCCATTTCTTTTATGACTTTTTAACCCCACAAGAATAGTTTTATAATCTGAATTTGTGGTCCATGTGACAGAATATCCATTGTTGTATAAGCAGATGTACGATTACAGTACTGTAACCATGACAACTACTCTTTAACATGTTATTTATCTCATGAGGTTAAAGGGAACATTAGAGCATTAACACTACTCCCTGGACTCCTACAGCTCAACCACCATTACACAGCGAGATGTATTTGCCTTGATCAGCATCACCACACAAATGCATCAAATGCAAATACACACACACACACACACACACATACACACAAAAACACATCTCAAGCCACTTAAAACAACCTCAGCTCTTACTAATAGTTGCATCATTACTGGGGATTAATTAAACTAAGCACTAAATCAAGCCATGTCTTTCCTTGCACTCAAAGTCAGCGTGTTACTGTCTCTAAAAACGGCCCCCGTGCCGTTTCCCCAAATCTAATTCATTGCTTAGAGGGAGGTCACAAGGACTACATGGGTGCAATCATACATGGCTGCTCTGTTACTATTATATGAATCAATTCACCTTGTGGATAACACAGGTTAACATGACATGTGAAACAAAAGGGGGGGGGTGTCACAGTAGCAGAGACTACGAACACATTTGAAGGCAGGTTGGGAAATGGGGGGGTTGCATCGTCTTTGATCAGGGAGCACAGGAGACGGCACCATGTCAACAGTTTACACTCATCCATGTCAGCTGTCCCCTGTGGGCAAAAGGATTAAAGCCACAGCATCTCTGATAGAGCAGAGCAGACAACACAGTCGGTGCTGGGCCTGAAGGAGACTGAGAAGAGCCCCACTACACTCAGACATCATACAAAAATTTTAGATCCAGAAAGCACAAGTGATAAGCAATTTTCCGGTATGTTACACCAGTAGTTTAAATGAAAAGCTACACACAAAGAGTTTGGCCTAAAAGATATTTTTAGAATGAAGTGCTGTAGAAATTACTTTTTTTTTTCTGAAAACACAGAGGAAAAGAAGGCTTCAAAAACACCTACATAACAACACATTGTACAAAATAATTTTCCTTTTTTCATTGCCCGAGGGCAGTTAAATCATCTGCACTACCATTAAGCCCTGCTATTTGTTCCATAATATCACACTCAACAACAAGGCAAGAACCCATGAGAGCCCTCGAAAAACAGCAGCCTAACAACAACCACAGGAGTGTTTAACTTGCATTAGTCATTGGGGGATGGAGTTAAAATATCAATCTCATCGCCAATGTTGCCACCAGGTACGTGAAGGACAGTTGAGGTGGCACGTCCATGTCTCCAGGAGAAGTATTAGGGGGTGGACTAAGCTATCGAATATATCCTGATATACAATGTCTATATAATTCAGGTAAACAAAGAATGGTGGTGTTTTCAAGGGCATGACTTCTAGCATCTAAAAGTAAAATCACACTGTGTACTGATTTTAAAAGAAGAAATTTTCTCATGTAGCACCAAGGTCATACTTGCTTTCATATCATATGTTTTTCCTACTGCTGGCTTAATCACATAATATGATCCAATCCAGACCAATTACATACGCGTTGACAACAATTCCAGAAATTATGTCAAATAAAAAACATTGTAAAAAACACAACAAATATTTATAGATTGTACTGAACCAATTTTAAAGAAAACGCATGTGTGCAAGAATGCCAGGCAGCCCCCATTTTCTTTGCCCCATAAACATTAAAGCTCAGACAAATGTGACGTGAGCTTTTTATTATTATCTTTGGGGGCATTTGCCTTCATTTAAAGGACAGTGGAGAGTGACAGAAAATGGGACAACCAGCAGGGAATAACATGCAATAAACAGTCTGCCCAACCAGGACTGGAACCAGAGTCTGCTGCTCAGAACATGGCATTCACTCTGAGCGGTCCCCTATCAGGCAACTGCAGACTCCCAGAAGGTTGCCATGGTACATTTAATATATAACTTATATTAAACTAAAGATTACTTCAGCTCATAGATGAGTAGCCATTGATTTATTATTTGTCTTCAGTGACTGTATTTGGTTTTGAAAGATGAACTTGTAACTTTCAGCTTCATATTACAGTCAACAAATCATTAGTTAGTTAGATTAATTACTCTCTGTTCCTTCAAACTTTCCGTACTGAATACAGATGTTTAAAATGGGGTCACTTATATATATATATATAGATATATATATAGATAGATAGATAATTTGATCTTTAAAAAGAGCTAAATCATTTCATTATTACTGAAGCAATGACAGTGCATTTCAGTCATACTTTTTTTGTTTGTTTGTTGTTTTTAGACAAATAGGACTTCCCCATATTTATAGCTTTGACAACTTAAGGCAATACTTAATGACAAGAATCTATTCATTGTTCGTTTCATAGGATGTTTTTTTTTTTAAACCACAAGAAAACACTGATATAGCACCAGACATATACTTCAAAGACAGAAGGATAATCATAGTAATTTGTTAAGTTTCCCCCCAACAATTATGACCTTTTTAAGATAAAACTTAGAATGACGTGGCAAAAGAGGAGCAGAGCCGTTGTTTCCATTACCACTAAAATAATTTCACTTTATTTAATTTTAATCATTAATCATTAAATTAAAGACAACTTAGCTCTCTTGTATTCTTTATGCAATATAAAACACTGATGTTTAAAATAACTCTTCAACACTAAGCTCCAACAGGATGATGCATTTTGTTCAATTTCTTCCATATCACCACATCAGCTTCATAAGGCTCATGAGGAATGCGTGCCAAATTGTGTGGTTGAATAAAACGGATACTTTTCCAAGATGCCAGTCAGTATTGGTGTATACTTCACAGCCTTCTTGTCCTTGTTCCACTATACACCCTTACCATGACATACACACAGACATGGTGGATGTTGACAGAGAGAGAAGCACCACTCGTGTACATCATCCATTCCCATTTTTTCAGTCCTCTAATTATGGGGGGAATGAATACATATCATTACATGCACTAATTAGACAAACTGTCAAAATTCATGAGGTAGAAGTGAGCCATTTTCACAGGACTCATGAATGCATCAAGGGCAGACTTTTGATGCAAAATTACTATGTATATGAAAAACAAATGCGCACTGGGGGGACAGCGGCTGTCTATGCAACCTCATCTGCAATGCATTGAGCAAAAAATCAACTGCAAGCTCATCTGCTTAGCTTCCTGTTTTGAGGAATCACAAACTAATATTAATGAAAAACACGTGCTCACATGTTCAATTTTACTTCACAAATGTCAAATAGCTCAGTCTCTCCAAAGGCTGTCAAGCTCTTCGTGGTTGCCGGTACGAGTAATAGCGGCAAAACAAGGCTGGGGGGCTCTCTTTGTGAAACAGAGGAGCACAGTGAAAGAGAAGTGGAGCTGGATCTTGAGAGTGCATGTGTTTCTCATTTCTCGGGAAGTGGGCGATGTGGCTCAATTTCCCCGGAAGTGTTCCAGTCACACCAAGGACCTCGGGAACATGAGAACTGCCAAGATCAGCCACAGATACGGCACAGAGGGAGCCAAGCCTTAGGGCTAAAACATCAAGCTCAGAAATAATAAAACAACAACTCAAATCCCAGTGCTGATATTTAGGCCGACACAGCTAAAAGCAAACAAGCAGTTTCAGCAAAGAGGACATCAGCACCCTTGGGCCAGTGAAAAGTAGCAATATTACAGTAAAATTAAGCCATTAGTCTAGGGTTGTTCTTTGACTGACGCAACGAAAAATTTAATTTAAAAAAAAAAAAAAAAGTTATTTATAAAAATAACCCTTCACATCTGGCCTTTATAATTTTTTCCCCCTTATATATAAGAGCATGTCTGTGTGTATGTCAAGACCTGTCTTGCTTTTTGTTCATCATGTTAATTGACAGGAAGTGCTACTGCACATTTAAAGCTGAGGCGAGATGTTTTTGTCAATGTTGTGCAGGGCGCTGATAGCCTAAAATACAACTTCATGGTGAGATATAGAGACAAGTAGAAATAGTGAAGTGACAGAAACTCAAGAGTAAGTTTTTAATTAAGTCCAAAAACAGAGTCAAACACAAGCACATGCACGCATGCGCACACATACAAACACACACACGTCGGCATTGTATGCATTAAAGCCTTGGACCTCCTCCCAAATAGAAAACATTTTTGTTTGTGTTTCATTAGGAAACATGAACAACAAAGCAAGCAGAATAGCAGGAAGGGCAAAGGAGGCATAGCAGACTTTCTCATTATGCCAAACTTACACTGCAGTCTATTCTCTAAACTTATGTGGTGAAAAGTGGATAAGACCATCTCGTTATATTTAAATCCAAATGTGTCACCATTCTCAATCCACACTCAGTCACCTGCCTTCCTTGCAGTTTTTCTATTATTTAAAAAAAGTATGTGAAGATTCATATTATCTGTACTATGGCATTACTTAAGTCAGAGGTTGAGGAAAGAGGAGCACAACAAGTCAAATGTTCTTCAGCCTCATTACTACCAGGAATAAGGGAGAAACACACTACATCAAACAACAGACTTTGATAGAGCAGGAGGGCGAAAAGGTCGAGATGAAAGTCTCCAGTATATTAAGTCTTCCATGAATAGAAAAAAGGAAAAGAGGGGGAAAAATGCACATCCTGGCATTTATTCTCCATTCAGAAGAAGTCGGTAAAGAACTATGAACTATTGTTCTATTGTTTGACCAAAATGGACTCTTTTACGAATTAAAACTACATGATTTCCTCTAGAGAAGTTCATGCTTAATACAGTCCCTCACATACAGTACAGGCAGAATCTACACTTGATGGCTACTCCTCAAAAATGGTGAAATTATTCACAAAATCTTGTTTGTGTCAATCTGCTGTTAAATGTGCTACAAGAGCAATGCTGGTACAGTGAATTAAGTGCATTAAATAGCTGGAGCACTCGCTGATTGAGTGCATCAGGGGCTCTGATGAAAACCATTAACAAGATTAAACAAATTCCAGGCTGGTGACCTCTTTAATAGAGCAGCTATAGCTTGTTCCTTTCACAGGCAACAATAAACAATCCTCAAACATGTCTCCACAAATTGCGGTATGACCAAACAGCTCTGATAGTGTTAGGAAAATTTACTGTGTAAAGTGACAAGGTCTTCAATTTTCAGTGTGGCATCTGAGTCACTTAAGTGCCAAGAACTTATGAGGACATACCTAAGGACACAGCCTCGCATGAATCGTCTAGTTATTGATTCTGAAATATATTCAGCTGCCTCTGGTGGATACATTATACTCCTCATACATTACTGGTGTTCATGAGCAGTGATGGCTGATTACTGGCAATGTAAACGGGTTCATCTAACTCAGCGGGTAGAGCGTGACACTGATACTGCCGGGCTTATGATGAAATCACAGCTTGGAACAACCAGGCTGAAAATGTACGTCGCTGTAACCACAGAAAGGTGATCTGGGTGTCAAGTTGTAATATAATACAATGCAGTGGCAAATTCAAAAGAAAAAAAAAAAAAGCGGAATCAAATGTGTTTTAATAGAAAATCAGGTACAGAGGAAAAATACCCAACCTGTAGCTTGATGGCCTAATGACTCATTGTTAGCCATAAATAATACCACTGCACCAGGACTTTGCATGCATCACATCCAAACAGGCTCTTCAAGCCTGCCGGGGGCCATACAAGCAGTGAGACTTCCTCCCTTCCTCTTTAACTGCTCTTTGATGTTGGACTCTAATCAATACTTGAAAGCTGAATTTAGAAACGATAAATAAAGCCATGCACTCAATATCTCTGTAACAGACTCTTTCGTAGTCCCACTTATATGTAATATTTACTGTAAGCGGTTCATTATTGCTAAAGAACCCACATGATCCAGCATACATTCTATATGTGCAAAAAAAGGTAATTATTATTATCACCTGAGGTTTAAGATTAAAAAAAATGTAAAACTGATGGCATTTCTTACAATTTACATTACGAACTGGATACTCATTGTGTATTCATGGTATTTTAGGTCCATATTAACATTTGGCAGTCACCTGTCACATGTTTTTACATTATAATAAATAGTAACTGGATATTTTTCCTACAGAAGCCATGCACACTCGGTATGTATTCTCAGTAATCACAATGGATTTATTACACAGCCCCAAATTAACACATAATTACACATTTAAGAAAATTTTATATTTTCTTTTGATACAATAAGATATTCATAGTTCTCATGCTGTCACCCTCATCTTCACTTGTAGCTTTTTTTTTAAACTCATGACATTATTTGTTTTGGCCTCTTTAAAATGTTTAATTTGGCAATGCAGAATCAATTTTAGAGTTACCAGCAGCAATAAATTTAGTCAAGGTTCAAGTTTTCAGACTCAGTGTGCTGAGAAATTAACCATATCCAACGAGTATATTGTTCAAGTCTGTATTTAAAGTAATTGATTGTGAATAAGAGTGAATAAGAAATTTCTCATTTAAAATCACATAAAATTTAAATAGCAATGTTGTAAATAGGAAAAAGCTCCTGCTGGTTGAGTCTGGAGGTATTGTGATGGAAGAAATTGAGTGGCATGTCATGAAAAGATGACTGCTAATTAGCCAAAGGGGATTACAAGACTGTTAAAGTTACCTTTATCAGTGCCAACATATAACTCATGGCAAACAAGGACTTCTGCTCTAATGATGGCTCCTCCACATTCATACTTGTGTTTGGTTTTACATCATACATGGCAGCCTGTGTATCCTTTCCTGCCCAACAATGTATTATTAAAAGTGAGCAATTTCACTCAAACTTGCATCAGAACAAATCCAAGGTTAACATACAGTAGATCTAATGCAAATGTGAGCAATAACAAACCAAGGCTGAAAACACTACTCAGTTGAGCAACACTTGGCTGTGAATCCAATCAAGCAGCAGCATCACAACTGAGTGGTGAGGCCAAAGTGCAAATACATTTAATTGCAGTACTTAAAATCTTATGTCTGGTGGTCCAAGTAAATACAAAACTGGATTTTGTCCACATAAAAAAAAAAAAGAAATAAAGAAACGATCAGAAAATTTTGCTTCACTTCTAGTGTGTTCTGATCATGACCTTTAAAATTGCTGATATTTCTAAAATTTCCTCTGTGAACTTTACAAGCTGCAAACTACCACTGGTACAATAAACTACAGCTGAATCAGGAGTTTAACAAAAAAATTTTCTGTTGTCAACATTAATACTAAGTTTGAAATTACAAAGCATCAGCAGCAGCACAAAGTCATCACATTTAAAAAGCTCAACCAGTGGCTGTTTTGGAATTGGAGCTGGAAAAAATGCAATCAATGAACTGATACTCAAAATAGCTCTCGGTGAAATGGTGGCCTGGTTGTCCAGTCTTTAAAGCTCTAGTCTAAATTTCCTAAAAAGAAATTTCTCATATATATAAAACCTACAATTGCAACACAAGGCCATTTTACACTTTTAGCTACAATATACAAGTTTTGGGAATCAAGCCAGCGCTAGCTTGAGAGTCCAAAGTGAGTCTCTCCACCACTCCTGTCCACCTCTGACACCCTAACGGTCCAATCTTTATATGTATTTTATTCACATCATATTCAGTTCCTTTTAAGATTCCAGAGCTGTCTTCTTTATTTTATAAAAACACCACTTCTCACCTTGGTATGAAAAAAAGATAACCAACAGAGGTTCAACATTTAAAGATCAGAGGGACATTTTTACCACTACATGCTCATAACAGTACATTTTCACCATTTTACATCTGCTGTAATCTGCCACTTAGCCTTCTAAATTGGTTTTACTTTGCAGCATGAAAAGCCAAACAGTTACATCATGAATATACTAAACCTTCAAACAATGGAGCTAACCATACAGTATCTCTGAGTTACCTTTAACTATCAATTGATCTGTTGACTTTCCTCTGTTGAAAATCAATGATTGTTTTTTTTTTATATAGAACATATGGGAAAAAAAGTGAAATTGGTAATAATGATAAATTTTTCAGCTCCACTCCAAAACTAAAGATAAACATTATGGTTGTGAGAAAAAGCAACACAACAATGTTTTAATAATAGGTTTTTTAAATAAATTACTGATATTTAATGATCAAAATAGCTCACTTAGTCGATTTCTATCAACAAATCAATTAAATGCTGTTGCTCTGCACACATTAGTTAGTCTGTCATCCTTTGAAACATTGTCATGGCTATATGGCAAGTCCTGTGAGGGTCTGTAATTGTCCTCATTGCTGCTCTCAAAATCCCTATTTACCAAATAAAATATTTTCATCTGTCCATTGACAATTATAATATTCAAAGGCTTGAATGTAAAATTAGCCTCTCAACAGGTTCAATTTCACCAAGATGGCACTCAGTAATGTCGCTGGTGCCATAAAGCCTGCTCAAAGCATTTAATTCTAAACATTACAGCAATGTAGATGATTGTCTTGAGAACTGTGAGGCTATTCAGGCAGAGAAGTCGCTAGCTCCCACACACCTCACGCTGGCTGTAAAGTGTGGGAACAGATGATCTTTGAAATCCCTCAGTGATTAGTGGTTACCTGGGGATAGGTCTCCTCTCTGCGCCGGTAAACACTTGTGTTGTGAGGTTTAGATTAGCTGTGACAACAACATACAGCAGCTGTCACACCTTCAGCTCACACCAGAGTTTGACAGATAAGCAGACACACAGGAATTTGCATGACGGCACATCTAAAATTACCAAGGGATCAACTGAAAAGAGTATTTTTTTTTTTGTGTGTTTGTTTTTTATTGGGGGGAGTTGTTTTTTTAAACATTCAACATATTCAGCTGTTGACCGTGTTGTCAAAGAAATACCTTTCACCACCTAATAAATACTGGAGTTGTCTTTGTTGAATAAGTGCAGAACAATATCTTCTGGAAATATGAAAATGTCAAAGGAAAAGGCCATGGTATTCAAATCCCTAGTTAATTAGGGTTCCATTACCAGGAGGCTTTGAATGTTTGTGTTGAAGAACAGAAGCATTTGCATTCCCCAAAGGGGAGCGTGTCAACAGGATCGATAGGGTAGTCTCTAAATTCATGTTCTGCCTCCAAAAACAAACTCAGCACAACTTCTCCCTTTGAAATATCTTAAATTAACCAACACAAATTTTCGCACTTGCTGCTTTTGTCATGTTTGTGAAATTTCAAAAAATTACTTTGCGAAACAGGACAACATTCAAGGATCCATATGAATAAAGCAGCTGGAAAATACTTACCACCAGTTTTAACATTTTTCAGTAACACGGTTTAATACAAATGAACCCCAACTATTTGAAAATAAGCTGGAAATAATGAAAGCTCCCGGAGAGAAAGTCCAAGTGTTTGACAAAACAAACAAAACATCAATCTCATTCTAAGACTGAAGGAAAGAACCTGGGGACCGATCCCTTAGTGTAAACTTAGGGAGCAAAGGGGGGAATAAACACACCCAACAAGGAATTAATGAAAAGGTAAACCCTTTTCATTAATTCCTTGTTGGATGTGTTTTTTCCCCTTTGCTCTCTAAGCACTGGAGTGGAAAAGTGGATATTGACTCAGTGTGAAACTCATACCCAGCCAAACTATATTTGATTACAACTATAATTCTGTATCTACCACTCATATAAATTACCCTTAATAGGTTATTCAGTGCTATTGTTTTGTTCATTTATTCAGTACATTTTGCAGAATTCATATGTAATGGGGCTATGATGTAAAGCTATAGTAACCTGCTTAGAATACTTTCTTTCCAAAGTGCATGCATTTACTAAACAGGTAAGCACTTTTTTATCTGTGAGTTGTATTGATTTTGTTGGACTTCCCCTAACTTATTTACTACTACATCTCTTTCTAATTGTGGTCAGTGCAATCATCACTTCCATTTGGGAAAAAGGCAAGATTGTCCAATTTCCACCCTCAACAAAAGAACCTTCGCACACAGAAAATCCACAAAAGTGTAGAGGTTGGTTCTTTGAAAGTCCCTTCTGACAAGTGAGTTATGTGGGACAGCCAACTGCAGCTGACAGTAGCATCTTGTTTTACCGTAAATCAGCCAATATTAGCCTACCAGATATATTCATTATCATGCTGGCACATATGGCAGCTAATGCAGAACACGAGTGAGGTACAGGAAAATGAAATATACACATTTATGTGTTATTCAGTTCATTAAAGAACCAGGTCTAAGTGATTATTAAAAAAAAAAAAAAAAAAACTCTATTTATGGGGGCAGCACGGCAGCACAGTGGTTAGCACTGTTGCCCCACAACAAGAAGATCGTGGGTTCAGTTCCCGGCCTGGGGCCTTTCTGTGTGGAGTTTGCATGTTCTCCCTGTGCCTGTATGGGATTCCTCCCACCGTCCAAAGGCATGCATGGTTAGGTTGATTGGTGACTCTAAATTGTGTGTGTGAGTGTGAGTGTGAGTGTGAGTGGTTGTTGGTCTCTGTGTGTTGGCCCTGTGATGGACTGGTGACCTGTCCAGGATGTACCCCGCCCTCCCAATGTGAGCTGGGATTGGCTCCAGCACCCCTTGCAATCCAGAAACGGATAAGCGGTAGAGGATGAATGAATGTCTATTTATGCAACAACCTGGCTGGTGTATTGCCAACAAGCCAACTTAAATGTTGATGCTGACCTCAATATTTAAATATCCATACAACATTGACGAAAGCAAAAACGGAATATAAAACCATGACAAATTATGTCAAAATAAATCTTTTATACAAATTTTCAAATCAGTACATTTAAAAGCAGCCCACTGAAAACATTTGATACCGTTAAGCTTCCAGTTGCATAAAAACCAATTCCCTCCAGGTTTTTGGGATTTTTATCCAAAATGTGCTAAAAACAACAGCTAATGCCAAAGATCTAAGAGCTGTCAGGTTTACATGGCATTGTTTCACATTTTAAAGCATTCTGTTGCTGTTCCATTTCAACAAAACCTGTCAGTCCTTACAGTGACAAATGCTTTACTTACCATCACTGCTGAGTTTCAAGAGCTGATCAATGACTGACTACATTTTGACTTATACATAGTGTTGTGATGGCATTTTGCAGGGAAACTATCCCAAAAGAATGCTAATGTACACAAACTTTACATTTACATACTGGAACAGAGGTATACGTCCTACTTTCTACAGCTGCTCAATACAACATTATAATTTATGCAAAGGTTAAAAATCAATTCATCAAACATAACTTGACTCCTATTCAACAACCTTATTTTGCATTCTGTAGGGCACCTTGAGCTTGATTGAACATGCACAACATAATCCCATATCTTGAGCGATTGTCACCATAATTCAAGACAAGGAAAATGAGCCTTGTGGACAGGATAGCCTAGTTTTGAATCAGTTTTTCCTCAAGTCGGAAAAAGACAATCTTGATTGTAAACCACACAAATAAAAGACAAAGACAAAAAAAAAAAAAACCACAAAACAATGAGCACAAAGCAAACACATGCTCTGCTGACCCACAATAACACAATGCAGGAAAAAGAAGCCTGAAAGTTCCATTGTCTCTGCTCTCCACAGGGCAGCAGTGACTGACAGTTCAGCTGTAAGTAAAGCTGACACAGTATCACGCCGCGGCAAGATTGTTTAAGGGCAAAAAGGATGTGGAGACTGAAGGACACAGGACATTTATTGATATGGCCAAGTCCTTGAGTGCAGCAGTATATGTCCTTCAGTGACAGTGCCTTATTGCCTGGACATTAATCACTATTGCCATGAACCACAGGAAATAAGTACACTAGTTTCCCCAGCAGCGTGTTTCCTCCCTTGTTTCAAACCAGGCTGGTCAAATCCAGTTTGCGCGTGTGTGTGTTCTGAGTTGGATGTCGCTAGGACAAATGAAATGATTTGGAGTGAAGTGGCTGTGAGTCATTCTAAATGATTAAAATGGTGCCGTGACCAGCTTGGAGTGTCTTGGCTGAACACTGGGTGAACTCAACCATACAAACCAAGTAATGAAGTGATTACCAATTGCCTTGATTAACATAAGTTAAACAAATAAACTCTTTAATCACTAATGCAAAATTACTGTAATTACCATATAAAACCATATTGTTACATTGCACCTTAATATAAATTACTGTCAGAGCATCTCACTCCTCTGTGAACACAAAGTTTTTACTTTCAATTAATATAGTTTATGGTATATTTACAGTTCATGTCATATGTATGTCTATAATTAGAATGCAGGACAGACTTGCTATAGTTCTTTCTGAAACTAACAGATAGAAATAAACAAAACAGTCGAAGCATCTGTTACCACTGTAACAAAAACTGAGCAGCAAGAATATATTCATGTAGTGAGCTTGTAAATATGTGAGCAAGGCAACAATACTGGCGGTTAGTGAGGTAGAGACTGCTTGAATATCCTCCACTTCTGTAATCTTATTCAAATCATGACAGAGCTATTGCACAACTGGAGATCAATGCAGCCGTATCCAGTGGACACAAGATTATTTTTAGTCCACACTGTAGGACTGATGATAACATTATGCACAAAATAATAAGGATTTAATCTTATGTCCCTGGATTTCAGCAGTGAGACGGGTACAAGGGTAGAGGTAGTAAAAAATATTTATACTTCGTTTTAAGTGTCGATCACTCCTACAATATGATAAACACGCTTTGGTTTGTTTTCACAATCTAGCTGGTATTACAGGTACCCTGTGGTAGTACTGTGATCCCTTTTATCTGTATCATGTACATGCTGAAAGAAACACATGGACACACACAAGCAGGTGAGCTACACAATAAACATCCTGCCATGGTTTTTGCACTATCCCACAAAGTGCCACCAAGTCTGGTGTTTGCATGTTGTTCCTGAGCTGGCATGGGTATCCCTCAGGCTCTGGCTTCCTCCCCCAGTCCAAAGGCATGTACATTAAGTTTGGTCTGTATGTCGGCTCAGTCATAAACTGGCGACCTGTCCAGGATGTATCCCGACCTTACCCAACGTCTGCTGACTCTCAGATAAACTGCGTAGATAATAGAAAGCTCCATTGAAATGTTCTGAAAACCAAATAAGTATCAGTAGTAGAAATATTAGAAAGTATTAAAAATGTTACCTAACTACTTTCAGCTTTTTTTCTTTTTTAATTAATGATTATAACTGCAATAAAACCAACAATGACTATTATGTTGGCAACCAGACAGGACTTGTTTGCTGTCTCAGTCTGACTGTATGCTAAAAGATTATATATCCGTCAAATATTTCAGTATCCAAATGGATAACTGGTTAGCAAGTGATTAAAAGGAAAGAGATTGAGGCAATAGACGGTGAACCGATAAGTGAACAAAAATGAAAAGTGGGGTCAAGTGGATCATGAGTTGGAAAAGGTTTCGCAGAGGATGTTAAGCCATGTGTGTAACCATAGTATGCACTAGTACTCATAATGTTCTAAGTAGGTAGGTTTTTTTCACGCTTGAAAAATTCTTCAGATTGAAAGATTTCACATAAAAATTATGATTTCTGAATACATTTTTGATGTTTAGGTCATTATCTTCAAATTGGTGGCAGTTTAGCTTTTTTTTTTATTGACAAACATTTCACATTCGTCATCAAGTACTCCTCTTACAGTACTATTTATGCATCTTTTAGGGCTTTTCATGAGGCATTAGTGTCAGAGCAACTCAACATTAGATCCTAACGTAGAAATCACAAAACAAGTATTCCTCATTAAAAAGCTTATATGACAACATTTTAAAATGAATACTCTCATGGCAAAGTAGCAGACATTAAATTTTGATGGGATTGAGTGAATCATAAATTCTGAAAGTAACACAAGGTTGCAAATGTTTACTTACACTTGCCCTAGCTACGCTAGGGAAATTAAGAGCAATTTTTCAAACTGCATTTTCCATCAGTGAGAAAAAAAGTTGGACTCTTCTACAAGAAACCATTCCTCACACAGAAATTATTTCTGAACAAAATTAAACATTAAATCAAGTGACATTTTTACACCAATTCAAAAAAAAAAAAAGTTTTGTATTGCTTTGAATGTTCTGCATAAATAATTTGTTGTTGTAGCAGATACAAAACTAAATTTAGATTATTGAATATAATCAATGAAGGAAATAGCAGTATAAGAAACTCATTTCTCAAACTATTTTCAGACAAATGAAGCAGTTTATCCACACAGCAGTTCAGCTTGACAAAGACTTTTCTAATCCCAAACCACAACAGAATTCACTGCTTATTCACTATTACACAATATAAACAACACACTCTTCTCCAAATCTGTAGGTCTCAAGTTGTCACTGTTAGGATGTTACAGGAACTTCTATTTTCATTAGCAGACTGATACTGAAAGTCTTATTTTTCTCCAGTGCTGCAGGTACCAAAAGTTCTGGAGGTTGTACATGAGATGCGATTCTTCATGTGCTGATGAGGAAGATATAAAACCAACTAACAGCACCACAGAGCGTTTCAACCAAAAGGAGAAAAGACCTAACTATTTAGTCTAAGCAGCTAAAGACAGGAATCCAGATGTGGAAACAGAATTCAGAGTATGTCGATTTTAGCTGTTAACTTTATATTGAGATGTCATCAAAATGCACGCCATGGGGTGTTAAAGAATTGCTACAGCTGACATCTGTTGTACCAAAGCTTAACACACTATGTCATCCTACTTAGACAAATATAGGCACCCTTGCTTTGCCAACATGTTAGTCAACTTAAGTTTGCATACTGACTATAATTAGGTGTGTGCTTGTGTTTGTATGTGTTTGCACCAAAACAGGACATTGTGTTCGCAATTTTTGTACACCTGTCTCTGCAGTTTTCCATTTTTTGCTGTAGTATCAAATTTGTTATCAAGAATTGCAGCATCTTGTTGGTATTGGTGTTGAATATTTGATTAATGTTTCATGACATCCTGAGTTGGCACCATTTCAACTGAGTTTAAACAACTTTAGTCCAAACAGTGTTATCAAAATTTTGAATTTGAAAGCAATAAGCAAATTATGAGTATCACTTGCAAAAGGATAAACAGTGTATTATATGCACATGAGCGAAAAGTGATTGCAGCTGCAGTGTTTCCCCATCGGACCATTTAGTGGGTGGCACAGGCAGCTGGTAAAGAGACAACAGATAACAGTGCACTGAGCTCTATGATCGAGACTGAGCATATGTCACTGATGCTATTTTAAAATCAGGGTAAAGTTAGTGTTAACATCAAGTGTCAGTGGTGTACATACTGAACCAATTATCAAAGGAGATGGAAAGGACCTTGATGATAATGATGCTGTTGCCAGCGTCAGTGATGTCCAGACAGCTGGCATCCTGCTGGCACAACAGTACATCAGGAACTCATTAATAGCATTAATGACAGGCTTGCTCATTTGTATTCTTTTTGCAGAGAATAGTGATGTTGTTTGTTTAGTTTTTTTGTAAACAAACATCCTTACATTATAATGATGCAGAAAGTTTTGGTATTATTATTTCAACTTTCAAAATCCTGTACGCATCCTATCTTCTGAGCTGTTATTTCCCAGTTGTGTTGCGAAACATCACGCCTTCTGCTTTCTTTATCTACCAATATTCGAAGAAACTTGCAATAATTCCCTCATCAATATGCAATTAAATCTGGAGCATTTCTATAATTAGTGGCAAGCTTTGTCTCTGGTGATAACTAAGGAACTTCATAGTTTCAATAACACAGCTAAACATGCAAGTATACAAATGTCACAACTCCTGCTTTTTCCACTTTTGAGGTAAAAAAAAAAAAAAAAATATGTGCAAGAAATACAAGACTGTGATTAAATAGGGGCATTTATCATGTGGTATTGTCAATTGCCTCTGGGATGTACTCTCAACAATATTATCTGAGATATGTCAGGACATGTTATCAATAACCACGCTTTCAAGTTCTTTAATCCACATATTTGTGATGCGATATAACCCCCTCCAATATTGTCCTCCAAAAAGCATATGATAAAGATTGAGGCCACACAGCCTAAATTAGTGGACTAATAGTTATGTTGGTAACACAAGTTACATTATACATCGGTCTGCTTGTATTGTCTTTTTGTCATGTGTCAGAGGTCTGGTGTGTGACATGTCAAATAAGAAAAACCCGGCTTGGTCAGGGGCTTGTAAGGCTACTAGTCAATAAAGCTGCAAACTGAGGACGTGGAAGCTTAGAAGTGGGGGATTTTTGGGGGGGTTGAAGGGGGGTGACTCAGAGAGAAAACCATTCTCCTGTGTTACATCACTGGTACTGCTATGGGGGATGATCTGTGCCACAGAGCAGTAAATATGTCAAACTGTTTAAAATGCTCACCACTGGTACCCTCACCACTTGGCAAAATATGAACTGCAGTGAATAGTAAGATTTCTGGTCCAGTATTAAATAGTCAAGGGACAGAAAAATCGCCAGCAATTAATCTTTCGGAGTCACTTCAATGAAATATGTTTAATCTTTTTTAATGCAATATTTTCTGGTTCCTGTAAAGGCAATAACTTTAGGTCTCAGACCGTTTCAGACAAAAACAAATAGGGAAGGACATTTTTTACCAAATTTCCTGATATACAGTACTGCTGCTTAATTAATTAATTGATAAAATAACTTTATTTTGGACAATGTCCCAATCATTACATATTTCTTTTTTTTTTTATATAAAATTAAGAGATCATAATCAAAAATGTTTTGTAGTGGTTTTTAAAAATGTTAAGTGTTCACAATCATGTGTTATGATCTCATACATTGCTATTTGAGATACTCAACATCAACCTTAAACATCTAGCATGTGTCCACTCATAACAATAATACTAAAAACCTATTGAAAAGAAATCCATGTGCAAGTAGTATGATAATAAAAGGACAGGAATCGACATACCAACGGGCCCATATTAAAGAATCCATCTTAAATTATGTCCAAGGTTGCAGAATATTCTGGACACTAAGTGAAAATATATTAAGACCATACATTTACGGAAGTGATTGCTTATATTTGAATTAAGTTGTATCATGTGATTCTAAGTTCACAGTGGAAATAAAAGGAATGAACAAATAGCATCAATGTGGAACATCTCCACTTTGCCAGCTGGAGCAGTCACAGGCAGCGCTACCTTCAAATAACATGTTATTTCTGTTGTTTCTTCCGTATTTTGACTTCTGTCATCAAAAGTGGTGGTAAATTTGGATGGTTTTGGTGGCCAATGCTGAATTGCCATGATGATTTATCACTTAGTTGAGCAGCATAAAGTTCATTGGCATCAATGTATGACCAAGTTTTATTTTAAGCAAATTGCCTAAATGTCTTTTTATATATTGTTTCATCTGGGAGGTTGTGCTGGTTTTCTTTGCCTTGTTAAAAAAAAAAAAAAAAAAAAAAAAGGTTAACTAATTATCTTTGGGATTTAGACATTTGGTTGGACAGATTAAGCAAACTGAAGACGCAACTTGGGCTCTGAATGGCCATTTACACCATTTCTTCCAATTGAACAGTCAATTAGAAAAACAATCAACAAGTTAATCGAAAGTGACAATTCCACCTGCCAGGCTTTATTGATTTCAGTTATTTTAAATCATCACAAACCCTAAACACTCTAGAGCCAAAATGTCAGAAACAGACCCGGGATTTCAATGTGATATGTGTTTTTTGGCATTTGCTTTGAACTAGATAATTTACCAATCGATTCAGATGGTGTGCACATTCATTAATAATGAAGATGGTCAGTGATTTGCAGCCCTATCCAGCAGGGCCTCTCTTTTCTTCCCCTCCACAATCTGACCTGACACCAACTCTTTGACTGGCAGAAGATGTCAACGCAGCAGCAACAACAACAAAAAACCCCTAAATTTCCAGGATTGTGTTTCCACCCCCCCCCCCCCCCCGGCATTAATCGCCCCTCATAGCTACACATCCATCTGTGGGCCAACAGCGCTAACTATCGCCTTCATCCCCGGTTCTTCCTACGCACATGACAGCGATCAGGGACCCAGATCGACACACCACGGTCCGTCTGTCATCAAACTTGGGACCCCCTTATAGACACAATTAAAACCGAACAACCGTCTGAACAGATGGCCGCCAAATGAAGTGAAACACCGTACTAAAAGTGGCCCGTGTAGTCCCACAGCACCACAGACACCGTGTAAGCCTGCAGGAATGGTTTTTTTTTTTTTTTTTTTTTTTTTTTTTTGCTTGTAGTCGATTTCCACAGATTGATGGTGGATTCTACTCATCGGGCACCATGTTGAATGTGAAGCAGAGCCGGCGCTGCGGCTACCGGGGATTAAAAAATAAATTAATAAAACGGAGTGAAATTAAAACGCTATAACCCAAGAAGAAGGAGAGGAGGGGAAGGAGGACAGTTTGCGCCATAGACCAGCAACCTAATCGATAACATGCACTCAAATCACGACGGCTCTCCGGTGACCGTTGGACGGTTCACTCTGCTCGGCCCTGGAGCCGTTAAAGCGGAAACCGGAGCCAGACCTTACCCCGTAAAAAAAAACCGCACACACACACAAATAAATAAATAACAACAACAATCCCCCCGCTTCCTTGTTTTGTTTTGTTTTTAAACCACCTTTCACAAGCCACCAATTGAAGCACCATGTGGATAGACAGCTGAGTTCAGTTGGAGCCCTGCCGTGTTTGGAAGTACTTACCGGGATGACAGTGTTTGTGTTCGGGCAAGGTTAAAAACATCAGCGGTAAAATCCACCAGTAACTCGGTTCCCGGATCCTCCGCATGTTAGACTACTCATTGAGAGCAACAAGAAGAAGGCAACGGGTGACAAAGTTTTTTGTTTTTTTCTTTCTTTTCAGTCTTTTCTCTTCTTTACAAAAACAAAAACACAAACACAACCCAAAAGAGAAAAATCGAGAAAAAGAAGGAAAGAAGAAACAAAATGTCACATGCAGGCGGTGGAAGCTGAAACGAAGTTGGCACGGCAGCCACGAAGGCAGAGCATCAAAGTAATGAGGGCTTTTTTCCTTCTTCTTCACTGCTGCTGTTTTCCTCCTTAAAAAACAAAATAAATGAAAAATAAAAGGCTAATTTGTTCGCCTCCGGTCCGAGCTGGAGCCGTTTTTAGCTTCGAGGAACAAAACGCTGCGCACACACAGTATAAAATGTGCTGTCGGACACCTCCGTGCCTGTAGCGGCTTTCCAGATAGCGACATTCCCGAAGTGTGGAGGGAGAAGAGCGGGGAGGAGGAGGGGGGGGGCGGGGGGCAATCAATCGCTGCCCTTAACTAGTAGTAGAGGAGCGGAGGAGGAGGAAGAGGAGGAAAAAAGTGGTCGAATAATATTGATTACACGTGATCATTATTAAGTGATTATCCGCGGTAGTCAGTCAGTGAGTCAGCACGACGAAGGGGCAAAAAGCGCGACGCGGAGGGGGGGAGAAAGTGGTGCTGTGGAAGCTTCCCATTCTTCTGCTCCAGGAAGTAGACTAGCGGTCAGGCATGGATCTCCGGCTACTGGTCCCATCCTACCGGACAGGCTGCGTGTAAGAGGGCGGGAGGGAGTTGGTGGGAGGGGTATGTGTGTGTGTGCGGGGCGGGGCGGGCCCAGAGCTGGAAGGAGGGAGGCGGTTCTTGAATTGTGCTGAATACAAAACGACTCGGATCGGACCCAGAGACCGAGATCACAGTTTGCTGTTTTGTCTTGTTTTTTTTTTTTGTTTTTTTTTGCTATGACGAAGACTCAAGAAATCGATGGCATCACGTCACATTGTCAGGGCCAGACTAGATTGTATTGCTCTTCTTTTCTCCTTTTTTAAAAATGTTGCATCAAACCTGATGAAACACTGTCAGAGATCTCATGTGGCCAAGGCCAGACTCTACAGGGAATTGAAAGGAGATGTAAAATATATTAATGGCTGCTTAATCCACAGATTATTGCCTCCATCCTGTCATCTCACTGTTTAGTTGCTTCCTCCCCGGTCCCATTATTGAAATGACCCTCCTGTGGCCAAGGTGATATCCCTTTGCCTCCTGCTGGCAGAACTGTGAATGGAATACTTGAGCGGCAATCATCACCTGGAATATCATCATGTCTGATTGTGTGTTGATTGGAGAATTATGCATCCACCAGTGACACTCCCTTTGGTAAATGTGTAGTCATGGTGTTCTTGCAGAACTATCCAGCTGGACATTTAATTTGAGGAGTCTGATTAAATTTCTCATTTAATTACCCAGTTCTCTGCAGGGCCATTGAGGACAGTCACAAGAGCCCTTTGCTTTTAATGTGAGCCATCTGCTACCCCTCCAAAATGCCTACCTTTTCAAAGCTCACACAGCCTCGTGGGCATCCTTGCACAAACCTCCAGGTTGCGCTACCTCTGTACATGTTGCACAACACCACCGTGGTTGATAATTATTCTAGACCTGACTGTATTCTGACTGATCAAATGCATAGAACCTGAACAAACGTTTCTGTTTTGCCCTCTATCTCATTCTGCCAGGTGATACCGCAGAGTCAGACTAATCACGAAGGCTCCAAAATGTTGCCCTGTTGCACTTAACCATATCAGTAGAGGAAAAGCTCCACTCAACATGGTAATCGGGGGATATTTGCTCTTGTGGCGGGGCCTACGTGAATAGAGGTCACCAGAACCTGACAAGACCACCTGGGCAATTTCACCCGAGGAAATATCTTGTGTGAACCTGTGCTAAGACTTCGCTTACTTAAAAGGCTACAGAGATTCAACAACTGAAACAAAAGAAAGCCAATTTATTGATTGTAAATTCAACTATTAAATACTAGAAGCATCATGGAGAGGTTGGGAGGTAAAACAGAAAAAAAAAAATTAATCAAATAATGAAAATGCAGCAGAAATTTACAAAATTTAATAACAATTCTTTTATAAAACACAATAAGATTGCATTTAAAAAATGACCAATAGGGAAAAGAAGGGAGAAGTGGGAGGGCAGTCTACTAAAGGGTGTGTTCCAGGCGTGCAACAGCTTACCCAACACACGTGTTCACAGCAATCACTGCAAACTGTGCATCACCACAAACTGTGTCCCAGTGTGCTTTAACACTACAATTAGTGAGGGGAACCACTCTAGCGTGCTTAGCCTCCACTGTAAGCTGGCTACTAATTCCACCAAAGGGGAAGAGGGGCAAGAGAAAACATTATTCTAGACAATTTAAAAGCAGCACAGCAGTTGGTCTAGGTTAAAATATAAAGGCAAAACTAAGGTAAAACAGCAGCTGACGATCCCCTACAATTAAAGATTGACAGTTAATATTTTTTAATAAAAACACAGGTAATTGTAATTTCAATTATTGCTGCTTGCAATTAAAATTACATACCTTAATGACAAGGTGTAAAGGCTAACACAGCCCAACAGTTTGATTAACCACAACATCGGAGGTAAACTTTAATTCAGCAATAGCAGAAACAGACACCAGCACAACCAGGCAATGGAGAAAGGAAAGCTACAGCAAACAATTGCAACTTGGTCACTAAACATGCCAGAATTGGAGTAACCTTGAAACTAGCAGCTCCAGTTCCTACCTCAGAGTTCTAGACAGAGGCCCATATGGCAGCCAGGCAGAGACAAAGAAAAAGGCAGCCAAGATGCCACAGGTGCTTTAAATACCCTCAGGTTAATCAGGGCGGTTGGACCTGGGAGGGGTTGGCCTGAACCTGAGATAGTGCATTCAAGAACCAACACTCGACTGGGTATTAACATGAATGCTGGTTTTCCCATTACAATCCACCCCCATTTTTTCAATCTATGGCTCAACGCTTACCTTATTGATAAGGTCTAAAAATAGCGGCATCTGCTTCAGGTACCTGGGAGACAGTAGCCCTGGTTGCCCTGCTGCCCACCACCTGGGGAAGATGGTGAATGTTTGTATGCTTCCCAGCTGTGAAACGGGTGGTCCTCCTTACTGCACCAGTGTCAGTCCATGTTTGGCTCTCAGGTCAAGGAGGTTAGTGTTCGACCAGCGACCGATGAAGCTAAGGTGGTTGTTGTAGTAGCAATCTGGGGTCTGCCTGCCTGGGGACATAAATTTACAGGCACATGCATCTGGGTGATTTCAGGCCTTACCACACACAAGTCACCATCAAATGAGTCTTACTCTCCAACAGGGGCTTCTACATCTTCCTGGGGGCAGGCCACAGTGGTTTCAACAGTTTGTATAGCCAGGATGGTCTTTCAAAAGAGACCGATGAACATGCCTTGCCTCATTGGGGTCATCCACTGGAGCGATAGTGTACACAGATCCTCCACTTCCAGGGGCCCTCAGAACTCTATACACCACTGAACTCCAAACATCTTGGATATTTGTGGCAGCCCCTCAGTCCCACATCCTTGAGGTAAACCAGCTTTCCCTCCTGTATGGGAACATCCTTTACCTTCTGATCAGGTGCCTAGTGGCTCCTTCAAATGCCACCTGGAGCCTGGTCTGATGCTCCACAGTCCAGGAATGAGTACTGGCTGGTTCTGGGACAGGATTCCTTCCTAGGAGGAAGTCAACATGGCATGGGTATATTTAGAGAAGACATCAGTCATCACGAGCACATCCTCCATTCCATTCTTGGATGGCTCCAGCACAGTAAAATCAAATGGCAGAATTTGGTTTGGTCGTGCCGCAAGGAGGAGGCCCATATATGTACGGGTTGATGGCTGGGTTTCCTCGGCTACTTGGCACCTTTCACATTCTTGGCACCAGCGCTTAACATCTTGGTGCATACTAGGCCAGTAACAACTCTGCCACAATAAGCTTTCAGTCCTTACCACTCCGTGATGGCCATGCTCATGGTGAAGCTGTGTAAAACCTGGCTCTTCATGGACAAGGGCAGGACCAGTTGAAAAATCTCATCACCATTGGGGAAGAATTCCTTGAGATAAAGCACACCTTCTTGCTCTACCATGCAATCCCACTGTTTGACCAGTGCAAGTGCTTCCTTGGACATGTGGTGCCATTCACCTGCATCTGGTCCCCTCTTTCTGGTCCAGAACACCAGGAAGTTTTGTATGGTGGAAACTGCTTCCTGTAGGGCTCAAAGATTAGAGGGAGAGTGACATGGGGAGACAGTGCCACGAGCCAGATGCTCAGTGAAAGACATGTTGGGTGAGTACTGCCGAGAGAGGGCACTGGCATTGCTGTTACTCTTGCCAGGCCTATACTCGATGACATAATCAAAGTTAGCAAGTTCTGAAGCCCAGCGCTGCTCCACAGTGCCCAACTTTGCTGTTGAAAGGTGCCTGAGAGGATTATTATCTGTCTACACTACACACTTTTCCCCCAACAGGTATTCAGTCTCTCCAGCACAGCATTCAGTTGTTCCATATATATCCAAATATCCTCTCCATAAGTCTCTGGAATGTGCTTGTAGCATTGCCAAGCCCAAAGGGCATCCTGTTCCATTCTAAAGGCCAAATGGGGTACAGAAATTAGTTTTCATCGTATCTTTCTCTGTGGCCAGCACCTTATTATAACAGCTAGCCAAATCCAGAGTTGAGAGCCAGCGGGACCCGGAGAGTGCGTCAAGCGACTCTTCAATCCGTTGCAGGGGGAAGGCATCTTTTCTTGTCTTGCTGTTTAGTAGCCTATAATCCACACACAACCATGTGTGTCATCTTTCTTCTTAACCAGGACTATGGGTGATGCAAAGGGGTTACTGCTCTCCCCTATGACCTGTTCCTCAAGAAGCTGGTGAATGTGGGCTTTAACTGCATCATACTCTGAGGAAGGAATACATCTATATTTCTGTCATACTGGTGTCTCATCAAGCAGTGGTATATCATGTGAAATCAGGTTGGTGCACCCCAAATCTTCCTCATGATCCAAAAATACATCACTATGCTTCTGTAGTAAAGATCTAACCTGGCACTGATCATTCTCTGACAGGGAACCCAGATCAACAGCATTAATCTTCTCTTGAATAGAGTTAGTAACCGTCTGGGAGGACATTATGGCTGAAACTGGCTCCTTGCCTTCTGTAACCCATGTGGGCAGACCGACTACATGGACAGGGCTCACAGTGCCAATCACATTATGCAGGTAGAGTACAACATCATGTAAACTGTACCTCTTGTCAGTTGGACCACAGCTGGGGACGCTAGTAAACCAGCAGGCAACCCGTTACTTATGGGTTCAAACAAGACATCACTACCAGAGTAGTGTTGGGAGCAGGTTGCTGCCACTAGTGGCATAGTACCACCAGGGACTCTGAAATCCCTCCTACCCTTAACTTTTACTCGATTCGAGCGGTCAGGAGGTGCGTTGGCATGGGCCTGGTGACACTGTTGGAGGGCTTGTTGAAGTTGTCTGGGGGGCTGTGACACAGAAATCAATGTGCAAATGTGCGAACAACTCTCTGTAACATGATTTGATAATATTCATGTCTGGAACACCTGGGGTGGAAGAGAACTGACCAGGGGGGTCCTTAAAGACCAGCACACCACACTTTATAATTAACTTATCACAAAGTTCAACTTCAAGCTCAAGGTAACCAACATAAGGTATCTCCAACCCATTATCAGCTCTAAGTTGTAGCCAATAACAGGACAGTAGCTTCACTTCACCCCAGGGCTCAAAATTCTGGACGAAAAAGCTTTCAGTTATGGTGGATACCGTGGACCCTGTATCAGCCAAACATGGAACTGCAATCCCTCCCGTTAATATGGTTAGGTGTGGACAGGCTGCCATCAATTCAACATATTCTGTGTTCTCCAAATCTAACATGAATACTGGTGTTCAGATGTCGGTTAGTCAATTAATCAGTCATCACACAATTCAATCTGCAATTGTTCAGATTCTCAATGAATTGATTTGACAGAAATTATTGAAGTCAAAATGCCAAACATTTACTGGTGCAGCTTTTAAACTGAGCATTTGTTACTGTCTGGTTTGAAATGGAAACTGAATATCTTTGGACTTCAGACCATTGTTCAGACAAAATCTGAATTTGACGACATCACCTTGGGTTTTCGGAGGACATTTTCACTCCTCTGGCATTTTAAAGACCAAACAATTAATCGATTCATTAGGAAAATAGTCTGGCAGTGTCCTTTCTCACTGCTGTTTCAGCAAATCCCTTTTCATGTCGAAGAATAAGCAGCCTCCAAGTTAGAAAAATAATAGGGCATGCACAGCAATCAGTGTAAACTTAATTAACAGAAAGTCTAGAATTAAATGGCCAAGGGAAAATTTGTTGTCATGATTTAAGCAATACGCCACAAGCCTCCACAAAGCCAAAGCTGTGATGTGTTTGTTTTCTTTTTCAAAACACTGCCTTGAAGCTGTTTTGAATCAACCATGACATGATACAGGCTTATAGCTTTAATAAAAAAGGATAAGTTGCACTGTGTTTTTTTTTTTTTTTTTTTTAATATGCAAATAGCAATAAAATAACAGATGGGTGACATGTTCTTCATGATAAATCTTGACTTAACAATATTAAAGAGGAGATGCAGCCGAGGATTTTTTCATCAGATGAGTGTTAGCAATTGTAAACTCATTTTGTGGTTGCGTTCCAGACCCTGTTGAAACTCAATTTTCTCCTGAACTGTAACATTTATTAGCCTTCTTGCGTGAACAGCCCTGTGTTGTTGTTTTTTTGTTGTTGTTGTTGTTGTTGTGGGGTTTGGTTTTTTTTTGCAATGTGAAGAAAAGGAATGTTCATCTATTCACAATGCTGTTCCTTCATCCTTATGGCGGTCACTGCAGTCAGGTGACAGTGGGTGAGTACAGGTAAAACCCAGCTGACTCACTAGTGAATGGCATTTGGAGACAAAAATTCAAATGATGTACAATTTAAAGTTGCCATTCAGCATGAGCTGCATGTTTTGGACTGTTGGGGGGAAGAAACAGGAGTAAATGAGTTACACACAGGAAATGGTTCAAAAGTTTTTGCTAGCAGATGATAGTATTTACCACAGTGGCGCCCAATCAGGGAGGTTCAAAGCTGTGAACACATAAAAGCAACCACAACCAACAATAGGTAAAATGAGTCAGTCATTTCCTCCTTTTTGATAGCATACCGTGGATAGATACCATATAGAGCTTCATGGCAAGAGCAGGAGAAATCAAGGAGGCCCAGAACTAGCCTCTCCTCTCCAAAGTATTTTGTGCAGTTTCTAGTAGTTTCATGAGGCATTTGTAATGTGTGCTTTGACATTTGACATTGTAATCTTTTTCTCCATTTGGGAGCTGAGATTCTAAAGGCGCCCAAACACTTTTACTGACAGTTAAATTGTGTTTAAGATAAAAAAAAAAAAAAGAGAGAGAAAAGGAGAGATATATATGATTAATGCGAGTCCAGCTATGAAATAAGCGTTGTCCCACAGGCATCTCCTTCCTCTTTGCCCTTAAGTGGTTTGAGGATCACACTTGTATTATTTTTTCAAACACATTTCATATGTTGACAGTTGGTACATAATGTACGACTGTGTGCATCAATTATGTAATGCAATTCAGGCTATGACCATATATAATTTATTTGATTCCCAATCTCCTACATTATTTAATCAAAAGCTATTTTTAACATTATTACTCTTCCCAAATAGTTTTATCTTTTGTTGGTCTGTCCTCTAGTTCTTCACATCAATATGTCATGTTTCCACACTGAATCTACTCTGCATTAATGCTTTAGGAGGCCGTCAGAAGTGTCTGTCTGCCACAGCAGGACAACCTTAAAAAGGGTAGCACTCCAAAACTGCAAAGGGAAGTTGAAAAGCCTCTAGCAAGCCAATAACAGATTTTGGTTTCTTTTATGCTGTAAAACTAAAATGTCAAAAAAGTGGGATGAGCTCCAGGTTTACGAATTAATGTTCCAACCTGGAATCTTCCAGTCCAGTGTCTTCCCTTCTGGATTAATGGTGAACAAGCGCCAAATTAACTCATATAAAAAATGTAGGTTATGTTATATTTGCATTGGAGTTACATTATAAAAAAATAATGTTCTTCATTTTGAGAACAAATTGTTTTTGAAGTCAGTTTTCAGAGCTAATAATGGGCCGAGAATCAGAAAAAGCAGTGAAGCTGAGTAAAGCTCAAAATTGTGGCAACTGCTGTCAGTTGATTCAAAGATTAGAAGTCCATACCTGTGTTTTGCATGTTTTTAGCCCATTTCCTGGAAATGCATTTATTTGATATAACTGCCACCCATTTTAAGACATGTTTTTGCTGCTTTCTTGGCAGTCACTGGTTTCACTTAATCTCTGTATGGCATGACAGACAACTTAATCCACTACAAAGAACATCACGTCTGATTTTATTTTTGTCAAAGTCATATTATGCTGAGTCGAAATGCATGGAAAGGTTTGAGAAGTCTGTCGGTGTGATGCATTCAAGTGCTGTAAGCAGACACATACCAAAGCGGGATCGTATTCATGATTTATGTAGATAGAAAGCTGTGAAAGCAATCAGTAAGCAAATAGGAAACGTGCAAAAAAAAAAAAAAAGAAAAAAAAGAAAGAAAGAGAAAGAAAAGGCGTATTTTGTAGGTTTTCAGCAAGTCTTACACATTAAACGTGCTCAGTATTCCTGTTGAGGTTTTAAGGTATGGATTTCACTTTAATAAAATTGTGCATCAAAACAAAGTTGCCCCAGAATATAAAAGCTTCTTGAAAGGAATAAACCTGAAAAGATAATTCTGGAAGCAGATGGGAATCTTGGTATTTCCTGTGGAAATAGCTAGATAAAACTGTGTATGTGCCACTACCATCCTCTGTATTGATTATGGATATTATTCTATTTATCAGCTGTATCTAACTGGAACACTCAGTTTCCCCTTTTAACAGATAGTTTTGAAATCATAATTAGATCGTACAGCTGTTTCATATGTGCAAATTACTTAATTCAACAACGTAATACAACACTATCAAATGCAGAGAGGCTTTGCCGTGATGTAACATGTTGGTGCGACTGACCCAATTTCAGAGGATGGAGAATAATTTTCCATAACAAGCAGATAATGAGAGAAACATGGAAAGTTTTAGATTTGGGTGGTCAGTATTAGATAAAGGAAATTTGAGTACAAGTAAGAGAGACTAGGGCAAAGAGAGAGAGGAAGAATTGTGACTTGAATAATTTGAGGCTGTAGTAGTTACTATTTGGAGCCAGTAGAGGGTGTCTGCAAAATTCATGTTGCCATTAATCACTGCAGTTGCTCAAACCACCTAGGACCATCGGTGAAGCTCCAGAAGAATATAATAGATTCATTTGTCACGGAAGGGCAATGAATTCCAGAAAAGAACTCAGATGGATGCTTTAATAGCCAAGAAATCCAGTTATACTGGCAGAGTGTCAACGTATTTAATATGGTATACTGAAGTCACAATAATTTACTTGATGTCAGTGTATCAAAGCTTTGTACTCAGCGTTTTGTATCGCTGTCTTCACTGGTAGTCACTTTCCAAAGAAAATGCCCACTGTGGCTGCAGTGTGAAAACTGGTAACAACATCAGAAAAACATGATATTACTTTTTCCAGTGTGACCACTTTTTTGCGCATGGCAACTGCTGTCTTCTTCCAGTATGGACTCAGAATACGTGCCCCAGAATATTCAATGGCAGCTCTCCATTTGTGAGGTAAAATATCAATGGTTTTTGTTTGTTTGTTTTTTTTTGCCTTATACAGATCATTTCTACCAGGATCAGCAGAGATCTGGGATCATTCCACTTCCAACAAAGTGTGCTAACTTGCAAGTCACAGAGGATTGTTGCAGATTACTATCACATTACCAGACACTCCCAAACACAACGCAGAGGCAACGACGGCAGGTAAGAAGTCTTTAATGGGACCCTCAAAACAAGGGAAACATGTCAGGCAGGTAAGCAGATGGATGGTTCAGTAGCAAGCATCTCATAATCTAAGGTCAGTAGTTGGCAATGAGCATGAAGACGATCTGACAACTGGTGAGTGGGAACAAGTTGCTACATATACAGATGGGCATGATTATAATTAAATGGGAACAAGCATGTGCGGGGCCAGAGGAGCCAGGAGTAAATCTGGCCAGAGGGAAGTGGCTGGGTCTAAAACAACATGAGAGTTAGTGATAGAGTGAAAACACCGAATTGGCAGACACCACTAGGTGAAATGTGAGAACCATGACAGTTATCACCATATATCAAATGATGCCAAACTGTCAGAGTAAAAGTGAGAAAGGGAATAACCTCATCTGCATTTTAATTCACTCATATGTGAGCTACAAGACGGTTACATCCTTAGGAGACGAAGAGGAAAACAATGTAGGCTACTTTTGCATTTTGTCATTGTACATATTTTGTAATTGATCACCTTGATTATTATTGCGGCCATCATTTCAGAGTAATTGCTGTAATAATAATCATTAACATAGGTTTGTGCTTCATGATTAATCCTGTTGTTTTTGCTCTGGGACAGTCGCTGTTTCTAAACTACATTAGAAGTGAGTTGTTAAATTAGAAGATGCTTTTACATCCTACCCCTGACTGAAAGGAGCCCTGACAACCCTCAAATTCCCCCCACATCCAAAGTCATTAAAATTAAGATACCTCTGACTTTTGTCAATAATTTAGAAGTTGCTGCATTTATTTCTTTCCCGGCACTAGCTGGCGTCTTTTTAAGCAGAGAGACTGCTAGAGCTGGCAGATGTTTGGACACATGGCCACACAGCGCTGAACAAAATAAGCTGTCAGAATAATGTGTCCTGATGAAGGAAATCAGCCTGTCAGCACTATAGCACAGAGACATATCATCTGTCTCACACGCTCTGTGGTGGTGAGTATTGAACTACATGTAATCACACAAAACTACATTTTGCAGTAGATTGCCTGTCGTAGCTTCCCTCTATTTCAACCACATTCATATTTGCACAAGTCAAGTAGGTAAATTAGTTTTTCACAATTTTTTTAAGGGGTTAATTGAAACTAAAAACAGTTCTTTGCCATTCCAGCAAAGGAAAGATTATTTTAATTTCTCTTTGAACAGCTCTGACCCCTGTTTCTTTCATCCTGGCCAAGGTAAAGCCGTATTTGTCAGGCAGTCCAAACCACACTCTTGACCTTTGTGTAGGGCATGTGAAAATAGAAAAGGTGGACGTTGCTCAAGCTACAAGCTACAGCTCATCATGCCGGATGAACCTCTTGAATCGCACTCCGAGGAGGAATCACTACGGCCAAAATAACAATCGGTAGTTATCGTTTACAGAAGCAAAGCCGACATTGTTAAGACTTTCCCATGAACACCGGGATGTTTTCGTTTTTTTGGTTCATGTTATGATCTGCGAACAAGAAGGCACATCTGCACTTATGCCAACTAAGTAGCATTCTCTGGAAGAGACTTTTTGTTTTATTCATATCACAAGTACGCCGTCAATTTCATCATTGTACCATTTTTTCTGGGTAGTTTTATTTAAATGAACTGGATTTTTCCCCAGGGTAAGGTCATTAGTAGGTTGGACAGCAATGCTCTTAGTAACTATTAATAACATCTAAAGCAGGATTTGAGCATGATATCCCATGTCAGTGTTTAACCTAAATGGCTGTGCTTTAGTTTGTCAATTGTGTCAGTTAACAATTGTGTGCATTAAGTGTAAAGAGCCTTAGAGATTTCTTGTTTAACTTAACATTGTGTTCATTAGTTCATCCACAGCCTCCCACACCAGGTATCCCAGGTTTGTGTTTCACAACTTTAAATTAGTCTCCTCACACCTGCATAATTACCAACATAATACACCAAATCCAAACATGACGTTAGATCCCATCAGTGAACCTACAGACAATTTATTCCGAGATTAATTAAACCTGCTGAGATGATAGTCTTGTCCTCATGCAGAATTTCATTATAATAAATAAACAAGGACAAATTCTTAACCTTTCAAGTTGGGATAGCAGTGATAAATATTCCATTTCTTTACACTTTTCAATGCACTTTTTTCTGCTTGCTTAATTAAATCCAACGTTTTTAATCAGGTGCTTTTACTTTCAGTGGTCGTCTGATAAGTCCAGGGCACCGAGGAGGTCTGGAATTACGACCTGACACACTTTTGCTCCTCATGAATCTGTTCCTTGGTCTGATAATGTAGGTTGTTAGTCATTCCTGTTGACTTTATGATATTCACTTCTCGGACCCATTAATAATGTTCAGGCAAGTTATGACTGATCTTTCAACTCAACACATAAAAGATTCATTGAAAGCCTTTACATAATTTTCTTTGTATTAGTAGTAAACACATCACGTACTCACACTATCACTGACTTTTTACATTTTCTTCGCCATACATAACAAGTTCAATGTAGATGACCTGGTTGGACTTGACCTGGTTGAGGGAGTCTCCTGAGGACATACTGTTACCAGTGAGTTGCCTAACTCCTTTAGACATTCAAATCACAAAAGCCTGGGAAATCCAGAGCATTTAACCAGGAGCTCAGTTTTATACATTGAAGCCTGCTTGCGGATTTCTTTTTTTGGTGCATTCAACTTCATATGAGATAAGAAATGCAAAAAGTCTTTTGTGCTTCTGAAATCTGACAAACTGCCTGAAGTGATGTCGCTTGCATCAGCATCAGCTGGGGCTGAAGACAACAAAAAATAGAGGATGTAGTCTTTTTAAGGAAGTGACAAACCTGAATCGCTAACCAAACTGAACAAATTATTGTGGATAACTCGAGTGCCAAATTGTGGTGTGAAAGCAGAATGTGTGGAAGAAAAACATACCACATCTCTGGTTCTGTTCCTGTTGTTAAACTGCCCATAAATAGTCCAACAATGTTACAGGAGAGCAATGTTGTTTTTCTTGTTCTCCTTCCAGACTGTACAATGGGACTCTATTCACTAAAAATTGAAACTGCTAAAGTGTTCAGGTCAAGTTTCCCTGGCAACACCACATGAGGGACATACATTGATAGGCGGTGGTATATGAAACATATTGTGTTTTCCGAAAAAAGAGAATGAGAACTGTTTCATTATGAATAACCTATTTCAGTGTATATGTATTATATATACGACTTCTACTGCTGTTACCACAAAGACGCAGCAGCAGCAGCAAACCCACCCACCCAGGATTTGAAGTCAATTACATCACATAGTCACAGATGAAAGTACAATAACATTAATAACATCTGTAAAAGTATACAAGTGTATGTAAAACTGATAATTAGATGTAATTTATGTAAAACCGAGGCATGAATATTTTACTAGCTTGCTTGATTCTTTTTTTTTTTTATCACAGAGTCAAGTGTGAAAAATCCAGATTCTGAATGCAGCATAAGGGAGAGCGCAAAGCAATAGCAGCCAGATAGTGCTGCTGGGCAGGTGCCTGGAGTTCCATTTGAGCAAAGCAATTATGAAAATTGAAGTTATGCAGATGAACAAAAGGATTGCTATTGGGAAATGTGTCGTCGTCATCTATTCTTGTCATGCACAGTTGCAAAAAAAGAAGGAAGTATAGAAAAATGTTGTACAGGAACAACTATGTATTAGTGTGCAGCATGAAAGTCTCTTGTGTATCTGTTTTTGTCAACCCACTCGACTTAAAAGAAAAGTTAAAAGAAGGATTGTTTTCCAGGCAGAAGCTGTGCTCGGTAGTGTTTAGCTCTACAAATCAACCCAGCAGCAAGGTCAAGCAGCTTACAGCACTATATCAGCATGAATTAGGTTTCTTTATTCTCATAATGGAACAATCTACTATTTCTCTCCCAGTTGCTTTACACGAGAACAAACTGTTACATTTCTTGAACTTTCAAAAAACATGCAGTAGAGGTACAAATATAGGAAATCATACAGGTGATACTTTATGAAAGTGGTAAGTGTGAATAGACGTGTATTCATATATACACGTGTATATATACACAAGCTCCTTAATGTCTCTTTGATCTGTAAACACAGTTTAGATTAAACTGCGTCTTGTGTCTCTACCTGGATTGGTCTGTATTCTTGATATTCTTTTGGTACCTAAGTTATTCTTCACAACACACAAAGCAATCCATATGTGCTCTCAGTACAATATGTCACTCCGATCCAAGGCAAACGGCTGGCCTTTTATTGTACGTAGGTGAAAGCTAACACAATAAAACCATGCAGTCAAGTGTGAGATTACTGTATATTGCAATGTTGCTGTATATAGGAGACGTGATATCATGTGGAGATGGAAGGACAGAAATCAATTTTACCATCCGTGCAGCCTTAGAAGTCTTCTTTACGTGCCAAACAATGTCATATTAGTCTACTTCTTGGTATGGTGGTAAAAATAAGAGCTAATTAAAAGCTATTTATGACCCTAATGCAATGCATTTAAGTAGTGGTTTGAATGCATGCATGCATTTAAGCAAATGCGGTAATGATTGCCTTTTATGTATTATATCTGAAATATGCATATGTATGCGTAAATCTTTTTCAACCTTGAGCTGTTATCTTCCCCATGTTATTGCTACATGTCTTTCCAGACACCTTAATTTGATAGGTTTGCAACGAGAGCTCTGCAGGATATAGCTCCATTCAGTCTACCCATCCGAGTCATCGCTGAATTGATGCAGGAAGAAGATCATTTTCTGAGCTACTCTTCTGTGTAGTGGCTTACATCCAGCACATGCTTTGTTTTAGGTCCCAGAGAGAAAAAGATGGATCCAAATCCAAGAGTAGACAAATAGAGGCCTCACCTACCCGAATGCCAGTATTCTACTTTGAATCAGGTTAAACTACATTATTGAATGTGGAGAGCAAACTGAAAATAAATCAGACTTTATTGTGTTGAGGAAGTAGATGCATGTCCCGTGGGAGAGCTGCCATATCAAAACATGCACAAGAATTTTAAATCAAAAGATGAACACTTGATGAACAGTGCTGTAGTTTCCAAGAGCTGAAAATGAAGCATGTTTCTGTAAACAATGTTGTCCAGGTGTCCTGCACTTTAAAACATAACTCTCAAGAGAGTATATAAATCTATTTATATGTGTGTGTGTGTGTGCGTGTGTGAAAAGAAACACATTTTATCATTTCCTTGCTTCCTTCATAGCAGAAATCATGCATTCACATTTCCTCTGCATACTGCTGCAGTAATGATAGTGCCTTACTCTGCAGATATATGATACAGGCCTACATAGAGATCATAGATTTAATATAAATGTGTGATGGCAGACCTGACAGTTAAAAAAACAATAGACTCCCGATGCTCTCCAAGCCTTTGTTTTATCGACCTGTCTCCCTCCGCAAACACTGTGGAGTCAATAATAAAAATGCATCAGATGCGTCTCCCTGTCCTCAGCAGAACGTCACTCAGGGGACAGCATGTAGACCTTTATGAGAGCTAATGACCCACGGCTTTTAGAGTTCCACAGCCATCAGCATAATTAGGTTCAATGTCTATGCCCAACCTTTCGTTTATGTGCCCTTGAAAGCAAAAATGGCAAGTGATACTGATAAATGAACAAGACAATCTGACGCAGATGGCAGGGACAGTGTATTTTAGGTGATGCTGCTGCTGTTACGGCTGGACGGGACATAACACAGCCAGCAACATTCCCTCCACCATATGAAAACAGAATGAGTAACACTTGGCTGTGACACCTATTTACTAATTTTAACATATTATATGTTATTAATTCTTTGATAACACATATAAAAATAGAGCACTACATCTGAGCTATATGTCTATCTATCTATCTATTTATCTACAGTAAATACAAGAAGATTTATCATGATGCTTTGAGGGTTTCACCCAAAGTCCAGCACCCTGAGACTCTACCAGGAGCGAAAAGATAGTGAGGCGAGGATTAGTGAGTGTCAGAGCAACCATGAATATATCAGGAAGATGGCCCCCCAGGATGAACTGCTAAGACAGTGCCTGAGGGAGCCGAAGACAGATGGGTGACGGCAAGGAAAAGAAAATATCATGGAAGACTAAGCTCTTTCATGTGATCTACCATCGGCAGAAAGATGGAGTAGGGCTGGCATTAAGAAATCCGTCCAGTGGCAAAGGAATGCATCACGGAGGGGCCGGCATTAGCAGCACAGGAACGGCCCAGCTCCCATCCAACAGATCTACAGATCCACAGGGGCCACTGCAGCAGACAGGGCCCACAGTGCAGGCTGTGCAAAGATGCCCCTGAGACAGCGCGGACATCGTAGCAAGGTGTGTGACGTTCAACAGGACAACGTACACTGAGAGACATCACCAAGTGGCTGAGATAGTATACAGAAACATCTGTGTCGACAATGAATTAAAAGTCTCGGGGTCCCAATGGGACGCAACACAGAAAGTGGTTGAGAACAACAGAGCTAAGATCCTGCGGGACTTCAAGTTCCAGACTGACAAGCAGCTGCTGACTAACCAACCAGACATCGCAGAGGCTGACAAGGAGCAGGAGAGGGCAGTTGTGATAGATGTGGCAATCCCAGCTGACAGTAACATCCGGAAGAAGGAGCACAAGAAAATCGAAAACTACCAGGAGCTGAGGGAACTATTGAAACATACAAGTACGCTCACACACACACGCACGAACTCACGCACAAATGTACAATGTCTTAATTTTCTTCATTTTCCTTAAACCCTGGAAATAACACTATCATATTTAGTGTTTTTATTTAAAACATTGGTACTGAAGATGCACAGTACATGTTAATGCACAAGCTGTTTAACCATGTTCGCTAAAGTTTTTTATTCTGTCTTTGTGATCTAAATTTATAGATGAATTATGCATGTGATCCTTTGTGAACGGGTACATCCTACACCCCATATGTAACAACAATTATCACTGCATAATCTGGGAGTTTCAGACTTTATTGTCCCAGCGAATGTTTTCCTTCTCTTCCTCACTGTCATTTAATATTTTGCTTAAAAAGTATTGTGGGTGAAAAAAAGCTGCAAAAATCAGCAAAAATTCACATTGAAGCAGAAGAGTGAAATACAAGTAGTAGGATATTATTTGTTGTCATACTGTAGCTAGTGCTGGCATTTAAATTTTCACTTTGGTTCAGGTCAGTGAAAAGCTGTACTGAGTCAATGCAAGCATTGATTCAGTTTCACTTGTTTAATTGTATCCATTGTAAAGTCACTGTCTGTCTTTTCTTGTTTCAAGACAATGACATTGCTTTAAATGCATTGAAAACAATTAAATCGCTTGCTTTAACAAGCTTTTTCACTTTCACTTTGCAAATGATCTCAAATCCACTATTGCAACATGTTGGGCAATAAAGCAGAATTTGGATGAAACTTGTTTCTCCCCATATGAAGACAGATGTTAGTCTATACTGGGTCACAGAAATGAAAACTAATTTGAATGTAAATATAATATCCATAATTTATAAAGAAAATATACACTGCCATACTGTAATTTGAGCTAAGAACATTTTCACAGAGAATTTTGGAAAAACTATCCATAAAATGCAATGAAGGAATCATTCTAACTGCAACAGATGGAGACAGCTGATTGTATTTAAAGTAATTTCAGTTTTCTCTCCAAATATCTTCTCATTAAATCAGAATCGTGAGCATAAATATCTTCAGCACAGTTGCTCATGTTTTTAACATTCACCAAAGTCAAATTAATTTGAAGCTGTGGGTGGTGACAGTGGTAATCAACTGTCTGCAGTGAGTTCAAAGCCGGACGCACATGTCCACTGAGGAAAAAAGCTGGACATTCTTTCTTTTTTTCCTGTAATTAGGTAATTTTGGACAGCCAATGATCCCACCAATAAAACTTTGGTAAAAGATCTACCTTTTGGTTTACACTAAAAGAAACCCGTACTATCTAACAGTTAAAGGCTTGAGCTGCTTGTTTAGGAAAACAGATCCCGCACCGTACCCCACTAATAATATTAGTGGGGTACGGTGCAGCGGTTTGTTTAGGGCAGCCAGAGAGAGCCCAGCTGAAACAATATTCACTGAAGATGTTCTTGTCCAAATTTAGTTGTGTTTCATTTTGGTCTGTCCAAAGAAGAAAAAGAAAAAGGAAATAAATGTGGTGGTGGTCTACTGCTCTTTTTCTCTCTCTCTCTCTCTCTCCTGCAGCTTAACCAACTTGATCTTGCGTTAACTGCAACTTGGGAATGCAGTAAACTGTGAAGCCAAAAACAAAGGAAGAAAGAAGCTGTGTGCCCCAAAACACAAACCGACTACTAGTATAGTGACAATTAAGAGGGGACCGGGTTTAATAAAAGGCTCTCATGATCTATATGTACAGATCAAAATCCAGATGCAGCCTGTCTAGGTGTGCAGACCTGGAGTTTCCTAAAATGTCTTCACCCTTTCTACTACTGTTTCTGTTGTTGAAGTACCAGGGGAATATTTTCCCCCTCATCAGCCCACACTTTTCCCCAGACATCTCATTCCCCGGATGTCTCTCTTTAGCTGAAAGCAAGAATGATGCAAAGGTTATTGGACTTTCATCTTGCGTGACGTGACATGACTACAGCGAGCGATCTATTGAAGTGGTAAGAAGGTCAAATGGTAGCTTCATATATTACTAACAGTCATAATGTGTAAGCAGCTCCAACCCATTCTCTTCCATCTGCCATGATATGTAGGTAGGTGAGAGTTTGGAAAAAGATCAGTTGTATATTGAGGCTTTGCAGAAGTGACAACTGATGGTGCCAGTGTCTCACTAATCACATTCTTTTCTCCGATTTTGTCATCCAACTCTCCACTTTCCTTCTTTTCCAGCATAAACTAGTGCACACAGGAAGTTTAATTGAGCTCCATTTCTGCAGCGCTAAAAAAAAAAAAAGAATAAAAACTTGCACAAAAATCCAAATGAAGTAAATGTGCATGAAAGACACGATTAATGACTATTTTCCATTTGGAATACAAAATAATTACTGTGCAGTATGGAACCAACAATATGTAGTTCATAATGTGCCATTCATTTCATACAGGCGTGTGTCGATCACAGTCAGGCTCAAATGTCCTTAATGAGCAGGGTTAATGCTCGCTGCAGTCATTGTACTTGTGATCACTAAGTGAGGCTATTACAGTGTCTAATCAAGCTGATTTGGTTTTTACTGGACTCCAGCACGCTATTCAAAGCTGGAAAATTAAAAATGACATTTAATGTACACTTATACATGCAGCAATGCTTGTTATGCGGGATCCAGAGCGCTGCAATCCTCCTGCATGTGCGCTGAAGTGTCTGAAAGCTATTCCACTGTTGACTATCCCCCAGTGAGAAATGGCAGCACAGAAATGCAGAAGGTTTGCAGGAGGATCCCATTAGATTGATGGTCCCTTCTTTTCCGCACACGTTTCATTTCTCTGTTATTTGCCACTAACAGCAAGGCTACATCTCCATGTAATTTCTCTCTGTGGGTGAAGTTTTACAAGTCTAATTTCAGCCCTTGAACTGAATTACAAAAAGCAGCCACAGCCATACAGTAAATTAGCATTTGGATCATTTAATATTTCATTGTCAAGGGTCATTCATCTTCTTGTTTCATACACAAATTGTGCGTTGGTGACGTGGAGGGACGGGGACTGGGAGATATAAATCTCAGAGGTAATATTTCCCATTAATCACACATCCAATTTTTTGATCAACAAGAGAAACTGAAAAATTACCAAAGGAAGCAGCTTTGTTTCTGCTCATGCTCCCATTTAAGATAAACTATGCACTAATATTCTGTAGCAGGTTGGTTCAAACAACAGACACAAACACTTTAATTTGTAATTCTTAGCTTCAGACAATCACACACTGCAAAGATGACAGTAACATAACAGCAGCCTTACATTTAGACCCTTTAGCCAACTCATTTAGCACCGCACAACACCCACAGCTTAATTAGCTATGTCAGTATCATCTGCAATTCTGAATGTTTTCACGGCATCCTTTTGATTCTTGGCTGAATGACACATTTTCTCTGTAATTTTGCTGGCTACTAATCTAATTATGGTTATATCCTGGGAGTGTTTTCTCACTTTACTGGGCAGTTAGCTGTGATCTGACAGCCTACATTAAAGCCTATCCCGTGACAGCACAACACCAATGTGTGTGACACGCGCGAAACACTAATTGCAGCAAATGATTAATATGCAAGGTCATATGAGTCCATTCATTTGGCCTCATCCAAAGTGTTTCTTTTTATAACATTTTGGGTTTATTACAAAAAGCAGAGCACAAAAACATTGTTATCAGGCACAGTGACATCCAGACACCAGACATTATACTTTGTGAAAAAACAATCAACTTTATCCAGTCCTGGGTAATTTATCTATAACGTAGTTCTTTGTATTAAGTGTCCAAAATTGGACAGAGCATACATCAGAAGAGCGTAATCAATGTGAGGATAAGGAGAGGAAAGCCATAAACTACGTTCCATATTCCATTATTAAAATCAGGATTAGTCTTTCTTTTTAATGGATCTCAGATGTATTTCAGATCAATGCCAATTCCCGATTGTCGGATAATTCCTATAGTTTTGCTCAATACCACAAAACCCTTTACCCCATCTCCCAGAAGTTTCCGTATTATTCTTAAAATCACAACTATGAATAATTTTGGGGGGGCAAATATATGCTGTGCACATGCAGGTATTTAGACATCAGGGAAAGAAAGTGGACTGTATCTATACATCCACTGGGTTTGGACAGTAGACATAACATACAGCTGCACAGCAAAGAACAGGCCAGTGGAGCCACATTTGGAGTCGTGTGTCTGAATATTTGGGCACAGATCATACAAATGCATGACATAATTAAAAAGTTAATGAACTCTTGTGTTTTCACAAACTTTTTCCAGAAAACTGGTAAAAGCATAATGATATTGCATTTTGCCCAAAGGGGTTTGTACTGAGAAGCTTGTGTGGTGGAGTCACAGAAGGTATGCAAAGGTCATGTATGGGACTATACATACCCCGATGTTTCCAATTACTGCTGTTAATTATCATTCCAGTCGATGTAAATGATGTCCACTGAGTTAAGACCCAAGTTGTAATGAGCCCAATTATTCCTTTCAGCCTCATACACATAGAATATTGACTCATTGTTTTTCCACTGAAAAAGCAAATGGGGGAAAAAAAAATTCCCAAATGTTCGATGTGGGAATACATTTATAAACAAATACCCACTAAAGTGAATGCCAAGTTTTTCCTCCTGTATAGGTTGTTCTATTTAGATCTTTTTTTTTTTTCCATATAGAAGATGATGATAAATATTGAAAACGTGCATATCTTTAGTGCATATGTGCCCAGATAAATCCGCTGTAATCTTCTCAGTTCTGTCACAGTCTACCTGTTCCTTTGTACCTACAGAGGCAGATTTGCTTTAGTATTTATTTGTTGTATGCTAATAATGTATTGTATTTCCCTTCTGCATTTGATTATACACACTGGAATCATTCCCAGGCTCATTAGCTGGTTGAGATAAATCTTCTCAGCCATGTTTTGGTATTAATGTGATTCTCAATTGCTTTATCTCACATCAAAGCTGAAGAATTGGCCTGCTGATAAAAGGTTTCTCCAAAGAAACTTATTTTATTGACTTTTAAAAAGATAAATGTCTCTCAGGAAAATTAAACATGATTATCAAACATTAATGAGTCTATTGTCGAAAGAAACAACAGGGAATTTATTGTTTTCATTTAGTTCATAAATATAGGAAATATTCCCCCAAAATGTATTTTAAAGAAAGAAAATTTTATAAAAGTCAAAACAATCCTAAAATGATCATTTATTATGATTATCATTATAAAAAATTACATTTTATTCAATTGATCATGTTGAAAAAGAGACAAACAAACTAGAATCAGTGCTTCATTGTTACATCTCTCTGCCAACAAGCCAAGTTGCAGGAAATATTGTCTCAAACTCTTGAGATACAGCAATGAATACCACCGAGAATATAGCTATGATATCACAGTAAAGTTGACTGCTGGACACAGTTTTTTGGGATTCTTATTTAAAGTAGAGCTAATGTTTGTGTTAAATGATGTGTATACATTTTTGAGTGTGAGGTCACTGACTTTGCCCACCGGAATCACATTTTTTTCAGCTTTCAGTCGTAATCAATGATTGTTTTAAATCAATCGAAATTCAATCATGAAATAATATAAGAGTGGTACCAACACATTTACGGACGGGTGAAAAAACCCCCAACTTAAAGTTTCTGTCTCTTGCTGTGAGTCCATGGATGCACAAAGAGCAATTTCTCAAACAAGGTAACCTGAGTTTGGATCTGGCAAAGCTCCTGAATTCATCTCAAACACTTACAGGCACTGTAGCTTGATGCCACAGCCAAGTCACAAAAACGAAGAACTTGAGATTTTATTACTGGAATGCTATCTTCCACAGTAATTTGCCAATGTGTTCTGCTTTTAAACTGACAATCTTTAAGCTTTATTAGGCTTTTTGTTGGTTTGTTTTAATGTATGATCGAAAGTGTTAACTGAAAGTTGTCGTTCCTTCATATAGATGATATATGATGATTGTCTTTGCTGGTCTTTATGTCCCTGTTTTTTTTTTTTTTAACTGCACCATCTCTTATGTCATTTTGATACGACTTAATTCAATGTGTGTATTATTTAAGACGTTTTATTGTTAATTGTTTTTAAAAGCAATTTTAATGCTCTATTTTTTATGTATTTCCACGCCTCTGTGAAGCTTGGTGAATTGCCTTATGTCTGAATAGTGCAGTGTAAATAAACCTGCCTTGCCTCTTGGCTCTTAATGCCTCTTACTGGTCACCATGCCTGAGCCATAATGTGGCAGTTTATTCCCTTTCAGTGCTGCTCAGTAATGTGCAATGATCTCTGGAAAAGCAACTGCATCTCGGGTGTATAAGTTTGTAATCTCTGCAAAATTATTTCCCATATTCTCGAAGATAAAACATGTGCAAAGTCATTATTGCAAAAATGCTCACATTACAGTTTGCTTTAAAATGAAATTTTCCATGGCAGACTGTCTATTATTTTTCAAAAGGCAAATCCAATTTCATTTTTCCTCTCATGCTATTTGGAGTTTGACTTCATTTGACTAGAGAAGGAATCCACTAATTGGCACCAAGTTAGGGAAAAAAAAAAGGCAGAATACAAATCACCTGAGAGAGATTCCTGTGACAAGAGTCCTGAAACAGATACAGAGAGCAAGGCAGTCCACCTCTATGCTGAGGTTTAAATGGCAGCCATAAAGCACTTCTGTGCTTCATATATAACCACACAGGCAAAACCTCAGCACAACAGCAGCTTTTTATATTTCAACCCTTCAGCCAGTTCATTTACCATCACGAAACACCCCCGTCTTAATTAGCTCTGTCAGTGTCATCTACATTTCTGAATGTTTTCTCTGTAGCCGTGAGCTGAGGACACCATTTCTCTGTAATTTAATCAGTTACTTATTGAGGTTTTGCTACAGGCCTGGCTGTCTTTATCTGCAGTCTACCACGCCATCACACTGTCTACTGAGGACCCTGCTGTCCTGCTCCACACGCCTTTGGTGCCATAATGTCCACTGCACTGCAGGGCAGGGATGAGGAGGGCGATCCAAGTTAAACAGGGCTTTTTCAAAGCTGGCAGCTCAGTGATGTCAAACACAGATGTAACTTTATTGCGGCGGTGCATGGCAATAATTACAATGAGGGAACATTGTTGATATTAGTAGTTTCACCTGGTCTAACAGGCCAAAGTGTCTCTTTTAACCAAGATCTATGAATCTGATTCATCTGGAGAGAGCTAGTCCTCTGATGAAAGCAGAGCTTCTAAGATTCAGGTTTGAGAATTTATTCAGGGAGAAAATGACATGTAAATTACAACACTTGCAAATTTGTGACATATAAGAAAGATAAATGATGGCCACGGAGCATTGATGAAATGTGAAGCCCGTCCATAAGAATGAAGACATTTTCTTTTACAGCTATTGAGAGCCAATACAGAGAAGGTGGGTGTTTGAAATGAGTTGGTGAGATCGTATTTTTAATTGAATTGAATTTAATGTGGAATATTTTAACTTTCAGAGTGTATAGTCTGCATGTAGACAAACCAAGAAGGTTCAGCTGAAGACAAACTATTGATTTTAGACCAGATATTATCCTGCAGCATCTGCTTGTACTGCAGCATGTTGTTATTGAAAGAAAGATCTAAATTACAGATATGGCCAAAACCATTACATCACAGAGAAAACAAAAGGCACCTTTTGCCTTCAAATTCAGCCTATTTGGTATTTTTGGGAACCCCAGGCTCTTTACTGGCCGAACAACAAAAGAGCTTGTATCGATCAATTGTCTAAAGGGTCACTTGGCTTGAAATGTTGATGTGAACAATAGAAAAACATCATTGGCTGGTCACCTCTGGGCGTATCTATTGATAGAGTCCCAAAGCCTGTTTGGCCTCTTTGCAAAAAGAGAGGGGGAAAAAAAAATAAAAAAATCAAAGACAGAGTGGGAAAATCAGTTGTTTAAAAATTCAGTTACTGTGACATTATTAGATTTACACAATACACAAGTATTGTCTTACAAATGTAACCAGGAAAACAAGAACAGTAGGAGATTGAAGTCAAAATGTGGAAGCCACTCACAACCTGAGACACCTATATCACATGCATACATCTGGTAGCAGCACATGATCTGCAGCCGGATGCATTAACTGGATAACAGCATCTAATCTACAGGTCTTTGCATTTACAGTGGTGTTAATGAGCATATATACAATACACCCATTCTGCCAAGTCAGCTGCTGGATAGCTGACAGCTCATCTTGTGCCTTCTGTCAAAATCTGTCCCCACATTCATTTCTGATTCCCCTCACTGTAACCTAAACCCAAACATATTCCTGTTCTGTCACACCGAACCTCAACCCAGGCTTTCTCTCACCAAAAACCTTCACCTTCAGCAGACAACCTACAAAGTCTGCCCATAAGCCCACTTAGACCTAACCCCAACCAGAGAGAAATGGTGCAGAAAAAAAATGCTTGCTCATATTTTCCATTGGTCTGGATGAAATGTGCAGGTTTGAGAGCATCCTCAGTGAGATTTGACCGATGGATTAATTGATGTGGTTCATTTGAAATGACACTAATGTACTGCACCAAAGGTAGAAGGACATTTAAATTCAGTGCCATGCAATAGCTAAACGTAAAGCTCATGTGCAGACAGCTGCACCTGATGATATAATGTCTGCAGTGTCATTAGAGCTAAAAGGGATTTTAGGCTTTAAAAAAACTTTCATACATGACAATGAGACGTCATCAAAATGGCCTTAATGTGGCTCCATAAATGCTCTACAGTGTGCAGACTGTGCTAAATTCTACCTCTATACTTTATATTGTGTCTTTTAGAGCACAACAGAAGGAAAGTGGAGAAAGGTTGTTACTAACAGAATCTAAATGCTATTCTCTGTAAAGGTCACAATCACTTAGAATCATGAAGTAGCATGAAGGAGTGGAAAATTTTTCCTCAGTAAACTTGATATAGCCCATTATATTTAGTGGAAGAATGCAGGAAGCTAATTTCTAATATTGTGAAAGCTGCCAAGATGAGCCAAAGTCTGTCTACCAGTAACAGGTGTTAGAGTTAGATGTGTTGAGCTGAAAACAGCTTGTATTCGTTTGCTACCACAGCAGATGGAGATTGTTTTTCTCCGAGTGTGCCGTGTCATATGCAAGCACGATTATACTGACGACAAGTGAGAAAGCAGAGAGCTGGAGGAACCTGTTTTAAACCCCATTTCATATAAACATGTCGGTATTTATCAGCTGGGTTGAGCATTAAAATCTGGTCACGGATACAATGAGTCATAGTGAAGGAGATGTAAGTGCAGCTGGCCAGATTTAGATCATTACTTAAAGTTATGATATGAAGCTGCAGTAGTAATTCCAGTATAATGGGCCATCAATGTAAATGTGGATGTTGATAATCATTGCTGTCTGACAGTAAATACACAGCAAGTAAGAACATTTATTTTACTATTAGGGCTAATATAATTTTCCTCACTTGTTGATATTTTGTAACTTCACGTTTTCATTAAGATATTTAGCTGAATCGGTTTCACAGTACGATGAGGCATTGAGGTTAGAATGGATTCAATAAGCTTAGAAAATGATGGTGACTGCCACGTATACATTTCAACGTGCTGTATTCGACTGTGTGTATGAGGTCACTGTTTTTAGAGCATAATCAGGATGAAAATGGCAAGCGATGCATCGCTCAATTAAAGAGCCAAGTGCTCCATTTACAAAAGCTTCAACACAACCAGAACAAGAAATGATTTACACTGCAAGCAATGTTCTGGTTGAGTGAAAGGGCACCACAGGCCTCACATCACTATCTGATTGATATGCATACAATAAGATAAGAGCCTGCCAGAATCATCCTCTTCACCTTAGCATTAATTGTGAACTACAGTAATGACTTTAACCTTCACTGGTGAGTTGTTTAGATGTGCTCTCCCCTACACTGCTGCAGCTCTGCTTGTCATTGGCAATAATGAAAGAATCCAAACACGATTCTTGCGGTCTTGAGTTGCACAGAAGGGTGCAGAACAGCAAACTCTATCATCTGAGATGACTGTCAGTAGAACCCACCCCAAAAAAAACAAAACAAAACGAAAACCACATTACTGCAGATGCCATCAGCACAGACACATTGTCACATCCAATGTCAATTTCTCACTTTCTCTGTTTTCTATGAAAACCCTGGCTCAGGTTAAGGAAAGGTGACTGATGTGGCAAATAAAATATGGTTATGGCATGGCTGAGGTGAGGCAGCTAAAACATTTGGCTGAAGTTCAAGTTTTTGACCGTGAATAAAAATGGAAGCATTAATTGTAGGTGTTTTTGACTGGAAGCAAAATCAGGCAGTCAATCTCCTGATCTGCCCATCCTCGCTTAGGGGTGCACAACTTCCTCCTTGGCAGAAGGGTTGGCATTTAAAATAAATTGCGAAGTGTGAAATAATTCAATACGAATAGAGTGGCTGGGCTGCAATACCACTGAAAAGGCATCTAGCACCAGGAGTTGGTAGTGAATGCTTGGTAAGATTTGCTGATGTTTGATCACCATTTTGCCTAATTTGAGATTGTACTTTATATATAAAAAAGTTTGAGTACAGCTTATTTTCAGGCATCATTTAAAGTGTTTGACATTTTGTCTACTTTTATTCAATGTGAAGAAGAGCATTTTGTTGAAATGCATATTTGAATTCCATCCCCCTATTATTGTGAATGGCTGCTTCATATTAGCTTTAAATTACGAACTATTTCTTCCATTTTGAGCTCCAACCCACTATTGGAGGAGAGTAGCTGTAAGGCATCAACCTGTAGCGTTTTGTTGATGCAGGATCAGATGCAGGAAAGGCATCTCAAAACCTCCCACTCAAAATATTGAGCAGATGCTGTTTAGCCATAATCGAAAAAAAGTGTTGAGTTTTGTGCAGTTGGAAGAATATGGATACAATCATATCTGAATATAACAATGGACAATAAGAAAAAAAAAAAACCCTACAGAAAATTAAGCTGGTGGTACTGTTACATTGTCTCTTCTTCTTTACAGGTGTTTGGTTTTCTCCTTCTTTGATGCAAAATCTCTTCAAACTGTTTCACATGGAAGATGAAAAATAAAGCCCCCCCCTCCTCAATCTTCAGGTGGCACAAGGTGTTGTGCCGATTCAATAGCAGGGATTATTTGCGGTACAGAAGAAGTGATGTTGTTGTTTTGGTATCAGAACGCACCAAGGTGTATCTCGCTGTGAGCGGTGGTAGATAAAGAGAAACAAAATCAAATAATTAGATATGAGTTGTTGCTGTACGCTCGATCCAACGTTAATTGACCCCTTTGCAACTTTATTATACAGATGAAAGCCACTCTGCCCTTAGGTATCTAAGTACCAAGACTGCATACTGTGCAGTTCCATGCCAATGTGTACACTGTGTGGTGGATAAAGAATAAGCCAAATGACAATCCATTATGAATCACATAGGATAAGCATCTCATGTATTCTCTTCTGTTTTGAAATGCTAATTGGTAAACATTTACTCAATATGCATGTGTATGTGTGAGGGAGAAATGAGGGAGAAATGAAGAGATAACACCCTGATATGAATAACATCAGGGGGTTATTTGGTTTGTTGCACAGGTGGCTCGTGTTGAATAAAAATGTAACGCTCATTTTCAAATATAATGTCATGTGATATAGAGGAAGGGTTTATAGAAGTTATATAACTAGTGAATAAACCAGCCTGGATGAGTAGGATTTTCTACAACAAGTCGCTTATTCACCAAACCATCACATAAACGGCTTTGCCTGATACTCTGTATGACCATTCAATGAGAAAATACCAACTTGCCACATCGGTCGCATTATCAATCCTCTTAGCAGGATGTGAGATTGGGCTCTTTGTCACACGGCATTCACAGGTGCAGCGCCGCAGTGCTGGGAATGGTGCGTCTCTATTGTGAGCAGATAACAATCACTAGCCACCGCAGCTCATTCGGGCCCTGCACCAATTTCAGAAGCAGCCTTTAAAAGATGTTGGCGATTAGCATAGGTTGGCCTTGTCACTAATGACATTTCAGAACATACTCCAATGACAATGCTCTTATATTTCTACCATCAGCATTCAAGCCACGCCAGGCCGGGTTAGAGGTGGCAGGCAGGCAGGCTGAAAAGCAAGCAGGATTTCTGACAGCATGCCAGAAACAGCACAGCTGTCCACTTTCCTGAAGACCACAAATGCCCTCTCAGTCATCCACAGCGCCCTGCTGCTGTCTCAGAGCCTGATACGCAGGTTGTTGCTGACCCAGTGCGTACAGTGACCACAAACAGACTGTGATGAACGATGAGCAAGTCAGCTGAAGGATCCCCTCTTCCATCCGACTTATTTCCTCTGCAGATATGTGAGAGGAGGAAGGAAGGGATTAAAGTGGAATGTATGGTGGAGAGGGTCGGCATCAGGAGAAAAGCAGTATACAGTAGCTCTTAAAAGTACTTTTTCCTCCTGCAGCTGCTTTCTTAGAAACAAGACATGATTGCAACATGAGAGAGAAGCTGGCAACAGAGTCCACTGAAGTCCAAGAAAAATGGAGCATTGCATTTGCTTTGATGTAAAGACACACACACACGGACATGTGCGCAAAATAAAACACACAAAAATAGTCCGGAATGACACATTCAAAGAATGCCAGCCAGCCTGTTTCTCTTGATCTCCCTGTCATATCATGTCATAAAATGCCTCCTTGAAAATGTTTTTTTCCCCTCTTTAGCTCGACTGAAATAATGCCATAATAATAATAATTGCTGAACAGGCACAGTAACAGATGCTGACAGGTAAGTTGACAGATGGCTTTTTAAAGTCCACTGCTCTTAGTAAAAAATATAAATAAATAAAAATATTGTAAATACAGCTTCATCTCAGTGATTAGATGGTACTGTTTTCAGCACCATCACATTTAGCAGAACTCATCAATTATTTTCAGTAACACCAAGATGGAAATCCACACTGGCTATGTGCCCATTACGACGGCATTTGACCCCAAGCAGGTGCCAGAGAAGCTTCTGTTTGATGTTGTACACAGAGTCAGGAAAGATGATCTTACTCTCAGGCATTTTTCACTTCAGTTTTAAAAATTAAAATTGCAAACCTGTCCTCGCAAATTGACCTTCAATGTGCATGTGTGTGTGTGAATGTGCGAGCCTGTACATTTGGGTGTTTGGGAAAGTGGGTGGAGGGTTAAGGGAAGGCTGACACTCGAAATGATAATCACATGTTTCATTGCATGTATAATGAATCAGTGAGAGTAAAATTGGCAATCTAAACAGCAGTAATATCCTAATTTGTACAGCTCATGTGGGGGACAAACATGAAAGATATCAAATTTGCTATCATATATGACATTAAAAAACATCAATTTGACATATTTCTTGGGAAATGACTGAGAAGATTAGTTGACTAAAAAAATAAAAAATAAAAAACACTTTTTCTGCTTCTTGAAAAATCATTTTAACTTAAAATCTGGACTTGTGTAAAAATGTTTCTTTCAAACCACAGCAAACAATTAAATGCTCTGCATGCAACCCTAACATTCCACAGAAGCATCTTCGAAAGAAAAACAAGTACAAAGTTCAGACGCAGCCTTGGAGATATGTACCAGTAATCATTGCAAGTTTAAGATTTTGCAGTAGATTGATATGGCTTTTTGTAAATATTCTCTTTTGCCAAAGGCATCACCGAGGGCAGGAATTCAAACGAAGCGTACAAGAGGTGAGGGTTGTCCTTCAACATAGTCTCTGCTTTGTTTTTCATCTTCTATTGAGAACAAATCCCCAGCTGATGCTGTGGTTTCTCAGGCATTTTGCTGACTGTGTAACTACTCCTTGTTAAGATGGTTTTTGTGTTTGCAGCTCACACATCCACACCAAGATGTAACATTCTATACACGTGACCAAACACTTTTCAAAATGTTCCGCTTAAATGAAGTTTGAACACATTGCAATGTTCAAGCTGGGAAACAATTAGCGTTTCTCTTTTGCCATCACTCTGGATGAAGAGTTCACGCAGGTTTGCAATTCATTTCAATTTTGTTGCAATTCAGTTAAAATCCTTTCAGAATTGGGAATATTACGAACATTTGTCTGTTTCAAGATCATCACATCACATCATTTGGTCTGCACCAAATAGCTAATTTTGTGTTTGATTTTATCAAAATGAAAATGTTAAGTAAATGTATTATTCAGTAAAGGTTGAGGCCCACATCTAAAGTCCCCCTTCTGCCCGGACTTAATACCTCCATGGCCTACTGGGGGGATCAACACACCGCGTGGCAGCTGCAACTTGCATCTCACACATACACAGAAATAAATATCTTGCCCCATTTACCAATATAATAATAACCACTGCCTCACCGGCCACTGTTGTTAAGTCAGTGGATAATTGGATAGTATGTGTCCTTTTGGTCTCTGTTGGTGCCGCCCTCTTGAACACACACTCAACAACAAATTAAGCAATAGAATAAAATAAAATTTTAAAAAAGAATCAAATAAGTGTTCTTCTATAAGGAATCATAGTCCAATAAAAAATGCAGAGAAGAATAAATTATTAGGCTTTACAAAGTTTTACCAAGGTATTAAAGTCCAAGGTATGAAAGAGAGCTGTTATTTTCTAATTCAAAGACCCGTGCACTTATCCATGTGAAAAATACTATGTTTATGTATGTGGGGCCAGACGTATGGAAGCAAATGTTTACGACTGACTGAGCCATCGGCTTACGTGAAGTTACGATACTGAACCTCAGCTGATGCTGTTTCATAAGGAATTGACAGTTTCTATTAAAGAGGAGTTGACAGCCTACAGCTTTCTATATATATATATATATATATATATATATATAATCTTTTTGAAGCACAGAGTGACAAATCCACCCACTTTTCCTATGAACCTTTGCAGCATTGCAGTTGCCACTAAGTGGGAAGCCCACCTGTTTTTGGGTGCTGCGTAGGGCGAGTGGCAGAGAAGTGGAGCAGCACTTTGTTACCCCGACAGAGACTGTGTGCTTTGCGATAAACTAAACAACAACAAAAAAAATTCTACTGTGTCTGACCCTGAGAGTAAAAATGGTGGAAAACTAAACAACGGATGTTGTCTGTAACATCTGTGTTGTGTGATTTTACCAAAGATTTTGTGGTTATAAAAACAGGATTTTAGCAGTCTAGAGCCACAGCTTGGAAATGTCTTGAAAGTTGCCAGTAGTATACAGCAACAAGAACAACAACATCATGTGTGTGACCATTTTCTCTGCAGAGATGTAGTGGAGCAATAGTGTCTTCAGCTGAGATTGCAGCCAAACCCCCTCTTAGTGCATCACAATTGGCATTTCCTTCTCTTCGTTTAGATTGTGGTCTGCTACCATGTACATGTTAGTCCACGGGCATTAAAGTACACTGCTCAAAAAAATAAAGGGAACACTTAAACAACACAATGTAACTCCAAGTCAGTCACACTTCTGTGAAATCAAACTGTCCACTTAGGAAGCAACACTGTTTGACAATCAATTTCACATGCTGTTGTGCAAATGGAATAGACAACAGGTGGAAATTATAGGCAATTAGCAAGACACCCCCAATAAAGGAGTGGTTCTGCAGGTGGTGACCACAGACCACTTCTCAGCTCCTATGCTTTCTGGCTGATGTTTTGGTCACTTTTGAATGCTGGCGGTGCTTTCACTCTAGTGGTAGCATGAGACGGAGTCTACAACTCACACAAGTGGCTCAGGTAGTGCAGCTCATCCAGGATGGCACATCAATGTGAGCTGTGGCAAGAAGGTTTGCTGTGTCTGTCAGCGTAGTGTCCAGAGCATGGAGGCGCTACCAGGAGACAGGCCAGTACATCAGGAGACGTGGAGGAGGCCGTAGGAGGGCAACAACCCAGCAGCAGGACCGCTACCTCCGCCTTTGTGCAAGGAGGAACAGGAGGAGCACTACCAGAGCCCTGCAAAATGACCTCCAGCAGGCCACAAATGTGCATGTGTCTGCTCAAACGGTCAGAAACAGACTCCATGAGGGTGGTATGAGGGCCCGACGTCCACAGGTGGGGGTTGTGCTTACAGCCCAACACCGTGCAGGACGTCCTGCATTTGCCAGTGAACACCAAGATTGGCAAATTCGCCACTGGCGCCCTGTGCTCTTCACAGATGAAAGCAGGTTCACACTGAGCACATGTGACAGACGTGACAGAGTCTGGAGACGCCGTGGAGAACGTTCTGCTGCCTGCAACATCCTCCAGCATGACCGGTTTGGCAGTGGGTCAGTAATGGTGTGGGGTGGCATTTCTTTGGGGGGGCGCACAGCCCTCCATGTGCTCGCCAGAGGTAGCCTGACTGCCATTAGGTACTGAGATGAGATCCTCAGACCCATTGTGAGACCATATGCTGGTGCGGTTGGCCCTGGGTTCCTCCTAATGCAAGACAATGCTAGACCTCATGTGGCTGGAGTGTGTCAGCAGTTCCTGCAAGACGAAGGCATTGATGCTATGGACTGGCCCGCCCGTTCCCCAGACCTGAATCCAATTGAGCACATCTGGGACATCATATCTCGCTCCATCCACCAACGCCACGTTGCACCACAGACTGTCCAGGAGTTGGCGGATGCTTGAGTCCAGGTCTGGGAGGAGATCCCTCAGGAGACCATCCGCCACCTCATCAGGAGCATGCCCAGATGTTGTAGGGAGGTCATACGGGCACGTGGAGGCCACACACACTACTGAGCCTCATTTTGACTTGTTTTAAGGACATTACATCAAAGTTGGATCAGCCTGTAGTGTGTTTTTCCCCTTTAATTTTGAGTGTGACTCCAAATCCAAACCTCCATGGGTTAATAAATTTGATTTCCATTGATAATTTTTGTGTGATTTTGTTGTCAGCACATTCGACTATGTAAAGAACAAAGTAATTAATAAGAATATTTCATTCATTCAGATCTAGGGTGTGTTATTTTAGTGTTCCCTTTATTTTTTTGAGCAGTGTATATGTGGGTCTCTCCTGTTTAATACACACATGAGCAGTAAACAATGGAATATGCAAATAGTTAAAAGCAACAACCCAGATTTTCCTCCACTGAAGAAAACATGCTGTGATATCAAAAGGCCTCTGACAAAGGGAGAGGTAAGACCACGGATGAGACTATATAATGCTTTTATGGTTCAGACAGTATCTTTAGCAGCTCTGTCAGTGTCGTTAGTGCAGATGGTCCCAGTGGATCAGTCCAAGGCTGCCGACACTGCTCCGGTCTGGAGAACCTTATAAGCTGCTAAACAGCTTCACTTTTTGTTTTTCTTCTTAGTGCATAAGTAACATTAATTTAAATGTTTGTTGTTGTTTTTTTCCATCATTGCCCAACACAATAGACGAGATAACGTTCACAGATTTGCTGTTGACGATTTTAAGAATACGTTCAGCCAAAGTTGCATTCGCTCGCTGGCTCAGTATTGCTGTAGAGCAGATGTTGCAGCTTGATCATTTTCTGTTGGCTTCTCAAGGTGACTTCATTCATTTATGTTTGTTGTTTTGTTTGTTTGTGGCTGCTCTCATTGGGTTTGTAACTTCACGGACTGAGAACATGGGGGGGTTGGAGGCTTGATGTCCTTGTTTCATACTTGTTCTGTTGTCTGATAACAGAAACCTAGAAATGTGACAAAATGTGAACACATATAGCAGGAAATCAGCTTCCTAAAAAAACATACATGCGATAGGAGAGAAGCAAACAGTTACACGGTATGTGCTTCAAACATACACAAGGATTTGATCGGGCATTTTTTTTATTTTTTATTTTTTATGATTAGCTTTTTCCACCATAATGCTCATAGGACCTACTTGTATTGTTTAACATGTACACAATAGTTTAGTTTAATTTAGTATGTAAATTTTAATATTTTTATCGACACTTGATGTTCAATATGTTGAAATATCCTATCTCATGAAAAAACATATTTTTTTGGTTTTGACTTTTTGAAAAGAAATAAGTCTCTTTGGAAAACAGCCCTGCCGTAATGAGCTTTCTATTCGTAAAAATATGCAAACTATTAATTTCTGTTTTATGCTGAATACCATATGATATATATACATTATTAATTAGAGTTTGGAATATGTTCTTTCAAAGAACGCGTGTTTTTCCATAGCAATGATTTTGAGTTTCAACTGTCAAATACAATTAATTCATTCCTAGAGGGGCATTATCTATCCATTTGATATGCAGTGCTTTCTTTTTTTTCTTTTTTCTTTTTCTTTATAAATGCTCATTAAAACCTCGCCTCAGGTTATATACACAGGTACATGGTTTACAGATGTGGCTCATCACATGCTGTGTGCATCAAGATACTTTGCACCTCTGAACACATACTCTGCATGACAAAAACCAAAAAAAGAAAATTCTATTCACTGAACCCGGACCGAGGTATTTGATGTAAAGTATCTATAATTGTGGTGACTTCTAGAGGATAATAAGTCACATGTTACTCATATATATAATGTATAAAGAAAAATACTGAATCATAAAAGAAATGTCATGAGAATGCTTTTATATGAATGAATTCATTCGATACAGTAATATTGTTAAAATAGAGTGTGTTGAATTTATCTTTTCTAATTTTTAATGGATTTGCGCAGCTAATTTAAAAATCTATTCATGGAAGAAAATGACATAATCACATTGAGTCAAGCCTTTATTTTGAAATGGCTAAGAGGCAGGTATCTGTGTGATAATTGAAAGTATCCAAATAACCAAATGTCCAGTCAATGATAAATTAAAGAGTCTATGATGACGGGTCTATGTAGATGCCGCTCAAGTACATTATATTCAAATTTTCAATCATGTAGATTCTCAGCTGTATTCTGATGTCCTCATCTGAAGGACATATTTCTAATGTGGTCCTAAAGGAGATCTCAGTCTTTTGTCCTGATCCCCTTTCAAACACTCTCTGGTGCATGTGGCTAGAAAGTGTTTTTTGAGCAGGCACACCAGGGTCACGAACCAACCTGTTTAACAAGGTACTTGTGCTTAAAATGACAATAAGTTAGCACACAAATGACTCTTTCATCAGAGTATTGAGTTAAAGAATCCCACTCTAAAATATTTGGGATTAATAACAGGCTCTAAACCAAGGAAATAGAAACATTGCATTGCTATTGCTGTTTGAAAACTGAGTTTTCCGATGAGCATTGCAACCACCGACCTCACGTCAGGCCACAGAGAATAGGCAATATTTAGGGAAGGTCCTTGTGCTGCCTGGGCAGATGTTGTGTGGCCCTTCACCCAACTCATATATAGCAGCAAGTTAATGCAGAACATATTACAAAAACAATTAGTGGTGTGATCACCGCGCATTTTGCTTTTGCATCCTTTTCAATTTTATATTTACACATCTGTTGTATTTCAAGATGACTAAGAGTCTGTGGTCACGCCGGCAGCTTAGTGGGATGTGGATGTAGGCGCAGGCTGTGAGTGCTGATGTTTGGCAGGTATAATGTTTTCCTTGTTCGCCATCTTGGTGTGTAACATTTGTGAAAACAGCTGATGCTAAAGGCATTACCTTTGCATGTTTGTTTGTTTGTTTGTTTGTTTGTTTTATACCTGGTGGTGTAGCATTAATAAAGTGAGAATCAGTGAAGCCTAAAGGGTATAAATGGTGTGGGAAAGTCTGAATGTCTGTACAAAAGAAGAGCATCACACACTGTCAGGCAAAGAAGCCCAGGCAGATAATTCGAAGCTTGGTGAGGTTTTGTCTTTACTTCAGTTAGAACCAGTGACAATCTTACTTCTCAGTGGGAAATAAATAGACTCACTGCCAGTTTATTAGGCACACTAAGGTACAATAATGCAGTCTAATGAAAAAGGCCTGCAATAAATACAGATTTAAAGTGGTGCTAACTTAAACTTGATGACTATTTTGGCAGCTGTGTTTTGTGGTACTGTTTGAATTGTATTCTATTACATTAAGAGGTGTTCGTAATATTTAATGTATCATCATTAATATGAATGAGGAGACTAAATTATCATCACGCTACGATCCACAAATTACAATTTTATTGGAACTTTAGAAATTGCACATTACTATTCTTCCAAATTACTTCAGTAAAAAAAAAAAAGTGATTTATCTGCACACAAACTTAATTCTTAAACTTTTTTTTTTCATTATTATTCAGAACATTGTTCTTGCAGAAACTCTGTTTTATGGAGACAACAGATTTATTAGATCATTGAACTCCGCAGCAGTTAAATTGAAAGAAGAAACTGCAATTTTTTGCCTTTTTTCTTCACAGTGTTCTGTGGGACTGGCAGCACAAGGGGATATGGCTCATTTGTTCGATGCTAATGTGATGGAAAAAAGATGAGGTCAGCAAGGCACCAGAGTCACCAGAGGAAGATTGATTCCAGGTCAGATCGCACTTACATGAAAAACATGGGTGTAAATGTATTGATTGTGGGTGCTCAGAAATTCTCAGTGCCTTAGGCTAGATTAAGGCAGCCGGAGCCAGAAACAGCAGTGTCCTTCTCCTCGGACTCTGTCCTTCTCTGACAACACTGTGATTATTGGGGATCTGACTCAATCAACCCTTCCCATCATTGGTTTCTTGCTGTTAACAACTGGTCAGCTTACCTTTACAGGAAATCACACTTTCTGAAGGTGTTTAATTAAAAGCTACAACTTCCATTTACAGGAGTGTCCCCCCAGTATTATATTCACAAAGAAGTTTCTGTTATTTACATGAAAATGAATTAAATCCCTGTTTCTTGACACTCAGCACAAAGGTCGGTACCTCAGAATTTATCTTCAGATGTCTTTTCTCTAATCCTGGCTCTTGTATTTTACTTAATTTTGTAAAAATTTCAAGCTCACGGAGTGACACAGCTTTTGAGCAAATATGCAATCATTCACCATGTGACACTTGCAGACCTCAGAGGCAGCCCCCCTTCACAAGTCTCAATGATAATCTGCACTTACTTACATCATTGATTGTGTCTGTGGAAGAGAAAGTCCACCGGGTATTCATTGCCGCTATTGCACAGAGACAGAAAAACACGAAACAAACAAGATTAATAATAGCCTGAGGTGCTCATCCCTGGGGCTAAAGCGCTAACAACTCTTGACAAAACAGGGTTTACAACGGCAGATGGATTGTCTGTAGAAATGAAGGCAATGTGCACTGGGACTTTAATGAAGGGGATGGGCAGGGAGACATTTCCCAGTCCCTTTGAACAAGCCTATGGAAATTAAATCAGCCTGTGACAGTTGACATCAACTGATCCCGCCTGGGGACGGTGACCATAGATATAAAAATACACTAATCAGCCTTTGTTTCAGTTGAAGAAAAGAAAGCATTTAATAATCACAAACAATACTCTTGGGTTCCAATAAAAAGACAACCAGTAAAAGACTGGTTGTCTTTTTATTGGTCTTTTATTAGTAACTCAGCCCTTACTACCAGGGCTGGCTTAGGAATTGAGCACAATCATAAATATCCATGCTGGCTGTGACAGGAAACGTGAGATGCATGTATGATGTATTTATGATGAGAAGGGTAAAACCAGTGGAGCGTGTTTAGCTTCAGAAATTGCACATTTTTTGATCATCTTCAACATCAAAGCTTTCAAGCACCTTCGTGTTAATTAAAACCCATTTCTCAGGGCCACTGATTGTGTGCACAGCTCTGAATGAAACTAGCTGAGAGGACAACTGAGGAAAATTTTAGCATTGTACAAAAACTTTATACAGGAGAGTGTCACGATGAAGGACTGATAGCCTGAAGAAGAAACCATGAAAAAGTTTCCAGGGTTGTACTGTACTGTATGCTTTGAAAGAATCAAACATTAAACCTACTGTAAACATCTGTAGTGTAGTGTACATACTGACATCCAGTTCAACTTTGACCTGTGGACTATTTCTGATATTTCATGTGTGCTTATACTTCCTGTTTACCTCTAAAGAATTTTGTGGATAATTCAATCCCCCTACCTGCTGTGCACATAATACCATAGTGCTTTTTGGGCATTTGATGTTGACACAAGTGACTTTTTTCTAACAAAGCTTATACTCAATTTAAAATTTGGCATTGGTTCTGAAGGTTCAGTTCAGCATTATATCTGTCTCCACCTGCACCATTAATGCAACAGGAAAGACTCTGAGGTCTCTTTTGTAAATTGGGTCCAACAGCAGTTTCTCATAGCTGGCTATGTGACTACCAGCTTTCCATCCTCCAGCCACAGCAACACTGAGCAGTGGTCAGTCCCCTCATGTTGGCTGTCATGTCAGATTGGTAACACATCCATCCTCACTGACACCTCCCTCCACCGGAACCACGTTCATGTGTCACATGAATTTGACTAATGCCAGGTAGGTTTATTTATACAGCACCATTCAGACATGAGGCAATTTCAAGTGTCTCTCAGAGGAATACATCAAAAATAAGACAATAGAAAGGTATGAAAACTGCATTTGAATGATAATAAATGCAAAGCAAGTCAAGGTGCTTTGCAGAGGGATAAATGAGTTAAAAGTAGGGGTGGGAATCTTTTACTATCTCACGATTCGATTCAATTCGATTCTGATTTCTGCTTCAATCTATAGGGGTAATGAATGAATAAATAAATAAATGTGGTGACTTGAGCGTAGTGGGCGCGGTTCGATTCCCAGTGGGGGCACCTGAACATGTCTAGGTTAATTGGTGATTTGATGTAAATGTATGTGGTGACGTGAGCAGCACGGTGGAGTAGTGGTAAGTGATGTCACCCCGCAATAAGAAGGGCACGGTTTGATTCCCGGTGGGGGCACCACCTGGTTAATCGGTTAATTGGAAAGAGTGATGGACTGGGTTAGCAAGGAACGGTGACCAGACCAGAGTAGAGAACGGACCCCTGCAGAGGGTAGAGACTAGACCAGAGACTAGACCACACCAGAGACCGGACCCCTGCAGAGAGCAGAGACCAGACCAGACCAGACAAGACCAGACTCCTGCAGAGAGTAGACTAGACCAGAGATGGGACCTCTCAAGAGACTACACCAGACGAGACACCGGACCCCCCAGAGACTAGACCAGACCAGAGACCGGACCCCTGCAGAGAGCAGAGACCAGACCAGAGACTAGACCACACCAGAGACTGGACCCCTGCAGAGAGTAGAGACCAGACCAGAGACTAGACCACACCAGAGACCGGACCCCTGCAGAGAGTAGAGACTAGAGACCAGACCAGACTAGACCAGAGACGGGACCTGTTGAATCTCTCTTTCCTCTATTATTGTAGTTTCCTCCTTGTTTTGGTGCTTACTGCGCATGTGTATGTTCCAGAACCGGCTCCGTGGTGACATCAGGACGTCCCGCATACAAAATGGAGGCACACAGCCTGTGGATTTGTTTTTTTTTTTTTTTTAAATCAATTTTGGGACATTTTAAATCAATTCTGAATCGTAGTAAATGAGAATTGCGATTCTTATATGAATCGATTTTTTTGGCACACCCCTAGTTAAAAGCATTTAAAATAAGACATGAAGAAAACAAACATTTTATTTAAAAAGGCAAAGCAACTGAGACAAAGAAAATAAATTGTGAAAAACGAAAAAGAGAAAATATGTAATTTATTTGGCTGGAGCAAACTAACATGTTCTCAGTCCAGTTTTAAATGAACTGACAGTATTACCAGACCTCAGGCATTCAGAAAAGCTTGTTCTGCAGATGTGGAGCATAGCAACTAAAGTGTGCTTCACCCTGTTTGGGTCTGATTCTGGGGACTCTGGGTAAATCTGTCTCAGATGACCTGAGGGGTCTGGATGCCTCCTAATGTAAAAGGAAATCAGAGAAATTTCAGGCCCACAACCATTTAGTCCTTTATATGCAGTTAATAGGATTTTAAAATCTAGCCTTAGTCTGCTTCTTGATTGGGGTGTTTTTTTTTTCATCACTAGAACAAAATTAAATTTGTGGTAGTTTGGGAATATGCAACACAACAACACAAAATTCCAATTAAAAACTATAATTTGATGCAGACTCCTTAAGGTCAGGGCTTCAAGTTCAAGTAATATAGCAGGATGTACTTTAAAGCAGCTATAATCAAATATTTAATGTCACTGTTGCAATGCAGACAAAACCAGAGACCTGAGGTTATAAACTCCAGGATAATTATTACCCAACTCTCAACATTTTACCATCTTTCAGCTCATTCGTTTGATTTACAGGTCTGCAACATTACTGCATTGTCAACCACTCTCAAAGTGATAATAGCAGACAGCTGCTGGAAACGCCCACTCAGGATCTTTAGGTGGATCACACACCTGAACCTGAACCTGCTGAGGAAACACAGGCTTTAATCATATGTATAACAACTAATGCTGCACTTGTGTCTCTAAGAAAATTGTCTTTAGAGATCAAATGCAGAGACTGTCAGGAAACTATACCCACTGGAAGCCCCCAGGCAGCTGGCATCAGTGCAGTGATGTGAAGGCCAACTACTACCTGACACATTTAATCAAGTGAGAAGGTCTACATTTAGACAGGCATGGTCCAGGGGGAATGTGCAAAGGGTTCTTACAGCAAAATGAAGAGAAATGGAGAAAAAGACCATCTTCTCTGATTGATTCTTTCAATCCTTAATTTATCTGCTGCCATTTAAGAATACGTGACGATGAAGGATTTAGTTCGAGCCCTTTAAATGAAACAATGCCATCCTTAAATGTTTAAAAGAGCACTCATTTTATGATCTTAAGAGTCTTGAAAAACTGAATCTGGAAATAACAAAAAAAAAAAAAAAAAAAGTTTCTTCTTTCTGGGTAATTTGGAAGTCAAGCTGTTCACATAAATTTGTTTCATATCTTAATATCGGTGAACATTAAACATCATTCTGTTCTGTCGGATTCAGATTAATGCTAATATCATTTAGTTGAGGGAAATAGTACATACAATAACATCCCTGCAATCCATGATGCATTCTTTCCTGACTTTGGACAAATCAGTTTCCAGGCTTCTGGCAAAGGTACGGCTCGGATTAGTGCGGACTGTTGTCAAATCACCATTTTCATGAAAGAACCTTAACTATAACATATCTGAGGATGTGTAAAGAAAAACATAAAAATAGAGGCAGGTGCTCTGCACAAGTTGGTTTTTAATGAATTAACAGTAGCGTATTTCAAGGACTTGCATCACTGCAGACCTAAAATATGATATTCTGTCTTTCTTTAATTTGATTTGAACATCAAGGACTTTCCTTTGGGAATGGTTTTAGTTCTAGCAAGTTGCCTATTTTGGAAGCAATATCAGTGAAATTTGCATCATAATTAAACTGCCAAATTCACGCCTTAAAAGAAAACAAAACAAAAAACCACAACACAAACTCTGGCTGCTTCATGGAAGCTACATTTTTATCTAGAAATGGCATCTTGTTGTCGAAAATAATGCATGTTGAAGTCCTGGGATTTCCTCCCAAAAGCCGCTTCTAATTAGTTCAAATTAATTAAAACAGTTAAAAACTATTGGCCTCTGTGAAAGTGCCATTGTGCCATCTACTGCTGAAATTCAATACATTCTGGACCTGGGAGCAGATATTCGTACACAACCACCAACATGCACTTAGACAGCATAGACAGAGGTAGGCAAGTATGCAGGTACAGCTATTCAGGTATGAGTGGCTTTGTAAGTAGGAAGATCAGTAGGTAGGTATGTAGATAGGTAGTTACGCAATGAGCACATACGTAGGTAGGTAGATATGTCATTAGGTTTTAGGACGGTAGGTACATTAATTCACTCATTCATCTTCTACTGCTTATCCGTTTCCGGGTCGCGGGGGCTGCTGGAGCAAATCCCAGTTCATATTGGGGGGATGGGGTACACCCTGGACAAGTCACCAGTCCATCACAGGGCCAACACACAGAGACAGACAGAGACCAACAACCACTCACACTCACATTCAGACCTACAGACAATTTAGAGTCACCAGTCAACCCAAACATGGTGTCTTTGGATGGTGGGAGGAAACCAGAGTACCCGGAGCACGGTGAAGAAAATGCGAACTCCACTCAGAAAGGCCCCAGTCCTGGGAACCAAACCAGCGACCTTCTTATTATGGGGCAACAACGTTAACCGCTGTGCCGCCTAGGTGGTTACATCAATATAAACTTTTATATTGGATGGATATGTAGGCAGCTACCATTGATATGTAAGTAGGTACCAGTTTGGGTCAGCAAGTGCGTAGGCAGGCAGATCCACAGCTAAGTGGGATGTTACGCAGGTATGTCAGTGTGTAGGTAGGTAGAGTTGGGCTGGAAATACAACATTAGACATGGAGGTAACTAAAAAGCTGATGAGACGTCAGTGTGAATATAAACAAAATTTGATCTTGCACGATTGAAGCTGCGCCCTGGGATAAAAACCACTGAAGTATGCACAAAAACTAATGTAGTTGTTTGTACTTGTTATCAAAGAGCTTGTACACGTGTTCTGGGTGGGAAGCTGCTATTGTCTCTGCTAAATACTACCAATTTGAGGAAGAATAGTACAATACAATGGGTTTGGTTGGATAAACCATCTAGGACCATGAGGTGGGTCATACCTTCCATTACTAAATCCAGCAATTTTCATTCACCAGTCGTTCAGATAACTCTGGAGACTTGGTTGCGGGAGGAGCAACTGCCAGTGTTATATTACTTTTATTTGAGGGAAGCTCGGTTGAGGGTTGCACATGTTGGTGTCAAATTTTTCCTTTCTCCTCGGTGAAGCGGTGAGGGAGTTGGTCACCGGTTGGATGACTCCCCTGCATGGTGTTTATTGTGACTATGTGGCAGTAGGGGGCTGTTTAAAGCATCATGTGTGACTGGGGAGTGATTCGTGACTCGGGTGAGCTGATTGCACAGCTTTAAGTACATGAATTAACAGCTGAGTAAACAGAGCATCCACAATGTGACACTGGATCCACACACACACACACAGCATAACACAACACAGGCCATGGAGGGAAGTGTTGGTGTTTAAGCTCCCGATGTTTGTTTTATAGTAAAGCTGTTTACGATTGAGAACTCACATGTTGTTGTTCAAGAACTTTAATAAAAATATATATGAATGTATCACCACATATTTTCTGAACAGCTTTCAAACAACACTGATATGAAGATTACATTTTATATGCATAAATTAGCACATTTTATTACACCCCTCCAGTGCCAGCTATAGGGTATACAGTTATATATAAATTTATTCTGTGTGTTGCCACACAGTATTTTTCAATAAATCAAAACAAACATTATACGCTTCATAAATTCAGGTTTGCATGGCATGGTTTTCACCCTTATCAGGTCATGTTCATTATTCAACAAAACAGACATTGGCACAGTTTTCTCACAAGCATCTTTTATAAAAGTTGCACCCAGAAAAAAAAAAAAAGAACAATATGCATTGTACTCCACACATGCAGCATTACAGCCGGATGTCAGCATGAAGTTTCCAAATGATTGATTTCTCTCCATCTTTTCTCATCTATTAACTTTATTCAGTTGAAAAATGGGGATGTAACACAACAGGCGCATAATGTATGTAAAAATATTTTCCTTGCTTCTCAACCTCTATTCCGCATCATCTCCTGGAAAAGTTCATCTCTCTCACACCTAACGCAGGACTAAGAGAGCTGCCTGTATTTTTGTTGTAATGAGGAATTAACAACATTCCTCAAAAATGGTCCTTCATCGCTCAAGTGACTGCATGATGCTTGAACTCATTTAGCTGAACATATGGCGAGTGCTATCAAGTTCTTTTCAGCGGTTTTCTGCCGAGACACATCTCATCTACTAATCCCGTACAAATGGCATTGGCAGGCAAAAAGAATCAAGCCCGAACAATCTGTATTAAAATGTGCTTTCCTACAAACACGACACACAGATAGGTCCTTGCCAACAGTTGCGTAAACTGCTCTTTGAAAATGTGAAACGTGGGTCAATAAGTCTAAGATGAGGACTCTTGAAAATCCTGATCTCTCCTCCTGTCATTGTAATACCTTGTTGAGAAGAGTGTCCTTATTTTCCATGAACAAGTCTGTTATTAACTATTATTTTTCACAAGCAAAAGCCTTAATTCACTTGGCCATATGCATGCTATCGCTTGCTCATCTGTGCACGAAATGAAAATGACTTTAATGATTTCACACTTTATTCTGACTTCAGCTGTCTATATCCTTGAAGGGAGATCTGCTGACACTGGCCTCTTCAGAAAAAAAACCAAAAAAACAACAACAAACCTTCAGATGATAGCAGCATTAAAATCCGCTGTTGGCTTTTGTGTTGATGTCTTGTGTGTGTTTGGCTGCTGTTCATTGCACCACACTGTGGGATCTCAGCATGTTTACAAATGTGCTTGTTGGTTGTAACAGGCTAACCCTGAAGGTATTAGTACCTATAGGAGTGGAGTATTATCTGCTACACAAGCATTTATCTCAAATCGCAGCTGAGGATCACAGTGATTTTAGCAATTAGTAGAGATCTGATTATTCATGTGATAAAAAGGAAATCATTTCAGACAAAAATATCTAAAGTGCTTATAGCTTAGCATAAACTACTAGCCTAGACTTACTCATCAATATTATAAGCCGCACTTACGATATTGAGGAAACAAACAAGATAAATAGTTTATTTCGGTGTTCATTTTAGCCAGTAACACAATGCTTATATATGGGCTGTTTTCTGTAATAGAACTGCTGTTATTCAATCCTTGGAAAAGGAGATGATAGCCCAGCCATTAAACTCAATTTTCCCTATAGTTGGGGAGAGACACCCTTTTAAAGTGCCACAACTTATTTGTTATTCTTTTATTGGATGCATACAAACCAAAACGTACTGAACTTAATGTGAGCAAAGAGGAAATTGGATATGATCAAACCTTCCGTAAACACAAGTATTATAGAGTTGAGCTGTCAGATCGAACAACAATAGGGGCAACATGTACATACAAATAAAAGAACAGGTAGCCTTCTCCAGCCTTGCCCTCCTGCTTTCTGCTAAATCACAGGCAGTGAGACGTTTTATGTTGTGCTACAGAATGTTTTTGTGGTCTCTAAGGGACAAAACGGCCCATGGGATCACTTAAGATGGTGTATGAGCACAAGGCATATTGTGTGCCCACGGCAGCTAAGGCAATGACCTCACCTACCGTTAAAGAAAACATCCTTAGAGAAAAATAACTGTGATACTCTGGGCTCAAGAAATCTCCATCGCCTGAAGAGAGTTTGGCACAGACAGACCTGCTTCAGGAAGAGGAGCGGTGGAGGGCCTGCAGGCTGATGAGTCACTTTGAGGCAGATCTGAGAATATCGGTATGGCTGCAGGGGCTGGAGAATTGTCAGCCATGTGGTCTTAAACCTAAAGAACTGCAGGAAGGAGTCTCCCCCTCACTTCCTCGCTGATTTTAAATCACAATGAATGAATCACTTGCCTTTATTTATTTTTTTTTATTTTATTGTTATAGTTAACATTTATTTGGGGCAAAAGTTATTTAATTATTGCAACCATGCATTAACACCTAGCATGATGAAGAGTAGGAACCTCTGAAATGAACATTAGAAACACAAAGAACAGGGTCATTGACACTACGCAGGGAATAATAGTCTCTAATCTCAAATTCAAAATACCATACAGAAGAAAATGGAAGTTTCCGTACAGTCTTATCTTTCCGTGTATTAGAAATTACTTTTTTTTTTTTTTTAATCTTAAGACTATAAAAATCCATGAACTAAATGCAGTGCATAAGGTCTCCTCAAAGCACAGCCAAAGATTACCTTACTCTATTATACAGTAATTTTAAAGTCAGGTAAAAGTTAATGATGAAAGGAGGGCTGCTGTCTGTGGTCAAAGGTGCCACACTGACAGACCAAAGATTACTCGCTAATGTTTTGCAGACAGGACTCAACACTTAAGAAGCTCTTCAATTGATGAATTCATTACAGTCAATGATGATTTCATTTCTCAGTCATATAAATGAGCTCTAAGATGCAAATTCATGATTCTCTATCTTACTAGGTTAATTTGCTTTTTTTTTGGCTCACTATATTTGTGTGATGACGAATTAAAACAGGAGATGAAATGTGTCTCTGGTCACCGTAACAATATTTCTGATTGTTGAAAATGATGCAAATTACTTTCAGAAAGTGGGAAAACACAGAGCATTGATCCAATGCATTTACTTATTTGTCTGAGGGGTTTCCTCTCTTTTGATTGGCTGGAGAGAGTAAATTAAATCATTCAGACATGCATGCAACTGACTGGTTGTCGGTATATAACCATGAGGCTGCAACATATATTTACACCCTTGTGTTTAACCTGCAATGCACACGTACTTCAGTGGGAATTAGAAATAATCATATTTTATCAGGAGCCTCTTCTCTGCTGTGTTTTAAAAGAGCCCCAATTTAATGTCAAGGCTTCTAAAATGTTAAGTTGCTGTCATTAGACCAGGTTCAAGAAATAACCTCAGTTGTCTGTTCTTCTTTCACATCTTAATAGAATCTCTTTTTTCCTTTATCTATACATAGAGTACATACTCTAATATGTGCTCGTGTTATCAATACTATGTCTTACACAATGTGTTTCTAAAACATCAATATTCAACTGAAAAGCATACTAATAATGCAATGGACCTGACCTCTGGAAACCACTCAAATCAACAAATCAAAAGAGGCGGAGGTTGTTATGGCAACATGCTAATGCAACAAAAAAGCAGGGACATCCACTAGCTACATGTTAGAGGGAGATACAAAGCAAACTGAAACACTAAAAAAGCAGCCCACCGACATTCAACCCAAGATGGAACTAAATAAAAAAAGTTTTGTGTGCTGAGAATTGCCAGGGAAACAGACTTGAGGAGTAAAACCTGCTGAACAGTACGCTCTTTGACTCAACACAACAACCCGGTAAATGGGGAAAGGGGCTGTATTTTAGTGTGTTTGTGTGTGTGTGTATGTGGAGCAGGGAGCAGGCTATGTTAATATCATGATGCCAACATGCCCTTTAATGCTACACAAGCGCCAAGTGCTGAGCTCTACAAAATACCAACGATGGAGCCAGTGTGTCTTGTACTAAATCTTGTTCACTACAAGCAGTTTGTTTTGTATTGAGACCTGGCTAAAACGCACACTGCATATAAATCCAGCCTTTCGATTAGAATTTGTTGCTTGTATGTTTTAACACTGAAACTTTAACATTCCAGCCAAGTGGCTGTGTTTCTCCTGATACACTTTCTTTCATTGTTCATTTCTCCACAGAGGTCTGTAGCATGCACTCTTCTCTGCTCTAACTAGTCCATTAATGATCTGGCAGCTGCACATCAAACAGATTGCCCAGTTCTGGATTCTGCCTTTGGAAACTTTGATGCACACAGAAGAAACAATCAAAAATCCACTACCACACAAACCTGCAGTTAAAGCAGGAAACAAAGATGACCAAATTACAGATGCATTAATAAAAATGTTGTGATGACAAGGTGTTATGGCTTGAACGGTATTTTAAAAACATATTTAGATGATGTGGTAAAAAATGGAAACATCCTAATAACAATGAACAACCTCAATTTAGCTCAAAGTGTCAATAAAAAGCTAGCGATAATAGTTTTTCAAATTGCTATATCCAAGGTCGGTTTACCAAAACAGAAAACACTGATAGATTATCAACTTTTCTTGTTATGAGTCTCTCTCTCCTCTTGTTGTGAAAATTTGTGAGAAGCATCTTCAATTGTTGGTTTTATTTATATACTTGGGGAGAAAAAAAAGTCACCAACCAGCCTACGTAACCATACAGAAATATTACTAGTTTGTTTTATAACCATGAAGCTCAGGCAACATTGTACAACACATGTTTTTTTTCCAGAGGTTTTCGACAAATCGTTTCTCTATTGTGTTTAAACCCTCAAACATACACCTCGCTGTGTTGTTCATCATAGATTATTCCTTACTTACACAATTTTATACCACTTAGGAATAACTATATTGCATTAGACAATCTTAGCTTATGGCAATGCAAGCATAAAAAGGTAAATTCCCCCAGTGGAGAGGACATTATTATGTACAGGCATGTGCTGAAGATATAGCTTGCTTCAGCAAATGCCTCATACTCAGTAGCAAATTATATTAAAATGACCAATAGGGATTGCAGAGTAACGTGAGCCAAGTCAAACTATTTTTGTGGCTGGCACTAATGGGAACAAGGCATGTGTCAGGTTTTGATTAACATGCCATTTGCATTCAGTGATCATGAAGATTCTGTTTGTACAGGATTTAAAACAAGCCTGTGATTTGGCAGCTCCTCATTAAACACAGGTAGAATCTACTCAGATCAGATGGTGGCTCTGTGATTAATATTTTCTTTTTCTCATGTCTCTCTTGACAAAGGGAGCTCAATCTGAAAGAGATTGACATTAAATAAAGGTCCTCCAATCACATTGCAGAGAAGAGAGCCCTTGTTTTATTGCATTATGTTTTATTTTAAGCGGTTTTATTTGTCCTACACAGACAATATGTGATACATTGTTGAAATGTTAATGCAGACTAACTCTCAGTTGCTCTCCCTTGATTTTTTAAACAAATCTCTTATCTTTCAAGTGGATAGGGGCTGATTGCCATTGATTTTTTAAGGGGTTATAATAAATTATCTAAAATAAACTAAAAGTAAAGCACTGTTTTAAACCTCTGTTCATAAGTCATTGCTCAGGACGTACATGCAATCACACCTAATGGTGTCTTATCCGCGGTCCTCATTTTGTTCCCATACTGGGAATGAGCTGGTATTAAGCCCTTATAGAAACCACTAATGTTTAGAGCACATTCTGCAGCATTTTGCCACCATGAAAATTTCTTACAGTTCAAATGAATGGATGAATTCAAGCTGACCAAAACTGCTGAACCATTAGTACCAAGACACAGCTGGCATGAAACACACATCTCCCTGCTCCCATGCAGTGAAATTCGCTATTAACCAGGATGAGTGTATTCTGAATCCACAGACGTCTCCAGTGACTTGGCTATTCAGACAGACTCAATGTTAATATATGCAACTACAGTTTGATTTTATACGCACGCTTCCTGCTGATAAGAGCACTATTGCTTCACCGCAGAAGTGATTAAAGGTTAATGCTGACTTTATATTAGATAGCAAAATAATAAAAATCCCTGGATGATAATATACACATTTTTCCCCAAATGATTTGGCACCTGGTCACATACAGGAATATAACAGTCATATACCAAATTGCTCGGATTGCAAATGCATGATTGTTGTTTTGCTGCTCATATGAGCTACAGAATATGCACCTGCAGGAAGCTTTTAACGGCCACAATTTGCCAATCCCACCTCCACAGCTATAAACTGAAACACACCCACAAACTGGCATCTGTGAGGGATCAACCCCGTGATGCCAGCTCCAGTGGGAAACATGTCTAAATTAAAATTAGAACATCTATGGGTGAAACCAGGAAGTATATATATATATACCAAGAACGGCAATAACAGAGCAGAGGTAGGAGCTGTGATCAGATGAAAATTACAAAAATGTCAGAGCAGTCTTTTCTGGCAGGTAGTGGAGGTGTGAAGGCCAGTAATGTGCAGCTGTCGGCCCCACTGAGCCATATCAGGGTTAAACAAAACCACCACTGAGCTCTAAATGAAGCTAAGCCAAGTACAACAGAAAATAGCCAATTCTGTCCGTCTCTGTCTTTCTTTTTTCCCAACACACACACAAAAATCTAACTTTTACAAAGGGGAGGAGGGGTAGGTGTGCATGTGTCTGTTGAGAGTGTGGGTGGTTTGGGGAGGGGGGGGGGTCAAATGAACCAATCTTGAATCTATTCACAGCTTTCCAACAACATGAAAAGACCAGAGCTGGCTAGAAAAATCGGTCTTCCCTCTGCTGCGTCCCAGTTGTTTTGACTGTTCAACAGCACCATGCTTCTCATTGGATGAGCACAAAGCCATTGCACTGTTGCCGTTTGAGATGTATTTGAATCATGCAATTAATGTAATATCAGTAGAATCAATAAAATGACTGACTTTTCATTTCCGTTTTCAAAGCCCCATGTGTGCCATGATGACAGTGTCATTTCGACATGAATTTGCATTGTTGTGATAATTCGTGAGGTTTTCACTGAGTCGCATCAACCTGATGTGCGTTGGGCTTTGGAAGCTGGCTGTACAGAAGTTGAAAAAAATAAAATAAAATTAGCACAGAGGACGCAGGAGCAAAACAAATACACACTGAGAAATACCCAGGCAATTTTTTAATGACCAGCGCAGGACTTATTCAACCAAGTTGGGTTGCCTTGTGCCATGTAAATACAATAATGAACAATATTTTCAAATTACTGAAGGAAAACCTCACAGAATGTACGATTATTCAAATGCATTGCTTGTCTGACTTTTGACAAAATATAGTGCTGTAAAATATAAACATTATAAATTGCCATCGATGCAATGCATTTAAATGGCTGGATCTTCAATAATAAAGGGCTGGTTGGGATTTTAATCATGTGCGACTTCACTCTTACTGAGTAGCTCAACTGGCCTGTTTGCCTGCTGGACACTTTATGATTGGTTCATTATTACTATATGGTGTTCATCACAACCTCACAGACAGGTAAACAACAATAAGTAAACAATTCATCAGTGGATGAATAGATTAACCAGTTTAATATTTGATTACATTTATAAGGTTGTCCAATGAATTTCAATAGCATTGTAAGAAAAAAGCATTCCAAGACTTAAGTATTTCTGCAAAAACAACCATCAGTGGCCATTAAAGTGGAAATTAATGAGGCTGTAAATTTCCCATTTATCTGCCTTGCTGTTCATCTGCCTTGCCAAAACATTAACAGAACCTGGTGAGCGTGAGCCGGCAGCTTTGCCAAAGTACAAGTATTGGTGTTGCCAGCTCCTGTCATGTGGACTGAGGTTTTGCAGTAATTGCTACTGCCATCAAAATTCTCCAGCAGAATCCTCTTTTATTGGAAATCTGAATGATATGAGACAGTTTTCAGTTGGTTTTCAGTCCAAGGAAGGATTCTCTGTATGAGGGAGATGTGTTTTCTGGGACGCAATGCCAACAGGAAGTACACCAAGTGCATTGTTACGAGTACATGTATTTGTTGGTGTAAAATTTTGGACAACACAGCTTAGTTTGAAATCACCAACTTAAAAATAAAAACTATAGCTACCTATATGCATATGAAAGTAATTTTAGTTTTGTTGCATGGGATATGTGGTTGTCTCAGTGACTTCTTAATTAAAACATGTTAATATGCTCAGTAACATTTATTAAATGATAAGCTTTTGACTCACGCTGCTGGCATGCCAAGATTTGTTTCGGGAGCAAAAAGAAAGGGTAAGAGAAAACATAATTCCTTTACTTTGCTGTCTTGATTTTTTTATGCACCTTTTCAATGTCAGCTACATAAAAAAAAAAAAAAAAAAGATCAGAAATAAACTGTCTAGTTTTTTGGTTAAATGTCAAGAGGAAACAGAATCAGGAAGACTGATACTTTTGTGCTGCTCTGCTCAATCCCAATTTATGATGGGAAGATTTGTCTTTTGGAAAAAGAAGCTGATTACGACATTTAACTGAAGGTTTTCAAATTTTGTCAGTTTGTGGTTTTGCTTGAAAAAATTTTTTTAAATGTAAAAAAAAAAAAAAAAAAAAAATCACAGCATCTTGTGCATGCCCCATAAATGTGTAAGTTCTGTTGTATGTTCTCATCTTCCTGAGTAGAAAATAATATTACAGTTAGGGTTTGGGTGGTTAAACATTCATCCATAATCCATTTTTCCATCATCTCCTAGTTAGTAGTTAAACTATTGCAACCTGCTGTGTTCTCCAGTTGTCTTCGCAAAGATCAGCAGGGCAATATATTTTCATCAGGCATCTCGTAGTGCTCGCCAATTCAAAGTTCACCAAACGTAGTGAGTGCATTTCAGAAACACACTCACCAATCTCTGCTGCCCCTAAGCCTTGACTCAGGACACAGTTATGTTCAAAAGATGAAATGTGCAGAGCAACAGCTTCTTAAGGCAAAAAATGTGCATTTTCTGTCCATTTAGCTGTTTCCCTGCAATCTAAAGCAACAAATGCTGAACTGACACCCCTGAACACTGAAGGCAGCCTGTCTGTCTACAGCCGTGCGTGAGAATTATCACCTGTCATAGAGGTGACCCACACTTTCACTGCAGCAGAAATGTAATTTTTGAAACACCGCACTTTGACAAGTTAATCAACACTCTCCCTCATGACAGAGACTCTACCGACTCTGGTTTATATGCCTTGGGCTAATTCTAGTGAATGACAGTCCCTGCTCATTATCTGTTTCCAGCTCACTTTCTAGTACAAGTTTTCTCTTCTAGGATGATAATTGATTAGATGGTGGCTGGTTGTAATCTGAAATAGCCATAAAATGATAGAGGATAATATAAAAACCACTGGAATTAATTTAGGGAAATACTGAATCACAAGTTGAAGCCTGTATAAGGATGTGTCATTTAATAGCTTGTGTTACATAGGGAATTAAGACATGGCATTTCCTTTTTTTTTTTTTTTTTTTTAAATCAAATCATTTAAGTTTTTACAACAATGGTTCCAGCACAGTTGGCATCAGCAGAAGGGTAATCACCTTCATTTAATTTTATGCAGGTTAGAAAATCTACAACACCTTTATACTAAGGATTACTGCATTAATACTGTAATGTAATTTGATAATAGTTGAAATGAGAGTATAGTTGAGAAACCAAGGCTATGTAGAACAACTAAGTTGTGCTTTGTGTCATGTTAAATCCTTTATAACAGAAAAGATACATTGATGCATAATCAATGCAGATTCTGCAAACTATTATTTTATTTTCAATTCAATTAAAACTGTTACTGGGCAGCACGGCAGCATACTGTAGTGGTTAGTGCTGTCGCCCCACAATAAGAAGGTCGTCGATTCGTTTCCCGGCCTGGGGCCTTTCTGTGTGAAGTTTGCATGTCCTCGCCGTGTCTGTGTGGGTTCCCTCCAGGTACTCTGGTTTCCTACCACAATGACATGCACATTTAGGTAATTTGGGTACTCTAAACTGCCCTTAGGCACGATGATGTCTGTATATGTGGGCCCTGAACCAGATTGGCAACCTGCCCTGGGTGTATCATGCCCCAGTGTCGGCTTGGATTGGCTTCCACATCGTTGAAGGGACAGGAACCAATGAATGACCTGGCTGTTATCGTTCATCTTCTCCAGTCACTTGAAAACCATATGGTCCATTTCCAGGTTGAACTCTATTCCAAGCAGGTAACCTCTGAGAGTGTTGATGGCCCACTTGATGGCCAAACACTCCAGCTCCACTGCACACTGCCTGCTCTCCCTGGGAAATCGTTTCCTGCTGATTATTGCTGCTTATTTCCTTGTGTCCTCTCTGTCTCTTTGTAGGAGGCCCAATGTGAGAAATATCTGCCAGGACCATGAAGGAAAAGTTTGAGCTCCACTGTACCGGTTACTGGAGTAGGGTTAAGTCTAGGGCCTTTCCTTGCTCATCACCCCACTCCACTTTGGCAATTGTGGTAGTGATGAGATCAGATAAGTGTGTTGCCCTTAGAGAAAAGTCACAGATAATGTGCAATGTTTGTTGGCCTCTTCCTGGCTCAGATTGCCCCTTTCAGGTCCTGCACCAGATTAATGACATCACCAGTGAGGGTATAGTCCACGTATTAGGCTTCTTGCTTTGCCAGTGCACACTTCCTTGGATTGATGGTGAAGTCTCTTTCCTCGTTTTTTCCCCCCAACACGATTCCCAGGTAGTTTGGATGTTCCAGCCAAGAGTTGTTGGACATCACAATGTTTTCCATGTAAGTAAGTAGAAATATTTGTCTATACGTGCCCACACTTAGACCTTTGAAAGGTAGCAGCAGTCCTTAGGAGTGCAAAAACCTTAAGAGGTAACTGACTTCAGCTGGTAAGGGTTCAGAAAATAAAGGCAACAGAACAAAAAAAAAAAAAATGCACTTCTTGTATCAGTCTGTTTTTCCAACTGTAAACATTTGATGTGCATGTATGTGTTGTTTTTGTCCCAACCCCAGTGAGGAGTGATACCTCCCTGTTCCCTAACAGAAAACATTTGGTCTTGCTGATGCAACATTATATTTTACAGACAATGTCTTTCCTGCAGTTGCTTACAAATACATCTGTGTGTTTGTCTCGCTGCTGATATCACCGTCCTGGCAATTCCAGTTGACCACCTCAATACAATCTCACAAACGATATAACAAAGAACAAGGTGACCTAAATATGTCTTTAGATATAAAAAGAAGAAACTGTTGTTCAAGGTGAGAGCCTATTAGGACAGAGTCAGTGCCCCTTTACTTGAGCCCCCAGTTCACTGCTAAACAGCTGATCATGAACTCTGACACACTTTACTTTCACCAACTGTTGTGCAATGTGTGCTACAAAAACTTTTTTTCTGGTGAGATTTAGTAAAGAATGAGGTTCTTAAAAAGACAACAAGCTGGTCATAACTTTTTGGACCTAAAATAAAGGATGCAGAGAAGGCTGAATTTAGGGCAACTGGACTGCATATTTGTAGATTCTTGAAGACATTTCACCTAATTTCAATCCTCATCCAAGACATTTGATCATTTCTTGGGGAACATAAGCAGACACAGATTTGTCATTTTCCCAATTAGTATCTATCTTTCTTTTTAGATTAACATTGTGACTTTGTGGGCAGCGGGAACAAAAAGTGAGAAAGTGGAAACTGGTGGATGACCCCGATTATGGACACCTATTCAAGGTTGCACATCTAGAATGTCAAGATACTGTTAAGGTGATGGGAATGGGACTATCCTGTCTATAATTTTAGTTTAAAAATGGGTCACTCGTGAGAGTGAAACGAGCATACATCTAATGCGGAGTTTATATTATATTAGGAAAAAAATGGTTCAAGAACCTTCTGACTCAAACTAAAAACAACCTTAGCCCCTGTTACAAACACTGCTCCTAAGATAGTTCACATGTACTAGTTGAATCCACAATTGAAGTGGACAATTACTTTTTAGACAGTCAGATAACCAGTACCTTTTTTTGACAACTACGAAAGCTCAAAAGATAGAAAATTATCCTTTAGCCATTCCCTCTCCAGACAAAATTTCAAAATATTTACTATTTTTTTTAAAAAGAAAAAAAAAAAAAAGAGTAGCTTCAGAAAATCATTAAATCACCTTAAATGGAGATATTTTATATCAACTTAAGCTGAAAGTAACGTAGATTCAAGTAGATTCAAAAAGGCATGCAATATGTAGGGAGCTGATGAATGCTACTAAACCTAATATGGTCCCATCCAGAACAGTGTCTGCAATGGTAATTTTGAACTGAACAGAAAATGTCTTTTGCATTTCAATATTTTTTTTTTCCCCATCTACTAATTTAGCAGAGACAAATTAATTCATTTGCTCTAAGAATTTTTTTAACCTTTGTTGCAAGTGACTGCTGATTTACATTTGGCCTTTTGGGAAAGAGTTTTCTACACTGTCTCAAAGTCGATTAATACACTTTTTACTTGAAAGAGGCTTATATTTTATGTCATAAGGATGATGAACACTGGGAAAAAAAAAAAAAAACTGAGTCAATACAAATAGGTTTACTATAAAAGTCAGCTGCTCCGTGGATGATCTACTCTGAGATGCATTTTGTCAGACCACTCATCTGTAAAATACTGCACACACTTAAGTGTCCTCCAGACCAGAAAAAACAAGCTGAAATGAAACGCTGATCATAATATGTCCATGGTGAGGATGAATAAATAGTTTCATTATAAAAAAGTATTTTGGCAATGTCAACAGTGTGATTGTTGGTATTATGAAAATGAAAAAACAAACAAACAAAACAAGCATCCTTTGTCACTGTCTCTCCGTATCAAAACTAACATTGTGTTCGTTAATTTATGTTTAGGGCTAATGCAAATTAATAGATGCTTTTCAAATCATTGAGTGGATAATTAGTCATAATTAAGTGCATTAACAAGGGCTGCTGTATTAACTGATTTCTTTGTACCATTGTTGTGAGCGTTCACTGCATGACAGGATTTTAATGACGCTGTCTGTCCCAATAAGTGTCAAGCTATTTCTGGAGAGGAAAAAAAGTCAATTATGAACCTTTCAATGTGCCATTTTCTCTCAATGCTATTTCTATCTTATGCAGTTTAACATTTGGTGTGATAATAAAGCAGTTAAACACATAGGACTTTCTTTACAGTGATTATGTATCTAGAGGGGGATGTGGCTTTAGAAATGTGTTACTAGTAATAGTTTCCCACTAAAGTGCTTTTCTTTACAGATAAGAATGAATCACTCATGAAAATTAGATTTTTTTGTATCAGCAAGAAACACACAAAATTTAATTTTTAACAAGTTATTAAAACTATAGCTCTGTGAACCAAGCAGTGGCGAACTTAGCCATTTGGGGGCTCCAGGCGAACAGTCAGTTGGGGGCCCCTGCATCTACTATACTGTCATCAGTGACAGCATCAGCGGTAACGTTACCAGTAGGAGCAATTTGGCAGAAGCTGGAGCATTCTGCTCACAGCAGACAATAGTGGCAACCTCATTAAATACAAGAAGTGATAAAAACCTATCTTTTTCTTCTGCACCTATTTTTCAGCTAAGTGTGTTACTCTGTATCTCTAAAGCAAATGTTACATGATGTTTTCACATTATATAGACTTTGAAGCATAATTGAAAATAAAAAAAATAAGCTTTTAAAACAAAAACAACTCCATGTACTCCATGATCTAGACACCAGGAGCAGTACCCATTTTTCCTACTGATTAATAATCCTGTATGCGTTCCCTTGTCTACAGTATGTGTCTTAAAGCTCCATCATATGATGCAATCAGCAGCGGTTTAAACAGGATGACTAGATCATGCAAATGTCTCACTGGTGGAAGATTTGGCATCTTAATTACTGTATGAGACACTTTCTAAAAAGCATTTTTACTATCCATTGTGTGAACATATATATAAGGACAGAAATGTTTAGTGTTTGCTACTGCATCAGAAGAGTCTTCTTGATATGACTACAACAAGGCTGAGTGCTAAAATGTATGACAGTGAAAATGGTGACCGTTGTACCAAACTGCATTTGCCTTTTAAAAAAAAAAAAAAAAAAAAAAAAGAGTAAAACTCACAACACTCACAGGTGTAATGGGACAGATTTCTTGTCTTCTTTGCTTTATATCCATAAATAACTGAGACCAGGCTTGTATTTTAAGTCAGATACACGCAAAAATGTTAATAAGCAGGAAGCCATATAGTTGCACTTTCGGATGTAATCTCCCTCAGCAGTTAATTAAAAAGACATCTTTTTGATCTCATAATAGCCCTGCTGCCAGGATAAACAAAGCAAGTGACAATGACAGTCAGGGATTTTTGCATTTCAAGGGAAGATACAAATTTTATACGACTATTTTAACTTTTTTGTTTAGCAACATATTTAGGTGTGAGATTTATTTAAATTGTTTTAAAATCAACCTATCCCATATTCCACATTGGTACTCCTACCAAGGAAGTTGTGTTTTCACTTGTCCTTATTTGTCAGTACAATCTTTCACAAAGTATTAAACTGATTTTCACTCAACTTTGTGTGGGAAAAGGAAATACGCCACATCTTGGAGCAGACTGTCATTTTTTATGATTTTTTTTTTTTTTTCGTCTCAAGTGTATGTTTGGCATTGATCTTTGTAGAGATCTGTCTTCTCTTAATGGTCCTCTTGTTGGGTATGTGTAAGTGTGCATTTATGTATTGTTGTGAGTCTCTCATAATGAGATTAAAGATGCAGAAGGAGACATTTACTACCATAATTTAAGATTTAAGGGCCAGAAAGGAGCCCTGTCTGCTCCTTGAGACCAAAGCAACAAATAAATCCCTACAGTGACTGTCTGCCCTCTTTGTCCTGACTAAAAAATAAGGACTTTGTGATGTAAACAGGCAATATGAAATAAAATGACACTTGAGTAAAAATTAACTGTCAAACACAGACTTGGGAAAACATTGAAATCAAAACTGCTGAATAGAAAATGACCATTGTTGAGAAAAGGGATGGAAAAAACCTCTTGAAAAACCAAACAATAAACGGGTTATATTATATATTCACCCTGTATTTATTCCATGACATGAATAATCAATTTCATGGTGTCATTTGCGATTAATACCTCACTAAACTGTGCTTCAGTATCTTCAGGTTATGATTCAGGGAAATTAAATTTGATTTGTGTGCAAATAAAGGAATTTCTCAAAGGACTGTCACTCAAAAAATTAGCACATGCAGTTCATAATGTGTGGCACAAAAATATGACCCACTATGTTCCAACTTTTCAGTCCAATGAATCAAGAACAATATATTGCATTGTTATGATTATATAAACAAGACATTTGCTGGAGCAGAATTGCTCAGTGCACACATTTACTTACACAATGAATAGACTTCATATGTATATTTTAATGTATGTGTATACATTTACTCCTGGCCTTCCATATGCTGTTATTGTATTGGTTCTAATTTTTTTTGTCCATTTTATGTAAGAGGTTTGCAGATTTAAAAAAAGTCATTGAATAGTGTAATGTTTCTTTGTTATGATAGTAAATAATTTGTCTTAATCTGTTGAATTTATACTGGAACTTGAGTTTCCCTGAGAGAATTCCCTTGAAAAGTTACTATCGCACATCACGTGTTATTAATTCCCTGAAAATATATATATAAAGACACATCATACAACAATCAATCTGGAATTTTGAATCTTGAATAAACAGATTTCGTGAATCCAGACGGGAAACTGAACCATCCTATGAAAACGAATCCATTATTCAATATTCTGACTGTTGTCATGGATCCACGTTCTCTTTGGAACATCGTCACCGACACGTCACAGCACCGACTGTTTCTGAACATTGTCTACCGACGTCATCATCGGCGGACCGTCTGAAGCGCCGTCCTGGAACGCCTTCGTCATCGGTTTCCACAGTAGCGTCCCGTAACCATGGAGACCGAGCTTACTTTAGCCAACAACGCTTCCACTAGTCTCCATCTTTATTTACTCGTCATAAGTACAGACTAAATCCTATAAAGCGTCGTTTTGCGTGTCTGTTTGTGTTGAGATAACGTAACAGTCAGAATATTGAATGTTGAATGAACCAACATTTTACCCCTCAAGTTTACGAGGCGTTAAGTCAAATGTTCAGGTATAAGTATCAGGTAAGTTTATTTTAACCGAAGTTATTTAAATAGTCTGTAAATAGCTCGTATATTGTGTTTAGGGTAACATGGTCTAACATTAGCTACAGGCTATAACAGACACCCCCCCCCTGTGTTTTGTGTAGGGTGGAGCTGTGGTGGAGGTCTTCAGCGGACAGGGAAAAGATCCTGTAGCGAAGTGGAAGCTCAGCGGGGGACCGTCGGCCATCTCTAAGGTCAGTTTACAGAGTTACAGGGAATGTGGCAGTGGAAGGGCTGCTTACAGTATACCAGCCACCTGGGAATCTATCCCCAGGAATTATATTTACACCTTGGACTGACTAATCGTGCACAGCTAACACAGGTTCAAATAACTGGAGCTGGAATATCTAAATTATTAATAATTTGGCTAAATAAGAAATGACTAGAAATGTTCTGTGGAAAGTATTGAGCAGGAATTTCTGAAAAATCCGGCCTTTATGAAGAGTTAGGAAAAGGATTTATTAGAGTAATTTTATTATAACTGACAATATACGTTTTTCTAAAAAGCCAACTTTCAGTAGAAATGATGTGAAGTTACTAAAAGGGAAGGGGAACTATCTAGGATTGCGCTCCAGGAGTGCAGAGAAACTCAACCACCACACGTATGCTCACGGTAACAGGTAATTAAAGCAAACAGGTGTAATGTTCCCGGTGCTCTTACCACTACAATTGGCTATGGGAACAACACCAAAGTGCCTAGCCTCCACTAAGTCCTGTGAACAGCTCCGGTTGAAGGGGATAAACAATATTAAATAGTGGAAACCAAAAAAACACAAAATGTACAGAAAATCTAACGTACGTTGATTAAAACACATTTCAGTCCTATCAAAGTTAAAACTATGACAAACCAAAGAGAAAACGGCAACTGATTAAAACTTTTCCAGAAAGGGCATTGGGGCTAATCAAACTTCAGTAGTCGACATCCAGACACCCTCAGCCACAGACAGCAGTATGACCAGCAAAGAACAGACGAGAGACCGAGGCAGACAAACTATGGCAAATGAGCACCATTCAGTTGCAAAGTCCTTCAAAAGTATTAATTAGCTTTAAACAACCTTTTAAAAGCATAGCCTACCTCAGAGTTCGGGAGACAGGGGGAACCATGTGCCAGGCAAAGAAAGCAAAAAGGGATCCATGCTGTTACAGGTGCTTCTAACATGCGCCAACTAATCAGGGGGCTGGGCCAGGGAGGAGCTGATCTAATTCTGTGGGGGTACGTTCACAGGCATGCATGTTCAGTACAACCTGAACAGTGTTCCCATTGCACAAGTTTTTCATTATCGTTGTTGTTGGGAGTAAACAGTCAATTTTAACCACCCAAAGTGTTTAGCATCTACAGAGCCAAGACAGCAAAAAAAAATGTTCTCTAATACAGTTAAAACATCAAGCACTTAACGAATATCGCAGCGCTTAATTATCACCCTTTAATGAATCAGCCCATTAAAAACGTAACTGCCTGTTTGCTTAATAAACACCCATTCATTAGCTTTATACTTTATAGACATTGAAAGTATATAATTACTTCAGATGTTTGGATTGCATAAGACCTCCTGATCCTAATTTTCAAAATGCAATCTTATGTTATCACTGAATTGCAAAGTTATACAGGGGGGCTAAGGCTTCGTCTACAGCATATAACAACCATGCATACATTCCCACTTAAAGCTTAGGCTCTCATAAAACAAGTATTTTCAGTCAATGGGAGCAGTCCCACTGCAGGTGCACACAAGTGGTCATAATCAGGAAGGAAGTATACCTAGCAAGCATTGCTCTGTATTGTTTCTTTCCCTAGGAGTATAATAAAGAAGTCAAAGGATTTGTTTACTGCCTGGAGGGAAGCAGCCAGACAGTCAAGATGCAAATGCCACAGAGTGGAAAAATGTCTCGTAAGGCATTACTTTACTAGCCCTCATTTATAAACTTTGTTTTGTTTCTTTCTGCATATTGATAGTAATTCACCTCTTTGTCCATTCTCTTTTTTTTTTCTTTTTTTTTTTTTTGTAGTTGGGCTTCTGCAAAGATTCTTGGTCCTTCAAGTGAATATTCCTCAGTGCAAAGACTTTTCAGTTGAACTAGTGTAAGTACTGTCAGTTTAAAAAAAAAAACATACTTTAATATACTTAATATACTATAAATAAATAACTGTTAAAGACACATTTACAAAAAAATCAACATGATAATGAATAACATCATACTCCCCTGAGACCTATTAACAAATGATTAAAGACTGTTAATCTAATCAAATAGGACACTTGAGCCACAGGAAAAACTTTGTGCATTGTTTTAGCAATAACTGAAATCTTAAATAAAAATTTGTTTTTTATTTAGCTGTTAACTATTTGCTATAAAGGAAGCTGAATAAAGCAAATTCATAAAATCTAGTGAAATGTGTGAATGTCCAGTACTCATTATAATTTATGTTGTGGTCTGTAACAGGATAACTGATTCAGAGCACCTGAAAAGAAGACTGCACTTATCAACAGTGCATAAAGAGTTGTCCACCACTCTTTTACATGCAAAAATACCTTTAGTGGGATTAAAACGGAATATTGTGAGTATAAAATTTATTCCTTTAGAAATGTATGCATTAGTCAATGTGTGTATCATTGCACATTAGACTTGATCCCTTTAACCACAAAAACATGTGATTTCTAATGTTTCAGTGGTCTATTTTGTGCTTCGACCTTGTATCCTTCAGTGGAGAACTGTTCAAAGGATTTTTTACACTGGATGGCATTACACTGTTTGCTACCTGTAAAGTCCGTAGAATCTTCACCATGAAAACAGAGCCTACAGGAATGTCAGATGATGGTAATGTACTCGGTTACATCCAAATGATTTATACACTAAACATTTTTAGCGATCTCCTCTAGGAATATTAACATAAACTCTGCAAAAGCTAGTAGTTGTAATTTAGGGAAGCTTATGGTTTTTACTTTCAAAAGATTTGTTTTCTAGTCTTGGGAGTTTGTGAAAAAGAAACAGACAGTTGGCTGATAGCTCTGTGGTGTTCTTTTGTTTTTTGTCTCCACACTGGCAACAGCCAGGGCATTATGTTTTCAGCTTGTGCGTCTGTCCTACTCTTATGAATTCAATTTGTCAGAATTTCTGGGAATTTTCAAAGTTGAAAACTTTCAATGGGAATTAATGGGAATATATGGGAATAAACTGGAATAGTAAATTTACAAAATTGAAGATTGGCTCTTAATAGAGAATTTAAGGATAGTTGGGAAAAGTATATCGTTGCATAATCTTGGCTAAAACAACCAGATTTAATGCAATTACATTTCAATATCTTTGCTTTTCCTCAATCACATGCACATCACATTTCATATCAGGAGTTAACAAGAATCAACGCGAATAAATTTACAATTTTCCAAATTGTAAATTAGCCTTTAATAAGGATCTTAAATGTAGTTGGAAAAAAATCCTGAATTTTAAATTTAAAACTCAAATTTACATTGGAAAGTTTCCAGAAATTTTCTGGAAATTTACAGGACATATTCCGTCCTTTTGAAACCCTAGGTAGCTGAAGGAATTTCATCATATGTGACACAAACATTCTTATTTAAAAGTTTTGATTAGTCTGAGATTATTATCCTGTTAATCTAGATATGTTTCTCTGTGGATCTGGTCGCACAGACTTGATCCCTCGCAGCTACCAGTTCCCACCAGATGTAAACCACATCACTCAGGTTCTGAACATGGAGAATCTACTGAAGGCAGAGACAAGGACTGGCTCTGTCAAATCTGACTGTGGTAAGCATGAATGAAAATCTGAATTAATCACTAAACAAAGTACCAAAGCAAGCTTTATAAAGATATGGCTTTTTGAGGATGTTGTGGAGAAACTGGCCTCCACAGAGTCAACCTAAACCAAGACATTCAGGATGAGCTAGAATCCAACCTGGCCTCAACATCCCAACTGCCTATTTTCCTTCCTAAAATCTCATAGAAAGCATTCCCAGTGGAGTGAAAGCTGTTATAGCATCATATTAATTTCAATGGTTGTGGAATACAGTGTTGAACAAATACATTTAGATATACATATATTCATAGAATTTTTTACATCTGGGAGTTAGTTTCTACAGGAAGTCTGAAAGTGTGAATTTATACATTTACATCAAGTAGAACCAGAAGCTCCCCTTGATACAGTACAGAGGGAGACAAAGAAGCATCATGGTGCACATCAAGAAAATTACTTTCTCCAAAGATATTATGATGATTATCGATTTGTTTTCTTCATATGAAATTCTTGTGTTCTTCATTTTTGTGTTCATTTGTGGCTCACCTGTACTTAGAGAGCTGCAGTTATCGCCTCATATAAAAGATATGCACCAGTAATCCTGTACCACTGCCTCTGTGGCCTTTTTATCAGCGCTTATTTATATGTTCTGACAGCTGTCTAAGTCATGTTGAGTCAACCAGCAATGCCCATAGAAGAGAGCAGTAACCACAAGCAAAAATACCTTTTCATAATTAGCATCTGCATTATTAGCATAACATTTCTAATCATAATTAAAATGATTACTATTGAGCTCAGCATCCAGTTTAACTGTGATGAGAGTTGTTTGGTGGATACTGTTGCTTCGGTACCTAATCTGTCAGAAACCATTAAATGCAAACTGCAATAGTTTTTGTCATGCAACAATGAGCAAACTCCAATGAACCAAAGGCATTCTGTTATTCTCAAGGTCAATATGTTTTCACAGTCTCTGCTCCAAATATGACTTTAGTCCGTCAACTGTCATGTATCTCAGTCTTGTATCTTCATTAATTGTTAAATCTGCTGCAACGTGAATGTCACTATTTTTTGTTTGCTTTCATTCAAGCCCATGCAATTCAGCTTTATCTGTATTGTTGATGGTCTTATGGACTGGAAGTGTGGGGTTTCTGCCCAGATGATGATCCTTCAGAAAGTGTGTTTTGCTGTTAGTAACTGTGGAGATGCCCTAATGAGCCCTGGCACAAATATAGCAGGGTCAGATCATGGCTCTGTCCAGACTTGCATTGCAACAAGTTATTATCACAAGACGATATGGAACACGTCGACTGATTAAATAACTTAAACTTTATTTATTTATATAGCACTTTTCATACATATGAAAATGCAACCCAAAGTGCTTCACAGAATAAAATAACAAACAACATGTAAAACATACAATAAACATACAACAATAACAATAAAAAATAACAGTAATTTAATCAGCTCAGTACCAGTTTAACTTATATTCAACAATGAGTTTTTTTCTGTGTTTGAACTGCATGTCCTAATCAATAGGTTTGAACTCAAAGTAATGTTGTTGGCTGCAATTTACAGAATCAACATTTATAGTTGTTTCTTGCGCTCAGTCCAGCTTGGCACCCAGACTTGAGATAAACAGAAATTTATACAAGAATAGTCTTGTTATGTTGCCAGTATAGTATGACTTATCTCAAAAACAGACCCCAGTGCATAATGCAAAAAAGGCAATGATTTGCCACAGGTTTTATGACAAGTTGTTCACAAATTAAAGGCAGGTTGTCTGATGATGATCTTACAAATAGTTGTCTGAATCCTTGACACTGAACTGGCTTCATGCATACATTTTTCATGTAAGTGAACTGTGTGACTTTTAAGAATATGAAGCCTAACCTTTGGAAGTTGCAGAAGAAACCTGGTGACTAGTATGACTAACAATAGAGTTCAAAGTATATCCTTTTTTATTATGTTGACGTTCAAACATTAGTGATATAGTACCATAAATCAAACACAGTCACCGTCAAGGAAACTCATTCTACTGGAAATTTCCTTGCAGCTCATGATCAGTCTGGCTCTGCCCGATCAACCAGTTTCCGACGAACCATGCCCCAGGGTGTTTTACAAACAGCCTCAGGCTCCAGAGCTTCAGGACCATGTCCTCAACCTGGAAGAAAAGGCAGTGCAACTTCAGATGGAATGGATAGAAATGTAATCTTTATCTCACATACAGAAATTGCCTTAATACCGAGATGACATATACCTCGATAATTGATTTTGTATATCATTTCATATATTGCTGTCGGCACACAGTAGAACATGTAGACTTTACACTTGCTCTTCTTCATTTGCTATTTCTTCCAGGAATTCACGTTGAATAGACGAAACCAAAAAATGTCCTTAGAAAGCATTGCTCAGCGGAGTGAAAATTTGCCACATGGGGAACCTAACCTCACTGTGCATGGGGGTAAGTTAGATAAAGAGCACATAGTGCTTTTTTATCTAGTCCACTTTCTGTCTACACATATACTGTACATGCCCTGCCCAGCCCGCTATTTTATCAACAAATCATTTTCTATCATTCAATCATTCATTTTGTCCTTCGTCTCTTATTTGTCGTCTTTGTTTCTTTTATACTAGCTTATACACAACATAAGGAGTTCTTTTAAAATTAAACTTTTATTTTTAATGTGGACCGAGATGCAAGATGAAGGATAGAAAAAAAATGTTTATTTCGTTTTTATTCGAAAGTCAGTAATAGGTAAGCACTCAGTAAAGGCAAACAAATCCAAAAAGGAAGCTAGAAGGTAAGCACAGAGAATATGAGACACATGAGGCAATTTGACAAAGAGAGTGAGTTATTGGTTGAGTATATATATGAATACTAAGTAACCAATAGGGCAGATTAAAGAGCAGAAATTTTGACATTGAGTAAAACAGAGCCCAGTGAACAGAAAATAATGAATTGCATATCAAAATTGCTCAGTTGGACAGACCAGTATCTACTTTTACTGGTCGCCTTTTTACATACATTATTGTACAAGTTCATTTCATTAACTGATTAATTCACATGAACTGTTGTACAAGCTTCTACAGCTTGAATACATTATCATTTGCCAACAAAGCAAATCAAGAGCATATGTAGTACTGGCTTTCCGAAGTTATTTCACCTTGGTCTTGCTAGTATGAAGAGCAAAAATTCATTAACTGATCAAAATTGCATTAACTGATTAACTTAACTTAAATGGCACTATATAAAATGTTCTACACCATACTGCACCATAGACACTAATATAATAGATTAAATTAAAAGATACTTTTAGTTTTCAGTTTTAATTAATGCTATTTTTTGCTACTTCAATTAGAAAATGAGGAAGGAAGACAAGACTTGCTACTGAGTTAAGCCTGGTTTCATTCGACAACCCTAAATATCCTATGCCATAAAACAACTCTTATATATGAAAATCAATTCTTTCTCATGACGAAATTAAAATGCCTTTTTATGCAGATCAAGCCACTTCCTGTGTGACTGCCAGCAGTAAAAATCCAGACAGTATTACTCAGCCATCAAAGTACAACGCCAATTCCCCAATTCAATGCAATGATTTGCAAATCTCATAAACCCATATTTTATTCCCAACAGAACATAAACAACATATCAGATGTTGAAACTGAGAAATTTTACCATTTCATGGAAAATATTAGATCATTTTGAATTTGATGGCAGCAACACATCTCAAAAAAGTTGGGACAGAGGCAACAAAAGGCTGGAAAAGTAATTGGCACAAGTCAAAAACAACTGGAGGAGCATTTGACAACTAATTAAATTAATGGTAACTGGTCAGTAACATGACTGAGTATAAAAGTAACATTTCAGAGAGGCAGAGCTTCTCAGATGTAAAGATAAGCAGAGTTCATCTATCTGCGACAAACTGTGTCTAAAAATTGTTTAAACAATTTCAGAAAAATGTTCCTCAACATAAAATTGTGAATACTTTGAAGATCCCACCATCTACAGTACACAATATTGCATAATAGTGTGCAAAGTACAAGGCCGAAGGTCAAAACTGGATGCTTGTGATCTTTGGGCCCTGAAGTTGAACTACAATATAAACAGGCATGATTCTCTACTGGACATCGCTGCATGGGCTCAGGAACACTTTCAGAAATCACCGTCTGTGAACACAGTTCGCCGTGCAATCCACAAATGCAAGTTAATGCTGTATCATGCAAAGAAGAAGCCATATGTGAACACAGTCCAGAAAAGCCACCCTCCTCTCTGGGCCAAAACTCATTTAAAATGGTCTGAGGCAAAATTAAAAACTGTTCTGATGTCAGATGAATTGAAATTTTTAATTCTTTTTGGAAATCATGGACACCGTGTCCTGTGGACTAAAGAGGAACGGGAGCATCCTGCTTGTTATCAGTGGACAGTGCAAAAGCCTGCATCTCTGGTGGTGTTGGAATTGCATTAGCGCCTGTGGTGTGGGCAACTTACACATCTGGAAAGGCACCATCAATGCTGAAAAGCATTGGTTTTAGAGCAGCATATGCTACCATCTAGACAACGTCTCTTTCAGGGAAGGCCTTACATATTTCAGCAAGACAATGCTAAACCACATACTGCATCCATCACAACAGCTTGGCTTCGCAGGAGAAGAGTCTGGGTGCTGAACCGGCATGCCTACAGTCCAAACCTTTCACCAACAGAAAACATTTGGCACATCATGAAATTAAAAATCCAGCAGCAAAGGCGCAGGACTGTTGAGCAGCTAAAAATTTGCATCAGACAAGAATGGGACAATATTCCTCTCCTAAAACTCCAGCAACTGGTCTCCTCACTTCCCAGACGTTTACAGACAGTTGTTGAAAGAAGAAGGTATGCAACACAATGGTAAACATCCCTGCTCCAACTTTTTTGAGATATATTGCTGCCATCCAATTCAAAATGAGCTAATATTTTCCATGAAATGGTAAAATTTCTCAGTTTCAACATCTGATATGTTGTTTATGTTCTATTAAGAATAAACTTAGTTTTATTGATTTGCAAATCAATGTAACCTGTTATTATTTACATTTTACACAGGGTCCCAACTTTTTTGGAATTGGGGTTGTACACACAATTATTCTTCTTCGTGGTGTGAATCATCACAAAAGAACCAACAAACAGATCAACTCTTTAAAGTGTGTTCCCCCAACCTATAAAATAACAGCTTTTACAGTTTGCCATACACAATCATTTTAATGTGAAAATAGAGGCTTAAAATCTTTTAATTCATTTGAACATAATATAGCTGAATCTATTCCCTCAGTACAGAATGAATGCAAGAAGCTCAGTTTCTGAAATGCCTTCATTAATGGGGATTTTCACGGTGCATAATCAGTTCAAAGCTATGTTTCTAGCAAGCTTTCATAACGTAGCTTTGTGACTATTTTGTTTTATAAAGCTTTTCTAATGTTGTAAGTACTGCATGTAGCAACACCTGGCAGGTTGCAACCCCATCCGCCAGCAGACCAGCAGGGATCAAAGAAGCCACAGATCATCAGTGCTGGGAGGAAGAGGCTGACATCATCAGGTAATCTGCACATTATATTCTGTATGTATGCTGGAATTAACTATTAGGTATGTTGAATATATATCAGTGCTCTATGTTAAGGTGTTTAGTTCTTATTAACAGCCCATTTGGATGCTGTGCCTGGTCACCACAGAGAGAGGAGTAAAATCAGGGAGAGGTCCACTCCATCCAGTGGGCAAGAGGGCAGGCAGCAACCTCTGATCCTAAAAGAAAAGATAAAGCATCTAACAGCAGGTGAGCCTCACATCTGCTGTGAATGGAGAGGGTTCAAGGCAGTAGGAAGCAGCAGCAGGAGGACAGGTTTCACTTTCACACTGAATGATAGCTAGAAATGCATGAAAAGACAGCGAGTGCTGGTAGCAAAAAACAAAAGAGAATAATATGCATGGTGAGCGATATTGATGTATACTTTGCATGATACAATTTTACTAAGTAGCTCCATAACACTTGAGAAAAAAACACCTATTTCTACTTGTAATTCATAAATTATATTACTTCAAAATATTGCATGCATTTTAATGAGCTCTGTTCTGTGATGCACACACCGTAGCATTTGGTCCCTTTTTTAAATTTTGCACAACCCATGTCAAGGCCATTTGCAGGATTTCTTGTCAGTAAGTAACCCCCACTCCAGCCCACACACTTTCCTCCCAATCACAACCACACACAGGCTCACATGCGCACTTATACTTGCATTGTCCTCACAAAATGAGTACATGTGCTCTGAAAGCTCATTTATGGATGTTTCGCTACAGCAGTAAGCTCCTTTGCTGCTGCCCTGCCCATAGACAGAAAGTAGTTAGTTCATTAATGGTAATGTGGCACATTAAATAAAAGTCAGAGGGACATCTCCTGGGCCCAGGGTTTGCCACACAGTGGGCAATTAGAGAAAGTGATTATACTGTCAAGAGGTTCAAATGTGCTCACTCATTCAGATAGAGGTGGTTCTTTCTTTGAGCTCAGGCTTATCATGGACTTTAATGGTGCAGTGTTTCTTGCATATGTACCTGAAGTTGTGCAACTTTCATTTAATGATGACAAAGGTTTTTACATCTTAAGTGGACTACAGAGCTCATTGATCTACAACATAAGAATAGACAGACGAAAGCAGATTGAGAAAATATCTTGATCTATTTGACAAGACATGCCGTAAATAATTTGTAATTGCAGCACGTTTGTATGTTTGAGTAAGTATTTGCATTGCATGTGTGTTCACAGTGATGAAGGGAAATTTGTGACTTTGTCTGGGTTTTATGTATTCGCAAGTGTTCTCTTAAGTTATGTATGTTGAGCTCTCAGGGCCACTGTACTCATATATAATCACCCAAATACCAGCATCAGATATTGTTAATGTTGCTGCTAGATTGTCTGTTTTCCTTGAACAAAAAATTAAATGAATGAGAAAAACATTTACATGGAAAGTAGATGTCTAAGCCCATTATATTTTTAAGCATGTTTGGATATGTTTGAGTTATTAACTGAAACTGTATAAATGTCAGTGCAATAATAATTAATGATCACTTTTGGTAAGCAGTGGGATTCATTATAATCTTGTACACTGTTGCTGTGACTTTTCAAATGCATATGATCAAATGAATTTAGAATGATGTCAGCCAAAATGTGAAAACATTAAAAGGTGATTTATTACAGTTATTCCTTTCATTATTCTACACTAAGAATTTGTGTATATATTATTGAAGTATAAATATTATTGAAGATGTTATTGAAGTATTACAATTTGTACATTCAAAGCCATAAACTCCATTATTTTAGCACACTGATATGCAACTGTGTCTTTGCCAGACAGAATATACTGTAATTGTCTAGCTTTTGTCTTTTGTTATGATATTCTATTTTAGATGCAGTCAGTGCTGCAAAGGAAATTTCTAGAGCTGCCCTTAACCCAGCAGAGTCTCCAGCTTGCTCGAGCCATCCAGGTTTACCTTATGACCTGCAGGTCTGGAGCAGCTGGGAGAGTAATGAGGGGTCTGAGCCCCAACTCAGTCTGCAAGAGGGAGTGTTCATTTTCTCATCCCAGCCTCACTCACCCAAACGTGGGCAAGGCCAGGGTGACCAGGAGAAGATGGAGATTGGAGCTGACCGGGTTCAGAGCAGGAGTGGGACGCGGCATGAGGTTCAGCTGGAAGATGACTTTCTCGGCAGTGAAAGTGATGAGGTACAGAAGAGATACATTGTAAAAATCAAACACACACACACACACACACATTTGAAGTGCAACCTATGTTGATCTGACACCTAATGATCACCTCCCTTGAATCAGCAAATTGAATCACATGCGATACACTGTATTCTCTTTATATCATAAGTAATTTTTTTTAAACAGCAGTCTAATTTAATCACACTCTATAAGAAATTATTTGGGGCATTATGAAAGCTTTCATTCTTCCCACAGTTGGATGTAATCACCTAGTATTTTATTAAATTTAAAATCAAAATATAAACCTAAAATGTTAGTGTCAAATTCATCATGCCTGAGAAGTTTGACTTTTTTATTTTGAGTGCAGTGTTTAATGATGCTTAGTGTACTGTAACTTAACAGGCCAGTCAGGTTATTTAATTCATCAGATAATTTATTAATAGCTTACAATACTTAACGAGACTTAAAATAAAAAAAGTATCTTTCGTATAACTAAGCCAGGGAATTAAACTGTTGAGCTATGAGTACAAAGATGACAATCATCAAAGAAACGTTAATTGATTTTACTCAAATTTTATTCAAAATGTTATAAGTTTGATCATTCAGACTTTAGATGATAATTTTGTTGCATGCTGATTAGGCTAACCTTAATACATTTTATTTTTTTTACATTAAGGTAATTCATTCGTTAACCTGTGTCAAAGACAGCCCACTGTGTATTTTTTTAAAACTTATTTTGATATGATGTGTATAAGGTTACTTAGACAACATAGACAACACATTATGCATAACTGTGGAATTATGCATAATGGTTTCAAAGAGCTACAATATTACCATTTTCCAGTGAGTTTGTGTGTATATGCAGATGTGAATGTGTAGAACTCAAACAATAGACATCTGTTCAGACAAAGTCTAAAACAGGTTTGTTTGAAAATATTCATTGCATGGTGACCTTTTTAAACTGCAGGTATTGTTCTTGTTTCCCACAAAGCTCTGTCTAGAGTTGACATTTTTCTGTAGGTTTAGCATTTTTTTGCTGGTTTGGAGAATTGTTTTCTATTTTATTCACCTTCTCATTGTCATTTTACATTGTTTACAAGCCAAAAAAAAAAAAAAGAAAAAGAAAAAGAAGCATATTACCAGCTTATTATGAACACTGGACTACCCCCCTACAAACACACACACGCACACACAAACAAAAAAGCAAAAAAGAACCCAAAAAAACATTAAAATACATGCTCTTTTGAAAGGTGGGGAAATATGGAGGATCAGGACAGAATGAAATATATGAATACATCTTTAAATAATTACTTAAAAGTGTCATTAATTCATTAAAATGCCAGTTCATTTAATCTAAAAACATATATAATTATTTCATGGTCCTGTTGCAGTGCTTCATGAATTTATTTTATCTGTCAAACTCACCCATCAAAGTCAGTGGGCGGGGCTAATGCGAATCTAGTCTAATCGATTGCTTCGGTCTGAAGCCTGGGAGTCTTTCAAAACACTGCGGCTATCAACGATGTGCTTCAACTTTCTTGGGAGTTGGTGATAGACCTTGCAGTGTATGTGGAAGCGGAACCTGCTGACCCAGAGCATGTAGCGTGTAAAGCGGAGGAATTTATTGAAGTTGATGGTGTTATTTCTGCAATTTCCAACCAAGATATTGACCACAAATTTAGAAGAAGTACTCCACCGCTTCACTGGCACCAGGGCTCAACAGACACAACAACACACACAAGGACCGGGACGTTTGGCATTTAACATACCGACTGCAGTTCTGGAGCACCAAGTTCTTTCTGGTAAACCAGCTTGCCAAATTGCAGCAATGTTCGGAGTGTCAACGAAGACTATCAGGAGACGCATGCAACAAAGCGGTCTAAGGTATTAGTATACACTAAATTCAGCAGTTTTCAGTTTATGAATTGCTGGTCTCGTCCGGAAATTACACGTGGATGTATCACCAACTCTCGAGGAAGTTGAAGCATATCCTCTGTAGAATCAATGTTTTGAAAGACTTCCAGGCTTCAGTCAAAAGCAATTGATTAGACTAGATTAGCGTTAGCCCCGCCAACTGACTTTGATGGGTGAGTTTGACAGATAAAATAAATTCATGAAGCACTGCAACAGGACCATGAAATAATTAATTAAATAGTGGAATAACTACATATGTTTTTATATTAAATGAACTGGCATTTTAATGAATTAATGACACATTTAATAACACATTTATTTATTAAATTCCCATTTTAATTAATTAATAACACCTTTATTTATTAAATTCCCGTTTTAATTAATTAATAACACCTTTATTTATTAAATTCCCGTTTTAATTAATTAATGACACATTTAAGCAATTATTTAAAGATGTATTCATATATTTCATTCTGTCCCCTTTGATCCTCCACAGACATAAAGCACAAACAAAGACACCATTTCAAATGCTGTCCTAATAATGAGTCTGTCAAAATACTTTCAAAAGTAACAAACACCCACCCACCATAACAAAGCATTTTCTGGGCTTTGACTAGTGAAATATAATGTTGAGCATGTTTTTCAAAAGACCTGCTGTACCCTGCTGTCAGTACTGGGACAATGCCTCCGAACACTGAACTGTGTTATTTGAAAATCTATTGCCACTGGCATTTCTATTACTTCTATAACTGAACACTCGCTTGTATCAACTACACATTTGCTCTCGCTATTATATTGCTCTGCCTATACTTACATAGCTTATATATAGTTAATTTCATTTTCAACGTTTGTATTTTGAAAACCACTAATGTATCTTTTTTGGAGAATGTCCGCTGGCACTTTAGGAAATAATAGCAACTATATCTGTGCTGAGTTGATTGAAATACATGCACAAAAAATTTAATTGCAGCCCTTCACAATGAAATAACACTGATAGTGTGTCTGATGGGGGGTGTTTAAAAGAGCACCTCTTAGAATTAACACGCTAAAATCATCTGCCATCACTCTGTGTGAACTTGGGTTAGAGGGTGAAAAAGAAGTGTCATTTCATTCTGTGAGAGCAAAGTAAGTAATTTGATGTACTGCGTTTTGACACAAACAACAGAAAGAAGGGTCCTTTTATGTATGTTTTTTTGTTTACCCCCCACAACTTTTCAATGAGATGGTCATTTTGAAAATTATTATTCTTCACAGGGAAACGGGTCACACTTGTTTATAATATCTAAAGAAAACACTGTTTTATCAAAGGACACAATGGCCATACCCTTGGGTACGTATCCAAAAAGATAATTTGTTGGATAGCTGCAACTTTTTCCAACTATAAAGTACACTCCAACAAGCTTTAATTTATTAATTTTATTTAGTTTTTTCTTTTTAGATTTTGGGGTTTTTTGGGTGAGGCAGAGACTGAAACATGTTTGGAGTCAAATTTGCCTGAGTAAAACAAACTTTTAGCAGGATTTTATATAGCAGAAGTTAGAACATGAGAGCTTTGGTCAGAACATGAAACCGTTTTTTTTTTTTTTTTTTTTTTTTATAATGCTTGTATGTGTGTATGAGAAATCAAATTATAGAATGTGAACATCATATTTTTCTTTTTGGGCGTAGGCACAGTCAAGCTTTTAGTCTGCACAACTCTACACAGGATGTTCAGAGTGTGTGCATGATCCTTGAAGGCACTCTCCCTCACTCATTTTCTACAGCTTTTCTGTTTCCGGGTCGGGGGGGGGGGGGGGGGTGCTGGAGCCAATCCCAGCTCACGTTGGGTGAGGGCGGGGTACACCCTGGACAGGTCACCAGTCCATCACAGGGCCAGCACACAGAGATAGACAGAGACCAACAACCACTCACACTCAAACTCAGACCTACGGACAATTTAGAGTCACCAATTAACCCAAACATGATGTCTTTGGACTGTGTACCAGAGTACCTGGAGGAATCCCACACAGGCAGGGGGAGAGCATGTAAACTCTTCCCAGGCCTGGGAATTAAACCCACGACAGTGAGGCAACAGTCTAACTGTTATGCCGCCATTCTTCCTTGAAGACACATTTTTTGCATTGAGCACAGGTCATACTCGTCTTTGATTCATTTTAGGTGGGACAATCCCAACACCTGTCGCGTTACCTGCTTGTGGTTTGTACCAATCAAGATGTTGGGGTTCCTCAGCAGGGCGTAAGATGTGAATAAATGATCACATGTAATGTTATGCCCATGCAGTCTTTCAGTCATGTCAACCCTTGTGCCCTGATTTTTTACAGATGCTTGCTCAGGGGATTTTCCTGTGTAAACCTGCATATTCAAGGCATAGCTGGACTGTGCATCACATGCTGCCCAAACCTTGATACTGTATTTAGCAGGTTTGCCCAGCATATATTGTTGGAATGGACACAGCCCACGAAACGCAACCAAGCATTCATTGAAAGTCAGCATGAGAATTATCTCCTTCTTTTTGGAATTATGCTTTCCCTGCCCCCTCATCATATATCAACTCAAAAGTATCAAGTCTGTACCTGCAGGTGTAGGGATGTGAGGTCACACACACAGACTGACATGTTTTATACAACTTAAACAGCTTGGCATCAAATTGACCCCAGAGGAACACAGATACGTGCAAAATGTGTACAGCAAATTGAAAAAGTATCATCATCATAATTTTATGCTTAATCAGTTGTCCCCCTCAAATTAGGAAAAATCATGAAAGATGGAGCCAAAAAAGAGTCAACTACAATTTCTTAAATGATAAACATTGAATTGGGTCAAATTTACCCCAAGGTCGACAGAAGGGTTAACATGAGTCTCCATTCTACAAGCAACAGGAAAGTCACAAACATGTTTTATGTTAATTGACATGTCAGTTTCCTAATACAGTGAGCTGTACCAGTAAGTCAGATAACCAGCTGTGGATCAGGTAGAGAAGAATTGTACTGAATGCATTTAAAGGACACTGTTATTATTTTACATCATGATTATTGTTAATATGAATTTGAAAAGGTTTTGTATCATACAAAAAGGGATTGCATCAGGGAAGCATTAATCAGTGGGAATGTAGATGTGCAGTTCCTTCTGAAAATTACAACTAAGCCATAGAGACAAATACAATGACAAAATGAAAAGTTTTTCAATTACAGGGAAACACATTCATTTGATGAGTTACCATTTAAACCTCAGGGAACTGTGATGACTCATGTTAAATGGCGTGAAACATTGTTTTATGTGACCTCTTGGTGTTTATTTTGCCGTAACTGAAAAGGAAATCTACTGTATATCCATTTCAAAAGTAACTTGGCTCTTGAAATTGTTTTAAAGCAGAATAATATATTCTGCTTTATTACCATAAGGAAGAAATAGCAAAAAACGTGAGAAGAATTTCATTATTTGTATAGTTCTGTTACATTATTATAAGATATGTGACTACAAGTATCAAATAGAATGATGTCCTGGAATAATCAAATTCACACGCCTTATTCTTCTTTGCTCACAGGCCACATGGCCTTTCAAATTTCCAAGCAACAGATATTCAAGTTCTAAATTGTAACAGACAAATCAGTAAGATATACAGGTTATCTTCTTTAAGCACAGGAGTGCTGGCTGTTGAGGACTATTTCCTGCATTATTCATGCAGGTAATACATGGAAGAAATGAAAAATCTAATTTTGAGTTCACCAAATCACCAAGCATTACAGATTGAAAAAGAGTGGAAGCTGAGGTTCTACCGCTCTGAAGAGCATATATGTGAAAATAGGAATTAAAATTATTTTTCTTGTTAAACTTTATCTTGCAGAAAATCTTGTGCACACGTCCCAAAAGGAGAACTGTGTCTGGGAAAAAAAAAGCAAACTTTGAGACTGCATTTGAAGTCCAAAAACACTAAAATGTCCAGAATAATTTATACTGATCAACTGACCGACTTCATGGAACTACTCACTGTCACTAACAGGATTAATAACTGAGAGATACAACATGCTGGATTTCAAAGGCTATGGATGTCAGACTTGCTCACAAATTAAAGTACATTTATTTATAAAGTGCATCACATGTAAAATGGGATGCAAACTTTTTTACAGTTACAGTTCAACTCATCTTTACAGTCTTCAAAGACTTAGCTTGTAAATCACCATATTCTACCACCCTGGCTACAGAAATAAACCAGATATGGTTATTTGACGCCTGACGAAAGTTGGCCTGATTTTGATTTTTCATTCATTTATAGCAGGTTGCTACATTTTCAACTTGCAGCGATGTCTTCTTTCAAGGTGTTACATCAGGTTCATGCAATTCTTTTGAGCTAAAGTTTGTTCTTAAACATAAAGAAATATTAAAAGCAAAACAAAGCAATGAACTTTCACTGCTTGAAATATTTTAAAATATTTGAGATAAGGTGGATGAAGGAAAAATTTGTAATATATTCAGAGTAATACTCTTATTTTACTGCAGTGATTTTACTGCAGTAAAACAGAAAACTGCGTCCTTCCCACTCATACTCAAGCATTGTTCAGAGATGTTCTCTTCACACAGGCTAGCACACACACTTACACAAATTGCACACCCATATGCTCACAGCCACGCCCACAAATGTCCTTTCATAATAAATAATAAATGTATTTCATTGTTTATTCCCTTAAACTCATGAAAATGATAAAGCATAGAAAGAAAAGCAGAAACAAATAACACACGGAGCTGGTGAAATAAAATCCTCCAGGGGTTTATGATAACCTTTCACCCCCAAACAAATCTCAGAGATGAAGAAAACACTTCAAAAAGTGACAGCCGGTAAAGAAATTGATACCCCTGGCGAGTCTTGCAGCAGTAAAGCAAGCTTCAAATTGTCTGATTAGGTATATATATGATAAACATAATATTTGCAGATATGCGGGAAATCCGGTTGTGAAAATGTGGAAAATAAAGCTTATTCCAGGATACTTGAAATTGATGTATATCTTTGGCAAGATAGGATTTATAATCAAGGGGTTAATATCGGTCTTCTCAACTTCCATTATTAGCACAACTGTTAGTGATGGTATAGAGAAACAATGTACAGAAATACTCCACAGCATATCTACAGTGACAAGAAAAAGTATGCGACTCCTTTGAAATGATCTGATTTTCAACATTCACTTGTCTTGTTCATCTAAGTGACCAGAATAGACATAACACAATGTCCTTAATTTAATAACACACACACACCGTTATTATCTGGTGTGTCTTTATTGAACCCAGCCATTAAGCGTTCACAGTGCTAATGGGAAAATGATGTGAACCATTTGGATGGATGCATTTAATAACTGGTCAAATCTCCTTTGGCAGCAATAAACTAAACTAAACAAGCACTTCCTGTACCCACGGTTTATACCTGTACAATGTTCAAGAGGAATTCTGGGCCATTCTGCCTTCAGACCTGCAGCAGTTCAGCCATGAGCCATGAGTTAATCTGGGCGCCGACTAGGCCAATCCAAACGTTGGGCTTTCATTGTCCATCTGTGATTGACTCAAATAGGTATGGTTTTCTTCTCCTGAACTGACATGGTTTTCTTTTCCACCCTGATAATGTCAGGGTGGTGGTCCATCCTGACATCCTTTAAATTTCCTTTGATAAACACTAGAGGTAATTTTCCACCTGCAATGATGTCAAATTTTGCAGGTCCACAGGCGGAAAATGTTCTAATATGTTTCATCCTTTACTTTTTAGATGTTTACAAATATACTTCACTCCCAGCAAATGGCCTCTGCATATTTTAGGAAGTAAATCAAAAGATGATGTCAGCACCCCATCGCGGGTTGTTTCACCGGTGTGAACACACCCTGTTCTGCTGCTTTTTACTCAGTATCACATTCCTCAGCTGCCTGCTGAAATTAGAACAGAGTCTTACTGTCGTCATGTTTAGCAATGAAACAACTTCATCTCAGTCCAGTGCTCCATTAACCAAAGTCCAATAAAATGGTTTCACTTAATGAACATCAAAGTGTTTTTGTACTTTCAGTAGGTGTAAAATAAAGAGCTTATGACTGAACACTTTTGCCCATATTTACAAATGCAGCTGAAAGCATCTTTCCTGATGTATTTCCAAGGAAAATCATAAATATAGGATTTTTATTAAAAAATTAGAAACAAAAATGTGTTGAGTTGCAACATAAGAAAGCTAAAGAGGCGGAAAATGTTAATGCTTCCTCCACCCTTCTTCACCATTGGGGAAAATGTTTGCATGTTAGTGTGCAATGCAGTTTATTCGCTATGCATAGTACTATACCTTCTTCTCAAACAATTATGTGTTAGTTTAATCAAACCATACAGTTTCTCAGTAGCACTGCTGAGTGTCCATGTGCTGTTTGGCACAGCGATGTTTTATTAGTTCAGTGGTAGACTTGGGAACACAGATGTTAACCAGCTCAATAATTACTTTAAGCCTTTAGCTGCTGCTCCAAGGTTGTACTTTACTGAGCATCTGTGTTATACCTTTAGAGCCATTTTAGCTTGGTGTTCACTTCTGGAGAAGGCAGCCACAGAGCCATATAATCCACCTATAGATAGTATGTCTAACTGTTGACTGATGAACTCTAATCTCTCTGAAATTATTTTTCAAAATGTTCCAACTTTATGCAAATTAACAAATCTTGATCTTAAATCATCTTAGATCTCTTCGTTCACAAAAGTTGCTTGGATGCTTCTTCTAAATAAAAAACTTGAAATCTTTTTTGGTTTTCTAAAGCAGGGGCCCACCTGAATTCAAAAATAGCCAAAAGAAGTTCTAACCCACACTACAGTCAGCTTTCATTGAAGAGACTGATGTCATTAGCCAAAAGGTTCCTTTACTTAATCCATCCTACATTGTGAATGTTGGAATAATGTTTCCAGTATGGACAATACCAAAATTTGTTGTTATTAGTGAAAATAAATTATGTTAAATAAAGATCTGACAACAGTATATTTAAAGGCAAATTTAAACATAAATGCAGATCATTTCAAAGGGTTCGCTTTCTCTTTCTTGGCACTGTATGTTTGGAATATAAAACAGTCACCCATCCGTACACTTAAATATTGGAGCTGAAAAGTTTGTAGCTCGCTCCTTCGTGGACGACTGCAGCTTTGATTTACAAACAGTCCTGAGGGATTCCAGCTGTGACCCAGTTACACATTGAAACAATAAGTATCAAAATGTCCATATAAACTTTCCATCACCTCTTCAACATGATCACTACTCCTCTGTCCATACACACTGAACGACATTCAAATTCACACTCACGTGGGGTTCTAGAGATGGTTAACTGGTTTACATGTTGTTTTGTGGCAGAAGTGGTTTTTACTGCTGCAGCTTTTTGAAGAAGTTTCTATGGGTGCTACAATGACTCTTTTTTTTCGCAGTAAAACTGGGTCAGAATTGGAACCCATTTTTTCCTCAGTAAAAGAGCAAACTTTTTAGAACCATCCATATTTCAAGCCTATGGGCTGACTGGTTATTATTCAACAATTTTCAACGGAGTATTCCTTTAATGTTGACAAGAACCATGTACTGCAGTGTTATGTAACCTGATTGGTAGGAAACAAATTTTGAACTACATTGCTGAGTGTTAACTTTGAATCTGAAGATGGGAAAGATTAGCACACTTAAGAGAATGTCGTTGCCCTTTTTAGACATGAGGTTAATTTAAAATTAGCCTACAACACTTACTCAATCCCAGTGACTGTTTGCTATTTCATTAACATGTTTCATTAAGCACACATCAATCTAAAGGGCAGAGTGTTAACATTTAAGTTATTCAGCTAACAGAAACATTTGAAACAGGCTACCAAATAGTATGTTCTTATGTCATTTCTATGCATGCCTTTTCACAGTGTCTTTCACAATTATTTTGAACAATTGTTGCTCACTTAGTGCTTGTATATCTTTCAGGATAAGAGCTACACCACATTCAGGCAACAAAAATCAAGTGTTGAGTCCAACCCTGCGAATCCCAGACATCCTGAACCATCTTTAGATGTTAAAGTTCATTCTAAATCTCATAAGATGGCCCGAACTTCAACAGAAGACTTTAGTCCTACCACCAGTACTGAGTCTCCATCCAGCGAGAGAATCACTCCCACATGCTGCCTTTCACCCAGTGCAACGCTGAGCAGACAAGGACACAAGTGGTGCTCTTGTGGATCAGAAACAGTGAACCAGGTTCTGGATGGGAACAGCACTGTGGGACTGTCGAAGAGATTCCTACAAGAAGTCAATTTGTCTCACCTCTCACAATGCAAGGTACTGCTTACAATTCTAACAACCAGCAATCTTAATCACGAATGGCATGTTTTATGACACAGAGATAAGCATTTAAATTACTCTTATTATTAATCCTCATAAATAGCTTGCTGTCTTTTGACCACTAAACTTAATTGTCTTGTGTGTGAAATGTCCATATCTGATGATACATTACACTGTGATTAAAACATTGCAGATTGCAGAAACCTTTCTTTGTGTAAACACTGACAAAGGAACCATTGTCATTATCACATAGATGTGATAAAAATCTAACGTGATGTGGAAATAATCTTCTCAACCTCTCAACAATCGAAAAGATGTTGTTGTTTTTTTCAGACTAATTGGATAATTCTTATGGTTTCCTCTTTGTGTTATGTTAATGGTTATTAAATCCTTAAGTCTTTATTAGATAACTAACATTTAAAATTACAATTGGGTTGTATAGACTGGGTTGGTAAACCTTGTTGAAAATGGGTATTAAAAGCTCTGATGTTGTTCTGTCTAGCTGTCTTCCCGTGTATATATGGATGTGTGTGATCACTTCTCATTTGGAACACCAAAGAGTACTGGTGAAAATGTTTGAATCAGCTGGCTTAGAAGGATCAGACTATGGTCTGTTAACAAATTGAGGTAGGGCCCTTCTTGAAAACATTCAGGATCAGAGGATAGTCAACTGGAGCGATCACAGGGCCTGAAGGGAGATCTGTCACTCGGCTGTTGCTTTCTACGTTTACACAACTCACTGCTGAGACATATCCCAGCATTCTTCATCAGGGCTGCTCCTGACTGCAGATTTGTGCCGACTCTAGCAGGCAGCATGCAGTGAGGGCTATGACTGAAAGGTTGTCAGAGAAATGTGACATGGAGTTTGTTTCCCTCCCTGCAGCCTTGGTTTATTGACTGCCATTGATTTAACACCATGGCAACACCAGCCTTCCTTGCACTTTGTCAGACGAATTGAGTTAGCATAGCACTCTCTTAAACCAATAGATTCACTGTTAAGAGACATTTCCTCAAAGGGTCAAAACAATGGCTTACGTCCAGCACTGCCTTGAGCTCTGTCTGGGATTAAGGTCTGTTGTTTTAAGGTTTCCACTAGTTTGTTGGCTGCACAAAACATTTTGTCATTTTTGTGGATTTGGTTTATATGTGTGGCTGCAACTGAGCGCAAAGTATTGTCTTTTGGAGTGCTTCCAAGTAAGTCATCTTTGTTTTATGGGTGATTGTTTTAAAGGGAGAAGACAACAACAAACTGAAGCCTGTTGATTCCAGTCATTACAACTTACCCCTGCTTGGCAGTCTTAGGATGCATGGGGATGATGATGAGGAGCTCCGAATGCTGGCAAGCTTAAAAAGGGAGCAGGAGGAAGATGAGTGTAAAGGTTCAGGCCTCAGTGCATCTCAGATCCACCAGTGTAATGTCAGCATCAGTATGAGCAGTGAAGGCACCTCCACTTGGACCCACATCTCCATGGTCTGTACTGTCCTACTCTGCTACATTTGATCTTTTACTGTTGATGCATCATTAACAATCCACATACATGCAGCTTAACTACAAATTACAATCATTAGTAGGTTGTTCCTCACTCTAACTCTGTCTGGAATAATTTCTGTGACCCTTACTGATCCTCACCTGCTAATTTCCATTTCAAGCCTCCAACTTATGCTACCAGAAAGTGCTAATGCACCTTTTTCTCCAGTATGTTTTCTGCATTACAAAAGATTATGGAGAGAGAAACACTTTAATTGGCCTCTTACAGCTTTTAAAAGCATACTGGAATAATATCCACAGTTCCCCTAGAGACTAAAAATTATTTAGGTCATTTGAAATCATCCCCAGAAGTCTTTTTAGATTTCAAAGATGGTATAGTTTGCTCTTGGCTATTGAAGGTCATTTAGATCTATGGCCCATTAGCATAAGCACATTGCACTTATGAAGAGAGAACACTGAACTGCTCTGCCGTACTGGGTCCACTGTAGGATCCCCAGTGAATACACTCATTACAGATTCTTGAGTTATAGGCCTGACCATTTTTGTACATGGAGGTATCCGTTAATATACTAAGATTCACGTAGAAGACAATGAATAGTGGTATTACCACAGGGATTATGATTCCATTGGTCCTTTTTGAGGAGAGAGTGATGTGGTCACCAATAAAATGTGTATCATAGGTTCTCTTTTCTGTGGGGACAGGATGAGACTTACATTTGACTTTATCAAACCCCGAGGTAAGGTTCCTAAATCAGCTGCAGTGCTTTACAATTCTAAATTCATATGGCAACAGCACCACCAACAGCATATTAAGAAAACGCTTGCCAATATAGAGAGAAACATAAAGATATAAAGCAAGATGCCAACCATGAAGCAATTTCTGTTCAAATAGAAGTAGAGTTGTGGTGACATTGTGACAAATAAACCTACAAAATGGCCTAAAAAGTGTCTATCAGAGATAAAAACAAGAGGCTATTATGGCTTCAGGGAAGAAAAAAGTTACTGCCTTGTGTAAGGACTGCTCCACTAAAACTGATATAGAACAAGCATATTCTTGTTTCTATATGTTGTGATTTGAGTGGTACCTCAGTTGCTGCAGTTACTGCACTAGATGTAACACCAGTCTCACATAATTATATGCTCTACTTTAGTTGCAAGGTTTATCATAATAAACTTGTAGATGTGTATGAAATTAGATTTCAGACAGTTTGGCATGTGGTCCTAGCTTTATTTAATAATCTCTCTGTGAGGACTCATGTAATGTTTTGTTTTTTTTTACTTACACCAAAAATGTCCAATTACAGCAACAAATGTCAATGCATGAAACAAAGAACAAGAGAGTACAAACATATTGTCTACTGTATATGGCACTAATTTTCTCAAGTTAAATAGATAGTTTTGACAAAAAGATAGGCAACCAAATAGTTCTAATGATGGCATGAAATCATATAATATCATTTCCCTTTTAAGATTTCTCTAGCTGGAGATGTTTTCAGGTTGTTGTACGTCCCATTCTTGTCAACATGATGTCTCCAGAAAATCTCGAGGGGAATTTATTCATATTGATACAAATAGTCACTTGGACCTAAAGTTGAACTGTATTTAATTTGGTGATCAAAGGTCAATGTCAGTGTGACCTCACAAAGCCCGCTTTTATTCATAAATAAATAAGTGCCCTTATGACACACATAAGTAAGTGACATTTCAGATGCACAAATTTGACTAACAGCATAAAAAATGAAGTGATGGCATTTTATATCCAAATGGTCAAAGATCAACTTTAGTGAGATGTCAGCGTGCAAAAACACAATGGTGATTATTTAGGAACAGAAGGGAAGATTATGACCGTATTTCCTTCAATTTGGTTGCCTGGTGGAGGCATACAACTCAACTGTGGGGTGGTGATTGCAATTTCAATCCAATTACAATCTTAAAATCTTCTTTAAAAATTCTTTTTTTGCTTTATACAGGCAAGTGTCAAAATTAGCTTTCCATGTAACACTGATGACACAGTTCCTCTGTTGTCTAAAATCGTACCAGTGGGTGTTTGTGTCAGAACCTCTCACAGTAGACTGCAATATCATTCTGTTACAAAAAGAGCAAGTTCAGGGGAGAAAACCAAGAATTTGATCTATTTCTTATTCAAAATGTAGTAGGATGATACTAGGAATCTGGGTTAACGCTCACCCTTCAGGAGCAAATACAGTTTTTCTTTTTCAAGTTAGTTTGACCACAGTTCCCAAAGGGAGGTGCACATAACTACAGAAACGATGGGAATACTCCCTCAGTCATCTATTTTCACACTAACAGATTTAATGTTCTGAGGCTAAATTCAGTGATTGTAGGTGATAGCGCCTTAAATATAACTCCTTTACTTTTCCTGTCACATGTTAAGGACCCAGCAACAGTTATGTCTCTGGATTTTTAAGAGGATTAAAAAGTCTGCTGCAGTTTCAATTAATAACCCATTTATAATTTCCATTTTTGAAAGCAAGCTCCTTATATGTCAGTGTGCAAAGCGAAGTCCAAGGTGTCTTAAATTCAAGGGCGGATTAATAATATTAGATGTGTTGAAAGGAGAAATATTATTAGGAGGAAGAGTCACAGAGTTCTGAGGTTTGTGAATGCACTGTGATAAGAAAAAAAAAGGAAAGCGGGTTTCAGAGTGAAATACACGAGCCATTACGTGTTACCTGCTTGATAAATAGGTCAATAAATGTTAAAAAGACATCATCTTGGACCAGAACTGTTTGGTTTCTTCTTTCCAAACAGACATGTACTGCGCAGACATGCTGCATAGTGCAATTTTTTAACCAAATGTTTTGAAACTGAAGTTTCTGCTGAATTTCAAAATTTTTAATTGCCCGAAGAGAGTGAAGACAAAGGCCCAGAGATCATATGGTTTAGAACAATTTCAATCAGAGGCAAGAAGAGCTTCTTTATGTTTTCTCATTTTTGTAGCATCGTTTCAGCCAGCAGGTAGAGTTCAGGACCCAGGCTTAGCTGTACTACTGTAGGTTTGTTATAACCTCTTACCTAAAACATATCCTGGGGTTTTTTGGGGGGAAACTGTAGAGCACTTAGTGTTTCAGGCAAGTCATTACACTGAATCTGCAGCTGCAGACAGCCAGTACTTCTGCTCACACTCCTGACTACCTTGTTCTATTGGATCAAGAGAGATCAAATAAGCTAACCACTTTCACTAGCAGTTGTACTTCTAATTCTTTTAGACTGAAGTGTTTGATGTGTTAAATGACCATATGAGACACTGGGTTTAATACGACACATCAGCAACTATCTCCTCGGTGTAATTGTCTCCATCACCCTGCAGGGAACTCATCATCATCATCATCAGCGCATATTACCTGCAGAATTCCACAGGGTGTAATTTCAGGTTCCAACTTATTTTTAGAAGAAGATTACACAAAGAAGGCACTGCAGCACACAGATAGCTAAAATTTTACTTATGCAATGCAAGCACTGCAGCTGCAACATGGCTGCTTCTTTATCAAAGTCATGCAAAGTAATAGCCTTTAAACAGGCCCAGGGCTTAGAAAACCTCTTGAGGCTATAATATGGTTTTTAGCTTTGACAACAGGAAGATGGTAATGCACTGTTTATTAAAGCTGAATCTAAGTGAAACCATCCTCATCTTAAACCTCTATATGTCAGTACTGCCTGGATTTTAAATAGTCCCGATCACAAATATAGTACAGTACTGAATCTTTTTTTGTCCCTGCAGGTTGCTATTATGTTCATGCGTTACTTTTTTTTTTTTTTTTTTGGTTTTGCAGTCATCTTTAATGCTTAATGTTTGTCAGTGACAAATCATATCATAGTCATATTGTAGAAAGAGACTTCTTGCCCTTACCTGAGAAGCTGCACAGAGATTTCCATAATCTGTAGACCAAAGTTGGATTTGTGGCTTTACTAAGGAGAATATCTTCCCTGTCTATCTTGGGCTTATTGGGCGCCACTGTTAATGTCCAAAAATCATGGAACAACATGACATACTTGACTCCTTTAGCTAAACTGCAGGAGTACCATATTTGACTGTAATGGCAATAAAATCCAAACTGAATGCAGGAATTTACAGTGATGGACCAAATTATTCTTCTGCATGATAAAATGCCCTTTGATGTTTTCTCAGTTAAAAAAAATACAAACTTTCTGACAACCACCATCTAATGAGCAATCAAGCATAAATACCAGTTTGACTGGTCACATTAGTGAATCAATGAGGTCTTTCTGAACCTGAAAAGCATTTAAGTCTGATGTGTTGTGATTATATATCTTATGCTTTTTATGCCCAACCAGACTGTGTTTTTTTTTAAACTTAATGGAGATAACTAAATAATGCCCATCATTTTTGGAAGCATTTTGTAATTACCTCACTTGTACCTATTCGGTGACATTTTAACATGTTTCCCCCCCCCCCCCCCTTAAATTACTGCTCCAGCCAGCTGATCAGGGTCACCACTACCAGAGTGAAATAAATCCCCTCCTACACTCCAACCCCAGGTAAGCAAGCATGTGTGACAGACTCATTTTCACTATACTCATGCTAAGCAGGTTTATGTATAGCACATTTTTTTATTGTAATGGCAGGACAAACTGGTGTAATGACGAACAAAACCAGGCTCATGAAACCTGTATTTGTATTTGGTGACATGTACGTAGAACACACACTGAGATTTATTATCAGATGGTAACCGGTGACTAGAGTCTTAAGGCTAAATGTCACTTGTCAAATAGATATTCAGATGGGAGCTTATCTCGCTCACAGATGAATTCAAATAAATTAAGGATGTGCCAGGCAGTGTCATTTTCTTCTCCCTTAACTGCTGTTGTTAGTTTCACAAGTGCTAATTATTTTTCACTTATTATTCTGCCTGTCGGATTCATCACTGGCAACTTTTTATTGGCACTTTTCACCTTGGCACTACATAATTGATGTTCAATATCAAGGTCTTTTGTTCTAGACTTTAAAAAGCGTCAAAAAACAAGGTTTAGTCCTACGATTTAGCACTGACTCGTAACAGTCATACAGGGAGAAATTCATCATTGATGAGGCAAAAGCCAATTTCTCCACAGTAAAAACCTTGGTGTTCCAAATACAGAATAGCTACAAGACATGTTCCACTTTGTTTTACTCGCCTCGAGGTTCAGAGTGGAGTGAAAGTTAAAGTTCTAACCCTAAACAAAAAGACATTGATGAATGAGGTTGTATAACTTGAGGATGCAGGAGAATTCACACCTGCAAAGTTTTAACAAAATAAAGTTTTGGCATATGTAATACTTAGAATAACAGATGCAGTATTATGCAGCAGAAAATAAATGGCAGGTTGAAATGATAGAAAGTGGACAACACTTGGTCAGATGTATGATGAACAGCACATATTCCTGTTGTTTGGCAGCTAAAATCAATCTGTGAGTGGGATTTTCTTTTTCTTAAATGGAATTTAAATGAAAAGAACAAATGTTTCTTCCCCCAAATGTTTGTCAGCGCTAAGGCTCATGTGAGAAACGAAACTCTCTGCTGAATTCCCTCCAATACTATAATACAGTCCCAACGATTAACATTTGGAACATGTTAACGTACATAGTGCAATTTCATTGAATGAATTCCGGCCAGTGTCTCGAGCTGTCTTTTAATAACCATTGCACACCTATGTCAAGATCCGATTATGCCAGTAGAAAGATAAATTCAGTTCTCTTCTCTGGGTTCTGGAGACCCCACACAGCCACACCATCCGCTAACGCAGAGCCCTGTCTCTGCACATCTCCATCTCTTAGAGGGTATACACAAGCATGCAGCATGTTACAAAAGAAGACAAAGGGATTGCATCATAGATCCGCTACTCAAATTATGCAAACACCTCTTCTCCAACACTTCTGATTTATTGATGAAAAGCAAGGTAGCCTGGTGTGAACATGAGTCGAATTGCTTGTATTTAAATATTTGAAATAAATGTATTATTATTGTATTGTTGTTGTTTAAAATTGTTAGATGCAATACATCTGATCAACAGCAAGAACAAGCAGGAGGATTTTTTTGCTTTTGAATTTTTATATGTTACTATTAACATGTAAAGGGCTTTTTAAATATTCAGTGAGTTTATTCTCCTTGATTGAAAGTCCTCTAAAATGAATACTGCTATTGACAGACACCTCAAACATGCTCTGCGGCTTGCCTTACACAGTTCTACAGCATCCGCAGCTGTACTTCTGAAATTAGACTTCCAAGTAAGCCTCGATTTACATATTGAAGAGCAGCTGCACAGGATTTGTCGTTGTTTTCTTTCTTTTCTTTTAGCCATTACATTATGAGACACCCTTACAGTGAATTGTATCGTGTTGCTTTTGGAGCATCCTGGCACCACTGCAAGGCTTCCTCACCACTGAGCAGCTAAAACGCTCCAGTTGCTGTGCTTAATGTTGCCAGGGCTTTTCATAGCATTTTCTTTTTTTTTTTACATATTTCTTTGCGTGTGATACTTGTGCTTGCTTTTTTCTGGCATAACAAATATGAAACCACAAATAAGGCTGTCAGAGAAAACTCAACAAGTGAAATTGTTCTCAGAAAGACTATTGTGAACTTTGGTACAATTGCCTGGGTATCATACAAACAGCTCTGCCTTGATAGTGTGTCACTTGGAGTTACTTCTAAAGGTTAATTTCAATCTACTTCCCCATTGAGCAGCAAGAGTATGCTTCCCCAAAATGAATCAAACTGATTTATTCCCTCTATAGCAGGTTCCTCCATATCTGGATTATAATGACTGTAAAATCTAAGGATTTAATCACTCTCACCAAGTCTCACTTAACAATTTGAAGTCCAATGTACAGCTCTGCAGCAGAGACCCTTGCCCCTGAAAATTGCTTCCATTAACATTTGTATAGTGTTCCTTCCAATCACAAAGTCAAGGTAGTCTTATAGTGGGATAAATGCCTTTGTTAGAAAAAGAATCAGAGCCCCAAGAGAGATAATGTGCTGTATCGCAGCAGAGGTACAGTTAGAAATCAAGGATTCATTTCTACCATTTGCGAGTAGATAAAAATTTTGCATTGCATACTTGTTATTTTCTTTCATTTTGACTCAAAGAAATAAAAGTCCTTAAACATTTACAGCACATACAGGCATATTTCAGATGTGGAAGTCTGTGATGGGCTTACTCCTTCATACAGGTGTTACAGTGTTGTTTATTTGATATAATGTAAAACAGTTATTTTACAAACCATGGCCATCTTTGATATTTTTTATTTTACTGCTGCAGTTGGTTTAAATACGACATCACTAAAGCTGGATATAACAGCATATAGCGTTTACTGTTGACAAGGACATTCCTGTTCATTTACAAACAAAGGCCATAATAAATGTGAGACTTTTGAATATGACCAGATTTTGCCAATAGTCTGTGTGCTTAGCAAAGATTTAGTAAATGTACTTTTATTAAAAAAAAAAAAAGAGAGAGAGACATTATCAATCATTGCGGGTTTTAATGGTAACACAGACAAGCAGGGATGGATATTTGAAATGCCTGCTGTTAAGTGAATGTAGTGCATTTTAGTTCCTCATTAAATATGCTATGATGTGCTCATGTGCGATGTTATGTCCAGAGGCAGAAGATGTAAATGGATAATTGTGCAGCTGATGTATAGTCTAAAACGATTATGCATTCTGTTTAACAAATGAATCTTGCAGTGCTCTCAAGTAATAATTCATCTTGTGGCTTTTTTCCTTTTGCCTCTGTTTCTCATTTCTAAAAGAGCAGTGCCTTCATTTAGTAGAAAATGACTGATGTGTTGTCGCAGTCTGTGTGCCTCTCAGAGAGGGAATATAAACTCATTTAGAGAGAAAGGAAGCCTTGCTCTCAACGACACAGGCAAGGTTAAGACCCCTGCTCAGGGCCAGAATGCGGACACTTGGAAGTCACAGCTTGAGTCTCGATCTAATAAATGATCCTTCAGGTAAAACTGTGTGGCTGAGAGGCTAAGTGTGCAGGACAAGCAGCTCAAGGACAATGGAAGCTTAGATGGGCTTTTGAGAGCACACAATGATGGGACTTCATTGTTAAAATGTCATAGAGAGGCAGTTTAATGTGCAGGGTACAGTAAGTGGGTGTAATGGCATGTGTTGTCATGACTGTGTACATGTATGGTCTGTTCCCTAGGGAGTGGATGGACGTGCTCAGCCCTCCTATTATGCCTCCCAGCCAGCGGAGAAGGTCAGCAAACACACGGAACAACAGAGAGAATCAAGTCGGAGGTACAATAACCTTAGTTTTAGTGCTTTTGCTTCCACATCCCCTCGTGTGTCTTTGAAGTGCAGAAAATGGCAAACAATACTGTGTTTTAAGATTAACTGCACTAATTGCACAGATGCACGCAAGTAATAGAAACACTCGGTGGTGACAGAGCTTACAACATCATGGAAGTGTCTGCCAAAGACTGCACAAAGCGAGATGGGAAAGCGTGTGAAACTGCACCTAATTAAGAGTGAAAAACACAAGAGAGTGGAGCTCTCTGTCCTCCGCATAACTCCATAGGTCAGAAGAGACAGGCTCATTACAGGCCCATACCCCCTAGACACATCGACAAGGTTAATTGATGAAACCTTTCCAGTTTACAACATCATTTTAAAACCTCTTACACAATGTGTCTTATAATTAGTTTTCATTATCATCACCCAAGTTCTGATAAGATAAAATGTTCCTCTTCGAGCATTCCATAACCTTTTTAGCATTTAACTGCCTGTCAGTTTAACAGCTAAATTCTCATGCTTTAAAGTAGTGGGGATTAGAGGGAATCTCTTTACAGCTTCATAATGTTGTACTGGGTCTTGGTGTCCCAGGTCTTGATTGATGAGAGGAAAAAAATGGCTCTGACAGGAAACTTCTAAATCCACCTCCAGTCTCAAGGTCACCTCGCTTTCAACGATTTCATTTTATTTCAGAATCAAGTGATAGAGAACACTGTACTCAAAAAAAAAAATGCAATGTACAAATTACATTGGTGCAGTTTTACCTGTGTAAACTGGATGTACTTGAAATGCTGTTGAACTGCTTACACTGTAGTTTAACATTTACTTCATAAATGAGTGACTTTCTTGCATTTTTTTCAGGTGAGGAAGAGTCTGTGAATGAAGAGGGAAACGATGAAGAGTATTTGAATCTCTTCTATGATCCTTGCCTGAAATGCTACTTTGATCCACAAACAGGGAAATACTATGAACTAGCTTGAATCAAAGCTCAAGAGAATCGGAATTAATAAATCACATGCGACTGAATGTGGTTAAATGCCTTCAGGATTTATATTTATTTTCTTCTTTTTTTACTGAATATCCCATTCACTAAAACCTTTTATGCTTTTGGCGAGAACAACAAGGAGCTTTGTGTCACTATGAGAATTTCCATGTAAATGAGCAAAGAAGTGGGAATCAATAAAACAAGAACTGGAGTTGTTGCTCATTCACAAGCACAGCTGATGGCAAAAAGTCCTTTCAGTCTTTACCAGTAACTCCTCTCATACTTTCCCAGAGCTTCCTGTCATTCAGAAGATTTTTGACATTTAAAATTTCCTCTTGGAAAATCCTAAAGTAGAAGTTTAATTTTGTCCTTTATCATAATTTCACCATTGATGCCTGTGCATATATTGTTGTATATAAATTCAACTTGAAACTTCGGTGGTTGTGGTTTTTTCATGTTGTGTTTCCTTTGTGTTTAATTAGCTGCCACAGTCAGATAAAGCTACACTCACCTGTGTTTAATAGACCTTAAAGGAAACAATAAAAAAGATGTTTAAGAGTCCATTTCTCTTCTACAATTCTCTTGTTTTAATAATTGAATTCACAAATGAACCTGTAGCTATGTGTTTTGTATTTTGTGTTTTTGTTTTTTTTTGGGGGGGGGGGGGTTTATGGCCTGTAAACGTCGCCAGCAGTCACAACAGATGGGGGAGCTGGTGGGGCTGCCAGGTCTTTTCATCAGTCTACCCAAAACACTGATCACACCTGATGAGCAGCTGATACAAGACTGATTCATCATTTATAGCCTGAGATGAGTTGTTGCTTCCCAGTAAAGGCCAAAAATGAAACAAAAGGAGGAATTATCACCGTGTATTTATCACATTGTGATTCCCTCCAGTTATAATCAAACAATACTTCAACTAGAGCATGATTGACCCCTCAGTCAGCCCAGATAGACAAAGAAATGTGCTAATTATTCAAGCAAGCCAGCTTCTGAGTGGTGTTCAACAAACGAGAGCTCATTAACAGTCTTATAAAGCGTGTGTTCCAATTACACTAAAATTAATGCTGACAGATCAAAACCTTGGGTCTACAAGCCAAGACTTTGGTTTCAAAAAAATGTGGATATCAGCAAAAACTGGTCCTACATCTCTGTTTGTTTTATGCAATGATACTCAATAAGAAATGCTAGATATGTCTAATAATCCATTTGAATAGATTTTTCTAAAACGGTGAGGCCTTTGGTGTCTGCAGATGATACTGTACCACAGGAAGTAAAGCCTTAAATGTTTTATTTACCTGTTGTGATGACATCCTGGTGACGCTCAGCCTGGTCAGGTCACTCTCATCGTGTGTTAAAAGAGCTCAGCACATTCTTATTCCTCAAGTTAAAGCCCCAACATGGTGGGGGCAGTTAAACTAATACATTTAAATCAGTTTTTTTTTTGTTTTTGTTTTTGTTCGTCTGCTTGTGTGTTTTCTGACCGCACCAACAACGGACCAGAAGCCATTGTTGTTTACTTCCGGATCTCATCTGTTGCAACTGACAGCATTTCCACGCCCACTTTCAGATTTATTCCTTTTTATTCATTTTATTTTATTTTTGCTCGTGTTTTTTTCTGCAGAGCCTTTACTCGGTTATCTAATGTCCCGGCTGGAAGATCACCTGACCTCCTTACATTAACCATCACGTGGTGTGTCCTGAAAGTGGGCGTGGAAATGCGGGCAGTCGCAACAGGTGAGATCCGGAAGTAAACAACAATGGCGTCCGGTCCGTTGTTGGTCCGGTCAGAAGGAAAGCATTAAAATGTATTATTTTAACTAAGCTGGGGCTTTAACGTGAGGAAGAAGAATGTACTGAGCTCTTTGAGCACACAATGAAATGACCTGACCAGGCTGAACGTCACCGGGATGTCATCACAACAGGTAAATAAGCATGTAAAGCCATACTGCAGTTAGATTAACTTCCCGTGGTTACATTATTAGTCTGCAAACAAACAGAATGGAAAAAGTTCCTAAAAAGTCTAAATGGTGAAATAAATCAGACTGTTATCAACATTGCCTGTCTATCACATCTTAACTCACTGGTGTCCTTGTGGTTAGGTAACATTAGAAAAACAAAACTTGTTATTTGGGTTCTGTAGAGTTCATTCTGTGGGATAATTGAGATTTACCCAGCACTTACAAACAAACATTTTTGCTCAAAATGCATTTGACAGTACCATGCTCTGTTATCCTCCCATTGTTTCGAAGGTAAAGCTGGAATCCTTCAACTTAACAAACTGTTTTCACTTTCAGGGTCATGCCACTAACAGCTAAGTGGAATAAACCTCAGTTCAAATGACGTACTGTCATAACACTGTTGCTGTAGTTTGCTTTGAGTTCCTGATGCCACTGCATACGGATTGATGAATCAGTAGAAAACAAAACATTTTCATATGACTTAACATTAAAGGCTACTTTTCCAATGCAGAACCTGTTGTAATGTAACAAAGAGAATCATATGGTTGGCTAAAAACTATGGACTCAAGGGAGTGTCATAGTGAAGAAAAGGAGAATAATTCAATTAAAGGCCAAGGAACGTGAATATAAAGAGGAATACATTTATAATATGGTGTTCAGTAGAAGTATTTTGTTTGTCATAGTTTTGTGCTTTATATGTTAAAAATATGCAAGCTGATTAATCAGAGACTAAATAATGCGAATAAGTGAGCAGTATGGTAATTAAACCCACGTCACTACAGATGTAGTTTATCTTAGTTTCATTGTTCTTCACATGTGACACACTCCTTACGTGTGTGATTAATTGCTGATGTTGGATTGTTACTTTTTGGCCACACTCCATGTGAATCCCAATTATCACTACAAGACTTGTGCTCCCACATTCCGGTGCTAACTTTGCCTCTGATCTTTTTGAATGGCCCCGATTTTAGAGATGTATGCTAGCGATCACAATTTTAATGTGAGTGATCAGTGATTGTCAAAAATGTTTCTGCTCTGCCAAAGATTTATACCCCTGCTGTTAAGCTTTTCGGCATGTACACCGCTCTGATCCATAACACATCGCTGTTCAGCTGTCATATCTGCTGCTCGTATTTCCTCTTTATCTAAGCAACACATCATGAACTGAGCTGTTGGCTTTATGAGCTCTTTAACTACCCCACTGTTAGCACTTATTGGATTCATTTCTCTTTTTAGGCTGGGTTAAGGCTTCATCCTGGGATTATTGCATCAGTCATCTTCGTCTCAGCGGTGGCAATAGCATCTCTTATATTGATCACCCGAAAATACTGCTTCCCAGTCAAGTAAGCAAATGTTATTAATGAGCCTTAATTAGATTTATTCTAAATGCTCCATGCGGTGAAAACGCATCAATCGGGTCTGTCGTCTCTAACTCCATTTCAGTGATGTGACATACAGATACTCACTGCTGAGGCGGATGGAGGATCAGAGTTCAGCAGTGACAGATGAGGATGGCGACAGGGGGCTGTGCACAGTGGGAGAAGAGTCAGACGAGGTCAGTGCTTCCTGATTTTTCTGTTTGTAGCATTCACTGTCATCTGTCGCACAGTACAGGTTAACGCACCTGTAACCTTCCTCATCACATCACACGCCATTTGTAACGTCCCTTTTTCTTGTGACAGGATCTTCTGGAGTGATCTCATATCAATGGAGAAAGGAAAGAAATAATTGATTCTTAATTATTTTTTATTCATTTAGTGTGTTCAATGTCACTGAACGATTTAGATATAACCAACAAATTCAGCTTTAATTTGAGAAACAGATTATATCTCTTTTTGTGTGTCTTTTTTTGCTGAGCAAAATCTAAATGGTTTAAGTAGTTGAAAACAGTTGGGGATAAATTTTTAGTCGATCGATTAAATAATTAGTGAACCGGTTGCAGCTGGAGTCCAGAGTATGCTTCAGAATTTGCATTGATCATCTGGTTTACATTCATGTTGTCTTGAGCATTATCTCTTTATGCTTAATGCTTATTGATCTTAACCTGACCTTAAAGAAACACTTACCAATTACACCTTAGTGTCTTGCAAAGAATGGCATGAAAAGAGATGAGTACTCTGGGAAATGGATCTGAGTATTTCCCTGCCTCTCTAACTCTGCTGTATCTCTTCCTTTTTTCTCTCAAGTCTCCCAGCTTTGTTGAGGTTCATGACCGGTGAACTAAAAAAGCTTATTATCTTGTAGATGTCTATTTATGTACAGAACACATAACTCTCACTATGTCTTTAAAGCTGTATGAAGATAAATGGCTCCTGGTGATGTGAAGAGGAGACTCCTGGTCTCACTGAGCATCAACACTGCACTGATGATTTCATTTCAGTGTTGAAACACAATCTACTTAGTGCATTTTAGCCTTTACTTGAATATGCTTAAATATACCTCAAACCAATAAATCAAACTGTCTGAACACTGTCAGAGTAGTAGATGTCATGAATTGGCACTTATTGTTTTAAAAGCAATGTACACCTTTACATTTAATTATTGTTGATCAGGCTATCACCAAATGCATGCGAGCAAATGACATCAACCATGAGCTATAAAATACATGTTATGAGAAAACATCACATGGAGATTTGATATTTCAGATATTTAAGGCACCCGAACTGACCCGCAGCTAAAATTAGTCTCACCAATACGTGGTAATCTACTAGTTTGCCTGCTCCCTTTGAAATCTATTTCCCGTGTCATGCTCACGTTAACCTACTTAAGATAAATTTCCTTAAGAGTCCATTGATAGCTAAATGGAGTCCTGCACTGAGTGATTCTGCTGGATACATTTTGGCAGTGACTTTTGCTGCAAAAACAACAACAACAACAACAACAGCTAAAAATTGCGAAAAACAGCAACTCCACCTGCTAAGGAGTCATCATTATGTGCCACAGGATGCCAGCGACAGCTCAAACTAATTAATCATTCATCGTCAGAAATCATTTCATGACAGCTTTTCTTTTAATTATTGTTAGTATGATTAAAAAATTATGCAGTGAAACCATTTTGTCATCAATCTGTTCTTCTTCTCAGTCTGAAGTTAAAATATTATTAAAAAATTAGCAGATATCCAATGAAAGTGTTTGCTTTACTGTTACTGATGGTGGGGTGCATGATACTGATGACTAATGTTTAGAACCTTTAATGTTGTACATTTATGAAATGTGTGATGAAAATAAATTATGTTTGTCCTGTGCACTGACTGATGTGTTTAGATTGCACTTTATTTAATTTCTTAATCTCTAATGAAAAATTGTGCTGGCAAGAAAATCTGTCCTTTTTCGAACTATGATAATTCTGGTCAATTCTCAGTAGCAGTTGTGCAATGGAGTAAATGAAGCAATTCTAAATTTGTATTGTTATTCCAGTCAAACTGAACATTCTTAACAAAAATATAACAAAACATGGATACTTGTTGTTCCACTCATTTCCTTTGATTCTCCCAATCCTTCATATTTTATCTGATGTGTAAATGGTGCACAAAGACCCTCTGCTGGTCCTCTTCGGTTTTGCACAAGGATTTTGAAGCCAAACAGAGCTGTGAATGAATAAAAAGATAAAAATAAAAAAATCCCTAACTGGGTGTTTACCTGTCATGACCAGACCATCCTGTTCCAGGATCAGTAGGGCGGATGTTGAGAAAACATGAGAGTAGACCTCTGCTTGTTTTTCCCGAGTTAAACATCAGTAATCACTAAATCCTCTGCAAACAGCGTGACCTTCCAGTCAGAGCTACGTTAAAATACCTCACCAAAATACTGAATCCCATTTCAGTTTATTCATGTTGTCTTCTTTCCAATAATTGAAATTAGGATAATGCTTTGCTTGATAAATTAGTTCCTCATTTGATTAAATTTTGCCACTTAATTGTTTCTTCTTAATGGAGCATGTGTTTGTGTCTGTTACACGCTGACAATGTTGAGACGCACAACAGAATGTTTTGTTTTTTTCATGTACAATTTGAAACATGAGATTTATGGCCTCTTTCTCTCCTTGTTCTCCAGGTTTCCTGTTCTTTTTTATACAACAGCCTAACATAATATGCTCTTCATAAATCTTTTGTTCACCACAAAACAGCATCCGCTACTGGTGGACACCCTCCCATATTTGACATTGCAAACAAGGGGAAACATTGTCCTCTAGTTCCCAGTGGATGTGTGAATAGCCACATCGTTTTTACATCGCACAGGTATACATATTTTGCATAACCAGACCTACAAGGTCCAACTGTGGTTATTACATGGGAGTTGACTCGCCACAGCTCCTTCCTTTAGGATCAGAAAGATCTGATGTTGCAGATATGAGGCATCAAGGTGAGCTTTTTCAATGTACTTAAAAACAGATGGTCCATTCTGTGTTTGTAAATCTGCATTCATGTAATCTTTGTGGTTGATAGCTGTTTGGTACCATGGTGCTGTAATCGCTTTTCTCCTAATGACGTGGATCATCTCCACCAACTTCATTGATCTGAAAAAGAAAAAGATTGTAGGTGAGATGGTTTGGTTTTGGTTTTTTTTTTTTCATATTTGATCTTAAAACCTGAGCTAAAGTTTCATTTGCTGCTTCGATTGCTTCCTTTTTATGTGACATTGTCTCCTCTCATTTATTTCAGCACTTTCTGGCAGAGATAAAATGAAAGGAAAACTCCAAAGAGGTAAGAGACACATGTTAGGTTTTTTTGGCCCACTCACATGAGCGATTAATCTTCTTTCAAGTTACATTCAATAATGTTACAACTCATCTTTGTAACACCACACAATTCCAACTTTCAGTTTGGTTTGTTTTTTTAAGCTGTGGTTCCACAGAGGCCAGAGTGCAATGTTTCCAAAGTTTGCCTACCCGACCATTTTGCTTTACACATCAGGAGTGGAGCAGCTAATGTTGTTGGGCCAAGGATCTGTTTTGCTGGTAAAATGTACGCGTTCCTTAAGTAACCAAGAATGAAGAGTTGGATTAACAGTCTTGAAGGGAAATTAAACCATGCTGGTATCTCAACAGCATCATGTCACGTGGGACCAGGACTGAACATCGTGGTAATAGAAGGTGAGTAAAATACTCTCTGATATTGCCTCAATATACAGAAAAAAACTATCTTGTAAAGTATTGATTAGTGGTAATATTATTTTTCAATAATTTTCTTTAAACTTCAAAGTTCCAGCTCCCAAGTTTTTGATCACGATTCATGCTATTCTGCAGCAGATTAACAAGTAAAGTGTTCATTAAATTTCTATTTCAGGAGAAAGTGGAGTTGTGGAAAAAGCTGGCTACCTTAATATGAGGAGTGGAAGTAGGTTTTTTTGTGTTGTTTAAAAAAAAAACAACTCTCAGTCCCATTTCAAAGTTTCTGAAGCTGTGAAATTAGGTTGATTTTTATTGTTATTTTTAATTACACTAGCAAAAGACCCAGAAGACATACTATCGTACCTGAAGGAGATTAAACCTGGCAGGATTGTTTTGGTGGCTTCGTTTGATGATGTGACGGAAAAGTGAGTCCAAATCTCAGTGATTCAACTGCTAAAGCTATTTAATATTGCGCAGTGTGACCAGCTCTGTTCGTTTGTGGCAGAATGACAGATGAAATGAGGGAGATATTTGTTGGAATGGGAAGCACTTTGATCAAGTCTGTAAAACGACGAGACAGCTGGGTGTTTGCGGGAAGAGCAGGGACAGAACACAAAAGCCTCTTTGAGAAGGTTCGTGCTCCTGCTCACTGCACTTTTTGTTCTTTTGTTCTATTTGTCAGGAAAAAAAGAAAACACATCTATTTTACAATATGCCAAAAGTTAGAACACAGGATAATTGATGGAAAACTGAACGTTTTCTTCCCTGTTCACCTGACAGCAAGTTGCTAATGATAAGAAAACCAACACTTTTGAAGGATGGCCAGAGGTGGTGGAGTTCACTGGCTGTTTCCCAAAAAACACAACCAAACGAATAGAAGTCGCTACAGACCTGAAGAACGCAACTTAGCTACCTCCATGGAAAAATGATGTCAAGTTCATTCATTATCATGATGGTTATTATAAATTAACCATTTTCCGCCCTGTAAAATTGTTCGTACCTAAAACTACATGAGTTATTTGTGTGTTCTGATTCTCAGATAAAGAATACCATTTGAAACACTGACAGTGCAAATCTTTCTTATTTCAGTGACCTTTGACCTCTGGGTCTGGCCCTGATTTGCTGACTGTGGCAGGGACCGCCAACTAGACCAAGCTCCTTTAAATGGAGCCCCAAGCCAATGGTAGGAATGCAAAGTCTGAATTTTAAAATTATCCAGTAACTAGAGGTATGAGATAAAAAGTACAATATTCCCATCTGAAATATGAAAAAGTACCAGTATAAAGTAAAAATAGGATTCAATATACTCAGAGTACGTGTACCTTATTGTTCTGCATAAATAAAGTAGGATTTGAGTAAATGTGCTATGCTGTTTTTCTACCAACTGCTGTGCTCTGAATATCCCCCCAGCCCTTTTGGCCTGATCTCCAGGGTTTGTCTTCCACTTGGTTGGTGCTTCCCTAAGAGCATAATCATTGGTCCAAACACAGCACAGCTTCCTCTATCTGGTATTCTTCACTGCCAGAGTACACACACACACACACACACACACCCAATACCCTCAAATGACTTTTGGAGTAATTGTTGAAACTCTGTCCTCTTTGAGGCAAGGAGGTGTGCAGAACTCACGCTGAGGACATGGGGGTCACCTACGGAAAGAAGGTAAGAGATGAGATTTTGCTTCATTTTCCTCTGACATGTAACTCCTATTTATCACTCCTCATGTCTCTTTGCAAGAAAATCTGCAGACGTATCTATTAAGAAAATATGCACCATTTTTAGCCTGTTGTGTCCTTGAGAGAGTAAAGAGAACAATAAACATGAAAAAGCAGACATTGTTGGATCATCTGTCATCATAAAAATATTATTTCTATACAGCCAACTGTACTGAAGCATTTTTCTGTTACTTCTAGTTGATCTCTTTGCATTATTTCTTCCCGAAGAGAGTGAATTCTCGCGCCAAATGCATGTCTTTATTCATCTTTAAAAAAAAAAAAGCCTTGCCAGCAGTGAAGAGTGGGCCTTGGAGACTGTTTATCCCGTCACGTCCTATTAATTCTTCTCTGCACAATATCCACAGTGCAAAATTTAGCTGAACAGCAGGACTCTCCCCTCATCAACTAAACAGCAGCTGGCAGCAGAGTTGTCATTTAGAATGCCTCATGCAGTTCGCATGTTTCTCAGCATACCCACTAACTGCTATCCTCTCTTCCCCTACTACTGTATATGAGATTCTGGATTTAGACATATTTATTCTTGTTGCCATTTTTATTTTTACATTTTTACATGCAGCTGAAATGGAATTGATGCAAAGACTACAACATTATCCTGCAGATGAAGCTGAGAGCAAACGTCCTTTTAGTGCCACAAATTTTAAAGCAGTGGAATAATACTTGTTCTCAGCGATTATTAATTCTGCTCAAACTCCAGCTAATGAGGAACTGGAGTGGGAATCAAAGTGTGTTTTGTCTGATGCTGTCATTAATGAGGTGGCAGTGCTCCATCTGACCAGTGAAGGCCTGCACTTGGCTGGACATGTGGAACAGGACCTGACACTTCATTTGTCCGTCAGCATCATAATACAGCTTTGTGCTGCTTGCACTGTATTGTTGAGCTTACTGGGAGATTAATTTATCCATATATGTAAATGAACATGTACATGTACATGTACATGTATATAATCTTGTATTTTGAAGAAGTAGATGAAGAACTTTGAGCTCTATTATGTTCTATGTGATTTTTCATTGACAGCAAAGCCTGCAGCATTTTCCAGGTAGGAGTGAAACAAACCCAGACAAGTGGGGTGAGAAATCAATTTTTTTTTTTATATGATATAGATCTCTGGGTCATCTTTTTACAAGGTCACCTTTAACATCCTCAGTCCAATGTGTCTGATATAACACATTATATGGAGTATTGTAATAGCTCTGACATGATTTGATCTGAGTGTTTCCTGCTGTTTAAATGTCCTGTGAGCCTTTTCTCGTGATGCAGCACTTTACTAACCCCAGAGCCATTAAGGACATCTTTTATTTGTAAGTGTGATGACTATGATGAGAGATTACATGTAAAAATCTATTTGGTAGAGAGGTATGAATCGCATGTTGCTGTTTTTTCCTTTTGGCCTCAGTGATGCACGCACACCAAAATCAGCAGGAAGATCAATACCCAAAGCTTCAGGCTTTTCCACAACAACTTCAGTATGAGGTGGAGAAGGTTAACCTCATCAGACCAAGAAAACCTCTCAGTCCTTTAATTGGCTTGAGGAGCCACCAAGAGCTTCACAAAGAACTGAGGATGACCCACAATAGGTTAGACAGACACACACTCATCATTCAGTCCCCTTGTTTATATAAAAAGTTAAATTATTCTGTGTTTCTACCAGGAGATTGTCTCAGGAAAGAAAAACTGAACTCCAGCGAGCTCTAGAAAAGAGGAAATGGGACCAAATGAAGAAAGCAAGCAGGGACCAGGAGGAGGCGAAGAAGAACAGATCACCACTCCATCAAGAGCTGATGAAAAGACATCACAGGCTACAAATCGTGTGTGAACATGTTATATGTGTCCCAGAAACTATGGGGATAGCTGTCTCCTCTGAGAGCATTATTGTGGTGATGATGTTATTGTATCTTATGAGAATGTTAAGAATTTATACAGAGGCTTGAAAGCAACACAAAGATGAAGTTGTTCTGTAGTTGGCCAGCAGAGAGCAGCGCAGACAGTCTGTGTGTGCCTAATCCATTTCTCTGCTGGACATCACACATTTATCACCGCCTTTCTCTGCTTTAATACAACTTCCTGTAACATCACCTTTATGTGAAGATAATCAGCATTTATGCTTCTGGAGCTTCTGGGCAGGGTACTTACAGATGTGAAGGACTGTGGTTTATGTGGCTGATTCCTCTTTAGGCAGTGACAGTGTGAGTACATGCATAGTATCTGTATTACAGCTGGTGGAGGTGCAGCTCATTCTCACATGTTTTGTATATTAAATATTCATTTGCAAAGTAAGTTGGAATAGAAGTATAGAGTGGCCTGTCTTGGAAAGGCTCAGCTGAAGTTCGAATATCTCAGATGATTTAACTACAGTACATGTAAATAACCCCTTTCTTGCGGTGCTACACAACTGGCTGTAAAGTATCTTTGAATGTGCATGTTGACTTTTTCATGTCTCCACAGCTGGAGAGAGAGGAGAGAGGGCAGCAGCGAGAGGAGCCAGAGTTCCTGCGAGTGAAAGAAAGACTGAGGAGGACAGCAGTGCAGGATGCTGGAGAAAAAGAGGTGTGACTCTTATGAATGGTGACAGCATGTTCTCTGTTGGACCAATGGGAAGGAGGATACAGCACTGAACTTAGCTTTGTTGGAGCAGCAGTCTTCACTGAAAAAACCTGTAGAATAAATATCCCCGCCTTCTCCGCTTTAATGCAACTTCATGTGAGGATAATCTGATACTCACTCCTTCCTCTTAAAAACTAAATTAATAAAACAGAAGGCTCCATTACTAACATGGAAATCTGTGTTTTTATTCATTTTATTGATTACAGGAAGAGTCCTGACAATCACTGATGTCAGAATAAAAATGGACTCCACGTATTAGAACCATTTAGCTGATGTTTATCTTTATGAAGTGTTAACATAGATTAATATACACCTGGTTACTGTACTGTGATTAATGTATATAATATTTTTTAAATTACATGCGATAATTGTGTCTGCTATGTAGCTATCATGATGGTTTTTACATATAGTTTCCTCAGCATGATAGTAGAAGATTTAGTTAAATAACTGAAGTTGTAAAGACGGAAAAAGAAAGTAAATAATTACACTTTTTAAAAACAATTTTGTTTGTTTTTCTGAGGTCATTTGTATTCAGCACATTTTATGTGTTGGGGTTTTGTGGGTAAAGTACATCTAACTTATTGAGCAATAACAGAACACACAATGCATAGACAAGTAGGTTTTATTTCATTTCCTGCAATCATATCTCTGCGGGTACAAATCCTTGTATTTCTTACATCTTCAATAACCCATGATGCATTGCATCCATACATTTGTAGCTCAAAACAGCTTTTACAAAAAAGGATATACAATATATACTTATATTTATATATATAATATACAGGTGTTTTTTTATGCATTTAGATGTATTAGTAATGGGTAAAATAAGCTTTCTTTAAAAATAACAAAACAAAAAACAACCCAAATTAATAATTAAAAAATAAATATACAGCCAAATGGAAAGAAATCCCAAGATAGGTTCAACAGAACATCATTACCAAACAAAATAGAGCAAATATCAAAGTCATCAACATTGGCTAGCTAACAGTTAACATGAAGCCCTTCACACACAGTTTGCATATTTCCATAATTACAGTCCTGTAAATCCAGAGTGGTTGCCCTGTGTTACTGTACTAAGGATCTGTATGCATCAATGACAGATCTATGGACTCGGTTTAACGTTGGCAACAAAAGGTAATCAAACTGAACAAAATGCTACAAACTGGTTTTCTACAGCGAAATAATAACTAATACAGTCACATGTCATGACGTACCTTAAATGAATAATGCTATGGTATGATTAATTTCAGGATTAAAGTACCTTTCTTGACTAGTTGTCTCATCTGTCTTTTCTGTGCTAAACCTCTTACAGAATCCTTCATCTGAGTCACCCCAAAAACTTTCCCACTTCTCTGTCTATCTTTAGTACTGCAGTCCTTTAACCCAGGATGACAAATGGAGAGTTTGCACACCGGCGGACAGGTGCTGTTTCCTGCACGATTATTATTTTAATCATCTTTTGTAGGGTGCTTGGCATGTTTTAAAATTGGGATATGTTTTTTTTTTTCTCTTTTTGTGTCTTGGTATTAGGCAGGAATAAATAGTTTGAAAGATTCTACATGAAAACAAAAAAAACAAAAAACAAAACAGACATAAATAATTACCCTAGATTTAAATAAACATAGTACAGGAGAAATTTCAGTCAGGTAGACACTTGACTATCAGAGTCAATACAAATGAAAAGTCCACTGTGCCGTGTTGTACTTTTGTCAACAGCATTACTTCTGGTGTTACTCACTTCACATTATATAGCTCAAAATTACAGTATTACATTTTTTTTTTTCAATACAACAGAGTAATAATAGTCATGTGTGTTTATACTAATTGATCATCATTCATGTAAACATATTTAACCAGGTCATGCAAACAGTAGACCAAAACTTCTTCCACTAGAGGTGCACAGCACAGAGCAGGCAGAGTGCCCAGACTGAGATCCCTCTGACTCAGTGTGAGACAGGCCTGAGCTTGGACGAGAGCCTGAGAGCCGGCGGATTGTCAGGAACGGAACAGGGAGGATGAGTGTGACACAAATATTAACCTTTTTTTCCCCCCATGCATTGTGGATTCATAGCTTAGCTCTGTCTTCAAAATACCTCCTCTCGCGCTGGGAGGAAGGTCAGATTCTTGTGTTTGACAAACGAACAGGGATCTCAGTTTGTGCCTCTGATAACAGAACAGCCATACAACAAAAACAAAACAAAAATAAGTCTCCTTTTGATATTCATACATTTCTTTGTTTTCCCCAACAGAAGCATGCAGACACTCCAGGTCAGAACCACTCTTCACAAACCCAGTCTGAGCCAGAATATAGAGTCCATAACCCCCAGAAGTACCCTCCACTTTCAAGTATCTCTTTTCCAAAAGGAATTTTAACAAAAGGAGTAAATATGGAAACACTTAGTAATGAAACCCAATTTAAAAAAAAAAAAAAGAGTGATCGACATAACAAATGGGCAGTTGGAATCGATAGATGCCTATTCAACTAAACAGCTACTTGGTTGGTGACCGAACTGAGCCACATTGATATGTAAAGCTTTTAAAGACATGCAGGCGTAGCTCTCAGCATCGCTTCCCTTTAAGAAGAAGTGTTCCCCCTCTTCCTCGTGCCCTGTCTGGCCAGATATTTGGAGTAAGCTGCCAGTAATATATAGAGTGTGTGGGCCAGATGGATGTGGACACAGAGTAACTGGGATAATTAGGATTAGAGGTAGATGTGACGGATAATGTGAGAACAAAAATAATGGAGGAGACTGCTTTTGTCTTTCATTAAGACCTCAGAGGCTCTGATCCTTCCTGAGGGTAACATCCAGAAGTCCTTGTGGTGATGTACATGCCACCAAGTTATCACTGTCTGCTACAACTGCACAAAGGACAACCACATGTTAGGGCTGACTCTGGGAGGGGGTATTATTTCAGGATAATCATGCAGACAACCCCCCCCTTTTTTTTTTTTAAATCATAAACTGTCTGTCCATTTGGAGCTGCCGTGCAAACTGTTCAGCATCAATGTTACAACATGTGTATCTCTGAGTCAGGATGTGGTTTTGTACAAAGACTTGGACGGTGAGTTTCCCCCACAACATAACAGTGACCTGCTGGCTGTGGACGTACTCTGGTGGACGTTACTGCCTGATAACTACTCTGCATTCCTGGCCAGACTGGGCGGATGGGCTCTGAGTGCTTCGGGGACACAATGTCACCAATGACGATGGAGGTTTGTGCTCAGACGCGACTGGCCGGCCTGCAGCAGTAGGTGCAGCTCCTCAGGCTGTCCTGATCTGTGCTGCCCTCATTGCTCCCACGCCGGCCGTCCTCATAGTGAGACACTGAATATTAAACCAAAACAGAGAGAATATTAATATAAAGGGGAAATTCCAAGCTATGGGAGACTGGACTGATAAAGCAGCATATACTGGGGCTCCTCTTGAGTTTTCCTAATAAATGTATATTTTTCTCAAATGCTTGTCTTTGAAACCAAAAGTAAAACAGCCCCCTGCATTAGATAATGTTTCTAACTGCATAGGGATTTACTTCCGGTATAACGGGTCAGCAAACAAAATAGTTTTTCCTATCATGTTTTCATCTGAGAACATATAAGAAAAATAGTGCAATGGTTGGGCTAGTAAATAGAGGATGTCATTTTACTTAAGATTTTACAAAGTTGTCAATTTTACTTATGCCAGAGTTATGAGGAAAAGTTACACTGGAAAAGCGATAATGCCTGTATATCTACAAAAAAATATGTAGCATTGATAAGCAATGTCACACTAAAGACTTTGTTTGATGTCTCAAAGGTCAACTGGAAGAAAAAGGGGATGGAAAGCCTCCGTATGGCAAGAAAAGTTAGAACTTACTACAAATCACCCAAAGCCTTTTAGGACATTTTTGTTATATCTGTTTAATTCTCTTCAAATAAATATATACATGTCATGATAGATAATAAAGAATAACTATTCTTGGGTGCTTTTTTTGTTAGGTTATGGTCAGGATTTGAGTCATGGGTAAAGCTCCATTTATTTAAAAAGAGGCTTCTGCCCTGATATGATATGGTGCTGTGAGCCTTCTTGAATTTTGACCACAGAACTGCGAAATACCAAGTGAGCAGGTCCGAATGTTACAATACTGAGAATCATCAGTGTTTTCCAGTGTTAAAAAATTAGGAATAAATGTGAATGCTATTTACCTGTCAAAGACTGGTAGTTATGGGAACTGCAATATGTTGGGAATATAGCTTAAGTCTATCATCCATCCATTCATATATGTCAATTGCTTCCATTAAATGAGTAAATGTTTAGCCTCAAGTTGTTGTGGGATGTCCCCTGCCTTTGAGTTCAGCCATGCGTCTGAAATCAATGCAAAGCGAGTGTTTGTTCATTCACTGTGAACTGTGAACTTACAGCTCTCTTCCTCCCCATTTCCCAAATCATCGTCCTCCTCCTCCTCCTCTTCCTCTGGGAGCAGATGTCCATGGCAGGGACTGGTGGGAGTTATCTGACTGGGTCCCTCGAGGCTAGTTCCCAGCTGCAACTTCCTCATGTGGCGCACCACCGCGGTGGCATTAAATGCTTGCTACATAAACAAAGACATAGAAGTTAGAATGCTTTACATCCAACAGCCACTTAGAGAGGAACAGCAAAGGCTTAAAAAATGTGCTCTAAATCCTGCCAATCTTAATTCTGCTCTTTCAGCAGGTTGCTGTGACTCAGCCAAGGAACTCACCTTCCATTTACTTTTGGCAAAGTTCTTCTTGATTTGAGCGCTGACAGATTCATGGATATTCTTGTCCAGAGCTGTGTCTCCACAAATCCTGAAAAGTCACCACGTGTGAGAATTCAGCAGTATTTGTGTCTACACTGATTATTTATCATCAAATATTTTGAAATTACAGTCGATAATTTTTCAAGCAAAAATACTAAACATTGGCTCAAACTTCTGAAATGTGAAGATGTGATACTTTTCTTTTTCAACTGACAGAATATAATAAACATTAATTTGATAGCTGCAGTTATATTGTCACTCATTCCATCAAAATCATGTTCAATGTGAAGTCCAAATGGAAAAAATCTATTAGCAATGATAGAAAATGTAAAACTGGTAAAACCTTAGTTGGCACTAGAAAACTAACCTTGTTTTAACTGAGAAATTCTTGACTTTCTTACCATGGATGCTGGAGGGCCTGCTCACATGTATATCTCTTCAAAGGGTCTTTCTCCATCAGCTGACAGATGAAGTCTTTGGCTGTGGGCATGAAAAAATGTGCTGTAAATGTAACTTCTTCGCTTTTAGCATTGGATCTTCAGAAGATATTCGTCGCAACTGATGGTACCTGAATCTGAAATGTCATCCCAGTACGGAGAGTCAAATTCATACTCTGCTTTCAGAATCTGCTCAAATAACTTGGCATCGTTTTCATCATAAAACGGAGGATATCCACATAACCTGAGGGGGAGATATTGGAGCCAATTTAAAAATATAAAAGTATCCATTTTCACAGTTCCCAGGAATGAAGAGTTCAGACTTACAGAATATAAGAAATAACTCCTATGGACCAGCAATCCACTGCTTTGCTGTATGGCTTCTGAGCGAGCACCTCGGGAGCTATGAAACACAGACAACGCGCATTCCAAGAGTAAAAAATAAATATGAGCAGCAGCACACAGCAACACAGCAGTGAGGGGGAGCTGAAGTAATCTTGAGCTTTCGGTAATACTATGTGATCCGGCAGGTCACGTAAAAACAGGTAGAGAGTACTTTGGAAACACTTATAATTGACTCAGTTGTGGATGAAAGAACCACTCACAATACAATGAATAGAGAGGATATCAGCTGATACGGAAAGAGCTACGCTCACACAATGGAGACAGAAGAGTCTGAATGACCAGAGAAGTGAAAGTCTTACCTACGTATCCAGGAGTACCACAGGCTGTGGACATGACACTGCCTGCCCCTTCAATCTTTGACAGTCCAAAGTCACTGATCATGATCTTAGAGTCCTCATCCATGCTGTAATACAGCAAATTCTCCGGCTGCAAGCACATGAGGAGAAGATCAAAGACAAGGGTTTGGGAATGGGGGATGGATGGCCGAACCGTAAGACAGATTGACCTGTGATATTTCTGTCTTTCCTGAAGTCCAATACCTTCAAGTCTCTGTGGACGATCCCCATGTCGTGAAGGTATTTGACTGCGTCTAGAATCTGGTGGATGAGCTGGCTGGCATCTCTCTCTGTGTAGAAACCTTTCTCCACGATCCTATCGAACAGCTCTCCTCCAGAGACCCTGGCAGGTGAAAATCGATATATAGCTCTTTAGAATAGTTTTTATAAATAAATCATCAATAACAAATTTCACATACGGACAAGATACTGATAAAAATCTCCCTTTTACAATTCTAGAGGTTGAAGTTATTTATTGAATTTGTTGTAATTAAAATGAAAGCAGTATAAAACTTACTTGACACACAAACAACACAAACAGCAAACACTGTGGTAGCTTTGCTTGACTTATTGAAATGAAATAATTTTTTGTCACAATGATGGAAAAAATCAAATGCTTCATCTCTAATTTATATAAATGGCCCTTGTCTCAGATAAAGAGGGAGGAGGAGAACTCACAGCTGCATGACAAGATATAGATGAGATGTACTCTCGAAGATGTCCTCCAGTGAAACAATGTTGGCGTGCTTGATTCTGAGGAAAATGTGCACAGCAATCAGTCAAATCAGTCAAAACTGTGCTATTCTTATGCCACCTTTCTCTGGTGTTTACTGTCAAACAGTCACCAGATGGCATTCTTGTTGCATAATTCAGATTTAGAGAGTCTTTTTGATCTTTTTCTCTCTTTTTAATTTTTTTTTTTTTTGGGGGGGGAGCTAAGACATGTTTCCCAAAAATACAAAATGACAAAATTGTAAGAACAAATGCATCAAAGGTACAGATGGAAAACGAATGACAGTGACTGGCACCTACAGCTGCACTGAAAAAGAGCAGCTTTGGAGATTATACCAACAGCTTGACAAAATGGCAGTAAACCCCCCCCCAAAAAAACAGTGCCATTCTTGCATACAGCAACTAGATTTGGATCACTTGTTAAAAAATCAGTCAACAGACCATCAAGCATCACTCTTTGCTCTTCAGAGCTGAGCTGAGAGCGTGTGAACTAAGCGTCGCTTTAACACAGCAGCAGCTGAAAAGTCTAATGTGGGGTTTTTTTTTAGAATGAGAGAATCCCTCTCTGTTTTTCTCTGATTATTTTTATAATTTTTTTTGTCTCCTGCTCTCTCAGCTGTCTGTTGAATCTGTTTGATATGGACTTGGGTTGTTTGGTTAAACTCCATTCTTCCACATCTTTTTCCCTCTGTCATACCCCCCCCCACTCCCCAACCACCACTTCTCCGCTCTCTATGTCTCTTTCTTTTTCTTCAATACACTGCTGCGGGGAACTCCACACCATCTCCGCCTCTGTGTGCTGTTACCCTGGCAACAGGGACACTAAAAATAGTTCTATCTTCTTTACTCCTGACATTTCTGGTGCACAATCCTACTGTTTCTACTGACACCATGTATTTAGTCACTCATACAATTGACCCCTTGCACGTATATTCTGCAATTCTACATGCATTGTTGTATGAGGCTGCACTGACTATTTCCTCCTGCTGGACGTGAAGTGACAGCTGAGGCATCTCGGACTGTTTTCGAGGCGGCATCACCTGTGCAGTACGGCAATCTCATTTTCAATGTTGTTCTCTTTGCCTTCCAATGCTTTCTTGGGGATGCACTTGATGGCCACCAACCTCTGGGTCCTCTTCTCCTCGGCTAGAACCACCTCGGAAAAAGCACCCCTGAAAGGGAGGCAGTGGAAACACAAACACACAAATGTTAGCGATAGAATGAGAAATGTGTGGGAGTGTGAGGTGAAAGCTTAAAGAAAGCAGGACTCATTCTTCCTCAGCTGCAGGCCATGACAGCTTGAGAGCGATGCACAAACGTTTTTAGATATTTTTGTTACCTCATAAAGTTGATTCTAAACTAACCCTGACTTGCATTTCTCCTATACGTTGCAATCAAACATCTGTGCGTGTGGTTGTGAGATGAATAATTCAAAACAATGACATTACTGAGAGGTTTGTGGAAAGATGAAAAAGGCACGGGAGGTGAAGCAACAATCACATAGAGACATTTATAGCAAGAGCAGTTGCTTTGAAAAAAGAAAAAAGAAACAATTTTAAATTCATTCAATAATAGAAGCAGTAAATGTAGTGTGGCTGTTTCTGAGGGAGACTAGACTGCATTATGGATCATGGTCTGGCGATGATGAGAGCGAGAATAGTGTGTATTTACACAGTCTCCCCACAGGAACGTGGGAGGAAGCTCAGGAGGAGGCCTGAGCACACCAACATTGTCAGCAACCACAGGGATCATTTACATGCATATGAAAAAGCACTGTCATGCATTACACAACGGACGCTCCAAGTAGCAAATATTTTACCTTACTTTCCATTTCTCTCACCGTGGACCATCTTAACTTAACACTTAAGTATGCGGCCTTAAATAAAAGGACAAAGGCTTCAAGGCATTTGTTGCCAATAGCAACCCTGAGAGTGGAAGGCAAACATCTCTCGCTTAATGCTCTTTTAATGGTTAGTATCACTTAAGTGTGGTTGAAATGGCTTTGTATCGTGGCCATCTTGTGCTCAACAGACAAATGTAGCAGAAACGTTTCAGGAGAAAGATTATTCTCACACATTCTTTCTTTCCTTTTCTTTTTCTTTTTTTTTACACAGTCCTTAAAATGATCACAAAGCAAAATCACATAAAGCTCCAATTCCCTTATACCCATAAAAGCATTTTAATGTGTTTATGACAGTAGCTCCTACAGCCAGGAGAGCTCAACTTCTATTATCGGTCAGTAATAATCTATTTAGTCTTATTGGCTGTTTGAAATAGGAGCGCCAGCGGGCTGAAACATGGACTGAAATGTCAGAAGGTGATGACTGATGTGTGAATATATCATTAAAATTGCGGAAACACATTGTCACCGAAAACATAATTTCTGTTGTTGGAAGATTAAATCACAGACAGCTATGTCTCAGATAGAGAGGAAGTGATGCTTGTTAGCCTTTAAAATTTTAATTAAGAAAAATGAAATTGGATTCACTCGAGCCTGAAAAATGGTGCAATGAGAGCAATGAAATTTTCAGAATGCAGCTAGATTTTGTTTTCGTGCTATCCCTGCAGCTGGCCTGGAGAAATAGTAATGTGAGTCAGCCCACCATATTAGTCCCGACCTAAATATCTCAACAGCTGCTGGATGACTGTTTATGACATTTTGTTAAGATATTCATGGGAGGAGGGCAGATGCTCTACAATTGTTATTTGATATCCACAACTTTTTATAAGGACTGTGTACATCCACTCCATACTAAACTGTGATGATCTGGACCAACGCAGATCTAACATGTTTATACTCTGCCTTTTGTGTGGACATCATGGTGAAGGATTTATTTCAGTGAGGATATAGAGATGTATAAAGATGTCTAAACGAGATTTCTCCCCATTAAAAGAAACACGAGTCGTGGATTTGACCACATCTGTGGCTGCATACTTACAAGGTCAGGATGGATGACCCTAATACTGTCACTGATCTTAGACCAGTGTATAATATAATATAATTTATGAGTGAAAGTAGCTTAACTTAAGGTATTTAGATCTATATGTCTGCATCAATTCATCCTATAGTGAGTGACAAAATGACTGAGAGCATATGAAAGAACTAAGAGAGAGACACACACACACACACACACACATTCATTCACACACACTTTTCTACTGTTGCCGTGAGACACATTGTAATTAACCATCCAGTTGCTCATTTCTCCTTGGAGACGTAGTGGGGGGGGGGGCTCTCAGTGGTTTGGGAGAGGAACACAGAATCATGGAAGAGAGGACGCTACTGTAGCTGCTACTCTGAACTAATGAGGTTTCATGAAGCACTGATGTGTACACGTCTGTAACAAACATGAGGAAAATTGGTTTATGTTAACACCAAGCCATGGTCTCAAATTAAAATACACAGTCTCTTCTGTCCCACAAGATATTGACAACAAGCCACTGAGATTTTTTGACACATCATATAATCTATTTTATGCCAGGTGAATCTTGGCACGCATGTTAACCTTCTGCGAACAAATTTAAATAAATAAGTTTTGCATGAGTCACTGGTATCAAGACTCGTATCTGATGCATCTGTCAGCTCGGCTGTTTCTATGGACATGAACAAGAATCATCTTCAGAGGATAGATAGATAGATAGATCTAGGTGTATTGGCTCATAAGTATAAAGTATGATAAGACAAATCAAAATACTAATCAGTTAACTGGGGTACTTATTCATACTATCAGAAAAAGAAACTTATGTTGATATATTAAGCATGTTAAATTTGGGGAATATAACTTCAGGCACCTATCATGTGCTTCAGCAAACAAAATGAAAGGCTGAGCAGGATCTGACCCAGCGCTCAAAAGATTTGCTCTAACAGGAGGCTTTTTCAACATGTTACCCGTGACTCAGTCATGGGCATATACAGTATTAACAAGGTAGTAATAGCTTTGTTAGTTATATCATTGAGTTACGCAACAGTTCCAGCTGTCAGTTAAACACTCCAGGTAAGAAGTAAGTGTGTGGCTTGCAGATGTTTGGTTGATGGCGAACGTACAAAATGCAACTCCCGTATCCCGTCCTGTCTGTGTTACGCAAAAAAACCACTTTGGTAACTGTGAAGGAACCATTGTGGTCTTAGTTAAATGATCATAAACATGTTTTGTCTGAAGTTGCTGAGAACTTTTTCTTTATCAGGCCACGACTGTAAGGTATAGTGCTTCTGACATTATAACACTACAAAGTTTGAAGTTATGATCAGCTGCTGCAATTGGCTCAACACACAATCAAGAGTGTGATGTAATTCAAGCCCACAGCATCTCACAATGATGAATGTTTGCCGCAATTCATAATTTTATTACATTTTTTGCATTAGAGAGATGCGCAATCAATCAGAGAGAGTCAGGCCACTTGGTCCTGCTGCAGACAGCCTGGACCATCCATCAGTGTATCGATCTCATGTGAGAGCGAGTGCACCCTACAAGCCCAACATGCCTCCAAGTCCCACAAAAAGCTTTCTCTTTTTAACCTAATCCATTTTGTGTGTATGCTGGTTGGAAGTTGTGCCTGTGTGTGTGTGTGTGCGAGTCTGAGTGGAAAGAGGAATGGTCTTGTTTATGTGTATTCTGTGTATGTATTCTGTCATTTATCCATGTTGCTCAGGTCTGGAAGATCCATTGTATAAATGCATGAGTTTCATCTACTCTACTGAAGCCACATGAAGGTCATACCTTTAAACATTACTACTTTACACACAAAAAAACTGCCTGCTTGCCATCAGTGTTTAGTCCTACGCTGACACAATGTTTATGTTCCTGTACACAGTCCACTTGGATCTAAGTAGTTCTTGAAACTGTCCTCCATATTTTACGTTTTAACTAATGACATTAAAGAACAAGTATTTAGTATCCTTTAGTTTTATTTTGAATCAAACAGCAACAATTCGGCAACTAATGGTTGCTGATACTGCCAATCCTGCGGAGAATACACACCAGATTCTGCAGCGCTCTGCAGTTTTTGTTGTTTTAGGCTCATTATTTTGTGTGTTCACATTACTTTTGTCCTGTCACAAAACTAAAACTCAACGGTTTTGTGATAGAGAGTTCTGAAAGGAGACTTGAGCATCAGCAATACGCTAACGAAGTACTCAGCTATGGATGTCCTGCTGTGTTGCAATCTGAAATTGTTTTGTTAACGGACCCCTCGCTCCTCATTTCTGTCAGATAAGCTGCCAACTCACCAGCATATCTCTGTCCAGTGGACTTGTAAACTGAACTAATGTCTGTGCATCAATACCACAACTCTTAACTAACCCTCTGAGTACAGGAAAACATTTGGATTTCTTTCAGGGTGCATTTAATGAAATTGAGATATTATAGATATTGATGACAGCGCTAAGACAAGTAATTAAACTGACAGCACCCAGTAGTGATGGGTGAGTTGATCCACTCTCTACTTTTATTGTACCTTAAACAAGAAGACTATGTTAAAACATAGTATATGTCATCAACTACTGTCAATGGGCCACAGCTAAAAACTGCTCTAAAAGTGTCTAAATCTCACTGAAGCACAATCCCATCATGAATAAAATTCATGCTCCCAGAAATTTCTGGTGAATCTCTCCAATTAGAAACTGCAGATTTGTCACTGGGTGTGCATTTGTAAGAATGTTGCTCAAAGGAGTCTGAAAAGTTGGTAACTTTGCCTCTAAACACCCCAGATGATGTAATAAGACAAAAGAGTTATGTCTCCTCAGGAGCAATGAATACTCCATGTGGAAAGTCCTGCCACGAGAGTTAATATATTATATCTTCTTTATTGGAATAAAAACAGAAGTGTAAAAACTTTCATGACAAGTCGTGTGCTGTGTTATTTGTGGTGATGACAAGACTTCCAAAATGCTGAGTCAATCCTTTGATTGTCAGTCACACACCACAACAGCATAGAGGCGCTTATAGATGGTATGCATTACCTTTGGTAACTGCATCAAGCAGTATGATTTACTGTGCAGTTACAATAATCGGATCATGTAACTTCCAATAAGAAAGCATTTTCACAAAGATGTCACACCTTTGCTCTAGTGGTTCTAATCAACAATATTCATTATTATTGTGATCAAACACAACATGACAACTGTAGTAGGGTAGTGAAGACACTAAAAAGAGTTGAATCAAAGCTGTATGTTGTGCTGTTTACCGGCCTTATTCATTTCCTTCCGTAGCATATAGCATTTCTAATAAGCCGGTGTTAACCAGAATGACAAAGTAAAGTCAGAACATGTGTCATCAAAGAATGACAGTCATGATAGCTGAAGGGCGGGGAGATAGTTTTCATTTGCTCACCGCACCTTTAGAACAGCATGTCCTGAAGTGGACTCCATACAGCTGTGAGGATTAGTCGGCTCTCAATATAATATTTCAACATAAATCAATTAACTTCACACACTGAATTCCTGGATAAAGCTTCACTGTAATCTTCTCTCCGAGCATAAGGAGCTTTCCGTCAACACATTAATTCTGCCCTATGCCAGGTCCAGCTATAGTGACAGAAGAGAAAGAATATTACTACAGCTTTTTCTCTCTTCTTTTTTTCTGAAACCAGAACATACTATCATAGCAATTGACTCTTTCAATCCTTGTTATATAATTCTTAATATCATCCTTCTAAATTACGGTCTCTTTTATAACTTTCTCTAAAGTCTCAGTGGAATCATAACAGAAGTTATCAGTCTTCAGCAGCAGTCATGAATTCTCAAATATACAGTTTGCTGGGCAAAGAGCACTGCACACAGCATGTGCAACTCTGAGACAGAGTGATGGACTCTTATTTGGCGTCCTCCTACAGGACTCAACATACCCAGACAGCCTCATCTACCCACTGATAGTCGACTTTTCCTGGATGTGGACCAGAGTTGCACAGTAATTAATACGTGATTCTGTGCAGCCTCTCTGGGGAAGCAGGTGTGATTCCAAGAAGTAAGAAAACAACCACACTCCATATGGCACACTCATGTCATCACAGGTGGACAAGTGCTACGTCATTTGTACTTGGTTATGGAGAGTGGGGTAAGGGGGGTTGCCCATCGACCATCTGGGCTCAAGCCTACCCCCCTGGAGCCTGCAGTCAAAGGTCTGTGTGAGTCCAGCCCTCATCATTAGTGTCTGCAGGGAAACCCTCCCCTATATGAATGGGGATTCATTTTGCTTTTCAATAGAAGAGTCTAAATTTGAATGGAAATATTTACTTTGGATTCCAGAGTGTTTAGCAATAAAGTACACAACTATAAGTTGCCGCCAGGTTTTATGGATTGAACTGGAATTTTTCAGGCAGATTTCAGACAGCGGTCACACAAGCAGGTCTGTGTCCTCTTTAAGCAAAACCGTTCTCTGGATATAACAGTTTCTTCCATGGTCCCAGTCTATCCTCATGTGATCAGTTGAATGTGTAGCTGCTCCCCACAAACCGTCATTGGCTGTTTACATAATTTTACCAGTTCACTTTAGACTTTAAGGACTATACTGACCATAAGTGCTGTTAATAAAAACACAGTGCAATTGGCCACAAATACCTGCATGTACGGACACAATGTTGTGTTTTTTTTAAGTTCTTGATCAAAAACAGCAATAGAATCCAAGCCAGGTCTAAAAATAGAAAAAAAATTATGCTTTTATTTGTTTGCTTGTATTTACTTTACATTATATTTGAACAGAACACTCAGTAAACATAGCTGGAATTGAGCTTTTGTACCTCTTACAGAAAAGATAAGTTGGCAAGAGCGAACAGATGAACAGAACTGACCTTTTGACGAGTGGGAAATAGCTGAGTCAGCATCAAACAGCGGCTAAGAATAAAAGGTTAGTATAGACACAAGTGAAGGGCACATCAGAAGTGTCTGTCAAGTTTCTTTAGACCAACTCCAGAGCTCAGATTTCAAGTCTGCAGCCCTGGTAGGATGGACAGATGAGGAATGATTGAGTGATAAGTCCCTTTTGACTCCTTGGCTTCTTCAGCACCATGTAAATGGCATTTTATGATTACAGGAATGAACCCATCCTATACAGTTCATAGAGCATGGCAGCTTCAGAAACCGATCAGTGTGAGCATGTGTTGTCAGTCTTTGTGTTAATTGTCTAATTTACGTAAGAACAACAAATTTCACTAAAACATGGCCTTCAGACTGACCCATATTTTTGTTTGTTTGTTATAACAACACGAAAACATTGTTATATCGTTAGTGTTTGCCTATTTACGTTTTTGATTATTCCTCAAGCTCCACTACTGGAAACTGTGAGGTCTCCGCATAACAGAACCAGTCTGACGAACATAAATGGTATCACACTGACAGGCACTGACAGACACAATGTCCCAGTTATGTAATGTACCAACTGACACCCATTGAAACCGCAGAGACCGCAGGCCCCTGAGGGTCTGGGGCCACTGGTAGCTGACGTTGACCAGGCTTGTACTGATAGCAGTGCTAAATTTACAGCAAACAACTTACGTTCCCAGCACTTCTTTGAAGTCATAATGTTCTTTGATGTCTGATGTCTTCTTCTTCCATCCATTTCCATCCTCTCCAAGAGGCATCCTATAACGCTGATCAGATTCGCCACACTACAGCTAAGGGGCAAGAAGAACAGAGCAGAGAAACTTTGAATGGACTACATTAGTTTTGTAAGAGCTTTCCGCATCTTTGAAAGGGCATTTGTATTGCAAATAAGATTCCAACACATAGTGAGGACGTCATTGATCAGACCTGATTTGAAATATTACACCACAATTCACTCGTGCTCTGTTTAATGTGCTTAATTAATAGTATATAGATTGCAAGAAATATTCTGCCTCTCCCTCTGTTCAATGGACCCATTACAGTTTGACTTATGTGACTGTAAAACCTGCCCTCATTAAATAAACCATTGATTTTCTTGATGAAGTGCTCTGGTCTCTGCATTTAATGCGTTTTTTTTTAACCATTAAGTTGCCCACATTGAAGCTGTTTCTTGCTGCATTTTTTTATATATATATTTGCTCTTCAGTTGCTTAATTTATCACAGTTTGATAAATCTGAACATCATGTTGACAACGGAAAGAACAGAGTGACACAGAAAAAAGGCAAAAAAAACTTGCATACTGATTGACATACATAACCACCCCCCCCCCCCCATCCTAAAAAAAACAAAAAAACAAAAAACACAATGCGGGTCAAGAATATACTTCACTGCTGCTGATTACAATGAACAGAAACAAATAACAGGCTGAAAGTAGGGCAAATAGTGCAGCAGAGACAGTCGTAAGAAAGGGACCGTGTAGTCTGTCGTCGCAAAACAAACGCATGGTCAGTAGAAGCAGATACCCGCTGAGGGACCTGTGTTATGTTTAACAATTGAACATCAGAATCTTTAAACTTTGATCTTTGCTCTCAAGTGAGAGGAATATATCTCCAAATAGCCAAGAACAAACTGTTTTCCAGTGAGAAACACTGGATTACCTACTCTGCACTGAGGCTGCAGGGCGTGAATGACAATCAGGGAGGGTGGAGAGAGAGAGAGAGAGAGGAGGGGTGCTTCAAATTAAGGGTTTTCGCGGTGCAATTTCTCTGCAACGTGAATTTGAGTCCGTTTTTTAGTCGTAGTGATCATGCAAGTGAGCTCCGGTGCAGAAAAGAAGGTATGGGTGTGAGCAGCACAGCTTAGACTGCAGCGCTCAAGGGTACGGCAGTCAAACGGAGGCAGCATCCTAAGGTTGGATCAGGAGGCTGCAGACATGCGACACCAAAGCGCACCCTGAAGTTTAGATTGCTTCGAGTAAAATGAAACAAAACACGGAGCTGAAAGGTATAACTGGAGGAGGAAACGTACCTAAATGGCAATCTGTGGCTGGGATGTACTCGCCTTCCCTCTGGGAGCGATGTGGTGCTTGGGCTCGGGCGCAGCGCTCGGTCCGCTCAGACGTCTCCTGACGTCAACAGAAGCAGACGTCTGTGGACGTAGTGCAGCACAAAAATCACTCTGTGTTCTTTCATCAACCTGCTCTGCTGGTCACCTCATCACAGCCCAGCCTCCCCCTGCTGCTTCTTTTTTTTTTTTAGTTCTTTTCTTTTATTGATTGATTTTAAAATGATTACTTATTTTTAACACTTATTGCTGTCCCTATGTGTGAGTGTGTGTGTGTTCTGAATAACTTGTCCCTGTGAAGAGTTGATCACTGACACTAACAGAATGTAGATAGGATAGTTGTTTTTAGGTTCATAATGCAGTCTATACTATGAAGTCCAATAGGCTGCTTTAAAACAAAAACTAACAGGGATCTAATAGCAATTTCCCGAAGTCCATCAGAGGTGTGGGCGGACTAGTCATACGATATACACAGAAGATGAACAAAAGGAAGAAAATCTTCATAAAGCGTAACATAACACGGCCAACCTGGATGTGGTCCTTCACAGGGTGTCAGTAGTAGTACTTCGTGAACAATTCCTTTTGTATGACTCGGGAGTAACAAATCATCTCAGTGGGTCTGTTATTTAGCTGGTCTAGTCTCTAGTCTCTGGGGGCGTTGGGGGGGCCCAGTCTCTAGAGGGGTCTGGTCTGGTCTCCGAAGGGGTCTGGTCTAGTCTCTGGAGGGGTCCGGTCTTGTCTCTAGTCTCTGAGGGTGTCGGGGGCGGGGTGGGGGTCCGGTCTAGTCTCTGGAAGTGTCCGGTCTCTGGAGCTGTCCGGTCTAGTCTCTAGTCTCTGAGGGGGTAGGGGGAGCCCAGTCTCTGGAGGGGACTGGTCTAGTCTCTGGAGAGGTCTGGTCTCTGGAAGGGTCCGGCAGCAGCCCCTGGTTCACCACCAACCAGTTCATGTTTCCAACAGGTTCTCCCCACTCAGTGACACACGCGCTGAAAGGCCGACTCTAGTGATCAGTGACTCTATTCTGAGGGATGGGAAGTTAGGGATACAAGCGGCCATTAGTGATGTGAACATTTCGTTCATTTTCAACTAATCTTTTGTATGACTCAGGAGTAACAAGTCATCTCAGTGGGTGATTCATTCTTTTTTCCCTGGTCTGTGCATGTGCGCTACAGGCTCAGATTCGTTCATGAATGGGTCTTTCTGCCACACATTCTCTGATTCGTTCACGACTCATAACTGCGGGTCTTCGGGTGTTTTGTTCATTATTCACGTTGTTACAGCAGAAACATGACCAGTGCTGTTATTACTGGTGAAAAGAGCCAACTGACGTTAGCTACGTAGCTATGGGATGGAAGTTTAATTTGCATTCTGCTTTCCATTGGAACGAATTCATACACTACGGGTCTTCAGTGACCAGGTAGGCTAAAGTGAATAGCCATCATAGAATGAGAATTTTTAAAAATAGGCGGAGTGCCCTCCTAACGGCAAATTAAGTAATCAATAATTTCAGCTTCAGTAGGCTATGGCCCAAAAGGGTGCTCAATAGTTGAACCACTTCCTGTGCTCTATGTCTGTGCAAATAGTCACTTGAATATATGTACAGCTTTATGGGGCTGTTTGCCACTGAGTTTGTAAAACACTCCCAAAAACAATGAATATTTTCGTGATTTTGTGTTTGGCTGAGCTAATCTCTAACTAATAGTATATCATTGTATGACTGGTTTAAATATGACACTGTAACTTACTTATGTGTTGAATTGAAGCAACTTGATTGTACCCAGATCATACTTTCATTGGTTTTGATCTTGGATCACTTTCTTTTTATTTTACTTGACATATTTTCTCATATAAAGCAGGCTGTATGTTTACATTTGTCACTCCTTTTATAGTTGCATGCCTGCAAAGCACTTTATAAACTTATTAACTCATATAAGCAAGCATTATTTGTTTAACACCAATAGCTGAAATGCGTTTTGCTCTCCCCCCTATAAACCACAACCCATTTGACTATATATTCTGTTGGTTGCCAGTAACCACTGTGTTCACAGTTTACACGGCCTTTTACACTTTTCAAACTTGTTAAAAGAAGAACAATTCTTATCATTGTTGTTCTGAAAACTTCCTGGCTACCTGTTTGTGAAATAATTTCTTATATTTTGTTTTACAAGGCAGTGGCCAAAGACAACTTTCTTTTTTTAAATTTTTTTTTTATTGCACTTTTCCAAAAGAATGAGATTTACAAGATTTACAACAGTATGTCAACAAATCCTTTAAACCCAGTCCCACTTACCCACCCACCCACTTCAGGTCAGCACCAAACTGGGACAAGCAACACACACATATTTACACGCACACCTACATATACAAAACAAACAAACAGGAGCGACAAAAAAAAAAAAAGGATAGGGAGTAGACAAGGAAAGAGAGAAGGAAAAATAAAAATAAAAAATAAAATAAAATAAAATAAAATAGTCTGAAGTTAAAGGGCCTGCACTTAGTCCTCCTCCATACCTAGGAATATGTCAGGAGAATTAACTAATTCCAAGAAGGGGTGCCAAGTATCATAAAATCTCTTGGTCAAGCCACTGAGTGAGGACCTAAGTTTTTCAAGTTTCAGATTGTATAAAACTTCTTTAACCCAGCGGTTATATGATGGGGGGCGAGTGAGCTTCCAGTCAAGCAGAATGAGCCGACGAGCTAGCAAGGTTGAGAAAGTCAGAGCCAAACATAGCTGATATTGAGTTAGGGGGAATAGTCTGGCCTTAAGCGCCACCTATGGTCAAAGACAACTTTCTTGATCTATCTCTATATAGCTGTTTGTTAGTTTCTTTTATTAGCATTGATATGCATTTTTATGATATCCAATTTCTGTGTTCCTTTAACATAATTTTTAAATTCCTCTCTGTTGTTAAATTGTGTTTTACAAATAAACTTACTTCAGCTTAAGTATTATGACGTTCAATAGCCACAGATTCTTTCTAAAAAGAAAATATTATCTAAAAAATAGAACTCCACTTTAATAGAGCCGTTGAAACTTGCATGAAAATGAAAAATACACAGGCCTACTTTTTACATTTTATATTGGTGCACCTACCGGCACTAACTCTCCTCGCCTCTGGGGGCAGCAGCAGCTCATGAGGCGCTTCACTTCACTTCCGGACAGGAGTTTTCAAACAAAACTAGCTAGCCAAGTAGCCGCTACACATTTCTGCTCAGGGAACTACGACAAACTTTGCTGCGTTTTGGGTAAGAATTAATTTTTTAAAAATATTTTCCTTCTTTCAGCTAAATTAAAATTCCCCTTTACCCCGATTCGCACGTCTTTTTGGTGACTTTATGTTATTTAGCTCGCCTCTTTTGGCAGGAAATCGACAAAGCAGCTAGGCTAACATGCTAACAGCCGCTCGTCTGTTTGCTTTGTTTCATACATTCAGGAGATGCTATCAGCGCCCTCACTTCGCTCTCGTGCTGTTTCTTAGAAATTGAGAGATCAGTCGACGTGCTCTGTCACTTTTCAATCAATTACGATTGAGTCGGATTAAATTTCAGAATGGGCTTGACTTATCTTGGTTTGTTTTCTAGCTAGCGGGCTAGCTTGTTGTTGAGCGATGTCAACCAGCTCTAAGAGGAGAAGAGCCACTTCGCCCTCTAGCAGCGTCAGCGGAGGGGGAGACCTCGACGATGCCTCCTCCTCCACTCCTGGAAGTGGCAGGAAGAGAAGAAGGACCTCCAATGTCCCCTCTGTTGATATGGTAATTGCATTTCCACGCGTGATTTTATTTGCATGAAGGTTTGTGTGCATGTTTAAACGAGTCTCTCCTCTTGTGCGGTGTGGTCTCCAATGGCTCCTCTGTTGTCCTGCCCAGATCGCTGTATGCCATGAGTTGTTTAATGCTGTCAGGGACCACAAGGATGATCAAGGACGGCAACTTTGTGATGTTTTTCTAAGAGCACCAAAGAGAAGGTATCTTGGCGCCTAAATCAGATAAAACATCACAGTTAACGTGAATATACACTGTTGCAGGAGTTTCTTATTAATGCAGAAATTTGACTCGTGAGTGTATATTGCGCCAAATGTAGTAAATACTTTAGTTTACTTCAGTGAACACTTGAGTTTACTTTTGTTTTCTCTTGTTTCTTTTTCAGGAATCAGCCTGATTATTATGATGTTGTGACGCAGCCTATAGATATGACAAAAATTCAGTATAAACTGAAGTCAGAGGATTATACTGATGTGGAACAACTCACTGCAGATTTCCAGCTCATGTTCAACAATGCCAAATTATTCTACAAGGTAAAGAAAACAACTTTTTTTTTCACTTGGAAGTATTCTGTGTAGGGTCAAAGTGTGTATTTCCAGTTTATGTAGGTTTATAGTCCTCGTTATTGAAAACTTAAAACTGTGCAATGTTACTGTTGTTCATTTCAATAAATGCCAGTACAGTTTTTAATGACTTAACTATTATTAAAGTTATAATAACAACTGGTAGGGATTTAAGAAGGAAATTAATTTGATGAAACTACTCAACTTCAGTATTTCATAAGAAAATTAGTTTATTTCTGAGTTGTCAAAGGGCCTCCAATCGACAATTTAAAAATTTTATATTTTCTTTTTAATGTTCAATAAATCAGAGTGATAGTGAGGAGTATCAAGCTGCATGCAAGCTCTGGGAGGTATATTTACAAACAAGGAATGAGTTTGTACAGTCTGGTGATGGAGATGAAGATGATGAAGATGGGGATGACATGATGGATAATCAAGGAATGTCAGCTGAGGATGAGGTGAGTGGCACTAACATTTATAGACATGAAGTTAATTTAAACAAGGACGTAGCAACTAATGTGTGAAAACATGTAGAAACAGAAAAGTTGAGGTCAGGGTCTTTACATGTTATAGATTAATATACTTCTAATATGCTTTTGTAGAAATTTGCACGTATTACAATCAATAATGAGAACTGCAAGAGGAGGCATAAGTTGTGCATATTTATCTTTTAGACCTCAACTGGCAGTTTGAAGGAGGTGCTGGAGCAACTCTTGGAGGCGATAGTGTCCCACACTGATTCCTCAGGGAGACTGGTCAGCGAACTGTTTCAGAAACTGCCTTCCAAAGTGGTATGTAACCCAATATGTTTTGGGCTTAAATTGATGGAATTTTTACAAGTCTTTGGCAATCAAAGCCCTCTAAAAACAGCATACAATCCATGAACCATTAATGAAGTTCCACTCTGCCAGAGCATTCAATTCAGATTTTTACTATAATTCTGAGAAATTTTAGTAGAGTGCCGCCCATTAAATTTATTTTATGTCAGTGTTCATGTCCTTTTTTTTGTTTGTTTTCTGAATGTGTCTGTCTTTTCCAGCATTACCCAGACTACTATGCCATTATCAAGGAGCCAATAGATTTGAGAACAATCGCTCAAAGAATACAGGTAGTCAATTGACTAAATTCACTGATTATGAACTTTATGAATTTTAAATTGAACCATCACTAATGTGTTTCATATTCCATAGATTGGATGCTATAAAAATGTTAATGCCATGGCCAAGGACATTGATCTGATGGCCAAAAATGCCAAAACATACAATGAACCAGGATCTCAGGTTTTTAAGGTAATCACCATTGTTGTTGTTGTTGGTTTTTTTTTTTTTTTGTTGTTTTTTTTTAATATAATTTTTTGTAAGATTTAACAACTCAAATAATAATTGTTTTCCTATTGTGTAGGATGCTAACACCATAAAGAAAGTCTTCATCCAGCGCAAGACCGACCTTGAACACAGTGAACCCACAAAATCTAGTATTCGCATCAGGTATTAAAATAATATTTTAAGATACATGGATTATGGCAGTTTTTATTTTTTATTACAAGTCACCAAATTTTAAGATAAAACAAAATTGATTCTGTAAAGATCTACGTGTGCATTGTGTCTTTATTGTTACCATTCAGGAATCGCAGGTCTGGCCAGGGGGATCGGCTTTCTGGAGTCAGCGTAGCTCTTCACTATGGTTCAGAGAGTGAAGATGACCCTGTTCTCTCTGGTAAGTATGTTTGCAAAGAAAGTAGAAAGTTACTTGGTGTTTAGCTTACCAACTGACTTTATACCTCTTTGCAGGCACTGTGTGCTATGATGAGGGGGAGTCAGAGGCTGAGAGTCAGAGCTCTAGTATGGAGATGAGCAACCCAATCTTCCAGCTGTATGAAGCTGTGAGGGGGGCCAGAAATAACCAGGGCCAAATCTTCTCTGAACCTTTCCAGCAACTGCCCTCTCGCAGGGAATATCCTGATTATTATCAGCAGATAAAACAGCCCATCGCCCTGCAGCAGATCAGGTAAGGATCAGTCATGCAATATGTTTAATCAGGATTGTGCCAGAAGGCAAAATTGTGGACTAAATATTTGCTAACATTTTGTTTGGGGTTTCTGTTGTGATATGTGGTGACTTGTAAGTATTCACCAGTGCTATCATAAGTTTAGGTGTTTAAAAGTTTTTGTTTCTATTTTAGGACAAGGATGAAGAATGGGGAGTATGAAAGTGTGGACCATATGGAGGCTGATCTTAATCTGATGTTTGAGAATGCAAAACGCTACAACATGCCTAACTCAAGCATTTACAAAAGGGCTTTCCGGCTTCATCAAATCATGCAGGTAATGCATTGTTCTGAATTATTCTGTTAGGTTTTAGTGGCAGATGTTTTCACTCCACCGTCAGGCCAAAGAGACATAATTTGAAACAAACCAACAGGGCATTCTGCAGGCATAACTACGTACATAAACGGGTGTCTGCTGAGGAACTCTATTCATCTGCTTGTCTTTTTTTTTTTTTTTTTTTAAGGCAAAAAAGAGAGAGCTTCTAAGAAGGGATGATGAGGATGGAGACAGCATTCTGTCATCAGATGCTGGGAGCATCAAGAGGAAAAGGTATATTGCTTTTTCACATGACAATGAAGTACATTACTCTTAAAAGATATTTTGTATTCTTGCATTTACTGACTCTATTTTGCCACCAACACTTATTCTTAGATATTTCTCTTTCTTTTTCAAGCCACAAGAAAAATGTCAAAAAGAACCGAATGAAAACACTATACGCTGCTGTGACAGATGCCAGGGAGGCAGGCACCAATCGACGTCTCTGTGACCTTTTTATGGTTAAACCATCCAAAAAGGACTACCCTGACTACTACAAAGTCATCCTCGAACCAATGGACCTCAAGACCATTGAGCACAACATCCGAAATGAGCGCTATGTCACAGAGGAGGCTCTGATGGAAGACATGAAGTTGATGTTCCGTAATGCACGACATTACAATGAAGAGGGATCTCAGGTATACAGTGAGAATCTGTTCAGAGAAAAATATAAAACTTAAATTTTTGCTTACTTCATGCATAACAAACTTGTAATAAGCTAACTTCTTCTGACACCCAAATTTCGTAAGGTATATAATGATGCTGATATTCTTGAGAAGATACTGAAGGACAAGCGCAAGGAGTTGGGACCTCCACCAGAAGAGGATGACATGGGATCACCGAAACTGAAACTCAGTAAGTTCGATCGCATCAATTGTTTTTATAGTTGATTTACCAAAAACTACCTGGACTTAGTAAATAATAGTATTTTTTTTTTATATTTTAATGTGTTTAGGAAAAAGTGGTGTTTCTCCAAAAAAGTCCAAATACCTCACCCCCCTCCAACAGAGGTTGAATGAGCTCTATGATTCTGTGCGTAACTTCACTGATCGCAGAGGACGGCGGTTGAGCACCATCTTCCTCCGTCTCCCATCTCGCGCTGAATTGCCTGACTATTATGCTACTATCAAGAGGCCCATTGATATGGAGCGCTTGCGAAGCCATATGGCAGCAGGTCGTTACCAAGACGTTGAGGCCTTGGTGGAGGACTTTGCTCTCATGTTCAACAATGCCTGCATCTACAATGAGCCTGAGTCGCTGATCTATCGGGATGCTCTGGTGTTGCATCGGGTCCTGCTGGAGACACGTAAGCAGCAGGAGGGAGGCGAGGACTCTGGGCCTCCTGCTGTGGGAGCCACGGTGCGAGAGCTGATTAGGAACCTGTTTGTGTCTGTGCTGGGCCACCAGGATGAAGAAGGGCGGTGCTACAGTGACTCCTTGGCAGAGATTTCTGCTGTGGATCCAGCTGCTCCTGAGAAACCACCTCTTAACTTTGATATCATCAGGATGAACGTGGACAGAGGCCGTTACAGGAGACTGGACGTTTTCCAGGAACACATGTTCGAAGTGCTGGAGAAAGCACGAAGGTTACACAGGTATCCAAATTATTTTAGAAAGAGGATGTGATATAAAAGTAGTTGGGAGATATATGAATAAAATAATTGGTTCTGTCTCGTAATTTGACAAGACATTTTGTTCCTTAAATCATTTTCAGGCTGCATTTTTAATCCCCTTTTTAATGTTTGCAGAACTGACTCAGAGATATTTGAAGATGCAGTGGAGCTGCAGCAGTTTTTCATTAAGATCAGGGATGAGCTCTGCAAAAATGGAGAGATTCTGCTTTCATCTGCTCTCAACTACACATTAAAACACCTGCACAGTGACGTGGATCAGGAAAGGAGGGAGAAAATTCCCAAAGAGATTGAGGAGGACAAGAAAAAGAAGGAAGAAGAGGAAGAACATAAAGGTATTGAACTTTCGGAATAGTAACAGCAACAAGTCACAAATGTTGATGTGGTACTAATTTGAAACATTGCACACATTCTCTTCCAAAGATGGTGAGAAAGCAGAGGACATGCCAGAAGCATGGCAGTCAGAGTCAGAAACGGAGCGTGTGTACAGTCAGAACTGCAGCTTTGAAAACAGCACCTACCATGTTGGGGACTTTGTCTATGTGGAGCCATCCGAGCCAAAACTGAAGCCACACATTGTCTGTATTGAACGTCTGTGGGAGGATGAAACGGGTAAAAGCTCTTTCTGCAACTTCATGCTATTGTACATACTAAACAGAAACTGTACCTTTTTACACTGCAATCAAATCATTTGCCAGAATTATTATTATAATAAATGCTTTTGAAATGTATATAGTTGGTTGTTTATGTTTTTATTTTACTCAATAGATATTGAGATGTTTACAGATTATCCATAAAAAATTTTTGAACCTATACTGACTAATTACTTGTTTTTGTGTTCGCAGGTGGGAAGTGGCTCTATGGTTGCTGGTTCTATAGGCCCAGTGAAACTTTCCACATCGCCACACGCAAGTTTCTGGAAAAAGAAGTCTTTAAAAGCGACTACTCCAACAAAGTCTCAATCAGTAAAGTCCTGGGGAAATGTGTGGTCATGTTTGTGAAGGTAAGACTCAACCACATTTAGAAAACAGTAATTTAGTTTAACACAAAGATCCTCAGGCCATCTAAAAAAATAAACTTTTTTCTGGTTCCCGTAGGATTATTTCAAAATGCAACCTGAGGGCTGCAGAGCTGAAGATGTGTATGTCTGTGAATCCCGCTACACTGCCAGGAACAAGTCCTTCAAGAAGATCAAAATATGGGCCATGCCTGAGAGCTCTGTGAAATTAGTGCCACGGGAGGTCCCTCTGCCTGTTGTTCGTGTAGCCTCCATGTTTGCTAAGCCTGACCAGGACAAGCTGGCAATTCAGTCATATGCAGAAAGTGGTTTTGTGGACAAGGTAATGTGACACCGTTGTTTCACCTAGGTAATTCATACAATTTTCAAGTTTATAATAGATTACTTAATGTATTTGAGAAGAAGAACTTATAAATAATGCCTTGTATTTTCTTTGTGCTGCTCATAATCCCAAGAGACCCTGTTAATTTTACTTCTATGGAAAATGGGTCATTGGAGCAGCAAATAAAAGAACACAACAAAGACAAATTATAGGCATAGATAATGGGGATGATACTAGACTAGATTAGCATTGAGCTACCTTTAGCTTAATCCCAAAAGGCCAAGAGAATCAAGACACCATCCCTCAAGTCAAATTCAGAGTAGAGGACATGGAGATATACCTGGAGTTCAGGTATAAATGATCGTTAAATCAAATCCAGCCTGTGTTGTTGCCAAGCAAACGAAGGGGGAGGAGTAACTCCCCCTTCCTTTGCTGGTCTTTGGTTTTTGGCGTATCATGACAAGAATCCTGATGGCATGGGAGATGGTACTTCCAGGTAAGTTTGTTTGTCACAGTATAAACAAACACCTGGGTCCTCTGTGTGTGCATGTTTATTCATTTAGGAGAGAGAAGATGTCCCCATGGAGATGAGCGGAGCTGAGCCTGGCTGTCAGTACTATGAACAGTTGCAGTACAACAATGTGTGGTTTAAAGTGGGAGACTGTGTTTACATCCAGTCACATGGCCTATCAAAGCCCCGGGTTGCCAGGTAGGTGAAAGTGTATTTTGCTCCTAATGTAAAAAGACCTCTTATTGAAATCTGGTCTGATGTGACTTTGGTGCTTTATAATGATTATTCGCTGTTGGCAACATGGCTGCAGGTTAGAGAAGCTGTGGGTGCAAAATGGAACTACTTTCTTCTTTGGACCAATCTTCATTCATCCTGAAGAAACGGAGCATGAGCCCACAAAGATGTTCTACAAAAGAGAAGTTTTCCTGAGCCACCTGGAGGAGACCTTGCCCATGACCTGTGTCATAGGTATTACTTCCTACTACTTGTTCTCAAACATCACAGTAAACCACTACATCTTTCATATAATGTACTTAAATCAATAATAAGAATTATGGAAAAAAGCTAATTCATCTGTTAAGGAGGAAAGTTTAAAATGGTAGTTTAGGGTGTATACCTGTGAATAAGATGTCACAACAATGTGGTGCCACTTTAAAGCGGTACTTACACTTCATTTTAAACTTTATTTTTACACATCAACAGCGGTGGCCTCTTCCTGCTAAATTGAACTTTGAAATTCATCAACAGTATTATCATTGAACAAATTTTATCTTTCCTTTCTGCACAGGCAAATGTATGGTTTCCTCCTTTAAGGACTACCTCTCATGCAGACCTACGGAGATTTCAGAAGATGACATCCTGCTGTGCGAGAGTCGCTACATTGACTCTGAGAAGCAGATGAAAAAGTTCAAGGGTCTGAAACGCTTCTCATACTCTGCCAAAGTGGTGGAGGATGAGATCTACTACTTCAAGTTAGTTGGAGAAGCAGAAATCTTATTTATACTATTTAATATTTTGAAAATTTTAGCCTAGTCTGAATGTCCAATGCTTTGCTCTGAAATCTTCCAAAGGAAACTGATTGTGCCACAGAAGGAAGCCTCGCCCTTTTTGGACAAGAAGATAGATGAGCTTGAAGTTAAATTGGCAGACATGGAGGATGCAGATGACGATATGGAGGATATGGATGATGAGGAGGAGGCTCCAGAAACGCCTTCTATGCCTCAAACACAAACACCACTTATAAACGATATGGATACAATGCCATACACCCCTTCTCAGGTATCCCAACAACTCCTAACTGTCTCCGATTCCAAATCTGTCCAATTGTTTCAAAACCCTTCTACATATATTAACACAAACACACAAATTGTTGGGTTTTTTTTGGGGTTTTTTTTTTTTTTTTTTTATCATGCAGTCCACTCCCAAAGTGAAGGGTCTATCAAAGAAGGAAGGAGCCAAGAGAAAGATCAACATGAGTGGCTACATCTTGTTCAGCAGTGAAATGAGAGCAGTCATCAAAGCCCGACACCCCGACTTTTCCTTTGGGGAGCTGAGTCGGCTCGTAGGGACCGAGTGGAGGAACCTAGAAGCTTCCAAAAAAGCAGAGTATGAAGGTGAAATGAAACACTACATGGATGTGAAAGTCCTTCTGGTGTGAGGGGTTAATATCAAGACTCCAATTTCTTTGATTTTTCCAGAACGTGCAGCCAAAATAGTGGAGCAACAAGAACGCGAGAGGCCACCTCAGAAGCAAGCATCCCCTAGAGCAGGTACCCCAGTGGGGGCACTGATGGGGGTGGTGCCTTCGCCTAGCACTATGGGAATGATAAACCAGACCATGACACCTGTGTCAGGTAACCCCTCTCAGAGACAGCACGAGTGTTTGACAACAAGGCAGCAGGGAAATGAGGCCGGACTTTTAAAGACTGGAATCCTCAAATTTTCTAACCATGTTAACTCAACGCTACATAAGACATTTTCTTTCTTCTTTTGCTAATGTTTTATATTGTTTTATGTTTATAGTTCTATTTCCACTAGCATCATAACTGAATTGCATGATGTTGAGTGCATGATTTTTTTATTTATTTTTTTTTTACCACAAACAACTTTTTTTTATTAGGAATTCATTTTACTTTCATGCTTGTGTGGCTAACATTTTCAGACCCATTTGTATTGCATGCCTCTTTCACACACTGAACCTCTACAGTCAGTTGATTTGGTAGATACAGTGCTTTTTATCACCTATGTCATAGTGCATACTGTACATGTTTCTTTTATCTTTTTTGCAGCTGGAAAACAAAAGAGTTTGAGAGTATGCAATAGAAAGTCATAATGAATTTTGAGTCTACACAAATTATTGCTTTTGGTCACATCAACTCTCATCACATTTATGTACAATTACATGTACAGTTTATACATAATCATAATTTTGTAACTATTATTCTGGGAAATTTCTAATTCTGTTTCCACTAGAGTTAATGTGACACATTTTCAGATATCTAAATATTCATGAGCAAACGTGGAAAACAAGCCAAACACATAAAATCTATGACTTTGGGTGCATGCGTGAAAGAGGCCACTGTGTACAATAGTAGTGCATGTTATTTTAGAGTCAGCTGCATGTGACTTATGCATGGATTTGTTGTTGTCCTCTCCTTGCCTTCTTCCCCAAGGCATGATGGGAGCTTACGGCCCACCTTACATGCCCATGCAGGGCCCCCATGAGGGCTTGTTGAGTGTGGCCCCAATGCCACCTCACCCTGCAGGGGGGGCCCACCTGCCTCTTCACCATCTACAGCAAGGTATGCCTGGATACCCTGGCATGCCCCATCAGGGTAAGGACCACTGTCCTAGCCACACCTGCTCAGTCACATCCAGTCGTGTCTCTCCTGCTGGAGGGGTTTACCTGGTCCACAGGCTGCACAGCCTGATCCACTCACCGAGCAGTCAGAGCTCTTTGGTCTACCACAAACTCTTTCAGTGTGCTTATATCCAAAACCTAACACATACAGGAACCATGCACACCTTCACATAATGCATGTGAATACTGGTGCAAAAAAAAAAAAAAAAACAACTAACATTCAACTGGTACTCAAACTAACATTTCCATAAGGTATTGAGAAACATTGCTCTAGATCTAAACACAAATAAAACCAGCTTTCGTTTACTATAGTTATTAAATGCACAGGAACTTAATATTGTCATTTAACAGGTATGATGGGTGTTGGTATGAATGGCATGGCAGGAAGTCCTGCACCAGGAAACTATATGCAACAGGTGAGTGTTACAAGATGGAGTAAAAATAACATAATGAGAAAAAGGAAAGCCTCATGGATCATTATTATACATAAGTTGTGCATGTTTATTAAATTGGTATTTAATATACTACTTTGGATACATTTATATTTTACCTATTGTCCATGTGCTAAAAAGTCTGTTGTCTGTCACTGTTTTAGCCTGGGATGTTCAGCCCAGGACAGCATGCACCTCCACCATATCCAGGACAGGGTCAGTTAGGCCAGCCCTCACACCTGCAGCCCACCACTCCCATGTTTGTGGCTCCACCACCAAAGACCCAAAGGGTGCTCCACTCTGAGGCCTACCTGAAGTATATAGAGGGCTTGAATTCAGACTCTACTACTGTCAGCAAGTGGGATCAGACACTTAAAGGTGGTGTACAGTAATTCTTTTTTTGTTTGTTTTTACTCACTTTCTCTTTTTATTTGTATCACAGGTGTGAACAGAAGATTGACATTTAAAAAATATGTTTTACTTTATTGCTCTTCACATATAAATCAAGTTATTTTAAAATGTACCTTAATAATTAACTCTATTTTTCTAAAGCAGCTCAAAGGCGAGACGCTCACCTGACCAAAGAGCAGGAAAGCAGACTGCCAGCTCACTGGCTAAAGAGCAAAGGAGCCCACACCACAATGGCAGATGCATTGTGGCGCCTGCGTGACCTAATGCTTAGAGACTCTCTAAACATCTGTCAGGCATACAACCTGTAACCCCTTAGGACACCCAAACCACTATAACCAGCTGTCTCACTGCTCTTTTCCCTCAAGCTGCAGAGTCTAGGAAGGACCATAGAAGCTAGAAGCAATATTTTATAGTGAATCATGATCAATTTTATATTTATTAGTTAAAATAATAAGCTTGATAGTTATTTGTGTGTGCATTTCGATTTTTTTTTTTTTTTTTTACACCATTTAATGATTGGTTAATTATGCTGTGTGTTGGCTTATTGATACTTCACAAATAAAATTCCAAATGCAATATTTACACTTTACTTTTGACTTTTAAATGTATTTGCACTCACATCTGCTCAGTTTGACTGAACTGTGAGGCGCCCTCCACTGTGCACATAGTCCTGCTTTATTTTGAAACTACTTCCTGTCTGTGGATGTCACTTCCTGTGGAGAGAAGCAAGACTGGGCCATTCTCTTTAGTGTTTGCCGTGTCTTCCCAATGTCCACCTCCTCACCACCCGCATTTTGACACCAAAATAACACGGACTGACCCCTGAACCCGGCCACAGACGGAAGGATACGTTGTCAAACCCCCGTGTCCTATGGAGTAACTAAAAATTGAACAAAGGAACCGCCGAGGTGAGGCTTATTCTGCACTGTGACTGTTCGGGGTTTTTTAAGCTAGCTAGCAGTTTCACCGGCTGTGTCCAGACTCATGGGAATTTATGAGAGACACGTACCGGACTCACTCAGTAAACTCATGTCAGGTAATGCTGTGTGTGATCTGAAAGCTCATCAGCCAGGAAACACAGTTGTCACAGTGGTTTTTATGAGTGCAAGGGTCCGTTTCTGCAGAGGCTGTCTCATGATTTCTCTCCAGCCCGACCACTGTAGCCAGGAAGCCCCCTAGCTAACGTGTTCGTCGGGGAGAAAGCACGTAGAGTCACCCGGCGGCCTGGTTCGACTGAGAGCCGGATAATGACACATTGGCAGTAATGTCATACACACGAAATCTTCATTCAGATGGTGAAACCGTTAGGTAATAAAAGTCAAGTGAAGCGAGAGTTGAACAACTGCAAGCGGTCTGTGCTTCGTGTTTTGCACCAACTAGCTAGCTCGGTGGGTTGCAGTCGTTATTAAACAAGCTGAAATTTGAGTTAACATTGCTTTGACAAGTTAGTTTATTTTGTCAGGCAAATATTAATTAGCGGAATGCACATTGTAAAATTAGCCCATGTTAGTTTAAATTGTTTGATCACGATTAGCAAAGACTAATGGCTCCTCCAACACCCAGCCAGGGACCGACACATCCCAACCCTGACTCTGATTAATGAGACCGAAAGGATATTTGGGGATTTGGATATTAAATGATGACCATAAGATGATGTTTGTGAGGAAACCGTTCAATCTAAGCTGTCACTGCGGCTGGTGTGTCTGCAGACACACAACATGCAGTGTTGTTGCTGACACACATCTAGCTGCATTGTTTGATTATCCTTGTTGACTGTGACTGATAAATGAAGCTGACCTTTTAATCTTCACACGATGAATTGACTTTGTAGAGACACTGTGCAAATCACTACTGTGTCGATTTGTCCTTAATCAACAGAAAATGTGCATTGTCTTTAAAGACCTTAAATTATGTTCAATGCAAAGTTTATAAACATTTGTAAAGGCCAGTTTAGCAGATTTATCATATGGTCTTGCGTTTCTGTCAGATGGAAAATTAATATGTAAAACTTATTGGGCAGCTACTGTTTTCATTTTGAATTTTCTTACTATTACCTCAATTAGAATATTTTTTTCCAAACATGATATGGTACCATGTGCAGATTTTGCAACAAGGCTTATGAAAGGAAACAGTACTGTTTTAGTGGTTAGTAAAAAGAAGAAACCAGAGCTACACTGAAACATAAATTTAGTATTTATCCCATATATTTAGCTGAGGGTAAAAGAATATATGGGATAGAGAGAAAATTGCTTTACATTTAGCTTACAGTATGTGTTTTGTTTTTTTCTGGACTGTATTGTTCAGTCTAGATATTCATTGCACTTGACGGTTCACACTTTATGTTAAACAATTATAAACAGTCTTATTCGATTAGTTATTATGATAATGATTTCAGTTGTAAAATGGATCACTTCCAAGGTTAAAAAAATAAAAACTGAGCTTGCAGAAGCGCAGTTGGCCCAGTGGGGATCATTGTTGTTTCACAGCAGCAAGGTGCTGGTTAGAAACCTGATCCCACCAGCAGAGGCCTCTCTGTCTAGATTACCCATGTTCTCCCCATCTCTGCATCATTTTCTTCCAATAATCAAAGTGCATTCACTGTGTAGTCCATAGATATAAACGTATAAACGTGGTTGTAGATTGGGGGGGGTAGACGGGATTTATAGAAATACAGTAACTTACCCCCTTATGTAAAAACTGCTATATCTTAGTTTAAATTTTTTTTTCCCTTCAGGCAGAGCTTACATTGGGACCTCCTCAAGCAGCAGTTCCTCCAACTCAAGCATTCAACATTGCGGCACAGAAAGTTTCTTATCTTGACCACAGCATACTAAGCTAGACCAACAGGGATGTCGCAGCTCCAGTTTCAATGTCCAGCTAGCCCCATTCCTGCTGCTCCTGCCCCACTGCAGCTGGGGCAGCCACAGCCTGGCTACAGCATCCCCTGTGCCTCGGGCACTTTGCCCTCAGAGAGCGCCAGCCAGCCCATCAGGAGCTCTGCTCTCCCTGCGGGCTCAGCCACTCCCTACAGCACCACCACAGGTCCGTTTGGACAAAAAGCTTTTTTCTTCCTTTTTAATTAAAATTTTAGTTTGGATGAACAGTAAATTGATATCTTTTGGTTAACCCAATTATTGGTGGTTGTAAATGCCACGTACAATGTTTTTTTTTTGTTGTTGTTGTTGTTTTGGGGTTGTTTTTGGGTTTTTTTTCTTTTTTCAGTTTTTATAGATGTAGCACTGTGAATATCTTCCCCTTGAAATATTTCCAATATTATATAACTTTTTAGAAATGATCATCAAGTTGTTGTATCTCCTTCTCTGAAAACTGTGCTTTCCCCCAGAGTTTAGAAAGAATAGCTGTGTTTTTATATGTATGTGCTTAGTTTGAGCATTTTGGATGTGTTTGTGTTGTTATAGTATCTAACATGGCAAACCCTAAAGAGAAGACCCCCATGTGTTTGGTGAATGAGTTAGCCCGTTTCAACAAGATCCAACCTGAGTATAAGCTGCTTTGTGAGCAAGGACCAGCTCACTCCAAGGTATGTTGAGAAGTAACATTAACAAACGTAAGAAAAGATTTAATCTATGCTGGCCACTTACTTTTTTACCGGGTGATGTGATTCATTGAGAATCTGTTATTGTTCTGTGTCAGATTTTCTCAGTGAGGCTGACATTGGGAGATCAACACTGGGAGGCAGAGGGGACCAGCATCAAGAAAGCCCAGCATTCAGCTGCTGCTTCTGCCCTCGCTGAAACAACACTACCCAAGCCCACCGTCAGGACACCCCGCAATACAGGCAAGAACTCAGGTGGGCTGTTCCCACTGTCTCAGTGTCTTTCTTGAGCTTTATATGATGCTTTGTAGAAAGGGGGTTTGTTCATTTCTATTTTGCCTATGTTTATTTTATAGCTGATGGCATGACACACATGATGGAGTTGAATGCACTTTGTATGAAGCTTGGTAAAAAGCCTATGTATAAACCCACTGACCCATACCCGGGAATGAGACCGCCAAACTTCAACTACAGCGTCCGGGCTCCAGGGCCTTACCAGCGCTCTATGCAACAGTGAGTTTCCTTTATTTGGAAATTAAATGAGAACATTCAACCTTTTGTTCCAGGTTTTTCAGTAGTTTCATGGATTGTTTATTTGAGATGGAAAAATTAGCTTTCTCCTGTATCTAGGTACTACTACCCATTTCCTCCAGTGGGACCAATGTTATACCACATGGAGCTCTCCATCGGAGGCCAGCAGTTTATAGGGAAGGGACGCACGCGGCAATTAGCCAAACATGACGCTGCTGCCAAGGCCCTGAAAGTGCTGCAGAAAGAACCAATACTGCAACAGTTGCCAGTGGTGAGAAAAGAAATGCATATTTAACATAAAATAGTGCTTTTTGCGCATAATTATTTCCAATCATCAAAAATCCATGGCTATTTTTTTAATATGCATTCTTCTCTTGACAGATGAACGGAGAGCAGGAGGAAGAAAATCTCAACAAATCAGAAATCAGTCAAGTATTTGAAATTGCACTTAAGCGCAATTTACCAGTCAACTTTGAGGTAATTTCTACATGTATTTTTCTCAAAGTTGATAATAGACATTATTTCAATAAAATACAGTTCAGATGGCAAATATATGGACAGCTACACATTTTCTGCCTGAGCACAGCCCAGTTGTCCAATTAGTTTTGAACCCTTGTAATTGGGGCACTATGTCTCTCAATATCCGACACACTTTTTTTCTATATTGAGCAAAGCTTTAATTATTTAAGGTCTTCTCTATTATTGTTATTTCAAATTGAATGGTACGCAGAAAACTTTAGTGAAAATGTAGTTGACCAAATACATACTATCCTTACTGTATGCGGATCACATGCATGACTTAGCCCAGTTTTTTATCCAGTTTATTTATAGAACATTAGTGTTTCACTATCCCTAATTTGAGAAAGCTGTTTCCCAGGTTTTAAAGGAAGAAGGCCCTCCACACATGAAAAGCTTTGTAGTGCGTGTCACAGTTGGGGAATTCACGGGTGAGGGCGAGGGAAAGAGTAAAAAGATTGCCAAGAAGCTGGCAGCTGCAGCGGTGCTGAGGGAGTTGAAGAGGCTGCCTCATATACCCAGTGTGGAAAAGACGCTGCCACGCATCAAAAAGAAAACCAAGTCCATCATCAAGGTGATGCAACCAGTCGGGTGGAATGAGGCTGTTCAATACAGATCTAAAGACTCTTGAGCAACTAATGATCAATCTGTCACATTAACAGCTGCAGACCAGTCCAGAGTATGGTCAGGGTATGAATCCTATCAGCCGCCTGGCTCAGATCCAGCAGGCCAAAAAGGAGAAGGAACCAGAGTACAGCATGGTGACGGAGAGAGGACTACCACGGCGCAGAGAGTTTGTCATGCAGGTGAGTCAACATTACTGTTGGCGTGATGCTGGAATAATGTACGCAGTTTATAGCTCTGTTTTCCTCAGCATTCACTTGTTGATTTCTCTACTACTCATTTCTTTGATCTGCGCATGTTGCATGTTGTGTGGTCCAGGTGACTGTGTGTGGCCAGTCTGCAGAGGGAATGGGGCCCAGCAAGAAGGTGGCCAAAAGGAACGCAGCAGAGAAAATGCTGGAGCTTTTAGGATACAAAGTGCCTCAGCCTCAGCCCCCTAAACCGGCACTCAAAACCGAGGAAAAGGTACCGCCAGACCTTTATCAGGCAAATATTGTTAACAAGGCACACATAATGTGTCCTGTGTTAAACTTTCATGTACGTTTATTGTGTTTAATTCTTAGACTCCTGTGAAAAAATCTGGCGATGGGCGCAAAGTGACCTTTTTTGAACCTGGCTCTGTAGATGAGGTGGCATTAGGTAAACAGTTTTCTTCTTTTTTTTCTCGTTTAGTGCTTGTCACCAATTTTTGGTGTGTTTTTTTTTTAATTTTATTATCATCATTATCATTATTATTATTTATCTACTCATTTTAATAAATACGCTTTGCCTTTGAAGGTCCTAAGGAGGAGGACTTCCGGCTGCCTTATCTGAGTCACCAGCAGCTGCCTGCAGGTATCCTGCCCATGGTTCCTGAGGTGGCTCAAGCAGTCGGGGCCTGCCAGGTATCCCAGGCCAAGGACTACAACCGAGCTATGCCTAACCCTGGCAAAGCCACAATCACTGCCATGATTGCAAACGAGCTGCTTTATGCAGGGACATCTCTGACTGCTGAGACTATCCTAAAGAACAAAAATAACCTGAACCAACTTCCCCACGGACCCCTCACCAGGCCTTCAGAACAGCTCGGCTATCTCGCATCTGTGCAAGGCCTACAGGTAACCAAGAGCTTGCTCCGTTGTGATTTGTGTGCATGCACCTTAGAATAAATGACAGCTCATTGAAATATTTAATTTGCTTGCAGGTGGAATACAAAGATTTCCCCAAAAACAATAAGAATGAATTTGTGTCACTGATTAACTGCTCCTCCCAGCCACCACTCATCAGTCATGGGATTGGGAAAGATGTAGAGTCTTGTCATGATATGGTGAGCCTTTCAACATCTAAAAAATGTATTGTCATGATTTTTTCATCACATTCAACCACAAAGCAGAAGTGAGCAGCACTTGCTTTGCTCAACTGACGACTGCAGTAACTTTAATATTTCACCTTCACTTTTGCAGGCTGCCCTGAATATACTGAAATTACTATCAGAGTTGGACCAGCAGTCAAATGAAAGGACAGGAAATGGACCAGTCTCTGGGTAAGCTGCAACACAATCTTTCTAGCTACCGATATGTGTTTGTAGTAAACTGTTATGTGTAATAACAACTCCATCATATTAAAACTACATCTTAGTTAAAAGTGCCTCATTCTGAAAGACATTTTAATCACTTTCAAAGGGGTCAGTCAAACATATCAGAACTTAATCAAAGACTCTCTGTTTTGAAATTCCTGAAAAAACTGTACCGTAAAAATGTGGGAGTGAGTTGCTCTATAGCGTACTCCTCGTCACCATTGCAGCCTAGTGGCTTTAGGATAGATTAGCTGCTATTAGTGAAACTCATCTGAATCTCCAACCACGTTTAAGTTGTATTGAAGGACTTACAGTTTTATACCTCTCTGTGCAGAAGTACTTTCGCACTGATTTAACACGTAGACAGTGACACTAAACGTAACTTATTTTTCACAGGTGTGGCAAGCAGGAAATCGAAGGTGACATTCACATCAAACAGGCTAACTCAAGCACATTGGCACAGACCCTGGATGGCACTGTTTAGATGATCAGGTTGTCTGGTAAAAGCACTAGAGAAAACTCAGACACTGTGTTCTTTGTCAGTTTTAGATTTCTTCAGAAAGCTTTGGGCTCCACAGGCTCTAAAATTCATAATTCATACACATAGTTCTCAAATGTTCACAGTTAAACAAGACTGATAGGTAACAGTTTCTTCTCCTTGACGTCGTTTAATTGTTCACATTATTTATTTTTTTTGCTTTGTAGAAAAAATAGCTGCATCCTAGTCAACGAGTTAGGAGTTTACTTGGGGGGGGGGGATAACTGTGACCTCTTCTCTTTTGCTAGGACTTGTTTACTCTCTGTGAGACCCGCAAACTCTTGTTTTTAAGTGTTTTATGTTTTATCCCCTGCTGAAATGGTTCATTTATCGTTTTGGTGTTCCAGTTTGGACATCATCTTTGTCTAGGGTGCAGCTGGTGAACCTCTGTTGATTTTCCTAGAGTGCTTTATATCAACAACCACAAGTGAAGTGTTATCAACATTACCATGTAGGGGTGGGAAGAATTTGTGACTAAATGTTGCGTGTTATGTAATGTGATATTGTCTCTGCTGTGTGTGGCAGGGATGTTTCCCTGTTGATACTCCCGTTCCCTCCCTTATGTCAGCGCCCCCATCCCCGCCCCCACCCCTGCTCCACATGGTAATTAAATGTGCTTTCATGCACAAAACAAACACTTTCTGTTATCTTGTTTTTTGCTTTATCTATCAGTGGGTGAGTATGTAGATAATCCAAGGCCAGGTGATTCGATCTTATAATTTACCAGCTCTCCTTGGTATCATATTTTAATGATATAGTCGCATTGTATCAACATTTATAAAATACCCACCAAACCATAGTACTGAGTAAAAGCTAACATGAGAAGTTACCAAAGTTAAACCAGCCTCAACCTTTGCTGCAGCATAACATTACATCAACTTGTCAGTTCCCTGTGTTGGCCAGTATAATACATGCGAGCACACTTTCAGTGGATTCATTTGAGACATGAACTCAATGTTTTTGATATGGACCTCACGATAAAAGATAGAGCTGACTCCAAAGTTTGAGCATTTCAAATTCACCTCTTTTTAGTTTATTTGCTCATCCTTTGCAGTTCAACAGTGAAACATTTTATTTGCTCTGTTTACAGAAGTGTATTTAGAGCAGTAGTTTTCAGTTATTTTAATTTTTGTAAACATTATGCTCATCTCTATTTTGATGGATCCAGGATTTAATCACTGTCCTGTCACTTTACAGCTTTGTGGTGAAAATATTTGGAAGGGATTTTCAATTTCACTGAACTTTGAAATCTTTTCGGTGTGCTGATGAACACTTGGCTGAGTAGTCATCTAGTACAGACTTCAGAATGATCCGTTTTAAAATCCAAAGTCCCTTCTGTTTGGCAGCAGTTGGCTTTCCTTAGGTTGTGACTGAATCCTGGATGTTGCTAAGCATTTCAGCCACTGCTAATCATACAGGCAGAAACTTTTTTTTTTTTTTCCATGAAAAACTGTTAACCCTTATTCAAATAAAATTGTATGCTTTTACCCCCCAAAGTTGTTCTAAATGTACTTAAATATGACTATGCAACCGTAATGGAGCTATTAGTCACTTGTTTCCTCATGGTATCAATAAAGGGGTACATGCACTTGTCGGACCCCATGAAGCGATATACTACCACATTGGACTCCCATGGCAGCAACCTGAAAAGGAGCATGTGCAATTAAACGTGTGACAATAGAACAGAATAATGTTCAGAAATAAATGTATTTATGGTTTTTAATAAATGGGATGGTGCAACTTTGTACTCACGCTCTAGAAAGGAAAGGCAGGTAGGTGAGGCGGGGGATACAGACCAGGGGTTGGTCTATCAGGATGGCATTCATGGCCTGCTCAACACAGTACTGAGGCTCCAGAGGAGGCAGGAGCAGTTCCATTTCCTCCCTAACAGTGGCACCAAAGAGCATTATCAGTCAGAGTGGGACATCAGTGAAGTAGGTGGAGCTGCAGCTGACCAATTTAACTTCACAGACAGAGTCCACAGATGATGGCATTTGTTTTTTCAGTCACTTGCAGTATTTTAGTAAATTGTCACAATGATTAGATGAATGTTTGGTGTGTCTGCAGTATGTTGGTGAGCAGAGTATCTTCAATTTGAAATACAGATGCTGCTACATATTTATCCTTTATCCTAATAATGTAATAGTTTCAAGTTTTGTTCAGTCAGTCAGTCCACCCAGAGGAACTATTGAAGTAAATGAGAGCAGCTGCAGTTGATTATGTTGACACCATACCGTATCTTGCAGCCTTCAAACATGCCGGTGTCCACGATGTAGGGGCACACCAGAGTGGTCTTCACTCCTTCAACCTCCTCAGCCAGCAACTCATGGGCCAGAGACTCATGAAAGCCCACTGCAGCAAACTTGCTGGCACAGTAATCCTGTCAAAAATCAGACAAGAAACACATGAGAGTTTACAGTGAACTGTCATTTTCATTTTTCAAAAACCCCGTCAGAGTGTGACAGGCATTTAAGTTTGTTTCCGGATTTGTAGGCCTCCATTGAGAGTTGTGTTTAAGAGTGTATCAGTAAAGCTGTCATATCTCTTAGTGTCGCAGAGATATATTCCCTCCGTGGTTTACCTCCACACATGCCGTGCTGAAGAGGCCAAGCACGCTGGCAATGGTCACGATGTGTCCGTGATTGTTGGCCTTCATCTGGGGGAGGAAGGCCTTCACTGTCTGAGAAACACACACATTGTTATTTTTGCAGTAAGTTATGAGGCAGCATTCTGTGCGAGGTTCATATGACTTGTGGTGACTTAAATATTGCTCAATATCAGGAAAGCTTATGTCGCACGAGCAGCTTCGCATTAAGAGGATTTATGTGGGAATCCTAATGGTCCATAGTGTGAAAGGGATAAACCAAATGCATTTTACATGCCACGTGTCACAACACATACAATAACCTACTGTTTCACATCTTAACTTTTATATTTTGCAATTCAAATGCTCAAGCCAGCTTTTCAAATTTGAGTCAGTGCTGAGTCACTGACGAGTCTGGCTTATACAAATAGGTTTCGATGTTTTTCACTAATAACTGCACTTATAATTATGCTTCAGTACAGGTGGTCCATTGCCAAGTATTTGTTCTGAATATTTCATTGTCATCACAGCGGGGGCTAATGATAAATCTGTAAATATGGATGATTAGGAAAAACTACAGAGGCAAATTTTCTTCTTAATGAATTGATTCAGGAAAAGAAAAGAGAAAAACTATTTTAGAGAAAACTCCCTTCCCATCCATACTATATTTAATAGAAAATAATCCAAATGAGAGAGAGAGATCTAAAAATATAATAATTTAAATGAGTCCAGTTTTGAATACTGAAGGTGATATACAAATCAGTTCTCTTCCTTTCTTTTACTTCATATGCCAATGCCACATTGAGTTAAGAGTTCTCACCCAGAAGAGGGCATGGCAGTTGACTTTCATCGTCCTTTCCATCAGTTCGTCGGGACAGTCGAGCATCCGCTCCCCTGCCACCACTCCAGCATTGTTCACCAGTATGGTGACATCTCGGCCCAGGTCCTTTCTGACAAGGTCCGCGCTGCGATACACTTCCTCCCGGTTGGTCACATCCACTGTGTAGGTGTACGCCTTGCCCCCCATCTCACACACCAGCTTGGCTGTCTGCTCATTGGAACTGCTGCTGATGTCCCATAACACCACGTCTGCCCCGTGCTTGGTGAATTCCTGAGCAAAGAGGCGACCCAGGCCGCCTCCAGCTCCAGTGATCAGCACCAGCTCACCATCAATCGGCTTGGTACGTGGGCGCATGATGATCCGCACAGAGTTGCGTAGGATGAAATAAATCACATCCAGCAACATCATCTGGAGGTCCATTAAAAAAATCATTTTGATCTAATTTGAAGCTACTGGTGGTCTTTGATGGAGTGAAAGAACAAGCCTGAGTTGCTTAAAATGGATTGGACTTCACACCTGCCACCTGCGATGGTTTGTGTCCTGCTGCCAGTGTTGGATGAGTGCAAAGGAAGCAGACAGCCAAGCTGGTGTTCTTCTCCCTCTGTGAGCCTCAGTCTCCATCCTTGGTTCATTTAAAGACTCTCCTCCTGGATTAGAAATATCTAAGCTCCCAGTAAAACCACTTTAACTGTAAGCTGTAAATGTTTGCATTTGCATCATTACTGAGGAAAATAACATGCGCAAGATTTCATTGCAGCTAATTCTTTAAGTTTGAAGGTCATTGTAGGAAACCTTTTAACGTTCACAGCTTTGACTTACTGTACATGTGAAACTCTCAGATCTACTAGCTCCAATCACTGCCCCATAACTGCCCGATAAACAGTATATAAAACAATAATCATTTTACCTTTGACTGTCAGTTTTCATTATGGGAAAGAAGCAAATCAGTTGCAACCTGGAAAGTAATTAGTAAGTGTTTACTCGGAAAATTTGGAAAAATAGAAGAATATATTGCTTATTTAAACCTTTTTATCTGATCACAAAGTGTAACTAGGAAGTTATATGAACCTCAACCTGAACCTGAACATTTTTCTTTCCATATTTTTGAGTGATGAGAATTGGTGATGAAAAGCTGCCCTAATACAAACACTTAACACACTCTAAACTCTCAGACAGCTTGGACAAAAGGACAGATCAGAGACTTGGAGGTTATTTGCGGTTAAGGCGACGCAGTGAAGTCAAATTTGATTTGGTGTTCAGCGAGGCAGCACCTTTAAAGGATGAGGTTTGGTCCCATCCAGTTCCCCTGTTGTAGTCAGAATCATATTGAATGAGAACTTAAGGAGATTATGAATATAAACTGTAAATCTCTGCATTGTTAATTAAGTTCCAAGAAGGCTTCTTATTGTATATCACATTCCTGTTTTCTAGGTGAACACAGCTGGCCTTGTTTACTCACAGGGTCCCTATGTGAGGCCTAGTTATTGGTCCATACTGATGAAAAAGTATAGTTTCATTCAACCACTTCATCCAAAATCTCAGATTCTGTATATTTAAACATATTTTACATCACTTTTCAAAGCAGTTCATGCCTTTCACAAACCTATGGCAATTGTATTTACAATAATTAATATACATTAAGAATTATTTTACTTCTAACTGTCTATTTATTTTGGGGGGGGGGCACAGGCCACAGGATGGGGCCACACAGACAGAGAAGGAGTCATGTCTGTTACCTAAGTCTGTTGCCTTAGTCTGGACATAAAAACAGCAAACTGAATATGTTATCGGTCGTTCAGCTCCACCGTTCTCTTCTCTTTCTGCCACCATCTTCCCACACAGGAGCAGACTGCTGGGAGTCTGAGTCACAGAGGAGGCCTTCACTGTCCACACTGTTGTTCCCCATGCATGAATAACCATGTTGAGGCACACATGAGCCAGGGAAGTTGGCTGCTTGGCAAACAGACCCAGAGAGACTGAGTGAAGGAGCCAATCTAAGCAATTACACCATTCATTTTCATTTTCAACCAATTGCCAGTAGAGCCATGGACATGTAAACTTTCAATCCTATACACAGACTCTCATCAAAGGTTTAGCTGAAAATGTACTGATCAAATAGCAGGAAAACTCAGCTCAAAGTGTGTCTGTGTCTTCATTTTGATTTTCCCTGCTAACTTCTGAGCACCAATACAGCTGTGTCCTCATGTAATTTCACATTTCCTCCCTTCACATGGTATTGGGCCTAAATGAACACAGTGCATCTAGAGACACTGCAGTACACACCTCTTACATGGAAAGTAGAACAGACAATATAAAAAAATAAGAAAAAACAAAACAAACAAACAAACAAAAACCACTGAAGAAGTTTTTTCTTTCATACATGTGTACATTCAACAAAGCTTCAGTTTCAAAGTTTTGATTTCAACAGGAGTCCATTTAAGGACTATCAGGGACGGAACCAGGAAGACTCTGAGGATGAAGGACTCTGAGGGTGAATTACTCTGAGGGTGAATTACTCTGAGGGTGAAGGAGTCTGGGGGTGAAGGATTCCGGGGGTGAGGGACTAATTACTTCCTTGAAATACGTTTAAGGGGTGTCAGAGTGATGGAGATCCTGATGCACGTGGTGTCTGATACAGTAGTGTATGCATTATCAGACACGGCCTCCAAAGTTCAGATCTATCTCCAGTAAATCACCTGCAGAAGTTGGGTCTGTCCTTTCACATCATTCAGTCAAACCAGGTGCATCACTAATTCCTTTTTTGTGAACAATTTCCAAGCACATCGTTCATTCTAAATGTATGACATCTAGTGCAACATATGTCAGATATATTGGTCTTATTATAGTTGCTCCCTCTGTGGTCCCAGCTCTTATAACCACAGGTGGCAGGAAGAAATGAGACATCCCTGACAGTGGCAGCGTTACAGGGTAAAACATCTATACAGTCCAGAAAAATGTGAAATCACACTCTTTTTTGGATGTTTGTATCATCTTTATAAATATATTTGTGTGGGTGTATTTGTATAAAATAAATATTGTGTCCAGTTTCAGTTGACTTCTCTGACAAAAGGGTGCCAACAGAGTGTGGGCCTGCACGCCCGGTGGATGCCTGAGGGAGGGGCACCATGTGCGTGTGGAGTGCCAGCTGCCTCCAGGTGCTGCTCGACAGAAACACTGTGCCGGAGACGGAGAGGAAAATGTCCAGGCCAGGTAAGAACAGTATGAGACTGCAGAACATGGCTCACAACAACATAGATTCAAATTTAACTGAGCTTGTGTTATTCAGATAATGTAATGACCATAACAGCCAGATAAAGTGTTTGTTTTTAAACTCAGCTAAGAGTTTATTTAGCCATGAAATTAGCTTGAAGTTCACCATTTGAATAAAGAGTATATCTAATAAAATGAAGGTGACCTCTCTGTCCCTGTGGCACAGTTAAAATATCAGCTAAAAACAGCATGTGTCACAAGAGACAGTCAAAGTACACCCAGTATTACTCATTCGTCACGCACATCTTTTATTCTTAAGCAGATATGATGATGAAAAATAATGAAATAACGACAGTAATAACATAATCTGCTTCTGAACTTTACATTCTTGTCAACACGCTTCTTCGGATGTGAAACGCTCCCCAATGAGTTACCAGTTTTCTGGTTCTTACCGTGGAGACACAGTGGGAACTCAGCATTTTGTTGTTGGCTTTGGTTAGAAGATTTATTCCGCTCTCACATCTGCCCAAAAAATGTGATGAACCTGCAGGCAGCTGGTTAGCTTATCTTAGCACACAGACTGGAAACTGGGTTAAACCGTACTCACATTTATCAAATCCAAATTCTTTTATTTGCCCCACAGTGCGGAAATAGCAATAAACTTCCCATTGGGAATCAAACCCGGTCTTCCACGTGACAGGCGGTGACACTGTCCACCAATATTGGGCAAAAAGTAATTAGTTATAGTGACTATCAAAAAGTAACTGAGTTAATAGCTGAGTTGCAGCATTATAAAAGTAACTTGTTACCACACATAAAACACTTCTCTTTCTTTATTCGCAGAGGTGCCGTGGAGTATGGAGGTGAGTTCTAACACATACACAAAATTGAATTGTGTGCTTTTCCTCTTAGACCACTGACATCAGGCAGATCTAAGTACTGTAACAAAGAGAACTACCTCTAGATGGCAACATTGTTCATCACATGGCTTTAAAGAGGACTCTTGTGGGCACAACCAGCCTTCCCTTCTCCCTTCTGCTTGCAGACGGCAGTCTCTCCAGTGGCAGGCAGTGGGAAACCCTCAATGGAGGGGTGTGTGGAGACTTGTGGGGTGACAGGAAGTCTGCTCCTGCCCAACAGCCCTCAGCTTGCTCTTCATCTGACCTCCTCCTCCCTTCTGTGAGACCCCATCCTTTACATATTTTCCAAGAACAACCTCTGACTCTTATAATTACATTTGTATATGTAAAATATTCCTGAGAATATAATAGATCTTCTGTGTGTTACTCCACAAAACAAGTTCCTTTCTCCTGCAATTCAAAAAATTGAAAAATGAAAGTCAGGGATTCCTAATCAAAATGTAAAGTGATCTGATTTATTTCATTTTGAGTCATCAAAGGGAAATGTTGCTTTTCTTAAGAAATAGAAATATCTTGGGACATTGAGACACGTTTTGTTTTCTTAACATGACCAGTACTGGCTCTGTGTGAATCACAACCAGTTACAACGCCAAAGTTACAACATGCACTGAACAATAGAACATTTATACAGAAACAACAGCATAGAAAGTCAACAGGTAAAAATGTTTTTTTGTTTTGTTTTTTTTGTTTTGTTTTGTTTTTTGTTTTGTTTTTTTTACAAAACAGACAGCCTCGGGACCTAAAAACAACATTATATAAGAGCTGGCAAGGGTCGTTCAAATATCTTCTTTTTCAATTCCCTGGAAACAGTGTACTTTACAAAGACCGATGGCTTAGGCAAGGTTGGGGTCAATTCCATTGAGAACTTAAAATTTAGCAAAAATATAGTTTAGATTTTTTTTAATTTGTTCTAGGTTTAATTTGACTCGTGCTCTAATACTGGTTTATCTCATGGTATCATGTGTGATGTGTGTTTTACTTCATCAAGGCATCTTGAATAGACCCCAACCCTGGAATACAGTGTTAGAGTCAGAGAGTGTGGAATTGGGCTACTTGCTAAAGCAGTGGATCTCACTGGGTTTTTCAAACTACCACATATCCCTGAAAGGCTCCTATGGGGAACTAACCCTAACCCTAAGCCTAACTGAAGAAGACTTGAAACTCTTTACACTTAAATTTAGCAGCAGGTGCAACAACCAAATGTCAGCTAAATGCATTTACTGTACAATTGGGAGTCTTTTAATGGAAAATTACGAGAATCTGTGCTCTTTGTCCTAGTTTGTATCAATAAATGAGAAATAAAACAAATCACTGGATTGCGTTTTCTCCATAAAAGATGATGGTTTAGTGCTTTGATTCATATATGAGTTTTTCCACAGGGATGTCAGTGAAATAAAAAGCTCAGTGTGTAAATTTAAATGGGCCCCTTTTAAAATGAAGGGGAGAAAAGTGCCCAAGAAAATAAAAACAAAGAATGACTTGTAAAAATAATTGTTTGTTTTTTTTGTGTTGTGTTGGTAACATATCACAGTATCACAGTCTAGGTATCAAATCACAACATCATGCTTGGTGTTTCTTTGCCCTAACTTGCCTGAAATCTAAAATATCTGTACTAATGTCAACATTTCACTACCTGTGTGTGTACACATATGGCCGTACGTTTGAGCACCATGTGCCCGTAATGAATCTCTATTCTCTACAGTAGTGCTTGCTGCCTGTTCATGAACTATTGATTGTCATCATTGTTGAGAGATATTCCAGTGAATAATGGTCCCTGACTACCGTAATATAGTAAACCTAGATGATTGGACCGGAGCTCACAGAATGCTTAAGGAGGGATTGTATAAACTGGCTGCCCTTTACATTAGAGTTTTTTAAATGACGTTATGCACTCAGGACAAAATTAGAAAACACTTTGACATCGGTACAGATGTAACAGGGTAAAACATGATGAAATGTTTGGCATACATTGGCCTTGACTTTTCATGGATCACAGATAAACATGTAAGAGATAGAAAGTTAATCAGAAAAACCTAACCCCAATGTTCCTCTGCTTGCTTCAGGTTGATCTCGTCTGAACAAAACAAAAGTAATGGAAAATTTGTCTAGTTTTTTTTTTTTTTTTCCTCATTGTGGAATTGAACCCATAGCACTCCAGCCTCACAACAATATATGAAGAATCATATATATTTTTTTTTATCATGGAAAACATAAATTCTTGCATGAATATAAAGGAGCAACTATTAACAGAAAGTTTTTTAGGGGAGACTTTGCTAGAGACTGTCTGCACTCAGCTAGTAAGCATGAAGATTTCATTTTGGAACACCTCTTTACAGATGATACCAAAAGCTTATGTTTTAAAAATCCTTTTGAATGTGATTTTTGTTATTTTTTGTGAACTTTGCCTCTGATGTCAACCAACACTTGGGGTTTATTTTCAACCAAGAATAATCATTAGTAATTTCACTTGCGCACATAAATGAGGTCACAGTACAAAGCTGCATAAAATGTATTTTTCTGGCTCCAAACCATCCAACCTTGCGTAATTATTAGTGAATTAGTTTTGTTGTTAAACAAAAACATTCCTCCTATCCCTCTATCCTGAGCTGTAGGTGGAGCACCACTTCAAAAATTAAATGTGTGTCAAAGTAATGTTCATTTTCTCATATTATTACAGTTCTCTTGGTAATTAAGTCTGCTACAGATGCATTTTACAGCCACCACTACAGCTGGAATTTAGAGAAAACAAAAGCAGGACTCCCCACCAACATGATTATATTCATCCCAGAAACACTTCATTCTTTTACATCATTATATGGCTGCCCGCTGCTCTAATGCCCTGCCTTTACAGCAGTCAGACACACACACACAGTTCCATCTGCCTCTCACAGTCATTGCTATTCCTTTCACACCCTGGCTTCCTTCACCATGGGAGAGCAACATGAAATGGTTCAACTCTGTGATTAAAACAGGAAATGGAATCAGGGTTTGTGATATGACTCTTAACCACAGTACTAAAAAATGCATGCCAACCACCTTCTGTCGACTCCGAACAAATGTCATTCAACACCGACATTCGTAATAGTGCAACTGCTTCTTTGATAGCATCCTCTACTGTTGTATTTGCGTCAAAAGGTGACTATGAAAGCTTTCAGTTTGCTCAGTTTTGTTTGAGAACTTGTTTAGCTGGCAGTGGAAGAGATTATAAAAATTCTGGTGTAGAGGGAGAAACTGCATTTGTAACTCTGTTCATGCAATGATGTCGTTCATGGACATAAAGACTATTAATGTGTATATTTTATTAAAAATGATCAAGATGTGTCTTTAATGTGTTAGTAAATTTATTTTGTTAATGTTCTATTTTACTTCAAAATGGAATTTCTTCTTCTCTGCTGAAATTATTTATGCTCTTCCTCTTTACGTGAAGACAATGGTCATACTTTGGATACCACTTTAACAACTCTGCCTGTTTTTTTCCACTGTGCTAACACACATATATATGTAATATAAGACTGTTTCTCTTTGTAATACGGTGATATAGAAAGACAAAAGAGAATGCATTGTGGATTCCAGCCAAGAAAATCAACCTCATTTATATCATTTATAGTATGTTGAATTATGAGATGTTGCAAAGATTTAAGACAAACATGACAATGTACAAGGTCCTCACATCCTAACTCTGCATTTACACACCATTTATGAATGTGCACAGTGAGCAGTTGCTCTGTTAATACGTAACTACTGTGTATATTGTTGACATTATGGATGCACGCCTTTGTGTGTGTGTGTGTGAGTATTGTATGATGAGCATACATTACATGCAATCAGACTAACCTGCCCCAACTAGCAAACCATTGGTGTGCTGCTGTCAGCCTTTGATAACAGCTGCTGTCACCATGGGAACTAAGTATATCTATGTATGCTGCAGATCGTCTACGATAGCTGTACGTATCTTCCGTGGGAATGAGTGTGTGCTCATGCATGGCTTTCATCAGTTCTGATTGAATTACAGCTGAGTTACAGTGAAGTTATCCTGGTTATGTATATTTAGTGCTATTAGAGTTTATTTTGACACTTTGAGGATCCTAGTAGAGGTGGACAACTGTCCTGCTTCGGGTAAATTGTACACAAACAGTAGCTTCCTTTATCTGAAGCTTCGAGATCTCTTTGGCTGCTATCGTGTTGGTTAAAGGAAGGCCAATGCATGCTGAACATCTATTAATGGAATCTATACTTCATGTCATTAAGCTGTAAACATACTAAATATATATATATTAAAGGATTTCCTTATACTTAACTATTTCTTTAGATATGAAGAACAAGCAACTTATTATGTTTTTGTGTGTTGGCCAGTCGGGTGTGTACATGCTTCGTAAATTTGCACTTTATGCAGCAATCGAGAAAATGATGTTTGGCTCTTATGTTAGCCCTTATCAGAAATTCTTGGTCCACCGCTATTAACCTTGAAGATAACACTCAGGTAAGACAATATTAACTGGCAGAGATTTGATAGATATGGTAATATAGGGAATAGGAAAATACTGTTCAAGGAGTGCTCATTGTAATGGATGATAGGCTGAAGCCTCTGTGTCAAGACACTGAACCTTATACATGATTACTCTTCACATATGATTAGGACACAGGAGACTAGCAAATCACATATTTCTATAAGGAGCTTTCTCTTAGCTATATAAAAATAAATCAGGTAAGACAATCTCAAGAGTATGTATACAGTAATTATAGTTACATCACTCATTAGCATTCACACTCTCTCACACATGCACACACGAACAAATAATCACATCCTAAAAAATTTAAATGACTAAGGCCAGGTTTGGGAATGGAGGGCACGAGTAAGTAGCTTATAGGCTTGTAGGTCCTCTCCTGTATCTCTGTGACTATATAATGAGCTGACTCTGTAATGGGACAGTCAGTAGCTGGGATTTTTTTCCCTCCTGGAGAACATATAAATAACCCCCTGCTGCTGAGAGCACATCATCCAGTTGGGTTAGACCAGTTTCAACCCCAACACCGGATTTATCTGACATACCTGCATCCACGGGGATTTCTGAAGAGAGCTTTTGGCTACCAAGGAGTGCTCCTTTTTTGTGGGTGTGGAATAATGTCAATAGGAATGAGCTGAAGGAGGGGCAGTGACATTGTCCAATTTTGAAATGTTTTTCTCCCAGAGTATTTATCACACCTATTCACCTTATTATGGCAATGGGGTTATCGCCCAATGGCATGCTCAGGTATTTCCAGGAACATTTCAGTGAGAACCTTGTCTCTCCCTCTTCCTTTATCTCTGGCTCTGGAGTGTTTTCAGTCTGTCTAATGTTTGTATCACACCCTGGTCACAGGTTCCTGCTTGTTTCTGCTCCACTTTTACCTCAGAGATTTTTATCCAAAGCATTTTGACGCCCCCTCTCAACCTTTGGCCTACGTGCTATCTCGTGTCCTACATGGTTCTCTTGAGCGACCCCACGAATCCCTTCAAACAGACAATTCTGGCCCAACATTTTCTGGGCTGCTTCTAAATGGTTGGTGCCCCTCTGGTAATTTATGTTGATGCATTTGGGGCTTGACCCCGCCAACAAACGCTCCGAGGGATTTGCATCAGAGTTATCACGAAGGTGCTCATCATCATCTGTATCAGCGTCAATGTATTTGCTGATGGAGGAGTCATGGAAGGTAAAGACTGTTGGTGCCAGGGCTGTGTTTTCGGGAGACTTTGGTGGTGTTCTGCTGCTGGCAGTTGTGTAGACCGACACCTCAGGACTCAACAGGGAGTGGTCTGACATGATTGAGTTGTCTGAGAATGGGGACCGGCCTGACTCCCCGTCACTGTGACAGCCTCCTTTAGGGATAAGGCTTTTTGAGGAGTTGCCAGAAAAGAAGAATTTCCTTGCGTTCTCTGCACATGAGGGCTTTGTGACGGACACAGAAGCCAGCATAGGCTCACGTGCTCCAGTGGGTTGGTGGCCTGTTTTCAGGGCGGCATGCTGGGACAAAGCTGTCATCGGACTGTGGGAGAACTGGTTGCCTTCCTGAACACCAAGTTCGATTGCTGGACTGTGGGAGAAGCGTGGATTCTCCTGGAAGTCTGTAGCACAACTTATGTAGCTGTCAATGCTGGACAAGCTTTTCATGTCCCCGACTCCCTCTCTTGTTCCAAGGATCGGTGGTCGGTGGTCTTGGATGGCCCCCAGTTCTATCTCATCCCTCTGTTTGCTGACTCTGGAGCCTCTGTCTTTAGCATTGAGGTTAGGTTGTGACTGCGTCTTTGCCATCTGGTTGTACATCTCTTCTAGCTTCTGAACATTTAGCCGCTGCGGACTGTTAGCACGGCCCTTGCTCGGAGAACCTAACTCTTGGGCGTTGAAGGAACGGTTTGAGCTGGTCTCTGATGCAGCCCTCTTGGGGGTCCATTTCCATCGACTTGGAGACAAGTGGTTGTCATGAGGCCTCTCGCTCTTCTCTACAACCACATCCATCAGTTCTGCACTACGAGCAAACGCCTCTTTCAAGTTCATTGAGACAATGCTACCATTTCTCTTTGCCCTTTCTAGGGCCTCTCTTCTTTTAAGTGCTTTTTCCTGCCTCTTCTGCTCCTTATAGAATTCAGAGAAATTATTTACAATAATGGGAATAGGCAGGGCAATCACCAGTACTCCAGCTATACAGCACAACCCACCCACAATCTTTCCCAGAAGAGTTTTGGGGTAAATGTCTCCATAGCCGACTGTGGTCATGGTAATAGTAGCCCACCAGAAAGAAGCTGGAATACTTTTAAACTTTGTATCCTCCTCGTCTTTCTCGGCAAAAAACACCAGACTGGAGAAAATCATGATGCCCATGGCCAAGAAGAGAATGAGCAGGCCCAGCTCATTGTAACTCCTCCTCAGGGTAAAGCCCAGAGACTGGAGGCCTGTGGAGTGGCGTGCCAACTTCAGAATACGCAGGATACGCATGATCCGAAAAATCTGAACCACGCGGCGGACGTTCTGAAATTGCAGCACGCTCTTGTTGGATTCTGTCAGAAAGATGGTGACATAGTAGGGCAGGATAGCCAACAGGTCGATGACATTTAGAGGTCCTTTAAAGAACTTCCACTTGTTGGGGGAGGACAGGAAGCGAAGCAGGTACTCCATGGTAAACCAGGCAATACACACAGCCTCCACGTGGGCCAGTTGGGGGTTGTCTGTTGAATGGCCATACTCATCTGTGGCCTGTAACTCTGGAAGCGTATTCAGAGACAATGCAACGGTGGAAAGCACGATGAAGAGTATGGAGATGATGGCCAGGATCTGAAAAACAAATGTAGGTAATATGAGGGTTGAGATTGAGATTGTAGGAGCAGAGAATAACATCCATTATGTATAAGTTTAATATCAGATATCAAATACACACAAGCATATGTTTCTTATTCTGACGAGATAATTACATCCTATGCAAAGTAAGATGTATGGTGTATTTATTAAAGATTCTGATTACAGCATGAAAGTACAGACAGCAAATGAATTCCAATAACCTCCCAGGAACCTTCAATAAATCTCTGACTAAGTAGGTGATTGGCTCAGCACTAATGTAGCGAATTGATTTGGTTGACTTAATTATTTATGACTTATTTATTGGGCTTATCCACATGGGTGAGTTGCCTTGAGTGGAAAATAACATAAGGAAATCAATAAAGAAAAGCAAAAGGACACAGAATTCAGAATATCTGAAATTGGTATCAGTACATTGTTGGTGACTGTGACATTTTCACAGCTTTTGTCATTATACTTTTTATGTTCACAATGACAATGCTAATGCTGACTATCAGCGGGCACAAGGTTTACAATGTTAGCATGTTGGAATTTTGCTGACTTGTGAAAAACAAAAGGTATGGTTGAATATGACGGGACATTTGCTTTGAAGGTATTTTTACGTGTAGACAAAGTCAATTTTGACCTCATGATGGTGCTAGAAGAGAAAACAAGAGATCACTAAAGTTTTTAAAATTCATTCCAACTACGTTAAAAACAGGAATCATGTTGGTACTGGAGGGAAAGATGGGGCATCAAAAAAGTCATCATTAGAATGAACAAACTAACCTGCATCATTACCTCAACAACTAGTGTATCTGTGGACGGGAGATGGTAAATGAAAACCTCTATGATCACTGACAGAGCTCTCAAATGACCTTTTTAACATTGTCTCATTATCTCAGCTAATCAGAGGAGTACTCTGTTTCCACAGAGTGCTGACCCTGCTCACTAGTTAGTGACAAAGCAGGCACTAGACTTCATTGTGATGTCAGAAACACATTGGACAGATAGTAAATTTTGGTTGGATATAATAATTACTTTGGTGTCAAAGTCCACTGGCTAATTGGAATAGTGATGGTCAAGCACTGTTCGGTTTCGCTCATGACTAAAATATACATAATCATGTCACACAGTGACATTAGATTTTGGTTACTCAAGAACACAACAACAGCAAGATCACATGTTGTAGGAATTTCCCCACAATCCACTGTATTAGGTGATGTCTTTACAATATAAAGAGCAGATAAGTGAGATGTCTGTCAGAAAACAGCATTGCAAGCACACACACACACACACACACCACCTACACTACCAATCATGCCAACAAGCAAGTTTTGTTGGTAGACTACACTTCTTTTATGACAGATCCCCTGCAATCACAGCAATTACTTTGAAGTTTTTTATTTTTGAGCTTGTGTGATATGAATAAGTGACTGCTCTGTTTTACAACAATGAGTGATGCCAGCAAAAAAGTTACACTACTCTTCAGTCCTTCAATCATGTACTTCCATCCATTATCTATACTGTTTATCTGCACAGCCTCTCAGGGGAGCTGGAGCCAATCCCAGCCGACACAAGGAGAGGGCAGGCTTCACCCAGCAATGGGCAGTCTATCAGAGGGTCAACATATGGAGACAAACAACCACCCATACTCACACTTATGGGAGCCATAGAGTCAATTCACCTAATGTGCATGTTTTTGGACTGTGAGAGTGCAAAACATGCAGACAAAGAACATGCAAACTCTCCACAAAACACAAAAAGACCTGTGAATAAAGGTATATGGTCGGGTATTCTGTTTCCCAATAATTTCTACACAATATTTGAATCTGCTCTTTTAGTGGACAAAGGACAGAAGTATTTCATGAAATAACTGTCAATACTTGTTCTAAACATCCGGAATGAAAATATTCAGATACAGGACTAAACAGAACAACTTAGAGGACGTGTGGGAGGATGGATTTGGAACACAGATCCTGTTTTGGCAAAAGCCCACACAAATGAGGTTAGAGTGTTATATGATGAAATAAATCACAAAATGTAGTTTTATAAGACACCTGCAACACTTAGAAAATGACTATTTGATTTGAATTATAAACCATAATAATAATTTCATACTTGGTCAAGCTCGACCACAACCTCATCCATGAATTGTTTACACTGGTTAAACAGTCATTTGTGTAAACAAACGGAGCGGAACACATGATGTAGGGTTTCCCCATAAACTGTCCAGAGGAAATGAAGGCACACTGGCAGAAATAAGGCAATAGCAACAGTTGTTAGGAGGTGATTGACAACATGGGCTAATACATTTGGAATCTATATTCCCAAGAGTTAAAGTGATGGCAACCTTATCTATGACCAATCAGAGCAGGAGGACACTGTTGCCATAGCGTCATGGCAGACATGAAAAATGACCCTATCTGTTTATTTTCTTCCCTTTGTGCTCCTCTCCTTCAGCCCTGGAGGAAATCTATTTGAATCAAACAGTTGAAGAGCAGAGAGGTGCTGGGATCGGCACACTTATGGTGGAGCTGACGAGGGCTGCATGAAAACGCAGAGGGAGAAAATGTTCAGTACTGTCAAGAAGAAAAAGGAATGTGCTAACTTACAAAATAATTAACAACCTAATAAAGTTCACTCTTAGGGTATGAGGCACACACAAAAAATATGCAGTGAGTCATAAAAAATAGATAGAGATGCTGCTGACAAATCCCCAAACTTGAAGCCAGGGGAGATCTTAGCTATTGAAGAACAGGATGAAAAAAGGGAAGCGGTAATAGGATTGTGATGCTATAAAAAGGTCCCTAATGAAGGCACACTGATGCTGCTGTGTAGCATCATGGTGATGAGGTCAAGTTCCACAAGGAATCCCTGCACATTTCCTGCTGGTCTACGTCCCTGTTGGCTCTGTCTCTACACAGTTTGCACTCTTGCTTTTTTTTTTTTTATCCTGGATTGTTTAATAATTTCATGAGACCGTTGCACTTCAAATACGAAATAAACCTTTCAGTGCACATAAAAGGAGCCACAAAGAAAAGATATGACGAGGAAAAGGTTGAATGGAGTCCACATGGGATAATGCATACATGTCATGGCATCAATAGGATTACTGGCTATTTATAGACTCAGTGGAACCAGTATGGCACATAACAAAGCATGTTAATAGTGTCCACACACAAGAATATGTCTAGTATGTTTTGCCAGAACGGCATGATGAAGACTTATCCCCCCCCCCCCCCAAAAAAAATATGGACACTAAATGTGTGACCATTCCTTGGTCGCCTTCTCAAGGTAAGTAAAGATGGGGGGAAGGGGATATTTTTTGAGAGGAAAGGAAAAGATGATTGAGATGGACAGAGAACGAGAGAGAGCACAACCTGTCAGGAAATCACACTTTCACTGTAAACAAAGCCAGATTGCACCGGATTGTGTCTCTCATGGCTGGACAAGGTGATACCTACCTTCATTATGCTGTTTGAACAGATATCTGGGACAAGAGTTGGTGTGAAGAATAATACCCCCCCCATAAAAAAATAAAACAAAACAAAGGCACACACAGCCCTGTGCTGCGGACTATGACATTCATTACATAGAATGGCACACTATATATATACAAAACAAATTACCCAGAGGCATCCACACTTGAGACTCAAGAGAGGAAGAAAGTGATTTGCAATTATTCCTGAGCAAGTGAGGTTGTATTTGTTGTTTGCTCTCTCACCAGCTTTTTCACTTGCAGTGGCCTGTTTTTATGTTGGCTACGTCCCAGCAGATGTAATTAATTTTCTTTGTGCTACACTGGTACACTGGTTTTGTCAGGGTTGTGTGTTTTCATCTGTGTATCCAGTGCTTGTCCAACAAGGATGGAACCTTGAACTTTGCTCTTTGTAGGTAGACTTATTTGTAATATTTACAAATATTACAGCATAGTGGTTAGTGCTGTAGCCTGACAACAAGAGGGTTGCAGGTTTGGTTCCTGGGCCTGGGACCTTTCTGTGCAGACTTCGCATGTTCTCCCTCCAAAGTTTGGGAGCTGAGTCAAATGAAACAGCCATAATCACTGAACCAAAGCAATGCTGAACCAGAGCCATTTATTGAGAGGGTGGCTGATACTAGCATTCTTAATGTTAGCCACACTGGGCAAACCAATGTCATAGATTTTATAAACTGTCTGTATCTATCTATAAATCCAAAATCAATTTATATATTCCAAAATACTGATTCATATTTTTTTATGTTGTTAATGTTTAAAATATTCCCTGACATTTTGCTCACCAGCCCTATAGATGGCACCTGACAGTTTCAGCCCAGATGAGCAAGAACAAAGTGCAGAATGAGCGGCGGTTAGCTTATGCTAACCTCCGGGAACTATCGAGTGTCTCCGTACGCCGCCATTGCTGTGAAAAAACTGAACCATTGCAGTGAACAGAGTTGTCGCCACTCTGTCTCTAAAGGCACACTAACATGTACCACATGTGTGGGTTGGGGGGGCAACCTGCTGTTCAAGTTGGTCTTTCGTCCCAAGCGACAGCTCAGGAACTCCCAGACTCCCAGCGCACCGCCAGGTGTGATAGATAGATAAGAATTGAATCATTTCAAAACAATTACATTTTTCAGAAGACACGATTTCATCCATTTGTATTTCTTGTGTTGTTATTTCTATGCTGCTCAGGTTAATGTTAAAACTGTGAGGAATATACAGCCAGAGTAAATAATACGAATTGGTAATTTGTGTTTAGGTCTAGGTTGATTGTGCATCGATCGATCAGTAATGCCTCAGGGCTCAGATAGAGGAAGGCGCGCGCTTCTCTCTCTCACGTTCAGTACAGCCGAGTGAAGGTGAGAGCTGTCTGCGTTTCTTCGTCCCTCTTGTCTCACTCTTTTCTGCCGTTTAAAGTAATTATTGTACACAAAGCACTGTTAACCTAGCGACATACATTGTTTATCGTCACTAGCATTATAGTTCACTGTGAGAAAGACGTTGTGTAACTTTTATTGTGTGAAACCATCTCGGGTTAGCTCCGTCATCTTGTAAGCTTAGCTAGCTACTGCTGTTGTTTTGCTGTGACGTTTCGTCATTGTTTATATTTAAGATAAGTTACTGTGACTTTATGCGAGGTGCTTAAAACCAATATTTGTGTAAGAAGTCAGTTCACGTGTCAGCTAAAATATATTAGTTAAAAAAGTAAATGTAAGGTATTTCATTGTTACAGTTAATGTTGTGTATACAGGTTAAAAACACAATTTCCATTATGCATACATGTGTATAAGAATAGCTATGGTCCTGAGACTGAGTGTATTCAGAGAAATGTTGGAATTTATTTGTACTTTATGTGAGCGTAACACATTCAATACAGACAAGTGAAGGCGGGAGCTGTGTGTGTTTCTTCGTCCCTCTCATCTCACTATTTTCCTGTTTAAGGGCACAACACAGGCACCTCTCTCATTAGTGCTGTGCAGTGGAAGCTCCTGTTCCTGTGAGTATTATCACCGTTGTCCCAGCTCTCACTCATTACATTTTCCTAATCATGACAAGTCATAAACCTAAACTTCTATTTGGCAATTAAATAGGCGTGGCATGATAAGGTTTTGGTCGTGGTGTGTTCACTTTGAGGTGAGTAAAATTATTAACACTAAGACCCCTGACTAGTTGACTTGCTATCCCATCATCCCCTGAGCCACATTTGAGACCACAGGGATACCATGCGACACTCTCCAAGCCCTGACTGCCAGCCACTGTCACCATGACAACCCCCTTGAAGCTCGACAGGAGGTGGCTATGTGGACCTGCTTGTGAAAAGCAAGTCTGACAGGGTCTCCTTCTCTCTGCCTCTCCCACCCCCTCCTCGCTCCTTCCCTCAATCCCTGATTTGTACCTTATTTGAAGCTCACCCAGCCTTGAACCATCTGTACTGTTCCAGTCTCCAGGATTTTCTTTTATTTGTGTCAGACAGTTTGCATCTCGGTTGCTGGGATACCTTGTTTAAGTGCTGGATGGGTTATCAGTTCAGTTGGTTAACACTGATCAATGGCACTTTGGCTTAGTTTCTCATATTAAAGTAATACCCATCATTACAATCAGAAAAGGGAAGAAATGCTTCATGAATAAGTGTTTAAAACTGCCCGACACCCTCCTCAGGTGCAGCTGTTGCCACACATTCATACCACTTGGACAAACAGGTATCACATAATCACATGATGGATCTTCATCAAGACGTTAATGTCAGCAGTTGGCTGTGTGTGTATAATATTGTGAGCATTGAATAATGTGGAATAATTCACACTCCTTGATTCTGAATGTTGAAGGGCTCTGCCTCTCTGCCTGTGAAAGAGATGGGGTTTCCATGGAGACGGGAGGAGATTGTGCCTTCCACGTTTCCCCCAGCATGATAGCTTGAAACACACACGCACTTTTGCAGTGGCTCGGCTGGATCCTCCCCACCCTGCATCACTTCATCCTCCAACTTTGAGCTGCAGACTCGTGTTTTTCTAAACCGCTCCACCACATCTAACCAAAATGAACAAGTTGTACCTGATGACTCGTCACAGTAGCTGCAGCCAGTTTTGGCTGTTAGATTCAAGATGGTGACCTGGTGGTCATGACATTGCTTCTCTAACATTCAGGCGACTACATTTAAAACCTTGTATGTGTCTTTTTCTGGCTGTTAGGCCTGGCCTCTATAAATATTGTATGATAGTTATGGTCATTTTCTGAAATAATCTGCACATTAACTCAAAATCACACTGGTGTGCTCGATTTGTCATTCGGACCGCTAAATTAATGAATTTAACCTTGTTTCCACTCAGAGTACATGACACACTTGCAATATTCTGTCGTTTATGATTTTCACATGATTGAAAGCAAGTAGGAGCATTCAAATGATCACCAACATTTAGTAATACATTAGCCCCCTAAATGTAAATATTTATTCTCTCATTCAATACAATCTAAGGTTTGAGGCCAGGGAATCTGAACAAACCATTTTTTGGGCTTCCTTCATCAGACTTCTCCCTCACTCATGCAGAGCTTGCATGTGCAGAGCGCACTGCAACCCCATTCAGCAAACCATTAATGTAGGTAGGAAATCTATGCCTGGACATCCATCTCTTGAATGAATCCAACCTCATCTCCTCTCCCTCTCAATTATTCATGCATTTCAGAGAATCCAGACTCAGCATCTATATTTAAACTCAGCCCGGTCTATGGTGACTGTATAAATAGAAACATCATAGGGCCTGGTCTGGAACACCAAAGGAGACTGTTTTCATCAAGAATTTTGACTTGGAGTACAGAGCATTTATGAGGACTGCAGAGACATGAAAGACATTGTGGACATTGTTGTGCTGAGGCATTTCTGAATTGAGGAAAATGTATAGAGCAGTATTGGATATAAGGCAATGTGTGAAAAAGCTTATTTTGCTTCCACTGGTCATTAAAGGCTGAAAAAAAAAAAAAAAATCAATTTTATTCCCAATGAAAGCTCCCCCACTGCACAAATAACTTGTTCTAGACATGGTGAGCAGTCATATTTCACATCCGTCAGGGCTATTGCTATGATATTGTGTAATAATGAGTCATGCAGTCTTGCAGTCCATGAGAGTTTACATATTGCAGAAATCAGAGAATGCCATGTTGAACTCTGCATAGCACAAAGTAGCACAGAATGAAAAAGGAAAAATCTGAGAAATTCAAAGAAAGGTAAAAACAGAGAATGTGCACCATATAAATCCTTTACACACCTATATTCCCACGTAGATCCAACTCCAAGTTTTTGTGTATTATGCACCTCTGTAAAACCCCCCCCTGATAAAAAATTTGTTAAAAATAATAAATAGATATAGTATAGTATAGGTACAGTATATTGAGCAAAGATTGACTCCACAAATGATAACATGATTATATCATCCTATGATCTACTCAGGCTGTAGTAGAGGAGATGAGTAGATGCATAAGCCTTGTCCATGATGTAAATTATGGACTAACTCAATTTAGCTAGCAAGCATTGGAAGTGGGTGGAATACACACACGATGCACATAGAATTGGTGTTGACTTCAGTCTACAACTCTTACACAACTTGCAATTTTGGATGCAAATAACTAATAATCATACTTCTGATTGTTATCTGATTTGATTATAGTGTGGTGACAAAAACTAGCATACAGGTAAAGTGTGTGTTTCTATTTTTCCAACAGAAGACACATGTACCTACCACTTTGGAGTGCATGAACGCACAAGGATAAGTATCGTACGTTTTAATACTTAAAAGTGCTCAGTTGTGAGTTGATTTCCAACCATAAAACACTAATCAGTGCAGCATTTTTTTTTTTTAAACCTGCAGCTTTGCACTAATATTGTAAAAAGAAAAAAAACCCAACAAAAAACGGTCCTTGTGTTTTTTTAAAATGACTTGAAAGAATGTTGATGGACACTCTCTCTTGCTCACTTGCACATACACACACACACCCTGTCAGGCAGCAATGATGCCTGAATAGAAGACAGCTGCATGTCTCAGCATCACAGAAATGACAGTTGCCATGACGATAGTGACAGCAAACTTGTAAACAGGTTGGTGATGGCAGGTGAAAGGAAATAGAGAGAAATGGGAAGAGGACAAAAACATGGGGGAAAAAATTCACACAATCAGACAAGTCTTGAACAACTTAGACTGGAAGATGTACTGCCCTTGGAAGAGGGGCCCCCTGAATTGGGACACAGCTAAGGCATTATGGAAAATACTGTAATTATGATGATGTGTGTGTTAGAGAGAGAAGGACAGTATGTGAGTGTGTCTGCATTTGGGTGTGCAGAAACTTGAAAGTAGTCCCAGAAGGTGCTCATCAAGGTGAAAGGCTTCTCGCTCCAGCAGTCAAGTGCTACTCTCACAATCAGCTGCTGGCATGATGGATGCTTCTCCTTCACCTTAGTGGATTCTATTTCTGCCTCTGGCCTTCACACTTTCCACAATGTCATTCATTCACCTTTCCACACAACCTGCACGGTGCAATAAAATCCACCAATGATCCACCAGTGGCAACAACAAGTGGAGCAGCTTCCAGACCAGTGAGTTCAGATTTACAGACTGTGTTGTCCTGTGCACAGATACACATGTTTAAGATTGTTTATGGTGTGCAGGAGTATCACAATAATTGTGACATGGTCTCTGCAGCGCCACTCGTGTGTGTGTGTGTGTGTGTAAGAAATGGTAAAGAAAAGAAAGAAAGAAATTATATTCACTAAATTACCATACAGCACAGAAAATGTCATAAGATGTACTGGGGCCCTCAACTTTTATGCTCATACTCATTTGGAGCAATAAAACAACACAGATACATTTTTTATAGTGGTAGTTCAGGCAGAAACTCCGAGTTACATGGCAAAGTCTGCTTTACATATGAATTTACAGTGTTTTGTGACTTTTACCAGGGAATTCAGAATACCCTGCTGGCGTGTATAAAGATACTTACAGTGACAGGCAGAAGGGGAAAGAGAGGGAAGACACAACAAAAGGCCACAGGTCCAACTCAACATGTAACCCTTACCAGTACCAATTCCCCTATATGGGAATATATCTATATCTAACATTTCTCTGCTCCTCCTCTGGCATTTTTTATTTGCAGTTTCAACCTTCACCCAGTTCCTCGCCTTTCTGCGTCTGCTCCCAAACTGATGGATCTAATCACTCAACTGGATCTGGCTCACGCACTGGGAGAGACATAGGTCAGCACACACTGCACGCAGTTTAAACTGGCACAGCAAAATAGCCTACTTTTTCTATCACAATATTGTGAAGCTACAAAAAAACTCAGTCTAGCCCAAAATGCCAACAGACCCCCCAGTTACCACTAAAATTGGCTTTTCATTTTCATTTGTTTTGAAAACATTGTCATTCAAATCTGCCTCATATTCCTGTGCAAGTTTGCACCTTGTTGTATAGCGCTAATTTGCTATTAAATATCTCAGTTATTGAGACAGAGAAAACCAGTGCTGTCTCACCAACCAGCGATAGTTGTGAAATCCACATAACTCAGACACTCAGTTTCCCGACTGACTGTCAGAGTTGGGAAGATCATTGCTCAGTCATAATGGCATCAGAGTTTCACTTCATACCATCACGGGTTGGTGTGTGATTCAGCAGCTGTGACAAGTCGACGTGCACATTCCTTGAGGCTGAGCCAAGCTTTGGCACAACTGACATAGAGTTTCCATTGTAATCACTCACTCACAGACTTTGACAGCATAGTTGTGAGTCCGTGTTTCGTTGTACAGTATGACCTCTGTGTCACTCCAACTGTACGATTAAAACTAACACATCCGCAATAAAACATAAACTGCCAAGAAGAAAGAACAAAGGTTGATCACTGTTTTTTTTTTCTATCATAGATTTTGCAGTGCATCAAATTGAGTTGAGACATAGAAAGGGATCATATAAACCTTTTTTCCTAAATTCAGGTTGCTTTAGAACTCTTTTCTCTCATTAAATGCTGCATATTTTATGATTATTTTAACTATACATGTTTTCTCTACAGGGCATCTATGTTCCAGACTGACTTTGTTGCAAAATATGCATCTATAGAGACACCTCATAATGAGAGTGAATTTTTGCGTTTTCAATGCTGCATTTTTGTATTTCACTCTCAAAGCATAAACAAAATACTAAACAGATGCTTTTGTTCCTGTAGCCTCTGGGAATGTGTCCTGCGTTTGAGCATCATTCTTTACAATTTTATCTGGTCTGAAGGCAAACACAAAATCAAATGGTTAGTTCTGTCAATGGAGGCAATTCATTATCTTTACCCCAAAGTTTTCAGGTCATTCGTGTTCAACTAACTCTAATTTTTGAGTAGCTGTTAAACTTGGTCATGTGATCTTTCAGGTTATGTCCCATTTTGTGTCTGTTTTTTCTGTTTCTTTTAATTAAATTACCTAAGGACAATTGATATCATGAATATGCTTCAGAAAGCAGAGTGAGTGTTTCATTACAAAATTAAAAGGTGCACTGTACTTATCCTTATTATAATATTCAGAATTGAAAAAAAAAAAAAAAAGTGTTAAAAATATTTTAAAAATGACTGTTGCAGGCCTTACAGACCCAATGTAATGACAGGTGTTGACTCATATATCTGTCATGCAAATTGCAGCCACAACCTTATAAACTGGGAACCTTGAATTTGCAGATCCTTCCAGAGGCTGTAATAAGAGTGAATGCTCAATAGTCATCTTCATCCACTAGTTTCTATGTTTTTCCCTGAGTCATAAACCATCTTCTTCATTTTACGTTTCTCTGGATCAGATTCAGCCAACACGGCACACACTTATTTTCTCTTTTATATTTACATTCTCTAACTCTCCAGATCTTTTGATCTATCTTTGTTTTTTCGCACTCACACTCTTTGCTCCTCAGGCTTCCCTCCTCTTGGGGACAGTGATGTCTTCGTGTCTTTCACTCAGTGCTCACGTAACCACTCAACGCCAAATTGAATGAACAAAGGAGCCGTCTAGCTCTGCAGAAGCAATGCAGGTTTCTTGACCTCCCCCTGTGTCTCACTGTCCACTTCACAAGATGTTTCTAGGCAATGACGGTGTTTTCAGCAACGAAATCATGTTTCGGATTTAAAATGCATTCTTATTTTTTGTTTAAGGCTTTCTTTTCAAATGCTCTTTGCAGTCACTTCGCTGTTTGACCTTCATTGCAATGACAACTGATATTTAATTCATGACACATGCAACCCATATTTTTTGCTACCGAATAGTTAGGACACCTAGGCCCAGTCCCAATACACCCCCTACCCCTACTTTTTAGCGCTGCCCCTAAATTTTGCGCGTTCCTGCGAGGGTAGTGGTGTCCCAATAATTTTTTTCACGTAGGGGCTATGAATCTAGCCCTTCAGAGCGAGGGTTTTCCGATGCTGACTTCCCAAGGAAGGGCCAGTTCTGCGATCCCCAGAGAGCAAGAGGATGTGGAGAAGTCGGAGAAGAAAAAAACCCACAAATAATTCACAAGAGACAACAGACTTGGATGGTGTATTCTTCTCCGTGTACCTCTTGGTTTATTTATCAACCGAAGCATGATGAATGCTAAAAAAAAAACAAAAAACGATCGCGACCGTAGACTCCATGTTTTTGTTTTTTTTGTTGTTTTTTTAAATATATATTGACAAAATTTACATTGACAGACAGAGTACGAACAGGGTGATGGCGTTACATACGAAAATAAAATCATGCCGATTGAAATTTACATGAACCCTAGCCTCCATGTTGCTGCTGGGACTACGCAGTCGCTTGCGTGCCCGAACGTAAACTACGCAGTGACGTAGCAAGTGGTGTCCCAATTCCTAGGGAAGATTACAAAGCCCTACCCCTTGTGGCTTCCTTTCGAGGGTTAAGGGGTAGTGGGTGAAGGCTAGGGGTAGTGAGTAAGGGCTAGTGGTAGTGAGTAGGGTGAACATTGGGATTGGGCCCTAGACTCAATAGTAAAAGAGGACATAACAGAACAAAATGTCACCAAACCTGTTCTGCAGCAGTGAAACATGCCATGGGAGTGCCCAAATGCAAGCCCGAGAAGCTGAGGTGACATCACAACCCTTGACATAATCGCTACGAAATGCATGACATGACTTGTAGAATGCTTAAAAACACAAGTCAGCCATGAGAGACTAAATGGTGAGTGAGCACCAGAATATGCAGCTCAATGTCAAAACAGCTGCTGAATAGTCCTTATTTCTTTCCAAAACCTCTGTTCAGCTTTAACCAATTCTATAAAATAATTGATCACTTCAGTTCCCTCATTTGTTTCTCTGTTTATGTTCACCATTGAATTTTTCAGGAATATTTATTCTCCACAAATGTTCAATACCCTGTGACTTTCTGTCCAAATATTAAACTAGTTGTAGGAACGTGTATTGTTACTGAACTTAAAAGTTAAGTTAGATACACATTCATGCACCGACACAACAGAGAGAAATGAAATGAAATGATACTGAGAATCCTATCATCTTTCCCGCACTGTTGCCATGCGCTGGTATTGTATAATCTACCCAGCAGACTGTTGACTGTGACAGAAACAGCTAAATCGGGGGGATTATCAGGCCTTAGTGGACTTCTGCATGTTTTGTAGGGTTTCTTGGTTAAAAAGAATGTATTTTTACTTAAGACGCATAAAAACCATAAAAATGCGCCGTCATGATTTCATCTGTGATTCTTCCTCTAACACTAAAACTTGAACCAGCACATTGTTACATTCAATACTGTATGCAAATGCATCAATATAAAAATATACAGTGTAGAGATTCAACTCTGCAAGATATCAGTACCTAAATACAACAAAATGAATCACACAGCTTTGTAAAAATTATCACTTGTATCAACTGCAAGGTCCATCTTAACATGTTTCAACACATTATTTTGGTTTTCTGTCCATCCATTTAAGTGTTTTGCTTTAATTCCACTGCCTTCAGCATTATTTTCAGTTACAGCAGGCGGCTGTTTTCCACTGTAGAAGACCTGTCCAGCAGCAGGGGAGGGACACAAATTTGGCAAATCACCAGATGTCCAACTGGATAAAATGTTGCTCTGCCGAATGTGCAAAGATTGCAACAGTTTGACAAAGTGTTCAGCCCATCAGCTTTTAAGGTGATAGCAGTTCAATCTTATGTTTACGACATGTTTGGTATGCTGTTAAAATGAAGGAATGCAGGTTTAAGTTTTTTGGCAATAAAACAGAATCTAACAAATGTGTTTGTGTCTTTTTAACCAAATTAACTTGGCTGCCAGTCTGAGTCAAAAATATTAGTTTTTTTTTTAACTTGCGCTCCCACAAACTTGATTCAGTCCTCACCATATGAGAGGAGAGACATTCTCTGGAGGAGGCCAAATCAGATATTAATTTCTCTTTTTTGGGGGGGTGGGGTTCTCAAAAGTGTTGGCTGTGATAAGCAAATGAATTTGGCAGTAAGGACTCGGGATAAGGAAGCAAGCCATCTCTCTGCATTATAAGATCATGATCATAATTGCTCAGCAGTAACACATCCTCAGCATGCAACCATCAATCTGGTCAAAAGTTAGCCCCCTATCTGGCTCAAAACTTTACTGGAAACTCGGGGGAAAAAAACCCAAAAGACATTGTTATCATCAGTCCAAAGTCTGAACATTGTCAGTTTTGTCATTACCTGTTTGTCCTATTTAATTTAGACTGAAATAGCAGTAAAATACTGTTATGTTCATAAGAGGCTATTACAATTTCAATTTTACAATCAGAAACTTCATACTATGCAAATGAAGGTGTGTGGGTGTGTTTGTTTCTGCTCCTGTGGAAATTGGTCATAAGTCAGAGCTGTTGATTCATTTTCTCAGCCTTTCCTTGTCCAGAGGTCCAATAATTAAGCACTCTATAGCCAAAACATAGACATGGACTAAATCATGTTTGACGGGTTGAGTTTAAGTGAACATTAACCAGAGGTTGCAGTCATATTATTATTTATAGTTACATTTCATATAGCTGCACACTTCAGGGCAAGTTAGATGAGACACAACCACTGCTGTTGATGAGCAGACAGTGTGACAAGCAGAGAGGGCAACTGGCATTGAAAGCATTTGCTGAGGCACTCAGTCGCCGGGTGCACGTGATCCCCGTTCATATCACTGCACTGCACAAAAGCAGACCACAACAATCCTCAAATGTTATTTCTCCTTCATCCGCTATCAAGCACAAATTTGTGACTTGCACGGTCACTCTGCAGCTTCTTGCAAGTTACAAATGACACTTGATACTCAGGATGCAGATTGTTTTTCTCTGTGCTCTTTGTAACGTGAAACTGTTAGACCAATTCACAGACACAAGCAATATGTGACCTAGTAACAGCAACTTCAGGGATGTTTTGGAAGCACCATCTCACAATTTAAATGTTGGATGATGACAGGAAATTTGACAAAGGGGTTACATAATTCATCATTGTGCTCTGTGTTTGTTCTGAGGACGTTGTTTAGAAATTAGAAATGCAATTTGTTCTATGTATTTGAGCATGCAGTGTTTGTGCTTCGTCTTACATAATCATGCCCTCGCACAAATATATCCCTGACAAGATAATATTATGTTGGGTAGACTTGAGAGGCCCATATGCTTGATTCACTTAGTACAACTTATACTCACTACTATACTACTTAATTCACAAACTTCCTCTCCTTGTTTTTCATTGTGTAAAATACTCTGCAAATATCAACAACAACAGCATTTTTATTTTTGTTACTGTGATGACAGAAGTCCGGTACATTTGTATGGGTTGTGTTTGCGGTTAGGAAAAGGATAAAGGAACTGAAGTTAAAGGAATATTTGAAAACACTCATTGCATTCTCTTTGTTGTTTCGACAAGCAGCATAGCTTGCTGTTAAATCAGTTTCAACCAGGAAGCTTGTAAACAGAAAACAGCAGTGGGCCAAAGATTGACCCTTGGGGAACATCACAAACTTTTTTACTGCAACAGGCATTTGTTATTGCTACAGAGAAAGTCCTGTCACAGGGGACTTAAAAATGAACTGCACCTTTAAGGCCTGCCCATGTTTTTAGATGATGTGGCGAATCAGTTTGATAACCTGTTATAAGCAGTGCCAAAATATATATCTGAAATACTCACCATGAAAACAACACTGGCATAGACCTTGATAATGTCTTTCCTCTGCAACCTTAAAAGCTATTTAAAACTAATTCAGGCCTGTTTCTCCTTGAGGATACAAAAGGCCAGACTGAACCGGTTCCTTCTTCTATCCTCCTAGATGTTAAAAAATGTTGAAAGAAACTGCCTGAGGGGCAGCGCGGTGGGACAGTGGTTAGCACTGTTGCCCCACTTTGCCCCACAATAAGAAGGTCGCGGGTTCGGTTCCCGGCCTGAGGCTTTTCTGTGTGGAGTTTGGATGTTCTCCCCTAGTCTGTGTGGGTTTCCTCCCACCATCCAAACACATGCATGTTTAGGTTAATTGGTGACTCTAAATTGTCCGTAGGTCTGATTGTGAGTGTGAGTGGTTGTTTGTCTCTGTCTGTCTCTGTGTGTTGGCCCTGCAATGGACTGGTGACCTGTCCAGGGTGTACCTAGTGTGAGCTGGGATTGGCTTCAGCACCCCCGCGATAAGCGGATAAGTGGTTGAAGATGAATGAATGAAACTGCCTGAATGCACCGGACTCTACAGAATGGTTTATGGGATTTTGGAAAATATGTCCAAAGCTATTCAGTCTTGAAAAAGCAGACTCTGAATGATGTGAGACACGACATTCCTGTCTGGCTCTTACCTCCTATACATCAAGCTCCATTTGACTGTGTGAATTTCCAGCTGTCAGAGATAATGATGGATCCTAATTTTGTTGATGTTTTGGATTCTCCTGCAGACTGATTTATGAGTTGGCCTCTAGCCAAACTGCGTTTATATGTCATCTTAAGTGTAACGTGAGAGGAGCATAATTGGAATTTGTTGCCTGCCATTTTGAAAACAATAGTGATGGGCACAGAATTGAAAGCGCGGAGGACATAAACGACAGCGAAATTCATGTTTAGCCTTAATATCCTCCCTAACATGTTTGAAGCTGAACAATCTTGACACTAAATGAAATTTTTCAACTCAGCATCAAGCAGAATTTCAAAAATATTCATCTCAAAGGTAATTAAATACATTGGATGTCTAAGAAGAAACAAATATTGAACAATGCCAAACTGAGTGAAATTTCGAATAAATTTTCCTCACAATTGTAAATCTTCTATAGTTTTAGCCTTATAGTTACAGAGGAGATTCATGTATTTCACATTTAAATGAATTATATGATTGTATATGACACTCTTATACTCCCGGCCTCTTAATCTAATACTAATGACATAAACCAGTCAAATCTAATATGACGTTACATAAATGCTCCTGCAGGTGGAAAGCCTTTTATTGGCAGCAATCTGACGGCTAGGCACTGCTTTGCCAGCGGTTAGACACAATCCCATTTTATGGTGATTCAAATCTGATTTCGGACAGAGAGAGACGGACAATACTGTGGCTTACAAAGAACGTAAACAGAGAGAGAGAGAGGAAAGCTTCAAATTGGGGCTGAAGTCTTCTGGAGAATAATTAATGTGACATTTCCCTGACATTTAGTTGGAGGTAAAGCAGAGGAGCCCAAAGAAGGGTAGGAAGGAAACAGATATCAGCCAGTGAGGGGATAGAGAGGCAGGAAGGAACAGATGCAGCACAAATGACTATTTCCTTCAAAATTTTGACAAATACTGCAGCTGCTACTCACTTTCCTCTGTTGCTCTGCACAGACATTAAAATACAGGATGAGATGAGAAGTGTAATTTAACACACTCACACACACACAAAGTGAGAGCGAAACACAAACAAACTCAGCATTCACTCCTTTAGTGGTGATAAAATTGTACTTTTGTTGCCTGGTAACTGTTTGTTTTGTGCTTGTCTCTCCCATTTACCATCTGTTTAAGGGCTGTAACACATACATTTTCATGTCTGACCAGGGTAAGGGAGCACAGCTGCTGAGCTAGCACCAGGGCAGTCTGTAGTCAGAGATGGACCACTGGACAATCCCACAGTTTGTTCCAGCATGTTAAAAAAAACACACTAAGTTTGGTTTTTGCTTACACATTTCCTTTAAAGTCTGCTTCTTACTGTGCTGATCTGTTTTTCTTGGCACTCCGCCTTTTGCTTTGGATTTCTAATGACGCCAACAGAAGTAATGATAAACACTTTATTGATATGCTATTGAGAGCTATGTATATATATTTGCAGGAGACAATATGCATAAGCATTGTGCTGTGTCATTATTCCAAACAAGGAGCACCCATCTTGGATGAGCACCTCAAATCATTTTTACAGTGATATTTTGATAAATTGCAGCTATCAGGATGTGATAATGGATACAGCAACATATGGTTGACTCAGAGTGGTCATCTCCTTTTTGTAGGCTACAGCACTTTCTTAGCACTAACACAATAAACATTGATTTTACATTGCTTTGATACCTTTGAAGAAGACATTCACTGACAGACTTACAGCACTCAGTCCGTTTGTGCAGCAGTGCTGACAGTTCCCGCAAATCTTCACCGTAACAGCATCTGCCAGCACAAACTGCTAAGAGTTTCATTTCCATTTCCCATTCCTGATTGCCGCAAGCCACAAAAAGGCGTGGTGCTCCTTTCAAAAGAGCGGTGGAAAAAGACAGCCCCTTTGATCTCGGTGATTCAGCCAAGGAGAGTGTGATCAAAGGCTGCTTGTATTTAACACTGCTGTGGTCTCCCAGGTTGCAGTCGCAGGTACGGCTCTCTCAGGGCCAACTCTTTGTTCACAGACTAAAGGTGAGCACAGCTAATAGTAGTCACAAAATGTGGCCTTGAGATAAGGAAATAATGCGCAGCAGAATGAGGACTTCAACATCTAATTATGACCAGGGGGCTTTGCAGACTTGGCAAAACAAAACGCTCATTCACCCAAATTGTGCCCAACATTAACACACAGCAACATAGGCTTTGAATCCTTGAAGCTGCGGTGCTCTAATTTTTCTTGCTACTAAGTTCCTTTATAATAAACTGCCTCAACAGTGTGGCCTGAATGACTTCTTATTGATAATTGACTTAATCATGAGTTACACACCACATTTAATAACTCAGCTTCTTCTGAGGTTTCTATATCTATCTCTTGTTCATTGAAATATGCACAGTAATGACATGTAACAGCCATCTCCTATTGATCAAAACCCTCCAAATTAATGATTGATACAAATGAAACCCAACAAGCCTAAATCCTTTATCATTTTTTGACATTTGACATTGTTTATGGGCGCAAAGATGTAAAGCATTATCTAACCCTCCAACAGAATTTGATTAACTTAATTAGCTGAAGACGATGCAAGGTGGGGTTGTCAAAAACAAACAACTGGCCAAATTCAGGGACAATACCACATATTGACCAGATATTAAATCTGGAGTCAAAATGTATTTCATGTAGTATGTGAAGGGAGCCAAAAGATATGTGATTTACATGGTGAATGACTAATCTGACAAAGTGTGAAAGTGCATGACCATTTGAACATGAAAGTGTTTGAAGGTGTTTTTGTTGGAGAACGAGATACATTTTCAAAGGGGAGGTAATGATATTGCGTTGAACTTGGACACAAAACAAGTTTTCAATATTACCATGTTCATCCATCTGCGAAGACTTCTTCTGGTTCTTGGACAACAATAATAGCAGATAACATACACAACCCACACTGATAAATCAGTAGCTGTTCCTGTCTCTCGCTTGGTGGAACAATCAAAACATAAGCAAACAATAACTGCAAAGCAAAAGAAAAATGCTCAACTGTACCCTGATTAGACTGTTTAGTACAACCATGAACGTTCTTTAAAAAAATGTAAATCCTCCAATGGCCCAATGACTGCTCGGCTTGATTCCAGCCTTGTTGTAATCCTGACGGATAGGTTAAGTGTAATAGATGATTGTTGAAAGTGCTACCCACGCAGAATATTTGTTCACATGCAGCTTTATGTTAGCCACGTTGAAAACGATTCAATGGTCAATAGACTGCAACAACAGTGCTTTAAGGTAAATGCTAATATTAGCATGTCAACCTGCTCACAATATATTTATTAGCACTTTAAAAATTAGGCTTTAACGAGTTCATTTCGATTAATTAATTACCGAAAAAAAAAAAAAACTCGTTAAAAATATGTGAACATTTTAATTGCACTTTAATTTGCGCCGCGGAACTTTTGTCAGTTCCCGAGTTCCAGGTAGACAGATTACACCGACGCACAGCGTGAGACTGCTCTTGTTGAAGGAGGAATTTAAATTGAAGGAACTTCCAGATGGAAGTGTCAACAAAAATGCTGTTTCTTTGCCCTTTATGAGGGGAGGAGTTTGCGTGTCACAGGAGCACTTCCGCCTTCGTTACGACCTCAACGCAAAACATGTCGGAGCGAGCAGGTCAGTAATGTAAACTATACTGCGGAATATAACAGCATTGGAAATATGTGTCAAATTAACTACAAAGTATCAAATTATATATATAGTAGCATTTTAATTGTGAGCAGGTTGACATGGTAATATTAGCATTTACTTTTATATATATATTTGTGTCTGGCTAACGTGGTGGATTAACCAAATGAATGGCAGCGAGAGCTCAATCCATAGAACCACGCTTCAGAAAAAATTTGTACTTCATTTGTGTTTACATATTTGCATGTGTGCGTCTTTGTGTGACAGTGGGTGGGCCTGTGCAAAATAGCATCAGACTGTTTGAGGATTACTCCAATTAATCACACACATCTCTTTCAGCTAACCTCCATTGACAGTTACCTTTGCTGCAACAGATGAGCTGGGCTTTTCCAAGAGATCCCAAAGTTTCTTTCGTTTCTCCGCACAGCAGGTGTTGTCAAATTCTTCTCCCTCTCTGTCTTTTAAATTGTCTGCCTCTCTTTTGAGCTCCTCATTCATTTGTTCCTTTTTCTGATGGTACCTGGCCTGGCAACATGATTCCAGGTAGATCTCGTCAATGCCCCAGTAGTCAAGTTCCTGACTGAATGACAGGGCGCACATTTCCTCCATCATGTGCAGCTTGCCTGTTCGGTAGAAGTTCAGAATGGACGTGAAAGCCCCTGGATGTCGGTCAAAAAAGTACTCATTCTCATCAAGGTTGTAGTCATCACACACTTCCATCAGAGTTTCGTGGGTGTTGCAATCTCTTAACTTTCCCAAACGTGTTCTTGGTAGCCTATCTAACGTTCGCCACAAGACTTCATGTGGGAGACCCCCAACATTCAGCCTGACTCTGCGGAAACATGATTTGCTGCGCACGATGTCCACTGGTTCAGGTGGAAGTGACGATGTTGAATGGGAACCAGCTTTATTTAGCTCTGCCAAGGACTTCTCCATGATGTCTTCTGTTGTGGGAGCATGCAAATATCCACGGCTATGGACTACAGTTGGTCCTGTTTTCCTTCATTGCTGTATCTAAAAAAATGAAGAAAAAAATCAGATAATTAGTTTTCTAGGATTAGGCCAAAATCTCAGCGAATACCAGCCTGGAGGTCAGGACCCTAAAAGGGCCCTAAAATATTTGCTTAAAATTGCTCTGTAATCACCTGAATAAACTAAATGCCTTAGTCAATGTAATGCTATCTCTCATATTTTAAACAATGACATTTCAAACACTGAAACACAAAGTGATTCAGACATGTTGCTAATGAAAATGACAGTTGCCCGCAGCCTCAGTTCTCCCATAATGGGGATAATACGATTTCACTTTTTTAAAGTATGACTTGACAGAAAGAATGAAAAAGTTTCATTGAATGTAGTGCAGCTTTTGCAACAAATCCAAACTAAAACAACTTCGGCCTTAAAGTCCAATTATGTACGCAGAAAGGTCGTGGAGTAAAATGTTAGGCTTTGGTTGCCCCCAAAAAGCCAACACCCCTGGGCAGCTGACAGCTCTGACTGGTTTTGAATGATGTTATAAGTAACACAACATCAGTCAGCCTTGATGACACACTCAGGTGCTCAGCAGTGCTGGTGAGGCCTGTGAGGAGGTGTCCCAGCCCCTGGGTGTCGATGCTGTGGGTGCGGATGCAGGACTCCACAGAACGGAGCGCTGTCCAGTGTGATGGTGCTGAAACACCAGGAAGCCTCTCTGTCTGTTCTCCGCCTGAATCACGGCGGACTCCCCGGGGGAGCCTGCGAGGAGAAAAATGGGCATCTTACAGGCTCCATCTCCTCCTGACAGAAGGGTCAAAACACATCGTGAACGGTTTACGTCTACAGGCGCGGCACAAGCTCCACGTTTCGCATTTTCTTTTTCTGTGTGTAACATGAAGACGAGAGCGTGGAAGCCCAGCAACACCTCAGGCCTGCTGATGTGATCCCCGATCGCCGCCACACAAAGTTTCTAATACTTCACAAACACAATTAGATCTAAACACAGCGGCAACATACGTTACAAAGCACGTACAATTTAGAAATACAATCAGATACTGAATCACTTAATATGCTGTTATACCGGCTTCGGGTCATGCAGAACCGAGCAGTGAAAGAAATGAATTAGATCAAGTCATTTTGCATTAAAGCAAACCAAAAAACAAGAAGCCTTTCCTCCCGTGCAGCCTACACACTGCAGCCGACTCTTCTGCGCAGCTAAACTGAGAATCATAATGAGCCCAACGAAACGTTTGGTCATGTAAAAACAGCAATGTTATGAAGGCTCCATATTGGTGCCGTTCAAACGCACAGACAAGCCATTACAATTCACAGGGTACACATGATTTAAAGTCCAGAAACGCAAACAAGCTAAAAAAAACAAAAAAAAAACAAAAACAAAAACAAAACAAAACCCAAACAAACAAACAAAAGAAAAAACAACAACAAAATAAAAAATACCGTAGTGAGTTGTTGTTGTAGCTTGAACTGAATCAAACCGGTTCTGTGGACAATCATTCCGCTGGCACAAATGGAGATGAGTGAATAGCAATAGAAGGGAAAAAAAGGGGCCGCCGTTATTCGTTTCCAAATGCCAGGGTGTTAAGACCATCCATTTCCCCCTCCTCTGCCTCCGACATGGCAGAGGGATCCCCAGCTCGATCTACTGCCTACCCGCCGCTTTCCTGCTCCGCATTATCGGCCGAAGATCAACAAGTCTGCCCGGAGCCCGATCGGACTCAGCTACCTGAGCTACCCGTCAGCTGTGCGAGGAGGCGCCGCATCTCTCTGAAGGTGGATCCGCGGCGGCTCAGCGCCCCACTAAACATCCCATTAACTCTTTCAGCACCGCGTCTCCACGTCTGGCTGGGTGATTAAAAAAGAAAAAAAAGAAAAAAGAAAGGAGACTTCTGCTGAAACAACAGTGCACATGAAAATAGCTGCAGACCTTTGGATGATCTCAAAAGGCGAAGAGCCAACATGAGAAAATCAATGGCAGTCCCATTTCTGTGGTGGACTTCATTTGAGAGGACTCTGGTCTGCCTTCTGCTCCTCCCACATGCAAGGATCTTCTACTTTAGTAGAACTACCAATTCATGAGAGCAAAAGTACCCCATTACAAGTAAAAGCCTGGCATTCAAAATCCTTAAAGCATATGCATTAGCAGGAAAATGTACTTTAAAGGTCATTCTGCATAAAATGCTGTGAGTGACAAGCATTTATTGGATGACTGATGTTTCAATGCAGAAGGAAATGTTTGCTGTGGATCATTGACTTTTAACTTCTTTATATACAGCTTTTTATCCAGAATTCAGGGCATCTTTCAAAGGGTCAAAAGAGAAATGCTTTGTGAAGAAAAGGCTCTGCACCACAATTTGATTTTCGGTGTGGTTTTGAGCTTATACTGAATCTTAGTGTAGGGATGGTGTAAAGTCTTTGGGTAAGGACAGTACCAGTCAAACATTTGGACACACTTTCCTATTAATTTGAATGGGAAAGTGTGTTCAACCTTTTGACTGGTATTGTAAATGCAATCTAAGTGTAAAGGGGAAATTGCTCTTGATTGAAATGTTTATCTCACAAACATCTGATACTGTACAAGAGCCACATCTTGGTTTTTTCCTCTTTTTTTTTGGAAATGGCCACTAACCCAAAAGGTTAAAAGAACCACTGATTTACTTCAACAGCGGATTGAATTTTTTAAACCTCCATATTTTTCATTCACAATCATCACAAATAAATAATGTAGTGTGGTATAAAATATCATAAAATGGACATACATATATAAAGAGCCTTATAATTCTATTTAGTGAAGTGCAATAGAACATGAAATAAACTCTTCTCATTTTATTCTCCTCTATTTAAGATAAACTTGACAAGAGTAGCTTTAGATTGTAGTTACTAATAGCATTTCATATTCAACATTTAGCTAGAGGCCAAGGCCATTTGAAAACAACAAATGTAAAGTTTAATTAGTGTTTCCTTTTTTTTTATTAAACATATGACTTAAACACTACAAATATGTGATAGGTAAACAATACAAATACATTATATATATTTATATACATATAAAATAAATAATAGTCCACTAGATAAGGCAAAAAGGTTGATCAATCAACAGTTTGCAAGCCTAATTGAATTATCAAGTCATATTTTATGCTGTGTCCTCTTCAGTCGGTATCGAACCTGCAGATCTCCATCAGGCTGGAGCATCCCAAAGCCGTAGCGACTGGGATTAACTGGTGGCAGTTTCCCTTCCGGATCGCACATCTCAATATCAAGATGGGTCAAGAGCAAGAACACGAATCTAGAAAGACACAAGAAGCAGAGCAGTTTATAACAGGCAGCAAATCCCCCATTGATAAACATGACTTGTCAGACTCATAGCTGCATTACAGAGCACATGTAGGTTTCACACATGTAGGTAAATCCATAAATTATGACTAGATAAAAAATCTCATCCAGTAAATAAAGCAATCGATAGAGTGACTAAAAATAACTGATCCCCAAAGTAAGCGTTAAATAACCCCCCGCCCCCTCATGTCTGTTGTGGTGCACAAGGATTGACTTTTAACCTCTGTAACTAGATATGAGGTCTGACAAACACGCCCTCCCAGCTGACTGTCCTCTGTTACCCCCAGCCTCTTTGGTACAGATCACTACAGCGTATAGGCCATTAGTATATTACAGCCTGTTGCTGATGTTGATAGAGAACACGAAAGCAAGATTGAAATGATAATGGGGGGATATTATGTGGAGATGTATTTGGCTAGTCTGATTTGGTAATCAGGATTAAATTGCAGGAAATGCTTTGATCACAAATGCATCGTTTTAAAAAACATAATATATGTCATGGCGAAAGGTTTTTTTTTAAAACGCACTGTTTAATGGCTGTAACAGCAAACTCTTTTCCAACGCAGATGTTTTTCCCTGCCCCCCAGGGCATGGTGTAGTACTTCAGTCTTCTTTCACCCTTGTAGAATAAATCCTTCACTGTAAAATCTTCATTTAGGAAACGATCATACTTGAAGACCTTTTGAAAAGAGGCAAGATAAGAGATGAAAACACATTAGATGTGTGCAGAATGACATCAGGAAAGCAGGGTGATGGTGTACTACTACAAATCTTTTGTTAAACATAATAATGTAATAATCACATCTAACCATTGTAGATAAAGAAACGTAATCTTGCTGATCTTGCTCTGTTGTGGTTGTTTAATTTCTAGACATTCAATAGATAACATCAAAGCATGTATTCAGTTGTTTGCTCCCACTGCTCTGATTGCGGTCTACACACTAAATACCTGTGGATCTTGGTGTATCTCTGGGTCCATTTGAGGGCTAAGGAAAGGGAACAGACAAATTCTGTCACCCTTTCTCATGTGGTACTCCTGTCCATTGTCCAATCGTAGGATCTTATCCTCCATCACCTCTCTGTTGATCATTACTGCAGCAGTGAGCCGTAAAGTTTCACTCAGGACGCTATCTGCAAAATGGAAAGGGCAGCAGAGGGAATGATGTCAGAGGGGCGTCAGCATGAATTAAATCAGAGGTGCCCTCTGGTTACATTTGGAGATGTATAAATATTTGCCCAGATATGAAGAAGGCAATCACTATTTAATTGAATCACAGTTCAAACTTTTATTGTCACTGTCATTACTGCTTCAGCACACGAGTCAAATGAGCTTTCCATCTCATTAAAGTGGCTGAACCCAAAAGTAGAGGAGCCCAAGTGACAAGTTGAAAAGGCAGCTAAAAGTTGTTATGTACCAATCACAGGTGTGTTGTGTCCTTCCAGGGAATTGATGGGTCGACGCTTTAGGGAATCATCCTGGCGTGTCAGGCCTCTGATCTCTGTTTTAACAGCCTCCATGGCCTCAGGGTGAGTAAGCAAGAAGCCGAGAAGCCAAAAGGAAGCAGGTCCACTGTTACACTGAAATAAAAAATGGCAAACTTAGCACACATTCAGACTTTCTGGCATGAAAAACCCCATATAATCTGCACATATAATGCAATATTTCAAGCAACAAGTGTTCTTTTAAGTGACTGTCTGAATATGAGGAGTTGGTGAATCAATCCCTGCTTCGTAGACACTGCTGCCAACCTCTTGGGCAGAGCCACCTGAGCCTGTCAGACAGTAATGGCTGTGGGTAAAGGGAGTTGTTCTTTTTAACTCTACCCATCTCAGGTCAACTCTATTGACAGCCAGCACAAATATGCAGAAGCAATTAGTGGTACATCACATTGTCTTTGTGCTGTCTTCAGATCACCTGATCTGATACCTGAAGTGATATTAATGCAGTCAGAGTTTTAAAGGAATAGTATTTAGATAAATAAAGCTGACTTCTTGACTAAAATGCCACTATGCTCAGTGTTCAGTTATTTTTGTGCAGCTTTTATACTTCCAATTTTGCACAGGTTAAACAAATTAGATAGAGCATGTTGATAAGTGAATTTAAGACGAGGCTGGTTGTTCCCTCTGCTTTCACGAGAGGGATTACAGCCTTCTTATCTAACCCTCCACAATGTCAAACTATTTCTTTATGATATTAGTTGATTCACTGGCAGTTGCACAGTGTACTAGGAAAACTATCAAGGCAAGACTCATTTAACAATAATGTGGCCGTGAGTCACCTGCTTTATTTTACATTAAGGTCATTTCTTGATATGATCCGGGATTTCTTTTTACATTACAATAAATGCGTGGGGACAGTGAGAATGTACTAACATTACACATGAAATCACAATTACTCCCAAAGGAAAGTGACAGACATAGTGGTTAGCGCTGTTGCCCCACAATAAGAAGGTTATGGGTTCGGTTCTCTGGCCTGGGGCCTTTTGTTTGCATGTTCTCCCCGTGTCTGCGTGGTTTCCTCCCACTGTCCAAAGACATCATGTTTGGGTTAATTGGTGACTCTAAATTGTCCGTAGGTCTGAGTGTGAGTGTGAGTGGTTGTTGGTCTCTGTCTGTCTCTGTGTGTTGACCCTGTGATGGACTGGTGACCTGTCCAGGGTGTACCCCGCCCTCACCCAATGTGAAACGGATAAGCAGCTGAAGATACGTCGATGTGCATGTATTTTGATCAATTACATTTACAATTACATATAAATAGAAAGATGACTTGTGATTACGTGGCTTTAGAGAAATACCCCAATCAGCCTGTAGCAGTCACATTCACTCTGATACCTTTCACTAGCCCAACATCTAATCCCTCTATTCCCTGCAGTGATGCTCCAGTTTTCATTCCAGCCTGTGTGCTCCAACATCCCAGCAGACATGATAAGTCAAAAGCATGCTGGAGGACTCTGTCTTTCCTAAACTAGCAGAACAATGGAAAAAGCCTGTGGGTGTCCAGGCCAAGGGCCTCTTCTAACCTAAACACTGCACACTGGCATTTTCGGGAAAACAACCATCCTTCCAACCAGAATGACAGCTTAACAGAGGGTTAAAGCTATTGCTTCTGAAATGCAGCTTAGATAAACAGAAAACAAGAAGACAATAAAACAGCTCTTTATCTCCACCACCTGGCAGCACAGAGCAACGACGGCATGTTGCTCTGGACTGTCAATCCTGAAGCCACAGCACCGTCACAATTGCTAATTCTATCAACTTTGTACAAGTTGAAACTCATTGACGATTATTAGATCGCTTCATTCATAAGGGAGATTAGAGTGATTAATCCAAAGTGGAGTAATAGACCCTGGAAAGTATGCAGAATTAAATCTACTGTGCTAAACAACTTCTCTATTCATTCATTCAGGTTAAACAACACTCAGTTGAGCCGTTTTTTTGTTTTTGTTTTTTTTTATAAGCAGCTGCCAGAAAATCTTATAGACAGCAGAGTTCTCAGGAAAAAAATGGGAAGGAACTGCATCTGATTAAAAAAAAATGTATCTTAATAACTGTTTTCACATGCAATTGCTAAACCTCAAACATCAAAGGGTGTAGCGGAAAGTGATACGGATGACTTGCAACTGGCAAAACTGTGTCCTGGGTTGCACGTTGAGGCAGGTAACTCCGTTTTGCATTGTTGGCAGGCTGAGCACAATGCAGTGGAATCCAGGCATGCAATGTGGGTGTGGAGAGTGAGTGGGCTTTGGGATCACTGTGTAGGTTTTCAGTATGTTTGATGTTTGAATATAGAAAGGAAATAGACAGACAATGAAGTAGCTCTCACCTGTGTGGTCCACAGTTGCAACAGTAAAGCTCTTTTCTGCATTTCTGGATCCACCCCCTCCTCCTGCAGGAAATTATGGTAACTGCGCTGCCAGGAGTTTGACTCTAAACCTCCGCCAAGGCAACTTGGGGACAACAGCTCCCACAGTCGCTCTCGAGACGAGTTGGCTGTTTTGCGCTCTCCTGTTAGCGAGCCAACGTAAATTAATCACTACTCCTCACATAATTGACATAAAGGCAGTTTAAGAAGCTGAAAGTTAGACAGTTGTGGTTTTGTCGTACAACTCACCACGCTTGAGTGAGGAGCGAGCCAGTTTGGTGAGGAGATTATCAAACTTGCGGAACTCCTTGTATATTGAAGCAACATTGTCTCTCCTCTCGAACAATGTCAGATATCCAGCCCTGAGAAAAGCAGTTAAGTTAAAAACATCTTCATATCCTTAGGATATAAAAACTGCTGTCATTGAATGGCCTGTGTATGACATGCTGTCTGTTACCTGAAGAGCAGGCTGTAACATAGACTGAAGAGCCCATCCTTTTTCCATTCTGTAGAGCCACAGCCTCCTGCCTGGTCACTCAGGAGCAGGTTTCGAAGATGAGAGTTCATGGAACTGCTGAGCTCGTACAGACTGACACCTTGAAAATGCCTGAAGGATTGCAAAGCAAATAAGATGTTAAATCTATACCACATCTTTTTTTTTCTTTTTTTTTTTTGAAACTGAAGCCTATTAAAAGGTTTGTTCATTACTGTTCCATCCATTTCCTCTCTTCTGTAGGCTCAATGTTTTGCAGCTTTAGATTGAAAATCCTTTTCAGAAGCTTGTTTCTGGTGTGGCTGAAGTCCAACGATGTGCCATTTATCACAGCATCGAAAGAGTTCGGGTCCAACAGCACTGTCACGTAAAGACCAGCAACACGGACCTGTGATGACATCATATTAGTTGCTAAAACACTTTGTTTTGAATTGCATCAAATCTCATTAGAATTTCTTAATCCCAAAAAGAATAGTTTTCCATCTTTTTGGAGAAAAACAATAAGCTTCTGCAGAACCAATTTTGGATATATTCAGATTAAAAGTTTTCTTGTTCTCACCACTCAGGAATACTAATGTCATTTTAAAATGAATATATTGTTTAAGTCATTTGAAAACCTTATTTTGGTGTATTTTAGATTGCTGTTCCCGAATGTGAACAAACTTGTTCTTGTTGGGGAAAAATGTTATCTTTCCATCCACACCATAAATTTTATTCCGAAAGTCAAGTGATAAAATTTTGCAACCTCCAAAGAACTTCACAGATTTTTTTTGTAAATTAAAATTTTATGTCATTTCTAGACAATCCCTATCAGTACTCACTGTGAAGATATCCCCATGTTTTTCTTTCATTTGGGCCAAAAACTTTGCTGCATCACGTCCAAACTCGAGAGCGTGGCCCAACCATGGAATGAAACCTTTGTCCAGTGGTGGCTCATTTTTCTCCCTGACGTGTAGAAGGAAGAGTTACTCATGTGTTTCATGCAATCATGAACCTCAGCAAACAAGTTTTGTGTTAATGCACAGACGACAACTTGTAGAACGAAGTATAATTAACAACACCAAATTTTAGTTTCATTGTTTTATGATGTTTAAATACTATGGTAGATGCAGAAATTTCTGTGCGTTTAACTTGATCAGTTTCATCATATCAATGAAGTGCTATTCTCATATAGGTCTAATACTATTGATCGTAATAGTTGATTAATGTTTATGTTTGTAAAATAGAGGGTCTTTATTCAGTATTTTGCATATATGTGGACTCATACAGCTACTAAATTAACTGTTGCTAATTATATAATATCTTCAAAAATCAACAAAATGAATAAATTACTTTACCTTCTGCGTGTGGAGTAAATCAGAAATAATATGAGCAGTCCAATAAGAAGCAAGAATATTGTCCATAACATGTTCCTGTGAAGTTTGAGCTTTGTGGAGATCCGAATGATAATTTACTCCATAGCAGCTGGCGGCTCCCTTAAGTCTGGCTCAGCTGTAACTGCTGCTTGTTGAGAGGCGTGGAAAGGTGTGGCTGGTGAAATAAAGTGTTGCATCATACCTCAACAGCAGCCGACACAGTGAGCTGTGACAGAAACCACCACATCCACAGAACATCGCACAAACTGATATTACACAATATGAGACTGAGTGTACTTCTGATTTTAGCACATTTGCTCACTTTAATTTCAGGTTTGCAGGATACAGGGTTGAGGAGATGTTTCATTTTAAAATTGATTCAACAACAAAAACAACAACAAAAAAAAACCTAGCACTTGCCAGTATGTTTCACAGAAATGACATCATCAGGGTAGAGGGGCTCATGTTTTGTAATATAAAGGGTGATGTCAGGGCTGAGATATTTTATAGGAGCTGCCACCCCACACAGGTCCTCAGGCCTTCCTGATGTGAAATATTTATATGACAACATTCAAATTTCCTAGTGTCTATTTTTATTCACTGCAGTTACGGGTTCACTATCTACTGACAATCTGACACAGCGAAACAATGATTAATTTCCCTGTTCTAGAGAACATATAAGATCTGTCAAAGCAGGAAGTTACACAATCGGATGTAACTCCAACTGTTTTTACACATTAATGACAATGTGGTGACATCTTACTCAAGGTGAAAGACAATTATACAAACAAACATGTGCAGTATAAAACGTAAAAAATGTGTCATGGTTTGGGTTCAGCGGAAAGTTGACAGGTGCAGGTTGCATAATAATGTCTGATGGCTGATAGCTGGTTGTGGTCACTGTACCAGCAGAGGGTAGTCATGTACTTACAGCAGCTTCTTCTTTTAGCAGCAGCTGGAGAGCAGGAGAAGCTCAGCAGTGCTTGACTTTCAAATAAAATTATGATTTCAAACTCATACAGCCCATTAGCTCAAGATAAACTGGTACTTTTTACCCAGAATTGTGAATTTATAGAATTAACCTTAAAAGAATTCATGTACATTATTGTCCTAGTAAATTTAAATGGGTATTTTGAGGGTGAATCACTTAAGTCGTATGTAGCCACTGGATTACTACAGCGAGTGCTAACATTATTTGAAAGCTGACTAGCAACAACAATGTTTAGCTGAAGTTCCTACAGGTAACAGTCACTGTAGTTAATATTCAGGAAAATTTATAAGATAAACAAAATACTCCACTTAAACTGAATTCATATGCTTATAGCCAATGCCAAAAAGAAAGCAGACTGTTCCTTGACATGATATCTGTATGCATATCTGTATAAGATTTCTCTATTTCTCATTGGACAACTTCTGACCTAAACTAAATGTAGTGTTTTATACAAAAAATAAATAAATATGTATATAATATCTTAATGCAAAACTTTGTAGCACAACTATTAATGCAGCATTAGCATATGAATTTGCATTAGAGAGTATAAAAGCCAAACTGTGCCTGTACTGATTGAGCAATGCAGGTTAGCAGTTCATCAGATTTGAAATATTCCTTTACAGATGTTTCCAACTTTATGAAGCCCAGGAACAGAAATATTGAAGCATTTCCCATGAATTTCTCATCTAACACTGTGCTTACTGACAACCATAGCCACTCAGTTTAAAAATTGCTTTCTTGCTAGAAAATGCCTCATCAGCAAAGTTTTTCAATCACTAAAATGGACCAACAATAGAAGGAAATGCAATGTATGGCACAAGTACTATACTGTACTATACAATATTGTTCATGATTTTCCTGCAGCAGAGTGACTTCATAAATGATATACTGTGATCTAAATGAAGAAGCCATACCCATGACAAGATTAGGTTCTTTGTGCTCTGCTGAGTATTTATCAATATAATACAATTTGATAGACCAAATGGCTCCTTAGGGTCATCTTACATTTGCAAAAGAAGTAATAATGACTCTACTTCTTTCACTCTGTAGGTACATCCCCAGGGAAGGGAAGAACCTATCAGTATTAGATCAGTGTCTCAGGAATAAAGTTGTTATTATGTTAATTATCCTAAACTGCCTGCTACATAAAAGGTGGGTGTGGCACAGTAGAAACCAGATTACTCTGAACAAACTGCCTAGTGTATAAATAGACGTCACATATAACATGGGGCTTCATTTTTAACAGTGTACCAGAATACATACAAAAAACAACCACTGTTAAAGTCAAAACAGAAACACTTCACTACTATCACCTTTTGTCATTGTTGTGAACATAATTTTTATGGGGTACAATCTTTGTAATGTCACTATTTCTATAACCCTGATTTATTATTTTATCAAGCACATGTGTATAATATTATGCAGTACAGGACAAAAAGCCTGAGGTTCAAAGCTTTTGGTCAAACTTTATCCTTAGTTAAACAGGCAGCAGTAAGTCATTAACAGTTAAATTATAAAACATAGTGAACAGTATGCATAATCCTGAATAACTAGACTACTGTAACTGTCGCATGAACACAGTCAGAAGTCTTAATTAGCTTCCTGAAGGAGCTTCATCTTTTCTAGTTGGATCATGTGATGATTGTTTGTGCAGTAAAGACTAAAGTTGATGGTGTCAAAATGGTCCAACGTTTGTGATGTGGCTCTGTGGCTAAGGACTGGTGTGTAACATTAGCTAAGGAAATTAGAAGTTGGAGTGAAGATTGTGTGGTCACAACTGAACAATATATATATATATATTTATATCTCTCTCTCTCTCTCTCTCTCTCTCTTCCAGTTTAAATGTTTGTCACCGGCTGACACCAACCCACAGATTTCCTCAGAATTGAATGCAATGATGGACCTGGAAATCTGGACGCAGAGCAAAACACAGTCCTTTCAGAAATGGGCTCAAGACATTTATGTTTGATTTTCCATGTCCTGTTGGCCATTTCACATTCCTTTATGACCACACAAACATGTTTTTGGAAAGTCTGAAAGGTCAGAAATGTAACACGCAATTGCATTTTAGAAGTTGAAGTCATTTGATCGTACTTGTTAGCCAACTGTGCTGAAATGAAACGCTCCAAGGATGCTGAATGATGAATTGAATGTTAATTGTTTTCTTTAATCCACTGTAGCCTCAGAAGCACCCATCCGACCTTGTGATCTGGAAATCGGCTCATATTACTGTGGATGTTCCTGAATGTGAAGCTATCAAATACAGGAACCACCCGTGTGCTTCTGCAGCTGCGGACTCAGATTAGTAACAGCAGATTGGCAAAGGTTTGCATATCAGTTCAGTCAGTAGAACCTTAAATCATCCATGCGAAGAAAAGTGTTGAAGAAAAGAGGATGGGAGAGGATGGGGGAGGATGGGGGAGGGAGGGGGGTGTTGATTGCGGGGAGGAGTCTCAAATTGACTTTCGCATCCATTCAGTCTTTTCTGCAGCAGCAGAGAGGGAGGGAGAAAAGAAAAGAAAAAAGAAAAAGGCTGAAGCAGCCCAGTGCTATTATCGCACAGGCTGCGGTTTGTTGCTCAGCTCAGGGCTCTCTCTGAGAAATGCACAGCAAACGTGAATTGTTTGGTGGTTCACCGAAGAGCAGTAGTGGTGTAGAGGAGTGGTCGGGGACGGAGGTCACTATGTACTTATAGATCGACGGTGCCTTGAACGCACCATCACCAGTAGCAGCGACAACAACAACAACAACAACAACAACAGCAGCAGCAGCAGCAGCAACAACATCTCGGAGCCTCAAGTGCGTTTAATCCCCGCAAGTTGTGTCGATGATCGGCGTCTGATTGTTGCTCAACTCTCCGAAGAGGACTGCGGAGTGGAGGGAAGGAGGGGAGGAGGAGGAGGAGGAGAGGAGGGGGGCAGACGCTGCATTGTGGCGAGCTGAGACGCTGATTCCTCCCGGGGGGGGATTTCGCACGAACCGCTCTTGCCCCCCAAAATGTCATCTCAGGCCAAAGTCAAGAAGGACAAAGAGATCATTGCCGAATATGAGACCCAAGTGAAAGGTTGGTACCGCGCAGGGCCCGGCCGTATTGTTGTTCGGCGTGTCAATTCACTATTGCGTAACTTTGCCACAAGCTCTGAGGCTCTGTCGGTGTGCCGTGTGGTGGGGTGGGACGGATTGTGTAGTAGTTGTGCTTGACAGTCGTTTCATCGTTATTTTTTTAGACACATTCTGTATAAAATGTCTCGTAAACTGCTAACTCGGACATTGATGATCGGGATTACTATTAATTGAATCCTTTGGTGTGATAATGAAAACAGAACTTGGCTGAAGCGGTTTAATTTGGTTGTTTTTGTTGTTGGTGGTGTTTTTTTAGACTGAGGAGGAGTGTGTGCTCTGATCACACAGATATAACATGCTTAGCCCTGCATGTGTGGCCCTGAAAACCAGTGGAGCTTCAGAATTTGTTTTCAAAGTGTTGCTGGTGTTTCAGTGAGGCTGAGCTAATGCTGTGCAAGCAAAGAAATGTAACAGCAGACTGGAGGTCATAGATCCGAGGTGCCCAAACAATATTCCTGGAAACGGCTGTGTGTTTTCCAACAGATTTTTGAATCAGAATATTAACACTTTACATGAGTTGATACTGCAATGATTGTTATGTTCTGCAGTGAGTATTTCCCTGACGCTCCTGTACAAAGTGTAATGTCAGGAGGATGAGGGAATGCTAGAGAAGGTCACACAGCAAACAGTTCAGAAAGTCCATAAATAATGTATGCTGTCTACATGAATTATGGACCATGAAAGGATTTTACTGTCTGCTGCTAAATATGTGACTAGATAAACCCACCCAGAGAAGGAGGCAGCTGGGCAACACTGACAGGACAGACAGGGCCGCTTGTGTAGCTGTGGGTTGTCTTCTCAGCCTTTTAGGTGAAACCAACAGTGCCAGCTCTTAAAACTTGGTGCATCACCTTCCTCCAGATGTGCTCTGTAATATCTGTCACGCTTCATGAAGTCACAGCTAAATCCTTTTCAACAAAGTAGTGATGGTAACATTACTCATTTCATTGACGAAGTCTATTCACAGGAGTTTGATCAGTAACTTTTTTGATTATGGTGTAATGCTTGAAACTTTGAAAGAAAAAAATCTCCCAAAAATCTATTCATGCAAATACTATTTCAGGATTTTGATGATTTGTTGCTCTTTTTTGTGACACTGTGAAATGATAATGATTGGGTTTTTATTATTGGACCTTTGGTCAGAACAACACAAGTGGTGAAAATAAGGTTTGGGGAATTTCTTTTTCACAATTTTCATACATTTTTCACATTTTCAAATTTTCCAAAATAATTCAGAAAGTATCTGAAAGATTAATAAATAACAATTTAGAATATACATCATACACCATCATTGGAAGACTGGATCTGAACCTTGTATTGGAAATCTCATCAAAGATGCAGTTAAATCCACTTTTGTTGACATCATTACTCATTATTAGTGATGGTAACCACGTTGACAAAGCTCTCCATGTTGCATGGTGATGATTTACATAATTGATCATGAAAGACTTGGACCTAATATGGTGTTCCTTAACACGTTATGTATGCATGATTCGCATTGCAATTCTTCAGGTGAGAGGGTCAAGTCCTTTAGTTTGGTGGAAGTGTCATACATGTGCTGCAATTAAAATGTAAATCATGCAGAATCTAACAGCCACGAACTGCATTTTAGATTTTACGTGTGCACCACAAGTGTTTTATTTCATGCTTATGTGTTCAAATAGAATCTTAACTCTCATGTCTGTCCACTAACTATGAAGTTACAGTTAGCAACTGCTTATCCTTAGTGTATCTTGAAGAATCCAAACAGAAGAACGCAGGCAATTTCTTAGCCAGAATGCAAAGGGAGTTGGTGTATAGCTAATAATCCAAACCTGTTTTATGTTGGTTTTTTTCTCTGCGGGTGAAAAAATATGACCCTCTAATTAGTTTTTTGGGTTTGTTAAGCAAATATAGGTGCTTTTGGTTAGCCAGGCTAACTGTTTCCCCTGCTTTCACTTTTAATGTGTTAATCTACAACAAATTGCAATTCGACTTAAATATTAGAACCACAACTGCATCATCTTTTAGCTTGGGCTTACTTTAACTGCAGCAATGCAGACTGTGTTATTATTTTTTTATTTTCCACACTAATACAAATCCGAATCACATCTGTTCACATCTATTTGCATAGCTATTCATTATTTTCAGATGATATCAGCACCGCAGTCAAACAAAAAAGCTAATTCTAAAATATATCCAATCTTAAGCTTATCAAACTGGGTTTTATAATGAGCTAAACTGACACAATGTGTCTGGAAAGAGGGGTAAGATAAGTATTTGTACAGAAAGAGGTGCAGTTTACTATCTTCCTGTCTCTGTTTATTTGTTTGACTCCTTCACAGTATTTCTTTTGCTCTCTCTCTCTCTCTCTCTCGCCCTCTCTCTGGTCTCCACACCAGCTTTGCAGCTGTGAGAGAGCCATCACAGCTCTGTCTCTCGTCTCAGTTTCAGGAAAAGCTTTTAAGCTGACATCTTAAGCCCATTTGCAAACTGGGCTTAGATGAGTTTGGAGCTATGGGGGCTTTACTCTGACACTGACACTGGGCTCCAATAATGCTGAGTCGCTGACTGCACAGAAGTTCAGACACTTTGCAGTATTTCTGAACATGGCTTATTACAGCAACTGTGGTTTTTTGATTGCTGTTGTGCTGGAGAGTCTCACAGGTCTGGACCTGTACTGATGTTATTGTCACATGCAATTTCTGATTCACTGATGACAGAAGAGTCAATCATGGGCAGAGCATACTGCTTTGTTGCTGAGAACCAATTAAAAATGTTTTCTTTCCAAGGTGTGTAGGTGACAAATCTGAGATATCTTTAAACTTATGGTTCAATCAAAAGCTAGTGTCTTATTGCTCAGGAAATGGCAAGAGCTCCAGGATTTGTACAACTTAACCATGACTTTAAAGGGATGGCTGTCCCCCAAAACATCAGAACAAAAACTCTGCAATTTTATTGTAGAAATTGATCTTGGTTATACGGTGCAGTTGTTTTGCTGATAACAAGACTAGCAAAAATTGCATCTTACTATACTGTAGGCACTCAGGCCAATGTATTTGTTGCAAATATGCATTCCATTAGGACCAAGTAGACACACCCCATAATGTGCATCATAACGAAAGAATGCTTAGACTGATACTGCCTGGAAATGTCAGGGTTGCGTTGCGACAGTGAAACAATATCTTTATTGTCTGCGTCTTGCTAACATGTATGCGATATGCCATTGCTGTGCTGACAGAAATATATTTTGAATCCTGGATTGTCCTGTCCTGTGGTTGAACAAACAGTAATGCCTTTCCTTGTTGCAAATGTTTGTGTGTGTGTGAAGAGAGATGAAGAAATGTGAACTTAAACAAATATGACTTTAGAGACACGCCAGAGTCATTAACGCATTCAGAAGACGAGCACTCACAGAACACAGCTTTGATTTGTACCAAATTATGTCAACGTGTCAGCCTGGGTTAGAACACATGTGACTAGTCACGCATGGCAAACTGCAGACACAGCCCTGGAGACTTACTGGCCACTGCAATAGCTGTGGTTGGCGACTGTAGTAACAATGACCTCTCACTAGGTGATATTCGCTGCTCTGAGCTGCAGTAATGCAGGAACGCAAACTCAGCAACTTTATTCTGCTTCAGTTTTGCTCTCACATCTCTGGAAGCCATATACTTGCCCTCAAAATGCTTGTTAAACTCCCCAAAACATGCCAGGCCTTTAACCGTATGGGTAAGGAAAAAAATAAACATCATAAATATTTTATGCCCTATTAAGGAAACTTCCACAAGCCCTTGGGTGTGGAACATCATTCAATTTGACAGAGAACCTGAAGTTTCATGTGACTCACTGTATTGAAAGAAATCTTTACTCTTATGAAATCAATCAAAAGGATAGGAATTAAAAGTTGAGGCTTATTTCTTGGTATGTTATTCACTTGGCCTCTTTGCCAGCTTCTTCGTGATTACGCATTACTCTGCAAAGACTTGAATCATCCATTGAATGTAGTGCAGTATTGCACAGTCCCTAGTAACAGTTTAAGTTCTAAAAATAAAACACTCACTCGAGAGCAAATGCAAATGTCATGAATCTATTTGATGTCTTGCTGATAAAATTATGCACTTAAATTGGTTTAGATTTGCTTGTTATATTGTGTGCTTGTTCTGCTACACTGTCACTGTGTGATTAAGATGATTAAAGTTGCATAGGCTGACAAATTGTGTTGTTTAGTGGTCTATTTTAGCCGACAAATACATAGCGATGACATTTATTTCTATTTTGAACTTGACTGCTGACTTGTTCTTCGGCTCAGGCTGTTCATCGTGGATAGTTCAGAGAACAGAAAGTTGCCCTTGTCTGTGGTCATTATGCTAAACAGACTGACTGCTGTGACTGTCAGAAGAGGGAGCTGGCCTGCTCACATTCAGATGCCTCCAGAGGCATGTAACCTGGCAACTGGGAAACTATGGGGACCGTGAGGGGTACATCTCCAAGCAGCAAGAGACTACATATTTACTCTGTCTTCTTCATTTTTGCTCATTCATTCATATTTTCATGCACACACTCTCAGACGATTGGGGGGCGGGGCATTTTTGAAATCCTTTATTCTAGATACAGAATCAGCATTTAGAAGTAAACAAAGGGGCTTTTCATCCACTGGGCCGTCTTTTCCATTCATAAATTTCTACAGAGTTCTTTGCAGTTCGGAGCAATCATATGCACGGTTGAAACAGTCCGTCATAATGGAATCTTCAGCCGTCTCAAGGTTGCTAAACTACTTTTCATTGTCTTGTAGAGAGAGCAGCTTTGTTTAACCCCCTGTGGGTGTGTGTTATAGTGTGTAATCTACATGTTTGCCATATAGTTATACACAATGTGTGACGTAATTTATCAGCACTAATATTGTCATACTTGAACCTAAGATTGAGTAATACTCAGGTGTAGTTTCTGATTTATGGTTGATTTGAGGAGCCACTTAGCCACTGGATTTATGACAGCGCTTGCAATAAACAGTATATGGATGAAATAAAATGGGACCTGTATTCCCTTTCAGTGTTAATGTAAAATCATAAAAGTGTTATTATTACTTTGCTGAACATTTATCTCCTGAGATCCCAAAGGTATTTACAGCCAACTGGAGTACCAGCTGCATAAAACAGAGTGAGCCAGTATTTATTTATTATTGGTCGTTTGGAAGAACCTAAACAGACTAATGAGACTCTAAATAAAAGCTGAATGAGTTTCAGGGCATAATAATAATAATTAATAAGGTTAACTTACTTTTAACTAAATAACTAAATAATACCAAAGCACCTCCGAAAAACATATTCTACACAGGTCAACTTCTGTATTGATAAAATGTCAGTTGATGAACACCATATAAATAACATTTTCTAAATATCAACCAAAACATACATTTTTCTCATTCTCACACTATGAACATGTGCATTTCCAAACCTCATGAGCAGAAAATCCACAGCAATTTTTTAAATCAAAAGAATGCCTGCAATTTGTTTTTGTTTTTTTTCAAGACAAACTTCTCTGAAGGCGTGCTCAGCACAATGCATTTTGAGAAGCTGACCTATTTTATATTTTCCGTGCTGTCTGCTGCAATCATCAGACATGCATCTCATGGCCCATGTGCTACCCCAGCATTTAGGCACCCCCACACTCTCTCCCTCCCACTTTAAACGCACACACACACACACACACACACATACAAACAGCAGACAAATGCTCTTAGACATCCAGTTTTATCCAATTATGATGACATTGTTCTTTTATTTGTGCTTGCATTGCCTTGACTGTGTCCTCACATTCTTTACTGTATTGTGTGTTTGGCTTGAATTGCTGCTGAAGGACAGTGGGTTAAAACCTGACTTGCAGCACTCTTTGGCAGACAGAAGAGAGGCCCAGCATGTAAGCCCCCCCCCCCAGAGGCTCTATTTATTCTGAAGGTGGTCTCCCCTTTTTTTTTTTTTTTTGCTATGCAGAGATCCGTAACCAGCTGGTGGAGCAGTTCCGTTGTCTGGAGCAGCAGTCCGAGTCACGGCTGCAGCTGCTGCAGGACCTGCAGGAGTTCTTCCGTCGAAAAGCTGAGCTCCAGCTTGAGTACTCCAGAGGCCTGGACAAACTGGCCGAGCGTTACTCTGCCAAGATCCGTACCTCAAGAGAGCACCAGCACTTCAAGTGAGTCTCGTTGCTGTCTGTTTGCTAAGTGCTGGAACTGCTGTATCAAGTGGCTTTGACTGATAAACAACTGTTACATATTTCAGACTGACCACTGGCAGAACACAGAGATGGAAAAAGAGAAAGAGCAAAAGAAATGAGGGATAAGAAATAAAAAAGAGGGGAGGGGTAAAGCAGAAGAACTGACCTGAAATGAAGCCAGGGCTAAGGGAGCTTTGTGGCCTCAGGCTGCTGTGTTTCTCCCAACTAGGTCAGATTCTTTATCCAATCCCCCCGCCCCTGTTTCTTTGTGGCTGTCATTTCATTTCCATTCTCAAATAACTTCACACGAGACTGCTACCCAAATAGTCATGTTAATGGACACTGAGGAGTCTGCCGAAAGGAAAACTGCGGGATATTTAAGTGAGCCCGATAAAAATCATTTCAACTGTTGGTGTAAGCAAGATCTTTGATGATGAAACAAACATACCCTGCTGCATGTTGAGGAGACGCTCCATAGATACTGAGCAGCCTGCAGCTCACTATGACTTGAAGATGATCTTCTGAATGTAAATGCTGTTCATGTGCACGTGGTTGGTTTGAAGCAGTGATGCTAAATAACAATCAATCAGTTAGTACGTTCAGATAAAATCGTAGGCATTACATCATTTTCTCAAGTTTGGAAATAAACCAATTAAGGTTGCAAGATCTTTAACCTATAGCTGAATGTACAGAGGAAAATAATAAGGGACTGACATATAATAGACTGAAAAAGAAAGAAAAATACAAAAAAGCAAATGGATGAGATAAGATATATAAAACATACTCCTGTAGTTATACTAGAGCAGCTATACATCCTTTTGTGTGATGCATGTCAGTCATGCATTACCAATTCTTTGGTTTATTTAGATCTCTCGTTCTCTCTTTAAGTCTCTCCAGCCACTTGGACATACAGCGTAATCATGGTGGAGTTCCCATCACTGATAAATAGAGCGTTACCTCAAAGGGAGACCCCTGTCAGACTCTTATCTCATGACGTCTCCCCCTCACCCCACTGTCCCAGATTATCCCCCGTCACATTAAATGGTCATCATTATATCTCTCTGCCAAGACTACAGGAGACTGGCTAACTCTGTGTCATTAATAATCCCTTGTGGTTTTCTCTTCTTGAGTTTCAGAGCTGTCTTGCTTTCTCTTACTCTTTCTCTCATTTAATCTTCCCTTTTTTTAACAACAAAACCTCACTGCCCTTCTTGCTTGTCCATGATGTTCACATTTTAATTTCTTGTGTCAGATTCAATAAAGGTGTTGACGGGAACATTTTTCCTCTGAAAGACTGACTGCAGTAGAAAAGCATAACAGAACACGGCTAGTTTATAGAGTTTATATCCAGCATGTTCGGTAGTTGATGGCAGCAGAGCGTTTTTGTATGGTCAGTTTAATGCAGCTCAACTGAGGGTTGCATTCAATCTATTTATGAAAAAAATGTTGCTGAAAACCATTTCTATGATTTTCCCTGAAGAGGTCTACAACAATTCCTCTGTGTCCTGATAAAGTCTCATGAGCAGCCATACATTTACAGTCAGGTTTCTGGCATCCAGTGTCCAGGATCAAACACCTGCTCTGCTTGATAGAAGAGCCTACAGGGATAGTTTTTCATGATTTTCTTTTTTCTCTTTATCAAAGTGGTAAAGGATGAAAGGGAAATCAGAAAGAAGATGTCGATGCCCAGCACTCTGGATTACATCAAACATGATAGGAGTGAAACTCTTTTAAATCCTCGCTGACACAGAACTTTTCAGATTGTAGTTGAGCCAAGTTTTTCATTCAGACAGAAGGACAAACTCTTAACTCAGTCTGCATGAAGGAGATGCCAAATGTAATATCAGACCTGGAAGAGACACCCATTAATTTACATATACAAATAATCTGGACCAACTAATGCAAATATTTTACTCATTAGAGTAAAAAAGTCCTTAGCTGATGAATGATGGCATCATCTAAATCTCAGTTACGGTGCAGACACTAGCATTAGCCGAAGATTTGAGTTTTAGCAAAGCCGAGAAACAGCCATGAATCAGTTCAAAAATAAAGTGAAATCATCAGTAAATGTTCAGAAAAATTCTCCAGGGATAAAGGTGATCAAAGGCAAAAAATAACTTAGGACTGATCTCCCATTGGGATCAAAACTGAAACTAGAGTCAAAAATAACCTGCCTGCTACATCTCTAGCTCAAACTCCAAAGTAGTAGCTGTTGTGGGTCAGTTCTTCATGGGACATTTCCACAGTTAAACAAGGCAAATTCCTATTGTTTGGGATTATTTATTTGACATTCCCTTATAAATACCATTTGATATCGCAGCATCTTGAGGAGTAGATAGATTTGCATGTTGTGTTTTGCATATCGAATGAAATCCCACAAATTTATATATTTCTTATCAAGGAGCTTGTAGAGTATAACCTGAAGTTCTCTCCTTGAGCAAAGTCTCTTTATATGTTTAATTTTGGAAAGAATTATGACCAGCCATGTAAAAAACTGGACTCTCAGAGAAATCAATAGCTTCTAATGTAACCTTGAGTTACTATTACTATTTTAAGAATCCATTAGTTTTTTTGTGTTAGCAGCAGCAGATGTATTGCCATATTATTTCAGACTTATTGTGTCTAGATCTTGCGTGTGTAAACTTGTTGATCCTACAGAGTTCATGCAATTTGAAATGGCAGTATGCCAAATTTCTAATAATATGTGAGTAATAAGTTAGGCAATGCATTCAATGTATGATGTAAATGGAAATACAACTAAAACAGCTGTGGACTGGAGACATGGAATCACAAACTGTATGTATGATAGATATCCATCATAAAGGTATAGGTATCCCTCTTAACAAAGACATTGCTAAAATGTATTCATCTGACTCATGTCTCCTTTTAACCTTTCATCAAAGGAGAAATGTTGGATCTGGACCAGATCACAGCACAGGGTGTTTTTACACACAGCATTTACACAGACTGAATAACAAGTAACATGATACATCATTTTAAGTTTGCAGTCGCAGTTTGTGGAGGTTAGTAGAACATTAAAATGTCCTCTGAAGACAAAAGAAGACAAACAGCTCTTTAGAGTGAGGACAGTTGAATGCACATGGTCCCTTGAGCAAGGAGGCAAGTGCGGTCAGCGTGCTTTGTGTGTGTGTGTACAGCTGCCTAATTTTTTTGGCCCCACTTCCTCACCACATGTGCAGTCTCTATTTGAGGTCTAATATATAAATCTCCAGAGCTGGTACAGCTGATAAATCTCTGTATCGTATCATTTCATCAATTCATTCATTCTACTTCTACCACTTATCCAATGCCAGCTCACATTGAGGGTACACCCTGGACAGGCCACCAGTCCATCACAGGGCCAACACATAGAGACAGACAGAGACCAACAACCACTCACACTCACACTCAGACCTACGGACAATTTAGAGTCACCATTTAACCCAAACTTGATGTCTTTGGATGGTGAGAGGAAACCCACGTAGGCACGGGGAGAACATCCAAACTCCACACAGAAAGGCCCCAGGCCCAGGAACCGAACCCACAACCATCTTGTTGTGGGGCTACAACGCTATCCACTACGCCACCGTGCTGCCCTGTGTATCATTATTATTATCGTTATTGTGTTATTTGATTTGATCTCATGTTCAGATCAAAAATGGGAAATCAAAAATTTAATAAAAGCATAAAACTAAAAGAACAAAAAACAAACTACTACTTGCTTTTTGGAATTAGTTTCATAAACTATTAATAAAATAATGATCCGCTTTTTCATTTTACAATTTTGGATTTTCAATTTAATATAAAAAGAATGAATGATACACGCACTTAGAGTCACCCTGTTTCATTTTGAGTACCAGGCATTGTCATGAGGGGATAAAGCAGCTTTTTTGATTTGATTCAGGGACTAATTGAATTGCTCATGTCCACCTTGAAGAATCACCTCTTTTCTGCTGACTTCATATGGGGAATTTTCTCTACCAACACCTGTCTTCAGAGGTGGCTTTACAGGCAGCTTTGTGAAACAAAAATGACTCTGGTGCAGTAGTTTCAAATAGCAACAAATATATACCAACAAAGTCTTTCCTCTGGTGTTTCAGGAAGGACCAAAATCTCCTGTCCACTGTGAACTGCTGGTATTTGGTGTTGGACCAGACCAGACGAGAGAGCAGAGACCATGCCACTCTCAGCGACATCTACAACAACAACGTCATTGTCCGCCTGGCTCACGTGGGCGAGGATGTCATCAGACTTTTCAAAAAGGTCAGAATCGGAATTAAACGGATGGGACTGCGCAACCCTGGCCATTACAAATGTGCACAGTCACAGAATCCTCTGATTACTGATGCCCACAGCTGGGAATTTGACGCCAAACCAACAAAAATATGTAAAATTATGCTTATATGTGTCAGGACATACATACACAGCATGATTCTGAGACAGTTTGGAGGTTAATGTGATTCCTACAGTATGATAGATTAGTTGTGTCATTGTCTCGTGACGTAACTGATTCTATTCAATGGATTCTGCAATTATCATACATATTGTGCTTGCAGAGTTGCCCTCAGATAATTTATCCTGTTTTTTTTTTTTTTTTTTTTTTGCAGTAAAATTAGTAATTAGGTTTAACCATCTTTCTGTTTAAAGTTGCTACACTAAAGTCGCAACACTATCCCCCAGTAGACCTTTGCTATTGTGAGAGTAGAAAGTGTCTACAACAAAGCTTAATGCAGCTGGTGAGAGATTTAATTTCTATTTTTAACTTCCCCCATCATGTGTATAGTCATTCTCGTTAACATGCTCTCCATTTGGATCACCAACCTTTTTCCAATGCTCTCTACACCTCATCACTTTGGCCATGCGTGCTCCTAGTCCTAGTTATTTCATTTCACACCAAGTATCAATTGCCTGCATCTTTTATTCAACATTTTAACTGGAAACTGTGTGTTGTATTTACTCTCACGTATCTTAAGACATATGTATGGTATGTGTGAAAGTAGCTTGTTGCTCAAAGGCTGTGAAGAAGAATCCGCCTTGGGGATAGTAAATCTCCATCCTTTGACAGCAGCAGGGGGCTACAGTAATTTAAGACCTCTAAGGGAATCTGCACTGTCACAATGGCAACTTTGATGATAATAGGATGGGTTATGGCCAGCACATTTCTGCAGGACTAATAACTGCCTGCAGAAAATCTGTCTGAGCTAACTGTCTCCCAAGATCTTAGCTCAAATTGTGATGAAGTCCTCCAAAACAATAATCCTTTAATGGTGCAGCATCCTGTTCCAGCTGCAGCACAGTCTCTCTGTTAATGAATAACACATGTTGGCATTTGGCATTTGTTAAGTCAAAGTGTGAATGTTCTGAATGTGCACAAGTTTAATTCTTGCTCCATTGGAAAACATGGACGTTGATGTTTTGAGAGGTAGCAGAAAACTGGGCTGATTGCCCCTAAGTGTCGCTCCATATCCCCTTAACAGGATTTCGAGGGTCACTCACCACTGGGCCAATTCCTGCTCTTGGGCTATAAGCAATGTCACGGGACATGTTCGATTCATCATCAGCTCTTTAGCCTTTGTAGCTGTGCAGAAACTGTGACTTTACTCCTTGGGAAATGTGCTGCAGTTACTGCACTGTTCTATTTTTGTCTCTTTGTGCACTTTGGGCGTCGTATTAGATCTTTTCTGGTGCAGAGTAATGACAGCATTTCATTGCCTGCTGACATTCCTCACATACAAAATATAAGAGGCACAGAGCCATCAAGTTTTTTCATTTACCAGTTAGGCTCAGATGTTGGAATGACTGCCTTCAATTGTCTTTGATGTCATTATCATTATTGTCAACAGTGAACTTTTTTCCTTTACAGAGCAAGGACATTGGGGTGCAGATGCACGAGGAGCTAGTGAAAGTCACCAATGAGCTCTATACTGTGAGTTGAACACTTATCATTTTCCCTCCTCACCTGAGCTTTGACTGTCTCTAACAGGCGGTCTGTTTTGCCTCCTAAAGCTGAGCTTTTTTCACATTTGCACATGTAACCTGTGAAGCAGCCGGCCGGCCTGACACTGTACACGGTAGATATGCCTTACCACCACTGCAACCTCTAACGGGTCATTTCTTCCTCCTCCTGAGGTTGAGGTCGGAGGAAATTTGCATTCTTTCTCCTGTTGTGAATTTTGACATTAGCTGAAAGGGAGGGCGTTTTTGCCACTATGTGTGCTTCAAGCAGAATCAGCAGTGTGTGCTGCAGAGGTGTGCGGTGTTCACAGCAAGCAGGAGCTGCTGTAGTGTTTTCAGCTCATTTTACAGATAATCACCCACATTACATCTGTTTGCTTGTTATGATGTCAGTCTGTCCATTGTTATGGTGTCCTCCCACACAGGGAGCTGACACGTGTCATTAAACATACACTACCAGTCAAAAGTTTGGACACACTTTCCTATTCATTTGAATGAGAAAGTGTGTCCAAACCTTTGACTGGTACTGTACAGGAATGGTCTATTTGCTGTGGACAACAGAGACCAGCTGTGTTAACTGCTGATGCCTCTTTATATGGCCGAGGAAACTGAACTGATGTGGTGATATCACTGGCTGTATGTGGTACACACCAGACTGCTCCCTTTAGGGTCTTAGTGATCAGTGATATGATCATATTTCTTGCTGTTGTTCCAAGAAATAGCTAATTTGCTTGACAACTGGTAGTAAATTATAATGAATATTTAAAAGGAGGAAAAAATTGTCCGCTATAACTGACATCAAATGGGAACAACTGCATTTCAACAGAGCATATGTAGGTTTGGATGATGTTTCCCCGAGATATTTGGACTGTTTTGTGCTGAGTCACACTCGCAAATTGAGTATGTCTCATTATATTCAAATGTTTAGTAATTGCCAAATTGATCCCGTAGTTTTTCTTTGGTCTGTACTATAAAGACATTGGATCAAATATCTTATTTTTCAGCCGACACCCCCTTTCTCCGTAATCAGATATTTTATATTCAGGTTTACTGATGTGTGAAACTCAACCTGCAGCTAGTTGCTTTAATCATTTGCCTCACATCCTAGATGTTTTGGGGTAAGCTAACTGTAGGTGCTCAATCAAGGTAATTAAAAAACTTTGGCTAAGGTTACACCTTTTAGTTAAAGCTAATTTATCATGGTGCAGAAAAATTGATTATGTCTCCAGACTATAATTAATAAAATTAATTATGACTGTCTTCATAATATTTCTAAAGTGAAATATTCAAAGTTTTCATTTGATTGTCTTTCAGAAAGAGGAAGGAGGGAGTGAAAGCAAACGATAATGAATTATTCATTCAGTTATAGTACGTGGGATTCTGATCCTAGTTGGTGTTTGTCCAATCACCAGATAGCAATCACCAGTAGTGTAGTGTAATATCAGCCTTTATTGACCACTCAAACTCATTAAAAAAGAAACTTGATGTATCAGTGTACAGCACAGAACAAATAGATTTGCAGTAGAAGTTCTTGCATGATATAAACCTCATGAGAAATATTCTTACATGTAACATTATACAGCACTTTGCTACTCATATTGATTTTTTTTTTTCCTTTCTTTGTTCCATCTATTATTAAATGCTCATCTGCCACTCCCACACACAGGAGAAGGAATACCAGTCATCTGTTGAAATTTGGGATATATTATAAACATTAAAAGAAACTATTTAATGTCTATATTATCATTTATGTTTCATGTAAAATCAGGTATAGAGCCATTCACAGAAGGTTGCTATGTGCCACTGCCTTCCTCCCCTGCTGATCTGTCTCTCTGTCCTTTGCACGTTTCAGTCAAGGTTGCTAGGAAACCAAAACTTGAGTGTGAGTGATGGATGAGCGGACACTGTTTAATTTTGCTGTAGATTCAAGGTTAATGGTTAAACATTTCCACATTTCTGCCATAACACGTAAAAGGATGCAGTGTTTATAGTGTATATGGAGACTAAATGACCCATGTCGGAGTGAAAGATGCGTGCATTACATATTTATCATCGCTGTGATGTTTTTTGACACTGTGGTGCAGACAAACCAACAGAATGGTGCAGACACATCAGATGGAAGCACATCATTCAAAATGGCTTTACTTAGAACAGGGAAACAACATAGTCTTTGAGTGAATCATATCGTGATTATGTGGTTATTTCATTTCCAACATGCTATTTTTATACATCTATAGACATACATCATTTTGTCATTCTTCTGTCAAAAAGAAGCAATTTCAAAGTGTAGTTGACCCCAGCGCTAAGATTACCCCCCCCCCCAAAAAAAAACAACCCAAAGAGACACACACCCCATATAACTACTTCAAGCTAATGCTATTAGGATGCTGTCAAAGCAAACAGAAATGAATATGCTTTTTCTATTTGCACTACAATAAATCAGAGTTCACTTTATATTGTGCATAATAGTCAAAATGCACTTGCACTGAGACAGCTATGGATAGCCAGTGCCCTTAAAACTATGTCCTGTTGTTTCACTTGACTAACATATAACATAACATCACACTTGATAGACCACACAGTTAAAATCAGGTATCAGGTAAAACAGGTATTCCAGCATGTGCTTTTCGCATGTGTGACAGATAAATTGCTACAGCACAGAACTGTTTAGAGAACTGTACAGTATTTAATGTTTGGAGCATCAAATGAATTGGTTTATCTTTTCCCCCCCACAATTTCAGATTCTTTTTAAAAAAGCATTTACCAGATTCACTATGAGGCATACTGAGTGGAGTTTATACATAAATTTGAACTTTTATTCTCGCAGGTGATGAAGACGTACCACATGTACCATACTGAGAGTCTCAGTGCTGAGAGCAAACTTAAGGAGGCAGAAAAACAGGAGGAGAAGCACATTGGCAAGGCCAACGACATAAGTACCAGTTTGCTGCGTTATGGTCACGATGATCGTCCACAGCGACGAAGCTCTGTCAAGAAGATGGAGAAGATGAAGGAGAAGGTTTGTTGTAGTTTAAATGTCTGTATATAATGATAGTATATGTCCTTCACACTATTGGCGTCCAAGTAAAGTGTAAATACTCTCCAAATGCATTTGGAGAGTATTTGTACTAATTATTTGCTCTTCCTACAAACTCCTTGTATCTCTACACTCGGTATGGACACAAATGGCTGTTTACAATCTAGTTAAACTGGCAATGAACCCATTTCCACGTTGTGCAGAGTTTTACATATATTGATTATATAGGATAAAAGCAGTTTATTGTTGTAATGCGTCTTGCTGCAATGCATAATGGGACACTTCTTTTTCCACCCCAGAGACAAGCCAAGTACTCTGAAAACAAGCTGAAATGCACAAAGGCCCGGAACGATTATCTTCTCAATCTGACAGCCACCAATGCCCTGGTGGCGAAGTACTACATCCACGATGTCTCAGACATGATAGATGTAAGTTAATACTACCATCTGAAAATACAAACTTTGACAAAGAACTATTTGTTCAATCAGTTTCAAGGAAAGGCTTTTTTATTGTTTATAATAATTACTAGGTGCTTTGCTTGTTGTCCTCAGTGTTGTGACTTAGGGTACCACGCAAGCCTGGCACGCACCATGAGAACCTACCTGTCTGCAGAGTATAGCCTGGAAACGTCTCGCCATGAGGGTTTGGACTTATTGGAAGGAGCAGTAGATGCCATGGACATCAGAGGAGACAAGCTGAAATTTATGGACACGCACAGCCAGATCTTCTGTCCTCCTGCGCGCTTTGACTATCAGCCACACATGGGTGATGAGGTGAGTCACCTTCAGAATTTGGATGGATGGATTTATTCAAAGTGCATATCATATCTGTATTAAAGCCCTCTGTTAAATTTGACCTTCTTCTTTTGTCCTAGGTGTGTCAGGTTAGTGCACAGCAGCCCGTTCAGACAGAGCTGTTGATGCGGTACCACCAGCTGCAGTCCCGCCTGGCCACGCTGAAAATAGAAAATGAAGAGGTGAGAGGTATTGTGTACACAAGTCTCAAAAGGGCTGGTGGTCGCCAGAAAGCTCACTGCGAGTGGGCTGTTTGGAATAATATCTGCTGAGAGAAAACAAAATGGATCAATATTACGAGTTGTATATTAATACACAAGTCCTTAAATTTAGTCCCTCAGTGATTATGTAATAAAAAGAGCATCTGTGGGTCGTCCTTCATATGCAATAAAAGCTGAGCTTGTAAGTCACCCAGATCTTGTCACACGTCATCTCATGATTACAAATTGCAGGCGATGACCTAAACAATTTCCACCTTCACCAAATGTGCCATTTTAGCTATGTGAAATTGTTACAGGAAAACCTTTCTTGCCACAGCTGTATCTACCAAAGTATAAATGAGAAAATAATGGGTCAAAGCATGAAGGTTGGAGTGGAAAAAATAACAACATGAACCTTGTTTGCTCTTGGGTAACATTGCGCGCACATAATAGCCCGGAGTTGTAGAATGAAATGCAAAAATGCAGAGGCTGTTTCCTGCCAGTAGATTGCTGCCAAATAGTCAAAAACTATAATCTTATCATTCGAACCATTAATCAAGTGCACTGATGTAGCAGAACAGGAAAGTGTTTTAAAGATGCATATCTGCTGCTCTATGTGTAGAGCTGTCTATCACACAGCACAGCATTAACAGGCATTCGTTGTCTTTGAATTTTTTTCATGTGAGTGAAATGTTTTACAGGTAGAGTTCGGCGTACAGAGAAATAAGCTTTGTTTGCACATAGTTTGATGAGGAGATTAGAACCACCATAAATGTGAAGTAAGTTTAACTCAGCAGAAAAGTTGGAAGGGGATAACAATCATCAAGATTGGCTCTGTCCAATGATAACAAATTCTTCTACTAGCACCTCCACACTTGACTGATTAGCATCACTCCTTTTACTTTAATCCATGTAAAAGAACAAAGTGGGAAAAAGAAAAATGACATTTAATAAGAGGTTATTGATCAGTTCCATAAAAACACAAAAACTTTCATTTTTAAACAAATATAAAGTGTAATTTTTTTGTGTAAGACAAGCTGTTGGTGTGCGCTTCATATTGACTTAAAAATGAGAGCAATATCCATCTACTCACTGATCTATCGATCACACTAAAAGGGCAGCACCCATCCACAGGTTGGATGTCTCTTATTCATTACAACACGTGTAATTTTAATATCATCTTTGGGTTTGCTATATTTCAAACTGCCCTGGCAGCCGAGACACTCAAATCTGTCATACCGGTATGTGACAGCAGGCGACAAGTCTTGATGACTGCTAGTCTGCATTTATATTAGTCTTCTTTTAATCTGACACTGAAACTTGGGGTCTCACTCCTACTGCGGTTCACCCCAGCATGGTATCTGGCATCCTAGTCTAGAGTCACAAGGCCACTGTGACTCACACAGACCTGTTTAAAGGTCACCAGGGTATGTATAAGTGTTGCTGGCTGTCTGCCATGAATATGGAAATGCACGCTCCATTTCCTGTCTGTCTCACATAGAAGTAGCATAGTTAATCTTTCATGTCACGATGCATCATGCTCGGAAGCTAATTACTGTGTTGTGCACGATGTGTCTGTCAAGCTGCTGTGCAAGTGGCCTGCAGTGGTATAATCTTAGACTGCAGTGCGTTTTTCACACCTGTACTTTGTTTGTGATGTGAAGAAAATGTATTTGGAAAGCTGTTAAATTCACAACAATTCAAATCACCAACCATTCCTGTTGCTGTTGCTCTGTGCATCAGGTGAGGAAGACTCTTGATGCCACCATGCAGACCCTTCAGGACATGCTCACTGTGGAAGACTTTGATGTTTCTGACGCCTTTCAGCACAGCCAATCCACGGAGTCGGTCAAGTCAGCTTCCTCTGACTCCTACATGAGCAAGGCAAACATCGCTAAGAGAAGGGCCAATCAGCAAGAGACGGAGGGCTTTTACTTCACTGTGAGTCCTCTGACAAATGAGGTTGCAAAGTCACTGCAGCATGGAGTGCACACAGTGTAACCACAGACATCCCTGTCACTGTCTCCTCTGCAGAAATACAAAGAGTACTTGAATGGCAGCAATCTCATTGTCAAACTGCAGGCAAAGCATGACCTTCTGAAACAGACACTAGGAGAAGGTGAGACTTTTTGTGTTATACAATAGCGGAGTGGGAATTGTTCGTAATACCTAAAGGTCTATTATTTCCAATGAGTTTAGTAATGTGTCAGTACCAGAATAAGGTGAAAATGAGAGTTTTCAAGTCTTTTCATTTATATGGAGATTCTACGAGATATTCAGATCTATATTTCAACAAAAATAAATGAAATACTATACACCAGAAAACAAAATCATTGAATGGATTTGAATTTGTCATTTACTTGACATTTTGGGTCTAGCCAAAAGGCCATATCATGCTATTGTTTCTTTATATTTACACATTAACCTGAGCCAAGTGTTACTAAGAGTCTATTGTTTTTCTTTCCATCTCATGTCACTTTTGCTACTTCAAATCTTCCAGCATCTGCTTTTATTTAAAGATCAATCTTAGCTTTTCGGACTCTTATGTGGACAAACATAGCACTCGTAGTCTAAGGCAAAACCTTTGTGCTTATGTGAGACTTCATATGGTAGAATTTAATCATTTCATTTAAAAAAGATTTTGATTTTAGATAACAGTATAGAAATTATGGATGGAATGAACTTTTTTGCTCAAATGGCAGCCGCAAAAACACAGAACCTTCCACTTTAGTAAATGAGATCGCTCAGCAGGACTGAAGGGAATTAAAAATATCCATTTGGAGCTCTGTCTACTCTTTGAATTCACTTTACTGCTTGGCAGTTTTTGGACCAAACTAAATTCATAATTTAGAAGACCTGGTCTTATAGCGCTGTACATTAAGGGTACTTTTTTGCCATTTGCTTTACTCATTTATTTCTTAGATTTAATATGCATGAACCCAAAGCCAGAAGCTTGCATAAAAATGTAGATGTTCTCTGTCAATGTGTTTTTACTTGACTCATGCACGAGTCTGCTCTAAGATGGGTGTGTTTTGACATAAAGTAGGATTGTGCTGGAAGCTGCTTCACACATGACATGATCCTTTTAACAAACGTTTCTGACTGACTGATCAAAGTGAAGCCTAAATTTGTTTGTGTACAGTGAGATGTGTGAGCCAATGCAGTGCGGATATCGTGAAATCGTCGCGCTATACAAATCAGTTCCCGCAGCCTCCCACTCTCGTTGCCCCTGGATACGTTTTCACTTTGCAGAGCAAGTAGACAGGCCACCCCCTTCTGGGGCTCTTGTGGTGTTTCTAGGGCGACCGCTGAATGACCGCTGCCTGGCTGTGAGTCAAATGCAGCCATGGCGCTCACCTCATTGAGCATGTCTGAATGGATGCTGTTTTCTCATAACACCCCTTTCCGTCTCCATCTGCCAGCCTTGTATAGTTGCCCAGCACTGAACCATACCGCCAACTTCTCTGATTGTTGAGCTAGTGTATACTAATTTAGTCTTTCTCTACATTTTTTTTTAGGGGAGAGGGCTGAATATGGAACAACAAGGTAAGATTTGCAGTAATAACAGGGTGAATAAAGTAGGTGATGATGTGTAAAATTATTCACGTGTCTCTGGATCTGGCAAAAATGAGACCGCAGTGTCTGAATAGGAGTTTAGTCTCCACTTCTCTCGCTTTTTGTTGAGTAATGGGTTGGAACCTAATTAGAAAAAGTGGTACTCAGGGTTGTTGTTCCTACTTTTAATCTATAAAAGTATGTTAGGACTCAGAAATGCCAGTGAGATATCCATTTCCTGCTGTTTGATTGATAAATGACTAAGCAGAAAACAAATACTGAGGCAGGCTCATGATTTATTGAGTACAATGGCATTTACTTATTGATCCACGGGACATTTCATTCTAAGATGGATCTAATTTTATTTGTGTCACATCCTTGTAGCCTTTATCCCTGATGTTGATAAAGCCACAGCAGCTCTGTCTTAAGGGTGACATATTGGGAAATAATCTTATTTAATAGTTTAAATTAGGAGATTGATATCAGTAGTGTATTTCTACTATAAATGTGAAGCTACCACTTACAGGCTGTTAGCTTAGCTTAGCACAAAGATGGAAACAACTAGCCTGAATCAGCTAGTTTGCCCGCAATGTGTCATTTTACTGTTTTTTCTGGAAATATAAAAACGATCCCGTTCGCCCCTGCTTGCAGCCAAAGCTTGGAGCTTCGCTTAGTTTTTGATCCATCATCTTAATATGTAACAAGTTAATCATTGTAAAGATATGCATATTTATTTTTCAGATATGAGAGTGATAGTAAGCAAGTGCACACATTTCCCAAAATGTCAAAGTACAGTTTGTTTGAGGAGTGAATTACTGTGGTAACCATATGGCAAAAAATCAATTTTAGGGGAAAATGTCAGTATGTTGATACCAACTGCATTATTATTCATATTGACCATACACCAACCATACAACCCCACCATCTCCCCAGGCCCCCCACTCTTCCCCCTAAACCCCAGAGAATGTGGAAGTCTAGACCTCGCTCCATTTTTAACCGTAAGCTGTTTAACGGCAATATGGAGTCCTTCATTCAGGTATTAGCCCATCTGTGCTCTTTGTCTCTCCGTGAGCTCAGCTGTCTCGCTAGCAGTCCTTGGGGGTTCTGTTGCCTTCGACCACTCTTTTATCCAAATGTTGGCTCACTCATGCACTGACTTTCCTCTTGCTCATTGCCTTGTTGTCATTTAAGTAAGACAGGGTCAGATGAAAACTATATATAAATGCTTGTGTGTGTGTTTAAAAGCACCACAACATTGCCGGATACACTAACTCCCAAACACTGGACGACTTGCTTTATGAATATCAGTTGGCCTACTCCGGCCTATGCAAATAAACACATGGCCGCTCGATGCTCGATCAAATAGGGCAAAGCAGACACTGAACCAACAACAGTGGAGCTAAATATCACAATCCAGTAGGGCCTAGGTTTGTAATATGAAAAGATTATCTGCAACTGTATGGAGAATTGATTAGCGCTCATTTTATTTGTTTTCTAAGATAACAACATAAGTGTTGTAGCAGTGTTGAAAACAACAAATCAAGTTTTCTGACTTTTCCATCTGAAATGACCATTTAATCTGGAAAAAAACCGACAGATTAAGCGCCAATTTTAACAGCTGTTAGTTGCAGCGCTATAAAGATTTTCAGCCTTGATCAAACATTCCCCCTCTAAATGGAAAAAATGCTTTACGCAGCCCCCACCCCCATTGTCTGGGGTAGCACCGTCCCTCCCACACAATCCCCTCTGAGGCATGTCCACAATACTCACACACCACAAGGCACTGATGCTTTGGCTATTTTCTCAGGCAAGGCCTCCTTTCTGTAAAATCTGTCTCTCTCACTAACCTGTTGTGGTTGTTGTTGCTTCTCTTCCTCTGTCTACGTGCCTTACTGCTCTCTGACCAGGGGAAGAAGAAATGTCCGTGCCAGGAGTCAGGTACTCTGTTTTATAGCAGGGCGGGATCATCGCACTGTTTTCAGTATGCTAACCAACTGAGCCTCTGTCCTGTTGGGTTTCCTGATGTGTGAAAATACTGTAGTTATAACACTATAAATGGTGATGCAACATTAACAACATTTTTTCAGCTTATTTTGGTTCTGTGTGCTAATTGTAGGTTATCTATTAATCAGTAAATTATATACAGTGTGGATTAAGTAGTCCCTATTTGCTTCTGTTAGACCAAGCTGGCATGATTATTTGTTGTTTTATTTTCTGTGAATATGCTCAAGATATTGATCATTTGATTCTCTCTGATGCTGTAGGACTCAGGCCAACCCATACCAGTGGTTGTAGAGAGCTGCATTCGATACATTAATCTGTATGGTAGGCCACTGTCATGCTCACTCATTGTCTTTCCACAAATGTACACAAAATTGTATGGACTTGCGCTTTTGCATACCATTTTTCATCTCCCATCTTTGTAAGATACCATTTTTATTTCTCTGCTGGAGAAACTCCAAATGTCAGACACAAAGAGGGAGGTCCTTTAGAACAGACCGGTGGTGGCAAATTGGAAAGTTCTTTAACTGGGTCGTTTTTCACAGACACATCTTGATATGAGATTAAATCTTTCTTTTTTTTATCACTTGCTTAATTTTCAAAAAAAGTGCGATTGTAATATTCATAATGCTCCACACCTTGTTGCTATTGCTGACTGCTCTGGTCTTTTAGTGGCGCTTTAATATGATACCACACAGACTTTAAAAAACACATACAGTACTTGATTATGTGTGCTATTGCTTTCTAAGCATAAGGGTCATTTTTTGGGTTATTTTTTCAATGTTGTATCATTACTTTTATAGATGTAAAGAAAATTTAAAATATAAACAAAATGATTGCGTGTTTTATGTGTGGATGTGATCCCATTTTACTCTAATACATGTACATGTCCACAGGTCTCCAGCAACAAGGTATATTTCGGGTGCCAGGCTCCCAGGTCGAAGTCAATGACATTAAAAATGCATTTGAAAGAGGTTAGTCCCATTGAGCTTGACCATTTTCTCTTGATTGATTTTAAATTGCGTTTTGCCCACCTCAAAGGCCACAGTCTCTCCCACAGGCCCCCGAAGTGCAAGTAGAGAGTGCCACATGTAACCTTTTAATGGACCTGTTTTTTACATGCATAATACATAAGATTAGCATCTTGAGCTAATAATACATTAGGATACATAACTGCAATTTTAATGTTTACATTAAAAATGCATCAGTGCCAAGTTACATTGTGATAGCAGTGAATGATTAATGAGTTGATTACGTGTATGTTATGTCTATAGGAGAGGATCCACTGGTGGATGATCAGACTGATCATGACATCAACTCGGTGGCAGGCGTTCTTAAGCTCTATTTCAGGGGGTTGGAAAACCCACTGTTCCCTAAAGAGCATTTCCTCGACCTCATATCTACTACCAGTGAGTCACCTTTCAGCAGAACATGTGAAAAATTTAAGGCCCTTCATTCAAATTTTTTTGTTATTTATCTATATTTTGGCTTGCTTTCTTGTTTTTAGAGCTCGACCCGGGCGCAGAAAGAGCTCATCACCTTCAGCAGATAATTGTGACTCTTCAGCGGCCTGTGATCATTGTCATGAGATATCTCTTTGCATTTTTAAATCAGTAAGTCCAATCATAAGAAAATTACATGTGTGTGACACTGATTAAGTCATACTTACCACCACTGTGTTTTCAGTCTCTCTCAGTACAGTGATGAGAACATGATGGACCCCTACAACCTGGCTATTTGCTTTGGCCCTACATTGATGCCCATCCCTGATGACCAGGACCCTGTGGGATGCCAGGCGCATGTGAATGAGGTTATTAAGACCATTATCATTCACCATGAGGTCATTTTCCCAACCCAGCGAGAGTTAGATGGACCTGTGTATGAAAAGTGCATGGCGGGAGGGGAAGAGTACTGGTGAGTACAAGGCCAGGTGTCAATCCTGGTAGATAGTTTTCATTTATAGAGTTTGGTATTTTAAGTACTCAGTAGAATTACATATCTGATGGAAGACTACAAATTTCAGAAATTGCAATAAAGGATTTCATTCATTAAAATTAAAATAGGAATAATAAAATGGTTTACAAATTCATTTATTCATCTACAAACGAAGTGTCTGATGCATTTATTTATTGTACATAATTATTATAATTATTATTCTTTTGCTTTTAACGGTTTGCCTCATTGTATCATCATTCAGTGAAAGCCCCCACAGTGAGCCGGGAGCTCTCGATGAGGTAGACAACGGTACTGGCCCTAATACCAGTGATGAAGGTGAGCAACTAAAGGCCCTCAGTCCAATGTGAAGATGACAGTATGTGTAGGACAAGACACACTAACATTTCCATTTCAAAATGGGTTCGGTTGCATTGCATTCGGTTGTATTCTGTTGCAGAGGTGGAGCAGATCGAGGCTATAGCGAAATTTGACTACGTGGGCCGAAGTCCAAGAGAGCTCTCCTTCAAGAAGGGCGCTTCTCTGTTACTCTATCTGCGAGCCTCAGAGGACTGGTGGGAGGGCCGACATAACGGTGTGGATGGGCTAATCCCACATCAGTACATTGTGGTGCAAGACATGTAAGTAAGCTCCATTGGTGAGGGAGCCATCAATCAGTCAATACTGTGACTCCGCTACGAGACAAAGCAATGCTCCTTTAGGATTATTGGCCATTATTCCCAAAATGCATGTGTCTGTTCTTGCTGTCTCCATGAGCTGTGTGTCCCTGGCCTTATGAAACATGTGCCGAGGATTAGTCTAAATAAAATTATCTAATTTTCGTATTTTCTTGTGACAAAAACAAAGTTAATTGCCCCGAACCAGCTATTAGCTTTACAGTTGTAAGGACAAATTTTGCTTTCAAATTCTGGTATCTTGTTTGATAACCTGCCCTTTGCCATAAGGGAGGTAAGACAATTAAAGCAAAAGTAAGAGTGATGTATGTTCATTTATATGTATGCAATGTGTACGGATGCTAATTTAAGTGGTGCAGATTTATTTCTTCTGCACAAGGTCTGTGACTCACTGTGATGATAACATTTTCATGTATCGGTTATGTCAGTGATGTAATTGTTAAAGATTCAGGATTGAACACATAAAAAAGGTTCAGTCTTTCAATGCAAATCATTTCCTGATGACAGCGACCATTAATCTAGATCGATCCATGACTGTCTGTCTGTATCAGAGATGATGCATTCTCAGATAGCGTACAAAGGACTGATAATGAAGCCAGCAGTGGACCGCACCACGACAACAGAGCTTCATCCCGAAATGAACGACAGTCTCCCTGTGAACACACACCCGAGCACTGCTTTGGAGCAGCGCTGGGAAGGTAAGGGCTTAGTTAATCTTCTGAGAGAGAGAACAGAAAGTAGTTCAAACTAAGCCCAAAATATTAATCACGTTTTGTTTTTTTTTTCTAAAAATGTATGAAATCACTTTTTAGGGTGAGAATGCGATCAGATGGAGCTGCAGTTCCACGCCACAGGAACAGTGCTGATAGCCACAGCCCACCCAGAGCTGCAGACCAGCCCCCTCGGGTAATGCCTCGGCCCTGCAGCCCACACAAAATGGTTGTCTGCAGGGGCCCAGCAGACAGCCCAGAGAAACGGCGTCTCACCACATTTGGCAGTGCTGGATGCATCAACCATCCCGACAGAAAGACCTTCGTTGACAGCCACTCTCAGCGATCTTCACCCAACACCACTCGGCATGCAAGTTTGGGAGACCACAAAGCTCTTGAAGCTGAAGCCCTCGCTGAGGTCAGCAACACGACACAGTGTTATGAGTATTTATCCTGCTCTTCAAAAGAATTGTAGTCTTGAAAATCTATCTATTTATTTCCTAATTTATCAATACACTAATAGAATGAGTAAACTTTTACTGGCTCACCACATATTTAGCATTTTATTAATGTTAAATTCTATCATCATTTTAGGAAAATTATTGTAAAAAAAAGTGGAAGATTCAAAGGCACTTTCTAATTCGACCTTCTGCTCATGTTTGTCAGGACATAGAGAAAACAATGAATACAGCTCTCCATGAGTTGCGGGAGCTGGAGCGCCAGAATGTAGCCAAACATGCCCCTGATGTTGTTCTGGACACTCTGGAGCCCCTGAAACACCCGGGTGGAGCCCAGGATCCGCCTGGCAGCCCCCTCCACACCATGGTGATCCGTGATCCGGATGCAGCCCAGCGGCGTAGCAGCAACAGCTCTTCCTCCGAGACCATGACCACTTTTAAACCTGCTCTGTCAGCGCGCAGACCGAATGCGCCCCTAAGGCCCCCTCCTGTCAGACCGGTCCGGCCTGCTCCTGTCATCGGACACAGGCAGGGACCGCACCGCTCCAGCAGCTCTAGTTCCTCTGGTCTAGGTAGCCCAGGCATCACCCCCACCGACAGGGTCTTCCCTAAAGCTCCCTCCCCATCACCATCCACCTCCTCTTCCTCCTCAGACAAACAGGGTAACATGTAGCTCCAGTTGGTCACAAGTCAAATGGATGAAGAACATTGTGGATATTGAGTGATTGTGATTCCAGTCACACCTAATTACTGACACCTGGTCTGTATGATGATTATCACTAATCTTGTAATTTTAAGAATGGCTACTGGTCTCTGCCCACACATTGACTTTTTGGTGGACAAGTCAGTGTACTATATTACAGTGATATATTACACAGAAATAGGATGAAAATATTAGACAGTTATATCAATACAAGACCACCATGCTGGATAACAAAGGGTTGCACTGGAAAATACTTCTGACAGTGAGACATCTCATTGAATTGTTATTAGGTTACAAAGTTGTTGTTAGCTTGGGCTTCATGTCAGGTTTTTTGTTCCATTACAAGGGAATATTTAAGAGGACATTTCATCACATTATGTAGACACCCAGTCTGTGCTAAAGGTCCATGTAGTCTATGATAACTGATTTATTGGGCACCATTTATATTAATAGATAATCCTCTCCAAGGGCCTTTGGGTCATAGATGACCAGTGAAATCTGTGCGCAATTGACTAATGCTGCATTTCTTCTGATGGCCACTAGATGCTGGTTCCAAGGAAATAATACATCAGAGCCACCCTGAGCAGATTTTTTATTTTATTTTATTTCCCTTCAATGGTAATTAAATTAATATAATGTGTTTTAAATTAATTTAAAACACAGAGATGTTTTTTTCATAAAAAAAAAAACAGAACATGTCATGAATAATTTAATAGATGCTTGCACAATCCTTCCACACATATGGGCTGATCCTTGTATTAGTTAACCTCACTGCAGCAAAGGGATTTGGTTGGCATGAGTTGACTTCTTGCAGTTTTGTCCTCCTGTTTATTGGAGCAGAGATTCATGCGGATCGGTTTGGAGGAAGTAACCTGGATTAGACCGGGTTAGCTGTTAGCAGTGCAGCAGCATTATCATCAATGACATAAGCATTTGCTTCTTGTTGTTAGATTTTGAAGTTATGCTGGTAACTGTCTGTACTGACAAGTAATTCCAAAACATACTTCTCAAGTCTGATGACAACAGAGAAGAAATTCACTCTTTCATCAATCTCTTTGCCAGTTGAAAGCATAAGTAAACCAGACCACAGTACCATCAAAAACATATTATTTATAGCCATGCCACTCCTATAACTAATACACGTTAATAAAAATTTAAATCAAGAAAATGTTCTTATACTCAAGTCTCTTAATAAAGGAAAATTAGCTGTTACCTCAACAATTAAGCAAGACTTTCTCCTTCAGTTCAAATGACTAATGCACTTCTAAGCACCGCAGGGAACTGTGCTGCGTATGTAGTTTCTGTGTTTTCTAATCGTACTAGAAACAAGATATAGCACATCAGTATCATTGAAGCTTACGTAATGTCTAGATTGCACATGGTCAGTTCAGGTCTTTGGCTGTTAAGATGAACTTGTCTACTGTTGGTGATGTTTGTTGTCTGTCTTATGAGGATGATCAATATATCTTTAAAGTGTAACAGGTACATCGGAATAAATATATACATACTGTTAAAGGATACTTGTATAAATAACATTGTATAATAGGAACAGGATATATTATCATCTCTAGTGTTTAGATTTTTTTGTAATTCTTATCCTTGCACAAACATTAACAAAACAATAAATACATGAAACCTCACGGAGAAATTCTTCATCTGGTGTAATCTGTTTCTGATTAAAGACGTACAGTGCAGAACGGAGATGACTGAAGGTAGGGGTCACTGACACCACATCAATTTTAAACATTTGACCCTGGAATGAAAGGTTGCAGTCACATCCATCTCAGTGCACTGACACGTGCAATAACTAGAATGGGTTTGCAGTGCCACCTACTGGTCAGCATGGATTTTAACCACATCCTGTTTAAAAAAAAAAAAAAAAAAAGCAGCCAGTGCTCTGAAAAGAAGTGTCATTATTTGGGGTTTTGGTGACATCATGGGAGACAAATTATATCTCCTTGTAATACCAATGCAGCACCATTAACTTTGTACATCTATCTTAACTATTTTCCTGTTTTTACTCTTTTCCCTTTTTTCCCCTCTTCCTCTTATTCCCCTTGCTCTCACGTCTTTCCCTCTGTATTGTCAGTTACATTTAAAATAAGTTTAATTCGGGAAATATGGATACATTCATTTTTTATAATGGTGGTAAAAAAAATTGTCCCAAGTAAAAGTTCTGATACAGGAATGTGAAAATTCCCTGTTTTCACATAAAATGGCTGCATCAGAAGTTTTACTTAAATAATTTTATGCAAACTCTCTATGGCAGCTGGGTTCTCATGGGTTAGCATCCAGCTCCACCCCAAAACCAAGTTTATACAGAAATCTTGAACTGAAAGAAATACTTGTTTATAATATCTGATTTACAACAGATAAATCAATTGGTTTAGATTAAAATAAATCTGAAAATATCATTGAGAATTGAATAGTATCTTTAATCTGGCCTCAAAAATTAAACAAAAAAACAGTTTTTTTGGATATTGTGTTTTTCATATCTTAATCAAAGTAATCCTGGTTGCCTGATTTAATTTTTTCATGCCCTACACTAAGTGCCAGGTTTAATTCAATTTGGTGTGTTTACTGGGATTAAAGTGGGAATATAATCAGATTACGACCTTGCCAGAGGCCTGAATGGCTGCCAAGAGGGAATGGACCACCCATGCACTAACACCCAACTTTTCTTTAATGCAGTGATATGATTAGTGAGGACATCATAGTTGTAGTTAATGCCATGTTAGATTTGTGGTATTAATCTTGCCAGTATTTTCAGTTTATCGTTCGGACACCACGGCATTAACAGAAACATTGTAAGACACATGCGGGGAAATATAGGATATATATTTATTTATTGTGATACCTCTTGACACGTTACAGAACATGCTCGATACAGCAGTTTTGAGAAATGAACTCCTTTTTAAAGTAAATTTAACACAAAAACTATTTTTTTGTCATATAAAGAATCACTTCATTTGTAATCACCTATTTTACAGTAGTTACAATGATCAAATCAAAATCAAATCAAATCAAATCAGATTTATTTGTATAGCGCCAAATCATAACAAAGTTACATCAAGGCACTTTACATATAGAGCAGGTCTAGACCAAACGCTTTATAAAATTCAGTTCAGATCAGTTTCCAAACAGAAAATCATCTATCAACCAAGCAGAAGTTTAACTCAAAGCATCCAGTCTTTTAATGACTGTTTAAATGTATGTTGCAAACCCATTCAGGAAAGTTCGCCTTTGTTTGGAGGAGTTTGTTGTTTTTTCTCCCCCTTACAAATGTAAAGGCAGTAACCTTTTAGCTCTGTTTTGCTGTACATATATTCCTCAGAAAATGATCCATCTCTTTGACTGCTACACGATTCCCCAATGTATTTTTTATTTGGTGCTGGCTAGGTGGCTTGGAGTGGGTTTATCACAGATTCGCAGTTGAAATCAGCCGATGGCAGCATTGATAGTAAACTGAAACAGCATGTTTATTTGACGGAAAACTAAGAGAATGAGTGGAAAGATGCTAAAAAAGAGCAGAAGAGCTTATCAGACGAGCAAAGATGGACAATATGGGTTTGTCACTGTCTAAAGAACTCTTACCAAACAGGGGCGCGTCCATAAGTGACTTAACCTTGTAGGACTGTCATTGTAGTATGAGCAACAGAGAAACATTTCCCTGATATATTTAGCCAACAGAATTTAGATGTAATTAATGAGAATCATATTTTATTCAGTAGAAAATATGTTTGTCGTTAGAGCTGGTCTGTTTGTGTGCTGGTTGGCACTCTCCTGTCGGTTGTTGGATTTGTTTGACATGCAGATTACAGATTTGAACTGCTGCTCTGTTGATGTAATGGCCTGCATGAAAGTTTATCAGGTTTTTGTTTTTAACTTTCAGCAGAACCCACTGGGCTCATCGAAAATGAAATTAATTGATAAAATGCATCTCTAAATGCAATTATAGGCTAAGATTTGGATGTCTTACAGTCTTACAGTCGCACAGACTGAAGAAGTTTTCTGTCTTGTGTCCAGGTCTTGAAATAACATTTCACCTTCTCTGTGCTGCAAGAGTGTCAGAAATTGGTTCATTAAGCTTGTAATATTTAGCAGCCTATATGCTATCCTTTACTCTGGGTCACAATTTATGTCTTGGTCACACTGTATTTCCTGTAAGTTGTTTTTCAATACACCAACCTGATTTATAACTGAAGAACAACTTAAGTGGCGAGTTACACAAACAGAATATGATGCTTTGATTGGTGTTGGAAACTCCAATCTGTTATGCTGTTAAGCTGTTGCTTTGTGTATAATGTACCTGAAAATGAACTAATCTCCCATGCTTGTCTTTCCAGTGTCACATCTGTTTTACAGCTTAGATTGTTTCACTCACTACATTCATGCAAATACCCCAGAGTCATCCCGGTGTCACAAATGTGATTAACTCCATGTTGCCGTTTGATCAGTGCATTTTTAACAGTGTTCACCCTGACAGGAAAAAGTTTCTGTATCACACAACATTTGAAAGTAATTGGAATGATTATGCTCCAGGCTAAATTGCCAAACTCCCTGCGTGTCCTGTGTCATGACTCAAGCACTCAAATTTCAACACTGTGGACTAATGACACAGACAATTATGTGCAATGTTTTCAGTTTATTGTTAAGCTGTCTCATTTCCTGGCAGTATCTAGTTTCAACTGACTTAAACTAGTTGTAAGCCAGAGACCAACAGACTTATAGTGTGACCCTTTACAAACTTTTGCATCAGTCACTTCCTGCAATCACAAAACTGATAAAATGGATCACACCAGCAGTGTGTTAATGCCTGCCACATGCCAGGGAATATTTGGTAACACCTTTGCATTATTTCTCAGTATGGTTTTATTTTCCACACTGGTTGAATAAACAGACTGCGGAGTGTTTCCATTTTTTTACATTTCTAAGATGAGTTTCAGATCGTGAGTTTGGGTCAATTTCGAAATTCTTTGTCTTGTAATAATTTATCTCATAAGTATCGTGTGTGTTTGTTGTCTATCAAACTCTAAATTTCTCTTGCTCTCCTTCCCTTGTGAATATTATGTAACCTGTGTTGTTTTTGGGAAAGTCACAAAAACGCTGACTATAGGCTGTGATTGTCTGAAAATGGAATGCAGACTTATGCCTATATCTCATTTCATATACATTCCCTTGTCAAGGCTGTTTTTTACACTATATACAAGGTCAGAATGACTTTCAGTCATGGTCAAGGACAGCTGCCAACATTAGTCTTGTTAGCTTGCTTTTATGCGTTTCATTCCCAGCAACAAGGCCTGAACACTGGAAGCTCCCTTTCATCTTTCCCCTCCCTAACTGACTGACTGAGTGAGCCTTAACATGAAGCTGCTGTCAGTGCTCACAGTTTTCATCTGCTATCTATCTGATTGTTTAACTTTAACTCAAACGGGCAAGTAAGCAAATCTTACTTAAGCTTTGTAGAACTCTGAAAAAAATGGTTTCAGGCAGATGGAGGCAAAATGCAATGTAGAGGACGATTCAGTTAAAACAGTTTAGCTCAATGACAATCTAAAGGGCTCACACCGCTGAATGAATGAAAGAAAAGTAAATGCACATGTTTCATATTCAAAGATATATTCCAAACTAAATCTTGTCATCTTTAGTTTCAGCATCAAAAGAAAGTATGTTTTGCACTTGCACAAAATTTACATTTTAACATCCTGTAATTTTATGAATAACACAATTATATATGTTACATATAACATTGTTTAAGGTCTAGAAAGTAGTAGCAAAATAAGCTGCCTCTGTTGTTCTGTCCACTACACCAGTGTTCATACCTTAATATATGCCAACCGTCGACAGTTTAAACAAACAGTTTAAAGAGCTCTACTTATTCACTTTCTCTCCATTAGATTAAAGGATCAATAACATTTTATTTTAAGTACAGAGCAAGGGCCAGGAGGCTTTTAAAGGGATTAGTACACCCAGGTCAAGCTGCTTCACGGAGGCTTGGATAGCTGTGAAACCTCCTCAGATCAGTACCCTTTTGTCAGCCCAAACATTTTAAAAAGTCTTACGACATAAATTTTGGCGTCACCTGTTACTTGTTGATTATATGAGTAGTAACACAAAAGCAGGTATGGGACGTGGCAGCACTGCAGTAATTCCACTTTGCGTTTCCATTTTACCAATTTATGTCCAACTACAGCCATTTATTGTAAAAAAGTTGGAAAATGATAAATTTGTGCTTTTTTTTTCTGCTGACATAACCGTGTTAAAGTGCTGCCTCAGATGGGTATATTGTGCGAAACCAAAATATATAATGTTCAAACTAATTAGTGGAGAAAAGAACTGAACACTTACTTGTCAAATGTGAATGAGAGAGGGTGATGTGGGGTTAATTGTGCTAAAATCCTGTCCTTTTTTATCAAACTGAATGAAATAGTACATTATGAGGACAGCCGGAGAAAAGCTCTTACTTTAGTGCTATTACTGAACCACAGGGACCGGAGGGGGGACGTGTGGGAAAATATTTGCAGATTTGCAGATTTGCAGTAGTAATGTGGTTTTTTATGGTAAAATTCTTCCAATAACACCTAAGAAATGGAATGAGCCCTACCATGCAACCTCTGAAAGGAGCAACATATCCAGCTATCTGTTTCTAATCAGAGGAATGAAGAGAGGTGAGTCAACCTCCCCCTCCCATCTGCACCCTGGCTTGGGTAGATATTACGACAACTTGAAGGTGCTGAGGTTACTGACGGGAGATGCCGAGGCCTTATCAGCTAAATCCTCCAGAGGATGGGAATTTTAGCCCAAAAGAGTGTTGGAGAGAAGGGACAGATGATAACTGGCTGATGTCAAAATGCAAAAATATTCCTGCAGGTCACAGTGATGAATATCTCATTCAGTGAATCTCAGGATCCACCAGCAGCGGAACTAATGCACTTATGGAAAAATGCAGGTTGTCTCTGTCCTGACAACAAAAAGGATAGAGCTGCCTATAAAACAAATTTCCTTCGCTAAAAGTCAAATAAAAACTCACTTGTTCTTTGGACTCAAAAAGAAAAAAAAAAAAAAAAAAAATCAGGAAAATGGTTCACCCAAACACTACAGAGGTGTAGCAGCAACCAGTACATAAGAATACTTACTTATGTATTGAAATAACAGTATAAAAGGGATTTCTCCTACAGATGGACCCACAGATAATTATCATCTCTTCCCTCAGCTTCACATGGCACTTTAGGGTCTTTCAGCATATTTTAAAACCTTGCCTTCTCCCTGGTTTGTTTCACTGATATCATTCTCATTTGTTTTAAGTTCAGCTAGTGGAGTCCCAGCTGTAATGGATTCTCTACACAGTGAGTATCACAGAGCAATCGGACAAAACTTGCAGATATAAAGTCAATTTATTGGAGCGTGACTCAAGAAACAAATATTACTTCAAAACTTTATGGACACTAAAAGAGAGCATAACGAATAGCCGAGTAATCTTGGATTTCATTTTACATTCATTCGTTTTAAATAATTGCTGGATAAGTAAAATAATGGTTTGCATTTAAAATGCATTTATAATGTATAAGGATGATAATATCTCGAATTTTATTTTATTGCTTTTTTTCTTTGTCCCCAGGTCACACTGACTCTCTTCTACACATCTTTCTTTGATCTTTTGAATTCTTTACCACTGCTAGAGTGTGAAGTAAAGGTCATGCATCTTTTGAGGGAATTAAGGAGATACTTCCTCTCTGATCTGCTCCAATCTGCTCTGTTATCCCAGAAACCAACGTGTCAATTACAGAAATCAGTTTCGGTTTCATATTCATGACTGTGAACATGTTTTGACACAATTACACCAGGGGATTATCTCACTTCTTGAGAATTTACCAACGTCCATCTGTTGGACATTTTAAATGGAATTTCTGTCCATCAAGCCTAAAGTCCAGATGAATTATTACGGAAATGGCCGGGAGCAGCACAGATTGAGATCTGATATGGCTAGAGTTTCCCAAGTCTCATGCGTAGCTTGAAGACTTGTTACTACATTTCATTGCTGAGAGCTTCTCCAGTATTGATTCAATGGCTATCATCCATCTCTGTTTATTATGAGATACAGATGTAGAATCTATTTCCCACATTTAAGATACAGTGGATTACATTGCTATACTGTACCAAGGGATTGTTTATTTGCTTGGCCTTTGGGCTTCCTGTGGGCATGCAGGCAGTCAGTGTCCAGTGGCATCAGACATTAGTTTCATGAGGAAGAAAAACGCTTTGGGAAAAGGGATTAAATCTGATTAGACATCCAAACAAAAAAACCCCCAAAAAACTATGTAAGAAAGAAACCAACTCTCTGATGATTCTGTATTTCCATAAATATATTTTCTATTTAACCAGTGATGGTGAACTCTATGCTTTGCAGTCACTTTATCTGACATGGTTAAGGGGTCTCAAGTCGCTGTACCAGAAAGGTTGGCGTTTGGATAAATCGCTCATGCTAATATTTCAAACAAGCTTTATTTAGAATATTCATTGACTTCTGAAGACTAAAAAGTCATTTAAATGTTTTAAGGCTTTGGTGGTCATGCTGAAGAATACAGATCACATCAAACTCCATTTAGAGGTTAGAAATTAAATGCAGAGCGTAAAAGAGAACTGCTATCCATTTGACTAGAGATCAGAAATAACGAGGGTCCGCAGTATCAGATTCCAGCTGAATGACCATATAACTATATTTCCTGCAAACAGTTTGCGTTACAGAGCTTCTAAATATTTACAATCTGTTACCAAGAATTGAAGGCACAAATGCCAAAGGGCTTTACTTGATTCTTCTGCTTCTCAATGCATATCCAAAATGTAAACTTTTTCACCAGACACATACGCTGCAGCTACAAACACTGCCCAGACTCAGGCCTGAGATGTTATGTAAGGAAAAAAGTGAACTCCTTCCACTAAAGCTCCTGCCATGTTGTTTGAAGTTTGGAAGGTGACACAGCAGATCAACTTGAATGCTTTGTCAGCAGTTGGATGTTTAATATTTGATAAAATACACAAATTGTTTCACTGTAAGGATTTTCACAAAATCTGATTGCAACTTAGTTTATGCGTTTGAAGTTTTTGCTGAAGAAAATGTTGTATTTTCTTCAGAATACAAATACAAATGTTTATAAGTGTGCAGATGAAAGTTTGGTAGATTTATCCAGACCAATTTGTTACAGTGTGCTTGTGATTACCTTGAAGGTGGCTGTTTAGTGTCCGAAATTTTTTGCTTAGCTCTAAAGGAGGTAGAACTGGAAGAACTGATTACTTACATGTTTACTTATTGAATTTGATGGATCTGCTGGGAAAAAACTCAGTGAAATACACAACATCAGAAGTGAAGAATATGTTTTGATTTTCTCTAGTGGAAGGATTCCATGTCATCTGAAGGAGGTTACATAAAGGAGAAATCACTTTCATTTGGATCTTACAAATTATCTTAGATCAGGGTAAGGTGTCTGATCGAATGGGTTGTACGTGCAAACAATGAATAAACTGTTATTTATACAATAAAAAAATAGTTCCGTGAGGCTAAACGTCTCTCAGATGTCAGCTCATAGAGAAAAATGATGAGGTCTGTCAGGAAAAAAAAGTTTCCTGTTCCTGGGCTCTTGGAGAGAAGGTGTCCATAATTCATTTCTTCCACTAATATTAACACCATCTTGTCAATTTCTTAAATCTTAGTTCTGTACTGTATCCAAGGGAGGAATATAATCCAGCTGCCGTGTCAGTGTAGCTCAGGCCATTGATATGAGTTTCACAAATCACATCCCAGATGCTTCATTATGAACTCCAATATGGTATTTCTAACCGCAGGTGAAGCAGAAGGAAATCATTCAAATTAGTAATGCTAAAGAAAAATGCCCATTCTCTATGCTCGCCAACAATATTCATATCTGCTGCATCAATCTAGTGAAACTACATTCAGGCTTGTGGATAAAATGCTACACTGTTGTGAATGAAAGCTGAAGTGAAAAATTACCCGCTCCTCACGATCAGCAGATATGTATAATTGTCTGCCCTCAAGAGACAGCTGATAACATGTGGTCTCTGTGCTGTGTCAGACAGACTGGAGGGGACCAATGTCCTCTGTATGTTTAGGCTGACTTTTCTTGGTCCCAAAAATATTTTCTTAAGGCATTGTCTGGATGTCATTGGAGGAAAATGCCCATTAGTGGCTTGTCACACTATATCTAAGGAAAACATTGACAAATTTAAATACATATCAGCTGCCAACCACCTTTCATCACAACCAAGCTGATAAGCGGACGTGTCATTTAGCTTCCTATATTTGTTGACATGTGAAAGGTCTTACTTTTAAGTTAAGAATTATTCAAAGCTGTACGCCATTTAATGTTTTGCAGGTCACCCGTTGGAGGTTATGAAGCAAAATGAAAACATGTAGTACATTTTTGCGGCCCATTTAAAATAGAACTTTTTTTCTTGATATGAATCATTTTCATCTGGAGAATAATAACATTTCAGAGGGTGTGACTTATGCTTACAAATGTTAAAAGGTGTGTTTTTGATAAAGTAAAAATCCTATAGGCATACATATCTCGCAATACAGATGTGTGCTTACATGCATGAAAAATAATCGGTGTGAGAGGACAGTAAGAAGAGCTGCTGAATAATGACAATTTTCCAATTTATAGAAAGGCTGTACTGTCTTCTCTTATCTTATTTTAGTGAATACAGATAACACTAGCCTGACTCTCATTTCCTCCTGTCTTGTGTACTGTAATGTGGTCCCGGGCAGATAATTCAAATTCACTCATGATACTTGTTGTTAGCTTATACAAAAAGGAAGCATTTATATGCACCTTTAGGTAGTTAGGCGGTACAAAAACACACCTGCTATATTATGCTGTAAAATTTGCATAAGACAGTGTATGATTTGTGGTCAGTTAATGTGGACTCCATAAGTAATGCTTCTGGAGAAACCTTGGCACACAAAAGGGCAGTCGGTAAGTACTGGGGTCATACACAGGAAGGCAGTTAGCAAAGGCGAACATATCTATCCAGAAGAAAAGCACAAAAACCAAAGTTCATAAATCCGGACAGAGTCAAAAATCAGGCAGGCGAACACGAGAAGTCAAAGGCTGGAAAGCATGAACGTACAAAGGTGACCATGGCAGTGTGGCAGAGGGTGAGCTGTCACCTACGGTGTAAATATGGCAACCTTAATCGCAAACAGCATACAAGCATGTGTGGGACATTGGCAGGAAACAACAGGAAGTAAAACTAGACAAAATACACATTCGCCATGAATAGCAAAATGAAACAGGAAGTGGTAACCAACTAAAAAAAAAAAAAACACAGACAAGACAGAATATCGCATTACAGGACAGGCCTGAAAGAGAGTCTGGCCTGAAGTTGTTAAGTGTATTTATAAATGACATTTTATTCTGTTCACATTGTTTCTTTCGTCTGTGTGAGTTAAAAATGTGAACTCAAAATTCTGTGGTCTTAAAATAAATAATGTGTTTGCTCTAGTTTTATCTTTAGTCTACAATATCAGCGGGAAGCAAAATAAAAGACTATATTTACATGAGTGTCAAATAAACTTTTTGGAAGTTTTGCCATGTCTATATAGCCAGTTGGAGCAGTAACAGCTGTTTAGTTGCCAGTCTAGAAGAAAATGCTGCTTCGGTCTGCAAGTGTTTATATATTTACATGCCAGTAGTTTTGTCTAGACCTAGAAAGTAACCGTTTTGTTTTGCATGTGAACCAACCAGCCCTGGCCTAGTTGGCCTGCTGGGAATTTTCCAATACTGAGTCATAGTCATGTCCAGTGTGGCCCAAAGGAGTCAGACTGTTAAGAACATTATACTATACATGTTTTGTGTAGATAATTCACTATTAGGTCATGAATGACATGAACCAGAAGTTTATGATTTTTATTTAATAATTATAAACAGAGCTGTCACTTTTTTGTGACTTGAATACCTTAAGTATCAAATCAGAAATAATTTCAGACTGCTTTTCTGTAATGTGAACAGAAGCACACTTTGAATCGATTCTTCCGCTGAACCATATGGGAAGTACAGTTTTTGTTTATTGAATGAAATGACTTCTCTCCTAAGACCATGGACCATTATTCCCTGTATGACCTCCCACATCTTTTTTTGTTCTTGTCATGGGAACAGATGATCTCTGAGAGGGAAACCAGTGGTACTTTCAAATAGGAAATAATGAAATCGTACCAAATCCCTTTTAAATCCTAAACCTTTGTGCATTTCCTGTGTTCTGTTGACCTCTTTCTACCCAGTAACAAGACACTGTATACTGCATAAATGCAGGATACAGTATATACAATGTGATCCAGTTGTGGTCAGTTAATGCGAAATGTTTGGATTTGTATTGGATTGAATTTGCTTTTTATAAGCAAGAATTGTTGAAGAGTGATTGTGAATCTTTCAGGTTTCTACCCTGGTAATTCATGTGTGTAAACATCATCTCCAGACAAAGTCTCTCCTTCAAAGACATTATCTTTTTTGAGTATTTACCAAGCTTCAGTAACTGTTAGGGTTCAGCAGATTTATATTAATCTATACTTTTGAGTCCAATTTGTTTTCAAATTCTATGCAAGCATTTTTCTTTTTGATTAAGGTCTTCCATGTTAAGGCTATTTTTGTGGATAAATAATATTTACAGAGGAAACCTTTTACCAATTGCTTCTGTCCTCGGACAGCTCAAACTTTTCAGAGAGAGCTCCACTGTGAAACCAAAATCCTCTTCTTCTGCCTGTGGATTTCTTCAAGAATTCATATGTAGTTCCCATCTTGATTTAATTTTACATGCTCCCAGTACAGTGTGTAAACACAATATCTTCTTTTGATGATACAATAACAGATAGGCCAAGAGATGTCTCAGCAATACACATTGCTGAGTGTGACAAGTCTGACGAAGAGTGCTGCAGATAAACTAAATAAATGAGGTTTGAGTTATTTTGTATTAAACTGTGATCAATATGAAACCAGTTTACAGATGTTTGGTTATACAACCCAATCTGTTCATCCTTTGATGTGTGGTACAACAGTACAATTGTATTTTCTTGGTAAATAAATGCATAAATGCGAGCAAATGTAATGAGTTTTATAGGTATGATTAAATCAACCTACATCAACAGAATTAGCTGTATATGATTTATCATTATACGAAGTAAAAAAAATAAATAGAGCAAAGTAACAAAGTAAGCCACTTGAACAAAAAAAAAAAATATAAAGAAGAAAAAACTATAACAAAAATTCATCTTTTTTTGACTCCATAACAAACAAGAGCAGGCCTTTTGCAGCATCGATAGACAAAGGCTTATCACACGGCATTGCTCCAAGTGTAACAAGTTTGTTCCTTCACTAGCTTATATATACACAGTTTTATATAATATAAATCTGAAGACAAAGAAACAAACACAAAAAAAGAATTCAAGTCTTAAGCAGATGAACCACGACCATAACTTAATGTTTCCAAAGTTCATGGGTCCGTTCATTTAGAGGTTTATCACACTGCAGCCTCACATGTATTTTTCTTTCCCCGTATCAGCTGTACAACTGGACATTCCTACAGTTCATGGTGCTGCCTTTCTCCTCTGCTTCTCTACATTTCTAATGAATCCCTCCTCAGCTGCCTCTTAGGTGATTATGCATGTGTGCGGCTGACTCAGTTTGACGTCAAACACAGGTCACTTTTCTGTTTTTCGTTTTTACTCATTTTCTACCGCTCATCCATCAGGGTTGCAGGGGACACTCTTCTCTATCATAATTCATTTTATTATCATGTTGTCATGCAACCATTAGATTATTCCAAATATGCATTTTTTTTTTTTGTTTGTTAGTTTTGTTCCCGAGGAGTTGTAAATGTCAACAGGAAGCATTTCCCCACAGGTTTGTTTGTTCATCTTTTTTTAATCAAAGTACAGCAACATATGATCTGCTAAATTGTATTTTATTTTTATTTATCCTGTGTAACTACTGCATGATGTTAGCCTTTCCAAACTATATCAGAGCTCAGCAGAGCTCTGAATTTATCACTTTTTAATGAGAGACTGAACCTGACACACTTTGCCAGAACAAACTCTTTCTACATTCCTCTAAGACTTACAATTTGAAGTGCTTTGTTACATAACCAAACATAAATGATTTTAGTGTTATTAAAAGCCATATATTCGCCATAAAAACAAAGTAAAGTGGCAACATTTGACTTTAAAAAGGGGAAGATATTCAATATTGATTTTGGTCAGAAATCTAAAGTGAAATTTATTCTGTTATTTGTTCTTTTCAAGTGCTTCCCAAGCAATCCCGCATTCAATCTACCTCCATCGCTGTGAAAAGGCACAACCTTGAAATACATTTTCTCAGTATGAATACAATCTTATGTCAAGTGAAAGTGACCTGGAATAAACAAGAGGTGTGATTTGTAGCCACATTTTTGATTATGGGGAGAACAGGAACTGATTTACAGTCATTTGTCTCCAAACATTTGAAGAAAATCTGCATGAATGATGCTCACTGAGACCTTTTCCACTGAATTTTAACCGAATCTGGCAAAGGATTCATCATCAAAGAATTATTAACCAACAAACAAAGCACATGTTTACAAAAACACGTCACCAAGAGGTGGAATGCATGCAAACCCTCTGCTAGGAGACATGTCACTGATTATCCATTAATAGAGCTCAGATGCAGACGTTACAAATGCTGCGAATAGTGTGCTATAGCCTCAGTAAAACCAGAGGCTATAGTGCTTTACAGTATGCTGCTGTTTAGGAATTCCCTGTGGAGTTGGTTTTCATCCATGTTTCCTGAAATCGTGTCCAGATGCTGATGTGGTCTTAAAAACCGTTGGCTTCAAAGCAAAGTAATTATTATTTTCTCACCTAGCCAAAAATACTTGGGTATTTTCAAAGATGAAGCATCAAATTCTTTTTTTTTTTTTTTGACCTTGAAACTCATAATTGCAGATGGTTAGCTTTTGTTACACTTTCTTCATAGCTCTGTAAGATTTTTATTTTATTTTTTTTACATTTTAGCCTGGCAGAGACTAAACCGTCCTTTCTTTGACTCTCATAGGGTATTATTTTAAAATAAAACACCTCAAACAAAGGAGATTGATTCCAGCTTATCATAATAGGTAACCAAGCTCACCCCCCCAAAACAACTGTACCTCAAAGAGATACTCAACAAAGTCAAACAGGGACTTCCTGGGAGATATATTACATTAAATCCATTCTGCGGAATAAAAGATACATTTTTGAACACTGAAATGAATGTTGAAAATTTGAATTGACTTTTTCTCATCAGATATTTTAAAATATCATGCACGGGTGTAACCAAAAACATTTTTTATGTTGGGGCATCTTACCTTTATCAGTGTTGTTGCTACATGTCCCCACACTCCAATTTAGTAATTGTAATAAATTTAAGTAATGATTTATAACACATTTTTAAAGTTACATATATAGAAATTTTTTACATGTTATTCATGTACAATTTTTATCATTAATAATAGTAAACATTCTCAAGCACTATATTGTGGACTATCTTCATGCTTATATCTACTTATTATATGTTAAAAGGTGTTTATATACTAGTTATAATGTATACATGGAGGGGTTAAAAAAATAACATACATGTTTATTTTTTGAGTTCACATCATTCCTGTTATATTTGCGGCTGAACAGAGAGAACTACACATCAGAAAACATCAGTTCACATGTGCAGGACCTTTAATTATAAGTTAAAACACTCCTGCTATGGGAACTGTTTCCAAAAAGGTAAAATCCATTAGTATGCACAGTTCTTCACAATGGTGTAAAGCAACAAGACATTTGAGTGTTCTAAAATATGAAATGTAAAATATAAGGTATATTATTAGTGCTAGTACTTTCTTGACACCCTAAAATTAAGCTGTGGCCGTAGGCCACCCAGGTTCTCCCCCCAGCAATGATCACACCACCACTAAGGTGTCAGCCAGACCTTTTATTGTGTTATCTTTCTCTTCTTTTTCTACGTCCTCCTTGTCTGGGCTTCGTCTTCTTCTCCTCCTCCTTGTTCTTCCTACTGCAGGTAAAAAGAGCCCCCATTAGTACTCCTCAGTACAGCTGGCCTTAATCACTTACCTGGCGCTGGTCCTGCGAAGCCGGCCCTGCCCTGTCTCCCCCCTCCTACCGTCGGAGCCCAAACCACGCCCACCTCCACATACCCCCACCGCCCGACTCAGGCCGGGGAGCCCACCGGCCCAACCAACTCCCCTCCCCCCTCCTGAGAGCGGGACAGGAAGTCAGCCACGGCCATCTGTGCACCCGGCCTGTGGATCACCTCGAACTTAAATGGCTGTAAAGCCAGATACCACCGGGTGATCCGCGCGTTGGCATCCTTCATGTGGTGGAGCCACTGGAGGGGGGCGTGGTCCGAACAGAGGGTGAATGGGCGTCCCAGCAGGTAGTACCGCAGGGTGTCGACCGCCCACCGGATTGCCAGGCACTCCTTCTCTATCGTGCTGTAGCGCGATTCCCTCTCTGATAGCTTCCGGCTGATGTATAACACGGGTCGGTCAACACCCTCCACCAGCTGGGACAAAACAGCCCCGAGCCCCCTGTTCGAGGCATCCGTCTGCAGGAAAAAAGGGAGAGAGAAGTTAGGCGTGTGCAGGAGCGGCTTCCCACAGAGGGTTTGTTTTACCCTCTCAAACGCCAGCTGGCACCGCTCCGTCCACTGGACCGGATCTGAGGCACCTTTACGGGTGAGGTCGGTCAAGGGGCCGGCCAGGTCCGCAAAGTTCGGAATGAACCTCCGGTAGTAACCTGCCAGACCCATGAACCGCCTCACTTCCTTTTTGGTCTTGGGCCTCGGGCAGGCTGCAATCGCGGCCGTTTTATCTACTTGTGGCCGCACCTGCCCTCCGCCCAAGTGGTACCCCAGATACCGTACCTCCCTCCGTCCAACTGCGCACTTCTTCGGATTGGCTGTGAGCCCCGCTTGCCTCAGTGACTCTAGCACCGCTGTCACACGCTGCATATGCTCCGCCCAGCTGCTGCTGTGGATGATAACGTCATCCAGGTAGGCGGCAGCATACGCAGCGTGAGGACGCAGCACCCGGTCCATGAGGCGTTGGAAGGTAGCTGGGGCCCCAAACAATCCGAATGGCAGTGTCACGAATTGGTACAAGCCATACGGAGTGGAGAAAGCCGTTTTTTCCCTGGACTCTGGGGACAAGGGAATCTGCCAGTAGCCCTTGGTCAGATCCAATGTCGTGAAAAAACGAGCGGTACCTAGCCGATCCAGGAGTTCATCGACCCGGGGCATTGGGTAGGCATCGAACTGTGATACGTCATTCACCTTGCGATAGTCCACACAGAACCGGATTGATCCATCCTTCTTCAGCACGAGAACAATGGGGCTACTCCAGGCGCTGTGGGACTCTTCTATTACCCCCATCTCCAGCATGGCCTTTAATTCCTTCTGCACCATTTTTCTTTTGTGTTCAGGTAATCGATAGGGCCGTGAGCGCACTGTCACGCCCGGGCGAGTCTCGACATGGTGCTGTATGAGGTTAGTGCGCCCTGGCAGAGGGGAGAACACATCCGCAAAACGCTTCTGCAACTGGGCTACATCTGCTCTCTGGGACGGTGAGAGCAGGTTGTCACAAGGGAGCGAGGCTGCCTGGGTGGATTTTGGCACCTCCGGCCCCAACTCATCTCTCTCCAATACCGTGCTTACCAGAGAAACAGGTACCGCCTCTCTCCACGCTTTAAGGAGGTTGAGGTGGTAGATTTGTGTTGCCCCGCCCCTGTCAGAACGCACCACCTCATAGTCAACCTCGCCCACTCGTCGTGTGACCACGAAGGGTCCTTGCCACTTGGCGAGTAATTTGGAGCTGGAAGAGGGGAGTAATACAAGCACTTTGTCTCCCGGTGTGAATTGTCTTAACCTAGCTCCTCTGTTGTACAGGCGCTGTTGACGTTCCTGGGCCTGGAGTAAATTCTCTCGTGATAGCTGGCCCAGTGTGTGGAGTTTTGCTCTCAGGTCCAGGACGTATTGAACTTCGTTTTTACTGGGGCTTGGACCATATTCCCAGGTTTCTTTAAGCAGGTCCAACACCCCTCGTGGCTTCCTGCCGAACAGCAGTTCGAAGGGAGAAAATCCCGTGGAGGCCTGGGGAACCTCCCGCACTGCAAACAACAGAGGGTCTAGCCACCTATCCCAATTTCGGTCGTCCCCGTGTATGAACTTACGGATCATGGATTTCAAAGTCCTATTCAGCCGCTCCACCAGCCCGTCCGTCTGGGGATGATATACACTGGTCCGAATGGATTTGATTCCCATTAATTCGTATAGTTCCTTGAGTGTACGTGACATGAACGAGGTGCCCTGGTCAGTCAAAATCTCTTTCGGGACCCCGACTCGGGAGATGACCTGAAACAGCGCCTGCGCAACACTCTTAGCCGAGATGGTGCGCAATGGCACTGCTTCTGGATATCGTGTTGCGTAGTCCACCAACACTAACACAAAACGATATCCCCGTGCACTCCGGTGAAATGGCCCGATGAGGTCCATACCAATCCGCTCAAATGGCACCTCCATAAGTGGCAATGGGCGCAATGGCGCTCTGGGAATGGCCGGCTGATTAACCAGTTGACATTCGGGGCAAGACGCACACCAGCGTTGTACGTCTCCCCGAATGCCGGGCCAATAGAATCGGGTCATTATCCGGTTCAGTGTTTTTTCGAACCCCATGTGCCCAGCCATTGGGTTAAAGTGAGCCGCCTGGAAAAGCATTTCCCGACGGCTTTTTGGGACCAACAACTGGGTCACGATTTCATTTACTTGAGTGTCACGACTCACCCGGTACAGTCTGTCCCTGATCAAAGCGAAGTGGGGATATGGCTGTGCTGCGTCAGGGCGCACCAGCTGACCATCAATTTTTATCACTTGGTCGAAGGCAAAGCGTAGAGTATCATCTCGAGATTGCTCAAGTGGAAAATCTTCCATGGAGGACAACGTGGGAGCCTGATGTGTCTCCGGAGGAGGCACCCCCGGCTCCCCCTCCCCATCCGCAGCGTCGGACAACCTCGCGTCACCACTGAGCACCGCACACACATCCCATGTCCCTATTGGTCGTGAACGCACCCCCACACATTGCCCCACTAGGTGGTTAAACCCAGGCCAATCGGTGCCCACGATTATGGGGTGCGTCAGGTGGGAACTAACCGCAGCCTTGACACGATGCTTTTTTCCCCTATACCTGATTTCCACTGGCACCACGGGATATCTGTGAATGTCCCCATGTACACATTTAATATCCACCCATGAGGCCTCTATCAAAGCCCTAGGCCGAATCAAGCTTTGGTGAACTAAGGACTGCGTACAGCCCGAGTCCAGCATTGCCTGATGTATACCCCCTTGGATCCTTACCGGAACCCTGTATGTTCCTCCTGGACCGGGGGAGGGAGTCGGAGGGCCCGCCACCCGGACCACCTGACCGACCTCCATGAGGGGGCACTCCCGGCGGACGTGTCCGGGTTGGCCGCACCTCCAGCAGCCCTGCCCTGGCGCTTGAGGAACCCCCTGTGGGTCAGGAGCAGCGCCCGAAGTGGCTGGACTCTGAGGTGGAGGAGAGAGGGACAGAGGGGTAGATCGGGGTTGAGGAGAGGGTGGGAGCGGAAGCCCCACCCTCCTGCGTGGTGCCGGAGTCGGCCGGCCGATTCCCCGTGGCTGTCCCTCCGCGCCGCGGCCATGGACGGCCAGGTGATCCTCCGCCAAGGTGACCGCGGCCGCCAGGTCCTTGGGGCGGTGGCACCGCACCCATTCGGAGGTTCCACCGGGGAGGCCATCCACGAACTGCTCCATTACCACCTGGTCGAGGATCCGCCCCTCCTCTGCGGACTCCCCCACCTGCAGCCACCTGGAGGCGGCGTCCCTCAGCTGTTGGGCATATACGAAGGGGCGGTCGGCTGGCCCCAGTCGGGTAGAGCGGAACCGCCTCCTGTGGTCCTCCCGTGACTGGCCCGTGCGGTCGAGGACGGCCCGCCGGATGTCCTCGAACCTCCCCCGTGAGGATGCAGGCAAGCCAAGCGCTGCTGTCTGCGCCTCTCCCGACAGCAGCGGGAGCAGCCGCACAGCCCACTCCCCGACTGGCCACCCGCAGGCCACCGCTGTTGCCTCGAATGCCTCCAGGAAGGATTGGGGATCGTCCGCCGCCGTCATCCGCTGCATGGTGATCCCCGAGAGCAGAGATGGGGAAGCTGGCCTTGCTGTCTCTGCCTGCGCGGTGAGTCTCTCCAGCAGGGCCGTTTGTCTCTCTGCCTGGGCATGGAGGACGTCGAGGTGCTGTCGGTTGACAGCCGCCTGCTCCCTGTGCATGGTGGCGATCTCCGTCAGCATTTGGGCCAAGGCCGTCACCGGCTGAAGGTGCTGCTGGTCCGTCATCTTGCTGGGCTAGTCTGTCCCTGTTCAGGTGCCAATGTGGCCGTAGGCCACCCAGGTTCTCCCCCCAGCAATGATCACACCACCACTAAGGTGTCAGCCAGACCTTTTATTGTGTTATCTTTCTCTTCTTTTTCTACGTCCTCCTTGTCTGGGCTTCGTCTTCTTCTCCTCCTCCTTGTTCTTCCTACTGCAGGTAAAAAGAGCCCCCATTAGTACTCCTCAGTACAGCTGGCCTTAATCACTTACCTGGCGCTGGTCCTGCGAAGCCGGCCCTGCCCTGTCTCCCCCCTCCTACCGTCGGAGCCCAAACCACGCCCACCTCCACATAAGCTTCCTGGGATTTTCACTTTATCAAGCCCCAGTTTGATGATTTTTCACTAATAGCTATTAAATGAGCTCTAAAGCAGTTTACATCTTTATGCAGTGTAATTTGTTAATGGAATAGTTCAACTCAGGGACATGATGAATGCAACCAAACATGATGCCAAAGCCAGTGTTTGCACAAATTACCTGCAATGCATCAACAACTATTCATTAAAAGTTCACTATTTCTATGTCCCACAACATTATTGACTGCTCTCTTTATAAGCTGCCTCTATATACAGATGCTTAAGTTGCTTTTCTCCTGTTCCATTTCTACTGAAGCTGCTCCAGGCGGGATTTTCTGACACCAAGCAATAAAAGTCATTCAAGGACTAAAATCTTGAGAATTAACTTTAAAAATGTATCAGTATATTGTTCTTGCTATTTTTTAAGTCTCTGGTCTTGTGGAAAATGGGACCAGAAACTTTAAAAAATTCCAACAAAGTCTAACAATCAAAAATCTAACATGTAAAACCCCAAGAGAGAAGGAGGACACATATGAAACAATCCTTATGTCATGTTTACAACAGGCATATTTAGAAGGGAGCCCTTGCTTCAGTTAGCAGTATTCATACAAACCTTACTTTAGTCACGCTAACATGATTTAGTTTGGCATGTGATTTCTGAGCCTTCCAGCACCACACACATGCTTCAGGTTAGGGAACCAAAGTGTGACTGCTGGTTTATACCTGGATGAGTGCACGGAAACCACGGGGCAGCTGTACCAACACATGGGTTTGTTATCCTTGAATTGGAGTGACCCTCATGTGCTCTGATGTTCCCACAGCGGGAAGCCTGCACGCTCACCGTCAAAAAACTGTCACAATACTCCGACTTCTTTTTAAAATATACTGATGAACTGCTGAGTTTATGTGTGGTCAGGTTTGTTACACTGGATCCTTTATGTCTATTTACACAAGAGTGTCCATCAAGAAGAGCCGTCATGGTGACAGTCATCTGCTTCATGATATCATGTGTTTTTATCACATATAATTGAGTTGTTTATCATCCAATGTCTGCACAGGAGTGCTAATGTAACTCATCTGTGCTCCTATTAATGAAACCAAGAGTAAAAACACATGATCCCCCCCATTATTCAAATGCAGCTGTGTCAAGGTTCTTGAAAAAACAGAATTATTGGCATGAAGATATTTTTTTCTGGGATAGAAAACATAATTCATAGATTGCAATCACATTTCCAAAATGGTGTTCTGCTTTCTGATTGGGTTTTCAATCATGTCAGGGCCACTGGCAGTTTTCATGCATCATATTTGAAACACAACCAGACCAGCATCTGTATTTATTCTGACAAAAGACGTGGAAACACAAACCTCCAGTCAAAATTGATAATGAACGTACGGGTACACAACTTTAGTCAACATATTGACTTCTGTGGACTAACATGTTAGGTAACTCCTAAAAACACAGATTTTGTGTAATTATACATATTACATACATTGATATAGATTCTGTTATACAGATTTGGTTGTTTTAAAATTGGTTTGTGTCATTTCCTATCATGGTTTTCAAATCAGCCTGCCAATATGACAGTCAGATGACAGAGATGGAAATGAAATTATAACTTGCACAAGGGGGAGTTCTTCAAAACTCCCTAACAATTTTTTTAAAGACATTGTGGCAACATGATGACCTTGTCTGATCACTGTTCTTTTCTGATTCATCAACACAGGAGCGTTGTTGTACACAGTTTATGTTGTTTGGGAAAGTGGAAATTAGTGCATGTATGGCAAGATTTCTGATATCCAATATTGTACATTTTAGCAGATTTATCACTGAGGAATGAATCATAAAAAACAATAAATAAACATCTCTTGGCTTTTGGCTTTTGGTGAATACACTCAGAGCACACCTGAGGCATAAACAAACCTAGTGACTGGATGGGCCCATGCTGTCATTATCATTTAATACAACCACGCAATCATTCCTAAATGCAAGTCTATGTGTTATGCAATGTGTGAGAACATGTTCCTATTTTATTTCCCATCTTCCTACTTGAGTGTTAGAGTCCCTAAATGACCACAATTAGCTCTCACCAGTCAACAAACAAGAGTTTTCTGTATTTGTGCTTTTTATCTGAGCTCAGTTAGCAAAAATCACTGTCACACATGGTGGACTTCAGTAATTAAGCTCTGCCCACATTTAAATGAGAATATGATGACTGTTGCTTTTATTTTAACAAAAATCTGTAATAAAATATGCTGAAAAAAAAAACCTACACACACATACACAAAAACACACACACACAAGCTTAGACAAGCTTAAGTGTAAATTCCACTATAAAGACAATTAAAGACATACCTAATGATGTCATTTTCCAAAGTTTAGCTTTTTGGTTGGACCCTGTGGGCCATAAATAGTTCTGATAATGAGCTCATCATGTTATATTTCCTCAAGCACAACTTTATTCATTATCATGTAGAGTTAAGCTGAGAAAGCCATATGAGTGATTAAAGGTACCGAACATCACACATTCCATAACTGCACCATATAATCCTCTTTCAGCTGTATTTGTCTGGAAAACTGCAAAAAAAATAATAATAATAATAATAACTTTAAGACATTTTTCATCCTTCTTGTATTTGGGCTCCTTACAACTTTGAACTTGACAAAGTGGTAACTGTGACTTATACCTGAGTTTATGCTGAATGACATTGTGTAGTTTAAATGGTACGAAGACCAACAATGAATACATTGAAGGTAACAATAAAGAAATGGCCTTTTAATAAATGATAGAACAATCCAGCTTTCAGAAGCTTTAACCATACCTTGGTTGAAATGTTTTACACGCAACCTTCTCATCTCAATTTTATGAAATGTTGATGAGTATATTTACCACTACTGTCTAGTCTATCATCTGGAACTTGTAAATGACAGGCCCATTCAAATGACTCAGATTAATAAAGCATGTCAAACATCTGGAGTATGTCCCAGAATGTGCTCCCACGTGTCAGAAATTGCTCCTGGTTCTCGATTTATTGAAGGAGAGGTGAGGGGTTACGCCTGGCTGTAATACTGGTGAATTATGAGATGCTGTAAAGCTTCAACATGTTTCATTCTTCTCCCTGCAATTTCACTTTCCGATTGAAAGATGTCCCAGATCAATGTCTCTGCTGCAGGAGTCTTCTTTCACTCATGGCTTATACTGTGGCTGCTCAAGCCATTTCAGCTCCTCCTGAAGCATCTTTATACAACATTAAAGCCAGTCAGCAGTTTTAATGCTGAGACCTCTGGGTGTAAACACAAACTTAATCTGCATCTGCCTGCTTAAATGAAAATTATAACACACCACTAGATTTGTATTAAAAAAAAAACCAAAACTGTTTTAATCAGCTATTTCAATTCCTCCTCCTTGGGAGGAGCTTTGCATGAACAAAGTTCAATGGGTTCAAAATATTAATGATCATAGCAGTTTATATGGATACATTCAACTGAAACCATATCCCTTATTTTCTTTTGGGATCCTGTTAATGTTTTATGTCACTGCTGTAGGTCAGCTGTTGGTTGCCAAGAGCAAGCTCTGGTATAGCTGTAGATAAAGGTGACCCATTTGTTTGCCAACTTGTGTCTTAGATTGCTAGCACACATTCAAATTGGCATGGAGGCTATTCAGCTGAATAAAAAACTAACAACACAACACCTGTGTGTTCAATTGAGCGTGTTTTTGCTTTTCACCCACTTCGTATTATCCTCATTAAAATCATTATTTATAGTCATTTTTACATTCACGCTGGCTCTGTGTGGTGCAAGGGTAACAAAATGTCCCTGTGAGGATCATTTGAGCTTTTTTCTTTCTGATTTTGACCTGGAATCTGTCAAATGAATCAGAGCAACAAATGTTTTCACACATGAACATGATAAACAAGTTCATTTTCAGAGGAACAAATCAGAAGTTGAAGCAATAAAATGTATTCCTTTCAGTGGCTGATGATAATACAGACTAAAATAAATGATACCAGGTTCACACACACAATCCAATGAATATTTAACAAAGTGACGATGAAAATAATGCGCTAATGCAGGAGCTTAATCCAAGAAAATGCTGTATGGTCTGGTCTCAAAATGAGTCATTTTGATGATATTTTCCTTGACCTCAAATAAAAGGGAGATTATTTTCAGTTATTATGTAACCCAACCATCAAGATTTCACATGAGCAATTTTGACCAATGATTTTGTCCCTTGGGAATAGTGCGTATGGGAGTAAGTTATTTTTACAGCTGTTTGGTATGGTTCTCTATTCTGTATTGTGATTTCTCACACCAGCGCACTTTTCGCTTGTTTCATGTGACTCTCCCCTGCCACACTTATGCTCTCCTGACCTCACCTGTAACTGCCTCTGATGTCTCTGAGTCTGAACACCACAGCACAGCATCACAGTCTCAGATGTAATTATATTAAATCAAAGCTCTTCCAGTATCTTCTTTACCCCATATTTGGCCCATTTCTTTGAAAAAAAAAAAAGTGACTTATTTTGAGGTGGAATTTTTATTTTTTCCTTTTTGGTTCTAAAAACGGATTTTCAGATAATGTCACAGTTGAAAGTATTGACTTAGAGGCAAAATCACTTAAATGTTGTTGTTTGACATTTGATTTTAAAAAGCAAACAATGCTCTCTAAGTAAAAAACATTTTGACGTGTGCAGGGACATTAAGAGAGAGAGAGAGAGAGAGAGAGTCTGCTCATGTACGCAACAGTTTCCTCCAGAGGAAAATAAGATGAGGGGAGGGTGTTACTGACATTGGTATAAAACAGAGCTCCAGCAAACCAGTCATCAAACTGGGCACAGTGATGACGACTGCAGTATTCCGAGGTCCCAAAATAACTCAAAAAACACAAAGATTTGCTTTTAAGGTAAGCTTTATGTGGATCCAAATTCCCTTAATAATGCTGGTCATGGTCATTCATATGAGTAGTTTGACGGCTTGAGATGTGTTTTCAGTGACCTTCTGTTTTCCTACAGGTAGAGGACAATCAGATTTTCCTGTAACTTCTATTAAAAATCACCAAACTTGAGCAGAGTGTGCTGGCAGAAAATCGCAACAGATACAGACGTTGCGTTCCTGGATCTGGATCTGTGATGTGACCGCTGGCTGCGCCAAAGCGGCGCTTTTTACGCACCATGGATAACCTCATACGTGAGCAGGATAGTTGGGGGAAGAATGTGTCATGGAGAAACTCCACTCTTGGAAACGAAAGCTATCTGGGGAACCTGACAGTGAATCCTTTGAAACGAAATGAAGACATCGCCAAAGTGGAAGTTACGGTCCTGTTGCTGGTGCTGGTTCTGGCTCTGACCGGGAACCTGTGCGTCCTGTGGGCCGTACACACCGCCAAGGACAGCCAGTCTCGGATGTATTACTTCATGAAGCACCTGAGCATCGCAGACCTGGTCGTCGCGGTCCTCCAGGTCTTACCTCAACTTATTTGGGATATCACATTCCGATTCTACGGGCCGGATTTCCTGTGCAGATTGATCAAGTACCTCCAAGTCGTGGGCATGTTCGCGTCCACCTACATGCTGGTCCTGATGTCCATAGATCGGTGTTTGGCCATCTGCACACCACTTCGCTCCGTGCACAAGAGGAAGGATCGTCTGTGTGTGATCGGCTCCTGGATGCTCAGCCTGATATTCAGCACCCCTCAAGCCTACATCTTCTCCAAAAGGGACGTCGGGAATGGCGTGTATGACTGCTGGGGGGACTTTGCGAAGCCGTGGGGCGCCAAGGCGTACATCACATGGATGACCCTCAGCATTTACATCCTCCCAGTGGCGATTTTAAGCATCTGCTACGGTTTGATATGTTTTAAAATATGGCAGAATTTCAATTTAAAAACCAGAAGGGAGCACTTCCTGGCGCTCACCTCCAGGGCCTCCAAAGTGGCCCCCCCGCTCCCTTATGTGAGCAGCGTCAGGCTGATATCAAAAGCAAAGATCCGAACGGTGAAAATGACTTTTGTGGTGGTCCTTGCCTACATTGTATGCTGGACTCCATTCTTTTCTGTCCAGATGTGGTCTGCGTGGGATCCAGCTGCTCCAAGAGAAGGTAGAAGCCCAGATTTTCAAAATTTGATTTAGGCCCAGTCCCAATTTTGCGCGTTCCCGCGAGGGTAGTGGTGTCCCTATTCCTTTTTTCACGTAGGGGTAGGAGGCATAACGAGGGGTAGGGGCTATGAATCTAGCCCTTCAGAGCGAGGGTTTTCCGATGCTGACTTCCCGAGGAAGGGCCAGTTCTGCGATCCCCAGAAAGCGAGAGGATGTGGAGAAGTCGGAGAAGAAAAAACACAAAAAATTCACAAGAGGCAACAGACTTGGATGGTGTATTCTTCTCCGTGTACCTCTTTGTTTATTTATCAACCGAAGAATGATGAATGCAAAAAAAAAAACAAAAAAAAACGATCGCAACTGTAGACTCCATGTTTTGTTTTTTGTTTTTTTTATAAAACATATATTGAAAATTTACATTGACAGACAGAGTACGAACAGGGTGAGGGCGTTACATACGAAAATAAAATCATGCCGACTGAAATTTACATGAACCCTAGCCTCCATGTTGCTGCTGGGACTACGCAGTCGCTTGCGTGCCCGAACGTAAACTACGCGGTGACGTAGCAAGTGGCGTCCCAATTCCTAGGGAAGATTACAAAGCCCTACCCCTTGTGGCTTCCTTTCGAGGGTTAAGGGGTAGTGGGTGAAGGCTAGGGGTAGTGAGTAGGGTGAACATTGGGATTGGGCCTTAAAATACCAGTCAAAAGTTCGGACATACTTTCTCCCATTCAAATGAAGAGGAAAGTGTGAAAGTGTGAAACTTTTGACTGGTACTGTATGAAGAAACTAGAGCCATTAAAATGCATTGTTGATGAATTATCTATGAGGATATCATCCATCTCTTCTTCCATTTTATACTGTTGATTACTTTTGAATGTTTGAACACTGTGATCCTTCCACACCGACAAAACTAAACTGAGCTTCTCATACATACAAAGGAGATTCCTCCACCATACAAAATGTCTGGGAATTTATAAGCCGTCCACTTTACTTCCAAGAAAACACAATAGTGTTTAACTCCAAACTTCCCCAGACGGAATACAGATGAATGGGAGTGGTTATCAGTCCAGAAAAAAAAAGGCCTCCACAGGGAGCGTAAATGTAGCAGGACATCAAAGACTCTCTCTCTCTCTGCTCCCAGTAGTGGTTTATGCAATTTCCATTTAAACGCATATTTGTTCAGATTTACCCCTCATATCTCTTGACATTAAAGGGAACAAAAGCTGCATGGCAGATATGGCTCATAACTTTTATAATGGCGTTATCCAAGAGAAGCTGCATGAGTATTCTTCCAGAGCACTCAGCCTGACTTCTAAATTGCTCAGACTGAGTGAAGATAATTACTTTCCTGTTTCAGGCCTCCTCCGTGCAGTTTTGCACGAAATTAGGAAAATAAACACATTAGAGCCAAGAAAGTATGTACACCATGCACAAACTTCCAGGGCATGTGGTGAGGAAGTGGGCCAAAGTATAGATGGATGGATAGATGAATGAAGTTTATCAGCACTATATTCTCTATGACTGAATGAATTCCTCACTGCTGTCCTTTCAGACCACATATCTTTGAAATAAAATGATAACTGTTTGTTATCTGAAGAAGCCCCACGCCAAACTTTGTGACAATACATTTTCAGATAGCAAAATGGGCTTTTGTTGCCTTTTTCAGCTAAAAAAGTTGGATTTCACTAACAGTGGAAAGCACATGAAACCTTTGTGTCTGTCTGAAGTTGTTATGGGTCTTCTTGCATATTTTTATAAATGACATGTTGTCACGTAAAATACTTAGATGTTGGACCTTCAGATACATCACACACTCTTACTTCATGCCAATGAAACGTTTAGGTAAAATGGGAAAGTCCCATTTTAAAAGGACCCCCCCCCCCCAAAAAAAATCTATATATATCTGTATATATCTTACAACCATTTTTGGTGTCATACCTTCAGTGTTTTAGCTGCAGTATGAATATTACCAAAGATAGAAATTCACCATGCCCAATGGTATTACTTTTCAAGTTCTGGGACCAGTGACTTTTTTAAAGTTTTGCTTCACCCACCCTTGTAATTTCAGACCAATATAAAACATTTTTGATACATACACATATAAAGGGGATTTCCAGCAGCTATAACTATACTATAACTATATTGGTATAGTATGTGCTCTCAACAACATGATCAATGGCAGTGCTATCAAAATCTTTCTTATTGTTAATGTTGCCTTCTTCTCCCTTTTTCTAACTTCAATTTCAAAAGAGCAGTGCTGTTCATCAAGATAACACAGACGAGGAACCAATCTCAGTGTTTTTCTTTCATTTCTGGCAGCACAAGGAAGCGATATGTGCACTGTGAGTCAAAGTGAAGTGTAGCAGGGTCAAAAAGAAAATGGCTAAACACAGTTACTTTGTGGTATTTCACTTAAAGAGACTCCCTGCACAGAATAATATGGACAGGACTGTTTGACTTGTCTGCTGAACAACTCTCATAACTTTGACAGGCCATTTAGTTGACACCTCCCACGTTAAAGCAAAGAACTATTGGGAGTCTGAAAAGCAGGAACAGAGCGGTCAGCAGTCTGACTTCAGGAGCAAAGAAGATGATATGCACAAAATCTCTCTCACCCCATTAGGATTTGGAAAAAAACAGAAGGCTTCCAGTTTCCACCATTCAAATGTCAAGCTTGTTGTGCTCTGAAGCTTCAACAGTTGGAAACTTAATCAACTGAATTAATGAGAAAATAAGGTGTATTTTTCCACTCAAAATTGCCTTCTCTAGATGAAGCAATTTTTCAAATTTGTGCCAAATCCAATCAGTGTGGCATTCATCAAACTTTCATATTATTTGTACAGTTGTAAATATTATGAGGTTAGTCTACGTTTTAGTTTCTCCATCAAGCCTAGACTGATTTACATAAAATAAAAGCTCCAAAGCCAAATCATTGAGGGGTAATTTTAAAATCGACTATTGTCCACCTCTGTGTGGTTTGTGACATCATATCTTGAAGTCAAAACAAGGAATCTCACGTTCACAGTTTGACTTGGTGATGGTGTTAGATGAAGTTTGGTGTTATTACAACTCCTCCCACGGACACTATATTTATCATAAGTTTATTGTTATCACTATTATTAGGCCATTAGTTATTACAGGACCATTTCAAATTATATTCCCGTAGTAATTTCAATGAATTATTTCAGGAAAAAGCAAAAGTCAAGAGATCATCAAGTGAAAAAGAATTAACCATCTCTCACACACCTAATGTCTCAACAAAGTTTCATGGTGAACCAACTAATATTTTTTATACATGGCTTATGCATAAACAACTCAGACATGCAGTCTTAACAAAGGGATTTAAGGATTTCATTTCCATAGCTTAAAAGGTAAAGCACAAGCATTGAGTTTGGACTCTGGCCCATGGGGGATTACGTCTTGCTGGACTGATGAAAAACTTGCTACTTCAATGGATATCCACTCATCGACTCTATTTCTAAACTGCTTATTCTCCTCTGAGTTGCATGGGGTTGGAATCTATCCCAGCATGCATTCTTTGAAATCCTCAAAATACTCCCTTGCAGCAGGATAAGGATGGCTATATTCTAAATGTGTGGCTTGATTTTATTTATTTTTTATGCTTTTAAAGGATTGTCACTGAAATACTGTATGAGTCAAGTGTGTCTTCATGATTGTCATGAGGATTTGGTGATAGAGTGAGTATTTCCAACAGCAGGACTCAAAATAAATTATAGTGCCCATCATCGTCCATCATGACAAAGGAAATCATTAATCAGTGCAATGCTGTAGCTCACCTGGGGTGTTCTTAATAGTTTCTCAAAATAATTGAGGCCTGTATTAGAGATGATGAAGATACAACAAACTTTTTCTTGGGATCTGATAATTAGGACAACTGAAAAATACCATCAAACATAAAAGATTTTCATCAATTTTTAAAAACTTTATAAACTCTTCCCAACAATTCAAATTCATATTTTGATTGATTTAACACTGTTAGAATGCAAGTGGTTATATCAGACCAAAGTTCCTCTCTCTCTCCCTAGAAATTGCCTTCATCATCGCCATGTTGTTGGCCAGTCTCAACAGCTGTTGCAACCCCTGGATCTACATGTTCTTTGCTGGTCACCTGTTCCGGGACGTGATGCAATGCTTCTTCTGCTGCTGTAGACAGTACCTGACAGACTCCTCCTGCAGCTGTGATCGACACTGCAGGCACAGGAGCAACTCTCCTACTTATGCCATCAAGGACACCGGCAGTCAGAGGAGTCTTACCCACACGTCCAGCACTGGAGGCCCAGGACAGTGAAAAAGCCATCTGAAAACCATTCAAGCTTCCTGCAGTCAAGTAATCTGGCGGTCACACAGTTTTCACTTTCGGCCACCATTATCTGCTGCAGTTCTGCGGTCACCATTTCGTTTTCAGATGTTTTAAAATGAGTTAGATGATATAAACTTCCTTTCCAGACAATGCAGTGGGCCCTGTGATAATGAGAGCAGGCCAAAATATCATTGTGTCTTAAAATGTAATATAACACGAGACTTGCATCAGTCACATCTGGCACCAGTTTGAGTTTTGTAAGGATGTGTGCCCTCGGCTTTTTCAAAACATCACTTTGCTTTCGGATGCGCAGTCCTTCATATACACAATTCCTCTTACAATGGAAGGTTTCAGCATTTCAAGACTGATGCTCTGGTTTTCTGTAGAAACAGCCACAAGCACTTTGCTGCTGTTTGCAGACTCTCTTAAATTCTAAATCATTATTCCAATAGTTGTTGTGGTTTGACAAAAATGTATCACAATAATTTCATTAATATTGCACAAGGATATTCTTTCTTTGAAAGCAAAGGAAAATGTGCAACTTCATCTCAAGATGTTGTGGCTCTCAACAAGCGGGCAGTTATCCAGCTACTGTAATGAATTTTTACCCTTTAAAGCAGTATTACTTTTTTGCCCAAGCGTTTTACATGCATTATTCCAGCATGTGAGTGGCTGAATCACAATGATGAGATGCATGAATTACATTTACATTATCCACTCTCAATTTTTGACTTGATATAAAACAATCCACTGTAACAACACAAACAAATTTCATCAACAAAGCAAAATCCACAATGATGAAAGTTGCATTAGGAAACTGGTTTCAATTTATTCAACAGACTCTTTTGTGTTATAGATAAAACAGTGTTTGTCCTTTTTGATGTTACACGGAAATAACTTTCTAAATTGTTTCACTGATGTATTCATTTTTATTGAAGGTTCTGAGTGACCAGTTCACACAGACTTTAGATTTTCTGCATGCTAATCTAGTTGGGATCAAAGTAGAATAATGGTTCCCTCTTGTGGTTAACCACTGATTATTCCAACAACTCATTTCATTTTCTGTTCAGTCTATTTGCCTTTAGGATTTGAGGCAATGTGATAACTGAGCGTATAGTGTGCAATCTCATCTTAATAGGTGTGTTTTGAAATTGTTTCTAATTATCGTGGTAAGTTGTTGGCAAGAATATTGTAATTTACATTGATCAGTTTAAAGGTGAAGGAGGGGAAGAAACGTTCACATTCAGTTTCAATGAGAGACATAAATTTTCACTTATGAAGTAAACTGATGAGTTATTTTTTCTGCCTTCCCACAGCACATAAAAATTATTAATACCAATCTAATGGAATGACACCATTCATGTTGTACTTAAAACATTATTCATTTTAAGATTGGATGTCTTCAGCATGTGATTTGAAAAAGTGAAATGCATGACAATGTTAAGGTTCAAACAACAATAACAACTATCAAACTTGCAATTGCTTTTCATTAGAAATGCCCAAATATTGCTCCTCATGCCTGAATAAAGCAGTAATGTCTCCTTGCGTAACACCACTTTCACGCCACAGTACATCTTACTCAATGCCTCAAAGAAAAGGTCAGTGAAGGTGTGTATGACCATTGAGTAAAACTGACTCAAACATTGGAACTCAATCAAACTGCTCTTAATACAGGGCACAACAGTCCAGATGTGGCAGAAACCCAAACAAGCAAACAGGAAGCCCCAGAGCAGTGACAGAGGGATGCCCAGGATGGCTGTGAGGCAGCGCTACCAACAGTACTTTGACACGGTGAAGGCGGTGTAGCTGACTTTCCACACACCATCCGGACTGTGTGCTCTGATCACAGCCTCAAAGACCACCTAAAGCACGCAGAGATAGTTTATTTATCTACTGTTTATGGAGCAGTTTCTTCTGCATTCTCCAAGTGTTTCAGCACAGTAAAGTGCCAACAGACACACCTTGCTGTGAGAGGCTCATGTCCAAAATTTTAATATTTATAATGAAAAGAGCTTAAAGTGAAGACTGTAAATGTGGTTGCAGCAACAGCAGAGATCTTAAATCCTCTATAGATAAAGAAAAACTTATGTGAATATAAAATGTACTATTCTAGCTCACACAAACTGGGTTGACTTGTATCTTAAACCTTCGGCGAAGCCAAGCACCGGTTAAAAGCCAAGGTAAAAACCTAGCTCTCCATTTTATCTTCAAGCAAAACATTTACTTTGTTGATATTTTAGTAAAGGGTTAATAGTTGCATATCTTCTTGTGTAAAACACCGGAAAGTTGGGTGAGAATTATCTAGACCATTCAAGATTATTTGCTGCTTCAGCTGTTGAAGAGTTTACAATAAAATAAAAATCCACGAAATTAGGTACCATTGTTATCCATAAATGCAATGTCAAAACTTGATTAACCTCAAACACCATGGTTTTCATTGCATTCCTGAAAACTCTGTTTAGGGTCCCTGTTGATGAGGTAGACCTCCCTGGTGTGGCTATCCCTCCTGATTGTCTTCTCCCAGCTCAGGTCACCGTCAGCCATGATCTTACTGCACTCTCTGACTGAGCAGGCTGAGAAGGCTGGTGCTGAGATAGGCAAGCAAGGGAAGCCATGATGAGAGGCTGCGATAGGCAAGCGATGCGAGGCGATGTCTTCGCTGCAGTCAGAGTCTCAGAGAGCAGGGAGTGTCAGTTAATAAACTGAAATGCATGTCAGTGTTATTCCACTCCTAGAATACCAACAAGCAGCTGCCAGTGACGACTACCTCCAACTGTCAGTAATACAGGAGCTACTACTGTCACACTACGTCAGTACAGACAAACACACACATACCTATACAAACACAAAAATGTGACAACTCGCACTGTGACTGAAAGTGTTGCCTACCTAACTCGAAGGTCAGAGGGCCGGCAGGTCCTCAGTCTAGCCTGCACTGTGATAAGAAAATAAAAAGACATACGTTGTGCTGGTGTTATCCTCACAGCAGCAGGATTTATTCTCTGTTTACAAAATGTACGTCAGGTATCAAAGATGTCAGTTACAAAACTAATGGCCTTAGCTTCAGTGCCACTTTTGTATAATATGGCCATTTAATAGCACAAAACCCAAAACATAGCTTCACATGTTCATCTGCTTTACCAAATTACAACACATTGTCACGTTTGGACCCTTTAAACAAATTTACTTCAAAATAATATACAAACAAAAACAACCCCTTCTGCATCCATGATAATAATGAATGAATTTGTTTTTATAACCTACTTTTTACCAAAGCAGCCTTTACAATGTTACTTTTAACCACACTGATGACTTTTTAACTATAGGCAATATAACCTCCTTTTATTCTTGTTTCATTCACTTATCATAAATCAAACACATTTCCTCACACATATGAACTGCAACAATTGAATTCTTATAACATCCACTCATTCAATGCGCTGCACTATTACTTCAGTATTTTCTTATTTTGGCAATAAACCACAAGTATCGCCCTTTGGCACACACAATAAACAGAAAATCACAGTTTCATTAATAAAGTGCAGACTGAACTAACTGTCTTTAGAGTAACTTCCTTCACCCACCACGATGCACGTCCGCTTAGCATTAGCTAGTTAGCGCACATGCCTTAACTTCTATTTACCTCAGTCTCTCGTCAACAGTGTTGGGCCAGTTACTTTAAAAAAGTAAATAGTTACAGTTACTAGCTACTCCTCCCAAAGAGTAACTAAATTAGTTACAAATTATAAAAGTAGCTAGTTACTGCGGAAAGTAACTATTGCATTACTTTTAAGTAAATGTTTAAATGCTCAGATGTGTCTGAATGTGGAGCCACCTCCACCCCTCTTTAACAGAACTTAAAATACATGTGCATGTTCAATTCTAAGATGTTTGAATAAGTTTGAATTACTTGACACCAACATTGAGAGGCACTTTTGTCCAGGACATAATGTGCTTTTCATGATTCCACTCGTTCTTTTAATTGCTTGGAGGGAAAAGTAATGGCTATTCAAGTTCTTCACGTGACGTCACGCAATTGTGGGAACGACCCCCTGGAGGGCAAAAGATGCTACTTCCTCTGCTTGTCCGCTGCCCGCCAGCAATTTTTTTTTTTTTTAACACTAGTTTTGGCTTAACTTTTACCAAAATGCCGGATAGTTGCTGTGCAATTGGTTGCACAAATCGAGGAGACAAGCCTGGGTTGTGCTTTTACAGAATCCCGTCTGAGAAAGAAAACCCACTTCCCCCAAACCTGCCATACAGGTGCAGCAGCCAAATCACACCAATCCTTCTTTCTCCACAGCAACTCAAGCTGCCCCCTGTAGGAATGGTTTACCTGACATTTAGGAGGGGATTAGATTTATGTTATAAGGGACCGTGTCAACCTGACCAAAATATTCATGCTTTATCACTACTGCCCCAGAATGCTGACTGAAGGAGTGAACTGACACTAACGACCCATATCAACGTTAGCTAACGCTAGCACTCACCTTTGCTTAAAAAAAACCCCCAAAAAACTCACCTTTGCTTTGACAATGAAGTATTTCTTGTCCTTCACCTCCCAGGCGGCCAATCCAGATTGAAAATACTCATAACTGTCCGTACTTTTGATGCTCTCATCCTGGCGGCAGTGTAAGGGGAGGGATTCTCCTCAAGATAGATGGAAACATCGCCGTCAGGGACTTCTCTGTTTTTAACGGCTGTAATACGGCGGTGGGTGCCGTGTATGGGTCACAAGTGCCCAAAACCTGCAGTTTAATCTTATATTTTGTGTTTTCTTCTTTAGAAAGATGATCTAAATATTCGTGGCTTAAACCCGTTTGGAAATGGACAGATTCACGTTGTTGTTAGCCGCCATCTTGGACTCGGTTTTTTTCCCTCCAGGGGTCAGCGCGAGTCATGTGACTAAAAACTATGAATACTTCCATGTAAAGAATGCTACTTTTGGATTATTTGGGCTCGCCATTCCTGTTTCTTGTTGACTGACTCAGTTGTGTCGTTCGTTGTGTGACCGACTATGTATGCTTTCGAATTTCTTTAAACAACACCCGCCCACCTCGACCTCTGATTGGCTCAGCATGAAATTTTACTCTACCTCAGCCAATCGTCATCATTTATGCGATTGTCTCGTGCCCACTAACCGAGGAAGAACAGTAAAAACAGTGTTTGCCTCTCAGCTCAGACATCTAGGTGGTCTGATGAAAAAAACAGCTTCACTTATAGTAACGCACCACATTTCTTGGCAGTAATGGTAACGGCGTTATAAAGATGGGAAGAGTGATCAATTATATTACTCGTTACTGAAAAAAGTAACGCCGTTATTCCCATCACTTCTTTTCAAAATCCGTTTCCTTGACTCACATACAAAACGTTATCATAAGTTACATGTGCAAATCTTAAACTCCAGCCTGTCTACTCAGTTTAAGGCATATTTCCTGACCTGTGATAAGAATATAGAAAGACACACGTTGTGCTAGTGTTATCCTTACGGCAGCAGGATTTATTCTTCCTGTTTACGTGAACCTCCTATTCTCTGCCGCTATGCGCCCTCCAGCGGCTTGGGTGTGTCATAGCAGCGTTATGAAGCGCAATGACTTTTGATGAATAGGCGGCACGGCTGCATAGTGGTAGTGTCGCCCCACAATAAGAAGGTTGCGGGTTCGGTTCCCGGGCAGAGCGGACTTTGCATGTTCTCCCCGTGTCTCCTCCCACCGTGCAAAGATGAATGTGAGTGTGAGTTGTGATTGTTTGTGTCTGTATGTTGGCCCTGCAATGTACTGGTGACCTGTCCAGGGTGTACCCCGCCCTCGCCCAGAGTGAGCTGGGATTGGCTCCTGTGACCCGGAAACGGAAAAGCGGTAGAAGATGGATGGATTAAACTAAAGCTATTCAAATAAAGGATATTTAAAAAATAATAATTTATACAGTTTTACATTTTTCTAACGGTTTTCCAACCCTTTACAAAAGCATTTCATAAAGGGGGAAGCAGACTCATGTTGCATTTCACATAGTGCCATAATACTGATCAACAAAGCCAGTGTCCCATTTCATCTTTTCAAGATATATGTAGAATGGCCATACATATAAATCTACATCATCTTTCACTTTCATTACAAGTTCTGCAGGTCATAAGTTCATGATACATGCTGTGTTTTTGAAAGGCGTTTCAATAATTAGCACTCATTTAACACTCAAGTCTTTATATAAAATCCAAATTGTGAACTACACAGTTTGGTAAAAGACGTAATTAATAATTAAGGTGAATGAATAGACTCAGTTAATGATACGATATTCCCATTATGAGATAGCCTGACTTACTGGAAGCATATACACTGCAGAAGCAACAGTTTAAATACATGTTTCAACTATATTAATGAGTTTAATGAGATACTGAGGTTTTAATTCATATACAGTATATTAAGTAAATGCAATTAGCTGTTCTATTATGACCCCCCCCCCCCCACAGCCTCTCAGGTCAGTTAAAGAATACGGGTTCTGTTTAAAACCAATCTTAATTGCAAACTCAAAACCATTTCACAGAAAATAGCATCAAATATGAAATTAAATATCTATCTATGTATCTATCTATCTATATTAATTGGTATCTAAAAAATTATAGATGTTAGAAAGAACCAGCAGATAGTGTTGGACTGCTACTAAAGCTCTTAACACTGTAAAACATGTATTACTAAACATTGTACTTGTAAACTTGAATCAAATATTCAAGAATCAGTTGCCCTTTTGGGCTCAGTCCATCAATGCATTTCACACAATCCAAATCTGAATGTCCTTCTTTTGTGTGAGTGTCATTCTTTGGCCAGGTGAATGCTAAAGCCTCCACAGCATTTCGCAGCACTTGTGAAGAAGGGATGGACAATGACACGCAGTATGATGTTCCATAGGCTCTGCAGCCAGCAGGTGCCCACACAGATCCACTGGATACAGGGAGAAACCATCCTGTCATAGAGAGAAATATAAAAATTCTACAAAAACATTTATATTTCTCTATATTTATAAAAATTTTCCCAGCAATGCAGATAGGAAATGCATTTAACTCCTGTGGTATATATATATATAAATATATATATATAATTAACATATAAGTTAATATTGTTCACTCAGATCGTGTGAGAGTGTAAGAAAGGTATCCAGATCTAAACGTACCAGATGTGAAAGCAACTGAGGATGGCAAAGAGGAGACCAGAGATAACTGACATGGGAATGGCCAGCAGCACTGTGACTATCCTGTAGATCCAAACCCGGGACACCTCGAACAGGGCATTGCTCCAGATCCACACTCTGTCCCCACTGCGCACTGATACTGGCTCAGCAATCACATCCTCAAACGTCACCTGGAGACACAAGGAGCGAAGTGGTGTTGATGTTGCAGAGGTGAATTGTTTGATCACACTCCTGTTGGGATCAATTAATTTCCAGCTTGTGAATGATAGCTTTTTGCTTCTTCATGCCAAAGGCTATGTGTGATTTTTTATTTATGTTTTTAATCAAATGGTCCATAAAATAAAGTTTATTCCAGTTTCTGCATGGGAATGCAATACCTTGAGGCAGTCATTGATACCTCGGGGGTCTCTGACATTGATCAGAGGCTTGGTATCGCTGATTTCCACCAGAGTAGACGTATGAATGTTTTCCTCTTCTTCCACAGAAGGAGGGGCCCTCCACAGTGTCTGAGGTTCCTCCCCATTATCAAATTCTTCAGGATCACTGGAGTCGGCCAAGTCAATCTCTACTTCCTCTGAATCTTCTCCTTTCATCATGGTGTCCACCAAAACATGCGAAGAGAACACAACCTAAAAAGAAGAGAGTGAATGGCTGTGGCTTCACTAACAGCTCAGACTGAGGCCACTGACTGGACCCTTCAGCTGGCTGTGTGCACTGAGTTATATTGGGAATGTTACAGTGCCCTGGATGGTATTTGCAGTTGGTTTCTCAAGTGAAGATCATTTTCATGTGCTGTGAGAGGAGAGGAAGGATAGGAGGGATATAAATACTGTGAGCTTGGAGATGGCTCTGATACACCCCAGTGGGAACGCAATCAAACACAGAGAGAGAGACAGAGATAAAGAGAGAGAGAATAAACATGAGACAACTGTGCAAGCATGTGAGCAAATATAGTAGAACATGTCCCGACTGGAATATTTGGTGACAGATATTTTTGACTCAGTTGTGGCAAGGTCCAATTAAACTTTGGCGTGAGCAATGTTTATGTTGAAAAAAGGCTTGAGGTTCAAGACAACTCTGCCTCCCTCTGGCCAGTAATGGAAATTGAGTCTCCAGAATTTTTTTTTTCTCCACCAGTGAAACAAAATGTGCATGACCTAACAATGTTGACAATTTTAAAAATCTGTCATATGATGAAATTTAATGGTATGATTTCCATGCAGTATTTACACCAACAGCATCAAACACACTCTAGAAGCAGCTGGAGATATACAGTACTGCATGCTATCACAAAGTCCTCCTCTATAGGTCCGGATACAGTGAAGAGTGCTCTCTGCTCTCTGTTTGGTTAAAAGGACATTTCGCAACATGCTTTTAAACAACAACCTTTTCATCCCTCTAAACCTTTGGACTTATTAACCCAACACCCGCACTGCTATTAATAGATCAGCGAAAAATCCACAAAGTTAAACCTCGTCAAATTAGTCACAGCTACCAGATCTTCATCACAAACCCATCTCATATTGCTCTGATCATCCTCTTCACCAGGCAATGACCCAGAACAGCAGCTGGCAATGTAACGTAAATATAAGAGACCCCTGCTCTTCATACTTAATTTCCATCTGTAAAGCCTGAATGCCCTAAAAATTCATTTGAACTGACATTTTGTTTTTCATTTTTGTGAGGGTGAGTGCAATGAAACTGATTTGAAGAGCTGTGGAAGGTAAACGTGTTTTGTTCAAATAATTCAGTCTCCATGGTAATGATCATTCCTGCCTGCTTGATCAAGACAGAGGGAGCACACAATGTAATGATGGAAGAGAGTTTCCTGTGTCACTGCAGGAGACCGGGGTATGCTAATGGACTGCACACCTTGGCAGATGGGCTTTGTTTGTGTCCGCAGTTGCACAGGTGAGGTCAGCGGCAGTGTGAATGAGTGCATGTGGAACAAGAAGAGAAAGAGAAGGGAAAGACACATGTCCAAGCTAATTGCTCCTCAGTGATGTCACTGGAAGGAAGGGGATGTAGGGTGGGGGGGGTCATGTTGTGTAAATTTCAATGGATTTCAGCTTGATGGTCCCCGGAAGTATGGACCATGGTTGTTCTAAAATGTTTTGTTAGCACAAAAGTTGCATATTTGCCTCGTGTTTGTTATTCTGACTCTTGTATGTAGCATTGAAGCCCCAAAAAACTTAGTTCAAGCAAAATTCACAATTTTGAAATACATCAGGTATTTATTTTTAATTTATTTAAATTTCTGTAATCCAAATCCTAAACTGCTTTATCAGGATAGCCATCACACTTTGTTTAAAATGTGATTAAATCCTGACGGGTTGATGAAAGTATATGAAATGGATTTTTTCACTCACTTCAGATTAGCAAGAAAATGCAGGCAGCCTAGCATAGACAAAAAAAACTAAAAAGCTAAAATGATCACTCATGAGCTCAACATGATAATACATAATGGAACAATATGCATACATATTCATAAACCAGTTTTGTCATTGTTGTTGTGTATGTTGTGTGCAGGCATCTCTTAATCTTAAAGTTAAGAGACACAGCACTCAGAACAGAACTCGTGTTCATTACAATCCATATCATGCAGAGAAAATATGTTTTTAGTTTTAACCAGTGCTTTAGTTTAACTCAATTCACAGCTGAGCCCCCTCTGTTCCCAAAGGCAGCAGCTGATATTGGGCATGAGTGATGCCAAACGATGTTCTGCTCAGCACTTGTCAGTCCAGCTGTTTTCAGTACAACTGGTCAGACTGAATTGTCATGCAGTTAATACCACAATCACTAATCTCCATATCCAATGTATGACATATATTTATGTCTGTGCATCAAATCTCTGAATTCCAATGCCACTAAATGCAAAATTGCAGTTTCCCATGGACATTAAATCAGCATGAATGCCTTTAATATAGACATCTAAATTCTGGTCCATCTGCCAGGGTTCATTGTGCACACAGGAATGACCTCAATTAAATTATTGCAGTAGTTGAGATGAGAGATAAGCAAAGCCTGGACCAAGAGCAGGGCTCCTTCAGGTAAAGCTAGATTTTTCTGATGTTGTGTAGACCGAAGTGGCTGGCAGGTGAAGGTGCGTTCCCTCAAACATGCACATATCTCAGAGAGACAGCCTGAGATCTGCATAGAAACAGCAGAGTCGTAAGGAAGGGATGGCAGGTATAGCTGGATGTCATCAGCATAGCAGCCATACAAGAAGCCGTCCAAGTGGATAGTTGTTGTCAAGGAGATGGTGCATATTACTGGGGCTCCACAGTGGGAGAGGGGTGGGGTAAAGACATTTGACCTTCCCCACCCTTGATGGTAAAATCAGATAAATTACATTTTGTCACAGACAGTTTGCTACACAATGACAAGACAAGATCAATAAAATGGTTCACTTAGGGAGGAATGGAAAAGATCAATGTGACATTTTGAAAAATGCGTTTTCAAATTTTTGTGTTGAACTTAGATTGATTCCTCTTGTCTCCCTTCCATGAAAAGAATCAGTTGTAGTTAGTTTTTTTGTTTTTGTTGGTGCTAGTGTTCTCTGATTTGCACACTATCACCTGATCCTGGATTTGTACTTTGATTAGTCTACAGGACTGAGACTGAATTGGACTGGATTTGACAATGTGCGGTGTGAGGGCAGTTGAACAGCTCTCATGATGTCCACGCAGTTTTGAAGAAACCCTGACCTTTACTGTTGGAGGTAGATGATGTGGTTCCCTACTCAGTCATGAAGCCATCAGTCACACCTCCCTTTGATTTCTCTGCAGTGTCTCTCTCATTATCGCTGTTAGCAGCGGACAAACTCATCAGGTTTCAAGTAAACAGACAGCTCCAGGTAAAGCCTGCAGATGAATAACAAGGGCTCAAAGCAACCTTATCTTTCATATCAGTTTCTCCCACACATTATGTGAAATGTGTCTTAACTGAGTAAATCTAAACTTCTTTTTGAGTTTTCTGAGGATAAATCCATTCATTTTATTTTTATGACACTTACAATCCCTCAGATTTTCCTAATTCCTTGTGTAAGTATATAGGGCCAATTGTCTCATTCCACACTGTCTTGTGAAAACAATATGATGCTTATACAAAATGAAATATTCAAACCCAAGACTGCATGTTTTTACTGCTATGACTCATCTAATGGAGATATTCCAGATGTCTAAAAGATTTAGTGTGACATATTTGCAAACTTTTGGTTCTCCCTAAGACATTAAAACCGATCATAAAAGTACACAGTATTATTTTGATTTTGAAATAATTTGGATGTCAACAAATCACTTTTCCTTATTTTTGATGTCATTTTCTAGATGCCTCTTTTCTGGCAGCCTACTGCTGATAACCCAGTGCAGGCAGCATCAGTGCTCATAAAACAGCAAAACTGGGGTTATATTTACACAATTCTCCCTGTAATCTGTTAAATGTTTCTGATTCATTACTTTAAATGTTGTTTACAGGTTTTGTGTAAATTTAGATCAGTGTGCTCTTTTCATTTGACAGCAATTATCAGCGTGTTCATCCAGTATTATCCCTTAAATCTAAACTGTGTGGGAGAGCTGCACATTCCCTAAAAACACCATCACTGGCAAAGCATAAAGCAAGTGTTTCAGCTGATTGATCTGTGTAGAATATACAATGTACACACATATAATAACTTATTTTAATAACAACAAACAATATACACAAATTTGATGTCTGTAGATTTTGCAAGTAGGTCATATTCATAAATAAATGTGATGAAAGATAAATTCTTTGTATTTAATCTGCCAGTGGAAACATATTAAAGGGATTTCATAGACAACCCCTTCAGCTGTTATGAAATGGTATTTTCTACTTATATAACTGGGCTCAGTCCTACTCACAGGGTTTTCACAAATGGACACAGAGTCATGACCCAGAACTGTACGTATGTCAAATATACAGTACAGTTTGGATACACTTCAATAGGAAAGTGTGTCCAAACTTTTGATTGGTACCGTTTATGTTTCTGTTGTGTATGGCTCATTGTATTTTTCAAAATCATTTTTTTTGTGTTCAGAGAGGGAGTGAGAAATAGGATTTTCTCTATTCAACAGGTCACTCAAACACATTTTTTTAAAACGAAGGCTTGCTGTTGACAGATATTAGATATCATGATCATATAGTTACTTCTTTATTTTTAGGGGCAGCTCAGGTGGAATGAATGTCTCCAACTTAGGAGAGATTAGTAAATTACTTTTTACCGTTGGAAAATATAGATTTAATGATGAAAAAGAGATTTTCTTTTTTCACATTTGACATTTTTTTTGTCTCTGTATGCAATGTATTGCCTGCTGATGATTACATTACAATAGAATATGATGATTACTCACTACGATACACATAAATGATTAAAGTAACCAATGTTTATTTGCACACAAAACTTAAAGCAATAAGAAACAACATGTTCTTTAACAGAAAGTGATGTACCTCTTCTCTGAGTCCAATAAATAAGGTTTAAAAAAAGTCCTGCAACATAAATAATACATGACAACATTGAAGTGCTTAATATTCACTCATATAAAGAATATTGCTGCTACATCAGTATGTGAAGATAAGTAATCTCTTGATTTTATAGATACTGTAAAAGTAAATTACTGAGCACTTTCATTCTCAGTAGATTGTGAATCTCTTTGTTTTGCGACAACAGTCACATATGTTAACTGGATGTACTGTTGTGACTTACTGTATTATGTAATGACGTTTAATGATACAGATGTACTGATTGCAGATAAACAGTAGCTTTGCTTTTGCAACTTGCAACAAAATTAAATCAGTCTCTGTTTTACTTCCAGTTTGACCACAAAAACATTAACAACAATGAAAAACTTTCTCCATTAACTTATGTTTCAGCATTTTTTCTTAGTGAAGAGACGTATCTAGCTTTTTCAATGACAGTGGAACAACGGTGAGGTACATAACTAACTGAACTCCTCTGGGATTTGCCCCGGTATCCTAAAGCCAGGCTGACCAGTCTGATCTAGAGCGCTTCTTGGACTTGATGTGACAAAGCTTCCTTGGGTCTCTAATGTGCAGCTTGTCCTGTGGAGGAATTGTAGGAAGTTCTCGTGGCCTGAGCCCTCGTGGCTTGAGACTGCGAGTTCCACTGGACGGGCTGAATAGCAACGCCTGAGCTTACAAAGTTCCTCCCGGATCTGCCGGTTAAGGAGCCCGTAGAAAAATGGGTTTATAGCAAAAGAGGAATATGCCAGCCAGGTGACAGTTTCCTCAAGGTCCTCAGGGATTGTGGATGTTGCATTTATTGTCAAATGGAGGTGGAAGGCAAAGTAAGGCAGCCAGCAGACCAGGAACTGGCCAACAATGACCACCAATGTCAGAGCAGCTTTGCCTCCCCCAAAGGGCCGATCACGCATCGTCCTGCGTGGGGCATTGCGGGTCGTGATGATGGTGGTCTGGCTGTTTATTGAGTCAGAGCGGTGCTTCAGTTGACTATTTGTCCATGAGGGCAGAGGTCCATGCTGGCGGGCAGCCAAACGGGCGACCTTATATACATTACAGTAGACTGCGAAAATCACGACAGCTGGCAGGCAGAAACATGTGACACTAAAGAGCCCAGAGAAAACTCGTCGGTGATGACTGTGGCCCCAATACAGCAAACAGTGTGCTGCACTGATAGGGCTCAGGCTGTTATAGGATGGCCACCCAAACACTGTGGACAAGCCCAACACAGCAGAGGCCACCCAAACTGTCACCATGACAGCAGCAGTCAGTTGCAGCGTCATCTTCACCTCATACCGCATGGGGTGGACAATGTAGTAGTAACGCTCTACGCTGATTGCTGTGATGGTGAAGATGGAGGCAGCTATGAGGATTACATTGAGGAATACGTAGACCTGACACTCCAGCACAGTGAACACCACGCCTGCAAAGTATGGGGAAGTAGACACAATCCCAAGGGGCATGAGCAACATGGCGCACAGCAGGTCCACTGCACACAAGTGACAGACAAAGGCGAATTTCCTGAGATGAGGGGCTTTCATGACAACAACCAGAACAGCTGTGTTGGCCAGAAGTGCCAGAATATTCAGGGTCACCATGAAAAATATCCCTGTCAGGTCTTTGAAGCGTAACTGAGGATTGGGAAGGGTGCCCAGGTGTCTGCTGGGAGGCAAGGGCATCGGCACCCAGGCAGTGGTGCTGTCGTAGTTAGGGGTAGGATATGTACTGTTTTGCGCCATGATTCATAATAAAGGCTTCAAAGTGTGCTTCGCTCTTCCAGACTCCCACATTGTTCAGTGATCAGGCCAAAGGATTCTTCAAACATCAAACAAAAGACTCTTCACACCTGTGAAAAGAAATTAACTTCTATTAATTTAACATTTTATGAAATTCATGTTCAACAAACCAAAACTACATTGCATTGCGCAATTAGGGAAAATAGAAAAAAGATATGACCTGAACACTGGTACTTGTTGGCAAATGATAGTAGTAGTAATAAATAACCTTATTGTTAATTTAAAGTCATATTTGTGACCACCTGATGGAAAGGACTACTAAACATCTTCCACTAAACTCGGATTTTAAGCTTTATCGTCATTCATTTTCCAATATGTCCACTAGTTTGTCATATGAGTGAGACCTTTCACATACAAGTAGCTGTAGGATCATTTGCTAATATGACAATTCTTGATTATAGCTTCAGTAAATATACAGTTGAAAACAAGAGTTTATGTTACATTATACAATTAAAACAGATTATATGACATACAAATTAAGTAATATTTAGTAGTACTTAATGTTTATTTTGGCAATTTAGTATTGGACTTCAATAGAAATAGGGATTCCTCAGTAGCAGATCTAACTAATACTTTAAAAACTGAAGCACCAGTTAAACATTTAACTCCCAGTAGGTGTGAAGCTCCAAAAATCATTCAATTCAAGGATGAAGGTAATTTATACAACTGACATCACCCTGATGACATCACTGTGACATCATTAGCACCGACGAAGCTCCACAGAAAAACTTTTTTTTTCAGGCTGAGTAGAACTCAATAGACAAGTAAATTTATCTCACAGTGACGGATATCAAGTGTCTACATATAAATTTCATACCTGTAAAGAGAGCACATGCATGCACATATCTTAACGGTAACCAATAACTGGTCACTTTATTTGTGTGATATTTTAAAGGCAATGGTCTCTCTCTGTCTCTCTTTGTAGTGAGCAAGAGACTTGATCAATAGGAATAATTCACTGAGGACACCCTGTCTCTCCTCCATTCGTCCTTATCCTTTTGAAATGAAAGATAATGAGTGAGCTTGTTTTAGCCCAGCTGCAGGAAACTGGCTGGATTTATTAGTATGTGTTCAGTGTCACCCTGCAACACACCATCAAAGAGCAGACCTGTCACTGGAACAGGAACCCCCCTGCATCAGAGAGCATTTCTTATGAAACAACCAGCTTGTGCATGAAGTAAATTTAATTTAATACATCCTCCTGCTGTGCATTGAAATGTGCCTTCCAGTGCATGTACCCGTCCACCTTGTGCTCATAATCATAATCAGGTTTTAAATGCATGAGTGTGGAGGATGCTGTGTCCTAAATACATGTGCCTGGTCACTGCCAGTGATCCACTGATGCTCTAATCTGCTAGTGGACAGCTACTGGCATGCCACAACTGTGCTTAGATTTATCCCCACGAAGGACTAGTACATCTACACTCGCATGCACATTATGTAAGGGTGTTCTCGTTTTCATCATATTCCAGTTGCAGCAAAACCTATGCCCCATCTTTAAAGTTCATGTTGTACTTTTGAAGAGGGGAGGGGAGAGGGGGTCGTTTTCATCGACAAATGTATCTGGAAATATTTTGCTTTTATTGATTCAATAGATAGAGTAGAATAGATGCAGTGATTTTTCTTCTGCTGTCTTGTTCTCTATTGTCACTTTTTAAGTAAAAATAAAACTACAACAACAACCCATTTTGAAACATTATAATGAGGATGAGGGAATTATGCACGTCCTTTAATCCTAAACAAATCTATGCTACTGTGCATTTTAGCCCTTACTGGGAATCCCCTTAATCCAACTCTTTGTGGCACACTTCTTAATTTTACTAATCATTTAGTTGTATATGAACTAACTTATTATATTACCATTCATTTCATATCAAATAAAAAGATATATCAAGTGTGAAACATCCAATCAATATGTGATCTATTGTGATAAAGTGCATTTCTAGAGAAAAATTGGTACATATATTTATATATATCTATATATGTAATTTTGCATAATTTTTATATAAGAAATTGGAAATGACATTTTAAATTTCAATAAACAAGGATATAATTGGCCATCAGATCTTTGAGGAAATAAACAAGAAAGATAATGGCTATTTCATTGCCTGAGTAAGTATTGTAAGTATTTGGATATTATAATAAGAACATTCAGTTAGGAGACAAACTATAAAATAGTAAAGGACCATTAAGTTCAGGTCCTGTTCCCTCCACACACAGTATGAATTACATTATGAGGCTAGGTTGAAAAATCAGTCTTAGACTCTACAAGTTGAAGATTAGTTGTTGTTACATCAATTTTAGTCTAGTTTGTTATCCCTAATTATGAAACTTTTTTTTTTTTTTACATCTTATTATTCTTCCCAATGATCAACAATATCATTAGCTCCCTCAAAGTGATAAGATGTTTTAGAGCCCTTGTGTTGTCTGCAAGTTGTCAGAGTTTCAACAATATGGTAAGACTTAAATCTACAATTTATGTGTTTAGAGAAGACAGCAGTGTTGTGCATCAGAGGTGTAGTGGGTAGCACATGTGCCCCAAAAACAGGAGGGTACAAGGTCCTCACTGGCAACACTGGTTTGGTTCTGGTCAGTGTCATTTGCCAAATGTCATTTCCTGTCACTCTTCAAACTATCTAGGCCAAAAAAACATTTAAAAAAAGAAGCCAGAAGACTTAGAGAAGTAAAGGTCTAAGGAATCTCAGAGATAATACTACACAGACAAAAGCTCTGAATAGCCTGCCATAGATTTAATTTCTCATCTGATATACCATTTATCTTTAGCATCAAAGCTTTGTGTAATGATCAAAAATTAGGTTTGTCTCTTCATAACCACTGACTTTCTCTGATCAAGCACAAGAAGGTAGCTCTTACGATTCTAAAATCGGCTGTAGCTCCACCACAGATTTCCTTTGAGTCTTCCAAGTACTTCCAAAGTAGTCTTTGTCATGACTCATCTCTAAATCGTTGAAAACCTCAAATGTTGTTTCCAGGTACACAGAAGTGCGGATCCACCTCAGGCTCTCTCTCTCAGGCACTCTGCTGCCCTGTTGCAACTTTTACTGAAATCTGTAATTTAGCCCCCCCCCCGAAAAAAAAGAGGATACTTGAAAAAACAAAAGAGAAAAAAGACCCTGGGGAGAGCTGATACTGACAGAGAGAGGTGATGTGTTGAGTCCAGTGACACAGCACAGCTGGCTTGAGGGGAAATGAGGGGGAGGAGCCAGCACTTGGTAATTGTTCACATCACGTCTTTCAAGGGAGCATGACTATATAATACCATCGCCCACACACAAACACACACACTGTCTTTCATCAGGCAGTATGTGGCAGTGACCGTCACATACACTCCTCTCTTCTCCTGATGAGAGTTTCAAAGACAATGAAGACCCTGAAGTATTTCTTGGACTCCATTGGTTCATTCACTATTTCAAACAAACAAGACTCTCTTCTTTCTGTTGACATAATTCTAATTCAGTGATTTTGTAACAGTAACGTTCATTTCACAACAGTTGTGCCCCTTGGGGGAACGAATCATTGCTCACAGAGAAGCATTAGGCAGAGCTCAGCACTGACATCTGTTGGTCACTGAGACACAAACCCATACTCACTTTTATGGGGAGATGTAATGAAAGGGGCAGCTGTTGCCCTACAGTAAGAAGGTTGCGGGTTCAGTTCCCGGCCTGGGGCCTTTCTGTGCGGAGTTTGCATGTTCTCCCCGTGTCTGCGTGGGTTTCTACCAGCTACTCCGGTTTCCTCCCACCATCCAAAGACATTATGTTTAGGTTAATTGGTGACTCTAAATTGTCCGTAGGTCTGAGTGTGAGTGTGAATGGTTGTTTGTCTCTGTCTGTCTCTGTGTGGTGGCCCTGCGATGAACTGTTGACCGGTCTAGGGTGTACCCCGCCCTCCCAATGTGAGCTGAGATTGGTTCCAGCACCCCCGTGAGCCGGAAGCGGTAATGGATGAATGAATGTAATGAAAGGGTCCAAGATGAGATACTACAAGGACCACAGCTGAAGTTTATTGACCCCTAATGTAGTGAAGCACAAAAAAAAGAGAAGTGGTGCATCTGATGTTGCAGGAAAATTCATTATCTCTATTAGTACCCTAAAATTGCAAAAAAAAAAAAAAAAAGTAATGTGTATATATGTGTGTATATATATATATATATATATATATATATATATAGACACTATCAGATGATGTCATTCACCATTTTTCATGCTTAGGTAACTATAATTTTGAAAATCTCCTACTATTAAACACACAAAGGCCAACAGATTAAGGAGATTGACTTCACAAACTTAGTATTTAGACACAACCACTTTCTACCTTAGACTAAATAAATACTCTTGGTTGTACATGTTTTATAGCACTGTACAAAGGGCTTTGTTTGGTCACCAGGTTAAACCTTACACTTTTGAACATACAGTACAATAAGCAAAAACCTTCCAGTAAACAAAATACATCATTAGATTGAACTAGATTTTTAAAAAAATGCAACTTGTCACACATTTCTATCAGAAATTTAAAACTGGTGACTGATAAATGAGAGTAGAAGTGAAATGCTATAACTGAGAGCCATTTCCAATTGGTTCATTTTCAGGCAACAGTGAAGCATCTTGGCAAAAACCTTGATCAACAATCATCTTGTTTTCAGCTTTACCCAAACCCAACCTCTTCTTTAATAGCTTGTCCTCATTATTCAACTTTGTCCGGATTGCAGTTTTTATTTGGCTGCAATCAACACCAAACTTGGCTGCCACATGATCTGGAAAAAGAAACATCATAAAACATTTTATTTTCCTTTTCCTTTATGTAATTTATACATAACGAGAAGGGCAGTGTGCTTATAGTTTCAGCAAATGACCTTTATCTTACCAATTATACTTCTCAAGATGTCAGGTGGGAGTTGAGGCTTATGACAGTCCTCTCCTGTAAAAGTATTTCTCCGGCCCTGTAGAGAGTGTGTGGCCAATGTTTCTCTGTCAAAAAGTATCATCAGCAGCGCTGAAGTGTACTTCTTGTAGTCTGCAATCTCTGCAATGCGTTCATAGAGGTTTTTTTGTACTCGAAGATTCTCGCCAAGAAACACGAGGTTGTGCTCGTCCTGAGGGCAACAAAAGAAAAATCTAAGTTTCAAGTGCTGATATTGAGCCAGTTTAATCTTCATCAAAATAAGAAGTCATGACCTCTGGAATGTTATGGATCGCTCTCATCTCTGTTTTAGGATCAGCCAGGAAAGACATGGTTTCATCGTGAGTGTTTTGTGGTTCGATGACCGATGGCTCGCCTCCTTGGAGAACATGATCCAAGGTGGCACGCAGTTCATGTGCTGTGTGCCTCATCTGCATCATGAGAGTGTTCATCTCTGCAAGAAGTGTAATGTTAGTGCTATTGACATGGAAGGAGGAATATGACTTGAATAGTTAAAGCTGAAGTGTGTGATTTGTACGTGTGAATAATCAATGCTTACATTCAAGCACTTGGTAAATAAGTTCAGAAAATGTAACCCTAAATTAACCCTGGCAGTGTTTTACTTCTGCCAGCATTGACTAGTTCTTGCCAAAATTAAAGTGCGGAGCAACTACGAGAGAGATGGACTAAGCTACAGCAACCATCTGTGTGATGTGGCCATGCTGGAAAAACAAGACATTTCTGATGCTCCAAATAAAATCAATGTTTAGTGGACGAGTTGAAGCTTAAAAAAATCATTACTGGAGGGCCATTTGTGTAATTAGTACCACTACCAGAAGGGGGAAACAAAGTTTCACACTGCTGGTTTAAGATCAGAAAGTTTTAAGTTTACATCCTAGGCTCAGAGCAGAATTTTGTGGAAAATAGTACATCCCATTAATATAATTTGGCCAGACATTTAAATATCTTAAGATTAAGAAGAAAAACGTCTAGAGTGATCAATGGAAATCAGCACAGATTATAAGAAAAGTAAAAATGTGTCTGGAAGAAAATCTCTATTTAAATAGATTTAATCACCAAGTATGTTATAATGTAGAAAAATGTTTGTTGATTATTATTGCCATTAAAATGTAGAAATGATCATGTAATTATATTTAGCATCAACATAGAGTTAATTCTCAAGAACCTTCTAGAAATTAATTCAGACCCATGTAAAACATTGAATCTACAGCTACTGGACTTAGCTGTAGATTCTTTAAGATGTTTGACTTCCAAGAGGCTTCATCAGTTGATGAAGTTTGTGAAATTTCTTCAAAGGTCTACAACTTAGTGCAGTTGCCAAAGATTCAACTTTCTCAGAGAACTGTGACCTGAATAACTGAGAACCTACACAGATATACACCATGTGGAATGAAACGTCATCTTCACTCTCTTTTTATTGTTTTTTTTTTGTACTAAACCTTTTTAAAGTTGTTTTAGATTTTCAATATAATTAAAGTTTCATCTACAACAGGAGGCATAATAATTCACAGAATGTAACTTCTTCTTTGTGTCATTGAACTCCCATATTTAACAAGAGCATGACAGAGAACATGAGCTCAGGTGCAGCACACTATGGTCAGAATGGGACACCTACAGTAAATTACAATGACAGGTATATTCTAAGCATAATAATAAACAAGCAAGTCATCTTTTTTCCACCCACCTTTCAGTTCCCTCAGCTCCCTCTCTGCCAAAATCCGACATCTGCGTTCATACTTGAGCTGTGCCTGGAGTTGCTCTATTTTCATGAGGAGACTGATGGTGTCTGTCCTGATGCCTGGACTTGCAATATTTTCTTCGTCAAACTCAAAAGTCTCATTCTGCCAAACGAGAATAAATGAGGTCAGCACCTCCCCGTGCGTGATAACATAAACAGTGCAAAGAAGCACTCCTGTTCCCTCACCTCGTTGTTTGGAAAAGGTGAGTAGATCCTGACTCCTGACTCCTCGGCCGGTCTGTAGTTGTCCTCCATTGGATCGCAGCCCAACTCGTGTGAATCCGAGCCGATTTTGATCATCTTCATCGGCGGCTGTGTGGAAGTCGTCCCTGCTTCTCTCTTGGGTGGCATGATGGTCAAATAAACAAACCGTCAATCTGCAGGGAGTAGAGATTGGCGGTCAGGTGAGTCGGAGTGCATTGCTTTTTCTGCAGGCAGGGGGGGTGAAGTCAAACTTTGAGTCAAACTTTGGTTTAGTCGTCTTGTGTATTTGCTGTTAAACAACTCATCCGTGCTGCACAATAATAAAAAAGTTAGTTACCCCCACCCTGCCTCCCCAACCCCACCTACCCCCCGTACAGCCTGCCTCCACCTGGAGAGCTTCTGTGGCTCTGTGCTCCCCCAGCATCAGGGTGTGTCTGTGAAATGTCAGCTGTGTTCAGAGGAGGCTCACCTGGCCGATCGGCTCCACTTCAGGGAGAAACTCTGTCGACACTCACTGAGGACCAACACAGCGCAGTAAATGGGAAATACTGCGTAGTTGAGGAAGTAGTAGTACTACAGTAGTACAATACAAAGGTCCTCATACAACTGCGGCTTATTTTGAACAGCCGCACAAAACGCTTGCGGTTAAATATGCGTGAAATGGTGCCCCTCTGCGTTTATCTTTTAGCCATGCGTGATACGCATACTAATACAATTAAATGAAAGCTAAATTTCATTTAGATTTATTTTAGAATTGTATGCGGAACAAATCTGCGAAAACTTTTTCCCCGAGGGAAGTATTTTCCTGAGTACAGTTTCCTGCTCATGTAAAATTCTTAAATTGACCAATGGAAATTCAGTGTTTTCACAAAAGGCGGGACAAAGGGAAGATAAGCCAATCAGCACTGGAGCCAAAAAAGGAACTTGACTAGTGTAGTTCGGTTGGCGTGCACCCATGTGGGATCAGTGTTGACTTGTGGAGGAAACTATTTTGCTTTGAAACTCTTCGTCTGATTTGTCGCCATGTCGTCCTCATTTTTTATAAAGTCAAAGTCAAACCCCAAACTATCCAGAAAGGGGAAAAATACAGCCGGGACCAAACGAAAGGTAAGTTAGTTAGGTTGTTAGCAACCAAGCTAATGCAGCAGGTTAACTCCTGCGACTTGTTGCTGGTTTTCACGCTGTTTCAGGAAGTAATATAGGTATATACATATAGTGTTACAAACCCTGTGTTTTTGTCTGCTTGTTTTTTCCTCCCACAGGTCGATAGGGACTCTGGGGCTAAGAGCAAAGTGCAAGCAAAGAAACCCAACTCCAAATACAACGTCGAGATTTCCAGCGACTCTGAGACTGAGGGGTGAGTTTCTGCTGTGCTCACGGAGGTTTGATCATCGATGGCAGGACTTTCCAGACCAGCAACTGTGAACTTGTGTTTCTTTGCTCAGTCCCACAGTGCCCAGGAAAAGGCAGGCCAATGAGGAAAATGAGTATGCCGAAACGCCACAAGAGAAGAAGCTAAGATTAGCCAAACTTTACCTAGAACAGCTCAAGGAGGAAGGTGAGCTTGTTGTAGCCGTGATGGTCAGACATCACAGTCAGTGTGTGTGTGCGCGCGCGCACGCCCACATGTACTGAGTTTAATGTGGCATATCTATTCTCATCAGAGGAAAAGAGAGCAGAAGAAGAAGACTTTGAGACTGATCTGATTGCAGGGAGACTTCAAGAAGAAGTGGTAAAGACTGTCGTTCATTGTGAAATTAATATGGAAGCTCGTTTCTCATGAATGGGTCTGTATTATTGATCTTGATGTGTGTGTGATTCTCCACAGCTTGAACAGAAAGGAAAACTCCAGAAACCTATTGCCAAAGATGTAAGTGTGGGAATTACTTTTATACAAGGAAAAAGGGAAGTGTTTAATAACGATCTGACTTTGCTTTGATTTTCTATCTGTGTTATAGCTCATAGCACCAGATGCTTCAGAGATCCAACTGTTAAGAGGACACAAACTTCCCATTACCTGTCTGGTTATCTCGCCTGACGACAAGTACATCTTTTCAGCTGCCAAAGACTGCTCCATCATTAAGTGTTAGTATACAATGAAGCACTGTGAAGCCATTATGTTAAAGTTCTGTAATAAATGTTAATTATTCTATTTCACAGGCTGAGATCAGTTGGGTTTTTTTTTCTTGTCTATTCAGGGGATGTTGAGAGTGGCAAAAAACTGCATACAATACATGGCGGAAGAAAAGGTACAGAGGATCGGCATGTTGGACATACTGCTCACATCCTGTGCATGGCCATATCATCAGATGGAAAATACATGGTGAGGAGTTCTCTCTCTGGATATTCTTCTTTTGTTAACTTTTGAGAATCCAGACTTGCCAAGAGCCTTGTCATACTGTAACAGCACCATTGTCCTCTTTTTAGGCCACTGGAGACATGAACAAACTGATCATGATTTGGGAGGCAGAAACATGTAAACATCTATATAAATTCACGGGACACAAAGGCCCTGTGTCGGTACGCCTTTCCTCTTTCTCCATCACAAGCAATCTTAAACATCTTTTTCTAATGTCCGTCCTTGAATCATGTACAATGTCATTCCTCTCAGGGCCTTTCATTCAGGAGGGGGACTCATGATCTGTACAGTGCATCTCATGACCGCTCTGTCAAGGTCTGGAACGTGGATGAGAATGCATATGTAGAAACTCTGTAAGTAACTGAGAAGATAATTTGACTCAGCAATTTATGCCTGCATATTTCTTGAATCTCAACTTAATTTTGATTGTGAATCTCTGTAGCTTTGGGCATCAGGATGCTATCACAGGACTAGACAGTCTGAGCCGTGAGCGGTGTGTGACTGCAGGAGGACGGGATCGCACCGTGAGGGTGTGGAAGATAGCAGAGGAGTCTCAGCTCGTCTTCCATGGCCATGAGTGAGTTTCTTTGTCTGTTTCCTTTGTTTCTGTGTCTTTTGCCTGTAATTGTGTGTCATTACCAGCGAGTGCAATGTACTTGAGTGCACACTCATATCCTGCCTTCTAAAGGCAGAGAACAGTAACTATAGAAATAGTTGAGAAACAAGGCTTTGAAGACTATTTATCATTGTCCTGCCACAGTATAGCAGTATAGTATAGAGTGGTAGGGTATAGCTGGGGTTTCCAGAATAAGTAAAAATGATAGATTTAATGTATAATGATTTTTCTTGAGATAACATTAATACAAAATCAGATATTATTTAATCTTTGTGAAATAATATAATTTTTATTTAAAAATGTTGAATCAATTTTTTTTTCAGCAATTTTTGGTTCTAAAATTCACATTTGTGCCACAACCTCCTGTGATGCCTACAGACAGACTGATATATTCTGTCACTTTATTATTCTGCCCTCCTACAGAGGTTCAATCGACTGTATCCAGCTCATAAACGAGGAGCACATGATAACAGGAGCTGATGATGGGTGAGACATCAGCAGCACTTTAATTTTCTGGGTTCTCACTGTGCTTACACATCCACTCCTGTGTCTCATCCATGACCTCTCTCACTTTTCTGAATGACCTCAGCTCTGTGTCTCTTTGGAGTGTCAACAAGAAGAAGCCTCTCAGCACTGTGAGGCAGGCTCACGGTTGCCATGGTGACGCAGAGCTGCAGCAGCCTCATTGGGTCGCCTCAGTGGCGGCGCTTCACAACTCAGATACCGTCGCCTCAGGTGGTTTTTTTCTCTGAGACTCACACTTACCAGCTTTTTAGTAACACATATATTAGGATGTGCAGAATGCATTGACTGAACCCTTTTTCACAGTTTGAACAAAAGCTACCTTATAAAGTGCCCTGCATACTTGTAAATACAACAGTATATTTACTTGTATTTACCTAAACTGCACTTATAATGCTTTTCTGTCTATACATAACTGTTTTTTCAACACAGGTTCACACAACTCACAGGTGCAGCTCTGGAAGTGTACCCAGAACTACCGTGGGCTGGAGCCTCTGTTCACCGTGCCAGTGGTAAGCTCTCATTAGCTCTTCTGATGAGTAAAAAAAAAAAACAAAACACACATTTGCATGAGATATGTTTACAGATATTGTTTACAATGCATCCCTGGCAACTTCCTCGTTTGCTGTTTCAAAATATCTTTTGTCTCCATCTTCTTTCGCTGCCAGTCTGGTTTTGTTAACAGTCTGAAGTTTTCAAACTCCGGTCAGTTCTTGGTGGCAGGAGTCGGACAGGAGCACAGGTAACTGAACTAATGCTCATCATTGTTACTGAGTTGTCTCACAAATATATAATTTCTATAGGGTTTAAGGTCAATGATTGAAATGCCCACTAGATGGCATTGTTAATATATTTATCAGCCTTTGCCACTTATGGTCAAAGTGCTTTTTCCTTTCATTTCCAGTGCAACATAAGTTGGTTTTTTTTTTTGGTTTTTTTTTTTAAATCCAATGGCCTCAAATGACCTAAAGGTACTCAAGAGTTGTTATTGGCTTTGGGAAATGAAAAAAAAATAAGACAATAATTTTCAGAATTAAAACAAGGAGTGCATTAAGGGTTTGTCACAGAAACAGAATAATTCCCTTCACTGATTCCTAATAATGAACACCGGTGAACAATGGTACAGGCTAGGTGAAGGCAGCCCACACACGTGAATTTATCTCGCAGGGATCACCAGACGAGTATTTACACTTTATTTAGCCATATTTCATGATGCTTGTCCAGCCACATCGTCTCAGTCTGACTGCAGGACAGTGATTGTTGGTGACCTTTAAGGACATTTTCACATCGGATTTGATGACTAAATTTAGATCCATATGCAGTAATCTGATCTGCAGTTTAAATTAGTTTTAAAGATTTTATTTGTTACAAGGCTTCTTCTGATGCCGTCATCTAATAAAAAGAACACTGACTGCAAAAGAAGCTGATTTTAACATGAAATATAGTGACTCCAGTCATTTCCAGGGACATCTGTAACAGAAATCCCAACAACCAGCCTCATTAGGTCAATCTAGAGGCATCCAGCTTTGATTTGGGTGTTATTTTGTCTGACTTCAATGTCTGATGGACATCGATTCACTTCTTCCTCAGAACTTGCAGTCAGATTAAAACTAACTCAAGTAAACTGAAACTGCAAAGAAGAGTTCTTCACAACACAGGCCTTTATTAGTTTTCCTGTTTCACATCACGCATCAAAGTCTCCAGTGAAGATGTAGTCTATTTGCGGCTTTCACTCTTCAATTTCTGTTTGCAATCCTTCAGGTTGGGCCGGTGGTGGAGACTAAAAGAGGCCAAAAATGGGATCTATGTTATTCCTCTCAAAAGGAAACCTTCTAATCCAGAAGAGACAAAGATGACGGATTAGTGTATTTCTTTTGTAAATTAAAGATTTAAAAACTGCTTGTGTATCACGTCTTTGTTTACCCACCAGATTATATTGTAAATAAACCCAATTCACTAAGTTAAAATGCTATTGTTGAGACATCTATTTGGCCTTGTGTGTGTGTGTGTGTGTGTGTGTGTGTGTATATATATATATATATATATATATATATATATATATATATATATATATGTATGTATATGTATGTATGTATATATATATATATATATATATATATATATATATATATATATATATATGTATGTATATGTATGTATGTATATATATATATATATATATATATATATATATATATATATATATATATATATATATATGTATGTATGTATGTATATATTTATTTTATTTTTTAACTGTGTTTGTGTGTGTGTGTATATATATATTTAATCCAAATATGGGTTTTTTTATTTGCTGTGAGAAGGGGTTAAATTGGGGCTTAATCCTGCAGTCAGTCAACTTGTCAGAGACAAATGCAAAACTGCCCTTAACTGCAGAGGAAAATCTTAACTATTGGCAGCACACAAACAGCATTATTTAGATCGCACACAAACATTTGCATTTGCACTTGCATCAGTTTTCCTACAGGTGTACTCTTGGGCTTTGGTAGAGGTGTAACTTCCCTGTTCCCTTTGTGTTTTAGCTCTGGTGCTTTTACTTATTTATATATATAACATGGATTTACAGTCAAGAGGGAAAGTTCACTTTGAGGTCTGAGCGGACGACCAGTTTGCTGAATTTATATTTATCCTATGAGAATAGACCAGACAGACAGTGGGTAGGTTATTTATGGGTGGTTATTACAATTTAATATCAGGAAGGTCCAATCAGTATAAAAGATGAAAAAGTCCAACTTGGGTGAATACTTTTTTTTTTTCCTTATAGACACTGTACATGTATAATTGAACATGCTCAACTTATAGTTACATCAGTTCTTATAGCGTAGAGGTCAGAGCACCAAATACAAGTCATGGAATTAGAGTAGAATTGAAAAACATGCTGCACCTGTTGGGGAAAAAAAGAAGTTAAAGCTAACTTAACATCTTAAACTATTATCTAATGGCAAAATTATAAGAAACAATCCCATGAGCCGATTCAGCTACAACAACAAACATTTTAGAGTATGTTAATTTGGTTTCAAAGAGGCAAAATCCTAATCCTATGTGCAAAAAGCTCATTACTATTACTTCTGAATAGCTACATTTGAGAGTTTGATGTGTCAAGAATTGCAAGTGCGATCCCAAACATTGCGATGTTTAATCTTTTAATATTAAAAAAAATATTTTATTTACATAACTTACACTGTTATGTTACACTGTAAGCACACACTGTTACTTCAGTCTACATTAACACACGTACTTTATATCGTCTAGTTGCCTAGTTTTTGATCACATTCACTATGGTTGGTCACATATTTAGTTTAACAAAAATTGCTAAATGTATTTCATAGGATTTTTTTAAGTGTCTAAAACATTAGGATAGATTCACAGCATTCTAAGGACAAGATAAGAACAGCCTTTTGTGTAACACTATTGCTTCACAACCACCCATTTGACAACAAGACTCTTTAGGACAAGGCACAGTGCATGTAATCACATCTATCCATAAACCAAAGAGATCACAGCATATTAAATCTATACAAAAAGGCTTTACATTTGATACATACTGCTCATTGAAGGAACATGATTTAGCTTTCACAGTCAAAGTTACCCCGGCCACTGTCAGTCACTTATCTCTCCGCAGCAGCGTGTTGGATGGCGCGGGGCCTCCATCATACACAGGCCTGTTTGATTGAGGCGAGGGGGGGGGGACTGATGGTGGGGTGCATTAGGGCGCAGCATGGTTTCACAAGGAGGACGTTGTGGAGTCCACCACCTCACGGCCGTTGCAAACTGCTGGTACATAGTTGGACGCTGATCCTTGAAGAATAAAAACCAGGGATGTTAGTCAGGCAAGAGCTTTTTGTCATTTGGAAACAGAACTGTGAAGCAGAGATTAAACAAAAATCATGTTCAAGCGTTTAAATGCACAGATAGAGTTTGAACAACAAGCTGATTGAACTCTCCTCCTGTAACTCCTAAACAAAGAAAGAGTGGACTGAATATAGTGTGTAAACTTTACGTCATTGTTTATTAATGAGGATTGTGCTGCCAATTATTCTTCAGTTTATTAAGAAGCTTTAGATAAGACTTGCTCTTATCCACTAAGAAAAGAAACATAATGACTGAATTTGAATTGCTTAGCCAGGCTGATGCAAATCCAAAGAAACAAACAGAAACAGAAACGAGAAACATTCAACATTGTCTTGGTTTAACTCAAGTTTCTTTGCCCATGTTCATGTTTAACAAAGTAGATTCAAATGAAAAAAAGAAATGGTATGATGTAATCGAAATACAAGATTAAATTTCAAGGAGGTAACGCTTCACTATTTCATTACGTTGGTTGGTTTCTGAGTGGCTTACCTTTAGAGTAGCTGGAGCTGGGAGCCGAGGCAGAAGCAGAGGCGGTCACTGTAGCACTGAAACGGTTGGCTGTGACTCTGAGTGTGGCCACATTTTTCTGAGGTTGGAACAGTATGATGTGGATCTTGGGGGCAAAGAGGCAGCCGAGGACCACCGAACCACTCAAACTGACGGAAATGCACATGGTGGTGGTCTGCACCTGTGATGAAGGGAGGAGGAAGATGAATACGTCAGGCTGCATTTGCCTTTTGTTTTCAAAAGCCTAGTAAAGTTTGTTCAAAGGCCCCACACACACACTCACAGATGCACTTGTTACTTATCTGTAGTTTTTGATCAAACCATTTCTCTCAGGTTTTGTCTTCTCTGCCCTGACTCTGAACCCTGTGTTAAATACATACTATAGTGTATATAAGAGCTGAAACAATTAATGGATTAATGGTTTAAAACAAAGAAAATGAATTAGAAACTACTTATATAACTAATAACAACCATTTAAATACAAAGCAGAATAGTTATAACTGCTCTTTCTTCATTTTATATGATAGAACATCTCTTGACTGTTGGACTGGACTATTGAACAAAATGAGGCATCTCGAATGTTTCTTTGTGACTTTTTTTTTTTTTTCAATTTTACAGACCAAACAATTAACCATTTAAAAGAGAAATCAGCAGAATAATAAGAATAAGAATAAATGAAGTCATTTCAGTTTTCAGCCCTTCACTGTACATTTTGAACCCTATACTGTCCCTCCTCGTCAAGATGGCTCTGCGACAGAGTCACAGCTTACTTAGAGTCAACAAAAAAAAAAAAGCCACGCTATATGTTAACTACGACTACAAATTTGATTTGGTTTTTCTTGTTTTACACAAATAAAATTAGGTCAGATTATTTTTATTTCATTCATTTGTTTGTTTGGCTCTAGCACTTCATGATGTACATAGATCATTAAAATCTTGGCTGAGGACAGCACAACAACAACCTCTTGTTTTAACTTTTTGAGGGTTTTTTTTAATCTAAATTACTAAACAGTGGTTTATTTGCTAATTCATCATATCTGGAGCAACATAGGTATTCACTTGTAAATGCTTTTCAATGCTACAAGATCAATGAGATTGAATCGTAAAGACCCAAACAGCGGAAAGAAGCTAAAATGTTCAAGACTGCAGATGTGTGAGTTCATCACTAACTTTAACTGTGTTTATTTTAGCTTGAATCCTAAAAAGTATTTCTGGCACATACTGCAGTCATACCTAAAAATGCCCTTTAATGTTTCACAGTGTTATCACTCCTGCATTATTAGCCACATTTCCATTTGCATTTATTTATGCATGTCTGAAGTTTTAAATTATGTATGTTAGCAATTCTAATTATGTATTTGTATCTGCATGAATATGAGACAATCCCACAAGAAAAATCAGGGATAAGCACAGCTGGCTGTCCTGGAAAGTCATAATCCTGTTAGTCATATTTCAGTTGCTAATGTGAGCTGACTGCTGGGGTCATCTTCCTGGGCACCATCCCTTCCCTCCCCACTGGTTACCCCTCCAGGAGCTTCTATTTGCTTAACAGCAGCATGAAGTGAAATCCCTGCTAAGCATAATGCACTGAGACAGCACCCGATATGAGAAGTCCTCAGACATTTTGGTTTCAAAAATAACTGAAGAAAAAAGAACACCAAAACTGCAGGTAATACGACTTTGGTTGTCTTTTTCTACACACTTCCTTATCTCTTTCTGCCATAACAGTGTCTGTCTTGCAGCTATTTCCATTTAACAGCTCTCGACAGCTCTCGAAACAAATATTAATCACCAACATTTACTGCAGTTAATCTTTTAAAAATCAAAGAGCAAAGTTGTGATTCATTTATTGGTTCAGTACTGACCGTTTCTATTTCTGCTATTATTATATTATATTTATTGTATTTAATTGAAGTACCAATTCAAACAAGTATGTTAACAAGCAAGTATGAAACAAGTATTTTTACTCACACTTTTGCAAACTATGGGTAACCTTATGAGATGAAAGGTGTGGTGGTGAAGTCATGTGGATGTGCTGTAGTTCATTTTAAGCTGAACTTGTATTTATACTTCAGCCAATTGTATTTAGGCTTCAAGATCATAAAATCAAATATACAGGCATATTAAAGTATGAAAAAAAAACAAAAACAGTGGCATAGTGGTTACTGCTGTTGCCCCACAAAAAATAAAGTGTTCCTGTGGGTTTCCTCCCACTGTCCAAAGACATGCATGTTTAGGTTGATTGGCGACTCCAAATTGTCCATAGGTCTGAGTGTGAGTGGTTGTTGGTCTCTGTCTGTCCCACCCCCCACCCCCACGACCCGTAAACGGATAAGTGGTAGAAAATGAATGAAAGCCAAATTTAGCCATTATGACTGCTGTCACACAGAGCCAAAGAGTCAAGGCATCTGTTTCATTGCGAAACTTTTTCATTCTCCTTCTCAGTTACTCTGTGTGCAGCTTCCCCAGCATGACGTCTTATAGTTTACGATGTTCTGTCGGACTCATAAATCCACTAAGCATTAGGAAAAGTAAGGCATCTGATCACTACAGACGTGCAAAGCCTGCGGTACCTCATGATGATACAAAGCTTGTGTGATCCTAGACCTCCCCCCATCTGTTTGCACAACAAAGGCCTTGTTGCACATTCAGGCTAAACGCTGAGGCAGGAGCCTTGAATTTGCTCAAAGGCACCAGCACTCACAACTTATATGGTCTGTCAGCTTTATGCGCAGTGTTTTGTCTTATTTGTCTTACATTACACTGCACGGGGAAATGGATTAATTTGTCCTTGCAGCTATACATTTTCTACTTGAGCAAAACAAAATGGAAATTCTAAATTCTTCCTGCTACTGCAGCATCACAAACAGGTCCAGTAGCAGCTATGCATTTCCAACCCTTTGTTTTTCATTTTTCATTCATTCTTTCATATTTGTGCGATGCAGTTTAAATTTAGCCTTTTAGACATTTATGGAGCACGAAAGCCTGTAAAACTTTCTCCCCAGTTCCATAGCAAATGTGTAATATTTCCCTGACACTCGGGGAACAGAGCCCTAAGAGAGGCAGCACATTTTACAACAGATCACGATAGTGCATCATTTCATTTTTATTTTTTATTTTTTATTTTACTAATTTTCGGTTTTTAAACATTTAGTAATATTGTGACCCAATGAATCTGTTTGACAGTCATTATTTCTGACTATATATTCGCCTCATAAATCTCTGTTCTTGTCTTGAAACATTCTTCAAACCACATGAAGAAAGAGCTCTGTCTTCATGAGACTGGGTGAAGGTGATCAAATGGAATGTGAAAGTGACACCTTCTTCTTTAAGAACAGCAAACACACAGGGGATATTCATTTATAGACCTTGTTTACATTTCTTTCATGAGATTGAGTCTGAGAAGTTTCTAGAGATATAATGTATCATTTCTACTATAGTAGAAACGCTTGATAAAAAAACAACATAGATATAATTACCCGGTAGTCGCTGGCAGTGACATAGAAGATGGGCTGGAAAGCAAGCCAGATGATGCAGGTGGTGTACATGGTGAACCCGATGAACTTGGCCTCATTGAAGTTTTCGGGGCACTTCCGTGTCTTGAAGGCGTAGACGGTGCAAAGGATGATGAGGATGCAGTTGTAGGCGAGTGACATGAGCATGCTGGAGTCTCTGCTGTTGCACTTGAGGGTGACGACATCTCGCCTCTCCGGGCCCACCTCCTTCCGAACCCCCGGCACCTCAACCAGCAGCCAGATAAGAGCCACGAGCAGCTGGCAGGAGATAAGAATGCTGCAGATTGCCACCTGGGAGGCTGGACTGATGAAGCGGGGCCGCTGGGCTCCATCCTTCACCCCGCTGAAGATTCGAGCGATGCGGTTGGTCTTGGTTAGCAAGGCGGAGTAACACACGGCGAACGAGGTGCCCAGGCCTAGTCGACGTAGAGTGCAAATGGCAGTAGAAGGTTTGGCGATGTAGATGAAAGTCATGCTGTAGCACATCAGCACTCCCAATAGGAGGATGTAGGAGAGTTCCCGACCGCTCGCTTTGACCACAGGTGTTTCATTGTGCTTAAAGAAAAGGCCCACTACTGACAGAGTGCACAGTATACCAAGACAGGAGATGGTGACAGGCCCAATGGCCCAGGCATCCTCCCATCGGATGTACTCTTCAGGCAGATCATAGCAACCAGTCAAGTTAGCCAGAGGCCATCTGCCAAAGGTACAGTCGGCACACGTGAACTCGTCCTGCAGGTACTGGTAGGGCTGACAGGGGATACAGATCCAGCAGCACACATCTCCTGGCTGCATACTCTTTACTTCATTCTTCCTGCACGGGTCACTGCACTGGGAGGTGGGCGGTGCAAGGCCACGCCAGGATACCAGTGATGTGTTGAAGGTCAGGTTCCCGTCCCAGTAACCGACCTTTTTGTAGACAAACTTACCGTCCTCTTTGTGGTAGTGAAAGATGTTGTAGCGGCTGATGCTGTCGCCAACAGAGTTGAAACGTACCATGGTCTCTGTGTCTGCAGGTCTGAATGGAGCTGACAGGAAGCACAAATCCGGCAACACAGAAGTATAAACATCACATCCTACTGTGTGCTACCGTACTGTATATTTTAGACTTGTTTATAGGAGTAAATCTATTAAAATGTTCTCAAACTCACAGATTTCTGGATATTTCAGCACATCTAAATATGAGAATTGATTTCCTAAACGGCTTCACCTCTCACAGATTTCTGCATGCTCATTCACAGATTATTTTTGCTATTTGAACAATTATAAAGCTTCTTTCAATGTAAAATTCAGAGGAAATCCCTTCAAGTCTTAATTCAGTGCCACTCCTATCGGCTCTACGGTACGTTTACAATGAAAAAAATTGCCAACGTTTACAATTGCCAAAAAGTACTCTTCACCTGAAAAACTACATAGAACCCAGGCATTGCTTCTGTTTCCTTTGACTGTTGTTCCTACCTTCAAACTTGGTCTTCAAGATGAACTCCTTGTAGAACCGTTTGCCATTACCTGGTTTCATGGCATCACAGACCTTGGATGTGTTGGAGCACACAGCCTGCCTCATGTTGTGCAGGGCGTAGGCCATAGCGTAGACTGCGTTCACCACAAACATGATCTTGGACTCCTGCTCAAAGGTTCCATCTCGTAGGCTGTGTTTACTGCAGCCATGTTCTTGGAGGCTGCAGCCAAAGCGGTGCTCCCAGAACTCTTTAAACCATGGGTTCCTCGTGTTGGTGTACGGGTTCAGCTTGGTGAAATAGTCTTCAAACTCCCTGATTGGGTAGGAAGCTAGTTCAGTGGTGAAAGCACCCTCTGCTGCAGTCTCACTGCCCCTCACCACGCTCTCCTGTGCTCCCCATCCATCACTGGCCACCCAGGTGAAGGTGACATTCATGCGAGCGGCAGCCACCAGCAGCTCACGAGCGTCTTCGCTGCGGGTGAACAGGATGACCACCTTGGCGTTGGATTTCTGCTGCAGCGAGCGGATCACGTTCTCGTAGCCCTGGCGGTTCATCGTGCGGCTCACCTTGGCTGACGTGGCGATGCAGATTTGGCGCGTGCGGGCCTCTTGCTGAAATGCATCAATGCCAGTTTCACCATAGTCACCCTCTGATGCTACGGTGGAGACGTAGGTCCAGTTGAAGTATCGCAGGATCTCAGCCATGGCCTTGGCTTGATAGAAGTCGGGGGGCACAGTGCGGGCGAAGTAGTCATAGCGGCTTTTATCACTGAGCTTTGCACTGGTTGAAGCATAGCTGATCTGAGGGATCTGGAAGAGTCGCAGAAGGTTCGCGACCTGGAGAGTAAGAAAGAAACCTTTGGTTTATCAGGGTCTATCAGCTATTACTTCCAAAGACGTTATCCATATTTCGTTTGGGGATTAGTGTTCTAATATAATTAGACTTTTTTGGCTCCAATTTCATGATTGATTAGACACAAAGTTTACAAATATAGTGCAGAAAATGTTAGCAAGATATCATGTAAGTTAGTTAATTTAGTCTATATAGGTACCAAATGTCGAGATACTTTGTAATTGTTGTTGCTTATTGTTGTTCTAATTATTGTTCTTGCTTTCAGCATTCCAAGAAAGATTCAATACAGAATTTTATCAATACAGTTTTTTAGTTTCAAAAATCTCACCATTGGTATTTGGGTTTGTCTGACTCACTGATAATATCCCACTGGCCTTTTGCTTTTGGGCAAAAACAAGTTCTTTTAGAGGGGTGTTTACAGCCTGCAGTGTTTCCAACTTAACACAGTTGTCACTAGATTTAGAAATATGTTTTCAAAAAAAGCCCTTAAGGACAAACCAGGACCTTTTAGGACAAACCTTTGCTCCTTTTTGCAGAAGTTATCACTTCTGAACAACTCCGTGCCTACTACGTTCACTGAGTGACGGAGAGACAAAGCAAATGTTTGATATCTAGAGGGTTAACCTTTGTGTGAGACAAAAAATAAGGAAGGGGTTAGGTTAGGATATTCTGTCTCATCTAACTTCCATCCATCAATACCGCTTATCTGTGCAAGGACGGTGTAGCCAGTCCTAGCTGACATTGGGCCAGAGTGGGGTAAACCAACATGTAGAGACAAACAACCATCCATGGTCACATTCAGGAGTACAGGCAATTTAGATTCACATATTAATTTTAACATGGAAGCCTTTGGACTGTGGAGGGAAGTCGGAGCACCCAGAGGGATCCATGTACAGGGAGAATATACAAACTCCACACAGAAAGGTCCAAGGCCAGACCTCAAGCTCGGAATCACCTCGCTATGAGGACACAGGACACAGCCGCTCATCTGACTTTCTCTGTCATATTTTTTGTACATAAATAGAAGTGAAATCAAAGCACAGTCTTTGTGTTTAATTTAAGTGTGTTATGCATGTTTGACTATGTCAGAGTTACAAAATCAGGATTTTAGCAGCACCTCACAAATGGCTTTGAAGTCAAAATGACAGAACAACAGAAACAGAAAAAAACATGTAAATGAGAGCAGCTTCATAGGGAATTGAACAATATTAAAATAGTGCATCAGCTGTGGGGCTGAAACCAGCTGACAGCAGGTAGAATGCAAATATAAGGAGCGTCCTCGGTTGTACACATGATCCAGTCATGTGTCTGTTTTTGACCTTGCCTTGTTTTTTTTGGTGTTGTTGTTTTTTATTTTTTGCTCTGCTGTGACAAAACTATGAGCTGGAATACCTAATAAAGCTACACTGGGGCGTGTGGAGTTGGGTGACATGTTGATTCAATCCATTGATATTAAAAAAATATCAATCATAATTGCTTTGACATATTTAAATTGATGATGCAGATTGTGACGGCCGTAGTGCTGTGGGTCTGTAGGTGTGTGTGTTGTTTCCCTCTTTGTTCTTTCAGATCCTGTCCTTCCTTTTCCTCCTCTACTGTGGTTAGCAGACCACACCTGGGTCGAGTTGGGACATCAGGCCCCAGACTAGAAAAGCCTGGGGAACATGAGGCCAGCAGGCCATTTGGCAGCCAGAGCGTTGCGTGCTGTGGTTAACCCTTCAGTGTCCGAGCGGGTGTCAGCCCTCCTCTTCTTTGGTAGCTCGTTTTCGTTACAGCTATTATTGTTTATATGTTAATAAATTGATCATTTGTCTTTTATGTAACGGTTCCTTTTGCTAATTTTATATCGTTTACCTTTTGTTTCTCCCCACTTCCCCAACACACTTTTTGGGAATCTAACACAGATGCATATATTTTTTATAGATGATTCATTTTACAATACATTATATAAGTATATTGGTTCTCTTTAACTTACAACTTTCTTGCAGTTTAAATGGCACCTATGATTGCTGATCTAGCCTAATAACGAAAGTCGTCATCTGTGAATGTGGTATAAACGTCATAAACGTCTGTCATGTTGACTTTTTCCAGACAATATTTAAACTTTTTCAGATGATTTAATTTGAAATATATTTTTTTGCAATATAACTTGAAGATATCTATCTGGTCATAGGTGAAGTGCTGCTGTTTGATGTGTTTGAGCTCTGTGGCAACGGCTACAATTCAATATTCCTATATCTCACACTCTTTACTCTGCCGTGAATCCATGTCGGCAACAAGTGCCGCAAATCCCCTAAATGATAGTCCCAGATAACACAGAGATAAGAATTTCATCAGGGTGTTCTGGGAAAGCCATTCTGTTGGGCCGTTTGCTCCTGTCTCCTGATGCATTCTGCCAGAAGTTAAGATGCACCTATACAGACAAATATATTGATTTCTTGGTGGAAGTGACAGCTGGTGATACTGAGCTCAGCATGGGTGGGTAATGATTTCTGACTTAAAACTCAGCAAGACATATATGTTGGATGCAAACCTGCTAAAATGTTCCAATTGGAGACCGTAACATAAATTCACTGCAATTATTTTCCCACACATCATTACAGAGCGAACTCTGACAGAGAGATAGTTTAAAGTTTTCATTTTGCAGGATTCTTTGTGAGGCACAGTGGTGATTAGTGAATACCCATGGGCTTCAATATGGCTCCCCTCCTCCCTAAGGCATCGTTTTATGACTGCAGGCTTTCCAAACAATGGAATCCCCATGGATGTAATTGGTACCTTCAACTCTCACACTAATACCCAGGGTGCGATTTGCCGGTGAGGATGGTGGGGATGGTGGGGACCCCCCCTCTGGTTTACACGTCCTACCCTCTGCTGAATTATTTTCATCCTCGGTGGGGACAAAATTTATCCCCCCCACTCAAAGTATTTTCACCATTACATCGTAATTATTAACAGCCAAAAGACAAAGAGTCCGTGTGTTTTCTGGTTTTGTGATTTTGATCCAGTCTCTAACTGGATCTGACGAGTCAGAGGCGTCAAGCTCGCAGGCAACACATCAGATGGGGGCGGGGCTAGGAGAAAAACTGTTTTCATATAGCCTACTGTTCCCCCGCTGTTGTGTGGTAATTTTTTTGAATAAAAGCGTTCCTCAGAATTACCCCCCCTCTGTTTTTTTCACAAATCGCACCCTGCTAATACCTATTAAATGTATTGTTCTCTCTTACATTTCATTCATCACAGCCCATGAGACATTAGACAGCTATCTCTGCCTTCTGTGATGTGAATTTTACTATAGTCTATACCCTGAGGATCTTTTTCTTAGCCATGGTAGCAGTGTTGGTGTTGGTTTGCCTGCAATCCACTTCCAAACTAAGCTAAATTAAACCAAACCAAACTAACCAAAGGTGTAGGCATGGCTCCAGACTTTTTTTTTTTTTCTTAAATTTCCTGACCTTTTATTGTATTTTCTTTCACACAATCCTGTTTTCCACACACCTTTGCTTCCTCATTGCTATATTCATATTGAAGAGTCTTTAAATTTAAAGTGATGCGTTTGTAAACCTCGATCAATGCACTAAGACCACTTGACACTGCAAATGCAATGTAAATACTGGTTTGCATCAGAAAATACTGAGATTAATCGCAATCTGTGAGCAGCTCTGTGCTTAACCTCCTTTAGCTAAAACACCCCTTAGGACAAGGGTAGAAACTGTAGGCACACTAGAAGCTCTTGAGGGGATGAATGGAGTAAATGTGATGTATTTAGACAAGCGCACTGCGCCTGGCAGAGTTCCTCTCCACTGTTTCTGTAGAATATAGGGCAGAGGTCTCGTCAAATTATCCACTAAGAGATATGATTTATGTTGAAAACGTAAAGGGAAGCCTGATTAAAGTCATTGATTCTGATAGACTGTTTTGTATGCAGCTGAATGAGGTATGTGACTGACAGCCAGTAAGTCACACTTGTATGGAAATAAGGTAGTTTCCTCTTGCAGGATTTACAGGCAGTTGGTCTTCACCAAAAGATTTCTGGAGAGGCTTGACAGTACACATTTCAGGATGGCACTGGAGTGTGTGACAGTGACCGTATGTTCGTACTCATGCAGTGTTCGCTCTCTCTCTCTCCCCATCAACAAGTCAGATAAAAATACCCACAGTACAGACTCTGGAGTTTAATGCTGAGAATTTGCTATGAGTACAGGAGACTCCAAACACTCAAAGTTTTGAATTTCTCTTGTATATTCATCATAACCGATGCATACCTAAAATCCAAACCTGAACTCGTTTCTTGTTAAGACACAAACCACCTTGGCTTGTTTGAGCATGACTACAGAAAACAAAAGAGACTTCATTCAGATGCTTTTCATGATCCACAGATCTCTAAATATTTAAACTAGCAGTTCAGAAACTGCTGGGAGGGTAGTGAAAGTGTTGAGAGGCAGCTAATAAATCATTCACAAAGCAGTACTTTTGTGGACTTTTCTTGATTCTTTAATGTTGTGAAGTGAAATCACTTCTTATAGCATTAAAATTTCAAAAAAAGATTTTTTCATCTTTTGTTTGTATTAAAGCCTGTAAGTATGTGATGGGAGTTAATATGCGGTCACTGGCCTGACCACACTGTGTACATGTATTGCTTGGGTCATCAAACGAAAATGGTTTGCATGAGGCTGACGATTTAGTTTAGGCAATTTCATTCCATCTACATTGTGTTAAAATATTGTGTTTATATATAGAATGTTTATAATTCAAACATGAATTTCAGTGAGAGTCTTTTTATGCAGAGCTAGTTTGTTCAATTTTGATAACAGGAAACTTAGAAGCAATTTTCTTAAATGTGATGCCTTGCTATCTGGTTGAGTCCATCAGTGGTGAGTTTGCATTTACAGATCTGTATCTGGTCAACTGCTGGTTAGTCAGCATTATCATGAGATAAGCAGCGGGCAAAAAGTGTAGATGCAGATCCAATTTTTAAGATCATCACAACTTAAGACTCTTGTATCGACAAGCTGGACTAAAATACAATTTGCAGCTGATGCTTTTGATGATGTGTTGCTATGAGCTATACAGTGAAAAACAGTTTTATGGTGTTATTATGCTTTCAGAGCAGTATTCCTTCAAAAGGGCTGAAGTGTGAAGGGCAGATGTATGGCAGCATGAACATGGGCAGCCTCTTACTCATGTGTCCGTCATCATTTCTTTCAACATAGAAAGCTCATTTGTATCTCCCTGAGGTGCCTGTCAAACTGAGCCCTACAGTAGATATAGTACATGACAGCTAGAGAAAAACTTCAAGATGTACAGTGCACCAGACCGGCCACCCACCAAAGATCCAGAAATATAGCTAATTAATTATACATACAGTTCACATGGCTGCTGGATTTGATATCAAGTGTTGCAGCTACAAAAGGAAAATGGACCTGAAATTCACTTTCAAATCTTGAATACAAAACCCAATACATGGTTACACTTGGCGATGATATTAATTAATCTCATTGCCAAAGACAAAGTCGTTCTTTGCATCAGTGGTTTAGTTTCTCACAGCAAAAACACATGAAACAATAGCTTTGTGATTTAAACATGCGTCTCTCCCTGTGGGGCTTTCAAAATCTTCTAATTGCAAAAGGATACACCGATCGTGTGCAAACAGGAGCCCAAATTATCTGTGCAGATGAGAAATTATTCCAGTAGAAGGGAGCTCTCTCACAAAAAAAGAAAAAGAAGAAAATAACAAATATGCTGGTAAATCTAGAAACCAAGAAAAACTTCTATGTGGAGTGGGATCAGCTCACATGAAAAATCTTAGAGTATATGTTATCAACAGAAGATCATTTTAAAGTGATGAATGACTTGTGTGTCATAAAGGGTCATCACAGGCGATGACAGTGTTGCATTATTCTAATGATTGATCTAAACATCCATCAGCTAGAAACGGCTTCAGCGCCAAATCACATTCATGTAATATTCCAATCTCACAATTAAAACTGGAAGTGCATTTTCTGTGCTCATCTACTTGCATCTACTTTGTTCCCTCTAACATGATTTGTAGAAAACTCAAGCATCGCGTATGAGCTCTGTGTTTCTCAGTATGATTGCAGAGTAGTCCAATTTGGATGAAATTGAAAAACAGCCACTTTGCAGTGCTGTACATCTCTGATGCTCTGGCTTATTTGCATATTTTTCATCTGATCGCTAAGCTCAAGTTTCATCTTGGTAGTTTCTTGTTTGTCCCCATTGTGTCTGAAAGGAAATAATATAATGGCACTGTAAAATTTCCGCATGCTACCAATCAGCGATTGATTTTCATCTTCCTGTGTTTTAAATCTGTTGTTAAGAGTATAACGTCATTTGGTGATACGGAGGCATACTGCATGTGAATGACATTAATGTCACAGTCAATGAACTTTCTTATGATTTATTTTCTAGGTTGAACGAAGTCTCAAGGAAACATATCACAAATTGAATCATGTTCTCCATCAGGACAACGGGTTTCATTTGTTTTCACCAAAATACCAGTCAAATTATTTTTGTCATACAAACTTCACAGCAGATGGGATCTGGGATCTCACACCTGCCATTCCCACCAACCACCTCCCTGTGAGGCTCTTCATCCATTCTTTCATAAAAAAAAAAAAAAATACAAATACTGCATAATTGACCAAAAAATTTGACGAAAGAATTTATAAATTCTGGGAGATTGGGTCATCACAGTGGGAGGTGTAATATAAAGTATTGTCTTTAATTGGAAAATAAGGGAAACTTACTCTTTCTCTTTCAGATTTTGATCTCATTAGTGGAGGCAAAGCTATCGGAAAGTTTGAAAGTGTCAAACCCACACACAGACATGAACACACTGACACACAAAGATAAAAACTCATTCAGAACAAAGACAAACAAATGCAAGGATATTGAAAGTAGAAGGTGCACATGCACACAGTTTCTCTCACAAGACTGTCTACTGTACGCAGACATGTCCGCTGATAAGGACTGTGTGTGATTCAGTGTTCACAGTTGCATAGCTGGGAAATCAGTAAGCAGAAGGAAATGTGTGTTGATCTTAGGAAGATGCCAGTCCACACATGAAACCTACATCTATCAATTGCATCTACCAGCAAAACAGTGCTCATTATAAAAAATTCAGGGACCCTTTTTTTTTAAAAAAAAGCTTTTTTTTTTTTTTTTTGCAGCCCCGCCGCACTTACAGGATAAACTAATCCAGTAAATTCAGCTGTTAGTGAGAGCAGAGAGCATCGCTCAAACCGCAGAACTGATTAACAGCCACAAATTCAGAGTAAAAGACTGATGAATTATTCCTGTGATACCGTGTGAAAAAACAAGACGGTGTAAACAAGATGAAGAGAAAGACATCCGGAAATTGATACACAAGCAATATTATTGACTGTGTGGGTTCTGAATCTCACCGACCTTCCAGCCATTAATGTCTTTCCCTTCACTCTGAATGACTTTCTGATGCACTAATTTGTGAGATGGGCTGTCTTCATTGAATGTGCTGAAATGTTCAGAGAGGAGAATGTGTATCTCTGTTTGTGTGTTTCAACTATAATGTCACATGATAAAAAAAAAAAGAAAAGAATCTTTTGAGGTTAGCACCAAAACAGCAAAGTCCCATGTTGTTTCTCGACATGCCACATGAATGCACACAATAAACCACCACAAACCAAAAGTATTAAACATCGATACGCAGTGCGGCAGGACAGAGATGAACTTATAACCCGTAATTACTCAGGACCTTCCCATCAGCAGCATCAGTGCTTAGACAGAGTTTCCTCAGTGGTCTTGAAGGATTTTTGTGAATGCTTTTTTGAGTTCAAATTTTTGTTTAATTTGTCAGTAGCTCTCGTCTGAGGAGAAAGCAGCTCACATGGTGTCATATTTTAATTTTAATTTGTATGAGATGAGGCTGCTGAACAAGGTTTTTATAGTTTTTTATTGCCACAAAAATACTTGGCTTTTCTTGTGCATGTGTGTTAAATCCTTTGTGGACGTCCAACTGTTTCAGTGTGTGTATGTGAGTGCAAAAATAGCCTAAAAAAAAAATCATATTAAAAAAGTTGTGATTACGCCTCTAAGCAAATTTCAGCACGGCTGTGCAGGAATAGGAACTGAAGGATTGGAAGATACAAATCTTTTATTAATGTTGTTTGCACAATAAAGTGTTGGACTAGTTCAGCATAATTTCATGGTTCATTTTGAAATGATTTCTCCATAAAATTAGATCAAATTCATAGTTATTAAATGTGTGGTCTGTGAGGAGTGGGTCACTCAAGTTTGACTCTATAGACAACATCCCAGATGGCAATTAAGATCCTTTTTTTTTTACTAAATTAAACAGCCACCGGACTGAACAAGCACAAAGCACGCACCAGAATGAGAAAGACAATATTGAAGGCCTCCAAAATATTGATGGGCCAATAATGAAAGGATCCTGTTGAGGCTGAGCACAAACTGGCTCATCTCCCACCATCTTTCCCACATCTTGTCCTTGGCCCCGGTCACAGGCAGCATCAGCCGCCTCTCCACACGCAGGTGGACACATCGCTGCCAGCCAACAGAGATGCACCCCACCGGTGGGAAAAACAGCTCCTCTCAAATTCCCTGGGACCATCACTGGCACCTCTCCTCCTCAGTGTTTTTTTGTTTTTTTTTTTAACTCAAAGTGCCTCTTTGGGATTAAAAGGGGCTGTTTAAACCGGCAGCCCCTCAAAAAAACAAAAAAACCCACCATGGGTTTTTCGCCGCTCTCACGGCTCCATTCATTATAGTGTTGTGAATGTGCTAACAAAGAGCCTGTTGAGCATGTGTGACTGTGGAGGTATGTATTCAAATTCATAGAAAAACACTAAAAGAAAAAAAAACATTCAAACGCTCTGAGTTTCCTTTTGAATCTGCTGGCTGTGTGGTCACTGAAGCCTCATTCACGCTGGGAGACACACAGACAGTTGTCCTTTTCATACGTCTTAAAAACATCAGCAACATTATGAAAGAAGAACCTGCATTATTCGCTTCATCCTAAGAGAATCATCGACACCTCCGTCTAGCATTAACAAACCAAAATGCAGCATTCATCACTGCAGAGTCTTGGCAGGTATTTATTTTGGCTGGATTTTACTTTTGCCATTGTTTTAACAGATATTAGAACAGGTGTCACAGTCAGTCCCTGGCAGTTTTGCCCAGCATGCAACAGCAGGCAGATGTTTTAATGTTACAACGGGAAATTGGAGTATTTACACTCTTTAGGTGTTTGTATGAAAATTAAATTGTAATTTCTCTTAAATGTATCGTCAATGCTTGAGATTTTTACATTGTAGGAGGGTTATGGGTGAATAAGCTTCAGCCTAACTAATCAACCTGTCAATAAATGGGTTTTTCAAATCAGTTCTCCGTGTGCATTGATCAGTCTCACTAAAGCTGACTATAAACCCTGGTGTTCATGTTGTCTGTAGCAGTATACATCTGAGTTATTTGAAATGCATTTGTTAAGAGAACATTTTCAGCGGTTTACGTCATCCAGTAGTCTGTAGGCTCATTAGAATGCATTATCATTGCTGCATATTCATGACTCGTGATTCAACCATCAATGGTTTAATTTTTTTCCCTGATATATTTACATTAAATATTCATGCAATGCTTGCATGCTGGTGTACGCCAAGTGTGAAATTGTCCAGCATTAGTCAAACTGTATGTGTAATTGTTGCAGGCAGAACATGGTTTTAATTGCATTGCCCTTGTAAATGAGCTATAGCGCACAGATATGTTTCTAATCACAACATTTTTCTCAAACAAATAACTTAGTACCTTTATTTTTGTTTTTGTTTTTATTTTTTTGTAGGGAGCCACTGGCAAATTAAGGACTCCTTCTCAGTTTGATGTCACAACTGGTGAAAATAAATTACGGGGCGGGGCCAAAGATATTATAAGGCAATCAAATCAGTAGTTTCACTTAAGCTGAGTTTGAGGCACTCAGAGCTATTCCTACACTTAATATTGGCTGGGGGGATAAATACTTTGGTGGAAACAATTTAACTTATAGACATATCAATAAGAACCCAACCCAAAATGAAAACATGCCAAATAACAATAATATAGCAAATACAACAATATATGGGATAAAATAATGCTTTACTTAAGCCGTTGAGCTATGTGAGGAAGAGTTATCTTTGTAAGAGCTACTGAATCAACACACTGCTGGGATCTTTTTGGTCAAAATAAACAAATACCCATTTTCTTGAATAGTCGACAACTGCTAAAACAAACAGGCAACTGGTGCAAGCAGGAAAATGCTGTATCATTAAACTGTGACCTCTTCTAAAAGCAAGTAAACCAGCCACACACTTCACTCCTCATTAAAACTTTCTTTAAATGCACATATTTTACTAATTCTTTCCTAAGCTTACTTTTGTGTGCTTGAGTGTGTGTGTACATAAAATAAATATGTTGTAAACTTAGTTAATGGCAAGTGTAATCAAATTATTCATACACACTTTGGCTCACTAAAATCTTTTGCATCGTGGTAATCACGACATGTGAGGCCAATCAGAATTCATTAATTATGCTCAGATGCATTGCCTCTGGCAACTCTTAGTACTTCCGTGAAAGGTCAGTTTTCTTTGTGAGGCGGAAATAAAGCTGCTGACAAAGTGATGGATCTCTTTGTGAATGCTGATGTTTCAAACTGATTTCATCCCAGGTGGATTCTTACCATTACAAGTAAAGTAACATATCTTCAACCAAAGGCTCCATCATCCTGCTCAGTAAAATGGAGATGTGAGGCCTTTATGGTTAATGAATAATGCAAGTTTACCCATCACCAAGAATCATCTGTGAGTACTTCCAGAGTACTGTAAAACATTTTAATAAAAAATGAACAGTTCAAAATAGGTGTACCTACTAAACTGACTGTTTAGTGAGGCTGAGGGAAATATCATCCACTGATTGTTCTCCGTCTCATCTCATCATGCACACACTGGTTTCTGCATTAGTACTGGATGGAAATTGTCAGGTGTAGATTCATGCAAATAATCAAATAACGGTAAGAGATACTGAGCTGAGAAATCTGCAAATCATTGGCACGACTTTCACTGCTTGCATAACTTGAATTCTTATATCAGCTTTTTTTTTTTTATTATTATTCTAATCTACGTTACATGCACATTTCATCTACCTGAATGGAGACGTCACTGTAAGATCCTCCAATGACCCCAGAGATGGCCAGTGGAACCTCATTCTGGACCGGTCTGGAGCCGTCTGGGCAGATGAAGCCTGGATCTTGCACCTTGGTGAGGGATGCCCTGACGAAATCTAGAGACTGCTCCAGAGCGTAGGTATCCTTTGAACAAGTGTCCAGGATGTGGGCCCCCAGCTGGAGTCCGGGAAGGATGTGATCACTGGAATTAATCTCATCGAGTGCCAGCAACATGGCCTCCAATCTCTGGATACCTCTCTCCTCGTTGATCTTACCACAGTCCTCAGTCCCATCACCTTTTTGATGCACGGGGAAGAGGCCTCCAATCACCAAATCCCCGTCCATGATGATCTCATGTTTGGCTGCAGGCGGTAATCTGGAGATGTTGGGAAGGACTCCCGGTATCAGCAGCTCCAGCAGGAACATGTGGAGAGGCCAATAATGGGCGAAGTTGGCCAACGACCCGGGGCAGAGCACTACTCTCAGCATGGCAGGATCAGGTAGGTGGTCAAAGTAGAAAGGAGCAGAGTGGAGACTCACAGAGTCTGGATGCAGATCACTTTGAAGTCTTCTCTCAGCAGGTGCAGCATGATTGATATCTCCTAAATAATAAAGGAGAAACTAATTACCCAAATAATGAAGCCCATTTCATTATAATTCAATAAACACAGAAGCAAATTACACAGCACACCCAGTGTGCCCTTTCTTTGTTCCAGCCCTACAGTAGGTAGTATTGTTAAAGTTCAAAATATCAAAATTAAAGGCTTCTCTCTCTCTCTCTCTCTCTCTCTCTGTATGCTTTTCATCCACAGATTCAAACAACAGAAACAAGTCAAGAGGGGCAAAAAAAAATCAGCTGCATTATTATTTTATTTACCAATATGATCTTTTCTGAGATTATTCTCATCTATAAAAATGTAACAAACAAAGATAACCCTGATGTTTTATCTCAAAGACGAACCTGGCGTCACCACTGTCAACTGACAACATCAAATATTTATGGATGTTTAAGGTACTTCCAGAGTGAAGCGTAATTTTCTGAGCTTACAATGGAGATAGCACATAGATGGTGGTTCTCCTCAATGGCTGGGGTTGCCATAGAAACATGGTGGGTATAAAAAAAAAAAAATAAGGCTTGGACTGCAGGGAAGTGGGCAGTGAGACATGTATAATATACGTTCATATCATGTCGAGGTTACAGGTTTCAGTCTTTGGAAGAGTTATGCTGATTAGGTTGAAAGGCTTTGTCAGTCAACCAGAGTCCTGTTTCAACACACCCATTCATCATATTCATCAATCATACAAACAAGTTCAGCAAATACATCCATTAAAACACATTTATTTGTTGATGGAGGATCTTTAATGACTCATTTACTACATATCATTATGGAGATAATCATTTTAATGGTGGTATTAGCAGATATCAGCAGCATAAGTCACATTTGAAAGTCAGAACAAGCAACGAGGAGCTTTTTACCGACACCGTGCCATTATCAACATTGTGATATCGCATGAAAATGTGTCACTTGTAAATCCAAATGCGCCATCAGTTCTATTAAAAGTTGATATTTTGAATGTCACTTTATTCAAACCTGAGTGTGTCCCGTTGAACATCCCCACAGAGGGGTCTGCTGGGGTAGGACACAAAAACACAAGCTGCTGCACTTACACCCACATAAGTTCATTTAGTGTGTGCGAGCGTAAAGTCAGTAAACATTACATCATATTGTGAGTCTGGTGAACTCTTTACAGTCTCTACACCAAAGAGGATTACATGTTGTAAGTTTTCAGAACCAGTGTCCTTGCTGGTAGATGCAGCGTTGCTGCTGTGCCACATTTGCCCTATATTTGGAATTAAGGTGAGGAAGCCACTTGAAGAGTTCAACATCAAGACTCTAATTGCTCTTCTGTGTCATCTGTTACAACAGATGGAAGCTTTCCAGTTGCAAAGAGTAGGTCAAAGTATGAACTAATGGTACCATAAGGAACAACCAATTAGACGGATCTATATGCAAACTAGGCCAAAGTGAGGGTGAAGGTCCAGAACTGCCTCTCAAAACCTCTGAGGGGTGTTAATAAATGCGGTAGAGTTTGAAGCGGACATTAAAAACAGCCATCAAAACCATATTTCCCACCAATTAGTGGAAACGCTTATCAGGCAGCAGCATTATTATCATCCAGCATGAATTTTTAATCTCAGCCTCTGCTTGGTTGTGAAGTAGCATCTATCTGGCCTCGATCATATCATTGAGAGCATCTTGATGACACAGCTGTCACTGTAGCACACAGCAGCCAGGAGAGTCACTTGCTCCCCAGCTGTCTTCGCACAATATTCCCTCTGAAAGGCAAGTTCAAAAAGAAAAGGCAGTGTGCTTTACTCAGCTTTGAACTGGCAGCTAATGCATTACTACTCTCGCCTCGTGCGGGAAGGATTTCTCCAATATTAGCATAACGGTGCTTCAACAATAACATTTCTTTTTTGTCTTATCCACACATAGATAACGTGTGATGTATGACTCACTGCAGAGTTGCTCTCAGAAGCGACGGTGAGTGGCACGAACGGCTCAAACATGAATTCTGCATGTGCTTAAGGAGAAAGACAATAACATTTATAGCTGGAGAATGAGCTGGAGAGATGTTTTGGAGTTCAATGCAAAGCTGTTTATTACTGCTGGCAAGGTCCATTAGAATCACACAAAACAAATCCACTTGGTGTGGTTTTGTATGATGTGGTTACATAAAGTGGTGCTCGTTTCAGAACCTTGGGTGTTTAGAGACTTTGCGATCCGCTTTTGTGAGGCACGTAGCCCATGTGCGCTTTTGCTGAACACTTGAACCTTCGTGGCCTGACATTTCATTTAGTGTCTAATCTACTACACATGAATCATTGAGCCTGTTGAGTAATAACAGCCGAAACACGGCACTTGTCCCAAGAGATAACAATGATTTGACAATCATTTATGGCAGAGTAGTTTTCATTATTGTGACACAGCCCACATTGATGGATTATGGACAAAGTGTCATCCTTTAGTTTCACTAATTCTCTTGTAACATCACACCACCCAAGAACAGATTTTCACATCGCGCTGGAGGACTGAGGTTTAGAAAGGCCAATTAGCAGTTTGTTTTGAGATTCATACTGATAAGATTAGCTCTTCAAACCAGAAGACCTTTATCTCCTACTAATGGCAAACTGTGAGAAAAAACTGCAGCAGGCATTACTGCACTAACAATCCCTTCCTCACATCATCTCCTTTGGGGGTGGACACTTTATCCCTCCACCTGGATTTGTCATCTGAAGGAATTAGGTTGCCTCTGCCGTGGCCAGCAGCCAGCTGACTGAGAGTTTGAAGGCAGATCAAGTGCATCCGTTTGTCAAAACAACCCGCGGAAATCTGGTTGGGAGACTATTTAGGCTTCAAACTATTTTACTGTGCTAATATCTGACTGGATTTAAAAAAATGTTTTTTTATCAATAGTAAAATTTATTGTCTTAATCACAAAGGGAGATTGAGAGATGATGTGCAGCTATGACAATGAGAGCAACTACAACAGGTTGTCTTTATTCACTGACTGTTTGACACCAGGTTGACACATCTGATAACAACAGCAGTTAAAACATTCATTCATACATGGCTGTGTTACACTTAGATCTCCCACTGCTACATCACATCATATTTGATCAAATGACAACAATCTGATAAATGCCAAATTTTGGGTGAGTTCGGTTTGTTTGTTATTTACTTGATTCCATTTTATTTTACATTGAAGAAACACTATCCTGAACTTTACCAACAGAAAACGGTCTTAATTACTCTTCATACCAGGATGCAATTAGTTTGTCTCAGTTCTGTGAGAAAACAAAAGCTTTGACTGGTTGAAAAGGAACCAGCACGTTATTAGATTATGCAATTGAGAAAAAGCGAGTGTGCTGAATATTATTGTCTGGACAAAAAGAAGAAGAAAAAAAAAACCAACTTGCATATTAATCCATGTGAAGAATCCCACTCAGGTCTCGATAAATTCAATAAAACATTAGCTCAATTTGTTTAACTGGTGATGTTGTGGAATCGATTTTCTAAATGATGAAGTCAGATAAGTTGGGTTGTTTATGTCTTATAAGGAGGATTTCTGCCATAAATAATTTGGGGGGGGGGGGGGGGTAAACGCTGTCACATGCCGGACAGGAACATGCACTGATAAAGTCATTATGTGATTTTTTTTTTAAAAGAGAGAAAGAAAGAAAGAAAGAAAGAAAAAGAAAAAGAAAAACAGAGCGTTACAATCAAAGTTACCAAAGGATGATTTCTTACCTGGCTGTAGCACTAGATGTCGGATGAGAAAGCACCCTCTCTTTTCCACAAGCGGCGCGACGACACGCAGAAAAACGAGCGGAGTCCAGATGTTGCTCACTTGGCGCGTGCGTGCCGGCCATCCAGCGGTTTTTGGATCTGTCCTTGGTCCTGAAGCGTCGCTCTCCAAACAGCAAGTCTGACAAAACTCTTCCTCTCCCAACTTGGACTCCTCCAGCCTCCGAGTGCCTCCGATCCTACTTACTGACCGCAGCAGCAGCAGCACAGCCCACCGCCCAACCGCTCACACAGCGCGTCCACCAACAGCGGTGTGTGTGTGTGTCACTACCAGCAGCAGTGGGAGGAAAAACAGCCCGGATTCAACCTGAAATCATACCTGGGGTTTTTTTTTTCCCCTCCCCCTCCTCCACTACATCCCTCATCCTGGGTCACTTCTGTTTGTAAAGTTAATCAAATCTACTTCAAAACAAAAGCAGTGGAGAAGTGCTGCTGTGGATCACACGCGCGCACACACACACACACACACACACACACACACACACAGAGAGAGAGAGAGGGACACAGCGGCAGCTCTCAGCTCTCTGCTATAATGAGTGCGGAGAGTCAATGCTGTGCTCTCGCCTATCTCAAACCCAGCCGGTGCTTCATATGGGGGTTTTGTTTGAAGGTCGACGAGCTGAGTTCCAGCAGAGAAATAAAACAATGAAACCTGAGTTTCAACACAACAACATGTGCTGTTCAGCAGGCAGGAGTTAAGCATAGAAACAGCAACAAATGTGCATGAATCAAAAACAAAATCCTGTCCCAAACTTCTCACTGGTCTGTCAGTATGACTCACCCACAGAATCACAGAGATGAGTTTGTATCTTGTATACATCTTGAATGATGTGTATCTAACTTTTGAGGATAAATTGGGAAAAATCATCAATAGACTATAAGACATTTCCGCTCTGCTCCTCTTTCACTTTCCTCTCATTAAAACTGAATAACACTCCAGTTGAGTGGCAAAACACTTCACAGATTCAAGTGGTATGATGCACACTTTGTTTTTCACTGAAAACACACACACAACTTCAACACAAGAATATAATTTAATCTGCAGTTCGCTCAGAGCCAGGCTTTGGACAGAGGTTTAAATGCTGAAATGCACAAATGTGTCCTCTCATGAAGCATTGTCCTAAAACAGTCTAGATAAGCACAACATATAAATCTAGTTTTGACATTCGCTGCTACTGTCAATTAACTGCTTAAGAACTGTGCAGGTGGCGATGGGGAACTTCAGAGTCTCACTGTAATTAAGGTTAACTATCCAACATGCTTTTTTGCACCAAAGCTTAAGGCAGATATGCAATTTCATGCAATAAAGTGTGCACTTTTCTCCTCATTCACATCAATATTAGATCAACATTCCTGTTACATAATTAGCGAAGAGAGCGGGGAAGGTCTGCTGCACTTGTTTGGTTACCGAGTCCAACTCTACCCCAGCGCACAACCAGTGACAATTAAATCTGCAAATAGTCAGGAAGCAACAAACAAGTTCATTCTGTGTGAATCATTCAGCTTCATTGCTCACCCATTTCTGTCACCTTCCCATACTTAAGCACCACCAACACCACCTCCTGCTCCTGCTCCCTTCCCCCACCCACACATACACAACACACCTCACCATTTTCTAATGTTTCATTTCCACAGACTAACAATAGGTACTTTGCAGTTAGGGGCTGGAGAAAGAATAACTTCTCCTGTGTACAGCAGCAATTAAAATGATGAGCAAGTCCTTCTTGTTGCATAATTCCCTCAGCTAACACAAAGGGACCAATTTTCTCCTGAAACAGAATTGTAGTTTACGTGACAATAGTTGAGGGCATGTGGGTGGAATGTAGAATTTAGAAAGGAACATGCCAATTAATGCTGGGGAAAATTACGGAGGACAGGAACAAAATCTTGGTAGCCGGCAGTCATCGTGTATCCATGTGAATGATGCTGCTTTCTTTGTGCTTTTCGGAGTAATTTGACGTTAATGAATGATGACAAAACAGTCAATCCAAAATCCCAAATTTACTTTCACACTTTTCGTTGATATTCACAAGAACTAAATTGTGCTGTTTCGTTATCGAAATGGAAGAACTTCAGCCGAAACGTGGACAGAGCAGTCTTGTGGTCATGGTGCTTTTTTTCCCCCCACAATGAGTCACCGCTTTCAAGTACCTAAGATTATTCCCCCACAATACAATATCTACTGTGTATCAGCAGGGGAATTCAGGCTTAGTGTGAGCAGAATTAGTTATCAAAGGGTCAGTTCTACCATCTCACAAAGATAACATTTTATCAAGTTGTACAGATAGTTTTTAGTGTAATTAGATTTTTGCTATCTTGAGATGGATATCCATAGAGCTGAATAAAATTTGGTTTGCGGTGTTCAAAATAATGAAAACAGTTTTGCTGGAGTATTGAAAGGCCTCACAGTGAACTGTTATTGATTGAATTTACGCTTCTGCAGTTTTGGAAAGAAATTTTGGACTTTTTTCTAATTTCATGTTTTAAAGTTTTATCAGCATGAACTACCATTCAGTGACTGGTTTGTTTTCATTTCAGTGACTATCCACATGAAGCAGCATGACATAGCCAGAGATCAACATGTGACCAAGGTGTAATTAAGTGGAATCATCCTTTAAATGGTCATTCATTTAATGCAATTTAATAACAGTTCTGATTGGCAATAAACGCCACAGTACACAAAATCATAAATAATTCACAGAAGGTTTCAACAGGTTACTATCTCATGTGCAAGAGATCAGAAAACAGTCACTGCTCACACAGGGGTTTTATAATGATACACACAAGAAGCACCTCAGTGCTTCACTCTTACTCTTAAAACCCATCTGTCTTATTTAACTTCATCCTCTGGGAACCTAAAGTAATCAGCATTTAGATTAAAAATGTAAAGACCCGCTATGGATCATTTTGTTTGTAGAGCATTTGTCAGATCAAAGCTCAGCATTCTGCCAATTAAGTTTGAGCCAAGTCCAATTTCAAGTCAATGAATGAATAAGTGACAGCGTCCGAGACCTGGTCTGTTGTTTGTTTGTTTGTTTGTTTTTTTCTCATTTCCATGTTCTCAGCAGTTTGGCAACCAAATGAACAGGTAGGCAGCAAAAGATCTCTGAATGCAATTTAGTTTTGACCAAACAGACAGATAATACTAAAAAATGCAACTCTGGCTGCCTCTTCTGTAACAACATGCTGCTGAGACTCTATCCGTGAAGACACTAACTGGGTTATCCAGATAACTTTGTTATGTAAAATCCCAAATCAGCCAAAGCCCAAGATTTGCTCCAGGTTTCACTCAGCTACCCAGATAACTCAGTAAGCCTGCTACTTGATGCTGCCCCATGTTTGGATCAACAGCCAAGAGCCTCAGTCAGGGAAAAGAGCTGGGGCTTTGTTAGTTGAATGAATCTACCTAATGAGCTTTCTGCTCTAGGTTTTCTTTGGGGTGAAAAATTTGGATGACTTGCAGCGACTGTTTCCGGCAATCTAATGCCAAAGCCGAATGAAAGAATACACAATAAAGAGAGAAACTCATCAGAAGGATTTTAAATGTACCGCCATGAGTTGAGTTTGCAACATGCAAAAGCCATTTGCTTAAAACTGGGAGTATATGGTTCATCTTTCATTCGACTTCACACATGCATATCTTCTTTTACTGCCCGCACCCTCCAAGTGAGCATGGCATGTTGTGAGAAGCTCGGTGTGACCTTGTGTTTGTTGGAAGATAACAGATATGGATATGAATGTACATACATTACAGACTGTGGGTCATCAGGTGGTCTTTGAGGCTGCAGCTGCCATATTTATTTCGAAGGGGGACAGGGAGGCAGAGCAAAAGGTGAAAAAACAAACAACTAGCCAGTGTGAACAGACAGCAGATGGTAGAGAAGTTGAGAAAGTAAAATAACTAACTAAATTTGATGTCTAAAATCAAATTAAGGAGCTGGGAATGGACAGTGAATGTAAGTACAAGAAGGCAATACAAATGCTTTGGTCAGCTTTCTTGTGTTGGCTGCACACTCACCATACTCATGTGCTAAATATTGAAGGCAAGCCAGTTATATAATATTAATTCTTTGGAAATCAGCAAAAGAACACATAACCTTATAAAATACACATTTTAAGATTTATAACAATCTGTTCAAGTAGTCAACACACATCAAATGTATAAAAACAGAACAGCACACTGTGCTTGTTTACTATATGCCTACACTTATTTCAATGCCAAGAGTCTGTTACATGAATTACATCCTTTGTAAACAAGTCACTAAATATACTTGAAATGAACAGAATTCCTTATATTTATATTTGTGATATAATCCTGTCTAACAAATACTTAATTAGATATGCAGTCTGTGTTTAGCTTCAATCCAGCAAAATACAGACACCCTTATTTTACAACAGCTTTGATCGCATCAGATGGAGCGAGAAAAAACTACCAGCGTAAGATATTCAAGTAAAATGCTTTGGCCGACAAATAATCAGTTGAGTCATCTTCTATCATCCTGATAGAACAGCATCACTGCTGCTATATATGCATATATATATATATATATATGTGTGTGTGTGTGTGTGTGTGTGTGTGTGTATATATATATGTAGTTATTTATTTATTTATTTATTTATATACTTCTTTAACCCTATCATGCACATTTTCCCACTGTACAGTCATCCATAATGCATTCTGCATTCTGTTTCTCTTCTGTCTGAACAGAGCCGTGGTAACGAGCAAATTTCCCCAAGTGGGATCAATAAAGTCTTATCTTAAAAATAAATCAAGAAACTCAGGTTACCTGAATGTGTTTTCTTACCAGCTTTTGACACCTTCACCTGAGAACAAGTCGAGGATTCAAAGATAATTTTGGTGTTGTGCCATATTTTCTTACTGTCAATAAATCACATTAAAAAGAATTTACTTAGCAACGAACTGCTGAACAAAAAGACATAAATAAATGAAACGAACGTGGGCATAGCTATTGTATAACACTAAGTAGTAGCAAGTTCAAATCGATGGGTAACTAACTGATGCTGTTTACTCTAGTTTTGCTAACATTCACTAACAACCATGTTTTTTTTTTTTTTGACATCTTCATGGGAACTAAGGTAGGGAGGACAGAAAACCTGATTAACTCATTGTTGATTAGTTTTTTTTCATGGGATATGTAGACAATAAGAAAAATAAGGGGAATTATCTACCGTTCCCTTTATTCTCTCATTCTTATAATTTTCTCTCACTCCTTTCATTCCTCCCCCCCAACAACCCCCCACCACTGCTGAGTGGGAACCTCCAGGTTTTTCTGCTCAGAGTCTCCATGAAGCGACTCTTTTCTCTCGTCCTGCTGTCCACCAGCCTGCTTCCAGTCTGGCTCTTTGGATGAAGTTCCCCCTGAGCTTCTCCCTCTGTAGTCTCTGTCCCCTTGTTCCAAGGGAGACACAGAGGAGTGGACAGAGGAGGCTCCAAGCGACGTCTCTCTGCTGTCTGACAGGAGAACCCCGCTCCCTGAGCTGTATTCACTGTTCGAGTCTGCACCTAGAGCAGTAATGAAACAAAGGGAGGGAATGGACAGATGGTGAGAGGGCTTTTATAAACAAACGCCACATGAGAAAAACCTGGCTGCCCAAAAACCCAGGGCTGGGATTCAACCAAAATCTGCATGATGGTATTTGAGAGTTGGAGTGATTTTGGGCCACCAACAACCATTATCTCATCTATAATTTTCCCCCAGTATTTTACACTAAAATGACAAATCGGTTGTAACATCATATGCATGGAGGTGATATGAGAAAAACTACTTATGAACATGTATTTGGACATTAAATGTTGTCAATCAGTAGAACAGGACCATAGACCTTTAAACATCCCTGCTGCTGACTGACAAGAGAGCTCCGTGATATCAAAACATCCATTAAAATTATTATCTTATATCTTCCCTCCATACAGCAAATCAAAGCTAAACTTCGACAATGTGCCTTTCATGTAATCAGCTGGTTCCTTAACAGCAATAGTTGTATCTTGCTGATTCAGTCTGGTGTGGTGTGAATGTTGTATTTTTGGGTGACAGCACACACACATTTTTCTGGTTGTTAATGAACTACGAGATGCGCAGCAACACCTCGTGCTGTGACGTGAAGTTCATTAGAAACTCTCGGAAGCGAAAGGTCTTTTGCTCTCTATTGCAATAGAGCACACAAGCAGCCCAACTGCCTCTTTCCTCAGCGTTTCTACATTTGTACACTGCAGGTTAATAGGATCAATGTCACACTTGGATGTTTCAGTCTCTTGACTGTCGGCCTTTTCGACTGTGATCGTTCGCATAAAACTCGCTTGTCAAATCAATACATCTTGGCACTAAAGCCAGCATGTCATTAACTGCAGACCTGATGATGATGCATACGGATGGCAAGAACTAACCTTTCATATGAAACTGGACAGAAGCCAGAAGGAGGCTAATCGCCATGTTGCAGGTGCTAATACTTTATGACACTAGAAAGTGTCTGAGCAGTAGATGAGGTTTGTGCTGTTAATAGAATGGCGAGCTAACAAACTCACAATCTTCCCACCACTGTGCACTGCAAGTCAGGAAAAAAAAACCCCAAAAAACAAAGAACTCATAATGTTGCAGCTTTTCAGTTCAGTGTTCAAAGTGACAAGTTATAAATTAACAAATGTGTTTGCTCTGAAAATTTCATAGTGGATATTCAGGACTGGCTGTGACCTACAGAAAATCAAGCATACACTTTGAAATTAAGGCAAAAAACCCCCCAAAAAAACCAAATAACAGAGGCAGGCTGATACTTCACCAAAAGATAGAAAACAGAAACATTCACTTCAGACATATTTGAACATCACACTCCTGTTAAAAGACTTTTTTTTTTTTTAGCAATATATTTATTGATTTTCTTTTTTCACAGACATTACATTACAACATCACATGACGATGTTTTCAGAAAAACAAAGATGACAGTGACAAATATAACAAAATAAAACAAATCAATCGTACAAAAAAGAGAATTCCAACAAAAGAAAAACATACAATGACAGCAACAACAGCACTACCCCTCTTCAGGTTCTTCCATTAAATGCACCAAGTTATTACTTTTAATATATCGAATAAAATGACCCCACACCTCCTGAAACACTTCCTGTTTGTCCTTAAGAGTGTATCTAATCCTTTCCAGAGGTAGGCATAAAGACAGTTCCCTGAACCACTGTGCAATGCTCGGTTTGTCCGGGCTTTTCCAGGTTAATGCAATTACTCTTTTAGCTTGTAGCAGACAAATATCTATAAACATTTGTTCACTGTGCTTTATTCTATGACCAACTGGATAAAGGCCGAGCAGAAAGAGTTTAGGTTCTGGTACCATATTAATTGACAAGATTCTTTGTATTTCCTGCCTGAACTCCCTCCAATCTTGGACATGACCATGACACAGTGGAACAATGTACCCCTGTCTTCACCACATCTGGTGCATAAGTCCGGAATATTGTTATTAAACTTATTAAGTTTCACTGGAGTGATATACACCCTCATAAGCCAATTGTATTGTAAAAGTTTTAAATGTGTACTCCCGGTTTGGGACTGAGCTTTTTTACAAGCTTTACTCCACTGTTCCACTGTTAGATCCTCCTGTAGGTCTGTTCTCCAGGCATCAAGTTTGGATTCAGAGGACTCCAGAGAAAGTGATATTAACAGGTCATAAAATTCTGATATTATTCCCCTTCCAAATGGATTTTTAACCAAAACTTTCTCCAGCACCGACATGCGGGGAGCAAAGATTGATCCTGGTGAGTTCTAATAAAACTTCTCAATTGCGGGTATTTAAAAAAGTGGTTGCGAGGGATATCATATTTAATGACAAGTTCTTCAAAAGACAACATATTCCCCCTAAGACTTCGGCATACATCCCCAAGTTGACCTACCCCCTTATCAGCCCACAGTTTGAACCCACCATCAGCTCTACCTGGCAAAAATTGTTTGTTACCCCAAATTGGGCTGAAACGCGAGATGATTTGCCCAAATACTTATTAACCTCCTGCCAGACTCTAATCATAGTTTTAACTATAGGATTACAGTCTTCCTCTTTAGGTTTTTATGAGAATCTGAGTAAATATAAATAGGCAATGGAAAATGCAAGGAGCTTGATTCTATATCCCTCCATGCCGGTGCACTCTACGCTGTGAAGTAGAACATTAGTGTTCTCAATTGAGCTGCCCAGAAATACCACATTAAATTAGGGCACTGTAACCCTCCCCTATCATAGGGTAAATACAGTAAAGACAGTCGGAGCCTAGGGCGTCTATTATTCCATATAAAATTAGTAAACATTTTCTTAGTCCTAGAAAAAAAGTTTGGTGGAGGTGACAAGGGAATGTTCTGAAGTAGATACAATAACTTGGGGAGCGCATTCATTTTAAGTATATTGATCCTGCCGGCCAAAGAAATTGAAAGATTCGACCATTTATTTATCGAATTTTCAATTGTATTTGGTATTGGATTATAATTGGGGATCGAAAAATCTTCTAGCTTTGGAACAATTTGGATTCCTAGATAAGTAAAGGTGTTTACTGGACTGAAGTGGCAGACATGCCTCGGTGGGTTAGATCTTTCCTCCAAGTTCAGAAGCATAATAGATGATTTAGAGTTGTTTACTTTATAGCCGGAAATGTAGCCATATGTTTTAATGAGGTCCAGAAGAGCCGGAATTGAGATCGCCAAATTTTTAAGGAAGAGGATTACGTCATCCGCATACAGAGCTATGCGATGGTCAACTCTGTCTATCTCAATGCCTGTAATCTGTGTGTGCTCTCTCACAGTTAAAACACTTTTAACGCTCCAAGCAAAATACTAAAAGAAGAAATGGTGAGACATAGTGGTGCTCAAATAGTATACATTAATTGTCAGGATCAACTGCCAGTTTCTGAAGAGATACTGTGTGTTTATATGGGCTGATCCCGCTGCTGTGTGTGCTGTGTTACACATCATCAGAGCATGAAAGTAGAACATGTTCATGTTATGTCAGACATCCTCAAAATATGATAGTAGAGGAGTGGGGAGAGAGACATTGCAGCAGAAATGCAACCTTATGTTGATATGTTAAGTTGAATGTGAAACTGGGCTGGGGATTGGGCCCATGATGGTGTTTGAATATGAGTTGAACCACAAGGATTCAAACTATGACTGCGTGTACAAACAATAGCTGATTGAATTATACATCATTTATTCACAATAACGACATTACATAAGTGGACTATGTATATTTTCACTTAGTCAAAGAGAAAATGTGTATAAATCAAAAACAAATTCAACATACAGCACAGAATAAGCTCCTGTTTATCTTCACAAAAATGCATTTAAAATTTAAATTCAACTTACAACCAAATTTTAATGTAGCCACGAGCTGTCCCTGATTAATTAACACACACACCTCGTGTGTATGTGATTGATGGTAGGAATGAAAAAAAATTAACTGAAAACATTGAAAATATGCACACTGCATATGAGCTGCAAAAGAGCAATGAGATTGGTCTCAAGTTGGGTTCTCCTCTGCTGGTTAAACGCCTAAAGCAAGTCACAAAATTTAATCAGTCAATGGGGGAGAAAATTCCCATTTGGATTGGAAGATACACAGGCATGATATCCTCATTTTTTAAGGTGAAAATTGTCTTCACAATTGATTGGAGGGGTTTAGCGGTGCCTTCAGGCATTACTCTCTACATACAGTCTGAATGACAGATGATCCATTATTGGAATATGAGTGTGTCAAGATTTTATGTGCTTCCTCTAACTTATTTTAACAGAGAGATAATTATTATAATCAGGTATAAATCCTTTGGGTCAAAATTGCTGCAAATAAATATACAGTACAATGTTAATGGTGAGATTTGGACTTGGACTTAAGGTTGATGTTAGTTCTCCACAACTTTGTGCGAGGCTATTAAAGAAAATCCATTTTGTGGTCACTGCAAAATCGGTTATTTACAATTGCCTAAAAGATGTCAATATCCTTCAGCCAATATGTCAGTATCCCTCAGCTAAACTCGGTCAAGCAGCTTCTGAGACTGCTCATGGATTTGGCATCATTCACCTCGAGCAGGAGCTATTTGAGTGTCCAGAAGTTTGTAGTCTCCTCTGAAGATTTATTTCTTGCCTAATTTTCCACTCTTAACTTGGATGATTATTTAATTTTGACCCTCTCAAAGATGGCAGGCATCCAAGTTATTGACACTTCGCCCTCAGACGAGGTCAGAGCATGCGTGTGATTTAGAATTTTGGTTTACAGGGTTATGTCATCTCGAGCAGCTATGTGTGTAGGCTTGAAAGCTACATCATAGTCTACACTCTAGCTAATGGGTGCTTCCCCAAAGGCTGTGATGGTGACTGTGATCGGTTTAAGAAGGGCTTGTTATCTTCTCCTTCTCAGCCGCATGCATCTATCAAAGACCCTGTCACTGTTTTCCATCACTGTGTTGGTGATATCCGAGGCAGTAAAATGACTTGTTTTATAACATGGACTTGAGTTTCGACTTGACTCAAACTCCCTCCCAGTACTTAAAAACAGCTCTAAAAACAGCAGAGCCACTCACATAGGAGAGTGAACCATGTTATGGGGAGGCTCGCGGTTTAATCCGGTCGGTAATGAGTATGGGAGAGTGACCGATGTAGCGGATGGGTGCGTTGGCAGTCAATGGACTGTGGAAGACTCCAGTGTCCCGAAAGCTCCACTGACCTGTGGAAGTTGATACCAACGAGACAGGAGCATGGCTACCTGTCACACTGTCATTCACATCGTGGGCTGAAATGCTCATCGCCACTGTTGTGACACAGGAAGAGCTTTGGATTTGTTAACGTCAATCATTTTCACTGTGTTTGGTAGCAGTGATCTGGAGGGGGACTTCTGAGGTGTGATGGGGGGAAGATGTCACACTATATGTGAAAGAATAGACACAACCAGACAAATAAATTATATTATGTGCTCCAAGAAAAACAGCACTTGATGGTGTAATTGAGTGGCTTTAGGCAAAAAAGAAAACAATAAGGACACAAACCGGTGAAGTAAATCAATCACTGGACTCCAACGTGCATACACAACTACAAAACAGCAGCAGCACACTTTCAGGCCTGAAAAATCTTTTATTCTAACAACATCTTAGACATGTTAAATTAACCTTTAATCTTTTTTTTTTTCATAGAAAGAGAAAAATAGAGAAAAAAAGCTCATCACAAGTGCCATTGCTTAATCTGACCTGTTAATGTCATTTGTTTTGTCAGACCAACATTTTGGGATGTTTCAAATTTGTACTTTTCCAAAGCTGGAACCAGAAATCATTTGATATTACAGCTTGATGAATGAGATTAATAATTGATTATCAAGATTACCTGCCAATGACATTGTTTAGATGTATAAACAACTTTACTGCGTGTTCACAATTAAATTTATACTGTTAACACTTTCATTTGTTTTTGTGTGTGTGTGTGTGGTTATTTCCATTGATTTGTGTCCTTTATATTTCAGCTAAGATATATTGGACTCACTGAGTTGAACTGAATTGAACAATCAGGCCTCTGCCACAAAATATATGCACTATGGACTTATACACTGGTAGGTTTATTTCAACACTTCATGCAAACTTCTCCCTTCATATACCTTCATCAAATCTTACGTCTTTTGTGTCTTGTGACAATAACTTAGTGTCAAGTAGACTTATGTTTGTGCACCTTTGACAGTGAAAGATTTCCATATGGTATCACTGTAGCTGTGGACACTCCCTTGCTGAGTGTTAACACACTTCTACCAGAGTCTGTTGTATCTGGCCATTTCATTAACACCTAAGAAGGTGTCAATCACAGTTTTCTTCTGTGAGGCTGCACATAAACAAAACAGCAGTGGACCGACAGTACCGGCAATGACCACAGCTGAATCATAAGAGAAAACGCAGGCACCTTGACATGCAGTTTCCTGCTGGTTGAAAGTAGCTGAGTGTAAAACTAAATGGGAAAAATTCTAACTTTTCTCCATTTAATGAGCTGCTGGAGCTAGTGTAGCATTTAGCAGTTAAAACCCATGAGGACCTGGAGACCAGGAGCAGACCTAATGTGAGCACTGAGCTGAAATTCTGGGTTGCCATCAATAGAGCCTCCAATAAAGACTAATGTTTCACCATACCTGTACATCTGAACATCATCCGAATGAGAATGAGACAGCGGCTGTTCACCCTAATCAATATTATAAGATGGTAATATTGGACAACATAAAATAGACAATTCAAGAGACTGACAGGTGCAAAGCTTCAAAATTGCAGTTACAAAACAGAAGCAATGAGTGACACAAACTCAACATTTATGTTTTACAGTTCCACCACATGAAGAAGAAAATGTATTTAATTGTTTGAATAATGATTTAATTTTATATAATCATCCTAAGAAAAGAGTTTTTGAAAAAATATCAAAACACAACACCCTCACTTCTTCTTTCACTGTGACCATTATCACTTTTTAAGTTAGTTGAAGAAAAAAGTAGTAGCTGTACTGCATATCTTTGTACAAATGGATTTTCTTTCTTTCTTTCTTTTTTTTTTTACCAGAAAAGATCATCAGTAAGCAAACATCAAAGTGAAATTTTTATGTGCTCTATTTGAATAATGGGTTCAGCTTCAACAGAAGGACTGTCAAACCTAGTCCAAGTCCTAATTGATAATGGTTGAAAATCATTATCAATTAGGATGGTACTTATTTTAAAATGTCTCATTACATGTATTTGCAAGCCTTTAAGTATTCCTGAGGGAGCTTTGATCCCCACTGGGTCTACCTATTAAGTACAAAAAAAATATTTATGCTTGTACAGTACAACATGAAGAACATGTACCTGAGACGTCTGTGTCACTGTGCAATTCCTCCTCTTCAGAAAGCCTCCTCTCTACATGCCGGACTTCAGGCACATAGAAATCTCCCTGTCGAGCCAGGGGAGCCATGAACTGGATCTGACCATCCCTGTAGATCTCAAGGAATGGGTGTGCACACAGCCTCCTTTTCTGCAAGAGATGGGTAAGTTAGTGAGGGTAACGCTCTCAATTTACAAAAATGAAAATGCAATTTGAAAAAACATGTTCCCTTTAAAGTTTGTGTGTTTAGTAGCAATTCAGGGGCACAATTCAATTAAATTAAAAACATTACTGTTGATCGGGTATATCTTAAAATTGTTAGTGCTAATTTGACATCAGCACCTGTTAACACATGCACATGTATATGCAATGGACAGAGAGAAACACTGTAGTATAACAATAAACACGTCTGCAGTCAGTCACAAGTGAAAATGTGGTGGGGGAACATCACTTCATTATCCCAGAACTAAAAATGTATAATTTTCCTATCTTTTCACACTACAGGCAATACATCATAGATGTGTATAATCTGCCTTTATGAATGTGCTGCCTCCACACTGCCTATCATTCTTACTGTGTTAAAGCTGCTGTCCTTCCTCCCCGTTATTTGGCACACTCCTCTGGAGGCAGGAAGTCTCACATGAACACTTCACTTCTGCAGTCTCATTAACCTTTCATACATGTTTTGTTATTCCGCTCATGTAAAGCCGATGTCTGTTACTTTCCCCCTTTCGGCATAAGCTAAATGGTGAGCAATACTAGAAACACACTTGCAACTTGAGTGTGGTTTCTCCATATTATGAATTATTTAAAGTAATTTTGTTATAATTTAACAAAATTTTGTATTGTTGAAGGGTAATATATTGGCTGCTGTTGGATTTAGTTAACATTAAACACAGTTGATGCTTATTAACTGGTGTCTTATTTGACACCAGACTAAAATCACAAGCAACATTTTTTTCTTATAATAAAAAGTGCTATGGATTTAAGTCACCAACAGAAGCATTTAGTGTGTTGTAATATGAAGTTATCGCTTCATTTAAAGGATTTGTACAATAAAAAAATACAATTAACTGGGAATAAAAGCACAGTGTTAAAGTAATATAAATCTAAAGAGATCAATGTTTAAATGTCTAAAGAGAGCACTCTTCCTCCATCTTTGAAAAATTTGTCCCTTTACTGATTTTTAATACATCAGCCCAAGCCTTTGAGGCCATTAATGATTGCTTACACTTTTTTTAAGCCCTGATAATTCACAGAGAGTTGAAACGGTTCAGTTTATTATTGTTTCTCAACAGATCTGGCAAGCAGAGTCCTCGTTCCCCCTGCTGATATTCCAAGCAAAATGGATTTAACTGACAGTTAGTTGTTGTTTAGTGGGACAAAAGGAATGACACACGTATAGGGTATGATGATCAGACTTGTAGGCTGAATGCATACATATCAGACACTCTTTGCAGGAGGCAGCTAACTTCTTTTCTAACTCTGTCCCATCATCTCTCTCACCATCTGTCTCCCGGCCCAATTATGACAGGGGCAACGCTTCTCATGCTGCTACAGGAACAACAATGTCAGTTTCAGTAATTTCAGTGACATCAATTATTGGTGCTTATTTCCTTCAAAAACATCTGTGTATACTCATTGGCTCATCAGCCTGCATCAGATTCGGGCTGTTACATATCTCATATTGATGTGCATGACATACACACAGTAGTTCAACTTTGCAGCTCAGAACCATCAATAAATGATCAAATATGGAAAAAAGTTGTACAAAAAAGTATAGTGCCAACACACTGGCACATAGCTACACGGAGGAATTCAATGTTAATATTTCACAGATGATGTCAGATTTGCCAGAGTTATATTTGCTTTCAGACTATAATGGATGCGCAAGACATTTTAGTTGGTTTGTTGGGATTATACAACAAAGGATTGGAGAGGAGCTGAGGAAAACAATAAGACAGACAAGATGTACTCAACAGTCCAGTGGCATACTTAAAAAGATCCAAGCATGAAGCATTACATACCACATGAGCAGAGTAAAGGTGAGTTTTAAAAGCATTGCACTTACCCTGAGAAGAAAATAATAGAAACACCTGACTAAAAATGAATATAAAGTACCTAAAATAGAGAGACACTCCAAAAAGACTCTGTTCTTGTTTCACTTCCTTTGCACAGATCTCAGCCTGTTAGCAGGGGGAGAATCTGAGGGATGAAGAAAATGGACATCATGTCCACTACATCCTGAATTAGACATCACAGCTATGATAATACAGAAAGCTGCAAAAGATCTTCAGTTCATTTTAGATTTGCTCTACAAAACTTTAATGGAGGTGGAGGGGGCACCAGTACATAAGGTTTTTGAAAATGGATCTCGAGAAAACTAAAATTAGGAAACATCCCAGCCTGCAAAATGGCCCTATAGGCCCAAAGAATTTTGTAAAGGTGCAGAGCAAAAGCATCGATATCTAATGGTTAGTGCAATGTGTCAAAAATCACTTCATGTTAAAAAAAACCCCAAACAAACATATTTTTGCTCCCTCAAAATGCAAACAAAACTGGAAGTATGCACAAAACAACTCATCAGGACCTAATTCACAGCCACTGTCCCATTTTGGTTGCCCCATCCTAAAAATAAACTTTTTTGAAATTATCATACAAATTAATTTATTACTTTCCCCACCAAAAACATTTTTTTTTATTTTATGAATTATGCACCAGAATCGTGTCTTCATTGGCACTTTGTGTGCTACCTTGTTTTTATTTTTTTTAAACACAAATTTTCTTACACAAAACCCAACTGTTTTCTTCTTCTCACTGCCCAATGACTCATCTGTGCATCTTTCTCTGTAAAGGTAATAATGTGAAGATTTTTCATAGCTTCTTTCATTCATTTTTTTTTTTTTTTGTCGTTAGTTTTGAGGATATTGTAAAACACATCCCACCTGAACTTATTTGAAAGCTCGTTAAAATCAAATAGTTCATGAAAATCATTTATGAACATGTGAAAATGAAAATGGCAAAACGGTGAGTAGTGCTGAGTTTTTCAGACCAACAATAAAGGCCAGAGAGGTGGGTCAAGACAAAAAGGAAAACTGTTGAATTCATTTTAAAATAATCAATATTCAACACTCTCTTCATGTGTGGTCTTTTGTTTTTTGAAGTTTAATTGTTTTGGGTTTGTTAATGCCTAAACTTTAAGCAATGAGTGGTGGAGACGCCTACAGGAAACAGGGAGAGGGTCGTGGCATGCACCACAGGTCACAGGGACTGAACTTGGGACTACTGCAATAACATGACATGCCCTAACCACTCAGCCACGCGCTGCCCCATGTGTGCTCTTTTTCCTACTGACTGTTTGTGTTGTTTCATGACATGGACATCCTGTAAGAGGGTAATAAAAAGACTTTCACTTATCTAAAAATTAGAATTAAGAAATAACCGGCATGTACTTTTTAGCATTCAACATCCCCAATTAACAAAATACAAACATACCAAAAATAGTATTTTTAAATTCTTTCTTTGCTAGACCAAATGTTTAATGACGAATATCAGCAGATGAAGTAATAAAAAAAACAACAACAACAAAAAAAAAAAACACATTATGTTTTTACTGCACTCACTGGTTAACAGTGCTGTTACATTAGTTAGCTGACCTTGTTATTCACTTGTGTCTAGGCATAACATCATGCTGAGAGGACTTGCTGTGTAGATATAACATGTTAGTAGCTTTTCCTGTTATTAAGCATGATCAGAAACTAAAGGTACATGTATGTGGCCATTGAAAGCACTGAGACATTCATTAATAGACATTTATTATTATTTCTACAGCCAAAAATGGAGTCTATACATGTTATTATGGTCAGTCAATGTCCAATGATAGATGCAACGTAACCCATCACATTGAACAGATACAATGAGGTCAGTTTTGCTGTGTCTTATAAACAGAAAACCTGGGACAAGGCAGGTCAATAATTAGACCTGCTGTGGTATTGCTGAGACAGTGCTCGGTAGGTTCTTGTAATTGGGTGGGGGATTGTGGCTTGTGCGCTTATTGATTTTTGTTAGATTTTCTCTATAATCCTCTCCTACAGGGTGAGGGCCTTGGGGATTCAGGAGAGCACTTCAGACAGTCCAGAATATCAGGGTCATACTAGGGTTATTTTTCCTTCACATTCCCCAAAGTAGAAAAATGGCAATGTTTTTCACACGGAAGATATCTGTTATGTTGATTCCAGCCCATGAAACCAGTGTTACAATATTGTATTATTAAGAAAACAGACATGGGAAATTACAGGGACCAGCAGAATATGACAATGCTTCACTTTAAGTGAACAATTTTGAAAAAAGAAAAAGAAAAAAGAAAAGCCAAAGCAGAGGTAGGTCTAGATAGCCATCTTTGCTTCAAGATGCTTGTCTTGTGTGAATACACCATGACTGAAAATGCTGCATTAGTCATGATTGACAAATGTGACCAACACAACTACCTATCAGCACACCCCAAAGCTGTTTCATTCAAAAGGTACCATGCTAACTCTGTTAATCGTTATAGTGAGTTTAATTAATGAGCTTATTCACGTCAGTGAATGGTGCTTTGTTGTACTGAAACACTGTGAAAGGAAATCAGCATCAACAAAGAATTAAAGATTAATGAAATTGGTTTGAGTGTAGGAGATTGCCAAAAGCATCATGCAAAAACCTGCTGAGGGATGTGGCTCTTAAACAACCCCTCGCAGACTTTCTCATACTCGCTGTGTTTGTAGGCACTCCGCAGCCTGTCCTCAGAGGATGGGGGGGAAGGATAGATGGTCTACATAAAGGATGAGGATGTGCCAGTATCCTCTCTTTCCAGGTTTTTTTCGCCTCAAGACCAACATCTGCACGAGATGGCTGTGAAAACGCATCACATCTGCCCTTAGATAAATAAATCAAATGTAAAGGGTATTTTTAGAGCTCTAAAACAACATTTACGGTCCCTGCTGGTGCAACACATATACATTCAGCCTTCATTCTGGTTCGATTAGTTATTTTTTCTTGGAAGGATTCAGCCTCACTGTATAACACAACGCATAAATGTGTGCTTCTACAAACAAAAGACTTGTCCTGTTCGACCAGTTATTAACTGAAATATATGTATTAGTGTATATGTAAAAGCAACCCCCCCCAAAAAAAACAAACCAAACTGACATTTCCTCCAATATAGGCAGCTCAAGTCCAGTGGCACAATCTTCATTAGAACAAAAGTCATTGATAATCTTGCAGCTTATCTGCATCAATGGAAATAGACAGAGCTTTGAAAATTGACTCTACAAATTCCTGTGTGTGCCGCAACTTTTCTTACAAAAACTGCCTCTTCAAAGCTAGTGTTGGAAAAAACTGTGGTACCAAAGTCTTGAAAGCATCATTTGGACGATTCTGTGCTGCTGTATGTATAATGTAACGACACAAAACAGTAGAAAAGAGTGAGAGAGTGGCTTCAGATGGTAAATCAGCATAATCTAAATAAACCTCCTCAACCTATTTTAGGATGAACTGGAAACAATATCTAAGCAAAGCAACACATGGGAACCTCCTCAAGCAAATAGTTTCCATTGTGCTTTGAGGACAGCTACATGAATTGAATAACTGAAAAAAATATTGGTGTTCTTAAAGTTTTGACTAGGAACCTGTTGTATCCAACAGGTTCAGCGTTCCTGGGAAAATTACGTCTACATGCATGAATCCATGAATGTTTTTTCTTTAGCTCCTTTTCAGCTTTTTTATCTCAAGAAATGTTAGGTGTACATTTTCCCATTTTCCATTTTGAACAAGAAATGTATAGGGTTTTTGTTGTTGTTGTTGTTGTTATCAAATTTTGCTGCAATTTTCCTCACCAGCAACAATACAATGATAAACAACGGAAGAGTAAATTTTTCGCCAATGTGGAGCTGGAAGTGGAGGAGATGCCCAGAGGCACTTTGGGATGGCATAACAAATACAGAGAACACAATTTTCAACAGAGGAGAGATTTCAACAAGGAATAAAAGCACCGCTGCTGGAGAGGAAGAATAACCGAAGTCGAGCCTTACACAAATAAAGCCGGAGGAGCCATTAAGTTCCACCACACAAAGAAATGAGACATGTTTTTCCAAGGTGGCTGCTGATGAATCACATTCACTTTGAAATTTCATGAATCTCTCCCTTCATCTGGTGGCTCGGGTTTGGAGCATACAAAAATTCATATCAGATCCCAATCTGATATGGATTCAAATAATGGTGCCATGACCGGCAATTAACTGATTAACAGTTTATTTTTAGGGCCCAAGTTGAGTGCTCAGGCCATAGTGTGAGAGGCCTATTGCATCTGTACCACTTTAACTAGCTTCAACATACCCCAAAGCTCATATATATATGTACAAAGCATATCTGCAGGGGTGAAAATTTATTCTAGGTGAAATACTCTGCCACTGCCTGTGTGTATGAAGCAGGTAGATTACAGTAGTTGTGTGCCTGCCTATTACAGTTTTTCATAGTTGCAAAAACAGTAAAACCCATTCTCTGAGCCAAATTCTCAGTGGCCTAAACTCATTTTTCAAATCAAACACTCTTTTGGCCAAACTTTGGCCAAACACTGTTCAGGTACTTAGACTCAATTTGCAAAACTCATCCGCCCCTTTTTTGCCAAACCTTAAAGAGACTCTCAGTCACTAAACACATTTCACATTGTGATACAGTTGTGTTGCAAAATTGTAAACACTGGCAGCAAAATGTGAACACAACTCCAACACAGCTGTCATCTTTTACACACATCAACACAAAATTGAACACTGGCTTCTAATGACATGATTAGACCAATTGGGCAGGATAAAGTCAGTTCAGAGTGCACAGGTGACACATGTGCATCCATCTACAATGGACAGAAACATGCAGAGAGGCAGAGGAGGAAGATTTTTTGTGAGAGGTGGTGGACGAGCGGGAAGGGGACAAGGAAAAGGCCGAGGAAGACACCATGTCCTTGTTCATGGGATGACAATGAGAGAAGCAGGACAAAGAGTCCAACCCAATTTCAGCAGATTCTCTTTGGCCAACATCATCAGGACATTCAGAGAACACGCAATTGTTTCTTGTTGTACAACATTTGACATGTACAGAACACTGTACTGTAAGTACTGTAATGTTCATTACGATACTTTTTTTACTGGCTGTATATGTTTGTTAGTGCATTTACCCCCTTTGTAGAATTGAAATACGACCAAATGAGGGTGGAAGGACTGCTCCTTTCTCCCAACAACAACAAGCCCTCATTGTTGACATGGTCCTTCAGATTAAGGCCATCCGACTCTGCGAAAGCAGAGAGTGATTGAAGACAATGTCAACTTCGATGGAATCAACAGTGTGTCTCTGTCAACTATTGACCGTGTCCTCCAATGCAACAGACTTGGCACGAAACAAGTGTACAGAGTACCCTTTGAGCGCACCTCTGAAAGAGTCAAAGATCTAAGATATCAGTATGTGCCAGTGAGTGTAACTTACTCACACATTCAGCACTGATGCTTCCAGTACAGTTCTGTTCTCATAGGTCGACTGTTACTGTTAGGTGGTAGTTGCAGTTGCTACTTTTACAGTACTGTAAACTATATTGTAATGTATGTAAATCTGGAGTGCATATTGTAAATACATTATTGCAGAAATTTGTCTTTCTGTATCACTTACTGTACTAAAGTACTTTTTATCTATTTTTATAGGGAGTTTTTAAACGGCAGCAGAGAGGCAGGAACATAATTGGTCAACGTGCCATTGTGGAAGTCCCTTGCCAGTGTGGTGGCAATGTCATCCTTTGTGCAGCGTGAAGTAACTGCATCATCAGCAAGCAGTGCATCCTGTATATATCATAGTTTGGGACAATGCGAGCTTTCACTGTGCTGTCCTGATATGTGAGTGGTTCACCAACAACCAGCGCTTCATCAAGGTTTTCCTTCCACCTTACAGCCCCTTCCTGAATCCAATAGAGGAGTTGTTCTCTGTATGGCGGTGGAAGGTCTATGACCGACAGCCCTACACCAGGGAAACTTCATTGTAGGAAATGAAACAGGCCTGTGATGATACAATCAGAATCAGATTTTATTGCCAGGTATGTGCAAACATACTAGGAATTTGACTCTGGTGTTTCACTCTTGGACACATTAAGGGAAAAACAAAAGGAAAATATATAAATATATATACACTGACATTGGGAATATTTTTTGTAGAGTATTGTACAGTAGCGCATTGTTGGGCTATTCTCTTCATAATGTGATCTTAAAAAACAAAACTGAATAATTGGGGCACTGACGTAAGACCAGGTTTTAGTTGGTGGCTGGAAGCATTTTATTTTCAACAGAAATGTGCCGACAACAATCATAAAGTCGTAGTAAGTATTTTATTTCAATAATGATTGTATGATTAATACAATCTATAAATAATATGATTATAGATATTGTATGTTATGTTCACATTATAGAGTTTGTTAACTGAGTTAAGTTATGAGATTTGCACACTTTTTACAGAAAGTATTCAGTGTGTTTAAACTGTTCTGCACGATACACTCTGTGAGGATGGGGTGACTCTGAGAAGGCAACTGGGTTTGAAGAAATGCTGTGGTGCCCCTCCTGAAGATAAGAGAGGGAAGGCCAGAAAAGCTGAGTTAGCTACTGACAACCAAGAAAGTTCAGACAGAGGTTACATGACATCAAAGAACTGTCACAATCATTTTCTTTATGTAGGGCATAAAAGCAGCCAAATGGGGTGGGGTAAGGTTTCAAAGGGGTTGGCCATACATAATTTGGGAGTTGGTTCTGGGGGTATATATGTATGTATGGGTTTTTTTGTTGTTGTTGTTGTTTTTTTTTATAGGTGGGAAAAAGTTACCTTGTTTAGACAAATAGGGCAGGATGTTTTAAAGTAATAAAAAGATGAGCAGAACAGAATGAAAATTCAGGAAAAGGGTCAGGTTTTTGATTTTTGTTTCAAGTGATAAACTCCACTGCATCAGACAATGAAGATCTCCTGATTCTTTTTGAACATCGTTTTGACTCTTCTCAGCATTTTTTGAGAGACTCATTACATAGAAAATCCAGAATCCAGAGTCATACCTGGCCCAGACCTGGATTTTATTTTACACAACAAAAGCAATCTCACATACTGAATGTTGGCATGGTCAGGAAATCTCTTTGCCCAATTGAAATCTAAATTTCTGTTTGTTACTGTCTGCCTTGAAGGTCATGGGGAAGACTGAAAAGCTCTCCCTAAAATGTATCTACGAGTAGCCTTTGCTCAGACAAGCCCAGAGAGTTTTATCTGATCCAAAACACATCCTTCAGTATGAGCTCTTACCATCTGGTAGACGATATAGAGCCCCGCCATCGCAGACTCAGGAATTATTTGAAAAAATTGCCTCAATTAAAATCTTAAAATAATATTTCTTGAGGTCCTAAGGTTGTATGGGTCGTGATTCTTTGGTGCTTTGTATTTCGTTTTTATTTATGCTGTTTTTTTTTACTGCTCATTTGTTTTTGTATTTTTTCCCTGTGTAGGCAGCTAAATGTGTCAGCACTGGAGTCTAGGGCAAGTTTTCCCAAGAGGACAATAAAGTGTATCATATTCTATCGTACCACACTTTTACACCACATTTTATTTATTTATTTGGGCTTTTTATGCATTTATTTCAACCAGTAAGTGACAAAATGGCTGACAGGAAACAGGGAGAGAGAGAAAAATGACCTGCACTGCCTACCACATCACTTTAAGGCTTACATGTCCATGGATGCTCAGATGGGCAAAAGTGTATTTGCTATTTAAGCAACATGGGCACTGGAACTGAGTTGAGACAGAGTCAGAGATAATGCCTCCACCTAGCTTGTTTTGTTCAACCGACAGTGTGTGGTTGGAGGAAAGCAGCAGTTAGTTAACAGAAAAGAACGGAAAACATGCAAGGGTTTCCAAAGAACTTTGTCATTTTACGGATAAAGGTGATGAAATGCAAACAACGTTGGACTCTGTGTGCTGCAGTAATATGGGCAGAAATGAATAGCCATGCAACAAGATGAGTGGATTGCGGAATACCCAAGTGATGTAAATGTCACAATGAGTGTAAAAGTAAGCAATGTGTAACTTTGGTTGAGATAATTATGAATAAATATTCAAAAATCTTTTTAGGTTTTATTTGTGCCAAACATGTATGAATTAATACATTTTTCATATTAAACGATACACGTTATTTGTGCTAAAGAGCTTGTGCACAGAATGAGAATAAAATGTCATGGAGACACTCAAGGGAATAAGCCATAGATATTCAGATTTTCAGGCATTAGAAAGTGTAAAATAGCAAAATTCAGAGTCACATTAAATTTCAAGAGTTATTGTAGCACAGAAAGAGTCAGCTTGGATAAGACAAAGAGTGAAAATTTGAAAAAGTGAAGACCTCCTGCCTACAGTGAGAGAGAAGGGAAAAGATGGTTTCTTTTTTTTTTTTTTCTTCAGAGTACAACAGCCAACAAATGATCACTCCGAGTACTGAGATGGATGCCAACAGTATGGCCCCTAGTCTCCTGAGGATTAAGACAAAAAGAACTGAATACCACCATCAGCAGTGAAGAGGACAGCTGATGGAAGAAATTGGCAGATAAGTGCTCCCTCCCATTGTACTGGACTAAGATAATCTGCAAACAAGGTTGTTTCTAGATGTATCAACTATAACTCACCACTTCCTGTTGAGCAAACAAAAATTACAACACAAACCCAACACTTAAGTTATTTCTATATAACTGTCAGGACAACAAAATATCACATATCAAAATATACCACTGACAGAACGCACTGTTCAACTTCTGGTTATACATAGGTAGCAACCGAGCATATATTGCAGATCATATTATGTGGAGCAAATGTAGAAAAAAATGATAATAACATAAAACAATTCATATATGCAATATTTTAAGGAAAATAAATGTTTTAATTTATTTCCAAAAGTAAATTCTAAGTTTAAGAACTAAACACTCACATATATTAATAATAGCTGTATTTATGCACATGCCTCCACTGGCATGTGTTATTTTAATTTAAAGTAGAATAATGTAAAATACATTACATTGATGTTTCCATGAGAAACTAATTTGCCATCATTATCTTGTCAATGAAACATTTGTGGAAAAAAATATGACTTAAGTTGGCATCATGCCGTGTACAGTATATTATATGATATTTACTTTTGGAAAGTGGTAGAATTCTTTTTCATTTTATTGTCTTTGGGGTCTGTTTTGCTGCTGAAGGTTGAATAACTTAGTTTTACTTGGTCTCTGGAGGTCTACCAGGTAAGCACAAGTAGGCAGAAACAGTTACGCTGTATATACGGATTTAGGGGCAGCACATATGGATTCAGGTTGATTGGTGACTCTAAATTGCCCGTGGATCTGAGTGTGAGTGCGAGTGGTTGTCTGTCTCTGTCTGTCTTTGTGTGTTGGCCCTGTGATGGACTGGTGACCTGTCCAGGATCTACCCGCCCTTGCCCAAGGTGAGCTGGGATTGCCTCCAGCACCCCTCGCGACCCAGAAACGGATAAACAGTAGAAGATGGATGAATGAATATGGATTTAGAAGGTAATCAGGGTTGAATGCATAAATGTCATCCCCTTAGGGTCACTGCACTGTGCTATATCTTGCAGGTGATCAGGAAATTCAAATCTTTTTTCCTAATACAATGGAGATGGCTGGTTTCACAAATTTTCATTTGAAATATACATTTACTAAGTATAACAATTAACTTTAAACAACTTAAGGGTTTTCATGGCTTGTACACCGAACAGGACATTATGTGCCTGTCTAGCTACACATACTGCGCATCCTTTATATACACAGGACTTTCGGTGATTCTATAGAAAAAGTGCCGGTAGGAATATAGAATTGATTTTTTTCCCTTCAAGTTGTAATTTCAGGGCCATTGTGGTCATGTTTGCTCAAGCGTGTTCCGAGTTGAGAATACTATCCACATATATTCAGTGAATATGAAAAAGACATGTAAAGAAAACTTCTCTTGCACAACACTTACAATAGCAGAGAAAAAACACAGAAAAATATAAAATCTGTCAGTTGATATTCCCCTTGAACTTTTAAACATTGAGCACCAAGACGTATAAATGGTGCTAAATGCTGCAGGAACACTGCCAACTTGGGCTACAGAAAGTTAAGATAACTTCAAAGGGAATATACATCAAGTATTCTGGTGCTGCGAGTCAGGGAGTGTACCCCTGCTACAGATAACATGATCCCAGGGCAAAACCCTCTTATTCCAAAGGACACTGCATTTTTCCTGAACAAAAAGAACAGCAGAAATTAAAATATTGGACTGAGCTGTAAAACTTTAACTTCAGGTATTAAAACAGTATTCCTGCTGATTAAAACTGTTAGTTTACAGCACTGGGCTCAAAATGGGCGGATAAAAATGAACTAAAGATCAGAACTTGATTCTTCTATATTTATTACAGACTTCTGTGTTTGGCAATTAATGTGGAAGACTGATGGAGGTCTTCATAAAGAATTTTTACAGCACAGAAAAAGTGACCTTTTGAATAAAAGTGTCGTTTGCTGGCACCATAACAGCTCTCCTCTTAGGTTTTCTGTTAAATGTGTGTGAATAAAGAGGCAATTCTACCACTCAGCAGGACACAGAAAGCGTAATTAAAGGGATAGTAATACTTGACTGCTTCCTGTAGCAAGGGTGCTAATGACAGTAATCTGTAACACCACTCCATCAGAGGCATACAGACCTCCTCCGTTGATTCCAACGTACCAATCATTTTTCTTCCTCCTTTAATCACATCCAATGAAACTCTCACATTAATTCTGTATTTTTTTTAAATCTTGGGCTTTGCCACTTGGTTATCTTTATTGCCAAAACAGCAGTAACAATGTTTCCTCAGTAGTAGAAAAATCTTTTAAGATACATCTCTGTCCTGTTACTTCACAAAGAGGAGGGGATGATAGAACATAGGATCTCTACAGCCCTTTATAATCTACATTTTATTTCAATGCCCACAGGGGAGAAAAGTGGTTTAAAGGCAGCAAGGGCATAATGAGTGACAGTAGTCACTGTCGCTTTGAACAATCCAGGTGTCACTCAAGCGACAGCGCTCTTTACACAGATTTATTCAGGCCTAACATATGAACAAGGACTGTTTGAAAGTCACTGAGCTGAATAAAGCAGTTAAGTCCTGTGCCTCTACTTTTTATCTTTCCCAAATCCTTAACTTTGCTCAGTGAGGTTTAATCCCTCTGCACCTTGGTTAGGTGCCCCCACCCTGTGGTTGGACTCATACTTGAATGGTTTACGATTGCCTGTTGGATTGCTTTTCAGAAAATCCCTCAAGAGGATATTGCAGTAACTTCATTTAATTTGCACATCTATCCCAGCAAAGTACATGACTGCATTGTAAGAATATTTTAGCTGACACAAGGGAATGAGCGCATGTATTCTCCTCTATATTGCAGAACACATCAGAGACAAACTGACCAGTTGCTCATAAAGAGTCTTCAGAATGAGCCAAGCAGTCTTAGCAGAGCAACAACTTCAACAATTTGGGAGAGACTTTCAGACCTTGCATGATAAATCGTCCAATCACAAATATGTCAGCAGCAGTTTCAACACTGCAGGTTGATTTCACAGTATTTTCAGGTTGGTTTTGATGGCTTTTCTGTTTTTTAATTCATCCAGTTTTCCATATAATCCTTAAAAATATGCATTCCACTTGTTCTTTCTTGAGGGATTAAAGGTAAATAGCAATAATAAAACGGCTCAGTCACTAGCTAAAAGTCACTATACTCTTGTGCTTTCCTTGACATCATAATAACACGTTTACAAAAACAAGCCAGGGAGAGTATATAATCAACCACAATCACAGACTACAAGGAATACAGCACATATCTTAAATCTTTGCTTGATATTCACAATCTGAGAGATTGAGAAGATGGCCATCGGCACGAAACAGTTTGTCCCTTATCTAAAAATAACCACCGTTCTTAAATTGTAATCACACCCTTCTGCCTGATCTTGATTCAGAGCGACAGTGCAACACAGAATAAAGTTTAAATCAGATCAATCATATGTAGAAGTGACATTTAACACCAACTGTAGATTCCCAGCTGCTGGAGGATGAAAGTCATGTTTGAACATTTGACAGACAAACTCTACAGAGCTTTATGTGTACAGACTAAGCTCACAGGATCATGATGCAATTTCTTGATAAGAGGTGAAGTGATTTGTACATCAATATAAATAAATGATTAAAATCAAATTCACATACAAGAGATACTGATTATCAGAGAAAACAACACCTGCTGATATACAAATTAAGCAATTGCTTTTATTTTCACTCTTCTCACACTTAGTTCACACTGTTGAAAAACACCAAACCGTGCATATTGTTATTGATATGAGGAAAGAATTTTCAAACTAAATTTCGTCAAAACTAGACTGCATATCGGCAATGAGCAGAGGAGAGAGGTTTATAAATCCAGCAACAAATTCTTTGTGTTTACACTTTGCATTTACACATTTACAACCGTTTCCTGCGACACAGAAACCATGAAGCTTGTGTTAAAAAAAATTTAAAATGACAGTTTAGCAGATGTGTCGTATCGAGGCTTGTTTCATTGCAACTATGTATGAAAATTATGTAAATGAGGAAGTTTCGCTTCCCACTCACGAATGAGAAGAACACAATCTGATTCCGTCACACTTTTGTGGGTGTCGGTCCTGTTCAGTCGTGGTGTGTTAGTTTCTCCACAATCAACTGCTACCACAAACTCTTCTCTCACTCACTACTGGGATGCATATCACCTTCTTGCTGTCTCTGTATTTCTTAAACATTGCATTGTTCCCAGTTGTAAACACTTTAAGCACTGATCCCTTCTCTTTAAGCTACAATACTACTACAGAACACTTCATATATTGTTCACTGCACTGCACAGAGCATCTGTAAGCTTTCCTGATGTAGCAGTAATAATGGTCACTGTAGCCATGTGCAGGTGTGTGTGGGTGGGTGTTTATATCCTGTCAGGGATTTCACAAACCCAGGGAAACTCCTGTCGTGACAAAAAATTTTCTTCCCAAAAGTTTCCTTGATTTATAAACAGGAAAAATGTTCAAATCGACAATGCATTTCTGTCATCCGTTTTCTGTTACTTGTAGTGGGCAATAAAACAGATTTAACTATATATGAATTTACTTATTCATTCACGCAATTCATTTACTGCTTCCCCTCCCAAAAAGATTCATGTGGTAGTTGCTTTTTCAACAATTTGCAACAAAGTGTTACCCTTAACTTTGATCAGCAGAGGTTTCCACATTTTCATACCTCTGGCTCTAAAATGTAAAAGTAATGAGCCGTTTTGAAACCTTCTTCTTAACCATATGGTTTATTGACTTTATCATTGAACATTTATCAAGCTTCCCTGACCCTCATTCAAATATATAAACTGAGTAAATTCTACTGATGTGAAAATAGTTACATGGATTATGTCTTTGAAGCTTGAGTTTGCAAGCCTGCATTTTAATATAGTCCACTGTGAATGTGCAGTTTATTCGAAAATTAAGCTTGATGTAGGTTAAAATAAAAACAATGTGAAACAAGGTCTTGTACACACAGAAGACGTGCAGAATTGACACTTTAAAAACAGCAACTCATGACCAATAGTATATAACATAATAAAAATAATCATCCCAACCATGTCTGAAGCTCATTAATGTTGTGAGTTACAACTGAGAGATACATGGGAGAAAAGAAAAAAAAAACAAAAACAAAAAAAAACTATGCACAACTTTTCTATAGTGAAGTGCAGTTGACGTTTTACACAAATCTGCACCCTAAAGGGTTCTGACTTTAATCATAGTTTCTCCCCTTTATGAAAGCCAAACCTACACTGAAAAAAGGGGATAAGCACCTGCAGAATTTATTTAATCATCTTCTTTGCAATGCAACTGCATCATGTTCTGAGACAAAATATAATAGTATCACATTGATTCAACAGGATATGCATTAAATTAAACTGAATGTATTCAGTTTATGTTGTACAGAGCCATGACCCCCATGTTGGGCCAGTAAGGATATCTTAAACTATTTTTAAAAGTAGCTGATGTGTAATTATTTACTGTGTAAAGCTTTATGAAACGTTAATATAAGTTGAAGACAATCCGTGTGGTAATTCAGTGCTATTTAATTGCTAGACTGACTTCAGTGTCCATCTCTGAGGTAAAAATATGGAGCAGACACCATTAATGAGTCAAACTTCATTCACGCTTTCCTGTTGTAATTTCATTAATTGTCGGTTTTAAGCTGGCAACAGCATCAATAAATATATAGTGTTATTTGTGGTGAATAATTTTATTCCCTGCGTGTGCATTGTATTCAGGTTTGTAGCTTCATATCTAATGTCATGTAGCTAATGCTACTTGTTAAGTTAGCATGGCTAAGTTGGTCAGTGAGATAAACACTGTGCTGCAGGAATTTGTACTTAAATGCATAGGCATGTATTTTAATGGTGATGAATGCTCTGCTGACCCAGTTGTGTCTTTTATATTAATTTCTTTTAATATTTGGAGGAGGAGGTGATGCCAAAATTTTTCTAAATCCAGTCCTCTCTGTGTGTAACATTTTTATGCTTAAATTAAATTTAATTAAATTTAAATTTTTGAAAGCATAATGTGATTTTCTTTGTTGCTGTTACAGATTAAGTCAAGACATTCTTATCATCTGTGGCTCAAGTTGTCTGGTGAGCACCTTCTTTTATTCACAAGTCCAATTGTGTTAAATTAAGTAATTTTTATCATAATGTAATCATTTTGTATCTAAATAATGTGTTTTTTACTTAAAAATTAATAATTTGTGTTGATCTGATACAAGACTGACAAGATTGGCAGAAAGATCACTTTCTGCCAAAGCAAACAAGTTGTGTGCAACCGATGTCCACAATTGAATTGTGTTATACCAGTGCTTTTTTTCCCTCCAGTGTACCAGTCGGAATAAATAATGTTTGAATGCAATCAGAGACTCATAAATCCCTAGAATTACAGTTAAAGTCAAGCCAGGCTTCCTTTCCAGGTCTTTCACCATATGACACCATGTTCACAACCATGTCCAACCCCTCAACCTTTTCTGACCTTTCTGATTGTACATCACAGTTAGTTAAATGTCTGCGTTTTTAACAGGCCCTGCGGACTAGCATCTGTGCTCTGCTTTGCATCACTCTCATATAAAGAAAATACTAACAGAACGGGGAGAGGCAGCACCTTCTGTACCAAAAATGAGGTTTAATTTTCCATCATGCTGAGGAGGACTTCATTATCACTTCAGCATGTGCGTCAGTTGCTAAAAAGGGCCATTTCCCAGGAACAAAGGAAAACTTGCTTTGTATTCCACCCAGAACCTCTGTGTTGGCAAAAAATTTTGGTGCCCTCAAGCAAACAAATGTTCCATCATCTGCCTTTCGCAAACCTTTAGATCTGTGTGAATGTCAGCAATATTATCCTTCTAGCCCAGTCCCCAATCCAGTCTGAAGGCTTGGCCACCATGCTCAAGTCAACTCTCAAGATGCCAAGGTGTCTGTGATGTAGCCCAGCACTAAAAAGCCAAGGCACAGAAGAAAAACACTGGGGCCAATCGATGGTCTGACTAGGCAAATATCAAGTGCGGCCATGGGGCAGCAACTCAAAGTGTCTGACAGACAGAAATCATTGTGGCATGACAAGTCAGGCATGCTAAATGCTGATGAGCTTGTTTAAAAAGGTCTCACCACTTGGGAGATTTCAAGTGTCAGCCATCAACAGCATGCTTTATTCACGGAAAGAAAGCCGGCGGGAACTGGCTGATTCTGTTAAACGTGAGTCACATTTCCTTTTGAATATTGTTTCTGAATTACATATACCAATAAATTATTTATAATGAAGTCAAATGCTGAATGTTTTGTAATTTGTAGGAAGATTTGTATTGAGCACTAGGCATCTACCTCCCACATAAATTTGAAATGTGACTCTTCAATAATAATAATGATAATGAAATGTATTTGTAGGTGCTTTCAATCAAAGCGCTATACATAGATAAAAAAAAATGAAAATAAAAACCTCTGAACGCTTTAAACCGTTCAGCAGTTTTTGGGTTTTAAGTTAAATTCTTTTTCACATACATTTCAACTTTTATGACACTTTATTTACTTTCAGTGCTTCAGCTTTAATGTTTCAACTAACCTTCCTGCTTACAACCTCTTCAAGTTTAGCACTTACATAGGAAAACTTTCCAAGGTTAATGTAGATTCAGTGTTATAAGACAAATTCCACTGGTTCAAATGTTTATTCGCATTTTCTTCTGCAGGTACAAGAATTTTGTATTTTTCTTTCAGTTCCATATAATGTCAATCATGTGTCATCATACGCTGGTCAAAAAAGTTACAGTGGAGAATGAAATGTGAACAGTTATATGTGGTGTGTAATAATAAATGTAGCTGTTTCAAATGCTCTGGCAATTTCAAAATGGACAGTTGGTCTATTCAGTTTGATGGTTGACATTTGCTTGATTGCATTTATTTTTTGTCATCACTCCATGAAAGTTCCTCATTTAAGTGTATTCGGTTATGTTATTCAAATTTGATTCTCTGCCTTATAAAGGAACAGCTTCTGAGGCAACACCAGATAAATTTGCAATATGGGTGAAGACTGCAAATGAATCAAACTACAGGAGGTTAGAAGGTATTAGTTGTTGCAAGCATGAACCAAATTTGAACAAAATTAACTCAAATATTGTAGAGTGTGGTTTAAGAGCAAAGAGAGGCATCCCTGTTAAACTTATAATTGAAACTCACAGCTGCATGTAAATAACTAGATGCCTCCTCTTTTAATAACAAAATGCCACAGTGCAATATCACCGGCCCTTGTAAATATAACGTAGAGTCGGAAGAGAAACAGCTGCACCTGCATCATACAAATGATGAAATGTCAAATGCCTGCAAGTTACAATCAGTGATCTAACTCATGTAACTTTGCTTTTAAATGAAATTGATTTCCTGAACCTCTACATGCAACCAAATGACTTGGAATCACATCTCCCATTTTGTATTTCATAACTGTGTCTAAATTGTATTGCATGCTGTAAACCTCCAATCCAAGTCTCCTATCGACTTTCCTTTCTATACTCTTAATTTAGTGCGGATCAGTTTAAGTATTTTTTATCCGACAGGCAAACATACTTGCAGTTTTTCTATTTTGCCTGTTAAGCCTGTTCCTCCAAAACACATCAATATGAACACAATAATTTATGTGTAGGGCATTTTTTTTTTTTTTACCAGTAGTTTCATATCAATAATAGCCGGAGGGGAAATAATGGATGAGGATAAATTGCCACCCATGAGACATTAGGAGAAGACACACTAATGGCTAGACTGTTTGTTTTTGGATTGTATTGTATTTTATTTTATTAGGAAGTTTTTCTCCCTAAAACAGATTCACCCCAATGTGAATATTTTATGGTTGGTGGGTTGATTTTATGGCTAGTTTAATACTTATGCAATGTATTACTCCAACTCATGCAAAAACCATAACTGTAGCGTCAGCCACAAGTGTTGAGACTTTTAACAAGACAGTGAAACATATATACCAAGTGTAGAAACAAAGGTCAAAGGAAGATTTAATTTTGTTGGTGAAGGAGACTGATACCCAGTTTGATGAGTGTGTAAGCTGACCTTTCTGACAGGCTAAGTGCCACTGGAGCAGAGCCAGGTTTAACAGCATCCAAGCAGATGGTAGAGCCAGCCAGACAGGACACACAAACGCATTCCTCCAGCAGAAGCACAATGATCGAGACAACCTGTGGTGCTGCCACCTGTTTTAGCACAGTTCATAATTAAACCATTTCTTCAAAACTCTCTTCCTATCACAATGACTCACTTTCCCAGCATCCCTCGAGCAGTACTTGGTCAGATCATTCATCATAAAGTCCTAAAAGAAACTCAAATGTTATCCCTCTCTCCTCTCTTTTGTCTTCAAATTTATCTCTTCTCTAACCATCAATCTCTTCCTGCTGCAGCAACCCATCACACAGCTACCTCCCCTCCAGGGGATGCTGAAGAAAGTGTAGAGAAAAGATTTGGCATGTTGAGCTTTTCACAAATTCTATTTTAACTTTGTGAAGTCTGAAAACACACTTCATGACTCAGACATAGATGTGATGTATGGTTAGCATAAGAAGACTCTGGGTTCAAACCCCAGGCCTGGGGGGCCTTTCTGTCTGGAGTTTCAATGTCCTCCCTGTGCCTGTGTGGGTTATCTCCAAGTACTCTGGCTTCCTCCCACAGTCCTGAGACATATACGCTTAGGTTAACTAATGACTCTAAACTGCCTGGAGACATGATTTGAGTGTAGGTGGCTGTTTGTCTCAGTAACTTTCTATATGTCTGACCGGTCCCAGGTGTACCCCAACCTCACCCAATGTCAGCTGGGATTGGATCCAGCCGCATCTGCTACCCTGACGGAATAAGCGGTATAGATGATGGATGGATGGATGTTTGAAGGAGTCTCACCTCAGACTCAGCAATGATTCAGTCTATCACACGCATGCACACATGCACGGGTGTGCTCATGTACACGCACTCACTCACGCGCTTCCTTTCCCATTGTAATCGCAAAAATAAGCATATAGGCAGGGGCTCCTGGTCCTATTTCGAACAGGAAATATAAAAAAATAATAATAACTATAAAAATAATATCACAGAAAATATTTTGCAAATGGTCAGGACCTGAATCAAAATATAAAAACTGGGTTAATGGTGATTTGTGTGCTGACTCAGTGTGCAGCCAAGACACTGTGTGGGAACGCAGAGGCCCGTGGGATATCTCTGTGATGTGCTAAAGATGCTGGCTGTGAAGATAATATTTGCTTCACTGTGATGCACAGTGATGTGTGAGTTTTTCTTAAGCCTTACATTTACTTTACAGAGGCCATGTTTACAGAACTGGGCTTGTATAAATGGATGCTTTGAAATATCTGTCTATGAATAAGTTCTACCTTTTTGTAGTGTATGCATGCATGTACCTTGTCGTACACATCTATTATAGCGATACATACACTGTGCGTGTCATAATTAATGAACAGTTAAATTAGTTATTGGTGACATTTTCTTTTTGTCTTCAGTTGTACATTTCATGAATTGTATTGATTTTGATATATAAAAAAAAAAAGGTTGAGTGACTGAGAGAGGTTCTGTAAAATAGAATCTAAAAGCGTAATACCTTGATGTAGAGCTCCAGCCGTGGGTAGACTCTCCTCACACTCAAGAGAATAGAGAAAAAATTCCTGTGGGGGAATGAGGTAGTGACCACATGTGTGACTTCAGGGAAGGAAAAAACATTAAAGCCAGATGTCTCATAGCGCTTTAGAAGCTCCTCATCTGCCTTGTCTTCCCCTTCACTCAGAATACTGCCGACTGCATAGCGGCACTGTGGTCCAGGCACCTAAGAACAAAAGTTAGGATGAAAAGAAGTGGTAAATGAAGATAGAAAAGACAAGATAGAATGATAGTTTAAATGTGATTAATCTAATGAATGAGATACACACATTTGATAATCTTACCAGCATTTAATATATAGGGATTTATAAGGAACCTCCTTATTATAGAGCACTGACAAAATAATGCACAAAAAAAAACAACTTAAAAAAAAAAAAAGGCGCTAAAAAAATCCCTCATGGTTGCTTTGGTGTCATTGCAGAAAATGATTGTAGATCATTGTATTTACTCTAGAAATGCATTACTTTCCCTGAAAATAAGGGCAAAATCGTAGACACACCACCTGTCAAGGAGTGATGATTCACAAACATAAGGGCCTGCAATATAAGACAATTTTTCCAAGTAATGGAAAGAGCACATTGGAGAAATAACAAACAAAAAAAATTACTTAAAAAAGGATATCTTCTGTGATGTCAGCTAGGTTCCAAAGTTAAAGAGAAGATATGCTCATTAATAGGAGCTCTAATTGGAACATTTGGCAGCACAGCAATTATTGCTCCTTCTTCCTGTCTGAGCACCCTGGTGCCCATTAAAAAATAAAAAATAAAAAATAAAAAAAGGGAGATACTTTTTACAAATGAATACTCCTGGGACTTCCAAGACTTTTCCCCTACTTTGCTGAGCACCAGTGATGGCTTGTGGAATAAATAAGCTGAAGTGGTCCAATTTGTTCCTAAACCTATCAATGCTGTGCTTCAAGCACAGCCAGTGTGTTTGAGAATGCCTATTTTCTCCCTTATTCCTCAGCAGAGAAACAGAGACAGTGATGGGTAGAAGTGTGCCTTCACCTAGCTCTGCAGATTTAACTCTTTTTTTCCCCAAACACACACACAGAAATTGCAGGATGTAACGGGTGCATTAATTTATGGCATAAGCATTTTTTGGTATCAGTAGATGAACAACACGCTTAATCATTAGAAATACAGTGGAATAGTTTACTTAAATCTTGAATGGATTTGATAACGTTTATGATGAATTCTGATCATCATAATCTGCTTTTAAGCAGATTCTTTACACAACCGTGTGGCCATTTTACAGCTTCATAGACATACACAATACACATTTTATTGATCAATAGAAGATTAATCAGCGTAATAACAAATGTAATCCTGTAAACTCAATATCAAGGACAGTTGGTTGGAGAAATTAAGATGTATGACATCAACATGTACACTGTTTTTTCCTTCTAGAGTCTTTCCACTTTCATCAAACATGGAGGAGCAAACAGACATAGTCAAAGTCGGTCATATATCCACATGGTAGGCTATTTGAGTGCAATTAAAAGGGATCAAGTCTCAAGTAAGCAGGGTAAAAAAGTACTTTGGCTGCTGATTAGAGATTATGAAGGGTGGATTCAATAAGGTCTCACAGAAAGAGAAATGTTTTCCCGTCATCAAATGTCCTTAATCCCCAAATAAACAAGTAATGATCAATAGTCTAATATCAATGTATATGTGTATATATATTTATATATTTTTTTGTCTTCACCTTAATGTGTCCAAAAAGGAAACATCGGAGTCAAATTCCTAGTATGTTTACATACATCTGACAATAAACCTATTGCTGATTCTGATAGAAACACGATCACATCATTAATGCTGTTTGTCACTACAGACAAAAGAACAGGGATGTTTTCAGTACTGACATATAAATGATATTCTATCAACCACTCTCTTCATTAGATGACAGCTTTTAAATATAGTGACTTGTCTGATATTATTTTAAGGACTAAAACTAAGTTTTGCAAAACTTAACACATGAGGACAGACTGGATGTTTTGGGGGGTTCACAGTGTTAAGTCTGAGCCAAGTGAATTTATTAATCATCACAGGACTCCAAGCAGATAGTCCAGAACAAAGAACCAGTGCCAAAAGCACTAACCTCTGTCCACAATTTTTGTTTTGCCCCTCTGGCCACATCAAGAAACAACTGTGCTGTTTTTTAATCTCTCTACACAGGCAGCTCATCTGAAGAAGAAAAAAGTTTTGAAAGTGAACTTGAGGAATCCCTTTAAACAACTTTTAACAGCATATATCTAGTATTTTTTTTTTCCACTTAACAATTCAGTATACTATTTCAGCATTCACAACAAAGACTAAGAGCCACAATGATAACGACTTCCTTACTGCTCCCCCCAGCTGCTGTACCCTCTGCTTTCATCATATTGTGACCCAAACATGGGTCCCTTAAGATGAGACGTGTGTCACTTCAACAGTATTGCACTTGTCATCTGGGTTTGTATTTAGACAGACAATCTGTGTCTCAAGGGGCCACAAACCATGACCCTGATTGCTTATTTTGAATATCAAGTTTGACAGACAACATGATCCATCCACCCAGCCCTCATCTGAACAGAAAAAGAAGAGAGCTGCGGGGTAGAGGTGAAGTGGGCACACCAGGACAGACCCCCACCTCCCTCCCCTCTGCCCTGGCTGTTAAACACAGACGGGGGTTGGTGGAGGCTTTCTGAGTGGAGATCAGAAATTTGTGTTGGCCATTTGAAGGAATAAGCAGAGCTGCTCCTGCCATGTATCCATAGCAACCATCTCAGGAGCAACTCAAGTACATGTTGAGGTCTTTTGTTTCTCTAAAGGAAGTGATTAAAAAAGTAAAAGTGAGAAAACCGAGAACAGAGGACAAGCCTCACCATCCTGACACTTATCCTCTGTCAGCTACCATTACAAAATCTTTCTCACTGCACTTATTAATGAATAGTGTCCCAGTACCAAATACCAAGCCTCCTATCTGAAAACACGTTGGGGCTCCTAATGCGGGGACTGAATGGCATCCTGAGGCTCGGACAGTAATGAGCTGAGATCATTACACCAATTATTTTAACTTAGATCAGGACTTGGCTGTGACTGTACAGAGGAACTAGGATCCACAGCTAGACTAATTGCCGGCTTGGGAAAAAAGGGATGATGAGCATAACAAAAGGATTTTTAAGTAAAGTTGGGACGTGTCTGTTATTGAACTCTGGTTACACTCCATCAGGTTGTTGTGGATCAGGCAATGGCAGGTACAAGTAGTGCCACTTAAGTCAATAATGTCCAGAGCGAATTCTTCAAAGACAGAGAATAACTGCAAATATCAAAGTTAAGCCAAGGTGACAGACGTAATATCACAATATTATTTACTGTACATCTCAATATAAGAATAAGACTGAGATGGCTTTCCTCAAAATTTGTATTGACCCTCTATCGCCTGGAAATGTAGGTGACTGTCAGAAGCAGCACTATGGTCTAAAAGACTCAAAATTTAATACAGTATACAACAACACACTCATCAATTGACCGTCCAAGTGGGTAGGAATCAGTGGTGTGGCTTTAAAGTGGTTAGGTTCCTATCTTTCAAAAATGTGTTTCTCTGTGTTGATGCCTGTGTCAGGGTCATCCTCTGCTGAGTCACCCCATGTTGTCTCCTAAAGCTCAATCCTGGGTCCAATTTTATTTTCCATTTATTTGTTACCCCTTGGCGACATCACATGTGAATACAATGTTTATTTTGTTACCCCAATGACACACAACGTCATTCAGACCCAGTGACTAGTCCATCACAGAAACACTGCACAACTGTCTTATTAAATAAAATACTGAGAAACTTGTACTTTCCTTCCGCCTTGATTACTGAAACTCACTTTGTACCTGTCTCAGTCAGAAATCAGTCCTCCACCTACAGTTAGTTCAAAAAGCTGCCAAGCTCCTAAATCTGTCCAATACATAAATTCACATCTCCAAGCATCGCTACATCAGCTGCATGTTTATTAGGAAGAATTTTTATTTTTAAGACACAAACTAACCCTTTAAAGTCCATTTCTGGGCTTTTATTCCCATATTTGACTCTCTATATAATTATCGATATCCAAACTACTTAACCATTCCAAGTGATACTCCTTTTTCCATTCTTTTTTGGACGGTTTGTGCAGAGCCCACTAAGAAAAAGGACTCATGCTAGACTCACTTCAATATGTGAGAACCAGCACCATATTATTTTGGAGACCCCACTGATTCAGCGGGATTAGGTATAAGCAAAACAGAGCCAGCAGATATTATTTCCTGCTGCTTATAGACACCAAGGTTTGGGAATGGATGAGTTCACACAGGGAACAGTTGGTAGTGTGGGAACACATCTCACAGAGATATCCAACTTAATAATTGCATTTTAGCAGAAATGGTGTGGCAGTAAAAGAGAGCAGAAAAGCTGCAGTCAAATTCAAAGCAATGAGATGGAAGCGTCTCCTATTCTGATCATTGATTTCATGAAACTCCAAAATAACTCAAAAGGCATGTAATAGAAAAAAACCCAAGTATGCACCATTTCCACCACTGAAAATGTTTTTTTATTCCCCCTCTGACATTTTTCCCCAATGCCACTTGCTGTCTACTTTTAGAGTTCAGCTCCTCTCAACTTGAGCAACAACAATGCCACAGTCTTTCCGCTTCACATATCTGGAAGACACTGAATTAAAGAACAAGTTGTTCATATTAGTGTCAGAGGGCGGATCCAACAACAACAAGCAGCCTGGAAAGCTTGATCAATTGATCAAAGACTGGAAATGCATGATAACCAAACACACCTGCAAGCCACAAGATTATTTATATTTAGGTTGAAATGATTTGCATGGAAAACTTTGATAGTTAAACACAATAGATGTCATTCAAACTCTGAAACCAGGCTCTGAAAGAAATTGGAGTTGATTTTAATAATGATTGGCAATATGAAAACAATGTATACTACTAGGTTTATTGTGATTAGTGCCATTAGTACTATCTGTGGGTAATCATACTTTGGTGCTTTGATTCAATATGTTTAGTATTTAGTGATTTTATGGAAAAGGTCCCATAACAGGGCTGAACGGGGGCGTAGTGATTAGCGCTGTCGCCCCACAATAAGAAGGTCGAAGGTTCGGTTCCCGGCTCGGGTCCTTTCTGTGCGGAGTTTGCATGGGCATGGCTCCAGCACCCCCGCGACCCGGAAACGGAAAAAGCAGTAGAAGATGGCTGGATGGTCCCATAACAAGTTTTGCTTGGTCTGGGACCTAATCACTCAACTCCCTCAACAAATTGCACTTGGATAGTTCATGTTACCCGAACACCCATCAAAACAACACTTCCAGACATAATACGATGATGCTCTGGGGAAAACACAAACAGTAACCAATTCCAGTAGAAGTCTTAAACTAAATAATTATAATAAAAATAATAAAAAGGACAGGAAAAAATACAAATGAGCTGACAGTTTTGACTTACCACCTGAGTCGTTTTAAGAGAATGACATTGTCACCATCTAGCGGCCAACTACTTTAAATTATAATGTCTGACTGTTTAATAGTTGACTGAACAACCGGAAGAAAAATAATAATAATAATAATAATAAAATGAAATAAAATAAAAACAAAAAACTGCTTATATTGTAAAAATGGATGTTTACCTTTTTGGGGTCGTCATAAAACACTCCGATACATGATAGCTTCGGTCCAATGCTGTTAGTCTCTTTAAAAAGCTGTCCACAGTTTTTGTACGGTCCCTGCTTGAATTTGTAGGCGAAAGTAATCTTTTTTACGGGAGGAGAGCCGGTTAGCACAGTAATGCCTGACAGAAGTCCTGAGTATAAGAAGTAAGCGGCCACCATTAACAGACTAAGCAGCAGGCTGATGACCACACAGAGACTGACCCAGTCTGACATGATGGATCACCAAAACCCGGAGCAGACACCGTCATTCAGCCGTGTATGAACACACAACGCAGTCCGACATGTTTCACAAAACGCTTCGTTATTTGTAACTTAACCGTGTAGACTTTGACTAAAGTTAAGATTTTTTGTCACTCAGAAAGAAGGCACCGAAAAGATTACACGCTGCTCGGCACTTCCTGGGATGTACCATTTGTTCCGATAAAAAGGGGGTGGCTCAAATGACAAATAAATAGGCCATAACAAAGTCGTACAGACATAAAATATAAAAAACGTATATTTTTGTTCAGAGTAACGGGTAGCTCTAATGTTAGGGGTAAAGTATAAATCTGCATTCAAAATACGTGTATGTCATTTGACAATGTTCGCGCCAACTTTTGGATTGAGTAACCTGCCTTATTTTGAAAGGCCTACAGACTTATTAACGTTGATAACTTATTCTGAATGGCATGTGAGCTGTAGCAGTTTGTGAATTATAGGAACAACAGTTTAAACACCTTTAAATTACAAATAATAACAAAAGAAAATTGTGAGGCACATTTGCCATATTCGGCTATGATAATATTAATCAAACAGCTTGCTTGAATTTGAACTAAAATTCAAACCATTTTGAGTTTGAGACCTATGAATTTCACGAAAATGAGCAAATGTTATAAAAGACTGAACAAGGAAGGTCGTATCGGGGGGGGGTTCGTTGAAGTCCCGCCCCATGAACAAGGTGAAGGCTGGACTTCTTGATATTAGAGCGCTTGATAAAGAAAACGTCCAATGACTTCCTGAAGTTGTAAGTCTTTGTTCAGATCATCTTGAATTCAGGAGAATGGCTGGGGGCAGTAAGAAGTTTTACGATCTGACAGCCAAGCTGCTGTCTGGAGAAACCTTCAGCTTCTCCGCATTGAAGGGGAAAGTTGTTCTCATTGAAAATGTCGCGTCCCTCTGAGGAACAACAACCAGGGATTACACTCAGATGAACGAGCTCCATTCACGTTATTCTGCCAAGGGGCTCGTTATCCTGGGGGTACCCTGCAATCAGTTTGGACATCAGGTAAATCATATGTGATTCCAGAAATGGTTTCATTACAATGTGATTAGTTATAGTCTTAGAAAACAAGTGTAGATGCGTTTGTTTTTCTTTAATATCACAGATGGAACAAAAAAAAAGTAAACTATGTTTATCAAAATCATTAAGTTTTGAATGGTTAAATGTTAATAATTAATAGTTCCACAACAGGATTTAGTAGAAGATTAACATCTTCCAAGAAAAACTATCGCAACTTCCTGATGAGTAACACAATGACCCACATCAACATACTACTTATGCCTTAACTGTCAAGTAGCATTTTAGTGTTACATAGTTTAATATACTCTTATTGTAGTAGTAGGCTGTTGTATCATATGACCTCTATAGCCTCATATATTACCAATTTTTTTTTTTTTTTTTTTTACATCTGAGTATAAAAAAGAGGTTAATTTGCATGATCAGGTAGAATGAAAAATTAGATTTCTATCTGAAATGTAATGAACCGTCCAGTACCATTTGCTTTGCTTTGTAAATTTGAATGAGAACTTCTTGTAGCTATGAATTAAATTGTTTTTATACTGTCATTCTGCTCATATTTAACATAATTAATGTTTGTCTGTTTGTTGTTTTGTTTATCTATGTATTTATTTACATTAGGAGAACTGCAAGAATGACGAAATCCTAAAATCTCTGAAGTATGTCCGTCCAGGGAACGGCTTTGAACCAAAGTTTCAGCTCCTTGAAAAGGTGGATGTGAATGGAAAGGATGCACACCCCTTGTTTGTCTATCTGAAAGAAAAGCTGCCATTTCCCGGTGATGAGAGCATGGCTCTCATGACTGATCCACAGTTCATCATTTGGAGTCCAGTGTGTAGGAGTGATGTCTCCTGGAACTTTGAGAAGTTCCTAGTCGGTCCTGATGGAGAGCCCTACAAGCGCTACAGCAGAAATTTCCTCACCATCAATATTGAGGCAGACATCCAAGAGCTTCTCAAGAGAGTCAAGTAAATAGTATGACACACCCCTGATGGCAGTTAACAACCGTTCTGCACAGCATTGCCAAAAATAGTTATCAGTCGAGCCCATCTGTTTGGGGTATTTTATCATGCTCACCACTTTCGCAGTTTAGATCAACTGCAACACAACTTTTTATGTGATATGTCCAGTGAATTACACTATGGTTGGTCAGCCTGTTTACTGAATGAAGGCATTCCTTGAATCCTTTTTGTGAGGGGAGTTTCTGATGAAAATGTAAAAGACAGATTCAGCCACTGTGTATAACTCGTATCACAATTTATTAAAATAAAAATAAAATAAAATACAAATCACCACAAAGTGAGTGCTTTTAGATTTTCTGTTCCGTGCAAAAAAGTACTTCAAAACATTTTAGATGTCTGGAAAAATAATATGGTTTTATGTGTGCTATGTAGTGTTGTTTCATTATGTGGACAAATAATTTCCAGTCCGCAAACATCAAAGCTGATACTGAGATGTATAGAAATGTTCTTAATAGTAATGTAACCAATATAAAATATATATATTTTTTATGTAATTTCAGTAACTTACTAATGCTAAACTGTGCATGTGAAACAGTCGGTCTACGCCATACTTCCTGGTTGAACGCACGAAGCTATCCCTGATTGAACACTACGTAAGTCAGCGACTAACTCAACATGGCCGGCCAGGAAGATCCAGTGCAGAGAGAGATCCACCAAGACTGGGCCAATCGCGAATATATAGAAGTAATAACCAGTAGTATCAAAAAAATCGCCGACTTTCTCAACTCATTCGGTAAGCTTTTAAAAACTCAATGTCAAGGACAAGACCTCCACTAATGTGGACGTTTACAATAAATTGCTGGCCGCTTGAGCTAGCTGTCCTGCTCTTGTTAGCAATGGTGTTGATATTTTCTATGGCCACTCCCAGTTAGCAGTTAGCTTAGCCGCCGTCTTGTTGTTTTCTCGTATAGCTACTGTCACAGTTTGGTGAAGGGTCGGCTCGTATTTTCGTTTGGCATTTCAACTGCTATGTAACAAATGCCAAAACATGCAACCAAAATGGTTATGGATTCGAATATTCATGTACTGTTTTATATTAACGCTTGTCTGTTCCGCTGTCATGGATGTTACGCACAGATGTGTACTGATGCTCTGTGTGGAACAACATCGGCCAAAACATTAGCAGTGAGGTTGTTTATTGTAACTGACTGCAACAAATCGATTGCATTTGGCATAACATTTTCTAAATGAAACTTATTGCTATTAGATATGTCGTGTCGGTCCCGTTTGGCCACTCTCAATGAGAAGCTAACAGCGTTGGAGAGGAGGATCGAATACATTGAGGCGAGAGTGAGTATGCTGCATTTAATTAAACAACCTGATTGCTATTTTTTTGTACATTTCAAAGTGGTGTAACCATCATATAAATGTGTATCTCATTACAGGTGACAAAAGGAGAGACCTTGACCTAGAAGGCAACATTGAAATTCACAGCAACCTGCCCACCCACACCCTCAATCCTTGGAATAAGTTTGCTGGATTTCACCCTACTTTTTTAGGGCCATGTGGACCATTTTTATAGTAAATGGCTGAATTTGTGTTATTTTATCCCATGATGCATTTGTATAGAATATATGGGTCAGTTTTTGGCATCAGTGATTCAACCATCACCAATTTTACAAAATGAAAATAAGTATAACCACAAGTTTTGGTTTCAAAAAAATGTTGTGAATCTCAATTATGGATCTTTTATCAGCACAATTTGTTGACCATCTGTGTTGTACACAGCATCATTACCACATCAGAGATTTATGAAAGTGGAATATTCTTGTGTGCCATGTTGAACAAGTAATTGTGTAGTCATCTTTATTAAGGACCTGCTTGTACAGTGAACTGTTTGGTGATGTTTCAGGATTTAAATACTGTAATAAATGATAAACAAGGATTTCGTTTCATGTTGTAGCTTATTAACGTCAGATTCAACTTAATTGACAAGAAATGTTGGTTGGCATGCAAGCTGTATACAGTTTTCAGGAAGTCTCAATACACTCAAAGATGAGACATTTACAGGAAGATACAAATATAGACACAGCCAAATAATGAGAAGTGAATACTGGCATTTTCAGTAATGTGATACAAACACGAGATGGAACTCAAACATCATACTGAATTGTACAGGTCAAAATGCCATTACAAAGTTGTGGTAATGCTTAGATGCTGGAATAAAATGTAGATCATTTAAATTATTCATTTTGAATAGGTTTCATATACCGGTTTATTTGCATGCAGTATATTGACTGAAATGAATAATCTACAAACTCCTCAGATTTAAAATCACTCACAGATATCTGAACTTTATTTTACACTGTAATAGTCCTTTGTCGTTTATGACAGATAAGTAAAGGGATTCTATTTCTAGTGTAGTCTTCGCAGTTAAATCAGTGTGAACATGCAGCCTGCTGTGTACAACGGACAGGATAAACAGACTCTGTTTTCTTTTATAGCGATTCAAATGAGCTTAAAGGTTTAATTGAGTCAGGATCATTATATTACAGTATTTCTTCGACTTAAAAGACAGACTCATTTGTTTTATAATTAGAATTTTCCAGTATGAGATCAGTACAGTAAATCTATCTATCCATTCTTAGTAAAAAATTAATATACTTTGAGGTCAAACAACATTTGTAATATGGTAATAAACAGCGACCTATGTGAGGATGTTGATATTGTCATTTGTTGCTCGGATTCATGGTTGTACTGCAAATAAGACAAGCTAAAAAAGCGAACGATTCCCAGTAAAATGGCGCTGTTTACAGTCATAACCCACAGTAAGGACTTTCAGGCAGTATTCAACCGCCATCAACCGTCATTGTCAAAGAACTGTAACACTGTGTGACCCCCTTTGTCCCAACGCAGCATTAGTTTTATATATCTAAACAAAACCAACTTTCAAACCTATGAGTTAGACCTAAGAAACGCCAAAGCCCAGACCCCCGTTTTGCCTGTGAGGTAAACTCGGGGAGGAATTTTACCCTCACCCACAATGCACCGCGCTGTACACTGATGCATTTTGGGACAAAGAAAGTGCCATCGTAGTGTTGTGGAAAGTCCTTGAACGTGAGATGAATTTTTCAGACTACAATTCTTCAAACAGAGTCGCGAAAAACTAACAGTGTGCAACAGCGCCATTGAAAAACGACACTGGTGAGTTACTATAGAACCGGGTGGGAGAGTACATCAAACCACAGCTCTTTATTTTCGCCATTTTTTTTTTCTGGCAGCCGTCTGTTAGCTAACGTCAGAGTCCATGTTAGGCGTTACTAACATTTTGATGTGCTCATTGTTTTCGGTTCTATGGAAGCTCAGATCGGTATAAATCACAGATTTTGACATTATTAATGTGTAACCCCAAACTTTTGGTACTTTTTTTGTTTTGTAGAGGTCGTGTGAGTGCGGAGACAGCGTGAAGATGGGAGCTGATAAAAGGTGAGTTGCGGCGTTAGGCGCTAACCTAATTGGCTACGGAAGGTGTGGCTAACCACAAAGACCGTGCCAAATTTATCCAGCTGCTTTCTCCTCTAAGGGCAAATGCTGTTGCATTGAAAACATTGAACATTTAAATTATTATTACATCCTAGCAATTAAAGAACCGTCTAGAAATCCCGCACACTTCCAAATCTCATTTAACATTGTGTAAATGTAAAATAACTTGGCCACTTGTTTTGCAAGCAGTCTGGATGTGGGTGTGTTAAAATTATCTAAAAGCTGACCATCATGCAGGATATTTTCGATTCAGTTTTACCAAAAGTAGAATTAGAATGTCTTTATTGTCATTGCACGAGCACAACGAAATTGGATGCAGTCCTTAAGGTGCTGGTTTAAAAACAATTTGAATAAATACTTATAAAACACAAAAACACGACAAAAGACAACATTCACATTATGTGGGTATTGCACAGGTTAAAGGTGCAGGTGTTGCACAAATTCACAGTAGTAAAGTTTAAGTGCCTCACCTTTATGAATAACAGAAAAAACAAAGATCTCAATCCTCAGCACTCAAAAATATGAAAAGTCTTCGACTACCTTGACAATGAAAACTATACACTCAGTTCAGCACTTGTGTAATAGATAGTTGGACAATTAACACCTGGATACAGACTCATTTTCACACACAAACTGGAAGACAGCTGTATCATGTCAGTAGAAAAGGGTTTGGCATATAATAATGCACTACCTAATGCTTACACCAAGGTGTTATACAGCACTGAAGCTTTAACAATGTCCCTCAGTCGTAAGTTGCTTAAAAAGTGGCTGCCAAATTAGTAAATATGATTTGAAGCATGTGTATCTAAAGTTTCCACCTCTTAAATCTTTATATTAGAGAAGTTCATTATAAATTAATGTTCAATCTTTGCTTGACTCCATATTAGCCAATGACCCTAAAAGAGTAGGAAGATGTCAGGCATTTTTTTTATAGATAGATAGATAGATAGATACTTTATTAATCCCCGAAGGGAAATTCAAAATTCAAAATAATTGTTATCAATAAATTCTGTAATTGAGCTGGCTGTTTCAATAGCATCATATGATAAGAAATGTTCATGGTCTTGTCTTCCTTTCAAAATTTTCCGAAATAGAATTAGTCGGACAGAACGTAGTGGTAGATATGGCTCTGACCAGTCCCGCGATGAATCTGAATGGCGTGACAGAAGAGAGCGGGATCTAGAGCGTGATCACAACATGCGCCGCTGGGGGGAGGATAGACGTAATGATCGTTATGAAGTAGGTGATCGTCGAGGATCAAGAGACAGTCCAGAGGTAAAAATTTTAATGTTCAGTTGTTTCTAATAGTTTTATGATTTATCGGTAAATTGCTTTGTTTGTGATTAATTGATGCATTGGTCAATTTGTTTTAAAGCACAGAGAACGGAAACGACGCAACAGTGATAGATCGGAAGATGGGTATCACTCTGATGGCGACTACCCAGAGCAGGATTATAGAAGGGAGCCAGGAGATGAGAAGAAGAGTAAGACCATCATGCTCTGGGGCCTGTCTCCTCATGTGACTGAGGATGATGTAAGTCTTCAGTTTTCTGATGCAGAAAATTTTTAGTTTTGTGCAAGTACCAAAGCCGCTGTAAGCGCAAATGCCTTTTTAAAATGGAAAAAATGCAGAACACTATATTCCTATATCCATTTTCTTATTCAGATTCGTTTTGCAATAGACCAACTGGAGGGACCCCAACCAGTGGATGTCAGGCTGATGAAAAAGAAAACAGGTGAGAACCAGCTGTACGACGGAACCCAACTTTCCCCCCCCTAAGTGTTTGACCAATAGGGCCAGTCTGCTTCCATTCAGACCCATTTCCCATAGCAACTAGGAGACAGTTGTATGGAATTATCAGAGAGAGGTTTAATATGTTGTTTAAGAATCTTTATTTCAGCTTATTTTGGAGCTTTTTAAGGTAAGTAACTGCTGCATTACTAGTTTTTAAGAAAGTCAATTGACAGTCACACACTTCCTTGCTGAGTGTGGTTTTAACAGTGATATTCAGCAGGATTTTTTTGCTATGGTAAAACCCCTAAGGAGGTTGGCCCATTGTGTACCAAAAAGGGCTTGGGTCGTGAAGCAGTTTGTGGAAGAGTTTGAATAATATGCCCATGGACTCTTAACTAACACGCCTCCCGTCTATATTTGAATGCTGTCTCTAGGTATAAGCCGTGGTTTCGCCTTCGTGGACTTTTATCACTTGCAAGATGCTACCCGATGGATGGAGACCAATCAGGTTGCTTCTCAATCGCCAAGTCTAGTTTTAATCTTGGGCATCTAGAGAAATAACCCAAAAGGCAACCAAAGTGAATTAAATAAATGTAAACTGTATTGATCTTATTGGAGAAAACAATGGACTGTACGTCACAGGGCAAAACGATTTCATGTGTACATTGGAGATAATTACGTTCATGAATTTGATTTAACAATTATTTTAATTTACTATAAAGACAATGGCATCCAAGCTACAGATCTGAGTTATTTTGTGAGTTAGTTGTCATCTCCTTAACCAATCTGCATTTAAAATAATGAACACATTATCGTTTCCTTACTAATAGAGGCATTACCAATGTTATTTCAGAGATGACTGTAATCTCAGACTATTCTTTTTGTATGCTCACCCCTCAGTAGGTGAGAACTTTTTTTTTTGTTTTGTTTTATAAAGTCACCCTCTTGTCTTAATACTTTTGTTTTTTTCTCTTTTTTTAATAAGTCAAACATGTCTTAGGGGGTCACATTGTACACTCTGCTCCAGTTTGGTCTGGGCACACGGGTCCCAAACACCTAAAGAATCCTCCATACACCATGTTCACACGTACATCATCATGTGCCTGGCTTTAATACAAAGGCTATCTGTTGGGGGGTCCCTCTTCCCCTTCTTTCCCTTCCAACACTGCTAGCTCTGTTGATGAGATAAATGCTACCATGAACACCTGAGTAATTTTTGTCCTCCTTTTTCAGAAATGTCTGACCATCCAAGGCAAAAGTGTGGACATGCACTACAGTCACCCCAGAAACAAGTATGAAGACTGGCTCTGCAACACTGTAAGTCAATGATCTGTTTTGCTTTCACACTCACATTGTCCAAACAGTGCTACTGCAGAACATTGCACACACACCCGAACACACCCAGAAGTTAGGATTTTAAATTATAGTTTTGCAGTTCTGTCAGCTAATTTTTTGGTACCCTTTAATTTGATAAGAGGTAAAGGTTAGGTTGTGTCTCAGGTAAGTATGGTATGCTTCACCTGTATAGACTGCCTGTTCTCTGAGGCAGCACTGTTAAGGGCTTTAGTAGGTGTATAATAAAAATGATGTGAACGGTTACTTGCAGTGTGGCCTGTACAATTTCCGGAGGAGGCTGAAGTGCTTCAGGTGTGGAGCAGCCAAAGCTGGTAAGTAGTTAAATCAACGAAAGGCCACTGACAGCAGACATCTGGCCTGCCTGAGGCAACACTCCTGGGATGCAACGCAGTTTATGTTTGTGGAGTTGTAGAGGCCAGTAAAACAAATGATGTGGATACTATGTGCTGTCACTGTCAGTGTATAAATGGAGAAACAGCATGCATTTTTCTTTCCTACCTGACATAACACAAAATGGGGAGAAAACACAATACATAATAATGTTAATGAGATGACCTTTCTTATATTGCAAACACTGACTAATATTTAGCACAGGGTTTTGACACTTGTTACCCCATTTCCAGTTCTCTGATGACATTATTTTGAAGGTAATGTTAATGCACTTCTTACTTCTGTTATTCTCTCAACAGAAGGTGAAAACAGCGGCGGAAATAATGGAGTCTCTGAGTCACAGCCCAGTGGAGATTTTTATGGCGACAGTAAGAAATTCTGTTTTATAGCTCTAATATTATGTTTTCTAGTAAAGAATATCCAATAGAGGATGAGTTGTTCTAAAATAGAATTTTTTGTTCTGAACAGCAATCATCTTGAGAAACATTGCTCCCCTGACCACTGTGGAAGCCATAATGGCAGCCCTGGCACCATATGCCAATCTTTCCTCCAGCAACATTCGCCTCATCAAGGACAAGCAGACAGGCCAGAACAGAGGCTTTGCCTTTGTACAACTGTCTTCTCCTCTGGTAAAGCATTCTTTAATATTTACATTGTCACAATCTCCTTTTTGGCATTGTAATTTACTGCTGTAGTAACTGGAGATATAGTGTCACAGTTAGAGTGGTCACAATAATTATGGTTGTCAGTATCATCATGATAATGTTGGAAAAAAATGTAAAACAAACCAAAATCTTTTCCCCAACTCACTGTTTGCATTTAAAGATTGAGATAATAACTTTATCAACACAGCATAAAAAGAGCAACTATTTTATGTCCAGTAACCAACAACCATTTAAAATGTAACTTGTCTTAAAATTTTTTCCTGGATGTCCCAGTTACCTGATGATGTCTGTATTCAACTGAAGATTTAATATCATTACTTTTCACAGGAGGCCTCCCAACTATTGACAATCTTACAGGGACTACAGCCTCCTCTGAAACTGGATGGAAAAACAATTGGAGTGGATTATGCTAAAAGTGCCAGAAAGTGGGTATATAAATATATGTATATATTTTATGATAGATAACAAGATTGACTTGAAACTGTATTCTGTAACTTTTAATTTCTTTGGCAACTCGTGTGTTCCTCTTGGGAATAAATAAATAAATAAATGTCTGACATTTGCCCATTTTAGGGACCTCTTACTGCCAGATGGGAATCGTGTCAGTGCCTTCTCTGTGGCCAGCACAGCCATCGCTGCAGCTCAGTGGTCCTCAAGTCAGGTAGTCCATTTACTCTCTCCATCACATTATTTATCATCTTCCAATGATATGTAAATGTCACAGAGTCATAATTCACACTTAAACTATTCTTTTCACCACAACAGAGCTCAGAGGGAATGTCGGAGTATAGCTACCTGCAAGAAGGCTATACTCCAATGTCACAGGTTAGTAGTAGAGGGGGAAAGAATTCACCAAATCGTCTGGCTGTTTATAATTTCTGATGTATTTCATAGAAACGTTTAAAAAGAAAAAAGCTAGATGTCCCTTTGCAATGTACTAAGCTGGGGTATTTTTGAATGTCAAGCTCAAAAATGTACCTTTGTAATTAAATTAATAACTTTTTCCAAAGGAGTTCCAGACATTCTATCACCAAGGAGCAGGATCTAGCACTTCACAGGGAAATGGCATTCTGGGAGGTAGGAAATGCTTCTACACCTCACAGTTATCACAGTTACTGATATTTTTAGTATTTGACAAATAAAAATATTAGTTATTGTGATGACGCAGGGCTAAGATCACAGTAGTTTTTAACATTGCAGCACATTAATGCTGTAGGAACAGCACAGCGGTAAATTACACAACCTTACTTTTAGAATGTAGAAATTATGCAGATCTCTGCTTACTAGACTCTAAACAGTGTACTAATATATTTTGTTTTTTTTATTTGATGTGTTGCATTGTAAAAAAAAAAATTACAGAGCTTTGTATTTTCAATTTTAGCTGCCCCTGGTGTAAAGATTGTTCCAACTGCAGCTGGAGTAGTAATATCACAGAGTGCACAAGTCTACCAACCGCATATCATTTCTCAGCCAGCTGTTCAGGTAACACATCTTTTTTAACTGTGGAATTACACCATACTGCCATTATTAAAGTGGGTGATGTAACAGTCTGAAAATAACTATTATTTGTTGAAGGCATTGCCACTTGCTCAGCCACTGGAGGCAAAACCACAGACAGGGCTTCTACCAGGGATTGAAACTGCACCGTTGCCTGTTGCTCCTGTAGTTGCTGCCACTGTTACTGCTGCCAGTACATTAATAGCCCCTGGACAGACAGCCACCACCAGCACTGGTATGAGCACACAGTATCCCTTAAATCCTTCTCACTTCAAACTTATTTTCCTTGAATGAAGTTTTCTATGGCCTTAGTTCATGATGGAATTCTATACATTTGACAGCTGTTCCTGATACGTCCACCTATCAGTATGATGAGTCCTCTGGCTACTATTATGATCCCCAAACTGGCCTCTACTATGATCCAAACACACATGTAAGTAGTTCTCAGGCACTTAATTTTATGACAGGAGTATATATTGTTTTCATGATGCACATTGGTGTTGTTTATGTCCTTTCAGTATTACTACAACTCCCAGACGCAGCAGTACCTGTACTGGGACAGTGAGAAGCAGACATATGTACCTGCCCCAACGGACACAAATGCTGCACAAAATGATAATGCACCTAGTGGCTCTACAGCGACAGGAGGCAAAGAACCAAAAGAGGGCAAGGAGAAAAAGGAGAAGCCCAAAAGCAAAACTGCTCAGCAGGTACTGTCATATTTCAGCACGTATTATCTGCATCTTACCTGTACAATCTATAAAGTTTTATTAATGTTTAAGTTCTATTAAGTTTCATGGTCAAAATACTTGATGCTTTCAGATTGCTAAAGACATGGAGCGGTGGGCAAAGAGTCTCAACAAGCAGAAAGAGAACTTTAAGAGTAGCTTTCAGCCTATTAGTCAAGAAGAAAGGAAGGAGGCAGCAGCCGCTGATGCTGGTTACACACTGTTTGAAAAGAAGGTAATCCTGCGGGATTTAATATCTGAAAAAGACACCACAGACGTCACATGTAAATTAAAACAAGAATGTCTTGGATTCATTCATTTTACTTGGCCCTATTTACTTTTAGCAGGCCGGAACTCTAGATAGACTCATACCAGAAATGCCAAGGGGCCCTGAGGAGGAGCCTCCACCCAGCTCTGTCAACAACTCCAAGGTAAGTGTTTTCTGCATCACTGATTCAAGACTGTACTTGTATCTTGCAACATTGTTTAGCAAGTAATGTCAATGTCATTTTAGTTTCACTTGAAATATGTGTATTCTATTATGTTCAGGTGGTATTTTTAAAAAATATTAACACCTGTCTTTGTTTATCTGTGGTGTGCCTAGGTTGGTCTGGTAGCAGCTTACAGTGGAGACAGTGATCCTGAAGAGGGGGGAGCTGAGATTGATGGTGGGGACGTGGGCCAGGACAAGCTCACAGACTGGAAAAAGTTGGCCTGCTTGTTGTGTAGGAGACAGTTTCCCAACAAAGAGAGTCTAATACGACATCAGCAACTCTCTGACCTTCACAAAGTAAGTAAAATCATGCACTCATACACGAAATGTAAAAAAAAACACATAAGGCCATGAGGTATAAATCTTTTCATTGATCCTTCCTAGAAAAACCTGGAAGTTCTCCGCAGATCCAAAATGAGTGAAGCAGAACTCGAAGAGTTGGAGAGGAAAGAGACGGAGGTTTGTCTCAAAATAAAAACCTACCTGTTATTGTTATGTTGTTCCTCTTTCCACGTGATTGATTTACCTGAAATATTTTATTATTCTGGTGTACAGATGAAATATAGAGACAGAGCAGCTGAGAGGAGGGAAAAGTATGGCATCCCTGAACCACCAGCACCCAAAAAGAAGAAATTTTGCCAACCAGCACCAGCCATGTAAGCAGCTTTGTTTGGTTTTAAAGCACTAATGTGTGTAACATGCTGTTTTCAAGTCCTTGTAGAGCTTTACTTCTTTATAATGTATTTTCAATGATATTTTAATATTCTCATTTTTCCCCTGCAGTAACTATGAGCAGCCCACCAAAGACGGCCTCAACAGTGACAATATTGGGAACAAAATGCTGCAGGCCATGGGCTGGAAGGAAGGGAAGGGACTTGGTCGCAATCAACAGGGCATCACCACACCCATTGAGGTATTCAAATTGATCACCTGGTGGTGTCACTCTGTATCCAGAACTCATCAGCATCAATAATCGCATCTGTATTGCAGAAGGCACTCAAGTTTGTGTTTTGTTTTTTTTTTTGTTTTTTTTTTTCCTTCAGGCGCAGATGAGAACAAAAGGAGCAGGACTTGGCACTAAAGGCACCAACTACACACTGTCTTCTTCAGACACATACAAAGACGCTGTCCGCAAAGCTATGTTCGCCCGTTTCACTGAATTGGAATGAGCCATTAATCTTCAGATGAAATGACTCTTCATCTTGGCCTTCAGATGATTTACTCCTTTTTTGAAGAGCAGCTCACCATGTCTGCATCAACGAAGGAAAATGTCTTGACACGGAAGCAAAAGATCCTTTATGTTCATTCCAGATTTGATCCATGATGATTGTGCCTCTTGCTGTAAACAAGACGGTAGAAATGATCTGTAATGGAGGTTTATGAAAATGATGAATAATTTAATTTATAAATTGTACATATGCACAGAAAATGTACTTCCCTAGTTTACAATTTCTTTTGTATTTTTTCCGTGCAATGCGCTTTTGTCTTGGCATGTTAAGACTGTACAGTTTATATAAAATATCTTGTTTGTACATGAAATAAATTACCTAAGAGATTTCTGCTATGTGTTTTTAAATGAATGTCAATCTCATTTCATTATTACACATTACTATTTGTTTTCTGGTGTGCCTTGAATTTCTGATCGGAGAGAATGACCCAGAAACAGGCCGCTTGGGTCAAATTCCAGTTATTTCCAATGGATATTTCAATTGTGGAGCAATACAACAGTATTTTGACATAAAAATATACTTTTGGATATTTAAGTAATTTTAAAAAGAAATTTTGCCAATTGTAATTCATGTGTCAACAGGAAGCAATTAAGATAAATAACCAAAAGGCTTGTCGTCTGTGCCCCTCTCTTCTATCCACGTCTTCCCCTGGCTTCATAAACTTACTCTTCATCATCTCCAACAGTGACATCGATGAAAAAAACGCTGGTTTGGATGCTGCGTTCATGAAAAGTCGGAACCGAGAAAATCTGTATTCCAACTCGGAAATTTACGACTTCCGAAATCATAGCGCTCACGCTACAGGTTAACTCGGAGGAGAAAAAATAAGTTTGGCAAATTGTCACTGTTTGCTGAACGCTGAAATGTTTGCAGCAGCCATTTTTGTTTATTTTGGAAGCGGTCATTTCCGAGTTTGACAACTCAGAGCTGGAGGGTCATGTCATGTTGGGAAAGTAAAGCACATTGCAATGTAAAGGTGAGGCAGCTTGTCTCTGTATGTCTTATTGTGTGAATGATGCATGTAAGTGAATTTCCTTCAGGATAAATAAAGTATACATCTATCATATTTAGAATATCGAAATAATATAATATTGCACCTGTATATGAACTGGGATGAAAAATACAGTGGAGGTTGCTTAAATACTAGCTTTCGTAGTGGTGGCGTAGTGGTTAACGCTGTCGCCCCACAATATGAAAGTCACAGGTTCGATTCCCGGCCAGAACATGTCCGGGTTAATTAACATAAATGTATGTGGAGAAACATCAAATGCTATATTTAGAATTTCAACTTGCTCTTTGTGATAAAACTTTACACCATATGGACATGTCCATTTCAAAGAAAAGTGCGACAGATCAGTTCATGCTTCAGATGGTTTTCTAAAATAATATAGCTATAAATAACGTGAAGTTTTTCTGCTTACTTACGCACATCGCCAGTGAAGGTATTGTATGTAGTGATGTGAGTGTGTCCTTTGTGTGAATAGATGCTTTGTGTTGTCACAGTGGGATATTTGGGGGCTCAAATAAAACACCCCTCCAAGTCAACACTCAGAAATGAGCCCATCTCTTTGTCTTTCCAGTGTTTTTCAATTTATTTTTCATGCGTCTCAGATCACATTACAATAAAAATACATTTACAGATGATTTTAGAGATGTGCCAAATCATGAGTTTGAACCCAGTTTTTCTCTATATATCTCATAGATAAAACAGATCATGTATATTTCTGTTGGCTGGTCAGCTTGCCTGTCTGTGCTGGTATTCATTGAATAAGCAATGTGTTACATAATGAAATATAATACAGTCCATCTATTGGGTTTGTTTTATTTACCTTATAGTGCCCTGTCCTTTGATATTTCCACCTCTCAGGGAGAAATGTTCTGAACCGCACATCCACATCTGATGCATAAATATATTGCAGCAACTCTTCTTTACTCCTGTGGTCTTAGACTGAGCTGCTGCTGTAATAATCCCATCCTTCTTTCTCAGAAACGTTACAAAAATCAAACATCCATCCCAGTTTGAGAAAGGTGAGCCATATCCCTCTCGCTGTGAATGGCTTACGTAATTCTTTAAACATGTCTGTGAGGGTTCTCGTTCATCCAGGTCATCGTTATCCAAAGAGAGTTGAGTCGAGAGCGACTGGACTTGGTTCAATATCCTTGAAGACGTCTCATCCAAGGGGCCTCCTCAGTTCGTTCCTTCTGACTGGAGAAAGCTAGTCTGACAGCTCCTGAAGATCCATAAAGATGGAGCCCCTCCCCCTCCCCCAGGCCTGTCACCTACAATATTGTCAAACATGTAGCTAACATTGTGACCCCTTCAGTGGATAAAACACCTCACCATATCCAAAACTCCATCGACTTCATGACCGAGGTCCAAGGTGTCAAAATGGAACCGAATGAGACCATGGTATCCTACGACATGACCTCTTTATTCACCTGCATCCCTACTAAGGAAGCTTTGGAAACTGGAGGCAACGTTTGCTGTGTGACAACACCTTCCATAATAGGATCAACCTTAACCCAGACCAAATTTGTCAACTACTGGACCTGAACATGACATATGTCCAATTCAGGGCTCAGTTTTACAGACAGAAACAGTGTTTGCTCTGGGCTCCCCAGTATCTCCCATTGTGGCGAACCTATACATGGAAGAGGTAGAACAACCTTCTTCAGAGGAGAGGCAAAACGTCTTCAAGCATATTGAAATCCTTTAAAATAAGGAAATTGGGAATTAATATAGCTCAGCTGTGACCAAGCACTGCCCGTTCCTGAAGAAGATGTTGGCCAGGGTCTCTAAACTTTAAACACCTTGGCTTTAGACTCTAAACCATCAATAAGTAAGTTTGTGACAGGCTGAAATATAAACCATTGTTTTGTGGTTGGATTCCATGAATATAGTTTAGATGATGATGGAAATAGTTTGACTTGAACATCACCCAGGCAGACAGAAGCAGGAATGTTTGTTTTGCTTGAAGATTCAAGTAGAGTAGGGTTTGGTTACATGTATTTTTTTGTTCTGTGAATACTCATCTGTCTCCCATGAATTGGTTTTGTAATCCAGTCCCTGAGATAGGAATCTACCTTTCTGAACAAAAAAGTAGCCAGTTTGCCACTTTGAAAAACCAAAAGGTTTTTATTTTCAGGATCCTGATATCATAAAAAAGCGTTTAAAAAAAATGAGTTAGAGTTGGATTTCCCATCCAGCCACTGGAAAAGTGCTCATAAAACACAGACAGAAAATTCTCACTCTTTTTTTCTTTCACAGTGTGTGTGATATATATATATTTTTTATATAGTTTTGCTCCAAAAACAAATCCTCCTATGTTGGACCTGGTTTTGTTTCTGATCTTGATATTGTGCATATCACTTACACTTACACCATGGCTGGTAATTGATACTGGTCTGATGGACATTCCCACCTGATTATCTACTTCGACTAGTCTTTCAAATAAGAATTAATTTCCTAACTAATCCAATCATCAGAAATATTACCTCACATCAACCACAGAGTCAACAACACGCTCCTGACACCGTGAGTCGAGTCAGTGGTATTCTGTCAGTCTGTGTCTCAGTGATTAGAAGAATAAATGTCTATAAATTAAGTTCTGTTTTTGATTTGAGCCGCAACAACTACAAACATCAAGTCAATTCTGAGTTAATGTACAAACTGTTGAATGAGCTTCATTAAGCCACCTTGGCCTGTAGAGGCTGCAGGACTCTAATGTATCCAGACAGTTTACTTGTACTCAGATCTCTGAAATAAAATAAAATATTATTCATGTTCTACATTTTCTCAGAGGTGATGTGAAAATAACATGTTGACTGGGATGTCATGGCCTTAAACAGCTTACTGACCATGTCTGAGTTAAATATATCCACATTTTCTATTTCATGTTTTATAGTTAAAATGCTCATCAGCTACTCGCCCTCGCCCACCCCCCTACCTTTTCCCCTGAAGACCCTCTTTTCCCATTAAAGAACATTGAACCCTCCCTTCATTGGCTCTGTCTGCTTCTGGGTCCTATTTTCTCAAACCTTCACAGAAATTTCTGGCCAACATGGACCCAGCGGATGCAGCCCCCGACCCCCAGCTTGTACATGCAGTTACCTACCAAGGAGTTCTTCTGGGACAACATGAACAACTTCTCCAGGCTTGCTCTGAGAGCAATCAGAGCATGGTAAAGCAGATAACTGATCTTTCGCTTCAAGTTTCCCAACTCTCTTCTTTGTTCACTCCTCTTGCTCCGCCAACGCAGGATGACGGTTGGGTAGTGTGTCCATTGTGGCAAGGGTGGCCATTTCCTTGCTTCCTTCCCTCTGTGGCCAAAAGATCAGGCTCATCAGACAGAGAGGGGGTCCTGATGAGCCATACGTCCGTTTCTGCTAACTCCCCTCACCCTTGTTTGCAGCTCAAGGCAACTTTCATGTGGCAAACGGAGTCACTCCCTGTTTGAGTGCTGGACTCAGGCGCAGACAATAACTAACCTCCCTGAATCCAAAGATGTGAAAGCTCTGGGTGGAAAGCTTCTGGCTTGCATCACCCATTGAACCAACACTCTCTGTCTCTCGCTGTCTGCAAACCACAGTAAGCCCATCCATGTTATTCCCTCCCCACGGGCCCCTTTAGTTCTAGGGCTCACCTGGCTTAAAGTCCATAAACCTCACATCGGCTGGTCCGCTGGCACTATTATTAATTGGAGTGTTTTTTGCCATTCACACTGATTGCGGTCTGCCATTGCTCCCATTAAGCTTTCCTCTGCTTCCCCCGAGCCTCCTGACCCCTCCTCCGTTCCATTAACCTATCACGACCTCGGAAGTGTTTAGCAAACAGTGAGCATTATCTCTGCCCCCTCATACACCTTATGATTGTGCAATCAAACTGCTCCCCGGTGTCCCTTTGCCTGCTAGCCGTCTGTACAACCTGTCACGCCCAGAAAGGGAGGCCATGGAAAAGTACTGCCATGATTCCCTCTATGCTGGTTTGATCCGTCCTTCTTCTTCTCCTGTTGGAGCTATTTGTTTTGTGAAAAAAAAAGGATCACACTTTATGTCCCTGTATTTATTTCCGTGGCCTTAATGACATTACTGTCAAAAACAAGTATCCACTCCCCAACTATAAGTGCAACTATGATGGAATCAGAGAACTGTTGGCAGTGGTTCTGGCATTGGAGGAATGGAGGCACTGGCTTGAGGGAGCTGAACAACCATTTGTTGTATGGACTGATCACAAAAACTCCTACCTTTGCTCTGCTAAACGATTAAATACCCAACAGGCCTGGTGGGTCTTGTTTCTAGGGCGATTTAACTTCACTCTCACCTACTGACCTGTCTCACTAAACACTAAACCCGATGCCCTCTCCTGCCCGGCCACTCTATAGAGACCCGACTCAGAACCAGAGACCATTCTACCTTCTTCCTGTGTGGTTGCTACAGCTACGTGGGAGATAGAGACCCTGATTTGGGAGGCACAGCACTCTAACCCGGACCTAGGTAATGGCCCCACTAACCGTCTATTTGTTCCTGACTCTGTTTGGTCTCAAGTGTTGCAGTGGGGGCTTTGGGGGCCACTTCCAGTCTTTTGTCCGGGTACCACCTTCAGACACAATTCTTTCACCTGCTTGGTGACAGGGATGTCCCTGGGTGGGATCTCCTGATGTGGATTCTGCCTGTCCCTGTCCCCTGACCTGTCCTCTTTGTCTCTGCCCTGGATCCTGTGCCTGCCACATCCAGCTCCGGTCTCCAGCCTCTCCAGCACCTCAAAGTCTCAACACAGCCTGACTCCAGCACTCACCTGATCTGATCATCAGCCATTCACCCTCGCCCATCCCCCTCCCTTTTTCCCATGAAGACCCTCTTTTCCCATTAAGGGAAGGGTCGGTGGGGGGGGAGTCGGACGCTCAGGAGGCGGACCCAGTGCGACCCCCAGTTGAAACCACACAGGCTTTTACAATGCTTACCATTTCTCAAAGCGCGTGCTGCCTCCCGATGTGCGTAAAATCTCTTCAAATGTAGATCAACACCTCACCGAGAGAAAGAAAAACGGGGGAAGGAGAAAAAGCGATCGACATATAATTCCCGATCAGCAGAGAAATTATCTCCAAAGCTCCGCGACCAGGTCCGGTAAGACTCAACGAATCAGTTTTTTTTAAATCCAATCAGGATAACGTGCTTTGTTTACACGCTCACCGCAGCTGTGTATGTGATCTTTGCGTTTGATCGATTTTGATTTGTAAAAGATCATTTTATAACCTTTTTAGTCAGATGTTTTTTTTTTCTCTCTAACCACACACGGAGAAAGCGGGGAAAAAGGAAATACATGAATACAGGGATCCTAAATGATCCCATGGCGCGCCATCCGGGGCCACATGGCTTTGTTTCCTTATAGGATGGAGCGAGTGATCAATAAATAAAGATGAGCATGTTGCAACGAGCGCCAAGATCAGATGTCACGACCATGTGGCTCAAGGAGTCAATGACAGATTGGTGGTCTTCTATTGTGTGTCCGAGTCGTGTTGTGTTTTGATTTTTTGGATGAGTTTGGGGCTCAAAGCCAAAGTTAGCCAAATAGTGTGAAGGCTATGTGGCACAAAAACGCATTTTAAAAGGCCAACAGTTTTTCTGTGATCAGAAGAAACCGCACTGACAACAAGTGGACTTGTTCAGATGTGAGCTATATGAAAACTCCTAACAGCAGCCTTTCTCTCTGTTGTTGTGGGCTAAACATACCCATGTGAAGGAAGAGTGTCCTGTGTGGGAATTCACTGGTGCACATCTCTGTTATTGTTGTGTGTCTGAGAATAGTGAATAGTGGCTTTAATAAGCAATGTTTCCTTCTACATTTCTCCTAAGGAGTGCCTGAGTCCACTTCATTAGTCTGTTTTAGGCTTGGGGGGCGGGTTGCCATCATATGATGTAGCTCATCTCGTTAAATGTCATGATGTTGTGTGTTACTAAACCAGTTTTACTAAAGCAGAAAGGACCTTGCTCCTGCTTTTGTCTTGATATAAAACTGAGCTGAACATTTGAGTGATTTTGGACTGTCAGCCTGACAGAACAAGCACTTTGGAGACTTCACCAGAGTCTTAAAGAAGCAGTCAGAGATCTTTTAGAGAATAAATGAGAAGTTCACAGTTTAAGGGGATAATGTGCAACGTAATCAACAGTGACACGTAATCCTTCATTGGAGGTTGGTGTCATCACATTGTTGAACGTATTGCTGCATTAACTCCCGCTTGTAGTTTTTTAATTATGCTTAAAGTTCAGAAGTTTAGACATTTTTGAGGAAGACAGATCATAACACAGATTTTTGCAACCAGCTTTGTGGTTCTTATTTATATGTTAATGGCTGAAAAAGTTTCCATCATGTTGAAGGTTGCCAGGTTCTATCTTTGACTGTCTATGCGGGTGCAAATGTGAACACTTTGACTTGCTTGGAAGAAGATGGCACCTGGTTATCAACTGATCCATAGCGGAGGACTTATTTTAAAATACCAAACAAAGCAAAATTGAACAACTTTCTCCTTTTAGGAAACAAACGGACAAAAGAACTTCTCTATGTGTGTAGGCTAGCGTGGTTGAGGGGACACGTTTTTGACTTTGTCCCCTATCTAAACACTAATGCCCTACTTTGGTTTTCATGAGTTCAGTACAGTGGAGAATGAGTAGATAAGCCCACATGTGGTCAATGACCTAAGCATGTGCTGGGAGTTTCAGAAGGAGCCGGACAGGTGTGTGCTGTGTGGGGGCCAATGTTTAATCTATGTGGGAAGCAGCCAGCCAGGCTTTTCAGTGACTCAGAAGAGACCTGTGAATATCTGTCTTTGAGTCAGCCTGAGTGTTGAGTATCAGCCGCTGCAGAGGTTATTATTATCGTTGTCATGGGGCTGATAATTTCTTGGGTTTAACCTGTCCCTATCACGTGCTGTTGTCTATTTATGTTGACATTTCTGGAGAGACATTGTCCTTTGTTGATGTTGTGTACTAAAAGGGGTTCATGTTTATTGGTATGTTTCGAGATAAAACATTTCTACCTGTGCTCAATTTTTTTTTAATGATTGATAAGAAGTCTTTAAGGGGGGGGGCGGGGTCCAAACTGTGCTTATTTTGTTCATCATCCCTGAGGAAGGTCAAAATGAAATTCCTTTATTTTCTCTGCTTTGTGGTTCTCTGTAGGTTAAAAAAGTGGCACTAACACTCCCATGAGTTTGTTCCCTGTGGTGTTATCAGTGCTCAAACTTAAACTCTCATACTAATATATGCTGCCTTCATATCCACAGAGACTCTCCAGAATTGACCTTGTACGATAGGAAATATGTAAAGCGGCAACAGGTAGCCAGATAGTTACATTTATGTTATAGCAATATAAAATGAAAATGTGAAAACAATAAGACAAGAAAAGGGTTTCCTGTTGCTTTTGGGCTTACTTTGAGTTTCAACTCATTGCATAGTTTGCAGTTTTGGTCTGATCTCACCAACAAGGTTTAGTATTTACAAAGCAGCATCTTTTTTATTTTAGCTCACTTTTATACTTAGTTTGATGTTGCTCTGTATATCAGGTTTGGGTTTTGTTGTTGTTGTTTTTTTGAGATGAGAACGGAGTTTAATGTTCTCAGATAAATCTGTATGTAAACATGGATTCTGTCAAATTATATCTTAGCACCCTGCTGCTTACTTTTACAATCCCTTTGGCGATTAAGTCGTTCTGCGTGTGAGGAGAATGAGGTGAGAGGAGTCCGCCTGGATGGAAATCCACAATAAAATCATTTTGACATCATTTTGTTAAGAATTTTCTGGCTGAGAGAATTTTTTTGTTTTTTACATATGTAAATAGCAGATGTACTAGAAAAACTTACATTTACTGTGGACCTCAACCCTCAATGTTCACGACACAAAGTTTGAATACATAAAACGAATTGACAGCCTTGAATCACTGAAGCATTTGGATTTAAATTTATTGCTATTAGATTAATTTCTCTGCTGGAAATGTTCGTTTTTCTTCTTGCTCAGGAACTGATCTATAGTTTAGTTTAATCATTAGTGTGTGTGTTCTATCATGTGTCACACTGCTGCAGGGAGCTAATATCCTTCTGTGTCACAGCTCATAAGCTGATATATGAACATATGCATAAGTGAATAAAGGTAAAATGACATGAATGCACATTATAATAGATTAATTAATTCAAACATACTTATCATAGACTTATTTTTTGTGTTACAGTTACAATATTTTTTTTAAGTTGTGCATTTTTGAGCGCTGCTGAGTTTGAAAATGCTCAGAATGAGATGCTAGTTATTATGTCAAAATAGCTGCACATTTTGTGACCAGTTGCACATTAGGAATATTTTTTGGCTATTCCATAAAGATGTAACATTGAGAAAATTATTAAAAATGCTTCATGGTTTGCTTTCAATTCAACAGTTTCAAACTTATTTGTAGCGCCGAAAAGGGACCTATTCAAGATAAATTTGCCATAATGAATGCCCGGGATTGGAATATGTAATTCAGGTAGTGGCGGATATGGCAAGACATGAACATGTGTTGCTCTGTCCCCAGCAGAGCACGTGGCTGAGGATGAGCTGGTGCTGCCAGGCACTCTTGGCTGAACGTCGCGCCTGTTCCTGATACACCACCACATGGGCCTCTCCTCATCTACATGTGCTTTTCCACTGTCCCCCACTTGTCACCTGCCCTTGCATGTTTGATAACCAGCATGCACAAGAAGAGATGGGAAATAATTGTTGTTAATGCAGCAGCTACGTGTCCTATTTGAGAGTAACATGTTTCGTGAATAGTCGCTCCCTTCTGTGAAAGGAAGAAAAAGTCAAACAGCTTATTGTTAATCACTCGTCCACCTGTTCAGACATTTCAAATGTCTTGTAAGTCCGGTCAGTCAGAATGCGACTTCATTTTCATGCCCCATTTCACCATGGATTGTGTAACAGAGCTCACTGGGGGCCCCAGTGGAGTGTAAAAGTCTAAGTTCACCCCCCTTGTGCTCCACAGAAGAGCATATGTTCATAGTGAGGTTGCTCTGATAGATGGAAATCACTATTTGGGTACAGTAAAACGCAGATGATACATGGACAGCATAAATTTATGTCCCCTAGTTTAAAGAAGACTTTGCACAAATTTAGTGTTCAATAGTAATACACACTATATGTGTATTTGCTGTATTTACTGTACAACAACTTAAACCTGGTTGTCGCACTTTGAGCAGCAAACACTCAGTCTTCATTTGAAACATTAGTTTTGAAACCACTGCTAATGTAAATTAATAAAGATACCAAATGAAATACCGCAGACGATAAAAGTTAGTTGAAAATAGTAAAGAAGTGGCAGCAGCCGCTCCATAACGTCTCTAACAAGCAGAGCTGGGAAATTCTGATAGACATGAATACAGAGTCACATATGGTTTAAGTATCCAGCCTGCCCTTCACCATCACCAGATGAAATTACAAAGCAGAAATAGTAGATGCTCTGTGTCTGTTTAAAGAACAAATTTTGCAGCAGCTTCTTGAGATCAGGCTTGTTCAGTCTTTCAGTCCTTCTTATACAGTACCAGTGAGGTGTCTCTGCAGTGTTTCAGGTCTGTTTGCTTCGTGTTAATCCTCCTGATGGATTGCATTCCTCCAAAACGGGCAGAAGTGGAAAACCAAACTTTATGATAACCCTAAACTTTCTGTGAATATTCTCTGCATTTTTTCTATTAACAGTGTGCTGCTGTGGCTGCTGTAAGATAAGAATTTCCCAGCTTGGGATCAATGAAGACCTACCTAGAGTTGGTAGGTAGTAGAGTTGACCTATGAACCATAATACTTTTACAGACAATTGCTACAGGTTGCATGGGTATTTATAAATACTTCATGAAAGCTTAACACCGGCTAATGCTTCATCTTATGGGTCTGTAAACCCAAGTAAATATACAATATATCATTGTTCATTTCTGGGGGGCAGCATAGTGGTTAGCGCTGTTGCCCCACAACAAGAAGTTCACCGGTTCAGTTCCTTGCCCTGGAGCCTTTCTGTGGGGAGTTTGTATGTTCTCCCTGTACCTGTGTGGGTCTCCTCCGGTTACTCCGGTTTCCTCCCACCGTCCAAAGACACCATGTTTGGGCTAATTGGTGACTCTAAATTGTCTGTAGGTCTGAGTATGAGTGTGAGTGGTTGTTGGTCTCTGTCTCTCTCTGTGTGTTGGCCCTGCGATGGACCGGCGACCTGTCCAGGGTGTACCCTGCCCTCACCCAATGTGAGCTGGGGTTGGGTCCAGCACGCCCCATGACCTGGGAACGGATAAGTGGTTGAAGATGAATGAATGAATTAATCATATAATTGCTGTGCTCTGATTAACAGATTCTCCACTAAGTCCACCAGTTGAACATTCACTGTTTCCCGTATAATGACAACCAAGTATGTACGTATTTCCTCCTAGGGAACTGTTTAAAAATTATGTGAAAATTAAAGGCTTCAGACCTTTCAGCGGTTGCATTTATGCAAACTTATGAGAACTTGATTGTGTTACTCTTCCTATATTTGATTTAAGCGAGGAACTCTCTGTGTCGCCTCTGTAAAGGATCATTATCAAAGTCAGGTGTTGCAACAGGAAACACTGACATCAGGACCTTTTACATTTGCAGTGCCATGAAGGGACTAGTGACCTCATGGTAAATAAAATCACTCTCTTGGTGAAGCATAGCAAAGTTTCACTGATGTTAGCTGTTTATGTTGAAATAAAATACCTGGTTAGAGCTTTTATTTTTTTACCTTGGTCCATATCATCCATTCCTTTGTAGACTACTGTACCTGGTTATTGTATTTAATATCATGCAGTGTGACTTTGTTTTACTGCTCTCAGGTTTTTTGGTACCCACTGTGGCGTGGTCTCAATGACCCTCTTCAGCTCTACAGTATGAATAGCAGTGACAGTGATCTTCTGGCTCAAAAGATACTGTGAACACAATTGAGCTGCTGTACACTGGTCACAGCGGAAATGGCAAACAACACACTATTGTATCTGAGTAAAATAGTGAAGAGGATTCATTGGGGGTCATGGCAGGCTATAAAAACTGATTTCTTTCCCATTTCATAAAAAGGGAAAGCTTTCTTTAAATCATTAGTGCAGCGCGCCTCAGACTCAAGAAACACTGTTAAAATAAAGAATCATAGTATTACAGTAATTACAGTTTTGCTTTTCTCTAATTGAAGGGACCATTGTTATGAGTGATTTGGTATTTTGTTTAGTATACATCATAAAGACTGCTGTGGTCATTGTGGTGGATCTCCACAGTAACGCTGACAATCTGCAATTTTGACTTTAATGACACAAAAGACAAGCCCAAACAAGAACAAAAAACAAAACAAAACCTCAAATAGATGTTGACCTTTCACCTTGTGCTTTGGACTTGTTTGCCTTGTCCAAAAAGAAATTTTTATCAACCTTTCCAGCATTCACTTATACCTCCAGTGTGTCCACGTGTGCTGTTTGTGTAAGCGTGTTTCTGTGCAGCACACTTTTCAGTGAATGAAGTGAATGAGTGAACAAATGAGCTCAGGTTTCGATTGTGTAATGTAACAGCAGAAATCAATAGCAGAAGTGAGTCATCACTTTCTTTTGCGCTAAAGTCACAGAGAAATATTTTTTATACCCTCACTTTCCTTTTACATCCTCATTTTAGCCCAGCGGCACCCACCTGAAGCAGTTTGTAGTTTGACAGAAAATATAAATTGGACCTGATCTCTCATAGTGGGAAGTTAATCTGGAAAATGTAAAAAAAAATGTGTTTTGAGGGTCTTATAGAATACAAATGGTGCTGCACATTCTCAATGAAAGATATTGTAAACAAACTGTGCATCTGCATACCATTCATGTCTTTTCTGCCCCTGCTATAGGTATTTTTAAGACACTGAGCGACTGCCAAGGATCACGTCCACTGAGCCCATAAAAACATTAGATCATGGAACCTGCTCAGTCAGAGATGAACATTTTCCCCAATGGGAAAAGTCATGACACTGGAGATGACACAAGTGTGCCAATGAAGATGATGCTCGAGGAGGGACAGTGAGTAACCGCTCATTACTCCACACACGAGCTAATGGCTGCACTTTGCTGCCTTTATAGTTTTCATTTAACATGGCATGTGTGACAAACAGTTTGACTTTTTATATTTGCTACACTTTGCACAAAATGATTTCAAATTAAACAGCTAACTTTTAAGTCAAATTTTTTAAGAAATAAAAAAAAATGTCCCATTAATCTGACCAGGAGGAGAATGTGGTGAACAACATACAGTTTGACTTACTCCTTGCTTTTTTTAAAATGCATGTTTACCTATTTTTTGTGCTTGCTCCGTCTGGTGGATCGTTGTTCAGAAATGGCGGTCAAACAGTCAGGTATGTCCGTGGAGATTTTTGTGACTAGTTATTCTGCATATAATAATGACAAAAAAATCTTAAGTGTGTCAGCTTGACTACTGTTCGTGTGCAGTTTTTGGAGATGGATGGAGAGACAGTCAGTTAACAAGTTTTGATTTCCCCCTAGATTTGAAGACCTCGATGAAGGACGGGAGAATGAGGAGTTTCTGCCCAGTGCAGATAAAAGGAAACAATTTAACTTCACAGATGTGAGTGTTAAAACCAGTGTTTATGCACAGGAAACAAAAAGACCATTATGTTTTTCTATTTAGATGAGTTTTTATGATTGTTTTTTCCCAACAGTTTGAAGGAAAGACCTCTTTTGGCATGTCTGTCTTCAATTTGGGTAATGCTATTATGGGCAGTGGAATCCTGGGGTTGGCCTATGCCATGGCCAACACTGGCATATTCCTCTTCTTGTGAGTAAATGAATATGTTTCATTTACAGAACATAGATAGTATTGACCCATTTACCAACTCAAACACAAACTTGTGTTAATGGTTGGAGTCACTGGTTTTTCAACGTTCTGTCTTTAAGCTATAGCTATCTGTGAAATGGCTGCATACACTTAAAAATGTTGTAAAATAGAAACTAAGTGGCTGCTTAAAGTGGGCTGTCCTGGTTGTGCAATCAAGTGTCAAGGTAGAGCAAGTTACTTACAAGAGTGATATTGAATCTTGCATCTTTTATTACAATTTATTGCAAATTTATCACATCAGAGGATATACTCCCATTCATGCCGTTTTGCTCAGGCATTCGTCCCCTCCCTCGCTACTTCACAGAGACCCCAGAAGGGCCACATCCCAGAATAACGGAGGCTCCGGAGCCTGTATGAGGCATCTGAATTGCTCATTTACGTCCCGTGCAGACGATTGCCGTCAGACCATGACCCTGTTAGTCCCACTCTTGTAGTCTGTGCTTGTGTAGTTGATGAGACTAGCGGTAGCAGGACCGGAATAAAGAATTCCCTCAACATAAGCTTCAACTGTGGAAAGAAAGTCGACTGATGCTAGGGCCTTTTGGAGAATAGCTCCTCTTATGAATTTTCTGGCAGGAATTATGTCAGTGATGCTACAAATATATATAGGTGGTGATTTCTGTGTCTGAGTCATCACTATGTAGCAGCAACAAAAGGCATTTCCATTAAATTCAACTGTTTTCACCCTGAAAGTTTGCCGTCATCAAGCTGGTGATGACTTATGTCAAATGTGACGTTCAGTAAGCAACACTTGGATATCAAAGTTTACCAAAAACTAAACCCGTTGCATGAGGACAACACAGTGGAAGTCCTTCATTTCTATCATAAGACCCATGTGAGGGATGTGTGAAAATGTAAAATAGTGAAAAAAACAATTCACTGTTAATACTATTTTGTTCTGTTGCTTCAAAAAGTCACACATAAGGTAAGATTTCAGCCTTAATGATGGAGTCAGATTGGATCTTATACCTCAGCTGTGGCAAACGTTCATCTGTTTCAGCAACTTTAAGATGTAGCATTTATTTTTGTCTATTGAAATAGACATATTGAGAGAGCTAGAGCTACAGGCTATTGACATAGTAATAAGAAAAACAGAGTTAAAATAAAATGAAAATATTTTTATGATATTGTATCTCACTGTAAGCCCTCTTTATGCTTGCTCTACAGCACTAAGTACATTTTTCATGAAAAATCACTTAAATCCCCAACCTCTATGGAATGGAAGACATTTGACTCTTGGAACAGGCTCAAGGAAATCTTAAATCTTAGAAAGAAAACAAAAGAGCTTTCTAAGCATGACTTCGGTAAGCTTTGATTTATGATGCAGAGGGGACTGCCTAGTTACAGTATCCTGACACGTTCCTCAGAGCACATCCATGAACAATAGATGGTATAAGACTGATGAGTGTGCTATATTAGCTTTTTCAATCACATGTTCATTGGTATACGTGTTAGCGTTGACGCTTGTTCTTTGTTGCCTCTGAGACATCCCAATGCACCAGCAAAGATACAAATAGAAATTCTTAGTTTTCGTCAGCGTATTTCTGCACAACACAGGAATAGATTGGTTATGAAAAGCCAGATGCCTTGTTGAATATTTCACCAGGATGCCAGGATACAGAGAAGGATACGTCTTCATTTAGACAAGCCATTAAATGTGGTTTGTCCAACAGACGCTATTAGCTCGGGAGTTGAGGGAGCTGAGAGTTTTCACGCCCTTTGTGACAGCACTGGTTACTGTTCAGTGAAATCTCAGGGTTTGATCTCCATCTCTAAAGATTCATACTTCATCAGTGGCTACAAGAAATACACAAGTGTACAAATAGTTAGGAGAAGGTCGGAGAAAGGTGATGTATTTAGAATCGCCATCTGACTCTTGAGGAATGCTGACCTGAGAGCCCTTGCCCAGGGCTCTGTGCCTCCGTAGGCAGACCACTGCAACTCAGTAGCAAAGGGGTTATGGGAAATAACATTTTCTTTCCCGTGTGACATTATTGACCTTTTTATCAAAAAGTGCATTCACTGTTTCAAGAATGTCCCCTCTTGTTATGTGTTAAATATTTGTTATAGCACAATGTCTAGTTTGCCTTTTGAAACTTCAAAATCCCATGCAGATAGGGAAAATGAATGAAATGCAAATGAGGGAACACCAGGCTTGTAATGCACGGAATGTGGGAAATAGGGGGGAATATAAGATTAACATTTAAATAGTGGCCTAACACTGTTATATGACTTTCCCTTTCATATTGTTTCACAGGTTTCTTCTGACTGCAGTAGCAGCCCTGTCATCTTACTCTATTCATCTGTTGCTCAAATCCTCTGGAATTGTGGGTAAGCTTTGTGCCATGCCCAGGCATTTTGTTGTCACAGTATGACCTCTGAATGTGTTATAAAGTTTTTGCCTTGAGAGAAAAAAACAAAACATCGATTTTAAAAAGCTGCAGGGATTAAATCTTATTTTAGTTCACTGGTTAAAGCACATACTTATATTATTATTACATAACTCTAGCATAAAATATATTTAAAAATAATTATTAATCATTTATAACATTGTTATTTAGGTTTACCAGTCTTCCTAGTCCATTTTTGAGAGAAAAAAGTTAATTGAGTTTGTTTACTCTGTAGTGTTTACGGCTTATCTTATAGCATCTGGACAAATATTAAACTGTTAAAATTACACCTGGTTCTCCACCCATCAAACACACCTAATCTTTAGTTATTTCTTTTAAAGTGTTTTATTGTTTTGCTCAAGGGGGGCTAGGGTCCCAGCAAAAACGTAATGTATTGTTTCTAATCTGTTTACAGGAATTCGAGCTTATGAACAGCTGGGGTACAGAGCCTTTGGCACTCCTGGAAAATTGGCTGCTGGAATAGCAATTACCCTGCAGAATATTGGGGGTGAGATGCCATAATATCTTTACCAATATATCACATGTCTGCAAACACCCTGTAGCAGAAAATATAAAGTAGATTTGATTAGACAGTCCACCCAACCAGCACACATCCATGTTTGTTTTAAACCACTCGGATTACTTTGTCTTATGTTCCAGGCTGTACATCTCTTTAGATGTGTAATATTAGTTTGTATGAAGACCAAAGACCAGGAGACTGATAGACTACAGCTTGGTTCCCTGATATTTCTGCACTAACAAGAGTTCCTCCCACTAAATGACCGGCGTATATGGTCGAACAAAGCTTTGTTGTGGCAAAACAAATATTATGTGAATTCAGCTGCAGACTAAGTTAAATTTCACATGCTTGTTAACTGAATGCAACATTAATTTTGTCTGAAAATCCCATTTCCCTAAAGCTAAAGAGGATATAATTGAATTACTTGCTTGGATCAACTAACAGTGCAAAAGACAACCAATTTACTAGAACATAAAGCGGAGAAAAGCAGTAAATCACATTGGAGAAGCTAGAACTTGATGAGAATGAGCTGATTATCAGAAACAGTTGGAAATAAATTTTCATTTGTTTCACTGAGTAATTATTTCAGCTTCATGCTTTGTCAGAGCAATATCATTTTTAAACTCTAATTTCACTACCACCCCCTCACCAACACACACACACACAAATGCCCTAATTTCCAGAAAAGCTGTTGGCATCAGCTCAGTGTACTTAGTAGCAGCCTGTGATCCATCACTTACACAAACAGAGTGCGATAAGACGTGCTTTTGCCACAGTTTCTCTGTCTAGAGGTGTACCAACACTTGGCCACACTCTGTCTTATCTTGTTACAGCAATGTCCAGCTACCTGTACATTGTTAAGTCTGAGTTCCCGCTGGTCATCCAAGCTTTCCTGAAGGCAGATCCCAACTCTGAGTGAGTATTACCATCAATGCTCCTTGTTGAAGTCACATGACTCCTTGCTGCTGTTGGCCCAGAGCTCACATGCTGCTCACAGGGTCAAGGGGCCTGGCTGATTTTGTTACCAGTGAATATGTCAGTTTGCACCATTCATTGATTTAGTCAGTGTGGGGGCGCTGATAAGAATGGCATCTTCTAATTAGCTGTAAACAGGCAGTGGTGGTGGTGGTGGTGGTGGTGGTGGGGGGGGTATTTGTCAGTTATGTATACACACAACATAAACCCTCAGAGCTTTCAGCTAGTGCAAAGGTGCTGTTCACTTCAGAGCCATGCCACAGACACTCTGCATAAGGCCATGGAGGACTGAAGTGGATTCCATCTGCATGTTCCAATCTAAAAACAAACCTCGTGCTCAGAAGGGAATGCAGTGACTGCAGCCACTTCCCTTTAACAACATCTCAGGGCCAGAAGATCTAACTTTTCAAATATGTCGGCAACTTTGTGTTTTACATACTGGAGCTTTCAGAGACTTTACAGTCGATGCAATATACATTAAAACAGCCTCTACACAAGCTATCCAACAACTGTGGCCTTACCTCACTCTATATTGTGTTACTGTTCTTGTTGTTCCAATTTTTTACCATCCCAGTAAGATAAATCTTACACGAAGATAAGATATTCCTTTATTTGTCCGACAACGGGGAAATTTGCATTGTTCCAGCAGCAAGGCCTGCACTCCCTGAAGGACATGTCTTCACCCCTGATTACTGATCAGTTTGAGAGCAGGATAACCTTATACTTGTATCTGCTGTTGTGTGTATTTATGTCAGCGTCAGGAACTTAGCTACAATCAAAGCCGTATTAAAGATTACGACTCCATTTCTCTCTCTGTCTCACTCACACACACATGCACTAATGACAGAAGCAGGTGGTGTAACATAGGGGCCAAATTCTGAAGCCATGCATAAGGACAGGCCAGGCCACAGCCAGCTCTTAACAACCACGACACAATGTTCATTTCCACTTGATGCGCCTCTCACTTTTGAAGCCTGTGGTGTCAAGAGGGTACGGTGGAATGATGGGTGGGTGGTGGGCCTGCGACTTTATTTCTGGCCTGTGGTTGCCTAAATATAAGCGGCATTGATGTGTGACAGACAAACAGACAAGTACTTTAAGATTGCGCAAGGGAAGGTAAAAACTGTGACATGAAGATATACACATGCATTATGTGAAATACCCAATCTGCAGTGGAGTCACTCAGAGAGAGGATCTCAGAGCTGTAGACCTCACACTTGAACTTGAGTCATACAGAAGTCACGAGGCTTCAGTATGAGGCTCTGAGACTGCTGTGAGACGTGTCTACCCAGATCAAAGTGTAACTGATATCTCATGCAGTCATTGACAGACCATCACTGAATGGAAATGAAAAGAATTTCAAAATAATATACTTGACAAACTCAATAAACCATAAACACACTTTAAGAGCCCCTAAATTTTGTTGTCAAGGACCAATGTATGTGTTGACTGAGACTAGTTAAAAATATAGCTGTCATTGCCTATCTGATAAAATTCTATTTAAAAATACAGTGCCAGATACACCTTTGGCAGATGACTAAGATTTTTACTTATAAGGCACTCACAGTGCAAATTGCGAACAATGTATTTCATAGAGAAATTTTCATAATATGCACGTTGTGCAATTTTCTTATGAGGATTGCAGTGTGACCTGTGCTTGTCCTCAGACTGATCAAACTGGACTGGATTGGTCTCAACTTTGTGGTTTGACTCTCCCCAAACAGTCATGGATTGACAGTAAGATGCAAAAGATGAAAAGTGATCATCTGAAATTTCCAACAGGCAAGAAGTTCAAAGAGGGCGTGACCTCTGACTTGTGAAAGCTCCCATGCTTTCAAGGAAGAGACGCCACCAGTCTCGTAGATCATCATATGCTGGAGCCTGCAGGGCTGTGGAAGACAGCTGATCCCACTGCTGGTGTCTCACTCAGAGGGTTAAGAATAACAGGCTTGGCAGCTTATAAGGGGGCTGTAGGGCACAATGACCTCTCCATGCACAGGATTAAAGTGACAGTGATCTTTAATGGTTTTGATATCACTTCTGTAAACTCCCTGTTGCTCACGGTCCACTCAGGTGTAAAGCTACTGATTTTAAATTAGATTGACAGATTTTGCTCTTGGCTATATGTTTTCCTGAGTGATATATTCAAGGGCAAATATTCCTTTTCCAATTCATATGTAAACTGCTGGTGGTCCAGCTTAAGGACTGAAACATATCTTTTATTTATGTAACATAAAGCTGTTAAATCACACGCTGTCTGCTTACTATAAACAATATCGTAGTCAGGGAAATGTCAGATCAACAACGCAATGATGTGGAGCTACTGCTCAGCACCAATACGTCCCCATATATTAAGAACACTTGTATCCATGTTATGCTGGGTATTCAGGTTATAGGAGGGAGCTGTGTTTTATAGGCAGCATTGACAAAATGTTTGTTTAATGGTGCACACATATAGCACATGTTATATAGCAGCAAGGTCCCCTGTTGGATTGAAAGGGAAGATTGGATGTGCTATTCCATCCTCATATGTTTTAAGTCTTGATTCAAAGCCTTTTATGCATACCTTTAAGAGAGAGGACTGATTTTGGATCGCTCTGTTTCCCGATAAGTCAAAAAACAGGACGTGAAGGACAGTTATGGCAAAGCTTTGAAGCTGACATTGGTAATATCTGTGTGATGGTTGCTTTGTGTTGTGTAGGCTCCACTCAGGTCTCCTTTTCTGCCACTGTGAAGTGCCACATACATCATCGGGGTTATGTAACAGTCTATTCCAGCACTACTGTCAAGAGCAACATAAGCAGACATGGTTTTTTTCCACAATCTTGGCTGTTGTCATCCGATGCATGTCAACCATTTGGCCCAGAAGATTTTTCTCAACCTGGTGACATTCAAACATTCGATTTGTGTGAATGTAGGAAAGACAGTGCCAACAACCGTGTAACCAAATTCGCACCATCTCATTCTCCAGTCTATTTTTATCTCTGTGCTGTGTTTCTTTGTCAGTATTTGAAATATTGAGCTCACCAAAGTAAACTAGACTCTTCTCTCAACAGTCTGTGGTACTTAAATGGAAACTACCTGGTCGTCATAGTCTCTGTCAGTATCATCCTGCCCCTGGCTTTAATGAAGCAACTTGGTGAGTCACGCTACATCAGTATGTTCTCTGGCAGTTCGGTGTATTGCCATTTGGTCTGTGATTGTATTGAGCCATCTGAATCCAACTGAAATAATCATTTATCTGTTGTAAGAGACATGAATGAAGTGTCCAGAACCTGAAAATGGATTTACTAAAGTAAATTAGTTTAATATATTATATTTGAAATATAATCCGATTTTGACTTAAAATGCCACAATTCTGATGTGTTTTTAAGTCTAAAACACAACGTGCTACATCAGAGTCTTGGCTTTTTTCTCTTTTACTGCTGAAAATTGGTTTCCATGTGTTTTGATTTGTTGTTTTTTTCCTCCTGGAGCCATGGCCTCAATTTCTGGCTCGCAGACTTTGAGAGACTAGTCAATCATGTCCATGCCCTTCGCTGGCTCTATGGAGCATTTACTGTTTTAACTTTGTTGTGTGGCTTCAAGCAACTTTTAGCTTTTAACTTGAAGGTTTAATTAATTTGCTACAGTTTTCTGGTTGTCCTCTTCATTTCAAAGTATTTTAATGCATTACACTCTTTTAACTCATGCATTTGCTAGTTTCTCTTTAAGAAGTGTTTTCCATCTTTAATGAAAATGCGCTTTCTTTTTACCTTGAGCCAGCTTACATAATGCCATTATGATGGAACATTTGCCTCAAAGTCAAGTAATTAGTGTGTTTTTATCCCACCACTGGCAGGAGAAACAGCAGGTGCCCAATTAGACATTTTATAGAGATGGCCACATTCTCTGTAGCCGTCTGAACAACTCACATCAACATGAAATAAACATGCTCTTTCTGACCTCCTGGTGTTTTGAGGTCATTCTAATTATTGAATTTTAGGGATGTTTTTGCACAGGTCCCATTTACAGAGCAGTAGGAAATCTCTAGACTTTCTGTGTAAGCAATAAAGCTTGTATCGTCACATGAAGACCAAAAGGATTACGACAGTTTAAGAAGCTGCCACATTGATGTCTTGTTCTCGTTTTTCAGGTTACCTTGGTTATAGCAGTGGCTTTTCTCTCAGCTGCATGGTGTTTTTTCTCACTGCGGTAAGTTGGTCCAGCTCACATAGCCACACATCCTCACTGTGACTCTTTACAAGGAGCCTCGTTTGTTCTGGTTTGTCATCTTGCTTTCGTTCCCACCCTTTTCTCTTTCCCACACTTGTCTCTATTTTCAGTGGTATGCAGCTCTGTTTGATAGGGCAAATTTAAGAGCTGCTTATGGTCATCAAAGGTTGAGAATAAAACTATAGTACTTATAGGCTGAATCCCACAAATCTGATCCTTTCTTTGATTATATCCTTGCTTTTCTTCCCTCCCTTTACATTGCTCTGCAGGTTATCTATAAGAAGTTTCAAATTCCCTGCCCATTCGAAATGTTCTCAGCCAACAGCACTGCTGCCCACCTCAGCTTGAATGTCTCAAGTCACAGCCATGGCCACGACCATGTCAATGGTCTGCTTCATGCAGAGGATGATGATGCTCACTGCACCCCACGCTTTTTCACCATCAACTCACAGGTAGGCTGCTGAATTGAAGATAGATTTTTCATGTCTGGATCATTTTCAAATTAAGGTCTGCAGGTGCACTTGCAACTCTAACTCATGCTATGTTTGTCTTTACAGACAGCATACACCATTCCCATCTTGGCTTTCGCATTCGTGTGTCACCCTGAGGTTCTGCCAATTTACACAGAGCTCCGCAAGTGAGACATCCCTCCGTTAGCTGCAATATTCAATAGCATGTCAGTGCAGTATGTGGCATTCACATGATGCTCAACTGTTTCTGATTTCAGTCCAACAAAGAAGAGGATGCAGAAGGTGTCAAACATCTCCATCTTTATCATGTACACCATGTACTTTCTAGCAGCCCTCTTTGGCTACCTAACCTTTTTCGGTGAGAGGAACTGGATTCTTTTTTGTTTCAAGTACACTACCAGTCAAAAGTTTGGACACACTTTCTCATTCAAATGAATAGGAAAGTGTGTCCAAACTTTTGACTGGTAGTGTATAGCTATGTGGAGGCATACAGATGTATTTCTCATTCTGTAAAGATACACTGATGTTTTGCAAAAAGCAACACACTTTGGCTTAGAACTGAAAACTGAGCAGTGAGAGATTCTTCTGTAAAAGAGAAGTAACTATGCTACTATGCTAGTTTTTTATGCCAATCTTGCAATAAAATCTTAAAATTTCCTGTTAAATTCTTTTGGCAGGTACGGCAGCAACAAATGAATTATATATTTAATCACTATTGTCAAGAAAAAAAATTACTTTCTCAAAATTCTTACTCTATGGTTTAATTGCTTATGATTTTGATACTACCTAGTATTATCAATTGATAAACAATGTCCAGAGTTAACTTTCCTACCTTGTACTTTTCCACACATGGAGTAAAAGCTCCCTCTTGTGGTCACTATTTGTTCCAATGATACTGTCCAGTACCAGAGGTTATTATTCATTGACACTCAAGTGTAATATGTTCTCTTTATATTCCTGCAGACAAAGTGGAGCCTGAACTGCTGCACACATACAACAAGATTGATCCCTATGACACATTGATCCTGTGTGTGCGAGTGGCTGTCCTCACTGCTGTCACACTGACCGTCCCTATTGTGTTGTTCCCTGTAGGTTTGTTGTTGATTTGCTCTCTGCAGTGCTTGATGAATCTTGTATTGTTAATTCCTAAATAAATGTTTTGTTTGTGTCTTTCCACAGGTGCGCAGGGCCATTCAGCAGATGTTCTTCCCCACCAAAGCTTTCAACTGGTTGAATCACATTGGCATTGCTCTCCTTTTGCTCTTCTCAATCAACATGCTGGTGATTTTCGCTCCAAATATCCTGGGCATCTTCGGCATCATCGGTTAGTTTGAATCTAATCTAAGAGCTATTTTTGAGTTTCGTTATTGCAACATAGGTGATCTTAGCAGCAATTCACTTACAGTCTAGAAAAAATGTTAGTTCAGCATTTAACGTCATTCCACTACACACAAAAAGCTATCTCACAATGGAAGTGATTATGTTTGTCTCAGTCATGTTTTCTTCCACTGAAGTATGCATGCTAACCAGCTAGCCCTGGCCCATCTCATCATGTTCTCATAGTGACTCACTGCTGCTTCCAATCTGCCCTGAAGACAGAGCACTGGTCAGAGGGCTATTATAACTTCTGGCATTATAGAGCTCTTATCAAGCAACCTACTCCCAAAAAGAAACACCATTCAGAGAAAACTAACAAATACCCCTTTAGCATTTGTAACATTAAAAAGGTATAATAGTATAAAACAGTGATGGTTCAATCCCACAGGCTGTACCCAATTTTAAAACTGTATGAAGCTGGGCCTTTTATGTTATTAGCTCCTTATAATTACACAACAATAGAATAACTCCTATTTACCTATTCTGCCTTTGTTTACAGACTGAACACGGTGGCTTCCAGCCATAAAAAGCTAAACAAAAAAACATGACTAGTGTATGTTTGCTCATGGAAAGACTGTTGGCTTGTGTCAATATTGTTGTCATATTCTGTCTTCAGATTGAACACAACAAACTAACAGGGCAGAGGTGAAAGTTGAAAAGATAAAAATTAATGGACCGCCAAGGTCATTTTCAAAGCTTTCTTTGATAAACATGTGGATGCATATAAGTACACATGTAGGGGCACACACAGAGTGTGCCTGAGTATATGGAATCATTCAGCTCACATTGTCAGATGTTGGAATGGAGCTAGTGGCAAAAAAACTTTGTTTAGAGGTCAAAATCTGGGAATTTAGATGTGTTTATTCTTGGTTAAAAACTTTTGAAAAGCAGATAGAAAAAAAAGTAATACAAGGATTTAGGTTTAAATATATTATGAACCCTCTGGAAACTTTAAAAATGTACTTAAGCTTACTTAAAATTAATTCCCTTACTCAAAAGTTAACTTGTCTCTATGGCGCAATCAAATTCAATTTGACTTAATTTAGCATGCAAATCAGGTATCCCCTGTCCATCTTCTCACTGACTGCAGCCTTAATTATTTTCCCCGGATGTGTAGTGATGCTCAGAGATTGTATTATAACCTTTTTTTCTTGTGAATGCACCAATGGTTGAAGCTCTGGTCAAAGAGTACTCACTACGAAATTGACCGGCAGAAAAATATTATTTATATTATTAACTAGTGACTTTAAAGAACCTGAACCTAAACTCTTACATGATGATCCCTCTTTCTGAATTTTCATTTAATCTCATTATTAATGTTGAATTATTAACATTTAATTGTATGAATTCTGTGTTTATATCTCCATCATTTCTCCACATTTGAGTAGTCCTTCTACTTTACACTTTCAGGTGCCACGTCGGCTCCCTGCCTCATTTTCATCTTCCCTGCTGTTTTCTACATCCGAATCGTCCCCAAAGATGAGGAACCCATGAACTCCATCCCTAAGATATTGGTGAGGTTATAAAAGCTTTTTTTCTTAGTGCTGAACCTTCGATTATACTAATTTGATTTGATGTGGTTATTTTTGTGATACATTCTTCATACCAGAGCTCATGATCGTCAAACATGTGTTTTCTCGTCTTTTTTTAGGCTGTCTGTTTTGTTGCTTTGGGTGTCTCCTTCATGATAATGAGTCTGAGCTTCATATTCATTGACTGGACAACGGGGAGCAGCCGTGCTGCAGGAGGCCACTAGAGGATGCTTCAGTGTGTGTGCGTGGGCAGGAAGCTGGGGAAAAAAATAGGTTGGTCAGTGTAAAAGGTCCCCTACCACCTCATTTAGCACACAACACAGGGCTGTCCAGCATACAGCCTGGGATTATAACAGTAATATAGAGTATCTTATAGTGATTGGATCACGCTAATAGAAATTTTATTAACTTTTTAAATGTAACGTGGCATACCCTGAACAAAATCCTACTATAACCAAGTTTAATAATTCAGATTAACATAGTGCAATGGTAATATAATTTATAGAAATAATCAGGATTGAACAGGGTCTTTTCCTTTTGCCATCTGATTGTACATCCTCATCCATGATGGTGAAATGGTCCATTCCTGTTACTTCCTTTATATTTACACACAAACAGGTGCAGCTGGAAAAAGTTGATATTATTGTTTTTAGGCTGGAGGCAGGAAGACAACAGTTAGCCAAATCACTCACAGTTGATCAGTTTAAAATTTGGTCACTGCTTTGTGCCTTTTCCATGAGACGCACCAAACAGGACTCATCCTGAACCAGCAGCACCCTGGCTTTTCAATTTCATGATCTGTCAATTGCCAGATGTGATATGTATTATAATATCAGATGGTTTGCTCCATATGCATAAATCAGCAGTTTCTTTACAAACCTCAGTGCCTTTCTGAATTAGGAACAGTGCACAAACATACAGTATTAACAGGAGTATATTTATTTAGCTACTACAACTTTGTTTTTAAATTTAAATGGACTGTATTTAACTACTGTATATGTGAAATTAATGATCTATATAAACATTATCTATGATTTTAGTTTTTGTGTAAGCTCACAGTATATACACTGCCAATCAAAAGTTTGGACACTCATTCTCATTCAAATGAATAGAAAAGTGTGACTGGTAGTGTAGTTATTGGTGGTTTTACAGACAGACAATGCTTTTAATGTGGGATGAAATAGAAAGAGCTTGATTTCCTTACTTGATACCTCCCTTTGTAAAACATTTAGTGCATATCTGCCAAACTGTGGCCTTGACTTCAAACCAAGCAGCGCTATAGTATTTACACTGACAGTTACCCTGACACTTTTGAGTCGGGTTCATTAATCACCATTTGATTACTTTCCCTCTTTATATTTTTCGTTAAATTCCGAGGAATTCAGAAACAACACTTTCTTAATGATATAATACTATCAAGTATTTTTTATCGAAATGATCCGAGACTTCATTGCATTTTTCTTTACTTATGTCTATAAGTGACGTAAATATGGTCAGACCATAGAGAGATTTTTGGTTATACTTGTACTCCTGTATCCAGGAGTTGCGATGTATTATATGGATAAAAGTGTATGAGCACATGAGCCGTGTACATATCGCAATACTTATCTAAACAAAACCAAAACAATCTTGGCGAGATACCACTTACTGACAAAGGTAATACAGACTATATGGTTCATCTTTTTATTTTATTTTATATAATTTATATTATTTTATATTATTTAATTCAAACACACAGTACTGAAGTATGAATTTGTTAAGATAAACCCACTGGTGGGGCCGGTACTTCATTTTCTTAATTTGAAGATGTATTAATCTGTTGTGGTTCTGGAGATTTGCCTTCGCTGTGATGGTTTGAGATTATTGTGATCTGCTTTCAAACTTGTTTAACATTTAGGCTTGAGGTTAAGTTTTTGCACGTTATGTCCTGTCTGTCTTGTAGTTGGTACAGTGAACTGCTCAACTTGTCATTCATAGATGTTATTGTATCACTGTACAAATGGCATCCTATCGTGACATGTATCCAAGTCCCAGTCTGTGCTATAGTTATTGTGTTGTGTTAGTATTGTGAAGCCCTAAAGTTTTTAACAACAATAATGTTCTAAATATTGCTGCTCTGATTTTCAGTCAGTGACGACACAACAAATTTAGGGTTAATATGGGGACTTAGGTGGACACTTCGTATATTTTATGATTCACCAGACTGATTTTGGGTACCATAATAGCACTGACAAAGTGCTTATAAGTTAACTTTTGACAGGACAGGAGCATTTCTATTCTATATATATAAATATATATATAGTTCACAAATTAACTTAAAAATCGAAGAGTCACATCTTTTGAATCAAACAACTCAGAGAAATATTATTTCAAGTACCAAAGAAGGTTTTCTTTGTATCACAACACTCAGGCTTCAGAGAAGTGCAGTGTAAAGCATAACTTCTCTTCTTATTTATGTATTGTTTTGGGGAAAATGATGAATAACAGCAAGAGAAATATTTAGTGCACGTATCAACCTCCAACCCTATCCATAGTTATTTGCAGTGGCTGTTGACGTGGAATGAAAGGGTTAGCTTTGTCATGTTTTTGAGATTTTATTCATCATGCCAAAAGAACTGCCTACAGACTGTTTTGAAAAGGCTTCAACTTTTAAACAGGTACCACAATTTAAACCAAGACACATTTTATTCAATATGAATTTTTCATGTATCCAAATAAATCTATTCGATATTTTAATATAGTTATTAATCAAGTAACAACTATAAGCAAATAACAAGGCATATGGATTTTGGTGAATAAGATGAGGCTTTATATAAATAATGTACATAAATTTAAACTTTTTATATTTGTGACACATATTTACAGTAGCTTGTAAAGTGTAAATAGGGACAGTTTTAGTTTGGCAATAAAATAATTGTAGATGTTTTTACATTGTCTCTGTTGCCATTATTTCCCTTTCTGTTTAAACTAATTCTGGTTTAAGCAAATCAGCACTTACATCTGTTTATGTGTTTAAGAGCAAATGAAGAAATCAGATAATTAGACAGTTTTTCTTTGTGTTGTTAATAATGTGTTTAACATTTGAGGGATTTTATGTACTTATATTCTCACCCACACGCCTACGCCCTCATGCTTTGACCATGGTTTCACAGTTTGTAAATAAGACTTGGTCTATACCGGGTCAATGTTTCTGTCATGGCTAATCTATGTTTACTGAAATACATTTAACCTGAACTTGAGGTCAGTGTGATGCCTGCTGACCTTGTTATGTCAACACACTGCAGCTTTTTACTGCATCACATTTACACACATTGACTCAGATTTGGCTAATGTAAAAAGTCAAGAGAAGACATGGCTTGTTTTTTTTCAGTCACTCTAATCTGAAAGTCACTGAGTGTATTTATCTCTCTGTCAGAGTAAAAAAATAGCTCAAACTGTGAATAATCAAGAGTCTAATGGAACATAAGAGATGAATTAACCTTGAAATATTTTGTACTCTGTCCATCACAGGGCCAACAAACAGAAGCAGACAGAGACCAACAACCACTCACACTCACACTCAGACCTAGACAATTTAGTCACCAATTAACCCAAACATGCATGTAACTATGTTTCGTATTTTTTAGTCTCTATGTAACAGAAGTTTATTGTTGGTTTTTTTGTCATGTTTATGTGAGTGAATATTTGGCAGCAGTAACTCAGTCAGAGAAAGCAGGTGGGCTTGTGTTCAGTGGGCGGCGCTGTCCACCAACACTTACACCGTCTGACTTTACGTACCGAAGCTATTTCATCGACATGTGGCACAAAGGCTCGCTTTAGCCATTTTAACGACTCGTCTTGAGTCTTTTCGCAGACTGACCTTCCTCTTCACGGTTGGCGCCGCCTCGTAATGTTGCTGTTCGCCGTGTGTGGGTGTGAGCACCCATGGGAGCTGCAGAGGAATGAAGCTGGCACAGCGCCCACTGCGGTGAACAGCGCGCTGTTCAAATCACGCCTTGCAGACTTCCTCTAATTGGCGCCACGCAAACTCCGAAGCGGAGGGGCTCACCTGTTTTAATTGAACTATCGCGACATGTTGTCCGAGTGACGTCGACGCGAGCTCCCAAATTGCCTTAGGGACGTCTGAGGTATTGGCGCTAGCCCCCGCCCTCCTCCTCTCCAATTGAGCTCCTACGAAGACTGCCGTAAGTCGAGCGACCTAGTACGCGCCGCTCACCTGGGGGGCCCGCGAGACGAGCCAGGCTGACGGACGGACACCTCCGCCTGTCTGCCCGCGTGCGTGAATGGAGGTAGGACGGACGGCGGAGAGCACCGAGACATGGACGGCCGGTAACAGCCCGAAACTCAGTGCGAAGGAGCGCGTGATTCTGATGCAGTTGCTTCATCCGCGCGCCTGCAATTGAGCGACAGAGCAGGAACATCTACGACTTTATGGTAAAATAAATAAATAAACAACAACAACAACTCCAGACTCCGTTTTTTTCCCTTTAAAGAAGCCCTAGCTGGAAGCAAGAGCTGCTCCATTGTTTTTTCCCCTCCTGGCATCGGCAGAGATCTAACAGCACTGACACCTTTTATTTTATATTTTTATTGTTTTTATTATTGATTTTGTGCAAGTGGACGCTGCGCCCCCGCGTTTGGAGCCATGGGCTGTACGGTGAGCGCCGAGGATAAGGCTGCCGCAGAGAGGTCAAAGATGATTGACAAAAACCTCCGAGAAGACGGAGAGAAGGCGGCCAGAGAAGTCAAATTGCTCTTACTGGGTGAGTTAAGTCAGAACACTTTGTCTTTGTTCAGGATTTTAGGAAATGAAACATCTCTCCAGTTTAAGACTGGGATTAACATTATAACCTGGAAAGAAGTGCTGCATTAGAATAAAGTTTTTGACTTGAGCAAATGATATCACAATCTACAACACAGGAAGAAAACTGTTGAGTCCTTTATATAATGAAGCCTGTACAAATAATTAGCTGAGGCTCACGAAGAGGCCATTTCAGCACTGTATCCGAATTATAATGAAACACAGGCTGTATTCACTGTCATTAATTAGCCAAGTGTTTACTTAGAAATAATTCAGATATCATCATGTCAACATCCTGACAACATCTCTGAGCTCTGCCTTGGCATTTTGCCAGGGAGCTGAATTCAGTGTATCAAATTTGTGGACCAGGACTAAACATTAACAGGGCCACACTTCAGCGCCTCCCTCAAATACATATCAGCTGCTTCCAGCAACAGAGCACATCTTGTTAGTTTGCTGACAACAATGAAAAAACTAAAGACTGTGAAGCAGGAAAAAACACTCTCTCTTCCTTGTACCTCTCTGCCTTTTTGCACGTGCATGCACACATGCTCACACAATGAACAAACACACAACCTCCCACTCACTACCAATTTCTCACTTCCCGTTTTTTTTTAAATCCATTTCAGCTATGTTTGTTTGCCATCATCTTGCTCTTGATTTGTTCTTCATCTTATTGCTTGCGTGTGCACACGGACACAGTGTGTGTGTGTGTGTGTGTGTGTGTGTGTGTGTGTGTGTGTGTGTGTGTGTGTGTGTGTGTGTGTGTGTATGTGTGTGCATGCATGCGCGTGCGCGCGTGTGAGTTATGAGTGTGATGGAGGCAGGAGGCCAGGTGGAGTTAGATGGATGTCATCGCGCTGTGACAAGCTGCTAATACAGGACAGGATCAAGCTAATGCAGAAAAGCTGTTGGATGGCTAGATGTTAAATTCTGATCATCTTAAAGTCAGGGAGGCTTTTTAGTAATTAGCCTTAAAGGGTTTCTGATAAATAACACAGTCTTATGTCCTTAATTTTAACCTGCAATCAAACACTTCTCATGTTTTTTAGAGAAAATCTTTAGAAGCACTGGAGAGAAATCAAGCATTGTCAATCTAAATGCTCCTGGTATAGCTGCAGCTTTTACGCCACATGAACTCTCATTAAGTATAAACTTGTCTTCATGTGAGTATTTTATACAGTTTTATTCAATACATCTCTTGGTTAAACATATTAACATCTTGATGGCTTACCCCACTCCCATTTCTTTTACGCGTCATGTAAGCGCACACCTTTTTAGATTGGTTGTTTATCTGTAAAACTTTGCATGTAGTGTCAACACAGTAGAGCTGTTGTTAGAGAGGGACAATACGACGACAGTTGCCTGACATCAGTGTGAGCCAGCAGAGAAACATGACAGCAGTTCATTCAACAACAGCAAAACATAATATTTTTAAATATATATATGTATAGACAAGAGAAACCAGAGAAGCGGGGCTTGGTGGGAAGAGTGTTTCTGCAAACATTTTAATGTGTCACAGCTGGAAGAGCAAAGGTGTGAATTACAATCAATAATGGCTGACACTCTGCATGTTGGCTCAGTGTCTCACTGTCATTACCTCACTCTTCATGTTGTTATGTACACTGATGCCTTTCCTATTATAATTACACAGACTATCACTGATGTCTCAGACATTGTGTAACATGTTTTGTTTTTGCAGTAGCATGTTGAAGGAGTAGGTGCACACCGACCATGTGTATAGTTAGGAGTTAGCTAACTACAGTCATTTTTAATACCTTTTTTGTATTACAGGATAGTTCGTTTCTTCAGCTCTACATTATCTTGTAGCCATTTATTGTCAATTGATATGATTATTTTCCTAAAAACATCCAACCCAATTATCCAAAGCCTACGACAATGTCTTCAAATATCTTTTTTTTTTTTTCTTAACAAACAGTCCAAAATCCATGGAAAAATAAAAACAGATAGTTAATCTGAACCCACTGAATTGTGACATTGTCTTAAACAATAGTTTCTGATTACTTTTTGCCAATCAATTAGTTTGTAATTCTATAATGACATAACCTTATCACATTCTTTCATGTTATTCATTCTACAAATTTGTGTTGTCCAAAGTAATAATTTAGCATGAAGCTTAATTAAAACTAATGCAATTAGCTTTACATATTAAAAGTTTAGGATCTCATACATACATTTTTGTATAACATAAATATTTATATAAATGAATAACAGTGGCTACTATGGCTCATAAGTTTCAGCATAACACAATAAAAATAAAAACAGTCAACAATAAATAAGGATGATAATAGTCATCAGATGGGTGGCAACATACATGACTTTCTCTTGACCAGGTGCCACAGTAATGGCACACCAAGGCGCAAAAGCATCAGTGTTGACACAGGAGTTATATAATAATAATGCAGATGACATATTGGGTGTATTTGTCTCATTTGTGGATGAGAAGATACTGAGTTGCTCTGGCAGAGAGATGAGTCATTTGATGATAGCCAGTGCAGCATTAAAGGGGTGCATTGAAATGTTTTAATGGGTTTGCAGCTTTCAGCCAATGTTTTTATTTTTCTGCGGTGAGTTCTCAGGGGACCTAAAAACTTGTTCCCCTTTTTCTTGCAAATAAGTAAGTTCTGCCTTTGCCAACACCACTGTTAGGACCCAAAGTGCATAATACAACAATTTTCTGCTTAGGTCATGGTCTGAGTAAGGACTGAGGATGGACACTGAAGAAGAATTATGTGGCAGGGAATGAAGTTGTTGAACTTGCCATTCATTTTTTTCCTGACATAAAGAGCTTTCACATGTCCTTCAACTGGCTGCGCTGCTACATGAAGCTGTAGTTCAGAATTTGATTTAAAAGAAAACTTGACAGGTGCATAGGAAATGCTTCTCTGACTGTGCTCAGTGATGCAAGAAGGTGCTGATTTCAACATATTGCACCATACACTAGAACGCTCTGTATAGCTGACTGACGAGATGGCATATCTCTATCAGTGTTGGAACTAGGAACAAAAACCCATGTTACATAAATTTGATGCAAAGCATCAGGAAGTGAGAATCATCAGGGTTGGACATTTATACCTAATAATGAATCACTCTGACACAGCAATTCACTGATGTTTACATTGAGTGATTAGATTTTGTGAAGTTGAACTACATTGTTTATTTATTGTTTAAAAAGCCACTTAAAATCATGTTTAGCTTCCATTGATATATTCTGTATTTTCGTTTTACAAGCATTGTCCTTTTGTTGGTTTGTTCAGCTACAGTATGAACGCGCTAGTGGCAGGTGAAGTCCTGTTAGACTGCAGGACAATCTGATAGTAACCTGAGAGGTGAAACTGAGGGGAAAGAAAGCTCATCAAGCTTTGTATGTTTTTCTCCTTTGAACTTTGGAAGCTGGGCAGTAAGAAAACTGTGTTTCAAGATTGTAGTGAGTAAATCAAATTGAATCTGTTAAAGCCGAGAGAACCAAAGGATGGAGATACACCATTACCTGTGGAAATTACACTATTGAGCCTATTGGATTGTTGAAAGACTTTGCAATTTTGGCTGGGATCAATATGAACCTATTGAGGCATATCCCTTTCAACAAATGAGTCTATACCAACTTTTGTGCAGTGCTCAAGAAATATGGACCTTAAAAATGAAGACAGCTTGACTAGCAAGTGTATTGTCAGGTCCTGACTGTGTAGCAGTGCTAACACCATTCTGCAGCCAAAAACAAAGTACTCACTGATTTAACTGCCATGAGAAGTTTCACAAATTAAAACAGTGATTTAAAAAAAAAAAAGAAAAAAAAAGGATTGTACTCACTATGCAGAAGCCATGTGGGGAAAAAAATCAGGTTGATTTGTAAATGTTATTATTATTAGTATCAGCCTCCACTGTAGCTTATCTCTAGTACCTGCCCCAGGCAGACAATAATAATAGTGCTTCACAGACGTGACTCAGGTTGAGGCTGTCTATCCAAAGATGACAACTTCACAACTACCCGCAAACTGAAAGAATATACTTACTTGCTGTTAGTCATGTCTTTGGTGAATACCACTAATGCGTGTGTATTTATGTGCTGAACTAGCAAGAAATGGATCCTCATAGCAGTCATGCTTAGGGATGACCTGTTTACTTTGATGTTGATTTCTGCACCTTTTTTGGTGGGGGTGGTAATGGCAGAGAGCATTGAGAGAGCTTGAAAAAAGTGTGAAAAAAGTAAAATGGAGGAAGCAGAGCGTGAACAAGTGGCCTCTGCTCAGGGAATATCACAGGCAATTTAAAGTTTCTTCACATGATCAGAATGAGCAAAGGGACGGTGCATCTTTCAGGCCTTGTGTATGTGTACATCTGATTTTGGGCATGTGAATGAAATAATCTGTCTGTATGCAACAGTGTGTACAGATGTTTCTCTTGGTTGATTTTGCAGTGAAGTGAATTCTAACTATTTCCTGAGGCAGGATGGTGGGATTGGGTTAGGTAAATTGCATCATTTGATATTTGTGGGAGAATTATTAAGCATCAGGTGTTTATGACACAACTGTTGCACAATACAGCCGTTTCAATCAGTCTGAATTTTCTATTAGTCATTACATTCATAGTCACTGTGCTTATTTGGGGCCTGAGGAGACTCCGAGGATGCATTTACTAAAAGCCAGGAAAACACCTTGGCCAGTCTTCACACGAAATGCCGGGTAGATAAGATTTGCTGATTAGTCAGTAGAGAAAAAGCCAAAATGCATTCAGCTGTTCATGAACATTATTTTACTATTGGGGAACGGCTGTGTAATATGTGATGGCATTAAAAAACAAAATGCAAAGAATCATATTTTTTCAAATGTAATTTATCACATAGAATAGATGCTGTTCATTCATTTCTTTTTGGATTGTTATGCCTCGTCTTTCTCAAATGTGTTGAGTATTTCTGCGCATAAGGTTTATGAAAATAAGTTCTTCTGATACATTTTTGAAATGTTGCTCGTGGTGTTGTTTCTGCAGAGTTGGCAGCTCTCTGCTTATTTGCAGCAGCTCCTCTGTAGTTTATTGCCTAAGCCCTCGACTGTTTGTATGAAAGAGGGTAAATTAAGATGGTGTCCCCAGTCCTTTGTGTCATTTTATAGACATTTATAAAATGTTTGAATTTTCTGTGGCTGCAGCAGGAGGAACTGTATCTGTTCACTTTGAGATACCTGCAGTTGTTATCCATCAGCTTCTGCATTTCCTGTAGTTTTTTTATCCTGTAGCTATTCTTTAATTGAATAGCATGTTTATGATAGCACACAAAAAAATCTACAAAATAGCGGTGTACTCCAGAGTCTATTTTCAATCCTCATTTTGGTGCAGATGACTAGCCTGATCCTTCCCCATCTTTTTTTTCCAATCACATTTCCATTATCAGCCCCATTTATAATTTAGGGATCGTCTTTTATTTCTTGCCCTGCTCTCTTTTTCACATTACTTAACCTCGCTCTCCTCAAATGATGAGTGGCCGTGACAGGAAGCGGCAGAGTCTTAATACAACCGAGGCTAAGCAAACTTATCAACATCAGTCCCTTGCATTACCCGCACTTAACTGCAATGCCATTTGGCGTAGGAGGGGCTGGTTATAATTTGTTAAGACCTTCATAAGACTTCCTAATTGGTTTGCAAAAAAAATCCTTGTCAGTTTTAATGGAGGGTTTGAGGATGGTGGCAAGATAAAAGATGACCGACAGAGATAATAGAGAGGAATAAGCAGAGGGTGAGGTACAGTAAAGTACAGTAAAGTTTTTTTTGTATTTTTTTTTTTAATATAAATTAGTTAGTTGTTTAAAAGATCCATTTGGATTAGATAAATTTAAGTATTTGAGATTTTTCCCTCAGAAAGTAAAATAAAAAATCAATAGATATTTAATTCACAATATAGGGTTGAGTAGGAATAGTAGAAAATGACAGCAGATTCTCACTGATGAAAAGCTGGAACAATATGATGTCGCTTGAATGATGATGATGATGCTTGAAAATGGATTAATAGTTAACTATGATTTATCAAATTTTTTTGGTGGTGGTGGTGGGTCGGGGGGGTTCTTACTATTTCAGTTGAGTGATTGATTAAGTTAAGCAGTAAATCTTACATTAAAGCGGTACTATAAGGAATAAGTCATTTTATAATATTGAACACAGGGTTCCCCAGCTGAGCATTTTATCAGGTAACATACTTGTACTCTTTATATGCCATATATTAAAGTCTTATTTATAAAAATTATGTTAGGCTCTACTTGGAAATGAACTGAATAAAGTAATAACGGTTAGAAAAAATGTCAGAACATTCTTAACGGCAGAGGGCTGCATTAAATTTCAGTGTTATTGGATTTGATCTGTTAACCTCCCCACCAACATTCCTCTATCCATCAGTGTTTCCCTGAATCTGTCCCTTGCTTCAGTATAAACCTCCTGAAGGCGAAAACAAAAAGGTTTTCACCCTCTTTAGTCATGTCTGTGCACACTTTTCCTAGCAGTGAGAATGGTCCAGAGGGAGACATGTGACTGGGCCAGTATGTGTCAATCATCTATCAGTCACACCCTCTAAAATTAAAAGTATGATTTAATTAAGGTGGAGCCATAGTATTTACAATCCCCGTATTATATGGAGGTAGCAGACAAAAATGAAAAGTTACAAACAGCATCTTCAGCAGCAGATAAAGCTCAGGGGAACAAATTTTGTTAATGGAATGTCTACATTAGGAAACTGGCTGCTCCTCATGTTAATTTAAAAGAAATATCCTGGGTCAGAAACAAAGACTCGCCATTAAAAGAAATGGCAACAGATATACAAAGATATTTACCAACACTCTTTCTTCCAGTCAACATTTTTGGAGAAGCAATTAGTGTACATTACCTACATCATCAGCTGCTGCTGCTGCATTATTCACTCTTCGATTTAGCTCAAAGTTGATTCCAGGAATAGCCGTTCATCAATTCATAAAATAGTGATCACCTACATATCATGAAACTGACAGGAAGACACAGTGTATATTTAATTCAAATTGAAGGTGGATGTGCAAGTTATAAATGATTTGTATCCAGCATCACAAGGTGCCTTAACATACTAAGCAAGTTGTAAGGAACAGTCATAAAACCCCAGTTGTGTTGAAAAAAAAAAAATACTATGGGAAAAATCGTATTTCCATAAGAACCAATGAAAAAGCACAAGTACGACATTGCTCCTCACTGTATGTAGAAGCAAAAAAAAATGGTGAAGATAAAAGTCTCGGTAGAGTCAGTGATATATCTTCAATATCAGTTTTCAGGGTGGCAGTTCTATAATGAGGCAAAAGACAATGCAAGATGTGGCTTGTGTCTACATGAAGGCAGGAGGCGCTTTGTTTGGAGGAGCACTGGGCTTGTGTTATCTGCAGAAACACGTGCAGCAGCTGCATTGCAGAGCCACTTTGCCTGTGGTTTTCTTGGTTGAAAACGCAGGAAAAGACAAATCTGTGAATTTAACAAAATTTATACTTAACCAGTGAGAAGCCTTGTTTTCTTAGAGATATTTAAGCGTGTGTTTTTTGCTTTGGGAAAAGCAGAGACAGGGAAACCGTAATTATGGATTTACTGGCTCTATGAAATCCATATAAATAAAAGTACGATAGATGTGCTCTCTGATTCTAGTCACAAAAGATTAACCAGCTTTGTCTCTGCCTGCCTGTGAGGGTTATATTCATACCTAATATTTTATCCTAAATTCTGCACGAGCAGCAGATACCATAATACTTCACCTTTATCTTTTTTACCATCATATTGAACATCACATTTTTCCTCTCAACATGAAATCAAGTTCATAGAGGAAAAGGGTACTAGTGTTTCTCTCCACTGCAGGGCATCACTTATTTCTTTTGAGTTTATTACATATTAAAGTCTTATCAGAAGTTACAGAAGTCTTTTTCAGAATTTTATTACTGCCATCACAAAAAAGCCATACTGTAGCTGAGTATGTGCCCTCAAGCCTCAATTTGATTTCTTTATTTTAACCATAATAGTTTCATCGTACTCTTTTAATGTTTAATAGATAGAAGAGGTAATACTTTACTAAGCATCATAAATCGCTATTAAGTATCAAAAGCTGATGTGTTGTTATTCCTTGTTGGATTTCGTGATGTGACCTTGATATGCATGAACTACATATATATTGTATTGCTTTAGCTGGGAGTTTTCTGGCACAGTGGGGTGATTCTTAATTTCTTTCTGTCAAAGTATTTCATCGAACTAACCTACTCAGAAACTTTCTTATTAAATTCAAGTTTTGCTTCCACAGTTTCATTTAATCAAGCATGACCAGAAACTTATCAAACTTTAGTTCAATATTCTCGGGTGAATGGCCTTGTTCACTGACTTTATGCCACTTCTCTGATCCTCCACTGTCCCTGAGAAAAATTATGTTTAATATGCACACAACTTCATATAATTATGTTTTTAAAATTTACTGATGACCGTGTTAATATCAGAAATTCCCCTGATATTGACTGAAATACTTGATCAGAATCTGTGAGCATGTCTATGCACTTATTTGTAGTCACTCCAGTATTGTTAAACCAGATAGTTTCACACCTAGAAGAAATGGAAATGTTACCAGATAATTAGCTGCTGGCAACTGCTGTTATAAAGTGTCAAAGAAGAACTGATTTCTGGTGAACAGTGTAACATTAGATATCTGTGGTACGAGTCCAGACCAACAGATGCTATCCTTTCCAAAAATCTCATTCACTCATTCATTCGTCTTCTACCGCTTATCCATTTCCTGGTTGTGGGGGGTGCTGGAGCCAATCCCAGCTCATATTGGGCAAGGGTGGGTGTTTTTGGACGGTGGGAGGAAACCGGAGTACCCGGAGGAAACCCACGCAAGCACGGAGGGAACACACAAACGCCACACAGAAAGGCCCCAGGCCCGGGAACTGAACCCGTGACCTTCTTATTGTGGGGCAACAGGGCCACTATGTCACCGTATTGCCCATCCAAAAATCGAATAATTCTATATAATTTAGAGAGTATTTCTATTTTTAAGCTTTATGGTCATGTGATGCTATTCACCCAATCAGTCATCATCATTGTGGCTTGAGTGAGTGAGTGAGATACTTATAAAGTGAGATTAGACAATTACACTACAATAATTTTGTAATCCTTTTGTCCATGTTGTGAAACATGAGAAGACCTAAAACAAAGATATGCCGTAATACTGTAACTATTAAAACTATTCATATTGTCAGCATTTGTAGCTGAAAACAGGAGTGACACCAATGTCAAGGACTATTTGAAATGTCAAATGTTAAAACTATGTTAGAACCACCCTAGCCCTCTCTCTCTCTCTCTGTCCTCTCTGAATAGAATAAAAATAAAATGGCCATGCACGTTTTGTAATTGCTCTGCTTTGTTTGAAAGTTCATATGGGACCTAATTTGGTTTGATCCACTCTGAAATAGGGTGCCATTAATTTGGCAGTAACTCGTAATCACTGAGTGCAGTAGTGAGGCTGCAAAAGATCTAAATGTCATCAACAAAGAGGTTACATCTTGATAATGAGCTGCACTTATCTTGATGTGGGTTTAGCATAGATGTTATCTGGAAAGGAACAAGGTCATTTAATGATTTAATTTATTCAGTATCTTATTTCTATCTGTCTGTTAATCTATCTATTATGTTGGTTAGTATCATTGTTTATGATGGTTTCTCTCATTGTGTTTTTTATTAGGTATATTATGCTGTTTATTGTAATTGTGATTGTTGTCATTGTACATGACAGTAAACATCCTCCCAATTAAATTTAATTGGTTATAAAGCTATATAATTGCATACACAGCACAGTCATATGACTTGTGTAATGAATAGCTGAGATTAATAATCAGAGCTGTATGTCTCAGATCTGGTAAGTCATTGACTCTTCCTGTTTTGCTTTGAGAGGCAAAAGAGAGCCGAGACTAATCTGTGGCATTCTTCAGTACTATCTTCTAAACAGCTCCCGAATCTAGTTAAGAATCTATTGATCTCCAATATTACTACATGCAGTTCAGATAAGATTTAATATACACAGAGACAATGCTTCCTATATTAAATGGACAAGTTAGGGGTTTAAGTCAAAAAAATAAACTGCTGTCATAGCACCCATTGTGTGTATGTTGATTTGTCTGAGTAGATCAAGCATAAGGCTTCAAGTTTTCACATTATGACATGTCTTCTCATTTTTCACAGCATGAGAAACAAATTAAAATTTCTTTAAACAGTGATTTGAAATGATGTGCTGATCAGATAAACATCATGGATGTCTTGTAAAACATGCTAAATAAGTTTTAATAGAAGAAAATCAAATCTATAAATGAAACAAGCAGGGAGAAATTGTATCAATTTCTCTTGTAAATAATCTTTAACAAAATAACCAATATTTCAGAGGGTTAGATGAGCTGGTTAATATGACTCTCATGTCTCCATGACAAATAACAAACTAGCACCAGCAGCTGGCTATCTGAGCACAATGAGTGGGAATTAAAATAAAAAATAAAAAAAGCCCCTGCCTCCAATCTTTTTTTTATGCTAAGCTAGGATTGCTGGCTGCCTGAAATATACAAGTGCTATTGATCCTCCCATCTTACTGTAAGTCAATAAGCATATTTCCTAAGAACAGTTGACTGTTGAGCACAAGCCATTAGTCAATTAATCCTTTAGCCTGTTATGTACATTTACCAGTATTTTAAAAGACAATTTTAAAGAGCTAAAATTAGTTTATCCAGCAAAAACACCAAACTTTGTAGTTTTTCAAATATTTGAATTCCCCCCTTAACAAATTATTTTATCTCATAATTTTAATGTTGCAATAAATACTATATGATAGTCATCACACAATTCAGTGGCCTTTGAAATTGATCCATCCATTGATGAAAACATATCACTTGGTCATGACAATCATTGCCAATTTCTTGATCAGGCATAATATTGGGCTGCTTTGGCATGCAGTGGTTTTTATGTTCTTGTACCACTTTATATTAATTTTTTTGTGAACACTGGTTATTCGGCACTCGAGTCCACTAAATTTGACTGGGAGTCCTGCCTGTCATGTCAGCTTTAAAAGTGTGCTTACAACCTAAAGCGTGAAGAGATCATTTGTGGCACACTATAAATGAAGGTGACAGTAACAATGAAGAGGGTCGTTTCATAGCCACGCATTCACATGAGAATATCCCACTGTGTCTCCATATTAACTTGTTTATCTCTTGCAGCTGAGACCGATGACAATTTCAAATGAAATTGACCTAACAAACAAGCAGTGTCTTATCAGTCACAGCAGATAAATACTATTGATGCTTGTCTCACTACAACACTCCTAAAAGAAACGTGTAAATGTGTCGATGCTCATGATTTAGTTTTGGTGAGGCAGTGTGGTGCTGTAACCATAGCAACTAATCGAGTGCATACACACACAGGGCCGCCCCACATTTCATTACCAGCTCTGCTGGGTCTGACCCACAGACCCAACTTTTAGATATATGTTTTCCAGTTGGAACCGGCACAATATCCCGTTTCTCTAGAATATGATGGTTGGCATTTTGGGTCAGCTGAAATGAAACAGCTGTTTTTAGGACACAATTAGCAGCCGATGAGCACAAAAATCTAACAAAAGCTGATGCCTGACTGTCACTCTGCACCATGCGCCCCTAATTTGTGTAAGCACACCTTACTCACCCTGACAGTCTGGTGTGCCAGCAGAATGCTGGGTGGTTTTATAGGATGCCTCCAACACTGCAGCAACTCCCCAACCTGCGTGATGTCTCATCTGTTTGCTGACGTAAATGTGATTGTATAGAGTGTAAGCCGACATGCTAGTAGCAGAAATGTAGGAAATTGGGAGAGTGAGCAGAGTGATCCCCCGCAAAACAGCATCTCTGATTGTTGATATGTAAAGAATAATTTTCCATTCACTGTGGATTAGAGGGGAACAAAGAAGAGGGTAGACGTGTACTATTGTGCTTCTCCAAATTTCTGCACCATAACACAACATGGGCTCTTTAAGGAGAGAAAATACTACCAGAACAAGAGAGCTGAGGAAGAAAGAGGAGAGAGATATATATATATATATATATATATATATATATATATATATATATATATATATATATATATATATATATATATATATATATATATAAATATAAATATATAAATATATCTTTGAGTATTAGTGAAAGTAGTCTGTTGCTTAGTCGGAGATCTTTTTGTTGCTACTTTCTATTTCCAATCAAATTTAATCTTATGTTGCAGCTATATTTGATAGGTTTCTTGTCTTGAAAGCTGGTTATTACTGTGGTATCCTAATGTCTGATTATACAATTTGAATATTGCCTTAATGTTGTCCTGTGAATTCATAGTAGCATGCTGTGTTTAGAGTGCTGTTTGACCTGCTTTGTTTGTGGGCTAGTCATCTAAGTACAATAACTACAAGTTAAATATCTCATATGTTATAATATGCTATGTAAAGTGCTCAGAGTGTAATTAATGGAACAGCTATGTTGCTGTGTCAACTGTGCAAACTCCACCTGCTGATGAAGACTGTAAAGCTATTAAACACTTTAGGTTGAGATAAAATGCCTTGAAATTTGGTCTGAAAGACACTGCACCTACACCTGATGGTGCATAAATGACTTGGTGTCCAGCAACATCAGCAGCAACATCTCGTTTGTTGTCTACTCCTTCATACTAAACAGGGAATCAGTTTTTAAATTTTTCTAAAGAGATTCCGCCCATTAAACGCTGTTATTGGTGATCAATACACATTCACTTGATTAGTGTAATTAATATGGACTCCAGCAAGGCAGAGGACATATTGATTTTGTTCTGAATTACCCAGCTGATTGGTTCACCTTCTGCCTAATATCTACCTGTCACAATCAGCTGCAATGCCATTAGATTTTTTTTGTGTGTTCACTCATCATCTTTAATTCATGTAGGGAAAAATGAGAGAACATCTTTCAACGCATTCATCCTGTTGAATAGTAGATAAACATACAATCTGTTGACATTAAATTGAAAATTAAAATCAGGTTATCAGTAAAACCTTGAATTAAAGACAAGAAGTCTTGAAGACATAAAACTTCAAGTTCAAGTTCTAATGGGTCTTAAATTTAGAGATGATGATATCAACCCATTTGAAATGATGCTGATAAATGTTTTGGTGCCAATTTTACATAGACTGTAATACGTTCAGTAAATAAGAACAGCATTTCTTGAATCTAAAGTGAACCGTACACTTTTCTATCTGTCTGTGTGCGTGAGGTTACGGTATGAGTAGACCACTTTCAGAAAACTGGCCAAGTAAAAATCCCTCCAACTATTTTTATATCGAATTAACTTTTTAGCTCTTAACATACTAAAATTAAACTAGACTACACCTGAAATCGACTTCAAATTGAATGAGCTTTCACATACGGGGCTTAAATTTTGCTGCGGGATTGCAAGAATTGCGCATATTTAATTTATATCCTGCAAATTAAGAATCCATAAAGCTGGACTTTCCTGCTGGGAATTGCTTCGATCCTGTACAGTAATCAGTGTTAAGGCCATAACAACTGGCTGGAGCACTGTCTGAGTCCAGAGCATCTTTCAAAGAGCACTTTCATCTTCTAGGCTGAGGCCCCTGCAACCCCCCCCCCCCCCCACACACTCCCTGTAAAGTTGGCTTCTCTGCTGTTTTGTGCTATTGATTATATAATAATAATAATATAATAAATAAATAAAAAAGGTTAACAATGCTAACTGTACAGAAAGGTTGATCTGAGCCCTGCTCAGAGAAAAACATCAGATCCCTATTCAAACAGTCCCACTGCCAATGACATTGGTAAACATCTAGTTCTGCAAACAGATGACGACAGAACCAACTCGCCACACATCAGTATTAGCAATGTCAGCAATACTCTGGTTCTTCAAACAGAAAGTTCAAAAATGTTTGTTTTATAAGGAGTGGGAAAACAGTTATTTATTTTCTTTTAAATATTATTTAATTTGTTGATGTTGAATATAGATAAATTTTATTGAATGGACAGTAGACAGTACAGGAATGATAGAAGGACACTTATTCAGCTCAAAGAGATGTCCACAAGGAGAAACTGTGGAAATAGCTGGGTACATCAGTGTATATAGTTAAAACAATGCCAATTGATTAGCATGTCATGTGAACAGTTATTTTCCATATTGATTGTTCTATAGAGGTATTATCCAGTGTGCTAGACAAATTTTATTGTTTTGTACACAGTTTAGTTTAAGTAAAGAAGATCATACACTGCAAGTAAAGAGCATCGAGACAGGGATACCACATAAAGACTTTGGTCCAATGGATGCATCTTCTTGTCCATACTATCATAGAACAAGAAAGAGACAGCTAGAGAAAAGTTAGAATCTCTTAAATTGGTGTAGTGACAAAATGCCATCTGAAATAAGAATCAGATGATATAAGACTGTTAACTAAGCTCACCATTAATATCCCCCCGTAAATAATAATAATAATGAAAAAAATCCCATCCATTAGAGGCATGTAAAGGATGAATCCCCCCCCTCATTTTGAAAAATGAAATTCAAGCCCTGACACATTAGAAATATATATTAGTGTGCCAAATATTTAAGTCATACATTTTCCTTTCATTGAAAAATATTTCTGCTCCCCTTTGCTTTACAAACATGACATTTACAAAGAGTTTAAAATGAGCCAAACATTCATCAAACTGGATTATCCTTTTGGTGCTGAGGGCCCTAACAATGATCTCAGTGAGATTGCAGATAGGAAGAACCTAAAGGGAGTCATTCTAGCATGGTTTCCTCGTTTAATTTATTTCCTCTAGCTCCAAGAACATCTGGGATCATTAATAAAGGCACAGACCATATAATGTAATATTCCTGGTTTAATTTCTACTGCAGACTCTGAACATCCTTATCCCATATCACTCTGAAACTGCCTCAAGTGTGATAGAATATAAATAGATATGCAGGTTATCTTGCTATATGGCACACTTTCCTGAGCTCAAATATAACAACCCTAGTACTGAATTCATCCTTATTTATATTGTAACTTTTGTACAAACACTTCTTGACATAGCAGGACATAACAAAAACAATAACAACAACAACAACAAAAATCACAAAAAGGTCAAAAAACGCAGTAAGATAAAATGGGCACAAGTGATCAAAATTAATATGAAAAACACAGCTTAAAACTAATAACTGTATATAAGAAGAATGAAATTCAACCATAGGCTCCTGCGGAGTACTACTGAAGATAAGAATGGCCTGTTGTCTTGACAGTGCCTGACACTGCCTGACTCTGAAAATGCTGGTTTGTTACAAGCTCACACTCACCTACCTGTCACTCGAAACATTTGTTTATCTTCTGCCACTTTTCTGTTTCTGGGTCACAGAGGGTGTTTGACCCAATCCCAGGTCACACTGGGCGAGGGTGGGGTACACCCTGGACAGGATGCCAGTCCATCACAGGGCCAACACACAGAGACAGACAGAGACAAACAGCCACTCACACTCACGGAGAATTTAGTCAGCAATTAACCTAAACATGCATGTCTTTGGACGGTGGGAGGAAACGGAGCATTCGGAGGAAGCCCAGGCAGGCCCAGGAACTGAACCCACAACCTTCTTTTTGTGGGGCAACAGCTTTAACCATTATGACGCCATGCTAACATACCTTGTCCTAATCACATAAAGATTTAGACAAAGTAAGTGTGTCTCTGCTGTACTGCTCATGAAACGAGGGTTCTTCCTCTGGCAGCACTGTGAGATTGTGTTGCATATATATATAGTATCTACATGTCGAGTAACAGCTACTCACTCTCTCATTTGATTCTCCAGTTGTCTTTCTGTAGTCTGTCCCTGATCCTCAGGACTGTTTATAACATGAGTCAAAAATATACCTGTCTTCTCATCTGCTATGCTTCAATTGCTACAAGTTGCTGGTGCAGAGGTATACCTTGTGATTTAGGAACCACATATATATTTAAGAAAAGGGCATTTGCTTACTGTTTACTGAACTGTCACTTACTTTGTGTCTGACGTAGCGTTCTGCTAAAGTTCGATATTTAAAATGCTGAATTGTGGATTATATATATAAACCATCTAGGTCACAAAGTGTCGATGCTGATTGTGTACACACATGACAAAGTAATATACATTGTTAACATGGCTGTACAGTCAGTCACTTTGAGTGCAGCAAGCCTCCTATTCTGCAAAGAGAAGCAGCAGAGCTCCACTGCTCCCTGCAAGGCCGATGACCTAGTTTTTCCACTCTAGGCAATACATACTGTACCGTATCTAACCATGTAAAATTCTTCCATTGCTCTCCATTCTGCTTAGGAAATGGGCTGAGGCGGCAGTTGGTGGGGGCTTTCTGCCCCCCTGTCTGAAACACCTATGCTAGAATGTAGGCAGGCACCCACCATAACCCACATGTGGAGATACACTAAACTAATCTGGGTCTTTGTTCTTTGTTCCCCAGGCAAAGTGGTGTAGCAGCTGCAGGAAATAATTCAAACGTGGTGGCATGTGCTGACTTTTACAGATGGACAAAAGAGGATACATTAGATATATCAAATGCACAGTATTGGAAATATAGTTTCTGAAACAGTATTCAACTGACAATGCCACTGAATCCCATATTTTCAATGGGACATGGCCATACCCTGAAAATAACTAAAATATCTCACTCTACTTTAGCAACTGTCACCACAACTGTAGTAAATTGCATAATGGATGCCAAGTCCAATAAAAGATCTTTTATTGGAAAAAGTGTTTTCCCAAATGAGAAAGGGAATCACATCCATGTCAGTATGGTCCTAGTGGATATCTATTTGTAACTTTAACTGGTCAAGCACTGCTTCCTTGGCACACAACTGCTGCATGTCAATAAAGCAAAGCTAAAAGCTTTATTTCAGAATGGAAGAAAAAAGAGGAAACTGTTAATAATGGCCATCTGATAGGGGCAATGTGCTGGAACCCAGCTCCACTCAAAATGAGTGTCTTGAGCTGAGTTTAGCTCTCTCACAAAAATATAAAATACACATAGCTTGTATTTTATGTCAATAACAAGCAAGAGGAAAAAACTCTAAAAAACAAAACATTAATATAATTGAAATTTATTAAGTTATTAACTTAAATTGCATTTGTTTTTAACTCTGTGTTGGTCAGCACAGCTCAGCTTTTAATTTAACATGCAGTCTTAATTCATCACATTTCATGCACTGTTTCATACTTGTTCCATTGTCTTAACAGAACAGAATCAGAAAAACATCTGAATTGGCTTAATTGTGAATTTGGCTAAATTGTGCATTTGAAATGCTATATAGGTGAACAATGAGAGAAGATAAAAGGCTGAAAACACAGCAGTTTACCAGGTTTTGACTTTGTCTCATTTGTCTGTGACTGAACTAAAGGTTGATTGATCATTAATATACTCTCAGCAGATTAACTTTATCACTTTTCATCTGAAGATGTGAGCAGTTACTCAGATGGTTCTATTTTGCTTCTTTTTTTTTTTTTTGTCCAGTTTTTCAAGACACAGAATTTAATATAAAGTATTACTTATTGAATGTTTTGTTTCCTTCCTGATTGTTTTATTGACAAATGCTAGATCTAGATAGATAACTAGAAAGTAAGTCATTTATTTAGAAAGCCCTTAAGTGTGGTTTAATTTTAAAAATATCAAATTACTGAACAGTTTTCACGATGAGCAATCAGGCTACAGCAGGTGACCATATGTTTAGATTGGTTCCGTTGTAGGTCAGGAGGAAAACGGTAATTAAAAATATATTTACTTAAAGTTGCGTCACGTCTGCTTGTGTCAGTCATCTCCCCCGAGTACACTGTGACTTGGCTTTAAATAGCACCAGCATCATTGTTGTATATTCTGCTCAGTGTTATCAACGCCCAGAGGAGGTTAACCTTTAAATGCGAGTAAAAGCTAGTTGGATGTGAGCAGTCGTGACACCAATGAGTGGGAACAGCAGGCCAAGAAGAGAGTGAAGGAAGAGTTGTGTCACTGCCAGGTCAGTGAGTCATTCTCCCGTGTCGCTTCGACAATAGATGGCCTATGACGCTGCCATATGCTGAGACATGTTACATTTCTCTAGAGAAGAAGTGTATGAGGAGAGTGAAAGAGCAGAATGGATTTTGATGTTGCCTGTTTCTAGTGTTTGTAATTTTAAAAATTCTTAAAAATGCCGAGTTTTTTCTCCACCAGCAGTTAATTTTTTAAGATTTTTACCTGCTGATGTTTTTCGGATTTGAGTCAGTCAACACCACCTTGATCAATATTGAAATATTGGATGGATTTCCATTAAAGTTAGGGCAGACATTTAATCTCTCCTCAGGATGAAGCATAACCACTCTGGCCATCCCTTGACTTTTAATGTCGTGCTAATATGGTCAAGTTAAAATTTAGGTGTGTCCAATACTGTCAAATGTTTGCATATTTAATGATAATCCTTTAACCAGAGCAAACTTCAGCAGGCATCTGAGATTAAATTGGTGAACAGGGCAAACATTACACCTGTTGGGCATGTAAGCAGTGTCACTGTGAGCCTGTTTGTATTCTGCCTCTAGCATAGTCTTATATTTTTTCTTCAGTGCTGAATTAATTCTGCTTGCAAACAAGAGTTGAGTTCCACAGAGTGTGTTGAGTGTGTTTTGCCCGCAGCCAAAATCGAACCTCTCTTACTTCTCCAATAAGTCAAATGTGCCAGAATGGGCCTCATTTTCTCAGACAGCTGCCTTTTTTGAATTGGCCTTTCCTGGAAAGTTCCCTCTAGGCTTGTGAAAGACAAGTGGGCAGTCCTGTCTCTACTGAATGCAGAATGAAAAATTTCACTCTCACACATTTAAAAGAAGTATGTCTGTCCACTCGTTAACCTGGGTCTCGTCACCCTATCTACTGTTGTGGAGTAGATAAACATACAAGGCCAGCCTCTACTGTGCATCCAGGAAATGTTTTTGGGATTTAATTTTAAAATTCAAAATTTCAAAACCAATATGTGTATCAAATGTTTACAAAATGTTTGTGATTATATTTTGAGCAATAAATTAGTATTGTGAAGTATAGATAGTAGGTCAAATGTGTTAAAATAGATGTTCAAGACTTTTATTTCTTCTTGTTCTTATTTAAAATGGTTCAAGAGACTGGGGAAGCATTGATTAAATGCTAATATTCATTAATTTTATTATTATTTAATAAATAATCATATAATTGATTATTTTATATTTTAATCTGGCATAAATAATGCAACAGTTATTAGAGGATAAAAGTGACCTTTTAACCAAAAGGTAACCCAAAGGTAGTACATTTAATATATTAAACTCTAACATTAAATGTTTGAAGGTTTGGCATTCCCTCTTGATGGAAAATGACTTTTTTCTTGTATTCCAGTAATCAATTAACAAAACAATTGATGCATAATTCATTAGTTTGTATGACCCTAGTGGCAGCAGTGTAGGCCTGTTTGGCTTGTAACAGTTTCTCCTGGGTGAAATATCTCAATACGTAGATGATTACAATGAAATATTGCACAGAAAAACTCCCCTGTGCATGACACATGTGGACATTAGTGTTTTCCGGACTCTCTTGTAATGCCACCATGAGATTGACATTTATGTTCTCAAGTGAAATTCCTCAAATTCCTCCTTGCTTTGGTTCAGGCATTAATGTTATGGAATCACTTCCTCACCTTATTTTTCATGTAGCTCATTTTTGGGTGTATTTTCTTTGTGTAAATAAATACATAAATAGTGTATCTGCAAAGTTTATGATAACTCATCATCCTCAGCTGTATTTTATTGTTTCATGCAGGCAGCACCGTAACAAACAATGTATCATTTGTGAGCAATCAATCTTAGTGATTCCGTAAATGCATAAAATGCACCTGTGTGTATTCAAGTGAGAAATGTTAACAATTATACAACAGATCCTCTTTTAAATAGGACATGGGAGCATGTCATAATTATCTCTCTGTAGAATAATTTATATATCAAATTCCAAACAAAGAATTCAGAGCTAAATACTAAGCTGGATGAGGACGCCTGTATAATCAGCCCACTCCTTCATATGCATTTCCTTCACCAATCCTTATGTTTTCTCCTGATATGGGATGTTTAATTTCTGTGTTGCTAAGTTTTCAATAAATTTACAGATCAAACACCAAAAATAAGTAACCTATACAATGTAAATTAACAGCCTACGAAAGTGATTTACTAATTCTGGTTTTAGTGCCATAATTAGTGAAAGTTCTTGGGAGGTAATTATATTAAGTGGGTCATTTAGTGAGGAGGTTGGTCTGCAGGAGTGGGAGTTCTCTATAAGTCTGCCATCTTGTGACTCTTACTCATTTTTGCTTTTGCATGTAGTTTAGCAAACCACTAATCTGCTGGCAGTGAAGGGATGGAGAAAACACAAAACAAGCACGAGCCTGCTGATGTTCACTAAAAGCAGTTGCACTTGAATGCAGTACTTTCATTCCCGACATTGCTTGTCATTATATCATTAAGTGAATTTGTCAGTTACTTGTGTTAGTCCTTTTCTCACTATGTTTTTTTCTTAACCTATGTTCAACACTCTCACATGTTCCCAGTTTCTCTGCATCGTCATCCTCCCTCCATCCACTGTTAATTTGCCACTCTTTCTTCATGTTGTCCACCTCTACTCCACTGCCTCTTATCTGTCCTCTTCTTTAACTACCCATTAATTACAGTGCTTTGTCTTCCCAAACTTCCCTTCAGTATCTGCACACAGGGTTAAAGTGATAGGCTACTGTGTCAGCTATCCCAAAGGAAATATGTGCTCTGTGAGCTACACCAGAGCAATTTTGCCTTGTCCCTGATGTATACAGTATTCTCAGTAAGTTTATAATACAGCTTATCTTGGCCTCAAGCTCATAATTAAAACACATGAATCAAATACACACTACAGGAAGCCAGGGGTTACTGATACATTATGGGTTTTTACTATTTCTGTGTTGCTCTCTTTTTTTTTTTTCTTTCTTTTTTTTTTTGCCCTCTAAATCAGTTTTGAAGGTCCAGTTTCCCTCTCATGGCTGCCCTTGTCTGAGCTCTGGCCTAGAAAGGATGTAGACAGTCAATTGTGTCATGTCAGCCACTTCTTCTTACCCAAGGCAAGAACCTTCACTGGGTGGGTGTAATGTGTGCACAGGTTCACACTTTTGGTTACAGATTCGACACTCATTCCTTTCCCTCTTCATGAACATCGGCAATTATATTGAATGAGTAAACCAGGTCAGAAGCATTACTGCATCCCTACCAGGAATTGAGCAATTAGAGTTTAATGATTTGGGTGATACCTCAGTAAGGTTTGATTTTTCACAGAATAAAATGTTCAAATAACCATCACTAAATGCCAGAGCCCAACTTTACATCTTCAGTAATTTGTTTTCTTCAACCAACAGTCCAAAGCAGATCTTCAATTAAGCAGTGAAAAGCAGATAATGTTCATTTTAAGATGCTGATCACAGCAAATATTTTACATATTGGTAAAGTATAGCAGTGATCAACATTGTGCTTACTTTTACTTACTACCTTTTTCTTTTTATTTGACGCTGTTATTGAGAAACCACATACTAACTCCATCCCCTGAGTACAGCTCAGGTGTGGATGCTTATGCTTTTGCCTCGATCACGCCATCACATCAGTCCATGAATGAATACTTTGTGTCATCAGCGGTGGATGTCCGAGACTGTTGCCAAGCTGTCATCAAAGTGAGTGGGCCTGTGAGAGTATTGGATGTGTAGAGAGAAAGCGTTGTGTTTTCTGCAGCCTTGCCACTTGTGATCCTCATGCTACAAATCATGTTGTTATCTTTGTGTGTTCTGGTGCTCTCTGAAAACCAACAGGGAACAGCTATGAATAGTTGGGGTTGAAGAAGCAGAAAGAGGGGGCAGTATCGTTTCCTTGTTGCCAGAAAGTGATTCTGGTTCTCTTGTAAGCGCACTAAAAAGGGAGAGCTTGTCTGCTCTGCCAGCATGCAACACAGAGAGGTCTTTGTAATTCTGATCAGTCCTCATTATTGCTCCAACTCCCAACAGGGTTTCATGTGCGATGGATACATACATATTAATCCATAATAGTGGGATTAAATATTTATGGGCAATATTGATTAATGTTCTCTGGTGAGTGGGTCTTTCCCTGATAAAATAGAGAATTTGAGTTACACATTTGTAATTTTTTTAAATCAAGTATCTAGCCAGTTGTTTTATTGGCTCTTGACGCTGTTACGATCGTGCTCAGTTGATTCATTCTGTACAGAAACTCTTTATCCACTGATGATAGATCGTCTCCACCGTCAGCAACATCTATACCTAAATTAATGATGTTGGCATTTCCTTCAGGATAAATTCACGTCCTCCTCTTTGATATTATGAATAATTTGATTAGTAACTCTATTTACAGACTTGAAGACAATTGCTCTCTCAGCACAGCAGTGCATCATTTTCTAATTGTTACTCAGCCAGTCATTTACAGTTGTGTGCAATTTATGGCTCATATCCCCACAGCCATATAACAGCTTCTGCATTTAAGAATCTTGATCCATAAGTGTACTGATTCTATACCTCTATTTCACCTTATAGATACTTTTTTTCCAATTTAAACAAATTTTGCAGTTGAATGGCATTTTAACATAAAAATGAGTGGCTCAGAAGTTCCACAAGTTTCATGCCTGTAGGGCTATGCATTTTGTCTGTTACAGCTTTTTAGGAGTTCAAGGTGCCAAAGTGCAGAGTTGAGATGATGTACAGTGATACAGATAGAGCAAATAAATGAAAAGTGGGCAGGTAAAACATCAGTATGTTGAAGTAGAAGCATGTTATCAGGAACCTGTGCATGGTAAGGACTCAGAACCATCATCTCAAACTGTGGTGGGGGAAACCAGACACAAGATACATCCAACCAAGGTCCAACACCTAATAGAGGAGGGGTGAAAGTAGGGGCTTACTTGGATTACAAGGGCTCTAGATGAAGTAGGACTTTTGGAGACTGGTGTCATGACAGAGAGGGACAAACAGAAAAAGTTTCAGACCCACATGAGACCAGCTCCACCCATAAAATTAACAAAAGGACCAAGAAGAACCTCCTGCGTCCAGCCCGCAGGATGAAGGAGGAACATCCAAACATTCATCAGGCCTGACATAGTCATGAAGCCAAAGAGGGGAAAAAGATCCTTCTGATTGAAGTTACGGTCCTGTGTGAAGACTAGCACCAAAGATCAAGTCAAAGGCACTCTGAACTACTCTGTTAAAAGAATAGCATCACTTGATACAAATTTTACCTGAGAGTGATATCAATCTTCATACGTTTAATTTTTTCAGAGCAAGAGAGAAAAATCATCTTTCATTTTGTATCAGGATCACTTCCACCCCTTAGGTCCATTAAAGCCAATAATGTTCAAACAGCGCCATCAAGTCTACTGTGATACGATCTCCTGATACTGTGGAATTCAAAGGTTTTCCCCTGAAGCAGCACAACAACACTGCTCATTCCCCCTAAAACACCTTGAGAATGAATAATGGAGATGGTCTCTTCTCTTTTCTCTACTGTTCAAAAGTGTTCAAGCTCCCCTCAGACTGAAATATTAATGGATGAGTTTTTTTCTGGAGTGAGGGAGGTGACCTTCATGCATGTATGTGTCCGTAGAGAGTGATATTCTACTTTCCACCACCTGCCTTTGTATTAAACGGGACATTTTTATACATCCGCCTATGGTATTGGTTCATTCTTATTTCACTGGAAGCAAAGTTCAAGGTTCTAGATGGACATGGATGGTGGTCTAAAAGAAGAGTCTAAGTAAGCCCTCTCTTAAAACATTGTTTTCCTACAGACATGTTAGAAGCCAGGGCTAGAAGCAGCTGCCTGGTTACATAATTTAAACTTGATCAGCTTTAAATAAGATTTAAAAAGTTTGGGTTTTAGGATTATTTCAGGTGTAAGGCATGAACAAAAAGGGATCAAAGCAAGAAGCTAAGAATGAACCATTAAAACAAACAAACAAACAAAAAATATACGCGTAACATTATGCTGATTATGGCAAATAAAAAATTTGTCAACACCCAGTTTTATATCATACTATAAAATATATTTTTTGTAATTTAAAGAAGACACCTGGAGATACTCTCTGCCTTTGTACCTTTTCGAGCAGTATGGCATTAGTGACAGCTCCTGTGGTGGTAATGTCGCCCCAAACCTTGCTTTTACACCCCTCCCTTTGCCCTGGGTTCCTTCCTCTTTCTCAGGAAAGTGCTAGCTGTATGTGAATATGATGCGTGATGACAGCATGAGAGAGGATGGAGAGGGGGCTAGAGGGGGTACTGCTTGTCCCACTTGCTCTGTCAGCTCCAGCAAGGCCAATGTTCTTTGGCAGGGCTGGGTCGGGTGGTGTGATGAGACAGTTCATGGTGGCATGGTCCTGAGAGTACCAGGAGCCTTTTTTTAAAATCTAAATAAGAACAGAATCGGTCACTCTATAATTCAGAATAAATGAACAGTTTTGTGCCAACATTAGAAATGTGTCTATGACGACTATGCTACTTTATGACACATCCTTTTCTTTTTTTTTTCCTTCGGCTCCTTTGACATTAAAGCTCTTAATTTTTAATCGCTAATGGATCTTTAATTCTTCATTTTGATCATCAGACATTACTTGCCCTTCAGGTCTTTAGTGCTTCAGTTAACATACCATACTGGTACTTTCAGCTCATCCACAGTATATATTTTAAATTATTTCCCACAATTTTTCTGATAGCAGCAGATATTTTTAGATTATGCTACTTTCATTGTTTATGTCAGGTTTCTGTTGATATTCCTTTTGGATAAAACTGTAACAAAGCAGATTCTTACAACGAGAATTGAATTGAAATCCTGCATTTTCTTCCACCCATATTAGTTATTAAAGTCTTTCTTGCTTTTTCCTTTCAGCGTGAATGTTGCCATGTTCGATCAACAGAAAAGTACAAAAGTCATTCAATTACCCCTTCAGAGGAATTAATAAAGCATTATCTTATTTTTTTTTAAAGGGTTGCTGTTTCCCAGGTGACTCTTATATTTAAATATTTGCAACCTCAGATAGTTGGTCTTACTGCATTGCCCCAAGAAAATTTGACAAAATAAGAGGTGAATAGTTTACAGTGATTGATTCCTTACCTGTGCAGAGGGCGAAATAAAGGCATGAATTACAAACTAGGAGGGCCAAGTCACCAGCCTTTTCTCCTCGCCCACCCCAGTGAGCCACGATCTTTTTGCCCGTTCACTGGTTTTACTTCTTTGGACCACTTTGTCTAGCTACCAACCTATGCAAACCAGCAACATCCTGCAGGAGCCATAGGTTTGGAGATTTTCTGACCCAGTTGTCAAAGCCATCACAATTTTGAACATGACAAATCCTTATACTTGACACAATTTTCCAGTTTCACAGGAAAGCACATTAACTTCAAAGTGTTGTTTAGCTTCCTAATACAACCTGCACCAGTAACAGGTGCCACTGCAGCCAGACTTTTGTCAGTGATGTCATGACTGATCAATGTGCATGTTTTGAAAATATATATAGTGTATAATAGACATTTAAACTAACTTTTTCGTCATATTCCAAACATGAGTTGGGAGATATGTTGCTCCTGTGCAGCTTTAAAATAATCAATACTCCTAAAATCATTGCTCTTTCCCTTGTACTCTTATTTTACCAGATTGAAAAACAAATTTGAATGAATAGGGGAGTTCCTTATACATATTTGCATAACATGTCCTCAAAAATGGAAACATGAATAAACCAGACAGGCCAGATGACAAAATGTGATCTTATTTGTGGGTCAACTCTGGGCCACTTGTGTTTTCAAAGCACACACTAATGTTCAGCCTTATTACCAGGAGAAAAGACAACAGCAACATGTATTTGAAGTTTCTGTTGTAACTTCTAACATTTTACTGTTCCAACAGGTGCCGGGGAGTCTGGGAAGAGCACCATCGTGAAGCAGATGAAGTGAGTCAATTAGTAATATTTATTATTATTAAGTATTTCTAAACTATAATTTAGCTGAACTTCACCAAATCTGGCTACAGGCTTTTTTTCCTGATAAAATTGTGATGACGTGTGAAGGACAAAATAATACATCTGTCACATTCTGCTTCTGTTGTTTTGCTTTTTTTGCTCACTGCTGTAGACGATGCAAAGCTGGTGAGCTGACTAATTGAGGAGATGAGAGCCAAATGTCTTCAGCTAAGCATGAATAAATGCTCATTTGCCTTTCAGGCAACATATGAAACGTGTTACATGTCCAATTAGGGATATTCTTCATTGGACCACCACACATATCCAAACAATGTTGGGAGATTCAGCTGGGTACTAAAATGTATACAATAAATCACATTCACCTGAGTCACATTGTTCATTTTCAAAAGGACTCAAGGGCCCCAGTGTTATGGTGGTTCATGAGATGTTGCGGCCTTGATTGTTAAGGCAGTAACCATTCAGTCCAACGACTATCAGACTTTACAGCTATTACATAAGTTAACAAACAGCAGATTTTCCTTTCCAGGGTTAATAAAGTATTTCTGACTCTGACTGGGGACTGGGCCATCTTGGTATTATCTGTGTCTTCAGAGACATCCTTCAGTCAGACACAGAGCTATAGTGTAAGGCCTACCTGTAAGTGAAAGACCTTCTGATACATAAAATACAGAGGATTCATTTGATTATTCTCTTTGCTACTTGTTCATTATTAGCTAATTTTCCTGATATTCCCCTCCCTGTTAGGCCCAGACACTCAGTCATTGACTGGCAGATTAAAGCAAAAGTTTTAGCTTAATCATTAACAATAGTAACCATGCCTTTTGTGGATAAGATAAAGTTTACTTCCCTTCATAATTTCTTTGGGACATCATGGCCTCTTCTGTTTGTTATTGTCTTTTACTGCTGCTAGTACAAGAATAATGTGCGGAGTTCCTGAATACAGAGGATGTTGTAATGCTTATATGCCACTCTGAACAGAAACACACACACACACACACACAGAAACTTAAATGGCTTAATTATTCACATTCCTCTGGGCTAGCCAGGCATTGAATCTATTTTTTATGAGCTTGGAGCAGGAACAGTCTGTGGCTTTTTGAAAGCAGGTTATTAACAAGTACAGGCGTACAGATAAATCAGCTTGGAAGACTCTCACAACACTGGCCTATTATGTAACATGACATTACATTAAAGCATCGTGTGTAAACTCAGCATAAAAAGTTGGGGAAGCACGACTGCATTCATAAAATAACTTAAAAATTAGGGACACATTTGTATCATTATCACTTGTTTCAATGCATTATTAAAGGCAGCATTTTTACTTAACAGTTAAAGTGGATGATTGTATCTCGTGACAACAGGCACTTTTGTACATGCACATACACTTATGTCCCTCACTCCCAGGTCCAGAGTTATAATATTGTAAGAGGTGAACTCAGGATACTGCATCAAATGGATGCTGCAGAATTGAGGCAGTGCCAGTGTGTATTAACCCCACTGCATCATCCTACACAGCACATTGGCATGAGAAATGTGATACCCAGCACATAGTATATATACTTCTTGTTAGAAAACCTGGGCATCATTCAGCCTCAACACTCTCAAAGGTGTTTCTCATAAACATACCAGTTAAGATATCACTGTGGGTATCAGTTTATAGCTGGACAAGACAATTTTATGTTCAGCTTAATGATTGATGTATTGAGAAATATTGCTAGCCAGTGGAGCATTTAGCTCCCAAGTTGCAAAACAAAAGCTTTTGTCAGGTTTAATGCACTTTAATAAATATTTCATGCTTCTTGATATTCTTAGGATCATCCATGAAGATGGCTACTCAGAAGATGAGTGTAAGCAGTACCGAGCAGTGGTTTACAGTAATACCATCCAGTCTATTATGGCCATTGTTAAAGCCATGGCCAGTCTCAAGATAGACTACAGCAACCCTGCCAGAGTGGTAAGACTCACACACACAACAATAAAACACTCTAAAAGATCATATATTTGTGATAATATGACATGTATGTAGACATTGGTTGACCACAGACAACAAAGACTCATTTCATGCTGAAAATTAGGCCAACTGTTTTGAACAGAGCCTCTCTGTAAGTAATATACTACTACTAGATAGGAGGTTGCAAAAGTTGCAATAGTATGACATTTAATGTCATACTACTGCAGATATTCAGAAAAATTATAGAAAATATGTTTTGTTTGTTTTTTTTTTTTTTTTAAGAACAGCTGGCCATAATCAACGTGGACAGATCAGGATTCCCTTCAGGCCCCAAACAGAGCAAAAGCTGTTTACAGCATCTTAAAAATGAATAAATTATTGTCCCAGAAGAGAAACTTGTCTTGGGCGCAGTGCTGCATGATCTGACTGTTCACTCCATTCCTTGCTGCAGTCCTGTGTGTAGGTTATCAATGGGATTTTTTTTTCCCAGCAGAGTAGGTTGTGTGTGGACACCTCAGTGTTTATGCGATGGCGTAGTACTGAGCCTGCAGGAGAAAAGGAACATGAAACATTAAAACACAGATGTTGAAAAACATTTTCTATTTTGATTATTTGCGTTAGCCAGCTTTTAAGATCACACAAAGTGAAACAGCCTAATACAAGCAGCAAGGGCTGCCCAAGAATCAATCAGTCATACCAGCCAAATTTAATTTCACCTGAGCTAGCAGGTAGTTATTACACTCCTGTTTAACATTCAACCTGCCTGGTCATTACTGCTTGTTAGAATATATCTGTTATTCTCAGAATTCTCCCTTTACTTTTTGCTGCTGTTTCCAAACCACTGAAAACTGTGAACACACACATTCCCCGGACAATACCAAGAGACCTCTGAAAAGAGAGTTCAGAGCTGTATTGGCTCATTACCTGAGCAATTGCAATTCATGGCAGACTACTTGAGGAGGGACTGACAATTTATTCCCCTGCTGAGAATGTAGTCGGAGCCTTGGAGATATGAGGGGTTTGAGTCCGATGAAGCAGCAAGCTGTATATTATAGATATATAGAACACAATATTCTTCAGCAACACAATAATCAGTCTGGCCTGGAATCACTAATGGATCTGTCTTGACCCTCCCGATTACCACTCTGCTACTGCTCATGGTCAATCACTTGCCATAGGTCAAACACCATTTTTGGTGACTTGCTGCATCCACTACCCATCATCCTTCAATCTTCCATATTCTGTAGCCTGTGAACAAAGAATTGTTGCAAGGTTGTCCCTGGGTAACAAGATCTGTTTTATCATATCCTACCTCATATTGGCAACTCGTGTTGGGCAAGTAAAACTGGCAAGTTGTGCCAGTCCTTTAATCCAACAAAGGACGGTGCCATTTAAACATTTGGCAGCTTTCTTTATCTCTGGTAAAGCTGCAGCTGGTAGTACAAACCGAAACACACAGTAATGCTTCTCTCATCCATTTTGGTAACCTGCAGGGAAACGGTGCTTGTCTTCGCCTCGCCTATCTTTGATCTAAACTCTCCTCAGATTTGAAATATAGAAGGAAACAGGCCAATGAGGGATTTTTTAAAGATTGGATCTATTTGAAAGTTGCTGGCAGGACATATTTTACCTGCACTGTCAGCGAAGACAAATGATTTCCATGTTTTGAGGTTAAACACATGAAAGGATGATCTTGAGATTTGTCTGGTTTCTTTCTTTTTTGTTTTTCTTTAAATATCTGTGATTTATCATTTGAATGTCTGCTTTGTATGCTTGTTCTGTCTTTTTTTGCTGAATAACATTGAAGTTGAGCAAACTTCATGTCAATGAGATTCTGAATTTGAAGAGTATGCAGGGTGGTGTCATATCTATACCTATACTTAGCTATAATAAGAGTGGAACTCTTTAATTAATTAATCACTAATTAACAATGTTTTTTATTTGCTCTAAGGTGAAATACTACTTTTCACATCCGACTAACCAGCTGGCTATTAAAAACCTTATTTGCCATTGGAAACATTCAGTCTGCCAGAGACTGCATGTTCAATTAATTCAGGGAGCTGACATTTGCTTCATCAGTTAGCTACTGCTGATAAACATGTGTCCTTTTAGTCCGACTGAAATGACATGTTTATTGGAAGTCACATGTTTATCTGGCTAGAAAGGAGATGGCTGCTTTTGCCTTTGTCTGTCTGAAATCAAAGATGCACTTGGCTAAAATACTTAGAATGTTGGGTGGTAAATCTACCGACGCAAAATTGTGTATGTAACAATGCTACACAGTATTGGAAAGCTTGATAGTTGTAGCAACAGTTAGCAGTGACTTAAACTGCCAAACTGCATATGTGAAAAGGATTTTTCAGCTTCTTTTATGTGAGGATTTGCAGTCTTGTTTAATATAATCAAAACTGAATATATTCTGGATTTGGGACAATTACTAATAGTCTAATAAACTAATAGTAGCCTCGGATGAGATTTTGGAATATTTCAGTTTTATAGATCGAATGCTTATTTGGTTCTTCAAACAAGTGTGAGCTTCAGGCACAGGCTTAGTTTGCTGTACTTAGTGAACACTTATCAGCCTATGAACAAGCTGCCACTGAGCTCTAATGGGATCTAGCGTGATGGATCTGTCAAATGTGTGTACATGACAATACTCTCACAGACTCCCACACACGGCAATTAGTGCGCTAGCCTGCCCATACTTGCACACAGCAGCCCTGTAAAAATACACACACAAACACACACATACATATTGTGAATGTGTACACAAATGCATACATATGCACATTTACACATTATCCAGGCCTTTTAGTTTGGTTATGGGAGCAGGATGACTTCCAGCAAACATATTACATTTGCTGTGATCCACTTCTAATCAGCTGAATAAAAAATAATGATTAAAAACAGCTGTTTCATTGCTGGTGTGTGAACGCGCCATCATCAGCTAGCAACAGAAAACTGCTAGAATAAAACACATGATTAAACATCAAAACCACTACGCACATAACCTATCTAGACTGAATCCCTATCTTCTTCAGAATATACAATAGTAAGTGTTGATTGATACTCAACATGAAATAGGACAAAGGATGGCACTCCATTAAATACATTAGACCACAACTACCCAATAATAGAACTGAAAATAGATTAAGTCGAAAATGCCTATCCCCTCAAATGTAAAAAGTAAAGGTTGTGTTTTTATACTTCATTACTTTAACAATGACTATACACAGATAGAAAGAACGCAATTGTTAGGAATTAATCACTACTTATTCTATTTTATTGGAACACTTTCTGTGGCTAAAACTCAGAGAAGGAGGTTGATTTGATGCCAACAGGGAACTGGAGAATTGAGAGAAACAAGTGAGGTGGCAAACAGCAGGAAATCAAACACAGTATGCAATATCAGCATTACCTACTGTTACCTTGAGTCACACTAGCATATTTCACCTATCGTGCTCAGCCCATATGGGCTTGCATCTGTTTATCAGAAGATTTAATGATTTCAACATCACAATATATAGCTGCTAGTAAAACCTTTGCTTCCTTGGCAGTAGTTCAGAATCATTTTAAAATACTAATTATTTTTCATTATGGGGCTGTGTTTGTGAAAAACAGATGAATCACATGTCACTGTGAATGCCAAATATAAACTTTTAAGATATTTATTTTACAGTTTGTATCTATGTTGACGCAGAAACGTTCTAATTTTAATGGCCCCTGTGTTCTTATCGCCCCCTGCAGGATGATGCCCATCAGCTCTTTGCCTTGTCTGTGGCTGCTGAAGAGCAGGGTGTTTTCCCTGATGATCTGGCCAACGTGATCAGGCGATTGTGGGGTGACAGCGGCATACAGAGTTGTTTTGCAAGGGCGCGAGAATATCAACTCAACGACTCCGCAGCATAGTGAGTGGGAACTTTTGTTTTATTTCCAATCATAGCAACAAAGTCTACCTTCTGGCATTGCTTGATAAAATGTGATTCTCAATGTCCTTCTCACTTTTGCAATACTCAGACTTCCTTTATTGAAATGGTCTCTACATGTCCTCCTCCACTTGTACGTCAATCAATATGCAATCTCCTCCTCAATATGCTCTGTAGTGTCAATGTACTGTAAATGGAAATAGAAACAAGGGGTAAACCTCATAGCTACCAGATAAATGTGATCCTTTTTCAACCTCCGTGCCCTTTTTATGCATTGCCTCGATGGCTGTGCTGATTGCTTTTATGTTTGTGTCATATTAAGGCCTGTTTATATCACTGCCATTAGGGAGGCTGTTGTTGTTGTTATGGATTTAATGGTTGTTGTGAGGAGCTTCACAAGGGAGGTATAGAGACTGGAGAGATGGTCCAATAACTTCAATTTAGTGTTTATTTCTCTGTCTCTGGGTTTTATTATTTAATATTGTAACCTAATAAGCAGAGCACAGAGTAGTTCATCTTTGGGAATTGACAAATGAGACTCCAAAAGTATTTTGAATAAACTTCATCCCAGTAAACTGTGTGAGTTCATAATTGTGTTAAGAAAAACACATAAGTGACTTTTTGGTTTTATCAAGTCGATGCATCTATTCAGGAATGTTGCTTAGTATGATGTGTTGATAATACCTCTTTTATCCCATTTTGAAATATTTTGTAAGGCTGCTATGATGAGACAAGAGGGGGGAGATGCTTGTTTAATGATTTATGTTTTTATTCACTTCAAAAAGTTGGCTCATTAATTATTCTATATTCAGTTGATGGGACATGCATGGATGTTACATCCACTGAAATGCCGGATATATGTCTCTGTCCGTCTGTGAAGCGTAGGTTGGCTGGACCACTAAAGCTCCCATCTGGCCTTCGATGATGATGCAATGCTTGTGTAAGTGGGGCAGGCTGCGTCAAGCAATGTGAAGATGCTTCACACTCCCCTACTGACCAACAGTCTGTCAGAAAAAAAGCCAAAAACATTATGATCTAACAGATAGCAAGGGCTGCTTATAATGTTGCTCTGAAGAGGCAAACCAACTGTATGAATTTATCTCACAGCCCTATTGATCACCTGGGAAAACTGTATATAGATAGATCACAAATAATCATATTCTTTGCTAATTGCACCCATCAAATTGACTCGAGCAGAGCAAATCAGGAAAGAATATGCATGTTGCCATAGAAATGCTCCCACTAAGGAGAGTACATAGTACTAGTGGGTCTGGCGGTAATCCTGTGGGGGTCTCTCATAGTCATCTCAGTCAGCCATTTCACATGGGGATTTAATATATGAATACAGAGTAAGTGCAGAGTTGATACTTGGCATCCACGCTCTGACCTCATCTCACTCCCCTCAAACATACATCAAGCTCAGCAGAGTACTGGCCAATGTCGATGAAAAATGTATCCTCAAGAAACAGCGCCAGCACTTCACACTGGGTGTTATGTACATCTGTGGGAGGAGATTCAATAAATAGTCAAGGCAGAGGAAAAAAGGTCTGGAAAAGACAGAAACCCAGCAAAACACATTGGTAGCAGCAGGTTGTGCAATCTGATCATAATTAACTTCAGCATGTTAAACAAAACTTTGTGGAGAGACAAAGCTACAAGAAATGTTTTGAAAAGCAACAGATAAGCAGCAGTTGGTTAGATGTCTACAAACCGAACGTCTGAAAGATATATGGATTAGATGATTACACATCTGAAATCTGTACAGGTGCAACCAACAGGTAACTTTACTGAAAAATCAATTGAGTGGTTGGTGTATGATACACAAAGAATTTTACCACTATGTAAATCAATTTCACAATACACCTGACACAACACAATTAATTTTAGACGGTTTAAGAAATAAATTCAGCCAGCAGAGTGAGCTCATACCATACCAATTGAATTACTCAGCATTTTACCACGGCCACTATGGTAATGAATAAGTATTGCCTCAAATGGTTAAACAAAATCATTATTTCCATAGCAACAATGTATCAATGACAACATGAAAAAGATCTACAAACCCAATGAACACCAATTGTTCACTGCCAAAAATGGCAGCAAAAGCAACTAGCTAGTAATCACAGTGCAGGATTTAGCAGCTAAAGAGCCAGATATTTTACTCAGCGTTTGGTGGAGACCAAAAACAGAACTAAAAGTGAATTACTATTTGACCCTTCATTTTCTTACCTCGTTTGCAGGGGGACAAAACCCAGTAGCAAACCCTAATGTTCGCGATTACTTCTGCTGTGTTCGTGTACATATCCATGTTGATTAAAACTTATTCCTCTCAACTACAGTTCAGAACTCAGAGGCTAACAACTGATGTAAGAGACTGACCTGCATAATGTGTTTGGTTATAACTTGTCTGTAACAGGATCTGAGCACAACTCTTTAGAAGGCCTTAAACAGGCTAATGAAATGCTGCAAATGTGAAATTTTGCACTCTGTCATTTCATGCCGCAGATTATGAGTCACTCCACGTAGAGTTCATTACAGTTGAATGAAATACAGAATGATTTGGATGTTATTGCAACAGAAGTGCAACAGTGACCTGTGTGTTCATCTGCTGTGTTGACTTTTTTTTCCTCCCTCTTTTGCTGGATGCAAATCATCTTGAGAATATTTATTTCTCTCCCTCCCTCCCCCACTTCCCCCCCAGTTACCTGAATGACCTCGAGAGGATAGCCAAAACTGATTATATACCCTCCCAGCAGGATGTCCTGCGAACTCGAGTCAAGACCACTGGCATTGTGGAGACTCACTTCACTTTCAAGGAACTACACTTCAAGTAAGATAAAACATTATTAATTTGATATCAGTATTTTGGAAATAAAAAAAATCTGACTTAAATAATGGTGAGCTATACGTTTTCCAATCTCGACCTTCCTCCCTGCAAGGGTTCATACCAAGTCCTCTAGCCATTTGCAATCAATGTGAAAGTTCAGAGAAGCCTCACTTAGCAGCTGGCCCACAGTCAGAGGGTGTCATTATTTGACATTAAGTAACCTGAGTGGTTATATAACTCAGCTAGTGTTCACTCACCTTTGGTGCTTGCCTACAGTGTTATTTGTTGATTTGAGATTAAAAAAAAAAAAAAAAACTGCCAGTTGTCAGTTATTCTTACTAACCACACATGTGAAACTGAAGAAAATACTGAATAAAATGTTTGGTGCCCTTTGATATCAAAGCACCAGGATAACACAGTTATAGCGACATGGGTGTTTTCATGGACATAAGTCCTATCAGTGTAAACAGTGACATCGCAATACCAGCCTCCTCTGCGCCTAAAACAGAAATATAATGAACATTGGCAATGTACCAAGTTAACAGCAATATCCAGAAATTGCTCGACATAATTTTGGTCCCAACGTTAAAAGCATCAAGAGGCATTTGACCTTGCCACCATGAAATGTGCAACTCAGCTACTCAGAATCTAAATTATACCAGCAATTAAAAGAGTAATTATTATGATTGCTCTGAGAGCCGAATAAATAAATTAGGCCTATCCATTGTTCTCTGTCTCAATAAAGCTGGAGCTTTATTTAGTGTTAACATTTCAGCATGTCCTCCATGGCACAGTGCTGTAAATCTTACATAAAATATGCTCTGACCTAGCCTGAGCACTCGTGTGGGACACTAATGGATGTATAGATGTATCTCTTCATAGAAGTGTTTAAACATGTGACATAAGGATCGAGACTGAGGCAGGTTCAGTTCATATCTAATGTATAGCTGAATATGTAAAATCTGTTGAATCAAATTACAGAGAGTAAAGATATAAAGGGAATGTGTCTGTTTAGTTTTTCTTTGTTTTTTAGTTTTCAAACAGCCTATAAAACACAACTCATTGGAAAGTAGAAAGATATCTGGCTAATGAAAAAAGACAATGGCAGCCATATGGATCTGGTGTGACCTGTTTCCTGATACACTCTCTGATATTTACCTTCTATCGCTGCCTCAATATTTGTCCTGAATAATACATGCAGGCAATCAATAATAAGAAAGTCAAATTTTTGTAACATAGCCCTGTTTGCCATAGTAAGTATGAAAAGGAAATTATTGTGATACATAAAAGGGACCTTTTTCGACAGTGGTTTAAAATTACGTTTGTCTAGAAGGGGCTTCGTGGTCATTGTCAAACCCAAACAGATATTACTGAAGCATTGCAGCCGTCCTGGATCACACCTTTAACAGCTTAGATCACACCACTCAGCTTCCCCATTAGCTAGGGCTTTGCTCTGAACATAGATGGCTGGCTCTGGTAACCTGCTTTGACCCTGCAATCTTTTATCAGATATCTGACAGACACCTCTCCACCTCCTCACCACCACTTTTGTTCTGCAAGCAGCCTCATGAAATTTAAATGCACAACCAAAGATGGAATGTCACCCTTCTTTCCTTCCTCCTTCACTGTCATGCTTCCTGAAATTTCCTCTTGAATTTTTCTCCATCAGCCTCACCTTACTGTCTTTCGTTGTTTCCCTCTTTCAGTGCACACACATAGGTGCAAAACACACATCTCCTGTGCTTCATCTCCCTTGCAGAATGTTTGATGTGGGAGGCCAACGCTCTGAGAGAAAGAAGTGGATTCACTGTTTTGAAGGTGTCACAGCGATTATCTTTTGTGTTGCACTGAGCGCTTACGACCTGGTGCTGGCTGAGGATGAGGAGATGGTAAGGAGAAATCCATCCTCTGATGTGTGTGTCTTCTTCCGCACCAATGAACCTCACAAGCTACATAAATCTGCTCTTTTGCAATTTTTCAGTATGAGGTTGGTTTAAGTTGTGCGGCTTAATAATAGTGAGCTCTAGGTTGTAAAATTGGCTCATTGGAGTTTAATGATACATTCTCAGGAGATCAAATGGAGTAGAGTTGTGTAATAAAAGTCCTGTATAATTAATTCTTCTAGGTGATTTGGACCATTTGACCCTAATTTCTTGAACTGCTTATCAGTTTAACAAGGGTGCTCAAGAGAGACATTACCATACAATGCTGTAAAGAAGCTTTCCTACACTGGTTACTCTGCATGTTTGCAGTATTAAACAACATTGTCCCCTGGTGGTTGTTCTGATATGTTGATGTGTTAGTGGAGGCCATGAGCCATGAACAATGATTGCTTCTTTCTAGAATCGAATGCATGAGAGCATGAAGCTGTTTGACTCCATCTGCAACAACAAATGGTTCACTGAGACCTCCATCATCCTGTTCCTCAACAAGAAGGATCTCTTTGAGGAGAAGATCACACGCAGCCCTTTGACCATCTGCTTCCCAGAGTACACAGGTATGGGTTAGCAGGGAGACATCACGGGCCTCACTGCAACTGGAAGCAGCACTTTAATAGTTAAACATCTACAGTTAAACCATAGGCAGGTTGCTGTGGCTGCAGATGGCGTAATGCTTGCGCACAAATAAAAAAAAATAAACAAATAATAATAATAAAAAATGTAAAGAATCACCTGCTTATCTCTTTGAACTCTCCCTCACCAGGAGCCAACAAGTTTGATGAAGCAGCCAGTTACATTCAGACCAAGTTTGAGGATCTAAACAAGAAAAAGGACACTAAGGAGATCTACACCCACTTCACCTGTGCCACTGACACCAAGAACGTGCAGTTTGTCTTTGATGCCGTCACTGACGTCATTATTAAGAACAACCTAAAAGACTGCGGTCTTTTCTAAAGGTAAGACATAAACCTGACATGGTGGATGAGGAAGGTACTGTGACGCATAAAATCATAAACTGGTTAAGAACAGCCTTTATGCCTTTTAAGTGGCCTATGAGTTATCATGTCCAATGACGCTACAGTCCAGTAGTTCATAGTAAAAATAAGAATAATAATAGTCTAAATACTCAGCTTTACTAGTAGAGTTAAAATAATTAATCAATTAGCTGGATTAACTGGAACTGCTTTATTATTTTACTAATTAAAAAATGCCAAATATCCTGCTGTTCCACCCTCTGCAGTATAAACATAATTTGCTTTTATTCATCTTATACAATATCTTTGAGTTTTATACTGATGACCAGGAAAAGAAATGATTACAATGGACATTGTTTGCTGGTTTCTTAAAGACCTAACAAACATTTGCTTGATCAAAAAGATAAACAAAGTCAATAATGTCAAAGTTACTCTCAGTTACTTGGACGACATCAAAACGTGAGAAAATTAGAGGCTCCAGTTTTTTTGTTTTGGATGGGTCATTATTTTTGCTGCAAGCATCAAACTCTATTAGGTTTTCTTATTTGACAGGCAAAGAGAAATAAATGATGCACCCTGAGGTACAAACAGTCTGTGGTTGTGGTCAATTGCCTTTTTGTTGCAGCTAGGCAGGCCACATTACCAGATGTTCAAGTGAAATTCTTCGTCAAATGCAAATCCTGTATGACACTCAGTTATGTGGTCATACCAGTAAAGTCTGACCACATTGTGATTATTGTAAACTGTACCTTGAAAGATTAACACCACATAGTGCCAAGCCAGGATTACTGTTCAAATCTGACAATTACACTGAGAAAACCGTGAATTTACATTGACTGCTGTCTTTGTCATCTTTCTTTTCATGCAGGACCATGCCCGGCACAAACAGACTGCATGAGAGACTGCAACAGCCATGTGATGATTACTGCTTTTCATAATGAAAACCATAACAGACTATTCCTAGGGGGGCAAACCTCAAAGAACTTAAACAATCACTGATTTGCAACCATCACGTTCTCTGTCTAATGTGTTATTGTTATTTTTATATATATTTCTTACTGCTCTTGATCAGGGGTTCTTATACTATTCATCATACTGAGTTCTGATCAAATATATTTGACCCAGAAGTTCCTTGGTGGAAAAGAACTAACACTTAGTCACTCATCTGACAGTTGCTTTTTTATTATTATTATTATTATTATTATTATTATTGGATTTAGGGTTTTAAATATATGAGCTGACTGGCTCTATTTTGAAGTGGAATAAAACCTTTGGAAATAAATCATAGTGAAATTATCTCATCATGCCAAATGACCAATAAAATTACAGTAAAATTAAGGTATTTTTCTTCATCCATAAGCCTTTAAGAGCCCTTTAAATGGTAGTTGTCTTGTTTCTTCATGTTCATATTTCAATTTAATTTGATTTGACTTTCAGGCTTTTTTCTTTTCCTTTTGGTTTTGAAGTTCAGTACAGTACAAAAACAACTTTTTATAAATATCATATTAGCTTATGTTAACTAACGTTGGCATTTTATGAAGCTTTTGACTGCACAGAGCTTATTTTTTAGAAGAAAACAAACAAGCATGAAGAACTGAACTGGATGAAGGGAAAATATTTCGTACAATGTTTACACAGAATCAATATTCACAGTTGTACTATAGTGCATTGTTCTGCATGACTGTCCATAGATTAGCTTGTACCCCCCACAAACTGAATAACATTCCTTAAGTAACTTCTTTAAAGAAACAAAAGAAAAATGGTTGTCACTTTTAAGATATCTGCAAGATTTTTAAGTGGTTATGTCTGTTCCTAACATGGATTGAACTGTACTGTTTGTTTCATTCGAGTCTTTTTCCATATGTTTGTGCCTTGATATCTGTTTACACTTGTTTATTAGACATGCGATCTTCATAGGGTCAATTAGGGCTATTTCTACTCCACTTCAGTTCACATAACCCATGATTTAAGATGCACCATACCACTGAGACAAATGGATGATAGTCCTTCATTAATATTGTTAAATGTAAATAAAAGTTTGGTCACATCAAGTTTGATATTGCGGTGTGATGTGTCGAGGAAAATGTATAAACGGCAAACATATATGAAATAGAAGAAGAAATACAAATGGAAAAGGAGATGAACAATTCACAAAGAAAGCCCATGTGACTCCAGTGGTTGTCTTTATGATCTAAAGACAATATTGTTTTACTCTTGATTCTTTAATATTATTTTATAGTAATATTCTAATGCAATTTTTAACAGATTAAGTTACATTACATTTTATTTTTACTTTTTATATGCTTATAAAATAAATAGGGGCGAAACGTTACAAAAGCCCAAAAAGTTGTTAATATTTAGTTTCAGGAAATGACTGATGATAACAAGACCAAAGACCGAACTGGCTCTACTTCAACCAGCTTTTTTTTTTTTTTTTTCTTTTTCATAAAGACATAGGCCAGCTTTATACTACATTTACAAATAGCTAATAATACATATATGTGTATTTCTGATCCAGATGAATTTTAAATGTGAAACTTCGGCCTCTAAGAAAAATTTTTACACCTTTGTCCCACTTAAGTCACTGAGAAGCATTTCTTTCAATTACAATTACCCTTTGAATTACAATACAGTGTTATCAGCATCCAAAGAGCTGAGGTGAGGAGGTGCAGTCATGCTGAATTAGCTCATCTCCAAATGAAATGGGAGCTTCGCTCGAACCCAACAGCATGTTTGCATTTTAAAGCATCCACAAAGAAAAGAGAGGTGGCAGGACTGTAGCTATGAAAATGGTTGTAGTCAGGAAACTGGACAGCAGTAATATGGGGTGTCCTGCACACGAACACCCACCAGGTGGTGTCGTGTCGGCCTGTATGGAAGTAGAACAGCACAATCAGCAGCCCAACACAACTCTAACAAAAACAGTTGGTAGTTTTCCATTGCGTTCATCATTGAAAGTTATTTGCTACATAGCTTTTTGATACACGGACTTAAAAAAGGCTTTCAAACTTTTTTTGTCTAATAAAATAATGATCTAACAATCAGCCTCCAGATGTGGAGCCTGAACGCACTGACTGCTGTAATCACGGGGGGGGGGGGGGGGGGTCTCGTTTGAGACGACTTGTGATTGGCTGTTGTTTTTTTATTTTTTTTGGACACCCTGCGCTGATTGGCTGCAGAAAAAGTTCAGCAGCGTGAAATTCTGAAGTCAGAGCCGGACCGAGATCAGAGGAGGTCTGGACTCAGAGGTGTCAGCTCAGGACCTGTACAGTTGGTGCACTTTCTGGGATTAACTGACGCAAATGCAAAAGTGAGTTTTGTTGCCACCTTTAATCTGAGGAAATGTAGTCTACTGGTGAGACACTTATTGTTTATCTAATTGTATGTTTGTTTTTTGCAGAGACAATTAACAGGCTCTTCAATATCGCTGCAGACGTTTACTCACAAGCAATGGTGAGTTTTCCTTTTCCTCCACGTGTTGTCATGCACTTGGACAGTTTTCTGATGCTTCACAGTGACTTTACTGTGTTTGCAAAGATCAACGTCCAGATGTCTCAGAACCCTTAAGCGTTTTTCCTCCATAATGGCTAGTTTTCGGTGCTTTGTGTTTCATTTGTGGGTTTTGTTGTGAGTGAGTTGTTATTCAGCAAGTCAAACTGTCCTTGCCAAATGCACACAGATGAGTGAATCCCTTCTTCCTGCTGTGCGAAGGCAGCCAAGGAGAACAAGGCATTTTGAAAGTGGACTGAATGCCACTGAGGATGTCTCTGTGTGTAAGATAAGTCCACCCCAGGGGCCAAATGGTCCGGCACCCACAGCTGTGATAACATCATGGCATTGTGGTGTCCTTACAACTCAAACTCAAGTCAAAGTTTGGCAAAACATGGAGGCTCAACAAATTAAACATTACTGGAAATTGTAAAAATGGAAAGCTGGGCTAATTACACTTGCACCTATTCCCTTTTTTCTGGAAGTATGTAGGTGTGATTCATAATTAAATCATGATCACTCTGTAATTCCGAAATGTCCTGTCATTTCCTGCTTCATAACGCAGCCCAGTCAACATCCTGTGAGTTAGGGGAGTCCAGAGAGGATATGCGAAGCTCCTCACTCCTCCGTGATTCAGCTCTACTTTGTTCAAACTTCCCCTCCAGCTTCAGTAGGCAGGGAGTGTTTTCCCAGTTTAAAATGTGCATCCTGTTCTCCAAGCGAAGGCTTTTTCATTTTCATGCTGCCTGGAATGGGCTCCATAAAGCTGCTCCATGGTTTGTCAGGAATGTTTCACTTGCTACACGGTCATACAGCAGAATGATCTCAGCTGGTAAAAATCTTATTGGCCCAGTTCTGGAAATAACACAGACAAACTGCTCTTTAGTCTCCTGCAGAGTTGACCGCAACTTTTCTTACCTTAGGTTGTGTAAATGCGAGTGTTATTTTTAAATGCCTGAATTGCAAACACTTTGCGTCTCTCTTTGTGTGTAGCTGTGTTTAGGAGACTCTACAGACTGCTTACGGGACCAAATGCAGTGTATGATGAGATCCTTGCAGGACCTGAAGCAGATAGGCAGGCCAAGGCCACTGAGTGAACCATGTGTTCAGTCCTTCACTGCAACACGGCTCTGCAAACAGAGGGCACAGCAGGAGAGACTAACTCGACTACGTGTTTCTGACGCCAGTGATGCCAGCACTTATGACTCTGCCTGTTGCCTGGCGAGCCCTTTGGAGGAGGACGAAGAGCAGCAGGAGCACAACCGACTCGCACGAGGCTCCCCTGGCAGTGAAAAGAGTGTGGACTTTGACTCAGGTTACTCTGAGGCTTCTTGGCAAGACGAAGGCGTGGTGTTGAGGAGGACCAGAAACGTGCGAGTTTCCTCTTCCGCCTGCCTCCGCACAAACAGAGGACCTTCTTGTCGTATCCGACCCAAATCAACCTCAGATGCTTGCCTGGAGCGCTGGACTTCGTTTGAGGCCAGTGACTCGGAGGACTGGACGACCTCGCTGCTGAGTCGCAGCAGGAACAGACAGCCCCTCGTCCTGGGAGACAACAGCTTTGCTGACCTCATAAAGAACTGGATGGATCTACCAGATTGTCCTGACCCAACACAACTGAAGCCCAGCGGCGGCCGGCGCCTTGCTAAAGACATTTTGGTCAACATGCGCAAGAGACTGGCTGGGATGTCTAAGAGTGTGGAGGTGAGGCCAAGGCCAGACTCCACAAAGGCCAGCAGGGATGCTGGGGCTCCCAAACGGATGTCCTGTCCGCTGGGACTCCATGCTCTCAAACCTTTTTTTCACCAGTCTCACACAGGACTCAATCAACTGGACACTGACTTCTACCAGTTCACAGCTCTCATGAAAACTGGCAGCCGACAACCGATCATATGCAACGACATCATTGGATACATTTAAGTGAGACTGTAACTACAAACTGATTCTTTAACAAAAATGTAAATAAGATGGTTCTATTTTCATAACTGGGTTGTGTCCAGAGTGTTCATGAAGCTGGAATAAACATTTTTGTGTATTTAATGTAAATCTGTTCTGTTCTTGCTTGAGTTAGAGCTCAGCTTGAACCTTGAGATTCAAAATGTGTGTGTAATCACATCTGTCTGCCAATGACATCAACACAGTGTGTTATCTTGTAAGTTCAATGAGTCAGTGATTAGGAATAAATTAACCTAGGAGTTAAGAAACAGATACACAACGGCTACATCAAGTCAGTTATTTCAAAACCCCCCAAAATTAATGTTAAAGCTTCACAAACACATTAAATTCAAATTATGGATGTTTGGGTGGGCAATTCAAAAGAAGGTACGGGAACAGAAGTGTTTTTCTGAATTGCAATGACGTAACAAGGTTTTTCATACAATTATCGGTTTATTGTTGAAACATAATCAAACACAAACAGTGTGCTTCAATCACTGCCCAATTACATGCTTACAAAGTGCATCTGTAAGTAATTGCAGGACTAATTACAGAGGTCCTTCTTCATTATACTTCATGAAACAAACATAGAACATAAACACCAAAGCATGGCAACAAGAACAGTATGTTACTGTGTTAGGCGAAACAATTTGTGAGGTTATGGAAACGGATCGAACATGCATTAGTAATCTGACGACAGACAATTCTCTTGAAGAGGAGAGAAATGATGATGATGGTGATGTTTGGAACAGGATTTACACAACAGAGTTGAGTCCAGATGGCAGAAGAACCCTGAATCGTCAAAGCTGACTGGTCTAACCACACCTATTAACATCAAACTCAGTGTGCCCTGGATTAGTTCCTTGTAACCAGCCCACCAGCGCCCTACCGCTTCCAGAGCAGCTAATCCGTATGGGTTGGAAAACATCTTTTCCTTGACCTCTCAAAAGACACTTATGTAAATTAAAAACAAAAGTTAGCAAAATTACTTTCAGGAAAAATACAGACATCAAAGATGTACATAATAATGGCTGTGGTACAACACCATATTAAGATCAGGTATTAATCTCCCAGCTAAGACTTCTCAAAGTCTTTAGGAAGTTTTTCCTTTCCACTGTCGCCGAGTGCTTGCTCATCGGGGGATCTGCTGGGTCTCTTTAAATAATTTTATAAAGAGTTTGGTCTATACCTGCTCTATATGTAAAGTGCCTTGATGTAACTTTGTTATGATTTGGCGCTATACAAATAAATCTGATGTGACTTGATTTGATTTGAAATTTGATTCAAAGATAGGTTGTCAAAGGAATATTAAGTTTGCCTCATTACATTAAAATGGTTAATGAAAATCCTTTTCTGTGAAGGTCTTCACATCAGGAAAGCCTCCCTCTCAATGGCATCAGTAGAGCAGGTACCTGATTGGTGGGACTGGCTCACAGTCCTCATCTTCAGCAAATGAGGGGATCAGCTCCAGCATCTTCTTGTGCGGTGGGATTTCTGCTTTAGTTACCACTCTCACCACATCAGACACACTACAAAAAAATGACATAGCACATACAAACTGTTTTGATCGGGAGAAAAACATGTATGAAAAGCACAAACGTTTTGTCAATGTACGTTTAAAATAATTCAGTCTAGTTGTGGTCTCTTGGCAGAAGACCACAACATTTTACCATTAAATTTTACTCTGTGTCAACAAATTCCATGAAAACCAACAGAGTCCAATTAGCATTATCTGCATAACCAAGGCCTGAGATACACTCAGTGGGCAGTTATTTTCATTTCATTTTCAACCGCTTATCAAGTTCACCAGCGGTGCTGGAGCCAATAACAACTGACATCCTGGGTGAGGGTGGGGTACACCCTGGACAGGTCGCCAGTCCATCACAGGGCCAACACACAGAGACAGACAGAGACCAACAACCACTCACACTCACACTCAGACCTACAGACAATTTAGAGTCACCAATTAACCTAAACATGATGTCTTTGGACGGTGGGAGGAAACCAGAGTACCCGGAGGAAACCCACACAGGCGCAGTTATTCCAGCAAAACCTTGACCAAACTAAACCCATCTTATACAACAACCTTGAAATAAATCCTTTCCCAAAATCAGCTTTTATTGAGAGTGTTTTAGAAAAATGTTGAGACAAGAACTGCAGGACAGGGTTTGTGGAGTTGTTGACTTCTATGTCGTTGTACAAGGAAATATCTCTGTTATTTAGCCTACCTTCTTTAATATACATAGGTTGGACAAAATAATAAAAGCACCTATCAGTACCAACACAACACAGCTCAAAAGCACCACAAACAGCAGCCTCCAAAGTAGTCACTAAATAGCGACAAAAAAAAGAAAAGAAAAAACATAAACTTTAAGAAGGTTTCTTAAATTAATTATACTGCATGCTTTTTTATGGTTTTAGCTAGGTGGACCAAAAAAGAAACAAAACTGAAACAAAAGAGAAGTGTCCTGATTTCTACTGCCGTCTACTAAAAGGTAATCCTAAAACAACTGTATCAGCAGTTCTTTTAAATATAGCCTTATATTTGTAAGATTTACATCATCAATAGGAACAAATGGGCTTGTTGTGTCAAACAGGGTAAAGAGGTCAAAACATCATTATTGAGAGAGAGACTACTGCACCAATGGGTTTGGTCTCATGAAGGGAATTGATGGCCATAATAAAAGTATAGAAAAATAGTATTTGCTAGTTCTTTGTTCCCCCATCACTGGCCCAACACAGGAAGCTCTGTTCAGGACGGCTGCACAGGAAGTCAGGACTGCAGAGACCATTTATCATGCACGGCATTCTGTCCAGAGCACTCTGGCCCCTCCGCCTCTAGCTGCCTCTAACCACAACATGAACACCACCGCACCATAAAAATAAAAGAATGCACTGGCACAAAGTAAGTGTCAAAGAAGGTTTCAACCCAAGAATGATTTAAGTCAGATATTTCATTTTCCTGAGTTATTTACTTCCCATAGATCCTTTAAGGCCATGCCTGATCTATGAGCCCTCAATCTTTAATTGAAGAAGAGATTCCATCAACAGCCTAGGGCAAATGAAACGTGCCTGTAATGTGCTGCAGTGTTAAACGTGCCCGGACGGTGTTCCAGAAAAAAGAAATGTTCTGCACTAATTTAACTCTTTAAATTCTCCTCAACAAACAGACAGAAACGTGAGGAGGAGCAGCCTCACTCATCAGCGCTCAGTGATGCACGCGAGTGTGTCGACAGACTCGCAGGCTCAGAGGAAACACCTCATCCTGCCTTTAGCCTCTAAACAAACAACGGGGGGCTGCTCACTATGATTGTTTATGAAAGAAGGGTTGTATATCATTTGTAGCCTTGCGCTGTATTTACAACACTTTGCTGTGTCTTTGTCTTCAGTGAACATACCTCTTCTGAAGCCGTTCCTCTTGCCCACTATATAACATTGCTGTTCCGTAGAAGAGGTGGGAGATGGTCAAACCATATTTTTCCTGTGCAAAGACAAATAGCTCAATTAAACCTGGATCAAAGCAAAGACAACCACCACTGAAGGTATGTCCTATATGCATCATGCAGAGGTGATTTACTGCAAAGACAGAGGTCTGATGATGCCTACAATGGTTGTAGGCCACAGGCCAAACAGCTCTGCTGTGTCTCTGCACACAAACCACAGAGAAGCCAGCCAGTCAAAGGTTAAAATAAAAACTGGAGCAAACAAGAACACTTGCCAATTTATTTTCCCTTCGCCTCCTCAGAAGAAAACTCCAGTAGAATCAAAAACCAGAAAGACCATTTAGGTCAAGAAGGTACTTGATAAAAATAGATAGTGAGCCATGTGGTCAAATATTTTTGCTGCAGTAAAAATATAAAGTGTATTGTAAACTCTTCTGTCCTCTGTAACAAGTGATGAGATGGAGAAATGAGACTACTTGGAACCAAAACATGGGTTTGGTACTGTTGAGATAGCTCCATAAATTATCTCAGGAAGTTCAGAAAATGATTTTAGAGTCAATTTCACTTTGACAGAAGACAGAATTTGAACAGACTCTGTGTTCCTTTTATTGAACGTTAAAACGTATTCATTAAAGAAACAAGATTATGCTTATGTTGTGAATGGTAGGTGTAAAAATGGTCAACCATTCAAAATAATGGGCACTGCGGGCATTGGAAGGAGGTAAAACGGCTTCAGAAAATAAAGCACGTAAATAAAATATGCACTCAGTAGCACCGGTTGTGAAGAAAGTGTGTGTTTCCTGTCCGTCAGGAATAAGGAGGTTGTACCTTGATATACTGGATCAGATCGCCCAAGGTCATTTCCTGCTGATCCTGGCGTCTGCCCTCAATGCGGAAGTCATCCCACAGAGTGTATTTCTTTCCTGCAACCTGTTGATAGACATGATACATACCCCAGCATGCATGCATGCACGCGCACGCACACACACACACACACACACACACACCGACAGGCAGAGTTGACAGATTTAAGTAGCACTTGGTGTGAGGGATGTGCAGAAATGTTTGTGTCCATAACAAGAGTCCAGGAGACTCGGAGAGTTTGCATTTTTCATCACATTGTTATAAAGCAGCTGAGAACAATCTGCAGTAAAGACCCCAACAGGCTACCGGGAGGTCAAAAAGGTGTTTCGTAGGAGGTGATGGGTTTTTTCCACAAGGACTGACTTCCCACAGTTTTATAATCCATCTAGGCTAGTAAAAAACATCCATTTTGCCATGTTGGTGTCTGTAATTCAGGGCAGATGATATTGGTGCAACTTGAGAAAAAAACTTGTGCTTATAAAACCTGAATCTGACTGAATATGAGTCGCTCCAGGCAGTGAAATAACAACATAGGAATTTTTCCAGACATCTTGCCAGATCACACTTTTAGTAGCTGAGGTTTGAGCTGCGAGGGGCCGTTTCCTTTTCAGTTTCCTACGGTTTATTGAATCTTGCATGTTAGAGAAACTTACCTGAAATCTGATTATGTAAACATACTTATCAAACCCAGTCCCTGAAAGTCCCTTTAACAGCAGCACTGCATGGAGTCCTTATTTTTTTATAGTTTCAATTATGACAGAGACTTCATTAGAAAAATGTCATTCATTAAATAAAATATTAATAAATATTTTCTGTTTACAGGTTCATGAATGTTGGGATTTGTTGTGTTTCTCTTGTCGTAAACTGAATCCATTTAGGTCATAACCAGCTGCAGAAGCAGGGCTGGTGTTATTTTCACCTCATAAATTGGGCCTTAAAAACTGAACCTAAGTAATCATTAGGTTCATTTTTGTTGTATGAAACAAACAAAGAGTCCTTAGCTGCACGAGCAGCCCTGTGAAAACTTATATTACATTCTAACATCAACATACTGGTATTCTAACAACACTAATATGATGATGTTTGGCAGAAATAGAGCTTCCAACTTCCCCCTAAAACATGACTCAGCTGTACTTTTACAACTTACAACAATTAAGGAACACAGTGACATTTCCAGTCACATCATAGAGGCTTCTCATCACAGACTTTAGGATTAGAAAAAAAATGAATACAATGTCCTCAGCTTGGATAGCAGTTGAATCAATTTCCCTCACAATTTGAAAACACATATGCAAGACATCAGGGTGAAACATCCCCCTGGCCTGAAATGGGCCATGACTCCTCACATGCAGACAAAACTGTCAGAACATGTCACTGAATCAGAAAAACCTGCTCACGCAGGCGCTGTCTGGTAAGAGAAGTTGTGAAGATCAAAACTTGGCTTGAGATGCGAATACCAAAGCTGCAGCTAAACCTGGGTTCAATTATCTCTGCTCCGGCAGCCAAGGGGAACTTTTCGACTGGCCCTCAAAACTCCCACCACTCATGGGGTATGAGGTTATGGAGACACACTCGAGGCATGCTTCTCCAAGTCTGACCGGGTGTCTACATCCTCCGGCCCAGTTTTCAGACAAAGCACGGTTTGTTTTGCAAAATGCAGATCTCTTCTATGGTCACTTTAATTTCTTTAATGTGTCAGTACGATTTCAATTTTTCCGTGGCCAGATCACAATGTACAGTGTACAAGAGAATTTCTTTCATTAAATGGTCTTTCAAATGCAGTGTCATTGTTGTTCTTGTAAATGGAAGGGGTTTTTTTGCAAGTTGCCATGCCAGAGATTTTCACGAGTGCATTTGTGTACACAGAAGATGCTGATTTTACACAATGCAAAGTTAGCACGCAGGCCATTTTTAGTCCCTCTCCTCCCTTCCTCTCTTTCATTTCTGTCGCACAAGTCTGGCAGGAATGTGAAGTCAATCAGCTACCCCATCAGAATGTATGTAGTGTGACGTCAGCTCTTCAACGCTGCAGCAGGGGAGGAAAAAATAATTATAAAACTGGAACCGAACTGCCTGCTGGAAACAATTACAAGTGGTTTCCCACAAGCACAACTACAGTATGTCTTTGTCATGGAACTTCCAAAATAAAAAAATAAAAAATAAAAATGCTGCAACGAAACTGTAATCTCTGGGGGGAAAGAAGGAATGTGAAGCCGAGAGTTTTTGTTTTTCTGCGAAGCAGCTTTGTAAACAAATTAGCGGAGTGGAAAATGATTCAAACGTGACACCACATGCAGTTATAAAATAATCTAATTAGCAAAAGCTTAATAGGATAATGCGAGTTTATATTCCATTAAAATCACTGAGGTCCACTCTAACAATGTTGTGTAAGGCTGCTCCAAGAGGTTACCTGTTCAACTGACAAATCACACAATTTATCCATTTGTGCCAAGGGACTGGTGGCAGATCACAGCTCCACAAAATTAGCTTCAATCTAGAGAGTTTGCATCTTGGAAATAATAGAAAAAAAGGAGAAAAACTGTGGGGTCACATAATATTCTGTAACTTCAGACTTCAGTACTGTCCTATTTCACCGGTGTCTGCAGAGCCAGAGGTCTGTTTGGATGTAAAGCAGAGCTGGCAGTCAGGAGTCTGGGCTGAAGTTTGACTTCACAGAATGAGGACCAGACAAACAGCCACTTCATGGGCCCGAGTGAAGCCGAGCTCTATAAGTGTAAACTCTGTCTACTCTGGAGGACAGCCAAATCTCTCATCTGTTCCACATATTGTACTCTGCATTAATTAATGGAGCTTTCACCTTCCCTCTAAAACACGTCACAGCTGTACTTTCCAAAACAATAAAGGAACACAATGACATTTCAAGTCTGTTTCTCATCACCGACTATATAATTTAAATGGAAACTGTCCAGTTGTATCAGTTTCAGTCACATCCTGGAAAGACCATCTAATGTCTTAATTCTAATAACAAATATATGAATACATAAAGAGAACATATAAACATTTTCAGTTGGCTTTATTACACACTAAATTGCATCTACTGGTTTTTTTTTTTTTTTTTTTCAAAAAAGTAAAACATGCTAACAGCAACAAACTGCAATTTGTATCAAAAACATGTCTAAATAATAATGAATTCCATCTAGTCCAAAGAAATCTAAGTGAAAAATTACCTTTTATGTGGGACAGTGGTCAATAAAAAGTCATCTCAGGTAGAAAAGATGAGACATTCTTCTGGCCTGAAGTTTACAGAATTGCATCATCCCAAGATTTTTCAAAAACCTGACTTTATCACAAGGCTTTATTTCTATTGAGTCACGGCTCATTTGAGAGTTTCTGACAGGACCTGAAATGAAGGCTCTCTTTAGCTATTTTGTGTGTTTCGGCTGTACTGTATATGACTCATTGGTTTGGATTAATTTTGACTTTTTAACCTGCTCACCTTTTAGATCTTTGTCTTCACAAGCTTTCATTTACATTTTTTTTTTACTTCATTTACTTTCAACAAATTTGCAAGGTAAAGAGGAATTGAATTTATTATTCAATTTTCTCATTGAGTCCGAAAAAACCTCATTGGCAGTTAACAACACAGGACCTCCCACAAAATAAAGTCTCTTCTGATTGATGGAACCCAAAAATAGACCCCAGACTGCAGATATACGTGAGGGCATGGGAATGTAGTGCAAGAAGGGAAGGTTCAGCCAAGTGGTCCTGATAAGGCGGTATAATGAATCCCTGTCTGACTATCATCCCCTTTGCACACACAATAATGCTGGTTACTTTGACACAGGCCACTGCATTTGGAATACAATCATACTGAGAGTTTTCAATCTTGCCCTTTAAGACAATGTAGCATTTTTGGAGACAGGAAGCTGAGATCAGGAAAGCAAACCTCGATAAGCCCTCCTCCCTGCAGCCTGCCACAAGAAATAGCACAGTCGAGGCATGATCCTGCTTTAGCTTCATTATCTGGCCAGAATCCCAACAGTGGAAACATTTTTTACAACCCGTTGTGGCTAGAGGCCTGTTTCTTCAAAGGCAGCTCTTTTCCTTTGGAGGGCTTCAAAGTGAGCTTTAAGGGAGGCAGATGGAGGATCTGTGTGGTCTTATTGGATCATATTTTCATCTTAATCTCTGTTAGCTTCCACAAGCTTTCCTTTAGTAGGCAATCTGGTAACTTTTTAGTGAAGCCCGTTTAAGTGCTCGCCTGAGCCTCAAAGTCGAGCAGTACATTACTGAACACATGCTAGTGATGCTGCTGGTTACTATGTACAGTATGCCGTATTTTGCAGTACAGTCAGGTATAAAGCAAGGTTATATGATTGTGATATACTGGAGTATAGTAGTTGAGTGAATATATTTTTTGCTTACTTAAATGGAATCAAATATCCAAATCAACTCACATAATATAACACTGTTATCTATTTAATGAAGACCTGACACTTTATCCTGCTTTAAAATGTAAAATAAGTCAACTAGTAGCAATGACAGCTGATAGTATTGCTAAGCTTCGTCTGAGATAAGCAGTTTAGAATTGTGGTCACGACAACATTACAGCACTGGAAGCATACATGGACAATCAATTTCTTCGTTTCCTTGTTGACTTCACTGAAGTTACGTTAATATGCCTTTCTTTACGTCAGCATGAACACAGTGGTGATGCACGGTGATACTGCCGATTCCATCACAACATCAATGGACAGAAGCTTGCAGCTATAAACGGCTTGTAAGGTCAGAGAGTGCCCTTGGAAATTACTATATCTCTCTAGCATGACTGTGTGTCTGTGTCACTATGTGTAATCCTAAAAGAAGCGTGAAGTGTTACTGTGCAATATCAACAGTAAGATTCGCAATCCGTGCTGCAACTGATAATATAAAAGTGTCATTTTTTACAGGCTTTTAAAGGTAAAACAAAAAGCTGCATTTTTTGTTGTTATCAATAGAATTGTCTGGAGCTTCCTGTTGATGGTCAGTAACTTGAAGTCTTAGACTTTCGGAAGGTGCTGTTATGAATTCAAAAACGTGTTTTATCCTGATGTAATTCCTTTCAGAAGCTACAGTCTTTATGTCTACAAAACCATCATTCAAAAACCTCTTTGTCAGGACAGGATGCTGGTGAAGGCCAAACTGCTTTGTTTTATTTGACAGAGGAACTTGTTTGTTTTTGCTCTTCTGTATGGTCTTTACAAAAAGGGACAACAGCACTGTCATGTAAAAAGTGCCCTTTGTCTGATTGGGAGTGTCATCTGCTACCTGATCACTACTGATCAACAGTCCCTTTGCACTGCTGTGAAGAAACAGATGGCTGGGACCTCCGACTGCTCTCTCCAGCTCTCACCCAATAATCTGCCAAACTCCCCAGAGAATTGACAAAATACCAGTCTGTAAAATTGTTACATTAAGAAATGGACAATCTGCATTAAATATAATTCAAAGACTGTCAAATGAATGCATGTGAAGGCTGACCTCTGACTTATGAGTGCATGTGGGGGGGGGGTCAGCTCACTAGTATGCAGATACCTCACAGGAGAGTGCCTAGTTTGACACACAGACTGAAAGAAGCTCGTTGCTTTTGAAAGGCTTCCATTCGCGTGCAAAACAGTAAACACAATCTCCATGATTGTCTTTCAAATGAGAAGATAACAGCTCTCAACCTGACTGAAAAAGACCTCAGGCAGAAGGTCTGAGTCAATAAAATCCTCCTTTTCACAAATGGGCCACTGACGCGTTGGAGCCTGCCGAGATAATCTACCAGCTCGTGCCTGATAGATGCTTCAGTTATAAAGCCCTGAATTATAGTCAAAATGCTTCAAAGTGACGCAACAGATGGTCCCAAATGCAACGCCGTGAAAACTGCCCCCCAACTTTCTTATATAATGTTTTTCATTTGCGAGAGGATTAAGATGAAATGATGCACTAATAAAACAGGGGTCTTGTCAAGTCCTCTGTAATTGCTCTTGGATGGATGACACTTAGAGAGCTTTATTTCCTGTACAAGCCTTTCCCTGATTATGCATAGGTATGAGTACGGTTGGGACACAGCGTTACAAATACACATTGTTACAAATACGTATTCGATTAGTATGAATTCAAAATCAGCATACAGCTCAGAATATAAACCAATGAACGTTCCCTGCGTTGTTACATGCCAATATATAATATTGATCAGCTGCTTCAGTAATCAGAAGTCACACTGCGTGTTGTAATGTAACAGGGAATGATGCAACTCTTCCATGTATCGGCCAACGGAGCACGTTATCGACGCCTGTAGGTCAATATTATGTCCAGTTCGCATCAGCTGTTAATTTATCTGATGTTGGACCCAAACAAAACTGAGACACCAGACGGTTATGTAGCTCACAAAGTGTTGAACACTGAATGGTGTGTGTGTGTGTGTGTGTGTTTGGGGGGGGGGGGGGTTTGTATGAAGTATCATTTTCTGTCTGAAAAACTGAAGAAAAAGGGGAAACAGGATATGACAGGAGGTCTTTATAATTTAGAGTTAACGGGTACATTTTCTTCAAATTTACAGAGGCCTGTAGCTCATCTCATGCTAGTATCGGTGCTTTAATGAGGGTATAGAGATGCTGGGGGACAGAGACCCTAATAAATTTCACATGGTGGCTCCTCTGACTTCAACAGGCCTGAAGAAAAGGTGTTACCACATTGCTAACTTTGACAGACACAACTTTACATATGCCAACTATGTTAGAGCATAAATACTTATAATGTTTATATTTGTTATATTATTTTTTTATTTTTGAAAGGCTGAAAAAGACATCACACCTCCAAACCTCACCTCACACCTTTTTACAAAAATATCTTTTCTAGAGATCTATCTACCATCCAAAATCCAGGATTACAGAACCCCTGTGCACGGAAAGGGGTTTAGTGAATGACCAATAGTAATTCTTCCATTTTCATATTGTGAACACTTTATTTATAAAGAAAAACCTCATTCAAACTCTAACTTAAAGGCCAGAGAGGAGGGTCACCAACAGAGCAGTGCTTCTGAAACAGATCTTTGCTCTTGGACCATTCAGAGAAATGAGTGCACTCTCAGTGTTAATCTGCTGAAGGGAAGTCTTTCTATCCCTGTTCATGCATCTCTCATCCTCTGGCCTCTGGCTTAAATGAAATGAGGAGATATGACTGAAGATGATTTGAAAGTATAGTAACAAATGCCTCTGGATGGATCACTCATTTAATCAGACTGTGTTTAATGACCCTGCAAACAGAGCTGATAATGTTGTTGGTGCGAAGGTGAGGAAAAATGGGGAACTAAGAGCAGCATTTACGGAACGATGTGATGTAAAACAACAGATGACTTGACAGCATAATGCCAAATACACAATAGAATCAACGACAAAAAACAGAAAACAACAGAAGGCACAAGCCGCCTATGTTGATCACAGATTACTCATTATCCCGTGAGCACAATTCAGGTCTGGGTCTTGGGTTACAAACTACACAATGCAGCTCAATGCTGGAGCTCCAGGAGGAATACTGAGGGCCCTGGATCATGTTCACCCTCCCTCTTTACTGGCAAAGACCAAGTAAACCAACACAAATTTAACCACATGCCAGGTAAATCGCCCCCTTTGTTGTTTTCTTGCAAGTCCCTGTTATTTGTGTGACAAGCAGATGTGTGACTGTCAAAAAAAAATGCTCCAGCCCCCAAATGAAGTCGCGGCAGGCTTTGCTCTCAACATTCAAGCCAAAATAAAAGCATTGGGATTGACTGACGCTTATCCCAAAGTGCCAACCTTGTTGCTTCGCCATAATTTAGGTATGTTCATTAAGGACCTAAAGTTGTGAATGAAAAATCATTAGAAACAGAATCCAGAGCCGATGAACACAAAACCTCTTCCTCGTGCTCTGCAAACCCTGCAGCATGATCACGTAGAGCTCTCTGGGAAATCTGGTTTCAATACAGCGCTTCCTGTGAAGGCAGGAAATAGCCATCATTTCTGCAGGCAATTAACAAAGCACCAGTGTGAGCTTTGACTTTGGAGTGGCTGCTTTAAAATCAGGAGCCTCCTTCCAACACCGCTAATTCAATTAGAGACTGAAAGGGCAAGTTGAGGAAGAAGGTCACCAGGGGAGCGTGAAAGGGCACAAAGTTAAGACCAGGGTATGGAGGATGAAGAGGGAGTACTTCCATGGAACACAACAAGTTTAGCAGACAAGTAAAGACAGCGTGCAGTGGGAGGATTGTACAAGTTGCTGGAGGGACTGAGGATGGAGCTATTTAATACCCAGCTGAAACACATCCTCCTCTGTCCTGGTGATGTTTTTCTGCGTTTTACTGAGCCTGCAGCTCTGTTACAGCCGCGGGAGCGCAACACTCATTAATCTTTGCTGCTCTTGAAACTACCTTTAATGTCTTTTGGGGGTTTGTTTTCTGCAACAACATGACCGTGGGCACTGTCTATAATCTGAGGTGAAATAAACCCTATAGTAGTTAAAGTGCAGTTTATTTCAACTAATCACTGTGCTGTACCACAACATAGAGTGCACCTAAAAGTTTCAAATGAAATGCATTTACATAATCTCGTATATCCAGCAGACATGGATTAACGTTAGCAGAGAGCTTCCAGAGAGCTGGAAGACGTTAGATTACTACTCCAACTGTATAAAGAAATATGACGAAATATAAGGGAAAAAAGTAAAGACTTACGATTTGAAAAAGATTTAATTGGAAAATTACGTGTTCTCACTTCAGTGAGGAATAGAAATTGCAAGGATGTTTGCCATGTTGTATTTTGCAGTATTTCTGTATAGAATGGAAAATTCCATTGTTTGGAATATAAATATTCTTATCTGGGATATAAGATGAAAGCAACGGCAAGTAAGACAACAAAAGCAGCACTGGCTCAAGTGTCTTGGAATGACACTTGAGTTAAGCAATATGCTTTTCGGGGATATGCGAAGATGCAGATTTTGTGCAACTATTCATTCATCTGGTCATTGCAGAGATTTTAATTGTTGGGGGCTCCACAAATTTTTTCCTCCTTTAAGGGCCTGTGCTTTGGCCTCCAGCTGAAAAACATAAACATAGCAAAGAAAATGATACTTAAGAGTCAGTGTTGCGCAGACAAGGACAACCTCCAGTTTGTTTACATATTTCTGCCTCCGTACAGAGGGCCTTGGCATGAGCCTGAAGTCAGAGGAACTTCCTATTTTGGGAAAGCTTCATTAAAGTAACAATTTCTGGAAAAGGTTTTGAACAGCGGGAAAACACCTTTTCCAAAAGGCTTTTTTCTTAAGTCAGATGAAGTGGAGAGCCTGACATCTGGTAATGCTGTGATGTGGTAGACCTTGGAGGAGCACTGGGTGGGCCACCAGTGTTTCTAGGGAACAGCGAGTGTTGTTACTTGATATTAATGAACTGAGACTGATCTCATAAGGGGAGAGGCCAAAGTCATTGCAAAAGGAACTTGAGCTCTTGATACTGCATGTCTGATCAGTGATATTTAACAGCTGCACGTCTGCAGTTGCTTCAAAAGCAGTCTGATATCAAGAATGTGTGTTTAGTTTCTTCTTTTATTGCTACGAGCTTTATTCTTCTTTTATGCCCTTACTTTACTTTTACTTACACATATTAGTAAAGTATTGAAAAGATTAAGTCCTATATTATAGGGATATAAAAAAAAAAAAGATTACAAACAACTCCTTTTGATGACATAATATCCTGACAGTCAGAAGATACAGGAGCTCCTCAAACCACTGGGAAGTGCTATTTATTTAATGGGTGACTCTAATTTAGCATACATATGTCTTTGGTACATTTAAATTACTAGTCAACACCAATATTTGCGATGAGCAAAGATAAAATAATGTTTGCCTGCAATTTTATGAGTTAGACATTCATTTGGATTCGGTTCAATGTGGACATTCATGATATTTGTTGTGATCAAATAAATTGCATTGCTGCGTAACGCTGCATTAATTTGTTGGCAATGTTTTTAGAAGGAAAGACTGTATCATACACTAAATATACAAGGGGGGGTTTGGTTGAGACAAGAATATCAATCACTGCACTAAGCTGATTTTTTTTTCACTCTATGGTATCACAGTGGAGTTTAAACTAATCATGAAAACTAAAATCTGAAAGGTTTTCTTGGCAGACATTTGAGGGATCTCCCACATAAATGGTTTGGCAGCCAACCACCTCCTTCTCTGTAGCAATCCTATCCACACATGTGTGATCTTGACTCTCAGATGTTTTTCTCTAACTGTCAACATTAACCGAGAGTCTCGATCCGTGTCCTTAGTCTGTTCTGTCTCCACTGCTGAATAGTGCAAAGGTTAAAAGCTGATGCTTCAACACTATAAACCACAACGAAAAAGCCTGGGTTTGGAAAATCTGATGCCTGCTCTCATCAAATAAAGGATTCAACCCAACACAGCATAAGCCCTCTGGGTGAGATGATGTCAGGATCGTCAGGATGTCTGTGTGGATGCAATCACTCACTGGGCAATGCTGTGCCTTGGCCAGGAAATTATAGAAAACATATGTATGAAAAATTTGACAGTATGTGCAGACATGCTGACTGACCAAGTTCATAGCCAAGTGTGACAACACGAGGTTCTTTGTACATAAGGGAGAGGACATGTCTGGAACTCCAGTCCCGCAATGAAAGTCACAGCTGCCTCTGTCATCACAGCAGCCTTTTATGCAGCTGCAGCATTTTTGCCTGTAACCAAAGCTGAAACCAGACCTACACTGTCTCAGAACCCCGCCATTTCACCCTCACATCCTGTGGGACAAGGTTGCCCTACTCAGCAACCCCCATTGACCCCTGTCTGTCAAAGGTTCAATGCCCTGAGTGAGAAAACTGGAGAGGGCAGCTCCAGTGTCTGAGGTGAGATATCAAGGGACAAGCAGTCAGGCCTGTAAGAGGGCAACAACATTATTTAAATGGACCTCCACTCAGTTTTTTTTTTTCTGCCCAAAATGTGACCCCCGATACTGTGTTTCAGTTTTAAGGTTATATAGCATAATGAACTTAGTATGACCTTATAAAACCTGGCATAACCTCAGACATTCAGGTCAATCTAATCCAGTGGGGAGAAAAAGATCCTTTCTTTTTGCTTTCAACTACAGTTACTTTAAAATCACTTAATTTGTGCAAACACAGAAGCACACATGGATATATTTGTGCCTTACCTGCCCTGAAACACCCGAGGATTATACTGAGCTAGCAAGAGACTCGACTGTATACAGGAGACTGACAGTCAGCACTGGTCTCTTATTCTGAGAGCACTTATTCATGGCTTAATGCTCTCCAGCAAGAGAGGAAAGACATGAATCTACAAAGGACTCAACGGATTCATCCCAAAAGTAAACAGGCTTAAATTATAAATGCATATACAGTAGGAGTCTGTTAGGCTGTATAAAGTGCCTTACTCAGGTCCTGTAGGGGACTGACTGCCCCAAAGATTTCATCCTTAAACCCCCTGCAATCCCCAAGCACAACTCAAAGTGGCTGTGGGCATACTGAGCTGTTACTCACATTAAAGGGTGGCGGCTGACACGGCTGGGACATCACTAAATGTGGGACAGCCAGGTTGATATAAGCTGCACGGTAAGAGCCGATGTCCCGCTGACCCATCATCAGTTTATACAGCTCCACACACATCAGGCCTGCCACAGCGGCTGTTGTGGTAGCTATGGCAGGGATGATCCTTCCAACAATGCGCTTACTCTGTAAGGGAGACAAAAGAAAGGTATACTTTTAAAGGTATGATGATGAGTAGTGACTTATGTACATTTACTGATGAAACAAAAACCCTGGTGATCGGTGGAAAGAAACTCAGATCGCTCATTAAAGTGGTTTTGTGATACTTGCTTTCCTTGAGTTTTTTTTTATTTGTAATGTTTAAATTCTACTGTAATTTTACTTTTATTGGACAGCAATAGTTACTAGTGACTTTAAAAATTCAATGTTTTACATAGGAAGAACGTGTTCAGGTTAATAAATAAAACAACTCATCAGTATAATAAGTGCCAAACATTAGCTTTAATTCCTCAGTGCTCACTGCAGCCAGTAAAAATATGCAAAACTGCTCCATAGTTAGTCATCTTGAGCAGGTATATGTTGCTGCTTTTGTGGTGTTGCGTCAGTAAAAATCTAAATACAGAATTTATTTTCCAGGTATTGCAACTTGAGGAAGGTAAATGATCTGAATCATTCTTCTGATTTACTTTCCCAGTAAACAGTGATGAAAAAGCCTTAAGGTGAACAAGGTTAAATGGTGAAGCTAATGTTATTCCCAAACAAGATGAAACGCGTGGCTGGCCGTATGATTACACATGGGTGACCCTCTTTTATCTCGGTCCTTCCTTTTCCTACCCTTCCCCCCACAGACCACAGCCCCCCCCATTGGCTGTGTGTGTCTGCAGCAGTGGCTGGTACAGGCTCTGGCTCAGGTGTCACCTCCCAGGCGACAGGTAAAGTGCTGTGATTAGTTCTGCCCCTGGAACAAAAGGTGAGCGGCCTCTTTCTGTGGCTTTAGGGCAGGTGTGTGCAGTACTGACTAAAAACATGACCCCGAGGGAGGGGGAGCAGTCTTCTGTACTTCTCATAATCTCTCCTTAACCTTCATAACACCTTTTTTTTTTTTTTACCCTTCAAAGAGATTTCACTATTTGATGATGCACATTGTGAAAATGTTGACCTGGAGGTGATCGGCTGCTGGGATGTCATAGTTCTCTGCCCTCAGGTTAGAAGCAGCCACGATGTAGTCCATGTGGAAGTTACTGTCGTCATCCTGTGCCAAAGGAGATGTTATCTATTTATCAGTTCATATATAACAAAACAGCAAAACTTATCAACACTTCTTTTCAAATTCATCTAATTATCAAAGTTAAACACTATGAATATAGGTTTCATAAGAGTTTGAAACGCCACAATCAGTAACTATGTGCCAAATGACATTCCCATCGGGGCTGGACCAACGCTTTGAAGACTTTTTGTTGTGTTGCCTGAGCCACTCCAATATGTGACTCTGTCACCCAATCAGAATGCGCTGGAAATCAGATTTCTGTTGTGATTGACAGAGACAGTGAGGTCATGCCTCTGCTGCTGTGGCTCTACAAAGGCGAGCAAGGCAACTGTCACTAAGGGATGGCTTTAGGGATTGTGAGGACGCTCCAAGCGGGCAACCTGATGCCTCTGAAACCCTCCTACACACATTCCATCCATCCACAGCATGACCTGGGCACGTAGGGATAAAATGAGGAGAAGGGGGAGTGCAGTTGTTATGGGGATCTCATTCTTATTCAAGATGATATTTGATATGCACCTGACTGACCTCATACAACTTTATTACTGCTTCACCTGAGTCACTGAATGCTTTATCCTCTCCTATGTCCTTTCTGGGATACATGTGGCTCTTTGTTGAACTTGGAACATCCCTCACCTGAAGTAAAAGTTTTCTTCTGTAAAATAGTGGTCTCTATGATACGGCAACTACATCACAGGCATGACATCTACTTCGATATTGAGGTCTTAAAGAAGCTTCATTACCTTCCAACTCCATGTTAATGTAAAAAGTCCAGATGAAATATACATTTGCAGATTTTTTTTTTTTTGCTAAATTTTTTAGGATAAAATGTACCACTCACAACAAACCTTAAATAAGCATTGTGGTGCTACAGAAATGAATGCTGCAAATTAAAATTAGGATCATCTTTAGCAAGACTATGTTGTGGACCAAAGACTGTACTTTTGTAGTTTTTATTAGTATTTCATTCAGTCTATTGTTTGTCCATTGTCCCCTATTCAAACACAGAATTCATGTCCCTTGAGAGGACAGAAAGGTTCTCTAATTATAGATGCAGAATAATATAATGTAGAATCATCAGCATACAGTAACAAATAGGATATTTGAGTCACATATAAGAGGAATATCATTAGTAAAAATGGAAAATAAAAGCAGTCCCAGCCAACTGCCTTGCAGCACCCCACAGGCTTGTCTGTTAGTCAGCATAGTACTTTTAGAATCAAACTCCAACGTCCTGAAATTGTGAAAAAGGGGAAAGTTTGAATTAAGTTCGAAAAAATGTAGATGCTAACTTTCTGACTGTGCAGAGTACGTTGAGTGACTTAATAACCTGCGTTCAAAAATGGTTTTCATGGTGGACAATACAACTCCCAACACAGCCTTGAATTAAGACATAGTTTGCCCCTTAAGAGGACACCTCACAGCCCAACACTTTAACTAACACAGTAACTATCTATCTATCTACATTCTCTTTGTTTACAGGGACTCAACGGTGTCATACTGAGCAGTGGACACATTTTAAATTGGTTGACCATTTTAAATGTTGACATGAAGGAGATGGGGTTAGGGACAAAAGTGTCCTCCCTGATATTACTGTAGGTGAACATGAGATGTTGGCCAACAACATTCTTGCAAATAACCTTTGTGTGTGGAAATGTCTGTTATCTGTGCTTGCACATCTTATCTAATGCGCATCTTGTGTTGAAGACACAATACGCTGTGTCACTACTTTCTTGACAATAAATCAAACTTGCTCAAGGTATGACTGATTGCGCCAAAAACAACTGGTTAGGAGATCATATTTGGGAATTTCTGACGAACTGTCTCGTCTACAGTCCACACACTTCAATTGCCGACCAAGTGCTAAACCTGATTTAAAGCCCAGACAGAGAGTGATGACTTGTTGAGAGGTGGTGGGGGAGAGTGTGTCGAGACTCTGTGAGGCTGAGTGGATGTACAATGGACATGTTATATAGTTAAATCTGCCTCAAGGGTTTAGAGTGTGCCGTTTCAAAGTCTTGCTTTGTCATGGTTGAAGGAAGTATTTCACCAAGTGTGTTAATGCTGCTCCCATATAGGCCCATAGGAATAAATCTGTTTCATATGAGCGGTTCTTTTTGCTATTTTTTCAAACTGTATTTGCAGTTCTAAAATACACATCTTAGGTCTAAGATGTTACAACAGTGAACACAGAATACAAGCAAAATCTGTTTGCTGGATATGTTGGGGAGCAGCTCAGATTCAGGTCACTTAGGGCTCAAAGATGGGGGGGGGGAAAGACATATTATGAAAGCATCTATAGATTTGAGTGCAGCTCCTTGATGTGGCTCAGCCGCCGCTCTGTCTGTGGCTTTTGTAATGTGTGTAGAAAAAGTGTCCATGCCCTCCTGCCCTACCTTCTCAAAGTTGATGGGGTACATCCGCATGGCTGAGCTTTTCAAAGATGGTGAAGCCAACTTTCCTTTTAACTCCTCAAGTCGAGATTTTTCTGGCATAAAAACACAGAGATTATAAATAAAAGATGCAGTGGAAGTAAGTGAGGTCACAACAGACAGTAAAAGCGGGTTCAAAAAAACTCACCTCTGTCATCAATACCATTTTCATTGTCCTCCTGCATCTCTGCGTCAGTAAGATGAATCCTTAAGGATGAGTTGGGAGTGAAAGGTGGTACATTGACTGTCACTAAGATTCTCCTGATAGAGTCAACATCTCTTGTTCCTTGGATCCCGTAGATTTGGCCGTACAGATTAGCTGCTGCCACCACATATCCCATATGGGTAACCTAAAGCAGTGTCAAAATGAAAACCGTATAGAATCAACACATATTGTCATGGTGCAGCAAGGTCAAGGTGTAGCCTCTGTAGCTCCACATCATATTATGTATTATCTCCATGCTCTGAAATTAGAAAGAGAAACCCAACAGTTCCCACAATGAAAAAGACAAATTTTAAATATATTATTAAACCCGGCAGTATTCTTTTTAGGTATAAAGTTATAAATGCATTGTGAACAATCCTGAATCTACAAAAAAAAAAAAAAAAAAGGCTGAATTGAATTGACTCAGCAATAAATCCTTACAGCACACCTGCCTACAGAGTGAAAACACTGATGGGAACTCAGAAAAAGTATGAACGCAGAGTAACATTAAGATAATCCATTAAGGGCAAATGACTTCCCTGACACAAGAGGAAGTAGCAAAAGCTGTGAAAGGAAATAATTTTCTCTCCCTCCTAATACACACAGGGACAACTGTGTTAGTTGCAGTAACTGATACTGCTGTAAGTATTCTACTTCTATACAATAAAGTGAATTGTATTTAGTTCACTGATTACTTATAAGATCAGAGACTCATATCATATGAATAGAAACATCGAGAACTACAGAATAGATGACTCACATATATATATATAAACTATACCTCAAGGATTGGTTTTGTTTTATGCCTTTTACATTGTGGGTTACTATGTTTATGAGCACTCTCCATTTTTCTAAATAAATGAAAATTAGCTTGCATTGCTAACACTGTCAAATGAGATGATAATGATTAACACAGGAAGGCATCATATTACTTCAAACCCCCAAAAAGTAAATCCCGTACAACTACAGATTGTCAGTTATCAATGTGTCATCACAACCTCCTGAGTAACAGTATAGTCAATTTAATGTCCATTTATTACTCCTTTTGTTACTGTGAGAACATTGTTCATGAGATAATTAAAAGCATTTTATTGTCCATATGCAGGTTAAGTTGCATTAGAGACTGAGATAAGAACTCAGTATAATCCGAATGAGGAGTAACAACTATCAGTCCAGATAAAGAAGGAATGACACTGATCCTCACCAAATACTGTGGAAATTTTCAGTCAATACTGCCCCCAATCTTGGGGTTCAGGATTGGGCCAGATGCTACTCACATTGTTAGGGTCAAAGGTCAGTGGGTGAGGGCATCTCTTCAATCCTGTCCAAAATGGTAGACCAGTATGGGTCACCTACAGAGAAACAGAAGAAAATCACCTTATCACAATGATCCACAGCTTTGGAAATCATACTCAAACACACCAATTATCAGCTCATAACCAGCAACAGCAGCAATGCCATTTCTGTCCAACATATAAAAGAGACAAAGTTATATTCAAAACATGAACATGTCATGTGACGGGAGTGTCAAACACTGAGTAACATCTCATCTCATATTCAATGCATGGCTGTGTCACTAACATTTTCACTGCTTTGTTTTGTACCGCAGCAGGAGGCCCGCTGAGTTTCCCAGAGCACAGTCAGACTAATGCTGTTATCAGCTGTGTGTTGACTACACAATTTGTATGTCTGATAATGGAACAAAGTGCCTGAGAGCTTTGATGTAGCCAAATGGTCCATATGTTGGGAAAAAGAAAGAGTCTGCTTCTGGTGGTGCCAGTTTTCACTCTAGGGGAGCTTTCTTAAGCAGCCAAAAGGCATCAACAAAATTCTCCTTTTCACAGTTAGGCATCAGACGGCCTGCGGGCAAAACAGGGCAGCAACAATGGTCCCTTTTTAAAAAAGATCTGAGGCCTGTAGACAGAAGGTGTCATATGCTAAAAAAGCCATTAAGGCCTTTGTGATTTTAGGCTAGATGAAGAAAACTGACTTAACTTCTACCACTTTTATATTCTAAATTGACTTTGTTTAGTCTATAAAACCCCAAAATCCCTAAACAATAATATCACAAGTCATGATAGATAAAACATGGCCTGCATTTACTATGTGTTACCCATTTCATTACCTCGAACTCAAGCAGCATCTGTTTGTCTTTTTTGGGAGATCTTTAATTTCCTGTGTAATTGAGCGTTGAACATGTTTTATTGACTAATTAATAGTTTTTTATTTCTTCTAAGTATACTTTGTGCAGAGATTCTGCCCACTGTAGCTACTGATGCCTCTGTTGTGTTTTGTTTCATATCCTGTCATTGCTTCATGTGCCAAACATGCAGAAGCACACCACTCGTGTGGAGGTTGTACCAACCAAAGCAACTCTTACCTCAAATGGTAATCTGTCATGTTTCTGTAGCAGCGTTTTTTAGGCAGCTTTGTGATGGTTTACTGACGTTAGCTGCACTATCATACTTCCTCAGAAAGTCTGTGGTCAAAACTGCCTTTCCACAAACTCAATGAAACCACGATTCTCTGAAAAGGTAACTAGGACAAACGGAACTATGGAGTTTCTCCTTCTTTCATGGTGTGTTTCTATGCTGAAGAGATGAAAATGTTCATTTCACAGTTTCTGAATTCACTTGAATACTAATTGAAAGTATTCTAACTTCATAGTTAGACAGATAACATAGTTCCCTGTTGTGAATTTTTAAACTGACACGAGTAGATGAAAATCATGTTTGCTAAAATGAATTTTTACAATCCTGCAGCGACACAAACTGAAGGTATAAACGGCCGGTGTCTGGACTGGGACTGGGGTTTGTGAGGGTCTGTTTGGGTTGATATTGAGCTGTGGCCCCTCTAGATGTGACAGAAACAAATGACATCACCCTGTCTGCATGTTTCAACAGATTACAAATCCCCAAAGTTGCTCAGAGATATTTATCAGCAATGGCCTGAGGAGGTTCAGATTTCAAGTAAGGTTAATGGTGGCCTCTGAGCATTCCTTTAGATCGAATGCCATATTGCAGTATTAAAGTAATTTTATACACAAACACACAACAGTGCCCCTTTGTGTCCATAAACTTTAATTACAGGCTTTTGACACTTTTCAGAAGTGAAAGCTGTTATTTTCACTCTATTGTGATCTCACCTGGTTGGGAGGAAAACAGTGCAGAAGCTGGCAGATATCGTTGTTATAGAGAGACTCCCATTTGCAACGGGCCCACCTAACACAGTCTTCAAAGTTTGCTGGACTTTGTCCTCCGCTTGTCATGCCCTCCAGGCTGCTGCTAACCGCCCCAAGAACATCCAAAGCCTCAGCATCTCCACGGCCAAGAGTCTGATCTACAAACTGGGGATCCCTGAAGAAAACAGAGCAGCAATTCCTTTTAGTTTAATGAGTTTACAGGAGGAAAAAAATCACTAACTGTGGAGAAAGACAGAAAAGTTTTCACAGTAAATGTATCATCACTGGAGCAGGAGTGTAATATATTTCCCAGTCAATACAATTTAAAATTTGGAAAAGTCCACCTGGAAAAATATTTGTTTCTGTCAAGCACAGACAAGAATGACTAAAAGGTTCTGTGTAAATTAGGGCGTAGTTAGTGACTCATAGTGAAATTCTTGGATTCATGGCGACTCACCGGAGGGGAAGTTATGTGTTTTGTAATTTTGTAGTGTGCTGGCCAGTGCAATTCAATACCCACACACCTGGACAGCTGTTGCACCACAATCGTGGGCCAGCTCACTGTACACAGTACATAGTACTGTAAAAAAATAAAAGGGTCCCTTTAGACCTTACAACAGGTCTAAACAAGATCTACAGTCATAGTTCAGCAGAGAGCTACATGAGTGAGGGAAAAACACAACATGAATATTCCTTTTCGTGACCTCATTAACAGTCACTCCACATTAACTGTGTTATGTTGCTGCCTTTCTCATGAAATGTCCAGAGAGCTTTTCCATGACACACACCACAACAGAGACATTCATTCATTCATTCATTCATTTTCTACCGCTTATCCGTTTCCGGGTCGGGGGGGTGCCGGAGCCAATCCCAGCTCACATTGAGGGTACACCCTGGACAGGTCACCAGTCCATCACAGGGCCAACATACAGAGACAGACAGAGACGAACAATCACTCACACTCACACTCAGACCTACCGACAATTTAGAGTCACCAGTTAACCCAAACATGATGTTTCTGGACGGTGGGAGGAAACCGGAGTACCCGGAGGAGACCCATGCAGGCTAGGGGAGAACATGCGAACTCCACACAGCAAGGCCCAGTGGCCGGGAATCAAACTGCAACAGCGCTAACCACTATGCCACTGTGTTGCCCCACAATAGAAACATGAATATTCTTATTTCCAAATATCAATGTACTGGGAAGAATTTTATGGCGGTGTAAAAGGGAAGCACAATTATGGCGCTATTCACTTTCTTGTGTCTGTATAAAGACAAAGAAGTGGCGAGGGGGTGAGATGAGGGGAGATTATATCAAATTTCCCAAAACAACTAGAGAGAATTAAAAAGTCTCAGAGGCCAAAGCTCAGTCAAGGTTTGGGAATGGAGGCTCAAATGTGTCCTTGTTGTGTTGTCGCTTTGTAATTAGGTCAATGCTTGAAGGTAAAATCAGTGTTTTTCTGTTCAGAAAATAACACAATAGTCACCAACAAAGCTGCTTTATATGACATACTTTTTCTGCATTACTATAATCTGTTTTTCCAATCCGTAGATGTTTGTAAACCAGAAAATCTTCAAATAGACAGATATACTTTATTATTCTGAGCTGCAATGAAAGATACATTACAGAGTAGGGGAGACCGGGGATGGTTGTCACACTTTTTAACTCATGTATGAATTGCTCATCTTCAAAAAAACTTTTAACAGTAATTCTTATATTAAATGAAAGCTTAAAGTCTTGGCTTGAAATTGGTATCCTTTAAAACTTATTCCAACAAGAAGTAATTCACTATGAAAGACACTCTGACACAATGTGACAACCAACACCATCACGGGGTCGGTTGTCACAGGGTATGGGGTTGGTTGTCCCTATGTAGGTTCAATAGGGTTTCAGTGATAAATTTGAATTTTAAAAGAAGATGTGTAACTTTTTTGTTTTTTAAGCTAAACACACAAAATAACTTTTGAAATGAACACCACTTCTATAATAGCTGTCATCAATGCTCCTTCTGTTTAAACATTAAGACTGATGCAGGTGAACAGTTATCAGAATTATCTTCTTTAATGAGAAGTCAAATGAAAGCATTTGCAGTGCTAAAACAGTGACTAGTGTCACTCCAGGACTTTGGAATAATGATATTCTGTGACACTGCATATTGGAAAGCCAGACTACAGAGTTCTTTGGGTGCAAAACCGTAGAAGATATCAGAGGCCCTTTTAGCTGGTTTTCTTGGTAATTGCTGAAAATCGGGCAATTTTTTTATGTAGCCAACTTTTGCGTATGTTCAAAAAAATGGGTAGTGCAAAATGAACAGGATGTCAGGGCTAAAAGTTAATATCAACATCATGTCACAGCGCCCTCTAGTGTGGCTGTAATAAGCACTGTGACAACCAACCCCATGCTCATGGTTATTAAGTGACAGCAGATTGCTTCTAACAATTGTTGGAGGCAACATTCATTGTGGAAGGAGAAAAATCAGAGGATGGACTCATTTCTTACCTCAGGAAGAGATTCACATTTTCAGGTGTTTGTTTAAACAGTCCTTCAAACTGATCTCTGGCCCACTAAAGGAATTATAATGCCAAGTTAGAGCAAAAAAATTAAAACATAGGAATATATTGTGGGTATAAATGTGGAAAATTTTATTTTTATGCTGTATAAACACGAAAGCCATGTCCCTACATACCATAATAACACAAAGCATTTCAGTAATGCATTTTATATTTACTACGGCTATATGAATGGCAATGACATTCTGCTGTTGATTTGGTTGAGACTGTGGTCAATGAGATCGATTGCTATAATCGATGCTATATTGTTATTTTAAAAATTCATGGTCGGTCCCCTGGGGATGACTTTGGAGAATCATGGACTTGTCCTTTAGCACCATTATGGAATTGACATGGGAGTGTAGTAAAATATTTTGACACCCATTGAATTGATTCCCATGAAATTCAGTATAAGCATGCACGTGCACCCTTATATTCAGTTCATTCTTTAATTTCTGCCTGGCACCCTCACCTGGCTAGAATTTTGTTGTTTAATACTTGACTGCAAAGCTGTCATTCCCACCAACCTCAGCTGTGATTACTTTTAGTGCTTATTAACAAAAAACATAAATTAATATGCTAAACTGCTTAAGCATCTAAATTAGACAAAAGTCTCAGTCTACATCCAACCTGTAGTGTGTGCTCGATGTGGTGAGGGAAGTTCTTCAGAGTGCAGAGTGGGATGGCATCATTGGAATTTGATGTAACAGGTCCATAAGACTCGGTCAGGTAAGGCACCACAACAAGCGTATGACCTTTTGTTCCCTGAGTTCCTCCCTCCAGCAGTGGCTTCTGGTGTTGAATGCAGCGTCCATCAAGATAGACCCCTGCCAGCAAAAAGGAGGCATTAACCACATAAAGAGGCACTTTCACAAGCATCTGTGGTCAAAAATGCACGGTAAATGAATAATCTCTCAACAGAGTGAATGCACTCACTGGCTTCAGTATTATCAAGGGCTGCAGCCACTCCATCGAGGTCCTCGAAGAAGTCATATCCATATACTTCCTCACTGTCAGGGTCCATTCGATTCAGGTGAGGGGTAATTTTCATCTGTGGGTTCATCTCTCGGACTGCTCTGGCTGCAACGTCTGATTTTGGTTTCTGTTTGTGCAAGTGAGCAAACAGGAGACAATATGTGTGAGCAATGAAGGTATAAAATAGACTCAAACAACGGTGGAGGTGGCAGATTGAAGGACAACTTAGGGATGCAGAATTCTAATGAGGACATTCATTAATAATGGATCGTAGATTGGCTGCCTGATATACTGCTAAAGTAAACAACTATAAAATAAAACAGCTAAAAATGAATCAAAGAAAGAACCAGTGAGAAAGATGGCATGAGAGTCTTCACTACAAGGAGGAGGTCGTCATGAGCTGTACTTTGCATTTTCTCACCCTGATATCATGAGACCTGAACAAGAACTGGCGGTTCAAGTTGGATCTTTCTATGATGTCCATGTCTGTTACAGTGATATGCCCTTCTCCTGCACCAAGGCCGATGAGGGCAAAGTTTTTAAGAAGCTCACAGCCAATAGCACCAGCTCCGACCTAGACAAGACAAAGATAGAGGGATAATCAGATTCAATTAATAATAGTTTGGGTGGTGCAAATACATTTCACTACTTGTCAAAATGTAGAAAATAACCGTTGAAATGTTAAAAAGTGATCTAGTCTTCCACATCATTTGTTTCACTCCCTGATATCCCCCCCCTGCGTTTCCACTGGTAGAAAAAACGAACGCATGTGCTCTCCCGCATGCAGACCGAGTAAACAGCAGTAAAAATAACACAGATAAAGGAAACAGAGAAAGGCTTGGCCCCTGCACACCTAAAGGTCAACACTGGCAGGAAATGAATCACAGCCGTTTCCTGCGTGTGCCGTCATTAGGATCAAAGAAACACACAGATGGAGCTCCTGCTTTCAGGGCAGAGTGTTCCCCCTGCTGGGCAAACGTTAAACATGCGCTCACCAGTAAATACTTCTGCCTCTGCAGCTTCTCCTGGAAGGCTGACCCAAACACAGCAATCTGTCCGGCGTACCTGGTGCCTGTCTGTGAGAGAGGGAAACAAAAGTACTGGAATTAGTCTGACGTCAGTCTGGTGGACTGCTCTTGTTTGATACGTGTGAAATGTTGTTTTTAATTTTAATTTAAACTCACTGCTGAAAAAGAGCTGTCTGCCAATTGACTCTGCTGTTGTGGGAGGCACTCCAGTGCATCAAAATATAGCCACTGCTGAAGAGGAATAAATCTTCGACTACATGCCTGCAGGAACATGACAGAAAGCACAGAGCAAAGTACAATCAGCTACAGTATATACACCACCCCCATGCAGTAAGAGCTAAGTTAGGTATATTTAATATATATTATTTTGTATGAGTAGCATGAACCCACTTCATCAGTAACCAAAAGATGATGCTATTGTCACAAGTTGTCACACCTTCAACCTCACCTTGATAACTTCCTGGGCAGCAAGCCCTCCAATGAAGGCATTGATAGGAGCCAAGTCACCCTGAGCTGTGTAGGAGAGGTTTCTCACAGCATCTTCATCCAGCTGTTCCAGCTGTGCAACTTTATTCAGCTCTCTCACTGTGTCAAGTAATTCATTTGCATCTGACTACACAGGATGTGGGAGGGAAACAACTTTATGAATGTCCTTGAGTTATCATGACAGGTTATCACATAATGATTAACTTGTTTCTCTTATTACACTTATCATATGACTTGGTTCGTAAAATTTATTGACTTATTGGCTGTAATATTCTGGGATGTTCACTGACCTGTGACCAAATATGAGGCAGTCTTTGTTTCGTCTTCACAAAGCTGTGGAGAGCTTGGAAAGCCAAGTGCAGGGTCTCAGCCCTCGCTATTTTTCCATAGTCAATAATTTTCAGGAGACTGTAGTCCAGGAGAGTCTTGCTTATTGGTTTCTGCAATTTATGATGCAATTATTCCATTAACTGTGGGAACATTTCAGAAGCAGAAAAAAAAGAGTATTAAAGTCAATACATACAAAATTTAGCACGCATGGCTGCTTAACCTCAGTCACCACTCCACCCCGTTTATACTCGGAAAAGGCTGAGGTGTCACAAATGCTGAAGGAGTAAGGAGCTGTTGATAAACACAAGATGAAAGTTAGTGATTTAAAAGAAAGAAATCCCAGTGTGTGTGGTCAAACTGTGTATGTTGCAATTATCAAGGGAAAAGAAAAGAAACTAAATTAAAAAGTCATCATGAAGCAACACTAACTGAGGACTGTGATCTCCACAGGGTCGATACTGTTGAGCTCTGTCATGCCATGAACGTCAGAGAAAGAAACTTTAGTGCCATTAGAAAACCCATGTGTCTGGTCATCAGTACAGTCCACCTGTCCAGGCTTCCCCTAAAAGAAAGACAACATCGACAACCTCTAAATCTGTAAGGAATATTGCAACATTAAAGTTAAAGTTATCTCTTTCCTCACACCTGTAAGACAACTCGTTACGAGTTGCCTTACAAGATTCCCAATCACTTTCTGTTACAGACAGTGATTGGGAATCTTTTAAATTCTTATCAGATAGTTCAGAGTGGTCTTCTGTGTGCTTCATGGGCATTTTTTAATATCCTTTAGTCATGCATAGGCATGCGGACAAATGCACCGAACAGGTTCGAATGTTAAAGGATGATAAAGAAAGTACTTTTATGGGCTACTTACATGAAATAAAGGGAGGGCATTACCTGAGAGACAGCTTGTATCATTGATGAGGCAGGCATCTCTTCAGTCTGGTCCAATACCTCAAAACTCTCCCCAAAATCGCAAAACAACTGACTGCAAAGGAACCACATAGTTTTTATTTTACTTTACCAGAATTACTCAGCACATCCAGTCAATTACTGACTGTTATCTCTCCTCACTTACCCACAGAGGCCTCTGGTGTCTGCTACAATGAACTTTATGTGGTGTGCATGGCAGAAGTCACCAAAACGCTTCTGATCATCCAGTGAGGAATCAGTGAGGACCACCACCTGCAGAGTGACAGTATCCCTCCACTCAGAAAAGTAGTTTGCATGCTGTTGCTTTTTTCAGAGCTTAACTGTGCAGAATGATGAACATACAGATCTGACAGAAAAAGGGTGTTTTCACATTCATCTGTCGAAAGGGGAAAATTTCTGTCACACAAGCAAGAGTAGGTGTCGCTTTTACACTACTTTAGCTTTCAGCTTGAAGCTTTTTTTTCTAAGTACCTCAAATTTTTGAAGCAGGTTCTCATCCAGCGGTCCAGTGTATACCGTCACATGCACATGTGGGTTCAAGGCTGACAGGTCTTGTTCGGAACACGTGGCCCGGTTTTGACCGAGGTGGGACTCCTTCAGGAAGAACTGGCGGGGTGAAAATGATCTCATTTGAAGGGCCGCCTAGTTGCTTGTTATTGAATTTTGACTGGACCACAACAAATTCTTCATCTACACATTGAGTTTGCCCAGACGTACAAAATTTTCCTCTTGAATTGTTTGTTTTGCCATTTCACAGGTTGGGAATAAATTCTCTAAACTACACAAGGTTTAATAGAAGGAAGCCATCCTTGTATGATGGGAGGACAGTTAATGGAACTAAAAGTGAAAGTAAACAAATTTGGTTTCAAAAAGCTAGTTAAAATTACCAATAAGTTCAATTCTGCTATTCCAAACGTAAGTTGTAAACCTTCATGATGGGCAGTGTGTTACACTGTTGTATTATTTTCTGAAGAGAGATTGAAAAAGTGAAACTTAAAGGTCATCATTATGTAGCATTGTCATTATTGTTATGAACCCCAAATCAGGCAACACTTGAAGACATCAAGCAGCAGATGAACAGATCTGTGTTGATACCTGGGAGGACAGGTCGGTCCACTGTGTCTGTTTTTGGTCCTGGACCGTGACATCCCCGACCCCGGACAGGACCACATTCTTGGCTATTTCCACTCCCAGACCACCCATGCCTGCTATGAGGACTCTAGCGGCGGCCATCATCTGCATGGCGTCATGTCCCAGGACATACCTGTACAGGTGGGAGACACAGAGGACCTTTGGGTGAGCGGTCCGTTCACTTCATCTGATCTTAACTTCACCGGTGTGAGTGTGTGTCCTACTTACAGCTGTCTGGAGTAAAACCCTTCATCGATCGCAGCATGCTCTGACATAGTGCTCTGAGTTTCCAGTTCCCAAAGCAGCCGGACTGAACGGAGGAAGATCAGCTGGAAGTCTGTGCGAACTGTTCGTAAGAAATGCTCAGCTGATCGCTTTAAAAGAAGATTTCACTTTCGTTTTTCCTCATTTCCGAGACAGTTGACCACTAGAGGCAGTCGAGGGCTGTTTGTGGTTTCACAACTGAAAACATCCTCCAACTCTGTGGAACAAACAAATCCCTGTTTTCTTCCATCATCTTCGTCCTTCCCTCACTTCCTTAACTCTCCTCATCACCGATGTTTTTACCCTCACTGTACCTCACCCTACTCCCATTCAATCATTAAGACTTTATTTGTTAAAAGAGGGCACCAGACTAATGGTTTTATTGTAGAACTTCAGAAGCAGCAGGTCTTGTGTGTTCTTTCTCATCATGTGTACTGACGCTGATATTTTAGACAATTTTGTCAGAGGATTAAAGTTTTGCACATCTTCTCTCCTGGCCCTGTGCCCAGGATCCTCTTGGACTTTGAACGTCCTGGTTTACATTACAGTTTACAGTCACTGTTTTTCTGAATGTGGTTTGGAGTAAAACTTACTAATATCCCACTAAGATCTGGTGTTACGGCTTAAAGTTTGGAGAAGTGCTCTTCTCTTAAAACCTGAGCTCTCTTTCCACTCAGATTTAATTAGGTTCTTCCTTCACTTGGCTATTTGATTGCAGTTGATTGAGTGCAGTTTGTCGTATTAATCTGCTGAAGAAGACATGTTTTGGTTCCCATTTCAAATATCTGCACATGCACAGCACGAAGGTCAGGGATGTGGTGTGGTCTGACCGACAGACTCCTCTGTACAGTGGTTAGAATGAAAGAAAAAAAAACAGGGGGCTCAAATACAGTAAAGGTAAGATAAAAAATATTATCCCCTTTCTTTGATAAACCACAACTAACTTCAGCCAACAACACAAAAACTGGCAAGTTATTTAACTTCTTGGGCAAATTTATGCAGTTAAACTACCTATCTATCAATCTATCTATCTATCTATCTATCTATGTGTCCATCTATCGAAACACTCTTTGCACAACATTCATACAACATTCCCCATTCCATGGAGACAACAACAAAGATACACCCCCATATTGCTTTCAACAACCCTGTTCTGGTGGAGAGTCAGAAGAAAAAAACCCCTATAGAAGAGAGTACAACTTAGGAGTGACAAGTCATGATTCAACATTGAATATCAAGTGACTAAATTAGCAAACCATAAAGATCATTGTGGTGTGTAAATGAGGAACGAATTTATGGGATATGTCACAATCTGTGTCAGTTTCCATGACGTGGTGAAATCACTGCAGTATATAGTTTTAAATAGATATCAAAGATAGCCATGAGTAATATGTTATGTCCATATGATAACAAAACATGATAATTTGACTCACTGTAATAATGATCAAAATGATTTACACGGAATAGGACGGCAGCGAAAATAGAACTAAATAGAGTTTATGGTTTGGGAAATATAACCACTTTTGTGGCAGTTTATTTTAAACTGCACCAGGAATTTCATCTCAGACTCAACTAAATCTCTCGAGATTCTCCTTAATAGAAACACAAAACATCCCATGTATGGACCTTGCATGGCTTGTGTGGTGTCCTGAATGTGTATTTGTTTGGTCCCTGTCTTATAAGTCAGTGACTCACACAAGGACGTAGATTTCAAGGACTGGATTCAATGTTGTTAGCAGACTGTTTATTTAGTCCTGTCATACCTAAAGCCTCAGTCCGACAAGTCCTTGTCAAGTTCCAATCATAACAACTTTCTTTGTGCCGAGTAACTTTTTCTCACATGTGATCCTTAATGTTTGTGGCTTGAAGCTGACAAACACACTAAAGTTCATTTTCTTTCGGAGGAATATCGTAAATCAGATTTTTCTAAGAGTGTGTGATTACTGAACTTTGGATTCAGTGGTAGATGTTTAACTTTTGGATCTATAATGCCTGATTTTGTTAGTGGCAATGTTTCTATTTAGACACTGTGTGATGATTAATAACATCATTAATAGAATTTAAAAAATATACAGTTTCCAAGATTTTAATTATATATGTATACATTACATTAATATAGATTTTTTATTTTCTTTATTATCATTGTTGTTAATGAATTCTGTAAAGAACAGAATTTCCTCTGGGGATTAATCAAGTATTTCTGATACTGATTCTGTTTGGGGATTTATTTAAAACATGGTTTGATTGGAGTGTGCAGACATTCCTTACATAGCTTTTTGGATGGAGTTGCTTATATTTGAAGATGGCTTCATTCCTCATCTGAAAAAAATGCAGCTTTGGCAAAAATCCTGAAGGCGTAGAGAGAAAGAACTATTTAAAAATGTTGAGAGAGTTGTTCCAGTAACTTTGACACAATGCTGCCTGACTGGAAACGGGTTGCAGATGGGGAGCTGATATAACTTTTGGGAGGAAAATGATGAGAATATCTTTGAGATGGTCGGATTTCGCAACTATTTAACGTTTCCTTGTTGCGGCCGAAGTTTGACAGGGCTGCACCCTCTCTGGGAATACCAGAGTCAAGTAAATCACAACCACCACAGGGGCTCTGCTCCCTGACTTTCAAATTAAAGGTAATCTGATTATGTGTGTGTGTATATGTGTTAGATATAAAGGAACGAAAACAAAACAAGTTCATATCCTTTAGGCTATGCAATGACAATTTCAATTTATAGGTTTTATATTTGATATGTTTAATTTAGTTACTGTAATTCTTCAAGATCCTTTAAATGCTATTTTGGAACTTTACAATTTCAGATAATTGTTTGTTCTTATGTTTTAAATCACTACTATATAGATTTTGGTTTTAATACTTGAGCATCATTAGCCCAATGATTAAATAATGTCGATCTATAACGTAATGTTGGCTGTAATGACATCATGACATCACTGAGGGGTGAAATCAGCTGGGACAGCTGTTTGTTGCATTTCTGAAAGTACTCTCGCTTTACTTAAGATCGTCTTTTGAATAGAGCTTTTTCGCATCTATCATTTTAAATAGACTTAGATCATTAAAATCGGCAAGTGGTTAGACAATCACAAATTCTGAATGTCGTGAATGTTTTTTCTGTGAGCATCACAAAACAAACAAACAAAATTTAAATAAATGAATAAATAAAAATAAAAAACAAAAGAAATGATCGCTTGAGCATGCTTTTATTGTGAGGCTGAGCACAGCTTCCTGTTGGTATGTGTGTGTGGTATGTTCGCTGTCAGTGTGAACTCCAGTCTGTGTGTGTGTCGCTGTCAGGTGAGTGCACTGCTGGCCAGTGAGAAAAGCGGCCCAAACGCAGGGAACTAATCAAGATCAGTGCTCAGGAATTTGTTTAGGGGACTCTCTGCCGGATATCCACCACTCCGACGCCTTTTTCCCAGCGAGGTAAGATTCACTTGTTTTCCTTCTTGACGGCAGAGAAGATGTCTGGAGCAGCCATTGGTCCACTTTAATGAATGACCCAACGCACTTAAGTTCCAATTCTCATCAGCTCATGTTCAGTTTTACTCTCCTGAACATAAGATTTAATTTGGATTATCAGTCATAACATAATGTTCTGACTTTACAGATAAGTGTAACTTATATTTTGTTCTCTGTTTGGAAACTGTAAATCACCCTCCAAAACCCATCACAGTGCATCACAGTGAGGAATACAGAAAAACTATTTGTGTATAAGTGTCCATTAATGTAGGTGTTTTTACATTCCAACGATATTAGGTTTACTTGAGGTTTTGTTGTAGATCTGTGTTTGGCTGTTGGGTCTTGAACATTTCCACAGTTGCTCCACAAGTTGTAGCATGACATGTCTTGCCCACACTGGAGTCTATCTTGACTTATTTTTCCACCAGCTTCACTGTTTGTGTTTCAGCTGTGCTGTATAAGCAGCGTCATTTATTTAAAAAAACGCAGAAACAGGGAAAATAAAGCGACTACTTTGTCGCTGGTCTCAGCCAGAAAACAGCAGCTGATATTTTTTCCTCGTTCCTGCTGCTTTTCTCAGTTAAAACATGCTAAAATGTTTACATGGTCCTCTATGCCCACATCAAAAGCTGTAAAACTGCTGACGTGAGACTCAAATGTTGCTGCTTCTTATGTTGAATGTCAACATTCCTCATCTTGTTTCCCCTTGCAGACCGTGTCTTCCTCCAGAATGTTCTCTCTGAAGAAAGTATCTTATAGGTAGCAATCAATTACACGGGGCTGTGGCTGTGGAGATGATCCCTTGGGCTGCTTTGCTGACAGTATGCATATGGATACAGACCCAGATCGCCTCAGGACAGCACACATGTCCTCCTCTTCCCCCTGTGGTGGATTTCACTGTAAAATACTCTCTCCCTCACTTCGAGGCCAACAAAACCATACAGAACATTGCTGTCCAGTTGGAGGAGCTGCAGCCAGAGGTGTATGTTGGAAGCCAAAATGTAATAGAGGCAGTCCACCATAATATGGACAAAAAATGGGAATTGAGAACTGGTCCTTTTGGCAGCCCTGAATGTAAAACCTGTAAAGTGTGTGACATTGAAACGGATCCTGGGAATCCAGTGAATACAGACAATGAGGTTCTGCTTTTGGATCCTTCTGGATTTCTCTTGCCATATTTGTATATTTGTGGGAGTACTCAACATGGAATCTGTTACTTCGTTGACACTATGTCTCCACAGCCTGAGCCTCAGTGTCTATACAAAAAAGTGCAAAACTCTGCTTCCAACTGTCCTGACTGCCTCGCCAGCCCACTTGGCACCAAAGTCACCATTGTTGAACAAGGGGCCACATCATTGTTCTTCGTAGCAGCTTCTGTCAATGACACAGTGGCACAGAGGTATCCCAGGAGGTCCATATCAGCAATGAGGCCACTTTCAACAGAAGATGGTTTTCATATGGTCATGGATGGTCTGACAGTCCTCCCTAGTTTACGGAACTCTTACAGGATTGATTACATTTACAGCTTCTCTACCATGGAGTATGTCTACTTTCTGTCCTTGCAGAGAGAAAACCCCTTTAGGAACAATTCAGCTTTTCAGACTCGACTGGGGCGACTGCCCATATTAATTCCAGAGGTGTGGATGTACAGAGAGGTCACTCTGGAGTGCCGGTATGAACCAAAACGCCGGAGGAGACGGAGAGAGAATTTGAAAGACATTGTGTATAACGGGATACAGGCAGTCCACTTTGGCCGGGCGGGAAAGGACTTGGCCGATGAGCTGGGGGTGGAGAAGGTAGATGACATTCTCTATGGGGTCTTCGCAGAAGTAAATGAGCACGGCGAACCTCAGAAAAACTCAGCCCTGTGTGCCTTCCCTTTGGCTAAAGTGAACCATGCAATTGACCTGGGTGTGGAGGCCTGCTGCAATTCAGGGTCAGAACAGCTGTCCAGAGGACTATGCCATTTCCAACCATGCGAGAGCTGCCCACATGAAGTGAGTAACTCCTTTTTTTTTTTTATGTCTGACTGACATCCGAGGACAGGAAGAGTACAAAGGTCCCCTGCGCCAAGACAGGAAGTGACATATCCAGACAAACATTGTATCATTCACTCACCTGTGTTCACAGCAAGTAGCTTATCATTAAGCTTACAGTTTTATATTATATAGTTTTATACTGAGCAATATTGGATAGCATATCATCTTGTGACGCTGCAGTTACAAACATAATATATTTGTGTGTATGTGTGTGTGTGTGTGTGTGTGTGTGTGTGTGTGTGTGTGTGTGAGAGCAAAGCCTGATGAGAAAAATGGGAGAGGTGGATGAGTCAGATGTGTGACCTGCAGATTGCCACACCACGGCCCTAGTCTTTTAAGTTTCAGTCTTTCTCAATGAAAATGTGGCAGCTGTTTATACTGCCGAGCTGTGTTTTTCACCATAAATGACTAAGTTATTTCTCCCCTTGCCGGGTTCGTCTTCTCCTCGTTTTTATTTTGACTCTGGCCTGTGTGCCTGGAAAAATAGAACGATGAAGGAAAGATCAAATTGACTTTGCTCTCAAGGTCTGTGCTTAACAGAGCAATCAGCTATGGTTCTTTTGAAAATAATACAGGTGTGGTGTTTTCCTTTTAAGGAGCTTGGACTGTGTCCTTTGAGCTCTAAGACCCGTGTGTACATTTACAAGAATGTGCGCCAACAAACACAAGTTATAAATCCTACTGATAAAAAGGTGGAATTTGAAGGGGTGGGACTGTGTTACAGTGTGCCTGGCTTTTCAACATTTTGTCTGAGCAGCAAATTTATGGTTGAATCAGTAATAACGCTGTCTTAAAATTGTTGGCACGAACTCCCAGAGTTGAAGTCTTTCTAGAATGGGATGGGTGTGATTAAAATAATTTGAAGATGACATGTATTGAAGCTCAAAATGTTGAGGTAGAAAGAAACTGAGAAGTTTGTATGATTTGAATAAAACGCATTGAAACGTTCATGTGAACAGAGACATGCTGGGACAAGTCAGCCACTTCAGAGTGGAATGTTTAACATTAGGTTCCCCATTCTTTGAAATAATTACTTTTTATTAAGCGGTCATGGTCCGCCTGCCAGCCATAAACACACATCTGTTAAGTCTGGAAAGTCCAATTTCAAGAGCCGACAATCTGCACTGAATAACACTCAGTCAACACACAGAGCTGAAGTCACTGTTGTTTTTATGACCTTCTAGTGTGCTTGGAGGCACGGCTTGAGCACTTCCTCTCTAAATGAATGAATGAAGATACCTTCTTCTTACTCTACGTTCTACCCCGCTTCCTGTTACACACAAGGGTGTGCATGTAAATATTTTAGATCTGACCAGGAGGAGAATGAAGCGTTTGAGCCTTCCCGATGGTAACACCTTCGCTCTGCGTGTTTCACTCATTGTACAGAGCTCTGAGGGGAATGACACATGCACAGCTATGCCCACTCTGGTGTCCAAGCCGTACTACAGAGTAGACCTCTTTAACAGACGGATGAGAGATGTCTTGTTCACTGCTGTTCTGGTCACCACTCTTGGGAACTACACATTGGGTCACTTTGGTACCTCAGATGGCAGAGTATTGCAGGTAACAAGAGACAAATGTACTTTCTACCATTTATATAGAAAGTTACATACAGCCTCTAAAAAGGAACATCTTTCTTACATCCACCTCTCTGTCTCACTGATTTAGGTTATTCTCAGCACATACAGGACTGTGGTTTTTGCCAACTATTCTCTGGGAGAGGCTGCAATATCCAGGACAGCAGCAGTGTACTCAGATGATTCACTACTTTTTGTCACTGAAAATAAGGTACGATTTTGTAGCCAGTGCTTATCTTTTGACTGTATTACACTTTACTAGAAACCACCCTCGTCTTCCTGTCTCCCTCATCAAGATGTTCAAAGTGCCCTCTACAGGACCAGGGTGTGCTCATTTTATGACATGCTCCATGTGTTTGACGGCTCCACGCTTCATGAACTGTGGTTGGTGTTCAGGAATCTGCTCAAGGCAACATGAGTGCACCTTGCAGTGGAACCAAGCCTCTTGTGCACCCGTTATAACAGAGGTAGATATGCTGCCAGCTGTAACTGATTAGCCAAAGTGTGAGTTTAAACAGTGTGAGTCATGAGGCTATGCTGAGCAGACTGATTGGACTGATATGCTGATTGATATTCTGCATGCCAATTCTTCTGTCTGCAGTTTTTTCCTAAAATGGCTCCTGCTGGTGGGGAGACAGAGGTGACGTTGTGCGGCTGGGACTTTCAGTCCCCTTTGCGACCTGCCATCATCAGCAGAAAAACTCACACCATCACAGTGGGCCCTGAGACCGTGTGCACTATTTTGCCCGAAAAGAGCAAAAATGAAGTGTGAGTTTTACAGATACAAAATATTGTACACATTATACAACACATGGATACACACACAACAGATGAGCAAGCCAATTCTGACTTCACTGTGGGTTACGGACACAAGACTACGTTATTGTGAAAACCACATCTCTTTATCTGTGTTTTGGTGATGATGCTTTAATTTAATTTATTTAAATCTAAATTTAAATTTTTAAATTAAATTTAATATTTTAAGAGGATTTTAAATCATTTATGTAACTGAACTCATGCCATAAACATCTGCCGAATTAATAGATGTATCATTTCTTGTGTCTTTAATCCAGGCTAGTATGCAAAATTCATGACAAAAGGCCAAAGCAGAACATTACCATCACCCTTGAAGTGCACGAGGGGGAAGTTGAGGGTCGCTACTCAATCGAAGGCGTAGCTCAGAGGTCTGGCTTCTCTTTTGTGGTGAGAATAACATATTTTATGCAATTGGAGCAGTTGTTTTAATGATATAATCTATCTGTACGTTATCTTGTATGACAGTTATTTATGGGAATAATGTGTATTTTCCACTGTAACATGATATGTTTCACTTCTCTCCAACCAGGAAGTTACCATCACAGAAATCACACCTGACTATGGGCCTATGTTTGGAGGAACAGAGGTTACACTAACAGGCAGATTTCTTCTTTCTGGGCTATACAGACATGTATTCTTTGGAAACAGCAAGTGTAACATTTTAAGGTGCCTAAATGTTAACTTTGACAAATATCCCTTGTGTTAAGATGATTTCAATTTAAGGCTTTTAGTATTATGCACATGTGGTTACTGTTATCTGTGCTGCTTTCAGTACTCATAAAGGAACCGCCCCTTTATCTTCAATTGTCTGCAACACAACAGCAGCAGCACTTGCCAGGAAGGTAGTTGTAAAAGTCATCATCGACAATCATGAAGTGACTGCCACCAAATTGTTCTTGTACAAGAAAAACCCTGTTATTACCTCTGTGGAACCTCACTGCAGTTTCAGACGGTAGGGCGCTGACCACAGTCAGTTCTGGTATTATCGAATGTTTCAAAAGATCATAACAATACAAACCACGATGCTACGTAGGGGAAGTTGTTATTTGTCAACATGCTCATGTGTTCTGTCTCACAGCGGCTCCAAGCTGATGATACAAGGTCAGAACCTTGATTCTGCCCACAGAATTGTGGTTCAGTACACTCCCAAAACTTCCGTGATGCAATCTCTTCGACAAGTAGGTTCATGTGCTGATTTTGTTCTTTTGTAAGACTTTCTTGCTGCAGTGCGTTACCCAGTTCGAAGCAGTTCTTTAGACATGCTGTGTGTTGTGAAAAAAGTGATGTGAAGTATTTTTTCATTAGCATATTAACCAAGCTGTGAGCCCATTTATGAAGCAAATGGTCATTCTCTCTCAATATTGTTTTACAATTATGCCAAACATTTACAGTGGATGTGATTTAAAGTTAAATTGTACATGCTGACTTCTTTTGAGGTGTGCAATGGCACAAAAAATGCCACACACATGGAATGCTGGGCTCCTGCTTTCCATGAGGAAATACCAGAGGAAAAGTCCGACCTAGGAGACATTTCCATTCACATGGATGGAAAACATGACCTGTGGAAGAGACGGTTTGACTACTACCCTGACGCCAAAGTCATTCCCTTTGAATCCGATGACAATGTATTACTCCTAAAACCAGGAGAGACAGAAGTTTCACTGCATGTATGTTTACACACTACTGCACCTTTTTTTTACAAATGTGTTTGTATGAAATGTGTGAGATCATTAATGTATCATCCATCAGTATATTACTGAACACAGAATACAAATTAAAACAAAAGTCAAAACTCTTTGCACTTAAACTGTGTTTCCACATTTCTAACAGCACAGCAAGCTGAATACAGTGAGCACATGTATGAAAATCACAATGACCATCGGCGGTGTGTACTGCAAAGTTCAAGTTCTGCTAAATGAGCTGACGTGCCGGATCCCTAAAGGCTTGGTCATTCCCAGTGAGGGATTGCCTGTCAGGGTAAGAGAGCAATCAAACTCACTTGAAACAGATATAACAAATCAGATACATTCAACTGAAGTGATAATCTCTTCCACTGCTCTAGGTCTCTGTGAACAGGGAAGTACATGATGTGGGTACAGTAGTCTATGACAACAACCGCAAGGTTATCGTGGGCATTGTGATGGGCATTGTGATGGGCATTCTTGCTGCGCTTGTATTAGGTGCTGGCCTGGCATTACTTGTGATGATCAATATAAGGAAGAAGAAGAGAGGTGAGAAAAATCCTTATACTTTTACATACATTTTACTAATTACTACTACACATCACTAATGTTAATTACTATTCATTCATCTTCTACTGCTTATCCGCTTCCAAGTCGTGGGGGGTGCTGGAGCTATTGCCAGCTCACATAGGGCGAAGGCGGGGCACATCCTGGACAGGTCACCAGTCCATCATAGGGCCAACACACAGAGACAGACAGAGATGAACTCACACGCACACACAATTTAGAGTCACCAATTAACCTAAACATCCATTTTTTTGGGGGGGTGGGGATTCATGTATTGTATTAATAACCTGATCAACTGTGACTTTTTTCCACCAGCTTTACTGTATGTTTTTGTGTTTTATTGTTCAACGTGTTTTCATTTATTTGAATGTGTTTTTTCAGCTGAAATCGAGAACCGTTTAACAACAATGCTTTCGCAAAGCCGCATGGGTAGCAACTCTGATTTCTCACCAACAGGAGACTACAGACGAGGCGAGTCTTTGAAATGTATTTATTCATTATAACTCCATATTTAGTGTGTTCAGATCTTCCAGTTGTTCACTCTTTTCTGTTGCATTCATTCAAATGCATCCAACCGCTCACCATCTTTATTAGTCACAACATTTTAAATATATGTATATCACACAAGATTGTGATATTGTGGACTGGTAAATGAATAGATTAATGTAAAATGTCAGGTCACTGTCAACAAACCTAAGGATAATGGGATAAAGAATAATCTAATAACTTAAAGCTTAAATATTTATGGATTCGAAAAAGTGTTTTTTAATTCAAAAACACAAATGTCCAAGGCGTGTCATCGCGTATACTTAAAGTTTGTTTAGTATCATAAATAGGAAAGGATTCAACTGCCTCTTTATAGCTTCACATCATCTGAGTTTGTGTGTTTGTGTTTGTTACAGTTGATCTTTCCAGTCAAACATCAGGATCAGGAGGAATGGCCTTCCAAGGGTTATTATATGCTGCCAGCTATGACCATCTTTCCATCCCTTTAGTGTCTCGGGACAATACCAGCCTGAGTTCTGATCTTCTCGACGAGGTCAGAGATGTGCTGATCCCTGCTGACATGCTCAGAATTGAGGACAGTCAAATAATTGGCAAAGGCACGTGCTTTGGTTTGTCTCTCTCTTTTTTTCTTCAGTTTACGATTGAACTTTACTAACCAATTTTTCCTCATTTGCAGGACACTTTGGGACAGTTTATCATGGATACTTGATAGACAGCAATAAGCAAGAGACCCACTGTGCTGTGAAATCACTGAACAGTATGGGAATGTCTGTTTTACAAGGAAATGATCATTGTATGAGTATTTGACTTGTCTCTATAACAGCATGTTTTACCAACAGGGATCACAGATTTGAAAGAGGTGGACCAGTTCCTCAGAGAAGGCATCATCATGAAAGGTTTCCATCATCCTAACATACTGTCTCTGTTGGGCATCATGCTGCCCAAAGAAGGGCTCCCTCTGGTGCTGCTACCTTACATGAAACATGGGGATGTGCGTCATTTCATCCGTTCTGAGAAAAGGGTATGGTTACGCAATGAAACTCTGGACCAGTAAGGTCATAAGGGCGAATATTTGCTCTGTGTGTCTGGTCTGGCTTTTTTATTATTCACTTCTGTGAGCTATGCTTTAGTCAGCTCTGTTTACTAGTTCTTTGTCCTGCACAGAACCCAACAGTGAAAGACCTGATTGGCTTTGGGCTTCAGGTTGCCAAGGGAATGGAGTATTTAGCCCAGAAAAAATTTGTTCACAGAGACCTGGCTGCACGTAACTGCATGTAAGTGTGAATCATGCTCTGATTAACGGTCAATGGGGACCATGGAGATGAGGTCATTTCACTGCCTGTGTCATCCATGTGCCGTGCTGCAAAGGTGTATTAGAGCAAAACTTCTTGTCCCTTTCAAATCCTCATAGGATGATAGTTAATTGTGACGGTGGTGGTCAAGTTTTCCTTTTTTTGTCCTTATTAACCCATACATGTTAGAGAAGACATATGGGAGACAAGCATTTTTGCTTTCTTTGAAAGAGTTCAAACAAATGGAACTGATAACCATTCTCATTATCTTAAAATGTGTGCATTGCAATTATGTAATAGGAGCATCACAAATCATCGATGCAGATGCTCCAAATTGGTGTAAAGTTAGTTACCTGACTCATGATGAATGTACAGATGCTTCCTTTTGTTTTGGAGTGCGATTTTTTTTTTTGTTAAGATGTCATCTCTTTTCAGGCTGGATGAAATGTTCACAGTAAAGGTAGCTGATTTTGGCATGGCAAGGGACATCTATGACAAGGACTACTACAGCATTCAAGATCACAAAGGGGCTAAACTGCCAGTGAAGTGGATGGCCATTGAAAGCCTGCAAACACAGAAGTTCACCACCAAGTCCGATGTGGTGAGTGTACTTAATAAGGTCACAGAAATAGGTTTTTATCTGTTTTATTTGCATGTATAATACATTAATACTTCTCTCTGTTTCCCAGTGGTCATATGGCGTCTTAATGTGGGAGCTGTTGACCAGAGGTGCTAGCCCATATCCAGAAGTGGACCCCTATGACATCACACACTTCCTGTTGAAGGGACGTCGCCTTCCACAGCCACAATTTTGCCCTGATACACTGTAAGAATAACTGCAGCATCCTGTAAATGAAGTTTCTTCAGTTTTATCTCAGTTGCAGTATATTTTTCTCAGTCTCACAATGACCATCATTTTGTAGTTCACTCACCTGTTTACATTTGTAGTCAAGCACTTACTCATGCTCTTATTTGCACCTTTATTCATTCCGAAGGTATTCACTCATGCTGGCATGTTGGGACCCAGAACCTGAGTGCAGACCTAGCTTCCACAGCCTGGTTGCAGAAGTACAGGAAATCCTGTCCTGTCTGGAAGGAGAGCACTACATAAGTCTGAATGTTACCTATGTCAACTTAGACCAGCCAAGGCCTTATCCCTCCTTGAGCAGATATGCATACAAGGCTAACGCCTCAGACTTGGACACAGATAGTGATGCTGCCAGCTGAGTGTCTCAGATCCCCAAAGACTCTCTGACAAAAACAGGACCTGGACTATAGAAGATGGGGGGGAGCTTGCCTTTTCACATGTTTTGTTTGATTATGCCCAAAAACCTGAGCATACTGAAGGTTTGCCTACAGATTAAAGACAATTTACGTACTCTTACTGGAGCTGAGACAAAATCACTCTTGAAGTTCCCCATCCTTATTTGTAACAAAAATGTGGCAACATGTAGATGGAAGTAAAAGTTTTTATTTTTTTATAAACATCTAAAACACAAGTGTGAATGAGACGAAGTGAATGTAACATGTCCTTTTGATCTCAGATTTATAGAAAAGGATGTTAGCGTACATAAAGATATGTATGCTAAAGATAGGTGCATTAGACAGACATGGGGTCTATAAATGCTGACTTGTGCTCAGGATCAGTTTTCTAATTGTTTAAATCCATTCATACAGACTGTAAAGGATAAAGTCAGTACAACAGTGCACGTAAAAATATTCTGAATGCAACTCCACTGACACTCACAAGCTTTGCTCCAACTGAATAAGTAACTTAGGTTATCACTAGAGGGCAACCAAGGCCTCCTTCTAAAGCATACTGGAGATACTGCTGCAGTGATGCTCTGCACTACAGAAGACAGCTCAACATATACAGTAGTGTTACACAAAAAATACAACTCTATTCAACTACTGAGAAATTTTGATAAATTCAATTTGTCAACCCAATCAACACAGTGCAACATATTATGTCCCATTTTGGGAGCTTTCCCCGTCTCTTGTGATTACCGTGATTGCAACAGCAAAATGAAATAATCTACAGCATTTTAGAATGTATGCGCTGATTTATTTCTTTAAACTGACAAAGCAGTGTGGTTAACAAAAATGGTTATACATTGACCTGTAATCTCTCCTTCCAGTGATAATGAATTTTGCATGGATATACTTGATCATTTTATCATGCTGCTTTTTTTTTTTTTTTGTTCCTTTTAAAGGTTGAGCTGTGCTCTGGGTTGCACTCTTAAATGTGTTTTTATAGAGAAAGGGGTTTTATTACACATAAATGTCTCCCAAGACTTGGCTGTGGTAACTACATCCCAAATAAAAGAAAAATATCCTGCTGCAGAAGGGCAAAAAAGCCAGTACCACCTAAAATTGGACCTTTTATTCTTAACTGTTTTATCTGGTAAAATAAAATGGAGACATCTACAGCGAGAGGAGGCACAGGAGTTCTTCATGAAAGTCGATTGCCACAGCTACTGAAGGAAAAAAAAAAAGCTGCAAAGTGCAATGACACAGGTCTGAAGCAGCACAGCTCTCTTTTTCTGTCAGGCAGAAGAGAGGAATAACACATACTGTTAGAGGTCTGAATCATGTCAGCTCAGCTAGAGTGAAAGCTGAGTGATTCAGCCTAATCTGTACATCTAACATTTGTAATGTTCACAATGAATAATTTATGGGTTTAAAAAAATATTTTTTTTATCCCTTGCTGTTTAGGTACTGAAGAGGTGGCCATAATGATAAGTTGTTTGGGTGGATCTATTTTTCTGCTAACAATCATCACCTGAAGGATTTCCTTTTATTCATGTTGTATAGAAGCAAAGATGCAATCTGTCTGTATGTTTAGTGAAAGATCTGGGTCCTGCTGATGAGGTAGTGTAGTGGTCTTATTAAAGAGTATATAACGACTGCACGTGATGAAGAGGAGATGAGGTGTGGGGGGAAAAGAGTTAGACAATAAGTAAACATGATCTGTGCATTAGCTCAGAGCGGGGGAAAAAAAACACAACTTAGGCCTGTGGCCAACCAAATACCAAAGATGTCTCCAGATGCCACAAAAAGATTTAAGTCTTTATGGCAAGTCTCTGAGTGCTTTTCATTGTGTCACCTTATGATTAATTAGCCAGTGAAGTTCTTGAGATTGTGTGAATGATGTTGGCATTTCAAAATAAATTTGGCTCTTAAAAAGGACGCTGGCATTGAAGTCAAAATTTTAAGTGAAAGAGGAATGTTGGCATCAGCACTTTGAGAAAGTAAAAAAAAATGTCATCTGTTTTTGCCATGATTTTTGCAGTCTTATAAATTTTTTTAATTATTCTTGAAATTAGTTATATATATATATATATATATATATATATATATATATATTACTCTTTTGGAGTTTTCCCAATTCCAATATCTACTTTTTCTGTTTTAGGTTTTGATTTCAACACTAATAACGAATCTTATTTGACCCTATTAACATCCATCCATCGATACATTATCTATACTGCTTATTGTCCGATTCTTTGGAGCCAATCCAAGCTGACTTTGGGAAAGTGCAGTGTACACCCTGGGCAGGTCACCGGTCTGTTGCAGGGCCGACCCTGTCTGTGAACAGACATACTGAAATACTGTAAACTTGATGTTGCTGAGGTCTTAAGTGGATTAAGAGTGATAGTGGGTTTTTTCTTTTTTATGACCTAAAAATTCAATAAATGTCACTTTAATTGCCTATGCTATAAAGTCTGCTTCTTTAGGCTCTGCACAGCTTAAACAGAAAGTCAGCAATTTATCTGACATTGTACTAAAAAGCTTGGGGACTTCCAAATTTATGTCAGAAACAAGTAATTACAACATCTCGGGTTTAATGTGAATGTTTTGTAAATCCAAGTCAAGATAACCTGGATGATGTGGGTCATTTTCTCACTCTTCAGAAAATGTCTCTGTAGCCACAGATATGTCTGTGTAGGATGAGTAATAATCCAACCCCCAATGAGTATAAATTGATTTATGAATAAAAGTTTGCTTCTTTTAGGGCGAATAATTAGCTAGGGACTGATGAAACCGGACATCGATGGACTATTTTCTGATTCTCAGAAAGAATCTCTCAAGCACCTACACCAAGTGTCAGTTGATCCACCTGTTCAGAAAGCACCGTCCCAAGCCAGGAGCACAGTGAGCTGCACTGACGGAGGACCCCCGAAGTGTCTGGTCTAAAATTCTTTTGTTGTCTTGAAGTGTATATATTTCTAAATATTTTACACCTTCATTTCACACTGCCCTGATTGTGAAACTGCAAATGCCACACAGCAGCTGTTGTGTGATCCATGACAAACTAGACAAGAGAAAAGAAACCAGCTAGTCTTGGTTAGCTGTTAACACAATTTAGTGTTCCACACATTGGGCAACACAAGACAGATCAGCCAGTTGACACAATCTGTAGCTTAAATCTTAACTATCGCTTTGATTCTGCCTCAGTGATGACAAAAGGACGGGCCACTGCTTTTAATGTGCCAAACAAGACTGTTACCAGTTGGGTTCAGCTGGTGGCAAGATGAGCGAGCTGTCAGATGTTGTAAAATCAAAATGTGGGAGCAGAGACAGTGCTGATACTTCAAAAATACAATGAAACAATCAGTAACTGATTTTCAAACATTTTGCACACAATGGATGTTCCAGACAAGACTGCAACCTTGCTAGGTGTGGGGCCCTGACCTTGTGACAGCTGGGGGGTGATGCTCCGATTCTGCACACTCACACTCATTCCTCCGGCAATAATCTGTATTATGACAGAAATTATTTGGCCGTTTAGCAAGTTTCTGACTTTGTTGTATTACACAGTATCAGACATTCTGCATTGCACCACTAAATATAAAATGGCCTGAGGACTGGAAAAAAAAAAAAAAAAAAAGCCTCATTCACTGCTGTTAAACCTTTCCACGCAGGTGTTTTGAGCTGAGCTGTGGATGCATTCAGTCTGAAGTTTCGCAGCATAAGTTCTCTTAGCTTTTCAAATACTCATAAGAAAAAATCTGCAGCTGGTGACAAAGGAAGAAAATATAGCAGTGCAATAAGAGAATGCACATTTCATTATTCATGACCTGAGTCAGTTTTTTCCTGTTGTAGCTTGCAGAAAATGTTTGAACAATAATCAAAACTGTTCTTACTGCCTTAAATAATTTTGTGCTTTCCTCAAAGACTGGGAAATGTACGTGTGGTTAAAAGAAATCCCAAGCCCACAGCACAGTGTTTGATTTAGTCATTTCATGTGTTCAACCCATGTTGCTTAAGTAACAGACTTATGCCTTACCATGTCAAAAGTCCAACTTCCTGTGCATGTGGGTTTGTAGCATTTCTCACACTTTTGTTCTCTGCAATGAATCCACTGTCCTTGAGCCTGTGTACCGTCAGTAACTACTTGAATAGTGAGACAACCCTCCTCCCTCTCCCTTGCTCTTCTCCATTGTTGCATTGCATTCAGAGGGAGGATGAGGAGCTGGGAGGTCACAGATGGAGAGAAGTGTTTGTTCTCATCTCTGCTCTCTAAGTGAAAGTCTCCGCAGATGGGATTATACTGAAAAGCAAACACAAATTTGCAGAGCAATTAAAAGTATTTGCTGAACAAGGCCATGCCAACCACACAGCTAATTGTATTTGATTTAGAAAGAAAAATCATTATCCTTCTTGCTGTCAATGTGTGCTACTTTTTGACTTAAAAAGTTCACATAGTTACTGCAAAAACTATAACATTGTCATAAACAATATACTGGATTTTTTAAGTAAAACAACACATATGAAATTAAATGTGATGCAAATAGCATAAATATACACTGAACTTCCCACACTGTGTGTTGTCACTACTGACTTATTACTTGGTTACTTCTGCATTAATAATGAGACATATTTCGTCAGCACACATTCTTATGAATTTTTCATACTGCACATGTATTCACAAAAACGTATATCCACGGAGAGTAGTGCCTGAAACAGTGTGCTGTCTCCCTCATATTGGTGCATAAAGCACATGAAACTCTAAACTGTTAATACCTCAGTGCTCCAGATTTGTGTTCCTCCATTTTATAAAATCCCCTGTGACTCAACAGATTTTTATTAATATTAGCTGTTTTAAATAATGCAACCGTGTTTATATCCAACCAGTCAAACTTAAACCGCTCAAACAACCAAATATGTAAAGCAGTCTACAGTATTACACACATGGGCCTACAGATGTATTTATAGAAAGGCTATAAGTTTGTTGCTAGATGTTGCTTCCATAGACGGATACAGGGTTACTGTGTTTATATATGTTTTGGATATTTATGTAACTATAGAACCGAAATTAATGAGTCCCATTGAGACAAAAGTACAAATGTGCTACCAAAATGGCAAGAGTTATGGAGGGGACCATGGAAGTCGATAATAATTATACAATTATACAATACATTATTGTTGAGATGAACGCCTTTTTCAGATGTTTTAGTTGAACCTCATTAAGGTTAATGGGAACCTTAGTGCGGTTCAACTTGCCTGTGGGAGAGGTCTGTGTGTGTTCAGCTTTAGATGCTTTGTAGGTTGTTTGAATTATTTAGCTCTGGCACGGATTACAAGCAAATGACTTCACTGTGACAATAGTTTAGAGCATTGTCATTTGATTAATTACGTAGTATTTCTCTTGTTTTTGTCTGCATTGTAATTCTGTGATTAGGCCACATTGGTTTTTTATAGACGCTGCTTCAGTCCATGGTGTTTTTGGATGATAGGATAAAATCCATGTGAGTCATACAAATGGCACACTGTGCTCCCAATCCAGGAAGGGTCCAGTCTCTAGTCTCTGGAGGGGGGAGTCCAGTCTAGTTTCTCTCATACCAAGTCAGTCAGCATGTTATCAGATGATCCATATCATCAGCTTTTCCGTGCTGTAGCCCAGTCCATCACTCACACTATGTCACACTATGTCACCGGGAACCGAACCCACGACCTTCTTATAGTGGGGTGACAGCTCTAACCACTACGCCACCATGCTGCTCAAGTCACACACCGATGCTGTTATTACTGGTGAGGAGCGCTATCTGACGTTAGCATGAAAGTGAACTTTAGCTATGTAGCTATGGGATGGATGGTTTAATTTGCCTTTCCGTTGGAACAAATTCATACACTACAGGTCTTCAGTGACCAGGTAGGCTAAAGTGAATAGCCATCATAGAATGAGAATTTTTTAATGATAGGCGGAGCACCCTCCTACCGGCAAATGAAGTAATCAGTAATTAAAGGGTGCTCAATAGTTTAACAAAAGCAAACTTGTGTATTATATGCCAAGTGAAGCAAACCATGTTGCTCTTCAGTGTTTGAAAGCTGTGCTTTTTCAGTCATTACTCAAATGACAGCTACAGCGCCACACTGGTTCCAATGAACGAAATGAACGAATGACTTGAAAAAAGATTTGTTCATTTTACTGAACGAGATTAAAAGACCCGAGTCAGTAAAAAGATCCGACCTTCCCATCACTACTACATACCTAGCAGTCCCAACAATATATTACATAAGAACCCTCAGTCCCTTTGGTTTACTAACACAAACTAAACTGGTTTATATCAGTGGGCCTCAGGCTCACTGATGTAAACCTCACTACCTTACTTCTCGACACAGACTAGAAATGTACCGAGTGAACCATCTTGTACAATTTTCCAGCTATTACCTGAGAGCAAGTGCTCAAGTAATTTCTTCGTTTCCAGTGTCCTCAACAACAATGTTTTCTCTGGCACCGCTTTTGTAAAAATCACACTTCAACATTTGCTGAGACTGTGTCAAGTTTTTAGTTTCACACTGGGCCCCAGCTCTGGAAGCATCTCAACAGTATATGATAGGTTTTAGTGTGTGCTGAAGTGGACTGACAAAACACATTGTCTGTCATCACGTATATTCATGCATATTGGGTGAAAATGTTCATAACTGTTACTGACACAAGAGCTCAGTTGTTTAGAGTGCTACACAATTTAAGTTTAATGCTTCAAAAAAACTGGATAACTTAATGAGGATTACATGCAAATGTGCAGTCCAAAATTTTTCATTCGAATTACTGTCCCTCTGCGGTCAATCATTCATTTTACATGCAAATAGCTTAGAAAACATTAGGGCCAGTAGACATTTAAAGACAAGAAGACATGACGAAGAGACGACAAGGAGACATTCAGGTGTATGTTTAATATTGAAAATGATCATTTAATATATGAGAAATTCTTCATAAAAGGAAATAAGATACATATGAAACAATATCAAGGGGTCACATGACTGAAGATAGTGAATGTCTGGAGATGTGATTGTAAATTTTTTGTTCAAAGATACATAAATGAAGTTTGCTAAAACTTTTACAAATAACCTAAATGATGTTTCTTGACCATGTTTAATGGAGACCACCGATTCATCATGTATCCCCCCCCCAAAGCCACGTGAAACTACGCTGCAGAGGAATGCCATTGAGTCACAAAAAGTCATGAAGCCGCCTTTGTTAACAGTCATGAGCTTTTTTCAAATGAGAGAAGCGAAACTTAGTCATGTTAGCTTTTGTGAGTGGAGTTTAAATGGGTTTTGTAGACAGCAAATGCGGATAAGAAAGATTTTCTGTTATACTGATCTGAATTTGTCTTCCAAAAACCCTGTTGTGGCTTGTGAGCCTGTTGCTATGACGACCATCATTTGATGCCAGTGGTGTGTAGGAAGGCAGAGAGATATGGTTGAAAATGATCAAACTGCTTTATGCATGTTTTATAATCTAGTCAAAATTTTCATGTGTGCATGTTTGTGTCAGGGGAATAAATAAAAAGAAGAATGATGCAAAAAAAAAAAAAAAAGCATTCATTCAACAGTTGCTCAGATTTCTGGTTAAATAATTAATATGTAAAACAATGATATGTTTTTCTGTACAGGTATGTAAAAATCCCTTTCAGATGAGATGGGGCATTCAAAATTTGGACACCTGGAAATTATTTATTTATTAAAAGGGTTTCTGTTTTACAGAGTAATAGATAGTGGCCATTAAAACATGTCAATATAATCAGTATTATCCAAAGTATAAGTGTGATAATATTAATAAAGCATAAATAATCATATTAGCTAATAAAATAGCATTTGTGAATGAGCATAATGTACAATGGGACTTCATCTGTGAATTTAAAATTAGGTAAATAGACATTTTGTCACATAAATTAAAATCACCATCCAAAAACATTTATCACTTTGTAATTGAAATCTGTGGACACACCATGATGTGAAAGGTTTAATAGTTTTGCATCAACTATAGCTTGCAGCAATTAGAAAAAAAGAGTCTCAGTGTTTACAAAAGTGATTAAGTGCCAGTGCAGACCCAACTGCAGCCCCCATAAACTGAATTAGCACAAGACAACTCAGAGATAAATTGCCTTTCCACATGAGTGGAGAAGCCACAGTAATTACAAGGATATGAAACCTTTAAAAGACCTAATTACAAAATGTATCAAATAAACCAAGCCGTAGTTTGTTTTCACTGACATGATGACGTTAAAATGAAAAAAAAAAAAGGATTAGTTTACACGAAACCATATTTTCCCATTTATATCTCATTTGGCTCCAGGGATGATCCCTATGGAATGGCTTGTTATGAACTGTTTGCTTTGACATAGAAATCATAGATGCTCTACCAGATACAAGTTGATCAACATTATGGACATCCGGTCTTGCTGTGTTGTGGTAGCTATGGTAACCTGAAAGAGCACCAAATGTTCTACTTGAAGTGAGAGGGTATCATCTGTGACACTGTGCCTCCCTCCATCTACAGAGCCAGATCCACATGACTTCTCCAACTGTCTAAATGATTTAGTTTTATGGGGTTTGTTTGCACTCTTGAAAACCATGAAAATGCTGAAGCTCTGGCTTACTGTCTCTATTCAGCTTTTTGTTTGAAAAGTTCATGTGTATCTGGAAAGATACTTTGCAATTGTTTCCCTCTATCCAATAAAGATTTTTTCAGTTTCTTTGAGCAGCTATAAGATAAGAACAAGGGTATCTGCACGGCACTTGATATAAGTCAGTGAGAGATTTTTGTACTGCGAATGCGTTTTCCCTTTAATTGGAAAGGAGAAGACTGTTTGCAGTGAAGCGTCAACAACAAAACACAAATACATTCACAGAACACTGACTTTAAAATTTCTAGGAAAATGTTTGATGAAACAAGTAAGCACCAAAATGAGCAAAAACAGTGACACAAATGTCAACTCCCTAAACAGTTCTTACCAGTTACTGGGCTTCCTTTTTCTCCCTCATCTGTCTAATCCGTTTGTTTCTCCTCTGTGCTCACATATAGCGTGTTTCAGTACAGCCGTATAACAATAACATTGCTCTCATTTACATGTCTCTCGGTCTTTTTCTTCAGTGTTTTTCTTTTGCTTGTCATACAATAGTGGCTGAACAACAGCCCATTTAGACTACATGTAAACCTCCTCAGCCATTTTTGAGCTGCTATTCTGAATCCTCATTTTATAGCCATCCGGATAACAAGCAACGCATCAAGACAAAAACTGTGCTGTGATTTCAGTTGCTTTCCAACTCACATTTTTCCGTCTTACATATAACCTATATATTGCCTCACACCGAACAACAACCTCCAAGTCTGATCCACAACACTTTTCAAATATCATATTTCCTCAGAAAATTGACAGGGCCTTTATTTTCCAAATGTGCAACCGTTGACAGACCTTCATTTGATGCAGAATTGTATTTGTACAGATAATATATATATAAATTTGCTGGATTTTGGTGTGATGCATTGTTTTTAGTTGCACCTGTTTGCAGTGTTAGAGTTATGTGTGAACATAAACTGTTTCAAATCGAAGTCCCTCAAGCCTATCTATGCACAGAAAACTTGAATAACTGACTTTTTTTTTTTTTCTTTATTATTTACATGCTGAAATTGAACATATTGACTGATTTCTGCTTGTTGGCATTTATTTTGTTTATAGGCTATTCAGATCTGCTACTTTCTTTGACCGTTGTTCATTGTATTTCTTATTTAGATATTCCTCTGCCTCCATTCGTAATAACAATACATGTCATGGAAGTCATTTATATATTATTATTCAGCTGACCAATGGTGGAAATATGATCATTCATCTATAATCTATAAATAGAGTAATATATTTGATACTGATCTTTATTTTTATTCTGTGTTGGTCATACATTCATTCACACTATAAATATTTCCAAACATATATAATTTTTATCCGTTAAAGATCTTGTAAGTAAAACTTTTTCTATTTGGGTGATTCATTTTTAGATATATATTAAACACCACAGTTCAATATATCAGCATGTTGTTTACTTGTTCACTGAATAATTAGGTGTGTTTTTTTGCTGCTGTAACAGCTGTTGAGGTCTCCACCGATGCTTGCGAGAAGCATGCTTTCCACCCCTCAAAAGTTTCCATCACAGACCTCATGACTATTGGTTTTGGTTTCTATGACAACTAAACTGAACTATAAGTTGACTCATCTTTTACAAGCATGAGTACAGGATTGCGGAGCATGGAAATATTTTCATCAGAAAACCATTTCGCAGCCAATCCTCCACTGCAAAATATAAAAATGGAAAATTTGACACAACTGTTGATGGAAAAAAATCTACCAATGAGATTAAATAAATTTTTATTAATATGTAAATCCTGGAATTTATTCTTATTCTTTTTATTCTGTCTCTTTTAAAGATACTGCCATGAATTCATAAAAGGGAAACGGTGTGACTGTCTGTTTGTATGCCAGAGCAGACGGTGTAAGTTAGGATGGATGTTTTTGCTGTATGTCTTGACATGCAGTACTGACTGTGCTGTATGTTTCATCTTCTGTTGCTCAGGTGGGTAAATTTAGTTGGTCTGTCTTTCAGTTGTGGCTCTGTTTTGTAACATAGTCAAGAGGGATTGTTTGCACCTGTAATACGCATATTGTATCTGTCTAGAATTTTCCATGCCCCATTTCACTTTATATGGCACCCTATATGTCCACAATAAAAATCAGCAAAGGAACCTCATACGATATAAATAAATCTTATTAAATCTTAAATTCCTCCTCGAAGAAACAATGTGAGATTTCCAATACAGATGAGAAGACAAACACCTTGAAATTGTGAGGCAGACGAGCCACTTGAGTCCATTCATAGACTTATAAATACTGGATTGACTAGATGCAGCCATGGTAACATGAGGATGAGCAGAGCCTTGAGTAGTTTTAGAGAAACAGAAGGAGATACTGCCTGCGAGCTTTGTGATGCAGATTCCACTTTTGTGTATGCCTCTACTGTATAACAGACTAATTAACCTTCCTGTGGATAATTACAACTGATATAAATCACATTAAAGAAACTGACAGCATGAAGCATTGTTTGAGTTGGGAGGGACTAAGAAAGACGTTGCTTTTTTATGAGATACGTTAAACACACACAAAAACAACTGATGGCATTTGGGGATTATACATATTGCATTAGGGTTAGGGTCAGGGTCAAAGGTCAGAGAAAGGCCAAAGTCAAAGTCAGAACACAAAAGGAGTATGTTTGAGTGTTCAGCCCCCAGATATTTTAAGTTATCAAGAATCATTCTCATTCATCTTCAACCGCTTATCCGTTTCCAGGTTGTAGGGTGGTGCTGGAGCCAATCCCAGCTCACACAGGTCACCGGTCCATTGCAGGGCCAACACACAGAGACAGACAGAGACCAACAACCACTCACACTCAGACCAATTAACCTAAACATGATGTCTTTGGACAGTGGGAGGTCAGAACATTCAAACTCCACACAGAACATGCAAACATACCAACATGCAAACTCCACACAGAAAGGCCCGAGGCCAGGAATCGAACCCATAACCTTCTTCTTGTGGGCAACAGCGCTAACCACTATGCCGCCGTGCTGCCCATCAAGAATGATCATATTACAAAAATCCCAGGAGTGTCACAGGTTTCCTTGGGGTTGCTTTGAGGGTCCTTGGTGCCAAATGTATTAATCCAAAATGACTTTTCCTCTAGTTTCTCCTATTGAATGACAACAAACACTGCATATCTGTATCCCCTAAGAGGCCATTACTATGGTGACAGCACCCCAAATGGTCAAAGTCAATAACAGTTTAGCTTTTGTGTCAAGCGCATAAACCTGTATGCATGACTTTAAACATATTTTGCTTAACCATCTCTTGTATGTACTAAGGAAGACACTGTAAAGTGTCCTGTCTGAATGCATTCATGTTTATGACTTATGATATAGTTGAGTCTCAGGCACTCTGGGCTGTTGCCAAAATTGTCTCACCTTTTATCTGGAGAACATCCACAAGTTGGGTTTGACTGAGCTCTATTTTTGAAGCCTTCACCGTCTCACTTCTTTTAGTGAATAAATGCTTTTGTTCCGCTCTTGCTACTGCACCACTTTGGTTATATTTATATTTCCAAGTGTGTTTTTACTTTTAAGTATTTACCTTCCATGTTAAAATGTGGGTTTCATGCCTCAGGTTGAGGGTTGGAAGGCTCTTTTACGCTCAGATGCAGACAACAGACATAGAGGTGATTGACACCCTCCTGCAGTGAAGGATTTGAGGATTATGAACCTCCCACACTAAAATAATGACAGTGAAATGAGGGATTCCAGGACTCAGATTTGTGATACAGCACAACTTGTACTGTTAAGACATCCAGAGTTTTGGAGAGCCGTGTGATGCCAGAAGTCAGAAAAGAGAGAGTGCGTGGTTTTGTGGGTAGGTGGGGAGCAGGTTAAAGATGCTCTACCGCTCTCTTTCCTGTTATCCCAATGGCCTTTTAGCGGTATTACTCATTTTTAGGAAAGAGACACTTCTGTTACATAAGCCAGAGCTGCCTACCACCTAAAATCCCCACAGATCCTCTGTATACCTGTATGTAATTGGAAAGTATTGCCGATGGTCAGATCAGATTTCACTTGAAACTGCTGCAAGCAGAGAACACTGTATAAAAATGTATCCAAAAAAAAAAAAAAAAAGTAAAGATTTATCTGGTAGCCAGGTAACCTTGGAGATTTGAATGAAAAATGTGTACAGAATTAAATGAACGATTTATTCATTTCCAATTGTTGATATTGAGACAGATACATGGACTTGGAGTCAAAGAAGAGGATGAGGATGTTATCAGAAAGGTTTCGTCTGCCTGATGTCGCAACCACCAGGGGCTTGAACCAATTACTTATATTACCTGATCAAAATGGACAAATGTGTACATGTTTATGTTTTGTCATAAATCAGCTCTGAAAGATGGACACATTTTTCTGCCAGTAACTTTGCATCACCCTGGGTTATTTCAGGTCTGACACAGACACTAAAATGCACATCAGGACCAAAAAGACTACCAGAGATAATAGACTACGAAGAGTGCTCATACTTCATGGGCGGCAATGACTTCTGAACATTGTCTGATTTTTTAAAACTACAGTATTTGTTGCCCCTCCAAGCTGTCATTGGATCCTGTTCTCTCCTGCTTGAGCATCATATAAGGCCAATCAAGCTGTCCTGTTTTTTGACTTCCTGCTACCTGCAATGCAGACAATAATAACAATGCCTCTTTTCATCCTGTGTGATTAATTGGAAATATATGAATTAGGTTCATCAGTGCACACAGCTTAAGTTCTTTCCAAGGGTGTGAGCTACCCTGGCTTTAACTGAAATAAAAGGGGTAACCATGATTTCAAATCAATCATAGCAACAGATTTAAGGATAAAAACCTCATCTTGACTAAAGAAATTGCTGTCATTCTGGGAGACTGGAGATGAAGATTGTGACTATCCATGGGAGTAAATTATTTTCAGGAAAGATGGAAGATCTTGTGAACTGACTGGCTTCAACTTCTGGAGGGACTTTGAAAAAAACAAAACAACAACAACCCCAAAACATTATTTTGACCCTCTTGGTGGAGGGCAGCTGACGAACAGCCTCTAGCTGATCATCACTGTGACAAGTCCTCACAGTGATGATAATATTAATTTGATTATTATGAACATTTGCTGCGCAAAGTCGTGCACATTGCACGCACACGCGCTTCCCCTCCTTCCTACATCACAGCCCGCCGGCAGCATCACACGATCACGTAATACTCTCATGAACAGGCAGACTTTGTTGGAAATGCTCGAGGATCTTAAAGCCTCTGTGACAGCGAGCACCGGCTGGAAAAACCACCGATAAGGGGTGAAACAACAAAGTGAAGCAGGAAAATATTCCAACACAAAGACAGAAGGAGGGGGGCGGGTGGATTATTGATCATCACATTTTCACTTCACTGAAGGTAAGTGAGCGCAGTTTGGTTGATCGTAAATTCAATTACAAAGCGCCGGTGTCAAAAACGCGAGAAGTGGGGAATATTGAGGAATGCTGTCCGAGATTTTATTCGTCCAGCAGTTGTCCTCTTTGACCAGCCTGTCGCACTGAAAACAGAGGGCTCAAAACTTTTGCACGAATTCCACATTTTTTTATTTATTTTTTTATTTGTTTGCTGAGATCGTCGGACGTGCTGGCGTGATTTCTGAAAACTGCAGGATAGTTTTTCGTTCGGCTGCAACATCAGTCAAACACATAAAGGTAGAACCTATTTCAGCTCTCGACATGGCACATTTCCAAGTCATAATTGGGTTGAATATTTTTTAAATGTTTTTTTTTTTTTTTTTTGCTGCAGTTTACACTTTCCAGTCATTATAGGAGGCTCAGCAAGTTCACACATAGACATAGATTGTGTAGTTCACAGAGGCTCAAACTGCGCTTCACATTTACATAAGGCGTGCTCTTGACTGCAGCACTTCTTCAATTCAGTCTCGCAGTTTCGCGTCGTCCCTGCCTCCCTGTAATTATTTGTCATCATTTCACACCCAACGAGCCTGTGTTTACTTTGCCCGCTTTCTTGCTAATGCTCAAACGGCCACATCAAGGAGAGGGAACAGTTTTCGCAAAAGAGCTTCTTCTCTAAATAAAGCATGCCCCCTTGCAAGGATTGCTGTGTGTGATTTCAGATGTAGTTGTGAATTGATTCTGATCAAACCAAATGCATCAAATGCAGCCTGCTATGTATAAAAACTGTGCACCAAAAAAAAAAAAAAAAGTTTGGGAAGCCCTGGCTGCACAGTCATAGACTTATGGAGTGCTCTTGTGTGGGAGCAAACTTAAAGCAGACAACATTTTTGGATGGATTTTATTGATCATTTATAGTATGAATGGATGAAACCAACACAATCTAAGATTTCTGAAGTTAAAACACACGGTGACAGAACATACCCTGGGCTGATGTATGAAGCAGTGCTCCTCAGATATACTGTCTCACTTACTCATGTTTTTTTTCTCTCCCTACACCTGGATCCCTTATACTGAGAAAGAGTGAAATCAAATGTTTAAAAGATTTATTTGAACGGAGTTAAAGCCTTTTGTGTATGTAACAGGCTTCACGCTGCATTGAATGTGTTACCTGTGCCATTGTGTGTTTCACTGGGCATTCAGCCATAACTAATTAAGTTAAAGTACCTTCCAGATAACTGGGACACACATGGGTGATAAAAAGAGAAATAATTGAATACTCATTCATTATGAGTAGTTTGATCGTTTATGGTGGATTTTGGATTCGAGATCACAAATGGAGTTTCAGTCACACGAGGTGGCTGTGGTCTTGGGCGGTAATGTCGATGAGTACGCAGCGAGCCATCCTGAACAGGCAGTACCGTGGCGCATACTGGAGCACTTGGTTACCATGGCAACAAAACAACATCAGAGAAACTGCTCAGATGAGCCAGGGATGCTTGAAGAAGAGATGAATGGCTGACTCAATACATAACAGAACCAAGGACAAAAGTGGACAGATTCATCAATATTTTTCTTCATCTCTCTTCCCATACGTGTTCCTTACCCTCTGTTTGTTTCTGATATATTGCCACTGAAAACTGAAGGTGCATAAAAATGGTCTTTGTGTTTGCAGCTAGCACGAGTGGCATTCAGATCTTAAATGAGGCATTACAGGATCTAAATTTTGGCTCCGAGATCATCGCCACCATCTGCTCCCTGTCACCAAGCCTTCCCCTTTGAAGAGCCTCAACTGTGGCCAGTCCCTTGGCTCTCTCTGGCCTGCCTCCAAAGTCCCACATTACTCAAAACTAACCTCCGTCCCAAAATAGCACCCAAAATATCTATTCTTTAAAAATATAAGACCCCTTGTGTGTAGTCATGTATATACATGGAACTAAAAACAACACTACATTTCTATTTTTAAAGTTGCAGCCTTATCCAGGCCTTTAATAGAAAGCTGAAGCTGAGATGGACTGTGCATCCCAGTCCCCCCAAAGTGCTCTCAGAGGATATGTTGCCACACATAAATTCATATACATGTGTATATTTACATTTTAAGTAGTCCCATTAGATACTAATGCAACAATATAAAAAGCCATCATCCAATTTTCATCTCAGTTGGGGCAGCATGACTCAGAAGATATATGAGTTTGAAGGATTAGGATTAGTGTAATATGCTTCAAATCAGATTGCCAATAAATTAATGATTACTTTGAAATCTTACGTTTTTCAGTATGAACTATGTTAACACATGATTGAAGTAGATATTTATGTCATCCAGGTATGAGCTCAGGCTTTTAACATGCAGAATTTAAATTTAGCATCTCCATTAAGCCACTACGTTACTGGATGCCAGAACACACAGCCAAAATGCACTAAGCCTTCATGAAGTTGGAGTAGGAGTGTCTGAGATATTTAAAACACATTTTACTTTTTGTTATAATTCTACTTTGGCAGCATAACTCTGCTACATCTGGCACACCACACTCCAAATCTGATGTAGAAGACTTGATTCTCCATCCTGAACCTCATTAAACCTATTACTGTCACATTTAACTGCCAGAGATGTGTGATGTCGTCTTTTTGGGGGGGAGGGGGTTCTGTTTTGTTTTTTGTTTTTTTTAATAAAAAGATACTCCATGACTGTAAGGTAAACCTGAAGTGTCTGAGAGGCATTAGCTCTAAACCTGTATTATTTTAAATAGAAGATGGCCCCAGGTTAATCAGTGTAGTTCTACAACAGCCAGGGCATATAAGGTAGTGAAGATGCAACACCCATCCTTTGTCATTATTCAAATTCAAACCTGCGTTATCACATGAGATATCACAGTTACAAAATTGGACAGATGACTGACTGACTGACTGAATAAATTAAAATTAGATTTACATCACTTTTGTTGTATGCCCTTAATGTCAAGATTTTTTAGGCCTTGAATTTATCATTATGTTCTTGCAAATTGTAATCTAATCTAAACTAATGGAAATTTACGAAGAACTGTTAGATTTCTAGTATAATTTTGAGGTGTAGCTACAGATAGTTAGTAATATAATGCAATATATGTAAAGCACATCTTAAAGAACTTTGAACTGCTGATTTCAACCATGGTACTTGTGGCAATCATTGTGTATAAAATACTCCCTTAACTGGGTTTGATCTATGCAGCCATTAATGCTCTCAAGCTATAAGCTATGTTATTTTATGCATTATTTCTTCATCTAACAGTGAATAATAACTTTTACTGAGATATTGATGAAAGCATTCAGTTGCTGTTTTTCCCCCCGGTGTGACTCCTGGGCTTATATTTATATTGTAGCCACTGTGACTTGAAAACAAAATAATTAAATTGTAGAGTTTTTACTTTGGCCTTCTTTGCCTTCTAGAAAATTAATTGGACACAGGTTTGAAATTCGTTCATTGGATGCAACAACTCTGCCTTTGGTGTTATCCTCCAACAGTGTCCAGAGTGAAGTTTTCTCAGCACGGAGTCCCGTGCTGGTCGAAACAATATTTACACTCCCATTAATGAAGTGTTTCCAAAGACCGAGATAAAAAACTCCTGATTCAGCAGCAGTCCTGCCTCCTATGCCTTTTATGTTTTTCTACTTCTGGTGGTGGAGAACATCGTTTTATCTCCAAGATTGCCTTAAAAGGGGAAAATACAAGCGCGCGCGTTAAATTATGATTGACTTGTCATACTTACTGTTACTGTAGTGTTTGGTCCACTGTGAGTCAAAGGCAGAGATTTATGGCTCATTTTGAGGTCACCCCTCAACTCTGCAAAGCATGGATGAAAGTGGTTTGGTGACTCTTAGTTGTGTGGTTATATTGAAACAGAAGTGCCAAAGGGACTCATTTTGTGTGAATTGAAATGTTGAAATACTCCTTGAGACTGTGTTCTGCTTTGACATCACACCTTTAAAGCTAGCTTTTGTGAAACGAGGGTTGAATGTTAGATTTTGTCATTTGCCATCACCGTGGATCTGATCATCAATCAGTTTAATTACACCCTGCAAAAACATTATGAAAGCTTTTAGAGATGTGAAGGCAAAATTTGTGTTTATTGGCTTGGGTGCATGATCAGTGTTCTGGTCATGCTCTGAAAAAACAGCATGAGACATGTATGCAGTTGTTTGAATCTAAGTGAGAACCAAAAACATTAAGTCTGCATGTTCTTCTTGCAGGATAAAATTTTAGGGGATGATTTAGCTGAAGTATATCTGGAAATTGCTTCTCATATTTAAGACTAAATACGAGGAGTGCACTGCTTCAGGACAAATTAGGGCCCTGCTATATATTCTGCTGCGTTTGATCAGGAAAACGGCAAAAAATGAACTGAAATGTGTTATTGTTTTGACTAGAGTCCTGCAGTGAAAATGGGCTGTGTGCTGTGGCGTCTCTGTCTCCTCTCACTCACCCCAGGCAAAGATTTAATTTCCTTGTACATACTTCTGGAAAACACTGATTTTAATCATTATCTGGGGTTAAATTAAACAAACAAAAATACTGGCTAAATAGATGGGGCTCGATACCTTGGGATACACAAAGTTGACCTCCATATATATATATATATATGGCTGAGTGTATCAGGTACTTTATTACATAAAGTTATTGGAAACACTGTTCATTTGAAGTAGCAATGGCATATACTGAAATTTATAAATCTGTGTTATCATATTACTAAATATGTATTGTAAAACATTGTTGGTTCAACTAAGGTGTAAAAATCCAAATTATAGAACCATTTTTATTGAAGGATGAGAAATTTACGACAACCATTAGAGTCAGACATTGAACTCTAACCTAATATGACCAAAAAGCAAATAAAATATATATAATGTTTTGTATGTCATACAGCATCTTCCTCGACAGAGCCACTTTCCTGTCATGAGGAAATATATATACAGCCTCCCGCATCCGCCCCCCCTCCCAAAAAAAGCCACTTGCCAGGGGCATCAGGTCTCATCCTTCATCTATTACCATTACTGCTCGTGTGAACAGGTGGCCACCAAATTTCCCCAATGCAGTAGTCTCCAACATTTATTTACATTTTTGTTTTTTCCAATTAAATGTAATGGCTCCACTTGAACACCAAGCTAAAGTGGCATAAGAAAATCACTAAAATAGTGTTTTTATCTCTGCTTGATCCCTTCAGTATAAAGTTGGAGGACCAAGTGTTAGTGTTTGTTAAGCATTTGGGAAAGTGAAGCAATGTCAGCGTTAAATTATATCTATGTCCTATCTATATAAAATTCCAACCATATTTTCTCATGTTAACAAAAGGTCACATAACTAATAACTTTTTGTCGACAATAAACAGCATGAAAGCACTACCATTTTAATACAGGCAGTCTTTGGGTTATTTTTTCAAATACTGATAAGCTTTTCTGTTCTACTAAAAATTTTACCGGATGCTATAACTGGCTTAAATTGCTGCTTCTGATAGGACCTTGACTGAGGCTCCAGACAGAGTTTCTTCACTCCCACTCTTCTGTGCTGGCTGCCATTTCTATTGTAAGGCTTGCCAAAAAAACAAATCTATTTTCCATACAAGCATTAAATGTCACGGGAAAAAATGAAGCTGCTTGTGGTGGATGTGTATTGAGTTCTTTTGTCCAGCTGGAGTGATTCACATCAGCCTGATTCAAAGTTTTGCATATTTATGTATCTAGTGCCTCCATCCATTATCTATACCATTTGTCTGTGCAGGTTTGTGGGGTGCTGGAACCAATCCTAGTTGACATATGGTGAGGGCGAGGTGCAGTTTGCCAGTCTGCCACAGGGCTGGTATGTGGCATACAACAAAGGGCACTCACACTCTGGGGCAATTTAGAGTCACCAATTAGTGTAATGGGCATGTCTATGGAGGGAACCCAAGCAGACAGGACATGCAACTCCATATAGAAAGGCCCAGGGCCAGGTTTCAAACCCAGAAACACACAAACGTCGAGCTATTGGACAACAGTGTTTACCATCCATTCACCCAGACCTACGGACAATTTAGAGTCACCAATTAACCCAAACATACATGTCTTTAGACGGTGGGAGGAAACCCACGCGGGCACAGGGAGAACATGCAAAAGCCTCACAGAATTGCCCCAGGCCGGGAACCGAACCCACGACCTTCTTATTGTGGGGGCAACAGTGCTAACCACTAACCACCGTGCTGCCCCAGTGTTTACCATTGTACCACTAAATGCAACACTCAGGTGCCTGTTGCCCAAAAACGGGTTGTAGGAAATTAACCAGTGTTAGATTCCAGTGTTAGAGGAAAAAAAAGGCAATCTGTGAAATTGGCAAATAAACATGTTAAAGAATTTTTATTTATTGGGCAGTTCAATTGTCTGCTGTTAGAAATGTGATGCTTTATTCAACGATGTATCCTTTGGCTGCTGCAATGTGGTTTGATTCTGTTTGACCTGCTTTTAAGATAGAAGGAAGCTGACTTGATGCTCTGCAAACCAAAATATCCACCCCTTTAAAATGCCTTCCTTCACAGTCCACTGAGGGCAATATTGCTGAAGAATGAGCAGAACTGCAACATTGGTGTTTTGCATGATTGAGTTGGCATTTTCATGGGATTAATAAACTATTTACATTATACCATATCCAAAATGTCATATAGAGTTATCCAAGTCATCCCTATAATCTGGAGAATTGGATGTAAATTGGCTAAAGTGTATTCATTATTATATAATGCGATTATATAGAAATATTATATGTCAGTGTGAGAATGCTGCAAGTTCGTCTGAAAGCAGCATACATTTAACACAATTGCCTATGGGCAACTCAGTGACAGAATTTACACTTTTCTTTTTTCTCCACAGCTGACTAGATAATATATTTCTCAAATTTCAAGAGTCTCTCAAAACATCTACAGTTCCAGCTACAGTACAGGGTCAAGTCCATTTGATTTATTCTCCACAGTAGAAAGCACACGTATGAATAATGCTGCTACTGCTGCTGCAGTACAAAGCTGACTCACTGCAGAGTGGAAAGAAACAAGTCTAGCAGTCTGACTGAGTTCACTGAAGAAGATTATGGTAATGGCTGATATCTTTTTTTATTTTGTGTTGCTCTTGTGGTAATTTGAAGTAATTTGCTCCCACAAGCTCAGTTATGCTTTGCCATTCATAGATGAATGACCGAAAAGGTTTCAGCCAAAAGAGCTAATAATGTTTCGAAACTGGTCTCTAAAAATGTGCCCATTTATTTGGTCTATGACGGTATGGCAAAATTGTTTCCATATTTATTATTGTCGTTAATGAAACTGTTCATTTCTCTGTGAAGGAATTTGTACATCAATCTTTATGGCATTACATCAACACTAGCATGTGTTCCACACAGTTTTTTGGGAATTGTTTGTTTGTGTAATTATGTATATGTCTTTATGCAGGTTCTTTTTATGTTGATGATCTCCTGGATACAACAATTTCCCCGTGGAGATGAATAAAATATCTATCTATCTATCTAGTTTATTCATTCATGTTTTTCTGTCTATTAAATTGATTCTGTTTAGGTAAATGTAACATGTTGCATATTGTTGACAGGTTGTGTTGTAGCCATATATTCCCTGGCTAGGGCACAAGCTGCCATGCCATTTGGTTGTCTGACACTTGGAGAGAAGAAGGATTATAACAATCCCTCAGAGGTGACTGACAAATATGACCTTGGACAAATTGTTAAATCGTGAGTACATCTATGTTATAAGGCTGTATTATCATTTTAAAAAATTGTTTTTCTAGCTTTGGCCTAAATGTGATGCACGTTCCCTGTTTTGTCTCTTTCACAGAGAGGAGTTTTGTGAGATATTCCGGGCAAAGGACAGGAACACCTTGAAAATGTACACCTGCAAAAAGTTCCACAAAAAGGATGGAAGGAAAGTGAGGAAAGCTGCTAAGAACGAGATCATGATCTTAAAGATGTAAGTTGGGATTTAAGCTCCTCATGATAGAGCTCATGTGTCTGAAGCTCTGAGACAAATTATCAGCAAAATTCTCTTTTAAGGACAAGCTAAGGACAAAGCAAAGCTCAAAAACCAGTATCAAGTTAATAGTTGTTGACTTAGTGAAGTTAGTCATTGCTCTGTGCCACGAAAAAGCCACCAAATCCATAGTTGACATTAAAAAGGCCCTGTTTTTATAGTTGGTTTGTTGCCTATTTTCTTAAATTGTGCACAAGAAGCCTATCAGGGAAAGTAAAAACCTACATTAAGAGATAACATAACACATTTCATGTTTTGTTTTTGTTTTTTGTTGAATTCGTTGACTGTAACAAATCTCATAAGCCTTGTATTCTAAATTTGAGATGCCATGATTTGGTAATTGCTTTTACTTTAGTCATATTTGCAGATCCACCTACATATGAAATAATAAAACCTGATAACACCACGGTTTTCATATGTCAGTCAACTATACATGTCATTTAGTAGATCATAAAGTATTGTTATTCAGCGATGATTATTACACATTTGAAATTCTGAAATTAGGTGTTAATGTGATGATTTCTAATTATATTATGTAACGATTCCAATCACCTGTTGTTTTAATTCTCTGACCTCTGTTGAATTGGACTGTGATACTGCCAATTATCAAAATACATCCATCATAGTTATAGGTTGTCACTTTAAATGTCCTGAATGTCATGGAAATGTAGCTGTCTTAAATAAATGTTTCTATTTTAATTATGTTATTATTCTATTTCGTCTTTTCCTCCTTTTCAAAGGGTAAAACATCATAACATCCTCCAGCTGGTTGATGCTTTTGAAACTAAGAAAGAGTACTTCCTTTTTCTGGAGCTGTGAGTATCATTCGAGAAAACAGTTGGCTTAGGCGTGTGTACATTGTAATTATCTAATTCATTTAAAAGCCCATGTTTTACTCAATATGTTAAAATGTTTTAATTGCTTTCATCAAAAAGTGATGCATTTTATCTGGACATCCCATCCCTTCAGTGCCACAGGCAGAGAGGTCTTTGACTGGATCTTAGATCAAGGCTACTACTCAGAGAGGGACACGAGCAATGTTATGAGGCAGGTGCTGGAAGCTGTAGCATACCTGCACTCCCTGAAAATTGTACACAGAAATCTGAAGGTATATCACACTGCTGACACCTAGTGAAAAGCAACATTATTTCACCATGGACCAATAACTTCCTCTGACAATATGAAACACTGTGCATTCAGAGAATTTCTTTTCCAATTTTATAAGCCTTCATCTGTTTACTGTTTCATGCAGCTGGAGAATTTGGTGTATTTTAACCGTTTGAAGCACTCCAAAATTGTTATCAGTGACTTTCAGTTGGCAAAACTGGAAAATCGACTCATTAAGGACCCATGTGGTACTCCAGAATATCTTGGTAAGCAGCATAACAGCTGAATGAATACAGATTTATACAAAATCAACAGGCTAATATGATGGGTTTGTAATCATACATAATTTAAAGTAGCTAAAGCTGCATCATACCGTCAGGATGCCTTTTTAAAGCCTTTTTCTGCTCTCAGCTCCTGAGGTGGTTGGAAGGCAGCGATATGGGAGACCTGTGGACTGTTGGGCCATAGGTGTCATCATGTATATACTGTACGCGCCATGTAATGTACTCTCAAATACGCTGTTATCTTAAGTGTAACGATGCCATCAGTCATTTTCTGATCTCACTGACTCAATAGTTTATCTGGGAACCCTCCTTTCTATGATGATGCGGATGAAGATGACTCTGACAATCGTGATAAAAACCTTTTCCTAAAGATTTTGTCAGGGGACTACGAATTCGATTCACCATACTGGGATGACATTTCAGATTCTGGTGAGGGCATGACAGTGAATTTAAATATATACTGTATCAAATCTAATTGTGCCAGAGATGTCACAAATAATGTGTTCAAAACCTGATATTGCAAACACTAATTCACTGTCATGATTGCTCTCTTGCATTTTTCAGCCAAAAACTTAGTGGCATCTATGATGGAAGTAGACCAGGACCAGCGATTGACTGCACAGGAAGCCATAGCCCATGAATGGTACACAAAGTCAAATTATTATTATTATTATTGTTCAAATATAAATGGTTCAACCAACAAGGGTTTGCTGTACAATAACCACTAATCTATTTATGTTAGTAACAAATATAATTTTTTTTGTTCCTTCTCTTAGGATTTCTGGAAATGCAGCTTCAGACAAGAATATCAAGGATGGAGTTTGTGCACAAATAGAGAAGAACTTTGCCAAAGCCAAGTGGAAGGTATTTCTTCATATAAAACTTGATGTTTCAGATACCATCTAACATCATAATCAGACAAACTGAATGTGGTCACAGGCCCAAATCTTCATCTGGGAGAACTGCACTGAAATATTCTAGATTTGATATTCAGTACTTATAAAATGTATTTATATTGATTATATAAAAATAATTAAAATAGAATAATTGTTTTGATATTATAAAATCACAAGTGAATACAGGCAGATATATACATATACACACTTGGTTCACTAAGTTCTTACCGGACTGTCAATAACAACTTAAACTTCAATAATCATGTGTAGTATGTTTATCCATAAACTTCCTTGGTTGTCGTGCCAACGTCAAAAACATACTTGTATATCCCTGCCATTGGACTTAATCACTGTTTAAAAATCTTCTTCTTGTTATTATTATTATTATTATTATTATTAATAAAGCATTCAGTGTCTGCATTGCTTTGTATTTAATCCAAATATCATTGAGACGTTTTAGCCTGAGGCCTTCCCCAGGCTGTTTACCCTGATATTTTTTCTGCTGTACTGACAACATTTCAAGGCGAAAGTACCCACTTTCTCCAAGGAACTAAGTTTGACGTATGTCATTAACTAAGATTTATTTATTTATTTATTTTATATCCACAGAAAGCAGTCAGAGTGACCACACTCATGAAAAGGCTCAGAGCATCTGAGCAGGGTGAGTCTGGTGCCTCTGGTCTTGCTGCAGGAGCTACAGCCAACACACCCAGCGGTGCTCCTACTCTTCCAGCTGGAGGCAGTGACAGTGTCGCTGCCAGCATAAAGGCTGCTCTTAGTGAAAAGGCTCCTGACACACAGACTGCGGCCATCTCCATGCCCAGTGTAGCTGGACAGGATGAGCAGCCTCAGGTGCGGTGCAATGGTGATGTTCCTCAAATGTTGCCTCATAGAAAGGGAGAGTAAGCCTCTATCATATAAAAGAAGAGGACCCTAACAGTGCAACAAACACATGTGCAGTACAGCCAATAAATTTGGCATTATGATTCCACGTCTATGTTGTTTGACTAATGCCAGGTTCCAAAGTTATTTCAACACCATGCATTTTATGTTTTTTGCCTTCTGTACTGATTGTTCTATTGAATAGTGTTCTCCATTCTCTCTTGTTATTTTATGTACAAGTCCCTTTAAAGCTAGTTGCAAAGTACCTCCTCTGTTGTTCTCTTTTTCCTAAAACTGTAAAAACTAATAGTGTAATTTGGTGAAATCAACTTATCTGCAATCATCAGTTCATTGTATATAGATGTATTTGTCTCTTTCAACAAACTGCTTGTTTTCAGCTTCAAAACGTACAATCCTGAGTTTGTGTCTTGTGACTTAAAATTATGAGTTGAAAGATCTGGTAAACTGATCACATCAAGGTTTAATTTGAATAAATAAACAGAATTTAGAGGAATACTTTAGAATAGCACTTTCAGCAACTATGAGTTAACCATGCTTCTAAATTTTAATACAGCTTGAGTAGATCATTAGACAACTTACAATTGAAAAGCAATTGTAAAAAAAATGAAGGTCATGCCCTTTTATAATGAAAGACAAACAATAAGTTACATCTTGACACACTGACAAGATATTTTCAGTGCAGCACAATTTCAGACAACTTATAATTTTAAGGCAGCAAGAAAGTATATTTTTAAGTTCAAGTGCCTTAATATTTGTTGCAGTAATGTACTGAAATGTTTCAAAAGAAATAACTTCAATATAATTGCTTACTGACTTCTTTGAAATGTTTTGCAGTTTCCTTTGCTCCTATGTTTAGTCCTATGCTGCTGTATTGATACCTGTGTTCTGTCCTTTTCACCCTTTATTCAAATCACAGAAAACTAGACTTAGAGCATTCTATGTGGAGTGATGTTTTAGCTGTTGTTGTTGTTGTGTTGTCACTTGTAATTAGTAAATTAAAAGTTTAGAGCTCAGCCCCATAGGCCTACTGTACCACAATGTATATTTGCATTGTATACATGTGTATTTTTTTATTTACATGTGTATTTAGCAACATTTAGCTGAGCTAATGGATTGCTACAACGCTTGTGAATGAATAAAATGAGCAATACTAATGTTGTCGAAATAGTGAGGGTTTTCTTAAGTTGTCCCCCACTGAGTGTTTTGATTTTAGCTCCTCCACCAGTTACCCATGTTTTTTTTATCCATCGTTTTATTGCAAGGAAAGCAAGCAACCGTAACAGTCTTTAAAATAGTATTAGAGAGTATATTATTTTCTATAAATGAATTTAAAATGAAAATAATGGGCATGTTTTAAATGGTGGAGTTTTTAAGCATCTCAAAAAAGAAAATGTTTTTATTTTTAGAACAACTACTGATCACCCCAGATGCTTCAGAAGGAGATATTTGACTTTTTCCTCTTCAACAAGATTGACATGATCTACAATTGTTAAAACTGTTCTTACAGTTTTGTGATTTATCAAAGACAATGTAGTGATCAATGTCAAAACATGCTATTCACCTTTTAGACTTGTTTATTTTCTCTAAAACGGAAATGTGGGACATATAAATATGTTTCAGTCATAATTCAGATATTTCTTTGTTAGCACTTTATATATATTATATTTGAAACTGAGGTGTTGTTAGAAATGTGAGGGACTTTTAACAGAGTTAAAGTCATCTGATAGGTTACCTAAACTCATGGCTGAATCAAAATACAGGTTTTGTTGCTTGAAAAACAAAACAAACAAACAAACAAACATTCAAGCATGCCATGTCTTGACTGTTAGCTATTTGTACTGAGGATACATTGGTATGACTAAATTTTATATAACAGAGCTTACTGTTAAGCTGTTATTTACATTGTCACCTACAGTGGATATGTTACTGACTCTTGACATTTAGGGGATAAATAACCTTGTCTCACCAACCTCCATGGGGACTGAACAGGCCGGTGTGATGTGCTGCAGTGCAGTTCATCAGCCCCTGGGTGGCTGTGGTTTGCGCTGCAGCCTCATTTCAACGAAGAAGACACCTCCGCTGCAGCCGCAGAAGAAGAAGAAGCTCGGTCTCCATTTTTGATCAGTTTGTTGAAAGCAAGCCATCGACGTCCGGAGAGACAGAGCTCCGCGTTATCAAAACTGAACGCCAGGAACAAGCAAAGTGGGTCCCTAGAAATTGTATTTTTGATTAAATATGTTGTCCGTGAAGATTTTTTTCTTTTAGAAAGATGCTGCTAAACTGCTAATAGTCACAAAAAAGCGGCTTTTTTAACGTCAGTCTTAGCCAAGACATGCTAGCTCCCGATACGCTGACCCTTTGAATGGTCACGTTAAAATAGTCTTTTTCTTCGTCCATTTAATCACACTGTGGTTGCCATTACAACGCGGTTTGCAGTTTCATAGCCGTCATTTATTCCGCACAAGTTATTTGTTTATGTTGTGGCGTAGATTATCGGGGCCTAGTGATGGCTATATTTAGCAGGCCCCTCTCCGGAGGGCCGGCACTAGAAATCACGTCTCTTAGTGTGGTCACCCAGGCCGGGTTTGACGTGTGGATCCGTCCCTAAGGTCAAAAATGAAACGAATTTCACCCTTTGCCGACAGAATGCCTTATGTTTATATGGCTATGTGTTCAGTTATGTGTTATCACGCTAATTCAGGCAGTGCAAGGTTATATCAGCCTTTGTCGAGTCAGACGTGGTGACTTAATCTGTTTAAACCTTTGACTTTGATTCCAGATCATTACTGACGGCCGACATGTGGGACGGAGCAGGGCAAGGACCAAGGGGAGGACCACCCTTTCGGTAAGCAAGCAGTATTTAGTCCCAGGCAAATATTTAAGACAAACTTATCACAAAAGTAATAAAGATCCTTATCTAGTTGCTTCTCTTGAATGTCCTTGTTAGTCAAGGATCAGCAACATGGCTTAAAAAAACAGCAGATTATGTCATTTGATAATTTGGTTGGAGTGCATTTTATGGAGATCATTTTCTTTAAATGCTAGTCTTTACTGGCTCTTATATTCTCATATTTTTGCATTAGATAACTGAAGGTTTTTGTCTGTTTATTGAATATTTTCTGCCTTTTTTCTTAGGCTGTCCACCTCTTCTATGCCAATATTTTGATTGGGCAAATGTGAAAAGTAATAGTTCTCCTGTCCGCATTACTAGATTGAAAGCCATGCTCTTCGTCTATGTGTATGTCAAAAGCACATATATAAAGTCTAATATATTAATGTATATTACAGGGGTGATCATCGTGGAGAAATGTTTGGGGGCAGAGATCGGTCTATGCCTGATTTCAGAGGTAGAGATGGGATGAATATGGGTTCTATGGGTCATATGGGCCTAAGGCCTCTAGATCTCCCACCGATGGACATGAGGAGGATGGATGGACCACCAATAAGGGGGCGTGATATGGATCCCCGTGATATGAGAGGAAGAGAGCCAAACAGAGATTTCTTTAGACATGGGGAAGAGCCAGACTTTGGCCTTAGAAGGCATTTTGACACTTCCATCAGAGACAAATTGATGAATTCTTCTGGTTTTCCGGGACCAGGCAGGAATTCAGTAGACATGGGAGGTAGGGGTATGCCACCAAGGGATCCAAATAACAAATTTATGGACATAAGAGACAGAGAGCCATTTCATTTCAACATGCCACGGTTCAATAATCCCAATGCTGATGGAAGAAGAGGGTTTCCCATGGACCGGCTGGAGCGAAATGATGGATTTCGGGGTATGCGTGACCGCCCCCCAATGGGCATTGGAGATGGTGATCGCTATGATATGGATATGCCTTCACGTGAAAGGAGAATGATGGATACCGACAGAAGAGGAGGACCGCCTTTCAATCCAAGAGGTGGATTTGATTCTGACATGGATTTCAGGAATCGTCCTGGACCATCAAGTGAATTTAGAGGTAGAGATCGATCACCCTTAAGATTTGGAAATAGTGATAACCCTCCAATGGACAGGGCAAGGTCAGACATGCCCTCAGATGCTGCTTGCCCTCAAAGATCAGGATCAGAATATATGGGTGCAGAAGACACTCTTAGAGAGAACGAGTATCATGATTCAAATAACAGTCCCCTTGTCGATTATCGGAGTGGTGAAGAGATGACTCTTGCAGAAGAATGGAAGAACCGTCGAAAGGACAAGAACCCTTTCTTAAACATGGGTAAAGGCATGGGAGGTGTACCTGAACCCAGCTTCCCAGTAGGTTTTGGCTGTGATGTGAATGTTAGAGATCCACCACCATTTCAGGAACAGGATAGGCCAGCTGTTGAATTCCCAAGGAAAGATGTTGGCTTTCCTCACAGTGATCACTTCTCTGCTATTGACCTACCCCCAGTTGGCAGCAAAGGACCTCAAGACCACCCCCCTCCAGATATAGGCCCTCTTACTGGTACACATGGGAGAGAACATGAGGGCAAACTCTGGCTTGGAGAAAGGGAGCCAAAGCTTAATCAGAATAAGTCACAACACGATGAAAGGTCCCCTTACCATCAAGAGAAAAATAAACCTGAAATACAGGAACCAAATGATTGTTTTACAGGAATGAAAGACATTCCTCACAATCAAGGACCTATCAAGGGTAAGGTGAGAGTGGAACGAGATTTCCAAAGCAGTGACACTATGCAGGTGAGAGACCAAGACTACAGGGACATTGATTACAGAACAGGGTCTGGGAGGGCTTTTGAGTACAAACATGAGGAACTACAAACACCCGAGAAACTGATCGAAGAGTCGAAGCCAGCTATCGCACCTTCAAAATTTAGTGAGTCTGGTTCTCAGGTATGTACTTGTTCTTTCCTTAATTAGTTTCGCATTGCATTTTTTTTTTATGTTGTTATTTTATAACCATTATTTCTGGTCTAAACTTTGGCTAAAGGATCAAGATTACAGGAGTGCATCAGTGGAGGACAAAGTTTCCAATACAGTATCCATAATTGGTATTCCCAAGACTGCCACAATGGAACAGGTGATCATCAAACAGAAAAGCAACTTTGTTCTACTGGATTTTGTTGGTAGTGTTTGTACCCTCATACATAGTATAGCTCACTCTGTTTGCCAATTTGTTTTGCAGATTCTAGGTGCCTTTGTAGTCCGTGATGGTGTGCCAATGCAGGGGATGAAAATCAAAAATGTTGTGCCAGGTAAGAAACAAAAATGTTCTTGGAACTGTTTGGGGCACTCGAACGCTAATATGTCCCTCAACATTTCGCTTTTTACAACACTCGAACCTTCGCATTCTTTTTTTCACGATCTTGGTTGCTTTTGTTGTTGCTGTTCTGTGTGAACTTGGTCAGAAGGGTGGGGGTCTGTTATGCCATGACAATGTGGGGTCATTGTCAGTAAGAAGAGGATTTATCAAGGATTCAATATTAGGAGTTTCAGAGAGTGATATTCAGTCACACACTATCTGTGACAAGTGACTTACTGAATGTGTCCTTCAGGGACAGTTTATCAAAGTTCTTTGACTGCAAAATGTCAATTCTGAAATGGAAACCCTTTTGTTAGTGCTTTGCTCATCTTGTTGATCTTAACATCTGCTTTAGGGTGAAAGTTTTCCTTGATGGCTTGCTGTGCATGTGACTATGATGCCAAGCAACCTTGTGGAGATCCTTATGTTTCAAAGCCCTTTAATTTTGCATAAATATCTAAAAATTTTATCCCAGAAAGAGATAGGTGTCTTACTTTATTGCATATAAACATAAATGGTAAATATTTCTGTGTCGGTGGTGTACACCAGTTGTTCATGGCCAATGGCCTGGATTATGTGTGTGTTAAAGCTTGGCTCTATCAGAGTCTTCCATGGCAAAGTGAGATATGACGTCAGTTGTCAGAAGACTGAATAGAAAAAAAGCAGAAACAAAATGTGTGCTTTCCTGAAAAGGTATGTGTCTGTAAAGGTGAAGAAAAATTCGCTCACTCTGATTCTGACGAACTGCTGTTATTTATGTTTTAGTGGGTGACTGTCATTACTGGCACTGACTAACAAAAACCCATCTGTATTTCAAATGCTGTCCCCAGGTTACAGCTACGATACGGCCTATGTGGAGTTTTTAAACCTCGAGGATGCAGTCCACTTCATGGAGTCCAACAAGGTGGCCCATCCTCGTCACTCTACGAAGGCCATCTCTCCCATCAGGATTATGAGGGGTTGAGGGGGCATTTAGTAGATGGGGGAGGGAGAGAGTCTGGGAGTATGGGGTTGCTATTATATTCAATTTAGTTTAGTCAAGGAGATGAAGGTGTCACTTTTGGAAATTTTTAGATACTTTTGTTTTAAACCTGAAGAATTACTGCTAATATATAAATTGTAAAACATATACTTAAAAGGGTTGGTAAGAGTAAACTTTACACAAACTCTTAATTGTGACAGGTAGACAAACAGTAAGTTTAATTTCCAATAATTTCCAAGTTGGTCTTCACTGGGGGAGTTTTTAACACATGAAGAAAATTGAAGGAAGGTTAAATGACGTAGGCAATGAAGGTACCGTACTAAACAACCTTTTCCTGTATTGTGATTTCGTACATAACAAAAAGGATTGAAAGAAATTTTTATAACTTGCGACACTAATACTTTTTAAAAGAGTATTTGTTTTATTTTTGTTATGAAGTTTGTTGTCCGCTTTGCACTCCCTCTGAAGAAGTTTCTGTCGTTGAGGAGTGTTTCAGATTTGAAGACTTGCCAATGGGCCCTCATATCTGAGCAGGGCTGTGGTAGAAAAGTGACAAGTCGGTGCAGTGTGGATGTTTTGAAGGCGAATTTTATATATATATATATATATATATATATATATATATATTTTTAGCTGCACTCATGACAAACAACATAACAGAAAGCAGAAACGCTGCAGTTGTGTTCTGAAGTGCTGTACCAATGTCGTTTATTGACCATTGTTATCTCAGAGGATTCTTTGATTTCTGGCAAAAAACTAAGCCAGGTGCAACTTTTTTTTCTGTATGATCATGTTTTTGCTGGTGGACTGCAGCGCCATTCTCGCTACGACTTTTAGAATTTTCATTGAATTTTGTTAACCGCTTATCTGTCATGTTCGCGGGGGTCGCTGGAGCCTTGGGTGAGAACAGGGTATACCCAGCACAGGTGGCTAGTCTATCACAGGGCTGACATATAGACAACCATTCAAACTTACCCCCACGGGCAATTTAGAGTCAAAAATTAACCTAGACGTGCATGTCTTTGGACTGCGGGAGGAAGCTGGAGTACCCAGGGGGGGAACCCAAGCAGGCATGGGGAGAACATGCCAACTTCACACAGAAGGGGCCCGGGAATAGAACCCATGACGTTGCTGTTGGGCAACAGTGCTGATGCCGCTATGCTGCCGTGTTACTCTGACTTGACCAGGTTAATTCAAATGAATGATGGAGGTATGGTTTCAAGCAGGGCGAAAGTTGGTCTGAATGCAGCGAACCAACTGTTATAATTTAACTGTTAACATACTGAAAATATTCTTTGCTTACTTTGCAAAAGGAAATTGCAGTTTTTTTAAGATCAGAAGCGTCTATGCAAACTTTATATTTTTTTTTCAATAGTGATCTTAGGACAGTTAAAGTATTGTGATAACTTGTATCATATTGTCCTTCATGTATTGGTCTACATTGCTTCTGCTGCTTTTTGCTATGCTGCCAGTGTGACTTTATGGATGGCAATGGCAGCTGATCTGTCAGGTCAGTTGGACCACCATGAAAGTCTGCACAGGCCTAGTTCACCTAAAGAAGAAGCCTGCTCTCTTGGTGATGTCCTTACTTTTCTTTTAGTGCCGTTGTGAAGTTGACATTTTGATTCTTGGCGAAATGTCTCGACAACTACTGGATGGATTGCCATTGCATTTGGTTCAAATTTTTTTGGTGCCCAGAGGAGTAATCCTTAAGTCTTTGTCTCTTGACTTTTCTTCTACAGCAACCAGCCGGTCAACTCTTTAACTTAACTAGTGAAAGGTCTACATCTTTTCCATACTTTAACATTGCTAACCACTCTCTTTATGACTATGCTGCTGGCTATACATCTTGCACCATGATGAGGGTTACGTTTGTGTTTCAGAAAGGAAATTTCTAAACAGCTGTTGGCTGGATAATTTAATGTTGTTCTGGAGAGCTTTAGTAATCCCCTGACTTTTATCTCACATTTCAGTTTGATGGTTTTCTGGTTTACCTAACTTTGTTTTTGTGGGGTTTTTTTTTTTTTTTTTTACATTGACAGTCAGAAGTATTTCAGCTTCACATAGAAGTTTTGATGTGGTGGCGGGCACCCATGCTTGTTTCTTTAAGAGTCCTTCTCTGGCAAAGCCGTTTTGGTTAAAGGTGTTTTCAGTCCTCCGACTCTCATCCCTGTGAGTCCATGTCCTCTTGATGGTATTCACTTGAACAATTAATTTGGTTCACTTGGATTTCTGGATTTGGAGCAATGGTTGGACTTCTGTGATTTGAGAGTATCAAATTGTTAGAGATAGAAGAGCTTGATTGTTCCCAAAATGTCAGCAGTGTGTTTGGCTCTGCTATTTCTGTGAAACTGGTTGTGCTCTACGTCTTTATTTTCACTTCTTCTTATTTTTTGTGTGTCTTCTGCTGCAGTTAATTTGAACATTTTCAGATTTAATGCCCAGTTTGAAACCGTCATGGGGTCTAGTAGAAGATGGTTATTTTTTTTACTTTTTCTTTTTCCAAAAGGCTGGTGAATGAATTTGATGCCTATTTCTACTGTGGGGAAATGAGTTTTGGGTTGTTGGTTTTTTTTTTTTTGGAAACAGTTAATCTCCTCGGCACATGTAGTGTAGAATCGAGAATGGGGTATTTACAATTGGCATTGTTTGGTTTGGATACCTCGCCGGAGAATGTGGTTCTTATTCGCACTTTAGTGTCCTGTTGTTTAACTTGGTATATTCTGTGGATATGAGTCAGCCCTCTAGAAAGTTCCAGTGTTTGTAATTGAGCTGAGTGAAAAGAACATAAATCAGCAACTATTTAAAGGACTTAATCATTGTTCAAGCAAAAATGACAAACATAGTCTAGTTTCAAGCTTTTTCGGTTATCGTGATATGCTGCTTTTCTTTGTCTTGTCTTGTAGTGAGCTGCTTCTCTTTGGGTTTTGGACAGTCAAATTTCCATTTTACGGAACAAAAGATTACTCAGTTTACAGATAAGTCCAGATTAATAGATAATGCAATAATCTTAAGGTGCAGCCCTAATTTGTAGTTGTAGAATACCATTCAATATAGTTTTGCGGAAAATGGCCTGTGTAAAGCCTGGGCTTTGCACACTAACATAAATGTTGGTCGACTTTATCCTCGGCAGAGAAGAGGAGGGCTAAACCTGCTACAGTGCATGTCATTGATATTGTAGGTATGAATTACTAGTGTCATATAATGTTGATTTGATCTTTTCTGCCCTTCTTTCAGGGGTCCCTAAAGGTTGGCACTAGAACAGCGACAATGAAATTCATCCAGCCAGACGAATGTGAAAGAGGTGTTCATGTAAGTGTAGTGATGAATGAATCTTTACTTCAACTGTTGCTACCAGAAATTCTCAAAGGTCCAACAAACGATGGTGTAGCTGTTGAGCTTACATTTATGTAAAGGCAAAAGATCATGTTCTTAAAAAAGTGTCCTCTTCTTATCTTTGTGAAATAGGAATCAGATCACAAAGTACCTCAACTCCAGGAGCCCTTGTTGCCCAGACCAGATAAACCTTCAGAGGAAGTGAAGAATAACCTGAAAGGTTCCAACCCAAAAGCTCCTATGGATCCATTGTCCCATGGCTTGTGGCAGCGTAGCTCTGACCTGACTCCAGAGGCATGGCAGCAGCAGGTGGACCGACAGCTGCAACAGCAAGAAACTGAGCAGCAAGAGTCTTGGGGCAATCGCAATCTACCTCATCACAGTTCACACCAATCTGATTTAGTCTTTAAAGACAGTAAAAGTATGTTGAGTGTTAAACTCATGTCACTTTTTATGGACAAAACAGTTTCAATATGTGATATCATTAATGAAGGCAGTTAAATGCATTTTATGCTTTCTGTCTCTACACAGCCATGATAATAAAGAATGTGAAGCCCACCACCACAGTAGAAACTATCCTGAAAGCCTTGGATCCCTTTGCATATCTCGATGAAAGAAATGTGCGTCTAGTCAAAGCCAAGCCACCCGGAGCAAAGTGCTTCTGCTTTGTTGACATGGACTCTCATGAGGTACAAAAGAGTGATTGATTATTTCTGCTTCTAACAGTTTGTGATTACCGTCTTTATCTAGTGTATTTTCAAGCATTCATCACAATGTCTTCTTTTGTAGCAAGTGACACGTCTGGTTGAGCTCCTCACCAAACCCAGACCCCTTTATATTGATGGAGTCAGAGTTTATGCTGAGGTTGCTAAACCCTTAAAGAACCAAAGGTAAGTAAGCTTGTTGCCAGGATTTTTGGTCATAAAAATCTAATCCAAATCCAATCTTATTTGTTCATGATCATTTTTGCTCATTTCAGTTTCAGAAGAGATTTGGAAAAATCCAACACTTCAATCCTCGGGTTTCCACCTGACGCCAGTTTAATAGGAGTAAGTTAGTTAGTCCATATTAAATTAGTGAAAAGGAGAGAATGGTCACCATGCTCAGATTTTGTTTTGGTGTTGCAGCAGCAGTACCCACAACCCCCGCAGTACTTGCAACCCCTGCAACCACCTGCTGGTGCTCCTGCTGTTATGCAAAGTGAGTCTTCATGAAACACAGTCCATTATCTTGGTCCACGCTCACACAGTTTGTTCTCACAAAATCTTATTTATCTCCAACCACTATAAGATCAATCAATTTTTCTCACCAGGTGATTTGGTGACTGGCACCAATCCTCTGCTGTCAGACCCTGTCATTAGCCAGGTAGGTTGTGCAGAAAAAAAACAAAGATGGAAAGATCTTGTGCAGAAGCTAAGTAGTTAATGTCACATCTTTTTTTACACCTCATAGGGAGTTGGCTACTGTGAGACTCCAACTGTGGATCCTTCATACCATGCTGTTGGACCTAATGTGCCCACAGAATCAGCTGGGATGACTGCTACTGCAGATGGATCACAAGCCTACATCTATGGTTTCAAACAATCAAATTATTTAATCCCCAACAGTGTTGGATCACCATATAACAGTATTGTTACAACATTATCATAAATTAATTCAGTATAGTGCTATGTTGTGATCTAACAGTTGGTTAAGGATAACTATCCACTTGCTTTTTACATAATCTGACATTTTGGTTGAGCCAAACTTTGAGAGAGAGTCTTAAATGTATAAAGACAGTCCTAGTACTATTTTCAATTCAATTGTAAGTCAACAATAAGTAAGACAAGTGAGAAACTTTACTTTAGCTTTTCATCTTAGGTAAATTTTCTTATATCACCTATAAATGTACATTCACAACAATTATTTGAAATTGGCATGTTTTCTGAATAGGACTGTAAGTCACACTGCAGAGCAAACTACAGGTATGTAACATTTGTAAATTCCTTCTCCAGGCTCTGAGATACCGGACATGACCAATTATTTGTATGATTCCACGTCGGGCTTCTACTACGATCCTGAGACAACACTATACTACGACCCTAACTCTAGGGTGAGAATACAGAGAGCTTGGTTGTGTTTATCCAAATGCCTACAACCTAAGATATGTGATTATGATACAATAGGCCTTCTTGATTGATACAGACTGCAGTTTAAGTTTACTTGTACTTGCACTTTGAATAGTTTTTTTTGTTGTTGTTTTTTTCTCCCCCATCTGCTCTGTGTAGTATTTCTACAATGCACAAACTCAGGAGTACTTGTACTGGGATGCAGTGTCAAAAACTTACATCCCAGTTCCAGGAGGGAAAACTGCAGAGACCCAACAAGTTACCATGACGGCTGAAGACCAGGCCATTCTCTCTAACCCAGCAGCAGATGCTCCTCTAGAAATGAAGAAGCCATCAGCGTCTCCTCACACTGCAGCAGCTGTCACGTCCACTGCAGAGACTGTTCCCACATCTGAGAAGAAAGATGAAGACGAGTCTTCTAAAAAGGACAAGGAGAAGGATAATAAAGAGGAGAAACCGAAAAGTCTAGCTGCTGTTAAGGTAATACTTATGTACCAATACCATCACACAAAGTGTGACAGATAAGTTGAAGAGGCCACAATATGTCACAGTAGACCACCACTATCTCAGACCAAAACAACAAGCGCCAACAGAAAGCAATCCTACTACAGCTATAGTCACACTAGCATTGCTGTGATTTGCTGCACAGCATTGTGCAGCAATAGTGACATGCAAATTCATTGTTGATAATTGCAAATTAGCTCATGTTATCATGCTGCTTTAGCCATCACTAAGGAAAACAGACAACTAGCCTTATGCAGCATGAAGGTACTTAAACATATCAGCTGAGACGGCCTCATGAACAGCACTGAGGAGGAAGCTGGATCTGTGATTCCTTCAGTGAAGGAAACGTTGGAAGGTAACTTTAAACAGAGGAATGAGGCTCAATTCTCTGCTCAAGATGACTTTACTATACTGTATTTTGCTAAGGAAATGCTTGTTTAGTGCTATATTTTTTTAAGTGCATTGTTGGTGGTACTTGCAGATCATGAAAGATATGGAGCGATGGGCAAAGATCCAGAATCGTCAAAAAGAGAGCGTCCGTTCTCCATCACCGGTACTGAAGACTGGAATGGATGATGATAAGAGGCAGTCTAAGTCAGCTGATGCTGGTTTTGCAATATTTGAGAGGAAGGTAAGGGACCTGCTCCTAGCATTTATTTATTTATATATATATATATATATATATATATATATATATATATATGTGTGTGTGTGTGTTTCATCTTTTTTTTTTTTTTTGTCTAATATTCAGATCTCAGGCGGAGATGATCTTTTCAAAAAGCCTCTTGCTCCTCCTAAGAAAGATGAAAAGTCAAAGGTATGAATCTCCCTGTGCAGTCAACTTTCTATGTCTCATATTCCATCACTGAGTCTTTGACAACTCTCATTTTGCATGGTGTCCATGTGCAACTCGACAAATAAGAAAATAAGACTATTATATGAAGCTATTGAACATTTGTTTTTGTTTGTTTTGTTTTTTTTCCTCAGCGCCCAATGGGCTCCCTTGGCCTACTGGCATCAGACTATGCAGCTGGAAGTGATGAAGAAGTGGAAGAGGATAAGGAAGAGGCAGCTAAAAGCAGCCAAAGCAGCCAGTCTGAAGACAAAGATGACAAATTGACAGACTGGAAGAAGATGGCCTGTCTGCTGTGTAGGAGACAGTTCCCCAACAAGGACGCTCTGATCCGCCACCAGCAGCTTTCCGACCTGCATAAAGTACTACTTACCACCATCTGCTTATTCAATAGTCAGCACTGACTTTGTAAACAAAACCTCTAATGTTCAGTGTGTTGTCTTGCCAGCAAAATATGGAGATTCACCTCAAGATCAAGAGGTCGAAGAAGGAGCTAGAGGCACTAGAGAACCAGGAAAAAGAAGTAAGTATGAAATGTTCTGATAGTTGAAAAAATTGTGGAGCGGAGTTTCATCAGTTGATTGTTTAATGTGTTCTCCAAAGCTGAATGCCAGAGAAGCAACCAGATCCCCAGAGCAGAAAAGACGAAAACACCATCAGCAACAGCACCACAATACCTGGGCTGGTAGCTCCAGGTAGGTGTGCTTTAACAGTCTCTTACATATTGGGGAAAAACTGCCCTGTAATTTTATTCAGGATATTTTATTTGGTACTTTCAGAATTTTCTGCTCCTTTCTTTTTAGGGAGACCAATAAAGTCAGCGAGAGACCTGGTCTAGGGGCTGAACCTGTCCCGGTGGGTGTGAAGCTTTATTTTCTCAATAACAATCATGTTGTTTCTCTGGTTTGTTCATTAAACTTTTAATCGCTCTTCTCTCTTCAGCAGCGGAAAAAGAAGGAACCGGTTGTTTGGGACCATGCCACCTACAAACAAGCAGTACGCAAGGCCATGTTTGCACGGTTCAAGGAATTGGAGTGATTTCATCGGAACACATCTTCACTTTGTTATGTGACGTGATATTGACCATCTCATCATGAGACATCACTTGGACTGACTTCACTGTTTCTCTGCTTTGGATATTACTGTACTTTACAGCCACAGTTTTCTACACTGAGATGAAGTGAGAAAAGATGTGGCCTTAAAACACGTTATAATGGCTACATTGAAGATCAAAACAAAAAATGTTGTCATCCACAGCGATGGATATTGTATAGAAATTAATTCATACTGTTGAGTGATTTTTATTTTATTTTTTTTCCCCCCATGTTATTGTGGCCTGTATGTACAAATGTGAAGTGTGTCCATACTGTCTTTTTTAAATGATGCTGTCACACAGGCCACAATCAAATTTTTTACATATTCATTTCCGTTGGTGGGAATTGCTCTTTATATGTACATATTTTTTTAAGTAAAAGATTGTGGATTACCCTTTTGCTTCAGTGTATTTTGCTACTGTTTTAATTGTGGTTGAGTAATGTTTAAGTCTGCAGATAGTCCATCATGTGACCACTAGATGGCACAGAAATGCCTTTTTTTTAATATATATATATATATATGTGTGTATATTATTTATTTATTTATTTTCAGTGATGTGGTATATCCAAGTATAATTGGTGAATGAAATCATTAATATGATGAATTTACCAACTTAAAAAGAAAAGCAGCTGCATGTATACATGCAATTAGAGTTTTGTCCCATGTCGTCCAGTAATAACCCCTCCCCCTAACTTGCCTGAAACATTTTCTTCCACTGATGGTAATTTCAGTTGTTGGTCAAAGCAGCGTTAATCTTTCCCAGTTGTGCACTGCAGGAGTTAGAACATGAAGCTTCCCTCTGACCTTTACTGATATGAAAGCACCAGCACACACCCTCCCTGCTGCTGCAGCTCGATGAATGTAGAGGATTGCAAGGGTTTAGTGTGCTGACAGACTAGCTCTTCTGAGAGCAGTAACGAGAACAGTGGGGAATCTGAGGAGCTGTAGTCAATGACAAACAGCAGAGTCCATGTGGAAAGGAGCAGGGAGGGGAGTCAACACCTCTGTGCGAGAGCAACTGTGCTTCCTACTATTTGCTTACTTTTGGCTCGAACAGGTCTCGTATTCTGCTTTCATGCCTCCACAGACCTGGCCCTTCTCCAAACAGCAGTGGGTAAAATGCCAAAGTTGAGCATCATGTTTTTTCAGAGTGACTGACAGTATATGGAATATGTGCCTTCGGAGATGGGGAAATTTACAAGTTTACATTTCTATGTAAACCTTGTTTTGTGGCCTGGCAACAAAACAGAGGAAAGTACAATAAACAAAAACACAGTAATTATCTCAGGTTCAGATGTATTTACTCCAAACCCTGACCACAAAGTTGCCATTGCTTTTGCCCAGATGTAGGAGTGTACTTTAAAAACCCAACTTTGTATTAACATTCGGAAAATGTATCCTGCTTTGGCATGGGAAGGGATCAACAAGGACAGCATCCTTCTTTATTTCAACCTGTATCTAAAACACATTGATTGCCAATTCTGCATCACATCATTCCCTCGGGAGGGGAAAACATGTTTGTGTTGGTTTAAACTTCTTCATCTTCAGCTTACCTGTGTGGTACCTCAGGTTATGAATTGTCAATTCTTCTGCTAGTCATCAAAATTTACCACAATCTTTCTCACATTTAAACTTTAAAGTGTGGGGAAGGTTGTGGAAAAGTTGCAAGATTCAGACCACACAGGTTGGTGAAATGAGCCAAACACAGCAGGGTAAAGTCATGTTTCACTGTCTTCTCTTTTTACACAATAACCCAAAATTAAACATATTTATTCAGCAGCACAGTGAAGGGACCAAACATGCTACAAAAAAAAAAGATTATACCTGTCTCTTTAAAGCATTTTAGTGGTCACCAATCCCTTGAGACTGCTTACATGTCCACAAAATCAAAGGTTTGATCATGTTGTTGGATGTTTGACGATTTTTAATTGCTTCCATATTTGCAGTTATTTTTCCCTCTATCCTGCTGGCAGGGTGCCATGATCACAAATTTTAATTTCTTTGTAGGTCAGTGTATCCTAGGACATCAATGAAATGAATACATTTTCCCTGCAACAGATTTAGGCCCAGGATCTGTGTATTTGCATATAAATAGAGTATTTATTCACGCGGATATAGGTTTCATGTATTTCAGTCTTGAAGTCTTGAAGTCTTGGGTGAAGCAGAAATTATCATCAGATAATGAGAAGTCTGAGGAGTCAATGCTGAGGTAATCATCTGGATCCTCTGATAAAATGCTGTAACAGTATAAGTCCCACATAAACTCACTGGCTGAGTGATTAGCTGACATAAACATTTTTTCCTCATCAAATGGTACAAAATGATGTTTGAAAGAAGAGTCGTTTACACATCCTGATTTTTTATTTTTTTATTATTATTTCTTTTGCAAGACCCAAAGGCACCCCCAGCTCCTAACAGATGTCCCCTGGGACGGAGTTACGACATACACAGCTGCTGTCTTAGTATCCTCTGTTTGTCTCTGTGTGATGGAGAGCTTTCAAGTATAAGTGAAATGGCAGAAATGGTGGACAGGGTAGCCAATTATCCCGACTGGATGACTCTTAGCAGCAGGTGAGTGGAGCTGGAGCGGCAGTCTGCAGCCGAGACAGAAGCAGAAGACGGTCAGCAGGAATCTAAGATGTGGAGATGTGAGAATCAGTCCACGGAGGAGGCAGAGGCTTAATTTGATTGCTTTCAAAGGAGGTTTGACACCAAGCTGCTGCAAATGGACATGTTCTAAGTGCATATCATTACCAACTGGCAGGCTGTTCACCACACAGTATCTAGTTTTTTTTTTTCCAGTGTAGCCTTTCCTGTTGAAGAAGCCTCTGGAAGGCCCACTGTTTGTATGAAATGAAATCCATGAAGCCTTAAAGATGAAGTGGATTATTTTCCATTATGCTTAAATGTAGGATGACTGTGCGGTTGTCAGAAATCTCTTCTTAGTCCGTTATGACAAATGATCAAAAACATATGACATGTAGAACGACTTCCTTAAGGAGTAGCATGTGTTTGTGGTCGCCCGTGCAAACAAAGCGCCTATTCCATCACAGGCTTATAGGAAAATCATGCTTGTCTGAGCAATTTCACCATTGGGCTTATCCTTTCAAGTGTAAGTTGTAAAATGAGGACTATTATTGATTGCTAATCTAAAACATCTTCTTGAAAATGTCCTTATGATTGTCAGGTGTAGGATCTACATCAGTGCACGGCTTATGCTGAGAACATTTGCTCATGGCAGAACCAATTTGACCGGCCTGACCCGTCACTGAGAACATTATGGACATTCAAAACATTTGGAAATGATGTCATCGTTCTGCACCCCAGCGCTGATGGAAGAATGACGGGAGTGATGGCACGAAATGAAATTTGTTCAGTTTTCCTTTGTTCTCTTGGTTTTTTTTCTGAGTAGAAAGAAAAAATCAAACCTTCTTCCAAGTTTTGTATTAAGTGCAGTCATGTCACTTCATTAATGATTTTTTTTGCAACTGATGATGGCCAAAACATGACTTTTTTATTTTCTGAGTACTGCAAACAAAACTTGACTCTGCCATTGCTATATAGATAAAAGTTTCATAAAGTCACTGCAGTGAATTTCTGAACACTCACATTAAAAATAAAAATGGTCATCAAAAAAACGTGACCTTTACGCCTCTTCCTCACCTGGTTAATAAGCTTTCTCATGGTCACTGAGTTCAAGCTCTCAGATATTTAGATTTTCATCCTCGTGTATTATTAATGATACTTTAAATTTTTAATGTAATATAAGGTACAGTGAGCAAATGGCTGAGGGACCATAAGGTTGAGGGAAGAGAGAAAACAATAATGTACTGAGACAATATTATCAGCTAAATCTACAATCGCCAGCATGATCAGACAGCGTGTGTTGAAAAGGTTTTTATTTCAGTGATTTGTTTAGAAATACCTGGAAGTAATGTCATGAACATTTTGCGGCGATAATAATAACCCAAGGGAGTAAGTTTGATGGCTTTCACATCGCAGCCATATGGATGAAACATTATTTCAGGTCAGTTCCTTTTCCTCAGTTTATTATTGCAAGTCACATGAAGTGGAAATAAACATCCTTGCTAATGGCCTTTACTGCTACAGTATATTGTGCGTGTTATTACTAATAGTCAATTTTGATACCATATTAGCTGCTTTCTATCTGTCATCTCCTTCTCAAGCCTGCACAGTTTATTTTTTTGTTTGGTTTTTTTTTTTCCCTTTTCTTTAGTCATCTTAGTTCTCAACAGCTGCAAAAAAGGTACATCACTTCAACCAGCTGCCTGGCAGCCGAGGCAAAAACAGTATGATTACACTTGTAGCTGAATCGTGTGCTTTTTAAGCTTTAACAGAGCAGTACCTGTGCAGCAGGGCCCTGTAAATGATCATGGGATCAGCGGGTGCTGAAAGGAGCTTGCAACACCAGCTTTTTACCCAAGTTCAAAAGCTCTCTGCTGCTCTGGCTTCCCTGTGCAGGGTGAAGCGGGGAGCACATGGCTAGTTTCATCAGCAGTAGGTTTACATTAGTTTTCTTCAGCTGATAAACCTATCAGCACCGTGTTGGGAGACAGATGAAGATGTAGAGTTGCTGCCTTTTCTCATCGACGTTACAACTTGATCCACTCCAATTTTTTATTTTTATTTTTTTACATGACAGCATTGTTGTAACACAATCACCTGTGTTGTAGCCAATTCCTGGAGGTAAAATGGTGGTACAAATTATTCATTGTCCTGGAGGCACGAAGCAGTACACTGACAACATTAACAGCCATATCACCATTGTCAGCTTTGAGGGATTATAGCAATCTGTAATGTTGCCTGAAGTCTCACACACATGAAAATGGATGAAGCTACGTTGGTGGGAAACATGCAAATGTTATTGTCTACATTCTGAGCTCAGAAATTTTCTTTCACTCTTCTTGATTTTCACTGTGATAAGTAAGTCCGCATTCATGCTTATCTGATGTGTGTAATTGGGTTTGAAAACCGAATCAGGTTTAATGTTGATTCCTGTGCACGAATGAAAATAATTAGAAAAGAAGTTGTGATTTTAACTTGACATCACTGAACTCCAGGAGAAAGCCGTTTCTCTAGAGTCGGACTGAATGTGGGAAAGGAAAAGAAGTCCGTGTCCTGTTAATGTCATTTGTCTCTGGCTGACGTGCTTCAGGCCTGGTGGGTGACAGGTGGAAGCAATAAATCATATTCTACATTCACCTTAAACTGCACATCATACCAAGGATGCAAGTCAGATACAATATGTAAGTACATGCATCTAAATAACTTTACATTTCAAATCATTTGATCTCCATGTCTTTTATTTCCTTTCTGTCTTTGTTCCTCAGGTAAGTGCCTCACACACACAGTGAGAGCCGAGACACTTCCACCTCCCAGGGGACTGAAGACAAAACAGCCATTTGGGTAAGTCTGAATGATGTGTAGGCGTGAGAGCAAAAACAGACAACCATTAATGTGTGTCTCTTAATGGGAGCCTCAAGTGTTGCAGCACATCTGCATGTATGTTAGCAGGCATTTTCATTTCTTGAGAATTTCTCCGCATTATGAAATAAGCAATGCTCACGCAGGCTTTTTTGAAAATATATTTTTCTCATGCAGATCTCAAGATCTGCATAAAAGAACTCAAGAATTTTCATTCTCCTGAACTGAAACTATGTATTTACTCATTATCTTAAAGTCTTCAAGGTTATCAGACAGAGGCGGCCGAAGTTTCATTCTCGGTTTGAGTATTTGATAAGTTTAATTTTCAGAGTAGTCGACTGTATGTGCAGCGGTTTCTCATTTGCCAGTAGAATTAAACCTAACCATAAAACTTAAACTCTCAGTTGTTCGAGGTGATCAAATGCACAACAATTAATTTGAGTACAAACCTTTTCCTTGTGTTTCATTTGCAGAACCCATCTGCATTAATGAATAAATTAATATTCAGTAATATATAGTGCTATAGTATAGTGATAATGCTAAATAATGAAACAGCTAATTTGAAACTACTGTCTTTGCTTCTGATTTGCTTTGTCAGTTTAGCCAATCACTTTCCTCACTCACTCACTCAATCAATCAATCAACTGATCAATCAATTAATAAAACCATCATCAACTATCCGTAAGCACTTAGTTGACTTGTTGTCAGTGAAGATCATCAGTTGTCTCTTCAGGCACTTAACTCTGTCTCTTCACTATCAGTGATGTCTGGATGTAAAGTGCCCTAAAAACTCTTTCAAGTTGCCTCTGTCCTGTTGTATCGCTGTATCTTATCTCAGACTTTTACCTTTGAAAGGTCAGACTTTTTCAAAGTCCTTTCGCAGCTCTATGTTCCTTCTCTCCCCAATTAGTGTCAACATGGTGATTCTTGCCTTTTATCCTTCCATATACTCTTTTGCACTCTCTTCTGCATGTCAGATCAGTGCGTTCTTTCACTTTGAAATGTTACAGAGCAAAATGAAAGACAGGGTTTTTGTAGAGCAGGGGTTTTGGGGAATGAGTCCACTGACTTCAGTCCAATCGGACTGGGTGGTCTTATCAGGTCCCACACACCCCTCTGTTTTCCCGGACGGACTATTATTTAACTGATCACTTTACAGCAAAAAGGGTAGGTGAACAGGCCAGGAGTGTTAATACAGACAGTTATTTCACTTTTTCTCCCGTTCTTGTTTCCCAATATTTATATGACTGATGTGGTGGAGGGCATTCCTGACGGCAGTCGTTCTGGCTGGACAATCTTTCATATCATGAACTGTAATAAGGGAACTGTTCCCAATGAAAGCATCTTAGTCCAGTATGGCAGGATAACAAAATACTTCAATGCGCTTTAGTTTGCGATTTTAGGTTGGAAAAGTGTGATTCAGTACAAAGCACTAAGGTACAATTTCCCTGATGGACACAGAAAATATGAAATCCCAGTAAGCTTCCAAACCAGAGCTGGAGCCGTTATATCATGCATGAGAATCTGTTATGAAAGGTCAAATCTGGACCATCTGGATATTTCGCTATGATTAGATTAAGATGTGGGATTACTCTTTATCTGTGCACATGTTAGAACATTTAAAGATTTATAGGGTTGCACTTGTTTAGGAGCATGCGTTCATCTCATGGAAACCCATAAGATGACCTCGAATTTTCACATCTGGCCTCGACTAGTTGATGGTGCAATGTGGGGCTTAGTTAGTAGGCATAGGTAGAAGACTTTTAATATATTTGACATTTCTTTCCTCATATTTTTTATATTAGTGGTGCTTTCATGGGTATGTACACTTCTGTTCAGCTATGGCAAAAACGGCTTCTCTGACAGTTACTGAAAATCTTTATGAAAGTCAGGGTCTGCTGTGTGCCAGCTAACAAGGCTCATGAGCCAGGAACCCAGAGACCATCAGGTGTTTTCTGCATGTGCGGAACATATCTAGGATCCCCAGGGGTTTTGCAAGTCTCCCCTTTGACACGGATCTAATCACTTTCATAGACTATCCAACCATATCTGGAACTGCTGAGGGAGCGAAGAGATTGTGTTGCAGAGTCAGATAATGCATCAACCTTTATGATGCATTTGTGTCAGGCCTGGCTGGTGTACGTACCACCTCTGCAGCTGTTGATGCATAAATCAAACAAGGAAACTTGATGAGGCCTTCTACTGGGCACTACTGTATGTGGGCATATTTAACTAATCAGTGACCATGAATGCGCTCAAACTAATCTGTGCTGTTTCTCAATGGAGAGTGACATTATCTGCTTTCACACATTTAAATACGTGCTATTTCACTTTTAATTAATAAAGTGTTTGCCAACTTGAAACACGCCAAAAGCTAAATGCATGTGTGAGTATTTCCTGACTTGATACAACAAAGGTGAACCTTCCTGCTTAAGCACAACGATCCTTTTCTAAGAATGTGTTTTGTGTTACACTGTGTTCTCCTGAAATCCTAGAAGTTGTCTGATCTGCTGCTCTGCGTGTAGGCCGGACCATTATATGTCCTTGGCATATCAAATGGTTCAACAATGGCATGTTATCCCTCTGGCGTTGACTTCCATTTGAATATCATCTGTCAGGCAGTACAAGAGGAGACCTGCTCCAACAGAAAACGCTCATAGCATCTGAAATTACACAGCAATTTATATGTCATGTGTAATCATTCTGCATCCACTCAGTATCTTGTGACAGCCATTAATTATCAGCACTTTTTGTGTTTCTCTCCCTCTCTTTTCTACCTGGATTCACAGTGTGTTCAATCACAGGACCAGCTTTGATATTAGAGACTGCTAATAAAATAGGACTACATTACAGGATGACATTCTAGTTGCTGATATGGTAACAGACCGTCTTAATAGAAATAGGTAAGGTAGTTAACTGACCTGCTTTGAGGTGTTTGGTAGTAATCTATGTGACAGACAGAGAGAGGCTGTGTGGCTGTACAGATATGTCATTCCTTTACACTGACCTGTTTGATAAAAGAGAAACACAGGATTAGGTTTCTGTGACACAACACTGAAAGGCTAAAGAAGCCTCACTGTATGCAATGCGCTAAAACAGGGACCATGCTAAGGATATCTTCCCCGCATCAACCAGACAGCAAATATATTTAACATTTTAAAAACTGTTCCACACGGAAATATGAACCCAAAGTGATATGTTTGTGATGTGATTTTCGATATTGCTTGTATTCAATGACCACAAACCTGCATCAAAGCTACTCTTAAGTAGAAAAAGCTTAACGTTTGAATCTGAGTTGTGAACAGAGAAGTGACCAGGCCAGCTTATTATCTTCAATGCTCCTCAGACCAGAAATGTCACAGTTCAACACAGGCTTCCGAGCGATTTTGCTGTATTTCATTGTATCAGAGGATTTTTACAATTCGATGTTTCACCGGGACTAAAACATTAAAATAATCATAATGAATAAGAAACTAATGCAAAAAAGGAATGAAAAATAAATAAGGAATCACCAAGGAAACTTCGCTGTGAAGAATTTGCATTGCAGAAAGTAGTTCCAACAAAAACTGTTCACAGTGTGGTCTGTGGTTTGTGATCAGTAACTAGGGCATTGTTTCTACAGGAACACACTGCTGTGGAGTTCTCTGATGCTTTAACAACCACAAATTAAATTCCATTTATCTTAGCGAGATAGCAGCAGAACTTCAGATTTCGCAAAACCTGAATAAATAAAACATAAAAGTTAATAGGGCAGTTAGTGAATAAAAACATTTTTTTAAAGTATCTTTTGACCTTATGCGATTTTTACATTTAGACAGTCAATGCAAATTCCCTCATTATCCCACTGCTTTAACCCGAAGCTTATGAGAAATATTTCAGCAAAGAAAAGATAATTGGATAAATCCAGCTGCATTTCTCCATGTCGCTCTAGATAATCCTCATATCTGCAAAATTACTTTTTGTCATGAAATCAATTTTGCCGACGCAACAGTTCGAGACTCACATCATCAGCACATGGGAACTATGAGCAATTAGCTGTAACTCTGTCCCTCTAATCCTCCTCAATGGACTTTTCATGGAGCCTCCCCAGGATGCTGAAGCGTGAGCCGGAGAAGTCATATGTCCTCTAAGTGAACAAAAAAAGATGCATGAGTGTTTCCTGACTTTACTAACAATTATAACAAACATCCAAGCTTAATTGCGCAAATAGAACATTTGTCCAACATGTCAACTGACTAAAATCCGCAGCAGTAAGTCGTGCATTGTTTGAAACTGTCCATTTATGTATCTGCATTTTTCACTTTCTTTTCCACATCCTTTTTCCCTTTATGGGAAAAAAACAGGGGACTTAAATCAGCCTGTAATATTTCTCTGTAGACTATAGGCGCAATCTCTAGCATACTTCAGATCACCACATCTGTCCAATCTCTCCTCAGCATCTGACATCATGCAGCTGTTGCCATGGGGAGCCCTCCCTGCCAGGAAGGAGCTTTGTCTGCTCTGTGCCATATAGTTACAGTTTAGATCATAGCAGGACCAATATAGAGTATATACCTTACAGACACACGCACACTTTCCCCATCATGTTGTCAAGTGTCTGTGGAATCTCTGAAACTATTAGACACCAACTGTAAAAAATATTTTAGGTGGTAAGGTACAGCTTCCTTTTCTTTAAGATTAAATCCTTGTAATTGATGTCTATCAAAAAAAGCTCCAGACATTAGCAAAAAGACCAAATTAATACCTCTATGACAAAGTTGGCCCATATTTGAACCAGTTTTGTGTTTATATTAGTTTATTTTGATACCAAGGCAACAAACTGGAGAGAAATCACACATACTGACCACAGAATGATGGAAGGGTTTTTACGTGACAAATCTTTATTTAGAATTCTGAAAGTTTTGAAATGTGTTATACAATTTTTTAAATTCCTTTAAAACACTGAGTTCATGGTAGAACATGCACCTCCATTTCGGAAATCAATTTGAGCAGAACCTATGGTGATTTGATGGAGCCCTTTGAGTCTGCAGCTCCTCTCATATCCCTGTGTCAGATGTGGGTCTCATCTGGTGCACATCTGGAGCTCATCAGGGCTCTGACCAGCAGAGGGGCGGGGGGGGGGGACGTGAAACAGCCTCACACAGAGCACAAGGTGCTCTGCAGAAGTTATTAGGGAAACAAAGGTGTGACACCTGGGTGAGTCAGCCTCACCTTAGGTCTCACTTAATTTTCTGCTTGACTTTGTCCAGATGAGCAAAGAAAAAATGTCATTGCTAAAAAGTTTTGCAGGACTTACAAAAGAAAAAAGTTCTGTGTGCCCCAATAATCAGATGAATTAGACTACGAGGAAAGACTGGCTTTTATTCAGTGCTGGTCTTCATTGTATTTAATGAACTGCGACGCCAAGAGTGATAGAGACCAGCCCCGATCATTTGGTATCAATACATATCCATGTCGACAAATTCCACAGCTTCTTTGAGTTAGTTTCAGGTCATATAATACTTCCTGTATTTCATAGTGAGCGTGTGGTCCTCAGGGAAAGGTAAACCAGTGCAATATGGATCAGGATCACTAAGTATATTTAATACATATAGGACAGCTATTTTCTTCCTTCATGTCGTTATATCATTCATGTCATATGGCAAATGGCTTCTGGATCCAGTGACCACTAATCCAAAAATTGCATCATGAAACCATGATCAAAGACCGCTGCTACATTACCTTACAGAGAAGTCCCATAAACGCTACCATTCACACAGCAGAGGCTATGTTATTGCCTCAGCTACACTCTCTGATTGGTGAGTTCAGTCTTCAGTCGGTTCATGTCCTAGCTGTGTGTTATCAATTTAAAGCTTCAGCTTGAAACTCAGACAAACAGGAGACAGTTTTATTTGAAAGAAAGGCTTTTAACTTCCTGTGGTGTTTCACAAACTTTTCCCTGCCCAGTGGGACGCTTGTCAGCCACTTGTCTTTGTCCAAGCTGTTCCTGTTTAGCTCGTTGACAGTATATTTGACACAAGTCTTGCTCCAACTTCCTCTCAGCCATAACAGACCTGAGGGCAGAGCAAGAGGCAGCAGTACGTTTTAGAGGGTTAACTCGGCTAATGAAGCCAGGCTGGCTAACAGCAATCTTGGGGTTTTTGTAGCAAAGTCTTCCATATGCCACTCTGCAGGAGAGCTGGACTAAGAGGGTCCTTGTGCTTGTTACTGCAAGCCTCCACGGGCAGCACCTTGTACAGCCCTGCAGCAAAGCAACTGTTAACGAGAATTGAGCCCTCTGAAATATTACTTCTCTGAGACTGATGGCTGTCAAAATAAAATAAGGCTGATGTTTGCTGAGTTTTTAAGCCCAAGGTCAATTAGTTGCTGAAAAGTTCCTGTTTACACACAGTAGACAGCCTGAATTAAACCTCTTAACTTAACAGTTGCTCTCTTTTCTTTAAACCTAAGTCGCTTTAAGGCAAAAATATATCGTCTCACATTGCCTGACAGTGCTGTGTGTATCAGCTGATGATTGAGTGAGATATCAAGACTCAATCATCCATGATTTTCTTTTTTTAATGGCCACACCACTGCATCAGATCTGAATGTTGTAGTCATCTTGTGAATAATCTTATAGAAAATTTCCTCCCAATGAAAGCTGACATAGCTGGTATCACAACTCCAATTTCAAATAAATATCAGGGCTTTGATCAAACAGGAATAGATCAAGATAATGAATTTCAATTTACTACTTTTTATAAAAGAAAGTATCAACAGATTGCAGACAAATGCCCAAGCTATCTCATAGCCAATTAATTTATATCACTTAGCACTGCAAAAAAAAAAAAAAGTGACAGAATGTGAAGGATGCTTGAACTGGAGTTAAGAGGTCAAAACAGGAGTGGTTTTACTCCCAAAACTCATTGACATGTGGCTAATGTAGTGTGACTGGATGTTTATTGTGATGAGGTGTTGTTGGAAAAGAGTTAATACTGATTCAGCAGCAGGATAAAGAGCTAAATGATAACAGAATATGATGAAGTGAAGTTGATGTAAGACTAACAAGTTACCACCGTGAGAGTACTTTAATACAATTCAGAGTGCCAAAATGCTTTGGAAACTCGAGGCCTTCTGAGTACTGCAGAGCTGTCTTTATCACTAAGATGCGGGCTGATGACCAGTTGATTGCGACGATTTTCAGTTAAATCCGAGCAGATGTTAATGAGGTGACTGGCCAGAGTCTAAGATCTGTTGGAACTTTCCTTCCACTAAGGTAACACCCTCTTTCTCTCCCCTCTCCCCACTTTCTTTCTCTTCCTGTTATGATTTCCCTTGATACAAACACTCACTTCGCCCTGGTGCATGCGTGTGTGGAGGCAAAGCGAGGCTTGCTTCCAGTGACTGATTTGTGTTCACATCTGGAAGTAAACTCGCTGATGGGGGGCCTATACGTGTACAGCTGTCTACTTAAAGCACTTCTTTCGCAAGAAATGTTCAGCGGGCTTTAAGTCCATCTACAAAGAAAAGAAAAAATTGCATGTGTATTTATGTACGTGTATGTGTGTGTGTGTGTGTGTGTGTGTGTTTGCTAATGTGTATTTAGACATTTGCTTGTTTGGTTGTGTGTATACTTTGTGAGACACGGAAACTGTGCTGATGATAGAAAAAAGAGGGCAATGTGCTGTTTTGCATGATGGTAGTTTTGTACACACTGTTACCAGTTTACTTGCAGCCATAAAGGCTTAGCATGAAATCGCATCTTCTGCCAGTTTATTCAACATTTCAAGCACAATACTTTGTGTGATTTACAGTCTTATTTTCAGATCCATTTTAACCAGTTGGATTAAAGTCTGTTTTTGGTCTAACCAGAACTAATTTATGCCCCAAAAGCAAACTTCTGTCGCATAGCTTTTAAACCCATGACAAAAGATGAAAAAGATTTTCTGAGGATTTAACCTCAGTTCATGTGTCCTATATAAGAGGTGGGGGGTTGGTCTGATGCTTGAAATGGAAACTAATCTAGTGTGAAATGGGCCTTGAGGCCAGGCCATTGGACCTGTCCAAAAGGAAAACATATCGCAAGCAGAGAAGGATCTGATGTCATCTGAATCTGGGGGAGAGAAACCTGACATGTTGTTCACTCAAGTGGCTGTTGACAGCACCTAAATTTATTGTTCTCTCATTATTTTTGTTCCATGATGAGGTACCAACGATCTCAACAACGGAGTCAGAACAACAGCCGCAGCACTCATAAATAATGCAACTGCTTGACTGGATACAGGCTGAATGCAGACTCCACAGGCTACAAACCCAAAGTGAGTTCCCAAAGAGACCCCACAGAATGAGCTTAGGGAGGTTAAAAAGGCCTGTCAACAACATAAACAACATCCTGAGCGCAGAAAGAGGGGCCCTCTGGTGTTTTACTCTCTTTATTTCCACTCTCGCTCGGCCTTTTCACAGCTTTTGCCGAAATATGTGGCTGTTTTCCTTCTCCAAACTTGCTGAGACAAAAAGAGCTGTCTCCTGTTTGTGCATTCTCTATCTGCACCCAGTGCTAATCCTCATCTGAAGAGACTCTCCATGGAGCGTAATGCATTGCAGAGGTCACAGGCGTGATTGTTCAAGCTGACACTGACACAACAACCAGGGGGCTATTCAGCCTATGGCAGTGCGGTTGAAAATCTAGGTTGCAAAAAGCACAGTTGGAGTGGAACCCCTTGGAAAGTTACGTCACATCAGCCGAGTTTATCTACATCCTGTGATCTGGATCAGGTCACTAATATATTCATTTTCTTAACTGTCCCAAAGTGTAAGTAGAGATGATCACCCTTACAGCTACCTCACAATTGGATATAGTCCAGAATTAAGCCAGCTATTGCTCCTCTGTTTTCACTTCTTATTCAGTCCTTCACCTCCAGTCCATCTCTCTGTGTTAATAACTCTCAGTCGACCATGTGCATTAGCTTGATCTTCGCAGAAGTGTATAATATCGATCACTAGATTTCTATGTTATGATAAATTCATGGCAGGCCACGCACTGCTCTCTCTGAGGCTGCCAGCTCATCAGGTTTGTGCTGTTAGAGGAGTAGAAAACTCATATCCTGCTCAATAAAGTTGAATAATTGATGTTAGTGGGTCTCATTATTCCTTTCAGGGTTTGGGGGGGGGTCAGAGTTGTTTACTTGAGTCAAGGCTTTTAATGGCTTTTGTTAATTCAACTGCTTGTTTGTGCAAGTGAAGATAATTTTGCATTTGCCATCATTGTGCATGACACTTGAAGCTTAAACATATAAATCTATATATATAAAGTTACACTACAGTTACTATAATTTCATTAAGCAATAAATAAACCATACAGTTTGAAGACATAACGACTATAATAAACATTGAACTAACATACAGACACCAGTAAGTACACTGGCCCTATAAATAAGTAGTGGCTCAAGGGCTCCAAATGCAATTTAAACTGCATTAATCCCGTGCACTGTGCACTTTTCCTCATTGTTTGTTTTATCCGTTTGCACATGTTTTGTCAAGCTATATGATGTTGCATTTTTGTGAAGGGTCATCTTCACTTTCTAGTGTTGCTCATAATAATGCACCACATAGCAAGAAGCTATTCTGACTTTTGGACAACAATACTACGCTTCCCATATTGCCATCCAAAAAACTCTGAATTGAATTCAACAATAAAAGTGTTGGAGGGCCCTTTAATATCAATTTAAATATGTTAACATATCTCAGTTTAAGGGCAGCATGTTACCCCAGAACAAGAAGGTCGCAGGTTCGGTTCCCGATTGGCTGGGACTGGCTCCAGCACCCCCCACGACCCGGAAAATGGATAAGCGGTAAAATTTGAATGAATGAATGAATGAATCTCAGTTTAGATTTGGTGTTGTTAGGCAGAGCAGATGAACAGCTGTCACACATTGGAGCACATTAAACCAGCGATTCCCAATGAGAGATCGTCAGGTGTGCCGTGGAGGATTGTCCAGTTTCACCTGATTGGTACTCTAATCCTTAGAGTGCCGGTCGGGTGAGGTTGGGTGGTCTTCCGCGGTGCGCCTATGTGCCGCGGCACAGCAGATGGGAATCACTGCATTAAACTGAACTCAGGGAGGGAGACTTCCTCTGCAAGCAGCTACAGAGAACCCCCAGTGCCCACACTGTCCCATTAGTTGTGTCAGATTGTCCCCAGGCACCCTCATTAGCAGGGCAGTGATGACTGAGACTGAGTGAGAGCTGTTTGGTGGAAGTCTAAAGGGGCCCCCATGGTTGGTGACCATGCCAGTAAGTTGGTCTGGGCAAGAGCAAGGGGCAGTGGACTTGAAAGAGCAGGGGACAAGGAGGGTGCGGAGAATCTCTCCAGCGGCCCTTTTAGCCCAGATCAGGTGTCGACGCTGCATGCCAGAGTTTATATAGCATTGGGCAACAAGTTGTGAGGAAACCTGATCCTCATAGAAGCGGTGGGTCGGCTTTCCTCACACTCAGGCAGCCCTGTGGCTAGCCACCAAGCCATGGTTTCCCCACTACTTGGGGTATGTATTACCTCTTCCCCAGTGCTAAACCATCGCTCCCTCACCTCTTGCCCCCCTCCTCCCAGCGTGAAGCCTGTCCAGCAACTCTCAGGTTTCACAGACACCGCTGGTAAAACCCTCTGACGACAGCCCTGTCGGCAGTGTATGAAGCAGAAAGAGGATCGTCTGACTTGGGCCGCTCCCTGGACCTGGTGTGCGTGGAATGCTCAACAGAAAAGAGAGGAGGACATCACCACTTTTAAGAGGAGGACGCCGCAAGTTCAGATGCCCCTCTCATCTCTGCATGTAACACGATCTCGTGTCGTTTACCATGGCAGAGTAGGGGGCTCCTTGACTCAGGCTGAACTTGTACCTCCTCCTGTTACCCTGTATCCAACTCCTTCCTTTTAGTGTGTCTCAGGTCAGAGCAGGCTTGGGTTCTCTCTCCAATGGGAGAAATGATTTAATGGGAGTGACAAACTAGATCTGCATTTGTGGTTTTAACTAAATACTGTGCAGTCAATATATATATATATATATATAAAAATCCCTCTTTATTGTCTTAACAGAAAGTCATCTTTTCCCTGAATGAAAGTTATGATTGAACTTTACCTGCACTCAGGGAAAGATTGACTAACTGGCACCAGCACAAGTGATGTCCTGCAGAGTCATATCTCCATGGGCAACTTGGACAACAAACAGAAGCACTAACTATGTTGACAGAGACCTTATAACAATAACATAAAGGCAGAAAAACACAGAGAGATTATTCATTTCAGGATGCATCAGTCATCGAGAAAATAAAGGAGATAGTGAAAAAGTGATTTCTGCAAATCCTCCTCATGGAAATAAATCAGTTTTATTGGTGATGCTGTGTTGAGTCTGATGACTTCTCCATGAAACTCATTCCCTTGGGGGTAAAAACTAAGAATATGGCAAAACTCTGAGCTGGGTTTTGTTATGAATCAAGTATTCCCATGATGCTTCAGTGTGGATGAGCTCATTCTAGACTGATATGAACTGTTTTACTTTTGCAGCTCTGTGAAGAATGTACTGGTAGAAGGAGATGAATGAGCTCTGTTTTAAGTGTGAGAATAAAACTTCTCCACTTTGAAAAATGACTTATATTGTCTTCACCTCCAGCTTTACAGGAGTACATCATGCGATCAGTTGTGCCAGGCACCTACAGTGAAACATCATTAATTCCAACAGGGGGTACAAACAATTTATTAATAAGGACTGTAGTTTTATCTGATGACAAATTCATTCGTTGATGCTGTATATAGCACTGAAGAGCCCTCTCTTTTCTTGTAAGCACTCTTCTCATGTGTGGCAGCATCTCTGACAGGGGGCCTGGAAAACACTCTTTAGAGTAATCCCAAATAAATGATCCTTATTTGGAGATGAAGTTTGGGTGTTGTAAATATTGCTTTAAAAAGGTTTACACACTGAGGTGAGAGTTATTGGTTTGCGCAACGTGAAGCTTATAATGTGGGCTCTTGAATACAGCAGATAATAAACTCTCACAGTCACTCCCCAGGTGAAATATTATCCTACCAAAATGTGTGTTTCCGCCTTTTGTTACAGCCTCTTTGTGTTTAGTTTCTGTTAATGTTAATGTGGTTTACTTTAGACTGTGACACCTGAGTGGCAAATCTGACTCAGGATATAATATTGTTGAAAAGCTGTTTCCAATTTACCAAAGCTTCAACAGTGAGGAAGATACAGTTTAACTAACTTATCTGTCCACTTCAACTTAAGAAATAAGTGGAGTAAAATTTCCCTCTCCCACTAGAAATAGTTTCTTCCTGTGGAATAGTGGTGGTTATTGTGACTTGAAAAGAACTTCAGCCATCATTGTCTCTTTAACAGAAGACATTTAGCTCTGTGATCAGATCAGAAGCTTCAGGGGGATGAGACGGGTCAGGGTGTTAGTGGTTAGTGTGAGAACTTCAGTTAAAAAAAAGATGTGATGTGATAGAAACAAGATGCTGAACTCTTCTGAACTTATTCAGAATGCAGAGTGAACAGTTGTTAGCAATAATACTTGCTGTGCAGCAGTAACAAAACTTGACAAAAGGCTCCGGCACATTGGATGCATCAGAAGTTGTGTCTTGCCTTTCATAGACCAAGTTCACAGGTAAGAGAGCGCATACATTAGCATCTTACCCATTTCGCCTGTCTGGTGTGACATTTCATTCATTCATTCATCTTCTTCTGCTTATCCATTTCCAGGTCACGGGGGTGCTGGAGCCAATCCCAGCTCACACTGGGCGGGGGTGGGGTACACCCTGGACAGGTCACCAGTCCATCACAGGGCCAACACACAGAGACAGACAGAGACCAACAACCACTCACACTCACACTCAGACCTACGGACAATTTAGAGTCACCAATTTACCCAAACATGATGTCTTTGGACGGTGGGAGGAAACCAGAGTACCCGGAGGAAACCCATACAGGCACGAGGAGAACATGCAAACTCCGCACAGAAGAGTTTTCCCAATATTTTGAACTTTTTCTTCTGCAGAAGAAATCAAAATGCTGACAAAACAATAAAAAGAAAGTATAAAAGTGGATCAACAGACTAAAAAGCTGCCTTAGCATGCAAACAGTTTGGGGAGGTTACTGTGACAACACGCAAGCACTGGTGGCCATGGTAAGTCACGCGTGACAGAGTGGAGATAATAACCTGTAACCGTATGGCATGTCGTCTCTTCTCTTACGTTACCTGGATTCCACCCAACTCACTCACAGATAAGAAGTCTGAGGAGATCAAAACAAAAACTTGTATCAGATCTTTCCAAGAGACTGTCAGCTTTACCAGAATGGCTGCCGATAAGGCCAGTCCATCATGCAATAAAAAGCGACAACACGACTGCGTTGTCTGTCTGCAGGAGTCTGCTTTCTTCTTCCCCAGTACTTATTCCAGTGAAGAGACGCAACAAACAGATGGGAAGACAGACGGCTTAGGAGCCTGCAAAGGATAAAACATGAAATACACTCATATTCTTTTTGTTATCACTTTGCAAGCTTCCTTTAGACTGATAATACAGTGAAGTTGGTGAGTTTTAGGTTTCCCTCTCAAATATTCTCAAATATTATAATAACCATATCAGTGTCCCAGTATGATCAACTCTGTCAGCATGAAAGAGGCTTGCGTGAAATGAAATCTGGGTCCTCGAATGTTATCCGGGTGATCTAACTCAAATACCCCCATTCCCTCCTTGCAACAACAAAGGGATGTGCTGCTGATAATCTGTATTCCGTGCATTGACAGTGAAAGGGAGGTGATGCTGGTGGTTGGGTAGGGGACTAAAAGGGAGTCGAAAGCAGCAGGAGCATCTTTAGCAGCTGTCAGACATTGTTTGTGGGCCGTGGGACCTTAGTTTGAAGTGTTGGATAAGAAAAGCATATCAGAATGAGAGTTCAGAAATACGTGTCAAGCAAATAGCGTGCAAAGAATAGCAAAACAGCAATGACATGGCCATCATAAGACGTAAATCCAAACCAAGACATAATCATGATATCAATACAGTGAGAGCAGCGGAGACAGGGGACCAGAGCGTATAGAAAACTATGCTTTGTTTGCTGAAGAAGATACCAGTTCTCAAAGCCAAACACTGATTCATTGGTCCTGCCAAAACTGGTATTTGTTTTATGTTGATGGGATTCAATGTGGAAGGACTATAAGGCCCAGGCCCTAAATGTCTCTGTCAATAAGGGTTGATATGGTAAATGGTGGCATGTTTGGGGATCTGGTGACAAAGCTAGTAAATTTTGAAAAGCACAGTCACATTCATTTGTACTCTACCAAACAACGAGGGTGCCAAACTAAATGTGGCTCCAATTTAAAAACTCCATGTCTGTCCCATCTCTGCACAATAAGTATAAAGGTAGTGCAAGAGGCTAGGTATCTTAGCATAGCATAAAAGACTGGAAACAGCTCTCTTAAAATATTGGACCACTTCTTTTGGGGTCAAGTTAACCAAAATTTTCTGGTTTGAGTAAATAATGGACATGCGATCCTTCCCTCTCCTACGGCCAAGAAATATCTGCAAATCACAAGCCCATCACTTGTGCTTTTTCACAAGCAGCAGATCAGTATGTTGTTGTTGGTACTTCCAATAAGTTGTGACTGCCACGTGAACCGATGTCAGCTCAGACAGATATAGGCGTACCTACAGTATAAAGGGTTCTTGTGCAATTCCCTTAACATCCTACAACTTTTTACATGTGATGTCTGGAGCCAAATGGATGTGCTCAAATTGACGTTATAGGTTTCCACAATATTATCCTGTTCTCAAGACTCCCATTAAAGCTGCACAAACTGTTGCCAGATACAAGAAAGAGCTCAGCGCCAAGATAAAAAAAAAAAAAGAAGAAGAAAAAGAAGAAGCAATTTTGCTTAATGTTCTAAAATAAAGGAGAGAAAGAGGAAGAGAATATTTGACGAATGGATGGAGGGTCGTGGGAAGCTTTTGTCAGTGCTGTGCAGATACATTAGAACTTTAAAGTTGTCATGAGAAGAAGAGCCTTTACACTGAGCAGATGCAGAGGCAGTAATCCTAAAAGGCTAACGGAGAAATATTCTCAGACTTTTCCCATTTCTCTGTATTGATGTGAAACATTTGGATTTCAGTTGGGAAAACAGTGCTAACACATGGACTCCATGTTGGTCTCATTATAGTTGGAGCTCATTCTGTAGTCACAATTCTTTTTTGCCATGGCTCTCAGTTGTGAGATCCTTGGTTAGTTATTTATTTCACATTGCAGTGGTGTGGCTTTGTCAAAACAAGAAGACGCACACAGTACCCAAAGAATCATGTCTGTATTGGCCTGGCCTGCACCTCACACTGCCAACACCAAGCGCTAGTACAGGAAGCTGCACATCTTTTAGCAATGCAGGCAGTATGGCAGAGTTCAGATCAGCTCTGTGAGAGAAAATGTAGCAGACTTTCCAACATCCAAAGTTTGCCAAAATTCCGGTTGAACTTTTGCCAGATATCAGCACCAATCATCCGGCGAGATGACGGATACACGCGGGCGTAAATTAATGGAAGATTACTTTTCAACATCAGCATGAGTATTGCTACTGTGTGGGGTTTGATTTATATGATTAAATATAATATAATTGCTAAGGTCCTAACTTTCAAGAGTACTTCTGTATTTTTTTGAATGCACGGCTGTTTTAGTTCTGAAACCCACCAAGGATGTCGGGGTGGAGGTGAGGGGAATGGGAATCTACACTTTGTTTCTTTTCCCTCACTATTTTCATTTCCAAACCTTAACCACACAGTGTCATCACCACCATCTATCTTAAGCCTCATGGTAGTCCCTATGCACAGACGCAGAAGATAACAAAGATGCTGGGTTTGCAGAATTGTACAATATTGATATTCTTGTCTGCTAAAATCAGATCAAAACTGCTACAAACTCCAAATATACCGTCTGATTTCAACAGAGCAAGTGTTTGTGGTGAAATTTCCTCACATTACAGCCAAGAATGAAGGGGGGAGGGGGGGGGGGGTAGAGAAATACCAACAAGCTTTTCAAGCCTAACAGTACAATTTTCAAGGTATAACAAAAGTTTTTGCATGGTTTATTCATTCGGTGCCACCAGTTAACCAGTTTTGAGACAGTGAACAAGTATCAAATATTTACTGAGGTGAAAGGGCTCCAATATTTCAAGATTGCAAATCTTGGACAAGTGTCACCTACACATGGGCTGTTTAGAAAAAAATAAATAAACAAATAAAAAAAAAAATTGTATTTGTGAGTCGCACAGATTGTATTTTAAGATACAATTTAAGAATTACAATAATACAAACAGTGACAATGAAAGTGGTGCGCCATTTAAATGCTTGTAAAAAATTATCTTGACGTTGAAATGGTGTCTCAATTTTAAAAGACTAGTGAGCCACCCAGATCTGAAATAATAAAAGAGGCTGCCCTCTGCTCCAAACAGTGAATCACACCTTCGATTTAAAAAGTCCACAATGAATGTCGCTGCATACAGAATTCAATTAGAGACAGACCTTTGCCTCTGAATAATTATCACGTGTAATTTTCTGCACGGGGGTATGGGTTCACTTACCGCAGCTCTGACTGACAAGCACCCCTGCAAACAGAGAACTGGTAGACTCAACACAACACACACACACACACTCTGTAAATAGGGAGCATATATAACAGGCACATTGTACTGAGTATATTGTCCACTTCAGAACTGCGGTTGTGTGTATAAACAGAGTTGACCAAGTGAAATGTAGGTCATATGAAATATATGGACTGTATATAGTTAGGCATTATGTTTTTCCTGCAGACATTGTGCTATTGTTAGTTTAGATCATGGGCTCTCATTCAATTTAACAAAATGGGGCTGGGACAATTGTGCCGTTCAGTCAATCTTGGCCCAGTTGTGTGACCACACAGACTCCATATAACAGCATATGATATGATGTCAAAAAAGCCACCCATAAAATGGTGTGACCAGCAGTTTATTCAGTATTGAACATATAAATACTGAGCTTCATATAAAGGCCTGTCGAAACATTTAAAAAGGACCACGGCTGACAAGATGTCGGAGCTGTGTACGCAGCCACATTTCAATTAAACTGTTAAATCGGTTATTTTCTTTCACAAGGAAATTCTCATCTTTCAGTGTGTAATGGCATTTGTTCGTACAGGCGCACACAAAGGCAGCAAAATGAGTGATGCCTTTGTGTGCGTGCGTGCATGTGAGTGCTGTGTGGCTCATTCTCTCATTCTATGTATTTGCCTTGCGCGCCTGGCACTCCAACTATCTGTCTGCTTTGGCTGCGGCTCGCCTGTTGTTTCTCTCCAGGCTCACGCTCTGGAGATAAGGACAGGAGAAGAATTGAGATAACGCAGAGAACCAGACATACCCCCGCTTAATCCCCGGAGAGCCAACACTGTGATAGCCTCATTCCAACCCTGATTTAGTGACTCTGACACTACATAATTACCCCGTAAGCACAGATAATCACAATCTGTATCAATGAGCAATTAGTGTAGACAGGGGCTTAAGGCTCCCCTGGGATGCCAAGTTAGAAGCCTGCAGGGAAGATCGGAGGATGGCTTCGAAGCAATGGTGCTCTTACTGATGCAAAACAGTAAGACAGTAACAGTAATAAATCATTGAAATTGAAAAAAAGAAAACCCACCCTGTTTCAACTTTCTTTACAGACAACAGATATTAGATATCAAAATTCAGATTAAATGCAGCTTCACCTTGGTTTGTTGTCTGATAGCTGGAGGCCTTTGTTTGATGAAGAAATTAGACCAACCACATCAACTGTATGAGGATGCCTGTTTGAGGGCGCACCCAATCATCAAAAACAAGTAAATACTCACAGACACACTCATGCAAAACGTCAAACAATCACATAACATTGTTGACTCATTGCAAAAAGGAATCTACTGAAGCAATGGACAAGTAAATGAGGCCATTTTGATAAATCTGACCACCATGTAGATGTTATACACACAGTTAAGTGCATTTTATTTGCGAACAGTTAAAACTGCCAAATTAAAAAGTCCAGATCTCGTGGAAACCATCTTGACATTGAGAGAGGCCCCTGTTTTTGTCACATTGCACAGATACATTCTTCCCATTTCAGTCCCAAACCCTCTCTCTCCTGCTGTTTGTGTTTTCCATCATTCCTAATTCCTGAACCCTTTCCATCTCATCAGCAGCTTCAGACTCCAAGACCCCTTTACTTGTTGGAGGAACAGACATAACCCAATAAGTCTGTTTACTGCACCGGTCAAAGGTCAGGCATTTTTACAGAGACAGGATTGGCTTCTGCTCTGGAAACTGGAGATTGCCTTGGATTTGTGTAAGTGAACACAACATGAAAGTCACTGTTAAGATAGTGGAACCATGGAACCATAGTTTGATGAATGAGTTTAAAAAGTCATTTATTCCCTTTCAAATTAACACATTATTTTTACATTACTTCTCAATAATAAATCATTAATTTTGTCAAACAAAATTTCTGATGAACAAACATGTTTCTCTGAGTCATGATTGGAGGACTGATTATTGGGAGTGAGCCTTAATGGTGTTTGCTCTACCTGGTGAGCCTCTGAGGTGCTCCTACTTTTTGTGTTTTTTAAATCCACTGATTTCCCTCATGATCCCAAATACCCAGTAAAAGCCCTCCTTACCACAAACCTCCTTCAACTTGCTAAAAATGTTTGAACGTTGAATTTAACTGAGGCGCCACCCAGCCGTCTCCATTAATATGACAGTTCTCGTGGATTGGCCTGAGGCACCATTTGATCCCTGCAGCCTCTTAAAACAGCATAATTGAATAGTTAAAAGGCAGAGCCAGTCTAACCATTGGCTTTATTGTTTTAATCCAATTGTTTTAATTTTATTTCCCAAAGGGAAACACTGCATCGAGTTCCTACAGGCATTTACTTTTCACTTACATTTTCAAAAGTACCTCAGTTTGCCAGCAAAATGTAATTCCATAAATCTCTCAGATTACAGGTTTATGACCCAGAGGCAGTTACAGTATTTTATTATGAACATTTTTTATTCTGGTGTCATGCCCCTACAGACCAGAGTGCAATAGTCAGAAAAGCAGCTGGAAGAGTGGGTTATTTTTTTTTTGTTTGTTTTTTTTCTCCTGAGGTTTACAATTCTCTCACTTCATCCCCTCCTCCCCAGCGTGTGTCTGAAAAATAAATTGGACGCCTGTTAAAATCAAGAGCCTTATGTAACCATACTCCAACAAGGGCAAAACAATCACAACTCAGCACGGCTGTGAGTCAAGGTTCAAGAGAGACGTTTTATTCATTTTGAAAGAATACTCCAGGGTCTTCAGAGAAACTTTGGTAGATAGCTACTCTGTCAAGAAAGAAAAACAAACTTGAATCAGCACCTCACAGTTATATGCCTCTGCCAACCGGCCAATATGCAAGAATTATGGTCACAAGCTTCCCTTCCTGAATTTCAGCAATGAATAATGTCCAGAAGTGTTTTTGCAGAGCATGTGTGAAGTTGACCTTTGGCCTTTGGGATATAAAATCAAAGTCATCTGGTAAAAGTTTATCATATCTGTGTTGAATCGTGTCATTAGTTGTATATGAATATGTTTTTTATAGCCTAAAATGTGTTTTGTGAGCTTGACCTTTGACCAACAAATTATAATCACTTCATCCTTTAAAATCTAATTAGTTCATGCTGGAGTCAAAGTGAATGATCGTGCCAAATTTGGAGAAATTCCCATTAAGTGTTACTGACATGTCTTGTTCACAAGAATGGGATGAACATACGACCCAAAAAACACAATGCCTCTCTGACTCGGGCGTGATGCTCACATGGAGGCATGAAAACACAAATCCATGACCCCGTAACACCAACGCTCAAGTATGTGTGAGTGGGAATGTTTTTCCTCTTCCTACGGGCTGATCCCTAAGGGAGAGGTTATCACTGAACCCAACCAATTGTGCATACCTGACTCCTTGTGACAACAAAATTATTCACAGTATGTTATCCTTTGTATTCAAAAGACAGCTTTTTCCTTTTAAATGTCACAACTCTCTTTTCAAATTTCTTTTAATAGAGAACATTATTGTTTGGATAAAGAACATATGTGCATACCTGAAAATTGCACTCATATGAGCATTGGCCCACCCGACTCTAAAAACGTGTAACAATGATACACTGCTGTAATGGCCTCCACTCATCTTAAAAATTTTGAGATCTGGTTACAGCAATTTGCTCCCATTCAGCCATAAGGGTGTTGGTGTGGCTGGACAATGATGCTCAGTGATAAGTCCTGGATCACAGTTGACATTTAAATTTCTTCCAAAGGTGTTCTGAGCTCAGAGGTCTCTGCAGGCCAGTCATGTTTCACATACAGGACCTCAAGTTGGAGACAGCATCTGCCCAACATAAACAACAGCAGAAAAAATTATGAATACGTACGTGCAAATACATTGCTTTGTTTTCTCTGGGTTTTCTTTTTATTTATGTGTTTATTTATTTATTTTTTGCTAAATGTACCCTGCTATCCTAAATCTGTGGCTTCATTAACTTTCTTTTAATGTGAATGTGAATATCTAGCATATCTGGGTGAATATGAACTTGGCTGTATTTGATCCTCGGCTTCATGCTGCTGGATCAGCCTGTGATGACTCTGCAACAGCTGTGGCTGCTATTCTTTCAGCTCACAGAGACTGCTTGAATGCAGCATCAGGTTCGAAGTGTGAGGAGTAAGCACGGACAGTATGCGAAGGACTCTGTAATTAGAGATCGTCCATGCAAAGGGGGAGAAGTCAGTAAAGCCTTAAACACTTCCGAAGAACATCCCTCTCCTTACCACTCCTGCCAATGCTTAAAAGGTGCGACAGTAAACATTGCTGCCCCAACCCTAACCCGCTTTTAGAGATCCTTCCAATATACTTCACAAACTTTTAAAATTCAAATGCACACAACTTGTTAATAGCGTCTTTGTGGAATTTCGCTCATTTTGAGTGTCACCTTCTTGAATTTCACAAAAAATGGGTCCCACAGACTTCCATCAGGACTGATTGAAGAGGTATTTGTTTGAATTTCATGTGTGTGTAGATTTATGTGTGCCGGTGCCTCGGTCTGTGTCACAAAGGTTGATTAATTCTGACACAGGCTGACAGTTCTCTTACTACAGTGATATATTTTACCACACATGTGCAGAGGATTGCACAGCATTTAAACCGGTCACCTTTTCTCCTCTGAAAGTATTCTACCCTTAGCTTGATGGCAGGTCTGCCTCTCCTAATATGTCAGAACATACTGAAATGGCTTGTCTGAATCTACACCAGGCTAAACTGAAGCAAGGAGATTTTCTTCTATAAAAACAATGACTTTTTGTGGTCTCAGTATATCAGTATCCTCAGTAAGTAACTCATTCAGTCAAGGTAAAACGAAAATTGTTAAAATCTAATTAGAATATAATTATGAGTGTTAGTATTGTTTTCTCTTTATCATTATCATTATTATTGCAAAAATGTCACCTTGATAAATGAAAGATGTTTTTCGGTAGTCTGATAGGTCAACCAGCATTACCAATTCTCAAAGCACAGGGTTTACTGTATGTGGAAGGAGTGGAGTAAGAGCTGCTCCCACTCAAGGCCTTGATTCAATAAAAGAACGGCTGTGAAAATATAAATCTGTGTGTAGGGTCAGTAATGGCCTCTCCTGTACCTATTTCAAGAAACAGAAAACCTCAGAAAATGCAAATGCAAGTCTGTTTCAAAAAGTACTCAGGGAACAAATCCCTTACCTAAAATGCCATGCAAGCACCAGTTCTATGGCCCCAAGAAGAGTGAGGGACTCCTCTACCTTAGATTGATGTGTCACCTGTTTGTAAAGCAAATTTCCTTGAATGCTGATATTATTTTTGTTCAGTTGAAGCATGTGACTGTTAAGCTAAAGCCCAGAAATACAGGAACTAGACCCCAAGTAGCAGACACAGGACACAGAACATAGGCAAAAAAAAACAAGTCTTTAATGGGAACAGAAACAGGACCCAAAGTCAGGAAAGGGGGTGGCAGCTTAGAGACCAGGCAGCCAGGCAGGCAGGCAGACAGACAGGCAGCCAGACAGGCAGGCAGACAGACAGGCAGGCGGGCATGCAGACTGGAAAGGCAGACATGGATTCAGACGATTGCTGGAGCCAGAGGTCAGATTGGCTGGTGGCCATCAAGAAGATGACTGGCAGGTGTGTGAACAGAAGGAGGAGGCCCAGAGGACACGCCCAGCAGGAACACAGACACACACACACACACACACACAAACAGGGAACACACAGGGAAGCAGGGAGAAAAGGTGGAGTCCTAAAAATGACATGTTTGACATTTGGTTTTACTCTCTCTTTAAACATAAACAAAATGATGTGACTCTGCTCACTAGAGCCTAAAACCTGCTTGTTTCCACTTGTGGCCTTAATCTGATCTGATTGAATTGCTTCTTATTGCTGACCAGACAAATCAACTCTTACACTTACATTAGTATTTATAGTTTAAATACCCACGCTTTACCATAAGCCATGATCTGTTCATCAAAGCAGGAGCAGTTCCAAAAACAAACATCAGTAATGTGTTAGCCAAGCTAACACAAGGTTGAGTCCTTCAGGTGAAGTTGATGTGGACAGGCCATCTTACTCTCAAAGGGATAGTGGAAGACCAACTCTAGGTAATCCCATTAATCTTTTTTGTTCAGTGACATCCAAACCAAAGAGAGTGAATAGTGAAACAACACCATTAGTGATCTCCCTAAATGCATGAGGCAGCTCATCAGACTTTGATTAATGGTGTTACTCTCTCTGGGACAGAGGAGGGAGAGAGTAGCAGATCTAAAGTGACAGCAGTTTGAATTGGTTACCATACCCATTTTCATCCCAACAGCCTGTATGTGCTGGTTAAAAATTGAACTACTCCTGTTTCATTTTAGTGTCGTCACTAAGGAGTTGAAATTTGGTTTTCTAGCACATTTATTATCTTTAATTTTAGAATATGAAGTTAACTTTTTATCTTGGTTGAAGCCCAGTAGACATACACTTTAAAGTAGCTTTAAAGAAATCGAAGCAAACGAAAAAGCTGCTTTCCAGTGCTCCTAATTGAGTTGTTTGCTTCGTGTGTGTGTGTGTGTCACAATATATTTTGTGTTAATGAACTGTGTTGTGTCTAGTAGATGAGGTCCTCATGGCTTCTAAAATTGTAAACATAGAAGGGCACATGTAACTAGATGCTTTGAATAACTACACATTAAAATATAGAAGCAACAAAATATAGAACATATTATATAATAATTTACATACATGACATATATATTAGTTTCTCCATTGGCTCATCTGTTTTTATTTTCAAAGGACAACCATGAACACCAAAACTTTGATGTGCTGTAGAAAAAGTCTGTATATATCCAAATCCAGAAACTGACAAACTACACCACACCAACAACGTCTCCCCTGCTACTCCTCATTTTTCTTCTCTGTGTGCGGAAGAAGCCCGGGGGATTATGGGATGCTAGGAACACAAAATAATATATCATCAAGTTGACTGATGCATTATGCTGCATACATCCCCTCTCTAGCTATAGTTGAGTATCACAAGCGATTCAGCGATTGTTTGTATATAATTTTTCCCTTGCAAACTGCACAGCAGATTTATCAATGAAAATAATCTGGTGAGAAAGAAACTGTGATGACCTCACAGTAGCTGCATTTCTGCAGCTGTTAAACATGGCAGAAACTTTGAACTGAAGTAAAGCACACAATTATAATAAACATTTCAAACAATAAAAGGATTATGGGATTTTTTTTTTCATGACTATTTTCAAACAGAAAGAGAATTTAAAGTAATCTAACAGATGTAGATGAAATCTGTCATTTTTCTCAGCTGTTGCTTATTCCAGCTGAGGTGTTATGACCTTTACCTGAAGCTTCTTGTAGCAGCGCCCTCATAGGCAATGCTAAACATGTAACAGAGTCTGAGTGGATCTGGAAAGGAAGAAAGTGTCACTTGTGGAAGTGGAAATCTCCACACAGTCATCAGGGGTGAATTTCACATGCTGAAGTACGCACGCATCTCACAAGCTGCCTGGAGGCGACTGAACACTTTCCAGAGCAGATGTGTTTCCTTAAAGGTACAAAGGGCAGAGGGTTTATTGAGTACAAATCCTACGGGTGTCTGACTGACTGAAAAAGGGGATGCTTATTCTATACTATAAATTACAATATATTGAACTAAAAGCAGAAAACCAGAAGAACATGGTATTCACTGGTGTGGCCACTGCACCTGGTATCTCTCATCCTGGTTTGGAAAAGGGCCCACTTTTCACAGATGGTAGAGCTGATGATGACAATGTGCTTTCTAAACAGGTTTTTGATTATGTGACCTGGTTACAGGAAAAAAGGTGTGGAATGCGAAAAATGGTCTTTAAGTGTGCAGCTGTTTTAAAAAACAGGAAATCAATCCTCTCCTCGTAGCTTATTAAAAAGTGTTCTTCCGTGAAGGTTTCTGAGTATTTTCATTACTTTAAAGAAATTGTTACCCAGTGAGGATAAATTTGTCCCTCCTTAGTACATCTTGGGCAACATTATTGTCTAAATAAAACCCTCAAAGTGTTCAGAGCTGCCTCAACACTTCCTGAGCACCAACATTTCTATCTGCTGGATCAGAGTGTATGAAACATATAAATTCAGACTAGATGAGAAACTAGTCTGGTCTCATCGATCTAGCACTTCATGACAAACACTGTTCACATCACACCACTCAAAATCTCATTAGATTAACATGTGCTGCTTTATTCCATTGATCCACTCCTCTAATCCGCTCTCCCATGTCATTGTCGACACCTCTAGGTGACAAACTCATGTCCTTGGCAGAGCATGCATATACACATTACTGTGGGATTTAAATTACCAAGGGGCAGATATCTAAAGTCTATAAAATCATTATTATTTTTGAAATGCTCCCACATATTTAACGAAAAATCCTCCAGGATAGGACATTTGACATATTTGCATTTGAATTTAAAGATGCCTTTTGCGACCAGTCAACCAACCAAGCGTGTCCTAAAGGTCATGGGAGCTGGCTCATCTCCATTGTTAATTAGCTGCAGGTTCACATGTTCACACAGCTTCCTTCCCTTCTGCTTCCTTTCTGGTCACGCTGTTTATGGTTCATCAGACCTGACGTCACACCTTAACTTGAGAAATGATAAGAACTTCTGTGTTCTTCATGTGCATGTTTTACTGAACTAACTGATACATACATTCAATATAAATATTTCATTGTTGTTATTTTTACCATGAGGTGGAGGCTTTTCTCTCATCTGCTGTGCTGCAGAGGGAGCTGCTGTTCGAATAAACTATCACCTGCCCCTACCTAATGACACTTGCCCTCCCATATGTAAACACCCGCTCACACACACACACACACACACCCTACCTCATTAGTGAGCTTGGTCTCCATGGAAACACTAAACAGGCAACATTATTCCAAAGGGGGAAGGTTTGGAGAAGTGACAGACTCCCATCCTGCATGTGTATCTTGGAACATGTGTTTGCATGTGTGTGTGTGAGTGTGTGTGTGTTTAGTGTTTAACCATGCTTCCTGTGTTGACTCTGAAGTGTTGAGGACTTTGGCTGTGATTGCACACAGGCTTAGCTGGCAGCACAGTGACAGGACATGTCAGCTGCCTCTGTCCAGTGACATCGTCAGGCTTCAGGCTCGTGCTGTTGGTAGCTCAGCCTTTCACAGAATTATATCAACACGCACCTGAATAATTCAATGCAAAAAAAAAAAAAAAAGCCACACATAAGAATGTGGCTGCATTATCTAGTATGCAGCTGTTCCTGAGGGAACTATAACTGTGGAGATGCCAGAGGTGATAGAGATGATCTTTTATTTGCACTAGTATAGAATTAATTTTTAATAATAGTTATGCTTTCTACCAACGTACAATTATTGTTGTAAATATAGTGTAAATATATACACAAAAAAATATCCTAGCAACCATTATAAAAAACACAAAGCGTGCATGTAGCATAGAGAACAAATCTGAAATAAAAAAATGTAGGCTCACAAGTGTGGCTTGTGAGACTGGTCACTGGAAACGCCATGGGAAACGTTCCTTTAAAAGCTTTCGTTCTCTCATTTTAGATTTTAATGATATGTATGCGTGGCAATATGCACTCCATGACTTGTGATTTCTGATGGCTTACTACTGTATTTGGGTCAAATTACAACAGGATTATCAGACAATCATAAGCATGTTCACATGTACCAATGAGGTTAGATGGTCACCAGCTAATGCCAGTGACTGAAAGTCAAAGTACTGGTGCCCTACAGTTGGTTAAACCAGCCAAGAAGATGCTCCAGTATAAAGATATTTTGGCAGGGATGGCAGGGCCAGACAGCCTAAAGTGTCCTGAGGCATTTCCTCTTTATGCCATGACAGCAGGGATGAATCCACAGTGGATTAGCCGACCCCTTTGTAAATAGCCTTGTTACTACAACAAATAGAGTCTCTTATGCGCATAACGAGAAACAACCAGAGGGTGGCCTGATGGAGTGGGTGCAGGGATAACCCCCCATCAGAGCGTGACCAGTTTAATATGTAGGGCAGCCTTGATGTCATGCCCGTGGGTTGGAGGGAAAAAGGCACGCCATGTTGAAGGATTCCATTTGGGGGTGCAGGTTCAGAGTTCACCATGGTAGTTAGCTGACAAAGCTGTGTGACAGAGATGGGAAATATGTTGATCAAGAGTAAAGGAGGAAGTCAAATGATTCTAACATACAGCCGCTTAGTCATAACAGAGGACCTTGGGAATGGGATGGAGAAACAAAAATATCAAAGGAAAGGTAACCATAACCATGCCAATCCATAATTCTCTCCTAACATTCACTGACCCATCATGACACAGATATATTTTTCAACAGTGACTTTTATTAGTTTTGGAAAACACAGGGGTGTCAGATCAGAAAACTAATTCAAGGGACTTTCTAGCTGACCTTCAGGCCTTTTTTTTTTCAAAGCAGACTTGACTTTGTCGTAGCAGGAAGAGGACAGGTGATACTAATGAAAATTAAACATGGCCTGAATTCAACTGTCTCATTAAGCTGCGATAGTGTGACAGTCAGCCAGCCAAAAGCACCGCAACAGAATCCAACTGTCATTTATCTTAGCCATTTCTGTCTGTGCTTTTATTGTGACATGTACTGTAGAGTTTCTGCAGTATAATGAGAACTAGTTTATATCGATTCACTTTTTCAGTATGCCCATGAGTAGTCCCACTGTGCCTGTAGACTCATGGCAAGGGAGGCATCCCGGAGATCCTGGTACAGTTTACGTTGTCATGGTAAAGTAACTTAGTTGGGACTATAGGGAGCAATCAGGCTTGTAAAGTGCATTCAGATGTTGGTGCAAGTGAACACACATCACTCCACATGGGCTGTGACACTCTGACATGCAGGGGTTTGAAGTGATGTATATGAAGGGAAGATGAGGGAGGGAAATGGGGTGAAAACATCAGTCTGTCAGTGGCTCTCTCTCCATGCTGTGCTGACAGACATGAACAAGGTCTCCCCGTCTTCCTTGGGTACAGTTTGCTGCACTGCAGGTGAGTGTTAGGCTTGAATCTGCCAAAGCTTCATTAATATTAAAAATTGAACCCACCAGAAGTCACTGAGTACAGCTGCGCACGGGAGCTCAGTGTGGGTGAGGCGCCCCCCCCCAGCTGTGTGACTGTGAGAGAGCCGAGAGGACAGCACAGGACCACAGAGGGTGCAGTAACAATTGAGGTGTATACGAAGTGTCAAGAAAATGATCCAATTACAGAACAGCCAAAGGCACAAACTGTCACATTCAGGACATTGCTTTAGGATCTTAATGCTATGCCGGAGAAAATAAAGATTCAGTTCCACTGCAAATTTCCTTGAAGTAAAGAAATCGGCTGTCACAGGCCTGTCCTGGTTCCTTGTGGATATACAGTAAATGAGTGCGGTCCTCTCTTACCTGGCTTTCTATGTTAATGAGAGGTGACACTAAAGATGTGGCTGATTTCCTACACAGCCCCGGCAGTCACTTTGCATTAGCAGGGATGACAGATGATTAAAGGGGGAGGCAGGAAGTGGTAACTGGCTGACTGACAGTCTCATATGACTGCGAACGTGAGTAAGGCAACAACCTGCGAGAGACAAGAGCTTGATTACTTGATTGCTCTCCCTCCATGGCTGCTGTGAATGTGTGCAGGCTCCCCAGCAATTTTCAATGAGAAAAAGATGCAGATGCAGATAGTCTGGCTGAGTATCTATTAGCAGTAGGGGGAAAAAATTACACATTGATTGAATATTGCGCTATCATGCTGTTTAATTCACTGCTAACACCTAAAATGTGTTTGTCTATGCAGTGAAGAAAAAAGCATCTAACACCTCTGAGGAATCAGAAGGAACTGCCGTTTACAGACTTGCAAATTTTTTTGCTGTTGGCATTAAAGGATTTGTTTGAGACATTTAACCATCACATTGCTGAAATCATTATGCACTGTATCAGTGTCTAAATTTTACTCCCTGATGTTACTTGGATATAGGTGTGAAGATAATCCCATAAAATCCTGATTCCAGGCAGTTTTCATTGGTTTCTCCTACACATGGCTGTTGAGAATGTGTTAAACAGTTTCCTTCCATAGATGAACGCCAAATCTTCAAGCCATAATATTCATTTAATACATAATTCTTCACTGAATGGAATTATTTCTTGGTTTTTTTTTAAAAGCACCCCATCGTCCTCCCTTCTTTTTATTCCTCAAATAGCATTTTCCTGACATTTAAAGGTCTGATAGTCATTGTTTGGATAATAAGTCTCCCCCAAACCTTTTTGCTGGCATGTCAATGCAGAAGGGGGATGTAGAAATGTCTCTGTTGATGGTCTTTGTGCCTCAAGGAAAGCAGCATGTGAGGTTTTCCCCTACTGTTTTCAGGAAGGGATTAGTAAATTTATTGTGATTACATCTGCGCTGTGTTCCACCCCATGACTTTTGTCTCTTGTTGCCCAGAAAGCAGCGGGATCTGCCACTCCTCAGTCATCTCAGCCCCTAAAGGCTTTTATTTTAATTTAATCCACATCATGCTAATAACCTGACTTAATTTATTGCCATGTTTTACACTAATCAAGTTGTTTCAGTCAGTGTTCAAGACATTTTAGTAAAAAACCAACAAAGCATGCACGCCATTTAACATTTCCCATACATATCAGTTTACAAAACATTGGTTAGCTAAGTAAGTACTGGAGAGGTGAAGGGTCATGTCAGACCCCAGTGACCTAGGTCCTTGGTGTCTCAGGAGGGAAGTCCAACTGTGGCGTTGTGGGGTATCTGATATTGCAAAGGTGTCTAAAAGTCACAATCCTTCAGGAAAAGAAGGCTAATATCACAACCACTGCTTAGAACCCCTGACCCCTCAACCGATGTGATGGAAACTTCAAGGCCATTATTTTCCCTCAGAGACCACTTATTGCAGGCCAACAGATTTTCACTTTTCCCTGTTCAAAACATGTTTTGAATTCTTATTTAAAAATGCATCAATAAATCCTTGAGTTACCTCAGACATATTGTAAATCCACTGACTAGTTCCAAGAGGTTCTAAGGTGTTGTGTTGCCTCAGTACGCTCTAACCTGGTCCTAGAAATATGTCAGAGTTTAATGGTTTTAGATGTTACACATGTTTCTTGTGCTTCCAAAACAGCACACTAAAGGGAGGTGGTAGTATTGAGTGTCAGTAAAGGAATTTATACCTTGTGTCCCAATGAAATAATTAAAACTATGTATAGTTATATATAAAGATGAGAACATATGAAAGTGTGACATAATAATTTAATAGGTAGTGTTATATTCCCAATAAATAAATCACAATCTGCCAGATCTTATGTATGTTGATTGGTACCGTTAGCGGGATCAATTTAGATTCAAGAGTTTGTGACACTTAAATGTTTTGATGCTTCCACTTTAATCACCGGTTAGTTAGTTAGTTAATTTGACAAAATCTGAATATGTTGAAAGTTTTGTGATGGACTTAAAAAAAAAAAAAAAACTCAACAGAAACGATTTGCTCATTCAAAAGGCGGGGCACAGAAGGTGGAAACGACATCACCGCATATCCATCTTAACTACCTCTGGCCTTTATCAGCATGGATGCATTGAGCATGACACACTGGATGCTGGTCTGACTCCAGCATGGATTAAATGTGGCTTACATATATCTACAAGGATTGTCACAAATCGAAATGCTCATGGGTGTTACTAAACATGACGCATTTCCTAACACCCATCCCCAGCTCTGTAAATAGCCCAAATTATTTCCATCTTTTGCCAAACCAATCTCTCATTTTTACCCCCTCCAAATTTAGACGTAATTCAAATGAACTTTGCGTTACGTCAACTAGCGTGTTAAAGATGGTTGGGAATCCTGATCTGCTTTGAGCGAAGCTAGCACAGCCTCGACTAGCATGCTTGACAAAGTGAACCATCCATGGCCCCTGTCCTGGGCAGGATGCCACAGGTCTATTGCTGGAGACATGAACTCTTGGGAATGCTGGGATAAACAGTAGGTCACTGTATGATTACAGACCATGTTCTTTTTCCTGTAAGACACCAAGAGGAGGAAGAGTAACAGATATGTTTTGCATGTTAAAAGCATTCAAATCAAGTTTATTTATATATCACATTGCAGCCAAATCCATGTTAGCCTAAAATCAATTAAAATTGAACATACATAGACAACATACCAGGATGTTGTGTCCATCAAATACTGTTTGCATTTTTGCAGCCATATTACTATTAACCTCCGCATGTACCAATGATACTACAATGCACAAGGAAATCTGGACCTTTTGGGACCTAAGCACATTTCCCTTCTTCCTGAGGGTTAGATGACGTGACATTTCATTAAAGATAAGATGACATTAATGTGAATTTACAGCCAGCAACCAGTTAGCTAAGTTTAACATTAAAAATGTATTAATTGTTTGTAACTTTTTGGAGTTTTGTTGTCAATTGACCTAAGGGTGCACCACTAAGTAGTTGTGTCGGCTCAAGAAAATAGTCCCCTCCATAAAACCACGTTCTTAATCCAGGCTGATTAGCCACAAATGTCTGTAACTTCATATTTACATCTATAACTTCTTTTTTAACTAGGAAAACAAATTAGCCTAGCGAACAAATTAAATCAAGAAATAATTCCTTTGTAGATGCTCACTTTTTTATATTTTGCGTTATAAGGAAAAACCTGTAGAGGATTTCACCACTACTTGTAGTTTTTACAGTTGAGCATTATTTTTCTGCTCAAACTAACAGAGTTCTTCTTCTAAATAAACCACTGATGCTACTATCAGGAAAATGTAAATCAGTAAAATCAAAAATGTAAATTACATCACTTCCTGTGTGTCATGTGTGAAAGTCACAGGAAAAATAGAACCAAAATATTAGTGCAGCTGTATTAAAATACTGTATGTCACCTGTAAAAAGGTAAGTTTGGCTCATGAGGAGTCCATGATGTGAATGATGATATCAGGTTTCATTTTTCATTGAAATGTGTCAACTCAGGGCAGACAGGACTTAGCCTTAGAGGCTGTTCGATATCCTCATCCACCAGGGACAAGGTGGAAGGGAAAGGTTGGCTACCAACTGCCTTTTGACACAGCTGATTGGTTTTCTTCATCTGGATTTGTGGTGGATGTGCTCGTTTGTTTCTGTTATTGGCAAGCCAGAGGTGAGAGGTTTGACGCAGGCTGCGTATATATACATATAAGAGTCTAGCCCGGACCCACTTGGTATGCTGCAGCCTCTCAAGGGGAAGAGAGGAAGAATGGGGGGCTTCGGTCCCTGCTAATCTAGTTGGCAGATGACTGACGTCTCTCTGTCCATCAAAGTGTGACCTGGGGCATAGTTTTAATGAGATCTATTCCACATGACAGACGCCACCTCTCCCCGGGCTGTCTGTCTGATCGCCAGTATTGCTACTTCACGTACTGTGTGTGTGTGCGTGTGCGTGCACATGTGTGTCTGCATGTATGAATACATATGTGTATGTGTTACATGTCTGAGGGAAGGAAGGGATGATGAGACCTGCAACAAAAAACTGAATGAGCATGTCATGTCAAACTCAACACCAGCCTGTCAACTGTCTCTCAAGCCGTCAAGTTCAATATTGTTTTCACTAACACCTCATTTGAGTTTGAAAATGAGCTTGTCAGCTTTGTGCAACAGCACATACTCATGTCTTCACAGCCTGCACAAAACTCTCAAAAAGACCTGAAATGTTGAACAGTTTACATTGTGTAACAGCAGAAAAAAAGAAAAAGAAAAAGAAAAAGGAAAGTGTTTTACGTTTGTGAAGGGAAGAGTATTTATTCAACAGCTGAATCTGTCAGCTTCACTTTAGAGTGTGTGCACTAATGTGGAATTTATGTGTGCCAGCCAGCATCAATCATACCCCCAGAGGAAAAGTGCTGGAGCATCTAAAATGTGGCTTAAGTGACTTGGCCTGTTGGATTGTATCAGAAACACGTCTTTTTGGGAGGTTGTGCAACTTCTGCCAAACATCTTCAAAAAATGCTGCGATTTAAAGAGAATTCATGAGAGAGAGACACACGCAATCTGGGATTCAGTTTTTTCCAGAATTGCACAATAGCTTGTATGATTACAAAATTATAACACAATGCGTAAGCTGTTATCTGTGCAGCCAAGGACAGCCCAGTGGTCCGTGTGACGTACCAGCAGCTACGTGAAGGACTCGCTAATCCACAAATTAACTGAGAGCCGCTTCTTACTGAAGAATTAGGAGCCAGATGTGCCATTCACTGGCAGCTGGCCGAGACTGAACACCGTCCTCAACCACTATAAAACTGTCAGCGTGCTGTAATGCCTACTTGTAATGTGTGTAGTGTAAGTGATATGATATAGTAAATGTTTTAGCCTTTGTCCCTCAAGTTTCACTGCATATCTGACCAAATTGACACAAAAGGCCATTGTATCAAGAATTAGTGACAATTTTTAGGGCCACTTGGACAACATGTCTTTCTGTTGCACTGTGAAATCAAAACAAACCACAGCTGACAGGAAAACAAAGCCATATTTCAAACATGAGTGACTAACAATGCTGAGTTTTTTGTGAAATGTGTGAGACTGCCTGGTAACCCGAGAGTTGCGAGGAAGGAGCGCTGATGGGAAAGCAGACGGCGATAAGACCGAGGGACTTTCTTCTGGGATTGACTGGAGAGCCACCGGCAGTTGTGACATCCTTCCAACAACATTACCACAGTTAATTAAATTGCAAACTAAGCCACAGAGAAAGACATAGTTTAGAATATGCACTGGATGAGCCGCGCTGTCTCCAGCCAACTTACTATAGGATCTTTCACAACACAACTGCTGCTGCACATTCTGGGAACAGATGTCCAGACAGATTTGCTCTCTCTGCAGAGCTGAGAAAACTTTTCGTCATGTTTCAGTTTATACAGATTCATCAAGTTACACTGAATACATTTTGAGTCAGTATATCTATTTCAACGGAAATATGCAAAGCCACAGTCATGAATGCTTTTGTCTTATGTAAACCATCCAATCTGTCACAGCCTCCAGCTCTTCATCTGTGATTCTTTAGAGACCAGAGTTTGTCGAGATGGATTTCATTAACTTTAATTCAATTTAGGTGTTTTCTGGCAACAAGGGGACAGGCTCTGCAGAAAGCAGCCTTGTGAATTGAAACGAAGAGCACATACATAGATAACTGTGGTGGTGGGTCCTGAAAAAATTATTAGTAACTAAATGAGCATGTTCTTTAATTTGTTATTGTCATTTTTGGTTTGGCTTCTCACTCTCTACTCCTGTCTTTCATGAACACTGACGCACATACGAAATTTGCCTCTGTTTCTTTCTCACACACAACTGTTTGGTCTCCATCTCTCCTATGTCATTTTGAATTCTTCGGCCACCTGTTTCACAGCCTCATCACAGTGAGTGATGACAGGAGGATGAGATGGGGGGGATAGGAGCTTGGTGAAGGGTGAAGGACAAGGGACTCGGCCCAGTTCTGCCACAGCAGTTTTCAGAGGGAGAGTAGATTAAACACGGGCATCATAGATATATATTTTCAACACTGTATACTAAAACGCTCAACCTTATACTAACAGAAACTATCCTCTCTTAGTGATAACACTAAGAGTCTATAAATACTCAACAGCAGCTCTGTGAGGCTGCACATTGAGTTAAATACCAACAACATGCTAACATTCTCACAAAGAGAATAATAATAAACTTATCCAGAGAAAATGCATCTATTATTATTAACGTGATCTTTGTTTAGTGTCTTTGTATGCTAGCATTGTTAATGAGCTACAAATACAGATTACATCTGAAGCTGATTGGAATGACAGCATTTATTTGGTCATAAATCTCTGTCTTGGGCAAACTGAAAAGTTGACCTCATGGTGGTGTTAAATGAAAGTCAGGGGATCTCCAAAGTTATTATAAATAATCCCAAGGGGGACATGAATGTCTGTATCAGATTTCGCAGCACACCAGGCAAAAGTTGTCAACATGTTTCCCTCCATACCTTATGATGGCGCTAGAGGAAAGATCAGGGGATCGTCATATGTACTAGAATTCCTCATCTGGGCATTACAGATGTTTGTAACAAACTTCCCATCAATCCTTTCGATAGTTAGTGAGTTTGGATCAAAGTAGTGGATTGACCGGCTGACAGAATGACTGATATTGCCACACCACTACAGCCATACTGCTACAGCCATAATATTAAAATTAGTTTCTCTCGCTACAAGTCACAAGACAACAAAGGAGATGTAGTTAACAGAAAATACAGAAGGGAACAAGAATAATGAAATGAAAGGAAATGAATGTCTTTGTGGTGCAACAGCATTTTGTTATAACAGCCAGCTGTTGTAAGCCGACTTGTGTTTTCTTCGTCAGCCAGTAGCTGAAAACCAAGACAATGAATGAAAATAAAGCAGAAAACCCAACGAAAGAAAAAGTAGCTTACTGAGAAGGTTTTTTCATTCTCTTTGGATAAATAACTGGGCTATGACAAAACCAAAACTCAAAAGTCACATGTGTTCCCCCCATCAGACCACAGACTACAGTAGATTGAGTTCTCACCGCTTTTGAGTACAGTATGGAACAGAAAGCACAGTCATTTCCTCTAACTGTCCTCAGTCTATCCCCTTGACCAGAGACAGACCGGACCCTCCAGGAGCCCATGCCAACAACACTGCATGGGAAAAATATTACACAACTCCAACCGCAGGTAGTACAGCTGGGGCATCTTCAGCCACAAAGTCATGCTAAATATAAAACCACTGTTATTGTTTGTAGTAAATTTTACTGCAAAGAACAAAAAAACAAGGGGGAGAAAAGAGCTAATGTAATACAATACATGCACTCCTCGGGTTGATACTGGAGTAGAGAACCCACCAGACAAGTTGGGGACAGGATCAGACCCCATGGAGCTTGTTAGGAAACAGCTTTAATTCATACCAAATCATCCCACCACAGCTGCCCTCCTCCCTGCGTTCCCAGGCAGGAGACATGCAAGCCAGAAACAATGAGACAAACTTGTGTCATTTAAAAAAAAAAAAAAGGCAGCTGTCCCATTTTTAGCCCTGCAAAGCTCCAGCTGAGTCATAGTCAGCTTCAGCGACAAAAGACGTAGGAACAAATATATGAGCAGTGCAATCTGGGTGGGAGAAATATTCAAGAAGAAAAGAGGGCCATTAATCTTTAGTTTGGCTCAAAAGGCATGTCATGTGTAAGCAGTCAAAGGGATAACAGTGCATACTACTCAGAATTTGCATTGCAGCATAAATATTTGGAAACTTGTAGATTCATTCAAAAGTGACAACATTATCCTCTGTTTTTGTTATCAGTACAGTGAGCCTATTGTTTTAGCTCTCCAGTGTCTTGACTCTTTAATTTTGAAGGTCAACATTTCCCGGATCGTGTCAGGCCAACAAAAATAGAAAAATCCAAAGTATTTCTCTACCTTGGGTTCACTCACAAACTAACAGTATGTGGTTTGAATGGGAATCTCCGAACAAGGAGGCGAAAGTCTCTCCTGCAGGCATGACTGTAAAAGAAATACTACAGTGTTTATTAAAAGAAAACACAGAATTAGGGTTCTAAAATTACGCTAACAAGACAGAATACCTGGACCTGCTCCAAGAACAAGAGGCTGGCCTCAGAGTCAGCATTTTTATCTGAGCTAGTATGTTCAATTAACCTTTTTCTGGGTTTTCTTACTGAGTATGTGAACTCAGTCTTATTCCTAACAAACCACTGTTATCATGTGAAACAGGTTGAGCTTCTTGATTAAAAATACAAATGAACACATTTAATTTTAGTACTTCTCCATCACATAAGTGCTACATCTTACACTCTAGTGTTTGACTGTTACAACATGACAGAGAGTGTTTTAAGACCTCTCAAGTGAAAATCTAATTTTATCCTTGTTAACATCGCCATGTAATTTCTCATTTTCACCTTGGAACCAAAAACAGATTCAGACAGCCAGGGATTCATACAGAACATGACTAAGGAACCAACCCCGACCCCCTCCCCATGGACAAGAGGAAGGCAAAATGAACCTGAAACCTGATTATTAAATCAGTACAGAGGGCGAACGTTTGTATTAACACAACTGCTAACACTGTCAAATAAACCACAATCAAATAAAAGATTTTAACTATGACAAACAATCTGAGAGTGTTGGTCTCTGATTTTGGCTCATCATTTGACTCTGGATCTGTCTGACGTTCAAACATGTAGATCTTGATCGGCACTATTCCTTCCCAAGGCACAAAACCTTGTCAGTACAGAGATGCAACAGTTTGTATTAGCAGAGTGACTAACTGCAAGATACAAGCCAACAAATACACAATCATTTAAAGTCACTTACCATTCTGATAAATCTTCTAGTTGCTGATTTCGGTCACAACAAACTCCTCAAACACGTAGCTGAGTCTAGGATGCTTCCTCCTCTAATCATACCGATATTTTGCTGTTTCACCTTCAGCCCTACATATGCATCCATGGTTGTCAAGGCTCAAAGCCGAATCTTGACCCAGTTTTTCCAATGAGGAAGTAAGAGTTATAAAGTTTTGTTAAAAAAAAACAAAAACAAAAACATGTTGTGTGGGAAAACCATTTTCATCCAAAAATATTTATCATAGCAAAGCATTTCACTGTTAAAATATATCTAAGAGAGGAACTAAAAGTAGAATTTCAATAGAGCCATAACAATAACATGTAATAAAATGTCAAGTGTCCAAAAGTTTCCAGGCCCTGATTCAAGTTTTCTTCTCTGTCTGCCAGCTTTGTGATGGAGGTATGACTCTGCCAATTGTGGTGTTATCTTTTTCCCATTTAAATGCTAATGAGCGTGCTGCTGTACCAGTCAAAGCGCTGCAGAAACAGTGTGAATTCTTAATATCTTACCACACCAAAAGGTAACAGCTCTCCCGGTGAGGTGGGGGATGAGTACATGTTCCCTCATTAAATTCTACACAAACGACGTTTCTCTCAGAGAGCACCCAGGGCCATCCTGTGTGCCATGGCATCCTCTGGCTCTATGTGTTTGTGTGTGTGTGTGGTCATTGTATGAGGATGTGTGCGCAATCACATCTGTCTGAGTTGTATGCCTGTGTGTGTGTGTGTGTGTGTGTGTGTGTGTGTGTGTGTGTATGTGTGTGTGAATGCAGATGTTCACAGCAGGGTTTAGGTGCACTTGTTTCTTCACCTCATCAGTAATGAACAGCTGTTAATTGCCTCCCATCATGTGGTGAAGCCAGATGACAGAGGTTAAGGTTGTCACAGCCTGTTAAAAATTACTTTCCCCGGCTGGTTTAGTTATTGATGGCAAAAGGTTACTTGATAATTCACCGAATGTAATGAAACTCATTGGACCCTAGCGCTTATACGGCTTGAATTTGTATTCCCCACAAGCCCCCGTGTTTCCATGAAAATCATCAGTGTCGTGTTGTTATGGCTTGGTGCATACATAAGTGTGAAAGGCTTCTTATGAGGAATCCTCAAACACTTTGTTAGACTGATAACAATAAATCTATTCAGTTGCCTTCATGTCCTTGTAAAAATTATTACAGAATTTTTAAATAGATATAATAATAGTGTATTTCAACTTAAAATAACTTAAAATGAGTTTTCTGATGAAAGAAAATCATTCAAAGTAAAGTGGTGTAATATCGCTAACAAAACTTCTCAGCTCTCCCAGCAGTAGTACTGAAACTAAAGAGATTTATAAAACTGGCACCTCCCCTTCAGAATAAAAGGCATCACTGGCAGCTCTTTTTTTGTTGAATTTCTTTAAATGTGTTGCCTCTGTGGTCTGGCACCTGGTGGTGATCTTTGGTTTAAACATTATCTTTCCCTTTTGACTGCTCAGATAACTGCTGAAGAAAACAAAGCTAAAGGAAAAACTAGAGGACATGAGGGACTTTTTGTATGAAGGCAGGCGCTCCTCAAAGCCAAGACTCAATAATTGCTTTCCTCTTGTCTCACGCAAGTGACAGATGGTGAGGCCACCAGAGGCATGATGATGGGAATAATATTGTTGATTAAAAAGAAATCTATGAAACAACATGCAGCTGTTGGCTTCGAGACAGAGAAGGGAAGATGGAAAAAGAGAAGAGGAGAAAAGAAGAAGAGCTGGGAAACAACTAAAAAAAGAAACAGCAATGACACAATTAAACTTGGCAGGGACACACACATTTTGATTAAATGCTGTTAAAACAGCTGATATGTGAAATATTTGGAAGACTTGTATTGTTTTCCTTCCATTTTCCATGGTCAGTTGGAGTGAGGAGTTGTGTTCCAGATATTTATGAAAGTTGTTATTTATTTGGAGCTGTACAGTCTGGTGCACAGACCACCCTTCAAACATGAACGCCCACCTGCATATGTTAAGCTCTTCGCCTCTTTTTGTGTGAGAAAGAGAGTCGGTTGGTTTTTAAAGCTCATCCAAGATTCAGATGGACTGAAACATATCAGTATCTTCTGCCTTATGTGCATGAGCTTATAAGTGTGTGTGTGTGTGGGGGGGGGGTAATTGTTTCCCAGAGCTCTTTGCTGGTGTCAAGGGAAATATAACGCTTTTAATGGCAAATGCTGATGCCTTATTCTCCTCTTTTCTGGGCTCTGAGCACTAAAGCCTGAAGTTACATTTTAAAGCCTCTTTTGCATGAACTAATGCAATAATTGTCTGTCCAAGACAAAATCTTTCAAAAGCAGAAAACTCAAAGTCACAGTCAGAGGGGAAGTGCCTGATGGTTCACTTCGGATAAAAGTGCTTCACATAGCTTTTTGGAATCAGTCTGACCTTTATCCTCATCACAAAGTCCTGGAAAGAATCCAAGGAAAGACTGCATCAATGACGAAATCGAATGTGTAACAATTGCAAGTCAGATGTGAACGTTTTACAAGTATAGGTTTTACCATCAAATCATCACATGCTAAGGCAGGTTTTATGGTCTGTCAGAGGAAACAAATCAATACGGCCATGATTAAGTGAAAGAGATTCTTTGCATCTGCCAGATTCTTATGTGATTTTACACATTTCTGCAATTGTGGACTGCATGAAACCAAAGCTACTGTATTTATCATTTACGGAATAATAAGCATGCACACTGGGTATCAGCTGTGTTGTGCGTTGACTGGATAAGAAGCAGAATAAGCCAGTGTGATAAGGGAAGGGATCGAGTGAGATTAAAAGATTTAAGGCTCCATTTGTCCATGAATATCTGATGCCTATCTGAGGCTCGAGCCAGCGATCCCTCTGTCAGGTTGTCGAGGTGTTGGGGGAAATGTACCTTATCTGCATCCAGCCACTTTTGAACTGTTTCCTCCATGAATGTGCTGTCACATTCCAGTTTGGCCTCAAAGTTAATACTGCAGCTGTGAGAGCATCAAATAAAAACATTTCTTCTCGCCTAAAACCATTGTCTTCATGTTTGTCTTTCTTCTACGCCAGAGACAAAATACAGTAAGTGATTCATGCTTCATTCAGAAAGCAAATACTGTCTCCATACCTGTGAGATTGCCAATACCAGCAAGGCTCACAGCTCAACTCAAAGCTGGCTCCAGACAGCAAATAAAAAATCAGTAGCTGGCAGTCACAGGCGTAATCAAGTTGTGAAATTACCTCTGTCTTTTTTTTTTTCTTTTTTTTTTTTACTTCAAACAGACAAAAAAAGAAAAAAGAGAGGCTTCCTGTGGACATCCAAGAGAACAGTTTTCCCTTGCAAAATCATCACACGTTGCTCTGCAACATCTGAGCTCACTTAAGATCTTTTATTGTTTGGAAGCAGGTTCCATGAACATGAATTTGTCATTTTAAAATATTGGCTCCTTCAGACAAAACCAAATCTACATCGCATTAACACAAGTTCCCATGTGTTCTGTATTACACTGAGTGTGTCTGCTCTGCATTGTTTATCTTGTAATTAAGTCATCATGGAGATATTTCAATTGGAAATGTTACACTGTTTGGGAACTGCATAAAAAAAATAATTAGACCTGTCTGCATGCATTTGCTTGTTTTATCCTCATCCATCTTTATTTTAAATCTGTGACTTATTAAAAAAAAACTTTTTTGGTTGTCAAAGACAAAATGCTAATGCAAATGAAAACAGATTGCATAATTCAAACGCATTCAAGACTTCAGGCTCCACTTCAGCGGTTAATTTCAACGCCTGAATCTTACCGATCAGTGGAGAAGTACATTTTATACTATACTGTTCATTTGATATTTTGATTAGAGCAGAATCTATTCCCCCTCAAGACTTGAGGACATCTACTCACACTTGCACGACTAATTTAAGCTCCCTTTTTCTTTCTTTTCTTTTTTTTTTTAATTTCTATTTAGAAGTCAGTTTTACCTGTGTGTGTGAGGGGATGCATATCAGACTTGGTTTGTGTCAGCTTTAAGGTCGGGACGGTGGCGCAGGGGACTCCAAGGTAGGTTCCCTCCCACATGGGTGTGTCCACCGCCGGGGGTGGGGTGGGGGCCTCAGTCTATCCACCTGCAGAAGCAGCTCCACGGCACCACACACTTGAGCGCCGCAGCTCAAGGCTGAACCTTGATCTCCGCTCATCTGCAGGGAAAAACTCTTTGTTTCTGAGCTCCACGCTGCATTTGTTTGATGCGATTTAGGGCCCACTTCAAGTTTAAGCGGCCTGCGTCCAGTTCATTTAAATCCAAGCTTTGTTTGGCTCTGGGATAATCGTGGAGGATCTGCGGCGGATACACTCACACTCCTGCGTGCGGACAGAGGAGCTCAAAGGATCTGGGTGGATGGTTTTTAAATGTTCACCAGCTTTATCACAGCATTCAGTGGACACAACAAGAAGGTAGGTCATAATGCGAGTCCCGTTTATTGTTCATGACAAATCACATGAATAATTTTAACAGGCAGATACATCAGTGTGAAGCCACATTTGGTACAGTCGGGGGGGAGGAAGAAGCTCTGCGCCGCGTGTGAAAGATATAGAAAAGTATAGGCTGTAAAATATCATTTAAAAGTGCAGCGAAATGTTTAAGTCCTATATATTGTGTTGTTTTACTTTAAGTAACATTTGCTGCTTCCGTTTGCGTGTATTTATTATTTTTCTTTCGTCTTCTGTGCGCGTGGGAGGCTCTAATGAGTTATTCTGTCAAATATCTCCAAATACTGCAAGAGCCGTGTGTGCGCGCGCATGTTTGTGCGTGTGTCTGTTTGTTTGTGTGTGTGTGTGCTTGTTGGCGCATGTAGGGGCTTAATGAATATTAACTTGTGGCTTTGAGGGAGTGAAAGTTTTTTGTTTTTGTTTGGTTGCTGTAAGTGATGATGCTGGATCTAGCCATCAAACGCTCGTCGCCAGTTTCTCCGTTGAAACTTGAGTCAATTTCAAATCCTGCGGCTCCTCATAAAAATAAATGACACGTGGTTCATGTTCACGTCCTCGTAACTCAAAGGAGCAGTCACGCTTTATTATTCTGGTGAACTGTCCGGCTCTCAGAGCTCTGCCCCTCGGGAGGAAGAGGAGGGGGGGTGAGGAACTTGATCTTAAGCCCGGACCGGCAGCCTGACCTCGGACTCGGATCCACGTTTACAAAGTGGATCCGGATCAGCTTGGACCTTCACGGTCAAAGTTGTTCTTAAACGCTTTGACACACTCGTTGCTCGGCCCACATGTTTTATCCCCCCAGCAGCAGTCAGGTCGTCCTGAGCTCAGCCTGCAGCTCCTCTCTGTGGGGATGTTATTATCTCCGGCTCTTTGTGGCGCGTTGATGCGCTTTGTGTTTTAGTCGCAAGCAGCGCCGACGCGCGCGCCACAGGCTCAAAACAAGCAGGTCCGCGCGCAGATCCTTAAAATGAATCCACCCGACAAATGGCGGAAATCTTAAACTAATGACCGGTTCTATCTGGGCAGGTTTTGTTTTGTAAAAAAAAAATAAAAAAAAAATAAAAAATGTGAGGAGTGTGGATCGGCAGAGAGTCTGGAGGGAGACTCTCCGTTCACAATGTTGCCTTCACATCGCACAGGAAAGGAGGACAACTGTGGATGGACAGGAAGGACACATGAGGAAAGATTCAGCAGAATATCCACTAGCACTGAGGAAAATAGATTTCTGTGTTTCCAAAGTCATGTCATGTCCTCAGATTGGATGGCCAAATGATGATGTATGACACATTCACAGCAAATATTCAACAGTGTGCAGACAGATACAGAAGGCTGCAGAAAACAGATCCAGGGTTTGGGTTTTGTGTCTCAGGTCTAACTGGATGATCCGTTTTTACTGGGAATTTATGGCTTCGGTGCCAACAGGCCTTTCTGAGACGGAACTATGTACCTTTGTCTTTAAGTGATCTGTCTGATTATTTCAGCTCAGTGACGTAAAGTTGGCTTCTTTGTGCAATCTGAGTGCTGGCTTATTGTTTATTGACACTCGTCCGTCTCTGTCCCTCAGCTCCTGGACTCTCCTCCTCCCCTGTTAACAAACAGTGGGACCATGTTGTGGGACAAACTGTGCTGGCTGCTGGCCCTACTGGCCTTGTCATCCGGAGGGCTGCCCCCCTCTAATGAACCCCTCTCTGCTCCCAGGATCTTCCTGTCCTTCAAAGGTAAGAGCTTTGGAATAATGCTGGTGCTGTGCCTGTGACCTAGTTTGTGTGGATCTGTGTTACTCCACACACATTGTTGCTGGTAGAAATCTCACATCTGCCGTCAGTCTTTGATTTCTTGGTCTTGTTCTGTAACTGTAATGGATAAACTGTTGGCATCACCTGAGTTCAGGGCTTGGCAGGCCTGCCATTTGTTCCCCTCAGTCCCTAACAATGAGTTTGACTGTGGTTGATTAGAGGGATGAAATGTGCTGCTTGGTTTAAACTCCTGGCTGTTAGTCGCCCCAAACAGGCCTTTCTATGACCTCGGCTCTCTCCTGAAACGAAGGCAGATTTAACACTTGGCTGGCCACACACACAGGGCGAGGATCCAACATGTTTCGAATGTTTGCTTGTGCCACATGAGACCCTTTGTGTGTGCGTGTGTGTTGGACTGTCCCATTAAAATAGGTCTGTGTGGTGGAGTCTCCAGTGCTTTGTCATTCCAGTTTCAGCGTATAGTGCGTGTAAGCTCTGAGGGTTATTGTAGCTGTCTGTGAAAAGGATTTTAAAAAGCTGATGAGTTCAAATCCACATCCATACAAGATCCCAACTCACTGGATCACAGCTCTGTTAAAGTATGCTTAACTACAATCACAGGAATAAAGCAAATTGATGCTTTTTTGTGTGTGTATAGTGTCTATGGCATGTCGAGTGTTTCTACTGTGTTGTTTCATGTGGCGGTCTTTTGCTAAGACCATTGCCAGTGAAGGCTTGTCCTCTCTGTCTAACCTCCTGCTCAGGTACTTCAGCTTACCTGTTTGTTCTCTCTCTCGATCTCTCTGTTTCCCTGTTGGATCCCATCTTTTCCTCTCTGTCTCTAATCAACTTGGATTTCACACTCCACTGATTTCACATTTACTTGGCGGAAAAGAGGTCATTTCTTTTCTGTTTCTTTTAATTGAGTTCCGTTTTGTTTTTAATTAGTTTTGGAGGTTACTTTATGCCTCACAGAGTAACTTCAGATAGCTGGAGACTAGAAATGCACCTAAGCTGAGCATTCCCTAATTGTATTGGTTTTTAAACTACACTGCTGGGAATAGCTCTGTAATGTGCTTTTATTAATTTTTTATGTCCCAGTGTATTTAACTAAATAATTGGCTTTAGGTTTCATAATATCTAGCAAGTGCTGACATATAGATTTGGTTCGTTTGTAATAAGTGCCGCCTGTTAACATAATCGAGCATTTAAAATTTGATGATAAAACAAAGGGAAGCTTCATATGTAGGCAGCAAACTGCAGCAGCCAACAGATTCAGCTGCACTGTTGAGTTTGCCACTGTCTATGACCCATACTCTCATGTTTATCCGTAAAGGTTACACACAGTATCACTTTCCACTGATTATTTGCATTTTACAAAGCTGGGAGAGACAATTTAAATGCTTTTGGCTGAAACCCAAAACTTTGACACAAGGATAACCCACACTTTGTTCTTTGCTTTTCAAATCTTTGCCCTCCATCAGAGCAGCAGACACCAGGTTATGCACACAGATACACACACATTTCTCCAAAGGAAGCTGATAAGATCTTGTATGTTACACAGTGGAAGGGGTTCTTTTCAGCGTGGCCATCTGCTGTAAACACTTCCCTTGAAATTCCATTTTAAGTACACTCTCATTTATTAATTGCCACTTTTCGGAAGTGTCTGTTTTCTGCCTGAATATTTCTATTACAAGTGTTCCTGAAACTCACCAACTAGGAAGCCAATCAGAGCACACATGGCACAGAGAAAATCTGCTATCATGGTTTTTGGCTCTGACTTTATTCCCTAAATTACTTTTACTTTTTTTTTGTTTTGTTTGTTTTTACAATTTATTTGCACGAGTCTCACCATTTTACTTTCCTTGTTAATCAACTGAACTATACTGATGTGTTTGCACTTAGCATTAAAGCCCCATGTCGACAAGGACTTTGTAAAACTAAGGTTTACAATGTAAACAACCATAAGCTGATAGTTTTGTCTGGTGAGGTTCCCGAAGTAGCTCCTGAGTGTGTTAGTGCAGGCTGAGTTATTAACTGTGATAAGGACCAAGAGAGCAAACAGAGGCTAAGACTAAAGGAATGTTCATTCAGAGCTCACAGGAATAGATCATCAACGCAGACTTCAAAAGAGAAAAAATGAAATACACAAATACACACACACACACACACACATTCACATACCGGCACATAACAATACATCTCAAGTAAAAAATTATACAGTGCACAAAATTTTAAATAACATCCAAACACACTACATAGTACTGTAACTTACTTTTTTTTTTTTACGAAACGTGCTGACATTATGACAAAAACAAAAGGTCTCATCTGTGCAGCTCCGGAAGTGTATTCTTTCTCATAAAGTCTGCGCAAGGCCATCTCAGATCAGCTGCTGAGAACTCCTATATTTACTTTTAAACAAGGTCTATAATCACGTGCTATTTTAGTGCACTGGGCTCTGGGAGGTTGTGACCCTTCAAACAGAAGCCAGTCACACCCGAGGTTAACTGCCCTCAAACTGTGGGAGAATGGCACCATATTAACAAGTAATAGCTTGTTCGACTAATCCTCAGGCACATTTGAAAGTGTTTAACTTTGTTTTTCTTCGGCCTCTTCAGTTGTCGGTGGAACACCTGGGTACAATGTTAGCACTGAGAAGAAAGCCTGCAGAGAAAAGACAAAGCCGTGCAGGCAGTCCTGTAATTGGACTAATTCTCAGGGACAATCTAAAGGGCTATTTCAGCCCTTTGCTCTCTCTCCGAGCGGCAGCATTTTGGTCCTCTGTAATGGGCTGATGGTTGTCACGCCTGAACAAAGGCTTCACATATCGGCTTATCTCTCCTGACAGTTTTCAAAGTTATAATCAAAAACAGCAAGATGTCCTCCACCTGTTTAGGACAGTTTGAACTTCACTGCTTGTTCTATTTCTGACTCTGCAACAATGATCCTCATCTTCCAGATTCAACACCGTAGGCAGATTTATCTATATATAGTGCATGAAGAGGGCCCATTGTCTTCCTCAAGTTCTAACAGTGTGGCATGTCTCTCTGTAGGTGGTCCTGTACTCTTGCTCTCTCTTTGACCTCTCCGGTGAAAGAGAAAATATTATAGTCATAATTTTCCTTGCCTTGCCATAAGATATTACACCTTCTCCCTGGATTGTTAGAAGGATAGCAAAGCAAAGTTTATCTCCTTGTACCCCGCCCAGCCTGCTCACTGATTATTGTGTTTCTGGAGACAGAGCTCAGAGCCACAGCCAGACCATCCTGCAATCAAGTGTTTGCAATCAATGAGCTGCTGAAAGCTTATCCACAGCTAACCTGTCTGCAGGCGGATAACCCCTGGATGCTCAAGATAGAACTCAAGTCTGGCCAGTGAAGTCCAAAAAACCAGACAGACAAGCTACTTTTCTTATAGAAAAATCCAAAGTCAAAATGCCTTCACTTTAGTCTTTTAAATACACATTTGTCAACTGCTTCAGTTGTCTCATCTCTGTCAAACAGAGGTGAACATGTTACCAGCTGCTATGATTGACTAACCAGTGGAGATGGTCCAAATACATAGTCTGTGAGCACATTTTTCTCATAACCCAGAATTCCTCCTGCTGCTCAGCCACATAACTAATGTTGTTAATTAGCCGTATCATCAGACAGCATTACACATTGCAGCGTTATATTACACAAATCACTCAATATAACATGCATCATTAGGGGTGTATAGCATAATGAGACAAGCATCCCGCATGCCTGTTCGATGTTCAGTGATAAACAATGATCAATCATAATAATAATCAAATACAGCACGAGGTGTTAATGTTATTGATCTGCCTAATGAAGAATTTTGTAGGGTAAGGTGGCAAATAGGCCTATGGCCCTGGCTAAAGTCCATGTTATACCAAACAGCCTAATGTAATTCGTATCCTCTATCCCCTTCAACCAACTGTGCTTGTTTGCTTCATCCTCAGCAGATAAACATCAACAAGTTTGTCACAGCCACTTCCTGCCCCTGTCCTACATGCAGTCAAATTCTGAGGAAGTCTGATAGCTTTTATTAATGTTTCTTCATCATGTCATTACTCCTCGAACATTCCTTGGATGCAGTTTGTTCTTTTGGTATGTGTAGGACATTGTACCTGTTGGTACACTGTAGCAGCTTATAGTACAAAGCTGCTTCTCTTCAACATTATTGCCACTTGAGAACGGCAGGACACTGAGCAATGTTTCCAGAGCGTAAAGTGTGGTGGCTGTGGCACGCAAGCCCGCAGCAATTATTACAATACTTTGCTACTTTCTCTCCAGAGATGTTGCTGGTAGAGGGAAGGGAGGTGGTAGAGCATCCCAGCAACCTCTGCTCTGCTGCTACATGCTGTCAAACTATGATTATTCAGGAGAGAAAAACAGAAGGCGACAGCTCCAGTGCTAAATATAGTGTCCTTCCTGTCTGTGTCTTTCTCCTTTTATCTCCCTCTCCTCATCTGCCTCACAGTGTTCCTCCTCTCCCTTTACTCTACACTCACATCCTCTCTATTTGCGTGTTGATAAGAGGTTGGCATTGTGAGCTGTGGGAGGAGAGCGCCCAGTACGCCGCCCACAGCAGGGGTGCTGTTTTAGCACGCTCAAAAGGCTAAAGGCGAGAGCGGGGTCTCCAAAGTGTCTAGATTTTCCTTGTGAGGGGAGCAGGGCAGAATGTATGAAAGTGGGTGGGTGGACATATACATTTGAGAATGGGTTTTTCATAGCAGCTCTTGCTAATATGTGCTAAGTGCAGTGGAAAGATGTGTCTCAGGCTTGAAAGGAAATAATGTCTTTCCATTGTGTAGCCTCTTTTTAGCCATTATCACATTACTAATAGCTGGCCCCCACCCGTTAATGATGTCACAGAGAGTTATACAAATCACTGCTCCTGTAAAAGGCACTAGATTGAAAACTGTTTTCTTCAATTTGAATATTTCTTCTGAGCTGGCATGCAAAGCCCATGCCTAAGCACTTATTAAGGCTGGAAAACCCTGTGGTGGTAAAAATGCACAACATCTAAATGAAACCATAATCACTCTGCTATTTATTATTCCAATCGTTTGCTATTATGCATTTTAATCATAGATTTAATTATTTGTACTGGGGAGAAGCACATCCACTGATCTAACCTCTTCAGAGTGAACCTGTCTTCTTGAGCTGAGGTGCAGCGAAGCTCCAAATCAACATGCACAGTGGAGGGTTGTATATTTTTTGAGTTTAGCAGTGAAGGAACACTGTTATTTAATGACGGTCACGTTTTTGAGTCAAGGGGGTGGTGAAGTGAATGTCTGAAATGTTTTAATATTAGGGAAGGACAACAGGGAATAGAATGTTTCCTGTTGATGGGAATAACTTCCTAAATCTTATGGATTCATTTACTTTATTTTATCTAATCTAGTCTGTCTGCCTTTTAAGGTTTTTATTTTGATGTGCACATGTGCCATGAGGAGCATTGAACCACAACTCAGGTTGCACACTGATTAGTTCATAAGTTTTTGTGTGTTTTTACCCTTTTTTTGTATCCCCATATGTTAATTTGAATATGATTCTCAAGGACTTGTGTCAATGACAACTAGAAGTTCATCCACAGTTGAGTAGTACATCAAATATTGATGATCCTGATCTTTACCCCAAGCCAAAACATCTTGGACACACTGTGATGCTGCTATTTGTAGGAGTGTGTGAGACCTTTTTCCCCTAACCCAGAATCCAAAATATTCTAAATTCAAATTCCTGAGTGTTTCATCACTGCAACGTAACTTCTGCAAACTGCAGACAACCAAATTATAAGCTTTGTATTTTGAACTAAAAGGCTCTTTGCGCGTCACAGTTTCATCTACTAAGAGTTATACTTTTTATTAGAGAATTAAAGCTTTTTTTTTTTTACTGAGCCTGCTCATGTCTGGCAGTGAGGATAGTGTTTCATGCCCCCAATGCCTCCATCTGACACTCCTCCAGCATTGTGTATGCAAGGAAAAGCCGCACTTTTAATTTAAAATCTCTGGATGTTTGAAATAGCCCACATCACTTTCCACATTTTCACGATTTATAGGTTTCCATGAGTGCAGTTCTCAAAACATTTTGTATTAATAGTTTTTTTTTGGGGGGGGGCGGGAGCTTCAGGATGTAAATGATATAAATGATAGTTTACTGCACATAGGGGATGCTTTGGCAGGCTTGAAGAATAGCCCCTCCAGTTCCCTATCTGCTGTGTAAGGGGGCCAACGCTCAGCAGTGAGTAAAGACAGACACACTATGATGGATGTGGGTGTGTGTAGTTGATTGATAGACAGTGCCTGTGTGTGTACTGTACATCCTGGTGTGTGTGTGTGCCTATGCCTATGTGTTTCTGTCTCTCTCTCTCGGTCCCTGCTGCATCCATCTTTTTTCTTTTCCATCGAAATGTGGCAGACAAGATTAAAATAGACACAATAGTACATCAGACTCAGGGCATGTTTTATATACTTTAGGAACTTGATTGGATTGACTCTTATAGTGAAAGGGTTAGTGTACTGTAATTGTGTCCTTTCGGGCTTTTGAGACAGAGACTATCTAGGAGTGATTTTAATAAGACAGATAATGGTAAGATAAGACAGATTATTATGCAGACTGTGATCATCCTCACCACCTCCAGAAGAGGAGCTGGAGGGTGGGAGAGCTGAGGAGGATGACAGTTGTTGTGGTTAGAGACAGTTAGAGAGTGAGATTGTAGTAGCTTTTATAGAAGGTAGTTTTCTTATGATTTAAAGTGAAAGAAACAAGAGAAAGTCTTTTAATATTCATATCAAGTCCATGTGGTTTTGTGTGTGTTTGTGTTTGTGTGCATGTATGCATCTGTAAGGATGCTATATATGACACTGATTTGGTTTGGTTGCCATAGCAGCATCTACCTGTCACTCTTCACAAACCAAATCAGGTTCAAATGATTCTCTCCACAGAGGAGAGGAGGGATGCAATCACAGCACACATTGTGCTTATTTCCCCTGATGTCTGCTTCCTCATCTGCTCATAGTAAACCCAGAAAGAAAGCAGCACAGAGGCTTCCAGGCTTAGTTGAGACAAATGAGAAAATACATTTGCTAAGAAAATTGGCTTTGATAAGGTTTGCAGTATGTGCAGAGCATCAGAGAGCTCAGTGAGCGAGAAAGTGAAGAACTGGTTTCTTTTCGTAGAGGCTTCACCCGACCGGACATCTGCTCCAGATGTGGTCGAGTCCTCAGGGCGAACGGGTGGGGGAGTTGTAGCCCAGACTGAATTAAGGAGACGGCAGGTCAAGGGCACTGCTCCACTTGTTTACTCAGACAGATATCATTCATTATCATTTGTCTGTCAGTGTTGGGATCACATTACTGCAATGCCATTGACCCCATTCATATGGTGGCCATTTTAAACACTTGGGCAGGGTAACTACTTTGGACACTTACTGTCACGGCTTATATGTGTGTGTTTATATCCAGCACTCGAGAACTTTAAAACAATCTGCCAGAATATATTTTTAAAAGCACTTAAGTTTTAACTTTCGTATTGTGAACTGTGAATCCTTGAGTTGATTCATCCAGTGGCAGAAAATGTATCATTTAGGTCTTTTTGCTGTGGAAAAAAAAAAGATAAAGAAATTGAAAAAAGTGGGTTCTGATTCTCATTAAACTTTTTATACTACTGATTGATTATAATGATTATAATTTGCTAATTTCAGAGGTGGAGTGACAACTGTATGATGTATTTGGGCATACATAACATTAAATATGTAACATTAAAACATCAGCAAAGCTGTAATTGCTCTACCATGGATCACTGTGAGACATCAAAGTCGGCTGCTTTGGGAATGAGATCACTGGGTTTTTCTTTATCTCCAGACGTAGACAGAAACTGGATATCTCCATGTCATTGAAAATTAAGTACCTATTGATTTTGCACTTTCAGTTGGACAAAAGCATCTATTTGATGGTGTCACATTGGATTATTTCATAGAATGAACAATTATGAAGTGCTTGAAAATGCTATGATAATGATCGTTCACATGAAGAGTTCATCAGTGGATTAGGTGTTGATCAAAATGAAAGTTCAGCGAGACTAAGTTAGGGGAGGACAATAGTTGGGCTGTCTTATCAGTGAAAACGGGTGTGTTTAGAGGGAGAGTGACACTGCATTAGTGGAGATGGGCAAAGTTATCTGGAGCTATAGTTCATATCACGTGTCGTTCAGCCCCTCCACATAATATTATCTCAGTTTTAGGTGTCCCTGTTGACGAAAACTGACATGTTGAGCTTGAGCTCATCTTGCTCCAGCTTGGGCATCATACAGGAGGAGAGGATGAAGGGAAGGAGACAGAAAGTCATACAAGGAGTATGAGAGTAGAAGATGGGCTAATTGGAGGGAAATGTGAAGGGAGCAATAGAGCAGATTCAGGCAGGGCAGTAATGGACTACAGGGCATCAGTGTCATGTTTGCTATTTCAGTGGGAGCCTGGATACATGATGGGACTTGAGAAGGAGTAGAGGAGTGTGGGCGCAGCAAGGCATACACTGGACAAATTGTGTGTCTGCTTCCCATTAGTTGTGTTTGAGTGTCAGTTGAGATGGTTTCCCTCTGCTGGTCACTGCTCCGACAGCCTCCTCACTTCTTCTCTGTGTGAGTGCCCCGATTTTAACCTCGCACTGGAAGGTTCAGGGTTGAGTCAATGAAAACTGCTGACTTTACTCACACTTACATATTGTCATACCAGTCATCTCAGAAGGAGTGTTTTAAGGAGTAATTTAGCACCGGAGAACATCTGGCTGAAGTCCAAAGTGTGTTCTGGACCATACATCCTGTCACTAACAATACAAACTGACCCGAAGACAAAGTATGAACTTGTACAAATATTTCTTCCTGCTGAGTGTTTGTGCAACCTAAGTCTTTTTCCCCATGCCAATTTGGCAAAGCTTTATGGGAAGTGCTTCCTATCCTTAAATGAAAGGTCGAAGTTGTTTTTAGGCAGAAGCTGATCAACCTCAAACACCCAGACACACAACCCCCAGAAATTTTTCAGGTGTGAGCAATTCAGACTAGTGGTCTATGAAGCCTCTCTGTGTGTATGTATTGGATGAGGACCAAGTAGCTGTCTGTGTGATTATGGGAGAAATGAGGCCTGTGGTTGAGTCTGACCATGATCCTGTGGGAGTTTGCAGTAGATGTGTCTCACTATTGGATTAGAAAAGCAGGAACATTCCTCCTTCTCCACCTTCTGTCAGAGCTGCATTTCATCCTTTAGCTACAACTCTCTTCTACTTTCATATGCTGTACATGCATCTCTCTGCAGGATTCATAATTGGTGAAACTGAGCCTCAGTCAGATGCTAACATCATTACAAAGCCCACCTTCAAGGTTTGAAATGTAAATGATTAGTAAATAGCAAAGCCTTCCTTTTCAGATTGATCTTGCTCCAATTGAATTTGTATTCCACGTGTTCCATTAGCTGCTGTGGCTTCAGGCGAGTAACACCTCAGTTTGAGGGTTAGACCCCTGAGTGAGATCACCCCCTGTGGGCCAGAACCCCCTGAACCCATCTCTTCCTGGATGAACAACAGAGAGGAGCCGTGTGGAGGAGGAAGGGCAGAATGTGATGGAACACAAACTTTCCAGGCCTTGTTTGCAGTGACCATGCATCGATGGGCTTCCTGATAATGTGCTGATTGTGGAGGGGAAGACATGGTCTCTCATCCCTGATCATTGTAGCAGTTGCATTGACATGATGCCAAATTTTTCTCCATGCCTGCCCCGGTCACGCCCCTTTGCCTCTGAGCTTTGTTAGTCAGCCCTGTTCTCAGGAACCCTTTCTAGGTGTCTCTAATGGTATGTTGGCAGTGTTGGCCCATGGTATCTGTGCCATATGTCTGTGTTTGTGTGACTGCATCCATATGTATGCATGAGAAATAGCAGCAAGGGCCTCCCATGTTGCTGTTGTTATTGTTGTTGTTGGTGTTGACGCCTCACTCATCCCCGTGAATGGACTGCTTGGTCTCAATAGAAGAGGGGCGTTTGTGTGGGGTGGGTCCATCATTCACTTACTTCATTCATGTCCCCGGGGATGCGGAGGGGGAGTGGCATACAACACTGGCATGGCATTAACACTCAAAGCAACTCTGTCTGTCCTTTACCTCCCTCTGCTCGCTCCCTCTCTGTCTCTCATCATTCTTGTCTCCCACTTTTCCTCCTCTTGGCACAAGATGCTGAAACAGTCATCACTCAAAGCTTGGCTATGATCCTGGACTTTCATGTTCTGTAGGATTTCATGTAAGATGAATTGATGTGCTCCTCTGGACCTTGCGCTTTGCTGCACTACAATGATGGAAAAGCACAGACAGCCCCTCGGAGAGCGTATAGGAAGCAGCACCTCCTGGCACAAAACGGAGGCTCAAACTTTTTTTCATGGCTAACGGATCTAGTTTTAATGTGGTCGACTCAGCTGAGAGGAAACAAAAATGTTTTTTTGCCTCTGGGAAGATCTCCAAACTAAATGATGTTTTGTTCAAGTGTAATCGTATTTAGGAAGTATAGAAAGCTTGGAATCCATTACGCCACGGCTTTTGATTATACTCATGTCATTCACATAGAAGATTGGCAAACAGCATGAAATTTAGCTTTTCACTACCGTGGCCGGATTACACTGTCCTATTAAACCAGCTAAACGTGATTATTATTCACAAAGCTTTGCTTTACATTGTGACCAAATAAGACCATAAAAACAACAAAACGCATTTATTCTCACCGCTTCATTGCAACGCATGCATATGATATTTAGTTGGGTTGTTAATCTAGCATGTGCTTTTTAAAACTCGCACTAACACTCTTGGAGTAACATCGTGACTCAAAGAAATCAGCATGTGTGCAGCATTTCCAAGTACATCAGGTGTGGAGCTAAATGGATTTTGGACAAAAACTACAATGTTTATTCAGTACATTTGTATTTGTTGTATTATACACAAGGTAAAATGACAAATTAATACATTATGGAGATGCTGGAAAGTGTATTAGCCAAGCCAAGTCAGCTCTTTTTATGCATTCGTTTTGTATCAACATGGGCTACCCAAAAGATTTATGTGATTTAATTTTAATGTCCGACGCTGAGCGAGGGCGAAAGTAAGGAAGAAAGAAGATCATACTTTTTAAAATGATTAAAAGCAATGGTGGTTCTTAAAGGTTAAACTAGGGTTGTAATGTTGTAAATTTGCAATAAATAAAGAGATTATTTTCATCATCAATCTGAATAATGATGCAGCAGCATGAAGATAGGTTAGGGGTAGAGATGATAACCTCTGGGTTTGCTTACCAAAGAAATGTCTTGATTGGAGTACTGTTTTGGATGGTGAAATGGAAAACCTTTGTTCACTCACCGTGTGACAGTGACGCACACCAGCAGAGTCACTTCAAATAATGCTATCGCGTGATTGCAAGACGATCAAAGGATAATTTCTCAGTAACTCCCAATTCTGTAATGTGTAAATATTGCAAATGATTTACTTGTTTGTCTGATGATCATAACCAGACTGCTGGAAAAGCTACAAGGGAAAATATGGCAAGCAGCAAACAAACGAGCCCCAAAAAGAAAAAAAAAATGTGTCTGCTCTTCAGATCTGATGAATGAAAAACAGATAACGGAGAGAGGAGCTGGGAGTATGAAAGAGTGAGAGAGGCCACTGATAAAAGAGAATAGTCTGTCTTGCTCCCCATTCCTGGTGAAGCTCAGTCTGTGGCTGTATTATCAGTGCTGGGCGGATGGCTAAGCACTGATTTATGCCAAGGTATGACAGTGTGAGATCAGAGGCCTCGATGTGTCTGTCTAGTCACTGGTGTTCAACACTCTATAAGAGGACGGGTGGTGATGCTGTGACCAAGATATTCTCCAGTCACGCATGTTGCCTTCCTCCCAACTGATAAGACTCTCGCCTTCCCCTCCAAATATTTATCTCGCTATCTGTGTTTTTTTCTCAAATCAAAATAGGTACTTCCACCTAATGCCTTCTTCCGTCAAACCTGTCGAAGCATCTCCTGCCTGGATGTGCAAACATGTTTCAGTAAAGGTGGGAGCCTAAAGCCAACTTGCTGTGAACTGCAAAATCGTAGCGCACCAATCAATAAGCCAGTTCAGAGATGCTACCACTATGGTTTTGAATGTGTTGCATCGTGACTGTTTAACCATTGGAACGGATCATTTCAACATTTCTTATCTACTTCTGCTTGTGTGCATACTTACTAAATCTGACTGAGCAGAACTGCCAACAATAACATGCAGGGGAAATCACGTCCATTTTCTGATTCACTGTTTGTGTTTGACTGAGTTTTGTTCCAGTCAGTGCTTGTAATACTGATAAAGCCTGCAACCTGAACAGGGGGCAATCCTGTTTGCCCATTTTATGCCTGGTGGGCAGTAATTGCTGTGTTGTATTGACATGAAAGATTTATGTGAATAAGAGATCCTGTTGGGGTTTTTTTTTTTTTTTTTTTTTTCTTTTGGCAGGGGGCCATAGTATTTTATTTTAATTTATTTATTTATATATTTTTTGGTGTGTGCGGGGTTGGTTTCTTTTTTTTTTGTGTCATTGCTCCATCTTGTTCCAAACCAGTGTCACCCCCCTCAAAAAAAACAAAGCATATTTCAAGATTAATTCAGTACAATTCCATCTGGGAAACTTCTCCTCAATGATTTAAATTTATCATCAGCTAACCATTCAAAAGCCTCTCCACTGCCGCCAGACAGCCACACTCTGCATACTGACCTTTATTGTCACGGCTGCAAAAAGTGCTACAGGGTCACGGGGTAGGATGTTCCATCTGTCCGTCAAACATGAAAGCAGCCCAATCAACAGGCACTGCTGTTTTAAATGTGAGGGGGGAGGGCGTCAGTAAAAAAGGCAGTGGATTACCCAGACAGACAGTAATCTATAGGTCTGTCAGCTTGTCACTCAGACTGACCTTGGGTAGCTTTGCCTTAATTGCAGGCTGGGATGAGAGCGTGAGGCCCACCGTCGGCTGGCAATTCACGTTGTCCATTAAAGATGTAATTGCTGCCAACATGTTTCATCTTGAATGACATTTTTTTGGTGTTTCAAAGCACACATATAACCTATTGGAATGTAAAATGTCTTCTTTCTTTTTTTTAGCTTGTAATTATTGCCAGTGAAGCCCCTTTTTTCTTTTACTAAGGCAGGCTGTTCATTTTGGGAAAGATCATCACATTCAACATTCCTTTGGACACACAATCAAGTAGGTGCTTCCTTTTCGGAAGATGCTTGAACAAACATAACTCCAATGCTCATGGCCTTTGGTGGTCTGTGCAGATGGCGGCCTCTTGAGATATCACTTAAATACACCACCTGCCTGGAGATGGGTGATGTACAGCTTCCTTCACACCTCTGATAAGCTCAGCTATCACCTTGTCAAATTATCATCTTCACAGAGAACCTTTGACATAGAAACAAGACAGCTGGTGATGACCGTCATGAAATATTGTGGCATCTTCCAGGAAATGAAAGATTGGTACATCAGTATAAAGACATTTGTGTTTTCATATTTTGTTTTTAATTTAGTCGCTGCAGGTTAAATATACTCCCAAAATTCACCATTTCTATGACAAATTTTCAAAAGCAATCCCAATTTCTGCCTTCCTTTCTGCCAACCCTTCCCCCACTTCACCCCCTTTTCCCCTTCAACTCCTCAACTCCCACCATTCCCACTATCAACATATCCATCATACATCTTCTCCTCTACTAAGAAAAGATGAATGCCCTTGACTGACGGTAACCCCCCCCCCACACACACACACACACACACACACACACTTTGTTTTCTCCACTCATCTCCTTTCAGTTATGTGAATCAGACAAGACAGATAGCTAATGGACACGTTAACATGGATTGTTGGTGACTCACAGCAGCCAGTCAACCCAGTCTCACCAGTTGGTCTTCCTGTTGTATCTTATCTTCCCACCAAACTTTTCTGCTGTGTCTCATTGACAGCTTGGCACAAATGACAGTTGGTGTCATCAGCAGACATAATATCCGTTTGTGCCAATTCTTGCAGTCCTTGCGCATAAATCTCAAAATGCCATCAGGAAGCTACTAAAGAGAAAGTGTAATGGATCGTGAACACAGAGACAAACTGACTAAATGACCCGCAGATGAAGCTGCTGTTTAGTTTTGGCCTGTCCAGTGAATGATTGGCGATGACATATATGGCCAATGCCCTGAACCCAATACATGAAAACTAACAAATAACATCTCACATTTGTGGGGCTCCAGGTGTTAAGAAGAAAACTTAACATTGTTTTTTGGCTGCTCGCAAATAATGTCAGTGTAGGAGTGAACTGTAATAATTTGTCAGGGAATATCTCTGTGTCTTTTATCCAGATAAATTGGTGGTTAATTTGTTTTTCTTAGGTTGCACAGTTTAGAGGACTTGAGAAGCAGAGTTTGTGCTCCAAGTGTAATTACCCGCAGAATCACCCTCTGAGGTCAAAGCCATATTGATCTGTTGGTTCACCAGTGTACCGTTACCTACTGATGGAGTGGATTTAATTTAGCAGCATTATGTTAAAAGGGATTATTAAAGTTTCTATATTTCTTTGAACCATGGATGTCTGTACAAATATTTTTGCCAGTCCGTCTTGCAGATGTTGAGATATCTTGGAGGGATCACCAAAATTTATTGGGGGGTCACTTTGATTGTCTTAACAACTTTTCATGGCAATCTGTCTGATATTTGTTAAGGTAGGCCAGGAACAAAGTAGTGGACCGACTGATCAACTCTGTTGTCCATAAAGTCACTAAATTTGGAAAAATAGTACATTGAATGTCCAAGCTTCAATAATGTGACATACAGGAAAAAAATAATTGAGGGATTTTCCTTACAAGGTTATTTCAGCTGGTTTGCAATGAACCTGCGGTCCTGTGGTTTTTCTGACTGTCTCATTTCTTGTGGCAGAGCTTCCACTCACTGTTAACTGAGCACAAAGACTGCCAGACAGATGAGCTGGTCTTCACTGCAGGCTCTAACTCCAACTCCCCATTTGTGGTCCATGCCACGCTTCTCAGCAACCAGTTGCCCGATTGTGCAGCATTATCTGGCTGTCCCCTGCCTGTCATATGGCATTAGTGCACAAGACTTGACCCAGGATCTGCGTTGACACATACCTGGTTGGGGGTGACCCTGTCTTTGTCTAGCTCCGATGTGGGGTCAAGTGGGTGCATGCAGCAGCAGTGCACGCAGCATTATGTTGACTGTGCAGAAGCAGATGGGCTCTCGGCACTCGCCCATTAGTGGCCCATGGTATGATAACTCCGCAGCGGCTGGATGACCCTGGAGCTTGACTACCTGCCCTGTCTGGTCATTTGGGACCGAGGTCAGGTTTATATTTACATCTAAAACCTCTAATTGACTATCTCATTTCATGACCAACACACTATGAGGGACATACAAGGCAAGTCCGAAGCAATTCAGTGAATTTAAAAAAGTATATCACATTTTACATCATTTGATTTAATCCAAAGGCTCTAGCTGAGCATACTAAGTGCATTTCAACCTAAATAGTGGAGCGGCTTTTAAGAACAAGCATGAAAACTCAAAATCCAACAGCTGAAAAACCTTCTTGGCTGAGGCCAAATGCGCCCTGTCTCTCTATGTGGTCTGGTAGTTGAGGACACTTGCTACAGAACATTCCCAGTTTAGATCCAGTCACCTTTGTTGCATGTCCTCGTTTGAATTTGCAATCACATCACACAGTTTTTTTGCACAAAACTTCATAATGGAGCTACAAAACCACAAGCATAATGTTTGGTTAGCCTTTGAGGAATTTGTATGAAAACTTGTACAACAGTTGCACCACTGGTGAATCTTATTAGACATCTCCTAACTCTCTCTTCACGCCTGAGTTTGATACTGCTAATGGGTTAAGTACGAGCCTGGTTATGGCAGGAAATGTACATCAGCAGCCCTTGTTCTTCCCCCTGTGGCATGCTGGCGGCTAAAGAAAGGGCTGCAGGAATCAGCAGAAAAAGGCATGCGTTATCTCGATGGGCTGGTATGCAGACAAAGGGCTATAGTGGATGCTGGCAGGACCAGACAAGCCAAGGAAAAGTAAGGTGTCAGAGGAAGCTTGGTGATAAATCAAAATAGCATTAACCAGGCATAGAAAGGAAGATTTAAGATAAATGGACATGCTGCAGTTGTCTGGTAGAGCTGCCTTGACAACATCTTCAAATAATCCCTCCAATGTTCTGGATGGTGTGTGAGGCTGGTGGAAATTCTCAAACAATCAGAGGAGGTTGATGCAGGACAGGAAAATGATAACTGATGTTGAGATATGAGTTTCCTCATCACTCCTCACCGAGTGATGATTCAGTTTTATTTTGTACGCTAGAAGAAGCATCACTCCGGTTATCTGCTTTTGGCCATCACCCTGCATAAATTCAAAATTGTATGCTTGATTGAAATAACTGAAAGTCAGAAAAAGTTTGTTTTTCTTTAATATAAAATGCCATCAATTTGTCCTTAACCTTATTTGAATGATTAGTTATGGGAGGTTTGAATCCTTACGTATATTACACAGTGGTGTCCTGACTTGTTTTAGTTTCCTGCACTCTAGCTTCACATAAGTCATTCACATTCAGCAGTAGCATACGTCATTTGTATTTGCCTATCCTGGTTGATTCATTACTGGAACAAGAAGTAGATTCTTCATCAGATGACATGTATTTATTTTATGATCTGGACAACATAATTTTTCCTTGTCTTGTGAAACTTCTGTTCCCAAAATCACTTTAAAACAGTTTCATAGTCTGACATCTCCATAGTTAAAGTTTAGTTTAGGCGCCAAAACAAAACAAAAAACACAAAAACTTTGTCAGGGAAGGCTCATGATCTAAAATAACATTGCTGTAAAAGAATAATGGTCCCAGTCAAATGGTAGGAAATGAACAGCGGTCTTCCATCAAAGTCCAATGATTTGTGGACCCACCTCGACAGGCCCCCTTTGTGGATTTTGTGGTTTCTTAGTAATGCTTTCCTTCATTCCTGACAGATTAGCGTTATAATTTCGACATCAAATAAAAGTCTTTGTCACGAAGGTAATCATTTGTGTCTACCATTAAGTGCTTCATCAGCATTGTGCATTGTACACATACAGTAGCTAACACCCCTCCTGCCAGCAAATTGACTGTTTGCCCACATCCCATCTGGCAGAAGATTTCCATAGCATCTGTACAAGTATGCCCAGATTACAGTTTCTCCCCTCGAGGCCATTAGACTCTTAAAACTCCCCTCCATTATCTTTTTTGAATTTGAGCCTAACAGGCCTGATTTGAACTACATTTTCCTGCCTACTAGTACATGCCACTTCATGCATCCATTGCATGAGCTTAGTCAAAAATCTCTTCACATCCGATAATGGATCCATCAAAAACTACCGGGATAAGGCATATAAGGCAACAGAGAGCCTTATATACATAGAAGAGTACTTATTATTCTCATTTGACCTGTATACATGTTTCACTTCCTTTTTTGCTGATTTTAACAATATTTCTATCTCTCCACTTCAGCTTTGTATCTCAGTCAGATACAAAACTGAGATTACAATATTTTGGTGTATTTGGGCAGAAAATGTATTAATTTGGTCCTTTTGTTCAGCCCATGATTAGAATATGCATTGAAAAGTCTCCATGTGCTTTTGTGAGTTTTTTTTTTTTTTTTTTTGCCCCATCCAGCAGCAGTATTGGAGGGAGGGGCTCAGCTTCTCTGTTAGCTGCTAAAAAGCTCTCTTAGTTTCTGTGGCTCTTTCCCGCCTGCCTTGATAAATGCAAGTTCTTACATTGGCTGTCAGGCTCCTGCACCCTAGGGACTCCTCCCTCCATTCTCACTCCTCCACCACGCCATTTGCTGTTGTGTGTGAAAAATGACCACAGAGAGAAGAGTGCATTCTCAGTGCTGGACTGGTAAGTGGAACACCCAGACTGGGTATAGGTGGCCATTGCCCCCAGTGGTTCCTAAGTCAACACTTGCTGCTAATGGTCTCTCTAAATTTACCTCATAATTACCCCCTACTTATTGCCCCCAGCCAGCAACAAACTGGCCATGACCTTGATACAGAAAGAGGCCAAACCTCATTAAATTGCATTTTGTTCATTTCTGGATTAAACCAGAGAGAAATGCTGTGGTCTATCGACAGCAACAACGCAAATGTCAGATCAGACTCTAATAAGGGAATGAAGAGATTCTTCTGAAAAGGCTCAATGTGCCAGAGTGTTTGTTAGTGCAGCTGACAGAGAGAGAAAGTATTTATTCTAAGAGTCGGTTCAAAGGTCATCCAGGGAGTGGATGATTTTTCAGTTGTCTCATTATTCAACACTTTTCATAATCCCTCTAAACTACGCTGTCACAACTGACCACTGCTGCCACCCTGGCCAGCCCGCTGCAAGCTGCAGCACAGCTACAACAACAAACACAGCTTCATCATCATTTACAGTGGCTGGCAGCATCTGCAAGACCCCAATCCCACACACACACACCCTTACACATAGACACACACCCCCACACATAAACACTTATACTCACAATATCCAGCCGCAAGCACATTGGGGTGGAGCATTTTCTAAACATAAGTAAGGAGCTATTGTTTTTTCATTTTCTCCAAAATCCAGAGATTAGTCTTGTAGAGGAAAAGACCGTCAGGCAGCTTAGCACACTGATTCTCACACAGCCCATCATTCATATGTTTTAGTTTTGTTTGTTTGTTTGTTTGTTTTATCATGGAACTTTCATTTTCTTAAGTACGGTTGAGTTATTTTATAAATGTTATGCATCTTAAATGGTTCACAATTCTTCGTAACTTAATGTAAAACATGATTAAAAACTGTAATAAAGGCTCTCTGTTAACAGACAATTAACACAGTGATATCCATATTATCGAAATTGACTGGACTTGGTTTTTAACAGCTACAGCCCCCCCCCCCATCCTCGCCCAAACATTAGTTTCTTTTCCCATTTTTCTATGTTCTCTTCCTCTCTTTAAGTGGCCCATCCAAGTATCATCATGACCACCCTGCTCTCATGACCCAGCTTGGAGCATGCACCCTGCCTGACCCCCCCACCCAAGAGATAATCCTGATTATGCTGAAGTGTGTAAAGGGGCCAGGATGAGCTTTCACCTCAGACCCCTCCTGCCCTTTAACCTTTCACCTGCAGCCCCACGGGGCTATAGAGGGCAGCTGTCCATGGCAAGTGTGTGTTTTCATATTAGGGCACTTTTAGTAGTTGCAGTGCATCAGTTGGTGCTGAATGCATCAGATGGATAAAGTTGTTTTGTTTTTGTTTTTTTTGTTTGTTTTTTTTTTGTTTCTTGATTAGATTATTCAAAATAATGAATAAATTGTCTTTTTTGTGGAAGAGCTGGATAAATTGAGTTTACATTTGACAAGCAAATCAAAAGCGTCCATCTCATACGTCTCCACTCTGCATGTAATCCCACTGTCTCCGCTTCTGATTACTACATGTACAGTGTATCATCAAGTTAATGAAGGTTGGGTTGGCAGACCAGAGAAACTAAATGACCTTCTCTGTTGGTTGAAGCAGAGATCATTTTGTATTCCCTCATGCTTTAATTAACCTTTCCTGTCATCCGAAACAGCAGAAGATTTGTTATAATCTCTCATTTCCACTCAGGAAGTGAACTCACAACTTAAATCAATCTTTCTTTGCTCATGATTTGTGCAGTAGGAGACAGGTGTCCCTGATTTGACAGCAGGATCAGAGGGCTCTACTTTGTGTCTACATAGAAACACGCATACACACACACACACACACACACACACACACAGGGTATCAGTTGTAGATAAGCGTGAAGAGCATCTGAGTGACAGCAACCGGAAGAGGTGAGATAAGACATAATCTGGTGCCAATTATTTCTCCTTGACAGCCACAGGTGAACAGCAGTCAGTTCCAGTGACGTGTCTGAGTCAATAGTCCAGGCTGCAGAGATGGAGAGAGGCTGATTATGAAGTGCTGAACACGTGCAAAGCTGTGACAAGTTAGGATGATAAGGATTCTTGTTGCTGTTCAGCCCCTCTGATATCTGCAATGACCTCTGCAAGCTGATGTAAAGGCCTCACATATTCAGCATGCATTGTGGATTTGCCATGAATTATGCTCGGATCCTCGTAATTCTTTATTTTTGCACTTACAGTGAACCAAAGTATAAAATAGTTCTCATACTTAATGGACTTAACAGGTCTCTCGCCCACCCTTGTTCCACAGCTGAGTGGTGAAAATCGGTTGAAAAGCTGTTGTTGTCGTCCAGTGCCGTTGCTGGTCGTTGGTCCTAGCTTTCATCCGTGAGATGGATTTTGAAGTTGGACAAAGACAGCCTGCAGCAAAATTCATAGTGTCAGTAATTTAGCATGTAGTTCTCACAGTGGGGTTATTGTTGTAACCCACAAAATGTGCAAAGAGGTAACTTTGAATGCTTCCATGCAAAGGTAAACTAATCATTTCCTTGCTATGGTAACCAGCAGAAAGATTAGTGATGTTTCCCAAAATTCTGATCCATTTAGTCATGTATTTTTATTTTTATCTCTCTCTCTCTCTCTCTCTTTTATCCATAGGAAACATTGAAATTGCTGTCAACAGACAGTCTTGATATGTATTTAGAAAAGTGTGCCCTTGCCCATATAGATAAAAATCCTTTTTGGGACACACCTAAGCATGCATGGCTGCAGACAAGCTGCTGCAAGGTGGGACCACACCTCAGCGAGATCCCCCCAGTAGATCAGGGAATTCAGACAACATGCCTGGAATGCCTGGGCAGGTATGTGGGATTTTCTGCTGCCTGTTTCCCCAAACCCCATCCTGCCACTGCCACCTTTTTTCTTTTTCACCTGAAACACACACACATATACACACGAACGGAAAGAAAGGACAGATTTCCAAGACTGATAATAGTAGACTCGTCTGGGAGCGGTGTCTTTCTTCATCCCCTTACATACACATAACAGGGGTCACTTGTGTCCCTTTAAGGTTGACCCAGAAAAGCCAAACTGTGGTACAAAGCCTGGCCAAAGGGCTTCATACCTTGGCTGCAGATCAGAACGGAGAAGAGAGTGACCACAGTGCAGAGGGATCACATCAACAGGTGGACAGACTACAGGCTCAGCTTACCAACAGATGTCGTGTCGCATTCTGGGAAAGGAGTAGGAAGAGGTTGGGTTTTATCCAACCCAGAGGTCCTTCAACAAACCAAAGACAATCCTTCATACACCCAAGAGTGGGAAATATGATTTAGCTCTGTCTGCCTCTGTATATGGTAGTGATTACCAAGTCCTTGCTGGGAAACTCAGTGATATACACCAGATCCTGTGATCTTTAAAGACAGACACTTGTGCCCTCTCATTGCTGAATTTACCAGCTGGTTGTAAATTCAGTCATTTAACACGATGTCAAGGCTGTGTATTGTCTTGTAACATTTTATTTCGGCTTCAGAGACAAGGGCAATTATGGCTGAGTGACAGGAATGCTTCAGAGCAAACAAATTTTTGCTGACAGTAAAGCTTAAGAGTGCTTTGAGGTGGACTGTTATCATACTTTACTCCTCATCTCACCACACCGCAGGCATCATTTCAAAAAAATTGTGCTTTAGCGTGTGTCGTCTCGCAGAAATGTAATATTTCTCCTGTGTGCAAGATTGCCATTTCATTTCTGCAGATTAAAATGGTAAGATGAATAGAGTTAATGTAGAGTATAGCTTTGATAGTCATTGTATTATATCTGAAGGGACTCGTAACCTTCATATAGGCTTTAAATGTGCTCTGGAATGAGTACCATGTGCTGTGGATGGTAAGAAAGTCTCGCCAATGATAAGTAACCCTTTTTGGTGCTTGTACTTTATCAGATTTTTTTTTTGTAAGAATCTTAGGTGGTGTGGTGTGATGAGAGTGAGCATATTGCCTGCAGACTGTTTTTACACCATTGTTGAGCCTTTCTTTGTTACCAGCACAATACAATCAGTTATCAGAAATATTCAGACCTCCATGAAAAGCATTTTTCCCTTTTTTTTTTTTTCATTTTCAAAATACTTTTTTCAAATACTTTTCATCAAACACTGTCAAACTTGTTTTCCATTAGTTGTCTGTGGCCCCCTACTGACATTTAGTTTTGGAAAACTCAAGATAGCGCAGTTTGAAGTGGTTGTTTGATAACTGGAATTGATTTTTTTTTTTGCAAATATTATTTTTCTATTGTGAATGTGTTTCACTCAGATTGCTTTTGTAGAGATTAGTACCCGATGATGGTTTAATTTGTATATTTTGCTGTCAATAGATTTTTTTTTTTTGTATGTGCTCAGACTGAAAATGATCTTATACGCCTGTGTAGCTGATGTGAAATGTGAAAGTCTTTACTTCCATGACAAAATTGGGTCCTTCTTTATTGATCCAATGATCCTGAATTGAACAGCAAGATGAGAAGAGAGAGAAAGTTGTCAGGCAGTGAGACTACCGAAGCTGTAAACTGATAATGTGTTTTGATGAATGTTTATTTGTAATGTTGTGGGCTATTTGCCCATCTAGTCTGTCTCATCCATCTGTCTCTCTACTCTCATTGAGCTTTGCGCTGACTTAACCGCTGTCGGATTTGCGACAGTCGGTCTTCGCCAGTGTGCTTCTGCTCGGATGCCCCTGAGTGTGAATCTGAGTGCAGCAGTGACAACTGTGGGATGTCAGCTGGTGACCGTCCCAGAAGCTCCTGTGTCGATCAACTACTGGTGCTGCCAGAATAGTTAGATGGCTGAGTGCATGGTTGACAAATAGACAAGGATGGAAAATGATACGGGATGCTGATGGAGAAAGAGCAGGGTTGCACTGTTTTAGGATGTCTGTATTTGTGTATGTGTGGTAAGGCCACATGTGATGTCTAGTGCAGCTTATTCTCAGGTTTCTGTTTACACCTGTTCTCTTTTACTGTACACATGCATGAACCAAAGCTAATACACTTATAGTCAATATCAATTGAGATCATTATCCTACACTTTTTTTATCGTGGTTGTTGATTCCGAAACATCCACAATTACCGTGGTAATATCATCTACAGTTTCACATAGCAGCAAACACTTCGTGAACAGATGCAACAGAAACGGGCTGTTATGGTGCAGCCAAATAAACCTACCTTTTAATGAAGTTGGTCAAAAATAACTATACACACCTTCAGATTTCATGGTTCACATGGCTCGAGTTGTTATCCTCAGACAGCAAGCAAGGTGTAGGTGAAGTGTGTTACCTTGCTGTGGTGTTGTGCGCAGCTGTCCATCAACTCATTGTGGCTGTTCGTTATTGGTTTGTTCCTCCCTACAATATTTGAGACAAATCTCAAAAAAAAAAAAAAAAAGATAGAGAGATTAGCATGTGTCCTGTGACAGTTGAATCCTCTCAAAGGAAAATAGAAACAAAAAAAATTAGGATAAACTTAAAACAGCCCGGATTCTGTGTTAGGAGAGTGAAGACTAAATGGTGAGGCTAATTTCAAACACCAAAATATGCTGGATTACAGAGTGCATAGTTTCCAGTAAATTTACATTTAGCTTGGAATCGTTAACTTTGATAGAACAGAACAAAAGTTTGTAAGACAGTATCCGACATGGTCATATCACCAATAAAGGACTCACTTTATAATTCTGCCCGTTAGAGCAGGAGCTAACATTACGAAAGTATGTCTGGAGGGAATTAATGAGAATTACATGGGTGACAGCCATGTCTATTCCTGTTTCCTACCCTATTCACCGGACTGCGTGCCATGATGCTGCACCGTGACGGCAGCATTTCACAGTCCCTAAAGGAGCTCTGCTCAGCACACCAGCAGCTGAGAAGCTTTCTGGAAGAGGATTCATGTCAGTATTTCAACATGTCCTGTACAGGTGGGAAACATCACACTGCCTTCTAGTCCAAGTAAAATAAGTTGTGCTTCCTCCTGGTGAAGGAAAGCTGTTGAAGCAGTTGGAGTGAGTCTCTTTCATTATGGGTCTCTCTCAGACTTGTTTAAAGGGAACAGTAGGGGTGTTTGTCTGGTCCCATTGAAATGGAACATGAACAGGTCCCTCTATCTGCAAATAGAACAGCACAAGTGTGGGCTTAACTTCCTCAAGATCCACTTTCCCAAGCACAGCAGGAGAATGGGAGAGACCTCGTATCAGGTTCTCTAACGGCTCCGAAGGCAATGAAAGGAGCAGGAGAAAAGGCTGCTTTCTGCAGACCAGATCTCTACCTATCTCCCCTCATACCCTGCGTGTAACTTAAACTCATGCATCACTGATTAGCCCGAAGCAGTATGGGAGCCATTGGAGATCAGTTTTATTTCAAATCACTCTCAATGTTGATACATAGGAAAGCTGTGTGGGAATGTAATGACTGTTGTGTATGAAGAGAAATGAGACTAAAGCCTGAGAATGATCGGCCTCTTTTCTGCTTGTTGAAATAAGGAACTCACAAGAAGAGATTATGGTGAAGGTCATCATCTCTTTAATGACTTGACAGAATTGGGGGAAAATGTGATTAGTGAACATTATCTGCTTTATGATCTTTAGTAATAGAAGCTTTGTTATGCAACTGCAGGCCATGAAACGTGTAGCAGTCCAGCATAGATGGGCCCAAACAGAGAAAACCAACCAAGTGTAACCAGATTACATTTACTATGAATGTAATAAAATATGTTGTTAATTGGCATATTGATATGTACTGATACAGATAATTACTCATATGTAGATAATGAACTTAAGTAACAAAAAAATGTAAATAATCCATATTGCAGGGCAGGAACTAATAGCACTCTGTTTGGGAAAATTTGTGTTATTGTTTAATACATAAAAAGTTCAGTAACTTAAAACATAATGTGGTTATTTAGATTAAATAGAAAAACAGAGTTTTTCAAACAACTTAACTGAAACCGAGAACAAACTGCATCTGTAAATTAATTTAGCAGGGTTCCATAGTAGGTATGAATAGGACAGTATACTGTGTGTGTGTGTGTGTGTGTGTGTGTGTGTGTGTGATTAAGATATATTGCAGAAAAAATTGCAAAGTTTGTTCTGTTTCTGGATTTTACTTTATCTATTTCTATTACAGATAGAGCCCAAACATGAGCATCGGTTTCTCTTTTTGAAAAATAAAAAATGTGCTATAATGTAGCTGAATTCTGCACTTCAACTGCAATTCTTTGTACTAATTTGTTGGCTAAATTTTGTTTGATATATTTATTTCTATATTCTCTGCGTGCTTCTGTTATCCCTCTTATTTGTCTGATGCTGCAGTAACGTGTAAATTTCCCCGCTGAGGGACTAATACATGATTATCTTATCTCTTTTTCAGAGCTCAAGTCCACAGGCACAGCTCATCACTTTTCTTTTCTGCTGAACTCAACTGACTATCGTATCCTTCGCATGGACGAGGACCATGACCGCATGTACGTGGGCAGCAAAGACTATATCCTCTCTCTGGATCTGCATGACATCAACAAGGAGCCACTCATAGTAAGAAACATCCCACGCACACAACCAAACTGGACGAGCTCAACGCGAGTTAACGGTTAACCAGCATGTTGACTTTTCCCTGTCAGATCCACTGGCCTGTTGTCCCCCAGAGGAAGACAGAGTGTGTCTTGTCAGGAAAAGACACCAATGTGAGTACTCAAATGAAGTGGTATCAAATTTAAAAGGAACAATTATTTTATCGGCAAGTGAAGTAATATATTAATCAGTTATTCCTTATTAAGCAAAAATATTTCCTGATTCCTTCTTTTATTTGTTTTATATCAATGAATATTAATGTGGGCTTTGGACTGCTGCACAAACTGAATAATTAACCAACCAGTCCAAAAAAATGAAGGATTTACATTCATCTTGGTCAAACTTACCATGTAATTACAGTGCTGAATAGTTTAGCCTGTATCATTTGTCCTGCTGCACACGTACACATCAGTTTATGTGGTGATTGCCTTGTGTAAGAATGTATCTTTTTGGGGAGACATTTCAGATGTGAATGTGGCACTGGGGTCACGGAAGGACATTTTAAAGCTGTGAAAGTCTCATTCACATCCCTGCGCTCCTGATTGCATACAGCTGCCACCAATTCAAACTCAGCAGCAGCTTGAAGGAGCTGGCATGAGGCCACTAACTGGCAGATACCCCTCTTTCCATTCCATTCCATTTATTTTTTTTAATTTAATCTCTTTGTTTTCGTTTTACTGGATAATTATTCTACTCTTTGTTGTCCCTACAAGAAGACAAAATGAATTAACCAGTGGAAGCTACAGGCCCGTCTGAAGTGTTAATATGAGTCAGACATTTGAGCACAGCGCAGCCCCCACAAGCCTGGGATGGAAACTCATCATTGAAATTCATGTTTATTAAAAAAAAAAAAAAAAAAAAAAAGCCCCCCAAAAAACAGATCTTTCTCTTTTGATTTTTTTCACACATTTGAAGCCCCCCCTCAACACACACACACTCATCTTATCCGTGTTAGCGCACCGACAGAGTGATGAGGCTCTGGCTAATAACCCTGCTCTCCCCTGCTGGTTGAGAGCGCAGGCTGCTGTTTATCCAACTGGAATGTTCATTTATGCGTGTTTGGTGACCCGCACCTCCCGCCGCCTCTGGCTACATCGAATTGGCCTCTGTATGTTCATGTGCACATGTATGAGGCTCAGGATTAGTGTCTGTGTCTGTGTCTGTGTCTGTGTCTGTGTCTGTGTCTGTGTGTGTGTGTGTGTGTGTCAGGAGAAATTTCATCTCTAAAATACGAAATAAATATTGGCCACTCTGAGACATCTTGGCAGTCCAGGCTGCTCTTTAGGGAATGACAGATGATGACAATTCAAAAACAATTCAGGGGGGATGTCAGTTCAGGCAGGAGGTCAAAGGCAATCATCCCCACTGTGCTCTCAGTGGGGGAGCACAACTGTGTGCCGAATAATACACACAGGCCCACATGCGTAAACACACACGGACACACACACCCGCACAAACACATCCTCTGAAACCTCTGACTTGTGCATCTGTCGTGTTGCTAAGACCTGCCAAAATCCCCCAGCCTGCATATTTTTTTTTTGGTTAAATTCTAGCTACAACCCTTTTTTTTTTTTTTCCGCCAGCTGTCACTAACAGTAGACATGACAGACAAATCTGAAAGGATATCCTAAGCCTATACATTTCTGTAGTTTTTAGTTTTGATTTGGGTGGATTGAGACCACGAAGGTGAACAGCTGGTTCAGCATATACAGAGTAGCAGAAAGCACAGAGCTGCTTTCTCAAGCAGCACCTCTTTCGTCTTTAGTCTAAAGAGAAAAGAGTCCTGCCTGTTACCACAAGAATAATTAAGATTCTACATACATGTTGAGATCAGACCACTGTCTTGTCTATCAGGGTATTTTTCTTTCTCTAAAAAAAAATAATAAAATTAAAATAAAAAAAGTTTCATTGGATTTTAAGATCTCCAAAACCTAAATTCTCACTCAGCAATTTCTTTTGGACTAACCAGAATGTTTTTCTGTTGTCAAATCTGACAGAACATTGAATTGGGTTTATCCTTAAACACACTTGACAGCTCAGATGCACTGCTTTTCTTGGTTTCTGCCACACAGTTATATGGTGTTTGGAAACATTTTCCCTCTGACAGTGTGGTCTGATGGGAAGCTTGGGCCAACTTGACACACTGAGCCAGAGGACACAGTTGCCAAACACAAGCCAGCCAACAGTGGAAATGATAGATGGGATGGTTTTAAGCCAGGCAGAGGGGTTATTAACCATCAGTGGGGCATTATGTGTTATGTAACCTTTTTTTTACTGCAGCATGATGTTCAGTCTTTTTTTTTTTTTTTTTAACTTAAATCTCTAATCCCGCTGGGTTTTGTTTTGCCTTCCCTCAGGGGGAATGTGGAAACTTCATCCGTCTGATTGAGCCATGGAACCGGACCCACCTGTATGTGTGTGGGACGGGGGCATACAACCCCATCTGCACCTACGTGGACCGAGGACGCAGGTCACAGGTAACCAAAGACACAGCCAGGCAGCCATGGAGACACCATGACCTTTACTCTCCACTTCTTAAAGAACCATATCTGTCAATCTGTCTCGGATCAGAGGGCCTCCTTCTGCTCTTGCTCTTCAGTTTCGTGGGCTCTGTTTTTCCTCTGTCATTTTCTGCCTCTTAGTTTTCATCGATTTGCACAGTTTCATGGTCTAGAGCGTTCAAAGATAAGGCCAGTCCTCTCTAGATAATTATTATTACAAAATAGCTGTTAGTGAAGCACAGAACTGCCCCCCCACCCACCCACCCCTGAGATAGCCGCAGCAACAATCTTCATTTGCCGACAATCTTCATTTGAGAACAGCATATTGACACTATATCCATAGAAAAGTGCTCCCACCATGTAGACCACACCTGTTTATACACACCAGAGCCTGTGACCTGTCTCTCTGTCTGGCTGAGAGTCTCTGAAAGGCCATCATTACTGATAGAGCCTCTCATCCATCATCAGCCTTGTAGCTCAGCCCTCCCTCCGCCCTTCCCTCCATCCCACCCCTCCATCCAGCGTGATGGCCGTAGAGAGCTGCAGCAGCTGCCGGCACCAGTTACAGTCCCCACACTTACATTCAGCAGCCGGCCTGTTTAGTCTCACTGTTCAAATGGAGGGTTCAGATTTCAATGTAAAGGTCAGTCCGCCTCTTGTCATTCAGCTTCTCCCCAAAGGCCCAAAAGCTATGTTGCTTCACACTGTAAAGATTTTCCTCAATAAGAGTTGATGTAAACAGAAAGCAGTTGTTGATATGTTCAGCTCGGTGCACAGAAGGCTTCACGCATTCTTAACTGACTCCCAACGTTTTCCCTTTAACTGGGGACATTTTCTTTTAACTGCAGAAGCTGCACATTTTGGGGGGGAACACAATATTAGCGTAAAAAAATTGTTGAAAATTGCTAAAAAAAAAAAAAAAAAAAAAATCATCCTTGTATGTGAAATTAAATTGCTTACCAATTCTTTAATATTCCTATATTGTTTGCTTTCATTGGTTCCACCCTTCACTTTATTACACAATACTCAGGGCAATGTGTTTTTTTAATTTATTTTTTTTATTTTAAAATGTTGGTTGTCTCCTTTTGTTGCATTTCTTTCTCTCTTGTCTTTCCTGGAGCTGCATGGTTTATGCATGGAGTTTGCAGCCGTGTTTACCTGACACTGAGTCTAATTTAACATGGCTACTAAATGATGGATGTCACCCACCAGGCGCTCTTGCCCTCCTCACTCCACATTGACCTTCACTTTGATGTTTTGTCTCTTTTTTTTCTTCTTCTTCTTTTTGCCTTTTCTTCATTTTTCATCTTTGGCAAGGCTGTTTTTTTTGTGGGGGGGTTTTTTTTTCTGACTTTCCCATTTTCTTTTTCATGTCATAGACAACATCAATGAACAAGTAACAAGATTGGCCTCTGTGCCATGTCTCTGTTTTAGGGGTCCCACTATCTACAGGCACCCCAATCTGGAGGGAGAACAAGTCGGGCAGCAGACTACAGCACTACATCAGAGCCTTTGGAGGCGAAGGTGGGCAGAAGGGAGCTTTTTTTTTTAAAGGCTTTTAAGCCTGGTGCCCACCGGGAGTTGTTTTTCACTTTCAGCTGGAGTAATGAGGATGACAGATTGTTTGTTTTTTGTATATCTTGGGTTATTAATGCTCCAGAAGAGATCCCTGAACAACTCCACTGTCACAATGTTCAATATAAAAGTGTTTGTTGTGGGGAACATCCTTCCTTCCAGTAGCTCTCAACACAAGAGTGCTTTATAAATGTGCTGTTCTCATACTAGTGGATGCTATAATGGCTGCTAAGATCGAAATTGTGACAGGGCCAAAAAAATCACTTGTTCTCTTTTGTGGACATACTTGTATTTTCATCAATTCACATGAGTCTTACTGTACTTCTTCAAAAAAAACCAAACATCAGAATGGGTTACAAATGCAGCTTTGACATTGCTCAGCTTCGACTTTCATATTTCCTACCTGTCAGCCATCTTCAGCCAGCTTTGAAGTACCTGGCTAAAACTCTCTGCAGACTCACACCCAGTGTTGACACAGATGTTCAAGATGTCCTCTTGCACTGTGGAATAATGAATTCTGGTTTCGAGCCACTTTTGAGCCCTGAAGCATGGTGGATGAGTTTTGGATTGCTCTCAGCATTTTCCTCCACCTCTCCATCTCCAATAACTGGCTTTGTGTGCTTTTTGTTCCCCTCAGCAGATCCAGCATTACCACAAGAGTCTGTTCAGTGCCTTTGCAGTCACAGCAGCTCACACCTTGTCTTTGTTATTTTGTCTGCCAACTGATCACACTATTAGTTTGACGCTGCTGCTGCCATTTAAAACAGTGTATTATAACATCTAAAAGTGCCTTGTATGTGTTGCATGAAAAGATTAACACACACACACACACACAAAAAAAAAACATTCCTTCAACACAATAAATCTGTTCCCGATTGAGAAGGGAAAACAAAAGGTTATTCATGATCTTTTCTTCCTCCTTAATGTCACAGGAATATATTTTCCGACTTGAACCTGGTAAAGTCGATTCTGGGAAAGGAAAATGTCCTTATGACCCCAAACTTAACAGCGTCTCTGCTTTGATCAGTAAGTATCTGCTTTTTCTCCTTTTCCCCATTCATACAACATGTTGAGACAACTTTAAATTGCTATCTGTGGAGACAAAGTTCTCCAAGAAGTCTTTGGCTATAATCAGTTCAGTTTCTCTGAATGCCTCAGGAGGCTCTATATTATTAAATTTAAATATATTCTTTCAGTTTTTCAGTGTTTACTTAAAGAAAATCTCATTTGCTGGCTATAGTAGCTGTCCCAAAGCAGTAAACTCCTGGTTATGATTGATGATTTTAATAGTGTGCGTTTCCTTTTTTTTTTCACGACAGCAGCAATTACTGGTTGTTTTTGATAAACTGTCTGTTATTTTCTTGATAAATTGAACAATTATTTAATTTATGTTTTTTTTTTTATATATATATTTAACTTATTTAGTCAAAAAATCTTATAAATCTGTTCACTGATTTGGTGAGACTGGCATGTGCTCTCATGACAGTGGGTGGTCTTTTCTTGTCAGCAGCTTAATGGCGGTCAAAACATGGCTGTTCATCAGTGACCTCCTGCCCTGCATGTGTGTGTGTGTAATTTCCAGCAGGAAATCTTACATTTTACTTTTTCCTCATTCATAGAAATTGGTTGTCAGGAATATGTCAGACGTGATAGCTTGGGGTTCAGCTTTGTCAAAATATGAAGCAAAAACATTGTACTAACAGGCCTGATGGTGATGCTGGAGACAACATCAGGCTTTCACTGACCCCTAACATATACTTGATGAATCCAGCTGACATGAATTTGGCTGTGAAATATCCAGCTGTCCGTTCAAATTATAATGATTGGCCTAATGAGTATAATATAAGTGTGATTACACTGTAATTATGAGGTCACCATATTTAACCCAAATATGTCATTTCTGACACCACTGAAGCGTGTTTGATGAGTTGGAAGTATGATGAAGTATATTTGTGCTACCCTGTCATCACGTAGAGTTTGGCCACAGACTCTTTATCTGCTGTCAGTCTTAGCTTGATGAAGTCTTGAGGGATGACGCACTGTTTTAATAAAGTTTCAATCAGACTCGGTGACACGATCTCTCTATTTGAACCTGAAATGAGTTTTCACCCATCATGATTTCACCTCCACAAAACCATTCCCTGTTTTCTCTGTGACTGACAGATGGGGAACTGTATGCAGGAGTCTACATTGACTTCATGGGAACAGACTCTGCTATCTTTCGTACGCTGGGGAAGCAGACCGCCATGAGGACTGATCAGTACAACTCCAGATGGTTAAACGGTAATGTCTCAACTCACTGCTCATTCTGCAACCGGCATTATTCAAGGGATTGAATAATACCCTTGATTGTTGATCTTTTCTGCCTGCTCCACATGACTCAGGGATCAGTGCGCTGAAAGCATAAAATGCACCACACTAATTGCCAGGGGTCAGCATCTCTCCAAAAAAGAAGAGCCGATATATATCTAGATGCACGAGGTATGATTCAATTCAGTCAATAATGACTCAGTAGCTTTTGCTCTCCATTGAACCATGACCATCACAGCGCTATAAATGCTCATCGGGTGCTTTCAGTTGATGTTGCCAAATCAATCGCGGCCTCCCCCAGTGTTGCTGGCTTACAGATTTTTCCTCTGACCCTGTTGCCCTGACAACAGTCCCCTGGTAGTGGTACACAGAATCAGGACACCTGAGTCCTGCTAATCAGCCATGTGGAATCTCTCACATATTTCACCCTCCCCCCCATTACATGGCTCCTGGTTACCTCCCCTCGTTCTCCTCTTGGTTTTGGTTTTGTCCTCATTTGGGACCCTGATTGGTCACGATGGGGATGGGCGCTCTGTGTGGCTTGTCCACCGATGACCCAGTAAGTCAACCAGTGGGGACGCACTGTGATGCCACATTGAGCGCTGTCACTGGGAAGAAATAAAGGGGTGCGTTTATAATAGGACAATTGGAGTACTGCTCTAGACTGCAGGCTGTTGTTATTTACTACTTCCCCTCCATGACTGGTCACTTTGGTTTGTATGTCTGCGGCTCAATCCAACTCTTAAATCACTCAATCATTCATTCATCTTCTGCTGCTTATCTGTTTCTGGGCCGTGGGGGGTGCTGGAGCCAATCCCAGCTCACACTGGGTGAGGGCCAGAGGACCAGTCCATCACAGGGCCAACATACAGAGACAGACCACACCGCCATGCTGCCCACTCTTAGATCTTATTTCTTTAATTTTCTTTCCGTCTAGATGGATGTGGATATTCCTTTCTTGAAAATAGGTTGTAGTTAATATTTCAACCACATCTGTGCACTAAGCACATGCTCAAAAAGTTTGCAGAAAGTCTGCAGACTTTTTTTTTTACACTTTATCTACAGTTTTTAACTTTACAAAGCTGTAAAAGAAAGAGAAAAGAAAAATGAAAAAGAAAGGGGGCTGCCAGACAGTTGTACATTTACATAAATAGACTTCCAGAAAAAACATAGTTGCAGTTGTTAAAGTAAAGCAAGTACCATGTGAACGGTTGAGTCAGGCATCACACCGGGCCAGGAAGGGTCCCCAAATTCTCTCAAATCTGTTCTGTTCATTGGGTTTCTGCAGGCGCAGTCTTTCCAGTTGAATAACTGATAACATCTCGCTGGGCCAATGAGCAAAAGTAGGAGGAGTGGTAGACTTCCAAGTTAGGAGAATAAGTTTCTTGGCCACCACCATCCCTAGGTGCAGAGCGACCTGCGTGTCGCACAGAAGATCAGAAGTCTCGGCCGAGCATCCAAGGATGGCTGGGTCATGGTTGAAAGTCTGCAGACTTGACAAATCATTGGTTTGAACAGCTCTGAACACTCACTGACCTACCACATCTATTAAGTGTGGTGAACTCTGAACATTCGGATGTGGCCTGTGTGCAGAGCAACCTTTGCTGCACAGTTAGTCATGTTCTCTCCAACGTTATTTCTCCTCTTCAGATCCCACATTCGTTCACGCACACCTCATCCCAGACAGTGCTGAGAAGAATGACGACAAGCTCTACTTTTTCTTCCGCGAGAAAGCATCCGAGATGGGCCAGAGTCCCATGACCCAGTCCAGGATAGGAAGAATCTGCCTGGTGAGCTATCACACCACTCAGCAATAATTCATATTGTTTCCATAATGGTTGGTTCCAGCCTGTTGCGTGAGCACGAAGAAGTAACATACACATACTGCCACTTAAAAAACAAAATCTTTGCTTTTTGTCTCAACAGCTAGCTTTGGGAAACATTCTGTTATTTTTGTTTCTCTGGATGAAATGTTTGAGTGCCACAGTTTACTTTGGTCCCCATCTGTATACATGCACTGACATCCATACAAAGCCAGAGCGGTGGTTACTCTGTGATGTATTGCCAGGGCCTTGAGTGCTGTTTTTCAGTGAAGACACAAATAATGACACAGTGTCCAAAACTTTCATATCATTTCTGCATAGACTTCAGAAAAAATGTCTCTCAGGATGCCACTGTATTTGCGAAATGTTTCCTGAAAGTATGTAATTTACAAGAAATATAGGCTATTAAACCAGGCTAAGAGTCTCCAGTCATTCAGCTCTGTGGCACTGCATTTAGACACTGAACTACAAGCTTACCTCAGCATGTTAACATGCTTATCATGACTATGCTCGTGAGTGGACTTGTACTATGTTTCACCATGTTTTTCTTATTTTGGTTTTGTTAGCCAACTTACATTAACCAACTTATGCTTTATTTAAAGTACAGCTGAGGGTCACTGGAGTGTATCTGGTTTGTTTGCCTCTGCTGATGGCACTAAACGAGAAATCGGCGAATCAAAGTCATCCTCTGGGGATAATGAACATCTGTTCCAAATTTTACATCAGTGCATTTTTAAAAAAGAAATCTCTGTCCATTGATGGCACTGGAGCAGAAGTCAGTGGATCCCAAAAATAATAACAATACACTCCCTGAGACACACAAGCATCTGTACAATAAGTGGTGCCAAACTAGTGGAGACAAAACACCATGTCACTGGGAAGATTTTGACCAGCTGGTGGTGAATGTCTGCTGCAGACTGTTTCAACATTTTAGGACTAACTTGAAATTTTGCTCAAAGTCCAATGAATTGACCAACTCACATTGGCATCCCTAAAGCCACAGTGCCACCATGGTTATTAAGAGCAAAACATAACATTTCTGACTCGGGAAGAGAAAACTTATCCTTCTACTAAAGACCACAGCACATTTTAAAAATGGATTTCTTCCTTATTCTATGTTACAGTGGATAAAGATAGTCCCAAAAATGTATTTCTACCACCCATGCAAATCGTTTGGACTCTGTTTCCTTTGTCAAGTTCCAGCCCATGAATCGTTTTCCCAAGGCTTAGAGCTCTACCTCAGCAGTAGATGTTGGCTGACCTCTCATGCAGATTGGCCAAGCTAAAACACGGAGCTGATCTTTACTCATACAGGCCCAATAACAACAGACCTGGTGCAGTCAGTCTGGATGGTTGTTTTAAACAGATGTTAGTCAGACATTGGACAGACGTGGATGGATGATCACTGGTGTATCTCTGCCTTACAGAATGACGATGGCGGACACTGCTGTCTGGTCAACAAGTGGAGCACATTTCTGAAGGCTCGACTCATCTGCTCTGTGCCTGGGGCCGATGGCATCGAGACACACTTTGATGAACTCCGTGAGTTCGAATTATTATTTCCCTCTTTTTACATGCTCTCTCTCCATACCGTACCCTGTCAGAGGATGTCTAATGCTAACTTTTATTTCTGGACATTATGCACACTCTCCCCCCACCGTGTCCATCCACGCTTTTGTCCATTTATTCTCTAGATTGCATTTATAATCTAAAAGTTGGCATGTTGTAGAAGTTTTCCCTACAAAAGACAAATTGCAACCACTTACCGTGACAGATCTCTACAACTCAAGGAACGTGTGATACATCTGTTTAAAGTTAGTATTATGCACATAATAAATATGTCCGTGCCCTGACTAAAAACTTGGCAGAGGGAAAGTGAGAATTCTTGCATGACCGTGTAACCACGACAATGTAAAACAAGGTTCTTCAGATGGACATCTTGTTGACAGATTCAGTATCAACAGCTTTCATTTCCAGAGTTCTCTTTACATTTGCTTTACATACTTTCACCATGATGTTAATCCACGTTAGATTCTGCTGCCATGTGCAGGCCAGCGGCTTACTGTACTGTAGGGACGCGCACACACACGCCCAACAAACCAGCATCAAGCGTCTCTGCTTATATACAGCAATACTGTGAAGTATCCCAGGGAAGCTGCAGCTTTAGATTAAGGTATCACTGACTCGTACATGTTAATCTTGACATGTATATTCCTTTGAACATTAACATGGCTCTTGTATAGTAGGTGCCATCCCAGAAAGGTGCTGTCCTTAATGTAAGACCAATCGTGCTTGGAAGCACCATCGTGTCTTACAGAAAATTTGGATATATATTTTTTTCCTTAAAGCAAGAGATTAAAAAGAAAATACACACACTTGTATAGAGATTAATCAAAGTAATGAGCAGCAGGGATTAATCTGACCCCCTGTGGATCTCCTCAGCCTGTCCGTTATTCACATGAGTGACGGGACCGAGGAAGGATTGTGGCATCCTTGAAATCATAGTGACTGGTGGTATAAGCAGCAGATCTTTGACTACTATTTCCTCGTTTATTTCTGAATTTGAGTGTTATAACATGCTCTCGCTATTAACCAAAAATATAACTCTCACATACATTGCCATGATAGAAAGACTAAATTATATGTGTTATATATGTATAATGATATGAAGTACACATTTAATCTTCACTCTTCTGAAATCCAACTGAGGTGGAGATGAGGTGGCTAAGCTCAAATGAATAATACGCTATCAAGACTTCTATTTTGAGAGAAATAACATAAAATCAGCTCAGAAAACAGAGGCTGCTTTCTGGATGTATGGATACACAAATGGTTGTGCTGACAGATGTCACACAACTAAATGAATAGTCTTCTTGAAATGAAACAACTCTATAAATGTAAATTTCATACTACTGAATTTGAGGAAAAAAATGAATTTAACTACAGTCTTGCCCTATTATGTAGTTGTGTTTATGAAACTATAATTATCTTAAAATGATCCAAAATAAACATGCAGGCCTACAATATATACTTGACCTGACACAACAATGCACACTCAAAGACCTGATGCAGACAAAGGCAGGACTGACTGAATGCATTCACTGTCTAAAATCTTCCATTGAGGTACAGAGCAGCACACACGTAAGTTTCCTTGTATTTGTCTTCATTCACATTTTGCCCATTTATAGTGATTGCATCAAATAATTCACCCAGTAAATATGCATTAAGCTTGGCTAATATCCCTTATTTCTACTATGTTTATTGTTTTATAAGTTATTAATGTAACTTTTGCAATAAGAGCGCTCAGTGTCTGGGACACTTATAGTCTACGCACAGCACAGTAGTTCATCAGTGCAGATGAGCACTCGTGGGGAGGTCGCTGTGAGTCCAGATGTGCACTGCGGCATCCCACAGCTCAGTGGTCAGTCTTCCCGCAGCCACATTCGGTCTGGTTGAAATGTATTCCGTCTCCAGTCCTGCCGGTCCCGATGGAGCCCAGCGGAGGTTTGAGACTGGTTGTATGAGGACTCGTGGGACAGCATGGAGTACATTCAGATGGTGAAGCTGAGCTGAGGCTGACAGAGGAAAAAGCACTTAGTGTTTTACACAGCGAGAGGATGATTATAAAGACAGAAAGGAAAACGGCATATAGACATAGGACGAGATGAAAATGTCTGCCAGACAAAGATGAGAGCGAATGTGTGGGCAATAAATTTTTATGGCCTTTTCTGAAATGTAATTACACAGTGAAACGTTGTTTTTCTACTGAGTTATTTTTCTTATGCCACAAATCCCAAAACCCTTTTATTCTTTATAAAGGTGTTTTTTTTGTTTGTTTTTGTTTGTTCTTTCTCTGTAATTAATTTCAGTTGGATATTTCGACAACATCTCTTAGAATATATATCGATAAGATATTAATGTAGTGCACTCACCTGACAGTCCTTCAGTCCAGTGACATTTCACAGTTTTCGCCCTCGCTTTTGTTTTTCTACTTTTTGCAGCACCTCACTTATCTGCAGTCTTTGTGTTCAGAGAAATTTCTCTCCTAATGTGATGCTGCTTCAAAAACTCTGTCTCATCTGACACATCAGAAACAAAAGTTACTGTGACACAACTTGATCCAGTTCTTGCCTGATTTATTTCTTTTCTGCGCTCACTCCGTAGCCAGGAGGTCTGTCAAACTGGCGTCAGATGGGTTATGAATTTCTACTTTGTTTGCCAAAAGTTCATTTTTGCTTTAGTGTGCAGCCATTACCTGTCAAGTCTGTTCTTTGGCATGTAAGGAGATGTTGATTCTGAAGATATTTAAAACTCCTGATCAAAAGGGATAGTGTGGATTTTGAAGCTTTGCACAGTCAGAAATTAGTCACATCAGTGTAAACTTCCTCCTGCTTACTTAGTACACACTTGATAATGTCAAGGGCACGAGGATCGACATTTCACCCCCGGTTTCAAAGGCATAAGTGTGGCTTAGCGTTTTGTTCTTTTAAATGCTGCTTCTCAGGTTCATTCAGGTGATAACTGAGGGATAAATATCACAGGGTGGATCTACATTCTTACTGTGGTGTGTCAGACAGATAACCATGAGAAAGACCTCAGGCTAATAAGGAGAGGATAGGATTCCATGCCTGTTCATTTTAATTGGTATTTTTCCAAGGGACCTTTGACTGTTAGTAATTGTTGTCCTAATCGTTCAAGGCCATTTGAAAGAAGTGATCCAAGTTCCTTTTACTAGTTCCCCAATGATCCAACTGTATGAGTGGGCCTATGTGTTCAAACGAAGGTGAGCTGTTTTTATAGTCAATGTGTCTACTCAAAATTTATCTTGTTTTTCTTCCTTGTTTTTTCTTGCACTTTTCTCTCATTAAGCCATCAGAGGATACGCAGGGTTTACAACTGCCTCCACCCCTACAGTGATCAGATTCATATGGCTCCTATTAAAACCCTGTTTCACCAGAGATCTCTATTTCACTTCTGCTCCCTGCTGAGACAGGGTACTTTTAGCTTTGAAAGAGTTTGGATTCGGGATCTTATTGAGGCTATCGTAACCACAATTCATGAGGAACATTCCCTCAACTCCCTCTTGTAAGAAGCATAACAAAATGTCTATGCATCACAATGACATTGACTTTGTGGTTGGAACCAGGTGGAATCTGGGAAATAATAAAATTTTGGCATGATTTGATACGAGACACAGACAATAATATTCACTTTCTATTGTTTGGCCACTCAACTTGTGATTGTTATTGTGCTTCTAAAGAGATGTTGCCATTTTACTATGCTTCCCATATTTATTGGTACTTTACTGATGTACATTTTTTCTAGGTTTTGGTATATGGCTCAACTTACCAGTGGGAAATACTTTTTGCTCGTCTACATTCATCTGAACTGAACTGTAGCTACTATGCAGATTAAGGTTTGATAAACAGACCTGTGTGATAAACTAGTTCAAGGCTTAGCTCGGTGTCTCTTGGCCTGTTTGTCTTTGGATTTCTGTCCAGAATTGGGGTTTAGCTGGTTCTTCTGTCACATTTGTGTCAGGGTCTATGGGTTTCTCCTATTAACTTCTCACATGGTTTCATTTCAATAATTGTTCAAAGGCCAAAGGTACAAAGGTGGCTATTATGTCACAGGAATTTTCAAAGATGGAAAAAAAAAAAGTTGAAAAAATCTTTTTTTTCCCTCTTCTCTACCATATTAATGTCAGATTTATGTTGTGACCCTTTAGAGGAGATCAGATGTGGTTGGGAACTGCTGGACTAGAGTTCCTAGCTGTATATAAAATAGTTGAAACTTGCTCCACAGTAGAAAATGCTAACATGTATAAGCAATCTTTTTGATGTTTTAAGTGCATTTTGCTGAATTCCAGTAAATTTCTTGGTATGCCCTATTTTTAAGTTGTTTTATTGGTATTTTTTTATGAAGTCAAGGATGTGAATACTTCTTTCACAGCTGCTTTACTGTGACTATAAATCTTTTTATTATCTTTTCAGGGGACGTGTACATCCAGCCCACTCAAGACACGAAGAACCCTGTCATCTATGGAGTGTTCTCAGTTTCAGGGTAAGTGACTGACAGCTTTCCCAAACTCTCAAACTTTGATGCAGTTTGAAGGGAAGGTATAAATTGGTTATCCTCCTGCAGTTTTTATTCTTAACTCAGCCTGAAGATGTGAGCTCTCTCTGATATTGAAATGCTGTGTGGCACATGGCCCTGTCACATTCAGGCTACAAAGACAACACGGAAAGTGAATCTGGGGCCTTGAGGGAGCTGTGCTCCTCTGAGAGACTGACAGAGCTAGAGTTCCTCACAGGTCAGGTTTGATAGTAACTTGTCATTCAACACATAGCATTAAAATGCAAGGGAAACAATCAGACATGAAAATTCAGATTCTGACTGCACATAAGCTGGGAGAGGTGCACGCCAAGTCATAATAAACATGTCTTGAGTAATGTATTTGAGAAACAAATACTGTTATTGTTTCCATCCTGTCCTTGGGCATCAAGCACATTTTAAGCCCAGCTGATAAAAACATGTGGTGCTAATGATAGAGGCCCATGACAGGAGTTACAAACATAGTACACCCACCACACGGCAGCGAGAGCCGAAGCTCTGGTCGATTCTCTGCACTATGTGGGTGTTTGTATGTCAGTGTATCAGACAGCTTGACTCTAGTTGAGTTGGTTTTGAGAGTGTGTTTGTGCGTCATAATGTTTCAATGCGTTCCTGTAAGCGGCTGGCTGAGTACGTGGGAAGGAAGTAGATTCTACCAGCCGCAGAGAGCACCCACAGTAATTATCTCAGGGAGTGAGTTAATCTGTATCCACTCGCTGCTGTCTCTCTGTGCTCACCCTTTCTTTTTCTTTTTTCTCCTGCCCTCCTCCAGAGCTGTCTTTAAAGGCTCGGCAGTGTGCGTTTACTCCATGGCTGACATCCGTATGGTCTTCAATGGGCCTTTTGCACACAAGGAAGGGCCCAACTATCAGTGGGTGGCATACACAGGGAAGATTCCCTACCCACGACCTGGCACAGTGAGTTATAAACAATAAAAAATGATGACTACACCCTTCGTCACATCATAAAGAAAATCTCTGTCACCCTTTAAAATAAGAACATGGTTTTACTGCAGAGGGTAAATTGGTAAATTGTAGGTTTGAGTCACACCTTCTTCTTTTTTTTTTTCTCACCGTTGTTGCAAATAGTGTCCTGGAGGCACTTTCACCCCCAACATGAAATCCACAAAGGATTATCCAGATGAGGTTATCAACTTCATGAGAAACCACCCAACCATGTACAACCCTGTATACCCGGTGCACAAGCGCCCCCTGGTGGTCAGAACCAACGTGGACTATGAGTTCACCACGATTGCCGTGGACCAAGTGACAGCTGCTGATGGGAGTTATGAGGTGCTCTTCCTGGGAACAGGTCAGTAGTCTGAGGCCTTGACTGGCGTAATTTGATGGTTATCCAGTAATATCATAGTAATAGCATTGAGTAATTTGAAGTTCATATAATATATAAATGTTTTAGTCTCAGCTGTGTCTATAAGATTCACACACAAGTGAAGTTATATATCTTTCCCTTTTTAACATAGACGGGTCACAGTGTGGGACTCTTCAAAGCTTTACTCTTTTTACAGTATTTGTTTTATAAATATCTTAATATTTAAGAGGTAAACCTGAAGTTAAACATGCTTCTCGCTTATGTTTTACAGATCGGGGTACGGTCCAGAAAGTCATTGTCTTGCCTAGAGACGACTTGCAGACAGAGGAGCTGGTCTTAGAGGAAGTGGAGGTCTTCAAGGTCAGTGATCCTATCTCATTTAATTTCTTGTCCACCTCCATCCCTCCCTTTTTATTTGTCGTTTGAGACAAAAAGGATTTTGAATTCATATTTAGTATTTAACTGTATCCCCACAGGTTCCCACACCGATCACCACCATGAAGATTTCATCCAAACGGGTAAGTTACACAGAAACCACTCAGACAAATAATACATTATAGCAAAACAGTCACTTTGTCACACTATAGGCCGTACATTGTGTCATACAAAAATAGCAGGTAGCTCAGTTTAAATGACTTGAAACAGAGCATGTTCATCTGATGTCCGATTTTACATTCTCTGTATAATGGATTCTGTATTGTATTTTATATTATGTACATATTTATACATATATATGATCTTTACATGTGTTACATTGTAGCAACAACTATATGTAGGGTCAATGTTGGGTGTGACCCATCTGGCTCTCCATCGCTGTGATGTGTACGGAGAGGCCTGTGCTGACTGCTGTCTGGCCAGAGACCCATACTGTGCCTGGGACGGAAAGTCCTGCTCACGATACTCGGCCTCACAGAAAAGGTGAGGATCAAGATAGTGTAGACAGGAGCATGTGGGTACAGTGCAGCCTTCCGCTTGTCCGTTGCTTTAGCACACACACACACACACACACAAAAAAAAGAATATCAAATTTAAGCTTTTTATTTTCGTTTGTTGATCTGACCCTTATAGACGCAGCCGCAGACAGGATGTGAAGTACGGCAACCCAATCCGCCAATGCAGAGGTTATAACTCCAATGGTGAGTGTCCATACTCCACACAGTACAAATAAATATGGAAATGATTTCTGTATATCGTTTATTGGCTTGTTCTCCCTCCTTCCTCTATGATATGCTCTTATTCACATATTTTGCATATTTTCTTAAAAAAAAACACATGGCATTTGCTCATATATTATTTCATAGCAAACAAAAACACTCTGGAGACAGTTCAGTACGGTGTGGAGGGAAGCACTACTTTTCTGGAGTGCCAGGCCAGGTCCCCTCATGTGTCCCTGAAGTGGCACCTGCAAAAAGAAAACAGTGACCGGAGGAAAGAGGTAAGGAAAGCTTTCATTGTGAAGGAATTACTGTGACATATCTGCTGCCGGTCCCTCTTTGTGAACATGTGCATTAAATAGATTTGGGGTTCAAGCTTTTTTCCTCCTGCTCTTTCCAGATTCGCTCGGAGGGCCGCATCTTGAAAACAGAGCAAGGGCTTCTGATCCGCTCACTGCAGTCCTCCGACAGCGGCATCTACCAGTGCACATCCACAGAGAAAAACTTCAAACACACGCTGGTCAAACTGCAGCTCGTGGTCCTTTCCAGCCGCACGGTTAACAATGTGTTGGTCGAAACAGGCAGCCCGGCCCTGCCTCCGCTCCAGTCCAGTGCCTGGACTCCGAGCGCCGGCCAGTATAAGGACCTGCTGACGATCCTGAGCCAGCCGGAGATGGGCCTTATCAACCAATACTGCCAGGATTACTGGCAGCTTGGAGACGGCAACCTCGGGGACAACAAAGCCAAAAGCCTCAAGGAGCTGAAAGAACAGAAGAAGCCTCGCAACCGTCGGCATCACGACGAGCAAACGACTCCAGCTGAGACATGAGAAGCTCGACACAGCGTCTTCCTCAAACACCCCCGTGTCTACCTTTTCACACAACCTCCTAAACGCTGCAAACTCCATTTAGGGGCATGACTCCAGACAAATGATAGAAAAATCTAATTATCATGATGGACAAGACAGACACTGCAACCAAAAGCCACAACATCAAACAGTTTCTATCTAACTGTTAAAAAAAAGAACACAATATTTATTGTAGGTTGTAAAAAGTAATTCTTTGTACCTATCTAGAAAACATGTTTTTGTGAATAGGTAAATCTGTGCAAATATTGTTGTTGTTATAATATTACTGTAGTGTTATTTGTTTATTACAATGTGTTATGTTGAAAATATCTTTATGTTTGGTGTTTTTGAGAAACAGCAACAATAATCCAGGACATTGGGAGTATCCACACATGGACAAGGACCGATGGACATTGAGAAACCGTTGTAGGCGACCATGCTGGATCCCATGACTGCTGGCAGTATTCAGTCTCTAAGCTGGAAGTCGAGTCAGGGAGTCACTGAAACTTTCCTAAAACTCCTTCGCTAGAACTCTCTACTGTAGAAAGACATAATTTTATACTGGAAGACACAAGCTTGTTGAGAAAAAGATGAGGGCATTTCACAGGACATTCATGGATAGAAGAAATGCCCGCAGACTGCAGTTGTCACAACTTTTCACCAACGTAGAGATGAAAAGGCTCTGTAACATGATGTGGTCCAGCCTGGCCTCAAGTTAGGACGTTACATCACTCTCCCCAAATTCATCCGAAATCAGTTGCTGCCAAGTGTTTGTTTTGTTTATATGTGAATATCACATCTCAATGTTATATCCTTAACAAACATGATCTTTGTGATAAGCTGGGGTTTTTTTGTTTTTGTTTGTTTGTTTATTCTTTTTGTTGTTGTTGTTGTTTTTGTTTGTTTGTTTGGGGTTTTTTTTGGGGGGGGGGTCTTTTAACCACACAAAAGCTGAAAATATAACATTGCCTTCTCATTTCTCTCTTCAGAGATAAGAAATTCCAGCAGGCAGCTATATGTGAGTTTGTGACGGTTTGTGATTTTAAAAACTATAAGAGACAAAGCACCTTCTGTTGCCAAATTGGTGATCTTGATAAACAGTAAAATACTTCACATGTATCAGTGGCATATTATGCAGTATATTCATAGGAGAGAGCATGCAGTTTGGATGCTCAAAGGATTTTTTTTTAGCTCTAAATGAATCCAAAATTTGCATTCCTGCCAGTTTTATGCTAAATATTGGTTTCACTAAGTGAATATTGTGTTTGGCCACATGATCAGTCCACACTTCAGTTACATTACGGTGTCAAATGTGTTGTTTCTCAGTGCTTGAGGACTGGCCTGTTTTATTGGTGCTGTGTTAACTGTTATCAGCTGGTCCACCACAGAGCTTTCAGTCTAGTGCAGTGCCATCCTGCCATCGACCACGCCACTGACTTCATACAAAACCTTTTTAATAGCAGTTTCCAAATGGTTAAAAAAAAAAAAAAAAAAAAGGGAGAAAAAAAATAGTCACAAGTACAACCACTAACAAGCTGATCACCGCCAAACCTGAAGAGATACCTGTACCAGAATCTTGACATGGTGGCTTTTCATTGTGCATGGCATGTACAGTGTATGTATGTGGTATTTGTCTAAGATGCAACGTTGCCGTGGATGTCAGTGAATGTCTTTCTTGTTGTGGGAATATGGACATACTATCAGTGCAAGAAAGATGCGGTCACGCCTTCTAATGGTGTGAAATACTGAAGCTACAGAAAGGTCAGATTGTGATTTAAATCCCCACTCTCTCTCACTCTCACACACTCTCTCTCTCTCTCTCAATTTCTCTCTCTGTCTCCTCCCTCTTGTTCTCAGAAATGTGCAAAACAAATTTGCATATATTTCAAACGTGCATCTATTTTATTTTCTCTGTCTGGCAGTCTTTTGCTCTGGGTCACTGAGGTAACGTAATGTATGATATAATGCACAGTTGATGTTATTGTAATGACTTGTAAAAATTACTTCTATCTTTTCTTCCTCATCAATGTTGCTAACTAATAAATTAAAGGTCTATATTTTATAATAACACATGTTCTCTTCTGTTTGACAGCGGTGGGCAAACAGTCTGCAGGAATTTTCAGGTCTGTGTATTGTAATGCATTGACTTCAGCGCTGTTTGTGATACTGTTCTTTAGTGATCGGGGAACATTGGGATCCTTTAGCAATAGCACAATGTACACTCCTCCAGGCACAGTGAAAGTAGGCAGGACCATTGCGCCTGCGAAGGATTTACTGTTATATATTACAATAGCAGCTTTTCTCTACACAGTTAGAATTCAAAAGAATGATATTATCACAATATCTATAGAAATCTAAATAATAAATTGCTATCAAGCCAAATTCATTGCTTACTTTGTTTATTGAGTGTTTGTTTTTTGGTTTTGGCAGCTGATTTAGACTCATGAGTGTACGAGAGTTGGAGAGTGTATACGAAAAGATTACACTTAATGGACAGTGGAATGACAACCAGATAAGCTGATAAACAAAAGAGCCACAAGCCTGTTATCACCATGTTAATATTCACATGCATTACAAACACAATATCAATTTTAAATATGTTCGTAATCATCAATATCATCAACCTTCATTATGTCACATATCATTATTATCATTACTATTTTTTGTTCTTTTTTAATTTTACCTTGAAAAAATAAATAAATCCAAAATTCTAATGTATAAATTCTAGTGCATAACATCAATCTCCAGGCGCTTCATTTGATTTTATTGATTTGTTGCTCATAGTTAAACTGAATAAAAAGCTGAATTTACATCAAAAGCACCCTCACAAACACATTAATTTACACTTACACCACATGCATAGCCCATATAAGTGCCATAAATACAATAAAAACTAAAACCCACAAAAACATAATATACACAGTTATATTTCCCCCCGAAATGTAGTAGATTTCAATACTGTACATGAGTAAATGCAAAGCTACTTCCTATCTCTGCTACACTGCAGCTGCATTTTCATTTATTCACAGTTGAGCTCATCAATGCGGCACAATGAGGTTAAATCAAATGTAATCTTTGTGCACAGTTCAGGTTTTGAAACAAACCTGCTACATGATGTCAAAACACATAAAAAAAAAAAAAGCAGGTTACTTTGTGTAGGAAAATGCAGTGCAATGCCCAGACACACAAAAATACATGACATATTGTACATGCATACATAATTGAAAGTGAGTAGATTAGGATCCCTAACTAGCTTCAGATTGAGGTCAATGAGATCTGTCAGGTGAAACTGCAAAGCTCTTTAAGTACTCCAGAGCTCACCTTTCAGTCTGCAGAAACTCAGAAAGAAATGTCACTATGTCTCTGTGTGTTTGCACTGAGAGTTGAGGGTCTGACTACGTTTTACATAATTTAGAATATGTTGTGCTGTAATACAGTTTGAAAAGTTGTTGTCCCTCTCACCCTCATAAAAGTACCAATCATATAAAACCACACCTATCCCTGCGTCTCACTGAATACTTATTTTGGTGCAGATGTTGGATGAAACTGTGAGGGTTTGGTACAAACACCAAACTACTAAGCTAAATATGCTTCTCTTCTGAAGGCACCTAAGAACAGCGCAGAGAGATAAGCACTTGAGCCGATGTTCATCTTCCGCTGACCACAGCAAAGTCCCCCTAAAGGTTAGCTCCCTCCTACAGTGATGTCTGTTTCTCCTCATGCCTCTCCCTCTGGCCTAAAACACCCTTGTCCTTGTGCTCCATTGGTCATCTCCAGTCAGGTGGGGAAAAGATGCCCAAAATCCTTTCCTAAGATAGGAAAATACTCCAGCATCCTCCAGTGTTTGCTGCAGGCGGTTGACCCACCGGTCAGGCAGGAGGCGATCAGCTGGGACCAACTTCCAATTTTCCTGACACTTGGCTTTTTGTGCAGAAGGGCCCAAGCCAGGAAAACTAGGATGGGGGCTGGAGCGAGCGCCGAGGAGAAACGCTCCAGAGAGCTGGAGAAAAAGCTGAAGGAGGATGCCGACAAGGATGCGAGAACTGTCAAGCTGCTGCTGCTAGGTAAAAACTTTCAGGCTGACTCAATGGGAGATTGAATGCTTTAACAGTAAACAGCAACATGTGGTTACACCTATTTAAGGGCCAGATATGGCCCTTAAATAGTCCCATGGTGGGAATGGAGCTACTTTTGAATGTAAGTATAAGCGGTAGTTACGCTTTAAGAATTTGTTGGATATAAGAACATACATTCTTACTCCTAGCAGTAATATTTGGCACTTTTTACAAATTTTCATACACTTCTCAATACTTCCAAATATTCAACACACAGAAATACTAGTTGGTGTTGATTGAAGTATTAAAATTGTTATGGATATGTCAAATCAGTATACATATCATAAAAATGTTCACTAAACTGCAGAGCTAGTGCATTTACATGGACTGTAATGAAAACACACATTATTATTTGAGTGAAGTAAAAGCCTTAATAACCTGTGTCACTGAAATGCTGAGACACTTCAATAATCATTCAGACCAATCCCTGGTTAATCCTGAAACAAGTCCTCCAACACAAAGGGCTTAACCCTGAAGGACACAGATACCCGACTGTCCAATCCAGAATTACAGATGGCTCCATAGCTGTAGGATTCAAACACTAAAGCTGTGTACACTGACAAGAAAAATGAATAACAAAATTAGCCTAGGTTTTTTTTTTTCTTCATGTAAGTAAATTCTGATCACCAAAACTTTGTGTATTGTTCTGAAAATCCAAAGATATTCACTGACAAGTTCAATTTTAGAGTACAAGTTTAGAATTTTGTGTATGCTGTCCTGAAAAGACAACAGTTTAATTTCCTGTTGATAATGAAGGTCAGGGACTGCAAAGGTTCCCCCTGACATCAGCTTGGAACAAGATTAGGCCTGAAGTAAGAAGTGTCATGACCTGCTGAGATCCTTAGTCTAATGAATAAAGTTACCTGCAATTAACTTTTTTCTTCTCTGATAGTCACTGATGAAACAGCACAAAAACAATGCTTAAGAAGACATTTCTCCAAAATCCCTTTAAATCATATAAGTCAGAATTCAGTTTTGCTATTATTGCTATAGTTTTTGTTTTGTTTTTTTCTTTTCTTTGGTTATAGGTGCTGGAGAGTCTGGCAAAAGCACAATCGTCAAACAGATGAAGTAAGAACTTTGAGTTTAACTTTCTGTTAAAGGAACGTCTGTTTTCTTAACATGTTAGGTGTAAATTGCATAGTGAAACTTTATTTTCTCAACAGAATTATCCACAAAGATGGTTACTCACTTGAAGAGTGCTTGGAGTTCATTACCATCATCTACAGCAACACCCTCCAGTCAATCATGGCCATTGTGAAGGCCATGACCACACTCAGTATTAACTATGGCCACTCTGATCAGCAGGTAATGACAGCTGACACGCACCTCCTCATATTTGCGGATTTACACACACACTTTAACTTATGCATATCCCCATCTTCTTGCATTTTTATGTCAGGATGATGCCAGGAAACTCATGCACCTTGCAGACACCATTGAGGAAGGCACCATGCCTAAAGAGCTGTCAGACATCATTTTGCGCCTCTGGAAAGACTCTGGCATTCAGGCATGCTTTGACAGGGCCTCAGAGTACCAACTCAACGACTCTGCTGGATAGTAAGAAATCCCCAAAGCTGAGATTTCGTATTATTTCATGGTTGTAGAAATGGTTATTGAGTGAATGTTATTGCCATTATCAGCTACCTGAATGACTTGGAGCGGCTGATCCAACCAGGCTATGTGCCCACTGAGCAGGATGTGCTGCGATCAAGAGTGAAAACCACTGGTATCATTGAGACTCAGTTTGGCTTCAAAGATCTGAATTTCAGGTGAATCTGCACTGTGTTTTTGAAGAGAATAGCACCAATAAATGGTCAGCAAAGCTCCTGCTGTCCACGACGTCAGTCCTTAACATCATTCACGTCTGTTTCCTCCCAGAATGTTTGATGTGGGAGGCCAGAGGTCAGAGAGAAAGAAGTGGATTCACTGTTTCGAAGGCGTGACCTGTATCATCTTCATTGCTGCTCTGAGCGCCTACGACATGGTGCTAGTGGAGGATGATGAAGTGGTATGAACAGTTGTAGTAAAACCCTTGATATGTAATTTGCTTCTTATTCCCTCAGACAATCAAAAGTTTGTGAATGATTCTTTTATTCGTAGAATCGAATGCACGAAAGTCTGCACTTGTTCAATAGTATCTGCAACCACCGTTACTTTGCCACCACCTCCATCGTACTCTTCCTCAACAAGAAAGATGTGTTCACTGAGAAGATCAAGAAAGCTCACCTCAGCATGTGCTTCCCTGAATATGATGGTAAGGTCAACGCCGTATATTAATGTGACATTATAACATTGACAACCAATCAAATATTCCCTTCGATCTTGGTATCTCTTCTTAAAGGGCCCAACACCTACGAGGATGCTGGAAACTACATCAAAGTGCAGTTTTTGGACCTTAACTTGCGCAGAGATGTCAAAGAAATCTACTCTCACATGACCTGTGCCACAGACACAGAGAACGTCAAGTTTGTGTTCGATGCCGTAACCGACATCATCATCAAAGAAAACCTGAAAGATTGCGGTCTCTTCTAAGAGCCACGCTAAGGGACCCATTGACAGTGAGCAAGAAATTGGCACAAGTATTGATCATTTGAACTCAAGCTCACTGTTGGACCAGCTAATTGGTGTGAATTTCTTCTGTTCACAGGGTGCTGTCGACGCCCTGTCACACTCTGAAAACTAAGGACACAAGACGAGAGACTGTCCATTAAAGTAACAAAACAGGCAAATGCAAAGAAAATTTGAAAACCAATTTGTTGTGCTTAAAAGTGAGTCATAGCTTTGACCAAAGACTCGAGGTCAACTGAGACCAGACCACAGCTCAGCTTAAGTCAGAAACTCCTGTGCAGATCTCAGACGAGTTGAATTTTAGTCAAGCAAATTCCTCTCATGGGCCTCCTGAACTTGTCTTTGGAGGGTTATGCAATCTGTAGTTAACACATCACAAGCTTCTGTAAGCATAAAGTGATTTCTTCTCACATGTACAAATGTGAATAGATGTCAGGCTAAAGCATTCTCTCTGTGCTCCAGTAACTCGTCAGTATATACCGCCAAAAGAAAAGCAAACAAGATGGCCTCACCACCTGCAGATGCACTTCAAACTCTGTTAGATTTAAAAGGAAGCAATCAATAGAAACACTACAGACAGGTCAACACACAATCCAGGCAGATAACTCACTGAATTTTTAAGTTGGAAACAGATTTATTTATTTATTTGGCAATAGTTGAAAGGACCAATGTAAATAACTAAACTGATTCATACAGTTTATGAAGTGTGGTGATACCATGTTGAATTGTAACACTATTGAGAAGTGGATGTAATAAACTTCAAATTAAAAATTCTAAAATTTAACTCATGCTACGGGCCTTTCAGACGACTATCCTGTACAGAAACTCCCCTAAACTTATTAAAGCTTCAGTAGAAAACGGAGTACTTTTTCATTTTTCACAAATAAAAAGCAACACATTGATGTATCGCTCAGAATTTGTCATCATTTATTAATTTCTTTATACAGATTAAAGGAATAGTTTGAACCTTTTGAAAGCTATACTGACTGATACGCATATTGAAAGTTAGATAAGAAGATCATTAATACTTTTAAGTCTGTCCAGTGAATGTGAAGGTCCTGTCAGCTGCCAAATACCATAATTTAGTAAGACTGAAACACAAATGAACAGGTAATCTGGCTAAAAAAATCCCAAAACAAACAGACAATCAACTAGTACCTCGCAAGTTCACAAATCCTGACATATTATGCCTCATTTGTTTAAAATGTGCCCACAGGAGAAACATCCAAGCAGAGGAGGGTATGCAAAGGCTGTTACATGCCAGCTGTGATTTGCAATGTGGAATACATAGTAAATTTTTACAAATCTGACACAAAACTCCAATTCAAGTAAGAGCATAAGAGAGCAAAGGAGCTCTGCTCTTTTAGAGCAACAATCACACAATCTTCATGCAAACTGCGTTTTTGAGAAGGGCTTCAAGTGTTAATGGTCTTATCATCTGACTCTCAGAAAGAAAGCAACTAATCATATTTCCCAATATGCTTATACATAGTGAGTCAATAAGAAAACCTAAAAATGTGTTTGCTATCGTCTGAAGTTTGAACAACATTTGAGAAAAACAACAGCTGTCTCCCAAAGCCAAAGAGCATGCCAGTGAAGTGATGTCATTGAGTCATGCAGCCTGAGACTCTGCAGACCTTTAAAGACACTCGGGACGAACCAGCCCTGCTGCACATGAATCAAACATCACAGTTAGGGAGACAACATTTACTTCTCTGTTTGGGGCATTGATGAATATTCACAGTACAACTGTACTTCAGTTCAGTGTGGTTGTTCTTCTGTCTCAAATAAACAAGTTATAACATTAGCAATATAAATACCTAAGGCTATCCTAAGACATTGGAGGCAACAATATTTCAAGAAAGTTAAATGTTTTTAATCAAAGCATTCATTGATTTTTTTTTTTTGTCCTTTAAACCCTGAGTTCTCACCACATGATAATTATTAGATATGATGTGCAATTATGTGAAAGAGAAACAGCAAATGACAAATTCAAAGAATAAATCAGATACTCTTCAGGAGTGTCTGTATGTTAAACATCACTGACAGGAAAATTATGGAAAACAAACAGCTGTTCACTAATTAACATTAAAATACATTTTATGGCTTGTGCTGTCTAAAAACAGGATTTTTATGTCATAATCATTGTAAACTGTACATACACATGGAATGACACCTATTGTGCAAAATCAACAGTGGCCTCAAAACAATAAAAAGAAATACTGAATGACCATGTTAACCACAACTAATATGCACTGTACAGTATCCACAAAGACCAAGACCATTTGAAGGCACTTTAAAACAGTCAGTTATCCTTAACCTTTGTCTCAAACATGGTCATGGCACTTCTATTTACCCTTTGTAAGACATCAAGTAGCTAGAAGCCTGAGAAACGAACACTTCAGTTTTCATCTGTATTGTCAGAAACAGCTGACAGGCACGAAAGCAGTCTGGGTTGATGTCGTCTGTTACTCCCTGTTAAATTTTACTAGACAAGTGTGCAAAACAAAAGATACACAGGAGCTAAATTCTATCAATGTTGGATTACAGCTAATCCTGCTCAATAAAAATTATGTAGAGTGAAAGAGACTCAACTGTTTCAACATTTTTTGGAAAACTAGCCTCAGGCCTACGAAAGAGCAACAAAGTTCCTACAGGTACCATCTAAAACATGGTACAACGAAAAGCAGAGTTTTACAGTGTGTGCATAAGTCATCACCTGTTATTACCTGTTAATGTTCAGCCCTTATGGAAAAGTACTGATCTGGTCAAGTGAATCAACTGTAGAGAGGCACTGATTATTGTGTTCAGAGAAAAACTAGTTCTGGTGTGTTTTTATAGGCTATGTATTTAACATGTGTGTGACTAGATGGCACTGTTCCCATTAAAACAATATCATGATTCACAGCTTAGCTGTAATTTCAAAACATACACGCAAATATATACTCATTCATACCTGACACACACCTGAAAAGACGTTTTTTTGCTCCACAGAAACACACCAGTTATTCTAAATCCACAATCTCAATTTATCACCAGCCAAATAGTGATGAAGCATGAGACCTAATTTTCCAGCAGAAAAGTTGTTCATAGATGTTGACTTCCTGCTCATGCATCCAAAAGCAAAGAACACCCACACACACTCTAATTAATCATTCATTGCTCTCCATATCCTGAGGAGCACAAGAATTGGGAAGAGAGTTTTGACCAACAGTGAATCTCCTCTAATTTCACTCCATCTGCTCCTCAGGAGGGGTTCTGAATACCGGTTCATGCCAGTGTCTCTGCATATGTCCTCCTATTCAGAATAGTCCGACCATATGATCTATCTGCCGCATGTAGACGCTCTTTAATGGCAGAGTGTACCGTCGCTCCTCCGGGATCCTGTTACACTGCAGAATGAGAAACAAAGAAGACACAAAGTCATCCTAGGACAAAGTTCTCTGCTAAAAATGGCAAACAGATGAGGATGAAGACTTTACATTGCTGATGTTGTTCAGAGGCGGTCGGGTGTTGGGTTCTCTCTCTGCCAGTGGTCCCTCTTTACACGGATACAAGTCATTCCACTGTTTGTCCCTGAAATGTTTGTCTATAGGCACAACATGTCCCTCTGTGGTGAAGATGTACTTGTTATCTGATTTGTGAAGTGGATTGTCTTCATCAAACAGCTGGAACAGAAAAAAAATCCTTTATTCATATGACAGTGTGGATAAAGCAGAATCAAATACAGGCCTGCAAGCAGATTATCATATGTTCCAATTTGCTGATATCATTCTAAGTCAAATTAATGCTGAATTTGCTTCAGCTGGTTTGAAAAAAAAAAAAAAAAAAACTATTACAAACAAACAAAAATAACAAGCAATTTAAGGAATATCCTGTAGCTTTAGAGAACTGTGACGTGAATTCTCTACTCTTCACCTATATATTAAGTATCTAATGCCACTGTATCCTGACAAGCTCTGGTTTATAGCTTACCAGGTAAAGGTATTTGCAGGTCTCACTGAGGAAGAAGCTCTCCATTCGATCCTCTTTGGATTTGTCCACAACGTGGTGAAGAGTGGCGTACCCACATCTGCAAATAACACACATCAGCTTGGCCCCAAGTAGACAAATTGAAGCACTAGAAAGCCATGAATTACATGATCCATACCTGACTTTGGCATTTTTCTCAAGGCTCTGAAGAATATCCATTCCAACATGCAAATAGAAAGGATTTTTGGTTGCCTGTGGAAAGAAAATGAAGATGGGGGGGGGGGGAACCCTCAGCAATAAAACGTGACAGCCGTCAACAATCATCATGCTCACGTCAGTGTTGCTACCTGGTACAGCAGATAAGTTGACTCCACCAGCTCCGGTCTTAAGGGATAGAAGAGCACATCGGGAGCCTGCAGCTGCCAGTTATATCTCTCTGGTAAAGCCCCAAAGCGCTTCCAGATGGCATAGTAGAAGGCATGCAGGCAGATGGCATTATCAACGTCACCATTCAAAACCTGCAACACAGAACTACAGTTACTTCAACTCAACATATTTGTTTTTGTTTTTATATCAAATCTGCTGAAAGTGGATAAACTGACCTGCAGCCCAGGAAAGAAGGCCTGAAGAGAGTCAATCCAAGTGTTCATGATCTCACCACTGAACATGTTTACGTTTACATAGAGAGGCGGGTCACCTTCTCCTTCATTACAGGACTCTCTCCTGAAAAAGGAAGTTGTGGACAGAGTCTGAAATTTGTCATACAACAAATGCAAACACACTTTTCTGCTGAACGTGACATCCAAGCTAAAATAATAGCCATACAATGTGCTTTGCTCAACAGACCCTCATTAGTGTTTGCAGAAGAGAAATAAAAAGTTATATTTCCATCTTATGAAAGCCACAAGCCTCAAAGTTTTATATTTCCACAAACTTCACAAACCCCCCCCCCCAAAAAAAACCTGGAATCATCAGCAATTTTAATTCTTCTTTATTTGGGAAATCCTAGCAAGTCATTTACATTGCCGTAAAAGTTTTCTGCTTCAAGTGAAGCACAACATCATGTGAAACTCCCCAGTGTTGCCAGTACATAGTGTTATCAGCTAAACACCTGTCACATTTTTTCAGTGTGAGACTCACCCTCTCCTTAGGTGGTTCTGTATGCTCTCATAAGCAGCTTGGAACATCCTGTAGTCCTCTTTTTCACCAAATAGGATGTATGATTTGAGCAAATATTCATAGAAAGAGTCCATACCAGCTCCAAGACCACTCTGTTTGCCAACCCACTGGCCTGTCTGGATATTAACTACATTTCCTGAGGACAGAAATCACAAAGTTTATTGAGACTTTGGTGTATTGGTAAGATATCAAGTTAAATAAATAAAAAGTATAAATGAAAAAGTATGTGAAGAAAGAAGAATTCCAGAGAGAAACAGCATGTTCTTACAGAACTTCAGCCCACAGCTGTACATACCTAACAGTCCAGTTTCATTGCTCCTCAGGTTCCACAGAGCTCTGACAGCTCGTCTGGCCACCCACTCAAATGTGGAGTCACCAATCAATCGGCTTAAAATCCCAAACTCAACCAATAGGGACCCCGCTCCTGCAGTACACGTCTCGTTGATACTGTCAGGCGGGACACCATTCTTCAGGTTCACCTGCATTTAAGAAACAGTTGAGTGAACTTGCAGTTCATTCGCTTTCACTCACATTGTAACCAGAGCTATGCAGAACTATAACTGTTTGAATAGCTCATGTCTGTAAGAGTAGGTATATTATAAAATATCTATCTCTTCATGTCACTCACCCTGGGGTAAGGAATCCCAGTGCTGGTGTTCTCAAAGGCTGGCAGGAGGCGGACAGCCAAGTCATGAGCCAAGTGCAGCAACTCATTATCGTAACCTTCGAAGCCCACCTTACCAAACGGATGTTTAGTGTCAGTCAGCAGGATGTGAGCTGAGATAAGGCTTCCCAAGATCCTTCAAAGAAAGACACTCACTCAAGCTAGTTAACATAACCAGGGATTCATTCTTAACCTTAACTTTGTTTTTGTGTTTGACATTGAAAAAAAAAGTAGCAACATTTGTACCTGATATTTGCCTCAAAAACCTGCACGGTTGAGTCCTTGTCAAAAGATACAGTATCTATAACCAACTTGACAGCCCTCTGGAACTCTGTCACATTGCCAAGCACCTGGAGAGGAAGACCACAGTTAATCTCCTAACATCACAACTTCTGTGAAGGCTCTTTATCTGCTTATGCTTTTTTCATTAACAATCTAGAGCAACAATATATTTATTACAATAATCTGATGCACAGAGATGCCTTCATTTATTTAATCACCCATCTTTGTTGAAGATTGTGAATCTAGGACAAAAAAAATGTTACAGGAAGTTCAGGGCTAACTCACATTGGTACATAGAGGCAGTTTAGAAAATCAGCTGCACCTGACTCTGTGTCTACCAGCTGTGTGACAGAAACCTCTCAAATTACAACCGAGGAAGTCTTAAGCTTTGCATCACTATGTTGAGCAAAACTCTGCTTCTGGCAGAATAGGTGACATAAAAAAACAACATAACATAAGCCCATAGCACTCTCATGTTTACAAGTTAAACGATTAAATCTCCCAAATGACAAGTCTATTCAATGGGTAAATCTCACACTGATCCTGTCTTTGTTTTTCCAACCTTCTCTCTATAATAGCATGACAAAGGAAAACCCAGACACAGCCTGAAAGTGTAACTTACCAACAGAGTGTCTAATGTGTCAATCAGTGTAAGGGAGTAGTTCCCCAAGACATCATTTATGTTGATATTTGATCTGAAATGAAAGCAATGAAACAGCTCACACAACTATATATTTTTTTACATCCAACAATGTTTTGTGATGTCAGTTTAAAATTTTGTATTATCAGATGGGAAAGACAGAACAACAGAAACATCACATGAAAATCATGTAAATTGTAATTATTTTTCCAAAACTACTTCCTACTATCTTATACACTGTAAACAATCCAGGACTTACTGGCTAAAAATATTTATTTCTCCATCACAATTTGATAAAACTGAAGATGACAGCAATAGAACACATCAATGGTAATATTGTTCTTGGAAACCTGGATCCCCCCTCACACACACAAATTATTCAGAATGCTCTTTAACAACTTGTATTTCGGTTTCGTTGTCTGCAGAGGGTAATAAAATGCACAGATGTTACAGCTGTGCACACTAAAGCAAATGTAGTACAAGTGTCAGAAATACAACAACAGCACAAATTAGTTTTTGGCATTCCAACACTTTCACTATGATGACAGATTCCCTTTCTTTCTTTCTGTGGTTCACTGATGTTTCTATGAACTTTTAAGACTACTTGAGTACATCTCATAGACATTTAGGATTGTTTGGACTTGGTAGTCTACTAAGTGCCATTCTTGTTTTCATTTTCAATCAACCTGGTAAATGATCTTTTATATATAAAAATAAAATTATAGATTTTTTTATGCAATGGTCCATATTTTGAGATCTGAATGTAACATCTTCAAATTGGTTGTTTTCTCTGATCTAAGCTCCAAATTCACATAACAATGAAAAGGTAGGAATGATCTCATTTGCGAGAATGGAGTAGCATTATATTTGGGACTGTTTTAAGTTTTTCTTTGAAAGTTGGCAGAAATTATTAACTGATTGCTGATATGGTTGCTGACTATTAACAGCTGGGACAACTTCGTTGGTACTGTTTTCTGTTTTCTTGATGAATTCATATTTGGTGTGATCTGACCCATTAATACTGACAAGTAATCATTACTATATTTTTACATGACTAAAGTGTACTGTAAACCTGTTGACAAGCATCACAGCTGGTGAGATCACATCACAAGTTTGGATTTTCTGTTGTGCACATTTTCTGCTCAAGAGAAAATGATTGCTTCTAAGTCATATTTAAATTTTTTTGAGGGGAAAATAGCAACTATTAATTTGTTTTTGGCTGTTCAAATATTAATAACTGAAGTTTTTACACTGTTGGTTGGACACAACTAAATATGTAAGATGTCACTGCGAAATGTGAGAAATGTGTTTCACTATTTTTCACTATTTATAAGCCTTACCAAGGTTTTCCTCTTAGACAATTGAAGGTTTCTTATGATAACAGCACCCCAGTGGCCCATCAAGAACCCTAACTCTGACCCATAAAGATCCAAGTTGGGGATCTGTCCAATGCAAAGATGCCAGATGACAAAACTTACTCAGCCTTGGGAGCAGCAGGGTCACACTACCAGCTATTGAGATCCCCATGCATGCAAAATAGCAGCGTCTGCAGGGGACAGTTAGGATGTAAATGGCCGTCCAACAGTGTGCACGGTTTTGAGGGACTCACGGGTTTAGCACGTCTGGTCCCCTCCCTTCACAGTCAATGGGATTCAGCTCGTCCTCGGGAAAGGCATATTTCATGTAGTTGTCATATCCGAAGTAGAACATTTCTTTGGCCATGTCCTTCATTTTGGCTCTCAGTGCGTCGGGAAAGGAGCTGTACCTCCGGACGTACTCGTCCTTGTTGCCGTCGAAGAAACTCAGGTAGGATCTCTTGTGTGACTCCTCTCCGACTTTCCCACAGGTGCTCTCCATCTCTTCATATCTGTGTCCTTGTATTCGTTGAGACCACGAGTTGCCCCTCGGATCTGCCCCCTTCTCCTCCCTGAATAATAAGTCCAATTTGTGCAAATTGAAACTGAGGTGGAAGTTGAACCCCCAGCTAACGTTAGGTCCCAGTCCGAAGGCTAGCCACAACACACAGCTGAGGGAGACTCTCAGGACGACTAGACCAACTACTATCGACCTCCATTGCATCTTTGCCCCGGGTCGATGTTACAAAGCATAATTTAAGACAACACACCATCGGGAAACATGAACGAATGAGAAATAGTCTGTTCGACAGGCTAAACTACAGCACACAGGAGCGCTGCGGTGACTCCGCTTCACACGTTTCCTGTCAACAAATCGGCCCCTCCCATGTCCCGAGCTGGGATTGGTCGTTTCCATGTGTCGTCATGGGCAGTCGAAATAAACTCGTCCGTTGATTGGCTGTGGGGCCGTCAATCATCTGATAGCGTTCCGTGGCAATCCTGACGTGTCTTAATTTAACTTCTGAGCCAATAGGAAAGAGACACAAGAGGGAAATGAATAGAGTTTGGAGTCTGTAGATGATTTAGTCTGTGTCAGAAATATTGGTAGCATTTTTTAGTAAATAGTCATTTACATGACATAAACATGACAGTGGACGGGCACTGAGGTGGGAGGACCCTGTAAATACCTAGATGCTCACCTGGCCAGTGAATTTTTCTTGTCCCCAAGTAAGGCTGTCACTTACTGGAAGGGACATGGCATGGCTGACTGAGTGCTGTCTGAAAACCTGTTAGACAGAACTCAGAGGTTTGCATTCATTCTCATCTACAGCTGCTGGAGCAAAAACCCAGCTCACATTGGGTGAAGGGGGGGGGGGCGGGGGTACACCCTGGACAGGTCGCAGGTCCATCGCAGGGCAGAGGATTGCACCCCAATGAAAACAGCCATGACTTATTGCAGTAAAATGTATACCTGTTGTTAAAGACATTAATCTCTAGGAAAGAGGAGCTGATTCACCCATGTACTAATAACAAGTTCAACAAAGCTTGTCATTGTTTGTACACACAGTCCAGACAACCAGTCTAAACAGGCAAAATGTAAAAACCTGTGCATACGTAACACACAACCTAAACAAACTATTTAAGATATCTGAGGAAAAGTAAAGAATTTTTAAAATTAAATTGGCTTGACAGTCTGGATTTACTTTGACGCACCTTATAAGAATACTAAGAAAGTATTAATTTAAACAATATATTTGCAATTTGTCATTGCCAAATATTAAGTCATGAGTTCTCGTTACACTTGGACCACTGGCCACATTACATACCAGATGTGCACACAGCAGCTTCTGCTTATCTAGCTTTTTTTTAATTTTTTTTTTGCAGGATAAGTACTTGTTTTAGGTTTTTACACACCCATTGTCACCCTGCAAATATATTTCCTTTAGACCTTCTTGTCAGGACTGTGAGTGTACACACCCTGAACCTGTTTGACTTCTTTTTGTTTTCTTGTGCCTGTACATAGACTTCTGATAATCCCCAACATATGAGCTCAACCCAGACATAACCTGAGCAGAGATGTAGGCAGTTAGGTAATTCAGAAAACACTGAGTATTTTTGTTTATATTCTAATATCCAGACGGACGGGTGACAGTGATGGTTAAAAAAATGTGAGGTACAAATAACTGGACAACGTCTAAATTAAAAAGCATGCCTTTTTATTACTTGAATGTATTGACGTGGTGTATTTTTACTCTACCCAGGTGGGCACACCTTGCATGCTCCTTTGCTTCAGAGGTGAGAGACACTGCACAAGGCACTTTAAATTCTGCCACTCTGTCAGCATAGAGGCAGCACAAAGGACATCATTCCACTGAGGCTTCGTACAAACAGAGGCCAATATGAACCACACAGCCCTGTACAGCTTTACTTTAGTACATTCAGACTTTAAATAGAATCATATATTCATACACGCACATCACACATCGGTAAAAATCATATTAGCTTGATATTTGTACGGACCTGCTCAAATCGACGTGTTTAAATGCACATTTGTCTAAAACAAACAATATGTCTTTGAAAAAAAAGAAAACCTGGTCAAGCTAAAGGTGATGGTCATCAGAATAGAGCTAGGAAGAAATTAGAAAATCTTGCACTACCACATCAGCCATCTCCTAGCATCATGATCTGTCTGAGGAACATTTCTAATTATGTGAGGCCTGCTTGACAGAGTAAGAGTGTCAAGAGTGTGTTGTTCTATACCCTTTGGGTAGGATCAACAAGGTAATGCCTGAAGGGTAAGAAATAGATGAGAAAGTAGGTTCTCACTCTTACTGAAAGTAATGCCAATTACATTCTTTAAATTTTGGAAATTACATGTATAGTAATGCACTGTCAGGGTTTGTGAAACAAATCACAATGTGAAAGGAGAAAAGAAATCGTATGACACGAGCAAAACAGTGCAACATGTTCCTGAAGATACAACTGTACATCATCGCAGTGATGAAAGTGTGGCATGACAGTAACATGGCAAACATAGCTGGCAAACAGCTCCTGCATTTTCAGCTCCTTCGGGATTTTGAGTGCTGGATGAGCCACTGAAGTGTGATGTCTGAAATTAAAAAAAAAAAAGAAGATGCAAAGTCAGTGTGAGAATCAGTTCATGATTCAGATTTTTATGAAAATATTAAGCAAAACAATAGATTCAAAGAGGCTCGCGTTTGCTAACTGCTGCTTTTTTAGCCTTACTGTTTTGAGCTGATGGTAATAACTGAAGGAAATCAAACTGAATTCTGTAAAAACTTGACCAGTAAAATTGTTCAAGTGATGATTTTGAATAGTGAGGAAGACATGACACACTGTTCCAATTCAAAATAATACTGCAGTCATTCATTTCAACTTACCAATGTTGTCTTTTTCTTTGCATGAAATTGAGTAGCAGCATATCTCTCTGTCCTGAATAGCTGCCAGATTCCTATGAAAGGAAAAATATGCATGAAGAAATATGAAAAGTCACACTGATCACTATGTCTTTCATCTGCAACTTGTTAGGTGCGGTTCAACGTAGCTCTCATTGATAACATGTTACTAACTTGACAGCAGAAGAAGCAAGATCCTCACATTGAAGTATTTCTTTGTTTTAATAACAAATAGATGAAAAAGAAAATGGTTAATTTGTTTTTCCATTATTAGTGTTAACAGTTGATCAAGTGATGTGGCATTTAACAAAAAATAATAAATCTGATATACAGTTGTAATATGTCTGGACCAGACAGGTTTTTGATATAATACTATATATAAAATGTTTAAATAGAAAAACTGTAAACAAATAGGACCATTTTCTTGACGGAAAGCTTCTAAAGTGCATTGTTGTGCAATAAAAAGTGCTGAACTGGACACTCAGTTGTGTTTTCACAAGGGTTGAACAATTAATCGAATTTTTAGCAAAAAATCGTGATTTCAGAAATGGCGATTGGCAAATTGCAAAAGTCTGCAATGTAGAAAAAAAAAACATTAGGCAAACAAAGGCATGGATTTCCTCATTGTAAAACTACTACGCAATGGAGTGAATGCAAACAAGTATTATAGGGATTAGTCCAAACTCTCGCAGGAGATAAAACGGTCTGAAAGATACTGGCAGCAGCTCATAGTCTCTCATGCACTTTGAATGAAGCGGCCCAGGTAGTGTCTAACAAGATGCACAGTCCTCATGGATTTGTGAGTTGTTTTATCGCAGTTTGGTCTTTATGACTTATGTAGCTTTCAAAGCCGATGTCCATGCTGTCCTCATGGAGCCATGTCTAAGTAGAGCAGATCAGGTTAGTCTTCAGAAACTCCTCCTCATGTTTGAGACGTGCAGCGATCCTGTTAACTTTATTTTCAGTGATTTGACATTTGACAGAGTAATAACTTGGAGCTACATCAGCTGATATAAAACAAACCTCCACCAGCACTTGAATTATAATTTTTTTTATTTTAATTAAGTATTTTAAATGTAATAAATGCTGTAAACGGGCAGCACAGCGGAATAGTGGTTAGCGCTGTTGCATCACAATAAGAAGGTCGCAGGTTTGGTTCCCGGGCCTGGGGCCTTTCTGTGCAAAGTTTGCATGTTCTCCCTGTGCCTGCGTGGGTTTCCTCCAGGTACTCAGGTTTCCTCCCACCGTCCAAAGACATCATGTTTAGGTTAACTGGTGACTCTAAATTGTCCGTAGGTCTGAGTGTGAGTGGTTGTTGGTCTCCATCTCTTTCTGTGCGTGGGACCTGCGATGGACTGGTAACCTGTCCAGGGTGTACTTATCCCTCACCCTGTATGAGCTGGGATTGGCTCCAGCACCCCGCGACCCGGAAGCGGATAAAGGGTTGAATATGAATGTATGTAAAAAAAAAAAAAAAAAATGCTGTACACATCATTTTGTTCTATAGTAGAAAACAGGCTAAACATGTAATAAATGCTTTTACTGAGACATGTTCACACATTTTCATAGAAAATATACCGTAATATGCCATGCGGACAACATTGGCACCATATGCTTAGAATGACAAAAATACAACAAACCTCCACCAGCACTCCAAAAAGCACAAAATGAAATCGCTACTCAAATCGCAACCACAATCTCTGTCAAAAACAAAAATCATGATTAGATACTTTCCCCAATTCCCCATTTTTGATACTTACATTTTCTCAATAAGTTGCTTTTCATCTAGCGCACTGGGAAGATCCCTTTTGTTGCCAAGTACCAGGACCTAAAAAAACAAATTAAAACCGAAATCGGCAAATGCAACAAGAAAGTGCCGGCAGAACCCACGCATAGTTTTGCAAAAAAAAAAAAAATAAATAATTTTTTTTTTTTAATTTAAAAAAAAAAAAAAAAAAAATCACACAAAACCTAAAGTAACTTCAGGGGAACACTTACAGGAATTCCTTGCAACTGAGGTTTGTCTAATAAATTATGAAGCTCATTTCTAGATGCCTCCACCTTTTCTCGATCTGCTGCATCAACCATATACCTAAAGTATGTGAAAAAGAGTAGAATGAGGTTTGCCAATATTGAAAGGTTGCACATTTCAATGACTGTTGTTTCTGCAATTTAAATTCCCTCTAAATGAATCTATCTGAGAGCCAGACCTTGTATACTCACACGATCGCATTAACTCCCCGACAGTACCGCTCCCACATGCTCCTGAACCTTGGCTGCCCTCCTATATCCCAGATCTACAAAATTAAGGGCACATCAGCACTGTTTCCACATGTCATTAACGGTGCAAATATCACCTTTTTCAAAGACCGAATTTACTGATGGCATTCACTTAACTTTTCATTGAATGGTTTTTATAAACAGCATAAAAATGGAAATTGAACCTTGATGGTGACATTTCCTTTGGTGACCTTCCTCATGTTGAACCCAACTGTAGGAATCATGTCTTCACTGAAATGCCCAGACTGAAAGGAAATACATGAGCACATGTCATTTCCTGACAACTGAAATTCCTTACTGAAAATATGTACATCAACAATTAATTAAATTAAAGAAAAAATAAAGTTGTATAAAAAAAACATTAAAAAGATTTAAATTTGAAGTGTCAATAAAAATAATTCATAAAAGACATAAGACACAAAACTCAGTACTATTAACACAAGATTTGAAGTTCAAGGTTTGTTTTTAAATCATTCGTACTAAAAGCATAAAAGCATTTAACAAGAAAACTATTGCAGATGAGAACGGAATTCAAGGCAACATAATAGTTAGGGAGTTCAAGTGTTCAAGTGTAAACAAAACAAAATATAATAACAAATGTACAATGTTTCATAGAGCCAAGTTATAAAATTCTCTGTCTTCTTCATTATTGCATACTGAAGAGAGAAGAAAAAAATCCACCTCAACGTACGGAATCAGCAGCATTTTCCTGCTTAGCTGTCTATATTGCTCCTTCGCAAACCTGCCGGTAGTCTGTTTTACACACATTTCCCAGCACATGACTGGTTGCAGTCACCTGATAAGCTAAGTGGAAATGAGTGCGGCGGTCTTATGACTGAGGAAGGAGGAACAACCCCCACTATAACACTTCACACATTAAAAACCCTGCGTTAAAATCCGGCAATACATTTTCCTCATCTCTTAAGTGGAAAAGGACAAAGCAGTAATGTATTCAAACCCCAAATTCCACTTCCTCTCCAAACTCCCACTCTTTACCAGATTCTCAGATTTCACTGACATCATGACATCTTGTCCACAGCACTTGTACGGTGGAATATAAATTACTCCAAATGCACATGAAGCATTCTAAATAAGATCATAATTTTACACCAAGCCTCTGTAGCCTTATCACTTCAGTCAATTGGAGCTGAAGTAGTAAAAACATGTTTATCACCACAAGCAAACTGATAACAACTCTAATAACCAAAAGCATTTTTTTTTTCCCCAACGTGCAGCTTAAAACTTAAGTGGCTGTGTAGAAATAATTCAAGAGCATTGCTCCAACTGAAACACAAGTTTTGAGAAATCCCTGCAAAGTTGCACAAGAGAAATGCCCTCAGACAGACACCAAAAATAAACACACTCTTCAGACTCAGTAGGCACAATTAGATGCACTTATCATCATTCACATTTGATATTAAAGGTCACAAAGTTACAACTGCAGGAAAAAATAAGATCAAAGATTCCCAACTATTCAAATAGTCATTTTTTTATGCCACATAAACATCTCTCTAAATATTGTACCACATCAATGCACATGATTAAATTAAAGTGACACAGACTATAGTCGAAAAATACTGATTCATATTTGGTTTGACGGTGCGGGTCTCTTCAGCTTGGGGCAGGAGATTTGTACAAAAGGGTGACATATTGTGTTGGACATGTTGATACATCTGTGTGTGTGTGTGTGTGTGTGTGTGTGTGTGTGTGTGTGTGTTTGTGTGTGATCCATCCTGCCTGGCTCCACCGCAGACAGCTGCTGTCAGGGTCAAAGTTGTGTTTAAGTGATCAAAAACTCTGGTTACACCATGTGAGTCACTTACACAGCAGGTAAGTGTAGGTGTGTGTGTGTGTGTGTGTGTGTGTCTGGGTTTAGCATTTATTGGCTATCTCAACAACACAGGCACCAACTAGCCGGCTAGCAGCAGACCGGCTAGCTCAGGTGACTCAGTGACACACTTTCAGTCTGGTTTGTGTGGATGCAGCCGAGTGACAATATGTGTAGTTTTTGGACCCACAACCAAGCAAAAACACACAACTTCACTACATTGCCCCCCCCCAATTATTAGCGGCTAACGGTATTAGCACTGCCCTAGCGAGGTGGCTAGCAGCGGCTGGAGACTTACAGCGATCACGTTTACAAATGTTGTTTTTCCCGAGTACTGGAGGCCGACCAGCGTCAGCTCCATCTCCTCCTTCCAGAACAGGGACCTGAACCAGTCCAAAAGCCGGTTTATCAGCGCCAGCATCTCGACCTCGGTGATCACTCTCCCCTGAGCAGCTTCCTGAGTCTCCCTCTCTGTCAGATGTGGCGTTTTTTCCAGCGAGGAGGGGAAGTGGGAGCAGAGAGACTGTCATATGATCAGTCAGCCAGCAGGAGCCCCACAGCGCCCCCCCCCCCCACACACAACACACACACAACACACACACACACACACACACACACACACACACACACACACATAGATAGACACTCACACTGACGAACACACAGACACACTGCACACTTGGCTTTACTTTTATTGATGAAAAAATACAACTTTTGAAGACTCATTAAACAAGCATACACGGTTTGCATCCTGTCTATTACAGTTTCTTACGTTTTCACTTAATGTTGCTTACTAAGTAGCCGAAGCACTTGATTCATACTCCTTATATTTGCACATTGACCAATAAACCATCCACCATCACCCTAGATGAGCTCTCTCTCTTTTTATTTTTTCTCAACTAAAACTCACCCAATTGTCTGATCCTGTTTAAGGTTTCTGCCCCTGAAAAGGAAGATTTTCTTTGCCACTGTCACCAATGGCTTTCTCACTGTTGGGAGTTGTTGGGTCTCTGTAAATAATTTCAATGGTGTCTAGACCTGCTTTAGTAAGTGATGGAAAGTAACTAGTATATTTTCCATCAGGTCCTGTATTGAATTAGGGTTTTTAAGGAGTTTTTATTCCAGTTAAGGGTCATTGCTCTTCACTTCTAATCCACTACATTTCAGATTTGGAAATATTCTTTTTAGTTCACATTTCAGATGAAGATTAAAAAGGAAGAATGTGAACACACTGCTTTGGGGATTTCTCTCTGGTGGTTAGGTTATTGCCATAAGTAAGGGTAATTGGTACCATGATGTGACTAATGTATATTATGTATGCAGACGAGAGAATTGAGAAATTGAGAATCTGAGGGGCAAAAAGAGGTTTGGTACTGGATCAGTACTCATTATTGAGAGATACCTTGAGCTGAGTGTCAATGTATTCCTAAAAATAAAGTAGAATGCATAAAATATTTGTGAAATATGTACCATAGTTTTGGTTGTAAGTTAGGATTTTGTTCCATTAGTAATGGAAAACTATTCAATTGTTCAAATAATTTCAGTAAATTCACTAACAAAACAATTAGTCTTGCCATATTCATCACTGGAGTTGATCAATAGAGCAACTAAAATACCTCAGTCTGTAGGTTTGCACAGACTTTGTCTTTACTATCTCATCCTTCTATTTGACCAGCAACAATACTGGAGCAGATGTTGCCCACAAGACCAGTGCTAATTGGGAACGATCCATATCCTGGTCTTGGCCAAATCTGTCCAGTTAGTCCAGAGTTCAAAGGTGGGAATCTTTTATTCAGGAGCTTTCTCCCCTAACTCTTACCGCCGACTCTGTTTACAGAGTTTCTGATTATTTATTGTACCATCACCTCAACATTTAAAGATGTAGCTAATCAGATGGCTCATGTCATTTCAGATCTTCTTTTCAAAAGTGGGAGACATTTCAGACATGGAGTTCACTGAAACTCTTGTATTCATCCTGAGTGATGAGCTGGAGTCCACTCTCTTCCTTTGACAGATGAAAGTCAGTGTTGGTAGAAACTGCTAAAACAGGATTTTTACCTGAAGCAGAGAGAATAAAGACAAACATATTTTGAAATCTGTGCCAGAATATTTCTTTTTCAAAAGTGCCAATCAGACATTTTAATATGGAGGGAAAGTATTTGAACAGAAGGTAGTACAGCCCAGTTATGTCTGTTTATATTCTCATTCATCCAGGTCATACTCATATCCGGCCAACAATTGAATCGAATGCAACTGGACCTAGGTTTGTCAAAGAAGATGTTTCACCTCTTGTCTAAGAGGCTTCATCAGTTCTTAATGCATCGGTCTGACTAGTCCTCACTAATCTGATAAAACAGTTGAGTTGGACCCAGGTATTTAACCTCTGTGGGAGTGTTCACAAAGCTCCTTCTGACAATAGCCCGTGGTCAGTGAAACTCCACTAATCAATGCATTAAGAACTGATGAAGCCCCTTGGATAAGAGGCCAAACGTCTTCTTCGACAAACCTATGTCCAGTTGCTTTCAATTCAGTTGTTGGCCCGATATACAGCCCAGTTAGTGAACAATGACAGTTTTCATTATTTATTTGTGATTTGTGATTGTTGAAGGGTAATTTGTTTTACAGACATTTTATGAAAGGATTGTTTTTTGCTTTTTGCTCTTGGTAATAATAAACAGCTCATCTTATGTGATTCTCTCATCACAATTGAATGTTATTGCAACACCATTGCTAAGGAATAAGGAATAACAATACTTGGATGTATTGATGCATACTTTGCTTTAAAATGAATTGAAAATGTATTCCTATGTTGTTCTTTGCATTTTAAAGTCTGGTACTAGATAAAGTAGACTGAATGTGGCATTTTTGACACAGGTCCAAAAAATAATCTTTGTTCAGACCACATCCTTCACCACCCCAAACACCCAGACATTGTTCGAGCAGTTTTGCAAAGAGAAGAAGGAGAAGCACACAGTGTTCAGATGTGCAACTCTGTCATATGTGGCCTCTTCCACCTTTTTTGAACATGGGTGGAATTCTAGGTGGAATGTTTTCATTTTTATTGTTTTAATAATTAAACTGCATTACAAGGGATGCCAGTGACATTTAATGTTCTCATACGGACCCTTGTAGTTTTTTATTTTTATTTTAGCAGGAGTTTTCTTTGTGGTGGAAGTTTAACCATGATATTGACTCACTAAGTTAGTTGGAATTTACGCATTTAAGTTTGTGCGATGACAACCAAGCAAATGAACTCCATTTATCAAATGATAACACTTCAAAAGCCAGTTGACTGAACCAGTAATTAAAAGTGTCCTTCAACAATGAAGCATGAATATCTCAATAAGTACTTTATACTTGTTGTTGTGTGCCATTGGTTATGGTTTTTGTGGCATTGGAGCCCTGTTTCCACTAGTTTATTTTTATGTCTCCAAAACAAATACTAAACTACTTTGATCCAGTGTTGTAAAATAATAAAACAACAGTATCTTAATCCACAAAACCGATCCTTTCAAAAAATTGCCCAATTGCTGTGAATTATTATTATAAGTGGTGGAAACTTTATTGAGTATTAGTATTCAGTTAAAGCTGCATTGATTTCATTGAGATTTCTTGAAATGTCTTTGCTTTGGTACGTGATTAACATGTTCAGATCACATTTTTAATATACTTTGCTTTAAAGCTTACTTACTTGGTTTGTCCTTCTTTAGGTACTTTATACAGGCAAGGGACACAAATACAAGGACGCTGACAGAGAGCAAAACAATGCCAATGCCAAACACCACAAAAATGTCTCCATTCAATACTGCAACATCAAATTACAGTTATGTTAGTTCATTTCACTTGTATTATCATATACTGATGTACAGCATAACAAAAATGTGTCATATCTCTCTGTCTACATACCATGTGCAATACAAACTGCATTGTGGGTTTTGTTTCCTGGAAAGAATTCAGCAAGTCCTAATGTACTGCACCTGTTGACCAGAAACAGTTTATGTAAACGTAAAACTGTGTTTTTTCATAGATATTGCTGTGACTTACTCTTTAAGTTGAATGGGTCTTACTGTTTCCAAGGCTTGCAGATTTTCTCTTTCACATCAAAATAGGCATCACTGGGACACACAGTACTATCAGAGTACTTTCCATCTGCAACTACAAATTCTTTCATTCATCACCAAATCCCTGCAAAACTCATGACATTTCCATGAGGCCCATGGTGAACATGGTAAACACTTTTGCTTCTGAGCATCTCTCTGCTGGCATTGCCACTGCAAACATATTAGCAAACTGATATCAAAGTGCTACTTTGATTGTATCTTCAACTCACTGAACGCTCCAAAAAGATTGTCTTTGAGATAAACGCCTTATTAGGCAACAGAAACAAATGCCAGTCAGCTTGCCCTGCATTTTTTCGTATCTCTTTTTCAAGCAATTTAAACAACATTATGAACAGCTCTCCCTCTCCTCACTCATAAATGACTATTTTAATGCATGCTAATATTTGAACTGAATATTTAGCCCAGTTGTGGGCGGGAGCTGGTATTTAATTTTAATACATGTGTTATGGCCCTCTCTGTTTTTCTTTTGCTTTGGTTTATTCTCCCCATCTACTTGTGAGTTACAAGGAGACAAGACGAGACACCTAGGTTTCTCCTGTGGATCAGCATGATGGCCAGAGTAGGATGGCCTTTGGTGCCAGCTCCAGAGGGGGGCAGAGGTTTCTGACGTGTACGGCTGCACTACCTCTCAGTATTGAATATTTTTGCTTGTTTTCTGATTTAATTTCAATTTCTGTAGTCTTCATTTTGCATCCTGATTACTTAGATTTTTGTTGACAAAATTATGGAATGTGTCATTTTATAATTGTCTTATAGGCTTTTGCTGGTCATGGGTTGTATTTTGTGGGCCCCACAGGGGCACCCAAGGATGGGGCATAACAACATTAATGATGTGTCATGGGGGGTTATTAGTTTTAATCCAACCTAGATATGTGATTTCTCATATTTGCAAATTGTTTCAGTTTGCACCACAAGACAGCATATAATATGAAAATCACAATCTCCAGCTATCAAATTGTCCAATCAAATATATACAAACACTGTCACTGAAAACACTGATACTAATGATATAACTGATATAACTGGCTGTTATAATAACTTGTATTTCTCACCTGTTGTGTTCAGGGTTTTCCCTGTGACATCTTCACTTTTCTTACAAGCTGAACAGACATTGTCAGAACACAGGAAACCAGGAGAACACGAACACTTTGCATTTGCGGTCAGAGTACACTTCTTAACATACCCTGTGGGATGACAAAAATCCAAACACAGGACTTGCAGTTGTTCAGAATATTCTGTGTTTCATTTGCTGTGTTAAATGTTTAGACTTCACAGCACTTTTTTTCGACTTAAATCAAACTTATTATTTTCAGCCTTACGGTGTGAGCATGACTGGCATTCCTCACATCTGTCAAAGAATGTATATGCATCTGAGAAGTAGCCCTCTTCGCAAGGATTGCAGAGTGTTTGGTTGTGCGCGGTGCAAAACGCCTTCACATATGTACCTTCAATACAGAAAATAAAAAAAATGCAGTCACTCTTAAGAATATGGATAATATTCTCACTCAGTGTCTCGAATACAACTTCTAAGGTTATATTGTACACATCTAATATTTGCATTAAGCAGTTGAAACAAACAGATTTGTATGAAATAAGAATTTATCTCATTATTTTCAAGGTTTACTATTCAATCTTGTATTTTACCTGGGGGGCACTTGTCACAGCATTGATCTTCAACCTTCGTCTGTTGAGTATTGCAGATACGAACAGATCCCACAGTCCAACTCAGGGCACAAAGAACTGCCAGCAAACACCGAAGAGGAAACATTATGACCAGTGTTTTGCTCATGTTCAGAGGGTTTTATTTTGAATGTTCCCTGACGTCAGTGTAATGTGTCAGTGTGAGGGAAGAAGCTGTGACACAATCACAGATGATAGAAAGTGAAAGACCACCAGTAGCTCACCACAATGAACACGAGTGAACAATGTGGCAAGGGTGACAGATGGGGATAAAAACTGGTGTAATTTGATTTCTTACTGATAACTTTTTATGAGGATAATTGTGCCTTGTCATTTTAGTTTAACTGTTACATTTTACATTTTAAAGCTGGACTATTTATCTAGTCTTCATCAAAACTAGACAGGCAAAAATAGCTGTTTGTTTTAACCATGATCTATCAGAGATCTTTTCCTGTTAAGGATCTGTTAATGGAGGTGTTTTCAGTTCAGCTGTCAAACACCTCAGCAGAAACTGAGAACATAACAGTTTAACTTCAACAAGACAGCAGTTATTATATTGGTGGATGTTTATATGTCATTCATACATGAGCTACCTTATTTCAGATTAGGGAAAACTTGGCTATGATTTCCAATGTTGACCAGCCGTGTGCCCCCTAATCCATAATATTTTTTCATTAATTCTTAATACTCAGTCTCAGCTAAATAACCAGTGCATGTAATCAATCTAAGAAAACATGATTTTTGTGTCTCTCCCTTATCCATCATTATAAATCTTTTAGAGATTAATTTTGTTGTTATTTTTAATTGAATCTAATGGAACCTATGTAGATTTAATTTGGTTTAAAATGATCAAGTCTACCAATTCTGCATGCCTAAATATCACTATTACCATTACACCTGATTATAACAAAATATTACTATTGTTAAAGAAATTCTGGGTGGTACATAGTCATTCAGATAGTTGTATTTATAGGGGTAGTGAGAACCTGTATCAACAACTTGGGCTGTAAATGAGAAACAACATGAATATGTGTGGCCTAATTTATGCTCAAAGGCTGACTTAAAGGTGTATATTTCCATAATGGAACATTTTATTGTGGTCAAGCCTGTGCTGCTTTTTTTCCTTTCATTGTGCAGTGGAGGAGGGTGTACACTTACATTCAAACAGCTTAACATTGAATGAAATCCCAACATGACCGGAAAATAACTCATGTCATTTGACTCAGGTGACTACAAATACTCCAAATACCATTACAACTACTAGCGACCCAAGAGAGATGAATTGTCTGGATAAGGAGGCTAAATGCTTGGGTGTCCTCATCAACTAAGGAAGTCTCCTGGATGAGACATGACAGGTTTTCATCAACAACCTTGTCAATTTGTATGTTATTGATCTTTTAGATAACTTTATTCATCAATTCATAATTTAAGTTATTTATCAAACTTAGATGAAGATGTATAATTCCAACTTGAAAAATTTGAGGATTTCTCATTTATCTTTTTTTAATCTTTGTAAAGTGAATGTCAGTGGAAATCTGAGAAAATTGCTTTGGTTTTTGGATATACAATAAAAAAAAACAAACATAAAAATAATTGGTTGCAACCCTACTGTTGTTGCTGAGCCTTGGCAAGGTGAGAGCTTGAGATGTGGAAATTATTATTATTTTTTACAGTGGCGCGTTTGTCTTCATATTGTAGAAACCTGTAAATGCTCAGATTGTATACCAAGATTCAAGATTCAAGATGTTTATTGTTATATGTACAGTAAAAAAACAAAGAAACCAAACAATGCCTTTCTGCATTGCCCTTCTCCATTACTCAACACATTCAAAACCTGGATAAAAGAATTAAAAAAGCAAAAGTGCATCGCTACATCAAATCGACGTGTGTGTTTTGAAAAAAGATCAGAGGCAGTCTCCAGTTAAATTCATACCCACCTAGACCTCACAGCATATGACCAGACAACTAACACATGATCATATGTAATTCTGTCTCTTTGATTAACAGATAAACAACCACATACACATGTAATCTTAGTCAGGATGTGACCTCATCACAGATGCACTTAGGTCCGGTTCTCAAAGCTGGCAATGCGTAGTTGCAACAGAAATTATATACATACAGTAGAAATCTGAATTTCCCTTTAAAACTCCACTGAACACCTGTGCCCCCGCATATACTGTGGTTAGCGTGGGAGGGAAAAGTCATGCTGTCACTGAACTTTTAGGATGATGTTTACTTAAGGTTGAGACATTTAATGACACATAACATAGATGGCATCACCTAAACACGAACACTAAAGACCTGATGTGTTTTTTTGGTTCATGTTATGACCTGTGAAGAAGAACATACTTAATCTCATTGGAGTGGTATTCTCTCCTGGTATTGTTTTTTTGTTTTTGGTTTTTTTTTTGGTTATCAAATTTACTTATAGTTTCATGTCACATGTACATTGTCAATATCTTGTTATATTTCAAAGTAGTTTGTACTACTTTATCCATGTTGCTTAAGTGAACTAAACTCAAATACCCCCAGGGGTAGCTTTGCTGCAGTTTAACTTCTTCTAGTGTAAGTAAATGGTAGTTTGCTATCAAAGTAGTCTGATTCATTCAAGTGTGGCTGTCTACTTTACATGGTAGCTACCTACAAACCATATCATGCACATGCTCTGTGACGCTTTTTACATATAGCAATGGAAAGAGAGGTACATTTTCTACTGGGCTGATCCAGACACAGGAACCACTGTGACGTGTATCATTACCAGCTAAACTCCTTTCATATTTCTCTCCCTTGATGGTTTTATTTCAAAAACATTTAAGACTGTGAAATATTTGACAGAAATTTCTAAGATTATACAAAAAACAAAAACTAATTTGTGTATCAACATGTTTTCTAAGTAACAATCATCATAATCAACCCTTGAGATTTATAGCATTTGGAGGATGTAACCCATTAGTTGCACTAAACTTCAATATAACTCGATTTTAAACGCAGGAAGAGAGCGTATGTTTACAACATTGTGCTATTACTTTTACATCATTTATTTATTCCTTAATCCACCACTATTTTCCATGTCAATGCTACCAGTCAAGGCCACTTGACTGGTAGCATTCACTTGAGATTTTAAGGTTTGTGTTTCGGATTTCTCAACAAAACAGAAAGGCTTTCATAACTGCTCTGACTGTTTTGAGGTAAGGAAAGTCTCAGAGACATAAATAACATGAAAGTCCTTACATTTATGATATGAATCTTTCCAGCGGTTGAAATGAAGAGCTGAGAGGAAGGACAAACTTGTCAGTGGGAAAAAGAGGCACATTTAACAAGAGAAGGGGAACTCCCCCAACCCCACATACTGCTGAAAGCATATTGTTTTTTGCCATTACTGCTTTCATTATAGCAGGTCTGTTGGTGGAACACAACTGAAAAAGTGGAATATGTTTTCTACAATACCATTCACATTGTATAATTCTCAGAAATGTACCCCATTAAACCATATTACATCATTTAAGATCATAATGCTTAAAAAAGCTGAAAAATATGTACATATGTGTATTTTAAAAACAGCAATTGTCAGCAAAAGGTCTCACATTCCAGATATTCTACAATAGGATATTATATAAAAATAATCAAATTCAAATATTCAAACAGTAAACAGTAAATTTTTAGTAAAATAATCCTAATGAAGAAAACTCAACAGGTGAAGTAGTAAAAGCTATATTTTACTACTTGACTTACATTGCTTTACCCTAAAGGATAAAAAGTGAGGTATTATACATATAAATCTTTCACATCAGTAGATCAGATCAGATCAGATACTTCAATCAATATTGTATGACAACAGAACAAACAAAAGTAAAATATTGACCACACTATAGAATGTGACTACAGATATGTAGATATAATGAAACATTTTTCAAATGTATTTCCCTGATTAAAATCACCATTATAAGTGAGTGAATGAGATTTCTCAGGTGACAATGATGAGAAAAATTCACAGTATTAGTTGACACGTTCATGTCAAGCAAAATTTCACCTCAAACTGGATTCTGTTTCAGAGGGGACATGCTGTCATCACCGCTCTCCTCAACTGGCCTGCGGCACGAATCCTTTGCTGAAAGTGAACAATAAATCAAAATCAACAACAATGGTTGCTCATATTTATGACACATTGTATATACACAATGCTATCCAGATCAGTTATTTTAAGTATTGAACACACAGGAGCTATTAAAAAAAGTTTGTTTTCTTCCACAATGAAAAGCACAGACACACAGTGAGTTTTCACAAGAATCATCCCCATCACAAAGGTTAACATTCACAAGGTCTGCATCTTTACTTGCTTCCTGAAAGTTACATTAGATTGAATACATATTTCTTTCATGTTTTTTTTTTTTTTTGTGCTAAATTTGACTATACATGTAGATACTAACAAAACTAAAGCTTACTGGTATTTGGCTTGAGCATTTCTCTTTGGAGTGAAGCCTATACTGTGGTGATAAACAGTCTCTGAGAAGATACTGCATTTGGTTAAGAAAGATCTGAAATCTCACCCAATATAATGACATCGCATACTGTTTTTACACATCATGTACATTAATTAAACAAATTAAATGTCAAACTAATTATTGGGCTTTAGTAGTGCTGGAATAGTATAGATAAAGCCAGGCTGGCTGTCTCCAGTCTCTGTGCCAAACTAAGTTAACTGTAACATCGTATTTACTATACAGACATGCGATTGATATGACTTCCTCATCTAACTATCAGCAAGAAACCAAATAACAGTGTATTCTTCAAAGTACTATTCCTCCAAAAGTCCAATACTTTTAATCCAGCAGCATACTTAATTGTAGTTGTGGTTTTTTCTTCACAAAGGGTTTTATGTGTAGCCTGCAGGTCACAGCGGTCAAAGCAAGCAGTCCAACAGCTCCAAACACGAGGAGAGCCATACCTGAGGAAGACAAAGAAAATGTAGATTATAGGATATTGTTTTTAATCCGAAATTGTGTTGTGAAAACATGGGAGCAAGTTTTACCAATGTGGTTTCCTGTGCTCAGGAGAGGATGCTGTGTTTTGTTGTTGTGCTTCATGTTAATTGTAGGTCTTAAAGGCTCTGTGGTGGTAGCTGTGGTGGAGGTGGTGGTCGTATGCATATTCGAAGTTTGGGTCTCCTCATGTTGGATGAGGGGTGTATTGCAGATAACATCGGAGGTACTGTTTCCAGCAAATTTCTCTCCAGAAACACATCTGGAATGAAGAATGAAAAAATGCAGATGTAAAAGGGCAGATAACAGGTTTTGACTTGATTGAAATTATATTTGTTGTATTAATCGTGATGACATACTTGGTCCATTTTTTACAGAACGAGTTGATTTTTGTGCTGAAATATCCTTTTTCACATTGTAAACACTCTGACAAGGAAAAAAGAATTTATCAGTACAAAGACAACATCTTGGACATTTTGCATGCAGCGCTACGTGATCTGTATACTTACTGTTATCTTTTATTCCAAATCCCATTTCACATTTACAGATATCAGTATGTTTCGGCCAAGGAACAAAACCTCTGACGCACTGACATGTTGTGTCTCTCACTTTTGTGCATTTCTCCTCAACTTCACTTCCCCGATCTATAGCGGGGAAAAAAGAGAGAACTTGATGTTAACTCGCGTTTAGACGCTTTAGAGTTCACAATATTTTTATTTTTATTTTTATTTTGAATGAGTCATATTGATCTTCAATGCTTACCTTTTCGACACCTTGTACACGGTTTACATGATTTGGAATGATTTTCTTCAGGCTGGTAATATTCATCAGGGCAGTTTTCACACTGACCTTGTTCGTTTAATTTCTGACCTTGATTCATAGAAGTATTTACAATCAAGAAAAACAGTGTACTTAAATCACAGTAACACACTTATGCACATGACAAACATGAAGAAGTGGTAAAAATAAAACCAAAAGAACAATCCCAGGTATTTCAGAAATTGAGACATAAAATTACAATGTACTATAAGAAAGTCTTACTCTACCTTTTGGGCAAGTTGTGGCATCCAAGTCAAAAATGAGTTCATAGAAAATCAAAGTAAATAAAAGGAGTTTAAGCAGAACCATAATTGGTACTTGCTGAAAAGTTTTACTGTGCGTTCTTTTGTGGGATACCACAGAAGCTGACGGAAAAGGTGTGGAATGGTACACTCTCAAACTGAATCTCTTGTGCAACTGACTCAGCCACTGATACTTATTCAGTTCCTCATTTGAAGTATTTTCGTAAAAGGGCAGTACAGTGGCATTGTGGTTAGCGCACAGAACACAGAGAGGACAAGTCAATCAATCAGAATCTTTACAGTGCTCAGATAGGATATTGGGAGCTGTTTCATTGCACAAAGCCTTTTGAGCTACTGCAAATCTTTATTGAACACAAACCTATTGCACATGACCCAACTGCACACCACATCAGAATTTTTAGATGGCCAGAGCTTTGGTTTGCCCACAGCCACAGCTGTTTTTTCAAAGTTATAAGGCTTGAACACTCCCTCACAGAAGGTGGGATCGTCCTTCAAAGTTACTACCCTTGAAGACAGGATGAGAAGGAAGTCCATCTAAATGAAGGCTCACAATCACCTCTATTGGTGGCTCATGAGCTTGAGCCACTAGTAGAGTTCTAAAAGGCAAGATACATTGGTGAGAACTACTTCACATTTTTGTTATGGCCCAAAAAAACTGAAAGGAATGGCTTTTCATTTGGATTTTTTCATAAATAAAAAATAAATGTTAAACATATATATCCCCCTCCTGTTATTCATCTTTCAGTTCTAACATTATACAAAGAAAATGTGAATTTTTGGTCATATAAAGGAATGGTGATCAATCACATTAAAACTTTAATCATTTGATAACCATTATTTATAACACTTTGTTTGAAATACCCTGCAAATAGGAGTGTAATTGAGCAATTAGTGAAAATGGTTCGCAGGGGAGTGTATTAATATTTCACAGTTTGTTTGTTCTGCAGAATGTCTCAGATGGTTTTACAAACCTTTAAGTCTTTAACCCTACTTGTAATATTTCACAAAACATTAAAAACCACTGAAGAGAAAAACATTTTAGTTGAGTTCAATTACACTTAGACTGAATAAAAAAGAATTTGTTCAAACAGCCCAAACAGTTCTGAATTACATTTTTATATTCATACATTGGCACTGAACACAGCATTTAACTTTGTTTGATTTCAAAACATCAAAACTGCCAAAAGTGGCATTTTCCATTTGTGCCATGGCTACTTCATTCTGAAAGTTTTGCTAGGAAACAGTGTGACTTAGGCTATTGATGTAATTACTCACCTTTTATCTGGGCTAGTTTTATTCTCTCCGGACAAATACAAAAACAGATAAGACTTCTGTGACGAAGTTTCGGAAACTATGCAAATTTCTGTTGTTTCTCTAGGAAGAACAAGAAATGGCAGATGGAAACAATCAAAATTTTTGATCAGTCTGCAAGATACAACCACACAAATGCTGCAGGTTCGCTTCTTGAAAACAGATGCTGAAAGACACCTCCACAGGGGTTTTCAGCAGCTGCCAGTCAGCAAAGTTATGAAAAACTATTTAATCACAAAATTATCACAGTATCACTAAATTCTTACCCATACTTTTTCTCTTTCTCAGATTGGAATGCTACTATTTCTCTGGTTTCCATTAGCAGGATGCTTTATTTGTTTTTGCATATGTGTCACTAATGTAGGAGGCCTATCTGGAGGGCTTTTTTTTCTCCAGAGACAAACCTTTTAAAGCAAATGAATTTATAGACATTTGAGACATCAAAGCATGTCAGGGGGGTGGAACTACAGCAGCAGACATTGCACATTTCCTTCCATTGCTCTGCAAATATTCTGGCAAACTGCAGTTGCAGCAGAAGTAGATGCACACCAAAAACATACACCGTACACACACACACACACACACCGTGGCATATATTAGGCCACTTGTTAGGTTTACTGTGTCTATTGTCTCTTTTTGGCAAATGAATTACAATCAATTCTAAGGTGTCAAGGTGAAAAAGAATAATTCCACATAATGGACTGTGAAAAGGATTAGTAATTATAAATGATCCACAAAGCTTAACAACTACCATTGCCATGTTATCATATGTGGAGGCACTGCTGACAACTTCTGTATGTTTCTTTTGTGACATACCACAGATGCTGATGCCAGTACATTACACCACTCACAAAACATGGTACAAGTCTGTGCTAGTGGGTTGGCATTTAGAGCAATGGGGCATATCAAATCAAATCAAATCAGATTTATTTGTATAGCGCCAAATCATAACAAAGTTACATCAAGGCACTTTACATATAGAGCAGGTCTAGACCAAACTCTTTATAAAATTATTTAAAGAGACCCAACAGATCCCCCGATGAGCAAGCACTTGGCGACAGTGGCAAGGAAAAACTTCCTTTAAGAGGCAGAAACCTCGGGCAGAACCAGGCTCAGGGGGGGCGGCCATCTGCCTCGACCGGTTGGGTTGAGAGAGGGAGAGAGAGAGAGAGAGAGGCACGGGGGAGGGGGGGGGCAAAGTTGGGTAGAGTAGGGAGAGAAAGAGAGCAGGAGGAGGGGATATTCAAACAGGTGTAGGCAGGAACATGATGCTGCATGAGGTTCGTAGGAATGATGCTGTATGGAATTCTTGAAGATGTGGGAGCAGCAGGCATTGCAGGAACATGGGATGGTGATGATTCATCACCTGCAGGATGAGGACAGGGAGAGAGAGGAGAGGAGCTGGGAGAGAGAGAGGAGAGGAGCTGGGGGAGACGGAGACTTTGGGAAAACATGGTTAGTAAATGCAATGCACATGCTTGGAACTGAGAGAAACTGGGATTTCGGAGAAGCAGGTTGTTGGTATGACAGCGCATGCGAGGGGGGGAGAGAGAGAGGGAGAGGGAAGAGGGGGAGAGAGAGAGAGGGAGAGGGAAGAGGGAGAGGGGGAGAGAGAGAGAGAGAGAGAGAGAGGGGAAAGGGAGAGGGAGAGAGAGAGAGAGAGGTGCTCAGTCCTTCCCCCAGCAGTCTAGGCCTGTAGCAGCATAGCTAAAGAGTAAATGAACTTTAACTTTTTAACTATAAGCTCTGTCATACAGAAAAGTTTTAAGCCTGGTCTTGAAAATTGCTAAAGAGTCTGCCCCCCGGACCGATACTGGAAGTTGGTTCCATAGAAGAGGAGCCTGATAACTGAAAGATCTGCCTCCTGATTTACTCTTGGAGACTCTAGGAACCACAAGTAAACCTCCATCTAGAGAGCGGAGTGGCCTACTAGGACAGTAAGGAACTATGAGCTCTCTGAGGTATGACGGAGCTTGGCCAGTAAGAGCTTTATATGTTAACAGAAGGATTTTAAATTCTATTCTGGATTTTACCGGCAGCCAATGAAGAGCAGCTAACACAGGAGAGATGTGATCCCTTTTTCTAGTTCCTGTTAATATTCGTGCAGCAGCATTCTGAATCAACTGAAGGCCTTTCAGAGATTTGTTTGGACATCCAGATAATAATGAGTTACAGTAGTCCAGCCTAGAAGTTACGAATGCGTGGACTAGTTTTTCTGCATCCTCTTGAGAGAGGATATTTCTGATTTTCCTAATGTTTCTCAGGTGGAAGAAAGCTGCCCTACTGACTTGTTTTATGTGAGGGACAAAGGACATGTCCTGGTCAAAGGTTACTCCAAGGTTTTTTACAGTGGAGTTGGAAGCCAAAGTAATGCCATCCAGACTGATTAATTGATTAGATAGGGTTTCTCTAAGGTGCTTAGGGCCGAGTACAATAACTTCAGTTTTGTCAGAATTTAGAAGTAAAAAATTATGGGTCATCCAGACTTTTATGTCTTCAAGACATGTCTGCAGTCTGACTATCTGACTAACTTCATTTGGCTTCATTGATAAATACAGCTGAGTGTCGTCTGCATAACAGTGGAAATTGATGCTGTGTTTCCTGATAATGTTGCCTAAAGGAAGCAGATAAAGAGTGAAGAGGATTGGTCCAAGCACCGAACCCTGTGGGACTCCATAACTGGCTATAGTGCTTGAGGAGGAGCTATTGTTAACATGTACAAACTGATATCTATCCGATAAATAGGATTTGAACCACCTTAGAGCAGTTCCTTTAATGCCAATTTCATGTTCCAGTCTCTGTAATAAAATATTGTGATCAATGGTGTCAAATGCAGCACTGAGATATAAGAGGAGAAGTATGGAGGCTGATCCATTGTCTGAAGCCATTAGAATATCATTCGAGACTTTAATCAGCGCTGTTGCTGTGCTGTGGTGAGCTCTAAATCCTGACTGAAACTCTTCAAGCAAACCGTTCCTATGCAGATGGTCATGTAATTGGTTTGCTACTGCTTTCTCAATGATTTTAGAAATGAAGGGAAGGTTTGATATGGGTCTATAATTGGCCAAAACGTCTGGATCAAGATTCGGCTTTTTAAGCTTGGGTTTGATGACTGCAGTCTTAAGAGTCTGAGGTACATAACCCAAAGATATGAAAACACATTTTTGTTTTTAACAACCTAACTTTTTTATAGTCTGCCTTTCTATCCAGCACATAAACACCTGAATTTTCTTCATCCATTTTTCAAGTTAACTTGGGGTGAGAAAAATAGAAAAATCTACAAGTAATGTGACCACAACAATGACCAGTCAACTCTGAATCTCTCATTCACCCTCCATTTTCATTGGAGCAAAGATGACATCAAACATACTCTGACTTAGACTTTAAGTGAGGGCTCACTACTATATGATACACGGCACCTGTGTATCTCATTGAGTCATTTCCATTTTCATTCCTCGTGTCTAGTGCTGCTTCATAATGGATTCCTGTTTCTATTAATACATGCTGAGGACACAGCTATGGGCTTTTAATTATATTCACGACATTAAGCTACATTATTTCGATACCAAGCAATACTCAAAATATGAATGTGAGTTGCATGACTTATCATATCCGACCACAAATATTTCTAATTTCAATGTATATTTGTATATATATTTATATATATATATTTCCTTTTTATTTTTTATTTCTTTTTGTCTTTCCCTTGTCCAAGATAGAAATACCAGAGTCAAATTCCTAGTATTTTTACACATACATGGCAATCAAACCATTTCTGATTGTGTTGCAGTGAATAAAAAAAAAAACATAACGATAATGTGTAACTTTTAATGGGTCCACTGGGTGGTGGTAATGGGAAAGTGGCTCTCAGTGTTAGATAATAATGGAAAATTAGAAGAAGAAACTACTCACGACTTCTGTAATGCGACATGTCGAAAAACAAGCCGGATGAAATGCGGCACTCCCGAGCAGGACTTGATGTTTAGTTGTTAAAAGAGAAACTGTCACATCAGGCATCCACCCAGTAAGTGCAAACCAGTGGCGGTCCTTTCGTATACTCCTACGTCCCCCTCTAAAGCTAATTCCAATAGAAATGCGTCTTTAACTTTGGAGAAAACCCAAACTATAGCAGTGTTTCCCTCCTCACTGTGAGACAAGGAACTACAATAATCGCAATCTGTTACAGCGGGTTTGTTCAGTGATCCTGTCCCGAAAAAAGCGATGCTGGTCACCGTTTTCTGCGCGCCGAGGGATCGCCCAGAAACCACCTTCGCCCTCGATGTGTCCCCAGAGCTGGAGCTCAGAGACTTTGTAACACTTTGTGAACTGGAGTCGGGGATCCCAGCCGGGGAGATTCAGGTCAGACACAAAGTTAGCTTTGTAGCCTCAGAGCTAGCTGAGCTAATCGCTAGCTAGCTGACCTGCTAGCATGAATCGGGCTTTTGCCGTGTTGACAGACGCGCTGTTGCGAAACTCCAGTTAACAACAACAAACTAAATCACCGACGTGTGACCTCGACGGTCAACAACACTTACAAAGTGTCGGTTTTGTCTGTTTAATGGTGTAAATCCGCCCAAAAATCAACCCGGCGACAGGCTAACTGTTGTGTAGTGGTTAACGCCTGGACTTCATTTTACTTTAACGACAACACCTTTAATAAAGTTTGTACTCCGGCCTATCGTAAGGCCAGATGACCGATTTCTAACTAGAAATGAGAAATTTGTCAGTTTTGTCATTACTGAGATTAAAGATAAGTCTTTCCCCTCTTTACTGGGTTGTTCCCAGTTGTTTATATATGTATATTTATTTATCTGTCGCTGGATTTTTCCTTGTTTAGGCTCCATGTCTGTGCATGTCTCTTTGGACTTTGTTACTGATGCTATAGACTGTGTTAAAGTTAATTGGGCAAAATTAAAACTGTTACACAAAAAAGTTTGAGCAGTAAATAACACAACAGCCCAAAGTACAATCTGTTAAGATATCTACATACGTGATTTAACATTTCAAGTCAGTTTCATCACTTCATGAATTGATCAGTTTCAATTTTTTTTTTTTAATCAAACTGTTTGAATTCCTCTCTGAGTTTCAAGTAGCTAACAGAGAAACCAACATTTACCAACCAGTATTATGTTGTCATGGCGAAGAAAAACTGTGAGCCTGAAACTACCGATTATTTTCACTATCACCACATCTGACACTTGTTTTCTTTAGGATTGGATGTGTATTTAGTCAGTTAACTGTCAGGGAAAGCCAGAATTGCCTTTTTTCCCCCTTTTAAATCCCAAGTTAACCCATTCAACACACTTAAAAAAAAAAAAAAAGACAAACTTTAAGTTGAAAATATCATGATGTTTATTAACGCTCATAGAAAACTGGGGAAGTAGCGAATGTTCATGCTTGAGAAGCCAGCATTAGTGAATTTTAGTGAGATTTAGTTTCGGGGGGGGACATGTATTTTTCCTGGATCTATTTATTTTCCACAAATGTAAAAATTTCCCTTTGGCTTCACAAGCATAACTGTTACTCCCAAACTGGGATCATTAACAGACAACACAACCCATTATACAACCTTAGAAGACAGACTTTCTTCAGGCTTACCTCATTTGACTTTCATTCTTAGCTAATCTTTGTTTATGTGGTGGTGTGCACGCTTTAAAGAGAAAGGGAAAGGGAAATTAATAAGTTATATCAGTACACTGACACAGGCAAGACTCAAGCAGTGGTGTAACCTTGAAGATCTGGGTTAGAAGGCAATAGTTTCTTCAGTTTTCAGGTAATAGGGTTGCCCAGTCACTGAAACTGTTTTATTTATTTGGTGAAATTCTCTCTATTTTTCTGTATCCAGATTACATATGTAGAACAGCCCCTAAAAGACCCTACTCGTGCCTTGGGGACTTATGGTGTTAAGGATGGAGATGTGGTGGTTCTCAGGCAAGCTGACCGACGACCACCACCAACTCAGCCAGCCTTCCCAGGTAATGCACGTTTGTTAAAATTACATAAAACCTATCGAGGTGGCAGATGAAGAAGAAGGAGCTGCTGTTAGTATTCATAATGTTTTTTAATGCCCAAATAGACATATATAACCTGTGTTAATGCTGCTAGTTAGTAAGGAAGATAGACCTGTAGGGTGTGCTTTGGGTGTTTTTGTTTTTTTGTTTGTTTGTTTGTTTGTTTTTCATAATTGGCAAAGTTGGCAGCTAAATCAAGATAAGTCTGAGGACAGGGAGTAAACACAAAATAAACATTGATTATTGAAAAGATATGAAATATGTATTATGTCTTTAAATGCAGTACACTAACATCTCACTCTGCCCTTTAGGTCTGCCCCATATCGACTTTCGCTCTATTACAGTACCTGGCACCTCCTCTTCAACCAGTCAGCGTGGTGCAATAAGACCACAGCAACAGGCGCCACTGCAGCCACAGCAACCACAGCAACCACAGCAACCACAGCAGCCACAGCAGCAGCGCCCTGCACAACCCTCCACGCCAATGGCCTTCCGTGGCTCCTCTCCCCAGGGGCTGGATGACCCTGCCTTACTCCAGCAGATGCTACTATCTAATCCACATGAGCTTTCACTTCTGAAGGAGCGAAACCCACCCCTTGCTGAGGCTCTTCTGAGTGGAGACTTGGGTAACCCCCACACACACACACACAAAAATATCATTGTATGCCAAAATTCTGTTTACTGTCTTTAAGTTTTTCAACAAGATAAGAGTCGGTTATCTTAGTGTGACTGTTTCCTCAGAGCGTTTCACCAAAGTGCTGTTGGAACAGCAGCAGGATCGAGCCAGGAGAGAGCAAGAGAGGATCAGACTTCTGACTGCTGATCCTTTTGATTTGGAAGCCCAAGCCAAGATTGAGGAGGACATCAGGTATTCTCTAGAGACTGGAGTTTGTGCAAAATTCTGTTTCACTTTCCAGTCAGTGTGATATTTGGGATTTTAAAGAATATAACTATAAATCATAATGGAAGAATTGGAAGACATATCTGTTCACTGCTTACAGACAGCATGATTTCATACTTGTGTAGAAAGTCAAGTGTCCCCCCCTTGGGTTTGTGCATATTCCAGGCAACACAATGTGGAAGAAAACATGACCATCGCAATGGAGGAGGCCCCCGAAAGCTTTGGACAGGTGGTGATGCTCTACATAAACTGCAAAGTCAATGGCCACCCTGTGAAAGCTTTTGTTGACTCAGGTAATGACTTCTGATACAATATGAAGTTACTTTGTTTTTTGCCAGAAAACATAAAAAAAAAATATATATAGCATTTTTCGGAGTACCTTTTACCTTTATTGTTTTCACGACTTACTACTACAGATTTCATATAGTTCATGGAGTGGTTTCTTTCCTATATTCAGGAGCACAGATGACCATCATGAGCCAAGCATGTGCCGAGCGCTGCAACATCATGCGTCTGGTGGACCGACGTTGGGCCGGGATTGCCAAAGGAGTGGGCACACAGAAGATCATTGGCAGAGTTCATTTGGGTTGGTGTTAGATTTGGTGAAATTTAAGCAAGACTAGTTATCAGAAAAATGAATCAAGAAATAGTTGAGGTTGGTTCCATTTTTGTATGTCTTTCATAAAGGCAAAATGCATCACAAGGTTGTTTACCATTATGTGCATCATAGGTATTGTGGCGCTACAGCTATGAAACATCCACAAACTAAAGCCAAGCTTACGATTTAATATATCATTAAAGCTGCACAAAGAAATATAAAAAGAGATAAAATGTTTTCAGATATTGGCATAGAATAAAAATGAACTGGTTCTTTGATTGCTTCCATATTCAAGTCTCTAACTTAACATTTCATTGGAGTTGAAACTGTGGTTCTGTTTCACACATCCAGCTCAGGTCCAGATTGAGGGGGACTTCCTCCCTTGTTCTTTCTCCATTTTGGAGGACCAACCGATGGACATGTTGCTTGGCCTGGATATGCTGAAGAGACACCAGGTGTGAGCCCCTTTTATCTGATCAGTGTGCCATACAATATTGGACTGGAAGCAATTCCATGAAACAAGGGTTTCCATGTTGTGTTCATTGTTTACTAAATGTACACGAAATAACTTAAACCACCAAGGTTCAGTATTTGTCCTGTTTTTCTTGTAGTGTTCCATTGACCTAAAGAAGAGCGTGCTTGTAATAGGCACCACAGGCACTGAAACTCGCTTCCTGTCTGAGGCTGAGCTGCCAGAGTGTGCCAGACTGGCATATGGAGCAGAGGGGCGTGAAGATGCCCGTCCAGATGAGATAGCTGATAGAGAACTAGCAGAGGCACTTCAGAGGTCCATACAAGAAAGTGGTAAGACTGCCTTCCATTTCTGCAGTTCAGCGTGGTTTTCATTGAGCTTTTTTCAGCTTGATTAGAACTACATTTGCATGTGCCACATAAAGCTTCTTACTCTCAACCCCATTTGTGCAGTCATCTGAATTTTCAGTCATCTCATGTCATCACCACAGCAAATTGAATGTGCTTTTGAATAAGGTGAGGTCAGAAATGGGCATATAGGAGAAAGTAAATCTAGGCTGAAATCAAACTTGGGGCTTAAAGGGAAATATTTCTGATTTCATTTAATCTGATTTGATTTAACATTCATGATTTGAAACTGTATTTTTGTATCACAGTTGATGGACTTTTTAATCTCCATATGATAATAAAATTGTGGTAATACATTAGCACTCCATTAGCAGGTATGTCACAGAGCAGCTTTCTTTGTTTCTTTTAAAACCCAGTGGGGAATCTGTTTGAAAGTGTCTACCACTTTACCTGACTTCTGATCAGAACCATGAATGTTACAATCTTTTTAGCTTTCATGGGTAATGTTGCTGGAGGAGAAACACCAGTTTAGTCAGATTCTGTCTGACAGTGCAGCTGTATCGCTGAAAGAGTGTGAGAACAGCACTTAAAGGACGAAGGGCAGAGGGAAGATAATATCTAGTGCCAAAAAAAGAAAAAGTTTTTAACATTGATGTAAAATTGTGTTGAAATTATGCAGTTAAGTATTTTATTATTAAGATCTGGATTTTGTTATCATGAGTAAATCCCTTTTTGGCTCGTTTGCTGAGAAAAATATCTCAAGTAAATGAAAGTTAGAGGAAACACACTGATGATGAACAGATTGCATTTAAACTATATTTAAAGCTTACCTAAGGGCTGTTGTATGCTTTTTAAAGCACAAATACATGTGGGGTATGGACATACTAATGATGATGTCATCAACATTACCAAGCTAACTCAATAACTCCCAGTGTTTCAAATGAAAAACTAACACAGGTTCAGTCAGGTTATGTTAACATAGTCCTGCCAGTCAAATATTGGCAGATGTTATTGGGTCGCTCTGTTATCCTTAAATTTGTGAGAAAGTGTTGTATTTCTTTTGAAATATATGTTGTTTAAATTAGTTTTCAAAATATTAAAATTAGTTTATTACGTCATATGAAACTGTTACTGGTACATTTGTAGGGTAGATTGCTACCCTATATATAAATTCCATATTATTTCTTAGTGTTTTAGTTTTTATAAAGGCTGTTATTTTCAGGTATTTAATTTACTGGATTAATATTAATGAGATTTATTGTCCATTTTTTATTTTTTTTTATCTATTAACACTTTTTTGTGTCGATTGTTTTGAATTTACATGAGCTAATGTGAATCTTCACCTGGCCTTTATAGAATTCAAGAGATTGGGTCATTGTTTGCTTCATTACATTCAAGATGGTAAAAACATAATCATAAATTTCCCTTTAATGCTTTCCAGGTCTATATTAACGTTTGGGTAGCTGCCATTAATACACTCAATCTTTGTTATTGCTCCCATTGGCCAGCCATGTCTTCTAATGGCTGCACAGTGAAAATGGAATTCAATCAAAAGGAAGAGTTTCAATACCATTTTGCAGCATCGATCGATTGAAACCGTTTTAGTCTCAATTATATTTTGAGGAAGTGATTTTGGTCCAACATCCTTCTGACGTGATCTCACACATTCTCACATTCACAGGTTTAGTGATTACAGTGTGACCTCTCCGTCAGGACGTAGGCTGGTTGTTATTGGATGACACTTTTCACATGAGTGTGTGTTTGTGTGTGTGAGAAAAGGCTGATAGGTTGGTGCATGCCCTGTGTGTGACTGCTAACTTTCTCCGTCCCTTTGCATGATGTGTGTGGTGTGTGCCCTAACCCCTGAGCAGGACAGCACTGATGCATTTGGAGACAGCTGGAAAGGGCCCTACCAACCAGGTACTGCAAATTCACAAATCCATTGCCAGTGCTAAGTCCATTCCTATTTATTTCTTTTATTTTGCTGTTATTTTGCTGCCAGATTGGTTATTTGATGTTGTACCTTCATTTATACTTTTTCATGTGTTTATTTGGATACCGTTAACAATTAAAAAAAGCAGAACATTAAAAAAACCAACAGATTTTTCAGTATTTCAAGAGTTTCACTTTGGGTTTTTTTTGTTTGATTGATTGTTTGTTTTTGGTGCTTTTCTAAACCTTTATGAAAATGCACATTATTTTTAGTCGTGTCCCCAGAAGATTCACACACATTTCTGCTCTTTAATTCCCAGTTATATTTTCTCTTCCAATAGACACTGCAGATGGACAAACTACCTCACCACAGCCCCCATCATTTACATTACCCAGACCCTTAGACCAAATGTCCTCATCCACCTCCCCCTCCGAAACCCCCTCCTCTGGTCCGCCTCAGACTCTGGATCGCTCTCAGTCTGCCCCAGCCAACTTGGAGCAGGCCTCAGTATCAGGGCAGTGCCAGGACCAACCTGGTTTGCAGGAACTTGTTCGGCCTTCATCCTTAGCAGACACTTCTGGTTCTACAACTGATCAGGTCCACCCTCAACCTCTGCCTGTCCATAACAACTCTGAAGTGCCCCCTATACCCAGTTCCTCTACAGACATCATCCCTACACATATACCTACCGCAGATATGCTTACGTTATCCCAGTGTCCAGAGGGTGAGGTACTTTGTGCAGCCAAAGAGGGTGATGCTGAATCATTTGAGGCAGTGAATAGCTCCACGCCCTCCCATCCAGGGGAACTTTCCCCTGTTCAATCTATGGAGCAGGAGATGACGGAGTCTGACATGGCTGATACAGGTGAAGCCTGCACACGTGTTCCTAGCCAACTTAACTCAGTTGAAATGGAGTCCCCCACTACCTCTCATGGCATGGTGACTTCTGAGAGGGACCAGCCTGAAGGAGAGCATTGCTCCAGCTCTGACAGCATCCCCTCACTGGCAGCTGCTCTGATGGAGCTCCACGAGCTGCTAGTATCCAACAACCATGCTCAGTCGCAAAACCACAGCACTTCCTGCTCCCCCTCAAATCCACTCAGACAGGACACAGACGAAGTGGCCCCTGAGCCACGCACTCCAACTCCTGAAGATAGCCAGCCTGCCCCATGTACTGCCATTACAGCTGATGAAGAACTAAGCGATGCCAAAGCCAACCATGCTGTTGCTGTGTCTGATGAAGGATCATCTAAGTGTCTTGCGCCTGACCAGGATGAGCATCATGCCAGAGATACAGCAGAGACTATGGATGAACAAGGGCCCCCACAGCATCCTGATGGCTCAATGGAGAGGGCTGCAGATGGATGTGGGTTAGATAAGGCCAGTAACGTCAGCATTTCTCAGCCTAAGCCAGAGGTTCCTCCTGATTCTGCAGGGAACCTGGAGGCCAGGGAACCTCCTGAGGGACAGCAGGGGCGAGGGGTTGCAGACGGACAAGCTTCTGGCACCAACAGCCCAGACTCTCTTGGTCTCCAGACTGAGCAGACTTTTCTGAGCCCTTTGTCAATGGCAGTGGGTTCACCCGAGGAAGTCTGTAGCACTTCATCCACCTCTGCCCCGCCTCTTGCTCAGGCTCCCCAGCCTACATCTGCACCCCCTCTTCTTCCCTCTCCACATCCCTTTATAGAACAATTTCCAGCTGAGCACATCCAGAGGATCCAGGCAGCTGGCTTCTCTGCTAGGGAGGCTGCAGAGGCACTGGAACAAGCCCATGGGGTTGTGGAGCTGGCTCTGCTGGCTCTACTATCCCGCAGTATCACTGTGCCCACCTAGACTCATAACCACTCATGCGAGTCTCCAGCCTCCTAACTCAGCATCTGTCTTATTTATACCTTGTTACTGATTCAGATGTCTCAATCCCTTTTTAGCAGGGAGCACGTATAAACACAGGGAAATGCTGTCTCTTGGTTTGTCGTACAAAATATCCAAGAACAAACAGGACAACTGGTAAAACTTTTCTGGATATAACAGATCTGTGAGGTGTTTGCATGCAGATGTTTTGGGTGCCCACCCATTTCTTTGGTTTTTAGAGATTTGGTATGATAGAGTGATTTTGTTGTCCAACATTGACATATTATGAAATGCCCAGTGTGAGACCAGTTCGTTAAATATTGTTATAATTTTGCCTTTCATATCTCATGAAACTATTATTATGCAAGAGTATAAAATGTGGAGCATCCATAAAATAATCTCAGAATGGAGAAGCTCTACTTCTACTCCCAATGCCAGAGTAACAGCATCTGGTCAGCTGTAGATCATCCAGTACAGACATGGATATTTAAAGCAATTTACTGATTTAGAACAAACACAGCATGTTGATTTTTATATTTTTTGCCCCTTCAATTACAAAAATCTGACCCTGTTTAAAGAGAAGCTACATTGTGGGACATGCTGCAGTGTAGAAGGGTCAACCCATCTTCAATCAAGTTTACAAATAATTTCTACAGTGAAGTGGAAATCCATAAATTCGCAGCCAGTATCACATTGAAATATCAAGTGAACCACAGGATTGTTTGTTGCAGTACGATCATAGATGGCTCCTTTTTTTTTTTTTAAAGCGGTGTGTATTACAGAAGGTATCTTGTACTGTATGTTCTCCACAGTCTGAAAGCCTTGCCATGTGTAGATTACAAAATTGTTTTTAGTTCTTGTTCAAAAAGTCAATTTTGTGTCAAATCATCAGTGTATCTGTTTCTACCTTTAAAAACATCCATTTTCATTGTGTAATTTGTTCCAATATGGCCATTTGCAACTGTCAAATGTTTTGTCAGTACGTCATGTATCACGGATTTTAATGGCTTTGAGTCAAATACAAACAATGTTCAAGCAGATTGAATTATTTACTTTTATCTTGTATGAAATTTTAAATTGCAAATAAAATGGAACTAGTATTTGTATACAATATGTCATGAGTCATTGGTAAACGAAAAGCTGATTTTTGTTTGTTTGTTTGTTTTTTACATAACAGTAAGCTGAATACTTCATATAGCAAAAATAAAAAAGCAGACTCGAAGATTTAGGCTGTATGGGCTATATTTGTATAGCCTGTACAGCACTTTGGTCGACGTGGGGTTTTTTTTTTGTTTGTTTGTTTTTGTATGAGCTACAGATCACTAAATCACTATGGTGTTTTCAGGCAATAACTTGCTTTTTACTTGTAAAATAAATCAATTGGGAGTATCATTTGTCAGAGTCTGGCTTTAGAAACATAATTCTGAAGCCTTGACTATGTGAAGCAAATCACACCTGACTCTAGTTTCTGTGATTGAGACCAAAAGCACCTATCACAGTTAACACAGACTAGCTCATCTGAGGGATTGTGAGGCAGAGGAAGGATTCTGCTTTGATATTAGACTTTTGGCAGAGACTTTAAAACTGAAAGGCTCAGTGACGTTTCTTTGTTTTTTTGAGGGAACATATTCAGTCTGAAGCATCATGGCTCAGTTTGATGGTAAAGAAGAGAACAGCTTGAGTGATTACATCATCAGTAATCTGCACTCCTACTTTGGAAAGAGTCATTTAATGAGTGATCTGATATCACAAATACCAGCAGTGGAGACAAGCGAGCAGCTCTCTTCAGGGTTTTGTCCTTCAGATACACAGGATGGCGGGGGCCTTGATGAAAGCAGTGGCTCCATGAGCCATCTTGAGGATTGCAGGTGAGGACCTCATTGTTTATCTCAAAAAGGTGAGTCATAGTTTTACCCAACATAGGACTCTGAGAGTAAATTATCTTTGTCCTGCTCTAGTCCTCCCATAGATATATCCTCTGCCATCAAGGCGGTGGCCATAAAGAGCACATGGGATCTGGGAAAAATGCACTCACTGCCCAAATTGTTCTTGGTTCCTGAACTTCAAGACACCAACTCAACTTTGTCCTCATCAGATGATGAGGACTCAAGTACAGAGGGGTGAGAGAGACTGAACCGATAAGAGTTTTTATAATTTGTGTGCAAATAATTAAATGTGGCTTTGCTTTTCAAACCCAGTGTGTTAGAGACAGATGATGAGGAAGTGTTGTGTGTATCATTCCAGTCTAAGTACATCGATATTTGTAAGTTTTCCTTCTCTACTTGAGGCTCTTGTCATTGGCCAGTGTATCATTTCAAGCTATTTTAAATGCCTTTGCTGTCTCCCTGTGCTCTGCAGTCCCATTATATCAGGATTACTGTTTGCAAACACTGAGGGATGATCTGTACAAACTCAGCACAAGTTTTGTCTCTGACCTAATAACACCGAAGTACCTGCAGGGTTTTCAGCCCCGTCTTATCGCTCAATGCAATAACTCGGGCCCTACTGAAGCCGCTTCATGTTCACCTCCACCTCAGCCCATCAGGGTGACTCCATGTACACTTTGGCAAGATTTGGATGAGGTGAAGGTGTCTGGCCTCCTCCACACTTTGACTCCCAGACAGATTCGCCTTCAGGAGGTGTGAAAACAAATATCTCTTGCTGTCTTATCTATTAATTGGATTTTATTAATTAATTTGGAGTTAAGGAGGACCAGTAAGTAAAATAAGTTCCATACACTATCTTTTTTTTTTATTATTTTATTTTATTTTTTTTTATTCATTTCCAGTCAATGTTTGAGTTAATTGGCTCCGAAGCATCTTACTTGAGGAGCATTGGAGTTGCTGTCAATCATTTCCAGGCATCAAAGGCACTGAAACAGACCCTGTCTAAAATGGAGCAACACATTTTGTTTTCCAACATTCGTGAAGTGATGGCAGCCAGTGAAAAGTGAGACTACAGACACACACGATTGTCTGTTTTTGAACTGCTCTTGTTCATGTTGATGCTGAGCTCATGTCCTGCCACTTCTAGGTTTCTCGTGGATCTGGAAATGCGACTTGGAGAAAGCGTGTTAATATCTGAAGTTGGCGACATTGTGCTCCAGCATTGCTCAGAGTTTCACTCACTATATGTGCCGTATGTGACCAACATGATGTACCAGGAGGCCCTTATTAACCAGCTGCTGTAAGTCCCTGTTCTGTGCTCGACTTCATTGGTGATATTTTGATTCCTCGACATATTCCACATATTCAGCCACCTCTCCTTTTTCAAGGCAGCAGAACAGGAACTTTGTGTCTTTGCTCAAGAAACTTGAGAGTGACCCAGTGTGTCAAAGACAGAGCTTCAAGTCATTCCTTGTCCTTCCCTTCCAGAAAATTACTCGTGTTAAACTACTGCTGGAGGTAGGAATCTGATTGGAGTTCAAAAGAAATTCATTTTCAACAATGTCTCATTTGTCAAATGTTGCTTTTTTGTGTGTCCCCCCCATTTAAGAACATCCTGAAACTGACAGAACAGGACTCTGACTCAGTTTCAAATCTTGAAAAAGCAATAGAAGCCATTCATAAGGTAATACCGTTTACCTCACAGTGTGAGTGAGATGATTTGAGAATAACATAGTTGTACAAATTATGCTTTGATGAAGCTTTGCAAAAAAAAAAGAAAGAAAAACATTAAGTCTAATCACATATCTTTTTTGCAACATGAAGTACATCTGCTGCACTGCATAATTTTTATTTATTTATTAATTTTTGTGTTTCGTGGACTTAGTACTCCCTCAGGAGTACTAAGACCACCAGTTGATGTGCATATTAACTTCTGTTTCGCTGACTCCAGATAGTGACTGACTGTAACAATGGGGTTCAAAAAATGAAACAGATTGAGGAGCTTGTCTGCCTGGAGACGCTTCTGGATTTTGGAAAAGTTAAGGTGACTCTTTCGTTTTTGGTTTTAGATCTTAAAAATACTTTTGATTCTATCATGTTATCTGCAGATGACAGTAACCTCTAACAGACCCGCCTCTTCCTCTGTTAGTCAGTTCCTCTGGTCAGAAGTGGCCGTTTTCTGGTGCACCAGGGCCCAATGAGACAGCTGACTGTGTCTGGCACTTACAACTCCAGAACGTTCTTCACCAATGTCTACCTCCACCTCTTCAATGACCTTCTGATCATTTCTTTGAAGAAGTACTTGACAGAATTCACTACTGCAGATATCTGGCAATTACTGACATCATTTTCATTTAAAAGTAACAAAGATATGATTTCACACACATGTAAATTGAATTTTTAAAGGTAAAATCAAAACATAAAAAAAAAAAATGCTAATTTTCAAATTTCAGTTTTATTTGAGAATACACTGATCTGTTGTTAGTCATGAAAGCAGTCTCTTCTTGCTCTGCATCATGTTCAGGGATCAGCATTTCATAGTTGTGGAGCACGTTGAATTCCCCACACAAGTACGCATCGAGCATCTGAAGACTGAAGTCCTGGGTTTACCTCCTGACTCCTTCGTGCTGCATCTCTCTCATAGTCAAACAGGACGTCCAACCGCCATGATACTTGTTCCATACACAAGGTAGGAGTGAATGTCCTCTGGAAATTAACACATAAAGCGCCATTTGCAGCTGGTCCTGCATCTGTGATGCCTGAGCCACTTTCAGGTTGTTTTTTTTTTTCCCTCTCTATAGGTCAGATAAAGAGACATGGATGAAAGTGCTGTCAAGAAAACAGTCATGGCCATGTGAAGATGGATTTTGAGTTTTGATACATACAACTTTGTATTTTACCTTGCACATGAATAATGTATTTTGATACCTCACAACCTTAATGTTAACTTTTTTTTTTTTTTTAACTTTACTAACTTAATTAGTATTAACCTAACCTGATTGCACTATGCTATTGTTACTACTACTATTGTTTTTATGACACCAAGTGTTCAGACACTCAGAACAGACACACAACAGGTGAGGGTTTACTCTTTATTACTGGGATCATATAATTTAACTTGTGTTAAATACTGGCATCTTTTAGGCATTCATTTTATTTAATTGATGAAAAATTAAGAAACTTTCTGACTTTATCATATCAGTTTAATGTAAAAAATGTTTTAACCACATAAAGATGGTAATAAAGTGACATATCTGGTCCTGAGTTTCTCCACTGTGAAATATTGACTCAATAACTATTGGTGCTTTCAGATATGAGCACACAAGATATAGCAGTTATTTATTGTAGACATAAAGGGCCAAACAAGAGTCACCTAGTGTAGAGTAGACCACGTAATAAAACTGACTACATTGTGTCTTTAAGAGTGGGCAGTAACGGCATTCCTGCATTATCATGTTAATATATTAATAACAATCCCAGTCAATCTCTGGTCTTGTATGATGTTGCTACATAAGCTTGGACGAATGAGACCTTTCAGAGTAAATTAGTAAGGCCTCTGTCTATAGGATTATATGGAGTCATATATTCATCTCTACAGCTACGGCTCTTGAGCTCAGCCTGACGGTTGTGAGACTTTCCTAGACCAGCTCCTGAGAGCTTTCTCTCAAAGACAGAAAACCAGAGATGACCCTGCCGGGAGTCCAGTTCATCTCCAGCAATCTCCTTGAAATTGTGCTTGGAATCAGAGAACAGTGACTGTATCTAGCTGTGAATGGTGCCTGGATGAACCAGCAGCAAAACAATCCTGATGCCACAGCTGTTCTGTCAGGCAGTTGAGGAGTGGAGCTATGTCACCCAGCCCATCACTGGCCTCGCCTCCCATCTGCAGCAGTGGTAATCTCCATGTTTCCTGGAAGTCTCTAACGTCTCTCTCTGCCACATCACAGTGCATGAAGAGATCAAATCTAAGGACAAGGCGTTAAGGACAACCCTGGCATTGATTATCTCAAAATAATAATTATATATATATATATGTTGACAAAAGCTTTTGGTTTAGCACATCATATATCATTTCATGCACAGTGGAATGCAGCATGGGTTAAAAACACAGAAGGATACTTGGTGCCAACCACCACTTTCACAACCTGGCCGACAGGTGGCCCGGTCCACTTAGCAATTTGATTTGACAGATCATCAAAGGATGTCCTGTCAGTGAAGGAAAACAGGAAAAGGACTGCATCTACCTGCTCCTTACAGGACTGGGAGAGACAGGGGACAGTGATTTGATAAGTTTTTTTATCCATAGAGTAATAAAATGGATACAGTAAAGTTACTAATATATGTATATGTATGTATGTATGTATGTATATATATATATATATATGCGTGTGTGTGTGTGTATAGCAGACATACTGGAAGCAAATGGTCAAATCTGCGTAAGGCGTTCTCTCCACAGTCCCACAGCTGTAGGCGAAAGAAAAGTACTCTGCCACTGTCCCTCAGTTTCACCGGCCAATACACCACTGTTGTTTCAATACCTTCAATAACAGAAGATATATGAAATAAATGTTAGTTGTTAAAATATTCTCTACATGAGCACATAGATGCTCTCAGGCTGATGTACTTTGACGGTATAGACACGTACCTGTTGTTTCATAATGGCTATTGGGAATATTCAGGCCAGCAAGACGAGCGACAAGAGCAGTTTTTCCAACTCCACTCTTGCCAGAGAGGAAGATCTTATAATGAACTGTGTCCACAGCTGCATGTGGGGGCATCACTGGTGACTCCAACAGGCCTGCAAATTTTAAAATGATCATCAGTTTCAGCTATCAGTAGTGATATGAATTGGTCTTTGTGCTTTCTGTGATTTACTTCTCTTAGTCTCAAAATATAGATTATATCCACCATCAAAACACTATACACCATGATTGGAGGAAATATTTAGATACTTGATTACATCACAAATGTGAATACTACACTGATATTTAGAGTAACAGCATGTAAAAGTACTAGTATTGAGGGTAACAGCATTCAATGTAGAAAAATGTGAGTGTCATACAACCATATAGATTGAATTATTATTAATCACACAGCAAAATCTGTAAACAGGTATATTTTCTTTATGTCTTAATCTGTTTATTTTGATCCTCTGGTCTTGTATTGAAAGGTAAAGCAGCAGGTTCACATTTGAGAAATGGGATCCATAAAAAGAAAAAATAATGAAATCTTCTGATGATTATCAAAACAATTGCCAATTAATTTAATATCTGACAACCAACTAATCAACTCATAGTTTCATCTCCAACTGTGTATTCTCTTGAATAGTTCCGTTTCCATCCAACATTTTAAAAAAGCTTATTAGAGTAATCAAAGCTTTGTGGATCTGCAGTGAGAAAGTTTTTTAACGCAGAATGAAAACTCAGACAAAAAAACTCAAATGTCTATTTACAAACGCGTGGGAATCATATGTGTATTAGAAAAATCGGAATAACGTGGTAAAAAAAATTATAATACCAAATTTCTTGCGTCTTTTCTTGTGTAGGATTTTGCTGAAATATTCTTTGCTTTCTTTACATCGATGCCAATCTGCCACTATAACCGATCCAGGAGGAGGAACCTCTGCCATGTTGGTTATGAAGCTAACTGAGGTAGCATCACAAACTGAGAAAAGTCGGACACCGGCTCCCTTGTAGATGAAGTAGACAGTTTGTCAAACCAAACACCGGTTCGAAAAAATTACAGCCAGTCTTGTTAACTATAACAAGTTTTAATGGCAGGAAATTTATTTGGACAATCGACAATTTTCCCCTCAAACTGCTGCGGCCTGAAACGGACTTCCGTAAACTAAGATGTTCCTTGACAACCATTATCGTCACTTCCGTGTGTCGTCACATAACTTCCGGTGCTGACCATCACGTCTTCACCTGGCGTTTTTTTATTCTTCAAAAACAACAACTGATGGAGGAACTACAGCTGTTTGGAGATTTGGGATACTCAAAAAATATTTAAAGCCTTCTAATCATCTGGATGTTGTTGTTTCGTTTTTTTTACATGTCCCCTGGATTGCAACTCTAGGTAAGCTGCCATCTTCGGTTTAATTTGGAAAGAGAACAACTTGGGAAATAGATTTAAAATCGGAGAGGTTTTTTACTCCTGTCTATTTTTTTTTTTTTTGTTCTCACAATGTACCCTTAAATTGAACCTTTAAGCTATATTTGTATGATGGTTATTTTGTATCATTAGAGACACAAGTGACCTAACTGAGGCTAGTTGCAGAAGTGCCATTAACGTCGGTTAATGTGTGAATACAAACTTGTCTAGATATATTTAATGAACTTTGTACAGGTTTATTTTTCACTCGCTGCTGTTTGTTCTTAAATTTCACATCATTTTTTTGAACTTATGTTTGCACTGTTGGTGAGTTCAAGAGCAGTGGATGAGGTTTCCCATATTTCGTGCAGTCTTTGAATGAGGCGTCATGGAGTCATGTAATTCTTCAGCCGGCCGCTGCAGGACGCCAAAATCTGCAGTTTCATAGCTTTCACTGAGTACTTCAGTGCTGAGATCATGTCTGAAGGAGTTAAACAAAGCAACATAGGCAGAAAATGTTTGTTATGTCTGTATGTATGGAGCACAGAGAGAGATTAAGGACTAAAATAGTCTGTGGGCTCTGACAGTCAGGACACCACAGTTCTCCATGGATGTGTTCACAGACATGGGGTCCACGTCTGATGGGAGTTCACATCGGTGGGAGAAAGTGTTTGTGACTGTGCCATCCTCTCCCAGCTGCATGGCAGAAACACAGGGCATAAAGAATTAAGGACTAAAACCAGGAAAGGGTTTTGTCACTTTACCTAGACTGACTGTACAATCTGCACTGCTCCCAGTAGACCACGTGCATGAAAAAAGGATTTTAAACTGGGAGAAATTCTGTAATGTCATTCATCAACCCACTTTATTGCCTTGATATTATTTGTTTAAATGCTGTCACACATTTCAGGCTGTGTATAATAGTCTGCAGTCTCTTATTCATACTCCCAATACTTTAAATTAAAGACAGACAGAAAGAGAGAGCTCACCTTCTCAGCATGGACCTCTATCAGGTTGTTGGAACATGTGATGATAACATCCTCTGGAGGAAATTCGCTCACATCGACTGTGAACTGGAATATGTCTCCAAAAACCTGAATCTTCCCTGTAGGATATGAATGTCCTGCAAAAAGTCAAAGTGAGAGCTTGAAATTTTGGCTGATTGAATCGCATACTGTACTGAAATAAGCAAATTTTTGAGCCCTTATTGACTACTTCTTTTCAAAATCATATATCCATGTCAGTCTGTCTGAGCTGACCTGTAAATTTGTGTTCTTTGGTGTTCATCTGAGGTTTTGATCCTGAATCTTCAGAGCCAATCTCTAGTGGCTCCATACAGGCTTAGGAAGTGAAATGTCTCTTTGTTGACTCTCCAGGTTACAAGCCAGGTGACGCCATTCTAATCTAGCGAATTCTTTCTGGTCTCTGATAAGCGTGAGTCTTTTATATGCTACCAGGAGCTTATGGGTGCCACAGGGTGCGGGTGAGGATGTGATTATCCCTGGATGATTCAGGTGGACTGGAACATGACACAGGTCACAGTTATTCATTGTGTTAGAACTGTTGGACTGTTGTTAAGGGGTCCAAAATTTCTTGCCACACCCTGGAGAAAGAGCCTTTGTGTGTTGGTGTTGGGTATGAAGGAATAAGCTATATTTATAAAGTGATATCAAGTGAGCTTTCACTGTCAACTTCAAACCAAAAAATACAACAATATGGCACAATGAAATGGCTTTTTGACATGATTTACAATCAATGTAGACCAATTTTAAGGCTGTATAAGATTACAGTTTTTTCAAAATGACACTGTACCCACAAATTTCTGGTGAAAACCTTACACATACTTTAATATGTCTGAGTGGCAGTGATTTGATGGAGCACAGTTGTGTGTAAGTGTGACATTCTGCTCCACCTTGGCAAAGTCACCGAGGTTAATCAACTCCATCTGGACAACAGGCGTCACCAAAACAAGATGTGTGAGGCTGCGCTGCTGAGCGCATAGGAAAGAAAACCATTGAGGAGCAACATTTGTTTTAGATTCCCAGCAGACGTGGTAAACGAATGTAGTAGTTAGCCACAGGGCAGTGTCACAATAAAGATATTTGTCAACTTGTGACAGAAAGGTTAATACAGTTGCGAGCATAAAAACGTTAAGGGGTATGTGTAGAGGTTTTTCGTAGTTTATTTGTGTTCGGCTGGTGTAGGAGGAAAGTTCATTATTTTTAAATTAGCTACATAACTGCACGAAATACTGTCTATATATTTAAGACTATTTAGGCACTAAATGTTTTACATTTTTAAAATTGGTACCATATGACCTTTCTGTTCAGATTATCAGTGTTATCATAGTTATCATCTGACCTTGGTGTGTGGGAACTTAAATTGCTGATAAACACAATGTAAAGGAATGTCAGTAATCTTTAAGGTATTTTGTTGACCAACTGGAGAAATTAAAATTTCATGAATGTTCATTCATTCATCTTTTACCGCATATCTGTGGTGGTGAAGTTCACCATCCATCCAATGTTAGTTGAAGTATTAATGTTTCTCAAAATCAGCTTCAGCCTTTTGGCACCACGAAATGTTTTTTATAAAAGTCCATGGCAATCTATTTAATTGTTGTAGTTACAATATTTCACTGCTTAATGACTGACAAACAGTGCCATTCATGCAGCAACATTGCTATCCTGGCAAAAAAAAAATTACAAATACACATTGACGACTGCTGATTATAACAACATGAACCGGTCACAGGCAACATTGATTTTATTTAAACACAAAAAGCAGTCTGGCAAACTCAAGCCAGATCAGAGTTATCTCTCATGTAACAAATGACATAAATAGAAAATAAAAATAAATATTAAATAAAAATGGACAGTTGAATTAAGACATGGTGTAAACAAATGTTTGGAGGAAAACTCATCATGATACAGAGACTAACTACAAAACATAAGAATGTGTGATCGTTTGCCCTGAGAGGAAAAAATATTCCAAATGTATAAGCAAGTCTCATTGATCTCAAGAACTGTAGCAAAACAAACTGATTGTAGGATCCAGAAACAGGCAGGATAAAGTGAGTGCTTGGAAGAAAAAGCCCTTAATCAGGAAGAGCCTTGTATATAAATCAGTCATTGTGTAAATACAAAACCAAGCACTCTCACATTGTTTTGTTTTTCTACTACATCACATAACTTGTTTATGTTGAAAATATAAAAAATTTTTTATAAAGATAAATTATTCCTCTTCTGTCATCATAAAGTACATAAGTGTTTTCAATCTCAGTCCTTTCTGAGGAGCTTGGAGGGTTCTTCTTCAGTCGTGCCACTCTGTGCCACGGAAAATAGAATCCAGCAGAGTAGCTCAGCCCCCACTTGAGTCCTCTAACTCCGTGAGTGAAATGACATGGTCGGTCAGTGCTCTTTGATTTGGAGGAATGCTTAGATCACACTGCAAACACGCTGAGGGAGCTGGTCTCGTCTTTCAGGCCCAGGATGCTGTAGACTATCCTCTTCATGTGACCGGGCAGCCGCACTCCAATATTCCTGATGTCCCTGTCGGGAAAACATAAACGACACTTATTTGAGTGCTAAAAACAACATGGACTCTGTCTGTGTACTTGTAAGTAGCTCATATAGCAGGTGGCTACCTAAATGGTTTGGCTGGTACAATAAAATAAAGAATTAAGATTTGAGACAGTGAAGTAAAATAATGATTACACAGTTGAATTGACTGTTCAGTTGTATAAAGACAAACACAATTGACAGTGACGATCAGTGACAGTGTTAAAAGGCTGGAACCACTGCTGTAAAAGGAATAGCAGTAAAGAATGGGAGGAATGACATGGTCACAGGCACAGTAAGATATTCCTGCATCACAAACAGGATAACAAATGTTCAAGTGGAGAGCTCAGTACATTCTCTGTGTTGCTACAAAATGTGGCCTGATGCCAGATACATCAGTGCAGCTGCACCTGTGCCATATGTGCACTTACTCATGCCTCAAGGCGAGCACCTGCTCCATGGTCGTGATCCCTGCCCGACTGAAGCTTTCACTGTACTGGCTCATTTTGATGGATTCCAGCCACTCAGGCACTGACCTGAACATGGTGCCGTCACAGCCGCTGGTGCTCGGCAGCCGGATGGACACACTGCAACAAACAGTGTAAACTTAGATTCGTCTTTACCATTGACTTCTACTGTCAACTGCTAGCTGATAATACTGCAGCTCAAACTGTTATAGAAAATCTTCCAATAATTTCTAAAGGCAAGTACCAAGACTAATAACACCTATTTGTACAACAATGTACAATGTGGGGTTACAGACAGTTTTGTAATGTTAAAATCCTCCATAGGATGAGGATTTATTTATATACTTATTCTCCATATCATATTAAGCAGACATGTTTAGTTTGTTCCCAAAATGTAAACATCAATAAGAAATTGTGTTCATACCGTGGATCAAAGTCAGCTATGGTTTTCAGAGACTCTGGACTTCTGAGCAGTTTGTCCAAAATGTTGACAATGTCTGAGAATCGAGGTCGTTTGGAGCGGTCATGTTGCCAACACTGGAGCATGAGCTGATAGATGGCTGATGGGCAGTCCATAGGAGCAGGAAGCCTGAAGGCTTCATTGATAGCCTTCATGACCTGAGGAAGAGCATAAGGACTGAGTGAAGGCAGTGCTTACGTAAAAAGCATAATTATTACTGAAGTGAAAGTGTTTGGATAGGCAGCGGTCCAAGAAAGTGCTGCATTTGTATGTTATTATTAGCAGGTAATTTGAAAGATGATGGTGGGAAACTACATGGGATCAGTCAAATTTCAGTCACCACCTACTCTGCACAGAGTCTCAGTGGTAATGTAGATTAAAGTTTGACCTGCACAGGCCAAAACAATCCTTCATTTCAACTATAAAACTTGGAAAGAAGATCTGACAAATGAAATGTACCTCATGGTTGCTCATGTCCCAGTAGGGCCGTTCTCCAAATGCCATGACTTCCCACATGACAATACCGAAACTCCACACATCGCTGGCTGAGGTGAATTTCCTGTAAGCAATGGCCTCAGGGGCAGTCCAGCGGATGGGAATTTTACCTCCCTGACAGACAAAATAAATTAACAAGTCATGAAAGGAATGGAAACACACAGTGCTGACAGACCAACACTTTAGATTGGGCACTTGACAGTAAAAATATCAACCAAAGGCTAACATTGGTTACTAGGGAAAAAAAGGGTTATTTTCTGTAGCTGTGGGACCTACTCGGGTTGTGTAGGTGCCCTCTGCGTCGTCTTCTAGCACGCGTGATAGACCAAAATCAGACACTTTACACTCCAGGTTGCTGTGTACCAGAACATTTCTTGCTGCTAGGTCACGGTGAACATAACTCATGTCAGAGAGGTATTTCATGCCAGCAGCTATTCCACGCAGCATTCCTACCAGCTGATACGAAAGAATCTCTCCATCTCGGTCCTAAAGGGAAAAATAAATATAGTTTAAAACTTTATCTCATATTTCATTGATATATGTGAAGTCATGTAACGGTCAGAATAATATGAACCTACCTTCAAATATGTGTCTAGTGCTCCGTTCTCCATGTATTCCGTCACTATCATTACATGCTTGACTGAAAATTGAAACAAAAGATATATGTAGATATTTTTCTTTCACAAAAAAAACAAACACATATATATATATATATATAGAGAGAGAGAGAGAGAGAGAGAGAGAGAGAGAGAGAGAGAGAGAGATGACAGAAAAAAGTTACAAAACAATGTTAACTTTTGTTGGGTTTGTTTGTTTGTTTGTGTCTCAACTCACATTTGGTGACTACTCCCTCCAGGCGGATGATATTCGGGTGAGAGAACTGGCCCATGATGCTCGCCTCACTTAAGAAGTCCTGTCTCTGTTTCTCGGAGTAACCTGGCTTCAGGGTCTTGATTGCTACAGCAACCTCTCCTTTCCCAGGAGTCCTCATCACGCCTCGAAACACCTCCCCAAACTCTCCTGATCAGAAGACAGTGAGACATAATTTCAGATACCGAAGCACTTTGGGATTTTATTACATAGAAGATGAATTTTTAAAACACTTACCAACGCCGATGACTTTCTGTTTGCTGATAGCATTTGGGTCAATTTCTGAGACAAACTTTTGGATGGCTATGTTTGGGTCTTCATACATGTGTGGATCAACATATGTCTTCAGAGGCTTGAGCTGATCTGAGGGGGAAACAATGACCAAAATATTAGGCTCAATATCCACTTCATCAACAAAAACACTAAATTATGTGTCTGTGCCATTTTTCTTACCTGTTGAAAAGTAGGGATCCTCTGGTCCTCCCCTACCACGAGAGCTCAGTCTCCTGAGAAGAAAACAAGAATGGTCACTTAAGGCCTAAACAGAATATAGACTGGTTTTTTAGTAATTGCAGGTCCATTCTGGCTCAAAAAAGCCAAGACTGTATTCAATAACAACACTGGTTATTACTCATAAATGCCCTTAAGCCTCCAGGCCAGAGTGTCCTTAATTTACTTGAGCTTGTGGCATGTAATCACACAGTCTGCATGTTTGTAGATGGCATTTATCTGAATGACACAGGTGTTGAGTGTGAATAGATGTAGAGCACTGGTAACAACCTTCTACGCAGCAGGAGAACAGCCACCACCACGAGCAGAATAATTGCTACTCCAACTACAGCCACCATCACCATGGTGGAGTTGTTCTGGGTCCGAGACTCAGCTGAAAAAGTACAGAAACAGAAAGATTTATCAACTCAAAGCACATTAAGTAGAAGTTGATACCCAGTGACATTTGAGAATCTGTGCTCTATTCTGTAGATTATAGATTCGATAAGGTTGCCATTACCTAATGGTGAAGTACGAAACTCATACTCGGCGCTGTAGCTGCTGGGGTTGCCTTCAGGACTCAGTACCTGAACCCTGAACATGTAAGTAGTGTCTGGGTTCAGGTCGCTAACCTGGGCCGAGGTTTTCTCCGAAATCACCACTGTGTAGCTGGTTACAGTGCGCTCGCCATCGTCATCCTGGGAGAAGTAAATTTAAAGTAGATAAATATACGATAGGTGGATAATAGTTTATATCTTGACCAGAAAACCCTTAAGCACCTTTTCAAAAGTTTGAACAATGGAAGAAAAAGACAAATGAGCACAGAGCACTCTGTCTTACTTTTTTCCGATACATAAGCTCATAGCGGTGACTGATGTGGGCTGGAGGTCTGCGAGACAGAGTCCAGGACAGAGACAGACTGGTGGGGCTGTGATCATCCAGTCGGATCAACCTCACCTTGGGGGGATCTGGCAGTCAGTGAGCAGCAGATAGCAAAATAATGGTTAGTGACTAATCGCAGCCTATGCAAGGAACATTTGGAAATGAAAGCCTTTGGGATTCAGTGGGTCAGAATTAATTCCTCTTTGGGTAGTAAGCCCTTCTGTCTGGACGAGGTTTCACCGACAAATGTAACATGAACTTTCATAAGACGCCTACAATGATGCATTCCAGCTGTAAAACATATTTAGGTACAGTAATGGATTTATATGCCCTGTGTCTATGTTTCTTACTGATGGTACTTTTATATAGCGCTAATCCCAAATAAACATAAGATTAGATTGCTGTAGTTGGAGTTTAGATTTTTCAAATGTGCAAATTCAGTTTGTAGCAAAGAGAAGGTTTAACGCTTTATTACTTATCAGTGACATCACATAAAACGGAAAAGATAGTCATATCTTTTTTTTTATGCTTCATTTGGTGCTTTACAATCAACAATGCTCACCGGTATAGTCCAGGGCAGTGGTGATCATCGCTATGGGCCTCTCAGTACTGTACAGGGACACTCCGCTGTGTGCCTCCACAGTGAATGTGTAATTCAGATGGGAATCCAAGTCAATAACAATTACTGTGGTTTCTTCCAGTTTTGTAGCACTTGGCTCAAAATGGATCCTCTCACTACAGGGGACGCACAAGGTTCCCTCACAGTTCTCACACACAACACTGTAGGTGAGGTCACTGCGGCCCCCAGTCACCAGTGGTGGACTCCAAGACAGCTGCAACCTGCCGTCTGCTGACAGGGTGGTGGCGGTTAGATCTCGAGGGGCGCTGGGTGGCTCTAAAGGAAGGAAGTGGATGACAGAACAGTTAGATGGGTCCTCCAACTGACTTTCATGAGTATAAATGTTGACTTTTCAGTAATTTGTCTGTGAGTGGGGCTGTTACCAGAGCAGGGAGCTGTTGGCGGGTCAGAAGGGGAGCGGAAGAAACCTTCCTCACATTCACATTCACTGGCGCCAGCTGTGGAGGGCTTGGTGTTATCAGGACAAACCTGACAGAAATCATTTGATATAGATGGCTTGAAGTAACCTGGCTTGCATTCTGTAAGAGAGAAACAAGGGTTTCAGTTTCAACATGACATATTGGTATAACTGTTTAACAGACAAACACAGGAAGGAATGAATGATCAAAATCAAACAATGAAGCTGTCTCTGTAATACCAGCTCTTAACACCCAACAGGAAGCATTTGTTATGAGTAACCTATAATCACTGAGTCTTTGTATCCAGAGGAATGAAAAGGGATTTCCCTGACAATCTGTCTCCACTCGTCTTTTTTGCCTGGGGACCTGATCTCAGGTCACACTGCCACTGTCAACCGGATGGCAGCATTGCATTAAATCAATCAGGTGATTTGATCTGCCTTTCCCCTGTGAACTCCCAGCTCATATTCTCTGTCAGATAATATTTGTGTTTTTGCCAAAGGAAATGGCACCTTGGACACTGGATGGAGCGCTGCAATGGACATTTTAGCTCTCAGATAAGCAGCCTTCCAGGGCATGGGAGGTTAATTAACACACAGACTGGACAGAAAAAGACAACAAGAGCTGAAAGTCAGTGTGAGACTGATGTTTCCTCCCTTTTTTCCTTCCTTCCTTCCTTCCTTCCACTAACCCCCTGACACCAGTCACAAATTATAGTATGGTCAAGAGAAACAGGAAGGAGGAAAAGCCGCTGCAAAGAGTTATGATTTTCAATGTGTTTTTGGAAAAGGATGCACATATTTTCTGAGGTGATAAAGAGCACAGAAAAAAAAAACTTAAAAAAGAGTGGATCTTATGAAAGCACTGCTGTCCCTGCTTTCATTCTGCTCTCTCTCTAGGGAGCAGCCTTTCATGTGGCCCCTATGCTGGTGGCCAAGAGAAAGGGTCGAGTGAACCCTGGATTGAAGACGTGGTCGCGTTACTTCACCACCAAGGCAGAAGGACCTTTGCACTCTTGAGTATTGCTGCAGTGGAGGAGAAGCAGCAGGTTGAATTTGAGTACAAGGGATAGAGATGAATAGATGGGTGGATGGGGGATGGGGGTAACGGTGGTGCACCAACAGAAGTTCCCTCTAGGGAGTCACTCGGCAACAGAGAGGGTGTAGCTGAGGTCCTTTCGCATAAGAAAGAGGGGCCAGCCCATTTCATCTTGAGCTAGAGCAGCAGGACCTCTGTCACGTAGCAAAAGAAACTCCAGGCCTATTCATCTATTGTCTCCGAGAGTGGACAGAGTGGTGCCATAAATATCTTGTATTACTTATCATAGAGCTCATAGTTGGCAGCATGTGAATAAAGCATGAATACAAACATTGGTAATTAAATTTTGGCTATGATAAAGTGTCATCACTACTTTTTTTTTAAATGATCAAACTTTGTTAAGTTGCAAAATGTTGGAATATCGTTTTGAATCTGATCTGAAAACTTCATTCATGAAGCAAAACTTTTATTTCACTTGTTGATGGAAAATGGGGTTCTTATTGTTTTGCGCTCTCTTTTGATTACAACACACATGTGAAAAGGACTTATGTTCCACACCGGTGCATCTGTTAATTGAATCTGTTTTCTGCTCTTTGTGTCGGCCCATTGTTCTAATGAGTGGGAACATGGATTAGGGAGCTCGTTGTGTGTGTTAACAACCGGATGAAAGAGCAAAGGGAGGCAAAGTGGGGCATGTCATTGGCTAACAGCTGTCCTGTTGCTCTACTAATCCTCTTGACTAAATTACACTCCACACCTAACTAAGCAGCAACGAAACTAACCAGCCTCATGCACCAACTGTCGGCTCACTCCCCACCCTCTGACTCCAACCAAGGACAACCTGCTTATTTGTGTCAGTCAGCATTCCTACTCATCTCATTTTACTTCCTTTTTCCCACAATAGTTGGGCTCTTCAGTGGAATTCACTTGGAGACTGCGAGCCCCTCAGGATATCACTTTCTACAACCTACTTGAAAATGGGAATAAGGCTATGCTTTAACATTAGAGAGTTGGCTGGGAGAAGGTCCAACCCTGTGTTTTACTTACATAATAAAACATGTTTCCTGCATGCTAATACACAGGTCATCCTCCAGACTTTGGTATCACATTTTTTTTCCAGCCCAATGTTTCCTGTCTTCCTCTCAACAACTGCCTGCCAACATCCGTTCCAGGTGCTTGCCTAAGAATGGTCTGAAACGTCGGAAACCTCAAAGCCTAAAACATTGGATGCCTTGACTTCCTCGCTTGGTCTGACTACATTTCAACAATTTCATAAGAAAATGTAAGGAAATAAAAAATGTTATGTCTTGTCCAACCAAAAGTCAAAAAGTCAAAAATGTTCAATGTTAATGAACATTTTTTGTGATATACGGCACAGAAGGGAAGCAAATCTTCACATTTGAAAAATTTGAATTTTGGGAGTTTTTGGCACAAAAAAGAAGATGATAAAATGTCTCACAATGAATCACACCTCAACATAGTTGTTTTGTTTCAATCACCTGATCGCCTAATTGCTTAATTCTTCTAGCTTGTAGTGTAAAATGCCCATCTGTGAGGAACAGGCTGCTTGAAGAGACCAAACTTTCCCAGTCAAGGTGACTCGAACAATCAGGAGTCATAAACCACGGCCTGAGTCAGTATAACCTCCAATAGGTGTGTCGGCCTCTTCCCTATAATCTGTGGTTTCCGTCACCTTGGCAACTGACACAAAACAAATACTTGTGAGGAGAAGACGCACAACTCAAGATAGTCATTTTGACACATTCACACGGCCCTTCCTTTAGTCAACCGGTGCTGTAGGTGACGTGAGGGTGAAAGAATTCCTTTCAGAAATCCCCGCAGCATACTGTGCCCTTCCTCCCTCCTTCCTCCTCTCTATGTACCATCTCTCCTCCCACGTTTCCTCCAGACAGTTCAACACACCACACCCCAGAATGCCAACTTCCACACAGTGTGAGCACATTCTGCGTGAATGCTTTAAATATGTCCCTTACTGTTACACATCTGTGTGTGGGTGTTTTTTTTTTTCTTGTTGTTTGCTTATTTTTATTTTTTTGTGTTTGTTTTTTTTTTTTTTTTAGCTTTAGCCCTTTAAAGACTGAATTGGGAGTTAATAGAGTGTATCAACACATCTTCATATTCAAATTAAATTAGCAGACTAATAAATTCAGTTATGAGTGTGCCAGTTTCACACTGTAAACACACAATAATCTCAAAGTCCACAAAGACTTGGGAGCTCCTTGTACTGTACATTATCACCTCTAGCCATTGGCCCGTCCATAAAAATGTGTTAGCCCAGCCCCATTCCTGAGTCCTGAGAGAAAGACACTGGAAAGAATGTGCTATTGCCCAACAGGTGAGGAGATGATGTAAGGCTGATGAGAATCTGTTGAAATGTTTGTGTTTTTTTATCTCTGTCATATGGAGAAATCTGTGGCTCAAAATCTAAACAAAGCCGGCAGGTTTAGACACCTTTCCTGTTTCCTCCCTCTTCCTGCACCCAGTCCAAGACAGATGTGCTGTGTTGTTTTTTTTTAGCACATCTCCAAAAAAAAAAACAGACACAATTAACATTCCAATGCGTTCATTTTTCATACCTTTCCACAAGAGTGGCTGGAGGTGTAATTTACTACAACCCACATAGCAACACAGACATGTTTCAATCAAGTCCACAGCATATTTCTGGCAGTGCTTACCTTGGCAGGAGTCTCCAGTGGTTTCGTAGCCAGAAAGACATTGGCACTGACCCACAGGAACCACCCATTCACCATCAGCTGTGCAGTAGATGCGTGGGGTGGCCTGGCTGACGGCGTTCTCCACACAGGCTCCCTCCACCTGCCTGAGAGTATCTGCCACCGTCTCCGGGAAGGCTGCCAAGCTCTGAACTGTGGAGGGGCATGTCTTGTAGTAAACTCTGACTGAGAGCAGTGCCACACAAGCGCCCATGTCCTGGAAAGCCAGGTAGAAGCCCTTCCTGGACAGAGGCCCAACGGTCCTAGTCTCGGTGTTGACTTTCAGCACACGGCCCTGCGTGACATCATCAGGAGCGATGGTGGCCACTTTACGGAACTGCCCTTTACGGAAGTTGGTTCCCACATCAGCGTCAGCCTCAGAGATGAAAAGGTTGAAAGTTTCTTTGCAGGAAACAGAGGCGCCATCAAATGTGTTGCAGTCTCGTACAACAAATTGAAGCTCCACAGAGACACGCGATGTGCCTGGTCGCCGCTGAATGAATGTTGTGCGTAACCAGTTATCCTGTTCAGTGGAGTCTATGCTGCAAACACTGTACGTGTAGAAAAGTGAGCCATTCACCACTGTTTGGACTATCTCCCACTGTAGGAGGGAGAGAGAGAGGAGAGGGATCAGTTTAAGGGGCAAAAATTGCTGTTACCAAACTGCAATAACGTAAGAAAAGAAAAAAAAAAAACCTCAAGTAAGTACAGGGTTCAGAGTCTTTGTTCTTACAGCCAGTTTTACTGATGAGACACCTTTTCTTTCATGCTGAGCGAGAAGCTCATAAAGAGCAGAAGTGAGCTGGAGATTTTTTCTCCACACATTAAGATTACTGGCCTCAACATGTGCTGCACTTACAACGTGTGTGGTTTTCCATTAACACACAGGGGTGCATGTGTGTGAGACACACATAAACCCAGCAAATGCTACTGAAGGATACCAACAAACATGTCATAACAGTTAAATTAGCTTTATAAAAAAACTGCACAAAGGCTCAGTAGCACAATTGGTAGCAATTAAGACTTTTTAAAAGGGAGAAGTAATGACAAGCAAAAAGCTTAAAAGACTATATTTAAGATTAAAATTTAACACCTCATACGTAAGAAATGCTGGCGTATTTCAGGGATTAAATCAATGTTTAACTATGCGTTACTTTAACACTTCCAAAAAAAGGGATGCAAAATAAATAGATATCTTTCAAAATTACATTATTATTAGTCCAAGAAAAGTTACACTGATTCTATTCAATCGGAGCAGCACTTTAAGGTACATAGTAGTTTATTTAAGTCTGTAATTTTCATTGTTGGACACATATCCTCTTTAGCGAGTCACTTGTAATTACTTTCCAACTTCTATTTAAATATGTTTTCTGAACAACTACTTGTTGCAAATTAAGATCTGTAGGGACAAATTTAACTACACTTTCAACGTGTGAGAAAGCCGGATCAGAACAAAGCAAAGATTGACAGACATGCGGAAATCCCATCTGATAAAATGAATATCTTCAGATCTTTGAGAACAGTCACACAAGAAACATAGCCCGCACAGTGGAAGTGCCCATGTCCTGATGCTTTTTTTAGATGGAAAGCCACTGAACTATAGATAGAGGGATGGTTCTCCACACACGGACCACTCTTTTTCTTTTACTCATGTCTTCCCACCGTACAGATCATCCTGGTACTGTAATGTCTAAATTCAAGAAGAATCACATGGAGGAACATCTCAAGTGGTAGTTTTATGGTTTTCTTGGGGAATGAAAACAATCTGATTAGATTTTGTAAAATGTACTTTAGTACTGTAAATTTGGGTCTACCCATGACATTTTAATGGCATTCATAAGTTCTTTACGAAAGAGTAGCGTTCAACACAAGACTAGTTGAGCTCTGCCAAACCTCATCTAGCTGCCAATCATTCCATGTGTCCCAGAGAGCTTTTTTACTGGAGTGAATGAGCAGAAAGGGGCCTCCCTTATTGTTGCTAAAAAGGATTAAAACTATCATGTAGCCCAATCTTCAGCTGCCGTTTATTTATTTGGTGTCATATAGAGAGAAAGAGTTTCACGACTTGAACCTGAAGTCTTAAAAATGCCTGTCGAGGTATAAATACTCACTCCGTTCTCATATGGCAACGTCAACCACCCCAACTCTGATCCTGAAGATCTCATATCCAGCAAAACTTCTACAGTGACAAACAAACAAAAAAACAACAACAAACATATAACATAGTTATACCAAGCCCAGGATTGACAAGGGACACCTGAAGTCTCAAATAAAATCCCTCACATAAGACAATACATTCATCTATTAAAGAAAGCTAATACTAATTTAAAGATCTAATTTGCTTATAATGTCTGTAATACACAGAGAGAGTATACATATTTGTGTTTAATTGGATGTCAATTAAACACCAATAACTATGATTTGACTACAGGATTAACTCCTCTGCCTTGATCTCAGGGGCCAACAGCTTTATGGGGGGCACATGCCATGCTTTGACAATTTAATCAAGCATGTCGGTCTGATTTAGGACTTCATGGACCGTGTCCTCCAGGTCCAGCACACAGGACCAATAATGTATGAGAAAGGCGTGGGCACTTAAATGGCCATGACTAGAGGAATACATGAATCTGCGCCACAAGTGAGACAAAAGGGCTGACATGCTTAAACATTTCACAGGTGCCCCATTTCTCCTGTGAGCCGACAAAGGAGAGAAAATTCCAAATCAACTATTCATTTTAAGGAGAATTAAATAAAGTTAGGTGAAGCTATAATGACTAATCAGATTTTCAGATCATTTACATCTTTTTAATTGTATGATAAAGTCTAAAATGTAAAAATAAACACATTGTTTACTGTGTGATACCAGGTAAGTTGAAGAAACACAGCAGAAAGTCTTTCATGAGAGACTTTTAACTGAACAAAGGCAGAGAAGTGAATTCAGAAGTAAAAGTTCACAGCCGCTCAGATTCCGACCTCCTGACTCAGGAGCTGCGGTGAAGTCTGGCTACGCCGAATACTCACGTTCTTTCGACTGGAGGCTGATAAATACTTGGTGAATAAATAAAAACAGACACAGGTAGACTCGACAGAGCTCCATGTCGCCACAGGACGTTTTCTTTTCAAATAAAAACACAAAGAAAGTTTTGGTTTGTGGTCCCGGAGCCTGCCTCCTCTGCTCCGTCCGTCCTTCCGTCCGGCTCTGACTCCGCTTCCCCACTTTACTCCACCGGCTCACAGAGCACGCGCCCACGGCCCATTCAGAAACAGGTGGCGTCGAAACCACGCCCCCCCTCAGACTTAGGAATGAGGATGTTCTCCATATATGGTCACTGAGAGGCGGGGCCAACGCGATCGACCTACATCTGTTTCATTGTGGAGAGGGAAGGTACATTCAGATATGGCGCTGCTAAATGAATTATTTACAAAAAAAAAAAAATCAACTTCAAGGCTTCTGTGACTAATCGATTCATTGACTGACATAAATATTAATAAGCAGTTCTAAGTCACACACATAGATAGTTGTTATCTCACTCACTGTATCATGATAAAAGATGTCATCTTAAACTCAGAGGAAGTGATTTTCACTACTTTATAACAGTTTCTGATGAGTGATGAAAATAATTATAAACTGGAGAATCATAATTAAACCAAACACTTTTTTAGTATCATGTGCATCCTTTCATTTAGACATTTACTAAATAACAAAAACTGTGCATATTTAGCCTCAGCAAAATCTTGGTTTTAAGTGACAAAATAAAGGTACTCATGCCTATGGGGCCATATATATGATCATTAACTGAAGAATCTGAGTGATTTTGAGTAAAAGGTGGCTCATCAGGGTAAAGATACCCCCTTTTCCCTTTAAAGATTTGTGCACGAGTTGCCCATAACTAGCAAAAAAAAAATATAATATCACAATTTAAAGTCCTGAACATACAATAATCCCCTTTTTCAGAGTGTTGTACACAATATACTGTTAGTCAATACTGTGTATGGATTTTTTTTGTTGTAAGTATAGTGTAGTGGGTAGTTTAATCTATACAAAACAATTTTTAGTAGCAATCATTTCAAAATAAGACATATTTCTACAATCATCAAATAAATAGGCCAACAGTAGAGTAACACTACAAGACATTATGGGAATTTAAAGTACAAAAATGTGGTAGTATACTCAGTTGCCCTACAGGTACCACACGTTCACCAAAGAGGGTCACAGTAATAGGATGTGCCACACAACTGTAGTTAAGAGTATACTTGAGTATATAAATTTAACTACTATTTCCCCTGAAATATCAGGCATTCGAGTCATATTTCAGCACTTGCATCGCGTGTAATTATTAAACATGTTTTTGTCTGTTAGCAATTTTGTTTTTTATCTATGTTCTCAGAGAACTGGAGAAAGTGAAACTGGAGCAATACATTGAATGTAACTAAACTGCACTATTAAAGGAACCCGTAAAATTAGTTCTGTTTATTGTTTGTTGGTGGTTTGTTCTTAGTGTGTGTGTATTGTAGCGTTTGTGCCCTGTCTTTAAATGTATTTAAAGTTGACACAATGAGCTGAAACATAGGGCGCAAGCAATCCATTGTAGTCTGCTCTGGTCCACTTGGGACCTGTATCAAGTTAAACACCAACTACTTAGTGTTTAAGTACACATTAAGAAACGTTTTTGAATATTTTACTTTTGCTTGAATCTTAAATTGTGGTTGAAATGTTTCAGATGTTGTGAGTAATGCAATACAAATACATTTGGGCGTTGGTAACATTTCAGAATAAAAGTCTATTTTTGTTGGACAACTTTTACTCACCATCTTCCAAGTAATTGCCTGAATCCACCACATCTCATCCAGGACTTGTCTTTCCCACGACTGGTAAAGGAGGGGTCAAGTGGGGGGGTGGTCTCCTATGAATACATGACTACTAATGAGGCAGTCCTCATACAGAACCTTACAATTTGGGTATGAATATGTGAACACAAAGACGATCTGACAATAGCATCACCTAGCAACTCTTATCTGGAGGAATTTCAGAGTCAAGGCCTCTCTGTGAAGCGGCATGTACTTGGAGAGAAGAGCCCCTCAGGCTGAGAGCCAAACACTGTCTGCCACCCTGACACCCCTCAACGAAAAAAGAAGAAAAAAATCATCTGAAGAGGCTGACATTGTTTTGTCCAACGTTACCATACACAGACATTAATCACACAACAGACAGAGTGAAAGATGGTTGTCAAAAAAATAGATTAACAAGTTAAGTGTGGGTTGAGTTATGACTTTCTGACCTTTAAATGACAACTGCTTCAATTGCTCATGGACAAAAATTTGTAGTTTGCACGAGACTCTAACAGGAAACGTTCACCTTTTAGAGAAAGAAGTGAAACAAAATTTGTATTAAATCATACACTTCAATTAAAGATATAAGGTCACCTCTGCACGTTTACTTCCTATTTTTCAAGGAGATTTTATTGTCTTTTTTTAACTGATGAATTTCAAGGAGCACTTTCCTTTAAATGATGACTACTTTAAACACAATCTCGCTTCCAAAAGAACTCTGTTTGAATACTCTTAGTAGTATCTACCATTTGTCAACCGAATCAGTTTTCTTTAAAAAAAACAGATTTATATTTGTATTAAAATGGGAAAGTGATGGGCTTTTTTTTTTTATTTCACAAAGGTTTGGGATTCCTTCACTTTCACAGCATCCAACCCATTTTGTTTTGAGTGTGAACTGCCACTTGAGGGAAACCTCCATCTTAAGCACTCAGGCTGTCCTTCCTTTCCTGTCACTATCAGTTTTGTTTGATACATACTGAGGTACACTTCGGTGTTATTTTCAACTGTGTTAATACTTAAGACTCCGAGAAGTGGTTTCTGTTGTCATGCAGCTCTCAAAGGTGTCAAAGGTTAACACCCTCTCTAACACGAAAGTATGCAAATGCTTTCATTACGATTCAGGCTTCTTCTTTTTTTCATCTATAAGAGCATGCGTCCTGCTGAAGAGCGGACGGCGGCCTAACATCCCAAACACCCCACCCTCCCTCTGGTCCTGGGCTTCTAAGGGCAATGACAACACAAAAGTACTCCACACTGGGGGCTGGGACTGAATTTTGTGGGTCAGTGAGCAGTGGCCGAAACAGCAACGCTGTGTCATTCAGACCCTGCTCCCCTCACACCCCCAGCTTGCCTTACATTTCTTGTAGTATCAGCAAACACAGAAAAGGACCACTTTTGAGAGCACTGGAGAGTTTTTGTGTACTGCCAACACCAAATTCACCTACTGTTTTTCACGGCAAAGGCCCTCTAAGCCCTTGTTGAGAAATGATGGATTCGCGCCTTTGGGTTTACATTTTGATGAGTATCACCCAGTCATCAGTGCTGAAAGAAGTACTGAGATTATTTACTTGACTAAAGTAGAATTTAAAAAAAAAAAAAAACATCACCATATAATTAAAAAAATACACATTTGTATGTCAAAGTCCCACATTTGAAGTGTTTGTAACAAATTGAAATCTAAGTAATAGCAATAAATTATCCACTACCATGTAAACTTTAATGTTGTAACTGAAAAACGTCGGTCTAATTTAAACCCTTTCATATACTGTTGGGTTGCATGTTTTCTATTTTGACATGAAAAGTAAATAGAAACTGTGGCAATTGAGTGGTGAATATTTATGTAATCACTTTTTTATAATATATATCTAATTTTAATTATTTGACATGGAAAAATCTGTAATTTGAAGTTTTCACTTTCACATTACAGCGATTTTCTTGTAAATTAATGTCAAAAAAGGCAAATTATATTGACCACACTTCCATTTTCAAAGAAATAAAAAGGGAAAACATCCAAGGAGGAAAATACGTTTTATATGCGCCATAAGGTAGCATAAAATATAAATGACCAAATTAAAAACTTAAGTACTTCATATTTGCTTTGATTAGGTGTACAAATGTCCCATTTGTTGCAATAAAAAGTTTATGTATTTTCTATAAAACTAAATCAATTAATCCATTAAAATAATTTTTGTACTACTCTTATAGTTTTTAAAAGATCTTTATGAGTCTGCAAAGTTGGAATTTTGGAACCATAAAAGAGTATAATCCCTTAATTTGGGTGATAATATCAAGAACACACACAAGGCAAAATCTGTACTTTACATGATAACAAAAACAATCACATGTGACGACAGCAGCATGAGATATCTCAACTTGACAATCGCACCACTGTTCATGAGACTGTGAGGGAAATGCAAGATGATTTCTACTCTTCCCTCCTGAACTTGTACTGAATGAGACAGTATGTTATTGAGTGGTTAACTACGTGAATAAACTCAAACAAAGACTATAGTTTGAACCCACTAATCTCTGCATATCAAGGTCAATACAAGTACATCGAGTCTCTCGCTGAATAAAATCTAAATAAAAACCACACAACACATACTGTTAAGTATCTACCAACTAAAGTGTTCCCTGATAATAACACCAGAAACCAAATGCAAACTACCATCCTTACAAATAGGGATTAGGTTCTGCAGAAGCTTCTTCATTCTATACTGAGGGATAATGTGCTCTGTCGTCAGGACTTTTGCTGAAAAGGTTGTGTATTGTTTTTCCTCCGTGTCCTCAGTCATCTCATTTTAAAAGCTCCACATGCCACCACTGGAAACATAACCTCCCTTAACTGGAATTTGGGCTGGGTGACTGTTGTCTATGTGGGATGTTTTGTGTGCAGCGTAGCATTCAGACACAAAAGAAAGAGCACGCTCCAACAGGTCTTCATCTTCTGAAGAGGAGAAATGTGAGAATTTGGTTTAAAAACACAGGACATTACTCACACACATATGGGTGAAGTCTTTTTGTGGCTTTAGCCTGATCATTAATCGCCGCCTGCATTGGCTCTGACATCACACATCAAAGAGCAACTGTAGAAAAAAAAAATGATCACTGCAGATACAGACGAAAGAAAGAAATTCGCCTGGATTTTCTCACCTTTGAAATACAAAACCAACTCTAATAACACTGCTTTTAAAGTTGCATATCAAATAACAGCCATTACCAACTATATAATTATTCAGAGGAACAAAGAGTCATTTAAAAATGAGCCTTCATTTAACACCCTGTAATACATTCTCTTATTAGTGTTGTATATTTCTTTTACATGTTGTGTATTCAAATATACCCCAGACTGGGGTCACTGTAATCTTCTCGTCTGGCAGCTAAGAGTGGGGGGGTGAGAGCATGACTGAAAGTGAAATGTCCTTCAGTAAAGACCCGTGTTAAATATAATGGATGTTGGCAAAGGGGCCTAATAAAGATGACAGCACACATTCATATGCATTGGTTTGTGTGCTCAGCTTGACGAAGTCTGCCCCACAGGCTTAACAAAGGGGAGGAAGGAAGCCAGGGGCTGTGGAGAATGCCTGGGGGTGTGTGGTGTGGGGTGGTAACACACACACACACACACACTCACAGACACACTTGAACACACACTGTGGCCCTCCAGCTTGTGTCTTGCAGTCTCCTAAGTCTGAAGTTATAGCAGTGGCAGCTGGGGTAGCACACTCTGCATGGGCTCATACTCTCTTTAGCAGCCAACCCCTCTAGCCCCCTTTCACCCCCTTTCACACACACACACACACACACACACACACAGGATGCTCCATCCTGTTTACTGTTTACATTTCACAGTGGCCAGCCATCTTGGGAGGGCTCTAGAGTGCGATTACAGGCTTTACAGCTGTTTGTAAGGTAGTGGGGTGGATAGTGTGTGTGTGTGTGTGTGTGTGTGTGTGTGTGTGTGTGTCTGTGTGTGTGCCAGGATCGGGGTGAGTGTAGCTGAAGTAGAATATATAATTGTTGGGAAATTCTTGAATATAACAAGAGGAGTTGGTGGAACAGTTAAACAATCAGGTCCATCCAGTTTCTGGAGTTGTTTTTTTTTTATATATATAATATTGTCTCAGCAGCGAGAGTCTGTATAATTGTTATAATTGCATTTTCAAATTAAAATGTTTTATTTTTCAGATCCACCTTTTTCATCAAATGTTGTTAAAATTATTTTGGTTTTTTTTTTTGCATAATTGTTCACCCTTGATCCTGGAAACATCAGAAGAGGATGGCCATGTGTTAAGAGAATTTAAAAGCAGCTATTGAGGGACATTGGTGTTACACCTTTATGAATAACGAATTGTGCTGCCAAATGTTTGTGTCCTTGAAATAAGAACATCAAAAAAATACAATACTTCTGGGACAGGAAAAATAAGTTTACCTTGTGAATTGTAGTCCAAAGGAATTTAAGTATGTTTCAGGAAGTTTAGGTTACATTATGTTTTACAACCACAAGGCTGCCAAGTCAAGGTCTACGCTGTAACAATCATATTTGAGGAGAAAGGGAACTCCAGAGAGGGCGACTGGCAGTGTGGGCCACAGCAATCAGATGATTATTTGGCCAAAAGGACACCTGCTTTGTTTGAGGTGGGCCTGGATTCAAGGGGTGATGACATGAGACAGCTGATCAATGCAGCTCAAACAGGACATATAGTTTGTCCACCTGAAGTCAGCTGCTTTGTGTTCTGGTTTTACCCCTGCTTTCACTGAGTAATCTACGGCTGCTTCATGTCACCTTTCAGTGCGACCTTAATTTTGTTTATTGACGGTGGCATGAAGAGTCTGTGTGAGAGGTATTCGACACAAATAGAGCAGCTACTCCTCAAAGACACCAGCAGTGGTCCCTCTTGTTAAGACAATATGCTGCAGTCTGCAGCTGCCCCCAAGTGACAGCCAACAGTCAGGGACACAAAATCCACCTGAAAAGGCCTTAAAAAAAATGGTGAGCCAAACAACAACATCAAATAACCTGTGCCTTTCTAATGGTTGATGGTTGTGGCTGTTGCCTCCCAGCAACAATGTTCTGGGTTCGATTCCCAGGAATGGGTACACCAGCTTCCTCCCACACTCCAATTACATGCACTTGAAGATTCACTTGTCCGTGTAGACAATGGAAATGTAAAATAAATAAAAACAAAGAGATGACCACAGACAGATGTAATGCAACCAGGAAGAGAATATTGGAAAGAGAAACTCTGTTCTCTGTGATTTGGGGGCACAAGGTGGAACAATGAAAGCGCCGTCTCATTTAAAACACATTTAATAAAACTGTATTTATTAATTATGGGCTGCTGTTGGAGACTGAGCCCAGTGAAGAGTCGGACGGTCGGTCCACCTGAGCCGCTGTCTGCCTGTGTCTGGGCAGGGACCGTGTCACGTGACCGGAGCAGGAAGCGGCTCTGCCGGTGGAGGGTGTCGGACCGTCCGTGGGTCCCCGGGGCAGGTCAGTACCGTGTCCCCTTCAGTCTGTGTCCGTCGGTGTGTCCCCTCCTCGGACTGTAGTCGTCTCATTTGTCTCCGGCCACACGAAGAGCAGCTTTGATTCACAGACCGAGAAGAACCGGGTGTGTGTTTTGATGGCGGCGCAGTTTGACAGCTAGCAGGTGGATGGTGGCGGAGCTAGTCCGCTTCACAACCCTTCACACCGCACACCGGATAATGTAGTCCCTCATTTTAAAGATATATTAACCCTGAAGCTGATAAATCACCCTCCGAGGTTGTTCTTCTTGTTCTTCTTCTGTTGTTTTGTCCCCCAGCAGACCACAGTCGAGCCGAGTCAGGTTTAGACACTTTTTGTTGATTTAACGCAACACGTGTGGAAAGAAAGACCAGGATCGTTTAAACCAGGATCAATTAAACCGGGTCTGTGTCAGATAGACACACAATCAGACTCTGACCCCGTAGAGACGGACAATTGCACAGCACGCCATGTAAGTCGGTAGAAAAGTTTGGATTTTTAAAGCGAGTCTCGTCACACAGTAAAACCTGGATCAGACTGTGATCTCTGATGAGGTTTCCTACAATGACCTGACCTGCAAGCTGAGTGCTGCACATGTAGCTTCAGCGTTTTAGCTTCATATAGTTCAATGAATCCAATTTAATAACAGCTGTCCTGCAATGAACTCTACCATCCTAAATGAGATGGACAAAGTAATAGGAACAGAATCGCAAACATCAGCCTCCAAAATAATCATAAATCTGAATCAACCATTTTCTACAACATCAGCTAAACGTAAACATAATAAGCATCAAGTGTGAATAATTTATTTCAGCTGCCTTTAGTTCTCACGGTTAACTATCAACTTGCCAACTGTGTACCATGTAGGCTTCTAGTCTGAGGAATGAAACAGCCCCTACCAGTCTGTAGACTTGACGACCTCAAATTATCACAGAATTTATCCGTTAGTTTTTCACCAAACATTTAAAAAGTTACTTGGGCCCAGTTTCTTATCAATAATAACAATATTTACAGATGTTATTGTGTGATTGTTATAGCTTTCAACTGCTTTATGCATAAAACAAGCATTTTAAACTAAAATACATTCTTTTTAATGAAGGGTGGCACGTTGGTATGGTGGTTAGCACCACTAACTCATAGCAAAGAAAATGATTGGTTTGATTCCCGCCTGGGTACGCTGGCTTCATCCTACAGTCCAAGGACATGCATGTTTAGGTCAATTGGTGACCTTAAATGGCCCTTAGGCGTGAAGTTGGGTGTGAATGTTTGTTTGTTTCTATATGTTGGCCCTCTGATAGACTGGCAAGCTGCACCAGGTGAATCCCAGATGAAACAAAAGAATGAAGGAAACAATCAGAGAGTAAATCACTGATGACAGCAGTTTTTTTTTGTTGAAGAAATATATAAACATATAAATGCTTTATTTTACACTAAAATATATAACTAAGGGTTAATGACATGAGTGTAGTGCAGTGTGGACAACAACAAAATGCCCTTTTCAAGGCAAATTCGATGGATAGATGAGTCGAATTACAGTGTGAATGTGATGTAAGGGAAGATTATCTTTGGTGAAATAAAAGCAGCTTGTGATTGAGGGGGGATCATGTGTTGGAAAAAACTGAAATATTTCATGGGAACAGCTGCAGAAATGTAATGTCAAATCCTGAATAAAGATAGTGTCTTTTAAGATAATATACCACTCTGTTGATGGGATTATTAGGGGGATTTTGAGTGCTTGCAAAACCATCAATGAGTTCCCAGCACTCTTTATCAACAGCAGACTTCTTGTACTGGAAGCTCAATGCCCTGAACAAAGTGCAAAGTCTGTCCAGCTGCTCTATTAGTACCCAGGGATCACTACAGTTTTCATAGCTCTAATTGTATTCAATAATCACTCCATCTATGATTGAATCACTGCACCCCGATAGTGCTTCTGAAGTGATCATGAGCAGACACTTTACTGGGTGGGAGGTTGTTATTTATGAATTTTAAGAAGCTTTTTTTTTATACCACGAAAAAAAAGAAAAAAAACAGAGATAAATTCCTCTGTCCTGTTTCATGATTTGGCCTTTGTTGTTTGCATTGCCACTGTACAAACATGACTGTGGAACTCCTGGTTTCCAAATGTTGGGAGTCAACATTTACATATATATATATACACACACACACACCAGATCTTACTTAAGTTGAATAATATATATTCATTCTAAACTAAAAGTATGACTTTTAATTATTTGTCTAACTTCTCCATCTTGCTAAATAAATGATTTTGGGGGAATCCTCCATAAATTGGTCAGAGGTTCCCAGCACTTTCTATCAACAACAGGCTTCTTGTACTTAAAGCTCGATGCCCTAAGCAAAGTGCAAAGTCTACCTAGCTGCTTTATTAGTACCCAGTGATCACGACGCTACACTCACAAGATTCTATCACTGCACCACAACACCGCTTCTGAAGGGACCACGGGCAGAGACTTTGCTGGGTAATGTAACCTTTTTCACTTTGTGTTAGCGTCGGTTATTTGAATAAAACATTGATTATTACTCAGATTCATGATCATATTGTGCATCATGATAACTGGTGTGATTGAAATGTTGTCTGTCAAAAGAAAACTTGAACTGAAGGAATGCAACATTGTCTACTGTATGGTTGTAGTGCTAAAACTGTTTGAAGCTCATATTGTGTATGGGGCTGCATTCATTTCCCAATCAAAGTGTATCTGTTATGTTGATTCCCAAGGAGAGCAAATTTTTACTTAATATCCTGGGAAGAGGGATTTACGTAGTCTGTAGTCTCTTATCTGGGAGGATTTTCTTCTTTTCTTCAACCTGTTGGAGCAAAATGAATATCTTTGGGTTTTTGCGTCAAACAGCGCTTTTCAAAAGGTCACAGGTTCTAAGAAATTGTAATTTCTCACTTCTTCTAAACGCTTGGCAGTTGATAATAAGATTAATTAATTGCAACACCACAAACATTTTTACTATGATTTTACATGTTGTAGATAATATATCAGCTCTGGTGCTCAGTATTTACCTCAGTGTAATGTCTCTCATTGCTGTTGTCTTACAGGAGTTTGGACGGTTAGGATCAGAGCATGTTTGCGACTGTGTTCCTCCTCCTGGTCACTCTTTGTGCCCAGGGAGGATATGGAGAGGAGGCACAGAGGCCAGGCCATGTTACAGTGGTTATAGTGGGGGGCACAGGTGACCTAGCAAAGAAGTACTTGTGGAACGGCTTCTTCCAGCTGTATGTCAGCCAGGTCAGCAGTGGAAACACCTTTTCTTTTTACGGCGGAGGACTGTCCCCAACTGACACAGCCATACCTGTCCTCTTTGAGATCCTAAAGGCAGTGTCATGCCCAAAGGACCTGCCTGAGGAACGCTGTGCTGTTCTTAAAGAGCAGTTCCTTCGACTTTCACAATATCGGCAGCTGAAAACCCTGGAAGACTACCAGGATCTGGCCAAGTACATTGAGAAACAACTTCAGGAAGAAGGAATGACAGAGTCTGGCAGACTCTTCTACCTCTCAGTACCAGCATTTGCATATGCAGATATTGCTGATAAAATCAATAGCAGTTGCAGGCCTACCAGTAGGGCATGGTTGAGGGTGGTGCTGGAGAAACCTTTTGGCCATGACTTATTTAGTGCTGAGGTACTAACGACTCAGCTCGGGAATTCCTTGAAAGATGAGGAAATGTACAGAATCGACCATTACCTGGGGAAGCAGGTAAGGAGCTCCTCCACTCTGCCTTCACCTGTGAATCTGTAATTGAGATACTTGGTTTAATTCCATGTTTTTCTGCTTTTGTGAAAAGGTGGTTGCACAAATACTTCCATTCAGAGCAGAGAACAAGAAATTCCTGGATCCTATCTGGAACAAGCACCACATTGAGAGAGTGGAGATTGTCTTAAAAGAGACTCTTGATGTTAAAGGTATAACATGTAGCCTTCCCGTTTATCCAGTCTGTTAACCAGATTCAATCACATCAGTCAGTCGGTTTGCGTTAGAGAGGAGACCCCTGTGGAGTATTCATCTGCTGTGGATAATTCCTGTAGCACCAAACAATTGACACTCTGAAGGAAATTTGAGAAACTGACTGCGCTGATTAGTGATAAGTGGGGGTGAAGACACTAAATCCCATGATCTCATGTTACTTCCTGATGTCACCAAATGTCATCCTGTTCTTATTGTTTTGATTGTGAGACTGACAGCTGAACACATACTGTACACAAAGGTGATTACATCACATTGCATGTGATCTGTGGTAATTAACTCTTACTACATGTGAAAGAATGTCTTGAGTTCTGAAGGAAAAGCGGTGTGTTCATGCTTTCACTTGTTTTGTCCTCAAGGGCGCATTCCCTTCTATGACCAATATGGGGTGATCAGAGATGTGCTGCAGAATCACCTAACTGAGGTCATGACACTGCTGACGATGAGGCTTCCCAAGAATCTGAGCAGCCATGAGGAAGTCATAAACAATAAGCTTCGGGTCATTAGTTCCCTGTTCCCCTTGGGAAAGAACCAGGCTGTGATCGGGCAGTATCAAGCTTACAACGCAGAGGTTCAACAAGAGCTGAATAAGACAAGGGATCACGTCACTTTCACGCCAACATTTGCAGGTGAGAACTTAAAAACCTTTACTTTTAGTTAATATGGTTTCATGTGATCTGTACTGACTTGTGACAAAGAAACTACAAATATAATTGATGAGCTAATAAGTTATTTATGTGTTTGTATATTTCAGCTGTATTGGCACACATCGATGAAACTCAGTATGAAGGTGTGCCAATTCTTCTCATCTCAGGGAAGATGTTAGATGAACGCGTGGGCTATGCCCGTGTACTTTTCAAGAATGACATTGTTTGTCTTCAGAACAGCAACAGCATTCACTGCAAGCCTAAACAGATAATTTATTACTTTGGGCATGGCAGTCTGAAATATCCAGCAATTCTTGTTAGTAAAACTTTGTTCAAGCCAGTTTTAATGAACGGGTGGAGGGAGGTGACAGAGCATGCTGATGTCAATGTTTTAGGTTTGGCTATTTCGGACTACTATGTGCAAACCCCGTCAGAGGAGAGGGAAGCTTATGCAGAACTGATTTCTCACATTCTTGCTGGGCGTAAGAATAGTTTCATTAGTACTGAAAACCTGCTGGCTTCCTGGGGCCTGTGGACACCACTGCTCAGTAGCCTATCAGACACTTTTCCCCGCATCTACCCTGGTGGTTCAGACAACGGGGACATGCTGGACGTCCTTCTAAAGGGGAATGATATCACCTACAACAGCGAGGTGGTAATAATAAGCCCTGGTCAGATGGGTGGCACATCAACAAGTGGTTTCAAAGTGGTCAAAGGCAAATTTCGGAATGATGAGATGGTGTCTGCCTGGGCTGAGGAGCTTGTGGAGGAGCTAGCTAAAGACTTGCAGGATGCGGCTGAGGCAGCAGTGAGTAAAAGCGGCGTTTTCCATGTCGCCCTCTCCGGTGGCTCCACGCCCCTCGCTCTGTTCCACAGGTTGGCCCTGCACCACTTCACTTTCCCCTGGAGAGACACCCATGTGTGGATGGTGGATGAGCGCTGCGTGCCACTTACTGAACTCGACTCTAATTTCCACACAGTGTATAACCAGCTGCTCCATCATGTGAAGATACCATATTTTAACATCCACCCCATGCCAGTGTACCTCAACCATCGTTTATGTGTTGAGGAGGACGGAGGAGCACAGTTCTATGAGAAAGAAGTCAGCAGGTTGATTAATGGCTCCATCTTCCACTACATACTGTTGGGAGTTGGTTATGACAGCCACACAGCTTCTTTGTTCCCGGGAACTAAAGAGGATGAACTGGGAGACAAACTGGTGGCCTTCACTGAGAGCCCTGACAAACCTCACCAGCGTATGAGCCTCACGTTCAGTGCCATTAACCGAGCCCAGAGAGTGGCTCTTTTAGTGATGGGTAAAGGCAAGCATGAGATGATCACCCAGCTGAGCCGAGTGAAGACCAACCCATTGAAATGGCCCGTCACTGGGGTGAAGCCCACTAATGGCACACTAGTTTGGTTTGTCGACTATGATGCCCTTTTAGGATAAAGGTTATGATCCGAACATTGAATTAGTCTTTTGAGCTGCTTGAGTTCACCAGCCGGTTTTGGGTAAAGAGTAAAAGAGGACCCGTAGTTACTTGTAAAACCACATATACTCATTACTGCAGCATCTTTTTCATCTCCTACCAGCCAACCAAACATCTTTTCGGGTCCAGATACATGAACTTAAACCTGAATAAAACATCCACAAAAGCAGTTATTAGTGTGGCAGCAGGAAATCAGCCCTTCTCGGTGGATCCATTTGCTTCTGTGAAAACAAATGGACACTGTGCAAAGTACATCATGCAGTTTGTGGTTTCGCACATTAAAAGGGACGCTGTTTTCCAGCACATGATTCCACCAGCAAGAAAGCATTGCTAATGCATTATGATGGGATGGCAACTTAAAAACCGTTAAAGGTTAATGTTACATTTGCAGGTGGGGAGTATTTGAATAGTTGATGAGTCAAAAACAGAAGGTATGCTCCTTTTTATTTTGAAGGTTAAAACCTCATTAGATTACTTGTATATGTGTGTGTAAAGTGATTTTGGTTTAACAGAGCCTTAATGAAGTATACACTTAAAAACGCTGTATGGACATCTAATGTTCACAACTGGTGCCTTAAAGTAATTCCAGGAAACATTAGGATTTTTGCACATATTCTTCAGTTGGAATCATATCAGATCTCAGGTGAATTTTCAGATATGCAGCTACTGATTGTATATTTCATATTTCTCAGCCCCTACTCCATCTCCCCTAACAAAATAATGTAACACAGAGTGAGACTTTCAATGAGCCTATTTGCTTTATTAATTATATAATATTTTATATATACATCTATTAATAATATTTTGTTTGTATTTTTTATTATGATAACAAAGCTGTGATTCACATGTTTAGTGTAATTCAATATATTTGGTGCTTCACCAATACAAAAGCCCATTCCCAGTATACACATTTTCATGTTCCACTGAAATCAGTATGTGTGCTCCTCAGGTCCTTTTTCTAAATTGTAGATTCCAAAGATGAGTTGCTTCATTTTATTTTGAGGTGGATTTTTGTGTCAATTAAATCTTACATCCAAAAAAAACAAAACAAACAACCTCACAGGTTTAAGAAATGTTTCCCCAACATGTGATTGTTTTCTTTCATTTGCTTTTAATGACTTTATCAATTCTCAGTTTTCCAAATGTGACTTATTAGTTGTGAAATCATCTTATTTTTTGCTGAATGCATATCATCTGAAGAATGTTATTCTTTTTGGTAGGAAATGGGGATAGTTAAAATATTTGGCTACTTGAAATTGAAAAGTGCACTGGTTGGATTTCCTGGTTTATATTTTATACATGGGTTTATTGCCCTCAAAGTGGTTGTCCCAGTTTTTTTTGTTTTTGTTTTTGTTTTTTTTTGCAAGAACCTCTTGATGATTGATTTGATTTGACTTGTGTTCTGGGACAGATTCTATTTTTTTTCCCCTCTTAATTTTCCTGCTATAATCTGTTAAATATAGTTTTACTTTTCTGGTGAGACAAATGTCTTTACAGCATCAGTACAGCATACAGATATTACATATGCATTTTTATGTGTATAATTATTCATAATCATACACTGACTAGTATGTATTATCTTCCTATTACCAGTTGTTACATAAAACCCATTACCAAATAAAGAAAAAACTTGTGATAATCAGGGCAAAGAACTTTTTTTTGTGTTCCCATGGTTTTAAGTTACCAGCTGCTGGTGGCATGGAAACCACATGAAATCTTAATATGTGGAGTATCAGATATCAATGTGGGGCAGCTGGGCTATTTTATCATTCATTGTTTCTGCTGTGGTCCATAACAGGCCTCCTCTCAGTCAGCCAGATTCCTGCTCTCACCATGAAAAAACCTGAATAGACACAAGCAGGTGTTACTTCCCTTGAACTTAATAGCCTGTAAATAAGTGGTCTCATGCAGTATATGTATATTTGAGAGGAATTGTATTTCACCTGTACTGAAAAGAGAGGCGACCGTTAGAATAAGAGACATGTAGTACAGCTCAGGGGTCGTTTTAGCCTGTAAATACACACATATATAAGTGATACTGATGCACTTTTCCTCATAAACCTAATGAGCACTCGGCCATCTTACACATGCTGATGCTGTTAGAGTCAGGATGGCAGTACATAATCCTTGTCCACATGACAACAGTCCAAACACATGATAGGAGGCCCATAAGCTCTGAGGAACAGGGTCTAACAAAGTGAATATCACTGAAAAACCTAAGAAAAGAGGTGAGAGTTATTCCCATATGTCTTGTCATCATCAAAACTCTGATCTAATTTGATTTACCTGAAGCGATAAAGGACAAGGCGATGGAAGCTGACAGGTTGTTCAGGAGAGGCTGTCTGCAGAATCTGGAAGATTTTGGCCTTTGAACCAAACAGATATTCATAAAAAGCCACGTTTCATCTTGTCCAAATGATGCATGATGTCTGCGGCTCAATGCGGTTACTTCCGTCCTACTTACCTTGTCATGACGTACAATTGAGGAACCAGAAAAATAACCATGAACACTGCATTCACTATTTGACTGCCAACAGAGCATAAAAAAACAATTAGAGAAGTATACATGAATGTAAACATAATATTAATAAACAGAAATGCGAGTAATGGTCATATTTCTATCCATAACAGCTTACAGTTGTATCCTCTTATTCCTTGGTATCCATCTGCTGCTGTAATATGCCAGGAAGACTAGCATGTAGAGAAACATGGACATTAGCTGTCCAGCATGTGTCGTAACTCTGCTCCTGATGGTCGGATGTGTTGAGCTGAGGAAGGGCAGCAGTTCCACATGTGAGGAGGAGGAGGAGGGATTGTGTTTCATGCTGCACAAGCACAGAGACATTTGCTCCACATTGTAAACCCTAAAGATTAAAATTCGACACTTGAACTGCAGCTTAAAGTGAGTTCTTTTTTCTTTTTTTTCTTTTTTTTTTGGTCATTGCTTGATTGAAGGAATGTATACTTAAGATGTGGTTTAAAAATACCATCCTGTTTCGAAACGTTTGTCTTAACAGGAACAGAGTAGTTTCCTCACATTATTGTAAAAAAAAATAAATAAATAAATAAACAAAAATGGCCACCCTCCATTGCTCCTCCCTTGTATGTGTGCCAAATAACTGCTAATAGAGTTAAACATCCTTCCCCAAAAGCTTAAATTCATGCCTGATACTCCTGTCTGATGGTCAGAAAAACATCCAGGATGCCTGTTGACTACAGTGGGACATGGTCTCTTATCAGAAATGTGAATTTTGATGGATATATGATTGCACTTGGTAAGTTTCAGCACTTCTTTTAACATTTTTTGTTAGGATACATACGGAAACTGAATTGAATACTTTTGGATCAAATGTTTCATTATCACTTGGAAAAAAAATTGTACAGTTAACAGAAAATTTTGCAAATGGGAATATAGATAACTATTTATTGACCTTGACAATTTTTTAATTGTTGCTCTGTCGCACTTTGAGCTTTGCTGAAATATAAAGTACAATACAAATAACATTTATTATGAAACATAAAAAAGCCATTTATTAAGTAGCAAGAACCATGAGCTATCATCATCCTGCTTATCTTTGGCTATTTATATTTTGTGGAAATAAATATTAGTTTGTTCGCTGTTATGAGAACGGTGGCTTTTTCTAACAGGCCCTTCATATCATTTTGACATGCAGGCATTGATTTTGCAACTCGTAAGATTTCCTCAGTGTTGAAGCCTCAGAAAGAGATTAAGCAAGATGGAGATTGTTTCACAATCAGAACCGTCACTACCTTCAAAACATATGAGTGTTCATTCAAAATTGGAGAAGAGTTCAAAGAGGTGACAAAAGGACTGGACAACCGATCGTGCTTGGTAAAAACTGTTATATTTTATGTAAATAAAATCTTATTTGTCACAAAGGAGGATCATGTGTCAAATGTTGCTGTGAGTGCTTTCACATAATCTAAGTAATATGTATTTTTCATGAATCATTTCTTTGTTAGACTGTGGTCAACTGGGACCAAAATAAATTGGTGTGTGTTCAGAGTGGGGAGAAGAAAAACAGAGGATGGGTTCACTGGATTGAGGGAGATGAGCTTCATTTGGTAAGTGGCAGTTTTTATCCTGATTATATTGTCATTAGTGATTTGGGAAATTACAGAAACCAGTTATCTATTGATATGTCATGTGATATTTAACTGATAAAATAATTATGTTTTAGATAAAAACAAATAATAGATATACATGACAAGGTGACCCCACCCAATTCATTCATCTAGATAGCACAACTATACAATAACCATTACAATATAATACCAATGTGAAGTGGTAAATTTCACAGCCTTATGTGTTTTTATTTTTCAGGAACTAACTTGTGAGTATCAAGTCTGCAAGCAAATTTATAAAAGGACTTTGTGATTTATTGTAGTTATGTGTGTGTCAGTTAACATGATCTCAGACTTCAGAGAAATAAATGCCCAGTATTTACATGACATGAAGTCAACAACATTGTTTTGCCATTGCACAGTTGTCTGTGGTGCAGAGTTTGTATTTGTACCAATACGACAATGTATCACAGCTGTAAAATTTTCTTGTGCATATTTGTTGGTAAAATTTTTGTTTGATATATTTATTTATGTATTCTTTCTGTTCACGTCCTTCTTTCTACCTTATCCAGCTGTTCCATTTATTCTTGTGTGCTTCTATTCTCTGTCATATATGTCTGATGCTGCTGTAATGTGCAAATTTCCCTCCGGAGGGACTAATAAAGGATTATTTTATCTAACAATTCTGATGTTACTGGTTTGTTTTCAGTACATTAGCAGTTTGTGGTGTTTCCTCCAGACCGCCAGATGGCGCCATAAAACGTCTACAATAAGGAAACCGAGCAGTTGTTGGTTTGCTTGGTATTTATGCCGCGCGTTTTCCATTTCAGAGGACATTTCTGTGGAGGAAAGAGCCCACATGTTTGGACCTGATCTTTGGTGTGTCGCAGCCTGAATACGTCAGACTTTACCCGCTCTTCGTCACCTTAGCTACAGCCGTCCCGGTGACGTCAACGCTTTGGGGACAACTTTGTCCAGGTGAAGATGTCTGCCGGTGAAGAGGAGACGCGCCAGGTAAAAATTTTAGGACAAAACCATCAAAATGGACTTATTTTACTGAGGGACACGGCTGCTAGGGCGCCTGTCCACTAATAATGCCTTTATATGAACAAAGTCTTACCAAAATAATTTAAGTTGTGGTTGTTTTTTGTCGTTTGTTCCTTCCGATGTCAATCTCTGTCCAAACATGGACGGACTAGGGGCCGATTGTCCCTGAGCAGAGACTTTTACCCCCCCAAACTGAGAGAAAGAGACTTCTTACCCCCCCCCCAAAAAAAACTGAGAGAAGGAGACTTTTACCCCCCCACACTGAGAGAGAGAGACTTCTTACCCCTGCCCCCCAGAGTGAGAGAAGGAGACTTTTTACCCCTTCCAGAAATACCAACTTTATACTGAACATCTCTGAGAACAGAAGTCACACATGGCTCCATGTAACATTACTTTGTCACATAAATTTGGCAAAAATGGATAAACTTGAGAGATGTTGTTTTTAAAAAATGGCAGCTTTATTGTTCTTCTTTCTTTCACTACAGGGAACTGTTATAGAATTGCATTCAGTCTTAAATACCACTGAAACTGAACACAAAACCCTGAAAAAGATGACATCAATGATGTATGAAGGACAGTCTTGATTTCTCTGAATGTGCTCTAATGTTCTGTTTTCAGAGGTTAAAAGCAGCAGTACACTTCACGGTTGGTCGTCTGTGCCAGAAGGTGGCAGGGGAACATCACAGAGGGTTCAGTCGACAAGTCATAGCAGCATTAACCGAAACAACATTCAGACAATGTGGTGGGTGTCATCAAAGAAACCAGCTTCCTCCTGTTCCCTGACATATGCAGGACAAAACATTTTCAAAACATTCAAACATTAACAAGAAGACACAGCTTCTTTGTGGTTAACCTGGGACTATACAATGGTGGGTTTTACCGCAGACCTTGTTGAAAAGGAATGGACCCAAATCCATTCATAAACAACTTATCTTAAACTGCAGACTTGTTTGATTATTGCAGAACCCTTTGATAACAACTGATTTGATACTTTTGGATTTTATATTTTTTGCTGATTTGTCTTTACAAATTGAGAAACTGTGCATAACATTTATCAATGCATGAGACACATCTTACCCGTTTATTAATGACTGCTCGTTCTTACCTGCAGTCTTGCCACCAAATCCAGTTTTTATGAATATCATATATTAATAAGAAATCTGCATATTATTTATTAATCAATAATAAGTGGTGATTGCAGGTTATAGGGCCTTCATAAACAGTGGCAGAAAGTGATACTCATAATTGTATCTAAGTAGACACAGACAGAAACAGTCAGCTGAGCCAAGTCCAGTTTATTGGGTACAATTGTAAACTTTGTTATTCGGTAATAGTCCTGTAACATGCAATACCTTGTAATGCTTATGTTTACTGTCACACAAATTTAATGATTATCATGTTTGCATTGGGTAGATTAACTTCTCAATATTAGCTTAATTTTTTTTCTTTGACCTTCAAACACTTCTAACAAATTGTGTCCACAAAAGGAATATCAAGGCATATTGCTGGAATTATGTGAACACCTGGTGTTTTGGTCCATGCTATGTGGGCTCTTTCCTCTAGGTATTAGAAAGGTGGAGTTATAGTTTATTTTACTATAGTTTGAACTCCTAATTTTATTATAAACTTGTATTTCAATACAAACTGAGTTCAGCAAGTAATAGAAATACATTGGGAATCCCACAGTATGTGTCAATACTTTATTTTGTGACTTCTTTCACTTTTTTACAAAATGCGTAAAATAAAACTCAAGTCACTAAGATAATGGAAACAAAAACAAAAAACAAACAACTGTGTATACATCATACACATGTAGAGGAAAACCCCAATCAACATATACAGCTTTGTAATCAAAGTACCCCACCCTGTGTTGTTTATTTGGCCACAATCTTTTTCCTGTTATTTAAATGCTCATGTCCATGTCTTCTGCTCATAATTCAAGCATTCAGCATTCATTGCACATTTGTACATAATATGAATTGAATATTACAGCAGACATGCTGTGAATTATCTGGTTTGTTTTGACAGTTTCTCAAACTATCAATTTTTTGACCCCCTCTCAGATATATTTGCTAAAGACTTGGAGGCCTTTGCAAGGTGAGAATTTTATTTTTGTGCCCATTCTAACTTTCTAAAATAGTAAAATACCTGATGTAGTATTCTGTCTTAATTCATCCTTGTGTAATTTCTTTCAGACATGCAAAAAGAAGCACAGTGACTGCAGAAGATGTAAAACTTGCAGCCCGTCGCAGCACTGCCTTGGTGAGTGATTTTGACTCAACTGTCAGAGGAGAATCATACAGCACTTACTTGTTTAAGCTATCTGCATTTACTGACCAAGTCAGAACAAAGAACACGTTTTGAGGCTTGTCAGTGTTAGTTGTTCGAAAACATTGTAATGTCATCCTGATAATGTAGTAGTACACTGTAGCTGTGTAGGGGTAGTTATTCTAAAGCAGACAGCAAACTGAAAGTTTAATTTGCCTTTATTCATTTCAGTCCATCTACATACAAAATAAATGTGACGAACTGAACCAGGAACAGAAGGGTTTGAAAAAGAAGAATACTGGGAAAAGGAAGAGCAGAGACACTGAGGAGGAAAGCAGAGAATAAGGACAAGGCACTGCAGTGTCCACTGATGCCCAACATTCAAATAGCAACGGCTGACCAATACATGACAGTACATTAAGTGTCTTCACACGCGGCAGTCATCTTTATGGTTGTTTCAACTGTAACTCAAAAAAAATGTTTCCTTTCTGGACATTTTAAGCAAACTATCTGAGACTTATCTGTTTAGGGACCTGCATGAAATGTCTGATTAAAGTGTATTCTGGTGATAGATGTCTAAATAACCAGTGCCTGACCGATTTTTTTTTTTTTTTTTCGTTTTTTCCCAAAGCGTTGCCAGTGGCAAAATGGTATGTTCCACACTGACTATATGACTTAATGCTGTATTTAAGTGGGTTAGGCTGTTCTTGTCCTGTAACGATGTAAGAATTATCAATACGCCATGTTGAGACTCTCAGCCCAACTATCCATGATGAACAAGGCCATCTACAAATCCCCATCACCAATTTCAAGGCTCAGCAATGTATCATGACATCAAATTAGAGACAAATATTGTTTTGAAAGGGAATGCCACATTTCTGAGCTCATCGTTTAAAGACAAAGCTGCCCCTGTGATTACTATAAAGGATAATTAACTCTGACAAGCCATTAAAAGCAGCAAAAAGACAGGTACTACCCCATGTCATGTCTGAGAAGGCCACACACTGAAAGTGTTGGAACTTCCGTCTTCGTCCTTCAGAACAGACTTCAGTCAGGGTTCAAACGGAGACCTCGACCAGCAGAGCCCAAGGTCCCTAGATATGTGAATCGAATTAGATTTGTTTTTTTATTTGACAAATTGACTCAAGTAATATCAACTAAGCATCTATTCAAATGAACTTTATTAGAGAACTCCCTTCATTTGACATGTTTGTAAACACCCCACAAACAACAAGAGCTACTGGGAACCATTGGACACACCACTCCACGTTCTCACACTATCATTCGCGTCCCCCAGAGTCTTCAGCAGGTGTCATCCACATCAAGTACACACTTACAGATCAATTCGGTAACATGAAAGCACACACCAGACAGCATTCAAATCAGATAATATAAGCAATACAAATATTCATCACAACATTCCACTACATTTTGATATTTCTGCACTTGATCAACATACTTAAGAGTAAGGAAAAACTTGCAAAGATAAAAAAAAAAAAAAAAAAAAAAAAAAAAATTCTTGAAGTACTAATTAAAGAATGTCCATGTTAGGGGAGGTGCTCGTAGCATCTGCAGCTTCCACTCACACACTCAAATAGCAGTCAAATTGGGCTCTTTCACTGCACAACCAGTCCGTTTCACGCGTCTCTCCGTTCGCTCACTCATCGCTTCACTCTTCGTCACAAGCCATCCTCAATCGCACTCATCAGTTCTTAAAATGTCAGTTGCGCAGTTCTTTCCATTTAAAAGTGGATAAAAGTGAAAACACCCACCGTCTCTTAGAACATGCGGAGTGAAGCCGTTCTTTGATGGCATAGCATTTACAGGTGGGAAGAAGGAGAATGATACCGATATCACCCCAAGAATGCTGCCAAAGAGGCGCTTCCTCACAGGAAAATGGAAGAGAGGTGAACTGCAGAAGAGATTTCAATGAAGGCTTTTCCACAGAACTTGACTGCAAATAAAGTTGCACTTAAAACATTTAGGTTTCAACCAGATTCTTCCCAATGCAAGATTGCCTTTTAAGTCGATGACAAAGCCAGATAATGGTGAATCACAGACATTCATGCATTTTCAAAATGGTTATATCACATTTCACAATACATGCATTAGAGAATCCAGTTGAAATGGATACAAACAAATGAGACATCAAAAAAATAGCACTTTAGTCAGACATCCTGGTAAACAATCACTTCAACACTTTCTAAATTAAATCTTTAGCATTTTTTCCAAATGTACAAAACATCTTCCACAAAAAATTGTTAAGTTTTCAGATACGCATTAACACCAGAAATAAATTTTGAAAAGACTCATCTTTCTCACAATACTTACCATACAAACACTTAAATTACATACCCCACCCAGATGACTTTGACTCCATACTGGACCCAAAACCTGAGCTAAACCCACTGCCACTGGTTGTGGAGTTTGAGCCAGTTCCCCAGCCCAGACTGGCAGAGCTGGTTCCATAGTTGCTGTTGCCTGTACTGAAAGACTGACTCTGGTCCCTACTGGAGCTTGTTCCACTGGAGGTGCTGCCTGAGGTTGACGTTTGCTGCTGGCTAGCCAGCATACCCATCATCCCCCAACTACTCTGCAGAGCAGCCTGAGCGGCAGCCATCATAGCTGGGTTCAGACTGAAGGAGCCAAAATTAGCCAGACTACTATTAGTACTGCTCCCTAACCCACTACGGCTGCTACCAAAAGCTTGTGCTCCAAAACCATTCCCAAACCGTGCTGTGCGGTCAAACTGCCTATTGCCATGTTTGGGCTCTGCATTTGAGATGTGAACACTGACGCCTTTTATAATTAAGTCCTCTCCACAGAGAGACTGGGCAACCTGTAAAGAAAAAGAGTCATGAATCAGATCATCTGAATATGGGTAAAACAAGGGGCTATTTTCTACAATCTGAATACTATACCTGATCATCTGCAAAAGTGACAAAAGCAAAAGCACGGAATGGCTTGGGAATGAAGACATCTGTGACTTCTCCGTACTGCATGAAGAACTGCCGAAGGTCATCTGTAGTCATGTCTTCTGTGCAACGCCCTACAAACACTTTGCGGCTCCTCAGTGGCTCATCTGGACCTTGCTGTAATGAAAAACAAAAATGTAATTTCATAAGTTATAGTGTGTTAACATGAACACTGTTCATTCCCATAAAGTGTGGGTATATGCATGGACATTACCATATTCACCTTCGAGTTAGGGAGCTTGCAGTCACACCATCTCCCATCAATCATATGGCGTTGGGAGATCACCTTTTCTTGAGCCTCATACTCAGTGAATCTCACAAAGCCAAATCCTTTAGAGTTTCCAGTCTTAGCATCTCGTTTTACCTGGAACATAAACAAACCAACATATATCCACTATCACTGAATATTTTCCAAGATGTAAATAAGAATTATATCAATTTAAATAATGTTTTACCTGAACCATGATAACTTCTCCAAATGTACTGAAGTAGTCCTTCAGGTCCTGCTCAGTTGTTTTCCATGGTAGGCCCAGCACGATCAAGTCAGATGTCTTCATATCTCCTCTCTTCATTTTCACAGCAGAAGAAGCATCTATTTCATCCATTTTCCTTTTGTTGTCTATAAAAGGGTCCACAAAGAGAAACATTACTTTATTTTAATCTGAGTCATCAGATGCAACTTTCCCTCTCCTACTCAAAATTTGTAATTATTTGTCACCAATAAAAAGATCCATCTTAGTCTTCTAATTTTAGGGTTAGTGTTTATTTTATTATTTCCAACCAGTTTGATTTAATGCCATCAATCTTAACTTGTACAATGACTACAGAGTTTAGTCATCCATTCTCCATACCAGTTTTTAACTAAACTCATGAGCTCTAAGAGGTGGCTGCAGGGTTCAGCAAATTACAAAGGTGTCTTTTAAAAGATTATTTCCTGTTACAGCCAAACTGGACAGTATCAACTCAAACAAGTAAGGATGCTGAAGGTTTAGGCCATACGGCTTAAATTTATATTTTTAAATGCATATATAATTAAAAAATAAGTAAGAACGCAGTGGAAACGTAATGATCAGTTAAGGTACTAATCATGACTAATGTCATAGGGATTTTCTGAATAGCTTTGCACAAGGGAAAAAAAAAAAAAAAAGACACGGATAAGGCCAAAAAAATAAAAATAAAAAGGAACTTTATGGATGAAATCTGTGACCCAAATTTAAATTGTAAAACCTGCACATCTACCGATTTATTATAGGAGCTGCTGTACCTGCTTTTGCGAGATGTCACCGATACTCAGTGATTCTGTCACGTCTGTTTTGTGAATGATTTTAACACTTCAAAGCGCACTTAGGTGGGCGTGGGCAAACTGTATGTCGTGCCGTCGTCCTCCTCTAATTTCACTGTGCTGGAGCTACATCATGAATTATAAATAACAGTACATCTGACCACCTGTTCGGACGAAGTGATGTGTCACCGGCGAAGCGTGCGCAATGTACCAGTGCCTACCTTTTGGATAGTTCACGACGTACACGACATTGCCCCATCCGTTTTCTGGTGCGTGCAGGACCCCTTCCACAAGACGCACACCCCGCATGCACTGAGACACGGGGCTCCGGAACCGAAGGCCGCACGCCCCTGGAAACTGAGCCGCCACGGTGGACAGCAGGACGGTACCGTCATCCTCGGACGGGATCTCCATGGGCTCTTCGTTCTCCTCCTCCGCCACTCGAATGTACACTTCGGCCATTTCCCCCAAAAATAAAATAAGTTAAAACAAACCAAAAAAAAAAAAAAAAAAACTTCGAGTCAATTCAGTGCTAAAGTTAGCAGTTAGCACGCCACTCAACCACAATAGCGGCTAGCCTTAGCCGATGTTGCTAACGGGGATGAATGAGTCAGGCCTACTAAGTTTATTGTTTAAAACAAACGCGTCTGGATTCTATGTATCACGGAAAGAAAAATACGTGTCTTTGATTTTAAATTATTTTATGAATAAAGCTTCTCTGCACTGAAGCCAGCAAGTGTGCATCGGCCTCTCGGTTCCTTTGTTCGCTGGGACGGGGATCCGTGTCGTCAACACCGGACGACACTTCAAACGCGATTCTTCGCCAAACTGCGCACGGTCTGCCGCCAACTAGAGGGACTCAACAGCCTTTTTAGAAACCTTTTCACCGACCTAAGAACTTAAGCTAAGCGCTCGCCTCGTCCTAAACGCAAAGTGAGAAAGCTAAAGCTTAGAAAAAAATGTTTTTCTACACGAGGTGAAAAATGTAAGCGCTTTCCTTGGCCTACAAAGATGGCATTATTTAAGCAAAGTCGGAAATACGTCATCGGTTGGATGAGTTCATCTCACGCTGGTCAATGTGTCTTTGGCGCGTCGTTAATATTGGGAAGAAACGACTTCAGTCCACAGTATGAAGTAATACAACTAACATTTCTACCACGTCTGTGATTGATCGTGCACGTAGCGTAACACAACAAATGGTGATAATTTTAGTTTGCACCCCCCGGGACTGTAAATCGGATTTGGTACGTCCGAGACAGGAGCGTCCGTCAGTCGCTACGTTGGTTGGCAAAGCCGGGAAGATGGCGGCCCGCGGGACTTCAGTGAGATAAAGGTTTACACAGCCGAGTCAACAAACCATAAAGTCACATGTCAGCAATATAAACTTTAACTTCACATTTAAATTAAACATTCTGGTCAGTGTAAATACTCTCAGGAAGGGTCTTTCAATCACACCCGCGGTATAAACCTGAGCTGCACGTATACTTGAATTATTAAAACTAATTCTGGATGAGTTTGAGCTGCAAATATTTCACACCACCATATTGTTATCGCTCCAACACAAATATAAATTCAATTCAAATAATCTTTACTTTCTTTTTTTTTTTTATTTAGGAGCTACTTGTTTTTCTTTTTTTTCTAATAATCCATTGAAAAAGCACAAAGCAGCGTAGTAGCCAGTCTTTTTGTTACAAAAGACATTATTTCTTAAAAACTTAAACTTTAAGATTAAGTATATAAACCAAATAAGTCCAAAACTGGTTACTGTAGTTTTTAGAACTGGATGCAATTATTTCAGACTATTATCAATGAAGATTATTTGGTGCTCTAGTGAGCATTTACAGCGGCAGGAGGTATCTGTAAGGCTGTTCCAAAATAAACTAGAACATCACCCAGCAGTGTAACTAGGCAGCTCATACAAATTATACAAGTATTATACATAGGCAAAGTCTGAGTTATGTCTTACAAGAAGAAAAATGGTAATTTTGACACACAACAAAAATAATAGATTCACACAATTGTGGCTAGATTTATGGCTATAGTAGATTTGTTTTAAATTAGCTTTTGCTTGAAAGCATCCTCCCTGAGCAACAGTGAAAAGCAACCTCTGCACAGACACTAGCAGTTGTAAAGCTGGGAAACTGCATATTTGAGTTCCACATCCATGTAATGATGGACATCTAACAGGCTACTTTACAATGGCATTGCAAAATGATTATACATATAACAAAGTGAAGCTTTTGGATAGAACTCAACGACAAAAAGAGATCTCAAACAGCTTTTTATTACATTTTTCAATCAATAACAGTACAATTTAGTACAGTATCTATCTTGCATCCAGCTCACCGTGGAACACCAACAGACTGAAATGAAATACAAAAGTGAAAAGGTACATAAGGGTGCAGAGCTCTATAATATTAATGGAAAGAGAAAAGGGAATCCATCTCAGTTGAATTGCATTTTTACTTGTGGCCACACACGAATACATCACATTTATTGTACATCATCGCAGAAAAAAGAAAAGTGAAAATATGTCACAACTTTAACAAAAGTGCTTCTGTATACAGTGAAATGTTGTCATTCAGATGCTCTGATTTTCAATTTAAGACCAAGAAAAAAAAATGTACAAAAGTTTTAATATGGACAGTATGTGAGGACATTGCTCCATTGAATGTGAAGATTTGAAGGAGAAAGGATTCTCAAGGATAGAATTCTCACAATGATTGTTATAATTATTACAAAATTGGCATCAATAGAACTGGTAAGCATAATTTACACTAAGTATGCAGTCAATATTATGTCTTTCTCCATTCTTGCTCACTCTGGTGCATAGCGTTACCAGTATTAGTACATGATGTATGCAGAGTTTGAGCCAAAAAAATGGCTTCTATTAAGTTTAATCAATAGGTTACTCTCCTTTTCAGAAACAAACAAACAAACAAACAAACAAAAAAAAAAAAAATCTAGGATTTTTGCACCATTGAAAGCAAGTCTACAGCATGCACATCTAAATTAACTCATGGCAGACAAAATTAAATGTCTTAACTTAAAACATCAGACCATTATTTTCAGACATTGATTTGTACATTTCATTCACAGAGTTGCAACTGCAGTCCCAAGCAAAGGAAGTGTCTATTTAGTCAGGTGAGGTGTTTCACTCGAAGTGGATACTAAACACAATTTTCCCATCCATATAATAAAATCCAGCCATGCCCCAATTATCTCAGCACCTACTTTTCTACCCCACCCCATCCCACCCAAAGTCAAAGGCATGTACAAGAATTAAGGGGGTTAACTGGATAAGTTACTCGTAATAACTCCTTTTGTACTGGAATGAGCATTCATAACTTATAGCATGTGCTTGGTTAGTTAACATAGTATTAGTTGAGAGGCAAAGCTTCTTCATGTGCAAAAGGCTGTGATGAAACAAAAACAGCTAGTATATAAATACATCATGGACATTTTGAAAGCTGCTCGTGTAATATGATCCAAGCTTTTACTTCTGCATGTTTTCTCTCATCTGTCTTATATGATTCAACTGGATTAGAAAGACAAGCTGTAATTCAAACATATCTAAAACCACTAAAGAAATATGACAAAAAGAAAGCCATCAAGAATAACAAACCATCAGAATAGAATTCTTTAGAAAAAAAAAAAAGGGAGGGGAGGTGGGGGGGGGGGGGGGGGGGGGGGGGGGAAGTTAAATAATTTGTACAATTACACTGCAACATTTGCTTTCAAGACACACACATTTGCATGGGATGATAGTGTTGTTTTCTCTTTCAAGGTAACATAAAATGGTCCAAGAAGGAATGCGCAAGTTTCTGATTTGATACCACAGGAGATCCTTTCTTAACTAGGTGATAAACAATTGTGCTCTTCTTTGTGTAGGAAAGGCATTGGTTTCCCTTCATTTTTGTGGTGTCCAAGTCAGTTTAAACAGTGTTGAAGAAGATGCTGTGAACATTCTGAAGTTGTAATGGTCTTCCAGTCAACTTTGGAGTTAAAAGAACATCTGGGAAACAAAGACAAATGAAATTTAGATTTTAACTAATCTAACCTGATCTACAATTTAGCTAATTTTACCTTCTCTCAATGTAAATTTAAACCCTAACGGGCAGAGATCAAACAAAAAAGCAGATTGACAAAAGAACGCACAAGGCTGCTTGTGTTTGTTGTACATACACCATCTCCAACAAGCAAAAGAGGAAGCTTACTGTTTTTGGCCTATTGTGATCCTTTAAGAATTCAGTGCAACAAAAAATATGTTACATCATTGTTGATTGTTACTTTCTATTGTTCCTAAGGCAGCAATCCAATTACAGTAACAAACTTGAACACTTCAAAAAGTTTTAGAGTTAAGTTTGATAGGGCTATATGGCTGACAATGTCTATCTGAGGTGTCTAAATTGACCACTGCAATACACTATGCATGTCCACAAGGTGTGTTTGTTTAAACTAGTTGCTAGAAGCAGTTTGTTGCACTGACATTTAGCTCACGCTTACTGTAAATGTGGAGGGAAGAATGTTTTGTTGATCACGAGAGTCAAAGAAAAGGGGATCCATTCAAGCTAACAGTGCCTCAAATATGCAGACGAGCAAAAGAAACTGAAAGACATTTCACTGTACCCACAACTCTTAAAACCTGCAAGGAAACAATAGTAGCGCAAACAGCACATCACCTTTTACTCCAGCCGGGCAAAAGATGAGGCCATGCTGGACATACAGCTACAGGTTTTATGTGGAATCGCTTTCAGTACAAATGTAGGAAAATGTGAAACAATAAAAACAAAATAGAAAAAAAAAGAGGAAGAAAAAAAAAAAGAAAAAAAAAAAAAAAAAAAGAAGAACCTTCAGGCTTCAATTCCAGATCTTCAGAAAACTGTCCCAGGATCCTGTTGCAACTGCCATTCCATCATCAGTAACTCCCAGGCAGCTAACACGGTTGTCATGTCCAGCCAACACACCTAGAAAAAGGACCACAATTATAACTTAGTTGTCAAGACCAAAAAAAAAAAAAAAAAAAAAAAAAGTAAACAGTCAACTTTGTAAGTTGAACTCTAAAATTAAGAAAGAATTTTTGTGATATGAGAAAAAGTGGGTTGTTACTTGAGATCACGCTTCAATCACTTACCAGCCCGGTCGGCTTTTAGTGTGTCCCACACGTTACAGTTGAAGTCATCATATCCTGCCAGAAGAAGGCGGCCACTCTTTGAGAATGCAACAGAGGTGATGCCACATATGATATTATCATGAGAGTAGATCATTAATTCCTGATCAGCACGCAGATCGAACAGCCTGCAGGTGGCATCATCAGAGCCCGTGGCAAAAGCATTGCCATTAGGGAAGAACTAAAAATGACAGAAAAGATAATCAATGGACAGCAGAGGAATAGACAAAACAAAGGATATCTATACTGTCACTGAAAAAACATTCAAAAGAAAAATATCTTGACAGTTCAGAATTTTGTGAATAACTTACACAAATAGCATTGATGTCAGACTCGTGCCCAGTAAATGTCTGTCTGCACATGCCCTCTCGAACATCCCAGAGTTTAGCGGAGGCATCACAAGCACCAGAGACGAATAACCGTGAGTCAGGGGCCAATGACAAGCTCATGACATCACCTGTGTGTCCAGCAAATGTAGTTGTCTGCTGGCCAGTCTCAATGTCCCAAAGTGCACTGTAGAAAAATATGTTTATCAGTTGACTAACTTCAAAGCATTCACACAAAATTTTCATTCAATGATCAGTAATAATGATAATGATCCAGTAATACATGTAGGCTATTTTCTTGGACTTACCAAGTGGTATCTCCAGAGCTTGTAACAATCTGGTTGTCATCAAGAAAGCGACAACAGGACAGGTATCCTAATATTCCAAGAAGCATTAATAAGTCCATTACAAGTTATGTATTTTATGTACAAACTTGTTTTCTGTCTTAATTTATTTTCAAAATTTTGGCACCAATCTTCTTAGTTCAACACATGATCAGATGAGATGAAAAAGGTTTAAACTCTTTATTTCCTAACATTTTTGGAGTCAGTGATAAATTGCCAATAATAATTATAACTGTAAAAAATGTTTATTAGGTTTAAACAAAGATCCAATAAGAGCTTGAATCAATCATGTTTGAAAAAGTATGTTTAGACTGAAAATAAATAAATAAGAGTACTATATACCTGTGTGTCCAGCAAGCTCACGGCTCACACGTACATTCCCCTCACGTGTTTTCAGGTTGTAAATGGAGCAGATGTTGTCTAAGCCACCACAGGCCACATAATTTCCTGACGGTGCATACGCGCAAGTCATGACCCAGGAAGATCGAAGAGGAATGGCATGAACCTATATAACAAAAGAGGACAACACACACATACATTTGTTACTTAATTTGCAAGTCTGAGGAACTAGTGTAGTTTATTGTCATTGTATATAAGAAGTGAAATGTGTTTAGCAGCAGTCCCTTTTAGCGGGTTGTAAATACAAAATATAGGATCTAAAATATATATATATATATATATATAGATGAAAAAGGAGTATACATGTGTGCAATGACAAATGGGTATAAAATGAATTAAATACAGTGTTGTTATGATTCAAATTAAAGTGCAAAAATACACTTTAATGCCAGACATCTTAGTGTGACATCCACTGTTTGTGTGCATCACATCCAAAATCAGAGTGACATGCATGGCAGGTGACCAAGTGAGACATCTATAACTGAAGTAACAAGTGCAAGACAGCTGAGAGCCAAGTACAAAATGTGCTGCTTCGGCATCCTGTACAACGTATCCCTATTATTTCTATTTTGATTGAAACATGATCGTATACGTCTGTCAATAAGATACTTCCTGGCACTCAAAGTTACCATGTGGCAGCTTAATTTAAGAAATGAATGAAACTAGCAGTGTTTTCTATTTGTGACCCCAATATACAATTCTGACCTCAATCTGGCCTGCAATCTAAAGATACATTTGAAGATTGACCCATTAATCTTTTTAATTCCCAGTTTGAAAATGGATTAAAATAAAAACACTAATCTCAAAATATAAAGCAGCAGGAGAAGATATATATTTTTTTGTATCTACTCGCTTTCCTGCAAAAAAGGCAGCAACTATTACGGTAACAATGACATGGCTTTCTCTGCAAGTCCAAGTAGCTGCTGTTAATATGTCACTCTCAAATTACCGATTCAATCATTTGACGACTTACCTTATTTGTGGTATAGCTGTCCCAAATAATGAGTTTGCCATCTTGAGAGGCACTGACCAAGAGCCTACAAACAGGAAAGCAATATAAATAAAACAACAAGAACAATTGGAGTTGTCACGCGAAAATCTATTTTTAATTGCAGATTATAAGCCAAAAACTGAGGAACGACTGTGGGCTAATGATGCCTACCAAACTGCTGAAAACCATGATGTAATCATTGTAACAACTGGTAACATTTGGGCGTACCTAACTTTTACTCTTTGCTCAACATTTGACAAGAAGCACCAACAGTAGGCAACACGAGAATAATCTCCCTGTATAAGAAAAGTGATGAAGCATTTAGTTCACCTGGAATCTGTTCCCCAATGCATGGCATAGATTTTAGCCAAATGACCCCGCAGCGTTCGTCTTGTACGCATCTGGATTCGTCCAACGGGGTCAATATTAGCTGTGATCTACCAAAAAGAGAAAAAACAAAACTCATTAAATACTCTGGTTACTTTCAAACCATGCGCTTTTCAACCAAAGTTTCTGCTAAATGTTACCTGTGATAGTGTGGCATCTGCACATGCTTTCCTGGCATCCTGAAGAAGAAGAAAAGTCCAATTCTTAGGGCAGAATCAAATGCTGGTACAGATTTGATCTTGTAAATTACATTATTGTTGGCAATTGATGGTACAGCAGGAAAGCGTTACTCACTCTGATCTGATTTTTGAGCTGCTCTGCCTCTTGGCGTAACTGGTCCAACTCACTCATTTTAGTCTGCTTTTTTAATTACCTTACTCCAGCTACAGGGGCACTTGTTGTTCTAAAAAAAAAAAAAGACAAAAAAGACAGAGGTACTTTAATCGTTCATATAAATTTGTATATTATATTCCGAGGTCATATTTTCAACCATGTGCAAAGTGGTCCTGACTTCCCATCAGAAACAATCCAGCATATTTACAGGATTAGGTAATGACAGGAGCTCACTGTCTTCAACTTTTCAACTGACATAACTGTACGCAAAGGTACAGTTTACAGTTCAACCTTACTTTTCCACTTCAATGTCACTATTGTAATCCTGACACACAATTTAGATAACCAGACAAATCTTGTTGAGCCATGACTTTCCAGTGATCCGAAAAGCGGTTATTATCCTGGTGACCTCAATCCCAGGGATACTTATAATTTTAGCCAAGTGTCAATAAGCCACTTATATTTCTACAGAGCCTTGAACACACTTAAAGTCTATCTAACAAAATGCATTCTAAATATTTAAGTGCCAGGTACCATGAATCCAATATAATAAAAATAACTTCAACTACATCCAGATTGTCTAAGCAAATTAAAATATCATTTTAAGGCTGTAATAATAGGATAGCTAGAAAAAAAGACCAAAACTAAAAAACCAATAACAAAAACTCAAAATACTGACTTAATTTACATTCACTGTGATATCAGAGAAAAAAACAGATCCAATACTGAACAAAATAACATTCATGGAAACCTCAGATTTCCTTAATCAAAATAAATAAAAACTAAACATTACAATAAGCATATTAATTCGTTATTCTAATTTTGGTTACATAACTTAAGAATTTTACAGCCAAGGATTCCTACTGTGTACTTTGACAAATATGCCATTTTGATGACAGATGCAAATTCCAGGAATGTTTATTCTAAAGGAGATTTCAGTATAGAATAACAATCCAACAACAATGTGGCAGCAATGATTGTGAACATTTTAATCAATATGCTATGTCAGTTTAAATAAAGTCAGTATTTCAATTATTAGTTCGTTTAATAGTCACTGTCATTATACCAACTCATGCTATCCTGGATATGAAATCTGTGCTCACATCTATCCCATAAATAATTCAAAGAGACCCCCATTAGGAAATAAGTGTCTAATCAAACTCTTAATGTGTGCGTTTATGCTCGAAGTGATACATGTTTTTTGTGGTGGACCCGACACAATGTTATTTCCGACTACACTTGGCAAACAGTTTCAAATTGAGCAGTCCCACACAATTTAAACCCAAAACAATTAGAAATTTATGAGTTACACTAAGAACCTAGTTGATTTAAGGTAACATTACTTGACTTTAAAAGGCAATGTTTGAGAGATGTTTAACATTGGAACAGTAAAACACAAGAGCACATTCTTAAATTATCTCCCTCAGTATATAAGCTACAATCTGTCTAAGATACTGTCAATGAAATCTTCAATAGTGCCCTGTAGTAAAAAAAAAAACAAACAAACAAAAAAAAAACAACCCAACAATATCATATTTTTGTATAAACTCAAAGTACAAAACAATAATGCAAAACAAAATAATATAACTGAACTCAGCTCTACAGTTGAATGTACAGTTTTAACCTAGTTTAACATAGTAGCATCGTTTAGTTTGAACATTGCCCCCCCAGTTACCTTACCTGGTGTCTCAGTCAGTAAGCCTATGTCACTGGAGGTTTCAGGACAGGACTGAAAATCTTCTCTACCTGACTACGTTGTCCTTAAGGTCCTCTGAATGGTTGACCTTTTCAACGCAGGTTATCCTCTTACACTCATTAATCTAATAATGAATGTGTCATGGAATGTAATTATTATACAGTATCAACAAGTGATAGTGGAAAGCCATGTTCACCTTGAACCGCACAGAAAACATCTTAGAATTTAAAACATTTTCAGCTTTTTTCCTCTGAGAATATGAAATCCAATTTGGCTTGTTTATCTTCAGTTGAGCTGAAATGGGTTTTTTTTTTTCTTCTTCTCAAAATTAATAATCCCTAAAGTACTATATAACAGTATTTTCAATCTCTCCATACACCATATTTACTGTAACATATTTAGCCATGAACAGACAAAAAAGAAATCTAAAATCCAATTTGATGCATTTAAATATCTATGTCCAAATAAAGTTATTTATTGACAAAATAATGCCACCTATATTGGCTACTTAAATTACAATCTGGCTTTCAACTGCAGTTTTGATTGATCAAATGTAAGTTTTCACATATTTCTGTCACTGCATAAGGGTGAACTATTTCAATGGTGATTAAGATAAACGCCATTCAGTGATATTAAATTCAAACATTTTGCTCTTAGTCAAAATTCAGTCACTTTTGATTCTTGAATCCTTCTCTGCAAACCCTTAAACTGCTGCACTAAATCCAAGCGGTTGGATAGTCTGGACTTTTAATTTCCCACAATCTGAAATATCATTTCCCATTCGCTTCTGAGGATGCTTACAGTTAAGGTTCCTCTCCCTCATCACTTCTCTTTTCCAAGCGCCTGATCAGGGTCAGCTGACTGCATGATAAACAATGAGCAGTGGCAAACAGCCTGGAGTTGTAACTCACTAGCTTGTTCTCAGGTCCCTTAAGTGCAGTCTTTGCCTGCTTCTTTCAAAAGGTGTCCTCAAAATTTTCAGTTACAAAACAAAAAACGCATCTTGCTGTGCAGAAGTTAAGTATGCCTATGTTCTCAAAGGACAATTCAGCTTATCTGTACTGCTAAACAATGATAATGCCATGTTTCAGAGCTAAAGCTGGATCATAGAAAAAAACCATAACCAGCAATATCACTGAGCAACTCCATAATCCTAAAAGCTAAAATCCTCAGTCAATGAGAGTCTCTAATCTCATCCATGTTCACCAACATAAACAGCTGTCAAAGCCAGGCCAGGCATTAAAAACATGTTTTCCCAATTATAAAAGGATGAGTTTAATCTTATTTATTTATTTTACACACACAACATGCTTAAAATAAGTGCCTGGATTTTCACCATGCCAGTGAAACCGCAAGCCTGATACAGCTCTCCCTTGCCCAGTGTGACCAGATACTGTACAGTAGTACCACTGTTTCTGTAATAAATTAGGATGAAGATTCATTTTCAAAGAATATTTGCAAACTGAGTACACAAGTCATAGTAATGGATGACAGAGAGGTAAAAGTGCATGCGAGGGACATACCTAACATATACATTTAGTGATTTGTGTGCACATGTTCACACAGCACTATGTGGTTTACTGATAGTTGACTCAGTGGCTGTGTACAGTACTGTGATTTGCCTGTAACAGTGGGACACTTTGCATTGTATTTAAATAGCTGTCAGATAGCTGTTTAAGCCAGGTTGTTACTAATTTGTTTATAAGGTTGCTCTTTAGAGGTTACTCACATTTCAGGAGAAATTTGATTCTAATTCAGCCCCATTATGTGGCAAAAATAGGGAGTGTTGGGAGTACTAGTATCTGACAAGGTATAATCTAATTGTTAGATGTACTGAACGCTGCACACTGTAAGGATAATATGACTTGCACTGATAGAAATCTGAGAAGATGCAGCTAAACGCCATCTTGCAGACTGCTGTCCGCTAGTTAGCTTGCTAGCAGGCTTGACAGCGCAGGCCTGCAGGCAGGGCAGAGCTACCATTCAGGAAAGCAATGTACTCAATCAACTGTGGTGGGAATCATTTTGACTTGTGATTTTACAACAACGCCCGATTAGAAATAAGGGCCATTACACCTGACAACAGCTGAATTTCGAGGCGGCTAAACTCAACAGTTGGCAAGATCTAGCAAAAATAACGTAACCGGTGCTACTTTGGGCTAGACTGCTGCTCTTCCGCAATTACATGGAGTGCTATGTAGTTAGCTTTTCAGCCAACACTTCTTAAACCTACAACCTCGCTGTTTGCTGGCCTCTAGAAATCCACTTACTTAGATAGCAACAATCCCATTAAAGCTGACAGTGTCTGACTGATTTGATTACAACGTATCGGTATATTTATTTGCTGCTCTAATCTTTTGGTGTAGCCGAGCCTGGAAAAACTGCAAGGTCGGGCGGCGGTGGCCTGTTTGACTTCAGTTCAGCACCAAATGCAATAGATGCGGGCGATTTTTCACAAGTTAAATGACCATCTATCACCCATCTGGAAATAGCCGCCAATTGGCAAACTGGCGATACATAACAAATGTTACAAACCTAAGTTGAAGGCGCTGCACTGCCGTGGCCGCTTCGTTGCAGGGAGGTAGCAATATGCTAACTTATTAGTTCGGCTTGTAAAAAAAAAAAAAAAAAAAAAAAAAAAAAAAAAAAGGGTGTTAACGCGGCTACTGTAACTGACGGTGAGACTGTGTGGCTGATACATCTATATTCAATCATGTGTGCACAGTTTGAGTTAACTACAGATGCAAGCTGCTTCTACTATCGCATATAACAATTATTTTCTGATTATTTGTTTACGGGACGTTTATTGTTTCCAGCCCAACCCAGTGTGTCATCATCCACTGACAGCAACATCTTTAAATGGAAGATTTCGAGTAGGCCCCATAAAAGCGATCGGATACAGACTATAAAAGTTCAGGTGTTAACATTAACACAGTTCACCTCGGTCCCTCTAGGCCACTGGCTGCTCTGTACTTTAAATACAGTATTTTTTTTTAGGCCGGGGAGCTCCTCCGCTGGGCCATCACTGCCATCGAGCCTCGGCGGCCAATATTAAGGTTACAGCCCGGAGCTTTGCTGACAGTATCCGTAGTTAACCCAACTCAATGGGCTGAATTTAAGAGCCAATAACAGACAGATTAGTTTTAAATCAACCTGCTAATCGTCCGTAAATATTAGGAGCCAGGATCCACTGCTATAGACTCCCTTTTGCCTTGGCTACCTGTATTTGCTTATTGTAAGATTTATAATTACCCAATTTAACGTTAGCTAGCCGCAGCTAACTGAACGGCTACGAAGCTAGCCCTCGCCTGCTACCCCACCCCCGGGCAGCTCAATTCCGCCACAATTCATCCGCTGATGCCATCAACAGATAATATCAAATACATACAACCGACGTGCCCGTCGCTGCATTTTGCCTTACCTGATTCAATTTGCGTTTGTTTTTGCGCTTTGGCATTGACTGGAAAACAGGGCGGCGTATACCTCCGATCCACGCATCAACGGACACCGCGGCGCTAGCTTTCTAACTAGCTAGCCAGCTAACGTCAGTTTTCCGAGGAGCAGCCCTTCCCGATCGCAGCCACAGCCGGAGCTCGACAACCTCCGTCAGCCAACTGAGAGGGGAGGGGGGTGGGGTCACACCCACTCGCCTTGAGCTGCCGAAGAATCACACACACAAACCCGTCCAGACAAAAACACAACTCTTTTTAAGCCACTCTGAAGTCAACCAGACAGTCTTCTCTCTCCCCTCCTCCCGACCAGCCTTTTTTGTGAAGCTTTAACTTCCAGCGGAGACTCTCTTCGCTCCGGCCGTCGAACGACGAGATGGGCGCGGTAACCCTGCAGTCAGCGCCGGGAAACCCCACGCTGCAGCAGCGGTGAGGAGGGAGCCACCGGCGGCTGTTTGAGCCGCAGCTGGAGGGTTTTTTTTTTTGTTTGTTTGTTTTGCTTTTTCTTTTTAAGCGTGATCGGTCACTTTGATTACCGTTTATCACTTTGTGTCTGGGGTTTGTGCGTTTCAGGGGAAAACACATTAAACATGGTATTCTATTGCAACCCCCCCCCCCGCCCGTCCCGACTCCTCCCGCAAACCAGTCAGTGTTTAAGGCTTTGTTTTTAAGGCTGAGTCCGTCGGGCCCCAACTTGGCCCCAACTCCTAAAATAGGAAGTGGTATGAAGATTTCCGCAGGGCTCTCTGTAAGAGCAGTGGCAACAATATCTAATGGCCGTAACTAATCAATGTGCTGATGTTAATGTTTTTTTTCTGTGGAATTTTTTTTTATGACAAATCATTTGGTGTGTCTCAATCATGTAAACGCTGATCCTTCAAACACACCTCTCACTTCAGCACCTCTTCACTAAAGCCATTGGTTCTGCTTCCTCTGGTTCAATTCCAGGAAGTTGTTACAGGTGAATAAACATCAATTTTCCTGACAAGACACAAGGTGATTATGAATTATCTGTGTGCTATAAAGCTATACTTCTAGTTAAGATGTTGGCTGGAACAAGTAAAAAATCAGAAACAAACAAAAAGTACCACTATGTACCATACAATCAGGACTTGTCTCTGATTCCTCCTTGTGTTTTCTTCATCCTCCCTCTTTCATTCAGCAAACAGCTGATCTTCATCTCTCTCAGTTGAGGCAGATGGCTGCCCTCCCTGAACCCAGTTCTGCCCGAGGTTTCTCTCTCTTAAAGGAAGTTTTTCCTTGCCGCTGCCGCCAAGTGCTTGCTCTTGGAGGGATATGTTGGGTCTATTTAACAACTCCATAAAGAGTTTGGTCTAGATCTGCTCTAAAGTATGTGTTAAGTGCCTTGATGTAACTTTGTTATGATTCTGCGCTATATAAATAAATTTGATTTGATTTGATAGACACTCAGGTGACACAACACCTGCTGCCCTCCTGTTCATCTGTCATTCACCAGCTAATACCCAACTTACTTCCATACCTTCATAAATAAAATATCTATTATCTTCCATCATTAAGCATTTCATTAGATATTGATGTGTTGTTATATTTGCTAATGAAGACAAAAAAGTGCACTCCTGAACTTGGAAACAGTAGTTGACCAAAAAAAAACCCAATTTCACTACAAGGTTTATTTAGTAGAAAATAGAAGACAAGCATATAAAAAGATAAAGAAGCAAGAGGAAAACAATATGTCTTTATTCCATTTCCTAATCATACCTTTTTCTTTGCAGATACATAAGTTCTAATGTGGCTGTATTTAAATTGCCAACATATGTAGCACCAATGATTGAAACCTTCATGTGTCAAGCAAACTCTCTTTTCAGTTCTTTTGAAAAAAGAAATAGTAAGCCTGACCAGCAAATATTTTTTTTATTCTTTCTTTCTGGAACAATGATTTAATCTTGCTCTTCTTTGTTATGGCAAGCCTTTGGCAAATTTGGCCTTTAATTTGGTGAAAATGCTGCAGTTTTGATCATGGCAGTGCAATAAAAAATTATAGTGCAAAAAACTCTAGTTTATTTTTATCAAATGGTGAAGTTACTATCAGCTGTGGTACAAATAAAGTCCAAAAACCTCAAACTAAATTCTTTGTTACAGTTTTCTTTTAGGTTCACTGTGAATATCACTTCAAATTCTATCAATAGTGAGGATAATTTCAGTCCTATGGCACAGAGAGATTCATAGCTCTTCCACTTGGCTAACAAATGTGAGCATCTTAATGTTCCCATTGAAATGTTGGAAATAACTTCTTGGAGTTAAGTACCTCCTTATTTGGTTGTCTGCTTTCATGATATTCACTGGGGGGTTCACAAATTCCTGCTAATGGCTTGCAGCAAGCTAATTGCTGCTCCCATAAATGGAACATGTGATGTTGAGGTCACAGAAAATCAATATGACTGCTTAATTTTTTTTATTTTAGTTTTTAGCCCTTTCCAGCTCACTTGCTTTGAGAATGATATATTTTGACCAAGTCCAAATGTACAATTTAATAATATGCTGTTAACAAACTGTTGGTTGAGATCAGTATCCAAATATTTGTCATCTATGATTAGCAAGTCCATCCTCTAAGTGCCGTAAAAGGTCTTGAAGCCAGCTTTTCTAAGCTCTGGGGAAAGAACATTAAAAGTGTAGAAATAATGAGGCAAAGATATCCTCTCACTCTGCAGTAAGTGTCCTTACACAGCTTTTCTTCATCTGTTTGTTCTATCAGCACAAATGGTGAGTACCTTATGACAAAAGAGCTACTTAATTTTAATTTATATAGTTAACATTATTAAATTTGCCCACAAGCACTTCCAGAAGATTTGACGTGCTAATCTTTACTCTTTTGTACAAATCTTTCTAACAACCAATGTGAAATTTCACAACTCCCTTATTTTCTTTGTAGGCCAGCAGACTAACACAAGAGCAGATCAAAGAGTATAAAGGTGTTTTTGAGATGTTTGACGAAGAGGGAAATGGAGATGTGAAGACGCAGGAGCTGGAGAGGGTGATGAGTTTAATGGGAATCAATCCTACAAAGAGAGAGCTCAGCCAAATGGCCAAAGATGTGGACAAAGATGGTGAATATAAGCTTGCCATGGCTGTGATGCAAACTTAGGAAAATTATTATTCTACATACATCTACCTAAAAACATTTTGATCTGGCTTTTTGACGCCATAATATTTGCTTTGGGAAGCATATGCCGTTCTTTTTTGTGTTGGTTACTCCGTCAGAAAGTATATAATTTATCTTTCTTTTTACAGTGATAATTTTAGTGATGGTGAAATCTGACTGTTGTTATAAATTGGTGCAATTTACATAAATTATATGCATACCTGTTTCAAAAAGCCAATAAGCAATGTCCTGTGTGTGTCCTGATCTGCACCCAGAGCTCAGGATGTTATCGGATTGTTTATCTGACCAGAACAAATAATGAATGCTTGAGGTAAAGTGCTAAATCAGCTTCTATAATTATAATCTGATCCTTTGTTATAGTAAGATAAATGTTTTCCACTTATTCTGACTGGGTTGGATGTAAATTTCAATTGCAGGCAGATTTAGGATTCATAAAGCATGAGCAACGTCTCAAGAAAATAACATCCCCCAAACTGCTTCATAAGAGAGCACATTATCACACTGCAGTATTCTGTTTAGGGAAATAATCCATGTTAATCAGTAGATGGCAGTGTTTCACTATGTGTGGTTGATGTATAATGGACTATGAGGATAAAATGACTATTGGAATCTAATAACTGTGAAGTTATTGATAGATTTTCTATGAGCAGTTAAAGACCAGGGTGTATGCTTATTTACTTTATTTAGCCTAGTTATTTGTTTAATTCAGGTCCTTTCAAGTCCATACTAATTTTAAATTTTAATATAAATTTTTTCTTAATGTTTCAATATTGTCCCAATATTGAGATCCCCAGTAAAACCAAACATATCATACCTTACCAAGTGTAAATGACACGCAAAAAGATAAAAGAGTAAAAGTTTATATCCAGCCACTGTTGAACATGTTATTCATTGTGTACCGATATCTTCTGTATTGGGATTTCTGCCTTCATCAAATTTTTTTATAATGATATCTTTAATGTCAAACTAAGCTCCTTTTTAACATATTTACCACATTTTAGCTAAATCTGAGTTACTTTGTCTGTTATGTTGGAGGATATAGTCTGCCACTTAATTTCCTGTTTCCTATTTCCTTTTGTCTTACATTTTTCTCTTTAAACATCCTTTGTCTGTACAAAGAGCAAATGCAAGCAAAATTCTTCTTAAGATTGTGATTCTGAACCAGTTACAGTAAAATATAGCTAGTCTAACATATCTTCCAGTCTTGTGCATATTTATAGAAATACAAGAAATTTAAGACTTTGGAAACAATTAAGCAAAGTACATTTAAATTATGTAGTTGGATTTTTTTATTGGTTAAGATTGACAAATAACAAAGGCTGAGGTTGAACTTGATAACCTTTCATTTCACTACATACATGCTCCCTAATGTCTTGTTTTTGTATGCATTTATGTTCTGTTTGCTGTCTGTCTGTCTAACACACTGTCCATTATTTTTGTGACATTTAAGGCAAAGGTATTTTCAACTGTGACAGCTTTCTGGGTCTGATGGCACTATACCACGAAAGAACCAAAAACCAGGATGCTCAGCTCCGAGCTGCTTTTAAAGTGTTTGATAAAGAGGCCAAGGGATATATTGACTGGAACACACTCAAGTAAGAATAAAATTCATGATAAAAAGACAATTGTGCTGCACTGTTAACTATAAGTGATTACTTATTTTGTTCCTGAATTAATTCTCAAAAAAAAATGGGATTAGGTTGAAAACACAGTCACCATAACCATGTACCTGAATTTGTATTCACTTGTTTTAATTTGCCGTCTTGAGCTTTGAGCTTTTCTTGCATGTTTAATATTTTTTTTGCAGATATGTACTGATGAATGCAGGAGAACCACTAAATGAGATTGAAGCAGAACAGATGATGAAGGAAGCAGATAGAGATGGAGATGGGACAATTGACTATGGAGGTACATGTTAAATTAATGTTATGTAAAATTATATTAAATCGTTTTACATTATATTCAATGTTATTAGGCCATAGATGTCTTAGCATACAATAACCATTCTGGTTTGGCCAATTAATTTTTTTTTTTTTTACGAAATGTTTCTCCTGATTTATGTCGATAATTCCCGTTTGTCAGAATCAAAAATTTTCCAGTGAGAAGCTCATTACTAACAAGATGAATCTATTATATTATGATATTAAATAATGAATATAATATTATTCATTATTTAACAATGTTATGAACTCTGTTGCCTTCTTCAAAAATTGAACATTTATGGGAAACATTGGACTATTTTAACTCAAGAATTCTTTTTAAGCTACCAAGTTTTGTGTTTTAGAAAAACAACTTGTGAAAATTGCATGCTATTAATCATAATTTAGTGCATTTTATTCACATGACTTTTACATGTAAATTACTACTACAATTACACAGCTATATTCAAAAATGTGTCCTTAGCTGATGACAAATAATGGAAATATCATGTTGCTTATTGCTGATTTTGAATCTTTCAGAATTTGTGGCCATGATGACCGGAAACTTATTCAAAATGAGCTGAAGGCTCAATAAAAGAAAAAAACATCCCACTCAGGGATCCAGTGATATATGCATTTATATTACATAATAAAACAGGATAGCATTCAATAGTTAATGCTCATGAGTGCTGTAGTAATTCTTATGGAAATTGTGTTTATGTTTTGTGAATAATTGAAGAAATCCTTCACAAACAATAAATAAATAAGCCCTTTAAAGTGATTGGTCCATTATTCTTGTGTGCTATTTGTATGTTTCTGACAGCATGAATTCAAGTCACTGTGAGTCAGAAAAAGACATCATAGGGTTAAAACCCTCAGACCTGCTACCCGGATGCAGTCATTCACATGGGTCTGACAGCATCTGGTGTGCAGAGCCATTAAATCCCATTCTCATCCCTGCAAAACCAAAGAGACAGCTCAGGGAGCCAACCACATCTATCCTCTTGAACCTGTCAGACCAATTGCAGAGAGAGGGGGGAGGGAACCTGCCGCACTGATCTCTCTTTGCAGCATCCAAAGAACAGCCTCTGTTGTGTGAAATACAAGAAAGGGCAAGACAGAGGGGGTGAGTAGTTTCTGGAAGGCAATCGCAGAACAAAAACGGGATCTCCTGGTTGCTGCTGGGACGGGGATACTCCGTTATGTGGAGGCTATCTTCAGAGAAAGTGCCAGTTTTGTCAATGTAAACAGCCTGTGCAGTACCTGCATTGCTAAAGGGGGAAGCAGAAGAGGAGGAGGAGGAGGGACAGACACTGGAGGAAATGCTGCCTCTTCCAATGAAATTTTTCCCATCTCTAGCTAGCCCCAGCCCGCTGCAGCTCACCTCTGAACTCATGCATGTTACATGTTAAGGTATGTCTGCATCCTAATCTGTGACGATACAAGGAGTAGGACCTGGTCACGTTGGCAGGATTAGTAGTTCAGCTGTTTGTACAGGACAGCTGAGATACAGTGCATGTTGACTAAAAATAACAATAACAATGCAATGTATCAGTAACACATAGCAGTCAAACCATAAAATGATAAACTGCAACAAAAAAATGATTGCATGCAGCGTCTCTATGTTGTGTAAGGGTTATTAACCGGACAACAGCAATGACTATACACAGCCTTTGGTTTTGATTGGTTGTTTGCCTCAGCTGCACATGTTCCTCATTAAGAGCACAAGCAGAAAGGATCCACTGAGGAGAAAGGAATGGATCATGTGTCTTTTTTTTTCACATTTTCACTACCTTCTCGTGTAACACTGCTTTCAAATAAATAGCATATTCATGTTTTATAAGGATAAATTACTCTTCACTCTCATGGGATGTGCTCAGCGTGTGTGAGTGTGTGTGTGTGTGTGTGTGTGTGGGAGGTACATGCACCGAGTCCTGGATCCAGTGGATATTTATGGAACCTGTGTGTGTGTGGGGGGGTAGGTGTAAGTAAGACGTTTGAACACACTACCAAAACATTTCCTCACACTGCACGTTACAGTATGAGTGGTTAGTATTCCACTGTATTTTATCAAGTTTCCTCATGTGCCTTTGCTGCCCACATCCTGCCCAAAACACCTACCACAACCCTGCTGGCAGAGTCAGCTATGGTTTGAATGAAATCAAGGGTGGTGTATGCCAAAATTAAAATGTTAGATTTTTTTTTTCCAAGGATTTACACAAATCATCAGAGTCAGGAACAAAATAGGAATCATATTTTACCACTTTTTTTTTTTTTTTTGCTGCAGTTAACTCCATTATTACATCCAATAAACTTCCATCACATATAATACATAAGGTAAAAGTTTTTTCTTCTTTTTTTTTTTTTTTTTGGCCAAATCACCGCTTGTTAATCACATGTTGTCTTTCTGTTTTGTGTTAGTTTTAGATTTTGTTCTTCCGATCATATGGCCGAAGCATCAACAATGGCTAAACAGACACCTGACCAGACAGACAACATCTGTGTCGACCATCTGGCACGTTAGAGACTGAGCGGCATAACAACATCCACACAGAGATTCAATAATACATCATTAAGCTGAAAACCATTACACCTGACCATGGCTGTAACTGCAGCCAAGACAAGTATGAGTCTTGTCTCCACTGCTGCCACCACCACCACCACAATCCCCTTCCTCTCAATGGGCACCAGTGCCAGAGACAATATCACCTCCAGAACGACATTAATGACTGTTACAATAACAACAAATGAGACCAGCTTCAACGCCACCACGTTTCCAGAAACAGTGATAGAGGGCTCTGGAATGGGAATGGTGCTTGTGCCCTTTGGCATCATCACCGTCATCGGCTTAGCAGTGGCAATTGTAAGGAATCATTTAAATATTGTCGATTTTCTCCCTGTGTTTTATTTAATCTTTTAGGTATTTGTCTTAACACTGTACACATTATTGCACTCTCTTATGTAGCTTGGACAAGGATACTTATTTATCTTTCTGATTATAACTGTCGCTCTCCACCCCAGATGCTCTATATCCGGAAACGGAAGCGGTAAGTTTATCAAGACTTTAATTGTTGATCCAACAATGGGGCAATTCAGGATTATCAAAAAGGAAAGAAATACAATCACAACCCCAAGTTCACTGCTGTTTGTTTCGATAATCTAAATATTTGTTTGGAAATGTACACAAGTAAGCATTGTACATGTACACATTGAACAGTGGTTGAACAGGGGTTATTAGCTGTGTCAAAATGTTTGCCTATTTTATGCCTATTTTACCCCAAAAAAGCCCAGTTTCTTCCTACTTAGCTCCCAATTCTTCCTCACGTCTAATCCTTTGTCACAAAGGCTGGAGAAGCTGAGGCACCAGCTCATGCCCATGTACAACTTTGACCCGGCTGAAGAACAAGATGATCTGCTGGAACAGGAACTACTGGACCATGGTCGGGAAGGCAGCCTTACAGGTCCCAATGCCAAGGTAGGCCAGAAAAGGTTTGGTGGAACCTGGACTGACAGTTGGTGATTTGTTTAATGATCACAAAAGCAATTTCATTTGTCTTAATAATCTTAAATTGACATTGAATTTGAAGCAGCATATTTAACATATATTACTATTTTCAGTCACTGCAAAAGTCAGAGTTCTTGCTGTAAAGTATTTTAGTGTAATTGTTCTTTATTTTAAGCTGATTAAGTCATTTGCACTTTCAAAGAGACATGTCATAATTTCTTTTCTTTTCACCTTATTTTCTTCAAGTTTTGACTATGGGGTAACCATAAAAGGGAATCATGGTAAAGTATCACCTGTGTGACTTTTGAACCGCCTCTCTAAACCTCCTTTTCCCCCACAATCCACATTCATCCACATTTCTGTATCTCAAACAAAAATCTAGAAATTTCCATTTTCATAGTTCATTTTGGACACTAAAACCATCCTTTTCTTACGTTACTAATCTGTCTCAAAGTAAATTCTTACAGTGAAGAGACATCTGCTCACTGAAAGTTACATTAGGCTTCTTTTACATCCTTTCGTTTGTGCTCCCTCAACTTAATACTGCCACATTAATTATTTAAGAGGTCACATGTATAAACAATACACAGATTTCTATAGGTTTTTTTTTTTTTTTTATCTCAGCAATACTATTTCACATTTGTGGTACCCTAAACTGTAAAGAAAAGCAATATTACAGTTGAGGTTTTTTTAATATATATATATATATATATATATATATATATATACACAGAGCCACTGGAAAGGCATGTTTCAATCTTAAATGTGATCGAAATCCTAACTTAACCCCAATCATGCGGTTAAGAGGTGCAGAAAATGTTAGGAATGGACCTTAAAAGTTTCAGGCCCATGTTTCTGATATCCATGAGATTGTAGAAAAAGGTGTCTGTAAGCACTATACACACACACACACACACTCACTAAAAGGTCGATGTCTTATCTGTCCTGCTGCCTGTCTCCTCTCTAGACTCTCACAACCTCCCAGGGGACCACACAGAGGCCCAGTCGTCTGGTCTTCACAGATGTAGCCAAAGCTCTCAACGCTTAACAATCCTCTTCCATTAGTTTATTTCAGTTTGTAGGGGGGACTGCCCTCATCAAGATTGACACTGCTGCTCAGGAAGGAAAACAAATGGAAACTGGACTGTTTTTGGGAGCAATTGGAGCATTGTTAAGAGATTTTAACACCTTGACTTTGTATGTGAAATGAGAGCGATTTTCATGATTAATGAGAAAAAAGGAGACAAAGTAGGGTGCATGTTTGATAAGGGAGCATAGTGGGAAGCATCACATCATCTCTTGTACTGTTACCATTTAGCGCACAAATGCATTGTGATGCACTTTTCTTAAAGTTGTTGTTAAATGTTCAGTAGTTTGTCAGTGAAGCTCTCCAGAGCTTTGATATCTACTTCCATGTTTGATATGAGAGGAGTGTATATTTGTGTTATACTGATTTTGTGGTCTTAGGTCTCTGACAAGCTTGAACACTGGATGTGCTATCATCCTCAAGTAAACTGTCCCTCTCCATTTTATTTCTTCTTTATTGAGTAATGATTGTGCGTATACATTAAAACAAATTTAAACCAATCCATGAAAAAAGGTGTTTCGCTGGACAAATATGACCCGAGAAAGTTGGTGAGCGTGATATTTTATTAATAGGAGATAAAGACGCAGAATAATATAAATCACATGGTAACGAATCATAACAAAATATATATCACAGGTTTGTGAGTTCTATTAATGAAGTGGATGAGGACGCATAATGTATCTACAAAATGGTTAAAAGTAAGGCATCAAATATGATTTCTCAAATTACATTTTAATAGTTGAAAATGGATCAAGTACTGTATGTAAGTATACCAGTTCAATCACATTTAAACGTTGTGCCCATATAGAGAGTAAATATCCAGACACATCTTGTGTAAAATAACAAACGTTGACTCAGTTTTAGTTAAATTAAGAGGTACCCTTCAAGTTGACTTCCATTCATTTACGGTGACATGAATGTAGTGAGATGAGATGAGTGGACTACAACAGCACTAGTTTGACATTTAGTTCAAGATTTCATCCACATCGCCCTCAGGTCTAATGAATAATTTTCCTCAGAGATGACCCAGGCTTCTTTGATTTCAGAGGTAGCCCAGAGGGCAAAAAGAGTGTAACGTCAATGCCGTTGAACAAGAAAACATAAATGTCTGTAAATGGACTGAGCACTTCTGGCATCAATTTAGTAAACAATGATGAAATACACAAAATTATTAGGATACAATTAATTATCAGTGATAAAAAAATACACAAGTTTAGTGAAGAAACACTTGATATATACAGTAAGTGATGGCAGATATTCAAGTCATAATTATAATTAACCAATATTAAGTGATATGTAGTTCATGCTGGAGAAATGTCTACCAAGCATGATGACACAGGGACAGTTTTAGTAAGATTAAGCATTTGCATTTGTCTTTCAGTTTAGGTGTTGAAACACCTCGGTGACCAACACAATCTCAAAACAGACAATAAGCTGCAAACCTCTTTACCTTTGATTTGAAAACAAAGCTATTTGGTAATCCATGGAAAAATCTCACCACAATTCCATAATTACTCTATGTGACTAGTTGTTAGATTGCTAAATTCTGAATAAATGTTAAGTTATTACTGATTCATTATAGATAAAATAAACACCTTTTTCAATCTGTTAGCCTAAAAGTGTGGTTAGAGCACATTAGAGCACTCTTTAGTTCTCTAGTGATATCTAATCCTGCAGATAGCTTTTATAGCACAATTGGCACAATAGAGAGACCACATAGAAATGTCCACTTTTCGTGGTGATATTTTGGGGTGTCACCAAAAGTGTAAAAATCTTTCATTCATTCATTCATCTTCAACCCTTTATCCACTTCCAGGTCATGGGGGATGCTCGAGCCAATCCCAGCTCACAATGGGTGAGGGCGGGGTACACCCTGGACAGGTCACCAGTCCATCACAGGGCCAACACACAGAGAGAGACAGACCAACAACCACTCACACTCACACCTACGGACAATTTAGAGTCACCAATTAACCTGAACATGATGTCTTTGGATGGTGGGAGGAAACCCATGCAGGCACGGGGAAAACATGCAAACTCTGCACAAAAAGGCCCCAGGCCCAGGAACCGGACCTGCGACCTTCTTATTGTGTGCCCATGTAAAAATCAGGTGTCTTCAAACCTGACCAAATTACACAAAAAACTGTCTACACGGCTAGATACCACCAGAGGTTAGTGAGAAAATACTGTGTTTTGAGGATGAGCAGACCTTTTAAAGCAGGACTATGTAGAATTTGCAAAAGATAAAACGAACAAAACAAAACAAAACAAAAAAACCCCAAACCCCACAACAACAACAAAAAAACCCCACAAACGAAAAGTTGAATTAATAAGCAGTAAAAACACCCCCTAAATTCAATACAGTTGGGCGATTACAGTCTCACTTGGTTTGATGTGACCGGTAACTTATGGTGGCTAATGTTAGCTGTCTTTATAACAACATTCTCCTTGTCCTACAGTCATGATATATTTTAGCTATCACTGTCACATTGCGGCCACAGTGGCCATTGTTGAATAAGAAAGGAAGGGACAACTTTCAGGCGAAGACAGGGTCACTGACGCAGTGTTGAGTATTAATGAATTACTATAGTATTTTTCTATATACTATTCTTTATTTGGCAAGTTTAATAAGAGGTTAATATATTGACAGTGTCCTGTTTTTTGTTACTGTCATATCTTTCAACACTTTGTGGTTATTTGCTGCCCTTTTTTTAATTCATATGAAGTAAAGAGTTGCACGTACAATTTACAGTGTATGAATCTGAAAATCCACAATGTGGTAAAAATGAGAAAGGAGTATCAGACCCAAAAACCAAACATAAAAAAAAAAAAAAAATCATATGGAGCTACGCCCTAAAAAGAAAGTATTTCATTACGTTGTTGTAAACTATTGGCTGCAGTTTATTTCCCAGGAGGACAAATCAAGTCTCACTTCAGCCTTTAACAAATACAGTTTTTAAAAGAACAGACACAGATGCTCTTACTTACGCACTGTTGCACTAAAATATGCACTAAAATTCCTCAATTGGTGTGTAATGTATGTGTGTTTGTTTGTGAAGATTCCTGAAAGCCCTTTGCCTGTCTGTGCTGTATGTCTGCCCATTAACTTGTGTGTCTCTGCGTGTGTGGTTACAGTGTGTGTGTCACTGCTGATGGAGTGGGGAATTACTTTGTGGGAGATCTTCTGTCTTTTGTGTTACTGAGGTAGAATGAGAGATGAGATACTGAGGGTAACTGAGGTTTAAATGAGGTCTTTGTGTCAAGGCATACTGGTAATGTCAAATACAGATCAGAAATGCACAAACAAACACAGCACAATAATTATTACTGAGTAGACTGACAACATGTTCCTGAATAGTTTTGTACCTGAGGTTTCAATATGATGTAAAAGCACTGCAATAGTTAACTCCTGAGTGTGGTAAAATGACTTGCCAACACTGTTGCTGACTAGTACACGTGAAAGGTTGTTTCCATAGTGAGATATCCAGTTCAAACTTTGGATGATTTCTTTTTTTAGTTGCTGATTGGAAAGACAAAAAAAAACTGCATTTCACTGAGGTTATTATTAATCTGACTACCTTTGCTTACATTGACATTTGAGCTCTTTTTTTTTTTTTTAGCAATACACAATACATACACTAACACGACATTTATCCCTCCCAAGTCTTGGACATTTCATTGTGGAGTAAAACCTTTCACATCTACTTTCATAATAATGACATCAGCGCACCATGTTTATATTATAACATTTCTAAAAATGTCACCATCTTACTCCCATTTTATATGACAATTCATAACACTTGAGTCAAAAACATGTTTCAGTAAAACGAATCAGTTTGGTTCCTTTTTTTTCCCTTTACCCCCTGTGTCCCCTTCCCATGTCAGCGTGTAAACCTGTCCCCTCTTCACAAAACCAGCACAGACACACACTCATGCATGCACGCACGCACGAACGCACACACACACACACCAAGGAGTTCAGGAAAACAGGCATCCCTAACCCAACAATTTGAGAAATATGCTTCTCAGTTTTCTAGCACAGTTTTAAGGCATATTTTACCTAAACATGAAAACCATTTCATTTTTTAAAAAAACCCATCCAACCTTCTATTATAAAATAGAGATGTTCACCAAACTTGTATAGCGAACCAACAAACCCGGTGTTGAATATTTCATTTGAGAAGAAACCACTTTCCGCAATGATTTAGTGTATTGTGTGTGCATGTATGAGTGTGTGTGTGTGTGTGTTCCTGAATCCTCATGACAGGTAGGAGTCAGATTGTACTCCTGTTTGTTTGAGGCCAAACCTTGAGGTAGGTCAGAGAGGTGTCCTATCTACTCCCCTTCCTCCTGTGCTGGAACCTGAGATGATGAGGGCTGTGAGGGCCCCTCCCCAGCTTCTTCTGAAGGACCCTGGAACAGACAAAGGACCAAAACCAGTTTGTCTGTTATTGTTTGATCAAAGCTAGTGACTCATTATGTGCAGGTAATGAATCAGGAGTAGAAAACACCAGAATACAAGAATGAGTGTGTGAAAATTAATTGTGTGATTGCGTGTGGGGTGAAGTAGGTCCAGCTGTCAGACCTAGAAATGTGAGTAAGACGACAGTTAAGTCAGGAAACCAAGAAGACAGAGGAAGAGAGCAGTTAGATCAGGTTTCCCCTCGCTACATTGGCTCACTCTTCCCCTTCGTGTGCATGCATCTGAGAAAGGGAGTCTGTCTCAACGGTTTCAGTGCTTGAATGAAGCATCTAAACCTCTTTGACAAACTGCTCGGTGGAGAGGATGCGATAAGGCACACGAGGGGCATCAAGAGAATTGGCCCGCTTTGGTGCACAACTGTCGTGCGATATTTTTTGTTTGAAAAATGAACAACATGGCTAACTTTCTGAGAAACACTGGGTGTACCTATTCACCAACACTTAGTGTCACGAAAAGGATGTTTGGAGGTGTATCTGGGGAATTCAACACTGCTGCCTGTGCGTTTCCAAGAATTTGTTGCATACTCATGAAGTCAGTTCAGATAAAACACTTGCCACATGTGCTTTAATTGTTGGCTTTTTAGACCAACAATTTTATAGTTTACACTCAATGTTCAGAGCATTTGTCACACATTTAATGTATATTAAATGCAAACTCAAGAAGTCTAAAAGGTGATTCTTAAGAAATATAAGGGTTAAAAATGCTAAATTAAAAATTATGGTTATTTCAAAATGTCAGAATGAACATAAGCTACAGAATAACACGCCAGTCAGACTTTTCACTCAAGAGGAAAGAAACTTTTTCCATCCCTTTCCATGTGTTGGACTTCTGAGTAGACATTTTGAAGAGGCTTAAATATCTAAGTATGATTTTTTTCATTAAGCTGCACTAGAGAAAAGACAAATACACACAAACTCTCCTTGCTCTCCACTCACATAATTCTGAAATAAATTAAGTCTTTATCGAAGTTTTAGCTTCATAGTATTGCTGCAAAATTGTATTATATTATTATGAGAGCTGTTTTAGATTCTCCACCCTGCATTTACATCTCTGAAAGTAGACTTTGACCAAAACCCCTGTGTTTCACACAAGCTAATGATTCTCATGAATGCCTCATAAAATGAGATCAACATTAGTCAAAAGTTAGACATGTGACACAAAATGAGATTTCTGTTGAACTGAAGCAGAAGTCACATTCCGCCACTCTCAAAGTGACTTCAAATGGATGTAATAATAGATTTAATTTTTTTTTTATGCCATAGGGTGACAATTTTTTTAAGACTTTGCAAATCTGCATGAAAGGGGCATTACACTGTACACACAAATTATAAACTTTAATTCTTTTACAAATATTGTTGTTGTTAGTTTATTAATATTAGATATAGGTTTTATTTAATTTAGCATGGCTGTAAAAGTTAATATTTTACTTTATTTCAACAAACTAAACAAAAACTATCTTGTAAACAATAAGTATCTCTTAAACACTGACCTTGTTTTACACATTTTAAGGTAAAACAGTTATTTTTCAGTTGAGTTGAGGAAACCTGTTAGTTAATATGCTGCATCAAAACAAAACTACACCACCCTTCTCCCTTTTAAAGATTTCACTTTCCTCACCTGCTGCTCTTCAGCCACTTCTTGTACCACTTTCTGGGGCTGTGGAGAGAAAAAGGCAGCAAAATGACTGAATTATTGACCCCAGTGTGCACAGACTCCCTTTTGTATATTTGTATACATATTATCTTTTTATATTTCACTCCATGATGTCCACGAGCATCAGTGATTGCTCCATACCCATTTCCTCGGTCGCCCACGCGGTCGTCTCTCCCCAATAGGCTCTTTCTGAAAAGGAACAGATGAGTGGTTAAAAGAGTGGTTCACATATGTGTTGATAAGTTTGGGAAAATGAATAGGATACTTTGGATGCAGCAGCTTCTATACTGATCTTATCTGAACATAGTTGAGGAGCCTTCAAAGAGTCAAACATCAACATTTAAAGATTTCTGGCACATTCAACATATTTAGTTTTTTCTCTCCTGAGAAATGTGTGGTTTCCCATATTTAAAAACACACATAATGAGTTTGTGTGATTGACGTTGTCTAATTGCAAATTTCTACCTGAAATACCTCACACAGCGGTAACAAGTTTAGCCAGTCCAGTTACTTGACAGTAAACGTTTCTTTAAAACTAGCTGTGAAAAGACACTTCTTCTTGTCTCATCTATGCCTCGCTCAAGAAAACAAACTGACAAAATGAAAACCACTTGATTTACAGAGTGGTATTCTTCATCTACAACATGTTACACATGCAGACATGTTTCATGCCAATCTCCTGATTTGAATGGGAAGCTGCCAGCATAGACAGAGAGAGGAGAGGTATTCAAATCAGACTTCAGACCTGAACTTTAAGATGGATTTAGCAAAAATACAGTGCATCTTTAGCGTAACACTCTTGTGCCTCTTTACTATTTGTATTCTGACCAATAATTTTTATGCACATGTATAACTCATTGTTGCTGATAATGAGGCTTCTGTACATGTTCCATAAGCTATGATTCATCGGTTAAATGAAGAATCTCTTCTTTTCATTTATTTTCATACTTTGCAAGAAAATTGTTGTCCAAATCATTTTTAAAGCAACACTCCAAATGTAAATACATATACAATACATATATTTGGTGTTTGGATATTAGATTGAAAATCGCTGAGTTTTTAACTGGTGGTTGGTGTCAACCTGGATTTTTGGATTGTTTTCTGGGATCTTGTTGAACAACTAAATTAAGAAAATGAGCAGATTCTTGATTAAAACAATATAGACATTTTGATAATTGCACAGGATATCTCTCTTTGAAAACTGAAACAAATGAATAAAGAAGCATAACATTTTACTAAAGTACAATATTTTCAAAGCTGCAAAGTTTAGTATCTGAATAAATGATTTTTTCAGAATGGGTTTTAATAGTCTTATATTGACAGTATTCATAGAAGATTCTTCTATTTCTGTACAAGTCAATCTTTCATTGGTCAGAATAATAATAACTGCCTTTGCACTGACCACTCCGTCTGTGAGCACTGATTAACAGCTTGTCTTTTCTCTATTTTCAGCTGACATTTGGCCTCAGCATGCCTGCACACTGCCTTACAGTGCCCCCAAAACACATCAATCTATTTATTACACGTTACTTGAAAAGCTCTTCGGTGCACGTGAAAAACAAATCTGTTGAGCTCATATCCAGTATATTATCAACATGTGGATAGCGCTTCCATCAGTTCTAAGTTAAAATTTATGCAGCTTCTTCAAAGATGTACCAAAATTAACGACATGATTTTACATTATTTTCTATTTCGCAAATACTTTTTGTGATTTATCAAAAGTGGATAAATAGTGCCTGAAATGTTTTGACTGGAATAGTAGGGTTTAGTACTGCCGTGCTGTTACGCAAGCAAAATAAAAGTTCAAATAAATATTTAATATAGCAGAATGGTCAATTTCAACCTTCAGTGCAGTTCTAGGGCCTTTATTCTTGCTGCCTTTTGGTCGACCTCTCGGTCGCTTTGGAGTCGGTGGTCCAACTGGCTCCTGTAGAGAGAGATAGCGTACAGAGGAATGACTACCAGTGAAGAAATTGTGCGAGCTGTTAAAAACAACAACAACAACAACAACAAAAAAAAAAAACAGCGAGGAGATTGATTTTCAGAATTTATTTATATATAAACATTTTTTTTAAACATTTTATTTAATTTTATTTTTACATAATTTAATCTGATGGACAGGGCTGAGAGGATTCATCTCAAGTCACAAGACTGAAGTCCTCACCTGCTGCTGTTTCCGTGGCCGACCCCTCCCCCTGCGTGGAGGCTCAGGAGGTGACTGGGCAGTGCCTGGCTGGGGTGACGGCTCTTTGGTCCCACTATGACTCATGCCTGCGTCTGTCCACCTGCTTTAAAGAGTGTGGGCATCAAAGCCTGGAGGAGCGGCCTCTAGGGCTTAAAGAGGAGAAGACCTGAGTATCAGGAGCTGGAGATGTAAGAGGGGAGAAGAGAAAAAAAATAAAACTCTGGAAAGCATGACTGGCAATCACCTTTGACAAATTAAAGGGCAACTGGGTATATGCTACAGCTTTAAATATGTTCCTTTTTGCATCATTACCACGGTGAGTTTTGAGTAGTGCTTAATGTATCATTAGGAAGATCACTGAGAGCCTCACAGGACCTTTTTCCAGGAGCAAGCATGGGAACTGCTTATGCATAAGCCTTGGCACCGGGCTCATCGGCACACACTCAGGGGTCTGGCAAATGTGGGGAAACATGAGAGTGGTGTGCAGCGACTAAAAGTAGCACAGATATTCACAACTCAATCTACCATCCAAACTCTGCATCCACTGTACTTTACACTGTCTTTCCATCTGCCCTCTGTGAGGTATTTCTCAATGGGGTCGTGCATGTGGTGGTGGGAGTGTGCTGATGCTGCGACATGTGTTACTCTAAAACTTTTGCCACACTAATACAACTGCATGCAAAATGTGGACAGAAACAGTCACAGCACTGTGAACTCCAGGTTTGCGGCCTTTAGTCAACTCTACTGCAGGAGCAATTAGTCAGTTAGTCCACTGACAGAAAATGAAACTGCAACAAGTCTGATCAGTTAGTGATTCAAATAAAGTTTTAAGCAGAACTATCCCTCTCCAGTACTTGCCTCTCAATTTAGAGGATTTAATTTGTTGTATCTAATTTATTATCTGCTGTTAAACAGATATTTAGGAAACAGTAATAAACATTTAAAAACATTTTTTTAATGGACAAATAACTGATTCCTCTGGCAACAGCATTAGACATGTAGTCCATAAAATGTAGAAAACAATGAATAATATCTTTAAAAGATGTCTTTAAATTACTTATTATATCCTTCAACACACCAAAAACTCAAAGAAAGTCACTAAACTTTCACATAACATATATAAAGTTGGCCAATTCTTCCATTTAAGAACCTCACAGAAGAGAATAGTTGGCATTTTTTTAAGGAAATAATGACTAAAACGAGTATTTGACTATCAAAATACTTGATAACAGACATCTAATTTTCTGTAGGTTGACTAATTGATAAATCAGACAGTAGTTTAAGCTCTGTCACACTGTAGGGAAGTTATCACAGCCCAAATGTTAGCAGTATGGATCCTTTTTATAAAGTTTACTTGGTCCACGCGAATTCATTGACTTTGCACAGAATAAGAAAAACCAAGCATGTCTCTGTCGGTCATGTCCATCCGGGCTGGCAGTAAACCGTGTCGCCTGGCTTTGAAAGGGATTGTGCCAAATACTAATTGCCGACGCTGCCTATCAGGACGGCCGCACTCGAGCAGGAAGTCAAAGTCATTTGAGAAATCCGCGTCCTGTAGTTTAACGATTTTAAAGTCAAAACAGACGCACGACGTCGTCCGGTCGCTTTTCGAGTCGCTTTTCGCTGCACAACACAATCAAGCGTCTTTGCACTTCTTCTCCTGCAGCAGCAGCAGACCAGTCTGTGTTTGGCAGTCCAGTACGGGACTGAATGTACTTTTTTTGCATATGGGCGGCAATTGCAAGCACGAAAACACCGTCTTTTTCTGCAGACTTGAACGCGCCGCCGATGCGAAGCGGCGGAGCCGGAGCTGGCCGGGGGGCTCCGGGCTCAAAGTTAGCTGGCACACCCGACGGGGGCAGATCGGATGAAGCCAGCGAGAGTTAAAAAAGCTCCCTAACACAACATCCCCCTGCCTCCATCACTTGCGCAATCGATCCTCAAATGTGTTGGCTTTATGGAGTGATAACAACAGGTCCGCCGCCGAAAATGGATGGACCGAGTGCCAGCTGCAATAATAATAATTATAAAAACTTTAGCAGCCGGGACAAAAGGCAGGCAACACAGGTGCAAACGCTGTGTGTGTCCTTCAAAGCAGCGACACAACATACACACATGCATATACATCCAGGCTATAGGCTCCATGTTGAAGCTGTAATCCTGCTCATGCACGCAGCACAATGAGCGCACAGGCTGCCGGACTTACCTTGACTCGGTCTGCAGCTTCACCTGGAAGTTCACACAGTCGGTTCACTTGAGCTCCTGCACAACTATGAAAATCTGAGTATATCGACCGTCTCATTGGCTGGAGTGAAACGGTAATCTGTCCCTCTCTCGCTCCTTCTCTGTGTGTGTGTGTGTGTCTCTCCCTCCTCCTCTAATCGGAAATGTGTGTGATTCCCCCCCCCACAGACGTCCAGTCACGAATACCCCAGTTGCAGTATAATGGGTTGGTTTTTTTTTTTTAGCAGAGCAGTATGCATTGCATACTTTCTCTATTAAAGCATGTTTCAAGAAAGAACGAGGGTAGGAGGGTTAGAAAGCGCGGACCCCGCCCAGAAAAGCTCACCCACTTCAGGGAGGGAAGGGAGAGAGGGAGGGAAGGAGACGGGCATCAGACAGGAGCCAGTCTGGTTCCGGGGTTCCCAAAGTGAGGTCCGGGGGGTGGGGGTCCGGGGTTGGTGGGGGTGGGTTGGGAAGTTCCCCAGAGAGAGGAGGAAAAAGTTCAGCTCCAGCAGAAATGATAGTGAGGTCAGACTGTACACCGATCAGAGCTGAACTTCACTCCCTTCCTGCTCTTATCTGCCAACCCACGCTGTTTTAGATGTAATCCTGGGAGTCACAACTAAGGACAGAAATATCAAATGAAGTTTATAAAAGCACCGTCTACAAGGCAGCTGTCTGATATGCGTTTCATTGTGGGCAAATGTACCCCATCATGCATTGTATATATCCAGACATTAGGCACATTCTGGACTGCACTGCATGGAAACACATATCAGAAGCAAGGAGCAGTGAAAGCGCAAGCATATTTTCAAATAATAATGAAATTTTAGAATGTACATTTTTATCAAAGAGTGGATATTGGCATATTTAAATTTATAGTCAGCTCTTTGTTAAAATTTTCTGGCCCTGACTTTGTAAGTTTGGACAAACTTGAATGTTGAACCAATATGAATACACATTCCAGGGACGCAATGCTGGACTGCTCATGGAGTCATGTCAGGTGAGTGTGCTGGCATGAGGCCAAAACATAAAGCTTTAAACTGCAAAGATTATGACCAGCACTGATAGGTTGGTTTACAGTGTCCCTTTCATGATGTCACGGTAAAATACACAGACTAAAAATATCTTGTCAAAACTTAATATTTCATTTAGCATAAGTCCACAAAAATCAACCCTGATCAAGAAGTAAACTTGAATACAGAAAGCGTGTATCTGTTTCACCCTTCGCATCATTTCTCTGGCCATTACCAATAAAAGTATGACCCTGAATAACAAAGAAAACATTAGCATTTGTTTTTCATAGCAGTGTGTATTTACCAGAAGCTTCTGGCAACAGTTGCTGAGAAATGGTAGTCATAAGTGGATTTTGATTAGCCATCCACTCCAGATATTACTAAATGAGAGTGAAAGGAATGACAATAAAATCTTAATTCTCAACCTGCTATTTCTAAATGCTGAGTAAAGCAGGAGAATAACTCAACATCATTATTCATCTGTGGATATTGGCTACACACTTTGGCCCCGTTAGTCCCTATTTCTGCATAAAAAGAAAAATGTCAGCGTCTTCTGATTGTTCAAGACAAAAGAAAATGTTGGTGTGAAATTTACAGAGAGAAAGAAGTAGGAAATATTATTGGGAATAAGAAAAGGGAAGGTGTTGTGGTGGTTGGGATTGTGTGAATTGTGCACGCGTGTATACTATACAGAGAGAGTTCAGTGGCCTTCTGCAGGCTAGTGTGTCTGAGATTCGGTCGGACTCTGATCTTGAGGTTTATTTAAGCTGAATTCCGTGGGTTCATCAGGACCGGGTTACAAAAATCCTCCTATAGAACTAGAAAGAATGTGCAGCGCATACAGTTCTGCATAAGGCACAATGGCATGTCTTTGGAGGTGGGGGCAGGCATCAAAAGACAGGCAGAGAAGGGATTTCTTTAGAGGCTGGGGGCAAAGAAGGTATTTTGGAGCTCCATTCAGTGCCGGGGAGAAGAGGGGAGGCGTTTTGTGGCAACACGCATTTCCAGGGGATGTTGGGAACTCAAAAACTGCAGCAAATCCAAAACAGCACCTCTGTTATTGGAGGTGAATTAGCTCCAGTCATTCTTCGCCAAACCAAAGTGCTACAATTCATCTTGATCCTCAAATCCTTTTAGTTTTTGGTGAATAAATAACAAAAGCTGGCAACACTGTACTTTAACGATTTAGCCTTTATAGACAATGCCTCAACATTTAAGAAAATTGTTGACTAAACACTTTAATGCAATTGTTAGTACATACAAATATCAATTATGCCAACAACTAAAACAAAAAGTCTAATCTTTACTTGGTTTACATGGTTCTTTGTTTTGAACCTTAGCAAAGATGTAGTTCATGAATTTTAATAGCTCTACTGATGCATCCAATAAAAGTTATTTTGACTAAATGTATCAACTGAATATAAATGCATGTAGTTATATACATCTTAAAATGAAACAATAATATTGAAATTAATAACAAAATCTTATACAATAAAATGTGATCATATAATTTGATGCATTACTTTCACTTTGAATTGTAAAAGAAATTTGAGCAAAACAAAAGTGTAAATGCATAAATGAATAACTGCTCCAGAGGAGTTTGATAGTGGATTTGATCAGTCCCTTGCTAGATAGCGGAATGTGTCTTTAAGCCATCTCCATGACTTTCTTGATCCAGTCTACGTAGACAGAGACACGGATGAAGATGTTGGGCTGTCCTGGGTGTCCACAGCGCCTCATGGGGATAATCACACCCTCCAGTACCCAGCAGTCCCTGTTCTGACATGCCAAAGGGCCACCATAGTCTCTCTGCAGACACACAGGAACAACATCCTGCAGTCATGATTTGTCTCCGTTATGAGTGACTGTCACTGCTGACATTGGAAACATCTCAGAGTCTCATCTTGTCCAGTAGACTTCCATTATGTGAATGGTGGACGTATTTGATTTATGGGAACATATAAATAGCTCTGTGTTCTTCGCTTAAGTGATTTTCACCATTCGAAAGGTTTTTCCTCACTTTCAGAATCTGAACTCTTTTTGCACCCTTTCTGCACTTTTTGGTGGTATTCTTGGCCATTAAAGGCACAATTTGACATCAAGGAGAACATCAATAATATTCATGCCTGTACAGTAAACATGAAGTTACTGCCAGCCAGCTTAACTTTTCATGAAGCCTGGAAAGCTCCAGCCTGGATCTTTCCAGTGTTATCACAATCCTCCTAATAGCATGGCGAAAGCTCAGAAGCACACAACCCCCTTTCGTCTCCATTTTATACTTGAGCTTCTCTATGAATTCAATATAAATTTTACGCTGGAGTCAGCAGCCAAAAGCTGGAAAAACTGGTAACAGCCAACATTGTCTTTTGGATGGATATAACTTAGTGGGTAGCGTTGTTTATATAGAGCTTTAAAGATGCTAGTAGGTGGAATTTGTTACCTGCAGACTGAGACTTGTGCAATTTTGTGTTTCCCCAAGTTTCCATCTTTTATGCTAAGCGAAGCTAACCAGCTGCAGGATGTTGGTGTACTTAAATGTCATGTATGAGAGTTAGCATATCATCTAAATGCTGTGGAAGAAAGTGGAAAATGTTCAATGCTATTTCATACTGAAGTGAATGCCAAAGAAAACAGTGAATAGTGGGGCACCCCAGTGACCTGGTGGTTAAAATTTATACCATATTAACAACGTCTTTGGTTTGGCAGCCACTTCACGGCCGAATCACTACTATAACTGAACTACTGAGGGCAAAATGTCAAAATATACTCTTAAAAAGAAAATAGCCAGTGATCCAAATGAAAACTACAAATATTTCTTTTAAACGTCGACAGTAAATCTTTGACATTGCACATGTTTGCATGGACACCTACCTCACAGGCGCCCACTCCACCCTGGAAGGAGCTCGTGCACATCTCATTCTCGCGAACACGACCTCTGAAGTATTTGTTGCACTCCTTGTTACTAAGAACTGGTATGTGGGCCACATTAAGGACAGTCTCATCTCCAGTCCCTTGAGAAACAGGTGAGGAGGACGAACAAGTTAGCAGCAAATCAGTTTAGAGCGATGTTGGAAAAAAAAAGGAAAGTGCTTTGATGTTGAATGGCTAAGGAAGTAGCATCGCCATCATCAAGGTCTGACGAGCTCTAGAGCTTTCTCTTTTCACTTGAGTGTGACTTCAAGGGAAGAAACAAGAAGGCTTTTCCAAAGCAATCTATTATTAATAAATGTCAAAGAAGCAAACCGTAGCTGCATGACAAGGAATGTTGTGGATTCAGAGAGAGGTTATCATTTCGTACTTGCCTCTCGTCTCACCCCATCCAGCGATCTCACAGGTCGTCCCCTCAGCTACAATGTAGCGCTCAGGAGGGAGGCAGATCTGAGAGACACGCTCATTAAACTGGGCAGGGCTACAGAAAGAATAAGGAGTCAGCATGAGATTATTGGTATGTCTGAGTATGTGTGTGTGTGTATGCTGAGGACACTTTGACAGAACACACTATTCCAGTTGTAACATAACCAGCTGAGACTCAGAGGGCCCGCAGACGATTTTGGTGAGAGGGATGGTTTGCACGCCAGGCTCTCCTTCCTGCGGATCTCGAAAGAGTGTTCCCATCATGGCCGAGTACCCAGGCAGGTCCACGTAGCTGCATGTGAATGCATGCATATAACACAGAAACACACTCTAAGTTCATTCACTGTAATTTAGCATGCTAGTCTACTAAAATGTTCAAATTAGCACTTAATTCAAGGGAACATCATTAGTTTTGTATACATTTGGTCAATCGAAATATTTCAAAAAATTCAATTTTGAACTGAGGATCCAAATGGAGCTATTACTAAGCAATGACTGGTGCCACCCATTCACAGGAGGCATGAATGTGTTCATTAAATTTCTATCTTCATGGTGGTATGAAAAAAAGGCAGTAATTTAACAAAGCATTCACCGTCTGAAAATTTTTGTCAGTTCAACAAGCAGTTGTTGAAATATCAGAACTTGGACCAAATGAATGGACAAACGTTACCATCCTTAGAATAATGTTGGCTAAAAATGCATCAAATTAAAGCAGCAGAGGATGAGACATCCTGATGTTTGGTTATAAGTGTTGGTTAGCTTTTACCATCCTGTTGGTGAATAAATAACAACTTTACTTTTCATTTGCATGTCACATTAAATCCTGTTTTGCACCTCAGTGTGCAGGATAATGTTTTCAGGAATGTTTTCTGCTTATTCACTCTGCACACTAGTGGATTTTGGCTGCTTTTTTTTTTTTTTGTTTTTTTTTGGCAGCTCATGAATTTAAATGATCCTGCTGCGCCCTGCTGATGGGTTGTTTCTTCAAAAACCTTCACATAAATAAGGTTTACCAAGAGGAGAAACACTGTTTGGTGCTGATCACCCATCTGGGGTTAACCAGGGATCCTCCACAGAAATGGTTTCCTTTCCTGCACACAGAGGTCAGAGGTCACACACAGCTCAGCAGAGTGGATTTTACTTGTTCATGACTGAACACTGTTGGCCGTCAGAGTCACCTGTCTCTGAGGCTCACTGTCCACGGTGAGTTTCCAGGAATCCCATTCACAATACGCAGCCTTGTCCTCTGGACACGGTCCTCTCTCTTTCCACACTCACTAAACTCAACCTTCTCTGTGTTCGTAAGAATGCGGGAAGAAAAGTGGAATTACATTGTGAGAACACACAAGGATGCTTGTTGTCAACTCAGAAAGCGTAGGCTACGTAATTGTAATTCAGAAACTGACCTACTGACTCAGTCAGGGACACTTTCTCTCCAGCTGTTTGAAAACATTGAGAAACAAATGAAATATTAAATTTCATGACAGCAAAATGAGACACTGAATTAACTTACACTACACAGTGAATAAAACAACATTTACAACCTCAAGATAGGCAAAGAAAACATAGGTCTGTATCTGTACCACACTGTTTGATGGCACAGTAATCAAACTCCGTTTTGGGGTCAGTGGTGTAGCACCAGGGGCCATGCCGGTCCCCATCTGGATTACGACAGTAGTTCTCTGTCAGATTGGCTTCAGGGTGTGTCCTTGGGTTGATCCTGGAAAACAGCACAGACTGTTTTGGTTAAAGCTATAAGCATCAAATAAATGTCATGAATTTTGCACAGCCAGCAATTAAGATTCATCTTCTTCCATTTTTCCATTTTTTTTTTTTTACATAAGTATTTTGAAGTTAGTATGAAAGAGGCCAACATCTCTTATAACTCTAAATCAATCAAAACACCACATTTAACAAAGAGGCAGCAAAATTTATTTTCCAAAAATGTAACAGCAGTTCTTTTCTTTCCTTTGAGCAATGCATTGTGGGAGAAAAGCAAATGTACTCCTGAAGCATTGCCAATTTTTTTTTCATGCATATTGACTGTTTTCAGTATATTGTCTTTTGTTACTTTTCTAGTGTGAACAGACATCACAGCAAAACTCCGCCGAGGCTTACAGACTGTGCTCTTCTTGTTCAATAAAAAATTTGTAAAAGGGGAATAAAAAAGAATTTAAGTGTCATCGTACCTGGTCTGGTGAGGCGTGTTAACGTTCCATCTCTGGCAGGTGATCCCTTTACGGGTTTTGCGGACCATTCCTCTGTAGTTTCTTCCATTTTCATGGTAGCAATCTGAAAAAGACATTGTTATCGTTAATATCAATCTTTTTTTTCGCCTTAATATTAACCTGAAATTATGGAAAATGATATGATTAGTCTGTCCTATGTTTGTCCTTATGCAGGATTGTAGCGACAGATGAGGACACTGCACACGGAGAGTTCAATTGTACAACCATGTATCGGGATAACAGATGGAAAACAGCTTTTTGGTCAACTCTGGTGCAACAATGTTTAGTATAAATTGATGTTAGGAAATGCACTTATTTGCTCTATGTTGGATGAGATGGATACCAGACTACCAGTCTGTTGGTTAACTAAGAAGCTACAACCAGCAGAGTGGAAACTGAAGAGTGGAAGAAACGGGTTGCCTAGTTCTGTCCAAACAATGAAAAGTAATCCAGGCAGCTGCTACAACTGAGCATCTAACTTTTGGGGTGAACATATTTTCTTAATGAGCACTGTTCCTGGTAAATAAAAGACAATATAGATTATACATTAATAGAGATAAATTAATAATTAACCTTGTCAAACTTTGGGTTACCTTGTAAGTGACTTGTTTTAATGGCCCCTGTGTTACCAGAGTCTTGGTTACAGTGGCCTTGCTTCATCCCCACAGAATATATACAGTTGAGACAGTTTCTGCAGTCATTAGGCCACCAACACCAGTGTTGTAAGTAGCTAACATTATTGAAGGTTTTGTTTTTGTCAAATATAAAACAAGAGCTGTACCTTCTGCTTCTATGTCATCTGCACAGCGTTTGATCTGCAAGCAGAGAGCGGTCCTCATCTCTGGCACAGACGTGAAGCACCAAGGAGCCTCTGATCCATCTGGATTACGACAGTAGTTCTCCTCCAAACCCCTGGATGAGATGCGACATGCAATTGGATTGATCAGTATTCACTGAGTCTCATCATAGCTGCATTAAATGACAAACATGCAACAATGTCCCAGTGCCCTTTCATTTATACATGATGATTACACCACTTTACATCACAACATTTCTTCTAATTTCTGCTAAAAATGGATGGCTGGAAAAACTCCTTATGGATTTTGGCATGATGAATGACTGCTGTGTCACAAATACGTTTTAATACTCGTTTCACGTCCACATTGTCACTCAGAGCAAGCTGCTTTTTAAGATGTACTTGCTAACAATCTTTCATATACTGTCAACTGCCAGCAGAGAAATATGATCAGGAGAAATTTTGCTGCAGGGACATCTTCACATTAATATTCATGTGAAACTAAACTGGAATACTTTCATCTTTCAAACACCCTCAACTTCTTTCCCTTTCTCCCTCATGCTTACTTGCATTCATATGTGTTTGGGTAGAAGGGATGCTCATGAGGATACTGGGCATCCCAACGCTGACAGGGGATTCCTGACGTTGTCTCGTTGACTTTACCACGGTAATCCTCCCCGCGGCGACGGAAACAGTTTGTGGTAAAGCTGGAGCGCTGACGTTTCTCAATGCGAACCTCAGCTGGGCAGGGCGACCAGAAAGGAGAGGAAATAAATTAGTGATACAAGTCTTCTTTGGATAAATCAGGGGCTCAGTGATATGATGGGTGACGGGCCCACTGATCAGGAGTATTCACCAATGAAGGGAGAAAAGGAGCTTTTGTGGATTTAGCAATTTATATTATGACAACCCTATTTTAGGGGGATGGGTTTGTCTGAGCCGAATCTGTTTCAGTTGTGATATTCCAGTATTTCCTATATGACAGCACAGAAGGACTGGGACTATAAATTACAGAGTAGTCGTGCTGTCAGACTGAATACATCCATATGGTCCTGTAAGTGATCTTTGTTTAGCTATTCCAGCCCATTTTTAAATTAAAACACATGCACCCACGACAGAAGACTATATGTAATGTTTTTGTTGCTGATTATAATTGATTTTAATGTGAAGCAATGATTTCTTTTTTTTGGGCTGCGCCACAGGATGGTGCTATCTTATAGACTTTGTGCTCTCAGTGGAAATACCTCTGCTGCCAGTGTCTTGTTGCACAACTCACAACTCATGTTGAATTTTTGGCCTAAACACCGAAGTTCCATTTGGTTTTATTAATTTAATAGTAAATGTTCAGCATTTGAATTAGTTTGGCATGTAATTTCTTAAATATTAACAACGCTGGTCCAAACTTCAAAATAGGTAGAACCAGAAGCACTGCTTTTTAATTCATATTAATTTGATATAAAACAAAACACTGGTTTAAATTATTTTCCTTCTACCATACCTAGTTTTTATGTTTATTTGAAATGGCTACGCCTACTACGACTATAAATGAATGAAATGTATTCTTTATCACAATAAAAATGTTATAACATATGAATCAACAGGTTATAAGTTTGATATTCAGCTATTTAAGTTTTTAGAACATTAACTGAGAATCAGGAAGTTCAACAAAGTTCAAAAGTGAAATGTTACACACTCTGTAAACACTCTGTTGGTGGTCTATCCAAATAAAGACTTACCTAATAACAAAATGTCTCACAATTTGGGAGGTAATTTCACAACCAAGGAAAACTTACTTTTTTCTGAATTTAATTACAGTGACTTAATGGCATTCCCAAGCGCCACTGTGTCTCCTTAATGTCACAGTAATCAGCTCTATTTAGCCTGCCTCTCTAACTAATGACTAAAATGAAACGGGGGAAACAAGGAAGAAGGTTAAATCCAGTAGACTTACAATACCAGGCAACATCATTGAGACATTTGATCTATGAACTATAGCCAAATAGTGAAACATGTCTTGTACAACTGTCCAAAACCACACTATCAGAAATTATTAAGAAACCAGCAAAACGTTTTATTTTTCAGAAAGCAGACAGCAAATAATGAGCACTTTTCCATTAAAAAAAATCAGTATGACTAACCCATTGTTCCGGGTCTAATCTGGAGATGAGCATTTTAATAGTGTCACCGTGACAAAGCACCAACTTACTGCACTTGCTGATTTCGCAGTTTTCTCTCTCCACCTCAGGGTCGGTGGTGTAACACCAGGGCACCGGAGAGGCGTCAGGGTTACGACAGTAGTTATCATCTAGACTCTTATCAGGATACCTGAAAAATACACATGAGCTATTGTTTTATATCTATAGTATGAAACAAAGCACCAGCAGGACTGTATCAGTCAAATGTACATGCTGGTAAGTTCAGGTGATGAATTTTATGTGGCTGGTCAGGTACATGACAGGTAATATGGTAATGAATCCACGTTACTTTTCAGGCTGGTAGATGTGTTGGTGAGGGTACTGCTGGTCCCATCTTTGACACTCTCTGCCGGTCACTGTGTGGTCCACTTGCCCTCTGTAGTCTTCTCCATTGCATGTGATACATACCTCTGCAAAAAAAAAAAACAACCCACAAAGTCACAGTCAAAGTGTGACAGGTGAGAGGAGGAAAAGACCAGACATAAAGAAAACCCATCATTTCCAAGTAATTCCCTTTAAAACACTAATGTAAGCATATTATCATTTTAGGACTGTGTGATTTGTTGATAGTTACAAGTTAATGTCGGTGCACATCAAGTTAAAGAAGAATATAAATATATCTTCAAAAATGTCTTCCTGTGTATATAACTAGAAAGAATACTCAATAAATAAATAATGTGACTTCTGGACTTTCACTGAAGATTGTTTACATTTTCCCTTAGATTAGTAGGAAATTGTGTAAAAAATGTCAGTAAATTATTAAGAAATTTCAGAACCCCTCATTAAAGCATTATCCATCACATTGGTTTAATGTCTCTGAACAGAATGTACCATCTTTGCACTGGGGAATGTTGCAGCTTTCATAGCGTCGTTCGGGATCTGTGGTGTAGCACCAGGGGCCGATGCGATCCCCGTCTGGATTCCTGCAGTAGTTCAACTCCAGGCCATTAGCCGCTGTTGGAGTCCACCTGAGAATGAGTTTTTGCAGTCAGTGACGGGCCCTCATGGATTGCACATTTACCGCGTTACGATAAATGATGCCACAGAGTGCTATCCCTACGCTGAGTGCTGGAGCACTGCAGGGTTTAATGGAGCAGTCCTACCACATGTCCAATCCTGTCAAGTACATGTCTTTTCACCCCTCTTACTGAGAATGATGTAACAATACCTCTGACCGGAAGTCTTCCGACTACAACTGTGCCGGACCCTGCTCAAGTGGAGAACGATTGAACAGTCTCACTAAACCCATTTTTATTGAAAGTTTTCAGGCCTACGCTCTCACAGTGATCCAAAACAGACAGATTTTAAGAGTGAGCACTCCACTGGAATGGCTAGAGCCGCAGCTCAGCGTCTCCGTCCTTCATCATTCTGGACATATCGGCAGCTTTTGAACCACCACATCCTGCTCTCTGGACTGTCTGACACAGGCATCTTGGGCAAAGCACATTCTTGGTTGAATTATATGTCACTGAGCGCTCCTTCTGCTACATAGAATAAATTCAACTAGACCACACAACCTCTATGTGGATCTCGGCTTCACTCAATGACACATCCACGTAGATAAAGGAATGCCCAGGTCAACGAAACCTTTCTAAGACTGAACTGCAACTCACAAACTAAACAACAGGAAAAGATCAGAGATTCATAATCATTGACATTAAAAGTAACCCTTTATGTCCACAATTTGGTCAGTATGCACAGGTATGATTAGGTATTACACATCCTAATAAGGATGAGAGCAACTTAGATGTGTATGTATGTGTACATGTAAAGATGAAATGGCAATTTATCCTCATTTTCTTTCAAACGGATGTTTCAGTACTCATGCCAAAACAATGTCCTGACTGCGATGTGTGAAAGCCGTGCTGTACCTGTGATCATGAGGAAACTTGGACCACCACTGTTGGCAGGTGAGGCCGCTTCTTGTGGTGAAAACCTTCCCTCTGTAGTCTTCCCCTTTCCCCACGATGCACTTCCTGACGTAGACTTCACATCGAAAACAGCCGATTAAACAACAGCACCCAACAGGAAGCTGATCTCTCGGCCTGTGTGAATCTCACCCTTCTTTTCGTAGAGGTCGCAGTTTACGTTTCTCTTCACCTCTGCGTTGCTGCCATCACCCACCCAAGGCAAATGCTTACAGGTGACAACCGGACGTGTCTCGTAATTGAACGCTCTGGTGGTGAGGAATAAATTCATGTCAGACGTGTAAAAATGAATGGGAAAAAATTAGAAAAAAAATCTGATGGGGGGAGATGCTTTGAAGGTCTTTATTGATTGCTCTCTTTTTCTAACAAGGAAATAAACAGACATCTGAGGTTTGTGATGCTGCTGATATGATGCTTTTAGGTGCCTTTAATAAGGATACCTGCAGTCCAGTGACTGTGAGCAGCGGAGGGCACATTCCTCCAGGTTCAGCCGCCGTAACATTAACACCCGAGCTGAATTCCAGGAGGTGGGCACCAGTTCTCTGCCCTCGGAGCGCTGGAAGTCATTCAGAGAACTGCGGTGCCCTGTGAACACACAACAGAACCAGAACCATCACAGTCCGCTTATTATAAGTCTGATCAGGAGTGCAGGTGATAACTGAACTCCTACCAAACTACATCATTTGGGCCTGAGCCTGCACACATACAACCTTTGGACCAAGAGCCCGGCAGCTGCTGGTCTTTGAGGCCAGAAAAGGCTTTTAAGAGCAACATATCTGGTTACTGAAAAAAACAACCCCTACTGCTATCACTACAACTGCCAACAGCACAACTCCAACAATCACCAGCATGTATGACTAGAAAACTTTAACAAACCTTTAATTCCACATGTTCATCCAAAAACAGAAAATAAATTACTGGTTCGTATTTGTTATTTTGTATTTCACTCAAAATCTGCTGACAAAATACACATTAACTTTAACAAGTCATTGCCCTGATAACATTGATTGGGAACTTTTTTATTTAAATGTATTTAAAATTAAAAACAGAGATCAGAAAATATTCTTACCAGTAACCAGCCCCACTGCCAGGAGAAGTGTGGAGAGAAGCAGTTTCATTGTTTGTAGTCTGCGGTAGATAAATACTGGATACAAGTGTGACCACAGACCTGTGGAGGGTTTCTTTCTTTCTCTCTCTTTATTTGTTACGATCAACCTGATGAGTGCCAAATCCCCCAAATGTTCATTGACTTTGGAAATCCACGAAAAAAACAAAACAAAACAAAACAAACACAACAGAAAGAAAAATCCTGAATCCTGAAACACAAAAAGCCAAACGCAACACTGCTGTTATTCAAACAGAAGCCCTGAGCCCCAAAACGCAGCCGATCAATATTCTGTATTAATGATTAATGAAGAGGCACATCGGTCTTTCCTCCACATTACTCCTCTGTGTGAAAAGAAACGGGATTTTAATCTGCTGCCATGATAATAAAAGCAGTTCTCCAGAACAGACGCTAGTCGTCAGTAGAATGATTTCCAGAGGCCTTTTTTTCCGCCTCCTGTTTTCCGGGAAATAAAGTGAAACTGCAGCTGCTGCTGGACTGCAAACTGTCGGTCGGTTCATTTCTCCAAACGTTCAGGTAAGAAGAGTTGGGGCTTTCTTTGTTTCCTCTGTGAAGAAGAGCAGAAGCTCCAGCTCGATGTGACGAATAAAAATGATCTAATGTGGACTTTGATCAGATTGTTTAACCTGTCAGCTTCTCCCCAGCAGCTCCGGGACAGACAGGACTGTGGGACAGCATACAAAAGGCTCTGTGGACAAATGAACAGGGACATGATGTAAAACTGTGCAACACGTGTCTCTGTGGAGAAATGTGACTGTAAGACAGCTGCTCATTCACCCTGTCCCTGTTTATTGAGCAGGACTCTCAGATGGCACATATGAAATTATTGTGTCCATATGAGCAAATGCTCCCTGATGCCTGTTATTCTTTTACATAATTGGTTTCTATTAAAGGGAAATTATTTGTAACATGTAAATGTGGCTAAATGGAACCATTAAAACAATAAATAAATAATAACCGTTTTTACATTTTACTTCCCCGTTTAGAAAATCTTTGATACATATTTTACCTGAAACTTTAACTCAGTAAACTTGTTATGTGTTTTATTTTAGGTTTGCAAATAACTGTTTTCTTTATTTTGGATGACGTTTTTTGAGTTGGGTGTGCTATAATAGTGAATAGTGTCTGTCACAGTAAAAGTTAAATGTTTGTTTGAAAAATAGATACCAGTTGATTTTCAGTTTATAGTTTGGCACCCATGAGGTTTTTATCCCATTTTTTTTTTTTGCTTTAAAGGCTTCATCTGAATCAAAGGTTTAAGGATAAGAGATTTTCTTATGTTGACATTCTGAAGCCCTCTCAGACAAATTTACAACTCAGAGCCATAAACTGAAAGTGAAATTGGTTGGATTATGACTGTGTGTTAATTTGCAAACTGATCTGTGAATCGTCTTTTTTTTTTCGTCCAGGATGTCAGCTGTTCGGATATCAGAGGGGAGTGTGCAGGTGGAGAGCTGCAAAGCACCGCTGTTCTACAGAAAAAGTGAACCAGCCGCAGGGGAAGCGAGGATGTCAGTTTTACTCCTTCATGGTATCCGTTTCACTTCAGAAAACTGGCTTGACATCGGCACTCTAGAGACTCTGGCCAAAGCTGGCTGCCGCGCTGTTGCCATCGACCTGCCAGGTGAGTAAGAGGGAAACAAATATGGGCTTCTTCACTACTCCACACAGGTCTGGATTACTAACCAGAGTGAGCAGCAACTGCCCTGGACTCCCAGGAGTCCAAGGGTCCTAAAAGCCCCATGTTTACTGTGTCTGGTCGTTGGAGGTCAACTTATGTAAGAGACTAGCTTTTTTTTCTGTGACTTCTAAGCAGGTTTATGGAGTTAACTGAGCTATGACTTTGAGAAAAGCTCTTTTTAATGTAGACTGCAACAATTGAGTGATAAAGGTTTGAAAATACCACGAGTGTCTCACCGCGTATGAGTATCAGCCACCACTGCTCACTGTAAGTGGTAAGTTGCTGGTGAGTGGGACATACTGTAGCTTCCCCTCATGCTGTATCATCACCTCAAATATCTTCCCTCCAAGTCTCCCGCCCCTCCCAGGTTGAAATCCAGAAGTCTAAAGATTTCATCCGTACCGTCCCTCTCTGTCTGTCACAGGATTTGGCCGATCTAAGTCAGCTGAGGCCCCAGCGCCGGTGGGAGAACTGGCCCCTGCCGGTTTTCTGAAGGAGGTGTGTGAGCAGTTAAGCCTGAGCCCCGTGGTGGTGATCAGCCCGTCCCTCAGTGGCATGTACTCCCTCCCCTTCCTCCTTCAGCACCAGGCTCTCGTACGAGCTTACGTCCCTGTTGCTCCTATCTGCACAGACAAGTTCACAGCAGAGCAGTACCAGAGTGTGAAGGTACATTCTGTGCATGGGATATGCCTCTGATTGATATTCTTTTGTAGTTTTCTTCACTGGACTTTTTTTTATACAGTATGTGCGCTCTTTATTTGCTTTTTAAAGGATAACTTGAATAACCGTGAATGTCAAATCCAATTTCCATCCCTTCCTTCTCTTCATTTTGAAAGAGGCTGTGGATTTTTACACGGTACCATGACAGGAGAAGATATGACTTTGTACTTTCACAGTCACCATCGGCTTTCATCCAACACCTAACAAGTTCCAAATCTAATTTCTTTGATGGCAAACCAAATGACGGTGATGAATCCATGAAGGATACGTGTGTGTTACAGAGATGTAGTTCGCCTCCAGAAACACAGGACGCCTTTACTGGAGAAGCAGATGGTGCTCTGTGGTTTGGAGAAAATATCAGTGTCATCATGTCAAAGCAGATTCAGAGCTGTTGTGGAAATTGTGTGATTTAGTCATATTTAAGCATTTTTTGTTATTGATCTTATACATTGTACCAACTCACACTACATTTTTTACCTATCCTTTCTGCATAGCTAAAGCCTGCAGCTTTGACACTAAATCTGGAATAGGACTTTTACTTTGAGTACATTTGTACTGGGGTACTGTGACTTATAAGCAAAGCAACCGAATACAAGTAATAATAAAAACTTACTATTTTATTTAGTTAATTCGCTAGCCACATGAAGTAGTCACACCAAATAAAATTAAAGGCTGTTTCACTCTCTCCTTTTTTTTTTTTAGGACATCCACCAAATCCCTTTTGGAACAGGTTTTAATTTTCTGTGTATTTGTGGCTCATCAGGTGCCATCGCTGATTGTTTATGGCAACCAGGACACTCAGCTCGGGGAGGTGTCGCTGCAGAACCTCAGCAATCTGGCCAATCACAGTGTGGTGGTGATGAAAGGAGCAGGTCATCCCTGTTACCTGGATGATCCGGACACTTGGCACAAAGCCCTCACACACTTCCTTAACATGCTGTGAAGCTCTTCAACTCTGCAGAGAGATTCACACACATTCACATGAGAACCTCAGCGGAGCTGCACAATATAAACACAATATGTTCATTCATGACAAATGTAGACCACAAACATTCTCTTTCATCACCTAATTTGAACTTTTTAATTGTGTTAGTGATGAAGTGGGAAATCAAGTCTTTTGTAATGATTAGGAGCTGATGAGGCTCAGACTCTGCTCAGCATTTTGGGAGATATGTTTTCTGGAAAATGGCTCCCAGATTAGAAAAAGTATGATACATGACCCAATGTAAAACACATTCATCTAACTTTGGGCAAGGAAAAAAAAAAAAAAAAAGTACATTTCCCAAAATGTTGAACTCTAACACTGCACCATGAAAATGTATATTTTGTATTACAACTGATACAGTTACAATTTCTTATTTTATAGATTTTCTATTTTCAATTCAAGCCAGCAAATTAAATAAACCTCCAGCTGCGGCTCAATGAAAAACCAAACACCACACCACGCTGAAATGAAGTGAAAAATATGAACAATATTTAATAACTGATTCTCTGTAATAAACAATTTGAAAATTTTTTACAAGGAGTCACAGACACAATATTTTACAAATTTTGCCCTCTTCTTCTTCTTCTTTTTTTTTTTAAGCTTCATCTGTACAAAAGAATGGAGCGACATGGACCAGTGCCCAGAAAAGAAGGAGCGAAATCTTTCGCGCACACACAAACATTCACTCACATACGTACGAGAAATAAAAGAAACAGAAACAAACGCAAAGAAATTAAAAACATTTTGACTTCAGATTTCAAACTTATCAACAGTGCTGTATTCCTATATATTTTTTTTGACTTCACTTAAGATTTGACTGACTTTTTTTTTTTTTCCTCTAGATGTTATTTTTTCACACACTTGTCAAACATGGTCACATAGCACCAGACTACAGACTACAGAATCACATACACACGTGTCTTTCCCACAGAGACGTACCGACAGAGATGCAGCGAGGGGTGGGAGGGGGCTTTGCCAAAAACGCTCCTTTTACTTATTTTAGGGGCGTCTCCCAAAGTGACCCCTTCCCCTTGTCTCCCAAGCTGGTCCAATTTTCTATATTTTTTCTTTTTTTCCCCTTTGGTTTTTTTTTTTTTTTTTTTGGCAAAAGTATATTTATCAAATCACAGCAATCATACGTGTGCCCCCTAAGAAGTCATTTCCTGTCAGGATGCAGACTCAGGTGTAACTACATTGACTTCCTCCATGACTTTCTGTTTGACAGGCCCGTGCTGCTCTGTGGAGACCCACTCCCTGAGCTTGCCTCTGACATCCCGCCTGGTCACAGGAAAAAAAAAAAAAAACTTGCTCGATTTACTACTGTCTGGTGCTTTACATCTCCCAACTGGGAATGAATAAGTGTCATTACATTTTAGCTTAAATGCGTTTGTGGGAGCTTTGTGCGTAGTGTCTTGGTGCAGGTGCACAAACTGTAGGCCTACATATTTATGTCTATGTGTATGTGTGTGAGACTGTAAGCATAGAGAGCCGGGAAAAGAGAGGAAGTCGCAGGGCGTACATTTCCACAGGCACGTGTAGCGTTCATTTACAGATAGTGGAAATAGGGTAATACAGGCAGAATTAATGGCACAGGACAGACAACTAATGCCAGAAAAGTAAAACTGCAACCGTCAATCAGGCGACCCTCGGCCCAAACCCAACTATGATAAGAACCAAAATGTAAATACAAATCTTGATTTTCAATATTTTTTTTTTCCACTGTCTTCTGTTTATTTTCCCCAGTTTGCTTTCTTGAGAGCCGCCGTGCAGTTACTGTGCCAGCATATTTGTCACATCAAAGAGTATCAACAACTGTACAGCATGTGTGTTTAGGTTCAAATCGTTGTGTGAATCTTCCCACCTGAGCAATACAGTGAGGGCTGTGAACACTGAAGGTCGGGGGTTTCTTAAAATCTTACAAACTCCCACCTACTTTCAAGCATCAAATTGAACAGACATCAACTGATATTGAATATCGATATTAAATCATTCCAAGACGTAGAAATACAAAACTCGAGCTCACTTTACTTACCAAGAAAAAACCCAGGGAAATGACTATTTTGGACCAAATTTGTGTGTGCGTGAGAAAGAGTGTACATGAAAGGGGTGGGGGACATATCAGAGCTCTGTATTGTGTAACACTAAGGCAATTATAGAGGCTTTGTTATCTATGTTGCATTTGTTGAACACTGATGAACTACACATTCTTTCAGACACCTCTGCTCCCTTACTGTAGGTTGATATTTAAGCCGACAGATGGTTTGATTCGGTAAAATCTCTTTTTTTTTCTCTCCACAACACCACTTGATTTTGTCCTTTGCAAACATATGATCAGGGAAAAACAGCTATGCTACCACAGCTGTCATCCCTCACACACTCCATTTAAAAGACATTCCCTTTGAGGGGGTTTTAGCACAAACTAACACACATACATCCACAAACACATACGATTCAGGCAGAACTGTAGCAGTCAGGTGGCCCTAATAAACGTTAAGTTGCTGTATACTGATAGTGTATCATAGATCTATACATGGCTTTGTAAAGGAACGGTATAGTAACTCCATACAATGGCAGTCAGGTGGCACTGAAGGGGCACAGCAACTACAGCTGAGAGGGCAAATACATTAAGCTAGAGCTGCTCAGTGTGATGGCTCCGTGTAAAGCTATATCTATAGCCAACAGATTCAGTCCCACAGGCTCCAAAGCCTCAAAGATGGCTGCTTTATGAAGGTACTGTACAGTTGCTCTACTCATACACAGCCAATGCATTCCAAAACAAAGTGCGTCAAGGCACTATGAAACAGAGCGGCTCCTAAACATGGGAGTCTAAATGACTTTTCACACATCTTAATGATCAAATGACAAACTGTGATGGATTACAACCAGAGTACTACCGTACGTGATCACCATATTTAGTGGCCTCTTCTGCACTTTTGTTGGAAATGTTGATAAGCCCCAATCCCCCAGCAGCGAATGGTTTTGAAGTTTGAACAGCATCAGTCAAAGGTAAAATTAGCCCCCAAAGAAAAAAAAAAAAATGACTAGCCCAAAAAGAAGAAAAACCTCACCTTTAACTACTATGAAAGAGCCACGGGGCAGAGAGCTTGGTGTTTTGTGAATAGAAGTTAAGCACATATACAAATCGTGATATAGAGGTTAGTGGAGAAGCCTCATGAGGATTGGCATAGGTGAGCTTTTCTATCAGAGGGCCCAGGTTCAGGGAGGTCTTTTTTTTTTTTTTAACATCAGTCTCAACCAGAGGTCAGTGTGGTCAATTGATGGTAAGGAGAATACTACACAACATCAACGGTGCTTCTGACCAAATCTGCAACAACTGAATGCTGACTCATATTTTACAGCTTTTACTAGCGTAAGACAGATAGCACTGGCCGCAAATAGTCAATATAAGGAGGAATACTTCAAGAATTATGATTATCATTGTGTAGTAAAACAATCCCCCAGTGAATGTCTTTGAGAAGTATTAATTTATAATTTGGAGCTGCACAAAAAGAACCAGCCTTCAGCTTCTGACCACACCTCCTCTCCTGGTTTATCCTAAATATAAATCAGAAGCCATGTCTTTTTGTGTTTTGGCTATAAAAAATAAGACAACATGAAAGTCTATCTCATTTTGGCAAGTAGATATAGTGCATAAATTAATCCATGTCTTTTTTAGGTTAAGACTGAACTTCCTTTTCAAATTAAAACCTAAATATACTGGATGGTTGGAATATTCATCACTTCAGCAGTTTATACTTGACATTTTGTGTATTTGACAGTTCTTATTTTTCTGTTATTTTTCTTTTATAGTGGCTATTAGTGGCTGAATGGTCCACAGCCCATTATGAGAGGTGAAGTCCCATTGTCTGTCTAACTGACAGAAGTGCAGGTGGACGAGACAACCTCAACTCTCCAGGCTGTGTGTCAGGTGGTGAGACCTTTGTCAAAGATATTGACATGTCCTCTTTTCCCCTCTACCCTCTCTGGTTGGTGGACGCGGTGAGGTGGCTGTGTGTGTACGGCGGGGGGGGGGGGGGCTTCATTTTCTTTTTTTGGATGTTGTCTCTGATGATCCAGGTGGTCCATCACCACCAACTCTTCCAGCAGATGAAGGTTAATTGGCTGAGGACACAAATGTCCAGCAGTTGTCACTAAGCGACACAAACTGAAGCAAGCTGGGTAGCGCGGCACTCAGGGCTTCCGACTTGCTGTGATGGGAAGTCCCATTATTACCTATGACTATATCAGGGGGAAAAGGCGTGGGGGCACAGAGGCGGGGGAGCAGGGACGGAGGGAAAGGAAAGAAGCTGGGGAGGGCTGAAAGAAGGAGAGGTGGAGGAAAATGCAATTAATGTAGTAGAGAGTGGATGTGGGGGCTGACGGCCGGATAGAGGAGCAGCAGCTGGATGAGCAGTAAAGTGGAGAGAGACGGACGGAAAGAGTGGCCTCGCCCACAGTCTGATGTGTTTTCCTGTAGAGGTAAAACAAACAAACAACAAAAAAAAAAAAACAGTTGTTAAATATTGTTGAAAACTGTGACTGATATTAATTCCTTATGCTTAGTTAGATCTATCATCTGACTAATAACCATTTTTGAAACATTGCTGCATAATTCTTTATGGCAGCATGCTCTGTCTATTTTTTCAAAGAACCGACCAATAGGAAGCTTGAATGAACATATTTTAGATTGTTAACAGAATCATTTGGAAATGCACATTCACTAAATTACCATATGTTAAATTGCAAGACTGATAGCGTGCTGCTCTTCTGTGGCCTGTTAATATGAATACACCATGGACTGATAAGCTTAGCTTTGCTGTAAAGACAGAACTGAAACAGGGAGAGACAGCTAACTAATACTACGATAAAGAAAGCTCACTACTTAACACACCTTCTAATTTAAATTAACAAAAAACATACAGATCAATTTTCTCATCTAATTTTAAGCAAAAGAGCAAATATGTGCATTTCTCTAACCTAAGCAGCCAGAATTATTAATTTGGACAGGAGAAATAAAACAACACGATAATGTTATAAGGTCCCATAATCTCAGTGGCATTCTGTTTAAATAAAACAGCCTGTTTGAACTTTTGTAATGAATGAAAAAAATATGACCCTGTTATTTACAGATTCTAACACAAATATCCTGCTCTTGACCTTTAACCTAACTAGATGGTTTATTTTCCACTGTGAGTAGAAACCAAATTGAGTCTGAAAATCTTACAGCGATGTTATTGTCAAAGCAGGTGGACGGTCCTTTTCGATAACGTGCCACAGCAATTTCTTCACATGGATTTTCCTCCATGTCTGGATATTGACTCAATTAAGAACAAAATTTGAATCCTTTGAATTGATCCCTTTTTCTTTTCTGCAGCATCTAATCATTTGCCCATTGATTGATTCCTCATACAGGCTTATGATGTCTGGTGATAATTCACATGATAAAAATGGATGAATTTTTCATGAGAAAAATCACCTCCAAATGAATGTGAAATGTCTGTGTTTCTGCAGGTATGTTAATAAGGAGATCAAATCTAGTGATTAGACAGTGTGATTTCCTCTCTGCCAGCTGTGAACAATGTGAAAAAGGATACACTCCTCCTCCTCCTGGGATAGCTTCTCTATCTCACAGGTGTTGCATGGCATCTTCTCTGCCACCACAAACAGTAAGTTGGTGTTGTTTATCCTCTTGGCATGAATCAGCCTGCAGAGAGACACAACTCAGTCAACACTCCCCCCACCCCACCACTGCTGGCTTACATCATGCGCTCATTTGCTAATGGATCAGTGAGACTCACAAGACAGTCTTTTGAGGCTCATTTAGCCAATGATATGACATTTCATTAAGGCTGATATGGTTTAATCATGGATAAGTTTATTAGCTCCAGTAGAAGGATCTGTCTTTGTAACTATGGATCTGTCACAGTCAGTTGAATGTGCACGTGCGTGTGTGCATGTGTGTGTGTGTGTGTTTGTGTGTACACGCGCACATTTTTACATGTGCACAGACCTGGAGCAGTTGCCACAGTCCTGCAGTATATTGTAGGAGCTGCTGAGATTACTTAAGTAGTACTGGGTCTGAATCATTACACAACTCCGCTCTTTGGAATCGATTCCGTCTGCATCCACTTCATCTGCAGCGTCACCAGTTCACAGAGAAAACTCACAAAGTCACAAAAACTGATGCATACAAGCTCTGTTTCTAAAAATAACGCATAAAGATTTATGCTGACACCTGGAAAAAGCTGGAAAACCCAACACTTCACAATTTGTTTACACAGTTAAAATTTACAGCTTGTGCAAGTTCTTTAACATCTGCGAAAATAAATGTAACCGAAACTATACAATTTTAGAACATTAAGGTTTTTGTCTAATTGCTGCAAAGCTTGATGACAATTTAACAAAATATGCAAAACACTGAAGTATGATTCTGTAAATGAAAATCCTGTTGCACCCACCTGTGACGAACCAGCTATGATAAGCTAATCCATATATAAACTGCTGAAACAAGGACCTGTGGAGACAAGACGTGTAATGATGGTAAATGGAAGTAAATGAAGAAATGGGAATAGAAGCTTAGACTTTTTTTCCCCAAACTGAGTCTAACTGTGATGGAAACAGAATTGCAGCACAACTGCTTTAAATCCAGATGCTGGTACATCTCTCCTCTGTCCTCTACTGTCCAATGTGACTGACTGTCTCACAGCTCTGTCAGGGTTCTGGCGGAAGAGGCGATCTGTGCAAATCTGCAACATTAGCAAGAATCTTTGAATCGAACCATGACACTTCTATGTCTATGAAAATCTGATGTTTTCAGACTTCAAAGGTGGTAAAACAGGAGTGTTGAAGGACAGCTGTGTGTCAGGTGCTGGGTCTGAACTAACTGGGCACAAGCAATAAAAAATTAGTTTTTCAAACTTACAGGCAAGATGAGTGACTCGACTGATACTCAGTACAGGTACTTACCACGCAGCTGCTGATGTCCACCAAGCCAGGTTTACAAAATCTGCAACTGTTGGCTGCAGACACAGGAAATTAGAAAAAATGTAGGAGGAATACATGTGTATTCCAGTAGTGTCCCTGTATGTCTAATATTTAATCCAGAATATTTGCTGCCCTTCATTTAATGCCTCTTGTCCTTTCCAGTGCAAAATTATTGTTCTTACCACAAACACCCCTCTGGGTGCAGCTCCAGCTTCACTGTTGGGCATCCGTTCACATACAGATTGGTAGTCAAACGACTGCTTGCGGTTGTAGAAAGAGTTGTTGTAGAGGGCGTACATCAAATAGGGGTCAACATCGCTGAAGAACATTCCCACCTGTGGAGGATTAGAAACATTGTTCAGGGTCAGTGTAAAGATTCGAGAGGCGGCGGCGACATGAAATCCGTTTATTAACTTCACCTTGTTCCAGTCGTCCTTCTGATTGGACATGATCAGGAATCCGCCATCGTCTATTAAATAACAAAGGAGATCCTGCACACAGAGGCATAAATGGGCTGTTAATTGGAAGCACGGGAAAATGTGTTGAGGATTGATTCAGTTCAGAGGAGGATCATTAAAAAATAGAGAAATAATTACATCACTGTTGGCCTCACAGTCCATTTCACACCCTCTGTTCGGTCCACACTGCCACAGACAAAAAAAGACATTTGAGCATCTTAGCATTCAGTGAGCATTGCTAATGTAAACACTGGATATTTTATAGTTTTATTTCAATATGTCACCGTGTATGAGCCTTGACGATTATCTGTGTGGTTACTGGCAAGAATCTTGAACTTGTCAGTCCAGGCTTCAAGATCTAGTTTCACTCCGACCACTGAGAGAGACAAAATAGATCAATTGCACAAATTTCATAAAAACAAGGCCGATACACAGAACAAAGAAAAGTCAGAACAAAGAAATGCAGAGCACAAGCATGACCACGCAAATTAGCAAAAAATAAAAACAGGAAAGTGTAATTATGTGTAAAAGGCTTACACATTTTCTTTAAGATCTATAATTACAAAATGTAGCGTCCTCTTTCAGGCTTGAGCCCACCTGCAGGTTTGATGGTCTTTCCTCCTATTGTGATTTCCACAGCTGTGCTGACCAGGATGCCTATGGTGTCATTCTCTTGGTTCAGCAGCTCATCCCTGACTGAGGGAGAAAAGATATATATATATATATATATATATATATATATATATGTGTGTGTGTGTGTGTGTGTGTGTGTGTGTATAAAGCATTAGAGACAAAGGGCCAGGGCATTACAAGGCTCTGTGTGAGACTTATAACCCCAGAGTAAGAACATCATTCACCCGTTCGATAAGGTGCTCGGAAGATGTAGCCCTTGTTGTCCAGACTGCGGCGGTAATAGCTGGCATTAAATGGCTCAGGGTCCTCCTCCCATGTTTCTGCAGCTCTGAGATTTAAGACAACAGACACCCAGGCTGTAAATTTGTAATGTGCAAACCTTCTACTCTTCTATGTGCATATGATGATTTCAGATCTTCACAACTAAGTTTGAAACACAACAGAACTTCAGAGCAACTGGAGTCCAGACACCACCATTTTAATGAGGAGTGCACTTACTTGTTCGGAAACACTCTTGTTACACCTCCATCTGTCGCAGCAAACACAGCTAGAAAGCCATATCTAAATGCCAAACAACAGAGTTGAGACAGAAAACGGGAGTCAAAATCTAAATTGGATCCACAGTCCGAATCTAAAACATTCACTTCCCCAAGTTTTAACTGATACTCACGTATTCAAGTCTTTATTCTTCCACACTTTGTCAACCAGTTGCCTGATGATGCCAGTGTCCAGAATCAGGTTATGAAGGAGCAAATTATCACCTAAATATAAACACAATGTTGGCACTTCCATATTTAAACAGTAATAGTGAATATATATAAATGTATGCAATTTTCTTTTCATGTATATATTTTTTGTGGGCTTTGTTTAAAAAAAAAAAAAAAAGTTAAACATCAAACTTCATTTACTCATGTCCTCTTTTGTCCTGAAGAGGTTGCACTGTCAGGAGGCCATATTATAGCCTTAACAAGATTAATTTCTAAAAGCACTAATTTGTGTGTGTGAAGACAAATACACTCACATTGTTTTGAGTCCGGTGTCACCTTCTCCATAAGAGCAATAAAGTTGAGCAGGAACTCAGTGTTGTTGTTGGACAGTTCCAGATCATTGCAGTACTCCCTGAGGTACAGACAAGACATTTAAACTTAGCTGAAGAATGTAAAAATAAACATGAATACAGCATTTACACCCTGCCTGCCTCATTTGGCCTCTATAGAGAAAAACACCACACAAAATGGAGAGGCATTAAATCATACAAAGGTCATTTGAAGCTATCGTGTGCAGCATGCATGTTTCCAAGCTTTAATGAAAATAAGCAAAACCACCTGTCTGTCAAAAGCAAATTTGGATTGGACTGCAGAGTAGAGCGCAGGCATTACAATGAAAAATAGATTTCTATCAGTGTGTCACAGAATCCAGGGTGCTGCTGGAGGATATGAGGGTCTGATAAAAGAACAGCACATGCAAAGAGGATTTTAATCTTTTTTTCTCGTTACACATTTTAACATCCAATACCAATTTTATTTTTAAGGTTGTATTGTACAATAAAACCAATAATTCCTATAAACATCTCTCATTTCTAATTTTCTACTGCTCATTCGTCATGGACTTGGTCCTATAAACATCGGTGCAATACAAACATGCAGCACCAGAGTAGTAGCAGGCAAAGCTGATTTTCTGTGTCTCTGGTACTGCAATGGAATGAGGGGTAACTTCTCTGATGAATTTCATATTTTTCTTGTACAAATCCTGTTTATAAGAATGGCCAAACACAACACTCGAAAATTACTGAATAACAAATGAATGAGCAGATAACGCACTCAGTAACTACTCAACGTCACACAATTAACAGAATTTCAAGAAAGCAGATGAAAGATATAAGATGCTGAGTATGAAGCGGGAATAGGACAAAATAAAGGCGTGTTGTGTGTCAAAGACAAGACCAAAAAGTGACGACCATCAATGACATCAAGCATTCACACAAACATGGCTACCTGGGAGCAATGAATACATGTCCTTCAGACTCAAAACTGTTTGGCAGCAGTGATTCAAAATCTGCAACAGAAAGGGGAAGATTATCCGGGAAGAGCAGTGGGCAGAGCTTTGGGGAGTGGTGGGTAAACAGCAGCTGTTCTTCAGAGGTGCAGGGACGCAGAAGGGAGTTTACCATAGCAACACTGAGGTATCATGGGAACACTAGCGTTAGCCAATATGGTGCCTAAAATGGAACCTGACTGTTATTGGACGACTGATTTTTTTCTCACAAGCACTCATATCTTTTGTTTTGTTTTGTTTTTTTCAATTTGTTGACAGAATATCTGATTCATTCCGTTTCAGTCTAAAGTATTTTGGATGTCTGAGAACTGACTTGACCAGACATGATGCGTCAGGAAGGAAGTTCTCAGACAGATGAGCCACAATGGGTGCTTTTAGATCAGGCAGGCATCAACATGGCCAACTATTGCGGGGGGAGGTGGGTGAATGTCCTGATGGAAGTTGTCACCCCTCAGACTGGCAGGGGAGAGGGCTCAGAGAGACACATAATCAGAGGAAATGCATTGCATTGTGAAGGGCATGTCATAGGGCAACTTAATTCATCTAGCATAGACAAAACACACAAAATAGAAACCGACATTAAGCCACAACAGGTGCGTCAGCGATGAATCCAACATCTTATTTTCTCATTATGTCATGACCTGGAACTTTGCACAGCAGACAAATCAAATATTTAGTTTTAGAGCTAAAATAGAGTGCCCAGGTAGTTTTCCGCCCACAATGCCGCACAAATCCAGGGTCAGGTTTACGGAGGAAGTGTTGGGCCATGTCCCTGACGGTCTGAGGGGTGAGGGGGGAGGGAGACAAGCTGATGGAGACAGGGAGTACAGAGGGACGACACAGGAGTCAGGCGCTGCGCCGTGCGGCACCTTAACACCTGATAACATGGGAAAGACCTGGGTGGCAGGAAACAGCTCAGCACTGTAGGGTCAGTTTGGAGGGCGCAGTGCCTCCAGTTATAGATGAGACACTATGACAGCTAAGGAAGTGTTTTATTTCGTATATAGACCAATAATTATTGGTCTAATGTAGACTAATGTTACATTAAAATATGATCACAAGAATTTCTGATTTACATTACTATGAACAAATTGCAGTAATTCAAAGATATTTACTGAAACTAAACTGTGGCACTAGAAAAATAATATTTGTTATTAGTGTGCGTAACATCCTATACTGGAAAACTATTAGTCTTTTTGCTGTGTGAAGAGATCAATAATCATAAATCTGATCTGGCTCTTGGAGGAAGTAAACTCTGAATACCTGAGCTTTCGTGCAAGGATTAGTTAAGACATTTAGGACCTAATGACGCTGTAAGAAAAAGACAGAAAGATAGATATAGACAAGATTGAAAAAGAACTAATGGTAAAGGAAGAAAGAAAAAGAAAGTGAGAAAAGAGAGAAATATGGTCAAAGAACATAAGAAGACAGTGAAAGAAAGAGACAGAAAGAAGAGACAGTGTGAGACAGAAGCCAGACAAAACCCATTTGGAGCTATTCACAGAAGGTAAAGGATTAGGAGGGAGGGTGGACAAAAAACAAGTTTAAACAGAGAACATGAATATCTGTCTTCCTTTGGTGCAGAAGGCTTTCTTTTTTTTTGTTTTGTTTCTGGAGCAGCAGATACGTGGGGAGGAAGGTGAAGTTGTGGGACGGGAGGAGCCGTCGTGAGAAATGTGGGATCTGAGCTGCAGCAAGAGGGTGAAGAGGAAGAGGAGGAAGGATAAAAAGAAGGAAGGGGGGGGGGGGCAAGCAGGCTGGGACAGGTGAGGGAAGAGGGGAGGGCAGCAGGAAGAGGTTCAGGACAAGAGGTGTGGGAAGGAGGAGGCAGCGGTAAGGAATAGGAAGTAAAGGTAGGGAACGTGGACCAAGATGGAGTATACTTGCCCTTGGTGTATGGCACTGTGTGGATCCATCAGAGAAGGGGTGAGCAAGAAAAGAAACAGGGGATCGGGTGGGAAGGGGGGGGGTCACAGACAATATTTTATTCAATTACTGTTTGAATAAAAATATTGTTTTCTTGAAAGAAAGAAACCAATTTAAGTCAAACAAGACAAGAGAGAAAAAGAAATGAAGAGCAAACATCTTATTTGCAAGAGCAAACAGAAAACCAACAGAAGAAAGAAAACTGGGAGATCCAGAAAAGGAACACAGTAAAGACGAAACCAGTAATTGTGAAAAATAATCATGGGGAAACGAAAGATAAATCAAATGAACTAGGAAAAGAGGGGAATAACAGGGTCTGGACAAAGAAAGAATGACAGAGACAGCATGTGTCCCCATTCAGACCCACAAAATACCCAAACTCCCACATTTGACATGCCCTTATCCCGGGCTGTGTGGGAGTTTATCTACTGAATGATTCTAAAGCTGAGAAACATTGCACACAATCCAAATAAAATGAAATCATAAGAAAATAATAAAGAAATCACACACGTAACAGAAGGAAGATTCCCAAAATCATAAAAGGAGTGAAAAGCATGCATATTTTCACAGATTTTTCAGAACATCAAATACTTTGAACACAGACGCTTCAGAATCATTACTTGGTGGAGAAGAGGCGAGAGCATTTGGCAAAAAAAATAATAGCACAAAGGTCACCATTATTTTCACCTGAGTAACACAGTAAAACCACAGCTTTCACCTTTCTGTCAGTTCAGTTATTTTTTTCTTCAGCCAGTGTGAAGAAAAAACATCACCATTTTACAGCACAGCATGAAGACAGGAGGGAACAGGGGGCAGTAGAGGAGGCAATAGGGGAGGAGGGGGGGACTCAGGTATGATCCTGCCTATCAGAGAGCATCAAAAGGGGGATAATAGAGGGGGGCAGAAGGGCAGGGGAGAGCTGGTGACTCCACTCAGACACCCCCTGTGATGATGTTGAGACCCAGGAGGAAGGACTGAATAGAAGTGTAAGATCATATTTGGGAGAGAGAAAGAGGAAAAGAGTGGAAAGAGAGAGAGAGAGAGAGCTAATAAGAGTGAGACAGAGAGCAAAGGATGCTGGGTGTTCCTGGGTACTTACACTGCACCTGAAGGATTTGGTCACTCAGGTTGGCCTTGATGTGGTTTTCACTATATGTGGGCAGAACCAACCCTAAACTGAGGTAATGAGTCAGATGCAGAGAGTCAGGAATACATGAACACACGTTGAATGTCAACACACACACACACAGATGTTATTATTCATACTTATTCCATCCATTTAATTTCTCCACTATCTTCTTACTGCTGACCTCCACTGGACTAACTTCACCATGGTTCAGAGATGAGGAAGGACACTCAGACTTTACTGTCAGGTTAGCAGTGGCACTACACACACCTCTGACCACAACCCTGAATCCATCCATCCACCTTTCAACCAGAAAGGGCAGCTCAATGTTTTAGTTTTAAATATAGTCAATGTTTTAAGAAATACGACCATTAACTGATTCTTGTTAATGGCGCACTCACACATATACATTCAAACCAGTGGTTTCTTGCTATTCCATTGGCCAACAGGTGGCAGCATTGTGATTGATAACTGTAGGCCGGTAAACACACAGGACAACAAGACGGCTTCCAAAACAGTCATTCAAAAAATGTGCTTTGAAAAAGTATTGAAATTAGGAAGATTCATTCAACACATTTCAACTAATCTTTTAGACATCAGGGATTCTGTTTTTGTTTTGTTTTGTTTTTTTGCCACAGAGGACCTTTAAGTATTTATATAAACCTATGGGCTAAGGGTTATAGGATAGGAAGATAGGTGAGCCTGCGATCTTTTCAACAAAGTTTATGTGCTGTTCATGACGGATAAGTTACACCGGATGGCCTCAAATCACATAATCATAGCATGAGAGTTTGTCAGGTCCTCTTTGGCGCCCTGTAGGGAGCAGGCTGGCCTCCAGTTGTTTCTGAGTGAGCCAACAGTTTCTCGAACAAGTATCCCATGTATCACATCAAACATGTTTCATATATGGCTAATTGTTGGTCATAACATTTTTGATTGATTGTTGAATTTATTGTAATGATATGATAACGTGGAACAAATAGTGGAATGTTTTCACATCTCACAGATACATTGGAGTTGTGTTTCTAGTTTCTAATGACGGGTTTAATATTTTGAGTCTAAAATTCCCTCTACTCTCAGCTGATGACGGTCCGCTATGTTCATTTGGCTACCTTTGTTTCTCTTCTTTTTGGTGCTGAACAATATAAATATATAAAATATAAAGCAAAGAATTTTACAAGCAAAAGCCAACTTTCTTCCCTATCCTCTAAGGTAAAGGATAAATTAAAGCTTTGACCGTCTGACAAAGGTTATATCTCACTCTTCCAGACCATAGCGGTGACATTGAGATTCTTAAATAGACTGGAAATTCCCTTTGAGTTGAATATTAATAGAATTGTGCAGAGAAAAGCTCATATGGACTCAGCCAGGGCCAGGCACACTGCAAGCAGATGTAATAAAGAAAACACACATCAGGCATCTGTAGGACTATTGAATATCATAAACAGTAATTTGCCCAATGTTGCCTGTAGGAAATTTCATTATGATGCAACTTCAAATGTTCAACCAAGTTTTGAGATTAATAAACTACACAATTAATTTGTGCTTAGAGTACTGTTGAGGATTTTTATGAGGGATGATGAACGCTCAGATGAAGGCTCAGATGAATTATTTCAGGCAAATACAGGAGGAAAATGAGGAAGCTGCATTTATGCAGCGATAGATTTAGTCTATTCCAAATGCATGATAGCGACTGCTTCACTTAACAAATGCCACTGGTGGATGAGTAACAGCTGTCACCTGAGACTTAAGGCTCAAACGCACAGATTAAAAATATCAAAGTTGAATTTCACTCACTCAGGTTCATGTTGCAAAATCTTTTGGTCTGAGGTCAGGTGAGGATGTCTCATTTAAAGCCTACCTGTAATCTGTACCATCCACAGGCGTCCACGTGTATGTCCGCATGGCTTCATCGATATACCTCTGCAATCACAAAGACACTTGGCTAATTAACACTGTCACAACCTCAGCACATGTCTCTTCCTATCATTGAGAAACAACAGATCCTGAACATCCAAAGTGATTCAGAACCATCACAGGAAGACACTACTTTGGATCATGATTGAATCTCGTATATTGATGACTTGCCTCATCAACTGACTTAATGAGCGTTTTGATTTTCCTTTGCCCTGAATTGCCATCAATCATCTTTCGACGGATCTGAAAGCATGAGAAAGAGAAAGTGTGATATGCTGCAGAATGAGAAGGTGTACAAATACATGTAATCCCAAAGAAAAATAAAAACAAGTGATATTAGTTTTTGCAGTTATGTTGCCTAACCTCCTCCTTGTTGCTGTCCTCTAGCTCAGCGTCCAAAAAGTCCAGCGTGACGGGCTCCCTGAAGTTAATGATCTGAACAGAAAGAAGGAAACCAGGATGTGCGATCACATCAGCCAGCAGGAATTACCTCCAATTTTAGCAGCAGAATCCGAAGCAGCAGACTCATTTTCTGTTAAAGATGAGCTAACAGCCAGACCAACCTTAGGTCGCAGGTTGGGATGCAGAAGTACGTAACCGTTTGGATCGATTGCAAAAGTGTAACCATTGGCTCCAAGCTGTACAGAAAAATGATAAATGAAGATGGGATTCAATAATCATCACCATTAAAGTAATATGAGGGTGATACTGACTGCACAGCATGCTCACTCTGTATGTAGGAGTCTTCTTTTTGATTTCGTTGATTGCAATATCTACTCCCATAACTCCCAGGATGAGCTGGTTCTGTATGAAAAACACATAAAGCAACTATTACCATTTTATCCACAACCCCTGCTAACATAAGAGAATCACACAGAACTGGTAGCTGTGCTGTGAGACTGCTAAGAACATCTCCGTGCCATCTTCTGACTTATTATCACTTAGTGTGTAATCTGATTAGTTCATATATTCACAGTCAATCTTGAATGGAGTCGCCTTGCAGCAGCGTTGCTGCTTAATCCTGTGTGATAAGCTCAGAGTAAATACTTTGGTCATGGATACTGGAAGCTGGGTGCATCTGTGTTCTCCGGATAATGTAGGTACAACAGATGGGCGGCTGTGATGTCTGCTGTCCCCTCAGGGGGGAGGTGTTGCCTAGAAGAGCAACATCTGGGTCGATGCCATTACAAATGAATGATGATGGTCAACAACACCCAAGAGATGAAAAATATATGATGAGAACCTCAGGCTACTCAAACGCATGTCTCTGTTTGACTATTTGTGTGGACTTGGCCACCTCACTGACAGTAAAATCATTACTATTACATGATAATAATCATAACAGTAAAGAATCCTTAATGCAAAGCAGGTGCTGTGGTGTTATTCAAATTGTTTTCTTGTTCATACAAATGTCTATTTGAGTGTTCCGGTGTTGTTTTTACCTGAGAGCTCATAGTATCAGCAGTGAGGTTGAAGACTGGCATCGTCCCAGTGATGACAAGGCCCAAACCCTAATGAAAAATCAGAAATCCAAATGATGCAACTTAATCTAATATAGTAAAAGGCCATAACATTTTGTATGATTAAAAAACTAATCCAATAATCAAAAGCAAATAAATCATATGAAATTTAAATCCGAAAAAGAATATCAAATAGATTGAAAACGGTTTGATACCATTTTTATGAGCTGAATTTGCAGAAAAATTGCAGAGGGGGTGAACGATTACACAGACAATTAGCTGCTTTAGTCTGCAGAATGAACATTTGGCGTAACTTACATAGTTTACTTTAAGGATTTATCAAATGAAATCTTTATAACTCATCCAATTTAAAGTTGTCTCTCACCAGAGCGTCCTGGTAGACGTTTGTCCACAGCACCTGTTTGGCTTTTGGACCGGCCAACACCATGGGACGACCAAGTACATCAAGGTACTCCTACAAAAAGCAAAACACAAACACGAAATAAACAAATAAACAAAAAAACAAAAACCCTTTTGATCAAACAGACGCTTACAGTGCTTGTCATGTACAGACATTAAAAGCAGAGAGCTGGAAGAACCACCCAGCGTTCCTCCGTCATAAAACTATAAGACCCTGACCGGCCTCCTCTCTGTCACCACATAAAGCAGTGGGCCACCAGCAGTATACCGTCCCTGCCGAGCCATAAAGCCTGCAGTCCTGATCCACTCAAGGCCGTTTTTCATCATTATGAAGGAGCTATTAAAAACACATTAAAGGTGTCAATGGCACAATGTGCAAACAGGACATTTCTCCCAGGGGTTCTACTGTCAACGCTGGCACTGTGAAAATGCCCCGCAGCGATCGTGAATAGAGGTGAAAGGTTAAGTCAACGAGTTATTCATCATATTCTATATATTTTTTTGTTTTAAGGAGCCACCACTTACAAAAGCTGAGATGTCTTTTTCGTAAACAACTTATTGATCCATGTCATTTTGGAGATGGTGTGTTATTGGTAAAATTACTGAGCGTGTGACTTAATGACACGCAAAGTACCTGCACAGTTTGGGGGACAGGATACAAACAGCACAGTTGCACTCTGGGATTTTTTTTTGGGATCTTATTGGGAGCAACGCATACATTTTCTAACGAAAGTGGCTGTGCACGCTCTGTTGCCAATATTATTTCAACTGTCAAGTGACTAATGGCATCAAATGTATAGGTATTTATGTATCAAACACAAAAAATAGCAAACAAAAAAGCTGGGTCCCTCTCAGGGTTACATTCTAGTTTCATACATGAAGAGTTTTTACATGAAGACGTTCAATTTTGCAGTGAAAAAGGAAGTATAATTGCAAATTTTGGACCCTTGCTATAGCCCCCTGTGTATCTATTCTCAATACACAAAAGGGATGTCCTGTATAAGTGCACAGCAGTTCTGGTAATACGCTTTTGATGGTTTGTTTTTCATCGTCTGAACAGTGTGATGCTGACAGGCGTAACATATTCTATTATTAGCTCAATAAAAGTCCAGTTTAATGCGCCACAGGGAGATATTCCATCAGGACAATGACAGCCAGACCTTTTCTTGGGATATAGGGGAATTTTTCCACCTGGCTAGAACAATCTAGGAAACATAAAAAGTCAGCAACCGCAGATGTGTGGTCCACAAAACGACGGAACCATATAGAATCAGGCGGCCTCCCTGTGCGCTGATTAAACACTATTCATACTATACTACTCATTCATACTACTATTCATACATGCTATACCACTCATCAGTAAGTTCCCAATAAAGACAAAACACTCCAGCTAGTCTGTGGCTTTATTATTGTTACTCCACTGAGACATAATACAAATAAGCTTGAATGCATTAATTAAGTTACCAAATAAAATTTGTCACATGTAAACCTAACCCTAACTGTAAACAAAAAATATAGTTCTAATTGTATATCAAACTATTCTACTCTGCACACAGAAATGAATGACACATACAAAACATGAATAATAATATTTTTGCTATCTCAAGTGCATCCGTTATTGAATTGTTGTCATCTCAGTTGAGTGAGACTGTGTGTTGTGTGTATGATTTTGAAGGGCAAAGCATGGTTAAATAACATAAGGCCCCCCTGTGTTTTCTAGGCCTATACAGAGAGCTATAGTCACCCACTTTCAGAAAACCTATTAGAGTTAAGTGGCAGTTCTCAGAATATAAATATGCTTGAGTTAATGGAACAGCTGACAGTCTATTCTGGGGCCTGATCGCTCACCAGGGCCGTAGGTGGTGGGGGGTCGTGCAATAGCCCCCCACTTCACAGCAACTGAGTCAATTTCTACAGCTGGAATAAGGTTATCCCAAGGGTCGCTAGGAGCTCACAGTGTCTCAAGTGTGTGTGATATGGGGGGGCCCAAGGTGTGTGAGGAACCAGAGGCGCATGTTTCTGACAGACAGAAAAAAGGACAGAGAAAAAGGAGACAACAACAGAAAGAGCTATTTGCAAGTCTTTAGATTGGAAAAGAATAGGAAAAAAAAATTGACTGAAAGACCACAGCTGTGTTTGTTATCCTTCCATCAAAGATATCTGCAGTCTGTGTAATTAACATCAAAGCAAGCATGGAGATAGAAGAAAGAATGGGCGGCCTTCTTGCTTGAAATTGACGTTTTTGGGAATTTGTCAAGGTGGATTCAGATGCTTGTACACACTACAGTATACGTACACTATATATTTTACCTGAGTGTTGATTCTGATGGCTCCAATCGACGGGATTTCAAAGTAGTAACCTAAAGATTAAAAGGAAACAATCAATACAGTATTTCAGCAGAATGTTTACACTCACTGCACTTCACGGTGTATGCCTTTGTCATGTTCTGTCTCAGAGGTTCCCATTTTTAAGAGTTAAAATATTCATCGTGTGTACAAAAGTGATCACTTCTGCAGAGTGGAGTCTAATCTCTACAATGTTAGATAAATGTAATGCCACCATTTCCAGCTGATGATGTTGAGCCAGATGGACTACGTTGAGCGTGTGGCCATACACCTCGCTACTCTCATGGCTGTTCTGTAGGATGTAAATGTGGAGGCTCCTCGGGACTGCCTTGCCCCTGGCTGTGCTGCTGCTGATTAGGAATGGAGGAGATTGACCGACTGGGTCAATAACCGCGCCTCTCCCCAAGTTATTAAAGCCATGAGTGTTTATACAAAGAGCCACGAAATGGAGACAGCATCCCCTGAATGTTAAAAGGCAGAGATGACTTTCATTATTGTGATGCATTATGCACTTTGCCACAGTTCTGTGTCAATCATTTGCACATGTGAGCTCGCAGACATTGTGCACACACACGTGCACAGGCGTACACATCCTTGCTCATCCAGTCACGGGGCGCAGCTATCTGTTATAGTTTCCTTCAGAGTAGCAGTTGTCCAAGTGCTTTTGGCTAAGTGCCAGAGATGTGGCATCTGTGGTTGTAGGGCAGAGCTCAGTGAGTGGTGAAGAGAGGAACATTCAGGCTGAAACTAAACAGTAAGAATTGTAATATAGGTCCCATCTGTGTTGTGCACGATAACAGCAGTGATCTGCTATGTGAGGGATGTTACGATTGTAATCGAAGATTGTTCTGATCACTGTTTTCTTAGCGATTCATTTACATAATAGCTCAGCACAGTTAGAACTCAGTTTTCCTCAAACATCTTTAAGTCCCATGCATCTGCTGAGGAAAATTTTAGAGAAAATTGGATTTTTGTTGTGATCCAACTAACTGGGGTATACAATACACTGTGCCATATGAATTGAGCTTGACTGAGTTTGAATTGAGTATTGATTAAGTCAAGCTTTTTAAGCAGTTGTGGGTAAGCTCTCAACTGCGCTTTAGTTCTTTCTGTATAAAATCATCATATTGGTCATGCTGTGTCCAGTATGTGTATTCCTTTTCCTCTAGTATTTACTTTCTTTTCATAGTCAGGCTTCTTGTCAACAGGTGTTCAAGACAATGTCTAGGTTTATCCCATAAAGTTATACAGCTAATTTACTTGATGATGAGTTGAGTCTTACTCTGGATAGTCATCTTGATTTTTTACCATATTTTATTCCCAGTTTTGGATTAAATGCACCACTGCTTAAGATTAATGCGGTAGACCATATTTGCCTTTTGTCCTCTATTTCACCTTTTTTTTTATTATTATTTTTGAGGATAATGCTGTTCTGTTTGGGATTTTGTTAGACTGTCTTAGAGCATGGCAAATGGTTTTATTGTTCTAAGGGTCAAATAGGGGTTACATTTTACTTAAGATGGGCTCGCAGCTCCAGCTAGCATTTTGAGTAGCCTAGTTGTGGGTGTTTGTACTCCCATGTGTGTCGTGGGTGAAGGGTTAGGGCCCATGGAAGTGTCAGGGAGCCAGTTCTGTTGGAGTGAGATACCAAAGAGTAATAAGTAGTAGAGATATGAGAGGACAGCTCCATTGAGACTGGTGTGTCAACACTATTGTCCTTTGTTGGCAGAGACTTTAGTACCATGGTAATCACTACAGTCGCGAGCAGCAGAGAGCATGATGGCACAGAGGCGTAATCCTGGACTTTCCCCAGCCTGACAGGGAGATGGCACAGTAATCATCCTGCTACCAGACTTCTCCTGCTAATTAATAACAACTTCTGGGGAGATACTTCTGAAGCACTTGGCTCCAGTGGCAAGAGCTAATCAGCAGCAGCAGTTAGCTGAGGCTTCATACAGACAGCTGAAGGCCTCATAAAGGAGCAGCTTCAGATAAACCGCAACACTGGGAAAATACATTGAATCAAAGCACAACAAAGGGAAGATAAATGGGCTATGGGTTTAAAAAAGTGGTTAAAACCAAGAACAGCAATGGAAAATTTGAGTTAAGCTGGGTGAGATGAGATTCACTGAGACTATGTAGCCAACAGGAAGAGCTGCTGATTCATATGGGTTGTCAGACTGTCAGTCAGAGAATGGACTGCCCACATGCCGGGTTAATTTAAGGACTGCAGTGGCTCGAGATTGATACAATATTCATTAGACTGTCCCATAGAGTAAGAGAGACACCTTACTGGATGATGTGGGCTTTGTAATGGTGCAGGCGTGTTTGAATGCTTTGATTTGTTTCACTTTCTACTTAAAACTTTCAAGTTTGGTTTGGATGGGATCAGAAGAGGGCCCCTTTTAAATACATGAGATCCCAACCAACAGTGAAGTCACCAAGTCCTGTAAGTACACCCACACAAAATAATTGATAGATTGATGCATTCATTTATTTATTTGTGGTTTTGGAAGTGAGCCTAATTCGTCAACATTGTACATTATGCACATCTGTGTTGTTGTGTACTCATAATGACTGAATAGCATGACATCACTGAAAAGTTTTGTGTTGTTCAGCTTGGGCTTGTGATTCTATGCACCTTTTACACTGACACCTACACCTATGACCTTTTACATTGCGGGGTTGTTGACAGAGAGTAGATCTGATGTGATGTACAAATTTTGAATATATTCATACTTACAAACATCCCCCCCCACACACACACACACACATATATATATATTTTCACTATTCATTGTACTATTTAACAACATAAAACTGTTATAAACTGTGTTCTGCACATCTTTTATCTCTATATATGTACAAAGCTGCTTCAGTGGAAACTTCCACTTACCTTTATTGGCACAAGCTATCCACTGCAAAGGTGTGACATCATAATTATGTTGGCCGACTGAGAAGGTGAACACACGCACCTGGACAGAGAGCAAGAAGATATGCATAAAGATACATAAAGACGTGGAGGGCAAAGAAGAAAAATCATGTGAAGGAATAATACACAATTACAATACACAATACACAAAATTATTCTTGCAGTGACAACTGCTAATGAAAAACTACATCCTGCAAACCTACTTTTGGATGGTAATAAGTTCACTACAATGCACAAATCTTGACTATGATTAGATTAGCCTCACAGTCAACTCGCACAGCTGTCTCCATTGCAAGACTGCAGTGAGAATGTCGTCAAACTGCAGATTATTCCTGTATGACAGCAGCCGTCAAGAGGGAACCCGATAGTAATAGATATCAGAATAAATATTATTGGGGTTGTGAAATGAGGGACAGGAGGGGTGAGAGTGACAAGAAAACAGGAGCAAAGACACACACTCTATCTATCGGCTGTAATTTCCATAGGCTCTGATGATAAATTGGCTAATTAGTCAGTCGGTCTTAGCGGTTAACGCCGGCAGCACATCAACAAAAGAGACAGAGGAGGAGAGAGGGATATAGAAACAGACTAAGAGAAGGGGAGACAAAGTTGAAGACTAAAGAGATGAATCATCAGAGGAAAAAGCATGAATCAGAACAACTAAAATGGAAGTGAAGAAAGCTTGAAGAGGATATTATGTGCACAGATTGGAGTGCTTGGCATGTTTGACAGCCTAACTAACTCAACTGCCTGTGTTATAATAAGACAATGTCAGCAGAAAACAGTGGGAGATAGGACCTGCTAAGACAGTTTCTGGACATGCATGATCTCTTGGGCTGGCAGAATAGATGACTAGATAACAGCCTTATGGGGACTGACTCACTGTTTTGTTGGGCCAGTTGTACTTCTCAAAGATTTCCTGTGCACGATCCTCCCCACCATCTGTAAACATCATTATCATCTTATTGCAGTTGGCCCGCGGGGCACTGCTTTCCTGTGGCACATGAAGAGAAAAGAATGAGGAGAGAAGGGGAATGAAAAGGAAAGAAAAAGGAAGATAGGAGAGTAAGAGAAAGAGAATAAGAGGGGAAGCTGGTCAGGCTTTACTGTAATTCAAAAAGGTGTGCTATTTTAGTAGTTATTTCAAAAAAAGTAACAAAAAGTTTACATCATAAAAGCTATGTATATAAAAAAAATTGTGACAATCAAACATTGCAATTTAGTATTTAGAAGCAGTACATAAACATAATGCATGGTTCATAATGCTCTATGATGCAATTAGATACAAGGCTATTCATTCAGTCATTCCTTTACAGGCAACTATAATCCCTTTTGTGGACATGAAGGCTGTTGTATAAACAGATAATGAATAACAGTGTTGAGAAACAGGTTGATAGTTATAGTGTTACAAGTATTTGGACACTGTTAAGATCTCATAGGATAAAAGTGGATAAAACTTTAAGTACAGAATCAAATATACAGAAATTTTTTTTCTCCTATCTTTTGCGGTGCCTTCGCTCCCTCTAATCCACTCTTAGCTTAAATTTTTTACTTTTCATTGACATTTATCAATTTCCCTGGCCGGAGACACGTATTTTTCCGTATTATCAGAATTTCAGTTCATTATAAGCACACAATCACTATCATTAAATTTGATTGTGTCCGAAGCACTTTCACACTAGCATTTTTGCACTATATGCTCATAACCCAGGTGCCAGTGTTTCTCATTCAGCTTTCACTGCCCCCTTTTCCCGTCTGCACAGCAGCTGCCATTGATATGCAGGCCAGCGACATGTCAATCTGACAAGATTCTAATAAAGATAAATAATATTGCTACAATTATATATTTTTATTGTGCTTCTACAACCAATCATGGGAGTGCGTCTGCCACAGATAGCGATTAAAGGGACCTTTTTATTTCTCATTCCACTTGGGAAAGGGTGGGGGTGGGGAGGGAGGTGCATTGGGGGTTTGCAGCAGGCACTTGGCTCTATGCCGCCAACCCCACCAGAGGAATATAAAGTGTCTGTAGCTGATCTCTTCTGGGCTGCGCTCATCAATCATCCTATCAGAGCCCATTATAGTGGCAGCCTCCTAAAATACACAGCAGCATACGGAGCTGAGGCAGCACCTGTGTTGAGAGCAAGCGGATGCCTGCTGCTGACAGACAACACCACTGCGTTGGCTGCTGCAAATGCTAGCATCGCTCCATTGCAACAGCAGTTACAATCAGACCAATCTTCGACAATGACAAAAATCTGGAAGTCTCTTATGCAAACCTGAGCTACTCACTGTCAGCACTGTTTTATCTCTGTAATTTCAGTTTTATTAATTGGATTAGACAATAACTGTGGCAGAGTGCACTGAAGATACCATATGCAGATCCAGCATGTTATCTCAGACTTTCTGGAAGTGAACAATTTGTCAACCACTGACAAACATCCACCCTTGTGGTGCCCTGCCTTAAAGTGTTGTCGCTGCTTACATTCAGAAGCTGTTCAAAGGCGAATGTGAAGCCAGACTTGTAATCTGTAGTTCCTTTGGCTTGCATATGCGTGACGGCCTCCTTGAAAATCTTCTTGTTACGAACATTGGCTTGAACCAAAGTCCTGAAGCAAGGAACCACAGCGTCTGCCTTCTCATTGAACTAGAGAGGGAAATAGAAGAACACGTGAGTATACCGTATGTATGATTCCAGACTAAACAAATGGTCTTGAGTTACTCAATTTAAGTTTGAAATCCACCTGTTGTAAGACTTTATTTTTGTGCTTTCTGTGTGATATGTGTGCGAAGTTTATGGCGACAAGATGCAGATGTGGATGTGTGCAGATGTAAGCTGCCCTGCTACTCTCTGGCTGGCAGTAAACACTGGTAATTACAACTTTCCACACAAAGAACAGGTGCACCTGCAATGCCAGTGCAAACCACTGAACAGTAACCCAGCCAAGGTAATATCATCTGTCTCATCTCATCCACCAAATTAGCCTAAAGGTGTGTGTATGGTTGTTTGTGTGTTCGGCATATAGATTTGTTGTGCAGTGTCTATGCAAGTTTCAAATGTTTCCTTTTCAAGGTCAACTTGAAAATCTAATGACATTTTAAAGCCAGGTTGATATAAACATATAATGTGTGCAAAAATGAGGGATTTCTCACTGGCATGTGTTGTTAAATTAGCAGACAAAGAAAGCAAAGAAAAAGGTACAAAGAGCCATATATTCAGGAATCATCACTTAGTTCCTCTTTATTCTCTCGTGTTATAAAACATAGTCATAAAAAACAGGAAACAGGATTAGGAAAAAAAAACCCCAAAAAACTGGTTAACATCCCATATCCATAGTAAATACATTTTAAAAAGTCTATTGAAATAAATTCTGTATCATTGGAACTAATTATATCAGCATTACAAAAGTGAAGCCACAGTTTGTCATAAAGATGAGTACTGAAGCATGCAAACTCAAGAGATGGTGTTTGATGATTATTTTCAGTTATTTATTTATTTTTTTTTGTCAATAATGTCTTTTGTATTTGCAAATAATTCACAGCAAGCTTTTGTAAGCCCTAAATTTCTTTATTGGGGCGAAAATCAGATGCATTTCCAGCCAGATTACCATGCTCATTTCTTGCTCTTAGAGCTAGGATTTAGAAGCGTACAGTGGCTAAGAGCCATGGATTATGAAGGATTACTGAAGGAAGTCTCCAAACAGAGCCACCACACCAAGCATGTGGACATGTGTGTGTGTGTGTGTGTGTGTGTGTGTGTGTGTGTGTGTGTTTGTGTGTGTTTATCTGTCCTGCAATATAATATATAACATTAATATTCCCCTAAACATTAGTCCTAATAGAAAGCTTAGTAATCAGCAGAGAGTGAAAGAGAGAGAGCGGCAAAATCCCACATGGACAACAGTGATGCAGGAAGAGCAAATAGATTATAATGAGGGAAGTGCAGTGCTTCTACTCCAAGCAAACAACTGGGAGCAGTATGAGCACACTGTGCCTTTTGCTGACTCCCTGCTTGATTACCACCTGTGTAATGAATATGACAAATATTTGTGTTTTTGCTGTTTCCATGGGTGATTTGTAGGATTAATTGCAAGTCAGGAGCTACAAACTTTCACTTACCCTGGCCACATTCACATAGTCGTCGTCGGAAAGAGTGTCCAGCATCTCTACAACGGAGGTCTTCATGAGCTTCAGGGTAAGTCCGCTAACGCTGCCGCTCCTGTAGAAAAGAACCAACAAAACACAGGGCTCAACAAAAGATATGAATCTTGAGAGCTTAATTTATAAACACAGTTTTTCTGTCCATATCCCTTTTGGGTGCTTCATCAGGGACTGGTTTCATCCTCTGACAAAATTTCTCATCACGTAGCATTTGTATTTTGGAGACAATTGTGCAGAGACCAGGGGGTGAGGAGCAGTCGCTTTTCTCTAACTTCAGGCTTCCTCAGACCAACAGGTGGCACTAGTGCCTTTTTATGGAAAGACACCCCAGTCAGGGAGTGATGTTGAAGAAAGAGCCAGTGAGACACTCACACATCCACAATGATGACCATGTCCTTTGGAGATGATGCACCTTGGATATACCTGCACAAAAGACACAAAGAGCCAGCTTTAATTTGTTCCAACAATCTTTGTTAACCACGCTGAAGAGAGGAGCCAAAGTCGCAATGAGCTGAGCCATGATGATATGAAGGGACCATAGCTGAGCCCACTTAAGCTACAGAATATAGAAAAGGCTTATGTGATTACAAGAGATAAGTTGTGCTATGTAGTATACTACAGTGTTGGCAACAGCTACTGTAAGCAGACTTCAAATCAAAATCAAATAAAACCAAATTAAATTTATTTATATGGTGCCAAATCATAACGAAGTTACATGAAGGCACTTTACACATAGAGCAGATCTAGACCAAACTCTTTATGGAGACCCAGCATATCCCTCCAAGAGCACTTGGTGACAGTGGCAAAGAAAAACTTCCTTTAAGAAGCAGAAACCTCGGGCAGAACCGGGTTCAGGGAGGGCAGCCATCTGCCTCAACTGGTTAGGTAGAGAGAGAAAGAGAGAGAGAGAGAGAGAGAGAGAGAGAGTGAGCGTGAAGGAGAGGAGGGGGGGACTCAGTAGAGGAATGAAGAGAGAACAAGAACAGGAGGAGAGAAGATGCCATGAAAATACAAACAAAACATACAGTGATTGCAACCTGTTAGCACTAAATGTGCAGTAGTAAATATTAGCAGTCGGGGAGAAGAACAAGTCACAATGGGAAGTGAGTTGTAGTGTGTAATGAAAACTAAAGGTAACTCTTGCAGCAGCAGGTAGTGAGCAGAAATGACTCAGCACCTGTAGGACATGGACTGGAAAAGAGAGGACAGGAGGGACAAAACACAGACTGCGGGAAGAAACAAAGTGTAATGTTGTATCTCATCAACAGAGATACTTTTCCATTCTGAACAGCAACAATGACTCCACATCATTAGTCTTTAAGCCACAGTAAATGTTAGTTTATAGTCTAAGTAGATGGTAATACGAAAACAAGCCATCAACACAACACAAGCCATCAATATAAAAACAGTCTCCTTAAAATGCCACACCCTCTTAAAATGTACTAAATCAACATATATATCAACAAACGCTCATAGGACCTAGAACCAGATGACAACAGCTGATATTTTCCTGTTAAGGTGTTAAGATGCTTCTGATATATTTAGATATTTCCACCCTCCAATTTTATTTCAAACCTGTTTGAATTGGCTGGATTCTTGTTTCAGAAAAGTTACAGGTCAGGAAAAGCTGTGATGGAGATCTGCTGATAATGATGGTGGAGTTGAAATGAATGGATATCAGTCTAGCTTAACTTATATAAAAGTAAAAACAAAAAAGAAAAAGAAAAAGAAATGTCTGCAGTGACGCTACAGTGACTCATACAATGTAATATGCTTTATTTTTAGTCACTTGAAAATTATATAAAGTTGTTGAGGCGCAGCCGGGATGGTGCTGACCTGTGCCGAGCTAAGTGCTGTCAATTAGACAAGAAAGCTGATGTTTCTGTTCCTTTAATGAGTCATCAGTTGGGCTTCAAACACATTATTTAGTCTGGCGGGTTCTTTGTTCGGGGGGGGGGGGGGGGGGGGGGGGGCACCAGCTACTTTTGACCTTGATGCTTTGGTTGCAAACAAGAGTCATAAAATAGTTGCTGTTTTGGGTGCCTGTCTGCCGCAGCACGATGAAGGCCCACAAAGCAGCGATGGAACTAAAACTAACAAGGCCAGGAATCTTGCGTCCTGGAAGAAACTCACATGTGACATCTGGTTATGGTGAATAAAGGATTGTATTGTGAGGAATATGAAATATCCCTCTGTTCTACTCCAGTGGCAATTAAGTTCCCATTTTCCCCTGATACAAAGAGAGTTGGCATTGATGGACATTATAGGTATTTTTCTATTGCACACTGGGATGAAGGGCTTCAGATGTGAGTACTAGTTTGACATTCTGAGGAGCAAACAGGCGAGCAGTTAGCAGCCGTCTTAGGCAGAGTCAGAGTAATCATCAGGGGTCTCTTTCTGCTGATTATCAGCCATTCTGCTGAGTGTGGAGGGAAGCCAGCTGCCTGCGGGCCTGAGAGGCACTGTTCTTACGCACGGCCAAGCTGATACGGAGGTAGAGTGACGAAGCCCCGGCAGGCTTCACTCCCACAAGTCTCAGTCCTCCAGCACACTGGCAGGCGCCACTCCAAACCTGCAGAATGACCCCTGACCCAAGATGAAGTGACTTCCCCCAGGACACTCCCTGGGCTGTTCAAATCCGGTTTTCAGACTTAACCTGGGCCCCGCTCTGCTGAAAAGCAGCCTGGAAAACCACAGATGGAGCAGAGACTCGGTAGCACCAGCACTGCCTTGCAAGAGGTCGATTAACTGAGAATGCCCAGACTGAATGTGGGCAAAATGTGTATATGTGTGAGGAAGAGGGGGAGGGAGAATCCAATTATTTTCAATAATAAAGAATGCTACATCAAAGGTAGAACTTGTGCAGCTCTCCACAACTGTGTGGCATATGAAATCAGGTCTGGCACCATGAGTCATATTGGCATGCTTGACTTTTATCAATTTAATTACTGAAATCTTAATTTGCACGAGTGCGAGGCAGAGGGAGAGGAGGAGAGATCTGAGACTCCACACAGTGATGGCCTCTTTCTTTCGAGCGGATGGGGTTTGTGAAAGCAATCATCGATGCAGGACAGAGACTCAGTCAGAATGTGGCCCACGTCTCCGTTCCCCCAGGCTCATGGATGGAGACACCCTGTCTAGAGATTGAAGGAGGGTCATTTGGTGATGGCTGATGCCTGCAGACCAACTGCAGGATTTCATTAACTTCCCTGTTCAGCCTATTTCTCATGGAGGAGAATAGTCCTTTAATGGGACTTCCAAGTTATTTTGAAGGGGCTAAATGTTAATTATACAGCAATGCAGACCTCTATTACTCAGTCATTATGGGTCATTTCACAATGTAAAACCTCACAATGGCAGACCGTGTAAACTTTGGCCCTGAAATCTGCTGAGAATATATTGCTTTCAAGCAGATCATTTTTTCTCTAAATATGAAAGAGGTAGCATTGATCAGCAGTAATGGTGTTTGAGAGGAATGTGTGAGTAGTGATGGAGTAGGAGAAGAGCAACACATGATCCAGAACAGCACTGAAGCAATAGTGCTACCATGGCTGATCTTCATTGCAGATTGTCTTGGTGTATCAGAACCGCTTCCCTCTCACTTCCTTTTCCATCGCTGAAGAACGATTGAATTCTCTGCTCAGAGGCACTTCTCGGTGCCTCTGAGCAGAGAACATCAGGATCAGAGAGAGGAGGATGGAGTCAAGGCTTTTTAGTCTCCAGGCTGATATGCGGTTGTACCATTCCGACAGATAGCAATCACAAATTGAGGCCGGTATCAGTGTATAATTCTCCACATTTTAACTCATGGATCCAGATGTGTTGTTTCTGCATGGATTCCAGTCAGTAATTACCTCTCAGCTTCTGCCCACTGATGCCATTCTTTCCCTGTCATTACCCAGTCTCCTGCGTGCCAAGACCAGGTGACAAGCAGATGGGCCTGGCTGGTGCTGAACTGAGCCCTGTCGGCTACTCTGTCCCACTGCAACACGACGATCAGCCATCAGCCGTTGGACTCCACATATCAGCCTATGGCCTCGGAAAGTTATGGTCAGCAACTGACCACTGGAGGTGAACCATCACAACAAATGAGAGGATTTTACTTTGACATCGCTGCTGTATATGAGGATCTGATTCACTCTGGCAGCGTATTGCAGAAGAAGCTAATGTCCATTTCCCCTTTCATTCATATACCTGTCCATCATTTACAAGTATTTACATCACATCTCTCAGCGAGTGATAACTACTTTGAGGGCAACGTGAGGCCAACTGCCTGGTTGTAAACTAAAATATTTCCACATTAGAGTCAATAAGGCTCAGCTGAGGTTCCAGCAAGCTGGGGATGGGGGGACTTGTTTAGCGAATGTCCACACGCATACCTGGATTCACCCATCAGCTCGTGTCTGGTCTCATCACAAAAAACTGATGAATCCCTCCAAAAAGATGGTTCTCTAAACCAATCACTGCCTATACACACTGTCAACTCTTGTTTGACTTGTTTCTGGTGTTGGCACGCTTTCTCCTATCTGGACTGCCACTTCTCTGAAGATTAACACACAAATTCTCTGGATACCTGAGGGCGCATGATGGGAAAACCACAACGACCTTCACCCCATTATACACTACCAGCCCTGCCCGCTCCCCTTCCCTTAATCACCTTGTCCTGTCTTGTCTATTCTTTGTTTCCCCCTTGATTCACTGAGTTGTAGCACTGCCCCGACTGCCTCACAAAGGTGATTTCCTTCAATAAAGATCGACAAACTAGCTTCCAGGGAGGGTTGTTAATGGGCAGAGACACACGCCAAAATATTCAAATATGTAGCTGCAAGACAAAAGATGTATCAGTCTCATATAAAGTGGACACTCCTTGTGGTGTTAAACTATAATGACAAACGCTGACCAAAAAAAAAAGGTTATCTATAAATTATATATATATGTACATACATATGTACATACATACACTACCAGTCATAAATTTGGACACTTTCTCATTCAAATGAATAGGAATTAGTGTCCAAACTTTTGACTGGTAGTGTATATATATATATATATATATATATATATATATATATATATATATATACACAAATAAATTAAAAAACAAATCTGACCACAGCAGCAGTAATGACTTGTGAAATACAAGAGAGCGATAACATTCATCATGTATGTCATAAAATAACTGTGTTCATACTATCACAAATATGTATGTGACATTATGTACAATCACGGTGATGTCTGATATGTGTGTGTGTCAACCGTGCTCTTTACACTGAGGTGGAATGAGGTATGGCTCTAAGTGAGAGGGGATTAAAGCAGCAGCATTCACAGCCACCCCACCGCCACCACCCCCATATAAATCTAATAGAAATGCATCATACAAGCAATGAACACAATGACATATTCTTCGTTGTGGTGATCGTATTTCAATCTTTTTGCAACAGTCTGGTAAAAGGAGTCTCATTGGAATTCATGAAATAGTTTTATCATGGCACAGCGTTGTAAAATCAATACATTAACTGTGCCGGGGGGCCTAACTCGCACAGGAGATTGTATTTATGCACGCAGACACATTCCACAAAGTGTTGTGCATTACATTTAAATGGAGGAATTATCAATGACATACATTTCAGATACATGCAATAGATATGTGCACCACGATACATCGAGTGACTTGGGCTTTATTTTTTTATTTTGTTAAAGCAAGTGTGCAGTCTGCTTACTGTTTCTTGTGTGTGTTGGCGCTTCACTGTTTGAACATTGTCAATTACATTTCTTGGTTCTTTTGTCCACTTAATATACCTCATGAGAGGGCTGCATATAATGTGTGTATCTCCTCAATAATACTTGAATTTTCTCCTCCGTCTGAACTCTGATATGCATGCATCATGTTCCTACCGTAATAGAACTGTATATAACACAGAAAAAGTGCTTGTGGGTATGCATGTGTGTGTGTTGTAGGTGTGTGTGTGTGTGTACACTCCTAAGTGTGTGTGGATTTGTGTTGTGCTGATGGGCGTATTATTTTATGGACTGCTGCTCTCTTAATGCTCATGTGGCTGTGGCAGGCGAATAAAGATTGAATTAAGATAAAAATATAGGAGGATGGCGTCCAGAGAGCCTGCAGGAGAAAGAGATGTTGTCTGCTGCTTATTTATTCCACTTTCTTTGGATTATTGGAAGTGTTTGTACCAACATTCATATTTCCATATTTGAGTTGTGCCTGAGAAGAACACACAAAATTCTACGCTCAATTTCTCCACCACTTCCCTCTCTCAACGAAGTACAAAATATTGAATTAGTCCTGCACATTGGAGCACATCAGTATCAATTATGAGTATGAGAATGAGTCTGTTATTGCTGCTCTTAAGATGGAACAAACGGTCTCCTACTGTCTATATATGTTGGCTAAAACTTGAAATGCCAATTTTTGCATTGGGATTCTGCAGGTAAACATACTGAATTTTGCATCTCCTTAATTTTCACCATTCTTTATTTGAGTCTGCCTCAACCCCAAGTCAGGAAAGAAGAGAGTGAAACGAACAAAGAGTGGAGAATAACTGCAGGAAAAGATGAAAGATGGAGCTGTAGATATTAAGAATGAATGGTATTCTGGGGAGCCTCAGCTTCGAAGGTTGACCAGTAGCTATAACATTTACATAGAGGTTAGATTGACTTCTTAAAGAAATCAATATGAGAGTCTGCATGCCATTCTGAACCAGGGAGGTAATGGGATCTCTGCAACGCTTGGCTAACAGGACTCCTTGCCTGTCTCTGCTGACTTCTCCCTTTGCCCTTTCCCTCTCCCCCCTCTGCCTTGACTTCTCGCTCTGCTTCGCTTCCCTTGATATCACGAACAGACATTATAATGGACAAATGTTAATAATTAATATCAGAGCAATTGGAGACAATTAAGTATGTTGACTGGACCATTAATTTTCCTGGGGCTGTTGGTGGGGGCGAAGAAGGGGGAGAGAGCCCATCTGTAGAGGCAGACGGCCCACCAATCTTTTTGGTAAGAAGTGCACCTGGTCAGCTCTGGCCAGGTCAGCCCTGCTATCATCCATCCGTCCTGGAGAAACTACAGGTCTATTAAGCTACAAACTGGCCATGAATTCTGCCCGTTATTTCCACTCTTCATAGTGAATCACTGTTTATGACTGAGTGATGAGCCCCCAGAGACAGCGTTAGTGCAAGCATTACTCAAGCATGTCCTGTGATTGTGTCTGTGGGTTCCGGTGGTTATACTGGATATAACCAGACCTTTATCTAGACCTTTATCTATCTGGCATTTCAGCCCAATTCTGATGTATCTGAGTTTAGGAGAGAAAAAGAGCAGAGAATAAATGAGACGGTTGTTTGCATGTTTGTGTTTGTCCTTGATGTTTGTTTTGGATAGGACAGGATTAAAAGTCTTGTCTGTAAAGTTTTAATTTCCCCCCTGTTTGCTCAAATTTTTGCAATAATGTTTCATGTAATGTTATTACTCATGATAATACATCCACCATAAAATTTCTTGCACATCAGATATGATTTCTATCACAGAATAATTTAATCCCGGATTCATCGTTGATCGGAGTTTTGACAGTATGGCTCTTTACTTTACAATTACATCTATGAAAGAGAGAAAACAAATGCCAGCTACACCTTCTTACTTTGAATAACATGGGACAGCACTCAGCAGCAGTCTATGACTCAGCTGATGTCATGATAAATGAGCAAAAAGTATTTATGCAAATGTACGAAAACACAGGAAGCAAGTCTACTATGAGAGCGGAGGTTACTTAGCGTAGGTTGTTAGTTTTCCCTTCATGATATGAATAAAACTACATAATGAGGGTCCTTTCAAACTACCTCACTTGGTGGAAAACACATTTTCTCTTTCTCTAACAGATGAAAGTCCAAATTAATAAGAAGTAAAATACATTTATTTCAGAATTCTCCGCAGGGGTTTTGCTGCTTTGATCTGGTTTGACCAGAAACTTATGATAGCTCTGATAAGTTTAGCAAGCTATTATTCATCATTTTGTAACGATAAGTAGCGTGTCTATTGTTCCTTTTGTTACACTGGATTTTAGTATGTCACAGTGCTACATTCCTGAAATGTTGGATTGCCCCACTTTAAATCGCATTTAGGTAAAGGTAATAACATGGGTTTGTTCAAAAAGGGAAAATGATTGTAGACTCTCAGATGCCTGTTAAATTTTTATTGTATAGTGCCAATTCACTCCAGAAGTAGTCTCAAGACACCTTCCAAATAGAGCATGTCTAAGCCTTATCAACGTAAAATTAATTACAGGGATCCAACAAGTCTTACCAAGAGGAAGCACTTGTCAGCAGTGGCTCCTTTTAAGAGGCAGAAACCTGGAGCAGAACCTGACAATAACTACTTCAATGGGTTGCAGCTACTATTTCTACAAATATTGAAACTCTGTAGTATTATATTTTACAAATATAGCCGCAGTATTATCAACGTTTACACACATAAAATAGATAAGGATTGAAATTTGAATTCAACTGTCTCTCCTAGTGGGTGCACGAGTTGTGTTTTGTCCCACTTGTGTTATCGCTCATGTTGTTGTTTGTGGCATGGTTCCCGTGACGGATGCTGCTCTCTCATCCTGTCACATGACGGCCTTACCTAAGCCCCGTTGAGTGTTTCTGTAATGTGTGTGATTGGCTGCCCTCTCCAGAAAATGTCAGTTGGGGAGACAGCATGTTAGACCATAATCACACAAGTCTGACCTGACATATAATGACACTCCCTGCCACAGCCCCGCCACTCAGCACGGCTGGGCCCAAGTTGCTAAGCAACAGGCCACAGGAAATGTCGAAGGCTCCGACATGAAGAAAAGCTCGACAGATATGACAGTGACAAAAATGGAAGACCACAGGGAAGGCAAGGTGGTGCTCTGCACAGATATCCACCCTTTCCTCTGTCATGCACCGTCTTAAAAGCTGTTGCCGCTCAGCAGCCCGCCTCATTTTCTCATTTCCTCACTTGTTATTGTGCTGACAGATCAAAGACTGTATCCTTGTTTTAAGTTGTCCTTCGACATAACGCCTTGTGTTTTCCAGCATTTTTCATGTTTATCACGTTGCCTGCTGTGACAGTGGAGCACCAGGGAGACTTTCTTTGGTTGTTAAGTTGATTAAATTGTCAGAGAACACCTTGTTAGGCTGATGATTACCAATACACTGAGGTCTTGGGCAATCCCTTTTAATTTTTATGTTAAAAGGTATAATATCAGTGCATTATCTAAATGTAAACAAGAGTTGCATCCAATAAGAACCTGTTATCCCTGATTGACAGATCAAACCTCTTGGTTATTTATCAGAACATGTTTAGAATTAACAGTAAAAAATTACTCATTTATTCCACAGGTGATATCACAGCTGCATCAAAACATGGTGTGTGTTAATGTGTTTTATGTGTCAAGCTCATAAAATTGTTTGCTTGTTTTGGATATTTAATTTCTTTTTAATGGCTTAAAAGATTTTTGTTTGGAAGTGTGATTTTTTTATATCTTTTTTCTTGTATTTTATGTTTTATTTTATTTTATTACTTCCTTTGTATTAATGTTTTTATGGACCACTTAATGAAACTTTGACCCTTTTAAACTCAATTTACACACCAAGATTGTGGATTTTGAGTTTCTTAATCTCAACCAGAATGCAAAAAAATAATCTGTTTGTCTTTTGTTTGTTTGGTCTGAGCACCATGACTTCAGCTGACAGCCAGGCCTGACCTCAAACAGCCACTCAAGCAGAGCTGGACAGAGAGGGAACCGGAAAACAAGGTCAGGTTTAATCAACATTGCTGCCATGATTATGTCCAGTTCACTCCAACCTGTAACCAGGCAACAGTCAGGGCTGCCAAAAAGCCGATGTGACAGTGGCAGGTAGACTGAATGTGGAAGGGTTGACAGGAAGCTCAGGCGGGTGGGTGAGGGGCTCTTTGGCTTGACTCAGCCTAGTTCTGTCCAACCTGTCACACTTTCCCACCCCAGAACTGTACAGGGATCAGCTGTTGCAGTGAGAACCACGGCTAGAATGTCCGCTTTGAACAAAAGCATTAGTCCCCATTTTGCTCTGTCCATGTATCAAAACATGGGGCATAGCACACTATCACTTGGTGGGATAAGTATGGGTCGGGAAAATGATTTGATCTCATTCCAAGAAACAATATCCTTTATTTAGCTGTAGGCTGAAGGGCTGCAGTAGCCAGACACAAAGAAATGTCCAAGATTCTTTATCTAAGGCTGAATTTAAGAATTGAAGCCTTTCTTTTGTATTAGTGACTACAGTTGCAAAGTTGTCACCACTTTAGTTAAATCATTTAAATTATGTTAAAATAAGTCTCTGTGAAAGATGCATTGATGCATAAAACAGGTTACCTTTGTTAAAGAGTATTTTGGAATAGTGCCATGAAGTAAGAACATGTAATAATTCAACATGCAATAGGGGTTTTAAAGAAGAAGGTTACTTATTTCAAGTCCAAAAATGGGCAAAGAAGGATCAAGATTAGCGGAAGCTGAAAAAGACCCTGCTTTATCTTCTTTCTAAAAACCAAAGGCTATTGAAAGTTAACAACACAAATAAAAATTTAAATATGTTTACAGCATGTGTGTTTACTGACGTCAAAACAGTTTGTCACAATTTTAAGAAAGCATGACAGTGCCGCTGCTGGCAACACAGGTACTGCAGTGATGAGTTAAATCTGCTCAGTTATTGGTTAGACGGAGCTTCTCTGTGTTACAGAGCCTGAGAGCTAAGACAGACTTAAATGGTGTCCAACAGTAAATGTGTCCAACACTTATGTGGATCGAGACAATACTCTTATTAAGTTCAGCAAATCAGGTTACATTAAGTGCCATTTGTCTCCCTGGAGTGTCCCAAGGTGTTCATTCAGGAAACAATTGCCTCTGAAAATAACGGCAATGCTCAGGATGAAGATAATGGTCACTCTTTTCAAATTCATCTTTCAATGTGCGCTAAGCATAAGAGAGGAAGAAATTACGCTAAGACTTACAGGTTCAACAAAGATGTTGCACTTACCACGGTCTTCTACGGACATCATACAGGTCAATCTTGTTGGGTGCCCTCCATGGTGTGGCTGATGAGAGTGAGGAAGTAACTTATTGGTCATACAGTGCACTGTGGGATTTTTCAGGTCAGATTAGATCAAAGTAATCATAATTTCATTCTGTCTATCAAGTTACCACTATAGTCATCTGATAAGAGATTTCCAATGTTCTGCCACTGAGGGGCCATAGGGTCAATTTAGACTTTATCTTGCTGCGAGTTATCAGGCAGACTGTTGACTGAATGCTCTGTGGCCAACCTGGGTAGTATCGGGTCACTCCCGTGGCACTGCCGAACACCTGCCACCGCAGAGAGCTGTCCTCCCGACGGTTTTCAATGAACACTCTCTCCAGAGCCTGGGTCCAGTTCAATTCATTTAGGATGACTGGGGCTGTAGGAACACATAAGAGAAAAACAATGCAGAACAGGTAAATGTGGGTCTGACTGGTTTCAAATGTACACATCAACATAGAACATTAAAAAAAAAAAAAAAGATAAAGTTTACAGTTTCCCCTATTTATAATCTCCCCAAGATTTCTCCTGCAAGAGTACACTGTTCACAAGTTTTTTTGTAAACAAGGTTTTTTGCAGTGAGCACAAGTCAGAATATGCCTCTGGTTATATAAAAAGAAAAAAAAAAAAAATCGCAGAAAATTACAAATGAGTTGCTGATTATGTGGCGTAGCCCCTCAAAGTATGTATTAAAATAAGATATATGTGCTTAAACTACAGGCACTGAAAATAATTTTTTGGAATCTGATTTACATCCAGAAACTTATATTATTGATATGTTCTTTAATATGCATAATTTAACAGATCGTTTTCCTAATTTAAAACAATATAAATAATGTGTTTAGTAATGAGGAATAAATATAGAGTAACCAATGTGCAAAATAGTATTCTTTTCCTGTCAGTTCCCCAAAAGTCAACTCTCCTTTCTTAACAACCTTGTCCATGCCAGTGGCAATAAACTGAGTACATAGGAATGGATGTATGCGGACGGCTCGGCCGGTGGTATTCCTCTGAGCGGGGCATTGGTCTAATCTGAATGATCGCTGACGAGTGTGGATGAGGAATCTGAGATGACCTTGGAGGAGGTCATGTGTCACCTGCAGCATGAAGAAGCTGAAGCCACTTCTGAACTTCTGATAGCTTTGAAATACAAAGGTATTTCTGTGTTGGAGGATTGAGAGGAACAAGAAAGCGAAAAAAACAAACAAACAAAAAAACAAAAAACTGCTCACCTAACTGTGTCAATGTGTGTGTTTTGATTTAAAACGTAAGGTCATAGATATATGTCACAGGTCAGTGTTGCTTTGTGAAATGGATTAATGGTCTTTTAGAGAGGTATTCATCATCTAGTCAGCAAGAAATGAAATAACATGCCGCTGGTGGTAGTAAAATAACCCTATCGTAGCTTCAAAGAGTTCCTTGTTTCCTTTCTAAGTCACTCAAACATAACTCATATTCTTTTTTTCTATATCATATATATTTCTATACCCCCCCCCCCCCCCCACACACACACACACACAACCAGCCAAAAATGCTTTCAGTCTGTGTTTAGTAGCAAAGCTGAAGTCAGAAGATGGGGAGTGCAATCAAAGGTTCAATAGCCACCTGATTAAAGAGGAAACAAGATGAGGCGCTGAGCTGAGGAGAACTCCACTCGCTCCTCTGATTTAATTACTAAACCAACCAAAGCCTCTGAAGCAAAGTCCAGCTTATCTTGACCCCTCGTTTGAATTCACACACATAAATCATCATTTTCCATCCTTCTCATGCTTTTCAATTACTGCTCAGATACTTTGAAAGCCTGTCAGTTTAGAGGTGAGAAAATTGACCCTCGAACCTCCTATCTTCTTCATTTACCTCTTTCACGCTGAGCTGAAATCCTCAGAAGAATCACAATCATGCAGTTGTTACCTAAAAACACAACAGTGTTCCTATTTTTTCAGCTGTAAGCTCTACTTCATCTTGGCAAACGTTCTCAAAACAGAGCTAAGTTTCTAAGTTTCTCTAGAATCCTTTAAAACAAATGCACACAAACTTACACATGCGCACGTGCACGCTCACTACACAGGCCCTAAATAATGTCTCGAGGACAGGAATATATGAAAGCCAAATTTGTGCTATCACCAAAGGGGGCTCCTTAACGTGTTTTTCTAAAAATTCATAGACATAATCACAAAAGTAGAATGGAGGAGGATAGATGCAGCCCTACAGTACTGATGGGGATAAACATAAAAATCCAGAGAGAGGAAGACGATTGATAGAAACCAACACAGAATTTAACACGAATGAGCGGCTGGTTTCATGACCCATAAAAGGAGATTTCTTAATCACATGGGAAGGTGTGGAAAAAAAACAAACAAACCCCCCAAAACCCTTAAAATGGTAAATTGAAAATGGTAGAGACATGTCCGAGACATGTCTCAGGTCAATTAATTGATTATATTAAGTCTTTTCATATTATTTAATAAATGTCAGCTCACTTTGGTCATTTGGCTTTCCTGTATTTGGAGGTGTCGGGGTGAGGTTAGCATTATGGCCTCACAGCAACAAGGTTCTGGGTCTGAACCCAGTGGTTACCTCTGCTGTAACCCTGCTGAGAAATGAGGACAACCCTGAAGAGCCAAAAACTGCAGCTTCTCAGAATGGCCACTTGAAGCTGGCTCCAAAAGCAATTCATATCACATAGACTTCCAACTTAAAATGTTCAAGCAGAAATAAAAACAATGTTTTTGGTCACAGCAGGTAATTTTGCTCTTCATGACTAGAGAGGGTGAGACTTTCTATACAAGTCATAATTTTTCGTTCTGAGCATTTTTATACTTTATTAGATTTTTTGATTAGATGGATGTTTGGCTGAGTCAAGAATGGTGAGATGGCAATGTCAGAATGTTGCAGAGGTTACAGCCTTCTTTATTTCAAGTTCATGGTCCAAACCACAGGCCTCTCTGTGTGGAGTTTACATGTTCTCACTGAGCCTGCATGGGTTCCCCCCACAATCCAAAGAAATGTACACTGCAGTAAATTGTGCGTCTAAATTCTGTGAATGGTTGTTTGTCTCTATAGGTTGGCCCTGTATTAGATTGGCTGCTTGTCCTGGGTGCACTTCGCCCTCACCCAACGTCAGCTGGGATGGGCTCAAGCCCACACACCACCCTGCAGGTACAAGTGGCATAGATATTGGGTGAATGGAGGATGAGCTGTTCCTCTTGCTGTAAAACATACAGTAACAGTTATAGCTCATCAGCTCTATCAACTTTTTGTTGTGTGCCTATTTGATGACTTATTCCTGAAGAACGCATGCTGTGTGACATTTCTCCTACAAACTCGATTGCCTTTGCCAAGAAACATAAAGGAGAGGGAATTTCACTGTCACATACTGTAGCACGGCTTTTGTATTGCAACAACTAAAAAGACAACTTTAGAGAGTGTATGTCAGACTAGAGAAGATATTTTACTGACATTTACGCTGAAATTTTCTAGGAACCTACCTATGCGTTTGAATTTCACGTGGGTCGTGCATTACTCTGTGTTTAGCAAGTCATATGATTAATGTGTAAAAAGTATTATTCCTTTGAGCATGAGTTATCACAGCAGGCTGCTGCCATAACAGCTTGTGTGCTGTGAAGTCCTGGGTGGTCTTATCTGAGGAGGCACTGGGTCTGTAATGATAGCTATCCGAGACAGGCCAAGGCCGTCGAGGCATTTTGTGACCTCTGTTGAAAACTAGAACCACCTCAGCTACCCAACTAACATCAAGGTATTGACCAAAGTCTGGCTGGCCACACAAGACCAATTATCAGTCAAATCGCTGCTCAGGACCGAGCACTCACATAAATCTAATACCTGTGATTATGTGCTCGACGTGTTTCCTCACTGTTTACATTTGTACATTCCCAACCAACCGCTGGTCAGTCTTCATCTTTCGACCTAGCGTAGTGAAACAGTTTATGTGTGTTTAATTCGCCAGTTTAAACCAAATCAGTCATGTGTGAGCCATCTCTTCTGTTGGTCCAAACCAAATACACACATTAAAACACACATCTGCAGGAGATCTCTGCAGAAAAACGGGCACATCAGAGATAAGGGAACGCAACAAAGTAATTCTGTTTGATTTATTCAGTTAGGATATGCTGTGACTTCTCTGGACAGTTGATAAAAAGACAAATTTCCCCTTGGGGGCAAATACGCTCACATAGGTGGTCAGAACCCCCAGGCGTTGGGCCGGGCTCATCTTTCACATTAAACGCACTTCTCTCTGATATCTTTAAAAGGTAATTCATCAGCGTGCCATTCCCCTGACATTTAGAGCACCCTTGGCTTTGCCCCTTTATGGAACAAGACCACACACTAAGTAGGGAAACAATTATGACGGGGATTTATGGAGCATCTCTGTGTGAGATCATTCTTCAACCCCTTTCCCATACCAACTTTATCCCATGACCCCAGCTCCACATACACACATTATTCATACTGATATACTTGTGATAAGGAGCCAGCCACAGCAATCTGGGCTCTGCTGTGTATTAACTCTGCGTTACAGGGATCGGTAGCCTACATGCGTTGATTGTACACAGAGCAGAAAAAAAAAGGCACAGTGGCTTGTAATATATCACAGTGGAACACAAGCGGTCCCTCATAGGAAGCCAATAACAGTAATGGAGCTAAAGCTATTAGCTGAGCCCCTTTGAAGAGCCATAACCATCATTGCTGTCATTGGCATAAGCCGTTTACTTGTTTTGCTTTTTAAATTGAGAGACTAAGTGCTTCTGGTAGAGTTTAAGTCTGCTAAGTTTGAGCCAAAAGCAGGCGGGTAGAGTAACAGTTAGACATATAGAGCATGTTTAGCATCTCAGTGAGTTAATATTTAGATAGCACAATCTTCCAAATGTATATCTCAACTGGAAGATTATCAGGATTGTATATTATAGATTATATATAGAGAAAACGACCAAACAAACAAAAAAACTGTTCTGTTCACTTCAACGATCAATTCCAAAAGCCCCCCTCACCCTATCAACCAAACAGATTCTCAGAAACTTTGATTTGAATTTTGCATCCCTAATCTTCCTCTGAAGCTTTCCTTTACTTTACTTCCAGCCCAAAGCAGTCGGGGGGGGGGCATGCATTTTCACGAAAGGTGTCCCAGCTAAAGAGGATTATTTGAAGGTGTCACTAGAAACGGCTTTCAAAGAACTTTAAAGGTCAGAAACAAAATCGATTTTGTTATAATTTGGATGAAGTGACATTGTAAATCAAACACATTACAGAGCAGCATTTATATGTGCCACATCCTTCTCTGTCTCTGAGCTATCAGCCCGATTCCTCCTCTGTGTCACCCCCATCTCCTGTTTCCTTCCTGTCTCTCCCCCTTCCCTTTCCCTTCAGGGCTGTTTTGTGGCCTGGCTGAGGGTTAAAAGAGAAAAACCTTAAACCTTTCATCCTACAGAGGAAACTGAAACAACAGAAATTGGCAGAAGCTCACACGTCCACAAACACAAGCTGAAACAAAGTGTAAGGCTTTACTGAGGCTTTTTTTTTTTTTTTGTAGCTTTGGTCTCAGAAAAGTAACACCCAGAAGATACTGTATAACCTCATTGGTATTCTTTGCAGTTTACTTTACCAAACCATGCCCCAAGAATTCATTTTGTAACTAAGATATTTGTATTAACTAATTACTATCAAAATTCATGTGCAGGATTCAAACTGTTTCACTCAGGAATAAGATTTATTATGGGGGGTGGGTTGTGTCTGAGAGGGGGTGATTATTAATATATACAGACAGAAGACAGAGTGGAGATATTTTACCACACCTCCAGAGTGCTTCTCAAAAGTAAATTTTCTAATTAAAGAAGAGCAGTAAATAACAAACACATGAAATGTAATTTGTGAGGCTGATGGTGAGTGAAGTGGAGTTTGCTGTGCTGACAGCTCTAATTAGTGTGCGGGTAAATGATAGTGCCCCTTCACTGGGCACACACCAAAGGGGTTGGATGGGTGAGGGGCAGAGAGAGAAAGATGGGGTCTGTAAAGTTGATGACAGAAATACAGCCGGTGTTTTTACTGTCTCTCAAATTCCATTCTCTTTATCCCACTCTCTCTGCTGCTGTCTGGTTTTTTTATTTGGCACTTTTCTTCCACACATTTAAATCTGGTTTGATGTTGAGAGGGGCTGAGTTGATCTGCAGCGTTGTTTGAGTTGGTTGACAGGAAAGCTTCCTCCCCTTGAAGGAACCTGGGGCCTGTGAGACAAATACAGGCTGTATGTGCTCCACATGTGCACACACACACACACAAGATGACATTTTACATTTAGCTGAAGCAAATTTCAAAATTTACAGCTTCCTCTGGTAACATGACAAATTTGGCCGATATAAGGCACAACCAGTTACTAATTGGTGCCACAGCACTTCATACAACCAGAAGCCAAACTCTCACTTCTTTCCAGTATCACTTCCTCTTTCTGATTCAGCCTATCAAAACTCATCAATGTCCCCCCACTACCAGACAAGAAGACTACTCACCAGATGTATTTCAAACAAGATGAGAGACATCAGAGGTAGCTTCACCTTCATGAAACTGCACAGATTCGACAAGGGGATCCAGCCAAAACCACAGAGAACTTAATTTAGGTCCAACTTGAAGCTTTAACCTACATAGAGTATTACATTTTAGCTGAATTTCCTTAATTGTTTCAGACAGGTAATTCACACCTTTGAATCCTTTCTTGGAGGTATGTGAAAACAATGTGACATAGGAAGGGGGGGTTGCTGGTAGTGATGAACATTATGAGAATGATCACCTGCAGTGCCGATTAGCTTTACAGTGAGTTTTTACATCATTGTTCAGCTGTATGACTGACATTTGTTCACTCTCACTGCTCTCATTTTCAGCCATGAGCAGATGAACCCACTGTACAGCACCTGCTCCGCAGAGATACACAATTTGCAACCAGCTGATGAACACAGTGAAAAATTATACAGCAAAAGAGCCAGAAATTTCCCTTAGGAGAACGAAAAGCAGAGATAATGTGAGGAGAATATTGGACTTCACTAGGAACTCTGAGACTCGACTTCGAATGAATGATAATGTTGCTCTATTACTGCTGTTTTTCTAAGTTAACCATATCAGCATAAAAGGTGATCATGTGCTATTGTGTTCACAACTTTCCATGACACCCAAATGACAAAAATAAATAATCAAAAAAAAAAAAAAATCAGTTAATGCAAGTTCAAGCAAACTAGGAAATAATGACTTCAGCTTCTTGATGAAACTAATGTACTCAACTTTTAAAACGGCTATAAATTATATTTCTGTGTAAACAATGGAGCCAATTAATATAGGTCTCTTTGTGTAGTAACAAATCTGCAGTGAATTGTCATCCAACTCTGAAGTTATCCTTCACCTCTATAAAGCCTTTTAGCCTCTACAAGATTATTGTTTACTGATCAAACAAGACAATTAAAGCCCATTGTATGCCTTATGCCCAACACCAAATGGCATGTGAACACAATTAGCAAATAAATTTTAAGTATGGTGGAAAATATAACAATATCTAAATGTTTGTTCTTTTTAATTTTCTTTTTATTTATTTTTCTCTAGCAGTGTTTAGCTTTAATATAACCGATGTTGTTAATGTAATTTTTTTACAATCTAAATAAAAATGTTACCAGAAAAAAAAACCTGAAAATAACAGAAATGCTTAATATCTTACTCATCTGCTGGAAATGAGAATAAGTAGGAAAATAAGCAAAAGTTTAGTAACAAGGTGCTTTTCTACCATCTTTAAGTGAACAACAACAATATTTATTCTTGGTGTAAAGTTTTTGATAATTCTTGAATTTATGAAGAACAAATAATCAATTCATAAAACCAATAATGTTATATATTGTATTGTATAAACTGGCAATATGTAAAGCCGATGTCATGAAGCTGAAAGGAGCAGTCACAGGAACAATCAGACAGACAAGTATAAGGAATGCAGGGAAGGGTGGCAATAACGTTTGTGACGTGTGTGTGGAGGCTGAAATGCAAAACATTGAAGCCCCGCTCGTTCATCTGCACACACAGTTATCCAAGCCTCGCCATTCATTTGTGATAACCAAGTTTCTCACTGTGCCTGACTATAATGGCAAACTGACAAGATGACATTAGGCCGCTGGAAAAGGCATCACATGCAGTGGATTTAAACTTCAAATTTAATGAAAATATGTCCCACATTCACTGGTGGTTTTCTCTTTTCCCTGCTGGCAATTGTGGCTGCTTATTATCATATAAACACTAATGTAGTCATGCACTATCTGTATGCGATACACACATAATTTACTACCTTTTTAAAAAAGCTGATTTACAACCGTCCACATTTTCTGCATAATGTACATGAAAACTAAAGAATCTCCCAATCCAGTTTAGTATCCCCCATCAGCAACAGGAACTCCAATTACCAGCAAGACCCTACAGAATCTACAAAATGGTCACCAAACAACACTTTCTGTATTCCCTCTGTGTTTTCACCCTTCTTTTTCTGTCTTTTTAAATATTATATTCCGAGAGGCCTTGGTCTACAATTATTCGGCAAACCTGCTTGTCTTTGCAATTTCAGAAGCATTCAGTGAGAGAATAAAACCTGTTTCTCCGTGGATGACACTACCCACATCAATTTATTCCTTTGTGGCGGTGTTGTGATGTCCATCCTGTAATAAGCAACCATAATTAGAAGAAAACTGTATGAATGTTTGACCTACGATAATTAGAAAGTTTGCAGGCTTGGCAGCAGGAATCAGCAGTGGGATAATGAATCATAAAATGGTTCATTACTGCGCTCAGGGAACACTCTCAATCTCAATAAACGGACATGGGGCCTAGCAGACAAATCAAACCCGGACGCATACACTGCCTCATTTAGTTGCTGAAAGGATCACAATAATAATAATAATAAAAAAAAGAGAGAGAGGTTGGGTTTTTTTTTTTTTTGTTCTAAATGGACCCTATTAAAGGGTCTCTTTGCCCTCCTTCCTTCTTACCCCTTCTCTTTTTTTTTATCTTTCCCTCTGTAAATCAGTCCATCTCCAAGGATACCCATTTTGATGTGACTTGCAATTCAAACTGCCATTTTTGGGAAAACAGTCAATTTTTTCAGTGCATTAACAGTGTGTACAAATCAAAACAAGGTACTCCAACCGCATGAAAAATGACTGATAATAAACATTTGAAAATTTCACATTAAGTGTTGGGGCAGCATGGCGGCAGAGTGCTTAGCACTGTTGCCCCACTATAAGAAGGTCGCGGGTTCGGTTCCCGGCCTGGGGCCTTTCTGTGTGGAGTTTGCATGTTCTCCACGTGCCTGCGTGGGTTTCCTCTCAATGTCCAAAGACAACATGTTTAGGTTAATTGGTGACTCTAAATTGTCCTTAGGTCTGAGTGTGAGTGTGAGTGGTTGTTTGTCTCTGTCGGTCTCTGTGTGTTGGCCTTGAGATGGACTGGTGACCTGTCCAGGGTGTACCCCACCCTCGCCCGGTGTGAGCTGGGATTGGCTCCAGCACCCCCGTGACCCGGAAACGGATAAGCGGTGGAAGATGAATGAATGAATGAACATGAAGTGTTGAACACTATGCTGCACTTTGGACTGTGCTCCACTCTTCCCACAGTTTTCTTTCTCTTCATTTCCTCTGGCGTCTTTTCCTTTGCCCTCCCTCTGAAAACTGAGCACTGAATCTGCCCACTCACACTGCTTCTCCTCTGCTAATCCTGTACCCACAGATATACCGTAGATCCGGACCTCTCCAGACCCACAGGACAACAGTCCGCCCACGTTCGTTTCCTCACACATCCTCTCCAAGGCATCCTGCAGGTTTCCACTGATGGGACCAGAGCAGAACACCTCACATAGAGAATAATGTACTTAGCCATCTCTCAAAAGCTATTGCAGCTCCCATGACATCAGTGCAATGTAAATATCTGAATGATAAGTTACTAATTAAGTCACAAAACTGTTCGGCACTGATTCACTATTACACTTCAATGACATTCTCAAAAAAGAAAAGAAGAAGCTTCAGAGTTGGCCACAGAGCTTGATTAACATCAAAACTTCCTAATGCCACAACGACTGATTTTCAACAGATGTTGGGTGAAGTGACACCTCTTGGGTGAAATTATCAGATATGTTGAAGCTCCCTCTGCAGCCACAAAGGGCTTTATACAAATTTTGTTCACATATTATATGCAACAGTGCTTCCCAAGACCCTGGAACATGCTTAAATGCATACAATCTTTGGAATGGATACCTCAAGATTGATCTTTCCCATTTCTTTTTGTGTGTGTGTATGTGTGTGTCTCGGACATTTGGTTCAGTAAGGTCTTAAAGAATCACTGAAAATCTGGGCAGCAACATGGTTTTCAACACTGTTTATTTATCATCAATGAGTAAAACAGAGCACCCATGTTCATAATAGAGTTGGCACAAAATCTGCAGTTGGCAATCTCAGCACAGCAGACTGCGCAATGGGAGCTAACTAAACAACATCAACAGTAAACATTTTCCACAGAGCAGTAGAGAAAAAAATTATAATTTCATGCACTGAACCACTCTTCTCCTCGAGTCTCCACCAGGCTCAATCAAGAGGCCTTTATTCTCTGACTTATATCTTCAGACAGGGGAACCAAGGCCAGCACAAAATGGCTCCAGGAACAATGTGCAAGCTTGATTGCTCTATTGTGAGTTAGCCATGGCCTTCGACATCTCCCCCTGAACCAAGAGTGTCTAATTCAGACAAGATTTGTCTGGAGACACAGCTGGGGGGCATTGTTACAAACAGGTGCCGTACACAGCCTGTTCAACAAAGAAGGCAAGGAGCTAGACAATAACAGGGAGAAAAAATTGCCACTGTGAAAATGGCTGTCTGTCTGGGCATGCTCTGGTTTTTGAGTCTTTAAAGTGGCAAGCAGAGAGCATCCAATAGGTTAGATGTGGGTAGCAGAGGAAACATGCCAAGTAAAGTCAGAGTCCTGGAAGGTACATGTGCTCCCTTTTGTCCATTTGGCAGCTGCATACTAAGTGTTATATTTGCAGGGCAGCACAGTGTCAGACAGGAAGGGTAGAGTCCCGGAGCGAGGAAGCACAGCCATAGTATTGGAATCCAGTAGAGAGTATATAATCTAAAATTACGTTTGTGATTTAAAGTGCTGGGTTATATAAAAGAATGGAGAAATGGAGCTGATGTATTGAGAGAGGAAAGGTCAACTCAAAGCAAAAAGGCATCTATCCACATTTTAACTGGCTTCTTGGTCAACATCAAAGATGTCTAATTTTATTTTTGATATTTCAAAATCATTCTCTTTAAGCTTCCTGTAAAATGTTAGAGTTTTTGAGGACTCATCTCACGGGGGCGCACACATAAATTCATTTTATCAAACTTGAAGTGGGCTGATAAATTAACGGCACCTATAATATAAAAGTGCGCTTGACCTTTAAGGGTAATAATTGTAGTAGCTCGTGGAGTCATCAGCTTTAAGATAAAAATACATGGAAAAAACATTTCTGAAACAGTGAGGCTGTGGTGAGGCACTGAATGAATTTGTCCCTCATCTTCCACAATGAAGGTAAAGGAACTGACTGTAAACATTCTTATTATTTCAGCAATTCAATCAATTCCTGCTGAAATTACTCTGAAGATTATACGTCCCCTTTAAATTATGTTTGACCCAGTTTTCAGTGCTCATGATCACACTAATGCAGGCAAGATGCTTTAAAAAAACAACAACATTTTGTGCGGTTGTTGATTTTTCTGTGTGAAATGAAAAATATGAAAATGTATTTAGAATAGAATAGAATAGAACGCCTTTATTGTCATTATACACATGTACAATGAGATTCACTGGCTAATCAGAAAACAAATATAGAAAAAAGTCTTTCTATGTACTTACAGCCTTTGTATATGTCTGTAGGAATCTGGACCGCGCTGGAAGAGTAGTTGACCTTGTTTTTAAAATTGGGATCGTCAACAAACTCCAGCTCCAAGGAGGTCGTGGTCTCTATCGGGGTTTCCTCCTCTCCGTCCTCCATCTGCACACACACACATGCACGCATGCACACACAGACACACAAATCTAAGTGAGAATACAAAGAAAAATGAGTGGATAGAAAAAAAAAAAACAACGGGGAAAGCATATAATACGGTACTGCATTCAGTCATCACCCATACAGTGGCTTTACAGCGGCCATCTGTGGCTCTGGAGCATTGTCTCGCTCTCTGGCTTATATGTTAAGTCATGAAGAATTTAGATAACACTAAGCGCAAAAATAGCAATTATTCTGCCTTTTGTCTGCCTTCAGATTCAGACAATCCAATTCTCATCCTCTCATCAGAGAACAGCAGCAGGTATCGGAGTAGACACCAAACAGAGAGACTCATTAGTCCCTGAGATAACTATCACAAACACACGAGGTGCCACACAAATTAACCCCAACAATAACTAGCAACCAACACCACTTAATCACTGTTTAGTCTCCCACCCATTCAAATGATGGCAGGTTTCACAACAGACTTTCTCTTTTCTCTTGCCTGCAATTATTTAAACAAAAACAACAGGAAAAAAACAACCCTAAACAAAAAAACAAAAAAAAACAAAAAAAAAAACATGGTGATAATCCATATTTGGCCATTGTAATAGATGAAAAATCCTGACACACATACTATGTCAGCAAAGTGACAGATATCAAAGAAAGCCAGAAGATAAAACAGCCAAACTGACATTTAAGCTTTTCATCCTGATAAATTATCAGTGGTCTACAATCTTTGTCTATTCCCACCGGAGGAAGAAGGAAAAATAACAGTTAGATATAACCCACTCCGGCTCACTTTATTAGCTCTTTCTTGATCTGATTTCAGTGCAAAGGCTTTAGGTGCCCACTAAAAACTCTATTAAAGAACTCCTCCTGAGAAGGTTACATTTACACAACAATATAAAAAAATAAATAATTGTAAAAGTTTGTTCAATAAAACTCCCCTTTGTTATATAAACACAATTTGATTAATATATTTGCTCATGCACCAAGCTCTTTGACACACTGCCATAAAGTAGCAGCCCTCAGCACAGTCTGGCGTCATGCTTCTGTCATTCTTCCTTTGTTAGTCACCCTTCATTAGCGTTCATCCATTAAATATTTGTAAAACCGTTTATATCTTATATTAACCATTCATCATAAATTTAACTTGTGCAGCAAATGTGCAACTGCAGCACACACTTATTTTAATTAAGCAGCATGGGTTAACTGGATCTGACGTGATAAACACTGCTTTGTTTTGGGGTTTTTTTTATTTTTTATTTTTTGAGAAAATGAATCAAAACCCCATGTCCATGGCAGAGACTGATTGATGGGCCAATTAAAATTCAATTACAAGCTGTTGGTGGACTGAGCTGGGGGATAGTTGTCCCACTGAAAGTCAAGTTAAGAAACAACTCAGGGCTGTGACGGAGAACAGCTCATGGAAGTATGTTTTTCCTCCCCTATAACTTGTCTTTTCAAGAAAACCAAGGAAGATTTTTAAAACACTAATAAGTAGTAAATGCACTGATGAGCAAACTTATTAAAAGTACTGTGAGCATGAATGTTAGAATAACATTTAAAAAAGGCCATGTAGTAGTACAGGGCTATTGTGTCTGTCTGCTATCCATTTTTTGGGGGGGGTTTTGCCTGTTTGATATGGTACTGTTATACATTTTTGTATTTTTGTATTTATTAATTTTATATTATTGTATTTTTTATTTATGTCACAGCCAGGAAATGTCTCATTGTTCCACAAAGGCCGGCAGCTTGTTCAGATGAGTGGGTGGCAAGATCCTCTCCCTCTGATTATATTCGTTTTTATTGGAAATAGTCTTTACATGTGGGGACGTTTATAGAAATGACTCATTTTAATTAGGTTTAGTCTCTGAGCCTGATGGGACAAGCCTGGCCGCCTCCTGTTTTTAGTCGACACCTCTGGGACCTGACCTGAGGCTGCAGTCTGGTACATCCCTCCTTTCATACTCCTTCTTCATTAAAATAAAATAAATCCTATCAGCATCAGTTATAAAGTTGGCACTATGATCGCCTCTTGTTCTAATTCACTTTGGATGATTTTGTTGTTCGCATTTCATTTTGCTGTGGCAGACATGCAGCACTTCGAGTATGACTGTTAGTTTAGTACAGATTTGTTGACATAGTACAGGATCAGAGATGGACTGTCCCTTTATAATAAACCTTATTGGGTTAGGGATGCCGGCTTTTCAGCTGCGAGAAGGTTGAAGTGTTTGTTTATCACTCAGTCTGACGCTAATTCTGTCAATGTCGGGCAGGGAGGTTCTTTTTTCCCCCCTTTTCTTCAGAAGAGCCCAATCATAATTAAGCAAAGCAGTGTCTAATTAGCAGCGGAATAAATCCATGCAGGAAAGACTGATTGGTTCATTTTCTTCAACCATCCACCACCTGTTTTGCGCGATTCATTACGCAATTTGTTAATTTTAACTCCCCTGTTCTAAAGGTTTAATTAAAGGCTGAAGAGGCCAGAGATGACATTTTGAAGATTCTTTAATTCCCACCTTCAGCCAACCAGGGCTAACCTGGAACCTGTGACTTATGACCCTGTGTTGTGTGCTTGTGTGTGTGCGGTAGTAAGTGTTTACTTGAAAGAGTGCAGGAAGGAGCGAGATAAAGAAAGTCCAGCTATTTTAACAAATGAGAATTTCTACAGAAGAAATAACATTTTCAATGGGTAAATAGATGCTTTTAATACATTAAAAATAATATCTATAATATGTCCCACAATAACTTTCATTTTTGTCAACATTAAAATAACCAGAGTTGTGTTTGATGGCTCTTCTTAAAATAAATCAATACCTCAGGCCATGACTGGCAATATATTTTTTAGCAGACGGTGAAAGTGGAACCATGCAGACCAAAGCATATCTGCACTATTAGGAAGGAGGCTTCCTGTGCTCTCCACTGAAGCACACTTATAATGTTTTATTGGGGAAGAGGTGTGTGGGGGCTGATCTGGTCCTTCTTGGCAGTAATACATGCAATATATCAGGTGGTCAATAAAACCCTAAATTCAAAATGCGGCTCCACTTATAGTAATCATGACAGTCCATTGGATATAAAGGAACTAAAAGAAAATGGCTATGCATATATATGAATACACTTGAAAGTCCAAAATGTGTGCTGGAATGGATATTAGAGACAGTTTGGCACACAAGCAGTATTGACTTTTAAATGATCACACTGATCTTTTAGAAAGGGTAAAGTGGAGACTTAACAGGATACAGAGTACAGAATAGGGAACAGAGGAGACAAGGCTTGGATAAGAGAGACTACCAACCACTTACCTTTCATAAAATGAACAGTAAAAGATTTTACTCTGGTGATAGAACCGTAATTGAAATGGGTCACCATGGGAGATTCAGATAGGGGAGTATTGGTGGGCTACTGTTGGGGTGGAAGGGATGAGGAATGACCTAAGTCTGACCTCCGTCACTGTCTTTTGCTGGTGGTGGAATTGGTAAAGTGGGGGTCAGGGGGTGTGTCACTGGCTCAGCCTCTGTGTGCCATGTTAATGATGACCGATGTTCTCCAATTAGATGTGCTGACAGGCCCTAAAGCGCTGTGTCATTAATCACAGAAGTGGTGTGCACAAAGAGAAAATCACATCATGATTTATTGCTCCTCTGCCTCCCTCTCTCACTCTCTTCCCATTCTTTTTGCGCCTTGGTGATCCGGGGGGGGGGGGGTTCTTGTACTCCTCCTGAAACTTAATCAATCAGTGGGCGCAGGCTCTGACTGTGACCAATCCTGAGGAGGAACTGGAGGTTGCAGTGGAGGCACGGTGAGACCAGTGACTTCCAGGGAATTTCTGGAAGAAACTCCATTTCCAACCCTGCACGTCTATCTCTGACTGTCATTCATATTCTTCCCTATGAATGATAGGCATTATAGAAACTGTGTCCTGACATATGAAAGCACAATATGGCTTATTTATTGTGTGAGGTGTCTTGAGGGGCACAGAGGTTTGACAACCCTGAAGTTCAGGTCTGCAATTGACATGGTTAAGGTCTAGAAGGAAGAAGGAAGAGGAGAACAGTCAGGAAATTAGACTGGGGGAGGACAGCTGAAATCACTGTCACATGCAAGTCAGCCCTCTCCTGCTCTGTCACACTGACTCACCATAAAGCAGTGTCCCTTCCCTAACACACACAGACAGCCCAGGGTCCTGCGACCGGAGGTGGGGGGAGGGCATCAACACCAAAGAGGCTAGGAAGGGGGGGGGGGGGGGGGGGGTAAACTTGCAGGGAAGGTTTGGCAGGGATTGGGATATGGAGCAGGTAGGATTCAGGGTTTAAGGCAGGCAGACGGAGGGGTGAGAAGCAGTCCATACTGTACTCACATAATCTGAATCCGCTTTGGAATCGTAGTATGAAATGGCATTCTCCTGTGCAGAAAAGAAAAGTGAAAAGACAGGTGAGGAAAGAAGATATAGCAGCGCTTAGAAAAGCCCCGAGCCTTTGTGGTGGTAAGCTAGAGGAAGTCATGGTTATATTCCATCACACTGTTCAGCATGAGAATATAATCAGCATCACAGAACACAGGAGGAGTAGTGTGATGTGGAATGACAGTCATGAAAAGGCGAGCAGATAGCTGTAGGGATACTGAAGGATGTAATGCATCTGTGCAATGTTCCTGTTAATAGGATGCAATGTATGTGGCACATGTTCAAACTTGTGTTTAAAACAAATTTTCATGTGTTGTGGTGAAGTATTAAAAAAAGGTCACTATGTGCGGTGTAGAAGCCCAGATGCAACATGGAGTAAATTGGTGTGCGCTGAGAGAAGAATAAACTCAAAATATTACTCCCTGGGAGGTTTATCAACCTCGGCTGGGTGTGTTATTTTCAGCTTTAAAAGAAAGGAAGGAATAGTAAAAGAAAAAGAAAAAAATTTTAATTTATGCCATTGTGTCACTCAACTTTACTGTAATTGCTGAACTAAACTTTTACTTGCTGCAGCCCCTCAGCACCAAACTTCTGGTCTCTCTAAGCAAGCAGTGCTGTCCTGCTGTCCTCATTTCCTCTGAACTGGCGTCCTTATCTCACATGGAGGCAGGTGTGAGGGCGGGCAGAGGCTGCATGGAGCGAGCGTCCGTGGGGTCTGTCTCATTATCATGAGGAGGCTGGCTGAGTATGCACTCTCAAGGGCACTACAGTGACTGACTCGGCCTCACTGGAGGAACGGCAGCCATGGTCTACTGAGGAGGAGCATCTGACGCAGCAAGAGAGAGAGCGAGTCTCCTTTCAGGTACAGTAGATGTTACACACTGCTTTACGCAGCTTGAATTCTTTTCTGTCAATATCTGTTTGTCCCCCACTCGTTTTCAGCTTTTCAGCTCTTCGCTGTTTTCGTGTCTCTCCTGCTGCCACAAAGACATGCTCTCTGCATTTGTCTATCTTGTGCAGAAACACACACACACACACACCTATATGCACAAGCATTTTCATCTTTTTTGCAGTTCTCTTCGAAGTGAAGAGAACTGCATACTAAAACTGGGATCTTGGCCAGCCTCCAGCGCTAATTGGAGGTAGGCGAGTCATCAGCTCTTCTCAGTCGTCAACAACTCACTTCAGAAATACAATATTATCAAAACTATCACCGACACCAAACTTGGGGCTGCCCAGCCTCGATGCAGCTTGTGTTTTTGGAATGTGAGTGTGAACAAGATAGCGGAGGTGAACTATCTGCCTCCTAAACCCAATACTTACCAGTGCTCCCACTTTCATTCTCCAGCTCTGTAAGAGATATCAGCAGCGAGGATGGAAGGTAAGGTGAAGGGATAAGAGTTGATCGTTCAGGGGGGTTCAGATGGAGGCTGAGGTTGGGGTGATATCAAAGGATGAATTCAGAGAGTGGTGGTGATGGTGGTTGCAGTGAGGAAAGAGCTGCCAGTGCTAAAAATAGCCTGTGCCTCTGCAGAGGGAGAAGAGAAAGAGAAAGAGAGGGGAAGAGACTGTGGCAGAGCAACAGTGTTGTTGTGTCTGCCAGCAGGATTGATCTGGAGCCCAGTCCTGCTCAGACTGGTCCCTTGCTTCTAAAGAGTTCCCTGTCACTACTGCGGCATTACAACTCATTATTCAGGATTGTTTTCTGTAAATAAATGCTTGGTTCTTGCACCCAAGGGACAGACGTCCAGCAGCTTCACTCAAAAAACTAAAGAAAACACCCCCCCCCCAAAAAAAACCATTTTACTTTAGACAAATTTCAAGTTGGGGTCTAACACCTTTATTCCTTTGTTTAATCTAGTACTAAGCATTCTTATTTTAGGCGTTTTTATTCATTTAAGAAGCTCATTATGCCATGTAAGTCATAACTAGGGGGAGAGATATGCACAAAAATAAAAAGGCTTCCATCCAGGGCACACAAAATGATGCAATCAAAGTCTCAAATCAGTTGAATAGTTTCAGGAGATTTTGTGTTGAGATATGTTAGATAGCACCCTCCATCACCGTCATCAAATGCAAAGTGATACTGTATGTACATAAAGTTATTAAAGATACAAAAAAAAAATAGTTTTGATTCATTTGATGCATAATAATACTGAACAACTGTACTATGACACACCATAATGTAGTCCTGAGCAGTTCTGGGGACATTTTTAATTGTGGCCAGGAATAACAACTTGCTATTCTATACTTTCATTCTTTATCTGTTATACTGCATATACTACGCACTATTTTATTATAACAGGTGACAAATACATTAATACTTGTGACTGTGTATAACCCCATTATAGTGCTGTGAAATGTGAAAATACAAGAAATGAATACTAAATGAGGCTCAGCAAACTGAATGAAAATACTAATTATAGTATTGCAGGGTAAAATAGTAACATCCGTGTAAACATTGCCACAACTAATATAAATTTGTGTTTGAACTTTCTAGGATAAATCTGTTGCCTTCTGCTATATATAAAATGAGCACCTATAGCTGCGCTCGTTCATGAAGGCAACAATGTGCAACTACATAATATGCCATACTGCAAAGAAATGAACAGGAAAGGTGGCTCCATACGGACAAGAACTGGGACACGATGGCCGTCTGAGCAGCCCTCAGGGTTGTGTGGCCATATGCTGCAGCTGGTCATAGGTCTCCGTGGACTCAGGGTCTGAGTTAAACACACATCCAAACACCATGTCAGCAATTATCCCACACTCATCCCAATCCAGGGCCTCGCTCCCATCATCACATACATGCGTGCATGTACATACATACACTCCAATGCATATATCCATAGGAGAGAGAGAGAGACAGAGAGAGAGAGAGAGAGAGAGAGTGAGAGAGAGAGAGTGAAAGAGAGAGCACATACAGTACAAGACCATACTAACACACCAACACAACAGATCCACACACCGAAAGAGGCAAAGTCTGAGAAATTCCCACTGACACAAAGCGCTATCAGTAAATTAAATCTATCATGCTGAGTGGACCAACAAATTCCAAACAGGACACAAACACTGAGGTCAGGTGATGTTCTGCAGCCCCTCCCTTACATCAATCTTTCTCTGCTCGTCTCTAACCCCCGCCACCCCTCCTCACCCTTATCTCGGTTTGCTTCCTCGCTCTTCCCTTCGCTCCATCTCTCTACCTCTTCTTCCTCCTCCTCCTCCTCCTCCTCCTCCTCTGTGCCCTGCCTTATCTTCATCTTTCCCAATCTCTATCAATACCAGCCTCCTCTTGCCAATTTCAGATTTCAGCAAAAGCAACGGCGCGTAGGTTAGGTGCCTACTGTTGCTATAGAGACCGCCTCTCTGCTCTAGATTACAATGTGACTTTGTCTCCTCGCCAGGGCTACAATGTCTGCTTCTTTTTATGTCTGACCAGATGTGGGTCTGCCTATCTTTTGTTTGTCTGTATGCCTGTCAGTCTGTCTGACTATGAGCTGCTTTTTCTTCTGTCATGTTTCATGTCATTAGTATGCGTTGCATGTTCCTCTAATGTCATCTTTCGCTTGCAGTTACACATTTAAACTTCAAAATATTCCGTATGAGTAAATGTCAGAACATTTAAAACCCAAAATTTTATCATATGTGAACAGGACCTTGAGATATGATGTATCCTGTAAAGCACAGAAAAACAATGCAGCTGAAAAATGGCGTGTACATACCAAACACTGTCATATGGGGGTATGGCACATGGTATGACTGAGTGTGATGTTTGGAACTAAATCTTTTGAATTTGAATTTATGAGCTCTCTCAATGGGCTGCCTGAGACAGGTTGACATTTGAATGTGAGACAAGCGCTCCATCATGGGTGGGGACAGATTACAGTCATATTCATATCTCCTCTGGACACCTGCTAATGATTTTATAATTACAGAACACACTCTGTACCTCTCCCATGCCCCGGGGTGTGCACACAGACATGCAGAAACATACTCACACACATCTTGCACATTCACACGCACACGTACACGTACACACGTACACACGTACACACACACACACACACACACACACACACACATTAACACAGAACACCTCACTCCTGGCCCAATAGTCTTGCAATCATTCCTAGCACCAGTTTCCCTAATGGAAGCTGACATTATATCAAACACAATAAAGGATTTCATTTACTGCTCTTCATTACAACCACTCACATCAGCCCACAGGGTACAAACAAATATACATACACGCCTTCACACACACACACACACACACACACACACACACACGCACAAACTGCTCACTTTGTGTGAAAATGCATCCAGGATAAGGAAGAAAGTCATGTTTACTTCCTCCAACAACCAGTCAAGTTGCAGTTGACATCTGAGTCAGAATAAAACTAAAACTAAGATATTTTGTCATGAGTTTTGAGTCGTCATGTCTTGATTTATGGCTAAAACGTTTTGAGAGATCACACTGACCTTTGACCTTTGGCCACTAAAATCTAATCAGCTCATCTTTGAGTCTGATGAACATTTGGTCCTAATTTGAAGAAATTCGCTCAAGGCATTCCTGAGATATCACGTGGTGTATTTATGTATGTATGTATGTATGCATGCACCAGCATGCAGGCAGGTGGGAGGATGGACAAACTGGAAACATAATGCCTGTGGCTGTGTCTGTTGCACAAAAGCACATAAACTTAACAATGTGACTTGGCTGTACAAAAGAACAGCTTATGGAAGTTTGAAATAAATCTGGTGTGGAGCCATAGAAACTCAATTTCTTATCTCCTCCATTCTAGTTGCTCCTCTTGTGTTTACTTCTCTCTCTGTCTCCCTCATTCCACAGAGCCCCCACATCCCCACTGTGTGATGTGAAACAACATGACCATCTAGGTCATGCTGTTTGACCATATTAATCAGTGAGACCTCTCCTGTTTGTAGGTGAATGCAATTCTCCAGGCTGAGCACATACTTTGACACTGATGCACAGATGACACACAAGTTATGATACACTGGAATTTTGTGAACGCAATGAATGACAGCTTATTTCTTTGGTGGAAATACATATAAAGGAAAATGATACACAAGGGCGTTAATACCAAAAGGAGGAATGTCAGAATGAAATCACAATCTACCATGAAAAACTAATTTCTTCAGCTCATTTGCTTTAGTTTATATGGCCCACAGTTTTGTACAAGGGTGAAAAGGTGAGCTAATTAAATATGATTTTTAAAACAGAGGTAAATTAAGCATAGACATGTAGAAATGTGTCAAAAATCTGAAAGCCCCTTGGACCACTTTGATCTTGATTTGCAGAGGTGGTCTGTGAATAAAATATGAACCTTTATTCAGTGGTGATGTGCTTTTGATTCAGGGGATGTTAAGTCCCTAAAGGGTGCAGTCATACAATTTATCTCTAAAATGGAGAAAATGCAGCATGTGGACACGGTTCCTTTTGCTGGACTAACTACTTTGTTCACTTTGTCCGTGAGTGTCCATAATATTTTGCCATTATTACTATTTCATCAATTCCACTTAAAGCAGTGAGCGTGGATTAATTTTAGTGCACAAGAAAAAAGAAATTGAAGAAAAATTTCTAAATGATCAAAAACTAAGTAATAAGCCATCCACAATTTTACAGGGTTGCTGCAGTTTTATACTGCTGTGAAGCTGGAAACTGTGTCTACAGAATCTCCGTCACGGTCATTGGCAATACCAACAAAAAATACATTGATATTAACAAATTGATCTTGGATCAATACAATATGAATGTAGACATAGAACAGTGTAAAAAACAAAAAAATAACAAACCTAGTATCAACTGCAACTTTTTTGAAAGTGCAACTTTATAACTTTATATATATTATTATAAAATAATATTGATCTATCTGGGTATATATTCAATTCTTCATTATTGGGCGTCTATATATCTAAAAGTTGTTTTAGCCTATCTTTAATGATAGGGACACTAATTTGTTACACTGTCACAACTTTCCGAATAAACAGCCTGAAGTGTCTGTTCTGAAAAATACCACCATTGTCTTAACCAGCGAAGGTTAAAAAAAAAATCCCTCTTTACAATGTCAAGTCAATAAAGAGTCAACTGGAAAACTGGAAATGTAACTGTTGGCCTGGAAGAAAGCAAGAGCAAGAAAGGGAGTGAGAGACTACTAAACTGGAGTGAAACTCAGATAAAGGAGGCATGACGGAGGCTTTGGGCAGCCCTGCCTCTCTCTCTCCCTCGCACTCATTGGCATGCTCTGCATCTTCAGGCTTTTAAGCGATTAGGGAGCTGCTGAGTCCACGACGTCCAAGCATAGCTCCATGCAGACGTTCATTTGTATGCCAATAAACAAATCTGCCCCCAGATTAAAGCTCCAATATACAGTGCAAATTCAGCAAAGTGAATGACATTCTCCATGGACTTTCATCAATGTCTTGCTCCTCTTCAGACATGGCACCATGTCATGACCCTCACAAAGGTAGGCAGCAAACCAAGAGATAGATGTCTACTAAGAGAGGGGGGAAAGAAACGGAAAGAACAGATAACAATGAAAGAAGTCTTGATTGTTGAAAACTGAAAAATATGTGATTAAAAAAAACTGCTAAGGTTTCATATTCAATGGTTCTATATCATTCTCCCTAATTTGGGCCAAGAATTTATTCTTTTTCTCTTTGTAAAGATCCTGCAGGTCATAAAATCCTCCTCTTATCCTCTTTCCCTCCCTACCTCCCTCTCTCTCTCTTTCTCTCTTTCCTCCACCATTGCTGTACTGTCTTTCTCTCAGAGCCTGACACTTCCCCTTGGTAAAAGCAGTTCAATCAGTCTGTGAATATTCCAGTCCTGCGATAAGGAATGAAGGCTTTGTCCTGCTGCACTCTGGGTAATGCTGCTCTCCATTGTTGGCTGACATGGCTCCATTGAGGAGCAGGTTTTATTGCTGATAAAATCGCCACACTGCTTGGACACAGTGCCAGATAAAAACGCCTATCCAACATGACACATGCATGCCAACACCTCCCAAACAAGCTCCCAATCTGATCATCAGAGGGGAAGCAGGAAAGAGGTGCTGAAACACCAAATGAAGACAAATAAGATAAACAGGTCATGGCAATATTAACGCTATCATTGGATTCCAGACGGATTTTGATAAAGTAAATGCATTTATCCATATCTAAGAGTTTTTACAGCATCTGCAGCCAAGACAACCAATAAGAAACCACCGAGTGCTTCTTTCCGGACCTCCCTCTCCAATCAAACCAGAGCTTGGTTTGACACTGGTGCTCCACTTAACTGAGCAAATTGTTTCTAGGATTCATTTTTTCTTGAGCGTTGAATAAAGCTTTTCATTTCGCTGATGTTTTTCAGCCATTTTACCATTGTTAGCCCTTAGTGTCCTGAAAAGTCACCACCCCCTCCTTACAGGCTGGCTAAGAGTGGCCAATCAACAATCAACGCCAGCCAAGGGAAACCTGTTATTTTCGACCCCGTAATCATTTCCATCAGAAGCCTTGCTGTCCCTCACGATGATTTGAACATTCAAATGACAAAATGGCACCTACATTAAGATGTCTGCAGACAGGCATCAAGGGCAGCAGTGACAGAATGCACCGAGCAAAATGTAAAGCCTAAACAGCCAACGTCTCTGCTCAGCCATACCGTAACTCTACATCATCACAGAGAAAAGAAAACATAAGGGCAGAAAAAAATGGAAAATGTACAGTTTTCCTGTAGACATGTCTTTTCTTGGGAACAGGACTAAACAGCATTGGGCTGCAACTGTCAAATATACACCAATAAGGCATAACTTTATGACCACTGACAGGTGAAGTGAATAATTGTTTATCTGATAACTGATTATCATGGTACCTGATAGTGGGTGGGATCTATTAGGCAGCCGGCAGCAGATTTTTTCCTCAAAGCTGATGTGTTAGAAGCAAGAAAAATAGGCAAGTGTAAGGATTAGAGTGAGTTTCAATAGTTCAAATTGTTATTGTTAGAAGATGGGTCAGAGAATCTCCAAAACTGCAGCTCTTTTGAGGTGTTCCAGGTCTGCAGCAGTCAGTATCCATCAAAAGAGGTCCGAGGAAGGAACAGTGGCGAACCAGTTACAGGGTCATGGGCGGCCAAGGCTCATTATTTCACATGGAAAAGGAAGGGTGATCCAACAGACAAGCTACTGTTGCTCAAATTACTTAAGAAGTTAATGCTGGCTCTGATAGAAAGGTGTCAGAATATAAAGTTTATCACACTCGCGTATGGGGCTGCATAGCCACAGACCAGTCAGGGTGCCCATGCTGACCCCTGCACCGCTGAGAGTGCCAACAACAGGTACGTGATCATCAGAACTGGACCACAGAACAATGGAAGAAAAGAAGATGGCCTGGTCGGATGAATCACATTTTTTTCTTTTTATATCTTTTATAAATAACGTGGATGGTCGGGTGAGTGTGCGTCGCTCGCATGGGGAACACATGGCACTGGGATGCGCTATGGTAAGAAGGCAAGCCGGCAGAGGCAGTATTATACTTTGGGTAATGTTCTGCTGGGAAACTTTGGGTCCTGCCCTCCATGCAGCTGTTACTTTGACGTGTACCACGTATCTAAGCATTGTTGCAGACCATGTACACCCTTTCATGGAAACTGTATTCCCTGATGGCTGTGGCCTCTTACAGCAGGATAATGTGTCGTCCCACAAAGCAAAACTCGTTCAGGAATGGTTTGAGGAGACCAACAACGATTTTGAGGTGTTGACCTGGCCTCTGTATTCCAAAGGCAGGTGGTCAAAATGTGATGCATGATCAGTGTATTACAATTACAAGAGACCTTTTGTCCATCTTGCAGTTCAAAACCTGAAGAAATACTGTCATATCTAGCTCGAAAGCTGAAACCAGCTGCTCTTTAGTGTTTCCACATCAGTAGACTTAAAAGAATTTATGGAGAAAATTATCAATTATTAAAACGACTGTCATCTGAACGGCTTTCTGGCAAAAAGATTGAAATCACAGACCATAAACTGTATCATTCCTGTTTTAGTTCCATTTTGGTCATGTTATCAGCCATCACACTCCCCCAGGTCATCTGTCATCTCTTAAGTGTTAGTTCAATAATAAAAGGCCTACAATGTCAAAAGAAACAGAGGAAAGAACAGTTTTCTCTTTATTAATTAATTTTTCCTTTTCAATTAAACACCAAAAACATGCAGTACGTCTACATAAAAAAAAGGAAAAAAAAGAAAAGTACTGAAATAGTCTGTTAAGTGCCATTAGTCTATTTTTACTTTTTTTTTTGCCAAGAGGCAGCAGGTTTACCCTTTCAAATAATATTTCATGGATATTGGCCATGTGTTGAAATGGGAAAATCAAGGTCTGCCATGTGGCTCACTGGATTTCTCCGACTATTGATTCTCATCTCCTGTCAGCCAGGGGGATCGATCAGTGGGATTTAGAAATGGAGGATACTCTCTCAACTGTCCCTTCTGGCTAGCACACGGCATCACAGTTGGCCAAACCCCTGCTGACTGGAGGCTTAATGATACACCAGAACTTTTCTGTGTTCCTTTTTTACTATACTGTTTTTTCATTATCTCTTTACATTCTTTTTGTGCTTCTTTCATTTAGAGCTGTCTTAGACTTCACCAGCGTCTCCCTAGTTGAGTGTAGAACAGCGGTGAGTTTTCAAGAGGTCTTGATGAAGCAGCAGAGAAACATTAGGGGTGAGATGTGAGAAAAGAACTACAGAGGAGGCGGTAGAGAGAAAAGACTCAGAACACAGAAGGGAAAAAAAATGGAGAAAAGTATATTTCTACTTTGGAGAGCACCACTTAAAGAAATTATAGTAGTCTGCAATCGAGGAGCTGAAATTACCAAATGGTTGGGTCACCACAGCAACCACAAGCCTTATCAAAGCTGTAAGATGAGCAGCCGTTCATAGAAAGTTGAAAAAGGTACCGGGAGAAGAGACAACAGCAGGATGGGAGAGCTGTCAAAATGGGCATTTAAGGTGAAGTTTATATTGACATAATACTCACTGATCAATTGCCTAATGTGGCTTGAACCACACAGACATCCCAGACATGACTTTCTTGCTTTTCCTTTGGTTAGTGGTGAATGCAAGTAAAGCTCAGACTTGTTTGCTCACATCATCAGATACATTTGAAAGGGTGGAGAGACTGTAGGGATTTGTCTCCACAGAGCCCATCCTCATTTCTTTCCCTTCCAATGGCGAGCAGATGGAAGTCCATTCCATGGCTCAGGATTCAGTGATAACACTGTTTATGAGTTCCATTATGTGCTCGGCAGGCTGTGAGCACTCTGTTTCAGGGAAGCCATAAGGAAAAAAAAAAAGGCTCACAATGAAAATAGATAGTTTATTTGTGATAATACAATTTCGGTATGTTTATCTGTGTTTGAAATAAGAACAGTGCATTTAAAACAGGCTCACATAGCATAACCCCCAACTCTCCTCCCTCTCTCAGGTCCCTGCTATGGATATCCTTTTTTAGTTGGTAGTTCTGGTGCTGACACAAGACAAAATCTTTTTTTTTTCTGTTGCTTTAGTAGGTTTCGCTTTCCAAAGGACGAAAAAGGAGGAGAAATAACAGCGAGTGATGAAACAAAGAGAGACACCCAGAGTGAGACTCTTTGTTTCTGTCTTTTTTTTATCTGAATCTCAGTTTGAATTTGTCTAAGACAGCCCACATAAGACTAATGTATTCTGTGGCTAATGGAGCCGGTGGCTTCAAGGGCTGAGCTGAGAGTCGCCACAATGATTTTCACTCATTTCCTCTGAAGGGCCAATTATCTCAAATAGAGGCATTATTAAAGGAGCCTGGCTTGGTCAAGGGAACAAACCCTTGCAACTCTTACCCCACCACTTAAGGTCATGCTATCTCTGAGGGGGCAGTAAATGTATCTGAAATATGTACAGAATGGTGCCATTGATCCCAAGTAAATAAAAACGAGAAACTGTCCAGAATCTATTTGAAAGAATTGGCAGAAGAAGGTCCAGAATAGCGAGGACTATTAGAACTGAAGGGTGAATGCTGCAGACTATATACTGTATGAATATTTTGTGTATGTGTAACAAGGATACAGATGAAGATACATGAATACTGCTGTATTATGTGTTATGAGAGTGAATGGCTGAGTGCAGATGAGGAGAGAAAAAGGCAAAGAGAGAAGAGGGGAAAGAAGGGAGAGATTGGCTTGATTGATTAGAGAGTGATGATTGCAGTAAATGGCCCAGAAGATGACTCCATCTCTGTTTCCCGTTTTCTCCATCTCTTATACCTTCTTCCCTCGCTCACTTACTTTCTCACTTACACCTCTACCTCTGTGCCTCTCTTTGTCACCCCCACCCTCCCTGGTATCATCATGGCAACCCATCAACAGAGTGCCTCTCTCTCTCTCTCACTCCTAATGGCACAGCTATTAGCACTAATGCATTTCAAACGTACAGCAGCTGCCACATCACAAACTGAAGGAAAGTACACGTCTTCCTCCAATCTCCACAATCTCTGTCCGTTTTTTTCCCAGCCAATCTTGTGTCTCTGTTCCACTGTGTTGTACTTTGTGTCAACCCTCTTTCACAGCAAGTGAGCGGTCATCAACAATGATGGGAGAGAAGTTTTCGAACAACCGATTCATAATAATCTTGCTGTTAATATATAAATTGATCAGAGAAATTATTTTCCATTTTGTAAAATTTGAAGAATATATCGTTTTGGGATTAAAACAATTTTTTTCCAATTTGACAACTTGTTGCAACTAACAAAATTGTTGATGTCATTTTAATATCTTTTGATTAAGTTCCGGTGGAAAGATTATCCAACATAACTTTTTACATTCCGGACCAATAGTGCATAAAAATGGGAAAATAAATCAGCTGGTTCATATAGTCAACTTTTTAGTAGTTGAACAGTTGTCCCAATTCAACATTCCGCAGACACAAAACAATATTAGTATTTATTTGTAGAGGTGTTTTCTTGCTACCTGGCAAATTAAGTCCAATATCTACTCTATCTTCACTCCGATTTCAGCCTCTCCTGAGGGAAATAATTTTCTCTTTAGAAATTAAATGGCTTTCTATGTTCACTTGTTATTTTCAAGAGTGGTTTTCACTGACAGCTGCATGCTGAAGCTGCAATGATGCTACAAAAGCTATCGGTGTGAAATAAATAAATAGTAAAGTTGCAGGATGCAAAGACGAAACAGAGCTGAAAGATGCTATAAAGCATCAAAATGGAGTGGGGAGCCGGAGTGATTGGCTCAATTTCTGGTTGATGAACACTTTGTTAACTTGCATATTGTTAGTTGTCTAATTTGCGTAGTGAAAAACACCTCCTTATAAAAAAATCGTATGGGTTTGTTTCTTAATGTAAACGCTCCATGGGAAAGACGTTCTTATGCTCATGTAATCGTTTGCTTTTACTGTCCTTGCGAAAAAATGCGTTAACCAAAGTGTAACAGTGACAAAATATTAATATTACTATTACTGTCCTCTTTTAACTCCGAAAAGGTCACCCCTGCTTTTATTTCTTCCTGAATTGTTTATTGTAATGCTCTGAATTGTGCAATCAGTAAGGGAAGGTAGACTGCAGCTTATTCAAAATGCTGCTGCCAGGCTTTTAACCTGCACAAAGATAAGTGACCACATCTCACCAATCCTCACCTCCCTTCACTGGTTACCAGTGGGTTTTAGAATTAATTTTAAAATTTGACCTCTTATTTTTAAAGTCCTGAATGGTCAGGCTCTTGCCTGTACTTGTGATCTACTTTCCCCCCTATGAACATGAAATCCTCCTGCAGGGCCCTATTTATGGTTTTGCCAGGTCCCACCTTATCACAAAAGGTGACAGGGCTTTCGCTGTTCGGGCCCATCAACTGTGGTACTCTCTGCCCAGTGAGCTCAGGCAGCCAAATTCATTCATTGCCCCAATGCTATTTTTTCTACTGACGGGTGATTTTATTTTAACTACGCTGTTTTCATTATTAATTTTTTACTGTAGAGTATCTGGTAACTTGGTTTTGCAAGCCGCTTTATAAATAAATCAGGTTATTATGAACCCATACTAATGCGTTACCTGAGCTAAACTAAGCAGAGGTCACCATCTACTGTATCAAATGTTTAAACTACAGAATTTAAAAAATGTCCGGCCAACATGACAGCCCACTTTAACACCAGGTCTCCGAATTAAACTGTTGTCAATTATAGCAACATTTCAAACCATCTCTTGCATTTTTAAAGATCACAATTAATCTGAATTGTTGATCAGGGTTAAATTAAGAGATTATACTCATACATGACTAGTGAAAATGTTTGCTTCAAATGTCAAACTAGAATTGAACAACTTGTACTGTTAATGTGTGACAATATATTTAATTGTCATAGTATATGTTAATATAGCAGGTCAGACAATACTAGCAAAATCACAGGTTGAAAATGGTACTGAGGGTAAACTGGAGCAATTTACTCCACAAAACTATCTTTTGAATGACCTAAGACATGGCACAATGGATATCCTTGAAATAAAAGTGACAGCCAAGAAAAATAAAAAGCACATGCGCCTGCTGCATGTCATTTGACTTCCCTGAGATATTTTTGTTGTAATTTGTATGATTTTGCGCTCAGTACTTTTTGTTTGTTTACAATTGACTATGTAATTGCAATTTCATATGTAATGTCTATGTTTAATGTTTGTTTCTGAGAGAAAAACTATTCCAAGCAGTAAAACAGTGATTTGAACTGTCACACAGCCAGAAGCAGGAAAAATATCGCCCAGAGAATTGCACTTTAACTTCTGCTACGGAAGAGCAATCTTTAAATCACCTCCTAAACATTTCATATATACACATCTTGCAGATGGGTCAAAACTGCAGGACCCAGAATTTTTTCAGGAAATCATTCTGAAATAGAAAATGTAAATTGAACTATATGCCAACACATGCTCTCTGCCTCCCAATTGTCTGTATACAAAACAAGAAAGTTGAAGTTGAAGTTACTGGTTTACCGGTGTCCCTTCGAGAATTGCAAAACAGCACTGAAAAGGCTGTGTTGCCTTGGGATGACTTTCTTGCCAAAATAATAGTCGAGGGTCACAGAGGGATGGGCACCTGACCTTGAGAAATCACCGGCAATCCAACACTTTAATGTCTATTTCACACACCATTACATTCCAATGGATTTAAAACCCTGAACGACCATCACAACAGTTGTTACGATCAACATTTTGACACCCATAATGTCCAACAGTTAGGATGGTTGGAGAACTGGCTCTGCAGTCCAGGAAAAGACGTGAATATGTGTGTGTGAGGAAGAGAGGGAGAGGGAGAAAAAGTGAGGTCTTCCCATTGCTACAGCAACAGCTGCGATGGCAGCCGCTATGAGGAACAGGCGTATCATTGAGTTTCTATGATGTCACCATTTTGGCGACACAAGCAGATGGGCTGGGCCAGGTAGAAAGCCTACAGTTAATAAACACATACAAATAAATATCTGCTCTCCGACAAACAAGCAGGTTTTGTTTTTCCAACACACACTCGAGCACACAAACGCTCACAAATTCGATCAAAACGCACCATCTCTTGTGCATAAACACCTTTTCTCTTCATTTGACAGACTGCTTTTTAAGATGCAGCGCATTTCTCCTAATATGCCCAAAGAGCATGCAGCCCTAATCTAATTAGAGTGTCAGTCAGCAGAGTGTTCACCCAAAGAGAAATTAGGAAAACACAAAATCTACAAACAGGAAAAATCTTGCAAGAATGTGGCACATCTACCCGCCTCCTTCCCCCCTCTTTGCTTCCACCACTTTGTAGGTTTTTTTAATAGTTTCACTGTTGCCCCTGCTGAGATTTATTACCCAGCCTAATAATAAAGGCAAATGAAATCAGCTCTAATGCATTATTAATAAAGGAGCAACATCAGGATTAATTTGCAATATTTGCAACGGTATGATATATTCCAACTGTTTTCATGCCTGATTAGAGACACGTACAGATAAAGGAGGTATGTGAATGTGATGAAGGGTGTGAGGATAAAGTTGGGAACGAGGCTCAAAACTGGACATAGGGAGTTGTAGAAATGCAAGAGACAGAGAGGAAAGTGCAGAAGCAGAGAGGGAGAGAGGGGTAGGATGAGTATGGCGGGATTAAAACTAGTGCTGGCTTTTCCACTTGAGGAAGTATTGTTGCCATTTTGGATGCAGCTCCTTATGAACAGGTGTGCTGTGTGTGGTCACTGTGACCCAAACTCCACGTCCTGCATGGTTACACATCCGATTGAGGTGCATCAGAGTTGGGCAGGGAGGGGCAGGTATCAACCCCCACCCCCTCATGCCAAAGATGAAGCGACAGCCGCACTGCAGCTTCCTCCCCCTGACCATCAGGGAGGGAGGGAGTTGTGGGTGCAGCCCAACCACCCCAAGACAACAGCTTCAGAGTGTAAGCAACCATGAATAAAAATGGACTTTGCAGGGAAGTAGGGCTCATAATTATTCGTTTTAAATCAGTTAAAGCTTTTTCTCAAATATCCCCCAGGAGAGGCGGGGTTAAAAATCCATTTGTGGGAAGTGTACCATGACAGCAAGCTCGTCTCCCTGGAGACAGAGAATATGACAGTTGGGAATGTGCATGTGTATCTATTGAGTGAGGCTACTTATATGTGTATCTGTGCATGTGTGTGTGTGTGTGTGTGTGTGTGTGTGTGTGTGTGTGTGTGTGTGTGTGTGTGTGTGTGTGTACATGCATGTTTATGGGGAATTTCAGAGTTTGCAAATTTGAGAACCAGTGGAGCATTATGGCTCACAGACACACAGACAAAAATATTAACCAGAGTAATACCATTTCTCCGTCTTTTAGATTTCAAGACCAGATTTCTTTCTTTCTTTTTTTTTTTTAAAGGTCAGCTACCAGAGAAAGCAACGACCAACTTGCTGCGTCGCTTAAAACCATACAGAGAGAAAACTCTTATGAAATTCTGAACCCCACTGAAATAACAATCCTAAAAGTAAACAATCAGAGTGTGTGTGTGCATGCACTGCGCTTGTATACATTATTGTTTTTCCACATTGTCTCTGTGATGCTGATCACATTGTCATTAAAGGATCACAAGTAAAACTGAGGGGAAATTGAAAAACACACAGGGAGGAAGGGGCAGATGAAGGGAAGATTAGCCAGTTTGTTTGAAAAGGGAAAGGAAAAAGGAAAAACACTGAAGAGATCTGAGAGAGAGAGGGAGAAGAGCGGGCATCCTACTTTACCGTCACACCGTCTTGCCATACATGCTCCTTCTGAAGCTGTTCCGCCTCCTTGGCCAGTTTCTATAAGGAAACACAAAAGCAGCAGTGTAAGTATCTGTCAGTTGAACGTTTGTGTGCTAGACACATACAGACAAGCAGACGAGGACCGAAACCTTGATCTGTACAAAAGCACATACAGCTATAATATAACAGGTTCATTCCAGACAATTAGGAAGCACTATACCAAACAATATGGTCCATCAAAAACTATCTGTGCGTACATTATATGTAATGGATAGATGGCCTTTTTTTAAAAAAAAATCTTAAAACTATTTACCCATAAACACATAAAACAAGATCACTTGGTGTGTCTCTTCCCCGACAGTGAGTTCCCTCCCTCCCTTGCGCCCTCCTTCCCATGTGTCAGGATCTAGGTTTCCCCAGCCCTCTGGGGGGCGATCTAGCTCCTGTCCTGTCCCAGAATGGTGTGATTGGCTACGCAGTCGCTGGGCTCTAAAATGACGAGCCTGATTTAGACCTTTTCTACAGCGAGAGCTCATTCATTTGTAAAGCCACACTGGAGGGCACCAACTCCCCAACCACAGCAGGCTTTTTATCTACAAAAAACACACAGATATAAACTTTCATTATAGCGAAAGCTGTCCTATTTCCATTAGAAGCCCTGCCCACCGCCGCTAAGCACACCCTCCCACTCACATCCTGACAGTCTCAGTCTGGCCTGACTTTGTTTGTTGTACGTAACAACTGAAAATTTGGATCTGTTTCAGTCCTCTGTTTCTTAATAGATTACAACTGTGATCTTAATCACCTGAACAAGCCTTAAATAACAATGATAAGATCTCATTCATTTTCTCACGAGACAATAGTCAAATGAAACAATGAAGTGCAGCTGTAATTAGCCCATTGAAATTATTACCAAAGAGTCCATTAGAAAAGACAGTAATTGTGTGGCTTTTTCGTTAGAGAGGGTCAGCCCAGCTAAAGGGCAACAGCACATTGGAAATCTCCTGGTAAAACTATCAACTCTACATTTTTCAATTAAGGATGAAGGCAGAGCATCTGAATGATAATGTTACTGCATTGCCTCATGTGAGATTAGTCTGAAAATTAAAGTCACATGATGCTATTTTCTTTCACATTAAGAGTTTCTTGCATATTATTTTTAAGGACAGGAACTAAGTTGCACTTGCATAAGGTTTTACATGTTCCCTCAAGTCTGTCATGATCTGTGATCTCTGTGACCCAGTTAAGTTTTCGTCCCCTTGGGTACCTCTTTTTCTCTGGATTAAATAAATTTGTGAGAATCACTACTTTGTCCATTAGGAAAATCTTCTCTAGCACATGCCTTTCATTTATTTAATTGTTTTTGTTGTTGTTGTTGCTGTTGTTGTTTCCTCCAGCTGCCTCTCCTGTCTGCTCTCTTCACCCTATAGGCCACAATTTCTCTGGGACCCTATTTTATTCCCTAGCAGTTTAATGCAGTCCCCGTGCTGCAAAGCAGCCATGTGTCTTCCTGTGTCTTGCCTTCCTCTTTGTTGGCCCAGATGGATGGGCAACACAAACAGTCAATGAATCAGAATGAAAGATGTGGGAAGGAGGGGGCAGGGATATATCATCTATGCTGGTGGCTGGAGCCCAAGCAGCTTAGAGTACTGGATGAGCATAGTAAGATCAGCACAGTACAGCGCAGATAAGCTCACTACAGGCCCACACAACACAGCAAATAATATTACAGCATACAGGCACAAAGACACCAGGAGAGTTGACAACCTGAGCATGGGACTCTAATGTTATTGCCTTTGTAACCTTGACACAAAATGCATCACATGTTGGGGCATTTGTCACTGAGCCTTCAGGCAAGGTCAAGAACCATAAACACAACTCTGTAATGGATAGTGGCATGTGAAGTGCCTCCACTAGGTGTGCAGCCTTAAACAACACACAATGGGCTCTGTCATGTAAACAAATAATGTACATAATGGTGCAGGTGATGGTATAATTGTACAAACAGCTTCTGCTGTTGAAGAACCCTGCTGATAAAAAAGCCATGATACCTCACTGTGAATTTATAGAGCAAGAAGGAGGCAGATAAAAAATTACAAATAATGAAGGCTCAGCATGAAGTGATTAGGATTTTTATAATTCATAACTGTTCAGTTTGCTCTGTTTCAAAGGAGAGCAGTTTAATCACTCAAAGTCATGCTATTTCTGGTGGAATGACAGCACACCAGGGACGGACAGCGTCATGCCGCGGTGAGCGCCAGTTCGACACCAGGCTGCTTGTACGGTTGCTGCATCTTGTTAAACCCTTCCACTGAGCATCAACTTAAAGGGCACTCGACGTACCACATTGGCGATCTGAAGGGACACTCTCTAACAGCCCTGGAAAGTTTGTGTTAGAGTGAGAGGACACTTGTGAAAACACGACATGGTCTGTATGTGTGATTGCAGCCTTGAATCGAGGTACTTAACATGTTCCAAATGACCCCCTCAGCTCAGTTCCTGGGAACGCTTAAGTCACCTTGGGAACCAAAAGACTGTGAAATGACTCTGCTGAGGTCCCTTAACCTTCTCGGAGTGACTAATACAATGAGGGAAGACCCTCAGTAAATTTCCCAATGATTGGCCGCTATGAACAGTGGCAATTATAATAGTAAGCCACTAAGCTGTTTTAAAAAAGACTTCCAGACATTTAATTGCTTTCTTAAGGGTCCTTCCCACGTTGTTAAATTAAACATCCAGATGGAGCATCACTAAAAATTCCATCTTTACTGTATCAGACTCATCAGAAGACCCTTGTTTACTTGGAGACAGTGTATCGGACACCATCTGTGTGGTAGGTGCTCCAAAGGTCTACAGAGACACCATCCCAGAGAACAAGGGGCATTTCCAATGAGAGAAAACAGCAGCGTGTCACAGCTGCTGATAAATTTATAATGCATCAAAATGTCACCCTGATTCATGGCCTCAAAAGCTGCTCAATGCTATATAGTAGTGTAGAGCGGTGCGGTGTTGTGCAGCAGTTAATCCATTAGGCGGCAGCAGACTGAGAGTTCCAGTGAGCTCCAACACCACCACCACTAGCATCGGCGGCGGCAGCAGCAGCAGCCAGTGGAGCCTGTCAGAGTGAGAGCAGTCTGCTTTAAGCTCTTCATTCTGTCTTCTCCACTCGGCCAGGATTAAGGCCAATCATAGAAATCACTGAGTCAGAACCATCCCACAATAACAGATGGAAGGACTTTCCACTCCAGAATTTTAAAACATCACAGACAAACTCACTTTCACTTCGCCTCACACTCTTGCTGCAGTTCCCCCACCACCACCACCAGCACCTTTCATTCTCTCATCATCCTTTTATCTCCCCTCTTCGCTCGGCTGTTTTATCCAGCCATCGTATGCTGTACTCCATTTCTCTCCATCTGTCTCAGTTTACTGCCCTCAAACTTGCTCCCTCTTCTAACGCTGTATTAATTCCAGCAACACAGTCACAAACCAACTTCAAAACAGTTAAATTGACTTCACAGAGAGCTGAACTCGTCAGTAACGCAGGGTGAAATGGAAAGAAGCTGGAAAACTTATGACGTGTTTCTATTGCTTGCATTATTACACATTCCTCTTAGTGAAGTGGCTGAAATGACAATTTCCAAATATTTCCCCATTTCAAAGCGCTCGGAGGAGGACAGCAATAATAAGAATAGACTTTCCTCTTCAGAGTGGTCCAATAATGCAAAGGTCCACAATGAGGAAAATTAATGACCCTTAATTCCAGGTCCCAAACTGGTGTTCTACTGGCGGCTGAGTATTGTAGTCCTTATTAACTAACTCTGACAGGGGATCTGCATGGATGGGTGGGAGACTCTTCCTTTGTTCTGTGATCCAAAGCACTCCATGGCAGGCCCATTTGCAGAGACTGTTGTAGTGCTATTGTAGCATGCGCTGAGATAATCCCTGTGTTTACCCCCCCACCATAATCTCCCCTCTCCACGACAGAAATGTTAACACTTTTCCTTTGCATTTTCCCACTCATGGCGCCACATTCCCAACTCCACACTCCTGCTTCCACAGAGACATGGTCTGGAAGACGTAAGCTGTCACCTACTCACAGCAGCAGCAGCAGCAGTATCTCACCAGCTTTTCGAAATCAAACAGCAGCTTTTTTACACTCAACACAGACCCATAGAAACGGCATATTTCCACAATAGATTGCCAGCTTTGTGCTGTGAATAGTTCAATGAGACAATAAAAAGGCAGCTGTCTTTACTTTGGAACAATACAGTAGCTCTCTGCCTCCCTCACAATTGTTCTTCAGAGCTACACTGAAAATAATTGACCTTGATCATAAGCTCTTGCGTACTAATCAGTGTACTTTTAAGTTCATAACATGGACATAATAAAATATGACTATGCCATAAGCAATGTCACAGGAGCTAATCTAATATGTAACTGACTGTTGACGCATCTCCATAAAAACAATATTAATTCTCTTTTAATTGGGGCACTTTTTTGTACCATCTGAGATACTCCATTCAAAACAATATTCATTTCACTCATTAAATCACAGAGCCTTTGAAGCTAAATGGCAGACTCATCTTACCACAGAATGAGGTCAAAGACCATTGTACTAAACATTATCAAGCATGAGAGCAATTACTACTACAAATTCAATTAAAGCTCCTACGGGATGCATGCTACAAACAGCTCCATCATATCTTTCTTTCTACTCAAAGCACCACACTCGAATGCAAAACCTTGTGAATATACAGAAGAAAAGATCCAGCACAAATGTAAAAGATATGAAGGTCATACAAGGTCATGGCAGTGACATCACACTGGGTCGATACTACACAGATCTGCAGCCCTGACTGCTCACAGGTAGCCAAGTATCCTACATGCAGAGGCCAACAGGGGGCTCAGGGTAAGCATGCATGCAGAGCAGTGAATTGGGGGGGGGTTAGCTCAATGACTTGCAAATGTCTGGCTGGTTGCACTCACTGTCTATTGTTTGACAGATAGTCACAGGCATGCCCAAACTGCAGCCTGGCCTTTGCTGCTGTTGCTGGCGTCAACCAGACAGCATGGACAGACTGAGCAAGGATGGAAGCCTAAAGGCCCCATTTACAGAAAAAAAAAGATTCAGACTTTATGTTTATTCAGGCATTGGCCTTGCAGGTGAGTGAGAAGGAGAAAATTACACATCCGTTCTCTGGAAGCAGCGATAGCTAAAAACAAAAGAGTCAAATAAGAGGTGTCCCATGACATTCCAGCAGACAGAAACAGAGCACATGACTGCTCTTTTCATCCCTACATCTGTTCACAGGTGTGCACAACTGCATGCATGACCTGCATGTTTCTTCTGTCTTCTCTGAGGCTGAGCGGGGAGGAGCAGCGCTAAAGAGCATCAAGATGCAGGGCAAACATCTCCTTGATCAGATGTGAGAGTGATATATATGCGCCTGATGAGAAATGCATGTGCGATTGTTTGTATTCCCACATTCTATATTTCACAAGTCTACTGTTTGTGTCACAAAAAAGACCCAGACACAGATTATACACTTGGAAACATGTATGTCTATGTATTTATGTGTATATGACTTGATGGGGGAGAAAAAACAAGGTAAAGGGAAAAAGATAAAATGTCAAAAGAACCAGTAAATTTTTTTAAAACCACAGACCCATTCCATTATTATCTCAGTCCATCAGCATATCACCCTTCCTTTCACCTCATCTCCCCACAGCACTGACTGCAGTTCAAGGGCAGACTGTTTATTTTGTCGTTTTGTTTGTTTTTTGCCCTTTGCTTCAATCATTCTCCCTCTTACATTAGATTGCTGATAGAATAATGAGAAGAGTCACACATTCAGGGCTTATATAAGAGAGGTTATTATTCAACTAAAAGGTCATGATGTGTTCCCAAAGGCTATCTTTTGACTTTTTGTAGATTGACCACATTCCCGACGCTCCCTGGGATTTTTTGCTGCGAAGAGAAACTATATGGTTTCTGACAAAAGCGTTGTCAAAGTGGCAGAGAATCCAGTGACAGCAGGTGGTGTTTGACAAAGTGTATCACTGACAGTGTGTGGCCAGGCATTTGTTCAGGATTTACACACATATGCACACGAGCACACACCTTCAGTCATATTCATCCATGCAAACGCATGCGCACACAGTTCTGGCACGCACACACACACCCTACCCATCTAATATTCCAGCAGACATAAGAAGAAAAACATGCAGACACATCCGTCTCTCAAAGCAATTACAGCCGGATGAAACCAAATTAAATTTGAAGCCTAGGGCAACACCAGCAACTGAACATGTGTGACAGATATGACAGGGGAGGACAGGGAGTGCCGTGGCACCAAAGGGTGGAGGGGATGATGACGAAAACACCAGGTGTGGGTCACAGAGTAAGAAAAAGAGCTACTTAGGTAGGTGACCAAATGCAAAATTGGGCCAGAGAGCTCCACTCCAATCCTACTGTACCATTTGGATTGCTTTGAATGTAGCAGCCCATTAACTATAAACTGTATTCTATTGCTTAGACTGATTAGGGTGAGATATATTTCTGCTATATTTCAGTTATGGAAAGACTTGTTTGAGATATTCCAACACAGGAAATGTTCTTTCACTTTACTCAGCTGATGAACAGCACTCTTTTAATGACAAAATTCGCACTATACCACTTTCCTGATATCCATCTTTGTTCATTGTTTATTTGTAAAATCGTGCAATCAACCAACAGTATAGTCCATTTAACTTGATTTTCATACTGTTGAGAAGTTGATGTAAATGACAGTAGTGACTCAGTCTGAAAGTATACAATACACTTTGGAAAATTAAGTAACGAAAGAATATGCAATTTGCTGTGGTTAAAACATGAAAACATTGCACCCAATGTCTGGTTGTTGCATGAGATAAAAATATAATCATCTATCAAATTATGTTACAATACATGTGTGTGTATTTTGATTTATCACACAAACTATAAACACATATGTATTGAAGAGTTAAAAAGGGAACACTGCATCCAATAAAAGCACATTTTTAGCCAACACCCCACATTAGAAGATGACACTAGAAATATACCGTAGTGTGTAGACCATTTAGCAATCACAAACGTGCTTGTTACAGGAATACAGATTAGGAATACAGATTAGCTTGGTTTCCAGTTCTCCAAGAGATATAATTTCTCCATTTTCATTATTTTAGTCCAAGAAATGACAGGATTAGTTGTGGCGGCTTTTAAACATCTGATGTTATCTTCCTCTACTGGGTGAACAATTAATCCCTCTCACTTCCCTTTTTCTCATCACCCACATTCTCCCCATCCAGGCTTCATCCCTCCTATGTTTCTTGTCATCCCCACCCCTCCTTATGTTCCCTCTCACTGAAACAGAGCTAACTGCCTTGTACCATGGAGCTATATAAAACCACACAAACAGGTTCCTGTAATCACAACTAATTGGTCTTGCAGTATTTGCACACACTTAAACTTAAACATGACATACTTTAATAGCACTTTCTTCAACTTGTTTGCATTTATTAACTTGCTATCTGATCATTACACATTGACATATACAATAATAAGACTTAATTAGGTTGAGATCTGGTGATTGAATGATCACTAAATGATGGAAATCATATGCTGTGGTTTTCACAGTGATCCCTTGTGCCTGATGGATGAGGGCCTTGTCAGTATTTCATCATTGGATAAGGGTGCAGAACACCTTGTGATGATTTGCAGTGAACCCTCCCTCAAAGGGGCCCAAATCATGCCAGTGAAGTGCACTCCAAATCATAACACCATGAATCAGATATTCAGGGCTACACTGTTCTCTTTGTCTTGTGCCACACATGCACTCTTCCACTTGTTAAGAATATGGCCAAGGATGGCAAATCCGGCCGTATCACTTTTTTCCCTGTCTCTCTTTAGACCAGCACCTTTTGGTTCACCAGTGTACTCTCAAATGTGTCTTCATCCCTGTCCAATATGGTGTTTATTATGCTTAATATTCAGACCAATTTTAATCATTTGCAGAATCATATAATTTCAGTGTCAGAATAACAATACTAAAAACCTTTTCTCTTGGTGATTGTTCAAGATACACAAATTAACCTTTAGAAACAGATGAAGAAGATGCACAGACTTACTGAAACTAGCAAAGACTAACAGTACCACAACAAGTACTGACTACAGATACAATGACACTACAGTTTCACAGAGAAAATATGCCTCAGGCGGATAAACCAAAAAGCTGACTTTTACTTCAGGCAATTGCAAAAGCCATAATAATTTTAGAATCCTGTTTACAACAAAAAGCCAGGTACCAGAGTGGCAGGAAGGTGATTAGACAGCAACAACAGCGGGGAGATGAAGGGTAGCAAGGCAACATAGAGATGGAATAGGAACCTATAGCACCTGTTAGGAGGAAGAATCCAATACAGTAGGCTCTTGGAAATAAGTAAAATTTAAAGTTGAAATCCAGCTCTTTTATAAAGAAAGTTTTGGGACCCCTGTCCAATCTGTGGGCAGTTTACTTCTCTGGGCAGTGTCATGCTGAAACATCCATCTGGGTACGCTGCCCAGCAGAGGCCAGCTGGCACATGCTCAATGATTTTACTGTCAAGGTAAGTTCCTAAAGAATTTTGTTTTGTTATCAAATCATTACAATGGACAAAGCTCTTGTGTCCAGATGCTCAGGTTATGGGCAAAACAGGGCAGCCCCATGCTACTTCAGGGGGCTGCAGAATAACTATGGCTCCCCGGGGGCCATCATTTCAGGGGTGTGTTGTGAGCTTTGCTAAGACAAAGGCCCGCAGTGCAGCCTTTCTGTAATATCGATAACATCCAAGTGTTTCTCATTTATCTGATGAAGAATTGGTCGTTTTTCATACATGTTGAGCATGAGCTTCTTCAACATCAAATGTTTGCTGCCGACAAAAACTTTCTGGCTCAGTTTTCTGATGCCACTCCCACGGATCAAAATGTATCCTGTCCACCAGCAGCCGACCCTCTTTCCTTGGAAATCAGAATCGTCTTGGCCAGGTATTTTTATACCTACCAAAGAGCTTAACTGGATATACTGCTTTACTTTACCATGCAGAGCACCTGTGCGGGAGCAACGGTGTTGGTTATATTTGTTCACTCAGTAATTTAGCTTTTTCCTTTAACTTATTATCTGCCTATTTTTTGGGGTTTTTTTGTAAGTCCAATATGGATATCAAATATCTAATAAAAAAGATATATTAGTTGAATATGTAATCAGTTCTAATTTTCTGATACTGTTTAAGGAAATTTCAAGTGATAATCTGTCACACATTTATAATATATAAACATGCCTTTTGACTATGTAATGAAAGAGATTGTTTTCACTGTGCACAGAGGTTCTAGCTTGTTACCAAGTTTGATGTGTTAATGCAAACAGCGTCAGACTAACAATGCAAATGTTTGATCAGTCTCCTGTGCCTCATCCTCATAAGGTCTATTCTCCTCAGTCAATGAAAGATGATTCTCTGAATACTCAATAAAGAGTGCCAATGCTCAGTATTCACCGCTGCTGGGAGTGGTGATAACATAGTGTAGGATACTCAATATGGGACAAAACAGCCAATGGAATAAAAAAGGGACACAGTTATGGAAAAAAGGACAAAAGGTGTAATGATTTTCTCTATGCTCAATCTCTCTTTTTCATTTTAAAATCTCCTGATGCTGATTTGTTCCCTCCCCGTCCTAAGAAAATAATCCCAGAGCTTTCTTTTCATCTCTGTCAGATGTGAATAGAGTCTGACTGTATTCTCTGAGATGCTGATACACCAGAGTGACTGTTTATATATGATTTTGAATTTTAATTGTGTGAATATAATCTCAACGTGGTATATTCAATAATAATCGTGAGTGTTCATAACTACTATAGTTGATATAAACATGATGACTGGATATTGAGGAAGAGTCTTATAGCGAATAGTGTGAAATGAGAAAATACATTTTAACATCATCACTAAGTAATGTATGGATGTGTTTAGTCTACCTCATACATAGAGTAAGGCAGGCACAAGTGAGTAATAGGTAATTAGCAATGCAAAGAAATGCTGTCAACAACTTCTGCACTGTTTACATCATGTTGAGGTAACACAAATGCAGACACTGCATGCAGCACGCAGAAAGTCCTGTAATTATAGTCGGGTTGCACACTGTTGTACCTTCCTAAACACACAACCCTGCTGATTCGGAGTAGTATTGGTGACTATCTTGCTAGCTAACGACATAAACATGTTGGGATGTTGGGAGGTGGAATTGTCACTTTTCACACAACAAGAGTAACATGTTTAATTCACCCAGTAACAGAGTGCAATAAAGAGAAAACAAAAGCTAATTATTCAAATCCTTTACTATACTGTAGTGACTATTAAACTCCACCAGCCACCATGGTAAAGAAAGAGGCGTCCAGTTGGATCCAGTTAGATCTATGATGCATAACATGGAACTGCAATGTCCCTAGTTGGTCTCTCATGTCCCCAAGATTGTTTTTTTATTTTGACTTTTCACATATCATTCATCCTTCTGTTCACAATGTTGACTGGCAAACATGAAAATTGGTGTGAAAGAACATGAGTTAAAAATTCACTCAATCACTTAAGTGACAATGAGAAAGTGAGAACATGAATGAAGTGTGAGGCTGTGCTTGTTTAATTACTGTACAGTCTTTAAACAACCAGCTAAGATTGTTGATACATTCTCATTTTATGAAACCAGCTTGAAACTTGCAGAATATTTAATAGGAATAAATACTGTAAGGACTGCTACTGCTTAGACAAACACACATCAGACTTACCCATGAGCTGAACATAATTAAATTAAAATTGATGTTCTCAGCTGATTGTGTTTCAGTTTGTTTTCCTTGTCATAGGAACTGGCAGGACTTTGCTGTTATAGCTGGTAATTTCTTTATTTTTCAAAAGACATCAAGACAAATCAATACTCGACAGAATAAAAAGGTCTTTTAGATATTCTACTGAAAATAAAGAATTGTAGAATGTAAATTTTATACTAAGAACAAGTAAGGGTTAATCCATGAGTAGGTGTGCATTAAACGGTTTTAATGCACAACGTGGAGGCGAAGAACTACCCGATGCGCAGTGGAGTTTGCCTCCGGAATAAAAGGATTTGCCAACTTTTGGTGAAAGTTTGCACTCAAAATTGAAAGTTCTCGAAGCAAGAGTTTACCATTGTCATGACAAGGAATAAACTACTCCCTTTTACAACCACGCCAGTTACAGTAGTCACAGTAGGACAGGATGAGCACTGTGGCTCAATCGCTTTAACAAAGCCAAAAGTAGGCTATTAAAAGTTAAAATTAAGCTTGATTTAGGTCAAAATTATTCCACAGTGTGGTTATTGTTTATAAAATTATATATATATAAGATAAAAATAAAACTGGGCTCGTTATGTTGCTATGGTTACAGGCGCGGATGAATTTAGAGCAGTTAGCCTACAAAGTTTAGCCGAACTACGTGTGCATTAAACGGTTTTAACGCACACCTACCGACCAATTAGAAAAGAGTATTCACACTGACCATGGTATAATGGCTGTTATATGTCATGCGGAATCAGCGCAAAAACAGGTTTATTTATGCTGACCAGATGAATGTAGGCTCATATTACTAAAACAGTGCTGAGCATAAATGAATGAGACAAGTGGAGGGGGCCGGGGCATACAAGAACATTACCAAATCTAATCAGCCTAACAAGGGTGAAAATGCACACATTCACATACGTGTCAAACTTGAATTATCAATTGTAAAATTTGTGCACAAGCTTATCAACTCCAGAGCACAACAAGACTGCACAAAGATTCACACAGGCTATTAACTTGCATCTATTTTTAAAGAAAGCAGACATTCAATGTTGTTGAAGGGTAGGGAATGAGAATACCTCATTTAAATTGTTCCAGAAAGAACAAATTCATTTTAAAGAAAGCTTCAAACACACAGTAGCCTGCTGGTACATTCACAGCCATTATAGACAAACACTGGTCAAAGATTATCCTGCATAGCCCATTCTGTCTGTGTGTATGAAGTCAATTTACTTGATGGCATTTTCAGTTTCTCATTACTTGGTGGCATACACTGTATGATTTTAGCCTCACCTGCATCAGGCTAAACAGTCTTGCTCTTAGAGAAACAGCACACTGCAAGAAAGGTAGAAGGCATAAAATAAAGAAGTGTTGAAAATGTAGAATTGTATAAAAAAAAAAACATTTGCAGAAGAGAAAGATAGTGAAAGACCCTGTGAAAAAAAAGTGGAGAGAGTGTGGGAGAAATCCAGGCGTCACTGAAGCAGTATAACCTTGACAGTGAGTATCTTCTGACAAGCATCTGCCTCCTGTAATAATTTAGAAATAATCTCCATCCACAAAGGCCCAGCAGTCTGGCAGAGTAAATGCTCTGTGCCTGATCGATCATTCCGATTCAGCCAGCTGTCGTTCTCTGTGTGTGCGTAGGCCAAACATCGATCTCAGACCTGCTCTACCTCACTCCGTCATACAGAGGATGATAAAGTGAGGAAGAAGATGAAAAGGTGAGAGAGAATGGATATGGGGGTGGGGCTCTCAAACTGAGAAAACAAAAACAAAAAAGAAACAGTAAATAAATTCAAAAGCTGATTTCTGAAATAATAGTGGTTATACAAAGAATAACAAAATCTACAGAAAAAAAAAATATTTAAAAAGCATTTGGATGGATTCATATGAACAAAATATACTACAAACCAAATCCAGACCGTTATGCCATTCTCCCATGATGCTCTTCCTTGTGCCAAATACAATTCACAGCACACACACCTATTGTTAAGCACTTTTGAAGGGACAGGTACCCGCCCAGTTTCAGACAAGAGCAATACACACAGGCACATCCCCTCACCACATCCAATTACTACTCAGCATTGTGACAGCATTAACTGCCACTGTGCGTTTGGCCCCTAGCTATTAATTGACTTTTAAATAGTCTGCCATTAGCACCAATTTAAATGAATAGATGTACTCCGCTGCCTTCCCTTAGCATACTTCGCTGTGGCTGCCCTGAAAAAGCAGCATCACAATATCCTCTAAATTCCAGTGCTGTAAGTCAAGCTTCAGAACATAATGAGGACAACATAAACCGTGTCTCTAAAATATGTTATCCTGGGCCATATTAGAGTATCAGCATGAAGGCAGAACTTTACAGAGACATACATGCATGGGGTGCCGAACTTCATACAACATCAAAATTCAGTTTAACTTGTGCTCACAGCACTAAAATGTCCAACATGACATTGACTGCTTTGTGGACTTTTTTTTTTTTTTTTTTCACCCCGTGTTTCACCTTTCCAGCTACAAAGAGACTTTTTGCCCCACCTTCCGATTGTTAGATGTTGTACCTGCAGCGAGAGGATTTCAGGGAAGAATCAAGGCTGGAAAAACATTTTGAGCGCTTTTTTGACTCTAAATAAATAAATAAATAAATAAAATTTATAAATAATATTCACCCAGACAGTGAGTAGAAATTAATACAATCAAAGACAGTGGAATATACAGTTTGCACACAATATTTATCAGTGAGCTATTGATGGAAACCACATGTTTAATTGGTACTAGTGTAATACTAGTGATTTTTGTATAGAATATAATTTATTATTAATTGCCGTTCATTTGGAAAAGCCCAATAACCAGTTTCATAAATATTCATTTATTATTTCAGATACACACACGAACTTGTGAAACCAAACCGCATACCCCTTGAGTTTAGGAATGTAACGTATAAGTGTCAGTATTATAAACTGTACAGTATGGGATGCGGTGGGTCAAATGGTGGAGGTTTATTGTGATAAACTGAACCTGAGCTTGTAATCAATGATAGGGATTAATGTATATCAAAGAGAAGAAAAAGAGCCAGGTTGCTTTTATCTGAGGTCGCTAAGATTACAAGAGTAAAGGCCACACATACACACATACACACACACACACACACACTCACACACGAGCAAGCAAAAGAGAAGCAGACAGGCTGGGATAATTATTATCGCAGAGCTAGTTTTCCAAGGTCAATATTTGAGATTCTCTAAAACTGTCTGTCTGAAGAACCCCCCCCCATCTCCTTCCCTCCCTCTCTCCCTCTCTCCCCTCAACGCTCCAGCGCTGCCTCCAGGCAAGCCCCTATCTTCCCTTTCCTTCTTCTCCCTTTCCAATGCTGCTCTCCTGTCACTCATCCAGCTGAGGAAGACAGTGTCCCATCCCCCTGGTCACTGCTTCGAATGAGCCAAAGCTTTAGCCGGCGGCTGCTTTGTAGTTTTTTGAAACACAGGATGAATTAAAAGACCAATAAACAAACAAAAACGGGCCTTTGCTTTTTATGTCGTTTCAGAGCCACCTGTCAGTCAGCGAACAAACAAGGTAACGGGGCATCAAACCGCCCCCCCCCCCCCCTTCATGGCCTGTAAGAAAAAACACCTGCCAATCATGAAAAGTGTAGGGTCATTATGTTATGACAGGCTATAACAGGCTGACAGAGTTATGACAGGTTGTCAGAGCTCAAGACAGTGGGGCAGAAATCATGGATGAGAAGGAGGAGGAGGAGGAGGGGCTGCGACGAAGAGGCAGGTGAGCCGGGAATTTGACAGAGTTCACCAGAGACTAATTTAACTTTAGAAGGAGAGTCTTTAAATTGTTCAACCACAATGAGCACATACGAGTTTCCATCAGGTTTTTTGGAGTTTTGTGCATTTGTAAGAAAACTTCTGAAAGCACCAGACACACCTTAGACTTTCAACCTACAGGAGTTCGACTAGAGGTGACTTTACCATGATTTCTATACTGGACAGGACCATACACCGATAAAATAAGCTGCAATAACATGTTAATTAAGCAAGTTAACAATTTTAACAACTGGTTGATATATAAAAATATTTTCTGGTTGTAGCTTCTCTAACTGAGAATTTACAACCTCTCTCACTTTTACGTCACCAGTGATTTGGTCCAAAAGAGACATTTTATTTACCCTAACAGAAGATTAAAAAGTTTATATATGTCACCCAATAAGTCACACAAAGAAAATCTGTAATATCAGTGTGGAAAGATGTAATGAAATGCGAAATGCACACAGATACACCAACACATGCACACAGAGCGTATGTAAAATTGTGCTGGCAGGGAGGCTTTGGGCATCCGCCTCTGTAAACGCACACTAACACCAATAAATGAACTGTTTTATTTGTTGGGTTTTTTTTTATATGCATTGGCATTATTGCAACCCAGTGCCATGAGTGATATGAGACAAAGCAACCAGCTGAGATAGACTCTGAGCGGCTTCCACTTAAGAAACAAACACAACAGAAGAGAAGAGACAGCACTGTGCAAATGAATGCAAACTTGGAAGGAATGGAACGGAGAGAATAATGCAATCTGCAGCCACCTCCTCCAGTCAGCCAAGGAGAACTGAGCTGAGGGAAGGGCAAGAGGAGGGAGGAGAGGGCTGAGGCGTGTGATGCCTTTCTCCCTGGCCGGGGCTTGGGTGGCAGGTGCCCAGATAAGCTGGGGCCAAGCAAAGATTAACTGCTTGCACTAATGGATAAAGGCAAGGCGACCTCTGATTCCCTTGGCCTCTCTGTGTGAGCGTCCTGAATTTGGTAGGGATTGTGTACATTAACCACGATGAGAATTTTTATAGAGTCAACACCAGCCTGGGCAGAAGGAAAGTAATGCCATCCCTCCTGTGAGCAATAGGAGCTGCATGACCTCTCATATCTTTTTAAACTCAGACATCAGCCTCATTGTTTTTTGTCTTTCGCATTGAGTCAAACTTTTCATTTCCTGCAGTTCTACCACAGCAAAATTATACAATACACGTGCAGAATAGGGAAATGGTTTCTTTGAATATCACTTCTGATTTTTTAAGCCCATCCGGCCGCTGAAGTACAGACAGGTACGATACAACACAAAGACGTACCATTCATGGAAAAACTGAGTAGCCACTGAAGAACTGTGGTGGTCCACTGAAGTCGATCTTTTGGATCATTCTCATGTGGTGAGCTCAAGTGCTCAAACTCAATTAGCTCTATTATTTTCTCTCTCTCTCACTGGCACAGATTTGAAAAATCAGGTGATCTGAAGTTAGCCAACATTCCTACTCAGGTAAACATTTAACGTGAACTCTCCCTGTGTGTGTGTGTTGGATTCATCAGTTGTATCCAGTGCAACCCTACATTTTACGTCTTATCCTTCAGAGAAAGCCAGTCATTTAGTAATTACAAGACCATTCAGTGTTCTAGAGGACTAAACCAGTGATTTGTGAAATCACCAACTAAGTAGCTTTTGTGTTTTTCGCACAAAAGTGCATAACAAAAAAACATGGCTTTTGCAAATCCAGCGTTGCCACCATGTAGCAAATCTTGTCTTTAGTGTCCACTGTCCACTTGAAGCTATCAATGTATTTACATGCAAACCACCAAAATAAAATCTTGCAAAATTCTTTTTCAGTAAGAAACTTGTTTCCTCAATAAGGGCAGGACTTCAGAAATTCTCCATGAACACATTCAGCTTGCGGCTGATGAAGTTATTTTTGGTGTATCTATATGCATGTGTAACTCACCATTGTGACAAAGGGTTTTGGGTGAGTGTATGTTAATGACAGATACCTGAGGCGGAAAACATGTCATTAACGGAGCAGTACAGCTAGATTGAACTAAATATTATTACATGTGGTGGTGCTATCTGATATCTAAAGATTGATAAGATGTATATTAAAATAGCTTGGATATTTAAAAAAAAAAAAAAAAAAAATGGTGGAAGAAAGGGACAGTCCTAATAAACTTTTTACACATTTTATCACTCCAAGTAAGTTTTTGTTCTAATCTGAATTTATTTCAGTAACCTGGTTTCTTATAAATCCTACATTATTCCTTGCATCCACACTATAGACTTTGCTGCTGTGGGGTTTAAAAAAAACCTTGAACCTTACTTTAATAAAATAGATCTTCTGTGTATACATGCTTTCTGTGCCCAAAATATAAAATAGCCAAGGTAACATTTGTGATATTTACATAAATGTAATAAATCTGGTGCCATTGTGCATGTACGTATCTGGATATGTCCCTTTTCCTCTGAAAAACGTTCTGTCAGGAACTTACAACTCTGTTTCCAGACACGAGCCCATTATTTGGCCATCCATTCCACAAGAAATAAAAGAAGAAACTCACTCAAGCAGAACCTGACTCTCCATCACACTGGAATTAAAGCATGACTTCCTGGGGTGAGAGGCAGTCTATGGATATCAGGCTGGCCTTCAGAGATAGGGATTATTTACCTCACTACTACTTGGCCCGCAAGCAACATCCTACCTCCAACTTATGGTCACATCTAATTGAAAAACAGCATGGATATTTTCTATTGCTTAAAAAAAAAAGTAATGAAAATGAATGTGCAATTCTACTGCCACATAGATTTTTATGCAACATTGCAATGTTTATTCCTATAATATTTTATGTTATGATGTTGATAAGAGGAAGAGACAATGAATCATGGACATGGATAAATAGGAGGTATTGGAGGTGGAGCGATCTGAAAGGATGGAGGGCGGGAGGGTTGGAGATGGGCTAGAGTTTGGCCTGCTTGGAACAACAACCATAAAGATACAATAAATAATAATAATCATAAATTGCCACTCCACAAAAAAAGCCTCACTAGGAAATTTAAATGACCACACCGTCCCATTTTGTCTTCGAAAATACAATTTTCTATTCAAACAAGGCAGTATTTTATACAGTGCTCATCTCATTTTTTTCCCACCAAACAGCAATATAACATGTATTTTCTATTTGATTGCTGAGGCGTTTTTCAAAAGCCTCTTTCATAAAAGTGATCTTGCTGTTGTGCCCTCTAGGAAAGAAAACAACAGACAGACGAGTGCTGCTTTGCAACTGGAAAAAATAAAATGACTAAATAAATAAATAAATAAATAAATCTGCATTTTAGCACAAAAATTCCTGATTCAAGTAGTTCTGTCTCCCCTTTTCTCTCCTCTCTGCAGATACAAAAAAAATCACACATGGGAGACTAGAAATATATGTTTTATGCAGCTTGGAGAGACGGCTGCATAAAAGCACAAAACAGTCATTTCTATTCATTTGTCTCTCGCTGGCGGGGAAATGAAAGAGTGAAGCAGATGCTATTGCTACGTGAACAAGTTGCTTAAACACAGAACACCCCCCCCCCCCCCCCCCCCCATTCAAGAAGAAGTTGGATAATTAGCTGAATCAAACCCCCCCAACCAAACCTCCCTCACGTCCTGCCTGGAACCCATATTGTCACTAAAATGAATGATTTTGTGTGAGGTAGGAACGTGGCGAAAAAAATAAAAAAATACAAATCACTGACGTTTGTTTAGGAGGGGAAATAAAGGGAAAGAATAAATTCAAATGGAGCTGAAAATGGTACACTCCCAGCTAAAATAAATGTGTGCATTGAAAATGTGAGAGAAAGCACTGGAGGCAGCATACTGGCATGAAGCAGATCTGGTTCTGACATTTTGTCTAATGTGAAACGCTGCCAAGAAGCAGTGGGTGGGATGTTGTGACCTTTAGCAGTGGGAGAGATAGAATGACCCAATACTATAGATAGAATAATCTGGAGATATAACAATCTGCTTTTACAACACAATGCTGGGACCTATCCCTGTGTGTGAGGGTGACCTCCAATCCTGTGTGTCAGGCTGTGTGTGTGTATCAGGGCTGACCTTCTGACGCATCTTTGGTCGGCAGCAGCATCATGACGCTATCGCAGGTGTGAACGGGTGACTTCTCCTTTGAAGGTTAAACAGGCGATGCTTCAGCAAATTCTCTCAAGGCTTAGGAGAAGTTACCCGGCCTTACACCGAGTGAGGTGTTTGTGTCCATTTTTTTGGATGCATGTGTGCATGTGTGTGTGTATGTATTTGGTTGTGTGTGTGTGTGGTGTGTAATAGCTTTGCTGCAGGTACTAACAGATGGTTGCTAATGAAAGTTCATAGATCTGAATGACAGCAGCCAGGGGATTTGGTAGGAAATTATGGGAGGGGATGGGGATGTGTGTGTGTGCGGGTGTGGGTTTGCGTATGCATGTGCATGCATTCATGTGTTGGAGTGTGTCTACATCTGTGTGTATATGCACAATTAGTATATCTATCTCTAAGAAGGTGTACCAACTCGTGCTTTTGGGGTGAATGAAGTTTTTCGGCTTTAGGGATGGTGCTGTCTGCCTGTCTGTCAGCTGGTGGACCACCTACTGCATGGAGTTTCACGAAATTTGATGCATACATTCATTGTGTGACAATGACTTTTGTGATCCCTGACTTTGTCTTTGGTGCCACAATATTGACTTTTGTGGTTTTAAGTGAAACATCTCTGCAACTATTGGATAACTATTTATTAGTATAACATGAATTATACTTTTACATACCTTTGTTTATCTCTTAAAGTGTCACATAACTCTTTTTATGACACTTTGAGGTTTTCCCACTGACCACAATCTTAAAAACAACACAGCTGTGCTATGTGTTGAGTACTAAATCACAAATAAACCAAGCTGATGAACATTATACCTGCTTAATGTTAGAATAATAGCATGCTGATTTTAGCATTTAGCTCAGTGCACCACTGTGATATAATTCATAGAGCAGCTGTAGCCTTCCAGTACCTTTTTATATTAAACATATGAGTATAGGAACAATTGTTCTCTTTTCCTCCATATAAAGATCAGAAAACACAGTCAGTCCACATGTTGTTGTTGTTGTATTTTTGTCACTATTACCTCAAACGAACCTTTCGCTGGTTTTCAAATGGCCTAGTTTTTAAAAATGATATTATCCCAGGAATCTGGAGCCTCTCTGAACTACATTGACAAAAATTCAATTTATGTTTTTGCCAATCAGTGCACATTGCGAGTTGTAAAGTTTCCTCTTCTATTTTTACCCAAGTAGAGCTCGGCCTACTTCCTGTTCCACCCTGATGGGACATGAGAGTTATAACAGCCTCTCCAAAGGCCTACAGGAAATGGAGAACCAAATTACTTTGTAAGAGGCCCCTCTTTAATTTAGTTTTTCACTTTCCTATGAAGGTAGCAGTGGAGGTGGTGAGAGGGCTGGGGTGGTACTGTGTAACTATGACTCTTTCAACAGCATATACGTAATGTCCAATACATGTTAAAGTTCTGACTTATAACTGGGTTCATTATTTATCTCAATCATGTGACCTCCCCACAACATTGCTCAGACAGTCATTTTAAGGCCCTTGTAATTCATTAAGCTCCCTAAATTAACACAAGCCATACCGAAGAGTATGCTCTTGATTACTAAGTGGCTTGCTGTGCCACACTAAGTGTGTGGTAATTTTTAATTCTATGGAGAAGGCAAGGTTCAGCATTAACCACTGACATCAGAGAAATAATGGGTGTGAAGCAGACAATAAACTGGTTGTTTGCCTCTGTCAAAATTTCATTGAAAATTGATCACATTAGTAAAAATATGCAAATATACCACTAATAAATAAGCTCTGGAAGAGGAGCCCTTTAAAGCAATGGTAATAGTGATTGTGTCATACACACTTTCATATACGCTCATACAAATTCACTTAAGTGTCGGGAAAGAATGAGGTGTGAGGGGACCGAGGCTGCAGGGAAATCTCATTCACTCTCAAAGTAGAAGACAACTATTTCATTTGTCATCGCTTCACGCCAACAGGAGGGACATAATCACTTGCTGCCAGTGGTGTAATTCATTGCAGATGCACCAGCTGCTGTCGTACTGCTGCTGTTGGGTATGACAAAACTTTGAATTCCAGCGTTTCAAGTGATTTAGAAAGCAGGGAGGCATTTTAAAAGTCTTTTAGGGGTTTGATAGGATGCTTGTATAGGATAGGATTAATCTATTTATATACTGCACTGCAGACAACACAAAATACAGACTGACACTAAATAACCTTTCCAAATGAGTCATGGGTGGCTGTATTGAAATTAGGAACCTGATACAAATCAGACTAATGCTCCAGCCCTAATACAGTCCACAACAGTACACCACACCACTCACTAACCAGCTTCACAGCAAAGTGATGACAGGAGCATCGTTATTAGGGGTGGTGGACCTTTAACAGACTCAGGGCTAAATTTAGCTGTTCTAAATTGGTTACTTGTGCCAGATGCCTGTTCAATTAAAGCCAGCCACTGAGGCGTCTGAGTTCTCGCTGCGATGACGACTCAAGTCATCAAACACAAACTCCAAGGAGGTGGTTACACTCCCAGCGTTACAACGCTAACAGTAATTAAACTGTTGATTTCTTGTTGCTGTTGCTTTTAGGCCCACGATAAACAAGTAAGTATATGATGTATGATTTATCATTAAAATGAACAAGTACACAGTTACTGCCTTTTCATTATTCATCAAACTGCTAAATGATGATCAAAGCTACATTTCTCTGACAGTTTTAAGCATAGCTTTTTATCCTAATAAATACGCACTAGAGCAAGAGGAGGCTGAGCAGCTTTTTGTGATGATAGATTTTTGGAAGCCAGCACCTCATCAACCCTGCTTTCATTCTCACCCCACTTCTTCAAAGCTGCACTTCCCCAGAGGAAAAAAGGAGCGAACTGAAAAAGAAGTTGCTATATAAAAGCAGCCAAGTCTCCTTCACCAGTGTTCATGACAGTCTGGTATTCTCTGACAGTAATTCTGATTTTTTTTTTTTTTTGACCAACTACAAACTATATGAAAATTCATGACCGACAACCTGCTGCTGCTGCCATCTTACAGTTTGATAACTGCTCACTGTCTGCTCTAATTCCCTTTAGTGCTAATACTGGTGGGACAATTCAGATGTGTTGTCCAACGGCAGGTCAGCTCAGTCTGAAAAAGCCACAAAGCTCACAAATGAGTCGCTTCAAATGTACACACCTGTGCCAACATGTGCATGCTCACACTGCTTTCAACATGCACGAAGGCTGTGCGTGCCACGCATGAGAGTCAGTGTCTAAGTCAATTATTAATGGACGTAACTTGATGACAGATGACTCGGGGCAGCCCGTCCTCCCCATCTCTGACCTGACTGTGTCATCTTGGTTTCCATGGTCAGGAGGAAACAAAGGGCTGTGCAGTCTGATTGATTAATTCTGTCAAGCACACTTTTGCTGTCCCTGCACAGTGTCCGGTCTGAGCTCTCCTGCAATCTCTCACAATCACTATCAGCATGACTGTGAAGTCACAGATCATTTCTGTCATTTCTGGAAAAGTCAGGCCTGTCCACTGTCCACCATCTTCTTCAGTTCACCTCCCATCCCCTCTGATAAAATGGATCAAACTAGTTTGTCATTTAGAACCTCTCTCATAACAAAACAAATTACTCACCCAGGATTTCTTTACTGTACATACAGAAGAAACTCTGCTTTCAGTGGAAAATTTTGCCTTTTCACTCAATATTTTTGACTTTTTGATACATACATGCCTCCTAATATTTTAAGCTCTTTTTAAAATATCTTTTAAATGTGAAAAATCTAACCAACATCCTCCCAGAGCTTCCCACACATTTCATGATCTTTCTCAGCAAACTGAGTTGGTTCAGTCATAATGGACATAGCAATCGTCATGCAACCTATAACTGAGCACTTTCTATGAGTGCAACATCTGCTGAGGAAGAACATAAAAATCTGTCTGCAAGCTCCAGAAAGTTCAAAATAAAGGAGTAGATCAATATAAAAAAAAAACCAAACAAACAAAAAAAAAACGACACAATAACAAAAAACCTGTATATACTCTCATACCAAGAGCTGGATGAGTAAACTGATACCTGTCATATTAGTATATTCAATCTAAAACTAGACAAATGAGACTATCTGCCAACCAACATCACCTCACTGCACTAACGTAGATATTTAGGTATTTTAGTTCAGGGTCAAGAAGTACATCTGACATTTGCGTCTCATATCATGGCAATGGTTTTAAATGGAGGGACATGAAAAGATCAATATACTAACTTTTGCTCATTGTTGTTCATAAAGCAGAAGACAAATGAAGAAAGGGGCAGGCAGATAAAAGTAATAGAGGTTATTAGTATTCAATTTTTTTTGACGATTTTTTTTCTTTGATGAAAGAAAACATTTAAAAAGTTATTATTGTATTCAACCAGTCCTCATTCCCTGACATATCTTGTCTCCATGAGGTGACCCTGCAATAGTCTCAATAAGCAACTCAGTGGAGTGCTGCATGTGTATCCATCAAGCAGGTAGTAGCCCAGAGGCAGCCATCTTTCGGCTTGTTAAGTGGTATTGGGAAAGTACTGAGATCTGTATAATTGGATTTGTCCAACCTTAGTCCCCTCTCTATTCCACTAACCCCCTCTGTGAAATCATAACTTAAGAGCTTTGACAATGGTAGTTTTGCTGTGCAGCAACTGTTGGAAAAGTAACATGAGCTTTGTCTGTAGCTCGTGGCCTCATCTTCCCTCCCCGAGACAGGAAAATCCCAGCAGTGGTCTGACTGACAGCTTGACTCTGCCTGGCTTTGACTGACAGCACACAGGATGTTGTGCAGTCTCAGCTGGTTCTGAGGGGCCCAACTGATCTCAGGCCTCTGTGGTGATCATACAGAGCATCGCAAAGAGGAGAGAAAAAAGGGTGGGGGGGCTCAGATCAGTCTGGGAGGCCTATCACACCTGTTCGGCTTTATACACATGTAACATGGAGGGCTGTGTTCTCTCTGGTTGCTCTGGGTTAAAAGGCCTGTCAGCCATACACTCTTGTTGCATCGCTCAGGTGTGAGGCTGCCTCTGCTGAACACACACACATAAAGGCACAATACAACTACAAAAAATTACCTGCAGACATTACTTGTGTATGGAATATGAACATGAAGTATACAGACACACAGTGCTCAGCTGCTACCTGCATATCAATGTACACTGTAACCTCAGCTACGATGATGTTGGATAACACACAGGAAAAATTCTAAATATATCCCACAGTTCTCATGGTCACATTATTTTCATACTGTGGCTTTTCTTCTTCTTGGTGACAAGTTTTACTGTGCCTACTTTTGGGTCAGGGGTCTCATAGTACCGATTATACGATCATAGTTGGTGAATGCTAAGAAGTTGTAGGACTAGAAGTAGAAAAGTATCCTTCAGTATCCTATATTAAGTTTTATCTGATTGGCTGCTGAGTCTGCTAAAAATAGTAAACATGTACCCCTCAAATAAAAAACAGGTTTTCTTGCATCACCAACCAGGCAAATTGCAGGAAATATGGCCGTAATCTCCTAATCTAAACATAAATGTCATCTGATTCTATTAGAAATCTCGGTTAAATTGTGTCATAATCAGTGTTGGGCATGTTACTTTAAAAAAGTAATGAGTAACTAGTTACTTCTCAGACAGAGATAGTTCATCCTCTCTAAATTACTTCTCTCTTTGCAGCTCCTCTTAGGCTGAGAGAGCCAGTGGTGACAACAGTTTAATAAACGCAACTACAGTTATATGTCCAATGTAACTGTGGGTAACAATAATGGTGATGCAAGCAGTAAACAGATTTACAACTTATTGTTCGCAACATTGTGTATTGTCACACCATTACTCTCATCACTGGTCATAATTAGCCATGAATTCTTAAATTATAGCAAAATATGTGTTATGTGAGCTCACAGTGACCTTGAACTTTGATCACAAGAATATAAATAGTGAATTAATGAGGCCAAGTGAACTTTCAAGCAAAATGTTCTGATCCGATGAAACTCCCCAAAGGAGCAACTGCGATATCGCAGTCATGAAAACCGGAAAACATAGTGCCCCTGAGACGTAATTCCACCAGCCACAACTCTTGCCAACATGGAAGCATTAAATGAGTCCAAGTGTCAGCTTCAATTCTCATGGCCACTGAAATAAGATGAAGTTTGAAACATCAGAGGAAGCTCTTCTGAGTCACATTTCAACCTGCCTCAGAAAACAAAGAGATTTATACAAATTGTCCAGCGGGAACATTGAGGCACATCACCCTAGCAGGGTTTGTGTTACATTTAAATTTTGGCACCGACCACAGAGTCAGATCACTGTTTGAGAAGATGGCTGAGGCCAAAGGCAAGAAAGGAAGAGCAGACAGGGACATGGAGTGGAGAGGATTAAGACTAGGGAAGGAAGATGGAAAACACAGAGGACGCTTTTGACAAAAAGTAAGTCAGCTTATGTTGCTTCAATTTTTAGGGTGAGAGGAAACACTGAGTGCACTTTGAATGATCTTATAAATATTTAGCTATCTATTTCAGCAGTGGCTGCTAGACTGCTAGATAATATACTAGATAATGAGCTGCGTCAGCCAAGGACAAGATCAAAAAAATACATGCTCACCGACTGGATTTAAAAAAATAAAAAAATAAAATTTCTTCCCTTTCCCCAACTACACAAACAAAGCATTTAAATTATTAAAATGTATTGCTAATTTAGGAATTAAGGCTAACACAACTAAATCCAGAGCACTTAATAGTTGCTTCCTTCCCCAGAATATATCAGTAACTGAGCATTTAGAGTCAGTGCATATTTTCTCATTAGTAATATAAACACGAATTACAACGAATCACCCCAAGCAGTCTTTAAATAGGTTGCAGAAGAGTAATTTCCTCCTGCATGCGTACCCACGCCTGCATACACATACGCACACATGCATTTCCTATTTTTTTTACATGTGTGGAAGGGAATATGTGGGACTAAATAACCATTACAGGGGGTAGAAACAGGCTGGAATATAAAACGCTATAAATACTGCACTGAGTGGAGTTTGAGACCTTCTTATCTACTGCCTGCATTAAGACACGGCCTTTTCCTCACTGTATGAATAATAAGGCCACATGAATTTATTTGCTTACAAACTTGAGTTTTTAGTTAAAAAAACAAAAAAACAAAACTTAATACCAACTTGTTGCAATCTTTTCTGTTGAGGTCTGTGCTCTATAATGGCATAATGACGAGCATTTCTTTTTGCTGCTTGTTCACTTGCAATTTTTGTTATTCGACTTTCTTCTGCTGTCCCTTTTCTCTTCTTTTGATCCCCACCCAACTCCTTTTTCTACCCTCCCTCTAACCACCCCCCACCCCTCAGCTCCCTCTCTCCTTCCCTCCCGCTTGCTGCTCATTTTTAAATCTATGAATTTCTGAACATCATTTTCTTGATTTTTCCACGCCCCAGGGAGACATTCTCATTCCAGGCCCTCTCTTTTTTTCACCTCATTTCCTCCCTCCTGAGTGAATATCCCAGACAGGATGTGAGGTGACAGTGTGGCTTGTGGAGGTTAGGGAGAGGGTTGTGGAGTGAGTGTGTGTGTGTTGAGAGAGGTGGAAATGGTGATGGTGGGGATATAAGTACTGCCTACCATTCCTCTGAAAACGGGGTTGGAGGGTCAGTGCTCTTCCACATCTAATCCTACACAGACCACGGGAGATGTACAGTAACACCTTCTTCCCTTTCAGAATCCAAGCTGTGGAATTAACTGTGCCTTTGAGAGACTTCCGTTACTTGGCATGAATGTGTCTCATCCCGCAAGACCTCATGCTCTTGAAAGATATACACTTCTGTCCCTTTGTGAGACTTCAGCTGTGAAAAAATGTCCCTGCTTTTGCCTTGAGTGAGCATATCTGTGCAGAAACAGAGGGAAGGAAAGCAGACAGTCCCTTAAACGGCCCCCTCCTTAAATGAGGTGCCACATGGATGAAATTCAAATTATATCTTACACTTATGCACACACTGATGAAACCTTTACTTGCATATAAACCGAAAGCTGACTGCGCGCTGGAGCAAGCAAAATGGTGGGGAATGTACATACCATAGCTTTTGTAATTTCAGCGTATTGACCGCAGATGTGTGTAAGAGTGTGTTTAGCTTCTGCACCATATGATGAGGAAGATCACAGGGATTAAAAAGAATCTGCATTTGTTTCACATGAGCGTGTGGCTCCGTGTGTGTCCATGTGTGGGTGGAGATGATGAGAATCACCAAACAGATTAAAAGGACTACCTCACTGCCGTTATGTGGAAAAGGAAGGTCAATTTAAGCTTTAAACAGAAATAAATAGAAATTCTAATCAGGCAATTTCAGAATTTAAAGCGCTCAACATGTCATGATTCTAAGTGTGAAAATGCCTTGAACAAAAATTATTTATGGATAGACAGATTCCTAAACGGGGGACAGAAACATTTTGATTTTAAAATCCAATTTTTCAGAATTAGCACGAACACTTCTTTACTATATTGATTGTGTACGCTTTTCTCATTTCTCTTCTGTCACTCCACTCATCTTTAAACCTCCTCCCAGTTCCCACTCCCCTCCTCATCTCTAAGGGGTTAGAGGTTCCCTGACTGTGAGAGCAAAACAAAATTTTAACTAATCACAGGACTGTCTGAACATAACCATTATAATAATTAAAATTCCAATCCCAAAAAGTAGAACACTGAAATGATAAACCATCTTCTCACAGATTAAATAACTATCTCTCAGAATATACGCCCCTACTATTGAGCAAATTAAAAAAATGTTAAGGATGATTATTTGTTTTGTTTCTCACTGGCAAAATATAATCAGCCTTAAATTGTATTTCAACAGTAAAAAAAAATAAAAGAATAAGGTCAATATCTTTCCGCCTTCCAATTATTTGTTAACGTAAAAAAGGAGTTCAATACCAAACAGAGAGAATAAATACAAAATCGGGAAAGGCTGAATGATTGCAAACTAATATATAATGGTCCAATCGTAATATGCAGAAGGTTTAACCAAACACTGGCCTCAGAAAGAGTGATTACACTACCTGAAGGCCACCATAGGTTGTTCTACACACTGGGAAGGAGAGATGTGAGGAATATTCAGTTGTTGGCCATATGAACACTCCCCACTAGATGCCACTAAATCCTACATTCTGGTCTTTTAAAAGTAAAGGTGTTGATTTGTTTTGAAATTTGTATTAAAATTCCCCATTGTTTTTGATATATCTTTATACCTACCATTAAACATACATATGTTTGTGTAATATTATATCTATTTTTATAGGAAAAAGAACCCCCACATACATCCTATATGTGAATTTGTATCAGGTTTCCAAGAAAAGCCAAATCCAGTGTTTGAGTCCATCTGTGCACAGTGTGTGTTTAAACTCAGGTGTTGTGATATGTGGAGCATTATCCTCTTACCTCCAGGGCTTTCCTCTTACTGTTGAGCAGCTTGGAGATGTCCCTCGCCACTCTTTCCACCAAGTCCTTGGGGTTGTTTTTCTTGATTTCAAACTGGCTCTTTTTCTCGTTATAAATCTGCAGATAGAGAACAAAAGGGAATCAAAGGTCAGGTGACCAAAGCCATTAGTTTAATAAGTAGGCTCACAGGAGTAACACATAATGGTAAACATTAATTGTGGAGAAGGCAGTATGCAGCCTGCCATTACGCCCATAAGCTTCAGCACAGTGGCAGAATTAAACACAGAACAGAGACTTAATGGCAAAGCACTTAGCTAGCCAGCTGCAGTCTGGCAGTCTGCAGATCGAATTAAATAAACACAAACTCAAGCAGATCTTCACTCCAGGGTGAAAACCTTGTATCTCCACAATGTTAACTCCGTTGGAACTAAGAGAAGCAGCCTTATTTACAGCCAGGCGACGGCATATTTCTTATTCAATGGGTTACTGAAGCCTTTGTACAATTTATACAATCTTTTAAGAACCATAACCCTTTGGTTAAAGGCCATAGATGAATTACAATATTTTGCATTCAAATTTGCAATTTATGAAGTACTTTTACTGGGGTGTTACACAGAATGCCACCAGTAAGACCCATTTAACAGACTCAGACATTGCAAAACAAGTAAGCAAAATGGATTTGGCAGACCACAAAACACTGGGATGTTGGAAAGGAGGGCAGGCTTCCAAAAGTAAAGTGACAGATACTTGGAAAACTGAAAGGTTGGAGGTAGACGATATGGAGAGATTACTCTGCTATCCCTGGAAGAACTCTGGCTGACTCAGCAGCCAGGTTTCTCAACAGGATCTGTCGAGTACAACAGAGCACTGCCCGAAGGCTTACTACTTATCCTGCTGCCCTGAGACACCTCAAGACCCAGTTTCACACCACAAAACCATTTTGTGCAGTTAAGGAAAAGCGGAAAAAGCCTGTTGTTGAATATTTCAAATCAATTAGGGTCTTCTTTAGTCTGAAATGCCAGGCTGAAAAATGCTGCACTTACTTATGCAGTGTTTCTAGTTTAATTGGCTTTACTTTTATTTACGAGAAACCAACTCATTCAATCCATCTATCAAATATTTTCACATTTTATACAGAACTACTGATACATAAGGGTGTACTGCAGAAATATAAAGAAACTTTTTAGTCAAAACTCAAGACTATGAAGATGAATGTTAAGATTTAATTTAAGCCAGCAGATCAAAAGTAAATCTGACACCAGAGCAGTCAGAGCAAAATATGTTATACTTGTTTCAGGTGAAGCCAGTGATTAAATCTGATGGATCTACAGACTCTGGTGGGAAGACATTTAGGAGACATGTCATTGCGTAAATAAAAAAAAGAAAATGAATTCAAAATTCGTCAAAGTACAAAGGCATCAGTGCAGATTTGAAGACAGGTCAAACTAAAAATCTTGAAAAACTGTGATTTCAGGTTCATGCTATATTCTCAGTGAAACCTTGGACTGATTTCATCATCATCAGTCTGTTAAACTGCACAGAAAATAAACAACTAACAATCACAACTGAGAGAAAGGCTGATACATCTGTGTGGAAAAGGTATAATGGTCAATCATATCAAATACAAATATCAAAGCTTTTTTGACTGTCACACCTAAGGCTTTTCAGTTGCTCAATAAAAGATCATTTTTATGTGTCATCAAAGAAACAACCATTAAACCTGGATATATACTGGTGTTGTTTATGAATGTATTGAGTTTCCTTATAGGACAACACAGTTATCCTTTACATTAGACCTTAAACATGCCTGGTCAGTCAGACCAAGAAGAAAAAGCAAACATGGAAGCTTATTTGCAGCAATGTGTGCACCAGAGATGCTCACAAGTCTTTTTTTGCAAGTCCAAGTCAAGTCTCAAGTCTCTAAAAAATTAAAAGTCTCATGTCTCTTTTGGTTGTAATGAGCGTTCTATCATCTATCATCCAGTGTAATGGTAACCTGATAAACCCGTAACATTAAAGTTACGTGGTCAACAATAAACCTGTAACCTGCCGGTAAGCAGACAGTATAACTATGTATTTTTCTCTGTTTAACGTTAGCCAGTAGATGGTGTCCATTTTTTTACGTCGTGTCAACGCCACTCAATGCAAACAAGTGTGACAAGCGAACTAACACTCACTCACTCATCTTTTCAAATATTCAGTTACAAAGCTAGTAGCAAACTAAGTTAACTAAGCTAAACATGTTTGCTAACCGTCCATATGCGCTAATGTGACTTAACGTAAGTTACCGATCCGGGTGAGTTTTCAGGTGCCTGATAAAATTTGAAGTAGTTGATCCAGCGTCCTTAATTTTGGTACCACAGACTTTGCAGTCTTCGCTTCTTTTGTTGATGCATTCTTTACTGAAGTTTTTATAACCAAAGGTAATTACAAAGTGTAACGTTACAGAAGTAGCTTCAGGTGTGCCTGGTCGCCAGAGTTACCGAGATACGAGTTCGTGAGGCGCGCACCCGATGCCTAATATGGTTATTACCGTGACAAAAGGGAGGTCTCGAGTCCCCATCTCTGGTGTGCACTATCATTACTAAAAACAAATCTTAAAACCACACTTCAGATGGGCATTCAACACTGCAGCTTGACCAGATTGTTGAAGGGCTTCTCCCTTTTCTGGACGAATCAGTCGGCTCTGTTTGAGGTAAGCAAGCCATTGTTTGTATACATCATGTCATTCAGGCTATGAAGCAATTAAACTAAGCTATTGTGGCCTTGAGTCTCAGTAAGTGTCTTGGGTGTGTGAAATTGAACGACTGATCCCCATCTACTACAACTTACATATCAATTAAATTAGAAGTGACTGGCTTACTCTGACGTCCCCTGGCTGAACGGTTTAATTGTCACATTTCTTTTGACATTTTCAGAGTATCTTTTTCTATGCTATAAAATATCAGGTCTGAGGGATTGATATGTTGATGTGCAGTAATTAGGAAAGGAAAACACTGGCGTCAATATGATCTGTCTTTGTCGAGCTGAAAGCTGGGCAGGAAGCCAGAGGCAGTTTCCTTCCACTGGCCCAGTGAGTAGGCAAACCTGGCCCCAGAAGCTCAGACCTTGCCAACCAAGCACTCTGGCGAGATTGCCTGGAGTCTTATTTTGGCCACACTCTGAGGGATCTGGGATCCTGCTTAGTTTCAAACAACACTTTGAACTACTTCTCAAAGTGAAATTTGAAGGCGAAATCTGCAAATTCTATCATAACAAAATCTTTACATATACATTTTTTCTATTTGGTTTTTGTCAGTTTGAACTTCGTCTCCTCATCCTGAAAAGTCATTAGTCTGCAATTCCCACATGCCTACAAACTGTGACAAATCATTTCAGAAGTACAGTATTTCCTTTTTTCATCGGCAGGGGCAGGACCACTCCTGACAAAATGCGCATGGCGTAAACAGAGGTGGAAGAATGAATTAATGGAATCTTGTTAAACCATAAAACAAGAGCAAAGTTTTCTCCGCTCCATTGACAGACTATAAACCTCTGACTGCAAAACATTATTCAAGTCGATTTAAAAACCACGTCAGATTTGTCTTTAAATCAATATTCATTCCCTTAATCTGTGGTAGTGCTCTCGGGGTCTGCCTCTCTCTCTTGCTCCAAGATTCATGGCTTCACAGACAGAGGTCTCTCCCCTCTGAGCTTAAAAATAGAAAAAAAAACAAAGTAAGAAATCAATAAGACTTACATTGCTTCATGAAGGTATTCCAAAAACATCTGTTACCTCTTCTACTACCCAGCAAGGTCCTTTTTTTGCTTTTTTGCTTCCTGGGATTTTTTTTCTAATGCTACTCCTTTTATTTATCCTGAACTGTCCTTGTGTACAGTATTTAGGGATTCATAATGATTCGGATGTCTTGTATAATTGTGCTGTTTCTGCTGCGAAAATCATCAAACCACCTCATTGGAGAATGTATTTGCTTAATTACCTCCTCAAAGCATACAGCCAGGAAACCATAGAGAAATTAAGTCAAAGACTGCTATTGTTGCTCAACATGTATGAAAATTAACTACCGCTACAGACACTTGGTTGGCAAATTCATACCAGCACACAGGTCACAGAAAAGCAGAAGCATTATTATACCGCATCCCTTCAGTAACAACAATGGATCCAGGCAAAAACTACAGGTTCCAGCTCATCCCAAACTGACTTATATGAATACTGTTGTACATTATGCACTCAGTAGTTTGCCAGGGAAGACAAGAAAGACACACAGGGCTGGACAATGATTCAACATGACTTTTTATTCATTTTTCCAAATCACTTGGTGCTAAAATGTACATATTGAAGTATTGTGGTTTTTAGCTTTAATGTATATGTTAACAGTAAGTTGCTAAACTCAAACAAAATCTGTCTCTCGCTTGTCATTTGATCCACAGTAGCACAATAGTGTAAAAAATCTCCTGACATATACGTAATACACCGTACAACAATGTCAGGCTTTGATTGTTATAATGGCAATTTGTCCAAACTGTGCAACGCCACTTTCACAAGATGAAAGATCGGTGACATACATCTGAACTGGATCGTGCTCCCTCTGTTTAAACGGACATGAATCCAGAGTACTGTATCTACCTACACAGTTTGTTCCCTTCTCCAGTGACCTATATCTATTATGTATTATGTGCTGTCATATAAACACCACTGGTGTCAGTTTCTCTGCCATGGACGTGAACTACTATGGATGTGTGCCTGAGGAAAGCCTGTTTTATTCTTTTTATCACTCCACACGGACTAATAAAAAATCCAAAAGATAGACAGATAAAGATAGATTCTACTGTAGGGTGCTCATCTCTCTGACAGGTTGGCTGCTATAGGTCCCAATAATGGGCAGACGAGGTCCCGGTCAATTCTGAAAGAAGATTGAGCTGTGCTGTCAACCAACCAGAGTTCCAGCTCAGAGAGAAGCAGCTGGCCACTGAGAATTAGGCCGGAGGAGCAACGGGCACAGACAGACAGCACATGGTAATGCTGGCCACAATAGGCCTGAGGAGCTTTAAATCCCCTTTATCTAGAGGTAGGAGATGACTGACCATCATTACTGAAGGGCCATAAGCACATCGACCTGCCTGAAATTATACTTGAGGGTTTTAAGGCTTGAGAGCTCACAGGTAATGTGGCAGCTGCATGAGAAATGTCGAGCAGTCAGACAGGCAACTTTACCAATAATCACATGCAGTGTTTAAGCTGACGTAAGCCTCTAGCAAGCATCTGAAAAATAACAAGTTAAAAAAAAAACAGTAGGTAAGTATAGAAAATCTATTATCCAGCTACATCTAGGTATCAATAGAGATAAGGGGAGAAGGATTAATTTAACTTCATTGAATCGATTTGCTTCAGTTAATATGCTTGAGACTCAAAAGACTTACAATGCACACAGACTTCAATAAGAATAATATAGATATAGTCAGTTGCAGAAGAAGTAAGCTACTGAAAGATTTGAATGATGAAGTAGAACTCAAGTAACTGTATTTGCAAGTCTTACAGTGTTCAGAGTACTTTAATGACATTTATATGGTTAAATTGATTAAAAGCCATAGTGTTATCATCGCACATTATCAGAATTTCCAAACATTTTATGTTGTTGATGTAAAATCTTACACTGGGAGGTAACTAGTAACAACAGCTGTGGAATAAATAGTAGTGGAGTAAAAATAGCTACACACCCCAACCTGAAAATTGAGTCTTCACAGTCTTCACAATGCACATCTCACATGCCACCACACAGCCACCAATTTACTGAGTTACGCTGATCGATGTTCTTAAAGACTATGGGTGTGTTTGATTCCCATTTACATTTCATAAATGTCAGCTCTAAGCAACGGTTTATAAAAAATGATGTACAATTTTCAAAGGACAAACAAAAAGGGTAAAATGGATGCGACTGTTTGGGGTGTCCATCATTTTTGTAAAGAGGAATGAAAATTCATGGATTGGAAAGGCTGTGGAGCAAATTAGCAGTGTTAATCAGTTCTGCTGTTGGCTCAAAGCTGTGACGCCTGGACAGCTTTCTGTGCAACGCTGTCATTCTCACAGGAAAAGAGGAGAGGTGGCTCTGCAGAGTGCCACTGACGGCCAATCGAACCTTCTGCTGCTAACGCTCACACAGGATATGACAGAAGCAACTATGCCAATCGCCACCAATATGCTTTCTCTGGCAGCCAGGACACTCAATTACACACAGAGAATCACACACACACACACACACACACACACACACAAACACACTCAGTGAGACGTGCAAACGTATACATGGGCAAACTCACATTCATGGCCTCTGTATAGCACAAACGTGACGTACACTCACATTCTCATCATTAGCCATGATGACTGGTTCCAATGTGCCAAGCTCTGAGTATCACTGTAAACACACAGATGGGAAGACAGAGGGTGGCGACACTCCAGAAAATTACTGTTAAAAAGTGTTATGCATATTCAACTGGCTCCGAACGTTCATCAAAGGAGTCCACTGTTTTGCAAGTTGGTGCTTCTGCTCCTCAGCTCCAGTTAGATCATTGTAAATAAAACACAACTCATGCAATCTGGGATTTTTCAAAAATGTTGTTATGAACGCTGCAGAAAAAAAGTCAAACGGGCCAAAATGAATAAAAGATTCCTTCTGTCTGTGTCGCTTCGTATGAAGACTTATTTCTTGACTTTTCCATTATGTTTGCCAGTAGGACGGATGTTCGTCGGTAGTGCTGTTATTGTCCCTTCGTCTGTGTCTAAGAGAGAAGACTGCTTATCTCTCTGTGAAGTCAGCCACAATAGGCTGCGTCTGACTGCAGCAGCATGGAGGTTGACAGAGACAGATGCCACATCATTAAGGAATATTAGTGGGTTCTACTGAGCAGACCCTGCTTCCATGGGCCCCAGGTACAGTTCAATAAGAGGGAACGGCAGCCCCTCAGAGGGCTTTGATAAGACACAACACACCAGAATCCTCTCATAGTTCAATAGGAACGGAGGCCTCCAGAGAGAAGACCAGTCAGATGCAGAAAAAGCAAACACACTGACGGCTGCTTGAAGTTGGTGCGTCTGGCAGGTTTTCTGTCCCAATAAGTTGGAGGAGAAAAAGAGACAGATGAGAGCTTCTGCACCAGACAACATGGATACAGCTAATATGCCAACTGCTTGGATAGCTGCTAGGGCTTGGTACTGCATCATACCAGCTCAGCAAAATATAGTCATAAACAAGTCTATGAGCGATGAAAAAAAAGACCATTTTCTTTTAGGTACTGGACATTGAATGCAGCAGCAAAGCGACCATTCAAAAGTGATCATCTACACTAAAAGCACAGGTATAAGGACTCTAGCATTAGTAACTTAAAAGAGATTAGTTTGTTTTTTGTGGGTTTTGAGGCTCAATGTGGTAGCATAACACTGAACATGTAAGATATCAGAGTTTACGGTAACATCAGCAGCCATCTTTCTTTATAAAGGATTTGGAGAAGTTTAGAATGCAGGTAATCCAGCCAGCATTCCCTGAGACAGTGTTGTGTTTTTTTGTGTCCTCATCTTAATGTTAACAATGAAAATACAAAAAAAAAAATGTTTAAGCTAAACAAATTAATACAGTACACAACAGGCAGATCACATGCATAGACAAGACACCTTTGAGTTGTCAGCTGGCAAAGTCCTTCAGACATGGCAATTACAACCAACTAACCGTCCCAAAGTTTTCCAGCATCTGTCGTTTTTTCAGCCAGTAAAAGTCAATGGTTGCCAGCTTGAAATGAGAAGCCTGTATCAGGCCAATACTGTCTGAAACCAGACTCATCGTTTCAAAAAAATACAACAAATTTTGGTAAATCATTGTGCCACCATTGTCAGTGTAAACTCAACACAGCAAGTGTAAGCCAAAATAGAAAACTTAACAGGCAGCAGTATTTATGGGAGTGTAGCTTAGTGATCAGTCTATTGATACTTTATGAATTCATGTAACCAGAGGAGACCACTTACTAGGATCCTGTTAAAGTTGTTAAGTCACAGCTTACAAACTGAGATATCTAAAGCTGAACAAACGCATTGTGCACATATCAAGTGTTGTTAAAAGCTTATTACAATTCCTAAAATCATAAACTTCATAAATCAGTACTGTAACAGTGCATGAGACATATTTCCAACTCAAGTATTATAAACAACCCAGTGGGCCAATGCCAGCAAAAAGTAACTCAGCGCAGGTTCCATCCGGGCACTCATCAAAGGAATCAAAGGCTGGGCTCAATTTTTTTGCATACATCCCAAGGGAGAATTCAAGATTAGAGAGACAGAAACAGAACGAGCAGAGGAGGTAGGGTGGATTGGCTTCTGTAACATTATCAGAGGGATTGTCAACCGGTGAAACAAACCGGTCTAAACAAAGAATAACATAATTCACACAATCTCAGACACACACACATACACGAACAAACGCCCCAAAGAGACTTTTCACACATTCAGCCTTGTCTAATCTCTACACTGAAATAGCATATTCACCTGCAGGTACTGTACATTCAAATGCCATCAGTGTTTTTAAGCATTTTGTCTTCACTGCTTCATTGCATCTCATCAACATCCTGACTGATCCAGTTATCATCTTTATCCAGAGCTCCCCTTTTGTCACATTTTGCAAGATCCTGGGCCACTACAAGCGCTTGTAATTTAATGATTGTCATGGTTTTGAGATTCATTATTAGTGCCATAGCTGATTGATCATTGTAGCGCACCTGAACTAATCAACACACAACCAAGATTCTTTGCAAAGTGACCTTTAACAACATGTTTTACATTATAATTAATCCCCCTTCTGCTCCCAAATGAGGAGATAAAAAAACATATTCTCAAAACAGAGAACACATGCCAGTATTAGAGTATGAAAGGGGATATTTACTGTGCCAAGCCACAGACAGCTAATAGCAACAGGCAAACAAGACTGACTGGACAGATGGAGCCCACAGCAATCTTTTAACTGCATGGTTTTGTATTTATAATTATTTCGCCCTGTCAGCAGAACCATAGGCTCTTGTAGAAGTGCTATGTGATTGTAGGATTCAGTAGGACCTGCTTGGTGCAAGACAGTCAAACTGTTGTCAACTATCAGACAGAGGGATTCATAGTAAGTGACTTGGTGGAGCAGGGAAGGACAAAAAGAAATGTGGGGCAGCCTCCCTCCCTCTCTTCCCTTCCATCCTCAGTCAGGGTATTTGTCTTTGAGACAGAGATTAACTGCAGCTCTTTTATTAACTTGCTGATGCTAGGGAATTGTTTTTCCCATCTACTAGGTTTTCTCAAATAGACAGCCACAAAAAATATCCTCCCTACAATTCTTCCCTTCACTATTTCTCTTACTTTCCTGACTTCTTTTACCCCCCTTCACACCCTCACCCGCCATTCAATATTTCATGTAGGTCTAAAACTGCCTGCATATTGTATAGCCACATCTCATAGAGGGGTTTCTGTGTAACAATCATACAACCATTCAAATTTCATTTGCAATCTCATCACATTAACACACAGCAGCAGCAAAATTACAAAATCTGTGTGTGTGTGTGTGTGTGTGTGTATTTGTGTGTCGTTATGCGTGCATGCGAGTATGTTTGTGTGTGCGCGTGTACATTATTTCTCGGAGCATGTGTGCCCTTTGTTTCTGTTTCTAAAAGACTTATAATGTGTGAAAGTGTGCACATTATATTTTGCATGTGAGGAATTTTCAGTTTTGCATGCTTGTGTTACTTTGCATGCGAGTGTCTGTATGCATGTGTCTTTGAGGAGGCCATGGAGGTCCTCCTGCTGAGGAGACAGCCCCAGGAGGTATCACTCTCTGAGCCGTCTCCTTCACATCCTCTGCATTTGAATAATTACTGCACCACTTTCACGCCACTAATGAAGCCTGGCACCTGCCCATCAGTCAAACTAAGAGCTTAGCTTGAGTATATTCTGAAATAACTAACCTACCCCACCAAAAACATCTGTAGTGTACACTCTTTAATATTAAAAGGGAAGATGATATTTTTTGGTTCATTATGTCTCTAAGTAATTAATGTCCAATTGCATTATCTTTGGTTGGCAGTACAACGTTCATGGTAATGTTGGTCCGTGGTCATCCGTGCCAGAAAGTAACGGCATTGTTGCTCTTTCACGCCATCAGTCTGTCTTCCTCTGTATCCAACATCTTTTATACAAATGCTAAATCTGTCCCACATTGAATAAAGGGCTGTGCCACAGATCCTCAGCCAGCAGCTTTAGCAACTGGACTTTGACCCGAAATAGGTTTGGTCAGTTTCCAGTGTGTTACACCATATATATTAAGAAAATGGCTGTAGCCCATAGCAACCTTAATGTTCATGTTGACTCGGGAAATAAAAAGTCATCTTTAATCTTGCCTGCTAAATTGTCTCCTATAAACCATCATTTATTAGTGAATGGGTAATGTCCTAAGTGCAGGCAGCATCAGTCAAGTGTGGATCCATTATAAGGAGAAGAGACTTCATTGTAGCAGTAGAGCAGCGGAGGTCAGTGAGGGGATATTATATAATTCAAATGAAAATGGTATATCTAGGGGGCACAGCAGTGGAATACAGCATTAATGTGAAAAAAACAACAAAACAATGAATTAATTTTTTTTAAAACTGAGACCTTTGAATGTTTTCCCAAAAACAGCCAAAATTCAGAAAAAAGTGAAAAATGGTTAAGTTTAAGGTTAGACAAAAGTATATTTCAACAATTTTCGCAGCTGCATGTGGAGTGGAATTTCAGAGACTATAAATTATTAGAAAATGTATTTAAAAAGAAGACAAATTCAATATTGAAATATCCTGAAAACCCTGTGTATAGGGAACTCGGCAAGCGTGTCTCCGGCATTTAGATTAATCGTCAATCTTCACATTTGGCACATTAAATCATGTTGAAAAAAGCTGATGTTTTGTTTTTTTTTTAGTTTCAGAAAGAAGAAAAAGTCGAAGAGGGTTAAATATAAGATCAGTTAGGCTGTAGAGATTTTTTTTTGGGGGGTGGGCAATAAACATGTTCAAAAAGCTGAATAGCAGATGTTGTTTTAATATCAGTCCAAATACTCCCAGTGGGATTTTTTTGCATGTTGTTCACCCTTACATTGAAATAGTTCCCAAAACTATTTCAAACAATTCTTTTCATACTATTGGTACTTGGCAAGATGAGTTCGACTTGAGTTCGATGCACGTCCTGCATATACCTGAGTGACAGTCAGTATGACAGCCATTTTGTTCTGGCCCACTTATCGCTGTTTTACCACAGGCAGAACAGAGTGGAGAGGGAGGTATCCAAAGACAATTTAAACTCACAGTGAAGATTACATTTCAAACCTCCCAGACTGAATATTTAACCCTCTTGCCTTCGATAAGCGATAGGGGGGGATATTCAGTGACTCATGGAACTCAATTCAACCTCTCCTCTGAGAGATGAAGCTGCTGAGACGCCCTGTAGGCTTGCCCTCAGTGATGGCCGAACCCCTTCCTCCCTCCTCTCCACTCTCCAATGCTAACAGTGGCTGTCTGCTGAGCCTGATAGAGAGCGGGTCCATGCTAAGTCATTACACACAGAGCACAGCCTAATTACACACAGACAGCCCCCCATGTAACCTGCCAACAGGGTCACTGCTCTAAGAAGTGACAGCACTAAAGGAACATCTACACAAACCCGGGCAGAGAGATAAGGGATGGAGGGGTAGTCTTCAGTGTGCCATGTTCATGCCTATGTGTGGGTGGGGGTGCACCCTCAACAGCCCTCCATATCTACCCCTGCTGAGAGTCGTCAGAGTTGGCTCCGTCCTTTCCCCCGCACACCTCCGGGCTCTGCGGCACAACTCTCAGCCCGAACACATTCGCAGCGACACACTAAACTGGACAAGTTCTCAGTTGAAAGAAGATGGCTCTCCATATTGAACATCACAGGGCCGCTTTTACAGCATGCCAATTCCTACCAAACTGGCTGTTTCCATGGAAACGCAGCACTTAATGACCGATAACAGAACGACCTGGAAAAAAAAAAAGAAAAGAGAGAGAAACGACACTGACAGAGAGCGATGCAGAAAGAAAGACAGAGATCTTGTGGAACAAAAGAAGCAATTTAGTATCGGAGGACGGCATGAAGCCTGATTATGTCGTCAGTGTAAATGATCATTAATTTCCTTCTGTCCAGCTGGGCCAGATTAATGCCTACACACTCTGCACTTGAGAAAAGCGAGGCAGGGCTTAACTATTTCACTGGGCGCCCCCACATCAGCAACCACGGCCTTACTAAAAACACAGAGCCTGGACCACACCAACACCCATAAACGGATGGGGAAAAAAAAAAACAACACACTTTTCATTTGCACAACATATATCAAAGGTGAACAAGTTACCTAACCAATGCTAAATGTTTGCAAAAAGGAAAATAACCAAATAAATAAATAAATAAATACATAAATAAAAAACTGAACACTCAGTTTCACCCCTCTAAACCTTCTGGCTACAGAAAAAAACTGTGGTCATTTATTCTCCAGGCACTTCAACACTCAAACTGAGTACTTCACTGATTATATACAAAACATACAAAAATACTTTTACACCCACATCTGTTGTCAACACATTATATCCTGATGACAGGATTCACCAATAGTAAAGCTTTTCTGTTAATTACCCCTATTACTCTATTAAGTGGACAAATATCTACAATATAAAACAGAGTAACAGGATCAAGTGACACTAAAATTCAATCCAAATGTCCAGGAATGAGGTGCTGGGAACGAGCAGAGCGCTCATATATTTGACTAGATAACATATTTGAAGCTGGCTTGTCCAATGTTTTTGCCGTAAAAGTCTCCGCTTATGATACCTCTGCGTGAGACTTTAATGTTTAAATATTTGGCACAATAGGACAGTTGTGTGCCATCCTCACTCCACAGACTCCAGGTCAGAGGTAAAACTGGCTGTATGATCACAAATCAGAGGACTGCAAACACACGGCCATTGTGCTTTGATGTCTCTCTGCGGAGATCATTCACTGGTTTCCACATAACTAGGTCTGATCCCTCTCATCAAAACCACCACGCTGTTCGGCTGCTGAAAGCCCACAATTTCCCTCCTCTTTGCATCCTGATCCGATTATTCATAAAGCAAGCAATTATACATCCATTAAACCTGCAAATACAAAAACCGGGATCAACACAAGTGTCACATGGATCAGGTTCATTACTAAAAACATTCAGCACCCTTGTGAGTCAAAACAAATCCTAAAATCATGGTTGACGGACAACCAATTAAGAGCCAACGACATTTTGGGTCCTCACCACCTGAGGACAAAATGGTGGCCACAAAAAGAAAAGAAAGAAAAACTGACATTAAAGGGTTCACTGAAGTTTCAGTGCTGAATGGATTAAACAATGGACAAAACGCACAGCAATTTTTGGATTTTCTTCCAGAGGGCTGAATGCACCACGGTCACACACATTTTAATCATACATGATAGATTTGAAGGTTATGTGTACGAGACATGAGATAGATATGTCACGAATGAAATCCAACACATGGTAATTCAACATGCTGACACTCTGATTGGAGTGTTAAGTCCATTTACATGTCAACATAATGATATATGAATTACCACATAATCCACTTTGGGGTTATGAGTCATTTCTGACAGACCTCATACCCGCATCATCCATGTGTTACCGTTCTTGCTACTATCACATGGATAGACATGACATTGGACAGAGCTGATGGAGTGAAATACAGTAGATCTACCAGAAAAAAATAAATTATACAATAAAACACCAGTTTCCTACACTATTTTGTAGTGAGATGTGTTCAACTGATTGTGACTGATTGCAGTGTGTGAGTTCTCCTGTTGGGTGTTTACCTGTTTTATGAAGTGTGTAATTGAGCGCTTGGTGTCCTAATGTTAAATGTATAATGATAGTCTCCTTCCAGCCTTTACCCCAAGTTGTCTGTAAACATTGTGCGTTTTTGATTTTATAAAGTTGTCCTACTCAAGTTCACCTTGTGAATCAGTCAGAATTCACTGTACATGATAGTGGCTGATTAGAAAAGTAAGCAGTTGGTGTAACTTCAATTTGGACATCTTCTATTTTAAGTTTGACATTATTTCTTATTTCTGTCCAAAATATATAAAAGTTGCACTTTTTACAGTGTAAAAAATCTGCACATTATCCAGTCAACCTGCCAAAACCGTGATGAAATTCAAGTGTTTTCCCAATCAGAGCCAAGCAGATATAGCACTCAAACCCCTTGTTAGGATAGCAGACATGAGTGGTAAAAGCTCAAGCTTTTAGTTTCCTTTTGTGAGCCTGACATTTCTGACGCTGCCCCAAAAACCTCTCTTTTTATGAGCCAACGCTGCGTGCTGTACTCTTTTCAACAGAAACTCAATTATCAGCCAACACTACTTGCCATACTCTTTTCAATAGAAACTTAATTTTGATGAGACAGTTTAGAACAACAAGTTAAAAGAAACAGAGAGAAGGCTTCAATCCCCAGAGTTGCGTGGCATAAACGAATACAACATTCAAGAAAGAGCTGTCAATCAGCATTTGTACAGTGTGTCTGTGTGTGTGTGTGTACACGTGTGTGTGTCTGTACATGTGTGAGTGTGTGTGTGAGAGAGAAAGACTGTGCAACAATGAATGCCTTGAACAGGCAAGCTGTTCTTTGAAAAGCTCTACAAACACACTATTAAAACAGAGATCAATGCAGGGCCCCGCTTACTATGTTATCATACAACACAAACAAACACACACATGTGCCTGAACGACTGATTTCTACTCATAAAAACCAAACAAAAACACATTTAGCCCAACCTCTCAGAATCAAAGTTGAGATTTTGACTAATGAGTGAGTGGTTCTCTAACTGTGTGATGGAGAGTCATTTACTTTCACCATAAAACACTGCTATCAGCACTTCCCATATGCACGCTCTGCTTGGGGCAGACCCTGCAGGTAAATTAAGACATGCCCAGCTCAGGCAGATAAAAATCACTGTTTCAGCACAGGTGACTAACATTACTAACTAACTAACAGCCCATCTCACTCTTTTGGGCACACACCTGTTTAACTTGCATGAAGTGCACTGTCTGCTGACGGGAGGTGTTTAAGAGACATGTTGCTCCAGGAAAAAGGGACAAACTAGACTTGCTGCATGTGTGTAGTAGCTGTGGAATGTCTTGCTTGTCATTTGGTGCCTGTGTTAACAGATAAGAGCATGACATGCATCAAGTAGCGAAAATACACATAGAAGAGACCTGCTGCAGTTTTGACATCTACACTTTTTTTTTTTTTTTTTTTACATTTTCATTTTACTTTTTTTTTTTCACATTTAAAAAAAAAAACCCACCTGGAATTCATTTTTAATGTAAGGAAATCCAACATTCAGGTTTCCATAGGAGCAACATCAGCAGCAATGCATCAAGTGTGTCTCTGATGTGACACTCAGCCCCAAATTTTATAAGACTCTGCTTGTATATCAGTCATACGCCACATTGCAGGCCACAGCAAATATATTTTTAACCTATGAGAGCCAAAGGAAATAATATTCAATTCATCAAAGTTCCAATGCCAAAATAATTCACGGGTTGGTAAAGGCTCACCTAGTTTCTAATGGAAGAGAGGGTGAATTAAATAAAAGAACTGTACTACAGTAACTCAGAAAACTCATCACCATAGCTTTTAAACTCAGCTTTGATCCCAAAAATTCACAGAAAAATGTGGGTCAGCCAAAAATATATTTCTGTTGCAGAACATTTATGAGGAAAAATTTATTTTAAAAATAAATCATAAAATAGCAAAAGGCGATGCGGGGGTTGTAAGAGAGGCTACTATTTACCTCAGTTCTAGTCTATTAGACATAAGAGGCTTGATCCAATCCACCTTTTACAGCACAGAGCTGTAGAGATTGATGAAAGGTGTGACTGTTTCATCATTTATGTCTCATATATATGCTTGAGTGTTTGTGTGTGTCAAAGATATTTGCAGCAGAGGAACTATGAACCAGCCTGACTGATGGCTGAAAAGAATTACCCTCTTTGGAGCCCGAAGGTTTACGCTTTGGTGCACAAATTTTTGCAAAGCTACAGTACAAAGGAAAATGTTTCATAAAATGCTCATTCTTCAAGCTGTAAGTTTCAATTTCAACTTTAGCAAGTCTGTCACTGTGGCTTCTTCATGGCTGGAAGAAAAGAGGCAGACAGGATTCAGACAACTATTCTTATACCCGAGTTTCATATTTTCTCCTCATCACCCTTTTCTCTCATACAATGACAGTCCCAGTATTCATAAAAACTAAATTAACACTGAGGTAATATGGCCCCCTTTACACCTTCTAATTGGTCTCTGCTTCCAGGCTAATTTGCACTTTAAAAGATCCCATCTGCATCTTAGTGGCAGTGATGAGAAGTAACAAACAAATAAGATAAAAGTATCTCTATGTCTTTTGGCATTTGCCTCTTTGTACATAATTGTTTAATTAAATGCTATTTTAACATATTGTAGTTGCAGTAAATGAGATTATTCACCAATGGACTAACCCTACTGTAGTAAATGCCTTTATGCAAAAATTCCCATTCACCCAACTCTTATGTTTACTTTCCAAAAAATAAAACATGGCATGACAAGTATAGCAAAAAAAATTTCTTAACACATATTGGTTGCAATAGCTAATATTATTTATGGCTTTAAAAAGACACATAATTCAGTGAATTACAGCATTGGGCTGAGAAAAAAAAAAAAAGGTCATATGTGCACTAAAAACAAAAGGACAATTACTTTGACATGTCCAGGAATGGTAATTTGACAATAATGTCCAGGAGTGATAATTTTTCCTCTTAGTGGTTTAATTGACTAATTAATTAATTTGCTATTATGACAAACTGTCCCTTTCAGAAAAATCTAATTCACAAGTGGAGAGTAAAACCTTTCTAACCTGACTATTCATGTCCAACAACACATGCCATCTTTGGCTGCAGATGGGTACATTCAGGACGAGCCGTGTGAAAAAGAGTTTTATGAACATGTTGTGGAAGCTGGGATTCTGTCGGATGAGAGTGAAGTCTGATGTGAAGTTTTTGGAAGATTAGAGATGTTCAAAGTTTGGACCTCGAGGTACAGCGACATCCCCTGAATGTAAATGTTTTGTTATTGCTCCTCACATTCGAACATGCTTATAAAGGCCTCTGGTACCTCACATAAACTGTAGAGCATCATTTCAAGTTTTTCTCTGCTAGTCCTACAGAGCTCAAATGAAGCTCCTGTTTTCCACAGAGTAAACTTACAAAGCCAAATCAAAAGACTACAGCTGCCTCAGCATCTGATTATATGTAATGGTCTTACTTGGTCAAAACTATTTTTTTTTTTTCATGTCTCCACACCATAGTAAATGAAACTGAAAAAAATCCCCTTCCAATAAAAAGTTATAAGAAAATGAAAAAATTCAAAGAAAATGTTTAATTGTTTTGGGTTTTTTTCTCCCAAAGCTGTTATGAGGGGTAGTTCTTTTCCTGCTTCAGATACTGACTTTATCACAATTTGTCTCACTTTCTATTCCCATCTATGTGACAACACTGTTGGATCTTCTCTCGGCCTAATGCAGAACTGAAGGTTTTTTTAGGACTAAACACTGATTCACAGTAACAGAAAATGCACTTCCTTTTGGGTGTACTGTACCCTTCCATCCTCAGCATTTTTTCCCCCAATCCATACCTTCCTCATGTATAATGTAGGATGGATTTCTTATTGAACAGCAGGAAGACATTTTATCTCCACCTGAAAAGAACACAGGCGTATCCTAATTGATGACCTTTTGCATGTAACTAAGGAGTACACACCGGATTTGAAATGGTTGCCTGATGATTTGAAAGAAACTCACTGCTGACAAACTCATAGAATCAACAGAGAGGGTGTTTAGATGAGTCACACAGAAGGGCTGTAACTAAAAGCTAATAATTTGAAGGCAAGGCAGGGCGAGTTTATATATATAGCGCATTTCATGCACAAAGGCAATTCAATGTGCTTTACATACATACAGAGAACATACAGAGAAAAGTGACATGCATAAATTCATAAAATAATGAAATTAAAAGTATTAAAAGAATATGCAGCTGTTTGCATAAGTTAAGAGAAGTACAGTGCAGGTTTCATGCATTAGAGAATGAGAAAAGAAATGTTTTTAAACTGAATTTAAAAGTTTGGACATTTGGTGCTGATTTAAGCTCCACTGGCAGTTTGTTCCATTTGTTTGCAGCATAAAAGTTAAATGCTGCTTCTCCATGTTTAGTCAGGACTCTGGTCTGGACTACCTGACTTGAGTCCATGGAACTAAGAGTCCTGCTAGGTTTACAAAGATGCATTCTGGTCCCAACCTGTTCTGTGATTTGTAAACTAGCAGCAGGGTTCTAAAATCTATTCTGTGACTGACTGGCAGCCAGTGTAAAGATTTTAAAATTGGTGTAATGTGCTCTGATCCCTTTGTTCAGGTTAAAACTCTAGCAGCAGCATTTTGGATGAGCTGCGGCTGTATAATGCTCCTTTTGGGGAGTCCGGTCAGAAGACCTTTACAGTTATCAAGTCTGCTGGAGATGAACGCATGGATGAGCTTCTCCTAGTCTTTTTGGATGACAAAACGTTTAATTCTGTTGATGTTTTTGAGTTGGTAAAAAGTTGTCTCGATGACAGCTTTGATGTGGCTGTGGAAAGTCAATTAACACACCAAGGCTGGTCTGTGGCTTTTAGAGACTGAAACAAAGATATGCAGCAGTCTGCTGGATGGAAAGGCTCTTGCTGTGTAAGACACAGGTCTTTTAGGACAACAGTCGACTTTATCTTAATGGCAGAAGAGACATAGAGAAACAACTGACTACTAGACAATTTGAAAATACCTTTGTGAATGTGGTTATGGCCCCTGATGTGTTGCTGGATGAGTCAGGCCTGCAGAGTCAGCGTGGAGTTTGCCTATGTGTCATTAGCTCATGTCGACTGGTCTTGTTAGTGGAGCTGAGGTGCAGAGAGGAGTCCCAGCAGAAGGCTTCATCACTCCACGCATTTAACAGTGAATTTAACTTTACACACCCTGGAGGCCATGCAGAGTTTACACCATTGGCAGACGTGACTGTTCCCAACCCCCAATACTCACAAATATACACACACAGCCTTCAGTCACACTCAATGAAAAAATCTCTTCACAAATCCAGCACACTGCCGAGCTAAAAAGGGATTTCACTGTCAGTGTACATACTGTATGTCCTCTTCCTTATGATATGACTGAATCTCTTCCTCATGTATACAAACATACACCTAAGCTCCACACATGCACACGCACATACTTTGCTTGCTATGCTGTTGTATCCTTGCGTTCGTATTACATTATAAAGCTCGATCAGTCCTGGATGGACTATTTATCCTCTTCATTTGATGCCAAATCCTATCCAATACAAACAGCTTTATCCCTTTTCCCGCTCTGTAGACTGGCAACGTCATCTTTATCTGGAGCAGCTACAAACACACTAACACACACAAACACACACACTCACACAAACATACAAAAGCACCTAGATCAGTTCAGCTGAGTATAGCTGAATAATTCATTTGAGGGAAATTTACAGCCAGCCTTCATTACAGGCAGAAACAAATGTTCAGTTCAGTGCAATACAAGAACTACAGGACAGGCCTTCACTGAAATGCCACCCCATAAGCAATGACCCATTACCATTTTATTGACATGCAGAAATAAATTACACAAGAAATCAGCTTGAAACTAACTTTGCCAACCTATAATTGCTTTATTTATGATTAATAAAAAAAAAAAAGAAAGCAGAGCACGAGTCCCTGTAACACATGAATGCCATTTGAAATACACAGTAAAGATCTTAACATGAGGGCCGAACTTTACAGAGAGTTCAGTCTAGGTAACAAGAGCCCAAATATAAAAGTGATAAGTTTATATTATAATGTAGCTGCAGAAAGGGACACCTTTTTGTATTATTATGGTTTAAGTGCAAAGCCATGCCACTCTTTACTTTTTTCTTTTATTTGCTATTGACACCTACATTTTCATCCCATACTGACAGATTGCGTTTATAAATATAGTTATGCAAAATACATTTAGGATCTAGAAAAAGTGTTATAGGTTGGAAAAAAAAAAAAACATAAAGTAAACTTTTATTAAAGAGCTAAGGATACATAGCAACAAATGGTGACACCTACGGGAATATGAAATTTTATTCCATACAATGCGAGCACAAACTCCTACGGGCTCTACATTTTTTATTTTTCTTCTATTTTCACTGAAGTAGTTTTCATCAGCAGATGGAGATTTCTTTTCACATTTGTACATGTTTTCGCAATCATGACATAGGAGGAAATAGGAAATATTAACAGTTGATAAAATTAATAATAGTGAGCCAGCATCCACAATATCCATGAATGTGAAGCAGTCAAATGAAATTCAGCTGTCACACTGTCAAAAAAAATAGCCAAAGTTAAACTTTTAGAAAGAGTTAGTGGAACTTGTGTTGAGATTGTGTTGGCAGCTGTTGTTTATAAGGCCAGGAACGAGCCGTAAAGCTCAAATCCCTTCATTCAGTCTGTGTTTGCAGCGCCCCCTACAGGTCTACTAGGATTATATAATTTCATTTCGTCTATTGTGTCTAATTTTGCGTGGCTATGACTTGAATAGCGGCGGTGACACAGTATGTGGGTGAGCATGTGAGAAAAATATACCCACACGTTATTCAGACATGACAAACACAAAAAGACCTCCATATAGGAGGCCATTAGAAATCAGGTGAGATTTTCTTTCAATATCTAGTTTTTCCTCTTGTTTGTCACTTATTTCAACAAATGCTTGTGTGTTTCCATTGAGTGTTGCCTGTGCGCTCAAGGATACACATGGCAAGTACGAGTACGGAGGTGCACCTGTACAGTATGTGGGTATATTTGTATTAACAGTGGTTCTATACACTGTTAAATTTAGCCCTCCGTAAGTATTTGCCAAATAAGCATGAGAAAAGACTTCCTACTACAGTACAGTGCATATGTGTGTGGGAGCAGGTAACACAGTAGGATGAGGTAAGGTCTCAGCGGATTACTGAACAACCTCTACAGGAAACAATAAGAGGCCATCAGGGGGAGGAGAGGGGAGAGGGCAGATTAATGAAATTTGAATGTGTTTACTGACTAGCCGCGATGGCAGCCTACCAATGGGTGAGATATATTAAAAATACAAAGTGCAGCTAATGGCGTCACCTATGCCGTGTTGACCCCGGCCATTTTTAGACAGCGCTCTAATCAGCATACAACTCATCGCAATCACAATCACAATCACCCGCAGAAATTACCATCATCACACTCTTCACCACCATTTCCATCCTCGCCTCACTCTTGTTCATCTTCATCATCGCTTTCATTGTGCGAAGGAATCACGCCGCTGTAGGAAATTGAAGTTGGCCAGATCAATAGCTGCAATATTAAATTAAATTAGCTGCCATCATGGAGTGAAAATATGAACATTCATGTTTAGGAGGCAAAGGGAGAGGTCATGCCGTCCAGTCAAACAAACAAAAAAAAAAAACATTTTGCATTTAGATGTGCAGGCAAAGGACTTTGGTGGAAGTTGAGTTAAAGAAGGTGAGACTGATAAGCTTTGATGTGTGCACCTGTGTGTGCATGACCGTGACATTATTTCGGCAGTGCCTAATCAAGGAGAAAGGGAGCCGGTTTCTGCATGAGGGCTGTAATGGAAACACAACTGGCCTGTTCCAAAAAGGAAAACATGATACCTTCGCTTTGCCCACACTTCCACAGAGACATAAAATACCTCCACTTCACCTGCAAGGAGACAACATCAACACCTGCAAACTGGTCCCAATGTATCGCTGCCCTTTTGAAGTTTTATCTTTTTTTCAGTGACGGATGGTGATTTGGCGCTTAGCAAAACTCCATCTGTTCATTTCAATATGAATAGGAATGTAAGTTTGGTGCTACTGGAGCAGCAGAGATGTGAAATTGCGGATGGCATGCAGAGCGGCCCTGACACGCAGGGTTAATTCAAACTGCCTTTGATGTCTGTCTGTGTGTGAAATGAGCTGGTGGTCCAGAGTTCACACAAACACACTACAGCACATACATACACTTGTCGTGCACGACAAGTAAAAAAAAAAAAGAAAACCCCGATAACGCTCGCATAGCTGCATGAAACCAAGCAAAACGGGTAGTATCTCAGCTCATATCGCATATTGGATAGGACCAAAACACAGACTGAAGCTCAACTTTACTGTGTCAGTGAATCATGAATCCATTGCACTCTTCAGGATTTAACTCCTGAGCGTTCCCAAACATTCACTCACATGCCATCCTCATCCCCATGACAATGGAGGCTAAGCTGCCTGTAAGCAAAAACAGATTGTCGGCTTACACACGATACCAATGTAAAGCAGATGTTGCAGTTATACAGCAATAATGGAATGAAAGTTTAATTCTCGCTTAGAAAACAGATTTCATTGATTTAATTCTTATTAGTTTGTAGCCCTGATCAATTGTGCAGTTGATTTCTGCATTGTTCGAAATTTCACCACCTTCAAAATGACGCATATACAGTGATTAATGCAATTATAAATCAGTAAAAGCGCATCCAAGAAAAGCATTTCACTGGAATTCAATTTGGGTCATTTACAAATAAATGCTGAGTGATAATAAACAAGAATTCAGTCTGTGTGCCAGAATGATCAATAATCAAACTATGTACTTGGATTTATTTCACTATGCAAGCTGTTAGGTTAAAGGTCTGGCCAATTATACAGAGCCAAGCACTTTCATGAATGTAAACACTGAGCTTATATAAACATTGATTTGGTTTTTTGCATATTTTCATCTGGAAGTTTAAGTGTCAGAGCAGCATAACCAACATGCAGGGTTAGGTGAGAGTTTCTTAATGATGAGGGCACCCAAAAAAAAAAAAAAAACCCTCTAGTTTGAAAAGGCAAACTGCAATAATGGTTGGCAAATGGAAATATTTTTCATTATCTTTCAATTTCACTGTGAAATAACACATACGAGGAGCAAATGAGGTAATCTTTGTCTCTGATCAGTCAGTCACCATGATGACAGGTCTCAGGCTTTTTGCTACATCCTGCTTTGAGCTGCATCAATATTTTATACTTGCCTACATTTATGGGAGCCTAGGGCTGGGATGTATACTGGTTCATACCGAAAACCGGTTTTTATATTTGTTATGATATGAATTTTCATATACCAGCAACACTGGTTTAAATAGCCTAAACATGTCCGGAACACAGCATGTTGGTAAATTGTTTCACGAGGGACCCTTTTCATTGCTGCGCCGCTAAACACGCATTGAACAGAACGGAAATAATAGTGGATTGCTGAGCATGGTGGACATGGATAGAGGAAGCTCTGAACAGGCGGTTGGGCGACACATTAGTGCCAAAAAGCATTGGTGCAATAAAACATACATTCGGGCGTATTATATTATTTCACACGCGTAGATATTAACTGCGATATTAAAAACTTTTCTCCTTGGTCATCTGTAACATCTGTATCTTTAATTTTTTTCCCCATACAGCTTCCTTTTTCAATCTCTTTTTCTTTTATTTTGCCAAGGGGATGGTCTCATAAATGTATGTATCAAATATGATACGCACGGCATTATAGGGTTAAATATTACTACATTTTTTTGTCCAGGACTGTGACATTATAGAGAGGTTCACACTCAAACTGTTGAATGTGATTAAATTAAGGCAAGAAAAACCCTACGGATAGAGGAAAAACAATTTTTGATGTAATGTTAAGAATGTTAATATGTCTTGCCTCATTATTAAGTTTCGTTTTTTACAAATGTGTACACAAATGTCTAAATAGTGAGGCTCTGCATATTGCGTGTGTTTGCAAAAGTAGGTGTATGTGTGCGTACATGCACATGCATTAGTAAACATGCAGCATTGCAATTGTTGTGGTGGAGCACAAATCTCATCTAACAACAGAGTCTTGGGAAAAACGCCAGAGGCAGAGATGAGAGTCCTGCTCAAAGCCAAACAAGAGGGTAGATAGATTCTGGAGGGCGGGGGAGTTTCTCCTCCACATTTTTGAGAAAGAGAGAAAGAGAGGGAGGGAGGAAGGCAGAACAAGGCAGGAGACACAAAATAAGCTACAATCTGCAGAATTAAAAAGATGTAGGCAGCACTTCTGAAGACCCCTCTCAGATGGCAGTGGAGAGTCCTTACAGCCTACATGATCAAAAATCAAAATGCTTTTCTTGGACTTCCACAGCAGTTTGGCGTTTGAAAACCACCCACCGCTGAGGCAAGCCAATTAAAGTTATTCAGAGCTGTGACCAATCAATCAGAGACTAGTGCTGGTGGAGGAGGAAGAGAAGAAGAGGAGGACAAAACCTCTGAGACTTGAGCGCACCCAAACTCTCTTGCATGCATACATAAACACCCATGAAAAAAAAAGGGGCCAATACATTTGTTCACAATGAAAATAAACATCACACACCTACCACTTCACACATAGAGAAGCACTCCCTCTGCAGTGGAATGAATAAAACACTTCACACCTGGAATTTTCTAGGGCATCACGCCACTCTACATTACCACTGCAACCCACTCAGGGAACTGTACCCAGTTTTTTCTCTCTGTCAAGCATAGATAGCACCAGACATGTCATGTTCTCTATGAAACATCAAACAGAAGACCACTGAAAATTGCACAAGCATGCACACACACTCTGCAAATAATAGTGTGGAAAGATGAAGACAAGGAGAAAAGATTTGCAGGGTAGGCAAAATAAAGCATCTTCCCTCTGACAGGGCTGAAGCTTTAGCAGACCTCTAATCCTATTTTGACACATAATGCTTTATTGTCTTGCTTTTAAGAAGTCCAAGGCCTTCTTTTCTCTTGCAAAAAATACGACTAGAAGCATGACCGGATTTGATTTTTGTTTTCCCAGAATTCATTGAGCAACACACGCAAATACAGTCTCCAGATGTATCACATCTGACCATCTCTGTTTGGTCTGCGATGACACTTAGGAGGCCGTTTCCTCCCCAGTGACTGTTCAAGGCGCGATCCTGGTCCAGCCATTTCAATTCCAGTTATGGGAAAAGGTTTTATCCACATAATTTAGAGGTATGGAAATAATTGCCATTGCCCCCTAACCGCCACACGCACACACACACACACACACACACACACACACACACACACGCACACACACACACACACACACACACACACAGATGTTTTACAGTGTGACGAGAGAAGACATAAAGTGCACGTCATGCAGCATCCACCATGTAGCCCTGTCTTTAAAGCCCGCATTATTGATTGAGTCATTCACTTTACTCTAGACTGAAAAGTGGAAACTTAAAAGGTTACAAGGTAATTATAACAAATAAATAAATAAAGAAAAAAGGGCAGCAATATCTAGTACCTAAAAATCTGCTCACAATTTTTGTGTGATTGATACAGATTGATACAAAAAATTGCCTGTTATTATAAGCTTAACACTTCACATCCATGTCCTTCTAGATATATGTAGTGAGCGAATTTAATAAAAAGCTATAAAGTGTATTTGCAGAACATTGTCATCTCAGAGTAAAGTTCCCTTTTGACCTTTTGGATATAATGGCTATCACTTAATCATTTTATTGCATTTGACATTTGTGTTGGATGTTGTCATAGTTAGCATTTGAATTCCTGAGGCCAAAGACATATGTTGTGAGATGACTGAGACCTTCATCTTTGACCTTTGCCAACCAAATACTCTTTAGTCCAACCTTGAGTCCAGGTGAATGTTTTTCGCCTGATATAATTAAAATCCCCAAGGCGTTCCTGAGATAGAGATCAGTAGAACGGTGCAAATGGACGTACGAATGGAGAGAAACTCTAAAAATATAATATCTCAAGTCCCAGTTTTTGACTCCACTGGGCTATAAAAATAAAAAGGATATGAAACTGGCAACCGGGCACTGATGATATATAACCTGGTTTTACTTTTCCTAAACTGCCACATTTTTTATTGCAAAGCTATTTGAATTAATTCCTTCCAACGCCAAGTTGGGTATATCTGCATGCAGTGCTGCATTCTGCAGATATATGTATTTTCATTTATATAAACACCACCAACCACTGCCAGACCATCAAGCTGGGGAGCTGAGGAACCCTTGTAACCTTCCCCAGTGTCAGAAAACCAATAAAAAGGCAGAAAAATAAATAGTGTGTTTGTGTGCCCTTCTGTTCTCTTGTCAGCCCAGGGGAGTCTAAGGCTGGGAGTAATGGTGCTGACCAGCTCTCACACTGCTTAACGTTCAGCTTGCTACTGGTTTTATGTGCTTTGAATGTCCACAGTTATTTTGTTGTTGTTTGGGCTAAATACAAAGTAAATACCAGTCGCCACACAAAGAGAGGAACAAGGGTTCCACAAGGGTTTCTAACAGAAGAACAAGTGGTTAGTTAACAGACCATTTCTAAGCTTTCATGACCCCTGGTGACCCCTGGCTCTTGGGAAGTGCTAATGGGATGTCTGAGTGGGACTATAATCAAGTTTAAAAATGAAACATTACATCCAATTGGACACACAAATGGAGGGTTAACTGCTGTAGATAAATTGTTTGCATAATTTAGTTCTGGTTTACTATGCATCACCCTCGTACTATTGGTGCCGACCAAAGTGTGCCCCTTTGGTTGCATCAAGCTTATCATGAAATAACACAGATCCATTGTTCATCTAAGTGCAGCTGCACCAGTGGAGGTGTCACCCCAAAGCTGTACAGTAAAAAAAGTCCTAACTCAAGTTTAAGAAACTTTGTGTAATAAAATGCACAATCAGCCAGGAAGTTGCTGTGATAGCAAGTCAAACACCTGCAGACACTTATCTCTTTGCATTTCACAAAATGATGTATCTGTATTAAACATTATCACACATACATTCATCATATTCACAAGTTAACTAAGCTCTGTTTCTCCTCATCTCATGGTGGCTGGTGTTGCAGCTGTGCTACACCAAAGTAGCAATAATTAATCGCTCATTCATCTCAACATACATAAAAACCTCAGTGAATGACCACTGTTTGTTCTCATGTGTTACACAATAACTGAGAGACACTTAAGCAAGTCATCAGGAGAGAAACTGGAGCCAGAGAGTAAACCATCTATCCTGCAGAAATAGCCTGTGATAGCCAGATAACAAGTTGTATAAGGTCCAGGCCAGAAAGTAGAGGGGGGGAGGATGACCAAAAGAGGAGGACTAAGTGCACTCACTCCTCTCTCTCTCTCCTTTTAAGGTAACTGCACATGAAGGAAAGAAGGACCCTCAACTCTCCTTGTAAACTGTCTACAAACGTGAGAAGGTTTCAAATCAAGAAACAAATCATCGTCCATTGACAGATCACTGCAGATAAAAAGAGGAAGAGGTGATGCTGACATCAGCATTTGGAAGTGAGGATTGTGGAATAAGAGCAGGGGTGATGTCTACTGTAGCACTGAGCATTTGAGAGAGATTATTGAAAATTTCTGTAGTCAGCAATAGCAAGTAAATCCACTAATGCACTCTATAGAGATATCTGTTTGTTGAGGCTGACTGTCTTTGCCATGAGCAACCTTCTTTTTCCAGGAAGCAGTGGGAAGGCTTGGAGAAGAGTGAGAGGTGTTTGGAGAAGTGTACTGGTCGACATACATCTCCTTCAAGTCATGAAAACATACCTGTGCTGATCAAACTGACCTGGAGGCTTCAGCAATGTTAACAACAAAAGATCGCATGCACGCACACACGCACACACACACACACACAAACAGTCACAAGCACATACACATGCACTGGAAGCACTGGAGGCAAGAAGGTCTGTGTTGAACTGAGATAAACCTCCTGCCAGCGTGCCGTCAGCAGGGCGACTGATGTGGTGTTGGCCACACAGCACTATGAGACGCAGAGTGAAGGGCCAAAGTGACAGAAGGAGAACAAAAAAACATACTTTGATTCACTCAGTTTTTAGTTTTGTTACGTTTCAAACACCCCAAACCACAACTGTGTCTTTCTTCCTGCGTTCCATGCGGACGTGTGGGTGGATTGGTGGGTTTATTGATCTGGATGTACGTCACTCTCCAGTTTCCAGTAATCAAGAGCAGAGGGCACGGAGAAGGGGCAGACAGATCCTCAGCCTTGCAAAGTTGTGAAGAGCCAGCCTGAAGCTGGCTCTTCACAGTGTGTACCACACTAAATTATTGTCGGTGATTAGACACTTCTTATTTAAATGAATTGGAGAGAGTTCGACATATGTTGCATGGCATTGTAATTTAAAAAGCTTTCTAAACTGAAGCTGAGGAAATTGCTCCGATTCTACATGCAAGTGGGAATAAGACGTTTGTGTAATGTAACCAATATTTATTCAAGTACCGCTCTTAAGTACGACTCTGAGGTGCTTTCATGTTCTGATACTTAAATAAATATTCTATTTTATTCCACTACATTTATTTCACAAGTGTTGTTATTAGTTACTTGCAGATAAACATTTTGCCCTCTTACATAAAAACATTAATGTAGTCACACTCCGGTTTTTAGCAGAAGAGAGACTTCTTATAGTTTCTTTCATGTAAGTTTTGCTGGGCCAGAGGAAAAAAAAATAAAAAATTACTGACAACTTAAATCAAACTTGTGTGGCAGCAAGAGTTTGGGTTTTTTCTCAATTCCCACAGCCCGTCAGATTTACATCATATGTATGCAAGAGCCATTTGTAGTTAAGGCTGGCCGGTATGGGCAAATTTTCTATAACGGTATTTTTCTTAATTTTGCCCAATACAATATAACTCTGACATGTAAAAGTCACCAAAAAAAAACTGCCATGAACGCCCACAACCGATGTCTGTACCTACAAACTTCTGAAAAATTAGTCTGCCCAGTCCATGAATCTTTCTCCTATATTTAGATAAAAGTCTCTTCTCCCTTATCAACTATTCTTTCTGCTTTATTAGGACTTGTGGAAGTTCGTTCAGTCACATTTGTATTGCGGGGATAAACATTTAGCAGCTAAAACTTACCTCGTCGGAGCTGAGCACTGGCTGCGTACCTGTGGTGACGTCATGACGCACCGACGTAGCCTGTTTTTCTCAGCTTTAACCAGCTGCAGGGCTAAAATGGTAATGGTCTTCATTGCTGATAAACCATCAAATCAATGTAATGCCAGTGTGTGGGCATGTTGTCATATGGCAGTCATTCTGCTCATGTTTGCCTTTTAAAACTGTTCTGAATAAGCCCGAGGATACAGGAACAATGCCTTGTGTCCACCGCTGCCTCTTATCAGCGCACACTGTAACACATCAAACACAGCAGCACACGGGAAAATGAGGAGGATAAGGACTATAAACAGCATCCGTCTACTCACATTTTAAATTTACCAACTCTCATCCTCCCCTTCTATCATTTCATCCATCTTAAGTGGTTTGACTCTAAATATACACAAAAAAACTGCCTGAACATCCATCCCCATTGTCAAGGCCTTCTTCATCCTTTCTCTCCCTCTAAAAATCCATCCTCCTCCTCGTCCTCCTCTGCTGTAAAAGCAGCCCACTCTCCTTGTCTACCGCACTACACACTCGTCCATTGGAAACTGAAGTCCTCCAATAGATCTCTCACCCTCTATCTTCACTGCACTCACCTGAGGAATAATGACATCTTGACCAAGCCTGGACAGAATATATTAAAATGTGTTTGCAAGCAGTTAAATAACTTTTATTTATTTTGACATTTAAAATTTGCACACAGTATGCACAAACTAAAACACATCCAAATATTTTATATGTCTGCGCTGTTTTTAAATCAGCAGACTCTAAATGTATTCAGATAATTTCTGCCCAGCCAGTCTTGGCCTTTTTCTTTCTTTCACTCACTACTTTTGCTTGTCTGAAAAAATAAAATCTAAAATGAGGGGAACCAAACGCACCATATTATATTTAACTTTATTACTTGTCTCTTTCCATGTAAGACAAACTCAAAAATAATTTGCACACACTTTAAATTTTTTTGTCTGCGAGAATAAACTGTGCATGAAAAGGAAGGGGGCGCAGAGGGAGGCAATCTTGTTACCAGCCGGCATAGCCCTGGGAAGATTTCTATCAGACACACATATAGAGAGAGGCATCCATTTAGAAAATGGCTTTTCTAGGCATGCTGGGCCATTTAGCACACCCTGTGACGACTCCTGTTTGGGGCCATGATAAATGTTCTTCCACACCCGCTCGGCACACAGTCAGGCCAGCACATCTACATGCAACCATATGGGCATCGTACACAAGGCGTCATGGAACGGACATAATATTTTTTTTAAGAGAGCGAGCCCAAGAGAGAAAACCTCAGCAACTTGTGGGGGTGGAAATTAAGATTAAATCCACATAATGTTAAGGCCCCTCTCCTCTCCTTCACACTTGCTCTCACTGCCTCTGCTTCTCTCTCTCTCTCTCTCTCTCTCTCTCAAAACCCAACCAGTCGAGGCAGATAGCTGCCCTCCCTGGGCCCAGTTCTGCCTGAGGTTTCAAGTGCTTGCTCTTGGAGGGAAATCTTGGGTCTCTTTAACAAATCCATAAAGAGTTTGCTCTAGACCTGCTCTATGTGTAAAATGCCTCGATGTAATTTTGTTATGATTTTGCGCTATATGAATACATTTGACTTGATTTGATTTGAAAATAACACCTCTTTAAGTGTAGTGATGCATTAGATAAGTTAAAGGGCTTCATGTTTGTTTATGGGTCTCCAAACAACTTCAAAAGTCAATTTAGTTATTGAAAAAGTTTACATCAAGACTGTTTTTTTAGTTTGTGAAATGACAATATTTTAGAGTTACACAATTTTGAATCATACAACACTAAGATTTCACCTAGAAACCTTGACATATAGAAATCCACATAAAAGGCAAACATTTCGGTAGATAAACAGCCTATTATATTTTGTTTATACTGGATGAGTGTTAATAATCCAACATCACACAATCCGAGTGTCCGCCTGACAGCCACTAATTGCAGTTAACCTTTACACCAGCACAATCCCTGTCGTCTCACTTCCTCCTCTCTGGGATCCATCAAAGTTCCACCATACTAACAGCCATCATACTAACCACTGCTCCTGCTAGCATTAAAGCTGCTACAGGCACCTTACGGGTAGGATGAATCACACTCACCCATACAGCAATAATGAAGCATTTATCTCAGGGTGCATTACAAACCCTGGAAGCTCGGTGAACATGCGCACATGGCAGAAATTTGATGAAACAGTGTCAATCACACTCTGCCAAACCATCTGCTCCACTACAAGACAGACACGTGTTACACAGAGCCCCGCACAAGGACACAGACGCAAACAACCAACACCATGATAAGTGTCCATCTTATCAACCAATTTTTTTTTAAAGAAGCAAAAAAAAAAGGTATGAAATTGTTGAAACGATTCAATTCTAATAATTCAATGTGCATTCACTGTAGAAATGTGTCGAAAAAAAAATCAATTTACAGATGAATAAGCAAAACTACCACGAAAAAATTATCTCAAGAGGAAATCTGAATAATGAAGCTGCATGTCTGTTTAAACAATTTCTCACCATTTATACAGAGGTAGTGTGCACATACCCAAGGTCAGACACACACACACACACACACGGACATGTTGTGCAACCCCATTCAGTGACATGTTGTCCAACCTCACCTCATGAAATCCTACTGATTAATAATGCAGGAAAATGCAGCATGTCATATGCAAGTGTGACGTCAGCTTACTGATCTCATCTGCTGAGTTCCAGTGACGTGTTGCAGAACCTTTTCCAGCTCCTTCTCAATTCGTCCCGCCCAGTGAATCATTCTGGAAAATAAAATGAGACATTTTTCAATCTACATTACCACACAAACATGTCATCATATGAGCATCCATCTCTCTGTGAAGCCATTTGAGGGACTGTGTCAGTAAGGCTGTGACAGACACAGAGTGATTCTCATCACGTCTGTGCTTCTCTGTCTGCGTTGGCAAACTCCCAGACTTGTTCCCTTTTCTTGGATCCATGTCTGGATCTCTTCAATCTTCCATCTCTTTTAATGTCTGTGCGAGTCATCAGCTGCTTCTCTCCCCATCACACCTTGCGTATATTTGGTCGGCTCTGGCAGGACTGGCATTGAACTTGCCTGTCTCGGTTTGGCTGAGATTAGTGGCTCTGCAATAAAACTGCTCAGGTCTGACAGAAGTGCACCCTAAGCAGGAGCTGATCTCCATTAGACGGAGCCAAGTTTGGAATTAAGAGATCAAACGGCAGGAGCTCATCACTGCATATCTCACAGCAAGCAACAAATGACTTAATGGATGAAGATTCTCACTAGATCATTTTAAAGCAGCAGCAGAGGGACACCTGGAAATGCACTGAGCTATCATGGCCAATGAGAAAGTCTCGCTCCAAAAAAAAAAACCAAAAACCTAATCTTTCAGCAATCAGATGAATAAATTCTGTCATGTGTTTGTGAGCCAACTACTGAGTCTGTGCCAACCTTTTCCTTTCAGCAGCCTGCAGATAGCTAATCACTAGCATCAACAGCACAACACAACAAGTCGTTTGTCTTTTAATATGACAACGGAGACAAATGTCATCTTCAAATGTCAGATTGGCTCAGAAGACAAGAGAGAAGACAGATTTATTAAACTGTACAAATCTGCGAAGCAGTGACGGCACGCGCCGTAATCACCAAACCCCAGCGGGGCCTCATCAGCAGAGTAACAGCACAGAAAGAACACCAGCAAGCGTCCACGCTGGCTGTTTTTGTAGGAGCAGGATGACGAGAGAGCACCAAGGCCTTGGAAAGGACTGTGCAGTCTGGGACCGCTGGGGAGAGGCCACTGACTATGAAAAGGTCACCTCGATATGAAATAAAAACAAGCTTACAGTGAGAGCCAGCCTAGCAGGACACAGTGATACTAACAGTGAGGGACACTACCTCTGTCCCCGAGCCAGGCAGACTTCTTATGCAACTTCATTAGTCTACATGCTACACACACCCACACAAACATATACATACACACAGCTTTGACAGACTGACGTGCAGAAAGGAGGGCGCGTCTTATATTGTCAGTATATATATACACATTTTTGATATTAATATTATGCAGGTAATTTTACTATTTCTTATGTAATTTCGGCCATTTTTTTTTATCTTGGTGGAAAATTCAAAATAGAGTACATGGGAAAATATATATATATATAAAAAACACTAGTTATGCCAAAACAGGTAGGAAATGTATTCTTTGTTCAGTTCTCTGAGGATGTGCAATAATTCTTGTTGATATTTATCCTCTCTGCTGATAAATTCCCATATGTAGATGATAATATGGGTCACAAATCTCTAAAGACTGAAAACAATTTGATATAGTCACAAAAACTTTGATAGCATGAGCAACAACAAAACCTCTTGACTGACGGAAAACGTGTTTAAACGTTTAACTTTCAGATTTTGGCTATTTGAGTAAATATAAAAAGATTTGATTTTATTAAATTAATTTGACTTGATATTTCTGAAATATTAATTTTGTTAATGTTGTAATCTCAGTCTAACACAATTAGGAAAATGAAATGAGTTTGGATGAATTTGCATGACCTGTGTTCCTGTCACCGAGTTCATTCTGCTGCAGTGGAGCTTGTCCCTGCAAGCACAGCATGGAAATATTCAAAAACTTAGACTTTCCAAATCAGTAACCTGGTCTATGTTGTCTATTATTAATTAAAATCAATAACAGTCAGCATATCATGATGATCTATACATGTTCCCGATCTGTACGTAAAGATGAATACCGCGTGTTTCAATAAGTGCCATATCATTAAGCACATCAACGAAACACTTAGTGATAGGCAGCAAGTAATCAATCATGCGGCCTCAACACAAGTGAGTGCATCAGGCCTGATCACATGAAGGCAGAAATGTCTTCTTGTAAAATACTTTCAGGTCCCTGTTGGAGCGATTGTCTGTGAAAGGAGAAAAATATTTTACAGCTCCTTTGCAGAAGTGGTTTGGTAAATTGCACGATCAATGCTCTGAGACCTTCTGTGTTGTGGAAGACGTGATCGCTCATCAAAACAGAGAAGTCGTACACTACATGAAGGCTGACTGATGCTCCTTGCCACTTTGTAGTTTGATGTAGTATCACAACTTTGCCATTTGTCTCTTGTTTTCTATCCTATATTATGATTTATTTTAGCTAAACATTACAGGGAAGGTAGAAAATGTGTTGAAATGAGTTTGGATGGAAGACCTGTCTATCAGCCACACACACCGCCTGCATGTTCATGCTGCTGCCATCCCAGGAAGAGCTCCAAATTATATTTTAAGGCAGGGTTTGGACTAATTCACGTGCATCATAATAACTAATTTTGGTGGGTATAGTTTATAGTTTGATAAAGACTGAGGCATGAAATCTTATTTTACCCTCCTGGAAAAGCTCGTACATCCGGCCATTTATATTCCAGTTATGGGAAAAGGTTTTGTCCACATAATTTAGGAGTGTGGAAATTATTTCCATTGCCCCCTAACTGCCACACACACAAACACAGCTTACCAATACCACTACGTTGATTACTTAAAAATCTGTCAGGGCTACCAGGTGTAGGAAATGTACATTTCTGGCACTGCTGTGAAAAATGGTCTAGAGGACACTGTGCCCTTTCTTAAGGACACACTTCCTCAGGCATAGGCACTCAGACCATCAGCATACGGTGTGTGTGGCCAATGCACCCAATGCGCACCCACAGCAGCTCTTTAAATTAGCCAATAGTCAAATTTTGGCACAACAAACGAGAACACTGATGATAATAACAAGTTACAATGTTAACATTTTGTCACTGTAATAATGACTAGAATAATCTTTCTGTTTTTGAAAAAAAAAAAGTGTATTTGGAGAGTAAAGCAGCGGGTATGCTGCTGTGTGATAAATATAGCACTATTGAGTATTGAGCACAAGAATAGATTATACAATATGTTCGAATAGAGTGAATATGATTTAAACATCCATGTGAATCTCCTTTCAAAGTAATTCAAATGTAAGAAAAATTATCTGCAGTATTTCTCTTTCTGAAGCTCTATCAAATCAGCGAGGCAGCTAATAGTGGGTTTAAGTCAGTAGCAGTAATATAAAGGATAAGTGATTTCATTTGAAAGTCACCTTGGCCATCTGGAAAAATAAAGCTCCAAAGATTTCATAGAGATTATATAGCGGACGCATCGGAGAGGGAACATTGAGATTCCTGTCACTTGTGGTGGACCTGACTGACTAATCATCACTACAGGCTACACTTAGTGTTCACATCGGATCATCACTACATGATGATCATAAACAGGGCGACGTTAACATTTGAGGCCACAGGCTACATCACAGACTGGAGTGAGGAACTGCTGAACTCTGTTTCACCAGAGTTTTGTTACAAAACTATGAAATCTAAAATGTTAATATTACAGAGTTGTCTCTTTTAAGTAATATATATATTAGAATAACTTTTCCTTAATTATTGACCGAGTTGTCTTGAATTGCTCCAGGACTCACAGGTAGTAAATTGTTGCTGCAGAAATTATGTTTCAGCCTCCTGTGTATGTCATCCAATGTGAACCTGTTATAGCCTGCTGCTCACATAAGAGGAGAAGCTGGCCTTATAATCAGAATTATTGTTGCATAACCATTTCCCAACAGGTATGTGCGGAAAAAGTCCAGCATAAGTTTTGGTGGTTTACACAAGACTGGACGCTCAGCTACTTTTTTTTTTATTTTTATTTTTTTTTTAAACTAATGGTACCAATCCGAAGTGTGTCTACAGGTTTTCCTTTGAGTTAAAAAAATGATAGGACCCGAAAGAGAGTCTCAGGAAATACTTTGGTATTTTCGGTGGAGCATGAGAAGAGGTTGACTGACTTAAAAGTTTAAAGACCTGGCGCTTTAACTAATTGATTTGTCTTCTGAATCACATTGACACGGGTTAAAAAAAATTGAGCATCCTGCTGTGGGATAGTCATGATGATTTTAATGGTGCGTGTGCTCTTTCCACTGGAGGACTTTTAAGACAAGCCTCGTTATAGCTCAGCCCGTCCATGAGGAGCAAATGGGGTATCTCCTCCCCCATACAGTGACAGAATGACAACACACCGATTATTATTATTATTATTATTATTATATCATCTTCATCGCAGCGGATGGTCCCATAAATGACTCCCCGGTTGGGTAGATCGCCTGTGGCACCTGTGCCTGCTCCCTGCAGCCTGTTTCAGTGTGGATTATGAAAAACTGAAGCAGGCTTTGGGCTTTTTAAAGCCGCTGCCCACAACACCACCAACACCGTGGGCTCTGTGTGAGACACAGCGCCACAGACCGAAGCTGCGTCCGTGTGTTTGAACATCAGGGACGGCAGCTCCGAGCTGAGCGACGCCGCATGTGCAGGCTCGGCTGGGGGCCACCTGTCCTAGTTCGGCGCTCCGCACCCCGCTTCACCCCCCCCACCACCATCACAACAGTCCCGGGTACTTACGTGTAGTGCTGGGGGAAGAGATGGGTCCCGTCCGTCGGCGTGGAGACGCATATGATAAGTACAGTTTGGATTGTGAAGAGGCAGAAAATACCGCACGACTGCGCGCAGATCGCCATTTTCCATTAAATATTTAAGAAACTGGGATAAATAAGAGAGGGACCGGAAGGACAGTCTCTCGCGGCTGCGCTAAGAATAACCGAGCTCCAGAGAAAAAGTGTTTGGTGGGAGGTGATGGTCGGCGGAGGCTTCTGGACACTTCAACCAGCCACTGAAACCTCACTGAGGGGACGCACACGGAGGACTAGGAGCTGGAGATCAGGGGGCCGGGGGGATCCGGATCAGGATCTGGAGCTGGATCAGGAAGATGCTCTGCCGCCGCTGCTGATGTGCCTGGATGTTTGTTTGCGCACTCGTTGTCCTCCCTCCCTCACCGCCGCCGCCGCGCACATTTGCTCCTTTTCCCAGCTTCTCTCTCCAATGTAACAACCGTACACAGTAAAGCTCACCAGCATGAGCTCACACTCTTCCTTTCCCGACTTTCAAAATAAAACCGTTTCACTTGTTTTTTTTGTTTTTTTTTTCTTAGGACAATACAAGGCACTCCTGTGACAGGAAAGCAGCCTGCAGATATTTATTAGAAATCACTGCTGTATCGTCAGTGAAATGCCTTCACTGCATAGCAAACGGCTCCAACAAGTCAGCAGCCTTACCTATCCTAAAGTGGTGCTTTTTTTTAAACAAACACACAATAAGGCAACACATGGGGGGAAACGGCTGTTGTTGGAAATTTGGTCTGTTTTGGCACAATTGACACTAGGCCTATTCGAGCGTTTCTATAATGCCATTTAGATAATTTTATTTTGAAATATCGACCGTTTAACTTCCGGTAATCATTCAGTCTATCAGTGGCTCTTGACTCAGCTGTTAGCATGAGCGGTCCATCCTCCATTCAAACAGCCTATTCACGTGCGACAGACGGGGGCGCGCACATCAGGGCACCTCCTCTTTTTCCTCAATGTGTCCTCCCTTAAACTAAGTATGAGCAAAAATTAAGGCTTTATTTTGGTGATGGGAGGCATGAGTTAGGGAGTAAGGGGGTTTTGGGAGGGGGGAATTAACTGAAGTGTAAACGCCTTGGGGCTGCTCTCCAAATACATTTGTTCTACTACTCTATTAGCTCATCTGGTCCAGTGGGCGAACATTTCAATGAATGGGAGAGGAATCAATGAGCACAGTGAGGAGACACACAGCTATTGTTTCATGCTGTCTCCAGCCACTCTGGGGAGGGGGCCTAAAAGTGCTCGATATTTAGCTTTAAAGGAAGCATGAGGCGTGTCCCTGTTTTTCATAATTGGAAACCTTTGAATGATCATGCACTTACTAATAAGGTGTATTTCAGAGGAGCATGTTTCCTCTAGAAAGACGTCAGATACTGTTGATTTCAACAGTATAGAGGGAGGAAAGATGCACTGAAACCTCTGAGTAAATCTAATTCAGCATGAAGTTAAACCCCCAGAAAGTATCTCTCTTCATCTTCCTGTGTGTGTGTGTGTGTGTGTGTGCCATTGCACATGCACCTATACCTGCATTGTTGGCTTTTCATGCACTGCTGTTTGTTCTCTGATCTTCCTGTTCAGCTGGAGGGCACAGTAGGTGTGAAGCATTTGCACCTAAGCAAAAACATTTTTACATAATTTGTTCCAAAGTAGGCAGACTACACAACACAGAATAAGGAAATGCTGCTCAAGGCTTGAGGTTTTATTTTCCCAGCTGTGTCCCAGTCAAAGCCCAGCTTCAGGACACCTGGTTCCTTTGGCTGCTCCTGGGCAAGCCTTACATCTCCCATTTGATAGGTGGGCGTGGGGAGACACAGCCGGTTTTGTGGCAGTGTTGTCCTTGTCTCAGTCAGTCAGCAGGGGTCATGCAGGTGCTCTGCTATAGAAAACCACACGGCAGTCAGCGGGGAAGCTGCACAGCATTTCTGTCTCTTCGGTGACGGGGAAGACGGGGGCTGCTTTGGTAGAAAGGACACACTGCAGGGCATAGACCTCAGCGGGGGAGGAAAAACCCAACTGATGGCGGGGAGAACAAGTTACAACAGCAGTGCCTCTGCTTATGTACATAGACATGACAGATCATTCAGTCAGGGAAAATATCTAGGTTTGTTCCTTAGGAAATGAAAAAAAAACAACAACCCTGCTTTTATTCCCAAGAAACCCAAATTGTTGAAACATAGTGAGCGAGTGACTCCCTCTCATGTACCTCCAAACAAATCTGTGGCAGAGGAGCAGCAGACAGACGTATTGTGATTTATTATTATTATTATTATCTCTGCAGAGAAAAATAATCTTAGTTGATGGCTACCCTCGCACAATAATTTAGTGTAGCATACTTCCCCTGATCACATCAATAATAACAACACACAGATAGGTGATGTACGCTGACTGACTCACACTAAACATTTGTGCTGACTCACAGCCGCCCTCTTCTCTCCTCCTTCCATTCAAACAATGGGAAGAAGAAAAAACAAAAATGAATGCAAATTTTATTTTGAATTAATGTACTAAATGTGGATTGTCTCTAAAGGAAAGAGCTGTCCAGAGAAGAGAAGCCTTTTATCCATGCAAACAAAACATCAGGGAGTAGAGATGTCTCCCTGGACGAAGGGAAATCCTCTGGGTTGCTCAGCAGCTCCTGGTACCAAGAGACGACTGGCAAACAATTTAAGCAGTCGTTTCTGATGTATGGCCTTGTCAAACTCAACTTCATCACACCAGCACCTTAAATGTAAACTCAATTTCATCTGACTGTATGCGCATGTGTGTGTGTGAGTGGCAGATAAAAGAGGTGATTGCCACCCTGGGGCCTCGGATCTCAATGAGCACACTACGATGCTTATGTAGAAATCCACTCTTTATTACAGCGGATCGATCAGGCCAGCTAAGGGATCTGCTCAGTGAAAACACAAAAATCAATGACCACAAGCTCTGCTGATCCTCCAAATGGTGACAAAGGCAGAGAGAAGGCGGGTTTAGTGCCATTCAGGGCCTCTCTCATTGGCTCTGCAGCCTCTCCTGAAGAGACTGACCTGCCAATCTGTTATTGATCTTGTGTGTAGAGCAGAAGGAGACGGCCTCCTTCCGGGGGACCGCTCCCCCAGACGGAGACGAGGTATGTTGGAGGAAAATTAATCATCCCTTGTTTCTCCTGTCCGCAGCGCTCGGGGAAGTCACCAGTAAAGGCACACCCCACACATCTAGATGTATAGACACACACACACACACACAGCCGGCTGTTTATCTTCCTTTTTCTCCACCTTATCTATCTTTCTCTCCCTCCTTAACCTCCCCCGCTGTCCAGTACAGCTGAAAGAGAGAGGCTCTACATTCTGTAAAACCTAGTCTAATCAGCATACTGAGTGCAAAGATGGTATATTTCTGATTAAAAAGGGACTCTGTGTCGCATTCACTGCAGATGATAGCGCCAGCTGTCCTTGAGAGAGACTCCCAACACTCTCAGCAAACTTCACTGATTCTCTCAAGTGTTCTCTGGGAAAACAGGAGCATGATCTACTGTCATTCGTGTACCACACACTTGTTTTTTTTCTTCACAGGAGAGGAAAGTTGATTTGCCTTTGTCCTGTGTAAGGATATACAAAAAAGATCAGCAGAGTGATTTTGGCAATCAAAGTTATCTTCCCTCTGTGTCCCTTTTGCAGCTTATCGTCCCATTTAGTTTCATCCGCTCACCAGAATGGAAAGATCCCGTCTAAATAACACAGAATGTTTTGTTTACATAAATATTTGTAAAACCCCACATCCACTCATTATTTGCAGAGCTCTGTAATGTGGCTATTACCTTAACGCTTGGCTACTATCAATTCAAAATATCTCATTCAGACCGCAGTGCTCCACATACCTCCATTACTGTAAAAACACAAACATATCCAGCAACGTTGGGGCGCAAGGCCCTCTGGGACTTTCATGCTCAAATGTCAGAGCGTTTCATCCTGATGATCATGACTCACTCCCCTCGCTCTTAGTCTGCATGAAAAAACAACAGCGCCAAATAATGGCCCAACCTCCTCCTCACGTGCAACAGTCAGAAAACAACCAATATATGAAGTGTTACAGCGGGGCATGCAAACAGCGCGATGATGTTAAAAATACAGACGCCTATGGAAGAAATATACGTGTTTAATTCTACATTTTATCACCTCCAGGGAATCCCCCGTCTAGCTCACCCACATACACAAGTAGCTGCATGTGAAAACAGAGCAAGACTCAGCACTCATTGACATGCTCTACTAGAGGCCTAATGGCCCCTGGGTAATGGCCTCTTTGGTCTTCAGGAAATCCTCCTTCATGCATACATCAGAGCCGGGATTGAGAAGGATAGAGAGTAGAAAATAGAGGCGAGGAAAGAGACATCAGTGCCACACAGGGAGAAGAGAGAGGAGAAGAAGCAACGTGCTGAAAGAATCTCTTACTGAAGTCAATTTATGTTTATGATTTCCATTACAAGGTCAGTCTTATACATTTTAGACTAGGTTTACAGCAGTGTGGTGTACCACTGATGTACTACAACTAGTTTACTGATTATCCTCATTTAAATCATGAAATTTCCAGTTTTAGATTTGATTTAGGGCTTGGTCTTGTACAGCTTCTTGTTAGAACTTGTGAAACATGTAAAACTAAAACACGTATCTCAATTTGTGCTATTAACAAAACCCAGGTGTCTCATAAACACTGGCATCAAAAGATAACATTAATCATCCAATTTAAGGAATATCACTGTTTTTTCAATTGTTGGTGGGACAAAACAAATAATTCACCTTTTAATCAGAAAATTGACAATGGGCATTATGGCCAAATTCAGCATTTTACAGACAAAACAAATAACTAATTAATCGTGAAAATAATCAGCAGACTAACTGTGAAAATAATTGTTCCTCACTGCTCCTGTCAATCTATTCTCTTTTGTCACTATAAGTCACTTTCTCTGTCTGTCTTTGCTGACACACATCAGTCCAGCATTGTCCGCCAGCTGTTATAACATAAGACTTTTAGCCCATTGGCCCACGATCCCCGCCTCTCCTCACTGTCCATGAGCCATCTGCTTAGTCTGCATATTGCAGATCTGTCAATGTTATCTAATTATAATTCAAACAAAAGTGTTCACTGTGACCCTGACAGTGTTTGCAAAAGTTTCGACTTCCTGCATATGCTCGGTACAGCCGAGGCACCTGTCTGTATGTCACTATGGATGTGCATATATGCATATATCCATATATATATATTTATATATAAGTGGGTGGTCTCTCTCCTGTCAGTAAATACAGCTGAACATTTTTCACCCACAGTCAGAGAAAGCTATGACCTCTACATGTCCTAGACTATGCAGTGGAGCATGTGAATCCTGCCCCACACAGTGATTTTCATCTCATCTCCCAGCTCTGCTGCGACTCAGGAAGCCTCTTTTTCAAATTATTTTGTAGCAATTATATTGTAAACAAACAAACAAACAAACAAACACACATCTGATGAAATGAAAAGAAATTGAACAGGATTAATTTTGGGTGAAAATGAAATGCGGAGTTCAAGCTGCTCCACAGTGATATGCCAATATCAAATTGGCCTTCGATACATTTGCAGTGAGGGGAGCACTCTGTGTCAGCATACAGAGCACATTAAACAGTGTCAGTGTTAAAGAGGCAAAACTAACAGGCCTGTGGTGCCTTTCGTGGTTTGATAAGGCTAGTGGGTGGTCCTGTCTCAATGTGGTCTACTCCTCTTCTCTTGTCACTGTGGAGTGAGAAGTGCATAGTCGCTTGCCCGCCCTGCCGTCATATTAAAGCGCATCTTAATTGGCATTAAAACCGGCGATAAGGACTTAATGAAGGAATTAATAGATAACACACATTCTGGAGCTTATTCTCCACAGTCACAGTCTGACAGACACATAAACACACAGCTGTACTCAAACAGGCAGTTTTACAGCCAGAGACAGTGAGTGAGAATTGAGGAGGAAAAAGATGGCCTGTAGTAAGAGGCGAGACCAAGACTGAAAGCCACTAATACATCATATCACCTTGCATGAGAGCAGCTAACCTTCGCAGGCCGTGCAGCTGGAGCTCTGGGCTCAACTGGAGTGGTTCCCACCAGCACCACTCTTCAGCTGTTTAATGGGGTATTTTTTCTTCATTTGATTACCCTTTTAACAGAAACACTGTAAGAAAAAGGAGTTTAACTTTCATCAAAAGAGGATATACTGGGTCAGTTAAATCCCAGATGGTTGATTCAGTTATTAATATGTCTATGTTAACATTAATCTTATTAATCTTTCATAAGGCTAAGATCAGTGCCACATATCACATCATTATTAAGGCTGAGCTAGTCTGAAACACCTGCACTTTGATTGCCAATGTCAGTGATACTTACATAAGATGATGCATACAACATTACAGAGATAAAAATCGGTCAATCCATTCTATTCGAGCCTAAAAAATTAATCAGTCAATCAATAGTTAAAGCATATTTTTAACGACTCTTGTTTATTATTCTAACATAGACCTACTGATGAGGTTTATACAACACTGGTAAAAAAAAAAAAAAAAAAGCACAAGGGAGA